>CM057449.1:1606757500-1611757500 GCA_016271365.2 Neoceratodus forsteri
GTCCTGTGAGCCGCCTATTACGCAAGCTGTTGACTCTCAGAAACTTGTCTTCTGATTCTGTTGTGGCTTTGGGTCTGCCAGACCTCCTCCTGTCAGAGTTTCCTCCAGTTTCCAAGTGCCTTTTGATGGTGTAGGAAACTGTACTCACTGACACCTTGGCTTTCTTTGCAATTTCTCTACAACAGTTTTTGCTAACCTAAACTTTTTTTTTAACCTCTAGCAGTTTACTGCTTACCTTTGTACCATTTCAGTTTATTCACTGGACTTGAATTGCTTAAATTTCAATAAAAACTGGAAAAATGGGTGTGTTCTAAAACTTTTGACCAGTAGTGTAGCTACTCACCCAAGGTATTTGTATTAAGGAACTGCTTATTTTATTCCTTTAGACCATAGTAACTTTTTAAACCTGTGGTAAATTCTGAATGCAGTAAATTGACATTACTTAGCTTGGTGTAGAACATCAATTCCCAATTATGCAGACCCTTTTTATTAAGGTGTGTCTTCTTGTCTTGCAGTTGTAGAGGATACAAACAGCTAAAGCCTTACTTGGACCTGCCTAAATGTACTTGGCTAAAGACAGCCTTAATTATATTTAACTCAGACTGCAGAGCAACAAAAAAAAAACTCTTAATAAAGGTTTGGTAAAAGGGCTTCGGATTTTCCAGCTTTTAGAAAATTTGAATTAGCTCAATGCTACAGACAGGGAACAATTGTCGGTTTGAAAAATTAAGCTGTCGGCTGAGCTTTCTCCCCAGCAGCATAGCAAACTGTAGAGAGCTGTAACTCTCTACTTAAACAGATTGGCATTGCAATTTTCTGGGGGAAACATTCCCAAGAAGATCCTAAATGTAGCTCAAGTCCTTTACTTTTAAAACAAATAAGCGCTATTAACAAGGAACAAACATTTCTGCCAAACAACAAGAGCTACTTCAATGTATGATTTTTCATGGTGTTGCTTGCTACTTAAGTAAGGGGGGGAGTTGTTACGGAGGTGGCCTGCCTCCATACGGAAAGGTACATGAATAGCCATAGAAGAGGGAATGATAGTGGTTGCAACCAAAGAAAAGATAAAGAATAGGTATATCTATGGAGTGGCAGTGACTAACCCTGTCACATTTATCACCCCTTAAAAAAGGAATCGTGTTTTAACAGGTTCCTCCTTTATATACCCCGGAAGGGGTGGAACTCCTGTCCACCCACTCTCAGCAGTTCCATCCCATGGCCTCACAATAAATATTCTGTCATCATACATGTCAGTTTCATATATGCCCTGGGATATTTAACATCCATTGTGATAATACACACCATACAACCAACAATTTAAGGACAGAACGTCCTTGTCACTTGGTCATAAAGTCCAACCTGTCATTTGAGGGTTGGAGGAGCTCCGGTCCACCCACTCTGAGAAGCTCCATCTCAGGGTCCCATCATTTTCTAGCACCCTTTACAACAAACTCATCATTTACTACTTCTACCCTGAGATCTTTTCAAATATAATTTCTGTTCTGAATACTCTAGTTAAATACTCAAACTTTTTCGTTCATCAGTGAGAGCTTCTTCAACATTGCCAGATTTACTGTATCTTCAATTCCAGCCCCATTTCGAGACAAGAAACTGGCATTAGCATGCTTACTTCCCTGTTTATGCATTACTTTAAACTGGTATGATTGTAAAGCTAAATACCAACTCATTATACTGGAATTTTTCTCCAGCATCTGATGTAACCAACAAAGAGGGCTGTGATCCATGACAACAGTAAATTCTGATCCCCAGAGGTAGTACTTAAGGGCTTCTATTGCCCATTTAAGTGCCAGACACTCTTTTTTGACAGTGGTGTATCTATGATCTCTCACATGCAGTTTTCTACTCATGTAAATGATAGGATGTTCCTCCCCATCTATGACTTGTGTTAGAACTGCCCCCAGACCTACCCCTGCTGCATCTGTCTGTACAATAAAAGGTTTTTCAAAATCTGGACTTCTTAAAACTGAGTATGCACATAAAGTGGCTTTTATCTGCCTAAATGCTTCATCACATTCCTGGGTCTATTCCACTTTATTTGCATACTTGTTTTTTGTTAATTCCATTGGGGGTCCTGCTATTGCTGAAAACCTTGGAATAAAATTCCTGTAATATCCTGCTAGTCCTAGGAAGGCACAGACTTGTTTCTTAGTCTGAGGTAATCCTCACGTAGATACTGCTTCTACCTTATGAACTTCTGGCCGGATAACCCCATTCCCTATAATATACCCAAGGTATTTTGTTTCTGTCTGTCCCATGCTGCATTTTGTGGGGTTAATGATGATGTCCGCTTTTTTGATTGCCCCAAGAACCTGCTTTAAATGAAGTAGATATGTTTCCCAATCAGGACTGAATACCACCACATCATCCAAATATGCCGCGTAAAATGAGGCATATGACTGCAGCATTTGGTCCATGAACCACTAAAAAGTAGCTGGCACTCCATGCAAACCAAAGGGCATAGTGATGAATTCAAACAATCCCACCGGGATACTAAACACTGTTTTCTCTCTGGACTGAGGGGTTAGGGGTATCTGCCAATACCCTTTCATGAGATCAAATGTTGATATATACCTAGCATTCCCCAGATGATCAATAATGTTGTCTATCCTAGCCATAGGATATCTGTCAAAAAGGGAGGCAGCATTCACCTTTCGAAAATCTAAACAAATGCAAATAACCCCTTCCTTCTTATTAACTATCACCATCGGTGATGATCAGGTACTGTGGGAAGGTTGGATTATTCCTAATTTTTCCATGGACCTTACCTCCTTAATTACTTCATCTTTGACATGAACCAGTAGGTGATACAGTTTCTGATGTATGGGAGTGTTCTGGGTTACTCTGATATCATGTTCAATGCCTATAGCTTGACCAGTTACATTAGTGAAAGTATCTGCAAAGGTAGTTAACAATTGTTGTAGCTGAGTGTGCTGGTGGGTATTCAGTGTAGGGTTAATGTGTACCTCCCTGAATTGGCCAGTATGTTCCAATCTCTCGTATTCCACATCTAACTCAGACTCTTGGGACACTGTCTGTACATACCCACTCACTTTAGGACATTCTGTTCTCTCATGCCACAGCTTTAGTAAGTTGTCACGGTAAATTTGCTTACTGCATCTCCTATTTGGCAAATGTATTTCATAGATTACAGGCCCAACTTGTCTAGTAATGCTATTGGGGCCTTGCCATTTCATCAGGAGTTTATTTTCACTGGCAGGCAAAAGAAGCAATACCTGATCTCCAATGGCAAATTGTTTATATCCCACCCCTTTATCATATTCTTGTTTCTGTTGGACCTGCTTGTCCCTCAGTGTATGATGTGCTAATGTGACATATTTTTTTAGGCGTTGCCTCAAAGCCATCATTTAGTCTAATACTCCTTTTTTTCCTATTTGAGTGTTCTCCTCTCAGTATTCCTTAATGACATCTAATGGTCCCCGGGGGTTACAAGCATACAAAAGGGAGAAAGGGAAAAACCCGGTTGAGGCTTGTGGTACCTCTCTATAAGAGAACAGAAGGTAGGGTAAAAACAGATCCCAGTTCTTGCCTTCTTCATTAACAAATTTTTGCAACATTTTCTTAAGAGTCTGGTTAAACCGTTACACCAAACCATCAGTTTGGGAATGGTATGGGGAGGTTCTTACTGCTTGGATGCTCAGCAACCTGTATAATTCAGATAACATTAATGAAGTGAAATTGGTTCCTCTATCCATTAAAATCACCTTTGAGATGCCCATTCTACTAAATACTTTAGCTAGTTCCTCTGCTACCCTCTGTGCTGTTACCGTTCACATAGGAATCACCTCTGGATACCTGGTAGCATAATCACAAATGACTAATATAAATTGATTACCTTTAGAGCTTGTTTTGAGGAGTCCTACCACATCCATGGTGATCCTATCGAATGGCTGGCTAACTAGGGGTATACTCTGGAGGGGCACTAGATCTTTTTTTCCAGTTCTGGCTACCTTCTGGCATTCGGGGCAAATCTGAATATATTGTGCCACCTGGTTATGGATACCTGGCAAATAAAATCGACTTAAGATCCTATTAAAAGTGGTATCTCTCCCAGAATGCCCAGCTCAAGGAATATCATGAGCTAAGTTGATTATTTCTTTTTGATATTTTGGGGGCACAACCAACTGGCGTACTTTATTCTCATTTCTGGGATTAGTACATTCCCTATACAAAATGTCTTTCAATAGAAGATACTTAGGTGACCCATCATTAACACCTTTTCCAGCCTGTGAAAAAAAATTGTTAAGAGACACAGCCTGTCTTTGTTCCTGGGCTACAGTCTCTGGTTTAAGTGTTATAGGTCCAATAATATTTTTGCTTTGTCAGTCTTTTTTGTCTTTTCATTTTTCTGCCTTTCCTTTCCGTGGTTTACCCGGGGTTTCAAGCAAGTCTTGTGAAAAAGGAAACACCTATTCCAACTGTTCATTAATGTCTTTTGTTTGTGACTGGGTAGTTACAGCCACTACTGGTATCAACTCATTTATTTCCATCAAAGTGGGAAGTCAGGATGATCCTGCCCAATGATCACTGGGACAGGCAAATGTGGTATAACCCCAACTGATATCTCCTTAGTACTGCCATTTATTGTCAATTCCATTAGGGTGGTCGAATAGAAATGGGTATCTCCATGTATAGAAATGACCATGGTCCCTCCTCCAGATTTTTCTATCCCTTCCACCAGATTGGCTCTAACCAGGGTTTGACAGCTCCCTGAGTCTAACAGACCTATTATATTATGGGGTCCCACCTCAACTGTAGTGATGTAAGGGGCCCAATTGGCTAAGGCCAAATGTCCAAAATCCCTTTTCACTGCTGGACAGTTTCTAATGATATGTTCCTTTTTCTGGCAGCCATGGCACACTATCTCTGACAGGGGTACCCTCTCCCTCTTTTCTTTTCTTAGGCCTGGTTTTGGTCTTTAGTTATCAGTAGAAAAAGTATTTCTTACAAACTTGTGGCAGGAGAGTGGATTGGTTCTCCAAAATGTTTCCCTCTTGTAGGTCTTGATGCTTGGAAATCTTCAGCTACGCAATCATTTTCTCTGCTCCTTTAGGCTTGTGCTCTCAGGCCCACAGTTGTACATCTTGTGGTAGTATTTTAATAAATTGTTCGATAATAATGGTTTCTATTATTTGCTGGATGGTCTTATTACCAGGCTGGAGCCATTTATTACTTAGATCCTTCAAGCGTGCATACACCTCCCTTGGAGCATCTGTGGATTGCATCTTCAGAGATCGAAAGCGTTGATGGTACATCTTGGTATTGATGTCATATCTTCAGAGAATCTCCTTCTTAACATGATCATAGCCATCAGCAACTTGTATAGCCAGACGGCTATACACAACCTGCACTCTTCCAATTAACAGAGGGGCAAGGCGCACAACCCACTGATCCTTGGGCCACCCACACATTTGAGCTACCCTATCAAACATCGTGAGGTATGCCTCTATATCATCAGAGTCTTGCAAGCAAACCAGTTTAATGTCTTGAGGGCCTTGAGGTCTTTCTCCGTGCTCAGTTTGGATAGCCTGCAACATTCACATAGTATCCACCCACTTGGCATCTTGCCTCCACCAATCAATCTCTCGCTCTTTATCCAATTGCACCTGCCAAACACATACAAATTTTAACAGCTCTCCAATATCTTCCATAGGTGCCTGTTCCATATAAGATGCATCTACCTCCTTCTCTAGGTCTTCAGTCTCCAAAGGCTGGTCTGCTGGTATCCCATCTCTGGGTTCACTGTGCTCTTCCTCCGACATTTCAGCTGGTTGCCTCTTAACCTTAGGCTGAACATCTGGCAAACTGGTCAGCAACTGGGCCCCTGTCTGGGCCAACATCTGTCTCATGAGGGTACCTTAGGTCTGTCCCCCAGCTGCCATGTCCACCTTGGGTACCAGCCAATACCCACCACTTCATCTTCCTTCCTTGGTCAAGGTGAAACAGGCAGCAGAATCCCACTTCTGACACCACTTTGTTACGGTGTGGGTTCTACAGATGAACACAACTCAAGAATAAGGTGCAAACCACGTTGTCCAGTGGGATGTTTATTAAAGTCATAAATTCCTTTTCTTGCACCCTTTTCAATTAACAGCTTTTGCAAATAGAGTAACAACACAAAATTAACAACTGTAATAACAGAAATGAAAAGAAAAGTCTCTATGTCCTCAACAGGAACCTTCTCTCACCACTGATCAGCAACAACTGACCCACTATCCCCCTGAGGCCTGTTTAGGTAGAGCTTTTATTCCCTCCCACCTGATCAGGTGACTCAGCATCAGCAACAAGAAGATAATTCTTTTAATAGCTTTTAAAACAATATTATACATGTTTCAGAATGCTATATTCACACTACGTGACCTATTAGCATGCTTAACTTGAAATAAGGTATTGTGCAAAGGTTTTTCTATCCCATAGCACATTCCCCTGTGTTTGAGTGACAGGTCCTTAATTATAAAAATAGCCCACAAGGGGCCCCTGATTCACTATAGTCCAAGTCAGAATGCAGCAGACTCTCACCACAAACACCTCTGGGATTTGAGAAGAACTCTGCTTCAATTATAGCTACTCACCCAAGGTATTTGTATTAAGAAACTGCTTATTTTATTCCTTCAGACCATAGTAACTTTTTAAACCTGTGGTAAATTCTGAATGCAGTAAATTGACATTAGTTAGCTTGGTGTAGAACATCAACTCCCAATTATGCAGACCCTTTTTATTAAGGTGTGTCTTCTTGTCTTGCAGTTGTAGAGGATACAAACTGCCAAAGCCTTACTTGGACCTGCCTAAATGTACTCGGCTAAAGCCAGCCTTAATTATATTAAACTCAGACTGTAAGACAACAAAAAGAACCCTCTTAATAAAGGTTTGGTAAAAGGGCTTCAGGTTTTCCAGCTTTTGGACAATTTGAATTAGCTCAATGCTACTGACAGGGAACAACTGTCAGTCTGCAAAATTAAGATGTCGGCTGAACTTTCTCCCCAGCAGCATAGCAAACTGTACAGAGCTGTAGCTCTCTACTTAAACAGATTGGCATTGCGATTTTCTTGGGAAACATTCCCAAGAACAGCCTAAATGTGGCTTAAGTTCTTTACTTTAAAAACGAATAAGTGGTATCCACAAGGAACAAACATTTCTGCCAAAGAACAAGAGCTACTTCAATGTTTGTTCAGGGTGTTGCTTGCTGCTAAGGCGGGGGGGGGGGGTGTACAGATGTGGCCTGCCTCCATATGGAAAGGTACAGGGATAGCCATAGAAGAGGGAATGATAGTGGTTGCAACCAAAGAAAAGATAAAGAATAGGTACATCTATTGAGTGGCAGGGACTAACCCTGTCATAGTGCTGATGTGTGAAATGGCTGTCTCTACACATTCAATCACTTCACTACCAGTGTAGCATCACTAGTAAAGCACTGTGGGATAAACTGTAAATGAAAAGTGCTATATAAATGCTGATTCTTCTTCTTAGCATCTTGTATAGAGATAAGTATAGCATCTCCGTACAAGGATAAAAGGCATTCCTCGTTCTGGACAGTCTAACACAAGAAATACAATTACAATAAATAAAAGAACTAAGTCAAAGAAGAAAGCTAGCAGATTTCAGAGAACTTTTGGTCAGTATTTTTAAAGAATCCTTACTATTACAAGAAGTGAACTTCCTGTTTGTTTCTCAGGAATTCTCAGCATACTGACTTCTTCTGAAAAAAAATAATATCACTGATTGACCCTAGCAGTTGTGGAGAATCTCCATTAAGTTCTACTGAGGTTATATCAGAAGTGGAATGCAAAAAACTGAAATCTAGTCATGGTATCTTTTACTTCCAAGACTGACAGTGCTGTAGTGATCAGAACTGACAGAAATAAAGGTGCCGTCTTGCAGTTTAAGGGCTATAATATTGACTTTTCTTCGACTATTTTGCCCATGACTCAGGAGAGAAGAAAGAAGTTGCTCCAGAATTAGGAAGATCTGTCTGAATTAGGAGCAACATGCACTTCCAGCCATAATACATGAGAGGGTGTGTGTCATGCTGGGATGACATCACACCTCAGGTGACTGGGCATGAGGCCTCAGATCGAGTGTGTTCTGCACCAGAGAAGCATCATTATCCCAGCATGACACACACACTCTGGAGTGCCTTATTTCTGTGATAAATGACTCACTTTTTTTACAAAAAAAAGATTTAAAAAACAGAAAAATAGTTATTTTCTGTTTTTCTTATATTTTGTTGGGGGGCATTGCTAAGTGTACAGTTTTAAAAAGACGTTCTGTTTTTCTTCTTTTGGACAGTATGTGGTGCTGTATTTGAGTCTCTAAGTCCCCATCCCCCCCACGTCTCTTCTTCTTCTGTTTCTCTAGCTCTGTCACTCTCTGTCACTCTGTCTCTCTGTCTCTTTTTGTGTTTCTGTTACTCTCTGGTTTATAGCCATTCAAGGAGCAAGAAACCAGGATAATAAAACAGAACTGTTCAGCCAACTGAGTAGTGGGGACTAGGGTTGGGTGAAAAAAAAAATTCTGCGGGAAGAATTCAAGCGAAAGTCTGACTTTCTTTTCCACGGAAGTTTGGAAATTGATTTCTGAACTTCCATGAAAATTCCGCCCACGGTCACCGCCCAATCCAGTTGCCCAGCTTGCAGCGAAAAGCCCAGTCAGTCCAGTCCTGTCGAGTTACGATCCCTACCCCTACACCATCCCTGCCCAACAATAAATGCCCTGGTGGCTAGTGGTCTCTCCCCTCCCTTCCACTTCACCTGCCAAAAAAACTAAAACTGTCCACAGGTATTCCTGTGTAGTAGTAAGAACAGACTGAAACCAAATTTAGTGTGTTCCACCACTTTATATAACATTCATTGTACTAAAGTGCAGAGTGCAGGACACAGGAACCACCATTCAGGAGAGCAGCCGGTAACACCTAACGTTTCACTAGACTCGGCTGTGGTGGATGATCGGATTCCAAGTTGGCGTAGGCGAGATCTGACCCCATCGTATTCCTTGCATCTCTGGTCGAGCGGCATATCTGAAATCAATTAAAATGTGCACTGGGGATTTGGGCTCTTTTGTTTTGCCCTTTATAGGATATTGTCCCATTCTCTTTCCACTCCTAATTTCACTAGGATCTTATGTGCCTGAGTTCCACCCGATGCCAGTTGGGGTCTCCTGCCTTATGGTGTTATGACATTTAACGAGAGTCAAGCCCCCCATCCCCATCTCCGTCCGACCCATACTTTTTAAAACAAATTCCCTGGTGGTCTAGTGGTTTCCCTCACCCTTCCCATCCCCAATCCTCAGTCCCATTATTTCCCTGGTGATCTAGTACCCCCCCACCCAAGCAGGTGTCCCACCACCCAGCGGCCAGCTCTTTCCCCCATTCCGAACCCCTGGAGGTGGACCGGCACAGTCCTCCCTCTCTCCACCATGGCTGGCCTGCCCACTGAGCTGTCAATGAATGAGCACATTCTCAACAAGAATGCTTTCATTCATTGACAACTCAGTAGGTGAGCCGGCCATGGAGGAGAGTGGAGGGCTGTGCCGGTCCGCCTGCTGGGGTTGGAGATGCAGGTGGGAGCTGGGTAGTAGGACACCTTCTGGGATGGGGGGTGGGGGGCACTGGACCACCAGGGAAATAATGTGACTGACTGGGGTTCAGGGATGGAGAAGGTGTGGGAAATCACTAGACCACCAGGGCATTTTTTTTTTATAAAAAAAGTATGAGTCGGACGGAGATGGGGATGGGGGGGTTGATTTGTTAAATGCCACTGGAAAATGTTAGTTTTGGCAGGTGAGGTGGAGGGGAGGGACCACTAGCCACCAGGATCCAGGGTATTTGTTGTCAGGCAGGGATGGGGTGGGGTGGGGATGGGATTGCATTCTGGCTGGATGGGGTATTTTTTTTTTAAAGTTGAGCTGCCAGCAGGTGATCCAGTGGGTGGAGGTTCCACTAACCACCAGGGGCTGGCAATATGTAGTATGTACTCGTGGAGCTGGTGGGGGGAGGGGCCACTAACCACCAGGGCTAGGGATGGGCAGCTGAAATGTTGTTTTCTGCCCCTAAGGTGAAATTTTGTCCATAACTTTCGAAGAAGTTTGCTGCTCTGCCATGAGCTGAAGTTTGGAAACTTCAGCGAAAGTTCATTGATTTCCGTGGAAGTTCCGTGGCAGCGGAAAACCACACTTTCGCCCACCCCTAGTGGGGACCAAGACTCATGGTTCTTTACACGTGCTTGGTAAGTCACTCAGTCCCAATGTTTTTTTTTTCCAGTATTAGTTGAACAGGTTTACAGCTTGAAACTTAACAGTTTGAGAGATAGAAACTGCCAGTGCATGGGACTTTTCTCATAAATGGGTGGTCAAGTGTGCTCCCTCAGAACTGAAGGAGAGTAAGAGTGAAATTGTGAAGCTGCATGCAGTGGCCATTTCTAAAAGGTTTGCGATTTGAGTAGTGGCAGGGTTTTGAAGTGGAAGAAACAATAGCTGGATTAGAACAGTAACAGTGACATTTTTGAGGGGGCATGGTTTGTATCATGATGGGAAATGTGTGTGCAGTGATACTTTTTTTTTCAAATTGAATATACTTTAATCAGTATTTCAAGACATACAAAACATAATAACATTTAAACCTAAAAAAGGAAAAACACAGAAATACCCACCCACCCCTAAATATCCAACTGTATACCCCTCACCTCCGGAGAAGGAGTAATTATAAAGGGTGAGAAACCATATGATTCTATAGGTACTAATGATATGTTTTTTATGGGCAAATAAAAAAAGTTTGTGTGTGACTGACCTTGATACAGTGGCTGTTGTGCTGGGATAACATCACTGTACAAGGTGGCCACTGACCAATCAGAAGCCTGGAAATGATCAGTGCATTGCATTGTTCTTTAACCTTGATTAAGTTTCCCAATTTGTACAATAAAAATCAACAAAAAGAAAGCAAGAGACTGAAGCAATCAACTTAACCAGGAAAAAGACTCAGAGTCTTCCAGTGAAATGATACAAGTTGATGAATAAAATGGAATACATTGAACTGACATTACTTTCATCATGATGTAACACCATATTTTTTATTTTTCAGTACATGGAATAATAGATAATGATAGTTGGCAGGGAATGTTAGCTGTTTTTTATTAATAGTTATAAATCTATATTTAAACTACAGTGAAGCCCACCAGGGTGAAGCCTGACTCTGCAGAATTCTGCAATAGAGTTACTGCAGCAAACAATGCAATTTGTTAATTTATCTACTATCAAACAACTAGAATCTCAGGTAAATGTTATGCATTAATTACAAAGCAGCAAATTTATTCAGTCGCAAGTGTAGTAGTGTAGCTTGTGGTGTTACTTACAGTAGCTTATTTTTTTGTTTAGTTTTTCTATAAACAGTACATCTGATATAATAGGTATATTGTTATGTCTCCAAATTGAGGACATCGCTATCAGCAGATGAAGTTTCAAATTAATTTGATGCATACACATCAATGTATGTTGAAAGTTTGTGTTTAACTAAAACATCTTTGCTTCAAGTAAATTAAATAAAAAATCAATGAAAACAAAGCAAAAAAAAAGACTAGGCTTCCCAATGCCCTTACTCAAGAGTTCCATCACCCTACACATGAGTCTGTCAGCTGTTGCTTCTGGAAAGCAAAGCACCATAGCTGGTCCACCAGGTGTTAGACCCAATTCCCTTCCTGTGCCCATTACTAGGGAATCTCATATTAAAAGTATCTTCTTCTTACCCCTCTTGGGGCTCTTCTCTCTCCTTGGTATGTCCTCCTATGACATCGCCTGCCTACTGGGCATGCTAGATGCATCCTCCCTTGAGAGGGTCACGTGGATCTCCTCAGTAAGCAATGGTGCGTACTGTACTTGTTGCAAGCTCACAAGCCTGGTTCCATAGGCTTCACCATCCCTACCCATCCCTTTCTCTTCCTCTACCCACCATTATCCAGCCACCAGCTATGGCCTGTTTGAGCCTTTGTGGTGCCTACAGCAGTGGCTTCTTACCAGTGGCTTCTTACTAGGCCCAGCAGCTGCAGCCTTCGAGCAGCATATGTCAGTCCTTTCCACCTCTATCTCTACCTTCATGCCCTGGACCTATTTACAATTCAGGCGGTGGCCAAACTCCCAGAACACGCAACCAGATCACCACTGTCCTGCACCCCCTGCAATCCTCTCAAAGCCAGCCACATGCCCCCGCATTCCTATGTAGTAATGTGGATACTAGTGAATCAACATGGATCATGCTGCTGCACCCCCTGTGCAGAAATAGTCACCTCCCCTGATGCCTTTGTGGTGGCACTGTAAATAGAATTTTAATGTACCAGGACTCCACAATGTTAGCATGTCATGGTTTTTGCACTTTGTACTTCCTCCTTGTCTTATATACTATTGTACCCATGACAGTTCAGCAATATTTTTCTTCTTCAGTGCAGTCCTTTCTTCTCACTCTCCCCCCCCCCACACCATTTGTCTTACCTTACTGATAGGTTTCCATACCCTCTGGTACCTTGGCTACATATTGTTGTCTCCCCTTCTCTCCTACAATGGTCAGTCTCCCAGATAGGTAGTAGAAAAGTCACACATTTCTCCTGATGATATTATCATAATGCAGTAACAGGCCAATCTGCTCAGATCTGGGTACTAGGGATGGTGGTTAATGGAAACAGGAAAAAGGTAAAGACCATACAGTATTCCGAAATTATACAATGGCAAAGAAATTTGCTGTATTCTGATTGGTCAGTGTGTGCCTGAGACAGTGATGTTATTACACAATAACATCACTGTATTGATATTCTCTTTTTCACATCTTCTCTTAAGAAACAAAGATATACTGCCTCACTAAAAATCTACAAAAAACTTTAAATTTTTTTATTTTATTTTGTATAACATCAAGCCATTGTACAATTGCAATAAGGCACTCCAAAGAGTGTGTTATTGTGTATAATATCACTCCTGGGGTGGTGGAAACACTCGGCTTCGCCTCGTGCTTCTACCCACCCCAGGAGTGATGTTATTACATGATAACACACACCTTGTCGTGCCTTATTACTTAAGTAATCACCTAGTGGGTGGGAAAGCCAGTGACCTGGGAGATAGTATAGAGCAGACAAAGTTCAAAAAGTCAGCCAAACTCCTAAATATACATTTAATTAAAACTTCTTTATTATCCCAATCTACTTCAGGCTTTTGAACATGACTTTTCAACCCCAACGTTTAACTCATGTATGGGTATCTACAGGGAGATCATGGTCCTCCTGTATATTAATCAAATATATACAAAATGTAAGTTTCAAAGGTTTCAATAGCACCCTGAAAAAAAACTGGTACATAAATTTATATGCTTTTCATATATATATATATATATATATATATTTTAAAGGCAGTTTAAAGTGCAGCATTGGTGACTGGTACTGAACAAAATATGCTTACTTTAGCAGTTGTTTTATGTTGTTCTAAAATATTGCTGCTCATAAATTCCATAGTCTGTGCTAATATACATGTGTGCAAATAATATAACTTTTTTAACAAAACTTCAGTTACCAACTCATACTGCATTGCTTAAATTAAAGTGATATACCATGATGCAATTTCTCTAGAAAACTTATTTCAAAAATACATTCATTAGTCAAGTCCTAGGGAAATTTACTGTGAGCTGGGACACTTAGAAAGTGAGTTTCATTTGTTGATTATTGGCCTTAGCTATGTCAGTGTAAGTTATTATAAAATGGATAGGTTAAAGCCTGGGTGTTGATTGTCTGAAGTGGGCTGTCACCCATACCCTAATCTCAGCAAAGCAAAGCTCTCCCTAGAGGAAAAAGTACCAGTGCCAGTCTACCTCATGAAACAGATCCCTGTGTGCCTTCAGAATCCCCCCCCCGAGCACAGTCGAAAAAACAAATGTGTTGTCAATTTTTGTATAGCTTCTTAGATTGCTGTGTCATGTCTGCCCTCTCTGCAACTTCTGTACAATGCTGGAAATGGGGGGAAAAAATCTTGGTTGGGGGTGACTTTCCCTTGTGATGTAGGATACAACCAACCTGACAGCAGTCATGAACATGATTCCTCATTCATGTGTTGCATTTCTACACTTTAATTAGTTGGCATTATACCTTTCGGGGTACGTCTTAAACAGGGACAATCCTTCCCCAGTTTGATCCTGGAACTAACTCAGACTTTTCATGTCACTCCTTAAACTGAGTTCCTCATGTCCCTCCCCTCTTTCCACCACCACTTGTATATGTTAACAAAAAGAAAGTAAAACTGTGAAGACCCTAAAAGAAGAAAAACTTACACTGACATAGCTAAGGCCTATAATCAACAAAGGACACTCACTTTCTAGGTGTCCTAGCTTACAGTAAATTTACTAATTCATGGCCAGCAGTGAGTTATGAGATTTACCTGTAAACCAAAACCACTTCAAAATCGTGTGCTTTACAAATGCTACTGCTCACCTTACACTTTTAAATTTGCTTACAAGCATTGTCATTTCAAACATGTGCTCCAATGCCTCCTCTGATGCCAAGAATATGTGCTCTGCCATAGTCTTCTATTCATCATCAATATCGTCAGTCAGCAGTATCTACAAAGTTGCAAACTGCTCATGCGCTGACTGGTACGAACAACAAACTGCACTGGCTGTCATGCAAAGCACATTTTCTGCTGTGTTGCCCTGTCCTCCCGGTGTTGTAATATGCCAAAGTTATTGGTCCCTAGTAGTCCCCAGTTTCCCCAGCATACACAGTAAGATGCCCTGCGCACACATGTATATAAAAAAAATAGAGATTTTAATGCAGCACAGCAACAATGGCTTGGATGGAATGCTGTGCCAAGCAGCTCATGCACAGCATTCCACCCTAACCATTCTGGAACCAGAAGCCCTGGTTTCAAAAGTTTTAAAAGTTTTTTTGGCAGTTCCTGGGTACCTGTTCAGGAGAGAAGATGCAGCAAGTCAAGGAGACAGGCAAAGGGCTTACCTCAGGTTGAAACCATCCCATAGGACTTGCTTGCATGCCTGCTCTGCCTCCAGTGCCTGAAGATCCCTCCTGCTGCTGCGTGGTGTGGTCGGTGGTGCCATCAGGGCACCACGAAGAGAGAGACACCGTCTTTCTCTGCCATTGGGCTGTGAGCCTCATCATTTTTTTTTCATTTTAGCCCCTTATTTTAATTTTAAAAGTAATTTCCCAGTCCCTCATTGGTGGCTTGCAAATGCCGCATTGCTGTTTGTCCAGTCTGCCATCTGAGGTCCCCCTGCTGTCCTCCCTGCTGCCTGATCAGTTCCTTTCCTCTGACAGAACACCTTCTGCCTCCCATTTATCTCTTTGAACTCCCAGTGGTTTGGATGAGTCAGCAGCAGCATGCTGAAACATGCTGACCTCCTTACAAGGAGAGACTGTGTGTTTGTTTTAATTATTTTAACAAAACGCAGTAGGAACTTGGAGGAGCAGCTGAGCACTGCTGGAGGGTCAGGTACTAGGACCCTGAATTTTAATATTTTAAGAGAGGGGCAGGGTGTAGCAACACCCACTGGAGGGGTTGTCTATGAAGACCATGTCACAGGCCTGATGCATATGCATGAGGGGTGGGACTAGGGGTGTTGTCTTGGGAAAAGAGTGACAGCAGGCTCCCTGAGCCAAACAATTAAAGGGTCCCAACCACATTTTGACCTTTCCAATTAAAGGGGGTGCCAGGTCCACATTTAGGAAGGGGCCCCATGCCCACATTTAAGAAGAGCACCAGGCCCATTTCAGGGGTGCCAGGCCCAAATTTAAGAGGGGCACCAGGCCCATTTCAGTGGTGCCAGGCCCACATTTAAGAAAGGCACCAGGCCCAGTGGTACAATGGGCACCAGGCCGTGGTAATAAAGGCCCAGTAGTGAGTTAGGGCAAGTCAGCCTAGTAGTAGTTAGGGCAGCCCAGGCCTAGTAAGTTAGGGCAAGCCAGCCTAGCAGTAGTTAGGGCAGCCCAGGCCTAGTAAGTTAGAACAAGCCAGCCTAATCGTAGTTAGGGCAGCAGAGGCCTAGCAAGTTAGGGCAAGCCAGCCCAGTGGTACTAAGGGTACAAGGCCTAGCCAATTAAGTAGGGCACCAGGTTCAACAGTAATGAAGCAAGTGCACACTTAGGCTCACCTGCATCTGGAGGGGACTAGTTAAGGGAATGGCCACTGATATTTAAAAGGGAAACACAAGGCCCAGGGCCCACAGTTAGCTATTTAGGCCTACAGATGTGATAGGGGCCCAGTGATAGAACTGACTCCCAGATAGGATAGGAGCCTAGCTAGCCACGTAAGCCCTCTAGTGTTCAAGGGGCCTGGTCACCCATCTATTGTATAGCCTTCCAGACAGCCTATTCCCCACTGTAGTGTTTCCACAGTAACAGGAGAACCTGATTTAGCTAAAGGGACCCCAGTTATAGTTAGGTCCACCAGAGATAGGGTTGAAACAGTATAATGAATTACCTGTATATTTGCTGTGGTCTGGACACAGATACTGTATATTTATTGACCACTACAGAAGGAACTGAGACTCTGTTTGCATTTTCTTGCATTATAATTCATTCTACAAACATTATTGAGTGCCAGAACTGTCTTGCATTGCTTTGTGCCAGCATTTCGGTGCTGAACCACCATCTGAATCAGTCTTCAACTATCTTCAGAGTCACTTCACCCCAATGCAACCCTGCCAGTCTTCACTTATCTTTAAGAACCATCCTCCAGGGCATCCAGAAGCAGACAACAGTCAATCCATGAAGAGCCGTACTGCAGTCGCCTCAAAGTTGCATTGTCCCGTTTATTTTCCTCTTACAGTTTCCCTCTACAGCATGGCCCGTGCAAAGTCTGCTGTCCATTTTCTTGTTTTCACGTCCGCAATGGAGTACCATTCGACCCGTTAGTGTCAGTTCTCCAAGTGATATTTGGTTTATTGTTTTTAGTGTCTCCTGGCTCATCTGGCCATGGACTCCAAGTTTGGTCACAGTTTGACATACGATTTATTGTTTTGGTGGGTGCCTTGGCTCATCCAGCCTTGGAACTTAGAAGACCGACCCACTTTGATGCCCAGAGAGAGTGGTTGCCTGGAGTTCAAGAGTGTTCCAGAGGTCCTGATCCAGTGGGAGCATCAGCTGTGTGTCTTCAGTCCAGAGGGAGTGCTGCCTAGAGTCTAAGAGTGGTCCAGAGGTTCCGATTCTCCCGATCCAGTGTGTTCATCGGCCTAGAGTGTATCTTCAGTCCAGAAGTGGACTGTTGGTTCTTCTTTTTCATCATCCCTTCACTTGGCAATCCAGGAGTGGATTGTGGCCAGGTGGTTTGCATTGCTTCTTCTTTCTGGGCAGTCTAGAAGCAGAGTACAACCAGATCTTGTATTTCTTTCCAGCAACCCTAGAGAGGTGGGTGTGGCCGAGAACCCATGGTCTGTTAAATCCTCTCCGTATCCTTAATTTTCCCACCAAGGTTCTGTATTTCACTGGGAAACCAGTGGAGTGTTTCCACAATTCTTTCGTCGACAGAGAAATTTATGTGCACCAACTGACAATCATCTACTGCATAGACTCTTCTTGTAGTATTAGAGTGGCTGTATCTTTAAAACATAAGTTTATGGAGAGGTGCACCTCGGGTGGAAGAAGATATCTGAGGATATGAAAGACTCTCTTACAGCGTAGCTGTTACAGTCGATTGATCCATTCTGGTATTTTATGCTGTAGAGTGTCCCTCTTATAGGGAGGTAGGGAAATAGAAATAAGACACTTTTATAGCATAGCTGTTACAGCTGATTATTCCTCTTGCCTGTAGTGAAATATAATCTTGCCTATGGTAAAGTAGTAGTTTGCGTATACGTGATTGTCCCTCTCTTGTGTCCCTACCCTATGATCAGTTGACAATAAACAAGTTCCTTTTCTCTAATCATGCCTCCTGCCTCTCCATTTTGGTGAAGAATTACATCATGTAGCCAAACAGGAAAAGAACTGCCTTACCACCTGAGTAGATGAATATGAAGAGTTTGATATTCCTGTTCGGCAAACTTCACTTGGTCTAAACAATAACGATAACCTCCCTATCCATCTCTCTCTCTCTCTGTCTAGAACTCTTCTTCATCCTAACAAATAATAAACTACTACCAATAATCCCTGGCTCACTTCAGTGTTACTTGATCAATGCAACAACCAAAATCATGGGACTGGGTAAAGAACAGGATCAGCACTATGAACAGTGGCCTATCATAGCAGCACTGAAGGGCCCATTATGAATGAATGAAAAATAAGATCCATAGCAGTGTTATCAGCAAGGTACCACTGAGATTGCCAAAATAGCACAAAACTGGATGAATGAGTCAGTGTTCCACATTCCTTATTTTAATGTGGTGGGACACAGTTCTATATTTCTTTGCCACTGCCCTATATTTTTTATCACCACTGTATATATATATATATATATATATATATATATATATATATATATATATATATATATATTTCTAAGTAGGTAAGTGAGTAAATCTTTATTTCTACAGTGCCCAATCCCAGAGTCTGTAGGCACTTTACAGAGAGGTTTAAGAAACATACAACAATTTCATGAAAAAATATGTATCACTGTCCTTTTTTTTACCACCACTCTACCTTGTAGCCATGAGCAATAATTTGTTTTTATAAAAACCTCTAAAGTTGATCACGTGATGGCAACCTAGCTGACAACAGCTTGCTCTCTACGATCCACAATCCTCCTGATTACTTTTACTGAAAACCATTGTTTCTATTTTATATTTCTCTCAGGAAAAGGGCTTACTCAACCTCTACAGTACCCAGCAAGAGAAACTCTTCAAAAAAATGGATGTTTTCATGCACAAGACTCCGCTGCACCACTCGCCTCCTCCCACGCCGGAGAAAGACAAGGCTGCAAAATAGCCTAAACAGCAGCCTGCCACTGCTAGAAAACCTTCAGTGGGGTCAGCAGCTCTTACAGAGGACCGCTTCCTAGAAATCATGCAGCCACTTCAGAGCTCAGTTGCAGCCATTTCTGAAGAAGTGCACCAAGTGCACTCCTCGATGGATTCACTAACTATCCGAGTTTCTGACTCAGAGGCACGTCTTTACACTGGAAAGAAAAGTAGACAAAGCTGATTTGGATTGCAACATCATGGTGAAAAGGATTAAAAAGACAGAGGAGAAACTGAAGAACCTGGGGGGCAGAAGCCGACATAATAATCTGCTTATTCTCGAGATCCCTGAACGAGAAGAAGGCACTTCACCAATTTTATTCTTACAGAAACTGTGTGAGAAAATAGCCAGTCCCTCACCCAATGGCACCACCTACACTATTGAAAGAGCTCATAGAGCATTGAGACCAATGCCACCCCTCGGATCACCTACTAGGCCACTTATTCAAACTCTTGAACTTCCTAGACAAGCAGCAAATACTGGCCCAAATCAAAACACTACAGGATGTACAATGGGAGGGTAGAAAAATATATTTTTCCCAGAATCTACCTCAATCGGTGAGAGTCAGGAGACAAGAGATGCATCCCACCATCTCAAAATTGATTGAGGCTGGTAAACTGTTTCGGGTTGGATACCCAGCTTCCCTACAGGTCAAAATTGAGGAGCAATAGCATGTTTTTGACACACACGACCAAGCACAACTTGGGCTCATAAAATTGTTGCCAGATTTGTTTAAGTGAGGGGACCTTCTGTCTCTGAGTGTTCAATAAAGGATCTAAGCCTGCTGACCTAGTGAAAAAGTTAAAAGTTGGAAGATTGCTTTTGGTCTACTCCTCTGAATGCAGAAGGCACATGAAACCACCTAATGGTGGAAACTTTTTCCCTATATGGATCTCTAAGATGTCCAAAACCCTTTTAAGAGATGCAATTGCATCATTATGCCATATTTGGAACTCACCCAGTACAAACCCCAATGTTTGGACGCAAGCTGGGAACTGTGTCAGCTGATTCCATAATCATCTACTCTCATTTGAAACTGGGAAATACAGTTCCTATACACCTTTCCTTTCCTATAGGTAGACATTTATCTATGTTATTGCCCTTAGAAGGCAGGTGCTTTTGGATGGACAACATCGGTCTGCATTCTTGACTAGATGAACCATTTGGCTCATATACTGGGAGAAATTCTATGCATATGAACATTTTCTCCCTCTTTTATTTAAATTTATTTTTCTTTTACCAAATTATGGTCCTTATATTACCTAAATGGGTCTGACTCTTATTTTAACTATATTATAGTATAATATAGTAGCCAAATGGTAGATACTTGCTTTAATGTTTATCTAAATTTGAGGTTAAATAATAACAATACTCAGACAATGTTGATTCCTGAGTAGATTATCACCTAATAATGTTGAATATTTTTGCCTTGTTTGCTTAACAAGGTTTACATACTGTGTATTAAGTTCCTGGGGCCGGGTCGTCAGGGACTGGAGAGCAAAAAATACTGTATCGCAGGGGTGCAAGTTAACATCACCTGACAGTATATTTAGTTAGTGCGGTTGGTAGAACCGGGGATAGTTGTTTAGTTTGTTAACTGTTGTGCTTAGTAGATAGAATGAGGAAACCTAAAAGTATAATTAGGGGAAAAGGGGAAGTGCCAGATCTCTTTTTATCACATGGTAATTGGTCAATTGTTAATTCTATGGAGAAAAATATCTCAAAGAGTTTATTTGGTTTCACCCTATATTGTTAACCATATAATGGGGGGTCCATATTTTATTACAGCTTGGAATGTTCATGGTGTCAGAGACAGGTGTAAGAGACAAGTAGTCTTAAAACACTTATCTCATCGTCACACAAGGATAGCATGTCTACAAGAAACACATTTGAAAAGAGAGGATACCTCTCTCCTTTGTAGAAACCGGGTGGGTCAGGCATACAGTTCTGGGTTCTCTACCAGTCGAGGAGGGGTCGCCATCCAAATTGCCAGAAATGTCCCATTTAAACTAGTACAAGAAATATGGGAATGTAAGGTAGATATATTTTTCTGATTGGTGAATTACAATTCAGATCGGTTTTGATAGGGTCTGTTTATGGCCCCAACATAGATTCACCCCATTTTTCCTACAGCTGCTCAATTTGATTGCCCCCTATACACAGGAATCCTTCTTTTTGGTGGATACTGGAATTTAACACCACAAACCCAACTAGATAGGTCTGATGCCAGGAGAGTTGAACTTTTTCCTGCTCAAAGGGCCCTGTGGGACCTTATGAATGGAGAAGGACTGGTGGATATATGGAGAATATTACACCCCATGGAACAATCCTACACTTTTTTCTCTTCCCCACCGTAGCTGCTCCAGACTTGATTACTTTTTGATGAACTCTTTTATTCTCCCAGGAATAATGGACAGCCAGATACATGTCCGAGTGATCTCAGATAACTTGCCTGTCTCTATTTTTTACCTATTTGGTCCAGGTATACGATGGGACATCTTGTGGTGCATGAACAGCCAATTACTTAAATCACAACCTACCCTATTACGCATCAGGGAGTTTGTCTAGCAATTTCTTCAAACCAACACAGGCTCGGTTACAAGGCTTAATATCATATGGGCAGCCCTCAAATGTGCATTACATGGCAAATGCATTTGCCTTGCTTCCAATAGAGCTCAACAATTTAAAGCAAAAAAA
The DNA here is from genome assembly GCA_016271365.2 of Neoceratodus forsteri. Lineage (NCBI taxonomy): Eukaryota > Metazoa > Chordata > Ceratodontiformes > Ceratodontidae > Neoceratodus > Neoceratodus forsteri. The sequence goes on from CM057449.1 coordinate 1,606,779,160, forward strand.
GATAAACTGCTGCTTGATATTCAAGCAACTGAAAGAAAGATCAGCCGTCACTCTTCAGAAGAAGATTGGGTCAAATTACATACTTTAACTGCCCAGTATTACAACCTAATGTCTCACCAGGCAGAATTAGCAATAAAAAAACTAGACTTAAGTACCTAGAATCAGGCGAATGGGTGGGTAAGTTGTTAGCTATACAAATTAAACAGGCAGAAGTGAGCCGCTATATCCCTAGTTTAAAAGTAACCAACATGAGTCCTGTAGCCAGCCATCCCCAAAAAATTGTGGATATTTTCAAATCATATTTTCATGCTTTATATTCCATTCCTATAGAGGAAGTTGTTAATCAGAAGGATATAGATAACTATTTAGATTGCATTAATCTTCTCAAACTTCCTTCTGATGTGACAGCTCCTTTGGGCATACCAATTCACACTAGGCAAGTGGAATATGAAGAAAAGAAGAAGAAGAAGCATTTATGTAGCACTTTTCATACGCAGTGTATCCCAAATGCTTTACGAGCAATGCTAGACTGGTAGTAAAGTGACTGAATGTGTAGTGGCGGCCATATCACACATCATCACCCCTCACACCCACACACACACACACACACACACACACAGCCTCGATAATTACATGAACTGGTTTATGGGAAGGGGAATATTGGCCAGGACACCAGGAATGTCCCCATCTCTTTGTGAAGAGTGCACTGGGTTCTTTTACTTCCATCTGGACACCCAGCAGGGCAACACCAGGATGGGTAGAAGAGACCTCAGTTTAATGTATCATCCGAAGGACAGCATACCCCAGCAGTACAGCACCCCCCTAATGCTGCACTCAGATGCCAACAATTTTTAGGTGCAAGCCCAATCTTCTTGGTGTGGGACAAGAACCCACGACCTTCTGGTCCAGAGATGATGTGCTACCAATTGAGACAAGCTGACACCTTGCAACATGCAATTCATTAGCTACCCTTGGACAAATCTCCAAGGCCTGATGGAATTACAAACAATTTGTTCAAATCCTGCTCTGAAGAATTGGCCCCCTTCCTGACAGAAGTATATAATTATTGGTTTTCTAACAGTTTCTCAGAGCAGCACTTTCAAGACGCTATTATAATGCTTATACCTAAACCTGATAGAGACCCTCAATACCCAGAAAATTATCATCCTATATCACTTTTAAATACCGTTGTTAAAATCCTTGTAAAAGTTTTTGCCAATAGATTAGGGCCCCTCATGAACATCTTAATTGGCCCTCAACAAATAGGGTTTATGGCTGGTAGATATTCCAGTGTCCACATTCGTTGCTTATTACATTTACTACCTTTGTCCAACCATTTAAATGTCCCTACTGTTTTGATTTCACTAGATGCTGAAAAATCATTCAGCCGAGTCTCTTGGGACTTCTTGTTTACAGTCCTAGACAGATTCGGTTTCCCAAATAGTTCTATCAGCTGGGTCCAACTCCTCTACTATGCTCCTACAGCACATGTCTGGTGTAATGGTTTATTATCTGACTCCCTCCCATTGCACTGTGGCACCAGACAAGGCTGTCCCCTCTCCTCCCTACTTTTTCATTTATATTTAGAACCCTTCATTAGGAAAATGCTTTCTTCCCCGAACCTCCAGGATATACAAGTTGGAACTTCTCGTCATCTTATCTCTGCTTACGCAGATGATTTGTTACTACATATGGAAAAAAAATCTATGGTGTCCCTGCCGTACTCAGTGAGATAGAACTTTTTTCTAAAGTCTCCTTTTATAAACTGAATCCCTCCAAAACAAAAGTGTTTCCTATGAACAGGTAAGTCCTACCTGCAGATACTGAGGGATTGAATCTGGTGTGGGAAACAAAATCCCTAACACACTTAGGCCTGAAGATTTTTAGAGAAATTCAGTATATAATAAAAGAAAATTTCTCTCTACTAATGGCGACCCTTAAAACAGACTTGGCAAGGTGGAGTTCTTTAACAATTTCACTATGGGGTAGAATAGCTACCATCAAAATGAATGTCTTTCCCCAAATTCTTTATCCCCTAAATATGCTGTGCATTTTCCTCACAAAAAGTTGGTTTGCTAAATTACAAACTTTGATTAATCAGTATCTGTGAAAAGGAAACAATGTCTGATGAGCATACTTTAAGCTTACTGTACCAAAACTTTCTCTCCCTCCCATTCTTTTTTACCTACTATTGTGCCACGCATATAACCAAGCTAGTAAATTGGATTTTGACACCAGCCCAAAGACCTCCTGGCTCTCTCAAGCCCCTTTGGCTAGACATTAAGACAGTGTTAGCAGATACATATCATTGTACACTGAATGCATTGCTATACTCCCCCCCTTGGTTGTTACCTAAAGCCCTGAGACACACTCCAATTGGTTGGTCTCTTAAAGTGCTATTCCAAATGCAAAAACATTGGAATGCTAATGGTACAAATCACTAGAACAGCCCCTTATTGGTAATCTTAATTTCCAAATTGCTCAGATTCCCATCTCTCCCCTTTTTTGGCTCTCTTTGCAGAATTTAAAATTGTGTGATTTGGTGTCTGCATATAAAATTACCCCCCCCTTTCTCAACTCTCTCAAAATACTAAGGTTAAAGACCCAAATCACTTCAAATATTGGCAAATCCAGCAGGTTATCCTGTCATTTCTGGGAAAATTGGCCCATATTTCTTCTCCTAATTACAGAATTATACCCAGTGTTACTGATGGCAAACCAATCTCATACAATATGCAAAGTTCATTAAACAAGATAGACTTCAGTTGGTGCAATATAACATGATGCATAACTTATATTTCTCCCTGACAGACTGTAAAAAATTGGAAGGCTTCCATCCCCCCTGTGTCATAGATGTAATGACTCTCCAGGTGACCTTTATCATATGTTGTGGTCCTGCTCTAAAGCTTTTACCTTTTGGCAAAGTATTAAAAATTCATTAGACCCATTACTTGGATTACAACCTTTAGTTACTCCTGAAGTTTGCCTTCTTAATAATTTCCCCCCAGAGACCATTAAATATAGAAAAGCATACATTGCTTTGATTTCAGCAGTGGCCAAGCTAATTATTATGAGGCACTGGAAAGACAATATTTTACCATCAACATTAGAATGGCATAAAGATGTGCTATTAGCTCACCAACTTGAAAAACAAATAGCCATGCTAGCCAATAGAAATCAGAACTATCTGGAAAGATGGGGTCTGCCGGAAGCCTTACTCATGGCTTGGAAATCATAGAGTATCCCAAATTCACCACATACAGTATATATAAGTAGTTCATGAAGAAGTTATAAACTACCTACTCTGGCACAGGAATGGGTGGGAGGGGGACAATGGACAGAGTGGGTTATGGAGTAGTACTATCATTATTGTAAACACATTTGTTTTGTTCCAAGTTCATTTAGATTGAGGAGTGAACTCTATCTACATTGTTACTACTTATGTATATTGTCTTTTCAGTCTTTACAAGATACCCGTGGATGTATTGTATTATGATGAAACTTGAAATGAAATATATTTAATGAAAAAAAGACTCTAAAGTTGCCTTTTACTGCCATTCTTTACTGCACTACTACCCTTGCTATAATACCAGTACTCTAAACTTTACTTAAAACTACTCACGTACATGTACAGTGTATGTAGGAGGCCCTGACAATAATACACTTTTGACCCCAATCATCACAGCCATTGCCCTATATCTGCAGGCTATGGGGAACCCTGGATTAGCCATATAATAAATATAATAAAAAACAGTTAAACTGTGAGCTCCAAGGTGATAATTCAAAACTGGGGTTTATGAAACAAGTAAACCACTTGAGCTTCACTACAGGTTTTTTTATGTTCCATAAACCCTTGAATTGAATTATCACCCTAAACAACACTTTTGATCATTTTGAGAATGCATTAACTGTAATACTCTATTCCAGGTATGCGTCAATGCTGTAAAAAACCTCACTTTCTGGGTGGCCAAATGCCCTTGGCTGTGTCTTGGGCCTCACAACCCACCCAGATCACTCTGTTATTACAATACTGCCACATACCCGACCATGATTTATTCCTTATTGAAGTCACAGCTGGCTATCAGTTTTTCTATATATAAGTATTGGTAGCCATTTGTAATACACATTTTACCAGTATTTCCAATTGCTGACTGTAATACCCTAGGTTTGCATAATAGCAGACAGTGTATTACAGCTTTTTTTCCAAACAACCCTTCTGATCTTCATAAGCCATATACATCACTGAGGTCTGCTGCCTGCACATTTTTTTAACTTTATTCTCCTCCTTGCTGCACATTGCAGGCATCAGCCTTGTAGCTTGAGTGGGTGTTCCCGCTCATGCCACAGGTGCTATCTATGACAGCTTCAGTTCATGAATCCCCTTTTACTCAGACACACTCCATACTGAACAGAACAACTGGCAGTGCATCAACACTGCTGCATCTCTGCATTAATTGTATGTTGCATGACTCTTCCCTCGCAAAACTAGGCAACAGATATATTTGTTTAATACTAACAAATATCAAACAAAATATGGGGAGCCATATGGTGAGTTCCTTCTTTCCAAATTTTCATAATTAGGGAGTCATGTGATGGAGTCAAACTGCAGCTCTCTCTGTGTGCTCCTGCTCCTCCATGGATTAACTCCACTTTATACCTTTAAAATCATCCTGTTAGCCTACTTGCCTTCGTGGGCTAGTTGTTGGACTGTTGTGGTGATTTTATTTGGCATCCAGTTCAAGTATGGAAGCTGAAATGTGCAATTCTGTTCCGTGGCATACCCCACCATCCACATCCAATAAGGCTGCAAACAAATCCAAGGCCCAAGTTTAGGCAACAAGCCACACACCAGCTAAACCTTTGGGGGCTACACCCTTGATGGAGGAATGCTTTCTCAATGAGTTTCTCCCCTTCTGTGAGGAGCTTCAGTCCCTTACAAAGGAGTCAAAATCTTTGACTGTGTCACTGGAGGACTTACACAAACTCACTGGAGATAACGAGGTGTGATCTGTGTCTCTGGATTGGCGGGTGAATCGCTTAGACCCTGAGCTGGTTGTATTAAAGCAGAAGTCAACACACTTAGAATCCAAAACTTGAGGACTTGGAGGGTCAAAGCTGCTGCAATAATGTAGTGGTAATTGGGTTACCTGAAAAGGAGGAAGGCTCTGACCTCATTCTGTTTGTTTAGAAGTTCATGGAGAAGCTGGCTAGTCCTTCACCCTTCGGTGCTTGCTATTCCATCGAACAACCTCATCGCACTCTGCACCCCATGTCCCCAGCATGATCACTGCCCAGGCTGCTCATCTTTTATTTCTTGAATTACTTAGAGTAGCAGCACTTTTTGTCCAAAATTCAGGAGCTCCAAGAAGGGACACAGCTCAGGATACCACAAGATCTCCTGAGCTCAGTCCAGCAGTGGCGCACAGCTTTCCATCCCATCATTACCAAAATTATTGCTGCTGGTCTCTAGTTCAGGATGGACTATCCAGCTTGGCAGCAGGTTCTATGTAAAGATGAATGGAAAACCTTTGAGTCTCCAGAGCTGGCTCTCACTGAGCTGAAGCAGGTTCTGCCTGATTGTTTCAGGACCGTTGATCCCTGAAGCAGGGTAGGGCTCAGTATTACAAGATTGGTGTAGGCATTGTTCTTTTATATTTTGTGCTACAATTAAATCATTTTATTGGGCTCCCATTCATCTATGTGTTGCTAGGAAAACCAGTGGACTTAGATTCATTTGGGCCACACTAAGTGAGGACTATGTCTGACTTTTGATGTTTTGTACTGGACTATCTCCTTGATGCTTCCTATCTCAATCTTCAATGCTCTATACCCCATTTACACCATGTCTGTCACTCATTTTTCACCACTGACTGTGCCGGTAACTTCTCTCAGGGATCTCCCTTTGAATTATGACCACTGGACACTGCTAGGTAAGGCCGTTATCTTTAACTAGGAACTTGACAGTTTTGACATTGTTTTTGCTTCTGATCAATGTTGTGCCATGGCAGTGACTGCAGGACAGTGTAACGGAAAGCTTTGTATCTGTTAAGTCCTGGTGGTAGTCAATACATGCCATAGACATTGGAAGTCAAGTTTTCTCCAGGCATAATGGATATTTCCAGCGTGGACTTTCATCCCTGGAATTGTTTTGTACCAGACCATCGCACTATGTTACATGGGTGGAGGATGCATGTTTTTTGTGATTCAGAGATGGGAAAGTGGGGATCCCTGGTTTTATGGTGATGGGTCTCCCAGCCTCTTTTGGGGTGGGCCTTAAGGTTGCATTTTGGAAGCAGATTGATGTTGCCTATATTGATGTACCACCCACATGAACTGGGTTCTGCTTCAATATTCATACCTGGAATAAACTGGGGACTCATGTTTGAATTTTATAGTTACTGGCCTGGATATTCAAAAGGGTTGTGCATGGTGCAACAGTACTGTGCCATGCGCAACCCACTGATACACCCTGGCATGATATTCAAAAGGGAAAAGTGCACGGCACAAATCCTGATGCGCCAGAGCACATCAGTAATGTATGCAGGACTTCTGGTTGGGGCACGGACCTAATGGCTGCCTAAACCAAGAGCTGAATGACTGACCAGAAACAATTCATGTTACTCCATAAAGAAAACATCCATCCTGTCAACCAAAAGATCAATAAAAGACTATCTAATGGGACCCAAACACCGTTTGAAGGAGATTCAGTTGAATGGAGCTGTAAAGCAAAAGATAGCTGAGCAGGTACAAAACGGCCAAGCAGAGGCCTATGCAGAGCGTGAATCCACGGTACAAAGTACGAAGAAGGCCACGAGTATGGCTCAAGAGACAGAATGCATGATTACTTCTCGGCAGCTCTGCCAAACCCTACAACAAATAAACGATACTCTGCAGAGATTGGAGGCTAAAGCACTAGATCAATGCCAAGACATTGCAAAATGACACCAGAAAACACAAAAAGTTGAGACGGTAATGACAGAATATACTCAGACCACAGACATGCACAATTCAGCCTTGCTGGAGCTGCATCATGGCACCACACTGCTCGAACAGAAGCTTGAGGAATTAGAGAACCGGAATCGGTGAAACAATATTCGGATCCACGGAGTACCAGAAGGAACAGAATTGGGGAACATGATAGACTTTATCAACTCATTTATAAGAGAGATCCTCAATTTACCTACTGACAAGCGGCTGGACATTATTAGAGCTCAAAGATCATTGGTACCGCGGCCTCGAGATCAGAAGGCCAGACTTAGATCGATAGTGCTTGCGTTCCTGGATTACAGAACCATTCAGGAGGTGTTAACCCTAGCTTGATCAAGAAAAACTATATATTTTGGAGATGTCAGACTGTTTTTTGACCATGACTTTACCCCACAGCTGCTTGCTAGGAGGAGGAAGGTGCTACAGGTCGTGAAATTACTACAGCAAAAAGGGGTAACAGCCTTTGTTGAATACCCTGCTAGGCTGAAAGTTCAAACAGAAAAAGGTATTTTGAGATTTCAAGAGCTGTCAGAAGCCAAGGAGTTCATGGAGAGAGTGGGGTTGCACATACCTGAGGAGCAGGGACGGTGGATTCAACAGCAGCTGGGGGAGCAGAACTGGTTCAAAAGAGGCCCAAAAAGAGTGAATGGTGGTTTAAGCAGGGACATGTTTGGGGGTGTGAGACAAGGTCCTAGCCAAAAGAAAACCCCCAGACGTAGATCTAGAGTGAGGAGTGCAGGAATAAGGCAACCCTCCGAGAGAACAAGATGTCGTGCTGAATAACAACTCAACAGCTGAAGGATGAAGAGGTGAAATGGGAATACATCGCAAGTACTGACTTTAAAGAGACTATGATGGGGACTTAAGGGAGTACAATGTGCTCAGAGCACTTGAAGAGAAATGAACAAGACTTTAATAACTGGGGACTATACCTGCTTATTCTGATTATATGGCTTATGACTAATAATTATACGATCTTATGAGAATGCGGGGGGGGGGTTAGCAACTCCTGACTCCCTGCAGCAGTTATAAAGCTATGCACATATTGGATGCCTCAGGGAAGTGGGATTTGACGTGGAAGGATTTATGAGTAAATACAAACGTGAATGCAGTGGAAGGAAGGTGACCGGAAATGAAACAGAAGTGCAAGAATCACGTCACCATCAGGAACTGGGTTGTTTTCTATGTGGCTGGGGGGGAGAGGGTGGAAGTGGGTGGGGGGAATATATAGGGGCTAATCTTTGGTTAGACACTGGAAAGGGGCCACTGTAGGGGATTGCTGTAAAAGTAAAACAAGAGCTCTAGTTATGGAGCTGAAACAGAGGAAGAGGCCTGGATCAAGCAGAAATATACAAAGTGTGGACCATTATATTTGGAACTGTACAGTGTTATGGGCTTAGGATATTGGTAGTACGAGAATGGGCATTAATAACTCAAAACATGGGGATGGAATGACAAGAAGCCTTTGAGGTTTGGGAAAAGGGGAATACTATGGAGGCATTAATGAATAAAATAAAATTAGTGGGATTAGTGAATTTTGGAGAAGGGGAGAAGGACTGGGGAAGGGGGGTAATGATTCTTGTTTGGTAGTTCTGGGGTTTGCATCCCTCCCCCGTGAGGTGGGATTAATGTCTCCCCCAGGGGGGGTACCCCAGTTGGGGAAGTGGTAGAGGGAGATTTATCTGGCCCTACAGAAGACAAGAAATTGGGATTAGGTCAGAAGGCAAATGTTTATATGGAAGACGGTTAGATCAGCTCAGAACATCATTTTCTTTTGTGGAAGGTGCTTAGGCACGCAGTGCCCCAATAAAAAGCTTTTCAGATCAATAGAATAGTTGGTCATACAGGAAAGCAAAGAGCTTCAAGTCACGAACAAGAGCTCTCTAGAGGGGGTATCCCATTGTAGAGACACTGGTAACCCCTCTGAACTTGCCTCCATCGGTATAAGGTGGAGGTAGGACTAGAGCCACAAAAGTGGGACTTCTACCCTGAAGGTCAAAGATCATGCATTGGTTACAAGCCCAGTTGGCTGCAAAGTTGAGCTACTGTTATCAAGTAATGGTTTATATGTTGTTTCATATCTGGGATGTGTTCCATTGTAAGAGTGAGTTAATTGAAGTAAAGAAGGGAGATTTGTGGGGTGGCCCTCGAGGAGGAGTCCGGGGGGACCCTGAGAATATATTTTTAAATACAGACTTTTGTGATGGCAGGTAAGGGTACAGTTGTTTGTTCCTACAATGTTAATGGCCTTACAAGCCCTGTTAAAAGATCTAAAATATTGAGCCAGGTAAGGAAAGCTGCGGCAGATTTTTTATTGCTCCAGGAGACCCATTTGTCGACAGAGGAGCATAATAAGTTCCTAAAATTGGGTTTTGGGGAAATGGAAGCATCCTCCTATAAGAACGGTAGAAGGAGGGGATCGATGGTGTTGGTGTCTTCTAATTCCCCATTTGAAAAAATGGAGGCTAAGACAGACAAGGAGGGGCAACGTTGTCACACTGGCATCCATGTACTTTCCCCCAGCTCAACATTACCTGAGTATCGTTCCTTTCTAGCCACTCTGTTAGAGTGCGGGGAAGGAGTTATAATTTGTGGGGGGGGACCTTAATCTGCCCCTGAACCCGGATATTGACTCCTCCTTGAGGGTAAGAGGGAAACCACACAGAACGACTAGGAAAATCCAGAAATTGATAGGAGAAATGGGATTATTAGATACCTGGAGACACCAACACATTAGACAGAGGGACTATACCTTTTTTCCGTGGCCCATAACACATACTCAAGGCTAGATTATATCCTAGTCACGAAGACTGAGGTACAGAGAATTGAGGACACTTGGATAGGAGACTTACTCTTGCCTGATCATGCGCCCATATATATAAAAATAGATCTAGGGGAGACTCACCAAAATACCTTATGGCGGCTGAACACCTCTCTTCTGAAAGATAAAGAAATCAGGGACCAAATAGTAGAAACCTATACGGCTTACCTTCTAGATAATACAGAGCAGGATACCACACAGGCCATCCACTGGGACGCTGCAAACGCTGTCCTGTGAGGTAAATTTATCCGACTGGCCTCGAGGAAAAAGAGGGAGAGAGAGGCCAGAAGACTTAAACTAATGGGGTTGATAGCAGATCTCAAGGGACAGCAAAAACAAAAGTATGACAAGAAGTGTAGGAGACAGTTGTTGGACTATAAGAGAGAGTTGACAGGAATTTTGGATTATCAGATGGAACAGAGGCTGCTGTTTTTGAGACAACAACATTATGAGGGGGGGACCCCGATTGCTGCATTATCTCACTTGTAGGTTGAGGGCAAAATGAGCAAGAGCAACAATAATGAAGGTATGGCACCCAGGGATAGGCAAAATGGCTCAAGGGGTACATGAGATAGCAGATGCCTTTAGAACATATACAAAGTTATATGCAGAAGACACAAAAGAGAGAAGGGAAGACATAAAGAAATTCCTGAGTTTGCTTAAACTACCGGGCCTAACTAGGGAGCAAGGGGAAAGGTTAGTGGGACCTGTGAGACCAGAGGAAATAAAGGAGGGGATTAAAAGGCTTAAGGCGGGTAAATGCCCAGGATCGGACGGACTCCCTGAGGAGTTCTATAAATGTTTTGGAAACCAGATACAGACACTTTTGGGCAAGGTTTTGATGAGGTCATGAGAGATGAGGCTGTGGCCCCTCCTTCTTGGGCCCAGGCGATGATTTCAGTGATACCCAAGCCAGAAAAAGATCCAACAAAATGCCCTTCATATAGACAGATCTCCCTGTTGAACACTGATTATAAAATACTTATATCTTTTTTGGCCAGACGTATTCAGGAGTACCTTCCCTCTTTAGTACAGATAGACCAATCTGGTTTCATACCAGGCAGACAAGCCCAGGATAATTTACGTAGAACAACACATATAATAGATCATATTGCCATGCAAAAATTACCGGCGTTGATACTAAGTCTTGACGCTGAAAAAGCATTTGATAGGGTATCATGGTTATTTCTGAAAGAGGTCCTTTCCCGGTTTGGGTTCCCGAGGCAGCTGATAATGGCTATATTTAAGTTAAATGAATCTCCGAGAGCACAGGTCAGAGCGAATGGACATATCTCTGGGATTTTTAATTTAGAAAGAGGAATGCGACAGGGCTGTCCTCTCTCCATTATTGTTTGCCCTGTTCATTGACCCTCTTGCTCAGAGCATCCGTCAGTGCCCAGAGATAAAGGGAATTAATATGGGAGGACAAACCCACAAACTGGCTCTGTATGCTGATGATGTTCTTTTGTATGTGGCAGACCCCTTGAAGTCTTTGTCAGCGGTATTCAGACGGCTGGATAAGTTCTCGGGGTTATCTGGCTATAAATTGAATAATAATAAAATGGATGTTCTCTGTTTCAATTTTACCCCAACTGAGGAGCTTAAAAGTAAGTACCCCATGTTATGCGATCAGACAGAGATAAAATATTTAGGGGTAAAGCTGGGTAGGAACAATACACAATTGAAAAAACTGAACTATCCTCCTGTAATAGCGCAGCTCAAAAGTGACTTTCAAAGATGGTCCCTTCTACCCATCTCACTTAGTGCTAGGGCTCAAGCCCTTAAGATGAATGCATTACCACACCTTCTCTACTTATTTCAATGTGTCCCATATCTGTTAACTCCGGCTGATCTGGAGACTTGGCAGGGTATGTTTTTCTCTTATTTATGGAAGGGTAAAAAACCTAGATTAAGAAGATCCTTGCTTTATCTTCCTAAGGAAGAGGGGGGCCTTGCTTTCCCATGCTTGCAGGGCTACTGGGTGGCAGCCCAGATGAGGGTCACACTACTTTGGGGCAATCTGGGATACAACACCCATTGGAAGTGAATAGATCTTTGGAAACAACGGGATCCCCCTTTGCAGGCGGTGATGTTTGGGCCTCTGGACACAGGGGAAACGTTCAGTCTCTCAGGTACAAGGGCAGTGTTGGAAGGATGGAGGAGGGGAATAAGCAGGGGGGCCACATTTAGGAATCTGTGGAGGTATAAATGGTGGGCATATGACAGTCAATTTACACCAGCAACACTTGATAAGTGGTATCAGAAACAAGCTAGAAGGGTTCTATGCACGCCTTATCAAATAATGGCGGGGAATACCCTACTCTCCTTTGAAGCAATCCAAGAAAAATATGACCTGAAGCAGACAGATAAAATTAAGTATTATCAATTGAGAGACTATTTGAATATACAAATTAACAAGACAATGCTGGAGGAGCCTGTGTTGGAAGAGAGAGGGCTATTTCAAAGAGTGTGGGGGGCAAGGAGGGCTGACCACGTCATTTCGTTGCTGTATAATAATTATGTGGTAGATATGGCCAACACGTCCCAACACATAAAGAAAAAATGGGAACAGGACTTAGTAATTCACATAACAGATAAACAATGGTCTCTGACGTGGAGAAGTACATGGTCAACTTCTAGTTCTTTGGTGTGGAGGGATTTCTGTTGGAAGTTGAGAACCAGATATTTCTTAGTACCAACACAAATGGTTCATGTGAAGGGAAGGGCCATGGCTGGGTGTTGGAGGGCTTGTGGAGAACAACATGTCTCACAGGCACATGTCTTTTGGTCATGTCCAGGTATCACTGTTTATTGGAGGGAGGTTACAAAACATCTAGAACAGATATTTGCAGTTGAGACGCACTTAGGACCTGAACACTTGGTTTTGGGACTAATCCCAGGGGAAGTTAAAGATAAGGATGCCAGATACCTATGGAAGATCCTGGTAGCGGCAGCCCTAAAAATTATTATAAAGAATTGGTTGCAGCCGTGGGCCCCAGGGGTAGGGGAATGGAAGGATATGGTTGAATCCATTCATTTGATGGAAAGGCTAACGATCAATCTTAAGCAAAAGCCACAGATATATCAACAGAAATAGACCAGATGGTTACTCCATGACAGTGGTTAAGAGTAAGATGCCTGAACTATACTAAAGAGATACTTATCTTTCACACCAGAGATAAAGAATGTCTCCTGATAGACTCCTGTTATGGGTATTCTCTGGATGTCAGACAATTAGTTATAGATAGTGAAAGGACGGAACACATCCCAGACAGTAGCACCTACTGTTACTGTTGTAGTTAGATTGTAGTAAAGTTGACTACTATGAACCAGAAGTGCTGTAATATATCTGCAATGTTGTCGGTGCTAGGGGGTTTTTACCCCCAAAGAACAACATGTGATTCATGAAAATGATGTAACAAATGCTGACAAATAAAGACAATAAACTAAGTATAAAAAAAAAAGTAATGTATGCAGGCACAGGTGGGGGGGCATGCCCATGCATACTCTGCACAGCCCGATATTCAGCCCGGGATATGCAGAGCCATGCATGTGCAACCCCTACCTGCACCAGCACAAAGTTACACCAAAAAAAAAAAAGAACAACTGATGGCCAACCACAGGTGAGCTGCCGCATTACAGGGTGCAACATGGCAGCTGCCACCTGTGGGTGGCCACCCGAGTTCCGGCTGCACCTGGCAGCACCCCCCCATGCCTAGTCATGGGCATTTGTAAAACAAACTATGTCCTATATCTCTGGTGGTTCAGTGGACCGCTATCTGCCTGATCGCGGGCATGTGTAACAAAATAAGACTTTGTCCAATCCCCCTGGTGGTCCAGAGGACCGCTGACTGCCCAATCATAGGCATTTGTATTAAAATTAATTATTCCCAATCTCCCTGGTGGTCCAGTGGAACGCTGACTGCCCGAGCGCGGGCATTTGTATTAAAAATAATTATTCCCAATCTCCCTGGTGGTCCAGTGGACTGCTGACTGCCCAATCATGGGCATTTGTATTAAAACTAATTATTCCCAATCTCCCTGGTGGTCCAGTGGACTGCTGACTGCTTCGATCGCGGGCATTTGTATGAAACAAAAGTAATACCCAATCTCCCTGGTGGTCTGGTAACCCCTCCCACCCGCCCATCAGGCCCTACCACCCGCTCCCCCATCAGCCTGCAGAGGCAGCCCCCCCACCCTTGCCGCCTGCCACCGCCAGCTGACGCAGTCCGGTCAGGGCTATACGCCCATTGGTCCACAGGCGCCAATGGGCTGCAGTATATTGTACTACACATTCCAGATATGAGAATGATTCATTCACATATCTGGAATGTAGTACGGTACAGGCTGCACGCCATTGGCCCGCACGGGACCAATAGGCATACAGCCCCACCGACGGGTGTCAGTCAACGGCAGCGGGTGGCAGGCAGATGGGTGCTGCCACCTGCCTGCTGACCGGGGGCACGGGCAGTGGGGCTCAGTGGGTGGGTGGGGGAGGGGTACCTAGACCACCAGGGAGATTGGGTATTACTTTTGTTTCATACAAATGCCCACGATTGGGCAGTCAGTGGTCCACTGTACCACCAGGGAGATTGGGAATACTTCTTTTTTTATACAAATATCCACAATCGGGCTGCAGGGCATGTCGGTCCATGACGGCTGCTGCCTGGCAGGGTGCCAGGTGCAAGTCATTGGGGATTGGCGCACCTGCATGCAAATGGGGCCATAATGACTTGAAAATGGCTCCATTTGCACCTTGCATACATTTTGACCCCATTTGCATGTCAAGTTTTGAATATCACGGTTGCTGTGCATGGCGCAATGGAACTTGCACTAGAGCATCTCCATGCTCCACTCTGGTCACTTGCGCTGGCACAGTGCCACTGCGCGATGCACACTGGGGGTGACTAGGGTGCAATATTCAAAGCTGCTGAGCCATGACGCAGATCCGTTGAATATCTCCCAGTCCACACCCCTGCGCAGCCAAGTTGAGCTGCACTCAAGCTTGCGCCACAGCCTGGCACAGTTTGAATATACAGGCCACTGTGTTTTGTCTCTTTCTATTTAATTATAATGTATTGCCTGTTTGGGGGGGCCTCCACGACTGTTTATGTATTTCCTTCCTGTTCATGGAATGTATCTCAAGTTTTAGGGAGCTGATTTATGGTCCCTCAGGAGTCATGTTATCTTCTCAGGAAGGTGGGAGGGTAGGGGGCTCTGCTTTAGTAAATTGGGTAACGGGTTCTGTTATTGTGTGGTTTGGGGCTGCAGAGCTCTCCTTACCAATAGTTGGGGGTTTTGAGGGCGTGGCTGGAGGGACAGGGATTTATTGTGGTTGGGTCTGTCTCATCATGGGCCAAAAGTCGTATTATTTGGAGGGTGGGTGGTATTTTGGGATTCATGGCTTCCTGGTTGATTATTATTTTGCCACTTGGCATCTTCTTGTTTAAAGTAGGGGAGTCAAGCATTTATTGGTGCAAGAATTTGGTTACTTCACTTTCCAGCTTATGGTTCACTGGGGTTGTTGTTGGATTTGTTTGTTTATGTTGGGACTTTCTGTTGGAAGGGTGGGGCAGCTGGATGAGAAGGAATTTTTGGGGGAGGGTTGGGAGAGGATGAGGAGGGGCAGTAGAACGGATGAGATACCTTCTTCTTTGGCTATGGATACCTGGTACATGGCTTTTGGCCTTTTCCTCAATCCCCCTCAAACCTGATGGCTAACTCCTATAAGTTCTTCTCCTGGAACGTCCGGGGAGCACATGCTTAGTCTAAGAGGTGCCAAATTATTAAGCAAATTCACCACCTTAAGGGGGGCATTTCCTTTTTACATGAAACCCATCTCCTAGAAGGGGAAAGTGCCCTTTTCCAGAGGCAGTGGGTCGGACAGGTCTTCAATGCAGGGGCCAGTACTCAAAGTAGAGGGGTGGCTGTTCTTCTATCTCGCTGTGTCCAGTTTCAATATTTACAATGCTTGAGGGACACTAAGGGTAGATTTGTGTTCCTATGGGGGAATCTAGACAGAGTAGAAGTATTGATTGGCTGCCTCTATGGGCCCAGTGCAGACACTCCATCTTCTTTTACCGACCTCTCTTCTGTGCTATCTTCCTTTTTGTCTCTTCCTTTACTACTGGGGGAGATTGGAACATTCCCATCTCCCCTGATTTGGACCAGTCGGACGGGCGTCGGGTTGGCCTATCCCCTGCTCAGCATGCCCTCAAGGAATTAACAGATCTTCTGGGTGTATGTGATCCATGAAAAGTACTACACCCTGATTCTAGGGAAGTCACTTTTTATTCCCCAGTCCATGGATCCTCCTCCCAGTTAGATTATTTTCTTTAAAGCCAGTCTTCCCTGAAGTGTGTGCTGGGCTCCGGGATGGCACCTCGCTTTATATCAGACCACGTGGTGGTATGGTGTACACTCTAATTCTTAACCCTCCAGGATAGGGGCATGACTTGGAAGCTAAACAATCAGCTCCTGAATGAATAGTGGGTAGTCCAACATATGTTCAAGCATATAGACCTGTTCACTTCAATAAATCAGGGTACTGCTAGTTGAGTGGATTTAGAATGGTGTGCCCTAAAATGCTGTCTTAGAGGGAAGTTTTTCCACCTCACCTCCACCAGGAAGCATAAGCAGAGTGAGCGGCAACAGACTTCCTCACCCACATCAGGGAAATTGAGAGGTATTTATCCTCATCCATATCGGACTCCACCTGCCAGGATCTCCTGGTATCGAGGGACCGGTATGCAGAGATGTTGCGAGTGAAGTGGAATTTGGCATCCTTAGGACCCGAGCCCACTATGTGGATCAGGGTAAAAAAACTGGGAGTATGCTGGTGTTGTGGGTGCAAAAACAGGAGACTTCCTGATTGATTAATGCGATTCGGTCCTCATCAAATGGAACCTTCAAAACTGCCCCTCGGGATATTGCCTCTGAATTTGAGAGGTACTATCATACCCTATACAGTCTGATGGTTAATTCCCCCTCTTTGTGCTCCATGAAGGAATACTTGAATGCCATTCCTCTCCTTGTCTTGTCTGAGGCCCTGAAAGACTTCTTAGCGGCACCATTAATGGAGTCAGAAATTTCTTCCATGATTCAGTCTTTCCCTGCTGACAAGGCACTGGGCCCAGATGGATTCTCTCCTAATTTCTATAAGGTTTTTTCCACCAAACTGGTGCCCTTGTTGCTGGGGTTTTACTGGAGCCTTCTTGCCTCCGATGTACTAGATGAATCCTTGCTAGAAGCCTTGATCGTGGTGCTTCATAAGCCTGGTAGGCCTCCACAGCATGTATCCAGCTGCCAGCCAATTTCACTATTGAATTTTGACATCAAAATATTAGCAAAAATTTTTTTAGGCAGACTAGGACAGGTCCTGCCTTCACTTATTGGTCCCAAGCAAGTGGGATTCATGGCCACCAAGTCTTCATCAGATCATCTTCAAAAGCTGGCCCATATATTCTCCACATCCAGGGACTCCAAGTATCCTGTGTCTCTGGTTTCCCTAGATATTGAGAAGGCCTTTGACAGAGTGGACTGGTAATTTTTTTTTTTGCAATTCAAACTTTATTCATTTTTAAACAGTTACAGAGAGAGGTTCTAAAAAAGCATACATTTAAATGAAACAATAATCTGTGTCAGGAAATAGATTAACTCTCCCTCCCCCCATCCCTCCTCCCTTTTTCCATTCCTTCACACAGGGTGAACTACCAACTGGAAAGAAAAACCTTTATGGTGATTGGAGCGAATACAATGTCACAAGTGGACTCCAAACCTTATGAAATTTCTGAGATTGATCATGTAGACTAACAATTGTCTTTTCCATTCTCAGATTTGCTAGTAACTCCTGTAACCACTCACTATAAGCAATGTCAGTCATATCTTTCCAGTGACACAAGACAAGATCCTTGACTGACATTGCTATAAGAGTTATGTGAAATGTTCTGTTAGTGACTGTGACAGAGGAAAGACTCCCCCATATACATATTTCTGGAGAAAAGAGGTTGGATAAGCCTAGTAGGGGGTCAGCCCTCTGTAGGATCACATTCCAGAGGAGAACTATCTTGGAACATGTCCAGAAAATATGCAGTAGGTTACCCTCATCCTGCTGGCAGTGAGTGCACGTGGGAGATGAAAGGAGTGCCAATCTAGCCAATTTCTTAGGTGAATAATAAAAGTTATGCAAGATTTTAAACTGTGTTAACTGGAGTTTGTCTTGTCTAACATATTTATGACAACTCAACCACAAGGAGGGCCAATTGATTTCCTGTTGAGGAAAAAGAGAAGACCAGAATTGAGTCGGGCCAAAACAATCTGGCCATTTCCAGTTGTGTATTATCCCATACATTTTAGAGACCACATGGGGAAGGCCTGCTGGGGGAATCAGTTCCATCATACTGGACGGAGATAAAGGTACGGGTGGAGCAGAACCAAAAGATTTCACAATCAGGTAGCACAACTGGAATATTTTAAAGATAACGGAGTTTGGAATATGAGTTTTATGTAAAATTTCTGGGGAGGTTAGCCAAGAGGCATCCTCCTGAATAAAGAAGTTAAGGGGATGATCCTCCAATTGGGAGATCTATTTCAACTGAAGAGGTTTACCATCAAGAGTGAGATTTGGATTCCCCCACCATGGTTGAGAAAGATCTGTAATATGCTTATATTTCAGAAAAGAACATAATTGAGAATGAATTTTGATGGATACTGCAATAGGGCGACCTTTAAGCGATGGGGGCAAAGATTTTAAATTTATATGCAAGAGTGCAGCAGGGTATAATCCATTTATTTTTATTAGGGTACGTTCTATTTTGAGCCATATGGGAGTAAAGGACTGTGATGTTGGAGAGTGTTCTGGTGTGAGCCACCTCATGTATTTACTTGCATGACTGGCCCAATAATACATCCCGACGAGCAGAAGACGGAGTCCCCCTTTCACTTTCAGTGCTGAAAGCTTGTTGTAACTTATCCAGGGGTTTCTTAGCCGCTCAAATAAAGTCTGTGATTATCTTGTGTATCCTTTTAAACCATGCCAGAGACAGCCAGATGTTTGAAAGATTCATTGGATAAAAAAACTGGGGGAAAATATTCATTTTAACTATATTAATTTTTCCCCAGCGAGAAAGGGGAAGCGATGTCCACCTTTTAAGATCTTGTCTAATAACCAATATTAATGGATCCAAGTTTAATTTTGTAAAACTACTAGGGTCCCTTGACAAGTTAATTCCAATATATCTCAGGAATTTAGTCTGCCAGGAGAAACCTACTGTTAAAGCATCTGTCTTCATCACTTTATAGTTTAGGGGAAAAACCACTGTCTTGTCTCTATTTAATTTACAGTTGGACATGGAACTAAATTCTTCCAGAATTATGATCAGAGCAGGTATTGAAGTTTTGGGGTGGGACAACTGTAGGACAAGTCATCCGCATAAGCTGAGACTTTGACAATCTGATGGTGAATGTTTATACCCTGGACATCTGAACTTGCCATAATCCTGTGGATAAGGGGTTCTAAATAGATGTTAAACATCAAGGGGGATAGTGGGCAGCCTTGTCTGGTGCCAGCATGTAGTGTGAAAGGGTCAGACGGTAGCCCATTACAAACAACGCACGCAGTTGGGGATTTGTACAATGCTCCTATCCACTTTATAAACAAAGGGGGAAATCCAAAAGCCTGAAGTGATTGAAATAAAAAGTTCCAATCAACCCAGTTGAATTCCTTCTCAGCATCCAGGGAGACAAGAACAGCGGAAAAATCAGCATCCCTGGTAGCCGAGAAGACATGCGACAGGGTTCTAAAGTGGTCTATCGAGGATCTTGCCTTCATGAATCCCACTTATTCTGGATCTATAATATCTGGTAACACGGGGTCTAATTGATCTGCAAGAAGTTTTGTAAGAATCTTAAGATCTTGATTCAGAAAGGAAATCAGTCTATAACTTTGCGTTCTGTCAAGAGGTTTATTATCTTTGGGTATTAAGGTAATTAAAGCTTCGAATAAAGACTTGTCAGAATCTTGTCCAGAATAAATATGATGAAATAAGGTCATAAGGGATGGTACCAGTTGTGGGGCAAAGATTTTATAAAAATTGGCATAAAACCCATCTGGACCAGGTGTCTTGTCTACCGGTAGATCTTTAATGACTCTAATTATTTCATCTGAGGTAATGGGAGCAACAAGGGTGGCCTTATGAGCATTTGAAATTGAGGGTAAAAAGGAGTGTGCTAAAAAGGAATCGAGTTGTAATGAAGACGGGGGTTCCTCCATAGGGCTGTATAACTTCATATAATATTTCCTAAATTCAGAAACAATATCTGGCAGAGATATTTTTAAGGTGTCATCATCCTGGGAATGGATCGCAGCGATAAATCTATGTGATTCGAGCTGTTTAAGTTTAAGTACCAAGAGATGCCCTGCCTTTTCTCCTTGATCTAAATAGAGGGCTTTAGTTTTCAAGATGGAAAATTCAGCCTTCTGTTTTAATAAATTCAAATATGCGTCCTTTAATTTCACTAGATCTTGCCTAGTTTGGTCAGAAGACTGGGGCGATAAACTGTGTTCCAAGGACTGAATTTGGGATAATAGGGATTTGAGTTGCTCTTCTTGTGTCCTTTTTCTTTTGGACGCCATCCCAATCAGCAGGCAGCGAAGATAAGCTTTTAAAGAGCACCATTCAACATCTGGTCTTCCTGTAGAATTAGTATTAATGTTGGAATGCAATTTTTATTTTGTACCTTACCAAGGTTCAATTTTCTGCCTCAGTTCATTGGTTGGATAAAAACCATGTACTCCTCTCCTAGTGCCCAGATCTATAGTACTGGGGGTCTTCTCCTCTTCGTTTTCTTTATATTCGGGCACTAGGCAAGGATGTCCCCTATCTCCTCTGTTGTTCAATCTCTAGCTTGAGCCCCTACTCCTCAAGTTAAAGGTGAACCCCTCAATTCAAGGGATACCAATCAGGATGCACACCCTGACTCTGTCCGCATATGTCAACGATATTCTGCTCCATCTCTCTCATCCCTGTAGCTCTATTTTGGCTGCTCTGGAAACAATCAAGGAATTCAGCTCCTTCTCAAAATACAAGCTCAACCTGGGCAAGACAAAGGTCATGTCATTGAACTCTTGAGTCCTCAAGTCAGACCTCTCCGAATACGGTTTAGCTTGGTCTCCTCATCACATTAAGTATCTAGGTATCTTCCTGTCCTGGAGTGAGGCAAAACTGAAACAGCAGAACTTAACAAAGTTACTTAGTAGGTTAAAACAGGACCTATCCCAGTGGAAGTCTCTCTCTCTGACTCTTTGGGGGCATGTTAATCTGGACAAAATGAATGTTCTGCCCCATCTCTTTTACCCATTAAATATGCTTAATATATGGTTACCTCTTTCCTGGTTTCAGCAGGTGCAGTCCTTGGTATCTGATTGGTATCTGATTTTATTTGGCTAGGCAAGCCCCCATGAGGAGCATTCTGCCTGCATTGGCATGTTTTTCTGTCCACAAAGAAATCTGCAGCTGTTCTGACAGAGCTCTGTTGAGGTGGGTCACTCCCTCTCTCTCACTCGCTCATTCTGTTTCTGCTGGCACTGCAGGCTTCCCTTTTGTACCGGGCTTCTGCCTCTGTTGGTGGCTTTTTCTGCCCACAAAGAAATCTGCAGCAGTCCTGACACAGGTCTGTTGAGGTAGCTCACTCCCCCTCTCAAAGTCGCTCATTCCATTTTTGCTGGTGCTGCAGGCTGTCCTTTTGTACTGGGCTCCTGCCTGCATTACTGCCTTTTTCTGCCCACAAAGAAATCTGCAGCAGTCATGACAGAGCTCCGTTGAGCTCCATCACTCCCCCTCTCTCACTCATTGTGTTTCTCCTGGCGCTGCAGGCTGCCTTTTTGTACTGGGCAACTGCCTGCATTGGCACCTTTTTCTGCCCACAAAGAAGTCTGCAGCTGTCCCGACAGAGCTCTGCTGAGGTTGCTCACTCCGCCTGTCTCACTCATTCTGTTTCTCCTGGCACTGCAAGCTGCCATTTTGTAGTGGTCTCCTGCCTCTGTTGGTGCCTTTTTCTGCCCACAAAGAAATCTGCAGCAGTCCTGACAGAGCTCCTTTGAGCTCACTCACTCCCCCTCTCTCACTCGCTCATTCCATTTCTGTTGGCGCTGCAGGCTGCCCTTTTGTACTGGGCTCCTACCTGCATTGCCACCTTCTTCTGGCCACAAAGAAATCTGCAACAGTCATGACAGAGCTCTGCTGAGCTCGCTCAGTCACTCCCCCTCTCTCACGCATTTGTTCTGTTTCTCCCACTGCTGTAGGCTGCCCTTTTATACTGGATTCCTGCCTGCGTTGCTGGCTCCGTTTGCCCACAAAGACATGTGTAGCAGTCCCGACACAGCTCCGTTGAGCTTGCTCACTCTCCCTCTGTCACTCACTCATTCTGTTTCTCCCAGCGCTGCAGGCTGCCTTTTGTACTGGGCTCCTGTCTGCCTTAGCACCTTTTCCTGCCCACAAAGAAATCCGAAGCTATCCTGCCTGAGCTCCGTTGAGGTCACTTACTCTCCCTCTCTCACTTGCTCATTCTGTTTCTCCTGGAGCTGCAGGCTGCCCTTTTGTACTGGGCTCCTGCCTCTGTTGGCATCTTTGTCTGCCCACAAAGAAATTTGCAGTAGTCCCGACAGAGCTCTGTTGGCCTCACTCACTCCCCCTGTTTCACTCACTCATTTTGTTTCTGCCAGTGCTGCAGGCCGCCCTTCTGTACTGGGCTCCTGCCTGCATTGCAACCCTTTTCTGCCCACAATGAAATCCGTAGCAGTCATGATAGAGCTCCATTGAGCTCACTCACTCCCCCTCTCTCACTCACTCATTCTGTTTCTCCCACCACTGCAGGCTGCCCTTTTGTACTCAGCCCCTGCATGCATTGCTGCCTTTTCCTGCCCACAAAGAAATCTGCAGCAGTCCCAACAGAGCTTCGTTGAGCTAACTCACTCCCCCTCCCACACTCACTCATTCTGTGTCTCCTAGAGCTGCACTCTTCCTTTTTGTACTGGGCTCCTGCCTGCATTGTCACCTTTTCCTACCCACAAAGAAATCTGCAGCAGTCCTGACAGAGCTCAGTTGAGCTCGGTCACTCCCTCCATCTCAGTCGCTCAATCCTAATTAGTCCCAAACACTGATTTCCAACAGCGACTGCGGTATTTTGTGCCAGAAGCACAGAAACACATTTTTGCCAGGATGTGAAAAATGACAGCCGTACTGTTCATAAGGAGGTATGAACAAATGCCAGTGTTGAAAATCTGGCATAAAAATATTACTAATTTGCAAACTTACAAGGGTGCGTGGAAACTGCACAGCACACGCTCGTAACACAGTCATTTCAATGGAGTTCCATCACAAAATTTTCAACATAGGCATTTTGGGACCTCTGCTCATGAACAGTGTCAGTGTGATTTTCTTAATATGTCCCGAACACTGATTTCCCACAGCAACCGAGCTATTGTGCACCGGAAGAGCGAAAACACGTTTCAGCCAGGATATGAAAAATGGCAGTTGCACTGTTCATAAGGAGGTGTAGAAAAATGACAATGCTGAAACTCTGGAGTGGAAATATTGCAAAGTTGCGAAGGAATGAGTGTGTGTGGAAACTGCAAAATGCACATTCATAACACACTCATTTTATGGACTTTTGTCACCAAATTTTCAACATAGGCATTTTAGGACCTCTGCTCATGAACAGTGCCACTGTCACTTTCTTAATCTGTCCTGAACACTGATTTCCTACAGCGACCGGGCTCTTCTGCGCCGGAAATGTGAAAACACATTTCAGCCAGGATGTGGAAAATGACAGCTATACTGTTTACAAGGAGGTCTGAAAAAATACCAGTGTTGAAAATCTGGCGTGAAAATATTGCAGATTCACAAAGTTACGAGCTTGAGTAGCAACTGCGCAATGCAAGCTCGTAAAACAGTCATTTTTTTTAATTTTTCTGCCAAATTTGCAGTCTAGGCTTTTTGAGAGCCCACCTCATGAACACTGGCACTGTCGTTTCACTAATCAGTCCTGAAAGGGGATTCCTTGCAGTGACGGAAATCATCTTTCGGGGCCGAATAACACCACGACAGTGCCAGAATTCATGAAAAGGGGGTCCCAAAAACCCAATGTGGAAAATTTGGTGCCAAAATTCCAAAAAATGCTTGAGATATGCATCAAAATTGAAAAACCCTATTTATTCCATTATACAGCTTACCAGCATTTTCTCAGTTCACGATCTTCTTTGAAGAGTGCAGACGTGTTCTCGGTCCACCAAAGATCATCGTGTCGGACTCCGGAGGTAAGTATGGGGTGAGGGAGGTGTGGGGAGGCAGGGTGTGCAGTGGGTGGGTGCGGGTTGTGGGAGGAGGGCAGGGAGATCACTGAGGGACTATTTCCTTTTTTACAGGTTAAAAAAAATGAAGACATCGCTGGACCATTTTAATTTTACGAGGTATGTGGCATGCTGGGCTGGGCTCCCAACATGCCAATGGAATCTTTTGGAGGGACAGCTGTGGCGACGAGATTGGGCACCCCGTCCAGCACACAACAAAAGGGGGATGACATTATGCCGACAGGGATTGGGTACCCGATCCGCAGACAACAAAAGTGAGGGGTTACATAATGCTGACAGGGGTGGGCTCCTCCTTCCGGCAACATAAACCTTGGGGTACTAGAGCGACAGGATTGGGGCCCCGTCGGAAAACAAACACGGTGGGGGGGGACACATGCTGCCGAGGGGGATTGGGCACCCCCTCAGCAGGGGGGTTACTATTGTTTGTGAACATGGTGGCAAGCATCTGCCATATTCACAAACAATATCAGTGTTTCAAGGTTCCGCCCAGCAATGATGGGTCGCTCCCTCATTGCAGTGAATGGTCGATGCTGCAATGACGAGGTGGCCCCTGATTGCAGCAGCTAAAACTTTACAAGGTTGTGGCACACTGGCTGAACTAGTGACAGCAGCAACATGCCATGGCTTTGGGGGAAGTGGGCAAAGCCTTTAAAGGCTATGGAGGCATTGGCCACAACAGTGCCGCACCTCCACAACCTGCTTCTGGAGAAAGCTGTCGCAATATGTTTCTTGTGCATGCACGCAATTGACATCAAAAGGGTAGCAAGAAAGATCCTAGTAATTATCACACAGTTAGCTTGACACCAGTATTGTCAAAGGTTCATGATGGTACCATTAAAGAGCACATTGGTATGCACGTAGCAAATACAAATAGGGAGGACCAGCAGCAACATGGATTTTGAAAGGGCAGCTCATGCCAAACAAACATGTTGGAATTCTATAATAAGATCAGTAAAGTTATGGACCAGGGCAAATCATCAGATGTCATATTTTGGGATTTCAGTAAAGCTTTTGACAAGCTACTGCACAAGGAAATAACAACAGTGTTGGTGGAAATGAGTATCCATAGTTGTGTTATTAATTGTATCATTTCTTGGCTGTTAAATAGAAGACAAAGAGTGTATATGCAAGGAATGTGTTCTGAGTGGGTAGAAGTCAGGAGTGGAGACTCTCAGGGCTCAGTTCTAGGATCTTGCTTGTTTAATCTGCATGTGGCCTCAATGGGTAAAGAAATTGAGGATATATGGTTATCCAGATTAGAAGACAATACTAGGCTGGGGTCAATAATTAAAACAACTGGTGATGCACACAAACTACAAAATGCATTGATGTCAATTGAGGAGTGGGCAGCTAGAAAGAAGCTAATGTTTAATACTTAATAGTACACAGTTATGCACTTCAGCAGAAATAATATCCAGACGACTTACAAATTGAATGGCTGCTCATTAAAAGTAGTAACCAAGGAAAGAGACTTGGGGATCATCATTTCAAATGACCTCCAGTTTACTACCCATTGTCACAAAATCACACACAAAGCAAATGGAATATTAAACATTATACAATGGCAAGAAAGAATCTAGCATACTGATTGGTTAATCAGCCCCAGACACAGTGATGATATTACACTATAACATCACTGTATCTAGGTCAAGCAGAAAGGTAACCGCAGTGCAGAAAAGAATCCCTTCCTCTAACTGTCATGGCTCGCCTCTGCGTCTACAAAAATCCACCTTCCTGCCTAACAGTTCACATTGAAATCAGCACCGCAAAACGCACTTCCAACAGCAAGCAAGACAACCAAAGCAACTCACACAAAACACAGGACAATTTTCTTTTTTTTTTGTCTGCTGTCATTTTATTTACCATCCCTTAATTCAGTGGCTTCACTAAACCACAACAGTGAAATAACGAACTTTTGAACCGAGCGACCGGGAGTTACAAAAGCCCCTACCTCCTGTCCCTTTTGCCAAAAAGCTGCACTCGGTATTGACAGTTAAGATACAAAGCTTTGTTTCTCCAAACGTGGTTCCCTGCTAACAAACTTACCTCTTCTGCTAAATATTCCATTTCACTCTCCTTCTCAGCACTGTGATCCTCTCTGCCTCCCAGCTCCACTCACTGCTAGCCTCACAAAAGTAACGGGCGCACCTATGCACTCCTCACACTACCCAGCACCTGAAAGCAACGGCTGCAGTATTAAATACAACAAAATAAATTAAAAAAAAGTATGTGTGTATCGCAAAAACAAAACAAAAAGACAAACGAGAGGTCACACTCAGGGGTCAGGGACATAGTAAAATTTCCAGAAACACAGACACAAAATGAACCACAAAGCAACAGTGCTATCTGCTGGACAACATAGGAACTGGGAACTCTTTTTTTAATAGCTGCACCTACCCCAGCAAAAATGTTAAAAAATAACAATAATTTACACATATTTTCTATTTTCTTTTTTTTTTTTAACAAAGAAGCCATTGTATAATAGTAATAAGGCACTCCAGGGTGTGTGTTATCGTGTATTAACGTCACTCCTGGGTGGTGGAAATACTCGGCTTCACCTCGTGCTTCCACCCACCCCAGGAGTGATGTTATTACACGATAACACACACCCTGTCGTGCCTTATTGCTTAAGTATAATAAGGCATGTCTCCAGCATGAATAAGGAGGTCATAATACCGATGTATGTTTCACTGGTGGAGTACTGTGCCCAGGTCTGGGCACCACACAAGAAATTAGATATTCAGAAGATAGAACGAGTCCAAAGAAAAGTAACATGCATTGTTAAAAACCAAGTGGGCAAAAGTTATGAAACCAAACTAAGTGATTTGAACATGTATACACTTGAGTATAGGTGTCTGTTTGGTGACGTGTTTGCTTTTGAAATCTATTTCTAATGACAACAATTGGGAATTGTTGGGAATGGAATTTAGAGATCAGTTGTATAATACACAATCCAATCCCCTGCAGCTTTTGGGTGATAAATGTCATACTTATAAAAGACAAAAATGGTTTTCACAAAATGTGATTGCACTATGGAGCTCACTACCATTAGAAGTAGTTAGTAGCAACACTGTAAATGAATTCAAAGTCTAATTAGACGATTAGAACAACATCATAGGATATGGTTAAGTCTGTGGTGCACAATATGGGCAAAGGTCTACTAGTTCTGTAACTACCTATGATACCTATCACCTATGATTTGTTAATGCAGAACATTTGATGCTTGTTAAACAATAGTTTTTTTTTAATTTTGCCCCCCCCCCAACTTTTGAAGATCTTTCATAGTACATTTGCCAAAATGTCATTTCACACCAGAGGTATGAAAATACATCTCATCCAGGACTTTAAAAATGACACATCACATTTGTTTGGTAGTGTGGAAAAATGGCTATGTTGAAAGTTTGAAGTCAAAATATTGAAAATTAGCAGTTATGAGTCAACACTGAAATAGTGGAATGTTCAGTCATAACCTGGCATTTTACCATATTTATACACCACATATTCAGCATAGCCTTCTTATTAGCCCATCTAAGTATAATTTAAACTGGGTGGGGGGGGGATTGGTTGGGCAGCAACGGTGCCACCGGGCAAGGGAGTCCATTAGGCCTCCCCCTAGGCAGGAGGGTAAGAAGTGGAATTCAAAAGTGGGAGGGGTTAGGGGTGAGGGTATGGGCAATGAGGTGAAGGGTTCACACAGGGTGTGGTCTCATTAAATGTGAGGAGCTGAGGAAGTAAGGTAGTAAAACTGCAGGCTTTGATGGCAGAAGGGGAGACTGACATAGAAGCATGGGCCATCCATTACCAGGACTGGCACCTAGCGATCCCTGGGTACAAACTGTACCACAGGGACAGAGATGAAGGGAATGGGGGAGGTGTGGCTATCTACTGTAAGGAAGGGATATTGTACAACAGGGAGAAAGTGGATGAGGGCAGGGCCGAAGCCTTATGGGTACATCTCCAGAACTCAAAGGGTAGGAAACTGAAAAGATTGACAGGGAGCTGGGGGAGCAAATAAGGAGGCTTAGTGGTAAAGACAGTACTGTGGTGGTTGGGGACTTCAGTATGCCAGGGTTAGATTGGAACACCCCAGTTACTTTGAGTGCCAGAGTGCAGGTTCTCCTGTAGGCCTTCCAGGATGGCTTCCTGATGCAGGAAGTAGCAGAGCCAACCAGGGAGGGAAACATTCTGGACCTGGTGCTGATGGACAGTGAACAAATCCAGGATGTAGGGGTGGAAGACTCCCAGCAGGAAGTTACCACTGCACAGTGTAGTTCTCCCTCAATCTACAGAAGGAGGTAACCAATGCAAAAACAAAAGTAGTAGACTTCAAAAGAGCAGACTTTGGTAGGATGTGAATCATACTGGAAGGGCACCTAGCTAACATCAGACCAGACATGGATGCCAAACAGAAATGGGCCAACATAAAGCTGGGTCTGGCAGAGGCCACTAACTCTTGTACAAAGAGCCAAAGCAAAAAAGTCAGGATCAAAAAACCAAGCTGATTGAGCAGAGAGGTAGTGGAGAGGGTGAGGGACAAGAGTGCTGCCTTTAGGAAGTATAAGAGATCTAACTGAGATGAGGACAGGGTGGAATATTTGAAAAAATACAGAGAGGTGAGTAGAGTAGTAAGGGCATCCAAGGCTTCTAGAGAACTAAGGCTGGCAAAGAGGATCAGAAAAGGGGAACATGATTTCTTCATGTACATAAGGGAGAATAGAAGTTGTAAGGATCAGATTGTAAGGATTAGGAAAGATGGAGGGTGGACAGAAAGGGGGCAGAGTAGGCAGAAGCACTAAGCGAGTACTTCTGTTCAGTGTTTACCAGGGAGAGGGATGGGCCTATGCCACAGGGGAAATGTGGGGTTGGGATCGGGGGAGAGGGGGTGATGGACGTGGAGATCCCAGCACACAGGGTGTTGGAGGGTGGATAAGGCACCAGGATCAGACAGAGTGCATCCAAGAGCCCTGAAGGAGTTGGCAGAGGTCCTGGCATGACCACTGACTGACTTGTTCAACCTTTCCCTGGGTTCTGGATGCATGCTCAGGGACTGGAGGATGGCATGCATGGTGCCCCTCAATAACAGTGGGCCCAAGGACAAACCAGGAAACTACAGACCGGTAAGCCTTACAGCCATTGTGGGGAAGCTAATGGAGACTATCCTTATGGAGAGACTGGTGAGTTCTCTGGAGGGGAATGGTCTACAGGATGGCAGGCAACATGGGTTTGTATCTGGCAGATCATGTCAGACACATCTAGTTGACTTTTTTCATTGGGTAATGCAGTCACTGGATAGGGGTCATGCGGTGGATGTCCTTTACCTGGACTTCTTCAAGGCCTTTGACTTGGTGCCTCACAGAAGGCAGACCAACAAGTTGAGCAGCCTAGGAGCTGGGAAAAAAATGGTTGGGTGGATTAACAGCTGGTTGCAGGACAGGCAGCAGAAGGTAATCATTGGGGGAGAGCTCTCGGCACCCAGGTCTGTAACCAGCAGGGTCCCACAGGGCTCGGTGCTATGACCAATACTATTTAACATCTTCATTGCTGATATATCAGATGGGAGTATGATCAATCTCTTTGTAGACAACACAAAGATCTGCATGGAGGTGGATAGTGAGGAAGGGGGTAAAGTACTCCAAGAGAATTTGGTGAGACTTGAGTGCTGGTCAGACACATGGCAACTGGGCTTCAATGCTAAAAAGTGCAAAGTCTTGCACTTGGGGGCTAAAATCTCTGGGAACAGCTACTGGTTGTGGGGAGAGCACTTATCCACTTCAGTTGAGGAGAAAGATCTAGGGAGTACTAGTAACAGGAAATCTGAATCATTCAGCACAGTGTAGGAAGGCAGCTGCAAAGGTGAAGAAGATACTGGGATGCATCATCAACCGGGGAATCACCTTTAGGAGTCAGGAAGTAATTATGCCCCTTTACAGGTCCCTGTTGAGACCGCATTTGGAGTAGTGCATGCAGTTCTGGTGCCCCTATTTGAAAAGGGACATCCATCTACTGGAAGGAATCCTGTGTAGAACAATGACGATGATCCTGGGAATGGTGGACAAAACATATGAGGAGAGACTAAGGGAGCTTAACATGTATACCCTGGAGGACAGAAGGGCAAGAGGGGATATGCTTGAGATCTTCAAGTACTTAAAGGGCATGAACAGAATTAATTCAGAGGGTTTGTTAATGTTAAGGGGGGGGAGGGACACCAGGGGGCACAGTCTGAAATTGGAGGGAGGAAGATTCTGGAGGGAAATGAGGAGGCATTATTTCATGGAAAGGGTGGTGGCAGGATGGAATGTGCTGCCAGAGGAAATGATAGCACTCTGGATGGTGGGCAGCTTAAAGAGGGGGTTGGATAGGGTCAAAGGGAGGGTCAAAACTGAGAGGAATCTAGGGAGTAAGAAATCAAAGGTAGAGGCAATAAATTGAAAGAGCAGGCAAGGGGGGCAGCTTCAGTTTAATAAACTGGGTGCTGCACACTCAGGCAGAATAAATAGATCATAAGGCCTGTATTTTGTGGTGATTTCATATGTTTGCATGTAAGGAACCCAGTAGGTGAAAATGTTTAAATCCCCACCAAAATGTAATTCCATGCCACAGAAACATCATCAAATCAAATCAAACTTTATTTAACCAGGCATCAACACCATTGAGAAAGCTCATTTTCAAAGTGGTCCTGGACAGAGAACAGTACAATACATAGACATAGCAATACAGAAATTGATAACATCAGCAAAATACAGTACAAGGTCGAGTGCAGAGTAATTGAATCTGTCATAGGGTCTCCCAGTTAAAGTTTCCAAATAAATATCATAGGAGAATGAGGGGGTAAAACAAGGTGCTAAACTATATAAAGGCTAGAGACCACAGGAGGATGTGTAGGGGCAGAGGGAGGGAGGGATGGTGAGCTAGAAAGAGAGGGAGTGAAAGCTCCAGGATGTGGAGGTGGGACAGGGAGTGCTGGTTAACCCGAGATGGATAAAAGAAGGTGGCATTGTAAGGGTTATTAATGCGAAGGCACCAGTGACTGAAGTCACAAATTACCTATAACAGCTGCAAGGTTCCTACAAATACTCAGCTAGCAGGGCTTTGAATGTGAGAAGGCTCAGCAGAGATGTGAGCTTCAGTGTGCCTTGCATAGTGTTCCAAAGTGAAGGGAGTGCAGAGTTGATTGCGGATATTCCATGGTTGGTTTTCATTCTAGGCAATTGGAAGCAAAGTGTAGCATATTGTCTGAGGCCGTAAGAGCCATTGGCACGTTTGAAAAGGCTAGAGATGTATGCTGGAAGCTTGTCAGAGAGAGCTCTATAGAACCAGAGGAGAGCATTTATTTTTCTCCTTGTTGAAAGTAAGGGCCATCCCGCCATTTGGTACAGAAGACAGTGGTGGGTGAGAAAGGCCAGGTTAAAGATGAATCTTAGGGCTCAGTGGTAAAGGGTATCAAGTTTATTTAGCGCTGAAAGAAGGCAGTGGTTGTAGAGGAAATCGACGTAATTGAGGAAAGGTAGGAAAGTGGTTTGTACTAATCTCTTTCTAGCTTCTATGGTAAGCAGGTGTTTAATTCGATAGAATAGGCTGAGTCGCTGTCTTAGCTTTTTCAAGACTTCATTTAAATGGCATATAAAGTTAAGTTTGTTGTCCAGCCAAAACCCTAGGTATTGAAGGTATCTACTAATTCCAGGGGTTCACCCAAGAGGGTTAGTATCAATGGGATGTGTGTGGATCCAGAGGCTGCCTTTGGAAAGACAGAATCATAGATTTAGTCTTTTTGGCATTGAGTAGGAGTTTGTATTTGATAAGACTATGTTGTAGAGAGATAAAGTCTCGTTGTAGGTCTTCATACGCCATGAGAAGTGAGGAGTTTGAGGCATAGGGTACTATATCATCAGCAAATAGATGCACATTTGCAGTGTGCAGGTGAAAGTCCAGGTTATTGATGCAGATTGCAAATAGGATAGGGCCCAGAATGGAGCCTTGAGGGACTCCTTGCTGTAAGGATTTCTAAGGAGACAGGTCGTCTGCAGATTTAACTTGTTGCAATCTATTGGAGAGGTAACTGATGAACCAGTTAGTGGCAGAGTTGTCAAGACCAATATTTCTTAGTGATGTAAGCATGATGTTGTGATCCACTGGGTCAAAGGCCTTGCTGAGGTCGAGAAAAAGAGCAACTACGTGTTTCTTAGAGTCTAGGGTGATTTGCCAGTCAGAAGTTACTTTTGCAAGAGCAGAAGTGGTACTATGTTTGGCACTGAAGCCAGACTGGGCAGAGTTTAAGAGGTTGTGCTGGGCCAAGTGTTCTCTGATTTGGGTATTGACAATCTTTTCCAGGACTTTCCATGACACAGGTACAAAACACATTTTGGCCAATATTTGAAAACTGTCAGCTGCCACAGCCATGAGGTGCTGGGAAGAAATGCTTATGCTGAAAGATTTGAGGTCAAAAAATTGAATATTACCAAAGTTACGAGCCAGTGTTTGTAAATTTCAACATAGGCTCATAACTTTGTTGTTTTTTAATATTTTTATACCAAATTTTCAACATAGCCTTCTTATGATCCCATCTCATGAACAAGGGTGGAGAAAATTTTTAGCTACTGCCTGAAAGGTGATTTCACACATCAACCACAAAATCACCTTTTGGGACAGATTTGCCTAATTTCACTGCCATTGTTCATGAGGTCAGATCTCAGAAACGGCATGCTGAAAATTTGGGGCAAAATATAAAAAATGGTCAAATTATACCACTAAGTTCAAAACCCCTTTGAAATACATTGAACTGCATACCTGATTTCCTCAGTTCATGGTCTGGGGTTGAAGAGTGAAGATGTGTCTGTGGTTCTGAGAGGATCACAGCATTGGACTTCTGTTGGGTAAGTAAGGGCTTGGTGTGTGTGGGGTGGTGCATGCTGAGTGAGAGGGTCGGTGGGGAGACTAACAGTGCAACAGACATTGATGGACAGTTTTCTTTTTTACAGGATTTAAAAAAAAAACACGACTAGGGATGATTTTATTTGTTCAGGTCCCTTACTCTTTAGTGTCAGAAGTGGTAATTTATAGAAAGGGCACAGGAAATTTCAGAGGCAAAATCAGGGACATCCCTAACATCAAGGACAGTCGATAGGGGTGGGTGGGTGGGGCAGAACTGTATGTACGCTATAGCCCTTGAACTTGTTTAGCACCACAATCCACACCACATCCCTACTGTAGTAGCAACAGAAGCAACATCCTGACCCCCACTGACAGTGCCACGCAAGCAAAGCACTCCCATATTCCCCTGAAGCATGTGTCAACATCAGCAGCCCACCTGCTAGTTAAATCGTGGTGGTATTTGCAGCCCCCCCCCAAATTCTCTGCCCATTTGCTGCAGCCCAGCCTTTCATATTTAAGTATCCTGTCCCACTCAGAAATTCCCCACAGACACACAGCAAGTGAAGATTCACTCCCAAACTTGCTAAGGGGTACACAGTAGCAGCAAAATCCCCCACAATTCAAACAAACCACCCACCCTGAAAATATGGCCCATCTCATCTGTTGATGGGGCCCCTCTCAGCATTTTTAGGGATTTTTTTTCAGGGTTGTGCTGATTTTTGGTGGCTCTGCAGTGTTGGGCTGTGGATTTACCTGTAAGTAAGGAGACATTGGCAGCATGCTAGTAAACAGCTCTTTAAAGAGCTGCAATCTCAGACACACTTCATGCTATTAGCGTGACTTTATTTTGGTGCAGGTCCGATTGAAAATCAGATTTCTGTTGGCCAGCTAGCCTTCTAATCTCAGACTCTCAGCCATCTGTTTTACTGACACTACTGTGATTTTCATCTTGTGCTGGGGCAAAAATACAAATTATATCAGTCAGCCAGCTACAGTTCCCATCTGATAAAGCAAAGCATGTCTGCTGAAATTAGTTAGCTTTAAACAAACTTAAACAATTGGTTTTAAATTCTAGTAAACTTGTTGCTTCCAGTTTATGTTTCTTTAAAGCTAACTAATTTTCAGGTCCTCTCAACAATTAAAAATTGGGAAGAAAATATCACTAGAGACAGTTAAATTGCATATTAAGAGTAAAATCAGAGCAACAAACTACTGCAGCATATCAGCCAATAAGAAGAAATGTTTTTCAATGTTTTCTTCAATGTGATCCACTATACATGTTATTGTGATAAGCATTAAAAGTGAAATTACAGCACCTTATAGTGTAAGAAGTACTCCAGCAAAATTGTATTATTGTTTCTGGTCTCCAAAGTTAAAAACTCTTTGATTCTTTTTTTACCATCCCTAGCACCATAAATAGTGCACTACCTGTCATTACTCGAAAACTTGAGTAACTTAGTAATACCAGTGCCTTCTACGTAGAAAGTGCAATTTCAAAAAAGTTCAAGCCACTGGGCTGGCAGGATTTCCTAGATGTTAGAGGAACGCGGTGTGAACGTGCTTGGTACATCTAGCAGACTAGACCTGAGTTTGATTCTCACAAGCTCCACTTGCATACTGTGTGACTCTGAATAAGTCACTTAACTGCCCAGTGCTCCCAGGTCACCCCTGAAAACAGTCACTTGTGCCTAGTGGGCCTTACCCGGTTACCAAAGACTAAAATAAATAAATAAAAGCACATTTTACAAACATGGGCACAGAGTTTTTCACAATTATTAAGGCCACATATTTCAGCCAAAAGACTGCGTGTTTTAATATAAGAGGGTCAATGCTGCAGAATCATAATAGTGACGGGGGTGAGGGATTTTAAAGATAGACCCCTCCCCTGAAGTTTATAAAATATAATTATTTCCACCACTTGGCAAAATGTCATTGCACTAGACTGCAACATAGAGACCCTGTCTCGTATACCCACTGCCCAACAGTCACCTAAATACCAACGTGCATCATGCTAAGCACATGTGAAAGGAGTGAGAGAGAGAGAGAGAGAGAATATGGGGTAGCATTGCTGCTGCTGTCACACTGATTGTTGTCCTATTGCTGTGCCAGTATGGCAATGTGTGGATGAGTCAGTCATACAGAGCACTGTCAGTCCATCAATCAGTCACCACCCTGATTCCCCAATTGCTGCCTCCCATTCTTTCCCAGGACTGTATGATGTTGACAGTGAGGTGGGAGGTCAGATGTGTCAACAACAGCTGTGGAGCTTCACAGTGTTGGTGGCACTGCTGACTGTGAGCACAGAGTTTCTCACAATTATTAATGCCACACATTTTATTCAATAGACTGTGCAATTTAATGTAAGAGGGTCAGTGCTGCAGGATCATGATTGTAATGGGATCAGAGATATTAAAGATAGATCCCCCTTCCCTGAAGTTTATGAAATTGAATTCTTTCCACCACTTGTTAAAATCTCATAGCACTAGACAGCAACACGGGGACCCAGTCTCATATAACTACTGCCCAACAGTCACCTAAATATCAACGCGCTTCATGCTATGCAACATATGAAAGGAGTGAGAGAGAAAATGGGGTAGCATAGATGCTGTTGTCACACTGTTTATTATCCTGGTGCTGTGCCCATGTACGTGTGGATCAGGCAGTCATACAGAGCGTTGTCAGTCTATCAATCAGTCACCACCCTGATTTCCCATTTCCTGCCTCCCATTCTCTCTCCCAGGACTCTATGTTGAAAGTGGCTGGGTGGCCAGATATGTCAACAGCTGTGGAGCTTTACAGTGTTGGTGATGCTGCCTACTGTGGCAGTAGCAGCCCTCCTCTGCTCTTGTGTCTCTAGTGCACTCTCTAGCTTTCAGTGTGTAATGCAATTTGAAGCAGCGGTGACCAGCATGGGTTTGTGGACATCTGTCTTTCTGACATTATACTTCTTATCACCTGTGTTGTGAAGCTGGCATTGGGGATTGCCAACACTGCTGAAAAGCAGACAGACAGACAAAGGTGATTTGCAGAATAAAGCAAGGGGAACTACATGTCTGAGTGAGAGCAGCTCAACTGGGGCCCTGCATTGCTGTTCCCTGACAGTCCCATTCAAGGGTGGAGTGAGTGATGCTGGGGATGGTGACAGGCTTGCAAGTGAGGTGTTGCAAAGGCAGTGGTGGTGGCATTTTGAATGAGCAGTCACTCCCTCTCCTGTTGCTTCCCGAGATGAGAATGTGAGGAGACTTTTTTTGAGAAAGCAACAAAACTACCTCTCAGCTAGTGTTGCAGCAAAATGGAATTTTGCCAGTGAAATTCAGGCAAAATCTTGGATTTTGCTGTGCAGAATGTTTCACAAAATTTGCGCATTTTGCCTGTGAATTTCACAGCTGCAAAATACAAAATTTCTCCTAGCAAAATGTGGCATTTCGCCCGCGAGAGGTGGAATTTTGCCAGAGAGTGGCAGAATTCCACTGGTCATGAGTGAAATTCTTCATTTCACAGGCAAAATGTGCAGTTTCATGGGTGAAATTCATGATTTTGCCAGTGGAAATTCACATTTTGCACCCACAAAGTATTTTGTGAAATGCGCAAATTTCGCAAAATATTTCATGGAATGAAATTCGCGCATTTTCCACATCTCTACTCTCAACCTCCCAGCTTGCCAATGTTTGACAGAAAGCTACAAAATGTGTGACAAATGACAAAAAATATGGTACAGCGCTGGGGCATTTCCTTGTAAAATGAATAAAACGTGAATTTACCACAATAAAAGTATGCATGATGAGAGTAGCTTCAAACCAGACAGGGCCTAAATCTGAGGTCAACAGGCACACATTGCATGACACATAGGCCCTTAGTTAGCCACTAAGTTGCAGTATTGGCATCTGTGGCATTCACAGATAAACCCTCTCAAGAGGTTAGAGTAAGGAGCTATGAATTAGCTTGGTATATCCATCAGACTTCGATTTGTTTTCCACAACCAGAACTGCAAAAGAAAACTTTCCCTTCAGTTCTGTGCATTTACCATGCTGTCATCCCCGATAATCTGTAACAGAAACAGTCTGAGTTATAAGTGGCTGGCTGATATGTTGCCTTAGATTTTCAGGAAGCAGTCAGACTTGGGCAAGTGTTACAATATCAGGGCTGTAGCAGTACTCTGAAAAGTACACTTATCCAGGGAAAGGGACAGTTCACCAATGTTATGCTTTCCCATGGAAACAGTTCTCTCTGCTATCCTGAAAAATCATGGTACTGCTTGAGCTAAGAAAGAACCCTCCAGGAAGTACAGTATGTTTTCACTTCTTATTTATCGAGATATGGACTTTCAGCAGTAGTTCCACTTCGCATACTGTGTGACTCTAAACAAGTCACTTAACTTCACCAGCCACTCACTGAAAACAGACAAAGAATAGAAAAAAATATAAAATATATATATAAGTACCGATATGCTACTCGAGAGACAAAGTTTATTTGGGCTAATTGTCATAACCATATCATATTTACAGTGGGTACATGTGGTAGTATTGCAGTCCCCAATATAAAGATAGCTTGTAGTTCAGAGGTCCTAAAAAATGGGATTAAAAGTTCCCACAAAGGGCAACGTAATGTGAGTAACATTGTGTCCTTGACAGCAAATTTGCCATATTATCAAACATATATTTTTTGATATTACTATGTCTATGGTATCTATTTAGGTAGCATAATATCTAACTCTTCATTTTTTATCAACTTAACTTACTGGTAATTATGCCACAATATGTTTACTGATCGCAGTATGCCCAAATCTGGACATGTTCAAGTTTGGCTACCAAATTCATGTCCTTGATTTTCTAGCCCATTTTATATTTTGCACAACTATATTACCCTCATAAGAAAAGACAGGAATCCCTGAATTTTCAGAAAGTGAATTATACTTTATTTACATAGGTTTTTACCACAGGATGTCACTTGAGTAACACAGACTCCACAGGATGTCACGTGAGTAACACAGACTTGACACAAGAAGTCACGTGAGTAACATGGACACCAGAACAACAGTAGTATCAGTATCACACCAAGTGTCTCACTAAGTCATACCAAAAGTTATTGCTAATGTACAACCAAAAAATGATTGTCATACTATGGATATTTGGTCTAAAATGTTTTGAACATTTTGAAGATTGTATTGTAGTCACAACATTATATTGATTTAAGATATTCACAAATGTTTTATGTTACACAGTGTAGTAGGGATTGAATCTCACCTGGTCTGTCTATTACATATACCAGCTGGTCCCAAGCCCACAATAAGAGAGAAGGAAACCAACCTATATCTTTATGAGATGAATGGGGGTGTTTGGGATTAATGCATGCCCTTGCTGCTTGTGATATTCAAGGCTGAAGGCAAAACACCGAAAGTGTATTAGTGACTTATAACATGGGGTACTGTAGATAAAGACAGATGAGTGGTAAACAACCATCAGGTGACCATTGATTACTCCACAATATACGACAGCTAGTGGTGAACCATTCCTCTGAGAGATCAGGCTGTGTTTTGGTTCTGATCTTGTTATAGTGCAAAATTGCAGTCTGTGGAGCAGCCATTACTATCCCTGCTTAGTGAGCAAGAGCTGAGGCCTGCCATGTAGTCCCAAGCAGTGCAGCAACAGTGGCTGCAGTGTTCAAAGTTTGTAGTCTTGCTTCTTACCCAAGCTTGTTCCAAGAGTGAAGTGGGTGGTCCCCATGGTCATTTTTCTGTCGCACAGCCAGATTGACAGGTAAATCCCATAGTTGTGGCATAAAGTTAGATGGAATAGTATAAAGAGAGGGAAGACCCCCCCCTCAATGATGTCATGATCTGAAAGTGAGCTTTATGCTGGTGGACAGAGAAACAGAGTTCCAGCAAGACCTGCAGGTGCTGAGTCCAGTTAGTTGCCATTTCTTAATTGGTAGAATACAGTCTGGTAGACTGCAATGCTGGGAGAAAATGTTTACTTGCTTACCATGCATTAATGCATTAATGAAACCACAGACAGAGAGATAAAGCAGCTAAGCCAGTAGAGGTACAGACACTGTGACTGTACCACAAGAGGCAACTCCATGTTTTGTACTTCAGAGCTACTGTACTGTCTCAGAAAGCATACCATGCACAGCAATTGTCAGAGAAAGCATAGCAACACAGTCCTTCTGACATTTGTATGTGCATGACAGCTGTTTTGTTAGGGATTATTTTTCTAGGCAGCAGAATACAATAATTTGTTTGCCTTTTATAAAAGGAGAAAAAACATTTATGTTGCTTTCTTCTTGTTTTGTAGTGCACCATTTGTTATAAGTGTAATAGCCCACTCCAGGGTGTGTGGTTATTGGGGATTAACACTCAGGGTGTTGTGAGGACTCTCAGCCAGCAGCCTCATGCATCACAATGCACTCGGGGTATTGATTAATCCCTAACAACTGCACAACCTGGAGTGGGTTACTTCCTACTAATAAAACTATGCCCTTCAGTGGGTTGCTTCAATCTTAAAATGTGTTTTAAGAAATGAAAATGAAATGAAAAACTGACTTTGTGGGGCCAGATCTTCAAAAGCTTGTCCATGTGCAAAGCCTAGTTTTTCTGCACAAACCCATATTTGCACAGATGTCCATATTCCAAAGCCCTGTTATCATGGTCAAACAAGGTTTGTGCCCAGGAGATTTTCTGAGGTTGGCACAATACAAATGGAAAGTCATGGACCTGAAATCTGGTGAAGTCCTGTAATCACAGTGTGCCAGGTCATTTTGCACGGTCCCCTTGTATGGCACAGATATACACAATTATCCCTGTTACTAATGGTGCCATACCCCAGATCACAGCCACAACTGAAGACACAGCTCCTTCCTGTTGTCAAATGGTCCTCTCCATGGTACCGTCACTAACTGTGTCCACAGCATGGTTCTGCAGGTGCATATGGCAACCTGTGCATTTTGGGAGGGGGTGCAGTTTTAGGTTTCTTTGGCTGTTGTAGTGAATGTAAGTAACTGTTTGACATGCCATGCTAGGCCCTCAGCCTATCATGCAGCACATGGCACACCAAACAATTACTGTGATTCACTGCAACAGCTAAGTAAGCCTAAAAATGTACACCAGAACCTGAATTAAAAAAAAAAAAAGAACAAAGGGTAACACTTTGGCAGTCACTGACAGTAACTATCCCAGTAAGGAAAAAACAGTATTTTTCTTCACTTGTACTGCCATGGAAACCATTTTAGGTATATCATGTAGCACATGGCCCAGTTATTGAGATATGCTGCAACAACAGCCAAATGAGCCTAAACGTGCACAAAAACAATGAACAGGGTTGATGCTGGTGGTGACTGCAACCCTGTTACCATCAGTTACAGTCATTTTACATCCATTTTTGGTGTTTGTGCCCTTTTAGGCTCATTTTGCTGTTGCAGTGACTCTGAATAATTGTTTAATGTGCCAT
Source organism: Neoceratodus forsteri (assembly GCA_016271365.2). NCBI lineage: Eukaryota > Metazoa > Chordata > Ceratodontiformes > Ceratodontidae > Neoceratodus > Neoceratodus forsteri. Next base: position 1,606,819,649 of record CM057449.1, read on the forward strand.
GCTAGACTCTTGGCCTAATGTATAGCATATGACACACCTAATGAGTACAAAACATATTGCTGAAATGTAAATGGTTCTGTGCTGGTGTTTGGGTGCCCAGTGTTGAGTCAGTGGGTGCAATATGTTTTTAAAAAAAATTGCTGTCTTATAGACTCCTGTGGATCTGAGAAATTTGTGGATTACCCAACGCTTCATTTGCTGCTGCTGTTGTTTGCTTTTCTGCTGCTTAGTGGCTTCGATGCACTTGCACATGAAATAAATGAGTACTGTGAGTACGTTTAGAGTGCTGATCATTTTTCTGTTCTACAGAAGTGTTTTTTTTCAAAAATAAATATGATATTAGCAAGGATTTATTTTTAAGTTTAGCAGATAAGCAGGTTGTTTAAAAGTAGTTCTGGTGTTCTGATGCCTCCCACACAATATAAGCCCCTAAAGGGATCAGGTCTACATAAACTGAGCACCTGCAGAGACCAGGTTATATTAATTTACTCCCCCAATACAGCATGCATTTTATTTCTTATTACAGAACTCTCCAAACTGTAGTTATGGTATTCTGATGTTTACAGTAACACAAAACGAGCCCTAGCACTAACCAGGTCCAATTGATATACTCCCCAAAACTGCACTTTTTTTGCCCAGTACAGAACAAACTGTTCAGCAGAAGTAACATTAAAGGAGCACCTGACAGAAAATAGAATCACACAAAATAGCCCCCCCCCCACAGGGACCAGGCCACACAGAATGATCCCCATGTACAGACTTTATCTATAGAATAGATATATATGTATAACAATTTAATCTAGGAAACCTGCAGTTGTTCAACTTTAAAATGCTTTATAAACAACTCTCTCTGCCCCTACCCCACTCTTCAACCCCCGAACCCAGCATCTTGGGATCATGAGGCAAGGTCCGACTACATGTCTCTGTGTTTCCCAAAAAGCAAATGTGTACGTTTACAATCTGCAGACATTTGACACACCAGGGAATAAAAGAGCAGCTGAGATGCACAGAGAATAGCCCACTGTAGTGCTCGTAATGTGCATAAATCCAAACTTTAGGAGGACAACATGTCTTGTCCAGAATGTAGGTGGCAGTAAAAATAATGAAGAACCACCAGCTCCACAGCTTTAAAGAGCCATGGGGTGATGACTGAAGGTGTCAGCATGCATTTCCGGTTCTCAACATTCTGGGCCAGTGGAAGAACCAATAGTAACATGAGTCACAAAAGGACACGAAAATAACAAGCCTTGGGAAAAGGGAATTTTCTAAATAAATGAGTTATAACAAACTGCAAGGTTTTGGCAGCATGTCAGTAACAAAAATAAGGTCACCAAACACAATAATGCTTTTGGACCACAGTCCATGCAAATTAAAGGCACACTCTGCTTAGGATGAGATACTAGATGGACACTACATGTTATGAACATTACAGCTGTATAAAATGATTTAATAAAAGGCAAAAACTTTTATTCTGTACAGGGAGTTCATGTGGGAGGCTAAAATGAAGTAATTAGATAACACATTGACAACAGTTGGGTTTCTAGGGCACAATAAAGGGCTGCATTTAAATACTTAAATTGGGACTGGAAGCCAAGTAGCTTGGCAGAAGACACCAGGAGGAGTGCTGTGTGACTGAACTTCTCTACTGGGACTAAAGAAGTAGAACTCTTGTACTTGGACCTTTAATGTAGGGTAAAAAAAAAACTAACAAACAAAACAAACAAAAAAAAGAATTAGTGTGTTTGGAGTTAACTGAACTGAATAGTTATCTGAACAGTTATCTAGGTGTAAATCTCAGGTGATTGAAAGGGCTTGATAGCTGTGCAGTTTAAATTACTTGTAGAAAGATCTAGTAAGTAAGGGGAGAGGCTTAGCTAGAAGGAAGCTAAATTTAAAGACTGCCTTAGAAAGATTCTGTTAGTAGCTTAGCAGAAGACACCGGGAGGAAGGAGTGCTGTGTGACTGGACTTATCTACTGGGACTATATTGCCCTCCTTCCCTCCCACCCAAAGCTAGTTTTGCTTTTATAGGCACATGATTTGACTGACAACAGGAACTTCCTGTTTGGGAGCAGGAAGTGAGTGATCACAGAGCCACCAAAGACCCACCATCCCAGAAGGGCAAGAGTAGCTCTCGGCTCCCTCTAGCTGCTGGAGGCCTGCCTCTGAGCAAGTAAGGGGTCTACTGAGAAATATAAGATTTTCAAAGGAGACCCACAGGAGGGTGGCATGGGACCCCACAGAGGAAGGAAACAACTCCTGGTGGGGGACTCTGTTGTTAGGAGGGTAGAACTGGCGGAGGAAGGGGAGAGGGAGGCAAGGTGCCTGCCTGGTGCCATGGCTTGGAGGGACAGGGAGCGATTCCTCAGGATTGCCAGAGCAGCTGCACAGGGGAGGCAGCTGGATGTCATTGTCCACATAGGGAAAAATGACCTGGCTAAGAAAGGGATTAAAGCAGTGCAGGAAGAGTTTGTGGAATTGGGGAAGGGCCTTAGACAAGTAGCACACATGGTAACCATCTTGGAGGTGCTACCCATCTATGGCGTAGGAGAGGCTAGGGTGTTCCACACCATGAGATTCAATCAGTGGTTAAAAAACTGGTGCAGAGCTCAGGGATTTGGCTTCACTGGGGACTGGGGGTCCACCTGAAGTGATACAAGCCTATACTGGCATGATGGGCTGCATCTGTCCAGGAGGGGAACCAGGATCCTAGGTGATAGGTTTAAATGCTTCATTGGCCAGCATTTAAACTAGCCAAGGGGAGAGGCACTGGAAAGGAGCAGGGAAATCCTAGGCCCCCCAAAAAAATCACGGTAGTAAGTGTAGTAAACACCAACATAGAGGTGGTGATAGGGAGAAGGGCAGGAGTAAATGGGGAAACTGACAAAGGCAAGAAGAACAGGGATGGGGCAAAAAGGAGTAAGGCCATCAGGAAATGGAGAGTAATGAGTACCAATGCCTGTAGTCTGGGCAACAAGCTCCCTGAGCTGGTGGCCTTGATGGAAGAAGGATGCCTGGATATCGTAGCAGTCACAGAAACATGGTACACAGAGAACCATGACTGGGATGTTAACATACCAGGATGCATAACCTATAGGAGAGATAGGCAGGGGAGAAGAGGGGGAGGAGTAGCTCTCTATGTAAAGAAGGGATAAAAGCAACTGAACAGAAGAGTAAACAGGGAGGAGAGGAGGCACTGTGGGTCACCTTGGAGACTGGAAAGGGCACCACAATCCTCACAGGGGTTGTGTACAGACCCCCATGTCAGGGGGAGGGAATGGACAAGGATATGATAAAAGGCATTCTTAGGATGGCAGAGAAAGGTGAGATACTGTTGGTGGGAGACCAGAACATGCCAGATGTTAACTGGAGCACATTTGCTGCAGCCACATCCAAGAGCAGGGCCATTCTTGATGCCCTACAGGTGGCAGGCCTCAGACAGCTAGTTTCAGAACCCACTCATGAGGTAGCAATCTTAGACCTCATACTCTCAAATTGGGGCAGTGAGAGGATCTCAGATCTAGAAGTGGGTTGCCATTTGGGAACAAGTGACCATCAAACAGTGTGGTTCATGTTAAACTCAGCTACAGAGTCAAGCCATACAAAAGTGAGGGTACTGGACTTTAGGAGGGCTGACTTTGGCAAGATGGGAGAGTGCCTCAGAAAAGCACTAGCAAACAGGCTAGAAAGAGGGGTGGAGCAACAATGGGGAATCATTAAAACTGCCATCACAGAGGCAACAAGCCTTTGTGTGAAGCAAATAAACACAATGAAAGAAAAAGCCACTATGGTTCCCAAAAGAGGTGGCTGGGAAAGTTAGGGAGAAAAAGATAGCATTCAGGAAGTATAAGGAAACACAGAAGGAGCAGGACAGAGAGCCGTACCAGTTAAGGCAGAAGGAAGCAGGGAAGGAAGTCAGAATAACTAAGGCCCAAATTGAGGAAAAGATAGCCAACTCAGTTAAGAAGGGGATAAAACCTTTTATAGGTACATCAGAGAGCGAAAGACAAAGGGAGGGATAGTGAGGCTGAATAGAATGAATGGTGGGTGGACAGAGGGGACAGTGAAAAGCAGGGATACTGAAACGAATATTTCTGCTCAGTATTCACAAAAGAGGTGGGGGAAGTGCCTAATCCTATTAACAGAAGCACTCTTGATGGGGTGATCCAGCCCTTTCACAGAAGAAAGGGTTCTGCAAGAACTCCTAAAACTGAAGGTGGACAAAGCAATGGGGCCTGATGGAATCCACCCCAGAATTCTAAAAGAATTAAGGGGGGAACTAGTGAAACCACTGACTACTCTTTTTATTAAATCATGGGAGGATGGTGTGGTACTCGAGGACTGGAGTAAGGTGGATGTGATTCCCCTTCACAAAAGTGGGACCAAGACAGAGGCAGGAAACTACAGACCTGTCAGTTTGACCTCTGTGGTGGGGAAAGTGATGGGGTCACTTCTGAAGGAAAGAATAGTTGAGTACCTAGAGGCCAGTGGGGCACAGGACCCAAGGCAGCATTTGCTCACAGCGGGAAGCTCATGTCAAAGGAATCTAATAGATTTCTTTGACTGGGTGACCAAAGTAGTAGACCAGGGAGGGGCTGAGGACATGGCCTACCTAGACTTTAGCAAGGCATTTGAAACAGTCCCACACAAAAGATTAATAGTCAAATTAACCAGCCTGGGAGTGGGTCCCAGGGTGGTAGCCTGGGTAAAACATTAGCTGGACAACAGGACACAGAAGGTAATGTAAATGGAGTCCACTCTGAAGAAAGAGGGGTTACTGGTGGGGTATCGCAGGGTTCAGTACTGGGTCCAGTCCTTTTTAATGTCTTTATAAGTGTCATTGCAGAGGAACTGGAAGGAAAAGTATGCCTCTTTGCAGATGACACAAAGATCTGCAACAGGGCTGATACACAAGGAGGCGTGAAAAAGATGAGAAGGGACTTGGCAAGGTTGGAGGAATGGTCAGAAGTATGGCAGCTAGAATTCAATGCCAAAGAAGAGCAAAATAATGCACCTGGGAAACAAGAACCCAGGGGAAGATTACACAGTGGGGGGTAGTAACAACAACAAAAAAGGAAAGGGACCTGGGGTAATCATATCAGATGACCTTAAGGTTAGCAAGCAATGTGAGAAGGCAGTAGGAAGGGCTGGGGGTATACTGGGATGCATAGGGAGAGGCATCACCAGCTGAAAACAAGAAGTTGTTATCCCTCTGTACAGACAGTTGGTGAGACCCCATCTGGAGTACTGAGTCCAGTTCTGGAGACCCCATCTCCACAAGGACATAGACAGGATAGAGTCAGTCCAGAGAAGGGAAACTAAAATGGTGCAGGGTCTGCAAGAGAAGCCGTACGAGGAGAGACTAAAGGAGCTTAATATGCATACCCTTGAGGAAAGAAGGGAGGGGGGGGAACATGATAGAAACTTTTAAGTACCTCAGTGGAATCAACAAAGTCCAAGAGGGTAGCATCTTTCAGAAAAAGAGATGAGCAAGAACAAGGGAACACAATTTAAAGATAGAGGGGGGCGGTTCCAGGGCAATGTGAGGAAATATTTTTTCATTTTATCACAAAGAGGGTAATGAATGCATGGAACAGCCTTCCTGAGGAGGTTGTGGGGTCTAAAACTGTGGGAGAATTCAAGAATGCATGGGACAGACATAAGGCAATTCTTCTGGGGGGTAGGAAGAAATAGGCTGTTGGTTAACTAGGATCTGTAGGCTATCCTGTAGGTAGGGAAATGGACAGACTAGGTGGGCCAAGCGGTCCTTATCTGCCATCAAAGTCTATGTTTCTCTGTTTCTATGTTAAAATGCAGCCCTATTTGAAAGGGTAAATAGATGTTTGTGATAAAACTGAAAGAACACAGTGGAACCAAACTGGGTCATGTTATGTTTAATGTCTCTCCTAATGTGGCGCTACAAATTAGGTGCATCATGTGAACCTTTTAACAATTCAGCAAAAAGTTACAGAGTGTCAATGTGCAGTAGGTATGAGTCTCTCGCGTATTGTATACATGACTATACATATATATATAAATATATGTATATATACATATATATATATAGTATGGTAGCACGACAGTGCTACCAGAGTTAGGGTTGAGGAGCCATTTACATGTTAAACCTAAAAGTTTGCACCTTAATAACTTTGCAACCATTCAACAGATTTGCCTGAAATTTGGAATACATGATCAAGAACCATACTGTACATCTTGGGATCTGCCAACTTTTGTACTGTTCGGATATACAGCTGCAGAGTTATTAAGCTTGATCTGCGCACGCGTTAACGCTTTTTTGGAATTCTTTGCTCGTCTCTACAGGTCACATGGTTTGCGTGACCGGTCCAAAATCTTCCAATGTGTAGCCGGGGTCCCCGATGTGCCTTTTGAAGATTTTGTGAAAAAACATTAAACGGCTCAAAAGTTACTCAAAAACAGTTTCCCATTATAAGTCAATGGGAAAAGTTAACAAAAAGTTCTACAGTGTCACAAATGTAGTTTTTACTTTTGCAAATGGCCCTTTTACTGTTGCAAATCCACCATTTTGTTTTAAGTTGGTCATCAGAAAAATGCTTGACTTTTAAATTTGGGACCCTCTATCAACCTAATTCTTTTTGTATTCACCTAGTCGGACCCTGAGGATGCTAAACATGTCTTTATTTTGGGGTAAAACATCCCAGAAATATGTTTTTCAAATTTCTGGAAAAAGTACATTCGCAAAGTACTTTCGCATTTGCGACAGTGTCACATGAATTTGCAAAAGCTTTCGCAAAGTTCAACAGTACTTTTCCAGGCTGTGGGAAAATGACAGCAATATTTTGCCACCCTGCTGCAAGAGAACGGTTTGGTGTTTTGGGTTGAAATTTGGAGGGAACACAGCCAGCATCTCGCAGATGTGCCTTTCAGTGCATTGATGAAAAAATATTACAGGGCGGCAAAGTTACGGCACTCTAACGCTGACACTTATTCCCATAGGATAACATTACGGCGTCTGCCGCATTACAGGAATCCTTTGCCGCCCTGCTGCAAAATAGTGGTTTGGTCTTTAGGGCTGAAATTTGTAAGGAAGAAAGCCAACATCCCACAGATGTGCCTTTTAGTGGTTTGGTGAAAAAATATTTCAGGGAGCCAGAGTTATGGTACTCCAAACTTCTCTTTTTTCCCATAGAATTACATTACAGCGTTTGTCGCACCTTTCAGGGCCCTTATCTCGGAAACAGTGCGAGATATGGACTTTTCATCAGAAAAATGCTTAGCCCCCTTATGGGGACTAAGTACAAAACTAGCCAGGAAAGTCATAAATCATATGACTTTTAATTTTTTTTTTACGTCGTACAGTTCCTGAGATATAAGCAATTTAGTATTCCAACTCCTCATTTTCTGCTCCGAGACCCATTATTATGCATACATTCTTTGTACTCACTGTCTTTCTCTATGCAGCTTTTGGGGAAAACCAACCTGTGAGCTTACATTACTGTTACCCTTACCGCTTCTGCTTGCAGTTCCGTACCCATTTCACTTACTGTTCCTGTCTACGCAATATGTGTCTGCCATCTTTCATGCTTTTCATTTGCCTCGCGCTTGCATTATTTTAACCATTTGTGTCTACAGTACTGTTTATCTTTGTGTTTTGCTTTTCGTCACCATGCACAATACTATTTGCATTTGTGGGCACCGTGTTACTATGTGACAAGACATCACGTGGCAGGAGCCGCTCCTGCCGCTACATTACATTCACTATTTCTCATTATCATTCTCAAAGAGAAGGGAAATTAGAGCAAAACTCCATTTAATGCATTAGTTAGGGTTGCTCACAGTGACAAAGTGAGGAATTCACGGTAGTTGAAAGCCCCTTGACCCCTTCGCCCACACCCCCAACCGCATCTGGGTGCGCGCGCCTTTGTCAGTCCTAACTCTCACCCCATTCTCCTATACCTCTGCTTCTTCACACATCCGATGGGGTGAGGTAACGGCCGCAACCCCAACGCGCACCCCGATGTCGGTTGGGGGTGTTGGCGGGGGGTCCAAGGGGGGCTTTCAACCCTAACACCGAATTTCCTCACTTTTGTCACTGTGGAACAACCCGAACTAATGCATTAAACTGAGTATTTTGCCTCTAATATATATATATATATATATATATGTAAATGAACACAAAAAGTATGCAAAATAGTAGCATTAGCAGCCCAACACCTACCTCACCTAGCCAGGCAGCCCCAGATGAGTGCTCAAATGGCACTCTTTGTTGCCTTCTTCTCCAGTGTCTCCACTCCCAAGTCGACATTCTCCATAGGGACAACTAGCAGGTAGTAGCAGTACTAAAATGGGCAATCAGCACTGTGTCAGGAGGATGGACTTACTCTCAAGGGCCCATTCACAGCAGCACAGGCAAAGTACTGGACACTGGACAATGGAAAGGATTACAGATGGGGCAGCAGCAGGGGAAGTGTGCCAAACAGAAGGCACTGCTTACAGACCTCTTAGCTAGAGGAGGCAGCAGCACAGCAGCAGGTGACACACATTAGAAGCCACACCACAGCTTCTGGCAATGATTGGGGAGCTTAATGGGGATTGCCAATAAAAGGCAAGCCAGGCTGTCCAGTGATCTCCTACCAGGAAGATGTGAATAGGAGGGGGAGGGGATGGGGGTTGGGGAGAGGGGGGGAATAGAGGGGGAGGGGCTTGGTGACTTCACCAGGCAGGAAAGGGTAAAATGATAAGGTCAAGCCAGAACCTCAGGGATTGGCTGAGGGGCAGATCCCAAGGGTGATCCTGACCAGGAGCCTATTAGGGGTATATTAGGCAAGGTCCCAGGCAGGACGGCCTCTTTTGCTGGGAATTTTTCTTCTGAGAACTCAGCACATCATTGGCAAGTTAGCAGATAAGGCACATGAGGCTTTTAGGCCTAGTAAGTCATGTGGTGCAGGTATGGCTAGCATTGTAGTTTGATTACTTATGCGGTGTGTAGAGATGTGTAGAAAAAGAAAAGAAAATGAAGTTAAAGAAAGGCGTTTCATTGCTCTAGAGGCACGATGAATAAATTGCAAATGTATATAGAGTGGAATAGGAACTTCTTTTGTGGCACTAACTCACTTTTATAGAGATGGGAGCAAGCGGAGCTAGGCCTGGCAGGTCAGAGGGGCCATCTGCTGTGCTGGTTTTGGTGTAGCAAAACATGGTTAAAGGCAGGGAGAGTGGGAGCAAGGGGAAGGTGCTACCTCAAGAAGACAAGGCTGGAAACAGGTTTGTTTAAAAAAAAGCACAGTGCAGGTTTTTGTGGATCCTCAATGCAGGGCGTTTTTGATAGGAGAGAGGGTTTCAAAAAGAAAAGAATATAGGAAAGGGAAGCTGGCAAGAACCAGGTTGCTCAAATGTTGAAGTGGTTAGTCATCGGGAGCAATGTTGTGAGGGCGTTAGAAGAATCCTGAGAGCAGGACAGAGATGGAAGTTTGTTTGAGCACTGGATGACAGCATGTCACCTCGTTGCAGCGCGATGTGTCATGAGAAGGTGAAACACACCTCCCGCTTTTTGTTTGGAAAGGGCGTTTTTTCTGTTTTGGTTTGCTGTGTCTGGTTTTGCCCAAGTGGATGGGAGGGTGAATGTGGGAGATCGGGGGTTTCCTCAATGGAGGCGAATACTGTATGACGGAGCAGCATGGGGGGTTGATAGTGAATGCACTGGCATGGGGTGTCCTCGCAAGGAGGTGAGGACAAAAGTGGAAAAGTTTAAAAGATGGGGGCAGCAGCCAGAGGGATGATGAAACCCACCCCCAATCCTCTGGTATAAGTGTGGTGCTGTGGTTTGTTTCTTTGAGATGACAGGGCAGAGGCCTGGGCAATATGCAGGCAGTGTGGAGGCCCAGCTTTGGTCAGGCATGATCCCCAAAGCTGAAAGAAAAAAAACAGATGCACCTCGCAAAGGAAGTGGTTGTGTGTTTAGCGATGTGGGGAGATGCAGGGGTATTGGGTGGGTGGTGGGAAGATATGGAGTTTTTCTGCCAGGAAGGTGCAGGTGTGGCACAAAGGGGGAGTGAGGAGGACAGGAGGCCACATGGCCCAGTATGGCCTAAGCGGGCAGGGTTTTCATTTTGTCCTATAGGGTATAGCTTTGCAAAGAAGGTAAAGTTTGTTTTTGCTCCAATTAGGCTGACCGAATGGATGGAGGCATTGGGCCTGCTCTGTGGGAGTAGGGATCGAGTGGTTGGGACAAGTGGTGCAGGGGGCACAACACTCATATCTTGGGGGGATCGGGGGCAATTGCGGTATCAAAAAAAAAGTAAAGCATAATGGGAGGCAGGAGGCTCAGAGCAGAAAATGTGCAAGAAGGATGGAAGGGTTTCAAGGGCCTCCAGTCACCTCCGGGTTGGTTGGGGGGGAGCTCCATGTTTGGCATGGGCCGGGAACATTGGAGTACAGACTGTGCACTGGGAGATCCGGGCAGGCCTAGGCATAGAGGGCCGGGTGTTTGGGTATGATAAATGCCCCAGAGCAGGAGGGGTTTCGGCCATGATAATGGCTGGATGAGCAGCTGGGACCACAGGCAGTTGGGCATGGGGGGGCATGGTACCACTGCCAGGGTGGAGCTGGACATGCTGTCTAAGGGAGGGAGTATATTCCTCCAGTGGCGGGGAGTCTCAAAGGACTCAGGTGCAACCAAGGCAGGAGACATGATTATGACCCAGCAGGCATTTTCTTTGTGTTCTTTTTCTCTCAGGGCCAGCTCCACAAATGGAGGGGAGACCATGGAGTGCAATGAATGGGTGAGCAGGACCAGATGACTCGTGCAGTGCCCAGGGGGACTGGGGAGCAGGACCTCAAAAAAAAAAAAAAATTGGGGGGGGGGCTGTCCTGTCAAAATGTGAGTATACATGGCTGAACAAGTGTTTTTCCCCTCATGCACACAGTGACATAGGAAGCAATATGGCACCTAAATGAGCCGAACTATCCAGTGAAAAATTGAAGCAAGAGTCATCTAAACTGATGGGGCGTATGTCGGAGCTTGTGGCAGCAGCAAAGCAAAGGGAGGTGGAAAAGGAGGCCATGAGAAAATGGAAGAAGCAAGAGACCCAGATGGGAGGTGCCACAGCCTGCACCGATCCTGACATCTCTGCCTGCACTGGAGCCAGATGATGGGAACCTGGATGGTGGTAAGAATGGCAGGGATCTCTCAGATGAAAACGGGCTGAAAGAGTATTTGGAAGGGCTAATAGGGGACATGGGTGACGCAGGTTTGGAAAAAATGGAGCGGGCCATGCAGGCTTTAAAGGCGGGAGCAGAAAAGGGAAGGGGGCCAAGGGGGGCACAAAAAAGTTGTATGACGGGCCCCTGGGCTGCTCAGTCGGGGACCACGTCCTGGTGTCAATCAAAGAAAAGATCCGGAAGGGGGAGTATGTGGACATTTTCGGGCTGGTGGATGAAGACATGAAATACGAGCAAAAGGAGTTGGTGGGGAAGTCAGAAATGGCGGTGGCCTTGGCAGTGATGTGGCACAAGACAGAGGAGGTGATATACAAAGGAAAGACCATTGAAAACTGGCAAGGAGGTTTCATCATATACAGCGTGCTGGTGCTGGAGAAGCAGCTGGAGCTCGTCATTCACCTGCTGACATACAAGTCTAGTATCAGGGACATGTACAAGGCAAAAGTCAGGTTTGGGTGGCTCAAATACAATGAGGCATTCCGGAAGAGAATGGCGGCTAAAAGGGATTTGAGGTGGGACTGTACCCACTCGGAATTATGGGTAAGGACACTATCCAGGGAAGGGAAAGTGGAACTGGTGAGCAAGGAAGGAAGGCCATGGCCACCGCACTGGTCAGGGCATGTTGGGGCTACAACAAGGCCACATGCATATGGGGCAACTTAGTAAGTTTCGGCACATCTGCTCCAAGTGCGGGGAGCTGCACCCGGTCTCCAACTGCCTCCAAGGGGCGAACAGAGGGGGACAGCATGGGGGCAATACCATGATCAGACTTTTGGGGTGCCCGGAAGGGCCAGGGCAGGGGCCGGCCTGAAAGATAGTGAGGACAACACTATGCTCCAGGGAGATGGTGCTAGAAAGGTGCACAAGGAGGGGTGATGGGATTTCGCACTGGTGCACATTCCCATCTCCCTGGCAGTGGACCACAGACTATCTGAACAGGGTGGCAGCGGAGCTGCTCAGGGCAGGGTTCAAGGGGGGTTTCCACTGGGATTTGGAGGGGGAGAACTCGGACGTGGCCAAAAATCTAGGGTCAGTAAAGGAAGAAAAGTAGTGGGGGCCAAGATCAAGAAAGAAATAAGGGCTGGAAGAGTGGAGGGCCCCCTAAGGGCTCCACCCTGTGAGCATTTCCAGGTGTCCCCACTGGGGTTTGTCCACAAGAAAGCAACGGGGGAATTCTGATTGATGCATCATCTATCCTATCCCGAGGGCTCCTCAGTAAATGAGGTCATTCCTGAACACCTTAGGGTAGTGTCTTACGCCTCACTGGAGCAGGCAGTAGGTTTGGTCAGGGTGATTCAGGGGGCATGGCTGGTCAAGATGGACATAGAAGTGGCATTTCAGCATTACCAGTCTGGCCTGAGGATTGAGACCTTTTTCAGTTTTCAGTTTCAACGGGGCACATATTTTGACAAAGCCATGTCCATGGGGGGCTTGGTAGTGTGTTCCACTTTTGAAACATTCAGCACCTGGGTACAACGGGTGTTCAGGGCCTGATACTGGCACAGGAGGGTGGTACACTACCTGGACAATTTCCTCCTCATCGGGGAATCCAGGTCCGAGGCACAGGCGATGTTGAGGGATTTTGAGGAAATGTGATGAATGGTGGGGATACCGTTGGCACCGGGCAAGACAGAGGGCCCCACCCATAAGTTGGAATTTTGGGTCATAGAAGTGGACACAGAAGAGGACTGCTTTTGACTACCTGTGGACGAGGTGGTGCGCCTTAGGGGCCTGCTCACCCATTTGATGGGGAGGCGGAGTGTGCTGCTGGTACAGATGCAGCAACTGCTGGGGCACCTGAATTTTGTCTGCAAGGCCATCAGCCCAGGCAGAGCTTTCACAAGAAGGTTGGGGAGGGTAATGGGAAGGCCCGGCTACCACACCATTGGGTGGATGTGTCGAGAGGTGTACGGGAGGATTTTCAGGTATGGGAGGAGTTTCTCAACAGCTACAATGGGGTGACATTCTGGCAGGAGGAATGGGAAAGGTGCATGGATCTGGAGCTATTCACAGATGCATCAGGGCCCTGGGAATGGGGGTGTATTTTCAAGGGAATTGGATGTCAGAGCCTTGGCCAGCAGCATGTAGTGAAAGGGTGTGGTTGAAAGATATCACATTCTTGGAGATTTTCCTGATATGGGTGGCTCTGGAGGTATGGGGGCATAGGATGCAGGGTAAGTGCATTTTGTTTTGGTGAGATAATAAAGGGGTAGTAGAAGTCATTAATAGACAAGGGAGGAAGACAGAGATGGTGGTCTGGCTGCTCAAGTGACTGGTCCTGTTGGGACTACAGTTGAACATATCTTTCAAAGTGCAGCATATTGAGGGGTTGAAGAACGAGGTGGCTGACAGTCTTTCCTGCTTACAGCTCGACAGGTTTCAGGAGCTGATGCCTCAGACAGTGCCACACAGGACCAGGATACCCAACCGGATGTGGGAAGCTGAAAGGTCATGGCCAGGGTGCTGTATCAGGGGGGCCTGGACAGCCAACACATTGAGGGCATACAAGGCAGGATGGGCAAGGTTTCAGCAGTTCAGAAGGAAACATGGGTGGGACAGGGCTGAACCAGCATGGGATGAGCAGGTAAAGAGGTTTGTGGTAGAAGGGAGGAAGGGATGGCCCAAGCCACGATGGTGGTGCACTTGGCTAGCATCAGTTGGGTATGCCAGGACAAAGGATGGACAGATGTAGGGGCCGGCAGAACAATAAAGCACATGGTGGCAGGTTGGCGGTGGGGCCAACCGGCCAGGGTGGATGGGAGACAACCAATACAGGGGAACTTGCTGGTAAGAGTCTTAGGGGGCACCCAGAAAGTATGCCCATCAGCACAGGCAGGGATACAGTTCTGGGCTGTGTTTGCAGTTGTGGCATCAGGCGCATTCCGAGTGGGGGAGGTGGTGGCCCCGGAAAAGGCCGTCACCGGGCAGACGTTACAGCATGAGGAGGTCCAGTGCTGGCAGAACAGGGTGATCATCACCTTGGCCAGGTCCAAAATGGATCCAGGGTAGGGAGACACAAGTGTCGTTGGTAAGATCCCAGTCGGTCAGCTGTGCATTGGGTGCAATAGAGGAATATAGGAGGGGTTCAGGGGGGGCTGGGGGGTGCTGTTCTGACATGGGGATGGTTCTCGATAGAAACATAGAAACATAGAATTTGATGGCAGATATGGACCGCTTGGCTCACCCGTCTGCCCATTTCTCACCTACTGGATAACCTGCAGATCCTACTTAACCAGCAGCCTACTTCTTCCCACCCCACCCCTTAGAATGGCCTTATGACTGTCCCATGCATGCTTGAATTCCACCACTTTTTGACTCCACAGCCTCCCCGGAAGGCCATTCCATGCATCCATAACCTCTCTGTGAAAAATACTTTTAAATTACCTCTGAGCCACCCCCTATCTTCAAATTGTGCCCTTGTTCTTGCATCTTTTGAAAGATGCTACCCTCTTTGACTTTGTAGATTCCCTTGAGGTACCCGAACGTTTCTATCATGTCCACCCCCCTTTCCTCGAGGCTATACATATTAAGCTCCTTTAGTCTCTCTTCATATGTCTTCCAGTGCAGACCCTGCACCATTTTAGTTGCCCTCCTCTGGACAGCTTCCATCCTGTCTATGTCTTTGCGTAGATTGGGTCTCCAGAACTGCACGCAGTACTCCAGATGGGGTCTCACTGGCTGTCTGTACAGAGGGATAATAAGTTCCTGTTTTCTACTAGTGATGCCTCACCCTATGCATCCCAGTATTCCCCCAGCCTTCCTTGCTGCCCTCTCACATTGCTTGCCCACCTTTAGGTCATCTGATATGACTACTCCCAGGTCCCTTTCCATTTTTGTTGTTGTTAGTATCTCACCCCCCACTGTGTACTCTTCCCATGGGTTTTTGTTTCCCAGGTGCATTACTTGCACTTCTTAGCATTGAATCTAAGCTGCCATACATTTGACCATTCCT
Organism: Neoceratodus forsteri; assembly: GCA_016271365.2. NCBI lineage: Eukaryota > Metazoa > Chordata > Ceratodontiformes > Ceratodontidae > Neoceratodus > Neoceratodus forsteri. Next base: position 1,606,834,799 of record CM057449.1, read on the forward strand.
CCAACCTTGCCAAGTCCCTTCTCATCCTTTCCACCCCACCCTGTGCATCAACTCTGTTGCAGATCTTTGTGTCATCTGCAAAGAGACATACTTTTCCTTCCAGTCCCTCTGCAATGTAGCTTATAAAGACATTGAAGAGGACCGGTCCTAATACTGAACCCTGCGGTACCCCACTAGTAACCCACTTTCTTCTGAGTGGACTCCATTTACTATTACTCTCTGTGTCCTATTCTCCAGCCAATTCTTTACCCAGGCTGTCATCTTGGGACCCACTCCCAGGCTGGCTAACTTGTATATTAATCTTTTGTGTGGGACTGTGTCAAATGCCTTGCTAAAAGTCTAGGTAGGCATATGTCACAGCCCTCCCTGATCTACTACTTTGGTCACCCAGTCAAAGAAATCTATCAGATTCGTCTGGCATGACCTTCCCACTGTGAATCCATGCTGCCTAGGGTCCTGTGCCCCTCTGGCCTCTAGATACTCGACAATTCCTTCCTTCAGAAGTGATTCCATCATTTTCCCTATCACTGAGGTTAAACTAACAGGTCTGTAGTTTCCTGCTTCTGCCTTGCTCCCACTTTTGTGAATGGGAATCACATCTGCCCTCCTCCAGTCCTCGGGTACCACCCCATCCTCCCATGATTTGTTAAAGAGGGTAGTCAGTGGTGTCACTAGTTCTACCCTTAGTTCTTTTAGAATTCTGGGATGAATCCCATCAGGCCCCATTGCTTTGTCCACCTTCAGTTTTAAGAGTTCTTTCAGAACCCTTTCTTCTGTAAATGGGCTGGTATTAACTTCTGTATCCAGAGTGCTTCTACTGTTTGTTTTAGGTACCTCCCCCTCTTCATTTGTAAATACTGAGCAAAAATATTTGTTTAGTATCTCTACCTTTTCACAGTCTCCTCTGCCCACCCTCCCTCCCCTTTATTAAGCCTCACTATCCCTCCCTTGGTCTTCTTTCGCTCCCTGATGTACCTATAAAAGGTTTTATCCCCCTTCTTAACTGAGTTGGCTATCTTTTCCTCGGTTTGGGCCTTTGCTGTTCTGACTGCCTTCCCAGCCTCCTTTTGCTTTAAGATACAGTTCTCTGTCCTGCTCCTTCTGCAATTCCTTGTACTTCCTGAATGCTTTTTTCTCTTGAACCTTCACTGCCACTTCCTTTGAGAACCATAGTGGTTTCTTACATTGTTTTGTTTTTTTATTTGTTCTTCACACAAGGCTCGTTACCTCTGTGATGGCAGTTTTTATCATTCCCATTGTTCTTCCACCCCTTCTTCCTGCCCATTTGCTAGTGCATTCCTTAGGCACTCACCCATTTTGGCAAAGTCAGCACTCCTAAAGTCCAGTACTTTTGCCTTTGTATGGCTTGACTCTATTGCTGTGTTTCTTGTGAACCATACTGTTCGATGGTCGCTAGTTCCCAGATGGCTACCCACTTCTACATCTGTGATCCTCTCTCCATCCCCATTTGAGTGAACCAGGTCTAAGATTGCTCCCTCTCAAGTGGGCTCCAATACTAGTTGTCTAAGGCATGCCCCCTGTAGGGCATCTAGAATAACCCCACCCTTCAAAGTGGCTGCTGCAACTGCACTGCAGTTAACATCTGGCATATTCAGATCACCCAACAGCAATATCTTCCCTTTTTCTGCCATTCTAAGTATACTTTCTGTCATTTCCTTGTCCATTTCCTCCCCCTGAGAAGGGGGTCTGTGTACAACCCCTGTGTGGATTGTGGTGCCATTGCCTGTCTCCAAATTTACCCACAGTGCTTCTTCTCCTCCCTGTTTACCCTTTTGTTCTGTTGCTTTTATTCCTTCCCTTATGTAAAGAGCTACTCCTCCTCCTCTTTTACCCTCCCTGTCCCTCCTGTAGATAGTGTATCCTGGTATGTTTATGTCCCAGTCATGGTTTTGTGTGTACCATGTTTCTGTGACTGCCAAAATATCCAGATGTTCCTCCTCCATCAAGGCCACTAATTCAGGAAGCTTGTTACCCAGACTATGGTCATTGGTACTCATTGCTCTCCATTTTTTGATGGCTTTACCTACTGTTGCAGCATCCCCCACTGACCTTTCTATCTCGGTCTTTTTCTCATTTAGTACCCTGTTTTGTAGGGAGAGGCTGGGATTTTCCTGCTGCTTATCAGTGCCTCCCCCTTTGACTAGTTTAAAAGCTTGCCAATGAAGCATTTAAACTGATTGCTCAAAAGACTTGCTCCCTTCCTGGACAGATGCAGACCATCCTGCCAGTATAGGCTGGTGTCCCTCCAGGTGGAACCCCAGTCCCCAATGAAGCCAAACCCTTGTGCATTTTTTCAACCATTCATTAAACTGCATGGTGCTAATTACCCTCACCTCCCCCATGTCATTGACAGGCAGCACCTCTGAGAAGGATACTGTGTGTGCTTAGGCCCCTCCCCAACTCTACAATGTCCTCCTGCACTGCTCTAATCTCATGATGAGCCAAGTCTTTTGTCCCTAGGTGATCACAGGGTTTCAGGTAGGGGCAGTCCTCAAGAAGACGCTGGCATTCCTGTGGGAGGACCCCCAACAAGTTTGCCCCACATTCATTTCAGATTGGGGTAGCCATGGAGGCAGCAGAAAAGGGGGCTGCAGTGGTAGACATACAAAAGGTGGGGTGCTGGAGGTCCAGCTGCTATAAGAGGTACGTGAGAAAATAACAACAGCAACTCACACTGTTTATTTTGTTTCCATGGCAGGTTTAAAGACAAAGATCTGGATAGTGGGGCATTCTTTCATATATTGGGCTGAAAGGTTTGTGGTTGCCACCTCCAGAGGAGCGGAGCTGAGATACAACAAAGAGCTCACCAGAGTGCTATGGAAATGCATTAGGGGGATAAAATGGGCACAGTTCATGCCGTTGATGAAGGAGGTGACATTGCAGTGGGGCACCCTGGATTGCATCATTATACACCTGGAGGGCAACGACCTAGAGAGCCTGCCATGGAGGGCCATTAGGGCAGAACATTATGGGAGACTTATAAAAGTTAAGAGGGTGGTGGTCGAGGGTGATAATCGGCTCGTCCGAAATCACTTCCCAGAGGGTATGGAGGGGGCCAGAGACGTCCAGCTGATGGAAAAAGTTAGGAAGTGTTTAAACAGGAGGGTGGCCAAGGGGATAATAGAGATGGGGGGAGTGCATCTGCAGCACAGAGACATCTCTTTTGACCAGCCTGCAGTGTACAGGTCAGATGGCATCCACCTGTTGGAGTTTGGGATGTGTCTGTTCCTATGGCCTATTGGGGAGATAGCAACCCAGATAGCCAAAAAAGGATGTAGATAGTAGCCCGCAAGGAGGGAGCCCCTCTGTCCATTGCATGCTGGAGATGGGGCAGTGGAAGAAAGAAAGGGGGAGCGGGGGGAGGAAAGGGGAGGGGTAGGATACACAGGTTGGGGACAAAGAACCCAGACATGGTGGTAAAAGCAAGGAGGGGGATAGGTCCAAGCTTCAGATTCAGAAGTGTCCAAGTTTGGTGGGCAAAAGCCCGGGTAAGGGGAATGGACCTGGTTCTGATGTGGAAGAGGCGGCTGGATTTGCAGTGTCTGGGCCCTGAAAGCAAGATGGAAGAAATGACCAGAAGAAGGACAGAGGCTGAACCAGGAAATTGGAAATAAAATGTGGATGTAAAAATCTGAAATGTGAATTCTAAATTATATCAGTTGTAAATATAGCCTTTGTGCCATGAATAAATTTGCCAATGAGCAACCAACAAATAAAAATGGTGTGGCGTCCATCATTCCTTGGGGGATTCAGAGGACAATTCAATTTGATAAAGCCTGCAGAGTGCAAACAATGATGGAGTGCTCCCCAAGGGGAGAAAAAGATGAGCCGCACCACGACTACTACGCAAACCCAGAGGGGTTGTAAATGTGAAAGGGGGGAAACAGAGAGACAGCATTTGGGCCAGGAGAGCCCACACAGCACAGCAGTCTGTGGCAGATGCCCAAAGCGGCATAAGTTATTAAATGAAACAAGACAGTACAGCCATGTCCATTATGGAACCCAGAGTTATCATCGCATGAGCGGGAACTTGCTCATGCACAGTAAGCACCAGCAGCCGTATTGAACATAATGGACAGTGCTGTGCTCTGGCCACCAAATAAAGCAGTGTGGTGGACACACACATCCACCTCCAGTATCAGAAGTAAAAAAAAGAAGGAGCTGACGTTATCTGGTCAGCTCCTTTTTCTCTACAGTCCCAAAATGGCTGCAGGGCTCCATCCACTGTAGCTGCAAAAATGGTGCACTCATCAATAGAGACTGCACAGTCGCAATTTTCCTCTCATGTTAACGTCTTTACTTAATAGGGTTTAAGAGCTCTTTTAGCATGGCTCCAACTTTTACCAATAGATAGTATAACTTAAATATATATTTTTTTTAGCCTTTGGTAACCAGGTAAGACCCGCTAGGCACAAGTGCCTGTTTTCAGGGGTGACCTGGGAGCACTGGTAGTTAAATGACTTGCTCAGAGTCACACAGTATGAAAGTGGAGGTTGTGAGAATCAAACTCAGGTTTGGTCTGTTGGATGTACCAAGCTCATTCACACCTCGTTTCTCTAACCTCTAGCCTATACTGCCAGCCCAAAGAAAGAGTGACTTACTTTATCAAGAAAATTTAAACCTGTTCCATTGGCCAACCAGCCTAAAATGCTGTAAGACAGTAAGAGGAATGGCATGTTAAAACCATCAAGGTGCTTCAATTGTTGCAGAAATTTTCTGTTTGAGAAACAAGTTCCTGTTGATATCTCTGGCATTTAGCAAGGCTGAAGGATGCTCTGTTGGCTTATCTATAAGTCATCATAGGGTGCAGGGTCAGTGATGACTGACAGACAGATTTCCTGGAAAGAGACTGAGCGCACCTTTCATCAATCAGCACTCTGGTTGCTAGGCAGCCACAAACAAGTCCTGCTGATAGTCAGCAAACAGAGTGCTGTTGCTGGCTCCCATTTGTTCAGGCTCATATATGCTCCATTGTTATTTATTAAAGAGATAACAAAAACATGTTATGGAGCCATAATATGGTCACTGCCTGAAGGGGTGGTTTATGTTTTAACCTGCCCATGTGGAATCTATTATGTGGGTCAGACAAAATGTGCATTAAAATTGTGAACAGACGAACATAAGTCAGCAATAAGAAATAATATTTAAACTTGTAATTGCCAGACATTTTAAGAAAGCACGCCACCCTTCTGTTTCTGTACTTCAGTTTTTCAGTGTTGAAAATGTCTCCCTTGATCACAGAGGGGGTAACCTGAGAGACAAACTCTTAAAAAGGGAAGCCCTTTGGACTGTGACACTTGATACTATGAGACCAAGGGACTGAATGATGCTGTACCCCTACATAATCTAAAATTAACTGAATCAAATATTTCTATGCCACTGCTTGATCTTACTCCATTCTGCACTAAGTTCTGCTGCTATATATATATATATATATATAGGATAAAGTATGGGGAGAAGTGTGTTACGAGAATTTAACACACACCCGAGTTGTTGGATGGCACATAAACCCCGAGGGCGAAGCCCTCGGGGTTTATGAATGCCATCCAACAATGAGGGTGTGTGTTAAAATCCAGTTTAACACACTTTTCCCCATATTTTATTTTATATAATTGAAGGGCTCCATCTGAAAAGTCCGAGGTCCCTTTTTTGTTTTTTGAATTGTGTTGCTTTCCTGCTCTTGTCTTTCGGTTTCGCTCGGTGTTTGGAATCGGCTTTTTTTTTTTTTTTTAACTTCTAGGCTATGCGAGGCTGCTGGAGGCTATTTGTATAGAGGCAACCCCGAAGTGTATATTTTAGTCAGTGCCGCTTGAGGTGAGCAGGGACAATTTGAACATCGCGCTATGTTTAGTCTCGACGCTTTGTTGTTCAAAGGACGCTTGAATGCCGTAACACCTACTCAGGTGTTACGGCATTTAAACACACAGTTTTGGCAATGGCTAAAACGGAGACTCATTTATTATATATATATATATATATATATATATATATATGTCTTGTTTGTTATATTTATTATTGTACTTTATAGCATTGTTTGCACACATGTGTATCAAATAGGCTTTCTCTTTGCACTTTCTAGTATACACTGTTATATCTAAGCTGCTAGTACTTACATCTGGTATTTTACTGTAATTTTGCACTTATGGGTAAAATTCTACACTGTCACTTTAAATTTTGCACTTTTAATTGAGCACTTACATCACAGTCACATGTTCTGAGGAAGACTATGGGTTAGAAGTAGAAACTTTAATGACTATGACAGTGACGTTCGGCGTGGCTCGGCCTGTAGTCCATGGAGTAAAAAATTGCTATTTTAGTCACTTTAGCATTATGGAACCGCTTTCGATATTTTGCATGTTGCTTAGCCATTTGCACTATTGCTGAAATGCCTTCTTTTTTTTTTCCTGCTGCTGCTGTGAAATTTCAGTTGGATTAAAATTATTGTACTACTGCAAACATTTGGAGTACTGACCTCTTTCTGGCTTGTACAGAGTGTGTTTACTTATGCTTGGATGTCCTGGTAAAATGCACCCTTTAGCCATACTGAATTTTTCATGCAAACTTTCATAAAACTATTTTGGAGGCTGCCATTCCTTCTATGTTTGTGTATGTGTATTGTGTCGTTCACTCTCTCCACCTATAAGTGGCGGCACCATCACATGTGACGTGGAGGAGCTCCAGCCAAGCAACAGCACATGAGTCATGCGAGTGTGACACTGTCTTTCCCACCACAGAGTAGACAGGCTGCACACTATAGCTTGGAGGAGTCAGTGAGCACTGAACTCTCAATAGCAGTGTTGTGGCAGCATATGTTTGTTGGCATACTCTTAGTGAGTCTCCATCTGCCCTGGTGGCTGAAGGGGCAAATGGTGAGCTAGAAGCTAACTCGAGACTAGGCTACCTACTTACTCTACTAGGCTCGTCTTATAAAAAAAAAAAAGAGCACAGGCCCCCCACGCCAGTAACCATGGCAGTAGCCAAGCAAGAAGCAAGCAACACTGGTTGGGTGGGTTAGGTTGATGAGGTGACTTGGTTGCAGACCACATTGGGGACCTGGAATGGTAGGTTCTAGCATCCAGATTCTGGAAGAAGGATGGCGGAGGAGTGGACTGAAAACTGGGCTGGTGGCAAACTGGGCCAGGCTGCAGGTTCTTGCTAGATGGCTGGGTAAATAAAAATAAATAATTGTTTTTACGGGGTGATTGAGGAAGGACTGAAATATTGATGTATGTTTCACATTTTAACACATTTGGGTGGCTTCATGACCCATATGGGATGGGTATTGAATGGAATGGAGTTAGGGAGAGAAATCATGACATAGATCTTTTTTTTTTGGGGGGAGGGGGCAGAATTTTAACCAGGAAAGAAAATGGTTAGTAACTGGGTGGGTTTAAGCCAAATGTGATGCACTGCTCCAGGGTATAGGCAGACGAATCTTATACATTTGAATTTTTCCTGATTTGCATATCACTTTTCAGTCACAACAAATAAGTTTTACATTTCAGAGATGTTCCAGACATTCTAGAGCTTGCCACCTAGAGGCTAACTAACACCTGGCCTCCACTGGTTGATTGCTCCCTGTTGCTGAAATCTGAAATGGTGCCCCCACCATAAAGTATAAATTTACAGGACATTCTCTGTGTGAGCAGCATGTTTCCCATGAGGGATGGATGAGAAGCAGAGCAGTTTCCAGTGGTAAGATAAGGGTTGTCCCTTGTATTCAGGGACAGTTGAGTGGTATGGTATGCACAGACTAGTGGTGCCCCCTATAGTCAGGTTTATGCCCCCCCACCCGTGAAGTTGACCTCCACATCCCCACACTCGGGCACATTATGACATAGGGCAAGGCAGACTACAGCGGTGTGCACCATTGAAATGAATGGGGGTATTTTTTTATTACTATTTTATAGATTACTGATGGAGAGTTGGAGATTGATGAAGGCCACCACTCGACTAACATGGGCCTTATTAGTAGAACAGTGGCCTTCATTATTCTCCAACCCAACCCACCATCATAATGTATAAAATAGTAATCAAAAATAACTCCATTCATTTCAATGGGGTACGCCCCAGCACTCTGACCCATGGACATCATCTCTTAAAGACTCCTGCCTCTGGCTCACTAGTACTCAGGTAAGATACTCTCAACTTATATCTATACTTGGAGGGTTGTCTGTAGCAACATGGCCATACCTGCTGCACTGTTTCTGCATGGGGGGGGGCTGGCCATGTGGGTGGGTGTCAAAGTATTGCTACTTTTGTGTTTGCCCCTTAAAGTATGTTTGTGGGAAGCATTCAAAACTATGGAGAGAAAATAGTAGGAGTACAAGCCAGACAGAAGTACATAAGTCATTTTGTGGGAAAGTGTGTGTATTGGACATGGGAAGAACTACATGAGTTTCCATTGGTATGTGTGCTACAGTTCAGCTGTGCAGCTGAGATGAGGGGAGACAAAAAAAAAACAGTATTGCAGTGGCTATAAGCATGCTGCATGCATGCAAATGTATGCAGTTTTGAATTGAAGTGCAAGTGAGCTATATGTGTGTAAGCAGTATAGCTTAGTGGTTAATGGTACTGAACTACAAATCAAGAGACTAGGAGACTGGAAGACCTGGATTTGAATCTCATCAACCCCCACTTGTACATGGTGTGATTCTGAGCAAATCACTTAAATGTTTATGTGTGTAGTTATCAGTGACCACCTGCTTTTAGTAAGCATGCCACATGCATGCAGTCAGTTCCAATTTAACATAAAAAAGCATGCTTTCCACACGTGCTTGCTGCATGGAAGCCACATAGATGCAATAGGTTCCAACATAACATCTAAAGTATTTATTTAGTTTTTGTTGACCCGGTAAGTGCACTAGACAAATCCTGCCTATTTTCAGGCACGACCCGGGGGAGGGCGATACAGATGAATGCCAACTGACCTTGAACCAGATTAAGCTGTTGGTGGTATTTTTAGTGAAGGAGGGAAATTTGGCCAGGACACCAGGGAAATTCCCCTACTCTGTAGGGTGGAGTTTCCGTTTCCACCTGGACGGCGTGTATGGCAGGTTTGCAGAAAGTAGTGCTTACCTGTGAGAGAGAGCCACTGATACCAATCGAAATGGAATCACGGAGCACAGCAGTTATGGAAATACAAGGAGACCTTGTGTGTGCACAAAATATGGGTACCCTTTTGAACGCTGAACATCTTGATCTGAGCAGTTTTATTGACAACATTGAGAACGCCTCGAAAACGGAAGATGCCCCGAGAGAATACGCCTCGACTTGCTCTCCGGAACAAAACTCTAGGGCTGCAGATGGAGCACCGCCGTTTCTTCCCCCTACCTCTTCCAGATTTCTTCCGATAGAGTGTTCAACTAAAATGCCTGCTATGAGCCCTGGTTTCACGGATTTTTCAGTTTCAAGTAGAAGGGATAGTACAAAAATATACAGTGATTCGGTTGCTGCTGCCGCAATTCCATCTACCTCCACCAAGTCAGCGGTCACATTTGGGTTTCGTATGGAGGAAAAGATGCAGCAAGGAGATTCTTGGAGTGTAAAGACAGCATTACAGAACGCAGGATGGGTGCTTTCAGAAGATGGAAAATGGGTTCCGGATAAGAGTTTGGGACAGGATACGTTTATCTCCCCAGAACAAGATAACAGGCCTGCAACAGTACTGAGCTCCAACGAGGTACCACATTCACAAAAGGACAATAGTAATCTTTTTACTGGTGATAGTGAATGTAAAATGTCCTGGGGGGATTTGATGGATACAGCAGATGTAGGTGATAGGCAGGTTGCAAAAGATGACATCGTTGCCCACTTATATCTTTAGAGGATCCCCCATGCTAATCCTACCCCTGAAAATACCTTAAAACAGTCACCTGATTTGCATATATTGCTAAATAGTGTTATATCACAGGATATTCCTGAGCCAAACACCTCTCATGCCCCGAACTCGACTCATACTTCAGGTCGCCCTCATGTCTTATCCGATTTGTTTTAAAATAAATTAGAGCCGCCTCGAAGGAATGCTGCTCACGATACGATATAGAGGTGGGTTTACAGAGTTCTATAGATATTATGTTGCTAGAACACTATTAAAAGGCAAATTACATTTTACAGCATCTGATATTTATGCTTTAATACATATATCGGGTGAGGAAACTTTTGATATCAGTTTTAAAACGGCAAATGGTCTAGATCATTTTTGGCATTTGTACAGTCTCCAAAAAAATGACCCTATCTGGACTCCTTTCTCAGTAATTCCTTTATCTAAACCTACATATAGGACAGTCACAATAATGTTTAGGAATGAAGGAGTGAGCGTAAGCGATATTTATCACTGGTTACAGAACCATTGTGATGTGTTATCACCTCCTGAAGCCATTTTGGATGATGATGGATTATGGACTGGAGGTTGGAGATTCAAGGTAAAACTGTTTCAAAACAACTCAGAAGTTATACACTTGCCTAATAGTTTTTTTCTAGGGAAGAACAGAGGCGTTTGTTTCTATGGCGGACAACCACGAGCAGGTTATAAATGTGGTGCTACCACACATCTCAGTAGCACGTGTGACTTACTTAAATGTGGTTTGTGTGGAGGTTACGGACACCCCAGCGTATCATGCATGAATGTATTTCAATGCAATTTGTGTAATGAAGCTGGTCACGCTTACCATCAGTGTCCCTGGGCGAGTAAGAATAGGTCTCAAAGTTGGGACCCAGATTCTTTAGTACAAACAGCACAAGATAAAGCCCAAGAGAATAGGCCTGCCATGCCTACTTCTTTAGAACAACCATTACAGGACAGTTTGCACTCACAAAAGGAGATTACACAACGCGTTTCTGATCCCCCCCCCCAGAACCGCTTGCTTCGGTTTCTACACCTGCTATTGATAAAGAAGGCTTCCAAATAGCTAAGCGTGTTACCCGAGCTACTACGCGTAAATCTTCCAAAATACCAGACACCCCTACCTCAAATAGCTATGACGTTTTGAAGGGGGATAGGGAGGTCACAGATGGAGATTCAGATGTCTCCCCATTGATTTCTGACATTGATGCCCCTGCTCCCAGACTTCCTGATGTTGCAAAAAAAAAATTAGCGAAAACAAAAAAGGGAGGGAAAAAAAAAGGAAAATTATATCGATCACTGATGGTAGCGGATAATAGCCTTACATGGCCATGGCTTTACGTATAGCGTCCCTAAATGTCTGTAGTCTCAAGAGTTACAAAAAACGATTATGTTTTTTACAGTATGCAAATTCCCTGAGCCTAGACATTTTGTTGATACAAGAAACTCACCTCTCCAGCTTACATGAGGTTAACCAGTTAAAAAGGGCATGGTATAAAGGACCTTCTTACTGGACTTTCGGGACAGACTTGGCTGATGGAGTAGCTATTTTGTTTTATTCTACACAATTCTCAGTGAAACAAATGTTTGATGTACATCCGGGGAGAGCCTTTATACTAGATGTTGTTAGATATACTTTCCCACTCAGATTAATAGTCACTTATGGGCCACAGCTTAAAACAGCTAGGATAGCTTTATTGAACTTATTCGCGCTTTTTATGTACCAGTAAACATATTGTTTGGGTGGAGATTTTAATATTTCTATTGATACCACACAAAAGATGACATCGGGGAAAAAAGTATATTGCGACTCTATAGCACTTACCAAACTAATAAAAGAAGCAAATCTAGTCGATGCCTATCGTAAGTTGCATACTAATGCAGGTTACACATATTTTAGGTCAGTTTTTAGCACCAGAATAGATTATTTTTTTACCTCCTATAGCCTAGCTCCTGTTACGGCTATTGTACACCCCACTGTGTTATCAGATCATTGTCTTCTGTCTTGTCATTTCACCATAAACTCGTCATATGTTCCCATTGCACATAAAACTTATTGGAAGCTGAATAACACTTTATTACTTTCTTTATCAGTGAAATCTCACATACAAAATATTTTTCAGGCTAGAATATCTACTATGATTTGTTATGACTCTCTATGGGATTGGTGGAAGGATACAAAACAAGATTTAGCTAAGTTTTTCATAACTATAGGAAAGGGAGTGTCTAGAGATAATTATTTCCGATATTTGATATTTCAAAACCAATTGTATAAGTTAATATCGATTCTATCTACATCACCAGTAGATTACTCAGCTCAAATTTCCAACCTAAAACAGAACATGCTGGCATACCATTATGATAAAGCTAAATCTTTGAGTTACGTTATGAGAACAGGAACTGTAATTTCCCAACTGAAGATCCTTTTAGTGCTTTTAAAGCAGATCTCAGTCTACAGTCATGAGTGGGTTGCAAAATGAGCAAGGCAAAGTGCTGAGATCTATTCCTGAAATGACAGAAATCACGTCAAATTATTTAAAGAAACAGTTCTGCTCTGCAAATATGTTTCCCATAAATACAGCCATGTATCCTGCGTTTCAGTCCCCTGTAATGCCACCACATTTCTCTCCCATCTTGATAAATAAGATTTCACAAGAAGAAGTTGCTACTGCAATTTCAGAATTGAAGTTGAAGGTATCCCCTGGACCAGATGGTTTAACGCATGAATTTTATAAAATGTTTAAGGATAACCTATTGGAGATGCTAACTCAGGTATACAATTACTTATTGGATTCATTAGATATGTCGGTGGATATTGGTATATCAGCACTAAAATTCAGCTACAAAAAGGAGGAAAAAACTTTGTTGTCGAATTGGAGACCGTTACATTTACTGAATATGGATTATAAAATTTTTTACAAAATTCTATGCTCTAGATTGCGAATGACAGCCCCGGTTTTGATTGATACAGCCCAGACATGTGCGATCCCGGGTAGGTCTGTTTATTCAAACTTATATTTATTACGTGACATTTTTGATGGACGATGTCATAATGGGATACGTGGTTATGTTTTTGCCTTAGACCAATCTAAAGCTTTTGATTCAGTTAAACAGGAATTTTTATTACACACATTGTCATTATATGGTATCCCATGGAAATTTGTATCTTGGATCTCGTACTTATTGTCATTAGCAAAATTTTTCCCAATAATAAACGGTTTCAGTGGACCAACCTTATCCCAACAGATTGGACTTAGACAGGGTTGTCCTCTAAGCCCCCTATTATATGTATTTGCCTTAGACCCGATTATCCGCAATATTCAGGAGAATGTTCACATAGGGATATCCCACACCCAACTGTGGAACCTATTAAAATATCGGCATATGCTGATGATGTAGTAGTATTAGTTTCAAACCTTCTTTCTGGCAAAGTAGTCTTACAAATATTTCAGTCCTTTATGTCAGTATCAGGAAGTTCCTTGTACCTAGAGAAGTGTGTTTGTATCCCATTACATCATAGTGAGGAGAACATAGAACTGATTCATGATATTAAATTAAGTAATGTCCCACAGAAAATATTAGGAATTTGGTTTAATACACCAGATGACCCTAACTACAATTGGGATAAACGATTGACTCTAGGAGAAAATAAGGGTCCGTATTTGGAAAACGTGGACATTGACAAAAAAAAAGCGGGTGCTGATAATAAAAAAATTTTTGCTTCCAATCTTTTGTTCCTTAGTCATGTATATTGTCCACCTAAAATTATGGAGACTAGACTTTTCAGCCTTTTTTCCAAATGTTGTGGGGAATCGTTTGAACCCATTAAAAGACAAATCACATATTTGCCTATAAATAAAGGAGGATTAGGGATGATAAACCCCTTATTTTTTTTTCCTTCCTTTTTTTTCTATAATATAATAAAAAATTACACTAATACCAAATCGGTACATGATATGTGGGTATTGAACACAATAGAACCGGTCATGACAGCATGGACCAACCAACCACCTGTAGTTTCAAGAATCTCTTCTGCTCCTTTTTATATAGTAGATTGTTTTAGGTTTCTAAGATCTTGGAAAATACATAAAGCCTCTGTAATTAACCTAACTAGGAAGCAATTATATATGTATTTATTACAATTAAATGAACCAGTGCTGGAATTTCCCTTATGTAGCCCGCAGCAAACTATACATGCACTTCAAGTTTTGAGAGATAAAAGGATACCTGCGCATATGTGGGATATTTCATGGCTTAGCTGCCATGGGAAACTGCAAGTAAGGGGTAATTTGAAGCATAAATCTACACAAGACAGATATTGTCCTAAGTCATCCTGCATTAACGTAGAAGAAACCATGGAGCATTTTTTATTTACTTGTCCAGATGCCCAATTATTATGGAAGACTTTGGCAAATAAATGGAAATGGCCTTTTTAAGTAGGATTACCTATTCAGTTCTTGTTTTAGGATCTTTTCTAATTGCTGGAGTTCATATCATTCTAGCACATTAAGAGTTATTTTTGCAGTATGTAAATATTATATGTGACAGGCTAGATGCAAGTTTTATTTCAACAGATCAGAATGAGTCCCTGGGATATCATACAATGCATAGAGTTGGCTTCAAACTCTTAAAAGAGAGAAATACAGCATTTTCAAAAATTCAAGTTATGCAATATTGGAAAGATATCCCTGTTTGAAGGTTGTCACATGACTGTATTATTTTTTCTTCTAAAAGTGATATAGTGAATTTGCCTTATTTGTTTCTTTTCACACCTCGGATGTTGTTTTAGGTTTCCATTCCTTTCATTGTATTCCACTGTTTTTGCTTTTATTCATTTTGTCATGTGACGGATGTCCCTGATGTTATGTATGTAACCCAAAAAAAATTCCCCTACTCTTTTTGATAAGTGCCATGGGATCTTTAACATCCACCTGAACTACCACCAATCCAGGCAGATGGGAACTCGGTTTAACATCTCATCCAAAAGACGGCACCTCAGAAATGCAGCACCCCTCTCATGCCACATTACAGTGCCAGTACTGGGATATTAACCCAAGTGCCAGATGTGGGAACTGAACCCAGAGCCTTCTGATCTCCCGGCCTCAGAGGTGAGTGTGCTACCTACTGAGCCACTGACAGTGCTAAATGCTTGCAGCATGCATATCAAATGGGTAGTTTTATGTGTGCAGCATGAAAACATTTCATATAATTATTTCTGTAAGGGCACAGATGTGGTACCTGCAAATCCTGTGATGTCATGCTGAGAAGTAATTGTTGTTTAAATCCAACCACTGGCAAAGCCTACACCATTAGAGAATTCATTCGTTTCAGTACAGCATCAGTGCACTACATGCAAGGTCCCTAGTTCTCTACGGTACTTCAATCCTAATTTCTGCAGAAGGGCACCTACTGTAGGCTTCTGCAGCGGCACTTTTTTATTACTGAGACATGATTTATTTATTTCTGTGCCAGATTAAAGCCCTGCCATTGGTCAAACTATGATGCAATGTCATCAATGACATCACATGTGAAGTACACAGTTAGGGTTACAGGACAAATAAAATAGGGTCGGGAGCCTGCCACTATGGAAAAAGTGTATATTTGAATGAAAATATACCAAGAGAAATGAATTCTGTGGCACTATATGTATTCTGCAGCATGATGCAAATTCTGCAGAACATGTCACTGCCATGGAATCTCAGAATTCTAGGGGCCTTCCCTTACAGAAATATAGGTGTGCTGTGTACATGCAGAATGCATGTCACATGCTTAATTGTGCAATGTTTGCATGTAGTTCGAATATACAAAAAGTTCCTAATCAAACCAGGTCTAAAAAGCAAATCAGGTTTGCATGCTGCAAGCTTGACATGAGCATAGCAGGTAAGCTGGTGTGAACATCTTCTAAAAATTACATCAGGTTCACGTGTTGCATGCTTGACATGAGTGCAGCAGTTAAGCTGGTGTGAATATAATTTAAACATCACATCAGGTTCACATGGTGCATGCTTGCCATGTGTGTAGTAGCTAAGCTGGTGCAAATCTCATCTAAAAAACACATCAGTTTCTATGTTGTATACTACTGCTAGCAATTAGAGTAATTAAAATTCAGTTTTATTTGGATCCCCATAAAAATTAGGTAAACTCATTAATTGTGATGCTTTTGCAAGTTGTTTAATGGCTTTTGGATTTTTGTCATTAAATCACCATTAATGTGTTAAGTATTGTTTGTTTACTGCATTAAATGCCTAGGACATAGCCAGTCAATATACCCCATTCCAGATGTACAAAGAGGGGACTCTGTGTTGTAAAGCCTATCCTTTTTTGTTTTGGACCATGTAACTCCCTTATGCATATTTAACGCTACAAATGTGTTTCTCCATGACTGTTTCATCTCACTTACTTTCCTTCTGTCATTCTGTACTGAACAGAAACAATATGGCCATGCTCTGCACTCTTTGTGCTGAGTAGAGTCTTGGAAGCATACACCATACTGCACATTCTGTCACTGAAATGACGGACATGCACACTCAAAATGAGGGACAATGAGGGACACTAAACCACATGATGATCAGGACACAACATGAAACAAGGAGATACAGTACCTCAGAACACAGTGAAACCATTGCATTAGCACCTGAGAATAAATTTCCACCATTAAGCACTGGTGCCATTTAGGTAGAACAGAGGGAGGCAATTGCTCCCCCCCCCCGTATCTGTGCCAAGGTTGTTTTTATGGTGTGGCGATAATGGCATTAAATTTGGATTTAATCTTTTGCACATTAAGCGCCCCCTCTGGCCTGTGTGTGCTCAAACTACAGGTACTCTCCAGACTTAACTGTGTCTGTATTGTGTTGTCCAATCTCTCCACCTATCAGCAGCAACACAATCTCATGTGATGTGGATTAGCTACAGCCAAGAAAGAGTGCATAAGTCTTGTAATTGCAACACTGTCTTTCCCACCACAGAGTAGACATACTGCACACTACAGCTTGGAGGAGTCAGTGAGCACTGAACTCTCAATAGCAGTGTTGTTGCAGCACATTTTTGTTGATTTGCTCTTTGTGAGTCTCTATCTCCTCTGGTGGCTGAAGGGGCAGAGGGTGAGCTAGAATCTTACTCAAGACTAGGCTACCTACTTACTCTATTAGGCTCTCCATGCAAAAAATAAAACAGCACAGACCCCCACAGGAGCCAACTTGTCTTAGCAGAAGTGGTGACAGTGGTGTTGGTGGTCTTCATAGACCTTCATCAGTGAAGTGCATCAGCAGCCACAGCAGCAACCAAGCAAGAAGCAAGCAAACCAGATTGGGTGGGTTCGGTTGGTGAGGTGACTTGGACGTGGACCTCGCTGGGCACCTGTGATGGTCAGTTCTATCATTCAGCTTCTGGCAGAAGGAGAGAGGGGGAGCAGACTGAAAACTGCAGGCTACAGGTTCTGGCCACATGGCTGGGTAAGTGAAAGTAAATATTTTTTTTTTACAGGGGGAATTGGGGAATGAGGAAGGGCTGAAATATTGATGCATTTTTCATGACCCATAGGGGATCAGTATTGAATGGAATGGGGTTGTGGAGAAAAATTGGGACAAAGTTATTTTTATAGGGGGGGCAGAACTTCAGCAAGGAATCAAATTGGTTAGTACCTGGATGGGTTTAAGCCCAAATCTGATGCACTGCTCTGGGGTGTATAAAGATGAATCTTATACATTAAAATTTTTCTTGATTTGCATATCACTTTTTCGGTCAAACAAATAAATTGTGCCTTTTAAAGATGTTACAGACATTCTACAGCTTTCCCTTGCATTCATGGACAGTTGAGAGGTATGGTATGCACAGACTATTGGAACCCCACTAAAGTCAGACTTATGTCCCTCCCCCACCACAGTGAAACTGACTTCCACATCCCCATGCTCAGGCACATTATGACAAATTGCAGAGGAGACTGCATGAGTGTGCATCATTGAAATGAATGGGTGTATTTTTTTATAACTATTTTATACATTGTTGGTGGAGAGTTGGAGATTAATGAAGGCCACCGCTCGATTAACAAGGGCCTTGTTAGTAGAACAGTGGCCTTCATTATTGTCCAATGCTCCATCATAATGCATAAAATACTAACAAAAAAATAACTCAGTTTATTTCAAGGGGGTCCACCTCAGCATTCAGACCCTTGGACATCATCTCTTAAAGACTCCTGCATCTGGCTCCCTAGTAGTCAAGAAAGATACTTTGTACTTATATCTATACTTGGTGGGTTGCCTGTAGCAGCATGGCAATACCTGCTACAGTGTGTGTGTGTGTGTGTGTGCAGGGGACGGGGACTGGCCATGTGGGTGTCTGTCAAGTTATTGCTACATTTCTGTTTGCACCTTAAAGTCTGTTTGTATTGAAGCATACAAAACTATGGAGAGAAAATAGTAGGAGTACAAGCCACACAGCAGTAATTAAGTGGTTTTGTGGGTGTTTGTGTATTGAGGGTGGGAAAAAAATCATATGTTTCCATTGGTATGTGTGCAACAGTTCTACTGTGAAACTGAGATCAGTAAGAGAGGAAAAAGGAAACTGAAAAGCGTGAAAGTGGCTACAAGCATGCCTCATGTGTGCAGATGTAACCAGATACAGCATGTGTTGAAGTACAAGTAAACCAGATGTGTGCAGACAGTATGCCTTAGTGGTTAAAGACACTGAACTGCAAGCCAAGAGATTTGGAAGCATGAATACCTGGGTTTGAATATCCTCAACCCCCACTTGTGTATGGTATGATCCTGAGCAAGTCACAACTTTTGTGTGTGCTGTTATCATTGACCACTTGCATTTGCATGCATGCCACATGCATGTAGTCTTTCCCAATTTGACATAAAAATCATGGTTTCTACACTTGCTTGCTGCACGCATGCCACATGCATGCAATCAGTTCCAGTTTATCATTTAAACCATACTTGCAGCACGCATTTCACTTGGGTAATGTTATGTGTGCAACATGAAAACATTTCATATAATTATTTCTGTAAGGGACACGCCTGTTCTATCCTGAAAATGTCAGGCCAAAATTCCAAACCATCAGGACTGTAGGTGATAACAAACAAACAAAACAAATTGCAAAAAAAAAACAATTTTATAAAAATGTACTATGATGATCTTGGAATCCACACATCTGACTGCAACAAAACTTGACAAATGAAGACACCTTGCACCCCCCAACTGTGCATGCAAAATTTTGTGCAATTCTATTAAACAGGTCTGAAGCTGTTAACATACTTATGTACAATAGATATACAGGCCCAGATATTCAGAAATGCGCTAAAGGCTGGCTCAAGTCCGGCGCAGTGCAAAGCTGATGTGCCTTGGCAGAACAGGAGCCATATCTGAGGTTGTGCTGGCCACACTGCCCCAGCACAACCTGGCTTAATATGGCACAGGTGCACCATGGTGCAAAAGTGGATATGCCATGGTGCTACCAGAGGTGCACCATGGAGCAAACACAGGTGCACCATGGTGCAGGCAGATAAGCCCCAGGGCAACCATGGGAGCAGTGCAACAGAGAGGGGCACTGCACAGAGAGTTGACCCAGGGACAGAGCCAGGGAAGCACAGTGATGGCTACAGGTGTCCACCACAAGCTGGGCACAGCAGGGAACATGAAGGCACCCAGACTGCTACTCCAGAACACAACAGTGGCACAGACAGTAGGCAACAGGAGGTGCCCATGGTGAATGGAAGGCCATCAAAGGCCTTTCCACCCCAACACACCCAGACCAGAGCAGGCCACACTGAGGACCATGCAGCCAAGCACACACACCTGAAACACACCCCTGACAGCTGCCCCATGGTCACCCCAAGACACAGCCACTGGCTGAGGGGAGAGGCACCACCACAGTGGGACACACCTCAGCACACAGCAGTGATCTACAGAAGCACAACATGTGCCCCGACACATGCACACCATATGGACAGGCACTGGGCCACTGCAGCATGGTTCCTCAAACCACCTGCAAAGCAGACACAGACACAGTCAGGTACGTCAAAAAATATATATATTGAAAAATCAACTATGTACAATAGAAAGCTGTGGGGGAGGATAGGAATGTGAGGGAAGGGGATAGGGAATAGGGACTGTACAGTGGGAAGGGAGACTGGAGGGGAGGTAGAGCTGGGGAAACAAGGACATTCAGGGCATGACTAGTGGCGGCCACAGCCTGCCACCCCTTACAGTCTTCACTGCCTCCTGTCCACCAGCAACATCCTGTGGACCTGCAGCACTTCCTCCATGGTCGTCGAGGTGATGAGGATGAGTTGGCGTAGTAGCCGTCAGTAGAGGGGCCTCCTGTGCCACCTCTGGACACCTAGGACATAGGAAAGGACAGGTGATTAGTGCAATGTTCCCAAGGAGCCATGCCTATCCACAGCATGCAATGGGCAGTGGGATCACACCCCCCCAGAGGGCCCATACAGGGTACCCGCAGGGGAGTAGGCCAATGCCTGCCAGCAACATGACACACCACAACTGTGCACAGCATTGGTCCCCACCACACAGTGGCCATCCAACTGTACTATGGCAGTCACATAGCACAGTGCTCTGGCAGCACCACAGCAATGTCAGTGGCAGTGGGGTGCACACCCACCCCACCAACAGCTGGTACATGTGTCCAATGGATGTGCCACAATGGCAGGCATCACACACAGTGCGACACCCACAGCTGCCATGGCACATGGCACAGGTGGCCATGCCCACACCCATGCCCCTGCCACCCCATGTACAGTGTGAAGGATTATGTCAGTGCCTACCTGCTCTCTGTGGCCCCACTGGTGCAGAAGCCACTCTTCCACTGCCACCCTGGTCCACTGCAGCCTGCCTTCCTCCCGCCACTGCCCACCTCCCGTTTTCTGGCCCAGGGAATGGAACAGAGACATTACACATCAGTAACCAACCACAGCAGCTGCCCACCACCCCCACCCCTGTGCACAAGGTGAGCCTCTGCCTGACACTTCCCACACAGTGGCATTGCAACGCAAGCAGTGGAGGGCGATGCCACCCTGCGATGTGCACAATGGAAGTACACCACCTTGCAGGGCACACCTGGCAGCCTAGCCAACACTACAGTACAGCACCAGGGCACACATGCATTACGGGACTACTCACCTGGCTGTGGCACAGCCCCACACCTCACATGTGCCTCTAGCCTCCTGAGTTGCTCTGGGTCCCTCTGTGCCAGGTCACCATAGTGGTGGTGACACTGCTGTCCCATCCTGACCACCCCTATGTGCTGCAGCAGTATGGCAGCAATGCCCTGCCACATCGCTACCTGGGACGGCTGCAGTGGCAGCTGCCCAAATAGTTGGGGTACATGGGGCTGGACTCAGGAGACAAGGTTGACCAGTTCAACATGCATCCAGTTAGCCACCTCTGGTGCTTTCTGCTGTGCCATGCTGCAAGTGTGAGCCAGTGAGCAAAATGGTGGCGGTAAGTGCATGTGTCCACAGCATGCACCAGATGTGCGGGCCGAGGAGACATGTGCTGTGTCTGACCATCATGCAGTCAAGGGAGATGTGCAGCATGGGCATGTCTAGGCAAGGTCATGGGTTTGGGATTCACCCAGAGGCAGAGGTCACAGCAGGAGTCAGGGTTCGACTGCTGCACAATGCACACATGTGCAATCGCAGGCCTGGCACTCCATGCACCATGGCCCCATCACACAGTTGGCACTCAGTGCATGACTGATGACATTTAACTATCTGGTGCATGTGCACTGCGGTCCTGCGCACTGCACATGCATGTGCATTGCGCTGTGACTAGCTCCAGAGCAAACTCATTGAGCATGGAGCAAAATTACGATATTCAGCTGCCACATGCAAATGAGCTCATCAGCCAATGTGTGGCACACTGGGCAAATTAACATGTCATTACTGTTGCGCCAAAGCTCATTTGCATGCAATGTACTATAAAAGCGCCATGGATCAGCACAGACCATGGACCGGTATTGCATCCTTATGAGGTAAGCTCTGCATGCTGCTGTAGCACACTGGGTACAACCAGCACAGCAGGGGGGACAGAACAGGGTTCTGCTGCTACTGACACACTGTGTTGTCCATGTCCACAGGAAGTGACATGTCAGAATTTGAGGAGATTGAGGAACGTGAGCCTGCTTGCAAGCACAGGCCCAGTTTCACTAAGGCAGAGACAGAGGCTCTGTTCAAAGTCTACCTTGACAGGGAACCCCTGTTGAGTGGTGCCATGGGCACACCACAGGTGAGGGCTGGTGCCTGTGTGGGAGATGGCGGCATGTGTCAACCAGCAGTGCAGCCACCAGTGCTCAGTGTAGGAGTGCAGGAAGAAGGTGGGCACAGACAAGAAGGACATCAAGGAGAGGATGGCGGCCATCCATGCCTCCTGGAATGCCACTGAAGAGGGGGACCTGCAGCTGCACCACCACTTATGGCACAGGAGGAGTTGGTGGCAGCCACCATGTGCTACAGCATGGAAGAGGGTGTGCCTGGTGGTGGATTCCAGATGGGTGGTAGTCCCATCACTGCATGGTAAGTATGTCAGCCATGCACAGCTGAGGGTGTGGAGGGTGTGGACATGGCTATGCTGGTTTGCGTGCAACCAGCATGCCTGTCATGTGCATGTGTGCACACCCACGTGCATGCCATGCTGCAGGGCACATGCAGTGGCAGTTTGGGGGGGCACATGTCTGCAATGCATCACTAACATGCCTCTCTTTCTCTTGCAGCACCAGCATGCCTCCATGCATATGATGGCACACTGGTGGTGGCAGCAGCCATTGCCACTGGACCGGCCCCGGAGGACCAGCCTTCCACCTCCACAGGCATCCAGGGGCCTGACAAGTTGCAGCTCACCACTGCTGTGCAGGCTGATTATCCTGGACCTGGGGTCGGATGAGGCCCTGGATGTGTTCCTACAGAATGCCAGCATTGGGGTCCTGTGCACAGAGACACAGATAGGAGTGGGGTCCGACACTGGTGATGACATAACGCTCATCCTGGACAGCATGGCCACCATTGTGGGGGAGACACCCCTGCTGGCCACTGACATGTGCAGCATGCCCAGCACCCTGCTGGTGGTGAAATAGCTTCCCGCCACAACTGTGGGTGCAGCGGTGTGTGCTGCCCAGGCTGTGCCCTATGGTGAAGGTGGTGCTGCCAGGCAGGTGCTTTGTGGCATGCAGCAGTTGGACGGGCAGCAGCAGTGGGCTGTGGATGCTACTGGGCAGCCAGATTCTGGGTCCACTGCCAGTGCACCTGCGGTACCCAATCCCCCTGCAGGCCCCACTGTGCAGCGTCCATCAGAGAGGGGGGCTGTGCAGCATGGCCAGTCACCACATGGAGGTCGGTGTGTGGCCCTGGAGCCCCAGGATGCCAAGCCGCTGGCTGGGCACACCCATTTGCTGTGGGAGATCATTCAGCAACAGGTGTTGTTTGCCACTGGGGTGCACGTACTGCACGCAGGGGTGTACAAGTTAGCCCGAACAGCAGGAGAGGTTCACTGCACAGATCCTGTTGAGGAAACAGTCCATGCAGGAGGCCACGATCACCTCCCTGGATCGCATTGCCACCGCAGTCTCAGATGGCTTTGTGCTGCTGACTGCCACAGGCCATGGCCAGGCACAGATGACCTCCCACAGTGCACTATCCACCCCACGTACCCGGCATCGGGCAACCCCTGCACAGTCGATGCTGGGTTCAGATGTCAGCATCCCAGGCATGCCTAGGTCTGGGCTGTTTTGGCACCTCAACACACCCATGTGGACATAGTCATGGTCCCATGGTTGCACCCCTGGGAGCTGTTGCACCCTATGGCTGATGCGCAGCCTGTGGCTGCCGATCAGCTCAGGTGCAGTCACCCCCATGGTCATGGTGGCCTTGGTTCTGTGCAGCGGCCCTGATGTGCAGCCCACCCCAGCTGCAGTCTGCAGCTGCTGCCCATTGTGTGCATGGGCGGTATGTATGTGTGCCTGCCACAGGTGTGGCACCTGTGTGTTATGCCACACACTGCCTGTGTGCCTGCTTGCCCGGTCACTGGGCCATGTGGCATGGGCGTGATGGCAGAAGTCCTGCACCAGTTGTGCCTGTGCACCGGTGCAATGCATTTGATCCATGCCACATACCCACGCCTGTGTGTGTGGGTGTGTGCATGTGGGGGGGGCTGTGCCGGGTGCTACGTGTGGTTTTGTGTGGGTGTGTGCCCCTGTCACCCTTACCCCTGCTTCCCACCTCAATGTGTGCATGCCTATTGCCATGTATGCTTCTGCATGTGTGCTGTACCTTTTTGGGTGGCCTAGTGTTTCGTACCACCCACCTATTTGCATCAAAGCGCTCCCATGCTATGGTGTCCCTGTGCCATCTTGCCTGCTGGATTAGCCAGGGACCCCTCCAGCAGTCCACCTCCCTCCAGCCCAATGGCTCCATTGTTGCCACTACTGTCATCCTCATCAACCTCGACAGCTACCCCATGGTCAATGGCCAAGTTGTGCAGTATGCAGCAGGCCAGGAATAGGCCACACGCTTTTGCGGGGCTGTACTGTAGGGCACCACCTGACTTGTCTAGGCAACAGAATCATGCTTTCAGCATGCCAAAGACTCGCTCAGTGATGTTGCGTGTTCTGGCGTGTGCCCCATTTTAGTTTTCCTCTGCTGGGGATGATGGGCTCAAGTAGA
Organism: Neoceratodus forsteri; assembly: GCA_016271365.2. NCBI lineage: Eukaryota > Metazoa > Chordata > Ceratodontiformes > Ceratodontidae > Neoceratodus > Neoceratodus forsteri. The sequence goes on from CM057449.1 coordinate 1,606,859,336, forward strand.
GGGTTAGAAGCCAGGGCCATAGTGGATAGGTGCTGTCCCCTGTGTGGATTTGCCATGGTTAGCCCTCTGCTATGCTAGGCTGTGCCCCTTGCCTGTCTCTGCCACCCACACCAACATGCACACCCTGCCTTCCCCATCCCATGGTATGCTCTGCCCATTGCCCCTTGCCCATGCCATATTCAGCCACTAGGTGGCTCTTGGGGATATTCCCATGTTTGAACCTTTGGCACAGCACAGAGCTGAGCCAGATGAACCCATCATGTGCACTCCCAGGGTGTGTGGTGCAGTCATTGGTTATGCACCCTTTGGCATCGCATACCGCCTGGCAATTGACAGTCGGGTTCCCCTTCCTATTGATGTAAGCAACACCCTCAGGGCCAGGTGACATGTGGATGCCCACATGGGTGCAGTCAATGGCCCCAATCACTCCAGCATCTGTGCTACCCTGTGGAAGTCCTGCATGGTTGCTGTACACTCCACCTGTGTGCTGGGGAAATGGATGTATTCCAACACACATGGCAGCAGAGCATTGAGGAACTGTGTCACCTTCATCTCCTCGGACATGGCATGGCTTCATCTGGTCGGTGCCTGCATCTCCTCACTGTGCAGCTCACAGAGCTGCTCATAATGGCCCTGTTCAGGTGGTACCAGCCCACAATCTTCATATCACTGTACTGCTCAAAGGTGATGTGGGCACGGTACCACCTATGTCAGGCATACCGCTGATGGACCCTTCCATAGCCACATCATTATTCCTGCTGCCCCCTCACACCCTTCATCACAGCCTCCACCATGAAAGATGCACTATCCATGGCCTCTGCTGCCCTTTATCCCCCCTGGGTGGTTGGCTGTTGCGGGCTGTGTGCCACCCTGGTGCACTGCCTGGCAGTGTGTTTGCCTGTCTGTCACACTCTCTCTGCTCTTGTCTCCCTCTCCACTGCCACCTCTGTCCCTCCCCCTCTGTGTCTGCCTTGGTCTGTTTGTCAGTCTGTCTGTTCCCCCACTCTCTCTCTCTCTCTCTCTCTCTGTCTTTCTGTCTGTCTTTCTTTCTCTTTCTGTCTGTCTCTCTCTGTCTTTCTCTCTCATTCCCTCTCGCCTGGTGCAAGTGCTTTCTGTGTGCTTGTGCCCCGTATTTATAGGAACAAGTCTGCTCAGTGCATCTCTGCATTGCTCCGCACTTGTGCCATGATTCCACTGTTAAATATCGCACTGCACTGGATATTCATGGGCATTTGTGCCTGCATTCATTATAGTTGCGCATTGGCACCACACACCCTGGGAGTGCACATGATGGGTTCATCTGGCACAGCTCTGTGCTGTGCCAAAGGTTTGAACATAGGGATATCCCCACAGGCCACCTAGTGGGTGAGTATGGCATGGGAAAGGGGCAATGGGCAGAGCATACCATGGGATTTGTGCTGCGCACTGGCTCCCACTGAATATCGCTCCTTCGTACAAGTCCGCACTTGTGCCAGCACAACTCAGTTGCACCATGCACAACTGCCTTGAATGTCTGGGCCACAGTATGTATAGTACATCTACCACACCACTACAGTTAGGGTTGAGCAGGCTGCTTTATGTTAAACCCCTAACTTTGCACCTTAATAACTTTGCCCCCATTCAATGGAATTGCATGACATTTTGCATGTACAGTGTGTTTGTGGGGGGAGTATGGTCTCCTGATTTGCCAGTTTTGTTCCAGTCAGATGTGGGGATTCCAAGTTCTGGATAGTGCATTTCTGGAAAAATCTGGGTGTTTTTCTGTATTTTTTTTTGTCATTGCCTACAGCCCAGACAGTTTGGAGTTGTTTTCTAAACATTTCAGGTTAGAAAGGGCTTGCTCTGGAATGATGCCTTTTGTTGGTTTGGTGAAAAAAATATTAATCTGTTTCCATGTCATAAGCATGTGAAATGTTGGTTCTGAGCAAGCTCAGTAGGGTCTTTTGGATAGACGTTTTATACCCTACGGAGCACACTCATAACCAAAGTTTCAAATCCTAATAATGTGGGAATGGATGAATACTGTTTCACCAAACTAATGAAATTCACCATATTGGGGCAAACCCTTTATACCCTAAAAATTTCAGATCAAAATACTAAACCTTCTGGTCTGTAGGTGTTGACAAAATAAACAGAAAAAAAAAAAAACTATTTTTCTCAAAATACAGGATCCAGATACTGGAATCTGCACATCCAACTGGAATGAAACTTGACAAATCAAGACACCTGCCCCCCCACTACACATGCAAAATGATTTACAATTCTGTTGAATGGGGGTGAATCCATCAATATATTTATATACAGTATATATTATAGGGGTGCAGCCCCTGAGAGAAACATTCCAATGTCCGACAGGTGAAATTGCACTTGTCAACATTGGGAATCTCGCTATGCTGAACTTTGACAATGATGCTGTCAATTCAGCATAGGTAAACCATCTAGTGGCACTCCCCCACCCTTTGATTGGAATTCCTGTAGTTTCCCTGGTGTCTAGTGGTACCCCAAACCAATTGATCACTGGTCCCAGTGTTTCCCAATGTTTCCTTTGTGTTGTGCCAGCCTCCCACCCTCTGATAATTTTGCTTTTCCTGAAAAAAGGCACCATCCATGTTTTTTCCCTGGTGTCTAGTGGTGCCCCTACCCTACAAACACCATCCCTGTTGTTTCTCTTCTGTATAGTGGCAACCCCCACCCTCTGATCACTGCTCCCATGAATGTCTTCACAGGCACAATCTTTAGCCCTCATGTCTAGTGGCACCCCCACCCTCCAATCACCATCAGCTTCCCTTTTCCCTGGTGTCCAGTGGCACCCCCCCCTCCAATTAATGTCAAGCCGAAATAAATAAAATGGTCCATAGATTATTTTTTACCTGTAAAAAAAATTAAATGGTCCCTCATCGATCTCACCCTCCCACCCCACATCTGACTCAGTACCCACCAGCCCACACCTCCCCACACACCCCCACACATCCACACTCATCTGAGCAGGTGCCACTCTAAAGATCCACTCTCTTATGGAAGACAGATCTTGCTGCTGGAACTGGCGACTGCAATATGAGAAACTAAGGTAAATGTGGTTTAATGTATCTCAATAGAGTTTTCAACTTTGATGCATTACTTGGCCATTTTTGCATATTGGCCTTTTTGGGACCCCATCGCATGGACAATGTTACTGATATTTTGCAAATCGGCCCTGTAAGGTGATTTTGTGGTCACTTGGCAAAATCACCTTTTAGACTAGATTTCAATTTTCACTGTCTTTGTTCATGAGGTGGAGTAGTAAGAATAAAATGTTGTTAATTTGTGGTCAAAATATGTAAAAATGGCAAAGTTATGCACATGCATTTACATTTAACTACAATTGCTTGTACCTTCTGTAATTTTAAATATTTTCACTCCAAATTTTCCACATAGACATTTTTTATACATCAACTCATAAATGTGATAGCTGTAATTTTGGAAATCCTGGCCAAAATGTGTTTTCTCACCTGTGGCATGGAACAATGTTGTGGTGGTGCAGAATGATGTTTCGGCAGGGATTTGAAAATTCTCAGCCCAGAATTCATGAGGCGGGGTAATAACAAGGCTATTTTCACAATTTGGTTGGTGTTTCAGCTGAAATGCTTCAACGGCAACACACATGTATGTATCTATGGAAAGATTGGCTCTGCGCTCCTACAAGAAAATAAGGCTATCATTATACTATCTCTAAAAGTGATAAAATTCTTGTCAAAATCTTTGTTAATGTATAACTTAGGGTTCCAGTAACAAAAGTTTGGAAATGTGGTGTTAGGGTTTTCAACCCTAACACTCCACCCCCACACTGCATGCAGCAACAGTCATTGGAGTGTGTGCCTTGGGGTTGTCAGCTTTAATGCGCCCCCCCCCATTCTCCTACAGTGTACTCATTTCAGGTTAGTTACTCATGGAATGGGGTGAGTGTTAGGGCTGAAAACCCCAAGGCACCCTTCACGCCTCTTGCTGCATGCAGGGTGGGGGTGGGGTATTAGAGTTGGAAACCCTCACACAACATTTCCAAACATTTGTCACCAGAACACTAACTGATGCATTAAGAAAGTTTTTTTACAAGAAAATAAATATATATATATATATATATATATATATATATATATATATATATATATATATATACACACACACACACACACACACACATATGTAGTTAGTGTTGAGTAGGCTTTTTAATGTTAAACCCCTAACTTTGCACCATAATAGCTTTGCTCTCTTCCAAAGGAATTGCACTAAATATTGCATGCACAGTCTGGGGGCAAGGTCTTTTACTTTGCCAAGTTTCATTACAGTCAGATGTGGGTATTCCAAGATTTGGCCTGTGCCTTTTTTAGGAAAAAAACTGTGTTTTGTTTTTCTTTTTTTCTTTCTTGTCATCACCTACAGCACAGACAGTTTGTAATGTTGGTTTGAAATGTTCTAGATAGAGAGGGCTTGCCCCAGAATAGTGCCTTTAATTGGTTTGGAGAAAAATATTAATCCATTCTCATTTTTTAAGGATTTGATATTTTGTTTCTGAACATGATCAGTAGAATCTTTTGGATAGATGTTTGATACCCTACTGAGCATCCTTGGAACTGACAGTGCATTAAATTAATTAAATTAAATTTAACATAAATTAATGTGGAAGGTGGTCAGTGGCTACTGGCATAAGGACACTAATAAATAAATCATTTTGCTAATTATCTCAAGAGGTTTGACATACATGTATCATAACAATCTTCAAATATTGAGTATGCACAATGTGTGTAACAGTGGAAATCAAAGTCATAATACAGTAACAAGAAATGTGCACCCACCCACACAAACTGTGTCATACACTGGCACTTATCTTAAATGGTAAGTTTCTTAAATACAATGAACAACCCATAAAGGCTAACATCATTGCAGAAGGTCATACAAAGTGAAATGAGAATATGGCTACACAAAAAAAAAAAAAAAAAACATACTGCATTTTGGCATTATTGATCTGAAGCAGAACTCACTTTGTGAGTTGATTATATGAATTTCAATTGCATAACCACCCTATCACTGAAATTAAAACTGATGAACCAGCATCAATATGCTATGAATAAAAATAGAAACATTGATTGGAATAAAAGTATAACATTATTGCGACTGCTTGTAATTGAGAGAAATCAGGAAGATAACTTATGGGTTAATGTTTACTTCATTGCAATGCTTACTGTGATGCTTACAACATGGAATAAGAGGTTGCACTTGCATCAATAACACTCAGACATTATATATATATATATATATATATATATATATATAAACAAACTGTGGTTCATTCTTTTCAAAATTAAGAATGGGTTAGGACTAATGGCTTACTGCACTTCTTAATCACTGTATTTCACAACGGGTCAAGATTCGTGTCATTACCTACGTGCTGTGAAACTGAAATTAACAATGTCAGCACACTTTGGCCATAGTACTAAACTAAACAAAAAGGGGGTTAAAACTTGTGATACTGTTAGTAGTAGCCACAGATACCATTATTTTTGGCTGCAAGCACATAGGTTCCCCTGAAATCAAAGCAGTTCTCCTTTAAGTATACTGAGTGTCACCCCTGTTACCACTTCTTTCTCCACCCAGGTCACCCGCCCTGGTGATTTTGGCTAATATACTGTAAATACTGCATGTCATGTTTGTTAAGGCAATCATAAAATGACTATCTCGAAAATTTGGATTCAAAATTAAATAAAAAAATAAAGTGAATGTGTGAAGAGTAAATGTATCAAGAGAGAGAATGAGTAAAAAGTGCATGTATAAGATTAAATGTGCAATGAGTGAATATGCCAGGCCCTGCACTTCTGTAGGCAGATGGAGTCTTCCCATGGCACAAGGCCCAAAGGGCTCTGCACATCAGCACCTGTCCACACAGGTCTCAAATGGACCTGCTTGAATGAGAATACAATTCTGATATCTCCAAAAAAAAAAGAAATTAATTGCAAAAAAGTTCATTAATGCACCAGTTAGTGTAACTTAATGCCACAAAAGTAAGGAAATGTGGCATTAGGGTTTATAACCCTAAATCTTCACTCCCACCCCCAAGCAGTAAAAGGAAAAAACATTAGGGTTTCGGGTCTCCGGAGTCTTGATGAATCAGTGGTGGAGTCTTCCTTGGGGTTATCAACCCTAATGCTCACCCCACTCCCTAAACAAGCAACATCAAATGTGATCTCCTTTCTTTACACAGGTAACACAGAGCCCTGTGTGAAGAAACGATAACAAATTGTGTTGGTAACATGTGGTGAAACATTCTTCTGTGCCTTTGAAGAGTGCATCACTATGGGGCATTGGCTTGGAGCAATACCTTGTGCTTCAGATTGGAGCTATTGACTTGGGGTGAGAATTAGGGTTGACAAGACCAAGGCAGATTCCACCACTGATTTGCCAAGACCCTGGAGATCCAACACACTAGTGTTTTTTCCTTTTACTGCTTGGGGTGGGGGAAGGGAGTTAGGGTTGAAAACTCTAACTCCACATTTTCCTACTTTTGTGGCATTAAGTGACCCTAACTAGTGCATTGAAAAAGTTTGTTTTGCAAAGAATCTCTTATGTAGGTGAATATGTCTGAAGTAAGGATTATATAAGGGGCTTAAAATAAACTGTTCCTCAAAAGCCTATGTGTGCAAGTTCACATATATTGGGGCCCTTGTGCTCCCCCCTTGCTGTCCCCTTGATTTGTCTGTAAAACTGTTTTTTATACCTGAAATAGTTCTCAGAAAGTATCAATGTACAGTAGCTAGTTCTCCTAGCATCTCTAGTTCTTTCCCATGTAGACTGGGTACTTCTTTCCAATGCGTTAATTAATTTGTATATACCCTCCTCATGAGGGATGCTAGTGTAAAGGTCCTTTACATCCATTGTTGCTAAAAAATGTCATGGACCCCCTTCTTTGAATTTTCTTGCTCATTGCAGTTCAGTACATCAGTTGAATCCCTCACATAAGTACTCATCCTTTCAACTAAAGGTTTGGAAAACGTATTTACAAACTTGGAAATTAGTTCCACTAGTGAATCTAGGCCTGCCACTCTTGATCTTTCTGGTAGTTTTTGAGTTGATTTATGTATCTTTGGCAGACTGTAGAAGACAGGTACATGTGGATGTTAATACAGCAAATCTCTGCTACAGCCCAATACACTGGTGTACATCCCCCCTTCCCTTAGCCCCGTCCCTTGCCCTCCTGATTTTCCCCTTTTCTCCTATTTTTCTTCTCCCCCTTTCCTTCTTCTAAACCCATAAACCCCTCCACACCTTCCCCATTATACTTATCTGTGGATGTACATAGTATAAATATGGTAGATAGTTAATGCTGATTGAGTGTCTATATAGTTTGAACACCTAAATGTCTATATTCAGGTTTGAGCTTTGGAATCCTTAAGTTATCGCTGAATCAATTTGGAATATCTCTACATGTCATTTGTCTTTTATTTTTAAGCTTTATAATTCCTGTGTGTTCCTATTACAGGTACCTGTGGAGGTGATCACATTATGTGACCCAACAGATTTAATAATCCTGGTTACTGGGACATTGATACTGCAACTGATAAGATTTAGACATCAAATGGACATTTAATGCATATGCATAAGTAGAAGTTCAGTTTTAAGACAGCACTGGTTGTTGCACTTTATATTTAAGGTGTAGGTATTTAAATTAAGGAACAGTTTTAGATCTGTCACTTTGTAATAGATGAAAAAGTGCACTTTACCTTTAAGGATTTGTATTGTATAATAACAGTTCTGATTGGTTGCTACCATCCCTCTGAAGATGCACGTTTGTGCAAAACTGGTAAGGGAGCAGTTTGTTACTCCATGGTGTGAGAATAAAACACTTGCTGGGTAGTTCTACTGAGTGCTGACTTTTGATTTGTAAAACATGTGGATGTTTAGCTATTAGTACTGTAACTCTGCTTCCCATGCCTCTATTTGTCCCAATTCCATGGCTGTTTTTGAAACATCTTTAATACTTTCAGAAATTTTGATTGTTGGGTCTCCCAGTAATGGGGTATAATTATTATTATCTTTAAATAGATCCACACACATCTTTCTGTAATGTTGTTGATCCATAACAACAATACCCTCGCTCTTATTAGCTGGCTTTATGAATATGTTTGTATGAGTCTCAAGTGATTTTAATGCCTGACTTTCTAATCTGGTCAAGTCAAGCCTAGATGTTTTTTTTTTCAGAATCCCTTCTACTTCTCTTGTGACCTTAGTTATGAAGGCTTCAATCTGGTTGCTCTTGTTTTTATCCTTTACTGACTCCTTAACCTCTCTTTCATTGGCATCTGGTTATGGTTCTCCATAGAAGAAATATTTTAATCTTAAATTTCTGAAGAAATTTTATAGGTCACACATTGTTTGAAATGTATTAGTCCTAGTTGTGGGAGCAAATGAGAGATCCTTACTCAGGACTGACAATTCAATGTCACTAAAATGTCTGCTACTTAAAGACTGGTAAGACATCTGCTATCTACCCGTGCTCCCTCCTCCACCTCCTCCTCTCCCTCTTCCCATTCCTCCTTTCTGTCCTCCTTCTCCATGTCCTGCAGTTGATGGCTGCTCTCTGCAGTTGCTGGCTGGGGGACATGTTGTGTATCTTCTTCTCAAAAGGTATGGTTCTCCTTGTGCATATGGGTGCCATGGGCCTTGTTCTGGATAGCTCTCCTGTTCTTAATCTGAAAAAGGTTTATTTTATTTATTTATTTAAAAGTCAGATTTACAACCTTTGAGTCATGGACTCATTTACAAAGGCACCTCACCACAGGGAGGGTAGACATGATTACAGTGTGAGGTACAACAGTGGTAACATACAGGTGCAATACAGACAACAATAAGAACACATTTACAAGAGTGGTTTATAGATAAGGTTGCATACTGTAAGTTACAATCATATAAAATATTACTATAATAGAAGTAACCACCCTGGAACTACCAGGGAGGAATATCTATGAGGAAAGGTTGGGGGAAAAACGGGGGGGGGGGGTGGTGAATAGCAGCCCAATGGACATTGTCAATACTATGGTTGTGTCTGTTCCTGCCATGGCTCACCCCTTATGGATTCCTTTTGTGAGGGAATGGTATAACTATCTCCACTATCTGAATCCATTTATAGCTCTTGATCACCTTGGGCAATTGAACTCACCCTCCAGTTATAAAATGTATGCCACCTGTCATCACTGGTATTCCTTCTAAATTTCTGTAGCTTGGTTTTCTTGATGTCATCCTTAAATTCATCTATCTTCTTTTTGATCTCCTCAAAGGTTGACTTAAACACTTCTTCCTCACTGTTTGGTTGTAATTGCAGCTACATCTTTTTTAATTTCTCTACTAACTTACTTACTTATTTCCTCTAAACAGGTCTTAATCAATGCGTACATGAAATCATTGCTATATTTATTCTTAATACCTTCCCATCTATCTGTTAACTTCTCAGATTCCAAAACCAAATTAGGTTCAGTTAATACTATTAGTCCCCTAGGGATCCTCTTGTACTTCAGCTAGTCTTGTAAAGTAAGGGCATGCCACAATCTACAATCTTTCTTCTTAAAGCAGCAGTACATTGAAGGAGTGAAAAATTCACACATGTGCCCTTATGGGTACTGTTTTGTGTGCTGGAATTTCCATTTTTTTGATTTGTATTTGATTTTTTTTATTGAATAAATTTTTGAACAAATCTGTTAAAAATGTATTTAATTCATGCGAAATAACTGTTCCTCCAACATCTTCGTTCACGAGCAAATTTCCCATAATTCTGTGATAAATGTTAAGCACTGACTACCTGTATGCTTGTTTTCATGTTTCTGTCTCTACAGTAATGATGATGTTGCTATTTATATAGTCCAAATGCCAGTGAGGCTACGGTACAAAAACGTAGTTATATTGCTCAATCCTTTTTAAAAATGAAATATTAACTAAATATTAACTAGCTATCTTAACCAGTCTCTGAAATGGCAAGCTGCATTTCCAAGAGCTACAGATGTCAGGTACTAAATCAGTGTGCTCTATATAAACGTAGTGGAGCAGCCTCATTTTATGTAATCAACATTCAAGCATCCATGGTGTTTCATCATCATTGTCTCCCCTGACCTCCGTCTGGAGCATTATCCTTCACTGATTCATTGTTATTTTTTAATTAACTGCAGTATGTTATTCAATGTCATTGTTAGCAAAAGTGTTGAATGATTTAATCATATTTAATCCAAAAAGGTGTTCAGATCTTATGTAATGCTACTCCCTTAGTGCATGTGAAGACCATGGACTACCGCACATTAGTTTGTGTTCTGAGCTGTGTTTTCAGTTCTGCGATTTGACTATACTCTCCCTCTACTCATGCACTAAGTAAGCCTTCTTGTCTTGTGACCTTCAGCCCCTTCAGCATTGAAATCCCATCCCCTTTGCTGGTCTATATTTGCATAACCCATACTTGAAGCATCGAATGTCACAATCGGCTCCAAAACCACAAGCATGAATCTTTAGTGCCCACAATCTGTGCAGGGGTGTTCTGCGACTTCTCTGCCCAACCCCACACTTGTTCAGTTTATTAATGGCAGCAAATTAATAAATGTAAGAAACCTTATCTAATTGAGGAGGCTAGTCGATGGTAGCATTTACAACTCTCACATCCCACTGCATTTTTTTTTAAAATCTGTAAATGTGAAATGCATGATAAGAGATATCTTTATTCACGTTTTTTTTTTCTGTAAAACTGTTGTGGTGTAGTGGATAAAGCACTTTACTAAGGGGAATTTTTTTATGTTCCTCACATGGAGGCATGTGTTTGAGACTTGCTCTTGGAATTTCTTTTTTTCTTTATAGCTTGCCATTGGTAATATTTGGAGATGCTTGCTGTGACACTCATTGGCATAATTGTTGCCCCTTTATTTTCTTTTTACACCATGATGCTTTTTAACAGGACCATTGTATCTGGGTACCCAGGATTAAACTCTTAGGCCCAGATATTCAAACTGTGCCCAAAAAGTGCGCAACAGCAGGAACAAGCACAAGTCTACTGCGCCCATGTGCAAGAAGTGCAATATTCTAAAACTGCACAGGCCAAGATGCGCCTATGGCAGATGACTGAATAGCGCACTACCTGTGCCATAGCGCAACCAGGGATGTGAAGTTGTGCATATATGATGCGCCATAGCGCAACAAGGGATGTTCAGCAGTGCAGTCCAGATGCACCATAGCGCAACCAGGGATGCCCCGTGGAGCAGGGCAGCAATGCAACAGCATAATCAGGGATGCAAGGACCCACCACACATGCCACAGATGGGCAGAGGAGCACACAGCAGAACAGACATCGTCCCCCACACCCCATGCACTGCACAACCCAGGGAGAGCTGGAATAACCATCGGCCCATGGATACCAGCAACCAACCCACAGCCGGGCCATGGTGCCCCAGCACACCCCCTGGCAAGCTGTGACTGGCACACAAGTAGGGCCGACCACCCCATCCACACCATCCCACCAGTGCAGAACACACCCTGCACCACTATCACCATACACCCTTCCCAGGAGTAGAGCCCAACAGTGCAGGACACCCATGCATGCCACCACCCTCACTGTGACAATGCAACCCTGTGCACCATGGAGCCATGCAAGGCAGCCCCACCATGTGCACCCTGCTGCGGGTGGCAGCAGACAGCAATGCAACGACAGCATACACAGTGCCACCTTACATGTCCTCCCCCCCGAGGTACAGCTGAGAGACTGACCATGCATCACCACACGAGTCACCCCACATGCAACAGAGCATACCCCAGACCCCACCACCAGTGGTACAGCACCCTGCACACCCTCCTAAGGACACATCCCATCCCAGCACTGGCCACAACAGCCAGCACAGACACACACAGTGTTGCATGGAAGCATGCACCACATAGGATGCAACACAGTGCATGGGCAAACACCCACCCATACCCAAGGGCACACCAACACAGGGACACAGTAGTGGGTCAACCAAGCCACTGGTGTGTGGCCACGGCTGATGTGTACACATGGCCAACACCCATACATTGCATAGGTGTGCCAGCCACCCTGTGCAGGCACCATGAAGCTGTATGCCACCAGCATGCTGCCGGAGCACAAGTGACAGACACTGGTGCATATCCCCTGCAACAGACACAAGCGACAGCATGGAGGGGGGACAACAACAGCGGAGGCCACAGTGCCACTGGAGGCAGACGAGCACCATACTGGTGATGGCAGGCAACCTGGCATTGTGCCGGGTACAGTTGTTATCCAGCATGGACAGCCACCACTGACACGCCAGCAGACCATGCATATCACAGACATGCAAGGGTGTCAGCTGCACAGGCCATGGACGGTCTGACAGGGGTGCCATGCACACAGTGTATGCACCATGGACCACTGCACACAGGCATCCAGTGCACAGAGAACAACACAAAAACCACAGACAGTGACTGATCCCCCTGCCCACACCATAGGCAGTTCCCTTCTGGACACACACACACACACACCATGCTTGCACCACCCCTGATGCCATGCACACCACTGCAGCTGAGCACCTGTAGCTCACTGCAAATCAGAGACCACCACAGTTTTCATAACAAAACAAATGTATTTAAAACAGGAAATACAAAAACTATATACAACTATGTACAATGGGGGGAAGGGCCACATACAAGGTGGGGGTGGGTAAGGGGCAGGGGTGAACATATGGGAGAGTGAAGAAGGGGTGTGAGGGTGGGTCCAGAGGGGAAGGTGTACTTAGGGGCATGGATGGTTTAGCATCTGCCCCGGTCTTCCTCCACTTGACACCGATGTCTCCTCCACCTCCTCACCCCATGGTGGTTCATGCATTGCAGGAGCTCCAGGGTCGACCTCACCACCTGTAGCAGCTCCTGCAGTCCACGTTCCAGTGCCTGGAGTCACCATCCACCTAACACGAGGGAGCAGAGTCAATAAGTGTAACTGTCCAGCCCCCTGCAGACCACCCATTGTGGATGGCATACAGCCATGTGCCATGCCCCTGTGATGGTGTGTGACCACCCACAGTAACCGTGTCCACAAGACCTGCCTACCCAGACAGCCACAGCCATGTGGACCACTGCACACACCCACTGCCCATGTCCTGTACAGCACCAACGTGGCGTACAGTGACTTGGCTATGCGGTGTGAAGGCAGTGGCACAGCCATGTGCCTGGTGCACACATGGACCACCACTGAAGCACTCCCAGACATGCAGTGCCACTGGACAGTGCTTACTGTAACAAGCTGCGTGCATGGCAGTGGTGTCAGTGGATGGTGGCCATGCCCCGCTGCCAGCCCAGTTATACAGCATGCAATAGTAATCATGGATGTAAGGCACTCACAATCATCAGGCTGGTCCCTGCGCCGCTGCAGACCTTCACCCCTCCCGTCCTGCTGGTCCTCCAGGTGGCATCTCCTCTCCCTCGCCTGCTTGCGCTCTTCTGGGCCTAAGGTGCAAACATGGAGAGAGGAACATCAGTACAATCCGGTAGCAAAGTCCCCCCACCCCCATATGTGTGCAATCCCACATGGCCATACCCATCCACCCCACACCCCGATACCACCACCACGGCCAACACTGGATGGCCCCCCCATGTGCTGGACACATGCAACCATGATACCTGTATGGACGAGAACAGTGTATGGATGGGGCACCTACCTGGCCATGGCACCGTGCCCCTCCTGGCACATGCCCACAGGTGGGCAAGCAGGTCTGGGTCCCTGCGCCTGAGGTCCCCGTACCAGTGGCGACACTGCTTCGCCATGAGCTTGATACCAGTGGCCTCCTCCAGCGCACCAGCCACCTCCTGCCAAACTGCACTCCTGGCCCTGTCCAGGGGTGCATCACCATATAGAGCCCCAGCATGGGGCTCTACAATGGCCACTAGGTTTGCAAGCTCCACCTGGCTCCACATCACTGCCTTTCTCCGCACCATCTCAGCAAAGAGTTGGATTCAAAATGGCACTCGGCAGCGCAGTCCTGCCACGTGCAGATGCTGCACTGTACAGCACTGCCATTCCCGATCATGCTGTCACTGAACAGCACGATAGTGGTGCACCCTTGCTTGACGCATGGCACCTAGGGGGCAAAGGTCAGGCACAGGGTCAAGAGTCTCTCACGCACGGACAGTCACAGCATGATTGGAACCCAATGCATGTAGCACGATTGAGTGCGTGTGTGCCACCTCCTGTAGTGGCCTACAGCGCTGTGGCCCCAGTGCACCTATGGCACCCCAGTGCCACAGCACCTTATATGTGAACAGCGCAGTAGCGCCACTGGCACAAGGGTGGCCGTGCCCTGCATTGCCTCCCGCACACAGCACGTAAGCAGTGTCATCACCCCAGGCATGCGCAGTTAGGTGTGTACTGCACATGTCACAGAACTGCGCCCTTGGCTCAGCACGTTCAACACAATTGCGCAAAGCGCAACAGCGCGATATTCAGCCGGCATATGCAAATCAGCTAATCAGCCATTCAATGGCGCAGTCACTGTATTTGCATCCACTTAAAAATGCACCTCGCCTCATTTGCATGTGTTGCACTATAAAACTGCAACATTGGGCTGCACTGGCCATAGTCGGTTATTGCAGTCTATTGTGGTGAGTTGCATGCTGTTTGGGAGTGTGGACTGTGGTGTTTGGGATATGCATGGGACTGCACAGTCACAGGTAACACCTGTCATTCTCACAGGAGGAATAATGACCGATCATGAGGTGGAGGAAGAGGAACAGAGACGTGGGAGCAAGAGGAGGCCGAACTTCACCAAGGCAGAAACAGATGCCCTGCTTGAGGCCTACCTCGACCAGGAGCCGCTGCTCAGTGGATGCCAGGGAACATGACAGGCCCATGCTGCTGCATGGGAAGAGGTGGCGCATGCTGTCAACCTGCATGGCAGCCACCAGCGGTCCATGCAGGAGTGCAAAAAGAAGATGAGCATGGACAGGCGGAGAATTAAGGAGAAGGTGGCTGCCATCAGGACAGCACATTCTGCGACCGGTGGGGAACAGCCAGAGGTGCAACGTCTGACCCCACAAGAAAAGCGGGTTGCTGGCAGCATGCAGCGTTGCACCACCAAGAGTGTTCCAGGTGGTGGATTCCAGATGGGTGGTAGCCCATTACTGCATTGTAGGTCCTGGTCTGTCAATGGGGGGGGGGACAGGGTAGGTCACATACATTGATGCTACTGTTTTTCCCTTACAGCTCCTGAGCATCTAAATGGGTCAGCGGTGGTGGGCTTCTCCACTGAGGGTAGTAGCATGGAGATGGAAGAGGACCCATCCACCTCCACAGGCATACGAGGGTCAGGGCGACAGTGGGCCCGCCTGGACGGCCGGACTGATGTTGGTGGAGCAGGTGCAGATGAGGCCCTGCCCGTGTCCCAGCATGCCAGCGTCCATGGATGCCAGCATGCTGAGACTCGGGTTGGTGCCAGATCCGTCACCGATGATGATGGAGCTAACTTCATGGGCAGTGATACGAGTGGGCCACAGGATAGCCACACAGCAGGTGACATCATGGGCATGGCTGTGGGTGGTGCCACTGTGGAGGCCTGCATGACATGACAGTCCCAGCCTGTGCCTGTCTGCACCAGTGGGGCAGCACTGGTGTATGTCCAGGACAGTGGGGCTGTTGTGGCCACTGTGGCGGCACCATTGAGCCCTGGAGAGCTGCAGCCGGAGGGGCAGTATCAGCAGTCAGCCAATGGCCATGGGGCTACAGTGTCAGGGGGCGGCATCAGTGCACCACCTGTGGACAAGCCCAGGCCTGGCCCTGATGTGCAGCACCCACCCTCAAGGGGTGCTGACCATCAGGGCCGTGAACACCATGATGGACAGCATGCCGTTCAGGCAGATGACCTCTTAGATGAGCACACCCACACACTCCAAGCATCAGTCAATCAGCAAATGCGGCTTGTGACGGCGGTGGATGCAGTCAGTGCAGCTGTGCTCCAGGCAGAGGAGCAGTGCAGCAGAGACACCTTTCTGCTCCTGGCAGGGATGGACCGGTTGCGGGAAGATGTGACCGCTGCCATTGACAGGCAGACACAGGCAATCACAGCTGTCGGGGCCACAATGGGCACACAGTTATTTGCCCATGCATCGCAGACACCACGCAGTGCAATGTCCAAACCCCATTCCCGGCATCGTGCGACACCCTCCTTGTCGACACCAGGTTCAGCTGTGGGCATCCCGAGCATACCTGACACAGGCATGTTTGGTGTGCTGCAGACCCCTGCGCGAGCATGGTCACATTCACACAGTGGAACCCCTGGTGGACCATCGGTGCCACCCCATGAGGCCATTGGTCAACCTGTCACTGCTGACAGGTCTCGGCGGGGCCACCCATGCATCTGTGGTGGCCGTGGCACTGTGGCGCATGACTGACCTGTCTCCCAGCATGGCTACTGTCTGATGCTGCCCAGTGTGCATTGTGTTGTTCAGTGTGCAATGCACTGGTGGGGTACCCGGCCCTGCATGCACGCACATGTTCCATCTGCACACCCTACCAGCTGCTGTCCATTGTGGCATGTGCATGTTGATATCTGCGTTGTGCTGTCCACCACTGTGCAATGGTGCCAGCATCTGACACAAGCACAATGACAGGCACTGGGCATGGTGGTCTGTGGACCTGTGTGTGGCTAGGGGTGGTGGTTGGGGTCGGTGTGCCTCCTACCTTTTGTGCATGTCTTGTGAGTTGTGTGTGTGTGTGTGTGTGTGTGTGACCCGCGTGCCATGTTAGACCTTGCCCATCCCTGGCGGTGTGTGTGGTTCCATACTCAGCCACTTCTCTTGACAACATGCGCCTCTGGTGTTTGTCAATGCGTGTTTATGGGTTGTGCCTTTGCCACTGGTGGTTGCACATGGCCCCATGACTTACCTGGGTTGGCTGAAGTGCTCCTCTGTGATGGTGTCCCACTGCAGCTGTGCCAGCCGGATCAGTCGGGGGTCCCGTCACCCAAGGGGGGCTGCCCATCACCATCTTCAGCAGTGTTATCATTGTCCCCATCGCTGTCCCCCTCTTCAACCTGTATGGCTATCCCACAATCATTGACCATGTTGTGTAGGATGCAACAGGCCAGGAATAGCCCACATGCCATTGAGGGGCTGTACTGTAGGGCACTGCCAGACATGTCCAGGCAACAGAAACATGCCTTCAGCATCCCGAACACCCACTCGATGACATTGCGTGTGGTGGCATGTGCCTCATTGTAGCATTGCTGCGATGGGGTCACAGGCCACTGGTATGGTGTGAGCAGCCAGGGACAGAGTGGGTATCCACTGTCACCTGTGTGTAGAGGGTGGAAGTTAGTTTGGTGATCAGTGTCGCCCAGCCTCGGGCCATGTAGGCCAATACCTAATATCACCTCTGACTATGCCTCTCCCAAGCTCCATGTCTTTCTGTGTGGTTTGCATACTCACCCACTAAGTGGCCAGTGGGGATGTCCCCACTCTCAAATCTGTGGCACAGTGCTGACTGCTGCCAGATGAAGGCATCATGTGCTCCCCAGGGTGCGTGGCACAGACATTGATTATGTGCCCCCTGGCATCGCACACCACCTGGCAGTTGATGCTTGCATACCCCCTTCCGATTAATGTATGAGGCCCTTTCGGGGCCAGGTGGTATGTGGATGGCTACAAGGGTGCAGTCTATTGCCCCTTGCACGCCAGGCATACGTACTATCCTGTGGAACTCCTGTATGTTTGCTGTGCACTCCACCGGTGTGCTAGGGAAATAGATGTACGCCACAGCATGTGGCAGCAGTGCACTGAGAAATTGGGTGAGGTGGCGTGACGCGGCCGACTAGGTTATGCCTGTCGTATCCCCTGTTGGTCTCTGGAAGGTACTCATGGCAAGCAGGCACATGCAAGCTGTCACTTTTGTCTCTACTGACAGAGCATGGTTCCGTTGTGTGGGTGCCTACATCACATCACTGCACAGCTCACAGAGCCACCTCAGAATTGCCCGGTTCAGGCGGTACCGGCCCACACGATCTTGGTATCGGTGTACAGCTCGAAGCTGGTGTGGGCTCGGTACTGCTTGTTGGGGCATACCGCTGAAGGGCCTTTCCACGGCCACACCCCCTCTGCTGCCTGCCTTCTCAACCCCCTCATAACTGCCTCCATCTGGATAGTGGCACTGGCCATGTCCCTGGCTTGTGTTCCTCCCCCCCGGCAGCTGTTTCTGTGTTCCCCCCGCTGTCCTGGCTGCTACTTCCCCTGCACCGGGAACACCTTCCTGTGGTGGCCTCAGTGCTGTGTGGCACTTCCCACTTCTGCACGGCACTGTGGCTGTGGCTCCCCACACCTTCCCTCTTCCTGTGGGTTCCAGGTGCTCTGTCTCTGTCCTGCCCTCTGTGTGTGTGTGTGTGTGTGTGTGTGTGTGTGTGTGTGTGTGTGTGTGTGTGTGTTGCCTGTGTGGCTGGCTATGGTTCAGCAACATATGCCTTCCCTGTAGTGTTCTTGCGCCTCACTTGTTCCTTTTTATTTTGGTTCATTTCCGCTATCGCGCAACTTCCACTTGCTCCCCTATTGCGCATGGCGCGTGTTGTTGAATATCGCACTGCGCCATTTATGCATGGTTCCTCCCCCTTCAGTTGCTCATGCATTCATTATCATTGTGTTCTTGCGCAGTATGATTTGGGGGGCACATCTGTCTCCCACTGAATATCGCAGAATGGCGCATTTTCAGACTTGCGCTGGCACAACCATATTGCTCATGGTGCAACCCTTTTGAATATCTGGGCCTTAGTGTTTTTGGCACTTCTTGATTGTTTTGCCAAGGTTAGCATGTTGTTCTTAGGTATACCTAGCCATCTTTTTATCTGTCATATGACACAAAAAAATCAAAAACAACTACGAGCTCTAGCCACTACTCGACAGAATATCTACACCATGATGTCATTCTCTGCTTAACAATTTTTGTGATATGTTATTTTTCTAACAGTGGGACATTTGTGTATTTGAATGATGGCTACAACACCCCGTCCCTCATCATCTATCTCTATTTTTTTTTTATAGAGCCAAATCAGACATAAAAAATAAGAGGAATAATTATCCTAATTCTACTATGTACATGTCTGGTGGTGTAGTGGCTATGGCTATTGATTGTTGTGATTTTGATGTATTTCACAGTGTGGCACATGTTCGAGACTCGCTCATGGAATTTTTTTTTCTGATGACCTTATGGAACATTTTGAGATCTAGCCTGTGGCACCCTGTGCCCTGAGTTGAGAGGAGCCACCTCCCATCTCTCTATAGAGTTCACTGACATAGTCTGTGTGATGATATCACACATGTGCCACTTTGGCTTATAGCTGTTGCCTGTGTTGATGTGTTCCCCTACAAAATAACTTTGTGTCTTTGACCACTCTTCATTGTTTTGCTCTCCTTAGAATCTGGATATTAGTTATACCTCAACATCCTTTTCTATGTTATATTCTTTTATTTTTAGAATAACAACATTTGTTTATTGTCTTATTTTCATTTGTCAACCATGGGATATTTATCTTGTTGATTAATGCCTATGGAGCGCACTGCATTCCTCCTTGTCCCACTCTTTATTTTTTTTAATATGTAAATAGGAATAAAACAATAAGAAGAGCATTTATACCATTTTTATCATATGAAGCAGCTGTGGTATAGTGGTTAGAATCTTGAACTTTAATGTTTTTGATGATTTCCACATAGTGGTACAGGTTCAAATCTCATTCATGTTTTTTTTTTTTTTTTTTAGAATTTAATAGCTTACCTTATGTACAATTTGAAATTATATGCTATGGCAACCAGGCCTCTGGGTAGACTGGACTCATCATGGCTATCCACTCCCCTTATTTTCTGAGGAACCACTTCCCATCTCTCTATATAGTTCACTGATACAGCCTGCATGATTATATCATTAATGTGTCACTTTAGGTAATTACTGGTGCCTGTGTGGCTGTGTACCCTGGATAAAGTACTTTGTGTCTTGGAAATCTCTTCATTGTGTTGCTCAACTTATCATCTGGATCTCAGTTATAACTCATCATCTTTTTTTATATTATAGCATTTCATTTTCTGCATAATGTTTTTTTCCCCTTGTCTTATTTCCCTTTGTCAGCCATGGGATACTACTCTAGTTAATTAATGCCTACAAATTTCCCATTGCATCCCTCCTTGTCCTTCTTTTTTTTCATATCTTGAACTCTGAAATAAATAATAAGAACATTTATACACTCCTTGCTATGTGAACTTGCTGTGAAGTAGTGGGCAAGGCCCTTGCCTAGGGACTTTCTCTTTATGATTTCTGTATAGTTGTACAGATTCAACACTCAGTTATGGTTGTTTTGTTTTTTTTTTGTTTTGTTTTGTTTATTTTTTTAATTTTTTTATCTTACCTATTGGAACTGGGCCCACCATGGCTATCCACTCCTTCTAGATTCTGAGGAACCACTTCACATCTCTCTATAGAGTTCACTGACATGGCCTGCATGATAATATCACTCATGCATCACCTTAGGCAATAACTGGTGCCTGTGTGGCTGTGCACCCTGGATAAAGCACTTTGTGTCTTGGAATGCTCTTCATTGTGTTGCTCAGCTTATCATCTAGATCTCAGTTATACCTCACCATCTTTTCCTATATTGTATCATTTCATTTTATGCTTAACAACGCTTGTGTTTTGTTATTTTATTTTTCCAACCATAGGATATTTGTTTAGTTAGGCAATGTTTACAACTCCCCCTCACACCCACATTTCATCACACTCATAATTTTTTTCATGCCTGCAACTAGGAAATAAAGAATAATTGGATGTTTTATCAAGCTTGCACAGCATATGTATGCTATGGTGTTGTGGATATATAGGATAGTGTATGGAAGCCCATACACAACCACGCTATTCTGGTACCAAGTCGTTTCCATGACCAAGCAGACCTCAAAAATGAAGCTCCAGAGGTCCATGTTGTCATGGAAACAATGAGGTAACAGAATAGTGTGGCTGTGTATGTGGGATCCCATACACTTTTCTTTACAGTGTATGGTGACCAAAAAGAAGAGCCTGTTTACTGCTTAGCCACTTGTTGTCAGCCATGGTCACTGGGAACTAGCTCTTGTCTTCAGTTGGAGCTCCATCCATTTTGTGCATGTGACAAGTCAAGCACCCCCTGTCCTATGCACAGTGCTAGTGGGGCAGTTGCATTCTGATGTCCTCACAAATGCAGAATAAAAAGTCATTCTACATTAGTGAGGACATCACTGATGCATCAGAACACCTTTTTGTAGTATATGGACTTCCATCATGCTTGTCTCCTGACCATCAGCTATTGTATACCTATACTGTATATTTAAATTTTATAGGTGTGTTTCTAAAGGAATGTATATATTTTTTTAAATGTATCATATATTATCCTCCTCTGCAGAGCTGGTGGTGAGCCATCTGACCACCAGCACCCGTACACCCAGACCAGGTCTGGCCAGTGACGTGCTCTCCCCACGATAGGCTGGCATGCTCAGAGTCCCCCCCACTCGGGGACACTGGTCAATACACATAGGGGTGCATCTCTCTAGTACAGGGACTCAGGGCATGGCCACTAACTGCCACATTCACCCTGCAATTTCCACCATCTTTTTCCACTAAGGACCAGGTCATGCAATGGCATACTGCAGTAACATGCTAATGCCTGCCGCGCTCCACCTTCACATCATGCTCACTATCTGCTGTGCCCCTGGTCTCCGTCAGGTGCTGCCACAGAGCGATGCACACCCTGTACCCACCCCAGAGGAAGGAGAGCAGTCAGGGGATGCTCAATCCTTCCTCTCCCCTGCCAACCCCCAGCGACCCGAATCCATTCCTGAATCTGGGTCTCCGGTGTGGTGCAAGGTGTGGCATCCAGCACCTCAACCCTCAGCATCACTGGGACAAATTAATGTAGTTCTAATATTTTGCCATGGTATAAGTGTAATTTTTATATTTTATTATGTTGTTTTTTTTTTGTGTGCGGCACTCAGAGCCTTCAGAAATAGGCGCCTTACTAATAAATTTGACTTTCCTTGATATAGTGTATACCTTTTTTATATATTATCTTAACCTATGACCTTTGTCTATATCTTTTTCTTCTATTCTCATAATTTACTGTACAATTGTTTTGTGATGGATATTTACAATGGCAAGAAACAATCTGGGACTGTGATTGGTCAGTTTGGGGCTGAACCCATGGCGTTATCCCAGCACAACACCACAGGTCTACGGGCATCATTATGGCCATTCATGATCCCTTCTTTGCATCTCCTTTTAAGAAACAAAATATTTTTCCACTCTAATAAAAACATTCTTTAAAACTATTTTTTTTATTTTATATATAACAACGAGCCATTGTATAATAAGAATAATGCACTCCAGGGTGTGTGTCATTTGGGATAACGCCACACCTGGGATATTGGACGCACTCAGTCTGTGGCCTCATGCCCAACCCCCCCAGGTGTGGCGTTATCCCAGCACGACACACACGCTGTCATGCATTATTCCTTTAATAAAACATAGCAATCAAGAAAAAAATCAGAAGACCTGCAATGCACTCTACTGGAACTGCTAAGCTGCGGATATTAGAACAAGACAGAAATTGTCATGAGTCTGCTATCAAGCTATGGAGCGCAAGTAGTGCATGGCACACTTTGAAAGAAGAGAAGAACTTCAAAACTGATCAAGAACTAGCAATGTTTCTTATACTGTAATATAGGTATGGTTTGGTTAATTTTCTCATCATTGACATTATTTTATCATCAATTATTTAAAAACATGTGGCTTACTAATTATATATAATTTATTATGAACTATGGATTGAAAATCTAGGAAGCTGATTGGCCGACAGCTCTTTGAAACTGTGATGATATCTAGCTACACCATCACTGCTTCAAAAAGCCTCTGGCCACCAGCCTCCTCACTCACAATTTCAACAAATACAGCTGCACTGAAGCTGCGCTCGATAGGAGCAGCTTCTCACTCGTTGCCACTCACATTCCTATGCCCTGATTTGCCGACCGTGTGGCAGCTAACAGAAAAAAAAGAAAGCATCTTTAAGCTCTGGGAAATCTGGGTGTTTGCACAGACTTACTCAGTAAACACCCCATGTACCTCATAAGATTACTTAAACTTCTGTCGAGTGACTCAGGCTGCATCCCGGAACTCGTCACAAATCAACAGCCACTGACGCTCAAAGACCAGCCCCACTACTTCAACTTCACGTCAGTAATGTAATTGCCAAGTTATAAAGACACTACAAAAAAAGAAAAAGAACACAGAACAAATTATTCCCTCAGAAGACAGCACTCAGGGACAGCAAACAGAAACAGGGTTCACAGGTCATACCACCACAATACCTCTCCTGCCAGCTCCAACTACAACAGCGTCACCTGCTGTCTTCTAGAACTATTTTAACTGTATTCCTACACTAGCATAAAATTCTATTTTTAAAAAGAATAACTTTTTTTTTAAAATATTTCATTTCCAAATCTTTACTGCAGTTCATAATAGCAATAAGGCACTCCAGGGTGTTGTATATCATGGGATATCATCACTTCTTGGACAGTTGGACACACTCTGCCTGTGGCCTCGTGCCCAACCACTGGAGACATGATGATATCCCATGACATACCACACCCTGTCGTGCCTTATTGCTTAATTGTTCTCCCACCTACAAAAACAAGATTTGTTTCATTTAGCGATGAGTTGCTGTTGTAACGCACAATTTTTGGAAATTAAAGTAATTTGTTATGTGGCCATCATAGAACAATTGCCTGATTGATGTGGTCATACTTGGGTTTGTCAATTGTGATGGACATACACTTTCTCTTGCTCATACCAAATGTTCATACTCAAGTGGTAAATCTTGGTCCATGTTCCTCTTAATGGAACAATAAGTCATCCATACTGTCTTGTTATGCCAGGTTTTTTGATGTAACATTTAAGCAATAAGGCATGACTGGGGGTTAGATTAACAGTCTGTTAATCACCCCCTGGGGTGTAGTGTGGAGCGAGGCTCAACCAAGTGCCATATTGTCCCTAGGGGGTGATTGACTGTTAATCTAACTCCTGGGAGTGCCTTATTGCTATTATAAAAAAAAATTCCAAAAGAAAAGTGTTAAAAGTATACTTTGTGAATGTTTTCCTCATTTAGAAGATAATTTTTAATAAAATAGTTCTTCCACCAACAGTTTGAGAATGCTGGTTCAAAATAAGAATGCAGCATTCCAGACATTCAGCAGTGCTAGAGTATGGAATGCTGACAGGAAAAATCCATGTGCCATTGTGATCAGGCTGTACATGGTAGTTTAACAGGGATTAATGTAAGGCTGTCAGAATCCTTACAGCCAATTGGACTGCAGCATTTCTGAGACCCTTTTTATGTTTGCTTGCACGCGGCGCAAGAAACATATTGTGGTAGCTAGGTGCCAAAGCAGGTTCTGGAGGTGCGGTACTGTTGAAGCCAATACTGGCACAGCATTTTGGGGTGTGTGTTATGTCCACCAATAGTGGGGGACACAGCCAGTGACACTAGTTTGGAACCTTGGCATCAACTTCTGAAAAAATAGCTGCTGCAATCAGGGGCCACCTTGTTATTGCAGCGTCAGCCATTCACTACAATGAGGGAGTGACCCGTCATTGCAGGGCAGGACTTTGCAGCCCTGATATTGCTTGTGAACATGGCAGTGGCTTGCCACCTGTTCACAAACAATATTAACTCCCTCCCCTGCTGAGGGGGTGCCCAATCCCCCTGGCAGAATGTGCCCCCAAACATGTTTGTTTCACAACGGGGCCCCAATCCCATCAGCTGCAGTGCCCCAGATGGGAGCAGTTGCCAACGGGGAGCCCACTCCTGTTGGCAGTATGTAATGCCCCCCCACTTTTCTTTTCTGGTGATGGGGAGCCCAATCCCCATAGGCACAATCAACAACCCCCTTGTTGTGTGCCAACGAGGGTGCCCAATCCCCATCGGCATAACATAAACCCCCTTGTTGTGTGCCAATAGGGGTGTCCAATCCCCTGTCAGCTACAGTGGCCCCCCAATAAAGACTCAGTTGGCACACTGGGAGCCAACACCAGCATGCCACATTGCCCTGTAAATAAAAAAATGTCACGCAATGTCTTTTTTTTTTTACCTGTAATGATGGAAATGGTCCCCCTGTTCTCCCTGCCCCCTCCCACAATCTGCACCCACCTACTGTGCACCCTGCCTCCCTACACCTCCCTCACCCCATACTTACCTCTGGACTCTGGCGAGACGATCTTTGGTGGACCAGGAACACGTCTGCAGTCTTCAAAGCTGACCACGAACTGAGGAAATGCCGGTAAGCTTTATAATGGAATAAATAGGGTTTTTCAACTTTTCTGCAAATCTCAGGCATTTTTTGGAATTTTGCCACCAAATTTTCAACGTGAGGTTATTGGGACCCTTACTCATGAATTCTATCACTATTATGGCATTAATTGTCCCCGAAAGGTGATTTTACAGTCACTGCGTGGAATCACCTTTCAGAACTGATTAATGAAACGACAGTGCCAGTGTTCATGAAGTGGGATCTCAAAAACCCTAGGTTGCAAATTTGGTGGGAAAAATCCAAAAAATGACTGTTTTACGAGCGTGCATTGTGCAGTTGCTACGCATGCTCGTAACTTTGCGAATTTGCAATATTTTCACCCCAGATTTTCAACATTGGCATTTTTTCAGACCTCCTTGTGAACAGTACAGCTGTCATGTTTCACACCCTTGATGAAATGTGTTTTCGCACTTGTGGTGCGGAATAGCTTGGTCGGTGTGGGAAATCAGTGTTCTGCACAGATTAAGAAACTGACAGTGGCACTGTCCATCAGCAGAGGTCCTAAAATGCCTACACTGAAAATTTGGAGACGATACTTCATAAAATTACTGTGTTATGAGCTTGCTTTGCAGTCTTCCTATGCACACTCATAGGTTCACAAATTTTCAATATTTTCAGTCCAGATTTTCAACATTAGCATTTTACCACACCTCCTTATGAGCAGTAAAGCTGTCATTTTTCACATTTTGCCCAAAATGTGTTTCCGCACACATAGCGTACAATAGCGCAGTTGGTGTGCGAAGTCAATGTTTCAGACAGAGTAAGAAAACCACAGTGACACTGGTCATGAGCAGAAGTGTTAAAATGGCTATTTTAAAAAATTTGTGAAAAAATTCTCCAAAATGACTTGTTTACGAGCATGCCTTGTGCTGTTCCTTTGCATGCTCGAACGTTTGTGAATTTTGACTATTTTCACTCCAGATTTTCAACATTGGCATTTTACCATACCTCCTTATGAGCAGTACAGCTGTCATTTTTCACATCTCACCCAAAATGTGTTTCCATGCATGTAGCACACAATGGCGCAGTCGGTGTGCAAAATCAATGTTCGGGACAGATTAAGAAAATCACAGTGACACTGTTCATGAGCAGAGGTGTTACAATGGCTATGTTAAACATTTAGTGAAAAAAGTCCATAAAATGACTGTGTAATGAGAGACCAATTCGTAGTTTCCATGCACTCTCATAAGCTCATGGATTTCTAATATTTTTAGTCCAGATTTTTACCACTGGCATTTTTGGTACCAATTTAACAAAACAAATCACAGACCTGTTTTAACAGTGACCATTTGTATCAAGGGCCTGATGAATCATTATTTGTTACTGCTTTAAATTCTGGACTTAAACCTCAACCATTGCCTGAGGCATCATTTGAGCCCTCCCTTCTGTCATTGTCCAAATCAAGGTCCCAACATCACGATCTGTCTTTGCTTCAAATATTGGACGTAAACCCCAGCCAATGCCTATGGCATCTGTTGTGTTCTCCCTTCAAACAGTCCTTCCTCCCTAGGCCATCATGACCAACCCTATCCTATCTCATCTGACCTTTCCTCCCCACTCTCTATACCCCCTCTCCTTTCTGCCCCACTTGCCAGGACATGCTTACATTACTTATCAAAGGACTCTAACATCTCAATCTTCTTTGCACTTTGAAGCTAGAGAAACTGCCACTCCTGCTCACTATGACTCCTCCAATGATGTTTACTGTATAAACTTTAGCCCATTACCTTATTTCCATATATCTGTATCCATGCAATTGTATTTAAATGGCAATACCTCCTGTTGAACCTATTGCTATGTTCTGGTGCAAGTATCTTGTCACATGTGATAGTTATATGTTATTATGTTGTTATTATTACTATGTAATTGTTGTGTACGTTCACTCAACCTGTTATGTCTTAACCCTGTTGGCAATTGTTTTGCCCAAGGTCCATCTTGTAAATGAACTTGTCTCAATGATGTTCTGCCTGGTAAAATACAGATTTTGATTGATTGATTGAATGAAAATGACAGAAAGAAAAGACATTATGAACTTATTGTGTCCCTTAGCAATTACCCTTGTACTTCGTAGTTCCAGCGACTGTATATGTTAAAGGGATTTACTAATAAGGTCCTGTTTTGGTGAGGCACAGGTAGAGTAAGGGTAGAGAAAACTGGTTCAAGTGATGGCTGAAATATTCCATCTGAAAAAAAGTAAAAATATTATAATATAAGAAAACTGCAAAAAGCATCTTAGAAATGTAAGACCACTTGCTAGTATTATTTAATATTCTTAAGAAAGTAGTTGTTTGAAATGAGGGGTGGGTGGTTGTAAAATCTTGAAGTTGGAAAACTAACACAAATAGATATCAGTCAAATAAATGAGGGTAGGGGTTGAATATTCCTCAGTATTTGTGAATTTTCAGTTACAAGCCCTGCATCATATGTACTGCTTAAAACAGATATCAAAATATTTCTCCTGAAGTCACTTGTCCAGTTCACTAGTCATAGAATCTGAACCAAATTATTTTATAGTTGAAAAACATAACAAAAAAATTTAATTAGTTCAAAAACTGCTTCAAGTATCAGAGTCATTATGTCCAAGTGGCTTGACTGTTTTCAGCAAAAAGATCCACTGTCTGTCTTTTCTTAAGAGTTTGTTCAGTCTATCCCCACCTCTGTTGAAGGATGGGACCCATTTAGTTGCCAGAAATGTTGTTCTGTATACGCTGCTATCATGCATTCCTCTATAATATTTCTCCAGTGCTAATTCTTCTTTACCACTTTGAATGCCTCTGAAGTGTTTTTGTATCTGGAGTTACAAGTTCTCTTATAGTTCTCCCCCACATAGAGTTTATCACATGGAGAGATGATAATGTAAACTATAAAGGAATATGCACATGTTATCAGTTCTCAGATTTCCATTGTGAATTTATTACTTGGTTTCATGAAGCATTTTGTTTGCATTGATTTTCAATTGGAATCTTTAACTGCTAATAAATAAATAAACTTTTGGTAACTGCCACTGTCTCTGTATGGCCTTCTCATTTGTAAAATGGCTGTGGATTAGAAGATCCTTCAGACTGTTTTGTTTTCTAAATCTGATGCTTGGGTGCCCTTCAATACTGTTTCTCAGATCATTGTCAATTTGTATGGCATTAAAATTGTAGACAATGTTCCCAATATATCCTGCAATATTGTTATAAGGGATGCTAAATTTAAGAATGTTGTTGCTGTTAAATGGTCTGTTTTCAGGGCTCAATAAGTTTTTATTTTCTAAATTCCTTGTGCTGGATTTTCAAAGATGCCTATAGATCAACACAAGCTGTGGCAATCATCAGCGTACATCACCTGCTGGTGCCTCAGGCGCAGAGACCTTGCACCTGATTTTAGTACAGGTGGGGCCCCGGCACCAAACTCCATGGTCATGCCACAACCACTCCCTCATGTCAAACAAGCAGTAGATGGGAGAGGTTTTATGGAGGCAGCCATCATTTCGAGGCCACAGAAGAGCTGGTCCACTCCTACAAAAACACCTGTGACCAAGAGGGCACAGTACCCACCAAGTGTTTATACCTACTGTCGTGTAGGAGCAGGAAGCTGGGGAGTTCTGTGGAAATGGGAAGAGGCATCATGCAATTACCTAAATGGTGTAGAGATTGGCAGTTGAGGTGTTACATGAGTGGCAAATGGGGTACAGGTATGTCTGAGGGCAGGGTGATGGGGCAACCTTGGCATTATGTGGGTTGATGCACTGGGGGCATGTAGCAGTACTGAGATACTGGGAGAGGAAGGTGAGTTAGGGTGCTATGTGGTCTAGAGCACAGGGGGTATGAGTCCAGGCATACTCCAGGTGGGCGGAGGGTGAATGATGTGCTGCTACATGCTGTGTGGGGACTGTATGCACCATATCAGGTCACTTGGACAGGGATGATGCTCTAAGTGTGAAGAGAATGGTCACTCTTGTCTGTGGGGGTCACTGTGTTTCAGGAGTTAGACACTGTGCACCAAAGTCATTGTGCACATAGTACCCACTGTCCACAGGTTGGCCCTTGCCCAAGAGCTCACTCCCTGGGGTGTGCCTTGCATCTCTCAGGACCAGTTGATCCAGGCACCAAGTGAGGACACTGTAGCCATTGACAGCAGTCAGATCCATGGGCTGGGATGGCAGCAGGCATCCAACCACAACAGGAGGACATGTGATCCCCCTACCCAGACCTGCCTCAAAGCACTGCAAATGGGATGTTATACCAACTTATGACTGGTCTAACTTCCAGCAAGCCTGTGGACAGAAAGGGGGCTTTGGTAATCCCCAAAAAGGGGTGACTGCAGCTCCACCTAGGCACAAGCCCCTTTCTGCCATGGCGCAACCCCATCTAAGGCACATGGCTGGCACTTGGCCAATTTGGCACAAGGGCACCAGATTTTGGCACAGCTTGCATTCAGAAATTGAGAATGCTGCAAGTGTAGATCCAAGGCACCCTGTGGGTCAATTCTGTTTGATGCTGGCACCTTGCATCAATATCAGTGCTTTGAAAATTGAGTCGCTTGTCTTTTTTTTCCTTCCAGAAGTAAAGCTTCACTATATCCCCTTGATTTAAATCTTCTAATTAAATCATTGGTTTAGTCCTGGAAGTCATGTCCATTACAGCAGTTTCTTCTTATTCTTAAAAATTGTCAATAAGGAATTTAGTCTTTCATTTCCTGTGGATGTGAACTATCTGCTCTTAGTAGTGTATTTACTGCTGAACTCTTTCTGTGGCACTTGGTTTTAATTATTTTATCTGGTCCTGCTGACAAAGTGATATCAAGGAAATTTAGTGGGCATTTTTATTGGTCAAATGACTGAATTTTAGTTTCAGGTTATTGTGGTGTAACCATACCATGAAGGTTTCTGCTTCCCCCATTGTTCTGCCCCACGCACGTATCACATCATCTATGCATCAATTAAGCAATAATGCATGACAGGGTGTGTGTTGTGCTGGGATAACATCATGCCTTGTGTGGCTGGGCACGAGGCCAAAGACTGAGTACGACCAATGGCAAGGCATGACATTATCCCAGCACAACACACACCCTGGAGTGCTTTATTGCTATTATAAAATGACTTGGCTGTCAACAATTTGTTGTTATTTTTTTAAGTTTTTAAGTTTTTTGTTTTTTAGTTACTGAAAACGGCATGTATCCTTTCACTTAATAAAGTAGTCCATGACATGCTTCTGTTTTTAAAAGCTTTTAATATTGATAACATTTGAACAGTAACAAGAGAATGATGACTTTTTGAATAAATAATGCCATGGGAATATATAACAGCATAAATATGTTTAAAAGCATGCAGTTTGTAAATAAATAAATACAATAACACCATAAATAAGTTTAAAAGAATGCAGTTTGCTTATATCAGATTTGGTAGAAACAGTTTCAACTTTGAACTAACAGTAGTCCCTGCTTGCTGTTACATATAGGAAGTTCATTTCATATTGTGTTTTTTGAACATGGAGTGCTTGCTTACTGAAATTATGCTGTTGCTCTTGTAGGTCTGATGTTTTCATTTGTTGTATACGTGGAAAATGCATATTGAGTTTCCTGTGATGATTGTTCATGTATTTAGGGATTACTTCGAGGAGACTGAGGTCACGCAGTACATGACAGCTGGTTGGTTCGTCATCGAGGTTACAGTGATTGCCTCATTTCCTGTGGCTTTAGGTTTGGATCTATGCTCCTGTGCTTGCTGGAGGATTCCAGGCGTGGTTCTGATATGGACTTGTCCATCATGACTGTAGGCATCAGTTATTTGGAGAGGACTGCAGTAGGTGATTGCTGCTTGGGAAACATGTCTGGAGGTATGTGGTTGCTCTGTTTTTCCACTGGTGCCAGATAAGAAGTTGCTCCAAGTGCTTTGGTTTTCTAGTGATGGGGCCCAGTAACTTCACAGAGAAGTTTCAGCTCGGTGGCCTGTGACAGCCACTATCTGTAGTGCTTGCAGTCCAGCATCGGATAAAATTTGAATGACAGTAGCACGGAGACACTGATTTGAGTATGTTTCCGGGAGTGCCGCAGCTTTACATATTTTTAGCAGCATTGCAGCTAGGAAATGTATTCCCATCGGTTCTAATGTGAACCATGTAATTTCATCAGACCATGGTTTACTTGGCTTTTTCCTGGGATGCAAGCACAGACTGGAAGCATTTTCATGTATTTTACTTAGATATTTGGTAAAGGCTGCTACTGGACAATGTGGATGTCCTGGGATCGCAATCACACGTAGGTTGTCCATTATTTTCTCATGATTTTTTGTTTTTTCATTGAAAGTCATTGTTAGGTACAGTGGAGTCTGAGCATAACTGGAAGGAGTCTGGCTTTAGTTTTCGCTGCCCCTCACAGCCACGCCTGGTGAAATTAATTTGAATTTCAAGCCAAATGCAGCAAACTAGACCTTCTGGTGTTTCTGTAGACAGCACCTCTGAGTTTCTCAGCTGGTCGAGATGGGTGAGTGGTATGGCGGGGTGATGCTCTTTGTGGTCTTTCCCTTCTTGATGAAGGTTTTTTATGTCGGCAATAAATACGTTGTTGGAGTATTGAAAATCAGCATTGGCCATGAGATTTATGTTTCTGCTTACTAGGGGTTCGTTCAAGTACCTGTTTATGCCAGCGCGAAGCTCTACATAACTGCTGATACTGTTACGGTTGTCCCATTGTGGTTCTGACTGAACCATAAAAGTTATGAAGGATACTGTTTAAAACAGATGCTGAAAGTTCATTTCCATGTTTTTTTCAGTGAGCCAGTTCAGGAATATTTTCATAGCCCAGGAAGTTGCTCGCTTTGTTGTGGGCTCATTTTTCTCTTTCTCAACTTGGTCCAGGTCTTGAGGTGCTAGATCCAAGTGTCTCTTTTTTCTTTTTTTTTACCAGGAGTTGTAGTACATTGTGGCTGGTTTGAGTGTTTCTTTTCAGTTTCAAACCATGTAGTCAGGTCTGCCATGTTACAGATCTCAAAGTTAACCTTTGATAGTTGTGTCATTTTGTTTATTTCTTGTCAGCTATTCTGAGGTAAAGGTTTTGAGTGGTTTTCACAGGTGCAGTGATTTCTTTTTTTTTTTCTTAGGCTCTATCAGGTTGCCGGGAACTGATCCATGATGTTGTACTGTATTATCCTCACACCTTCTGGGCACTGCTGGCCAATCAGGTGAGTGGATTTTTTCTTGCCATTTTATAATAATATTTAATGATGCTTCTGAGATATGGATTTCCATTGTTGCCCAACATGTGTGTTTCCTCCCATAGTCCTAAGAATAGATTCACCAAGGATGGCATCATGCTTACACCCATAGCCATGCCTTAGACTTGGATGTAGAAATCATTGTCAAATGTGAAAAAATGTGCTTCAAAATGAAGTCATTCTAGTATGAAGTCTATAGGGATGTTTCTATGTCCATGTTTTCTTCAAGATAGTACCTGCAAGCATTGAGGCTGTCCTCATGCTAAATTGAAGTATATACATACTCCACATCTATCCCCTGCCAGTAATAAGTTTCTTCCCACAACATGTCTTCAAATTTATTTAAAGTATCCATTGTATCCTTGAGGTGGGATCCCAAACTGGTCATGTGTTGCTGCAGGAAGAAATCAATGAAAAAGACTACTTTCTCAGTCAGTGATCCCACCCCAGGGACTATTGGTCTGCCAGGTGACTCTGTCTTGTTTTTATGAATTTTGTGAAGACAGTAGAATGTAGCTACTATGGAGTTTTCTGTCCAGAGGTACAACAACTCATCCTCACTGATGTCTCCTTCTAGTCTGACTCTTCCTAGCATCACTTTGCATTTTTTAATGAATGCGCTTGATGGGTCTGCTGGTAATTTTCTATAATTTTGGTTGTCATTTCAGTGATCCAAGACTGATTGGTCAT
Source organism: Neoceratodus forsteri (assembly GCA_016271365.2). Lineage (NCBI taxonomy): Eukaryota > Metazoa > Chordata > Ceratodontiformes > Ceratodontidae > Neoceratodus > Neoceratodus forsteri. The sequence continues at coordinate 1,606,892,613 of CM057449.1, forward strand.
TTTCCCTGTAACTCCTGTGCAATTTCCTTGTGTTTTCCTGTAGATTATATTATTCATTTGGAAGTCAAATTGCCCTATTTTTCCCCATAACCAGTGCATGTCTATGGGAAGAATTTCTCTGTAGATGGTTCCTGTAATGACAGACAGAGGCCCATAAGTCTCTTTTAGGCTTCAGTTTAATAGCCTTGTACAGCTCAGCACAATACAGTTCATCATAGCTTATATCAGTGAACTAAGAATAATACTGGCAGGTTATTGCCTACCAAACTCATATATTTATACAGCATGTATATATAGAATGACGCAATGCTACCTGTCATTCCTATCCTTACATCTCCACCTGTAAGTTGCTTACAACCCTCGAACAAAACAAAATAAATCATTAAATGTATTTTCTACTTCATAAATGGCAATGTTCTTATTGCAGATCTCAGTCCTACTCTTGCCAGTATTTGTCAGGCTTTTGAATCATCCGTCTACTGACCTGGCTCACTGCAGTTTGATTGTCATTGGCTGCAGACTTGCTGCACATAAGCTGTGAGTTCTATGAGGCAGTCAACATCATCTGTGGTGGGTTGTCTGACTGCTGCACCTCTGCAAGTGTTTCACGCTCTGAAAATGTGTCATCCTTCACTTCATCAGGGTATCCCTCTCTCTCCAAGAATGGGCAATGTCTCCTGCACCAGCAATGGCTTTCTTGTCAGTGGTGCTTGAGTTCTCAGTTATCTCTATGATTCCAATGGTACTTTTTCCCACTGGCTTCAATAATATAGGGACCAGGTTCCTTAGTACATGCACTGACAACAGTGGGCATCCACTCATGTCCACTGGTGTACAAATACACTGGTTGCACTGGAGCCAAGGAATGGAGTGGGCTTGCATGTTGGTTGTAATAAAAATGCTTTTTTCAGCTGATTTTCTCATAGCTTTGCTGGAATGTTTGTCTTTATTAATCCTGGTCTCAATAACTCTGGTCTTGTGGGGATCAAAGGTCTTGTCCTTTGTCCCCTTAGTTGTTGAGCTGGTGACCCCAGTCCTTCTATTGGAGTGTTTCTCAGATCCAACAATGTGGGACAGTGATCGTTATGGCCCCGATTAGCTTTCTTAAATACATTTTTTACTGTTTGAATGGCTCTCTCCACCATTCCATTACTCTGTGGATACGTGGGCAATGATGTAATATGTTTACTCATAACTTTTGGCAAAAATGTCAAATTCAACATTTGAAAAATGGGGCTCGTTGTCCATAATAAATACTTTCGGTATGTCGTGTCTTGCATACTGCAATTTAAAGTGATTGATAACAGTCTCACTTGTGGTATTTTGCAGTAGTGAAATCTCAATGAACTTTGAATAATAATCACCCATGGCAAAAATGTTTTCTCTTTCAAATTCAAATAAGTCTGTGACTACCTTCTGCCAAAGTCTGTCAGAAATTTTGTGATGCTGCATCGGTTCCATGAGTTGGGCTTTGCTGTAATGATTACTAATGTTGTATTTAGCAACAAAGTTGCTTATCTGGCTAGTCATGCCTGGCCAGAAGAGAATGTCTCATGCTCTCCTCTTGCATTTCTTAATGCTTAGATGACTGCTATGTATTTTGGCAAGCATGTATTTTCTTAATGTTGCAGGTACAATTAGTCTATCTCCCTTTAATAATAGTCTATCTTCTATGGTGATTTCCTCCCGAAACAGAGAAAACTGTTGGAGGTCTGGATCAGTTTGTGATCTTTCAGAAGGCCAGTCCTGCATAACTGTCTCTCTCAATTCAGCTTGAAACAGTCTTAGTTTTTCATCACTAATCTGTAACTTGTCAATTGTATGCACCTCGTATTTGTCTATATCAGTTTCTAAAATTGGTGTATTTTTAACAGCTCGGCTGAGTGTGTCAGCAATATGGAGTTCTCTTCCTGATTTATAGCCTGCTCACAAATTGTATTTTTGCAGCTTCAAAATCATGCATTGAGTCCTTGGTGGGGCTGTATGCAGTGGCTTGCTAAAAAGGCTTTCTAGAAGCCTGTGGTCTGTTTCCACATGTAGCCCTTGTCTCCCATAAATGTTCTGATGAAGCTTGAGGGAGCTGCATACAATGGCCAGCATTTCTTTCTGAATCTGTGCACAGCTTCTCTCTGCTTTGTTTAATGATCATGAGGTGAAGGCAACAGGTCACCCATCTTGTAGCCAGCAAGCACCCAGCCCCTCAGAGGATGCATCAGTGGAAAAGGCAACTGGTTTGAGCAGATCATAGTATGCTAAAACCGGGGAGGTGGGAATGTGTGATGACTCTTTTCAGTTCCATAAACACTTTCTCATGTCAGTCCTGCCAATGTCTTGCAGTTTCTTTCTGAAGTAGTTCTCTCAGTGTTTTATGAATGGTGGAAAGATTTGGAATAGATTTTGCTACATAATTCATCTTTGCAAGTCTGTTTTACATTATGGGGTGGGCATGTCAACAACCACCTTAATTTCATCCAGATCTGCTGTAAGTCAGAGTTTGCTTTAGCTTGTTACCAGTGTATGAGACTTCAGTCAGCTCAGTTTGGGATTTTTTTTTAATTCAATGTTAAATTACCTTCTCAAGCTCTCCACAGAACCTTTGGTGTCTCTCATTGTGTTCCCTCATATCAGAACCCCAGATTAGGATATCATTCAGTCCTAGTCCTTCAAAAATTTGGGAAATATTCCTTTGGAAAACCTCAGCAGCAGAGCAAATACCAAATGGCATACATTTGAACTGACATTGCCCAAATGGAGTGTTAAAAGTCATTAAGTCAGAACTGGGTTGATCAAGCAAAATTTGCCAAAATACATGATCTGTATCCAGCACTGAAAATATTTTAGCTCCTGCAAGCCTGGAAGCTACCTCCCACACTGTTTTCAAGAGGTAATGTTCCCATTTAAAAGCTTTTTTTAAATCCCTTGGATTGATACATATTCTTAGTTTATAAGGATTTTCAATAACAACTGTAGAGATGACCCAACTCATAGGCTTTTTAATTTTCTCAATCACTCCCAGTTTTTCCATTTTCTCAAGTTCTGCCTTGACTTTTCCTTTTAAGGCAAAGGGAATTGTTCTGTATGGGTGAACTACAGGGTTCCCAGATTTATCAACCATAATGTGATGTTCTTCTTCTAAACAGCATAATTGTTGAAAGGTATTTGTAAAAATCAACAATATCTCCTCAGTGGAGTTTACTTGTTTATCAGTGACAGTAGTTATTGAAAACAATTTCTTAACAAGTCTCATTTCTAGGCAAGTTGGCAGTCCCAGGACTGGTGTAACATTGGCATCTACCACTTGAAACATATTGAGATGGTACTGATTTTTGAAACACGCAGCTAAAGTAACTTTTCTGTGCACAATCAGCTGATGCCCAGAATAAGAAATTGGTCTTGCTCTTGATCTCTGAATCATACAGAAGTGCAGCATTCCAAGTGGGGTCTTACTAGGCTGGAATAGAGGGGAATCAATACCTTTTCATTTCTGCTTTTGATATTTTTCGAGATACATTCCAGGATTTGATTGCTTTTCTTTACAATATTTTTTGTGTGTAGTTCAAAGGAAAAGTTTTTTGAGATTATGACTCCAAGATCTTTTTCATTATCTATTGTTTGTAGTATAGTATTGTTTAGTTTGTAATTATAGCAAGGATTATTTTTACCTATGTGCTTTACTTTGCACTTATGTTCGTTAAATAAAAGTTGTTTTCTTTGGCTGACCAACTCTCTAGGTGGGCCAGATTATTTTGAAGTTCTGTAGCAGAGTCTGGGTCAATTATAATGCTTCCAAATTTGCATTCATCTGCATATTTCCCTATCCAGCAGTCTTTAGTAAGGGGGGACATTGTAGATATTAGGATATTAAAGAGAACTGGACCCAGCATGGATCCCTGTGGGACACCACTGGTGACAGAGCCCCAAGGAGAAAAATTACCTTTTAGAGAGACTTGTGAATGGTTTGGTAGCCATGCTTCTACTCAACATGTGATAGCTGGATGAATTTGTAGGATTTTCATTTGCTCTATAAGAATTTTATGTGATACAGAGTCAAATGCCTTAGAGAAATCGAGAAAAATGATGTCAACAGCTAGACCATTATCCAATGCCTCACCTACAGGTTCCAAAAAGTTCAGAAGATTTGTTTGGCAAGATCTGCCCTTGACAAACTCATCCTTTCTTTTAATAGTCTTTCTAATAATTTGGAGTCCCCCAGGGCTCCATTCTGGGACCCCTCCTCTTCAGCCTATTCTTAAACTCACTACAGGATAGCTGCCCAGAACAAATAATTCTCTACGACGACGATGCTGTGATCCTCACCTCAGACCCTGATCCAAACCAATTACAAAATAAACTTCAGCGGGCCTTCTACTCCATCGAATCCTGGTTCCTAAATCATAAACTGCTTCTCAATCAGAAAAAAAACAAGTCTATGGTCTTTTGCAGCCCCCACAACAAAAACAAACAACTCCACCTCTCCATTGCAACCGAACAAGGAGCCATCCTAGAGCAAACACAATCGTTCAAGTGCTTTGGCATCACCCTTGATCCCCACCTCTCATACACTGTCCATATTAGCAATGTGGCAAAGTCTGCCAATGTGAGGTTAGGTATATTATTCCGGCACAGGAAACACCTAACCCCAGAAGCACTGTCAGTGGCCATCCAAAGCTCCATTGTCAGCATCATAGACTATGGTCTTATCATATATGGATCTGCAACTATCACTACTCTCAAATGTATCGTGACCTCCCTGAATAAGGCCTGTCATCTTATCACTGGCTCACATCGCCATACCCACACTTGTGACCTTTATTCCCAATCTGGATGACTTCAACTAGACTAACGCATAAAATACCAAACCTGCATCATGGCCAAGAAAATCATAATGAGACTTGCCCCACCTGGTGTCTGTGCCCTCCTTAAACCTAGACATAGGAATGTCACTACAAGGAGATCCAATTCCCATCTACTACATATCCCACGATGTCGTACGACCCAAGGACAAAGATCATTTGCCTATCAGGCATCCAACTGGCTCAACTCTCTTGGCAGTGACATAGTGACCACTCCAACACGCAGCCTTTTCAAGTCCAAGCTGTGCCTTTCACTGCTTGTATCCTGTGATTGCCCATCTTAACATTTCCACCATTCCAGCTGCACATGCCTCAGCACCCAGCACTTACAATCAGTCTTTGCACCCCTAACACCTTACGTGTCATATTCCCTTGACAAGATCCCCTGGTACTGTCTCCCAACTCACCCACCTCCTGTATCTCACTCCTGCCCCCACCCACCTCCTGTACTGCCCTCCCTCTGCACTCTCCCTCGATCTCCTACCCTCACTTCTCCCATCGACCCGCCTCCTCCCTTGTCTTGCTCATAGCTCAAGTCTTTGTACTGGTTATTACATGTTTGTAAGTCAGTGACGTTATGTTTGTAACTAAAAATGATGACTGTTGCACACGCTGACGTGGAACCTTTGTAAAAGAGCCTCTGCTCAAAGGTATTGTAATCCTAGATTGAAATAAATAAATAAAATAAAATAATGGTTTACAGAAACTGCTGTTAGACTTATGGGTCTATAGTTTTGAGGTAAATTTTTACTACCATCATTGTGAATGGTGATCACTGCGTCCTGATTTCAGATTGGGAGGGTTGAACCAGAAGTAAGGGAGGCATCAAATAGTACAATTAATTGGCCAGCTATCTGTTCAGCTTTACTTTCATGAAATAGGGTGAAAACCCATCTGGACTAGAAGAACTGTCTGATTTGGTAATACTGATGACAAAGCGCACTTACCCGGTTACCAAAAGCTAATAAAATAAATAAAATCTAACACTTCCTTTGTTTTCACTTTTATAATTGGGCTAGATGGTAATGTGTTTGTTAATGGCATATTGTCTTTGGTGCTTAAGATGCTAGCGAAATATTTATTTAGAACAGTAGCCATTTCTGCCTCTTCTGTTATTAACCCCTTGAGTGAGATTAGGGGGGCTTATATTTGAACTACTTTTTTCATGGATCCTATGTAATTAAATAATTATTTTGTTGTTCCTTCAGATTTTTTTTGGCTATTCTAATTAGATGTTTGTTTTTATTTCCTATTGTTTTGTATGCTGTCCAGTTACTGGGTGTAGGGTGTTTTTTTTATATTTTTATATAGTCTTTGTTTTTTGTTTACATTACGTTTTATGTTTTTATTCTGCAATGGGGGGGGTCTCTTGTTTTTGCTGTATTTTGTCCTAGTTTGTACCCACAAATTTATACAATATTGTAGCTTTTCCTGTATTTTGAACCAAACAGTGTTTAGGTCACAGTTTCCAAGTTCTGATTGCCAGTCTCAGCTTTTGAGGTATTTATTTATTGATTAATAGTCAGCTTTATAGAAAGCTTTGATTTGTGTACAACCATGATTACTTATGCTTTGTTTGATATTTGTTTCAATAAGCACCATGTTATGATCACTGTTAGAGAGGGGATGAAACACTTCCACTTTATTTACTTCATCTCCTAGGTTTGTAAGAACTATATCTAGGATATTTTGCTCCCTAATTGGGCTCAATACTAGTTGTTCTATGTTATTTAAGTTCATTAGATCCAAAAATCTTTTTTCTGGACTAGAACTGCCCTTGCTGGTGATCCAGTTGATGTTTGAAAGGTTAAAATCACCCATGAGAATATGGTCACCCTCAATGTCCTTGTTTTCAATTTTGTCCTTGAATATGTTATTTTCGTTTTTATCAAGGGTTGGAGATCTATAACCAAGGCTGATGGTTATGTTATGGTGATTTGAAATTTGAACTTTAATCCATAAAAGTTTGATATCTGTATTTTCGTTTGTCTCATTTGCTAATGCCCTATATTTCAGTGTGTTTGAGATATATAGGATGATTCCACCTCCTTTAGAATACTTTCTATTTTTTTTCCAAATTTTATCTAATCTGGAGTTTCTGTGTCCCAGTCACATTCTTTCCATGTGTCAGTGACTCCACAAATACTACTGTTATGTGTAGACATAATGTCCTTAAGCTCACTGTTTTTTTTTGGAGAGACTTCTGTCATTTACCAAGAGTATATGTAAATTATTGCTGTTCTGTTTAAGAGGGTCATTTTTATGAGAGAGTGTATTATTCTTTTTAATTTTGTGTTTTATTTGTACTTAATTCTTTAATTTGATCAAAGAAGTTAACTGATTTTTTAGTGTTCAGAGAATCCCATAAGATGGGCTTCTTCCCCTTATGCATTAGTTTAAATTGTTTTTTATGAAGGAGACAATTTGTTTTCGTAGAACATTATTTCCCTTCCTGATAAGATGTAATCCATCTCATGAGTATAGTTTATAGTTTTCATGAAAGTCCTGCCAATGTGTGATACAGTCAATATTTTGTTTAAGGCACTAACTTCATAGCCAATTGTTGAGGTTTTTTATTTGTGATTGAATGAAGTCTGGCGCTATAGGAATTGGGAGTATCTCTGAGAATGCAATTTCACAGTTTAGTTCAACAGGTTTATTTGCCATTGCCACAATGTCCTGCTTTATCTTTAGTAGAGAATCTCTCTGGATGTTATTTGCCCTGGCATGAATAATAACAAGTGGTTTCTCAGAGTTTGTTAGGATGTTTTGTAGCATAGCTATAATTTTTTCTATTTTAATGCCTCTAAACGATAGCAAAGTTCTTTTTTCTTTGTTGTTGTTACAGACCATTCTATCTAGATGTTTAATTATTGAGTCACCTAAAACAAACAATGGTTTATGATTTGGAGAGTTTTGAAAATCCATTAGGTCAATAACCTCAGGTTGTAAATGGTTAGGTTTTCTATTGAGAGGTGGTAAATGTAATGGTAGTACAGATAGTACAGGTAGTAGAGGATTAGTGATACATATATATTGGGTCACCGGGTTATTTTTATTCTTAGCAATGGGGATAATTTCTTCATTGCAACTAGTAACAACTAACACAGGGTGGGCATTTATAGAGGTAGCCTGTAGGGTTTTGTCTGATTCTGTTTTGCTAGTGGAAGTGCTTATTACTGATGGCTGGGACCTTGGTTGGCTATCTTGGGTATTGGTATTGGTGTCAGTGGGATCAGCCAAATTGCATAATGCATCATACCAGTAAGAGATTGGTGTAACAAAAGTGCCTGCTTTGCGGCCTTTTTTTGGTGCTTTAGCATTTTGAACCAAATACCAGTGTTCCTCTTCTGTATTTGTATTTGGGTCTGACTCCTAGCTCTTTTTTTATGTTAATGGCATTTGTAAGTTTTGAGAAACAGTAACCAGTCTATTAAAATTAGAAATGGACATATTTTCTAGGTAATGCAGAGATTCATTATTGTCTGACAAATTGTAAGATTGTGGTGCTTGCATATCTTTAAATGGGGAGCTATTCTTTGCTTGTAGTCTGAAGGCCATTGCTTTCTGATTTATTTCAAGTGCATTTAATCTTGTTTCAAACATATTACTCTCCTGTTGCAGCTCATGGCTTTTTATGTATTTGAGACATTTGAAAGCATCCTCATTTCCTGGTGCCTGGGGTATAATATCATACATGTTACAGAGTACACATTTGATTCCTATTTCTCCATTTACTGTGATAAGGTAATCTGGCATGTTAAAGCTCTTGAGATTAGATAAAGCTAGAAAGCTAAGTATTTCATTTAAATATATAGCTTTAGCAAACCAACTCCATGATCTACATTTTGGGTCACGCTTCTACATGCTAAAACATGTAAAACACACCCTAGACGTGCGTAACTTTGCACACATCTTGGCACATGTACAGCACTTGCACTTGCCCTGCTCATACTCACCCTGCTCATAGCAGAGCTCATTAAATGATGTAAAATGACCCAGAAGTTGTTATGCAGGTCATGCCAGCAAATCACAAGTTGCAAACAAATAAAAAGTTAAAATAAGTCTAAAGCCTCTCTATGCAAAGGGTACACTCTCTCTCACTACTGGACTCTTTTTTAACTATGTGGATATTCACACCCACTTCTGCGCAGTACATTTTGCCAAAATTATTTTTCCAATTACAGTCTTCACTTCTGTCCAAGCACGGGGCATCTTGTCGGCTTATGCTCTCAACTGCATTTCCCACATCTGAGTACTTTATCATTCATACAGACAAACTTTCTTTACTTTTATTAAAGCCTCCTTTTTCTCTCCTTTTTTGAACAACTTTGCATGCTCATTATTTTCCTCTGGGAATGTCTCACTAAGACACAGAATTTGTCTCTCTCTGAGCTCAGCTGCTCCACAGATATCGATGGCTTTAACCAATGTCAACTCAACTTCCCTGAGCAGTCTGTGTCCCACTTGATCATCCTGTATGCCACAAACAATTTGAGTCCAAATTAATGCATTATACAGGCTTCCAAATTCACATGATTTTGTTCTCAGTCTTCAGTCAGTGATGTAGACATTAATGGATTCACCCAGATTCTGGTTTCTAATGTTAAACAAGTGCCTCTCATACATCACATTTTTTTGTAGATTACAGTACCTCTTAAAATTGTCCATAATATGTGACAGGTTCTCTTTATCCTCTTCCTTTGCCCATTCAGAAGTGCTGTACACCTCCAGAGCTGCAGGACTAGCCACATGAAGAAATGTCATAGTCTGTATCTTCTGAAATTTCTCGGTAAAGCCACTGGCTATAAAAATTTAAATCTGCTGCTTGAACATGTTCCACCCCTCAGCCAAATTCTCTTGCAGTCCAAGAGCATTTTGTGGCAATAATTGCTCCATTCTGACACACGTACTAATAGATGGCAGCCAGTAAATCTCTTTCAAGCTTTAGTTTTATATCCTTGAATGGCGCAGCACAGTCCAGTTCGGCACAGCTTATTTCAGTTTACTAAGTATGATACTGGTGGGTTATTGCCTGACAAAGTCATACATTTATATAGCACATACAGTATATAAGGAATGATATAATGCTACACACCATTCATATTCTTATGGTTCCAACCCCCTATAAAATACAGAAATCCCTATAACTCTGTGAGCCCTGTCATTTAATAACTTGTACACCATCTTCTTGTAGCCCTCTGTATTACATACACCAGTATTACTGCTGTTATCTGCTTCTGTTATAAACAATCTTTTCTCTTTGCATAATGCTGTTAATGCTGATCTCTTATCTGGTATGAGGTTATCTCTTCAGTCCCTTTTGTCAAAAATGTTCTATTTCTTTTCTTATCATCTTGTAATACACATTTATGGCTGGACAAATGATTATTGTACATAACCTGATTTAGGTTTGAAAAGAATGGTTCTAAAAGCCCTTATGTCTCTTGTTTATATTCCCCCTTCAATTTGAAAGGCATCCACTATATGAAGTACTGTAGGTCTCTGTGCATGAGTAGTTCCCTATTGTCCAACACATCTGTATTATCTATCATAGGGGTACATCTAACAGCATTTTCATCTCCCATAATGTTTAAAATGATTGTCAAATCATGTATTTGGCTGTTTTCTATATCCTAGGTTATAGTGCCAGTTCCTTCTATAATACTTGTTCTCCTGCTCTTTCCTTGGTCCCCTTACCGTAGTATTTCTTGAGCTGCAGATTTCGGACACATTTTAAAATATCCACCTCTACCCCAAATTGATTTGTTTGTGCAGCTGGTACAATACCAGAGTGGGAACCAAGGAAATGAGTCATGCAGTCAATGTTTTTCAATGCATTTTTATCTTATATTCACAGCATGGTAATTTTTTTAATATTTTCCCCCAAATCTTCAACATGGCCTTTTTGGGAGCCCACCTCAGGAGCAGGGTAGGTGAAATTATTCAAATCATGCCTGAAAAGTGATTTTGAATTTGCTCTGCATAATCACTTTTCAGGAGGGATTTGAACATTTTCTCCTACCAAGTTTATGAGGTGAGGTCATAAGAAGGCTATGTGATTTGGAGTAAACATACTAAAGAAACAACACATTTAGGAACATATGTTGAACATTTTCAATGCCCACTCATAATGTTGTCACATTTCAATATTCTGACAAAATTTTCAACATAGCCATTTTTAATGGTACCTAATTAACATAACAGCTGTTGATTTTAAAATCCTGGCCAAAATGTGTTTTCGCACCTGTGATGTAAAATGATGTTTTGACTACGACTTAAAAAAATTTTCACCTACCGGATTCACAAGGTGGAGTCATAAGAAAAAGATATGGAAAATGTGGGGTCAAAATAGTAAAAAACAACAAAGTTATGAAAGTACATTGACATTTTTCAATGCTCACTAATAGCTTTGGTAATTTTCAATACTTTTACCCCAAATTTTCAACATAGTCATTTTTTCACACCACCTAATAAAGGTGATAGCTGTCTTTTTTAAATCCTGGCCAAAATGTGATTTCACACCTGTGGCACAAAATTACCTTTTGTCCACTGTTTTATAAATAACACCTGTCATTTTCAGAATGGTGGATCATAAAAAGACTATGTTGACATTTCAATCTCTCGGACGTAGATTGGAGCCTCCCAGCAACATAAGGATGGCAGTAGAATTGAACAACACAAAGATGAGGGTCCTGGACTTCAGCAGGGCAAATAAAAAAAAAAACACGAGTGAATGCCTCAGGAATGACCTAGCAGAGGGGTTGACCTGGGTTGGGTGAAGGAACATACGGTGAGGATAAGAGAGGGCATAGTGAAGGCAACAAACCTCTTCACAAAGGAAGTAAGCAAAAGCAGGAGGAAAAAGAGATCTTTATAATTCTCAAAAGAACTGGCTGAAAAGGTAAAGGCTAAAAGGGTAGCAATCAGGAGGTGTGAAAAAAATTCAGAGGGAGGAGGAAAGGGAGGTGTAGAATGAGAAACAGAGGGAGGAAGGGAAAGCAATAAGGATCACCAAGGTGCAAACAGAGGAAGGAATGGCCCTGGAGTAAAGAAAGGGGTCAATATATTTCTTTAAGTATAGAGTGAAAAGAAGAAGTCCAGGGGAGAGATTGTAAGGTTAAAAAGGGGAAGGGGACTGTGCAAAGGGGGACCAAGAAAAGGAAGATATCCTGAATAAATACTGTACTTTTTTCAGTGTTTATGAAGTAAGGAGAAGAGGTGGGGCCATAGAAAGGCATCAGGACACTGGGGGAAGGGAGCGAGACACTAGTCCTTTTCCCAAGAGAGTCCTGAGGGGACTTCCAAATTTGAAAGTGGACAAGGTGTTGGACTCAGATGGGGTAAATCTAAGGGTTTGGGGGGAGCTCAGGGAGGTACTGGATGGACTTCTGATTGTCCTATTTAACAGCTCATTAAAAACAGGTGTGGTTCCAGAAGACTGAAGGATGACAGATATAGTCCTGCTTCACAAAAATGGTAGCAGGGAGGAAGCAGGGAACTATGGGCTAGTCAATCTGACATCAGTGGTGGAGAAGATAATGGAGACACTACTGACGGAAATGATTGTGGAGTATTTTGTATTGAATGGATTACAAGACCCGATGCAACATGGATTCACTGTGGGAAGGTCATGTCAAGCAAATCTGATAGATTTCTTTGACTGGATGACAAGGGAATTAGATTAGAGTGGAGCAGAGGATGCGGCCTACCTAGATTTCAGTAAGGATTTTGACACTATTCCATATGGGAAGCTCATAAAGAAGCTGGACAGCTTAGGTGTGGATCTGAAGGGGTAAACTGGGTAAAAAACTGGTGACAGAGGGTGGTGGCAAATGGAGTTCATTCTGGAGAAGAGAGTGACCAGTGGGATGGCCCAGGGATCAGTACTGGAACCTGTCCTCTTTAAAGGAAAACTACACCCTAAACTTGAAAAAATATATGCTGTGCAGAGTGTTTTAATTTGTATGTGAAGTTCTAGTGTTTCCTTCCCTCTGACTGGTATTAGGAGTTTCTCCTAAATTAGCCTGCTAGCTTTAGAGTAGTTTTACGACCCCTGGAGATCTCCATATCAAATAGCTTTATTGCATTTCTTTGTCCTACACTGCACCTTGTTTCATGTGATGGTGATGTATTAGAGCCCATAAATCCATCAGAAAGCATTGCATTACAATCAGTTCACAATAATAGAGATGGCTGTATTTTAAAATCTGTAGAATTCAGCTTGGTGACCACCCTCATCCTAAAGGTTTTACTGTCCTGAAAAACTTTGCTGCTGGTAATTTTTGTGCAGCTTGTAAAGCTTCCAAGATATTTAGTTTGTCTGGCATGTGTGTGCTGAATGTTGGGTCTCTCTTACATCACAGTCACATGAGACAAGATGCACTGTGGGAACAAGAAATACAATTACGCTATCAGGTATGAAGATCCCCAGGGGTCGTAAAACTAGCATAAAGCTAGCAGGCTAATTTGGGAAAAACTCCTAATACCAGTCAGAGGGAAGGAAACACTAGAACTTTACATACAAATTAAAACACTCTGCACAACATATATTTGTTTCAAGTTCTGGGTGTAGTTTTCCTTTAATGTCTTTATAACTGACATTGCAGATGGACTAGAAGTGAAGGTATGTCTCTTTGTGGATGACACCATAATCTGAAGTAAGGTGAACACTCCAGGGGTGGTGGAATGAATGTGCAAAGACCTGTGGAAATTTAAGGAATGATCAAGAGTATAACAGCTGGGTTTCAATGAGAAAAAGTACAAAATCATGCACTTAGGGCACAGAAACCCAGAGGCAGACTACAGAATGGGAGAAGAGGTATTGATGGTCACCAAACAGGAAAGAGACCTGGAAACAATCATATATGATGACATAAAGGTGGTCAGGCAGTGTGACAAGTCTGCTGGTGTGGCCAGTGAAATGTTGGGGAGCACAGAGAGGGGCATCACCTGGAGAAGGAGGGAGGGAGGTGGTGTTGCCACTGCTTAGATCATTGGTGAGATAAAATCTGGAGAACTGTGTCCAGTCCTGGAGACCACATCTCTGGAAGGACATATACAGAGTGAAGGTTGTCTAGAAGAGGGGACCTGAAATGGTGCAGTGTCTACATCAGAAGCCCTATAAGGAGAGACTAAATGACCTCAATATGTACACCATGGAAGAGAGGAAGTAGGGGGAAAGTAATAGAGACATATAAATACCTCATGGAGATAAGTAATGTATGGGAGGGGAATATCTTTCAGAGAAAGATGCAGGAGAATAAGGGAACATGCAATGAAGCTGTAGGGGGTGGTGGAGGTGAACAAAGTGGTGAGATTCAAGAATACATGGGATAGGCATGAGGAAGTCTTAGTGGAAAGCAAAGGGACAGAGAGTCGGAGATCAAGTAGGGTCTATGGTGACACCACAGGGAGGGGAAAAATAGTCAGACTGGGTGAGCTCAGTTGTCCTTATCTGCCATCAAAGTTTATGTTTCTATTCTTGTAAAAGCTCTTTGGGATACAGTGGATGAGATTCAAGAAACCTTATCTTACTGCTGAAGTCTGAGGTAGCACTAGTGTGGTACAGGAATCTGTCATATGATCATAGTAGCATGCAACACAAGACAGACCATGCACTGGGTCATTTTTCAGCTTATGAATATGCTTGAGCCCTTCTGCTGCCTCGTGGGTCCTCTTGTAAGGACGTGTCATGTCACAGATAAACTGGGACTTTGATTGGAACATGAGAAGCTCATGCAGCACTCCTGCAATCATTTCATAGATATGATAGGAAAGGTAATAATCATTGTGACTCTCTCCTTCTCCTGCTGTGGGTCATCACAGTGCATGAGCTCTGCATCTTTCAGGATCATCAGCATGTGTTATGGGGTTAGGACGGAGATTGCATCTACTTTCTGATAGTTAAGAAGGCATTTTTTTTACCCACTTAAATACCATGTCCCTTTCCACAGGAACAGTATTTTCTGCGTACAATGGTCCCACATGTACCCACAAGGGCCATCCCCCCTCCCCCCCAAGGAAATACCCACTAGGTCTACACCGACCTACATAGCTACCCAGGATATGTAACCTGCTGTAATGCTCTTATGGATTACCCCATGTTATGTTTGATGTGTATTATGTAATGTACCTTGCTGTATACAATCCCATGTAATATTCCATGTAACCCCCAGGTCGCCCTTGAAAAAGGGACCTTCGGGGCCCAGTGGGCTTACCCGGTTACCAAAATTTAATAAATAAATAAATGTAGAGGGTGTTGCTGGTAGTATAATAAGGTCAACAGTTTAGCAAGAGTTCTCCCTATCACAATAACATTTGTTGCTGTTGGTAATGCTAGCATCAAGACCCTTACCACACACTCCATCCTGTCTCAGATAGAGATTTACAGCCAGCTATAAGCAATATACCACACAACAGTTTAGCGGAAGGGCTTTCTGAATTCAGTCCACTGTATGAAAGACACTGCATAAGTGAAAATGTTATACTTTTGTATAGTCCATG
Source organism: Neoceratodus forsteri (assembly GCA_016271365.2). NCBI lineage: Eukaryota > Metazoa > Chordata > Ceratodontiformes > Ceratodontidae > Neoceratodus > Neoceratodus forsteri. The sequence continues at coordinate 1,606,907,972 of CM057449.1, forward strand.
CACTTACCACTGTTTGATTGAAATACCAGTGGTGGTGATTGTTTCCAGATAAGTAATTCTCACTTTGCATTCCTGTTTATCACAATGACCTTGGCACTTACTTTCCCTTCACTACATCTCCTGGATTGGAGGACCACAAGGAGTGTCTACTTGCTTCCTCAGCAACAGCCCAGCAAAATGTCATTTACTGTAGAGCAGTAGTTCTCAGACTTTGCACAGTGAGCCTCCCCCAAGCCATGGAAAACATCTTGAGACCCATCAAAGTATCAAAATAATTCTGGGTCTCCCCACAGAATAACATGTATCTTACTTTGCACAGCACACAATTAATAAATGAAATGCATCTGAGTAATTGGCTGAGTTTATTCTCAGTTTATTGAACTTATTAGTCTCCCCTTCTGTAACCCCTGCCAGCCAGGTTACTAGTCCAACACTTTTGACATTTGGCTCTATTTACCCTTTATTGCAATACCTCCATGGGTCAGACAGCTTTGTCAGTTTTCTTCACTCTGGAACACCCTTCCTACCCACCTCCACCCCTCTCCCTCTTGCCCTGCCCGTAAGCACCTTCTCAGGGACCATTTTGCTCCCTCCTGCTCTTACTCCTATTACCTCCCTGCTTAGTTTTTCTAAATGTACTGTTCTGTAATCAGTCTAATGGATCAGTTGTTATCTGTCATAACTGGCATATAGCTTCTGTTGTCGTACACCTTTCCATGACACCTATCTGTATAAATTCACCTGCTATTATCCACTTTTAGTTTGCCTCATCCCTTCATCAAAATATCCAAAACTTAAAATTTAAATGTAGTATATTTTCAGACTTGCTTGACTCCCCCCTGGAACAGCCTAGGTCCTCCACTGGAAGGCTGTCCTCACCATTTGATAAACCCTGATATAGAGCAATAAGCTTATTTAGTCACTGCTAGTCCATGAATGGCCAAGGTAATGGTGTACACAATTCACTTAACCCTTCAGTCAAATAGACAGTCCCACACTGCAGAACAATGTATGAGACACCCATTACAGCTGGAAGCAGCATATCTGAGAAGCAGCATAATGCATGGGCAGTTTGAAAGATAAGTAGTATGTAGAATACATAAATAATAGAGGAAGAATGATTTCAATGTTATGGGTATTTTATATATCTCCAAAGCATATGCATTTAGTCTAACAAGAATCTGTAATTTGTATATCTCTCCAATAAGAATCTGCCTAGTTTAGCTTAAAAGCATGAATATGGATAGCTTTCTAAACTTCACCTGATAGGCTATGGAACATGTTAACCACCCTTTGTTTGATGTAAGCCTTTCAAATATCCCCCCTTATCCTGACCCTATTAGTTTGAGTGTAAATCTGTGGGTTCTTCTTACAATCACCAGCTCAAATATCTGTACATGTTCCACTATATCCCTTTAGTATATGGAATACTCTGATCATGCCCTCTCTCAGCTACCTCTTTTTTAGACTGAATAATTTGAATATGCTCTGTCTTGCCAGACTCCTCACTCCCTAGTTCGGTAACTCGCACTGCAACATGTTAAACCTCCCTACTGTTTCTTAGTACAAACCTCTGATATGTATTGCTTTGCTTAATCAGGGAGGTGAGCAGGATCAATTACCCATTTTTAGCCACAGCTTTAATATCTTCAAGTATACTATGCAGTTCAGGTAAGACCCCTGGTATATGGCTACTCCACTACTTCTATGGTCCAACATAAGAAAGTGCACGGTATCACAGTGGAACCTGTAGGAATGACTTTCAGTCATTTTTATTCACCCAGGTCTTGATAATGTATACATTGTCAGAAACCTGATCTACAATTCAATCCCAGATCAAAGTGACTTTCTTGACTACTGAGCTGGCATTTCACATTCCTGCGCTGTTTGGCAGCCTGATGCTTCTCAACCCCAATACCATCTCTCCAGTCACTGTGACAGTGTGCCTCAGAACTGGTCACAGGCAGCTGGGATCCTTTTCCTGGTGCACTATGCTCTGCTTATGCCTCAGATAACATCAGCGTCAGAGACCACTGCTGCTTCAAGAATTCCTTCAAGAATGTGAAGCACTAGACCTAGACATGTAAGCTTTTAGATTTTCCAAGGTAATGTAGTCCAATCATTCGTGACAGAATGGGCAATTTTTTGTTTTTTTATGTTTTATGACATATAAATGTCTGACGTATTTAAAAGGGGATATATAATGACATTCACTTATGAATAATGTAAGAAAGTTAATTTGAATGTAAGTATGGAGCTCCAGTCATCAAAGGCCAAAGAGCTGACACACAGGAAACTTCAAAAACAAGTAACAAATGTATTCCTCTTCTTCCCACTGCAGCTAGAGTGCCCAGCAGTAGCACTTTCAGCCCAGCTCATTTCATCAGTACCTGTTGTGTTTGATGTAGAGATATGTAACCCTAAAGCATATCCACCATTGTAATATACAGTGGGTGTTTCCATCCAGAATGTTACCAAGTCAGCCCCAGTTAGTGTAATGTTTTGACATAGTGATGTCTCCTTGAGGTGATGCACTGTTGGATTAAAAAACTTTGCATAAAACATGATGCATGTTGATGTAATGTATGGGGCTGTATGTGCCAATGATTAGCCCTCTGGCTACAGTGGAAGATGTAGCAATGAACTCTTGATTTGTTGTTAACAAAAGAAGGTACTTATCACAAAACGTAAAAATTATAAAACTACAGTATATACTGTAATTGTTCTATCTTCTTGACAACATATTTGATCCAGTAAGAAAATCATAATACGATATGTCTATGTACTGTAAATGTATTCCATCCATATGACATTTAGTGAACAGTAAAATTCCTCCAATGGGAGACTCAGTCATGCAGGTACACCTTCTTTTGCGGATACAATGTTTATTTATTTATTTTTATTTGATAACTAGATAGGTTCTTTATACCCAATGGACCCATTTTTAGAAATGACATAGGCATCTAAGCAGAAATACAGTACGGTTGTAAAAGAATGGTAGGTACAGATTCACAAGATACCTGGTATTAGAACACTAGCATTAACTGAGGTACAGTAGTTCACAAGATCAGAGATTACATAAGATGAGAATGCGTGCAGTATTATTGCTAACCAGTAGAAGAAAATGTACCTATAATAAACATACTTTTATTGATCTACATTGGTGCGTAGAGTTTTCCAGAAGATCAGCAAATTACCTAATTGAAATATGTGTTTATGACTTCATAATTTGCTACTTTTTAAGGACTATCCATAATTAGCAACATATATCACTGCAGAAAGTAAAAAGTCATCATTAGTCAGTATCTCATAAAGCATGATTTCAAATTCAGCGGACTGACATTAGTATTCATTGAACAAGCTTTGTGCCAGCAGTGAAAGCACTGGAATATGTAATAAAAATTAATAAAGTATGGCCTAATCCAAAAACATAATTAATATATTATCAAAGGAGTGTTCAGCATGGCTGTAAATGAACTCATGAATGATGTTTAATTAAGTCAGTTCTGCTGCGGGTTACAAGAAGATACATAATTTTTGTGCATTTTTTCAGTTCCTAGGTCTACTTTTACATGCATTTTGAGCAACATATAATTTCTTGTAAATATTAGCAAGGCAAGACAAAGTAAGGCGAGGTAATTTTTTAAAGTACCACATCCCAAAGGCTCAGGGTGCTGTACCAACAATAAAAGAGGAACACACTCAAATTCAATATTCTATGATATAAATGTAGCACAATATAACATATCCTGATGAAAGATACTAAAACCATAAATACTATTAAAATCAAAAACTGACTCCAGTGCAGCTATTTGCTCTATGAATGAGTGAAAAGCCTGCTCAAACAGATACAACTTCAATCGATTTTTAAATGCCCCCACCAGGGAAGAATTTCACAAGCTGATAGGGAAGCCAATCCAAATCAATGGGGCAGCAATAGGAAATGCTCACTCCCTGACTGCTTCAATATGGATTAGAAATGTTGTAAAGTTTTACTTTGCTTGCGAAGTTACAGCAAATTTATCTGACTCACCTTAGGAAAAGACTTGGTGAACTTTCCACTTCACAATGAATTCTCCTCGTAAAAGTGGATCTTTTTCAGCCAAAGATGAGCAAAGTCATGGCACAGTTGCAACTTCACTAGTGAATGTTGCATGACTTCACTTGAAAAAGTGTCCCTTCACCTTTTGAAAACTTTTTAAAGTTGCTAATTAGGACTTCGTGAAGTTGGCAAACTTTGCGAATTAATATGCGAAGAGAAGTTTGTCAGCTCTCTCATCTCTAATCTGGATTATGGGACAGCTAGCAAATTCCTCTTCATGAAGCAGAGAGGGCAGGTTGGGACATAAAAGGCCAAGTAATCATTTCAGTAGTCTGGACCCAGCAGGGCTTTGTAGGTAAGCAAAGCAATCTTGAAAGTAGTGTACTGCTGAACTACTAGTCAGTGTGATTCATGTATGACCAGAGTGATTTGCCTAGAGGCATTAATTATGGCAATCAGTCTGGCCACAGAACACAAAAGGTTCCTTTCTCACTGATATGCTCACTTCAGTCAAAGTAGGCTATATGGAAAAAAATGGCACTGCCTGTAGTACTTGAAATATGCAAACAGGTTTATTATAAGTAAGCAAAAAGTGTGTGACACTTACATAACTTGCTAAAAAATGCAGGAGATGCCACAGCAGCTGCAACAAAACACCCCATGAATCTGATCAACATGTTCTGCACTACAGATGCAGTGACTTTTTTATTCACCAGCAAAGTAGGTGTGACATTGAGGAAATTCTGCTTCCTGAAGTTCCCCAAATTTGCACCAGTTTTGCTGGCAATTTTATTTAATTTCTTTAAACATACAAAAAGAAAGAAAACCACCCCACCCTCTGTTTCATACATACCTATCCCCTTCCCACCATGACACATAGTTTAAAATTATATCCCCCAACCCATCCCCCCACTAGAATCCCATCACGTTCCTCCTCCATTTACCCTGTGAAAATGTGATCATCAAAATCCATCTCTTGCAGAAAAATAATGTCCGCCTTTTAGTTTCTGACTAACTGGTGTACAGCATGTTCCTACTATTTGTAGTGTTATGATGTAAACCAGTACTGTTCCAGTGCAGAATTTGCTAAGTTCCAGACTGTTGCTGTTAAACTGTGGGGAGGAGAGTTGGTACTGCATTCCAGGGACTGGTACTGCACACTTGACCTAGCCCACTTATCTGTCTCTGTGTGGCAGCACTGAACTTTTTTCTGCTATCACAGAAAAAGATTCTCCAACAGTATGAGACTAACAAGCTTAGGCTCCTCAACCCTGTTTAGAATCCCCACTGGAACAAAGCAGGGGTAGTAGCTGTAGTAGCATCTTACATCTACGGTGACCCAGTTACACTTATACAAAACAAAAATTAAAAAACAAAATCAGTTACCATCTTAATACTTAATAAATACTCTCTGACTTGGTAAAATGAATTAAACTGTTATTTTAAGATTGTGTTGCTTATGCCATTGATATCTGTGACTAGTTCTCTCACTGGATAATGCTTGCTGCTGAAAGAGAGAGAGAGAGACAGGAGAGAGGGAGAGAGAGAGAGAGAGAGAGGAAGGAGAGGAGAGGGAGGAGGGAGGGAGAGGAGAGGGAGAGAGAGAGAGACTGAGTTCAAGCAGTGGCTCTATTGTACCAGTTCCCTTTATATGGCTGCATGGGTGGAACCCTGCAGATATTTTGCTATCACTGTACCACACAAAAAGGACGGTGACCAGATTTTGTCCCAGTCCTCTTCTGCAGTGCAGCGGTCATTTTTCCACAGTGCTCCGCTCATTGGCGGTATGTGTGATGTTTCCTCTGCTACTCCCTTCCGTAGTGCCGCAGTTCCCATTCGCAGCTACAATATTTATTTATTTATTGAAAATGTTTCACCAGGAGAGGCACACTGAGCAATAAGATGCTTGTCTCACGGTGCGACCTGGAAGGAGGTACCAGGGAGGAGGGTATACATGAAACAAGCAATTGATTGTACATTGGAGTCAAGCAATTCGAGCAATTGTTACATAGTTAAGGGTAGCTTTTCATACTTGCTACATGAAGAGAGAGACTCTACGTACATGTGCCAAAAGGTGGGTGACATTACATACTTGATTACACATCTAGAAACATTCATACATGTATAAGTGCTTACTATCTACTGTTTAGTTTGGAGTATTTTATACAGAGTTGACTGAATAGAACTAGAAGCCTGGGCTTGGGGCCAGGGTGCAGTGACAGGTCTGAGTAGAATACACAAGGAAAGATGAATGGGTTGACTTAGGGAAGACGTTGTCAGGGAGATAAGCAGGGGGATAGTGGAAGTGCCATGAGAGGGCAAGTGCATGGGTTGGTAGGGCAATTTATAAGCCAGTCATTTTGGGCGAAGGCCAAGCCACTGGTCAGGGCTGCGTAAGGTGAGGAGGGAGAACGATGAGGGGGGGAGAGACTCAGGCAAGGGGGGAAGGGGAGGAGGTCAGGGGCATGTACAATTAGGTGCATAGAAATTAATGAGGGCAGAGAATAGAGAGTATTTGGAGGAAGAATGGCAGATTTGGGCCGGCAGGTCATTCTAAAGCTTAGGGAGAAGATAAGAGAAAGCCGACTGGCCTGCAGAGGTCCTTCGGTGAGGGATTACTAATAGTCTGGAGTCAGTAGACCTGAGGGCATGAGCAGGGGTTGGTGGGGAAGATAAGGAGGTGATGAGGTAGGGCGGAAGGGAACCGAGCCAGAAATTAGAAACAAATTTAGCACTGTGAAGTAAGCGCTAGTTGCTCAGGGATGGAAGGGCCAGAGAATGAAAGAGATCGCAGTGATGGGTACGGAGAGGGGTATCGGGGGCGAAATGGCAGAAAGCATTGAAAAGGGGGTCCAATCTGGATAGGGTGGACTTGGGGGCAGAGCTGTAGACAACATCACGGTAGTCGAAGGAAGGTAGAATCATTTTCAGGACGATTTCACGTCTCACAGGAAGTGGGAGACTGGTGCAGTTTCTTTCTTTTTTTTTTTCCATTAACATTATATTTATTTTAAGCAGAGATAAGACATCACAGAGAAAGCATTACAAGGTATGAATGCAGGTTACAAATATCTCATTACAAACAAAGTGGAATTTTTCTCTGCTAGCACCCCCCTAAATCCTACAAAACCTATAAACCCTAGAAACACCCCACCTACCCCCATCTATCCTCTGTTCCTCACCTACAAGGCACACAAATCAATTTATAACCAAACAGGGTGAGTTCAAGAATCACACTGAAAACAAGTATAGAACAGGGCCCATATCTTGTCAAAAGGGTAATTGATTATGCAGGATAGCTATCATTTCTCAACCCTTAGAAAGAAGAAGCTCTGTTAGCCATTCGAGTAAGAAAGTCATACTTTGTCTTTCCAGTGGCGAACAACTAACTTTTTGACTAAAACTGAGATCAATGCCATGTGATATTTTCTATTTCTAACCAGGAAAGCAGCCATTTCCCCTATCAGACAGACCTCGGGTCTGAACATGTCTTCCAGCCCCAATAGGGGATCTAGTTTATTCTTGATTTCTAACCATAAGGGAGCAACTTTAGGGCACTCCCAAAAAATGTTTAGGAGGTCCCCTGCATCTACATCACATCTATAACATTTAGGATCTTTTAACAAGTTCAGATCAGTCAGTTTCTGGGGGGAATAGTAAATATTGTGCAATACTTTAAATTGTATAAACCTCAATTGGTCATGTCTAATGTACCTGTGACATGCTTGCCAAATCCCAGTCCAATCTAAGGTAATATTAGGAAAGACAGCAGCCCAGTAAGAACAAGGGGCAAGATTTAGCGGATAGGCCCAATGAAACAAGGCTAAGTAAATCTTTGAAATTGTCTGAGGGATTCCTATTAATGGGTGTATGTCTGCCAGGAACGAAATCCATGGGGGCTGAACCATCCTCCCTCCAAGTTTCTGAAGCAGTACATGACGAAGCTGATACACCTTGAAAATATCTTTGGTAGTTAGGTTAAATCTATTTATTATTCTCAGAGCTGGAATTAAATCCCCTTCCTTGCTAAGAAGGTCCCTGAGAGAGCAATCGTCCGACAGCTTCAACTAATCCGCTTTAATGGTGTTGTTACCTATCAAAAACCGTGGATTACCCCATATCGGCTGGTCCCAATCTTTGACATGATCGTATTTGATAAAACCACAAAGCTGACTATGAGCTTTCAACGCAACCCCTATTGGGGATTTTTTCAGCAAGGGGGGAAGTGTTTTGGGAGTTAAATAAAAAAGAGCTTCGAGGTTAATAGCACATTTTTTGATTAGACTCATTTCTAACTTCACCCATAAAGGAACATAACATGATGCTGACACCGGATCCTTATATAAAGCCCACCTGCCATATTTGCTCAACTGAGCTGACCAAAAGTAGAGACCAAAATGGGGTAACCTTAACCCACCAACTGATTTAGGGGCCGCTAATTTTTGGTAGGCCATTCTGGACTTTTTATAACCCCAAACAAAATCAGCTATCATGCCATGGAGTTTTTTGAACCAGGACATGGGAAGGGAAATATTTAACCTACTCAAAGGATAAAAAAGCCTAGGGAATATATTCATTTTAATTATATTTATCCTCCCCCAAAGCGATAGTGGGAGTTGAGCCCACCTTTTGAGATCTAACTCAATGGTGTGAACCAGGGAGTCTAAGTTCAATTGACGCATACGGGCAAGACTCCTTGTCAAAAAGAGACCCAAATATTTGAGAGAGTCGGCGTTCCACCCCAATCCTAGTTCTGTTATTTCCTGTTTAAATAACTTATTATTAAGGGGATAAACCACCGTTTTGTCCTGATTTAATTTATAATTGGCTACCAGACTAAAATTACTTATTAGTTTTAACAAATTTGGAATGGACTTAGTAGGCCTCGAGACGTAAACCAAGAGATCATCTGCATATGCAGTGACTTTTATAGGTAAACCCAGTATTTTAATACCCTCTATCTCTTTGGTATGAACTATACTCCTTATAAGGGGCTCTAGATATAAATTAAATAAAAGAGGGGATAAAGGACACCCCTGTCTAGTACCAACATAAAGTTGAAAAGGATTGGAAATAGCTCCATTACAAGTGACCCTAGCTGAAGGGTTGGAATAGAGCGCCATGAGCCAATCCAAGAACGTTTCAGGGAAGCCAAACTTCCTCATAGTGGCAAATAAAAATCCCCAATAGACCCTATCAAAGGCCTTCTCGGCATCCAAGGAGACCAGCGCCATCGGAAGGCTGGTCTCCTCGGAAACCGAGAAGACATGCGCTAATGTCCTGAAATGATCGGCCGAGGACCTACCCTTATAAATCCCACCTGTTCATTACCTATTAATTTAGGTAATATTCTATTAATTCGATCTGCTAGCAATTTGGCCAGAATTTTTAAGTCACAGTTCAACAATGAAATAGGCCTATAACTAGCCGGGTCTACTGCAGGTCTATTTGGTTTAAGAATTAAAACTATAAGCGCTTCAGAAAATGATTTATCCACCTCCTGCCCTGAAAGAATATAGTGAAATAATCTAAGAAGCAGAGGAACCAGCTTTGGAGAGAACTTTTTATAGAAGTTGGACGAAAACCCGTCAGGACCCGGTGTTTTATCTGCGGAAAGATTCCTAATGGCTAATTCTATTTCCTCTTGGGTTATATCTGCTGTGAGAAATATCCGGTCGGATTCGTCCAGTGCAGGAAGGTCCAGACCTTCCAGGAAAGAAGAGATCTGAAAATTAGTGGGTGGGAACTCCATCTCTCTATATAAAGCTACAAAATATTGACGGAAGATCTGAACTATTTCATCCGGGGAAGTCTTGACGCAACCTTCATCTTTTGATAGGATCCCCTCTATCAATCGAGAGGATTCAAATTGTGCAATACGTCTAGCCAAGAGTCTCCCGGATTTTTCCCCTTGGTCAACATAGTTGGATCTAGTCTTGATTAAAGCTAGTTCTGCCTGTTCTCCTAAAATTTTAAGATAAGCATCTTTCACCTTCACCAACTCTTCCTTGTCTTCCTCTCTTGAATGGATGGAGATATTAGATTCTAATGATCTGATGCGTGTTAATAAATCAGTCATGCTGCTTTCCTTCTCTCTTTTCCTCCTAACAGCTAAACCAATTAATACACCCCTTAGGTAGGCCTTGAATGCCCCCCAGAAAATGTCCTGATGGACATTATCCTCTAAATTATATAGGGTAAATTCATCTATCTGCTCTGATATGTATTGAGCCAGTTTGGGTACTCTTAAAATCTGATTGTTTACCTTCCACCTATTACCTTTCTTCATAAGAGATGGAAAAGGAATAGTTGCAGCCAGCGCCGCATGGTCAGAAATAGGGCCTGCTATGATATTTGAATCAAGAACTCCACTAAGAAGAGACCGAGAAAGAAATATCTAATCTAGACGGGATGAAGTCCCATGCACAGAGGAGAAGAAAGTATATTCCCTAGATTCCGGGTGGAGAACTCTGCAGATATCAGCTAATCCCAGCTGATCCAGCAGATCTCCCATAGCTCGGGAGGCGGGAGTATGGTATATATGTGGTCTGACGGATCTGTCCATCAAGGGATCTAAAGTTAAATTAAAATCTCCACCCAGAATCATAGGGAGGTGGTTAAATGGTAAGAGAGCCTTTAACAGGCCCACCAAAAATCCTGAGTGTCTGTGTTGAGGCCGTATACCCGAACCAATCAAGATTTCAGTGTTCATAACTTCCTTTAACTAATCGTATCTGCCTCCTCATCTTGGACCACTTGTATAGGGGTAAACGGTATTGATCTATGTATTAATAACATAACACCTCTGCTCTGTGTACTACCCTGAGAGGAAAAAACCTCTCCAATTTGCAACCTCCTCATGGCATTGGCCTCCAACTGAAGCAAATGTGTTTCTTGCAAAAACACAACTTTTGCCTTAACAGCTTCAATATGTTTCAGAATCCTGTACTGTTTAGCCTTGAGCCGTGCCCCCTTGACATTCCAAGTAAGAAATTTAACAAATATATCTGTCCCCATTCTAATTGAGAAAACCCAGAATATAGTATGAGTTTCCTATTGCATTAGAAGTAGGAAAATTCTCTTGAACTAACACCCAATAACCTAACCTTCGTAGTGACTCGAAAATAAAATTCCCACCCTTCAAAAACCCTAACTACCATACATCTCTATAACAACCCCAAAAAAGAAATAACATTTCCCCCTTCCCCCCAACCCCCAACCATTCCCATCCTCATGGCCCATGACAACAGGACACTCAGCCACTCCCCAATGTCTCCCCCCACGGATTTACAAGACAAGCCAATAGTATTAAGGTTAGTCCGTCAATTTGTCAATCCATACATTCTGGCTTTCCGATCGAATATTGTCCCAATTCGAGAACTTGATCATTCCATATCGCCCATGTTAATATGGTAAAGAAAAAAAAAATAGGCACAGGAACCAGGATTCAGAACTATCAAAATTAGCTCCCCACCTCAATCAAGATTATATCTCGTATCCTTGTATACGGATTATAAGAGCATACGCCCTCTAGGGGAAGCCCCCGAAAAATAAAACATTGCAATGAAAGTGCCCAGTCTTAATTAAATAAGAAAGAACATGCTCCTTCCAGAAGTAATATAATATGTAGCTCACTGGCATCCTCTTGTGGCCAATGTATAAAATATCTAGGGGAACCCTATTTTCAAAATTAAATATGAAACTAATATAAATGGGGTCTAGGACATTGTCCAGGCAGCTGCAGAGCAAAATGAACTAAAAGGGCACTATTACAAGCCACATAGCATCACCAAAGGGCGTAATGAAATGTCCGGAGCAGACTACCCAAAATAACCATAGTATCCAAAGTAAATAAAAGGAAACATGCTGCTATAATAATCTTAAGCCATAGTCCCAAAGATAGAGTCCACTGTATTCCTTAGGGTTGATCCCAAAAACTCCTTCTTCTCTGTTGACCATTCAGGGAACCTTGAATAATACAGGAAAGGCCACTTGCAATGCCGCTGTAGCAGACTCCAGAGAATCAAATGCTTTCCATTCATCTTGAATGCAAACCTGAAGTTTTGCGGGTAAATCATCCGAATTTGATATCGGCCGCGATCAGTCTCTTGACCAAAGGATGAAAGGCCGTCCTCTTCTGCCTGACAGAAAACAGTAGATCTTGCGCCACTCTGAATTTAGTACCCTCCCAGTACAGTTCTTTGTTATCCTTGGCCCTCGCAATGAAGAACTGACGTTCCTGATAATTCAGGAATCGAAATATGAAAGTCCTTGGTGGCCCATTAGGAGGGGGTAAAGGGCGTAAAGCTCGGTGCACCCTTTCTATAATATAAGTGGACCCGAATGGTGAGGGCCCAGCCACCTTCTCCACCAATTTCTGGGTAAATTTAATTGCATCTGGACCCTCCGCTTTTTCAGGTAGCCTGATGACTACCACATTATTTCGGCGACTTCTGCCTTCCAAATCCTCGATTTTTAATTCCATCTTACTGATTTTGTGTTTCAATGCAGTGAAGGCTGAATCCATCCGCTCCTTATTTCCTTCCAGGGATTTAATTCTCGTTTCATTATCGGCAGCCTTCCGGTTCAAATCCTCTAATGCTACAGTAAGATTTTTTATCTCATTCGCCATCTCATTTACACTGGCTTTGAACGGTCGAAATTCCTCTAAAAATCTGGCTAGAGTAAGAGGTTTGTCCTCCAGGCTTGTCTCACCGGGGCTCTGCGCCAACTGAGATGCCGAGGCCTTGGATTTCTTGGCAGCCTTTTCCGGGGTCGCCGGGGGCATATGCTTTGGTGGCGGCTTTCTCATTTCTGCTTCCATACGACTTATACTCCAATGTTACTCTCTTCGTTAAATGCTGGAATGCTCGGTTTAAAGTTTCCAGTTGGGGAAAAAAAGGTCAGAACGGGAGTGGGTAAATGGAGCTTGCGGGGAAAGCAGCCACTACGCGCTCTGCATCACGTGACTCCCATCTGGTGCAGTTTCTATAGAGGGTGCTGAGCTTAGGGCGCAGTTTTGACAGGATGGCATCCACATGTGTGGAAAAGGCGAGGTGGCAGTCAAGCCAAACCCCCAGGTACCTAAAGGAGGGTACATCTGCTAGGATAGTGTTATCCAGGGTACGGAAGATCAGTGGAGATGTACAGTAAGTCTGGATAGTCTCTGTCTAGTGCCAAAAGTCATAGAGACTGTTTTCTTGGCATTTAGGGAGAGTTGGTTGGAGTTAAACCAGTGTTGTACCTTGTTAAAGTCAGTCTGGAGATTAGAGGCGACTTCTTCATGGGTCCGACTGGATGTAAAGAGGACCGTGTCATCTGTGTACATATGAATTGAGGTAGTAGAGCAAGTCTTTGGCAGATCATTTAGTAGGATGGAGAAGAGAATGGGGCAAAGTACTGAGCCCTGGGAGACGCCGGTGGTAATAGGGAGTGGGGGAGAGGTGGAGTAGGCTATTTTTACAGATTGGGTTCTATTTTGTAGATTGGATCTGAACCAATTAGTGGCCATCTCAGATGACCCAGCACCTGATAGGCAGGATAATAGGAGGGAGTGGGATACTGTATCAAAAGCTTTGTCTAAGTTGATGAATATTGCAGATGTAATTTGTCCTTTGTCCATTCCTGAGAGGATGGAATCTGTGAGTCTTATTAGGGAGATGGTAGTGGAGTGACTTTTTCTAAAGCCGGACTGAAATGGAGTGAAGAAGTTAGTTTCAGAGAGGAAGTGGGAGAGTTGAGATAGCACGAGGTGTTCCTGGAGTTTAGCGAGGATGGGGAGGAGGGAGATGGGGTGGTAGTTTGCAGCAGAGGTGGGGTCACCTCCTTTGCATAGTGGTAGAACAGTGGCATGTTTTCACTCCATGGGGAGTGATTCAGTGGTGAATGGGAGATTTAGCAGGGCAGCGAGGGGAGTAGCTATGGCAGGGGCAGATAGGAAGAGAAGTTTGTTGTCGAGACCGTTAGGAGATTTTCCTTTGGCGGGATTCAGGGAGCACAGGGCGTCTAAGGTTTTGATGGGAGAGATGTGTCTGAAGGAGAAAAGATTCTGGTTAGGCAGTGGGGGGATAACTGTCCGGAGATTGGGAGGGTTACTGATGGAAGGGAGTCCAGGAGGGTCGTTGCACATGTAGTGAAGTAGAAATTGAAATCGGAGGCCCCCCCTCAGTAGCCCCCCTCACAAGTGCACTATTTTAATGTTGCTCACACTTCTGCAGTTTGTCATCCATGTGCACAGAGCTCTCTGCAGTTTGTTTTATTTAGCACCTTTTTTTGTACTGTTATTATAACTTGTAATTTATTGTCTGTTTTCTCTCCCAGATCGCACATGGAGACAAAGTCTCGACCATTTTGACTATGCTCAATCTAAGTGCATGTCAACAATTTCCATGTAGACAGACTACTTCTGTTCTGAGTACTGTGTAGGTAAAACAAAAAAAGGTGAGGGAAATGAGCACTGAGAGAATTGCCATTGTTCTGAAGTAATGAGTTCAAATAGGCCCTCTCACAGAAACCGCACAATGCAGACTTTCTTTTGATGTCTGCATCATGCAAAAAGTCTTATGCGAAAAACCATGCTCCTGCTTTTATACAGATCACTACATATTCTGCTGACCATGCTTTTGTCAGAGTGGTAAGCCAGTAATTCGTGCATAGGTGTGTATACTGCCGAGAACTTCTGAACTGTAAAACCCTGCTTCTGCTTTTGTGCAGATCGCTACATATTCTGCTGCCATGCTTTTGTCAGAGTGGTAAGCCAGTAATTTGCATATAGGTGTCAAGAACTTCTGAACTGCAATTAATTATTTGGCGATTTGCAGAACACAACTTCTGGCCAGAAGGGTTAACTAGAATTGGAATGGTGCTTGAATAAGTGACTTTTCTCTAGTTGTATCTGGCATAACAGGTTAATGTCAGGCAAGGAATTCACCAGTTAATGCTGTTCAGTCACAGCACATTTCCATTTTCTCATTTGCATAACACAGTCATTTTATTTCACTATAAGATGGGCAAATGCTGCATCACTTTGGGGTCATATATGAATTTATGTGGTTCATTGACCACACCCCTGGCACTGCCTGATGTGTAGTTGAATTCTCCCTCCCTTCCCAGTCATTTATTATGTTTGCTTGCATGCATGTGCTAGAAACATTGTGCCATCATCCGAGTTTTTGGAGGTGTGGCACCAGTCTTTCAATTCAGTCAGTGTGTTTGCAGGTGCAGCCACAGTTCTCCAATGAATGCTGCAGCTGTCTATGACAGCAGTTGAAAATGCAGTGGCCGTATAGTTGAAAGGGAGAGCTACGCTACAGTGAGCAGCGATAAGATATCATGTGCTCACAAGTGATCCCACCCCACACACACACACACACACACACACACACACACACATTCATACTGCATGCTTGTGTTCCCCCCCATGCATACACTGTATAGCCGACGGGGGTGCCCAATCTCCCATCAGCTGTGCTGTGCTCCCCCCAACAGAGTTCCAGATGCCATGCTGGGAGCCCACCCCAGCATGGCAACAGATCGTATGGCCAATGGGGGTGCCCAATCCCCTGTCAGCTCCACTGTCCCCCCCAAGAGACTACAGGGTGCCACGCTGGGACCCCACCCCAACATGGCAACAGATCATATGTCTGATGGGGTGCCAAATCCTCCATCGGCTCCATGGCCCCCCCAAACAGCCTTCCAGCTGCCACACTGGGAGCCCACCCCAGCGTGGCACAAGTCCTGTGTTGTCTAAGTTAAAAAAAAAGGAAACCTGAAAGAAAAAAACCTTCCCTCGCTGACTGTCCTGACCCACTCTCCCCCCAACCATGCCCCCACCCTCTGTGTACCCTGCCTCCATACACCCCCTCCTCACCCCATACTTACTGCTGGAGCTCAGTGTGATGATCTTCAGTGGACCGGGAACACATCTGCACTCTTCAAAGCTGACCGCGAACTGAGGAAATGCCGGTAAGCTGTATAATGTAATGAATAGGGTTTTTTCAACTTTAGTGCACATGTCGGGCATTTTGGGGAATTCTTTCACCAAATTTTCAACATGGGGTTTTTGGGACCCCACCTCATGAATTCTGTCACTGTCATGGCATTAATTGGCCCTGAAAGGGGATTTCGAGGTCACTGCATGGAGTCACCTTATGGGACCGATTTACGAAATGACAGTGTCACAGTTCATGAGATAGGCCCCCCAAAACCCTATGTTGAAAATTTGGTGAAAAAATTCCCAAAAATGACTGTTTTATGAGCATGCGTTGCACTGTTCCTATGCACGCTCGTAAGTTTGCGAATTTTCAATAGGTTCACTCCAGATTTTCAACATTGCCATTTTATCATACCTCCTTTTCAGCAGTATAGCTGTCATTTCTCACATCGGACCCAAAATGTGTTTTCGTGCATGTAGTACACAATGGGGCAGTCGGTGTGTGAAATCAATGTTCAGGACAGATTAAGAAAATCACAGTGACACTGTTTATGAGCAGAGGTGTTAAAATGGCTATGTTAAAAAGTTGGTGAAAAAATTCCCCAAAATGACTGTTTTGCGAGCATCCATTGCACTGTTTCTAAGCACGCTCGTAAGTTTGTGAATTTCCAATATTTTCACTCCAGATTTTCAACATTGCCATTTTAGCACACCTCCTTATGAGCAGTATAGCTGTCATTTTTCACATCTTGGCCAAAATGTGTTTCCACCCATGTAGCGTACAATGGCGAGTCGGTCTGCGAAATCAATGTTCAGGACAGATTAAGAAAATCACAGTGACAATTTTCATGAGCAGAGGTGTTAAAATGGCTATGTTAAAAATCTGGTGAAATACGTCCATAAAATGACTGTGTTACGAGCGACCATTGCGCAGTTTCCACGCACCCTCGTAACTTCATGGATTTATAATATTTTCAGTCCAGATTTTCACCACTGGCATTTTTCCACACTTCCTTATTTACAATACAGCTGTCATTTTTCACACTGTGGCCAAAATGTGTTTTCGCACTTCCAGCGCAGAAATGCGTGGTCGCTGTGGGAAATCACTGTTCAGGACAGATTAAGAAAATCACAGTGACACTGTTCATAAGCGGAGGTTACAAAATCCCTGTGTTGACAATCTGCTGTAAAAATTCCCCAAACTAATTGCATTACAGGTGTGCATTGCACATTTTCTACGCACACTCTTGACTTCACCAGTTTTTTTAATATTTTCACTGCAGAATTTCAACATTGCCATTTTTTGCACCTCCCCAAGAACAGTACAGCTGTCATTTTTCACATCCTTTTCGAAATGTGTTTTCGCACCTGTGGTGCCAAATGGAGTAGTCGCTGTGCTAAATCAGCTTTCAGCTAACAAACTGATATTGCCACTGTTCATAAGGTAAGTGTCACAAAATAACCGTGTTGAAAATTTGGAGTGAAAATGCGAACGAACGCCTGAGGCGTTAGGGTTTCCAACCATAATGCCGCAGCCTGTAGAGATTGAGAGGCATCAGGGGTGTGACTTGGGATTCTCGCCTGTAATGCTCATACCATTCCACACCCTGCAGCCAGTGAGAGGCATCGAGGTGTGCCTTGGACTCTTCGGCCCCAAAATTCACCCCACTCTCCTATACAGGACCCATCTCACCATATTTCCTGATGGAATGGGGTGAGCCTTTGACACGGGTGCCTCTGCTGCTGCAATCAACCAGGCAGACCCCTTCTATCCGCCAGCTGCCTTCCTCGCTGTACTGCCCGCTGATCACCAGACCGAAGCTTCACCCTTGACATGGGTGCCTCTGCTGTTGCAATCAGCTGGGCGGACCCCTTCTGTCCATTGGCTGCCTTCCTTGCTGTACTGCCTGCCAATCACCAGACCAAAGCTTCACCCTTGACATGGGTGCCTCTACTGCTGCATGCAGCCGTGCGGACCCCTTCTGTCTGCCGGCTGCCTTCCTCGCTGTACTGCCCGCCGATCACCAGACCGAAGGTACGCTGCAGAATGTGGACTGTCCAAAACCATCGACTCTGCCTGCTGATGGGCTGCTGCAATTCTTTAATTCTTTGCTACTGCTGCTCCTCTGGACCTTAAGCTAATGTTATATTCTGATTGTGGTACTTGTTAAGTCTCTCCAAATTGTCTTGTAAATCCTAACTTAAACGCGAACCTAAGCCTGTTTACAGCAATTTTGCACTCCACGGGTAGTTTGAAGTGCAAGTTCATTTAGGCTGCAGGTTTGTAGATTGTAAAATGTTACAGCTCTCTTTGTTTTAAGGTCCAGTGGTAAGCTACCTTGGATCAGAAACTAAGTTTAAAGTGATACAGTTTTTTCTGTTTAGACCAGATTCCATTTGGGTCACAGTTGTAAGCTTTGCCCTGCAAATAATTCAGTTTCTCTTTCACTTTCTGTCCTTCTGTCTCCTTGCTGCTTGAATTTTTGTGCCCACCCTCCCATTCCCCTCCTCCAGCCTTTATTAAATACTCTCCCTCCCCCCTCGGCACCACCCTAGAAATGTTCATCCTCCCCTCTCACTAATACTGCAACTCCTCTCAAAGATACAGAGCGCAGCTATTAGGCCTAACACTTGTCCTGTGTTCCCTGTAAAGACATCTTCCTATTTTCACCATCTGCTTGCCTATCAGCTTTGCTTAGTGCCTGCTCTGCTATCTACTGTGCAGTTCCATACCTGGGCTTCCCCCCCTTGCTACCCCAAGTAATTTTCAAGTTGCCTTGGTACTCTCTGCCCTAGCTAATAACATCCTATCTTAACCTACATTTTATATCTTAAAATAGATCCACTGTGCCTGATCGTGCTCCCATTGAGCGGCGCGGCTAATCCTGCCAGCTGCCCGTACCTCCATCCTCCTGATGAACAGGACACCTTCAAATCCGGTTAAGTGTCTGGGCTGCTCTGGGGTAGCACTGTGCGGGTTTGATAGGCAGCCACCTGCTGCCACCCTTCTCTAATTGGACTGCTACTCTCTGCTCGGCCACTGTTTGACCCTGCCTTTTCTCTGTTGGATTATCAGCCTCTGGGCTTCGGCGCCCTCTGCTTTGCATTGACTTCTGCTGAACATTACTGCTATCTGTCTAGTCTCCTATTGGTTCCTTATAAAATTCCGCCACTAGAGGTGCCTTCTAACATATCTTGAATAGGTCTTCATTTCCTCACTGTAATCTTTACCACAAGTAAAGCCTCTGGCTGGTCTGCTTTCCTAATTAACCTTTGTGGGGCTTGGCTTTCTGCTTCTCTGATCCACTTCTTCTAAATAATTGCTATGCTAGCAGGAAACACTTCGTTGTTTTTGCTCTATCTCTAATTTCAGCCAAGGGTTAAAATGGTATAACATGGTCACCCTTGGCAGTCTTAATTTTACACACACTATTTCTTTATCCCTAAGAGCTAATCCTCTGTCTCAGTATACCACTAGCCTTCCTACCCAAGTCAAATAGTAACACTATGGCTAAGTATAGTCTGCTATGGGCACTCTTGTCATTTGTCCTTTTACTCAGCCTGGACACTGCCTCATGGGCTCTCCCATGTAACCAAATGGCAAAAGACTCCTCAGAGGCTTACCGCAACTATAGCTTCTCTAACTTGATTGCAGAGACAAAGCCTGATCTTCAACCGAACCCTATCCTCCTTGTTAGAGGCAGCACCTATTACCCTCTACATGCCAGGAGGAAGCTGCCATGGAGGAGTGCTTTCACCCAAACCTGCCACTGTGCAAGGCTTTGGTTCCTAGCCATGATCATTATTCTGCTATCTGGGGACGTCAAACTAAATCCAGGTCCACCTACCTGTTTCTTTTCCCCCAAATGAGTTATCTGGCATGTTCAAGAAAGGATTATTAATTGCCCATATCAGTATCAGAAACCTTACCTGTCACCATGCGGAACTCGAGGCCTGGGTGAAACTCTACAATCCTGGTGTACTCTGTCTCACAGAAACGTTGCTAAAACCCGGTATACCTGATGATGTATGCTCCTTACCTAATTATTCCCTGTTCCAGCGGGATAGATCCTCATCCAAGCGTGGAGGTGGAATTGCCCTGTTCTTCAAAAACCACCTTAACATCTCTATTGTCCTGGCATCTGCCTGTTCCGCAGTGTGCGAATTCATGCAGGCAACTATTGTATTGGGGGAAAAGAAGCTTCATATTATCTGTGCCTATAATCCCCCTGCAGGGGGAATAGTAGGTCTTCAAGAACTCCTTGACATCACCTCCCAGACTGTAATTCATAATGAGGCTGTCATCCTAAGTCATCTTAACCTCAGTTGGTTAGGGTCAGCTCAAATATCCTTGCAATCATTCATGCTTAGTTATCATCTTCACCAGTTGATCTCTGAAACAACTAGAGCCACGTCATCCCATCAAATGGGTACACTCCTAGACTGGGCGATGGTTAACTGTATGGAACATGTGTTGAAAGCAGGAATCCTTGTAGATGCACTAACAGACCAGTCGCCCACTTTTTGTATCCTATCTATGGTTGCGCCTCCATCTCCTCCATCAAGGCTAATCACATTTACAAATCTAGCTCATATTGACCACTATGATGTCTCCAATATCGACTGGGCAGGTATCTATCAAACAAAGGCTGTGGAGGTTGCTCTACAGATATTCATAAATGAATTTCTTGCCATTCAATATAAACATGCCCCCAAGACTACTAGGAGGGTTAGAAGAAAACAGACGAGGTGGCTGCATAAAGACCTCCTTGCTAATCTGTGCCAGAGGGACAAGTTCTGGATTCGCTACAAACAAACTGGCCTACAGTCAGATCTTATTGTCTATTGTGAACTAAGGAACAGATGTAAGAGACAAGTTAGAGCTGCTAAAAGCAAATACTGCAAGAACCTTCTACAAAGCTCAGCCTACGACCCGAGGAAATTCTGGGCCCATGTCAAAATATTTCTGGGTACCTCTCTGTCAGTCACTCCTGATGAAATGATCATAAATGGGGCACATTGTAATGACCCTAGGACCATCTCAAACGGTTTTAACAATCTTTTCTCTGATCTGTCACACTATACCTTGGCTTTACAACCTAGTGGATCACACTCCAATCTACCTTCCACACTACCATCAGACAACCATACTGCCCTATCGTATGATGCTCCTCCAGCGCCACCATGCTATTTCAAGGCTATATCAAGAGCGGAAGTTCTGAAATTACTGAGATCCATATCTGCCAATACCAGCTCTGGTTCTGACTCACTAGAACCTCGTCTTCTTAAGCTGGCTGCTCCACTCATTGCCTCTCCAATTGGCAGAATCTACACTTTATCCCTTATCCATAGCACTGTGCCAGACTTATGGAAATCTGCAAGAGTAACATCTGTCTTTAAAAAAGGTGACCAAAAGGACATGTCCAATTACAGACCTATAGTAATTCTCTCTGTCCTTAGCAAGATCCTAGAGAAAATAGTTGCATCACAGACCACTGACTATCTTACATGCTACAATCTCCTCTCAGACACCCAGCATGGTTTCAGAAAAGGTCATAGCACCACCATGGCTCTTCTTCAGCTAACTACTGATATTCTGCCCAACATGGATTCTGTAACACTCACAGGTGCCATCTTCATTGACCTCACTAAGGCTTTAGACCTTGTAGACCATCCTCTGCTTCTCTCCACTCTCCATAAATTCCATTTCTCTACCCCTGTTGTGGACTGGTTCTGTAGCTACATGTCAAACAGGTTGCAAGCTGTCAAATTTAACTCTCCCTGTCCAACATGTCTACAATCAAACTTGGGGTCCCCCAGGGCTCTATCCTTGGGCCCCTTCTGTTCTCAATTTTTATCAACAATGCTGCTGAGGTCCTGGAATCCTGCTCAGCTATTCACTATGCTGATGACCTGATCATCTATAGTAGTTCTTCTAGTATTGCCTGCATAAACACATCACTTATGTCAGACTTTAATAAGGTCTTAGACTGGCTACTAGACTGTAAGCTTGTACTAAATGAAAAGAAAATGAAAGCCATACTCCTAGTTTCCGCACCGAAGATTAAGGCCTGTTCTAGTTTGCTGGAGGTTCTTCACCCAGGAGGATTTCCACTTGAAAATGTTACTTCCTTCAAGTACCTTGGCATCCTGCTGGACCAGTCCCTGGATTTTAATCTTCACATTCAGTCCTTGTGCAAAGCTGTAAACTCGAAACTGGGAGTAGCTTACAAAACAAGCTACATGTTTACACTCTCAGCCAAATTAGCAATTGCCTGAGGTATTCTGCTCCCAACCCTTACTTATGGTGCCTCTATCCTTACCTCTGCCCATAAAACCTCCTTACTAAAATGGGACGTAACTTATAACAATATATGCCAATTTGCCTCTTCGTCGCCTTGACTCAAATATCACTGCCTTCTTTATAGGGATCTCAATTGGCTCTCACCCTCTGCCAGTAGACAACACTACCATTGAACCACTAATGGACTCGATCATCCGGGGAAAAAAACATCCCAGCTGGCGGCATTGCTGGTCCCTCAACCATCCTCCCATGGCCTGCGATCAGCTGACAAATCCTTGCTCTATGTTCCGAGATGTCGGATGACTAAAGGCACAGGGGCCTTCCAGTTCTCTGCTCCCAGGCTATGAAATGCTGTTCCACTCAACCTCCAGCTGTCTCAGTCTCACTTTGGATTTAAAAGTGAATATCATCGTTATCTATCCTTTGCTGATGCTTGTGCATGCTTTGACCCAACCTGAAGCTCCTGAGACTTACCAGTAATGTCACCTCTGCTCTAATCCAGCTCCAAGACTGTCTCCTCTTCCCCTTTCCATATTCTTCCTTCTCTTTGTAAATAACTTCTTGACTACTAGCTCTCTTCCTTCTCAAACTTTGTTGTTGACCATCCACTGTTGTTTTGCCATTTACAACCCCTGACCTTCCTTCTGTCAGTCTTTCTTGTTATGGTTGAACATTCCTCGCATTTCTCTCTATATAACCTTGTTATCTTATTAACCCTTTCACTCCACAGGTCGGGTCCATGGTTTCTGCACTTATTATATATCTTACTGCCATTATCTGTATAATGCTTGCCATTATTTTTTTTTGTTTCTATCCACTGTATTTTTGTAGCACTGCTGTACTGTTCCTCTAGTTGTATTATTGTACCCATGTTGCTGTTGTTCAACTGTTCTCTTTTTGTTGTACTGTCTTGGGTCGTGTATGAAAATAGTCATTTTATGGCTAGTGCACCTACCCGGTTAACAAAAAAGAAATAAATAAATAAGGGCCAAAGACCGCAAGGCACACCGTGACACTTGTCAGTGTCTGCAGGGTAGGGTGTGGTGAAATGGCTTGGCCGTTATGCCTGACGACCCAAAGGCACACCCCAATGCCTGTCAGTCTCTGCAGGGTGGTGGTGGGGTTGGCTTCAGTTCAATACTTCACTGCCATTCCTATTATGCAGCTCTGTAACTCCTTCACTACCAATGCCAATGCCAGCAAGCAAACATTTGGCATTGACAAATGCTTGGTGGGTTAATGCAGATCACCTTTCTGTGTGGGCCATTTCTGGGTAGTCCTTTTGCACCATGCACAGTGCATGTTTTTTAACAGTAATCCCAGGTCACCCTGAAAACAGGCTGGCTACCAAAGGACTTAAAAGAAAAAGTGGACTGGATCAAAAGACCAATTTCAGATTCTCCCAAGGGGTAAGGTGCAAAGATAAATGAAGTGATTACAGAAACAAGCTCATTGGCCCTTCCAGTCTGTCCATGGTACATTTATCTAAAGAAAAAAAGTGTTAGCATAGTCATAGTGCAATGAAACTACTATATAAATTACTCGTTTCACTATTAAAAACAATTGCTATTTCTAAATCCATTAGTGGGGCCCCTTCCTCCCTCTTTGACCCTCCTCATCCTGAGACCTCAGCTGAGCAGTTTTCCTTTCCAACAGGCTTCTCCCTTTGTTTTTCCTTATATCTGAGAAACCTCTGTTCTGTGCATACTACCCATATCTGCACATAACCCTCCTCTCTTACATATCCCTCAATCCAGTTCAATATCAGTGGCTTGGTAGGTAGCATGCTCACCTCTGGGGCTGATCAGAAAGTCATGGATTCTAACCATACACCAGGAACTATGGGTAGTACCCTTGATTGATATAATTGTAGTTTGAGGGTGGCATTGCCTTCCACAGGAGTGGTTAAAACTAAGCTCTGACCCTTCTGCACATCTCTGGTCAATGACCAAGTGGAATTTGAAATTCCTATGATATTTATATAACAGTACAGGTTTTCTGGCCCTGCCTCCCTTTGGAGAGTTCACCTAGTTTAATGGAGTAAGTAGGATCTGAGATGATACTACAGGCAGGGAAGAATGGGCAGACTAGATGAGCCAAGCGATCATTGTCTCTTGGCAAAATTTCTATTTCTGTGTCCAGCATTCTACCTGTCAATAAAAAAGGGCCATGTAACACAGGATGCCCCTGGAAATACACTATTGTAGCCTAGTGTGCCTTTCCAGGTCAAAAAAGTACAAATAAATATGTTTCCATCAGTAGCCACCTTGCACTCATTCCTCACTGCCTCACCCACATAGTGTGGTCTGAATGTTGCTTGAGCCTAAATGCCTGTCAGATTTTGGCAACAGCATTTCTGATTGCTCCTCACTGCCTCATTCACATAGTGTGGGTTGAATGTTGGCTGAGCCAAAATGTCTGTCAGAGTTTGGCAACAGTATTTCTAATTGCATTAGGGTCTTGCATTTTGACACTCTGTAAATTATTGCACCAGCTATTTTCCCTGTACTACTGTGTTTTTTATATGGTATTTGCTGTGCACATTTTGTGACTTCTGTACATGTTTGTTCTGGTTTTACCTAGCACAAACTGGATGCATGCTATAATAAAAATGTTGGTTCCCCCTCCTCCCCCAGTTCTGTCATAAATTCTCTGCTCCCAGGCATGGGTCCCTGGGTTTCTTGCTCCTCAAGCATAGTCACAGACACAAGGGAAAGGTGAAGCATTTTCATGTGGTTGACCCCAGCAAGCCCTTTCACCTGACTGCCTTCCTTGGTTACAAGGCAGGTATGACTCACATTATCCAGGCGGTCTAAAGACCCAGCTCAAGTAAATGGTGCCACTTGTGATGTTCCTCTTCCCGCAGTACATTCCCTGGCTATTCATCTATAATGGCTTTAACAATAGATTAAAAGGATTAGACAGATTCTTAAGGGTTGTTCCACAACTTGAGTACATGTTGCTTTCAGGAAGAGCTTGGGGTTGTCCATTCTGTAATTTGGTACAGTCTCTGCCTTGTGACTGGAGTGGCAAATAAGTTAGACCTAAAATATTTCAGTCAGTACAAAACTTATGACAGATGAGGATAGTAATATCTTAGTGTGTGCACACATGGGGCAGGTTTCATGAAATGGCCCTTGGATTGACGCAAGCTGTGGCAGACATTAACTTGCATTGATAATCAATGTGCTGAGGACTCTGCACTGAATTCTGGAACAGAAGGGGTCCTGGTACCAAACTTTACACAGCTGCAGTAACCACCCTATGCGCCAAACACATGGCACACAGGAGGGGGCTTGCCACAAGCTGCAAGGTGGTCCAGCAGCATTGCCACTCATTGAGAGAGCCCTGCTGGCCAGTCCTCCTGGATGCTGGCAGGGTCATGGGGGATGGAACAGGGGATGTGGAGGGGAAGTAGAGTTGGAATGGGTGGAGGGGGTGGCAACAGACCCCTGACTGGGACAGTGCATGGCCGCCACTGTGACAGTGTGGTCCTTGTTGGGGGCGCAGCTGCACACCTGGCACCATGGGCAAGGCCTTTGGATATGTTCTTGCCATGGTGGGATGCTGCTATCCTCTCCACTGTTGCTGCATTACTGTCCATGTCCTATTTTGGCATGGAATACTGTTGCAATGGCTCCAGGATTCATGCACAGGCTGTTAGACCAGCTCTGGGCTGGTCTAACTGTAGCAGGCCATGGGCTTTTTTGGGGGGGCCTTCTTGAATCCCATTGCAAGCGATGCTGCACCTCTTCCCTGATGCAAGACCCCTTAAACCATGGTGCACTGCCCATCATAAGGACAGCAGATGCCTGGCTGGCACAGGTGGGTCCCCAGCAGCTGCAGGCTGCATTGTAGAATCAAGAATGATGTGAGGTGTGGCACAGTGAGCCCTTTGTGTAATTTTTCTTTGACACAGGCACCTTGCATCAATCCTGATGCTTTTTGAATGAGGCCCATGGTCTCTGAGGTGTCATTTATTGTGTGACTAAAAAAGGTAGGCTGACTTAAATGGAGAGTAGTGCTTTGAATCTAGAACACCTGCAAAGTGAATGCCATACATGTCATATGAGTGTAGCATTTTTGTGTAGTGGAAGTACATTGCTAGCAGGCTTGTTCCAGGCTCCCCAAAGCCTGGGCCTCCATAACCACTCGGATAACAATCATACTATTGAACTGCCACAATCCCTGGGTTCCACTGCCATCTATGGTCCTTTGACTTTGCAGATGAAGTGGCCAAGATCTGACATTTGGCTCTTTGCCCACTTCTCATCACTTTTTTAGTGGTTCCCTATAATGTAGCGAACTAAAAATGTACTATATTTCGCTATGTTTACCTTAAGGCATGATAATTTGTACAGTGCTGTGGAAAGTAGCATTTTTTAATAGCATGGAGTGGCTCCTAATTGCTGATGTTGTAAAAAGTTGGAGATACATTTAGATTGGTTTCCAGATATGCTCAGGAATGTCCTTGCTAATGAAATAAGTTTATAGATGTTTTGACTGGCCCTTTGTAATGGACCTTGCCACAAGAATGCCACTAGTGAAAACTTTCACAGTTGGGAGTTTCCACGTAGGATATAGCGAGGTCTACTACAACAAATGTAAAACATAAAAAGTAGCTATTCAGTGCATATTGTAACCAGATCATGCCATTTGGGATTTTTAACTTTGCTCGTAAGGTACAATGCTGTAGATTTTTGGGGGCAATCTTACTAGCCAAATAGAAATGTCAAGTAAGCAAAATATCGGGATCTGTTTGGTTCAGTAGCCTGAGGCTTGGAATGGATGAAAATGTTTCTGTCACTAGAGTGGGATTATTTTTGCAGGTGGGATGGGTCAAATATATCTATAATCTCACTGCAGAAATTGTCCAGAGTCCCAAAGAAAGGATAGTATACTAGGGGCCCAATTCCAAAGAGTTTCACCTGGTGCCAAAGCGATTCTCATCAAACCAATGACGTCCTAACCTCAGGCATTATCTGAAATCATGATTCCAAGTCATGGCTTGAGCCATACCATATATGGGTTGCGCGAAAGGTGGGCTATGCCACCCACTACACCCACAACGGCATGGCACAAGGGTGGGTTATGGCAGCAACTATGCCCTATTCCAAAAGGGTGGCTGTTGTAACCCACCTATGCTATTCCAGGAGCCGCTATGGTGCAGCAGAGTTAGACCAGCAGGGATACGGTCTAAGGGGCATCTGTCCGTGACAATTGACAGATGCCCACTCTGCAGCACCATGCACGCATATTGCCCATCTTCCCGTACCCCCCAACACAGACATGCCCCCCACCCCCTGAATGTCAGGGACCTCCCTGGGCTCCATTCCACAAAGATCCCCAAATGCCAGTGCCACCTGGCCAGCCCCCTCAATGCCCCCTGGTGCATGCTGTCGTGTTCTGGGTCAGGGGGGTCTGGGGGAAGTTCTCTGCGGGCTGCAACTTGCGGCACCTAGGTCCCTTGTGCCATTCCTGTGTTTCTAGCCTGCTGCTGCCACAAGTTGCAGGATGTAGGTGCCGGGGAACCTGCACCATATTCCAAGACAGGCAGGGTCTCCAGCACCTACATCCTGCAACTTGTGGCGTAGTGCCGCATGGCGCAACTCGCATATGCCTTCAAGTTGCGCCATGCATTTTGGAATCGAGCCCTAGGTAAGTAACTGTTAAGGCCATGCTATGGGATTTATACAGACCTACAGCAAATGAGTTTTAATGCCATTTGGATGCTTTTGACTATTTTTGCTCTTTTGAGGGGGAGGCAGTCTTGCTACTAAAATTCTAGAACATTTTGATTTATGTCGCACTTTGACCACTGGGGGGATCAAAAACCTACCTGGTCAGTTTGCCATATGCAAGACGACATATGTTAAAACCGTGCAACACAGACAGGTGGGAATAGTGACAGGGTGCAAAACTGCTAAATGGTCTATGTGCAGTTGTGCACCCTGTCACTGTTCTCTAGCAAGGGATAAGTTCTCTGCTGGGAGGAGGGTACACCGAGCATCTGCCATGGCTTGACAGGATGAGCCACAGGCAGTGATGGAGGTGGTGTGTCTGCAGATTGGATATAGAATCCCAGCCCTAGATGCATGGAATTTTTCTTTTATTCACACTTCGTGTGATTTAAGTGTAACCCCCCCCCCGTTGATTATTTTAGTTGGGGGGATTCGGGGGCACAGCCCCCCACAAAACACAGAGAACTTCTGCTGGCAATATATCACACTGTATTGACAGTGCAGCATATTGCTGCGGCATAATGTCTTGTGACATTATGACACCATGCCGATTAAAAAACCCTCTGTAAAATGAGATGAGTAACTACAGATGATGAGATTCCTCCATGGACCGATATAACCAATTTGCTGAATGTCGAGTACTGACTGTAGCTCGTCTTTCTAATCTTAATGTTGTTCAATGGTATTTTGTTTTTCTGATCCCTAGCAGTCTGTTACCTGTGTCTATAGCAAGGCTTTTTACTTTTCTCTGCAAGTTTTATGGCCCATGGGTGTAGCCATTCAGGGTTCTTTTATTGCCTTTGGTCTGTTGGAATTTTCCCAGAATGCCTCCCGGAATTATATCAATTAGATCTTGCATTAAAACTAAGAGCTCATCTAGTCAGAATCTAGTCACACCATATAACTGTAAATGCTTGTTTCTTGCTGTCACCAATACAAGCACAGTGAGAGAGCGAGAGAGAAAGAGAAATACAAAGTGAGTGTCACAACTTCTTACAGTTTTCTGTATCTATTAATCATCCTATTGGGTCCGGATGAAACATTATAAGGCTGAAATAAATCCTTCTTTGTTTACTGTTTACATTCTGTCAAACAGTACATTGACTCCATCTGCAACAAGTTTGACACCCACACACATTATCTCTCTCTTTTCTTGTATTGCTGTAAGCATGGGGGAACCATCAGCCATAGCTTGCTCTCTCTCTCTCTCTCTCTCTCTCTCTCTCTCTCTGCTTGTATTACTGACAGCAAGAAAAAAAGAGATTGCTGCACTTTTAAAGTTTTTGCCTCCTGCTGTCAGATTCCATTGAATGTGTGAATGTGTGTGTGTGTGGGGGGCTCAGCAAGGGAAGTGGACTAAAAACCAGGGGCCGGATTCTAAAAGAATTTGTGGTGCTGCAGGGGACTTGCAGCAGGGTGTCTGACACAAGTTACAACTTGTGGCAAACACTGCAGCAAGTGCAGTTCCAAAAGGCACTTGCCACAGAAGCCATGCCAAAAGTCAGGAATACAGGACGCAGAGAGTTAGACCACCTTCTCCCTGGTCTAATGTTTCCTCTGGGATCACGGCACTTGCGCCAAACCTTTAGGTCAAGCAGTCTTAAAGTGGGGAAAATGTCACAAATGCACCACCCCTTTGAGAATCAGAACACTCTTCCTCCGAGAGGCTTTGACACAGCGGCAACCCCCTTTGTGTTGGACACAGGGCTTGACGCATGCCCTGTGTCCTTCTTGTAGAATCTGGAACCATGAGTCTCACACACACACACACACACACACACACACACACACACACACACGCACAGAGACTGCAGTGTGAAGTGTCACCAGCTTGTCAGCCCAGTATCTTGTTCTTTTAGATTAGCTGATGTGGAGTTTCAATGTGACACTGTGACAGGTTAGTCTGGTAGTAAGTGAGAATTGTGAAGTAATATACTTTCATTTACTTAAGTAGTTTATTTCATGGGTTTTACTTACAGAACTCAATATAGTGTATATATTGTTTCTCATCCTTTTCTGATTTATTTTACTTTTTTATGAATACTATCTGTTGTGCTTTGTGATGTCTTGCTTTGTGATAAGTAAGAGAGAGTGAAAGTTCATATAGCGTGTACAGCAGTAACCAAATTTATTACACTTTTGGAGCCCAGCATATCACAATGCCCCAACCCCCAAAATAAATGTGCTGCTTCAAAAATGCAACTACAACACTGGCGTGGTTTTGGTGACATGGGGAACTACTCTGAGTAATTTATTGCACATCTCAGGGGGCTTCTGTAAACACATAACAGACAATCTACAGTAGTGTGCCAGTGCCTGTGAAGTCTGTCCCACATATAGAAAAAATAGGGCTGGCGGTGATAAAAAAATGGAGGGTGATGAGTATCAATGCTTGTAGTCTGTGTAACAAGCTCCCTGAACTAGTGGCCTTGATGGAAAAGGGATGCCTGGATATTGTGGCAGTCACTGAAACATGGTATACAGAGAACCATGACTGAGATGTCACCATACCAGGATGTACAACCTACAGGAGTGACCGGGGGGGGGTAAAAGAGGAGGAGAAGTTGCTCTCTGTGTAACGGAAGGGATTAAAGCAACAGAACTAAAGAGTAAACATGAAGTAGATGAGTCACTATGGGTTACCCTGGAGATAGGAAATGACACAACAATCTGTATGGGAGTTGTGTACAGACCCCCACCTCAGGGGGAGGGAATGGACAAGGAAATGACAGAACGCATCCTTAAAATGGCAGAAAAAGGGGAGATATTGTTGTTTGGGGACCTGAATATGCTAGATGTTAATTGGAGCACATTTGCTGCAAGCACATCCAGGAGCAGGGTCATTCTTGATGCCCTACAAGGGGCATGCCTCAGACAGCTAGTGTTTGAACCAGCTCGGGAGGGAGCAATCTTAAACCTGGTACTCTCAAATGGGGACAGAGAAAGGATCTCATATTTAGAAGTGGGTAGCCATCTGGAAACAAGTGACCACCAAACAGTGTGGTTCACAATAAACACAGCCACAGAGTCATGCAATACAAAAGCAAGTGGATTGGTTGTTAAGAGGGCTGACTTTGGGAAAATGTGAGAGTGCCTCAGAAAAGCACTAGCAAATGGGCAAGAAGGAGGAGTGGAGGAACAATGGGGAATAATCCAAACAGCCATCACAGAGGCAACGAGCCTTTGTGTGAAGCAAATCAATAAAACAAAATGAAGGAAAAAAAACTGTAATTCTCAAAAGAGGTGGCAGAGAAGGTTAAGGATAAAAAGGATAGCATTTAGGAAATATAAGAAAACACAGAAGGAGCAGGACAGAGAACTTTATCAGTTAAAGCAGAAGGAGGCAGGGAAGGCAGTCAGAATAGCAAAGGCCCAAACCAAGGAAAAGATACCCAATTCTGTTATGAAATGGGATAAAACCTTTTATAGGTACATTAGGGAGTGAAGAAAGACCAAGGGAAGGATATGGAGACTTAATAAAGGAGAGGGAATGTGGGCAGAGGGTGAAAGTGAAAAAGCAGGGATACTGAACGAATATTTCTGGTCAATATTCACAACAGAAGAGGATGGGGAGGTACCTAAACCAAACAAGAGAAGCACTCTAGATGGGGGGGTCGATATCAGTCTATTCACAGATGAAAGGGCTTTGAAAGAACTCTTGAAACTGAGGGTGGACAGAGCAATGGGGTCTGATGGGATTCACCCCAGAATTCTACAAGAACTAAGGGTAGAACTAGTGACACCACTGACTACTC
Organism: Neoceratodus forsteri; assembly: GCA_016271365.2. Classification (NCBI taxonomy): domain Eukaryota; kingdom Metazoa; phylum Chordata; order Ceratodontiformes; family Ceratodontidae; genus Neoceratodus; species Neoceratodus forsteri. The sequence goes on from CM057449.1 coordinate 1,606,939,746, forward strand.
TCTTTAACAAACCATGGGAGGATGGGGTGGTACCTGAGGACTGGAAGAGGGCAGATGTGATTCCACTTCACAAAAGTGGGAGCAGGGCAGAGGCAGGAAACTATAGACCAGTTAGTTTGACCTCAGTGGTAGGAAAAATGATGAAATCACTTCTGAAGAAAAGAACTGTTGAGTTCCTAGAGGCCAGTAAGGCACAGGACCCAAGGCAGCATGGATTCACAGTGGGAAGGTCGTGTTAGATGAATCTAATAGATTTCTTTGACTGGGTGACCAAAGTAGTAGACCAGGGAGGGGATGTAGATATAGCGTACCTAGATTTTAGCAAGGCATTTGACACAGTTCCGCACAAAAGATTAATATACAAGTTAGCCAGCCTTGAGTGGGTCCCAAAGTGGTAGCCTGGATAAAAATTGGCTGCACAACAGGACACAGAGGGTAATAGTAAACAGAGTCCACAGTGAAGAAAGGAGGGTAACTAGCGGGTACCACAGGGGTTCAGTATTGGGACCGGTCCTTTTAATGCCTTTATAAAGAGACATTAGAGAGCACCTGAAGGAAAAATATGTCTCTTTGCAGACGACACAAAGATCTGAAACAGGGTTGATACACAAGGTGGGGTGGAAAGGATGGAAAGGGACTTGGCAAGGTTGGAGGAATGGTCAAATGTATGGCAGCTCAGATTCAATGCAAAGAAGTGCAAAGTAATGCACCTGGGAAACAAAAACCCAGGGGAAGAGTACACAATGAGGGGTGAGATACTAATAACAACAAAAATCAAAAGGGACCTGGCAGTAATTATATCAGATGGCCTAAAGGTGAGCATGCAATGTGAGAAGGCAGTAAGGATGGCTGGGGGGATACTGGGATGCATAGGGAGAGGCATCAACAGTAGAAAACAGGAAGTTGGTATCCCTCTGTACAGACAGTTAGTGAGACCCCATCTGGAGTACTGCATGCAGTTCTGGAGACCCCATCTCCACAAAGACATAGATAGAGTGGAGGCTGTTCAGAGGAGGAGAACCAAAATGGTGCAGGGTCTACACCAGAAGACATATGAAGAGAGACTAAAGCAGCTTAATATGTATACCCTCAAGCAAAAAGGGGGGGGGGGACATGACAGAAACTTTCAAGTACCTTAAGGGAATTAACAAAGTCCAAGAGGGTAGCATCTTTCAGAAAAGATGTGCAAGAAAAAGGGTGCACAATTTAAAGATAGAGGGGGGATGGCTCAGAGGTAATGTTATAAAGTATTTTTTCATGGAGAGGGTTATGGATGCATGGAACAGCCTTCCTGAGGAGGTTGTGGAGTCAAGAACAGTGGGAGAATTCAAGAATGCATGAGACAGACATAAAGCAATTCTAGTTGGGGGTAGGAGGAAGTAAGCTGTTGGTTAACTAGAATCTGCAGCTTATCCATCAGGTAGGGAAATGGGCAGACTAGGTGGGGAAAGCAGTCTTTATCTTCCATCAAGTTCTAGGTTTCCATGTTTCTATGGTGGTAAGTAAACCTCACATTGAATACATTACTCTTGCAACTGTCACTTCTTTCATTGTGGTTTAGTGTTGGTGGTGGTGGAAGGGAGGGTAATAGGTGTGGTTGTCTGAACTAGGAGAGATGGGCGAGTGGGTTGTGAATTATGAATAAAACATTTGTACTGGTGTTTGATGTGGTAGAATAGTTGGGTGGGGGTCTTTACAATGTCAATTTGCACCTGTGACACTGCCATCTTTTGGGTTATTTATCTTACTGGGATGAGAATGAGAATCAGGCAATGATGCACTATGATTAAAATATGAAGAAATACTGTTCCTTCTGTTGCTACAGTATGTTTTTTTGGTACACCACACTGGAGAGTTAGATGTAATCAATGATATTAGTGGTAGGAGTCAGCATTTGAAAATACCGTCTCTAGTCAGAGACAGTTCACAGTGACAAGACAAGAAGTAAAAAGTGACTATTTTACCAATGGTGAATGAAAATAATAGCAGTTTTATTCACAATTTGCAATTAAGCTGATGTTTTCTGCTGTTTTACCTGTCGCCTTTATTCAAGTGCTGAACTTCTGGAGCATGTCAACTGTGGGTTTGTGTACAGCACTGCATGTCAGAAGCCTACTGTATCTCACATTCAGTGTGTTTGAAACAAGCCTTTTGTTTAATTCTGTTTATTGAGTTTAAGTACCATAAGAACTCTAATATGAAAAAATTTGGATTAGTAACATTCTAATACTTTTACCCCTTTTCCTTTGTAAAATACAAAAACTACTATAGCATCCTGAAGCCTGACAAGCCTAAACAGCAATGGTTTATTTCAATATTCTTGTGTTGATAAATTTCCAAACATGGGCATACATGGAAAATCTGCGGACCTGTGTACTCTGTTGGATTTGACAGGTCCGCAACTGCCAGGATGCTTTTCAATCACCGTTACCCCTCAAATGAATTTCTTTAAATGCCATGTCCACATTTTGTATTTCCCCTCTGCATTTGCACTTTATTACAAATATGCACCTGTTTGTGGTTGCATACTCTTGAGCAGAGTGCCCCCCCACAGTACTTTTAAATGACGCAGCAAGATGTAATAAAATGTGCAAATGCAGACGGAAAATACAAAATATGGGCATGCCATTTAACAAAATTCATTTGACAGGTGGACGTGACTAAGGTGCATACTGGAAGTTGCAGACCTGCCATATCCAGAGTACACAGCTCGGCAGAATTTCTGTGAGTGCCTATGTCCGGAAATGAATCAGTACAACACCACAGAGTGTAAACATTGCTGTTTAAGCTTGCCAGGCTTTACGATGCTAAGGTACTTTTCACATAGTTCCACTGGGCATGGCTGACCGACACCAGTATTGTAAACAGGGGCTCTATAGGCACAAGGTAACCAGCAGCATTTTTACAGTATAATTATGATCTGAACTGTAGAATAGAGCGATTGGAAAATCAAAGCAGATTTCAAAACTTTCAAAATGTGGGTGTTCTTGAGAGTTTGGATAATGAATTTCTGATCATTAGAGACCCAGTCAATTATAGGCCTGTGACTCAGGAGACTGTAAGTGCACAGGGGGCTACTAAGGAGAGGCATAAACATAACGGCATAGATTTAAAAAAAAACACATAAAAAATATTATTATAAAAATAGTAGTAATTGTAGTGATGTGGCTGATGGTTTCACCAGGAGATGCTGCACCACAACGAACTAAGCTAAATTTAAGGTTCCCAATTGTATTACTTTAAATTTCACAAGTTGAGAGACTGTCATGGCCTAATTTCTTTCCTCTATTGCGGTGTTTTACAGTAACAGAGAAATGTTAATTTATGATAGTGATGTGCAGTCTCATTCATCTAAATGGTCAGCTATATTTTGCTGTGACTATCATAACACAGTTCATGATAAAAAATGAAAATTCACAGCATGAAATTGTCCTGGATCTCCCCCTTTCCCCACAAAAGACAGACAAACGGAGTTGTTGTTGTGCTCAGATTGGCAATTCATTTATTAATATTTTACATTTCTTTGCATGTATCATCACCGTTTTCATTATTTACTTCCACAATTCTTTGTTTTTATTGCCATAACATATCAATCTCTGGTTTCCCCTCATTCTTGTTTGCCTTTTTCTGGCCTCCCCAGGTGAAAACCAGGAAGCCTTCCTCTTCTCTCTTTCTTGTAGGTAACGGTGAGCTCCAAGACCGCTCTTTTCTCCTTCTGTTCCTTCTTCTTCTTCTCCTCATATTTCTTTATCCTTCCCCCCTTTTTCTCCTTCCCCTTTTTCCCCATGGCCTGTCTCCAGCTAGCATTGGATGACTGGCCTGCCCCCATTCTTGCCCTTCTCTTCCTCCTATTATCTTCCTTCCTGCCTCCTATATGCCTCAGTAAAGCCCATCATCTCTGTATTAAACATGTCAATTGCTATATCCGACAAGGGCACCCCATCTGCTCTGCAAAATTCATCCACCCATTCCTCTACTCCCCTCAATACTACATGTCCTCCCATAGACCTTATGAGCATTCCCACACTACTATTCATCTTCCTCCTGGCCCTATCCATTGCTACATGGCTGTGCTCGTGTCGCCATACCTGCCTTGGTGTCATATCTTACCATGTTATGCTCACTGCCGGCCACCACTATTTTATCTTTATAAGATCCTGCTTAACCCTCAAATATGTATCGACCCATGGCTTCCCCCCAATATCATTACCCCCAAGATGTAAAATTATTAGATCTGGGGTGGGCCACCTTTCCTTCATTTCTATTAGGGTGGGGAGTAGCTGTGCCCATCTCATCCCCCGAGGCCATGCCATACCAGCCGGCATTTCTTGGAATCTTGGTACAGCTGTTTTCCCCCAGCTTTCTTTTCTGCTCTCCTTTCCGCCCAATAAATGTAGGAGTACCCACAGATCCACACTTCTGTGATCCTCCCTTTTCCTATGAATTTTCCTAACTGCTCTTCTGTTACTGGCCCACTTACCTCCATGTGGTGTATTTTCCTGAATGCTTGCAATGCCTGCCATGCCCCTTCATAGGCCCTCAAGGTCCGTGGTGACCATGAGCTGCAGAACAACATCTCAGCTCCATCTTACCAATGTCCCAGATGTCCGTTGGGATGGCTGTTTTCCACTCCTTGAACCAGCTGCAGATGGGAAAGGCTATCCGCTAGTATATTTTTTACCCCATCTATGTGTCTGGCCCTAAAAGACATGTTTAGCTGTAAACACCTCAATACTAAATGCCTCAACACTCCCATAACCGCCTCAGACCTGACCCATCTATTGTTCAGCACATCCACCACTGCCTTATTATCACAGCAAAATGTGACCTTCTGGCTCCTCAGTTCCTCCCCCCATACCAGGGTGAATGCCAAAACTGGCATAATTTCCAACAGTGTGATGACTTTCACCTTACCTTCCCTTACCCGCTCTACTGGCCATGGTTCTGAAAACCACTTCCCTCTCAAATATCCACCCATACCTAGCCTCCCTGCCGCATCCGTATATAATTCCAGGTCCGTGTTGTAAAGCCGTTCACCTTGGCAAAAGGAACAGCCATTAAAATCCTTTAGGAATTCCTCCCACACTGTGAAGTCCTCTCTTATCCCTTTGGTTATGTCCACCCAGTGATGTGGCCTGCTTACTCCTGCCGTAGCTCAGGCTAGCCTTCTTGTGAATGCCTTCCCTGGCCCAATTGCCCTGCATGCGAAATTTAAATGCCCCATAGCTTGTTGCTACTCCCTTAATTGTACCCTTCTTCTGCTGGTATGCACCTGAATTAACTTCTTTAGTTACTGTACCTTACCTTCTGGCAACCTGAATACCTCCCGTTGTGCATCTATTTCAATTCCTAGAAACTTCATAACCCTGCCAGGGCCTTCAGTTTTCTCAGGAGCTAGTGGCACCCCCAGTTCTGTGCACAATTCTTGAAAACTTGCCAACATCTTCTCCGTCTGCATCCTTCCACTGCCTATCAGCAGGAAGTCATCTAAATAGTGTATCACTGATTTGCGCCCTGTCTTCTGCTGAAATATCCATTGTAGGAGGTGCTAAATGTTTCAAAAGTGGCACACACGATGGAGCAACCCATCGGCATAGCCTTATCAAAATAATACTGACCCTCTACTTTGAAACCCAATAGATCCCAATCTTCCCTCCTTACTGGGGGAAGCCTAAAGGCTGCTTCTATGTCAGTCTTGTCCATCCAGGCATCCGGGGTCACCCGGATAAGCTGTACTGCTTCTTCCAATGTAGCATAAGTGACCCGGCTGTGCTCCTCTCAAATAAAGTCATTAACTGAGTGTCCCTCAGGGAACAACAGGTGGTGGATCACCCTGTACTCCCCTTCCTGTGTTTTGGGCACTAGGCCTAAAGGGGAAATTCTCATGTTGTCTAAAGGGGGAAAAGAATACTGTCCTTCAACCCTCCCTGCAGCTTTTTCTTTCTCTATTTTCTTCCTCAAGATGTCCTCCTTTCCTCTGATTGATGCTAAGTTATTGGCCTCCCTTGCTTGTCTCAGGCCCTTGCATTGCAGTGGGAAACCTGATCTAAATCCTGTCCATATGTTTTATGCCACCTCTCTATCTGGGTGCACCCTAAGCCATTTTTCCCATGCCTAGATTTTTATGGGGGTCTTTACCAGCTGGAATCAGTTTCTAACCCCCAAACCCTCACCCCCATCCCCACATATCCCCCTGACTATTTCTCTGACCTTCCTTTCAATAGGATTGGCCCCCCACCCCCGTACCCCCTACCTCTTGGCCCTCTAATCCATACTTGTCCTTTGAAACCCAGTCCCTCTCGAAAGGGCTGGTGGCCCATCCCCTGGTTTCCCCCACCTAGGACCCTGATACCCATGTTGTCCTTCACCTTGATGCTGGATGAGATCCCCAACATTTCGAACAGACATGTCAGAACCGACACTGGGGTCATGAACAAAATGCCCTATTATATCCCCAACAGCACCTCTGCAATGCCCCCCTTTCTTCCCATCTTCCCTTCAGGCATGATTTGGTCAGTGATATAGTTGGTCCATAAATCTAACTGCTTTGTGTCCCATCTCACATCACCATAGGTGGCCATCCTCTGTCAGAAAAACTCATCATAATAAATCCAACCCACTCCCCTTTTGCTTTTGCTCTCCTTATAATCAAGGAATATGTGATAAGTGGTATGCTCAGCTCAGGTTTTTTATCCATCGCAATGGCTGAATATGTAGCAAAACCTATAAACCACCCATCCCAGGTCTTCCCTTTTGTGAACTTATCCTCTTAGTTCTTACCCAACAATACCATGGCCACTGTCATTTCACTTTTTCCTATATTCTCTGTTTCCTTATACTTTGCTGCCACCTCTCTACTAACCAATGCAAATATATCTACATATTCCCCTTTCCATATCTTCACCTTTGTGACCAAAGGCACATGTTCCCCTATTCTCATGCCTGGTGCTCCTATGTCCCTCGTTCCTTTCCCTACCCCTTCCGCCACCTTGTCTGTTCCCTTATTCGGTTCTTTGTCCATCCTAATCTCTGCTAGTGCAGTTTCCATTTGTCCCAGACCACCCTTCCCTAGGGCCGCAATAATTTGACCAATGTATTCTTTAATGCTGTCCCCCATTGTACCTAATACACTACCTGCAGGCCTGTTCCCTCCTTGTATCCTGCTGTCTCTGGGGTGAGTCAATCCATTTTCTGGTGGCGGGGCTACTGGCTGCAGTGTCAAGGGTGGAAGGCACGGTATTACTGGAGGTTCCTGACTAGGTTCTGGAGCGGGTACTATTACCGGATCCAAGGAAGGTACTAACTGCTCAGGCACTAGGGGCTGCAGTGGTGGACTAACCACTCGAGATGGCAGCCCAATTGGGCTGCTTGGCCTCTCGGTCGGTCTTTTTCCACTGCTCCTTGCACCTTTTTCCACTTTCCGCTTTTCCCCCACCTTCCCCGGTCCCTCTCCTTCCACCATTTGCCACATGAGATTAGCCTTCTCTGCCAGTTCAATGATGGCATTGTATGCCTCTTCCTTTGTCAGCTTGCTTTTTCTTGGTGCCATCCTGCTACCTGGCTGTCTTGTACCTGTGAATAAATTGGTAAAATTGATTTTGTTATTTTCCATTCCTTAGTGTCTTAAATTAACTGTGTTGTTATCCTTCTCCTGCTTTAACTCTGAAATTACTTTTCCTAAGGCCTTGCACCCCTTCAGCATGTGAGGCATGTGGAGTGGCATCAGACGCCAATTTTCCACCGCATACCTTTTGGCCCAGGCCCTTTATTCCATGTCCTTTCTAATTGCTGCTTTCTTTTTTCCCTTTTGCCTCTTTCTTTGCAGGCCATTCTCGTTTTTCCAGGTCCTTCATTCCCTTAGGACAACGCGGTGTAGGTTCCCCACAGGCCACAATGTCTCCCCATCCTCCTCCCCATGCTATGTCAGCATGGCATGGCATCACTGTCTATGCCCCTTGTACACCTTCATCCTTGTTCCCTCAGTTATATCCCCTTTTTTTCAGTTTTCATTCTCCTTCCTCCCCTTAAGGTCTGGTGGCCATCCTCCCAGTAAACCCTCCCAGCGTGATGTCAGCTGCTGTTCTCCTTTGCATGGCCTCCCTATCTATCCCCCTGCTCTCCTTGCCATCATTGGAAACCAGGCCGCCCCTACTGTAAGCTGGGGGCTACCTTTAATGAACAATGGCATCTGTCACCATCGCATGTTACCCCCAGCCATCCATCAGGCATGGTGCCCTGTTTTTTGCTTTCCTCCACTTCATGAAGCTGCCCCCCGCGAATCCCTTTTTCCAATATCCCTCTCGCCTCCCAGCCCTCTGTGGTGTATGACATCACGCCACGTGGCTGGCCTGTGTTGCATATTGCTAGCCCATTCAAAAGGCCTCCAAAACCCCCTGCCCCTCTGCTTCTCCTAGGTTTTCAATACTGCACCCATTGCAAACAATTTCCCCCAGGCCTTAGGGCCATAACTCTTGTAGTCCTCTTGCTTGCATTTTCCATGAAAAAATCTCAGACCACCCAACCCATACCTTTCATACTGAGCGGCCCACCTTGGCTTGTGATGTCATGCCACATGGCCATCCTGTTTGCACCTGAAACTCCCTGTGGAAAATGAAACAGGCTGCACTGCTCTAATCCCTTGCTTCCTGCTGCCCTTCATACCAACCGTGGGAAACAAAGCTATCTCTTTGTTCTCTCGAACTGCTCAATTGTAAGCAGCCAGAAAGGCCTGCCACATGGCTCACTGGGCTCCGGCATGCTGCTTCACAAAATGGCTGCCTTGTCTATATCCCCTGGCCACAGGGCCTCCTTCCTAATCGGCAGCCCTGCTAGGTCAATTAATTGAAGAAAACAACAGGTAGCTCATCGATCGCTTAATCGGATGGAAGCCTAGGCCCCTTGCTTCTAACCACAGGTAGCTGTCTCTTCCATTTCCACCAAATCCCCACTAGGCCACTCTTTGGAAACAAACACACACAGGCTAGGAGGAACTTGTTCACCTCAACCGACTAGATAATTCGTCGCTCGCTTCACCGAACATCTAGCGACCCTACTCCAATTCAGTATACAACTTTCTCCTAGCAGCATTCATTCAAGTTTAAATACCAAGTTTAACTACCAAACTCAGCATTATCTAATAAATGTGTCTTACCTTCAGTAATGTCTCTGGTAACTGAATCTTGCCACGCTGGTCTCAACTGGAGAAAAACAAAACAAAAAATGTCTTTCTTTTTTTTTTTCAGTTTGCCAGTCTGAAGTGCTGTAATTCTTCAATCAAAAAACTTCAGCAAAAGAGGCTGAACTGCTGCCATGCAGGGGATTATGTAGCCTGCACTTGCCCCTCCTATTTCTTATTTTGCCCCTATCCTTGTCCCTTCATTCCTAAGCTCCCCCTTTTCCTGTCTCCTCCCCTCTGTCCTGCTCCCAGCCCCCCTCCCCCCGAGCACAACCATCTATACCAACCCAGGGGATTGGAAAGGGTCCACCAGGATAACTTGGTCTGCCCCTTAAAGGGCAAACTCCATTGGCAGTTAGGGACCAAAATACATGGAGTGGAATGTAACAAATCAGGTGTTTCACAGAAGACAGAAAAAGGTGATTACATGCTTCATCATTTAGTATGAAAAGCACACTTTTTCTCAGCAAGGAATCACAGCATGGACATAGTATAGTCAGTAGTCAGTAGTGTTAAATGATCATACTTTAAACTACTAAAATGTAATCTGGCTAGAATGCATAGAAGGTGACTAATGTTTAACACCCACGACGTAGACCAATTCCACTACCAACTACACGGTGTCTCTGCTGTGATTTCATAATAAGAAACAATTGAGATGTTCCTAAGGAGATCAACAGATTGAACGGACAAGACATTCATTATTAGAATAATGCTGATAAAACTAAATGAGGACGTCTGTAACATACATACAATTTATTAACAGACTAGGACATTTTATTCCAATCATAGTGAATAAAGGCAATCGTCATTTTTAAAACAAAGTGCTGTGTTGTGGTAAGTAAGCTGACTTGGATATCTGTACTTGCCACAACAAAGCACTTTGTTTTAAAAATTACTACTGCTTTTATAGGTGATGAGATTCAGGAAATCAAACATACTGTACTTCAAAAGTAACACAACTGAATGTCTCCAGCATAATAAGAAGTCTGTTGTATGTCATGCTGCAGAGCTAAGCTGGTGCAAACACAGTACAAAAACAGCTCCCAGTTAAAGATCAATTCAGACTATCATTATTTAAAGTGGATAAATAACACTCATTAAATGTTTGATAAGAGAAAATAACACAAGTACACATTGTTTTACAGTAAAAGGTTTTATTATTTGCATTATTTTATTATTATACACATGAAAAAGATGGGAATTCCTTTTTTACCGTCTTAAAAAACTGCACTAACTGTATAAAAGGTCATTCACTGTAATAAACTTGATAGGGAAAGTGCATAGGCAACACCTGCTGGAAGTTTCTGAGAAGACACCTAATTTTACTCTTCCCTGCAACACACTGCGAAGCAGTTTTTCACTGCATGATATTGCTGAGTTAAAGGAGATAGGAAATGATTTCCTGATATTGTTACTGGTTAAATAAATAATGAATATCAAAGGATGACCTCTGCGTGCTTCTTTATGGAGCAATTCAAAAAATGTAAATTTGTGTGCTACTTTTAATTTTTGCAACACGAATCAGCTTGTCAGTCTTTTCTGGAGTCAGCACGTATCAAGGTTTGAACTGCCCACATCACAGACTCCCAATTCAGCATGAAGCGTGTGGTTGCAGCTTTTGACACAGTTCTGATGCTACCCTCTAATCTCCATAAACACAAATAATTTATGTCAGACTATAATGCATTATGCATTTTATTCCCTTGTGTTCAATGGGTTCCGACTCCCTACTCTAGCCATTTGCTTGCTCTGCATGTGATCAAAACTACTGAAAAGAGAAATCATCAAGGATCAGCCCCCCCTTCCACCACCGGTTGATTGTTGCAGTAGGGGAGAATGGGTCCAAGTCACTGGCTGCATGATACTGAAAGCAATTTGTGTGCTCCTAAGTAACATTGCAGTGCAGTCATTTTATGAAAAAAAAATGTAACTCCTAAGCGGAGTGGTCCACGGGTGCTGCAACAGCTTGGTGTGGAAGACTTGATTTGTAATATTTGTAATGTTGTAACTGTACACTACTTAACTGTCTGGCTCTGAACTGGGAACTTTTTTGATTTAAAAGTGAGTGAGAGAGTCTTATTTTATTAAAAGTCCTGTTTCAAATAATTTCAGTATACTCCAGATTTAACTTTTTCTGTCCACAGAAATGTATCATAAAATATAAATCCAGAAACAAATGATTTGATACCTTTTATTGGACCAACATGGATGTTACAGAAAAGAACAAAGTGCTCTAGCTTTCAAACCAACCAGGTCCTTCTTCAGAAGCTTTGTGGCAGTTATTTTGAAAATCCCATACTATTAACACCAGATTATGTTAAAAAAACAGAAATAATTCTAATTGGTTTAGCATATACATTTAAAACATAACAGAGAATTACGTCAGAGAAGCTAATTAACACCAGTATGCTTTTAACTGAGGAGCCTCAGAAGGGCAACGGTTATCAAGAATTCTCAACAGCCAGAGAGTTCTTCTCACATAAATTTTAAAATGTCTCAGTATGCTAAGAAAGCATTCTAGTGATAAAAAACACCTTGGGGTGGCATTCTCTCTAATACATTTAAGATGAGCTTACAACTTACATTCCAATTGTCCTGGTGTATTAAAGAACAGATAATGAGAGACAAAATCCTGAAATTAGGTATAACTGCAAGTTGAAAACAAGCCTCAAATTAACATGCAGTGTAGCCCAAGAGTACAGAGCTCAATATGAGTCGCCTTTTTGGCGTGGCACCTGTTTTGGTCGCATATACTCATGGTATACCAACAAGGACCATCTCAATTCTATACCTCTTCCTAAATCCAGACTGGAGAGAGTCATAGACATCGTGGTAGATAAATGATCATGTCACTGCAGCGCAACCACCTTCTCTCAATAACCTTACGCACAGGGCAGGTTAAAGATAGGTCTGTAGTTGTCCAGACAGTCCAGATTAAGGGAGGGCTTTTCAGGAGCTGTCGACAACCACTCATTCAGGGATCATGAAAGACCCCCTCCAATGATTTCCAGACTATCTTGGCCATATCATCAATGCACCCCACAAGGAGATGTGTTGGTCCGGATCCAAACTACAGCTGGTTGGACGCAAAGTCTGGATAATCCTCACGACATCCATGATGTCCGCAAGGAAGTCAGACCAGATAAACTGGGCACTGCAACCTCCGGCTGACCTCCGCAACACCCAATAGAGGGGCTGAGCTGCTGCCAGACCTGATGGTGGCAACCTTATCCATGAAAAGCCGAGCAAACTCATTGCACCTCTCTGGAGACAAGGCTCGACCAAGCAGTAGACAGATAGGACTGCATAATCTATCAACAGTCTGGAAGAGCTGAGCTGGTCAGCTTTGCGCTGTGGCAATTTCCCTGTACAGGAATCCTGCATTCTTATGGGTGATTATTGATTGATAGACCGTATAATGGTCCATCAATCTAAGTCTATCAGCCTCCAGGCTGGACTTCTGCCAAGCCCTCTCTAACCTTCAACACACTCTCCTCAACTCCTTCAGGGTCCCATCAAATCCTAGGGACCTTGGGGGAAGAGTGAGGGGTCAAACATGAACAGGAGCAAAGGAATCCAGGGGCCTCTGTCACCATCCTATTATAAACAATTACCAGATTGGATCTTCACATTCAGTTGACATGCTCGATAGGTCCAGCACCACCATTAGGCCCTCTGGGGTCACACCTCTCAAAGGGCAGTACCAGACCATCTCTGTAGGGGCAGGGCCATGGGGGGGAGCCACAAAACTGAACCCTATGATGTGATGGTCAGACCAACCTATTGGTTTCACCACCAAGTCAGAGATCCACATCCCCAGGAGGAACACCAGGTCCAATGAATAACCACAAATGTGAGTTGTGGAGGTAACAACTTGTGTGAGGCCCAGCGAGGTCATAAGCTAGAGGAAGTCTCTACCAAAATGTGAAAGTTCATTATCGACCCAGGCATTGAAATCCCCAGAATTAATCATCTGGGGATCCCAAAACTAGCAACAATGAAGTCTGCAACTTCCTGCAGGAATTCTTTCCCATTCCAGGATGGACAGTAGATGAGCAGTATCCTGCACCCCACATCCACTCCCATGATACAATCAAAGGATCTGGTGGACCCCACTGGCACATTCACAAGGTTCAGTTCCAATCTAAAATGAATGGCTACACCCCCACCCCTATGATCCATCCTTGGGCAGTGTATCACCGAGTACATAGCTGGAACTGCTGAGGTCAATACTGGGCCCACATTTTCATCCAGCCAGATCTCAATGATGCATGCCAGGTCAGATGTACCAACAAGATCTGCAATTATAGCAGTCTTGTTTTTCATAGACCTGGCATTGCACAACTACACCCAAGTAGGATGAGCAGTTGGGGGAAGACAGTGCCATCTGCCTGCACACAACAGAGGCCTTGGGTATGGGAACCAGGCAGGGAGGACTCCTATTCTGGCCCATTTCACCCCAGGGCATCTCCTGGTCCCCACACCTCAATACGACCACCCCTCTCCATTCCCCCACCAGGCCCAGAACCCCACCCTCCACCTCCTGACTATCCAGAGAGTGTGGCATCTTATATAAGTCACAGCTGGCAAAGTGGGACAGTCAAATGGGAGGAGGTCCCTGAGCCTGGAGAGGGAATAGCGTCTGACTGCCTTTTTGCGCCCCAAAACATCTCAGTCAGAAGCAACAGTCAGACTGGCAAACAATAACCACAACACACTACTCATTCAAAATTACACCTCACACACTCCAAAACTCACACTCCAACAAATCAAATCACTTTAACTTCCACTAAAATTATGAAATTAATGTAACTCAATAATAAGGCAATCTGTAAAAACTGAAATGGATTTCAAATGAAAATGAAAAGTCCAGTCCAAAAAGTTTGTGCAATAACGTTAGTTCATAGGGCTCCCGCTATCTAGGACCAGATGTAACCCTCTCCAGGCCATCAGACCCCACTTCTGAGGTTGAGAGACAAATATTAAAATGAGATTAAACAGATTCACTCAGGAGTTCACAACTCCTAGGAGTTACAGTGTCACAGCTCAGTTTTTTTATAGGCTTTGACCACCATAAAACCAGGATGTTAGATAACACTGACACAGTACTTTAAGGAATAGTTTTGAATCTCATAAGTAATAGATTAGACTCAAAACAATGCAGTTAGAGAGAGTATAAGGTCATTCACAACGCTGCCCATGGCCATTCCTCATGGCCAATTCTCCTGCTACAAGACTGCTGTTCTCCTCAGTTGCACAGTCCAACAAGGATACAGAAACATAGAAACATAGACTTTGACGGCAGATAAGGACCACTTGGCCCACCCAGTCTGCCCATTTCCCTACCTACTGGATAAGCTGCAGATTCTAGTTAACCAACAGCCTACTTCCTGCAACCACCCACTATAATTGCCTTATGTCTGTCCCATGCATGTTTGAATTCCCCCACTGTTTTAGACCCAACGACCTCCCCAGGAAGGCAGTTCCATGTATCCACCACTCTCTCCATGAAAAAAAATGTCCTCACATTACCCCTGACCTGTCGCCCCTCTATCTTTAAATTGTGCCCTCTTTGTTCTTACACATTCTCTTTTTCTGAAAGATGCTACCTTCCTGGACTTTGTTGACTCCCTTGAGGTATTTCAAAGTTTCTATCATGTCCCCCCGTCCCTCCTTTCATCAAGGGTATACATATTAAGCTCTCTCAGTCTCTCTCTTCATATGGTTTCTGCTGCAGACCCTGCACCATTTTAGTTGCCTTCCTCTGGACTGCTTCCATCCTGTCTATGTCCTTGCATAGATGAGGTCTCCAAAACTGCACACAGTACTCAGATGGGGTCTCACCAACTGTCTGTACAGAGGGATAACCACTTCCTTTTTGTACTTGTGATGCCTTCCTATGCATCCCAGTATCCCCCTGGCTCTCCTTACCGACTTCTCATATTTAACACCCACCTTTAGGTCATTTTGATGTAACTACCCTAGGTCCCTTTCTATTTTTGTTGTTGTTAGTACCTCCCTGCTATTGTGTACTCTTCTTCTGGGTTTTGTTTCCTAGGTGCATTACTTTGCACTTCTTTGCATTGAATCTAAGTTGCCTATGTCTGACCATTCCTCCAACCTTGCCAAGTCCCTCTCATTTTTTCTAACCCCTCTTGTGTATCAACTCTGTTACAGATCTGTGTGTCATCTGCAAAGAGGCATACCTTTCCCTCCAGACCCTCTGCAATGTCACCTATAAAGATGTTAAAGAGGACTGGACCCAGTACTGAGCCCTGGGGTACTCACTAGTAACCCCTTTCTTGGAATGTGTTCCATTCACTATTACCTTCTGTGTCCTGTTGTGCAGCCAGTTTGCTACACAGGCTACCACCCTGGGACCCACTCCAGGCTGGCTAACTTGATTATTAATCTTTGTGTGGGACTGTGTCAAATGCCTTGCTAAATTCTTGGTAGGCCATATCTACAGCCCTCCTGGTCTATTACTTTGGTCACCCAGTCAAAGAAATCAATTAGATTCATCTGACATGACATTCCTGCTGAAAATCCATGATGCATTGGGTCCTGTGCCCTCTGGCCTCTAGGTACTCAACAATTCTTTCTTTCAAGTGATTCCATCATTTTCCCTACCACTGAGGTCAAACTTACAGGTTTGTAATTTCCTACTTCTGCCTTACTCCCACTTTTGTGAAGGGGAATCACATCTGCCCTCCTCCAGTCCTCAGGTACCACCCCATCCTGACATGATTTGTTAAAAAGCGAGGTCAGTGGTGTCACTAGGTCCTCCCTTAGTTCTTTTAGGATTCTGGGGTGAATCCCATCAGGTCCCGTTGCTTTGTCCACCTTGAGTTTTAGGAGTTCTTTCAGGACTCTTTCTTCTGTGAATGGACTGGTGTCAACCCCCCTACCCAGAATGCTTATATTGGCTGGTTTAGGTAACTCCTCCTCATCTTCTTTTGTGAATACTGAGCAAAAGTATTCATTCAGTATCTCTGCCTTTTCACTGTCTCCCTCTGCCCACCTCACCTCTCCTTTATTAATCTTCACTATCCATCCCTTAACCTTTCTATGCTCCCTAATGTCCTATAAAAGGTTTTATCCCCTTCTTAACTAAGTTGTTTTTTTTCCATTGGTTTGGGCCTTTGCTATTCTGACTGCCTTCCCACTTCTTTCTGCGTTAATTGATTCAGTTCCTATTTTGTGCTCCTTCTGTGATTTCTTATACTTTTGAATGCAGCCTTTTTCTCCCTTAACCTTCCCTGCCACCTCTTTTGAGAACCATAGTGGTTTTTACTCCCACTTTGTTTTCTTTATTTGTTTCACACAGGCTTGTTGCCTCTATGATGGCAGTTTGATTTTTCTCCATTGTTCTTCCACCCCTCCTTTTTGGCCATTTGCTAGTGCATTCTTCAGGTATTCACCCATTTTGCCAAAGTCAGTCCTCCTAAAGTCCAGTATCCTTGTCTTTGTAGCTTATCTCCATGGTTGTGCTCATTGTGAAACACACTGTGCAGTGGTCGCTTAGTCCCAGATGTCTACTGACTTCTAAATTTGTGATCCTCTCTCCATTTGGGAGTACCAGGTCTAGTATTGCTCCCTCCCGAGTGGGTTCCAACACTAGCTACCGAAGGGCTGCCCCTGCAGGGCTTCGAGGAATGACCATGCTCTTGGATGTGGCTGCAGTACATGTCATCCACTTAACATCTGGCATATTCAGGTCCCCCATCAACAGTATCTCCCCTTTTTCAGCCATTTTGAGAATGTCCTCTATCATTTTCTTGTCCATTTCCTCCCCTTGAGACGGGGGTCTGTATACAACTCCTGTGCAGATTGTGATGCCATTCCCTGTCTCCAAGGTGACCCAGAGTGCCTCTTGTCCTCCCTCTTTACTTTTTAGTTCTGTAGCTTTGATCCCTTCCCTTATGTATAGAGTTACTCCACCTCCTCTTTCACCTTCCCTGTCCCTTCTATAGATTGTGTACCCCGGTATGTTGACATCCCAGTCATGGTTCTCTGTGTACCATGTTTCCGTGACTGCCACAATATCCAATTGTTCATCTTCCATCAGGGCTACTAGCTCAGGAAGCTTGTTTCCAAAACTATGGGCATTGGTACTCATTACCCTCCATTTAATGTTGGCTTTATCATTTTCCCCATCCCTGCTCTTATTGCCCTTGTCTATTTTTCCATTTACCCCTGCCCTGCCCTGTGTTGAGCTCTGTACCTCAGTGTTTACCTTACTACCTGCCATATTTTGTGGGGGGATGCTTGAAATTTCCTGCCTCTTATCAGCACCTCCCCCCTTGGCTAGTTTAAAAGCTTGCCAAGGAAGCATTTAAACCTGTCACCTAGGAGCTTGATTCCCTTCATGGACAGATGCAGACCATTGTGCCAGTATAGACCTTTATCTCTCCAGGTGGACCCCCAGTCCCCAGTGAAGCCAAAGCCCCATGATGTGCACCAGTTTTGCAACCATTCATTAAACTGCATGGTGTGCAGTACCCTAGCCTCACCCCTGCCACGGACTGGCAGCACCTCTGAGAAGGTTACCATGCTTGCTACCTGTCTGAGGTCCCTCCCCAACTCCACAAATTCATTCTGCACTGCACTGATCCCATGCCTAGCTAGGTCATTTGTCTCAAGGTGGACAATGATATCTAGTTCCCTCTCCTGTGATTCTGCTTCTGCAATCCTGAGGATTCGCTTCCTGTCCCTCCAAGCCATGGCACCAGGCAGGCACCTTACTTCCTTCTCTTCTCCCTTCCCCAGTTTTACCCCCCTAACAATTGAGTCCCCTATCAGAAGCTGTTTCCTTCCCCTGTGGTGTCCCTTGCCACCCTTTTGTGGGTCTCCCTTGTGGATGTCCTCAGCATTCTTCTTGGTCTCCACTGAGGGTGCCATCATAGAGGAACCTTGCTGTGCCAGAATGGCATATGATTTGTGTAGAGGTACAACTAGGAAGCTTCACCTCTGTTACACCACTCACACCCTCCCATAACCCACTGTGGTCCAACTGCTCTTTATACTTGGTAACCTCTGAGGCAGTGGTTGTGGCAGTGGTGCTCTTTGGGTGGGGAGGCCTCCTAGTCCTTGCTAGTTCCAGCCTGGAGGTGGGCAACCTCCTCCCTCAGAGCTGACAGTTGCCTGCAATAGGACAGCAACGCAGTTTCCAGAATGCCTCACGGAAAACTGCTGCCCCACAGCAGTGCATTGCACCACTCCCACATGTCCCTCTCCCTTATAATATACAATATGTATTATATATATATATATATATATATATATATATATTATTTGTGGTGTTATCTACCCTTTATGCACTGTGCTGGGTTATTAAGAATATGACAGTTCTGCCCCAAGACCTGTTGAGGAAGTGATGTCAGAATATGTCTATAAAGGAAATGCCACGCCTGGGGGTGTGGGGTATGGGGAAGGGTGGGTGGGTAGTCCACAGCCACTGGTGACTGTTAGAAACAATCAAATACACAACTGCTCCACCACCCTGGTGAGTACTGCCCTTTAAAGTAATTCAACTAACACCACAATTTACTAGACTACTGTTCCTACACAAACCACTGTACTGAGTCCAGGGATAAAAACGAACTCACTCTTCAGCCAGCAGGACACTTTTAAAATGTTGCAAAAATATCCTTCCAAATCCTAGGTCTCAACCCCAGGAATCAAGCAACTTCAGTTGTATCTCACGCCCTCTGGTTATAAAATTACTACACTTTTAATGGAATCCTGCAGTTCTCTGCTTAATGCCAATAAGGAAAAAAAAATGAAACTTTCTGTAGAAAGCGTAGCTCCCTTTCTTAACAAGTTCCCAACAATATTACACCTTACCAGGTTTCCAGGTCCTAAATGGAGTTATAGTTTGTTCTTTGCTGTGTAGCAAGGTTCTCAGCCTCCAACAGACAAATCAAAGTCAGTCTGACTGGCTTCTAACTGTGAAGGCTGTTTGCCTAAGACAGCACAGTGATGAAACCCCACCCAGAACCAATTGATTGACTAGTGACACCTCTGATGTAAGCAGGCCTTTCAATGTAGGCACTCTGCTATGTCTGATTCCAATACACAAAACCTTTCAATGAAACCAGGGATAAAAACTTAACTTCTCAGCCAGCAGGACACTTTTAAAATGTTGCAAAAATATCCTTCAAAATCCTAGGTCTCAACCCCAGGAATCAAGCAACTCCAGTTGTATCTCATGCCCTCTGGTTATAAAATTACTACACTTTTAATGGAATCCTGCAATTCTCTGCTTAATACTAATAAGGAAAAAAATGAAACTTCCTGTAGAAAGCATAGCTCCCCTTCTTAACAAGTCCCCAACAATATTATGCCTTACCAGGTTTCCAGGTCCTAAATGGAGTTATAGTTTGTTCTTTGCAGCGTAACAAGGTTCTCAGCCTCCAACAGACAAATCAAAGTCAGTCTGACAGGCTAAGAATCCAGTGAAAAAAAAAGGTCCCACCACAAGAAACTCTGGAGACAGTTCTCACACAAGCCAGGAACAGTTCTCACACAGCTGGAAAAGGAGCATAAACATCTGTTCAGGCCTTGATGATCATCCGCACTCGAGGGGCCCTACCCAGACTCCAAACCTGTCCCTGGATCCTACCACTGCTACAGCCACTCACCAGCTGCTGTGCAGTGGAACAGAAGCACCACCAGTTCAGTCACCCACCGGCAACAACACAACAACGCACCACCAGGCAGAGGTCAGGGACCAAGAAGGAGCTCTTATCGACTCTCCTCCAGCTTCTACAACCAGGTCACTTCAGCGCTCCTCTCCTTGCCCCTCCTCAAAGCTAGCTCCCTGGTTCTGGCAGCTCCAGTCTCCTTTTCACCTCCCACTGGACTCATCCCTCTACTCCCTCTGCTACCAGCACCTGTCCTGTGAAGGTATGTCTTCAACTCCAACTGCAAGGTGAGTCTCGACAATGAAAAAAGTTGAAATTTTGAAACAGCAATGTTAAAGATGCCAAAATGACTGAATGCATCTCTGTCTCTTTCCCTGTCTTTTCAGTCCTGGACTACAACCGAAAATCCTGGTAAACTGGTAAACAAATCAAACTAAAATGCAAAACCCCAAAACTAAAATAATAGACTAAAAATAAAATCATTCATTGCATTCTCGCTAATAACTGATGGTCAGCCCAGTGCAGCCGCCATCTTGCCAGTCAGAACATGACCAATTGCAATATAACTCCTTAGGCCTTCTACCACCCTCCAACCCAGTCACCTTGACTAAGAGTTGCCCACCTAAATATAACAATCACAGTCTGCTGACTAATCACTTGGAACTAGAAGCCTGGGCCTGTGACAGTAATTGTGATATAATTGCAATCCCTGATTCCTTATGGTCACTTCTGGACTGTAATATGCTGTGCGCTGACCGTCCTCCCTCAAAAGAGGTGGTAGTCTAGTGCTATATTACAAGGCTCACCTTAACCTTTCCCTTCTACCTATCTACCCACTGAATATTTGTGAAGTTCTACATTCATTACTAATGCTAGGTGGCACTAAGAAACTCCACATAGTGTGTGTGTGTTTACATGCCTCCCAAAAATGGCAAACAAGTCCTCATGGAACTTATTGATCTCTTACCTTTGGTAGTAAAGAAAAATGAAATGATTTGTCTAGGTGATTTCAACCTTGATTGGCTAGGCCCCTACTCCTCCAACCTCACCTCCACCATCAGCAAGGCTAACCTGTTGCAGCTTATTTCATCATCCTCTAGGCTCCCTCATAGTGGATCCAACCACACACTTACTGACTGGATAGTCACCAACAGGAAGGACAGAACTTCCTTCACTGGGGTTTTAGCTGATTCAATCAGTGACCACTCTCATGTTTACTGTGTCCCTCCCTCCTGCCCTCCTAAAATCAGATCCATATCCAACTTTTCTGCAGTCCTCACTGACTCCTTCCACAGTTCCCAAAGCCATTCCACCCACCCTGGAACTAATCTCAATCACCAGACAGGATGTTCTGTGACTACTAAAAACCATTCCCTCTCATGGCAGTACTGGCCCTAATGGACTTGAGCCCAGAATCCTTAGGCTAGTTGCCTCTTTACTTGCTAACCCTATAATGAAGCTTTTCAACCTGTCTTTTAGCTCCTCCACTGTGTTATCTGAATGGAAAACTGCCAGGACTATCCCTGTATTAAACAAGATGATCCAAAGATCTTATCCAACTACCGCTCCATTGCATTACTTCCCACTGTCAGTAAGCTACTTGACAAACTTATTCATTGTCAGGTGTCCGACCATCTACTCAAATTTAATCTCCAGTTTCCTGTCCTGCATGGTTTCAGGGCTGGTCACAGCACCACTACTGCCCTCACTCAGTTCACTAGTGAGGTGAAGTCTAAAACGGACTGGGGCCTACTTACAGGTGCAGTTTTAATTGACCTTACCAAGGTGTTCAACTTGGTTAATCACCCACTGCTTCTATACAAGCTTAAAGCGTTAGGTTCCTCCCAGGCTACCTCGTCCTGGTTCACCAGCTTTCTTCACAGGCCATCTCAATCTGTCTCTTTTTGTATGGTACTCTCTTCTCCTGAATTTATTACCGGTGGTGTTCCCCAAGGCTCTATACTCAACCCCTTGCTCTTTTCCCTATTTATAAATTATCTTCTTGCCCATCCTTCACACTGCTGAACCCTACTGCATGCTGATGACCTGGAACTGCACACTGCTTCCAGGTCCACATATGTCATTAACAACCACCTCTCACTTGCTCTTCAACAAATCCAATCCTAGCTCTCCTCAAATCACCTAGTCCTTAATGTTTCCAAAACCCATATGATGCTATTTGGGTCCCTTAGAAGATCCTGCACCAAGTCCCCACAGCTACAAGTCTTATGCCTTGATGGTTCAGCTGTCACTGTTACTAACTCTTTTAAATACCTTGGGGCCACACTTGACCCTGCTCTGGAGTTCTCTGTCCACATAAGTGCAGAATTTTGCCATGAAGTGTGGAATTTTGCCACTTAATTTCATACTTTGCAGGCAAAATTCTGCACTGTGCAGTGAAACTTCACACTTGGCGCTCCTACACTAAATTCACAGATTAATTCATAGAGCGATTTTTACCAACTTCACCCATCTCTATTCAGCACTTCAGCAGTGAAACTTCCCCCCATTTTGTACTCTGCCTCTGGGTTTCTGTGCCTCAAGTGCTATATTTTGCACTGTTTTGCATTGAAACCAAGCTGTCATACTTTGACTACTTATCTAGTTTTCTCAAGTCTCAGCGCATCCTTTACACCTGTCCTGGAATATCCTCAGTATTGCATATTTTGGTGTCATCTGCAAAGAGGCAGGCCTTCCCTTCCAGCTCCTCTGCAACATCATTTAAAAAGAAATTAAAGAGGATCAGTCCAAGCACTGATTCCTAAGGCACACCGCTGGTCACCCACTCTACCTGATAGTGAACTCCCTTTACCACCACCCTCTGTTGCTTATCCCCTAAGGAATTTCTTATCCAGTTTACTATCTTTGAACCCACTCATAAGCTACCTAGCTTGCTTACTAGTCTCCTATCTGGGACAGTATTAAAAGCCCAACTGAAATCTAGGCAGATCATGTCCACCACTCCACCATGATCTAGTTCCTTGGTCACCCAGCCAAAGAAACGTATCAGATTAATTTGACATGACATCCCGTCCAGAACCCATGCTACCTCGGGCCTTGTAACCCACTGGATTTAAGATATTCCACAATATTTTTCTTCAGCAGTGATTCCATTAACTTTCCCACCACCAATGTCAGACTGACTGTTCTATAATTGACATCTTCTTCCCTGCTACCACTTTTGTGTAGTGTGACTACATCCACCCCCCCCCCCACGCTTTCTCCATTCCTCCTGAACTGCTCCTGTTTCCAGTGGGCTGTTAAACTGAACTGTCAGAGGTGCAGCCAGTATTTCCCTGAGCTCCCTCAATACCCTTGGATGCACCCCCTCTGGCCCCATTGCTTTGTGCACCTTCAGGGTAGCAAGTCTCACCAGTAGAGATAGGTGAAGTCAGCAAACTTTGCACTGCAAATTAATTTGTAAATTTTGTACAATTCATGAATTTTGCACAATTCACAGAGCATGGATTAACCTTTAAGAGTGGAGTTTCACCATGAAATGTGTACTTTGATTGGTGAAATTCTGCACTATGTGGCAAAATTTCACACTTTGCAGCAAAAACTTTGTGATTCAAGTGAAGTCAAAGTTTCTCTGTTCTGTGGAAACTTTGCAAAGCTCTGCAAAGTGTGAAGTTTTACCACTTTGCATGAACTTGGCCAGCGAATTTACACTTTGCCACATCTCTGCTAATCAGGACTCTTTCTCCTCTAAAAAAGGAGTAGTGTCCACCTCCCTCCCTCCAAATCTTCTATTACTTTGTGGCTTTTCCCTTTTTCCTTCCTCTGTGAACACTAACCAAAGTATTTGTTCAGGATGCCTGCCTTTTCCTTGTCCCCCTTTGCACAGTTCCCCTCTTCCCTTTTTAGTGTTACAATTCCACCCTGCTCTTTCTTTCTTTACTTACATACCTAAAAATGTCTTACCCCCTTCGTTACCTCCTGGATGATTCTCTCTTCAGTTTTTCCCTCTGTGCATCTTACTGGTTTTCCTACCTCCCTCTGCTTCCCCTTAGATACCTTTCACCTTATACACCTCCATAGCCTCCTCTCTCTCTGTCTCATTATACCTTCTGAATGCTGCCCATATTACTATCTGTCCCTAGTTTTTTAAATGAACTAAATAGTTTTTTCTTGACTACAGGAGGAAAAGCCTTGCAAAACTCCAAGAATAGTATGTCAACATGTAGCCATCCATAAACTGGTTTGTAAAAACTGATCAACTTGAGGGCTGGCTCATTGACACAGCAGTTGGATTTCTGCTAGCGATGCCGGTGACCCGGGTTTGGAAACGGACCCGGGTCGCTGGAGGGCCAGCCTGATGAAGAAGGATGGAGGATCCTGTGGACAGCTCTCCTTCTCTGGGGGGAGGGTGTGGATCTGGTTCAACACTTGGCGGATCCCTGGCAGAGGCCAGGGGCACCGCAGCTATCGATGAGCAACAGTACCAAGGGGACGAGGCAGACTCAGAATGTCATTGCAAGTCCCCACCATCAGTAAACAGAAATAAAAATCCCCCCGCAGTCCACTGCCTCCATGAAGCCTGCCTTTGGCTTCAATTTGCTTCCCAACCGGCTCTCCTCAGACAGTCATAGCGATCGCGTATCTAGCTGTCACACTCCACCCACGAGGGTAAGCTGGGGTTTCGGGGAACGAGCATGGTGGGAAGGTGGAAGCCATATGAAGGCACCATGACCAGGTGGATATTTGGTGGCAAGACAGCAGGGACAAAAAGATAAAATAAAAAAAAAATTAAAACTGATCAACTTGGACAAACAAGATCTTCCATTTGCAAACACCTGATATCCCTTATCTATTCTGCAAGTTCCCTTTATCTGTTATTACTCAAGTTACCCTCTTATAAATCGTTATATTATTGTTCTAACTATTTATGTTAAACTGATTGATCTAAAAAGCCCACTGACATGGAGGTCTAAGGTGCTGGGTGCTTCACTTCTTGTCACAACTGTGACCTAGGTTTGAAAACAGGTGCGGGTTGCTTGGGGAGGGCTGGGAGGCAGGACTGAGCATTTCCTGGACAGCTCTCCTTCCTTGGGGAAAGGGTAATAACATTCCACTGCTCATCTGCCACCTGGAGGAATTCAAAGCAACAACACAGCAGGACCACACACAGGATGCTGGGAGTATCCTCATGGAGACAGAGCAAGCACATTGTGTCCTTGCCACATACTGTGGTCTCTGAAGTGAAAAAGTGGAACAGCCCAGATGATGTCCAACTTCCTACAGCTTCTGCACCATAACCGGGCACCTCTGAGGAGACTGTCTGGTGGACAGTGAGAGGGAACAAGGTAAGCCCTGGGAAAGCCAGGTGATGGGGCTCTGGGGTTAGTGAAATGGGGGCAGCCAGGCAACCAGACATGGACAAACAAATGGTTGAAATAAACCTAAACTGACTGGACTGTAGTTGGACACTTTACTACTGTTCCCCTTTTTGTGTGCTTGAACTACCATAGTTTCCTTCCAGTCCCCTGGCACTACACCCCAAGTAAATTCACACAAATCTCAGATAGAGGCTCTGCTACTTCCAGTGCTAGTTATATTAAGAATTGCAAGTGCAGTTCATCAAGACTGCCAGATTTGTTTAACTTATTTTTTGTTGTTAAACAGTTTATTAAAATTTCCCTAAACAAACAGTGTACATGCATGACAATTGGAACATGTGCAGTCAGTTTAAACAAAAAACAGAGGCATCAATTGTCAGAGAGAAAAAAGGGTGAGATTACACAGCAACACTAACCCACTCTCTAGTGTTATGATGGTTACACTAAAAGCCTCTATGAAAAAAAAACAACATAAAATTAAGCCATAAAAATGCTGTTGCAATATCTGATTAGGATCCATGCTGAGCCATAAAATATAAACTATATGGTGGTACAAGAGGCTAGTTGATTGAGCCAACCCTTGTCACTTAGGGACTTGCTTCCTGCCCCAATGGAAGAGAATATGTTGGCCATTTGAGTGCAGAGGGTGACTTGAGGGAGTGTAAATAAAAAGCCAGCCATCAGTCATTGAAGTGATTAAAGTTTTCCTCAGGGGAGTAGGAGAGGCAGTCTTACTTTACAAGAATTTCTAGGACCTCTATCCACTGCACACTACAGGAATGACTGGGAACTTCCAGTGACAAATTAAGAGATGCTTTGCTTCTATTAGGCAGTCAAGATTTAAATTCCCTGGCCTCATGGGACAAGAGGGATGTCAACCTAGTTCCTCAGGTCATGAAGGGAGCCATCCCTGGGAAGCTGCATGGAAAATATCTGCTCACTTAGTGAATAAAGAGATAATCAAAACTTAGCCAGACAGGTCAGAACCACAGAATGTGAAAAAAGGAGCTTGGCAACAGCACCAGCAGGATTTCAAACTTAGTTGGCCCATTAAATGTTGAATCTCAGGTTCTATACCATCAGTGGAGAACTTTATTTTGTGGATGTCATGTCCTTGAATCTTGTGTGGTTCTGGTCCCAGCAGGTACAGTACTCTTCCTACTCAGTATGAGTAGTGCCATGGTCTGCCTCACATGTTGTTTGAGCTTTCTGGAACTGGAAAGGAAAGGAGTCCTTCACACATTGACAAAAGGCTTCTGCCCAACTGCATGGATGGTGAAACCTCACTTTGAATAGCAGTAAGTCTGAGTAACACTTTGGAGGATGTAGTTATGATAAGTGTAGCCAGATCATGCTCTGTAACTGTGGGAATCAACAAATGTCACCAAGGGAAATCCCAAGTTTAGCCGGCAGGTTAGTAAAGCAGTACAGATGACAGTGATCAGCTGCATGAGATCCCTCAAGCTGCAAATACCCTGTTGAGTTAATTGCAACCAGGATAAATTGGAGTTACCAGTTTTAAAGAGGGAGATTATACCAAAGGGGAGCCCATGGCAATGTGAGAGAGTAGTACAGTATGTGTGCATTCCTACATGGCTTTATATCTCTAAACTGAGGCATGAAGCAGTGTGCAAGGGAGATGTGTTCAAGGGATGGTGGATTATATACACCAGGATTTTTTGTATCGGTGAGGTCATCCTTGTTGTGGAACAATAATTGTGATTGGTGGATTCTAGGTGATAGCCACAAAACAGTCTGTGAACCCAGAAAAGCAAAGTGATAGATCCTGAACCACAGGAGCTTCATTCCCCCATTCTTTTACATAGACCATAAGTTGGCTCAGCTAAAATTGGGGGTACCCAATCTTTAGCCTTTAAATTCTGTGTCTTAGGATTCACCAATGGCCCTGCAGAAACTTATCACACTGAAACACTGGTGACCAAGGTTCAAGAGTGGAGTAGACTGCTGGTCAGACAGAACTGATGAGTTTGGGAGATGCCACTAGCTGGTGATGGTAATCACCTGGTTCCAGTACCACAGTAGCCCCTGTGATGGTCCAGGTGCTGGCTGACAGTCAACACTACTGTGTGCCAGCCCATTGCATGAGGGAAAGATGAAAAATCCATTGGTAAGAACTACAGTGTCATCTGGATGTGAGCCAGTAGAATGTTCAGACCCTACACCATGGAGCCTCACCAATGCGAGTGGTGGGACTACTGGTGGAGAGGGCTGGGAAATGCACTGTGCCCCCAAGCTTGAGAACTATGTGAATTACACTGGAGGACAAAATGCTACTGGGAAAAAATCCTTAGCTTATCCAGTTTTTACTGAAAACACTGTGTATATCTCTTGCCTCATACTTTTTGTTTTGCATGTTTTGACTTCTATATCCATACTTGACTCTTGTTTTGCTGGTACCCATAGTCTTTAACAACTTTGCTTTGTATATAAACCATAACTTATCCATTCAGTTACCTACCATCTCCTATGCAGTTATTTCCTCTCTTAAATTGTTGGAGTTAATTTCTGTAGCTATCAAAATTGTGTTTCCTGGTTATATTACCAATTCCCTGTTACTAATAAATTTAACCATATTATGATTACTACCTCCTAGTGGTTCCATAGTGTTGCACTCCTTTATGTCCTTCTCATGTTACTTAAAATTAAATCTAGCATTGACCCTTCTCTGTTTTTTTATGACAATATTTCATACAAGTTGCATGACATGATAATGTACTTTTGTTTTGAAATGTATGCCCCTATGGTTGCAATCCCACATTATAAACACATCACCTTTAAATGCAGCCTTTTCTATTTCTTTAAGTATGTCTATTTCCCTAAGTGAATTGCTGTATAGTTGTTTAAACCACTCCTGATGTTATTGTCCTCCCCTTCTTTCAAAACCCAACTTTGGGGCACTTTGGACAGAACCGAATGATAACCTTCAAGTAGAAATCCTGAAAGGTTTAGTCTGCAAATAAGCTTGGTGCATTTAAATGACATTTCATTACAGCTTACAATAGCAGTCACACAAATGATTCCACAGTTCTTTGTGCCTGACTGGCACTTCTCAGGGGAAAACAGAAGGTGTCGATAAACAAAGTAGTGTTGTCAGTTGAGTTCCCGAGACTGCTGGGTTAAGTAATCATGAAATACTATTCATTTTGTACTGGACTTAATTGTAAAACAAATTTTCAGAATTTCTACTTGATCATTATCAACATAATCTTTCCAGAATGCACCAGGTTTGGGTCTCATGAGTACATACAGCAGGTACTCTGGCTTACCCACAACAGCACTGTAACACCTTCTCTTCTTCATGTTTTCATTTCCTTGATATACACCGCTCTTACCCAAATGGTCACTGTCTTGTTTCCAATATTAGACCCCCAGCTCCTGCAGCTTTTAATGTTCTACTCAACTCTGCCCTCTCTTGCCTTTCTTTTATCTTCTAAACAGCCCATACCAGTGATGCTTGGATAATCCAAAATTCTGATGGATATCAGCAGATATAGAGAAGGTTTTTTTTTGTACTTCAGAAAAGTTTAATAATGCAGTTTCTAATCTAACTGAAAATCAAATTATTTTGTTGGACCGAATTATGATTATCCAGTCTGATTATGATAGCATCTGATTATCCAACATCAATAACTGGGAGTACAAATTGGAAATGTCAAGAAATATTATGCAAAATTCTATGTAAGGTTTATCAATTTTACATTGAGTGAAGTGCAACTTCTTGTAGATATTTGCCTTGTGAGGTGATCATTTCACAATGTAAATACTACACAGAATGGCACTTTATTGGTAAAGTGCCACAAGATGGGTTTTTCACCTTGTGAAGTGCGTACATTACCAGGCAAAAAAGGTATTTTGCTGGCAAAGTGCCACTGTGAGTAGTAGCTTTGTTAGTGTTTAAAAAAAACAATCCCAGCTGTGTGGCTATGTTCTCCCACCCCCTCTCACCAGCCCCAGCAACACAGATTTATGCCCCTGCCCTTGTAGCTCCCATACTGTATCTCCCTCCTTATCCCAGGCCCAGTGAAGTCGCATATTATTAGTATACTTTTTGCACCCAATGTCCACTTTATAGATGTAGTATTTAATACAACCTGCCACCAACCTCCCCCATTGCAAACCAGTAAAACAGCAAGGAGAGAACTCACCCCATCATCATCTGTCATTCCATGACCTGTCTCCCACCTACTCACCCCAAAAGGGTATTAAGTAATGCTTGAGTGATCAATAAAATGACCTGCAATGAAGTCCACTGTCCCTCTCCACAGCAACCAGCCAGTAACATAAAACTGGTTACATGCTTCTATACTAAAACCTGGTAGTCTCAGTGGGTTGTGATAGAGACATATCACTGGTTTAATTTATTTGATAGTGGTCAGCCTTGGAAGAAGACAGGCTGTCAGTAGGTGGCCACCCTGTACAGGGACTGTTTTTGTCCTTAAAGGACACCTCACTGACAGCACATCACTTTGTGTGTTCTTTTGTGGTTAGTGTGGGTGAGAATGGTGGTGAGGTGTCAGTGAATGAGTGCTGAGGACGTATCCTTGTTGTTTTATTGGGTCATTTTGGTGAATGTGGGTGGCAAATTTGATTAGGGATGTCAAATAATTTGATAATCAGATGGCTCATATAATCATTATATCATCTGACCAAATTATCCAGTTTAATATCAAATCAGAACCAGATAATGGTAGATAATCTGGGTATCAGTCTGATTTCTGTCAAATTAGACTGCAATATCTGAGAATTTTTAGTTTTTGACCTATTGCCTTGCCTTAATCATTTGTTTCATGCCACCAAGTTTCAGTTAGGATTATACTGTATACTGTCTTGTTAATCATCATTGCCTAAGATTCTACCATTTTATTATTAAAACTCCTTATAACTCATTTTGCCCTCTTTTTCTTGTGCTTCATATTTCCACTTGGACTCCTCCACTGTTTTGATTTACAGCATGTTACATTAGAATAAGCTGCACTGTTTTCAATAAGTATGCCTTGTAACAGGTTTCCCTTATATCCCCCTTTAGTTTAAATGCCCTGATACTCTCTTATTTTCTCTAGCCACAGTAACCACCCTCCTCTCCATTCTAGAAAAAAATATATCCTGTCTATAAAGATTATCTTTGTGCTAAAAGACATCCCAATTGTAAAAAAAAAATAATTTCTTAATTTTTACCGTTTTAGAACCAAACATTTGTCAAAGTGCTATTGGTTTGACTGTACATGCACTTGGTACAACATAGACAGGATCCCTAAAATCAACTCCTTAGACACTCTCCCTTAAGATCCACCCCGATTGTCCTAACATTATGCTTGATATCCTCTTCAGCTCTTCTACTCTTGATGTAATTATGCAACCTTGTTTAAAACATGGATTTAATCTCTTCTTCCACACGAAATTCCCCATACAATAGAAGCATAGGAGTTATTAAATGTCCACAAGCATGGCCTGAGGAAAAGAACTGTGAAAAGTCATTAAAAATAAAATCCTAGGAATATCAAGATTGAAGGTTCCCTTTGATGTTTTAATAACCTTTGATATTTCCCCTCTAGAATAGCACTGCTCAGAATATAGACACAGAGGACAGCAAAGATAATTTAGTGTGAAAAATGAGCTTATAGCAATAGCCTTCTGCCTTAAATGGAATGCAACATTCATAGCAAATCAGAGATTATGATTGTGGCCACATCCTTGTTAGATTAGCTGAGGACATTTCTAACTACTGATCTCTGTTATAGATTTTGTATGTTCAAACAATCTTTAATGGTAAAAATAACATTGCACAAAAAAGTACATTAAATCCTCAGCCCATAAATAAGTGCAAACCTTTGTAAGAAATTAAGAATTATTAGGAGCATAAAACGATCATCAAGACTATGTTTACTCATCCCTTCTTCATGTATTGTTATCTCCAGGCTAAAATCTAATTATTTTTTGAATGGTTCCAGTTCTTTTTTTTCACCCAAGAAACTTTGCCCAATAGGCTATTTTAATATTTATGACTCTCTTTGTGAACAAGTACTTCTTAACATCTGCTCTGAATAAGTTTTTCTTGATTTCCCACATCTTCCTTAATTTTTATCCTTCGGGAATGATTTTCTAATAGTAGTTTGGACTGAGAACATCTGCTTTCTTCAAGATGTTTTATGCTTCATTGAGTTTACAACTTACCTTCTGTCTTCAAGACTTCAGTACATGGCTGTATGTAAATGGAAATGAATCCACTATATTCTTTCACTGTAATTTGCATATCTCCCATGATGCCTTAAGCTGTTGTATTGGGGTATGTGTAATGTTGTTTCTTTATGTTTGTACTTAATTGTGTGATTCATTTAGGCAGCAACGTTTCCAGTTGTGAACCAGATAGGAGTGAGTTAAAAGTACAATTTCTTTTCTGGTTATGAAAATTCGAAGTTTTCAGTGTCATATCAACAGAATAACTCCGCAAGTGTTACAGAAATCACATGGTACAGCAAAGAGTCTTTGGTGAAAGTAACATGACTTGCAGCAGTCAATCAGTGACAATGAAGACTGTGATGCCATAGTGCCATATCCATCCTGAACTTGGCAGGGGAGTAGCTGCTTAGAGTTCATTCAGAAACTTGTTTCATCTTCAGAAACAGAACTGGACATTATTATTACATAGATACACAAACAATGATGGCAGAAAAAGGCTTGTCGGCTCATCCAGACTGTCTACCATACCTAATTACTCTGCACTGACTCTAATGGTCATCCTTCCCTTTTTGCTTCCTGTTTCTAGGTAATCTCATATGCCTGTTCCACCCCTGCTTAAAGCTGCTCACTGATTTGGCCAGTACCACTTCTTCCAGTAGCTTGATCCACTTGTCCACCACTCTTTCTTTGAATAAGTACTTATGGATGTCCCTTTTGAATCACCCTCCTGCAAGCTTAAGTGAGATCCTTTTTGTTCCTGTATTTGAGCTCAAGGAGGAAATTTCCTTGCATCCACCTTATTTATCCTGTGCAGGCACTTGTATGTCTTGATGATGTTGCCCCTCACCCTCCTTTTCCCAAGGGTGTACAGATTCAAGTCTTTCAACCTCTTCTCATATGTTTTGTTACCTTGTCCAGGGGCCATCTTGGTTGCCCTGCACTGAACTGTCTACCTTGCCACAGTTTCTCCTCAGGAGTGGACTCCAGTACCTTGTGCAGTGTTCCAACTATGGTTGCACCAGTGATCTATACAATAGGAAGATCACTTCCTGACTTCTACTGCTTATGCCCCTCCCTATGCAACTGAACATCATGTTTTCCTTTCCCACAGCTCTATTACAATATGGTCTTGTTTTAGGCACTCCAATATCATGACACCTAGGTCCTTGTTCTCATTGGTGCTTTCCAACACCACTCCCCCCGGTTCATACTGCACTCTTGGATTCCTCTTCCAAATGTGCATTGCTTTACAATTTTTAGATTTATTTATTTATTTGTTGAAATTATTTCGCCAGGATGGCACACTGAGCAAAAAGATGCTCGTCTCCTGGTGCGGCCTGGGAGGTGAGGGTACAGTGGGAGATAACTTGCAGGTTATCAAGAGTTATATATGAGAAAAACAGCAGAACATAGCTGAGCACAATTACAGCAATACAGTAGTCAGATTCAGTTGAACAGTTTACAGAGAAAGTTTTAGTTATACAATTGCAGGATACAAATGTGTGATTGAATAGGGACAAGACAATCAGTACAGTTCAATAACAACACTTGGCAGGCATAGATTATATTACAGACTTAACCAGTGAAATATGCTGGATAATTTATAACTTGTAGGATAGAATTGGATAGCTGAGGTGTGACACTGGGAGTGGAGAATATGTGAGGATCAGGGCATATCAAGTAGAATTTAGGACAGGACAAAGCCCATGTACCAACAAGTGCTGAAGCTATTATAAATAAGCCAGCTTCCATAGCGTAAGCTAGGTGCCGCTGGTCAGACAGTCGGGGGGGTATAAGGGGACACCTTCGCGGCTTAGGTGCAGGAGCAATTTAATGAGAGGCTGAAGACAGGGAGTGGGTAGAGGAGGAGTGGCGAATTTGGGGAGGGAGTTCATTCCAGAGTTTGGGGAAGCGGTAGGAGAAGGCAGATTGCCCAATAGTGGTTTTCCGCCTAGGGATTTGTAGCTTCTGGTCATCAAGGGGTCTAAGGGCATGAGAAGGGGAGAGAGCTGGGGTAAGTAAGGTAGAGAGATATGAGGGCAGTGCGTCATGCCAGCATTTGGCTACAAATTTAGCACAGTGCTGCAGGTGATGGTTTTCAGGGAAGGGAATGCGAGGGCATAGTAGAGGTTGCAGTGATGGGTGCGGGGTGGCATCGAGGGTGAAGCAACAGAAGGCATGGAAAAGTGTGTCCAGTCTGGATAAGGTAGATTTGGGAGCGGCACTGTATACTATGTCGCAGTAGTTAAATGAGGGGAGGATCATCTTATGCACTAGCTCACGCCTGGCCATGAGAGGGAGGCAGTTGCGGTTCCTGTAAAGGGCTCCGATCTTGGGGCACAGTATTTTTATGATGGCATCAATGTGGTCAGAGAAGGACAGGTGACGGTCAAGGCCAAACCCTAAGGTAGTGGAAGGAAGTGACGTCCTGCAGTCCTGTCCCATCAAGGGCGTGGAAGGTAGGGAGGGAAGGAAGCCTGGTTAGACGTTGCAGAGTGCCGAAGGTCATGGTGATAGTTTTGTTCACATTGAGAGACAGCTGATGAGAGCTAAACCATAACTGTACCTTGTTGAAGTCAGCCTGGAGATTGGCTGTTACCTCTTCTGGGGAGGAGCCAGAGGCAAAAAGGACAGTATTGCCTGCGTGCATTTGTTATTTAGAAAAATGAAGAACAGGATAGGGCCAAGTACTGATCCCTTGGGAACTCCAGTGGCTATAGGGAGGGATGAAGAGGTGATGTCAGCAATTATAACTGATTGAGTTCTGTCAGAGAGGTAAGCGCTGAACCAATTGGTAGCTGAGCCAGCTAGACCTGCTTCCGAGAGACACTGAAGTATCAGAAGGTGGGAGACCATATTGAAAGTTTTGGCAAGGTCAATGAAAATGGCAGAGGTGATCAACCCTTTGTCCATGCCTGAGAGAATGGAATCTGTGAACCTAACCAGGGAGGAGGCTGTGGAAAGGTCCTTCCTGAAACCGGACTGGAACGGCATGAAGAAGTTGGTGTCAGAGAGGAAGGAGGTGAGTTGGTTGAGAACTAAGTGTTCTTGCAGCTTTGCGAGTGCAGGGAGGAGGGAGATAGGGAAATAATTGGAGGAGGAGGTGGTGACACCCCCTTTAGGGAGGAGGATGATGATGTCCTGCTTCCAGACCTGAGGGACAGCAGCAGAGGAAAAGGAAAGATTTAAGAGGGTGGCGGGGGGGTTGCAATGGCTGGGGCGGAGAGGTGGAGGAGATTGCAGTAGAGGCCATCAGGGGATTTTCCTTTTGTTGTGTCGAGGGCCTGAAGGGCTTCGAGGATGTCAACTGGCAGGATCTCTTTGAAGGTGAAGGCGGGGGGTCCACTGGAATTAGAACACATGGGAGGAGGACTGAGTGGCACCGAGGTGGGCAGGGATGAGAGGAGGGCCGAGGCACAGGAGGAGAAATATGTGTTGAAAGCAGTGGCAACATCCTGTGTATCAGTGAGGAGGGAGTTGTTCATGAGGAGGAGAGGGGATGGGTGGGTAGTTGGGGGGAGAAGACAGAGTGAATAACCTTCCAGAATTTGGATGGACAGTTTAAGTTTGAATGAGGGGAGGAGCTGAGGTATTCCACTTTAGCTAGGCGAGTTGCTCTGGTGAATTTTTTGCATACGAACCCATAGATGACAAGGTCGCTTGGGAGGCATGAGGTTTTATGAGTGCTCTGTGCTTTGTCCCGAGTGATTTGGCAGGCTGTCAGTTCCTGGGTGATCCAGGGCAGGTGATAGCCATGAACTCTGGAGCGACGCAGTGGGGCGTGAGCATCCTAGACTTGGAGGAACGTGTTTTGGAAATGAAGGAAGGCATCATCGATAGAGCAGGGTTTGGCGGGGGATTCCCAGCAAGCAAGAGCTAAGTCTTCAAGCACAGAGGTGAGGTTTAGAGATTTGCAGGAACGTTGGAGTATGAACTTTGGAGGGGGTCGAGGTCAGTGGATTTTCCGGACTAGATAAATAATGTGGTGATCATTTAGGGAATCGGGTAGGAGCCCTGAAGCGATAATCCGGTGGGGGTGGCTGGTGAGGCCCCAGCCTAGTAGTGAGTGGTTTTCTGTTTTGGAGTTTAGGTGTGTGGGCTTGGAGATGGTTTGTGAGAGGTTAAGTGAGGCAATGTCCGTCTGGGTTTTGTTGAAGGAGTGAGCTAGCCAGTTGTGACTGAAGTCACCCATGATATAGAGTTCACCAGTAGGGGTTTGGGAGGCAGTTTGTTCTAGGAGATTGGTGACAGATGAAGCTTGGAAGACAGGCTGGCAATAGACTCCAGCTAGGTAGATAGGGAGGAAGAAGGGGAGAGTCAGTTGAAGCAAAATAATTTCATATTCATTGGGTTCAGCTTTGGCTAGGGCGGTTGAGAAACCCAGATCAGAACTTACAAAGACAACCACACCACCACCTCTAGTTGACCTGTCCTGACGGGCAATTGTGTAGCCTGTAATAGGAATCAAGGAGTCGGGGACTTGTTTGTTTAGCCAAGTTTCAGAGAGGACAATGACATCAGGGGCATAGTGTGTTGCTAGAAACTGGAGGGAGTCATGTTTAAGGGACAAGCTATGTATATTTAGGTGCAGGAGGCACACACCCCATGGGAGGTGGTCTCCAGTGGGGTTAGGAGTTGTGTTAGGGTAGGGGCCTGCTGTTGAATGCACCATGGATAGGTTTGAGGGGCCGGGGTTAGGATGTATGTCCCCTGCTACAAGTAGTAAGACACTGATAGTAAGGTAGCTAGTGAACACTTGTGTGCAACTGAGGGCTGTTGTCCGCCATTTGGGCAGAGTAGGAGGGCATTTATGAGCAGCAGATTGGAAGGTTATTAGGTGAAGAATAGCCCAAGAGTGAGATGTAGCGAGGAGGAAGGGGCAGGGTTGTAAGGTGCAGTGGGACCAATTTTTGTGTTGGGGGTGAGCTGGTCATTGAATTTGGAGGCTGGAAAAAGCCACCAAGATGCAGCATAAAGGAGGCAGGCAGGCTAGGGAAAGTAGGGGGTAAAGTAGACAGGAGAGATGGAAGGCAGGAGAGAAGGGTAGTTAGGAGTAGCATCTGTCCAGTCCGGGGAGACATGTTCCCTGGGTAAAGGGAATAAAAACATGTAGCAATTCAGAGAGCACTGTATAGTTGGGATGAGGAAATTTGACAGCCAGTAGAGGGTAGGCTGGAGCCAGAGGTTGGGATGGCCTATGAACAGCAGTGGTAGAGGGCCAATCAGAGAGGCTTCAGTGGATTGGGGCGGGAAGTAGGTGTATTTAATCAGTAGAGGGGGTGAGGAGGGTGGGAAGGATGAAAAACCCGTGTAACAGTGGTCCGGGTGCTGGCTGAGGTGCACAGATTGTGGGTTTAGCCCCTGGCCAATGCACTTCAGGGAACAATGAGAGCCAGCCAATAGGAGGCTGCAGTGCTTCTGACTGCTCCAATCAGTTTACGGAGAGGGTCCCAGGTGAAGGACTGGCTGCTCACCTGGGAATCAGTGTTTTGCGGTGGTAAGAGCTCCCAGCAGGGGTCGGTGGCTCATTTCTGGAGCCTAGGTGGTCCGTCCGGCTCAACAAGGTTTACCCACGTAGGGCTGCCTGCAAGGAGGGAAGGGAGGAGAGATTAAATTACTTTGGGCCACAAAAGAGTAGGATTAGGCAAATTTGTGGGAGGAGGCATGACACAATACAGGTGGGAGGTGTGGGCGCTGAGAGGACAGAGCCTGGGGGGGTGCGATAGGCTCACGATTGATTACACAAAGGATCGGGAGAAAGCGCACCAAACTGGCTGAATGCTCAGTAATTTCAAATTTAACAGTCTGATTTAGGACGGGGGTCTTAGGCCAGAGGGAGAGCTCTGCCAGTTGCTACCCGTGCTGGTAAGGGCAAGGACAAAGTAAATTGAAACAGAGATGAGGGGACACAGTACAAACAGTCCATGCACTTCAGCTATACTGGCACAGTTATTACATAAAACTACACTGCCTACGTTAAGCAGGCAATCTCAGCAATGTATCTCCAGCGTGCAGTCAAATCAAAAACACAATTCAAGTAGCTGCACAGTTAAGGGATGAAAACCCTGTGTAACAGTGGTCCGGGTGCTGGCGGAGGTGCATGGATTGTGGGTTTAACCCCTGGCCAATGCACTTCAGGGAATAGTGAGAGCCAGCCAATAGGAGGCTGCGATGCTTCTTACCACTCCAATCAGCTTACGGAGTGGGTCCCAGGTTAAGGACTGGCTTCTCACCTGGGAATCAGCATTTTGCATCAGTAGGAGCTCCCAGCAGGGGTCGGTGGCTCATTTCTGGAGCCTACATGGTCCGTCCAGCTCGGCGGGGTCTGCCCACATAGGGCTGCCTGGGAATCAGTGTTTTGCATCAGTAGGAGCTCCCAGCAGGGGTCGATTGTGTGTTTCTGGAGCCTCGGCAGTCCATCCGGCACGGCGAGGTCTGCCCATGTATGGCTGCCTGGGAATCAGTGTTTTGCAGTGGTAGGAGCTCCCAGCAGCGGTCGGTGGCTCGTTTCTGGAGGCTAGGTGATCCATTCAGCTCAGAGAGGTCTGCCTATGTAGGGCTGCCTGGGAATCAGCATTTTGCAGTGGTAGGAGCTCCCAGCAGGGGTCAGTGGCTTGTTTCTGGAGCCTAGGCAGTCCATCCGGCTCGGTGAGGTCTGCCCATGTAGGGCTGCTTTGAAGCCCAGATGCCCACGTTGGGCTGATTTGAAGCCCAGATGCCTGATCATTGAACAGCTCTCCAATCTGCCCAGTGTTTTTCTCAGTTCCCTTATCCATTCCTCCATGTTCACCCATGCACAGATCTTTGTGTTATCTGCAAAGAGGCAGATCTTGCCATTAATGCCTTCCCCATATCACACTTTAATACGTTGTAAAGTACCTTACTCAGCGCTAACCACAGAGGTACTCCATTTGTTACTTCCCTCATCCCTGAACACTCCCCATTAACTACTACCTTTTGTGTTCTCTCCTCAGCCAGTTATCCTCCCAAGTTGCCAGTTGAACTCCCTCACCCTGATGTCCCTTATCTTTTTGACCAGCCTTCTGTGAGAGACTAAATCAAGTGCCTTGCTAAAATCCAAGTATGGCAGATCTACTGCCTGTCCCCTCTCTGCTACCCTGGTCACCCAGTCAAAGATGTCTGCCAGATTTGCCTGGCAATACCTTCACTTAATCAGTTAGTGTGTGCCTGTGCATCTCAGCAGAGTGCTCTGAGGAGTCTGTGTGGAAAGGTTTACTGCTGTAGACAGGCTGTTTGCTGCAGCATGGGGGGTGCGGGGTAAGTATTCATGGCCCATCTTTCTTTTTGTTTGCAAACTGATTTTTTCCCCATGCTTTAAAATCTGCTCTATAGCCTGATGCACTGATGCATGTATATCCCATCTTCTCCCTACACTATCCATAGGCAACCATAACACAGCTGGTCCTACCTACCGTAGTGGTGTGTGTGCATTATATTAATGACTTGTGTTATATCTCTCTTGTCTCACCTCTGTCTAACTGTGCATGGCTCTACATGGATATTATTTAGTTTAGTACTTTAGTCATTTTGTGAAGTCATTTAATTATAAAAGTCTAATCACTCATTATTCCATCCAGTCAATATATTAATTTAAACTGACAGAGGACAGCAGGGTCACAGCACCCTTAGCCACCTGGTGGAGGCAGTTGAATGGCCTCCCTTCAATCAGGGCAGAAGGATGAGGGGTCATATGAGAGGCAGAGGGATAGGACTAGGAGGGTAGGACTGGGAGCAGGGGGTGGGCAGACAGACTCAGGGGAAGGGGACTTGAGTCATGGTGAAAGGTACTGCCTATGAATGCAAGAAGCATAGGAAACAAAATGGTTGAGTTACAGTAACTGATGGCAGAGATAAAGGTGGTTATGGCAGCCATCACATAGACATGAATCAAGCTGAGTCATGACTGCGACCTCTCAGTCCCCAAGTATAAGCTATAAAGGAGGGACAGGAGGGTGAGTAGAGATGGGGGAGTGGCTCTGTACTTGAGGGAAGGTATTATTTATTTATTTATTTATTGAAACAATCAGATTACAACCTTTGAGTCAGAGACTCATTTCCAAAGGCTCCACGTCAGAAACTAAACATAACAAGAGGCAGACATTACACATAGTTACATATGGGTGAAGGCAGACAGAAACAACAGGGTACATACATTATGTGCTGCATATAAGCAGAGTACTATAAGTGGAGCAGGTGGATATTGTTGCTAGACCTATACAGATTTGGTAGCTGTACAGTCTTGTAGGGAGCTTAAGTAATTCAGCGAGTAGTACAATCATCAAATATATGCAAGATCTAAAATGCTGGTAGGTGGTTAGAGCAGCTGGAAAACCAGCATTGTCAGAATACATGGTGGCAGAAGTGGATTAGGGATATCTTTAGTCCAGAGATTTACTGCCTGTGGCCAATATCTATATGTTAGTGGGGGCAGTGGCAGGGGTGGGTGGAGATAATGTGGTTCTTGTGGGCTGTTTTGAAGGGGACTAGTCTGGGGATGGAGGTGACGGTCAGGGGGAGTTCATTGTACCAGGTAGGTGCTCTGTATGAGAAGGACCATTGTGCCAGTGAGATTGAGACTCTGGGAACCACCAATATTAATTTGCCTGCGGTGCGGGTTTTTGTTGTAGTTTGTGCAGCAGTGAGGGAGGTGGTGACTCCAGAGGGGTAAGGCCTAGTTGGATTTTCTTAGTAAGGAGACATGTCTGATAATGTATTCTTTCGTCTAGGGTGAGGATATTTGTTATTGTATATAGGGAGCAGTTGTGGGTATGCTTATCCACTCCAGCAATGAGTCTAGAGGCTTTGGTAATGGATAGGTGGATTTTGTTTAGCCTAGTGTGGTCAGCAGCCAAGTAGACAGTTAGCCCATAGTCTACCAGGGAGAGAACAAAGGAGGTGACAGCAATGTTTAGCACCTCCTGGGTTAGGTTGGCTTTGTGTCGATACAGCATCCCGGTACGTATATTTATGGCAGAGGAAAGATTACTTATATGTGGGTGGAATGAGAGATTAGGATCACAGGTTATGCCCAGGTATTGATAGGTGTAGACCTGTTCCAGTGGGAGGAGGATTTTGGAGAAGATTGTTAGCTGGGCATTGTGGTCCTTACTCTGTCTGTGGGAGAAAAGCATAGATTTAGTCTTATTGACATTGACCATGAGTCTGTGGTCAGTGAACCAGTGTTCAGCTTGGCTGAAGGCAAGTTGTAGGGAGGACTGAAGGATTGTGGGATGTGAATGAGAGGCATACATAACTGCATCGCTGCGTGAGTAGAAGGTTACATGAACAGGATTTGGGCAGGGTATTCAGGAAGATGCTGAATAGCAGTGAACCAAGGATGGAGCCCTGGGGCACCCCAGAGCAGACTGGTAGTGCAGGTGAGAGGGTGCTGTTTATCTTCCTACACTGTGACCTATCGGTAAGGTAACTTGTGAACCACGTGAAGGGTCCAGGGAACAGTCCTGTGATGCAAAGAGTATTTATGAGGAGGGTGTGGGAGACTGTGTCGAAAGCTTTCGACAGGTCTATGAATACAGCACCTGTTAGCAGTTTTTTATCTAGCGCGCTGTGCAGACAGTTGGAGAACTCTATGATGGCAGTGGTTGTGCTGTGTCCAGCTCTAAACCCGTGTTGTTCCATGCAAAGGAGGTCATGTGTATGTAGGTAGTCAGTGAGTTGGTTTGCAATGATTTTTTCCAGGGCTTTTGAGAGGGGTGGGAGTATTGAGATGAGTCTGTAGTTGTTGGGCAGTGTGTGGTTCCCCACTCTTCAATATTGGAGTGATGGTGGCCACCTTCCAGTCACTTGGGAACTGCCCTACACACAGGGAGAGGTTGAGTAGATCAGTCAGGGGGGCTAGTACCGACTCAAGAACCAAATTAAGGATTCTCATGTCAAAAGAGTCTGTGCTGTAGTTTGAGCCCCCTGGAGCTTTTTTAAGGTAAAAGTTTGCTTCACTCATAGTAATCACCTTGAGGTAGAAAGAAGGGTAGGTGTTGATGGGTTCAGGGTGGTTAGGGGCCGGGTCAAAAAATTTGCTTGGCAGGACTGTGCTCAGATCAGAGAATGCTGCATTTAGTCTGTTGGCGATAGCGAGTGGGTCCGTAGTAAAAATATTGTTGACAGATAGCTGGGCAGGGGGAGGTGTCCTGGACTTCCTGTTAAGTTCCTTTAGGTTTTCCCACAACAACCTAGCATTTCCCCAGGAAGAGGCCAGGGTGGACTTGTAATAGGAGGATTTGAACATTCTAATAGCCCAGGTGCACTTGTTGCAAGCCATTTTATAGGCCAGCATATCCGTGTGTTCCCCGGTGGCAGTAGCTTTGTACCAGAGATCGTCACGTCTCTTTAGTTGATTTAGCACAGCAGGTGTGACCCAGGGGGCATTTCATTTTTTGGTTTTCACTATTCAGAGTGGGGCAAATGTATCACAGGCCTTGTTGAAGGTGTGGCTGAAGTATTCAAGGCAGCATCTATGGAGGGGGACATCTGATGGGGGGACCAGTCACACCTGTTGAGGTATCTCCTTAATTTAGTGAGGCCTCCAGGTTGGAGATGTCATCAAAGGAAACTGCTTGGCCTGGGTAGTTTGAGCAGGCATGACCAGGCAAAGTGGATGGGGGAGTGGTCACTTAATGTGTCAGGCATTACCGCCACATTTGTGATTCTGTTACGCCAATTGGTGAATAAGAGGTTGATGAGGATGCTAGTACCATTTTGGGGGTTGATCCTGGTTGGCTGGGTGACTAATTGGGTCAGGTCTAGTGCTGAGATGGTGACCTTTATAGGGGAAGCTGAGCTTGACAGCCAGTTCACATTAAAATCACGCCTTATAAAGTGTTCTGTTTTGGGTGGGAAGCTGTAGATATAGTCTGCCAGAGATTAAAATGCTAAGGTTTGGTGATGCGGTGGGATGTGCACCACAGTAATGGTAACAGGGGCTTTGGTAGTGTCAGGTGTGATTTTTATGGTTAGAGCCTGTGCTTCATGGCACAGGGAGAGAGCCGGTAGGCTTTGGCAAGGCAGGGAGTCATGCACGTAAAAGGCACAACCCCTTCCCATTTGCCAAGTCTGTCTGCTCGATAGGTGGTGAGGCCTGGTAGTGCTATGGATTGGTCCGGGACCTTCTTTGATAACCAGGTCTCAGTGAGGGCTAGCACATCCGGTTCATGCCGCTGCACCCAGCATTGAAGCTGCGCTAATTTGGAGTGTAGGATGCATATATTCATAGCAGCAATTCTTAGCCTGTGGTTGGAGGTGCACGAGCTGACTGAGGTGGGGGCTAGATTAGGGTATACATTGCCTGACATTAGAAGCAGCAGGGTGAATATTCTGAGGAGGGCCAGTGCTCTCTGCTTGGTGATGTGGGTATGCTGCTTTAGTTCTTGGGTACTGCCTGAGCAGGGGGTGGCCATGGAGAAGAGGGTAGGGCAGGAGAGGAAAGCAATGGGACATGGGAGATGGTTTTGTGAGGAGATGGGTGGGTGATGAGTGGGGGGGTGCAGCAGAGATTCCATGCCAGGGAGAGTTGGTGGGA
Source organism: Neoceratodus forsteri (assembly GCA_016271365.2). Taxonomy (NCBI): domain Eukaryota; kingdom Metazoa; phylum Chordata; order Ceratodontiformes; family Ceratodontidae; genus Neoceratodus; species Neoceratodus forsteri. Next base: position 1,606,982,664 of record CM057449.1, read on the forward strand.
GTCTGTGTTCGGATGCAATAGCGCCAGTGGAGTACGTCATGAGCGAGTGATTGGGGGGGTCCCAGGATGAGGAGGATAGAGGTTATTATTAAGATAAGCATTTTAATACTGGCAAGCTGCCACCAGGGGAGATGCATGAGATAGTTAGTCAGCAGGGCACTATCTGTGGGTATAGAATGGGGCTGTTAGAGGAGGGCTGTTAGAGGAGGGGAGATAGGATGACAGGAGCAGGTTATTGTAGGGGAGTGACTGGAGGGATAGGCACCAGTGTCATATATAGGATTAGTGAAAGTGGATGGGGACAAGGCTGCCTCTGGTGGTGAGGTAATATAAGCTGCAAATAGAAAAGTGGGCTGATTGGTTTAAACACAGCCTCACTCCTATTGGTTGTATACAGAGTCTAGGGCCCTATATAAGGGAGTGTCAACCAAGGGTGGTGGAGGGGCAACAGCACAAGATGGAACTGCACCACACTCCTCTACTTGCTTGCTGGGCCCGCATTTCCATACCTGCTCGAGTTCAGTGGGTGGGGGAGGGCATCTGGACTCTGGACCTCTCGACCAAATGGACCCTCAGCAGGATCTGATCCTTTTCCCATTGTGAGGTCTGGGGAGAAGCAGGTACTGGTTATTTAAGCCGTGCTGTAGGGGAGGAGACTGATTAGCATGCAAGGCAGGCATTTACAGATACAAGCTATCGGGACATGTACAACCATTTTTCTTAATGCACACAGTTCTGTTTCTTATTTAAGGCAAAGAAAAAAACTGCTGAAACAGCTGCATACAGGCTAACCTTGCACAGTGCTATTTGATTTTTTTTTTTACCTCCTCCGACACTTTGGCCTCCCCCTCTCCTTTTGGCTTCCTAGTGCTGCTATCGCCCCAGCTATCCTCTTCCCAAGCTCTCTTTCCTTACCACAGATCTGCAGCCAACTCCCCAGGTGTCCAGGCATGTCCCTTCACCAGGCAGGTCCCCCTCCTCAGAAGGGGAAGGCACTGGGGGCAGGGGAAACCCAGAGCACTCTATTTTTTACTGATCCAGGGTGCTGCTGCTGTGCAGGAGTAGTCTCCCGGAGGTTCTGGCAGTGTAGACCGAAGAAGCTGTCATCTGTGACACCGCCAAGGATTATTTTCAACTTTTTCTTGTTGTCCTCCTCGCCACTTGTAGTACTGGTTCCACCGGGGCCACCACAGAGCAGGGCTCTCATCAACCCAGGAGAGGAGAGCAGTCCTCCGGATGCTCAATCCTCTCCTTCCCCTGCCAGACCCCGGCGCCCCGATTCCGTTCCCGAACCCGGGTCACCGACGTGGTTTGAGGTGTGGCGTCCAGCACCTCAACCCTCTGCACCACAGGGCCGTCCTATTTGATTTTAAAGGTAGATAACAGCTGCTTTGGCTCCTTAAGGGGAAATATATATATGTATTTTTTTTTCTTTTTATTTAAAAGCAAGGTAAAACTGTTGCTTAAGCTCCTTAGGAATACAGGCTAACGATGCAGGGAGTTAACAGATTTTAAAGAAAGGTAAAAGGAAAAAAAAAAACAGGTACTTTGGCTCCTTCAGTGGATATACAGTGTAATTGATTCTTAAGACACTACTTTCTTGTTAAAAATAGAGACTCCTTAAGGCACAGTTTAGTTCGGGTAAAGACAGTGGCGGTGGAGATTTTACTGGAGTAAAAAAACCTATCTCCACTGCTACGTCGACATTAAAATTTAAGTGAAAAGGTGCCAAAACACAACAGCACAAGATGGAACTGGGCCACACTCCTTTACTTGCTTGCTGTGCCCGCATTTCCATACCTGCTCAAGTTTGGGGGGTGGAGGAGGGTGTCTGGACTCTGGCCCTCTCGACCAAATGGACCTTCAGCAGGATCCGATCCTTTTCCTGGTGTGAGGTCTGCTCGAGTTTGGGGTGGGAGAGGGCATCTGGACTCTGGCCCTCTTGACCAAACAGACCATCGGCAGGATCTGATCCTTTTCCAGGTGTGAGGTATGCTTGAGTTCGGGGTGTGGGGAAGGGCGTCTGGACCTATAACCTGTACTTGGGAGTAAGAGGCAGATGGAAGGACAGAGGTGTTGTGGGTACAAGTACCATCCACAAACTGTATAAAGCTTAGGATACAGGTGGTGTACAGATCACCAAACCAGAAAGAGGAATTAGACAAGGAACTGGTGTCCAAAATTGTGGAGATAGGCAGCAGGTGGGGTTAGTGATTACAGGGGACTTCCATCTGCCTTGGGTAGATTGTAAGCTCCTGACTACCACCTGTACGAGGACTCAGGAGCTGCTGTATACACTCTAGAGTGGGGTCCTGACACAGTATGTCCTGGAGTCCAGCAGGGAGAGGTCAACACTTGACCTGGTCCCATCTAATAATGCACATGTTCAAGAAGTAAAAGTGGAGGTGCCACTTGCAGGAAGTGACTGCCATACTGTGGTTTCCACAAAGACATGGCATGGCGAGGATTAAGACCAAAATAAGGGTTCTTGACTTCAGGAAGGCAAACCGCAGTAGGATGGGAAAAATTCTGGGAGGGCACCTTACTAGGACCAGAACGGAGATGGAGGGGAACCAGAAATGTGCTATAATCAAGGGGGGGCTGTTTGCAGCCATTGGCATGTGTGCTAAACTCAAGAGCAAAAAAATCCAAAGTCAAAAAGCCCATCTGGTATGGCAAGGAGATAAACCATGCAGTAAAGGATAGCAGGTCAGCCTTCAGGAAGTACAAGCACACCCAGAAAGAGGAAAACAGAAAGGCGTACTTGTGCCAGGCCAAGGCCGAGAGAGCTGCAACTGACAGTGGGGGTGAAAACAGGAGAGAAGGCTTTCTTTAAGTATATCAAGGAGAAGAGGGATATAAAGGATGAGATATTCAGGCTGAAAAGTGAGTGGTGATGGGTGGAAGAAAGTGAAGAGAAGGCAAAAGTACTTAACAAATATCTATGTTAAGTCTTCACTAAGGAGAAGGATGGTCCAGTACCTCAATGGTAGGGGAGAGGCAATGGGGTAGGTAGTAAAGGGGAAACTGAGGTTGACAGGGTGAGTAAGGGACTGAACACCAGGAAGGTAGACAAATACTCAGGACTGGATGACATGCATCTGCAGGTGTTGAGGGAGATGACGGATGTTCTGGCAGGTTTCCTGGCAGGCCTGTTTAGCACCTCGCCAGAGTCGGGGAAAGTACTCCTGGACTAGATAACAGCACATATAGTGTTGATCCACAAAAGCGGGTCAAGGGATGACCCTAATTACTACAGACCAGTCAGTCTGACTGTGATAGTGGGGGACTCACAGAAACTACACTGAAAGAAAGAGAGGTAAGCTTTCTGGAAGAAAATAGGCTCCAGGATGAGAGGCAACATGGGTGCGAGTTGAGGAGGTCCTGCCAGACTGACTTGATTGATTTCTTTGATTGAGTAACCAGGACAGTGGACAGTGGGAAAAAGTGGACATTCTGGGCCCAATTTTAAAGGGGATGTGGTGGAGCAGTGGACCTGTAGTGGGGTATTCGACACAAGTTGTGACTTGCGCTAAACATTGTGGCAAGTACAATTTTCTAAAATTCATGCTACAAACACCTGCTGCACATCCAGAACCTGGTATGCAAGGAGCTGTAGAACACCATCTCCCTTGTCTATCCTTGCATCTGGGAATGCAGCACTTGCACCAACCCTTTGGCACAAATAGCCATAAAGTGGGCGAATTGTCAAAAATGTTTGGAATTCATGAGTGAGGGATTGTTTGCCTTTTTAAACATTTTGCTACTGTTTATGCATGAAACTTTGCACCAGGTTAAAAGAAGATGCTGTTAACACAAACACATTACGTTGGAGATCCACTACATTGCTTACTGCTGTGGACGCTTCTTCTGAAGATGACCACTTAGGCCGATATGTAAATGCACCACACAGAAGTCAGTCAGTCAATCAGGGGACACCCACCGTGTTAACTGCAACATAGCATTTAGTTAAGTTTCTAGTGCTTCGTTGGGCCTGTTATCCATAAGGTTTTTCCAGCTCTCAACCATTTAACCAGGATAACCTAACAGAATTTGCTCAGGAAATGTAAAACGCGTAAATAGCAGTAAGCAACGTAGTGAGGTTTGATCTCGAGTACTGTCTTCAAACTTATTAGGTGAGACTGTTTTGATTTGTTGTACCATGTTTTAATGTTTGACAATAAAAGTGTGTTCTTGGGAATAGCTTGTCTCAGAACGTTTTTGTTTCAACATTAATAGTGCTGACCTCACACAACCAGCATTCCACTGATTTTTTTTCTTCAGATTGATGTAGCTCCGAGGAAATGTGCACTCTCCTAATATGTTGAGTGCCCCCCCCCCCAAGCTTCTCCTCAAAGTTGTTTTTGGTGCTTTACAAATGTTGGTGTGTACTAAACCTGTATATTTTTTTAGTTATTTGATTTTGTTGTCACCGCTAACTGAAAACAAGATGGTAGCAGCACAGAAAGATGCCACATCTGCGGCAAAAGTTCCTGCATTTGAGAAAAAGAATTCTGTATTTGTGATAAAGAGTCCTTTTTCAGGAGGGACATCTAACTAGTCCCATAGGAAATAATGGGAAATTTTGAAATGTTACAACTTTGGAATGCATTCATATTTTATTTGCCATATCTTCAAAAGGCACATCCATGACCCAAGACCATTGTACCCTAAAAATGTAAGACCAACATTCTGCACCATTTTTGCACAGCAGTGTGACAAATAATTTTACAAAAAGTGGTAATTTTTCACATTGTTTGACCCTTCGTATCTCCACACCCAAACATCCGACTGGTGCAAACCTTGCTACATAAAGAAATATTTGATCCATGTTGGAGCATGCAAAATTTTATGTGAATTGCTTGAACGGTTGAGAAGTTATTAAAGTGCAACATTTTGGGGTTTAACATAGAAGTCACTGTTGAATCCTAACTATAGGGATACAATCATGCCCCTATTACACATAATTTGAAATGCAGGTCTTGCTGATGGCTAGGCAAATACACTTAAAAAAAAAAAAAACAAGATTTCAGCAAAATGTGGAATGAAATTAGAAACAGCAAAAAGACCAGTAAAGGCTGAAATAGTTGAAAATGAATGGGCTAGAATTATAACACAGTAACAGAGGACACTCATCAGTGTTTAATGTGTGTGCAACAGCCCTTTGTCTCACCTTGGCTGTTTCAGGGCCCTCAGGGTCCAAACTGCACATACCTCCAAGGGGCTGGCCTGGATTCTGGAGTGGAGAGAAGAAATGGTATGGTGCCTCCACGTAGGGTAATGGCAGGGAATACCTGTGAACAGATTGCAGGTTACCACTCCCCAGAAAATATACAACAGCTGCCCCAATGACACTTCCCCACACAATAATAATTTTCCCCTCATGCAATGATTCACAGTACCAGAATATAACATGAACAACTAACAGTATTTATTTTGAGGAAACAGGAGAAAAGAGAGGAAAACAGTGCAACATTAGTAACTGGCTCAACAATGTTACCCAACACAATATCCCCACCCCTCACATGAGGGTGCACCTGGCTTTCCACTAGCAACTGCAAAGTCACAATAGTCCCTTTCGGTGGGTACCACATCACAGTGCTGATTTTGACACTGGGGATCTTTAGTCTGGACCCCAAATACTTTAAACAGTAGGAACAATGAAACCTCAGGTCTGGGCTTAGTTGGACACTCCTGCCTAGGACCTAACCCCATAATCCTATCTAGCTAGCTAACTAATAAAGTTCTCCTCTGAGCCACAGCCCAGATGTGCTTACAGTTTCACTGATCAAAAGGGAGTTTCAGCAAGCTGGGTTTGGCATGGTACCATGGAGGTATTTCATTGGTGTTGCAACACAACAGCATCAGGGCTGACTGAAGAGGTTAAAGAATGTTGGTTTTCACCTGCCTGGCCTTGCCAACATTACTTCTGAGTCCTTTGTATACAGTGTTCACCAGACTGGCCTCTCACTGTCTTCCTCACTGGTCTACTTCTCCATTGGTCTAAGGACAGGGTAGGATTGGTTCCCTAGACTTCTCAGCTGGCACGCACTCCTGCTCAATACTCTTGTGGCTGGGCTCTGACTCAGTCTCTGGCCCAAACATGAACAGTCACTCTGGCTTGCAGCAATCTCAATAAACATTTACAGTAATCCACCAAGGTTGGATGCAGGTAGCTCAGGCTTTGCTCACTCAGCTACAGCACTTTTCAGTTCAGACTGCACACTTACAGTCTCTGTCCTCTCACTCCTTCTTTCTCTGCAGCAGGACCTTTGAAGTCTCTCTCTCTCTGTCTGTCTCTCTCTCTGTCTGTCTGTCTGTCTCTCTCTCTCTCTCTGCTGCAAAGCTGTTACAGTCTGTTTCTCTTGCAGCTTAGTCTCACTTTTCTCTCTTTGCAGCAAATGGCTTTTCCAGACTCTCTACCTATCTATTATATCTGGGGCCAAACACACCATTGGGTGTGTGCAGGCCTTTGGGCTGGGAGCCCACAGCAGTCTCTCCTACACTCCAGTCTCTCTCCTGGTTCAGGCTGATTACCCCCTTTGTGGATAAAATAGTCCCTTTTTTATTCACATTTTTATTGTTTGATTGAATAGTCATCAACAAGATCTACATAAAAGATTAAAAAGAAACACTTACAATTAAATATATGAGAATACTTACACAATATTAGACTTATTAATCTCATACCTAGGTCTGACAAATGTATATTACTCAGAAAGGATGTCCAGGATATTGCACATATACATTTAAGTACCAAACTCTTCCCTATACACACAGTCACAGGTAAACTAACCACAGCTTTCAATTAATCATCTTTAAATTCCTTCATTTATCATGGTATTGCTAATTGTTTTTACTTTATTAATTGCTCAGAAAAATGTTGCCATTATCTCTCTCTCTCTCTCTAGACCATTTATCTTCTGTGTGAATTAAAATGGAAGTCAAAGTTTTAAAATCAACATTATATCTGGTGTTCATAAAGGGATCCAGCCAATATGTACACTTCTTGGTATACCAAGTACAATACCACATCACAGGCATAAGATTTTCCAGATCACCTCTAGAACAACTACAGTTCTCAATGTTAGTCAATGCCTTCTTGTATCTGCACTTCAGTAGACTACTGTGAAATTGCTCAAACTTGTGAATTATAAATATCCTTAGTAGGACAGGATCTGTTAGAATGTCTAAATATGCCTTATATCCAAAGTTAGTTATTATAAATGAACCACTTAGAATAAGCTGATTGCCTGATTAGTGAAAGGTCTTGATCGTTCCAAAAATTCATAATTATTTTGGCAACATATTTCTTATATTTTATACTTAGCTGTACCCCTTTTTCCACATATTTTAAAAGCATGTCTAATTTATATTTTTTCAGTAATGATAGTATCCTTGGATACCAAAAATCTTGTGCATACCCCATAGAGAACCATTTTCGTTTTTCCTCCAAACACTGTATAGAGATCCTCATAGCCGGAAGTCTGGTAAGTCTAAGCCAGAAATTTAATTGGTGTATCTCAAAGAGAGTGTTTGTATTAGATATTCCCAGCTCTGATCTTATATACTGTATGTGGCAGGGCAGGAAGGCCCAACTCTCAATGTTTTCCTCAACATTTATTTTGTGGTTAATAAGTTTTATTGATTTGACTTATTAAGACGATACAAACATTAAAACAGTCGGATACATTGTAAAGGTCTTACAAACTGTTACATATGTCTGTAGAAGCAGAGCTCAACATTTTAAACAACAGAAAAGCACTAGCAAACAGCCAAGAAGGAGGGGTGGAGGAACAATGGGGAGTAATCAAAACAGCCATCACAAAGGCAACAAGCCTTTGTGTAAAGCAAATCAACAAACACAACGAAGGAAAAAAACGCTATGGTTCTCAAAAGAGGTGGCAGGGAAGGTTAAGGAGAAAAGGAAAGCATTCAGGAAATATAAGGAAACACAGAAGGAGAAGGATAGAGAACTTTATCAGTTAAAGCAGAAAGAGGCTGGGAAGGCAGTCAGAATAGCAAAGGCCCAAACTGAGGAAAGGATAGCCAACTCCATTAAGAAGGGGGATAAGACCTTTTATAGGTACATTAGGGAGTGAAGAAAGACCAAAGGAGGGATACTGAGGCTTAATAAAGGGGAGGGAATGTGGGTAGAGGGTGACAATGAAAAGCAGGGATACTGAACTAATATTTCTGCTTAGTATTCACAAAGGAAGAGGAGAGGGAGGTACCTAAACCAAACAAGAGAAACACTGTGAAGACGGGGTCGATACTAATCCATTTACAGAAGAAAGGGTTCTGAAAGAACTAAAAAATTGAAGGTGGACAAAGCAATGGGGCCTGATGGGATTCACCCAAGAATTCTAAAAGAACTAAGGGTAGAACTACTGACACCACTGACTACCCTCTTTAACAAATTGTGGGAGGATGGGGTGGTACCTGAGGACTGGAGGAGGGTGGATGTGATTCCTCTTCACAAAAGTGGGAGCAAGGCAGAAGCAGCAAACTACAGACCTGTAAGTTTGACCTCAGTGGTAGGGAAAATGATGGAATTGTTGATTACCTAGAGGCCAGCGTGGCACAGGACCAAAAGCAGCATGGATTTACAGCAGGAAGGTCATGTCAGATGAATCTAATAGATTTCTTTGACTGGGTGACCAAAGTAATAGACAAGGGAGGGGCTGTAGATATGGCCTACCTAGACTTTAGCAAGGTATTAGACACGGTCCCACACAAAAGATTGATAATCAAGTTAGCCAGCTTGGGAGTGGGACCCAGGGTGGTAGCCTGGGTAGTAAACTGGCTATACAACAGGACACAGAAGGTAATAGTGAATGGAACACATTCCGAAGAAAGGGGGGTCACTAGTGGAGTACCTCAGGACTCAGTACTAGGTCCAGTCCTCTTTAACATCTTTATAGGTGACATTGCAGAGGGTCTGGAGGGAAAGGTATGCCTCTTTGCAGATGACACAAAGATCTGTAACAGAGTTGATACACAAGTGGGGGTAGAAAGGATGAGAAGGGACTTGGCAAGGTTGGAGGAATGGTCAGAAGTATGGTAACTTAGATTCAATGCAAAGAAATGCAAAGTAATGCACCTGTGAAAAAACCCAGGACAAAAATACACAATAGCAGGGGAGGTACTAACAACAACAAAAATGGAAAGGGACCTGGGGGTAGTAATATCAGAAGATTTAAAGGTGGGTTAGCAATGTGAGAAGTCAGTAAGAAGAGCCGGGGGGGGGGGGATGCATAGGAAGGGGCATCACAAGTAGAAAAAAGGGAAGTGGTTATCCCTCTGTGCAGACAGTTGGTGAAACCCCATCTGGAGTACTGTGTGCAGTTTTGGAGACCTAATCTACACAAGGACATAGACAGGATGGAAGCAGTCAAGAGGAGGGCAACTAAAATGGTGCAGGGTCTGCATCAGAAACCATATGAAGAGAGACTGAGAGAGCTTAATACGTATACCCTTGATGAAAGGAGGGACGGGGGGACATGATAAAAACATTCAAGTACCTCAAGGGAATCAGCAAAGTCCAGGAGGGTAGCATCTTTCAGAAAAAGAGATGTTTTAGAACAAGGGGGCACAATTTAAAGATAGAGGGGGGACAGTTCAGGGTAATGTGAGGACATTTTTTTTCACGGAGAGTTGTGGACACATGGAACAGCCTTCCTGGAGAGGCTGTGGCATCCAAAACAGTGGAGGAATTCAGACATGCATGGGACAGACATAAGGCAATTATAGTGGGGGGTGGCAGGAAGTAGGCTGTCGGTTAACTAAAATCTGCAGCTTATCCAGTAGGTAGGGAAATGGGCAGACTGAGTGAGCCAAGTGGTCCTTATCTGCTGTCAAAGTCTATGTTTCTATGTATCTCTACCCAATTGAATTTGCAAAAAAAATTTCAAGAGATTGCAAATTTCTCTTGTCAATTTTGCATGTTTCCTTGTGTAAATAGTTCATCCCAAACAGAGTTAGACCAACATTTCTATCAACTTGGTTATGTGTTCTAGGTTCAGGAATATTAAGTAAATGTCTGTTTGGAATGGAAATTAAATCATTATTTCTTTATTCTTAATATTCATTGTGTTTAGACAAAGTTATCAATTTTAGGTAAAGCAAAGTGTACATCCAAGAATATAGCAGATTGAATTTGGATATCCTTGATTTCCACAATGTCTTTAATGGTAATGTCTATGTCAATTTCCAATTTTAGCTTCTCAATGAGTTGTTGTATCTGTTTTCTGTTGAATCCAATCAGGCAGTCCAATAATTCTAATTATTGGTGCTAAGTCATTTTTATCTACCTCCTCTCTTGGAGGTAATCTCTGTCCTCATTCTACAGGTTTTATTCCTGTAGGACAGTTTTCCTTAACCACCAGTTCTCTTGCATTCAGGTAAATTTTTTCCTTTTGCAGCTGTAAGCCATTTATAATTTCCAAGGGCTGTTAACTAATTCCCAATTGTTTATTTAATTGGAACATTTCATTTCTTAGGTTGCTCAGCTACTTGTTTATGTTTAAGTTTTGTATGTAACTCAGGGTTTAACTTTAAACGTTGACAAAGTTGTATCTGGCTTATCTCTATAGATTCTTCTATAGCAAGTTTCTAAATTTTTGGTTTACTATTTGAGGGGCTCAGTTTCCTTTTTCTAACCAGGTCAATAGTTTCATGGGTTATTTTACTGACTGTTCCATTCTTTCTCCTGATCTCTTTCCCACTCTTTTTTTTGTTTTGTTCTTCTTACACCTTTGTGGTGCAATTCTATTCCTGGGGCTATCAGTGTATTATGCTAAGTTCAGGTTTCGTTCCTCCATTCTTATTTTCTCCTGTGACACCATTTTTATTAGTTCCCCCATTATTATTATTCGGTATCCTGTTCAAAATTTCACTCTATGCTACCCTATTTAAGGCAATGTTGTTTCTTAAGGCTTCTATTATGTGCTTATTTTATTTTTTGTTATCTTTTTTCCCTCCTGTCATGGATTGAGGGAACTCTCTCAGGCAGCCTTATCCTTGTGCCTACCCACCTGAGGTTCTCTATGGTCTGTGCCTTCTCACTCCCCCCCCTGCAGCCAGCACCCCCAGTTTGACCCGCCCAGGGGAGGGTAGCCCGACTCCTTCCTTGGGCTCTCTTGAAAGGCAGACTCTGGCTGCAGGTGGGGCCTGGGTGAAGGAGTAGTGTGGCCAGCTGAGACAAACCCGGTGCTGGGCATGGAGGATAGGTGACATGGCCTATCCCAGCAAGTCAGGTTTTTCCTCTGTTCTGTGCTCCCTACCCCCTGCTTGTGCACACCCAGACGCTTAGCACATGGCACCCTGCCAGCATTGGGCACACTATTATGTGCCATCTGCACTTCTGTGGTACCCCGATCTCTACCAGGGGCTGCTGGAGTGCTAAGCTCCCCAATGCCCTCCTCCAGGATAGGAGAGCAGCCCTGTGGGAGCTCAATCCAATCCCTCCCCTGCTGACCCCCGGCACCTGAGCTTGCTCCTGAACTCGGGTCACCGGCGTGGTGCAAGGTGTGGTGTCCAGCGCCTCAACTCTCAGCACCACTGGGATGGCTATTATATCCTTATTAATTAGTAATTTTTCCATAATTAGAATGTTAGCTGAGTTCTGCTTTGCTAAGAGATTAACAAATTGATCACTCAGGAACTAGACTGATAATCAGGGTTCTCACCACCAGCTGTTCTTTTGTCCAGCTGCTGGTAACAATTTCTACAGTACATTGATTGCCCAATCTGATCACTATTTTGTTTCAATCCAGTTATAATACCTTGATGGTCATGAGAGACCTCTTCCAGGACAGTTTTGTCTTTAGCAATGTGTCTACTATTATTCCATATTTCTGGAGTGGTGTCATACATTGCATTTGGGTCCAGTGGTTTGTTTGCATCATTACAACCAGTACTTATTACATCATTATTTTCTTTTGAATTTATTATTCCTGTTAGTTGCTCTAAATTTTCACCCAGGGAGTTTTCCAGAATATTCCAAATTATTATCAAATCCTCATTCATATAAGGTCTCATATCTGGAAGCATCCCTGGGGGATTGTAGGATTTACTCATGAGTGTAGAGGTTCTACTATTACTAGAGCTATCAGTTATAATATTCAAATGATCAGTAATTTTAGATTGTTTTGTTTGCTGTTGTTTTTTTGGAATTTCAAATGCTAATGGAGATAACTTTGGATTCCACATTCTCTGTTGTCTGGTATTAACCATTTCCCTCAGTAAAAATACAGTAATACAAAAGTACCTACAATGTAATATCTTCACAAATGATCTGACTCCTAATCCAAGGTGCAGTATAAGTGCAGTATCTGCTAGCTGCTTCCTTCTCTTTAGTTTCACATAAACAGAATATATAGCAAGGAAACAAGAACACAGTTAAGTAGGGAAAGTCTTAAAGAAAAATGTCTCTGGGTTCTTATAAAGTTATTTAACAAATAAATGTGAAGAAATGACTTCAGTATGTTGGGCTCACCAGTCCATGCTATTAATGGAGCCACATCTGGACATGTATTATCCCTTCTTCCAACTGTCTGATTTATTGGGTCCAACACTGTAGAAATTGATTAAAAAAGTTTGTTATTCAGTATTATTCAGTTTTCAGGCCTTTCTGTTTTCCCATCTTGCCATCTGCCACCGAATTCTTTCAAGAAGCCTTGATTGAAAGGAGCTTATATTTTCCTGCAGACTTTTAATTTCTTGCCGCAGCTCTAAGTTGGGTATATCGCTGAACATGTCAGTACTTGTCATTTCATTGACAGTGGAAATTCTTCAGTGCTTGAATAAAACAGAGGGAGTATAATAATATCAATTGTAATACCTGTTCTCAGTCACCTAGTATAGAAACTTGCTATGTATCCCTAGTTCACAAATCTGTATTCATTCGAGTTAATAATATTATCTAATATGCATTAAAATTCATTAAAATACAGAAATTGTTTGTTACCAAATAAACATTTCGCTTTGAAAACTAAACTAAACTTTGCAACATAACTTACTTTTTATGCATTCCAAAGTAAAGTTTCATCATCAGCCAGGGGGGAATGTTTATATAATTTCCCAAACCCTGTAGGTACCAGATTTTACTTCTACAGTAGTTTACTCCAATGTTTTACTCAAAACAAAATGGTATCCTGTGAGTTCAGTGACCGCGATTGGGCACCTACTGAAATGGCAACTTAATCACAGCACCTTATACCACAGCAATGAGGGAGGGAGGGCGGCCAGATGGGAGGGTGTATGAATATAGCAACATCCTCTCGCTACAAGTATATGTGCATGGGGAGTAGGCACACTGAGCATGGAGTGGACAGGAGAGAGAGAGGTTGTGACAGGTGGTGCCATGGTGAGCTGCCGACCTGCTCCTGTGGTGTGGCGGGTAGGTTCAGGGCTGGGGCATGAATGGTTACAGGTTCAGGTCCAGGCATGGTAGCTTTGTTGCACCTGGCCCGAAAATTGTTTTTGGAGTTTTGCACCCCATCTGACATGCACCCCCTTGGAGTTGAGACTCCTTAAGTGTGGGGGTGGGGGGCATTGTCACAGAGATCTAAACAAAATAACCAGTTTGAGTATCATGGAGATATTTACAAGCTGTATGGAGCTCTGGTCTTAAAACGGCAAGATCCAAAAGTATCTACACGCTGGCTGATGCAATGTGCATTGAGGCCCAAGAAAATGGTGAATCTGGCTACAGAATGCCATGCATGCTCTTTGTAGAGCAGAGTCACATGACCTGAATGAGCAAACTGTTAAATCTAAAGTTTAAAACTATATTTTAATTTATACTATTAAATATATCCTGTCTGTTGTCTACTTTAAAAGAAAAACATCAGAAAAGCTATCCTTCTGAATAATAAATCAAGCCCTAGATAAAATGTATATAGTAATCAATATTTTCTTCTATAATTTGTGTGAAAAAGATTAAAAATACATAACTTAGATAACTTGAGATCATCGTCTAAACTGCTTTTTTTACTTCTATTCTCATAAAACTGAGAGCTAGAGATTTCATCCCCTCGAGCACTTCTGGCACAAATCCACATAGAGATTGGGAGCTAGAGGGCTGGAAGCAAAATATCACAAGTCATTCGCTGGTGTTACCTTCGTGGTTGAACACGCTCCACAGTACTTCATTAGAGACTCCTCGAGGGCAGGCTACTCCACCAACACCATTCCAGGCCTGCAAAGAGAAAAAAGGACAGCAATGGAGGGGAAACAGTATCTAGGCAACACAAGGCGGCCTGGAAGGCTGCACACTTTGATAGGTATGAACTTTACAGTGGTGGCATAACTTTTCTAGAAGTAAAGAATGCTTTGTGCAGCTCCTGCTATACTAGCTACTCCACAGCTAGTCAGCGTGCAGTGGCTCACTCCAGCCAATGTTCAGTCGTGTATATCGATCAGCTCTTACTGAGTGTTTCTCAAATGGAGCTTGTTTCTTTTGGAACAATTTGCCTTATCAGCATCCAGTCCCTTTGTATCACCTTTACAATGCCCTGGCTGCTGCAGTCCCTGGCTTTTTATGCCCTTTCACAGCTTTCCCAGCATCTTCTCCTCTCTGCCTAAGTCCATGGGGGCTACCACATTTGTTTATATCTTATGCCCAAACAGTTTGCACTTATAATTTATTATTTCTACCCTTGCAAGGGCTGAAAACATTTCTCCCCATACCTGGAGGTGTAATAATGCCAATTCCTGGCTCCACTGCCTGCTCTGGAGTGGGGGATATATTTATATAGTAGCCGGAGCCAAATCACTCCTTTAGAGCCATGGCTCCTTTAAATTTTATCACCAGATGGACGTGCATACTAAGTAGAGCACAGGACACCATATTTGTTTATGTTTTACCAGTCAAGTTTTCTCAGCAGCTCCCAGGACCACTTTCTTCCTCCCCATGTGCTCAGAGGTGTGGAAACATTAAAGGAAGCTTGGTCCCCCCATCCAAGCAATGGTCTTAGACACAGAAAAACAGCAGCTGCATCTGTGGGACACAATGGGACAACAAAGTGCCTTAAGCCCTCCTGGAGCCACTGGGGACACCACAGGGCAGTGCTGGGGCTGGAGCCTTCAAAGTAAGCCACATTTGTGGAGTGCTTACACCCTCCCCTTGCTAAATGCTTGTCGTCCCCAACAAACCATCTAAATATCTCCCCTATTGTCAATGTTCAATAAAGCATATCAATAAACATATTTGATGTCTAGACACCTGACTCCTGTCTATCACAATATGCAGTTGCAAGAATACAATCATTATACTGAGTCAAGATAACCATTGCCTAACTAGACATGGGATGCTTTCTGCACACATGTTGGACAAGGCAATATTACTCCACTTTAACCCTCATTAAAATGAACTATAGTACAGAACCTGGGGACACTAGGCATGGCGTGAACCTGGTGTATTATGTGGTTATGGGAAACATAGAGGGATGTATTAGAGGAAGCACCATGGGTATCATAGGTGAGCTTAATTATTGGTTTAGATTGTCATTCAGATCTTCTAGGCATGGCTGCGTCTGATGCTACAGGTTTCCTAGGAACAAGGGGCACCTCTACTAGTCCATGATCTGGGGCAGCAAAATATTATCTTGAACTTGTTCACCACAACCCAAACCAACTGCATTGTCCATACCAATGTCCATTACTTGCTTGGGCACTTAGGTACTGGGCATTTTCAGAGGGTTAAAAGGTGAAGTATTAGGATTTAATTGGCTTGATAGTAATATCAGATCATTCCCCGATTTGGTTCTCATACCTTCTCTCCAGTCAAACTGCCCATAGAGTTCAATGGAGCTGAAACCCACTGCTTTTCAAAGACCCAGCCTTTGGGCAAATGCAAACACAGGCCACAAAGGATTATTTTTCCCTAAATTTAGACCGTGGAGTTTCCCCTAGCATGGTCTGGCATGCCTTTAAGGTGGTCCTAGGGATGCATCATTGTCTTTTCAGCAGCCTGGGATAAAGCACAAAGGCCAATCTCACCTCGATGCAGGCAGAATTAGTCAGCTTAGAACAGAGGTTCTAATTTGCTTCACAGACACTGTGGATAATGACTTATATCGTAGATTTCTTAACCTCAAATACCAGATCAATCTAATACTACATCAAAAGTTGGTGGCTCCTCCTACATGCCAAACAAGATTTCTGGGCCAATGGTGAGAGATCTGGAAAGCTCCTGGCCTACTGCCTGCATAAGCAGCAGGTGGCTACAGTATGCAGATACACTCTTCTGCACCTCATCAGGATCACTAGCAATTACCCCAAAGATGTTAATCAAATTGTGGCTATTTACAAATCCCTGTACGAATCCCACACTACAGTGAGTCCCAAAGAATTGTGCCAGAAGATAATTGTTTTTGTCTCGAGTTCAACTCCTATCCCTATTGCCTGAACAAGTGACTCAATTAGAAGCACCTGTATCATGTGAGGAACTGCGTCTCGCGCTAGCAAGAATGGCATGTGGGAAAGCCCCAGGTCAGGATATATCTGTGGAGCTCTACCAGGCATTAGGCCTGGACATCTTCATTCCACTCCAATTGGCCCTTCAAGATTCGCACAATAACAGTATTCTCTCACCAACCACGAGGGTTGCTCTTATCACTCTCCTACCAAAAAAATCATCAGACCCAAAAGACTGTGCGAACTTCAGGCCAATCTCTCTGTTATCAGTTGACACCAAGATCCTGGCAATAGTACTGGCCACTAGATTGAGTTAGTTGCTCCCCTCAATTATTCCCCCTGCACAGGCTGGTTTCATGAAGGGGAAAACAGGAATAGACAACACACGACTCTTACTTGGCCTTAAATGGCTAACATCTAAAGCCCCACACCCCATGGCAGCCTTAGCAATAGACTTTGCTAAGGCATTCAACTCCATAGAGGGGGACTATTTACATGAAATCTTAGATGATTTTGGTTTTGGGCCATATTTTAAACAATGGGTACACACCCTGTATTCCTCCCCCATGAAGTGTATTCTTACAAACAGTAATGTCCCCCCCCTTTCTCTCTTCATAGGAGTACACGATAGGGCTGCCCACTTCTCCTCTTTTGTTTTTGGTTGCCCTGGACCCTCTTATCTGTGTTATCACTGCAGACCCTTTGATTCAGGGTATTGAAAGCAATGGGCACTCATATGTGGCTATGGCATACGCAGATGACCTCCTATTAACTCTAATCCTCAACAAGCAATTCCTGAGATAATTAATCTTTTGGAAGATTTTGCTATGCTCTCAGGCCTTCAGATAAATAAAAAAACTATTCTGACACCCTTAAACTCTCATTGTACAATGGTATGTATACATGGCACCAACCTATTGTGGGCTGACCAAAGCTTCAATTACCTAGGGATTCAAATCTCCTATAAATGGACAGCTCTTGAAATGACTGACTTCTCCCCACTGTGTGCTCAGTTGTCCATAGAAGTGTAGAGATGGCACAGACTTAAATTGTCCCTCCTGGGCAGGGTGGCTGTGATTCATATGTTCCATCTACCACAGATCTTCTTTCTCTTCAATAATTTACCCATCCCTCTCTCGGCAAAACTTTTCCAATCCTTGGAGAAGTTAGCATCTAACTTTATCTGGGATTATAAACCACCAAGATGGAACAGACAAAAACTAGAGCACACTGGTCTAAAGGTGGCCTTAATGTACCCTGGTTTTATGGCTATCATGTAGCATGTTTGGCAGCTCAAGCTACCAGGGGTTTGTGGCACAGAATCTGGCATCCCTCTTTGGGTTCATTTGAAACTGCTTCAGTAGGTCCTTCAACATTCTACAATCTCCTAACACTGCATTCAAAATAGACCCACAACTTCCCCATAATCTCTTACACCGCTTGAGCCTGGAAACTACTACTCACTAAGTCTCACACGTCAAAACAGGAATGGTACCTTGTGATACAATTTTCCCCCTATGGCACAACAATCTCATACAGATTGAAGGAGTCAGGGTAAGTTGGCCAAAGCGGCAGCAACATGGCATTCAGACAAGCCATGATCTGGTTATGCCCGGGACTAAGCATCTGTTCTCTTTTGAACAGCTACAGAATAAATTTGCGTTGCCAAACAAAGATTTTTGGTGTTACCTGCGGATCCATAGTGCTCTATTACCCCTTCTTAACAAAAACATGGACAGCACATGGTGGCAATGGCTAACTGATCTTTACTCCCATGATACCTGAAAGGGCCTTATAGGTAATTTTTTATAGTACCTGGAGGGATGCACAACCAAACCCCATGCAGAAATGTAGGTTGCTATGGGAAAAATTGTTAGCGGTACCAATCTCTGAAGAGCAATGGCATTCCTACTGTAAAAGCATACATCACACAGCTGCCTGTCAGCACAGTGGTGAGATTTCCACTGCGACACCAGCATACCGGGTTCAGAGCGGATCGGGTCGCTGGAGGTCCACTGGGAGATGGATGGAGCATCCTTAGATAACTGTCCTTCTCCGGGGAGGGGATGAACATCTGGTGCACACAAGACTCCTGGCAGAGGCTGGGGCTCCAACGCAGCTGGTGTCTGGACATCTGGGGGCAGGGCAGACACAGGACATCAATGAACATCCGCCCCTGAGGAAATAACGTCCTTTTGGGGGCAAGAAAAATTCCAGCCAGGTCCTCATGAAGCCCTCCTCATCACCTCTGATGTGTTCCCAGAACAGCTCCTGACCAGAACTGACATTCATGACACTGGTAAGTGCCACGACCTTGCTCTGGGGGTAAGCCAGGGCATAAGGGAGAGTGCGGCTCATGTGGGTGCAGAAGATGGCAGGGGCCATGACCAGGGCTGAGTTCAGTGACAGCTGGCACAAAAAAAAAGCATGCTTCACTCATACAAAGATTCCAATAGTTGCTTCTTACAGCTAAAAATTTTACTGTTTTGGTATCGCACTCTAGCAATTCTTCATAAGTGGGAATTACTTAGCCATAGCCATTGTTGGTGCTGTTCACAACCAGATGCCCACATTAATCACATACTCTGGTCCTGTCCCTCTCTTACTCTGTTTTGGACTATGGTAGCTAAGGATCTGTCGCAGGTGTTAAGATCAGCGGTTACCCTGACTGCTTCCATAGTACTGCTGGGGGACACTGGTCAGGTGGAGACCCTTCCTAAACCCCTGCAGTATTGGGCCCTCTCCTCCATACTGGAAGCCAAATGCCTTCTACTCATGCACTGGCAACAGCCTTTAATACCTAGCAAACTAAGTGGCATGCAGCTGTAGCTCGCCCTTCCCTGTTTGAAAGACTGTCTTTATTTCAAGGGTCAAACATGCCACTGTTTATGCTAAATGGGGCCCTATCTCCAGCCTGACTTTCTGAAAATTCCAACACAGTTGGGAAATTGTCCTTACACTGGTATGTTAACATCTCAGGTAGATATGAAAGTTTGAGACCCCTCCTTTCCTTTGTTTACATATGGACAATGAGGAGGTTAGTTCAGGTAAGAAAGCATTGGCCTTTTTCTACTTGATATGCTTGGTTGTTCAAAATACTTGTTTTAAGATACTTATTCCAAATAATTTTCATGCTGATGGAGAATACAGCATACGATCTGTGGAGCAGGTATATAATAATTACTGTATTAGAACTATCTGTCCTTGATATGGTCCTATCTTTGTATTTAGTACAAGACTGCAAAGTCATTACTGCATGGCAAAAAAAAACTTAATAAAAACTTTATACGATTAAAAGAAAGAAAATGTCTCTTCTCTCTCAGCAGGACAGGGTCTCAAGTGCAGTTTCTTTCACCAAAGTCAAAAGGCAAAGGCAAAAGCTCTGATAAGGTCCTGCACCCCTGTTTTACAGGGTTCTCAAAGGGCAGGTCCAGTGGATACTAGGCTTGCCCTGAGATTGGATTGCATTCCATCTCCATGCATACACAACCAATAAGGTTTTACTATTTTTTTACAAAAAATGTTTATTTGTGAATAGGAGAGCAAAGGGCTCAGAGGCAAACCAGTTTCAGCCTGAATGCTAGGGTTCATCCAGCCTCTCTACCCCTTAAATGGCTGTAATCAAGCAAAACTAAGTACATTAAGTTACCTAAATGCTAGTCCATTCAGCAGTAATTAGATTAACTCAGAGTAGACCTTCAGGACACAAGGGACACAGACATCTTGGCTCCCTCTCAATGCCTGGGCCTTTCATACACAAACTGGGATGCCTGACTTCCAGCTATCTGTAATTAGCCTTTTGTTTCCTTTAAATGGTCCAATCAAACCCAGTCAATTACTCTAGCAGCTATCAGTTTCAGCCCAGCAACAAGGGATAACATAATTCCAGGGCCCATGTTTTTTTTGTTACCCCTGATCCCTTGCAAGTTAAATAAAGTCACCATGGGCATCCCTGATGTATTACACACAGAAAATAACATGAAATATGATTAGGACAATAAGGTATGGCTTTACCCTGCCACAGTGAGTGCTCAAGCTTTCTATGGTAATACTGAGTTCATAGTCATGAACACCACCTTCCCAGTGTGTGACTCTGTTTATTTTTATTGTCTTTCTTTACCATGACCCCAAAGGTACTCCTTAGCATGGCCAAGTGGTCACTTACACTGCAGTTTGACTGGCTGACATGCAGTGATCTAATGACATCTAAGGTCATTCCACTGAGATGCACTATGATTCATTTGCATTTTTTGCTATCAGGGCATTTCCACATAGCTAACATTTGAGTTGCTTTGCTCATCCAGCTGTCATAATTATCCTCCCCTGTGGGAGTAGGGATGGCTCCCAAGAAGGTGCACAGCCTCTTGTATTATTCATATGGAGCCACCACATGGGCATCACTCCACTGGGCAGCATTATAGGGTAGACTTGACTTGTTGGAACAGGGCTGTATGTCTCTCACAGTCTTGCCTTCAGTGGACAGCATTGCTTCAACCTTTTCTAACAAATCTGACTCAGGTGGTGGCGGGGGAAGGGTGTCTGGTTGCAGACTGCTCCCCTGGCAAAACAGTTTCCACTCACTGTCAGTCCTTTCTGTGCTGAGGGTGACTGGTGTTTTTTTAGCATCGACATCTGTAGTGCTTTCACACAAATCATGGGTGCTTTGACTGGCACAATCATACCTCATCCTGTATACTTCTACTTTGCCCAACTCTTTAACAGTCTCTAACACATCTATAATAGCCTCTCTGCTTGTGCCATCTTGGACCCTGTAACCAAAATACCTTTCTTTTGGATCCAGGCACTTCCTAAGCACCAGTTGAGCAGTTCTTGTTGCTCCATATTGACTTTCCAGAAATGTGCTTTTCTTTGGGGGGGGGAGTACAAAAATGTTTAGAATTGCACTTTTGGGGGTGTCAACTAGGGGGCAGAAAATCCCAGTTGTGCCTCCACTTTGAAACAGCCCTTTGACTCATCTTGGCTGTTCCAGGGCCCTCAAGGTCCACACTGCACACACACCTCAGAGGGAGCCGGCCTGTGTTCTGGAGAGGAGCAAAGAAATGGTGCAGTGCTTCCACCTGGGCTAATGGCAGGGAATATGTGTGAACAGATTG
This sequence comes from Neoceratodus forsteri, assembly GCA_016271365.2. Lineage (NCBI taxonomy): Eukaryota > Metazoa > Chordata > Ceratodontiformes > Ceratodontidae > Neoceratodus > Neoceratodus forsteri. Next base: position 1,607,004,200 of record CM057449.1, read on the forward strand.
CAGGTTACTTGCCCCCAGGAAATATACAATAGCTGCCCCAATGACACTTCCACACACAATAATAATTCCCCAATCTTGCAATGTTTCAAAGTACCAGAATATAACATGAGAAACTAACAGTATTTATTTTAGGGAAAGGAGAGAGAAAAAGGACAACAGCACAACAACATTAATAACTTGGTGTAACCATTGCCTCAGTGCTTGTGCACAGAGGTTCTTTGTCTCTTGAACATTAATAACTGGCTTAACATTGTTACCCAACACAATATCCCCACCTCTCACCTGTGAGTGTACCTGGCTTCCCAATGGGAGATGGCAGCAGCCTATTCACTCAAAAATTTACCAACAGCTTATTCTGGTTCAAGGTCAGTTGGCATTCATCTGTATCCCCTTCCCCCAGATCATGCCTGAAAATAGGCAGAATTTGTCTAGTGCACTTACCTGGTCAACAAAAACTAAATAAATAAATAACGTCACTATAGTCCCTTTCAGTAGGTACCACACTGCAGTGCTGATTTTGATGCTGGGGATCTTTTGTTGGGGTCCAAAATACTTTAAACAGTAGGAAAAATGAAACCTCAGGTCTGAACTTAGTTGGTTTGTACAGTCCTGCCCAAGACCTAACCCCCAATCCTATCTAGCTAGCTAGCAAATAAAGTTCTCCTCTGAGCTGCCACCCAGAGATACTTACAGTTTCATTGATCTAAAGAGGATTCCAGCAAGCTGGGTTTGGCACAATATCATGGTGGTGTCTTGTTGGTGGTGCACCACAACAGCAGCAAGGCTGGCTGAAGAGGTTGAAAAATGCTGGTCATTACCTACCTGGCCTTACCAGCTTCCCCTCTAAGGCCTTTGTGAACAGTGTTCACCAGGCTGGCCTCTCACTGTCTTCTTCGCTGGTCCTCTTCTCCATTGATCTTGGGACAGGGTAGAATTGGTACCCTAGACTTCTTGGCTGGCACGCACTTCTGCTCAATATTCTTTTGGCTGGACTCTGGCTCAGTCTCTGGCACAAACATGAACAGTCACTCTGGCTTGCAGCAATCTCAATAAATGCTTACAGTACTCCACCAAGGTTGGATGCAGGTAGCTCAGGCTTTGCTCACTCAGCTGCAGCACTTTCCAGTTCAGACTGTGCACTTACAGTATTTGCCTTCTCACTCCTTTCTCTGGCAGAAGGACCTTGGAAGTGTCTCTCTCTCTCTCTCTCTTTCTCTCTCTCTACTGCAAATTTGTTACAGTCTCTTTCTCTTGCAGCTCAGTCTCACTTTTCTCTCTTTGCAGTAAGTGGCTTTTCCAAGTACTCACCCTATTATATCTGTGGCCAAACATGCCATTGGGTCACTGTGCAGGCCTTGGAGCTAGAAGCCCATAGCAGCCTTCCGGCACACCAGTTTCTTTCTCCTGGCTCAGGCTGATCACCTCCTTGGTGGACAAAATAGTCCCTTTTCTACTTTTTATAATGCCCTGCTGTGATTGGCTACTGCAGACCCAGGCTTTTTCACACCCTTTTGCACTTTTCCCTGCAGCCCATCTCTGCCTAAGTCCTTGGGGGCCACCATATTTGTTCATATCTTATACTCAAACAGTTTGCCCTTATAGTTTATTATTTATGCCCTTGCAAGGGCAGAAAACATTTCTCCCCATACGTGGAGGCATTATTTTTCTGATCCCTGGTGCCGCTGCCTGCCCTGGAGCCAGGGATATATTTATATAGTGGTCAAAGCCAAACCATTCCTTTGGAGCCATGGCTCCTTTAAATTTTACCCCTCAGCAGCTGTGCTTACTCAGATGGGTGCAGGCTGCTGGATTCATTTATGTTTTGCTGGTATGATTTTCTCAGCAGCTCCTGGGAATAGTTTCTTCCTCCCTCTGGTCCCAGAAGTGCAGAAACATTAATCAATGCTTAGCCTCCCATCCAAGCATGAGGCTGAGACACAGGATAACGGCAGACATAGCGCCCCGAAAACAATGGGACCACACAGGGTACAAAGCACTCCTGAAGCCACGAGGGACACCATGGAGCAGTGCTGGGGCTGGAGGTAAGCCCAATTTGGGGGTACTTACATTTTTTAGAAAGGACAAAAAGCAAAAAAAGCCATTATGGCTCAATTATCAGGTTTTTCACACAGTTAATCTATATATTGAAATCTTTGCAGTTTGCACACACAACATAATGCATACATGTTTCCTGAAGTACATAGATGATTGGGTACAGTTGAAAACCATTAGAACATGATAGGTACTGTAACATTTCAAACTACAAACACTTTAGTGGTTGGGGCCTTTATGATTGATTGCATTTTGAATTACTGTAATAGTTCGACTGTGGCCTTTAATTATCAGGGTAAAATTTAAATAAACAGCAAAGGAAAGGCATTCATGGAGTAAAAGAAAAACTAAACCGAGATTAATAGGAGCCACATACATGGAGAAAATGCTCATTAGCTAGGATATACTAAAGAGGGCTAAAGCAGGCACAGAACCAAGGATAGTAAAATGAGTCAAAAATAATGACAAGACCTTCTATACACTAGGTACATCTGGGAAAACACAAAAATTATGGAAAACATTGTGAACCTCAAGAGTATTGAGTAATACTTTGAAAAGGATACAGAAAAATCGTATTTACTGAATGGCTATCTATGTCTTCACAGGAGACAGATGAACCATTACCTGAAAATGAAATAGGAGTTAAGGTAGGGAGAATGGCAAGTTAGTCATTGAGACAACAATAGAGGAACGTGGTTTTTTTGAACATCAGGAGTTATATCTAACTAAATCTCCAGGCCAGACAAGATGCACCAGAGAGCGAAAGTGGTCAGTGGGGCACTGGCAGCACCTCTGCAGACCTATATAACAAATCAGTCAATAATAGGGAAATTCTGGCAGATTGGAAGACTGCAAATGTGGTCCCCCTGTATTAGAGTGGTGACATGGACAATCCTGGCAACTATTAGCAAAACATCTGGCACAAGTCATAGAAAAATGCATGGAAAAATTGTCAATGAGAAGAAAGTAGACGTCTTTGATATTAATGAATTTGCTGACAAGATTCAGCTTGGGTTATAACAGCAAAGCTATACAACATCCATGACTGTTGAACAGGACTAGTGCCTGCCCAGGGCTGCCTTCCTCTCCTCAAGTCATGTGCCCTGCCATGCCCATATTTGCAGTTTTTAAGACCCTTTTCCCCTGTAGCATGCCCACCCCAGGGTCACGCCCACCAGGCCCGTGTCGCCTAATACCATGAACACTTCTTTAAACCATCCAGCCTGAATTTACACCCCCATTAATCCATGCTGTGACTTAACAGGCAACCCATGGGGCTAGCCATACCCTGCAACCTCGCTGTAATTGCTGTGGCCTACTGTGTAACCATTGATGGGTGGGTGGGTGGGATATCTTTAGGGGTAGAGCAGGGTCAGAGGAGGGAGATTTCCCTCTGCCCACTGCTTTAAGTACCCCCTAAGATCCATCCCCTTAAAGCCTTGGCCAGGGGGTCTTCAGCGATTGGTTCAATCATAAAGGTAAAGCTGGGCCACCATTCACTGATGGCTTGGTGGCCAGCTTCCTCCCCCACACACCTTCAATTGTGGGCCCTATGCAAACTAAGCCCCCCCTGGTGAGAGGCCTGGGGGGGGTCATTGCCCAATTGGACCCACAATAAATACACACAAGGTTTAGTTTTTTGGCATAAAAAAGGCCACAGCTTTACTTTACAAGAAACTTTAGATTTACATTTCCAAATGACTCAAAATCTATATACAGTTTTCAGACAGTTAACATATTTACAAATGCAAAAAAGACCCATGGGGCAGCAAATTCATATGGCATGGTGTTTCCAATGGGGGAACTGTGTCCCTTGAGTCGGGCAGACCTGCCCAGGGCCATGCCTCTCTCTCAGACAGTTCCCCCCTCACCCAATTGCATCTCAGGGCATCTATGACTGTTGAACAGGGCTGGTATCCACCCAGGGCCACCTTCCCCATCCTCAAGTCATGTGCCCCTGCCATGCCCACTGTGTTTTTGAGTGACCCTTTCCCTTTGTGTAGCATACCCCCCAGGGTCACACTACCAGCGCCTGTGTCACTCAATACCATGAACGCTTTTAAAACCATTCAGCCTGAATTTACGCCACTCTAACATGCATAGCACATTTTCCTCTAATGCCCCAGAGGTCTCAACTGCTTTAATACTGTATTGCAAAAGTCTTGAATTGTAGAGTTAAAATGTTGTTCCCAATCCCCGACAGGGTACTCCATCCTGCTATACATTGCATCACATTTCCTGGGTATGAGGAAGTGACACAATATGGCAATTCCGTGGGGGGAGGCAAACTGGGACACCTCCTGGTTAACCTCCCTCTTAGCTTTCTTAATGCCCTTGAGACTGCAGGTGCCTCTCCACTGCCACTGGGAGATGATGCTGGACCAGGCCAGCATGGTTGTCAGGAGCAGGGCCTGAAGCTGGGCCAAAACCCACTGATTTCTCTGCAAAGTCTTGGGACCCCCAGACCCACTAAATCATTGCCCCAAATTGCACCACTAATGCCAGTGATGCTTGGCTGCCCGGCCCTAGTCTGATCACAGTGTCCATCAGCTGCCCCCAATGCATCCCCCCTTTTCCTGCCCAGCTAAGCATTGTGTGTTCCTTGGGGATCCTGAGCTGTACACCATACGGGAGGGCTGAAGCTCAACTGTGTGCCTCCCAGATATAGGAGTGTCTGATGACCCAAATCTCTTGGTGTATTCCTCGCTCCACTATAAAGCATACAAAGAAGAGTCATTATCCATAAACATAGCCATTTGTTTCCAGAAGACTTCTATTGCCCTTGCACAACCTGTGAGCCCAGTTGAGGCCTGATTTATCCTTTAAAGGCTGCTGAGGACCATCTACTGAGCTTCTTAATCTGTGCCTTCCCCAAGCCCAATCTTGAGGCTTCTGTGGCCACCCCAGTGTGGAATGAATGAGTGTCCAAAACCTTGGGGTCCTTACCTGTGAACCACAAACCCTTATGCATGATTGCCGTAAACTGGCACCTGGTCACAGGTGGACCAGCAGGGAAAATGCACTGCAGTGGAGATGTGCAGGCACCCAGAGGAGGGTGTGTGCACAGTCAAGGCCATGGGGGACTATGGTAGGGTGAGAGGTACAATGGGGGGAGCTTGGTTCTGGCATGGGGACGGTCCCCTGGTAATGGGTTTCCAAGTAGGGGTTGTTATGAAGAAAGCATTGGCATTCATGGAAGAGGACTCTGGCAAGTTTGCCCTGCACTTATTCAGGATAAGGGTGGTGTCTGAGGCAGCCAAAAGGGGGACAGTGGAGGATGAGGTCAAACGGGTGGGGAGATAGCATTCCAGCTGTTACAAGAGATATGTGAGGTGTTGACATGGCTAACTCATGTTCCTTTTCTCTCTTCATAGCGGGCTCCAGGAGGCAGGTGTGGATCATGGGGCACTCGTTCATCTAATGGGAAGAAAGGTTTTCAGCTGCAACAAGGGGAGGGCGCAGTTGTGCCCAGAGGCAGAGCACACCAAAAGTGCGATGGAGGGGCCTGAGGGGCATGAGGTGGTCAGCAGCTGTCCTCCTGCTGGAGGAGCTGCAGGTGCACCGGCCAGGCTGGACTGTATGATTATCTGGATGGCAATGATCTGGGGACGTGCTGTGAGGGACCTTGATGAGGGACATGCTCTCAGATTTGAAAAGATAAAAGCTGGTGGCCAGTGGTGGTGATCGGCTGGTCCGAGATCACATCCTGGATGGTATGGAGAGCAGCAAAGGGTTAAGGCAATAGAGGTGGCTTGAAAGCACCTGAACAGGAAGGTAGCTAGGGCAGTTATGGAGATGGGGGTGCATATACAGCACAGGGATATCTCATATGAGCAGGCCGATGTGTACCGGGTGGATGGGGTGTACCTGATGGAATTCTGCATGTGCCTGTTCTTACGGCCATTTGGGGAGCTATTGTGAGAAACTAATATGAAAGGCCTGAGATTTTAACCCACAAGGGGGGAGCCCAATCTTCATCACAAGCAGGAGACGGGTCAGTGGAAAGGGGTGAGTAAGGGGAAAAGGGGGCAGGTAGAGGAGGAGGGGTAGGCACCATGGGATGGGGACAAAGGAACCAAGGTGTGGGAGTAATGGGGAGGGTGGAGGGATATAGAGCTAGGGGTGGATCACTGTGTCTGCACCCTAGCAGGGGAGAGGTCCGGCAAGTGGGGTGACCAGGTTATGGTGATGGAGGGGGCCAGAACACTGTCCGTCCCAAGAAGCAACCTCAAATGATGAAGAGAGCCAGAAGGAAGAACCACAAGAGGGAAGACAGGACTGTTAGGTCCTATGCAGTGATATGGACTGATATGTCTAAATGTAAATATTCATTGTCTGACAGAGACAATTACTATGTAAATATATAATTGTGCCTTTAAATAAATATTGCCATTTAGCATCCAAGAATGGCAAAGTTGTAGCCTGAGTTATTTCTAGGTGGAACTCTGGGGACAATTAAGCTTACTACTAAAAGGCAGGCCAGATTGCCCCAGGGACACAGCCAGAAGGAAACAAGAAAAGGGGAAGGGGGTCAGGAGAAGGGGAGGGAACAGGAAAGGGGGTGCTAATGACATCACAGGTGTGTCATTTTATTTTTCCAATTATTTAACCAGGTGAGACACACTAAGCTGAAAGCTTGTTTACAGGTGCAACCTGGGAGCACAGGGAAGTTATGTGACTTGCTCAGGGTCATGCAGTATATGAAAGGGGGCTGGGATTCAAACCCAGGTCTCCAGATTTACAGCTCAGAGCCTTAAACCATTGTGCTATACTGCCTCCCCAGACTAGAGCATTGGGCTTGTTGGCCATTGGCCAAGTGGATGGGCTGCATGGGGTCCTGGATTGGGGTCCTAGGGCTTCATAAGGGTCTGCAGCCTGTTGGAAGTCCTTTTGCTGTAGAAATTCCCCACCCACCCTCCCTAGCAAGAAAGAGGGGAAGCATGGAAAAGGCATGGAATAAGGGAGGCAAAGGAAAGATGGTGGCCTCAAGGGGCCCATCCCAGACCAGGTGAGCTGCAGATGGGCGGCCGGTGACTGTGAGGCTAGGTGGAGCCTCACCAGTGGACAAGAGAGTGAGAAAGATGAAGGGGAAAGGGGAAAAGGATGGGAGCAAGGGGGAAAAGGGGGCTGGTAGGGGGAGGGTTAGGCACCATGGGGTGGGAACAAAGGAACCCAGGCATGGGAGTAATTGGAGAGGTGGAAGGGATATACAGCTAGGGGACGGATCACTGTGTCCCTACCTAGTTGGGGGGAGGTCCGGGTAAGTGTGGTGACCAGGTTATGGTGATGGAGGGGCCAGATCTCAGTGTCTGGACCCCGAGAAGCAATCTCGAATGATGAAGAGAGCAAGAAGGAAGATCCACAAGAGGGAAGACAGGACTGTTAGGTCCTACGCAATGATATGGACTGATATGTCTAAATGTAAATATTCATTGTTTGACAGAGAAAATTACTATGTGAATATATAATTGTTCCTTTAAATAAATATTGCCAGTGAGCATCCAAAAGTGACAAAACTGTAGCCTGAGTTATTTCAGGGTGGGGATCTGGCAATGGCAAGTTAGTCATCGAGACAATAAAAGAGGAAAGTGTTTGTTTTGGACATCAAGAGTTATATCTAACTAAATCTCCAGGACCAGACAAGATGCACCAGAGAGCGAAAGTGGTCAGTGGGGCACTGATAGCACCTCTGCAGACCTATATAACAAATCAGTCAATAATAGGGAAATTCTGGCAGACTGGAAGACTGCAACTGTGGTCCCCTGTATAAGAGTGGTGACATGGACAATCCTGGCAACTATTAGCAAAACATCTGACACAAATCATAGAAAATTGTCAATGAAAAGAAAGTAGACATCTTTGATAATAATGAATCTCCTGACAAGATTCAGCTTGGGTTACAAAAGCAAAACTGTATGCATCACACTTGAGACTTCATCTTCACCATGATGGAGAGGGAGAACAATTATAAGGCAGTATACATTATGTATCTTGACTTCAGCAAAGCATTTGACCCAGTGAGACACATGTTACTTTCAGTACGATGCAGGTAAACTGCAACCACACAACTACTTAAGGATTAGTTTACAATCCAGCCTGATCCTGCATCATTTTTCTGGCTTACCCAGCTTACTCAATCCAGAATCAATTTATCCGATCTACAAACTGATCCAGGGTTAGTTTATTAATTGAACTGATCATGGATTAGTTTACCAGCTTACCCAATCCAGGATCAGTTTACCGGCCCAGCAAACTGATCCAGGATCAGTTTATCAATGGAACTTTTCCAGGATTAATTTACCAGTCAGACTGATCCAGAATTTATTCAGTGTACTGGCAAAAGTGATCCTCGATCAGTTTGTGTCAGCAATATGTCTAACTGGAATCTTGAAAAAAGCAGCCCGTATAGCCTAGTGATTAGAGTATATGGCTGTCAACGAGGAGATATGGGTGTGAATCTTGAGTCCCCTAGTTTTTCTTTAACCTCAAATTTCACAAGAGTTGAGGTCAATGGCAGTATGGTATTGAAATAGATTTTTTTTAAACATGAAAAACTTTAGCCAGCCCACCAATGCATTGGTAACTTTACTGTCTGCAATGTTGATGACCCAGGTTTATGAAAAAAATGGAGCATCAGACAGCCAGCTGGGGGAAGCAAGATGGGTGTCCATTGGATTGCTGTCCTCCTTCTGGGGAAGGGGGTGGAGCTGACATAAGTGTGACTCCAGCAGAGGCTCGGAGTACAGCACCTGGATGGGACCACATTGATAGGGCAGAGACAATGGCAGATCTCTGTTGGGCATGTGAGGCATTACACAGATTCTGTGCATCTGTGTCTCCGGGTAACCATAAACTGCACTGTGAAGCTTCCACTGCATCTGAATGACACTACCAGCATAACCCTCAGGCAGGAATCTGGTGGATCTTGGTCACTTCTTTGGGAGTTCTGCTGTAGGGGTAGCTACAGGGCCTTCATCCTGGGCAGCAGGGGATTTCGGTTTGGGAACTTTGGGGATAATATATGGTACATCCCCAACTGAAACATGAAGATAAAAAGTTAAAAGAACCAAAAAAATAAAAAATAAAACTTTATTGAGATTTTCTGACCATACAAGGATACACGTAATCAATACAGTTACATGAACACATTTGTAACATCAGACATGAACTAGACAATTAATATGCTGGAAAGCACAATGCAATTCCATCTTCATTTTTAGCCTACATACTAAATGTGACCCTGAGCAGTAGATAAATGAGCAGTGTGATCAATAGACAGTAGTAAATGGCTTCCAACTTCCATCCCTCTACATTTTATTGATTTATCATATGAAACATGGAAAATGTTTCTCTATTCAGTATAAATGAGAGATTTATGATCTGTAAGTCTGCATTTGACCTTGTGATGTTGAGGAAGTCTTAGCACTGAACTTTAAGATAGCTCTAACCAGCAACAGGACATAGCCTGTGTGTGTGTGTGTGTGTGTGTGTGTGTGTGTGTGTGTGTGTGTGTGGAGGGGCGTGGCAGGAACTCTACTAACTCATAGGCCATTGTTTGCCTGTGAGTGAGAGACAGTACAGAGGTGAGAAGCAAGTTATAGGCCCCATGTTCTGTTATATAGTCCTATCTTCCAATAAGCTAGAAAGGAGAGTCATTTGAACAGAACCAGTTTTCAAAAGTCTTTATGCCAGCTGTGTAGAGATAGTATGGTAGGTTGTCTCCAATTCATCAGCAAATCCCACTTGGCTTCTAAGATGACAGCAATAAGGCAGATCTGCAAAGACTTTGAGATGATCTCTTTTGAGTCAGTAATGCCCAACAGGGCTAAGTTAGGGTGATTTTGGGATAGGGTGCCCCAGGACTTTAGAATAGTCCCCTATTTCACCCTTCCAGTAAGCCTCAAGCCAAGGGTATCCCCCATGGAATCTGGAGAAGGGTAGCACCGGGCTGAGAGCATTGCCAGCATATGGAGCATTAAATAGTACCGATAGTTTTAAGGGCCTTGAGGTCCTATCCCACTAGTGGAGGATTTTAGATTGTATAAGCCTGTTTTTCATGTCTTGTAAGTATGATGTGAACCTGGTATTCACCAGCAGGGACAGTATTGCAGACATATTGGTGGAAGGCCACCTAGGTACCAGGGATCACCATACAGTGGTTCAATATAAGGACAGCTATGGAACTGAACCACACAAGGGTGAGTCCTGACTTTGGGGGGTATATTTAAAATATTGATGAATTCTCAGGGATGACCTGGCAGTGAGGATGACCTGATGGGGAGGAGGGCCAAACTGAAGGGCAACATGACTGTATATCCAATAAGTGAGCAAAAGCAAGAAAAAGAGATCACTATGGTTCTCAAAAGAGGTGGTAGAAAAGTGAAGCTAAGATAGTAACATTTAGAACGTATAATGAGATACACAGAGGGAAGGATAGGAGGTATCAGAGAAGCAGATAGAAGCAGGCAGAGCAGTAAGGAGAGCAAAGGTACAAACTGAAGAGGAATAGCCAAGGTAGTAACAAAAAGGGACAAGATATTTTCAGGCATGTGCTTAAAAGAGGAAGTTCAGGTTGGGATTGTAAGGTTAAAAAGAGAAGAGGGGACAGAAAAGGCAGACATCCTGAAAAAATAATTTTGTTTAGTGTTCACAGAGGAAAGAGATGGTAATAAGCCACAAAACTTTCATAGACACATTGGAGGGAGGTAGGTGGACACTAATCCGTTTTCAGAGGAGAGCTTCCTAAAGGAACTCATAAATCTGAAAGTAGTCAATGCAATGGGGTCAGACAGGTCCATCTAAGGGTATTGAGGGAGCACTGGAAGGTACTGGCTGCACCTCTGATGGTTCTGTTATACAGATTATTGGAAACAGGAGTGGTTCCAAAGGACTGGAGTAGGGCAGATGTGGTCCCACTTCACAAAGTGGTAGCAGAGAAGAGGTTGGCAATTATAGGCCTGTCAGCTTGGCTTTAGTAGTGGGATAGTAAATGGAATCACTGCTGAAAGAAAGGATTGTGAAATATCAAAAATCCTGGGGTTACAAGACCCAAGCAGCATAGATTCATTGGGGGTGGTAAGTCAAACAAATCTGATAGATTTCTTTGGCTGGGTGGCCAAGTAACTACAGTAGATTAAGGTGGATCAGTGGATGTAGCCTACCTAGATTACAATAAGACGCTGACAACGCTCAAGATAGGAGACTAGTAAGCTAGCTGGGTAGCTTAGGAGTGGGTTCAAAGGTGGAAAACTGTGTAAGGTTAGGTTATAAGTGGCACAGGGTGGTAGTAAACTAAGTTCACTCCAAGGAAGGGAGGGTAACCAAGCATGTTGCCTCAGGGATCAGTTCTAGGACTGATCCTGTTTAATGTCTTTATAAGTGACAGTACAGAAAACCTGGAAGGGAAGATCTGCTTCTTTGTAGATGACACCAAACTCTGTTATAGAATGGATACTCCAGGGTCAGAAAGGATAAGTGGTGAGCTAAGAAAATCAAGGAATGGTCAAGGATATGCAGTTTCTATGTGGAAAGTGGAAAATTATGCACTTGGAGCACAAAACCCATGGGTAGAGTACAAAATTAGGTACTGATGACCACCAAGCAGGAAGAAAAACTGAGGGTGATCATATAGGATGACCTAAAGGTGGCAAGGCAGTACAGCAAGGCAGTTGGGAGGGCTAGTGAGATGCTAGGGAGCATAGGGACTGTTATCATCAGCAGTGGGAGGGAGTTGGAATTGCCTCTGTATAGATTGCTGGTAAGACCCCATCTAGAGTACTGTGTTCAGTTCCAGGGACCACATCTCTGCAAGCACATAGACAGAATAGAGGTGGTTCAGAGGAGGGCAGCTAAAATGGTGCAGGGTCTGCATCAGAAGCCCCTACAAGGAGAGATTAAGGTACCTATATATGTACACCCTGAAGGGGGTTATGATAGAAACTTTAAATATCACACAAGGATAATCAAGGTACAAGAAAGAAGCTTTTTTCAGAAAAAAGGTGCTCAATAACAAGAGGATGTGCTATGAAGCTGGAAGGTGATTTATTCAGGAGAAATGTGAGAAGGTACTTCTTCACAGAGAGTGTTGGATTCCTGGAACTACCTTCCAACAGAAGTGGTTGGGTGAAAACAGTAGTGACATTCAAGAATGCATGGGGTAGCATAAAAGAATCTTAGGATAAAGAAAGAGGGAGGGAAAATGGGCTGGAGATAAAGCAGGTTCTGTAGCGATAATGAAGGTAGGGTAACATTAGCAGACTAGATGAATCAAGCTGTTCTTATCTGCTGGTAGGTTCTATGTTTTTATGTATATACATGTGAGATGGTGATGCAAATGGCTCAGTATTTTTGAGGACTAGGACATCCAAGCTCCTGTTCTGTTTTTCCTGTGTTTGCCTAAGATAGGCCATTGTGCATCTCTGACTGTGCAGTATCATTTGCCCACTAGTCCTTTGGGGTGGGTGCTGTGGTAGCATTTGGCAGCTGCAGCATTGGGGAATGATCTTGTGGGACTTGACCAGGCTTTGCAATGCTGCTCTCATCTTAAGGTACCTCCAGAAGTCTGATTGCAGTACTCCATACTGAGCCCTCAGTTGTTGGAATGAAAGCAAGCTATCTGAGTTGGGAACGGGTATATCCAAATTTAATCCAAATACCCTTCTCTTACAGTCTTTCCACAAGATAGGACTGCCTCCAATGAAAAGGTGTGGGTTCTACCAGAGATAGATACAAGTTATGGGTAGAGCTCTGGGCACTTTCAGAACTAAAGATAGATACATGCATTGGGCCCATGCATGCATGGTGGCCTCAAGTAAGGGGTTCCAACTGCAGGCCCCAACCAATTGGTGTGAAGTAGGAGGCTAAGGCAGGAAACCTGACCCATAGCTGCTTCTACAGATACCCATCGTGGTGAGCTGTCACCTGATGGTGTAAACCATTACATTGCTTGTGCTACTCAGTAGGCTGGAGCATAACCTTCAACCTTGGCACACTTCGATGGAACTGGGACTGCGAAGGGACTGGAAAAAGTCTCAAATTGTCCCAAAAGTGGGTAATATCAATAGGAAAAGGGTCACAATCTGTCCTATTTTAGTGGAAGATCCTGACTGATCACCAGTCAGGGTTGGAAGGTCATCTTTATGACACCCGGTCTAAAAAAGTGGAGACAGGCTCAAGTAAGAGTGTATCTTTGCATGTAATGGAGGAATTCATTGTACAGTTCGTATTGGCCCATGATGGGCAGGATTTTTGTATAGATGCCAAACACAGACCAGATGTTTGTGGCTTTGTTAAGGAACAGTTTCAAGCACAGTTGGTTGAAAAGATTAAGGACAAACAAAAAAAAAGGGTGTTGTATGCAAGAATTGTATGTTGGTGTCTTAGCGCAGGAAGAAAAAAAATGTATTCAGAAGCAGGCATCTGAGTTAAAAGAAATAAACTTGCAATTAAGACCAGAGCTAGAGAATATTAAATAGAAAGAGTTACAGTCTACATTAATGCAGCATAATCTAACAACTCATCTAGATGGTACACAATGTGCGAATGACACCTTGCATCAAGAAGGAGGAAAAACTAAAGGCAGAAAAAGAAAAATTATTGAGTCAAAATCTTGATTTAAAACCCACCCTTCAGAAACAAATGTTCACTGCCACAGACAGATACAACAGTTAAAAACAAATGCAAGTCCGAAGGGGAAAAGTGGTGGCCATAGCCTCACAATTTGCTCTGCTGACCCCCAAAGAGAAAATGTCCATGGTGGCAGTCATGTCTCCCCTACCTTATGAGGAGGGATCAGTTCCTAGTGCACCATTTTACCCTGTGTTGCAGTCAAATGGTAAAATACCTCCAGAGGAGTATACTGCTCTCCCGCCTATAGCCCATGTTGTGGTAAAAACTAAGACACAAAAAAATGGTGTACATGGTCAGTACACTACCACAATAGAAGAAACCATGCTGGCAATGCCAAACACAGTGGACAAGATTGCAAGGAGAGTCTGAGAATTTAGACCAGGAAAGGACCTCTCTGTGCAACATTTGACAAAAATAAATCAGGTCGCAAACATGTATGAATTTAAATTGACAGATAAAGCCAAGGTTTTAATATCAACTTTACACTCACATAAGTGGAGGGCACAGTATAGCTTCTCCAACAATGACACCAATAAGTGACCTATGTCACTTTTAACAAAATTGACAGTTTGTTGACAGGTCGCTGTATTAGTGTACCTGAAATGGGCACACTGTCTTCCAGTCCTGCACCCCTCCTGAATCAACTCCGACTCAGACGGAGACATTGGGATTTATGTCAACTGCAACTTGCAGTCAACATAAATTTGTCGCTGTGATGCCGGTCGACAAAACTGTTGAACTGGCATTGTAGAGCTGAGGGCACTGCTGTACGATCTCGAACAGGAGAAAAGCCTGGTTGTATATTTTTGCCTATTTTCAAAGGTGAATGAGTGGCAATATAAGGATCAGTTTCAAGTTAGGACAAATTGTAGGCAAGAACCGGGAAACGTTGAGGCCTATGCAAACAGCTATATTCTGCCTATTCTTTCTTTGTTGATGAGGCAGACACAGAGGATGAAAGGTTCAAGGGCTGCCTGACTAATAACTCCTTACCCTATTAAAGGCAGATATCAAAATGCATGTCACTAAACTGGATGAGTACAAATACATATTGGACAAAATGAGAACAGCATGGGACGCTTTAGGAGGCTGGGAAGGAAAATTGTCCAAAAAGGTGGCTGCAGTCACAAGCCTTCTGATCTGCAAGGATCTGAATCTAGTAAAAACCAATTCTCACAAGACATAACTTTTACAAATGAGAGTCTGAGGCACTGTCAACAGTCAGACAGTGGCTGGAAACAAAATAATAACTGGAAAGGAAAAACCAAGGTTCAAGGACAAAACAAAGGTAATTGGCAAAGGAACCAAATAAACCAAGCTGAATGGATGTAAATGAACAAGTGTGAGACATTAAGAAAATGTTACAAAACAAGATAGGAAACAGTCAGCTGGACCCACATGGGTCCACCTAGGAAACAAGGGTCTCTGCTACTTCCATTGTTTCTATGGAGACGGACACCTACGGGTGCCCGGTTGTCAATGCTTTGGTCAGAGGCCGCCAGATCACTATTTCAGTTGGACACCAGATCATCTGTTTCCATAAACCACACAAGTAAACCTAACCAGTCAGAATTTTCATCAGTAATAAAATTTTCTTTGCAGTCCTCTGCAGGAGACCAGGCAGGAGCGATGGAATCAGTACCTATATCAGTGCAAATTGGACATGTTGTCACAGAACTTGTGATGGCTATCATGTCATTGCTATAGCAGCAACATATCTTAGGTGAAGATTTTCTAAGCAAGTAAATGAATTGTGGATTTGCTAATTGCATTTTGTGGAGAGTGGAAGGTGAACCGAGACGGTAGAATTTGTGATTTCTAATATACATACAGTGTTTGCAGTTAGGACCCAACAGGATTATGCCATCATAGAGGTGTTGCTAAATCAGGGTGTGGTCAGATATTCAGAAGTGCTTGTTATTGTAAGTGCCTGGATGTTTTTGCAAAAATAAACATGGTTGTGGGAGAAGGCAGGCATGTGTAAAAATCAATGGTGAAGACCCTCCATTTCAAAAACAGTACAGTATTCCAAAAAAAGCAGAGCCTTTCATACAACAGACTACTGAGTCTTTGTTGCAGCAGGGGGTGTTGCGGAAATGTGCTTCTGGAAATAATTCAACCATGTGGCCAGACAAAAAGCCTGATCATTCTTGGACACTGACAATTGACTTCCGCAACCAGGCATTGCACGCCTGTGCACCCAAAGTAGCATCTGCCCCAGACACCTTGACTCAATTGCTCCCCACAGCAAAATTGTTTTCTGTACTGTATATTTCAAATGGCTTTTGGTCTATTCCCTTGCATCCTGATTGTCAGTACAAGTCTGCTTTCACCTTCAAGGGGCAACAGTATACATTAACATCTTTGCCCCTAGGGGTTTCATTGTTCACCATTGATTTTTCATCTGCAAATGAAGGAGACCCTCAAGGGTTTCTCCAATCCTGAGTGTCTGCTGCAATATGTAGATGATTTGCTGCTGGGGTTCCATGTAATAATGGTGACCGCGTAATAGCGATTGCTGTTTGGACGAGTCTACATCGCCAAAAATGAATTTCGGCAATGTAGACTCACGGCGTCAGACACTGGTGTTTTTACTTTTATGTGAGGAGCTGTGCCCTGAACCCCCCATTAGGGTTCTTCAGCCCACACCCCCACTAAAGGATTCTTAACTCGGTGCAAGTCGGGGGTGCAAATGAGGATAAAAATTCCACTAGTGTGAAAGCAAAGCAGGTGCCTGGAACCAAACCTGCCACCATCTCAACCCTAACCTGCCACCAACCCACCATGCTACACAGCCAGCTCAACAACCCATCACTGCACTATGCCCACAAACCCTCCCTCCCTTCTGCCATAGCACGGCGTGGTCCCACCCCACCACACGCTGTACATTTAGCAACATCCCATTACTATATTCACCAACATCCCATCTGGTCACCTCCCTCCTAGTAGCCCTGTTTAAAAGCTCTGCAATTGAGTCACTTTGAAAGTGCCCATTCGTGGTCACTCAATACATGGGCTACTGCTGCTGGCTACTACTACAGAGACAGAGCTTCTTAAGTTTTTAAAGAACTGTTGCATTTGTTAAAAGATGCAGGTTTAAAGGTAAATCCTAAGAAGATGCTGATAATGAAACAGCAGGTCACATTTTTGGGTCTCACTATAGGGAAGGAAGGCTGTACCACTGACCAGCAGAAGGTCCATACCATTAGGAATTGCCTTTGCTGACCTCAGAAGCAGTGCTTCAAAAAAGTTTAGGCATGGTGGGATATTTCAGAGATTTAATTCTCCATTTTGCAGACATTGCCAGGCCCCTTTAAGATCTTCTAAAGAAGGGAGCATGATGGAAATGAACACCAGCCTACAGAGAGGCAGTACAAACCATAAACATGGTCTTCATAATGGCTCCGGCCTTGGCCTACCAAAATCCAAACCTGCCCTTCCACTCAGAGGTAGCTGCCTCAGATGATGCTATTTCCACTGTCTTTGCCAAGAACAACATGGTAAACTGCTGCCAATTGCATATGCTTATCGCTTGCAAACCAGGGTAGAGAAAACTACACCCAGTGTGAAAAGAATTTATTGGCTACCATAGGGCTATTACAGCTTCCTACCGATCATTGTAGAGTTCATACCTAATCATTCTGCATACTTGCCACACCCCTACAGATTACTTATTATCGGGAAGAGTGAAGGATGGGGCTGTTTCTAATGCCAGACTGATACATTGGGCATCACTGCTGCAGGACAGGGACATAAGTATTAAGCACTGGTGCACTCCAGTCCTGCTGGCCCATTCTCTCTTATATGAGGGAGAGCCCTATGAGTGTCCCACAGTGGGCTACAAGCCAGAAATACGTTCAGTGTTTAAGGTGCTGCTGGAAAAATACTCCATTATGGAGGAACTGCAGGCCTTCACAGATGGCTCCAGTTTCTACATTGATGGCAAGGACCAGACAGGTTTTGGTATATAACTGAAACAAAGTACTAAAGGGCAAAAATTCTGTTTCGAGTGCCTTCCCCATTCATCCCATGGTGCAGACTTGTCAGTACTTGCACGAGTCATTCAGCAATACACAAATGTACCAGAGGTCTTAGTTTTGTGATTCAGTTTATATTTGTAATGCTTTGACCGAGTTTCTTCCAGTGAAGGAACGAGCAGGCTTCTTGTCATGTGATGGTAAGTTGTTATCTGACCCCAAGCTTCTCAAGTACATTGCCATGAAAGGAAAACAGCATGTAGGACTGGTGTTTTTCAAAAAAAGATAAAGGCAAAGTCTCCAAAGAAGCCCAATGCTGCCAAAAATGGCAGCGCTGACACTCTGACCAAAATGGATGCAGAAATGGAGACATCTGGATCCTGCTGGTAGGTGAGGTACCAATGATTGTAATGGCTGCCAATGTGCCCACAGAGTGTCCAATAGATTTGCAGGCACTACAGCATCAGGATCCAGAGCTAAAGGTGGTCATGTCTAAGCTAAAAAATGTCAGAGACTTCTCCCTTCCTGAATATGCAAAACCCTGTGCTGCACTTCAACTTTCTCCTGACAACACTTTGCTCTTGTACACAAGCTTTGAACAACCAGTCTGGGTGGTGCCTCATGACCTCAGGTCTGAATTTCTTTAGATGGTGCATGATGCCGCCACTGGAGGGCAACAAACATCTAACAACACCTTAGTCTGATTTGAAACTGTGGCATGGTGACCCACCATGAAAAGAGATGTTGAAACTTGTTGGGATAACTGCATAGTTTGTGCACATTACAGACCAGTACCCAAGCAAAACACGCCTTTCTTAAAGGGCAAAGAATCAGAAGGGTATGAACTCAGCTTCAAATTGATTACATAGGTCCACTTCCACCCACTTCAAGAGGCAACAAATACCTTTGGTGGTGACTGATTTATTTTCCAAATGGGTGGAGCTTTTGCCCATCAAAAACTAAACAGCGCAAGTTTTTGGAACAGTTATTTCCTAGATGGGGACTGCCTTGTATATAGATTCAGATAAGGGACTATCCTCTGTAGGGGCATGATACAAAAGACATTTTTTGGGGGTCAAACACACATTTCATATTGCTTTAAACCTGAATCATCAGGCCAAGTGGAGAGAACAAAATTACCAGTAAGACCATGCTGAGAATATTTGTTTCTGAAAATGGTAAAATTGGATATTCTAATACTCCTGCACTGTATGACCATCTGAACCATTCCTGCTAAAACCAAGTCAATGACTCCATTTGTGAGCATGTCTGGCAGGCAGATGAGACTTCCAGAGCACTTGATATATAATGAACACCCCCATGCAGAATTCAATCCAAGCAGACAAATATAGTATGTAGAACAGTGAAAAAAGAAAATTTGCAGCAAGTTTATTTGCAGGTTCCATAGAGCCTTGGCAAGCATTGAGCTCAGGCAGCTAAATATTTCAGCCATGGTGTGACAATGAATGAATGGCAAGTGGGTTACAAAGTCATGGTGTGGTCTTATGACACACAGGATCACCCTCTGAGCCATAAGTGGGAAGGACCATACCTCATTATTGATAGGTGCAGTCTGTCAGTGTATCTGGAACCATCTGCAATCCACACTGAAATTATCTAGCATTGTCTCAGTTAATTTCTACAAAGTTTTGGCTGCATCTAAAATAAAAGATATCTGCAGCTGTTTTTAAGCCTCTTCCTCACTGTTCTGCTCCTACTTCTCCCTCCCATCATTGTGTTTTTTTTTCACATGATGCCCATTGCAGTCCTTATTTTGTGTTTCAATGAGGTCCATGTCATTCTATATAATGGCCTAGAGTATGGTGTTAATGGGGACACCATAGAACTCTAGGGAAAACAAGCCATGAAAAAACAGTATGGTTCAAGGAATTCAAGTATCCATCTTGACCATTAGATGGTAGCTTCAAGGTTCCATTAGATGACCACTAGGGCATATGGTCCATAAGTATATACTGCTGGCCACCTAAACCTACACAATATAGCTGGGCCGTTGCACCTTATAGTGTGGGTGTTGACAACTACTAAAGTAACTCTGACTACTATGGGAAGAGTGCCTGTGCAGCAGATAATCTGGCTCCTTTTATATCAAGTCATAGTGAAGGACACCTGACAAGATGACTATTGGGGTATGCAACACAACATCACCACAGAGGACGCTGCTACATAGATGGCTCATGCTCTGTAAGAGATACAATGTATATTTCATTTACAGTGTCACTCCCGATGTTTGACCCTGACACCTCAGTGTTTATCAAGATACCTGCAGTTCATTCAGTAGACTACCTGAAGGAAGACATATATGGAATGTTTAAATGTGCCACAGTTGTTTGTGTACTATTCTTACCTTCAAAGGTGGGTAGCACCTCATCTTGCATGTTGCTCTGTAAAGGGGTATAGATATCTATGCAGTGTAATGTGTTTGAGGTCATCACCCCCATGTGTGGATATGCACTTGAGGAGTGATTAGACATATTCACTGAGTTCCAAACCAATGCAGCCATCTCTTGTCAAGTCAAACTGACCAAATGGCATGTGCTAATGGTAAGAGTGGTCTACCATGAGTAAAAACAATCCTGTGTGGTTACCAACCATAAAACATATTCCTATGGGCACCTCTCTTGTGATGTCACTGTCCCAAATGTTTGCTTCACCCCTGGTGAGTGAACTATATTATTGCCCAGACAGTCATCACTCCTGTCCCTACCTACAGTAAGGTTATCATCCAAAGTGTACCCGACCATCAAGATGATGTTGTGGAGTACATACTGCCTTTAATGTAACAATTGATCCTGTGATCTTAAATCTTAAGTCTTTGCTAGCAAGAAAATATGTACACCTTGTCGAGTTAGTAACAAAATTTATAAAACATAGGTTTTAAATGAGATGCTGCACAAAGGAGACATTAGCTTGGTCCTCTCTAACAGCAAGCTAGAGTCAGCCTTCACAGATTTTGTGGTCATTTAGGTAGTTCTTGTTCTAATTCTTATAGGAATAACATGCTGTCTTAGATGCACATGTAAAAACCACTGTAAGCAGATTTGCATCTTACAAGCAGCTCAATTAACCAACATTTAAGAAATTTAAGTGGGGTTGGTAGTAAAGGGCCAGGGCAAGAAAACCAGGATAATAATCATTTGTAGTGCTTGTGGAGCATGTGTCTTGTCAACTGTTACTCCTCTATGGGCACCATAGTCTTGCTTTAAGACTGGGTGTGGCCTCTCCCCTTTTACCATCCATTAAAAGTTACAGTACATCCTGTTGGCCTGTTGTGCATTTGCTGCCTGGTGGGATCAGACAACCAAATGACCAAGGAAAGAACAAAGCTGAGGATCAGGTCAAATGCTTGCAGCTTTAGAAAGCCATCTGAAAAGGCTGGACTGATTTGGCATACTGATAAAGTCTTCTAAACTGCCATGGAGCTACCCTGACTCCAGCTGTAAACTGCAATGCATGCCATAAAATGAAGAATCTTCAGGCTGTGGCCAGGACTCAAAACATTCAACCACTCAAACTCCAGCAGATCAAGGCAGCTTTGTGCTGGTAGAGTGTCATATGGCATATGCCAAACTATAATGGTGGAGTATGATTGTCACCCCTCTTCAATATATATAACATTACGTTTAGCAGCCATGTGCCCATTAGCACTAATTACTGGTATATTAACATCATAATAATTGGCAATAGTGAATATTATATAACAGAGAAAGTTAAACCCTGCTTTCTCTGACCTTGGTTGTAGGTAATTCTAAATATCCATGTGATGCCTTGTTTCACTAGCATCAAGGTGGGAACTATTATGGTTTGCCACATTTTTGAATAATACTGGCAGCTAAATATTAAGGTACTAAGTAGATTATGCCGATTGTATATGTGTTTCCCATGACCCTGAGTGGTGATACGAGGTCTTCTGGGGGTGCATTTTTTGCCATCTCCATGGCCGCCACCCAGCCGCCCGCCAAAAGCCGCAAGCTCCAGCCACCCTCCTGGCTCTCCTCTTAGGACGCTGAAGCAAGGAGCAAGCCCCTGAGTGGCACTCCAAGGTCTTCTGGCAGGGCACTTTCAGCCAACTAGAGGGAAGCTGCCCACCCGCCAAAAGTTACAAGCTCCAGCCGCCCTCCTGGCTCTCCTCCTCGGACGCTGAAGCAAGGTATGGTCACTCCTGCCTTCCTTACATCTGATTAATGTGGCATGTCTCAGGAAAAATCTGATTAATCTGCCTACTATCTGGACACTACTGTGATTGGAGCAAGCACCTGAGCGGCACTACGAGGTCTTCCGGTGGTGCACTTTTGGCCAGCTCCATGGCCGCTGCCCACCCGCCAAAAGCTGCAAGCTCCAGCTGCCTTCCTGGCTCTCCTCCTTGGATGCTGAAGCAAGGAGCAAGCACCTAAGCAGTGCCATGAGATCTTCTGGTGGTGCACTTTCAGCCAGCTCCTCAGCCACTGCCCACCCACCAAATGTCACAAGCTCTAGCTGCCCTTTCTGACTCTCCTCCTCAGACACTGAAGCAAGGTACGGTTGCTCCTGCCCTCCTTGCATCTGATTGATGTGATATGTCCCAGGCAAACCCTGATTGGTCTGCCTACTTTCTGGACGCTGCTGTGATTGGTGAGCCTTTCCCTATTGCTGTATCATTGCTGTTTTGACTAATTTCTATTATTTTCTACTGAAGGGTTTTTCTCTGACTGTAACTGGCTTATAAAAGCTGCTGTAATACTGCATTTAATCTCTGCAAATTGTGCACTGTTTTCAGTCAGCTTGTTGATTTAGCCCACATTTAAATTTGGAACTGTGTCTCCTGGACTCATAGCGATAAACTGCCTGTTTTAAAATAATTTGTGCTCCTCACTAATGGTATGTGCAAGTTTCTACAGCCTTTGCCTACAATTTCTACTGATTTTAGTGTCTGCAAATCCTCTACCCCCTGTTTTTCTCCCAATCCCCTCTCTCGGCTCTCTATTTTTTCTTCTAAATTGCAAACTGTTCTGTGACCTGTAATATAGTGCTCTGTGACCTGTATATAATAACATAGCCTCCTCTCACCTTGACTGGTATCCGCCCTCCTTTCTTCCCTTTGTCCCTGTCTAACCCTCCCTGCCATCCTGATCTGTGGATTTTGTTTAATTTCTCTTTCACCCCCCCTCCTGTTGACTGTCTGCTGGCTTTCACCCCTACCCTCCGCTGGCAATCTGCCACCTGATGTCAGGCCCTTTGTTTCTGGAACTACAATATTTATCCTGTATTCCTTTCTCCCTCTCTGTCTAGGAGCAAGTGCCTGAGTGGCGCTACAAGATCTTCTGGCGGTGCACTTTCAGCCAGCTCCATGGTCACTACCCACCAGCCAAAAGCTGCATGCTCCAGCTGCCCTCCTGGCTCTCCTCCTTGGAAGCTGAAGCAAGGTACGGTCTTTCTCTAGATCTTGGACTACCTATTCCTTGACTTGCCCTCTTCCCCCATTTCACATTACTTCTCATTGCTACCTTTCCCAAGCTTCTTCAGGGGTATTTGAACCTCACCATTTCTGTTCACTCCTGCAGCTCTGACCACTGTCCTTGCTAAATATTATAATTACCTAATCCTGGGTGTAATTAAGCAACATCAGGGTGGTGTTATCATTCTATTTTTCTCTCTACCTTTGCCTGCTTGGTTTTAACCTATTTGGCATCTAAATCCCATATCCATCCAATATGAAATTATGTTTAGTGATATCCCTCCTTGAGATCTCAATGGCATCTATCCACCTATGTATGCTTACTCTACCTTGAGCCCCATCTACTATCCCAAAATTCCAGCCCCATAACTTCTTATTCTCTAACCTCCTACTGATGCCTCTTCAAAATTGTGACCCTACTCTGATGCTATTAAAAATGACCTGGATCCAACTGGTTGCTCATGCCCTAAAACACTGCCACCTCACTATGTGTACTCCAAGGCCCTTCCAGCAGTGTAAACTATGGTATCTACTACTACTGCTGGCCTTATTGCTCTCAGATGACATTCACTCTAATCCAGGGCCTGTTGGCACCTCATCTACTCCCCTTATGAATGTCAAAGATCTCACTGTGGTATACCATAATATTAGAAGCCTTGTGCATAATTTAGCTGAATTGGAGGCTTGGGCAACTCTACACAACCTGGACATCATCTACCTCACTGAAAATTGACTCAAATCATCCATCCATGACTCATTATGCTCTCTTCCATCATACAACCTGTTGAGACTGGACAAATATTCCCCCAAAAGAGGTAGTGGCATGGCTATCCTTTAAAAAAATACCTTCATCTCTCAACCATCTGCTCATCTCCTCTACCCACTGTGAAGCACTTCATGTTCTCCTTTCACTCGGGTCCAAAACATTACATATTGTCTGTGCCTACAACCCCACCTCAGGAGGCCAAACCGGTCTTGATGAAGTATTGGAACAAACCTCACTTCTTTCTGGGAGAAATGACAAAAGCTCTAAACGTGCCCCAGTGCTTAACTCACTAATGAGACCCCCTGATGAAGACTCATTAGTGAGTCAAAGCTAGGCACGCTTAGCTCCTTGTCTTTTGTTTTGTTTGCCTGCTGGTCCTGTTGTTCTAAGGGACATAATAAATCTTTTGTATTTTACAGCTTTTGGACCTGGATTTATCTCTTTATAGGCTTTTAGTGTGCTGGACTATTTTGGTTTTGGTCTGTTTTGGGTTGGCTACCCTTGCCTCTAGCACCACCCCACTAAGCCTTGGTTTCGCAGCATGATCGCTTGGTTTCCTACTAAATGGCTTACACTGTAACAACCCCTATACCATTGCTAATTTCTTCAAAACTCAATTTACTGAACTTACTAAATACACTTCTTCCTTCCCTGTCCTATCTAACTCTATCTCCCCTTCTGTTGACACTGCACCTAAATTCTTTTTCAAGGCAGTCTCTTACCGCAATGTCTTAAGACTGCTCAATAATATCTCGGAGTATGCCGTGACCGGGTCTGATGACCTTGAATCTAAGCTGCTAAAACTTGCTGCCCCCGAATAGCTGCTCCTCTTGCCAAGATTTTTACCCTATCCCTCTGCCAAAACCATGTACCAAATGTTTGGAAGACAGCTAGAATCACCCCGGTTTTCAAAAAGGTGACTGTAAAGATTTTTCCAACTATCAGCCAATTGCAATCTTGCCAGTTCTTACTAAACCGCTTGAGAAACTTGTTGCCACTAAAACCATACACTTTCTCCAGCAATTTGACTTCTTACAACTACCCAACATTGTTTCTGTAAAGGTTACAGTGCCACTACTGCTTTTCTGAAGCTTACATCTGATACTCTACTTGCCATGGACTCTGGATTTCTCACTGGGGACATTTTCATTGATATGACTAAAGAGTTTGATTTAATCGACCACTCTATCCTCCTAACAACTCTTAAATCTTTTAGGCTTTTCACCTAATGTTGTTAGGTGATTTGGCAGCTACTTAGCTGACAGGACCTAGACAGTTAAATTTAACTCAACTTTATCTGACAATGCTTCCATTATAATTGGAGTGCTGCAAGGTTCCATCTTAGGTTCCATCCCTGCTCTTTTCCATATTTATAAACAATATCACCTCCAACCTTGCTCACACACACTATCTACTATATGCAGATGATATTGTCCTGTACACCAATGCAAAGAATATAACTGACATCAACACTCAACTCTCCCAGGACCTCCAAATCATTCAAAAATGACTGATGACAAATAAACTTCTCCTGAACAAAGGAAAGACTCAGGCCATGCTATTTGGTTCCAATATTAAACACAAACTCTCCCAATGTAAATTCCATGTCTCCTCTGCAAATGGCCCATCTGTTGGAGTAGTAGAATCATTTAAATATTTAGATATCACCCTTGACCCAACTCTCAGCTTCTATCTCCATATTCAGCAGACTTGCAAATTGGTAAACATGAAACTTGGCATTGCCTACCGGACTAGCTATGTGCTCACACCATCCGCTAGGCTTGCTATAGCTCATGGCATACTGCTATTGTGTCTCAACTATGGTGTCTTAACCTATGCTGCTGCTGGGAAATTGAGAATTCTAAAATGGGACGTTACCTATAATAGCATCTGTCGCTATGCATCCTCCTTGCCACATTTGAAACACCATTGCCTCCTCTACTCTGATCTCAGTTGGCTCTCCTTCTGCATCCAGATCTTATGAATATGGATAGATCATAAATAATGTTATCAGATCCCAAATCCCAAAACACCACTTGCAGGACTGTTTCTAAATCACTTATCTAGCTATGGTCTTCGCTCTGCTTATAATGCCCCATCCTCATCCCCAGACACCAAACGTACAAAGGTGCTAGTGCTTTTGCCTGTTCTGACCCCCATTTCTTGAACTCCCTCCCCTTAAGTATTCATTCAGCATCATCCCATGCCTCCTTTAAAAAATTACTTCGACTCTATCTTGTAGACTCCAGCAGCTGCTCCTGTTTCAATCCACCCTAGCCTTTGACTCCTCTCCTTATGCCTACTGAGCCTATACCACTTCATAGTTTACTGACCCTTGCCAACGATTAGCTCTTTCTTCATTACACTTGCTTCTTGCCTTCTTATAACCTGGGTGACTTTTATCTCTCACTGGGTCACCTTCTTCCTATCTTACCTTACCCTTCCTTTCTATTATTTTCCTATTTCAACTTTAATCTCTACTGATTTGTCCTATATTGTCTACTATGATGCCTCCATCACCTAGTTATAATCCTCCTTGAATGCCATGGTACTCTTAGCACTTATGACCTATGTAAACTGATATTTGCCTTATTGCAATTTTTACTCTCCTTTCTTTTGTTTCTTATTTTTGTCTTTGTTTAAGCATATTACTAAGCCTGTTTTTAAGCTCTAGCATGTTCTAAATCCTATGTTTGTATATTGTGAATCCATATATTGTAACCTGTTATCTGATTGTCTCTGTCTTGTATCCTCTCGGGTCATGCCTGAAAATAGTCATTGCTATGGCTAGTGTGCCTACCCAGTCATCAAAAACTAAATAAATCAATAAAATGAGCTGTTTCAGGTATTTGTAGGAAATCCAGTATGCAGTACAAACTCTGGCTATAGGTAGGCTAATCAAACTAGGCCTCTATCTAAGACTAATGGTTATAAATGCATTTCTTTTAAGTGAAAAAAATGTTGTGGGTGCCGTATTGGTCCTTAAGAACAGATCCAGAAACAAATGATTTGGTACCTTTTATTGGACCAACATGGATGTTACAAAAGAACAAAGTGCTCTAACTTACAAACCAACCAGGTCCTTCCTCAGAAGCTTTATTGAGTTATTTTGAAAATCCCATACTATTAATTCCAGAGTATGCTGAAAAAACTGAAATAATTCTCATTGGTTTAATACATACTTTTAAAACATAACAGAATATTATGTCAGAGAAGCTAATTAACACCAGTATATTTTAACTGAGAAGCCTCAGAAGGCAAGGGTTATCAAGAATTCTCAACAAAAGAGAGTTCTCTCACATAAATTTTAAAATGTCTCAGTATGCTAAGAAAGCATTCTAGTGGTAAAAAAAACCTTGGGATAGCATTCTCTTTAATACATGTAAGATGAGCATGCATCTTACTTTCCAAGTGGCCTGGTGTATTAAAGAACAGATAATGAGAGACAAAATCCTGAAATTAGGTATAACTGCAAGTTGAAAACAAGACCCAAATTAAACATACACATAAATACATAATGCATGATAATTTCACTTGTAAGTATAAGTGCCAAATAAAAATACTTGTCAAGGACCCTCAAGAAAATGGGACCATGAGCCTGATAAGTGCAGATTTCAACACAGAGTCAATGTGTAATGAAAATGCACAGAATCATGTGTTGGATTATGTGCTTGGTGTTTGGATTCTCTAGCTGGTGTTTTTTTAGCAGTTAAAAAAAACACACACACAGACTAAATTCCACTGTCCAGCAGCATCCACAGCATCTGGCTAGATAAGACCTGGGTCATAAATCTCTAGTGGTCGTGCCCACACACAGGCTCAGTTTGAAGGGATTGGTTAACTCAAATATAAACTTACGGGTAAAAGGGAATATAACTGATCACTGATAGGTGTTCACTCTGATTGGGACAATTAAATACATACATGTTAGATGGTTGGTGCATTCTAAGGAGGAATAGGCATTAGCTATTCCTAGTAGAATATATAAGAGGCTGAAAGACAATGAAGAGTGTTCCTCTTACACTTGAAGCTGGAGTGGAAACATAGCTTGAGCCTACCTTTTAGCTATGTCCATGAGAGCCGGCAGTTAGCATAGGGTCCAGTGTCTCTTGTAAGGACAGGGAAGGGTAAGTTTAATACTAGCATATTGCAGTGGTAGCCTTTTCTTTTGACACCTGTTATTTAAAAACATTTGTTTACTTTTCCTGTATTAGTGTTATTCTCTTGTTTTGTAAATATATATCCTGTAAATGCTCAGTGCACTTTATATTAAGTAAAAAGCTATTTATTTGCTCAACAGTTGAGAATGTGATGTAATTTTTCTAAGGTAATACATGGTTTCCACTGGCTGAGGTAAAACTCTTTTTTGCATCATGGAAGATACCAGAATTCACTGCAGGATATGGCAGTTGCATAGCATTAAGAAGAAACTAGCACAGCTAGACAGTGACATCTACTTTTTATCCCAGTGCAAAAGGAGTAACATTATCCCTAATGGTCTAGCTATTTGGAATCCACTTAGAAACACAGATAATTCCACATATGCTCAACAACTTTGTTGTACGACCTCTGAGAAATTGAGAAATCACAGAATCCACAGCTCATATGTCAAGAAAGCATTTTTGAAGAAACAGTTTAACGAAATAGCTACCACACTGGAGAGGATGTCTGGTGAGCCTATTCCAGACATCTTGCATGAGATAGACATGAACTACCAAGGAACCTTAAGAAAAGTCATGCTCATTAAAAACAGGAAGTTAGATGCCCTTCAACTTACCATACTTCCTAACAACCATGAAGAACAGAACAGAGTGACTGAACAACTAAGCCACACAGATGGGCACCTTTCAGTTGTTAATTTGTCCACCACGCACACTGACTACTGGGGAATTAAGTGTACTTTCTAAGGGCCTCAATTTCTGCCCAACAAAACTACTGGACAGAATACAGTTTTGTGGTGAAATGGAGGAATACTTCCACAGATTGAGACTCAGGGAATCTTTTCATGGCAGAGAAGAAATCACAGACAGTGAAGAAATCACAAACAGTAAAAATATTATGGATAAGAAAAAGAAACCATATGAGTTTACCCCATCAAGTGGCCATAACAAAAAACTGGACAAATACATTCATTGCTTTCACCAGAGAGTTACTGGTGAGATTCTTAATAGAAACATAGAAACATATAAACATAGAATTTGATGGCAGATAAGGACCGCTTGGCCCACCTAGTCTGCTCATTTTCCTACCTAACAGATAAGCTGCAAATCCTAGTTAACCAACAGCTTACTTCCTCCTACCCCCCCACTAGGACTGCTTTATGCCTGTCCCATGCATTCTTGAAGTCCCCCACTGTTCTTGACTCCACAACCTCCTCAGGAGGCTGTTCCATGCATCCACAACCCTCTCAGTGAAAAATACTTCCTCACATTACCTCTGAGCCGTCCCCCTCTATCTTCAAATTGTGCCCCTTGTTCTTGCACATCTCTTTTCTGGAAGATGCTACCCTCTTGGACTTTGTTAATTCCTTGAGGTACTTGTAAGTTTCTATCATGTCCCCTCTCTCCCTCCTTTCCTCTAGGGTATACATATTAAGCTCCTTTAGTCTTTCTTCTTATGTCTTCTGGTGCAGACCCTGCACCATTTTGGTTGCCCTCCTCTGTACAGCTTCCACTCTGTCTATGTCTTTGCGGAGATGGGGTCTCCAGAACTGCACACAGTACTCCAGATGGGGTCTCACCAACTGTCTGTACAGAGGGATAACAACTTCCTGTTTTCTACTATTGATGCCTCTTCCTATGCATCCCAGTATCCCCCTGCCTTCCTTACTGCCTTCTCACATTGCTTGCCCACCTTTAGGTCATCGGATATAATTACCCCCAGGTCCCTTTATTTTTACTGTTGTCAGTATCTCACCCCCATTGTGTACACTTCCCTGGTTTTGTTTCCCATGTGCATTACCTTGCACTTCTTTGCATTGAATCTGAGCTGCCATACATTTGACCATTCCTCCAACCTTGCCAAGTCCTTCTCATCCTTTCCACTCCATCTTGTGTATCAACCCTGTTGCAGATCTTTGTGTCATCTGCAAAGAGACATACTTTTCCTTCCAGTTCCTCTGCAATGTCACTTATAAAGACATTAAAAAGGACCGGTCCAGTACTGAACCCGTGCACCCACTAGTAACCCTCCTTTCTTCACTGTGTATTCCATTTACTACTACCCTTACGTCCTGTTGTCTAGCCAATTTTTATCCAGGCTACCATCTTGGGACCCACTCCAAGGCTGGCTATCTTGTGAATTAATCTTTTGTGTGGGACTGTATCAAATGCCTTGCTAAAATCTAGGTAGGCCATGTCACAGCCCCTCCCTGGTCTACTACTTTGGTCACCCAGTCAAAGAAATCTATTAGATTCATCTGGCATGACCTTCCCATCATGAATCCATGATGCCTTGGGTCCTGTGCCCCACTGGCCTCTAGGTACTCAACAATTCTTTCCTTCAGAAATGATTCCATCATTTTCCCTACCACTGAGGTCAAACTAACTGGTCTGTAGTTTCCTACCTCTGTCCTGCTCCCACTTTTGTGAAGAGGAATCACATCTGCCCTCCTCCAGTCCTCGGGTACCACCCCATCCTCCCATGATTTGTTAAAGAGAGTAGTCAGCGGTGTCACTAGTTCTACCCTTAGTTCTTTTAGAATTCTTGGGTGAATCCCATCAGGCCCCATTGCTTTGTCCACCTTCAATTTTATCAGTTCTTTCAGAACCCTTTCTTCTGTAAATGGACTGGTATCGACCCCCGTCTTCGGAGTGTTTCTCTTGTTTGGTTTAGGTAACTCCCCCTCCTCTTCCTTTGTGAATACTGAGCAGAAATATTCGTTCAGTATCCCTGCTTTTTCACTGTCACCCTCTACCCACATTCCCTCCCCTTTATTAAGCTTCAGTAACCCTCCTTTGGTCTTTCTTCGCTCCCTAATGTACCTATAAAAGGTCTTATCCCCCTTCTTAACAGAATTGGCTATCCTTTCCTCGGTTTGGGCCTTTGCTATTCTGACTGCCTTCCCAGCCTCTTTCTGCTTTAACTGATAAAGTTCTCTGTCCTGCTCCTTCTGTGTTTTCTTATATTTCCTGAATGCTGTCCTTTTCTCCTTAACCTTCCCTGCCACCTCTTTTGAGAACCATAGCATTTTTTCCTTCGTTGTGTTTTATTGATTTGCTTTACACAAAGGCTTGTTGCCTCTGTGATGGCTGTTTTGATCACTCCCCATTGTTCCTCCACCCCTCCTTCTTGCCTGTTTGCTAGAGCTTTTCTGAGGCACTCTTCATTTTCCCAAAGTCGGCCCTCCTAAAGTCCAGTACTCTTGCTTTTGTATGGCTTGATTGTATGGCTGTGTTTATCGTGAACCACACTGTTTGGTGGTCGCTTGTTCTCAGATGGCTACCACTTCTAAATCTGAGATTCTTTCTTCATCCCCATTTGAGAGTACCAGGTCTAAGATTGCTCCCTCCCTAGTGGGTTCCAATACTAGCTTTCTGAGGCATGCCCTGTAGGGCATCAAGAATGACCCTGCTCTTGGATGTGCCTGCAGCAAAGGTGCTCAATTAACATCTGGCAATTTAGGTCCCCATCAACAATATCTCCCCTTTTTCTGCCATTCTAAGAAAGCCTTCTATCATTTCCTTGTCCATTCCCTGAGTGGGGTCTGTACCCAACCCCCATACGGATTGTGGTGCCATTTCCTGTCTCCGGGGTGACCTAAAGTGCCTCATCTGCTCCCTGTTTACTCTTTAGTTCTGTTGCTTTGATCCCTTCCTTTACATAGAGAGCTACCCTCCTCCTTTTTACCCTCCCTGTCCCTCCCTAGATTGTGTATCCTGGTATGTTGACATCCCAGTCATGGTTCTCTGTACCATGTTTCTGTGACTGCCACAATATCCAGGCAACCCTCTTCCATCAAGACCACTAGTTCAGGGAGCTTGTTACACAGACTATGGGCATTGGTACTCATCACCCTCCACTTTTTGATAGCCTTACCCCTTTTAGCCCCATTTCTGTCCTTACTGCCTTTGCCTTTTTTTACATTTAAATCTGTTCTGCTCCCTAATAACTTCTGTACCTTGGTGTTTACCTCACTAATCACCATGTTTTGTGGGGGGAGACTCATATTTCCCTGCTCCTTTTCAGTGCCTCCCCCCTTGGCTAGTTTAAATGCTTGCCAATGAAGCATTTAAACCTCTCACCTAGGATCCTGGTTCCCCCCTGGACAGATGCAGACCATCACACCAGTACAGGTCTGCATCCCTCCAGGTGGCTCCCCAGTCCCCAATGAAGCCAAAACCCTGAGCTCCACACCAGTTTTCAACCACTCATTGAATTCCCTGGTGAGAAGTGCCCTGAAGATCCCTTGCCATAGACAGGCAGCACCTCCAAGAAGGTTACCGATAAAGTACTTGTCTCAAGACCCCTTCACGAACTCTATAAACTCTTCTTGCACTGCTCTGATCCCATTCCTAGCCAGGTCATTTGTCCCTAGGTGGACAATGACATCCAGCTCCTCCTCGTGCAGCTCCTCCCATGATCCTGAGGATTCGCCCTGTCCTCCAAGCCATGGCTCCAGGAAGGCACCTTACCTCCTCTCCCTTCCTCCCCATTTCTACCCCTAATGATTGAGTCCCCACCAGGAGTTGTTTCCTTCCCTGTGGGGTCCCATGCCACCCTCCTGTGGGTCTCCTTTGAAGGTGCCCAGCATCCTCCTTGGTCTCCACTGCAGGTGCCTCCATAGAGGAACCACTATCCACCAGAAGAGTGAATGAATTGTGGAGAGGTACAGCTGGAGGATGCAACTCTGTTCCACCACCATCTCCTCCTTGAGCCCACCCTGGTCCAGCCTCTCCTCTTTCTTGGCAACCTCTGAGGTAGTGTCATTGGCCTGGTGGTCCCTGGGTGGGGGAGGAGGTTCACGATCCAGCCAGGTCAGCCTGGAGACGGGCAACCTCCTTTCTCAGACCAGATAGGCAGAAACAGGCCCATTTCAAACTCTCTCCATTGGAATAGAGGGCTATACAAACACTTAAATTGAACCATAACATTGTCATTAAAAAGGCTGATAATGGCCCTGCACTGGTGATATTGAATCGGGAAGATTACATTAAGGAAGCCAACAGGCAGCTAAGTGACCTTACTTACTACAAAGTACTGGAAAGTGACCGAACTACAGGATATAAAAGAGAACTACAGGAGTTAATTGGAACATTTCACTCCATGTTCAAGACAAACTAAAGGCCCTCATCCCTAGTGAACCTAAGCCAGGACATTCTACATGCTTCCTAAATACATCAGCCTGGTAATCATGGTAGACCCATAGTCTCTGGTAATGGTACCTGACAGAGGGATATCAAGGTTTGTAGAAGTTATTTTCAAACTGCTAGTTATACAAAGGATAGTTACATCAAGGACACTACTCACTTCCTGCATAAACTTTCTGGTTTTAAGGACTTACCACCTGATACCCTTTTAGCCATGATGGATGTAACATCCCTCTATACTAATATTCCACACACAGACTACATTTCAGCCTGGCTTAAATACCTGCATGACAAAGAATTGGACCCCAACATTGACCCTGGAGTTGTGGGTAAACTCATTGAATTCATTCTGACACATAACAACTTCAGCTTCAATGGTAAACATTATGTTCAAACTAAGGGAACAGCAATGGGAAGCAGGATGATTCCACAGTATGCTAATCTTTTTATGGCAAATTTGGAGGAGGATTTTCTAATGCACTATACACATAAAGCACTCACTTATTTCTGTTACATTGATGATTTGTTTATAATTTGGACAGAGGGCACTGACACACTTAAAGATTTTCATCGGGAACTTAATAACCTCCACCCAACTATAAAGCTTTCCCTGGAATATTCTGCCACCAGTGTACATTTTCTGGATACCACTGTTATTATTAAGGATGGAACCCTACATACCTGTCTTTACAGGAAACCAACAGACAGACAGAGATACTTACACAAGAAAAGTAATCTCCCAAGCCACACAAAGAAATCTGTTGTATATAGTCAAGCACTTTGGTATCACCGCCTCTGTTCAAATGAAGAAGGCAGAGACACACATCTGGCAATGTTGAAAAACACCTTTACTGAGCAGAGACACTCATCCAGAGAAATGGACAGAGCAGTGGAACATGCAACACAGGTCCCAAGAGAACAACTACTGCAATATAAGGAATGGATGACTACCAACAGAATACCCTTAGTAGTCACTTACCATTTTGACCTTGAACTTCTATGTAAGATTATTAAGGATCTCCATCCAATAATTAGTGAGGATGAAACCCTTAATTGTATTTTCAAGAACTACCACTACTATCTTTTAAACAACTACCAATTTAGCCAACCCAATTATTAGAGTCAACTTGAACCAGAACAGAATACCATGACATCATATGGTACACAACCCTGTCATCAACACAAATGTAAGACATGTAACCTCATTTCCACTTCAGACTGTGTGGTTACATCACAAAACAGACTTTTCAGGATACAGAGGATTTATACATGTACATCAAGTAACGTGGTCTATTTTATCCAATGCGAGAAATGTCCTCACACAGGGTATGTGGGGAGAGACAAAACTCTGCACTAGAATGAATTCACACAGACATTCTATTAATAACAAGAAGACTGAGAAACCAGTAGCCCAGCACTTCTCTCAGGATGGCCACTCACTTTCAGATATGTCTGTGATGGTCTTAAAAGGACATTTCAACAGTACACAACAGAGACGGGCTTCTGAAATTAGACTTCTTTTACTTCTCAATATGGTGGCGGATGGAATGAAAATTGATGTTGGTTATATGACACATTATTCCACTTAAACTTACACAGACCTTTTCTTTAAAAGATGGACATAAATACTTTAGTTCTTCAGCGGGCCTTTGATTTTGTAAGTTTATGGTTATCTACATGTTGACTTTTCACCTTAACACTGTGGTGAGTGTGTGTGCGTGTGTGTGTGTGTGTGTATTGATGTATGTATGTGTGTGTTTTGCATGTGTTGTGTTTTTGTGTGTTGTGGGTATGATATGTGTGTGTGTGTTTTGTTTGTGTGTGTGCGGTGTGGTGTGGTGTGTGTGGGTTGTGTTTGTTATATTTGTTGTGTGGGTGTGAGATGTGTGTGTGTGTCTGTGTGTGTGTGGTGTGGTGTATGTACATGTATGTGTGGGGAGGCGTGGCGTGGGGCAACTGTTATGTGGCTAGGACACTTAGTTTTCATATACTGTATAGTGTACATTTACTTCTTCTACTAGTTGTCAGTGGTTGGATTACACACTGTCACATTTTTAAATCTGCTCATATTAAAATGCATATCTCATTTACTTAGGGGTTCATAAAAGGTGTAATTCCTTTGGGTAAAGATTAATATTGGTGTGAATGATGCTGTATTATGACTCTTGTACATACAGTATATCTCATTCCTACTAGTTACAGTATCTTTCCCAAGAAGAGAGTGAGAGAAAAGGAAACAAAAGGAGGGGGCCTGGAGGATTTCATCCTTGGAAGTTTTCATTTAGATTCCTTAGACTGATTCTGTGCATTTTTGTTATACACTGACACTGTGTTGAAATCTGCACTTATATGGCTCATGGTCTCGTTTGTAGGTGTCCTTGACAAGTATTTTATTTGGCACTTATACTTACGAAGTGATACCATCATGCATCATGTATATATGTGTATGTTTAATTTGGGTCTTGTTTTCAACTTGTAGTTATACCTAATTTCAGGATTTTGTCTCTCATTATCAGTTCTTTAATACACCAGGACACTTGTAATGTAAGCTGTGGGCTCATCTTACATGTATTAGAGAGAATGCTATCCCAAGGTTTTTTTTTATCACTAGAATGCTTTCTTAACATACTGAGACATTTTAAAATTTATGTGAGAAGAACTCTCTGGTTGTTGATAATTCTTGATAACATTTGCCCTTCTGAGGCTTCTCAGTTAAAAACATACTGGTGTTAATTAGCTTCTCTGACATAATCTTCTATTATGTTTTAAAAATATATATTAAACCAATGAGAATTATTTCTGTTTTTTCAACATAATCTGGTGTTATAGTATGAGATTTTTAAAATAATTGCCATAAAGCTTCTGAAGAAGGACCTGGTTGGTTCGAAAGCTAGAGCACTTTGTTCTTTTCTGTAACATCTCTGTTTGTCCAATAAAAGGTATCAAATCATTTGTTTCTGTTTCTTCTAAGTAGAATGTTTAAAGGGTTCATTTGTAGGTTAAAGCATACTGAACTTTAAAAATGAAACAAGCAGGCAGTGTTTGTCAAGGATACTTCTCCTTTGTGGTGGACATCAAGGATGTGTTTTGTCAGAAATTAAAGTTGTTTACCAAATTGATGTTAAGCAGAGGGACATTTTATCTATCTTCAGCCAATCAAATACTGGAAAATACAACTTGGACAGGTTTTGCTGATTAAGTGTCCTTGCTGCTGCTGAGTCTCTCAAAATCCCCTTTTGTGTATTATGGCCAGCTGGTAACTGGGACTTTGAAAGCATGCTTTTGCAAACAATAACAGACTCTTAAGTACCTAAAAGACTTACATTGCCACCATAACAATATTTTAATAGACTTCATCTGCAGGTATTGAGAAATGTCTGAGCTGTGACCACCAAAGACACAGTTCATATGTCTTTTGACTAGGAAACTACAAAAGAATGTGTTTGTCTCAGCACTAAACTGTGGTATTTTCCATACTTTAGATAGGTCATGCAAAGTCCACTGTTGTACTGCCTCTTATAAAATTTTTATCTTAAGTTCAGATAGTACAAGTGACTTCCATGCTTTGATAAAATCATGCTGCCTAAGTTACATTGCCTAAATTGTATTACTTACAAGATAAGTTGTTCAAAGTAGAGTTTTACATTTTAGTTAAAAAGCTGAGTAACTTGCAAGGAGGGAACCTGTTGTCAGCCGCATTCCCTGAAATGTAGCTCCGCAAGAAGACTAGATCACCCTTCCTGAACACCAGTGATGTAAGGCATGATTGAACAATCAAAAATAAATGTCAGTTTCTGCCTTGTGCCAAATTTGGTAAAAATATCAACTAGTTAGCAGATTAGCCAATACCTAACATCCTTCTGGGATGAGGTAAACTCAATAATTTAGAAGCCCTCTTCTTGGCTGCAGTGGAGAACTGAACCAAATCACAGAAGAGACACAAAAGTTCACTGCCCATGTTATAATTGTCTCCATGTAGGAACGGTGAGTAATGTCACACTTATTACTTCAAATTATACTGCTGGCCTGCTTTTATATTTTTATAAAAGTAATGGAATAAACTCTAATTTGGGGACAAGTGAGCATTTTCAGATAATTCTTTAACTTAAACTGCTTTATTAAGGTAATAGATTATCCATCACCCTTAGCAAGTTGTATTATTCCAGGGTTGCGACAAACTCTGGGTGTGCCAGGGAGCCGGTGTCCAATTTTACAAAAATCAGGGTCCTAGCACTAAACTCCCAGGGTCTGCTGCAATCCGACAGCTGCACTAAACAGTTGGTGCACCTGTGAATTGCCACAGGAACCAGCCCCTACCCAGCACAACACAAGCGGGCTGGGATGGTTGGGCAGTTGGTGAAACAGCTTACCTGGAGGCATCACAGGGCAGAAGGGGCACAGGAAGTGACATAGGAAGAGTCATGGAGACCATTGGCCATGACAGGGAGTGATGTGGCACCTAGCAGGGTGCATTTGCTTTTGTATATATTTGTCTAATGTCCATCATTTCCAATTAGATTACCACAATATACTGCACCGATTAATAATGCTGTATGGGTAGGGGTGTTCCAAGGACAGAATGTGACATGGCACCAGGAGAGCACAACCCTGGCAGCTACACTTTCTGTCCTTGGACCTTCCCCACTTCAGTATCATTAATAGGTGCAGTACTTATTGGTAATCTAATAGGAATTGATAGACATTAGACAAATATATACAAAATCAAATGCACCCTGCCAGGTACCACAGGACTCCCTGTCATGGCCAGCTGTCCCCCAGACTCCCCTTATGTTATCTCCCATGCCCCTTCTACCCACAGCAGCCCAATATTAGACCCCTTTCCTTTTCAGCACAGTGTGTGGCACTAGCACACCTCACTTAGAGCACCTTCTGTCTGGTCTAAGTGGAGCCCCTTGCTGCATCCATTGCGGGGCTTTCAGAATCTTAAAGGGGAAGTTGCAGCCCCAGCATGGTGCAAGCCTCCTGCAACCTGGTCCTGGAGCATTTTGCCACAAGGTGGCACAGTGCGGATTGGGTTCATGGCATCCTGATTTCATTGAGCTGATGTTTAAAATCACGGTCACTGCAAACTATGGTGCAAGGTATCACTTACATCATACCCATTTGGCACGGTATGCGTCATTGTTTCACATTTGAAAATCGAGTCCACAATCTTTTATTGCAGTATCTGACACCAAGATTAGAGGTGGAAATTGGCATGGATGGTGTCAATATGGGCAGAGAAGTTAAGCTACTCTTCAGCCACACACCGAGGTACTCTGAAGGATTGAACCACTGTTAAAGAGTAGTTATCTAAGGTGGAGAAGATGGGCAGAGTAGGGACAGACATTGTGGAAGTCTTGCTGGAGCAGACCTTCCACGGCTGTAGTAGAGATAGCAGAGGTGTAGTTGACTATGTCAGCTGCATTCATGTGAATATGAGAGTTGATATAGACAGAGGGAGGTCATAAAGAAAAATGGAGAAGAGCATGGGATCCAAGATGGAGTCCTGTATGATACCAGCCTGAATGAGGAGTGGGGTTGACAGGGTGTTACTAACTGTAAACTGTAGACAGCCCATGAGTAGTGTGGAAAATTGAACATTTTGCCCTGGAAATATTTTGCACAGTTTGTACATTTCATGAAATTTTGCCACTGGGGTGAGCAAAATTTCACCAGTGAACCAGTAAAATTCACCATCCTCTTGAAAAATGTCACTACCCATTGGTGAAATTTCATAATTTTGACACTTATTAAGACTCTCTGATGTCTAGTGGACCCCCCAGCCTCTCACCAGCCCAAATATAGAAAAAAGTTATTTCTCTCTGGTGTCTAGTGGTCCCCCCTTCCCGGCAAATCACTGGACAAAATTCAATAAAGCCTCCCACCTCTTCCAGTTACCCTCACGTCCTCCTTGAATTAAAAAAAAATAAAATCCCCAATCCCTGGTATCTAGTGGACCTCCCCAGCTGCTCATCAGCCCAAATGTAGAAAAAAGAAATTTCTTCCTAGTATCTAGTGAACCCCCACCCTGGCTGATCACCAGCTGAAACTGAATAAAGCTCACCCAACCCCGTTACCCTCATGCCTCCTTTAAAGAAAATTCCCACCACCTGGCATCTAGTGGACTCCCTCAGCTGCTCACTGGCCCAAATGCGGAAAAAGTTATTTCTCCCGGGTGTCTAGTGGTCCCCCCACCCCAGCCAATCACCAGCTGAAACTGAATAAGGCCCCACATCCCCCAAGTTACCCTCATGTCCTCCATGAATGAAAAAATAAATGAAATCCCCACTCCCTGGTGTCTAGTGGTCCCCCCTCCCGGCAAATCACTGGACAAAATTCAATAAAGCCTCCCACCTCTTCCAGTTACCCTCACGTCCTCCTTGAATTAAAAAAAAATAAAATCCCCACTCCCTGGTATCTAGTGGACCTCCCCAGCTGCTCATCAGCCCAAATGTAGAAAAAAGAAATTTGGGCCACTGGCACAGTCCTCCACTCACTTCCATGGCTGGCAGCCAGACTGAGCGAGACAATGAATGTGCACATGCTCACAAGCACACGCTCATTCATTGAAGTGCATTGGGGGCTGACAGCCATTGAGGTGAGTGGAGGGCTGTGATGGTGGCCCGATTAGGGTACTGGAGGGGAGCAGGGTGGGCACAGTGTGACTGTTCAGAGGGTGGGGGTTCACTAGACACCTGGTATTGGGGGATTTGATTTTTTTTATAGAGGCGGACATGAGGATAACTGGGGGATCAGGGGCTTTATTCAGTTTTAGTGCTGTGATTGGCCAGGGTGTGGGGGACCACTAGACACCATGGAGAAGTAAATTTTTTCTACATTTGGGCAGGTGAATGGCCATGGGGGGGTCACTAGACAGCAGGGAGATTTAATTTTAATTGTGAGGATGCCCATTTGCTGGATGTGAAACTGAGGGCTAAATTTCACCATTTAGCCACAATTTCATGAAATTTTATTTCCCAACATCTCTACCCATGAGTTAAGAGCAGAACCAGTCAACAGTGGGAGCAGAGAGGCCATCAGAACTCAGCTTAACCAGAAGGATAGCATGTCAAGAGGGTGAAGGCATTTGGGTGATTCCATAACAGTGATGGCATGGTCCCTAGGATTTGTGCCCTGTTTCACAGGTGTTCACTGTGTAAAGGGTGAAGATTTGCTGTTAATGTCAGTCACCATTTATTATGGGTACCATAATTGTATTTGCCTCACAGAGTCACCATATGGATGCTCATCATGTATTACTTACCGTTATCACATGGAACCATCCAGAAGCAGTGGGTGGGATACCAAATCAAAGACTTTGGACAGATCAGTGAAGATGGCAGCCATGATGTGTTCCTAATCCATCCCTGAGAAGATAACATCAGTTACGTGAAGTGAAGTAGAGATGGTGGAGTGAGGCTTCTGGAAGTTAGACTGGAATGGGGAGAGGAAATTGGTGGTGGACAGAAAATCAGAGAGTCTGGTGAAGACAAGTTTCTCTTGTAACTTAGCAAGAGAGTGGAGGAGGAAAATTAGCCAGAAGTTACCAGGGGAGGAAGGGTCCCCTCTGGTGTGAAGTGGAAGAACTTTGACCACTTCCAAGATTGAGTAACAGCACTAGTGGAGAAAGAAAGATTGGGTAGGTGAGTGAGAGGAGATGCTATGGCAGGAGCAGAGATGTGGAGGAGTTTAGGATCCAGCCCATCAGGGCTAGACTTGGACAGGTTGAGGGAGAAAAGGGCAGTCAGAGTTTGCTGGTTAGTAACAGTGGGAGGAAACTCCAGGAGGGGAGGAGAGAGAACATGGGATGGAGTGAAGTAGGCTGGAGGGAGAATGGAAAGGAGAGCACAAATGATGAAAGAACTCATTGAAGTTAGCAGTGAAAGAAGATGGGTCAGACACAGGTGAACAATTTACCAGAAGGACTAGGGGTGCAGACTGGGTGGGAGGTCAAAAGGAGTGAATTACCTTTCAGAACTTAGATGGGATGTTAAGGTTGTTGTGAAGGTTGACCTTGAAATAGTGTAGTTTAATGGCCTGGGCAGCCTTTGTGCAGGAATTTCTACTAGTCCTACAGTATACAAGAGGAGGTTAGGAAGGAGCAAAATAATTTGTAACATATTCAGGCAAGATAATGAGACTCGCACTGGTGGTGATTTAGGCAGTAATCTGGGGGGTGAGTATTGACCCTGGATTTTCTAAGCAGGGTGTGTTTGTCCAAAACTAAGAATTTACACTGAAACAAGGAGAATGACTGTCCAATCTGCTGCAGTAAGGTCACTCAGGACAGTACTGGTGCTAAAAAACTAGAGGGACCTGGACCAGATGTATTTTGGGGTGGGAGGTGGATGCCAGATTTTCCTAATACAGAACATAATGCAGTGGACACTGAAAGCATCTGGCAAGATACTTGCTGGATGATGTGGTGGGGGTGGGAGGAGAGTACCCAGTTCAGGATGGAATTGTTGTATGAACGGCGGTTGAGAACAGTGGGATTGGTTATAATCTATGAGAGATTAAGGGACTCATCCTTGTGGATGGTCGGCCTGGGGACCGGGGAGAGCCAACTGATATTGATATCCCCTAGTAGGGTGATTTCCAAAAGCAGAGGAATCAGAGGTAATGGTAGAGAGGGAATCAACTGGAGTGGAGGCGGAGATTCTGGGAGTGGCATAGAAAACCACAGTGAAGATGGGGACAGAGGAGAATGACAGCCTGACAAGAAGAAACTCTTGGGAAGGGTGTACAGCTCCCTCATAGCTATGGCACAAGAGAAGCTGAGACAGACATAGATAGCAACACTGCCATCACCACAATTTCCCTGTCCTACCTGAAGAAATGATAGTTAGAAATAGTCAGACTAGATCTGGAATCCGGAGAAGAGGCAGGATTTCAAGATACAGAGTGTGTCAAAAGAGTATTGTGAAACCCAGACAGACAGGAGGTCGAGTTTTGGAAGAAGGCTCTGAGCATAGATGTGATAGATGCTCAAGCCTTTGGTAGCTGGGGAGGCAGAACAGGAGGCAAGGTAGAGGAGGGCCATGGTTGGACTTCACATCACCAGACAGGAGAAAAGTTGAAAAGGAGCAAAGAATGGATGGATTTCTGCCACTTTGAGAGGGTGGGCGGAAAGTGAGGGGAAACAGTGGAAGGAGAGGAGAGGAGGGCACGATGGAGAAACTCCGGTTAATGGAGGGAGAGGAGTGGAAATTAGGGTGGACAGGAAGGGAGGAGGGTAAAGGGAGGAGTGAAGGCTGAATAGCAGTGCATAGCTAGCTTTTTGACAAGGGGGATAAGACTGTTAAAAGTCCTGGTCCTCCTGAGAAATACTATACTATACTATTAGGCTGGGGATCTGGAGGCGGCCTAGGCCTCCCGATGCTATCAGGGTTTTAGATGTATTCTGGTGCATTTTGAGGGTCATTTTGACACTGTTTGGCTGCGTTTTAAAGCTTTATTTTGCTTGTTGCAAACAGCAGCTATCACTACATTTTCCTTGTTAAAACTGGCAATAATCATACAATCTCTTGATTAAAATCAAGAAGCAAAAACTGCATACTTCTCCTATCTAGAAAATTCAACTACAAATGTTTAAATTCAGCTATAAAAGCCATGCATTCTTGAACCCCAAAATCAAACAACCAGTTACATCAGCAATCTCTATGAGATTGCAGCAAGGAAGCTCACCTCACACTATGCCTAGCCAAGGGCAAAATGACTTAATTTTTTTAATGTCACCAATCCCTTAACTTTTAACTTTCAAATACAAAAGTAAAAACAAATAAAAACCAAGACTGCCATGGTATACAATGCACAAAGCTGTTGTTTTACTTTGCAAATACTACATTGATGACTGTGTGGGGCCACCTCCTGCTCCACTGTTGAAGTATCCTCCTCTACACTGCCTTTTCTGGATATCCAGCTGTCAGTACAGAACACTGATCTGAAGACATCAGTTTATTACAAACCCACTGAC
Source organism: Neoceratodus forsteri (assembly GCA_016271365.2). Classification (NCBI taxonomy): domain Eukaryota; kingdom Metazoa; phylum Chordata; order Ceratodontiformes; family Ceratodontidae; genus Neoceratodus; species Neoceratodus forsteri. Next base: position 1,607,047,362 of record CM057449.1, read on the forward strand.
TCTCACAGTTTCCTCCTCCACAGCTCCTTCCATCCTAAACATGTCAAGAATGGCCTGCCTTATTCACAGTTTCTTAGACTTCACAGGTTATGCAGTGAAGAGGATGATTTTACTGAGCAGACCCAAATAATGCATATTTTTTATCAACAGGGGTAACCTAAAAGCACAGTGGACAGAGCACTCTCCGGGTCAGTAACATGCCCCTCAACCTTGACTCCTCGAGGGAAGGATACTGTCACACAAGAACAACAGCTAATTCCACTAGTGCTTCCTTTCCATCAGAGCACACCTTCTCTTCACAGTATCATCACCGGTAACTTTTCCATTTTGCAAACTGACCCTAACATTGGTGCTTCCTTTACAGAACCACCTATTGCCTCCTACCGCTGGCCACCTAACCTGTGGAATCTCCTGGTTAAAAGCAGCCTACTTACTCCTAACAGTTCTTCCCTCCCAGGTACCAAACCTTGCAACAGGACTCACTGCTACACCTGCAAATTTATTTCCAGTGTGACTGAAATTCGTGGCCTACAGGTGTTTTCACATCACCAAGTAGTTCTCATGCACTTCCACTAATGTGGTGTATTGTAATTTTGCAGGAAGTGTTCAGCTATTTACATCGGAGAAACTGGTAGCGCCTTGCTGACCATTTCAGAGGACATTACAGAGCAGTCAGGAATGGTGAAACTGCTAAACCCATTGTATCCCACTTTATCTCCAGGGACCATAATGTCAATGACCTTTCTGTTTGTGTTTGCAGGGCTTCTGGGATCCTGACCATAGAAAAAACATGGAAGCCAAGCGGATCATCCGCCTTGGCTCCCAGCAGCCCTCTGGTTTAAATGATAGACTTATTTTCCACTAACATCTTTCAGCCATCCCTTTTTTTTCCTAAAGTCTATTTGCTTTTGTACTCATTTAATTTATTTTTCATTTTCACCATATGTCTCCATCTCTGTCTCCTTCCCACACATTTGTCACCTTTCAGCCTTCTGCTAATTATTCCCCACATTGGAACTTCCCTGGCTCTTTCACTCCTATTATGCTTTATCTTTCCTATCACCACTTTTTTGTTTCCCAGATTCTCTCTTAATCTTACCATTTATCACTTCTTCTCCCTGAGCCTCCCCTTTCTTCTTTCCCCACATATATATATCTATCTCTCTATTTTACCTCCCTCTACACTAACTTTGTTTTTTCTCTTTAGATATTTCCTGAAGAAGACCTAAGGTCGAAATGTAGATTTTAACATTATTTTCTATTTTCAGCGTGCATTTAATATAACCATTTTGTTTTGCTTTTAGACCACATGCTGACGCAGCGCCTTGTTTTTGTTTTTTACATTTTCACTTTAGTCTACAGTGCTGTTTACCAACTTGTCAAAGTCAGGGCTATTAGTGAATATAGCTGTACACCAGTTTCAGGAGCTCCAACATATCTTAAAACAGTATGTTCATCATTCCAGCAATGGTGTCACAAATAAAATAAGATTTACAATGCCCCAGTGGTCTAATGTTTCCTCTTGCAAAACAAAAGTGTAGAATTGTAAACATATAGCAACATCAACATATCTAGAAAAGTGGGAGAGTTAGCTCTGTAAAAAAACTGACACAAAACTTTAAAAGAAAATGAAAAGACAGGCCAGGAAAAATATTATCTTTCAGGGAAAAATCCAGTACTACAGACTGTGCAAACATATAATACTGTACATTTATTCATGTTCATAATCCACCAAGTTTACTTAAATCAAGTCATGCAAAGAAAATGGTACACATACAATACAAGTTTCACTTCCATAAAAATTGAACCTTTACCACAGAATCAGAGAATTGGTAGATAAGAACTGCTTGGCTGGTCCATGTAGTCTGCACTGCCCCTCTTTTCCCAATGCAATACATTGAATAATATGTTTTTACTAATCTGGCTGCAAATGTGCACAATAGTTTATAAATACTTGAACACTTTTTAATTTGATCTCAACTACCATAAAAATAACCTTGTGATTTTATGTACCCTGCATGATCTCGTGATTGTACAGGTACTTTTGTGATATTTGAGACAACTTTCCACCACCAGCCCAGGGGCAGCCCATAGGGTGGACAAAATTATAGGGCAAATAACTAACAGGACCGTAATATGAGATGTGTCCTACCATGGAGAACCAACAGATTTGGCCCTAAGTCATACAAGAAATCTCTAAGCTCAAGTGGTTTTCTACTTCCCTCATTAAAGAAAATGACAATCTCAGAGTGCACCTGACTTGCACAATTAGAAAACATTTCAAGATTGGCTCCAGTTTGGCTGATTACATAATTAAGGGACCTGGGTGTTAGTATTACTGTTATGCTATACTATCTTACCTGAACAAATTCAAAGGGAATAATGCTGATGATGGGATCTCTGAAAAAGAGTTATTTGCTGCTTTACTTCTACAGACTGACACAGTGATTGACATGGCCGGCTAACCACACACTGATCAAGTCAAGTCAAGTCAACTTTATTTATATAGCGCCTTTCAATGTCAAGGCACTGTACAGAGCATAGCCACAATATATAATACGACAGCATCAATTTAAAATTCAGTCTGGGAATGCCTGGGAAAACAAATATGTTTTCAACATTAATTTAAAACTGCTGACAGTCAGGCATTCTCTTAACCAACGAGGTAGAGAATTCCACAGGGTTGATGCTGCAAAAGAAAAAGCATGAGCTCCAGAGGTTTTCAAGTGAGCCCTGGGAATCTCCAGCAATCCCTCATCAGCAGATCGGAGAGGACGACTGGGGATGTAGGGAACCAGGATATCTTTCAGGTAGTCTGGCCCCTGTTGTGTAGGGCTTTAAAGGTAAGCAAGTCTACCTTATAGGTAATCCACAACTGAACCATCCGCCAGTGTTGTGCACACAGCTCTGGCATAATATGACTGGACCGAGAGGAACCAGTCAATAACCTAGCTGCAGCATTCTGCACCAGATGCAAGTGGCAGATATCAACCTCAAACATCCCTAGGTAGAGGGCATTGCAGTAGTCAAGACGGGTGGTAATGAAGGCATGAACCAATGTTGGAAGGTCACCGGGGAACCAGGTGTTCCACCTGGGTGAAATTCTTCAGATGAAAAAATGAGGACTTAACCACTGCTGGCACCTGAGATTTCAGTGTCAAACCGTCGTCAAAAATAACACCCAGGTTTTTCACCCGATCTGAGGTAATTAGCTGGACACCATCAAGCCACAGGTCAGACACGTGCTCAGCCCCAAAACCTGCCCCTGGGGGACCCGGATCCACAACTAGAACCTCAGTCTTATCTGGATTCAGTCTTCACCAGCTGGAACCCATCCAGTCTTTGATCTCGGATAGGCAGTTATTTAGCACAGAGACCACATCAACCTGTCTGGGCACATATACAGCTGAGTATCATCTGCATAGCAGTGAAAACTCAGTTGTATCACCTAATGATATCTCCCAATGGCAGCATATACTCATGTAACAACATGGGTGCCAATATGGAGCCCTGTGGTCTCAGAAGACCACTCTCTGAAATCTGCCTGAGGAATGATTGAAACCATTTGAGGACTGTACCCAATAGTCCACAGAAGTAACCACAGGGTCTCCAAAAGCACTCCATGGTCCACCTCATCAAAAGCTGCTGAGAGATCGAGAAGGACCAAGATTGTCTAAACCTTTTGATCTCTCACCATTAGGAGATCATTTAATACCCGAACAAGGGCAGTCCAAGAGGGTAGCATCTTTCAGAAAAAGAGATGTGCAAAACAAGGGGCACAATTTGAAGACAGAGGGAGATGGCTCAGAGGTAATGTGAGGAAGTATTTCTTCACAGAAAGGGTTGTGGATACATGGAACAGCCTTCCTGAGGAGGTCATAGAGTCAAAAAGTGGAGGAATTCAAGAATGCATGGGACAGTCATAAGGCAATTCTAGTGTGGGGTAGGAAGAAGTAGGCTGTTGGTTAACTAGGATATGCAGCTTATCTGTTAGGTAGAGAAATGGGCAGACTAGGTGGGCCAAGCGATCCTTATCTGCCATCAAATTCTATGTTTCTATGTTTCTATGTAGTCTCTGGCTATGCCTCTTCCTGAAACCAGACTGAAGGGTTTCATAGACATTGTGAGTTATAAGATAATCATCCAGCTGCAATGCACCCATCTTTCTCAATAACCTTCCCACAAAGGAAAGGTTAGAGATAGGTCAGTAGTTAGCTGGGTCATCAGGGTCCATGGAGGGTTTTTAGGAGTAGTCAAATGGCCACCTCTTTCAGGGGTTCAGGAAAGAGCCCCCTCTCCAAGGATCACCATACAATTTCAGTTAGGATCGAGCAGATAACATCTACACACCCCACTAAAAGGGGGGGTAGGGCCCAGATCCAAACTACAGCAGGTTGGGTGCAGAGTCTGGATGATCTTCACAATCTCCAAGAATTCCGGTCGGCCAAAGTCTGACCAGACAGAGAGGGTGCTCACCACCTCCTGTCAACCTCTGCAACCTCTTATAGAAAGAGCAGGGCCGATTCCGGACCTGATGCTGGCAAAAACTTATCTAGAAAGAACCAAACTAGCTCATCACACTTATTTTGTGAAAAAGCTCTTCTGGGCTGGAGACAGATTGGATTGCACAATCTGTTAACAGTCTGAAAAAGTTGAGCCGATCGATTCCACACAGCAGAAGTCTCCTGGATAGGAATTCTGCCTTCTACGGGTAATTTCTGATTAATAGCCTTCATAATGTTCTATCAATCTAAGCCTGTGAGCATCTAGCCGGACTTCTCCATGCTCTCTCCAGCCTTTGGCCAACTCGCCTCAACTCCTTCAAGGACCCATCATACCAAGGGGACTATGAGTGAAAAGTGAGTGGTTGAACATGAACAGAGCAATCAAGTCCAGGGCATCTCCCACTGCCTTATTATAGGCTAGTACAAGATCCCTGGGTCCATGCTTTCATCCAGCAATCCCAATAGGTCCAGGACTGCCGATAGACAATCTGGGGTAACTCCCCTTAAAGGGTGGTACTGCACCATCTCCAAAGGGGTAGATCCATTTGGGGGGCCCCAAAACAGAAACCTATGGTGTGATGGTCAGACCAACTGACTGGTTCCATCCCCAAATCAGAGATTTCCATCCCCAGGAGGAACAGCAGATCCAACGAGTGACCTCCTACATGGGTATGATGCATGGAGCAGTAGTATACACTCCTTCCATGCCACTGACACAATGTGGACTACTGAACTTGATGAGCAAGCAAACAAAATGGAGCCAACATGCTTTCTGATGGCACACTCCGACAATGCTTATCGTTGGTCGTTACCCACCACCACTGGCCACTTCATTTGGCTGATGAGCTGTTCAGCAGAGTGGTTTCAGACAATAAAGGGAAAAACATTTAAAACATGCAAGGCAGGGCTGGGATGGCACTGCAGACTGACAGACAATAGGCAGTTGTCTTTGTTTTACTCTTTAATATCCCCCCAACTCATGTCATAGTGCTTAATCCAGCTCCACATCTGTAATACTATCATTCTTTGAAGTTACGTGCAAAGCTGCTGGTGTATCCAGCACACTTCAGTATCATCCTGAATCCCAACCACAACCAATAGGGGAAAAAAAAATTAATAATTAAAAAATGGGGCTTTAAAGTCCCACTCTGATTGCTCCAAACGTCTGAGAGGGGCAGTCTGCCTCCGCCCCATAATTCTATGCCACTGCTGGATGGATGGAGGAGGAACAGAGATGGAGGGAAGGTCAATAGATATGAGAATGGAAGAGGAGTGGGTAGAAGCAGGAGAGGGAAGAGGAAAAGGCAAAGGAAGGCACAGTACATTGTAGAAAGGAGATGAGATGTGATAGCCATGTGTAATATAAACACAGAAACATAGACAGTGATGGTAGAAAAAGACCAATGGTCCATACTGTCTGCTCATGTTCTCTATTTAGCCCTGGAACCTCCTATCCCTCAAGGGTCTTAGCCTCCCAAGTCTTCCCTTCATTCTCCTCCATGCCTACTTGAGCAACCACTATCCCATTCATGTGCATCCCAACTCTGCTTAAACCCACCAACATGTTTAGCACCCATGACATCAGCAGGCAGACTGTTCCATTGTTCCACCACTGTATCTAAAATAATAATTCCTCATGTCCCTTCTGAGTCTCCTCCTGTAAGTTGCCACTGATGTCCATGTGCTGTGAACTAGTACTCTTAACTAAATATTTCCCACAGTTCACTTTATTTATTCCTTTCAGGAACTTAAAGGTCTCTGTCATATCACACCTCTCCCTCCTGGTCTCCAGTGAGTGCATGTTCGGTGCTTTAAGGCATGCTTCATAGGACTTTTCTTTTCCTCTTGGCACTGAATCCTTTTTGTTATGCTGTGCTGCACTCTCTCCAACCTATCTATCTATCCTTAGGCGAGGATTCCATAAGTGGTTGCAGTACTCCAAGAGTGGCCTCACTATGGATCTATACAGGGGAAGTATTACCTCTTACCTTCTGCTTTCAATGTCCCTTTCCATACACCCCAGCATCTTACTCACATTGCTATATTCCTTGTTGCACTGACTATACTGTTTGAGATAGTCACTAATGATAACTCCAAGATTATGTTCCTTAGTTGTAGTGCTAAGTCTCACCCCATTCATCCAGTACTGTCCTAGGGATTGTGTTCCCATTTGAACTGCGTTGTACTTTTTAGTGATGAATTTAAACTGCTAAACCATAGACCACCCCTCTAGCTTTTGTACCTCACTCTGCATTTCCCTGATTCCTTCATTGATATTCACCCTCACACAGAGCTTAGTGTCAATCCTGAAAGAGACACAGCCTTCCCTGGATACCCTCACCAATGTCATTAATGAATATATTGAAGAGGACCAGTCCAAGAACACATCCCTGTGGCACCCAACCTATGACCTCCCTCTTTGCTGACTTTACCACATTGATTATAACCCTATTCAGACTCCATTTTAGCTGTTACCTACCCAGTTGACTATGACCTTAGCTACACCCACATCCTCCATTCTCTTCAACAGGTGTCCATCAGGCACTGACTCAAAAGCCTTGCTGAAGTCAAGGTACAGAAGATCCACAGCATGGCCCCTATCCAATTCCTTGTCACCTCACCAATGAAATCTATCAGGTTCATCTGACAAGATCTCCTGCCACAAATCCATGCTGTTTACTATCCTGTAGCCTGTTAATCTACAAGTAGTCCATGAGGTCCTCTTTGACCAGTGACTCCACCAGCTCACCTACAACAGAGGTAAGACTGACAGGTCTGTAGTTCCCTGCATGTTCATTGTCTCTCAATTTATGGAGTGGAATTATGTCTGCCAACCTCCAATCCTTTGACACTCCCCCATCCTCAGAAAGCTGTTGAATAGATCTACCAGAGGTTCAGCTAGTTCTGCTGCCAGCTCCCTCAGTAACCCTAGATGCATCTGTTCCCAGGGCTTATATATTTTAATGCTGCTAGTGCATTCTGGATCCTTTGCTTGAAAATACTGGCTAGGTAACAACAAAAGAATGCTTGGGCTCATTGGAAAACAGGTAGGTGCAGTCTTGGGGCAGCAAACCCTCACAGGAGACAGCCTTGGTACAAGTAGAAACTGCACTCTGAAGGCCAACAAACAACTCTTAGTCTCAGACTATTGCATCAAACTTTCAATTTATTTTGCACATTGGAAAAATAGCAATACATTTAGCAACCATGGTGGCAATTCCAACCAGTAGCCCCTGTGCTTCAAATGTTAGGTCTTAATCGGGGGCCTCTGATGGTTTAGCTCACCCTTCCCCCTGCTACCCTCATGATTCCTTCTCTTTTCTTCCTTTTCTCCCTAATATATTGGAAGGACTGTTTTTCTCTGCTCTTGACCCCCTCCACAGTAATGAGCTCTGTGTCTGCTTTTGTCTCCCTTACTAAACTCTGCATCCCTATTTTCAGTATGTATTCTTCCCATTCATAATTCTCCTCCTTTTCTTTATACTTGTAGAAGGCCCTTTTCCTTGCCCTCACCAGTCCTCGGATTCTTACCAAGAACCATAACAGTCTCTTGAACCTGTTCTTTTTTGGTTACTGTTCTTATGCAAAACTCAGATGTCTTGAGAATGATCCCCATTAATTGCTCTCATTTCTCTTCCACCTCTCCATGTTTTCCACTCTGACTAACTTTTTCCTGACCAACACTCTCAGTCTCTTGAAGTCTGCCCTTCTGAAATCCAGAATGTTAGCTCTCAGTTGAGGTGTTCTGGACCCCAGGGCAAGTCCAAACCAAATACAGTTGCATCAACAGATATATTCAGATATTTCCAGATATTTTGTGATATATCTAAATAGATTGTCTTTGTTGGCCCACAATAGTACTGCAGGTTGGTAGGAAATTTATCCAGAGATATCAGAAATTTCAGGTAACATCTGACCATGTCTATGGCTGCCACTGTATAGTTATAGTTGCGGTTCCCCAGTGGATACCTTATTCTCACAGCTCCAGTCACCTCCAGGTTGGTGAGCACCACACCAAGAATTGTAGTCTGCCTGGTGTGCTCCTCAACTAGCTGTACCAGCAGACATTCCTGGAAGGTATCCACCAAGGGCTGACTTCTGGTGCTCCTATTATGCAAAACAGTAACTAAGAGTATGAATAGAAGTTTGCTCACATACACTATATGGCTGTAACCCAGTAACAAGTAAGTAGTAACTACAGTATTATACAAAACAAGAGGCAGATAAAGACTACAACACAGATGATCACCCAGGTTGCTGCCTAAACTGAGCCAGTGCAATCAGCTGGGAGTCGCACTGATAAATAAACTGTAGAACACACAATTACATCTTCCTGTAAATGAAAACAGATAGAAAACAGTGCAAAACATGGGTGAACCCAGATATGGTAATACTAGGATGCTAGGATTCAGCAAAAATTGGCAAATTAAATTAGAGGGCAGCAAGAAACAGCATGAGAGACTAGCTAGCATACTAACACTGAATACAATACAAGACTATGCTGACTGACACTGTAACTTGGAATTATAGATCTATCTAGGTAGGGTGTTACTAGGATTAATACAAACTGTGAATGGTTGAAAAATGCAGATTTCAGGTAGGTAGATAGGAGACCCATGGTCTTGCAATGAGTACTCACTGTTCAATGAAGAGTTGTGACAGGGTTAGGAGGAGGCAGGTCTAGAGTGCCACGTGGCCAGCAAATGGCTGACCCATTCAGACTCCTTCCTTGTCCTTTGAATTGCAGTCATTAGCTATAGAGAACCACAGCATAGAGGGATGCTTGTAGTAGACCACTGAAGAAGAAAGCTAAGGTCCAGCGTCCAAACCACCTGACTGGTGGTAAAATGTTTCAGACAGCTGGAGGCTATACAATTCAGACAGATCATGTGGAACAGTGGGATAGAGATCAGAGATGTAGGTTTAGATTACATTCATTCTCTGAGCGTTCAAAGTCCAGGTGAAGATTGGAAGTCTTCAAGGTAGATTGAATGCTTTAAAAATGGCTCTTTTGGCTGAGGTCCTGTCCACAAATCACTCAGTTGGCGGTAAAATGCTGCAAACAGCTGGGGGGTCAAAGTGCAGGCAGAGCATGTGGAGCAGAGGGAAGGGAGAGTCTAGAGATGTGGGTTTAGTTCACATTCATCCCCCAAATGTCCAAAGACCAGGTGCAGCCTGGAAGTCTTTATGGCTGGCTAAGCACTTTACAACTAGTGCTTTTGGTTGAGATCACACCCATGAACCACCTGATTGGTAATAAATGCTTCAGATGGCTGGGAGGTTCAGAATTGTAGGCTGATCGTGTTGAGTAGGGGTGAGGGAGGGCTTAGCGATGTCAGTTTAGTTCATGCTCATCCACATATGAATTTAGATATGCCAAACTACTGAACATAAGGGTCTCCTAGGTTGAGAGTTAGCATCAGTTCATCAAATCCTGTTAAACAGCTTAGTTATGAGGTAAAACAATTGAATAGCCTGGTATAATGAAATGTGTTCACCCCACCACATAAGCTGTCTCTTTTCCTAAGCAAGTTTCAACAGGTGTTCATTTTGCAGAAAAATGCAGCATATAGGCTATGATTGGCCGTAGCTGTGCTCTGGGCAGCAGTGGCCCTATGGTGTGATGGGTTTTACCTCCTTGAGCCTGACATGCCATGGAGATGAGCTGTGGTGGAAGATCCTACAGGAAATTCTCCATACCTGGTCCCTTTCTCCATCAAGGACACTAAAGATTATTATGATGTTGGACATCCCCAGTTCTCCTGGTCCTTCACCCTCTTCCATAGGTGCTCTAGCCACATCTCATGGTCATCTAGGTGCTGTACAATCTGCTGACAATAGTTATCCATCTCAGCCAGATGCAGATTGGTTGCATTCATTTTGCCAGTTAGGCAGCACACATCTTTGACTATAGAAGACACTGACAGTTTCAGTTTTGTCATGTACAATACTAGCATCTTCATGAGAAAAGTGATGTAAGTCAGAGTGACCGTGTTTGGATCAGTATTTACTCTACTTGTGATTCCCACCACGGTCACAAAAGTTAGAGTGACAGTTTTTCTTGAGTGGGCCATGTTGGCATGGTGACTTGGCATTGAAGATTACCAGTGCTTGCTTTAAACCAGGGCAAAATAAACAAATTGGGATGTGCCCCAGAACATACTTGTTTAGCACCAGTATTGAATTCCATGCTGGAGCAGGTTAGTTGGGTTATAAATATGTTACTACAGATGGCTGGGGCAGAGTGACATTTTAAATGGTCATGTTATCGAGCTTCAAGCCATGCCCCCATTAAAATAGAAAATCTACATTAAATGGAGTTAAGTGCAGGAAACAATAGTCTTGAAATATTCTCAGGGAAACAAAAGCCCCAATCAGTTTGGCTGGTAAACTAATTTAAAACAGTGGTTATGAGCACACTCTTTGTGGAGCTAGATTTATCCTGAAAATTTAGCATTTGGGTTTGGGGAGAATTTCACAAGGTGGCTTGGTAATTGGCTATTTAATATGACTCAGGAGGTGGGGTGTTGGTAGAGCCAGTAGTTAAATGAAAAGGACGTTTAGCAGAGCTCAGAACAGCAGACCCTCAAACTATCAATTTTGCACTCTGTTTTAAAAACTTTAATTTGAACATATCATGTGCTTCACTGAACTTTCCTATATTAATGATATTGGCACTTATGGAAAAAAGTAAAAAATACCAAATCAAACTACTTCATCATCAACTGGAGTGCTGAATGGTTAAAGGAAAATTACAGAGAGTGTTGGTCAATGGACATCTGTCAGGGATTGGTAAAGTTTCTAGTGGTGTACCGCAAGGCTCCGGTTTGGGCCTTGTTTTATTTCAAGTTTTTATTTCTGACCTGACAAGAAATAAAAAAAGTTGTTCAGCCAAATACGCAGACAACGCCAAATTGGTGGGTCCTTGTACTTAGAGACCTTCAGAGTGACCTGGATCAAATTTCTAGGTGGGTAAACTGCTGGGGCATGAAATTAAATAAGGATAAGTGCAAGGACATGCACCTCGGTAAAAGAAATCCGAAAAATACCTACAGGCTTGGTGGTAGTCAACTTCATATTACAGCTCCTTTCCTCCTTACCCCTCATGTCACCATCTTCACCACCTAAAGGGCAAATATGACCTCATAATACAGGTATTTTCTCCTTCATGGAAATCTCTCTGATGAAGCCCAGAAGCCCTAAGCTAACATTAAGCCCCTCAAATGGGAATTCCTCGGATGGACTAGACCTCAAACTTCGTTTCTCTCAGCCTCTGCCATAGCCACCCCTATTGCTTACCTCCTAAATCTATCCTTCACCACTGCATCTGTCCCTCTGTTCTGAAGCACGCCATTGTCATCCCTCTCCACAAAGGGGTGCCTCCTCCACCTCTAACTATTAGCCAGTCTCCTCTCCTGCTCTGGAAAAGCTGCAAGAACACTTAGTGCTTACCCAGCTAACCACCTATCTCGCTGACTCAGATTTCTTCACACACTACCAGTCTGGATTGAGGAAAGATCACTCCACTGCCTTCTCTTTACTAAGGCTTACTGACACCATCCAATCTGGAATGGATAGAGGTCTCATCACCTCTGCCATTTTCATCAATCTGGCCAAGGCCTTAGATACAGTCTCCCACACTCTGTTACTATCTAGCCTCTCTGACTCTGGCCTCTCCACATCTGCTACTGCCTGGTTCAGTGCCTATCTTACAGACTGCACTCAATCTGTCAGGATTGTGGATGCCATATCCCCTCCTCTCCCCATGTCCACCGGTGTCCCCCAAGGATTGGTGCTTGGGCCTGTCCTATTGTCTATTTTTCTAAATAACCTGCTCCAAACTTGTCCTGCCTCCTCAATCCACATGTATACTGATGATACTGTCCTATTTTCTTCTGGCTCCTCCCCAGCCTTAGTTGCCCCAGACCCTTCAGGTGGATTTTAACAAAGTCCAGCTCTGGTTCAACTCTCACCAGCTCTCTCTAAATGCAAAAACAAAAATTTAACTATGACTTTCGGTACATCCCAATGACTAGCCAGGCTCCCCTCCCTCCCACTTTTCCACACCCTTGATGGGTCAGAGTTGGAGGACATTACCTCCTTCCAGTATCTTGGAGTTTGGCTTGACCACCACCTCCCCTTCGCAGTCCATGCTGACTGTATACTAACAAAACTCCACCCCAAGCTCGGAGCTTTATATCGGAACCATTCTAGCCTCCCCTATCTGGTCCATTGTGAGCTTATCCAGAAGATGATAGTTCCCTCCTTCAATTATTGTGATATTGTTTACAGTGCCACCCACAAGTCAATTTTATCCAAACTGATACCCTTTTAATGCTTTCTGCTGGTTCGCTCTTGACGTCCTCCTTGCACACACCACTGTGAGCTCCTTGCTCTCCCTCCCTTAAGAACCGCTGCCAAATACACTGTGCAAATTTATCTCAAGAACTGGTTTGTACCTCCCAGTGTACCTGACCTCCATACTATTGCCCTCTGGTACCCACCTCATCCTCTGAGGTCCCTAGACTCCTTGCTCCTGTTAGTCCCCAGATGTCGGACCCAAGCCAGCCAGGCTGCCTTCTCTCACCACTTCCCTCAACTCTGGAACTCTTTCCCCTCTGAAATTCACCATTCTTCCTCTGTCCTCTCACTATCCTATGCCCTTGCCAACCACTGCTCAGTAAACTGCTCCTGCAGCCAACTCTTCAATCTATTCTACCTCAGACACTCCTATATTTCTTCTCCCAGTATGCCCAATGTGTGCTACTTCACAAACCGCACCCAACTACTGCACTTGATCCCAACTTTTGAGCTAGCTAGCTTGCACTTACCCCTCTCTCATTATATACTACAACCCAATACCTTAGCAGGATTTTCTCATTGTAACTGTTACTCTCCACTATTTGGGTATATATATTAATCCACACTCACCTATTCCTGTCAAACATATGCAGCTGTATTATCTAATTATATGTTTTCAAGGTATAAAGCATGACTTCCCCATGTAATTGCTACTATATTATAAGTAAGGGTAAATTGTCATCTATGCCCAACTATTTCTGTCAAATGTTTTCAACTGTATTGTAATTGTATGTATATATGTCAGGACCTGGACTACTCTTGTCCTCTTCCCACTGTACCCTCCCCTAGGTCACACCAGAGATGAGCCATTCTTGCTCAGTGTGCTTTTCCTGGTGAAACAATTTCAATAAATAAATAAATAATGAACTAGATCTAGGCATTAATATTTCCAAAAATGTTAGTAGTTCTTTCCATGTAAACTCAGCCTTTTAAAAAAAAAAAAACAATAAGGTAATCTGGGCAAAGAAATATTGCATCCAGGGATGCAAAAGATTTAATGCTCCTATTCAGGGACTACACCCAACTACATCTGGAATATGCATCTCAGTTCTGGTGTCCATATAAAAGATTGACCATAATAATCTGGAAAAGTACAAAGAAGATTTATAAAAAGTATTTACTATATGAAAGATAAAAATTATAATGAATGTTTTAAGCATCTCAACCTCATGTCCTTGGAGACAAGAAGAGTAAGAGGGGTTCAATTAATGATGTTCTACATCATAATGACCCACTGTTAACAGAACTGGATGTATACTTCAAAACAACAGATAGACATATCAGAGGACAGTGGAAAAAAACAAAGGCAGCTACATAAACACGTCCAGTGCCTTGAAGTGAAAACAATTGCCACAATCCACTGTAGTCTGGCCAGATGGTGTACCAACAACAAAAACATGTTGTGATAGGTATAGTTAAAACATGCATTTATTGCAAAAGCTTAAAAAAATTCCACACATCAGCACCCCCTTCTACAACCGCCAACATTTTACATCATACTGACACTTTTTTAAGGCATATCTACCTGTTCAAAAGATATTACTTAAAAACAACCTTCTTAAAGCTACAGGCTACAATGTCTATAATTCATACATAATAGATGTGTGTGTGTGTATATATATATATATATATATATATATATATATGCATGTGCTGAATACTGATTTCACTTTTGAAAAAAATAATTTCTCCGGAAATATCCCTCGGTTTTGAAAACCACCTCTATAGTACATATAGAAAATATTGACATGAGCCCACTCCTGAGGGTCAGGTCCACTGAGCTCACGGTTCTCATCCTTAAGTGCAGTCCTTGATGGGGGACAGGGATACCATCCTCATGTCTTTTTAGAATGCTTGTCGAGGTCACGACTGAACACCCTCCTTGAGTTCCCAGGGCATCCCTCTAAACTTTCTGGATCAGGGTACAATACCATTCTCATGTCTTGTAGCCAGATATGAATCCTGCTTGGTTGTTACAAAATTGGGAAGATCCAGGTGTCACACTCTCTTCAGGGTGGCAGTGTGATCATGATTTTGTCTTCTCCCACTGGTGTACAACAACCTGGTTCAAAATCCTTACAGACTCTTCCTTGAGACTTTGATTTCCCCCCTATCTTTATCCAGATATCCCTTACAGACCCTTTCTTGATTGGTTGCTTATGTAGGCACCCCTTAGCAATAACAGTTTTTCACAGATTATTAATAACTGCCCCACAGTTCACACACAAATACAAATCTCACTCAGGTAGGGTTCTTAAAAACAAATGTTTTTACTAAAATACTTAAATAATAATCATACAGTTACAAGTAAAAGAAGAACTAATTTGGTCACAGAATAACAGAAATAAAATGGAAAAATATACATGAAAAATGCTCTGTAACTGTTATCAAAAGTCTACCTTAAGTCCATAGTGAATAGAAGTCCAAAGAAAGTAAATGAAAGATTCAGTTTCCTTTGTACTGAAGTCTTGCTTTGTATTGTCAGGAGAAAGAGTGTCCCTTGTAGGTGCTCAGCAAAATAGTGAGACAGAGTGACTCTGGTTCATTTCTTATATAGCTGGAGGCACCCTGCAGAATCTCTGTCTTGTCCTAAAAGGGGTGGCCTTCTCTTTAGGCCAGAAGATGTCACTCTTGCACTTTCCCAAAATGGTCTTAGTAAGGCTTTGACATCACAACTTCCTGGCACTTATAATAATCATGAACATGACTTCAGAGTTAAAACTTTGATATCTCAGTATAACACACTGTAAGCTAATATACAGTGTCCTGTCAAGAATGGATATTTCCCAAAATCCTGTTTAATATATCCTGGGCTCTGAAGTGACAACTTTATTACAGGAGATAGCTTCTCTCCATACCCTTAAGAGTTTTATTACTGCTGCTTCCCTCAATTAAGCCCAGAAGGTATCTTCACTCCTAGAAGTGTAATTTCAGGCTTCCTACTACTAAAAGCCTGTCCTTCTTAAGTCATAGAGGGATGTCCATTTTTTTCATGGCAGTTCTCTCCCTTGAAGTGATTTGACTTCCTGCCCAACAAGCTTCCCCCTCAGGTCAGAGGAAGGTCAAACATTTTAAAAATCCAGTTTCTCTCTCTCTCTCTCTCTATGTGAGCCTGTCATCCATTTCCCTTGTGGCAGTTTAAACATATGCAAAATATAACAGAATATAACGCCATAAATCTGTACATCTGATTGGCAATGGCATAGCTTACTACAAATATAGCACATTTAAACACAATCTTGTATGGTATGATGCCAAAATTAAGACTTCAACATTCTGTGGTGACTGCTGATGTTGAGAGGTGCTGGACAGAAGAGCAGAAAGGGCTTTTCGATCAGGGTGACTGCTAGCCCTATACTACAAAAATCCATGTGGGCAACAGTATGTCATGGCTAAGGAGGCATTACTATGTTCAAAGGATGAAGGTGCAGTCACTGATGACACCTGTGCATAAACTCTCAGTTAGCTGTCTCGTCTGACAGCAACTGATCTCCTGGGATTGATCTTCTCTCACTCCCCATGCTTTCTAACAAAGGCAGAAATACTGTAACTACATTTTACAACATAACACACTGACAAGACAAGGTCTTGGTATAATAGATTGCTAACAGGGTGTCTTGGGAAAGGGAGACCACAATATGTACAATTAGTAATGCAGTTTTCCCCACCAAAACTGCTGCAACCTCACTGTACTGCAGTGTGGGTCACTCATCTGCCATATAGTGACATCAGCAGTACAGCCATGAGTCCACAGCAACACCAGGCTTGCTATAGAAGCTCTGGTACACCTTGCAGTTTTTAGCAGCTCAGAATGCAAAAAATACCAGCAGAGAACAGTAATGAAATACAATTCCAGAATCAATGCAAGAAAGGGTAAAATATGCATGATAGTCAAAAGGACTGGGAAAGGTGCCCTTTAAGGTGAGCAACATGGAAACAGAATTTGTTGACAGAAAAGGACCACTTCCCTGCCTAGTCTACTGTATCTCTGCAGACCATGACTGGTTTCCAGCAACCCTCTCTCCTCCCTGCCTGTTTACTAAGTCAAGGCAATGCAAGGAAAGCACATGTATTTTTATGGCACCTGATCCCTGGAGCTCTAGGGCATCTCCACAATGGGGCCTATTCATGAACACGGGAGGGTATGCATGAAAGGCACGATCTCCCATGCAACTCTGCACCTGTGGAAGATCCACATGGGGACTGCATTCATGAACACCGGACCCTACCCAGCTCCCATATGCAGCCCTGCCCTCGACATGCAGGGTTGTGGGAGCAGGCAGGTGTGGAGAGACAGCCTTGGGCATGCAGCTAATCAGCTGCCCGGGCCAGGTTCCTGCAGTGTACCCCTTGCATTCAAGGGACCCCATGATGGTCCTGGCATGCAGAGCACTGGGCATGATGTTGAGGGGTGTGAACACTGGCTGACCACCCCTAACCCTTCCAGTGTGCCCAGACAGCAGGGGCATCCCTATTAGGGAGGCTGATGTGCCCCCATTATGTCTGCCACCATAAGCAGCACTCCACATTTTTGTGAATTGCATGGACTGCTGCTGCAGTTCCCACCCTCCAGCATGCCCTGGTGTGGAGCTGTGCAATCGAATGGAGAATGGGCACTTGGGGGGCAGAACTGCATGGTGAATACTGTGGATGTGGCGCAGTGGTAGCAGACAGGTGTGGGTGGGTTACGTGACCCAGTTACGTGGTGCATACCCACTCTGCACCATAGTGATTAGGACCCAATGCATGTAGCATAAAGAAGAAACTTCAATTAGGACTAAAAAAGCACTAAATAAACTTCTCAAAAAAACTACGTCAAAGCATCAGGCCCAAAGCTTAGTGTAAAAAGATTGTTTTTCAGCAGCTTTTAGAAAATGGCCAGTGAAGGTGCACTTCTCACCTTACAGGGAATGGCATTCCACAACATTGGGGAAGACATTCTGAGCATGCTATCACCCGAGGACTTCAAATGGAATCTTAGAACAGATAAGAAGTCTGACTCCACCAACCAGAGGAGGCAGCCAGGAGCAAGGTACCATGAGGTCAATCAGATAGCCCATACCCAGTTCATGTAGTGCCCTGTATGTTAACAAGCTCACCCTGAAGATGATGTGCTACCACTCTAGCAGCCAGTGAAGGGCACAGAGAATTGGTGTAATGTGCCCAAACTGAAAGGTCCTGGCAACCATCTGGGCTAAGGCATTCAGGACAGTTTGAAAATGATGCAGCAGCCTCACAGATAACCCAAGGTAATGAGTACAGTAATCTAATCTTTATGGGACTAAGGCATGCACCTATGTTGCTAAGTCAGTTGGCTCAGGGTAGGGCTTGATCTGGGAGATGCTTCACAGATGATATTATTCTCCTACATCTATCCCATGCATGCATGAAGCCCCCTTCTGTTTTTCCTTCCACCATTTCCACTGGCAGTCTTTTCCAGGCACCTACCACTCTTTCAGTGAAGTAGTACTTCCTCAGATCCCTCTTAAACTTTCCCCTCCATCTTCATTGCATGCCTTCTTCTCCCAGTGCTCCTCCTCATTCAAAAGCAGTGTTGAGTAAGTTACTTTTTCTATTACTTTCTATTATGTCTGGAAACTTGTTCCAGGAAGCTCTGTGCTGTCACTAGCAAGGATGGAGAAGTACTAGAGAAAGCAATACACCTTACAATTATAGTTACTTATTTCTTTTTTACAAAAACAATACAAAAATAATAAATAACTATAACAGATTACATTTTTTGAAAGTAATAGGTTAGTTACCAATTACTTTCAAATAAATGTAATCAGTTACAGTTATGTATTTCTTTTGTATAAAAGACATAAGTAATTGTAACTGTAAGGTGTATTACTTTTTCCAGTACTTTTCCATCCTTGCTAGTGACTGCACAGAGCTTTCTGGAACAAGTATACAAAAGTAATAGAAAGTAATAGAAAAAGTAACTTACCTCACAGATAACCCAAGGTAATGAGTACAGTAATCTAATCTTTATGGGACTAAGGCATGCACCCATGTTGCTAAGTCAGTTGGCTCAAGGTAGGGCTAGGGTAGAAGAGGCAGAGGGAAACTTGGAGGCCTTATGGATCACCTTACAATCCTCATCAGGAGATAAGGTCAAGCTGGGTGTAGTATATAGGCCCCCTGGGATGGGTGATGTTCTGGAGGATGGTTTTCTGGACAACATCATTGCCCAGTGTGCACCAAAAGGGGAAGGAGTGGTGTTGATGGCGGACCTTAATATGCCAGGTACAAACTGGGGAACCATGTCCTCTAAGGTGGCCAAGGAGCAGAGGCTGCTGGACGGCTTCCAGGATGTGTTCTTAACACAGCATGTGATGGAGCCCACAAGGGAGGGGCATGTTCTGGAGGTGGTTCTGGCAGATGGGGATCTGGTATGGGACCTGGTTGTAGAGGATCCTGACTGGGAGCGACCACAATACTGTCTGGTTTCAAATAAGCATGGGGAGGGGTGAGATCTAGGACACTGGCAGTGGACTTCAGGGGGCAGACTTTGTGGGCATGGGAAATATTCTCAGGATCACTTGAAGGGATTACATCAATGACAAATGTGGAAAGGAGATGGGAGGTCATAACAGGGACTCCATGAGGCAGTCAGGACCTGCGCTAAGGTGAAACGTAAGGAGCAAGGTCACATAAACCATGCTGGTGGTCCAGTGAGGTTCAGGTAGCGGTCAGAGAAAGAAGGCGCCTACAAAAAATATAAAACAACAAGAGGGATAGGGATAAGGAAATGTACCATCTTGCATCTAGAAAAGTCACCCGGATGGTGAGGGGGGCAAAGTCCAGTATAGAGCAGTGGCTGGCACAGGGGATACATGGAGGGGAATAGGGGTTCTTCTGGTACATTGGGGAGTGGAGAAAACTAAGGACCATCTCAGCAGATTGAGATCAGAAGGAGGGTGGGTGGAAGAGGCGAGGGACCAGGCAGAGGTATTTAACACGTACTTTGCCTCTGTGTTCACTAGGGAGGGGGATGGGATATCTACAAAGCAAGGCATGATGGGGATAGAAGCAGCAGTGAGTGGGATCAGGGGAGCAACAGAAATGGAGCAAGAGGGAGGGAGAGGTACCCCAGGGGTGTCACATCAGGATAAGGATAAAAAGGCCAGTAAGGTGGAGGGGACAGATGATGCTATCTCCACCAAAAGGGTGTGGTCAGCCTTCAAGGCCCTAAAGAAAGACAAATCTGGACTTCAGCAAGGCCTTTGACACTGTGCCACATAGAAGACTATTGCACAAACTGGGGAATATGGGTGTGGGCAGGACAGTAGTGCGGTGGGTAGGTAACTGGCTGGGCAGCAGGACACAGAGGGTGATGGTAAATGGCTGTCACTCCACAGAGGGAAGAGTGACCAGTGGGGTACCACAGGATCAGTGCTGGGACCAGTACTATTCAATATCTTCATCAGTGACATTGCACAGGACCTAGAAGGCAGAATTTCACTGTTCGCTGATGACACAAAGCTCTGTAACAGAGTAGACACACAGAGGTGTAGACAGAATGAGAAGGGACCTGCAGAAACTTGAAGAATGGTCAGGGGTTTGGCAGTTGAAATTCAATGCAAGGAAGTGCAAGATAATGCATATGGGGCACAAAACCCTGGCACAATATATCAGTTGGGGGTGAGGATATAGCATGCACCAAGCAGGAAAGGGATCTTGGAGTTATCATCTCTGATGACCTCAAGGCAGGAAACAGTGTGACAAGGCAGCAGGTAAAGCAAATAGGATGCTGGGATGCATAGGCAGGGCATCACCAGCAGGAAAAGGAGGTCATAATTCCATTATACAAGACACTAGTGAGGCCGCACCTGGAGTACACTGTGCAGTTCTGGAGACCTTTCCTATGTAAGGACATAGACAGGGTTGAGAAGGTTCAGAGGAGGGCAACAAAGATGGTGCATGGATTGCATCACAAGTCCTATGAGGACAGGTTGAAGGCACTGAACATGTACTCCTGGAGGAGAAGGAGGGAGAGGGGATATGATAGAGATATACAAGTATCTTACAGGGAGGAACAGGGTGCAGGAATGCACTATTTTAAGCGAAAAAGATGTTCCAGGACTAGAGGGCATGGGATGAAGTTGGAGGGAGGACGATTCAGAGGAAACGTGAGGGAAGAATTTCTTCACAGAAGCGGTGGTGGATAAGTGGAACACCTGCCAGAGGAAGTGGTGGGGCTGAAACAATCACGGGATTTAAGAATGCATGGGATAGACATAAAGGAATTCTGGAGGTCAGGGTAAGGGGCAACAGACTTCCTGGAAAACATAAACTGAACTTAAAACTTAAATGGGCAGACTGGGTGGGCCTATAGGCCCTTATCTGCCGACACTGTCTATGTATCTATGTCTATGTAAATCTCCTGGGCCAGATGACATTCATCTGAGAGTACTATGGGAATTGGCAAACATACTGGCTGCACCCCTGGCGGAGCTCTTCCACAGGTCACTTGAGACAGGGAGGGTACCTTAGGGATTGGCGAGAGGCACATGTGGTGTCAATCCATAAAGGGGGATCGAGGGAAGTACCAGGTAACTATAGTAGACCCATCAGTTTAACCTCGGTGGTGGGAAAATTAATGGAGAGTATACTAAAGGAACGATTGAGGGTGTACTTGGAGAAGGTGGGAGGTCTGGATAGTTGGCAACATGGGTTTGTGCCAGGTAGATCACGTCAAACCAATCTTGTGGAGTTCTACAAATGGGTAACATCAGAACTGGACAGGGAAAACCCGTGGATGTATTATTCTTGGACTTCAGCAAGGCTTGACTCTGTCCCCCACAATCGCCTGGTGGAGAAACTGATGGGGTTGGGAGCAGGCCTTTGATGGTCAGATGGATTGAAAACTGGCTAGCTGGATGCACCCAGACAGTGGTTGGTGGGGAGCTCTCGAACCCTAGAGAGGTTGATAGTGGGGTACCGCAGGGCTCGGTCCTGGGTCCGATCCTGTTTAATGCATACATATCGGACATCAGGGAGGGTATAGGGTATGAAATGAGTCTCTTCGCTGATGACTCCAAGATGGGAGCAGTAGTTGAGGGAGAAGATGGGATGTTGGCCCTGAAAGGGACCTGGACACCCTGGAAAGCTGGGCTCACACATGGAAATTAAATTTCAATCATCACCAGTGCAAGGTGTTACATCTTGGGTGGGAACCCTAAACACAGGTACAGCCTGGGAGGGAGGCGCTGAGACCTCAATAGGGAAAAAGACCTAGGAGTCATGGTGGATGCATGTATGAATAACTCTGAGCAGTGCAGGAGAGCTGGCTAGCAAGGCAAACAGGATGTTGGGATGCATCGTAAGGGGGATCACCCTAGGGAGCAAGGAAGTGATTCTGCCGCTGTACAATGGACTGGTTAGACCACACCTTGAGTACTGTGTGCAGTACTGGAGACCACACTTGAAGAGGGACATACAGCTCCTGGAGAGGGTACAGAGAAGGGCACCAAGATGATACGAGGACTAGGATTTTCCATGAGGACAGACTTGAAGAGCTCTGCCTGTTTTCATTGGAGGAGAGGAGAGAGAGACAGTGGGGACATGATTGAGGTCTCAAGCACCTCAAGGGAATAAATAGGGTAAACATGGAGGGATCTTAGACTAAAGCAGGGAGGTATCACCAGAAGGCATGGTTTGGAAGTTGGAAGGTGGAAGGGTGAGGGGGAAAGAGGAGGAGGTTTTTCACTGAGAGGTGGTGGACCCTGGAATGCACTATCTGGTGAGCTGGTTCAGAGATCCACAGTGGAGGGCTTCAAGAGAGGGTGGACAGATGCAGAAAGTGGATGTATCAGATGATGGCCTGTCCCAGGGGGTGGATGGATGATAGGGGTTTCTGGAACACAAGGGGAGGGCCTCAGCACCCAACTAGGGATCTGAGGTTTGAGCAGACTCGATAGACCATAAGGCCTAATCTGCTGGCAAATAGTATGTTAGTATGTAATTGTAAGTCTCTATTAGGCCCCCTCTCCTCTCCTCCAGGGTGTATATTGAGATTCCTCAGATTCTTCACATAGTGCTTTTGGTGCAAACCCTGCACCATTTTATTTGTCCTCCTCTGGACTGCCTCCACCCTGTATAGGTCCTTTCTGAGGTTCGGCTTATAGAACTAGACACCATACTACAATTGGGGCCTCCGCCAGTCAATGATACAGCATCAACACCTCCTCTCTCCTCCTGCTGGTGATATCTCACCCAGTGCATCCCAGCATTGCAATGGCCCTGCCCACTGCCTTGTCACACTGCCCTGACATGTAGATGTCATCAGAAATGATAACGCAAAGGTTTCTTTCCTGCTTAGTGTCTAACAGTACCTACCCATTCCCATAGGTTAGTTCCTGCTTTCCTATGCCCTAGGTAGATGCCTTTGCACTTCTTGGCAGCGGACCACCACCCTTGCTTTTGATCTCTGGTTGAGACGGAGGAGAGTCATCTTTGTTAGACTGAGCTTATGGAAAGAGTTCTTTCCCAACTCTACAAGAATTTGAATGGTGTTAGGCAGGGATGTGGTTGGGTTTACTGCCTTAGGTAAGTATGTGGTTAGGTTGAGTAAGTGTAACAAACAACATGTCATCCATGTAGGTTGATCATTTATATTGGGTGTCTCCAAAGGTGATTCCATCTATCTCCTTCTTCAGTTTAATTCTGTGTATAAGCAGTTCAAGATCAAGGTTGAAAAGGAATGATGATGTGGGAAGCCCTGCCTAAATCCACTCTATTTCAATAGACTTTGCAGAATAAAGAAGTCTAACCTAGTGTATGTATTCTGGTAGGATTGTGTATGCTTCTAGGACCTAAATCAAATTTTTCAGGACACCTGGTCAAAAGCTTTTTTCTACCTCAAGTGATAACAGCGCCACTAGAAAATCTGCATCCCTGAATGCAAATTGTAAGAGCTTCCAGAGAAGTTCTGAAGATAACCATCCCCCAATAAACTCCACCTGTTCTAGGCCTATTACTGTATCCCAAACCACCTGGAGACAGAGTGCCAGTATCTTTGATAGAAGTTTAAGATTGAGGTTTAGGAGTGAGATGTGTTTGAATTCAGGGGTGTAGCCAGGAGTTTTAAACTTGTACTCAAAACTGATGCACTGTTGCACCCCCCCGTTATGTAAACATAAACCAAAATATGTGCTGCCATGCCACAACATTGCCCCCTCCCCCTCTGGTTGCCATGTTTGGGTTCAAGTACAGTAATCAGTTTCCTCTTGTGATCCTCCTTCCTTTGTTTTTCTGCCTGCCTGGTAAGTTGTTCTTGTTTGTATATTTGGCTGGTGGCATCAGTGCCCCATAAGCAAACAACAAAGGCTAAAGGGCTCAGCACGACACAGACACAGTGTGACTCACAATGTCCTTGCTTTCCTCTTTTTGTTGCCCCTGCTTGATTTGCTGCCCCTGCCAGATTTTATTTACTGTACTCTGCTGCGTACAGTGTGTATGCCTGCCGACATCCCTGTTTGAATTTGATGATTTGTAATGTATGCTTTCCTAGTAAAGGAATCTCCATTATGATGGTTTGCTGGATAGTGCATTCTAGATCCTGCAAAGTGTAGGCTTGGTTCAATATATCCACCTGAGAGGTGGATACTTCCTCTCTAAAGGCTTTGAAAAAGCTTGTTGAGAACCTGCTGGGACCATAAGTCTTATCACAGGAATATGAGTCAAGATCCCCTCCCACCTCCACTTGGGTGACAGCTAATTTTTAGGATGCTTGCTGGGCCTCTGTCAATTTAGGCAATGAAATGTTTGATAAGAATCTATTTCCTCAGGGGTATTGTGATTATCATCTAGATTATATCATTTTTTACAATACAAATTATACATGACAGATGAAGTAGTTACCACTGAATTACATTGCTCCCTGCAGTTTACTGCAGCATTTTGTGTTATACTGAAGCATTATTGTGTTGCATCCTGGCTGGCACTGCTGTGTGTCTATAGAAGGTCAACTATCCTACATGGGCCAGTTGTTCTATTCCCTGTATCAGGGTCTTATATTGCTTTAATGGATTAGTACATCAAGGGTTCCTGCATCAAAGTCCCCAGATTTGCCACAGGTGGGGTGATGCACCAAACAGATGGTACACGGGAGGGGTTTGATGGAAAATGTAGCATTCCCTCTGCATGGCGCAATGCCACCCCTGATCTGAGATGTTGGGGTTGAAGGAAGACTACAAGCCACCTGGTACAATGACAACAGACCTGTGGGGATGCCAAAGTGGACAGTGTGTTATATGGCAAGGTGAGGAAGAATACACTGGTGACACCAGGCAGCAGTGTCCTGTACAGTCCAACAGACCCACATGCAAGGTACTCCACAGAATGCAGGAACTGACCTCTCCCAGACACCCCAGTGCTATCAGCCCTCCAGCTGTCCCAGATCTTGAAAACCTTCACATATGGATTGGACATCTTGGCTGATAATAAGGTTTAGACAGAGACTGAAATCAGAGAACAGGCCAGTTCTTGGGAACTTAATTAGTGTAAATAACAAATTCTAATAAATGGAATGCATTGTTTGCACTGAGTCAAAAAGACAATGCATGGGTGAGAATGACTGAAACTGAGTCAAAAAGACGAGTGATGCATGGAGTCAAAATGATGCAAGATGAGTTCAAAAGACGATGCATGGGACAAGACTGACTCAAGCTGAGTCATAAAATATGGCAGATGAAATGGCCAAGACAATGCATGTAAAGCCTCCAAAACACTCTAAACTAGTCCCATAGGGGAATATTGGCTCTATAACCAACCCGCTCTGTAATTTATCCTCTCCTTCATATGCTCCAGAGACAGACCAGCTCCTGTTGATTCAAAGGCAGCATGCATCTTCAGTGCAATGTCATCAGTTTCTAGCTTGGAAAATCAAAAATAAAGGGGGGGGGTGTCATTTTTTTTATCTAAACCCTATTGCAACATGGTGCACACATTTGTTGATGCAGGCCTGATGCAATCCACTTTGGTGCAGGCAGTTCAATGTTTGACACAAGCAGCATGAACAAATCAGAACTGATGCAAGTTTTGATGCAGCTTGCTCCTTGCACCATTCTCTGACATTTGAAAATCAAGCCCTTTGTTACCTAAAATGCTGGACCATGAAGTCTACTAAATTGTAAAGCCTCTGAGAGCCAGTGGGTAGAGTTTGGACTTCCAGTTGGGTGATGTCATGAGTGTCAAGGTGGCAGAGTAATAACATGGTACAGGTGTGCCTTTGGTGCATCCTTGACTCAATGCTCTTGCCAGGCCAGCTGAGGAGGTAAGGGCACCTTACTTGCAGCAGCTTTTGGGAGATCCAATATGAGGCAGCAGCAGAACTGATTGTCTAGTCAGATGGCAGCCTCCACAGACAGACACCAGGGCAGCTGTGATAACTCTGGGAACTTGGAGTGTGATGGACATTTATTGTAGATCACCATTAATTCTGATGGGATTGTAAGGGATCACCTGGAGGGATGGAGTGTCAAAAGGGCTGCTCCTCAAAGGAAGTCCCTGGTAGCCTTGTGATGCACATAGTATATCACTAAAGCAGGTGTTTTCACTTTGGAGGCAATTTTGCCTTGTCAGTGCCCAAAACATGCTGCCAGCTTTGCTGAAGATGGTAAAGATCTGGTACTAAAGACTGAGCTGCTGAAATAGATAGAAGATAGGTCTATTTATTGTATGAGGAATTCTAAGCTTGTATGGATGATGGAGATGTCGCTGATGTAAGATGATCAGAGGGCAGGCTGAGGTACTCGCTGGTTAGTTGGTGCCCAGCACACTGTCTGGTGAAAGCAAAGGCATGGTTTATGTGCAGAATCAGAGTAATCATTAACCAGGAGTACCTGAGTACACGTCCCTATAGTTTTGCTGCTCCCTGCACACCAGCTGAACTGACTCAGTGGTGTCATGGTGCTATGAGAGCAGTGTGTGAACCCAAAGCATATAGCAAAGAGGGAGATCTAGTAAATTCAGACATTAGATTAGGAAAGGCTCTATTCTGAGGTATAACCTCAATCATTGATGAATTGCAAGAAATAAGAAGAGTCATGGGGTTCCAATAAGAACTGTGTAAAGGATATAACCTGTTTTAAGGGACCCTAGGGTTCTGACTTGTGTCAGGGGTCAGATTGGAGCTCATCTTGCTGTGCTGACCAGAGCTATTTCATCCCATGTTCTTCTGCATGTAACTGTAAATATGTTCATGGACATGACAACAACACATCACATAGCAGAGTTATTTATTTCTGAAATGACAGAAGGAGCATGGAGCAAAGCTCACCAAGGAGTGTCTGGAAAGGAAAGGAACTGTAAATAGCTAAAGACTGTGAGTAGTTATCACCTACCGTAGCATCAAGAGTCCTCTTGGTGCAATGCTGCCCTAATGCCAAGATAGAGTTATCATAATAATAATAATAATAATAATAATAATAATCATTTTATTTATTAGGTGCCTTTCAAATATCAAGGGATCTTACAGAATTAAAACAAAGCATCAAATATACAGAATAACTTATATCATTAATAAAATCATAATAACTCTTAAAATGTCAGAGTCCACAAAAAAGTCTTAAGTGCCTGTTTAAAGCCCCTGATGATCATGCACTCATGAAGCTGATGGGGCAGAGAATTCCAGAGGGTAGGGGCCACAAATGCAACGGCACAGGTCCCAGAAGATCTCAAAATAACCCTCAGACTCTCCAGCAACCCCTCATCAGCTGAGCTGAGCTGTCAGACAGGGTTTAAGGAACCTGAAGCTCTTTCAAGTAGTCAGGACCAAGACCTTGTAGGGCTTTGTAAGTCAACACACCTACCTTAAAGGCGATCCACTACTGAATCAGCAGACAGTGCAGATCGTGCAGCACATGGGTGATGTGCTAGCTCCTAGACACCCAAGACAATAATCGAAGCAGCAGCATTCTGCACTAGCTGCAAGTGGCGGATATCAAACCCAGGAAGCCCCAGATAAAGGGAGTTGCAGTAGTCAAGGCGGGAGCTCACCAAGGCGTGGATCAGCACAGGCTGATCACTGGACAGAACAAGGTGTTTGGCCCTGGCAATGTTCCTAAGATGGTAAAAGGCTGACTTAATGACTGCTGACACCTGATGATGAAGGGTCAGCCCATCGTCAAGCACCACTCCAAGGTCATGCACCCATTCTGAGATAAGGATCTGAACGCCCCCCAGAAATATTCCAGAGGGCTGATCAGTCCTTAACCCCTCTATCCTGTGACCCAGGTCCGCAACCATAACCTCAGTCTTTCCCGTGTTCAACATTAATCAGCTTGAATTCATCCAGTCTTGGATTTCGGCAAGGCAGTTATTTATTACTGAGAGTGCACTAACCTGGTCAGGGGCAAAAGACAGGTAGAGCTTGGTATCATCGGCATAGCAATGAAACCACAGTCCATACTGTCTTACAATGTCTCTGAGGGGTAGCATATACACTGCAAACAATATGTGGGACAGCTCCGAGCCCTGAGGAGCCCCGCAAGACAGAGAAGAAGGGTCGAAAAAAAAAAATGACACTACTCTCTGTGTTCTACCAGCTAGGAAAGATGAAAACCATCTGAGCACTGTACTTGACAAGCCACAGATGGACCTCAGGTGCTCGAGCAGGACCCCATGGTCTACAGTGTCAACAGCTGAAGAGAGATCAAGGAGTACCAGTATGAAATGATTTTTCTGATCTCTCTCCATCAGGAGATCACTGAGCACCCAAACCAGAGCGGTCTCAGTACTGTGCCTCTTACGAAAACCTAACTGGAGAGGTTCATAGACATTATGGATGGTCAAATGGTTCTCCAGCTGGATTGCCACTACCTTCTCAAAAACTTTGCCTCAAAAGGGAAGGTTCGAGGGAGGTCTGTAGTTGGCAAAAATGTCCAGGTCCAACGAAGCTTTCTTCAGAAGGGGTGTAACCACCGCTGCCTTCAGGGAGCTTGGAAACTCACCCAATTCCAAGGAGCACTGGACAATTTGAGCCAGAAATGGGCCAATGTTCTCATAACAACCCCAAATCATATGGTATCAGTTCCAACTGAAAAAAAACAGTGACAGCAGCTGCAGCTGAGTAGGATCCTTGGACTGTTCACCGTCTGGTCTGGGATGTAAGGGGATCAGAGGGAGAGCCAGAGTAGTATCGATTTCAATGATTTATTGTTTGACACACAATGTCATTCCATAAATGTTTAAAAATAATACAATAATATTTTAAGAATATGTGTATAAAATATCTAAACATTATGTAAACAAGAGAAATCTGTTCATTTCATTTCATAATAGCAGACTACTGTATATCAGTGAAAAAGATCAACGTAGTAACATGGATGCATGACAATATTCCAGTTTTTTTTATTTTGTATTTCCTGAATTTGATTGCAGTTGTAGAGGAATTTACAAGTTTCATGACTGTATCAAGATCCTTGGATGTTAAAGTACCTTCAACCCCTCATAAAGGGTTGAACTACAATGCAAAACAACTCACCCAATATTCTGTCTTGGTGACCTTTAAATTTGACAGATGAGCTAAACATAGTATAGTGTTTCCATGTGTCCTAGGTTACATGAGCTGATAAATTTCACATAATTTTATTTTAGCATATCTTATTTATGACAGCCAAAGTAAATGGAAAGGATTTATACATGCATTTTGAAAACAGTCCTGCAGAACATTGTTTTGAAAACTATCACACACTGTAAAGATTTTCAAAACCTTTGTGAAGGAATTCTTGTGAACATTTTCTGAAGACTGATATGCAGCATGGGATTTAAAAGACCATTGTGTAGCACATAGATTTTGAAAGCTGTCTTGTACAGTCCATCCTATTTATAATGGACATACAGTAGATTTACTGGACTTTCAGATACAATAGCTGAACTTAAAATTCCTCCTCACTGCATAGGTCTCTTAAAAAAATGCCATTATTGTGATCATACAGTATATTGCTATGTATAGCAAACATCAGAGAGCTTGTTTGTGCTTGTTAACAAATGCTAACATTTGATAGTCAAAGTACTTCATGGCTACTGAAAGTCTAGTAAAAGGCATCTACTTACGTCACTCCTAATCATCCTGCTGCTGTTTTGATTTGTTTTGTTTGGCGTAGCACCTGCCAATCCCTGCTGTGATGACAAAAAGGAAATGCTATTAGTCTATCTCGTAAGATTGAGATTTTGAGAGAAATAGATGACCATGGTAAAGATATCAATGAGAGACTTGTCTCCACTTCTGGATGCCATGTTCCACACAGTTCAATCTGTTGAAGAGACACCCTGTATTGCTGTATGAGTGGCAACTGAATGAAAATAGAGACCATAAGTGCAGGTGGAAGGAAAAGGATGGAGAAGTAAAGGATGTCCTGTTACAATGGTTCATTAATGCCTGGGGGAAAAATGTAAATAAAAATGTACATAAAAACAATAAAAGTATGATTATATCAGCAGAAAAAAGGAAAAAGTACTGTAGTCCTTGTGTTGCAATTTATCCACAAACAGAGCATAGACACAGTAACAGGATCCCTCTAAAACCAACCCAGGCTTACCTCCTCATTTATTCCACAAACAGAGCATAGACACTGTGGCAGGAGCTCTCTGAAACCGGCCCAGGCTTACCTGCTCATTTATCCCACAAACAGAGCATAGACACACTGGCAGGAGCCGTCTAAAACCGGCCCAGGCTTATCTGCTCATTTATCCCACAAACAGAGCATAGACACTGTGGCAGGAGTCCTGTAAAACTGGCCAGGGCTTATTTGCTTATTTATCCCACAAAGAGAGCATAGCCACTGTGGCAGGAGCCCTCTAAAACTGGCCAGGGCTTATTTGCTTATTTATCCCACAAAGAGAGCATAGACACTGTGGCAGGAGCCCTCTAAAACCGCCCCAGGTTTATCTGCTCATTTATCCCACACACGGAGCATAGACACTGTTTGTGGGAAGCACATCTTCTTGACCTGGAAGGACACTACTTTCTATTCAGCTGTGAGCTGTGGGAAATTCTATATTGCATTTGATATCTGCAACAGCGCACTTTTGCTCAATTCTGTGGGAGGCGAAACTAACTATCCTTGGTAATTGCTTTTATTTACATATTTATTTAGTGTATAAACAAGAAGGCACTTGCAAACTCTGTTTATCTTGTGAGTAACTTGAAGGATTTAAATACTGCACTTAGGTAGACTCCCTGGAGGTAGCCAGATTGTCTACTAGGATTTTCTGACTGTTAAAACTATTTTTAATAAATTACAGGTGGCTGAGGAGTGAATAAGGAGCTTGCAAACTCTACTTACCTTGGAAGTAACTTCACAAGGGTTTGAATACTGCATTTTGGTTGTCCGTGGGGGTAGCTGGATTGACTACTAGGATTTTGAGAAAAACTATTTTTAAATAAATGGTGCATGGGATTTTGTGATAGCTAAACTATTTTTAAATAAGTTACTGGAGGTTAGTTGAATTACTATAAAAGGCAGTACTCACCAGGGTGGTGGAGCAGTGGTGTATTTGATTGTTTCTAACAGTCACCTGTGGTTGTGGACTACCCCCCCTTCCCCACACCCCTATGCATGGCATTTCCTTTATAGCCAAAGTTCTGACATGACTTCCTCAACAGGTCTTGGAGCAAAACTGTCATATTCTTAATAATCCATCACAGTGCATAAAGGGTAAGTACACACCACCAAAAATAAATATATATATATATATATATATATATATATATATATATATATTCAATACTGTATATTATAAGGGAGAGGGACATGTGGGAGTGTTGCAATGCACTTGCTGTGGCAGCAGTTTTCCGGAGACATTCTACAAACTGCTTTGTTGTCCTGTTTGGCAACTGTCAGCTCTTGAGGGGAGATTTCCCACCTCCAGGCTGAACTGGCAAGGACTAAGGAGGCCTCCCACCCAAAGAGCACCACTGCCACAAACCACTGCCTCAGAGGTTGCCAAGTATGAAGAGCAGTTGGACCACAGTGGGTTCTGGAGGGTGCGGTGGTGGAACAGAGGTGAAGCTCCCTAGTTGTACCTCTATACAAATCATACGCCAGTCTTGGCAGAGCAAGGTTCCTCATGATGGCACCCCAGAGGAGACCAAAAAGAATGCTGAGGACATCCACAAGAGAGACCCACAGAAGGGTGGCAAGGAACACCACAGGAGAAGGAAACAGCTTCTGATATGGGACTCAATTGTTAGGGGGTAGAACTGGGGAAGGGAGAGGAGAGGGAAGTAAGGTGCCTGTCTGGTGCCATGGCTTGGAGGGACAAGAAGTGAATCCTCACAATTGCAGAAGCAGCATCACAGGAGAGGGAACTAGATATCATAGTCCACCTTGGGACAAATGACCTAGCTAGGCATGGGATCAGTGCAGTGCAGGATGAATTTGTGGAGTTGGGGCGGGGTCTCAGACAGGTAGCAAGCAAGGTTACCTTCTCAGAGGGCTGCCAGTCCATGGCAAGGGTGAGGCTAGGTTACTGCACACCATGCAGTTTAATGAATGGTTGCAAAACTGGTGCAGAGCACAGGGCTTTGACTTCATTGGGGTCTGGGGATACACCTGGAGAGATGAAGGTCTGTACTGGCATGATGGTCTACATCTGTCCACAAAAGGAACCAAGCTCCTAAGTGATGGGTTTAAATGCTTCCTTGGCATGCTATTAAACTAGCCATGGGGGGAGGTGCTGATAAGAGGCAGGACATTTCAAGTCTCCTCCTACAAAACATGGCAGGTAGTAAGGTAAAAACTGAGGTACACAGCTCAACAGAGGGCAGAACAGGGGTAAATGGAAAAATATACATGGGCAATAACAGCAGGGATGGGGAAAAAAAGGATAAAGCCAACATTAAATGGAGGGCAATGAGTACCAATGCCTGTAGTCTGGGAAACAAGCTTCCTGAGCTAGTAGCTCTGATGGAAGATGAAAAATTGGATATTGTGGCAGTCACGTAAACATGGTACATGGAGAACCATGACTGGGATGTCAACATACTGGGGTACACAGTCTACAGAAGGGACACGGAAGGTAAAAGAGGAGGTGGAGTAGCTCTATACATAAGGAAGGTATCAATGCTACAGAACTAAAAAGTAAAGGGGGAGGACAAGAGGCACTCTGGGTCACCTTGGAGACAGGGAATGGCATCACAGTCCACACAGGGATTGTATACAGACCCCCATCTCAAGGGGAGGAAACAGATGAGAAATGATAGAGGACATTCTCAAAATGGCTGAAAAAGGGGAGCTACTGTTGATGGGGGACCTGAATATGCCAGACGTTAACTGGATAACATGTACTGCAGCCACATCCAAGAGTAGGGTCATTATCAATGCCCTGCAGGGAGCAGGCCTTAGACAGCTAGTGTTGGAACCCACACAGAAGGGAGCAATACTAGACCTGGTACTCTCAAATGGAGAGAGAGGATCACAAATTTAGAAGTCAGTAGACATCTGGGAACAAGTGACCACTGCACAGTGTGCTTCACAATAAGCACAACCATGGAGACAAGCCATACAAAAACAAGGATACTGGACTTTAGATGGGTCGACTTTGGCAAAATGGGTGAATACCTGAGGAATGCATTACCAAATGGCCAAAAAGGAAGGCTGGAAGAACAATGGAGAAAAATCAAAACTGCTATCATACAGGCAACAAGCCTTAGTGTGGGACAAATAAAGAAAACAAAGCGGAGTAAAACCACTATGGTTCTCAAAAGAAGTGGCAGGAAGGTTAAGAAGAAAAAGGCTGCATTCAGAAAGTGTAAGGAATCACAGAAGAAGCAACAGGGAACTGTATCAATTAAAGCAGAAAGAAGTGGGGAAGGCAGTCAGAATAGCAAAGGCCCAAACCGAGGAAAAAATAGTCAACTCAGTTAAGAAGGGGGATAAAACTTTTATAGGTACTGTACATTAGGGAGTATAGAAAGGTTAAGGGAGGAATAGTGAAGATTAATAAAGGAGTGGGGAGGTGGGCAGAGGGAGACAGTGAAAAGGCAGAGATACTGAATGAATACTTTTGCTCAGTATTCACAAAAGAAGATGAGGAGCAGTTACCTAAAGCTAAACCAGACAATAGAAGCACTCTGGGTAGGGGGGTTGACACAAGTCCATTTACAGAAGAAAGAGTCCTGAAAGAACTCCTAAAACTCAAGGTGGACAAAGCAATGGGGCCTGACGAGATTCACCCCAGAATCCTAAAAGAACAAAGGGAAGACCTAGTGACACCACTGACCACACTTTTTAACAAATCATGGGAGGATGGGGTGGTACCTGAGGATTGGAAGAGGGCAGATGTGATTCCCCTTCACAAAAGTGGGCGCAAGGCAGAAGCAGGAAACTACAGACCTGTAAGTTTGACCTCAGTGGTAGGGAAAATGATGGAATCACTTCTGAAAGAAAGAATTGTTGAGTACTTAGAGGCCAGTGAGGCACAGAACCCAAAGCAGCATGGATTTACAGCAGGAAGGTCATGTCAGATGAATCTAATTGATTAATTTGACTGGGTGACCAAAGTAATAGACCAGGGAGCGGCTGTGGATATGGCCTACCTAGACTTTAGCAAGGCATTTGACACAGTCCCACACAAAAGACTAATAAACAAGTTAGCCAGCCTGGGAGTGGGTTCCAGGGTGGTAGCCTGGGTAGCAAACTGGCTGCACAACAGGACACAGAAGGTAATAGTGAATGGAACACATTCTGAAGAAAGGGGGTTACTAGTGGAGTACCTCAGGGCTCAGTACTGGGTCCAGTCCTCTTTAACATCTTTATAGGTGACATTGCAGAGGGTCTGGAGGGAAAGGTATGTCACTTTGTAGATGACACAAAGATCTGTAACAGAGTTGATACACAAGGGGGAGTAGAAACGATGAGAAGGGACTTCTCAAGGTTGGAGGAATGGTCAGACATATGGCAACTTTGAATCAATGCAAAGAAGTGCAAAGTAATGCACCTGGGAAACAAAAACCCATTAGAAGAGTACGTAATGGCAGGGAGGTACTAACAACAACAAAATGGAAAGGACTTGGGGGTAGTCATATCAAATGACTTAAAGGTGGGTAAGCAATGTGAGAAGTCAGTAGAGAGTCGAGATACTGGGATGCATAGGAAGGTGCATCACAAGTAGAAAAAGGGAAGTGGTTATCCTCTGTACAGACAGTTGGTGAGACCCCATCTGAATACTGTGTGTAGTTTTGAGACCCCATCTATGCAAGGACATAGACAGGATGGAAGCAGTCCAGAGGAGGGCAACTAAAATGGTGCAGGGTCTGCATCAGAAACCATATGAAGAGAGACTGAGAGAGCTTAATATGTATACCCTTGATGAACGGAGGGATGGGGACATGAGAAAACTTTCAAGTACCTCAAGGGAATCAATAAAGTCCAGGAGGGTAGCATCTTTAGAAAAAGAGATGCTTAAGAACAAGGGGTACAATTTAAAGATGGGGGGAGCAGCTCAGGGTAATGTGAGGACATTTTTTCATGGAGAGAGTGGTGGATGCATGGAACTGCCTTCCTGGGGAGGTTGCTGGGTCTAAAACAGTGGGGAATTCAAACATGCATGGGACAGACATAAGGCAATTGTAGGGGGTTGCAGGAAGTAGGCTGTTGGTTAACTAGAATCTGCAACTTATCCAATAGAAAAGGAAAGCAGACTGGTGGGCCAAGTGGTCCTTATCTGCTGTCAAAGTCTATGTTTCTATGTAAACAGAGCATAGACACTGTGGCAGGAGCCCCCAAACTGGCCCAGGTACAAAGAGAAAGTGGCACATCATTCATGGCTTCCTAGTGTGTTTCACAGGACTTTTATAAGTGTTTTTTTAATCAGCAGAGGCATACTGATAGTTTCTGGGCAGCTGTTCTACTACCGGTTTCAACGTGGCGTTTCAGTGCATGTGGACTGCACTTTAAGAACCCATGCTGTATGTTAACTAGATTTGAATACTGTTCACATTGCATTTTATGCCTATTACTCTGTCTTCTGACTGTGCCAGCTTGCTAACTTGCATAGTGTATTAATCTGATTTTTAGATGTCTGTTTCATTTCATTAATTGAGATAGCAGAGCATGTTACCTATCCCCCCAGCACTCATTCCTTGTTTGAGACAGATGATTCCCTTCACTAATTGATATATTTCTCTTCTTCCTCTCCACAGGCTTACCTGTTCATTTATCCCACAAATTGAGCATAGACACTGTGGCAGAAGTCCTCTAAAACCAGCCCAGGTAGAAAAAAAGAGCAAGTGGCACAACATTCTTGGTTTCCTAATGTAGCCTGTCGACTGCCCCACCTCCTTAATTTATAGGTCCTTAAGGTCACATGACTAACTCCTTCAGTATTTACAAGTCCCCTTTTCTTCATTAGTTGGTTATATTTTGTGACCACTAGGAGTTACTAGTGGACATCCCTTTTTATACTCTTCCCCTACCATTTTCAGCTCAGTCCTTCCCACAGTTTGGCTACTGACCATAATTGTTCTCCACCTCTCCCTTTCTGCTATACTTTTTTTCCACTTGCTATTCGGGGGCTTTAAACCCTCAACCCTTTACATCACAGGCAGGCACCCTACCACTGTGCTACCTATCAGGTTCAATGAGAGCTGTGCAGCTATGTACTTTATCTAGCTTATGTATTTTCCCATCCGTCATCTGTCTTTTGTCATTCCCTACCCCTTCCCCAGAAACTAAACTGAAATTTTTGGCTGGTAAACTTTTTAAATCTTTGTAGGTATGATCTACTTTTAGAAATTTATGTACTTACTGAGCAGAATAACCTTTACTCCTGCTCAGTGTGCAACTATTTAGTAGGCTTATTTTAAATTCTGTTACCAACATTTGTTGAATCATGACTCACAAGGGTCTTTGTCTGAGTTTTATTTACATCTTGTTTTTTCTTACATTGGACAGCATAATTGCCTCGAGCATTAAGCAAACCCCTCTATTAAGGGATGCTAAAGAAAAAAAATACATTGCTTCATTTTCACTAGCCCCTTTAAATTTTATTTATTTCAGGAACTTGGCCCATATTATAAAAGTCTGGACTATATTACTGGTCTCCTTATAAGGAGGCCTGTTATCATATGCCACTTGATTGACCCTGACCTCATCCCTCATGTATTGACTAGCTTATTGTTGCTTCCTGGGGACATGAAGTTAAATTCTGGACCCCCCTGCCTCAGCCTTTTAAAACAACTCAGACTACTTCATGCCTCTAAAAGGGGGTCTGAAGATAATTCATATGAATGCGAGAAGCATAGCCACAAAAATGTATGAGATTGAGGCCTGGGTGAATTATTATATCCCCGACACCCTGGCTATTTTTGAAACTTGGCTTCAGCCCACAATCCTGGATTCTGATATAACACTGCCAGGGTACTACATTCACAGTAAAGATAGGCCCAACTGTAAAGGGAGGGCATGTTCTGTATAAGAGAATGTTTACAACTGAGGTCCTTCCACAACCTGCTGAAAATCAGATGTGGTTTGAATATCTTGCAATTAGACTTAATATAGAGCCCTCAAAAACTATCCATCTACTGTATTTATAAACCCCAAAAATAGTAAACAAGGTCTTCAAGATTTTTCAGACTTGATGTCACAAAATATTAAAAGGGAAACTATAGCAGTGGGAGATTTTAATTTAAATTGGGACAGTAACAATAATCTTCTATTTAAAACTACTTTAATGAATTCAGGGCTATAGAAATTAATAACATCACCTACTCAACTTAATCTTAACACCAACAAGCATATATTGCTTGACTGTTTTTTGACCAATAGAAATTACCATATTATATCTAGTGGCCTGACTTCAGATTCCATCAGTAACCATCACCCAGTCTTTGCAATATGGAAGGGTGGAGAATTTTCTTAACCTCCACCTTGATACTTAGAGTTTAGATGTTACTCTAAATTGGGTGTTTCCAGCTTTCTTAGTGCTCTCTCAGAAACTGACTAGTCTTATTTAAATCTTATACCTGACATAGACTATGACCTAGATTTTTTATCACTACCCATAATGAAGTTGTAAATAAACTTGTTCCTTTAGTTAAAAGGAGAGTTAATGGAAGGGAGACTGTAGTTTGATAGAAATGTAATTAAACTAATGATGGAAAGAGACACCCCCTGGAGAAAGTATAGGAAAAGTGGGTCATTCATTGATTTAATTGCCTACTGGTTAGGGCAGAATTTGTGCAAAAAGGAAGTTAAGTTGGCTAAAATGCGTTACTTTCAGAAACAACAACAGACTAGTCTTTCCAACCCCAAAAGTTTTGAGCTCAATCAAATCTTTACTTACTCCCCAGTGATAGAGGCCCCTGTATGCTAAAACTGAGGAATCGCTACAGACTCTGCCCTTATTGCAGAGGAATTCAATTCCTAATTCTCTGATTTGGATTCATACCACAGAGACCTGTTAGACCATACTAATCACAATGCTTTATGAGATAAAACTATCTGCTGTGCTGAACCTAACCTGAACTGGCAGAAATTCTACCTGAAAACTGTCAGGAGTTCTGAGGTATTCAGACTTCTAGCTAGCCTGAAGCCCGAAAAGCTCCTGGCTACTTATAGCTAGCACACAAAATCCTGGCTCTTGTCACTTGCCAACTTGCATACCCAAAATAATCTTATTTTTAATTTATCCTTTCAGACATGCCAAATACCAAATTTATGGAAAAATTATACATTGTCATAATCTTCAAATCTGGGTCACAAACTGAATTCTATAATTATCGCCTTATCTCAATCTTATCTGCTTTATCAAAACTTCAAGAAAACTGGTATACAAACAGTTTAGCGATTATATCATGACCCATAACTTGATCTCCCCTAACCAACATACATGGCTTCATGTGGGGACATTGTACTGAGACTGCCTTGTTGGGTTCACAGACACTGTCCTCAGGGCCTCCAAGAGTGATAATTTAACAGGTGCAGTGTTCATGAACCTAACCAAGGCATTTGACCTTATTGACCATACAGTTTTACTGGATTGACTATCTGGATTGGGGGTGGGAGGTCCTGCCTTGTCTTGGTACAGGAACTATCTCAGTAATAGGCTGCAGTGTGTTAAGTTAAAATGGAATATGTTCTATCAAAAGGTCCAGTATGGGTCACTCATGGCTCCATACTGGGCCCTCTACATTTTAACTGTTCATAGACACTGAGGTGAAAGTGGTGGAGCACTGTGACATGTTTTTTATATGCAGATGATGCAGTTTTAATCACTTATGATCTTAATGACACCAATATTAATTTATTATGGAGCACTGAATTAAACAATATGCAGTCCTGGCTTTCTCAAAACAATCTAGTGTTAAATAAGCTGAAGACCAAGTCCATGATATTTGGCTCAGAACCTAAATTAAAAAAAACATTCTGGGAATTTTGCTGTTAACATGCTGGGAGTGGGGTTATAGAAGTTGTTTAATCATTGAAATATCTAGGCGTGTACATAGATCGTCATTAAAATATAATATACACATAGATAAGGTTATTGCCAAGTCACATTCTACAATTGATACTCTTCATCTTCTTTCTAAATTTATGACCAAAGATTCTCGTAAAACTATTGCACAATATTGTTTGTGGTCCTAAATTACGCTTCTTTATTTACCGATGCCTCATCTTCTTCCTTTATTTCCCGGAAGGAAACAATGTTACATAAAATTGGAAAATTAGTATTAATGGCACCTTCACAGACAATCACTATAATATTTTGACTAGCCTTGATTGGTTAGCCATTCAAAATACTTATAAATTGGCCATGTCATGTTTTATGTTTGAAATACTACATGCAGGTATACCCAACAGGCATCCCATGTATTAGTTGACTGCAATTGAGTGCTTTCAAATGGGTGACTCAATCACGCACTTTTGCACAGAGTTACTGGGCAGGAGGGTGACCGGATATGGGTTTATGACTATAGCAACAGGATGTTGCTATCTATACACGCACGTGGGTGGGGTAGGAAGGGACCACACCATGTGACAGGTGGAAGGGGAAGGAGGGTTTGTTGGGTGTAGTGTGGTGGTGGGCTGCTGAGCTGGCCAAGTGGCATGATGGGTTGGTGGCAGGCTGGGGTTGGGAGGGTGCAGAGTTTGGTTTTGGGTGCACATGTTTTTTGTGCCTGGTCACAGGCTTTCTTTTCTTTTTAGTTTTGCACCCCCCCCCAACATGCACTCACTGGAGTTGAGAATCCTTTATTAGGGGGTGCAGGTGGCATAGCCCCCCCACATAAAGAAATAAAATGTTTGTCTCCGGTGCCGTTTTTATGTTTGCCATGAGTCTACATCGCCGAAATTCATTTTTGGCAATGTAGACTCGCCCAAAAGGTGATCGCTATTACGCAGTCGCCATTATCATATGGAATCTTCCAACATCATTTTGAGCTCTTTTGATGCATACAGTTCCAATAAAGTTCATGGTCATCTATTAGACCCAGCTGACCCTTCCATTGGTCTTTCACTTATTGCACTGCAACAGTGTGGAACCCTTTATCTAATGAAGTAAAGCCTTCTTTATCAATCATCACTTTCCACTGCTGCTTCCATTTAGTTCAAAAAATGAATGCATGCTCTTGTGTAAAATGATGTGTTAACTGTGTATTGTATTTGATGGCTGATTAATGCAGTCTATGTCATTAGTTTGTCTGTTGAACCTATTGATTTCAGGTCATGCCTGCAAATAGGATCTTGTATCTCAGTGTACCTACCTTCAGTTACAATAAATTGAATGAAAATGAAATGAGAATGGAATGCAGCTTTTTAATTAAATGTCACTACAGAAGGTCAATATCTCTCTGTGTCTGCACTACCTACCCAGTGACTGTGTCTGCACTACCCACCAACACAAACACTCAAAACCATATTTTTTTTTAAATAGTTCTTACTTTTTCCCCTAAAGTTTAACTTACAAACAGTGGGAGTGAGCGAGTAACAGTCAGGCTGACTTTTTTATTGTGCTGTTTGTTGCCCCCCCCCCCTCACAAAAGCAGAAAACATTTTTTTGTGTTTGCTTTTATTTATTATTTTCAACCTTTCTTTCTTAAATCACTTTTTTGGTCTGATTGATATCAAACGGCTGGCTGACTGGGAGTGAACGTGTCCTTCAGCAGCAACCACAGATGGTCATTTTCAAGTTCACGTTAGTGAAACTGTAACATTTACTTACTGAAAACAGGAAACTCTGTTCAGTTATGTTCTGATAATAATGTACTGAACTTTTGTACAGAAAGTTTGGGATTGTTGCAACTCCCATTTAAAGGGTAATAGAAAATCCAGAGGTGGTCTGCGTCATTTGCTACATCGTCAACGGAGGTCTGCTGCTGGATTTGTAGTGGGATTTTAAACTTGAGGAATGCACTTTGGTCTCTGCTTTGCCATTGGCTTTAATGACAAGGGAGATTACATTTTACTCTAAAAAACAAAATATCCATCACGGTTTAGGATTGTGTGTGTGGAGGGTGGGGGCAGAAGTGTTGTTCACCTTGTCTAGCCTGCCGATGCTTTGCTGGCATGACTTTGGGAATGGTGGCAATGTGATATTTTGTGTTGTGGGGCTTAGGTTGGCACAAGTAGTGCCAGTTTTAAGGTTACATCCTGATAAGGTCACTGCTGAAAACATGTTTCAGTCAATCTGGATCCAGTATATATTTTTTTTGCCCATTTTATAAAGCTGAATAAACTAAAAATAAAATTGTTGTTTTTAGCAGTACTGTACAATGAAAGAACAAGTGCAAGCACAAAACACCAAGCACACAGAACCCTGCCAACCTTATTAAAGCACAAAGCACCAAGAACTCTCACAAACTTCACTGCTTCCCCTCCTTTCCCAAAGAATAGCGCTGCAAAAAAGTATGTAAAAACAAGACATTGAACCCTAAATGCATTTAATGCATAAAAGGCACACACCAAACCACTAAACTAAAAAATCCCATGTGCACACAGCAGTGTCTTGCAGGCAATATAAGGCTGTACACCAACATAGATAACCTACCTGATATGTCAGACATTCACTTATAACAGATGTTTGTGATGTATGCAAACTGATCTGTTATAAGTCGGTGGCAATGTCTTATGAACATAACTATATTAACTCTCTCCTCATAAGCTACAGCTCTCCATTTTCATACTAGCTGGACAATCCGTTACACCATTACTGGACCATTCAGATAACAGCATGGAAAGGTATGACTGTCATGGAACATGTTAGAGTTGAGGAAGGAGAGAGAAAGAGAGAGCAGAGAGAGAGAGAGAGAGAGAGAGAAAGCAGTAGCGGATGAAGTAAATACAATTTTGATTTAATGGTACCACAAAACGAGTTATTATATTTAGCAAACTTTGTTAATGCATATTAGAATATACTGTATGACTGACAACAGGAAACAATAAGGGTATTTAACAGTATAACAATTAATTCCTATCACTTTTAAATACTTTGCTGACATTGTAAATGGCTTTGGATGAGTAGCAATGTACTCATCAATCAAGAAAGGATGGGGCTAGGGGCAAGTTATGTGTGTTTTAGAATCCATTTTCATATTATCCAAAGATGGCAACCCTATATCCACATGATGTGAACACGGCACCGCATGACTTAGAAGGCCAGAGGGACTCAAGGGAGTTAAGCAAGAGCACAACATCCTTTCCAACCCCATTGACACACTCTCACTCCACACCATTGAAAGATAGTGTCTCAAACAGGAGCCTTCTAAACGTTTGACTCACTGACTGACTGCCTTACACACAGTCAACAAAATCAAACAGATGGATTTCTGTGTCTTACACCACCAGCAGTCACTAAATTAAAAGATATATGTATTTTTCAAACAAAACCTTTAAACATGTCCCTTGCCACCTGCTCTGCTTGCTAATTAGTGGTGTCTGGAATTTTCAAATTCAGGCGGAATGGAATTTCATAGACATTTGTGAAACTCTGCAGAATTTTGTTGGAAGTGGAATGGTCGAATTCCATGGTGGAATAATGCAGAATGAGTTTTCTGCTACTTTTTCATTGAATTAAATTATGCGGATATCAATATCGTCCATAGAAATGGTCATGAAATAATTTTCACAGGGTCATTTATGTTGCAAAATGTAATTCTGTGGATCGCAACAGGCAGAATTTCTCAGAATTATCAGCAAAATTCTAAAGGAAATTCCACCAGAGAAATGATCACTGTGCACTAATTCTGGCAGTGGAATTCTGCATTCTGCACAGCCTGCAGTGCTGCAGCAAGAACACACTGCATTCTCCTCTCCTCTGCAGTAGCACATGATTTTACTTTCATTCTGCCTACCTAAAACGTCCATTACAGTAGCTGCTAACTGCTATATTAGAATGATGATGTAAGAGTCTCTGAAGAGTTATAATTTTCTGATCAAAAATTATTATTTTGTCAAAGAAATGAAGATCTCTCAGGACCCATGTCCTTTTCTGATGAGAAGGGGCTGGAAATTGCACCAAGTCTTACACAGCATGCTTTCTTGTTCCTAAGATTGCTGATTGGCTGCTGCATTTCATGTGACTTGCACATACTCAGTGAGTGATCCTATAAAAAAGCACTATGGGGGGATTTTCAAAACCTATTTTTATATGAAATTTTATATTGCACAACTTTGGATATGAACCAGATTGCTCCCATGTCTAATTTGCAAAGCCAGGACACAACTAATCAACTCCACTTAAGCGAGGAGGGCAAGAGAGCATTGAAAAGGGATAAGTGATTATATAGAAGAGGCTGCTGTATTTAAACACTGAGCGGGATGTGGCAAGTGACAGGAGGCAAGCTGAAGCCACAGGAAGGGAACTCATATGAGCTTACTCACACAGCAGAGACAAGGGATTGGGGCAGGTACTACACAGGACACTAGAAGAGGAAGGAAGGTGAGGATAGAGGGCAAGACAGGGGAGTGGAAAGTGTGGTCATTGAATGCTAGAAGCCTGGGAATAAAACTTGAGTTTGGACCCTCATAGTGGAAGGGGTGAACATGGCCACAATTACTAAAACATGAGCCACCCAGTACCAGACTGGAACCTGGTGGTACCAGGGTACAGGGTTTTGCAGTGAAAGAGTAAAGGGGAAAGGAATGACATGAATGTGGGAGGAGACGGAGGAGGGTAGTACTGAGTCACTATGGGTGCAAATCCAGGACTCAAGGAATAGGACTGTAAGGATGGGATTGGTTTACAGGCCACCCTCCCAGACTGAAGAATTAGACAGAGAATTGGCA
Organism: Neoceratodus forsteri; assembly: GCA_016271365.2. Taxonomy (NCBI): domain Eukaryota; kingdom Metazoa; phylum Chordata; order Ceratodontiformes; family Ceratodontidae; genus Neoceratodus; species Neoceratodus forsteri. Next base: position 1,607,091,460 of record CM057449.1, read on the forward strand.
GGACATATCGGGAGGGCCTGCAGTAAGGGGACTGTGGTGATAGTGGGGGACTTCAACCTAGTGGGAGTGGACTGGAGCACCCCAGCCACAAATAATAGTTGGGGTAGATAGTGCTAGACACCTTCCAGGACAACTTCCTGGTGCAGATGGTCAGCAAACCAACCAGGTTAGTAAACATCCTTGTCCTAGTGCTGGCTGATAGGGAGTTTTGTGAGGGAACTAAGGGTGCATGAGCCACTGGTGGGGAGTGACCACTACTCAGTATGATTCACAATGGGTATGGGTAAGGAAGGAGTAGTGTCGGCCACAAGGGTGATGGACTTCAGAAGGGCTAACTTTGGGAGGATGGGGGAAATAGCAAAGGAGTATATGGCCAAAACTGACCCTAGTATGAAGGATAACAAGAGGTGGGAGATCATAAAGTTGGGGTTAGCAGAGGCAATGAAGACCTGCATCAAGGCTAGGATTAAGAAGACAAGGGCAAAGAAACTTAGCTTGGTAACAAATGGAGTCATGGAAAAGATAAGGAAGAAAAGAAACCCTTTAGGAGGTCCAAGAAGACAGGAAGGGGGGAGGACAGGGAAGAGTACCTGAAAGAAGCGAAGGAGGTTACAAGGGCAGTAAGGGCAGCAAAGGTGGCCAGGGAGTTCAGGCTGGTACGGGGCATTAAGGAGGGAGAGAAGGAATTCTTCTGGGAGAAAAGGGGCTGAAAGAACAATATTGTAAGGATTAAAAGCGAAGGGGATGGGTGGCAGTGGGGGGAATGGCAGAAGCACTTACGACTACTTCTGGTCGGTATTTACTAAGTAAAAGAGGGGAGAAACTCAATGGAGGACTGAAGGCAGGTAAGGAGGGAGAGAGCGTGACAGATGGGGAAATCACACAGGACAGGGTGCTGGCGTTATTGAGGGCATTGAGTGTGGACAAGGCACTTGAACCAGATGGCATTCATCCCAGGATACTGAAGGAACTGGCATAGGTACTTGTGGGGCCCCTGGCAGGCCCATTCAATGCCTCACTAGAGTCAGGGTGTGTACCTCAGGATTGGAGGATGGCTCACGTGGTACCTCATCATAAGAGTGGCCCCAAGGATGAACTGGGGAACTACAGAGCAGAGAGCCTCACATTCATCATGGGAAAGCTGATGGAGACAATCCTGAAAGGGAGACTGGTGACCCTTCTCAAGGCCAGTGGCCTACAGGACAGTAAACAGCATGGTTTTGTCATCGGTAGATCATGTCAGAGCAACCTGATGGAGTACTATGATTGGGTAACTAGACAACTGGACAAGGGCCAGACAGTGGTTGTCCTGTACCTGGACTTCAGTAAGGCATTCAACTTGGTGCTGCATGGAAGACTAGGAACTAAGCTACAGGGACAGGAGAAGATGGGGGCTGGGTAGGGAACTGGCTGCAGGAGAGACAGCAGAGAGTGGTGGGTGGGGAGCTATCATCCCCAAGGGTGGTGATAGTGGAGTTACACAGGGTTCATTGTTGGGACCAGTGCTGTTTGGGATATTCATTGCAGACATTTCAGTGGGCATCAAGAGCAGAATCAGTCTGTTTGCTGATGACACCAAAATGGGAGCAGAGGTAAATGACTTGAGGGGCTGGCAGGGGCTGCAGGAGGATCTGTCATTGCTGGAGTCCTGATCGGACACCTGGCAGCTGGGACTCAATGCCAAAAAATGCAAGGTGCTGCATTTTGATGCTAACAACCTAAGGAGGAGCTATCATCTGGGAAGTGTGGAGTTGATGGTGACTGAGGAGGAGAAGGGTTGGGGGGGTTCTTATTATGGGGGTTGGGAAATATGTATGGGGGCACGTGGTAATGAAGGGGTATATGTAGGGGGTACATGGGTGGTAATTATGGGAGCAATGAATAACTAAGCACAGTGTAGAAAGGTGTCTGCAAAGGCCAACAGGATGCTGGGCTGTATTGCTAGGGGTATATTCGGGGAGGAGTGATTCTGCCACTGTATAGACTGCTATTAGGCCATACATCTGAGTATTGCACACAGTTCTGGTGCCTGTACCTGAAGAGGGACATTACGCTACTGGAGGGGTGCAAATGTAGGGTGACTGAGATGATTGAAGGTCTGGGGGCATACCATACAAGAGTAGACTGAGAGAATTGAATATATACTCCCTGGAGGAGAGGAGGGAGAGGGGGCATATGATTGCAACCTTCAGGTACATGACAGGGATAAACAAGACTTGTACAGAGGGGCTTTTCAAAATAAGCAAGGGGAGGGACACCCGAGGCCATGATATGAGACTAGAGGGGGGAAGGTTCAGGAGGGAGATGAGGAGACACTTTTTTACGGAGAAGGTTGTGGCCAAGTGGAATGCACTGCTGGCTGAGGTCATGTTCAGTAGAACAGTGGGGAGATCCAAGAGGGGATGGGACATAGCAAAAGAGAGGGTCATGGGAGATGATGCAAGGGATGGAGGGGCACCTGTAAAATAGGGACTGCTAGCTGCACAACCGAGCAGATTTAGTAGACCATAAGGCCTTTTTCTGCTGACGTTTTTTGTATGTTCATATGTTTCAGAACTCTGACTTAGTTATGTTCAATTTGCAAATTTCAGATATTGATTAATATTTATGGACAATTTTTAGACTTTTAGACTGACTGTAACCTGGTCTATCATTTACATCTACAGTGTACCTATAGAATTGTTTTATCCAAAAAAATGGATGTGTAGTAATGTACCATTAAACAGAAATACTGCTGATACCGTAATTCAAACTTTTGAAAATAGCTCCAACAAGATAGAAAATGGTCTATGATCAAGGGTTAGTTTCTGACAGTAATGTAACTATGAAATGCATTATATTATGACTTTTGAAACTCCCACCCTAACAGCTGCATCTACTTTATTACTTTGAAAATTCCATCTTATGTAACTAGGAGTTGTATCCATTTTATGACCATCAGATATCATCCAACACAACTAGACATTTTACCCATTTTATAACTTTTCAAAATACCACCTTACTGTATGTTATAATGTTACATAGAGACATAGAAGTCATTAGCAGATAAGGAGCTCTTGGCCCTCCCAGTCTACCCTATTTTCCCTACCTACTGAGCCACTGCAGACCCTACTCGATCTCCAGTCTCCCCCCCCACTTGCCTTATTACTAAGGTCCCTTTGTGTCAGTCCCATGCATGCCCGAATCCTGTTATCATTTCAACACCCAACACCTCCACTGGGACGCTGTTCCAGGCATCCACCACTCTTTCTGTGAAGAGGTATTTCCTCACATCCCTCTGAGTCTCCCTTCCAGCTTAATGGCATGGCCTCGTCCTGTAGCACCTTTTTCTGTGTAAATGCTACTGTCATGTACCCTATTAATATCTTTGAGGTATTTGAACCTTTCTATCATATACCCCTTTTCCTCCTTTCCTCTACAGAGTACATATTTAATTCCTTGAGTCTTATCTCATAGAGATTTTGATGTAGGCCCTGCACTATTTTGCTTGCCATCCTTGGTACTGCTTCCACCTGATCCATGTCCATCTACAGATGGGATGTCAGAACTGGACACAATACTTGAGGGTGGGGCCTTACCAATGATCTATACAGGGATAACACTACCTCTTCCTGCTGTTGATAACCTTCCCTATGCACCTGAGAACCTGTTAGCTTTCTCCACTGCCTTATCACACTGCTTTACTACCTTCAGGTAATCGAGATGATTACACCAAGGTCTCTTTCTTGTTTTGTGGTTGCCAATACCTCTCTGCCCAATTAGTAGATTGCCCTGGTTTCAGTGACCCAAGTGCATGACTTTGCACTTTTGGCATTGAAACCCAGTTACCAAACCCTTGACCAGTCTTCCAGCTTTTTCAGATCATCCCACACTTTTACCCCTTGTGTCCACTCTGTTGCAGATTTTGTGTCATCTATGAACAAGTATAATTTCTTCCAGCTTTTCTGCAATGTCGCTGATGAAGACATTGTAGCACCAGGCCTAGTACTGACCCCTGTGGCACCCAACTGGTCACTGTACCTTCTTCAAAGTGAACCCCATTTAGTACTACCCTCTGTCTCCTGTTGCTTAGACAACTTTTTACCCATTTTACTTACCACCACCCTCTGTCTCCAGTTGCTTAGCCAATTGCTTACCCATTTTACTACTTTTGGACCCACTCCTAGGCTGCACAGCTTGATCACCAGTCATCTGTGTGGAACGGTGTCAAATACCTTACTGAAATTCATGAAAGCCACATCCACTGATCTGCCCTTATCCACTTCCCTGGTCACTCAGTTAAAGAACTTGATCAGGTTTGTCTGGCAAAATCTCATCATCTCGCGATGACACAACACATACATGTAAAACTGGAAGAGGGCTACACAAATGATGTTGCGTTTTTGGTGTCCTTGCATTTTATAAAATAAAGCATTCATCCTTAAGAGTTCCCTGAGGAGCACTGGTATTTGCTTTTCTTTGTACTGTTTCAGTTTGCTAGGCACCCTCTTGAGTGGTTGTGAAGCTGGTTTGCATTGTATTTATGTACTAGATTGAATTTGACAACTAATGGGGCTTGTTCAAAGGGTGACACAGGGCTTCTATCTAGCCCTGTTTCACACCATTTTCGCACAGCTGTGCCAAACTCCTTTGACGCTGCACCACCCAATTTTGGTACATTAGCAGCAGTTAAGACAGTTTCCTATTTACAGCAGCTTGCGCCAAAGATTTGGCACAAGCCCTGTAAAAAGGATCTCCCAAATGGTGCAGGTTAGACCATGGAAAAGCTGATTTAACCTGCGGCAGTTGGGGCTCAGGACTGAAAATCCCGAACCTTGGCTGGAAGAATGCCACAAACCTCTGTTCGCCAAATGAACATTGCACCAGAGGCTTACAGCATTCATGGAACTTTGAAAATCAAGCCCATGAAGCACAGGCAGTCTTCAAGGTTACTAACACTTTCTTACTCTCTATGGTTTGTTCCCAGTGTGAACATTTAGGTTTGCACTGTTACTCCCCATCCAAGCAAAGTCAATAAACTATGCCTACAGTTGTTTGATGTAACTGCCTCATACAAATAATGGTCCTTATTTTAAAAATATTCATTTGCAATAAATACAATGGTAATATATTTTGGTGTAACATATACTTCATCACTCATAATCTAGTGTGTAAGACTCATTTTAATGGTGTACTTAAATTGGCTTATTTCCATATAAGATGCATTGTTAAGGTTTGTTTTAACTGAGGCACTTTAAAATGCTGGTACATGCTTTACAATGTTTGGATTACGCTGTTGAATTGCACTTGCTCGGAGCTTTTGAATAATTCAATGTCCAGATTACAACTGGTGAATTTAGCTGTTTTAAACATAATGAGAAGGAACTCTTTAGAGCACGTCACACTTGTTTTGAAGAATTGCTGTGCGCTAGCTTCCAGTGAACAGAGACATGGCTTTGAAGTAAGATAGCTCACCTTTAATCTCATATGTGATATCCCACAGGCTTACCTCTCTGGGCTGGTGTATGATTAAACTCCTTTGAGGAACTGGTTAGAATTGGATAATGAATTACCAACTCTGAAGTGCAGTTCTTTATTTAACCAGGTAAGAGGTAGGGAAATGTTGTATTCCATAATGTCTTCCATCAGTTGCAAGATAATCTAAACATATACTGTGTAATGCCAGCACAAAATTAGTTAACATTAAAAAATCCTAATGAGTATACAATAGCAACAGCATTCATTTCATAGCTTTCTTGGTATACATCATATAGAAATATAATAAAACTATGGGTCTGATTTTCAGCTATAAAGAATAAAGGTGCAAAATGGGGCACAAACAGCCTCCCTGTTGTGCCGTGACATTTTACAGCTATATGCAAATGTCAGTTATAGTTATTGGGTGGAGCAGTTCACCCTATGACTGTAGTGAGCTGGAATGTATGTTAATACCACCACCAAGATCACACTTACAGTTGTAAGAACTGCAAACCAAAGGTGAGAGGTTCTGATACCCAAAGAAAGTTAGTGAGACAACTCTTACAACTGAAAGAGTGGTCTCAGCAGTGGTATTAATACATTATTGATTGAGATCAATCAATAACAAATTAAAATTTTAGAAAACTTGTCTCAAACAAGTCCATCTCCAGGGCAGCTGCATGTGAGACACTCTTCACAAAATAAGAGTGTCTCATGTGCAGAGAAAAGGAGCGCTGCGGGTTGATCAGGAACACTCTCTAGATCTATTTGCAAATAATTGTTGTTAGTTGTCAGTAGGTGGAAATGGGGTTTACATCCATGACCACCTGTTTATCAACCCTCACAGAACTATCGATGCCTTGCAGGTACCTCCTTGGTACTGGTTGGTCTCCCCACCCACTTGACCATTACCTTTAGCCCTTCTTTAATGTCAAAAGGGAACCAAATGTGTCAGTTGGCCCTGGTATCCCACTGTTCATCTACCACACCTGGTCCAGAGAAATGTAGAAACTTTACAGTTAGAAAAAAATACTGTGAGAGCCAGCCTGGTGGCACTGAGGGTTAAGGTGCTGGATGCCATATCTTGCTACATGCCAGTGACCTGAGTTCAGGAGTGAGTTTGGATCATCAGGGGTTGGCGAGGGGGGTGGGGGCTGAGAGATGATATAATTGGCCGCTGGGCTGCTATCATCTCATGGACTGGGGAGGTGTGGTTCCTCACTCGTAGCTGACACCTGGTGGAGACCAGGTGTCAGAGCAGAGTCGAGGGCAGACGCAACATCAGGAGGGTGGAAGGAGCTCTCAGTTTTCGTGTGTGTGTGTGTGTGTGTGTGTGTGTGTGTTTGTGTGTTTGTGTGTTTGCCTACATGCACACACAGTCGTTGTGCTCGCCATTGCTCTAGGTGGGAGAAAACCACAGAAAAGCCCATGTCCATGGCCTTATGTGATGGCCCTCAATGCCCCTCAGACCTTGCTTCATGTGTATCCCCACCGAAAGACGGTGGGGAAAGGCTGACAGGGTTGGTGGCAGAAGGGGCCCTGAATACAGGAGTAGGTGGCCATGGAGAAACAAACAGCTCAATAACAAAAGAAAAAAAGAAAAAGACTGTGAGACCATTAGGTCTTCATCAGTTCAAACAATACCACTCAGTCTGCTGCTGTGTGGCCTTGGACTGAGCCCACTACGTGAATTTGGTCTATTTGGGTTTTCCTCCCACCCACATTCCCAGAGCTACTAGACCCTTTTAACTGCCTCATCCCACCTTAACACCATGGACTGTCATAGTCCTTACCAATTAACTTATTAGGTAATTGCAGTTGTGCACCACTCTCTTTGTGAAGAAATATTTTATTGCACCTCTTTTAAAATAACCCCCAATCAGTTGGTATTTGTTGCCCCAATGCATAACCCCTTGCCGCATCTGAACAATGCATTTCAGTCCACCTTGTTGATCCCTGAGATATTTGAAAGTTTTTATCATGTCCCTCCTCACTCTTCTTGCCTCTGGTTAGAGATACAGCAAATTTTAAATCTGCGCGTGGATTTAGTGGCCACTTTAAGGCTAAGAGCACAACGCTAAGTGGCTACTATAAACTGCTCACTTCGCCTCTCATTATGACTTTACATTGTCATTTTACCTTACTCAATTCGAAGTAAGGAGAAGTAACAATATAGGCAGCCCTGTCACATCACATGGCATACAGTACTGTAAGTCACATGTTTTAGCAGGCAGGAAGGAAGTGAGTCAGAAAAGCAGTTACTTTCACTTTCTCCTTTGCAGCTGTAGAAGGAGCAAACCTTTTGGTGAGAGAGGAGAGTTTGTATCCTAGTTGCATCGTTGTGATTTTGAGCATACAAAAACAGCTTTTTTAAAAGCTACATCTTGATTTTTTTTGTACTGTGTTTGTCAATTTTTTTGTCTACTGAATTTTTTTTATAAGTTTTGTTTTGAGAGTGTGTGTGTGTGTGTGTGTGTGTGTGTGTGTGTGTGTGTGTGTCTGACAGTGTGAGACTGTGTGTGCGGGTGAAGGTCATAGTATTGAGGAGTCGGTGATAGTTGGGGACTTGTGCGTGATGGACCCAGGCTAGGACAGTCTGTGGCCTGTGGGCATGTTCAGAGAAGAGGAGTGCACACACATGGGGGAGGTCAGGTATTACTGACTGCTCTAAATCTTGGGTATTGCTTCCCCCTGTGGAAGAAGTAGCAGCAGCAGCAGCACCAGTGCCACAGGTGACTGCATATCCACCTAGTCTGCCACTACCACCACCACAAGTAGCAGCTGCAGGGCTCCAGCAGCACCCCTCCACCACCTTCAGAGCCACAGGTGAGCTCCAGGTAAATGTAGGTGGTTCCAGCAGTATATGTCCCCCCCACAGCTTCCCAGTGTGGCAGTTTTTTTAACTGTGGGGGAGACAGCACCATTGTGGTTTGCCATCTGTGTGGTGTGCTGGTGTGCCATGTGCCTCGGGGACACATTTGGGGGACCAATGGCCAGCACACGACATGGCAAACCACCAAAAAGGTGGAGTGGCAGGCTGCCACCGGGACCAGGCGCCCACCTGCTGGCCCTTCTGTGGCAGTGGCAGACGGTGCTGGGTTGAAGTTGTACTCACCCTGTAGAGGAGGAGGACAACTGCAGCAGCTGCTCCACCACCACCATTGACACCACAGTCGCCAGCACCACCCTCTCCGCCACCACCACTACCTGGCTTTCCAGCTCCAGTGGACCCCACCACAATGCCTGCAACACAGGCTAACATTGCACTGGTGTGGGCGGCCCTCGAGGAAAGCAATGAGAGGGTGGGTGCTGTGCAGCAGCAGGTGGATCAAATCCAGTAACAGCAGCTGCAAATACTGACAATGCTCCACCTGCTGCTTGAACAACATGGAATCCCCCATTAAGGGATTTTTTTCTGGACCCCTCCCCCCCCACTGTGCTGTACTGTACTGTTTTTGTGTGTGTTTTTTTTTTTGTTTAATAATAGACATTTGCCCTTCTGTTGTTGCAGTGCCTCAGTAATGTTGGCTTTCTGTTGTGGAGTGCTTGTGGGCAAGCTGTTGTGAGCAGTGCAAGTATGAAGTGCTAAATTGCATGTGTGCAGTCAGTGTTGTTTCCTGTGTCTGTGTGTGTGTGTGTGTGTGTGTGTGTGACATCAGACATTGTGCAGTGTGTTGCAAACATATATTGCTGTTGCTGACTTGTTGCAGTGTTTATGCTATAAAGAATAGTGAGCAGAATAATGTATTTTATTGTCACCATCATCATCAGTGAACTAAGTGATACAATACTTTTTCAGAGGTGTCTGGCCAGAGTGCACCTTAGTCACATACTGCACATATAACTTTTAGGAGAGCATGTGTTTTTTGTGCTATGATCTCCGGAAAGTCATGTTTGCACTGTGAGTGACTGAGGTGTACAGTGACCTATACCTCTGAAAAATATCATATCACTTAGTCCTCTGGTACTGATTGCACCAATAAAATATACATCAGGTATTCTTTGTTATCTTTGTTCTTGATACTGCAACAAGTCTTACCATATCTATGTTTGCATGAAAGCTGGACAATGTATGCACACACAGGAAAGAACACTGACAGCACAATGCAGTTTAGCACAAGATACTCGCATTGCTCAGTCTTCATGCTGTTTATGAAACACTTAAAATCTGATTCATGTGTCCCAACACAAAGTAAACATTACTGAGGCTCTATAACTATTTTTTTGTGAATAGATGCGGAAGAGATCACCAACTTACAGCATTGCACCTAATACAGGTGCCATTCTCAGGGGAATTTTCTTGCTTCACATGTCTACATGTGCACATTTTTGTGAAATCGCCGTACTCATTAAAGTTTGTCACGCCATAGGAATTTCCATTCAGAAAAGCCGCTCAAATTCCGCTTTCTCCAGCAACATTAGGAAGTGATGCCAGGGTAGATGCCGAGTGCATTGCTTCATTATAGTGAATGTCCGATTGTTCGGTAGCTTTTTGAATGTTTCTTTATGTTATAATGGTCAGTTTCTGGTGAAACTGTGAGCACATTTCCAGCAACAAGAGCCTTGTTAGTGGAAATGTGCCCACATTTCACCACAAACTGAACTTTATAACATAAAGAAACATTCAGATAGCTGCCGGACATTCATTATAGTGGAGCATGCACCCATGCTCCCCCTGGCATCATGTCCTAATGTTGCTGAGAAAGGGGGGCAGAATGTGGGTGGCTTTTCTGACCAGGAATTCCTCCATGACATGATACACGTTAATGAAATTACAGGTGGTTTTCACAGAAATGATATACAATGTAAGGACATGTGGTGCAAGAAAGATTCCCCTTGAAGTAAGGCACCCACATATTAGGTGCAACACCATAATTATGTAACATGGTGAATCTCTGTAAAGCAGCAGTGCAACAATCTGTTGAGAACTCTGACCTATATTTTTTAATGCTATGTTACAACTTCCTTTACTTACATCCTGACTTGTATGATACTATAATTTCCAATATTTGAGTCTGCTGTACTACCTTTTTTATGTGTGAAATAATGAAAGGAGCATTCCTTTTAATATGGTGCTGACCAGGTCTTTTTGTCAGTATTTTCCACTGCTTTTCCATCACATCAGTTAGTTGTTATATATCACTTCTGTTGTAAATTAACAGTTATGCAGTAGACAGTGTTTTATGACCCACAGAACAATATTTACTGAAAAGCAGCTGCAAATAAATACAAACCTGGTCATAACAATATTGAAAGGTGTGCTCATTTTTTTTCATACATGATAAAAGTAGTCAACTAAGTAAAGCAGACAGAAATTGTGAAAAGAAGTGTGTCATTCAAGTCATGACTAGAGGTAACTAGTGGCTGGCAATGTAAAACAGCATAAAAGTACAGTTCAAAATAGTCACCACATTCTTGCAATGTGCTTTAATTGATAATGTCAGTATGACATCATGAGCTCACAATCACACAACACACAAAATGCATCTGCCTTGTGTCCAGACAATTGACAAGTGGTAACAAAGTGAAATGGGAGCGTTACAGCACATACAAAGTCCCCCAGAATAAAATGATGACCCGTGAGTGAACTGTTGCTGGTCCAATGTGTGCTGCGATTCCAGCAAATGCAATGTGAACATCTCAACTGGATGGAAGGGTACCCTTTGTCTGTACACTAATAGTAGCCTTGGTGAGTTGATAAATATAGATATATATTTGTGTATTTTGTAGGTGAGGGGAGTTGACATGGACATGTACTCATGGTATTGTTCTGTATCACACGTCACAGGTACTGTTGATGTGCACATTCCAGTGATCGATGATAACTTTTTGAGTAGAAATTTGAAATGGAGAACTCTCAAGCAAATGAAGGTAAGTATATATTTTTTGGGGTGGGGGAAGCATATTTGCAGGTTTGTCTCTAATGGTTTCTTATTTGGTTACTTCTTCACAGATTTCATCTGCATCCTTCTTGAGTCTGGTTGTTAATGATGATCATGGTCATCAAATGAAACGACTTCTGCTTGTTGCATGTGTGCCCCAGCCGGGGGGCTGATGTTGAAGAACTGCTTAGGAGAAGGCCACTTTGACACAACAACATAGGATTTGGAAGTTTCCTGAAAAAAGAAATGAATGACTTCTTACAACTTGATTGTAATTTGTCCCTGGTTCTCAATCTCAAGTCAAGTTACATTTCAAAATCACATCTTTTCAAGTAACACAACCTGTGTGCAACTTTTTCAAAACTGTCATGGTCAGGGCTGCACAGCTGCAAGTTCAGAATACAGTGCATGAATGATAGCTTACAGAAATAGTTTTGGTGACATACACATGTCACCTAGTTAATGAATCATACTTAGTCACATTTGATGCAGTCTTTCCAAAAATTAAAAGGATGAAATAAAATCTTCATACTTACCAGAATGGATTTCAAATGGAAATTCCATAGGTTCCTCTGTACGGTACAGCTGCAGTACCATTCCTACTGAGTTTCAGCGAAGGAGAGTTTTTTGTTAACCTGTAAAAAAAACAAGTGTACCATATGTGTTTGACCATTGCGCTCTGAAAAGCAAATAAAACAAAACATACAACTAAAGGAAGTTAAATAGCGTAACAAACATTAGTACACATACTCATTTTATAGTTTAAATATTAAGAAGCTTTGTGCCTGTGGCTGATGGATGTGGTCTCCTGTTCTACTCCCTCTGCCTTGGCATGGTAAATATAAATGTAATGGGGAAATATTGTCTGAATGGCACTGATGGAGGGTGCTGGTGGTGATAGCTGTGGCAGATGATGACATTCCCTGTTATATCTTTCTGCATCTGGTGGTGGTGGCAGTGGCTAACATCAGTCCCAGTGGTGGTGGTCTGTGGGGTGGACAGACTCATGCTCAGTGGTGGCAGTGGCTAACACCTGTCCTGGTGGTGGTGATGGTCTGGGGGGGCACACCACCTTTTAACAACTTCAGTAAAAACCTGCCAACATTAACTACATCATCATTCTCATAAAGAAAGCTGCCCTCACAGTCATCTATGTCTGAAATCTGACCACTGGGAAATTCTTTCTCCATTGTGTCATCATCTACGTCAGTGGTGGGCCGTTTCATGCTGCCACTGCCAGTGCCACCAGGATGGTCCATTTACACATCACCAAAACCACCATGACTAGGCCAGGGTACGAATACTGAGGTTGCAGTCTGTGCTGCTATGTACCTCTCATTCATTTTAATGAATGTTAGCAAACTAACATTTGCAGAAGATAGGTTTGTCCAACGATCCCTGGCTATTGCACCTGCTGAGCTGAATACCCTCTCAACACTTACACTGGAGGGTGGGCATGTGAGGTACTTCAGTGCCACTGCAGTCAGCTCTGGCCATTCACTGACCTTTCCACTCCAGTACAAAAGAGGATCATCAGTTATTGTCAGATGCATGTTTTCAGACAAATATAACTCAACCATTCTCTGTGCCGCACTAAGTCCAGTGGTTGATGTATCATTCTGTTCTCCGGAATCATTTATTTCACAAATCCCCACTTGGGACACAGCCTCCCAAAGTGGGTTGATGCCAGCCACTTTGGATGACAGACCACCTGGAACTGCAGTCCCCTTCCCCTTGCAGGATATGCTTGATGGTCCTCCAGGTACACCTTCAGCCGGATTATGCTGCTGAGGTTTGCTGACCTGGGCACGTGACTTCTGTGCCCCATGAACCAAGCGTACCAGAATTTTTTACCTGTTCAGGCCCTCCCTGCAGTACTGATGCAATTTCATGTTTGTATTGTGGGTCCAGCATTGTTCCTATGGCAAAGTTGTCACTATGCTGAATGCTCACAATGTGACTATTCTGGTCTAATACTGTCAGCATGTGTTGCAGCAACATACTGCTAGCACTGTCTCCGGCAACATCAAGGCCATGCTATACATTCACCAATGTCTGCCTCAGCACCTGCAGCAGTGGAATTGATTGGCTAATGGAGCCAGACTCGCCACTCACAGCCTGTGTGGCATGTTCAAAGGCCACAAATTGTCATTACAGAGTTCATGAGGTGCTACTTTCAGTTATCATAAACATGGACAAAGATGATCAAGGGGCTGGGGACTTATCATACGAGAGGAGGCTGAGGAGTTGAACATGTACTCACTGGAGGAGAGGAGGACAGGGGAACTTGATTGAAACCTTTAAGTACATGAAAGGAATAAACAAGACAGAGATAGAGGGCTGTTCAAAGTAAGGGAGGGAGGACACCAGGGCCATGATATGAGACTGGAGGGAGGGAGGAAGGTTCAGGAGGGAGATGAGGAGACACTTTTACAGAGGGTGGTGGCTGGGTGCAATGCGTTACCTGCAGAAGTGGTATCCAGTAGAACAGTGGACTGATTCAAAGGGGATGGGACAGGACAAGGGGAGGGTCAATGAAGGGAAGGGGTGGAAGGAGGGCAGCTGCAGAATAGAGGTGCTAGCTGCACATTCGAGCAAACTTGATAGACCACTAGGCCTTTATCTGCTGGCAAATTTCATGTTTGTATGTTCGTATGGAGGCCCGGAACTGTCACGGCCAGTGTGCATCACAAGATATTCTGAGATGGGTTTGTATTGTTCATACAACCTCTCTGCCACGTATAAAGTGGAGTTCCATCGGGTGACAACTTCCAGCTTCAAGCGGTGCTGAGGCAGGCTGTTTTGCATCTGCAACTGCTGCAGTTGGTCACGGGCCTTTCCAGATTGTGAAAAGTGAGAGCAGATAGGGGTGTGCAACGGTCAGCATTTCCTTTACATCAGGGTGCTGCAGAAACCCCTGCTCCACAAGATTTAAACAATGGGCCATGCATGGAACACACAAAAAAAAACACCATTTGTGATGCATTTCACCACATTTGACCCATTGTCACTTGCTATGAACCCAGCTCTCAGGGACAGAGGGTTTAGCCATCTGTCAGTTTCAGTCAGTACCACGTCCAACATGTTTTCACCAGTGTGTGAACAGGTCACATTGCACATAGCAATTGTTCCATGCTGTTGAATTCCTGGAAGATTGCTACCACGACAATCCACCTTACTGCACTGATTATTCACACTACCAACATCACAAACAACCCCCGGCACCTGTGCCCAGTGTGCAGTTATACAGAAATATGAACTCCCCACTGTTTTGCCACTTGTCCACATATCTCATACTTAAATGGATGAATGCAGAGGTTGAAGGGCATGTCTTACTGAGTCGGACACAGTAGGGAACAACTCGGGACAGCATGGGTAGAAAAGTTTGTCCTGGATGGGACTTTCCATTTGGACAGGCACATGCAGCAAACTGATGGAACCAGAATTTCCACAAAGGAGAAGGGCAAAAATCAATTGCCAGCATTTCTGCTACAGCAGCATTAAGTTCACGGATGCTGTATGATTGGGGGTACTTCAGCTTATGCGCAAAACACTCTGTAGCGTGGCTGATCAAGCGTTTTACGGTGTGTGATGACATTGAGAAATGGTTCTGCTCTGTAATGATTCTGAATGGCATTGGCAGGGGGAGGAGTGTGGACATTTGATGAAGATGGTTGCACAGGTGATGATGACAAACCCAGAAATGCAGTTATTTTGCCAGATTTGCCAGCCGGGGTTGATGTACCACTTACACTAGACATACTGCATTCACACCACCACCACCAAAACTGCTACTCTCACCAGCACTGGACAACATTTCAAAGTCATTATGCTCCTCCACCTCATCATGCCTGTAGTAATCCTCTGTTTTTATTACCTCATTACTGCACACGTTTAATTTCCTACTGGACTTAACAGTCATGGAAGGGGATAACATGCTCGTTATGGTTGCTGACAAGGGTGAACACCCCACTGTGGTATTAGCTGCCATCTTGTGCTGGGTCCACAGTGCCATGTGCCTATTCTTAAGATGTGTATGCTGTCCTCCTGTGCCCAGGTGGCACCCCTTTTTATCTCAACTCACACACACATGGCAAACCTGGCAGATTGCAACTGACTCATCATTTGCATCTTGAACAAAAAAATCCCAAACAAGGGATTGTGATGCTCTACTTTTAACATGTCCATGACGCTGCTTATCTAACTCCGTTCTTTTAAGCACTGAAGTGGGAAGGGGGAGTGACGATTCGGGCATTGCACACCTGGACTGCAACTGACCACCATGACTACCTATCATTATTACTGGGTCATCATCGTCATCTGAAACTGGTAAATCACAAGTTTTTACGGGGGATTACTGCAAACAGACTCAGACACAGCCACCTTGAATTTCTTTTTCTCTGGTTCCCAACTGGGGTCAATTACATCATCATATTCATCAACATCACACACATCCACATCTTCTGCTTGGATGCTGGCATGTGGACTGCATGTTGCAACCACAGCAACATCATCGTCTTCATCACATTCATCATCATCTTCTACACCACCATCACCTGATATTTTTCACCACACTGTGAATCACTGCATGGAAAATGCGTGATATGAACCCCACGAGTGAGACAAAATATCACATTGTATCTTATCGTTGACATAATTATCAGAATCTTCAGGTTCAGTTACTTGGATGTTACTAGGAAGTATGACATCATCTACACTGCCACTCACTTGCATTGCTTCATACTCCACTATATTTTTGGATATGGTACACTGGTCAGAATTCGAACTTGAGGCAACAATACTCATACTACCACCACCAGCAATTGCACTAACACTAACATCACCGGCTTGGAAAACATCATCTCCTCCAACTATGAGTGAAGCTACTGATTGGGCTGTAAAAAACATTGTGGGAGAAATACCTTTCCTCACATAGCAATGCACTTCTGCGTTTGCGTACTACCACGGCCATAGACTATCTTACTGGCAGCAGTGCCATGGTGAGAACCAGCTTTGCATGCACATCTCTTTGCGGGCATTTTAGGGGATCAACAACAATATTATAAACAAATTTAGATTTTGGTATGTTCACTCTCTGATTGGGGGGACGCTGGATGTGAAGCCAAAAAAACAACTGTGGCTTCAGCAACAGATAGAGATGTCGCATAATGAAAACACCTTCAGTAACCAGTGGTGCTGGGGTCACAAACAACCAATCTGGTAAAAATTCCCTCTTGCCAGTGGGGATGGGTAACACTGACTGCAGATTTTATGGCAGTACAAGCAGCAAAACAAAGAACAGATACCACGATCGCGGCACAAAATCAAGGCAACTGCAGTGGATAGCAGGTTCACACTGCTGCGCCTGCAAGTACACTAGTATGTGGCACAATAAAGGTGTATTATTTGATGTCTTACAACGCACACTCACTCACACACACACACAGAACAGTTTGTCTACAATGGTGAATGAGTAATGTGTAGAATTTGAAAAGTTCAATAATATGCCACGTATTGTAATGTAAACAACCTGAAATTATGAACTTCTGCACCAGATCCACACAACACACAATCAGCAAGAAAATTTCAGCAATTACTGACAATATTACAGTGTGTAAATTAACACAGTCAGTTATATAACAAAAATATAGCCAAATTACAAAGAAATCACTATTTCTCCAACTTAAATCTACCTATATCACAGATACGCCCCTCCATAAGCACACTTTCACTGTCCTTTACTACACATCGTAATGTTGCAATAATATTCAAAATCCACACACAAACAAAACTCTCGATGATAGAGCACAGGAGGGTTTCCTACAATCGATGAACTAAAGTTTGAGCCAAACCTCCCCAAAAATGCTTTTTAACAGCTTTTAGAAGGTTTTCAATCACAGACATCTCTCAGAGCTCACTGTCTCCTACGGTTTCCTACACACACTACCACAAACTGAGGCTGTGCAGATCAATATAGAATCACTCATAGAGCAGATTGAGCCCATGCCCACCACTACCTCCAGCGTGTGAAGGTTCAGGCTACTCAGCTTCTCCTAACATGGCCTACCCTGTAGTCCCTGTACCATTCTAGTGGCTCTTCTTTGCACATCTCCAAGTGGTCCTGGTCCTTTTGAGATGTAGGTTCCAGAACTGTGCACTGTACTTCAGGTTTGGTCTCATGTGGGACCTATAAGAGTGTATCACCACCCCCATGGTTAATTCCCTATTGATAAAGCACAGCAACTGGCTGACTTTCACACATGCCCTGTATCATTGGGCCGATGGCTTAAGGCTGTCACTGACAATTTCCCCAAGTACCAGTCTCACCATTGTCTGGTTTACCTTGACATCTCCTATCCAGTACTCTGTTTTTGGGTTCTTACTTCCAATGTGCATGACTCTGCATTGTTTTTTGCACTGAATTTGAGTTCCCAAACCCCACAGCATTTGCCCAATTTCACTATGTAACTCCTTAATTTCAAGATTCCATCCCATCTCTACTCTGCCACACATTTTTGTATGATCAGTGAATAAGTTAATCTTACCCTCTATACCCACGTTTATGTTGCAAATGAATATGTTGAAGAACACTGGTCTTTGGACTGTACACTGAAGCACCTTGATAGTCACCTTCCTGACCTTTGAGTGACTCCCATTTAGTACCAACACACTGTCCTATCTCTGAATAAGTCTCTTATCCAGTTGGCTAAGATCTCCCCCACTCCCAGGTCTCTTAGCTTCTCAGCAGTCTCATGAGTTGCACAGAGTCAAAGGCCTTGATGAAGTCCAAGTGAAAGACATCCACAGCCTGATCCATACATACCACCTGCATTACTGTGTTAAAAAGCTGATGAGGTAAATTTTACATGCCCTACCTTTACAAAGCTATGCTCTCTCATATACTGAAGTCCTTTCTTCTTGAGGAACTCCACTATCCATTTGTGATGGTTGAATCAAGCAGTTTCTATCAGTCAGACTCACTGGCTTGTAGTTTACTGGCTGTCCTTATCTCTCTTTGGTGAAGAGGGATTACACCTGTCTCAGTCTGCTTCCTTTGATCACTCCGCTCTGCCAATGAGGGATTGCTGGAGATTTCCAGGGTTCATTTGAAGATCTCTGGAGCCCATGCATTTGCTTTTGAGGCTCCTACCCTGTGGAATTCTCTACTTCATCAGATAAGGGGATGCCTAACTGTGGAGAGCTTTAAATCTGCTCTTAAAACATTTTTTTCTCTCTTGCTTATCCTAATAATTAATCTATGGAGTTCTGTCATTTTATTGGTTTTAAATATCTACTGTCTTTAGATTTTACTCTGTAAAAGCTTGTTGGTATTTATATGAATTGTGCTTGCAACAAAAGCATATTATTATTATTATTATTATAATAATATTTAGAGACCACTTATGTTGCCTTGAAAAGTTAAACTGGTCAGCTAGCAGACCAACAAATGTCACTCTACCTGTCTAAGAACACTAGGGTGGAGCCACATAGAAACACAGAAACATAGAATTTGTCAGCAGTAAAGGACCTCTAGGCCACCTAGTCTGCCCAATTCATCCCTGCCTATTCGGTCACCGCAGACTTTACCTATTCCCCCTGGCTATTCTCCCCTTCTCCACTTATCTACTAACATTCCTTGGTTCCTATCCTGTGCATACTTAAAGCCCTCTACTGTTTTCACCCCCACCACCTCCACTGGTAGATATCCCAGGTGTTCACCACTTTTTCAGTGAAGAAGTACTTCCTCAAATCCCTCCTAAACTTCCTCCTTCCAGCATCATTGCATGCCCTCTGGTCCTGGTGCACCTTCTCATCTGAAAAAATGCTCCCCTCCTTTACCTTGCTCACCCCATGACGTACTTATAGGACTCTATCATGTCCCCCCTCAACTTCCTCTCTTCCAGGGAGTATGTATTGCAATCTCCCAGTCTCACCTCACAGAGCTTTTGATGCAACCCCTGCACCATTTTAGTTGCCCTTCTCTAGACAGCCTCCACTCTGTCTATGTCCTTCTTGAGATGTGATCTCGAGACCTAAACATAGTACTCTTCTAGATTAGGGTCTCACCAATGTTCAGTACAGTGACAACACCACCTCTCTACTTTTACTGGTGATTCCTCTCCCTATACACCACAGCATCTCACTGGCCCTGCCAACTGGCTTGTTACATTGCCTTGCCACATTGAGGTCATCAGATAGGATTACCCCAAGGTCCCATTCCTGTTTACTGACCATCAATACCCCTTCCCCATTTCATACACCACATCTGGGTTTCTGTCTTTAGGTGCATGATTTTGCACTTGTTTGCACTGAGATCCAGCTGCCATACTCTTGACCACTCCTTGTTTTTCTCAGGTCTCTACTCATTCTTTCATCCCCTCAGTATCTACCCCATTGCAGATTTCAGTGTAATCGGCAAGAGGCATATCATCCCTTCCTGCTCCTCTGCAATGTCATTTATAAAGACATTAAAGAAGACTGGTCCCAGTACTGAGCCCTGAGGTACCTACTGAGTCACTCTCCCTCACAAGAGTGAGTGCTATTTACCACCAGCCACTGTTGCATATCAATCAACCAATTTCATACCATTTACCTGCGGTCTAGACTGCCCAGTTTCCTTCTAAGCCTTCTATGTGGTAAGATGTTGAAGGCCTTGCTGAAGTCTAAGTAGGCCATGTCCCCACCCCATCCTGATCTAGTCCCCTAGTCATCCAGCTGAAAATCAATCAGATTCATCTGACATGATCTCCCTACCCCAGTGAATCTTGAAACCCACTGTATTCATAATACTCCACTAGCCTTTCTTTCAAAATTGTCTACATTAACTTCCATACCACTGATGAGACTAGACTTACGAGCCTATAGTTGCCTTCCTGCTGCCACTTTTATGAAGCAGGACTACATCTACCCTCCTCCAGTTAACTAGAACCACTCCTGTTTCCAGTGAGATGTTGAACAGGGATGACAGAGGAGAGCCAGTACCTCTCTAAGATCCCTCAGCACCCTTGAGGTACTCCATTCAGCCCTATAGCCTTATCCACTTCCAGATTCTGTAAATGGACTTGTGTCTACCTCCCTCCCCAGTGTTCCTGCTGCTTTTATGTAGTTTGTCTCCCTATCCCTCCACTGTGAATGCTGAACAGAGGTATCTGTTAAGGTATCTGCTTTTCCTGATCCTCCTCAGCATAGTCTCGCACTGCCCTTCTTAACCTCACAGTCCTTCTTGTCTTCATCTTTTCACTTATGTATCTAAAAAGTTTGGTCCCCATAATTACCCCTAGGCTATCCTGTCCTCAGTTTGCATCTTTGTGCTCCTCACTGCCTTCCCTGCTTCTCTCTGATTAACGTAATGTAATATACATGGCCTGGAATGATTTTCTAGCTTCTCATTTGCCTTTTTTGTCCCTAGAGTTTAGGTTGTGAGTGAAATCTATTACCATGATTTGTTGAAGTCATTTCATTTTTTGCTTTTACTTTATGCAAAAATAAAAAAAACTCTTTTGGTGAACCCCATTTAGGAGATCCCCAGAGGCTGTGTATAATGCTTAGAATGAATGAAATGCATAAAATGTCTCAAATTGTACTTTAGCAATAGTAATTTATCTTGCTTCCTTTTTGTGAGGAGCTTATTAGTGTTTCTGTTGTTATGCAGCAATGTATAGTCTCCAGAAATTCAACGTTAGGTTGTGACTATTAGCATTTACTGATTTAAATTCCTTTTTTGTTACACATAAGAAGTTTTTGTATAGGTGATTGGTGCTTTTTGTATGATGTCACACTTTTGTATCTAATTTAAAGACTTGTGCAATACCAGGATGTTAATGCCCCCTTGAAGGCACTAAGCCAAGGCACTAGGGGCTCTCACATGGTGGAAATTTGAAATACAACTATTTAGTTGATTCAACTGATTTTTGGTGTTTTCATTGCTGGAGTGCAGTAACCTTTGATTTGTTTATGTTAAATCACACTGTACTGTGGTTGCTGGTTCCCAGGTGACATCTTACCTTGACATCTGCAATACTGTCCCTGCTTATGAACACCAGGTCCAGCAATACCCCATCTCAAGTGGGCTCTCTGAATAACTGAGTGAGAAACACCTGTTACAGGACATCTAGGATGGCCCTGCTTCTTATTAAGGCTGTGGCTGGAATGTTCCAATCTACAGCTGGCAGATTGAAGTCCCCAACCAGCAGCACCTCCCCCTTTTCTGCCATTCTGCTTATGTCTTCCTCAGTGTCTTATCTGGCCCTTCCCCCTTTGTTGGAGGTCTGTATATCATATCCACAGAAGACAGTATGTGTGCTCTCATTACAGTACACAGGATGCGTGCTCCCTGTCAGTTCATACGGCAGCTGGCCAAGGTTGTGAGAGGAGGGTTGTGCAAGTCACTTTATCAGATGTGTGGCACTGGTGACAAAGGTAAAGGGTTCAAAGAGTGATTTGCTTGGTGCTGACAGTAAGGGGGGCTGCTAGACATCAGGGACTGAGTACTCTTGTACAAGGATGGAGATCAGAGGATGGGGGTGCCACTAGTCATTAAGAAATATTAAACTTTTATGGGATTAGTGGGTGGGGGCATTACTGGACACAAAGACATGCTTTGGTACAACTGGCTGGGGTTGGGGGTTGGGTGGTGGTGGCTGCAGTACCTTTGTCTGCCACCAGGATCTTGCAAACTGTTAAGTTGGGGTTTGCAAATGTGGCAACTGGCATCCATTTATGTGGCAGTTACCATCTGTGCAAACCTCTGAATATGCCCCTTCACCTGTATGTAGGGGATGACTGCCTCATTTGCATGGGTGTACAGGTAGCTTAGCAAACTGGCCTTAATGGGTTTTGCCTGTACTGGGGGTGGGGTCTGAATTTAGGCACCACCCAAAAAATTGGGTGCAAAACCCAGGTAGCTTGAGCAAACACCCCCCAGTGTCTGAGCTACATTTTGAATATCTGGCCCCTGATCACGTTCCTATGCCCTAGGTGCATAATTTTGCACTTTTTGGCATTGAACCCCAACTGCCATATTGTTATCCACTCCTCTAGTTCCCTGACATCCCTGAACATTCTCTTCTGCCTTCTCCTAAGTGTTTACCATATTGTAGATTTTGTATCATCTGCAAAAAAGCATACCTTTTCTTCCAGTTCTTTGGAGATGTCATTTTAAAAGACACTACAGAATACCATTTCTAGCACTAAGCCCAGTAGTCACTGTCATTAGAATTGGTGCCATTTACTTCCACACTCTGTCTCCTATCCATTAACCAGTTTCTGACCCAGTTCACCATTTTGAATCCCACCCTTAGGCTGCACTGTTTCATTGTCAGCCTCCTGTGTGATACGGTTTTGAAGATCTTGCTAAAGTCCAAATGGGCTATGTTCATTGCCCTCCCATTCTGATTTCTTGGTTATCCAGTCAAAAATCTATAATATTTGCTTCCCATGACCCCCATTCCCCAGTGAATCCATGTTGCTTGTGGTCTTGCAGCCCACTAGATTCAAGATACTCCACTAGTCTTTCCTTTAACAGGGTTTTCATTAATTTCCCCACAACTGAAGGAAGACCGACCAGCCTATAGTTGCTAGTATTCTCCATGCTACTGCTCCTATGTAGAGGACCATGTTAGATCTTGTCCAGTCCTCCAGAACCATGCCTGTTTCCAGTGAGCTTTTTGGTGAGGCTGCCAATGGAGCATCTAGCAGCTTCTTGAGTCCTTTTCAAACTCTTGTATGTATCCCGTCCAGTCCCATAGCTTTGTCCACCTTCAGAGCTGCAAGTCCCTTCTGGACTCTTTTCCTATGAGGACTTGTGTCCACTTCCCTCTCCTCTAGCCTTACCTCTTACTGTTGGTTTGTCCCCCTTCCTTCCACTGTGAGGACTGAGCAGAAGTAACTGTTTAGGTTGTCAGCTTTTCTTGATCCACCTCTGTGCTATCTCCCCCTCTGCCTTTCTAATCCTCACTATCCTTCCCCTTTCTTTCCTCTCTTCATACTTATGTCTCTAAAGAAAGTCTTGTACCACTAAACAAACCCTTTCATGATCCTTTCCTCTGTCTTGGCCTCTTCTCTCTTTATGAATCACCTGCTGTCTTCTGCTTTGTTGAGTATACCTCTTTTTGCTGTTTCCTGTATGTGTCTTTATACCATTAGAAAGCCACCCTTTTCTCTTTCAACACTTTTGCCACTTTCTTTGAGAACCATAATGGTCTATTTTTCCTTATGCTTTCACTCACTTCCTTCATGCAGAGGTTGGTTGCTTTAACTATGCCCTCCCTTGTTTGTCCCCACTGAGCCTCTACCCCCCTGGCAATCCCTCACTTAAGGCAGTTTGTGAGGCAGTCCCCCAATACCTTAAAATATGTTGTCCTAAAATGCAAGACACTCATCCTCGTGTGGTCAGCCTCTGTTCATGTCTTTACATTAAACCACACTGCATGGCAATCACTCATACTCAGGGGCTGCCACTGTGACATTGCAACACTGTCCCAGTTGCAAGCACCAGGTCCAACACTGCTCCATCCCTAGTGGGTTCTTTGACTAGCTACCTGGGAAAAGTCCTTATAGGGAACAGAAAACTTCAGAACTGATTGAAATTCTAAGCGTTTCCAAGCCAGGCTGTTCTTTAAAGTACTTAGGAGTTCTCACTTTAAATTGACACAGAGCCAATTGTTGAAGGATTACTAAGAGGTCCTAGATTTATTTTTTGTCAGGACTGTTCAGTGATTCCTGGAGAAGAGTTGTTTTCTCTTGGCTCTGAACATGGTGGAGAGGAAGCTTCTTCTTAAGAAACCCTTTTTGTACCTGGATCTCATTGCAAGATATATGGCTGTCTTAAACCTTCTCTTCTTGAGTAAGGTGATTGATAAGATATCCGTGCATAACAAAAAATATAACATCTCTGAACCTTTCCAGTCTGGTTTCAGGCCTCAGCATGGCAGATAAACCATGCTTGTCGAGAAGTTTAATGACATTCTTCTGGTAAGAGACAGAAGGAAATGCTCTCTTATAGTTCTTTTCAGTCTCTTGTCAGTGTTTGATAGAGTGGATTACGGGGTTTTGATGAGTCACCTGAGGCAATATGGATGTTACATTAGAACAACTTTTAGATGGTTTGAGTTATTTTTTGTCTGGCAGATCCCATCATATTGCATTTCGCAAGACCAGTTGTGATCAACTGTGGGGTACCTTGGGGGTTAGTTCTCTCCCCCATTTTATTCGATGTATACATACTGCAATTGGGAGTTACATTAGGTGGTACAAGTTGGAATTTTACTGTTATGCAGATAATACCCAACAGCACCTGTCTTTTTTTGTGAGAGATTGGCATAATGACTATGTGGCCATTACCAAATCATGGTGCATTGACAAACATGACTGGGACATGGTCATACCAGGATTGTACATGATGTTCAGAAGGGATAGGGTAGGAAGGGAAGGAGGAGAAGTGGTGCTTCATGTAAAGCAAAGCATAAAAGCAGCAGAAATACAGGGAATTCAGGGGTGGGCAGAGGTGCAGTGGGTCACACTCAAATCGGAAAATAGAACCATTATTTGGACAGGTGTGATCTCTGGGCCTCTGACACAGTGGGAGTACTTACTGTGGATAAAGAAATGTTAGAAACAACTGGAAAAATGGAAGAAAGGGAGGTGTTGCTGCTGAGGACTTCAATCTGCCAAATGTAGATTGGAGCCTCCCTGCTGCAGCTTCAGATAGAAGCAGGGGCATCCTGGATTCACTGCAGGGGGCGCTCCTCAGGCAACTAGTCAGTGAACCCAATCGGGATGAGGTAATACTGGACGTGATGCTTACTAACAGGGACAGTGTTACAGACGACAAGGTGGGAAGCCATCTGGGGACCAGAGATCATCATACAGTGTGGTTCAACATAAGACCAGCTGCAGAATCCAAAGGCAAGACTCCTAGACTTCAGAAGGGCTAATTTTACTAAGATGGTTGAATGCCTCAGGAATGACCTAGTAACATAGAAATATAGAAACAATGAAACATAGAAAATTGATGGCAGATAAGGACCACTAGATCCAGCCAGTCTGCGCATATACCCTACCTCTTTGAACAGTGCCCTCTGATCCTACTTGGTCAGTGGTTTGCACCTCTCCTCCTCCCTCTAGGGTAACCTTGTGCCTATCCCATGCATGCTTGAATTCCCCCACTGAGCACGCATCCACCACCTCCTGGGGTAGGATGTTCCATGCATCAACCAGCCTTTCCATGAAAAAAAAACTTACTTACATTGCCCCTCAACCTTCCACCCTCCAATCTCATTTCGTGCCCCTCATTCTTGTATCCTCTTATGCTGAATGAGGTCATGCATCAGTACCTTGTCTATACCTTTCAGATACTTGAAGGTTTCTATCATATCTCCCGATCCCTTTTTCTTCCAGTGTATACAACTTGAGGTCCTTCAATCTTTCCATATGTCTTCCGTTGTAATCCCTGCACCATCTTAGTTCCTTCTTTGAACTGCCTCTACCCTATCTATGCCTTTACAAAGATGTGGCCTCCAGAACTGTACACAGTATTCCCGATGTGGCTTCACCAGCATTTTTGTATAGTGGCATCACCACCTCTCTTCTCCTACTAGTGATACCCCTTCCTATGCACCCAAACATGCGACTGGCCCTCCTACAGGCTTGGTACACTGCTTGGCCACCTTTAGATCCTCTAAAATGATAATCCCAAATCCCTTTCCTCCTGGTGACTGCCAGAAATTCCTCACCCCAAACCTTTGCTCTCTGCCAGGTTTCTGTGCCCCAGGTGCATGATTCCGCACTTCTTCACATTGAACCTCCGTTGCAACATTTCTGACCATTCATCCAGCCTCCTAGGTCCCTCCTTATCCTGTCCACCCCATCTTGAGTGTCTACCATGTTGCAGATCTTGGTGACATCTGCAAATAGGCACACCTTCCCTTCCAGCCCTTCTGTTATGTTATTGATGTGGTCATTAAAAAGGACTGGCCCCAGGACCGACCCCTGAGGCATCCCACTGCTCACCCCTTTCCTCGGACTGGACTCCATTAACCATCACACTCTGTTTCCTGTCCCTCAGCCAGTTACCAACCCAGTTCACCATCATGTAGCCCACACCCAGGCTGCCCAACTTATTTACCAATCTCCTATGTGGAGCAGTTTCAAAGTTTGCTGAAATCGAGGTATGATACATCTACTGCACCCCCTTATCCATCTCCTTGTCACTCAGTCAAATAAATCTATCAAATTAGTTTGACATGATATTCCTGCTGTGAATCCATGCTGTCCTGGATCTTGTGCTCCAATGGATTTCAAGTGTTCCACTATCCTTTCCTTGAGCAGTGTCTCCATAATCTTTCCCACTACTGATGTTAGGCTGACTGGCCTATGATACCTGCCACCTCCCTGCTTCCACTGTTGTGAAGAGGGACTACATGTGCCCTCCTCCAGTCCTCTGGAACCACTCCTTTTTGCAGCAACTCACTGAACAAAGATGCCAGTGGTGCTGTTAACTCTTCTGTTAGTTCCATTAATATCCTGTGATGTATGCCATCCAGGCCCATTGCCTTATCCACCTTCAGTTTTGTGAGCTCCTCTAGGACTTCTTCTTCTGTAAATGAAGAGGTGTTCACCTCCCTCCCCCCTTTGTGTCTGCTGCCTAGTCTGGTGATCCCTGACCCTCCCTTTCCTCCGTAAAAACTGAACAGAAGTATTTATTTAGTATTTCCTCCATTTCTGAGTCTCCCTCCACACACTCCCCTTAACCTCCTCTAAGTCTTACAATCCCCCCGTCCTTCCTTCTATCACTGATATACCTGTAGAATATCTCATCCCTATTCTTCACTGTCTGTGCTAGTCTCACCTCCATTTGTACCATTGCGCTCCTAACAGCTTTCCTGCTTTCTTCAGACTATTTAGGTACACCACCTATCCTGCTCCCTCTACATATCTTTATATTTCTCTAGTGGAAGATGACCTGTGGGGTAAAGGAAAAGTGGGATAAATTAAAGGGCATAGTGAAGATAACAAACCTCTTTGTTAAGCAGATATTTAAAAGAAAACCAAAGAGAGACCACTACAGTTCTCAAAGGAGGCAGCAGAAAAGATGAAGACTAAGAGAGCAGCATTCAGCAGGTATAATGAGACCCAGAGAGAGGAGGATAGGGAGTATATAAGGAAAACAGAGGAGGCAAGCAAATCAGTGAGGAGTGCAAAGCAGTAAACTGAGGAAATAATAGCTTAGGGAGTATTAAAGGGGACAAGACATTTTGGAATATTAGCAAAAAAGTAAAACAAAGGGAGGATTGTACTGTCAAAGTGGGAGGAGGTGACTGTATGGAAGGGGTGTCAAGAAAAGCATAGCTCTTGAAAAATACTTCTGTTCAGTGTTTACAGTAGACAGAGAGGTGAAGGACCATGCAAGGGCACCAGGAACTTTGCTGGGAAGGACATGGAAACTAGTTCATTTCCTGAGGAGAGATCCAGAAGGCATTAATTAACCTGAAGGTGGGCAAGGCTATGGGGCCAGACAAGGCACACCCAAGGGTGCTGAGGGAGCTCAGAGAGAGATACTAGCTGCACCTCTGATAGACCTATTTAACAGATCACTGAAGACAGGCGTGGTTCTGGAGGATTGGAGAAGGGCAGATGAAATCCCACTTCACAAAGCCAGTATCAAGCAAGAAGCAGGAAATTATAGGCCTGTCAGCCTGACATCGGTGGTCAGTAAGTTAATGGAACTGGTACTAAAGGAAAGGATTGTTAGATATCTTGTATCCATCAAATTACAGGATCCTAGGCAGCATGGTTTCACAAAGGAAGGTCATGCAAAACAAATCTTTTAGATTTCTTTGACTGGATGACCAAGGAGTTGGATCAGGGAGGAGCAGTGGCTGTGGCCTACCTGGACTTCACCAAGGCTTTTAACACCATTCCATACTGAAACATAGAAACGTGCACTTCGACGGCAGAAAAGGACCACTTGGCCCACCCAGTCTGCCCATTTCCCTACCTACTGGATAAGCTGCAGATTCTAGTTAACCAACAGCCTGCTTCCTGCAACCCCCTACTATAATTGCTTTGTGTCTGTCCCATGCATGTTTGAATTCCCCACTGTTTTAGACCCAACGACCTCCTCAGGAAGGCTGTTCCATGTATCCACCACTCTCTCCGTGAAAAGAATTCCTCACATTACCTGTAAGCCATCCCCTCTATCTTTAAACTGTGCCCTTGTTCTTACACTCTCTTTTTCTGAAAGATGCTACCCTCCTGGACTTTGTTGATCCCTTGAGGTACTTGAAAGTTTCTATCATGTCCCCTGTCCTCCCTTTCATCAAGGGTATACATTTAACTCTCTCAGTCTCTCTTCATATGGTTTCTGGCGTAGACCCTGCACCATTTTAGTTGCCCTCCTCTGGACTGCTTCCATCCTGTCTATGTCCTTGCGTAGATGAGGTCTCAAAACTGCACACAGTACTCCAGATGGGGTCTCACCAACTGTCTGTATAGAGGATAACCACTTCCTTTTTCTACTTGTGATGCCCTTCCTATGCATCCCAGTATCCCCCTGGCTCTCCTTACTGACTTTCACATTGCTTACCCACCTTTAGGTCATCTGATATGACTACTCCCAGGTCCCTTTCCATTTTTGTTGTTGTTAGTACCTCCCCTACTATTGTGTACTCTTCTCCTGGGTTTTTGTTTCCCAGGTGCATTACTTTGAACTTCTTTGCATTGAATCTAAGTTGCCATATGTCTGACCATTCCTCCAACCTTGCCAAGTCCCTTCTCATCTTTTCTACCCCCTCTTGTGTATCAACTCTGTTATAGATCTTTGTGTCATCTGCAAAGAGGCATACCTTTCCCTCCAGACCCTCTGCAATGTCACTTATAAAGATGTTAAAGAGGATTGGACCCAGTACTGAGCCCTGGGGTACTCCACTAGTAACCCCTTTCTTCGGAATGTGTTCCATTCACTATTACCTTCTGTGTCCTGTTGTATAGCCAGTTCGCTACCCAGGCTACCACCCTGGGACCCACTCCCAGGCTGGCTAACTTGATTATTAATCTTTTGTGCGGGACTGTGTCAAATGCCTTGCTAAAGTCTAGGTAGGCCATATCCACAGCCCCACCCTGGTCTATTACTTTGGTCACCCAGTCAAATAAATCAATTAGATTAGTCTGACATGACCTTCCTGCTGTAAATCCATGTTGCTTTGGGTCCTGTGCCCCGCTGGCCTCTAGGTACTCAACAATTCTTTCTTTCAGAAGTGATTCCATCATTTTCCCTAAGACTGAGGTCAAACTTACAGGTCTGTAGTTTCCTGCTTCTGCCTTGCTCCGTCTTTTGTAAAGGGGAATCACATCTGCCCTCCTCAGTCCTCAGGTACCACCCCATCCTGCCATGATTTGTTAAAAGTGTGGTCAGTGGTGTCCTTGGTCCCCTTAGTTCTTTTAAGATTCTGGGTGAATCCATCAGGCCCCACTGCTTTGTCCACCTTGAGTTTTAGGAGTTCTTTCAGGACTCTTTCTTCTGTGAATGGACTGGCATCAACCCCCTACCCAGAGTGCTTCTATTGTCTGGTTTAGGTAACTGCTCCTCATCTTCTTTTGTGAATACTGAGCAAAAGTATTCATTCAGCATCTCTGCCTTTTCACTGTCTCCTCTGCCCACCTCCCTCTCCTTTATTAATCTTCACTATCTCTCCTTAACCTTTCTATGCTCCTAATGTACCTATAAAGGTTTTATCCCCTTTTGACCAGAGTTGGCTATTTTTTCCTCAGTTTGTGCCTTTGCCATTCTGACTGCCTTTCCTACTTCTTTCTGCTTTAATTGATACAGTTCCCTGTCATGCTCCCTCTGTGATTCCTTATACTTTTTGAATGCAGCCTTTTTCTCCTTAACCTTCCCTGCCACCTCTTTTGAGAACCATAGTAGTTTTTTACTCCGCTTTGTTTTCTTTATTTGTTTTACACAAAGACTTGTTGCCTCTATGATGGCAGTTACGATTTTTCTCCATTGTTCTTCCACCCCTCCTATTTGGCCATTTGCTAGTGCATTCTTCAGGTGATCACCCATTTTGCCAAAGCCAGCCCTTCTAAAGTCCAGTATCTTTGTTTTTGTATGGCTTATCTCCATGGTTGTGCTCATTGTGAAGCACACTGTGCAGTGGTCGCTTGTTCTCAGATGTCTGACTTCTAAATTTGTGATCTCTCTCCATTTGAGGTACCAGGTCTAGTATTGCTCCCCGAATGGGTTCCAGCACTAGCTGTCTAGGTCTGCTCTGCAGGGCATTGAGAATGACCCTGCTCTTGGATGTGGCTGCAGTACATGTCCTCCAGTTAACATCTGGCATATTCAGGTCCCCATCAACAGTATCTCCCCTTTTCAGCCATTTTGAGAATGTCCTCTATCATTTTCTTGTCCATTTCCTCCCTTGAGGGCGGGGTCTGTATATAACCCTGTGCAGTTCTTGATGCACCATTCCCCATCTCAAGGTAACCCAGAGTGCCTCTTGTCCTCCCCCTTTACTTTTTAGTTCTGTAGCTTTGATCCTTCCCTTATGTATAGAGCTACTCCACCTTCTCTTTACCTTCCCTGTCCCTTCTGTAGATTGTGTACCCTGGTATGTTGACATCCCATTCATGGTTCTCGGTGTACCATGTTTCTGTGACTTACAATATCCAATTGTTCATCTTCCATTAAAGCTACTAGCTCAGAAAGCTTGTTTCCCAGACTACGGGCATTAGTAGTCATTGCCCTCCATTTAATGTTGGCTTGATCCTTTTTTCCCCCATCCCTGCTCTTATTGCTCTTATCTATTTTACCATTTACCCCCATCCTGCCCTGTGTTGAGCTCTGTACCTCAGTGTTTACCCTACTACCTGCCATGTTTTGTGGGGGGAGGCTTGACTTTTCCTGCCTTATATCAGTATACTGGAGACTGGTAAGCATGTTGGGTATTGGGGATTGGTAATAAGTTGGTAACCTGGATAAGAAACTGTTTAGCAGATAGGACACAGTGGTAGTGGTAAACAAAGTTCATTCCAAGAAAAGGAGGGTGACCAGCAGAGTACTTCAGGGATCAGTGCTGGGACTGGTCCTCTTCAATGTCTTTAAAAGTGACTATGCAGAGGAAGTGGAAGAGAAGATCTGCCTCATAAAGAAGACACCAAGATCTGCAACAGAGAGGACAATCTTGGTGGGGGGGTCGTGGAAAGGATAAGCAGGGATCTAAAAAGACTGGAAGAGTGCTCAAGGGTATGGCAGCAAGGTTTTAATGCAAACAAGTGCAAAATAATGCACTTGGGCCATAGAAACCAGGGAATTGAGTACAGAATGGGCAGATTAATACTGACAAAGACCAAACGGAAAGTGACCTAGGCATAATCATATTGGATGACCTAAAGATGGCTTGGCAGTGTGACAAGACAGTCGGAAGGGCTAATGAAATGCTGGGGTGCAGAGGAAGGGGTATCACCAGCAGGAAGAGGAAGGTGGTGCCTCTCCATATGGACTGCTGGTATAATCCCACCCTGAGTACTGTCTCCAGTTCTGGAGACCACAGGCAGGATTTTTGAAATACTAAGAATGCCACAAGCCCAAGGTGTGCCAAACATACTGTGCACGGGATCTGCAGCATTCAACTGGCTGGCATCAGAATTGTCTATCTTGTGTGCCAAGGGCAGCAAGTGAGACTAACTTTTTGCAGTCTAGCTTGTGACAATCCTGAGGACCAGTTTTATGGAGCTTGTGCCAGATATTTGGCACAAGCTGCTGTAAATGAGGAAACCATTGCAACTGCACCAGAGATTGCAAAATCAGGCACAGTTGCAGTGATGAGGTTTGGTGCACCACCAGAACTCCTAGTTGTGCACAGGGCTTGTCACAAGTCCTGCAACACATTTAAAAATCCTGCCCCACATCTCTGTAAGGACACAGAGTAGAGCGGTCCAGAGGAGGGCTACCAAAATGGTGCAGGGTCTGTATTAAACGCCCTATGAGGAGAGACTAAAGGAGCTAAATACAATTGAAGAGGTGGGAGGGGTAAAATAAAGACCTTTAAATACTTCATCAGGGTAAATAAGGCACTGGAGGGGGTATTTTTCAGAGAAAAAGGTGCCCTAGAACAAGGGCCATGATATGAAACTGGAGGGGTTAAATTCAGGAGGAGGGTGGTGGACATCTGGAACAGCCTTCCAATGAAGGTGGTGGGGGTAAAAACAGTGGTGTGATTCAAAAATACCTGAGACTGGTACAAAGGAATCATAAGGGTAAGGAAGGGGACAAGAGACTGCCCCATAGATCAAGTTGGGTATGAAGCAAAAAATGTAGGTTAACAAATTGCAACTGTACATCATATGCACACATCACTGCACGACTCCCAAGGTGAAAGGGAATCGAGGGAGATAAGCAAGAGCAACACCCAGGCGACAGACCCTCTCCCCTCCCCACTGACAGACCTGTGGGATTTTCAAAGGGCAGATGCAGGCAAAAGCATTTTTCACCAGTGTCTGTCAGACTGTACAAACCAGGTCCTATTTTCAAAGGGTTCAGCGTGTTTCAACAATTTACACTATCTACAGCAACTTGTGTCCCCAAAATGACACAATCAGACAAATCGTGCAAGCAACAAAAAGAATGCATTTGTCAAAAACATATGGTATGCATGCCAAAATAATGTGTGCATGATTAGAAAAACAGTACATGCATCAAGAAAAATGGTGCATACAACAAAACAATGGTACACATTTCAGAAAATGGGCTTATATCATTTTCTGATGCAACCCCATGATCTGCATCCACACTGTTAAATCATCTGTTAGATACATAGAAACACAGAAGTTGATGGCAGATAAGGACTGCAAGGCCCATCCAGTCTGCCCATTTCTTTTACTTTATGAATGTGCCACAGGCCTGTACTCTGTCAATGGCCTATGTATTCATACTCACCTGTATTGCTCCTTATGCCTATCCATGCCTGTTTGAAGCCCTGAACTGTATTCATGTCCACCACTTCCTGAGGCAGGCTGTTCCATGCATCCACCACCCTTTTGTGAAAAAGAGACTTCCTGGAGATCACGTGATGCTGAGTCCAGTAGCTGCTTCCGGTTCCACTACCGTTGCCTAACGCCATTTTCGGAGTTTTCGGTAATTTCTACGTTTGATTGCACTCCCGAGTAAATCTGCCAACACAGTGATCCTCCTGGTAGCAGATTTGGTGGAAATGGAAGCCGAAATGCGCCTTGCCATGCCAAACATACCCTCCTGTTACGCCAGAAAAAGGCAGCAAGATCCCGGCCCAATCGGCGGCTGGCACAAGACAAACTACGGAGCAGCCTCTGCAAATCCCAATCCTGATCGACTCCTCTTACCCTCAAATTATTCTCCAAGAATTGAAACCATTTTGGGACGACCTTAAATCAGTGGTTAATGAAGTAAAGCAGATTACTACAGCATTGGAGGACTTATCTACCAGAATGGCGGATAGTGAATCTACTGCTCTCTCTGGAGAAAAAAGCAGAACAGCACCTGCAGCGAAGTGGTGGATAATCGCCAAAATTAAGAAATTAGAGCAGAAAATAGAGGACTTGGAGGAGGAGCTGCAGAAATAATGTTTTCATAATTGGGCTGCCTGAGAAGGAGGAAGGTCGAATGCCATCCTATTTATACAGAAGCTGATAGAGAAACTGGCTGGTCCTTCCCTGCTTGGCTCAATCGTACTACAGAGAGGGGCCCACAGAGCCTCTTAGTTGATGCTCACACCAGGTGCCCATCCTCAACCCATAATAATAAAATGTCTGAATTTCCAGGAGAAGCAATTCTTTATGGGGAAGACCAAGGAGATGCAAGACGTGCTATGGGAGGGGAAGCGAATTCGAATCACCCAAGATTTACCTGCCACTGTAAGGCAATGCAGAACCCTATTTCACCCTCTAGTCTCAAAGCTCATAGCTGCAGCAGTGGAATTTCATATGGGGTATCATGCACACTTGCAGGTGCTTATCTCTGGAGCCTGGTCAACCTTTGAGGATTTTGAGAGCGCCAAAGTAGCCCTGCAAAAAGCCTTCCCAGATCTGTTCCCTGCTCGTTGAAGTGATAGAGGAGACTTGAAGGAATGCTACCAGTCTACTGCGCTTGTGTTTAAACCTTGTAGGATGGTTCTGATTCATAACCAGCGAAGTACTGGTTCCCAGTGGACTTTTATTTATACAGGGACATACCGTGATTGTGCAAGAAACTGGTGGACTCACTGCACTTTACCAAATAGTATTATTGTAATGGTAGCAAGTTCTATTTGATCCTTGTATTATTTGACACAGCATAGAAAGTGTGACTTATAGGAAAGGCTGTGTGTTAATATTTTCTGAGAGTTCCTGATCTGGGTTGAGATTAAGTGTGTCTTTCATTTTTTCTTCAGGAAGCGTGTAGCTTTTTGCGTTTCTTGAGTAGAACTGTTATATTTAGTGGAGGGTTGGTCCTGCTATGAGACTGAGTGTGCCGCTAAATGACACAAGAGGGTGCTATAGTCTTATTGTTGAGTTCTCCGGCTTTCCACACAGCGCCCAGTTCGGCATATCCCGAATGTAATCTTTAGTGCTTATGGCAGTACATTTGTTTACTTTTCTGGGGATTAAGGGTCCTTTCATGTGTTCCATGTTTAAATTTGTGTTTCAATACCCTTGCTCTCTTCCCCAAGTGTAATCTTGGACTATCTGCCTCTAGTTAAGCGGATTTCTTTCATTTTTTTCTTGTAAGCCTGAGGTTTTGACAACAGTTTGTGTTAAGACCCCACAGGGGTGAATTTAATATTGTTCAGCTTACATAACCTCCTATATTCCCGTTAGCAGTGTTAAACACATTGGATTTTCGGGTTGGCAGACTGTTATTCCTCCTTAAGGGCGGGGTGATGGGGAGATAGATGGGAAAGGATAGCTTAGGATAGTATGCATTGCGGATTTCAGATAGTTAGTGGGCTTGCAAGGGGTAATGGTAAGGGAGGGTGGATATTGCTTAGGTTTTGTCTTTTCATTTTATAGGAGGGTGGTTGGGGGGGGGTACTAGTATTGAGCACAAATTCCCAAAAAAGTTGGGATCACATTGAGTGGTCGGGACACAAAGCAGCAGTTATTCTAGGCCAGGTTAGCTTATCTGGAAAAGATGGCTAATCGAATTACCATAGCTTCCTGGAACATAAAGGGGGTCCGGAAAAGAATCAAGCAGTGTCAAGTATTAAAGCACTTAAAGCTGCTGAGTACTGACATTGCTTACATACAAGAGTCACATTTGCTAGATTCAGAAACTCCACAGTTATGAAGGCAACAATTCAGCCAATACTTTTCTGCTGGGGGTTCTACTCAAAGTGCAGGGGTGGTGATTCTCATACATAGGAGGATACCTTTCAAGATGATCAAGGAGGTCAAAAATCCCTCAGGTAGATACTTACTAGTACATGGATTGCTTTTCAATAAAGAGATCTTGCTGGGTAGTATTTATGGCCCGAATCAGGATACACCTAGCTTTTTAACACAATTAATACAGGTCTTATTGCCCTTTATTTCGTTACCCATGATCATATCGGGAGATTTCAATTTAGTTTATGACTCCTCGTTGATAAAATGTGCCAGCAGAGAAAGGGCCTATCCCCCGCCCAGAGGGCATTAAGGGAATTAATGGACCAGATAGGCCTCTACGACATCTGGAGGGTGTTACATCCTCACGAGAGGATGTATACTTACACTTCCCCTGTCCATCACTCTTCCTCCAGAATAGATTACATTCTCCAGTCCCACTCATTAATACCGGGGGTGCTAGAGGCTGAAATATTACAAGGTCCCTTATCTGATCATTCAATAGTAGCCTGTCAATTGTCATTACTTTCATTACCCAACAGAGGGTCACGGTGGAAATTAAATGATCAACTGCTCTTAGAATCGGATTTAGTCAAACACATTCAAGAACATATCCAAAGATATTATGAACACAACTTTGACCCCTCGGGGAGACCGGATATGCTATGATTGGCTTTTAAAGCCTATATGAGGGGCATCTTAATCAGTATGGCCACCCATAGGAAAAAAACTGGCTACCTTAAAGTTGTCTCAACTACTATCTAGAATGAGGGAGCTACAGAAGAACTTTTCCCACAATCTCCGGAATCAGTCAAACAGGAATTAATCAAAGTAAGATCCGTGTATAATGATATTTTGAGGAAAAGTGGTATTCGCCATGTTAAACACCGGGCGTCCTATACCGACCAAGGG
The DNA here is from genome assembly GCA_016271365.2 of Neoceratodus forsteri. NCBI lineage: Eukaryota > Metazoa > Chordata > Ceratodontiformes > Ceratodontidae > Neoceratodus > Neoceratodus forsteri. The sequence continues at coordinate 1,607,128,047 of CM057449.1, forward strand.
GAAAAGGCAGGGCGCCTTTTAGCACTTAGGATCAAACAAATGGAGTCATCTCGATACATAGCCTCGATAACCTCCAGGACAGATGGTACCTCTAAAACTCACCCTGAAGACATTTTAAAGGAATTTACCAGTTATTACAAAAACTTATATGGTCCCATGCCAAACCCCTTCCCTGAACAGGTCATACGTAAGTACCTGAAAAGTACCAATTTATCCCAACTGTCTGAGAACCAGAGGAATTGCCTGTTAGTCCCCATTTCAGCGGATGAAATTTCTAAGGTGATGGAGAATTTACCTATGATAAAGCCCCGGGGGACGATGTTTTTTCCGCTAACTTTTACAAAAAGTTTAAAAACCATTTAATCCTGATGCTTCTCTCTTTATTTCAACAAATTATATCAGGGCAACTGGTAGATCCCTCTCTATTTGAAGCTCTTATAGTCTTAATACCGAAACCGGACAAGGCTCCCAATAAGGTTTCCTATTATAGGCCCATTTCCCTTATGAATATAGACATAAAAATTTTATCCAAGGTGTTGGCAGATTGCCTTTATACGTTAATTAATACCCTGGTAGGCCCTGAGCAGGTTGGCTTCATGCTGGGAAGGTTATCTTCAGACCATATGCGTACCCTGTCGCACGTCTTCTCGGTCTGTAGAGGTGCCGAGAAGGCGTTCAACAGAGTAAACTGGTGCTACCTGTTCTCTACTCTTGACGCCTTCAGTTTCCCAGTAGAATTCATTGAATGGATCAAGGCTCTATATCGCTTCCTCTCAGCTCGTGTTGCTTGCAACGGGGTGATCTCAGAGGTGTTTACGCTGCAGTCAGGAACCAGGCATGGGTGCCCCTTGTCACAGTTGTTGTTCAACATCGATCTGGAGCCATTCATTTGCAAATTATTAGCATGTCAAGCGGTGCAGGGGATCCCTATTCACCCATGTGAGGTGAAGGTTTTAGCATACGTGGCGACCTGCTCCTTCAGATTGCAAATCCAAGGTCTCTTAACTCCCATGTTGGACATTATTGAGGAGTTCAGCAGTATTTCGAACTACAAATTAAACGTTAATAAAACCATAGTTTTTCCCTTAAGTCATAAAGTGCTTAAGGTGGATATCCTGGCCCTGGGGCTAAGTTGGAAATATGAGTCATTGAGATATCTGGGTATTGCGTTAACTAGGTGTGCAGGACATATTATCAGGTTAAATCTTGACCCCTTAGTTCTCACAATTTCCCAAGATCTCAATAGATGCTCATCCTTTCCCTGTCCTTGTGGGGCAGAATAAATCTAATCAAAATGAATGTTTTTCCCCGGATTGTTTATCCTCTCTCAATGTTTAACATCTGCCTTCCTATGTCATGGTTTAATAAAGTCCAGTCTCTTATCACTAAATTTATCTGGCATAATAAACCCCCGTGGATAGCTTATTATAAATTGACTGCCCCAAGACAAAAGGGGGACTTCGTCTCCCTCATCTTCCTTCATACTTTTGGGCCAGTCATATTAATAAGTATCTAAGATGGCTCACATCAGACAATGTACATGATGCTCCTGCCTGGCTTAAAATTGAGCTTACTTTAATTCATGCAAGTGGCCTAGATCCTCTGGATCTATTATTTGCTAAGCAGAGACTTCTTCCATTAAAAGTTAGGAACCCCACTATTATAACTTCATTGAAGACCCATGCCCAGATATGTCGGTACCTCAGGTATGACCCAGGTAGAGACCTTAATCAACCTATACTGGGGAATCCCCAATTTCAAATAGATGGTAAACTAATTCCTTCCAACTGGATACTCGGTTTGCAAGGCATGCAAATCTCCAATTTTATTACGAACAACGGTGAATGGCTCCCAATCAATGACTTAATTAGCCGATTGGGAATTCCTGATAAATACAGTTTCCAAATCTTGCAATTACGACATTCTTTAATGAAAGTCTTAGGTAAAGCTCCTATTGTGGTGAACAGTATCCCTTTTTGTCAAGCACTTTTAATGCTTTGCGGCCGTCCTGGTGCTGTTTTGGCAATTTACAGTACCATTCATAACTGGAAATTTCCTGATTGTTCTGGGACTACTGAAGTATGGGTCTCCCTGTTTCCAGATTATAACATAGAGTGGCCGGAACTGTGGCATAACTGCCACAAATTTGTGACTCAAGACAGGCTTAGATTAATGCAATTGTATATCCTGCATAATGCATATTATTCTCCTTCCCTGTTATTCAAATTGGGCCTTAAGCCCGCTCCAACCTGTTCCAGATGTTTGTTGGAGGAAGGAACAATTCTTCATGTGTTCTGGTCCTGCCCCAAAGTGTCACCCCTGTGGACTACCATCAAGCAGTCAATTGATCCTCTTTTGAGGCTTGACGACCTGTTTAGGCCAGCAGTGTGCATTATGGGTGATCTCTCTGAGGTCAAAGTTCGAGCTCGTAAATATCACATAACTCTTATAGCCATGTCGGTGGAAAAACTTATTTTAAGACACTGGATTGACCAACAGGAGATCACTTATAATGAGTAGCTGTCCGAGCTTCTGGTGAATCTTAGCACGGAAAGGGCCATTGCCAGCCTTCACAATAGAATGGAGCAATTCAAAAAAATCTGGGATCCCTTATATACCCTATATTCTTTACATAATGGTTGATCCAGCTATATGGTCTCTCTGTGCCCAGTTTGCTAATCTGGCACTCGAAATAATGTCAAGGTGACTGTACGATGTACTTTTTGTGCTCAATATGGGTAGAAAGGGGCGGTGGGAGGGGGAGGGCAGGGGATGTGGTTTGGGGCGGCTTACTCATGTTTTCAATTGTCTAATGTACCATGTTCATCTTCATGTATGTCTGCCATGTGTATGTAGAGGTGATAAATAACAAAATTTCCTTAATAAACTTTAAATAAAAAAAAAGGAAAAGAACTTCCTCACATTACTCCTTAATTGGCATCCCTCTAATCTCATGCTGTGTCCTCTTGTCCTGCTATTTTTCTTATATTGAAACATGTTAGACTCTTTCACCATGTTAATGCCCTTAAGGTGTTTGAATGTTTTGATCACATCACCTTTCTCCCTCCTTTGCTCTAGGGTATACATATTGAGCTCCGTTAATCTGTCCTCATATGTTTTCTGATGTAGTCCCTGCACCATTCTGGTTGACCTTCTCTGGACTTCCTCCATTTTGTTAATGTCCTTGTGCAGGTGCGCCTCAGTACTTCACAGTACTCTGATGGGGCCTACCCAGTGTCTTGTAAAGAGGTTATTACCTCTCTCTTACAATTTACAATACCCCTACTAATACACCCCAACATCTCTCTAGCCTACCTTCTGCTTTAGTGTCTGCTTGATGATTTCAGGTCATCTGTGATGATGATGATGCCCAAGTCTCTTTCTTACCTTGTGATGGCAGCAACTCCCTCCCACCTATAGGTGGCTTCAGGGTTTCGTCCCAATGTCCATGATCTTGCACTTTTATGCTAAACCCCAGTTGCCACTCTTCAGACCATTTTGTCAGTTTATTCAGATCTCTTCTCATTCTGTCCACCCCATCTGGATCATCTACTCTGTTGTAGATCTTGGTGTCATCTGCAAACAGACAAACCTTACCCTCTAGTCCATCTGCAATGTCACTAATGAAGATATTGAAGAGGACTGACCCCAGGATTGATCACTGAGGTACCCCACTTGTGATCTGCATCTCTTCTGACTGTATACCATATATTTTAACACCACTCTGTTTTCTGCCCGCCAACCAGTTTGCCACCCAGTTTACCAACTTCTGACACACCTGAGCCTACCCAGGCTATTAATCAATCTGCTATGTAGAACAGTACTGAGCTTTGTTGAAGTCAAGGTAGGTGACATCAACTGCACCCCTTGGTCTACAACCTTGGTTACCCAGTCAAAGAAATCTATGAGATTAGTTTGACAGGACCTTCCTGTTGTAAACCCATGCTGTCTTGGATCCTGTGCTGCTATGGATTCCAGGTTTTGCACTATCCTTTCCTAAGGTGCCTCCGTAATCTTGCCCACTACTGAGGTAAGACTGACTGTTCTGTAGTTCCCTGCCTCCTCCTGCTTCACCCTCTTGTGGGCAGGATCACATGAAACCTTTCTCCGTCTTCTGGGATCTCTCTGTGCTTAGGAGACTCACTAAACAGTTCTGATAATGGCTCTGCTAGTTCCACCCTTAGCTCCTTTAGTACCCTGGGAAGTATGCCTTCAGGTTTCATTGCCTTGTCCACCCTGAGCTTAGGAATTCTTATAGGACCCTTTCTTTCATGGAAGGGACTAGTGCACACCTCCCTTCCCCTGTGTCAGTGGTGCTGGGCTGTGGGCCCTGCCCTATTTTCTCCTCAGTAAATACTGAGCAGAAGTATTTATTTAGGATAGATGCTTTTCCTTGGTCCTCCTCAACACACTTCTACTTATCCCCTTTGATCTTAGCAATAGCATAGAACAGACAGAGAACACCAAGAGGAAGGAGCTGCTGTTATAACTATACTTCTCTACTGGGACTAAAGAACTATAACTCTACTACTGGAACCTTCAATTTAGGGTAAAAACAAAACAAAAAAAGAGTTAGTGAGTTTGTCTGAGTTGGCTGAAGTGAATTGTTATCTGTGCAGTTATCTAGGTATTTGTCTCAGGTGGCTGAAGGGAATTGTTAACTGTGCAATTAACTAGGTATAGAAACAGCTGTAAAGTAGGGGGAGTGGCTTAGCTATAAGGAAGCCAGGTTAAAGCCAGATTTAAAAACTGTCCTAGATAGCTTCTGCCAGAGAACCCATTTATCACCACCCTCTGCTTTCTGTCCATTAGCCAGTTCCTAACCCAGTTTACCACCTTGTGCCCCATACCCAGACTGCTCATTTTGTTAACCAACCTTTTATGTGGGACAGTGTTGAAGGCTTTGCTATGAAATCGAGGTAGGCGACATCTACCGCCCCCCCCAATTAACTTCCTTTGTCACCCAGTCAAAACAAAATCTATCAGATTTGTCTGACACGACCTTCCTGCTGTGAATCCATGTTGCCTCAGATTCTGGCACTGCTGGATTCCAAGTATGCCACTATTCTTTCTTTAAGCAATGCTTCCATGATCTTACCCACTACTGAGGTGAGGCTGACTGGCCTATAGTTCTCTGCCTCCTCACTACTACCACTTTTCTGTAGAGTGACTACATGTGCCCCTTCCAGTCATCTGGAACCACTCCTGTGTTGAGTGACTCAGTGAACAGTGCTGGCAGAGGTCCAGCTAGCTCTCTTACAGCTCTCTTAATATCCTTGGGTGTATGCCATCTGGTTCCATTGTTTATAGCTGTCCCACCCAGCCTTGAACATTGATTGTCACTGCCTACACCACTCCCCTGAGCAGCCTATTCCACTGCTTCATCAGTCTCTCAATAAAGAAAAGCTTCTGATTTTTCTCCTAATCTCCCACTTCCCAGTTTCAAATCAAGCCCTTTCATAATGGGAGGCTTTAAGTCAGAGTTCAATGGGCGGAGCAACTACATCACTGCTCCCCCCCATCGGACTTCAAATGGCCAATCATCCTAGGCCTTCTCAAGATTTATCTCTCCTTGCAGCCGGAGGTTCGGTTCTCCACGCTACCCTCCCCAAAACCTCGTTCGTGCTCGCCTTTTTCCTGAGACCTGAATCCATGCTGTGGCTCTGCATTTTTACCTGCTTTGGCAGTCTGACTCTCTTGTAGGAGCTTTGTTGCAGTACCTGTGGGCTCTGACAACTATTTTGGTACATTTACCGAGTAGTGCTATTTACATTCTGCCCCCCCAGGCTCTCTCACTCCTGCTTCCTCCCTTGCTTTACCGTGGCTTCTCTGGAGCTCCAAGTTCACACACTTGCTTTCCTGCCTGCCGCTCTGGCTTCCTGCTGTCTGCTCACACATCACAGCCCCCCATTCTTGTCCTTCCTTGGTTCCTCTGTTTTGTGGCCTTTCAAGACACTTCCCACATTCTTTCCTCCCGATCCTCGCCTCCTCTCCTGCCTCACCTTCTGTCTCTGCCCCAGTGCCAGGTGTCTGCTAGGGGCTGTCTGTAGTTTACCTCTCACCAGCTATGCCTTTCGCTTAGTGTTTAGCTTTGCACCACGTTTTGCCTGTGCTGCTTATGTGCTCACTTCCTGACAAGATTCTGCTTGATAGGCTCTGGCATTTCATTTGGTCATCTCTTTGTTGCCGCTCGTTCGGTTTCAGCTGCAGTACCTGCATGTGTCAGCCTGAATTGGTTCTTGCTCATCTGCTTTCTTGACCTGCTCCCAGATTGTTGCCTCCTCTTTTGCTGTCTCAGGGGAACTTTGCTGCTTCCCTGAGTATGGGGCCTGCTCTCACTTTTTGTTTATTCTGTCTCTCACTCCCTCTTGCTGAGACTCCCCCTTCTGCTGTTTGGGCTTCTCGTGGCTGCCTGACTTGTTCTTCTGCTTCTGCCTGGTCCCCTTCCCCACAGCTAGGTTCCTGGTGCTTGCCCTCTAGTTCATGGAGGATTCAAGTTTCATTCACTTGCCATCTGCACTTATCCTTCTCTTAGTCTGCCATCAGGTTTTACCCATTTCCATTGTTTCAATCAGTGCCAGCAGCCTGTTTTCATTTGCTCTATCTGACCCAGGTTCTCAGTCTGATCTCTCCTGCAGTATCCCCATCTACCTTCTCCCGGTCTGCCATCCACATCATTTGGCTGTCTCTGGCTGACTCTGTCTGGCCTGCAATCAATATTCTTTTGGGCATACTTATTGTGAATCCTATGCCACCTCATCGATCCATGGCCCTCCTGCCACATGTATCAGGTTCATGATTCCAGTCATCATTCACTCATCCTTACCTCTTGTTGCTCTATTTACATCACTTACCTGAGCATTCCTATCATTGAATCCTATGCGAGTCTCGTTACTCACATCACTCAATTGAGCATACCTCGCCTTGGGTCTTATGCTACCTCATCGCACTGCTGCACCTCTGCGGCATTCATCACCATCAGTCTTCCTCATCCTCAGTCTTTTCATGAGCGCATCTGGATATTCCTTGCTCATTTGACCTCTACATGGGTCTACTCATTCACATCCAAAAACCCATCCAACTCGGACGGTGCTATGTAATGCCAGGTCTATTAGGAACAAGACTGCTATTATTGCAGACCTTGTTGCAACATCTGACCTGGCATGTATCACCGAGACCTGGCTGGATGAGAATGCAGGTCCTGTTTTAGACTCTGCTGCTCTGGCTGGGTTCTTGGTGATGCACCGTCCGAGATTGGATCATAGGGGCGGGGGAGTGGCTATCTTTTTTAGATCAGATCTGAGTCTTGTGGAGGTGCCAGTTGGTAACGCCAGGTCTTTTGAGTGTATCCTGGCAGCAGGTGCAGAGTTTAGGATTCTCCTCATCTACCGTCCACCTGGCGATGGTGGAGAATTCCTGAAGAATTCGCGGACTTCAATCGTGGACATGGCATTGGAGTTGCCCAGATGGTTAATACTGGGTGACTTCAATGCCTGGCCACGATGAACCCTCGCACTTTGGAAAGAATTCCTCCAACTTATGTCTATGTTGGGCCTGTCACAGGTAGTTACCTCTGCTACCCATAGGGGACACTCTTTAGATCTAGTGTTCACACTGGATTTGGATGTTACCCATCTGGGGTGGAACCAAATGTGGACAGACCATCACACCATAAGATTCAGTTTGGGGCACCCCTAATAGAGCCTGCCTCTACGGAGATGGTCCAATATCGCCCTTTAAGGGAGTAAACCCAGAGGGTCTATTAGCGGTACTGGACCTATCGGTGTTTTGGTGTGAGCATGAGTCCAGGAGACCTTGTTCTTGCCTGCAATAAGGCAGTGAGCAGGGCCTTGGACCAAATTGCTCTTCAGGTTCTTCACCACTCATCAGTGCCCAAAGACCCCATGGTTTGATGGGTCTTGAAGGAACTGAGAAGAGTAGGCGAAGGCTAGAGAGGGCCTGGCAGAAATCTTGCTTGGATGCTGACAAACTTAGAGTGATGGATCATTATGACATCTATCAATTGGCAATAACCCATAAGAAGGCAGAATTCCTGTCCAGGGAGATTGCTGCTGCGCGCGACCGACCAGCTCAACTCTTTCAGACTGTTGACAGACTGTGCAGTCCACTCTGTCTACAGTCTGGAAGAGATTTTTCACAAATCAAGTGTGATGAGCTTGCTCGGTTTTTCGCTGATAAGGTTGCCAGCATTAGGTTGGATATCGGCCAGGCTCATTCTTCAAGGGTTTGCAGTGATTGGCAGGGGGAAAAAAACACCTGTGTTGCCTGGTTTGACTTTGGTAGGCGGAGTTTATGGATATTGTGAGGATTGTCCAGACTGTATGTCCAACCAGCTGTAGTTTGGATCTGGGCCCTCGCCTCTATTATTAGGTTGCGTGATACTATCTGTCCGACCATTGCTGAAATTGTTTGAAATCTCTGGAGCAGGGGATCTTCCTGATCCCTAAAGGAGGCGGTGGTTTGACCACCCTAAAAACCTTCACTGAACCCGAACTGTCCAGCTAACTACAGACCTGTCTCTAACCTGCCCTTTTGGGTGAGGTTACTGAAAAGGTGGTTGCACTGCAACTGGACGACCATATCATAAATCACAATGTCTATGATAGTCTCCAATCGGGATTTAGGAAAAGACATGGTACTGAGACTGCCCTTGTCCGGGTTCTAAATGATCTCCTGATAGCGAGAGATCAAAAGGCATGTACTGTTCTAGTCCTTCTTGATCTCTCTGCATTCAACACTGTGGACCATGAAATGCTTTTGGAATGCCTCATGGTTCTACTGCGGACGGTCTGGTACAGTTCTGCAGTGGTTTCAATCTTTCTCACGGGCGGAGACAGAGGGTTATCACCGAAATTTATTCCTCTGATGCCTTCTGTCTGCCTCTGTGGGGTTCCTTAGGGCTTCATTTTAGCATCCATGTTGTTCGCTGTTCATATGCTGCCATTGGGAGACATTATTAGCAATACAGCTTGGTTTTCACTGCTATGCAGATGATACCCAGCTGTATTTGTCTTTAGTCCCGACAGGAAGATGCAGTATCTATACTTAACAGCTGTCTATCCGAGATCAAGGATTGGATGAGTGCCAGCTGGCTAAGGTTAAACCGGATAAGACTGAGGTGTTGGTGGTGGACCCAGGTCACCTTGAGGCGGGGTGGGTTGTAGGCCGGGCTCCGGCATATGGATTGATGGTGGTGCCCAGCTCCCAACCTCAGACCGGGTGCTGCAGAATCTGGGCGTTATTATTGACGATGGTTTGACCCCGAAGTTTCAGGTGTCATCCGTTGTCAAATCTTCCTTTATCATCTTAGAATATCGCTCCGGAGAAACACCTGGTTCCTCCGGCTGACCTTCGGTATTGGTCCATGCCTTTGTTACCTCTCGCAGTTACTGCAATGCCCTGTACCTGGGGCTGCAGGGGTTGATATCGCCACTTGCAGCTGGTGCAGAACCGGCAGCCAGGCTTTTAACTGGGACATCTATGAAGTATATTACGCCTGTGTTGCGCGAACTGCACTGGCTGCCGTTCAGTGACAGATCACCTTAAGGCTCGGGTTACTGACCCATAAACCCACACCTAACAGGGACTGTGGTATCTTCAAGATCTCCTTGTTCTCACTGTCCCTCCTGCTCACTCCACTCCGCCGACGAGGGATTGCTAGAGGTTCCTAGGGTCCATTTAAAAACCTCTGGGAGCTCAGGCATTTTCTTATGCTGCCACTACCCTGTGGAATTCTCTACCTCATCGGATACGAGGCTGCCTGACCGTTGAGAGTTTTAAGTTAGAATTAAAAACTTATTTATTTAAACAGGCATATGGAGAGTGATTTTATTGTAATTATATTGTTATTTGTTGTTGTATGTTATACGTATGTATTTTAACTATTTTATCTGTACAGGGCTTTGGTTTTGAAAAGCGCTTTAAAAATAAATTTTTACTTACTTACTTTTTTACTTACTTTACTTACTTTTTTACTTACTTTACTTACTTTACTTACATTGAATACTCGAGCATACCCCTTGCGGGTCCATGCTACCTCAATTCGACCTACTCCCTCAGCTGCTCATGCCCACCTCTGGGTATCTCTTGCTCATTTAACAACCTGCTCCTCCAACCTTCATGTAGGCCTGTTCCATCATCTGACCTTGGGTCTAATCATTCCCTTCAGATACTCAAACATGCCTTATTGGCCTCAGAAACTACTTGCTCACATCGATCAATCAAGCATACCTCTCTTTGATTTTATGTTACTCATCAAACTGCTGCACCCTGCAGCAATCTTCATCATCAATCTTTATCATCTTCAGTATTCTTATGACCACATCTGCATATCCTTCACTCATTCAGCCTCTCGGTAGGTCTTTTCATTCGATTCAATGCTTCTCCTTTCGTTCTGCTCCTTCTTCAATCTGTGCTTTCTTTTGGGGTTTCCCTGTCCTGTCATCATCTTTCCTACTCATATCCTTCTCTTTAGCCACATGCATCCTTAAATTAAATGTAGTCAGCCTGTAGGGAAGGTAACCTAGGCATTGAATCCCCAGAGATTTCCTCCTTAAAGGGTTTTTTTCCTTTTCCATGCCAATGGTCATAATATTAGATAGGGCTAGTGGTTTCATAGGTTCCGAAGTTAGATTCTGCAGGTGGATGAAGTCAGATGGTGGCCTCGGCATTTCCTCTCTCCTTAGAAAGTCTGCCCTTCGACATCTTGTCAGTTTCCTTTCATTCCTCCTCCTCACCTTTTCTCATCTTCTACTGTAATTCCTACCTATGTCTGTTTATTTGTTTCCAATCTAGATATCAGCTACTTCTCCCATCTTTGATGCTTGACACCCAATTGAGTATTCTTTTTGGGCTTCTTCCTAAGCTACCTTTAGCCAACAGAATAATTCCTGCGGCACCTATGGGGGGGGCCCTCTTCTAGGGTTCCTTGCATCGTACCCCTACAGGGTGGAATATCCCATGGATAGAGAGCAAACAGCCAATAAATCAAGCCACACAAGCATCATCTCATCTGCTATGTAAGCACAATTGAACCACATTTTCATTCCGTGAGCAGGTGCCTGACAGCCACTCTGTTTATCCCTGTCAGAAACTTATGCATTTCTCCTCTCCCTTCCAAACTCCTGTGAGTACATACTGAGATCCATAAGCCATTCCTTATATGTTCAGCCCTGCTAGCCCTGGATCATCCTGGTTGTATTTTTCTGCACCTCCCAGTCCTTTTTCATGTGTGGGCTCCAGAACTGGGCACAGTACTTGAAGTTTCACCTCACCAGATACCTGTGCAGTGGTAAGATTATCTCCTTTCTCTGCTGTCATGGCTTCTACTAATGCACCCCAACATCTTGTTTGCCTTGTAGGCCTTATTGCACTTTGCAGAGACTTTGAGGCTGTCACTAATAATTACCCCAAGGTCCCTTTCCTCCTCTGTCATGGTTAACTTCACCCCTTCCCCCATCCAGTATTCCCTGCAATGGTTTATCCTGCAATGTATTGCTTTGCATTGAAATGCAATTTGCTAGAGCTTAGGTCATTTTCCAGCTACTCCAGATCCTGGCACAAGTTCATGGCCCCCTACTTGTTATCCAGCCTGTCACATAGTTTTATGTTGTCCACAAAGAGACACATCTCCCCAGTAATATCATCTCATATGTCACTTATACACACATTAAACAGCACTGTTTCCAAGACCAAGCCCTGAAGCACCTCACTCATGACCCCCTTACCTATTAGTTCTTTCCATTTATCACTACCCTTTGTTCTCTTGCCTAAACCAGTTTCCAATCCACCTAGTTAGCTCCACCCCTACAGCAAATCCTCCATCTTTTCAGGATCCTTTTCTGTGGCAGAGAATTAAAGGCATTTCTGAAGTCAAGATATAGGACATGAATAGCATGAACCAGTCCACAGACTTGGTACATAGTTAATGAAGAGGATCCAAGTTTGGCTGACAGGATCTTTTTATTACAAACCTATTCTTTATTGTGCCCTGTAGCTTACTCACCTTCAGGCACCAGCTGTTTCTTGATTAGGGTCTCCACGAGTTTTCACACAACTGAGAGTCAGGCTGACAAGCCTGTTGCTTACTGGGTCCTCCCTGCCACCCCTCTTCTGCAGTGGCACCATTGTTGCCCTCCTCCAGTCATTTGGCACTCCCCAACCTCCAAAGAGCATATGAACAGATCCATTAAGGGGGCCATCGGTTTTGGGCCCAGTTCCTTCAAAACTCATGAGTCTAGACTGTTGGGCTGCAGTGACTTATCCACTCTGAGTGCAGTTAGCCTCATTTTTACCTATCATCATGATCGGCACAGGTCCCATTCCCTCCACACCCATCTTGGAAGCCTTGATGTGACTCTCCAGGAGTGTCCCCCCTCTTCTGCCATAAATATTGAACAGAAATATCTATTTAATGCATCTGCTTTCTGCTCATCCTCTTCTACCCAAACACCCTCCCTCTTCCATCTAATGGTCTGTGCCTACCTTTTCTCTCTAATTTGTCTGAAGAATTATTTTTCTTCTTTTGTACCCCTTGCACTATTTTATCTCCATCTTCACCTTGGTTGTTCTGACTGCCTTTCTCACCGCCATCAGTTTCCCCCGATATTACTCATAGTTCTCTTCGTTCTGCCCACTCATATACTTTTTAAGGCCTTACTTTTGGCTCTCAGTGTTTCTCCTTCTTCTTCTGAGATCAGAAGTGGAGTTTGGTGCTTACTGTTCTTAGCTACCCTTCTTGCACAGCTGTTTGTGATTTCCAGGATCCCGGCTTAATAATTTCCCATTTGTCCTCCAATCTCTACCTTACCAACCCTCCTAGTTTCTTCTAATGTTTTCTCATTTTATAGAAGTTGGCCCTCCTGACGTCAAGGACCACAGCACTTTATGTGATTTGTCTTCTCCTGTGTCAGTTTCGAACACCAGTGAGTTGTAATACTGGGTCCAAGTTGCTCTTACATCTCAACCATTCCCACCATTTTAGCATTGGTAAGCACATTTGAAGAGTCACCTGCCCTTTATCAGCACCTGTGTCATCCGTATTAGAAGTAGCCAGACAGGATGTCTGGTAGAGATTGGTTCCTAGTGCTCCTGACCGCTGATGCCTCCAGTATACCAGACTGGATGAAATTCTCTACTTTCTCCACTTGCTCTTTGGTAGATAATTTATGATTTCCTAACCTAGTGCCCTGTAGCCTCCTTCTGTCCTGGTGGCCTGTACACTGTCCATACTCTGAACTTCCTCCTTCCTTTAGTGATGAGCTGGATCCAAAAAGATTCAACCTTTCCATCCCCTTTGACTAAAGTTTCCTCTGCTTCTTCAGTGTCCCTCCTTCTCATACAGGGTCCCCCCCACACACACACACAAACATGCGCTTTGCTACTCCTCTGTCCCTCCTTAATATGAAGTACCCAGAGATCATGAGTTTGATTCTCTGAAGCCAAGTTTCTGTCACTATAACTATTTTGGGTTAGCCTCTGCAACTACCTTCTAGAGGTAATTGAATTTGTTGTCCAGACCCCTTGTGTTCAGGCTGATACATTAAGGGCATAGCAAGGTCAACCCTGGCTATTTCACTGATATTTAATCACTTTTCATATACATTTTTCTTAAATTCTGTAGAAGTGCTACTGTTACATGGCCAACATCAGAATTAAAGAGTTTAGTACTAATGCACCCCGCCAAACACACACACACACACACACACAAATGTGCTCAAGAGAGCCTACAAATCATTTAAAGTCGTTGCATTTTCTTGCTCACTTTCTATCTTTTAAAGTAAACATGTGATTTATTTAAAACACATTTTGGGCTTCATAGCCCACAACCCTAGGGTGGCGATAGCAGCCCCTCCTTGTAAAAATTATAAATTATTACTCACTTTGTAAAGTTTGGGAATGGATCATAATTCTGTCAGAACTGTGAGCCTGCCAGTTCCTTCCCACTTCCTGGTCAGCCTGCTCCAACCCACATTCTCCCATTTTGTGACATGGAACCAGGGAAAGTGCGAGGACGTGCCCCATACAAGTCTATGGGACTCATTTCTAAAATGATTTTTTGAAAATTTAAACTACCTTTTGATTATAATGAAAGCTGCCGCTCAGCTAATACTGACTTGCTTTCCCCTTTCCCTTTTCTCCTACTGTTCCTTTTCGTCCCTTCACTCCTGCTGTCCCCTTACTTGCTTTCCACCCTGCCCCATACATCACCAATTTCAGATCCTTGTCCTCAGGTCTCCCTGACCAACATAGTTAGGGTGCATTGTCTGGGTCATCTTCCTCCTCTGCCCTTTTATAGGCCATTCTAGCAAGCAGTCAACACCAAGAGCTCACTCCAAAGTGTGGGTCTGGTCCCAATGTGCACTTTGTGTACAAGAAACATTTTTTACTTACTGTTTATTGCAGTTTAGTAGATTGCGTCAGATTGCTTTCTTTGACTTGCAAGCTGGAATTCTCTGTAATTACAAATCTCAGAATCCCATGTAGCCGACATCAGAAGAAGGCTGCAGCACTTGGAGCTGCAATAGCCTGCAGTGAGTGTTAGAGTTTTTATAAGCTCTGGTCTTTTATTTGAGCTTAGAAAATGGGCTTTTTATTACCTGGTGTCTGATTGGCTAGTACCCTTGCCAGGGGGGTACATTAACTTTCAATAGATGCCCAGGGAATAAAAAGTACCATCCTATAGTGCCCCTTCACCCACAGAAATATCTTAGAGCCCACCCTGCTTCCTAATTGGCTCTAACCACCTAATTAGAAATTTAAATCACCACCATTTTTTGTTTCTCGCTTAGCGAGAGATAGAGCTCCCCATCATTCAGAGCCTGTTGCCTAAGGAAACTGCACAGAACCTCTCACTGCATTAGCTATTTTCTTATTTTTTTTCTAAAGTACTCTTGTGCCATATCATGCAAATCTCCACACCTTTACTCTGAGAGAGCCGACCATAATCTCCCTCCTCCCGCCTCCACAGCATTCCTTAAATAACGGTGCTTCAGATCTGTACTGGCAGCAGACTGTGACAGCATAAACTGATTTACCCTTTTGTCACTGTCTCCTAACTCTATCCCCATTTAACAGGTTATTTTTTTTGTGTGTATGTGTAAACCTTTTGGTTTTCTCACTCTTTTGCTTCCGCAGCTTGGACTCCCACTGCTGTGGCTCGAACACTCAATCCAGTGCAGTCACAACAGTGCCCGCTAAGTTAATACAAGTGATTAAAAAAAAAATCAGTTGTAGTAAAACAAAAATCCCACAGCTGCCCACTCTATTTAAACCCATATGTTCACAGTGCAGTAGCAAAAAAAAAAGTAAGCACAGCTCGCACTTCATTTTAGCATGGTGTCAGATAATCGCCAACAAGCTCTCAATGTCCCATTACCTCTTCATTTTCAGTGTGCCCGAGGTCTTTCCAACACAGCTCTAACTGTGGCAGGCAAAAAAAAAAAGGAAAACACAATGAACAGAAGACACTTTCAGCACATCGGGTACTAAGCGGTACTCTTAGTGAAAAAAAAAGCGTGTTTTTCAGTTTGAAGTATAGCGTTAGCATCGTTATGTGCTAAGCGCTACTGTGACAGTGCCACATTGCTGAAAGCCCATCTGTACTTCTATTTCCACAGCAGCACCACCTGCCTACCTCGTCGTTCATCTCCGATTTAAAAAAAATAAGTTAACCTGCTCCAAAACTGTGGATGCCTACCTACCTACCTGCCACCTCTACTTTTCTTCAGACTTCCAGTTCATTCACTGGCTCCACAGGGAGGCCGACCGCCCGCCACCTTCACTCCTCTTTCGAAATTGTCCATCCCCACAGTCGATATTGCAGCCCTGCTCAATAACACAGCTCAAAAGGAAATCAGCAAACCATCAACATTTTATGATATAAAGCTCACCTACCACAGCTCATTGGTCACATTCCCTGATGGAAAAAAGAATGCTATTCTAGTAGAATGAAGGTATAAATTAAAAGCAACAAGTAAATAAATATTAAAAAAATATATATGCATATAAAAAGAACAAAACCTAAAGCAAAATCAATTTTACTTAACCTGGCTCTGTGTGTGTGTGTGTAACCATAACAACCAGCTGCAAAAAAAAAAAATCCAATGCAGGCAGAGGAACTATTTAATTACAAACTAAACAAGCAGCATAGTGTTTAACCAATTAAAAATAAAAATAATTAAAAAAATTATTATTTAATATTGCTGCCCATTTCTAAGAATAGTACCCTCAGGGTGGGTGGTATAGGCAATGCGGACCTTTCAGGGCTATAAGGCCCCCCGCCTGCAGCATCGGGCCTCATTACGCCCCTGGGCAGTCCAGTATTGCCCAATACCACCCACCCTTTTGGGTACTATTGCTTACTTGATAGGTTGAGTCCTTTAATCTGGTAAAGATTATCACCAAACCCACTTGGCTAAACTCCCACTCTCACAACCATTCCCTTCCAGACTGGGTTCTCTCCTCCCATTCCCACCATATTGTTGCAGCAGGTGTACTGTATCTTTTTTTTATATATTTTCACCCTCTTTCTATTTCCTCCTGCCTTCCATCAGATATCAGTCCTGGTCACGATGCCTCAGAGACTACCACCTCTTTATGAGCCACTCATTCTCCTCAGTTACTCCTGACTTACCCCCCACCGGGAGGTGAGGCACGGCACCGTGGGGAAGTTCAACGCCGTGAACTTGTATCTGTTTGGGAGAGCCTTTGGCCAAGCTGGTAATCATAGCCCAGGGACAGGGCATCACAGAGACATCTGGCAAGGAGGAGTTTTTTTCTTCCCTTTTTCTGAAATGGGGAGGAGATGTGCAATGATGCCTGTGTCTGCCCCGCCCCAGTGCCCTTTGACCATGCATCGGTGCTGAGAGTGATCTCCCCACCCTCTGCTAGGTATCGCACTCACACCACATGCAGAATACACCCACCCCCCAGAGAAGGAGAGCAGTCCATAGGATGCTCGATCCTTCTTCCCCCGACCGGCCCTCTGATGACCTGTGCTCATTCCAGAAGCTGGGTAGCTGGCATCGCAAGTGGAACTCCAACCACTGCGCTGGCAGGCCGGCAGGTGTACTGTATCTTGCCAGAAGCTTTTAGTGACTATTATATGATGTTCTACATCAGGAAGTTCCAGTGTCCACCCTCCCCCTAAATACATCTGGATCAAGTCCATCTGGTCACTCAACATCTCTGCTCTCTTGAGTGATCTTGCTGCTGCAAACTGGACAGCCATACCCTCTACAGCTGATATTAACATTGCCCTTTCCCTGTTTCTCTCCAAATTCTCCTCAATTTGGGACAAGCATGCCCCACTCAGAAAATCCAGGATCAAAACTTACCTTCACCCCAGAATTGCCCCTGAAATCATTGACCAGTGCAAGTTCTTTGATCTCACTTGGGCAGGCTACAAAAGATCTCACTCCCTTCCTGGCCTCCTCTTATAGAGTGCCATTAGGAACTCATGTACTGTACAAAAGCTGTACAGGCTGCAAAACCACAATATTTCAAGTCAAACCATCAGACCAATCATAATGCTCTTCAAGGTTCTGGAAGATAATTCAATCCCTCTTTGACCCTCCAACCCAGTCCACCCCTTTGGTCCTCCTGGTAATGGTTCACTGGTGTCTGATCCCACCTTTGTTGCTGCTCATTTCAATGAGTTATTCACCACCTGTGCTATCCCAGTCACTCACCCTCCAATCTCCACTGCTCCACCTCACATTCCTCCTCCTTTCCCTCCAAGGGTTTCTCTTTCCCTGTTATTACCCAGGAAACCTAATTGCCTCTTGCTCACTTAACATGCATAAATCCTGCACTGATAGGCTCAATCCTAAATTTCCTCATATTTCCATTCCTGTCATAGCATTTCCTCTGACTTGCCTACTCAACCTCTCTCTTATTCGTCAGTGCTGTCCTTCAGCCCTGGAAACTAACTGGACAAAGTTCTTCCACTCCATAATGTTGGGGCCCTTCCTCCCAGGTAACTTCTGGCAAATCTCCCTCCTCCCTTCCCTTGATAATCTGCAAAAGAAGCTGGTCTGTACCAGACTTTCTGATTTCCTATTCTCTACTGACTTTCTCTCCCATTCCAGTCTGGCTTCCAGAAGCATCACTCCACCGTCTCTTCCCTGTTTTGTGTAACTGACTCTGTCTTCTCAGGGATCGATCGGGGGCATGTCACAGCTGCCATTTTCATTGATCTGACCAAGATCTTTGACTTGGTGTCCCTCATACTCCTCTTTGACATGTTGAGTCCCAATGACCTCTTAGCTCCTGCTGTCAACTGGTTCTGTTCTTACCTATTGGGCTGTCTGCAGTCAGTGCAGGTTGGTAGCACCCTGTCACCTCCACTTCCCATCCAGGTGGGGGCCCACAGGGCTTCATCTAGGGGCCCATCCCATTTTCCATCTTCCTGAACAACCTCCTCCCAGCATGTGCAAACTCACATATATATGTGTATGCAGATAACATAGTCATCTACACCTCCGGTCCATTTACCACAGCCACAGAAGGTCTGCTCCAGTGTGACTTCCATCATGTTCTGCACCAGTTCCAATCAAACCAACTCCAGGTCAGCACAAATAAAATTGCATCTATGACCATTGGTACCAGAGCAAGAAATTGACCAGACTCCCAACTCTGCCTATCTTCTTCACCTTGAATGGCACAATTCTAAAAGTGTTGAATCCTTTGAGTACCTCAGTGTGTGGCTAGTCAGTGCTTGACTTCTCTGCCCACATTGACACCATCCATGCCAAGCACCATCCTAAACTTGGTCCTTTGTACTGTAATAAATATTGTCTGTCTCCACAGGTCTGCTGTGAGCTTATCATCAAAATGGTGCTTCAGGACTTTGACTATGCAAATGTAGTCTATGGTACCACTCCTTCAATCTCCCTGGCTAGACTAGAAACCCTCTGCAGCTCCTTCTGCTGCTTTGTGAGCAACCCCCTTTCATACTCACAATTGCTCACTCTATTCCTCTTAAACAATTCTTCCTCTACCCTCACATGCCAGACCCACAGTGTCTACTTCATATCCAAATTCTGATTTGAGTGGCTTCCCTCTTACTTCTCACCACTCTTCTCCCTCATCCTAGCTACTTCCTGCTGCCTCCCTCTAGAGGTCCTCACACCTTCACCATTCCTCACCCCCACACTGCTCTGCTTGGCAGTAGCCTTTCTTATTGTCTCCTATCACTTTGGAACCAGTTACCTTCTTCCTTTTGCTTCACTGGTTCCCTCCAGTATCAGCTGAAACTCCTTCCCTTCCCCTTCTGTTCCCTCTACTTGACTGTCCTCCTTGTATTTGGCTCCTACCCTGGTATAGGGCTGGCTGAAATAACTTATTTTGTTGTTTCTACCTTGATTTCTCATTTTGCACTTATTCCTGTTTTTAATTTGTGTTCCTTGACTGCTCTTTATTGTAACTGCGAATTGTGTCTATGCTATGTATTTTTATCCTATATTCCCATCCCCCAGGTCACATCTGGAAATGAGCCTCAGCTCAGTGTGCCTTTTCTGGTCACCAATTTTTAAAATAACTAAAATAAAATTACTGGTTCCATTCTCCTCCCTGGGCTAAGTAGGTGTTGTATCAAAACAGTGTATCAAAAATAGCGAAGACAATTTAAGTCCTGCAATATGAGCACTGAGAAAGACAGAGACTGAAAACTTCAGCTACATGTCAAAACAGCGAAACCTTTGAGTGGAGTATAGTGCACCTTCAAGTATGTATATTTAAGTAAGAAGAGAGTGGGTTATGAATCCCCTCACTTGTAAACTTTTGTGTGGTGTTCATTTGCTTTTCGCTGTTCTGATGTCTTGCTGACATTTTCAGTTGCTGTTTCTCTTGGCATTCATATTCCTGGGTTTAAATTGTCTTTGCAATTTTTGATACACTGTTTTGACATGGAAATGGATAAGTAATGTCCCAGAGGACTGTAACTGGCCTCAGGAGAACAATGGGACTGGCAAACATCTGATCAGATCTTATAAAAATGACTTGTAAAATTGCGTATACTGTATACAGTACTTTCTGCATTGGACTAGGAAAGTTTCAATAACAATGGTACATCCATATGAAAGCAGCACTGGCATCTACCTAACTAATGACAGATAGTTAGTATGGGTTAGATATTTTGCTGCAGCAGGTAGAGAATGCTTCACTAACACTGGACACGGGCATGCAGAACTGACCCTTTGCACCCACCTAAGCTACAGAAAATGACTAATAAACTTGTTTAGATATCTTCTGCTATGGGCCAAGAAACTCACCTACGAGATGCATGCTGCAAAACTGACACTGGTATTCACCTAAAGAATGAAAACAGCTTTCTAAATTGCTTAGGAACATTCTGCAATAGAGTGAGAAAGTCATGCCAGCACTTTAACTGGCATGCAAAAATGCAAAAGTAGTGCTGCCATCTGTTTAACTAACAAAAATAAACAAACAAACAAAAAGCCCGTAAAATTGTTTATAATTATTTGTACACACACACACACACACATATGACTGTGCAAAACAATATAAGGCATGCTGCCTCATTGCATTGATATTGTTACTTGGAGACAGGGATCTTGGGCCTCTAAGGTCTAACCCACATAATAACAAAACTCAGCAACATGGAGTTCAAATACTACCTACTATTCCCTTCCAAGTACTCCCACAGTGATTTCCTCTAACTGTTACAAAGATAAACATGGAGCAAAAACACTAAAATATTTTTTTGTAATCAAAATAAAGAAAATTCAGGAGCATTTCTTTTGCCTAGTCCTCAGAGATTTGCCTCCACATTAGCCAGTTTATGAATAACAGCAGCCGCATTAAGAAGGCAGTACCATCTTCTTTTTTCATTATCTATTTTGAGCCCTGGCTGAGGCAGGCTCAGGCTCCTGTCTACCCTACTCCATTAACTGCCACCATCCACCTCTTCCCCAGCCTCACTTAACTGGTCTAGTACCCCCATGGATTGTCCCCCATGGTGGAGTTAGTGGGGACTGTATTCTGCCCTCTGAAGTCATAATACAGTGTTGCCAGCAGGTATACTGGTGGTGGGGCAAGTGGGGTCTCAGTTTGCAGAGTATGATTGATGCCTGCCTGGAGTAGTTTCCTCTTCTAGCCATGGATGTGCAATCTGTGTATGCACATGGAGGTGCACATGTGACACAGAACTGTGGCTCCCCCTCACCTGACTTTCAGCTGCTGCTCGTGCATTGGTTCTACCACCAGGCCTCCACCTGATGGCAGTCAATGGCTTAATCAGCCAGCCACCCTAACCCAGGAGAGGAGAGCTGTCTGATGGCTGCTCGATCCATTCCTGGCCCTGCCCTCAGCTGACCCCCGTGTACCAAGCCTGTTCTCAAATCGGGTTGCTGGCACGCGAGAGGTAAAGTGCACAGTGCCTTAGCCCTCCACACCACAGAGCTGGCCTGGAGGTACCATTCTTGACTAGACAGTGTTCTGGATTTCTTTTTGGCAAGTTAAACCATGGTTCGATTCTCCACCCATGTCAAATTATCATCTAGTTCACTGGTTCATGTGCTCTAAAAGACTGTAAACCAAAATCCAAAATTTAAACCTGAAGTTTAGTTTGGTCCATGAGAAGTCAAATATTAACCTGTTAAGTCATTTCATGAAACCAAACCCATAGCATAGGAAATTTCCTAGTTTGGTGAAGAAGAATAAGCTTACATGAACAAATATATTGGATACACAATGCAAGTGATTTTGTTGTTGAGATTCATTCAGTGATATTGGTCATTAGTGAGGTGTGTGTGTGTGTTTGTGTGTGTGTGTGTGTGTGTGTGTGTGTGTGTGTGTTTTGCATAAAACAATATATGCAATTATTATTATTATTTTAAACCACCTACCCTTTTATGGTGCTTAGAAATGTTTCTAAGAGGTTTTAAGAATTAGACAAAATTAAATGTATTCCTATTATGTTAACTTTAACAATGTAGCTATTATCTTGTATTAACTGTTCCTCTGTTTTCCAATATCATATGTTGTTTTTTCTCTGGTAGCTGCTCAGCATCTGCAATGCAGTATAAATCACTTTCACTAGCCTGCAGCCTTCTTGATTTGGACAACTTCTGAATGTTGTTATAAAACTTGGCATGTGCAAGTATGAAATGGAGACAAATGCACCCATTTTTTAGACCTATTGTTCAGTTGAATACTTCTAGGAATTATATTGAGGGTGACAGCAATCTTTCATTGTTTGATATTGGTGACATTTAGATTTTGATGACACTGATATCTTTTTTTCCAGGGATGAGGCAGTCTTGTTTTCTTTAGCACCATAATCGGTCTTATGTAATTTATTCTGGTATAATTATTCAATTTTTCCAGTTTATCTTCAAGTTATGCAATCTTTATTTTTTTATCTTAAAACAGTTCTTTTTTGTGCTTGTGAAAGATGCTGAACTGACAGCACTGGAGACTGAAGCCCTCTGTTTATTCACGTGGCAAGTATAATACTGGCCATCTAAGAGCAAGTTTTTCTACATGGCCCAGCCAGGGGGCTTCACTCCTACCCTGGACATACCAACCCTACCATGGACATACCACCACACACTGCACAGGTTAGTTGAGAGGTTAGTTCAGATTTCAAGCCTATTCAGTCAGGCTATAATGAGAGATTAGCGGCAAAGGGTAAGGAAGATGGACAGTCACTAGAACCACCTTACAAGAAGTAGGTAGGGTGGGAAGACTAGATAGGCCGCCGGGCCCTTTTCTGATGTCAAATTCCACGCCTGTGTTTCTATGGATACCTTTAATCATATCAAAGTTGATCCAGTGTCCACAGAGATTATCAGCATGCATTGGGGGTCCACACAATTTGGAACAACAGTTGTATTGTGCCAAGAAGGCTAGTTTTGTGATAGCAATATGTAATATATATATATATATATATATATATATGTATTGCATGGATGGGGATGTTCTCATCATTGTGATGATTATTGGGCAGGTCACTGTAATAACAATCAGTGCAAAGCTTTGAGTATGTGTGACTCACTAGTGGCTTCACACTCCTTAACTAGCAAGCCCACTCAAAGAAATATGTTCACAAATGTACTGTATGAATCACGTAGTTAATATGGAGACCTAGAAAGCAAATTGGAGTGACAATCCTGCTCTGGGCAAAATCATTAAATCTTAAAACCAGACAACTGAATGGCTCAGTGGATTGGTAGTGGGTTAAGGAGCTTTTCACTTCTAGGTTACTGGTTCAAATCCAGTACATGCCAGTAGTGGCCAAAAGCCATTACCACCTGACAGTGTTCAAGGGCCTACATGAAATGAGTTGTGGTGCTCTCAATCTAGTTCCCAGTGGACAGGTGTCCACATGACAAAACCACTAGCACAGTTGGCACTAATCGACACCCTTGTTGGCAATCACACATGAGAGGCCAAGGACTGAATGGGCATGGAGTCTGAACTATTTTCTCACCTATGTGGGGGTTCCCTCCTTGGTCCTGTCATGTAGATATGCAAAGAGCTTAAGGTTCCAGTGCAGTCAATCCAACATTTTTCCTGAGCACCAAATTTACACACAGAAAAAAAATCTGAAAAGTCTTAAAACTGATATGATTCCTGCCTTGATACTCCCGATCAAGAGTAAAGATATGGAATTAAACACAGGACAAGGGCCAGTTAGCAAACAATATATTAAATTAGCCCATGATAATGCCAGAAATTTAGCTATAAGGATAGATTCCTTTACAGTGGGCCCATCAGCACAGTGGTATTGCTACCGCTTGTGCTGCCAGCAACTGGGGTTCAGAACTGAGTCCTGATTATTACAGGCAGGCCTGGGGGAGAAGGATCAAGCATCTCAGTGGACAATCTCTTCTTTCTAGGGGAGGGCAGCATTACGCCACTGTAATACCACCACCTAGGTGACCACAGGTGGTGTTGCAAACAAGAGGTGCAGGTGTATGCCAGGGAGGATCTATGGCTGGAAACAGGTTGTAGTGCCATGCATGCTCAACATTTAAACTGCCATAGAAACCACTCATGGTTCCAGCATATGGGGTTGTGAGTAACCAAAAGGTAAACCCCTCCAGATGCAGCAGTATGAGGAATTGGACCTTCGCAGGCCCTGCACCAATCGAGGCTGACTAAATTAGCATCTTGATTCCTGCTTCTTCTGGGATTTGTCTCCCAGTCTTGGGAAGGGGCCACTAGGAGGGGCAAGAAGACACCAGACAACAGTCCAGACAGGATACATCTCTGAGGGACCAGTCAGAGGAGCAAAAATAAAATGAAGAAAAAAGACAGCTTCTTTTAAGCTGTGGACCTATCAGGGAACAGTTGTCATAACTGACTAAAAGAGAACTGGCTTTCTGAAAGGATTTCTGAAAATAAAGTACAGATTGAAGATTATAACCATTTCGGATATGACAGATTGAAATGATGAGGATGTTTAATAATTTATGAGACATATTATTTGGAACCTGTAGAATTAACACTTTCTGGAAACATTAAAGGGATAGAATGTGTTCTAATAAAATATTACCATACAACTGATTCTAATATGGCAAGAAAGAAATGTAATTGGCTGAGAGATGTCACCCGACTGGGCATTAAATCTCTATAAATGCACAATGAGGTGCTGAATCTCGATTTCCTCCCTGAAAAGCTTACTTAGAGTAATTTATAAGTGCAATAAGCCCCTCCAGGGTGTGCATAATAGGATTTATGCCCTTCCTAGGGGCATAAGGACACCCAGCCTTCAGCCTCGCGCCTTATTACACCACTGCATTAAATATAGAAAAATACATGGATGAGTGTCTGTAACCAAAATCTTACATACACTCAAGGTGTGGGATGCTAAATAAACCCCAAGAGCGAAGCTCGAGGGGGTTTATAAAAGCATCCCATACCAAGGGTGAATGTAGAACTCTGGTTTTACACACACCCATCCATGTATTATTTTATTTAATTACTGGTCCTTATTTTTTATGTCAGAGAGAGAGAGAGAGAGACACACACACACACACACACACATATACACATACATACTGCCTGTCTCTCTTTCCAGTGGAGGCATTCATTTTTTTCTTTCTTTACATTGTTCTAGTTACAGTGCAAACTGGGATATGTTGCCAACAGCCATAGTGTGGCTTGTGCTATGTGGCACATGCCTCACTTACTTCTGCCTTCCTTTGCTCTCTCTCTCTCTCTAACACCCCTCCAGCTTTGCACTTGCAACAGGAATGGCTTTACTCACTGGTGGCTTCTACTGCCTCTCTGCTGATCCAGTCCCTTCTACTTCTTCAGTCCCTTTTGCTTCTTTTCTGCCCCTTTAGCATTTTCAGCCCCATAGGGCATGTACAAATTCTTCCACCACTAAGATCAACCAGATAGATGTGGAAACATGTTAAAAATATTATCTTTTTTGAGTGTGATGATGTGAGGGAAATGATGAGTATGGGTGCTCGGTAATGGAGCAATGGAGCTGCCATCTTGACTGACATGTTCAGCCCACCCCACACAGACTATTAGTGAATGAACTTTGTGGAGCGCAAGTCTGACTGACAGGCACTGATTACAACTGCCCGGTTGTAACACAAAATAGCAACCAGGTGTTTGTAATGCGATTTAAAAGTCTGCTTATCCAGACATAAAAAATAAGGACCAGTGATTAGATAGAGAATAATGTATGGGGTGGTGTGTGTGTGCAATGAGAAGTTTACACACACCCAAGGTGTAAGATGCTACATAAACCCCGAGAGTGAAGCTCGAGGGGTTTGTGCAAGCATCTTATCCCAAGGGTGTGTGTAAACTTCGAGTTTATGTACAACACCCCATATTTTATTTTTTATAATTAATGGTGATTTGCACTGTTTGTGCAGCTTTATGTGACTTAGTGTGGCTTTTAAGAATTGCCCGGCATTGTGTGGTTTTATGGTTTTGCCATTATACACATTCATGTATAACAGAAAATTACGCCATGGTTTCCTATGGGAAAAGGGGAAGCTATTAATTATAACTTTGTAATGCACACCCTGTCATGGTTTATTACTTATATATTGAGTTGATTTATTCTCCACCAAGACCAACCCAATTCATTTTGACAGACTAGCTAAGGTCATAACTACTCAGGTATTGGGCAGGAAACTAATATTAAATGGAGCTTTCAGTACAGCTTGTGCAACCCAGAGGTGGAAAACTTAACACTGAGCTTACTCCTGGGTCTGATTCAAATCATTGACTCTCCAACAAGGAGGGAACACTGCAATGAACAGGAAATATATTAGACCTAATTTCTTTTACTCCAAAATTAAATGTCACTAATCTTCTGGTTCTTGCACCAAATTTGGCTGACCACAATCCATGTAAAGCATTTTCTTGGGAAATAGAAAATAATCATGAACAACAATACCTAAAAGGAGGGTGCTTTAAATATTTCAATCCATTGGCTCTAAATTTAAGTTTACTGAAGGAGAGATTGGATAAACTGGACTCGATAACTTTACAAACATGTTCCTGACTACCTGTAACCAGAGTGTACAACTAATGACTAAATCAGTCAGGGTGACCCAAGAAGACAATTAGGATAAAAGACATACTTGGCAGAAAGTAAATGAATTAGTGGATGCTTTATACTGGGAAAATTTTGAAACATTAAAAAATCAATATAAAAAAATGTGTAGGGCTAAAACAACGTATTAAAATGATAAGATACATTGTACTACTAGCCCTTCATCACATTTTAAGCTAACAAAAAGTTTTGACTGTTTTGGAAACACAAAATCTAAAGTAAGATTTATCCAGGACAATGGAAAGGAGCAACATTCAAACATCATTGCTAATTTTAAAAGGATACCTTTGTACTTATTTATTTATTTATTTGCTTTTGGTAACCGGGTAAGCACACTAGACAGCCAGTGCCTATTTTCAAGTGTGACCCAGGAGAATAACAGGGTAATTACAAGGGAGAGGATACACAGACAACAATTACAATCAGGAGCATTGGAGAACAATTACAATCTGGAGCGGGTATACTCCAACAATGAAGCAGAAAAGAGGTTACAGAGATAACATTTTGCCAGAAAGCATTACAGAATAAATTACAAATAACAGTTAGATACACAGATAGTTCATGTATTCAGGAGCAAGACATTTGTCAGGTGAGCGTGACACAGGATGAGGAGAAGCTGTGGAGTAGTATGTGGACAACCACAGGGTACAAACATAATGACCTAGGGGCTACGGGGTGAGAGAGAGATGCTCCCAGGGTGGAAGACAGGAAGTGGCAACCCGGCCCAGTTGAGTACTGCCCTTAGCCAGCAGCAAGGAGGGGAGAGAGCTAGGATGGGGAATCATACAGCCGGGAGGTCAAGGGCAGGGCACAGGCAGGTAGCAGCAGGCTTCAGGAAGTGCCAGAGGGAGGTTTTGAAGCAAGAGTGGGAGGGGGAGGCTCGGACATGGGGGGGAGGGAGTTCCATAGCTTGGGTGCATGAGAGGCAAATGCCCTGTCACCAGTGAGGGTGAGGGTCCTAGGGACCAGATGGGTCTGGGACTCACAGGACCTAAGGTGGTAGGTGGGGGAGGCATGTTTCATGGGGAGGGCAAGTGAGGCAGGGACAGAAGTACAGATGATGTTGTCAATGAAGTTGCCCAAGGAGTATGTCCAGAATGTGTCAGGGGGGAGCCAGTCAAGACGGGAGTAGAGCTGCATGGCAAGTGTGGGTAAGCTGGGGCCGAGAAGCGTGAAGCGACAAATGTTATTGTATGTGGTATCCCATTTAGCCAGGCATTAGGAAGGGGCAGGGGCAAAGGCGACAAGACCATAGGAGAGGGTGGGCAGGAGTACTCCCTGGCTAAGGCCAGCCGAGCAGTGGGGGTGAGGCAGTCCTTGGCTCTGTAGGCAAGGCCGAGTTTACCATTTGTGGCATTGCATATGTTCCGGATGTGCCCAGCAAGGTCCAGCTGGGGGTCAAGGGAGAGTTCTAAGTACTTAATAGAAACTACTGTAGCCGGGAGGGGGGGAGTTGCAGGCATCAAGGATTTTTATGGGCGTCGTGCAGGAGGCAATTTTGACTTCCGAGCCTAATAGCATTGCCTGGGTTTTCTTGAGGTTGATTACGAGTCTATGCCCTTCCAGCCATTTACAGATTTGGGAGAAGACAGAATTGAGTTGAGCATTGATGGTGGTGATGTCGTGGGAGTTGGCCAACAGGACAAGGTCATCCGCGTACATGGTGAGGTGCCCTGCGGTAGCAATGGAGGGTAAGCCATTGACAAACAGGGAGAACAGGATCGGCCTGAGGACAGATCCTTGTGGGAATCCACTGGATACGGGCATGGGGGGCGAGAGGGTATGATTGAAGCAGGTGAGTTGCATCCTATCCCCTAGGTAGCTGGAGAACCAGTCGAGGGAATGGCGGGAGGCCAAGGGTGTGAAGTGTGCCAGGAGGAGGGATGATCTGCACGGTCGAAGGCTTGGATAGGTCCACGAATATGGCCCCCATGAGTTTACCCTGATCGGTGGCGGTCCTGATCCTTGATGTAACCTCAGCCAGAGCCATAGAGGTGCTGTGATTTTTACGGAACCCATGCTGACAAGGGGAGAGGACATTGTATTCCTGGATGTAGTGTTGAAGCTGAGACACAACTGCTTTTTCTAGCAGTTTGCAAGCAGCTGAGAGTATGGCAATGGGACGATAGTTGTTTAAGTCCTTGGGGTCACCATTTTTCAGTACCGGAACGACCCTGGCAATTTTCCAAAGGTTGGGATGACCCTGTTATGAGCGAGGTGTTGAAGATGTGGGCAGAGGCTCTGCACATGGGAGCCCCCAGGCTGAGAAGCCTGGGTTCAAGGCCATCGTGACCCGCCCCACATGGTGGGAGAGACCGACAAGAGGGCCTGGGTCTCCTTCACAGAGATCTTCTTGAGGTAGAAGGGTGGGCGGCTGGGGGCCAGAGCCGAGTGCTGGGGCTGCAGGTAGAGGAAAGGGGGTGGACGGCAGGTCAGTGAAGAGACGGTTAAAAGAGGAGGCAATGGTGAGGGGGTTATTACAGTTAGCATCACCAATTGTCATGTCAGTAACTTGAGTTTTGCGCGAGCCACTGACTAGGTTTTTTATGTTCACCCAGAAGCCTCTGGGGTCGCGCGCAGTAGCAGTCAGTGCAGAGCTACAGTATTGGCTTATCCAGTCATCTGAGTTCTGGAGGATACTACATAAGAAGGATTCGATCATGAAATGGATATGAAATGGATAATTCAGGACAAACTAATGTCATTCCTAGATTTTACTTTAAATTAGTTAACGATTAGTTACCAATAAGGATGTACTTAAAGGAATAAACTAAATGTAAACAAATCTCCTGGAGTAGAGAAAAATGAAATAAAATTTTTGAAAATGTCAGCCAGAAATATCTCAATGGTTTTGACAAGGCTATTTAATACAAGGTTGGCCAAGGGAATATTCCTGGATGCATGTAAATGTGCAGAAACAGTATCCATCTATAAGGAAGGAGGAATAAATAACCTTTCAAATTACAGGCATGTGGCACTTTTAGTGGTCCTCTCAAAACTACTTGAGATGATGGTGCAGAAGCAGTAATACTCCTATCTGAAAACCCTTTCCTTGTTAACAGTCCACCAGCCCAGGGTTTAGGGTGGGGCATTCCACGGGCACTACATTCACAGACGTTTTGGTGGGTGCAGTGTTTGTGGACCTCTCCAAGACCTTTGACCTAGTGATTCACAATATATTGTTAGCAAGGATAGAACAGATTGGAGTATCAGCAGATGCAAACAGATGGTTTTGATCTTACTTTTTGCAGTGGGTCATGGTTGAAATCAACCTGCCTGACTTGGGAAATCTTTACAGGTGGGTCCCACAGGGGATCCATATTAGTCCTTTGTTGTTCCTAATTTACATTGACAATGTCCCCAGTTGGATAAGGTAAGTGCTAATCCCTAATCCCCATGAAGGAAAGCATCTGTTGGGACACGTGATACTTTTCTCTCAGCTAGCCTTCCAGTGACTCATGCTCATTCTTGAACCCTGGGCAGTAGTGTCATGAGGCTAATGCAACCACTGTGCAGATGGGCTGTCCTTGTCTGAGCAGTTTAAACTGGACTTGACTTCTTTGGTGACTCACCTCACACTATTACACATGAGAAAAGCTCAGAATCTTTTACCAAAATGGATGATACAGAAAGCATCCGTTATGTTAAAGTGAAACATATTTATACAAATATTTTGAATTGACTCCTGAGGCATATAGTCTTAAATTTTGGAGTGGTAATGCACATCAGTACCAGGAATCCAAACACATAATACTGAATCAATGGCATTAGGGTAGAGAGATCTAGGGAAGAAAGAGACCTGAGGATAATCATCAGTGGCTGTTTAAAGGCTTCTCCAAATGCACAGATGTATATGGAGCAGTCAGCAGAATGCTAGAATGTGTAGGTTGGACTTTATTAATCACATGAAGGAGTTGATCATATCACTCAGTAGTGATGCCCCTAATTAGGTGCTTTTATGGGAACTCCAGAGGTAGCCGAAGGTAATCTCACCTGAACCCAACGTAGAAAATAATGCTCCAAAAGTAAGCAGTCAGGGGAGCAGATATGTTATATATGCCAGAAACCAGATCATAAGATTACCCAAGAAACAGAAATAACGGGCAGAGTGCAAAGAGAAGGGATGACCCTTTGACAGAGAAGCACATAGTGACCTGGAAAGGAGTGCTGATTATGTTAAGGAATAAAAAAAAAACATACTGGATCAATGGCATGAGAGCAGAGCAATCTAGGGAAGAAAGAGACCTGGGGATAATCATCAGTGACTGTTTAAAGGCAACCCCAAATGCAGCAACACATATGTAAAAGTCCATAGAATGGAGTTTGCCCTTTAAGGGCAAACCAAGTTGTATTAGTGCACCCTTCTCTATTGTTGTTGGAAGTGGTTTGCCCAGAGGGAGGGGAAGGTAGATAGCACCGGAGCCAGGACAATGGACAAACTGCAGGAAGGGAGGGGCTAAAGGGTACAAAAGGTCAGCACAGAGGTGGTTCATCCACTTTGCTGAAGTTTTGTTTTATATAGAAACTACAGCACATCAGATTGGCATATTGATAGGAGCAGAGGTTTGTGCACTAGCTTAAAGCAGGTAAGAAAACCAACAGCTATGTTTAGCCAGGAATGAAGTTTAAAAAATTATTACTTTTGTGGGGAACATGTTTTCAATGAAGCTTGTATGTGGATGGATCTGGGGAATTATTTTGCAAGTTTCTGTAAACTGGGGTAGGTTTTACAGAAAATGCTGAGTGGAACCTGGAGTTGAAGCTTTTAAACCTTTTGTGAGTTGTTGCTACATTGTGGCATAAAATTCTATGGGACTTTAAGCATGGTACAAATGAGGGAAGTTGTTGTAGGGGTTTGGGCCCAGCAGAAGAGGTCATGGTGCAAGACGTGGGCAAAGGGCTTTGCAGAGGAGCCAAATAGTATGGAACGGGTTTTATAAAACCCATGAGGGGAAGTGGGGAGAGAGAGAGTGAGCAACGCTAAGAGTAAAATGTGTTAGTTTGGAGCCCTATGAGAAGAAAGCTTTTTTGTGCTGTTTTCTCAAGGAATAGAAGAGCTAAAAGGTTTGGGTAGGCCTGTAGTAACGGCTGTTTGTAACTAAATAATTTTGATAGAGCCTGGAATCGAGGGGGGTAAGCAGCAGTAGTAGCTTAAAATTGTAAAATGTCCAGTATTGATCAGATGGTGGGGAGTTCTTTTTTTTTGTATCCCTCGAGGCAGGGAAGCATTGGGTTGAGAATAGGATCTGGAGTTTTCGGCTGTGGCCTTACAGGAGATTGGCACAAACAATGCGCAAGAAAGCGAGGATGCATTTAAAAAAAAAAAGATGAAGCAGAGTTCAGATTCATATCGTGAAACAAGGTGGCGGGCCCCAGGAGCAAGAAAGAAGCCGCTAGCAGCTAGGCCGGCTTTGAGGCAGGTGAGTGGTGGCAGTGGCATCTGACATCACACCGCATGGTGGGGGGAAGAGAAAGAGCGAGTGCCAGCGTGGGAGAGCCTTTGGCCTCAGAGCAAGGGAGAAGACTTTAGTGTGTTCATCTACACTCTCTGGGAGGCTACAAACATCTGGCAATTGTTATCGCTAGGGAAGATTTTTATTTCCAGGCCAAATAGAGGTGGGTCACATTCTCATAGTGCCTAAGGGGATTTTATTGTGAATTTTTCTGGTTGGGGGGTACTGCAGACATTCAGGTGGTTGGGTGGGTGGTGTCTGACGTCACTCCACATGGGTGAAGGGTACCATGAAGGAATCAAGGGGCACAATGCGGGAAGCCCTAGGTTCATTTCTAGGACAGCAGGGGAACAGCAGGCTGAAAAGGCTGACAAAGCCTTCGATTTAAAACAAATATGGGAATTGTCCGGGGGGGCTTTCAAGGGCTGCCTGTGGCATAACAGTTTGAGATGGAGTATAGCATGCGGTGAGGCCAGAGGCCTTTTGGGCACATGAGGGGGAGATGTTAGTCCTAGAAGGCCATGTGGGGTGATGGTTGATGCTTGGAGGTGGGGAGGTCGGGGGTATGGCTGGAGGCCTTGGGGGCACAGTATGGAGTAGGGATAGGCCTAGAAGGCAAAGGGGTGCAGCAGTGGATGCTTGGTGTACAATCTTTATAATTATAGTAACATAAAGCCTTGGTGCCTTAGTTTGGAGTGGTGTGGCATGTCTTTTCAAAAAAAGAAAGGGGGCTGTGGGGGGGCACAGTAAGGGGAATAATAAGGCCGGGAAGGCCATGTGGCTCGGGGCAGATACATAGGGACTGTGACTGAGAACAATGCCATTCTCCAGTGAGAGGGAAATGGGGGACAGGGTTTTATCACCGGGGGAGTGCTGGGATGGGCAAAAGTTGTAGGGGGTCACAAGTAGCAACATCAGGTGCCTCTGGCTCGATGGGGAGCAACAGGAGCAGGGGTAGCTGCTCTAAGCAAACCAAGGAAAACAGGTGTATGTATTAATAAAGAAACTTTTCAGTTTATTCACAGCTTTATACAAGCAAGAAAGCAGATGGCATGAAAGAGAAACAGGTCCTCAAAAGAAGATGCCTACAAGACCATCGTGGAGCTTGTGGAAAAGGCCAACAAGATGTGGCAGCTGGTAGAAGGAAAGGAATGGGGAGATCTGGGGAGAAAAGGAAAGCGGGAAAGGGAAAAGGGGGCGGTGGGAAGTGGCCAGCAGGTAGGGTGCCCAGCCCAAGGAGACTGCAACAGCCAATGGTGGTTCCTCCCCGAGCAGCCAGCCCAGTACCACTGCTGTACCAGAACCATCAGTACCCCCCCATGAGCAAGTGGTGCCACCACCACTCGAACCCAGAATGGACCCCCTGAATACAGGAGTTCCCCTGCATACAATGCCACAACCAGTGGTCCAGCTGCAGGAACCCAGGCCAGGGACTCTTGAGGATAACAGGCCACAAGAAACTGACAAACCCGCAGGTAATGTATCAGGTATGGTTGGGGACAGCATTAAAGAATACATGGGCCAGATTATTATGACTCCAGGGACAGGGGGGTTAGGGCAGATGGAATCGGCATTGGCAGAGATCAGGTTGGATAGGGAAACAGCAGGAGAGGTACAGAAGGTGATGGAAAGCATGGGAAAAGATACAAGGGAGATAGGAGAGCCAGGGATGAGAATAGTTGAGCATGTACCATTAGCGACTAAGGAAAAGATTTGGAAAGGGAGTACATAGGCATATTTGCCTTAGTCAGGAGGATGTAGCAGCAAAATATGAGGAGACAGAGAGTACTGGGAAGCGTGAGATGGCGGCAGTGGTAGTTTTGCTGGGTAAGAAAGAAAAGGACAAATTTACAAAAGGAAAGACGTGGGATGGGTGGTTTGTGGGCTTTGCCACATACTCGGCTATAGTGCAGGAAAAGAAACCTGAGTTGGGCATCCCTCTCATTACATACTCACTGATCATTAGAAGTGCAAAGGCAAAAGAAGGAGTAGGATGGATATATTATGATGAGTTTTTCCGGCAAAGGATGGCGACCTACAGGGATGTGTGGTGGGATACAAAACAGTTGGATTTGTGGATGGACTATGTAATCGATCAATCCACCAGAGGGATAGATAGGGAAGGAGGGAGTACCCAGAAATGCTGCTGGGGCTATAACAGGCATTCTGTTCTGGCCGCAGTGTCGGTTCGGCATGCATGCTCAAAATGGAGGGGCACATCCTGCAGTAGATGTAGGGACTACATGGACACAAGAGGCCCAAGGGTTGGAGGGTGGTACAGGTCAACATCCCTTTGGGATGGGCAGAGCTATAGGGGCCAGCCGTGGAATAGTGGAGCAAGAGGCAGAGGATATGGGGATAGGGGGAACCAGGCTTACTGAACAATTAGAAAGATGGGAGGTAGTGGGGGGTTGGGGGTTGGGAGAACAATTTCAAATAGCAAAAAACCCTATCAAAATAGAGTTGTGGGAGGGATGGTTAAAATGTTACCCAGATAAAGAAGGGCAGAAACATTAAGAAAGGGTTTTAGAACTGATTTCCCACTGCAGTTTGAAGGCCCAAGAAGGGCAAGGGAGGCTAACAACTTGGGGTCGATTAAGGGACAGGAAGAAATTCTGAAGACAAAGATAGAGAAAGAAAAAGCAGCAGGGAGAGTAGAAGGACCATACCCTCCCCACATTACCGGATATGAGGATTTCCCCACTTGGTTTGGTTCCCAAGAAACAGGAAGGGGAATACATGGTGATTCACCACTTGTCATTTCCAGAAGGGGACCCAGTGAATGATTTTATAAGGGAGGAGCACAGCAGAGTCACTTATGCAATACTGGAAGAGGCAGTACAGATTATTAGGGTGACATCAGATGCATGGATGGCCAATACAGAGATAGAGTCTGCCTTCTGATTGCTCCCAGTCAGACGGGAAGATTGGGATCTATCGGGTTTCAAGATAGGGGACCAGTACTATTTTGACAAGGCCATGCCAATGGGTTGTTCCATAGCTTGTGCTACATTCGAAGCTTTCAGTACATGTTTGCAAGTGGATATTTCAGGAACAGATGGGTTACAGAGCGGTCATACATTACCTACATGACTTTCTTTTAATTGGCAGTGGATGGGAGGAGACAAAAATGATGCTGGGTAGCTTCCAGAACCTATGTAGAGAACTGGGGGTACCACTGGCACCAGAAAAAATGGAAGGACGCAGTAAGGTTCTAGAATTCTTGGGAATCGAGATAGATGCCCAAAGAAAGGTTTTTAGGTTGCCTGATAGCATGGTATCAAAACTTAGAGAGCGGATTCAGGTGCATACGAGCAGAAGACGGGTGCAATTGAGGCAGGTACAGCAAGTAATAGACATTTGAACTTTGCATGTAGGGCAATTGGGCCAGGGAGGATGTTCACTAAGTGGCTAGTGAGGGCCACGACAGGTGTAACAAGACCACACCACTGTGTGGACATCACAAGAGAAGTGAAAGAAGATTTTAAAGTATGGGAAGAATTCCTCAGCAGCTATAATCAAGGCCACTGATTTACGGTGATTAAAACAATGAAATTCTGTTTTCAAGCCTTCAGATTCCAGAACTGCACTGGTGATTGTTACTCTAATTTCCAGATTTTACTGGGATTCTGTTGTCATTCTTTTAGTATATGCATAAATAATCAGAATAAAAGAAGACTTAATATATATAGCATTAAATAGAGCAAACTGAAAATAGTACAGGAAGGAATTATAAGAAAAATACAAGTTTTTGTAGATCTACTGATCTGATGTAAAATGCCAGATTCCATGAAATTTTTGTTTTTACCAGTGTTCAGGCAACTCTGATTCCAGAATTTTACCGGGTTTTCTGGAAAAATCAGTGGCATTGGCTATAATGGCTCCTCATTTTGTCAGGAAAAGCGGGTTTACAACACAGATCTTGAACTGTATACAGATGCTGTGGGGGTTGGCATGGGGAGCTATTTGAGGGAAAATGGTTCTCTGAGCCTTGGGCAAGTGATTGGTGAGAGACAGAAGGGTAAGGAACATCACACTGTTAGAAATTATGCCCATTTGGGCCTTCACCCTGGTATGGGGGAGGAGTTGAGGAATCAGAAGGTTACATTCTGGTGTGACAACAAAGCTGTGGTAGAATTTTTAAACAACAGGGAGCCAGATCTGAATGGTCATGGGGTATTGAGACAGCTGGTGTTAAGAGCTTTGCAATTGAACATGTCATTCAGGGACAAGCACATAGAGGGTAAAAATACCCTAGCTGACAGCCTTTCCCATTTGCAGCTGGATCATTTCTGGATGCTGGCACCAACAGCAAGGAAACAGAAAACACCCATACCAACGAACATTGGGGACATTGGCAAGAGGGAGCGGAAATGCTGTTTCGCAGCTCATGGGTACCACGGACCTTGAGGGCCTATGAAGGGGCCTGGCAGGTGTTGCAAACATTCAGGGCAACACACCACATGGAGGTAAGTGGGCGGCTAATGGGAGGGCAGTTAGGAAAGCTTTCAGTGGACCAATGGCAGAGAGGTATGGCCCACACCATGATGGGGGTTTACCTAACAGGGATTAGTGTAGTTTGTAGCCTAAGGAGATGGAAGGACCCTATGAAATCAGTGTTGATATGGAGAATGATGCAAAGTGGGTAGGTTGCAGCAAAAACCCAGGGATGGAAGGCGGCCAATAGCAGACCATTGGCTAGCAAAATTAAAAGGCATACTGCTGGGTCACGTGATGGCAGATCTGAAAGTCTGCAGCACTCGAAGCGGCTCCGCTCCTCACCATCTATAAATTACAATTAAACTGATTACACTCTCTAATTACCTCCAGGAAGGATAGTGTATCTACTTCTCAGCTCCGTGAGAGGAACAGAGTGGGAGAAAATGGATGTTTACATGAGAAAAGCAAGCGCGCATGCATTCCCCACCTCCGAGCCCCGAAAAAGACAAGGCTGCTAAATGAGTGAAACAGCAGGCCACAAGCTTGACTAAATCCCCCACGGTGCAACCAGCACTATCTGATTTACAGTGATTAAAACAATGAAATTCTGTTTTCAAGCCTTCAGATTCCAGAACTGCACCGGTGATTGTTACTCTAATTTCCAGATTTTACTGGGATTCTGTTGTCATTCTTTTAGTATATGCATAAATAATCAGAATAAAAGAAGACTTAATATATATAGCATTAAATAAAGCAAACTGAAAATAGTACAGGAAGGAATTATAAGAATTATAAGAAAAATACAAGTTTTTGTAGATCTACTGATTTGATGTAAAATGCCAGATTCCATGAAATTTTTGTTTTACGGTGTTCAGGCAGCTCTGATTCCAGAATTTTACGGTTTTCTGGAAAAATCAGTGGCATTGGCTATAATGGCTCCTTATTTTGTCAGGAAGAGTGGGTTTACAACACAGATCTTAAACTGTATACAGATGCTGTGGGGGGTTTGGCATGGGGGGCTATTTGAGGGAAAATGGTTCTCTGAGCCTTGGGCAAGTGATTGGGTGAGACAGAAGGGTAAGGAACATCACACTGTTAGAAATTATGCCCATTTGGGCCTTCACCCTGGTATGGGGAGGAGTTGAGGCATCAGAAGGTTACATTCTGGTGTGACAACAAAGCTGTGGTAGAGATTTTAAACAACAGGGAGCCAGATCTGAAACGGTCATGGGGTATTGAGACAGCTGGTGTTAAGAGCTTTGCAATTGAACATGTCATTCAGGGACAAGCACATAGAGGGGTAAAATACCTAGCTGACAGCCTTTCCCATTTGCAGCTGGATCATTTCTGAATGCTGGCACCAACAGCAGGGGAACAGAAAACACCCATACCAACGAACATTCGGGGACGTTGGCAAGAGGGAGCGGAAATGCTGTTTCGCAGCTCATGGGCACCACAGACCTTGAGGGCCTATGAAGGGGCCTTGCAGGTGTTGCAAACATTCAGAGCAACACACCACATGGAGGTAAGTGGGTGGCTAATGGGAGGGCAGTTAGGAAAGCTTACAGTGGACCAATGGCAGAGAGGTATGGCCCACACCATGATGGGGTTTACCTAGCAGGGATTAGTGTAGTTTGTAGCCTAAGGAGATGGAAGGACCCTATGAAATCAGTGTTGATATGGAGAATGATGCAAGGGTGGAGTAGGTTGCAGCAAAAACCCAGGGATGGAAGACGGCCAATAGCAGACCACTGGCTAGCAAAATTAAAAGGCATACTGCTGGGTCACGTGATGACGATCAGAAAGTCTGCAGCACTCCAAAGCGGCTCCACTCCCTCACCATCTATAAATTACAATTAAACTGATTACACTCTCTAATTACCTCCAGGAAGGACAGTGTATCTACTTCTCAGCTCCGTGAGAGGAACAGAGTGGGAGAAAATGGATGTTTACATGAGAAAAGCAGCGCCTGGCATTCCCACCTCCGAGCCCCAAAAAGACAAGGCTGCTAAATGGTGAAACAGCAGGCCACAAGCTCGACTAAATCCCCCACGGTGCAACCAGCACTATCTGAAGATAAATTTTAATAGAAGCAATGTTAACAGATTAGCAGCAGATCAAATCCTCGGTTGCAGCATTAGCTACACGAGTAGGAGACTCTAAGGTCAGAGTTACCTCCCTGGAAAACAAACAAGGGAAAACAGAACAAGATATTGTGGTGACAAACAAGAGGATGAAAAAGTTAGAGGACAAGCTAGAGGACTTAGAAGGATGCAGCTGGAGAAACAACTTATTAATCATCACTATTCCAGAACACGAAGAAGGCAGTGCACCCATACAGTTTGTTCCAAGATTTTGTGAAAAGATAGTAGGGCACTCTCCGAACGGCCCTACCTACATAGTTGAGTGGGCGTACCGTGCCTTACGGCCCCACCAGCAGCCGGCACCCCGCCCAGACCTCTGATTTTTAAGGTCCTCAACTTTCTGGATAAACAATACATCCTAGGCAAAGTAAAGGAGCTCAAATAAATCCAATGGGATGGCAGGCCAGTCAGAATTATGCAGGATCTTCTGCACTCAGTGAGAGTCAAACAGCAGGAGTTACATCCGATTGTAACAAAATTAATTACTGCCGGAAAGCCTTTCCGAGTAAAATACCCTGCTACCCTACTGGTCAAGCATAAAGAGCAGTGGATGTCATTCGAAACTCCTGATCAAGCTAAATCAGAGCTCAAAACACTAATCCCAGATCTGTTTAAATGAAGCTGGGCAAATTTGCACATGAGAAGGTTTAAGAACTGCAACCTATCTGTCATTGCTATGCTTGATTAGTTAGAAATTAACTGGCTCACTTGGTCGGACAACTGGAGTTGAGTTTAATTTGTTCCTAGACCCTGGATAGTAGAATTATACTTGCAAGATCTGTTTTAAGAGCCGGCAGGGTTTTACCAGTGAGGAGGTCCCAAGACTATCACGCGCCCGCTCCTACTTGCGATACCCGTCTTCTAGCCAGGACCCTGTATTCCTAGTCGGACAGTGAATGGAGAGGAAAGTCCACTATAGAAAATTATATTGGCCAACTAGTGTGTCCTAGTAGAAGCATGCAAAGCATCTCCTTTTTCTGTGATGGAAAAAGAGAAAGCGTATGCGTCTCCTCTGTCCAACATGTTTGGAGAGCACTTCTAAATCCATAGATTCGGACAAGTCACAAGCTCGAGAATTACATGATGGCTTTAGAGAGTTCATTGAACCAGCAGACTGGTTTCCATGTTTTCTGTGTTTCTGGTTTATTTCTTAATTTTAGGAGTTATAATCGCATAGCAAGCATATGCAAGGCGACTAACAGAGCAATGTTTAGTCCCTGGATGAACGGGGTGTTAAATGAATAGAACTGAATCTTGCCCTGTGGGGTTG
Organism: Neoceratodus forsteri; assembly: GCA_016271365.2. Lineage (NCBI taxonomy): Eukaryota > Metazoa > Chordata > Ceratodontiformes > Ceratodontidae > Neoceratodus > Neoceratodus forsteri. The sequence continues at coordinate 1,607,167,926 of CM057449.1, forward strand.
TAGGACTCTCCTTGTAAATGCCTCACATGATGGCTGAATTTCAACTTATGACTGTGTTATTTCATCCGAGGGGCATTGTATCCTTCAGCTGGTTAAGTCCTCATTGTTTTTTTAGTTTATAATATTACACTGTTTGTTAGACGAGCATTTCTACCTAAAATCCGACATTGTGGAATTATGGAAATGTTAGTAGAGCAACTTTGTAGGAGCGTTTTGATGTGTATATCTTTATCCAGGGTTAGTACAAACTGTTATATTGAATATGTGTTCAATAATTAGTTTTAGATGTTTCTTGGTAGTTGGTAAGTACTTTTTAGGATGGGAGGGAGGTTGCAAAAGAGTAGTGGACTTATTCAGATTTGTGCTATAACATCACCTGACTGTGTGCTTATATGAGTACAGTTGCTTAGAACTGTTTTTTTTTTTACTTTTTTGGTAATAGTTGGGGCTATAGGTATCATTTGATATTATTCGTTAGAAAATGGGGGGTGGGGTCGCCAAGTGTTATAATAATAAATATGCATAAGAGTGTACATGTAAATGGCAAGGTAAACATCTTTGTTTTATGCTGGTCAACTAAAACTCATATACAAGACAAAACATGGGGGGACCATATACTTGTGTAACCCGGAATGTTAAGGGGGCCCAGGATAGGTGTAAGAGGCAAGCAATTCTTAGGCATTTACACCATTTAAAGATTGACATCACTTGTCTGCAGGAGACACATGTAAAAAGGGAGGACGTTCATTTGTGGAGAAGAACATGGGTAGGGCAGGTTTTTGGAGCTGGTGTCTCCACGTCTAAAGGGGGGGTAGTTATCCTGATAGTGAAGACTGTACCTTTTAGATCGGTGAAAGAAATTTGGGACCGGGAAGGATGCTACATTTTAGTCCACAGTACTTTTGCCACATACCCAGTCCTTATTGGAGCCATCTATGGTCCTAATGAGGAATCTCCTCTTTTTTTCACTCATCTTTTGAACCTGATAGTTAATGAGTCTACAAAATTTACCTTACTTGGGGGGGATTGGAATATCACCTTACAGCCAAGTATAGACAGATCGGATTGTAAATGGAGAAGCCTAACTCCGACCCAAAGGGCTCTTAAAGAGCTTATGGATTCAACAAGATTAGTCAATGTATGGAGAATATTAAACCCCACCAAACGGCAATATACTTTTTTTCTCCCCCCCATCGTACTTACTCCCATATAGATTTTTTTTTAATTAGTGATTTTGCCCTACGGGTGTTTTAAATGTAGATATTCATGTTAGGGTGATCTCAGATCACTCTCCAGTGGTGATTACCTATCTATTGGGGCCAGGAATTAAGAGGGACTGCTTATGGCATCTGAATACCCAACTTTTGCGGAGGCCGCATTCTCTTAATCGTATAACTGATTTTATTATTTCTTTCCAGGAGACTAATAAGGAAGCTATTACTGAAACAGACATGATATGGGCCGCTCTCAAATGCGCACTCCGAGGGGAATGTATTAGGCTAGCCGCTATTAAAACATTCCAATATAGAGCTCAAATATCCGAGTTACTATGTTCCATCTGGGAATTAGAAAAAATTCCAGATGCACAATTGGGGGACGAAAAAAGAACTAAATTATATCGGTTAAAAACACAATATGCGGATTTACTGCTGCAGAGAGCTGAATTATAATTGCGTCATACTAAAATTAAATATCTTGAGTCCGGTGAGAGGGCTGGAAAATTGTTAGCATAATAAGACAAGCTGAAGCTGCCCGACATGTCTCAGGTCTCTGTTTCTCTAACAACAGCCAGATCTGTACAGATCCTAAAGAGATAGCCAATGGCTTGGGGCTTTATTATCAAGCTCTTTATTCAGAAGATCCCAATGCATCTCCTCCCCGGGCTGCAATACATCAATATTTGGATGAAGTTAATCTTCCCTAAATATCACTGGTGCAGGAGACCTCATTTGGGGGTTATATCACCCAAGAGGAAATACAACAGGCTATCAGTCAGTTGCCCACAGATAAATCACCAGGTCCTGATGGACTACTCAACAACTTATATAAATCCTGTCAAAAAGTGTTAATACCGATATTGCAGGAGGTCTATAATTATTGGTATGATAATGGTTTCTCTGAACAGAGCTTCTCAGAAGCATTGATTACCCTTATTCCAAAACCAGGAAAAGACCCCCTGTACCCTGAGAATTATCATCCTATCTCCTTGCTAAATTCAGATCTCAAGATCCTGTCATAGATATTAGCCAACAGGCCATCCCCCACAATGGGAGAGGTCATCAGTACCGAGCAGCTTCTGTTTATGACTGGAAGGTCCTCAGGAGATCATCTGCGTAAGTTATTGCATCTCATCTCGATTGCAAGGAACTCAAATATACCCACTGCCTTAATTTCCTTAGATGCTGAGAAGGGCTTCGAGTGGGTTTCCTGGGACTTTCTTTTTGAAACCTTAACCCGCTTTGGTCTCCCAGATGGATACATTAAGTGGAGCCGTCTATTGTATACCTCTCCAACAGCTAGGGTCTGGTACAACGGTATCCTCTCTAATCCATTGCCTCTTAGACGTGGCACCAGACAGAGATGTTCGCTTCCCCCCTTCTATTTAATTTTTATTTAGAACCCTTAATTCGGTGGCTCTTGCTCTCACAAGATATTATAGGAATTAAAGCTGGTGAAGAGATTTACACTTTCTGCTTACGTGGATGATCTACTCCTGCATATTGAGGAACCACAACAAACTATTCCCAGTGCATTAAACGAAATAGATGCTTTCTCGAAAGTATCGTATTATAAATTGAATTACTCAAAAACTAAAATTTTCCCACTGAATAGCTGGTTTACGCAGGCCCAAATAGCACCCTATAATTTGTCTTGGGAGTCAAAATCGCTTACATATTTAGGCATTAAGCTAACAAGGGATATAAATTCACTTGTGACAGAAAATTTAAGCACTTTGCTGCAAACATTGAAGGCAGATATGGGTATATGGGGATTGCTACCCCTTTCCCTTTGGGGAAGAATCAGCATAGTAAAGATGAACATGCTTCCCCACCTTCTATATCCTTTGGGAATGATAGGATGTTATCTTTCTAAGGTTTGGTTTAGTAAGTTGCAGAACATGCTTAATGCTTTCATATGGAGAGGAAAAAGGTTCGGAGAGCATATTTTAAACTCACGGCTCCTAAAACACGGGGTGGATTGGCAACCCCTTCCCTTTTCACTTATTATTGTGCCCAACATATTAGCAAACTTGCTTTTTGGACACAAAATACGCTCCCCTTAGGATCAAATGGATACGTCCCTCTCTGGGTGGAAGTGGAGAAATGTTTAACATCTAAATATTACTACTCATTACCTGCCCTTTTACATGTTACTCCTTCTTATATTCCAAAGCCACTTCAAAATACACCTCTAGGATGGTCGCTTAGAGCAATTTATCAAATGCAAAAACACTTCTCTTTGAACTGGCATAAGGTACTCACGCAGCCTATTATAGGCAACCCCCATTTTAAAATTGATAATAAACCCACATTGCCTTGCTTTTGGGCTCCTCTGAAAACTTGTAAGTTAGCAGACTTTTTCTGGCAAGGGGAATTGGTCTCTTTTTCTCATTTTCAGTCTCTTTACAAAGTGCCAGACTGGCACAAATTTAAATTTATCCAGATTAGTCAGGCAATTTCTTCCTTCATAGAAGATGCATCCCGCCAGATACCAATGGAATCAGATGTGCAGACACTAATGCAGGCAGCAAGTCAACCTCATCCTGTCTCAGTGGTTTACAAAAAATTGCAAGCATTAGATCCACATTTGCCACTGGTATTTGTCATTATTGGACACAAGAATTCCATCTCATAGGAAAGGTGGACGGCTGGAAGAAAATCTGGCAAAATTGTTATAGATTTATAAAACAAGACAGACTTTGGTTGATTCAGTTTGATATAATGCATAATCTGTATTATACACCAGTGAAACTCTTTAGATGATGGTCTTATAGATTCTCCCACTTGTATAAAGTGCCAGGAGACACAGGACACACTGTTTCATATGTTATGGACCTGCTGAAAGGTTCAAACTTTCTGGCAGGCTGTCAAAGGGGTAATGGACCCCCTTCTGGGGTTGGATTCATTGTTTACTCTAGAAACTTGTTTGGTGCATTTGTTTCCCCAAGGACTGCAAAAACTAGAAGGGCCCACCTTACTCTAGTGGCAGCAAATGTTAAATTAGTAATCATGCAACACTGGAAAGATGATCAATTAACCTCAGTTATGGAATGGTATAGAGAGATGCTCTTGGCGCTACAGTTAGAAAAGCATATTGCCTCCATGCGACATAGTAACCAAATCTACCTAAGTCTATGGGGCCCACTGGATGCTGTATTGATGTCATGGAAACCTTAACATCTCTCTTACAATGGCTTGTTATGGTACAAAAAATATCAACACACCTTGTCACCAAATACTTGGCGGGGGAAAGAGGGGAGTGGGGGGGTAAAGATAGGGCACCTAGTGGCTGGTTGTATTTCTTTTTTGTTACTTTTGTATTATGTAAAAATGGTAAAATGCTTGAGTAGGCTGCAATTGTAATTGTATTTGTTTAAGTTAATTCAATTGTATGTTATGTCACCTGGTTGAAGCTCAAAACAATGAATCCAACCCCAGAAGGGGGTCCATTAACCCTTTGACAAATGTAGAGGGAATTTGTTGAAGTTCTGTGTGATTGTGATTACAAGCCCTTTTTTTTTGTAATTTAAAGTGGGCCAGATGCTACGGCGCCTCAGCCACCCCACAGCCTTTTGTTGTGCAAATTACAATCACTCTGCCCAGCAGAAACACTTGTTTCTGCCTTCTTACTAATTGTTGCACCTTCCTCTGTCTCCTCCCAGTCCAAGATCCCTGCCCACAGCACCCAGTTGAGCGCCGGGGCTACGCTCCACCAGCGGGCGATCGGCGACCACTAAGCCTACTCAGGGGACCACGAGGCCAGGAGGGACATTGAGGAAAGATACGGGAAAGCTGCGGCCAATTGTTAAGTGAGCGCTCTCAAGGCACTGCAGCCAATTGGTCCTCCTGCTCTATTGAATTGCATTGACTGAACTTGCACTGCCAAAAGCTGTTCTGGGACTTGGAAATTTTTCTTAAAACTTTGAAAAAGAGCTGTTTTACTTGTATTATGTAAAATGTAGAGGGAATTTGTTGAAGTTCTGTGTGATTGTGATTACAAGCCCTTTTTTTTGTAATTTAAAGTGGGCCAGACGCTACGGCGCCTCAGCCCACCCACAGCCTTTTGTTGTGCAAATTACAATCACTCTGCCCAGCAGAAACACTTGTTTCTGCCTTCTTGCTAATTGTTGCACCTTCCTCTGTCTCTTTCCAGTCCGAGATCCCTGCCCACAGCACCCAGTTGAGTGCGGGCTCGCTCTGCCAGCGGTGGTGTGGCGGACCACTAAGCCGACTCAGGGGACCACGCAGGCTGGGAGGGACATCGAGGAAAGGTACGGAAAAGCCACAAAATTTTGCCCACCCGCCCTTCCCCTCCTTGTGTGTTACTTTATAGGCACCTTCCCACCGAATTCTCATCTCCCGCCCTCAGCGCCCACTCTAACCAATAATCTGCCTCATCGGCCTGCTGTACCACCTAATCAGCAATCCTTCCCTTACTGTTCTCCCGGTAGTTAACCATCAATATCACTTTCACAATGGGGAGACTCCTTCTGCTATTTCTTTCTCTGTCACTCATGGGGTTCTTTAAGGAAGATATCCATATCACACAAATAAAGGTGACCCACCTGCCTAGCCTCTCTGTCTCACCCTCATTGGAAAATGATCAGACCCTCACATATGCCCTACTAATGCTGCATCATTCTCAGTGGGGTAACCTCCAAAAAGGGATGCAAATTACCATGTATGTATCCCGATCGAAGCTCCATTACTCGATATACAGTTCCCCTTTACGCCTGACCACCAAACTGCTACTCAGTGACTCGATACGATGTCATAACCCCAATTGGAGCACCCAAAAGAGTGGCAACAGAACAAGAAAAGGAGGACCAAAGACAGCCCCCTCTTCCTATCTCTTGCAGCCCTTATGAAACTCCTATTCTTTCTACTGATCTGTATTGGAAAGTGGAAATCAACCCAGGCCCCCCTGAGTGTTTCACCTCACCAGCAGACCTAACCTCAATCAAAGGCCTCAGTTTTCTACATATTAATGCATGCAGCCTCCTGAAAAAACTTACATTGATACAAGCCTGGGTTGCCCATACCTTGCCAGACTTTCTTGTGGTATCTGAGACATGGCTCAAACCCACCACAGCAGATAGAGATGTTAATCTACCCAACTATCAGTTATTCAGAGTGGATCACCTGACAAGAGGTGGTGGAGTAGCTATATATGTAAAGTCCAGTATACCTGTATCCTGCCTTACTGCAACTTCGATGCCCAAAGAATTCGAATGTATATCCCTCAAAATATCTCTCTCCAACACGGCAGCTTTTCAGCTAGTTGGCTGCTATAGGCCCCCCTCTGCTGACCACAAGCTTTTATCCCACCTGGGGAAACTACTCAATCCAGGCTCTGAATAAGTCATAATCCTAGGTGATCTGAATCTAAATTGGCTTTACAAGGCAGCTGCACCTTTGGCATCATTCTGTGATACACATGGGTTCACACAACTGATAAATGAGCCAACAAGAATCAACTTAAAGAATCGAAGCAACAGCACACTACTTGACATCATGCTGGTGAACAAACCCCACCTATTCACACACACTGGAGTGCTTTTCAGTGATTTAAGTGACCACTGCCTCATTGCAGGAGTAAGATCTTCCAGCAAATCAACAACCCCAGCAAAATTCCTAATGAACGAGATCCAAGAAAAACCTCAATATTGAAGGACATCTCCATGATCTAGCTCACTCTCCAAGCTGGCAAGAGTTTTATCTTGCACATTCTGTGGAAGAAGCACATCAGGTGTTAAACAGCATAATATTACGTGCCCTTAACACCCATGCACCAATCACTAGTGTTCGAATAAAAAATAAATCTTGCCGCTGGTTTTCAGATGACCTCAAATCTGCACTGCTGGAGAGAGAGACAAACTATGGAAACTGGCAAGAAAAAACAAGAATCCAAATGACTGGGTGTTATTTAGGAAAGCCAGAAATAGCTGCACCAAGAAAGTAAGGGATGCAAAGGCTGCCTTTTACTTGGCTGAACTTGACTCCTCCTACCACAATCCTGCTAGGTTCTGGGGCACCATCAAGGTATTGTAGGGCAGGATTCTAGCACCTCTCTACCAAGTCAATTGCACCACAATAATGGCTCTATCTTTGGCAAAATGGCAGTTCTGGATGCTTTCAATAACCACTTCACAACTGCTGGCCTTGCTTTTGACACCTCTCCAGCTAATCTGCTGCATGCACAACTAATCTCCCCGCACACTGGTGCTCAGAGAGCTGATTCTTCCTTCTCCTTCAAACCTGTTCTGTTGAAGCAAGTAGAGGATCTTTTATGGCAATTGGATATTAAAAAAAGTGCAGGGGCAGACTCTCTTGACCCCTACTTCCTAAAGATTGCAATTCATGTACTTGCAGTTCCCCTAACACATCTCTTTAATCTATCTTTTACCTCTGGTTCTATTCCTACAGTGTGGAAAACAGCCCAAGTGTTTTCCCTTCTAAAATCAGGGGACCCCATGGACCTCAACAACTACAGGCCCATATCCATTCTTCCAGTGCTATCCAAGATGCTAGAGAAAATAGTGAGCAACCAGCTAAGATATTATCTTGATGATGCTAATCTCTTGAATCCAGCTCAATCTGAGTTTAGGGCCAGGCACAGCACTATCTCTGCACTGGCCAAAGTTACAAATGACTGGCAAACCGAATTAGATAAAAAGAATAGTGTCTGTGTGGTATTTCTTGATCTAAGCAAGGCATTCGACACAGTGGACCATGAGCTGCTACTCTCTTCCTTACATTCCATTGGCTTAGACCCACCCTCCCTTACATGGTTCAGGTGTTAACTTATGGATAGGTCACAGCAGGTGAAAGCTGAAGGTGATCTATCCCCACTAAAACCACTTCTAAGAGGAGTTCTGCAAGGATCTATCCTGGGCCCTATCTTTTTTGCCATTTACATTAATGGTATTGACTCAAATCTCACCAAAGCCTCTGTCCACCTCTTTGCAGATGACTCTGTTTTGTATGTCAGCAACCCATCGCCTGCAATTGCCCGAGAAATTTTACAAGCAGAATTCTCCTTGTTGCAATATCAACTACTTGAGAAAAAGCTTCTTCTAAATGCAAAGAAAACAAAACCAATGCTTTTCTCCAATCAAAGCTATACTAGCACCACCTCACTAAGCAATCTCCCCCAGCTATGCACTATCCTTGGAGAAAATCTGGACTATGTAGAAAAATTCAAATATTTAGGTGTGTGGATTGATAGCAGGCTTGACTACACACATCATATTGAAGAAATGCTGAAAAAACTTCACCAAAGGCTTGGCCTATTCTACAGAATAAAACACTTCCTAACCAGAGACTCAAAGATGAGGTTAGTCCAGGCCACATTTCTTTCAGTTGTTGACTATGCAGACTTTCTTTATAGTCACTGCCCCATCTCCTATCTAAGCAAGTTGGATACCCTGTACCATAGAGCAATAAGATTCATAACAGATCTTCCATCTAACACTCATCATTGCTCTCTCTATGCTGCAGTTGGATGGGTTTCCCTACACCTCAGAAGGAACAGAAATGCAGCACTATGGATCTACAGAGCGTTGTCTAAGAAATTTCCAAATTATATTTTAGATTGCTTCACACAGGCCACAGCTAGCTCCTATGCCCTAAGAAGCAACAACTTCATCATGCTCAAGATACCTAAAGTCAACACCCAGCTAGGGAGGTCTGCAATCAGCTATTCTCTAGCTATGACATGGAATACTCTACAGAAATCCCTAAAGCTGACCAATCTTATACCTCTAGCATCCTTTAAACAGCTTTGCACAGGTTTCTTTGCAGAGAAATGCAACTGCTACCACAAAAGCTAGTCTAGCCATTTCATAACCCTCCCTTTCCAGTCATCCACCATATATGGCATAATTTTTCTCCACAGTTCTCCCTCCCAGACAGCCACCCTATTATAGTACCTCAGTTCCATTTAACTCTACCTATCTACCTACTACCTACCTAAACCTTCCCCCACTAACTCCTGGCCCTTACACCAATCCTAAATACTCCCCATTCATCCTAGTATTACATTATGCTGTGTGTATGCCTTGACTCCTCTATTGGGACATGTATATACTTTATTTACTAGTGTCATTTTCATATAACCTACCTTGTCATGTATGTCTTAATCAACTTCTTACCCTTGATTATTGTATTTTTAAGTGTTCTTTTCTGTATCTGTTATGCACATATAAGTGCATTGATGTATCTGTTTGTGTACCAACTATTGAACCTTGACCTTATCAGGTCCATCTTGTAAAACAGCCTTGCTCAATGATGTTCGCCTGAATAAATAAAGATTTGATTGATTGATTGAAATAAAGCATATTTAATTAAAAAAAGGCATACTGCTGGCAATTTGCAGATCCAAGGATGAGTCATAATTATTTCACATGATTTACTTAGTGATGATTGCAGGAGCCTTGAGAGTGAGTGAGGTGGTAGGACATGGTGTGAAGGACGCAATGGGGGGCTAGAATGGGGGGACGTTATTTGGGGGTAGAATTAGATACAAGTCCTAGTTAAGAGGTCGAAAACAGATTAAGTGGGAAACAGGTGTGCCATAACCATTAAGGCTCAAGGGGATGGGACAGTGTGCCCGGTAAAAGCTCTGTGTGCATACGCCGCAGAGCGCGTGATTAAAGAATGGAGATTATTTGTATACAGAGACAGGAAAAGAGTGACGTTTTATCAAGTAATAGCCATGCCAAAAAAAAGGCATGGAATTCCTGGGCGAGTACCCAGGCAATTATTCTTCTCACTCTTTCCGAACAGTATGATGGAAAAGGGGCACTGGCCGTCATCAAGCTATAATAGGTATATTCACGATATACAGGTTTGAGATCAACATGTCACTTTTATTTTGTCTACAGGAGCAAAAAAAGAGGGGAGGTTTGATAACATGCAAAATATAAGGCAAGAAGGTGATTAAGATGTCTATTTTGCTTCACTTCTATAGGCAGAGGGAGGACCACTGAAGTATGGATCTGAAGGCACTCAAACATTTATTGAGCAGAAAAAAGAGTGGAGAAAAAAGGCGGGAGAAAGCAGCTGTACCAGGATGCCAGATAATGTAGGCTCGTGTGGCATGGCATCCGAGGGATGAGGTGGGCACAGTTGCTTCCTACCCTGAGAGATATGAAAGAAAGGCGGCTCATCCCAGACTTAATTATTGTACACCTGGGGGGTTAATGACCTTAGGGGGAAGCCTTGGGTTGATACATACTGTATATGCAGTGAAAACAAGACCTTGGGAAGATATGGCAATGGTGACCTACTGTGAGCATAGCCTGGTCAAACATGATATCAAGGAGGGTATGGAGGCATGAACATAGCCATAGAGCAATGGACAGAGCCAGAAGGAAGATGAATAGATGGGTAGGAACTTTGGTTAGGAGTATGGAAGGGCACATAATATTGCGAGGGGTGGAAGAATGGGTAGAAGAAGTCTACAGAGCAGATGGAGTGCACCTGTCAGATCTAGCAATGGACATGTTTAATACTGAAATGATGGGGTTTATTGAGGCATGGAGGAGACAAGAAAGGAGATAATTGAAAAAACAAACAAAGTGGGGGGAGAGGAAGAACCCTAAAAGGGGGGAAGGCCAGTCATCCAATGTAATCTGGACAGAGGCTGTGAGGAAAAAAGGGAGGGGAAAGGAGGGGAAGGGGAAAGGAAAAAAAAATATGATGAGAAGAAGAAGAAACTGAAGGACAAAAAGCGGTCTCGGTTCTCACCGTTATCTACCAGTAAAGAGAAGAAGAAGGCACCTAGGTTTTCACCTAGGGAAGTGAGAAGAAAAGAGAGAGAGAGGATTAGAGTTGGAGATTTGGATGCAATACAAATAAAATTGTAAAAAGACATTAATAAATGACAATGATAATGACAAATGACAAATCACCCAGAAAATATTATCTCCTCTGGCATACTAGCAGATGCCATCACAGACCACTTCCTTACCTTTTGTATATGGGTCAAAACCAGACCCTCCCCATCTAAGCCCTGCTTTATCACTTTTCATAACTATTCAAATCTTGAGCCACAATCCTTCCTGCTGGACATTGCAACTATTGACTGGACCCCTTTTTTAATTTATATGACCCGCAGACTGCTCTAAATACTTTGTTGACTCTCTTCCTGGAAGTCCAGGACAAGCACTGTCTCCTTATCACCAGTCGAGTAAAAAATAAGCTTACTCAGTGGCTAAAATCCGACCTTCTCTCCAAACTGAGACAGAGGGACAAATCCTGGCTCTGCTACAAAAGCACGGGACTCCCAGTTTATTTCAATTCCTACAGAGTGCTCAGAAACTCATGCAAAAATTTGATCAAAAGGGCCAAAAATGCTTATTGCAAAGATCTTTTAATCAAATCATACGGTGACCCCCAAAAATTCTGGTCCCGTTTAAAATGCTTCCTAGGAACAACTCCTGCCCCCACTGCAACCGATATGTCCCTCAACAGGGTCTACTGTAATAATCCCTCTACCATAGCTAACTTTCTCAGTACCCAGCTCTCTGACCTCACCAACTATACCTCAACTTTCCCTACCAGACCATACTCTTATGACCAGACTGGTGTTGCTGGGCCCAAATTTATTTTCAAAGCTGTCACCCACCTCGAAGTTCTAAGGCTGCTCAATAGTATCTCTTACTTCACCGCTGCTGGGTCGGATAACCTTGAGCCTAAACTCTTAAAGCTAGCAGCTCCTCACATTGCAGCTTCACATGCAAAAATGTTTTCCCTCTCCTTCTGTCATAGCTATGTCCCTATTTTCTGGAAGACTGCTAGGATTACCCCTGTTTTCAAGAAAGGGCACTGTAAAAATCCCTCAAACTATAGACCTATTGCCATATTACCTATTTTTAGCAAAATCCTTGAAAAGCTCGTAACCAATCAAACTATTGAGTTTCTACAGAAACTAAACCTTCTCACATCAGTGCAACATGGCTTCCGCAAGGGTCACAGCACGACCACTGCCTTACTTAAATTTACCTCTGATATCTTAGCAGCCATGGACCCAGGTCTCCTAACGGAGGCAATTTTTAAAGACATGACCAAAGCTTTTGATCTTGTGGATCATCCTATTCTTCTCGCCACTCTAAGATCCCTAGGTTTCTCTCAGGGTGTAACTACCTGGTTTGACAGCTACCTGACAGATCACAAGCAACTTGTTAAATTTAACTCCACCTTGTCAGATTATGCTACCATAAATATTGGTGTGCCACAAGGCTCTATCCTTGGACCTCTGCTCTTTTCCTTATTTATAAATGATATTACATCAATCATCCCCAATACTGCTCCCCTACTATATGCTGACAACATTGTTTTGTACACCAGTTCAAAGAATATCTCTGAAATCAATCAACAACTCTCCAAAGACTTTATACAAATCGAAGAATGGTTGGTAAGAAAAAGGCTTGTCCTAAATGTTTCAAAGACTCAAGCCATGCTGTTTGTCTCCAATGCTAAAGTAAACTCACCCAGCCCACCTTTAATGTTTCCACTAAGAATGGCTCAGCTGTCATGGTTGCACACTCTTTTAAGTATCTGGGTATCATACTTGATCCTGCTCTCACTTTTGATCTTCATATCCAGCAGACATGCCAGCTGACAAACATAACATTTGGTATGGCCTACTGCTCTAGCTACGTACTCACTCCATCAGCTAGGCTTGCCATATCTAGTGGCATACTACTTCCTTCTTTCATGTATGTGGTGGCAGCTTATGCCTCATCATGTAAGACCAGCTTTCAAAAGTGGGATACTACATACAACAATATCTGTAGATATGCATCCTCCTCGAATCGACTAAAACACCACTGCCTCCTCTACACTGAGCTTGGATGGCTTTCTCTGGCAGTCTCCCGTGATTATGCACTCTGCTCCATCATAGATAATATCTTCTGAAATCAAATGCCTAAGCCTCTAGCAGAACTATTCCCTAACCAGACGTCCAGCTATGCACTACGCTCAGCTGCCAAAGCCCATGTCATCATCCCTAGACATCACTCCACCAAAGGTGCAAGCACCTTCTCCTGCCATGTCCCCCAAAAATGGAATTCCATCCCACTAACTATTCATCAGGCATCATCCCATGCCACTTTCAAACTACTATTGCGTGATCACCTTACTGTCTTACGCTTTTGCTCCCACTTCAAACCCCCTAAAACAGCACTTCAACCTAACAGCCGTTAAGTGGTCCTTTCCTCAACCAACTATTCTCAGTGCTGTTTTGTCACTTAGATTGTCACATTGTGAACTTATTATCATCCCTTACCTCACCACTCTTTTCCTTCATTCATTCCCATACACTTCCTCGTCACCCGTTACTCTTCATTTTTCTTCTACATTCTATCTTCCTTGGCTACCAGTTTGACACTCTCACTTGTTCTAACTTAAATTGATGACTACCTCAATGTTGCCTATGATTTTTACCTCCTGCCCTCCCCTATTTTTTCTATTGCTATATTTTGTTCTTGCAGAATCAATTGTATCTACTTGTATCTATTTGATCCCCATTACTTGTACTGTACTGCTATTCTTTATGCACTTTCTGTTTATATGATTGTTATGGCATTTTGTTAAAATGCTTTTGTTTCATATTTGTCAAAAATGTTTTGTTTTCCGTACTCTCCTGGGTCGTACCTGAAAATAGTCATTGCTATGGCTAGCTCACCCCACCCGGTCAACAAAAACTAAATAAATAAAATGAGAGATGGAAATGAAATTATGATATATATAATAAATTGACTGCCAATCTGAGCACAACAACATGCAAGTGGTCTGTCCTTTGTGGGGGAAAAAGGGGGAATTCAGGACAATGGAGTTTGCCCTTTAAGGGGCAAACCAAGTTGTCCTGGTGCACCCTTCCCCCTTACTGTTGTTGGAAGTGGTTTGCTGAGGAGGGAGGGGGAAGGTAGGGGGAGGGACTGGAAGCCAGGACAGTGGACAAGCTGCAGGAAGGGGAGGGGCTAAAGGGGGATACAAAAAGGTCAACACAGAGGTGGTTCAGCCACTTTTGCTGAAGTTTTGTTACCTCCCGACCACCCAACAAAAGAGAAGTTGAAAGTAATAAAAGGGACACTGTCAACCTCCTTAGGTCTCAAAGTGTCCCTAGTTTAAAAAACATATTTTATGATTGCCAAAATTCTGTAAAGATTGTTGATGTAGCTGGTAGTTTGATTCTGACTCTTATTTTCTTTAAAAAGGTAAAAAACAGACTGCCCAACATACTGGTGTTATCACACCAAAACAGGTTTGTTTACATTCCTTGATCAACTCAAGATGCATCTTTCCCGGACTTGGGAACACCCACAAAACAGTCTATCCTCTCATGATGCACTGGGAGATTAGGAGGCTATTGTCTTATGAGTGACTGCACTGTATGTGTGTGTTTCTAATGCTCAGGACATGTGCAGTAAGAACAGAACCATGACTGTAAACAAAAACAAGGTTGCTTATAAATATACATTACCATGCATTTCAGTTCTACTAAGCAAGGCTACAGACAAAACAAACAGCAACATCAATGAATTTTAGAGAGGGTAAGCAATCATAAAATGTGGGGTTTCAACTAGAAATAATATGATGAAAAACAGGTTGACAGTGTCCCTTTAATGGAGAAGGGATTGACGTGGACTGTTAGAGGTGGATGACAGAATAAGTCTGGTTGGACAATGGTGGACTGCCAGAGGTGGATGGCAGGTGGGGAAAGGGGAGGGGAAAGGGGGGGAGGAAAAAGAAATATGATGAGAAGAAGAAGAAGAAACTGAAAGACAAAAAGTGGTCTCAGTTCTCACTGTTACCTACCAGTAAAGAGAAGAAGAAGGCACCCAGGTTTTCACCTGGGGAAGCAAGAAGAAAAGAGAGGGAGAGGATCAGAGTTGGAGATTTGGATGCAGTATGAATAAAATTGTAAAAAGACATTACTAAATGACAATGAGAGATGGAAGTGAAATTATGATATATATATAATAAATTGATTGCCAATATGAGCCCCTTTGTGGGGGAAAAATGGGGAATCTGGGACAATGCTAGGATGTATGGTGGAACTTTACTGGTCACATGAAAGAGGTGATTATGCCACTCTACTGGTCTCTGATGAGGCTGCAACTCAATAACTGTTTAGTTCTAGAGTCTGCATGTAAAAAGCTACAGGGAGGGGCTGGAGTGGAATGAGAAGGGGTCCCAAAAACCCCATGTTGAAAATTTGGTGCAAAAATTGCAAAAAATGACTGTTTTATGAGCGTGCATTGCGCAGTTCCTACGCAGGCTCGAAAATTCATGAATTTTCAATATTTTCACTCTAGATTTTCAACATTGCCATTTTATCATACCTTCTTATGAGTTGTACAGCTGTCATTTTTCACATCTCACCCAAAACGTGTTTCCGCCCATGTAGTGCACAATGGCGCAGTCGGTGTGCGAAATCAATGTATGGAACACATTAAGAAAATCACAGTAACACTGTTCATGAGCACAGGTCTTAAAATGGCTATGTTGAAAATTTGGTGAAAAAATTCCTAAAAATGACTGTCTTACGAGCTTGCGTTGCACAGTTCCTACGCACGCTCATACGTTTGCGAATTTTCAATATTTGCACTCCAGATTTTCAACATTGCCATTTTACCACACCTCCTCATGAGCAGTACAGCTGTCATTTTTCACTTCCTGCCCAAAATGTGTTTCTGCCCATGTAGTGCACAATGGCGCAGTCGGTGTCCGAACTCAATGTATGGGACACATTAACAAAATCTCAGTGATACTGATCATGAGTAGAGGTCTTAAAATGGCTGTGCTGAAAATTTGGTGAAAAAATTCCTAAAACTGACTGTTTTATGAGCTTACGTTGCGCAGTTCCTACGCACGCTCGTAAGTTTGCGAATTTTCAATATTTTCACTCCAGATTTTCAACATTGCCATTTTACCACCCTTATGAGCACTGCAGCCGTCATTTTCCACATCTTGCCCAAACGTCTTTCCCCCATGTAGTGCACAATGGCGCAGTCGGGTGTGCGAAATCAATGTATGGGACACAGTAAGAAAATCACAGTGACACTATTCATTAGCAGAGGTTTTAAAATGGCAATGTTGAAAATTTGGTGAAAAAATTCCTTAAAATGACTGTTTTATGAGTGTGCGTTGCACAGTTCCCACGCACGCTCATAGGTTTGCGAAATTTCAATATTTCCACTCCAGATTTTCAACATTGGCATTTTACCACACTTCCTTACAAGCAGTACAGCTGTCATTTTTCACATCCTGCCCAAAACGTGTTTCCTCTATGTAGCGCACAATGGGGGTAACAAAAAGGTCATGCTGACAATTTATTGTGCAAGTACAAGCAATCGCACAGGGCATTAGGGTAAAGCATCATACGTTCCAAACACCACTGCAAATACCTGCAAACGAAAGTTCGGCATTGACAAATGCTTGTTATATTTAGGGCTAATGTAGTTAATTAATAATAGGGTTTTTAATTGAGGCAGGTAGTCCCTTGACAACAGTAAGCATTTCTTTTTAGAGAAGTTTTAAGCTCAGTTGTCACTTTTGCCACTTTTTATTT
This sequence comes from Neoceratodus forsteri, assembly GCA_016271365.2. Classification (NCBI taxonomy): domain Eukaryota; kingdom Metazoa; phylum Chordata; order Ceratodontiformes; family Ceratodontidae; genus Neoceratodus; species Neoceratodus forsteri. The sequence continues at coordinate 1,607,184,726 of CM057449.1, forward strand.
TATTTCTGTCTTTGCAGTGTTCTGCTGGCTTGCAGTTCTAAAACACAAGCTGTATGTGGACTCTTCTTCTAGTTGCCTGTTGACATCTTTGGCAGTCCCAGAGGACTGTTCCTTACATTGGGAGGTTGCTGGCTGCAGTCCTGGTGGGCGGATGCTTGTCCCACCTGGCAAATATTAGTATGAATGGACCAGAGTGTCACAGAGGAGTTTGGATTATTTCCTCTACTGGACTACTTAGTTGCCACCAAGAAACACTAGGAAAAGACTTTCCTCCCAGCTTCACCTACTGGAGAGACTTGGTGTTGCAGTTGGCCAAGAGGGAGGGCTGAAGATCTTTGCTTGGGACATTCTTGTTCCCAGTCCTGTGTGCAGGAGTTCCTGAAGGTCCCATTCAACACTTCAGGAAAGTTCTTTTACTTCTCTATTTGCATTTGTTTGGGGGCCAGGGTGTTGAAAAATCATGGACTTATTGCCTTCCCCTCAGTTGGAGTCCATGACCCATTAGACTGTGGTATATCCCGATCTAGCCATCCAACCTGCTGTTGACTGGTGGGCATTTTGTGGCTACTCTGGGGGTCTCATTGGCTCCACTGTTGGTAGGAGTCAACTGTTTTACCCTGCCTTCCATGCACAGTGAGAGAGTGACAGAGCAGACTGGCACTGGAGGTGTTGGGTATCGTCCCTCCCTGGCATAATGTATGTATTTATTGTCAGGACTTCATCACTCTGCCCTAGTCTGGCAAGAGAGGACTGGTGCGTTTACATTTCTTCCAGATTACTATTATAATGGAACTGTCTTGCTGGTGACAGACTACACAGAATATGGATAATTTCCTCACACATAGTGGCAGTATTTGCTGAGCTATAAACCTGCGACACTCAGTTATATTACAATTAAGTGGCAACTGGTTATTTTATTTTATCTACCCCTCTTTTTTATTATTTTGTGCTGAATTGTGTGATTCAGGTGAGTGAATGATTAGAGGTGTAATTTGTATTTATTGACTGAGTCAGGGGTTTACTGTGGGTTTCTGGGTGGTTCGGTGTAGGAGTTTGTTGTGGGTGTTTAGGGTTTTTAGTATTAAGTCAGGATGTGTGGAAGTGTTTGTGTGGTTAGGCACATCTCCACTGGTGACCACCAGCAGCAGCTTTGTCCTTTCACAGGGACCCCAACAGTTCTTTCTGCAGAGGTTTTCAGCCACTGCTGTGAACTAGGGATTCTGCAAAGGAGGAGGAAAAACTGCAGTGGAGGTCCTGTGAATTATAGTTGGGGGAGGGGTAGATTTAGAGTGGTAAGGACAAGGAGATGCCCAGGGAGGATTTGGAATCAGAACTGGGTCTGCCATGTCTGGTTCCCCTTCCCAGGGCCCTGCCTAATGTCACCAAGCAGGAAATAGTCCATCTGACCAGCACTATTCCTCCTCTTTAGGCCATTCTTTGTAACGCAAGTTCAGTGAAGAATGAGACAGCAGTGATGGATAACTTTATCACTGATTCCTCAGCTGATCTTGTTTGTATCACAGAGACCTAGTTTGGTGTCACTTCTGGACCTGTGCCTGGAGGCATCTGTTCTGCCTGGTTTTTCTGTGGTGCATTGCCAAGGAAGGATCACAGAGGGGCGGCAAGGTGGCCATTTGTTTTAAATCCACTCTAGGACACACTACACTCCCCATGAGAACTTTCAGGTACATTGAATGTGTGGTGGCTAGATGTACTTCAAGACTTGGAGGCAAGATTATTCTCATTTACTGACCACTGGGCAGTGGAAGTGATTTTCTTCAGGAGTCTGCAAACAGGTAGTAGATGCCCCCAGACTGTTGGTGCTGGGGAATGTCAGTGGCTGGGCCGACAAATCCTCACATCATAGACAGGAACTCCTCCAGTTGATGTCATCACTGGGACTTACACAGGCTGTTGCTTGTGAAACTTATCAACACAGCCACATTTCGGACCTTGTCTTCCAATTGGGACTTGACATTAGTGCGGTCAAGGTCGAGCTGGTCTTTTGGACAGATCATCATGCAGTGTTGTTCCATTGTGGGGTCCCCTGTTTAGTTACCTCTTCTGTGGAGACCATCTGCTACTGTTCAAAACATAATTTGGAGCCTCACATACTCCAGGAGCTACTGGATTGCTCAAGTACAGGGTCCTGAGAGGGGTGTGGAGCACTATAAGACAGTCCTCATGGCTGCCTTAGACTCCATTGCACCTTACCATGTTTGTCCCTTGACATCCCGTTGTAGCTCATCATGGTATTGTGCTGAGCTGCATCAGTTGAAAACTAATGGATGGAGGTTGGAACATTCTTGGAGAAGTTCCCAATCTCTGGAGGACAGGCTGGTGTTGAGGACTCATTATGCTAAGTATCAATAGGCAATTGACTAGAAGAAGCAAGGTTCCTGTAAAGATCAATTGCTGTAGGGAAGAATCATCCAGCACAACTCTTTCGTACTGTTGACAGGTTGTTAAATCTTTCCTGTCTGCCATCTGTTAGAGCCTTTTCCACCAAAATGTGCAAGAAGCTTGGACATTTTTTCTCTGACAAGGTGTCAGCCATCAGATTGGGTATTTGTTTGAGTGGCCTGTCATAGGCTAGTAGTGGTCGCTCCTTTGGTGATGTATATTTGCCTGTCTGGGATGAGTTTCAACTGTTTCTGAGGCTTATGTGCTCCTGTAGCTTCTAGTCTGTGCCCCACCAGCTGTTTGCTGGAACCAGGACTAACATGGCTGATTCTTGGCTGTGGTGAGTTCCTGGGCCCAGTGTTTGATGAGATCATCAATGGGTCCTTGGGGAAGGTGTTTTTACATAAAGAACATACAAACATTTGAAGAAGTCAGCAGAATAAGGCTATTTGGCCTGTGTAGTCTGCTTGTTTTACAAGGTCCACAGTTTAAGTTACTGACCCAGCCTCCCACCCTATCCTTCCATCCATTCCATCCATTCCACTCATGATCATTACCTCTTCTTATGTCTACCCCAGCCTCTCTTGAAGTCTGCCCACCATCTTCAATGAGACCACCTCCTCCTGTATTGCATTCCAACTGACCACTACCCTCTTCATGAAGAAGTGCCTCCTAATCTCCCTCTTAAACCTCCTCTCCTCTAGCATAAGACTGTGTCCCCTCAAATTACAACTGCCACTTAACCTTAAGAGACCCTACTTATCCACCTTATTTATCACTTTCAAGTAGAGGTGGGTGAAAGTGCAGATTTCTACCGTTGCGAAGGTGCAGCAAAATTTTGAAAATTTTGTGGAATTTTCCACTCTTTCACCTGTGGCAGAATTCTGAAATTTAATCAAATAACTGCAGTTTTCTGCCTAGTACTGAGGCATTTAATTATGAACTGCAAACTTTTTACATGACATGTGAAATAAAGTCTCTTGCTTAGTATTTTGCTGTATATCATGTAATTATCTATGGTTTGCATTACTTCTGAAGGTTTTTTTTCCCCGCAGTTTAATACATTAACCAGCATTTCTTACATTTATTCCACAGTTTTCGGAGGAAATTCCAGGATAGTTGGCAAAATGATTTCTGAACTTTCATGGAAGTGAAAATCTGACTTTCGCAGAAATTCTGCAGGCAGATTTTTTTTCACACACCCTGCTTTCAAGTACTTGAAGATCTCAATAATGACCCCTCTCTCCCTCCTCTCCTCCAGAAAGTACATGCTCAGTGCTCTCAACCTTGCTAATATGCTTTTCTCTGCTGACCTGCAGTCATCTTTGTTGCCCTCCTCTGGATTGTCTCCAACAGTCTATTGTCCTTCTTGAGGTGTGGGCACCAGTCCTGTACTCCATGTGCTAGATGTGACCTCACCAGTGACCTGTACAAGGGCAGAATAACTTCCTCATACCTACTACTGATCCCCTAGCTATGCATCCCAGCATCTCATTTGCCCTTGCTTCTGTCTTCTTGCACTGCATGGAGTGCTTCATGTCACTAGTGCTCATCACCCCCAGATCCTTCTACTTTTCCATTGCAGATACCCGGACCCCACTCAGGTAGTACTACATCCTGGGATTCTTGGCTCCAATGTGCATTACTTTGCATTTCTTGACATTGAAGCCAAGCTACCAGATTCTAGACCACCTCTCAAGCTTTTTCAGATCGAATTTTAGTTCCTGTATCCCTTTGGCTTTGTTTACACACCAACAGAGCTTGGTGTTATCCACGAAGAGGCACATTTTGTCCTGTATGCCATCCCCAATGTCATTGAGGAAGACAATGAAAACACAGGTCTCACCACCAACCTTGATGGATCCCACTGATGTCCTCCCCAGTGCCTGATAACTCTCCCGCCCACCACCACCCTCTTGGTCCTGTCTCTTAGCCAGTTTTCTACCCATCTGGCAATCTTCTCCCCAACCATCTACTGTGAAAAAGACCATGGTTAGACTCGTCCTAAAAAGCCTTGCTTAGACCCTGACATTCTAGCAAACTACAGGCCTGTCTCTAGCCTTCTCTTTCTAGGTAAGGGTATTGAAAAGGTGGTGCCAGTGCAGCTGGTAGACTGCTTTGAGACTTTTCCAACTGTAAACCTCTCCAGTCAGGTTTTCAGCCCCATCACAGCATGGAGTCTGCCCATGTCAGAGTGACTCATGATCTCCTCCAAGTGAGAGGCTGAGGGCTTCACTCTGTTTTGGTCCTCTTGGATCTCTTATCAGTGTTTGATACAGTTGACCATGAGGTGCTTCTGGATCACATGAGTAGCTATGTGGGTCTCACTGGCACAGCTCTTTGCTAGTTTGAGTCCTACATAACTGGGAAAATGCAGCAAGTAGCGCTGGGTAATTTTACTTCCATGGCCTTTTCATTAATCTGTGGAGATCCTCAAGGCTCACTGCTCACATGCTGTCCTTGGGGAATTCATTAGATGGTACCATGTTGAGTTTTACTGCTATGCAGATGATACTGAGCTGTATCTGTATTATGTCCCTGGTGAGGATCTTGCAGCTTTAGTGTTGGGACGATGTCTTGCTGAGAAAAATGATTGGATGACCGTGAATTGGTTATATTTCATCTGAGATATGACAGAGGTCATGTTGATAGAACTGGAATGCTGGGGTTTGGCTGTTGTGGTCATTTGGCTCTCCCTTCAATGAGTGACCTTTCTCTTATGACAGTTGAGGCAGTGAAGGACCTGTGGTCATTCTGGACTGCATACTGACACTAGAACAACAAGTGTCAGCTGTGGTCTGATCTGGCTTTTACCATCTTCAAAACATTGCCAGGATTAAACCATATCTGGACCTGGTGATGATCATCCATGCTTTCATCACCTGTTGGATGGACTATTGCAAATCTCTCTACATAGGGTTATCTGGAGGTTTGATGCACTGCTTGCAATTGGTCCAGAATGCTGCAGCCTGGCTGATAATGGGCACCTCATGGAGTGACCATATCACACCGATCCTGCGGGTGCTGCACTAGCTGTCTTTGCCATGGTGCATCACCTTTAAGATATGCTTGTTAACTTACAAGGTCCTGTGGGGTCTGGGACCAGACTACTTGAAAGATCTCCTTGTTCCTTACCACCCAGTTTGCTCTCTCTGCTCCACCGATGCGGGCCTGCTAGTTGCTTCCCTTCCTGGTTAAGATTTTTGTGAGGCAGAGATTTTGAGGTGGTTGTCCCAGTACTTTGTAATCAACTATCTGCTCATATCTATATGGCTAGCAGGGTAGAGGCCTTTAAAGCATCTCCTAAGACCTTTTTATTTGAACAAGCATTTTCATGTTAGTTAAGTTTATGATTTACCTGGTATTCTTATTTACCTAATTTTATTTTAAAGTTGAATTTTGAATTTCCTATTTTATGTACTGCACTCAGAGCCCTCAGGATTGATCACCTTATAAGTAAAGACTGCCTTGCCAAATCAGGAAAAATCATAGTAGGAAAGACTGGTATGCCTAAATATGTACTCATTGGAGAAAAGAAGGTAGGATTATGACATAGACTTTCAAGAATCTGCAGGGGGTATACTAGGGTAGAATATTATGAACAGCAGTTACAGCTCTACTCACTGGAGGTGCAGTGCTTATCATAAATAGAGTCACTGCAAAAGACTGCACACTCCGCTGCAAATTCAAAGGCTTGATTGTGAATAAGGTTTAAAATGTGCTGCCAGTATGTACACCAAGTCAAAAATGCAGAACAAAGGTCTCCCCCACACACTTTTTGCCTTAGTGTACGTACTGGCGGCACATTTTTAAACTTTATTTGCAATAAAGCCTTTGAATTTGAAGTGGAGTGTGCGATCATTTGTAATGATTCTAGAGTAGAATATTCCAAACTTTTCCAAGTGAATATGAATTCAGATACAAGGGATATCATTCCAAATTGGTTGGAGGAGGGGGAAAATCCAAAAAGGAAATGAGGAAGTACTTTGTCATGAAGAGTATAGTGGAAACATTAAACTCTCTGCCCAGCACAGTGGTCCATGCAAGTACCACTGGTGAGTTAAAAGCTAGCTGGGATCATTTCAAAGTGCTGGTCAAAGGGAGTAAATGGGTGGGGGACAAAGGGAAGCAGGAGTACCACATAAGGGTTCCTTACCTTTCTGTGTCTATATTTCAGTCAAGAAGGCACAACACAGGGCTGCCAGAATGATCAGCAGTATGGAGACAAAAGCCATGAGGAGAGGCTAAAGGCCCTCAACATTCATGTTCATCCTGGAGAGAAGGAGGCCAAGTGGGGACATATGCTCAGTGCTATGTATAATGAGCTCAGTCTTACATATAATGAGCTCAGTCTTACATATACTCAAAGGTATTGACAAGCTGGAAAAATAATGTATGAAGATGTTTGCTCTGGTGTCCACTTGCATGATTTGGGAAAAGCCCTAAAGATCAGAGGTGATAAATTGAGTGGTGACATTAAGGACAGTTTTCTTCTTATGGGACAGCCAACCAATGGAGGCAATGGATGTGATGTCAATGCATGCCATTAAAGGGACACTGTCAACCATTTCTGCATCATATTCTTTCTGGTGTAAGACCCGCATTTTATGATTGTTTACCTTCTCTAAAAGTCATGGATATTGCTGGTTGTATTATCTGATTTGTTTTGAAGTATAACTGAAATGCGTGATAATGATATAGTTATACCCAACATTGTTTCATTTCAAATGCTTGATCTACTCTTACTACATACTTTCTGAACATTAGAAACAATCCCAAAACAGCGTAGCCCCTTAAATAGTGTCCTCTCCTCCCACTGCATCATGAGTGGCCAGACTGTGTTGGTGGTGTTCCCAAGTTCAGGAAGGATGCAGTGGAAGTTGATCCGTGAATGTAAATAAACACATTTTTTATGTGGTAACACCAGCATGGTGAGCATACTGTTTTTAACTTAAAAAAAAAGTGGAAGTCAGAATCAGGCTAACTGTTAAATCAGCAGTTTTTACAGAATGTGGCCATTCATTAAAAGGTTTTTTTTTAAACCTGAGATACAGTACTTTGAGGCCTAAGGGATTTGACATTGTCCCTTTAAGGTAGGGCTAGATAAATTATTGCATATCAAGTGAATCCACGGGTACACTGCATAGTAGACTGGATAGAGAATCCCCATGCATTAGTACAAGACTGCATAGGACACTTTTACACCCCCTACTTATGAACTGTTGGGGGTTAGAGACAATAATGGATCTAGTGCAAATTCCAACCTATAATTATTATGTTACTATTGTACATGTACTATGTTACTACTAGTTTCAAAATGTTTACTCTACTCCACAACAGAACTCACCTTTGTCTTTCATTTTCAGTCGGTTAGTTTAGAATTATTTCTTAAAAAAAAAAAATTAACACAATCTGCAGATGATGCAAAGCTAGGAGGGGAAGGGGATACTATTGAGAAATATATTTCTCTGACGCAGGATCTGCAATTGTTATTTGAATAGGCAATGGTGAATAAAATGAAGTTTAACCTTTCTAAATGCACTGTGTTGCATTTGGCTTATAATAATTGAAAGGCTATGCTGGTAGTTCAAGGAACAAGCAGCCAGCCACTACCCCCTTCCAGAGCTATATAAGCAGTCCCTCCCAGCCTCTTTCTGAAGCACTTTTTTCTTTGCAGCTGGTGGCTGTGTCAGTTTGTCATCTCCGTTGCAGTCTGCTGGGGCTTGCCCCCCCCCCCGCCTTGCTGTGTTTTGGTCTGTGCTTGGTTTATGCTGGACTTCGGTTTTATGTTCTCCTGCATTTGGTTTGTATAGTTTCATCCAGCTGTGCATTTCTTTGTGTTGCTTGTTTCTTGTTCTTCTGTTTTTGTGTGTTTTTTTGTTGTGCATTCTTTTTTTGGGGGGGGGCTTCTGTTTCTAGAATTCTTTATCTTTGCTCCTATTTTGCTAATCCTGAGCTTGTGCTCTTTTACTCCCATTTACTCAAGTGCAACTGCAATTGTTATCCATGTGTTTCAGCTCACATGCTGCCTCCCTGCTTGCTATATAAAAAATCTGCTTCTGTTGTCTCAGTGCTCATCCACCGTAATTGCTTTCACCTGGTTCAGCCTCACTCTGCAACCTGGTCCATGGAACTCAATCTTGCTTCCTGAACTAATACCAAGAAAATCATTGCTGCTGTTTCATCACCTTGCCTCTCCCTATAGTTTCTGTGTTCATTTAGATTATTTCCCCTTCAAGCTATAGTTAATTGCTACTGGATGCTGCTCATTTACTTTGCATGCTGCTATTATACTCTGGAGGTCAGCTGGGCTACTGCTGTTGCTGTAAACTAGTTTTAAATGCTCCATGTAGGTCATGGTGCTTTCCCATTGCTTCCTTGTTTATTGCTACAGTGGGGGACTGGTGATGTTCTTGAAGAGCCATGGCCCCATGTGGCCTATTGCCTCATGTTCAAATCCTGCCTCTGCCACAAAAATTCTCTGAGTATTATGTCACCTTTAATTGGCTCCTTCATGGGACTGGTTGGCTTGCCCTACTAATCCTGTATGTGCTGCAATAAGCTTCAGCAAACTAAATAACTTCGGTGAAATAAATAAATAACTTCAGTATAATCAATAAATGAATAAATGCATAATAAATACATGAATAAATAAATAGGCATGGCAACCTCTTTCATTAGTTTCTTAGCACAGGGCTCACCCTGCAGCTGACGGTCTTGCTCTGCACCTCAAAGTCCGCATCTTGAGCATGTGAAGCTTGGGGTGGGGTCCTTCTCACCTGGCCTATAGCTGGGAATGGCCTTGCTCTGGGTGACTCTTCAGTCATCAACCATACCAACAGCACCTCAAATTGTAGAATTTAAGACTTCAGTGGCAAAGGGATTGGGCTTTCACTGTAAGGGCCCCTTTAGCTGCCCAACCAGGTTCAGAGGCACTCGGCACTCTTTCAAGGAATTTCTCTACAACCACCTCTGGTTCACCCTGGTTTGTTCTTAGATTGGTAGGCTGGGTGACTGCCTTGGTGGTTGTTACTCTCATCCTCCCACCTTGGAGGTGGCTTGTTGCAGAGCAAACCTACTTGCAACCCTCCATGGCATTCCTATTAGAAGGATAGAGTGAGAGCTTCCCTCCAAATTGGAACATTTTCCATCCCCCTTTCATTGGGCCTTCCAAATTGCAGTAGTAGAGCCATCACTAACTAAATTATCCCATGCCTGGAGGAAAGGTGACCTTGATCTTGAATCCCCAGAGGTTTCCTCCTCAAGGGTTTTTTTTCTCTCCTCCATGCCAAAGGTCATAATACCTAGTTAGGTTTACTTAGTCACCCCTAGTTCCCTTAGGTAGATTCCACTGTTGGATGGAGGTGGATGGTGTCCCTACTTGTCATTCCCTCTCTCCTTAGGAGGCCCCCTCAATCACCAATGTATTCCATTGCATCCATGCAATCTTGCTAATCTGCGTATCTCATTATGTTTTATCAATCTGCTGTTGCTGTCATTCTACATCTATGCCTTGTGGCCTCTGATTGCTCATGGTCTTTGGTGTTGCTACAATTTCTTTTTGGGGATTCTTCCAAAGGTACCTTTAGCCTAGGGAACCTTCCCACTGCACCTCTAGGGGTAGAACCCTCTTTGAGGGTTCACTTGCCTTTGGCAGCCCTTCAGGGTGGTAATTCCTTATGGAATAAAGAGTGTGAATGGCCAAAACAAAGTAACACAGTTGCACAAGCATAACACTACACTGGTTGCATAGGCTATTGAACTAAATTTGTTTATATCACCTTGGAGGGGTAATACTTAAATCAGCAGATAAGGAAAGGGACTTGGGGTTACCGTAAACAAAGCTCTATCCTCAATTGTCATTGCAATCATGTCACACAAATGACAAATAGGTTGGTCTGCTCTATTCAATGCACATTTATCTCAAGAAATAAACAATGCATAATGCAAATATACAAAACATGTGTTATCCCCCATCTAATTTTGGATCCCCTTTATGGAATCCTTATCTCAGATGTGATAGTTCCATAGTTTCATAGTCTAGTATGAGCTCAAGAGGCCGTAGCCTTTTATGAACTCGCCACCTTGGAAATAATATTTGATGTCCCCATGTGAACATCTAAGTATTTTTAAATGTGTTCATCGTTTTACTTTCTACTACATAATTTGGTAGGGTGTTCCATGTAGTGATTATTCTTTGAGTGTACCACTTGCCTCTCTTGAGTGTTCAATTTATATCTCCCTTTAATTTGTGTTTGCATGTCCTCGCATTAGTGATGTACATTTGTTAGGAAGAACTCAAAGGAAAGTGACAAAGCTAATATATGGCTTAGATACCTTGACTTATGAGAAAAGACTCCATTTGATAGTGCTCTTTAGCTTGGATGATAGAAGAAATACAGGAGATCTGCTACTACTTTTCGATATTATAAACAATCCAGAACTCATGAATCAAAGTGGACTACAATTTAATTTTAGGTCAACACAGTTGAAGTCACATAAAAAAACAATGATTCCAAGGGTGAACACCACTAAAAGATTCAGTTGTTTCACAGTCTAATCAGTGAGACTGTGGAATAAGCTCCCTAGCAATTTAGTAAATAAACAGTCCTTTAGAACCTTTAAGACAGAGTTTGATGATTACCCATGGCAAGTAAAAGTTTATAATATAATACACCTACTAGGAGTAGGAGACAATTCAATAGGCCCTTGGACTCCTTTGTCTTACTACACCAAGTCACCAAATATTGTGTTATGAAATATCAGTGACTTTTAAAGTCATGGCTGTGCAGCATAACTTATGGAATAGGAGCTTCTGTAAAGGATTTGTAATCTTTTGCAAAGGCAAGTAAGGGTGAGCACAGGGACAGTGGTGCCGATTAAAAAAAAACAGACATCCAAAGAAAGTGGAGAATGGCACTCACCACTTCTCAGTGAAGCATCAAGAAAAACAAAATGAATAGAAGTGCTGATGACTTCTTTAATTTATATTCCTAGTGATAAACATTAGAGAAAACAACAAACAGGATTTCTGAACAACGGACACGGTGACACTATTGCCTTTGTTTTTCTTGATACTTCATTGACAAGTGGTGAGTGCCGTTCTCCACTTTCTTTGATTCATTATCTTTTTCCTGCATTCTAAGAAAAAAACTGCTTTACTTTAAGTAGCAGTGCTTACTATTGATGTAACAGCAAAAAAAAAAAACAACCTTGGAGTATATGAACATTTGAATTTAATGATTACATGGCTGCAGAAGGAGCCTCTAGCTATGTGAAATGGATTTCTAAGCAGTTACCAAAGCATTTTAATAATAGCAGTACTTATTGCATTGCTGTGCCATGGAAGAAAGGTTCACTTAAAGCAATTACAAAAAGAGAAACATGAATACTGCATTATGCGATACCCCTGATATAAGATTTTACCATATTTACTTTAGTTTCTTTCACTGTTATGATAGTACTTTAAGGTGTTCTATAGCACACATATATGCATGTGTTTCTATGGAAGAACAAGCTGAGCTGCATAAAAGCAAAGGGAAATATACTTTTTAATCAAGCCTAAAAGTACTGAATCACTTTAGTTCAAATAATACTAACAAAAGACAAAGCACAACTGTGAAAAAAGCAAGTAAAGAACTATAAGAACCAGTCCATCTATCTGGCCAATGAACTTAAGTCCCTATTAGTGCTCTTTGGGATGGATAAGATAATCCATTTGCAACTGTAGTGTTCTCTTACTGGAAATATTTGTGTTGTGATTATTATTTTAGGAACATATGATCTAGGAGAGGAAATCAGAGCAATGGCCATGCTGTTCACCCTCTGAACTCACGGCAGTTGTAACAATGGTTTTTAAAAGTTTAACTGACAATTGTGCCCTCCCAATGCCTGTTCAAATATATAGTGTGCTCCAATAGAAATATATCTAATCTAATTTTAAAATGTGCACAAGCCTTCCTGCTTCTGCAGCTTCCTCTGGCTTCCTGTTCCTCAGTTTCTTCACTCTCTGAGTGAAACTGTTACTGCAGCTGTATCATCAGTGTAGGCCTAGGGCTACCATTCACAATGCCAGTGACTCAGGTCTGGAAACAAGACTGGATCATCAGTGCAGGCCTAGGGTTACCATTCACAATGCCAGCGACCCTAGTCTTGGAACAAGACTGGATCATCAGTGCAGGCCTAGGGCTACCATTCACAATGCCAGCAACCCTGGTATGGGAACAAGACTGGGTCATCAGTGCAGGCCTAGGGCTACCATTCACAATGCCAGTGACCCTGGTCTGGGAACAAGACTGGGTCATCAGTGCAAGCCTAAGGCTACCATTTACAATGCCAGCGACCCTGGTCTGGGAACAAGACTGGGTCATCAATGCAGGCCTAGGCTACCATTCACAATGCCTGCTACCCTGGTCTGGGAACAAGACTGGGTCATCAGTGCAGGCCTAGGGCTACCATTCACAATGCCAGTGACCCTGGTCTGGGAACAAGACTGGGTCATCAGTGCAAGCCTAAGGCTACCATTTACAATGCCAGTGACCCTGGTCTGGGAACAAGACTGGGTCATCAATGCAGGCCTAGGCTACCATTTACAATGCCAGCTACCCTGGTCTGGGAACAAGACTGGATCATCAGTGCAGGCCTAGGGCTACCATTCACAATGCCAGCGACCCTGGTCTGGGAACAAGACTGGGTCATCAGTGCAGGCCTAGGGCTGCCATTCACAATGCCAGTGGCCCAGGTCTGGGAACAAGACTGGGTCATCAGGGGCCAGACAGGGGAGGAGGACTGAGCACCCCAGGGGATGCTCTCCTCCTCTGGGGAGTGTGCTTAGTGTCTTCCGCTGAGACACTTCCACCTGGGTGACCTGGGAGGCCGAGGAAGGGTTGAAGTCATCACAGATGTCAGCACTGTGCATGTTTACCCTTGTTGTCTGCACCTCAGGGGCAAAAAAAAAATACAAGTAAGTGACCCTGGCTTGGGAGATGACAGTCCCTACTATATTCGGGCCCCATGCTATTACCTGGATGCTGCCTAACAACATATGAATCAGAGCTATAGCCACCCACAGTAACACCATCTACTAAAGCTCACAGAGGCCAGACATCCAGGTACAAGGTCTTAAAAAAAAAAAGAAGGAACACTCATCTTTGGAGATGTAAAACTATTCAAAGGGTTGCAGAGTTAAACACCCCTACATATCCCCTCTGGATAAGAAAGGCTTTATCAGGTGGGCCCCTTATGAACTCTCATTATTCACAAGCAGTACATATGTATGTTTAGATCTGTATTCATTTCAAAATATATTAAATCTCCAATGGTGAGTGTTCCAGTCTTTCTTTTTACTATAGTTGATCTGATATCTGCTTATGATTGACACCTTTGGGGGTTGCTGGTGTGTGACTGTTGTTCTTTTTCTGCATCCAGGTACAGGGTACAGAGGGATCAAGTATATCATACATGTTCCTTAGGGAGGCTGAAGCCAGAAACGGAAGGGGGTTTAAACAGAAAAATAAAAGCACACACACAAAAAAAGGAAAGGTTCCCTGTTTCTCTTACGTTGTCTCCTGAATAGCCTTGGTATGTAATAGCCTGATCAACCAAACCATCCTACAGCAGACAGAAAAGCTTATTTACACCCACTCTGTGAATGCCTTCAAAGGTTTTATTATCATGTCTTACTTATTCTTCTCTCCCACAGAGTGAACATAAGTAAAGATTTCAATTTGTCCTCATAGTTCAGCCACTCTAATCCTTATATCATTTTAAATCCCTTTGGTATGCAGTCTCTACCACTGTAGTATTGTGTTTGTACAGTGGTGTCCACAATTTCATGCATGTTTTCTTAATGTGGTCTCAGCTGTGCCATGCATGGTGATTATATCAATTTTGTTAGCCCTTCTCACTACCCATTTATATGCAGCTCTGCATATGAGTGACCTTTTTTGCAGCAGCTACAGTGCACATTTCTGGGAATACTTAATCTTCCCACCCATCACTACTCCAGACCTCTTCCCGCGACTACTACTATAACTTTGAAACTTTTTGTTGGAATATTAAACGTGTGTTTCTTGTAACCATGTACAATGCCTACTGTTTTCCATTAAGGTTTCAACTGCCAGTTGCCTGCTCAAGCCCCCAGTGGGCCAATGTCTTTGTGTAGCATTCCACCCTACTTCACAAGGTCAACTATTCTCACCATCTATGTCATTTACAAGTTTAGTCACTCAGCATTTGACTCCTTTATCCAAGCTGTAGCAAAGGAAAGGAAGATAATTTGGATACATGGTATCTTTAATCTACAATACATTGTAACACAAAAGCACTATACACACCATGGATAATTTCTATCAGCCATTAGGTCAAAAAAATGAAGTGAAATTGTCCAGGTGGAAGCAAGAATGAGAGAAGAAGAGAGAGAGAGAGAGAGAGAGAAAGAAAGGTAACTATAGAGAATGGTTTTTTGTTCATGATCACACTGAATCGTTTCTTAGCTGAATTAATGAAAAATTGACAATGATTTGAATTCACAATTTACCAGTACAGTCCTTCCCTTGAGCACTGATTTTCTTGACATCACTTTCATGTCCTCACAAGCCAGCTCCAAAGTGAGTACCCAAGGGTATAGAAAGAAAATGGCTACAAACAGCAATTTAATGGCTAGTAGTAATCACCCCAAGAAACTCAATGAATCCATCCTTTTTGGTCAGTTCTTGCAGCTAAGCCACAATTGCTCACAACTGGATAAATTAAACAACCAAGCAAGAGAACTAAAAAACATGTTTCTTGAAAGGGGCTATAGTGAGCAAGTTTTAGACAATGCATGTGTGAGAGCCACCAATATTGAAAGAGACACTTTATTGGTACCAAAGCACAAACATCAAAAGGCAGTAGAACAGGTATGTTTCATTACTGAATACAACTACCTGTCAGGCAAAATAGGTGCTATTATACACAAGTATTGGACCCTATTATTGAATAATCCCCTATTGGCACATGCAGTTGGTCCTAAACCATTGGTTACCTTTAGGAAGAGTGGGAGCCTCAGAGACAGATTGGTAAAAGGTGAATTCTCAAGTGTGCTATCTGTAAATCATACATGGTTACCTGTGAGGCTGCCAGGAATGTTCTGTTGTGGCAACTGCAACATTTGAGGGTTTTGCCAGCAGGGTAGTAAGTCTGAACATCCAAGCAAAAACAAACAAAATGGTAACTGTTCACCAGTTCATTTCTTCTGCTACTGTCTTTATTTGTATGTGATTTGGTACTTGTACAAGTCCCTGTAAGTAGGACGTACTACATGCCCAGTGAAACTTAGAATACAAGAACATGTAAGGGATACCAAAAACATGAACCTTGAGAATTCAGTTGCTGAGCACTTTTTCAGAGTCATAACAATGAATGTCACTGGTTTCAAATTGATGGGTTTAGAACAAGTCAAAGTAGGCAGACGGGGTGGTAATAAGGTTCAACGCTGATTACAAAAACAAACCTTTTGGATATTCACACTGAAGGCATTAACACCTGATAGACTTAACATGGAGTTGGATTTCAGACCATACTTGTGATGCCTTTGATTGCTTTTTACTTATGTTTTGCATTTATAACTTCCTAACAACCCTCCCACTCGTTCATTTTCTTATTTATCTTGTTTTCCTCATTCATTAGCTATATAATAGGTTACATTGAAATGGTTAAAATGTACTTAATGCCATATCTGTATCTAATAAGGGTATTAATTGTGCTTTTCCTTGTTTCTCTCTCACAGACTTGAGCATGGTTGAGCACTGGAGATTTCTGTTTGAATAATAAGTAAGCCATAAGATATGACAGGGTGTGTGTTAGACACTTTAACACATGACTAGGAGGTGTAGTGAGGCACAAGACCTTCAGCAGAGTGCATCCAGCCTTCTAGCCATGTGTTAAAATGTCTAACACACAGACCCTGGAGTTGCTTATTGCACTTATGAAATGACTATCAAAAATACAGATGTATGTGACAGCTAAAATGTATAGTAATTAATAGTAAAAAAGTTACATTTTTATCTTAATGTTTAATAAAATAGTTCATCTGCCTGTTTTTTTTTGTTTGTTTACTTGAGGACTTTTGAGCTGCTAAGGCTTCCTTACTTGTCTTTCTGTAGTTGTCATGGCACCCTCACGCACCACCAACAGGAACTAGCAGTAATTTTACTTTATTTATTTTGAATAAGAAATTGTGCTCTCTTTTTTTTTATATAGTTGTTGTACATTAGGGAGAACAAGCTGCTTTTGTTTGCAGGACACAGGAGAGGAGAAAACCTTCATGCTGTGTGGAACGTGAACCGAAGAAAGTAAAAGACTTCTGTAACTAGTATTTTTGTATTTTTAGTTGTTAAGCTCCTGTTTGGGTTAGCAGTGGTGGTAGCCAAAACAATCTCAGCTCCTATCCCTTACACCGACTTGCAGCTCTTCTCTCCCTCTCTCTATGCTGATGTGTCTTCAGTTGCCGCTGAGTTAAAAGCACGGTGTGCCCGCTTGCTTGGTTTTAACTTAGAAAGAGAGAGAGACAGCAGGCAGCTGGGTTGCGAGAAAGCAGGTTGTTCAGCCATACAGTAAGCAGACGGGCTGGGATTATTGTCCTGGTAGTTTTGTTTATTATGCAAGCCATGTAGTTAATTTACATATGTTAAGCCTGGGAGAAGCGAGCCATGTGATGCCACTTAAGAAAAAAGAAGATGGCTGCTTTTCTGTTTGCCAATGTTCTGATGTGGGCACCCTCTCCAGTATTAATGCCCAGCTTATAGTCTGATCTTTTTACCGTGGTGTTAGACATATTAACACACTCTTACAAACCAATAGGAATGCTTGCTTGCTGCCAGCCATTTCATAATTATTGTTACAGCTACCTACTCTGCCCACTTTTCCTTCTTCAGTGGTGTTGCCAACTGTTAATTTGATATCATCCATTTGATGTTACATGATTTAATGTTAATATCCATATGGACAGTTCATTATTACTTCTTAGAAATTGTTAGTATTATAAATGTTAGACATTATAAGATGAAATGAGGTGGTCATTGAGTTTTCTTTCTGGCTAAGTATATGTTTAACATAGGTATTTTTATGTTTATGGTTTATTTATAATTTGCTTGTTTATGTGTTATTTCAATCTATTTTAGCCACATTTAGTATTTTCAAATGACATAGGGTATTTCATCCTTTTATTGTTTAAAACTATTGTATAAACAATCTGGAACTATTGTGATGTTATAGTTGGCAATGCATTATGGGTATTGCTGTACCATTGTGACATCAACTGTTTCATTGGTTTCTGTGTATAAAAGTGTGGCTTTTTTCTCAGTAGAATGCCCACTGAGGAAGCTCCATTGAGCGAAGCACTGGGGTAGCTGTGTACTGTTGTGAGAAGACTGTGCTCTCTGCATTTGCACAAATTTTTTTCACTTTATCTTTTTATTGAAATTCGAGTATGTAAGAAAGCACACATCTAATACAATAGAAGACTGTCCCCCATGTAAGGTATAAAATATCACTTAACAAAACACAGTATTTAGGAGTAAACATATTGGAGAAGCTTTACATACATGTATTGATAATAAAACACAAACCTAGACAGGATGTAAGTGGAGAGCAGAAGGGTTACAATCAATAGGGTATTATAGGATCAGAAATAGCAACCATGTACAAAATACATGCTAGAGCAGGCTATGGCAAGGCATTCAGTAAATTGCAAAAAGTGATAAATGTGGTAATATGAACAATGTTCAGTAATGGAGAGGTGAAGATAAGAGAAAACAATGTGCAAGGAAAGAAAGAAGTGAGAAAAAAGCAAAGAAGAAGGAAAGGAGAGAGGGAGAAAGGATGGAAGAAGGGAAACAAGAGGAGAAATCTGTGCACAAAAGTTTCAAGAAAACCTAATCTGAGAGCAAAATAAGGAGGGCTAAATATCCCTAAGAATTAGGGTCTAGAAGAACTAGATTCGATGTACTTGAAGTAATCCTGCCAACATCTATCATATACAGTGAGTCAGTTATGAGTAACATGAGATAATCAGTCTAGGGAGGCATACTGAGAGAGGTTTTGAAGAACATCTGAAAGAGAAGGCACCAGAATTGATTTCCATTTCATAAGAATCAGACATTTGACCAGAAGAGAAAGTATGTTTAGCCATCTAAAATGAGCATGTGAGAGGAGAGAACTACTGGGGATAAGGATGCCTAGAAGGAATAGCTTGGGGTCAAAAGGTGGTTTTTGTCTTGTTGCTCTGGAGGCAAGTAAACAGACTTTTTGTCAGAGCTTATTAATGGGAGCGCAAGACCACAAGGTATGAAGTAGATCCCCATTGGCCAAATTGCAGCACCAGCAATTATTATTATTTAATAGGCCCATTTGTTGGAGCACAGAGGGTGTTCTATACCAAAGATGTAGGATTTTAGTTTGTATTAAAGAACTATGGGCATCTTTAAAGGTATTATGTGCAGTACACCAACAATTACTCCATTGTGCATCTGAAATATTGTAGTTAAGATGAGTACTCCATTTATTTTTGTTCTGTATAGACTGATCAGGTAGATTATCAAAAATGACTTTGTAAATGGAGCTAATTAATTTTACTGCTAAATTAGTCCAGTGCAAGATGTATGGGTTTAGAAGAGTATGCCTATACACTAAACTAGAGAGAGAGAGTTATAAGCTGCCTGAATTTGTAAAAACTTCCAGAAGTCCTGTTTAGGAAGTTTCCATGTGACCTGCAGGTCTGAGAATGATCTAAGAGTGAGTGAATTCTGGTCCAAGATATCTCCGAGAAAGAAAATGCATTTTTTCCTCCATGTACAACAGAAAATTGGGTGATCTTCTAAAGTGAGCTGTGGATTGCCCCATAAAGGGGCATAAAACCAGGGTGTTGGATTGGATTTCAGGAATTTGTGGGTTAGTTTCCAATAAAGAACAGAGAATGATATAGTCGGGTAAGATTTTAGTTTAGAGGAAATTGGATTAAAAAGAAAGGAAGTGGGAACTCCTCCAGGGTACAATGCGGATTCCACTGCAACCCATAGTGGTGAGTGAGGGGAAGGTTTCTGAAACCATTTAATAGTTTGGGCCATTCGGAAAGCCCAGAGATAGCCTTTGAACCAGGGGAGTCCGAATCCCCCTTTTTTCCAATGTGATTGAAGTTTGTTGCGGTTAAATCTCTGTGGTTTCCCATCTCAGATAAAGTTACCAAATAATTTATCTATTTTAGCAAAAAAGGAGGATGGTAAGACTAAAGGAATATTGGCAAAGAGGTAAAGAATCTTGGGAGAAATGGACAGCTTAATGGCTGCAATTTTCTCCATGAAAGAGAGATTGAGAAGCTTCCATCTGTCCAGAATTGTTTTGATGTTATCAAATAAGGGGTTAAAGTTAATGTCCCATATCTTCCCTAAGTTACTAGTAATTTTGATGCCTAGATATGTTATACCCTGTAGATCAGTAGGCTATGGGTTCTATCCCCACACCAGGCACTTGGGTTAATATCCCAATACTGACACTATAGTGCAGCATGAGGGGGGTGCTGCACTCCTGAGGTGCCATCTTTTGGATGAGACGTTAAACCGGGGTCCCATCTGCCTGTTCTGGAGGTAGTTCAGGTGAATGTTAAAGATCCCATGCACTTCTCAAAAAGAGCAGGGCAATTTCCCCGGTGCAATGGCAAAATCTCCTCCATTCACAAAAAATACCACCAACAACTTCATCTGGTTCAAGGTCAGTTGGCATTCATCTGTATCCCCCTCCCCCGGGTCGTGCCTGAAAATAGGCAGAATTTGTCTAGTGCACTTACCTGGTCAACAAAAAATAAATAAATTTAATAGCTTTGTCCAGCACTGCATTCCAAAACCGCCACCTGCTGCATTCTAAGGTATAGAGTCATGCATCTCAACTTTCTGGAAATGCATGCACTGCACCCAGTCCTGTGTCAGATTTTTTTTTTCAAATTATTTGTACAACTATAGTTTCTTAAATTTGGAGAAATAAAGTCTTGTAATGTTGCTGACTGGGAGGACTAGGCTGTAAGATATGGTTATGACACCATCAGAAGCTCTTCATTGAAATTGACTTTTTCAAACAAGGAGTGAAATCAGGTTCACGTGACAGCTTATAAGTTTGAAACAAATTAACTTGGAGATACACTTTATAGTATGAGGCTTACTGGGGATATGCTGATTCTAATTCTGCAATGTACTTTTGGGCGGAATCCCTCTTCAATCACAGAATATCCCCAAGTAATGGGAAACTTAGTACTCAGGTATGAATACTGAGTATTTTCCCTTTCAGACTATTTTGGTTTTAGGCCTAAAAAAAGTTTTATCCCTCCACAAATGATCAAGGTTGGTCATATGGCCACTTTTCCCTCATTCTAGGCATTCCCCATACCCCATTCTATGTTAGACAGATTTAAGAAAACAGGGGGGCTCCTGGCCTAGTACCAGGTGTTGTCAAATCATCTTAATAGAACCCTTCCTTGGCTAACCCCCCTCAGGGTCCCAAAGGCCTTTGTTTAGCAGTGGACCTGCCTTCTGATATCCAGATCCATAGTTTTCCTTTTTCAATCACCCTAGTCTGAGAAACCACCTTCACTGCTTTACTGCCTCTTAATACCTCAAAGGGGCACAGCCTAAATAGGCTAGGTACTAATCTTCTTCATCTATTTAAACTGGCTATTACTACACCCCCTGCCTCTGCTTTCAGTCTTTTATTCCAACTTGGTACCATCCCCCAGTCCTGGAAGTAAGTTAAAGTTCTCTCCTTCCTTAAAGGGGGTGACTGCTCTCCTTACGTAATTATTGGTCCATCTTGCTCCTGCCTCCCCTGGCTAAGGTTAAGGAAAATCTTGTTCCCTCCTAGCTATCCATATACCTTGACTCTTCTTGTTTCCTCGCCCCCTTTCAGTCTGGCCTATGGGTCACCATTACACCATCTCCCTTCTCCTCCAGATCACTGAGTATGGGCTGAAAGGCATGGACTAGGGAATGTCCAACATGTTCATTTTCATATACTAGCAAAGTCCTTTACCACTGTGGCAACTAACTTCCCTTTGATAGGTTAGGTGCTGTTGGCCTAACTGATATGGCAGTTGGGTGGTTCAACTCCTACAGCCTGGACTGGTGCTGGTCAGTCTAGGCTCAAAATGCCACATCCACCCCTTTGCCCATCAAGTCCAGTGACCCCCTCCAAGGCTACATTCTTGACCCAATCCTTTTCTCCATCTTCCTTAATGCCTCCCTCCACCTTTGTCTCCTCCATATAGACATGTATGCTGGTGACACAATTCTGTTTGTTTAGTTGTTTTGGTCCCTGAATTTAAATCATCACTCCAGAATGATGTTAACAATGTCTAATGCTGGTTTTGCTTAAACCAGTGCTCACTAAATGCCCCAAAAATTGTCACTAGACAAAGACTAGCATGGCTCCAACATACCGCTGTCTCAAAACTCTGGATGGCAACCTGCTTGAAGAGGTACCACTCCTCCAGTACCTCCAGTACATAGGGGTGTGGCTGGACTAGAATCTCAGCTTTTCCACCCACATTAATGTCATGCAGAAGAAATGTCACCCTAAGCTTGGTGTACTGTGCCAAAACAAATCTTGCCTTCCTCTCGCAGTATGCCAAGAGAGTATCCTTAAGATGATCTTGCCAAGGTTTGACCACACAGGTGTAGTCTACAGCACTGTCCTAAGATCTGCTCTTGTCAGATCTTAACCTGTATTAATTTATTCTGCCACTTTGAACTTGGTGCTCCATCTTTCACCCATCTCTGCTTTTTAAATACAATATCTCTTTTCCCTCACTTGAGGTCCAGTGTTTCTCATGATACTCTCCCTTCATTGCCAAATACCTTTCTGCCACTAATCCTACTTGTTTGTTTGTCTAATAATTTTTTGCAAAAGTGACTCTTCAGGGGCTAAGAGTGCCTGTACAATAAATAAATCTACCATAACTAAAATAAAACCACAGTACAAGCCACATAGATTTATTCAAGAAAGCATCCTCTCATACAATACTATGCATGAACAGATGTAGCAGCAATTGCTTTAAGCTGCTCCAGTTCATTAAAAGCTCTCAGAAGCAAGTAATGTTTTAGTTTCTTCTTAAATAATAATACAGATCTTGTGGTGTGTATCTCTTCAGAGAGCAAGTTCCACAGGGTAGGGACCGCCACTGAAAAAGCTTGACTATCAGCAGACTTCAGTCACAAAGAAAGAACATCCAATTAACCCTGCACACTACATCTTATGCCCCCAAGTGGTATGTGGGAATTAGGAGATCACTGAGGTGTTGTGGCCCATCCATTCAAGTCTTTAGACATTAATAACAATATCTAGAAATCAATGCACCATCTAACAAGCAGCCATCTTAGAGCTGACTGTGTGGGGATAATATGGTGTCACCTCTGAGTGGAGGTCAGAAGTCTCATTGCAGCATTCTGAGCTAGCGTCAGGTGACATAATCGACCCCATCGCTGGTAAGCCTTTATAGAGTACACAGCAATAGTTGAGCCTGGAGAACATGATGGCATTGACTAGTGCAGCTAGATCAACCGCATCAAGTACTGGTCACAGTCTGGCAATATTCTTGAGAAGGTAAAAACAGTTTCTGACCAAAAAAGATACATGCAAAACAAATATTAAGTGCCTGTTAAGAACAACTGCCAGGCTGAGAACCTCGTCTCTTGCCAGATAATGCACCCCCTTTAGAGAGGGAAGATTCAGTCCACCAGAAACAGCTTAAATCTGCTTCACTGAGCCTTCCACTAGCAATTCAGTCTTGGTTGGGCTGAAAGCCAGCTAACTGGAGGTCATCCAAACCCTGGTTTCCTCCAAGCAGTATTATAATCTCAGCACAAAAGACAACCCATTAGTAGCAAAAGACACATACAAATAGATGTCATTTGCATAGTAGAGAACTCCACACTTTGCTGCCTAATGATCTCTCCTAGTCGCAGCATATACACCAAGAACAAAACAGGTTTCTATACAGAATTTTGAGGGATGCCACAGTCCAGAGCAACTGGCTACAAGAACCAAACACTACCAACTGCTCTCCTCTTACTGTGGAAGGACAAGAACCATTGCAACACAGTCCTAGACAACCCCCCATGTGTTTCAGGTCTGACCAATAATACTGAATGATCACTGGTGTGAAATGCTGAAGATAGATCTAGTAAGATCATGATAGAGATCCCCCTGTGGTCTCTCACCAGGAAGAGAGCACTACATAGGTGCCGGGGTTATGGCTATGCTTGAATCAGAAACCAGACTGAAATGGCTCAGAGAGGTCATTATTCTCAAGATGGCTCACAAGACGGGATGTAAACACCTTTTCCACAACCTTAGCTGAATAAGGAAGCTTGGAGACAGTGTAAAAATTGACAAGTATGTCAGGATGTAACAATACTTTCTTAAGAAGGGGATTCACCATCAGCCTTTTTAGGGGAGCTGGCAAGAGACCCTCTTGCAGAGAAGCATTGACCAAACCTGTCTATAATGGGTCCAACTGCCTGCACCCAGTCTTAACCAGCTGGGTGGGTGCAGGGTCCAGAACACATGCGGTGCACCAAAAAATTGTGATCACCCTGAGGACCTCCTCTTCAATCATTGGCTAAAATTTTCCCCAACCATTCACTGAATCACTAACACTCACCTCTGTATTCTACTGACCTAAGACTGGGTACTAGAGGAAATCTAGTCATGAATGCCCATAACCTCGACTTTGAAAACTTGTTTAACCACTCACACTTCTCACTGGAAACAGGTTCCTTATGGCGCAGACAATCGGGATGTAATAAATTGTCTACAACATGGAAGCGTGTGGCAGGGCAGTTCATCTCAGTGGTAATCACAACAGAAAAGAAAAACTCTTTAGCTACTGCGAAGGCCTCCTGATACAGCTTTAGGTGCTTCTCCAGGACAAGTGTGTTAGCATTCAACCATGACTTCCTCTAATTGTGCTGTAACTTACAACCTGCAACCTTCATCTGCAAAACTCAGGAGTAAACCGGGGAGCACATAGGCAAGAGGCTGCAGGTGCAAGAGAACTGGTGCCAGGATTTCCATGATCATAGAAAGAGCCTAAATATAGGATTCAGCTATGCCCTGGTAGAGACCACAGTCAAGCCCAAAGTGTTCAAAAGACAGACACCTCATGTGCTCCAGATCCCATTTAGAATGCTATTGGATCACTTAAGTAGTCAGTTTCTTAATGGCAACAGCATTAAACAATATGGTGCAGTGGTCCAATGAAATGACAAGCTTCACAGAGACATTATTTATCTCCAGACCTGCTGAGAAAATTAGGCCAAGATTGTGGCCTGCCAAGACTGGACTGCGATAACCTCCTGTCTGAAACCCAGTTACCTGTAAGTTGGAGAGGCTTGTTTACAAACACACCTGAAGGGTCATCATCCCTGGCATTAAATTCCCCCAAAGCAAAGGTCCTTGGGGACTCCAAATGCCATCTGACAGCACCTTAGCAAACTCCTGCAGGAAGTTCTCAATCACTTCTGGAGGGTAGTAAATGAGGACCACTCTACATCACAGGCCAGACAAACTCTCCTCAGCCACACATTGAAAAGGCTCCACATTCATGATGGGAGACACAAAATAGTTTAAGCCAGCTCTAACACAGATGGCGACACCATCTTCCCTATGCCCCAGCCTCAGATTGTCCACCACAGAGAAACCCAGCAGGACCAACTCCTCAATGACAGGATCAGCAGATCCTTCCACTCAAGTCTCCTACAATACACACACTAGATCAGTGCATGAATGAGAAATTGAAAAATAACATCACATCCCCAATTCATCACACCAGGCCAGCTTTCACATCAGTAGGTAAAAATAACCATATGGCAGCAAAAAGCAGGGTCATAATCCTTACTGCCTCTGTTCAGAAGGATTGTTAAAGGTGCACAGCAGGTTGTCTCACTATCAGCAATAACAAAGAGCTTTATCAAGCTATAGACAATCATGCTGACCATCCAGCTGAGCCTTTCACTCTAAGCTTCAACTCCTTCACTCAGCAAGAACACTGAAGATTCTGAGTAGAATTTTTTTATGCAGAGTTCCAAGGGGAAGACCACAGATCTTCTGACATGGCCGCCAGTTGCCTCAGAATCATAAGGATATCAGGCCTCACATACTTGCACTGCACAGAATGTAAACCGCCATGTGCTTAATGAAGTAGCAACACATGCAGGAGTTTTTTGGCACTGAACTATTCCAGGGCTCCTTAACAAGACTGAAAGTCCTAAAATACTAGCTCACTACCGAGCTAACACTAAAAACTGAATTAGACGGAAACAAAAAACTCTGCTACCAAAAATGCTAATCAGAGAACTGTGGTAACCATCTTCCTTCCAACAGGAAGTGCATGGCCCCATTTACCTCACCTTTTTCCTTAACCCTGTCCTCCACTCCTCCTACTCCTTCCAGCTATTTGCTGATCACTGCTTTCATATATATATATCCCTCACAGTAAATCTGTAGCAGGCCAGTCTGTCATCATATTTGCCTTCCATCATTGTGAAACAACCTCCCTCACTCATCTGTATCTCTTCCTTCATGCACATACTCTGATCACTCATACTGGCACAGTCCTCCAAAGCATATATCTGCAACTAGCCTTCTTCCTATTTGCTCCACATTACACCAACCCATGCCCTAACCTCCCCTCACTATTAACTCATTTTTCTCTTTCTTATTCTGTTCAATATCAGGCTATTCTGTGCTTTGTATTTTATGGCACTATGATTCTGATGCAACTATCCTGACATAATTTGGTGGTACGGTCCCCTAGCTCTCAGTCTGGCTACCCTATTATCAATGTGTTTTCTATACTTTTGACATTGTTTTTTTTGTCCTTTTTCTAGAATTTATTACTGTACCACACATTTATTATTCATACACATGCACCAGTTGTTAGCACTTTATTTGATATTGCTGTTTTGCATTCTATGCTGTATCCCCTTCAGCAGGTCACACCTGGAAATGAGCTTCTGCCCAGTGTACCAAGTGCAGTTGCCAAATTTAAATAAAATAAATAAATGGTCGATGTTTTGGTGAATTGTGTATGAAGTCAGTAGTGCTTGTGTAATGCAGTTTAATTTTGGCTTTACTCTATTACCACCCTTGGTAGGGAAACCAGGTAGTGAGTAGGGAATAGAAAGCCCAAAAGAATTATCAGTGAATGTCCAAAAGGGTATGATTACCTCCTCCAACTCTTGGAGAGTATGAGCAGTAGCATGCAGGAGAGAAACCCCCGGTGAAGGAAACCTCTGAGGACCCATGGCTACTGACCCGCCCGTCCTCCAGGCAGGCTAAGAGGAGATGAACCTAGGTGCTAGCAATCATATTCTAATTTCTGAGGAAGGTGAACTGTTTGGAGAGATGATGGTCCATCTTCAATGTCCATTGTATGACTAATTCTGGAAGGATGATTCTGAGGTTGAAGAGGCGGGTCTATTCTGAAGGAGAATCTGGATCCTGAAAGTGGAGTAGGTCCAGTGGAAAAGGGGCAAATGCAGTCCAGGTTTCCAAGGTGATGATGGATAATATCCAATGAGATTACAGAGACAAAGTGAAAAGCATAATTTGATAACATTTGCTGCCAGACTTTAAACGGTGGGAAGTATGATGGGTTATGAAGCCATAAGGTAAACAATCTGATTTTGTAGAAGGTTTGACATTCAAGTTAGAGTCTGAAGGTTTGGAGTTAAGCAGTGAGCGACAAGTTGCAATGAAGGCATCCATGTAGAAGATGAAGGAGTAGGACAGAATCTTTAGGTACCTGGTAGGAAGGTTGACCATGGAAGATGTTAGACCAATGAAGAGAAGATTGGTATATACAGTAGAGATGATAACTGAATGTATATGGAAATAATTGGAAATTCAGTTCATGAATTCGAGAGTTGATTTGGTTAATGATGTTATAATGATACTTTTATAGGCTTCTGCTGGTCTGCTGGTGGGAAAAGGTAGATATGGGTATTGCTGTGGCAAAGTTGCTAGTGACGTGAGCTGAAGTTTTCATTACTGCTTTGCCTTATAGGTTGAGCCACTGACTGAATGCTGTAGGAAGCCTGGACATGGGTCTTTGAAGGAGTCTATAGACTGGTGTGGCAATGGGAAGTTGAGAGCGGTATAGAATGCGAGGGGTGCCTAGCAGTTTAGTCAGATATAGTCCTGTTGAATGGCATGACTGGGATAGTGAGACAGCCAGGCTGGTTGCTGATGTGCAGATTGAGGAATCGATGGAAGCCAGCTCTCGGTGAAAGTCTTTGCTGGAGGGGGTATGGGAGGTGAAACATGAGGGATGAGCTAGAGGAACCATTGGATGGGCAGCTGACCTGATTGATGGTAATATGATGAAGGAATGTAGATGATTATGTGAAGTATGGTGACATCTGGGGACTGAAGAACAGTGGCTCGGAGAGATAACTTTAGTAAGGCAGCTAGGCACCAGCTATACAATGATGGGAATTCTGAGAAGGTAGCTGGGAAGATCTTAGGACAACCAATGGCTACTGAGGAATTAGGAGTCGAGTAACATGATCAAACAGAGTCAGTGCTCATAGAAGAAGCTATGAAAAGGTAAAACAGATGATGCCAGTACTGCTATGAGCTTTCTTGCGGTTCCAGTTATCTGTAACAGCTATGATGATTATGGAGTCAATGCATCTTGGAAGGAATTAGGACCCTTTTCCAGGTAAAGATAGCAGTGAAGAAGACTCTACTAAACTTTAGATCCTATGAGATTTGAGAGATAGGGATGCCATTCCACTTGCGTTAATGGAATGCACATGGAGCATCCTGTAGAGTTGATTGCAGAATGAGATCTTTCTACTGTACAGCAGTTTATATTCACGCCCTTTCTATTTAGCACTCCAAGCACAATCCCACATATTCAATTCCTCTTATTTTCAGAGGTGAAAAAACAGTGCTGCTATATATAGTGATCTACCAAATATTCACTGTCTTTTTATTTTCCCTCTAATATGGAACCAGTGAATATAGTGAAAATACAATGACAGTAAATATTTCCTGTTATACAGTATATTCCAGCTGAATAGGATTCCTGAACTGGTCCTGGGGAGATGACTGGGAAGTAATGATAACTCTATGGTGATGTAAGAGTCTATAATGCATGTTGCCCAAGGGCTTTTGTTAGAAGAAGCTTTCATCAGATGAAAGTACTCTGCAGTGGTGGATGGGAGCTGTTATGGTGGCCAGGGTAGGAGTATGAGATAGATGAATGGGAGAAGCAGTGGACTGAGTAGGAATACTGGCCAATGACAGGTGTAAAATGCCCAGAAGAGCCACAACAAATGGGAAGGAGCCCTGAGCAGCAAGGAGAAGGAAGCTGTCCAAGGATGGGGGCAAAAGTCTGGAGTGGATGTCTGCAGACTGGAGGAAGGAGTCCTCAAAGAAGATAGCATAAGATAAGCTGCACTGACACTACAGGTGCAGGAAGGAACAGGACTGGGGTCAGCACCACAGCAAACTGAATCAGAATGTAGGACAGCTGCTGTAGGCCAAGAGTGTCAGTCCCATGGAAGACAAAGAAGCGAATCCAGGTACCAAGTGCTATGAAGTTGAGGTATGAGAGTCCCATGTCCCGAAGAAGAACAATAAGTGAAGAGAACAGAAGGCACTACAGCAATGAGGCACAAAGTTCCCACCTCCAAATGAGAAAGCAAACTTGCATGGCTGTCAGACAGGGGTGACAAGTAGCAAGGAAGTCCAGAAGGAAGTCAAACTGAATGGAGGCAGAGACTGAACAAGCACGAATTTCAAGTTCAATTGTACAGCACGAGGAGACCAAGGTGGGGATGAGTAGGATGAGTCCATGGAAGTGTAGGATGTAGACTAGTGAGGTAGGATGTGGAAGGCAAATGGGGTACAATGGTCCTGGTTCGGGAAGAGAAGCAGCAACCGGTTAACAGGTAGAGAATGCATAAGGTTGAAATAGTCAATTGCAGACACAGGCTTCCATCCCTGATAGTCGAGGTGAGATGACCTTTACTTGAAGCTGCCAGGCAGAGGTAGGATGTTGAAGGTAAATGGGGTGAAGTGGTCCTGTTCCTGAAGGGAAGCAGCATCCGGGTATAAGGTAGAGAATGCATAAGGTTGAAACAGCAGAATGCAGACATAGCTCCCATCCCTGGTAGTCGGGGCATGCTAACCTTCACTAGGTACCACCTGGCAGAGTTAGGGATGGAGGATGTCAGGTTTGTAAGTAGTAGGTAGTAGAGAGTGTAACGGATTCCCATCCCTGGTAGACAGGGCAAGCCTACCTTTGCTCAGTGCCTCAGAAGGTATGAGTTAGGGAAGGAGCCTGGAAAAATTGCTGATATTAGCTGAGCTGCATAGTCATAGGTAGGTAAACAGAGAGGCAGTATAAAGGGGAAGGTAGAAAGTCAAAGTGGTATAATGTAAGGAGGAAGTCAGCAGGAAATTCCAATAATTAGAGTAATCCAGGAAGGAGCATGCTGGTAGCAATGAAATGCAATGAAGGACTGAGGTGAGTAGGATGTAAAGGTAATGATCCATGCTAGGGTAGCAGAAGCCATGTAGGCAGGAGGGCAGGGTAGATCATATGGCCGGCATGAAGCAGGTTGCCCATGATCTGAGCTTTGATGCCCTGCCATGATGCCTCAGTCCCCCGAAATGGGAAAAACAGGGGAGCTGCATGCAAAGCATCTTTAAGACCAAAAAGGAATTGCAGGGTAGAGGTGCTGGGATCAAAAATGGCAGGGGGTGCAGGCTCTATACCAGGGGTAGAGGTAGCATAAGTCAGGATGGGAAAAGGGGCATAAATGGGGATGGAATACTGATATGAGGAGTGAAAATCTCAAAAGGAAAACTAGGGGAGCAAGGAACAGGAACAGGGGATAGGGAGGTAGAGCAGCAGGGGGGGGACAGCAGGGGCAAACAAGGAGTGACTGGATAAAGGATGGGAAGCAGGACAAAGCAGAGACTGATAGGGCATGAGAAGGTATTGTGTCATGGTCCACAGTGAAGGCTGTGGAAAGGTACCAGCAGCTATGAAATGAATCCATAGAAGTGCTTCAGAAAACCACAGAATCAACCATAGAGCCAGCAAGCAACTAGAGAGCAAAGGAACATGCCATGGGCACAGTGTAAAAACAAGTAATGCATATCATGTCAGTAGGACCTCCACAGAGATGAAGAAGAAAAAATATTACAATGGGCAAGGAAAGACTGGCAAACATATGGGCAGGTCAGCAGTTTTCCGGGAGTGCAGCTGCAACACAGCAGCAGTGCAAAGGTACTGCAATAGCATTGATACTGAGAACATTAGAATCATTACCTGGCGTAGCAGCAAAATCCCAGGGCCGACAGAGGTAGTAGTGCAGAGATCCACATATCAGGCGCAGGCGAATACAAAACTAAGGTCAAGTGCATGGTGAGGGGACACAATTGCGAAGAGCAGTGTAGCATATAAATGTGATGCTAGGGCAGAGGCGGCATACAATGGGGAAAATGGCGGACGCAGCAGTGGTGATGATGCTGCACCCAGAAGAGGAATCAAAGACAGAGCTGCTGCTTTGACTTGAGGGACATTGCAAGGGAGCCGGCAATGAGGGCGAGGAGCAGCAAATGAGATATGAGGTGGGGAGGAGGGAAAACAGAAGCAAGGGGGAAAAAAGAGACACCAGACAGGAGGAGGGAGACAAGCGGAATGAGGAGAGGGCCAACAAGGGATGATGAGAGCAAGCCAAAGATGGCAAAAGAAGCAAAGAGAGGAGGAAGCACAGGGGGAATGCAGGGAGCAGAAAGGAAAGGGAAGGAAGGAGGCTCAGCCCATAAGCCACTCAGGAGCTGAGAGCACTACTGAGTTACAATACACTAAGCAGGGGACTGCTGTAGGAGATTGGTCTTTAAGGGGAATGTGGGGGGAGCTATTTCCCTGCATTGAACCTCTAACTTTAGCCCTCCCATAGAAATATCTTTGGGTTGAGCCTAAAGTTTCCTCCAACATCAGGCAGAATGCTTTCTCTTACTTTGCCCCATAGAAACACAGCTTGCTCAGTCTGTCCATTTGTCCCTGCCTATACGCTATATTGTCACCACAGACCCTATCAGATTTCCTGCTCACTCCCCCCAGCACCCCCCCCCGCTTTCCTGATGAGATTCCTTGGTGCCTATCTCATGCATGCTTGAAGCCCACCACCATTTTTGCCCCATCACCTTCTCTGGAAGACTGTTCCAGGAATCCATAACTCTTTCAGTGAAGAAGTACTTCCTCACATCCATCCTAAATTTCCCTCATTCCAGCTTCATTGCATGTCCCCTCTATTTCATACACCTTCTCACCTGAAAATATTTCCCTTTTGTGCCTTATTCACCCTCCTGAGGTATTTATAGGTCTCTATCATGTACCCCCTTTCTTCCAGGGTGTACTTACAGTATTGCAATCCCTCAGTCTGTCCTCACAGGGCTTGTTATGCAGCTCCTGCACCGTTTTTGTTGACCTTCTCTGAGCAGCCTTTACTGTGTCTATGTCCTTCCTGAGATGTGATCTCCAAAACTGGACACACTAGTATAGGTGAGGTCTCACCAGTGATCAATATGTGGTAACACCACCTCCCTCCTTCAGCTGGTGATACCCCTCCCTATGCACCCCTATGTACCCCAGCATCCTGGTGGCCCTAACGACTGCTTTGTCGCATTGCCTCACCACATTGAGGTTATCTGATATGATTACCCCAAGGTCCCTTTCTTGTTTAGTGACTATCAATATGTATCCCACCACTTCATGTTCTCCTCTGGAGTACTGTACATTAGATGCATGATTTTGCACTTTTTCACATTGAAACTGAGCTGCCATACCCTTGATCACTCCTTCAGTTTTCTCAGGCCTCTACACATTCTCTCCACCCCCTTCAGAGTGTCTATCCCATTAATTCTCTCCATCCCCTTCAGAGTGTCTATCCCATTACAGATTTTGGTGTCATTAGCAAAGAGGCATATCTTCCCTTCCAGCTCTTCTGTAATGTCACTTATAAAGACATTAAAGAGGACTGGTCCCAGTACTGAGCCCTGAGGTACCTGTTGGTCACTATCTTCAGCAGTGTAAGTGCCATTTACTGCCACCCTCTGTTGCCTAGTCATCAGCCAGTTCCATACTCTGTTTATCTTCTTGGGACCCACCTCAAATTGCCCAGTTTTCTTATGAGGCTCCTAAGTTATTCAATGAAAGACCTTACTGAAGTCTAGGTAGGCCACATTCACCACTCTACACTGATCAGTTTCCCTGGTCAATCAGTTAAAGAGCTCAATCAGGTTAATCTGGTATGACCTTCCTCCTATGAATCTGTGCTGCCTCAGGTCTCGTAACCCCCTGGATTCAAGATACTCTACTAGCCTTTCCTATAAAGTGTCTCCATTAACTTCCCCACCACTGATGTCAGACTGAATGACTTATAGTTGTTGACCTTCTCCCTGATGTCACCTTTATGAAGTGGGACTACATCTACCCTCCTCCAGTCCTCTGGAACCACTCCCATCTCCAGTGAGTTTTTGAATAAGGCTGCCAGAGGTGCAGCCAATACCTTCCTAAGCTGAAGCAAAAAAGAAAGTCCAGCAACCCAGAGAAAGGCCATACTCACTATTATAGTGTTATTCAGATATTTAGGAGACTTTCCATGCCTTCCACCTTGTAAAAGTGTTGACATAACGTGAAACATTGGTGTTTTTATTTGGCTGTACTTTATTGTGGTGACATATTTGCTGCTTATGTGGAATGTATGGAAATTCTCCTTTTTAAAAAATAAAATATCTGAATACCACTATAAGAGTGAGTATGGTCTTTCTCTGGGTTGCTGGACTTTCTTTTTTGCTTCAGTGATTTTTTTGTCTGGTCACCAGTTGTTATAGCTGCCGTCTTTGCATTTTTGCAATTTTACCAACCTTCCTAGGCTCCCTCAGCACTCTTGGGGGTACCCCCTCTGGTCCGATAGACTGATCCACTTTCATAGAAGCATAGAATGTGATAGCAAATTAGGACCACTTGGCCCACTCAGTCTGCCCTTATTTTTATTTATTTTTTTAACATTTATTCTTTTGCTGTAGACCCTTCTTGATCTATGGCACAATCCCCCCCCCCCACATTCCCCTTGTGCCTGTCCCAGGCATTTTTGAGCCACACCACTGTTTTTGCCTCCTTTACTTCAGCTGGAAGGCTGTTCCAGAGTATCTAGTATCTATGACCCTTTCTCTGAAGAAGTGCTTCCTCACATCCCTCCTGAATTTACCCCCCTCCAACTTCATAGCATGCTCCCTTATTCTAGATCACTTTTTTCTCTGAAAAATCCCCTCGTCCTGTTCTTAATTAACTCTCATGAGGTATTAAACAGTCTCTATCATATCCTCCCTCTCCCTTCTCTCCTCCAGAGGGTACATGTTTAGCTTCTTTATCCTTTCCTCATAGGGCTTCAATTGCAGACCCTGCACAATTTTGGTAGCCCTCTTCTGGACTGCTTCCAGTCTGTCTATGTCCTTCCTGAGATGTAATCTCCAGAAATGGACACAGTACTCAAAGTGGGTTCTTACCAGTGATCTATACAGAGACAATACCACCTCCCTCTGCCTGCTGATAATACTCCTTCCTATTCACCACAGCATCCCACTAGCCCTTCCAACTGCCTCATCTCAGTGCCTGGCCACCTTTAAGTCATCTGATCTGATAACCCCTAGGTCTTTTTCCTGCTTGGTCTTTGTCAGTATCATTCCACCTATTTTGTACTATGCTCCAGGGTTTCCATGGCCCAAGTGTGTTATTTTTTTTGCATTAAAACCCTACTGCACTGGATCCATGGAGATGAGCAATGGGGCATCACTTTGGCATGGTAGTGACCTGGGCTCACTCCAGGAACCCAGACATCAGGAATGGAGACTGGTGGGGAGGGGATTAGAGCATCCTTTGGAAGCTTTCCTCTCAGGGGGGGCTGTACTGGACCACTCGACAGGTGACTCCTGAAGGTGGCTAGTGGAGGTGTTCTAGGCGGTGTGGGTCTCAACATGCTGCTGAATTTATCTGCCTTCACAACACAGCTCCAGTCCATACAATTGTGACAGGTGGAAGGGGACAGAGAGAAGTGGAAAATCACCCACCTGGCTGACTGAATGATGCCACTATTTTCCCATCATGCCAAGCAGCCACACAGCCCTCTCCAATCCTCTCAACAGCCCTGCATTCCCGGTCAAGGCAGCTGAACCCTTCTCCTCTCCTCCGCCTCCAGTGAGGGTGCCACCCAGCAGGGATATGCTGTGTCTACTCGGACACAAGTCCAATAGGGATGGAGATGATGGTGACAGGGAATGGTCCGGAGGGTGGAGTTAACAATGAGTACCCTGAAAGAGTGGCTGGTTGGGGGGTCAGGGTTGGAGCAACATAAAAAAAAACAGCTGCCTTATCTTTGACCATTCTTCCAGTCTCCACCCCCACAAGTGTCCACTCAGTTGCAGACCTTGGTGCCATATGCGAAAAGGAAGACCTTTCCTTCCAGTTCCTCTGTTCTATCACTTATAAAGACATTGAAGAGGACCGGTCCCAGCACTGATCCCTAAGGTACACTACTGGTCACTCATTCTTGCCTAGAGAGAACTCCATTTACCACTACCCCCTGTGTCCCATCCACTAACCAGTTTCTTATCCAAGTTGGCAAGACATTTCAGGACTCTTTCCTTTGTGACTGAACTTGTGTCTAACCTCCCCCTCCCCGCCAGTTCCTGCTGTTTTTATGTAGTATGTCACCCTCTGCTTCCACTGAGAAGACTGAGCAGAAGTATCTGTTCAGAATATCTGCTTTTCCAGTACTCCTCTACACAGTCTCCCCCTCCCTTCATTACCTCTCAATCTCTCCCTCAGTTTTTCTGTTATCTCTTATGCTGTTCCCCCTTAGTTACCCCTTTGGCTATCCTTTTCTCAGTTTGCTCCTCTGTGTCCCTCACTGCCTTTTCTTTTTCTGTCTGCTTTTCCTGGGAGAACTCTCTACCCTCTTCTCTGTGTGTTTCTTTGTACCTCCTGAATGCTGCCCTTTTAGCCTTTACCGTTGCAACCTCTTAATGAGAACCATAGAGGTATCTTTTTTTTCTGCTCTTGCTCACTTCTTTCACACAAACATTTGTTGCCTTCACTGTACCACCCCTTAATTTGACCCACTGTTCCTCCACCCCACCCAATGAATCCCCCACTGCTAGATCATCCCTTAAGCACTCATCCATTTTTTTAATAATCTGCTTTCCTAAAGTCCAGGACCCTTGTCCTTGTGTGATTTGCCTCTGCTGCTGTCCTTGTGTTAAACCACACTGTATGGTAGTCACTGGTCCCCAGGTAGCATCCCATCTTGATGTCTTCAACACTGTCCCTCTTTGTGAGCACCAGGTCCAGTACTGTGTCACGCATTCTGGGTAAAACTAGGTTTGGCAATGATAGACTAGACATGAAGATGATTGCTCTAACACTTGACAAAGTCACTCTGACCCTCACTAAGGTCTATAACTTTGCCCACAGACAGGCTAAATTCCCCACTCAATGGAAAGTAGCCCTGGTAACTCCAGTCCATAAAAGTGAAGATCGTGCCATCTACTCCAACTACAGAACACTCTCTACCCTTCCCCCTTCCCCATCGAAGGCCCTTGAACGAATTTTATTGGATCAGATTGTGGACCATCTTAACAAGTACAATATCCCAGTGCCCCTAACAGCATGGATTTGGAAAAGCCCTCAGTACTACTACTGCATTGGTAGAGTACACTAACCACATTCATTATGCACTGGACTATGGCCAACTCATCAGGTCTATCTTTATAGTCCTAATAAAAGCATTCAATATCATTAACCAATTATTGATCACAAAACTTCATGCACTTGGGCTATCCTCTGAGACAGTGAGCTGGTTCAGAATCTACCTTACCCAGAGAACCCAATGAGTAAAGATAAATGGTATGCTATCAGATAGCAAACATGTCACACTCAGTGTCCCTCATGGGTCCACAGTTGGACCATTGTTCTTCAGCCTTTTCGTAAACACCCTCCCAGATGCATGCCTATCTAATACTCTACTCTATGTGGATAATGCTGCCATCTTCACTTTCAGCCCTCAGATATGCTCACTGAATCAGGAGCTCCAACTTAGCATCCAACAACTGGAAGAGTGGTTTAGGAAGAATAAACTACTGCTAAACTACACAAAAACAAAGATCATGGTATTCTCCAGTCCCCAGAATAAGGGCAAAGTAAGCCAAATGGTTATTTTGAACAGTAGTGGTGAACTGCTTGATCAAGTGTGCACCTTCAAATGCCTTGGAGTCACACTAGATAACACCCTTTGTTTCACCCCATACATTGAACAATTGGTTAAAACAATAAATGCCAGACTAGGCACCTTGTATAGGCATAGGAACTATGATACAAGAAGCCATAAGACTCACTGTTAACTGTTCAACATTGTCCATTATAGGCTATGGATTAACGGTTTACAGTGTAGCCTCTGAAACAACTTTAAAAAGAGTTAAGGTGGCACTAAATAAAGCATGCAGACTAGTTCTGGGTGCTGTGAAACTAACACACACCTGGAACCTTTTTATCCAATCCAGTTGGATCACTCTCCAGGAGAGGATCATGTACCAAGTATGTATCCTTGGTAAAAAATCATGCCTAGGACTTACCCCCCCCTCCCAATATGCAAAAAGTTCTCCAGCATTCACACTGCCTGCACCTGACTAGGAGTGCCACCACAATCACCCTCTAGGTGCTTTTCAGAAATACCACAATAGCCCAGCGCTCATTTGCCTACAGGGCCCTGCTGTGGCTTGGTGGACTCCCTACAACTCTCACACCTGTCCAGGACATTGAACAGTTCAAAAGGGAGCTCTATTCATATCTGATTCTGATAAGGTAATGTGAGTGCACCAATTAGCCTGCTTTACTGCTACATACAACAAAGCCCACTTCTGTGTGTCCTCCTCTGCCCCATAATACCTCTCATTTTATTTCATTTCATTTACAATTGCATCCATACAAACAAAACATACAATCAATAGACAACAACAATTCAGAAATACATTACATACATTAAGTTCCAGGGTAACTTGTGAAAATCTTAATTATGCTTTATATTATGAAATTCAAACAAAGCAATCACAGGACCTATGGAACAACCCTGCAATAGAAGCCTTAAAATGAGTATAGAAAATAGGGAATTTAAATTGCATCTTTTCTTAATCAAATTCAAAGTACAACGGACTGAGGAGGCTAACATAAAGGAACCAAATTTAGACCGCTGTCTAGGGATGATAAAACTAATTGTACAATGGGTCTTAAAGATCCTAAAACCTGATTGGCTGACTGGTATATTTTACACATGGTAAATCCTGCTATATACCAATGGGTAAAGTGACAGTCAGTCGAATCTGCAAAAAAAAAAATGTGGCCCCTGAAATCAAAACAAATGCCGCCATCTTCTAACACTGCTAAATGGCAGCTCCCACTATAAACCACTGAACAGTTTGACCTGAGTTAGAGACACTTCATTATTAAACTTTACTGCAAAATCTGTGTCTCGCTGACTGTCCCCACCGAAACAGTGGTAAAGTTTCTGATTCCCCTGTAACCGAGTTATGTTTTCAAAAAAAAACACTTGAAATTGTAATGTTAACAGCCAGTACCTCCGAAAATCAAGCCGTAAACCACAGCATTCTCTTGCTCAGACTACGTCTTCCTCTTCCTTTCCTGCCGACAAAAGATGGCTACTGTGCTCACCCTCTAGTTTGCTGTGCCCTGTATCTCTTTACTCCAACTGCACAATGAGAATGGATCCCTGTAATTCAAAGTCCACTCTGACCAGGTCCCCTGGCTGCAAACCCCATGCTTCCAGAAGTAACAGTAAGTATCTCTCACTGCCCTAGCTGCTTATGTCAGCCACCATCTATGCAGACTTGCCACTAGCTCCCTGAAGGATGCAGTGGTGACACCCCTCCTGAAGAAAGCTTCTCTGGACCCAGGCTGCCCTGCTAACTAAAGACCCATCTCTAATCTTCCCTTCATGGGAAAGATGATCGAGAAGGTTGTGGCGCTACAGCTGGAGAACCATTTGACCTTCCATGACATCTACAAACCTCTCCAATCTGTTTTTTGAAAGAGGCATAGTACCAGGACTGTGCTGGTTCAGGTGTACAATGATCTCTTGATGGTGAGAGATCAGAAAAGCCGCTCCATCTTGGTACTTTTTGATCTCTCCTCAGTATTTGACACCATGGACCATGAGGTGCTGCTCGAGTACCTGAGGTTCATATGTGGCCTGTCTGGTACGGATCTCAGGTGGTTTAAGTCCTTCCTCACTGGCAGAACTCAAAGGGTGGTGTCAGGGATTTTTTCCTCCAACCCATTCTCTCTGCCATGTGGGGTACCTCAGGGCTCGGTGTTGTCCCCCATGTTGTTCGTGGTGTACATGCTGCTCCTTGGTAACATTGTAAGATGGTATGGGCTGAGGTTTTGCTTCTATGCTGATGATACCTAGCTCTACCTGTCTTTTGTACTTGACCAGGATAGTGCGCT
Source organism: Neoceratodus forsteri (assembly GCA_016271365.2). Taxonomy (NCBI): domain Eukaryota; kingdom Metazoa; phylum Chordata; order Ceratodontiformes; family Ceratodontidae; genus Neoceratodus; species Neoceratodus forsteri. The sequence continues at coordinate 1,607,223,751 of CM057449.1, forward strand.
TTCAGTATTTAATAACTGTCTCTCTGAAATCCAGGACTGGATGAATTCCAGCTGGATGAAGCTGAACTCGGGAAAGACTGAGGTGATGGTTGTGGATCTGGGTCACCAGATAGAGGGGTTGGGGGTTGGTCAGCCTATGGGGCTCTTCTTAGGGGGCTCCCAGCTTCTTGTCTCTGAATGGATGCAGGACCTGGGGGTGATTCTTGATGATGGGCTGACACTGCTATCTCAGGTGCTGGCTGTCATCAAGTCTTCCTTTTACCATCTGAGGAATATTGCCAGCGTCAAGTACCTAGTTCCATTTGCCAATCTCCCCACTCTGATCCATGCCTTTGTGACCTCATGCCTTGATTACTGCAACTCCCTTTACCTAGGTCTGCCGGGGGTTGATATCCACCGCTTGCAGCTGGTGCAGAACGCTGCAGTCCGATTGTTGACTGGGACCCCTTGGATGTGCCATATTACACCGGAGCTGCGCGAACTGCACTGGCTGCCTATTCAGTGGTGGATCACCTTTAAGGTCGGACTTTTGACTTATAAAGCCCTACAAAGACAGGGTCCAGACTACCTGAAAGAGCTCTTGTCCCCCTACAGCCCTGGGTGACTGCTCTGCTTGGCTGATATGGGATTGCTAGAGATTCCAAGGGTTTCCTTAAAGTAATCGGGGGCCTGTGCATTCATGTATGCAGCTCCAGCCCTGTGGAATTCTCTACCCTGTCAGCTATGAGAGTGCACGACTGCGGCAGGTTTCAAGCAGGCCCTGAAAACCTATTTGTGGCACCAAGCCTACCCAGATTGATTTTACTGGGTATCCGCATTTATACTGTGTTTTATCCTTTTATTTTGCTTTATCCAATTTGTATGTTAAAGCGCCTTGATAATTTAAAAGGCGCTCGATAAATAAAGTTATTATTATTATTATTGTAATAATGATGATCCCATGGAACCTTGGTCTCAACCACCATGAACTGTCTTTAGGAACTCCTGCCTGGTGTTCACCGCAGCTGTCACGCTAGCAGTGTAGAAAAATTCAAAATCACTGCTGCCGAACCCCCTCTGTCTCAAAAATCTTACAATTCAGTGGCACCTGTGGTAGTTATCAATGAAGTAAACAAGGATGACACACAGCCAATTCCTCTGTTAATCAGGTGGTTGTCTCTGCCGACATACATGCAAGTCTCTTTCTTAAAAATATAAATAAGTCAAAACAGCAACATGCTATTACTATAAACATATCCTCAGTTAGGGAGGGGACATCTCCACAATATTCTACCTAACAAGATTAAACTATTTTTCTATGGTGTAAGAATAAAATAAAGAAAAAATATTTAAACCACTGAACAAAGACCTTTCTGTTTTTTCCATAAAAAAATTTAGGGGAACATTGTATAATCGCAATAAACCACTCACGGTTGTGGGTTATGCAGGGATTTACCATGGCTAGCCAGGATTTGATCACTCGACCTACAGCCTCACAACCAAACCACGTCAGCCGTGGTAAATCCCAGCATAATCCACACCCTCCAGTGGTTTGTTGCTTAACTCTACTAGATGATCTAAGACTATAAGATGAATGTTTTCTATAACATAAGTACGTAACTAGTGAGAAATTTAAGCAGGATCCCAATAACAAATCTATAAACATATAAGTACCTCTGCCCTTTACTCTGTCATCCTCACTCCTCCAAATATTCCCTTTTTTCCTTTCTATGCTTGGTGAACTGAGACCATGCCTAACTGGTAAGGCCGGTTTAGCCCCATGCCCTATCACCTTACTCTTCCCCATCTGACAAGGCTATATTTGACTGCTATTTCCTCCCCTTCCTACTGACAGAGCCAACCAGGCTGCCACTTGTATTGATTTTGCAATGGCCTACATTGTGCTGTTCATCACATTGTGTAACTCTGGAACTGACTGTGCATAATTTGAATACCTTTGTACATATCATTGTTTGTACTGGATGTGGAACTTTTGTAAATGAGCTACTATCTCAAAGGTTGTTGAAATCGAGACATTAACTAAACAAAAATAAATAAATCATGAATGGGCTAATTGACTAGTTGCCTGAGAAATGCCCCTGCTGGGAGTCTAGGATGTCCCTGCTTCTAGCCAAGGCTATGGCTGCTAGGCTACATTATACATCTGGCAGACTGAAGTCCCCCCACCAGCAGCACCTTCCATTTTTCTGCCATTGTGCTGATGGCTTCCCACATTGCCTTATCCAGTTCCTTCCCGTCTGTTGGAGGTATGTATATCACTCCAGTACAAATGGTGGTTCCATTTCCTGTCTGAAGGGTGACCCATGGTGCCTCTAGACCCTCCATTTCTCCAGTCCCCTTGCTTTTCCTTTGTCTTGATAGCCTCCCTTACATACAGCACAGCTCCTCCTCCCTTCCTCAGCTCCCTATCCTTCCTGAACTGAGTGTAGCCTGGTATGGCCATGTCGCTGTCATGGCTTCCTCTGCACCATGACTCAGTAATGGCTACAATATCCAGATGTGCCTCTGCCACAATGGCTTCCAGGTCTAGAATTTTATTTTCAAGGCTCCTTGCATTTGTACATATATCTTTGCACACCTTGCTCCCACTCTGCCAGAAACCTCCTTCCTCCTTGTGCCCTACTTCGCTTTTCCTTATCTTTTTGTAACTTCTATTCCAATTTCCCTTTTCCTCTATTTCTCTGATGTTCCCATTAAACCAACTCCCTGGGGGCTTTTCATCCTACTGAGTCCTCCCATCTTACTGCTTCAGGTTTTTGGGGAGGGGGACAGTTTATGCCTCCCTTTGTCTTTCTGCCACCCCCATCAGCTGGTTTAAATATTCTTCAAAGTAACATTTAAACCATCCACTGAAGACTGCTATTCCTTCCCAGATGGATGCAGGCCATCACCTCTGGATAGGCCCTCATCCATCCAGGTTTGTCTCCAGTGTATCCGAACCCCTCTTCTCTGCACCATTCCTTCAACCACAAATTGAAGCTCATGGTGTGGAATAGCTTATCCTTCCCTCAGCTGTGAACAGACAGCCCATTGGCAAATTTCACCATGCATGCTACTTGCCTCAGGTCCCTTCCCAGTTCCCTGAATTTTTGTTGTGCAATCTCAGCCCTGTGCCTTGCTGCTGTAGAGCATTAGTCCTCAGAAGAACATAACAGCCTGCTTTTCCCCTGCTGCTCTACCACCCTAATGATAATTAGGATTCATTTTCCCACCCCTCCAAGCCATGGCACCTGGTAGGCACCTTATTTCCCTCTTATCCCCCTTTTTGTTCCCAAACCTACATCACTAACAACTGAGTCTCCCAACAGAAATTGCTTCCTCTTCTTCTGGGGTCTTCTACCTCTCACCATGGGGTCTCCCTTAGGGAGGACTAAGACATCCTCTGTTGCCACTACTTTGGGTGTTTCATCACAGCAGTCCTGTCCTGTCACAACAGTGAAGGAATTCTGTAGTGGCACGGGTTGAGGAATGTACCCCATATCCTGCCACCCCCACTGTTCTGGATCCCATCATGATCCAGTTGGCTCTCTTTCTACTAAACAACCTCTAGGCCAATAGCAGTTAATTCAGAGGCCCCTGGGTGGGGAAGAGGGCCTCTGAATCTTAGTTAGGTGATCCCAGAGACCAGTAACCTTCTCCCAGAACCTGAGCCTGGAGACCAGTGACCTTCTCCCAGAACCCAGAGAGGTGCATGCATGCTGTGTCAAATTGAACACGAGTACCACATCAGGTGATACTTTATTCTTAGCATTATTATGACATTACTTGGACTGCAAGAAGGGGGCCCAACATTTGACAAACCTTGCCAGATTGCCAGAAGCATTACTGGATAGTCTTTCAAACATGACCAGTTGGACTACAGTGAGTAACCACTCAGTCACCTAAGGGAACTCTGGTGTTATCCATCAGCAGAGAAGAAGTCACTTGGTTGCTAGCCTCACAGAAGTGATCTACTGTGCCTGAGGAGAGTACTTTGGGATATAAGCTGGACAACACCCAATTATAAACATAGCTTTGTCTGGTTGAATTTGCTGACCTACAGTGTCTGTACAAATCTGAGTGATTTGCTGCCAGTGCTTGCATGGAGGGTATTCCCAGAGTATGTGGTGGAGATGGACCCCTGGAACATCACATCTCCAGCAATTGCCACTTTTCATAATGCCCATAGCTTTGAGGACCATGGGTGTATGGTATCACCTATGGAGGGTTTTATTCTGGATGAAATTACTTCTGCCATCTCTGCATGCTTTTTGCATTCTGTCCCAGCAATGGGCCAATTGATTCTCGCAAATAAGGATTCCCATGCCCAGCTGCCATTGAATTCTGGCTTTTTGGGTGAGGTCACATTGTGTATACTAGATTGCTTGGTATATAGCACTGGCTCTGCCCTCTTTAATTTGTACCATATTGTGAATGAGGAGTTTCTCATTTTCAGAGGGACGATTCTCAGATCATCTCTGCTGTATCAAACTGTGAACTATCAAATGCCCTCATAAGAAATTTCTGGGCAGCACATAATTGTCTCCTAAGGAGGTAGAGGTGTCCACCTGGTGAGAACTTTTCATGAGGAGGTCTTTAAGTAAGTAATAATACCCAACAAGGTGGGCGGTATTTGCCTATACAGGACCACCAGGAGTGTAATGAGGCCTGACACAGCAGGTGGAGGGCCTGATAGCACCTAGAAGCTCCGGTGTAGCCACCAGTCCAGTGACACTGAGGGTGGAGGTGCTGGACACCACATCTAGTGTCACACCAGCAACCTGGGCTCAGGAGTGGGCTCAGGTTGCCGGGGGTCAACAGGGGAGGGAGAGGACTGAGTGTCCGATGGACTGCTCTCCTCTCCTGGGGAAGGAGGGAGGGATAGCTGTCCTACTCCCTGGTTACCTCCTGGTAGAGGTCGGGTGGCAGTGCTAGGAGCCAAGGAGGCATAGGAAAGCAGCAATGTGCTGTGCATAAGCCTACATGCACCTGCGCTCACAGCCGTGAAGGAGAGGCATAGGAAAAGGAAATAGAGATGGTGTCCGCAGGTTCCATGAAGCCCTGCCTGCCAACTGGCATCCCGCTCTGTCTCTAGACCACTGGAGGCCCTGGAACTGTATTAGGTGCCCTGGGTGGGGGGGGGGCAGCCTTCTCCTACCCGGCTCCAACAGGGGGAGGAATCCATGGGGGTACTAGGGCTCAGTGATACTGGGGGAATGGTGGATAGACTGTTGGCAAGGCAAGGGAATATAGCTTTCTGCAGACAATGCGGGGGAGAAACAAGAAAATAAAAAAAAAGGTCCACACTGAGGGTATTATTAGAAAATGGGTTACATGGGACATTTTCAGGAACAGTTAAAAAATACAAATAAATGTAAGAAATGAGTACAAATTAATTCAAAGTTCTATTTTTTGGTAATATTGTCCCTCTACTGGTATAATTGCCTACATTGGGCAGTGCAGTGTCTCACGGGTGTTTTACTTCTTTGGCTGGTGTCTTTAACCCCTGCCCAACCCCCTTGCTTGTTGAATACAAACATACATATGAACATACGAAGAAGCCAACAGAAGAAGGCCATTTGGTCTATCAAGTCTGCTCATATTGTAGGGTCCACAGCTTGAGCTAATGTCCCTGCCCTCCCTCCCCACTCCTCCCATCCTCCCTACCCATGATTCTTACCTTCATCTATGCCTATCTCAGCTTCTCTTAAAGCTGCCCACCGTCTTCAATGAGATTACCCCTTCTGGCAGCGATTCCAAGTGTCCACCACCCTCTCTGTGAAGAAGTGCTTCCCGACTTCCCTCCTAAACCTTCCACCCTCCAGCTTAAAACTGTGCCCCCTTGTGATATGGTTGTCACTCAGCTTAAAGAGACTCTTGTTATCAATTTTATTTATCCTTTTCAGGTACTTGAATGTCCCAATCATGTCCCATCTCTCTCTCCTGTCTTCCAGGGAGTACATGTTCAGTGCCCTCAACCTCTCCTCATATGCCTTGCCCTGCTGACCGGCTATCATCTTTGTAGCCCTCCTCTGTACCTTCTCCAGCAGGTTAATGTCCTTTGTGAGGTGTAGGCACCAGTACTGAACTCCATACTCTAGCTGTGGCCTTACCAGTGACCTGTACAAGGGCAGTATAGCCTCCTCTCTCCTACTACTAATTCCCCTAGTTATGCATCCCAGCATCTTGTTTGCCTTAGCTGCTGCTTTCTTGCACTGCGTGGAGTGCTTCAGGTTACTAGTGATCATCACTCCCAGGTCCTTTCCTCCTCTGATGCAGATACTCAGACTCCATCCAGGTAATACTCTATCCTGGAATTCTTGGCTCCAATATGTATAACTTTGCATTTCTTGGTATTGAAGCCAAGTTGCCAGATACTGGACCACCTCCCCAGTTTTTCCAGATCTTCCTGTAGGTCCCTTATCCCTTCAGCTGTGTCCACTCTCCCACAAAGCTTGGTGTCATCTGTGAATAGGCACATTTTACCTTTAATGCCATTCCCAATGTCATTGATGAAGACATTGAACAACACTGGCCCCAGCACAGAGCCCTGTGGGACCCTACTGGTTACTTCTCTGACACCAGATAACTCTCCCTCCACAACCACCCTCTGGGTTCTGTCCCTCAGCAAGTTTTTCACCCATCAGACCATCTTTTCCCCAACTCCAAGATCCACCAACTTCCTGATCAACCTTTTGTGGGGCACAGAATCAAAGGCCTTGCTGAAATCACGATAGAGGATGTCTACTGCTTGGCCCTTGTCTACTGTCTTAGTGACACAGTCAAAGAAGTCAATCAGATTTGTTTGACATGATCTTCCCCCCATGAACCCATGCTGCCTCTCGTCCTGGAGACCATGTTCCTCTAGATATTCCACCAACCTTTCCTTTAGTATGGTCTCCATCAGCTTGCCCACAATGGAGGTCAGACTGTCTGGTCTGTAATTGCCTGGATCATCCTAGGGTCCACTTTTATGAAGGGGCACTACATGTGCTGTTTTCCAGTCCTGTGGTACCACGCCTGATTCTAGTGAACTGTTAAATAGGTCTGCTAGCAGCCCTGCCAGCTCCTCAGCAAGTTCCTTTAGTACCCTTGGATGTACTCTGTCCGGGCCTAGTGATTTTTCCACTTTCAATGCCAGCAGACCCTCCCTCACTCTTTCCTCCTCTATCACTATGTCTGTGTTCCCCTCCCCTCCTGCTCCTCTTTTCCCTCCTGAAGGCACTGGTCCATCCTTCTCCCTGGTGAAGACAGAACAGAAGTATTCATTTAGTATTTCTGCTTTTCCTCCATTATCCTCCACCTACTCCACGCCTTTCTTAAGCCTAACAATCCCTTCCTTCTTGTCCCTTTTCTCACTTATATAGTGAAAGAAAGCCTTCTCCCCCTTCTTAATTCCTTCAGCTATTTGAAGCTCCCTCTGTGCCTTTGCTCACTGGACTTCCTTACTTGCCTCACTAGCCAACCTTAGGTAATTTTCCCTATCCACCTCTCTCTTGGTGTTCCTGAATTTTTTATAGGCCAACCTCTTTTCCCTTACTGCCTTGGCAACCCCAGAACTGAACCAGCTGGGTGCTTTGGTCCTTGTGTTCTTCACCCTGAGCCTAACACACTTATCTGTGGCAACCAGTATTCCTTCCTTAATGATGGACCACTTTAGGTCCACCCCTATATCTGCTCTGATGCCCACCAGATAGCTCCTTAGAACCTCACCCATTTTCCTGAAGTCCGCCCTCCTGAAATCCAAGATTTTGGTCTTATTCAAGATGCTTTCCTTGCCCATATCCAAATGGAACCACACTGTGCAATGGTCACTTCCCCCCAGTGGCTTTCTGACCATTATTTCCTGTACATGCTCCCCATTTGTGCGCACCAGATCAAGAACTGCCTCATCTCTTGTTGGTTCAGTGATGCCCTGAGTCAGGAACCCACAACTGCAGTCCTTCCAGGATTACCTGACTCTTTGCACATGTTGTGGATGGTATACTCCAGTCCATCTTGGGCAGGTTGAAGTCCCCCACGAGTACCACCTCTCCTTTCCCAGCAGCTTCCAATATTTGTTTGATCGATTCCCTGTCTCTCTCCTCATCTTGATTGGGTGGTCTGTAAACCACTCCCAACCTCACCTTTCTCCCTGTATTGGACCTTAACTAAACCCATAATGCCTCCACCTCCCCTTCCTCTGACTGCTCCCTCATGCAAGTTATTCCCTCCCTGATATAAACTTCCACCCCTCCCCCCTTCCCGACTACTCTGTCCCTCCTGTATAGTTTATATCCAAGGATGGTGTGATGTTGCCCAAGTCTCGATTACTGCAGTTATGTCCACCCTCCTGTCTGCTAATAGTGCCTGCAGGTCATCCATCTTGCTTCCAAGGCTCAGCGCATTCAGAGACACCACCCTCCACCTAGAGTCTGACCTTCCTTCTCTTCCCTCTTTTCTTCTATTCACATTTATCCCCTCTGTGTGCACCCCTTCACATGCCCTTGCTATGTGTTCTCCACCCCTTCCACCCTTTGCTAACTGTGTATTTGCCCCTTCCACCTCCTCCCTCCAGACCTCTTTCATCACTGTTGGGGGGAGGTTTACTGATCACCTCCTCTCGGAGTCTGAGGACCTGCTCGCCCACTGCCCCCCTTTCAGTAGTTTAAATTAAGTGTAGTGGTTATGTATTCCCCCAGCTTGTCCCTGAGTACACTAGAACCCTCCCTACTGAGGTGTAGCCTGTCTAGTGAAAAGAGTGCTTTGTTTGACCAGGTCTTCTCCCAGTCCCCAATACAGATGAACCTCTCCTCCCTGCACCATCTTCTCAGCCAGTCATGAAAATCCTCTGTTAGTCTTTTCCTAGCTGTGCTGGCCCTTGGTACTGGTATCACCTCTGAGAAGGCCAGTGAACTTCCTTCCTCCCTGCAGATATTCCCTAACTCTCTGAACCTACTCTGCACTATCTCAAGCTCCTCCCCAGCTAGGTAGTTAGTTCCCAAATGTATAACTAAATTAGATTTTCCTCCAACCTCCCTTACTATTTCCCTTATTCTTAGGCCCACCTTCCCCGCTGTCATCCCTGGCATACAAACTACCCTCCTACTTGCATTGGAGTCCCTTTTCCTTCCCCAGTGAATACCCCTAATTATGGAATCCCCTATGATTCCTACCCTTTCATCCCCTGCATCCGTGTTCCACATCCTTCCTTTCTTACCTTCAGTACTAGTTGCTTCCCCACCTAACTGCTCCCTCTGCACCTCGGCAAACTTACCTACACATCCACAGTTTCTCCATATAAATGTTTTTCCATCTCCCAATTTACCCTTCCCCTTATGACTATCTGTATCTGCTTTCAGTTTTCCCTCCCCTCTACCGTTCCTTTTCTCTCGCTCCCCCATCCTCCACTCCATTTTGCTTGCATATTCTTCCCTGCCCAGTCTGATTAGTTCCCTTCCCTCTCCCCTGTACTTCTGCTCTCAACCCTGGCTCAAGCTGACCTCCTACCTCACCTCTCACTGACCTCGTCCTCCTTCCACGCAGTGGTGAAAACCTGTTCAATAAATGCACTCCTTTAGAAATTTCCACCCTTGATGCTGCTCTCACATTCCCACCTCTTCCCCTTACTACTTGCCATTCCTCTACCTTGGGCTCCCTAGTCCTCTGCGGAAGAGATACTCCTACATACTGGGTACTCCTCATCTCTCCCGCACCCTGCCTGAAGGCGTCACTCCCATGGGCATCACCCCTTTGCCTTTCCCTCCACTGCTCTGCTCCTTTGACTTACCACGCCATCCTTCCCAGCTCCCATCTGAGCAACCTTATTTCAGCCCTTAGCTGCTCCAGGCTCTTACACACAGGACATCCCCCCCCTTATTCCACATTACCCCCAGAAAGACTGCTGCCCCATAGCTATTGCAGAATACCATTCTCCTGCTTCCCATACATGTACCCACTTCCTCCATCCTCCCAGCCCAGCTTTTCCTAGTCCCCTGTTATTCCTAACTATAAAAAAAAACTATAAAATGTGATTCTCACTCCCCCCACATACCCATTGTTGCTTTGTCTTGCTGTTGTTCAGGATTTATATTTTACAGAAAAGTTTCAGTCGCAGACTTCAGCTAGCAGCATTATGAGAGGAGAGCCTTAAAGCATAACCTGGTTCTCGATGGTGCCACATGGAAGACTAGCAAGTAAGCTAAGAGGCACAGGGGCAGGGGCAAAATTGATGGTATGGGTGGAGAACTGGCTGCAGGGATGGCAGCAGAGAGTGGTGGTGGGAGGTGAATTATCAACCCCAAGGGCAGTGACAAGTGGGGTCCCACAGGTGTCAGTGCTGGGGCCAGTGTTATTTGGAGTATTTATTGCAGACATCTCGGTAAGTGTAAATAGTGAGATCAGTCTATTTGTGGATGACACCAAGATGGGCGCAGTGGTGGATTACCAAGGGAAGGGGTGGTAGAGATTGCAGGAAAATCTAACAAAATTGAAGACATTGTCTGACATCTGGCAACTTGGTTTCAACACCAAAAAATTAAAGGTGCTGCATTTCAGGGCAAAGAATCCAAAGAGGAGCTACCATCTGGGGAGAGGGGTGCAGCCAGCTGTGACTGAGGAGGAGAAAGATCTGGGGGTACTCATTATGGGAGCAATGAACAACTCAGCACAGTCTAGGAAAGCAGCAGCAGTGGCCAACAAGATGTTGGGTTGTATTGCAAGGGATATAACCTCTAGGAGGAGAGAGGTGATTCTGCCATTATACAGATCACTGGTCACACCACACCTGGAACACTGCATTCAGTTTTGGCTCCCTTACCTAAACAGGGATATTAGATTGCTGGAAGGGGTGCAATGCAGAGCAACAAATATGATCATGGGTGTGGAGGAGTTACGATATGAGGTTAGACTGAGGGAGTTGAACATCCTAAATGGGCAGACTGGATGGGCCTTGCGGTCCTTATCTGCTGTCAACTTCTATGTTTCTACGTTTCTGTGTACTATCTGGAAGTGAGGAGGAAGGGGGGTATATGATTGAGACCTTTAAGTAAATGAGAGGAATAAACAGTACAGGCACGGAGGGACTGTTCAAGGGGAGGGTGGGGAGAGACACTCGGGGTCATGACATGAGATTGGAGGGTGGAAGGTTTAGGAGGGAGATGAGGAGGGATTTATTTACCAAAAGGGTGGTAGCAGATTGGAATGCACTACCAGCAGAAGTGGTGGCCTGTAAAACAGTGAGATACTTCAAGAGGGCCTTGGATAGGGCAAAAGGGTGGATCATGGGAGGGGTAGGGTGGGAGGACAGCTGCAGAGAAGGGGTGCTAGCTGCAAAATCAAGCAGACTCGATAGACCAAATGGCCTTTTTCTGCTGACAGTTTCATATGTTCATATGTTTGTATGTTCTCATTTCACTTTTATCTTTCACTCTGCCTCTGCCACTCTCTCTCTCTCTTTACACTGCAGCCTTCATTTCACTTTAGCCCTCCCTCACTGTCTCTCAGCTGAATGTGGTATCACCTGGAAGACACTTATTTCTGCTAAATGCCCTCCCACATGTACCATTGCCTCAGGAAGATGAGTGAAGATACTTTATGGCAGTTAGTCAACAGCAGGGATAGTGTGTGCCAACAAGTCATCAAGAGTGGAGTGAGAGAGGTCAAGAAATGGCAGGGACCAGCCCTGACTATGGTGTACTGCTATTAACATAATAATAATAATAATAATAATATATTTTATTTTAAGGCACCTTTCAGAAAATCAAGGCGCCATACATAATAAGATCAAACAAATTAAATAAAACATTTAGAACCAACCAAACATCAATATACTAATACCCTTACCAAATGTGACACAATGGCAACACCATGGCACCACAATGGCAACACAGTGGTGAGCTACAAAATGTGCAATGGTACTACCCAGTGGTACCATGGTTGTACTATGGTAGTTTAAATTTTGATTATTTTTGTTGATATGGTAGGATAGTGGTACAATGGTATCACAATGGAATTGAAACAAACCACTGTGATACCATGAAAACCCTAATGGTAGTACAGTGGTAATCACAGTGGTATTGCAATGGCAAATGACTGGTATTACTATGGTATTCCAAAGAACTTTTTGTAAGGGTACAGGCCAACTAATCGCTTCCATAAGCCTGGTGCCACAAATAAGTCTTTAAGGCTGATTTAAAACTTTCCACATTCGTGCACTCCCGTGACCGACGAGCTAGAGAATTCCATAATGTGGGAGCCATGAACATAAAAGTTCTGGCTCCCAAAGATTTCAAATGCACCTTAGGTATCTCTGGCAACCCCTCACTGGCCAAGCGAAGCAATCGCCCAGGGCAGAAGGGAACCAACAGCTCTTTTAGATAGTCCGGCCCAGTCCTTGTAGGGCCTTAAAAGTCAGCAAGCCAACTTTAAAGCTGATCTGAAACCAAACTGGCAGCCAGTACAGATTGTGCAGCACCAGCTTAAAATGACTAGATCAAGATGTACCGATCAAATGCCGGGCTGCTGCATTCTGCACTAGCTGCAGGAGGCAGATTTCAACCCCTGAAAGCCCTAGGTATAGGGAGTTGCAGTAATCTAAGCGAGAGGACACAAAGGCGTGAACCAAGACTGGAAGGTCACTGGATGGAACCAGATGCTTAATCCTGGAGATATTCCTTAGATGATAAAAGGAGGATTTGATGACAGCCGACACCTGCGAATGCAGGGTCAGCCCTTCATCAAAACTCACCCCCAGGTTTCCCTCATGGCTAGAGGTTGGGAGAGGGACTCCTTCAAAAAACAATCCATTGGTTAACCCACTACCCAGATCTCCTGTCCAGTGACCAGGTTCCACAACCATCACCTCAGTCTTATCCGAGTTCAAATTCAGCCAACTCATATCCATCCACTCCTGGATTTCTTTGAGACAGTTGTTAAAGACCGAGAGAACACTACCCTGGTCAGGTGCAAAAGACAGGTAGAGCTGGGTATCATTGGTTTAACAATGAAACCTCAGCCCATACCTTCTTACAATGTCTCCGAGGGATAGCATGTACACTGCAAACAACATGGGTGACAAAACCGAACCCTGAGGGACCCCACAAAGCAGAGACATTGGATCTGAAGAAAATACACCAGATACCACTCTCTGAGTTCTTCCAGTGAGGAACGATGTAAACCACCTGAGGACAGATCCAGTAATTCCATAGATGTACCTCAGACAGCTAAGTAACAACCCATGGTCCATGGTGTCAAATGCTGATGATAAATCCATAAGAACCAAGATGGAATGGTTCTTCTGATCTCTTGCCATCAGGAGATCATTGATCACCTGAACCAGCGCTGTCTCGGTACTATGTCTCTTCCAAAAACTGGACTGGAGGGGCTCATAGATGTCATGGATGGTTAAATGGTCCTCCAGTTGTGCTGCCACTACTTTCACAATTACGTTCCCTAAAAAAGGGATGTTCAAGATCGACCTGTAGTTGGCGTGGCAGTTTGGGTCCAAGTAGCTTTCTTCAAGAGTGGTATCACTACCGCCTCTTTCAGAGAGTTAGGAAACTCCCCAGATTCCAAGGAACACCAAACTATCCGCACTAGGAATGGACCGATAACATTAAGACAACCCAATATCAGGGAAGTCGGTCCAGGATCCATACTACAGCATGTAGGGCACACATCCTGAATGATCCACATGACATCCATGAAGTCAGGGTGGCTGAAGGTACTCCAGGAAAACTGAGGGACAGTGACCTCATGCTGATCACAATCAATACCCAAAGAATGCACTGGTTGGAGCCCTGCCCTGATGTCGGCCACCTTATCAGCAAAGAAAAGAGCAAGCTCATCGCACTCTATTTGCGAAAACGCTTTCCGAACCTGAAGACAGGCTGGGTTGCACAGTCTGTCCACAGTACAGAATAGCTGGGCTGGTCAGTTCAGAGCTGTCATGATCTCCCTGGACAGGAACTCTGCCTCCTTACAGGTGATTGTGGATTGATAGACTTGATAATGATCCATCACTCTAAGGTGGTTGGCATCAAGGGCAGATTTCCGCCAGTGACGTTCTAACCTTCGTCCTTGTCACCGCATCTCCCTCAAAGCCCCATCAAACTATGACGATCGAGGGCAAAGGGAAAGGGGATGAACTCGGACTGGAGCAATCACATCCAGAGCTCCCAAAATGGCCTTATTCTAAGCCAGCACAATGGTCTCTGGGTCACTGCTTGCCACTGAGAGGGATGATAGGTCAAGTGCCGAAGATAGGCTCTGAGAACTTATGTCTCATAAAGGCGGTACCTGACCATCTCCACAGGGGAAGGCCTACTGGGGGGGTGCTAAAACTAAACCCCACTGTGTAATAATCAGACCACACAGCAGGTTCCACTCCCAAATTGGAGGCCTCAATCCCTAGGAGGAAAACCAGGTCAAGGGAGTGACCATGCTTATGTGTAGCAGTAGCAACCACCTGTGTGAGGCCCAGAGGTGTCATTAACTGGAGGAAGTGCTGTCCAAATTGTGAGAGTCTGTCATCGATCCAAGCGTTGAAGTCACCCAGAACCACCAGTCTCGGCGACTCCAACGTCATGTCTATGACAAAGTCTGCCACCTCCTGTAGGAAATGCTTCTCATCACCGGGTGGACGGTAGATGAGGGCAATCCTACAACTTCCACCTGGTACAGCGATACACTCAAATAACTGCTTCCTCAACTAGTACACTCCAGAAGTTTAGTTTGGTCTTGAAACAGACCACAACCCCCCCCCCCGCGGTCCAATCTCGGGCTGTGTATCACCGAGTACCCAGCTGGAGTTAAAGCCTCCAGAATGGGGCCAGAATTTTCATCCAGCCAGGTCTCAGTGATGCATGCCAGGTCCACAGTTTCAACAAGATCCGCAATAATTGTGGTCTTGTTTTTAATGGACCTGGCATTGCATAACATGGCCCGGGTTGAACAAGCCTCTCAGGGTGCCCGAACCATCTGCCTACTATAATCAGAAGTGCCCTTTGGTATGGAAACCAAACATGGAGCCCCACATTTTGGGTTCCATGTTGCCCCAGGGCATCTCCTGGAACCTACTACCCTGATGTGATGGTCTCCCTCTCTCACCCTCCACTGTTCACGCCCTTCCACCCTCCTCCAACTCCTACATGCAATACTCAACACCCTGCACTGTAAATAGGTGTCAAACTGAAGAGGAGGAGGAAAGAAGGGATGGAGGGCAAGAAGAGTAGCGGATAAGTAGTGCACGACTGCAGATGTCAGCATCTCAGGCATTTAATGACCCAAAAACATAATTAAATAAATATCAAAAAGACTACAAACAATTAAATAATAATAAAATCCCAATATTAACTTAACTAAATAATAAAATACTTACCCATAAATCCCCATACCCACAGATAACGTAAACATTAAAACCTAGACTTTGAGTCCTTCAAAATAACTTAGTACCACTAGGAGGCCAAGACAAAACCCCTTAGCCCCCAAGGTCTCTCACTCCCCAGGAAGCATAAGGAAAATGTTTTCTCAAAGTCTAAACCCTCCCCAGGAAACATAAGGAGAATGTATTCTTAGAGTGTAAACAATTAGGCAGACATGTTTTAAACAAGGCAGGTTTAGGGTGCAAAAATAAAGATAATTGAGGAATGAAGATGTCCAAGCCCTCTCACTGCTTGGACAGCACCGAGAATATAGGCACTGTCACTGCTCATAAAGTTATTAACATTCCGGACCACTTAAACTTAAAAGGAAAGAAACATCTGACTGTATTTGAAGATCTTCAGACACATATAGCCATCACCAACCCATTCCTTCCAGGCCGACATCCACCACATGCAAGCACAGGGAAACCTATGTGCAGGGGCCCGAGCCAAAAATATTCACTCCGGTATAAAGAACCACCATTGGGATTCACCAAACAGCAGACCCCCTGGGGAACCAAAGAGGATCCTGAGCCCACCGGTCGGTTCCCTGGCCAGTACACAACTTAGGTCCCCCGCACCACAGCAAAATTCGACTGGGACTCCCAGCACAAATCAAGGAACCCCCTCTACTGCAAATGTCCCATTAATGGCTTAGCACAATCCCACAGCTTCGGTTTCTTCCAAACTCCAATAAACTTCCATGTAACACCAGCCACAATCACAGTTCCCAGGTCAAGTTCCAAGTCCCTACTGAAAACACTGCTTCAAAAAGCCACAAAAGATATATCCAGCCAAGATAAAAGGAGCAAGTCCTCCCCACTACTCCTCGACCTCACAGCCTGCCACACTGCAGTCTGGCGAGCAGTGAAACTGTCAGGCAGACATCCAAACTCTTGAATGGAGAAGAGGGAATGCAGCAGACATAAAAAGAAACCTCCTCTTCTTGTCCCCAAAGCCACTTGGCTTAAACACGCAGACAAATAGGTAAACAGAGAAGGGAAGCAGCAAAATCCTCCTCCTCTTATCCCAAAGCTGCTCAGTTCAAATAAATAAAAGAAATCTTCTCCGCAGCTCTCATACCTGAAGCTGTTCACTTCAAATAAATAAAATAAATCTTTCTCCGCAGCTCCGCAACTCCTTGACTCCGCTGCTGACTCCACAACTTATCACCCCACGACTGGAGAGAAGCCCGGTGTGTAAACAAAATCAGGAGGGACTCAGAAACAGAGACCAAGAGAGAGACCAGCACCCAAAAACAAAGTAAATCAACAAGATGTCAACACACTAATTTAGCTCACTTCTTCAGCCCTAACTAGTCTAACAGTGCAAACATAAAATAAATGAAGAATGAAATGAAAGGCAAATAAAACAAATAAAAACAAGTAAAAACAAGTAAAACGATCAGACTAGTAAACAGGCTAGCTCAGCCCAGCTGCCATGAATAACATATTTATTCATTTAAAAAAAACTGTTTACATGGAATTTTTGTGTTTTTTACAACAGTGGGCACTGACTGGGGGGGGTGCAGGAAGCATCAATGTGTTCACTCTCTTGGTAAAACTCTGAAGAAAAACAATGGTGCCATTTATAATTGAGCATTCTTTTTCTGCTCAGTGGTCTGTGGGAGTTAAAAAACACAGAGACAGAGAGACTGACACTCATTATTTCTCATTCTCTATTGCCAGATACTGGACAAAGTGGTGGGTGCTCTGAGCCAATTAGGATTCAGGATTTTCCTGACATATTTTCTAATGAGTTTTATTCCCTGACCCTCACATGTGGGACACCTTTGATCCATATTCCAAATTTAGAGTGCTGGATTACTCCATAATGGTATCCATTCTACTGGTGTAGTGTCCTCACGTAACCATGTATGGAGCTTTTTCCTGTACCTTATGGAGAGTGAAATTACAAGGGTTTGATAGCACATCACAAGTGTTTTGGAGTATAGGGACACCACTGTAGAAGCCCTACTGACTATGCTAGTCTCTATGTGAAGCCGCTGGGCAGAGGTGAAAGTAATTGGGAAAGACCATTGCAGAGTTTAGAGTTATGATGTATGACACATGATAAGCAAGGAACCACAGTAAACCCCATCCCCTTCTGAACCAATGACCTCTCAGTTTTGATCTGTATCTGAGTTGGTTCACTTCCCACAGAAAGTTGCTGATAACCTTGTTTATTTCATTAAACCTCCTACTGGGGATCTTAATAGGGAGATGGGACAAGAGATGACGAAGTCTTGACTATAATCAACTTAATAGCATCTATTTTGCCTGCTAGTGACAATTTTAGTGCCTTCTATCTTTTCAACTCCTCTTTGGGGAAATTGAGAACAGGGTCCAGATGAAAGTTACCATCTTGGATAGCCTTGAAGCAGTTTATCACCCAGGTATGCAATTCCTTCCACAGCTCATTTTAGACCCAGTTTGTGGCAGAGGTCGTTGGAGCATACTGAGATCAGGAGAAGTACTTCTGTTTTGCTCTTGTTCACTCTAAGGTCTGATGCAGAGGTAAACATTTGTAGCTGATCGAAGGTGGACATAATAGAGTCATGTGCATCAAAAAATAATGTTTTCAGGTTGCTTGCATACAGAAACATTTTGTATTCTTTATTTTGTACCTGGATACCCTGAATGGACTAATGCTGTCCAAGGGCCAGTGGATCTATGCCTAGGATAACCAGGAGGAAGATACAGGGCAACCTTCTCTGGTCCCTTTTTGTAGAAGACAAGCTTAGAATCAAGGCCATTGGTAATAATAATAATAATAATACTAATAAAAGTAATAATAATAATAACTTTATTTAAGTGCAATTCAAAATATCAAAGTGCTTTACAGAAGTATAAAACATTAAAACTTTAAAATCAATAACAAGTAAAATCCTGTCACATCATATCAGTTAATTAATCTGAAGTTATATTAAAAGCAAGATTAAATAAATGGGTTTCCAGTGCCATTTTGAAGTTGTCCATGGTCTGGCACTCTTGAACCTGATGAGGTAAAGAAATCTACAGGGTATGCACTGCTAACGCAAAAGAACGAGCCCCGGATGTCTTCAGTTTAACCCTGGGAACTTCTAGCAATCCCTCATCGACAAAGCGGAGAGGACAGAGGGGGCAGTAGGGGTGAAGAAGCTCTTGCAGGTAACTCAGATCCTGTCTGTGTAGGTCATTATAGGTCAGCAAGCCAACCTTAAAGGTGATCCGCTATTGCACTGGCAGCCAGTGTAGCGCATACAGCACAGGAGTAATACGGCTAGATTGAAACAGCCCAGTAAGTATCTTGGCTGCCACATTCTGCACTAGCTGCAGATGGCAGATATCAACCCCTGGTAGCCCTAGGAAAAGGGTGTTACAGTAATCCAGGTGAGAGGTCACAAAGGCATGGACCAATGTTAGAAGGTTATAGGGTGGAACCAGATGCCTAATCCAGGCGATATTCCTCAGATGGTAAAACAAGGTCTTGACAATGGATGACTCCTGAGACTTAAGGGTCAATCCCTCATCAAAAATAACCCCCGAACTACACACCCATTCAGAGGTTCTCAGCTGGCAGCCTCCCAGCACCAGGCCGGATGCCGGCCTTGCCTAAGTCCCCTCTACTTGGCGACCCAGATCCACAACCAAAACTTCAGTCTTGTCAGGGTTCAGCTTCAGCCAGTTGGCACTCATCCAATCTTGAATCTCAGACAGACAGCTGTTAAATACTAAGAATGCAACATCCTGCCTGGGTGTAAAGGACATGTACAGCTGAGTATCATCTGCATAGCAGTGAAAACTCAGTCTATATTGCCTTACAATGTCCCCCAATGGCAAGATGTACACCATGTATAACATGGGGGCGTGTACTGAGTCCTGTGGATCTACACATGGGGAGGAGAAAGTATCAGAGGAATAAATCCCCAACATACTCTCTGAAACCTGCCAGTGAGGAAAGAATGACCCATCTTATGACTGTGCCAGAAAGTCCACAGACCAACTGCAGGAGCTCGAGCAGTATTCCATGGTCCACAGTGTCAAATATCGCCGAGACATCAATGAGGACCAAGATGGTACAGCTCCTCCAATCCCTCACAACAAGGAGGTCATTGAACACCGGAACAAGGGCAGTCTTAGTACTGTGCCTTTTCCTAAAACCTGACTGGAAGGGATCATAGATGTCATGGATGGCAAGATGATCCTCCAGCTGCAGCACAACCACCTTCTCAATAACCTTACCCACAAAGAGAAGGTTAGAGACGGGCCTGTAGTTGGCAAGATAATCCATGTTGAGAGAAGATTTCTTAAGAAAGGGAGTCACCACTGCCTCCTTGAGGAGTCACAGAATTCCCCAGTCTCTAACGAACACCGGACTATCTAAGCCATGACTGGGCTGATGACCTCTACACACCTGACAAGGAGGCGGGTTGGGCCCTGGTCCAAACTACAGTAGATCAGCCACATACTCTGGATGATCCTCATGACATCCGAGATCACCACTTGGCCAAAAGCCGACCAACCAGACAGAGGTTCTGTGACCTCCCACTGGTCACTGCAACCCCCATTACAGTGTATCGAGCAGATCTCTGTCCTGATGCAGGCAACCATATCTGCAAAGAATCGAGCAAACTCGTCACGTTTATATTGTAACAGAGCTCTCTGCAACTGCAGATAGGCTGGACTGCACAGTCTGTCCACAGTGCAGAAAAGCTGAGCAGGTCAATTCCATGCAGCAGAGATCTCCCAGAACAGGAATTCTGCCTTCTTACAGGAGATCGCTGATTGATAATCCACATAATGCTCCAACAATTTAAGCCTGTTGGCATCAAGGCCAGATTTCTGCCAGCACTGCTCTAGACTATGCCCTGCTCTCCTCATCTCCCTCAAAGTCCTATCAAACCATGTGATAGAGAATAGAGGCATTGGTTGTGGCGTACCAGAGTAGAACACATTGTCTGAAGATGGGCCTATTCCAATCTTTTCCAGGGTTCATAAAATGAAAGGCCATTTGACTGAATAGAGAGCCTTCTCAAAGTCAACTGCGACCGCTGCTCTTGGATTTTGGAGAGTTAGACCCCATGCATTAATGTGATGAATGACTGCAAATGGTCTGAGCTTAGGTGCTCTTAAATGAATACTACCTCGGAGTGGTGTACCAGCCTTGGCAGAACCTGTTCCAGGCATGCTGCTAAGATCTTGGCCAATATTTTTCCATCAGCATTTAAGACAGAAATGGGGCAGTAGTTGCTTGGGGCCATTGTGTCATTCCTCTTTTTAGGCAACATCATAATGACCACCACTCTAATGGTGTGTGTGTGTGGGGGGGTAGAGTTGAGGATTTCATAGTCTCCTGAAACCTTAGTAGAAGGAAGGAAGGGTGAACTGCCTCATGCAAGAACTGATAAAAGTCTGTTGAATATCCAGTAGACAGCCATAGACATGGTCAGATAGATCCTGAAATTTCTGTGATATTGCTGGAGAAATCTCCTGCCTGCCTCCAATACCACTATAGGACACCAGAAAATCTATTTAGATATATTGTGAAATATCTGACCATATCATAGCTGTGACTGTCCATCTCCTCCTGGTGCTCTCCTAGTGTTCAAGGACCTCATGGCATCGTGCATCTCCTGCCAGGTAATTGGAGCACTTTGATGAGGTTAGGGACAGGATAACGACTTGGTCTCATAATTGTATTGGATGTGGGAGGGAGGGGAAGCATAGAGATTAGAATAGAGTCATTCCATAATTACATTAATGGTTTTTGGCTGAGCCATATGTTGTCCCTATCATCCTTGAGTCTGGTACTATGCTTCTCTGCTTGCCTTCTCTTGAGCCTGTACTCCAGAAGCTTGCTAGAATTTTTCACTCCCTCCTCGAAGGAGTGATGAACCCTCCTATTTTCCAATTCAGCCTTTCTACTGAGCAGTTCATTAGTTTCACCCTCATGCTCACCCTCTGAGCAATCAAGCTGTGGGGTGGGGAAAAGTAGGATTTATATTGGCCCTCAAGTTCCCTTGGTTCTTTCTTTAACCTAGCTTGTTATGCTTACCTACTGCTTCCCTATGGGCTGCATAAAAAAATATCTTGCCCCTTATGGTGACTTTAAAAGCCTCCCAGAGTATCTCATCTGACACTTCTCCCATGTCATTGATCACCCAGTATGTGGGGGTCACTTGCTTAAGCCAATCGTGGAAGGCATTTTCCTCTAAATGGATGGAATCTAGTCATCAGAACATTGACCTAGAGGTCTGTGGGCCCCATAGAAATCTGATTTCTACATAAGCATGGTCTGATATGATGGAGGGATGGATTGTAGCCATAGTCAGTTGATTTATGATTCTTTGTGTGATGAGTCATAAATTGATCTTGTTTGAAATGCCATGTCCCAATAAGAAGCAGGTGAAGTCCCTATCCTCAATGTGTTGGAGGCACCATGCACCAAGCAATAGGTGATCTGTCATAAGTGATTTGATTGTCTTGGCAGTGTTTGCATGAAGTTTTACATTCCTTAATTCCTATCCAAGGTGGCTTTTAAAGTAGCATTGAGATCTCCACCCAGTAGGAATGGGGCCTTCACTTCAATGGATCATGCTAGTGTCTGGCTTAGGGAATGGAAACAAGCCAGATCATCTGACCTGGGCCCATATACTGTACATTTGCTAGAATAAGGGGGCCCTCTGGGGTGCAAACAGGTACTAGTAGCCTTCCCCTTCTTTTTCTGTCCTGGTCCATTCCATTTTCCATCTGTTAAGCAATGTAGAACTCCTCCCTTTTGCATGAGGGAGCCACACCGTGCCCTGCCTCTTTCACCCAGCCCTTCTTGAGTTTTGAGACCTCTATAATAGAAAGATAGTTTTTTTTGAAAGAAGGTCACATGGGTTACTGGTGTTTTAAGTGTGTCAAAACCTTTTTTGTTTAAAGGGCAGTTAATACCCAGCATAATCCAACTTACAATGCTACCCCCATAGAAGACTTGTCATGTACTCTGTGATAATTGCTCAGTTGAACTGAAAGTGACTTCCTTTCTTCCTCTTCCCAAATATTACGCCCTTCTGTGCCCCTTTTATCAGGCAGTTGCCTGTATATTTGGGGATCTTCCCCCTTGTATGACTCCCTCCAGAACACATCATAAAACCATACATCGAGAACAACAAGACTATAAGCAACCATAACCAGAACATTCCCCAGAATCCCATTGTCCTGGAACAGATCTTATCCAGAGTATTGATGTACCCTCCCCTGTCTTCTTCCCCCAGCCAGCTAAGACTTAGCTGTCAATGGTGTGTATCCACACAAGGCCCAGTTGCTGATGTCTTTCCCAGGTAATGCTGAAGACTTGATTATTGAGAATCATACCCTCAAGGGGGCTGCAGTAACATAGAAACATAAACTTTGAAAGCAGATAAGGACCACTTGGCCCACCCAGTCTGCCCATTTCCCTACCTACTGGATAAGCTGCAGATTCTAGTTAACATACAGCCTACTTCCTGCAACCCCCAACTATAATTACCTTGTGTCTGTCCCATGCATGTTTGAATTCCCCCACTGTTTTAGACCCAACGGCCTCCTCAGGAAGGCTGTTCCATGTATCCACCATTCTCTCCGTGAAAAAAAATTTCCTCACATTACCCCTGAGCCGTTCCCCCTCTATCTTTAAATTGTGCCCCCTTGTTCTTACACATCTCTTTCTCTGAAAGATGCTACCCTCCTGGACTTATTGATTCCCTTGAGGTACTTGAACGTTTCTATCATGTCCACCCTGTCCCTCCTTTCATCAAGAGTATACATATTAAGCTCTCTCAGTCTCTCTTCATATGGCTTCTGCTGCAGATCCTGCACCATTTTAGTTGCCCTCCTCTGGACTGCTTCCATCCTGTCTATGTCCTTGCATAGATGAGGTCTCCAAAACTGCACACAGTACTCCAGATGGGGTCTCACCAACTGCCTGTACAGAGGGATAACCACTTCCCTTTTTCTACCTGTGATGCCCCTTCCTATGCATCCCAGTATGCCTGCTCTCCTTACCGACTTTTCACATTGCTTACCCACCTTTAGGTCATCTGATATGACTACCCCAGGTCCCTTTCCATTTTTGTTGTTGTTAGTACCTCCCCTGCTATTGTGTACTCTTCTCCTGGATTTTTGTTTCCCAGGTGCATTACCTTGCACTTCTTTGTATTGAATCTAAGTTGCCAGTCTGACCATTCCTCCAACCTTGCCAAGTCCTTCTCATCTTTTCTATCCCCCTTAGTCATCAACTCTGTTACAGATCTTTCTGTCATCTGCAAAGAGGCATACCTTTGCCTCCAGACCCTCTGCAATGTCACCTATAAAGATGTTAAAGAGGACTGGACCCAGTACTGAGCTCTGAGGTACTCCACTAGTAACCCCCCTTTCTTCGGAATGTGTTCCATTCACTGTTACCTTCTGTGTCCTGTTGTGCAGCCATTTTGCTATCCAGGCTACCACCCTGGAATGCACTCCCAGGCTGGCTAACTTGATTATTAATCTTTTGTGCGGGACTGTGTCAAATGCCTTGCTAAAGTCTAGGTAGGCCATATCCACAGCCCCTCCCTGGTTTATTACTTTGGTCACCCAGTCGAAGAAATCAATTAGATTTGTCTGACATGACCTTCCTGCTGTAAATCCATGCTGCTTTGGATCCTGTGCCCCGCTTGGCTCTAGGTACTCAACGATTCTTTCTTTCAGAAGTGATTCCATCATTTTCCCTACCACTGAGGTCAAACTTACAGGTCTGTAGTTTCCTGCTTCTGCCTTGCTCCCACTTTTGTGAAGGGGAATCCACATCTGCCCTCCTCCAGTCCTCAGGTACCTCCCCATCCTTCCATGATCAGTTAAAAGCGTGGTCAGTGGTGTCACTAGGTCCTCCCTTAGTTCTTTTAGGATTCTGGGGTGAATCCCGTCAGGCCCCATTGCTTTGTCCACCTTGAGTTTTAGGAGTTCTTTCAGGACTCTTTCTTCTGTGACTGGACTGGTGTCAACCCCCCTACCCAGAGTGCTTCTATTGTCTGGTTTAGGTAACTCCTCCTCATCTTCTTTTGTGAATACTGAGCAAAAGTATTAATTCAGTATCTCTGCCTTTTCACTGTCTCCCTCTGACCACATCCCCTCTCCTTTATTAATCTTCACTATCCTCCCTTAAACTTTCTATGCTCCTAATGTACCTATAAAGGTTTTATCCCCTTCTTAACTGAGTTGGCTATTTTTCTTGGTTTGGGCCTTTGCTAGTCTGACTGCCTTCCCCACTTCTTTCTGCTTTAATTGATACAGTTCCCTGTCATGCTCCTTCTGTGATTCCTTATACTTTTTGAATGCAGCATTTTTCTCCTTAACCTTCCCTGCCACCTCGTTTGAAAACCATAGCGGTTTTTTACTTTGCTTTGTTTTCTTTATTTGTTTCACACAAAGGCTTGTTGCCTCTATGATGGCAGTTTTGATTTTTCTCCATTGTTCTTCCACCCCTCCTTTTCAGTCATTTGCTAGTGCATTTTTCAGGTATTCACCCATTTTGCCAAAGTCAGCTCTTCTAAAGTCCAGTATCCTTGTTTTTGTATGGCTTATCTCCATGGTTTTGCTCATTGTGAAGCACACTGTGCAGTGGTGCTTGTTCCCAGATGTCTACTGACTTCTAAATTTGTGATCCTCTCTCCATTTGAGAGTACCACGTCTAATATTGCTCCCTCCCGAGTGGGTTCCAACATTAGCTGTCTAAGGCCTGCCCCCTGCAGGGCATCGAGAATGACCCTGCTCTTGGATGTAGCTGCAGTACCTGTTATCCAGTTAACATCTGGCATAGTCAGGTCCCCCATCAACAGTATCTCCCCTTTTTCAGCCATTTTGAGAATGTCCTCTATCATTTTGTTGTCCATTTCCTCCCCTTGAGATGGGGGTCTGTATACAACCCCTGTGTGGATTGTGATGCCATTCCCTGTCTCCAAGGTGACCCAGAGTGCCTTTTGTCCTCCCCCTTTAGTTTTTAGTTCTGTAGCTTTGCTCTCTTCCCTTATGTATAGAGCTACTCCACCTCCTCTTTTACCTTCCCTGTCCCTTCTGTAGATTGTGTACCCTGGTATGTTCACATCCCAGTCATGGTTCTCAGTGTACTATGTTTCTGTTACTGCCACAATATCCAACTGTTCATCTTCCATCAGGGCTACTAGCTCAGGAAGCTTGTTTCCCAGACCACGGACATTGGTACTATTGCCCTCCATTTAATGTTGGCTTTATCCTTTTTTCCCCCATCCCTGCTCTTACTGTACTTGTCTATTTTTCCATTTACTACTGTCCTGCCCTGTGTTGAGTTCTGTACCTCAGTGTTTACCTTACTACCTGCCATGTTTTGTGGGGGGAGGCTTGAAATTTCCTGCCTTTTATCAGCGCCTCCCCCCTTGGCTAGTTTAAAAGCATGACAAGGAAGCATTTAAACCTATCACCTAGGAGCTTGGTTCCCTTCATGGACAGATGCAGACCATCATGCCAGTATAGACCTTTATCTCTCCAGGTGGCTCCCCAGTCCCCAATGAAGCCAAAGCCCTGTGCTCTGCACCAGTTTTGCAACCATTCATTAAACTGCAGGGTGTGCAGTACCCTAGCCTCACTCCTGCCATGGACTGGTAGCACCTCTGAGAAGGTTACCATGCTTGCTACCCGACTGAGGCCCCTCCCCAACTCCACAAATTCATTCTGCACTGCACTGATCCCATGCCTAGCTAGGTCATTTGTCCCAAGGTGGACTATGATATCTAGTTCCCTCTCCTGTGATGCTGCTTCTGCAATCCTGAGGATTCTCTTCCTGTCCCTCCAAGCCATGGCACCAGGCAGGCACTTTACTTCCTTCTCCTCTCCTCTTCCTTTCCCAGGTTTACCCCCCTAACAATAGAGTCCCCTATCTGAAGATGTTTCCTTCCCCTGTGGTGTCCCTTGCCACCCTTTTGTGAGTCTCCCTTGTGGATGTCCTCAGCATTCTTCTGGGTCTCCACTGAGGGTGCCATCATAGAGGAACCTTGCTCTGCCAGAATGGCATATGATTTGTGTAGAGGGTACAACTAGGGGCTTCGCCTCTGGTCCACCACCTGCACCCTCCCAGAACCCACTGTGGTCCAACTGCTCTTCATACTTGGCAACCTCTGAGGCAGTGGTTGTGGCAGTGGTGCTCTTTGGAAGGGGGAGGCCTCCTTAGTCCTTGCTAGTTCAGCCTGGAGGTGGGCAACCTCCTCCCTCAGAGCTGACAGTTGCCTGCAAATAGGACAGCAACACAGTTTCCAGAATGTCTCCTGGAAAACTGTTGCTCCACAGCCAGTGCATTGCACCACTCCCCACATGTCCCTTTCCCTTATAATATACAATATATATATTTTTTTATTATCTGTGGTGTGTACCTACCCTTTTTGTACTGTGCTGGGTTATTAAGGATATGACAGTTCTGCCCCAAGACCTGTTGAGGAAGTAATGTCAGAACTGTGGCTATAAAGGAAATGCCACACCTGGTGGAAGTGGGTGTGGGGTAGGGTGAGTGGTTAGTCCACAGCCACTGGTGACTGTTAGAAACAATCAAATACACAACTGCTCCACCAACCTGGTGAGTATTGCCCTTTATAGTACTTCAACTAACACCACAATTTACTAGACCACGTCTCCTGCACAAATCACTCTACTGAGTCCAGGGATAAAAATTAACTCACTCCTCAGCCAGCAGGACACTTTTAAAATGTTGCAAAAATATCCTTCCAAATCCTAGGTCTCAACCCCAACAATCAAGCAAATTCAGTTGTATCTCACTCCCTCTGGTTATAAAATTACTACACTTTTAATGGAATCCTGCAATTCTCTGCTTAATGCTAATAAGGAAAAAAATGAAACTTTTTGTAGAACGTGTAGCTTCCTTTCTTTACAAGTATCATGCCTTACCAGGTTTCCACATCCTAAATGGAGTTATAGTTTGTTCTTTGCAGTGTAGCTAGGTTCGCAGCTTCCACAGACAAATCAAAGTCAGACTGACTGGCTTCTAACTGTGAAGGATGCCTAAGACAGCAGTAATGAAATCCCACCCAGAGCCAATTGATTGACTAGTGACACCTGTGATGTAAGCAGGCCTTTCAATGTAGGCAGTCTGCTATGTCTGATTTCAATACACAAAATCTTTCAGTGAAACCAGGGATAAAAACTTAACTTCTCAGCCAGCAGGACACTTTTAAAATGTTGCAAAAATATCCTTCCAAATCCTAGGCCTCAACCCCAACAATCAAGCAAATTCAGTTGTATCTGACTCCCTCTGGTTATAAAATTACTACACTTTTAATGGAATCATGCAATTCTCTGCTTAATGCCAATAAGGAAAAAACAAAACTTTTTGTAGAAAGCATAGTTCCCTTTCTTTACAAGTATTATGCCTTACCAGGTTTCCACGTCCTAAGTGGAGTTATAGTTTGTTCTTTGCAGTGTAGCAAGGTTCTCAGCTTCCACAGACAAATCAAAGTCAGACTGACTGGCTTATAACTGTGAAGGATGCCTAAGACAGCAGTGTTGCCCTGTAAATATTACCCTACCCTTGCATTTGTTGTAACCCTATGAAACTTTGGAAACTCTCCTTCCCCCTCTCCATACTATTCTGCCCTGATGGGGTGGGAGTTTTGGTCGAAGTTGTGATCTTGTGTGATCCACACCTATCCTGCACAGGGTATTTAAGATTCAAAGGGGAGAATAGGACACTCACATCCCAGATGTGACATGACAGAGATAAAGAGCAGCAGTTTAGCTGTCCTGTAACAGGTAGCCCTGTTAATGCAGTGACATTCAGTTGAACGTGATGTTATTTCTCAGTGCCCTCATCTCATGTGGATACAGCACCTCCAGCCACCATCTACCTCCCTCTACCAATGTATCCCTGTGCATTCAACATTTACATACTTTGTGAAGCACATTATGAATAATTATTCTGTATACAATAGCATTTGCCAATTTGCCCTGTCTACCCCTCATTACGCTCATCACTGTGACCTCTACCACTCTCTAGGCAGGCTCTCCCTTCAAAGGTGCTTCGACTTTACCCTCAGATGCCTCATCGACTCCATCATTAGATGTGGCCCTGCTTCCCCCCTCTCCGCCCTTTGCAAGCAATGACCCTCAAAGAGGCATCTCCAATCCTTGGCTGTCCCTCCCCTTGATACTCCCGGAATGTCAGCTAAGATGGGCAGGGTATACTGTGACATGCATTACTTGCAAGTGGGCACCTACCAAAAGGGCGACCCACTTGTGGTGCATGTTGATGGGGCCAGGGAGCAGGGAAGGTGACTGGATGGGTGGATTCATGAAAGCCACGGGATGTTGCTATATGTACACATGCATGGAGGGGCACAAGCACACTGAGTGAGGGGTGGGATGGGAGGAGTGTTTGTGAGGGGTAGTGCCACAGTGAGCTGCTGAGCTGACTCCAAGGCAAGGTGGGTGGGTGCTCAGCTGGGGTGGCCAGGATGCTGGGACCGGGCATGGGTATGTTTTGTTGAGCCCAGCCCAAGTAGTTTATTTTTAATTTTTACAATTTTGCACACACCCCCAACATTCACCCCCCTGGAGCTGAGAATCCTAAAGTATGGGGGTGCAGTCTCCCTCATGAGATTAAAATATAGAGTACTTTGTGCCTTTTTGTTTTCCACCGAGGGTGTACATCACTCAAATTGAACTTTGACTATGTACACTCACCATAATGATGAGTGCCTTTTGGCAATTGCCCTTATGACATAGAACTGATGGGCAGTAATGCTGAATCAGTAGCTGCCCCTCGCTCTGGAATGGGCTTCCAGCAACTCATAGATCTTCTACTACACACCACTCCTTTAAACTTAACTCAAATCTTGGCTCCTCTCCCATGACAGCTACAAGTATCAGTCCAGGTAGTACCACTCCTTCTCTTGCCTTGCCCTCCCCCCAAGATGTCCTGACTCTTTTCCTCTTACCTGTTCCTGTTGGTTATCTTGGCTGGTTAGGTAGGTTGTTAATGTGTAGTGGGGGGGGTGTTTTGGTATTGCTCATTGCTCACTGGACAATGTTATCTCTCCTTTGCTACTTCAATTGTAATTTCTGTTGATACCTCTGCCTGCTTAATGTAGTGTATCATTTGTGATTGTAATCTGTTGTTACCACTGCCGATTTAATGTTTGTACCATTTGTTCAATGTAACTTTTTCTTACTCGTGCTTCAAGGCCTGAGTCGTGCCTGAAAATGGTCCCCCGGATTAGTGCACTTATCCAGTAAACAAAGTCATAAATAAATAAAATAAATAAATTATAAATTCATGACATCTCTCAAAACAATGCCTATAGAATTTCTGCTACAGATGTAATTTCTATTCTATTAAATTTCAATATGCGCTCTGGCAAGTTTTGCAATATTCCAACTCAAAACCACAGAATGAGTGCTTTTATTTGCAGATTGATGTATAGTATTGTATTATAAATAGGAATTCTACAGAACTGTCTGCTCTGGTATCTTTATAACAGCAGAATGAATGCATGTATTATAGATCAGTGTATTAAACTGTAGATCTTAATTCTGCAGAACTTACATTCCGTGGTTCATGTGTATCATTCCACGACTCAGCCAGAAAACACAGTGGATATTGATGAATATTCACGGAAGACACTCAGAGGTTTGGCTTTTGCCAATGTTGGAATTTTGCGAAATTTCACAGAATTTGCAAAATTTCATAAATTTTTTTTTATAATCAGAATTGTACTTCCCATCCAGCACTAGATGGTGTATGTAACAGTTTGACACCTGTTAAAGGAGATGTGCACAAGTTACGTAAGTGCGCTGATTGGTGTGATCTAATCCCTCTCTGACACTGAGCAGACTGAGTGCACATGGCTTAGTGCATGCAGAGTGCTGCTGGATGCACATACTGTAGCTGGGTCCTACATGCCATGTATTATGGCATATATTGCCAACATTTGAATATGCATAGTGCCCCTTGTTTGTACTGTTCAAGTGCAGATCGTGTCTGAAAAAAAGCATCTGTATATCTTGGCCATTTACCTGAGTGCCAAAAACAAAAAAAGTCCATAAATAAATAAGCAAGCAAATAAATATATAAATAAATAATCAGGGCTTGCCATTGGAATAGGTGAATGAGGCAGAAGCCTAAGGCTCCCTGTGTAAGGGGGCGCCACTGTGCAAAAAAAGACTTTTGGCCATTTTCTTTTTTTGTTGCGTTCAGAATAATGCAGCATCTGTATGTGGTATGGGATTTATAGGGTCTATCATGTGTCATACTTCAGCACTGAACCTGCCGAAAATCTTGATTGGATGGAAAACAAGGCGAAATGGTACCTACCTGCTGCTCATAGTCCCTGAGCAAACCTTTGCATTTTGAGCAGACACCTCTATTCTTTCTTCCTGCTGCCCAAGACATTGTCTTCCCCCACTACATCTTTTTGAATACCTCTAAGTTCTAGGTTTGCATGTACACCAGGCTCCCTGGATCATAAATTTACTGGATGTGATCCTTAAATATACTGCATTCAGGTTGGAATTGTTGACACTCTGTGCTTTTTTTGCTCCAACCTGGGGGTCTACCACTGTTGTGCTAACCAGTTCAGCTGTCCATTTCTTGGTGAAACTGTGCATCTAACTCCAGAACCTGGTGACCCTTTTGCTACCTGCCTCTTATACCCGTATCCTTTTTTTTAATTGAATAAACTTTATTAAAGATTTTTACAAAAACAGAGGTACAGACATCAAGCTGAGGGTGGTACAGGAAATCACCAATACAATACAAATGTAAAAAAAGGAAGCAATCTCTAAGATGATAATAAGTGACCTCTAAATAATTACATGAACTAGAAAGAGAAAGGAACAAATGTCTGTAGCCCCCAACCCCCTCCCACTTGCCACAGCTACACTTAACTAATGTTGATTGAACTCAAGATAATACTCGACTGTGTTTTCTAACTAGGAGGTACATGGGATGGTCTTTTTAGAGTAGTGAAAGGCCAGGATTAGAGTGAACCTGCAATAGACTAGTAAGTGGGTCCCAGAGCTGTCCATATCTCTTGAGATTGTTGGTAAGCTCTGCAATGGTATGTTCTGCTTTAAGGGCAAACATGATCTCCTGTTACCATTCAATGTAACTGGGTGCTGACTGGTCAAACCAGTGCCAAATAATTATTTGCCACTAAGGGTTGAGTAGTCCCCTAAAATGCAAGTCTCAGGAATGAATTTGTCCGAAAATTTAACAGGGGGTCCAAACAAGATTGAAATTGGTTCCAGAATAGTGAAACCTTCCCTCAAGTCCATAGCATGTGTAATAGGTCACCGGAAGCATGTTGGCATTTACGACACTGGTCTGATTTCTGGACCCCTATCTGATAAAGTTTAACAGGAGTGTAGTATAAATTATGATTAATTTGGAATTACATGTATCTATATCTGTCCCATTTAATGTGTCTATATAGGTGTTTTCAGATTCTCGACCATGGTTTGTGGGACATGTGTAGGGGTAAGATCTGATCCCACCAATAATGCCTTTGGCCTTCCAAATTCGAGATTGTGGTTTGCAAACACCTATATGCATATATTATCAGATGAGAAGACGGAGAGAGTCAGTGAATGTGGAAAGTGTGAGTGAAAAGGTGTTGGACCATGACCCTGTGCCAAAATGCTTCAACAACATATGAGAAATCTGTAGGTATTTAAAGGCCTTGTTGGAGGGCCATTTGAAATGGGAGCTGGCCTCTCAAAATGGCCTCAATTTATTGTTAGAGACCAGTTCAGATACCCTTTAAACCTCATGTCAGGACAAAGAAGGTTAGAATTAAGGACTTTTCCTGAGATTACCAGATTGGGGTTGTGGAAAAGGGGTTGATCTTTATCACTGTACCTGTCTGTTTTAAGAAAAGTAATCAGTTGATGTTGAGTTTGAAGCATAGAGCCTAATGGAGAGTCCTTTAATTTCTGGGGAAGATTTTTCTTGATTATAAATGGGAGCGCTTTAGGATCTATATTATAAGAAGAACAAAAGGATTGTTCAATTTTAACCTATAAGAGGTGGTAGGGGGAAACTTGGATATCGCTATTGGGAAGTAACCAGAATTTGAGCCGTGTCCAGTGTATAGCCAGGTAATATAAGTAAAAGTTTGGTGCGTGTAGGCCCCCATCAATTTTGGAGTAGGTAAGATTGGCATAACTGCACCTAGATTTTTTCCTGGCCCATAGAAAAGAACTAATAATACGATGTAGTTGTGAGAACCAGGACAATGGGAGGGCTCAATTAAACATTTGCAGGGGGTATAATACATGAGGCACGATATTCATCTTAATGATGTTCATACAGCCCCATAGAGACAAAGGTAGCTGAGCTAAGTGAGCGGTGTCTACTTTTATAGTAGTGACAATGGCATTGAGATTCAGTTTCTTCAAGGTTTTAGGAGAGGAATGGAAGTTAATCCCTATATATTTTAATTTATCAGATTGACATTGGAGGACAAGGCTTTCTACCTTAGCTTGCCGGGTATTTTTATTAAGTGGGAAAAATTTCTGTTTTATCCAGATTTCATTTATAATTGGTGATGTCCCCAAACTGAGATATTATGTGAAAGGCAGCAGGAAGGAACTGAGCAGGGAAGGATATATATCATCTGCATAAGCAGAGAGCTTGTATTCTGTAGTACCAACAGTGATGCCTTTGATGAGTGGAGACACATTCAGTTTCCAGATGAGAGGTTCCAGAAAGAGAGTAAACAAATGTGGTGAAAGGGGCAACCCTGATGTGTGCCCTGGTGAAGAATAAAAGGGGCAGAGAGAAGACCATTATATTAGATTTGCACTGAGGGGGATGAGTAGAGGACTTTAAACCAAATAACATATTCGTGGGGGATACAATACTTAGGGAGTGACATAAAAAGATAGTCCCAGGAGACCCAGTCGAATGGCTTTTCAGCGTCCAAGGAAACCAGAGCAGCAGGCATATGAGAATCTATAGATGCTGAAAAGAGATGGGCTATTTTTCTAAGATGGTCAGAGGAAAGGTGCCCTTTAATGAAACTGACTTGTTCCTCACATACTAAGGCTTCCCAAACCCTTCCTAGTCTTGAGGTGAGGATTTTTGCCAGAATTTTAATGTCAGCTTTGATTAGAGAGATTGGTCTGTAATTAGATATGTGAAGTGGATCTTTACCCGGTTTAGGGAGTACTACTATTATAGCTTGAGTTAGGGAGGGATCAGAGACACCTTCTGTAAAAAGGTGGTTAAAGGTGTTTAGGATTATAGATGCTAATACATCTTTGAAGGTTTTATAGAAGTTGGTGGAAAAGCCATTAGGGCCGGGAGCTTTGTCTAAAGGGAGAGAGTCTATGGCATCCAACACCTCTGTAAGGGAGATAGGGGCCTTCAATAAGACACTTTGACTTTCAGATAAAACAGGGAGATTGATCACATTGAGGAAGGTGTCTATCAAATGCGGTGAGGGTGAGGAAGCAGCAGGTTTATATAAGTGGGAGTAATATTGTCTGAATTCCTCTACTATGTCTCTCAGGGAGGTAATAGGGTGTCCTGCAGGTGAGACAATAGAAGTAACTATTCTATCTCTGGCCAGCATGCGCAGTCTGAGGGCTAAAAGCTTGCCAGCTCTTTAGCCGTGGTCAAAGTAGGATATCTTACAGTGCAATATGAGAGGTTCAATTTTTTCAAAGAGCAGTTGATTATATTTAGCACAAAGGGATTCTGCCCTCTCCCAGTCCTCTATAGTGGAGGTTTGGGATAAGGTTGCTTCAGCCACTGTAATTTGGTTAAATAAGAATGAGATGGTGTTTCCTCCGAGCTTTTTATGTTTAGTTGCTATATGGATTAGCTCACCTCTAAGGGCACATTTCAGTGAACACCCCAAATCGTCCAGCTTATGCATGGAAGAAGAATTATATTCCATAAAATTAGTAATAAAAGTTTGCAACTGGCGAGTATGATCTTCTGACTTTAAAAGTTGGTTATTAAGTTTCCAATATCTATCTCTCTGAAGATTAGGAGAGAGGTCTATGTAGAGGTGGACAATTTTGTAGTCAGAGAAAATATTGGAGGAACAGAAGACCAGGATGAGTCCAGAGAGGTGATCTGCACTAAAAAAAAAAGTTTATGCAAGAAAAAGACTGGTGGGGAAGAGAGTGGAAAGAGTATTATTTTTTGTCCAGATTTAGTAGTCTCCAGGGATCTGTTAGACCTATAGTGTGCATTAATTCATGCAATGCTTTTTGCCCTGAAGAAAGGGACTGTCTCAGTTGTCCCGACCTATCAAGATGATTGGAAATAACAAGGTTCCAGTCACCCCCAAGAATAATTGGTAGTGCAATGAGGGGTCCTAGTAATGTCATCAAGTCTGTGAAAAAACCTGGGTCATCCTTATTAGGCCCGTAGATGGAGCCCAAAACTACTTTGATGTGTCCTAGGAGTACTGTCAGAATCACATACCACACTTCTGAATCTGATAACCCTTGCAGGAGGCGAAATGGTACCCTGTGACCAATAAGAATAGTCGTTCCCCTTCTGCAAGAACTCAGGCCTGAGCCGAAGGCTTGGCCTGCCCAATTCCAGCGTAGATAGTGGGTTTGGCTAGGTAGAAGGTGCATTTCTTGTAAAAATGCTATCTTTGAAGGCTCTGTAGGTGGAGTAGAACTTTCAATCTCTTAGAAGGAGTCTAGGCCCCCTTAATATTCCATGAACATATGTTAAACTTGGCCATAGTGACCTGCAAAATGTTGATACAAGACCTTGGACATCAGAAAGTACATCCTTACCAGACCAACCAGGATTAAGACATCAGCAGTCATAGTTGTGGCAATTCCTGCCCTCCTCCCCCCCGGCCCACTTAATAATCCATCCCTGAAACAAATAATCTCTTCTTTATTAACCCCATAATGTAAATCCCTTAAACCCTCCCGTAAACCCCACATCCTTATACTATCTTATTGTTTAATCAACAGAATTATTAATATGACTATTACTGTGGGTTCCCACCCAATTACAAATGCAGGAGTGTTCCCTGTGTAAAACAATTCCCAGCCACCCTCCAACTCCCCAACATTAAGAAACAGCAAAATTGAATTACGTACACTAGGCCAGTAGCAGCTGGACAAACAGAATAATAATTTGACGTCAAGGTTCTGACCACCCTAAACCTAAGTAAACCATTTGCATAATATGCTTGGGTAAATCAGTGAACAGCTGGGCTGTCATAAAATCTAGTCAAGATTGCCCCTATTTCTTGTCAACAAAAGATGATCCATTATTGAGACCTGTAAATAAAAGGAAAGAAATAGGAGGGAGAGAGAAACAACAAACAAAAAAAAGGGGGGGGAGAGGGAGGAGTGAGAGGAGGAAGGAGAAACCAGGGGGCAGAGGAGGGAAGGAGGAGAGAGAATGCTGATGGTGGAGAACTATGTGCTGTCCCCAACTGTAAAAGCTGTAATCTGTTAGTTTAGTTCCACAATTCTGGGGCAAGTCAACTATCCCAGGAAAGGGCATTGCCCGCCTGATTTACATTAAAGGGTTACGAAGCAAAAAAGCGGGGAATAAAACAGAAAGGGTTAAAATATGTTAGTGTTTAGTGGGTTTTAAGTTTATTTACAAGGTCCACCAGCAGAAATAAGTGGACTTGTCCCCAGCCGCCACCAACTATTTATGCAAAAGCCACCAGGAGAAACAATAATAAGTTACAGTGAAAGTGTAGAAGAAGAAGCTGTGCCCTGTAGGTCATCTTGTGGTTTATGTCTTAAAACCACACTGGGGCTGATGAGGTCTGTCAGATAGTGACAGTGCATCTTAGGTCAGGACATGGCATGCCCAGTTCATGCTGAGGTATACAGAAAGGGAAAACCGAGCTAGAAAAAGAAAAAGAGGGGAAATAATAAAGTAAATGAGGCTGAGCTAAAAGGGAAGAATAGCTGAACCTAGGCTTATCATAAGTTAAAAGTGTCCAGGAATGCTTGGTAATCTGTGGTCCTTGTATCTCTCGTGGGGGAGATCACTGTGAGTTTTGCATATGCAGGCTGCTGAAGGATCTGTGCAAGACTGCGCACAAGTAAGGCGAGCAAAGTAGACAGCGAATACATGTTGACCCTCTTAGGATGTTCATCCATCTCAGCTTCTGTGTGCAACTGATCTTCCGAGTTGTGGTGTAAAAAACACAGAAGCCCATACATCCATTTTTGCAGGTCTGAGGGTTGATAAGTCACAGTATCTTCTCGCAGTCTCTGGCTGCATCAGAGCAAGATGCCAAGCCAGCACACAGACACCAGACGTCGGAGAAACTGAACCAACAAAATACTACAACAGGCCATGGTAAACATTACTTTTTTGTAGTGGTGGCAGACATTTTCAGCGCTGGGTAAATAGTGAAGGGTACAGGGAAGGAAGTTCTTTATTGGCCATGTCAGTTATTTCGAAGGCTTTCCAGGAACCCTGATGGAGTACAAGGAGGCAAGCCGGGTATAGCATCTGGATTTTACACTGGTGGCTATCAGCTTGGAGATAGGTGCATGATACTCAGCTCTTTTCTGGTGGACTGTTGAGGGAAGGTCCTGGGAGATTCTGAAAGTGTCATTTTCCCATTTAATCTCTTGTAATTCTTTAACTTGGCCCAGAATATGCTGTCTGTCCAGATAACTGAGTAGGCGCAACATGAAGGGACAAGGTTTGGAACCTTGGGGGCGGTCTAGGCCGCAAGGACCTATATGCTCTTTCCACTATATACGTGGCCAAATGTGGAGAGGCCCTGCAATTTTAGATAACAGCTTCTGGGCAAACAAGACTGGTGATGTACCTTCTGCTTCTTCGAGGAGGCTGAAGGTAATTAAATTATTTCTCTGGCTTCTCCCTTCCAAATCCTCCATTTTGGATTCCATTCGGGAGCTTTTTCAGAGGGAAACAAGCTTTGGATCAATTTTATTGTGCCAGGATTCAACTGTTGAAATGCAGGCCGCGACGTCTGAGATCTTCTGGTTAGTATCCTTCCATTCTTCTCGGAGTGATTTGATTTCCGAGGTAAAGTCTGCCCGGGGCCGATTTTAGCAGTGCAAGCTCCAGTAGAAATTTCTCCTCAGAAAGTGGAGTTGTGATAGGAGCTGTAGGGGCACTCTTCCCCGTGGTAGCAGGCTTATTTTTGGCCTTTTAGCACTCTTGTCCAGTGTTGGCAGAGGGGTGTGCACTGGAGGAACTTGTTTCATCTCAGCTTCCATTTGAGCACCTGAAGTGAGGTTGTTGTAGCTTATTTGTGCTCTGGAAGATTGCTGTAGGTTCCTTGCAGCCCTGTAAATCAAGGTAGAGCAGAGTTTGTTAAAAATCCAACTGTTTTTTAGTTATTTAATTATATTGAGATGGGAGCTGGAGAGCTGCACGTCTTTCACAGGCAAAGCATCAAGTGATCTCCATACCACTATCCTTTAATTAGAATCCCCAGATAAGGCTGAGTTAAATTAGAAAATTCAAGTTTTATGGAATTGGTCATGAAAATACAATTTTCTCAAAGACTCATTGGATTTGACTTTAAGTACTCATGTTATTTAGCATTTTGTCACAGCAAGCAATTAATAAAATTGGCACACACAGTCTCCTTGTAAGGTATAAGAACCTGCCAAATTTAATGGTATTGCATTCCCTAGTTTTAAAGTTTCAGAGGTTTATACAGTTGTAGTTTACATTCATGCAAAATTAAATTTGTAAAATTTGTGAACGTTTGACTACTTTTAATTCAATCCAATTTAAAGCTGAAAATATATGAACTTTTTCAGAAATTAACATGTGGTATAGTAGTTTAAATGTTTCAACTCTGGTTAAATTTGGATATGTAATTTTAAAATTAGAGGGAACTAACTGAAATTTAAATTTTGGCAACATGTTTGGCAGGCTATAACTCATACCCATTTAAGGCTAGAAATCTAAAACTATGTGCATATGCACATGTAGTGATAACCTATATACCTGTTAATTTTTTCAGTGAATACTATCAAAAGTGTACTAAAATTATAGAAATCCAAATTTTGCCAAAATGTTTAGCTACCTAAAAATCAGCTCCCATTGAAGCTCGAGACTTACAATATGGTGCATATACACATTCTATGTGCTTCTCTAAATCCTGATATTGTGGGAAAATGTGGATAATAAATTTTAAAATTATCTCAAAATAACTGAAAATTAAATTTTGATTAAATGTTTGGCCACCCATAACTCCACACCCTTTCAATCTACAGCTCTAAAATTTGGTACACTCTTGTAAGCTCTGGGGTACTGTCTACATCACAAATTTGTAAATTTGGTGTTATTTGGACACACACTTTTAAAATTATAGGGAATTTACTGCAGAATCAGAATGGTCATTCTGTGGGCATTCCATTGGCATAATTTTATATTCTGCACTGCTCTACCTCCCACCTATCTCCCCCTTCCCTGTGGGGCCAGTTATTAAAGCAAAAGCAGCTGCAAAATGCTAGCTCCTGGCATTCTGAAGTGCTCAGCCCATTAATTAAGTACCCATTCATTCCATTGACCTTTGCAATACTACAGTGAAGTGGACAAATTGAGGAGGGGAGGGAGCTGACTAGCCAGAATTATCTACAAGCAACAAGCCACCCCTAAAATCATTGATCAGTGTCAAGAGAGGGCAAATATAACAGGACTATTTTGGTAATGGTGGTGTCGGGCTAGGGAGGGGAGTGGATTTGAATGATGTTGTTGGCTCCAGGCATAGTGCCCTTTTTTATGGCTACAATGGGCATAATCCTGCAGACCTCTTGTGAGCACAGTACAGTAAAAGGTGCTTACCAGATACCGGATGGACTTGTAAATAGTGGAGGAGAACAGCAATCACTGCGCATCCACCACACTATTTTGCCAGCCAGTCACAGGTGAAACATGGCACTGGCTGCCATGTCCAAGATGGCCACCGGATCAGTGGCATGCACAGGGAGTTTAGGTGGCCATATTGTTCTTCCCAGAAGTAACTGCCCTGATTTTTGCCAAGACCGGTGCTACACTCTGTAGGTAAGCATGCACCTTCCTGTCTCTGTGTTGCTCTACTTCACTATTTCTTTTACATCCAGCTATGTAGAAAGGGACCCTCATCCTTCAGAACAGGTTCAAGAGCTCATTCAAGCTTTGTCTGTGGGGGTGTCACCCACATGCAGATGCCTATGTAAAAATGGACTTGAATGAGATGCTAGCTCCATCTGTGGAGAGAGAACATGATTTTTTTGTGCAGCTTGTGTCTACTATCACCCCTACTCTGGTACATGAGATGAAGCCACTGCAGGTGTCACTGAAGTGCTATGAAATGTAATTGTTTAATGAGAATGAAATGGAGGCAGTAAGTAGTATTCTTTGTGATTGAAAACACAAATGAATATTTCAAGCAGCAGTATTTATTTGTTTGTATGCCAAAAATGTAGTTTTTTTTTAGTGCTTCTGATATCTGTGTAGGTCAGTCACAGTATGTAATAAGTAGCCCATCATGTCTGGCCCCCTTCTTCATTAGCAGGGATGGAAAAAGAGAATTTTGTGCAAACATTTACTAATTCATAGTGATTCTTGTGCAGACATTTACTAAATCGTAATACTTCCCTACCCACTCAACTACTGTATTCAGGTGTGGCAAACCCTGCAGAGCTTTTTGTGGGCCCCAGCTGCCAGAGTAGCTTTGCCACCACATTTCATGAAGCAGTCAGGTCCAGTGTACTTGAGCCACAAAGGCACATGCTGAAGGAACTCTTAACACCTGTGCCACAAGGGATCTTGATGCCTGGTGGGTTCTGTGGAAACAACACAAATTAAGGAATCGTATACAGCAATCCTGTTTATCTATTATAATTGCCAATAGCTGACTAAACAGTAACAATTGTAAAATGTTTAAACAAGCTTAACAACAACTCCCAATAAGTCCACCTGCCACAACAGGACCCCGTCTCAGGACTTAACAAATAGTCTACCCCAAAGTCCAAGGCACTTACAGTATGTAGCATTGGTACATTGATGTCTACTGGTGAGGTTTATACAACCACACAGTCTTGACACCCAATAGCTGAAGACCAACATCCTGATGCTGCAGTAATCTGATAGTGTACCATCCTGATGATGGTAAATCTGACAGTGGACTAATGCCAGATTTCGGGTCTGTCGGGGGCTACACCCCCAGAACCCCCCATTCCAGAGGGCTTTGCCCACCACACCCCTGATATAATGATGACCAACTCCAAGTCCTGGCAAACTACACTGCCTGGCTTACCATCATCAGGATGTTACACCATCGAGTTAGCAGAGCGTCGGGATGTGGTTCTCGAGCTGATGGGTTTCGAGATTGTGAGTTTCAGTATTCTATAGTGATACCCTGGTGAGACATAAGAGACCGTCACTGACTGGAAAGTGTGATAATGCATAGGTTCTTGATGACAGTGCTCCTATATAAAAGTATGCCTCATCCCACTGAATAATTCAGGCTTTCTTAGTTTGACTGCATGGTAGGTCCTTGAGGTCATCAGTCCTACTGTATATTGTCTCCACGGAGTCTCGAGGATTGCATGGGGGTTGGAGATGTTACCTCAGTCCATTGCACTATCCCATCTATTCTCACACATTGGTGAACCATGTTACACTACCCAGGGGGTTCCACCAACTTCCCAATGATGCACTGCCAAAACTTCCTACTGTGTCTCCAGGCTGGATGTGCTGCTAAACTACCTCCTATTGCTCTAATGTAGTGTACCCTTTTCCCTGGCAGCCTGTGCTACACCACAACTCTCTTATAGACTTGGTTTCTGCCTCTCTGAGCACTGTTCTGTCTCCAACTGGCACCAGCAACCTCTGCTCTGCATTTGTTTAGCTACAGATTTTGTTCTAGCTTCCACTGTCTTGATCCTTAATCATTTTGCTACTGCCCAGTATTTTGTACAGTGTTAATCCAGGCCTTCCACCCAGCAGCTCTTTTTTCTATGGGTTCTACTTATAGGTTTCCCTCCTCAGGTATCCTGATTCTAAGATGTAACCTGTCTGTCCTTCTCTCACCAGATAGAGGGCCCTGCTTACCTGCAGCATGTATTATTCATGTGCTTCTTCCCTCAAACACTGTCTGGCTGCACTAAATAATCTTGCTGTACACAAAAACACCTTCCCTGTATCTCCTTCCATAAAGCAGGAATAGTGACCTACAACTTATCAAGTTCTGCTGGCTTGGCGTCCTGCTGCACAGTGCTGTGGTTGAATCAAAGCACTGTCCATAATGCAGAGTACCTGTTGAGTCTCATGGTAGGCAAATATTTTTCTGACTTACCTTGAAAGCCTGTGCTGTCTTTATAGTCAGTGTCTTAGTTGGTAAGCTGTTTCACAGATTCCTCAACCTCTGGGTGTAAAAAAATGCCTTCTAATGTTACCCCCAAATTAACTACATCTAAGTGCCAGGGTGTGTCCCTGCTTCATGCTGGAAGACTCCAGATCAAACATTTCCATTTGTTCAATCTTTTCCATACCTAGAGTATGTAGAAGATTGAAATCATACCCCCTCTCAGCATCCTTTTCTCCAAGGTGGACATGTTAAGTAAGCAATAAAACACAACAGGTATGAGTTTTGCTGAGATAACCCCACACCCAGAGGTGTAGCCATGACTGACACTGCAGGAAAAAGGCTCTACAGCCTCTGGAAGTGTTGCTTTCTCAACCTAACTTACACCCGGGAGTGTCTTATTGTGATTATAAGATTGGTTTTATGGTACAAAATGCAGGAAACATCATGTTTTATTTAAGCATAAAAGACTGGCTGCAAGCAAGGAACCGTCATTCCCTGTGTACTTTAAATACAGCTCAGTTTTGGAGGGGGTGCTACCAACTATACCCACACAAGGACAACAAAACAAACAGAGGAAGGTAAAGACAAAGAAAGACAGATAGAGTCTATTTGTCCTTGATGACAAAAAAGGGATAACAAAGACAAAAGGTAGAAGAAAATGCAAGATACTGTTGCAACAGACTTCACAAAATAACAAACTCTGATCAGAGCCAATATGGCTGTGGAGAGTTTAGGTAACCCATGATCTGGGCTACTGCATGGGGTGATGTCGGTTAGGGTGACTCTAAGTGGGCACATCCCCACAGCGTGAGCACACCAGTGCTACATTGGGGAGCAGGGCGGGCAGCATGTATGGCTAGCATCATTACAGTGACAGGCACAATAAGGCAACTGGCAATTAGGGAGAGGAGGAGCATCACGATGTGCACTTGGGCGAAGGAGGAAAAAACCCAGCAACAGCGAAAGGCACACACCTAGGGATCAGATGGGGCAGGAAGGCATGACACCTGCAGTGGGGTTCCCCCCACCACCCACAGCACAGCCCCACCATGCACAGCAGTCAGATCCCACCCACAGCACAGCCCACCCACCTGGATGCACTCAGTGCACGAAAGCCCTGCAAGGCGAGCAAGCCTCCGAACTGCTGTCACAGCACAATGGAAATGCATACGCCACCGGTGTGAGTGGGGTGAATGTGTGGGTGTGGAGTTCGAAACCAGCTCGGTGCGAGAAGCACAGCACTGCAGGCATAGGGCAGGGGTTAGGGAAACAAGGTAGGCAGACAGCACAGAGAACTGTACAGGCAGGCATAAAACCCGGTGGTACCAGTACTCACCTCCACCGGAGCACCGTCTTCCAAACTGCCGCAGCCTTGGCCAGCACACAACAGGTCCATACCACCGAGAGCACCACCACCGACCGCCGACAGACACCCATATGGTGTGTTGCACTGCCAGTGCAGTCATTTTATGCTGGCCAGCCAGAGGGAGCCCTGAGCACACACGCACAAGCGTCGGTGAACAGTCCATTACCCATGTGACCACACAGTCCTTTAAAGGGGCATCATCTGGCAACACCAGTGTTCCACAGGAACAAAGAATGGTTGATATGGAGCCTACAGCCATTAGCTTCATAGAGAGCCAGAGAGGGAAACCGCACCTCGTACACCAGGGGTACACTTACCGGCGTGACAAGGCGGTAAAGGACAAGGTGTATTGGCGGTGCATACAGGACCACAGGAACAGCTGTCCAGCATGTGTCCACACCATAGCTGACAGCGTAGTGTACATCGGCTGCCCACACAACCATGTCCCCAATGCTGGGTATGTTGAGGTGCATCAGGTGCTGACAAGGGTCCTTGGGAGGGCATGCATGACCCTGGAGAGCACCAGCCAGGTACTGGTGCATAGCACTGCATGCATACCTGATGCCGTGATTGGGCAGATGCCAGCCCTGCCCCTGCTGCATCGCAATGTGCAGCCGGTGCGGCAGACCGATTGGGGGTGCCCTGTGGCACCCAGGTCTCTGACCGAGCTGCAGATCCCACCAGAGTATGCTGTCACGGGGGATGGGGCACTCTTCCTGAAGTACGACAGTGGTCCTGCAGAGGACCAGGCCCTCATGTTTGCCACCCGGCGGTCCCTGCAGTACCTGGCTGGCTGCAAGGACTGGATGATGGATGGCCCCTATTCCCCCCTTCGGACTGCAACATGTACCAGGCCACCGTGGATGGGCTGGTCAGGTC
This sequence comes from Neoceratodus forsteri, assembly GCA_016271365.2. Lineage (NCBI taxonomy): Eukaryota > Metazoa > Chordata > Ceratodontiformes > Ceratodontidae > Neoceratodus > Neoceratodus forsteri. Next base: position 1,607,267,693 of record CM057449.1, read on the forward strand.
AAATAATGCTGTCGATGGCTTGCACCATGGCTTTTCCACATGGATGGGTGCCAGCCACCCCAGTCTCTGGCAGTTCCTGGACTGCGTGATGGAGAAGCAGCACTCGACGGAACTCCACATTTGCCAGCTGGTGTCCTGTGACAGCACTGCTGCTACGAAAAAGTGCTACCAGGACCTCACCCGGCATATCGAGTCCCTCATCGCCGGGATGGCCCATGCCCCACACCCCACTACCTGCGCAGCCTTGCCTACAATTTCCAGCTGCAGGTGTAGCCGGGTGTGTGCACTGCCTGCTGCTGTTGGTGGCACTGCCTGTCACCCTCCTCCTGACATTGCTCCTGCCAATGGCCCCATCCATGCCCTGTCCGGTTGCATCATACTGCAGTGCTGCCCATCCATGTCTCCTCTGTGCCCACCTACCCGCACATGGCCAGGTTGCCATGGTGCAGGCCACCTCCATGGCCACTGCTTTGTGTGGCCCTTTGCTGACCATCTGCCATCATGTGTGGCATGACCTGCAACGTGCATCATCTCCCCCTGTCACTGGGTGTCCATCCCATCCTCGCCCCCATCCTGCATTTCCTGGTGGTGGTGCCAGTGTTTTTTTTTATGCCCCAATTCGCTGTTCTGATGCTCACTGTGCAGTCCTGTGGGCTGGCCGTGGGTCGTGCTGGTGCCTGCGCTCTTTGGGTCATCTCAATTCTGCAGTTACCATCTTCACATAGACCCGAGAGCTTATAGGAGCAGCAAGAAAAGTGAACAGAATATGATGTGCTCTCACTGCATAGGAGTCAGCTGTAATACTGCAGCAATTACAGTACTACACATGTGTGATACTCACACATGGGCAGTTTGCCCTGGAGTCAGCCTTGCACAACATAGAGGTGTTGACATAACTACGTGCAACAACCCAGTCTCCTTGGGTTACTAGAATCTCATTAGTATTAGTCTTAGGCAGGTAGGAAAAAGCAGCTGGTGGGCAGCTCATTAGGGTCTTTTTACATAATGACGCCATTGTTTACTCAGCTAGCCTGAGAGACGGATGAGTATGTTATTAGAACTCTCACAGAAGCATAACCATTTTAGAGTCAGCTGCTCTCAGGGAGCTTAGAATGTTCATCAGTCAGTTCAAGTGTGGCAGTCAGAGTTGCAGGAGGTCTGTCATTGGGGCTTTATCAAAGGGCACCCTGTTATTTCTCACTCTAGTTTGGTAAAATCTTCAGATCGCCTGCAGGACTCTTTAGTTTCACTACAGGGAGAGTGAGAAGGAATGCAGTTCTAGTGTATCCAAGGAGCAAACCCCTGAAGTTCCTGAATTTGAGACTGTTCTCTGACGGAGTTGTCTGAGCTGCATGTGCCCTAGATAAGGCTAGATCACACCAGTCATGATCCCTTTCACCAAAACTGTGCTTAATTTAAAGTTAAAGCTGGGAGTCTTTAGCTATTCACTGGGGACTGGACACTCATTTGGTGTACCCTGAAGGAATGGCAGAGGCTGTTTGGGGCAAAGGGTGGGAGGAATATCATCTGGAGTTTCAGGCAGGGCTAAGTGATTCATGGATGGGCACCAGTGTTCCCTGAGGAAAGACCATGCACCAAGAGGATTTTAAAGTGTGTGGTACATCCAACAGATATACACTTTGGAAATGGAAATGTGTGGAAAGCAGTACTTACTCTCTACTTCAAGTCATAATGCTCTATTGTGATATCACAATCTATTGCCATGAGAGTAACTGTAATGTCACAAGGAGTGCATTATGACCTCAGGTAGGGACACAGCAACAGAAATAGATGAAGGTGTCAGCTGCTCTTTAAGCTTATTTTCCCTTATATTTTTAACCATTGTCATTTACTAATGCTAGCACAGACAAATACACATGGTTTTAAAATAAAGCTTCATTTGGTTTATAGCTTTTCTTAGGGACTGAACTTTCATGTCAGTGAAATTTGACCTTGGGATAGCTTTCTTTTGGTGGAACTTTTGATGTCTTGTTTAGAATTTCACTTAACTGGCATAGTAATTTGCAAAGCTGAGGCTGTTTAGAAGGGCAGTAGGAGTTATGTCAAACAAATGTAAATATCTCTAAAAGTATACAAGTTAGAGATAACAAACCTTATGAACGTTGTTCAGGAGAAAAATACCTTTTAAATGAGCCTATTCATTAAGCTGCACTAATTATATTCTTTAAACTATGGCCATCTGATTAACTCATTTTTCATTTTTCATAGGAGTTATACCAACCAAATATAAATATCTCTAAAAGTAGTTGTGTTGCACATAAACCATCAGTATGAAAGTTGTTCAGGACAAAAATACATTTTCAATGAACCTATTAATTAAGCTACAGTAATTATATTTTTAAACTATGGCCATCTGATAACCTGAATTTTCATTTTTCTTCACAATATTCACCTTTCAGATGGCTATATTTAAAAAATATCTGATGAATTCAGATTAGTGACTACCCTCATTTGAAAGGTTGTTTTGTCCTGAACAACTTTCATGTTGGTTGTATATTTAATAGTAGTCAGAGATATGATCAGATATTTCCTGAAATTTCTGTGATATTTCTAGAGAAATCTCCTGCTTTCTTCATTTCCACAGTAGGGGCAGCAGAGAGAAACTCTTTTGAAATTTCGTGAAATATCCAGAAATATTTGACCATGTCTCTGGCTACTATTGTACTTTCCAAGATATTTACATTTGTTTGGCATGACTCCTACTGTGTTCACTCAGAGAGAAAAAAATGAGGTTGTTTGGAAGACCATATTTTACAAAATATAAAGAATTCAGATTAGCGACTACCCTTATATGAAAGGTGTTTTCATCCTGAACAGCTTTCACATGGGTTGATTTCACCTTGAATAGTTTTAAAGATATTTAGATTTGTTTAGAAAGTGTACACATTTGCTCTCAGAGAAAAGGAGCTAAGAAAGAAAAGAGTGTTTTCTAACTGCCCTAGGGATTTGCAGTTATGGAACAATACCCTGAAAAGTTCTAAAAATGTGTTCCATGGGCAGTCCTTTTTTCAAGCTAAAGTAAAATGGCTGTAGGCTCTGCCCACAGCCATAATAACATAAAAACATTGAATTTTATGGTGGAAGAGAACTGCTTGGCCCATCCAGGCTGCCTATTTTTGACTGCCATTCCTATCCTGTCAGCGTGGACCCTTCCTGATCTCTGGTTTCTTCCCCTTCCTTGTTTCCCAGCTATGTTTCCCTTGTGCCTATGCCATGCATTCTTGAGGCCCACCACTGTTTTAGCCACCACCACCTCTGCTGGATGATTGTTCCAGGCATACACTACTGTTTCAGTGAAGACGTGCTTCCTAACATCTCTCATGCATGCGGAGAGAACTCCGTTGGTCATCTTGGAGATGGTAGACAGTGCCGTGTTCCACCAGCAATGCTGGCTGCAGCCATACCGGCTCTGGCCAAATCTTGTTACTCTAAGTCAGGGACCACAGAGAAGGGGGGAAGTAGATGAAGAACTACTAGAATGGAAAAGGGGTGGGTGGCCAAGAGACTAGCTCTGGCTACCAGGGGAAGGTTAGGTGTTTTTTTTCCTAATCTATTTTTAATCATATGAATTCCCAAATGCCAAATACATGAATAGCTATAGTATGCATTATTTACTCACAAATATTTAAGGAAGCCTATTGTTCATGATATTTGGGAGTTAATCTTCGGTGTGTGCAAACTCCTTGAGTTTGCAGATTAGTTTTTATGAACTCCACTGAAGGGCTCAAATAAATATGTGGTGCTGGTTATTCAAAGACTTATCTTTTTAGCACAGTGCTTGCAACAGAACCATTAGACCACATAAAATACTGTCTAAGGTTTGACACAAGTGCCGCAAGTTACACATGAAAAAATGATGCATGCTTCAGAAAAATTATGCATACCATAAACATATGAAATTGTCATAAATGCCCAAAGATTTGAAAATGGGTCCTGATGCAGCTGTTGCAGAAATTCTACTGCAAACCTTGTGGGAGAACCTTGAAAAATACATCTCTTACTGTTAGAGAGTTCCACAGCACTGGTGCTCTTACCAGTAATGCTCTGTTCCCCAACATCTTAAACTGAGCATGAGGGATCATGAAAAAGTTAGCTTTAGTGGAGTGATGAGGCAGGCTGGCAGTATGGTGTCAGGAGTTCCTTAGAATGGGAACAAATTAATTTATTGCCTTGAATCCTAGAAGGGCAAGAGTAACTCTTCACTCCCCCCAGCTGCTGGAGGTCTGACTCTGAGCAAGTAAGGAGACTACTGAGAAATATAGGAACTTCTTGTCTCAGAACAGGAAGATCAGGAGATAAAAGGGTGCAGAGACAGTAAGTAAGTAAGTAGGGAGAGAAGAAAAAAGAAATAAACAAACAGAGGAAAGAGTAAGTATTCCAAATAACAATTAGGGGGCCAGAAAAAAGACATGATGAGAGTGGTGCAGTGCAGTGGCTGTGGAGCAGCAGTCTACAGGGAGATGTTTTGGAGGATGCAGTGTTGTCCCATCTGCAGACACCTCTCTGGGCTGAGGGAGGAGGTTGCTCATCTCAAGGCGGAGTTGGCCAGGATTTGTGGGACCTCCTCTTCCACCCAGGGACCACCAGGGTCACTGCTGTTGCCTCAGAGGTTGCCAAGAAAGAGGAGTGGTTGGACCACAGTGGGCTCAGGGAGGGTGAAGGTGGTGAAACAGAGGCTCATCCCTCCAGTTGTACCTCTCCATAATTTCTATGCCGTTCTGGAAAAGTGTGGTTCCTTTATGGAGGCACCCACAGTGGAGACCAAGGAGGTTGCTGGGAACCTCCACAAAGGAGACCCAAAGGAGGGTGGAATGGGACCCCACAGGGGAAGGAAACAACTCCTGGTGGGGGACTCCATTGTTAGGAAGGTAGAACTGGGGGAGGAAGGGGAGAGGGAGGTAAGGTGCCTGCCTGACACCATGGCATGGAGAGACAGGGAGCGAATCCTCAGGATCACAGGAGCAGCTGCACAGGGGAGGGAGCTGGATGTCATTGTCCACCTAGGGACAAATGACCTGGCTAAGAAAGGGATCAGAGCAGTGCAAGAAGTGTTTGTGGAGATGGGGAGGGGCGTTAGTCAAATAGCACACACAGTAACCTTCTCGGAGGTGCTTCCTGTCTATGGCACGGGTGAGGTTAGGGTGCTCCACACCATGGGATTCAATCAGTGGTTGAAAACTGGTACAGAGCTCAGGAATTTGGCTTCATTGGAGACTGGGGGTCCACCTGGAGGGATGCAGGCCTATACTGGCATGATGGGCTGCATCTGTCCAGGAGGGGAACCAGGATCCTAGGTGATAGGTTTAAATATTTCATTGACAAGTATTTAAACTAGCCAAGGGGAGAGGCACTGGAAAGGAGCAGGGAAATCCTAGCCCCCCAAAATATCAGGGTACAAAGTGAGGTAGACACCAACATAGAGATGTCAATAAGGAGAAGTGCAGGGGTAAATGGAGAAAGTGACAAATGCAATAAGGACAGGGATGGGGCAAAAAGGGGTAAGGCCATCAAGAAATGGAGGGTAATGAGTACCAATGCCCGTAGTCTGGGCAGCAAGCTCCCTGAACTGGTGGCCTTGATGGAAGAGGGATGCCTGGATATTGTAGCAGTCACAGAAACATGGTACACAGAGAACCATGACTGGGATGTTAACATACCAGGGTACACAACCTACAGGAGAGACAGGGAGGGCAGAAGAGTGGGGAGTAGCTCTCTATGTAAGGGAAGGGATAAAAGCAACTGAACAAAAGAGTAAACAGGGAGGAGAGGAGGCACTGTGGGTCACCTTAGAGACTGGAAATGGCACCACAATCTCCACAGGGGTTGTATATAGAACCCCATGTGGGGAGGAATGAACAAGGATATGATAGAAGGCATACTTAGGATGGCAGAGAAAGGGAGATACTGTTGATGGGGACCTTAACATGCCAGATGTTAACAGGAACACCTTGCGGCAGCCACATCCAAAAGCAGGGCCATTCTTGATGCCTCTCAGGTGGCATGCCTCAAACAGCTAGTTTTGGAACCCACTCATGAGGGAGCAATCTTAGACCTTATACTCTCAAATGGGGACAGTGAGAGGATCTCAGATCTAGAAGTTGGTAGCCATTTGGGAACAAGTGACCACCAAACAGTGTGGTTCATGATAAACTCTGCTACAGAGTCAAGCCATACAAAAGTGAGGGTTCTGGACTTCAGGAGGGCTGACTTTGGCAAGATGGGAGAGTGCATCAGAAAAGCACTAGCAAACATGCTAGAAGAAGGGGTGGAGCAACAATGGGCAAATATCAGAACTGCCATCACAGAGGCAACAAGCCTTTGTGTGAAGCAAATAAACAAATCAAAATGAAAGAAAAAGCCACTATGGTTCTCAAAAGAGGTGGCAGTGAAGGTTAGGGAATAAAATATAGCATTTAGGAAGTACAAGGAAACACAGAAAGAGCAGGACAGAGAACTGTACCAGTTAAGGCAGAAGGAAGCAGGGAGGGTAGTCAGAATAGCAAAGGTACAAACTGAGGAAAAGATAGCTAACTCGGTTAAGAAGCGGGATAAAACCTTTTATAGGTATATCAGGGAGCGTAGAAAGACAAAGGGAGGGATAGTGAGGCTGAATAGAATGGATGGTGGGTGGGCAGAGAGTGACAGTGATAAAGCATGGATACTGAATGAATACTTCTGTTCAGTATTCACAAAAGAGGAAGTGGGGGAGGTGCCTAATCCAATTAACAGAAGCACTCTGGACAGGGGGGTACTACATGGGAAGGTGTACATTACAAAAATGTAATACACACCCTGTCATTGAGGCACAAGTCAGGAAGCATAGGAAAAACTAGGAGCAGTTGTAGAATTCACAAAAAATGTTTATTAGTACTAGCAGTAATATAAAAAAATAAACTTGTTCAGTATAACTATTTACAAAGGCAGAATAAATACTGAAGTTCCATCTGAGTTTTCATTCAAGCTCTGTGTCTCTCCCTCTTGCAAGCAATTGCAGCTCTGTTTTTATAAGTCGTTTCAACCCCCTTCTTAACTAGCATCCTGTTTTCTTTCTTAAAATGTTCTTGTAAATTTTCAATGTTCTTGTCAATTTCATGCAGATGCAGCAACAACACAATGTCCAAGAACTGAGGCCCCTTCTCCACAGTTTCTGAACAAGGGCTTAAAAACTGCTCCCAGGTTAATCCATTGAGTTCCCAATAGTTTTTTGCAATCATCTCAAACTATAATTATATACATTTCAACAGTAACACTATATAATACCTGAACAAAGGGATCCCGATATCAATTACATTTCCGTATAATGATTTGCATATATTTTTATATGCAATCTAGCCAACTTCAATCCAATTCAGTTTACACATGACCTCCCAATGATAAATTGGGCTCCTATATACATCTCTACTAATGCCCAGACAGCCTTTGACTGCTTCCTTGCCTACTTCTGTCCACTCCAAGACACCCATGCTCCACGTGTCACTTGTCGTTTTCATGGAACCCAGACAAAGTGGCTAACCAAAGACCTACTAACCCAAATAAGGGCCAGGGACAAGGTCTGGCAGTGTTTTAAATCTACAGGGACTCAAACCGACTATAGCCACTACCGTTCTCTGAGAAACACCTGCAAAATAAATATTCACTTAGCCAAAAGCTCTTTCTGCAGGGACCTGCTAACAAAAGCCTCCGGGGACTCTAAAAAAATTCTGGTCCACCATAAAAGCTCTCCTGGGTTCTAATCTTAGGGACCACTCCAATGGCATGCTGTTTAAAGGCATACATTGCAACAATCTGGAAACTATAGCCAACTCCTTCAATCGCCATTTCTCAGATCTAACAAACTACCTGACCTCCTTCCCTTCTGGACACACGTCTTCGCCCCCTAGCGATACCAAACCTTCACTCTTACAACCCTTTCAGGTTTAGGAGCATTACAAGAGGAAAAGTTCTAAAACTGCTACTCTCCATTTCTGATAATACTAGCCTGCGGTCGGATGGTCTTGAACTCAGGCTCCTGAAAGCTGCTGCCCCATTCATAGCTTCTCCTCTAACCAAAATCTTGAACCCATCTCTATGCTGTGGTACAGTTCCAAATATCTGGAAAATAGCCAAAGTCACCCCTATTCCTAAAAAGGGGGATCCAAAAGAAATCAAGAACTACCATCCCATTGCAATACTCTCTGTACTAAGCAAAATCCTTGAAAAAATAGTTGCCACCCAAACCATAGAATACCTCCAGAAATATAACCTTCTTTCTAGCTCACAACACAACTTCAGCAAAGGTCACAGCACCTCCACTGCCCTACCTAAACTAACAAATGACATCTATAACTCCATGGACCTGGGCCTCCTGACAGGTGTGGTTTTCATTGACCTAAGGCTTTCGACCTGGTCAACCACAGCCTTCTTCTTGCAAAACTACGCTCCTTTGGTTTCTCCTCGGATACTGTGGTCTGGTTCAAAAACTACCTGTCGGACAAAAAACAGACTGTAGTCTTCAACTCAACCATTTCTGATCTCTCATCTAGCCATGTTGAAGTACCCAAGGGCTCCATACTTGGCTCTTTGCTTTTCACCATATTCATTGATGTCATCCCATTAATTGCACTGAACTGCTCATCTTTGCTCTACGCTGATGATCTAGTTATCTACCACAATGCTAGAACTGCCGCAGACCTAAACCACCCCATTGCCTTGGACTTCGCGAATATCCAGTCCTGGCTCACTGAGAACAAACTAGTTCTCAACTCCGGCAAGACATACTCTATGATCTTTGGCTCACATGCTAGACTCAGTTCGAATCACAATCCCCTCACAATCTCGTGTGCGAATGTCTCCCCACTGATTACCACCAAATCCTTTAAATACCTTGGTGTTACTCTCGATGAATCTCTTGACTTTGACCTCCACATTACCACTATCTGTAAGTCTGTAAATGCTAAGATAGGAAGTGCCTATCTGTACTAGCTATGCCCTCACCCCTTCAGCCAGACTAGCTGTGGCACAAGGCTTCCTTCTCCTGGCCCTAGCATATGGCTCTGCTATCTACCTATCTGCCTCAAAGTCCTCCCTCCATAAATGGGACACCACCTACAATAACATCTGCTGCTATGCCTCTGCATCACCGTGTTACAAACACCATTGCCAGCTCTTTGCTGACCTAAAATGGCTATGCCCCTCCGCCTACCTTCTCCAGTCCTTTGGCTCATTAATTGATTGTGTTGCCAGGACAGGCCTCCCCATCCCTTGCCTCCATTCTGGAATCACAACCTCTTGCCTATGGGCTATGATTGACTGACAAATCCCTTCTACACATTCCAAGATGCAGATCCAACATGGGCACACACGCTTTCTCTTGCACGGCTCCTGAACACTGGAACTCTATACCCACTTCTATCCATCAAGCGACCACCCATGCTAGCTTTAAGAAACTTCACTGTGAGCATCTGCGCACCGCCAACCCCTGCACTTGCTTTAACCCACCTTGAACTTCTACTTTCTCCTTGCCCTGTTATTTTTTTCTTCTCTGGACAATCCACTTCTTTGATACCTCTTCACCTTCTCTCTCATACCATATCATGCCCACTCTCTCATCACCTCCCTCTCTCTCTCTCTCCTCCTACCACTCTCCCTTCCTCTCCCTTGCTCATTAAACACTCAGTTTGGCACTTATTGTACTGTTTTTGCAATGCCTGTCTCCTTTCTGTTTTTGATTTTCCTGTGTTTACTTGTTCCAATCTGTATTGTAACCTACATACTACTGTAACATTTTCATTACCATTTTGTCGAAGCAATTGTCTCTCCATCCCCAAGTATTGTTATTCCCTCTGAACTGTTGCTGCTTTCATGTGCTGCGTCACATGTATCTTGTTTATATTTAAACTGTTCTCTCCTGGGTCGTGCCTGAAAATAGGCATTCTTATGCCTAGTGCACTTACCCGGTTGCCAAAAGCAAAATAAATAAATAAATAAATAATACCAGCAGATATGTAAGGGAGAAAAAAGACCGAACAGTAAGGGAAGACTGAGAGACACTGAGAGGCAAAGAATTGCAAGACTGTCGGGGTGATCAAATCCTGGGTCTTACAAGAAAATTTGGTTGTGCAACCCTAGAGACAAGAGACAGGAAAGGAAAGAACAGATCCCTGCATTCAATCTCTCCATGACAACTGGGACAGGATCCTATTCAACTCTATCACATACTGTATACCCCCCTCCTTAAGAAGGAACCTGTTTCATCAAACAGGTCTCCAAAATTTTCTATTAATTCTCTACTAACATTAGCTTATAACTTTCAGAACTTAAGCACATGTGCAGTATCCTTTTTTCTGTAACAGTACAGCAAAAAGTAAAGTTCAAACTCATACATTTGTAGTTTAACCTTCAGAACCCTCAATTCCTGATCCATATCTTGATAGAAAATCAACATTGCTATTCTCTTTACCAGATTTGTTTACCACCTTGAATTTAAATGGCTGTAGTGCCAGGTACCACCTTGTGATTGTGGGATTTTTATCTTTCATTTGGTTAAGCCAATGGAGAGACTGTGATGTGTTATAAGTACAAAGTCAGTTCCTAACAAATAAAGCTTTAGGGACTCCATGGCCCTCTCTGTCATGCAACTTCCTACTTATGTACAGACTAGGATGTTCCATCTCATCTATATTTTGACTCAGGACTGCACCTAAACCTACCTCTGATGCATCTGTTTGCAACAAAAATTGCTTCTCAAAGTCTGGGCTTCTTAAAAGAGAGGCTGAAGATAATGAAGCCTTAATGGCTTGAAAAGCTTCATCACACTTGGGTCCATTTCACATTATTTGGGTACCATTTCTTTGAGTTCAGTGAGGGGACTAGCTAACTCAGCAAAGTTGGGAACAAATCTCTGATAATAACCCGCTAGCTCTAAAAATGACCTGACATGTTTCTTGGTTTTAGGGACATGGCTGTTAGCCACAGCTTCTATCTTAGAAACCTCTGGCTTGACTTCTCCATTTCCCAAAACATAGCCCAACTATCTTGTTTCCTGAATGCTCAGTGCACACTGGGTGGGATTAATTGTTAGACCTGCCTTTTTTGATAGCTTGGATAACTGCTTGAAGGTGTTCCAGGTGGCTTTTCCAGTCTGGACTGTACACCACAATATCATCCAAGTATGCAACAAAATAACCAGTGTGAGGGGATACAATTACATCCATGTACTACTGGAATGTGTCTGGCACACCATGTAAACCAAATGGCATGGTGGTGAACTGATAGAATCCACAAGAAGTGGCAAATGCAGTTTTGTCTCTAGATTCTTTAGCTAAAGGGATTGCCAGTATCCCTTGGTGAGATCTAGGGTACTGATATACTTTGCATGCCCCAGTCTGTCCACCAAATCATCTATTCTGGGCATAGGATAACTGTTTAATTCTGGCACTTGATTAAGTTTCCTAAAATCAAGGCATAGTCTTACATCCCCTTCTTTTTTGTTTACAATCACCATTAGTGATGACAAAGAACTTCTTGACTCTTCTATGATACCCGATTCTTTCATTATTTGTATTTACTTAACCACATCAGCTCTTAACCACTCTGGTAACCTTTAAGTCTTTTGCCTAATAGGGCAAGCATTCCTTAGCACTATTACATGCTCGACCCCCTTTGCTTGACCTGGTACTGTGGTAAACGTACTGTTAAATGTCTTTAGCACATTACAAATTTCTGCAGTTTTTTCTCAGGTTAATGAAACATTCACCTTTACAGCATAAGCAGTTATAGTTTGTTCCAGTCTATCATAAGCTACATCAATATATTCTTTATCAGTTTCTGGTAAAACTAGCAAAGCGACTTTTGGCATTTTTTCAACCCATTTCTTGAGGAGGTTAGCATGGTGTATCTTAATAGGATTTTTCCTGTTAGGGGTCTCAATCTCATAGTTAACGGTGCCAGTATGTCTAAGCACTCTATAGGGTCCTTGCCACTTCATTAACAGTTTGTTTTCTATTTTGGGTGACAGTAGCAAAACCTTTTTACCTGGCTCAAAAAATGTTTATTTTACCCTGTGGTCATACTATACAGTACCTTCTGCTGTTTTGGGGCCTCTTCCTGATTACTATGGGCAATTTCAACATATTTTGCCAGCTTCTTTCTTAGGGCACGCATATAAGACATTATAGATTGTTTCTGAGTGGGGTTATCTTCCCACATTTCTTTTATCACATCCAATGGACCTCTAGGTTGTCTACCAAACAGCATTTCAAATAGTGAAAAACCTGTAGATACCCGTGGCATTTCTCTGTTAGCAAAAAGTATGTAAGGCAAGTAATGGTCCCAGTCTTTCCCTTCCCCTTTTACAAACCTTTTTAACATGCATTTTAGGGTTTGGTTAAAATGCTCAACAAGGCCATCTGTCTGAGGGTGCTTGGGGGAGGCTTTTATGGCAGTGATACCTACTAGTCTGTACAACTCCTTAAGTAATGCAGCACCAAAATTACTACCCTGATCAGAAACAATTTCTTTAGGTATGCCCACACTGCTAAACATTTTTGCAGTCTCTGCTGCCACTTTTGAAGCTGTGACAGTATGCATTGGAGCTGCTTCTGGGTATCAAGTAGCCTAGTCACATACTATTAGGATAAATCTATTAACCTTTTTACGTTTGTCTAAAGGACCAACTGCATCCATTGCAATCCTCTCAAAAGGCACATCTATCAAGGGTAGGGGCACCGTGTCTTTTCTTGTGATTGGGGTTACTTTCTGACTCTCAGCACAGGAATTACAATAGGTAGCAACATCTTCATGAATTCCAGGCCAGTAAAATCTATAAAGCAATCTGGCAAGGGTGAGATCCCTCCCTGAGTGACCAGTCATAGGACTATCATATGCTATCTGTAACAACCCTGTTCTACACTTCTGTGGTATAACCAATTGTTCTGTCTGTTCATGTGTCTGAGGTTTAACCCAAACTCGTACAGTAATCCATTACATTTTTTAAACATTGGTTCACTCCATTTTGGTTTCATCCCCAGCTTCTTAAAATAACCCTGGAAAGAAACATTGTTAGCTTGTTCTGAAAGAAAATCACAATCAGTGATCAGTTTAGTTTCAGCATTTTCATATGTTGACCCCTTATGTTCATCTGACATTTTTTGCCACAGTTCCTTCAGGCATCGTCTTTTTTTCCTGGATTTCCTGATCTTGGAGCTGTGCTCAAACAAGTCTGAATCAAAGTCATTGAAAGGAAAAGTGTCCCCACTGTTTGAGATTTTCTTTGCCTGAGCTTTTGTTACCACTTCTGCCGAAACTGTAGGGTTCAGTTCCTCTGAGATTAACTCAGTAAATCCTGGACAGCCATTTCCAAATATCATGGGTACAGGTAACTTCGGTACTACCCCCACTTTCATTTGGTGCGACACACATTTAATGGTCAGAGTCACTTGAGTGGTGGGATAGTACTGAGTGTCTGTGTGGATGCAGATGTCACCAGTACCTGGTCCTTTTGCACAGTGTTTTCCCAGCACTTCAACATGCACTAGGGTCTGTCTGCTTCCTAAATCAATGAGTCCCTTTAAAGTCTTATCCCCCACCTTCACATCTGTTAAATATTTGCCCCAATTTGTCAAAGACAAATCTGCTCCAGTGTGACTCTTCTTAGGGCAATTTCTTGCAATATGACCTGGCTTATTACAGTTATAGCAAGTAACGTCTTTGTGCAAAGATTTGTTACCCCTAACAGAGTTCTTATCAGACTTGGAGTTTAAATGGGAAAAAAGAGTGTCTTACTGGTGCTTGGCTGTTACCTTGCTGCTGTGACATCTGTCTGGCCATTTGGTAGTCTTAGGCTAAAGAAACAGCCTTTTCCCCACACTCTCTGGTCAATGTTCTTTCACCCAAAGCTGCACATCTGTAGGCAGGATGTTGATGAATTGCTAGATTGCAAATGTATCGATCTGTGGGACTGTTTTGTCCTCTGGTTGGAGCCATTTTATCAGAAGTTCTCTTAGTCGGGTGAAGGCTTCTCGAGGATTGTCGACTGAGTTGTACTTCAGAGATCGAAATCTCTGCCTGTAGGTCTTTCCTGAGATGTCATACCTTTTCAGGATTTCTCTTTTCACCAAGTTATAGTTTTCTGACTGTGCAGTGTCCATATTGCTGTAGGCAAGTTGGGTTTTCCCTGTCAGGTAGGGTATCAGTCTGATTGTCCATTACTGCTTTGGCCATTGGCAGGCTGTGGAAACTCTTTCAAAAGTTGTCAGGAATGCCTCAATATCATCTAAGAGACACAATTTTGTAAGTTTAATGGCTTTTTAGTAGCTTGTGTTTTGTTGCTTTTCTGGATCTGTGACAGATCCTCTGCCTTTGATAGCTTGCAAGGCATCCAGCCATCGCTGCTCCTGTCACTGCCTCTCTTCTATCATCTGCTGTTTCTCTTATCTCCTCTGTTTCTCTTTCTCTTTTTGTTGTATAGCCCACCATTTGAAAAAGGCAGTCAGACTTTCAGGTTCTGTCACTGCCTGTTCTTTTTCCATAACTTGTGCTGGCTGTACAATCTCAGCTTGGACTTCTGTCTCTGCTAGTTTGGTTGCCATTCTCCTGGTAACCACTCCTGTACTTGCTACTGCAGAATCCATACCTTTCTCTATGCTTCCCTGGTACTAGGTCCAGTATTCACACATACAGTTCCTGGTGTAGAGCATGCTTGGCACAATCCCTCTTAGGCTGACACCATCTGTCATCAAGGCACAGATCAGGAAGCATAGGAAAAAAACAGGAGCAGTTGTAGAATTTGCAAAAAATTATTAGTACTAGCAGTAACATAAAAAAGTAAACTTGCTCAGTATAACTACAGTAGCAGCCACTGACACTGCCAGTTATTTCCCAAAATTTCTGTGATATTTCCAGAAATATCACCTGCTTTCTGCATTTACACAGTAGGGGCAGCAGAGAGAAACTCTTCAGAAATGTTGCGAAATATCTGGAAATAACTGGCAATGTATGTGGCTACTACTGTATTTACAAAGACAGAATAAACACCAAAGATCCATCTGTGTTTTTCTTCAATCTCTTTGTCTCTCCCTCCTGCAAGTGATTGCAGCTCTGTTTTTATAAGTCTTTGCAACCCCCTTCTTAACAAGCATCCTTTTTTTTCTATAGTGTTCTTGTAAAGTTCCAATGTTCCTGTCAATTTCATGCAGGTGCAGCAAGAACACAATGTCCCAGAACTGCAGCCACTTCTCCACAGCTTCTGAACCCCTTCTCCACAGCTTCTGAACAAGTGCTTAAAAACTACTTTTAGGTTAACCCCTTGAGTTCCCAATAGCTTTTTGCAATCATCTCAAACTATAATTATATACATTTCAACAGTAACACTATATAATTTCTAAAGAAAGGGATCCCAGTATGTTACATTTCCACATAATGATTTGCATACATTTTTATACCAGCAGATATGCAATGCAGAAAAAAGACAGAACAGCAAGGAAAGACTGAGAGACAGTGAGAGGCAAAGAACTACAAGACTGTCGGGGTGATCAAATCCTAGGTCTCACGAGAAAATTTGGTTGTGCAACCAGACAAGAGACAGGGAAGGAAAGAACAGAACAGATCCCTGCATTCAAACTCTCCATAACAACTTGAACAGGGTCCTATTCAATCCTGTCACACACTCGAGGAGTGTGATGCTACATAAACCCAGAGAGAGAGAGAAGCTCAAGGGGTTTATCAAGCATCATACATCAAGGGTGTGTAATAAATTTAAGTAATTACACCATCTCATGTATTTCATATAATCACTGATCATCAGTGTTTTTTCTCTGCCTCCCACAAATATATAATAGTCCACCTCTGGGCATGCTGGGACTCTTGTAAACTGGTAAAGGAAGCTTCACGATCTGCACTCAATGTAACAACTCATAAGAACACTGATGTACAAGTATGTAGAGGTTAGTTTCATTTTCTCATTAGACAAACCGCTCTGACACAGAGAATTGCACAGTCATTTCTTTGTGAAAAACATGGGACTCCAGGAAGTGCTGTGTTCAAAACACAGACTGGCAGTCTGAGGTGCACCAGTGATTTCTATATTGATAGTCTAACTGGCTAACAAAAAGTGTAATGTGGGTCAAACTTGGAATAAATACTTAAGAATGGAACTTCATATTTCTGGATTTCACTTTTAAAAGTGAAAGTGAATCACTGTTAAATGGAGTGCCATGCTGGAGACAATATGAGAAAGCGGGTCTCAAGCACAGCACTGTTCTGACACATCTCATGACTGCCATAGCAACTGGCCAGTTATTACAGCAAATAATACCTGGTCATCAACACTGAAAATATGGATGACCAGTTATTATAAATAAATAGATAAATATAAACTAAGAATACTAAGTAGGTATATTAATGTGAATTGTGGCCATGAAGCAGCTTATAATAAAGGCAATGAAAAGATTCATCACTGTGGGCAACAAGAGCATATTGTGACATCTAGCTTTAGGTTATTAAGATACTCGTTTTTCATTGTTTTTCTAATGTTTTTGTACATGATGCTGATGAAGCAAACTTTTGAAAATGTTCTGAAACAAGTTTTGTAATGTATAAAAATATTATTTGGTTTTCACTTTTGAATTTGGGGCTCCCCCCCTTTAATCACTAATGTTGGTATAAAAGGGTCACTTGATCAAACTTGTCACACCCCGGAGGAAGACTCTGGTTAGGAGTTGAAATGCTGGGTTGCTACCTCTCATCTGTTTGCTGTTGTTTAGCTGCATCATTCATCTGAATTACAGTTTGGGACTAGAGGTGTTACATTTTTACACTATGATTATGCTGAGCATCTTGTACATAAATCTCTTTGATTTCACTTTGAAATTCTGCAGCTTGTGTGCCTTCACATTTTTGGCTCTTATCTTACATTGGAGTTAGCCACCCCTTTTGTGAAGTGCACTGGCTTGATTTGGCTTGTTCACCAGCACCACACCCTTTGGAACTGCATTTAAGAGCAAAAAGGCAAGGTGGAGGACTCTCTGGTTGTCAGGGGAAGAAGTTAGGAGAAAAAAAGGAGGTAATGGTAAGTGGTAGAACTCTGTGGTGAGACCAAGGAAAATAGAGTATAGGGCATTGCAGAAGAAACACAAGATCACAATTGTGCAAGCCAAGGATGGTATGGGAGATGTGATTGCAAAAGTTACCAAGAGCAAGGAGAATAATCAACCCTTTTTTGATACATAAGAGACAAAAGGTAAGTAAGCAATAAGGTGTGACCCATAAGCATTGGGAGGATTTGAAGCAAGGCAGGGAAATATCAGAGGTACTGAAAAAACAATTTGTGCCAGTATTCAGCCAGTAGGTCAGGTGCAGCGACCAGCTGGGTTTGGACATTATATGACAGTTTAGGCTGAACAGGAGGCAGGCTTAGTTTTTAAGTACAGTTTCTATAGGGAGTGAACTGAGAAAAATCACAGAATACAGATTGTTTCCACCCCCAGGTTAACAGTCACATTAAAATGAGTTCTGTCTGGGCCACCTAGTGCCAGATCACTAAAACAGCCATCACTATAACACTTTTCAAGAAAGGGGCATTGCCAGATTGACACAGATAATTATTGTCCATAACACTTATCTCAATGCTTGACAGTGTCAGAATCAGTTATAAAAGATGTGGCGACCAATGTTAAAAAATTTTTTGTTGTGCTAACAGGATTAATGATGCATAAAGTTGTAATAGTGCAGGTGACAGCTGCTTTTAGTTTTTATTTTATTTATTTATTTAGCTTTTGTTGACCGGGTAAGTGCACTAGACAAATCCTGCCTATTTTCAGGCACGACCCGGGGGAAGGGGATACAGATGAATGCCAACTGACTTTGAACCAGATTAAGCTCTTGATGAACATACAGTAGTGGGTCATTAAGGTGTTTGTGCATTAATGCTAAAGACACAAATGCTCCATGTAAATGATGCTTTCCCCATGCATACATGGTACACAGGTATCTTTGATATTTCCTGGAAGTCCTTACAAGCTGCTAGAGGAGAACTAGCTAATACTTCCAGGAATCATATTTTAACATTACAGTAATGATGACTTGATGTTAAAAGGTATGCTGACCTGATGACGACACCAATACAGTGACATACCTCACTGTCGGCAATCTCAACACTTTGCTGACTGTGTTGGTGCACCTGAGTTAGGGGTACACTGTTTCCTGGTCCTGCACCCCCTCCCGGATGAGAATCTAAAGTACGGGGGGTGCAGATGGCAGATCCCCCTGTATATGCTGTTCAAGGGCAAAGCCCCCCCAATGAAAACACAGGACCAGGAGAAAAACAGGATTTATGTCAACCACAACTTGCGGTCGACATAAATCCTGTTGATGTGATACCAGTCTACAAAAGTGTTGCTGAACTGGCATCATAGAACTTTGTTAAAACAGATGATCTGGCTTTAGTCCCCTCTTGCACTAGCTTTACCCATTCCTATTAAAAAGAAACAGTCCCTGGTAGTCTACTGGTAACCCCCTACAAGTCCCTTTCCTATTGCAATAATAATAATAATAATAATAATACAGTTCCTGGTGTTAGTGTGTAGAGGTGGGCAAAGTCAGCAAAATTTGCCACATGAAGTATTTCATGAAATGCGCTCAATTCGTGGAGCGCAATTTGAGAAATTTGCCATTTTGCAGTGCATGGATCAAAGGCAAAAGTGTGGAATTTTGCAATGTGAAATTTCACACTTTGCCCCCCACCCACACCCCACCAACCCCAATATAAAATAATTGGGAAATCCCTGGTGTCTAGTGTAACCCCCATCCCACCAATCACCTGACCAATATCCCAGGTGTCTAGTGCAACCCCCCATCTGCTAATCACTGGCCCCAATCATAACAATCCTTGGTTTCTAGTGGAACCCTCCACCTACCTATCACTGGCCCCAATGATAACAATCCCTGATGCCTAGTGGAGCCCTCTCACCCCCATCAGGTAGGCCTCCCCAGCCCCATTCTGTCCCCAACTCCAAGGGGCCACTGGCAGAGCCCTTTTCCTACTTCCGCAGCCCGGCAGCCTAACTGATGTGCTCTCTCATTCTGAATGAATGAGCGCATGCTTGTACAAGCACGTGCTCATTCACTCATTCAGTCAGTCAGCTCCTGGTTGCAGTTGATGTTATTCCTGGTGCTAGAGAAGGCAGGGGAGGTTGGTCCGGGCTTTGGCAGGGGTGGCAGGATGGGGGGAATGGTGTTATGGACCACTGGGATCCCTGCAGTGTCAGTGGCTCAGTAGGTAGCACACTCACCATCTGAGGCTGGGAGATCAGAGAGCTGTGGGTTCAGTTCCCACATCTGGCACTTGGGTTAATATCCCAGTACTGACACTGTAGTGCAGCATGAGAGGGGTGCTGCACTTCTGAGGTGCCGTCTTTCCGATGAGACGTTAAACTGAGGTCCCATCTGCCTGGATTGATGGTAGTTCAGGTGGATGTTAAAGATCCCATGGCACTTCTCGAAAAGAGTAGGGGAACTTCCCGTGTCCTGGCCAATTTTCCTCATTCACTAAAAATACCACCAACAGCTTAATCTGGTTCAAGGTCAGTTGGCATTCATCTGTATCCCCCTTCCCCGGGTCATGCCTGAAAATAGGCAGGATTTGTCTAGTGCACTTACCCGGTCAACAAAAGCTAAATAAATAAATAAATAAATAAATAAAAAAAAACAGTTTAACCACAACATAACCAAGATCAACCATCTTAGGGTAGCTGGTTCATTCCACTGGGGTGTCAAACAGATGAGGCATACTGATGAGTCCTGGTAGGACGAAACACATGTCTATGTCTTCTGTTGGAACCCTTTGCAAACTGTGTGAGAGGCTTTTCGGCACCAGGCATTTCTGCTTAAAGTTGAACCAGCATAATATTCTGTGGTGATTTGCATATGCAGCCCATGATGCTTTGCATTGTGGAGGCATGTGTGATTTTATATATATATATATATATATATATATATACACACACACATACACACACACACTTTTTTTTAATTGGGGCTGGTGGTCAGCAGGGGAAGGGGGGATAAATCAGGGATGGTGTTGGGGAATTCATTTTTTGTAACCTCTACTTGCTTTGGTTTTTTTAAGTGCAGTTTGCACTTAAAAACCCCCAAAGCAAGGCAAAGTCACAAATGACGAATTTCAGATAATTTACAATAATTACTCAAAGTGCTCAGCAGGGTGAAATTTGCAATTTCGGGATATATTCATCTGCAGAGTAAAACATTTCTGCATCTCTATTAGTGTGGTACTAGCTTCTAGTTCTTTTCTGTTAGAATTTGTTTATTGAATTTGCAACAAGCAAAACACAAACAGTGAACAATATGACCAGAATTCAGTCATGAAACAGAAGAAAGCACAACATTTGTACAAAAAGGTAAGGCGCAGCTTACAAAACCCCACTTCTAGTTCTGATACCATCCCTGATACTAGTGCTTCTCCTTCTGGTCCCAGAATGAGTAATACATACTCCCCAGCTAATCAGTGGCTGGCACTTCACCTCCACTAACCATCACTGGTTCTGCCATCTGGATCATGCAAATAGATGCCAGCTTGGCATTCAGGTCACTCTATTGATATTTATCTCAAGCAAGTACACTATCGATACAGTGACATGTACACCAAACCACAATTTGCTTGTGTGACTCAGAGAGCGTCTGACAGTGGTGATTAGTGGAGGTGAAATGCCAACAGCAATCTTGTGGAGGGGTATGGATTACACATACCAGGACCAGCAGGAGGTTACCACTAGCACCAGGGACTGTATCATTATTGCAATAGGACCAGGACCCAGAAAACAGTACCCCTAGTACCAAAGACTGTATTATAATGCCAGTGGGACAGGGATTGAGAGGGGGTTACAACTAAAGTATAAGGGAATGTGATTGTTATTTATTTCATAACATGACTGAAGATATGGGGTGGGTACTAGACTACCAAGGAGACTATATATTGGAACCCAGGCACCTGGATAGAGATGAGGCACTAAATTACCAGGGATTAATTTGGCATGGGGTCAGTCCCACAGAGTCAAATATTCTCTGAGCAACCTTGAGCAAATCACTTCCCCTCTCCATGTACCACACAGCTGTGAATGTCTGCAGAAGGAGGACCCCACTGGAAATAAATGTTGCATCTCAGCTGGGCTTTCCTTAGCAACTATGCCATGAACATGGCAAAGAAATAATACAAACAAAAAAAACATTAATGGGTAATGTCTGGCTGTGTCACACTGTAGTGTTCAGCCTCTGCACTATTCAAGGAGCAAAGAATAGCTCCTGAGATGTACATGTGTCACTAATTAGATGCTAATTTTCAGTTTGAACAACCTTTGCTGCCTGGAGTCATATGCATTTCTCCATTAAAAGATTACAACATAGTTTGACATGGCAAACACATTTGGGATACCCTAACCACTACTTTACTCCATCGCAACCTATTGTTTCTATTGAGTGCAATAGGTGGTCAGACAGAGTCTGTGCTTTGTGCCTGAACAACTGTTAGGCCCTTGTTTTGCACCTCTCTCTCTCTCTGTACTATCTTTAGCATGCTTTGGGCACTCATTTGTGTGATCACAGCTGTTTTAAAGATAGCATTCTTTGTGTTTTGTGCAGTATAGTTCTTAAAAAATGGCCTTTGCATGGAGCAAACCTAACACTGTAGTGCAGTACGAGGGGGATGTTGCACTGTTGAGCTGTTGTCTTTCAGATGAGTCATTAAACCGAGGTCTGTTTTGCCCATCTCTGGTCACTGCCTAAGGGGAAGTAAAAGATTCCATCTTACTTATCAGTGAAGAGTAGGTGGAATTCTTTATTTTAAAGTCAAAAAGTAATAATATTGACCAGTTCATTTTGACATACATTTGCTGCTGTAAAAACAGTTTGAATCTATTCAACCATATATAATGCTTCAAAACAGCAAATAATTAATAGCAGTGTCCTTTTGTTAAACATATGCTATTGGTGTAACTGTAGTCCCAAAATAAAATTTTCATAAGTAATAGTAGAAAAGAGTGGTTCAGCCCAGTGTAATGCCAATGTATTCCAAAAGGACGCAATATATGGACAATCCATCAACAAATGTTGCATTTCTAATTGTTGAACACAAGAAGAGTGAGTACAATATCTTTAATCTTTACTCTTGTGTTTATGGGTAGCACTAACCTCCAGGTGCCCACAGCAAGCAAACCAGATAGTGAACCACATAATATTTAGGGATACGTGAATCCTTTAATTTTGTTAAAGCCATAAAAGCACATGCACTGGGGCAATCAGGCAGAGCAAGCAGTACTTGAAATTTGCCAGCCATTATATGGTGACATGTAGTGCTGTTTAGAATGTTGAATTCTGCCAGTGGAAGTAGCATGGAATGTCCATTCCACTTGTGGAATTTCCAGTGGAATTTCACTGGTTCTTCTGCAGAATTCTGCCTGCTGGTATGCATGGAATAATATTCCTAGGAACAGCATTTTTCCACATAAAATCATTTCATAACCATTTCTGTGGAAAATATTGAGATCCCTGGAACAAAATAAAAAAAAAATGTTGCAGAAAACTCATTCCTCATTTTTCTGCCATGGAAGTCTGCCATTCCATTTCCAGTTAAATTCAGCAGACTTACAAGAATTCCGTGAAATTTCACTCATTCCACTGGAATTTGAAAATTCTGCACTGCACTAGTGATACAATTGTTTTCTATGTAGATCACGAAGACATTTTTTATCTGATTTCCAGCATTTAACCTTCTGTAAGCCCAGCAAAATACAACTTGGAACATCATGTATATCCCTTTCTTGGGCATTTTAAATATACTTCCGCCACAAGAGGAAGAAAACAAATTCCATTACCCATGAGCTCCATACAGTACTCAACAGATCACTAGAAAAACCTTAAAAAAATAATATAAGAATGAATACCACAGGGTTACTCAATCCCAGACATCCCTGTAATACATGCAAATAACTTACATGTCTCTCAACAGGATTCAGCCTGCTGCTATATAAACACTGAAAGAAAGTGCTATAAAAACAATCTTCCAGCTGTAGTCAAGGTGGAAAAACATAACTAATTTACAGAAACTGTGGAAGCAATAAGGTTTTAAGCTAGTATATTTGTTTCATTCTGGAAGGCTGAAGTTGTTTCCATCTATGTAAAAAACTTGCCCATGTTAATAATCAGGCCTCCAAATTAACTTGTCCCATGTCTTGATCACCAAAATAAACCCCCCAAAGCTGCATTTTGGAATATACGTCTGATATATTCAGTGCAGCCACATTCCCACAATCACAGGTACCTTGTCCTCAATACATGGCTTAACTCTTATGTAGATTTAATTTAGAGACTGAAAATTTAGAAAACTTTTGAACTCCCTGCAAAGCTTGCACACTTGCTGCAGAATTTGCCATGGTTAAGACCAGACCATCCACATATGCCTGGAATTTTACTGAATCAACCCAACTGGGTGAAAATGATACCCCTATCCTTGAACACTGAGGGCCAGCTTCTAGAAAGTATACACCAATGCGCAATGCAGATGTGCCAAAGAGAATGGCGCAAGTCACAAATACATCCAGCACTTACACCAAACGCTATTCTACATTGCGAGATGCGCATTGTCGCAACGCAGTACGCCAATGTCGAGTTATGCTGCAGTTGTGACAAACCAACAGGTATGCAAATGCATAACTGAACATATGCCAAGGAAACAGCAGAGAAATGCCAGGGCGGGATTCTAGAAGCAGCAGTGCCACAACATTCACCAAGACCAGACAGCGCAACATAAACCAGGTGGGAGCAGGTGCAACATACACAGCAAAGAATGGAGCAGGGCCAGACAGGCCAGCCACACAGCAACACACATGTGGGATAGGAAGACAGTGACCAAGGAAGGCAGGCACACAGGTGCAGTGTGACACAGGGTACAAAGGGAGCACAGAGGCCACAGGCACAATGTGGGGACGAAGGCACCACCAGGTACAACGCTCCTGCCATGGCCACTGATACATAGAAAAACAGTGCAACCACAAAAGGGACACAGCACCACATGGCACAGACCAGTGGACAGTCAGTGGTGAGACACACCAACGTCCATGCCAGTGGTGCCACCTGCAGGGAACAATGGCACCCTGAGGCAGAAAGGCGCAGCACAGAAACTGTGCCACCACACAGCTGGGAGGTACAAATGAGGTGGCAAGGACACCAAAGCATGAAAGGTGACCTGCAGCACACAGACCACTATGCAGATGTGGCCTATGGACAGTGGCCTGTGCTGGGGGCAGCACAAATGGCACACCAACCTGATGCACAGGGAGGGAACATAGGGGGACAGTAGGCACCAACACCAGTGCACACCCCTGTGCATAGTGACAGACACACACTCACACACAGCCAAACATATCAATAATGGACACAGAGACAGAGTGTATGGCAAACAATTTAATGTACAAAACAGGGACAGGGATACAGGGTTACAATGGGAGGGGGAAGGGGATTAACAACAGGCAAGAACAACACAGTGTAACAGTAGAGGAAAAACAAACACAAACAGCCACCCACAACCCCCTCCAAACACCATCCCGCTCCCACGCACACCCCAACACAGGCCCAACACCCAAAAAACAGTCCCACCCACAAACCAACATCAACAATCAAACCTACCCCCAAACAAAAAGCAATAACCCAACCCAACCTCCCAATGTACACCCACAACAGCCAAACAGACACAGCAGAAACAACCACTCCTATATACAATCACACCCACACAGTAGACCCAACCCATGAGTGGCTGTGGCAGACATGGCCACTATGTGTGCCGGAGTTCCTCCAGAAGGGCGGCCACAGAACCCTGAAGGCGGCCAATGTCCTGGAGGATAGCTGCCACAAGTTCCACCAGGCATTCCCGATCTGGGCACCCACTCTGCACATGTCCTGTGGTGGGTCCTACATCTGCCATGGGCATTGGCTCCTCCCGCTGCAAAATGGGCATGTCCACCTACTGCTGTGGTCCAGTGTCCACAGCAGCAGAGACAGTGGGGCAAGGCACTGTGTCTGTAGGTGGGTTATCCATGGCTGCCCCTGCTGCAATGTTGTCACCTGTGTCCCCGGTCGGTGCTACAGCGGATGGGGATGGGGCCTTGGCTGCATCACTGCAGAGTCACCTGGCTGAATGAAAGTGGGCCAACTGGCTTCTAATGTACACCAGCAGTGGTGTCCCCCAGAACTGGTCATGCCTCCAATAGTGCCTGGATCCTGGCATCAGTTACGATGGCAGAGGAGATGGAGGAGGAAGAGGTGGAGGTGGAGGAGGAAGACGTTGCTGGCAGCACCCTGGCCTCCGTTGCCTGCCCTGTGTGCGCAACCTGTACTCCTCTACATTGGTGGCCTTGACATCCGCCATCGCCTGCAGCAGGGCCCGCTGTCATTGTGGCAGCCTGATATGGACACCTGTAGGGATGTAAAGGACGCAGTCAGTGCCTGAACTGGACAGTGGTGCACACACAAATAGGCAAGCAATGTGAGGGTGCAGCACAGGCCACATAGTGCCCACCAGCCAAGGCCATGGCCCAAGGGTTACATGGAATGTACGTACCTGACCTCCACTGACGTGCCTCCTGCCTGAGGCTGGCGAGGTGTCCCTGCTGCACAGTGTGCAATGCACCAGTGAAACCTGTGGGGTGAAAGGTCAAGTGAGTGTGTTGGAGGCATCACATGACAAGCCCACCGGCACTGCAGCAACAGACATAGAGCTGTAGGGATACATACCAACACTGGTGTTTTGGTCGGACCACATCTCCACATCCCTGCAGTGGGCCATGCTGATCATCTGCTGTAGTACACTAGCCTCCCTGTGTTCAAGGTCCTGCCAGCAGTGTGTCAGCTGGTGGATGGTGCACCTAATACCTGTAGCCGTGGCCATGTGGGCAGAGATGGCTGTCCAGGCCCACTAACGGGCAGCAGCACTGCTCCTGTGGCACTCAGGTAGCAGCAGTGTCCGGCCCCACAGCTGCACATAGTTGACGAGCATTGCCATCTCATGGAGTGTGAAGTTTGGCGCTTGTCCGCTGAGGCTGAGGGTAGAGCCTGATGACATCTCGGGCCAGCTACTGCATTGCACATGTAACCAGGAATGGCACAAGCATCACTACAGATGTCCACAGTGACTGTGCACACTACCCCCACCCACCATGCTCAAACCGGACACCGGCTGTGGGTTATGGGTTGTTGCTGGGCCACAGAACTGCAACCGTGTCCCTACCCCCATGTGGCATCCTCATGTCAATGACACGCACAGCACAATGTGTGCATGTGATGAGCCACGACATGCAGGGGCCGGGCACACAGTGCTGCGCACAGTGACCACACTGCATCACCATGGCACCCATCCCCGCAGAGGCATGCCGCAGTATGGCTCTGCACAGTGTGTGCATGGGGTGCCACATGCAGCCCTGCCATATGTCCACACCAGCACCCCATGAGGAGGTGCATGCAGCCACACCCACCAGGTGGACAATGAGATGACACACTGATGTCCGTGGGTGCTGGAATGGGGACAGAAAGGTACCTACCTGTGCTGTGCACCGTGGGGTACGAAGTGGGTGTCGCTGACTGGCCTGGAGCACTCCTGGATGGGGAAAAAGCAGGACAACATGAGCATGTGGCACAGTCTGGGAACCTGGAGCAGCTGTGGTGCGGCATTGTGTACCTGCCTGGACCTGTGCGGTGGCTCTGTAACCTACACAGGGGACAGAGAGCAACATTGTTAGGTACACAGTGCTGGACAGGCTGTGGGAATGTGTGCATTGAACAATGCCGAATACTCACCAGAGTCCCGTGGAAGTCTGCCGGGGAGTTATGGAGGCAAAGGACGTGGGTTAGTACAGAGCCAGATGTGCCCCTATGGCCAGCAGACTCTGGGTAGCACAACCCCCCCAACCCCTGCTGTCACCATCCCACAGGCCTGTAACCACAAAAGGACCAGGATAGACCCCACAACACCCTGCTGTGTCCACCCATGCACAAGGTGTGGTGGTCGGGTGTCTTCCCGACGGGTGTAACATGGAGGGCATGGCACAGGGACAGTGACACACAGCCATCTGACCAGGCAGCAGTGTGCCTGTGTGAAAGACACAGGCAATGTCCTGCAGAGGCCACGCCCCACACAGCCTTGGCCATGTCCAGTGGCACACAGCCCCTGCCATTCAGGATGGCCGGGCATGGTCCACCACGTGCAGCACACAGGCATGTATGGCGCTACATGGGTGGATGGTGCCGCATGTCCGGGCACAGCGCAGTGGCCTGTGGGTGGGCCAGCCAACCACTGCAGTGACACCCCCCCACCAAACCAAAATGCCTCGCTGATGCACCAGCACAGTGACAGTGTGCCTGGGCCATGGCACCACCTGTGTGTGCCAGTACAGGCGATGGGCTGGCAACACAGTTGTAACACCTGTGCCCATTACCAGATGCACTGTGTACCCATAGTGTGGGTGCAGGCACACTGTCCAGGCATCTACGCCTACAGCACTGGACTACTGCACCTCACATACCGCACAGTCAGAGACACACCAATGTGACCCTGTGGAACACCATGCCACCAGTTGTGCACTGCAGTACCCTGTAGTGGCCTACATGGCCCACACAATGCATGCATGGCTGTGTCTGTACCAACCCCACCCAGCTGTGGCAGCACTGTGCACCAAATGCAGGCTGCCTGTGTGTGCCAGACTGCAACACGAACAGCCTTGTACCACAGAGGCCGATGAGGGGAATGGCCATGGCCTGTGTAGCACAGGCATGCTGGCATGTGCCATGTTCAGTACTGCTGCAAGGCCCAGGGGAATGGGGGCATCCACCATACACCCCTCAGCACAGAGGCCATCAGACCCCATGCCCTGCCCCATGGCCCTAGCCCAATGCCACCGGTGTCACTCACACAGCCACTGTGCTGTGCCTGCATGTCGCCGTCCAGGTGCCACATCCATTACACACCCATCACCGTTGAGCACGGTGCGCATCCCACCAACATGGGTGCAACAGTGGACTGGCCATGAGGCACACTGCCTGGGGTGGCGCACCCCACCCCGAGGGTCACTGTCCTGTAGCAGTCCCAGGGGTGGGAGGGGGGCCGTGTGACACGTCTGGTAGGGGACTGAGCCATAGGATGCCTGGCCCCACCACAGGCATGGGATAGAGCCTGCCAGGCCTAACCGCATGGGTGGATGTAGGACCACACAGGCAACATGTCACCACCCACATGTGGCAGGGCCGGTACCCCACCCACCGCACAGTGGTGTGTGGCTGTACCATGCCCCCTATAAACCTGCCCACCTCCACAACACAGCCCCTGGTACTGTCCACAGACAAGGCACATACTTATCGGTTCCCTTGGCTGGCCTCCATTGGGTGGGCCATGCCTGCACACCACCCACCCAAGCCACGGTATGGGGACTGTACCCCATTGCACCGCACAGGGGCACTCTGTGCCACACTGCGGACACCCATGCTGCACACATTGCCAGCCTACGAGTTTATCACATCAGTGGGCGGGCCGCCTACCACTAGGACTGTCACCCAGGGACAGGCATGCAGAACATGTACAGGGGTGCATCCAGACAGTGCCGTTTTGGCAGTGCCAGCACCATGTCCCCCACCCCAACCATGATAGTGCCCATCCCCCCAATTGCACCCCCTCACCACTCATGTATGACCACTGTCAGATGTCCCCCCAACAGCCTACAGTGGTCATACATGTGACTCCCATACACCGACAGCTGTACAGCGCCACCCAGCTGTGGACTGCAGAAACACATACTACGCATCAGGGTGCTGATGCAATGTGAACAGTGTATGGGACATGACTGGCACACCACATGGCTGTACACAATTGTCTACAGTGTGTACGCCTGCCTACACACCAGTGCATGTCTGCTGCAGTACAACAGTGGCCTGTGCCCCATGGCAGGGTGTTACATGCCTGTAATAGGTGAATAGCGATGTGCCCATCCTGGTCCACATACACTGTGAACACTGCATAGCACCTGCCTCACTATGATAGGCAAACATAATACCTCTACAATGCCTATAGCATTGCTCCCTGTACAGTTAGTAGTGTCCCAAGGTAGCACTTGCTAACCACATAGATCTTACCCTGCCACGGTGTTGTAGGTTGCAGTACCCCACAAGCAGGCAATGGGATCAACAGTGTGAAAGTCACTGTACAACTCTTGGGATACAAATGGGACAGTGGTATGCATGCCTGTCCTAGCCCTTCCTGCCAGTAACACAGGGTGTAAGGGTATGTGGGGGGGGCTGCAGTGGCCCAGTACTCACCAGTCTGCTAAGTATCTGTCCCTGTCCTGGTCTGGATGGCTATGTAGACATGCAGCTAACTCAATCTCCAAAGTGTACACTCCCTGTACCGCTACACAGTGCCTAGACCTCTCAGCTCGCTATTGTACGTGCCCCCCGTGCTTTTTGCACGTGGATCGCAAATCACACATCACAGATACGCATTTGCAGCATGTGAAACAGCAATCGTGAAGCGCATGCACGTTGTGCAGCATGGCAATTGTGATGTTTGGCTGCATCATGCATGTTGTCACACAGATGCATGTGCTATTTGCAGCCGCAACGCGGTTGTGGATTCGATGTGGGTAGCACTGCCTCTGTGGTTCTTGTGCCTGCAGGGCTGCATATGTGAGTGTGTGTGTGTGTGTGTGTGTCCCAGTGGGGGGGGGCATGGCAGACTGTTGCCCACAGGCCATAGCACGCATTTGGTGGTGTTGCACTTAGGGACACACCCTACCCACCATGGTCCCAGTAAGTCCCTAGCATTGCATTGACACAATGAAGACACAGCATAGGTTCGGGGTGCAATCATGTTTATTTGGTGACAGTGCTCATTACACACATGTGCACATTGACCAGTGCACCCTGGTTCCACCCAACACATGTGGCCCACACTCACCCATGCAAACAGTCATGCATATTCACACCCACACACACCCTTGTGCCCACACAGTGTTCCCCATGGACATGTGCCCCTTGCCATGCATATGGCCCCACACACCCATTGCATCCCCCCCACCTGTTCCCCTACTGCACAGGTTACGTGGGAAACTCACAGCTGTCTGCCACACACATGCCATCCTCGCACTGACCCCTCTGGTGCCAGGTGATGGGTTTTGGGGGACCCTGCCAGTCTAGCGGGCTGGGCGGTGCACTTGTGGACGACACCAGGCATCACAATCTGTGGGCCTGTGTGTGCCCCACAAGTGGGCTGATATGCCTTCACCCATGCAAGCCTACGTGCCTGTGAGTCACATGTGGCGGCTGTGCCGAGGCTGCACGGTGTGTTCCCCATCCTGTGCTGAGTACCTCGGGCCCTGTGCAACCTGCAGGACACCCTCCTCAGTGTGCCTGCCCCCCTGTGCATGCCCTGTGACTGAGCCTGTACCTGTGGGACTGTGTGTGGTGCTTGTCCTAGCCTGAACCTGTGTTGCTGGCATGCCTGTGTGCGCAAGCAATGTCGCACCCTGGTGCTGTTCTGTGCCCGGGTCAGGGTGGACGGTGACGGGCTGTGCATGCGACACTGGCAGCATGTCTGGCAGATGGGTGGGTACTGACGCCTGGGCCAGGGGTGGGGTAGGGGGTTCCACTGGCTCTGGTGGCTGTGTCTGGGTGCTGGACTGAGCGGTGGCCAGGGGTGCCACCCACTGGGCCAGGCCTTGCAGGTGCTGCAGTGGCAGCAATGTGCACGCTATGGCCTGCATGGCCATGGCCATGGCTGTATCCTGGCTCTGCTGGTGTGCCAGCATGTTCTCCAGGCCTATGCTGAGATAGTCCATGATGACTGTCTGCCATTCAGCACAGTGCTGGATGCCCTGTATAGCATCCCCCAGGCCAGACATGCTTACCGCTGTGTCCCTTGTGAATGTCTGCAGGGTGGCAGCGATGCTGGTGAGCTGCAGCTCCATGCAGCAGTGGTGCTTCTGCATGCCCTGCTGTATGTTTGCAAGCTCCTAAATGCAGTCCCCCTGGCCGGCCAGCACTGATTGGCAGGACTCCCTGATGTAGGCTGGCAGGGTCTGCTGGGCATGCAGCACCCGGACGGCCTTGTCCAACTCGTCCTCAAGTCCACGGGCACTCAGTGGGCTAAGCAACCCTATGCCAGTGGCCTCATCTGTCAGTCGTTCTTGGTCTGTCACCTCCCGCTCGACCACGGGCGTCTGCATCACCTCCACAGATGTGGTGGCACTGCTGGTGGTATCCTCATTGGTCCCCTGCTGGTCCTGTGGCAGTCCAGCTGCATCCCCCTCACTGCTGTCCACCACCTCTTCAGACATGGGGCTGTCACTATCCCCACTGCCCTCAGGCTTACAGATTGGCTCTGGTGTCCCTGCCATGGGTGTGCTGGTAGCAGGGCTGCCTCCAGCATCCGTTGGGCTGCTGTCATCAGCCATCACCATGCCGGTGGTCTGGGCCATGCCAGCTCCTTCAAGGCCCTGCCACTGCTGCTCCCATCCTCTGGCTCCGCTGGGGCCACCTGTACCAGCTGCCACTGCAGCTGTTGGATGGGGAACATGTTAGTGTGTCCCTGCAACACAGCGTGCCCTCACCTGCCTGAGCAGTGTTTCCCTCTCTGGTCTGCGGCGGCGTGGCGCTCTGGCATTGCACCCACCCCACTCCTGTGCTGCCCTACCTACTGTATGCTTTTTCTGTATATGTATCCTGCACCACTGGCATTGACCCTCACCATTGCTGCCCTTGCTGTGCTATTCAGCATGGTATGGCGACTCCAGTTGTCTCACGGTCACCCAGTACTGCTCACCACTGTGCAGTGGCACCATGCATGGGCAAAGCCATAGGACCTCACTGTGCTGCAGGGGCCTGCACCCCTGGGTGCCATGCCAGCCTTGCACTGGCCCTGTGGCCATCACCTACAGTTGGCAGGCACTGGGACGGTGTCCCATGCCCCATCCCTACTGCCCAGCACAGGCCTGTGCATGGCCACCCCCTCCCATGCACACAGTGCTGGTCACACCATCCCCTGGTGCTGCCCAGTCCATCCCTCAGCATGCCCCCCCACCAACAGTCCACAGTGCAGGTCAGAACAATGCCCAGTGCAGCCAGGCCTATCCCTCAGCATGCCCCCCACCAACAGTCCACAGTGCAGGTCAGAACAATGCCCAGTGCAGCACAGCCCATCCCTCAGCATACCCACCCCACCAACAGTCCACAGTACAGGTCTGAACAATGCCAATGCCCAGTGCAGCCCAGCCCATCCCTCAGCATGCCCCCCCCAACCAACAGTCCACATTGCAGGTCAGAACAACACCCAGTGCAGCCCAGCCCATCCCTCAACAGGCCCCCATCCTTCCAGATGCATGGTCTTGTGCCAGCTCCTCCACAGTTCACCATGGGTCATTCCTTTGCACAGATGCACATGTCGGTTACACACATGCCTGTCTCTAGCATGCCCCTCACCATTTTCTGGTTCCCCTGGACCACCCTGTGGCCAGCTGTGGCCATGTGAGGGTCCTGTTGCATGCCTCCCCACCATTGCTTCTGCCTACACAGTGCCTCCCCACCACTCCCCCATCTATGCTGTGGGCTTGTGTGCTGTTGCCCTGTCAGGCCTGCCCCATACATTGCTGGTTGTTTGTCCCTACCTGTGGCCATCCACTGTCTGAGTGTGTCCAGCTGTATGACACCAATGATGCTTTGCTGGCTGAGGTGTGCCGCTATCCTCAATGGTGCTGAGTGGCTCCTGCTAGGTGGGTCCACCCCCTGTGCCCTGTGTACTGTGCCTATTCTGCGCCAGCTTGCGCTTGACAAGGCGCTTGAGGTCATTCCATTTTTTCTGCACATCCCTCACTGTCCTGTACTGTGCAGTGATGGCATTGACCCTCCGTGCCACCCTGTCCCAGGCCCTCTTCCTTTTCTCCCTTTTCTTTGCATCCCCTCCATGGCACATGAGGAGTGCATGGTGGCGATCTATCTGCTCCACCAAGGTGTTCACCTCCTCATGGCCAAAGTTCCTCTTCTGTCTTTGCCATTCTGCTGCGGCTTGTGCCATTGCTATGTCATATCTGCTAGTGTATGTTGGGCCGCAGCTGCATGTTGAGCACTTTTATATGGTGTATCTTGCATGTCATGATTTACGCAGTTGCGTTTGGCATATTCTCGCATGTTCTAGAATCGCTCTTATCTCGCATGTCGCAGTTGCTGTTGCGTTTCTTTACGCAACTGCATTTCTTGCATCTGGCATATTTCTCTTTCTAGAATCGGGCCCTGAGACTATATGTCTGATTAATGGGTCAGTACAAAAGAAGGACAACAATGGGCTAAGGGGGCATCTCTGACACACCTCTACATATAGGCACTATTTTACCCAGACATTCATTCATCAAAGTAGAAAGGAAAGTTGAATCATGCAACATTTTAATCCAGGAAACAAAGGTTTCTGGTAATCCATACAATGTTAAAACTGAAAAGATGAACTTATGTGATAGTCTATCAAAGGACTTTTCCTGGTCTATTCCAGGAGAATGCCCTTTATCCTGCCTCTATAGCTTCTTTTAAAAAGGTCTCTAAACACAGTGTTCTGTATATTATGTCCTGATGTTGCACAGGACTGTACTAGGGCTATTAAAATAGCAGCACATTTTGCCAATCATAAACAAATTATTTTAGTATTTTATAGTCTACATTTAAAAGGCTTATTGGATGTTAGTTTGTCAAATCACTTCGAGCTCCATTCTTATATATGTATATAAAAAAAATGTAAAAGATTCTGCCATTTGTGTCATAATACAAATAGTGCTCAGGATTTCATTACAAACTGCAACCAAATATTCACCTACCCCTTGATTACAAAGTTTTTACCATTCAGCTGATAAATCATCTGTATCCAGGGTGGAATTGGTATGTAACAGGCCAATAGCATGGCATGCTTCAGCTCCTGAAACAGGCACAAACAAAGCCTCCTTTTCATATTTTGTCAACTCTGGTAGTTAGACGGAGTCCAAAAAAGGAGCCCACCTCATCCCAACTGGGATTTCAGTTCCTACCGTATCAACCACAAAAGTCTGTACTAATTTCAGCATGTTCTTGTTAGTGGAACAAGGAATTTTCTGTTCATTAAACATCAAAAGCAAATGTTTTAAATGACTACACCATGTTTTTACACATTTTTTAAATGACTCCATAGGCTTGTAAAGGAGAGGCTATTGTTTACATTTACACCAAAAGTGAACTTATTAAAATAGGACAAATGCAGCTTCATAGCATTTGACAATTTTAAACACAACCTCTCCTGATTCACAAATCCTGTCCTGAGAATACTAAAATCAATCAATCAATCAATCAATCAATCAAAATCTTTATTTATTCAGGCGAACATCATTGAGCATAGCTCATTTACAAGATGGACCTGAGTAGTCATAACACAAAAAAGGTTACAGAGTGTATACAAAAACATGATATTGAAATAGCACAAATACAAACATTTATGAGTGAGATAGATGTACAATTATTTACATATATACAAGGCAAAGGACAGTAAACCAAAACCTATTAAAGGTGAGAAACAAACAGTCTGGTAGGGATAAGGCTTGGATAATGGTACATGGGTGGGCATATGTTTGAGGTTTGATGTGAAAGGACCAGAGGAATGATAGAAGAATAGGGAGGAGCTTTAGAAGGGGTGGAGGAGAGAGGGGTGTGGGGTGTGGGGGTGGGAGGACTAGGCCTTGTGGAAGCAATTGCATGAATCTGGGATTAGCTGGTGTACAGCTTTTGAAGATGTAAGGGGATCAGTGTTTCCATTTTCAATGTCTTTTGATAGAATTCCAGATGAGTGCCAGGAATAACTGATTGCAGCTCTTCCATACCTGGTGCAGGTGATAGGAATCTTCAGCAGGATCAGTTTGTTGATCCTCAAGGTGTAGGGCCTGGATGTGATCTGGTTGAAGCAGTCTGAGATGTAGGAAGGAGTTTGTTTGTCAGAGCTTTGTAGATCCAGGTAGCAGCATTTTTTCTTCTTCTATGTTGCAGGGATGTCCAGCTGACTGCATTGTAGAGAGAGCAATGATGGGTGCTAGAGGGAAGGTCAGTAATGAATCTAATAGCTCTATGATACAGGGTGTCTAGTTTGTTTAGATGGGAGAGGGAGCAATGACCATAGAGGAAGTCAGCATAATCAATGAGGGACATGAATGATGCAAGGATTAATCTTTGTTTGGAATCTTTGGTCAGGTAGTGTTTGATTCTATAGAATAGACCAAGTCTTTGTCTTAGCTTTTCAGGAGCTCTTCAACGTGGGTAGTATAGTCTAGTTTATTGTCTATCCATACTCTAGGTATTTGAATTTGTCAACATATTCCAGATTTTCACCAAGGATGGTAGAGAGTTGTGGGAGGGTGAATGATGGATAGTGGAAGAACAGTTCTTGGGGCAAAGAAACATAGCTTTGGTTTTCTTAGCATTTAGTAATAATTTTTTTAATAGGTTATGCTGGAGGAGGGAGAATTGAGACTGTAGGAGCTCACAGGCTTTTGATGGTGAGGGATCGCTTCATAAAGTACAGTGTCATCTGCAAAAGGTGGATATTAGAAAGAGAGATTGAGTCAATATTGTTGATGTAAATGGCAAAAGGATGGGACCCAGGATGGAGCCTTGCGGTACACCTCTTGAGTGGCTTAGGGTAGATAGATCACCATCATTCTTTACCAGTTGTAGCCTTCCAGAGAGATAGCATCTGAACCATTTAATAGAGAGTGAGTCAAGGCCTATGGAGTTTAGTGAGGTGATTAGAAGATCATGATCCACAGTGTCAAAGGCTTTGCTTAGATCCAGAAACACAGCACAGGTATTATTCTTTTGTCTAGGGCAGTCTGCCAGTCATTTGTGACTTTTGCTTAGTGCAGAGATGGTGTTATGCATAGATCTAAACCCAGATTGAGCTGGATTTAGGAGATTGTTGGTATCAAGGTAGGCAGTTAACTGAGAGTTTACCAGCTTCTCAAGCATCTTGGATAGTATCGGTAGATGGAGATGGGCCTATAATTATTGAGGTCCATGGGATCACCTGCTTTTAAGTAATGGAAACACTTGAGCTGTTTTCCATATTTAGGGATAGTACCAGTGACAAGTGATAGATTGAAGAGGTGGGTGAGGGGGGGTGTTAAGGCATACAGTGCTACTTTTAGAAAGTAGGGATCCAGGGAGTCTGCACCTGCACTTTTGGTGGAATCTAGTTGGAGTAGGAGGTCTTCTTTTTTGAACAATATTGGTTTGAATGAGAATGTGGAAGCAACCTTTGACTCTCAGTAGATTGTAGGTTTAGAGATGATCTTAATAGGTTTGCAGGAGAGGAGTCGAAAGCCAGGCCAGCTGTAGTGAAATGGTCATTGAAGGCATTCAAGATATTTTGCTTGTCGGTGATTTCAATATTATTTAATTGAATTTTGGATGGTAGGACAGGGTAGAGGTTTGACCTAGGATGCCCTTTATGGTACCCCAGAACCTGGAAGGGTTGTTATAGGAGGCATCTAGTTCAACTGTGTAGAAGGTTGCCTTGGCTTTTCTTACTTGTTTGTGCAGGAGTTTCTGGCTTTTCTGAATTGGAGCCAGTCATTTGGGTCCTTTGTCTTTCTTGCCCTTTTCCAGAGTTTGTCTCTGGCAAGCAGTGCGGATTTGAGTTGTCGCAGAGAACCAGCGACAGGATTTGAGTTTGGTTCTGACACTGGTGAGGGTGCATGTGAATTGAGGCACTTATGATTATATCATTTAGGATTTGAAGAGCTGACTCTATTGAGGCTGTGAGATAGAATTCTTGCCAACGTGTGGTGTGGCACAGATCATGGAGATATCCTGTAATATTAAAGTTCTTTTTGACCTTCTGGGAGGAATTTTGCAGGATTGGGTGGCTTGATTGTTGATCTAATGGCAGCTATGGGACAGTGGTCACTTATGTCACTGAGAAGTACTCCTGCATAGGGATAATGATGAGGTTTATTTACCAATATAATATCCAGGAGTGTGCTGTTGAGAGTATTCTTTGGGTTGATCCTTGTTGGTTCTTTGATTAATTGAGAGAATCCATAGGTGTCACAGAAGGTTACCAGGGGTGCAGATGCATTAGTCAGCCAATTTAAGTTCATGTCTCCTAAGATGATGGTGTCTTCTGGGCCCAGATTAAGTATGGATCCCAAATGGGATAGGAAGTTTGAGGCCTGCAGAGGGGGGCCTATAGCAACCAACCAGTTGAAAGGAAGATGTGTTGGGAAGGGTTATTTTAATAGACAAGCATTCGAATTCCTTTGGTTGAGATGTAGAATTGAGGCAGGATGCAGAGATATTTGCTTTGACATAGATGGCTACCCACCGCCCCTGGATAGACGGTCAGATCTGAAGAGCTGATAGTTGGGAAGGTTTATTTCACTATCTTTGTTGCAGATTTGAGCCATGTTTCAGATATAACCAGACAGTCCGGTAGGGTGTGTGCAACCCAGGCCTGTATTGATGAGAACTTTTTTAGGAGGCTGCAGGCATTGAAGTGAAGAAAACTCAATCCATTTATGGAGATTAGGTCAGTTGGAGAGATCGAGCTTTCAGTGGGTCCAGGGTTGATTTCCACAGTGCCAACACAGACCAGCAGAAAGAAGATTAACTTGATGAGGGCACCAAGTGATAGGAGTAGTGAGCAGTCAGGCAGTTTTTTCTTCTTTCTTGGGATCCAATATATAGTGGGTGATGATCCTGCTGCATGGTTATCGATTTTATCATAGATTGCCAGCTTAATGGACAGGTGTAGGGAGTAATTGTAGTGCCAGTATGGTAGCAGGGGGATAGAGGAGTTCCAAACTGGTTGTGAGCCTTTTGGGATTCCCAGGATTATTGTGCAGAAGCCGTGTAGTATGCATGTATAGTTTAGGGGTATCCACTGGGGACAGTAGAGGGGCAGTGTTGAGTGGTCACCCTAAGCACCTCGGTATGGGTTCCAACAGTTATCTCATCTGGATCTAAGGAAGGTGAGAAGCAAAGCAGCAGTAGTAGGTGCAGTAGCATGGTGGAGGGTAGGAGAGGGTTAAAGAAAGTAAGATGATGTGAAGAAAATGAGGCTCGGAATTGGCTGGGAGAATAGCTATGGTGGGGATGAGATTTGTGGAAGGTGTGTATAAAAGAAACACCCTGAAGGGGTGGGGCGGGCAAAAATTTTGCTGCTTTCCCGTACCTTCTGGCTTTCTCCCGGCCTCCTGGTTCCCTTTTCGGCTATGCGGTGGCTGCCCACCCGCTGGCGGCTCGGAGCCCCTCTGGTGTGTGTGTCCTCGAGGGCAGGCCGGCTAGAAGGGAGGGGACAGAGGAGAGGGCAATCAGAAGAAGCACTTCAGGCAGTGGCTTGCTAGAGGTGCTAGATTGTAAAACTTTGCACAACAAAGACTGGGAGGGTGGGGGTTAGGCGCCTGAGCGTCAGCCCAACACAAAATTGACCCAAAAGACTGTAATTACTATCTAAACAGGTAGTATGCATTTCACAGAAGTACAGTAAAACAAGCAAAAACAGCCCTTTTTAGAAGTTAACTTTACAGTACACAAACACAAGCAATCTCAACCAGTTTTGGTGGTGCAAAGATACAGCAAAGTCAATGGGAGAAGGCGCACCAATCCAGAGGCTGGCAAAGTCGTGATGCGCCTCTCGATTGGCTGGTGCGGCTTTCAACCTTTCTGGCTTTCTCCCCGGCCTCCTGGTTCCCTTTTTCGGCTATGCGGTGGCCGCCCGCCCGCTGGTAGCTGGAGCCCTCTGGTGTGTGTGTCCTCGAGGCAGGCCGGCTTTCTGGCTTTCTCCCCGGCCTCCTGGTTCCCTTTCCCGGCTATGACGGTGGCCGCCGCCTGCTGGCGGCTCGGAGCCCCCTCTGGTGTGTGTGTCCTCGAGGGCAGGCCGGCCTTCTGGCTTTCTCCCCCGGCCTCCTGGTTCCCTTTTCGGCTATGCGGTGGCCGCCCGCCCGCTGGTGGCTCGGAGCCCCTCTGGTGTGTGTGTCCTCGAGGGCAGGCCGGCTTTCTGGCTTTCTCCCCCGGCCTCCTGGTTCCCTTTTCGGCTATGCAGTGGCCGCCCGCCCGCTGGCTGCCTTGATGATGTCAGCGGAGAGAGATGCCAGCTGTGCAAATGTATTCTAGCTCTACTACCATATTCAAATACCAATAACTTTAAAATGAAAAATGATAGTATGGGACTGTGAGCATGAAGGTTGTTCAGCACAAAAATATCTACAAAATGAGTGGTGTTTCATTTATAGATACCTTTTAGTTTTTTCATAATAGCAAAAAACAGCAGAAAATTAAATTTTCTTTCACTTTTTGCAACAAACAAGTGAAAATAGCTTTAAAACAACACATGATCACATGGTACTTTGATCACAAAAGTTGTTCAGCACAAACATATCTACCAAATGAGTGGTTCATGATCAGCAGAAAATGGTGGGAAATTCTTTTTTTTTCACTTTTTTGGAGGTATGGCTAAAATGGAAT
This sequence comes from Neoceratodus forsteri, assembly GCA_016271365.2. Classification (NCBI taxonomy): domain Eukaryota; kingdom Metazoa; phylum Chordata; order Ceratodontiformes; family Ceratodontidae; genus Neoceratodus; species Neoceratodus forsteri. The sequence continues at coordinate 1,607,307,254 of CM057449.1, forward strand.
ATGTGACCTTCCTACTGGAAATATTTTTGTTCTTGTGCTGATTGACCTGCTGACATCAAGATTGGCTTCGCCACTTGTGATATCATCAGTGAACTGGCACTCAAAAAGGAAATATTTCCAGTGGGGGGGGTAGCATATCCCTTATATATTCTTTGCAAAACATTTAGTTAATGCATCAGTTTGTGTTGCTATTAAAGTGGCTAATATATGGCAATGCAATGTTAGGGTCTTCAACACTAACCCCGCATTCCCCCAAACAGGCAGCCAAAGGGTGCAAGGCAACACAAGCAACCACAGACATCAATCAACAGGTAAGACAAACAACATACAACTTTTTCCAAATCACATAAGAGAAATCTGTCATCATGGTCCAGTGTTTCTATAGCCATGGATAAACATGCACACTTGCACACCATCTGGGAAGTCTGGTAACACAATTCCATAAGATCACATTGTAAATTTTAAGTAAGGAATAACACATGACAGGGTGTGCGGCATTGCTAAATTACTGCATGCCTAATGTGGGTTGTGAGGCATGAGGCACACCTGGAAAGTGCAATATATGATTCATAGAAACATAGAAACATTGAATTTGATGGCAGATAAGGACTGATAGGCCCATCTAGTCTGCCCTTTATCCCCATCTATTTAGAATGCCGCAGATCCTAATTTATCTCTGACTTCACCTCCTCTTTTGAACTGCTATGGTACCCCTATGCCTATCCCATGCAGTTTTACACCCCCACCATGTTTGCCTCTACCACCACCTCTGCTGGAAGGCTGTTCCATGCCTCATCTACCCATTCTGTGAAGGACTACTTTCTCACATTGGGCCCTATGCTCAAACGAATGCTTTGCCTATGCACCATGGATCTGAGGTGCATAGACAACCACATGGGTGAATGTCGCACAGCGTAAGTATAGTACAAGGCATTCACAAAGCCATGTAGTGCCAGGTGGAGGAGGTGCTGGGTATGCCTGCCGAGACCAGGTGTAACCCACTATGTGCCCCCATGTTTGCTGGCCACCGGGTGTGGTGGCACCATAGATTGAACCTCCATCTTACTCCAGCCTATTAGGCTGCAGGGGAGGGCTGAGACAGTGGCTCAGGTAACTGCCCATAGGTTCTACAGTAATGCTGCTATACGCAGCTCTTCACCTCCACCCAGCACCCTTGGCAAGGGTATAAGGGATCCACTCAGGGACACGGGATAGGCATCCAACTGGATGCCCACTCAGGTCCACACTCTGCCCCCAACCACCCACATGACCATGCACGCAGTGGGGGAGTGGCTGTGGACAGGTGCCCCATGGATGGTAACAGTAGTGCATACTGCTTACCCTGCACCTGTCTGGGGGCCGCATAGGTACGTGAGCAGGGTATGTGCCTCAGGCACGTATTACATGCCCTTTGGAGCATAGGGCCCATTGCCTCTTAGTCGTTCCCTTTCAGTCTCATATCATGCCCTCTTGTTGTTCTAGAGCATCTTCTCTTTTGAAAGATGCTACCCTCCTGTACCTTATTAATTCCCTTGAGATACTTGAAGGTCTCTATCATGTCCCCCTTGCTCTCCTCTCCTCCAGGATATACATATGGTATTGAGCTCCCCCAATCTTTTCTCATATGACCTTTGCTGCAGGCCTTGCACCATTTGTGTAGTCCTTCTTTAAACTGCCTCTACCCTGTCTATGTCCTTTTGGAGATGTGGCCTCCAGAACTGGACACAGTACTTCAGATGATGTTTCAGCAGTTACCTGTACAGTGGTATTACAACCTCCATTCTTCTGCTGGTGATACCTCTACCTATGCAACCAGCATCCCACTGGCTTTCTCCACTGCCTTGGCAGATTGTTTGGCCACCTTTAGGTCATAGATATGATCACCCCCAGATCTCTTTCCTATTTTGTACCTGTTAATACTGTATCTCCCCACCCCTCATATAATTCGCCCCAGGGTTCCTACACCCCAAGTGCATGATTTTGCACTTCTTCATATTGAATCCTAGCTGTCACACTTTGGGCCATTCCTCCAGCTTAGCTAGAGTCATCCTCATTTGCTCCACCCCTATAGGGCTGTCTGCCTTATTGCAGATTTTTGTGTCATCTGCAAAGCATCACGCCTTCCCCTCCAGCCCCTCTACAATGTCACTGATGAAGATGTTAAACAGCACTGGCCCAAGAACTGATCACTGATGTACCTCACTGGTCACTCTCTCTACTTTGTATTTAGCCCCATTTACCAGAACCCTCTGTGTTCTATTCCTTAACCAGTTTCTAACCCAGTTCACCACCTTGTGTGCCATTCCCAGGCTGCCCAGCTTGTTCACAAGCCTCCTATGTGGAACAGTGTTGAACACCTTGCTGAAGTCCAGGTGGGCCACATCTGCCACTCCCTTGATCCACTACCCCAGTCACTTAATCAAAGAAATCTATCAGATTAGTTTGACATGACTTTCCTGATGTGAATCCATGCTGTCTTGGATCTTGTGCTCCACACAATTCGAGGTGCTTAACTATCCTTTCTCTTAGCAGAGATTCCATCATTTTACCCACCACCGAGATCAGGCTGACAGGTTTGTAGTTTCCAGCCTCCTCACTGCTCCCACTTTTGTGGAGTGGGACCATATCAGCCCTTCTCCAGTCCTTTGGAACCACTCCCATCTCCAGTGACTCATTGAACAGGGCTGTCATTGATGCTGCCAGCACCTCCCTCAACTCATTTAATATTCTAGAGTGTATCCCATCTGGTCCTATTGCCTTAACCACCTTCAGTTTTGTAAGTTCTTTAGCACTCGCTCCTCTTGAAACGGACTGCTTTCCTCCTCACTTCCAATCCTGATTCTTAGCAGTGGACCCTCCCCTTCCTCCATGAAAACTGAAGAGAAATATTTGTTCCGGATTAATGCCTTTTTCTGGTCCCCTTCCACCACCCTCCTTCCTCCCATTTTAGCCTTACAATCCACCCCCCAATTTTTCTCCTTTCACTAATGTATCTGAAGAAAGTCTTGTCCCCTTTTTTAACCTCTTTAGCTATGTTTTTGCCTTTGCGCCCCTGACTGCCTTCCCTGCCTCCTTTTGCTTCTCTAGATACACTGTCCTGTCCTCTTCCTTCTGTGTCTTATATTTCCTGAAAGCCAGCTTTTTGACCCTTCCTTTCCCCACCACTTCCTACGAGAACCATAGTGGTTTTCTTTTCCTTTTGCCTTTGTCTATTTGCAGAATACAATGGTTTGTTGCCTCCACTCTGGCTCCTTTTACATGGGACCATTGCACCTCAACTCCTACCCTTTTCTTGCCCCCTGATAGGGCCTCCCTGAGACATACTCCCATTCTATTGAAGTCAGCTCTACTGAAATCCAGAATCCTCGCTTTCGTGTGGTATGACCTTGTTTTAGTTATTATGTTTGAGTGCACTATCTGATGGTCACTGGATCCCAGGTGGCCGCCCACCCTGACAGGTTTAATTCTGTCACCATTGGTCAGTACCAGGTCTAAAATCACTTCCTCCCAGGTTGGTTCAAGCACCAGCTACTTTACTCATGCCCCTTGCAGGGAGTGCAGGATGTCTCTGCCCTGACTGTTGCAGCCGCTGGGGTGCTCCTATCAACTTCTGGCAGGTTGAAGTCACCCATCAGTAACACATCCTTTAGCTGCCATCATGTCGATGTCTTCCAGTAGATCCCTGTCCATTTCCTCCCTTTGTGCTGGATGTCTGTATATTACATCTGTGCAAATGGCTATGCCATTGTCCATCTCTAGGATCACCCACAGTGCCTCTGCCTCCCCTGCAGTCCTTGCACCTCCATTGCCTTTATATCCTCCTTGACATACAGAGCCACCCATCCTCCCTTTTTACCCTTCCTGTCTCTCCTAAATAAAGTATAACCTGGAATAGCTACATCCCAACCATGGTTCCCATTGTACCATGCCTTTTTTTAGGACCTCCGCCCTTGACTAGGCACTCCATGGCTTACAGCCTGGCTCAGATACCAAGCCAGCTGCACTGCTCATGTGACCACCCACCCAGACTCAGGACCTCTCCCCTTGACCAGGCACTCCATTGCTTGTGGCCCTACCAAGATACAGAGTCGGCAGCATTGTTAATCTGCCCAATCAACAAGACTGAGGACCTCTGCCCTTCACCGGGTGCTCCAAGGCTTGTGGCCTGGCCCAGATACCGAGCCGGCTGTGCTGCTCATCTACCTGCCCGCCCAGACTCAGGTACACTAGCCAGTAACACCGGGAAGCCTGGCTCCTGAGCTGTAAATCCAATTGGCTGCCTTCGACTTAACCTGGCTCCTCATTGGTCGACTCTTCTCTTCTCTGCTTTCGTCGCCTTGCGCTATCTTTTCAAAACTGTAGTTACTGCTTTTTTACTATTTTTACTACTTTGTAGTGTTCACTGTTGTAAAACTGGCTATTTTGCCTAGCTAGACTGTTTTACTGTGTAGATTTGCTAATCTAACACAATATTTATGCTTGCCTAATTGCTCTAAGTCCCCTTTGCTACCCACTTCTCTGTGAGCCGCACTCTCGGTCTGAGTTTACCTCAGCTGATTCTTCACTACTTTCTCTGTCTCCTCTGCCAATTATCTTTCATCTCCCCTTCCCCATACCTGCTGAACCTGCATTTCCTTGGCTTCCTCCTGTCACATTCTCTCCCCTCTATCTGCCTCGTCCAGCTCTTAATTTTCTCACTCACTCCCACTTTCCTTGACTAATCCCAGACCCACCCCCAATTTACTCCCAGAACAGCTCCTGTTTTTTCTCTTATCTCTGACCCCATTATCTTTTCTTTCTTTTTTTTTTTTTTTAGGACCTCCACCCTTGACTGGGTGCTCCATGGTTGTGGCCCAGCCCAGATACCAAGCCAGCTGCGTTGCTCATCTGCCTGCCCACCAAGACTCAGGTATGCTAGCCAGTAACACCAGGAAGCTCAACTCCTGGACTGCAAAGCCGAATGGCTGCCTTAGACTAAACCTGCCTCCCCATTGGCCGACTCCTCTCTTCTCTGTTTTTGGCAACTTGCACTATTTTTTCAAAACTGTATCGATTGCTTTTTGCTGTTTTGTCCCAGCCTCCCTCCCCAGCCCTGACAACTACTAAATACACTTTCTCCCTTCTTGGCACTGCACCCCAGCTTCTCAATCTCTCTCTCTCTCTCTCTCTTTGTCTCCCTCCTCCGAGGTCTATAGAAACATAGAAACATAGAATTTGATGGCAGATAAGGACCACTTGGCCCACCCAGTCTGCCCATTTCCCTACCTACTGGATAAGCTGCAGATCCTAGTGAACCAGCAGCCTACTTTTTCCTACCCCCACCCCCTAGAATGGCCTTATGACTGTCCCATGCATGGTTGAATTCCACCACTGTTTTTGACTCCACAACCTCCTCCGGAAGGCCGTTCCATGCATCCACAACCCTCTCTGTGAAAAATACTTCTTAAATTACCTCTGAGCCACCCCCTTCTATCTTCAAATTGTGCCCCTTGTTCTTGCACCACTTTTTTGAAAGATGCTAACCTCTTTGACTTTGTTGATTCCCTTGAGGTACTTGAAAGTTTTATCATGTCCCCCTCTCCTCCTTTCTCTAGGCTATACATATTAGCTCCTTAAGTCTCTTTCTTCTATATGTCTTCCGGTGCAGACCCTGCACCATTTTAGTTGCCTCCTCTGGACAGCTTCCTTCCTGTCTATGTCTTTGTGGAGATGGTCTCCAGAACTGCACGAGTACTCCAGATGGGTCTGACCAGCTGTCTGTACAGAGGATAATAATTTCCTGTTTTCTACTGGTGATGCCTCTTCCTATGCATCCCAGTGTTCCCCAGCCCTCCTTGCTGCCCTCTCACATTGCTTGCCCACCTTTAGGTCATCTGATATGACTACCCCCAGGTCGCTTTCCATTTTTGTTGTTGTTAGTATCTCACCCCCCATTGTGTACTCTTCCCCTGGGTTTTTGTTTCCCAGGTGCATTACCTTGCACTTCTTAGCATTGAATCTAAGCTGCCATACATTTGACCATTCCTCTAACCTTGCCAAGTCCCTTCTCATCCTTTCCACCCCAGCTTGTGCATCAACTCTGTTGCAGATCTTTGTGTCATCTGCAAAGAGACATACTTTTCCTTCCAGTCCCTCTGCAATGTCGCTTATAAAGACATTGAAGAGGACCGGTCCTAATACTGAACCATGCGGTACCCCACTAGTAACCCCCCTTTCTTCAGAGTGGACTCCATTTACTATTAGTCTCTGTGTCCTATTCTTCAGCCAATTCTTTACCCAGGCTGTCATCTTGGGACCCACTCCCAGGCTGGCTAACTTGTATATTAATCTTTTGTGTGGGACTGTGTCACATGCCTTGCTAAAGTCTAGGTAGGCCATGTTCACAGCCTCTCCCTGATCTACTACTTTGGTCACCCAGTCAAAGACATCTATCAGATTCATCTGGCATGACCTTCCCGCTGTGAATCCATGCTGCCTTGGGTCCTGTGCCCCTCTGACCTCTAGATACTCAACAATTCTTTCCTTCAGAAATCATTCCATTATTTTCCCTATCACCGAGGTTAAACTAACAGGTCTGTAGTGTCCTGCTTCTGCCTTGCTCCCACTTTTGTGAAGGGGAATCACATCGGCTCTCCTCCAATCCTCGTGTACCACCCCATCCTCCCATGATTTGTTAAAGAGGGTAGTCAGTGGTGCCACTAGTTCTACCCTTAGTTCTTTTAGAATTCTGAGATGAATCTCATCAGGCCCCATTGCTTTGTCCATCTTCAGTTTTAAGAGTTCTTTCAGAACCCTTTCTTCTGTAAATGGGCTGGTATCAACTTCTGTATCCAGAGTGTTTCTACTGTTTGTTTTAGGTACCTCCCCCTCTTCATTTGTAAATACTGAGCACAAATATTTGTTTAGTATCTCTGCCTTTTCACAGTTTCCCTCTGCCCACCCTCCCTCCCCTTTATTAAGCCTCACTATCCCTCCCTTGGTTTTCCTTCACTCCCTGATGTACCTATAAAAGGTTTTATCCTCCTTCTTAACTGAGTTGGCTATCTTTTCCTTGGTTTGGGCCTTTGCTGTTCTGACTGCCTTCCCAGATTCCTTTTGCTTTAACTGATACAGTTCTCTGTCCTGCTCCTTCTGTGATTCTTTGTACTTCCTGAATGCTTTCTTTTTCTCTTGAACCTTCTCTGCTACTTCCTTTGAGAGCCATAGTGGTTTCTTACATCATTTTGTTTTGTTTATTTGCTTCACACAAAGGCTCGATACCTCTGTGATGGCAGTTTTTATTATTCCCCATTGTTCTTCCACCCCTCCTTCCTGCCCATTTGCTAGTGCATTCCTTAGGCACTCACCTCATTTTGGCAAAGTCAGCCCTCCTAAAGTCCAGTACTTTTGCCTTTGTATGGCTTGACTCTATTGCTGTGTTTATTGTGAACTATACTGTTCGATGGTCGCTAGTCCCCAGATGGCTACCCACTTCACATCTGTGATCCTCTCTCTCCATCTCCATTTGAGAGAACCAGGTCTAAGATTGCTCCCTCTCGAGTGGGCTCCAATGCTAGTTGTCTAAAGCATGCCCCTGTAGGGCATCTAGAATAACCTCACTCTTCGAAGTGGCTGCTACAACTGCACTCCAGTTAACATCTGGCATATTCAGATCACCCATCAGCAATATCTCCCCTTTTTCTGCCATTCTAAGTATATTTTCTATCATTTCTTGTCCATTTCTCTCCCTGAGAAGGGGGTCTCATACAACCCTGTGCGGATTTGGTGCTGTTGCCTGTCTCCAAATTTACCCACAGTGCTTCTTCTCCTCCCTGTTTACCCTTTTGTTCTTTTGCTTTGATTCCTTCCTCTTATGTAAAGAGCTACTCCTCCTCCTCTTTACCCTCCCTGTCCCTCCTGTAGATAGTGTATCCTGGTATGTTTACATCCCAGTCATGGTTTTGTGTGTACCATGTTTCTGTGACTGCCAGATATCCAGATGTTCCTCCTCCATCAAGGCCACTAATTCAGGAAGCTTGTTACCCAGACTATGGGCATTGGTACTCATTGCTCCCCATTTTTTGATGGCTTTACCTTCTGTTGCAGCATCTCCCACTGACCTTTCTACCTCAGTCTTTGTCTCATTTAGTACCCTGTTTTGTAGGAAGAGGCTGGGATTTTCCTGCTGCTTATCAGTGCCTCCCCCTTTGACTAGTTTAAAAGCTTGCCAATGAAGCATTTAAACCGATTGCTCAAAAGACTTGTTCTCTTCCTGGACAGATACAGACCATCCTGCCAGTATAGGCTGGTGTTCCTCCAGGTGGAACCCCAGTCCCCAATGAAGCCAAACCCCTGTGCTCCACACCATTTTTTCAACCATTCATTAAACTGTATGGTGCAAAGTACCCTCACCTCCCCCCATCCATTGACAGGCAGCACCTCTGAGAAGGATACTGAGTGTGCTACTTGTCTTAGGCCCCTCCCCAACTCTACAAAGTCCTCCTGCACTGCTCTAATCTCATGATGAGCCAAGTCATTTGTCCCTAGGTGGACAATGACATCCAGCTCAGACTCCCATGCAGCTATCACTACAGACCTCCACTTATAGTGTAGTGTGGTGTACTTTGCTTCCCCATGTGGTGTATAATTCATTAACTCCTCCCCCTCTAAACACCCCCTCATGACTCTCTTAAGTAGAACTTCTTGTTCAATAAAAAGTTATAATAGTGTTGTTGAACTCCCCCACCACCCTTCCTGTATTACTGCTACTCCACCTACACTTAGTTCAGCTGTGAAACTCATTTATGCAGAGGCCCAGATTGCTAGGTCAGCTACCACCAGCCACCAGTTTGACATGTACCCTCTCTGTGTGCCCTTATAAGTCATCTGCATCACAATGAAGCCCTTACTTCCACTGGCTGTGGTTTGCTTCCTGATTTGCACCCTTCTGATAGTTGATCTCTCTGCCTTAATACTATCCACTGACCAGGTGGGCCTCCTCCACTTCTCAGAAGACAATCTCCCCCCTTCCCCCCATTCTTCCACAAAGGTGGGATTTAACCCCTCTTGGCACCCACACACTTGGCTTCCTAACAAACATTGAGCATCATCTGCTTGGTTTCTCTCTACTAGCCACCCAGTGCCTCTCTCTCCCACTTTTTCATCTGTTATGCCCCTATCACCTGTTACTCTCCCTGCTATTATTGGCAGAGAACATTGAAACTAACCCTGAGCCTGAGTCCTTGGCCCCAGCCTTCCACCCACAAACCACCTGGGCTTCTACCACCCAAATGCAAGAAGCCTTCTACCCAAACTAGATAATATCAAGAAATCAAATTCCCCTCAAGAAGCCCTACAGACAGGGTGAAGCACTGGGACAAAAGCCATTGTTCTTTGGCTGTGGATTTCATTTTAGAGTAGTCTGCTCAAGTAAATTTATTTTTGATGCAATTTTCTGTCTCCACGTAAGTTTTGTCCTGGGAGTGCAACTCATGTTGTGTACCTTAGATCATATCAAGGATTGGAAATCCCAATGTTCCCCAGACATCATCTGCATTTCTGAGACCTGTTTATCCCACACACATTAGTAACCATTCCAGGGTTCTTTATTTTCAACAAGACGGGGTAAGCACGGCGGTGGTGTCGTACCTATGTCCATGAGTCCCTATAAGTCTCCCAGGAGGGTGCTGCTAAATCACACAAGATCCTATTCTCTAAACTGGTGTGCCCTTCTTCTTCACCCATTTTTGTTGCTGTCTGCTACTTCTCACCCAATGCCTCCCCCTCCTCCTCCTTAGTCTCCAAACTTGCCACCCTTGCCTCTTCAGCCACCTCGGGTGAGCTTCTAATTTTGGGTGATTCAACTTTAACTGGCTCGCCCCACATTCCAAGAAATTGAAGCCCTCAACCTCATGCAACTCATCTCTGACTCTACTAGACTCAACCCCCACTCCACAAACCACTCACTTTTGGACTGGATTCTAACCACCCACCCTCAAAAACTCTCTTTAGCCACCACCCTTTTCAATGCTTTCAGTGACCATTGTATCACCTTCTGTCACCGGAAGCACCGTCCCCCCGCCCTGACTAAGTATATGTGGTTCAGGCCCTTAAGGTCCCTCAATCAGCAGGCACTACTTGTTGATCTCTACCTGGCTGACTGGTCCAGCATCTTCACTGACCTGAATATTGACTCTGCATTAGTGGTCTTCAATTCCACCTTCTGAGGTATATGGAACTCCCATGCCCCCCCCTTAAAAAGCTGCCTCTCCGGTGCAGCCACCTCCTCTGAATCTCCCCTCACCTAGCAAGACTCTTCAAAGCCAGAGACAAAGCTTGGAAAGTATTTAAAGCCTCCTCTAATTTCTCCAACCATCAGACATACAGAACTCTGAGGAATGCATGTACTAAGGCTGTGCATTTCGCTAAAGCTGACTTCTTCAAGTCCCAACTCAAAAGACTGTCATCCCACTCCAGCTGCCTTCTGGAAAACTCTCCACTCCCACTCCCTGCTTGGTTCCACCCGACAAGCCACTTCTCCTTTTTCAGACCCCACTGATGAGGGCTCCAGGGACATCACCTTTTCCATAAACCACTTATTTACTACCTGCACCTTGCCTCATGGGCAACTACCCACCCCACTTTCTCTCCCTGTAGACACCAGTACATTTCCACTTTCCCAGGGCTAGTCAGTTGCCTAACACCCCACCCACCACTCTTCTCAAAGGTGCTCACCCTTCCATCCCCCTACCCATTCACACCTCCCCCACATCACCACCTCAGCGGTACTCTTTGCCTCAAATCTCTGAACTCCACCAAACAGAGTCTGGATAGCATTAATCCCATCCACTTAAAAGTTACCCACCTCTTCAATCTCTCCCTATTCTCTTGCACCCTGCCTAAGGCCTGGAAATTAGCCAAGTCATCCCCCTTCACAAAGGGGGGTGATCCATCCATCTCTGGCAACTGTAGGCCTATCTCACTCCTTTCCTCCCTCTCAAAAGTCTTACAAGCTCTCGTCTCTAAAAGACTGAACTCATTCCTTGCCTCAAGGGACATTCTGACTGCATTCCAATCTGGTCTCCATCACCTGCATTCCACTTCCTCTTCCCTTCTCCATCTCACCAACCACATCCACTCGACTATGGATAAGAGCCATCTGACACTTGTTATATTTATCAATTTAGCCAAGGCCTTCAATTCTGTTGCTCACAAATTACTCCTAGAAGACCTCTCAGTATAGGACTATCTCCAACCACTACCAAATGGTTCAAGGCTTACCTAACGTATAGGTTTCAATTTGTTCAGCATGGGGAAACCAAATCTGCACCACTCCCCATTCTCACTGGTGTACCTCAGGGGTCAATCCTCGGACCTACCCATTTTCTATTTTCGTAAACAAACCTGCACATTCTCTCATAAACAAATGTACACCGATGATAACTTGATCATCACTTCTGATCCCTCCCTAGCCCAGGTTTAACCCACTCTTCAAACCAAGTTTTTAAACACCTTAAGGTGCCACAAAGACAAATCACTCAAATGCAACACTAAGAAAACAGCTGCTATGACTTTTGGCACCACTCAGAAACTATTCAAACTGACATCTTCCCCCTCCTTCTACACCCTCGACAGCTCCAAAATCATGGTTGTTGAATCATGCAAATACCTGGGAGTCTGGCTGGATCCCAAGCTGGACTTCTCCCTACACCTGGGCACTATTCACAACAAACTGCATCCAAAACTATGAATGCTTTATAAGCATAAGGACAGCCTCTCCCTTCCCAATAGGAGGGAAATAATTACTAAGCTTATCCTACCCACATCTGATTATGTAGATGTGGTCTATAGTTCAGCACCACAATCCTCCCTTACTAAGCTTGAGCCACTGTTTCATGCCTTCTGCCATTTTGCCTCGAATCTTTCATGCTGCACTCACCACTGCCTCCTCTACCACTCTGTCTCCATGCTTTCACTTGCTAACCATCGACTGGCACATTGTGCTACCTTTATCAATAAGTTCTGGTTCAACACCCTTCCCTCTTATCTCTGCACCTTATTAGCTCCAGCCCCAAGTACTGGCTACTCCTGGTGCTCACATGACCACTGCTCCTTCGCCCTGGCCACTCCACACTCACTCGCTGGGAAACTAACCTTTGCCCAGTGGCTCACTGCCCTCTGGTAACACCCTTCCCATCACTGTATGAAGCTTGCCCACCATACTATCCATCAAAAAGTACTTCAAGTGCCTCCCACTCCCTGCCTTGCCAATGTGTCCACCCTCCACAGTTGCTAGGTCCTACCAGCTACACTGGCCCATACCATTCTATTCTTGCCAACTCTAGATCTTAATCTTTCCTTTCTGTGTCCCCTACTAAGTACTGTGCTTCCCAAATAATTACTGTGTATATAATTTTGGCTGCACAATACTTGTGCCCCCTCACTTGTTCAGTGTACCTAGCCTTATTATGTTAGCTCAGGTGTTGCTAGTTCCTTGTAGCTAACTGTCCACTGTTAGGTTCACTGTTAGGATGAACTTCATGTATAGCTGCAGCTGCTGTTTATTTATCATGTACTCTTGCATATCTCACATTTAAAGAGCTGCTGACACTTCAAAGAAAACTGAAAAAAACAATACTTGGGTACATACAACTTGCATTCTGTATATATTTTATAGATTTCTTCTCCAGCTTATATATTATTGAGGAAATGTTCACGAATATATGATTTTTATCCTTTACAGTTCATCTGCCTGTATAGCATATGCCCTACTTCAAGTCATAATTCTGTGTTGTGACATCACAATCTGTTGCTATGGGAGTAACTATGATGTTACAAACAGTGCATTATGACCTCAGGTAGAGAGAAAACAAAAGGAACTGATGAACTCTTCAGGAGCAAAGATCCTGTTTTCATGCAAATGACCTCTGTAATAAATAATGGGGAGAAGAAGTACAGAACTAATATGAAATGCAGGCTGTACTGTGCCTAAATGTTACGTTTTGTTAAAGTTGTCCAGAAGGTGTCAGCTGCTCTTTAAATATATATCATATTTTTATATTATTATGTAGTCTTGCATATCTCATATTTATAATTTTGTGTGTGTATGTATATATCTATATATAAATATATAGATATATACAGTGTGTGTGTGTGTGTGTGTGTGTGTATATATTTATATATTATGGTAGCATGGTAGTGCTACCATAGTTAGGGTTGAGTAGCCCTTTTAAGATTAAAGGGTCAAATTTTGCACCTTAATAACTTTGCCACTGTTCAACAGATTTGCCTGAAATTTGGAATGCTTGATCAAGAACCATACAGCTTTGAGATCTGCCAACTTTTGTACTGGTTGGATATATAGTTGTGGAGTTATTAAGTGTGATCTGTGTGCGCTTTTATGGTTTCTGGTGAATTCTTTGCTCACGCCTACAGGTCGCACGGTTTGTGCGACTGGTCCAAAAACATTAGGGAACATGCGGCCAGGGTCCCTGATGTGCCTTTCAAAGATTTCATGAGAAAATATTAAAAGGTTCAAAAGTTATTCAAAAACAAGTTCCCATTATAAGTCAATGGGAAAAGTTAACAAAAAGTTTGACAGTGTCGCAAATGCACTTTTTAGTGTTGCAAATGGCTCTAGTAGTGTCCCAAATCCGTCATTTTGTTTTCAGTTAGCGATCAGAAAAATGTTTGCCATTTAAATTTGGGACCCTTTAGCAACACAATTCTTTTTGTGTTCACCTAGTCGGACCCTGAGGATGCTAGCCATATCTTTATGTTGGGGTGAAACACCCAAGAAATGTGTTTTCAAATTTCTGGAAAAAGTAGTGTCACAAAGTAGTGTCACACTCATGACACTTTCGCAAATGCTTGCGAAAACTTTCGCAAATTATGACACCACTTTTTCAGACTATAGGCCAAAATTACAGCAGTTCTTTGCCACCCTGCTGCAAAAGAATGGTTTTGTCTTTTGAGCTGAAATTTGGAGGAAACACAGCCAACATCTCACAGATGTGCCTTTTAGTGGTTTGGTGAAAATATTGCATGGCTGCAAAGTTACGGTACTCCAAAGTTGGCGTTTTTTCCCATAGACTAACATGGTGCCGTACGCCGCACCTTTTGGGGCCCGTATCTCTAAAACGATGCGAGATACAGATTTTTTGTTGCGAGTATGCAAATACAAAAACCTAGCCAGGAAAATCATGATTTTTGTGAAATTAAAATTTATTTTCTACGTCGTGTGGTTGTTGAGATATTAGCAATTAAGTACTTCCAATGTTCGTTTTCAGCTTCAATGCCCATTACAATGGAGTTTGCCTCTTAAGGGGTAGACCAAGTTGTCCTGGTGCACCCCTTCCCTTTTTCATGAAGATGGTGTGCTCAGAGGGGGAGGGGTGAGGGAAGGGGAAGGGGAAGGACAGAGAGACAGGACAATAGCCAGGCAACAGGAAGGGGAGGAGAATAAAGGAGGTGCATAATGGGCAGCACAGGAGTGGTTCAGCCACTTTTGCTGGAGTTTTCATTTACATTGAAACTGCAGCACTTCAGATTGGTGAACTGGGAATTTATTTTGGAGCTGAGGTTTGTACACTAAAGACAAAGACGGTAAGGCAAAAAATCAGTGTGCTATGGTATAAAAAAAAAAATATATATATATATATATATATATACAGTGCCACTATAGTTAGGGTTGAGGAGCCATTTACATGTTAAATTCAAAATTTTGCAACTTAGTAACTTTGCAACCATTTGACAGATTTGCCTGAAAATTGGAATACATGACTAAGAGTCATACACCTTGGGATCAGCCAAGTTTTGTACCGCTCACATATATGCTGTGGAGGTATTAAGCATGATCTGTGCGCATGTTTACGATTTTCTGGAATTTTACTGTCGTCTCTACAGGTCGCACGGTTTGTGTGACTGGTCCAATATCTTCAGGGAACTTGCGTCCCCGATGTGTCTTTTGAAGATTTCATGAAAAATTATTAAACGGTTCAAAAGTTATTCAAAAAACAAGTTCCCATTATAAGTCAATGGGAAAAGTTAACAAAAAGTTTGACAGTGTCGCAAATGCTGTTTTTACTTTCGCAAATGGACCTTTTACTGTCACAAATCCACCATTTTGTTTTCAGTTAGCGATCAGAAAAATGCTTGGCATTTAAAATGGGACCCTTTAGCAACCTAATTCTTTTTGTATTCACCTAGTCGGACCCTGAGGATGCTAGCCATGTCTTTATTTTGGGGTAAAACACCCCAGAAATATGTTTTTCAAATTTCTGGAAAAAGTACTTTCGCAAAGTACTGTCACACGGTGATATGTCGAATGAATTATGAAAGCTTTCGCAAACTTCAACAGTACTTTTCTAGGCTGTGGGAAAATGACAGCAATTCTTTGGCTACCTGCTGCAAAAGAACGGTTTGGTGTTTTGGCCTGAAATTTGGAGGGAATGCAGCCAACATCACACAGATGTGCCGTTCAGTATTTCATTGAAAAAATATTACATGGTGGCAAAGTTACGGCACTCCAAAGTTGATGCTTTTTCCAGTAGGATAACATTACGGTGTCCGATGCATTACAGGAATCCTTTGGCGCCCTGCTGCAAAATAACAGTTTGGTCTTTTGAGCTGAAATTTGGAAGGAACACAGCCTGCATCCCACAGATGTGCCTTTTTGTGGTTTGGTATTATATTACAGGAAGCCAAAGTTATGGCACTCCAAACTTCTCTTTTTTTCCCATAGGATAACATTAGGCATTCGCTGCGTCTTTCAGGGCCTGTATCTTAGAAATGGTGCAAGATACGGACTTTTCATCAGAAAAGTGCTTAGTCCCCTCCTGGGGACTAAGTACAAAACTAGCCAGTAAAGTCATAAATCATATGAGTTTTTAATTTTTTTTCTATGTCATACGGTTCCTGAGATATAAGCAATTTAGTATTCCAACTCCTCATTTTTCTGCTCCAAGAACCGTTATTATGCATACATTCTTTGTACTCACTGTCTTTCTTTATGTAGCTTTTTGGGAAAACCAGCCTGTGCACTTACATTACTGTTACCATTACCGTTTTCGCTTGCGGTTCTGTTCCCATTTCACTTACCGTTCACGTCTACGCCACCATGTACATTACCCTTTGCATTTTCATTTGTGCTTGCTTCTGCATTTTTAACATTTCTGTCTACACTACTGTTTCTCTTTCTGTTTCGCTTTGCATCACCATGCGCATTTCTATTTGCATTTGCAGGCACAATGTTACTATGTGACAAGACATCATGTGGCGGGAGCGTGGGGACGCATTACATTCACTATTTCTCATTATCATTCTCAAAAAGAAGGGAAATTAGAGGCATAAACTCTGTTTAATGCATTAGTTAGGGTTGTTCCACACTGACAAAAAGCGAGGAAATTTGTGTTAGGGTTGAAAGCCCCCCTTTGCCCCCTGCCCACACCCCAACCAGCATCAGGGTGCACATTAGGGTTGTTGGTCTTAATTCTCACCCCATTCTCCTACACCTCTGCTTCTTTACACATGTAATGGGGAGAGAGTTATGGCTGACAACCGTAATGCGCACCCCGATGCCAGTTGGGGGTGTGGGCAGGGGTTGCCAGTGGGGGCTTTCAACCCTAACACCGAATTTCCTCTCTTTTGTCAGTGTGGAACAACCCTGACTAATGCATTAAACAGAGTTTTTTGCCTCTAAGAGATATATATATATATTTCTTTAGAGGCAAAATTTCATCGATATTATTACCACAGTGACAGTGAGGAAATTGTTGCTGAGCTTACCACCCCCCCTCATCTCCACAGGTGATTGGGACTGCCAGCCCCTAACTCTCACCCCATGGCGACATGTAAAGCAGCAAAAGTATAGGAGAATGGGGTGAAGTTAGGACCCACGATCCCAATGCGCACCCCAGTGCTGGTTGGGGGTGGGCGGGGCCAAGGGGGTTTCAACCATAACAGCGAATTCTCACTTTTGTGCGCTGTGGAACAACCCTAACTAATGCATTAAATGGAGTTTTTTGCCTCTAATTTCCCTTCTTTTTGAGAATGATAGCGAGAAATAGTGAATGTAATGCAGCGGCGGGAGCGCGGGGCCTGAAGGCATTGATGTGTTGTGGCATACTAACAGGGACAGCAAAGCAAACAGAAATGCTAACAGTGGCACACATGGTAACACAAGCACGAATGAGAACAGAAAGAGTAATGCACATGGTGGCGTAGACGGGAATGGTCTGCCACGTGATGTGTTGTCACATAGTAACATGGTGCCTGCAAACAGAAATGTCAATGGGCATGGTGATGTAAAGTAGCAGTAAGATAAACAGTACTGTAGACAGAAATGGCAAAAATAATAGAAACGCAAGGCAAATGAAACGCAGGATAACGCACATGGTGGTGCAGGACGTCTAATGGTGAGTGGAACGGGTACGGATCCTCAAGCGGAAAGGGCAACAGTAACAGTAATGTAAGTGCACAGGCTGGTTTTCCCAAAAACCTGCATTGAGATAGACAGTGAGTTCAAATAATGTATGCAAAATACTGAGCATCGGCGCAGAAAATGAGATCTTGGAATACTAAATACATATCTCAGGAACCGTATGACGTAGAAAAAAAATTTAAAAGTCATATCATTTACAACTGTCCTGGCTAATTTGATTCTTAGCCCCAGTAAGTTTTCCGACGAAAAGTCCGTATCTCGTACCGTTTCCGAGATACAGGCCCTGAAAGGCGCGGCGAACGCCGTAATGTTATCCTATAGGAAAAAAAGAAAAGTTCAAAGCGCCATAACTTTGCCTCCCTGTAATGTTTTTTCACCAAACTACTGAAAGACACATCTGTGGGCTGTTGACTGTCTTCCCTCCAAATTTCAGGAAAAAAGACCAAACCGTTATTTTGCAGCAGGGCTCCAAATGATTTCTGTTAAGTGTCGGGCTATAATAAGTTATCCTAAGGGAAAAACTGTCAATTTTGGAGTGCTGTAACTTTGCCGCCATGTGATATTTTTTCACCAAACTACTGAAAGGCACATCTGTGTACTGTTGGCTGCTCTCCAAATTTCAGGAAAAGACCAAACCGTTATTTTGGCAGCAGGGTGCCAAAGGATTCCTGTAATGCTTCGGCCAGAATGTTATCCTATGGAAAACGGTAAACTTTGGAGTGCGCTATAACTTTGTGCCATGTAATATTTTTCAATACAACACTGAAAGGCACATCTGTGAGATGTCGGCCACGCTCTCTCCAAATTTCAGCCCAAAACTCCCAACGGTTATTTTGCAGTGCAGTGCCAAAGAATTGCTGTCATTTTCCCACAGACTAGGAAAAATTACTGTCGCACTTATGAAAGCTGCAGGGCTTCATGCGCACTTTCGTGAGCAACGAAAGTAATTTATGAAAAGTACTTTTTCCAGAATTGAAAAACATATTTCCATGGGTGTTTTACCACAAAATAAAGACATGGCAAGCATCCTCAGGGCCCGACTAGGTGAATACAAAAAAATTAGGTTGCTAGAGGGTCCTAAATTTAAATGCCAACCATTTTCCTGATCACCAACTGAAACAAATGGCCGATTTGAGGAAAGTAACAGGCCCATTTGCGAAAGTAAAATGTACTTGCGAAAATGTTGAACTTTTGTTAACTTTTCCCATTGACTTATAATGGGAAACCTTTTGAATAAACTTTGAAACCGTTTAATATTTTTCATGAAATCTTTGAAAGGCACATCAGGGACCCTGGCTGAATGTTCCCTGAAGATTTTGGGCTGGTCACACAAACCGCACGCACCTGTAGGCACGACCACAGAATTCCAGAAAAGCGTAAATGCGCACACAGATCACACTTAATAACTCCGCAGCCGTATATCCGACCAATACAAAACTTGGCAGATCCCACGGCCTATGGTTCTTGATCATAAATTCCAAATTTCAGGCAAATCCATCAGATGGTTGCAAAGTTATTAAAGTGCAAAGTTATGGAGTTTATACAGAAATGGCTCTCAACTCCTAACTATGGTAGCACTACCGTGCTACCATAATATATATATATATATATATAAAATAATGTGCTACTCTAGGGCTAGGAGTACTGTTTTTGTGATGCAGTGAGAACAGAATGATTAGAGAAAGAATTTTGAGGACACAACACATGGTTAATAAAAGCTTTTGGCTAGAATGGCTAGTTAACAAACTTTGCATGTGTAGGGTCAGGGGTTTGATTCCTGGAGAGGGTATTACTTTTGGGGGCCATCTGCAACATGGGGAGTTGGAGAAATGTCTGTACAGCATGAGATAAGCTCTTGATGCTTTGTTGGTGAATGTGGGGCCTGGTTTGAATGCATGGAGAATGGTTTGCTGGAGATGGGGAGCGTCGTATTAACCTGAGAACAGCTTAGGAGGAAGCAGAAGTGCAGGAATATGGCAGAGAAAAAAAAAAGTGGAAACAAAGGCTTGCCTGGAAAAGGCTACCACACTGTGGGATTTATGTTGTTCTAAGTTGAAATCACAAGCTGAGTAAGACATGGGGTGAAGAGGCAGAGGGGCAAGCATGGAGAGCACCTGCGAGCGATGACCATGTGGTGTGACGACAGATGCCGCAGGTGCATCTCGGTGAGAGGTAGTGTTTTTCTAAGCGCAGATGTCCAGTAGGTTGTCTAGCCCCTGTGGTGATTTAGGTTTTAAATGGAAATCACAAGCCAAATAAGGCATAGGGTGTAGAGGCAGGGGGCGAGCCAGGAGAGCACCTGCGAGTGAAAACCATGTGGTGTGACGTCAGACACCGCAGGTGCAACTCAGTGAGAGGTAGCACTTTTTAAACACAGAGGTCCAGTAGGCTGTTGAAGAACAGCAGGGGGAAACAAGACTCTGGGCAAGGAATGATTTTGGAGAAAAAAGCATGCCAAAAAGTTGCAGATACTTGATGCCCTCAATGGGAAGGGGGGGTGAGGCTGAGACACCGCGCAGGACAAGCCAAGGCATGTGAGACCGGGGGGAGGATGAACTGGTCTCAAGGGCCTGCAACCAGAAGCATGCAAGAGCATGTAATGAGGGGCATGTACAAGCCAAAAGGCCACAAGATGAAGTGCAAGGGATGCATCTTGGCCAGAAGTTGTCAGAGGCTGACTGGGGGGCCTAGGAAGATAGGCTAGGCCTGACAGGCCAGGAGCATGGCAGCAGGAGCTACGGGGGCATAAGAACAAATTTCAGGGCCTCAAGGGGATGGGGTGAGTGCTTAGGCTGTGAGGCCACTTGGCACAGCCTGAGTGTAAGCAAACCTAAAGAAGAAGGGGAATGGATAGGCCCAGAGGAACAGCAGCCAGAGGCATGTGAGGGCATGCAAGGGGAGATATGTCTAGTTCCGGAAGGCCACAAGAGGCGGCGCATGGGGCGCTTGGCAAGCATGAGCAGTCAGCAGCTGGGGGGCACAAAAAAAGAGTAGTTTGGGCCTTACTGGCCAGAGATGGGGGAGATAAGCCAGGGGAGACTGGAGGAGTGGTGAGATCACCCGGAGAAAGGCCTTGTTTGGCGGATTGCATCGGGAAGGCATAGGGGACCATGAGGATGAAGGCCTCAGGCAGGGGATCTGGTGCGAGGCATAAAAAAGGTTATCAACATGTTTTACAGCATTTCTACAAGCACAGGAATGAGAAGGCATAGCAACTGGGGATAAGTTGGGCTGACAGTATTAGATGGCGGTGGATAAATAAATAATTTGACAGCCAAGAGGGCAGATTAGGGTGGAAAAAGCACGTTTTGTTACTATTAGTCGACGGTCTCTTTGAAAGCGGGCCTGGCCATGTGAGAGACTACTACAGGCAGAATTTTTTAATAACGGAATTTTCTTTTCCTTCTCTTCAGTTGTATTCACAGTTGCAAGAAGCAGGAACATGGCACCAAAGAAGAGCAGGCCTTCAAAGGAGGATGTCTACAGGGCTATAGTGGAGCTGGTGGAAAAAGCCAATAGAATGAGGGAGCTGGTGGAAGGAGAGGAACCTGGGAGATCCGGGGAAAAAAGGAAAGTGGGGAAGGGTAAAGGGGGCAGAGGGAAATGGCCAGCTGAGAGGCCACGCAGCCCAACCAGGGTGCAGCCATCAATAGTGGGACCTACCAAGGTGGCTAGTCAGTACCTCTGCATCCTGTTGACCCGGTACCATCAGTACCTTCCCAGGACCAGGTTGTGGTTCCCATAGTGGAGCCCAGACAGGATCCTCAGTGCACAGTATTTCCTCCACAGCCACTATTAGTGCAGCCACCCCTTCAACCACTGGGGACCATACTTGGGCACCAGGAAGACAGCAGGCAACAAGGAATGGACAAGGCCACAGGTAAATCACCCGGCTCTGTGGGTGACTGCATCAAAGAGTATATAAGCCAAATTGTTTCAGCACTCGGGACAGGGGTTTGGGGCAGATGGAGTCAGCGCTGGCAGAGATTAGGTCAGACAAAGAGGTGTCAAAAGAAAAGGAAGGGGGAGTGGAGAAAGAGGGAAAAGGAGCAAGGGAGATAGGAGCTCCTGGGATGAGAGTAGGGGAACAAGTCCCATTGGCCACAAAAGAGAAGATATGGAAAGGAGGGTATGTGGACATTTTTGCCTTAGTAAGCCGGGAAGCAGCAGCAAAATATGAAGAAGCAGAGAATATAGGAAAGAGTGAAATGGCAGCAGCGGTAGTTTTACTAGGTAAGAACGAGGAGGACAAATTCACTAAAGGGAAGATGTGGGAAGGATGGTTTGTAGGTTTTGCCACATTCTCAGCCATAGTATTGGAGAAAAAGCCAAAGTTGGGTATCCCACTCATCACATACTCCCTGATAATAAGGTGAGCAAAGGCAAAAGGGGGTGTGGGGTGGATATACTATGATGAATTCTTTCCGCAGAGAATGGTGACATATGGGGATGTAAGATGGGACATGAACCAATTAGATTTGTGGACAGACTATGTAACTGATCCATGCCTGAGGGGGAGTTTGGGAAGAAAGGAGCGATACCCCAGAGGTGTTGCTGGGCTTATAATAAGGCCTTTTGTTCCTGGCCACAATGCTGCTTTCGGCACGCATGTTCAAAATGTCGGGGAACACATCCAGCGAGCAGATGCAGGACAACATGGGTCCAGCGAGCCCAAGGATTGGGGGGCAAGGATCAGGTCAACAGTTTTTTCATGAGAGGCAGGGTATAGGGGGCAAGCATGGAACAGAGGGAGGAGAGGCAGGGGCATGCAAGTAGAGGGAGTCAGAATCACTGATTAGCAAAGACAGGCACTGAGCAATGGGGGAGACTTTGACGGAGGAGAAGGGAAGAATGCAAAGGAGCAATTTAAAGAAGCAAGAACCCCCATCAGGATAGAGACATGGAAAGAATGGTTAGACAGATATCCGAATAGACAAATGGCAGAGATGATTAGGAAAGGTTTTTGCACAGGTTTTTCATTGCAGTGTGAGGGTCCAAGGCAAGTGAAAGAGGTGAATAATCTGGGTTCGGTAAAAGGGAAGGAAGAAATGTTAAGACAAAAGATGGAGAAGGAAAAGGCAGCAGGGAGAGTAGAAGGACCATATGATACCCCCCACTGCAGAATATGAGGATTTCCCCATTGAGCTTGGTCCCCAAAAAACAGGAGGGAGAATACAGGGTGATTCACCACTCTATCCTTTCCTGAAGGGGATTCGGTGAATGATTTTAGCGGCGAGGAATATAGTAAAGTGACATATGCCACATTAGAAGACCCAGTTAGGATCATCCGAGCAACTGCTGTTGCATGGATGGCAAAAACGGATATAGAGTCTGCATTCAGGTTACTTCCAGTTAGGAGAGAAGACTGGGACCTGTTGGGGTTAAAAATCGGTGGGCAGTACTATTTTGACAAAGCCATGCCTATGGGATGTTCTATAGCATGTGCGACATTCGAAGCATTCAGCACCTGTTTACAGTGGATATTTCAAGAGAAGACTGGTTCCAAAACAGTCATTCACTATTTGGATGATTTCCTTTTTACAGGCAGTGGGAAAAGGGAGACAAAAAAAATGTTAGCCAGTTTTCAGGAACTGTGCAGAGAATTAGGGGTTCCATTGGCACCAGAAAAAACAGAAGGGCCCAGTAAGGTGCTAGAATTTCTGGGTATTGAGATAGATGCTCCGAGAGAAATATTTAGGCTGCTAGACAAAAAAGTGGGAAAACTGAAGGAGCTGATTCAGATACATACCAGTAGGAGAAGAGTACAATTAGAACAGGTGCAACAAGTATTGGGACACCTGAACTTTGCATGCAGGGCTATTGGGCCAGGGAGGGCTTTCACTAAAAGGTTAGCAAGGGCTACAGCTGGGGTGACCAGACCACACCACTGGGTAGACATGATGAAAGGAGTCAAGGACAATTTTGTGGTATGGGAGGAATTCCTCAGCTCCTATAATGGCTGCTCCTTCTGGCAGGAGGAATGGGTTTATAACACAGACCTTGAGCTTTACACAGACCCAGCCGGGGGTCTAGGGATGGGGGGGTTATTCAAGGGGCAGATGGTTCGCTGAGCCGTGGCCTGCAGACTGGGTGAGGAATGGTAAGGTAAAAGATATAACATTGTTGTAGATCATGCCCATTTGGACTTGCACCCTGGTTTGGGGGAAAGAATTACGGAATCAGAAAGTGACTTTCTGGTGTGACAATAAGGCAGTGGTAGAGGTTTTAAACAACACTGGAGCCAGGTCAGAAACGGTGATGCAGGTCTTGCAACAATTGGTGCTAAGGGCCTTACAATTGAACATGTCATTCAGAGTAAAACACATAGAAGGGGTACACAATATCCTGGCTGACAGCCTTCCCATCTGCAGCTGGATCATTTCCAGAGGCTGGCACCAACAGCAGAGGAGCAAAAAACACCTATACCAATGAACATCTGGGACTGGGATGTAGGCAAGAAGGAGCAGAACTGTTGTTTCACAGCTCATGGGAACCACTGACTCTGAAGACCTACGAGGTGGCCTGGCGAGTGTTTCAAACATTCAGGGCAACACACCATATGGAGGTAAGTAGGCCACTCACAGAAGAACAGCTAGGGAAGTTCACTGTAGAACAATGGCAAAGGGGAACTGCCCACACCATGATGGGGGTCTGTTTGGCAGGAATTAGTGTAGTCTGCAGCCTAAAAGGGTGGAAGGACCCGACAAAATCGATGTTCATTAGAAGAATGATGCAGAGTTGGGGTAGGATAAAACAGAGAGCTATGGATAATAAAAGACAAATAGGGGAGCAGTGGCTCACCAAACTGAAAGGTGTTTTACTGGCAATCTGCAGATCGAAAGTCAAGGCCCAGCTATTTCACATGATTTATGTAGTAATGTTTGCAGGGGCCATGAGAGTGAGTGAGGTGGTGGGGCATGGCAGTAAAGAAAAAGAGGGAGGATTGGAATGGTAAGATATAAGCTGGGGGATGAAAGAGATACAAATCATGATTAAGAGGTCCAAGATGGATCAAAGGGGGCAGAGTTGTATGGTAACACTAAAGAATCATGTAGATGGCACAGTGTGCCCAGTAAAGGCTTTGTGGGCTTTCACCACAGAGCATGGGAATAGGACAGGGAGATTATTTGTGCGTGGAGATGGAAGGAAGGTCACAGGTTATCAAGTCACGGTCTTGCTCAAAAAAGGCATGCAATTCCCTGGAGAGGATCCAATTAATTATCGTTCCCTTTCCTTATGGATAGGGGCTGCCTCACAGTGGGCAGCGGCAGGTGAGATGGTGAATAATATGTTGGAAAAGGGGCTCTGACAGTCTGCCAGTTACAAGAGATACATTCGAGCACTGCATAATGGAGACTAACGTATCACCTGTGTTTTTCATTACAGATTCAGAGCCACATGGGGGACATAAAAGGGTGATATGAAAAAGGGGAAGCTAAGACCATATATAATATATTTATTTTGCTTAAACCCTATAGGAAGAGGGAGGATCACAGAAGTCTGGATCTGCGGCCACTCTTACATTTATTGGGCGGAAGGAGAGCAGAGAAAAAGGCTGGGTGAAAACAGCTGTACCAAGATGTGAGAAAATGTAGGTTGGTTTGGCGTAGCATCCAGGGGATGAGATGGGCACAACTGCTTCCTACCCTGAAAGAAATGAAGGAGCGGTGACCCATTCCAGACCTAATTATTATACATCTAGGGGGTAACAACCTTGGGGGTAAGCCATGAGTGGACACATACATGCAGGTTAAAAGGGATTTAGAGACAATACAGCAGTGGTGGCCTGTGGTATGCCTTGTCTGGTCGATATGATCCCAAGAAGGGTTTGGAGATATGAGCATAGCCATAGAGCTGAGGATAGAGCCAGGAGGAAGATGAATAGAAGGTAGGGACACTGATAAGGAAAATGGGGGGACACATAATACTGCAGGGGTGTGGAAGAGTGGGTAGAGGATTTCTACAGGTCAGATGGCATGCATCTGTCAGATCTAGCCATTGACATGTTTAATACCGAAATGATGAGTTTTATAGAAGCATGGAGGAGGAAGGCATGCAGAAAATGGAATTAAAAAAAAAAAAAGAAGGACCAGGAAGGAGTTCCCCAGAGGGATAAAGGAACAATACCCTAAATTGAGGGGAAAGCCAGTTATCCAGCGCAAGCTGGAGACTGGCTAATGGAGAAAAGGGGGGAGAAGGAGGGGAGGGGGAAGAAAAAAGGAATAGGATGAAAAGAAGAAGAAGCTGAAGGAGAAAAAGCCATTTCGGTTTTCACCCTTACCTAACAGAAAAAGAGAACAAGAAGGCACTCAATGTTTTCACCTGGGGGTAATGAAAAGAGGAAGAAAGAGAGATGATCAGAGATTGATATATGGATGCAATACAATGCAATGGTGAAAGATATAATAATAAAAGATGATGAAATGGAACATGGAATTATGATATATAAATAAATTAATTGCCAATCTGAGCACTTCAACAAACAATGGTCTCTGTCTTTTTGTGAGGGAATGAGTGGAATCCAGGACAATGGGTGCCTTTAAGGGGCAGACGAAATTTGTCTGGTGCACTTACTCACTTTTCATAGAAGATGGTGTGCTCCAGAGGGGAGGCGAGGAAGGGAGGAACAGGGAGACAGGACAATAGCCAGGCAACAGGAAGGGGAGGCATAAGGGAGGGTACATAATAGGCAGCACAGGAGTGGTTCAGCCACTTTTGTGGAGTTTTGATCCTCCACCCACCCACCCTTGAAGTACAGAGCATGAGGGAAGACAGTAAAAAGGACTGTGTGGGTTGTCTGTCAAAGGTGGATGACAGAAGTGTCCCGTAGAATGATTAAGGAACCGCCATACAGGTGGATGGCAGAGAAAGGGCAGTGGGGGAAAAAGGGGGGGAAGGAGGGGAAGGGGAAATAAAAATGAATAGAATGAAAAGAAGAAGAAGAAGAAGCTGAAGGAGAAAAAGCGGTCTCGGTTTTCACTGTTACCTAACAGAAAAAGAGAACAAGAAGGCACCCAGGTTTTCACCTGGGGGGAGTGAAAAGAGGAAGAAAGAGGGATGATCAGAGATTGATATATGGATGCAATAAAATGCAATGGTGAAAGATACAATAAAAGTTGCTGAAATCGAACATGGAATTATGATATATAAATAAATTAATTGCCAATCTGAGCACAACAACAACAAACAATGGTCTCTGTCTTTTTGTGAGGGAATGGGGGGAATCAGGGACAATGCATACATTCTTTGTGTTTCTCTATGCACCTGTTCATCAAAAACAGGGTATGCGCTTCTGTTACTGTTACAGTTACTGTTTCCACTTGCGTTTATGTCCCCTTTTGCCATACCGTTACCGTGTACGCCACCGTGTGCGTTACCCTTTGCGTTGTTATTTGCACTTGCGTTTTTGTTGCTGTTACCATTTGCATTTCTACTACTGTTTCTGTTTGCGTCACCATGCGCATTGCCATTTGCGTTTCCGGCAGCCCTTTCCTTTGTGTTTCTCTTTCGTTTTGCGTCTTCCTTGCTTTTACTGTTACCATTTGCATTTGTAATTGTGTTACTGTGCCTGTGTGCAGTACGGTTTGTGTTTCCATATGCACTTGCATTTTCTTTTTTTGTTTGTGTTTCCTTTGCTGTTATTGTTGCTGTTACCTTCACCATTTGCGTTTCCAATTGCGGTACTTTGCCCGTGCGCATTTTGGTTTGCGTTTCCATACGCTCTTCTGTTCCCATTTCCATTTCTGTTTCTGTTAGTGTTATTCTTCATGTTAACTTTACCATTTGCATTTACAATTGCGATACCGTGCCTGTTCCCATTACGGTTTGCTTTTACGTGTGCGCTTGCGTTCGCATTTCCATTTCTGTTCCTTTTTGCATTCTTTTTGCTGTGACACTTAACATTTCCATTTAAAATACCACCGCCATCACTGTTCATGTAACCAGTTGCGTTTTTGTATGCGCTTCAATGTCTGTTTGCGTCAATGTTCGCTTCGGCGTCACTTTGCACTTGCATTTCTATTAACGTTTGCTTTACCATTTACATTTCCGTTACCATGTGTGCCACTGTTGGCATTTCTGTTTGCGTTGCTGTTCCTGTTACTATGTCACAAAACATCACGTGGCGGGAGCACAGGGCCTGAAGGATCCTGCACTCCTGCCGCTGCATTACATTCACTATTTGTCATCATCATTCTCAAAAAGAAGGGAAATTTGAGGCAAAAACTCTATTTAATGCATCAGTTAGGGTTGTTCTACAGTGACAAAAGCAAGGAAATTTGGTGTTAGGGTTGAAACCCCCCTTGGAACCCTCCAGCCCACCCCTCAACTGGCATCTAGGTGCGCGTTGGAGTAGTCGGTCCTAACTCTCACCCCATTCTTCTATTCCTCAGCTTCTTTACACATGTGATGGGGTGAGAATTAGGACCAATGACTCCAACATGCACCCTGATGCCGGTTGGGTGGGCAGGAGGGGTCCAAGGGGGGTTTCAATCCTAATACCAAATTTCCTCACTTTTGTCACTGTGGAACAATCCTAACTGATGCATTAAACAGATTTTTTTGCCTCTAATATATTTAGTGTATGTATGTGTGTGTGTGTGTGTGTGTGTGTGTGTGTGTATGTATAAATATGGGATATACAGTGTAGATCTGTCAGATAAATGATTTTTCTATACAAGTGCTGTTTGACCTCAGGTAACCTCAGGAGTGGCATATGCCACGAGTGAGGTGTCCGAGGTCAAACAGCACAGGTCTAGATTAATCAGTTATCTGGCAGCTCACCATTGTATATTTCATTTATGCAATAGGGATGCATTCTGCCAGTGCAGGGACATTTGCTTTTGATTGCTTATCCTTTGTTGCATATGTTTGTCAAAAAAGTGAACAAAAAATTGCATTTTCTACTCTTTTTTACTAACTATAAAAAAATCTATAAGGTATCTATAAATGAAATACCACTCAGTTTTTAGATAATTTTGTGCTGAACAACTTTCATGCTCACAGTACAATGCTATTTTTTTTCATTATAAAGTTATTTGCATTTGAATATGGTTAGTACTGCCTCTGAGATCAAACATTCTAAATGAGTTCCAGAGTGATTGTGACATTGCTACTATGTGGATAAGTTGTATTTATTCTATGGCTGTGAATATAATATAGAATAAAGTATGGGGTGGTGTGTAACGAGAAGTTTGCACACACCCGAGGGGTTAGATGCTGAATAAACCCGGAAGCTGAAGCTCGACGGTTTATACATCTAACCCCAAGGGTGTAAACTCATTTACACATACACCACCCCATATTTTATTTTATATAATTGCTGGGTCTCCCCTTTTTGGCCACAGCAATTATATAAAATAGTAGCTTCAGTGTGGTCGCGCTCCAGTTTGGTTTTCCTCCGGTTCTTCCATTTAAATTTTCGGAGGTTTCAGGTGTGTGTGCACATTTTTTTTTATTATTAAAACTTGGCTATCACGGTGAAAATAACTGTTTTTTTTTAAATAACGACCTGCCGTGTGCAGTTCTTTGGCAGCTAGGTTGGGGTTGAGCCTTGAGGAAGCGTGAGCCAGGAAGGAAAAGAACTACAGCAGCCGGACGCGCATCGCGGAGAGGTAGGAGAACTGTGTAATGCGGTTTACGTTCATAAACGCTTCCTTTATAATAGCAATTATGCCACGGTCTCCCTATGGTAAAAGGGGAGACCCGTTAATTATAATGGATTTATTCAATGAGTTTTGAGTCACTCCTATTACATTAATATATATGTGTGTGTGGACAGTATTCGAGAGACTTGGGTGAGCACTTAAAATAAGGTCTGTATTTTACTCAGAATTTATTAAAAATTCAGAATTTATGCTCTGTACTGTTGCCAATATGGTCAAGAGATAGCGTGTGAGATAAAAAAAGGGTGTATGTATTTTTATTTTATTGTGGCAACATTTTAATAATGAAAATAGCCTTAAAAAAGGCAGCTATTTTGTGGCATGGCTGTGCTACACATCTTGGTGACCATTAAATTTACTGTATTTAAAGCACAATCCTAAAGTTTTCTTTTTTAGTGGACAGAGTGGATGTGTACAATGGCGTGAAAAAGTATTTGCCCCTTCTGATTTTCTCTATTATTGCATATTTGTCACACTGGATGTTTTCAGGTCTTTAGACAAAATATAATATTAGATAAAGGGAACCTGGTGGACAAATAACACTTTTTTTTTTACTTATTTCATTTATTTAATGAAAAAGTTAACCAACTGGACTGTGAAAAAGTATTGCCCCTAGTTAAATCAACCCAATTAAAGGGATAATTAGAGTCACTGATTGAACACAGCCAGGCTTGATTACAGCCAGCCCTGCTCAATATAAACCTCACTTATTTTGGCCCTTACCATCAGAGTCACATTGCCAGCACAAAGATTCAACAAGCACATTATGCCATGATCAAAGGAAGTTCCTGAAAAGATTGTAAAAAACATTTTGCTGCCCTCTATCAGTCTGGAAAGTGTTACAAAGCTATTTCTAAGGCCCTGGGACTCCATTGAACCACAATGAGAGCCATAATCTCCAAATGGAGAACACTTGGAACAGTATTGAACCTTCCCAGGGTGGGCGGCCTGCCAAAATTACTCAAGGGCACAGTGTAAAATCATCCAAGAAGTCTCAAAGGATCCTAAAACAACATCCAAAGAACTGCAGGCTTCTCTTGCCTCAGCTAAGGTCAGTGTTCATGACTCCACAATCAGAAAGAGACTGGACAAAATGGGCTTCATGTGAGAGTAGCAACGGAAACCACTGCTAACCAAGAAGAACATAAATGCTCGTCTCTCATTTGCCAAGAAGCACCTGGATGATCCACAAGCCTTTGGGAAAATGTTCTATGGACAGATGAGTCCAAAGTGGAACTTTTGGACAACATGGATCCATAATGTCTTGTGTAAAGCAAACACAGCATTCCACAGTAAGAACATCATACCAACAGTCAAACATGATGGTGGTAGTGTGATGGTGTGGGGATGCTTCTGCCCTAAGGACCTGGATGACTTACCATAATTAAAGGAACCATGAATTCTGCTCTGTACCAGAAAATTCTTAAGGAGAATGTCCAGTCATCCTTCCGTCAGCTGAAGCTGAAGCGTAGTTGGGTCATGCAGCAAGACAATGATCCAAAACACAAAAGCAAGTCCACATCAGAATGGCTAAAAGTAAAATTAAAGTTTTGGAGTGGCCTAGTCAAAGTCAGACTTAAACCTAATAGAGATACTGGTGCAGGACCTGAAACGAGCAGTTCATGCTCGAAAACCTACCAAATGTTACTGAATTAAAGCAGTTCTGAGAGGAAGAGTGGGTTAAAATTCCTCCACAGTGATGTGAAAGACTGATATTGAATTATAGGAAGTGTTTGGTTGCAGTCATTGCAGCTAAATGTGGCGTAACCAGTTATTAAGTGTAAGGGGGCAATTACTTTTTCACACAGTGCCAATTGGTGTTGGTTAACTTTTTTTCATTAAATAAGTGAAATAAAAAAAAAAAAACAAGTGTTATTTGTTCACTCAGGTTCCCTTTATCTAATATTACATTTTGTCTAAAGACCTGAAAACATACAGTGTGACAAATATGCAATAATAGAGAAAATCAGGAAGGGGGCAAATACTTTTTCACACCACTGTAACTATCCCCCAGTGATTATTGATTTTATGCAGATGTAAATACATTTACTTGACACCTCATGTAATTTATTACTTTTGTGCATTACTGTGGTGTCTTATATCGCTGCATAATTTCTTTTGTGTATTCTGCCTTTATGCTTTGAGGTTTTTTTTTCAGTGTCAGTTCACATTGTTTAATGTGTTTCCCCACACAAATCTGCAATCTTAATGCAGTGGTACATAGAGCCTGCTAGGAGCAGCAGCATCAAAAGCTGTGGCTCTTGCTGTCATGTCCATGTTACCCACATGGATGATGATGGTGCTGGTATTGGTACAAATAGCCGGGACCCAAAGGTGACATCAGGCCTTCAGTTTTGGTACTCTGGTTCTAAGCAAAACTGTTCTCTTCCCACTGCTTCTCCCATTTACCATTCTTAAAAACAGGTAGAATGAAGCGTCATCCATTTTAAATCTGCTGTGCTGCACAGGAGTTTGGATGGATCTCAGAGGTCTCCAGTCACTAGAAAACATGATCTTCAGCATTCTGCTACAAAACAGCAAGTTAAAATTCTGAGAGGCATATTAAATAGTGACTGGTTAAAGTGCAGCAGTTATTCTGTGTCATTTTGAGGACAGAAAAAGTAAAGTATTCCCCTTAAGATTTCATGGTCCTGCTGTTTGTGAAGGGCCCCCTCTTCAAAACAGAGGATGAGTGGATTAGTGGGCTGTGCAGGAAAATGAGATATTTTAAAGTTTTGTTTGGGAAGTATATCAGCAGAACTTTCCTCAGGTTCTATCACTGTATAAATGGGGCATATTAAATACTATAGGTTAAAGTTGTGTATGGGACGTATATCAGCAGATCTTTCTTCTGGTGTGGTTAGTGTTTAAATGGGGCATATTAAATAGCGTATTTTAAAGTTTAATTTGGGAAGTATATCAGCTGAACTTTCCTCTGGTGCTGGCACTGTTTAAATAGGGCATATTAGATACTATCTGGCTATAGTGCAGCAGTTGTGTTCTATCATCTTTGGGGGCAGAAACATTTAATTTGTGTGTTCTCTTATGGCCCAGTTGTTTTGAAGGGCCCCTCTTCAAAATGAGGCTGTGCATATATGTGACCAATCTAATCAAATAGAGTTTTATTTGAGATGTATAGTTTTTTGTTTACAATCCATCCAGCGGGTATTCATTGTATAATTTGATTTCTTCATAATATTTCTAATATTGGTGAACTTTCCCCTGGTGATGACTTTAATCATGTTTAAATGGAGAAAAAAATTACACCTGTGGGGTTCCTACTGGTAAATTCTAAGAATGTGTATTTGTTGAATGAATGCTGCACCTGTTGATGTGATGATGGCTCTATTTTAAAAGTGTGTATGTGGAATGAATATAAAAGCTGCACTCTTAAAATGTTTTAAATAAAAATAAATGCAATTTGTGAGATATGCTTGTCATTTTTAGAAAGAAGGGGTGATGCTGGCTCCGGTTAAGGTAGGGGTGTGTGTGTGTGTGTGTGGTGTTATTTTAAAATGATAAAGTTGCCTTTCTTGATGTAAGATTATAAAGGAGCATCATTGTATTGGCACACTGAATTAGGGGATCAGGTGTGGGTGGTGGCATAATATTTATTTATTTATTTTATTTATTTAGATTTTGGTAACCGGGTAAACTCACTGAGACCAGAGATCCCTTTTTCAGGGGCGACCCGGGATTAGTTACAGAGAGTACATATCTTGGTGCCAGTAAACAGTAATCTTACATAAAACATTTGCAGATTCAGTGTATACATACATAGTAGAATTGCATAGGGTGACATTAGATACAATACATAGCAAGGAGGAAACATAGGAGCAACAGTAGAGCAGCTTGGCTGAGTATTTAATTAGTCACAGGAAGTACAAAGATAGGTACTAACATACATAAGTTATATGGTTTGTACATGGTATGTGTAAGGTAACATCGTTTGGCACTGAGAACAGAGGGTGCCACTAGGCTAAGAGATATTAAGACAGTTTCAAAGTACCTTAGTAGTTTACATAGGGGTATAATAGGGAAAGCAGTTGAGGTTGTCACCGGAAGTCACAGAGGGGGTAAGCATGATCAGGGGCTAACGGTTGCAGCCACAGAGACTAAGTTCCAGGAGATACACTTTGAGGCCCGATTTAACCCTGGGAGGGAAGACTTGTTGACTAAGCTTTCAGGGAGGGCATTCACAAGAGGGGCAGCATAGTGGAAGGAGCACTTGCCTTGGTGTGAACCCCAGGGGTGGCAGGGGACATCTAGCTGTGGATTGAAGGGTTCGATGCTGGACCTTTGGGGTGAGTATATCACGCAGGTGAGGAGGAGGCCAAGGAGGTGAATTTGAAAGCCAGGCAGGCAGAGGGTAGGCCAGCTTGTGCGTGGGAGGGCCAGTTGGTCCGCTAAGGCCTCACAGTGATGCCTCCTAGGGAGAGAGTTAGTAGCAAAGCGAGCCACTTTATGGTAGAGTGTAGAGAGCTTATTGAGCTCCATCTCTCGGAGAGACTGGAGTAGTGGGGCTCTGTAGAGGATTGTAGGGAGGAGATTGCAATTGGCGATAACACGATGCGCCTCGCCAGAGAGGGAGTTTCCCAGATGATAGAGAAGGCCGTTCCTCTGGTGGATGGTTCGGGTTAGGGAGATGATGTGGGATTTAAAGGTCAGCTCCTGGTCGAGGAGGACCCCTAGGTACTTGAACTGATCCAAGACCTCAACCCTCCTCCCTAGGGAGGAGGTGAGCTGCAGTAGCTCACTTCTGTCAGTGCCAAGCCATCTGGTCCTGAACAGTACGGCCTTGGTTTTGTCATCATTCAGTTTCAGAGAGTTAGAGGTGAATCAGGCCTCAAGGTCAGAGAGACAAGACTGCAATTTGGTAGAGATGACGTTAGGGTGGGGGTCACTGAAGTAGACGACAGTGTCATCTGCATAAAGGCTGATGTTACTAGACATGCAGCCTCCCTATATTGGAACTGTTTGAAAATAAAAAAAAACTACAGCAATGAGACCTACCTCAAAAATGTTTCTTATGGCATTGGTCAGTTCATTTGAGGTTATGGGGGTTACCATGTGTAGGAATGAGACTGCTTCTAAACTAGACATCAAGTGGTGGCATAATATTTTGGAACTGTTTAAAAATAAAATAATACAGCATTTGGGCCTACCTCAAAATGGCTGCTCATGGCATGAGGGGGGGTACCATGTGTAATAATTGGGTCATTGCTTGGGTGTACTAGTGCCTGTAGGGCAACATTATTGTTTTGGATTCATCTGGCAAAAACATTTTCCTGATTTATTTATAAGACTGTTTCTAAATTAGATGTCAAGTGGTAGCACAATATTGGAACTGTTTAAAAATAAAAAAATGCAGCACTTGGGCTTACCTCAGAAAGGCTGCTCATGGCATTGCTTAGCACATTCAGGGGTATGGGAGGGATACCATGTGTAGTACTGGAATTTAGTCATTGCCTGGGTGTACTAGTGCCTGTTGAGCTACATCAGTGGTTTGGATTCATTTGGCAAAAATATTTAGCAGATTTAATTATAATGAGACTGCCTATAAATTAAATGTCAAGTGTTGGCATAATATCTTGGAACTGTTTGAAAATAAAAAAAATACATCACCTGGGCCTGACCCAAGTAGTTTGGATGTGGAATTCCATGTGCAGTACAAGAACCCTGCAACAGCAATGTACCTGTGATGCACATGGGGTGAGCAGAGGGTAGGCCTGTGTGATATTTTGGCATTATTTTCCCCATAATGGCTGGCACTGGGTTGCCAGGGGATGCCATGTAATGCCTGCATCTATAGTTATCAACATCAAACAGCTTGCCTGGGTGCTTTCTGGTTGTAACTGTGGTTGGACCTGCCCTCAGTTTTACTCTGTGGAGGTACATTGATGTCAAAATGACCCCTGATGTGGCTCAGGTCCTCTGAGTAACATCCAGCTGTCTCTTGCATTGCCTTTGCTTGTTCAAGGGGAACTCTGGTGTACTGGTTTGACTTGTAGAGTAGTTTGGATGTGGCATTCCATGTGCAGAACAAGAACCCTGCTGCAGTGGCATATCTTTGATGCACATAGTGGTGAGCTTAGGGTGGGCCTATGTTATATTTTGGCATAATTTTCCCTTCAGAGGACAGCACGGGGTTGCCAGGGAGCATCATGTGGCACCCTCATCTATAGTCATCAGTACCAAACAGCTTTCCTGGGTGCTTTCTGGTTGTTAACTGTGGTTGGGCCTCTCCTCAGTCTGGCTCTGCAGAACTACAGTGATGTCAAAATGGCCACTGATGTGGCATGGTACTTATCAATGTGTATTGACTGTTTGGTTGATAATAAGCCATTAATAAAAGTTGTACCATGTATTTCACATGTTGCATTGCTTCTGTGGTGTCCGTTACCCACAGTAGTTTTTTGCAACTGAGATGGTCACATAATAAATCAAGTATAACCAAGTGATTTGTTTATCTTTCTACTTAATGTCCAGCTTAACTGTGAAAGGCATGTAGACTGGACATAAACAGTATAAGCATGAAATAATGAAACTTTGATAACCTCCTGTTTGTATTTTTAGTGCTGTCTACATTGGAAGATAGATATCAACACATAAGTATGGAAGAACATCAAATCATTAGATGTTGCAAATTAATACACTTAAATAGAAGACAGAGACACTGCATTTGAACATTTTATTTATTACTAGAAATGGTAAATAATGCATAATGGACACCGAGTTACCCACGAAATAGTTTGCATGTCATAAATAACTGTGCCATTTTTCCAAAATTAGAAAAACAGAACTATTTTTATATTTTGTATTATGCAACTACTACATATACACATTAAAAGTAAGGTTGAGTCATGCCTAATTATAAAACCTTTTTTGAATGTATGAATGTCATACTTTGTCTCTTGAACACTGTCCACACAGCTATATATATATATATTAGAGGCAAAAAAATCCATTTAATGCATCAGTTAGGGTTGTTCCACAGCAACAAATGTGAGGAAATTCAATGTTAGGGTTGAAAACCCCCCTTGCACCCACCCCCATCCTGCCCCCCAGCCAGCATCGGGGTGTGCTTGAGGTCATCAGCCCTCTCACCCCATCACATGTGTAAAGAAGCTGAGGTGGTGAACTATAGAAGAATGGGGTGAGAGTTGGGATAAAGGGCCCAAGGCACACCCCGATACTCAGCTGGGGGGCAGGGTGAAATGGGTGCAAGTGGGGGTTTCAACCCAACATCAATTCCACTTTTGTCATCAGGAGCAACTCAACTGATGCATTAAACAGAGTTTTTGCTCTAATTTCTTCTTTGAGAATCTGCAGTAGAAATAGTGAATGAAATGTGGTGGTGGGAGCTCAGGGCCCAAGCGTGTTTTGTGACATAGTAACAGTAAGTGCAGGAAATGCAACGCTAATGGTTCTTTATAGTGACAGAAATGTAAATGAAGTAGCATAAGCGTTAATAGAAAAGCAAGGCGCAAAGTGGCCAAAGCGAACAGTGATGCAAAGGATATACAACCACGTAAGGAAGCGCAAACCGTGATGCGCATGGTATGGCAATTGGAAATGCAAATGGAAATGTTCACAGCATAAATAACACCAAAGGAAACAGAAATGGAAACACGAACGCAAGTGCACATGGAAATGCAAATCCTAACATGCATGGTCACGGTACCATAATTGTAAATGCAAATGGTAAAGTTAACATGAACAATAATGCCAAAGGAAACAGAAACGTGAACATAAGCACATACAGAAACGCAAACCATAATGCGTACGATCACATTACCGCAGTTGTAAATGCAAATGGTAATGGTAACAGCAACAATAACACCAAAGGAAACAGACATGCAAAACCAAATGCAAGCGCGTATGGAAATGCAAACTGTAATGAGCACGGGCACAGTAACGCAATTGGAAATGCAAATGGTAACAGTAACAGTAACGAAGATGCAAAACAAAAGGGAAATGCAAATGCAAACAAAAGGGGTGCCAGAAATGCAAACGAAATGCAAACAGAAACAGTAGTGGAAATGAAATGGTAACAGTAACACAAGCATGCAAATGAGAATGCAAAGGGTAACGCTAGCGGAGCGATGGGAACGGTAATGCAAGCGGGCAGAAAACGCAAGTGGAAACGCTTACTGTCTCAGTAACGAAGTGCACACCTGTTTTTGCTCAACAGCGATAGAGAAACACTGATACAGAAGAATGTATGCATAACTATGGGCCTGGGAGC
Source organism: Neoceratodus forsteri (assembly GCA_016271365.2). Classification (NCBI taxonomy): domain Eukaryota; kingdom Metazoa; phylum Chordata; order Ceratodontiformes; family Ceratodontidae; genus Neoceratodus; species Neoceratodus forsteri. Next base: position 1,607,344,584 of record CM057449.1, read on the forward strand.
AGAAAACGACAGTTGGAATACTAAATTGCATATATCTCAGGAACCGTGCAGACATAGAAAAACATTTAAATGTCACATGATTCATGAGTTTCGAGCCTGGGTTTTTGTTGGTGAGGTAACCACAGAGGGCACAATCTTCAATGAAAATTCTATATATCTCACCGTTTTGAGACAAGAGCGAAAGGGCAGCGGATACTTGGTTAGTCTATGTAAAAAAATGTCAACTGAGTATGGTAACTTGGCATCCATGTAATATTTGTTTACCAAACCATGGAAAGGCAAATCTGTGAGATGTTGGCTGCCTTCCCTCCAAATTTCAGCCCAAAAGACCTAACCGTTCTTTTGCAGCAGAGTGGCAAAGAATTCCTGTCATTTGCCATAGTCTGGAAAGTAGTGTAGGATTTCTGACATCTTTCGCAAAAAATTTGCAAAAGTGTGTAAGTGCGACACTCACTTTAGTAACTACTCTTTCCCAGAAATTTGAAAACATATTTCTGGGTGTTTAACTCAAAATAAGAAGACATGGCTAGCATCCTCAGGGTCCAACTAGGTGAACACAAAAATAATTGTGTCCCTAGAGGGTCCCAAATTTAAATGCTAAGCATTTCTGTGACCAGTAACTGAAAAAAAAATGGCTGACTCACAACACGACAGGGGTAATTTGCAACACTAAAAAGTCAATTTTTGCGACACTGTCAAACTTTTTGTTAACTTTTCCAGTTGACTTATAATGGGAACTTGTATTTTGAATAACTTTTGAACTGTTCAATATTTTTTCACAAAATCTTCAAAAGGCACATTGGGCACCCTGGCTGCACATTCCCTGAAGTTTTTGGACTGGTCGCACAAACCGTGTGACCTGTAGGAGCGAGCAAAGAATGTGCAAAAAAGGTAAATGTGCACATGGATGTCGCTAAATAATTCCGCACCCATATATTCAACCGGTATGAAAGTTGGCAGATCCCAAGATCTGTGGTTACACCCCATGCCTGCCAAATTTCAGGCAAATCTGTTGAATGTGGCAATGTTATTAAGGTGAAAAGTTTCACCATTTAACATTAAAAGGGCTACTCAACCGTAACCTATGGTAGCACTACAGTGCTACCATAATGTATATATATATATATTATACAGGCACAGTAGTGCCTGGATATTAGGGTTGATGAGACTGTTTAATGTTAAAGGGTCATTTTGGACCTTAATAACTTTGTAATGGTTGGAAGTAATTTCTATGAAATTGGGCATGCATAATTACCCTGGTAGGTGTTTGTATGTGTGGAAAATTCTGTCTCAATTGCTGTAGCCATTTCTGAGATACAGAGTATTGAAAATATAGAAGGTTTGGGGTTTTGGGCACTTTTGTCCACCTGTATCTTGGAAATGGCTTTAGCTTCTTGACTGAAAATTTTCAGGGTAGAAAGCCTTGGTCTTTTGAATGTTTGGTGGAAAAATATTAATCCATTCCAAAGTTATTCCATTTTGCATTTCCCATTATTTCCAATGGGAAAAATAGATGTTTAGCACAGCCAAGGATTCTATATCGCAGGAGCAGCTGCGATGTGGGATTTTAGGTTGAACACATTATGCTGCTGCACATAGAGAAACAAATGCATATATTTTGATGTGTGGAAATTGGGAAGCCCACTCCCAGTGTCCACAAGTTATTTTAATAGTGTATTCTGTCCCCAGCAATGTGGGACACTGGGGAACTCACTCCCAGTGTCCTGTAAATTAATAATTTATTTACTGCCAACATCGGGGATGCCCAATCCCCATGTCGGCATTTACAACACACACACACCCAGTGGCAACATGAGACACTAGGGAACCCAGTCCCAGTATCCCATAAATTGATGATTTATTGTATTGTCGACATCAGGGTCCCAATCCCCTTGTTGGCATTTACACCCCTTCCCACAGCATTGTGAAACACTGGGAGCCCACTCCTAGTGTCCTAATCCATGTATAACCTCTCCCCCTAAGTAGTATGAGACACTGGAGAGCCCACCTCCAGTGTCTTGAATCAGTTATGTCCCTGTAAAAAGAAAACCGTACATTTTTTTAAAATCTGTAAAGAAGAAAACAGTCCCTCATTGTCTCCCCCACCCCTTCCCTGTCCCACTCCTCCCTCTACCCACCCACCACCCCTCACCCCCTACACTTACCTCAGGTGTGGTTAGGTGCTGTCATCTTCTCTGGACTGGGACATATCTGCACTCTTCAAAGCCAAACCGTGGACTAAAGAATAAAGGTAAGTGCTATAAAATGGCAGCCAATTGCATATTGAACTTATCTTGATATCTAGGCCATTTTTGGAATTTGGCACCAAATTTTAACATTGGCTTTTTGGGACCCCACCTCATGAACACTGGCACTGTCATTTGCTACTCTGTCCTGAAAGAGTGATTTCTCAGTCGCTGTGTGCAATCACCTTTTGGGACTGATTACTGAGATGACAGTGCCAGTGTTCATGGATGAAGCTCCAAAAAGCCATGTTGAAAATTTTGAAAAATTCTAAAATGCTGTGTTATGAGCGTACATTGCACAGTTTCTATGCAGGTGCATAACTTTGGTAATTTACAATATTTTGACTCCAATTTTTCAACATTGCCATTTTTCACACCACTTCATGAGCAGTACAGCTGTCATTCTTCATATCCTGCCCAAAACATGATTTCACACCTGTGGTGCACAATGGCACAGTTGCTGTGCAAAATCACCTTCGGGACCAATGAACAAATGACAGTGGCTGTATTCATGTGGTGGGATCCTAAAAGACCATGTTGAAAGTCTGGTGAACAAACTTTTAACAATGGCCAGAGTTATGAGTAGTCATTGAAAATCTTGTATATACATGCATAACTTTGACTTTTCCATATTTTACTCCAAATCTACATCATAGCCATTTCATCACACCACCTCATGAACAGTACAGCTGTCATTTTTCATATCCTGCCCAAAACACATTTTGTGCCTGTGGTCCATAATGGCATTTTCCCAATAATTTCAAAATGTTCACCTACAGGGTTGTTGAGGTGGGGGTGATAAGAAGACTATGTTCAAACTTTGGGGTCAAAATGTGAAAAAATGGTAACGTTATGCCATTTATTGCAGTTTGGGTATGCATGCTTTTAGCTACATTTTTTATTTAATAAGGGTCACAACTTCGAGTTCTCCCAGCCCCAATAAGGATACAAAAAAATTATCTGAAATCCAGGAAATTCATGGCAAAAACTGTGTTTAATGTACCAGTAGGTTTGCATGGTTCAAAGCAGGGAAATGCAATTGTAGGGTTCCCAAGCATAAGGCCTCACTCCCACTGCACCTGCAGGAACAGCATGAGGGAAACTTAGGCTTCCTAGCTCCAATACCCCACCACCCTGGACACCAGTTGTAGGACCTCACCCCCACCTGCATGCAGGAACAGGTGTGAGTGGCATACCTTGCTCTAACCCCTAATGCTCACCCCTAATCCAAGACTAAGTAAGGTAATATGGGTACAGAATAAGAGATGGGATGGTTGGGGTTGAAATAGGCATATACCTGCCATACTTGTTCCTGCATGCCGAGAGTAGTCAAGAGCGACTGGAAGCCAAGAGTGTGAGTGGGGTGTTGGGATTGAGAAGTCTAAGGTCTCCTCATGCTTGTTCCTGCATGTGCAGTGGGAGTGAGGCCTCATGCTTGGGAATCCTAAGTTTTATTTCCCTACTTTGAACCGTTCAACCCTAATGGTGCATTAAATGCAGTTTTTGCCATGAATATATATTATACTGGAATGGTAGCGACAGTATAGTTAGGGTTTGTGGGTGTGTTTAATGTTAAAAGGCAATTTTTTCCTGGTTAATAATTTTGAACTGGATACACATATTTTCCTGAAATTTGGCATGCATCATTGGCTGGGGTAGGTCTGTTGATGTGACATATTTGGTTTGAATCTCTTCTTTGGTTTCTGAGATATAAAGTGTTGAAAATACAAAGATTTCCTTGTTTTTTGCTGTTTTATTCAGTCACCTGTATCTCAGAAATGGCTTTAGGTGCTGGGCTAAATTTTCAGAGTAGAAAGCCTTGGCCTCACAGATGTGTCTTTTGAAGATTTGGTGGGAAAATATAAATTTGTTCAAAAGTTATGGCATGTTAAATTTTCAATTGTTTCCTATGTGGAAAAATAGATGTCCCACACAAAATAGGATTCTGCTTCGAACTAGGATTGTGCTTCGAACTAGGATTCTGCTTCAAACTAGGATTCTGCTTCAACCTAGAATTCTGCTTCGAAATAGGATTCTGCTTTGAACTAGGATGCTATGTTGCAGCACCAAATCCCTTTTGGTGGACAGAACCAACACAATGGGGAACAGGAAACAACAGTTAACCAACCCTGCTTGTTCCACAGCCCCTGGGACCCCATCCCAGGCTGCATAATCTCCGTTCTGGGGTGATCTGCCAGACATTGTTTTCTGCAACACTGTGAACTGAGATTTGAACTGACTACATGACTGAATGGAGTGCTGACCTTTTTTCTGGATTTCCAACTCAGTGCTTTTCTACTGAATTTTATACCCTGGTAAGTGCCCCTTATGCTAGAAGGCTAAAGGTTTTGTGCTCTTGAGCTACTGATTTTCATGCTTTTTGCTAATTCAATATCTTATCCCCATTCCACCACCACCACTGTAGGACACTGTGGAGCCCACTCCCAATTTCCCAGAAAGGAAACACCCCCTCCACTGTGGGACACTGGGGAAACCACTCCCAGTGTCCTGAAATATGTTTGTAATGGTTTTGCCAACAGCAGGGTGCCCAATCCCCATGTCTGCACTACACTCACCCCCACCAGCAGTGTGTGACTCTGGAGAGCCCACTTTCAGTGTACTGAGTGCACCCAGTTATGTTGTACCCCCACAATAGTGTGGGACACTGGGGAGCCCACCCCCAGTGCCCTAAGAAATGGTTCAACTGTTCCTGTGAAAAAAGAAAACAGTCCCCTAAAGTCTTTTTTGAAACTTCTGTAAAAAAAAAGGTCTCTCATCATCTCCCCATCCCCCTCCCCATCCCAATCCTCCCACTGAGCAACCAACCGCCCCACACCCCCTTGCTCTATACTTACCAAAAGAGGTCGGCGGCTGTCTTCTACTGTGGACCAGGACACATCTGCACTCTTCAAAGTCGAACAGCAAACTGAAGAATAAAGGTAACTGCTAAACAGAGGCTGTCAGTGGTGTTTTGAACATATGCTAATATCTGAGCCATTTTAAGATATTTTTGCATCAAATTTTCAACATGGACTTTTTGGGACCCCACCTCATGAACACTGGCACTGTCATTTTGTTACTCTGTCCTGAAAGCTGATTTTTGCTGTGGCTGCATGAAATCTTTCGGGACTGAGAAACAAAATGGCAATGCCTTTGTGTGTGAGGTGGGGTCCCAAAAAGCCTGTGTAAAAATCTGGTGCAAAAATACCAAAAAAGGCCCGAGTTATGCACTGTCATTGAAATTTTCCTTCACAGGCTTGCAACTTTGCCAATTTATATTTTCACTCCAAGTTTTCAACATAGCCTTTTTTCATAACCATCATGAAAAGTACAACTGCATATCTCACATCCGGCCTGAATTGTGCTTTTGCACCTCTGTGGCGGAATGGTGCAATGGCTGTGCAAAATCACCTTTCGGGATTGAGTAACAAAATAGAAACATAGAAACATAGAATCTGATGGCAGATAAGGACCACTTGGCCCACCTAGTCTGCCTATTTCCCTACCTAATGGATAAGCTGCAGATCCTAGTTAACCAACAGCCTACTTCCTCCTAACTCCCTACAAATTGTCTTATGTCTGTCCCATACATTATTGAATCCCCCACTGTTTTTGACTTTTCTCCTCCTCAGGAAGGCTGTTCCATGCATCTACAACCCTCTCTTTGAAGAAATATTTCCTCACATTACCTCTGAGCCATATAACCCTCTATCTTCAAATTGTGCCCCTTGTTCTTGCACATCTTTTTCTGAAAGATGCTACCCTCTTGGACTTTGTTGATTCCCTTGAGGTATTTGAAAGTTTCTTTCATGTCCCCCCCTTCCTCCTTTCCTTGAGGCTCTACATCTTAAGCTCCTTTAGTCTTTCTTCACATGTCTTCTGGTGCAGACACTGCACCATTTTGATTGCCCTCCTCTGGACAGCCTCCACCCTGTCTATGTCTTTGTGGAGATGGGGTCTCCAGAACTGTATACAGTACTCCAGATGTGGTCTTACCAACTATCTGTACAGAGGACCAACAACCTCCTGTTTTCTACTGGTGATACCTCTCCCTATGCATCCCAGTATGCCCCCAGCCCTCCTTACTGCCTTCTCATATTGCTGGACCACCTTTAGGTCATCTGATATGACTACCCCAGGTCCCTTTCCATTTTTGTTGTTGTCAGTATCTCACCCCCCCATTGTGTACTCTTCCCCGGGGTTTTTGTTTCCCGGGTGCATTACTTTGCACTTCTTTGTGTTGAATCTAAGCTGCCATACATTTGACCAGTTCTCCAACCTTGCCAAGTCCCTTTTCATCCTTTCCACCCCATCTTGTGTATCAGCCCTGTTGTAGATCTTTGTGTGGTCTGCAAAGAGACATACTTTTCCTTCCAGTCCCTCTGCAATGTCACTTATAAAGACATTAAAAAGGACCAGCCCCACTATGGAACCCTTTAGTACCTCACTAGTAAACCCCTTTCTTCACTGTGGACTCCATTTACTATTACACTCTGGCCCAGATATTCAAACTTCAACCAAAAAGTGTGCAACAGCAGGAGCAAGCACAAGTCCATTGCACCCATGTGCAAGAAGTGGGATATTCAAAAACTGCACAGGCCAAGATGCGCCTACAGCTGATGACTGAATATCGCACCACCTGCACCATAGCGCAACTAGGGAGGTGAAGCTGAACATATCTGATGCGCCATAGCGCAACAAGAGATGTTCAGCTGAGCAGTCCAGATGCGCCATAGCGCAACCAGGGATGCCCCCAGCAGCAGGGCAGCAATGCAACAGCACAACCAGGGATGCAGGGGCCCACCACCCATGCCACAGATGGGCAGAGGAACACACAGCAGAACAGACATCATCCCCCCACACATCATGCACTGTACAACTGGGGGAGGGCTGGAATAACCACTGGCCCATGGAGACATGCAACCAACCCACAGCCAGGCCATGGTTCCCCATCACACCCCCTGGCAAGCTGTGACCAGCACACAAGGAAGGCCAACCACCCTGTGCCACACCATTCCACCAATGCAGAGCACACCCTGCACCATGACCCCCAGACACCCTGCCCAGGAGCAGCGTCCACCAGAGCGGGATACCCCATGCATGCCACCACCCCCACTGTGACAATGCAACCCTGTGCACCACAGAACCATGCAAGACAGCCCCACCACAAGCACTCATCAGTGGGTGGCAGCAAACGGTGATGCAACAACTGCATACACAGTGCCACCACGCACATCCCCCTGAGGTACAGCTGAGAGACCGACCATGCATTGGCACACGAGGTACCCCACATGTGACAGGGCATGCCCCAGACCCCACCACCAGTGGTACAGCACCCTGCATACCCTTCCAAGGACACACCCTGACCCAGCACTGGCCACAACACCAGCGCAGATACCCAGAGTGGTGCATGGAATCATGCACCACACTGGATGCAACACAGTGCATGGACAAACACCCACCCATACCTGAGGGCACACCAACACAGGAACACAGTAGTGGGGCATCCAATCCCCAGTGTGTGGCCATGGAAACCATGTACACATGGCCAGCACTCCTCCATGGCACAGGAGTGCCAGCCACCCTGCGCAGGCACTGTGGAGCTGTACACCACCAGCATTTGCCCGGAGCACAAGTGACAGACAGTGGTGCACATCCCCTGCAACACACACAAGTGATAGCATGGAGGTGGAACAACAACAGCAGAGGCCACAGTGTCACCCGAGGCAGACATGCACCACACCAGTGACAGAAGGCAACCCGGCATTGTGCCAGGTACAGTGGCTGTCCTGCATGGACAGCCACCACTGACATGCCAGCGGACCATGCAGTTCACAGACATGCAAGGGTGTAAGCTGCACAGGCCATGGACAGGCCGACAGGTGCACCATGGACACAAAGCATGCACTATGGACCACTGCACACAGTCATCCAGTGCACAGGGAACAACACACACACCACAGACAGTGACTGATAGCTACTCCCACACCATAGTCACTTCCCCATGGACACAGACACACGCACATGACTGCACCACCCCTGACGCCATACACACCACTGCAGCTGAGCACCTATAGCCCACTGCAAAACAGAGACCACCACATTAGGTACTGTATATCAAAGCAAATGTATTGTAAAACATCACACAAAACTATATACATATATTTACAAAAGGTTGGGGGGAGGGCCACAAACAAGGTGGAGGTGGGTAAGGGGCAGGGGTGAACAAATGGTAGAGGGAAGAAGGGGTGTGAGGGTGGGTCCAGGGGGTAGGGAAAATCAGGGGCATTAGCACGGCCGGAGCCCCACCCCCGCTCTGGCTGCTCCTCCGCCATGCCACCGTTGTACTCCCAGCCGGTCTATCCTTTCAAGGATCTCCAGGGAGGCCCTGGCAACATGTAGGATATCCTTCAGTGTCGCTCTGATTTCCTGCAGCTGCTGTCCACCTAGGACAAGGGAACAGAGTCAATAGGTGTGAATGCACAGCCCCATGCAGTCCACCCACTGTGCATGGCATACGGCCAAGGGACATGCCTCTGTGATGGTGTGTGACCACCCACAGTGATCGTGTCCACAAGACCTGCCCACCCAGGTGCACAAAGCATGCGGACTGGTGCACACACCCACCGGCCAAGTCCTGCACAGCACCACCATGGTTGTTCAGTGACATGGCTATGTGGTGCGAAGACAGTGGTACAGCCATGTACCCAGAGCACGGATGGACCACCATTGAACACTCCCAGACATGCAGTGCCACAGGACAGTGCTGACTGTAACAAGTTGCGTGCATGGCAGTGGTGTCAATGGATGGTGGCCATGCCCCGCTGTCTGACCTGTTACACAGCATGCAATGGTAATCATGGATGTAAGGACCATCATCAGGCTGGTCCCTGCACCTCTGTGGACCTTCATCCTTCCCAGACTGATGGTCATCCTGCTGATGCCTCCTCTCCCTAGCCAGCCGGTGCTCGTCTGGGCCTAAGGTGCAAACATGGAGAGGAAACATCAGTACAATCCTGTAACAAAGTTCGCCCCATGTGTGCAATCCCACCCAGCCAGACCCACCCACCCCACACCCTGAAATACACCACCCACGAAGCCAACACCGGATGCCCCCGTGTGCTGGACACATGCAACCGAGATACCCGTGATGGAAGATAAAGTGTATGGATGTTGTGCCTACCTGGCCATGGCACCATGCCCTCCTGGCATGTGCCCACAGGTGAAGCAAGCAGGTCCGGTCCCTCCGCCTCAGGTCCCCATATCTGTATGCACTGCGTCCGCCATCTGCCTCACACCAGTGGCCTCGTCCAGGGCGTCGACCACCTCCTGCCACACCAGACTCCTGGCCCTATCCAGGGTGCCTCACCAAATAGTGGGCCAACATGTGGCTCCACAATGGCAACCAATTTTGCCATCTCCACCTGGCTCCACTGTACTGCTCTCCTCCGCACCATCTCTACTGCTTGGTTAAGTCAAAATGGTGCTCTGCAGCGCAGTTCCACCACGAGCAGATGCTGCACAGTACAGCACTGCCATTCCCTATAGTGATGTCACTGAACAGCGCGATAGTGGTGCACCCATGCCTGACGCATGGCGCCTAGGGGGCAAAGGTCAGGCAAATGGTCAAGGGTCTCTGGCGCATGGACAGACAACACGATTGGAACTCAATGCATCTAGCATGATTGGGGTGCCTGTGAGCCACCTCCTGTGATGGCCACCGCGCTGTTGCCCCAGTGCGCCCACGCATGCCCCAGTGCCACAGCGCTATATAGGTGAAAGTGCTGTAGCACCACTGGCAATAATGGTGGTGCGGACTCGCATTGCCTCCCCACGCACAGCACGCCAGCAGCGGCAGGCACCTGCATCATCAGCAGGCATGCGCAGTTGAGGTGTGTACTGCGCATTCGCAGAACTGCGCCCTTGGCTCAGCACCTTCAACACAATTGCACAAAGTGCAAAGCGTGATATTCAGCCATCATATGCAAATCAGCTAATTAGCCATTCAATCAAGCAGTCACTGCATTTGCATCCACTTAAAGATGTACCATTTGCATGGGTTGCGCCTATGAAGAGGCGACATTGGGCTGCACTGGCCATAGTTGGTTACTACAGTCTATTGGTGAGTTGCATGCTGTTTAGGAGTGTGGACTGTGGATTTTGGGACATGCATGGGACTGCACAGTCACAGGTAACACCTGTCATTCTCACAGGCTGAATCATGACCGATCGAGTTGTGGAGGAAGAGGAACAGAGTTGTGGGAGGAGAAGGAGGCCAAATTTTATGAAGGCTGAGATGGATGCCCTGTTCGAGGCCTACCTAGACCCCTAGACCAGGATCCGTTTCTCAGCGGATGCCAGGGAACACCACAGGCCCGTGCTGCTGCATGGGAGGAGGTGGCGCGTGCTGTAAACCTGCATGGCAGCCACCAGTGCTCCGTGCAGGAGTGCAAGAAGAAGATTGGCACAGACAGGAGGAGGATTAAGGAGAAGGTGGCTTCCATCAGAGCAGCATGGTCTGTGACAGGGGGGAGACAGCCAGAGGTGCTACACCTGACCCCACAGGAGGAGAGGGTTGCTGGCAGCATGCAGCGTGTGCCACTGAGGGTGTTCTGGGTGGTGGATTCCAGATGGGTGGTAGCCCATCACTGCATGGTAGGTCATGGTCTGTCTATTGGGGGACAGGGTAGGTCACATGCAGTAATGCGACTTTGTTTTCCCTTACAGCTCCTGAGCATCTGCATGGGTCAGCGGTGGTGGGCTTCTCCACTGAGGCCGGTCAGATGGAGATGGAGGACGGCCCATCCACCTCCACAGGAAAACGCGGCTCAGTGCGACAGTGGGCCCGCCTGGACGTCCAGACTGATGTTGTTGGAGCAGGTGCAGAGGAGGCCCTGCCCGTGTCCCAGCATGCCAGCGTCCATGGATGCCAGCATGCTGGGACTTTGGCTGGTGCCAGGTCCATCACCGATGATGATGTCACTAACGTCATGGGCAGTGACACGTGCCCTGTGTGCATTGTGTCATTCAGCGGCAATGCACGGGTGGATACCCAGCCCTGCACACACACACACACACACAGTCCATCTGCATACCCACCTGACTGCTGTCCACAGTTGCATGTACATGATGATGCCTGCATTGCGCTGTACACCAATGTGCAATGGTGTCCAGCGTCTGACACACAAACAATGACAGGCAGTGGGCGTGGTGGTCTGTGGACATGTGTGTGGCTAGGGGTGGCATTCTGGGTCGGTGTGCCTCCTACCCTTTGTGCATGTCTGGTGAGTTGTGTGTGTGTGTGTGTGTGTGTTTCTGTCCATGTGCCATGTTAGACCTCACACATCCCTGGGGGTGTGTTTGGTTCCATGCCAGGCCACTTCCCTTGATGGCATGCACCCCTGGTGTGTGTCCATGCATGTTTGTGGGTTGTGCCTTTGCCACTGGTGGTTGCACATGGCCCCATGACTTACCTGGGTTTGCTGAAGTGCTCCTCCGTGATGGTGTCCCGTTGTAGCTGTGCCAGCTGGAGCAGTTGGGGGTCCCGTCGCCCAAGGGGGGGCTGCCCATCACCATTGTCACCAGTGTCCTCATTGTCCCCATCACTCTCCCCCTCTTCGACCTGTACGGCTATCCCACATTCGTTGGCCATGTTGTGCAGGATGCAACAGGCCAGGAATAGCCCGCAGGCCTTTGAGGGGCTGTACTGTAGGGCACCGCCGGAGGTGTCCAGGCAATGGAAATGTGCCTACAGCATCCCGAACACCCACTCAATGACATTATGTGTGGGGGCATGTGCATCATTGTAGCATTGCTGCGATGGGGTCGCGGGCCGCCGGTATGGTGTGAGCAGGTAGGAACAGAGTGGGTATCCACTGTCACCTGTGTGTAGAGGGTGGAGGTTAGTTGGTGATCAGCATCGCCCTGCCCCGGGCCATGTAGGCCACTACCCATGTCACCTCTGACCATGCCCCTCCCAAACCCTATGTTTGTCTATGTGGTTTGCATACTCACCCACTAAGTGACCAGTGGGATGTCCCCACTCTCAAATCTGTGGCACAGTGCTGACTGGTGCCAGATGAAGGCATTGTGTGCTCCCCCAGGGTGCATGGCACAGACATTGATTATGCGCCCCTTGGCATCACACACCACCTGACAGTTGATGCTATCATCGCCTTGTGATTACTGTATGTGGCCCCTCGGGCCAGGTGTTGTGTGTGGATGGCCACATGGTGCAGTCTATTGCCCCTAGCACACCAGGCATACATGCTACCCTGTGGAACTCTGTATGTTTGCTAGTGTGCTCTGCGGTGTGCTGGGGAAATGGATGTACTCTGCAGCATGTGGCAGCAGTGCGCTGAGGAATTGGGTGAGGTGGCATGATGCGGCTGACTGGGTTATGCCTGTGGTGTCCCCAGTTGGTCTCTGGAAGGTACCCGTGGTGAGCAAGCACATGCAAGCTGTCACTTTAGTCTCCATTGACAGAGCATGGCTCCGTCGTGTGGGTCCCTGCATCACATCACTGCACAGCTCTCAGAGTCACCACAGAATTGCCCGATTCAAGTGGTACCGGCCCACGATCTCAGTATCACTGTACAGCTCAAAGCTGGTGCAGGCTCAGTACTGCCTGTTGGGGGCATACCACTGATGGGCCCTTCCACGGCCACGCCCCCCTGCTGCCCACCTTCTCACCCCCCTCATTACTGCCTCCATCTGGATGGTGGCACTGGTCATGTCCCTGGCTTGTGTTCACCCCAGCAGCTGTTTCTGTGTTCCCCCCACTGTCCTGGCTGCTACTTCCCCAGCTCCAGGAACACCTAACTCTGTTGGCCTCAGTGCTGTGTGGCACTTCCCCCTTCTGCACTGTGGCTGTGGCTCCCCACACCTTCCCTGAGCCTGTGGGTTCCAGGTGCCCTTTCTCTGTCCTGCCCTGTGTATGTGTGTGTTGCCTGTGTGGCTGGCTATAGTTCAGCAACATGTGCCTTCCCTGTAGCATTCTTGTGCCTCTCCCTTGTTCCTTTTTATTTTGGCTCATTTCCGCTATGGCTCAACTTCCGCTTGCTCCCCTGTTGGGCATGGCACATGTTGCTGAATTTCACACTGCATCATTTATGCATGGTTCCTCCCCCTTCAGTTGCACATACATTCATTATCATTGCGCTATTGCTCAGCATGATTTGGGGGGTGCAACTGCCTCTCACTGAATATCGCAGCATGGTGCATTTTCGGACTTGCGCTGGTGCAACCCTATTGCGCATGGAGCAACCCTTTTGAATATCTGGGCCTCTGTGTCCTGTTGTTCAGCCAGTGTTTTACCCAGGCTACCACCCTGGGACCCACTCCCAGGCTGGCTCATTTGTTTATTAAACTTTTGTGTGGGACTGTGTCAAATGCCTTGCTAAAGTCTAGGTAGACCATGTCCACAGCACCTCCCTGGTCTACTACTTTGGTCACCCAGTCAATGAAATCAATTAGATTTGTCTGACATGACCTTCCTGCTGTGAATCCATGCTGCCTTGGGTCCTGTACCCCACTGGCCTCTTGGTACTCAATAATGCTTTCCTTCAGAAGTGATTCCATCATTTTCCCTACCACTGAGGTCAAACTGACAGGTCTGTGGTTTCCTGCCTCTGTCTTGCTCCCACTTTTGTGAAGGGGAATCACATCCACCATCCTCCAGTCCTCAGGTATAACACCATCCTCCTGTGATTTATTAAAAAGGGTAGTCAGTGGTGTTACTAGTTCTCCCCTTAGTTCTTTTAGAATTCTGGTGTGAATCCCATTAGGTCCCATTGCTTTATCCACCTTCAGTTTTAAGAGTTCTTTCAAAACCCTTTCTTCGTGAAAGGACTAATATCAACCCCCCTATCCAGAGTGCTTCTATTGACTGGATTAGATATATCCCCCTGCTCTTCCATTGTGAATACTGAGCAGAAGTATTCATTCAGTATCCCTGCTTTTTCACTGTCACTCTCTGCCCAACCACTTTCCTCTTTATTCAGCCTCAGTATCCCTCCCTTAGTCTTTTTTGCTCCCTAATGTACCTATAAAAGGTTTTATCCCCCTGCTTAACTCAATTGGCTCTCTTTTCCTTGGTTTGGGCCTTTGCTATTCTGACTGCCTTCCCCACTTCATTCTGCTTTAACAGGTGCAGTTCTCTGTCCTGCTCCTTCTGTGTTTCCTTATACTTCTGAATGCTATCTTTTTCTCTCTAACCTTCCCTGCCACTTCTTTTGAGAACCATAATGTTTTCTTTCTTTCATTTTGATTTGTTTATTTGCTTCACACAAAGGTTTGTCACCTCTGTGATGGCAGTTTTGATGTTTCCCCATTGTTGCTCCACCCCACCTTCTTGCATGTTTGCTGGTGCCTTTCTGAGACACTCCCCCGGTTTGACAAAATCAATCCTCCTGAAGTCCAGTACGTTCACTTTTGTATGGCTTGACAACTAAGTTTATCATGAACCACACTGTTTGGTGGTCGCTTGTTCCTAGATGGCTACCCACTTCAAGATCAGAGATCTTCTCTTTGTCCCCATTTGAGAGTACCATGTCTAAGATTGCTCTCTCTTGAGTGGGTTCCAAAACTAGCTGTCTGAGGCATGCCCCCTGTAGGGCATCGAGAATAGCCCTCCTCTTGGATGTGGCTGCAGCAAAGGTGCTCCATTTAACGTCAGCATATTCAGGTCCCCCATCAGCAATATCTCCCCTTTCTCTGCCATCTTAAGGATGCCTTCTATCATTTCCTTGTTCATTTCCTCCCCCTGAGACTGGGGTCTGTATACAACCCCTGTGTGGATTGTGGTGCCATTTCCAGTCTCCAGGGTGATCCACAGTGCCTCCTCTCCTCCGTGATTACCCTTTAGTTCTGTTGCTTTGATCCCTTCCCTTCCATAGAGAGCTACTACTCCTCCTCCTCTTTTTCTCTCCCTGTCCCTCCTGTAGATTGTGTACCCTGGTATGTTGACATCTCAGTCATGGTTCTCTGTGTACCATGTTTCTGTGACTGCCATGATATCCCAGCATCCCTCTTTCATCAAGGCCACCATTTCTGGGAGCTTTTTACCTAGACTACGGACATTGGTACTCATTACCCTCCATTTTTTATGGCTTTATTTCTTTTTGCCCATAAATGACAGTGCCAGTGTTCATGAAGTAGGGTCTCAAAATGCCAGTGTTGAAATGTTGAAGCAAAAGTAACAAAGAATGTCCAAGTTAAATGCAATCATTGAAATTTTGCTACGCATGTGTGTAACTGCCAATTTTTTATATTTTCACTCCAAAGTTTGAACATAGCCTTTTTTCACAGCACCTCATGAATACTATAGCTGTCATTTCCCACATCCTGTCCAAAATGTGTTTCCACAGCTGTGGCACAGAATGGCATTTTGCTATAGATTAAGAAATTTACACCTATGGGGGTTATCAGTGAGGGATCAGAAGACTATGTTGAAAATTTGGGGTCACAATGTGAAAAAAATGACAAAGTTATGAGTATTTATTGCAATTTTGCTGCACACCTGTTTCAAAAAGCAAGGAAATTCATTGCAAAAAACTTCATCAATGCATCAGTTAGGGTTGTTACTACAGCAGGAAAAGCAGGGCAATGTGGTGTTAGGGTTTCAACCCTAACAGCCCACCCCCACACTGCAGAGACTGACAGACATTGGGGGTGCCTTTGGATGTCAGCCCTAACACCCACACCCCTACCCTGTAGAGAATGACAGGCTTTGGGGGGCTGTCCTCAGCCCTAACTCTCACCCCATTCCACAAGTAATCAGCTGAGATGGGCACATTACACATTTCCCTGCTTTTCTTCCTGAAGTAACAACCCTAACTGATGCATTAATGAAGTTATTTGCAATATATATATATATAGTATATATATATTTATATATATATATATTTGTATCCTTGTACCATTCCCCCCTGCCCTGGGTCACACCTGGAATCAAGCTTTGGCTCAGTGTGCCTTTCCTGGTTATCAACTTTTAAATAAATAAATAAATAATAGCTATAATATCCAGGGCAGCCTCTGATATCATGGCCAACAGATCAGGAATTTTGTTCCCAAGGATGTGGGCATTCGTGCAAATAGCGCTCCATTCATTGCAAACACTGCTCCTGACCTCCCTCCTTTTCCTCTTTCTTCTCCTGTCCTCCTCTCTTCTGCTGACTCCAATGTTTACTGGTGATTTAGAGTCCTTATTGTCCTCCATGTTAGCTACATTAACCTGTGGGGGTGGGTAGTTATCTTTCTTCTGATTCTTTCCTTCCTCAACCCCCCTTAGCTAGTTTAAATGCTTGCCAATGAAGCATTTAAACCATTCACTGAGGTCATTGGGCCCCCTTCTGGAAAGATGCAGACCAACACCCATGTACAGTCCTGCATTCCTCTAGGTGGGCCCCCAGTCCCCAATGAAGTCAAAATCTTGCTCTCTGCACCAGCTTTCCAACCAAGCATTGATGTCACTGGTGTGGAGATCTCTATCCTCCCCCTTTGCTGTGGACAGGCAACACCTCCAATAAGGTCACAGAGCTTGCTAACTGTCCTAGGCACCTCCCTAGTTCCCTGAACTTCTTCTGCACCCTTCCTATCTCTGCCTTGCTCCCAGTTATGTCATTCAACCCCATATGAGTAATGACATCCAGCTCTCCCATCTTTGCTATGGCACTAACAATCCTTTGGATCTGCCTTCCTTCCTTCCTTCTGAGCTGTGTCTCCTGGTAGCCACTTTACCTCCCTCCCTCTCCTCCTTATTGGATGTTCCCAACTCTACACCTAGGATGATGCAGTCCCCCTCCAGGAGTTGCTACCTCTTCCCTTGGGGTCCTCTATCACCCAGTTTTGGTGCTCCATTGTGGAGATACCACTTATCCACCCTGGGGGCAACTTCAGGTAACCCTGTGGGGCCCTCCAATTTGTCCAACACAGCTTAGGAGTTCCTGAGTTGCACTGGCTGGCAGATGTGTGAGACACCTCCCTAACCCTGCCTGAGCCCACCCAACCACTTCTGCTGGGCATCATTTGAGGCAGTGAGTGCAGATATGGTGGCCTCTGGGTGAGGGAGGAGGCTCCCCAAACTCCAGCTGACTCAGCCCAGAGACTGGCAACCTTCAGAGAGGTACCTGCAGATTCCCATAGTATCACTCTGTAAATTGTAAGTAAGCAATAACACACAGCAGTGTCTGCAACAATGCTAAATTGCTGTATGCTCCAGGCATGTTGTGAGGTGCAGTTGACTGCATTCAACCACCTGGGAAGATGCAGTATAAAATTCCCATAGGATCACATTGTAAATTGTAAGTAAGCAATAACACATAACAGGCTGTGCACCAATGCTAAATTGCTGCATGGCAAGGCATGAGGTGCAGCTGGGTGCCTTCAAACACCTTGGAAATGTGGTATATAATTTGGATAAGATTACATTATAAATTTTAAGTGATCAGTATTACACAGCAGGGTATGCAGCAATGCTAAATTGCTGCATCCACCAGGTGGGTTGTAAGGCATAAGTTGCAGCTGGATGCCTTCTACCACCTGGGAAGTGTGTATATAATTTGAATAAGGTTACCCATATATTATAAATGTTAAGTAATCAATTGCACACACCAGGGTGTGCATCAAAGCTAAATTGCTGTATGCCACAGGTAGGTTGTGAGGCACCTGGGAAGTGCAATATAAAATTCCCAATGGATCACATAGTATATTGTAAGTAAGCAATAACACATGACAAGGTATGCAGTAATGCTAAATTACCACATGCCCCAGGTGGGTTGTGAGTTGGGTTATGAGGTGCAGCTGGGTGCCATCAACCACATTGGAAGTACTGATGACTTCACTCAGGTGCCAAAGGCACCAGTGCTGCCATGGATGTGCATGCTAAGGATGTGGGAGAGTCAACAGGTGGTTGCTGTCAGGAGCACCAGACCTCTGGCTTCTTTGTCTGGAGACAGGGGTAACATTCCAACTTAAATGGCACACAGCTGAATGACACAAAATGAAACTAATAAATGGGAAATGGCAGCAGTGTGAGATGTAGCTCTAGGTAGTATGGTGAAGGCAGTTTTCATGTGCACTGACCAAATGTAAAGAACAATAAGTGTGGGTGTCTGCATGAGAAATGCAGTGTGTCCTAGATCACTTAGCCTCATATTGTAAAGTGGGAATACAAAAATCTGTGTTTCAAACCATCGTGGTGAGGCAGCATTGACAGAGCAGGGGAAAATAGAAATGGAAACATTAAAGGGAATCTGTACATTTCTTTACGAAATTATTGTGAAAGTTACCATGATGATCCAGTATGTAAATTGCTAGGTTATATTTAGAAAATGTTTTCCATAAGACAGAAAAATACATTTAAAATTGTGATGTGGAGGCATTCATTTTGTGGACAGGAAGGGTGCTGTGATGATGTCACAGTTTCACCAGCTCTAACAGTATGCAATTAAGCAGGTAAAACAAACTGCTTCTACAGACAGGGATCCCTTTCTATCACAAAGAGAAGCACTGGATTCTTTTTCTGCACTCTGCCAAACATAAAGTCCTGGGTGTTCCTCAGAATATAATAGAAACCCTGACAGCACAGTCAAACTGATCTCACCTGCTGCACTGCACACTGTTAACACTGATGAGGCAGTAACATCATCACAACAGCCTTCCTGTCCACAAATGGATGCCTCCACATTCCTATTTAAAAAGCATATTTCTGTCTTACTGAAAATTGTTTTCCAAATATAACCCAGCAATTTACATATTGGATCTTCATAATAACCTTTACAATAATTTCTTAAGGAAACATACAGATTCCCTTTAACCGTACAACAGTTTTACACACACACACACACACACACACACACACACACACACACACACACACCCCAGTTTGGAAAGCAGGATCTATTTGAAAATTAAATTGCAGTTTGGTTAATTGGAAAAGGGCACATGAATAAAAAATATTAACAATATTTCCAGTACAGGGTAGCATATTCTATTTGTGCCATATCTCCCAGGAAGTGGAACAAAAAATAATTTCCTG
The DNA here is from genome assembly GCA_016271365.2 of Neoceratodus forsteri. Classification (NCBI taxonomy): domain Eukaryota; kingdom Metazoa; phylum Chordata; order Ceratodontiformes; family Ceratodontidae; genus Neoceratodus; species Neoceratodus forsteri. The sequence goes on from CM057449.1 coordinate 1,607,363,868, forward strand.
CCATTTTTTGATGATATATAAAATCTAAAAGGTATCTGTAAATGAAACACCACTCATTTGGTAGATCACTTTTTTCTGCTGAACAACTTTTGTGCTCATAGTACTATGCTATCATTTTTCGTTTTAAACTATATGCATTTGTTTGTTGCAAAAAGTGAAAACAATTTACTTTTTCTGCTGTTCTTTGCTAATTATAAAAAAAACTAAAAGGCATATGCACATGAAACACTGCTCATTTTGTAGATAGTTTTGTGCTGAGAAAATATCATGCTCACAGTACCATGCTATTGGTTTTCATTATAGTTTTTGCATTTGAATATGGTTGGTAGAGCTAGAATACATCTGCAAAGCTGGGCATCTCTCTCTTCATTGACATCATCAAGGCAGCCATTTTAAAATTCTTAGAGCAGGATTTTTGAATCAGGAGAGGCTGTGCTTAAATTTTTTAAATGCCATGAAACTGCATTTATGCTACTTTAATAAATGCAGGTTCAGTATAATTGCAAACAACAGCGTCGCCTTTACAAGCCCATGGAGTCATTAAAAAAATGTGTAAAAAGATGGTTTAGTTGTCCTTTAATTAGTTTTCTTCACTTTTATGTTACTGTATGCCAGTGTAATAAAAATTTCCTTTTGAGATCAGAAGGATACAGTATGTCTATTGTGTTCTTCTTCTCAATATGTGTTCATTTTAAGAGAAATTAATGAGCCCGAACCTAAGCAAGATGTTTTTATCTTTTCTCTGAGTCAGGTCCATTTTAGTCTATTCATGACATGTAATTGGAATAATCTGGCTTGTTTAGAAAAGTTACATTTCTGTTAGTATCAGACTGATTCATTATTTTACTTTCCAGTCATTGTCACTTTGTTCATTTAACGTGCTAGCAGACACTTAAATTAGACTGCTTGTAAAGGAAAGATATGTAAGAAAAAATAAAAAAAATACTTTCTAAACAAACCACATTTCAAAGTTCAGCACCAGTTCAGTCTCTGTTCATCTATTGCAATCAGCTGTTCAGAGTTCAGTCATGCTTCACTTGACAGCTAAACTAGCACACTGAACGATTTGCTTCTTTTTTCTTTATTGATAGTATTCCTTTGCAAACTGTTTACTGCTATGACTTGGTATATTATCTTATAATTGCTGGTATTGAAAGTTTGTGAGCCAGTAACAACAGAATTAACTTTGCATGCCTGTGAGCAATGTGTGTGTGTGTGTGTGTGTGTGTGTGTGTGTGTGTGTGTGTGTGTGTGTGTGTTGAGGGGGTGTAAATAAGAGTGAGAGAGCAGACTGTTGCTTTAATTCTTACAAACCGTCTTTGTTTCAATCATTTTGGCAAGCATGACTTTGGCATCATTCAATATATATTACATGCTTTTTTTAAAACCGGATGCTAATACAGCCTGTCATAATGTTCTTTTACATCAGTTTGTGTTGCAGATAATGGCAATTAAAATCTTAATCTAAACATAAATGAAATGAAATTATATGCAAAGCAGGAAGAAACTCAAGTGTCTGTTTACATATGTGGTGTGTGGTGAAGGGGGTGAACAAACAAATGAGAGAGTAGTTGGGTACTTCTGTATTTATCCCTTTTATTTACTGATATCTTCCAACTATATCTGTGTCCCCACAGAAACATCATACATGCTTGGAAACATGCGAACATAAATATATCCTGGTTATCATGTCTACACCCACATAACAGCAAAAAAGCTTTACTTTAAAATAGAAGCAAATTAATACACAGCATGATTTAATTGGAGGATATATATATATATATATATATATATATATATGCCGAGGAGTTGGGGGTTGACCGGGATAGAACCTACTTGAGAGCTGTATACTTATTGAGGGTTCTCATATATTCATTTTGAGAGATCAATGCATATGAAGACATCTTTCTCTAAAGTTTGTTTATAGCTCATTGAATCTAACATGTAAAGAGTATATAACAAATATGAGATGTAAATGTGTGAGTGTGTGCATGCCCTTTTGTGCACAAGGTGATGGGCGAGTGGTTGCTGGATTTTGGGGGGGGGGAGTGATTGGAAAAGTTTGTTGCTATGGGTTTACTGTAAGTGAAATTATTTTTCAAGTTCCTCAGTGGAAGTTCTTGATTATACAATGGCAAGAACATGTCCTCTCCTCTGATTGGTCAGTGTGTGCCTGGAACAGTGATCTTATTGAACAACAACATCACTGTATGAAGTCCAGGCACACACACGACCATATGACACCCTGAGAAATCATACCACCACTCTACAAAGTTACTGTTGCTCTCAATGCATGCTAAAGCCATCACAGCTTAACCTCCCCCCCCGAAGACCAATTCTGTCTCTCACTGTAGCACTCACAGTAAACATCACAATACAGGTAGAAAATCAATTAAATTTTCTTGACAGCATTTTCTCCCTAAACTGAGCGGCTAGAGTGAACCATTCAGACCATAGCTACCAGTCACGAGGTTCACTGAAGCTGCTCGCTGCGAGGAAAAATGGGCAGACTAGGTGGGCCAAGTGGTCCTTATCTGCCTTCAAAGTCTATGTTTCTATGTTTGGCAAGAAAATTAAATTAACTTTCTACCCTGAATGTGTTGCAGGAAGAGGTAGACCCCAAGTCACTACAAAAAATGCCACCATATCGAAAATGTTTTTTCTTTTATTTCCCCTGGTTAATCACAGTTAGGAGCCACTTCTCAGATGATCAGATGTGGCTCTCAAGAGCTGCATGCAATAGGGTCTCACTGCCCCACATTGCTGTTAATGTGTTGTCCGTGTTGTCCATATTCTTTCCAACAGCCCACTCTAATTTTTCTTTTACTTGATACGTTTACACAAAAAGCTAAATAATGTTCCCACCACCTCCATACCTCCTTTCCTGTAGTCTCCCAGAGATGTAGTTGACAGCAGCGAGTGGCAGGATGGCAAGAGCAGCGATGGGGCTGGAGCTCCAAACAGTGCTCGCTAACTCAGAAATGTCACAGTAGTAGGATAATCTCCCTGTACAATGCTAAAAAAGAAATAAACTGTACCAGCAGAACTTCAAGCAACATGGGGGGGGGGTGAAGCAAACAAAAGAACAATTGTGATGGAAAACCAGCTTCACAATAGAAAAATCCACCTCTTGCCCAGACAGCTCCACCTACAGGATAAATGGAAAAAAGGAACTTCATTTTGTATAAATACACCTCCACACACAAAAATGAACCAAAAAACTGTTTCAAATATATTTATTTTTATTTTTCCTGTTCCATTTAAAAATTAGCCATTGTATAATAGCAATAAGGCACTCCAGGTTGTGTGTTATTGTGTAATATCACTTCTCAGGTGTTGAACACACCCAGTCTGCGACCTAGTGCTTCAACCACAGAAGGCGTGACATTATTACACAATAACACACACACTGTCATGCCTTATTGCTTAAATAATAACTATGTTCTATCATACTTCATTTTTTTTACATAATTATATCTATTTTTATATTGAAATTAGTGGATTGTATCCACTTACATAAAATACTAGTGTGTGACAGTTTTAGAATTCTGGCACCAGCACAGTGTCATTGATTTCACTTAGCCACTTCATTTACATTTAGGCACATTATGAAACATGAACATATTGTGTCATTATCCTCATCCAGTGCGATCTCTATTTGTCCAGTCATCCTCACTACCTGCTTCTCTTGAAACTCAACTACAGTACATCAATGGAGTTAAGTGGAACACTCATCCTTATCTTCATTTCTTACATCTGTTATTCCTGATTCTTGTTCCACATCAATCATATTCCCTTGTTGGCTCCAAGTAAGGTGGGTTCTGCATTTGAACCACCCCCCATCCATCACCACCACCACCACCACCAGCCTGTGGTGGTTCTAAAGTCAGGGCATGTTGCAAAACTGTTTGACTTCCGCTACTAAGTTTTGTTTTTATTTCAACACATGTATAGGCCACTGCATACTAGCCACCACCATTTTATTCACATAGGCACAGTTTCACTAGTGACCATACAGGGTAAGACTTGTGACCTCCACTGTGTTTGTCACAATGGAACACAAAAGTAGGAGTTTTGTGTAAGTGGTCATTGTGGGAAATTAATTGCATTAGTTTGCAAATGTGCATGGGAACCAACATACACTAATTACCAGATGGTCCAAAAAGCTCTTTGCAACATTATCACACCTCACATTAACAGAAGAGGCAAATCTTGTTTAGTGATTAATGTGCAGTCCAAATTTCCTGCTGACCATGCTAGAAAAGTTGTTCAGTTTACATTTTTTTATCATTCTCTTCTATTAACTTTTTCCAGAGTCTCCCTCAGACACAACTACATCCTACAGTCCTTACTTTCCACACAACAAGTTCTTGTAATGATCAGAGATAGTCCATCCAGTTGTGGTTTGCACACTTCTGTACCTGCATAATGACCAACGTCCTGACCTGTCTCACTGTTGCATTCTCCCTTCTTACTGCACAAGTTACAGTACGTGTGTCTACACTGAATGGCGAATGACCTTGTGTATGAATAAATTTAAAAAGCCCCAGCCTGAATGTAAAACATAAATCAAAGCACAAAAGACAAACTACCAATAACATGTTGAAAGTTGTTACTGCATGAGTGTGCACACTTCACATTGCAAGTACACCCTATGGAGATTCTATATCATTTAATTTAAATGATAGCCAGATCCAAGCCATCCAATCTGAGCCATACAGTAGTCTCACACAGAAATATTTCTCTAGTATACTGTAGCAGATTGCAGAATCGACCAAGCAAATACATCACTTGAATCTAGTCCTTTAAATCAAGTCCAAAGAGTGCTGTAAGTGTTGTATTGTGATTTACGGAGATATTTTTATCTTTCTTTTAGACCACAACCCCTCAGACATCTATTCCTTCAACAACCAACTACAGCTGTCATCACACCTTATCTCTATTCAGTCTAAGTGTACACTCACTCTAACAACTAGATGTTAATTTAAGATGTAATATACACTATCTGCATCTTATGTAATGCTACTCATGATTACCCATATCACAGAGTATAGGTTGAGGCAGTCACCCTTTATGCAAGTGTGGGAACTTTCTCTGAGGTGATTTTGCAATTCTTCATTGCCAGTCATCAGTCCTGGATGTCCATAAAGTAAGCAGAGGTTTATACATGACACATTTGGTAGCTTGTATAACAGCACTAAGCAGACAACATATTGAGCTGTATTCGCAATGTAGAAACTTATAGACTCATTGGCAGGGGCAATAGTAGTTGAAAAACAGTAGTAGTAGTCCAGGTTTACTTGTAACACCATATCATATCTTGAGATATGTTGTCAATACCTGTGTTTGACTACTGTATCCACATTATTGGTCCCTTTCTTACCATTGCCCTTAAATCTGTCTTAAAAGACAGTTTGAAAAAATTAAAGCAGCTGTCTGCTCTCTCACTGTCATATGTTCTACCCTCCCCACCCACATGCACACCCCAGATCACTCACTGGCATGCAAGGTTAATTCTGTTGTTACTGTCTCACACACTTTCAATATCAGCAACTCCACAAGTAAGATAATATACCAAGTCATAGCAGTAAACAATTGGCAAAGGAATACTCGGGCATACTGGATGGACCATGAATCTTTTTCTGCTGTCTTTGTCTATGTTGCTATGTTTTTATGAGTACTGCCAATAAGGAATATGAAGCAAATCATACAGTGTGCTAGGTCAGCTGTTAATTGAAGTGTGACTGAATTCTGAACATCTGATGGCAGTTACCAGACATGAGAGATGAGCCACTGCACTGCTATGAAATTTTGGGACAGGAAAGTAAAATATAAATCAATCTTGTGCTGACAGAAATGTAAATTCTTGAGTCTAGCCAGATTGTTCTGACTACACGTCGCTCTTTGTCTGATGTCATGAACAGACTCAAACGGAGCTGGCTTGGAAAAAAATAAAAACCTGCAACCTAGGATCAGGCTTTCTAATTTCTCTTAAAATAAATATTACTTGAAGAAGAAAATCACTGGAGATATATTGTTCTATTCTCAAAAGGCAATTTGTATTACAAAATAACCTGAAAAAGGAGAAAAATTACCTCAAGCAGTTATTTCTGATCTTTAAGCAGAGTGGAATCTTGTTCAGTTAAACTTTTCCTGGTAGGCTTGAAAAATATTTAATGAGTTCTTTAAAGCTTGGGTGCATACCTCATTTCTGCCCGATTAGTTTTTACTCTATCATACTGCTCCTTTTTCATATCTTTGACCTGCAGAAGCTGTTCACCTAAATCCATCTTCCACTGTTTTGTCTAGATATTAACAATATTAAGTGGCACCATAATTGTAAACATTGAAACTATTTCTGTTGAGACAAATATTTATTTTTCTGTAAAGGCTCAGTTCTGTTTTTTTATCCACCAACCATTATACAATTGAGACAAAACAACATTTAACAGCTCGGCTGGCCCTGTTCAGAGCTTCACATTCTAATCATATATCAGGGTCTGAAAGAGATAATTATTCATACTCCAAATCCTTTTACCGTGATTAGCCAAGCTACCCAATGAACATTCTAGTAACAATGCATATGGTGTAAAGTTTCTGATGACACTAAAGAAGCTCTTTCAACTGTCAGTGACGTCAAAAAATGTAGTCTATCCTGATAGATATAGACCCCTTGTAATAGGCATGACCCCTTTGTATTATGCAACACCCTAATGGAGTCTTGTAAGTTAGCCAGAACAATCAAATGGAGCAAAAATGAAGCATCACAAAATTGCTTACCTGTAAACCCCTGCCTATCCAGCACCAAAAGGCTATAACTGAAGTCTCAACAGGGCAAAATCTGCTTGGATGTGAAGATATATACTTCAATAGTCTGTAATAAATCTACCCACAATGCCTATGTCTAAGGGATATATACACAAATCTGTCTTACAAATAAATCATGTCTTTTCACACCAAACAAGAGGGTTCACTCTGGGTAAATATTCACCAGTCTTGTTACCAAAATATCATGGCTTCTAAAAAGTATACCAACACCAGAACATAAAATCCTCAGAGAATTTAAAGGCAGACCCCATGACCACATCTTTTGTGTATAAAAAAGTCTTCCCTTCGTATTCATAACCCTATTTGTAATTACAGAAGCCACCGTAACTGACAATGTTGATAGACACATAAGAAAAAGAAGAAAAAACTAGCCTGAACATCATAAGGAAGCTCTTTTAATTCTTACACAGAATCTGGTACTGCATCATTATGAAAAAGTATCTCGTAATACTTTTTCCATATCAGAATTCATTTCTTCCTGAGAAGAGCCTATTGAGAGGACTCCAATACCTCTTCCTCTTTCTCTGTGTATCCCCAATTTCTCCCTGTCCGTGGATCATACCTGTTTGCAATGGGTGTAACATTTTGCTTCACTATTTTAAGTTTGGTTTGTACTGACTGTTTTTTGAGTCCTAGTCACCACTTTCATTCACCTCCATTGACTGAAGGGTTAGGGACATAACTGGTGCTGGAATATCCATATTCCTGCTTGCAGGAGCTATAGTCAGTTCCCCTGGAGGCAGAACGTATACCGGAGGAGGAAAGGGACCAGCATATGACTCGTCCTGCTGCTCTGGGACTGTTACAGGGGATAATGATCCCAGATCTCCACTGCTGGTTCACCAGGCTCCTCAGGGATCATAACAGGAGAAGGAGCTGTAAAAGGGTATGCCCTGAGGGCTCCAAAAGGGAAAGTCCTTTTTCCTCTGTATACCTACTGTACTTTCTAGGCATGTACCACCAAACTATTCTGGTCGATGTTATCCTCCCTATTGTGCATATCCCAGGGGCACTATCTATAAGAGTGCCCCCTCTCTTCATGCAGATTGCGGCTATGTGGGTTTGGGCACTACAAATTCAGGTGTTCATATCCTAAGCAGGAACCTCATCTTAATTTGTCACAGGTGGAGCTCAGATGCATCTGCAACCCACATTTGTGATGACTGATAAAAAAAAACTGCTAGGAAAGTGTAGTAATCCTGTATCAGATTTTTTTCAGTTTAATCTTAATTCTCCACCCTCCCATCTATATGTTGTCAGAGTTCATAATGTATGTAGGATGCTCAAAGACTTCACACTACTCATATATAAAGAAAAACAGAACATCTGATATGCTTACTTCCTCATTTTGAATTCAAATTATAACTGTTTTTATAGCCAGTTTAATCAAAGGAATGACCACAATGGGAACTTATAAATGTGTGTTTTAGTTTGTGATGCTTCCTCTGATCTGGTCCAAAGATTCAGGTGCTGTAACAGTTACATCATAGACTGTGTCCCCATTAGAGTGAATAAGAGCAAAAATCTCTAAGGTATAAAAGCACATTGAATCCTTTAGCAGTTTTCTTGCAATATATGTCTGCTCCAGCACCGAGTCCTGTCCCCTTTACACTTCAGCTAAACTGCATTGTGCTGGCTCTTCTCTGGACTGAAACAAACCAGACAATGCACCTGACCTATACCGGCCTTCTGGTCTCTGAGACCAAACACCCTGAGGATGCCTGAAGTCAGGATGTGAACAAGGATCCTCTGTGCTGGTACAGGGAACAGCCCCATCATTATTTCAATACACAGAGTTGGGTGAGAGGAGTTCAGCAGACATAGCAGTGCAACTTTGAACATTCAGCGACTAGACATCCCTGTCTGGCTCCTTGGAAGGGGTTTCATGGAAACCAAGCCAGTGGGCTCATCCACACCCCAGTCTCCCTCTATCCACCGTAACTCAGCCACACCATTTAGCCCTGCCTGGGGATTGTGTATAGGACCCCCTCTCCTATTCAACAGTGTACCCAATCAATCAATCAAAACTTTATATTTAAAAAAGCGCCTTTCCAAAGCCAAGGTGCTTTAACAATAAATAAATCAAATTCATAAAGTTAAAACAACATCCAAAATCTGTTAATAAAATGTGCTTTAAAAATCTGGATACGTCAGGCTAAATAAATGCATTTTTAATGCTAACTTAAAGCTTTGAACGATCAGGCAATCTTGCACCCGATGAGGTAGAGAATTCCACAGGGTTGGGGCAACAAAACTAAAAGATCTGGCCCCAGATGTCTTTAAACAAACCCTGGGAATCTCTAGCAATCCCTCATCGGTGGATTGGAGCGGATGAGAGGGACATTAGGAACAAAGAAGATCTTGTAGGTAGCCAGGTCCCTGATCGTGTAGAGCCTTATAGGTCAGCAAACCGACCTTGAAGGTAATCCGCCAGTGTATTGGCAGCCAGTGCAGTCTATGGAGGATAGGCATTATATGACTGGTCCTAGATGTACCAGTCAAAAGCCTGGCCACCGCATTCTGCACAAACTGCAAGTGGTGGATATCCACCCCCGGTAGCCCTAGGTACAGGGTGCTGCAGTAGTCCAGGCGAGAGGTAACAAAGGCATGGACCAACATTGGAAGGTCATCGGCGGGAACCAGATGCTTCACCTGGGTTATATTCCTCAGATGGTAAAAAGAGGTTTTGACAATAGCCGACACCTGATGTTTAAGGGTCAGGTGACCATCAAATATAACGCCCAGGTTCCGCACCCGGTCTGAGGTAGCTAACTGGGTTCCCCCAAGCCAAAAACCCGAGGGTGACTCCTTCTGCAAACCTGCCACACAATGACCTGGGTCCACAACCAACACCTCAATTGTTTCAGGGTATAACCGCAGCCAGCTTACAGTCATCCAGTCCTGAATGTCGGTGAGACAGTTGTTAAAGACCGAGACAGCATCACCCTGGTCAGGTACAAAGGACATGTACAGCTGAGTATCATCTGCATAGCAGTGAAAACTCAAGCCGTACTGCCTAATAATTGCTCCTAATGGCAGCATATACACCGCAAACAACATGGGTGCCAAAATGGAGCCCTGCAGTACCCCAGAGGATAGGGGGAGTGATGCCAAGGAAAAAATTCCGACACCACCCTCTGAGTTCTACCCTCAAGGAATGATCGAAACCAACTGAGGACCAGGCCCGATAGTCCACAGATAAACCACAGGTGCTCCAAAAGCACTCCATGGTCCACGGTATCAAATGCCGCAGAGAGATCAAGAAGGACCAAGAAGGAACAGGTCTTTCGATCTCTCACTATTAGGAGGTCATTTAGTACCCGAACAAGGGCTGTCTCTGTACTATGTCTCTTCTTAAATATGGACTGGAGACAATCACAGACATTGTGGCTGGTCAAATGGTCATCCAGCTGCAACGCGACCACCTTCTCAATAACCTTACCTACAAAAGGCAGGTTAGAGACAGGCCTGTAGTTAGCCAGACAGTCCAGGTCCAAGGAGGGCCTTTTAAGAAGATGCCGAATCACAGCTTCCTTCAGGGGATCAGGAAAGATCCCCCTCTCCAATGACAACCAGACTATCTTGGCAAGGACCGGGCCAATTTTATCCACACATCCTACTAAAAGGCAAGTGGGGCCCGGGTCCAAACTACAGTTGGTTGGTCGCAATGACTGGAAGATCATCACTATGTCATTGATTGTGGGCCGGTCGAAGTCAAACCAGACAAACTGGGTGTCCGACATCTCCTGCCGACCATCACAACTCCTATTTGAAAGAGTTAGGAGGAGGTCTGATCTGATTGTGGCAACTTTATCGGCGAAGAATCGAGCAAACTCCTCACACCGCTCCTGTGAAAACGTTCTCTCGGGCTGAAGACAGACTGGATTGCACAGTCTGTCCACGGTCTGAAAGAGCTGGGCTGGTCGATTCTGCACAGCAGCAATTTCCTAGACAGGAATTCTGCCTTTTTATGGGTAATTGCTGATTGATGGACCCCATAATGGTCCATCAAACTAAGCCTGTCACACTCCAGACCTGACTTCCGTCAATGTCTCTCAAGCCTTCTTCCCACTCTCCTCAACTCCCTCAATGTCTCATCAAACTAAGGAGACTTGGGATGAAGGGTGAGGGGACGAACACGAACAGGAGCAATGGAATCCAGGGGTCCAACTACTGCCTCATTATAGGCAAGAACCAGATTCCCTGGATCCATGCATTCATTCGGCAAACTTGATAGATCCAGCACCGCCATCAGGCTCTCTGGGGTAACACCCCTTAAAGAGCGGTACCGGACCATTTCCATAGGGGCCGACCTACCGGAGGGGCCAAGAAACTGAACCCAATGGTGTGATGGTCAGACCATCCGACTGGCTCCATCACCAAATCAGATATCTCCATCCCTAGGAGGAATACCAAGTCCAATGAATGACCATCTAGATGGGTCGAGGAGGAAATAACCTGTGTGAAGCCCAGCAAATTCATCAGCTGGAGGAAGTCCTGAACAAACTGCGAGAGTTCATCATCCACCCAGGCATTGAAATCCCCCAGGATCAGCCATCTGGAGGATCCCAATGTCATGTCGACAATGAAGTCTGCAACTTCCCATAGGAAAACATTCCCATTTCTGGGTGGACGGTAAATGAGAACAATCCTATACCCCACACCCTCGCCCAAGATACATTCAAAGGAGTTGGTAATTCCCACTGGTACCTCCATCAGGTTCAGTTCCATTCTAAAACAGATTGCCACTACCCCACCCCTAAGATCCAACCTCAGACAGTGTATCACCGAGTACCCGACTGGTACAGCTGAAGCCAAAATAGGGCCAGCATTATCATCCAGCCAGGTCTCGCTGATGCATGCCAGGTCCGATGATCCTACAAGATCAGCTATTATAGCAGTCTTGTTTTTAATGGACCTGGCATTACATAACACCATCCGAGTAGGATAAGTTGCCAATGAAGACCAAGCCACCTGCCTACCACAGGCAGAACCCTTTGGTATGGGAATCAGGCAGGGAAGACCCCTCTTCTGAACCCATTTCGCCCCAGGGCATCTTCTCGTCCCCACTATCCCTATTTGTCTGCTCCTTTCCATTCCCCCTCCAGTCCCCACCATCGCCCTCCTCCTCTTCCTCCTCCTCACAATCCCCAGGGCCCTACACCATCTATACACCTCCAGGGACAGTGGAGGACAACAAAAAGGGTGAAGATCCTTAAGGTGGGAGGGGGAATAATGCCTGACCGTCCGAGCAACTCCCAGACACATCCTTACACACTCAAAACACCCACAGTATATTCACACTACAACACCACACTACACACCCAATCATTCAATTAACAGTCATACACCACACACCAAACAATAATAAAACACAAAACAAACAGATTAACCCTCCCCTAGCATAAAATTCCAAAATAAATTAAAATAAAAACAACTCAGAGTCTTGGACTAGATAGATCTGCTAGAAAAGAGTTCATTCATAAATGGATGATAAATCTCTAGTATTGTAAATTTGAATCCAAGTGCAGGAAAGCAAATCAAACATAAATAGCCAGTATCTTCAGTAAATATCTTCAGTTCCCCAGGCCCTCTCACTGCCTTGGGAAATTAACAGGACACAGGCACTCTCACTGTCTGTTCTGAGCCAATAGATAGTACTAAAGTTATAGATGTTTTCAGCCCCCAGGCCCTCTCACAACCTGGAGAGCCAGTAAAGGACACAGGCACTCTCACTGCCTGCCAGATAACAATAAATCAGGCAAAATAATAAAAATGTAAGGTCTGACCGTGTGCAGGGCAGGAAATCTTCAGAACAAGCGTCCTCACTCACGAGCCACATAGCAGAAGGCAGAGGCCCCAAAAATCCCATACAAGGGACCGCAGCTGGAAAATATCCGCAGCCACTCCTCGGTTCACCATCAGCACCAACCCACCATTTGGCCCCCTGGAGAATCTAAGGGAACTGATGGCCCATTCCATCGGCTACACGACAAAACCACGGCCCAGCTCCCTGAGCAGACCCGAACACTAGCCACTAGTCACCCCGCAGGGACGCGACCATCCACTCCAGCAGACAAACCAGCTCCTATGCCCACTGAAGATGCCTGTTACAGAACCATCCACCACAAAGTCCAATCCAAGGCAAAACCAGGAACCACACAGATCTTCTCCCACACTGCACCGGTCCCAGTGAATAATTTCCACAGTTCACCACCTCTCCTCAGCTCCTCTTCTCTCCTCAAGGGTTCCTTCCCCACACCAGCCCAGAACACAAAATAGGACCGAAAGACAGCAGATCCAGATAAATCTAAGTAAATCCCGATGAAGACACAAACAGGATAGCAGAAATCTTCGTGTAGGCAGGACGACAGCGGGCCCAAAACAAATGGCCACAGTACACACTATGAGCTTGTTATTAATGACCCGGTGTCGCTCTGTGAATTAACGGCAAAAACAAGAAAGCCGACCGGCAGAAACAGTCAAACAATCAGGCAATAACCAAAAAATGAAAACCGGGAAAGCAAAAGCAAAGGAAAAATCACAGTCATAAGCTAACTGCAGGAGCAGTCTTACAGCACACCCAGCCTGGCGGCCATCAATACCAATGCAGACATCCTTCTTATGGAGTGAATACTGGTTTCACTTGGTACAGCTTTTATGTTGGGAACAACTTCCTGCACTGCTGCTGTCCTTGCAACAGTTCTTGTTTTGTACTGTTCTACAGTCTCTGCTCCAGAGTATCAGTTTGTAAGTTCACCCCAGCTTCTATCCTTGAAGCTACAGCAACCACTGGTGTCACAGTTTCTGTGCTCTGCCTAGCTTCAGTTGGTGCTATGGAGCTTACAGCATTCTCCACTGTTGCCACATCCACAGACACCGTTTGCTCCACTGGCTGCTGCAAGGATGCACCCAGAAGTTGCTCAGCTTGGTCAGGAATCCAAGTGACAGATTTTAAACATTTTATCCACCCGTCCCTTGTTAGAGCTCTTTCCAGATTTCATAACTGATCCTCCATTTCCATATGCACTGAGTCATCTGTTTGTCCTTCAGCCATGAGCTGGCAATGGTGACGAAGCCCCAGATGTCAGGTGACATCCTCGGGGATGATGCAGCCACTCCCTGAAACTTTATACCCAAGAGCTGTAGCAGGCTTACTGACTGCCGCTTATGTTTCCTCTCTTACTCAAACCTGGACTTAGAAATTCACCTCTTCCTCTGATCATGCATATCAGGTACCATTTCTTTTCTTCCAAATCACACTGCAGTCATTTCTCCTGGGCTACCAAGTCCACTTCTCCCGACATGTCTGGTAAATGCAGACTTTCTGATGTTACTGAAAGTTAATCCTCTAATACTTCAAGAACAGAGGAGGAGGAGGAGGTGAGCTCCTCTTTCCCAGCATCTCATACACCTCCAAACTTTTCCCAGGAAATACCATTCTCCCCAGTAGGAAATGAGCAGCACCCCCTGCTAGGAGAGTAGGAGAACTGTTGTTGTTAAAAGACAGTATATACTAGTACAAATTATATTCTCTACACTGTAAAATCCATCAAATCAGACAAGCATACCCTCTCAGAAACCAATAACCATCAAGAAATAAAGAACATGCACAAAAAAATAACATTTATCAGATTCCTCTCCTGTGACACCTTATATCAAAAAGAAATAAAAATCAAAAAAGAAAGAACATAGCCTGGTTGCACTGAGGCACTGATGAGTACCTTACATCTTGATGACCCAAGCTGGGGAACAAGATCAGGTTGTCAGGGGTTGGTCGGGGGAAGGGGGCTGGAAGTGGCTGTAGCAGCTGCTAGACAGCTCTCCTTTTCTGGATTGGGGAGGCTTGCTGATTCGGTTCCTGGATGCCATTAGGTGGTGGTCTGGTGGTAGTACCAAAGAGTCGAGCAGCAGATGTAAGCATCATCAGATGGGTGGAGAACTGCAGGTTCTGGGGTGCATGTTGCGACAGCTGTGGAATGACTATGGTGCAAGGGTATACAGTAAACAAAGAGTGAGAGAGAAACAGAGTGATTGCCTCCTTAAATACATACATGTGCTGTACATACAGTATATACATTTAGTTGAACAGTAATAATCCAAGGGCTAGTAAATATTTGCCCTGGCTAATAATTATCAGTCCTGTAGGTCAGTGACAAAATGGGGCCAGCTTAGTTGCAATTAGCATAAGAGCGTTTTTTTTATGAATTAAATAAAGTACTGTACTATTATTCTAGTACCGTGGCAGCCTGCTGCACAGTACAATGGAGACAGCAGCAGCTCTGCACTGAGGCAGGAAGAAGCAATGTGAGATTGAGAGCCAAGGGTTGGCTCCTCAAGAGAAGTGTTAGCATGCTTGGAGGGGAATCCCCTCATAGCAGCGTTAAGCAGCTGGGAAGATCTGCACCAGAGCAAAATTCTGAAGAGGGCGAGAGGTGATAGAGTCTCCTCTCGCTGGCAAGGAGGCCAGTTAGTACTAAAGAAAATACATTAGTTGGTAGGCGACAAATGCCTGGAGAGTCTTTTAGGGACTGGCTACAATGTTTTTAAATATGGAAATAAAGATAAAGGGGCAGAGAGAAGTGAATGGGAGTGTCCCATTCTCAAAATGAAAACGCAAGCCAGGCGTCATCTTAGAGTGACAGGAGAGCTGCTCTAGTAACTAAATGCACCACACTGAATCACTTGACAAAAATACACATAAATATCAATTAAATTCATAGCAAAAAGTTACTGGGGGCTAGTAAATGGTACAAGAGACATACTTATGTATATGATTTGATAAAGAAATACAGCATTTAAAAACAAAGCTAGTTAAAGGCATCATAAAGAAAATGGAACAGACATTTTAAACTGCAGAAATGTGCAAACATTTTACTAAGGGGTGCTGCCAAGCCATTTATTCTCAGATATTTACCAAATTTGGCAGGGATACAAATTAAGATGTGCTTTACATAGGAAATATGTTTATTTGTGGATAAAATGTCAAGAAAGTGGGTTGCTAACCTGGGAAGGTGGAGTGACAGGAAATCAGGTTCCATTCTGAAAGGAGGCAGAGTGTAGGAGGAGCCAGGAGAGGGTGTAAGATGTCAGCCAGCAGGTGTTACAGGAGTCTGTGGGACTGTTACAGGAAGGAGTCTGTGGGACAGCCACAGGCAGGGGTTTAACAAAAAGGATGAATATGTAAGACTATTCTACAGAATAGTGCAGGAAGTGTATTTAAAGGAGAAATGTTTCATTTTAACAGTGATTTAGTTATTGACAGTTCTGGAAAGTTGCAGCAAAATAAGTGTATTTTGTAATTAAACTTTATTGAAAGTTTACAAAAAGAGAGCAACACATAGCCTCTCATAAAAATACAGACAGTATTTTACTAATATGGGAGAACAAGTCAAAGACCAAAAACCATCCATAAGTATATGTTACAAATTAGGAACAATAACGAGCCAGGATTTCTACAGAGGATACATCTCCTTTTCCTCCATAAAATGAAAGAAAAGAAGCCAATGACTCTGGAATTTATCTTTCTGAAATCTAAGGAGTGCCATAATTCATTCCATTGTCAAAATCTTCAGACAATTTTTAGCCCAATGATCTAATGTATGAGTTGTCGGTTTTAACCACAATTGAGTAATCGTCTTTAAAGCGGCCCCAACCAATATATAAAATAAGTATTTAGAATTATTCCCTCTAAGTTCGTTGGTAAACCTAAAATCCAAATCTGAAAAAGAAGGGGTAAATTAACCGCCAATATTTTCCTTATTGCCCCTGATAATTCTTTACAATACGGCTGCACTTGTGCGCAGGACCAACATATATGAGTATGAGTCCCCTGACCGCCACAACCCCTCCAACACCAGTCAGAGCCATGTATGCCAAAATACTTAACCTGCACTGGGGTATAGAAATACCATAGAGCCACTCTCCACTGAAATTCTCTTCAAGATGGAGAGGCCGTAGTGGAGTGTATTCCCTTCCAAATACTAGCCCAACCCTCATCCGTCACTCGAATCCCTGCTTCTAGCTCCATTTTTGCTTAAAAGAGACCAGGGCATCCAGTTCTGACTGCTGAAAACATTTATAAATCTTAGAGATTAATACTCCCTCCCCTGGATTAACAACCAGAGATAATATAAGAGACGGCAAGGGGCTGTTCACCGACTGAAACACCTCCCTCTGTTGGTGTTCCAGCACATAGTGTCTCATCTGAAGGTATAGAAAAAAAGTCTTGTGGTGGAAGACCAAACTTCTTTATTTACTGAGAAAAAGATTTGAAGACTGTGACATCAAAAAGTTGGCCCTCCATTCAAAGCCCCATAGATACCCACCTAGAAAAGCCTGCATCAAATCAACCAACATTAGTATTAATACATGAACTAATGGGAGACTCCTTGCAGAGCCCCCTCCCAAAACCCAGCCCTTTACACACTGTACCTCATCCCACAGTCTCCACATGTGTGCTGTCCAGGGTTAGAGAGCTTCAGTGAATGGTAACATTTCTGAAATACAAATGGTATATCCAAAAGACACAGTGGGAATATTGAAACAGATCCTAAATCCACCCAGATTGGGGGATTACTGGAAGTAGAAATTATCAAGGAACGTAGTTGGGTTGCCCAATAGTACATTCTAAAATCCGATACCACTAATCCACCCTTAGTTTTAGAAGCCCAGAGTACCTCCCACCTAACCAGGGGTCTTTTCCCCTTCCAAATAAACTATTGCTGCTGGATTTCTGGACTTTTCTGCACGGGGATTTGGGGTTTAATCTGTGTTACTTTAAGGGCTAGTTTACTGACTGTCTCTACTGATCATCTAGCACTATTATCCTGTGTTTTAGAAGCTTTTAAATACTGTATTTAGACTGCTTACCTTCTGTAGAATTGTATAGAATCTGTAGCGTGTGTGTCCGCCATCTTGCGCATGCGCAACAGCACATCTGTATCCCGATACAGTCCCAACAGTTGGTGCATGCGCGGTAGGGTCCTGAACTAGCCGCTGCATACTAATGTAATTCCTTTGTTTCCCTTCCCTTTATAGGCCCTGAAGCAGCCCTCTCCCTTCACAACTCTGCCCAGCAGCGGAGCCTGAACTCGGGGATTGCCAGAGCCTTTAAGAGGTAAAGCCTCCTGCACTACAGCCTGCCTGTTGTGTAGCGCTTCCAGCCCGCCCACCCCAACAAGGGGTGGCACTTCATTTATTGTTGCTGGCAGGTCATGTGTCACATCACGTGACCTACCCTTCTTTTTACTAAATGTGTCCACTTTCCCATTTGCAGCTTATACAGCCCAACCACTAGGGGTTGCTGCATTTTCCACTCTAGCACCACTATCCACTCCCTACTCCTTCCTAGCAACTAATGCAATCCATGTCCACTAGAGGTCTTTGCAAGTTCCCTCCTAATCCTTCTGCTATCTTCTTTTCTCACTCCTTCCCATCAGCCCACCACTACGCCCCCTGCAAGTCTCAAACCTTGCACCCCTTACACCAAAGGCTGCAGCCTAACCACCAAGCCAACGAACCAGGTCAATATCTTCCTCTACTTTCAAGCTCTTAACCCTTCCTTCTTCTTTCTTAGTAACAAAATTTCTGTCCTCTGTCCCAAAGCTGTTTTCAAACCCTGTATCCTTGCTATCAGAATCAGTGGCTCTACCTCTTAACCATTTTATCTGCCTATCTTATTCTTACTTTCTAAGACTTTCATAGTCTCTCCCCCCACAGTCTGCCAAAATATTTTACCACTTCTCTCTTGCTGCTATTGCAGACATTGAACCCTGCACCCTCACTGTTTCACTCAGCAGCCCTACCACTCAACTATTAAAGTCAGTGTCAGTGGCTCAGTAGGTAGCACACTCGCCTCTGAGGCTGGGAGATCAGAGGGCTGTGGGTTCAGTTCCCACATCTGGCACTTGGTTTAATATCCCAGTACTGACACTGCAGTGCAGCATAAGAGGGGTGCTGCACTTCTGAGGTGCCGTCTTTCGGATGAGATGTTAAACCGAGGTCCCATCTGCCTGGATTGGTGGTAGTTCAGATGGATGTTAAAGATCCCATGGCACTTATCGAAAAGAGTAGGGGAATTTCCCTGGTGTCCTGGCCAAATTTCCCTCATTCACTAAAAATACCACCAACAGCTTAATCTGGTTCAAGGTCAGTTGGCATTCATCTGTATTCCCCCTTCCCGGGTTGTGCCTGAAAATAGGCAGGATTTGTCTAGTGTACTTAACCGGTCAACAAAAGCTAAATAAATAAAATCACATCCATCTATTGTTTGTGATAGGTTTTAAGACTCTTAAACCCTCATAGTCTGAAAAAAAATTCTATGAGTGTTACTGCAGGCTTTGAGCCCTGCTCCCTGCTGCTGCAGCTACTGTCTTGGGTCCTTTCTATCACCCTGGACAAGCCTTGAACCTGGTGCCCTGTGCATTTGAGGCAGGGGCTCTGCCACTCTACCAAGGTGGCAACTACACATAGGGTAGACCTTTCAACACCATCTTCCCTCTATCATCCAAGTTCCCCATCTCTTCTCCTTCAGCTCTCTCACCCTTACCAATCATGCATGCACACCCTGCCTACCTGCCTCTCTCTCCTCCTCCTCCTTCTTTTGCCTTCCGCTAACCCTAATGTCCTGTTAACCCTCAGCCTCACTACTCTACTGCTCCTACCTGCCCTCCTGCCTCCCCCCTCCTCCTATGCCACTGCCCTTCCCCTCCCTCCTCCTTTACTCACCCCATATATCTCTCTTCCCCCCACCCCCCATCTAGACACCACCTTTCCTCCCCTTCCACGCTCCTCAGGTCATCTTATCACTCCATGCCTTCTCAGCCTGTGCTGCCCTACCCACCCCTGTGCTATGATACCCCCCTTCTCTTCCTATCACTCCCGGCGAAAACTCTCCTTCTGCCACCCTCTGTCCAGAGCGGCTCTCCTCCTTCTGCTCCTGACTGGTAACATACATCCCAATCCCGGTCCAGCTTGCAAAGGCTCCTCAAAGGAATCCACCAGGCTTCTTATTGCTTCCATGAACATATGTAGTCTCCTTAAAATATTCGACTCTTTCAGTTGCTGGGTTGCAGTTCATTATCCTGATGTTATCTCAATAGTTGAAACTTGGCTGTCAGACTCTACCCCTGACTC
This sequence comes from Neoceratodus forsteri, assembly GCA_016271365.2. Taxonomy (NCBI): domain Eukaryota; kingdom Metazoa; phylum Chordata; order Ceratodontiformes; family Ceratodontidae; genus Neoceratodus; species Neoceratodus forsteri. Next base: position 1,607,383,833 of record CM057449.1, read on the forward strand.
TCTGGTCTCACTCCCCGGCTACTCCCTCTATCGGGAGGACCATGTTGGTAGGCGAGGTGGGGGCTGTGCCATTTATGTCAAAGACTATCTCGTTGGACTAGCCCTCCCAGCCCCGGTCCTTGACTTCAGGGCTCAGGCCCTAACCCTAAAATTATCTCCTGATCCCTCTAGGGGTCCCATCTACCTGACTACAGCATACATACCTCCAAAAAATCAAGCACAAGTACTAGGCCCACTAATTGATTATCTTACCTCCCTACCCCACTCCTCCGGCCAAATCCTTGTGGGGGACTTGAACATCAATTGGCTTAGCCCTTCATCCACTTCCTCCCGTGACGCCTTTACAGCCATCGACCTAACCCAACTAGTCTCCCAACCCACTAGAGTGAATCCTAGAATGGGCTCTAACACACTCCTGGATGTGGTCCTCACAAACCGCCCTAACCGCATCCGCAATATCCAAATCCTCCCAGACTGCCTTAGCGACCACCCCCCGGTTCTCTTCTATTGGTCAACCTCCCTGCCCAAACCCACAGCACAAACTACCCTTTGGCGACGTCTTAGTCCTGGTGAGCTGAAAGGCCTTAAGCAACTCCTAGCCCTCAAAGACTGGTCCCCTATACTAAATGCCCCGGATATTGACACAGCCCTTACCTTCTTTATCCACACCTTCAACTCTGCTTGCAACATTTTTGCACCCACAACCGCACGCCGGTCCAAAGTAAGGCATGCCCCCTGGATTACCCCACCCTCGCCAGCTTATTGGCACAGGGACAATCTATGGCACATTGCCAGGCAGGCCACCCAGCTGACAGGCTGGCCTATGCTGCTGCCGGAACAAATGTACATGGGCCACCCAGCAAAGGCTGAGCACTATCAAGCCTCCCTCACTTCCTCATGGGGAATGCTAGGACTTTCTGGGACAACATTAAGCAGCTGAATGGTGGCACGTGTTCCCCCCCACCTTCGCTTATCAACATCAATGGTTCGGTGTCCTCAGACCCTGTCCTTAGTGCCAACCACCTCAACAATTCTTTCACAGACCTTAGCCCGGTGCTCCCTGATAATTTCTTCACTCCCCTTCCCTCCAGGTTTGTCCCTATTTTCCCACACCCCTTGTTCTACTTGCGCCGAGTCACTGCCCAGGAAGTCAGACCTTACTTACTCAAAGCCTTAAAGAGTAACACAATTGGCAATGACTCCCTTGATCCCAGTCTTCTCCGTCAGGTTCTGGATCTGGTTCTCTCACCAATCACCAACCTCTTTAACAAATCCCTCTGCCTAGGGCAATTCCCCTCTGCCTGGAAGATAGCTACTGTCATCCCAATACACAAGGGTAGTGATAGGACCCTCCCTAGCAATTATCAACCTATCTCAATCCTCTCTCCTCTCTCTAAAGCCTTAGAAAAAATTGTGGCCACCCAAATCTCTGAATACCTCAATAAATATAGCATCCTCTGCCCAGAACAACATGGTTTCAGAGCAGGCCACAGCACCAATACTGCCCTCCTGGAGTTCTCTAACTTTCGTCACACCTCACTGGACTCTGGCTCCCTAGCAGGTGCAGTGTTCATTGACTTATCAAAAGCCTTTGATACTGTCTCCCACCCCCTCCTGCTAGCTACCCTTAGTCACTTAGGCTTTGACACTGGGCCTGTTTCCTGGTGCTCCAATTACTTGTCTGCCCGCTCACAATGTGTGAAAATCAATGGGAAACTTTCCAGCACCTGCCCTATCTGCTCCGGAGTCCCTCAAGGCTCCATTCTTGGGCCCTTGCTCTTTTCCCTTTTTCTCAACTCCCTGCCCAGTGTATGTACTGGAAAAATCCTTCCTTACGCAGATGATGCTGTACTCTTTGCCTCCGACCGTAATCCCATCTCACTTCAAGTTCTCTGCAGGAATCCTACAATCACAGAAGCCTGGTTTACTGAGCACAGGCTCGTAATTAATCTAAAGAAAACCAAAACCATGATCTTTGCCCACCCCCAAAATAAATCCAGTAACTATCCTCTCGCAGTCCACTCCACCTCTAATCTCCCTATTGAGCTAGTTCACTCTTATAAATACCTAGGTATAACCTTTGACCCTGCCCTCTCTTTTCATGCCCACATCTCTGCCTTGCCTCAGCCTCAACAGTGGCTGGGTATCCTCTATTGTCACAAAACTGCCTCCCCACGGATGCCCTCTGACTTGCAGTCACATCCTCTGTTCTATCTCTGGTAGACTATGGCCTACCTGTGTATGGTGCAGCAGACCAGACTGCCCTGCACAAGATCCGCCTCACCTTAAACAAGGCCTGCAGGCTCATAACTGGGGCTCCTAGTCTAACGCACACTTGCCATCTTTACACCATGGCTAATCTAATCAACCTAGATGAGCTCCTCAAATATCAACCTGCCTCCTAACAAAAAAATCACTCCTTGGGCTATCCCCACTGGGTCTGTCAACCACTATCCACCGTGCTAACCCTACAGTGCATACCTGCATATCCCACAAAACTGCACTGGTTATACCGAGGGCGAGAACCTCGCAAGGTCAAAGGGCTTACCCCTACAGAGCCCCCTGTTGGTATAACGCCCTCCCTGCCGGAGTCACTGATGCCGCCTCATTATCGTACTTCAAAACTAGTCTTAGAAATCACCTGCTCTCAACACGCAGCTGTACCTGCCTCTAAGCCTACTCCTATCCTCCCAGACAAGGCTCACTGAGCCACTCTCTGACCTTCTGTCCAGCTCTACCTTTACTTGCTACTATCTTCCCCACACTCCTCTTCTGATGTCTCCCACCCAGCCTTACCTTTATTCTTCCCACTGAATCAATCTCCATGTAACTACTGTATATTGTCTACTCTGTAAAGTGCACATGTAAGCCTGTTTGTATACTGTGTTTGACAAATGCCTGCATTTTTTGGCTGCTTCCTAAATGTTCTCAGTTGTTTTGTCTGCCTTGATGTTTGTTTCTTGCACTGTTTTGTCCTCACTGTGACGAGGTACCTTTGTAAATGAGCCTCTGGCTCAAAGGTTGTTAAACTGATGTTCCAATAAATAAAAAAATAAATAAAAATATAAGAACGAGTGTATTAAAGACCGCCAAAAAGAAGTTGGCAGAGGCAGAGGAAAATAAAAAAAGAAAACAGGGCAGAATGTTCATACAGATTGTCTCCACCCTTCCTCCAACTGTTAAAGGAAGCTCATTTCACCTCATGCAGTCCTTTTGCACCTCCCTGAACAAGTAAGCATTAATCACCGACAGAGGAGGGCTCTACCAGTGGAATAATGCCCTGCTGGGCGGAGGGTGGGGGTTGGTCGGCCGAGTGCTTTCAACCACCCAGCGGGCATTAATCCCAGGTAGAGCTCGACACTGCAGGTGATTAATGCACTTGTAACATGGCAAGTGCAAGTGGAATATTGTGTGACCACTATTTGACTGCAAAGCAGAGAGCCGTTACATCACAGTACTATTTGTGGATGCTAAACTATCCACGGCTTGTCTGGTAACAGCACAGTGAGATGATCCTAGAACGTGCACGTTCACACTTGCGATACACATTCATTTATATAGTGTGCAGTATTTTACACTGCCAACCATGACACTACTAGTATATTTAACAGAGAAACTAGACTATGATTCAGTGATTTCTGCCGACCGTTGTAATGCTTAGTGCTTTGCCCTCACATCCCGATGCTGTATAGTGGCAGTGCACTGTGGGACATTTCTTTGCGTTCATAGACTGAGACAACAAAATATGCATATAGTACTGTGTGAGTGACTCGCGCATGTATTTATCACAATTTCTGAGCAGATGTAACACACATACAGAAACAGACGTAGGCAAGAAAGGGATTGTTTTAGTTACTGTGTTTGTTTTCCAGCACTTGCTGTGTTCCTTCTGTCTACTCATTCACTATTTTTGCCATCTTACTTTCCCATTATCTTCTGGCAGTTCCATTGGTTTACGAGCGCCATCTACTGGCACAGAGACTTTCATCCACTAACCCACATCAGAGCACACACTGAATCTTTGCCTTCTAATTTTACTTGTGCACGATCCTGATGCAGACTGGGTCCTACGTCATGATTGCATCTGTACCCTCTTCATTCCCATCCCAGTGCTGCACCTTCTGGCTGATGGACACTCTAGGTACTAACAAGCAGGCTCTAATGGTCGATTAGCCCTCTGGACACTTTAGGTACTACACAAGCGGGCTCTACTACTGGCTTAATCGCTGCTTGTTTTTCATCACATGATGCGTTTCCACCAATCTCCTTCCTCGATTTCACCATCATTTATTGTGCCATGTTACAATTTATCTTAATTCATTACATATGCTTCTATAAGTCCCGGGGATCCAAATTCCCAAATATTTAAACCCATCCTTAACCCACTGGAATCCACAACCTGAGGAAACAGAGGTATCCAATGGATGCCCTAAAAACATGACTTCCATCCTATTCTCATTAATTTTGAAACCTGAAAGATGACCATATTCCCTAAACAGGTTTTTGATCAAAGGAAGCAGCCGAGCAGGGTTAGGCATACTGGGAAATGTGTAACTCTTTACCTGTGAATTATATGCCCTGATAGTTTTCTGATTGATGAATAAGAGTTGCTAAAGGCCCCATGCTAAGGGCAAACAGCAGGGGGAGAGAGGCGGCACTCCTGTCTGGGATCAAAATGTATCTTCAATTTAGGGGAAAGAAACTCATCCACTCATATCCCTGCCTGTGGAAAGGCATACATATTTTGAAGCCAACCACAAAATTTAGGACCAAACTGAAATTAAGCAAGAGTACCCCACAAAAAGGCCCAATCCAGGTGGTCAAACGCCTTGCAGCATCTACTGAAATCACTGCATCCATTTCCCCCTTTGACCACAACTTGGAAGCTGACAAAATGTTTGATAATTTCCTAACATTGTCCTGTAGATGCCGGCATGGAATGAAGCCTGTTTGGTCAGTATGTACAGTATAAGAGTCAGGATTTCCTTCTGTAACCGCAAAATAATAGCTTTAGTGAAAATCTTGAAATCATAATTAAGAAGAGAAATAGGGCAGAAACTAGTGCATTTATCTGGTTCTTTCCCAGGTTTCAGCAACATCATTATTGCCACCTCATCCCATGATTCCAGCAAGGCTCCAGACTCATGATCAGAGTTGCAAATTTTAGTCAACAGGGAAATAACCCCTGGGTGAAAGTTTTATAGAACTCTAGAATAAACCCATCCAGGCCGAGAGACTTTCCTGATTTCAGAGTTTTGATAACCTCTCCTAATTCAGTTTCTGTAAATGGGTGGTCTAGTCTCTCCTGTTGTATTCGAGAGAGAGTAGGTAATGTGAGTCCATCCAAAAAAGCTACTACTTTAACCCCTCTCTCTGGAATGCAAAGTGGCATAGTAATTATGAAAGTCCTGAACTATTTGATGAGGAGCCACATGATTTACTGAGGGAAGGGTATCTGAAACAATGAGGGGAACGTAACATTCTGCCTCCTGTTTCCACAATCTGATACCCAACAATTTACCAGCTTGACTTCCAGTGTGGAGGAGGACAAGATGACAGCCTAATCTTAATGGTGTCAACTCCTGTTTTCATTTCTAAAATATTGCTTAAACTGAGGGACTAGTATCGCAAGTAAGGGGTGCGCTATTCTTCTGGAGGCTCTGAGCAATTAAAAGCTGCATTTAATACTCACGGACTTGATGATTTGTGGAGGCTTTGAGTGGGTGCATCATAGTGGGTGGAAAGCTGACATCATTATGGTGAACCCAGAGAATATGGTGATGGTTAATAAAGAAGACTTACCTGATACCAGAGCTATGCTCCACACACTTATGCAAGATATCCCCAATATAAAGGCAGCTGTTAACCACTTGGAGGGTCACATGGAGGAGGCGGAACAAAGAATAGCAGAGATGGAGCTATACTATATGCAGGTGGATTCCTCTAATGTCCAACAGGAGGACAGAATTGCCCAGCTAGAGCGGCAAGTCCAAGCCCTAACTACGAAAGTGGATGACCTTAAAAATCGTGGGTGCAGGAATAATATTTAAATCATTGGTCTCCCGGAGGGTACCAAGAGAGACCACCTGGAGATTTCCTGCAACTCTTTTTTTCTTGACTTTTGGCCTTTGACTAGGAACACCCATTAGAGATCGAAAAGGTGCATCGCTTCCTGGGTCCCTGACCCCAAAAAGGATCTCCCCCGTGCCCCATCTTAGTCTACTTTCTGAATTTTTCTGTCAAAGAACATATTTTCCAATTGGCTAGGGAGTGGTGTCCACTTAATTGGAATGACCATACTGTGCAACTTTTTCAGGATTTCTCCAAGACAGTGGCTGAGAGATGCAAGGCTTTTGCACCCATTAAAAAGCAATTAGTGGGGCAGCACATCTAGTTTGCCCTCGAATACCCTGCTACTCTAACTGTGCTGCGGAACAGGGTCTGGCATAATTTTGAGACTCTGGAAGCAGCTGAGATCTTTTTAAAGTCCTTGGGGAGAAAAACGGACTCCTGCAGGTTACCTTCTGAATCAAATCAAGAGGTGCTTGGCAACAGATCTGTAGTGGAGTGTGCGTAAGATTCCTCTAAAGTGAATGATGATGGCCTTCGGCACAGTAATGCTGGTGGTTGGTTTTACCCTAAACGCCAAAAGGAGCAGCAGAAAGGATTCTCTCCACCATGGGCAAAGTCAGCTGGTCCTATAACTGCTTCTGGGGTGTCTTCTAGGGGATCCCTGTCATCCTCCCCCTCACATGTGGTTGAACATTCTCCCACTCCAGACCCGAAGCATCCTCGGCTCTCCCCGATTGCACCTTAGAGAGAGCCAGGATGGATTGGGATGATTACCCAGAAGAGGAGCTGGTGGTGATGTCTCAGGAGATACCAGTGGTGGGGAGCACTATCCCACCTGCCAATGCCACACTTCTGGATCTACAGGTGCTACTGTGGCTGAGAGAGATCTGCAACCAAACTCCTCACATGGAAAGGGTGGAGTGAAAGAGACTGTCACTATTTGAGGAGATATCACTTACTCCTGTGAAAGGGCTGTAATTACTGGACACTGCTGGTCCCACACAGTGGATAATCCTTTTTTAATTTTAGGTTCTCTGGATGGTCTTCTGCATTTAATGGGAGGTGGTGTAGTACAAACTGATAGTGATGCCTTTTTATTGTAATAGCTTTTTGGTTGGTGGTTTTTGGGATAAGGTAATTAGGTATGTTTTGGGGGTTCTTTCTGAGTATGTGGATATGTTGGTGGGGTTGGGGGACCAGAACCATGCACAGGGTAGATGAGCTCCACTGTGGAGCTATACTATTATCACCCTGACCCAATGTGGTCGTCTGGGGAGCATCATCTCCAGTTGTAGTCCCAGCAGGTTTTAGTAATTAGGTGCAGGGGTGACTGAGGTCATGCCGGTCTAAATTCTCTGTATCTGGTGGGCTGGTGGGTGAGGGGTGATACCTCTACACTAGAAATGGGGCAGGGGGCATTGTCAGAAGGGGTTCACTAGCCCCTTTTTCCTGCTCCTCATGCTTGTTTCATGGGTAGGAGGATGTGGAGGTGCTTGGGGATCATGTACACAGGTTCGTTACATGTGGGGGTAGAGTGTGGGGTTTGGAGGGTCACTTTGAACTGGGTAACATCCCCTGTTTTGGTTTGCATGGATGTTGTTGGTATAAAGTTGCTTTTTTTTCTTTTAATAATGTTGGCATTGGGGAAGGTATTGTTCTAAGGGGGTTAGGGGATGCTGGCAGTGGGGGGGGTACCTACCACCATGAGGCTTGTTTACGGTGTTTCATTTTATAGCACTACTATATTGTGATTAGTGTTATGGTGCAGTTGTCTCTTATAATGTGGAATGTTCAGGGTCTCAATATCCCCATAAAAAGGAAGAAGATCCTTTCCTACTTAAAATCATGTAAGTGTGACATTATCTTTTTACAATAGACCCATCTCCTGAAGAGGGATGTTGTCAATTTGGAATGTGGGTGGCGGGGCTACAGCGCATTCCAGCTTGTTTGTTTCTAAAAAATAGAAGAGTTTCCACTTTGATAAAATGGGCCTGCCCTTTGGTAGTGGACCAGTGGGAATCTGATAAGAAGGGATGGTGGTGTATTGGTTATGGGCAAGGTGGGGCCCGTACCTTTATTATTGGTAAATGTTTATGGTCTGAATTCTGACTCACCTGTTTTTTTTCCCAGCTGACTCAGCGAGTTATTGACTGGTATACACAGCCTATGGTGCTTCTCTTAGGGGGAGACTTCAATTTTGTTTTTTACCTAGTGGTGGATAAGACCACTTTGGAGAAGGGGGTCCACTCCCACCAGAGGTCTGGGGAAATTCTCTCCGTTTTTGTGAGGAATTCAAACTGGTCGACTGCTGAAGGGTTTTGAATCCTACTCTTAAAGATTTAACTTTTTGATCATCAAGATTCTGGTCTTATAGCTGGCTGGATTTTTTCTTGGCAGCTCGGATATCTTGGTGGTATGCATAGGTCTATTGTCTTATCTGACCATGCCCTGGTGTCCCTGGTTTGGGAGCCATGGCAGGCCTTGATGAGAACTTCTTGTTGGTGTTTAATCCTGATTTGCTATACGTGAGGACTTTTTGTCAATGGCTGGAGGGGGAGATTGATTTTTATTTTCTGTCTAACTCTTCTCCAGCGGTCTCACCCTTCATTATCTGGGACACATTTAAAACCTTCCTATGGGGCAGAATTATTTCCTATGCTTCACATGTCAACAAGCAGCAGAGAGAGAAACATAGAAACATAGAATCTGACAGCAGATAAGGACCGCTTGGCCCATCCAGTCTGCCCATTGCCCTACCTAATGGATAAGCTGCAGATCCTAGTTAACCAGCAGCCTACTTCTTTCTACCCCCAACCCCTAGAATTGCCTTATGACTGTCTCATGCATGATTGAATTCAACCACTGTTTTTGACTCCACAACCTCCTCTGGAAGGCCGTTCCATGCATCCACAATGCTCTCTGTGAAAAAATACTTCCTTACATTACCTCTGAGCTGCCCTCCCTCTATCTTCAAATTGTGCCCCCTTGTTCTTGCACACCTCTTTTTTTGAAAGATGCTACCCTCTTGGACTTTGTTGATTCCCTTGAGGTACTTGAAAGTTTCTATCATGTCCCCCCCTTCCTCCTTTCCTCAAGGCTATACATATTAAGCTCCTTTAGTCTCTCTTCAAATGAGAGAAGGTTGAAACCTTGATGGGGAGAATTATACAGAACAGGAGATTTATATGTCCCAGTCAGTTCAGTAAGAGAAGGTTCAGGAATTGGTTTCTTGTAAGGACCAGTTGAATGTGATTTTTCAACAGAAGACTCAATGGGTCTTGTTTTTTAGTAGTCAGGCTTATTGGGAGTCAGGGGATAAAGCCAACAAGTTGTTTGCTAATAGGACGAAGAAGATAGCAATGGAGGCACAGGTCCCATATTTACAGGATGGGCAGGGGGGAGTTTTCTCTGATGCTGGAGCCATTGTTGAGCAGTTTAGAGAGTTTTATTCTCATTTACATCAGTTATCTGTTAGTCCCTTTCAGACAGCCTATGAGGCCTTTTTTGAACGCTGTACTCTACCTAGGTTATCAGTGAATTTAGCATCTTCCCTGGAGAAAGATATCTTCCTGTAGGAGGTACAGCAAGCTATTAAGTAACTAGCTATGGGTAAGGCCCCGGGACTGGATGGGCTTATCACAGATTTTTATCAAGCTTTTGAAGCACAGTTGGCCCCCAAGCTTTAGGATTTGTTTCAGGCAATGGGGGGGGGGGGTTGGCTACCTGATTCTATGAAAGATGCCATTGTCACTGTCTTTCCAAAGCCGAAGAGGGATCCCACTCTATGTGCCAATTATCACCCTCTTACTTTTTTAAATGTAGATTGAAAAATCTTGGCTAAGGTTTTGGCCATGCGTCTGGAGACAGTGTTGGGATCTTTGGTTAGTAGAGCTCAATCTGGCTTTATGCATGGGTGGCAGGGAAGTGACAATCTATGGGCAGTTATTGATTTAATACAGGTGGTGAGGGGGCCAGAGTCAGCAGCCTTGGTGGGACTGGATACTGAAAAGGCATTTGACTCTGTTGAGTGGAGTTATTTGCAATTTGTGCTTACAAAAGTAGGACTGGGCCCAGATTTTCGGCAATGGATTACCTGTTTGTGCTCAGATCTCAGGGCTAGGGTGTGGGCAAATGGTGTGCGGTCAGAACCCTTTTCCTTATTCTAAGGTACGAGAGCCCACTTAGCCAATAATTGTTCCTGCTTGCAATGTAACCTTTAAGCTTAGCACTATCTCATGACCTGGATGTTAGGGGGATCATGGTGGGGAGAAAATATTTTTCTACTTTACTATATCAATCAATCAATCAATCAATCAAAATCTTTATTTAATCAGGCGAACATCATTGAGCATAGCTCATTTACAAGATGGACCTGAGTGGTCAAGAAGTGCAAGTGTTATTACATTGACAAGGGTAGCATAAACAGTAATACAATGACAGGGGTAACATAAACAGTAATACAATGACATAAGTTCTAATATATAACAATATACATATGTACAAGGCACATTAAAACTTTTAATCTGTGAGACAGAAAGTAATGGGCACATCAGGAGTAATATGTAGATTATAGGACCTAGCAGGCATTTTGAGGGTGAATCTTGGGACTGAAGCAGGAGTTTTATCAGCATGTAGGAACACGAGGTAAGTAGGGCCGGGTTTAGGCCTTGTGGAAGCAGTTGCAGAGTTCTGGGAATAGGGTGGTGAATAGTCTTTTGAAGGATATTAAGGGTAGGAGGTTATTTAGCTTCATGTTTTTGGGTGAATTCCAAACAATTGCTAGTGAGTATCTGATAGCAGCCCTCCCAAACTGGGTGCAGACATTGGGGACCTTAAGAATGATAATTTTGCTGATCCTTAGGTTGTATGGCCTAGAAGTAATTTGAGTAAAACAGTCTGAGATATAGGTAGGTAGCTTGCCTGATAAGGCTTTGAATATCCAAATTGCAGCATTCCTATTTCTTCTGTGTTGTAATGATGTCCAGTTAACTGCCTTATAAAGGAGCATTGATGGGTACTGAAGGAAGGTCAGTAATGAATCTGATGGACCTGTGGTATAGGGTGTCCAGTTTATTTAAGAGGGGTGAACAATGTCCATACAGAAAGTCAGCATAGTCAATGAAGGATAGGAATGAAGCCTGGATTAATTTTTTTGGAGTCTCTGTTGAGGTAGTGCTTTATTCTAAAAATAAACCAAGCCTTTGTCTCAGTTTCTTTAGTAGCTCCTCAATATGGACAGAATAGTCAAGCTTATTATCAATCCAGACTCAAGGTATTTGAAGTTATCAATGAATTCCAGCTTCTCTCCAATAAGGTGGTTAGTTGTAGGGTGGTGGATGGTGGGGTAGTGGCAGAGCAACTCTTTGAGGTAAGAACATAGCTTTTGTTTTTGGCATTTAAGTAGTTTTTATCCAGTAGGTTGTGTTGTGAGGATGGAAAATTCAGATTGTAGCAGTTCACAGGCTTTAGATAATGAAGGATTGCTAACATATAATACAGTATCATCAGCAAACAGATGGATGTTGGATTGAGTGAGGTTAGCATCAATATTATTAATATAGATGGCAAAGAGGATGGGGCCAAGAATAGAGCCTTATGGGTACACCTCTTAACAGTGGTTTTAAGGTGGATAGGTAGATTCCATTTTTACCAGTTGTGATCTATCTGATAGATAGCACTTGAACCAATTGAGTGAAGGAATCAAACCCTAGTGAGCCAAGGAGGTGATTAATGATTCATGATCCACTGTATCAAATGCTTTGCTCAAATCCAGGAACACAGCACAGGTACTGTTCTTCTTGTCCATAGCAATCTGCCAGTCGTTGGTTACTTTGGCTAGGGCTGAAATGGTGCTATGCCTTGATCTAAATCCTGATTGTGCTGTATTTAGGAGGTTATTGTTATCCAGGTAGTCCCTTAATTGTGAGTTTACTAACTTTTCGAGCATCTTGGATAGAACTGATAGGATGGAAATGGGCCTGTAATTATTGGGTCCATGGGATCATCAATTTAAGTAAAGGAACTACTTGAGCTGTTTTCCAAGTGGAGGGAATGGATCCAGTGGTGAGGAAAGATTGAAGAGATGAGTGGGGGGCAGATAAGACTTGAGATGCAATCTTGAGGAAGTAGGGTCCAGGAGTCTGTACCTGCACTTTTTGAAGTATCTAAATTGGAGAGGAGATCTTCCACTTCTTTCAAGGATATTGGGTTGAAGGAGAAGGTTGATGTAGCCTTTTGACCCACGGTGGATTGAAGGTTCAAGGAAGATCTCAGGAGATTTGCAGGTGAAGAGTCAAATGCTAGTCCAGCTGTGGTGAAGTGGTCATTGAAGGTATTTAGGATTTCTTGTTTGTCCGTAATTTCTGTGTTATTTAGTAGCAGTTTGCAGGTTAAGGCAGGAGTAGAGTTTGGCCCAAGATACCCTTTATAGTTCCCCAGAGCCTGGTTGGGTTATTATAGGAGGCATCCAATTCAGCTCTATAATAGGCAGCTTTGGCAGATCTTATTTGTGTTGTACATGAGTTTCTTGCTTTTCTGAAATTTAGCCAGTCTCTGGAATCCTTAGTTTTCTTGCCTTTTTCCACAGTTTGTCTCTGGCTAGCAAGGCTGTTTTAAGATCAGTGGTGAACCAGGGCAGGACCTGCTTTAGTTCTGATATTGGTGAATGGTGCATGAATATTGAGAGCATTAGTGATAATGTCCTTTAGGATCTGGAGAGCTGTTTCCACTGAGGTTGTAAGGTAGAAATCTTGCCAATATATTGTGTTACTCAGGTCATGGAGGTATCCTGGTATGTTGAACTTCTTTTTGACCTTTTGAGGACAAATTCAGCAGGGTTAGGTGGTTTGAGTGAAGATCTTATGCCAGCTATGGGACAATGGTCACTTACATCATTAGGTAGTACTCCTGCATGCGTATATAAGTGAGGCTTGTTTACCAACATAATATCCAGGGTGAGCTGTTGCTAGAATTTTTAGGTTAACCCTGGTTGGGTCTTTAATTAGCTGTGTAAAGCCATAGGTGTCACAAAGGTTACCAATGGAGCAGATGCATTAGATAGCCAGTTTAAATTCAAATCATCAAGGATGATGGTATCTTCAGGGCCTAGATTGGTTATTGGCCAGGTGAGATAGTAATTTGAGGCCTGCTGAGGGGGCCTATAGCAGCCAATCAATTTAAATGAAGACAAGTTAGGAAGGGATATTTTGATTGACAAACATTCAAATTCCTTTGGTTCGGATGTGTTGATGAGGCAGGTAGCAGAGATGGTGTCCTTAATGTATGTAGGCCCCACCACCCCTGGAAGGCGATCTGCTCTGAAGAGCTGATAGTTGGTAAGGTTTACAACACTGTCTTTAGTCGAAGGTCTGAGCCAAGATTCAGAGATGACCAGAAAGTCAGGCAGGGTATGTGCCACCCAGGCCTGTATTACGGAGAATTTTTAAGAGGCTGCAGGCATTGAAGTGTAGGAAGCTTAGGCCATTTATAGAGGATAGATCAGCAGGGAAAATAAACTTTCAATGGAAGCAGGATTTATTTCAATGGTACCAAAACAGATCAGAAGGTAGAAGATTAATTTGAGGAGGGCACCAAGGACAGGGATAGTGAGTGGTCAGGCGTTTCCTCCTAATCCTGGGTGCCTTCTGTGAGATAGTGATGGTCCTGGTATATAGTGCAGATTTTATCATAGCATAATAATTTAATGGACAGGCATAGTGGGTTAATAAAAAGCCATGATACAAGTAAGGTGCCAGGGCTGTGCTGAATTGTTAGGGTGGCCTTATGTGGGATATCCCAGAGGTTGCATTGTAAACGTGGTTTGGGGTGAATAAGGAATCCGTGGTTGGCCATTGTGGATGGCAGAAGTGGGCAGGACGTATTAACTGAGTTATTTATCTTGACACTGGGCATAACATTAATATCATAAGGGATTGGGTGAGATGCGAGGCTCAGGAGCAAAAGGAAGCAAAGTAGCATTGTGGAGGTTAGGTATGGGTTAAGGGAGGAAGGGAAAGGGATGTGGGCGTGGATTAAGAAAGGCGGGAGAAAGTGTATAAAGGAATCAACCAAGAGGGGAGGCAAAATTTTGGCTTTGCCCGTGCCTTTCTGCCTGCTTCTCGGCCTCCTGGAACCCTTGGTCGGCTGCACAGGTGCCGCCGACCGCTGGCTTTCGGAGCCCCTCCTGCTCCCTGGACCTCGAGGCTGCGCTTCTACAAGGTGGGGACAGAGGAGAAGGCAGTCAGCAAGGTACCTTTATTGCAGTAATCTGCAATAAGGTGCTAAAACTAAGATTTGCACAACAATAGACTGGGAGGTATGGGGGTTAGGGCGCCTAAGCGTCTAGCCCACAACATTCAAAAGACTGTAACACTTATTTTAAAATACAGAAAACAGCCCATAAATCAGGCACAAAGTAAGAGAAAACAGCACTTTTTATGAGGAATTCAAAATAATTTAAAGAAAAGCAGAAATCCCGGCCAAAATAGTGCAGCAAACCCCAGTTTAAGTCTATGGGGAAGGCGCACCAATCGGAAGCAAGGCACAGACTGCGGTCGCTTTCCGATTGGTTTGCGGCTTTGCCTGTACCTTCTGCCTGCTTCTCCAGGCCTCCTGGAACCCTTGGTCAGCTGCACAGGCACCGCTGACCCGCTGGCGGCTCAGAGCCCCTCCGCTCCCTGGACCTCGAGGGCTGCGCCTTCTTTCTGCCTGCTTCTCCCGGCCTCCTGGAACCCTTGGTCGGCTGCACAGGCGCAGCCGACCCGCTGGCGGCTCGGAGCCCCTCCGCTCCCTGGACCTCGAGGGCTGTGCCTTCTTTCTGCCTGCTTCTCCTGGCCTCCTGGAACCCTTGGTTGGCTGCACAGGTGCCGCCGACCCACTGGCGGCTCGGAGCCCCTCCGCTCCCTGGACCTCGAGGGCTGCGCCTTCTACAAGGTGGTGCTGATGATCTTTTGCTGCTACTTTTGAAAGTTTAAACCTCATTGCCAAAGGCATTGGAAACTATTGATCTATTTAGGGCAATCTCAGGGCTGTGCATAAACTGGGGAAAAACTGAGATTCTACCTTTATATAAGGCTGACCCATCCTGGGCCCTGTTAGGTTCTCATACTTTGAAATGGTCCCCAGCTGGGTTCAAATATCTGGGAATGCATATCTCTTCTCAGGTTGAGGTGGTGTGTTCAAAAAATTTAAAGGGGGTGATGGAAGATGTAAAGATAGACCTCCAATGGTGGAAAAAGCTGAACTTGTCCCTTCCTGGTAAAATTGCAACTTTAAAAATGATGGTTTTTCCTCAGCTTGTTCACACCTTATGCAATCTGCCCTTAGTTGTATCCCAGCATTACTGGATTCAGTTGGACAGGTTGTTGGCAGTTTTTATTTGGGAGGGTCGTACGCCACATTTTAGTAGAAAGACACTTAGGGCCCCCTGGTATTAATGGAGGATGGAACCTACCCTGGCTCTGTGCATATTATTTATGTCAGGGAGTAAAACAAACATTAAACTGGATGCTATATCCATCTGCGATGTCTCTGTTGTGGGTGGAGATTGAACAAGAGTGGCTGGGCAATAGTTCGTTAATGATGCTATTGAAACCTGGATGTCCACGTGGGCTCAACCTATCAGCCCCAATATCATTCTTGAGATGGGCTTGGGGCCAGTTCTTTAAAATACTGGGATGGGATGCCACATTTTTTGGAACATGGGAGCTGTTATGGGGTACCCCAGATATTCAGGTGGAGAATGTTCCTGTTCATTGGGGGTTGTGGCTGGATAGCGGGGTGTGTAAGTTGGAGGATGTGGTGGATGACCAGAGGGGCCTTATGGTAACTTTTCAGGATTTACAGGCTAAGTACAATCTTCCATTGAGAGAGTTTTGGTGGTATCTTCAGCTCAGACATGCCCTCTCAGTTAAGGTCTTGCAGGAATACTGCATTAGGGAGACGGAGTTTACAACTCAGTTGGAGAAGTGGCATAAGTTACCTAAGGGACATATTAGTTCTTTATATAAGTTGTTACAGAAGTTTTTCCTTCTAAACTGGTAAACACAGAGACTGAAGTGGGCACAGGATCTTAACCACGATATAGATAAAGAGGGATGGGACAGGTGATGGGTCACGGCACATTCCACCACCCCAGACCCCAAGCTTCAGCTGATTCAGAAGAAAATCTTAGGGAGGTGGCATTGTACTCCAGTCCTGCTGGTACAATTGGTCTTGACTGGATCTGATTTATGCTGGCATTGTAATTCTGCCTTAAGATCCATTTTTCATATTTTATGGGAATGTGTGCTTCTCTAGCCTTGGTGGGCTGCAATTTGTGATTATTTGGAAACTGTGTTGGGAGTTCCTATTACACAGTCTCCAACCTTTTGGATTTTGGGTGATCCAGAATTATTGGTTGACTCTACTCAACATTGCAAAAGGTTTTTGTTTGCCACCACCTTAGAGGCTAAGCGTCTCCTTCTGTTACATTGGAGATCACAAGTTATCCCACCGTTTAAGAGATGGAACAGGTTTTAGTAAAAACAGGAGCTCTGTATCAGATTATGTATAGTAGACTAAATGCTTTGACTAAGTTCTGTAAAGCTTCGGGAAGATGGGTTTCATTCTTAGGTGTTGAGAGTAGGGAGCTTGTTGGACTTGTTTCTGATTTTTAAAAGTTCTTGGTTTTGACCTGGTTTTGGTGGTAGGTTGTGGAGGGAGTGGAGGGTGCCAGCATCCTATGGTATGGATGGTTTGGGGGTTTTCACATTGTTGTAGTGTTTGTGTTCTCTTTTTTTTCTGTTGAATTGCATTGTTTATTATCTACATTGGAAGATATTGGCATGGTGCATTGTACTGTTGCCACAGGCATTTGAATATGTGTTTCAAACTGTATGGTTGACGTATTGTATTGCAGATTTAAATAACAATCTTTATATACAAAAAAAAAAAATTACTTGCTCTATTCCCCCCAAATACTTCTGGCCTGTAAAACTTAGCGCATTTTCAACCCTATGAAGTGCAAGCTCATTCAACTCTGCCCCCTGAATTGGAAAAGTTGAGTCATACTTTTAGGGTCCTGGGTCTGTTTGTGGTCCCTCAAGAAAAGAAACAATTGCTTTTCTAAATGGTTGTGATGTTTCCAGTATTTTTTAATTTTAAATGAAGCATAAAAAATCATTTGACCCCGAATCACTGCTTTGAGACCACCCCAAGCAAACTTCAGTGCAGTACCTTTCCCCTTGTTATGCCTTAAATATGAGTGAATCACTTCCTTTAGTGAAACCACGAAAGTTAAATCATGCAACAGCCCTGCATATAAGTGCCAGAGTCCCTTCTTATGCGCTGGACCTAGGTCTACCTTCCTTAATATTAATGCGTGATCAGATAAAGAAAGAGGCAAAATTTTAATATTCTTAAAGGTGTGTGCCAGTATCTTTTGAGTATAGAATGAATCCAGTCTAGCATAAGAATTTCTGAGCGCATCTGTGCAGTAGCGCTAATACTGCACTCAGTTGGAGGCTGGCCATGCAGGTGAGAGGTGGGCTGTGCTAGTCACCAGCTGGGGACGGATGAGGGGGTGCTGGGTGGGCTGGCATGTCTGGGTGGGGGGGCACTAGACTACCAGGGAAATGGGGATTCTTCTTTTATTTATGTACATTTCAGGGGCCACTAGACTACCAGGGCAGCAGGGATTCTCATTTTATTTACGTACAGTTTGGGGGGGCACTAGACTACCAGGGCAATGGGGATTCTCTGTTATATTTATGTACAGTTCGGGGGGGGCCACTAGACTACCAGGGCTGGAGTATTGCTGCATATGCGGTGGGCAACTCGCAGTTCGGAGCAGGTGTGGGGGGATGGCAGCGCCGCCCTATGGGGCTTCTGCCAATGGTTATTTCAGGGGGCTGGAGGTATGGGTAGCCCTGTGGGGTCCCACTGGGGTGTGCTGGGCATGAGGGGAGAGAAACTGTGCACTGTTTGCTGGACAGTCAACAGGTCTACAGGACCCCCGGGTGCATCCGTAAGTTATACCAGCTAAATGCTGGTATAACTTACATTGCCGGATCTCCTCCAGGGGTTCTTGTAGAATCCTGATGTGGGCACTTTATGGCTGCCCTTCTAGAATGGGGTGCAACTGCTGCTGTAAACCCCCTAGCACCATGTCACAGGGGGTTTATGTGGCATGACTGCTGTTTGGCGCAAGCGTCCTGTGCCATGTCGAAGGCCACTATGTAGAATCATGCATGTCGCAACTGCTGGCATAAGTTGCTACATGCGCCATTCTACTTGGCACAACTGCAGTTATGCCAGGTGTAACTCTTCTAGAATTGGGTCCCCAGAGGTTCAGTTCCGCCAATACTGGGAATAAAAACATCCCAAAAAAGAGGCTGAAGGTGAGAGAAAGGATACACAGTATTCCATTTAAAAGTGAGCAGTCAGGCTGGTTCCTCCCTTCTGAAGGCTTGGAGCAAAGCCTTCACTTCATCAGGTGCCTGCTCAGATCTTTATTTTTTACCAGAGGGAGAAACCTGATCTCACTTGTCTTTTTGGAGCTCCCCTTTCTCACTAGACATTGTAAAGTCCATCTCCTCCTCAGACTTCCACAGCTTCCGAGCTTTCAACTCCTGAATTACAGCATCTGGATCTTCAGACAGTTTATTCCTGTCCCGAAAATTAAGTTTAAGATGAGCAGGGTAGGGAGTTGAAAACTTCAACTGGTGATGCTTTAAAGCCTTGAGGACTGGATCATAAGCGCTTCTCTTGGTGGCCAACTCTGGTGAGTAGTCATTTTCAAAGCATATTCTGTACCCCTAATGGAGAATTTGCCCTTTCCTCCAAGCTTTGTTTAGGATCTCTTGTTTTGCTGCAAAATCATAAAAACATCAGACCACATATCTAGGATTCTGAGTCAAACTGGAGGGGGAAGCTGTGAGAACTCTATGTGCCCTCACGATAGGCGATGGGCACAGGTCTTCAATATCCAGGACCTTAGAAAGCCAGCTCCATAAAAAGAAAACCATATCACCTTTATCCTCCTCACCCTCCAGTAGCCCATAGATGCGGACGTTATTACAGCATGATTGATTCTGTAAATCGGAGCATTTCTCCTCCAGTCGGCTGGTGTCATTCAAAATCTTAATTATGACACATTCAACGCTATCTAACCTGGAGTCCATGGCAGTCTGGTGCAGCTCTAATTCATTAAATTTAGAGTCCAAAGCTTTCAGGTTCACATTTAAGCTTTCCAACATCTCCCTAGTCTCCGATCAGAAAGCACAAAGCTCATCCAATAAAAGATCATTCTAGGGGGCCGCTGCTATTGTGGGTGGTGAAGCAGCAGAAGTGGCTACCATTGCAACTGATCAGAACTCTGAGGGAGAATCCCCAGTAGAAGCATCATGTAAACCTGAGTCTTTTTGCTTTTTAGATTTGCCCATATAAGCAGCAAACCTCCTGCCAGTGAAAGAGAACCAGCCAAAGTGTAGAAACAGTATTTTGGAGGAAAAATTGGGGCATACAAGTGGAGCTAAATCCTCAGGCCACCGTCATGAATTGTGACATCACTGGAAGTTCAAAATGAGTGATTTTTTACAGCTGCAGGGCAGAGCTCTGCAAGCCGTCTCGCTATCACTTGGGGAAAAAGGGCTCTTCAGATTCCCACCAAAGCACAATTTTGCAGTTGGAGTATGATTCCTCCACTATCTAAAATCACTATGCTTGGGAGGGTTCATTCCTACATGCAGCATACTCATGCCAGCTCAAATTACTATCAGTGGATACGCTCAGTGTAAACAGCACAGGCAGCTTGTTAAAATAAGTATTACTGGAAACATTCATCTCAGCTGTCTTTAGTCTTAAAGAACACCTAAACCCTCTTTTTACACATTTTTATCTAAACATTGCCACGTTGGTCAAAACTGAGTTTGTAATGAGACTGTATTGCTCCAGCAGAGATCCAAATTACATTTCTCTCGTGTGTGTGTGTGTGTGTGTGTGTGTGTGTGTGTGTATGTGTGCCTAGCACTGTACAATGATTTATTGCTGTCCGTAGGGTTTGTTATTCCTTTCAGGACCAATCTAATTCTTTGAGGACTGAATGATAAACAGAGCTCCACAATTCCCACTCTCTCTCTCTCTCTCTCTCTCTCTCTCTCTACCAGACTTATACAGGGGAAATGCTGCCTGAAGATGACCAAATGTGATAACTTACTTGACTTTTTTGTCAACTTAAACTTTTCAATTATTTTCCACATTTTTACAAATAAACCTTACTATGTGCACTGAATGGAGGCTGATGGCTTGGATAAAAATAATATGTATTTCTGAAACCACTGACTATAACCTACAGAATGTGTATGTAATGTTCATCACTGCAGGGCTTGATGGAGTGCATGGTACTGTATGGCATAGGTATTTAATTTGTTTTGGATTGCTCCCTGGATTCTAGCACTCAAACACTTCCAAAAATAGTATAAGGCTGTGAAGGATTTCTGTTATTGTGATCAATATGTGTGTGTGTGTGTGTGTGTGTGTGTGTGTGTTCTTCATGGGGAGGGGAGATTCCCAAGAAAAGGTCTGTCCCTCACACAGGAATGCCCAGTGAACAGTATCGTAGTATACCTATGTCAAAATAAAAGCATGTGACAAAATAAAAGCCCTGCTAGCACGTTCTGACTGTGAAAACCTCCACTGTCCTGATTTCTCTAACTTGTTGTCTTAATTTCTGAGAAGATTTAAATATGCGTCAAGCTGGCCCGACATCTGCAGCACAATTTTGTGGATAAATCAGAACTGGAGCTACTGATGTGGCTAGAGCTGAACTTTAGAAAGAATGCATAACTTTTGTTAAATTGCAGTAAATGATTTTGTGTCTTTCAATGTAAAGAAGTGCATACTCCAAGACTAGCATAGTGTAGTGGTGATGTGATATGCACATACCTGGGTATACACTGTTGCAAATGGATCAAGCCATATCATGCATTTACCATGGTATAGAGTGAGGCACAAAACAGAGGCAAGTGTGTTAACATACATAAAGGTGAGCGTATATCAGGCCGATCACACAAAAGGGACACAAGGTTTGCAGAATAACTGCACTCCAAATTGTACATAGTGATCAAGCAGCAAAAGTATGCAGTAACATGGGTAGACACTGCGGCACAGTGCAGAGCCCAGTGTGTTCATCTAACCAAAATGAGTGTATATCAGAAGCCAATCACACCAAGTGACTAGGTTTACAGAATAACTCCTCTCACAAATGTACGTGGTGATGGAGCCATGATATGTGCTTACAAGAATAGCGGGACACAAGACAGAGCAATGTGTGTTCACATAACCCAGGTGAGCATATATTAGAGGCAGATCACACAAAGTGACAGAAGGTTTTCAGAATAAGTGCACTCACAATTGTCATAGTAATCAAGCAATGGTATGCAGTTACCTGGGTAGACACTGAGGCATGAGTCAGAGCAAAGTGTTTTCATTTGACACAGGGTATATCAGTGGCCAATTACACAACATGAGACAAGGTTTACATAATAAGTGCAGTCACAATTGTACATAGTGATGGAGCAATAGTATACACTTTCCTGGGTATGCACTTGGGCATGAAGCAGAGTCAAATGTGTTCATGGAACCTAAGTGAGAGTATATCTGAGGCCATTCACAGAAAGAGAGACAGGGTTTGCAAAATAAGTGCAGTCACATTTATACATAGTGATGGAATCATGGTGTTCTCTTTCCCGGGTATGCACTGAGGAGTGAGGCAGAGCCAAGTGTCTGCATGTTAAGTGCGGTGAGCATATAGCATAGGCTGATTACACAAAAGTAACACAGGATTTGAAGAATAACTGCATTCAAAGTTGCACACTGTGAAGGAGCCATGACATGCACTTACCAGTGTATCTAGTGAGGCATGAGGAAGAGCCAAGTTAGTTCATGTAACCCAGGTGGGCATATAACAGAGGCTGATAACAGAGAGTGAGAGAAGATTTTCAGAATAACTGCAGACAATTTTTTTTTATTTATATTTTGTCAGTTTTTAACCCTGTTTTTCTCCCATTGTACCCGGGGCCCCAGTGCATAACACGGCATATGTAGGCACACACACACCCCATGAAGCCAGCTCAGCCCCTTCCACCCCTCCCCTGGCAATCACCAAGATTTATTCCTAATTTCTCAGCCATTACCAGCCCTTTGACTGATCTCACTAAAAAGAGGTGTCTGAATAAGGTTCAGTGGACCACTATTTGTGATGAGGCTTTTAGAAATATCAAAGCCATTCTAGGTACAGCTCCTGTATTGAAAAGCCCTGACTCTTCAACAAAGTGTTTGAGGTTCAAACCAATGTATCAGAGAATGGTATTGGGGCAGTCTTGTCTCAGAAAATAGATGAGGAAGAACATCCGATTATGCATATCAGCAGGAAGCTACATGGGAGGTAGAGAAGATATGTTACCATAAAGAATGCTTAGCTCCGAAGTGGACTATTGAGTCTCAGAAATATTACTTGTGGGGGGGCTGAATTTAAGGTTGTAACTGATCATAATCCCCTTTGCTGGTTGCACCGAATGAGAAAAAAAATCCCCATATAATGCGGTATAAAGAGGTAAAAACTGTTTAAATGTTAATCAAATTAAAATATTTGTTCGAAAAAGTTGCATGGTAAAAAATTCCACTGAGAAAGAGACATAATAACATTAATTTTAAAATTGTTTCAGTAATCTAGTGTGTGGTATTTCTTTTGGATTAATTAGTCTCTCCTGATAACTTTTAAGAATAGATGTATGAGAATTACACTAAAGTTTATAGAGTCCTTTTAGGGCAATATCAGACCAAAAATGAATAACAAAGAATATTTGAAGTTATGAAGTTTATGAAATATAACCATATTAAATATGATTTTTTTAATATATTTACATAGATCCTAGCCCCTGATGAAGCCCGAGGTTGGGTGAAATGTTGGGCTACAGGGGACTGTGGTGTTCTTAGAAAAAAAAACTCAATTAAAAGGGAATTTTATGAAAAACAAAAGGTATGGCTGGTTGCTGAATAAATTGATAGTTCTTGCATTGTTGGATCCATACCACCAGCCCCGAACTTTAACTCAGATGACTTACAGTACATATAAACAAAAGGGTAACCACCCTACCTACCCCTTTCTTTATATTGACAAGATTGTAAGGAGGCACCTGTAGACATCAGAACAGATATGGGATGGATCAAAAGTGGTCCATCATAAAGGACGGGACAATGGTTGCCACAAAGGAGTTTGTTAGGCTCAAGGGGAAGAACTCAAGGGCCACATCACCCAGCTGGTTCAGTTCTGAGGTCACCCAGGCAGTAAGGGACAAGATGTTAGCCTATAGGAAATTCAGAAAGACCATGAGTGAGGTGGATAGGGAGGATTACCTAAGGTTGGCTAATGTGGCAAGTAAGGTAGTCCAGTGGGCTAAGGCACAGAAGGAACTGCAGATAGCTGAGGGAATTAAGAATGGGAAAAGGCCTTTTTTCACTACATAAGTGAGAAAAGGGACAAGACGTATGGGGTGTTAGACTTTGGAAAGGGGTGTAGTGGGTAGAGGAGAATAGGTAAAGGCAGAGATACTGAATGAATACTTCTGTTCCATCTTCATCAGGGAGAATGACAGACTGGTGCCTACAGGTGAGAAAGGAGAAACATGGGGAGCATGCATCTGGTGGTAGAGGAAAATAGAGGGAGGGAGGAGCTGCTAGCATTGAAGGTGGACAAATCACCAGGCTCAGATGGCATACATACAAGGGTACTTAGGGAACTGGCAGAGTAGCTTGAGGGGCCACTAGTAGGATTGTACTATAGTTTACCTGAACTGGGCATGGTACCATAGGACTGGAGAAAGGTACATATGCTGCCCCTACACAAGAGCGGTCCCAAGGATGACCCAAGGAATTACAGACCGGTCAATCTGACCTCAATCATGTACAAGCTTGTGGAGACCATACTTAAGAAAATGTTGGCAGAGTACCTACAGGAGTATGGTCTCTGGGATGTGAGGCAGCATGGATTTTTGGGAGTAAGATCATGTCAAATGAATCTTATTGACTTCTTTGACTGGGTCACTAAAGCAGTAGACAGGGTCCAAGTGGTGGACATCCTCTATCTGGACTTCAGAAAAGCCTTTGACTCTGTACCTACAAGAGGTTGATCAAAAAGTTGGTGGATCTTGGGGTAGGGGAGAAGATGATCAGATGGGTAGAAAACTGGCTGAGGAACATGACCTGGAGGGGGGTGGTGGGAGGGAGAGTTATCTAGCTCCAAGAAAGTCACCAGTGGGGTCCTGCAGGGCTTGGTTCTGGGACCAATGTTGTTCAATGCCTTCATCAATGACACTGGTGAGGGCATTAAGGGCAAAAGTTGCCTATTTATAGATGACACCAAGTTCTGTGGGAGGGTAGACACAGCTGATGGGATGCAGGACCTACTGAGAGATGATCAAAAAATGTGAGAAGTGGTCTGGGATTTGGCAGCTTGGTTTCAATGCCAAGAAATGCAAAGTTATGTACAGCCAAGAATCCCAGGACAGAACACTACCTGGGAGTTGTCCAGGTGTTGGCAACAGAAGAGAGGAAGGATCTGAGAGTGATGGTTACTAATGACCTGAAGAACATCATGCAGTGCAAGAAAGCAGCAACAAGAGCAAATAAGATGTTTGGATGCATAGTGAGTGGGATCTGCAGTAGGTGAGTGGAGGTTATCCTGGTTTGTACAGGTCCCTAGTGAGGCCACATCTAGCATATGGAATATGGTACTGGTGCCCACACCTTAAAAAGGACATTACACTGCTGGAGACAGTCCAGAGGAGGGCAACAAAGATGGTCATGGGTCAGCAAGGTAAAGCATATGAGGAGAGGTTTGGGTTCCTGAACATGTACTCCCTGGAAGAGAGGAAGGAGAATGAGGATGTGATTTGAACCATCATATACTTGAAAAGGTTAAATAGGGTGGATGAGGAGGGTCGCTTTAAGCTAAGTGGCAGCGATAACATGAGGGGACACAGTCTTAAGCTGGGGGGGAGGTTTAGGAGGGATGTTAGGAAGCACTTCTTCACAGAGGGGGTGGTGGCCAGTTGGAATGAACTACCAGAAGAGGTGTCTCATTGAAGGTGGTGGGCAGCATCAACATCAAGAGGGGCTGGGACAGACATAAGGGAAAAGCAAGATTCAGGGATGGGTGGATGGAAAGAATGGGAGAATTGGGGAGCTTGCAAGGCCACAAATTCAAGCTGTGGACCCTGCAATACAAGCAGACAAGATAGACCAATTGGCCTTATTCCGCAGGCTTTTTCATATGTTTGTATGTTCACAAAAGGCAGCCTAACCAATGATGCAAGACTATTAATTTTTGACATAACATAATTTCCTTGTTGGATCAAGGGTATGTACAGTATTGTCTGGTGTTCTGGCTGCCAAGGAGTTGTGTTAAAAGGTGTTGTTTAATGTGGTAACACACTTAACTTGAATGCTGAAAATAAAGGCTCCATTGCCTACTTCATGCAGACCTAAACTGGCTCTCGCTAGAGGTGAGACAAAAGTTTCTGATTGGTAACACTTTTTATAAGATTCTGATCCAAACTGCTCCAAGTTGCCAAGCCTATTATATTGTTACAGTAGAACGGTTCGATATAGCTCTTCAAAATCTTATTAACAATATCATTGGTCAATTCTTCAAGGGGACAGTGCTTTTTTGACATCCTGGAAACATACTAAACTAGTGTTATTGAAACTTAGAACGTTTGATATGAATGCAAGGAATTCTGAATCTGGCTCATGATAACTTATATCATCTAACAGACCATGCTTCATGGAAAACAGCACCAGAAATGAACCAGTGGCTCAGAAGTCTGTCAGTAAAATGTCTCCTACAGACAGTACCGTCCAAGACTGCAGATAAAGATGTTTCATGCATCAGCACTAAGTATTCAGTTTTGCTAAACAGGCATGTCTTGAAAGTACATTTCTAAAAGAATAGTGAATAAGCATAAATGGAATAAAGTACGACAATGTGATCTAAGGATTGGCTAGTACAGAAACAATAGTATTCAACCCAAAATAAATGCCCTCAGAATAAGGTAACAACTAAATTGCAATGACTGGTCATACACAATCATGTCAAAGCTGTGAAGTTTATTTTAACACAGAGAAAGAAAGTACTTTTTAAGAAAAATGGTTTCATTTTAAAGTTGTAAAGTTGCCACAAAAACATACAGGCATCTCAAAAAATAGCACCAATATGTGGCAGGCCCACTTGCACAGCGGCAAGGTGTCCAACTGCAACACCAACGCCCCGGGTTCAGGAATGGACCTGGGAGGTCAGAGGGCCAGCCAGAGAGAGAAGGATTGAGTGTGCCAGGGATGGCTCTCCTTCTCCCTGGGGAGCTGTGTGTCCTGTGCAGGTCGGACCTCTAGCAGAGGCTGGGGGTTTCACTGTGACCGGCACCTATACTGCTCTCGTGGCATTTCGGATGCTGGTGTCATTGCATGCCATGCCTCCTTGAGGGGGAAGAAATTTGTAAAAATAGCGTCTGCCATCCATGACACCGTACTTCCCCTGGCCTCAATCACCCCCCATGGCACTCCTGAAACATGACCTATTCCATTGCCTGCTGTAGCCAGCTGAAAATAGAAATATAGAAACATAGAATTTGATGGCAGATAAGGACTGCTTGGCCCACCTAGTCTGCCTATTTCCCTACCTAATGGATAAGCTGCAGATCCTAGTTAACCAACAGCCTACTTTCTCCTGCCCCCTACTAGAATTGGTTTATGTCTGTCCCATGCATTCTTGAATTGTCCCACTGTTTTTGACTCCATGACCTCCTCAGGAAGGCTGTTCAATGCATCCACAACCCATTCCGTGAAAACATATTTCCTCACATTACCTCTGAGCCATCCCCTCTTTATCTTAAAATTGTGCCCCCTTGTTCTTGCACATCTCTTTTTCTGAAAGATGCTACCATCTTGGACTTTGTTGATTCCTTTGAGGAACTTGAAAGTTACTATCATGTCCTCCTCTACCTCCTTTCCTCGAGGGTATACATATTAAGCTCCTTTAGTCTTTCTTTTCTTAGGTCTTCTGATGCAGACCCTGCACCATTTTGGTTGCCCTCCTGTGTACAGCCTCCACCCTACCTCTGTGTTTGCTGAGATGGGGTCTCCAGAACAGCACGCAGTACTCCAGATGGGGTCTCACCAGCTGTCTGTACAGAGGGATAACAACTTCCTGTTTTCTACTGGTGATGCCTCTCCCTATGCATCCCAGTATTCCCCCAGCCCTCCTTACTCCCTTCTCACATTGCTTACCCACCTTTAGGTTATCTGATAAAACTACTCCCAGGTCCCTTTCCATTTTTGTTGTTGTCAGTATCTCACCCCCCATTGTGTACTCTTCCCCTGGTTTTTTGTTTCCCTGGGGCATTACTTTGCACTTCTTTTCATTGAATCTAAGCTGCCATACATTTGACCATCCCTCCAGCCTTGCCAAGTCCCTTCTCATCCTTTCCACCCCACCTTGTGTATCAACCCTGTTGCAGATCTTTGTGTCGTCTGCAAAGAGATATACTTTTCCTTCCAGTCCCTCTGCAATGTCACTTTTAAAGACATTAAAAAGGACCAGACCAGGTATTGAACCCTGCACTACCCCACTAGTAACCCCCCTTTCTCCACTGTGGACTCCGTTTACTATTACCCTCTGTATCCTGTTGTTCAGCCAATGTTTTATCCAGGCTACCACCCTGGGACCCACTCCCAGGCTGGCTAGTTTGTTTATTAATGTTTTGTGTGGGACTGTGTCAAATGCCTTGCTAAAGTCTAGGTAGGCCACATCCACAGCCCCTCCCTGGTCTACTACTTTGGTCACCCAATCAAAGAAATCTATTAGATTCATCTGACATGACCTTCCCGCTGTGAATCCATGCTGCCTTGGGTCCTGTGCCCTACTGGCCTCTAGGTACTCAACAATTCTTTCCTTCAGAAGTGATTCCATCATTTTCCCGACCACTGCAGTCAAATTGACAGGTCTGTAATTTCCTGCCTCTGTCTTGCTCCCACTTTTGTGAAGGGGAATCACATCTGCCCCCCTCCCATCCTCAGGTACCACACCATCCTCCCATGATTTGTTAAAAAGGTTAGTCAGTGGTGTTACTAGTTCTCCCCTAGGTTCTTCTAGAATTCTGGGGTGAATCCCATCAGGCCCCATTGCTTTGTCCACTTTCAGTTTTAGGAGTTCTTTCAGAACACTTTCTTCTGTGAAAGGACTGATATCGACCCCCCCCCCCATCCAGAGTGCTTCTATTGACTGGATTTGGTAACTTCCCCTCCTCTTTTGTGAATACTGAGCAGAAGTATTCATTCAGTATCCCTTTTTTCACCATCACTGTCTGCCCACCAACCCTCCTCTTTATTTAACCTCATTATCCCTCCCTTTGTCTTTCTTCGCTCCCAAATGTTTTATCCCTCTTCTTAACTGAGTTGGCTATCTTTTCCTCAGTTTGGGCCTTTGCTATTCTGATTGCCTTCCCCGCTTCCTTCTGCTTTAACTAGTACAGTTCTTTGTCCTGCTCCTTCTGTGTTTCCTTATACTTCCTGAATACTATTTTTCTCTCCCTAACCTTCCCTGCCACCTCTTTTGAGAACCATAGTGTTTTTTTTTTTTCGTTTTGATTCATTTGCTTCACACAAAGGCTTATTGCCTCTGTGATGGCAGTTCTGATGTCTCCCCATTGTTGCTCCACCCCCTCCTTCTTGCCTGTTTGCTAGTGCTTTTCTGAGGCACTCACCCATTTTGACAAAATCAGCCTTCCTGAAGTCCAGTACCTTCACTTTTGTGTGGCTTGACTCTACAGCTGAGTTTATCATGAACCACACTGTTTGTTGGTCCCTTGTTCCCAGATGGCTACCCACTTCTACATTTGAGATCCTCTCTCCATCCCCATTTGAGAGTACCAGGTCTAAGACTGCTCCCTCCCGAGTGGGTTCCAACACTAGCTGTTTGAGGCATGCCTCCTGTAGGGCATCGAGAATGGCCCTGCTCTTGGATGTGGCTGCAGCAAAGGTGCTCCAGTTAACATCTGGCATATTCAGTTCCTCCATCAGCAATGTCTCCCTTTTCTCTGCCATCCTTAGGATGCATTCTATCATTTCCTTGTCCATTTCCTCCCCCTGAGATGGGGTCTGTATACAACCCCTGTGTGGATTGTGCCATTTCCAGTCTCCAGGTTGAGTCACAGTGCCTTCTCTCCTCCCTGTTTACCCTTTAGTTCCATTGCTTTGATCCCTTCCCTTACATAGATAGCTATTCTTCCTCCTTGTCTACCCTCCCTGTCCCTCTTGTAGATTGTGTACCCTGGTATGTTGACATCCCAGTCATGGTTCTCTGTGTACCATGTTTTTGTGACTGCCACGATATCCAGGCATCCCTCTTCCATCAAGGCCACCAGTTCAGGGAGCTTGTTACCTAGACTACGGGCATTGGTACTCATTACCCTCCATTTTTTATGGCCTTACCCCTTTTTGCTCCACCCTGTCCTTACTGCCTTTGTCTTTTTCTTCATTTACTTCTGCCCTTCTCTCTATCAACTTCTCTATCTTAATGCTTACCTCACTAACTACCCTGATTTTTGGGTGGGGCATAGGATTTCCCTTTTCCTTTCAGTGCCCCCCCATTGGCTAGTTTAAATGCTAGCCAATGAAGCATTTAAACCTATCACCTAAAATCCTGGTTTTCCTCCTGGACAGATGCAGACCATCGCACCTGTATAGGCCAGCATCCCTCCAGGTGGATCCCCAGTCCCCAATGAAGCCAAAACCCTGAGCTCTGCACCTGTTCTTCAACCACTGATTGAATACCATGGTGAAGAGCACCCTAGCCTCACCCATACCATAGATAGGCAGCACTTCCGAGAAAGTTACCGTGTGTGCTACTTGTCTGAGGCCCCTCCCCAACTCCACCATCTCCTCCTGCACTGCTCTGATCCCTTTCTCAGCCAGGTCATTTGCCCCTAGGTGGACAATGACATCCAGATCCATCCCCCATGCAGCTGCTCCTGTGATCCTGAAGATTCGCTCCTTGTCCCTCCAAGCCATGGCACCAGGCAGGCACCTTACCTCCCTCTCCCCTCCCTCCCCCAGTTCTACCCTCCTAACAATGGAGTCCCCCACTAGGAGTTGTTTCCTTCCCCTATGGGGTCCCATGCCACCCTCCTATGGGTCTCCATTGTGGAAGTTCTCAGCATCCTCCTTGGTCTCCACTGCGGGTGCCTCCAAAGAGGAACCACATTCTGCCAGAGCTGCATATGAATTGTGGAGTGGTACAACTGGAGGGATGCATCTCTGTTCCACCACCCTCACCCTTCCTGAGCCCACTGTGGTCCAACCGCTCCTGTTTCTTAGCAACCTCTGAGGCAGCGGCAGTGGCCCTGGTGGTCCCTGGGTGGGAAAGGAGGTCCCCCAAATCCTGGCCAACTCAGCCTGTAGATTAGCAACCTCCTCCCTCAGCCCAGAGAGGCACATGCAGATGGAACAACACCACATCCTCCAGAACATCTCCCGGAAGACTGCTGCTCCACAGCCACTGCACTGCACCACTCCCATCATGTCTTATTTGTGTCCCCTTAACTATTGTTTTACATACTTACTCTTTCCTCTCTCTCTTTATTTTATTTATTTATTTTTTTATTTAATTTTTTTTCTCTCTACTGTCCTACTGCCTCCATGCCCTAAAAGCTCATGATCGCCCTGTTTTAGGACAGTAAGTTCCTATATTCCTCAGTAGTCTCCTTCTTACTTGCTCAGAGTCAGACCTCCAGCAGCTGGTGGGGGGTGGAGAGCTACTCTTTTCCTTCTAGGATGGTGAGTCTTGTGTGCCTCTGTGATCACTCCCTTCCTGCTCCCAAACAGGAAGTTCCTGTCATCAGTCAAATCCTGTGCCTATAAAAGTAGAACCCGCTATGGGTGAGGAGGGGTGGAGGGGAGGGATGGAGGGCAATGTAGTCCCAGTAAAGTTCTAACAGCAGCTCCTTCATCTTGCTGTTCTCTGCCACAAGCTATCTATGTCAGTTTTTAAATGCAAACACCTGGCTTCCTTCTCTCTAAGCCACTCCCCCTAATTCACAGTTTCTTTTTCACCTAGCTAACTGCACAGATAACAATTCCTTCACCCAACTCAAAAATGCATTTTTGTTTTTTGTTTGTTTTTACCCTAAATTGAAGTTCCTAGTAGTACAGTTCTAGTTCTTTAGTCCTTTAGTTCTTTAGTAGAGTTCTAGTTTTTTAGTCCAGTAGAGTAGTAAAGTTCTAACAGCAGCTCCTTCTTCTTTCTGTTCTCTCACCCTCTTTGTCCCTGCCCCCACCCTGGGGGGGGAAGCTAGGGAGGCAATGCCAGTAGGCATCTCTACCAGCACCCTTCTACCATCGTTGCAGGATCACTTTGGTGAGGTGACCCCACCCTGGGGGGCAATCCAGGGAGGTATCCTGTGTAAGGAGGTAAGTTCAAGGGGTGAGAAGGGGACTGGGGGTTGGCAGAGGCTGAGCTGCAATGGCAGCATGCAGGAATAACATAATAAGTAAAAAAAAATAGCACCAATATTTATGCAAGATATTCATGTACCTCCATGAATTATGTTCAGAGTAAATAGCCATGACTCTAGCCAAGCAATATAAAGTGCTGTTTTAGCCGAACTGCAATGCACTTTATAAGTCCTTGTCATTATCAGTTGTAGCCAGTATGATGCACACACTCCAGACTATGAGGTTGACCAACACTTGCACAATGGCTATGAAGTAAAAATGGTAAGACAATCTTTAAATCGTTTCTGTATGCCTTTTTGTCCTTGCAGTAGGGTGCTCTGTGTGTTGCTTTTTGTTTGTACCTTATAAGTGCAAAGACATATGTACTCTGTTCCAAATAACATGCTATTCTTGTCAGAAAAAGTGCTACTAAAGGTGCAATAAGGCAATCAAAGCAAATAAAGGGGCGTATTGTACGCCTCACATAGATGTTCCTACAGGGGCATGTTACAGCATACCCTACATAACTTATATCACAAATGACTAACTCTCTCACAGAGTGCATTTTCCCAGTAACTGGATGGGCAAAAACATCTCTTGTTGATGCCAACTTACAAAGGTTACATTGTTTACATGCCTGAAGTCCTGGTTTCGGGGTGGCGACAATGTCTCATCTGCACTGGCTTGGGTTCAGTGTACTGGCTCGTGACCAGCATATCTCTACAGTTTCTAGCTCTTCTATAACTTATTTTTTGTCAATACACTTAGGTAAGTCCCTTTCACTTGTAAGGATAGACCATTTTTTACATAAAACTGAAACTATCTTTCCTATCTTTTCCTATGGTATTATATTCAATAGAAAATGTTAATGGAGCAGTCTCGTTGTTAGGAGTTTTTAACCTAGGTACAAACAAGGACTCACAATTTAAACATGAGGCTCTTTCCCTTGTAGCTTGCAACCATGCTCAATGAATCGTATGGGATAAATTTTTTTAAGGAAATGGAATGGGTGCTTTCAAAGTGTAACAGTGCATTTGTGGGATTTTTAATCAATACCCTTTGTCTGTACCACTTAAATATTTAGTCCTGAAAGAGTCGGGAGTAGAAAATCTATAGTGCCTTTCTCTGCAGTAGCTGTGAGCCTCAAATTTGATTCATTATGATTAAGCCACTCAACACATGTTTCAGTCCTATATCTATCACCCTTCCATATGCAGATGATGTCATCAGTGTATCTGAACCAGGTGATGATGGCATTAATGTATGGAAAGTCTTTCGTGAAAATTGTCTTCTCTTCCCCAATGGCCCAAAAATTACCCACACAAAAGGGCCATGTATATTCCATTGGTGGTTACACAAGTTTGCAGGTAAATATTACCTGCAAAGACAAAACAAAAAGCTTCAGAATGAGTTCTGACACTTCACAAGGAATATCTTTGGGCCAAGATTTCTGCTTTTGTTCAGAAAATATTGCATCTCAAAAATGCCATATTCATGTTGAATACTGACATATAGGATTCAACTTATATCAAAATTCATAGGAAATCCTCACTCCACTTAAATCCTTGAATTTACAAAGAACATTTTCAGTATCTCCAGGATCTAAGATTAATAACCTTGATTTTTAGAAAAAATAATCCATAAATGGGACAGATTATTTATAATGGATTTTTTCCCAGAGAAAATGGGACATCCAAGTGGTGTGATAATATCCTTATTGATTTTAGGGAGGACTTACAGTACTGGCAGAGTTAGATATGGGTGGCAAATACAGTAACACTCATCCTCTGTAACAGCACGTGAGTCAAGAAAATTCCTTAATATTTCAAGCAATTCAACCTTAAATGTACTTGTTGGATCACCCTGAGAGCAGTGATTTTTTCTTTATCTAGTCAAAGTTTGTTACTCATTCTAACATACACCCCCTCAGTCACTAAAATGATGTTATGACCTTTATCAATGGTTTTTATAATGACCCTGCCAGACACACACACACACAATTCTTCAGATCATTCAAGGCTTTGCATTTGTTACCATTTAGATTAATATGTGTTCTCTTGTTTTTCTCATCAGTTATAATTTGATTAATTTGAGACATGACAATGCTTTCAAAGATATTAATGCAGTGCTCCCTCACTATACCAGACCCCGGTATAATAAATTCCTGGCTAGTATGAACACTGAGCATGGCTCTTGACAGCAGTCAGCTGTTCCTGCCACCACATTAAATGCACACTCTCACAGTTCAGTCACATATTGTGAAATTGTATGCCTCCTCTGTTTTTTGTTATTTAGCTTATTTAAATGCACAGTCTCACAGTTCAGAATCCATCCTGTATTTAAGGGTGGAGAAGCACCCAGGTTATCTTACAAAGTATTTTCTGTTCACCTGCCTGCCTTCCCTGACTGCAGCTCCATTGTGTCTGTGACTGAGGCATTACCCCCTCCTTCACTGTGCATCCCCTTACCTGGCTGCAGTTAATTTGCTTTTTGTTAGTTAAAATGTTAGGTAGTCAATGTTTTCTTTCTCTTGCTTTTTCTCTATTTATTTTTTACTCTCAATGCCATCATGGGGTCACTGTAAAGCAGGGAGTCAGTTAATCAGTCCACAAGATGAGCAGGGACTCTGAGAGTAAAGAAATAAGAAATTAAACTTATGAACTAGCATACTGCAAATAAACTGCCACCAGGTATGGGGATATGTTGGCGGGAGTAATATCTCAGCCACAGCCAAGCAGCAGGAGGGGAAGAAGGGTAGGTGAACTGGAAAGGCATGCAATTGTAGGCTGAACTTCAGTACTGTGTCCTGTATGTACTCTATCTAATCACACTGAAATTAACATAAAATGAAGTTTTAACACAAATGCAAAGCAAAAGCAAAGTTAAGGTACTAGTCAAGTTCAATGCCTTGGGACATGGGACCTGGGCCACTGTTTAATACAGCACACACAAACAAAGCACTTGACTGCTTTCTCAGTGACCCATGATATAAGAAACAGGGAGCTATTAAGAACAAACGTTGCAGCTCTCCTTCTGTTCATTATAGTGAAGGAGCACTGTACTATTATTTGATGAACAGAAACAAATAACTGAATGAATGAAAAACTAAATAAATGAATACATACATACATTAATCTTGAGCAGAAGTTGGATTTATTCTTGAAAACTCTATTTCTATCTAACAGCAAATTAGAATTAACTAACTCTAAAACTTTATCCCAAATGGAAGCATTGACTTCATTCATAACTGGAATTTTCTTCAAACAGATCAAATAAAATAAACTGATTAGTCTAATGCTCTGCCCTCCTTGTCATCAGTATAAATTGGACATCTATTCCAGTTACAGGTTTTGTACTTCTGTTATGATGAAAAGCATGTTATACCATTCTGGTAGTCAAATATTATTGGACTGAGAAGGTAGCTTTATACATAGGTCTGTAGGCTTGCCTTTTTGGCTGTTCTGTGAAATACTCATGTACTTTAGGTCCACCGATGGACCTTATGTGTCAATATATATTCATACGAACATACAAAGAAGCCAACAGAAGAAGGCCATTTGGTCTATCATTTTCTCTCTCTCCCTCTCTCCCTCTCTCTCTCCCTCCTTAATTATAAATGTTGCAATTAAGAGTTTTAACAGGTCTTTTTCTCTTTCCATGCATACCTGCGAATGCTCTATATCATGCTGGAATATATTAGTAAAGCTCTCAGAATCGGTCTGAATGTAAAGTGCCAATTGACAGCGACCATGGCAAAGCAGCATTGGATGTCAGATCCAATTTCCATTCAACTTAACCAGAAGCAGTTAATGCAATGTCATTTTGGATTTTTTTCAGTAAAAGTCGGCACCCATACTTGGTTTCATCATCTGTAATGAACTGGAAAGTTTCACATTTTGTAGAAGTGAATGTTAATGGCCAGTGTTCCTGCTGCCATACTAGGTTGCCTTACAGTATTTGTGGCATGAACTGCTATTCTAATTATCTCCAATGTATGTTCTTTGTAATCTAGTAAGCAAAGCTTCATATCAGAGACTTCTATTGTGTATATTTTTATGCACTGGGTTTGTTTGGGTTGGTGTTTTCTGATTTTTAAATTATTGTTGTAAGTGACATAATTGTCACGTGATGTGATTGTGATATGATAAAAGGCACTGCTCTCAATCCATTATCTACACCCCTCTGAGGAAGCCCAAGATGGGCAAAGTGCTGGGGCAAGATTTTTAAATGGCTGATGGACTAAGTCTGCTGGGAAAGAAAAAAACTCTGCATGGGCAGACAGTCATATTATCAGCATGTGCTCTGCACAGGGGGCAGGTGCAGCTGTGGAAGATGTTATGCCTGGTCCTACCTGGCATAACATTTTGATGCAACTGTACCAATAAACAGCTGCAAGCTGTTATAAATCTTGGAACTGGCTGTAAAATGGCTCTATCTTGGAAAATCTGGCACATGTGGGAAAAACTGCAACTCCACAGGTGAGGGTTCTCCTGTGCAAGTTTTTTCTGCACCTGTGCGAATTCCTGAGGAAGTTTGAAACCATGGTCCCTGGGCTTTTCTAGTTGAGCTACTGCCTTAGTATATTATGTACAGAGTTAACGGTTTGTGCTTGTCTGTCAGCACATTATTTGCCTTGGTCACTTTATAGCACCTTTAGTAGCACTTTACTGAGCAGAATAGCCATGTAGCTTGGAACAGAGTCCATATTTCTTTGCACTTGTAAAGTGCTTTGCAGTTCATCTGAAATAGTTCTTTATATTGCTCAGATAGAGCCACAGCTATTTACTGCAAGCATGCTTCACAGAGGTACATGAATGTCTTGCCTAAATATTGGTGCTATTTTTTGTGATGCCTATATGTAGTTTGCTGCAACCTTACAACTTTAAAATGAAATAATTTTGACACACTGGGGCTGGCTGTCAGGTTAGGGAAGTATAAAAGTTAGGGGTAGCAGTTACACAGAGCCAAAATTTGATTTCACTTAAGTAAGTCCCAGCCTCAAAAAATAATTTGATTAGTCTGACTACGGTATTGAAAGATCAAGCTACAGTATGTATGCTTTATAAAAAAAACTTTGAAGCTGCATTGATGCACTTTGGGTAAAGTGACTTGTCCCTCAGCAACATTTTTAGTTGAGATGCAGTGAGTTTAAAACCTGTCTTGTCCACACATCCCTCATCCACCCTTCTATTTTGTACCAATACCAATATTATTTATTTATTTAGCTTTTCTTAACCGGGTAAGGGCACTACCCATAAAATGATTATTTTCAGGCACAACCCGGGAGAGTACAGACATGCAGAAACTTAACAGGATAACCAATTATAAGTGCTTTACATACAATGAGTTAAAGTGGATACAATATATCAGACATACAGAGTAGACCATTCATAAGTTCATAGGTGCCTACCTATGCAATGAATGGAGGACCTTGGACAATAAATTATCAGGTGACATATCATATGAACAGAACAAGGTACACAAAAACAAAAAAAATAATACTGTCACAAAGCAATATATCAACATTTAACAAGCATTTGTCAATGCCAAGTGTTGCTTGTTGTCATTAGCAGTGGAAGTGCAGGAGTTAGACAGATGCAGTATAGAAATGACAGTGAAGTACTTGAACTGATGCCAACTCCACCCCCACCCTGCAGAGATGTACAGGCATTGGGGTGTGCCTTTGGGTCATTGCCCCATAATGGTCACGACATTTCACCTCACCCTACCCTGCAGACAATTACAAGTGTTGAGGTGTGCTTTGGAGTGTTCGGGTTTTACACTCACCTCATTCCATAAGGAAATACACTTAAATGGGTGCAGTGTAGGAGAATGGGGTGAACTCTGGGGCCAAAGGGTCCAAGGTGCACCTCAATGCCTTCCACTGGCTGCAGGGTGGTGGTGGAATGGCATTAGCATTACTGTCAACAATCCCAAATCACACCCCTGACACCAGTCAGTCCCTACAGGGTAGGGCGTTATGGTTGAATACCCTTACACCCTGGACGTTTCTTGGTATTTTTACTCCAAGTTTTCAACATGGGCTTTTTGTGACCCCACTGCATGAACAGTGACACTCAATTTGTTAGCTGAAAGGTGATTTTGCACAGTGACTGCGCCACTTGGCACCACAGGTGCAAAACACATTTCGAAAGGATGTGAAAAATTACACCTGTACTGTTTATGAAGAGGTGTAAAAAATGGCAATGTTGAAAATCTGGAGTGAAAATATAAAAAAACTGGTGAAGTCACGAGTGTGCGTAGAAACTGTGCAACACACACCCGTAATGTAATTAGTTTGGGGATATTTTACAGCAGATTTTCAACGAGGCATTTTGGGACCTCCGCTCATGAACACTGTCACTGTGATTTTCTTAATCTGTCCCAAACACTGATTTCCCCAGTGACCGCGCTATTCTGCGCTGGAAGTGTGAAACACATTTTGGCCAGGGTGTGAAAAATGACAGCTGTACTGTTCATAAGGAGGTGTGGAAAATGCCAATGTTGAAAATCTGGACTGAAAATATTACAATTCATGAACTTACAAGGGTGCATGGAAACTGCAAAATGCATGCTCGTAACACAGTCATTTTATGGACGTTTGGCACCAAAATTTCAACATAGCCAGTTTAAGACCTCTGCTCATGAGCAGTGTCACTGTGATTTTCTTAATCTGTCCCGAAATTTGATTTCACACACTGACCGCGCCACTGTGTGCTACATGTGCAAAAACACATTTCTGGCAAGATGTGAAAAATGACAGCTGTACTGTTCATAAGGAGGTGGTAAAATTACAATGTTGAAAATCTGGAGTGAAAATATTAAAAATGCTCAAAGTTATGGCGTGCGTAGGAACTTTCATAGCTGCGCTTGTAAAACAGTCATTTTAGAAATGTTTTCACAAATTTTCAACATAGGGTTTGGGGCCTACCTCATGAACAGTGTCACTGTGAGTTTCTTAATCTGTCCTGAACATTGATTTCATACATGACCGCCATTAGTCACTGCATGTCTCGAAAACACATTTTGGGAGAGATATGAAAAATGACAGCTGTACTGTTCATAAGAAGGTATGGTAAAATGACAATGTTGAAAATCTGGAGTGAAAATATTAAAAATGCTCGAAGTTATGAGCGTGCGTAGGAACTGCGCAACGCATGCTTGTAAAACAGTCATTTTGGGAATTTTTTCACCACGTGTTCAACATAGGGTATTTTGGGGGCCTACCTTATGAACTGTGACACTGTCATTTTGTTAATCAGTCCCAAAAGGTGGTTCAGCTCAGTGACCGCAAAATCATCTTTTGGGACAGAATAACACTTCCCTCTTCCTGTTAGTGATGCCGCTTCCTATGAACCCCAGCATCCCACTTGCCCTTCCGACTGCCTTGTCACACTGCCTGGCCACCTTTAGGTCACCCAATAAGATTACTCTTAGCTCCCTTTCCTGCTTGGTCTTTGTCAGTATCACTCCATCCATTTTGTATTCCACTTCCAGTTGTTTATGGCCCAAGTGCATTATTTTGCACTTTTTTGCATTAATGCCCAGCTGCCATACCCTAAACCACTCCTCCAGTCTTTTCAGATCCCTAGTCATCCCCCTCCCCCAAGTGTTCACTCTGTTACAGATTTTGGTATCATCTGCAAAGAGGCAGACCTTTCCTTTTAATTCCTCCACTATGTCACTTATAAAGATACTGAAGAGGATCGGCCCAAGCACTGATCCCTGAGGTACCCCACTGGTCACCCTCCCTTCCTTGGAGTGAACTCCATTCAAACCTACTCTTTGTGTCCTGTCCACTAGACAGTTTTTTTACCCAGGTTACCACCTTATTACCACTCCTGAGCTCTCCAACTTACTGAACAGTCTCCTATGGGAACAGTGTGGAAAGCCTTGTTGAAATCCAGGTAGGCCATGTCTACCGCCCCTCCCTGATCAAACTCCTTGCTCATCCAGTTAAAGAAATCTCAGATTTGTTTGGTATGACCATCTCCCTGTGAACCCATTGTTCCTGGAGTCTGTAATCCATCGGATTCAAGGTTTTCTATAATCCTTTCTTTTAGTAGCATTTCCATTAGCTTACCTATCACAAATGTCAGGCAGACAGGCCTATAATTGCCTGCCTGCTCCCTTCTACCACTTTTGTGGTGTGACTACCTCTGCTCTTCTCCAGTTCCCTGGGACCATGCCAGTCTCCAGTGATCTGTTGAATAGATATGTCAAAGGTGCAGCCAGTACCTCCCTGGGCTCCCTCAGCACCCTTTGATGTATCCCATTTGGCCTCATAGCTTTGTCCATCTTCAGGTTAGGGAGTGCTTTCAGAACGTTCTCCTCAGAAAATGGACTGGTGGCCACTTCCATCCCCTGAAAGCTGCTGGTGCATTTTCAAGGTCCTTCCCCCTCCCTTTCTGTTGTGAATACTGAGCAGAGGCATTTGTTCAAATATTTGCCTTTTCCTGGTCCCCCTCTACACAGTCACCCCCTTCCTTACCTTGCAATCCCTCCCTTGGTCTTCCTTTTCTCACTAACTCACTACAAATGTCTTGTCCCTTTTGCTATTCCCTGAGCTATTATTTCATCAGTTTTTGCCTCCTGTTTTTTTTTTTACCTGATACACTTCCTTATCCTCTTCTCTCTGGGACCCCCTATACCTTCTGAATGCACTCTTTTTGAGAACCATAGTGGTCTCCTCCTTCTTTTAATTTTTCTTACCTGCTTGAAACAGAGGTTTGTTGCCTTCACTATGACCTCTTTCAGTATGGCCCACTTTTCCTCCACCCCCTCTAGATCATTCCCCCACCAGATCATTCCTGAGGCACTCTCCCATCTTTATAAGATGAGTCCCTCTGAAGTCCAGGACCCTTGCCACTGTGCAGTTGGATTCCACAGCAGTTCTTATGTTGAACCACACTTTACTAGGATCACTGGTCACCAGATGGCTTCCCACCCTGACATCTTCAACACTGTCTGTTTGTAAGTACCACATCCAGTATTGCCCCATCATGAGTGGGTTCACTAACTAGTTGCCTGAGGAAAACCCCCTGAAGGGAGTCCAAGATTTCCCTGCTCCTAGCCAAAGCTGCCACAGGGATGCTCCAAACTACATCTGGCAGATTGAAGTCCCCCGCCAGCAACACCACCCCCTTTTAGCCATTTTGCTAATTTCCTCGATCATTTCCCTACCCAAGTCCTCACCTTGTGCTGGAAGCCTGTAGATCACACCTGTCTGAATAGTGACTCTGTTACCTGACTCGAGGGTTACCCACAGTACCTCTGCCCGCACCTGAATTTCCTGTATTTTTTATTACTCTTATGCCCTTATGCTTTACCTAGTAAAAAGCACCTCTCCCACTCCTTTACTCTCTACCCTGTCCTTCCTGAACATTGTATAGCTTGGTATGACCATGTCCCAGTCACGGTTGTCTGTGCACCATGACTCATTAATTGCCACTGTATCCAGGTCGGCTTCTGCCATGATGGCCTTTAAGTCAGGGATCTTATTTCCCAGACTTCTAGCATTAGCACACATGGCCTTCCAGATTTTGTTAGCTCTCTGCTTGTTGCTGTCCTCTTTTTCTGTCTGTGTCCCATTTCCTATCCTATCCTATTATTATGACCCCTTTTCTCCATTGCTCATCCTCAATTTCCTTGACTTGCTTGCACCATGTTGGGACTTTCACCCCTTGGTATTTCCCTATGTACAACCTCAGCTTGTGGGAGGGTGGATACTGCAACCCTTTTTGCTACTGTCCCCCCCCTTGGCTAATTTAAATGCTCACTGAAGTAACATTTAAACTGTCCACTGAGAACTGTGATTCCCTTCCTGGATGGATACAAATCATTGTCCCTGTATAGGCTTTTATCCAGCAAGGTGGGCCCCCAGTCCCCAATGCAGTCATTCCCCCACCACTCTGCACCATTCTTTCATCCATGAGTTGCGGGCATTTGTGAGTAGCTCTCTTGCCTGTCCCCTGTTTTTGTCAGGCAGTGCCTCTGCAAAAATTACAGAGTGAGCTACCTGCCTAAGACTTCTTCAATCTCCCTAAACTCTACTTGTACTATTCTGTACCTGCCCCATCCCAAGCCAGATCATTCAGCCACAGGTGGACAATGATGTCTAGGAACCCCTCCCTCCTGTTGTCTTTACAATCCATATGATACTCTTCCAATCTCTCCATGCCATGGTACTAAGGAGGAACCTGACCTCCCTTTCCACCACCTTTCCTTCTCCCAATATCCACTGGATGATTGAGTTTCCCACAAGAAGTTGCTTCCTCCTTTTCTGGGGTCCTCTTCCACCCAACTTGAGGCCTTATCCTGGGAGGGCTCCCAACCTCCATGGCCACTTCCATGGGTGCCTCTTGGCAGTCCCGCTCTGCAGGAGTGGGGTATGACATATGCAGTGGAGCAGGTTGCTTAACCCCAAAGAACTGCAACTTACCCTCTGTACCAGCAAGCACTTTCCTTCTTGTGGTTTTAAAGCAAATAAAACCCACCCCCACCTATCTAAGACCAACTATCTTCCTAAATGGCCTTGAGAGAACCACTGAATGGCCTTGAGGTTTTAAATTTGCCATTATCCAGTCCTACACTGTACAATAATCATCTGCTGCTTCCTCCCTCAAATGTATTGTAAGGTTTCCTCTTAGACATTAATCTGTCCCATCATAAAACAAGAAAAACCTACCCTGCAGATCTTAGCCACAAAACTCCCTCCACCCAGAGCCTCATCAAAATCACTGTTTTTTTTATATTGGCACACTCTTTTAATGCCACACTGTAGGACGACTCTCTACTGCTTCCTATTACTGTTGGGCTCAAATGCTGGATTCATTCACAGTACTACTGTGTATGGGCCCCTGAAAGCACTACTGGGATGAGAAACAATCATTCTGACCCATTAGCAGTGATAGGAAAAGGCAGTGGATCATTAAGCTGCCTTCAACCAGAAATGGGTCCATTATTAACAAAAAAATAGGGTAACTCAAGGGGGCTCTCAGGGTTGGGTGGGGATGGTTTGAGGGGCTGAGATAGTTATGAGTGAACTATACTTCTTACAAAGCTACATGCAGGTAGACTAATAGGCAGAAAGGAGTGGGGGTAGTCTCTGTATAACCTATTGAGACAGTTTCTGTGTAATTTCTACGGCCAGACCCGAATTCGGTAGCCAGCTTAAACTTCTGCAGCTGGCATTTATTTCAGCAGCACTCACTGCATACCTTAGAAACACAGGAAATAATAGTGCCTTGGCTTTATTCACAGGGGCAGTTGGGTGGGGATCTGGGAGGTCGATGGTTTGTGGGTCAGCCGAGGAAGGCCAGATGGCACTGGATCATTACTTGACTGTTAATCATGAAACAAAACAAGAAACTACTTGCTATGATCTCCTTTCTGTTTATCTGGAGACTGAGAGGCATACTGGACATATGTTTGTTTTCATTTATTAGTCTCTGTCTCATTTACAGATGTGCGAAGTTGGAAAATTTTGGTTCATGAAATAATTTGCAAAATCTGCCAAATTCACAAAGCGTGAAGTGCTGACTTCACAAATTTTTTGGGCAAGCGAAGTTGTGCTTTTTCAGGAGAAGTTATGTAAATTCACTGGCGAAGTTGCAACTTTGACATAAAATCACCCCACCTCACCTGAAAAAGTGCCATTTCTGCAAGGAAATTCAATATGAAGTGACTAAGTGCAAAGTGGGCAGTTCACAAAATTAATAGCAAAGGCAAATTTTGTAACTTTGTTAGAACTTCGCTGGTGGATTAAAACTTTGCAACATCTCTAGTACCATATGAACTTCTGGAATTTCCTTACATCACTGCAGTTTAGAGGCAATCATAGAATCATAGAATCTTGATGGCAGAAAAGGACCATACCAGCCAATCTAGTCTGCCATATTTTTCCCCCTACACCTCCCCCTCCCTGCCACCCCTGCCTTCCCCCAATACTCAGCCCCATATGCTTGTCCCATACCCTCTTGAATTCTTCCACCAATTTAGCCCCCACCACTCCATCTGATAGTCTATTCCAGGGCTCCCCCGCCCGCTCTGTGAAGAAACGTTCATTCACATTGCCCCTGTATCTGTCCATGCCTCTCTTATAGAGGCAGT
This sequence comes from Neoceratodus forsteri, assembly GCA_016271365.2. Taxonomy (NCBI): domain Eukaryota; kingdom Metazoa; phylum Chordata; order Ceratodontiformes; family Ceratodontidae; genus Neoceratodus; species Neoceratodus forsteri. The sequence goes on from CM057449.1 coordinate 1,607,427,540, forward strand.
TATAATATTATGTTACTCCTTTCCCTTCCCAGGATGTAGAGTAAACAAAATTGGTTCTTAGAGGGCATTCAGAGGACTGTAGTTTAGCCAAACAGCACCAGAGTACCCAATAGAATAACCTGGTTACTGATGTAAGCAATAAAACCTCACAGAATGTGGAGTATTGGTGGATATTCACATGCCAAGAGGCATGATGAGGCCCAACATTGCAGGTGGAGGGCCTTGCAGCCCCAAGAAATGCCAGTATCCACCAATACCCAACACTCTGAAGGGTTTTTATTGCACTTAGAAAAAGGGTTTAGCAAATGAAAAAAAAATCTCTCAAAGATAAAAAAAGACACAAAAAAATGCAATAAAATATTGCTTAGGAAATGTAAATAGTCCCTGCACAGATGGTTTCTACCTGTCAGTCACTTGTAGTTTCTACTATACGTAAATGGTGTCTTTACAATGTCTCTTTGTTAATCAATTGTGTCATCTTGCAACATCCTTGCATTCAAGAACTGTGAAGCAAAGTTGAGCAGTTCTGGAATGCAAAGATGTCTTGAGGTAACATTCTTGATTTGCCAAAAGACATCTCAAAGACACCATTTGGTTTTCAGCAAGCATTTCTTCCTTTTTTTGTTATATGACCAAGGAGTTAGATGGTGCTGTTTTGGCTATCATGCTGGAGCGGTGATGTTAGAAACAGGTTAGTGGGTTACTTGATTATGGCAAGAGATCTGCATGTCATGAAAAAGGTGAACTTCATGGCTAAGTGAAATAAACATCTGAAAAAAAAAGAATAGAATAAATCACAGACACCCATCATGCCCCTGACTGTTATCTTATTCAGTGATATAGACTTCTGGTTTTGGCCTTCAGAGTGGACAGGAGAGTGATAACTGCAAATGGGTAAGTGGGTTAGCATTATGATGGGTTTAATTACAGCAAAATTTCTGCATGTCACTAAGAAGACGAACTGCATGGCAAACTGAAACAAAAGAATGAGGAAGAGAATAAATCCTTGACCTCCATTATAGACGTTAGTCATACCCAAACTTGTAGCTCATGGGCTCATGTAGATGGCAATATCAAACCATGTAGGCAGGAATGGCTGGCAGGTTGAAAATGGCATGGAAAAAGCAGCTGTAATGAAGCTGCACAGAAAACACAAACATGTCACATGAGGTGGGTTAAGGATCTGTACTTTTGTTGATTGAGATTTTACTGCAGAAAGAATATAGTGTGATTTCACTACAGTGACTCATAAGTGTTTTACTAAGTTCTGTTTTTGACTCTAATTAAAAACAAGCATTTGTCAATGCTGAATGTTTGCTTGCTGGCATTGGCATTGGTAGTGTAGGAGTTAGAGAGCTGCATAATAGGAATGGCAGTGAAGTATTGAACTGAAGCCAACCCCACCACCACCCTGCAGAGACTGACAGGCATTGGGGTGTGCTTTTGGGGTGTCAGGCATAACGGACTCGCCATTTCACCACACCCTACCCTGCTGACACCGACAAGTGTCACGGTGTGCCTTGGGGTCTTTGGGCCTTATGCTCACCCTATTCCATAAGGAAATACGGTATGATGGGTGCAGTATAGGAGAATGGGGTGAACTTTGGGGCTGAAGAATCCAAGGCACACCTCGATGCCTGTCACTGGCTGCAGGGTGTGGGTGGGAGTACAATGGTATCAGCAATACAGGTGACAATCCCAAGTCACACCCCGATGCCTGTTAGTATCTACAGGGTGGGGTATTATGGTCAGAAACCCTAACGCCCCAGGCATTCATTGGTCTTTTCACTCCAATTTTTCAACATGGGTTTTTTGTGACCCCCACCACATGAACAGTGGCAATATCAGTTTGTTAGCCGAAAGCTGATTTTGCACAGCGACTATGCCATTTGGCACCACAGGTGCGAAAACACATTTCGAACAGGATGTGAAAAATTACAGCTGTACTGTTCATGAGGAGATGTAAAATGGCAATGTTGAAAATCTGGAGTGAAAATATAAAAAAACTGGTTAAGTCACGAGCGTGCGTAGAAACTGTAATTAGTTTGGGGACTGTTTACAGTAGATTGTCAAGACAGGCATTTTGGGACCTCTGCTCATGAACAGTGTCACTGTGATTTTCATAATCTGTTCTGAACACTGGTTTCCCACAGCGACCATGCATTTCTGTGCCAGAAGTGTGAAAACACATTTCGGCCAGAGTGTGAAAAATGACAGCTGTACTGTTCATAAGGAGGTGTGTAAAAATGCCACTGTAGAAAATCTGCACTGAAAATATTACAAATTCGTGAACTTATGAGGGTGCGTGGAAACTGCGCAATGCACGCTCGTAACACAGTCATTTTAGGGACTTTTGTCACCAAATTTCCAACATAGCCATTTTAAGACCTCTGCTCATGAACAGTGTCACGGTGATTTTCTTAATATGTCCTGAACATTGATTTCGCACACCGACCACACCATTGTGTGCTACATGTGCGAAAACACATTTTGGGTGAGAGGTGAAAAATGGCAGCTGTACTGCTCAAAGGGAGGTGTGGTAAAATGGCTATGTTCAAAATCTGGAATGAAAATATTAAAAATTTGTGAAGTTAAGAGCGTGCGTAGGAACTGCGCAACACACACTCATAAAACAATCATTTTTGGGAATTTTTTCACCAAATTTTCAACATAGGGTTTTGGGTGGTTTACCTCATGAACTGTGATGCTGTTGTTTCATTACTCCATCCTGAAAGGTGGTTCCACACAGTGACCATGAAATCACCTCTCGAGACTGAATAACAAAATGACAGTGACTGAGTTCATGAGGTGGGGTCCCAAGAACCCCATGTTGAAAAGTTAGTGAAAAAATTCCAAAGAAAGGATGAGATGTGCATCAAAGTTGAAATTCCCCCATTTATGCCATTACACAGCTTACCGGCATTTCTTCAGTTCGTGGTCAGATTTGAAGAGTGCAGACGTGTTCCCGGTCCAGCCTCTGGAGGTAAGTATGGGGTGGGGGGTGTGAGGAGGTGGGTGCACAGAGGGTGGGCGTGGATTGGGGAAGGGTGAGACAGTCAATGAAGGACCGTTTTTTCTTACAGGTTTTTTTTTTTGTTTGTTTGTACCTTTTTCAGGAAGATGATGCTGGACTTTTGCCACGCTGGAGTGGGCTCCCAATGTGGCATCTGGAAGGTTGTTTGGGTGGGGCCAGTGGAGCCGCCCAGAGTTGAGCACCCCCATCGGCCATACGGTCTGCTGGTGGGGGGAGGCATGAGCACACTGGGGTGGGCTGCCAGCATGCTAGTAGGTGTTCTGGTCGGGGGGAGGAAGAACTGTCTATGACAGACAGTTCAAATGCAGTGTGACATGCAGCCAATTTGCATACTGCCGAGGATGGCAGTATGCAAATTCCTACATTACCACTGCTGATTGCAGAGGTTTTTCACTTTCAGCTGTACGCCACTGCATCTGAACGCTTTCGTAGACAACTCCAACATGTATTGGTGCGGTGAGACAGCGCCTGCAAAAGGGAGCAGGGCATTGGAAGCTGAGTGGCTCACCTACGAAAACTTGTATGGTGGCACTATGTTTCTTGCACATGCGTGCAAGCAAACATAAAATTACAGACTCAGCTAGGAACATGGCTGTCATCTGATGTGCAGCGCATGAAGAATTTTTGGCTGTGTAAGAGGTCTATGCACTGCAACAACTTACTTGGTGTCCTATGGGGGAAAATGAAATGGTTCATAAACATGCAGTAGAAGGTTTGTTTGTTTTTCATGGAACATAATATACTGTATAGAATAATATATGGGGGGATTGCATAATGAGAATTTAATGCACACCTGAGGAGTTTATTAAAGTATCCTACCCCAAAGGTGTGCATTAAATTTTAGTTTTGCACCCCCTCCATATATTGTTTTTTATAATTGCTGGGAAGTGTTTTCTCACCTTGAAAACACTACACAGCAATTATAGAAATTGGTACTGGCAGTAGATGGTGCTGCTGTTGAAATAATTTAAGCAGCATTCATGGTGGTGGTGGTGTTTAAAGCCCCCCACCTCAAATATAATTCCTTGCTCTTTTAAGAGCATTGCTCTCACGTCTCCTGTTGTTTTTTTTTTTTTTTTTAGTTGAGGCATGGAGGCAGGGCAGGAAGTGCCATTTTTACTTCTTTTTTTTGCCAAGAGTCAAGCAAAAGAATTACAGCCTGGAGCTTCTCGGGCTGTCACATTTTTAAATAAGAAAATAAAAACCTCTAAGGTGTAACTGACCTGTCCTGATCCTGAGGTAAGTCCTGATGGCACTGCACAGATTGGGGGGTGAGACAGTGTTTGTGTGTGTGTGTGTGTGTGTGTGTGTGTGTGTGTGTGTGTGTGATGTGGTCCATTACACAGTAAGCACAGGCAGAGAGTGACAGTAACCTGGCACGTGTTCACCATTATAAACTGTGGGTTATAACGTGAATTATATAGAGGATAATGCCTGAGTTACAGGTGATAACCATGGCGTAATCACCTCGAGTAGTTGCTAGGGCATCAGTAAATCTCGAGAGTGCAGCTTGAGAGGTTTACCATTGCCCTAGCAACCACGAGAGGTGATTACACCATGGTTATCTCCTGTACATAAGGCATTGTCATTTATAGTATATGGGGCTTGACATGAGAAGTTACACCCCCCCCCCGAACACAAGTAATTTAGCCTTACCTTATTAATGAATCTGCACTACGGCCACATGATTGTGTAGGAAAACAATTTATTAGGATACACAGACTGAAAGACAGTAGGCCAAAATAACACCAGAATTAAAATCTCTATCAGACATAGAGATTGCTAGACTCAGTAACAGTAAACTGAGACAACTAGAATGTTATTTGAATACTGTACTGAGAATAACAACCACATTCTGGGTGTGTAGAATACTGAATTACACTGGCATTCCATTTTGTAAACCCACTGCTATGACATAGATGAGAGAGGTTTATAAGGTTCTGACATCCCAACAGTGGGATTCAAGGTTGTAAAACAGTTTACTTTCAGTGGGTGGTAAGGGCTCCCCATACATTATAACCTGGTTTCCCTATGGGAGAAAAATGCTCCCCAGTTATTATAATTTAGTATTCTGCAGTTTTCCTCTAATAGAATGCTCACTCCCCAAGAAGCACGAGATGTTAACATAGAATGCATGAATTCAAAATTCTGCAAAGGGCCACTGGCATACACAGGCCTCATTTAAAGCCAGAGGCCCAATTTGTCTGGGGCACAGTTAGCAGTAGAGACTGATTTTTCAAGTTGGATAGGCTATGATAGTGATTTTTTATGGTTATCAAAGAAACATAAATAAGAAATAAAAAATCTGAATAGTGCTTGATCTTTTTTAAAATTTGTTTATGTGTATATGAAAGGGATCATATGAAGAAAGAACATTTACTTATGTATTTTTATTTACAACAGCAGTGCAATGAAAATGGGCTAAAATTTGACCCCACCATTTCTCTTCCTAATTGATGCCAGATGTTTTCTAATGTATTTTGGTGGTAACATTTTACATTTTTCCATTATAATTTAAGAATATCATGAAAGTTTAAAAATAATTGTTTCACAAAGAAAAAAGATTGCCGCCTCATTTTTACATAGAAATAATATTGAGGACCTGAGAAGGATAAGAATCCAGATAAAAATGCAAATATATACTACACAGCATACAGAAAACCCAAAACAACAGTTCTGCCAGTATGTTTCATAAGCAAGCAGAACATTAACTTTTTGGAATAACTTTTTTCGTTGCACTGCTGCTTTAAGAGAGTTTTATTTTTAGGGCCTAGTTGAATGTTTTTGTATAAGAGTAAAGATCGCAGCCTTGTTTATGATGGAAATCAGGAATGAAGGAAGTATGTTATGAGTTCTGTTTGAGATGTGTCCAATTTCAGGATCACATATGATCCTTTTTTGGTGGGGTGGGAGTACTAGTGCAAAACCATATGCTTGTTGAATGGCAACCACCTATCAGAATACTGTAATTGTTTTTTTTTGGTAGTACTTATTTAAGCAATATACCCTGACAGGGTGCAGGTATACTAGCGGATTTACCACACCAGTAGAGGTAAATCCTTCTTTATACCCACTGCCTGGAGGGGTATATTGCGATTAATAAAAGGCCCCGCTTGTTTTCTTCACAAAAAATAAAATTTAAATGCCCGTTTGTTTTAAAAGTTGCTGCTCGTTTGTTTTTCACTGCAGCGGTACTGCTCAGATTTTTTTGCAAGTTCTGCGCATTTGCCAGAGGATCACAGATTTCAACTGCCACTGTTCTGAATTTCTTTCAACTTCTTTGTTTTGGAGAGAATGAACTGCATTTTCTTTCTTTTTTTCTTTCCAGTGCTTTGTTTTCGGAATGGTGTGGCTGTTTTTCTGAACTTTTCAGGCTACTGACAGAATATCGGATGTGGGGTAAGGACAAGGTAATCTCGCTGTCATCTGTGTGTTTGGCAGTGGTGTGTTTGCGAGGAATGGAGGGATTTGCCAGGGAGTTCCTGATGCGGCTGAGTGGTGGCTGGCACCTTTTCCAGTGGGTACTCTGGAGGATTTACAAAGCTGGAAAGGTGCCAGCCAGCCAATCAAAATGCAGGATTCTCTCTTTTTTTTCTGCCTGTTGTATAATTATTGATTTTGCAAACAAACATTACTCACATTACCATAAGGTACAGGAGGAAACATGTTAGATCCAAATACAAATTGTTATCTTACAAAGAACTGCGTTAAAACACCTCCTTATTTGGTACAGCAAGGGAGGAACTACCATAATATTTTGTATAAAAGAAGTAAACTACCATATGCATGCAGCCAGGAAGGCCAATAGGGAATCAAGTTTAGATTTAGTTTTCCAAAACATCCTCATGACTAATTTAACTAATAGTCCATTAGATTCCCTGTAATGAAGAAGGAAACAATGTTACATGTAACAAATATCATCCTAAACTTCCAGGAAACATAACCTAGAATGATATACAATCAAGTGTTACTCTTAATCTGGCAGATAGCTCTGAAACATGGAGTTGAATAAAGAAACTGAGGGGAATACTGGTTCAGACACTGCTAGTCCTCTATTAATAACATCAGCGCAAAGCAAGTGTCGATACATCAGATATCCCAGTGACATACAGTCAACTCGGGTAGGCTTATCACCATGCAACAGTTGTTTGATTACGAGAGGCACTAGTAAACACTAAAAGATTTCAAGACTGGAGAACATATACAATGGCCTCTCAACTAAATCCCAGAAGAGTTACTGTACAATACCATCTCAACAGTAAAGTTCAATCTTCATCCGATGAACCCTGTTCGTCGCACACACGCATCTCCTGTTCTGTACGATGCAGAAGTTTCTTTGTGTCCTTAACCTCATTAAGGACGTACTGCAAGCTGTTCCAAGTAACCCATAAATTTGCAGGTAGCAAGAGTTGGTGCTGATTTTGCAGCTGCCGAAACCTTCCCCTTAGGCTATCAAAAATGACTTGAGACAGTCGAAAATCAAACTTGGGAAAGAAATTTGCATGTTATTGGGCTCTCTGAAGCTGCAGAGGGGGGGAGGACAGTCTTGAATTTGCTAAAACATTCCTACCACAGTTCTTGGGGTTAGATGACTCGGACCCTCCATTTTCTTTTGAAAAAGCCTTCTCATTACTCTGAGGCGAGCAGCACAGGGCCATGAGATTCCAAGAACATTCCTGATTGTTTGCACAGGAATTGGTGATTGGGACAGAGCACTCGGAATTGCTAGGCGCCAAAGAAATTTAAAGTATGGGGTAGATACCCTCTCTCTGTTCCCAGACCTTTCCTACAAAATACGGTAATTTAACTTGACCATTTTCAAATCTGATTCTGAATTCAGCTTAAAGCCGGAAGACCCTCTACTGTGAAGTGTTCTACCCCTTGATAAAGTTTCTGTATACCATTTTTTAGAAAGATTGTCTGGCCTTGGCAAAACCTCTCAGGTTTATTTCTTCTATGTTAAAAGAAATTTCCCAGTTTCACTATTGAGCTTTCTAGCCCATTATCTTATTTCAGTGACAGTTCATCTAAGACACTTTCAGCATACTGAAGCACACCATTTCAGTGAAGGATGGGATTGTAATTCAGCCCAAACTGATGGCCAGGTGATCCCTTTCATTTCCTGGTTCTCCAGTCCTGCCTCATGCTCAGGCGTTTTATGATATCTAACCAGGGAAAGCACAGGGATGTGCCCCATTGTAGTCAAGGGGTTACTTTTAGAAATTATTTTAAAACTGTTACAACACCCTTTGATTTAAATGAAAGCCACTGCTCAGCTAATAGGGCCCCTGTTAACTGAGCAGTGGCTCATTAAATCAAAGATCTTGATCACAGTTTAAAAATTGTTTCTAAAACTACCCTCATAGACTACAATGGGGAACACCCCTTCACTCTGCCTGGTTAGAATGTCTGAGTGCAGGGGCAGGACTGGAGAATCAGGAAGCAGAAGGAATTGCCTGGCCATGGGTTCAGCCCAAATTATGATCCCTTTCCCACCTGAACTGGGGTGCTTCAAAAATTCTGAAAATGCATTAGATGAACTATCGCCAAAATAAGGTAATGGGCTATATAGCCCAAAACATAAATAAAAAAGTGAGAAATGTAATCATTGATGCAGGCAGGTGAGAAGCCTGACATATTTCTTAACAAAATACCACTGACTAAGAAACATAGAAACATAGAATTTGATGGCAGATAAGGACCGCTTGGCCCACCCAGTCTGCCCATTTCCCTACCTAATGGATAAACTGCAGATCCTAGTTAATCAGCAGCCTACTTCTTCCTACCCCCAACCCCTAGAATTGCCTTATGACTGTCCCATGCATGCTTGAATTCCACCACTGTTTTTGACTCCACAACCTCCTCCGGAAGGGCGTTCCATGCATGCACAACCCTCTCAGTGAAAAAATACTTCCTTACATTACCTCTGAGCCGCCCCCACTCTATCTTCAAATTGTGCCCCCTTGTTCTTGCACACCTCTTTTTTTGAAAGATGCTACCCTCTTGGACTTTGTTGATTCCCTTGAGGTACTTGAAAGTTTCTATCATGTCCCCCCTCTTTCCTCGAGGCTATACATATTAAGCTCCTTAAGTATCTCTTCATATGTCTTCTGGTGCAGACCCTGCACCATTTTAGTTGCCCTCCTCTGGACAGCTTCCATCTTATCTATGTCCTTGCGGAGAGTGGGTCTCCAGAACAGCACGAAGTACTCCAGATGGGGTCTCACCAGCTGTCTGTACAGAGGGATAACAACTTCCTGTTTTCTACTGGTGAAATCTCTCCCTATGCATCCCAGTATTCCCCCAGCCCTCCTTACTCCCTTCTCACATTGCTTGCCCACCTTTAGGTTATCTGATAAAACTACCCCCAGTATGCAGAATTGGAGGGTCTGGGATTTCAGGTCCCCCTTTGTGGAGATGCTTTGTACATTATATGCACCCCGAAGGCATGTGTTAAAGCTAATGGGCACATCTCTCCATTCTATTTGCAAAGAGGCACTCATCAGGGGTGCCTCATGTCATCTCTCCTCTTCGTGCTATACATACAGCCATTGGTGCAGGCACTGCACCAAGATACTCTGTTACAAGGTATAAGATATGAAGGAGCAGATCATCAGATCACCTTCTCCATGAGCAACCTCCTTCCTTATCTTAGTGACCAAGAGAGGTCTATTCCAGCAACACTCCAACTTCTACAGGTCTTCCATGACCTCTCTAGGTATAAAGAATTCCACAAAGACTGAGATCCTGAAGTTTAACTTTGACCCATCCCAAATCTTACAAAACCACTACCATATTAAGTAGAACTTACAGGTCATTAAATACCTGGGAGTTAAATTGACGAGAGAACCTAAAGACCTATATGGGGTAAACAATGCCACCCTCATGGCCCAAATACAATATATCAGGACCCAGAATACTGGAATATGCTACCTGTCTTGCCATGTACAGTCAGTTAGAATGGTAACATTGCCCAGGTTTTTATTTGCATTCCAAAATATTCCTACAAAAATACCAGCAGATACAAGGCATTACTGGAGAAAAGTTATCTCAAGATATATAGTATATGATCTGGAGCTAAGCCACAGGTGAAATATAATGTGTTACTCCTACCCAAAGACAAGGGAGGATTAGTCTTCGATAATTGTCATACTTATTATTGGGCTATGCATTTGAGGATCATATGGCTATGGCACAAACCCTTCTCCATCGCTATCTGGCGACAGGTAGAATGGGACCTATTGGAGTAGTCCAGTATAGTCAAACTCCTTTTTCGTATGCAGGGCTGGGAGCAACTACTGAAAACTCTGCCACCACTGATGAATCTTACTATTAGGGTTTGTTGTGACATTAGGCGGACACATCATTTGGCAGCCTTCCTGGTGCATTTCTGCCTATTGTACATTGAGGAGCATTTGTTACTGGCATGACAGAGCAGTGGGTGCTAGCAATGGATCAGGTACTCACTTAAGAAGGCATACTGAGCATGTTTGCAAACCTTCAGGAGAGACACCATCTCCCCCAGTGGAATTTACTCCCGTACCTCCAGACTAATCACTTTATAGGGACAGTGCCAAGTGTGGCCTGAGATGTGGCAAGGTTGCCACCTGTTTTAGAGGCCTTCATACCATAAAAAACAGATTTTACAGCACACTTGGTCTTCTCTCTTTACAAAGTATTGCCCATGATCTACTATAGGGAAACAGATCCAGACTTACACAAGGAACAGGAGGTACTATGGGCAGAGGTTACCATGGAAGAATAGCACAGCAGCACAGGAAAACACACAAGGTCACAAGCTACCTCGCATGATGGGAATACATGTGGAAACACCAATGTAGCTGTTTTTGTACTCTGCAAATAACAGCACATTATGCACCAGAGAGAAAAGCAAAGTGCTTGAGTCTGTGGGGAGGTCACTGCAGGCCTTGCACATATTATGTGGTGCTTTCCAGTGCTACAACAGTTATTTCATAAGTTGGAGATAGTAATAAGGGCATTACACACCATCAGGTTGACCTTACTGCTAAATTGTTTCTCCTCCTCCTTATCTATCTGTGAGGTCTATGGGATATAATGTAGGTAGCAAATATCTGATAGGAATACTGATAGCAGTGGGGAACGGGAGTGTGACTAGATGATGGCTGGACCATCCCCCACTGATTCAAGAAGGGAAGGAACTGGGAGATCACGTGATGCTCCTGTAGGAAGTGCAGCAATCTGATCGCGCTCCCGCCTCAGCTCCGTTAAGTAACGTTTTTGCATACCTGCTCATTGCCGCTTTCCGGCCAATCGCTGGGTGGAGTGACCGCGAAGGTGCCAAGAGAGACGAGGATCTGCCGCTTATCCGTGATCTCAGGCAACACTACAACATGACTGGATTTCTGACTTGGGGCCTACTGCGAAATAGAGGCAGAGATGCACCAGGCCTTGCCTAAGCACACACCCCCACAAACCCCGGAGAAGGGTTCAAAGCACTCGAAAGGCACAGCAGGCACTTCTTCTAAGTTAACTGTCCCCAATACTACTGAGTTAGGGCAGACACCTCTGTCTGAGCAAAAATTTATGGACGAGATTCAGTCCTTTAAAGAAGCTCTGAAAGAAATTGCAAATGAAGTAAAGATAACCAGGAGTGAACTTACTGAAACCAATCGAGCCATCTCAGACTTAGTAGCCCGCACTGTATCCATTGAAGGCTGGAAGGCAAGGATGGAACCAGAAATAATAGCTATCAGACAGTGCCTACATAAAGCTGAAACAAAACTGGAGGATTTAGAGGGCCGTAGCCGTAGAAACAATCTGATCATCTTTGGTTTACCGGAAGATGCGGAGGGCTCTACACCCATTCTGTTTCTTCAAAAACTTTTCACGAAAATCGTTGGCCCTCGCCTAATAATACAACTTATATTATAGAAAGGGCACATCGCTCATTACGTCCCAAGCCTGCCGCTGATAAACCCCCAAGGCCATTAATCATTAAATTCCTGAACTTTATGGACAAATCGTATATCCTGGGGCAAGTCAGAAGCCTACAAAAAATATTATGGGAGGATCACCCGCTAAGATTTACTCAAGATCTCCCAGTCACAGTAAGGCAGAAGAGATCGGAGTATCATCCCCTGGTTTCATGGCTAATACCTGCTTGGATCAAGTTTAAGATGCAATACCTGGCATGCCTATCTGTACAACATGCAGGAAAATGGGTGTCCTATGAAACTGCTCAACAAGCCAGTGCAGAAATAAAATCCTTATTCCCTGACCTCTTTGCCTCTTGCTGAGGATGCTGGCTGAGGGCCTTGATGATATTCCATTTCTTTCCTGGCTCCATGATGTTTTTGTTGCAACAGGGAATTTCTCACTGGTTAAAGTAGTTCATCTCTGCCACCTGCCCACAAGAGGTCGCCAAAGACTGTGCTTTCTTTTGTTTGAACTGAAGATAAGAAGATCATCTTTAAAACATGGATCAGTCATCTCGTGTTTGCCTGAGGAAAGATGCTTAACTCTATTTTGTTTTGAGCTACAACGAGACTCAAATCTGGATGCTATCTGTCCCCGGGTTTTTTTTTCTTCCTATCCCTTATTACTGGCCTGATTAGAAGACATTTGTTACAGCCCAGACTCTCTTCTCCCATCTTCCCTTGAAGAGGTAGTGCGATATCTTCGCTTATTGAACGCCGTTTACAGGAAGGAGAATGACTTCACTTACCATCAGGCTTGGTTGTCACTGAGGAGAATCTATGCTCTTGAACTCGGGCCCTCAAATACTAGGGTCTCTATTTTTAAGGCTATCCCTCTTCCCCCCCTTTTTATTTCTTTCTCTCACCCCCTTCCTTAGTTAATTCAGCTGCTGATATAAGAACTGGATAATCCAGTGAGCTGATGTTTAGATTGAACAGTTAAGATAAGATAAGATAAGATATAATTATTAGGTAGTTCATAGAGGGAGCTGGGGTGGGGAACAGGGTCGGGAGACAACTGCAATCCACTCAGTGTATCATGTTCTGGTACTGGTGGGGGATAGTTGCCATAGTGGGGGTTATAATCTGGTGTTTTAGGTTTGTAGGTAATGCGATCTGGGGAAGATGCCACTTTATGAACCAGATACCTAAATGGGACAATAAATATGTTGGTGACCTTGCTATGGAACTAGGGATATGGGTAAGAGGGAAGGGGAAAAGGTTCTACAGCTTTAAGCACCCATTTATAATATGCTGGATCCCCTTTTTGTTCACATATACATATGTTAGGTTATTTTTTATAGTATTGGGAGAATTAGCCAAATGGGTCAGTTGGGTAGAGGGTATTATTGCCATCGGGAACTGGGAGTTTGTATTAAGGGAAGGATATGGGAAAAGGGATAAATTCCACTTACCACAGGGTAAAGGGGTTGTGGCTTGTAGAGCTGGAGATACCGACAGATGCTCGATAGCTATTCTTAAAGGATACATTAAGATTTTTCTTACTTACTCATGGCCATACCTTTAAAGTTGTGCTCATGGAATGTTAAAGGTGCCCAGTCTTCCACTAAAAGAGCTAAAATTATTTTGCACCTCTGAGGATCAATATTATTATAGCCTTCCTTCAAGAAACCCACCTACCCACTGCACAGATTGGGATTTTTAAACGTTCATGGGTAGGTAATGTCCTGGGGGCTGGGTTTGATAGTCGTAAGTGGGGCATAGCTGTTTTGATTGCTTGCCGGATACCCTTCAAGTTATTAGAATCGATTATTGATCCTTATGGTAGATATATAATTATTAAGGTGATTCTGTTCCATACAGAAATGATTATGGGCTCAATTTACAGGCCAGTTGGAGATGACCCACATTTCTTTACTAATTTAGGAACTAAACTAGCTCCCTGGTCTAAATCTCCTATGCTTATTGGAGGAGATTGGAATATAGTTTTTAATAATCTGCTAGATCTAACTCTATAAAAGCTCCCCCCTCACCTCCGCTCAGTTGGCATTGAGAGAATTGATGGACTCACTTGGTCTTGTCGACCCATGGAGAACCCTCCACCCCTCACTAAAAGATTTCTCATTTCATTCCCAGCAACACAATACTTTTTCAAGAATTGACTACTTTTTGTTGTGGACTAAGCACCTATCGGGGTTCAAGTTTGTGAATATTTAGCAAAGGTGTTATCAGATCATCACCCAATTTTATTACAATGGATGCTACCTAACTCAACGACTCATGACAAAACGTGGAGGTTTAACTCTCATCTTTTAAAATCGGAACAATTAAGGGGCCATTTGGGAGATTTTATAGACAAATTTTACGAGTTCAACTCCTCTACCATGCCGAGATTGGATATACTATGGGGAGCTTTGAAATGTTCATTAAGGGGAGAGGTTATTCGTATAGCGTCAATAAGAAAAAAGAAAATATCCTATGAGTCCTCCCTACTCCTGCAACAGATCAGGGCATTGGAGCGAGGCCTTATGTCTCATCCAAAGCCTGAGGATTTAGAAAGTTAGAAAGCCTTCCTTCCAATATAATATCCTTCTTAGTGATAAAGTTGAACATCTTCTTCTGCGTTCTAAAATTACATACTTTGACCAAGGGGATAAGGCTGAAATTACTAGCCATGAAACTTAGAGCTCAGATGGTGGAAAGATTTATTGCAGCCGTCGAGATACCTCCTACACTCTATATCGTCCCGAGGACATTGCCTCTTCCTTTAGGACTATTATCAGAAACTTTATTCTTGCTCCCCTATGACTTTTTAGTTGCACCTCAATGGATTATTTTCTTCAAGACATAGAGCTCCCACAACTATCTCAAAACCAAGCCTCAATTCTGCAAGCCCCTTTAACTTTAAATGAGGTCTACCAGGCCATCGATGCTCTATCGCCAGATAAGGCCCCTGGCCCTGATGGCTACACGTCTAATTTTTATAAAGCATTCAAAGCCCAAATAGGTCCTAAACTCCTCAATTTTTATGACTATATTTACAGGAATGGCCTTTGAGATCACAGCTTCACCTCTGCTACCATTGTGGTCATATTAAAACCAGATAAAGATCCCAATATGATGTTTAGCTACCGCCCAATTTCCCTCATAAATGTAGATTTGAAGACCTTAGCAAAAATTTTAGCTACCCGCTTAGCCCAAATGTGGCAAACATTACTTAGTCTGGAGCAAGTGGGTTTTGTGGCTGGATGCCTGTCGGCAGATCACATGAGGAAAATCTCCCATCTTATCTCTGCGTCCAGGGATTCCAATATACCATCAGTCTTGATGTCACTGGATACAGAGAAAGCTTTTGATCGGGTGTCATGGGACTACTTATTCCATTTACTCCCGAAGTATCAAATTCCGATGCAATTTGTAAGGTGGGTTAAGGTTCTTTACTCCTCTCCATCAGCTCGTGTTTTTTGTAATGGTGTGTTCTCTTCCCCCTTTACATTACACCAGGGCACCCGCCAAGGTTACCTGCTTTTTCCTTATTTGTTTAATTTATTTTTAGAACCTCTCATCAGAAAGCTGAACACCTCGGCCTTGGTTACAGGAATCACTATTAACCATCTCCAATACAAAATATCAGTATATGCGGATGATATCTTACTTCACATAACATATCCAACGAAATCTATACCGGCTTCATTGGATATTATCCAGGAATTTGGTTGTTTATCTAACTATAAATTAAACTTGTCTAAGACTGAGGTCATGCCTCTAAATAACTGGACCCTAAAGGCTGATATCCAGCATCTTGGGCTCACTTGGGTTAAAGATAGGTTGAAATACCTGGGTATCTATTTATACCTTTCTACTTTCAAAATGAAGCAGTATAATATAGATCAATTAATAACTCATATTAAAATTGACCTCCACCAATGGGAATGCTCCCTATTTCTCTTTGGGGGCGAATTAACATTGTTAAAGTGAATATCTTGCCCCAGCTGTTATACCCCCTTCAACTATGCCATCAATATTTACCTAAGAAGTGGTTTACTTATGTTCATGGTATCATTTCCAACTTCATCTGGAAGCATAAACCTCCGTGTAGATCGATATCCAAGCTACAAAGACCAAAAGAATTAGGGGGATTACAAATCCCTAATATATATCTTTACTATCTTGCTGCTAATTGCTTAGTTGTCTCACAATGACTGACTTCTTTTCGCCTCCCAGATCGAAATCTATGTCCCTTTGTGGCTGCAGATAGAAGAATCGCTCTGTATCTCAGCTGGAGTAGATATAAGAGACACTACCATACCTTTCACTAATAAGATACCAAAACAACTAAAAATACCCCATTATGAAAACCCTTCATATCCATAAACAGTTGAATCATACCATAAGAGAAACCATGGAGAAAGACATTTCCCAGTGTATTCTGGGTAATCCTAATTTTAAAATGGGGGGAAGATTATTACTCAAAGGTTTTGGATGGAGGGGCTGGGAAAAAGGTCATAGACTTAACGGAAAACTATAGATTATTAACCTTTCCAGAGGTAATGGCTAAGTATAATGTGCCTGTATCCTCTTCTTTTAAGTATCTTCAGATTTCCCAGGTCCTTTTAAGGCATTTTGTAGTGGGCTGTGGGACCACCATCTGTCTGGGCCCATACTTAGTACGTTACATATAAGGCCGAATTCTCATTTAATGTCATACTATTATAAAGAGCTGCAGAAAAAAGTTGCAGACCTGGATGGTATGCCTCATTATGCATGGAACAGCTCCCTTCCTCCAACCACCGAGGATTCCCATCAGTGGTCACAGATCTGGAAAAGGTTGTATAAGGATATTAGATGGGACCGTTATAGATTGCTACAATTTCAGATTATACAGGATCTATACTACACTCCTGTTAAACTTTTTAAAATGGGTAAGCTCCAGGCAGATCTGTGTACCAGATGTGGGAAACAGCGGGGTGCACTACTCCACATTTTATGGGAATGTCACAAAGCTTTCCCCATCTGGGAGAGTATTAGTGCTAGACTTAACCCACTATTAGGTTTGCAAAATGCCTTTCAACCAGGAATTTGTATTTTGGGTGACTCAAGAGATATCCTTATTGGTAACCAAAGGAAACATATGATGCTAATCTCCTTATGTGCTAAGAAAGTGATATTGCATCACTCCACATATGTAGAGTGGCTTCAGGAAATTCTTTTTGCTCTGCAAGCAGAATACAGTATAGCGAGCTACTCTGGAAATAGTAAAAAATATCAGAAGACCTGGGCCCCTCTACATACCCTATTATGTAATTAATATGCCCTGCAATGGCTCTGGGAATTTACCCTAAAATGTCTGGATAAATACCGATAATATATGGCTATTTTCTGTTGATCCAGCTTCTCCCTTCTAATTTATGCTCCCTTTTTTCTTTCTCCTTTTCTTGTTCATTATCTTTTTCCCTATGGCAAGGGACAGGGAGGGGAAGGGGGTGGTTTATATACCTATTTACTGATTTCCTTTTTTACTTCCCTTTTCACTTTTATTATGGTAGAATGTTTTCATACACCACTAGGCCCTGATCAGCTATTAAGTTTAAAGTAATAATGTGGTGTATTGTACCATGTTATGTAACAGGAATATGGACTGATTGTTGTTTGGTAAATTTAATAAAGTTCACTAAATATGAAAAAAAAAGGGGAGGGAACTGGTAAATAACAAGCAGCATATAACCTTTGCCTTAAAAAACAGACAAGAACAATTCACGAGCAGGTTTACTAGGTGGATAATACACATTATGAACAGAGATGCCACCTCTGTGCCTTAAAGGTATAGATCTTTTTGAGTCCAAGACATTTGACATATTTTGGGATGCCAAATGAAGAACTGCTGTTCCTCTTCTTATATTTTACATACTATTTGCCAGCAGATTAGGCCTTACGGTCTATCGAGTCTGCTCAAACCTTAGATCCCTAGTTGGGTGCCGAGGCCCTCCCCTCCCTTGTGTTCCAGAAACCCCTATCATCCGTCCCCACCCCCCTGGAACAAGCCATCATCTGATACATCCACTTTCTGTGTCTGTCCCACCCTCTCTTGAAGCCCTCCACTGTGGATCTCTGAACCAGCTCGCCAGGCAGTGCATTCTAAGGGTCCACCACCCTCTCAGTGAAAAACCTCCTCCTCTTTTCCCCCCTCATCCTTCCACCTTCCAACTTCAAACCGTGCCCTCTTGAGGTGCCTGAAGACCTCAATCATGTCCCCCTGTCTCTCCTCTCCTCCAATGAAAACAGGCAGAGCTCCTCAAGTCTGTCCTCATCGTCAAATCCTAGCCTCTCGTATCATCTTAGTTGCCCTCCTCTGTACCCTCTCCAGGAGCTGTATGTCCCTCTTCAAGTGTGGTCTCCAGTACTGTACACAGTACTCAAGGTGTGTTCTAACCAGTCCATTGTACAGCGGCAGAATCACTTCCTTGCTCTAGAGGTGATCCCCTTATGATGCATCCCAACATCCTGTTTGCCTTGCTAGCCGCTCTCCTGCACTGCTCAGAGTTATTCATACATGCATCCACCATGACCCCTAGGTCTTTTTCCCCTATTGAGGCCTCCAGCGCCTCCCCTCCCAGGGTGTACCTGTGTTTAGGGTTTCCCCAACCAAGATGTAACACCTTGCACTTGGTGATATTGAAATTTAATTTCCATGTGTGAGCCCAGCTTTCCAGGGTGTCCAGGTCCCCTTGCAGGGCCAACCTCCCCTCTTCTCCCTCAACTACTGCTCCCATCTTGGAGTCATCCATGAAGAGACTCATTTCACACCCTATACCCTCCCTGATGTCCGATATGTATGCATTAAACAGGATGGGACCAGGACCGAACCCTCGGTGCCCACTACCAACCTCTCTGGGGTTGAGAGCTCCCCACAGACCACTACTCTCTGGGTGCCTCCAGCTAGCCAGTTTTCAATCCATCTGACCATCAAAGGGCCTACTCCTAACCCCATCAGTTTCTCCACCAGACCATTGTGGGGGACAGAGTCAAATGCCATGCTGAAGTCCAAGAATAATACATCCACAGGCTTTCCTCTGTCCAGTTCTGATGTTACCCATTCGTAGAACTCCACAAGGCTGGTTTGACATGATCTACCTGGCACAAACCCATGTTGCCAACTATCCAGACCTCCACTCCTCCAAGTACACCCCCAATCGTTCCTTTAGTATAATCTCCATTAATTTTCCCACCACAGAGGTCAAACTGATGGGTCTATAGTTACCTGGTGCTTCCTCAACCCCCTTTATGGATTGGCACCACATGCCTCTCGCCCAATCCTAGGTACCCTCCTGTCTCAAGTGACCTGTTGAAGAGTTCCGCCAGGGGTGTAGCCAGTATGTCCACCAATTCCCATAGTACTCTCGTATGAATGCCATCCAGCCCAGGAGATTTGTCTTTCTTTAGGGCCTTGAGGGCTAACCACACCCTTTTGGCAGAGATAGCATCATCTGTCCCCTCCACCTTACTGGCCTTATTATCCTTATCCAGATGTGACACCCCTGGGGTACCTCTCCCTCCCTCTTGCTCCATTTCTGTTGCTCCCCTGATCCCACTTACTGCCACTTCTATCCCCTTCGTGCCTTGCTTTGTAGATATCCCATCCCCCACCCTAGTGAACACAGAGGCAAAGTACTCGTTAATTACCTCTGACTGGTCCCTCGCCTCTTCCACCCACCCTCCCTCCTTCTGATCTCAATCTGCTGAGATGGCCCTTAGTTTTTCTCCACTCCCCAATGTACCAGAAGAACCCCTTTTCCCCTCCATGTATCCCCTGTGCCAGCCGCTGCTCTTTACTGGACTTTGCTCCCCTCACCATACGGGTGACTTTTCTAGATGCAAGATGGTACATTTCCTTATCCCTATCCCCTCTTGTTGTTTTATATTTTTGTAGGCAGCCTTCTTTTCTCTGACTGCTACCTGTACCTCACTGGACCACCAGCATGGTTTATGTGACCTTGCTCCTTACGTTTCAACTTAGCGCAGATCCTGACTGCCTCATGAAGTCCCCGTTTTATGACCTCCCATCTCCTTTCCACACTTGTCATTGATGTAATCCCCTTCAAGTGATCCTTGAGAATATTTCCCATGCCCACAAAGTCTGCCCCCTGAAGTCCACTGCCAGTGTCCTAGATCTCACCCCCTCCCCCATGCTTATTTGAAACCAGACAGTATTGTGGTCGCTCCCAGTCAGGGGTCCTGTACAACCATGCCCCTTACCAGATCCCCATCTGCCAGAACCACGTCCAGGACATGCCTCTCCCTTGTGGGCTCCATCACATGCTGTGTTAAGAACACATCCTGGAAGCCGTCCAGCAGCCTCTGCTCCTTGGCCACCTTAGAGGACATGGTTCCCCAGTTTGTACCTGGCATAATAGGTCCCCCATCAACATTCCTCCTTCCCTTTTGGTCCACACTGGGCAATGATGTTGTCCAGCAAACCATCCTCTAGAACATCACTCATCCCAGGGGCCTATATACTACCCAGCTTGACCTTATCTCCTGCTGGGGATCGTAAGGTGACCCATAAGGCCTCCCGTTTCCCTCTGCCTCTTCTACCCTAGCAATTTCTATGTCATCTCTAATGAACATAGCCACTCCACCCCCTCTTACCTCCTTTCTATCCTTCCTAAGCATAGTGCATCCCCGTGCGTTTAGGTCCCAGTCATGGTTTTTGTTGGCCCATGTCTCCGTGACCGCCACCACATCCACCCTCCCCTCGAACAGCATGGCCTGGAACTCTGGCAACTTGTTTCCCAAGCTCCTGGCATTTACTAACACCAACCCCCAACCCTTATCCATGATCCTCTTTGTCGAACCCCACCCAGATTCCTTATACTTCCATCCTCCCTCTGCTCCTCCTGAAACCTCCACCCCCAGTCTGTTTCTTCCCTCCCCCCTTGGGCTTGAAGGCTACTCCCCTCATCTGGAGGAGAGGGCTTCTGGTCAGCCCCTCCCTTATCCCTTCCCCCCCTCACAAGTTTAAACCCCACCTTTCTTGAATGTAGTCAGCCATCCCCTGTTTAAGGACTTCCTTCCCTAATGAGGCAAGATGAAGCCTGTCCTTGGCATATAGTCCCTTATCCTCCCAAACTCCATTCCAGTTCCCTAACACCCCCAACCCACTCTCTTCACCCCACTTCCTGAGCCAGTCATTAACCTCTGTGAACTTCATTTTTTTCTCCACTGAGGCCTTTGGTACTAGCAAAATCTCCAAAAAGGAAACGTTGCATCCATTATCCCGACAGATTCTGGCAAGTTCTTGGAATCTTGCTTGGATTTCCAAACCGCTATTTCCCTCTAGATCGTTAGTTCCCAAATGCACCAGGAAATTCGGTTTCCCTCCACATTCCCTAACCATTTCATACACCATGAACTTTGCTCTGTGCACTGTCAGCCCAGAGATACTCACTACCTTCACCTGGCTGGCATCCACCCCCTGTCCCTCCACTGGATACCCCTAATCATTGAGTCTCCCAATAACAGAACCTTAACACCGCCATCATCCTTATGGTTACCTCCACTATGCCCTCTCAGCCCCCTTCCCCCCTTTATTCATGATCTCAATTCCACGAGTCTTCCTGCCTTATTAGAGACCCCCTTGTCACCCTCCCCTTTCTGCCTCCCTCGTTATTTTGCCCACTTAACTCAAACACCCTCTGAATAGGTGTCCCCTTTAACCCTCTCTTATCTGAACCATTTATCCTGG
Source organism: Neoceratodus forsteri (assembly GCA_016271365.2). NCBI lineage: Eukaryota > Metazoa > Chordata > Ceratodontiformes > Ceratodontidae > Neoceratodus > Neoceratodus forsteri. Next base: position 1,607,449,234 of record CM057449.1, read on the forward strand.
CCTGATGGTTTCCCCTTCCCCCACACCACCATCCTCCCCCTTGTAATAGTACCCCTGCCTCCAGAGGCTCTCTGTGAGGTCCCCTTCCAGCTAAGGCCCCATCTGTGGTACTGACCCCGTTGAAGGGGCTCCTCTCCACCTCCTTGTCTCCCAGTTTCTCTCCAATCATGCTCTCCTCCCTCATGTCTGCAATATGTTGCATCTCCCCATTGCTTAATATTTATGTTTCCCTTCTCCCTCTGGGACTATTTCTATCCTTTCCATTGCGGTCTGTGATGCCCTTGGGTATCCGACTCCCTCCCGGCCTCTGTATAAGTTCCTCATTTCACCAACCTTCCTCCCCCCCTCTAGGTTGTAGTAGCTCAAATTTATTGTGACAGTCTATGTCAGCCTCCATCAAGTAACCGGGTTTCCCCTGACTGCACCTCTAAACTGTCCCTCTTCTTCCCCTCTTGCTCTGTTCACCTTGGAGCTTCCTTCCCATAGTCTACTGTTTTGGCTTCCTTTAACGCCCTCCTGACTCTTCCCCTCCACTCTCTTTGTATTCAGAATATTCACCCGTATGCTTTCCCTTAGCGTCAACATCCCTATCTAAGGGTCCTCTGTCCCTAATATCCCCCTCCTGCTTGCTGTAACATGCGTCCTGTAATTTCAGGCGTTGCCCCAGCCTCCACTCAGCCCCACCATTCTGCTGCCCATATCCACACCCCTTATCCTTGGACACCCCCCCAGCTCCCCCAGCTTACTTCTTAACCAATATACCTCACTACTGATACAAGATATCTGTCTACAGAGTGGGCAGCCTCTCTCTCTCCAGGCCCAATTGAGAATTATTGCCATCCCACAGCCTGTGCAGCCTACAACCCTTCCGAAGATGCCTGCCATGGTGGAATATGGCCACTCTGTTTATCCCCCTCTGTTTATAATGGCACACCCCCTTTTCTCAGTCCCTTTCCCCTGGAATACAGTTTCTCTCTATACTGACTGCAGTTATTTACAAACCCAATTTCAACCCACCCATAAAAGTTCCCAAGTCTCACAAACACATACAGAGTCAGTGTGTGTTCAGTCCCACTAACAGTGTGTGTGTGTAGACATCAGGTACCGTATGATGTCACAGGCCCACCAGCTCCTGTTGCTTCAAATTTCAGTCCCAAACAGAAATACTCAGCCCTTCAATCCCAACCCCCAGTGGCTTTTCAGTAATTAAGAAAGCCTACAAAACAGGGTGGGTGTGAGGGCTCTTACCAAACACCAGGCAAACAACACATTTAAATTTCACTCTAATTATCATTGCCAAACAACTGTTCCCAAGCCTCCAAAGTTACAATATCACAGCCCAAGTAACAGTTCTAACTCAAGGTAATAATTTTTAACACATAGAACTAATTTCACTTACAAAACTATTCAAATATTTCAGTTAAAACAGAATATAACCCCAGACCTCTGTCCTTACCAGCCTGCTGCTTATGTTCCTAAGTGAACAATGAAAGCCAAGGTAATTCCTGTTAAAGACAAGGTAATTCCTGCTAATGTCCCCCCCTAACACCAGGCAAACAACACATTTAAATTTCACTCTAATTATCACTGCCAAACAACTGTTCCCAAGCCTCCAAAGTTACAATATCACAGTCCAAGTAACAGTTCTAACTCAAGGTAATAATTTTTAACACATAGAACTAATTTCACTTACAAAACTATTCAAATATTTCAGTTAAAACAGAATATAACCCCAGACCTCTGTCCTTACCAGCCTGCTGCTTATGTTACCAAGTGAACAATATTCTGTAACATCAGCCCCTTGAAGAGCCTTCCCTCTTTGGTCTCCAAATGAAAATGTATGAATATGCTTTATGCTAGACTGTATATTGTAACCGTGAATCTCATGAATTAAAAAAAAATACTTACAAAAATGAATACAGTGTTTGAGGGAGTCAGAGGTTAGATGGCAATGGCGGTGAGCAGAAGGTATGTGCCAGTCACAGTCACTGGGCTGGAGGATCGTGCTCCGCGGTGCTGGTAAGTACCAACACATATCAGGGACTGGGATATATGGAGTGAGGCATGACCACCAGACTCCAGGGGATGCATTAATAGGAATGGGCAGTGGTAAGGGGGCCCCATATACCAGGGATGGCATCATCGTGTAGCAGGAGGGAACAGCTTCTTGACAGCAAAATATCATCAACAGAAACAGGGAGTGGTAAAGGGACAACCACACACCAGGGCTGACATCAATGGGAATGAGGTGTGGGATTGGGACTATTGGAACCTAGGGATCGTATCATTTGAGATGGTGAGACATGAGGGTGCACCTGGCATAACATGCTGTGAGAGGTTGGGTTCTGTGGTAATTAGTGTGACCATAAAACCTGATTTTTGATGGCCATAAGTAGCACTATGCAAACAGCTAGTGAAAAGCATTCAATAAGACTGGCCACTGTGTAGATGACCCTGCCTCTCCTTTTCATGTGCTCATGTAGTGGTTTATCACTCATGTAATAACTACTTTGCTTCCCACAAACCAAGGCTTCCAACATGGTAGTTACATTGCTAACTAATGAAACAAGGACCAAAACTTAGTTTTTGTGGAGCAATGGAACTCTGTGCAGTACTAAACATTTAAATATGCTGCCCACTCGCTCAAAGTTTTCACTGATCCATCTGCAGCTCTTTAAATATCTTTCTTAAATAATGAGATATTGGTAGGAACTTCCAAAAGAATTTCAGCATTTTACTTTATGTATTTCTTATTTTCCTTTCTGTCTTAGCCTGTGTTTTTCCTCCTTAAAACAGTTAGGTATTGCAGCTAGGGAACAATGTGAAATAAATCTCACTAGGTAAGTAAGCAAATGTTTTTTGTTTGTTTTTAATCTAACTCTTTTTATCTTGATTTTTTTATTATTTGGCTTTGATATATTGTATAGCAAGTATACTGATCAAATATTCAATGAAGTAAAAATTGTGCATCAAAATATTACGCTCGAACATCTCAAGCTTGAAAATCTATTAGTCAGTGAATACAAAAAGAAGTTGGCTCAAGGGTAATAACAGTGCCAGTCTGAGAATATTGGATTCAGGGCAGATGATGCATTTACTCTTTAGAACACAGAACATGAGATACCAGGCACATGATGAATTACAACCTGTGCCAGTTAGTAAAGGAGCTACCCATCCCCATTGACTATGATAGCAGCTGTTTGTCTTGCCTGACAGTTGGAAGAGATGGTGGGGTCATGTGGAAACTAATGAGAAACTTAAGCTTTTAAGCACACTTTTCAAAACAAATGCATAGCATCAGTTAGGCCATACTGAAAGCAGTAGATAGCTCTGCCACAGAAACAGCTACTATCTTCCACAATTAGACCACCAAGTAAAGAGATGAAAATTATTTTGCAGAGGACTGTTAAAGGTTGTACATTTGAACTGGACATATTTAAACTCATGTTTGGTATCCATTCCTATAATATAGTAATTACTTGTGCTTTAATAGAAGCAATATTAAAATGTTGCAATATGGCTATTTAAATTATAGACCCTGTTCTTAACAGTATAAATACATGGGCACATGAAAAGAACAAGGAAGGAACTCAAATATAACTTTTTTTTATCTGTCAACATACTGAGGGCTAAGAAGGTTGGCACTAACCCTTAAATCATTACACTCTTGGGCATACTACTTAATATTACCTGTACAGCTATTCAAATCATGCATGGGCATTTTATAATACCCCTGAACTTTCTATTTTATGTAAAATTGTATAATGTAGGGGTCTGTACACCAGGATGACCATAGGATGTCTTTCCAGAAAGAATGTTCATTATTCTGAAGTAATTAACCAAGGGCTTTGAGGTTTTCACACACCATAATGAGAAACATAAACATGCTTTCCTGAAACCAGTTTAGCTCAAGTTGTGTCAGATAATGTGTTATTGCAATCAGCACTCTTCACTGGGAGATGGAGACACAAGAGGGGAATAATTAATTGAAGTACCATTTGCAGACTCAGTTAGAAAAATATTTAGACTTGTAATCCCAGGGCCCCCACTTGGTGGTGAGGATACTCAGGTGTCAATCTGTAGTGGTAAAGGGATAGAAATGCTACTGTATGTGTCAGAGGACGCAGTGTGGTGCATCTTACTACTCTCATGATTTTCCCATCTGAGTGGCGTCATTTTTACTCACTGGGCTCAGGAGAATGGTTGGTTCTGGCAAAATGATAAAATCAAAGATTAGCTTATTGATACATGGTTGTTCTACACCTTACTTTGTAAACAATTGCACTATGTTCTAAAATTCTGTGTGCAATATTGAATTAAAATTGTTTAATGTCAATATTTAATTTTAATATTTATAGCTTAATTAAGCATATTTTCCATACCAATTGTTTTAGGTTACATTTCAATATAAAAGCAACATGGATGATGTGAAGCAGTACTGGAGTATCTCTAAACAACATGAGAGCTTTCTTATCTCTTCTGATCTTGTGTTTCTGTGCTTCTTCCTTGCTTATCTGACTTCCCCTGCCACTGTCACTATTTTACTATACCAAAAGCTTAGTTTTGATGAATGCTGCAGTATTTTGTACCAGTGAAAAACTTAAGTCTATTCTGCACCATGCATAAAAAAAGAAATCTGTCAGGAGTAACTTTGATGTAAACAGCTGTTACAGCCTTGACATTTCTTACAGTACAACTTGCACCCCCAGGCAATCCTGGCAATCAATGGCGGTACAAACATTAAGGGAGAAAAAATAGCCAGAAAGAGGTGCTAGAACTTGGAAGTGTTGAGGAAAATCAGTGAGCCTGTTTTAAGGATAAGTTGATGTCAAATTTGCATTTGGAAAATGTACAGTACTAAAATCTGATGTTTTTTGATGTTGCAGAGTCGGTCTGAATGAACTTGGTTTTCCTTTGGCACTTCAGCACTTTCATGTCATTACAAAGCATTTTTTACTGGAGGCACACTATGAGTATATTGAAGCCGTGTCAAGCCACTAGACCTGCACTGACCAGTCGGCAACACTGGAGACTGAGAACATCTTATGCTATGTACATCTCATAGAAACAGAAACATAGATATTGAGGGCAGATAAGTACTCCCTGCCCTACCTATTTTGACCATTTTCCCTTCTTACTATAACACTGCAGATCCTATTTGATCTCTGTCTTTGCTCCCCATTTCCCTACCTTTAAGGTCCCCCCTTTCCTACCTCTAAAGTTCCCTTATGCCTATCCCATGCATTTTTGAGGCCTGTTACCATTTTTGGCCCTACCACCTCTGCTGGGAAGTTGTTACAAGCATCCACCAATCTTTCTGTGAAGAAGTACTTCCTCATATTTCCCCTGTGCCCCCCAGCTTCATAGCATATCCCCTTGTTCTTCAGCATCTTTTTTTTCTGAAAAATTCTTCTGTCTTGAACTTGATTTGTACCCATGAGGTTTTTGAATGATTCTATATCCCCCCTCTCCCTCTTTTCATCCAGGCTGTACATAGTGAGGTTCTTTAGTCTCTGCTTATAGGGCTTGTGATGCAGACTCTGTACCATTTTGTTGCTCCCTCTGGACCAGCTCTATCCTATGTCCTTTGGGGGATGTGTTCTCCAGAACTGAACACAGTACTCTAGATGAGATCTCACCAGTGATCTGTACAGTGGTAACACCACCTCTCTCTTTCTGCTGATGATACCCCTCTCTCTGCACCCTAGCATCCCACTAGCTCTCTCGTCTCCTTGTCACACTGCCTGAATACCTTTAGGTCATCAGATATGATTACTCCCAGGTCCCTTTCCTGTTTGGTGGTGGTTAATACTATCCCTTCCATTTTGTACCCTGCTCCTGGGTTTCTTTGCCCCAATTGCATGACTGTGCACTTCTTCACACTGAAGCCTAGCTGCCACACCCTTGATGACTCCTCTAACCTTTCTAGATCACTATTCATTTTTTTTCACCCTCATGGTGTATCTACCCTATTACAGAGTTTAGTGCTATCTACAATGAGGTGTACCTTCCCTTCTAGCCTCTGTGCAATACTGCTTATAAAGATATTAAAGCAGATCAGTTCCAGTACTGATCCCTATGGCACCCTGTTTGTCACCTTACCTTCCTTGGAGTGAACTACATTTGCTACAACCCTCTGTCTCCTGTCTCAAACTAATTTCTCACCCAGTTTACCACCTTAGGACCCACTCTTAGGCTTCCCAGCTTGTTTACAAGTCTCCTATGTGGAATGGTGTTGAATACCTTACTAAAATCTTGGTAGGCCACACCCGTGCTTCCACCCAGTCAAAGAAATCTGTCAGATTTGTTTGACATGATCTCCCCCCAGTGAATCCATGCTGCCTTGAATTCTGAAGGCACTGAATTCCAATTATTCCACAGTCTTCTCCTTCAGTAGTGATTTCATTACTTTGCCCACCACTGAAGTCAGGCTGACTGGCCTGTAGTTGCCAGCTCCCCTTTGCTTCCACTTTTGGGAATTGGTACTACATCTGCTCTCCTTCAGTCCTCCGGAACCATTCCCATCTCCATTCAGTGGTTGAACAGGGCTGTCAGAGATGCAGCCAGCTTCTCCTGAGCTCCCTCAGTACCTTAGGATGCACCTCTTCTGGACACATTGCCTTGTCCACTTTCAGATTTGAGAGTTCCCACAAAACCCTCTCCTCTGTAAATGAACTAGTCTTCCTTCTGTGCTTCTGGCCTTTTTCTGTGGTTCCTCCCTTTCCCTTCCTCTGTAAACACTGAACAAAAGTGCTTGTTCAAGATGCCCACTGTTTCCTGGTCCCCCTCCACACACTCCCCTCCTTCCTTCCTAAGCCTTACTATCCCTGCCTTGGTCTTTCTCTTTTACTTACATACCTGAAAATACCTTGTCCCTTTTCCGCACTGCCTGGGTTATTTTATCCTCCATCTGTGCCTTTGCACTTCAAATTAATTTCCCTGCTTCCTCCTGTTTCTCCTGATGCACCTCACTGTCATCCTCTCTCTGTGTCTCCGTATAGCTCCTCAATGCTAACTTTTTTGCCCTTAACTTCCAGGCCACCTCTTTTGAGAACCCCAGCAGTCTATTTTTCCTCCTGCTTTTGCTTACTTATCTGATACAGAGGTTTGTTGCCTTCTCAATACCTCCTTTTAGATTTGCCCACTGTTGCTCTACTCTACCCATACCCCCCAACCCCACCAGAGCATCCCTGAGGCATTTCCCCTTCTTTTTGCAATTGGCTTTCCTGAAGTCCAGGACACTTGTCTTTGTGTGGTTGGATCCTGCCACAGTACTTACCTTTAGGGGTGTGGAGTAATGAATATTAAATCCTGAATACCACAAATAATATGGTGTTCGGTATTTGGGAGCTGAATACTGAATATCAGAGCTATTTGGTGATATTCAGTATTTGACAGTCCCGTGGGATTTCAAGATCTTGCAGGACTTGCTGGCCAATCACTGAGCATTTGGAAAAGCTAGATCACATGATACTTCGATTGCTGAGTAGTGGAGAGATATCGCAGTGGAGAGTGGAGAGAGATCTGTGTCAGCAGAGATTAGGAGCTTCAAAAACTAATATTTTCATCACAAAACCTTAATTTGTTTGCTCTGTACAGTGTGTCTTTGGTGCCTAGTATTAGTGGAAACACTGGCAGGGTTTTTTTCATGAATAAATCATCTGATGTACTGATTTTATTTGCTAGGAGCTGCAGAGAAACTAGCTTACCCTCATTCTCAGGGCCGCTCCTAACTGCCTGGTGGAGAGATCTTAGTGGAGTAGAGTGGAGAGAGATCTCTGAGACAGCAGAGATTAGGAGTTGCAAAAAACTAATATTTTCATTACAACACCTTATTTGTTGTTCTGTACCGTGTGTCATTAGTGCCTAGTAGTAGTGGGAGCACTGGGAGGGTTTTTTCTGGATACATTTTTTTTTATTTAGTACTCAGAATTACAACCTTTGAACTAAAAGCTCATTTACAAAGGATCATCGTCACAAGGGTAGGGGAGCGTGTATAAGTTTGGAGTCAGTAACAGCTTAATAGGCATTGTCAAGAACATCTAATAGTAAGAAAATTGTGAACAGGAGAAATCAGTACACACTGGCAATAGCATAACAATGTAGGATAAGATAGGCAAATAACAACACATAACCAAAACAAGGGTACATAGTCAATGGGGTTGGGTTCACATGTCGTGCCATACAATTAAGTGCTTAAGTCAGAGTTAGGTGCTAGTTTGAGAAAAAATCAGAAGTGGAAGCTAGGCAGGATCTTGCATTGGGAGGAAACAGGAGCTGGAGCTGTTCATCAGAACTGATACCTAAATGTTACTAGGATATAGCCAGAGGAGTCAGCCTAGGCATAGTAGTCAGAAAGGGGAGAGAACCAATCAGGATTAGGTAGGAGAAGAGGAATCAAAGGAGGAGGATGATGGTAGGCTCAAAGTTGGGTGGTGTAAGGAGGTCAGTGGGTGAAGGTATGTCAGGGAGAGTGTGAGAGGAGAAAGATGAGCAGGCAGGTGGGTAGACATGGGCAGGTGGTGAGCAGAGAGTTTTGTGCCAAATTGTAGAGTGAAAGAAGAACCTTGGCAAGTCTAGGGTTCTGGTACCTACTAGGCTAAGAGTGGCTGTGGCAGCGTACAGTAGGGGAGATGGTCTTTAGGAGCATGGCTTTGGGGAACAGAGGTGTGCTGGCTCGTGGGTAAAGAGTGGCAATAGCAATGTACAGGAGTGTAGATAGACTTCCTTAGCTCAGACTTGTAAGCCCAAGTTGGGTAAGGCTTGTGGTGGCAGTTGGCAGCTCATTTATCCAAGCAGGGGCCCTGGTGGCAAAGGTTCGTCTCCTCAAGGTAGTCCTTCTAAATCAAACAGTTAATGCATGTTTGGTAACACTTCTTGTGGCATGTTCAGCTGGAGCAGGATGGAGTAAGGCTTGTATATAGGAAGATGCAAGTCTGAGTAGGACCTTCTGTCCCAAGATGCAGGTATGGAGCTTAATGTGGTCCATAAGTGGGAGCCATTCAGTCCGTATGTACAGTTCACATGTATGCAATAGGTGATCTGCCCCAAACGCAAACCTACAGGCTTTATTTAAGGAGTCATGCACTTTGAGCAGGCTAGTTTCAGTGGCGACCCCATGGACTACATTCCCATAGTCCAGGATTGGAAGGATTGTACCTCTGACTGCCTGTGTCCTGGTCGCAGGAGTAAGACAGAACTGTACAGGGCCCCTAGTTTCCTATTGACCACTGTGGTAATATTGTGTATATGTTTGTCGAATGATAGGGATTTATCTATGGTGATACCAAGATACAGGAAGGAAGTTACCTGCTCCAGGGTGGTGTGAGAGCTGCAGGTAATTGAGAGAAGTGTGGTGGACCTCTTATTTTGTCATCTGGTAAAGAGCATTGCCTTGTTTTGTTTACTATTGACCACCAGCATGCTGTCCTTGAACCATTCCTGTAGTATGTTAAAGTTGTTCTGCAACTCCTTAGTCAGTGCTTCTAGGCAGGAGTTTCTTGAGAATAGCACTGTGTTGTCTGCATATAGCAGGATCTCAGATGTGGGGCAGACATCAGGGAGGTGGTTCACAAAGATGCTGAAGAGGAGAGGGCCCAGTATAGACCCCTGGGGTACACCTACTGGCACCTCACAGGTGTTGGAGGTAGCACTGTTAATTCAGACTTTTTGAGATCACCAGGATAAATAGCTGGAGAACCATTGGACTGAGCTGGGGGACAGTCCTAGGCCTCTTAACCTGTGAAGCAGCAGCTGGTGGTCCATGCGGTCAAAGGCATTGGTTAGGTCTATAAAGATTGCCCCAACCAGCTGACCCCAGTCGAGTGCCTCATGTACGTATCCAGTGAAATTAATAAGGGTGGTATTAGTACCGTGCAGTTGCGAAAGCTGTGCTGTTGGTGGGAGAGTACATCGTAATTGTGCAGATGGTCCATGAGTTGGTCAGCTATGATTCTCTCCAGAGCTTTTGAGAGTGGCGAGAGAATTGAGATGAGCCTACAATTTGAGACTAGTGGATCACCCCCTTTGTGCACAGGTGTGACCAGGGAGGTTTTCCATGTGGAGGGAAAGGTAGCCATTTGGAGTGACAGGTTGAATAGCTTGTTGATGGGTCCAATGACCTCAGGAAGGGCTATAGATATCAGTTTCATGTCTATACTATCACCACCCATCCTAATTTTGCCAAGGACTCTGGTAAGGTATTTTTTATTTCATTGATGGTTACCCTTCTGAAGTAAAAGGCTGGGGAGGTCCTGTATTGGAGGAAGAGGACGAGTGGTCAGAGGTTGCTGTTTCATCTGGGTACATAGCCAGTTTTGGGGGAAGGATGGCACTGTAGTGAGTAAATGCCTTGTTGAAAATATTTGCCATAATATCTGCATCAAGTATTACTTCCTTCATCGTTGTGGTGAAGCATGGATGGGGAGGATCTGTCGCTGCTTCCAATGAGGTTTTCTATATGCCAGAATTTCTTGCTGTCACCCCAGCATTGTGATTGAAGGTTTTTGTGGTAAGTAGCCTTAGCCTGTCGGATAGCCCAAGTGCACCTGTTTTGGGCCTCTTTGTAGCTTTGGATAGCCATAGCAGTCCCAGTTGCTCAAGCCCAGTGACAAAGTAGATTAAGCTGTCACATCAGGCTTTGGATTTGTGGGGAGGCCTAGTCCATACTGCAGCCTTTAATCAGTTTCTTTCAAAATGGGGAATTTATCCACTGCAGTGTTAAAAGTGGTTGAGAAAGAGCTCCAGGGCTGTGTCAACAGAGGGGCATGAGTCAAGGAAGCTCCAACCAATCCCTGTGAGGTAATTCCTAAAGCCACCCATTGTGGAATTTTTTATGACTTAGTTCCTCACCATTCCAGTGGGAAACTTAGTCTGTTTAGTCATCCACTCACATTGGACAGGTGAGTGGTCACTGAGGGTGTCAGGGAGCACCTTGACATTCTTTAGCCACTCCGGGTGCATTGTCAGCACCCAGTCAATCAGTGTGCTAGAGCCTGTGTGGTAATTTGTGAAGGTGCAACTCTTGACCATCTGTGTTAGATGTAGCCCCGATACCAGAACTCTGTGTACAGAGCTGGAGCTGGCAAGCCAGCTGGAGTTAAAGTCTCCAAGTATGATTGTTTCTTTATTCTGGCTGGCCTGGGGGTAGAGGTAAGCAAAGGCTTCTAGCCCACTTGCTGCTGCCCTGGTGGGATGTATACAGCTATAACAATCAGACCTTTACCCCCTTTGCCTATCAGGATTTTTATAGCTAAGCATTCACAGTCATCATTAGTGGCTGACAATTGGACTCTGTGACATTGCAGATTGTTGCAGGTATAGATTGAACATCCACCTCCTATTTTCCCTGTGCAGTCTAGACAATGCAGGTTGTAGCCAGATATGGAGACTTCTGAGTTGGATGTGTGCATTGTGAGCCAAGTCTCTGTTAATGCAATGATGTCAGGCTGGAAAAGTGTCACCCAAGCCACAAGCTGTGTCAGCTTGGCTAGGAGGCTGCATATATTCATAGCCACAATCCTTAGTTGTCCATTATTAGCTGGGGTCTGGGCTGATGAAGCCAGTAGGCATAGGTTGGGGTGGATGTTTACAGACAACAACAGTAGTAGTAAAATGAGTTTCCTGCTTATTTTTGGGAAGAGGAACTTTACTTTTAACTTTTGGTGATCTTGTGAGTTGCAATTAATAGCTGGGGTTCTGATTACTGCGCTTAGGCTGGTGAATAGCCATAAGGACAGGAATGAGATCCCTGCGATAGTGGTGGATCAAGATGATTGTAGCAAGGGGTGAGCTTGTGGGGGCTCTCTGATGCTAGTCTCCCACTGTGATGACTTTATACTATGTAGGACAGGATAGTCAGTGCGGCAAGTGGTGATAGTAGAATCATGGTGTTTTTGTCCCAGAATAGTCACCAGGAGAAGGAGCAGCTGCAGGGGGGTAGCCCGTTGGAATGTAGTGAACACTCCCTTTGGTGGTCATTATTAGGAGTAATAATATGTAGCCCCCCTTGCTGTGGAAGCTTTACAGTCTTGAGCTGCTAGAAATTTGTGCCGTGCAGGGTGTTGGGCCTTTTTATATAGAACTCCTTATGCTTTTGTGCTCCTGACAGCTCTGCCTCGTTAATGAGATGAGCCTCCACAAGCTCTTCTGTTATAGCTGGGTCCCTGTTAATTTAGAGTGAGGAGGGCAGTCTAGTCCTGAGCAGATAATATTGGGAGTGATGGATAAGCCCACATGCAGGAGAGAACTATGGAGTTGAAAATTGTGCTTTAAGGGCTATTTAGCTCTCAGTTTATTTAGGAAGGGCAGAATTGTCCTCAAGCAGAAGACCACTAGAGAAAGGTTGCGAAGTCATGATTGGTAAGGGGGGAAAAGTCTAAGATTAATACTACTATAGAAAGATGCAAGGACTAAAGGGCTGATAAAGATAAGGCAGCAACAATGTTTGTTAAATTTGAGCACGAGAGAGGATTACCCCATTAAGAAGTTGCAGAAAAGGAGAGCCCCTTTAAGAAGTTGCTGTAATTGACCAGTATGAGGCCTCAGGGAGCAGGGATCACTGGGGAAGTGTATTTAATAAAAGAGGAGCGGTGGGGGTGAAAAAATGTCCAGTGAGTAGTACAGCAAGGCAGTGGCCGAGCTGTGATTTGAAAAGGGTGCCTTGAGCACTTGGTTTCTCAATGGGGATCTGCAGCATCCAATCAGGAAGTGGTCACAGTTCCCAGGACCCAGTCGAATTATGGGGCTTGAAGCCTGACAGCTCTGAGCTAGGAGCTGACCGATCGTACCTGCTTTCCTTGGTCAGGGGGTGGTGGGCTGGATGCAGAGGTCCATCCACCAGCAGGTAACAAAGCCAGGGCCGCTCGGCTGAAGTGGAGAGCCCGATTTGGGCTTGTGGCTAAAAAGGAGCAGAAAAAAGGTGGGCCGTTAGTTAAACAAAATCTGGTCAGATCCACCATGGCTGCATAATGAAGTTAGTGAAGTTGTGAGGAATTGTTAAGGAGGCATGGAGAAACAACACAATGATTTGTAAGTAGTAAGATTTGTTTTAGTTTCTGTTCTAAGGAAGGCATACACATCATTAGGAAAATATATGGAGGTGTACATTGTAATGGAAGGAATAGGAAGCTTACAAAAGAACCTCAGAGCAAATGCTACTGATGTATATGTTATCCAGGATGATATTGTCCAGACAGCCAGATTTTAAGGAAAACACAATTGCACATATCCCTATAATGAAAAGCATCAAGGGAAACATATGCAAATCCACATGATGGTACAGAAGGTAGCAGTACATGAAAAAGTAATGGCTGGCATATGTTCAGCCCCGGGATTATTTACACAGTTTTTTTTCTTTTCTTTTTTTTTAAAGAGAAACAGGATTTTTTCCATGAGGTGATGTAAGTTATATTTAAGCAATGTGTTGACGTCAGGAAGTCAGGTGTAATGATGATAACCTGATTGAGAAAATGTGATATTAAATTTCAGAGGGGGTCGCTTTTGATAAGGGTAAGGTAGTTATGCTTGTGATAATGGGAATATTAAGAAAGCATGAGATCTACACTAAAGTGGAGTACAAATATGCATAGTTTCATAAGTATGTGCACAGAGTGCAGGCAAATGTGATATGCAGGTTTGTTTTAGAAATAGGTAAAAACAGCGATACATGCAATCAATAGAAAGATAGATAATTACATAAGAGAGAGAGAGAGAGACACACACACACACAGACAGACAGGCAGAATAGGAATGGCAGTGAAGTATTGAAGTGATGCCAACCCCACCCCCAACCCGCAGACATGGACAGGCATTGGGGTGTGCTTTTGGGTCATTGCCCATAACACTTATGCCATTTCACATCACCCTACCCTGCAGACACAGACAAGAGTCGAGGTTTTAAAACTTTACACTCACCCCATTCCATAAGGAAATACGCTGAAATGGATACAGTGTAAGAGAATGGAGTGAACTTTGGGGCAAAGAGTCAAAGGCACACCTTGATACTTGTCACTGGCTGCAGGGTGGGGATGGCGAGTGGAATGGCATGAGCATTACTGTTGACAATCCCAAGTCACACCCCTGATGTCTGCAAGTCCCTATAGTGCAGGGTGTTATGGTCAGAAACCATAATGCCCTGGCCGTTTCTTGTATTTTCACTCCAAGTTTTCAGCATGGGCTTTTTGTGACCCACAGCATGAACAGTGATACTATCAGTTCATTAGCCGAAAGGAGATTTTGCACAGCGACTGTGCCATTTGAAATCACAGGTGCAAAAACACATTTTGAACAGGATGTAAAAAATGACAGCTGTACATTTCTTGCTTCAGTAACTGCTCAGCACATCTGTTGCATGACCTGCTTATTGACATTTCATATCTGCTGTGCAGTGTACTGCTGCTGTGTCTGGGGAAGTACCTTTCCTAGGTTGCAAGAACAGCCTCAGAGGAACACACACACACACACACACAGCAGAACACAGCTGCAAAATGATTAGATTGTCTACATGCACTGTTTTTCAAGCAAGACACAAGCAATTGAATCAAAAGCATGCGAGCGTGCGCGCACACACACACACACACACACATACACTAGTACACAGTGGCAAAATGATTAGATTTGTCTACCAGCACTATCTTCTATGCAAGTTGGAGCACGGGGGGGGTCAGGGGTTAAGGCTGGAAATCAGTTATGGTCCATAACATTCTCTAAAAATACCACCAACAGCTTAATCAGGTTCAAGGTCAGTTGGCATTCATCTGTATACCCCTCCTAGGGTCGTGCCTGAAAATAGGCAGGATTTGTCTAGTGCACTTACCAGGTCAACAAAAACTAAATAAAAAAAAAAAAACACATGGTCAGAATATTAAATATTTTAAAATAAATATAAATTCAAAAGTAACCATTTCAAGAAGAAAATGCAGACTAGCACTTAACAGTTATAGGGTAAGTTAGCACATCTGGACTTATTTGCTGCATATGCATCTCAATTGCTAAGGGGTCCTGACCATGTTCACCCTTCCTCAAGCCAAGCTAGCTACAGTATGTCTAGCAATAACATGGATGGAAAAATTATGCCATATTTTCAACAAGAAGTTAACATTTTTAAAAAGACAGTGCTGTAGACTGAGATGCAGCTTGTGTAGGCACATTCATCATGCTAGCCAAGATATGTTCTGGTTGCGTTCCATAAGGCTAACCAGTGGGAGAAGTAGGGGAAAGGGATAGAAATCTAAAAGAGTACCATTAACCCATTTGTGATTTAAAGTTGCATGACAGAAATGCATCTTCCAGAACTAGACACCATATTCCAAATGAAGCCTCACCAGTGATCTACATAGTGGCATCACCACCTCCTTCCTTCTGCCAGTAATACCTCTTCCTATGCACCACAGCATTCCACTGGCTCTCCTCACAGCTTTGGCACATTGTTTAGCCACTTTTAAGTCATCTAATATGATTACTCCAAAATCCCTTTCCATTTTGATGACCATCGCCCCCCCCGTAATAATTCCCTGGGTTCCTGCAACCCTTCCTTATTCAGCAGGCAGGTGTTCCCAGGGCAGAGGGAAGTTGCATCTAGGAATAGGGAGGAGATACCTCATCATTTCTTCCTTTCCTAGGGTTCAAGAACAGCCTCAGAGGAACACACACACACACAGCAGAACACAGTTGTGAAATGATTAGATTGTCTACAAGCACTGTTTTCCATGCAAAACACAAGCAATTGAATCAAAACACACACACACACACACACACACACACACACATATACACACATACACACCAGAACACAGCAGCAAAATAATTAGATTTATCTACAAGCACTATCTTCTATGCAAGTTGGGGCATGGGGGCGGTTAAGGCTGTTTGATCAGTTATGGTCCATGACATAATCACATGGTCAGAATATTAAATATTTTAAAATAAACATAAATGCAAAAGTAACCATTTCAAGAAGAAAATGCAGACTGACACTTAACAGTTGTAGGGTAAGTTAGCACATCTGGACTTATTTGCTGCATATGCATCTCAATTGCAGAGGAGTCCTGACCATGTTAACCCTTCCTCAGGCTAAGTTAGCTACAGTATATCTAGCAATAACATGAATGGAAAGATTATGTGTATGAAAACGTATTAATTATGCTGTACATACCCTAAGACTCAAAGTGTGTATCCTTTGGCTGCCATGATGCCTGTGGTCAATTTGAAAAAAAAGACAATGTAACAAAACACTGGCCTCCACCCCGAGCTAACTGCACTCTGGGAAGATTGCCTGGGACAAGATGCAATAAAAAAAAAACTGTATAGCAGGTTCCAGGGAGTATAAAATCACCAGGAATGTTAGAAAAACTCCTCCTCCTCCTCCCCATTCATTCACATGTGTCAATCAATGTATTTGTTAACCATGTGGGTTCTTCTTCTTGCTTCCCTCATAGTAAAAATGTGAAACTACATTTGTATTATTTTAAATGAGTGATAAATGGCATGTCCGGGGGATGGCAGCTCTGATCGGTTCAGTCTCACTTTTTTCCTGGCTCAGTTTATATCAGTGAAAAGAAAGTGGGGAAAAAAACAGACATATATAATACATACTTCTCAAACTTAAAAGAAAAAATACACATTATCATCAAAGGCTATGTTTACCAAGTACTGTGCCCATGATTAAAATAATTTGAACCCCTCCCCCCAAAAATGTGCCCTCACACGAAACTGCATGTTTAACTGGAAAGACAATTAAAAAACGTATTTCTAAATACATTACTAACACCAATGCTTTCAAAGCTTTGAAACTACTAAAAAGAGAAACTATATATTAACTCTATACAGATATATATATACATATATAAATATATAGAATATGGTAAACAAATATTGTTAATCCCAAAAGCTGAACTTTATGTTTTTATATATATATGTTTCAGAAAAACCTGTGGCTCTTTCAGAATGCTGTGGCTAGGATATTCAGACTGCGCCAGGCAGTGGTGCAAGCCTGGACGCAGTGCAACTGTGATGCACCAGGGCTAGGTTCAGGTGATATTCAATGGTGCTGCACCATGGTGCAGCACAGTTGAATATGGCAAAGTCAGCATGCAAGCAGCGCATGGCACAGTGGCACTGCACCTGCGCAAGCCACAGATAGGGAGAATGGGGATGCACCACGCAAGCGCAGTTGCACTAGTTGCATCACTCACGATATTCAGCAGGGGGCATGCAAATGGGGCCATAATATATGCAAGGTGCAAATGGGACCATTTGCATGTTATTATGGCCTCATTTGCATGCCTTTCACAGGGCAGGCAGATGACTTGTGCCTGGCACTCTGCACAGCATTGCATGTGCTGTGAGGATCCTGGGGCATCTCCCGCCCCATAGCTGCAGTCACATGGTACATGTTAAAGAAGAAATCCCTGGTAGTCTAGTGGCCCCCCAGTCCATGATTCCCCGATAGGTATGTAACATGATCATCCCTGGTGGTCTAGTGGTCCCCCTCCCACCTGAGCCCCCATTTCCCTGATAAATGGCAATATGATGTCCCTGGTGGTCTAGTGGAACCCCCCACCCATTGCCATGATCATGGTAAAGTCCTGTATTAAAGGCCCTGGTGATACAGTGGCACCCCCCATCCCAACCCACCCATCCAGGACCCCTTGCCCACCCCACTCTCTCATCATCAGCGGGTGGCTGCATCCCACCCACACACTACCTGGCCACCTGCTGAATGACAGGTACAGTATGAGCTGTAAGTCCATTGTTCCCCAGTGTGGACCAATGGGCTTGCAGGATATACTGTACTAGATGATCCCAAATCTGTGAATGACCCCATTCACATATTTGGAGACTGTCTACTCCAGCATGCCCTGCAAGCCCATTGGTCTGCACTGGGACCAATGGGCTTACAGCCCATACTGTACCTGTCATTCTGTGGGTGGCTGGGCAGTGTGCAGATGGGATGCGCCATCCACCAATGACAGGGGGAGTGGGGTGGGCAAGGGGTTCTGTGGGGTGGGTGGGATTGGGGTGCCATTGGATCACCAGGGCCTTCTGATATAGGACTTTACCACAATCATGCACTGGGTGGGGGAGTTCCACTAGACCACCAGGGATGTCATATTGTCATTTATCAGGGAATCAGGGACTGGGGGGAACCACTAGACCATGATGGATGGTCATGTTTCATGCTTATCAAGGAATCAGGGACAGGGGTTCTACTAGACCACCAGGGTTGTGAGTGCTTAAGGGTGGTGTTCTGGGCTGGTGGATAGCCACCCATGGCTGAGCTGCTGTGTTGCACCCTGCAATACAGCAGCCCACCTGTGGGTGGCCAGGATTTGTTCCTATTCTGCATGGGCTTAACTTTGAGCCCCATGTGGGGCAGGGCAGGGGTGGCCGACATATGTGCCGCATATCCCAGACTGAATATTGGGATGTGCCGAATATGCATGGGCACGCCCCCTGCATCTGCGCTGCATACATTATCATTGCACCCTGGCACATTGGGAGTTGCGCTGTACCAGGCAGCCTTCTCAATATCCCACCAGGGCGCAATGCAGGGTTGCGCCTGGTGCAAACCCTTTGAATATCCAGGCCTGTGTCTATTGTTTTCCTTGGAATTGTAATTTCACTCCTTAATTACTCTTTCCTTCTGAGGCCCCAGGTGGCTCTGATAATCATTTGTTCCAAGGGTTTTTAAGTTAATTTGAAGGCATTAAGTATCTTCCGTTCTTCTATTCCTTAATAAAATGCAGGGATTCCACAACTTGATCACTTCACAGACTTGTTCTGTTGCTTCGTCCAGGTCCCAAACTAGTGCGTCTTGTTCTAGCATGATAGATCCACCTCATGCCCCTCCCACATGAAGCAAAATAAGGTGGAGGTGGATCTTTAGGAGCTTCTCAGGTGGAGGTGGGGGTGGATCTTACTCCCCAAAAAAGAAAAAGAATGCTGCCTACCACTACTCAGGTTTCAATTCTTGTACTGCCCATTTAAGAAAGAAAATAGTACCCTGCAATCATTAACTAACATGAAAACTTATCTATTTGAGGGTGGAAAACATTTCTTGGGGGAGGGTAAGGCGGAGGAGACCATTTACGCCTTCAGTCAGTTCCACCGACAGAAAACATGACATCACTCCTTTTGTATATGCAAAACGTCTGCAGGCTCTGCCTACTGCAGCCACAAAAAAACTGAGACAAAGCTCAAGTAAATTGGTGGGAGGACCCTGGGCAATTTAGTGCTCAGGGCAGAAGTAGGTGAAAATAGTTGGAGAGAAAGGGTTCCTGCAGAGAGGTCTGGTCAAGGGTGCCAGGTGAGAATTTAACAAAATAAAAGGCTGGTTCAGGAGGTTGATTGGGGGGGCTTGAATGTGACCAGGGAGAGCTGTAAGGAGGCATGTGGAGGTGAGAATTCAGGGTAGTCTGGAATGGGTAGAGAAGATGGCCAAAAGTCCCCTACAACTCTGCTATACTATGGAAAGCAGTTCCTACATATACAATGCAGTAGTTTAAAGGTAAACTGTATAAGCAGTAAAAGAATTCAGCAGTACAAGCCATAAGCTATCTAGAAATCAGGCCTAACTAGTACAGCAGGTTAAACAGCAGAAAATTCCCAGAGGAAAACAAATAATTTACACAGTAGCAGTAAATTCAGCAAAAAATGTCCAGTGTGTAGTACAGCAAGGCAGTGGCCGAGCTGTGATTTGAAAAAGGTGCCTTGTGCACTTGCTTTCTCAAAGGGGATCTGCAGCATCCAATCAGGAAGCAGCCACAGTCCCCAGGAGCCAGTCCAATTACTGGGATTGAAGCCTGGCAGCTCCAAGCTAGGAGCTGACCTATCAAACCTGCTTTCCTTGGTCAGCGGGTGGTGGGCTGGATGTAGAAGTCCGGCCACTGGCAGGTAGCAGCACCGGGGCCATTCGGCTGAAGTGGAGAGCCTGATTTGGGCTTGTGGCTGCTTTCCTTGGTCAGGGGGTGATGGGCTGGATGCAGAGGTCCGGCCGCCAGCAGGTAGCAGCACTGGGGCTGCTCAGCTGAAGTGGAGAGCCTGATCTAGTCCTCTGATGTAGTGATTTTTTTTTTGCAAGGAACTGCAGAGAGAAACTAGTATGCTTTAATTTCAAGGAATGATAGTGGTGTGAGACTTTTTGTATTTTCCCCCAGAGAAATTGATTTATTTTGCCAGGAGGAGCTGCAGAGAGACTTAAGTTGCAGTTTACCTCCTTAATTACAGTAGTTCTAACTTCTACCATGACTGCTGTTCTGTACTGATTTAAAAAAAAAAGTCTTTAATTTGATGGTGTAAATAATAAGTACAACCCTACCAAAAATGGCATCACTGAGCTTAACTAACCTCATGGATCTGCAGGCATCACATAAGGTAAAAGGAGAACTCCTCCTTATGGGGGATTTCAACCTGGACTGGACTGAGAAATACTCGGGATTGTATGATGCCACGCTCAGCAAGTTGCACCTGACACAGCTAATAAAATGTCCGAGGCCATCACAATGGGAGGCCACAACTCCCTTATGGACTGGATTGCCACAGACAGAGCTGACCATATTCATGGCTTGGGCACTCTACCTGATGCTGTCAGTGACCATACCCCAGTTTATTGCATATGGAGGGCACACATCCTGAAGCCTCCCCCAAAGAAATACACTTTTGAGACTTTTCCAAAATTAACATGTACAAGATACATGCAGATCTCTGCCACACTGACTGGTCCCCAATTTACCAGACAGATGATGTTGACACTGCTCTATCCTACCTTGTAACCACACTACAGGAATCTCAAAATAAGCACCTTCCATGAAAAGAAGGAGGGTCCGAGGTACAGCAACAAGACGGGTGAATAGTGAGATCCTGACCAGCATGAGGAGCAGGGACAAGACCTGGGTTGCTGCAAAGAAAATCAGAAGACAAACTGACTGGAATGAATATTGTAGGCAGAGGAACACACGCAAGAGAGAAATTTGGGTAGCAAAAAGGACTTACTCTCTTAAGCTATTACAGAAATCGGCCAATGATGTGCATGGTTTCTGGAACCATATTAAGACTTTCTTGGGACAAGGTGGATGTGCAATGATCACTGATATGACAGTGAATGGTGCCAGCTGCAATAACACATATACCATTGCAAACACCCTAAACATCCCGTTCTCCAACCTCTTGGACTATGAGAAGCTGACCAGTCAACCCTCTGTCTCTCCAACTGTGTCCCCAGCCCAAGCCTCCACTTCCCTTAGTTTTAAGCAGGTCACCACGCTTGAGGTTCTGAGACTTTTGAGGAAACTACCTGAGCATGGATCAGCGGGATCAGATGGCCTACTACCAAGATTCCTTAAACTAGTGGCCCCTGTTATAGTGGCACCAGTTGACAGGATCGACAACCTTTCCATCAGTATGTAGGAAGTACCATCTCTCCAGAAGATAGTGCGAGTTGTCCCCATCCATAAGAAAGGGGACACAAAAGACATGAACAACTATTGCCCAATAGCAATATTATCAACACTAAACAAAATTCTTGAAATACTAGTAGCCGACCAGGTCACGGGCTACTTTCAACAAAACAACCTTCTCACCCCTACCCAACATGACTTCAGGAAGGGCACAGCATGACCACGGTGCTTATGAAACTCATTAATGACATCAAGTTATTGATAGATAAAGGGCTATACACTGGAATGATTTTTGTGGATTTAACTAAAGCATTCACCCTGGTGAATTGCACGTTGCTACTAGATACACTGGACACACTTGGATTCTCCCAAGGCTCCTCAACATGGTTCATCAGTTGCCTATCTGGGTGGACACAGTTTGTTCAGATTGACAACTGCAAATCTGATTTCTCTCCTACCAGCATCGGTGTACCACAAGGCTCAGTTCTCGGACCACTACTTTTCTCACTGTTTGTGAACAGACTGCCTCAAATGTCGAGCACTACCTCTACCATCTTATACACGGATCATATGGTGTCATACACCAGCACCAAGAACATTGTCTCCATTAATACCACAATTGAGTTGGACTTTGCCTGTCTACGTGAGTGGCTAGTTCAAAGCAAACTTTTTCTGAATACAAAAAAAAATGGTGGCAGTGCCATTTGGATCAGCACCAAGGATCAAAGCCAGCTCTGTAACACTGGCCATACATGGCTCTGATGGCTCACTCCTAGATTTGGTGGACTCTTTCAGATACCTGGGTATAACCCTTGACCCTTTGTTGTATTTCAGCCTCCATATCACTAACACTTGTAAGGCAGTCAATTTTAAGCTGGGGCTGACCTACAAAGTCAGAGCATCCTTAAACGCTAAGGCACAATTAGCCATCGCACAGGGGATACTGTGACCCAGCCTGACTTATGGAATTACTTCCTATAAAGACACAAACATGGGACTATTGCAGAAGTGGGACATCTGTTATAATAGTATCTGTCACTTCACACTATCAGTACCTAGGCACACCCACCATTGCATACTTTAATCCAGTATGGGCTGGCTCTCTTCCACTTCTTACTGAGTCTATACCACGGGAAGCACAATTGATAGTATCATCTGAACTGGAACACCAATGTCCCTTGCATGCTTGATGAACCCAGCCCATCAGACTTACCCACTGAGATCTACTGAAAAGTTGCTCCTTAATACACCCAAATGTGCCACTAGGATGGGTCAGCAGGCATTTGTGGTGTCTGCCCCAAAGCTATGGAACTCCTTGCCTTCAACTGTGAGGCACTCCACTACACACCTGATCGTTAAAAACAAAATCCATGCCTGCCTCCTGGCCTCTGACAGATGCACTTGTGACTTAACCTCTGGGGAGGACACATAGTTAGGCTTCCTTTGCATGTCCCTTTAACACCTATTTAGGCACTTATCACTCTCACCCACTTTTAAATAACAGGCAGGAACAGGCTGTGAGGTATCCCACTGTGAGACTGTCAGGAATAGTTTTCTATTTACTTAAACTGTATGGTCTATCTCCTCGAAACTGTATTGTGTATTCCCCTGTATCTATGGATAGCCTAGTGTAATGTTTAATTTCTCCTGTACAGTAGGTATCACCGTACCTGTCTATACTGTAATGTATTTGATCCAAGTCTGTATTATGTAATAGTAACCATTGTGAGGTGATGTGCTTTTACCTATGTCTGTAACTCTCCGGGTTCGTGACTGAAAATAGGCAATTTCTTTGTCTACAGCACTTACCCGGTAATCAAAAATGAAATAAATACAGAAGTACTTCTTCCGGGGGAGGGCTCAGACTTCACAAAACCCAGTAGCAGCCTAGCCAGATATCTCAGAAGGCAGTCAGCTGACTGCACTCCCACCCCCCCCACAATTTACGGTTAGGCAGCGATGCTTGCAGTATGCGCATACCCTTGCCTGCCCTGAGTGCATGCTGCTTGCAGCAATTTTTGTGCGTGAAAATAAAGCAGCATGGCAGCTTGCAAGTATTGTTTTGTACTGAAATACAGTGGAACTTGTCTGCATTTATAAAAAAAGGGAATTGCAGTAGTTCTGCTTTAGAAATCGCTGCAAGAATTATTTGTGGTATAATCTGAGGTTGGGCAGGGGGTTCATGAAAGTCAATAGCCACGAGCAGTCTCAGAAGGCAGTCGGCTGACTGCTCTCCCTCACCCCCACTGTTTAAGGCTTGGTAGTGATGCTTACTGTGTATGCACACCATCACCTGTGCTGTGTGAGTGCTGCTTGCAGTAATTTTTGTGTGAGAAAATGAAACAGTACTGCTGCTTGCAACCATTTGTTTGTACTGAAATACAGCAGAACTTGTCTGCATTTACAAAAGAAAATGAATCACAGTTGTTCTGCTAGAAATCTTGGTAAGAAATATTTGTGGTGTAATCCGAGTGTGGGCTGGGGTTTCATGAAAGTCAGTAGCCTAGCCACCAGCAGTCTCCGAGAGCAGGCAATAATTTTTCTGTGTGAAAATAAGCAGTACTGCTGCTTGCAACCATTTTTTTGCACTGAAATACAGCAGAACATGTGTGCATTTACAAATAAAAAAAGTGAATTGCAGTAGTTCTGCTAGAAATCTCTGTAAGAAATATTTGTGATGTAATCTGAGGTTGGGCCAGGGTTTCTCATAAGTCAGTAGCCACCAGCAGTCTTGGAACGCAGTCAACTGACTGCACTCCTCCATCCCCATGGTTTAGGGCTAGGTAGCAACACTTGCAGTGTACCCCCAAGCATCGTCTGGCCTGTGTTCATGCTGCTTGCAGTAATTTTTTTGTGTGAAAATAAAGCATAACTGTTGCTTACAACCATTTTTATGTTGGCTTGCGCCTGCGCACAAGCCAGCATCTTGCGGTAGTAGCAGATTTCGGAGGTGCATCAGTGTGGGGTGAATGCAGGGCACACTTTAGTAGGTGCGTCCCTCATTCCCCAATAAGCCAGCATGCAAACACTCACACAAGAACTATATAAAGTGGTCAAAAATATGTAAAGAAAGTGCTGCTGCAATGAGAGACAAGCTCAAGTGGCACAATAACACACCTCACGACGTGCCTTTCCTGGTGAAGTATTCCAATAAACATGGCAGCAGTGGCTGCCGCTACCTGCTGCACAATGCCTACAAAGTCGACTTCAGGGATGCCCAGTCCCCCTGTTGGCATGCTAAATAACCCCACCACCCAAGATTGTGTGGCACACCGGGAGCCCACCCCTATGTGCCTTCCTAGTAATCAAATCCAACCGTCGTTGGCATGTTCCGCTCCCACCTCCATTCTGTGCCACACTGGGATCCCATCACAGTGTGGCCAACATCACCCCCCCAAAATCATGGGGCACACTGGGAGCCCGCCCCAGTGTGCACAACAGTTTTTCATACACCTGTAAAAAAAGAAAACTGCGGTGTTCGTTTTTTTTTTTAAATTACCTGAAAGAAAGAAAACGGTCCCTCACTGTGGGGTCCCCTCCCCCAACCCATAGCCCCCCTCTATACACCCTATCTCCCCACACCCTCCTTACTCCATACTTACCCCCAGAGCCTGGCGTGACGATCTTCGGTGGTCCGGGAACATGTCTGGACTCTTCAAAGCCGACCACGAATTAAAGAAATGCCGGTAAGCTGTATAATGGCATACATTTTTTTTTTCAACTAAGGTGGATATCTCAGCCATTTTTTGGAATTTTGCCTCCAAATTTTCAACATGGGGTGCTTGGCTCCCCACCTCATGAACACATGCACTGTCATCTCATTACTCAGCCCCAAAAGGTAATTTCACGGTCACTTCATGAAATCACCTTTTGGGACCGATTAATGAAACAACAACGCCACTGTTCATAAGCTGGGGGTCCCAAAAACCCTGTCTTGCAAATTTAGTGGAAAAATTCAAAAAAATGACCATGTTACAAGCATGTGTTGCACAGTTTCAATGCACACTCGTAACTTTGACAATTTTTATACTTTCACTCCAGATTTTCAACATTGCCCTTTTTACACACCTCCTTATGAACAGTACAGATGTAATTTGTTACATCCTGCCCAAATGTGTTTTCGCATATGTAGCGCACAATGAAGCGGTCGCTATGCAAAATCAATGTTCAGGACACATTAACAAAATCACAGTGACACTGTTCATGAGTGGAGGTCCTAAAATGCCTACGTTGAAAATTTGGTAACAGAAATACCTAAAATAATTGCATTGCGGGCATGCATTGCACAGTTTCTATACACACTCGTGAAATCACCAATTTTTCATATTTTCACTCCAGATTTTCACCATTGTCATTTTTGTACACCTCCTTATGAACAGTACAGCTGTCATTTTTCACATCCTGCCCAAAATGTGTTTTCAGACATGCCACACAATGGTGCGGTTGCTGTGGGAAATCAATGTTCGGGCCAGATTAACAAAATCACAGTGACACTATTCATGACTGGAGTTTCCAAAATGCTTATGTTGAAAATTTAGTTAATCAAATCCCAAAAATAATTGCATTATGGGCATGTGTTGCATAGTTTCTATGCACACTCGTGATGTCATCAGTTTTTCATAATTTGACTCCCAGATTTTCAACGATGCCATTTTTTTAAACCTCCTTATGAACAGTGCAGCTGTCATTTTTCACATCCTGACTGAAATGTGTTTTTGCACCTGTGGTGCCAAAATGCACAGTCACTGTACAAAATTATCTTTTGGCAAACAAACTCATAGTGCCACTGTTCATGAGGTGGGGTCACAAACGGCCCATGTTGAAAATTTGGGGTGAAAATACCAACTAATGCCCTGGGCATTAGGGTTTCCAACCATAATGCCCCACTCTGTACAGAATGACAGGCGTCAGGGGGGTGACTTGGCATTGTCAGCTGTAATGCTCATGCCATTCCACCCCCCCACCCAGCAGCCAGTGACAGGCATCGAGGTGTGCCTTGGACTCTTCAGTCGCAACGTTCACCCTATTCTCCTACACTACACCTATGTCAGTATATTTCCTTATGGAATGGGATGAGCGTAAGGCCTGAAGACCCCAAGGCTCATTGTGGCACTTGTCAGTCTCTGCGGGGGTAGCTTGAGGTGAAATGGCATGAGCGTTATGGCCAATGACCCATAGGCACACCCCAGTGCCAGTCACTCTCTGCATGGTGGGGCTGGGGTCAGCATCAGTTCACTACTTCACTGCCAGTCCTATTGTGCATCTCTCTAACTCCTGCACTATCAATACCAGTGCCAGCAAGCCAACATTCAGCATTGACAAATGCTTGTTTTGTAATGAAATTTATTTTTATTTATTTATTTACAATTTGATAACTGGGAAAGTCACCATGAGCCAAGGCTCTTTTCTAGATGTGACCTGGGGAAGGGGTACAAAACTACAGAGGATAACAATAAATACAATTTTACATGATGAGCAGCAAACAATAGAACATTGCGCACAACAAGCAGGTAATGTGTTGAGCAGTGGATATTTACCTAATATACAATGAAATAAGTATTTAACATACTTACATACTAATTGCCAGCAGATTAGGCCTTCTGGTCTATTGAGACTGCTCGAACCTCAAATCCCCTGTTGGGAACTGAGGTCCTCCCCCCTTGTGTTCCAATGCCCATTTCTGTATCTGTCCCACCCTCCCTTGAAGCCCTCCACATTGGAAATCTGGACCATCTAGCCAGGTAGTGTATTCAAAGGATCCACTACCCTCTCTGTGAAAAACCTCCTCCTCTTTCCCCCCGATCCTTCCTCCTTCCAACTTCAAATCATGCCTTCTGGTGATATCTCCCTCCTTTAGTCTAAAGATCCCCTCCATGTTTACCCTATTTATTCCCTTGAGGTACTTGAAGACCTTGATCATGTCCCCTCGTCGATCCTCTCCTCCAAAGTATACAGGCTGAGCTCCTCAAGTCTGTCCTCGTATGTCACCTCCCCCAGTCCTCTAATCATCCTGTTAACCCTCTTCTGTACCCTTCCCAGGAGCTGTATGTCCCTCTTTAAGTGTGGTCTCCAGTACTGTACACAGTACTCGAGGTGTGGCCTCACCAGCCCATTGTACAGCGGCAGAATCATTTCCCTGCTCCTAGAGGTGATCCCCCTTTAAAATGCATTCCACTATCCTGTTTGCATTGCTAGCCACTCTCCTGCACTGCTCAGAGTTATTCATACAGTCATTCAGTATGACCCCTAGGTCTTTTTCCCCCAGATGAGGCCTCCGGCACCACCCCCCCAGGGTGTACCTGTGTTTGGGGTTTCCCCACCGAAGATGTAACACCTTGCACTTGGTTGTATTGAAATTTAACTTTCCTGCAAGAGCCTAACTTTCCAGGGTGTCCAGGTCCCCTTACAGGGCCAACCTCCCCTCTTCCCCCTCAACTACTGCTCCCACCTTGGACTCATCAGTGAAAAGACTCATCTCACACCCTATACCCACCCTGTTGACAGATATGTATGCATTAAACAGTATTGGCCCCAGGACCGAGCACTGCAGAACTCTGCTACAGACCTCTCTAGGGTTCGAGAGCTCCCCACCGATCACCACTCTCTCTGTGCATCCAGCTAGCCAGTTTCCTATCCATCAAATTTAAATATAATTATATATACACAAGTTTAGGATGTGTAGGAATAAAAGACTGAAAGTAGTAAGTGCATAAAAGATAAGATAAAGAGGATGAAGAGGGCCATCAGGCACAAATAGGGAGAAGCAGGTCAAAGGCATGTGAGGAAGCACATTAGGGGGAGGGTCAGGTGCAGGATATGGAAGCGGAAATATAGCAGAAGGTGTCTGCATTTACAAAAAAAAGTGAATTGCAGTAGTTCTGCCATATAGATCTCTGTAAGAAATATTTGTGGTATACTCTGAGGATGGGCTAGGGTTTCACAAAAGTCAGTAGCCTAGCTGCCAGCAGTTTTGGAGGGCTTGGAGTAATTTTTCTGTGCTAAAATAAAGCAGTAGTGCAGCACCTGCTGCTTGCAATAATTTTTCGGTGCTAAAATAAAGCAGCACTGCAGCAGGTGCTGTTTGCAATCATTTTTCGGTGCTACAATAAAACAAAACTTTTGTACATTTACAAAGTACTAAGTATGAAATTCTAAGTACTTGAGAGTGTTTAGAACTTGTTGGTACAGACAAAGACAATGACAGGTTGAAGTGGCAAAGTAACTCTACAACAGAGGAACAGGTTGGTGATGCTGAACCTGAATGTGAGCTATGGTCAGCCTGTTTTTGACGCTCAAAATTATTCTTTATCCCTTCCAAGCCTATGTCTTCCAGCAACAGTAGTACTGTGGCTGGCACAGGTCAAAGTGATACAAGAAGCACAAGCAGAAGGACACTGTTCTCGACTCCCACCACAACCACCAATGTGTTCCCATTTCTCACCAGTACCATCGTGACTCCAACACAACCACTGATGTGTGCCCATCTCTCACCAGTACCATCACATCAGTCCTTACCACTGCCACCACTACCACCACTATAGAGACCCTGTCTTCCTCTTCCACAACAATGGGCAGCATGACTACTACAGCCAGTCCTGCAACTGTGACTGTCACTCCAGCCACTAGTGACACTATAAACCCTGCCACTACTGCCACTACTGTAACAGTATCACCACTGCCGGGTATCCCTGCCATGGCACATATTACCAGTATGACCACTACAGTTGATACAGTTATGCCTCCTGCTTCTCAGCTTCTCAGTACTCCTGAAAACATTGCAGAGGATGACCAGTCATCTGGCTCTGACTATTTCCCTCCACATGATGAACTGCCCAGTGACACATCATCTTCTTCATCAGAGGCACACATGAGTGACTTTGAAGATGAGGCAGAGTACGTTATGTACCTTGAGGGCAGAAATAAATGGTGGCTAGCAAAACAACCTCTAGATGTAGCAGTACTAGCAAGGGTTATAGAAGTAGCAGTAAGGGTAAGGGTAAGGGTCCCTCTCCATCTAAGAAGACCAAACAAGCAACACTAATGTTTCTTTGGAGGCTCTGTTACAACCTGAAAGACAGCCCAGTGATGGCAGCACTGGCATGGCACCGTCAGGGGCAGTGGTCAAAGGGCAAGAACATCAAGACAAGACAGCGACATCTGTTGAAAAACAACTGGGAGGTGTGGTACCTGCAGAATCACTGGTAACCACAGTGTTAAAGGTGCTGTGTGGCTACATTTCACAGTGTTAAAGGAGGACACAAGGAAAGCAGTCTGTTGTTTTTGCAATGCCACTATAAGCTGCGGGAAATCATTGTCTAACTTAACTACAGCATCATTACAGAACCACTTGAAACTTAAGCACCCTCAAGTGTATCGAAGCTCATCTGGGTCTGGATTGGGACCCTTGCTTTCACCTCTGGTGGATAGGCATGCACAGTTGGTAGTGGTGGTGGTACTGATGACACTAATGATTTAGAGCAACCCATTGGTCACAGCACTCCTTCCCTCTCACCAACACAGAGTTCGGCCTCTACTCTGGTGATCACTTCTGACTCCACTGATACTATAAGGCAGAGACAGTCATCAGCACTTTGCACACCACTGTTGGCGAAGCAGTTCACATCGATGTCTCCCATGGCACTTCCAATAATGGATGCTCTGCATGCTGAGATGATAAAGTTGGATCTCCAGCCTGTATCAGTTGTGGAAGATGCTGGCTTCAGATGGTTTCTCAATTATTTGTACCCACATTATCAGATCCCATCTCGTACTACGTTTTCTTGAAATACATTGTCACTATTGTATGATGCCATGTGATCTGCTGTTGCTGCTCTGTTTGCAGAGGCTGTTGGTGGTGTTTTTCACTGCATATCAGATATCTGGACTAGTGATAAGTTCTTGCATGCCTATCTCTCCTTAACTGCACACTGGTGTGTGCAACAATCGGCTGCTCCTGTTTCCAATGCATCACCTTGTGGTTCACCCTCCCCCCCACCACAATCTGGTAGTGATGGCTGGATATTGTGGTAGTCACAGAAACATGGTGCACAGAGAACCACGTCTGGGATGTCAACATACCAGGGTACACAATCTACAGGAGGGACAGAGAGGGTAAAAGAGGAAGAGGAGTAGCTCTCTACATATGGGAAGGGATCAAAGCAATGGAATTAAAGGGTAAACAGGGAGGAGAGGAGGCATTGTGGGTCACCTTGGAGACAGGAAATGGCACCATAATCTGCATGGGTATTATTTACTGACCCCTGTCTCAGGGGGAGAGGAGGGGAGGAAAGGGACAAAGAAATGATAGAAGGCATCCTTAGAATGGCAGAAAAATGAGAGCTTTTATTGATGGGGACCTGAATATGCCAGATGTTGAGTGGAGCACATTTGCTGCAGCCACATCCAAATACAGGGTACTTCTCAATGCCCTACAGAGGACATGCCTCAGATAGCTAGTGTTGTAACACACTCAGGAGGGAGCAATCTTAGACCTGGTACTCCCAAATAGGGATAAACAGACTATCTCAGATTTAGAAGTGGGTAGCCATCTGGGAACAAGCGACCCCCAAACAGTGTGGTTCATGATAACACAGCCATAGAATCAAGCCATGCATAAGTGAAGGTACTGGACTTTAGGAGGGCTGACTTTGGCAAAATGGGAGAGTGCATAAGTAATGCACTAACAAATGGGCAGGAAGGAGGGGTGGAGGAACAATGGGGAAAAATTAAAACTGCCGTCACAGAAGCAACAAGTCTTTGTGTGAAACAAATAGAACAAAATGAAGAAAAAAACACTATGGTTCTTTAAAAAGCTGGCGGGGATGGTTAGGGAGAAAAATATAGCATTCAGGAAGTATAAGGAATCATAGAGGGAGCAGGAGAAGGAACTGTTTCAGTTAAAGCAGAAGGAAGCAGGAAAGGCAGTCAGAATTGCAAAGTCCCAAACAGAGGAAAAGATAGCCAAATCAGTTAGGAAGGGGGATAAAACTTTTTATAGGTATATTAGGGAGCAAAAAAAGACCAAGGAAGGGATAGTGAGGCTCAATAAAGGGGAGGGGAGGGGAGGTGGGCAGAGGGTGACAGTGAAAATGCAGAGATCCTGAATGAATACTTTTGCTCAGTATTCACAAAACAAGATGGGGGGTACAACCAAACAATAGAAGCACTCTGAACAAGGGGGTAGATACCAGTCCATTCAGAAAAAGGGTCCTGAAAGAACTCTTAAAATTCAGGTGGACAAAGCAATGAGGGCCCGGCAGTTCACCCAGAATTCTAGAAGAACTAAGGGAGAACTAGTGACACCACTGACTACCATTTTTAACAAATCATGGGAGGATGGTGTGGTACCTGAGGACTGGGGGAAGGCGAATGTTTTTTCCCTCCACAAAAGTGGCAGCAAGGCAGAGAGAGGAAACTACAGATCTGTTAGTTTGACCTAAGTGGTAGGGAAAATTATGGAATCACTTCTGAAAGAAAGAACTGTTGAGTACCTAGAGGTCAGTGGGGCACAATAGGACCCAAGACAGCATGGATTCACAGCAGGGAGGACATATCAGACAAATCTAATAGATTTCTTTGACTGGGTGACCAAAGTAGTAGACCAGGGAGGGGCTATGATTGTGGCCTGCCTAGACTTTAGCAAGGCATTTGACAAAGTCCCACACAAAAGATTAATAAACAAGTTAGCCAGCCTTGGAGTGGGTCCCAGGGTGGTAACCTGGTAAAGAATTGGCTGAAAAACAGGATGCAGAGGGTAATAGTAAATGGAGTCCACTCCAAGGAAAGTGAGGATACTAGCGGGGTACCACAGGGTTCAGTTCTGGGACCAGTCCTCTTTAATCTCTTTATAGGTGACATTGCAGAGGGGCTGGTAGGAAAAGTATGCCTTTTTGCAGATGACACAATGATCTGCAATAGGGTTGGTACACAAGGTGGAGTGGAAAGGATGAGAAGGGATTTGGCAAGGCTGGATGAATGGTCAAAAGTATGGCAGATTAATTTGATGCAAAGAAGTGCAAAGTAATGAACCTGTTAAACAAAAACCCAGGGGAAGAGTACACAATTGGGGGGGGGGGTTATTAACAACAACAAACACGGAATGGGACCTGGGGGTAATCATATCCGATGACCTAAAGTTAGACAAGCATTGTGAGAAGGCAATAAGGAGGGCTGGTGGGATACTGGGATGCACAGGGAGAGGCATCACCATTAGAAAACAGGAAGTTGTTATCCCTCTGTACAGACAGTTGGTGAGAACTCATCTGGAGTACAGTGTGCAGTTCTGGAGACCCCATATCTGCTAGGACAAAGACAGGATAGAAGCAGTCCAGAGGAGGGCAACTAAAATGGTGCAGGGTCTGCACCAGAAGCTATATGAAGAGAGAGACTAAAGGAGCTTAATATGTATACTGTAGAGGAAAGAAGGGAGAGGGGGCATGATAGAAACATTCAAGTACTTCAAGGAATCAACAAAGTCCAAGAGATGTCACGAAAAAGAACAAGGGGCACAATTTGAAGACTGAAGCGGGAGACGACTCAGAGCAATGTAAGGAAGTCTTTTTCACAGAGGGGTGGCGAATACATGGAACAGCCTTCCAGAGGAGGTAGTGGGGTCAAAAACAGTGGGAAAATTCAAGAATGCATGGGACAGAGATAAGGCAATTCTAGTGGTGGAGGGTAGGAGGAAGCAGGCTGTTTGGTTAACTAGGATCTGCAGCTTGTCTAAAAGGTAGGAAATGGGCAGACTGGGTGGGCCAAATGGTCCTTATCTGCCGTCAAAGTCTATGTTTCTATGTAGTCTCATTAGGTTAGCTTTGCTGAATGTCAGACTGATGGAGGAAGACCACAGAGCACATAATAGTCTCACGTTCCTGAAAGACATGTTGTGGTCTTGGACTGGTGTTAACACCAATTTAAAATTTGACCTTTTTGTTACCAATAATGGCACAAACATGGTGAAAGCCATCAATGATGGCCATTTTGTGATTATTTGTTGCTTTGCATACACATTAAATTTAGTGGTGACTCACACACCACGTAGCAGTAGTAGGACGAACAACATATTATCCACTGCCCGTTCCATCTGCAGCCATTTCCATCACTCTGTAAAAGCCACTAACAAATTATGAGAAGTTCAGGAATGCCTTGGTCTGCTCCAACATTGTGTAATACAAGATGTTAGCACTCATTGGAATTCTTCATACTTGATGCTTTCACGACTGTTGGAGCAAAAGCAGGCACTACACAAAATGTCTTTGGAGGCAGACATTGGAGGGGTCCTAGGACATCATGATTGATTAGTTCTTGAGGACATGGTGACGGTTCTTTCACTATTTGAGAGGAGTAAACATGATCTAAATGCTTCTACAGCCCTACTTATGTTATCCTAGCTGTGCATATTCTCAAAAGATCATTACAATGGTTTTTGATTGACAACACACTTAGTACACAAGAGGTCACTGGCCTTGTTAATCATCTCAGTGCAGAACTTAATGCAAGGTTCACCACAGCCATGGATACCTGCCATCAGATGTTTGCTACCATGTTGGACCCTAGGTTAAAATGCAAGAACCTTCATATAGCCATGGACACCCACAGAGTGACTCATTTTAGGCAACAGCTCAGTGAAAAGTTAAATAGTGCCATGAAGGTAGTCAGACACTTGGAAGGGAGGAATATGCTCCAGTTCAGGTTTTGAGGGAGAGACAGGCATGTGGGTGGTTTATAATCAGATGATTCTGGTCGAGATGGGGAAAGATGGCATAGTGGCAGTGTAGAGAGAGTGACTGGGTAGTGCTCAGCACATAATTGCATCAAGAGCAACACAAATGCTCAGAGTCTCAGCCTCTCGCTGCAGAAAATTTATTTAATGGCTACTTTGTAGAATCAATTGAGACATTTGATGTTGAGCCACTGGGCTACTGAGTTCAGAAAATCAACTCCTCTCCTCACCTGGCACAACTTGCTTTAAAATACCTAACCTGCCCTCCTACAAGTGAGAGGATGTTTAACACTGCTGGTGATGTTGTTGAGCCACACCATTCTAAGCTGGACCCTCAACACATTGAACAGCTAGTGTTTCTTATGCTAAAGGTAGCAGTAATTGGCTACCAATTTGATCTGCCACATAAAACTGGTGCTATAGTACAGCTTTCAATCTGCTAAATGTTACAAAAGTGTAATGTTATTTTTTTGGCTCAGCAGTTTTTTTCTATCACGTAAAACATTTAATTAAAAGCGGTAACTGAGTCTTCACTCCCTGGCATGAACTGCAGGACCACTATGAGGCCTCTGTTAAACTAGAAACATTTAAATAATGTATCATGTTTCAGTGACCTTACTGTTGTGTACTTTAGGTTAATAATTATCTGTTGGAAAAGGACTGCTTGACCCACACAGTTAGCCAAGATTGTCCATCCCTGCCTTATTGGTCTCATCTGCAGCCCCTAAAGCAACCCTGCTGCCTTCCTACCTGTTTTTAAATACACCCCATCCCTATACCTATCTCAAGGATGCTTGAAACCCCACACTGTTTCCAGTGCCATCACTCATGACTGCAGTACCTGTCGATAATCTAACATGCCTTCCTTGAATATTTCTTCACATCTGTCTTGATGAACTCTCCCTTCAGCTTCATCATATGCACCCATTGTTCGTGCTATTTGTGCTCTTTCTCATGTGAAAGAGACTCTCCTTGTGTGCCTTGTCTTCACCCCATGAGGTACTTGTATAGGTCTCTATCATGGTACATCTGGCTCTCCTCTCTTCCAGAACGGACATACATTGCACTTATGTCAGTGCCATTTTAGTAGCCCTAGGCAAGACACAAGATGTCACCTCATCTGCGGCCTTTGCTCAATTTATGATGACCATGCATCACATGACCACTTAACCAGTGCAGTAGTTTGTTGCCTTTTGGGTCCTGAAAGGCTGTTGGGAGTGTTCGTGGCAGAATTGCCTAGTGTACTTCAAAAGGAAGGAAGTGGTGAATTTAGCAGTGTTAGAATGTATTTATGTTTTCAAAAAATCACTTATCTAGAAGTCGAATGATGAATATCTGGCACCCCGAATATCAATATTGATCCAACTTTTTGAATTGAGGTATTCACACACCCCTACTTACCTTGAACCACACTGTATGGTGATCATTGGTCCCAAGGTAGCCACCCACTGTGATGTCTGCAACACTGTCCCTGTTGGTGGGTACAAGATCCAGTACTGCCCCTCTCACAAGTGGGCTTTTTTACCAGTAGCCTGAGGAATGCCACCTGTAGGGAGTCCAGAATGTTCCTGCTCCTAGCTGAAGCTGCAGCTGGGATGCTCCAATCTTCAGCATCAAACTGAAGTCCCCCACCAGTGGCACCTCTCCTTTGTTTGCCACCTCCTGGATGGCTTCCACTTCAGCCTTATCCAACTCCTCCCTCTGTGCTGGAGGTCTGTAGATCACACTGGTGTAAATTGTGACTCCTTTCCCTGTTTCTAGGGTGACCTATTGTACCTCCAGCACTTCCTGATTTCACTGTATCTTGGTAGCCTTTATACTATCAAATAAGCCCCACCCCTTTCTTTCCCATCCTGGTCTTTCTGAACAGATTTTAGCCTGGTATGGCTATATCCCAGTCATGGCTCTTGTTGCACCATGACTTGGTAATGGCGACAATGTCCAGATCAGCCTCTGTCACAATGGTCTCTAAGTCCAGGATTATATTTCCCAGACTCTGAGCATTTGCACACATGGCTTTCCTGAATGTGATACCACCCTGTTTGTCATTTCCTGTCCCCTTTTGCCATCTCTTCCTACCCCCTCTGCACGCAGTCCATTCTTTCTTCACTTCTACCACTTTGTTTCTTTTTTTATTGTCTATCCTTAAGGATTTCTTTCCTTTCATCTCTCCCTACTGTCTACTTCAGTTTGTTCAGTTTTGGCGGGGTGCAATTTATGTCTCCCCATTTCCTTTCTACCACCTCCATGGCTAGTTTAAATGCCTGTCAATGTAACATTTAAACCATTCATTATGGATTGTGGTTCCCCTCCCAGATGGATGTAGGCCATCTCCCCTGTATAGGCCTCTATCCCTCCAGGTGGGGCCCCAGTGCCCAATGTAGCCCAAACCCTCCTCTCTGCACCATTCCCTCTACCATGTGTTGAGGTGCCTGATAAGGAATATCCTATCCTTCCTCCTGTTGTAGAGAGTTAGCACATCAGAAAAGGACACAGAGTGTGCTACCTGCTTTAGACCACTCCCTAACTGCCTGAACTCTCCCTGTACTATCCTAACCTCATCTGTGGCCAGGTCATTGTCCCAAGGTGGACCCTGACATCCAGCACTCCCTCCCATCCTGGTTCCCAAGCGATCCTTAGTATCTGCTCCCAATCCTTCCAAGCAGTGGCACCAGATTGGCACCTAATCTTCCTCTCCCTATTTCCTGTCCCCAAATCTATCCTTAATAAGTGAGTCCCCGCCAGAAGTTGCTTCCTCCGCCTCTGGGTCTTCTACCCTCCACCTTGGGGTTTCCACTACGGAGGACCCCCACATCCTCATTGGTCACTGTTGCAGGTGCCTCTGTGTGACAGCCCTGCCCTGCCAGACTGGCATAACAATTTTGTAGTGGTATCATGTGGAGAATGTGTCTCTGATCCACCACCCTCACCACTCCCAAGCCCACCATAGTCCTGCTGCTCCCATCCTTGACATCCTTTGAGGCCACGTCAGTCCTGAGTGATGATGGAGGCACCCTGAATCCTATGCAACTGATCCCGAGTCTAGTAACCTCCTCCCTCCTCAGCCCAGAGAGGTGAATGCAGATGAGACAGCACTGCAATCTCCAGAAAGCCTCCTTGAAGATTGCTGTCCTACAGCCACTGAACTGCCTCACTCCCAGCATATCTATGTCTTACTTTGCCTGTTTTTTCTGTTTTGCATATTTTAGACCCTTTTTACCCCTTTCTCAATTATTGCTTGACTCTAACTTGCTTCCACTGTGCCTGTTTTTGTTTTGCTGTCTTTAAACCCTTATTTAGTCCTACCCAGTTAGGGTATTTCACCTATACCCAAACTATTGCTAGACACTAACTCGCCACTAACCCCTTACTTTTTTTTTCTCTTACTCCTACTTTTACCCTTCTTATTGCATGTCACAGACCCTCCTCACTCCCTTGCAATGTGTGTGCAGTTACAGAACTTTAAACAGGAAGCTTATCTCAGGTGTAGGGTAAACAGTCCTGATGTCCTGGTTCCTCCTGTCTGACTCATTCATTGCTCCCCTGCCGGCTTGTACAGGTGCCTGTGTCTGGCCACCAGCTGCCTCCTTGGGCTGACTCCAGTGGGCAGACTCTGACATCCTTAGCATGTTGGTCCTTTGCATGAGGGAGGTGCAGGGTGGGGGCCTCTAGATGGGCTTGCTCTTAAGTAGATCTATGCCAACTTCCTGGTAACCTGGGCAGTGCCGAGGTAGGCTATTTCTCCTATTGGTGGAGTGCGGCTTGTGTTCTGGTGGCTCCCTCCCAGGAGCCTGTTTGGAGTTTCTAGTTCTGCTGCTTCCTCTCTTCCTGGTGTCCTGGTGCTGGTAGTCATCCAAGGGGTAGGCTAGTGGGCTACAGAGCCTTATTTCCTGCCACGATCGCTGCTCTGGAAGGACGCTAGATGCACTGTTGTGGTTTGGCTTTTAAATGCCGTTCCGACTTCCCGGAAACCCAGGCAGTGTCCGAGACTGGCTGTTTCTCCTGTTGGTGGGTGCAGCTTGTGTTCTGATTGGCTCCCTCCCAGGATCCTGTTTGGATCTTCTATCTCTGCTGTTTCCTCTCTTCCCAGTGTCCTGGGTGGTCATGGGATTTCTAGTGGGCTTCAGAGCCTTGTTTCCTGCCATGATCGCAGCTCTGGAAGAATTCTAGGGCCATTTCCAGCTCCTTCTCACAGGGGAAGGACCTTGCTACCATGAAGAGCTTGCTTAATACAAAAAAGGGTGACTTTTGATCAGAAAATAGTAAAAAATCATCAGATAATCATACATTATTAATCCAGTTAATTGTGTTATTTTTTATTTTTATTTTATTAACTTTTTTATCTAAATGTTCCCAGTATCATGAAAATGGGTCACTGTTTTAAATGAGTTAGCTCATTTGTTATTTCCTAATGTATGAAATAAAAAGAAAGAAAATGTTGTCTAATTCTATAAACTTCACTGTATGTTCAGACAGGTATGCCACTGAAATCCTGCTGCAGAGCAGAGGAAAACCATGTAAGTTGGCACTAGCAGCTGCAACCCTGCAGCAAAAAGTAAAACTGAGTGAATTTAGGAGACTGAGAAAGTTGCAGAGGGATTTTGAAAGATTCCTTGACAAACTTTTACTGAGTACAGAAATGGAAATCCACCTTTGTTTTTCACCCCTACAATGCATGGGAATTTTAAAATATTTATATTATAAATTATACTTTTTATGACTGCTAATGGTGATACAGAGAAGAAATGCATCTTCATTTTTTTGTTTTTGTTTTTGCAAGTGAGTAAAAACAAAATAAAGTTGTTTTGTACAGTAATGATTTTAAAAGAGCATGCCACAGGTATGTATGATCTACCCATACTTGAAGTAAACTGAATGCCATGACTGTGGCTGTGGTTAATGTTTAGAGTAGTGGTCTATTTGATATTATACACGATTTAGGGCAGATTCACAACATGACTAACAATCCCATCTGCAAGTGCCAGCTAATAGGACATACAATATGCATTACACCATCTCATAGATGGTCAAGTACTTACAGTACATAGGAATCCTGGGATTGTCACCAGAAAGAGTGAATGGTTCATGCACTGGTGAGGCATTGTACCTGCAGGGTCGGACAGGGGGATAAGAGATATTGGCAACTGGGTTCCTATGTCTATTTCCTTTTTTGATTTCAGTTCCCAAACAATTCTATATTTTGGATGATTTCATTAATACAGAAACTGTCTACTGGGTTAGTTGAAGCTCTTGTGCCCTTATCTAGCCTCACTTCTTCATGAGGCAGGTCAGAAAACAAGTCAAAATTAAATTACTATAAGAAGAAATGGTCATGAAGCTATCATGTACTTGATTAACAATGATGCCTTGTATCAGAGGCTTATTTTCTGAGGATTTACTAGAACCTAGAAATAGAATACCATTTATTAATTTTTCTTGACTTGGATCTGGGTTTTACTTCTTTAGTGTTTGTACTAAGGTTTATTTCTTAGGGGTGTTTGTTTTAAGAGTATTGGGGGCTGCTAGGTTAAGTTTATGTTAATTTTTCTCTGCTTCTAAATCCATTGTGCCAGTGTTATTCATGTACCTTTCTTTTTCCTTTAGAAGCAGTAGACTGTGTCTATTAATATATAAATGCTTCCCTTATGCATAGAACTATTCTTAAAGAGGCCGGCCGCCAGTGCAGTGGTAGGATTACTGCTTGTGGTGCCAGAGACTGGGGTTCAGAAGTGAGCCCATGTTGCTGGAGGGTCAGCAGGCAGGAGGGGGCTTGAGTTGGAGGGTTGCTGTTCCAACTGCAACACCACCACCTGGGTGCACACAAGTGGAGTTACAGCATGGAGCACCAAGTGGGAGGGGAGGGCGTCAGCTGGGGTCTGGAGCGGCATCATGTCTCTGCATGCGCTCATCTCCATGGACCACCTCGGTGACCGACACTCTCAGGAATGAATCAGAAAGTGGAAAATACCCACCGCCAAGCCTAACGATAAGATCCTGGGTGGTCAGGACTGGTGGCAGAGGCCCGACACAATTAGTGATTGGGGAGTTGCCACTGTCCCCTTTCCTGCCCTGGGGTATGATCCATGGCAGGATGGGGGCCAAGACTGCCACAGACTGGCTGCACTGTGGGATCCCAAGAGCCAGGTAAGGAGGTGGAGAGGAAGGGGCATAAAATATAAACAAAAAAATAATTCTTAAAGAAGTATGCATACACATCTCAGTTATGACAATTCCTGGCAGTAACAGTGGTTAAAAGCAGTTCAGTGCTTGACTACTTTATGCCAATTCACAGATGCATGCAACAAATTTCCCCCACAAAAAATGAACTATCAAGGTATCTCATCTGGATGGATCACACCAGCATTACTTGCCTTTCTACAGGGGAGGACAGTCTCTGGTCTCAAGCAAGGAGCACTGGGTCACCTGCAGACCTTCAAATATATAAGAAGCCCACAACAAGTGTACCAGGGAGGTTAGGAAATCTAACGCTGATTTCTATAAGGATCAGCATAATAAAAATTGGAGCAATGGGAAGAAATGTTGGGCCAGCCTAAAGGACCTCCTTGGCAGCAATGACAAATCAACGCCGACAATGCTTAACACAAATGGAATGATCACCACTGCACTATTTGAAATAGCAAACATCTTCAGTGAAGTCTTCACTGACCAGAGCTCGGTTCTCCTCCCAAATAAGACATCTAAGGACAATGCTAATGACCTCACCAGACAATGTACCCAACCTGACCTTCCATCAGTTACCACCAATTCTACGTTAAGCATGTCACTATGAAGGAAACCTTCCTTTATGTGAAAAGGGTCCTGCGTAAGACAAGGATGGGTGGAGATATGGTAGACATGAAGTTACTAGCCCTTGAGCTTGAAGAGCTTGCAATTCCCCTGACACAGACTTTTAACTTGCCCTTGTAATTCTCCCTCTTCCCTAATATCTGGAAAGCCACTGTACTGAAGTTACACCTGTGCTAAAAAGTGGGGACCGCTCTAATGTGACCAACTATAGGCCGATCTCTATCCTCCCCCTGGTCTAAGGCATTGGAAAACATTGCATCAGACCAACTAGTTTGAGTTTCACACCTAAACAAATATAACGTGATGTGTAAACAGCAACATGGCTTTAGGAAACTACATAGCACTGGGACAGCCCTCATTGAGAACACCAACCACCTGCATGATGTCCTGGACAAAGGGCACCTGGTTGGGGTCACATACATAGACTTGATGAAAGCTTTCAACTTCATCAACCACCCTCTACTGCTGGAAAAACACTTTGATCTGGGACTCTCCTCTGAAACTTCAGCTTGGTTTCATTGTTACCTCATGGGGCAGTCACAAACAGTAAGGATTATCGGAGTGCTCTCTAATTGTAAGGTTGTCATGGTTGGGGTCCTCCAGGGGTGCATACTTGGTCTGCTCCTCTTTGGCCTTTTTAATAACGGACTCCCAGAAGCCTGCTCCCACTCATAGATGTTACTGTATGCAGACGATGCAGTGATTTTCAATAGTACCCACAGCTTTTTAGTGACTTGCAATCAAGTTTTAAGCTTATGGGGACTGGTTTAAGAACAATAAATGTATCCTAAACATTAAAAGACAAAGTCAATCTGGTTCCTAGGTTTCATCAAAAGAAAATAGTCCATCACTTGGTTATCCAAAATTCACTTGGTGCTGCCCTTGAACAGGTTGAATTATTTAAATATCTAGCTATCACCCTGGATGACACCTCTCATATGCTGCTCATGCAGACAACATTACAGATCTGGCCAACAGAAAACTAGGTGCACTCTTCTGATAATTGGAAGGCTTGGCCTGTAGTTCAATGGACAAGCAGCCAGCCACTCCCACTTCCTGAGCTATATAAGCAGTTCCTCTCAGCCTCCTTCTGAAGCACTTTTTTCTTTGCTAGCTGGAGGCTCTGTCCATCTGTTCTCTGTAGCTGGCTGGAGCCTACCTTGAGACCTGCACCCCCCCCCACCTTGCTGCTTCTGTTTTTCTCTCCTGGACTTCTGCGTTTGTTTTCCTGCTTCTGGTTTGTATTTTGCCTCCGACTGTGTGCTTATTTCTGTCATTACTCCTTGTTTTCTGTGTTTGTGTCCCTTTGTTTTGGGCCTTTGTTCCCTGTTCTCCATATTTGTGTGTTTTGGTTTTGTCTTTTGGGGCTTTGTTTCTAAGCTTCTAGCATATTGCAACTCCAGGGCTCATATTACTTGCTCTCAGTTACTCACAACTCTCAAATTACTTGCAATACAACTGCAACAATTATCTGCATGTTTCAACTCAACCATAGGTGCTGTCCATGCTGCACCTAATTGTTTTCACCTGATTCAGGCTCACTCTGAACCCTAGCTATGCAGTTCCCTCATGCTCTCTCAACTCATTCTACTTACCTCACTGCTACAATGTCATTGTGCTGCCAGGTGATAGCTGCTTCAGAGCATGGTGTCTCCTTTCTTTTCATGTTTATTGACATTTACAACTCAGTGTACTCAACACAGATGCTGCTTCTATGTCTGTACACTCTGTTATACTCTGAGGTCAGCTAAGCTACAGTTGATGCTGTCAACTAGTTTCAATACCTGCATGTGGGTTTTGGCCCTTCCATCAAGTTCTTGTTTTCCTGTGGCAGGGACTTGGAGGGACTAGGTGTGCTAATTACTTATGTTCTAAATCCTGTCTCTGCCACTGACAAATCCTCAGAGTATGTGTCACCTGTATTAGCTTTTGAATGCCTGGCTGGCTTGCCCCAATTCACAGTGCTGCTTCATTGCTACTATGTTTTGCAGACCTAAGTGCAGGTCAACTATTGCTACACTGTTTACTGACCTATGAGCAGGTCCACTTTGCTTATGCAATATTTGCTTCATGCCTATCACCATCCCTTTGGCTTCAGCCTCTGGGATGTCTGCTGCACTCACTACTGTATCTGACCATTGCAAGGTCTCAGCACTTAATGCTTATTAAGGTCTCAGCATTCATTGCTCATTCAGCTCCTCATCAGTTTCTGGGGCATGCCAGCCATGCCACTTTGGCACAGGGCTTCTCTGCAGCCGATGGTCTCACTCTGCACCCAGAGTCTGCAGCTTGAGCATGCAAAGCTTGGGACAGGGTCAGTCTCACCTGGCCCATAGCTGGGAATGTCCTCACTCCAGGTGGACCTTCAGTCATCAACCGTACTGTTGGCACCTCAAGTTGCAGAAGTTAAGACTCAGCATGAAGGGGTGGGACTCTCACGGGGGCCCCTTTAGCTGCCCGAGCTGGTTCAGCTGCACCCTTCAATGCTATTCTCCCCATGACTACCTCTGTTTCATCTGGTTTGTGTTTAGGGTGAGTAGGCCAGGTGAGTGCCTCAGCAATTGTTGCTCTCCTCCTCCTACCTTTGGGTGCTTGTTGTTGTAGAGTAATGCTCACAACCTTCCACAGCATTCCCACTAGAGGGATTGAATGAGAGCTTTCCA
The DNA here is from genome assembly GCA_016271365.2 of Neoceratodus forsteri. NCBI lineage: Eukaryota > Metazoa > Chordata > Ceratodontiformes > Ceratodontidae > Neoceratodus > Neoceratodus forsteri. The sequence goes on from CM057449.1 coordinate 1,607,492,820, forward strand.
CCAAATTGGAATATTTTCACCTCCCTTTAATTGGGCTTCCAAATTGCAGCTGCAGAGCTGTCACTACATAAAATATTCCAGCCTGGAGAGAAGGCAACATAGGCCTTGGATCCGAGATTTCCCCTCAAAGGCATTTTCTCTCCTCTGTGCCTCAGGTCATAAAAGTTAGTTAGCTGTAGTTAGTGTTTCCTAGTTCTATTAGGTAGATTCCACTGTTGGATGGAGGTGGATGGTGTCCCTACTAGCCATTTCCTCTCTTCTTAGGAAGTCCCCTTATTCTCCAGTGCTACCCACTGAACTCATGCTATTGCTATTGCTAACCTGTGCATCTCATTATGTTATCAAGGCATCTCATTATGTTATTAAGCTGCCTGATGCTTTATTTACTACTATGTCACAATTACTGCTTGCTTATATGCTTTATCTACTTCATTCTTTTTGAGGATCCTTCCTAAAGTACCTTTAGCCATGAGAATCATCCCACAGCACCTCTAGGGGTGGAACCCTCTTCGAGGCTTCTTTGCCTTTGGTACCCTTATAGAGTGGTAATTCATCTGGAATGAGAGTGTGAACAGCCAAAAACCAAACTAACACAGTTGCATGAGCATAACACTATACTGGCTGTGTAGGATATTGAATTGGAAGGCTTAGCCTGTAGTTCAATGGACAAGCAGCCAGCCACTCCCACTTCTTGAGAAATATAAGCAGTTCCTCTCAGCCTCCTTCTGAAGAACTTTTTCTTTGCCCCACCATCCTCCCCTCCTCCTCCAGTGGCAGCACTTCTCTCCTTGGGATCCATTCTAAAGTACCTTTAGCCACAGGAATCATCCCGTGGTACCTCTAGGGGTGGAACCCTTTTTGAGGGTTCCCTGCCTTTGGAACTCCTGCAGGGTAGTAATTCCTCTGGAATAGAGAGTGCGAACAGCCAAAAAGCAAACTAACACAGTTGCACAAGCATAACACTATACGGGCTGCATAGGCCCTTGAATGTTTAAATCTTACTGCTGAAGCTACCCTTACAGAAAAAATGATAGGAAATGTTTTCATGCGGCATGCAAAAACTTCACATGTGATATTCATGCTGCAAGTTTGATATAATGTTAAACTGGAACTAATTGCATACCATTGGCATGCATGCAGCAAGCAATTGTTGAAAGCTTGCTTTTGTGTTAAACTGGAACAGACTGCATGTATGTGGCATATGTGCAAAAGCAAGTGGTCACTGACAACTGCACACATAAAAGTTTATTTACTTGCTCAGGATCACACCACATACAAGTGGGGTTAATGAGATTCAAACACAGGTTCTTTAGAGCTCAAGTCTCCTGGTTTGCAGTTCAGTGCCGTTAACCACTAAGCTACTGCCTGCACATATGGCTCTCTTGTATTTCAATACAAATCTGAATACATCTGCACGCATGCGACATTCATATTGCCATTGTTATACTTTTTAGTTTTCTTGTCCCCCCTTATCTCAGCTGTACAAATGAACTGCAGCACACATACCAATAGAAATGCATGTGGCTCTTCCCACCACCAATACACACAAAACTACATAATTACTTCTGTATGTCTACTATTTTCTCTTGATAGTTTTGAAGGCTTCCATGCAAACAGACTTAAAGGGGCAAATACAAAAGTAGCAATAACTCTGCACCCACTTGCATGGCCAGTTCCCCCTCCATGCACAAACACTGTAGTGAGTGCAGCCCAGCAGTTACAGACAACCCACCAAGTACAGATGTAAGTCAAGAGTCTCTGACATGAGTTCTAGGGAGCCAGAGGCAGGAGTCTCTAAGAGATGATGTCCAAGGGTCAGAGTGCTGGGGCTTGAATGGAGTTATTTTTTTATTTACTATTTTATACATTATGATGGTGAGTTGGAGAATATTGAAGGCTACTATTCTACTAACAAGGCCTGTGTTAGTTGAGTGGTGGCCTTCATTAATCTCCAACTCTCCATCAATAATTTAATCAAATCCTGAATTCTTTAAAAATTCCAGATTTTTTTCTCAAGCATACATCTCTGTTATTCCAAAACCAGAAAAGGACCATAAAAAAAATTGAAAGCTACCGATCAATAACAATCTTAAATACTGACTATAAAATATTTGCTAAGATATTAAATAATAGAATACTGCCTACTCATAAAAAATTAATAAATAGTAACCAGTCAGGTTTTGTTCCTGGTAGAACAATTTAAGTGGGTTTGCTCAAAGTCCAATTTATGGTGGAACATGTGGAAAAAAGGAAGAACCAGCTGGTGGCATCCACATTTCGATACGATAGAATGGGTCTCTCTTTTATATTCTGAGGTCATATGGCTACCTGCAAGAATTTATTCAAGTTCTAAAGATACTATATAACAAGCCAACAGCTCAGATCAAGATACATGCTGAACTTTCAGGGTTGATTGTATTATAGAGAGGCATTCAGCAGGGCTGCCCCTGCCCCCAAAACTATTCATACTAGGAATGTAGCCATTGCTAAATGAAATAAGGGGGAATAAAACAATTAAAGGAATAGCAATGGGGGAGGAAGAGGTGAAATTAAATGCATTTGCAGATTACATCCTTTTAACAATACAGAATCCTGTAGAAAGCATTTGGGCAGGTATGGCTATCATAGCAAAGTTTTTTAAGGTAGCCAATCAAAATAAAACAGATTTAGTACTTTTTCATCTGAAGGACCATACACAAATTTAGGATATCTGAAATGCAAATGTCAGAAATGAAAGTATAAAATATTTAGATATTTATATACATAATAAAGTAAGTAGGAGTCTTTAAGAGATGATCTCCAAGGGTCAGAGCGCTGGGGCATGAATGGAGTTGTTTTTATTATTATTTTATACATTATGATGGTGAGTTGGAGAATATTGAAGGCCACTGTTCTACTAACAATGCCCTTGTCAGTCAAGTGGTGGCCTTCATTAATCTCCAACTCTGCATCAATAATGTATAAAATAGTAAAAAATAAAATTCCCTTATTCATTTTAATGGTGAATGCCCCTGCAGTCTCTCTTGCCCTATATCATAATGTACCTGAGCTTGGTGGATGTGGAGGTCATTTTCACTGGGGGGGATAAGCCTAATTATAATGGGGCACCAATAGTCTGTACATACCATACCACTCAACTGTCCCTGAGTGCAAGGGACAGCCCTAATTTTAGCCCTGAAAACTGCTCTGCTCCTCATCCATCCTTTATGAAAAAAATGCTGCTCACACAGAGGATGTCCTGCAAAGTTTGACTTTATGGCAGGGGCTCCATTTCAGATTTCAGTGGGGGGCAAAACCAGTGGAGGTCAGGTGCTAGTTAGCCCCTAGATGGCAAGTGCTAAAATGTCTGGAATGTCTCTAAGAGGTAAAACTTATTTGTTGTGACTGAAAAGTGATATGCAAATCAGGAAAAATTCAAATGTATAATATTTGTCTGTCTATACCCCAGAGCAGTGCATCAGATTTGGGCTTAAACCTACCAAGTTACTAACCAATTTTTTTCCTGGCTGATATAAAACAACTTTGTCCTGATTTCTCTCCCTGACTCCATTCCATTCAATACCTACCCCATATGGGTCGTAAAGTTGCACAAAGGTGCAGAAATGTGGAAAACACATCAATATTTCAGTCCTTCCTCCTTCCTCAATGTCCTTGTAAAAAAAATATTTACTTTTACTTACCCAGCTATCTGGCCAGAACTCTGCAACCTGGCACAGTGTGCCCTCAGCCCTGTTTTAAGTCTACTCCTCCTCCATCATTCTGTGGATATGCAATCAAGTCATCTCACCAACTGAACCCACCCAACATGTGTTGCTTGCTTCTTGCTTGGCTACTGCCGTTGTTGCTGCCACACTGCACTGATCAAGGCCTAGGAAGAATGCCCACACTGCAGTCACTGCTGCTGCAAGGCCTAGCTTGCTGCCGAAGAGGACCTGTGCTGTTTTTTTTGCAAGGCGAGCCTAGTAGAGTACGTAGGTAGCCTAGTCTCAAGTTAGCTTCTAGCTCACCCTCTGCCCCTTCAGACACCAGCAGAAACAGAGAGTCACTAAGAGTAGACCAAACAAATATATGCCACCACAACACTGCTACTGAGAGTTCAGTGCTCACTGACTCCTCCAAGCTGTGGTGTGTGGCCTGTCTACTCTGTGGCAGGAAAGACAGTGTTGCATTCTCTTGACTTGTGCTCTTGCTTAACTTGAGCTCCTCCATGTCATGTGTGATGGTGTCACGCCAATACTGTAGGTGGAGAGTGGACAACACAATACAGACACAGTCCAGTCAGGGCGGTACCTGCAGCATAGTGTACACAGGCCAGAGGGAAACTTATTGTGCAAAGATTAAATCCAAATGTAATGCCATTATTGCCACATCATAAGAACAACCTAGGTACAAATGCAGGGGGTTGCAACATCCCCCCCTCTGCCCTACCTAAATGACACCCTTACTTTATGGTAGAAACTCATTGTCAGGTGCTAATATTGGTATACATAAATACAATGGTTTCCACTGTGTTTTGAGGTACTGTATCTCCATGTTTCATGATGTGTCCTGATCATCATGAGTGTTAGTGTCCCTCATTGTCCCACATTTTGAGTGTCCATGTGCCTCATTTCAGTGTCAAAATGTAGGTAGTGCATGCTTCCAAGACCCTACTCAACACAAAGAGTTCTGAGCATGGCCATAGCATATATGTCATCTTGGAATGACAAAGAGAAAGTAAGTGAGCCAAAACATTCATAGAGAAACACACTCGTAAAGCTAAATATGCATAGGGGGATTTGAATGGCCCAAAACAAAAAAGATCAGGCTTCACAACACAGAGGACCCTCTTCATACATCTGGAATGGGGATGCTGGTTGACTATATCCAAGGCATTTAATGCAGTAAGCAAACAATACTTTACAAATTAATGACAATTTAATGTCAAAATCAAAAGCCATTAAACAACTTCCAAAAGGCTGAGAATTAATGAGCTTACCTAATCTTAATGAACTGGAGCCTTTCAGGGACTCTCTTCAAGAGATAACTAACCAGTTAAAATTGCTTAGAAGAGACCTTGTCGATCTAGGCAGAAGGGTTGAGGGCGTCGAGGGCCCTTGCGCTTATCACTGGAAAAATGGCAGGTCCGTGCAGACTCTGAAATCACTCAGCTGTGGCACAGAATTCATAAACTAGAAGACAAGCTTGAGGACCTGGAGGAGAGAAGCCACTGCAACAATTTAATTAGTTTTGGACTGCCAGAGGGAGAAGAAGGGGCCACACTGATTCACTTTATACAGAAGTTTCTCAAACAAGTGACTGGTCCTTCCCTGAATGGCCCCCTGTATGTTGTGGAGCAGGCACACCACTCACTGCACCCCAAGCCTCTTGCTGGTTTCCCCATCTCCTCATCTTTAAACTTCTAAACATTTTAGATAAGCAGCATGTCCTCCAGAAAGTTTGGGACCTGAAGGAGATACTATGGGAGGGCAATAAATTACGATTCACTCAAGACCTTCTTCCAGGGGCTCACAGAAATGTGTTGCATTCCATCCCATGGTGGCCAAGCTAATTGCAGCAGGGATTAAATTCAAGATGCTTTACCCTGCATGACTTCGGGTCCTGCTTGACAATAAGTGGCATACCTTTGACACAGTGGAGAATGCAACTCGGGATTTCAAGGGTCTGCTTCCTGACCCATTTAAGGATCGGTGAGTCCTGCATGCCTAATGGATACCATTTCTCTGACCCAGGTGTTGACCTTGTAAGGAGCTGTTTGATGGTTTATGGAGAATTAACAGCTATTGTTTTTTCCTAGATTCCGCTCTCCCTGTGCTGAGTGGTTTTTGACTTAGTTTGAGGCTTTTTTAGATTGTCTGCTCTGAAGATGCCCTTTTGACAGGTTTCAAAGAACCACAAAATCACACATGCCCCCACAATGCAAAGCATTATGGGCTGCATATGCAAATCACCACAGAATATTATGCTGGTTCAACTTTAAGTAGAAATGCATGGTGCCAAAAGGCCTCTCACACAGATTGCAAAGGGTGTCAACAGAAGACATAGACATGTGTTTCGTCCTACCAGAACTCATCAGTATGCCTCATCTGTTTGACACCCCAATGGAATGAACCAGCTACCCTAAGATGGTCTATCTGGGTTATGTTGTGGTGAACCCAATTAATACAAAAAAAAATTTAAAAGACAAAGAACCTCTGTGTGCAAGCACTGAGGCAATGGTTACTTCAAAGGGCATTTGACCAGGAAGCCAAGTGTGCCTGTCTATGTATGGGGAGCTCCTATTTTCACTACTTGTCCCTCCATATCTCCTCAAAACTTGAAAATCTATTGATTTTTGGGGAGTTGTATGCTGGTGGACTTGATGGCTATACTGCCTTGTCTGTTTGGAATATTATTCCCTTTGCTGTGGTTCTAAACTGCAGCATGGGGCTTATGGAAGAACTGGCCTTCTTTCTGTCACCCTGTTTGTTGCCATCTTGCCTTTTCACCACTGGTTGGAGCTACTCCACCCTCAGAACTGGAAAAGGAGCAGATTGTTTCTACCCTACCCTACTGAACTGTCCTCCGGCCAGTATACTTCTACCCTGATATTAATTATGAAATGAGACACAGAGGATCTTGGAAGGACTCTATATACTGTCTGTCTGCCATTGCTTGTGTGGATCTTTAGAGGGGCACTGCAGTCCAAGAATGGTAATGGAACCCTTTGAACCTTGTTGTATTGCTGTCTCAGGCCTTGGACCCTGCAACTTTGAGGACATTGGATGGGTGAGTGATCCTCACTGGGTTTTTGTGCGGGCTGGTTCTCCTCTGTGTCTTTCTTTTTTCTATTTGGGGGGGGACTCCACCTGCACTCTGACTCTAGAGTTACTTGGCAATTGTTATTCCTTCTTGCTACTTTACTGATACATCACCCTCATGGTCTGGGACTGCAGCTTTACATATGTAGCCAAGCAGACAATATATATTAATTGTTATTCATGTTCCATTTACAGGTGTGCATTTCTACTGTTTTAACTTTGACATTGTTTTAATCTGTATTAATAATTCAGTTGCATTTTCTTTTTCTTTCTTTTGCTTGGTAGATTACATAGTGTTGTGTTGCATTGGGGTGGAGGGCCGGGAGGGATGGGTGGATGGGTATGGTACCATGGTTGATGAGAGTTTCATGCACCAGTACATTATGGAATTGGAGATGATCAATGTTGGGTGGGAGGCTGTTGTGGGTGGTTGGGTTGGGATATGTTAGTATTCATGTTATTGTTGTTCTGGCTATTTGGGAGGTATAGGTGTGTGTATTTATGGGGTGAGGGAGGGTGTGGATTGTTGTGGGTTTTTTTGTGACTTATATGGTTGTTGTTCATATTACTGCTGTTCTCATTTTAGGATATAAGAAGGGCTGGTTGGGGGCATTTCTGGGGTATATTATATGACATGGACTGTCTGTTTCAATTTCATGTTTGTGATTTAAAGCTATGTGGCCTACCATTAGTGTTTCTCTGTGGGCGGGAGACTTGTGGGGGTGGTGTAGGGAAAATTTGGCTCTGACCTGGTCAGTATGGTCTTTTGTATACCATCTGTATGTATGGGGAATGTGGTGGGTTGTTTAGTAAGAGGGTGTTGGATGGGGGCTTGAGGTACTTCTCAGGAGACTGGAGGGTGATTCAGGGGAGATCTTCACTCTTCCCAATGGTGCATATGTCCCTTCCAGATGCTCTATATATTCTCTGATCTGGTATGGCCCATAATTTTAGATACTGCTCATGAAATGTAAAGGGGCCCAGTCTCTGACAAAGCATACCAAAGTTTTATTGCATCTTCACAAACTGCAGGTTAATGTGGCCTTTCTCCAAAAACCCACCTTCTCCCAACCCAGGTGTTGTTGCTTCGGCACTTCCTGGATGGGACGAGTTATGGTTCAGGGTTATACTCTTGTAGGCAAGGTGTGGCCATTTTGGTGTCCAGGTCTGTCCCATTCCATCTTATCCAGGAGGTCAGTGACCCTCAGGGCAGATTTTGTTTGTATGAGGGCTGTTGGGGCATCTGGAGGTGCTCTTGGGATCCATTTATGGCACCAATATGGAAGACCATTTCTTTCTTGCCCAGGTCATCTCCATTTTGTCCCAATGGACCTCTCTCCCATTGATACTTACTGGAGACTGGAATGTGAAACTGGATAATGACCTAGACAGGTCATAGAGACATGGTCAAGTCCCTTAAACCAAGCCAATTTGCCAGCAGAGAACTCATCATAGACTCTTTAGGACTTGTAAACCCCAGAGAATTTTTACATATGGATATAAAAGTACTCCTTCCACTCTGTACCACATAATTCCTTCTCCATGTTGATTTTTGTTATCAAGTGCCAAGCCCTGTCAGGTGTTCTTTTGATCCACTACTGTGCTAAGGTGGTGTCTGGCCATCACACAATCCTTTTACCAGTTAACCTTACATCCTCTCTAGTAAGAGACAAGACCTGGTGCTTTAAAAATCAGTTACTGAGGTTCCCAAAGATGGTTTGAAGGCTACAACATTTCATTTCTGAGCTTTTACCCTTAATTTGCCCATAATGCCAAAAATCGACATTCTCTTCCTTTAAGTGCGCTCTTCTGGGTGAAATCATACAGTTGACTACTAGACAGAAAAGTGGGTTATCCCATGCCACATCCTCTCTTTTTTTTACAGATTAGAGTGGCTGAGTGGGAAATTTCCGACTCTTCTCCACAGACGGTTGGGAACACCTTGAAGCTCTTCGGGTTAAATATAATGCCCTTCTTCGAGAGAAGGCTGAACATCTTCTCTTGCAGGCCAGAGCTCAATATTTTGATCAGGAAGAGAAGGCTGATAACCTCCTCACTCTGCACTTGCACATTCAGCAGGAGGATAGGATTGTCCCATCCCTTTTGTCAGGGTTTGGTCATCTGGTCACCTCTCCTAGAGATATAGTTTCTCAGTTTCAGGCTTTTTACTGTTCTCTCTCTATGTGGTCTCTCCGGACCTTTGATCTTTCCAGCTTCAATATTTTCCTTCAGGATCTGGAGTTGCCATTTGAGAGATGTTCAGGTTGATCTGTTGAAAGCTCCTTTGATTCTGGAGGAGGTGTCCAGAGCAATTAGCTCACTAGCTCCCAACAAATCCCGTGCCAAGACAGCTTTTCCTCAAACTTTATCAGAACTTCAAGGAATCATTAGCACCACATTTTCTTAACCTGTACCAGTACATTTTCTCATAAGGTCTCTTGGACCCATCTCTTACAGCTGCTATCACAGCAGTTTTGTCTAAACCTGGCAGAGATCATTCCTCAGTTTCTAACTTCAGACCTATCTCTTTAATCATTGTAGATATAAAAATCCTGGCCAAAATCTTGGTCATCAGGTTAAACTCTGTTTGGGGTTGTCTTCTTAGTAGGAAGCAGGAGGAATTTGTGTCAGGTAGATTGTCCGCTGACTATACTTGGAAACTTTTGCATCTTATCTATGCATCCAGGGACTTTTCTATACTGTCAGTTCTTGCCTCCCTGGACTCAGAGAAGGCTTTTGATGGAGTCTTCTGGGACTTCCTTTTCTACCTGCTCCCTAGATATGGCTTTCCTTCTGAATTTATTAGATGGCTTAATGTGCTCTACACTAGGCCCTCAGTGCAAGTATATTTTAATGGCAAGTAAACTGCAAAGGTTTTCTACATGCACTTAACCCAAAAGAAGGGACGCCAAAGTAAATTACAATTATACCAAGTACATTTAATATGTAAAACACAGACACACAGCTCCTGACTTGTTTCAGACAATGTCTGTCCTTTCTCAAAGGCTAAATAACATCAGGCTAGCAGCATACATATATAGGTCAAAACTAGGTATGCAGTCCTTATGATACCCCATCTTGAAACACTCTGTGATTGGTTCAAACCTTTTTTTAAATAAATTGATGCCATTAGACTTTAACAGAAGCAGTGAAACACACTCAAATGAAGCACCTTAAACTAAATAAGTAATCCATTCTATACATTAAGTAAGGTTTAAAGCTATTACTAACAGGCCACGTGTGAACAAATAAAACATGCAATTCAAAACTTTTAATTGCATAGAATTCAACAAGGAAAAGTAAACAAGAACAAAAAAAAAAGAAAGGAGGGAAGAATGTAAACATAGAAATAATTTTTGGGGTGGGGAAAGAAAGAAAAGGGGAAAAAAGGAGAGAAAAACCTTTTATATAGAAAATTACTAAAATAGATTTCTGGGGGCTTCAACTGAAGCTTGTGTTAAACAGTAACGACTACTTAAACAAAAACAGCAAAGTTCACCCAAAAAGGGCAATTGGTACAATTCAGTTCTGGTGCAGACTCAAACCTACATGTTCCAAAAGTACAGACTTTTATAGGTGTAGGGAATCCTAAAGTTCAGTTATACTTGCAGGTAATGCAACATGTTAACCTAAATGATTTTCAAAAGCTCAGTGCTGTATAAATCAGATAAATGTTGCACCTTTAAACAAAACAGTAGTGTTATAAAGGGTCTGATATTAGTGTTTTTTCTTCTTTGTTGTTTTAAATAGGGGCAGATGTCCAACTGGGTGTTGAGAACAGGGCTTTTTGTGGTCCCTAATGTAATGACCCCCAAATTTTCTCTCATCAGGATCAAGTAGTTGAAGTCCCCTCCCCTTCCCTCCGGTTCCTACAGACCCTGTCAATGGCTGTAAATTTAAAAGTGTAAGCAGCTGGATCCAAACTGTTCATCACATGGACAGCAGTGGCATAGGTATAATCTTTTCTAGCAATGGCTCTCAATGTTCTCCAACCCTGGTCTTGAAAGTTCTGTTCATTTTGCCTTCATAGAAGGCTTCATACACTACAGAGTAGCTAAATAGATAACCCTCAGTATATCAGGTGATGCACTGACTGATCTGAAATTCTTGATTAGAGTTACAACTAATAAAACTCTTACAGGGGTTATAAATTCACACATAATGCATCTCCTGCATTTAAAACAGCCTGTTGGTTTGGATAACCATGTGCTATTTTTTCTGTCCACAAAATGTCTCTGAACCAATAAATCTCTCAGGACTGGAGCTTTCTATAGCACATCTTAACTGGTAAACAGAACAGCTTTTTGAGGCCAGGTTCTACAGACACAACATGCCAGTGTCTTTTAATAATTATCTCCAGTTCTTTAGCTTGTGCGGAGAATTCAGTACAAAATTAAACCTATTGTCTTTGCTGGTGAGCTGTCTCTTTCTATTAGCAGGGACTGTCTTGTCGTGTCCTTGGCTCTATCTCTAGCCTTTATAATGTTTGTGTGTCTATAGCCTTTGTAATAGTCTCTGAGTAAGTTCTTCAGCTCCTTGATCAAACATAGATTCTGAGGAACAATGTTTCTTGTCCTAGAAATTGTCCTGTAGCTATATTGTATGCCACATGTGGTGGATGGCAGCTGTTTGCCCTCAAAAGTGTGTTGACATCCATAATTTTTCTGTAAATGTTACTTTCAAGTTTACCCTCAGTAGTCCTAGTTATTCTCAGATCAACTAGGAATACTGGACGTGAACCTCCACAGAATCTACTTTTGAACAAGGAGCTGAAGAAGTTACTCAGAGACTATTACAAAGGGCTATAGAGACACAAACATTATGAAGACTAGAGATAGAGCCAAGGACACAACAAAACAGTCCCTCCTAATAGAAAGAGACAGCACACCAGCAAAAGACAATAGGTTTAATTTTGTGACAGAATTCTCCACAAAAGCTAAAGAGCTGTGATAATCATTAACATACACTGGCATGATGTGTCTGTAGAACCTAGCCTCAAAAACTGTCCTGTTTACCAGTTAGGATGTACTATAAAAAAGCTCCAGTCCTGAGAGATTTACTGGTTCAGAGCTATTTAACATAGAAACATAGACTTTGATGGCAGATAAGGACTGCTTGGCCCATCTAGTCTGCCCATTTCCCTACCTACAGGATAGGCTGCAGATCCTAGTTAACCAACAGCCTATTTCTTCCTACCCCCCCACAAGAATTGCCTTATGTCTGTCCCATGCATTCTTGAATTCTCCCACAGTTTTAGACCCCACAACCTCCTCAGGAAGGCTGTTCCATGCATCCACTACCCTCTCTGTGAAATAATACTTCCTCACATTGCCCCTGAACCTTCCTCCCCATCTTTAAATTGTGTCCCCTTGTTCTTGCACGTCTCTTTTTCTGAAAGATGCTACCCTCATGGACTTTGTTGATTCCACTGAGGTACTTAAAACTTTCTAACATGTCCCCCCTCTCCCTTCTTTCCTCAAGGGTATACATATTAAGCTCCATTAGTTTCTCCTCATACGGCTTCTCTTGCAGACCCTGCACCATTTTAGTGCCCTCCTCTGGACTGCCTCTATCCTGTCTATGTCCTGCTGAGATGGGGTCTCCAGAACTGGACACAGTACTCCAGATGGGGTCTCACCAACTGTCTGTACAGAGGGATAGCAACTTTCTGTTTTCTGCTGCTGATGCCTCTCCCTATGCATCCCAGTATATCCCCAGCCCTCCCTACTGCCTTCTCACATTGCTTGCTAACCTTAAGGTCATCTGATATAATAACCCCCAGGTCCCTTTCCTTTTTTGTTGTTGTTACTACCTCCACCCCATTGTGTATTCTTCCCCTGGGTTCTTGTTTCCCAGGTGCATTTCTTTTCACTTCTTTGCATTGAATCCTAGCTGCCATACTTCTGACCATTCCTCCAACCTTGCCAAGTCCCTTCTCATCCTTTCCACACCTCCTTGTATATCAACCCTGTTGCAGATCTTTGTGTCATCTGCAAAGAGGCACACTTTTCCTTCCAGTCCCTCTGCAAGGTCACTTATGAAGACATTAAAAAGGACTGGACCCAATACTGAGCCCTGCTGTACCCCACTAGTAACCCCTCTTTCTTTACAGTGGACTCCATTTACAATTACCTTCTGTGTCCTGTTGCCCAGCCAATGTTTTACCCAGGCTACCACCCTGGGACCCACTCCCAGGCTGGTTAATTTGACTATTAATCTTTTGTGTGGGACTGTGTTAAATGCCTTGCTAAAGTCTAGGTAGGCCATGTCCACAGCCCCTCTCTGGTCTACAACTTTGGTCACCCAGTCAAAGAAATCTATTAGATTTGTCTGACATGACCTTCCAGCTGGGAACCCATGCTGCCTTGGGTCCTGTGCCCCACTGGCCTCTAGGTACTCAACTAGTCTTTCCTTCAGAAGGGACTCCATCACTTTCCCTACCACAGAGGTCAGACTGACAGGTCTGTAGTTTCCTGCCTCTGTCTTGGTTCCACTTTTGTGAAGGGGAATCACATCCACCTACTCCAGTCCTCGGTACCACCATCCTCCATGATTTATTAAAAGAGTAGCCAGTGGTTTCACTAATTCCCCTTAATTCTTTTTAGAATTCTGGGGTGAATTCCATCAGCCCCATTGCTTTGTCCACCTTCAGTTCTAGGAGTTCTTGCAGAACCCTTTCTTCTGTCAAAGGACTGGGATCGACCCCTCTATCAAGAGTGCTTCTGTTAATTGGATTAGGCACTTCCCTCCTCTTTTGTAAATACCAGCAGAAATATTCATTCAGTATCCCTGCTTTTCACTGTCCCCTCTGCCCACCCACCATTCATTCTATTCAGCCTCACTATCCTCTCTTTGTCTTTCTACGCTCATGATGTACCTATAAAGGTTTTATCCCCTTCTTAACCGAGTTGGCTATCTTTTCCTCAGTTTGGGCCTTTGCTATTCTGAATTCCTCCTGCTTCCTTCTGCCTTAACTGGTACAGCTCTCTGTCCTGTTCCTTCTGTGTTTCCTTATACTTCCGGAATGCTATCTTTTTCTTCCTGACTTTCACAGCCACCTCTTTTGAGAACCATAGTGGCTTTTTCTTTCATTTTGATTTGTTTATTTGCTTCACACAAAGGTTTGTTGCCTCTGTGATGGCAGTTTTGATGATTCCCCATTGTTGCTCCACACCTCCTTCTAGCCTGTTTGCTAGTGCTTTTCTGAGGCACACTCCCATCTTGCCAAAGTCAGCCCTCCTGAAGTCCAGTACCCTCACTTTTGTATGGCTTGACTCTGTAGCTGAGTTTAACGTGAACCACACTGTTTGATGGTCACTTGTTCCCAGATGGCAACTCCACTTCTAGATCTGAGATCCTCTCACTGCCTCCATTTGAGAGTATGAGTCTAAGATTGCTCCCTCATGAGTGGGTTCCTAAAACTAGCTGTCTAAGACCTGCCATCTGTAGGGCATCAAGAATGGCCCTACTCTTGGATGTGGCTGCAGCAAATGTGCTCCAGTTAACATCTGTCATATTCAGGTCTCCCATCAACAGTATCTCCCCTTTCTCTGCCATTCTAAGAATGCCTTCTATCATATCCTTGTCCATTCCTCCCCGACATGGGAGTCTGTACCACGACCCCTGTGTGGATTGTGGTGCCCTTTCCAGTCTCCAAGGTGACCCACAGTGCCTCCTCTCCTCCCTGTTTACTCTTTTGTTCAGTTGCTTTTATCTCTTCCTTTACATAGAGAGCTACTCCTCCCCTCTTCTCCCCTGCCTGTCTCTCCTGTAGGTTATGTACCTGGTATGTTAACATCCCAGTCATGGTTCTCAGTAGTACCATGTTTCTGCAACTGCTACAATATCCAGGCATCCGTCTTCCATCAAGGCACCAGCTCAGGGAACTTGTTGCCCAGACTATGAGCATTGGTACTCATTACCCTCCATTTCCTGATGGCCTTACTCTTTTTGCCCCATCCCTGTCCTTCTTGCCTTTATCATTTTCTCCATTTACCCCTGCCCTTCTCCCTATCGACACCTCTATGTTGGTGTTTACCGCACTTACTACCATGATTTTTTGGGTGGGGCTAGGTTTTCCTGCTCTTTTCCAGTGCCTCCCCTTGGCTAGTTTAAATGCTTGCCAATGAAGCATTTAAACCTATCACCTAGGATCCTGGTTCCCCTCCTGGACAGATGCAGCCCATCATGCCAGTATAGGCTTGCATCACTTCAGGTGGACCCCCAGTCCCCAATGAAGCCAAATCCCTGAGCTCCACACCAGTTTTTCAACACATGGATTGAATCCCATGGTGCAGAACACCCTAGCCTCTCCACACCATAAATGGGCAGCACCTCTGAGAAGGTTACCGTGTGTGCTACTTGTCTAAGGCCCCTCCCCAATTCCACAAACTTTTCCTGCACTTCTCTAATCCCTTTCTTAGCCAGGTCATTTGTCCCTAGGTGGACAATGACATCCAGCTCTCTCCCCTGTGCAGCTGCTCTGGCAATCCTGAGGATTTGCTCCCTGTCCCTCCAAGCCATGGCACCCGGCAGGCACCTTACCTCCCTCTCCCCTTCCTCCCCAGTTCTTCCTTCCTAACAATGGAGTCCCCCACCAGGAGTTGTTTCCTTCCCCTGCGGGGGTCCCCTGCCACCCTCCTGTGGGTCTCCTTTGTGGATGTTCCCAGCATCCTCCTTGGTCTCCACTTTGGGTGCCTCCATAGAGGAACCACACTTTGCCAGAATGGCATAGGAATTGTGGAGAGGTACAACTGGAGGGATGCGCCTCTGTTCCACCACTCACCCTCCCTGAGCCCACTGTGGTCCAGCTGCTCCCTCTTCTTGGCAACCTCTGAGGCAATGGCAGTGGCACTGGTGGTCCCTGGATGGAAGGAGGTCCCACAAATCCTGGCCAACTCAGCCTGGAGATGAGCAACCTCCTCCCTCAGCCCAGAGAGGTGCCTGCAGATGGGACAACACTGTATCCTCCAGAATGTCTCCTGGAAGACTGCTGCTCCACAGCCACTGCACTGCACCACTCCCATCATGTCTTATTTCTGGCCCCTTAACTGTTTGCAATCCTTACTCTTTCCCCTGTTTTTCTCTCTCTCCTTACTTTCTGCCTGTGTGCCCTTTAAGCTCCTGATTGTCCTGTTCTGAGACAAGAATATCCTATATTTCTCAGTAGACCCCTTACTTGCTCAGAGGCAGACCTCCAGCAGCTAGAGGGGGCTGGAGAGCTACTCTTGCCCTTCTAGGATGGTGGGTCTTTGATGGCTCTGTGATCACTCACTTCTTGCTCCCAAACAGGAAGTTCCTGTTGTCAGTCAAATTCTGTGCCTATAAAAGTAGAACTAGCTTTGGGTGGAGGGTGGAGGGAGGAAGAGGCAATATAGTCCCAGTACAGAAGTCCAGTCACACAGCAGTCCTTTCTCCTTGTGTCTTCTGCCAAGCTACTAGCAAAATCTTTCTAAAGCGTCTTTAAATGATTTCCTTCTAGCCACTCCCTCTACTTACTAGATCTTTCTACAAGTAATTTAAACCTCACAGCTATCAAGTCCTTTCAATCACCTGAGATTTACACCTAGATAACTGTTCAGATAACCATTCAGTTCAGTTAACTCAGACAAACACACACTTTTTGTTTTGTTTGTTAGTTTTTTTACCCTAAATTGAAGTTCCAAGTACAAGAGTTCTACTTCTTTAGTCCCAGCAGAGAAGTCCAGTCACACAACAGTCCTTTCTCCTGGTGTCTTCTGCCAAGCTACTAGCAAAATCATTTCTAAGGCAGTCTTTAAATGTAGCTTCCTTCTAGCTAAGCCACTCCCCTACTTACTAGATCTTTCTACAAGTAATTTAAACCTCACAGCTATCAAGTCCTTTCAATCACCTGAGATTTACACCTAGATAACTGTTCAGATAACCATTCAGTTCAGTTAACTCAGACAAACACACACTTTTTTATTTTGTTTGTTAGTTTTTGTTTTTTTTTTACCCTAAATTAAAGTTCCAAGTACAAGAGTTCTACTTCTTTAGTCCCAGCAGAGAAGTCCAGTCACACAGCAGTCCTTTCTCCTGGTGTCTTCTGCCAAGCTACATTTAGTGGACAGAAAAAATTGTACATGGTTATCCAAACCAACAGGCTGTTTTAAATGCAGGAGATGCATAATGTGTAAGGAAGATTGCACAATACCACCTCTAGTGGTTGAGAGGGTCATTTGTGTGCAATGACCATTCAATGCTTTGGTGCTGTCAATCTAATGTCTTTCATAGACATTACATTCATAATAAAATCAATAAAATACACATTTTAGACACTAAGTTGAGACAGATTCAAATCATAGCTCTGAAACCTAATGTCAAGCCTCAGTGCCTCCACCCTCAATTTTCTTTCATGGCTGTGGTTGTGACCCTTAATGGAGGAACAATGAAACTGCTCTTTTGTGACTTTAATTTGTTTCTTGCTCTGTAGCGAATGGTTAATAGTCATTATGCTCATCTATGCAGAGATAATGAACACTGAATTTGGATTCATGAAAGGGGTGAGCCTTGAGGGGCCATCCATTCCTCATCAATATCCAGTTCTTTGTTTCTGTGAACATGCTAGATATTTAGTGTTATGGACTCAATAGGATGCATGCTTGCCTCTTGGAGCCAGAAGGACAGAGGCTGGTGCCCCACACCAGGAAACTGGGCTAATACCCAGTATTGATACTGTAGTGTAGCACCTGGGTATAGGATGTACTACACTGATGTTGAGGTGCGAGACTTTGTATGAGATGTTAAATCAAGGTCCCTTCTGTTCATCTTTTCTGGTTGTCCAGGTGGAAGTTAAAGATCCATGGAACATAATGCATAACTCAAAGAACTTTTGATTTTAAGTTCAATTAGCAAATTATAATACAATATTCATAATTATATCATGCAATTATTCCCTACCCCTAGGACCCACCCCCTTATTATATGCACTTCTTTTACACAACTTCTGCTACACAATATTTCTAGTGGCATCATTATGGGGGTATCGAAAGGTTTTTCCCATTAGTTATGGAAAGCTTCAGTCTCCATTATTAGCAATTCCTCCTAATATAGCAACCTAATTAAGACTTAAAATTGTGCAACCATGATTTCACATGCCACCTCCTGGTTAGTATAAGAGATACTTGGCACAGTGCTTGCCATAGAAAATATTTGAAGATGATGAACACTGACTGCTGCATTCCCACCTCACACTTTCCTTGTAGAGGGGAGTTTAGGCTGTAAACAATCCATCCTTCCAGAGGATTGCACAAAAGAGGCTCCCTTAAGACCCTTAAAACATATCCCCAATGTTGTGAGTAAAGGAGCATTCTGAGAAAAGTTCTTTATTATTTTGTTTTGCTTTACAAAGGAGGCTATTTGATAGTACTGTTTAATCAGATTTCTATGCATTAAAGGGACACTGTCAACCTCCTTAGGTCTCAAAGTGGTACTATTTCAAAAAACAAATTTTATGATTACTAAAATTCTGTAAAGATTGTTGATGTAGCTGGCAGTTTGATTCTGACTCTTATTTTCTTTAAAAAAGTAAAAAAAAAAACAGACTGCCCAACACGCTGGTGTTATCACATCAAAACAGGTTTGTTTACATTCCTTGATCAACTCCAAATGCATCCTTCCTGGACTTGGGAACACCCACAAAACAGTCTAGCCCCTCATGATGCATTGGGAGATTAGGAGACCACTGTCTTATGAGTGATTGCACTGTCTGTGTGTGTTTCTAATGCTCAGGACATGTGCAGTAAGAACAGAGGCATGATTGTAAACAAAAACAAGGTTGTTTATAAATATACATTGCCATGCATTTCAGTTCTACTAAGCAAGGCCACACACAAAACAAACAGCAACGTCAATGAATTTTAGAGAGTGTAAGCAATCATAAAATGTGGGGTTTCAACTAGAAATAATATGTTGAAAAACAGGTTGACAGTGTCCCTTTAAGTTTGCTTTCAATTATAGTCACACAAGCAGACTTAACCATATAGTAGCATAGAATTTGACAGCAGATGAGGACCGCTTGGCCCACCTAGTCTGCCCATTTCCCTACGTGATGGATAAGCTGCAGATTGTATTTAATCAACAGCTTACTTCCTCCTACCCTCCACTAGAATTGCCTTATGCCTGTCCCATGCATTCTTGAATTCTTCCACTGTTCCTGACTCCACAACCTCCTCAGGAAGGCTGTTCCATGCATCCACAAAACTCTCTGTGAAAACTACTTTCTAACATTACCTCTAAACTGTCCCACCTCTATCTTCAAATTCTTGCTTGTTCTTATATCTCTTCTTCTAAAATATGCTACCCTCTTGTGCTTTGTTAATTCTCTTAAGATACTTGAAAGTTTCTATCATGTCCCCCCGCTCCCTCCTTTCCTCAATGGTATACATATTACGCTGCTTTAGTCTCTCCTTGTATGTCTTCTGGTGCAGACCCTACACCATTTTGGTTGCCCTCCTCTGAACAGCCTCCAATCTGTCTCTGTCTTTGTGGAGATGGGGTCTCCAGAATTTCACACAGTACTCCAGATGGGGTCTCACTAACTGTCTGTACAGACGGATAACAGCTTCCTGTTTTTGACTGTTGATGCCTCTCCCTATGCATCCCAGTATCCCCCCAGCCCTCCTTACTGCCTTCTCACATTGCTTGCCCACCTTTAGGTCATCTGATATAATTACTCCTAGGACTCTTTTGATTTTTGTTGTTGTGTACTCTTCGGCTGGGTTGTTTTTGTTTCTTAGATGCTTTACCTTGCACTTCTTTGCATTGAATCTGAGCTGCCACATATTTGACCATTCCTCCAACTTTTCCAAATCCCTTTTTATCCTTTCCACCACACCTGGTGTATCAACCCTGTTGCAGATCTTTGTGTCATCTGCAGAGACATACCTTTCCTTCCAGGTGCTCTCCAATGTTACTTATAAAGACATTAAAGAGGACCACTGGTCCCAGTACTGAACCCTGCAGTACCCCTATAGTTACCCTCCTTTCTTCACTATAGACTCTGTTTACTATTACCCTTTGCGTCCTGTTGTCCAGCCAGTATTTTATCCAGGCTACCACCTTGGGACCCACTCCAAGCCTGGCTAACTTGTATATTAATCTTTTGTGTGAGACTGTGTCAAATGCCTTGCTAAAATCTAGGGAGGCCATATCCACAGCCCCTTCCTGGTCTACTACTTTGGTCACCCAGTCAAAGAAATCTATTAGGTTCGTCTGACATGACCTTCCTGCTGTGAAACCGTGCTGCCTTGGGTCCTGTGCCCCACTGGCCTCTAGGTACTCAACAATTCTTTCCTTCTGAAGTGATTCCATCATTTTCCCTACCACTGAAGTCAAACTAACTGGTCTGTAGTTTCCTGCCTCTGCCCTGCTCACACTTTTGTGAAGTGGAATCACATTTGCCCTCCTCCAGTTCTCAGGTACCACCACATCCTCCCATGATTTGTTAAAGATAGTAGTCAGTGGTGTTACTAGTTCTACCCTTAGTTCTTTAAGAATTTTTGGTGAATCCCATCAGGCCACTTGCTTTGTCCACCCTCAGTTTCAAGAGTTCTTTCAAAACCCTTTCTTCCATGACTGGACTGGTATTGACCCCCCTATTCAGAGATTCTCTCTTGCTTGGTTTAGGTACCTCCTCTTCCTCTTCTGTTGTGAATACTGAGCAGAAATATTTGTTCAGTATCCCTGCTTTTTCACTGTCACCCTCTGCCCACATTCCCTCCTCTTTATTAAGTCTCTGTATCCCTCCCTTGGTCGTTCTTCGCTCCCTAATGTCCCTATAAAATGTTTTACCCCCCCTTCTTAACAGAGTTGGCTATCTTTTCCTCAGTTTGTATCTTTACTATTCTGACTGCCTTCCCTGCCTCCTTCTGCTTTAACTGATAAAGTTCTCTGTCCTGCTCCTTCTGTGTTTCCTTATATTTCCTGAATGCTATCCTTTTCTCCTTAACCATCCCTCCCACCTCTTTTCAGAACCATATTGTTTTTTTCCTTCATTTTGTTTTGTTGATTTGCTTCACACAAAGACTTGTTGCCTTTGTGATGCTATTTGATTAGTCCCCATTGTTCCTCCACGCTCCTTTTTGCCCGCTTACTGAGTGCTTTTCTGAGGCACTCTCTCATTTTCCTAAGTCAGCATTCCTAAAGTCCAGTACTCTTGTTTTGTATGGCCTGACTTTATGGCTGTGTTTATTGTGAACCACACTGTTTGGTGGTCACTTGTTCCCAGATAGCTACCCACTTCTAAATCTGAGATCCTTTCTCCTCATTTCAGAGTACCAGGTCTAAGATTGCTCCCTCCTGAGTGGGTTCCAACACTAGCTGTCTGGAAGCATGCCCCTGTAGGGCATCAAGAATGACCCTGCTCTTGGATGTGCCTGCAGCAAAGGTACTCCAGTTAACATCTGGCATACTCAAGTCCCCATCAACAATATCTCCCCTTTTTCTGCCATTTTAAGGATGTCTTCTATCATTTCCTTGTCCATTTCCTCCCCTGATGTGGGGGTCTGTACACAACCCCCATGCAGGTTGTGGTGCCATTTCCTGTCTCCAGGGTGACCCATAGTTATTCATCAAATTCCTGTTTATTCTTTAGTTTTGTTGCTTTAATCCCTTCCCTTATATAGAAAGCTACTCCTCCTCCTCTTTTCCCCACCCTGTCCCTCCTGTAGACTGTATCCTGGTATGTTGACATCCCAGTCATGGTTCTGTGTGTACCGTGTTTCAGTGACTGCCACAATATCCAGGCATCCCTCTTCCATCAAGGCCATAAGTTCAGGGAGCTTGTTGCACAGACTACTGAGCATTGGTACTTATCACCTTCCATTTATTTGATATGGCCTTACCCTTTTAGCCCCATCCTTGTCCTTACTGCCTTTTTCTGCATTTGCCCCTGTCCTGTTCCACACTGACTTCTCTACCTTGGTGATTACCTCTCTAACTATTGTGTTTTGTGAGGGGATGCTGGGATTTCCCTGCTCCTTTTCAGTGCCTCCCCCCTTGGCTAGTTAAATGCTTGCCAATGAAGCATTTAAACCTGTCACCTAGGATCCTGGATCCCCCCAAACAGATGCAGACCATCAAACCAGTATAAGCCTGCATCCCTCCAGGTGGCTCCCCAGTCCCCAACTAAGCCAAAACCCTGAGCTCCACACCACTTTTTCAACCATTCATTGAATCCCATGGTGCAGAATACCCTAGCATAATCCTTGCCATAGACAGGCAGCACCTCCAAGATGGTTATCGTATGCTACTGTCTAAGGCCCCTCCCCAACTGCATAAACTCCTCTTGCACCATTCTGATCCCATTCACAGCCAGGTCATTTGTCCATAGGTGGACAATGACATCCAGCTCCCTCCCTTGTGCAGCTGCTCCCGTGATCCCATGGATTCGCTTCATGTCCCTCTGAGCCATGGTGTCAGGCAGGCACCTTACCTCCCTACCTTCCTATCCCCTTCCTCCCCCACTTCTTCCCCCGTAATGATCAAGTTCCCCACCAGGAGTTGTTTCCTTCCCCTGTGGGGTCTTGTGCCACCCTTCTGTGGGTCTCCTTTGTGGAGGTTCCCAGCATACTCCTTGGTCTCCACTGCAGGTGCCTCCATAGAGGAACCACTCTTTGCCAGAACAGCATATGAATTGTGGAGAGGTACAGCTGGAGGATGCGGCTCTGTTTCACCACCCTCTCCCTCCCTGAGCCCATCTTGGTCCAACCACTCTTCTTTCTTGGCAACCTCGAGGAGTAGCGGTGGTGGCCCAGGTGGTCCCTGGGTGGGGAAGAGGTTTCACAATCTTAGTCAGGTCAGCCTGGAGATGGGAAACCTCCTCCCTCAGACCAGAGGGTGCCTGAAAACAGGGCAGCATCACAGCCTCCAGAATGTCTCCCAGAACACTGCTGCCCACAGCCATTGCACAGCACCTCCCATCTTGACTTATTTTGTGTCCCTCTCCTGTCGCTGTATGCTTAATGTCTCCTCCCTCTATGTATGATTGCATCTCACTTTTTATTAGGATCCTTGCATTTTGCATATCATAACAGCCACACTTTAAACATATAAATTTGAGCAGATAAGGACCACTAGGCCAACCAGGTCTGCTCATTATCTCTACCTGCTGCAGAAACCACAGACCCTACTTGATCTCTGGCTTTGTTGTCTTTCCTATCACTCAGCTTTAGCAACTTCTTCTTGTGCTGCTTCTCAAGGGAACCACCAGCCTACAATGGAACCAATCTGGCCCAAATCCCTCACCTGCAGCCCTATCGGCTCTGGCCAGTGTTTGTTTGATTGTGTTCTAGTTATTATTATCCTAGCTGATTTCTGAATTACCCCAGCCTCCGGAGAAGATGGGAGGAAGGGAGTGGGAGGGGGGGTTTGTCAGTGGGGTTGGTGTGGGAGTGGGGATAGGGTAGATTATTATGCTCACAGCTTGATTAGGAACTTAACTGTTCTAATTTACTTATTTGTAATTGCTGTATGCTTCATGTATAACTAGTCCAGCATCCACATCTGTAATCAATGAATTGTATCTTGAATGCATTTCTTCCTTTAAGTGTTCATGAGTTTTGCTTTCTAACCAAGCTTAATAAAGTTAATTGAATAAAAAAAAGCAGACATTTCAAGGTTGAGATTTGTACAAAGCTTCAGGTAAACAATAGACCAAACATTTCAAGGATTTAGACAGTGATAAGGCTCAGAAAAAAAATACATGCAGTACATAACCTAAGAGGCAAAGAGTAACAGGTGTGGCAGGTCAGATGACCAGCAAAGGGACTCTGGGAAGTGCTCAGCCAGAAAAATAGTCAGAGACTAGTGTGCTACTAGCTTGAAAGTCCATTAGCATATATTAAGCGCACCTGTATACGAGGAAAGCTGCAGGTGATCCCAGAGGGAGTTTTGGAAGCAGTTGTGGGAGGGGTAGTGCAAACCTGAGCAGGAAGGAGTTCATATTCTGGGTGCACATGAAACAAATGCTCTGTCAACCATTTGCATGCAGGTAGCTGGAACCAAAGTACAACTGAGCCATAAGACCAAATGGAATATGAGGAGGAGGCTGGTTTGAGGAGTTCTGCCTGGTCTGGTGGGGTGGCAGTCCTGATGACACTGTCTGTGAAACACCCTATGATAAATCTCCAATAGTTGTCGGGTGACAGCCAAGCTGGTTTACTGTACAGGTCACAGTGGTGGGTGAGGCAAGAGGCTGCAAGTGCAAAGCGGCATATGTTGTTATACTCCACATCCTATTTGGAGAGATGTGGCTTTGTGGCATGTGCAAATGTGATGAGCCCATAGCAGAGTGTGGGGAGGAACACTTCTCTTGCCAGGACAAGGTGAGCAGCAGGTGTGAGGTTGTGCTTTGCTCTGTAAGCCAGGCTCAACTTTCTATTTGCTGCCCTGCATATGCTTTGGATATGCTGGGTGAGATCAAGCTGAGGGTTAAGGGTAACTCCCAGATAGATAATGGAGTCAACAACCTTCACAGAGGAACCAACGGTGTCTGTAATGCTCAGGGAGCAGGGGACGCTTTTATTTTTGCATGGGATCCAAAAGCATGGACCTGGGTTTTAGTGGTTGAAGAGGAGTCTGTTTGCCTTAAGCCAGGATTGGATATTGCTAAAGTCAACATTAAGTTGATGGTTAATGACACTTAGGTCATGGGGTGGGACAGGATCACCAGGTCATCCTCATATAATGTGATGCTGCTTTGAGATAGCACAGTGGGGAGATTATTATCAGAGAAAGAATGGGCCCAAGGACAGACCCCTGAGGGACTCCAGATTTTTCCGGATTAAGCTCCAAGAGGGCCTTACTGAATTTTTTGAGTTGCAGTCTTCCATATAGGTAGCTGGAAAGCCATCTGAGGATGGGGGCAGCCAGGCCCAGTGACTGAAGTTGCGAGCATAGGAGCGCATGGTCAAGGCCCCTAGAATTCTGTGACCACAGAATTTTGCGCAGAACTTGTGACCTGACACACAATATCTGCAATGCCACAGAATTCATTGTTCTTGTTTATTCTTTATTAATAGTTCCAGTTTATCCATAGCACTTGGTTCCCTTTCCCTCCTTTTATATCCAAAACCCCTCTGTGCTCAGCATGGGATGTTATGAATGCTATCACTTCATACATTAGCTAATGACAGGCTGCATTATGCCACATAAATGAATAGTCACTTATCTACCACAGCTCACACTCCCAGAGGAAGTGGCACAGCACATCAGGTACTGTGATACTTACTCAACCTGTACTACAACATAATAAAATTTTAAGTCTTAAGTTATTACACTATGGCCGACTTAAACAAATACTTGACAGTAGCCTTGACCTGTTAACTCCATACCATACTTTGTGCAGATTTATCTGCACCTTTAAGGTATAGGAATGCCTTCTGAAGTGAATAACTGGTAAATAAATTAACCTGTTGTTTTTAAGAAAATAATGTAATTATGCCAGAAAGGTGGAATACAATTATGTGTACACCTGCTGAAAGAATGCATCTACTAAATGAATAATTGTGCTGTACACATTTTTGCCAGGGTTATTGATTACATGTTATCACTGATTGATAGAAGTACCTATACGTTATGAAGAGATGTTGTGTGCAGGTCCAGCCACTGGGCCAGTGAGCAGCATGTTGTGTTCCCATGCTGGCGACTCAGGTTCAGGGAAGGGCTCTGGGAAGTGGCTGGGCAACACAAGGATTGTGAGGGGGGGGTCAGTCCTGTTGCACACCACCACTCTGAGCCTAGGAAGGTATGGCACAGTGTTCTGTCACAGAGGTGACACCTTCTGTCTGGCTGGGGAGCCTTCTCTCTCAAGGGGTTCACTTGCATGTCATGGCCTGATCGGTTTACTGTACATAGTATGTCAGGAGAAGTGGGTTGTCCTGAAAAATTAGTCTTGCAATATCTCCTCTATTCTGTTTATTCCACTTTCAAAGGGTCCTGTATAAATTAGGATATAATTTCACAGTCACAAAAAAGGAAATTTATTTTATTTTTTTAAACTATGTTACAGATTGCATATAAATATATAAGTGATACACAGGGGGGACCTTATGGGTGGTGTAAACAGCATAAGTATCTAGATAACTTATTTATCACATAAGGTCCGCTCTGCATGTTTCATTTATGCAATAGGATAGGACCTTAAGTAATAGATTTTTTTTAGGTTTTTAAAAATAAAATTATTTCTAAAAGTCTGTGTTTTTTTTTTCCAACTAGTGTTGCTGTGCATTCCCCCATCCCGACTGCCATAGCCGTTGGCATAGATGTGAAGTCAGGATGGCAAGCTGACACTGTAATGTGGCAGTTCATTGGTGTTGCAGAACTTCTGCAGAAAATACAAACTACTGCCACAGAAGTTCTGTGGCAAATGATAATCCTGTCACAGAACTTTGTCACAAAGTGACACAGAAAAGTAGGGGCCTTGTGCATGGTCAACCAAGTCAAAGGCCTTGGAAAGGACTATGAAGATGGCACCAGTAAGCTTATCCTGATCCATGGCAACCCTGATCTCAAAGGCAACTTTGGCAAGGGTGGAGGAGATGCGATATTGCTGGTGAAAGCCATGTTGTACTGGTGACAGCAGCTCATGAGCCTGAATATATTCTGTAAGCTGCATTGCGATCACTTTTTCAAGATGTTTGCTAACAGCTGATGAGGTGGCTAAAGGCCAGTAATTGTCAAGGCTTTTGGGATTACCTTGTTTAAAGAATGGAACAACCCTAGCCACCTTCTAGAGGTTGGGAACATGTCTCAAAGTGAACAACATGTTAAAGATGTGTAAGGTGGGTAGGGCTATGGAAGGGGCATCAAGGCAGAGGAGTTTAGGCTCCATATTATCATGACCAGAACTGGAGTGTGGGGAGAGACCATAAAGAAATCTTTGCATCTCCCTGATGGTCACAGCTTTAAAACAGAATGAGGGCAGGAGGCAGGCTCAGACTGGGGGCTAGTCAGCACTGCTCGTGTATCATAAGTAGGAATAGGCAATAGAGAGATATATGCTGACAGGTATGAGAAGTGGGAAGTGAAGGCATTAGCAATAGTTAGGGCATTATTGCAATTGGGCCATCTATTATCATGTCAGAGACATCACCTTTTGAAGAGCTGCTAAATATGTTTTTGATATTTCACCAGAAATGTCTAGGGTCTCTGGCTGAGGTGGATAGGGCTGATTTACAAAATACACTCTTTGCAGATCTAATAGCTTTCTTATACACATTTCTGAGGTGCCTGTACTCCTGGAATATAGTCATGTCATTTGAGGACTTGACATTTTTCCAGCACTTGTCCCTTGTCTTCATGAGGGCAAGTAGACTACCATGGAGCCACTTAGCAATGGTACCCTTACCCTCTTCATGATGAGAGGGACATGCTTGTCCTGTAGGGCAGAAAAAATGGCAAGAAAATTGTTGAGGGCAGTGGGAGTGTCAGGCGCATTTAGTACAGTCAACCAGCCTGTGAGCCCCAAAGCCTATCGGTTCACAAATGAGGCTGATAGACTTATACACACTTGGTCCTTGTATGTGCTTACCAACTGACTCCCCTTGCAGGATAGGCTGAAATACCAATCCTGTCTGCTGGTTTAAAAGCACTCTTGGGCCTCACCTCCTCTGCAATTGGTAACCTTCTGCCCAATCAACAACAGCTACACCACAAAGAGTATCTCCAGACATGCCCTGCATGTCCCTTTTGCAAAACTAGTCATGGTAGATGTACATTTTCTATCCATGCTGCACAGTGGCTTAATGAACTCCCTGAATCCCTAGTGGACCTCCCGAGTTCACACCATTTAAGATTTCCCTAAGAAGGAACTTGCTTTGAAATCTGCTTGCCATTTTACGTTCACTTGCGCGCATGTGCAAGGAACGTTTTGGGAAAGTAGCACACTTTGGAGGTGTGCCTCTCCTGTTCAATGCACTGCTCCATTGAGCAGACGTGGCGGTCCTGCACCAATGGGTGCGGGAGCTGTGTATGACAGAGGTGGTCTTCGGCTTCAAAAGAAAAACACGCTGTCGCACAAAACTAATGAGCCTCACGCCCCCCAAAGCTTTGGTGCCACGCTGAGGCCCACCCAGCATGGCAAGCGTCTTGCGTGCTCTGCCGGCAGGGGTGCCCAATCCCCGTCTGCTCCATGTCCCCAAAGCTTTGGTGCCATGCTGGCAGCCCACCCCAGCATGGCAAGCATTGCACATGTCGGCTGCCGACGGGGTGCCCAATCCCCGTTGGCTCCACGTCCCCAAATGCCCCCCAAAGCTTTGGTGCCACTCTAGGCCACCCCAGTGTGGCAAATGTCCCGCATCATATGTTTTTTTTAACCTGAAAAATAAAAACAGTCCCAGGCGCTTCTCCCAGCCCCCTCCACAACCTGCACCCACCACTGTCCCTGCCTCCCCACCCCCTCACCCCATACTTACCTCCGGAGCTCGGGCGCCGCGATCTTGGTGGACAGGAACACGTCTGCACTCTTCAAAGCCAACTGCGAACTGAGGAAATGCCCGTAAGCTGTATAATGGGCTAGATAGGGGTTTTCAACTTTATTGCATATCTCAGGCATTTTTTGGAATTTTTGCACCAAATTTTCAACATGGGGTTTTGGCACCTTCTCATGAATGATGTCACTGTCATGGCGTTATTCAGGCCCGAAGGGTTATTCACAGTCACTGTGCAGTCACTGTGCAAATCACCCTTCAGACCTGAATAATGCCATGACAGTGACATCATTCATGAGAAGGGGTCCCAAAAATCCCATGTTGAAAATTTGGTGCAAAATTCCTAAAAGTGACTGTTTTACGAGCGTGCGTTGCGCAGTTCCTACGCAGGCTCGTAAGTTCGCGAATTTTCAATATTTTCACTCCAGATTTTCAACATTGCCATTTTACCACACCTCCTTATGAGCAGTACAGCTGTCATTTTTCACATCCTGCCCAAAATGTGTTTCGCCCATGTAGCACACAATGGCGCAGTTGGTGTGCGAAATCAATGTATGGGACACATTAAGAAAATCATCATGACACTGTTCATTAGCAGAGGTCTTAAAATGGCTATGTTGAAAATTTGGTGAAAAAATTCCTAAAAATGACTGTTTCACGAGTCGTCGTTGCGCAGTTCCTACACACGCTCGTAAGTTTGCGAATTTTCAATATTTTCACTCCAGATTTTCAACATTGCCATTTTACCACACCTCCTTATGAGCAGTGCAGCTGTCATTTTTCACATCTTGCCCAAAACATGTTTCCGCCCATGTAGCGCACAATGGCACAGTCGGTGTGCGAACTCAGTGTATGGGACACATTAAGAAAATCACAGTGTCACTGTTCATGAGCAGAGATCTTAAAATGGCAATGTTGAAAATTTGGTGACAGAATTCCTAAAAATGACTGTTTTACGAGTGTGCGTTGCACAGTTCCCACGCACGCTCGTAGGTTTGTGAATTTTCAATATTTCCACTCCAGATTTTCAACATTGCCATTTTACCACACCTCCTTATGAGCAGTACAGCTGTCATTTTTTCACATCCTGCCCAAAACGTGTTTCCGCCCATGTAGCGCACAATGGCGCAGTCGGTGTGCGAACTCAATGTATGGGACACATTAAGAAAATCACAGTGACACTGATCATGAGCAGAGGTCTTAAAATGGCTATGTTGAAAATTTGGTGAAAAAATTCCTAAAAATGACTGTTTTACAGTGTGCGTTACAGTTTCCACGCACACTCATACCTTCCAGAAACTTGAAATATTTTCAGTCCAGATTTTCAACACTGTCATTTTTTTCACACCTCCTTATGAACAGTACAGCTGACATTTTCACATCTTGGCTGAAATGTGTTTTGCACATCCAGTGCACAATGGTGTGGTCACAGTGAGAAATCAATGCTCAGGACAGATTATGAAAATCACAGTGACACTGTTCATGAGCAGAAGTCCCACAATGCCTATGTTGAAAATCTGGTGACAAAGTCCACAAAATGACTGTGTCATGGCGTTCATTGCGCAGTTTCCATGTACACTGTGAAGTTCGAGAAATTGTTGTATTTTCACCCAGATGTTCAACATTGCCATCCCTTCACACCTCCCTATGAATGCTACAGCTGTCATTTTTCACATCCTGCCCGAACTGTGTTTTTGCACATGTGGAGCACGACGGTGTGGTCGCTGTGGGAAATCAACGCTCAGGACAGATTAACAAAATAACAGTGGGACTGTTCATCAGCAGAGGTCTAAAATGGTTTTATGAGGTGGGGGTAACAAAAAGGTCATGCTGAAAATATATTGTGCAAATACCAGCAATTGCACAGGGCATTAGGGTAAACCACCATACGTCCCAAACACCACTGCAAATACCTGCAAGTGAACGTTCGGCATTGACAAATGCTTGTTACTTTTATGATAATATACAGAACCTCTCTGTATAATGTTGTGGCTTGACTGCCTTCTGACTGAACTGCATGCTGATATGCAGTACAGTGCCTTGTTTCAACCCTAATATCTTCACTTGAAATGGCTCCCCTTGAGTTGGTGAAATCTTGAAGTATATATCTTATCTATTCTAATTTATTTATTTGTTACTGATGTGGAACCTTGGAAATGAGCACTTGGGCTCAAAGGTGTTATTGAACCTCAAATAAATAAATAAATATGTCAATGGTAGCTAAATTGCAGTTTCTTTAAACAAATAGTAATTAGTCTGAATAACTAGTCAACACCAGCTTAGGCAACAGATAACATTTAAATGGAAACCTGGTCATTTGCTGCCAGTGATCGGTGTGAGAGCTGAGTCATGTAGGGGTGATGGAGATGGATACAGGTGACATTGTTTGGCACCTGCTGTTGGTGATCAAAGTGACAGGTGGGTCAGGTAGGAAGAGATACCAGTGACAAGGTGGGGCACCCACTGCAAATGATTAGAATGACAGCTTCATCAGGCAGAGGGGATACCGGCAACATGATGGGGCACTCACAGCAAGTGATCAGAGTGATAGCTGGGTTGGGAGGGGAATACCAGCAGCATGGTTGGACACCCACCACAAGTAATCAGGCTGTCAACTGGGTTTGGCAAGCAGCGGATTGGTAATTCATATAGTCACAGACTAATTTGGCATCATACCTGATGTTCGCCTTTCATTACTTCATAGGTTGCTTGTGTGACACAGGGCAGGAGTCTTCACAGTAATGCACCTATTTGCAGGAAAATATTGGTCAGATGCAGATTATAACAATGTCCATAGTTGGATGCCTTTGAAAAACAAACTGCTTGGGAAAAAATGCCAGAGATCTCTTAGCGAGAGTAAGTAGCAGGTTGTGTCAGCGAGTGGCAGGTGTGCATGGCATCCATCTTTGTGTAACAACTATGAGGAAAAGAACGTGAGGAGAAAGGGATTTGAGGGGAAGACAAAATCCAGGAAAATTCCATTATCCCAGTTCCAGCAAGTACCTATTCTGCAAGCAGAGGTGGTGAAGGAGAAGGCAGGACAATGACTGAGTCATTGTGATGGGCATAAGTATGAGAGGAGGACTAGGGAGAATGATAGTACGCTTAATGAACATGACAATGTCCTTGAGACCCAAGTTTCTTTTCCCAGTCAATCAATGAATGGTTCAAGTCCAGTGCCCAGGAACAGTCAAAATGCAGACATAAAGTCTGGACTAATTCAGATATGATTTCTCACTTTGTTATGTTCTTGCCACCAAAAGAACAAATATTTCTCATAGATCTCACAGACTGTTAAGAGTAAAGTAGGCCAAAGACCTACTTAATGCTATTCACACTCTTATATTGGTCCCTTCCTCAGGGTGATGGCTATAAAAATAAAAAATGCAAGTAAAGTGTTCTTTCTGTATAAAATTGATTGTAATTAAATACCATTTAAAGTTAAAAATGGAGCAGAAGAGTGCCCCATGTTTTACCTCAAAACATTCATACGAGACTAGTGTTATTCCTATGTGAATACTTCTGCAAATTAAATATTAAAAGCATCAACACATAAAGTCATTATATCAGTCTTTTAGCCCTGCCTATATTGTTAATTAATTTACCCCATTACCTTAGTACATCATTTGCTCTTAAAAGGCCTTCACATGGCTGGCCCAGTGGCTCTGAGGGTTGAGGCGCTGAATGCCACACCTTGCACCACACGGCAATCTGAGTTTGGGAGCAAGCTCAGGTGCTGGGGGTTGGCAGAGGAGGAGATTGGATTGAGCACCCACAGAGCTGCTCTCTATCCCTGGGGGCATTGCACTCGGAGGACCCTGGTGGAGATCGGGGCACCGCAGAAGTCTGGGTGACTATGTAATAGTGTGGCTGGCAGGGTTGCCGGTGTACTGCTGCGCGTGTGTGCACGGTGGGGGTAGGGAGAGCAGAACAAGAAAACCTGGCTTGCTGGGATAGGGTGACGGACACCTATACTCCATGCCCAGTTCCGAGTTCATCTGGGCTGGCCTCTACTACTCCCCACCCAGGCCCCACCAGCATCCAGAGTCTGCCTTTCAAGAGAGCCCAATGAAGGAGTTGGGCTACCCTCCCGGGCGGGTCAAACCTCCTGGGGTGCTGTCTATGGGAGAGAAGGCACAGACTGTAGAGAAAATTTTCTCGAGCGTGACCAGAGGGAAAAGATAAAAAAAAAAGGCTTTCCTATTTAAATAAATTAATAGAAGTTAGATCTAATATAACACTTTTTGATGAGAATGATGACACTAGGATTACCAGTTTGTAGAGTTGTGTGGAATGAGACAATTCTGAATCCATAGAATTTTGATGATGTTTTGTGAAATTCTGTAACATTTCATGGAATTTTGTAGAAATTTTGTGGAATTTTCAAAATGTATTTCTTCAGCCATAACTAGGACATCTATTGTGCTAGAAATGTGAAGTCTGGCATAATAATGCATGGTAGTAGTTCTAATGATGTGCCAGATATGAAGTTAGAATGGATTGCCTCAAAGGTATAGGTGCTCAAAGTCTGTCATTTTATTTTGTGTGAGAAAATTCATGAACATTTTTATCTGCACATATCTCAGGTGTTTATTGGGCCAGAGATCTTACATTTGGAAAGATTACTTGCTGATAGTTTTTCTAACAATGTGCCAAATGTCATGGCATTAGGATGGATTGTGTCAAAAGTACTGTATAGGTGCTCAAAATCTGTAATTTTATTGTTGTGGGAAATTTCACGAAACTTTGCATCTGCATATACCTCAGCCATCTATTGGGTCAGATATGAAAAATTTGGCATGATTACTTGATGATACAGTAGGTGCTCAAACAATGTGCCAAATTCATGTCATTAAGATGCATTGTGACAGATATTCAAAACTTTGCCCCAGGGCTAAATTAGCACTGCCTGGCATACTAAATTAGCCTGGAACAAATAGCCCGCTATATTCAAAAGGAATAGCCCCAGTGCTAAACCTGCTGAATATAGCATGCTAAGGAAGCTGGGCAAACTGGGCTGGGAGTGCAGTGCTACAATAGCCTGGGAAATAAGACAGCTCTGAATATAGCAACAGGGAAGTGCAAACTGCAATGGCAGCCAAATGGACACAGAGGTGGAGCAAGTCGGAGCTGCAGGTGGAGGACAATGTGTGTGATTTCAAAGAGGTGTTTCACACCAACTGCAAAAAGCAAAGCAGGCTACACACTGCAGAACTGTGCAATGCTGATGTGAGGTTTGCTCAAGAAACCAATTGCACAGTGCTAAGACATTAGCCCGGTGCAAACAGGTTAGCCTGGGGAAAAAGTTTTCTATCTTCAAAGGACATATGCAAATAAGCCTAGTTAGGTAATCCATGGGCAAACAGTCACATTTGCATCTCATTATGTGCTGCTTATCATATATGTCCATGTAGTTTGCCTGGTGCTACTACATGGCGCACACAGCTCCACCTCTTGGTCAGATTGGAAGTACAGGCTGGAAGCTGCAGGATATGGATGTAGGCAGGCACAAACAGTGCATACTACCCACCCATGCATCACTACAGAGTAGTATATATATATCTATATATATATATATATATATATATATATATATATATATATATATATATATA
Organism: Neoceratodus forsteri; assembly: GCA_016271365.2. Classification (NCBI taxonomy): domain Eukaryota; kingdom Metazoa; phylum Chordata; order Ceratodontiformes; family Ceratodontidae; genus Neoceratodus; species Neoceratodus forsteri. The sequence goes on from CM057449.1 coordinate 1,607,526,684, forward strand.
TATATATATATATCTATATATATATTTATTGAGATTTTGAAATTAATACCTTTGAGTCAGAGACTCATTTACAAAGACTTCACGTCAGAATACAAACATTGATTGGGAAGCTACAATTGGAAAACAAGCAGAGGAGGGCATCATAACTGAGTGATGTGCATGGGTTAATTAAGCAAGGTTTAGTACATAGAGATACATAAGCAAACAGCAATTTAAAAACATCTTAATACATAACAAACAGTTATTTAATATATAAAAAGCAGTCAATGGTTTAATATAACATGATACATAGGAGACAAAGGAGATGAGTAGAAAAGGCAGAGTAGAAGGCAGGTTTGGGAGAGGCAGGAAGGAGATCCTTTGTCAAGGGTATAAGAGAGGCAGGATGATAGTCCCTTGCCAGTGGGGAGGAAGTTAGGGGTAGCGGATGCAGTGGGAGGATTGAGGAGAGAGGCTGGTGGAGGCCAGAATCAATAACAGTCACAGGTACTGGCAGAGCAGAGGTGATCCCTTAGGAGGTATTTGAAATGGCCAAGCTTACTTTCAGTGGAGATGGAACTGGGAAGTGCTTTCATCCAGCTTGGGGCCCTGTTGCTGAACGTCTCTCTGGCACAGGGAGGTCCGCATTTGGGAACAAGGAGCTGGGGTTTGGAGGAGCTACACATGTTTCTTTGAGCAGAAGCTGGCTTTAGGAGGGTGGATAGGCCTGGGAGGAGAGCCAAGGGATATCTTTTTAGCCAAGAGGCAGGTTTGATACTTGAGTCTACAGTGAAATTAAGCCAGTTAGATAAACTGTAGGGAACAAGTGTGTGTGGTGCGGTCTCAGCCTAGGACTAGGTGGCAGGCTTGGTTGAAGGACAGCCTGAGTCTACTGAGGGAGAGTTGTCAGCAGCCCCATACACCAGGATCCCGAGTCTACTAATGAGAGGGCTGAGGAAGAGATGACTAGTCAGAGGGCCTCGGGGGTAAGGCAGTGTTGTACCGGTGCAGTAGTTCAATTCTGGTGTTGACAGCAGTACAGAGGTGAAGGATATGTTGGTAGTAGTTGAGGGAGGAGTCTAGAGTGATGACAAGGTACTTGAAGGTGTCCACATGTTCAAGGTGGGAGGGGTTGGGAGTGTAGAATTTGCGGGTGGAGATTTTTGTGATTGCTCTGATGATAAGCAAATGTCATGACTTTGTCTTCTTATAATTTAATACTAATCGCTGGTTCATGAACCAGTGTCCAGCCTTAGAGAAGGAGGTTTGGAGGGACTGCTGGAGCATGTAGAGGTTGGGGTGGGATTGAAAGAGGACCACATCTTCTGCTTATAGGATCAGATTTTCAGAACATGCAGCAGGGAGGGTATTTAGGACTAGGCTGACTAGAAGGGGGCCCAGAATAGACCCCTGGGGCTCCGCAAACCTTACTGGGAGGCTGGAGAAGAGTGTGTTACCTATCTTGACTTGTTGAGTTCTGTTAGCTAGGTAGTCAGAAAGCCAATTTGTGGTATCCTGGGAGAGATCAAGGAGAGACAGACGGTCGATAGGAGGAGGGCATGGTTAACAGTGTCGAATGCTTTTGACAGATCCATAAAGATGGCACCGGTCAGGTAGCCTCTGTCAAGTGCTGAGTGAATAGAGGAGGAGAACTCCAGCAGTGCAGAGGTGGTGCTGTGGCCTTTGTGGAAACCATGCTGTTCTTTACAGAGGAGATTGTATTTTGTGAGGTAATCGGTGTGTTGATCTGAGACGATACATCCCAATACTTTGGAGAAGGGGGGGATTGAAATGGATGATAGTTCCAGTAGCAGTCCAGTCACCACTTTTGTGGATGGGTGTAATGATGGTCACTTTCCACCAAGATGGGCATTTGCCTAGGCATAAGGAGCAAATAGGTAGGCTGGTCAGAGGGGTGAGGACTTCATGAAGGGTCAGGCAGAGGAGCTTTAGGTCCAATGAGTCACTGCTGTGAAGTGAGCCATTAAGGGCTTTTTGAAGATAGGGTTTGGCTTCCCAAGGGGCAAGCATCTTTAAGTGAAAGAGGGTGACAAGAAAGGGGTAAGTGGGGGGTGTGGCAGCGAGCTGATCAAAGAAGTGGGGAAGGAGTATATTGTCGAGGTCCGAGAAGGCAGAATTAAGAGTCTGCAATAAGCTTGGGATCGGTGGCATAGTTGCTGTCCAGATCAATTTAAGGGAGGGGCAGACTTAGTCTTCCCATTAAATTCCTTGAGATTATTCCATAATTTTCTGCTGGAGCCCCAGGATGACGTGGAGGGACACCTTGTAGTTTTCCGCTTAGCTTTACATATAGCCCGGTGCACTGGTTCCTGGTTGCACGGTGGTGTTGTCTGTTGGCTGGAAAGCCCGTGTCAAGGGCTATTTGCCAGAGGAGTCATGATGGTGCATCTGGCCAAGGAGATGGTGGGAGATCCACAGTGTGGGGTTGTCTTTGACCATGCATTTAGAAAGAGGTGCAAATTTAGTTAAAAGAGTGAATGAGTCAATATCAGGTGCGTTGTTGATGGGGGACCAGTCCCAATGCTTAAGGTGGAGTTTTAATTGCCCAAGTTTACTCGGTTTGAGTTTGCATTGGAGGATGGTTTTTGGTAGGGGCTTCAACGTCTTGCCAGACCAGGTACAGAGCACAGAAGAGTGGTCACTCTGGGCATTGGGGAGCACCGAGACACCTGTGATCCTGTTAGGAGGGTTGGAAAGCACAAGGTCCAGAAGAGTGAATGAACCGGATTTGGGGTTGTGTTGCATGGGAGATGTGACTACCTGCATTAGGTCCATAGTTGCAATAGCATCTTTGTAAGGGGCAGAGGAAATGGACTGCTGTATGATGTTAAAGTGCCCCGGGACTATGCCTTCTGTCTTTGGGGGAAGGAGGGAGAGGTAGCTCAGGACAGAGTTGAATGACAGTTTTTGGGTTCCTCTGGGGGATGTAAACTGCAGTGATGTAGAGGGGGCAGTGGCTTTCCCAACAGTAATTTTTATGGTGAGTGTCTGGGCTCCCTGTTCTAACTGGGTGGGGGGGTGGCTTGACTTTGCAGGGAGTCACAAGGTAGAAGGCACAGCCAATCCCACATTTACCCCTCTGTCAACCTGGAAGAGATAGCAACCAGGGATTGCCACGACAGAGTCTGGGGTGGTACTGGAGAGCCAGGTTTCAACAAGGGCAGTTACATCTGGTTGGTGTTGTACCATCTATCCCTGAAAGATGTTGACCTTTTTTAGCAAGCTGCAAATATTAAGAGATGTGATGCAAAGCCCATTGATGGAAGAGAGGCAGGAGGGGGTGGCAAATGTAGGCCTCAGGTTAGGATGGATATTCCCAGACAGGAGTAAGAGTAGCAGGAGGGCCCTGAGCAGGGCAAGGTGGGCTTTTTTATGGAGGCAAGGATTGCGAGGGGATGGGCTTGCCTGTTTGGAAAAAGTGATATGGACGGGAAGAGCTAAAATGTGGGATGCTGCAAGGAGGAGCAGGTACAGGAGGGAGCAAGGAGAGGTGAAGGGTGGCGGTGTGAGGGGTAAAGAGTGGGGTGACGAGTGAGATGCTATAGTGAATGTTGAGTGAGGGGTGGGGTATCTAGGGGTGTGAAGGGGAGGCAACACAGATAGGGGTTAGAATAAGAGAGGGAATAGGTAGAGGAATATAAGGGAGAAGATGGTCAGGCCCCGTGTTTTCTGTGATTCTATGGTTGCAGCGGTAGTCAGAGAAATCAGGGCTGACCACAGAAATCTGTGCTTGCCACAGAAATCAGGAAAACCAACCACACAGCCCAGAAATGCTAGCTATGCTACGTGATCACACAAGGAAAGGGCATAGCTATTGATATGTTAAATATGCCAGGCATACATGCTCATTAAAGGGCAGCAAACTGATGCCTCCCTACAAAGCCGAAAGCTAGTGGCTATTGCATCTTGACTCGTGCTGGATCTGCTACATAACCCTTCCAGCCAGTATTGTGGAGGTAGGGGACTGACACAATAGTAGCAGAGCTTGATTAGGTCCATGACAGTTATGATTTACTGCTGTGTGGGTGTGGGTAGCTCAGCCATGTTAATATTTCATTGTGAGGCTGCTCATGGTGCATGCTGAATACTTGGAAGATTAATTTGGAAGGAAGAACTGGTAGGTGAGCTGTAGTCAAGAAGTGAGAAGATTCAGTGGTGCCTGGGAAAGATGGAATCAATCTCAGTGTGGTGATAGATATCAGAGGAGGAGCTGATTGCAGAAACATGGGCTGGCAGCAGACCATGCAGAGGGCTTGGTACCCACTGGTGGACATCCATCACAGTTTTGATTTGTGGGCCACAGTTCTGTACCTGTAAGTAAGAGAGTAATTTCTTGGCAGATTTGAACCTGCAACCTAAGTGGTGGCATGATGCTCAATTCTTTAAGAGGGTCAAGTTGCCCAGCTGCAGCAGAGGTGGGGACCAGGGTATACTAGAACTGGAGCAAGCAGGTATGGAAAAAAAATCATAATGAAGAGTTTGATTGGTGATTGCTGCTATACACAAGTAAAATAAGGGGCACTGCCTGAAGAACACCACAACCCCCTGAGTTGTGAGGAGAAGAGGACATACTAACCAAGGTTACTTCAGCTTAATAAGAATGACTTGCTTGCATTTTTTAGTGTGTCCCCCAAAAGAAAAATCAGGAGTCAACAGATCCTACAAGTATTGCAAGTTGCACCCTCCTTCATTGTTACATGAAGACAATTCCCACCCCACCTCCAACATGCAGATTTGCACACTGCACGCAACATGTTTGTTGGAAGACAGCAGGGCTCGAAATAATTTTTGGGGAATGGCTGTCCGAGGGACAAGTGAAATATAAAGTTTACCTGTCCCACAGAATTTATAGCTGTCCATTTAGGTTTGGGGTAAGTAGTGTAGTAATAGTGTACCCAGCCAGCAACATTATTAAATATAGTCAGCACCACCGTAATGAACACACTGATGTTCCGGCGTCCAAGTGTAGCGTGTCTTAACTCAGTGCAGGTGGGCGGCTGACAAAGTTTTGTCAGCCGCCCGCCTGCACTGAGAGTTAAACAGATACGCTGCATACCCAGAGACGCCGGAACATCAGCGTGTTCATTATGGGTGGCGGCTGACTGAAGCAATCTTCCACTGGGTCCTAGTGCCGATTTCAGACCACAGGCAAACGCCTGTCCCAGGGACAGCTAAGAATGGCAGAATGGCTGTCCGAAAGAAAAAACGGCTGTCTGGGACGGGTGGACAGCCGGTTATTTCGAGCCCTGGAAGGCAGGGTATTCCTAGTTTAAAAAAATAATCTAAAAGAACATTGATCAAAATCAGAAAAAAAGTGGCTTTCAAGTTGGAGTCTCTCTTTATATCTGCTAACTGTAAATATAAACCAGAAGAAATCCAAGCAAGTTTTGCCTTCTGTGTAGTTTTAGCTATGTGTGTATGTCTTCCTTTGATTATAACCTAGGAGAACAGCAAAAGCCACCAATTTCCAGAAAAAGAACAGATGAGCCTTCAAATTCAGGGTGGGAGAGAAAATTCATTAAAAGAGAACACTGATGCCCCTGGCTGTGCCAGGTTTGGGTTATTGCTGTTTAATATTTGTGATAAGAAGACAACATTCTGTTAAATGACCTGCTGTTCCACTTTCAGTGTAGCAGAGTGGCTGCATGAAGGCAGACTTAATCCCTTAGAAGGCAAGCTGTTTAGCCACAATTTATCTGCTGCAGAATGGCCACAGAATCAGCAGTTGCTCTGCGCTAGAATGTGTGAGGTCCAGCCGCAGAATGTAGGTCCCACTTTGCTGCAGTAAACATGAGGCCCTGAACATGGTGTGGACAGCAGCCATGCTATGACAGGAGAGGAGGAGGGGCTGTCACTGATATCAGGGAGAAGAGCTTGAGAGGATGGGTAGAAAAGTGTATAGGTGAGCTGCAGAGTATAAGGAGGAGTAAAGGTAATCCTGAAGTAGGGCTGATCAGATAGTGAAGTGTTGCCCTTGGAGCCAAAGGTACAAGGGTCAGAACCAGAGCGAGAAGACTTGCATAAAGGGCTAGAAGTGGCTTAGATGACACCTCAGAGTGAAGGGAAGGAAAGAGGAGCAGAGAGCTAGAACTAAGATGGAGTAGAGAAACACAAATTAGATTGGGAAATAGTGACTCCTAGTGGCTACCTGGTATAACGGGCTAATGGAGAAACAGGGACTTTGAAAAATTGGGGTGGGTCACATGACCAGATGATGGCTATAAGTTAAGGAATCCTCCCTTTGGTGGGATGGTGGTCTAACACCTGCAGGCTGTTCCTATGGGAAGGAGCCAAATTACCTTTAAGGGCTCCTGTGGTACTATCTCTGTCCTCTGGAGTGCTCCTGGCTGTGTGTGCATGCTTGGGGATGGGGTCCCATGGCCTTTGTCCATATATTACTGGAAGACACCCCTAGGGCCCCAACACCAACATAGGCACCCCACAGCCGTTGTAGGGTGCAATAATAGTGAGGGTGATACAAGAATGCATGGGACAGGCATAAGGCAATCCTCGTGGGGGTGTATGTGGGCTGTAGGCTAACTAGGATCTGCAGCATATCCATAATGTAGGGAACTGGGCAGAATGGGTAGACCAAGCAGTCCTTTCTGCGTCAAGGTCTCAAGTCCTATATGTGTGTGTGTGTGTGTGTGTGTGTGTGTGTGTGTAGCAGTCCCTGGTAGTCTAGTGGTCTCCCATCCCCCAGCATGATCCTGACTCCCATTCTGTGAATTAAATATGAAAGTCAAGTGGTCCCCATCTCCCCAGCATGATCACTGACCCCACAAAGATCATCTGGTAGTCCCGCCACACCCCACCTGCAAGGGATGACCCCGCTCCCCAGACATCCCTGAATGGAGCTGGGGACAGGCCCAGCCGCCTTTCACCACCACAGCCGGCTGCCAACTGAGGTATGAATGAGCAGTACTATAATGAATGAGTGCTTCCTTGCATGAGGACACACTCATTCATTACAGAACCACTCATTCATACCTCAGTTGGCAACCAGCCATGATGGTGAGAGGAGGGCGGGCGGTCACCAGTTGTTGGGATGATGAGTGGAGATGTAAGTACGGTTGGGGGGGGGAAGGCTGATCTCGAAATGTATGTTGAGATCAGCGAGTGTGGGGGTGGTGAGACCGCCATGTAATCCACAGAATGAGAGTGAAGTGCTCTGGACCGCCGGACATTCACCTTAAATCCACAGAATGGGAGTTGGGGATTGTGCTGGGGGATCATTAGACTACCAGGGGTTCCCATGGCAGTAATTTGAAGTGTATCAAAGTTACACTTCGAACTACTTCGAGTACCACCACTGCATTACTTCATGCCTTTTGCAGGCAGTATTTAGCGCCACGCTACAGGTGGCACTAAATCCTGTAGTGCAGCGCTAACCTTTTGAATATGCTGCTGCGTAGGCATTCATGGCCACTCCCCTAACCCCACCCCGAATACATTATCTTTTAGCAATGGCATGATCACACAGTGCCAGTGCTATTAGAGCTTTTGAATATTGCAGGCTGGAGCAATTCCAGCACTATTCCAGTGCAGCGGATTTTTACGCCAGGTACAAAGCTTTGAATAGCTCACCCCTTGTCTCAAAATTATATGTGGTTAAAATCTGTCACTTAATTCTGTGTGGAAATTTCAAGAAAATTTTATCTGCATATAACTCAGCACCTTTAAAGCAAAGACGTGTAAACTGGCACAAATAACTTTTTTGTAACGGTTATAGAATTATCTAAACATGGAGAGAATTGGATTAGAGATTTTTAAGTTACAGGGGTTCAAAAGATTACTATGTAAATATTTGAAAAATTTTGTGAAAACTCTCAAAAATGTGGATGTTTGTAACGTCACTGCTCTTGTAGGCATAGACTTAACATTTGACATGCACATCCATTGTCAGTGTATCCTGGTGTCTAACACAACTGGATAAATCGGTTTAGCAGTTTCAAATTTACAGTGAAAACAAAACAAAACAAAAAAATGTTAGTAGCAGTTTCTCAAATAGTTACGGGTTCATACAGAAAAAGCATCCATAATTCTTTTATGGAATTCAACATTCACAATGCAGATCACTACTTCATTTGATAAGCTGGTGGAGCATTTTGCAGTCCTGCTGTTCCCTCTTGGTGACTATTTTGCCTCCTTAGCAAAGCCATATTGACTCACTAGACCTACTGATTGCACTGATTTCCTCTTTGTTCTTTACAGTGACAAAATCATTTAAAACAATAGTCACCTACTTATTTTCCTATCAACCAATCCTATTGGAATAGCCAGAATTCTTCCTTCAATGTGCCCTAGCCATTGTCTTCCCCCACTACATCTTTCTGATTACTTGTAAGTCCCAGACTTGCTTGTACAGTATGTTAGGCTCCCTAAGTCATCAATTTACTGAGTGTAATCCTTATATATCCTGTGTTTAATTTGGAATTGTTGACACTCCGTGCTTCTTTTCTCTAACTGGGGGTCTACATTGGTGTGCTACCAAGCTCAGCTGTCCATTTCTTGGGAAACAATGCATCTACCTCCTGCAACTGGTGACCCCTGCACACCTGCCTTTCATACCCATATCCTTTAATATGAGTCCCCAGATAAAGCTGAGTGAAATTAGAAAATACCAGTTTTATGGAATTTTCCTGAAATTCCATAATTCTCACAAAGACTCATGGAATTTAACTTTAAATATAGTTGTTAGTTTGCAAATTTTGGCAGCAATCAGTTCATAAAATTGACACACTGTCCTCTGTTAAGGTCTAAGAACCTGGCTTTGCATTCTCTAGTTTTAAAGTTTCAGGGGTTTATAAACTAGCAGCGTACATACTTGCAACATTTAATTTTAAAATTTTGTGAAAGGTTAACTACTTTTAATTCAGTCCCTTTAAAACTGTAAATATGAACTATAGTATGTCAGAAATGACCACATGGTATAGTAGTTCAAATGCTTCAAATTTGAGTTACATTTTGATATGTTGTTTTAAAATTAGAGGAAACTAACTATGGCAGACTATAACTCAGTCCCATTTGAAGCTCGAAATCTGAAACTTTGTACATATATAAATATAGTGATAACCTGTATACCTGTATGCATTGAGGATTTGGCACCATGGTGAAGATTTTAATTTTGGGGTGCAGTGTGTACCCCATGAATATTTAGGAGGGATTATGTGTTACTATCCTAGTAGTCACTGACACCTTTTTTGACATACAGTATACATTGTTCCTTAATGCCAATTTTTTTTTTATATTTAATATGTTTTATTAAGACTTTCATCCAATACACAATAATCAACAAACACAACAAACAAAATTAACATCAACCCCTCATAACCCCCACAGAAAAGGAAAACTGTAATATAACAAATAAACCTAGAAGACCACCTGTACCCACCCAATCCCCAAATCCCTTCCCTCCTCCCCCAGTACTCCAGAGATAAAATGTACATTTCACAAATTACATATATAGGTAGGATATCTCAGTAGCTAATACTGAAACTAAAAGAAAATAACAAGAGTAGTAAGAAGCGAGGGCAATGCCCAAGGGGATCCCACAAGATGCAAAACAGATTGACCCCTCCTGGAATACTAAAGGATTCTCATGTCTCTAGAATAGAGAGTAAAGTATACAAAGGTTCTCATATTTTTATATAAAACGTTGAGCGATTGAACATCTAGCAATTATTTTTCTGCCCATAATGCGAACTCAATCTCTTGATAAAATTCCAGGTATGAGGAGTGGTTTGATCTCACCAGTACCTCAAGATAATTTTTGGGCACAAGCCAAGATCAAAGTCATATGTTAACACACTGATTACCTAGAAGGGTATCCTGAAACAGGTCCAATAAACACACTTCTGGAGAAAACACTGAATCCAATCCTAGGAGAGGATCAAGCCATCACTGAATGGAGTCCCAGAGGAACACCACCTTGTCATATTCCCCCAAAATCTGGAACAAGGTACCCATTACCTTGACACATTTTGTACACATACCATGTTCTAGTTTAACAGATGCTACGATCTGATATGGAATAGCATTTCATAAATAAAGTTGGATTGGATTGGATTAGATTCACCCATTCTACACAACTTAATAGGGGTATGATAAATATTATGAAGAATCTGGAATTGCATATAATAGTACTTATCCCATATAACAAATTTATATACATTAACCCATAGACCAGACCAATCAGACCATTTTCCAGAAGGGGAAAGAGCTTTATCGCAATATGAAGCTATGCCCATCACCTTGGTGGGAAGTATGTCATAAAGATGATTATATAAAGAAGATATAGGGTGGGGTGCACACGCTTTGGGTGCTAAACTGAGGATGACTGAATTGTACACATTGGACCAAGATCTTTGGCCAAAATAACTAGACAATGAATGTGAAATTTGAAAAAATTTGAAACAATATCTAGTGGAAATATAAAAGTTTTGATGGACTTTCTGGAATGTCATCATATTACCATCTTTGAGGTGTTCCACTGAGTTAACCTCCAGGTAGGTCCAGTAAGCAGATGTCAAAGTTTGTGCTGCAATTGTAAAGATTTGGGCATAACGCCAATTCTGATGTAGAAGTTATGGCTTTCTGTCGGGTTGCAGTGTTATCATATGGGAATTTTCATTTTTTAATTTTTTTATATGGTTCATACATTTTTTTGGGGAGATTATGTGTTCATTTATTTTTTTTATTTATTCATATCTCAGATTGCAGTACCATTGAATCAATTACTTTTTACATAGGTTCCACGTCAGAATGAAGACAAATACAACAGAGAACTAAATACATAGCAAGTGGAATACATGATACATGGAGTTGGGTTACAATCCCCAAAAGTTACAATCAGATGAAAAGTATTAGCATTCAGGTTACAGAAAAAATTTCAATCAGGTCAGATTTTACATTCAGATTACAGTAAGAAATGCAGAAGGTTTCAGGGATTAGGGAGGTGCCCTAGTGGAAAGAGCAGGTAGTGATGCTCCCAAGAAATTTGACATTGTCAGGGAGAGTAGTGGGAGATGAAAGGGGAGACTGATGGGTGAGAGGGAGGACAGTGGGGAGATGGGGAGAAAGGGGTTGGCAGGAGGTCTGTGTGCAGTGTTAGAAGTGGGAGAGTGAGGGGGAGGAGGAAGGAGAGTGAGGAAAGGGAAGGGAAAATAGAGTCAGGGAGGGAATGGAAAAGGAGAGACAGGGAAGGAAAAAGGAGGTGAGACAAAGGACAGGGGATGATTGTCAAGGTAGGGGAAGAGTGCAGGCTGTAGGCAGTGTGTAAGGCTGAAATGAGGTCTATGTGTGCAATCTCAGCTGCTAATAGCAGTAAGGTGTTGCTTGAGTTTCTGTTTGAAAGGGCCCAGTTTAGGTTCTTATAGAGTGTCCATGGAAAGTTTATTTAACCAGCTTGGAGCACGGAATCTTTTTTTTTAATTAGTATTATATTTTTTTCCTGGGTTTTCTCCCGTCCCACTCCCACTCATTCCTGACATGATGTACATGTATGGAGGCATGTGCACTCATGTCTTGTGGGATGCCCCACCCTATTGATCACCTGGTACCACCTGTGCTAGTCACTGAACCTCAATTAGGTGATGGCAGGACTATGTGCAGGTGATCCCCCTGCTCGAGAGAGGAGAGCAATTGCTCAATCCTGCTCCTACCCTCCCTCCCCATGCTGACACCCCAGTGACCCAAGGTCATTCCTGAATCTGGGTGCCAGCACAGCCCAAGTAAGGTATCCAGCATCTCAGCCCTCAGTGCCACTGGGCTGGGTGGAGCATGGAATCTGAAGGACCATAAGGCTTGTGGCCTGACAGAGGGTCAGGTATGCATGCCTGGAGACACTCTGGGTGCTGCACTGACTGGGAACGTGAAAAGATACTGCTGGGAGGTTGGGAGAGTCAGCCCCAGGAGATTTTCTTCATGAGTAGGCAAGTGTGATAAGTAATCCTACCACTGAGTTTCAGCCAGTTGGTAAGGGTGTAGAGATCACATGTATGCATGCGTCTGGGTGCACCTGAGACTAGATGACAGGAATTATTAAGGACCGTGTTTATACTTTTAAGGGATGACTCAGTAGCTGAGCCATAGATGACTAGGCCATCATCTATTATGGAGAGCACAGAGCTAGTGACAGCAAATCGAAGACATCTGGGGCCATGCTCTGCCTGTGCCTGTAGAGGATCCCTAACCTAGAGTTAACCATCCTGGAGCCATTGCTAATATGCTCACAAAAGGATAAGGTACTGTCAAGGGTTATACCTAGATACTTAAAGGTAAAACCTGCTCGATGGGGACATCTTAGTTGTGATGTATGATTAAAGGGGTTGATTTTTGTTTATTATGAGGGCTTGTGAAAAGCATTGATTTTGTTTTTTGTAGTTCATAACCAGCTTGTGCTGGGAGAACCAGGTCTCTATGGCTGTGAAGTCATGTTGTAGGCTAACAGCTAAAGGGATTGGATCTGAGTGGCTGGTATACACTAAGGTGTCACCTACATATAGTAGGAGACTACTGGCAGGCAAGCTGGAGGTAGTTTAGAAGGAGGCTGAAGAGCAGCGACCCCAGTATGGAGCCTTGGGGAACACTGGACAGGACTGGCCTGCTGTCATAGAGGGTGACACCGATCTTAACCTGTGGGGACCTGCCAGCCATATAGCTTTTAAACCAGGATGCTACATCTGTCGATAAACCAATGTCAAGAAGGGATCTGAGTAGGAAGGAGTGATTAACAGTATCAAATGCCTTACTGAGGTCAATGTAAACTGACCCCACTGAGTGCCCACAATCAATTGCCTGGTGTATGAAATCTGTGTACTGAAGGTGGGCAGATGTGATACTATGGCCCTTCCTGAAGTCATGCTGTTCAGGACATTGGATGTTGTACTTCGTAAGGTAGTCAGTGAGCTGGTCCATGACTATATGTACCAAGACTTTGGAGAGTGGGGGGGGGTGGAAATTGGGTGATAGTTTGAGGGAACTGCCCTGTCCACAGACTTATGAACTGGGGTCACTAATGCTGTTTTCCATAACATGGGGACTTGACTAAGGCACAGTGATAGGTTTAGAATTTTTGGGAGAGGCAGAAGCACAGAATCTAGTGTCAGGTGCAGGAGCTTTAGGTCCAGTGAGTCACTACTAAAGCAGGCATTGCTAAGTACCCTAAGGAGGTATTTTTTAGACTCTGAAAATGTGATTTATATGAAGCAGAAGAGTGGGCTAAGTGATGGTGGACTAGAGTTCTTGGGGTCATACAGGCTAGAAAGAGTGTCGAAAAAGTCAGGGGGAGTACACCACTTAGGTCAGTGAACACAGAGTTGAAGGTGTCTGCTATATGTTTGGGTCCAGAATGGTTGCATCATCTCGTTAAGCATGGAGGGAATTTTCTGGACTTCCTGACAGTTCCCTGAGACTGTCCCACAATTTCTTGCTGTCTTCCAGGAATTGGTTAGGCAGTTCTTGTAGTATGTAGCTTTGGCTAGGCAGGTGGCTCGGTACAGGTGTTTCTGGTTGCCTTGTACTGTTGCCAGTCAGCTGGTTTTCCAGTGGCCTGGGCTTTGTACCACAGGTGATCTCTATTAGACATTTGACTTAGTAGTGTGGAGGTGATCAAGGGGTTTTTATCATTTTTTATCTTTAGTTTTTTGTAGGGGGTGTAGATGTCACAAGTGGTGTTGAATTGGGAAATAAAGTATTCAAGGGCCTGATTAATGCAAGGTGCAGCATCCAAGGGTGCCTAGTCACAGTTTTGGAGGTGTGCTTGTAGTTGTTTAAGTTGTCCCTGTTTGAGGACACAGTGGTACAACCACTTGCAGGGTTACTCGGGGGTCCTTTTGGACCAGTAGCAGATGACAGCGGAGTGGTCGCTGAGGGAGTCCAGGAGGATGTCTATGCCTGTTATCCACTCTGCATGGTCTGTAAAAACCAAGTCAAGTAGGGTACAATTTATGGTCCTATAGTTAAATCTGGCTGGCGAGTCACAACCTGTGTGAAATCAAAGCTGCAGCAATATATTTGTAGGGTTAGCATCTGGTCAGGGCCAACTGATACTGAAGTCACCAAGGAGTATTATTTCCTGGGTGGGGTAATTTAGATATGTAATCGGGGATGGAGTTGAAACCATTGGCTTGGTCGCGTGGGGGATGTAGGCTCTGAAGAGTGTGAGGGTCTTACCTTGTTGACCCAGGAGTAATTTAATGCAAGCACCTGGCTGCTGCTTCCAGTGATAATTCTTGGAAGAACGTGTCCTTAGAAGAGATGTGTTAATTCATACTACACAGCCTCCACCTTTTCCTACCATAGCTTCCTGAATAACATATAGCTGTCGAGGAAATGGTATGGTCCAGAACTTTGGAGGAAGCCAGGTTTCAACAACATAAGCACATCAGGCTTGTGCTGGGTCACCCACACCTGAGGGAGATCTATCTTTTGGTGGAGGCTACAGATTCTTATTGAGGTGAGTTTAAGACCATTGCTGTGTGGGTGGGGATGGTGCACAGGACATGGGCTGGGGTGAACATTCCCTGATAAGAGTAGAAGTAGTATTGCATTATGGGTGAGACGGTACCTGAGCATTATCAAGTGGAGTATGGACATGATGTACCTTTGTTTAGGGTCCTTGGGAAATGTTGGCAGGATGGAGAGGTGGGGCATGAGGAGGGAGTAGTGAGAAATGGTGGGTGGTTGGAAGGGAATGCTTGCCTTAGGCAGACATGCAGAGTGGGTTACTGCAGCAATTATGGTCTCAGAGGCAAGTCAGGGTGCAGTGTTGACAGGCAAACACAGTTCACACTGCAAGCTCCCCCAAGGAGAGAGTGTGCTTTTCAGGCTAATACCTGCTGCTCAGGCTCTTCTGCTGCCTGCTCATGTGTAGAGTCTGGTGGAAGAAAGTGCTTTAGAGAGCCTGGGGAGAAATACAAAAGGAGTGACTCAGGAGTTCTTCACAAAGGGACTGGATTGAACTGGATTCAGCGTAACAAACATGGTGGCCAGAGTCAGAACAAAGAACATGCATGAAATGGGGCTCCACACAGATTCAAAATCAAATTAAACAACAGGTAGACTGCATCTCCAAACACAATACCCAGTCTTAAAGTGCTTTGTGAAATTCAATAAAATACACAGGCTGTACATGCTCAAACAAAAACTATCAGTGGCACTCTACCAAATTTAAATTAATTAAGGTAACAGTTACACAGAGTTACACAGCTGCACTGGGTAGAGAGGTAAATTCAATCCCTTAAATACTTATTTTCAGCACAGCTCACACTGCAAGCTCCCCCAAGGAGAGAGTGTGCTTTTCAGGCAAATACCTACTGCTCAGGGCTCTTCTGTTGCTTGCTCCTGTGTGGAGCCAGGTGGAAGGGAAGGTGGTTCAGAGAGCCTGCTCAGGGCTCTTCAGCTGCCTGCTCCTGTGTGGAGCCTGGTGGGAGTGAAGGTGCTTTAGAGAGCCTGCTGTTCAGGGCTCTTCTGCTGCCTGTTCCTGTGTGGAGCCTAGTGTTAGTGTTGTAGTACTTGTTGAGACTTTTTTTTTATACATAGATTCTCCCTTAACTCCACAGAGTGATGGAGTTATAGCTTATTAAATTTGCAATGTTATGCAATTGGAATTTTCATTTTTTTTTTTTATGCTTTTTTATATGGCCCTCATTTTTTGGGAGCGGTATTATGTGTTAGTCTTGTAGCACTCATTGAGATCCTTTTTTGGTACGTAGATTCTCCCATACATCCACAGAGTGATGGAGTTATGGCTTGTCAAAGTTGCAATGTTATGTTATGAGAATTTCCATGTTTTAATCTTTATGGTTTGTGTATGTCTCTTTCATTTTTGGGGAGGTATTATTTTTTATTTATTTAGTTTTTGTTGATCCGATAAGTGCACTAGACAAATTCTGCCTATTTTCAGGAACAGCCTGGGGGAGGGGGATACAGATGAATGCCAATAGACCTTGAACCAGATTAAGCTGTTGGTGGAATTTTTAGTGAATGGGGGGAAATTTGACCAGGGCACTGGGGAAATTCTCTGACTCTTCAGTGGGAGGAAACAAAGCAAGAGTTTAAAAATTGTTTTCAGAAAGAGGCAGGTAATGAAGCTCGAGATTTATATTTGCAATATTTAACCCTGAGGAAACAGCTACATAGGCTAATACCCTTGATGGAAGTAACTAAAAATTATTATAGTCAACAGATAAATACAATAAAAAAAGAAATGTACAAGTATCAGTATATTAGGGCGAAGACCTTGCAGCAGGATCAGAGGTTCAGAAAAGAGTAAGAAGCAAACATTTGATCCATATAAAGACAATAGGAAAGGGTTGAAAATAAAAGGATCTGGGAGCTAGAAGATAAACAGAGTAGGATATGTAAAGGGAAAAAGAAATTATGCAGATAGTAGATAAATATGTAGCAGAGACCTTGGCTTAGCACCTGAAATAATGGAATCAGGAAACATATGTAAACAGACTAGAAGGAAAATGCCTTTCAAAAATACAAGAACAAGGTTGATAACCAAAATAAAGGAGGAGGCAGTAAGAAATATGAGAAACTTTTTACAGAATAACAAAGTACCTGAACCAAATGGATTACCATCAGAGTTTTATAAAGTTTTTGCAAAATAGGTAGTGCCTAATCTAACTAAGGTATGTAATGAAATGTTACAAAAAAAAGAAGTACCCAAGGTTATGGCAAAGCAGAATTGATTCTCCTATTCAAAAAAGGGGAGAAAGCAAAGCTAAAGAACTGGAGGCCAATTTGCCTATTAAAATACTGACCTTAAAATTTTAAGCAAAGTGTTGGCAAGCAGGCTGGCAAAATGTGCTGATGAACTAATCAGTGAGGCACAACTGTGTTCTGTACCTCAGAGAGACATTCAGGAGAACTAATAATACTTAGAGAAATGTTCCAGAGAAGTTCAAAAGGAATTGAAAAGGGATATATATATAAGTATTGATCTACAGAAAGCCTTGGTTCCCTTTCACAGGAATACTTGTTCCTAGTCTTACAAAGATACAGTATTCCACTTGTCTTCATGGATTGGATAAAGGCCTTATACAAGAGGGCTACAGTTACCCCAAAAGTAAATGGGTGACTGGGAGAAATAAGCCAGGTAAGGAGAGGTTTCAGACAAGCATGCCTGATGAGCCCACTGCTATATGTCTTTGGATAGACCCATTACTATGGTCATCAAAAATGATACTAATATACTGGGAATACAGCTAACACCAATAGCCCCCACTCTAAAAGTAATGACTAATGCAGACGATGTGGTGATAATGGTATGAGAATCTACAGAAGAGAGAGTACTGAACAAGCAACTAAAGGATTACTCTTTGGCTTCAAGATCATACATTAACATGGAAAAAAGTACTAGGTAATGATGCACATTAAAAAGTGTCTTTTGCAGATATACGGATAATGACAGAACCAATCACTATATTTGGAATAAAATTTGGTGATGGAGACTTAGCTACCTTAAATTGGTTGGAAAAAATACAGAAAGTGGAACAAGTTGCAGTAAGATGGGCTTATGGAACATTGTCAAAACAGAAAAGAGTGTTTTTGATAAAAAGTTTATTGGTCCCATTTTTTTATATATTGGCTACATCCCCCCCCCCACCAAGCAACTAGTAACAAGACTGTATAGTGCATTTTTCAGAGCATTTTCAGAGAACTGATTAAACCCAGTGAAAAGGAACATAACATACCGAAGCATACAGGAAGGAGGTTGAAACATGATACACCCTATTGCCTTTTATTACAGCATATTCTTGTTCTATAATGTTATTAATCCATTAAAGAACCCAGATATAACTTGGAAGATCATCCTATCAGAATGGACAAAGCTATGTGTATCTGCTTGGGAACAAGGAAAAAGCAGATTATTGGGAAGGACACAAATTATACCAGATGAGGTGAAAGGACTGTTTCAACAATTGATTACATGGACAGTACATTATAACACATTGGGATAACAAAGTAAATAAAGTATCTATGAAGAAATGTTATGAGCACAATGCTTAGAAGAGATAGTATTGCCTCACTGTAGGCAAGGCCAGAGTAAAGAAATGTTCAGATAACTGTTAAATAAAAGCGTCCCGATATTTGCATGGGATGGGCTATGGTTAACAACACATGGGAAGTTGAATGTTAAATGTAACAATAAACACAAATTAGTACAGGAACAATATTGTTTAAGAACAAGTTGTCAACAAATACTAGAAACATGAGAACATTTATTTCTAAGCTGTGACCATGTGCGACAATTTTGGGATATAGTAGCAGAAAAATGGGAACTGCAGCAATTTCAATCAATAACTTATACAGAATTGATATACGTAGAACAATCCACTAAATGGCAACAGTTTCATAAAGAAACATTACAAGTGGTATTTGCTATTATAAAATATTACATGTGGCAGGACGTTGTAAATGGCTCCTACAGCAGAGTTATGTACCACATGAAACTGTGTTTAACAATGTAGGTATCTCGATTCAACAAGTGTTTGAAACAGATACAGAGAAGGTTTCTAAAAAGCAACTTCAGGACTTATGGAAATCATGTGAACTGATGTTACAGCAGGTGATGGAGAAAAACAGAGAAGGAAATGGAATGGAAGTGAAATAAAGTGACAGGTTTAGACTTGACAATGGGATTATTACCCTTTCCCCCAACAAAATTCCCCTACTCTTCAGTAGGGGGCGCTGCTAGTATGTGGATGGTCACTTTCCCAGTGCTGCTGATGGAGATGGATACACAGGAGGCAGAGTAGACGGTCTCCTTTTCTGCCCCTTTCCAAGCTGAGACCGATAAGTTTTTTGATGCCTCCGGGACTTTTGATGCCGGTAAAGGACTCAACAAAATATCGGAAGAAATCCTTTCAGTAGTAGCTGAGATGATGCAGCAAGACATGAAAATGAACCAAGGACCTTCTAGCCAGCTTAGCGCTACAAACACAGAATGCAATACAGACCTGGAACAACAGCTCAGGAACAAAGAAGAATCCTTTTGGAAATGACAGGCAGAGTTGAAAGTCACAATTGCTAAGCACTACCATCAAGGCTCCTATCTGTCGGGAGCAACATCAGGTGGTGAATGTAACTTCAAAGGCCCAGTGGCAAACAGCTGACACAACTGGAACTGCACCCTCCACAGAATTGTCAATGCAAGGCAGCTGCACCTCAGAGCTCCCTGTTGGCACAAATAAAAACTTTGCATTTATGGCAAGTACAACGGCAGCGCACCTGTTGATTTTTCAAGGGCAAACAAATGTAAAATCTGAAATTGGGGCCACACCTGGCATCAGGAATGGCAAGCACAGAGGGGAATCTCTCTGGCCTAAGACGTGACCCCACAATGTCTGATGATAGTGTTACAGACTGGTCAGAGGAATCAGCTCTCATGGGAGCAGGGTGGGAACAAAGTTTGGATGGGCAGTGGGTATCTCGTTCTTTGACAAGTACAGAGTCAAGTAGGGAGGAGATAAAGAATGTATTGGGGCCCCACAGGAAAATTCAGATACTGGGCTTGGAACAAATAGATGAACACCCAGTACAACCCCCCCCCCCGCATCTCCAAGAGGGACTGCAACTTACTCCAAACCCTCAACTGAACTTGGCAATTATTACTGAACAAGTGTCAGCTGGACAAATAAACAATCAGGATGCAGGCCCCTGCCCCCTGGAACAAGTTGCACCCATCACCTCAAGGCCCACCGACCCAGGCAAGACACCCGGAACTGCACCTAAAGGACCACAAAATAGAAACAGTAGCAGGTCCTATGCTTCTTTTTTTAGGGAACCAACCTACCCAGCTAAATGCCATAATGCAGTGCAGTTGACATACAAAGGGGGCATGAATGTTTTCCCAGACTGCTTGTTTCTGGCCAAATCCCTACTGAAAGGTTCAATAAGGTTTACAGCAGCTGAGATATATGCCGATTTATGTCTCAGGAGAACAGACTTTTGATGTCAGTTTTAAATTTATCAGCGGTCTACAAAAAGTTTGGGAACTCTTTCAGACTCTTAAAATAGCTTCCTTGTGGGCCCCATTTGAAGCTGTACCACTAATTAAACTGGAGACCAGAACAGTAACTGTCCATTTTGTAATGAAGGGTCAGCTTCACAGATCTTCACTGCTGGTTGAAACAGCAGTGTTCTGTCCTAGGTCATCCAGATACCATATTCGATGAAGAAAAAATATGGACTGGGGGATGGAAGATATGAGTTATGTTACATTCAATGGCCACTGGACTACAGCACTTACCTAACTGTTTTTTTTTATTGTGGGATAGGGGGTCCTGCTCCAGGACAACCCAAGGCATGGTATAGATGTGGGGAAACAGGTCACATAAGCAGCTTATGTGACAAATTGAAGTGCACATTATGTGGGAAATTGGGCCACACTAGTGGGGATTGTAGAATGACCAGTTATGTAATCTATGTGACACAAAAGGGGCACTCTTATCACACCTGCCCTGGGCCATCTCACAATCAACCCAACCAATTGGACAGTGAAGAGCAAAGACTATTGATCGCAGTGGCACAGCGCACTTGAGGTAGATTCTTTCCTTCCACCCCTATCCCCCAAGCTCTGAACCAGTGCACAGACCTTCTGATGTTGGTGAAGGAATTCCACTGAGCACCCCAAGGTGGAGTCTACACCCCACCTGTGCCAGCTACATCTTCTGAGGAAAGACAACACAATGATGTCAACACTACTACAGAAATTGCCATGCAGGTAGACATGCCCCTGCCTCCAGACCCGCCAGGAACCAGGCAAATCAAAAACCTCAGCTAGAAGTAGACAGACCTGGACACAGCCAACCCCTAAGTTACTAAAGACAACAGGGATCCCCTTGGTTAATATGTTTGAAGCCTTAACGGATAATCCTGATACTTTTTTTTTTTTTTTTTGCTCTTTACTCCCCCGGCTGCCTGGCCGCCCCATTTCAGCCCAGTCACAGTGTCCCTGACCTCTGCCCCAAATCAGCCTCAGCCCCGATACCCGTGGCTTTCCCCATCGGTGGGGCCTGCGGCATACCCAGTATATACGCGCAGGCACTGGGACTAGGTGGGGGGCTCGGCCTAGGGAAACATCGAGGCCGCAGCGAGAGCTTCATTCTCGCGGCAGGCAGCTCCTCCATTTTCTGCTTTTTCGGGAGGCGGAGTCATGCCATGATGTCACCATCCGCCCGCCTCCAGTGGGTTGTCGAGCTCGGTTTGTGTGGGGCTCCAGCCTCCGCAGGGGTCTAGCGATGCCGACTGCTGCCACCCTCCCCAGAGAAGGAGGCTGTCCAATGGACGCGATCCTACCCCCCCGGCCGCCCTCCGATGATCCCGGGTCTGTTCCCCGAACCTGGGCTCGCCAAGGCTACAGCGGAAATCCACCGCTGCAATCAAGGGCCAGCTATCCTGATACTTCAGAATGAGTCAGATGATTCTTCCAAATGGTCTTCCTTCCTGAATCATGTCTGATAGAGAGGACCCTCTACCTTCAGACTCACTTCAACCTGCTGATAGCCAGGTACCCTCCAAAGTGAACGCTAAAGTCAAACATGCCAGACTGACCAGAAGTTCCAAAAAACAGCCACCCTGAATGGGCAGACTTAGTACCCCTACACACCTATGGAGTCACACATTCCCATCTATACCTTCAATGTTAATAGTATAAAAAATCATATGAAAAAAGACAACAGTCTTTTCTTATTTAACATCCCTTAAAGAAGGTATTTCTTCTTGCAGGACACCAGGCTGCACACACTGGCTGATCTTAAAACGTCCATGTCACAGTGGTATGTGGCCCCTCCTACTGGTCCCTAGGTCAGGACCCCTGCTCAGGCATTGCTATTTTATTTTTAATTGTTCCTTTTAATCTCATTAAACTGATTGATTTGGTACCAGGTAGGGCTCTTCTTCTTCTGGAACTGAAAATCCAAAATGTCTTATACAGACTAATCAACATTTATGCTGCTCAGACTAAGGCCGAGAGGGTTGAATTACTGAAAACAATACAACCTTACTTGTACTCTTCACGGCATGTGATATTGGGGGGAGGGGTTAACTGTGGATTGTCACTGTCTGACTGGGGTAAAACTACCAAAACAAAAAACATTTATTGTGACATGGCATTTAAAACAAATGATAATGTGAACCAATTTAAAGGATGCTTGTTTGTCAAATACAGGCAAAGTGGAACCTTCCAGAAAGGCCATCTGGCCACAAGGATTCATTATTTCTTTATCACTTGCTCCATACATATCCATACAGCTCAGGTACTTGTAACTGAATTTTCAGACAACAGAAACATACAACTCTGCATAGGAAGCCAAATACAACCCTTTTGGCCCAGGAGGTGGAAACTTAGTTTTTCCCTGCTCCAACCTCAGGCTTACAACAAGAATTATGCTCCATATAGCGTCAAGAAAATCATGTACATCCTGTATGAAAATCAGATGGTCTGGTGGGAAGACACTATTCATGATATTCAAGCCTTACTAAAAGGGTGTAGTAAGACATCTAGAAATACTACCTATACACAATATTTGCAACACAGACAACAACTGCAAAAGTTATTACCCTTAGCCCACACGGCAGGATATGACTTTCGCACACAAATCAGAAACATTAAGCACCAGATGGTACAATTCCATCAAGCCCAAGCACAGAATAAACACAATCAACAGAGGTTTGGAACCACTGGGCATAAGAAATACATATGCCCATATGAATCCTTTTACAAATCTAGCAAACAGAAACAAATGGAGGGTTTAATCAATGCTACAGAAACAGTATGTACTGGAGTACAGGGAGGGTTAGAGCGGTCAGGCAGAGGCACATCCCAGATCCTATTCCATTTGAGAGCTCATATGCCACACCGGCAAATGAGGACAACCAAATAGAGGTACCCAGAGAAGTGGAAGGAAAGGAAGTGGAGGTTAGCCAAGGAGGTGACCTCAGTGGGGAAAGCAGTGGACCCCAGAGGAGGAGGAAGTGAATCCTGGTGGGGGACTCCATCATAAGAGGGATCCAGCTAGGAACACAGGAGCGGGAGGACAGGAGAGGGAGGACAGGGAAGTGAGGTGCCTACCAGGTGCCACGGCATGGAGGGATGGAAGGAAGATCCTGGGATCACTGGAAGGCAAGACGGAGGGTGAGCTGATGTCATTATCCACCTAGGTACTAATGACCTGGCAAATGGGGAGCCAAAGGAAGTTCAGGAAGAGTTTAGGAAACTGGGAGGGGTCTCAAGCAAGTAGCTACTTCTGTCACTTTCTCAGAAGTACTAACTGCGAGAGGCAAGGGAGAGCATAGGAGTGCATGCACCAGGAACTTTAACTCATGGTTGAAGAATTGGTGCTGTGAGGAAGGGTTTGGATTCATTGGTGACTGGGGACCCACCTGGAGGCATGGAGGTTTGTTCAAGACTGACAGCCTGCATCCATCCTGGAGGGGAATCCAAGCACTCAATGATAAGTTTAAATGCTACATTGACAAGCATTTAAACTAGCAAAGGGGGGTGGCAGGCCAGCAAGGAGGGTACCTACTTGCTCACACCCCACAGCTAGCAGTGGAACCAGTGAACCAGAGGAGTGGCTATCTCTGCAAAGCAGTGTGCAAAAGATGAAGATTAGTGCCCAAGAGGTGGATAGGCAGAAAAGGGGCAAAATTCAGCAGAAGGGCAGACAGCAAAGAGAACCAGGGATAAAGGACAACCAAGGAAGGGGCTGGAGTAGAACAGTGAAACAGTCTAGGGAGGTCAAATCATGGAAAGCCATGTGTGCAAATGCCAGGATCCTTAGCAACAAGATGGAAGATCTGGAGGCTGTCATGGTGCAGTCAGACCTGGACATTGTGGCCATCACTGAAACCTGGTGTAATGATAACAACGACTGGGAGATGGCCCGACCTGGCTACAACATATTCAGAAGAGACAGAGCAGGCAGAAAGGGAGGAGGAGGAGTGGCACTGTATGTGAAAAATGTCATAAGGGCCACAGAGATCCAGGAGGAACAAATTGGGGGAGAGATACTGTGGGTTAAGCTGGAAAGGAAAATGGGAACAGCCATCCACACAGGTGTGATCTATAGACCACCAGCCCAGGAGGAAGAAACAGATAGGGGGCTGATGCTAGCCATCCAAAGGATGGCAGACAAGGGTGAGGTGTAATGTGGAGACTTAATATTCCAGACGTGGACTGGAGCATCCCAGCAGCAGCATCAACTAGGAGCAGATTTATCCTGACCCTTCAGGGTGCCTCCCGCAACTGGTCATGGAACCAACTCAGCAGAAGGCAATACTGGACCTTGTGCTCACAAACAGGGACAGTGTGATGGGGATAACAGTGGGGGAGCACCTGGGAAACAGTGACCACCAGTCATTGTGGTTTGAAATCACAGAAAGAGCAGAACCAAACCACACAAAAACACGTATCCTGGATTTTAGGGGGCAGACTTTGGGAAAATGGGGAGATACTTGAAAGAGGCATTATGAGAATGGGACAGGAATCAGGGGTTGAGGAACAGTGGGCAGTATTTAAAATGGGATTACAAGAACAACAGAATTATGCATTAAGCAGGTTAGCAAAAGGAAAGGAAGAGGAGACCATTATGGTTTTCCAAAGAGGTAGCAAAGAAAGTGAAAGCCAAAAAGACTGCATTTAGGCAATACAAAAAGACACAGGCAGAAGGGGACAGAGAGAAGTACCAGGAGAAGCAAAGGGAGGCAGGGAGGTCAGTAAGGGAAGCCAAAGCTCAGACAGAAGAACACATTGCAAAATCAGTGGGTAGAGGAGACAAAACCTTTTACAGGTACATAAGTGAAAAAAGAAAGACAAAGGGAGGGATAGTGAGACTGAAGGGGGAGGATGGGGCCACGTGGAGGATGACAACAGTAAAGCTGACATATTGAACAGGTATTTCTGCTCAGTCTTTACTGAGGAAGAGGAGGGTAATGGGTCTGAAGGGAGTACAAGGGGTGAGAATGGTGCAGAAATGGACACAAGTCCCTGTACACGAGAAAGAGTCCTGAAGGAACTGGAAGTAATAAGAGTTGATAAAGCAATGGGGTCAGATGGGGTGCACCCCAGGGTCCTTAAAGAACTAAAAGAGGTGGTGGCTGAACCCCTGGCTATCCTATTTAGCTGATCACTGGAAACAGGGGAGGTACCCAAAGACTGAGGACAGCAGATGTAGTCCCCTTATACAAAAGCGGAACAAGAGGAAGCAGAGAACTACAGACCAGTCAGCCTCACCTCGTAGTGGGGAAGATCATGGAAGCACTACTGAAGGAGAGATTGGTGGAACATCTGGTTGTCAATGGACACAGGACCCAAGGCAGCATGGTTTCACCAGGGGAGGTCATGTCAGACCAACCTCGTTGAATTTTTGACTGGGTGACTAGAGAGGTGGATCAGGGAAGGGCAGTGGACATGGTCTATCTGAACTTCAGCAAGGCCTTTGACACTGTGCCACATAGAAGACTATTATACAAACTGGGGAATATGGGTGTGGGCAGGATAGTAGTGTGGTGGGTAGGTAACTGGCTGGGTGGCAGGACACAGAGGGTGGTGGTAAATGGCTGTCACTCCATAGAGGGAAGAGTGACCAGTTGGGTACCACAGGGATCAGTGCTGGGACCGGTCCTGTTCAACATCTTCATCAGTGACATTGCACAGGACCTAGAAGACGGAATTTTACTGTTTGCTGATGACACAAAGCTCTGTAATAGAGTAGACACACCAGAGGGTGTAGACAGAATGAGAAGGCACCTGCAGAAACTTGAAGAATGGTCAGGGTTTGGCAGTTGAAATTCAATGCAAAGAAGTGCAAGATAATGCATATGGGGCACAAAACCCAGCACAATATATCAGTTGGGGGTGAGGATATAGCATGCACCAAGCAGGAAAGGGATCTTGGGGTTATCATCTCTGATGACCTCAAGGTAAGAAACAGTGTGACAAGGCAGCAGGTAAACAAATAGGATGCTGGGATGTATAGGCAGGGGCATCACCAGCAGGAAAAGGGAGGTCATAATCCGCTATACAAGACACTAGTGAGGCCCCACCTGAGTACAGTGTACAGTTCTGGAGACCATACCTATGAGGACATAGACAGGGTAGAGAAGGTTCAGAGGAGGGCAACAAAGATGGTGCATGGATTGCATCACAAGTCCCATGAAGACAGGTTGAAGGAACTGAACATGTACTCCTGGAGGAGAGGAGGGAGAGAGGGATATGATAGAGACATACAAGTATCTCACAGGAGGAACAGGGTGCAGGAATACACTATTTTTAAGCAAAAAGATGTTCCAGGACTAGAGGGCATGGGATGAAGTTGGAGGGAGGATGATTCAGAGGAAACATGAGGAAGAATTTCTTCACAGAACAGGTGGTGGACAAGTTGAACACCCTGCCAGAGGAAGTGGTGGGGGCTGAAACAATCATGGGATTTAAGAATGCATGGGATAGACATAAAGGAATTCTGGAGGTCAGGGGTAAGGGGCAACAGACTTCTAGGAAAACATAAACTGAACTTCCAAGCTCAAATGGGCAGACTGGGTGGGCCATAGGCCCTTATCTGCCGACACTGTCTATGTATCTATGTGTCTATGTATTGTTTCACAACAATTATTTAGTAGAGAGCAGAAAAAGGCGGATACTCTAGATACTTATTTGTCATCCACTCCCTGTCCAACATGCACTACAGAACATAAGGACATGCTTACAGGCCCTATACACTCGACTGAGGTGGAGGCGGCTATAGCCTCTCTCTCCAATAATAAATCACCTGCCAAGGATGGCCTTACTAGTGAGCTCTACAAACTCTCATAGGACCAGAAATATCTCAGGAACTAGCTTCAGTATTTACCTACATACTTGATAATCAAATACCTTTAATCAGAATGATCAGTGGTCTGTTAATCTTTATCTATAAAAAAGGTGATAAACAGCACATACAGAATTGGAGATCCATATGACTACTGAACATAGATTTTAATATACTGGTGAAAATTTTAAATTCCAGACTGTTGAAAACAGCACAGTATCTTATTAGTTTAGCACAGACCTGTCTGGTGCCTAATAGGAAAATCTCAGATCACCTGATCCGCTTAAGGGAATTATTTGAATTGGGACAGAGGAGGGGCTACAAGGGATAATTCTATCTCTGGATCAAAGGATAGCCTTTGATTCCATAAACTATGATGTTCTATGGTCGGTATTAGCATCCTATGACATACCCTCCCAGTTTGCGGACTGCATCAGAAGTTTGTATTGCCATACTACAGTGACACCCATCATACAGATATGGAAAGGACCTATGATCCCAGTCCAAAGGGGCATTAGGCAAGGATGCCCTATGGTCCCTTTGCTCTATGCCTTTTGCATAGACCCATTATTACACAATTTAAATGAGGCATCAGCAATATGCAACATATCTCTATGAGACTATGACATACCATTTTCTGCTATAGCATGCGCAAATGATCTGTGTCTTTTAACTAGGGATAAATCATCAGCTGAGCAGGCATTAAAGATTTGCGTAGATTATGGTAAAATCTCTGGCACATCCTTAAACCTTGAGAAATGCATTGGCATGTGCTTGGGAGGCATACTGTATACCCTGAACTTTCCAGTATAGCAGGTACTGAACCAATCAAAATCCTAGGTATTATATATGGTACTGATCAGGCAGACAGACTAAACTGGGAGCCCAACTACAGAAAGGCCAACTACTGCTTTCAGGATGGAACAGATGGAAACACAGTAAAAGAAGAGAATTTACCTAATTAAAACCTTCCTGATATTCCTTTTTCTCTACATAAGCACTGTACTCTCCAAGAGATTAGAAACTTCTATTTTAATTATTTTTTCAAACAGTATCAATCAAATCAATCAATCAATCAAAACTTTATTTAACCATGCAGAGTCATCTTTGAGCAAGCTCATTTTCAAGATGGTCCTGGCAAAAGGGAACAGAACAAAGAATAATACAATTGGACACTTAGTGCAGGCTGATACATACAATGACAAAATAGCGACAACATTGGATAATACAGAATGTGTAGATTGTTAACAAATTAAATTAAGGGTAACACCAATGTCTGAAGGGGATACTAAACAAGGCAATAGAAGTAACAGAGTGTGGTAAGAGGATTATACAAACAATAGAACAAGAAGGCACAAATGGACTGACCAGGAAGGTCTGACCCTTAACGGAGAAGGATGGGGGGAAGGGGATTCAGAACGGGGATGTCAACACTACAGGGAGAGATGACATGGACATAGTAAGACCAGGGGGTAAGAAGAATATACAGAGGGAGATGTGCAGAGAAGTGCTGGAGTTGTAGGTATAAGTGCTAAGTAAATGGGGAGCAGGGCAGGGCAGGGAGGCCAGTAGGAGAATCACCTGTGGCAGGTACATATAACCTTCAGGATGCATGTGATAGACAGTTTAAACGTATGGGGACCTGACAGGGATGAGAACCTTAGTGTCTTTTTCATGTTGTTCCAAAGAGAAAATAGAGAGAAACTGACAGAAGCCTTACCATACTGGGACCTTATTCTTGGCACCTTGAAGGATACAAGGGATGTGCTTCTTAGGCCATACGCTCCTGTTACACATACAAAGAGAGCAGAGATATAATCAGGTACTTTATCAGTTAAAGCCTTGTAGAACCACAGGAGGGCATTTCTTTGCCTCCTCAATGTAAGAGACAGCCAGGAGAGCTTTTGGTAGAGCAAGCAGTGATGGGTGCGAATGGGCATATCAGAATAAATTACAAGGCACGGTGAAAGAGGTTGTCTGATTTACATAATGCCTAATTTGAACAGTGGCTGTGAAGAATGTCAGCATAGTTGAACAGTGGAATAAAAGTTATACGGACTAGTCTCTTTCTAGTTTCTAATGTGAGGAGATGTCTTATGATAAAAGATACCTAGACGTTGTCTTAGCTTTCTTGATATAGCTCATTCAGATGTGCCAAAAATGAAGCCGGTTATCCAACCAGACACCCAGGTACTTAAATTTATCCACTATTTCCAGAGGTTCACCTAGTAGGGTGTAAATCAGGTGGTTCGATGGTGGCCCCTGGGTATGAGTGGCATGTGGAGATAAGATCATTTCCTTGTTTTTTTTTCATTAAGCAGGAGCTTGTGCTTTAGTAAATTGTGTTAGAGGGTGACAAAGTTGTGTTGTAGCTTGTCATAAGCAAGATCCAGGGATGAGTTAATAGTGTAGAGAACTGCATCATCAGTGAATAGACGTATGTAGCCTAATCATATGTGAGAGCTGATATGGTTTATGTATAACGCAAATAGGATGGGGCCCAGGATGGAGTCTTGTGGCACACCCTGAGGAAGGGTTTTAAGTGGAGACAGTTCCCCTTGGGCCTTAATCTGTTGCAGTCTGTTGGAGAGATAACATTCAAACCACTTTAGGGCAGTATTTTCTAGTCCAAAGCTGTTCAGGATGTTAAGCAGAAGGCTATGATCCACGGTATCAAAAGCCTTACTAAGGTCCAGAAAGAGGGCATAGACATGTTTTTTTGTAGCCAAAGCATTTTGCCAGTCATTGGAGACTTTATCAAGGGCAGCTATAGTGCTGTGCTTGGGTCTAAAATCTGATTAGGCTGGGTTCAGGAGGTTCTTGGATTCTAGGTAATCCCTAAGTTGGTAATTGACAATTTTCTCCAGGATTTTTGACAGGGTAGGAAGCAATGAAATAGGATGGTAGTTGTTCTGGTCAGTTGGCTCTCCAGACTAGAAGAGGGGAATGACGTGCTCTGTTTTCCAAAGATGAGGTAATTCTCCCTGAATCAGGGAACTATTAAATAGGTGGGTGATTTGGACAATCAGATGGTAAAAGCCTATTTTCAAGAAAAATGGTTCTATAAGATCAGCACCGCCACACTTTTTTGTGTCCAGAGACATTAAGAGGTCTTCCACCTGTTTGAATGCAACTGGTTGAAAGCAGAAGGAGGAGTGTCTTGGGTTTGTGGCAATGTCAGAGAATAAGCCATCAGTGGCATTTACTTTAATGAGCATTTAGCTTGCTGAGGGTGAATCATAAAAGCTACTTGCTGTAGCAAAATGATTGTTGAGTTGTTCAAGAATGTCAGCTCTGGTTGTGTAAGAAATGTTTCCTGCCACTATTCTAGCTGGCAGGGGGAGGCTAGCAAGTGACCGTCAACCTCTTTAAGAATGTTCCAAAAATTGGCAGAGCAATTTTTATTTTCTTCAAGGGCGGTCAGGAAATAACATGATTTTTCTGACTTATTAACTTGGTGCAGGCATTCCTAGCCACCCAAAAGGCAAGCCAGTTGGCTTCTAGCTTTGTTTTCCTGGCTCTTTTCCACAGTACATCCCTGTCCCGAGGGCTTTCTTCAAGGTAGGCATATGGGGCAGCAGCTCAACCCACTAAGAAGGAACATTACATACCTTCCGATAGACACAGAAGGGTTAGGGTTGATAAATCCCATTACTTTTCTTTATAGCCTTTTTTTGATCACCAGCCTGAAACCACTCGTAGTAGACACAGGACAAAGTTGGAGCACATTAATATTATCTTATTGCACACCATGGTTTCACCAGTGGGAATAAGGGAACTTGAGGACCTTAAGGAGATCCAGTGCAGTTCCAGAATATATCAGAGAAACCTTCTTAAAATTAAAACAGTAGAGAATACCTAGCTTAATGATAGCAACTAATCATAGGAAAGAACTTTATGCTTGGTTACAGGCAACACATTACCAGGAGGCCATCACCTCCCTCTCTGCCCAGCTGATTATCTTCAATCACTAACACACTTGTCCAAGGAAAAAAGGATACCAACTAAAATGTAGGATCTACACTGGCTTAGCTGCCACAGGAAAATCAATATAAAAAGCAATCAATAACACAAGCAGATAGAGGAAAGATATTTCAGTAGACATGAGTGTTACCAACAGTTGGAAACAATAGAACATCTTTTCTTTTTCTGCTCTTATATTAAAGGCTTTTGGAACCTTTTATCACAAACATGGAATGAACCATGGTTCACCTCCTAAATTATGAAGCTTTAATGTACGGCCACTATACTGGTAGAGCATCCGAATGGAATAAAAGTACCTTGCACTTAGTGTTTTAGTCATCAAATGGTATATTTGGAACAGTAGGAGCATATTCACATTACAACAAAACATATTGACCACATAGAGCTCATTTTAAAACTGAAACTGAATTACAGGCAGTTTACCATCCTGAATCTAGACAGTTGATCCACATGAATCTTACAGCACACTGGAAAAATATGCCGGTGACAACTTCAGCTGTCCCAATCACTTGAATATGTATATAAGTGGCCACTAAGGCATATTGAATTATTTTAGATAAAATTAATTTTGTATAGTTTCATGCTGGTACCATGTCTAGAACACAGATGATTAAGACATATTATATCACTACTTTATGATTGTTTTAGTCTACTTAATGCTGAAGAAAGCTTTTTGTTTTTTCCTTTCTGGAATTCCTTTTTTCAGTTATTTTATTTCAGATTCAAAGTATAACTACAAACAACTATCTGATGAATTACCTTCCCCCTTTCTTTGTGAATTCCTTTTGACTGTAAAAATGTCTTAAAATATTGCATGTCAGATGTATGTATGAAAAATTGTTGGTGAAGTATTTCTTGTTTGATTTCCATTCCTTAAGTAAACTCCCATCTCTTTTCGAGAAGTGCCATGGGATCTTAACATCCACCTGAACTACCACCAGAACAGGCAGATGGGACCTCAGTTTTAACATCTCATCTGAAAGACGGCATCTCAGGAGTGCAGCACCCACCTCAGCTGCACTACAGTGTCAGTATTGGGATTTAGCCCAAGTGCCTGGTGTGGGAAATAACCCACAGCCTTCTGATCTCCCAGCCTCAGAGGTGACTGTGCTACCTGCTGAGCTACTGACACTGATTTATTGCTGTTGTAGTACTCATTGAGAATTTGTTTGATATATAATTTTACTTTAACTCCACAGAGTGACAGAGTTAAAGATGCAGTGTTATCCTATTGGAATTTTTGTTTTTTAATTCTACATTTTTTTTATATGGCCCTTAATTTTGGGGGGATTTTCATGTGTTACTGTTGTAGTGAACTGTTGTACTGAAGACTACAGGAAGTTCCTGTCCCAGAACAGGAAGGGTGAGAGTTGTAAGGGCACATAGGCAGTAAGAAAGTAAGTGCAAAAATACTTAGAGGGAGGAGACAATAAGCAAACAAAGCAACAGGAGAGGGGACACAAAAAATTTTTATATGGGAGTGGTGCAGTGCAATGGCTGTGGAGCAGCAGTGTTCCAGGAGACATTCTGGAGGCTGCGATGCTGCCCTGTTTTCAGGCACCTCTCTGGTCTGAGGGAGGAGGTTGCCTGTCTCCAGGCAGACCTGGCTAGGATTCATGAAACCTCTTCCCCCATCCAGGGACCACCAGGGCCACCACAGTTACCTCAGAGGTTGCCAAGAAAGAGGAGCGGTTGGACCAAGGTGGGCTCAGAGAAGGAGAGGGTGGTGGAATGGAGATGCTTTCCTCCAGCTGTAGCTCTCCACAATTCATGTGCTGTTCTGGCAAAGAGTGGTTCCTTTATGGAGGCACCTGCAGTGGAGACCAAGGAGGATGCTGGGAACCTCCACAAAGGAGACCCACAGGAGGGTGGCATGAGACCCCACAGGGAAGGAAACAACTCCTGGTGGGGGACTCAATCATTAGGGGGGTAGACGTGGGGGAGGAAGGGGATAGGGAGGTAAGGTGCCTGCCTGGTGCCATGGCTTGAAAGGACAGGAAGCGAATCCTCAGGATCACAGGAGCAGCTGCATGAGGGAGGGAGCTGGATGTCATTGTCCACCTAGGGACAAATGATCTGGCTGTAAATGGGATCAGAGTGGTGCAAGAGGAGTTTGTGGAGTTGGGGAAGGGCCTCAGACAAGTAGCATGTACGGTAACCTTCTCGGAGGTGCTGCCTGTCTATGGGAAGGATGATGCTAGGGTATTCCGCACCATGGGATTCAATGAATGGTTGAAAAACTGGTGTGGAGCTCAGGGTTTTGGCTTCATTGGGGACTGGGGAGCCACCTGGAAGGATGTAGGCTTATACTGGTGCGATGATCTGCCTCTGTCGGGGGGGATCCAGGATCCTAGGTGACAGGTTTAAATGCTTCATTGGCAAGCATTTAAACTAGCCAAGGGGGAGGCACTGAAAAGGAACAGGAAAATCCCATCCTCCCCCCACAAAGCACAGTAGTTAGAGAGGTAAACACCAAGACAGAGAAGTCAGTAGGTAGCAGGACAGGGATAAATGCAGAAAAGGTGTAAAGGACAGGGATGGGGCTAAAAGGGTAAGGCCATAAAGCATAAATGGAAGGTGATCAGTACCAATGCCGTAGTCTGTGCAACAAGCTCCCTGAACTAGTGGTCTTAATGGAAGGGGATGCCTGGATATTGTGGCAGTCACTGAAACATGGTACACAGAGAACCATGAGTGGGAAGTCAACATACCAGGATACACAGTCTATAGGAGGGACAGGGTGGGTAAGAGGAGGAGGAGGAGGAGTAGCTCTCTATATAAGGGAAGGGATTAAAGCAACCAAACTAAAGAGTAAACAGAAGTTGATGAGTCACTATGGGTCACCCTGGAGACAGGAAATGGCACCACAATCCACATGGGAGTTGTGTACAGACCCCCATCTCAGGGGGTGGAAATGGACAAGGAAATGATGGAAGGCATCCTTAAAATGGCAGAAAAAGGGAAGATATTGTTGATGGGGGACCTGAATATGCCAGATGTTAACTGGAGTACATTTTCTGCAGGCACATCCAAGAGCAAGATCATTCCTGGTGCCCTATGGGGGCATGCCTCAGACAGCTAGTATTGGAACCCACTCAGGAGGGAGCAATCTTAGACCTGGTACTCTCAAATGGGGAAGGAGAAAGGATCTCAAATTTAGAAGTGGGTAGCCATCTGGGAACAAGTGACCACCAAACAGTGTGGTTCACAATAAACACAGCCGTAGAGTCAAGCCATACAAAAACAAGAGTATTGGACTTTAGGAATGCTGACTTTGGGAAAATGAGAGAGTGCGTTAGAAAAGCACTAGTAAATGGGCAAGAAGGAGGGTGGGGAACAATGGGAATAATCAAAACAGCCATCACAGAGGCAACAAGCCTTTGTGTGAAGCAAATGAATAAAACAAAATGAAGGAAAAGCCACTATGGTTCTCAAAAGAGGGGCAGAGACAGTTTAGAGAAAAGGACAGCATTCAGGAAATATAAGCAAACACAGAAGAAGCAGGATAGAGAACTTTATCAGTTAAAGCAGAAGGAGGCAGGAAGGCAGTCAGAATAGCAAAGGCACAAACTGAGAAAAGATAGCCAACTCTGTTAAGAAGGGGGATAAGACTTTTTATACAGTAGGTACACTAGGGAGCGAAGAAAGACCAAGGGAGGGATACAGAGACTTAATAAAGGGGAGGGAATATGGGCAGAGGGTGACAGTGAAAAAGCAGGTATACTGAATGAATATTTCTGTTCAGTATTCACAACAGATGAGGAGGGGAGATGCCTAAACCAAACAAGGGAGAAACTCTGAATGGGGGTCGATACCAGCCCATTCACAGAAAAAAGGGTTTTGAAAGAACACTTGAAACCGAGGGTGGACAAAGCAATGGGGCCTGATGGGATTCACCCAAGAATACTAAAAGAACTAAGGGTAGAACTAGTAACACCACTGACTACTCTCTTTAACAAATCATGGGAGGATGGAGTGGTACCTGAGGACTGGAGGAGGGCAAATGTGATTCCACATCACAAAAGTGGGAGCAGGGCAGAGGCAGGAAACTACAGACCAGTTAGTTTGACTTCAGTGGTAGGGAAAATGATGGAATCACTTCTGAAGGAAAGAATTGTTGAGTACCTAGAGGCCAGTGGGGCACTGGACCCAAGGCAGCATGGTTTCATAGCAGAAAGGTCATGTCAGATGAACCTAATAGATTTTGTTTGACTGGGTGACAAAGTAGTAGACCAGGAGGGGCTGTGGGTATGGCCTACCTAGATTTTAGCAAGGCAGTCGACACAGTCTCACACAAAGATTAATATACAAGCTAGCCAGCCTGGAGTGGGTCCCAAGGTGGCAACCTGGATAAAAAACTGGCTGGACAACAGGATGCAAAAGGTAATAGTAAATGGAGTCCTCAGTGAAGAAAGGAGGGTAACTACAGGGGTACCGCAGGGTTCGGTACTGGGACCGGTCCTCTTTAATATCTTTATAAGGACATTGGAGAGCACCTGGAAGGAAAAGCATGCCTCTTTGCAGATGACACAAAGATCTGGAACAGGGTTGATACACAAGGTTTGGTGGAAAGAATGAAAAGAGACTTGGCAAGGTTGGAGGAATGGTCAAATACATGGCAGCTCAGATTCAGTGCAAAGAAGTGCAAGATAATGCATCTGGAAAACAAAACACAGGAAGAGATACACAATGGGGGTGAGTTAATAACAACAACAAAAATGAAAGAGACCTAGGAGTAATTATATCAGATGACCTAAAGGTGGGCAAGCAATGTGAGAAGGCAGTAAGGAGGGCTGGGCAGATCAACTGGATGCATAGGGAGAGGTATGGAACAGTAGAAAACAGGAAGTTGTTATCCTCTCTACAGACAGTTAGTGAGACCCCATCTGAGTACTGCGGCAATTCTGGAGACCCCATCTCCGCAAAGACATAGACAGAGTGGAGGCTGTTCAGAGGAGGGCAACCAAAATGGTGCAAGGTCTGAACCAGAAGACACACGAGGAGAGACTAAAGCAGCTTAATTTGTATACCCTTGAGGAAAGGAGGAGAGGGGGACATGATAGCAACTTTCAAGTATCTCAAGGAATTAACAAGGTACAAGAGGGTAGTATCTTTCAGAAGAAGAGATGTGCAAGAACAAGGGCAAATTTGAAGAAGAGGAACAGTCAGAGGTAAGTAAGAAAGTATTTTTTCACAGAGAGAGTTATGGATGCATGGAACAGCCTTCCTGAGGAGGTTGTGGAGTCAGGAACAGTGGGAGAATTCAAGAATGCATAGGACAGGCATAAGGCAATTCTAGCAAGGGGCAGGATGAAGAAAGTTGTTGATTAACTAGAATCTGCAGTGTATCCATCAGGTAGGGAAATGGCAGACTGATGGGCCAAGCGATCCTTTATCTGCTGTCAAATTCTATGTTTCTATATCTCTAGTACACATTGAGACTCTTTTTATATGTATATTGTCCCATACCTCTAAAGAATGATAGAGTTGGGGTGTGTACCTCCGGACTGGAGGATGGCTCATGTGGTGCCCCTCCACAAGAGTGGCCCCAAGAATGAACCGGGAAACTACAGACCAGTGGGCCTCACATCCATTGTGGGTAAGCTAATGGAGACTATCCTGAAGGAGAGGCTGGTGGCCCTCCTAGAGGCCAAAGGACTACAGGACAGCAGACAGCATGGCTTCATGCGTGGCAGATCCTGCCAGACCAACCTGGTGGAGTTCTATGGCTGGGTAACTAGGCAACTGGACAGGGACCATGCAGTGGATGTCCTGTATCTGGACTTCAGTAAGGCATTCGACTCGGTGCCACACGGAAGGCTGGGAAGGAAGTTAGTAGGCACAGGGGTGGGTGCAAAGCTGGTGAGATGGGTAAGAAACTGGCTTCAGGGAAGGCAACAGATGGTGGTAGTGGGTGGGGAGTTCTCACACCCAAGGGCAGTGATGAGCGGTATTCCATAGGGCTCGGTGTTGGGACCAGTGTTGTTTGGGATATTCATTGCAGACATATCATGGGACATTAAGAGCAAGATCAGTCTGTTTGCTGATGATACCAAGGTAGGCACGGTGGTGGATGACCTAGAGGGATGGCAGGGGTTGCAGGATGATCTGGCAAAGCTTGAAACCTGGTCAGACACCTGGCAACTGGGGTTTAATGCCAAAAGTTCAAGGTGCTGCAGTTTGGGATGAAGAAACAAGGAGGAGTTACCAGCTGGGGGTGCAGCTAGCCCAGACAGAGGAGGAGAAGGATCTGGGGTTGCTCATTACAGGGTCAATGAACAACTCTGCACAATGTTGGAAGGCAGCTGCAAAGGCCAACAAAATGCTGGGTTGCATTGCAAGGGGTATATCCTCGAGGAGGGAGGACGTGATTCTGCCACTGTATAGGTCATTAGTTAGACCACACCTGGAGTACTGCATGCAGTACTGGCGCCCATATCTGAAGATGGACATTAAGTTACTGGAGGGGGTGTAGTGCAGGATGACAAAGATGATCAAGGCTGGGGACTTATCATAAGAGAGGAGGTTGAGGAGTTGAACATGTACTCACCTGGAGGAGAGGAGGACAGGGCTGACATGACTGAAACCTTTAAATACATGAGAAGAATAAACAAGACAGGTACAGAGGGGGCTGTTCAAAGTAAGGGAGGGGAGGGCCACCAGGGGCCATGATATGAGACTGGAGGGAGGAAGGTTCAGGAGGGAGATGAGACACTTTTTTACAGAGAGGGTGGTGGCTGGGTGGAATGCGTTACCTGCAGAAGTGGTATCCAGTAGAACAGTGGACTGCTTCAAAAGGGGATGAGACAGGACAAGGGGGAGGGTTAATGAAGGGGAAGGGTGGAAGGGAGGGGCAGCTGCAGAATAAGGGGTGCTAGCTGCACATTCAAGCAGACTTGATAGACCTCTAGGCCTTTATCTGCTGGCAAATTTCGTATATTCGTAGTTGCAGGTTGTTAAAGTTGCAAAAGTTATCCTATGAAATTGTACTGTCATTTTAATTTCTTTTTTAGGCCCCTGAGTTCTTTTGTATTGTATTATGTATTAATCTTATAGTAGTCGTCAAGGCCTTTCCTTTTATATATAGGTTGTCTCTGAACTGCAAATATTGAGAGTTATGGCTTATTAATACTGAAACATAGAGAAAAACTAAGTCCAAATTATTTTTGTATGAAGGAATCTTTTCCTGAGATTGTGTCCTTCTCATAAACAAAAATTCCTAAATATGAAAAAAGAATGTAAAAAATACCTAAGTCCAAATTCTTTTTAGGTATGAAGGAATCTTTTTCATGAGATTGTGTCCTTCACAGAAAAAAATGTCCTTCATACAAAAAAAGAATGTAAAAAAC
Organism: Neoceratodus forsteri; assembly: GCA_016271365.2. Classification (NCBI taxonomy): domain Eukaryota; kingdom Metazoa; phylum Chordata; order Ceratodontiformes; family Ceratodontidae; genus Neoceratodus; species Neoceratodus forsteri. The sequence goes on from CM057449.1 coordinate 1,607,564,839, forward strand.
AAACTAAGCCCAAATTCTGTTTTTGTATAAAGGTAATCTTATTTTGTATGACCCTATTGTTTCTTATGGCCACACAAAAAGAAAATTGTCTAATAAAAAAAGATTTCTAAAATGTGAGAAAACAAATTTCTGGGTCATTTTTCCCCAAATGAACTGTAGAATCCATCCAGTGGGTTCCTGTTTAACAAGATACATGTGTTTATGTCTTTCCATGATATGATTTATATGGGTTTTCAAGTTAAAAAACTAAAAACTAAAAAACAAAACAGAAACAAGATTGAGGCCATACAAAAATATATATATTTTTTAATCACGAAACAAGATTACCCTGCATATGAAACAAAATCTTTTTTTCATATGGCCAAATTCTTCTTTTTTTTCTGTATGAAACAGCCATCCAAAAGAGCATACTGAGGATGCTCAGAAGCAAAATTTCAAATCCTTATAATTCTGGAAAGGATTAATATTTTTCACCAAGCCAATGAACAGCACCACTCTGGATTAAGCCCATTCTACCCTGAAAATGTCAAACCAAAATTCCAAACTATCTGAGAGCTAGGCAATGACAAAAAAACTGTGATTTTTTTCACTTTTTAAGAGACTTTGCCCCAAAGATTCTACATGCAAAATTTTATGCAGATCTGTTCAGTGGGGGCAGAGGTGTTACAGTGCAAAGTCAGGGGTTAACTTTAAACAGCCTGCTTTATCTAACCACAGTGGTGCAACAGCACCACTATAATATAAAGGATTTATCCAAATACTGTACCTCCAAACCTCAAGGTAGGGGAGATTGACTATGATGACTAGCCAGGACCTGACACTGTTGAAGCAAGAAAGTTACCAGTTGACAACTGAATAAATCACCAGGAGCCATAGAGTTCCATCGAGACTACCTTACGGAGAAACATACGCCAGAGATAAAATTGAATTTGTAGAATATCTTTACAAAGTGGACATTTATTTAGGGACTGTGAACTCACAAGAGCTACAAGTGCATTTTGAGTTAATGTGTTTATTAATGTAATAGTAAATATTTTGGGTTGAATAATGCTTTGTTTTAAAAAAGAAATTCAGAGCATAAATCTGGAAAGGGAGGGATGTGGTGCATAAAAGGGCACAAGACCCCAGAGACCTCTGTAGATAGTTTGGAGATCTGTTTCCTTAGTTACAGAGCATTATGGGTTGTTCAGACATGTTGCTGAATAAAGAAGCAAGTATAGAGCAAAACTCTGTCTGCTCAATCTTATGTCTACAGAGTAAAGATATTACAGTCCTTTTGGCAATCTTTCCCTCTTTTCTCTCTCTCTCTCTCTCTCTCTCTCATCTGTCTCTGTACTATTTCAATTTCCATGTGAACTTAGTACTGTAATATCAACATTTTCTCTCCTCCCTCTGAAGGATTGGGGGTAGAAGAGTTGGAATAGACTGGTGCTGTTCTGTGAAGGAGGACCACATACATTTTCTAGTACACTATGTCAAACACTTCCATCCCAAACCACCCATTATAAATGTTGATGACGATATGAGTATTTGTAAATGAGGTAATGTTAATCTGAGAATGATATAAATGTATGTTAATGATTTGATATATGCTGTAATGTTTAATTTGAGAATGATGTAACTGAATGTAAATTGTAACCTTTGTTACTACCATGTCTTTGTCAATGTATTGCACAATGCAATCTCTTTGACAATGTAAAAGGGCTACCCAGGTCACCCTGAAATGGACTGCTTTGTCTCAGTGGGTTCACCTTGTTACCAAAATTCAAATAAATAAATAATATGTTTATCAAATGTATATGCATTCAATTCCCTGTGCCTGTAAATTCTAGCACCCTGTTATCTATGTCTGTGTTCATTAATTATGCTTCAAGGCTTCTCCTGGTTAATACAACTACTGTTGCTCATAAAGCAGCTGCATTTGGGGAGGCAAATATCTATTCCACCCGTATCTTTCTTGGCTGCAGCTGCTCCATACAGAATTATCCATCTAAACCAGATTTCCTTTTTCTCAATGTCATTTTAATTTTCAAGTTACTGGCCTTTCTTATTTTTTTATTTTGCCCTTGTCAAAATGTCTGCTAGTGATATCTTCCAGGCTACAGCCAAAACACAAAGAAATTTAATGGCAGCTACTCCCAATTTGTCAAGCAGGGAAATGTGACATTATTATCAATGAGTGCTTCATCCCGGTGGGAGGCACTGCCCTTCTTCATTCCTCTGTTGTATTCCTCTTTCTTTTTCTTTAGTGACTGTGCTGTTCCTAGCATGTAAACTAGAGTTGCAAATTCTGTTTTATGAAAGGATAGAAAACCTTAAACTTCAGGGGCTCAGTTCTGGTATACTGTATATGGGACCTTCCAGAGCAAAACAAAACTGTTTACTTTGACTGGTTCTAGTGATGCAAACCAGTCAAACCATCTGAACAAACAAAATTGAAAACCACAGTTTGCATACTATGGAAATTGCATAATTTGCCTAGAGGTAGCCACAGCCTCTTTTTGGTGTAAGCTCAGTACTTGGCTGCAACAAGCGAGTGAGCTCTCATGCAAGGCACTGGTCTGCGAGACAACTGCTATAGAGAAGAGATTTATACTGAATAACTAGTATAGCAAGGTGTTTGACTAAAAAACATTGCAAGTAAAAATCTACTCAAACACAGGAGTCTTTAATGCTTATTTCTTCAAATCAGACTTTAAGCATTTTCTGAAAAAAATTCCAACTTTCTGTTTTATGGGGTGTGTGTGTGTGTGTGTGTGTGTGTGTGTGTATGTGTGTGTGATCAATACAGAGGTGGCAGAGGTGACAGAGAACAGAAAAGTACTAAAAGTTTACCATAACTGCCCTGTTCCTACCTAGAATTCCTCAATCATTGTTGGATGGTCAGAACCTCTGACCTCCCTTTTGCTTCTAATTAGTACCTCCACTGCCTTGTATGTATTCTACTGGTTTTGAACCTTGAGTTACTTCTACCATTAATCATATCATTGGGTGGATTACTCCTTCTGTCCACCAATGTCTCTGTAAAACAATATTTTCTCATTCCCTTTCTAAAGTTTAACCCAGTATGTCTGAATGTGTTTCCACTGGTGGTTATGTTACTCCATAATTTAAATATATCTGAGGGGTCCACCCAGGTGTGTCTTGCATGCATTTTGGGTTTCCAGCTAATACAAAACTGTTGGTACCACTACCCTGTTCTGGTTAGGTTTTTGTGCACATCTCCAAAACTCACATATACAGTACGCTAAAGCCTCCATCCCACTTCAAGACATCATAGATATGAAAATCCATGTCTAAAGAAGACTGGCAATACTTTACCAGAACAAAATCACCTTTTAAACAGGCATCCATTTGCAAACTTCCAAGTCAACTAAATATCCTGTCCTGTTCTTCATGTTTGCCTTGAATCACGTGGGGTGGAGGATAGCATGCATGGCTTCCTTTATGTCTTACCTACCACAATCATATCCATCTTCTAACCAAGTATTTTAACTCAAGAATTGGCCTGCTGCACAGACACAAACATCATATGCCTCCTGCAGCCCTCCGCCTGGTCTTGTCATCCTCAGTTCCTTCCTTGGTTGACTATGGGATTACTTTCTATGGTGCAGCTGATAACACTGCTCTCAGTCGTATCAAGGTAGCACTAAATAAAACCTGCTAGCTAGTCTCTGGGTATGATAGGTGGACCCACACCTGTGACCTCTACAAGCTAACAAAAAACAGGCTAAATGTTGAGGCTTGACTAAAATACCAAACCTGCGTTATAGCCAAGATAATCTAAGCTGATCTCTTCCCTATGGGGCTCTGTGATCCAGGCCAGCATGACCCTCAAGACAGATCCACCAGAAACTCTACAAAAGACCAGCTCCTAGTCCCTCACTGCAGGACATCCTTGGGGCAATGTGCATTCTACTGTAGGGCCCCCCCCCTTTGGATGAATGACCTGCCTGTAGATATCTCCTTAGAATTGAAACTATGCCCCTTCAAATTTAGACTTAGAGAGCTACTCCTCTCCTCCTCCTCTTTCTGCGATTGCTTATAACCTTCCTCCCCTCCCCTCACCCTACCCTCCTTACACCCCCTACTTTTTCCCCTACTAGCTTGTGACAAAGTCTTTTCTGACGGCATCCCACCACCATCCCTCCCTTCCTCCTCCTCACCTTCTCCCCATCTGTAAAATGCTGTGTCTATATCTGCCTCCTAAATGGTACCCCTCATCTCTAAAATGATAGGCTTGTACCTGCTCCCGAATGTTCTCAAACATATTGCTACTCTATGTTACTTATTGTACTGTCCTAATGTAATATACGGTTTGTTGCTTATTTGCTTGTTGTGGCTCAGGGTATAGTTGTTTACCCTCTCTATGTCTTGTACCTAGCTTTCTACCTCATGTATCCACTTGTTATTTTAATTTGTATTGTACAGTTTACTTTTATTTTGATGTGGAGCCTTTGCAAAGGAGTCTCTGACTCAAAGGTTTGTAATTCCGATATGTTCAATAAATAAAAATATAAAATAAATAAATACAATATGTGTGATCCTTCAACCTACCAATTACAGTCCCCCACATCTAGTGTATAATCTGACTTGCTGTCAAATTCAACCTCTGCCCCACAGCACTGCTGCCCTATCACCTAGCTTATCCATCTCTGCAAAATATGCTGTCTGGATGAGCTGTGATCTTCTGTGCAGTTGCCCTTGGGAGGCACAGGTCTATCCACCCAGTCTGAGTGGAATATTTCCTCCATGACCCACTAACTATGGAATACTGGAATACTTTACATGCTTCTTGTTCATTGCTGATGTTCTCAACACACTTCCCTTTGGCTCATCCTTTCTGGATGCTGCCTCCTCTTCATGGTTTGCACAATGGCATCTATGCATGTTCACTTCTCATTAACAGATTTTACCAGAGGTATAAATGTATTCAGGGGTCTGACTCTGGGGTTTCCTCAATGATGGTGCCATGTCTCCTATATCCCCTCCCTTGCTCACTGCAGTCCATCTAACTGTGCACTAGGATAATGGGACTGCAGCCTCTAATTGGTCTAGTGTAATGTCACTCTTCAGGTACTGCATTCCAGCTCTTACAGCAGTTAACTTCATACTGAAGAATATCAATCTTCTACATACTGGGCACCCACCAGTCTCTCAGACTTACTTCTTGAAGATGGCAGATGCACATCCTCTACAGCTGACCAGCTGACTCCATTTTCTCACATGAAGCGCATGTACTTACTGTATTGTGTGTGTACAGCATGCTGGGTGAGAAAGTAAACTGGACATGAGGTGTTAAGGCAGAATGAGCTGTGTAGACCCCTGAGATATGGGGATAGAGTAGGAAAAGTCCTAGGAAATGTGCAGAAAGTGGATCTTGGCTAGTAGCCTGCCAATGCCCACCACTAGTTATTTCACAACTTTTTGCATTAGAAAAGTAGCAATAAAGCATTATTTTTATATTTAAGACTAAGCTGTGCTGTCAGGCATCCCGTGAAATGAGAGACTAAAAAACTGCGACCGCATTAACAGTTCTGCCAAAATGCAAATTACAAATTGAGCTACAGACTTAATAACTAATGCTCTAAAATAGTGACACTGTTTGCCGACTCAAAAACAATTATAGCGCATACCCAGTAATAGCGACTTGATTGTCCTCATATTGTGTTTGTACTCACATTGTTAAAAAGCATCTGTAGTTGTGAGTGAGGTGGCTATTGGACTGATAAATCAATAAATTGTGTATCATGTTGGGCACTGTGTTAGGATCTTGAATTGCATCAGAGTTAGCAGGTTCCGTAGCTCTGTTGAGGAGAAAGACTATTACATGCAAGGCTTGCTTTTAACATTTTATTTTATTTTTTTTCTCTTTGTTACAATGACTAAGGCTTCTGTGAGTGGTGACTAGTGGAGTGAGTGCAACAATGTGGTGTTATGGATAACAACAGCCACTCGTAGTAGTGGGATGTCTGGGCTTCAATATTTAGAAAAGAAAAAAAAAACACACACACAGGTTTTGTGTTTCGGGGGTCAGTGTGATTTCAGTTTAAAAAAAAAAGGCAGGTTTTGTGTTTTGGGGGAAATGTAAACCAGTGATGACTGGTATAAAAAAACATAAGATAGGAGTATATACATTTATTACTTTTTTAGCTGTTGCCCAGTTACTGATAGCATATACTCGTGATGCTCCCACTATGTTTGGTATGTATGGGAGTAAAAGAAAACAGACTGTCACTAGTCATCATTCGGCATTATTAGAAATGCCATGCGCTTTATTTGGTGTCGTCTAAAGAGGTAAGCGCCTTTATTTACTGACACGCTTCTGCGACTCGCCATTTTGCCGTCGCTATATTGATTTTCGCGATTATGTGTTCGCTATTTTAACATGGAACCATGCAGTCCTCTGATGGCTAGAGGTAGAGTATAAGGAGGGAGCATGTGCACTGTGTAGCTAGTGGGTGTATGCTGGCAGCTGGCCTGTGCCACTTCAGTCAGAAGCCAAGAAGTCTACTGTTTTATGTTCATGCAATACAACATTTTCTGCATTTGTCATGCTGAGTTGTGCAAGACCCTGATACCTGGGGTACAGTACAGAAAGGGAGACCTGGGGAGTGGGCAGCAAGTGGATATAGGCTGGCAGCCAGCCAGGGCCTGTTATAGGTTGGTACTTTCTCTTGTGTGAGAAAAATAAAGCAAGAAAAGTTTATATGCTACATGTCCTCTAGAACAAAGCAGAACAGAGTCTTTGGGGAGGTGCTGCTTAAACACTGCTATAAACATAAAAAAGGAAGACAGGCCATACACTCACCTATGCATATAGAATATACATTTTACTACTATAACACTACTCAAATATTTCCAACAAAATTCACAGCTAACATTTTGCCCAGGATTGTTCAATTGTATAATCTAATCAAAATTAGCAAATATCAAAATGAGCAGGATTCACAAAGATCTTGCACTTGGCGCATCTTAGATGCCCCAGTGCAAACAAGATGTATGGGGTGCAAACTGTGGTATTCACAGAAGATGCACTGGGGATGCTCCCGGTGAATCCCTCTGTGAATACCACAGTTCTTCTAGCTCGAATGCACCAACGCAGCCTCCTGGTCAGGCGGGTATACAATGGGGCAGCACATCTCACGATGCATCGCACCAAAGTTGTCATTCAGAGCCAACGACATGCAAATGATGCCATTAGGTATGCATTGTGTGATGGGGCCATTTCCATGTCACTATGGCCCCATTTGCATGTGCCGTGCAGTGGTGCACCCAGCAGAATGCATCGGGCACCCTGCATGTGCGACAGTACAGGCACAAACTCAGACCCCTGTCTGGTGCTTGCCACCCCCATCCAAGCCTGAGTCTCTTGTTTGAAGCTGCACACTGTGGTGGAAGAGCTCTGTACAATGACCCCCCTGCCCACATCCCCATTGTCAAGCCACAAAGCACGATGGTACTGTACAGAGCACAGACCCCCACTCCATGCCTCTATCCCCTAATACATGCGGCACAGTGCTGCAGTAGAGGTGAGGTAACAGAAACACCCCTCTCCAAACAGACCCGATCACAGAGGGCATGGAACCACCAACACTGCCCCTGTGGTCCAGTGCCCCCAACCCCTAACCCCATCCAGAATATGGTCCACCAATAGTATACCCTGGTGGTTTAGTGGTGCCCCACCCCCACCCACTCTGGCATCCCAACCTCCCAGCTCCCCCATCCCAGCAAGTCCCAATGCTTAGTGGGCAGCACGACCCACCTGCTTTCTGCCATGGCTGCCCACCAACACAGCTGTCTGAGACTGACAGCCACTGTACTACTGGAAGCCCAGTGGTGGACCCTGTCGACCATGGGCTTGCAGTGAGTACTGTACCATGTCATTCACATCTTAGAACTTCAAAGGTAAACAAAACTAATAAATACTACATGGATTGGTGCATACCAGTACCAGTGGATAATACATATTACATAGATTGGAGTATAGCAGCGACAGTGGAGGAGCCTAAAAAATGAGAAGTAACAGTTATTAGAGTGACAAAACAATACAAAAAAACTTATCACTTTACATTATTGCACCCTGCATAAGGTACAGCATCATACACATTACAAATGAACATTCATAGTAGGCATTTGGTGGCAGAAAACATGCCATGACATAATTAACTCAGTGATGGTAGAGACTGGAAGAGGAATCAGTTTTTAGGGATTCAGGAAGGTCATTCCATTACTTTGCAAATCTATAGGAGAAGCACAATTGGCCTAGTGTGGTATTTTTTGCATGGAATCATCAGGGAGTAGTGATCCATACCTCTTGTAGAGTATATATTATCTAAGGTAGTAAACATAGTCATTGGGCCAGGGGGACAGTAAGACATAAATAGCATGGTAATCAAAAAGGAGAGTGTGGTAGTCCAGCCATGTGTCTATGTCAAGCCAGTTAAGAGAACTGTAGAACACACAATTATGTATGTCAAGTTTATCTCTGAGGGCAAACCAGCAGGCCCTATTAAGAAGACTCCTGACTCTAGACAGTGCATTATCACAGGCAGAGCCATAGACTACTATACCATAATCTAGCAGACTAGTTATCAGGGGTGCCAACTTTGGAAAAATGCTGTGGGTGCTCAGGGGAATCATAAAATGCTGGGGCGGCCCCCAGAAGCTATACGATTTTTTATGTTTTGTGGTGCATTTTTTGGGGTATTTTGACACATTTTAAAATGTGTATGCACTAACACCACTATTCCACTGCAGAACAGTGCCAACCAGATGGATGTGCCTGACCTGCCCCCCAACAAAAATACATGCAACTTGTCAAGTGCAAAAAATAAAATACACAGTGAGTGAAAGGTAACAGTGCAGGCCTGTACAGTGGTCAGAAAATGGTGTGTGTGTGTGTGTGGAACTGTGGGCACCGAGGCAGCACACATTTTTTCCTACTTTGTCTGCAAGACAATCCATCCTTAATTATTTTCACAATTAGATCAACATACATTGAATTGTTTTCACAGGCCTGTGTAAACAAGAAAGATGGAGGCACAGAAGCCATTGCCTTTGGCCCCTTGGCCAGTATAATGAGTGACTTTACACAGATGATCTTTGTATTATGAGCCCAGTAGTAAGGAACCAATGCTTGTTTCAAACAGAATATTAGCAATGGCATGCATAGGATCCAGAGGATTTAGCCCAAGAGAAGTATCTGCACTCATATTGACAAATATACTTAGCAATTCCATCTCCACTCACCAGAGGTGCGGTTCTTGATTTCAATAAGTCCCAGCAAAATACCACACTCTCTGCTTTTCACTAAAGGTTTTATTAGAATAAAGAGTGCTGCCAAATAATGTACATCCAGGCAGAAGTATGCAGAGCTGGGACACTCAAACTGACAACAAACATCTTGTGCCAAGCACATGGTTTGTACACAAATGAGCACGTGTCTGTGCCCCTCAAAAAAGCAATTCAGTATTAGTAATATTTACAGGTACCTTGATATCACTTAAGTAAGTTGAGATACATATCAGCCCCCTTGTCTCTAAGCACTTGGTTTCAGCTGCACTTTTTATAATCTCAGTTTACAACACTTAGTTCATTTTAAAAGTTAAACCTTCACAAAACTTTTGGGCTTTGGCTGCTCATATTAAGAATAATATTGTATAAATCTCCCACCCTCAACACTAAAACCAGATCCTCATGACATTCCCTTCACAGTTCATCCCTCACAAAACAGGCTCTGGCATTAAGAATAATATTGTATAAATTCCCATTTGTTCAACTTGCTCTCATTTTATCTCTCACTTGAAGGAGGTGTTTCTTCACTAAGAAAAATCCTCATTATGAGGGTTGACCTCATTACTGCATAGGCAAGCAGTCTTTTATATTTTTTTAAAATAAAGCCTCTAGTATTGTGAACCTGCACAAACACTAGGCCACAGTCACCAGTAACTGAAATTTCCCACCTACCTGCCTCAATATTCGGTGGACTGGGCTCTCCAAAAAAGCCCGCAGACAACAACCGGACCGCCCGATCACGACGCTACTTCACCCCGAACCTTGAACGGGTCACTCAGTGGTGAATTGGCTTTCTCCTCGGTGGCACAAAATGGCTCATAGCTGAATCAAGGGCAGTACTCTGGTGCAAGGTAACCCACTCTATGTTACTCGGCAGCCGTGTGGTCAACGTCATGGGCTGGTCCATCCCTATGGTGCCACAGACACCCAACTACTTCCAAGATCTAAATGCCCTCCCTGCTCTTAAAGTCACACCACTGCCTTCCAAAAAAAAAAATAGGAACAAACGGAACTTGGGATGCACCCCCGAGCCTCCCCAGTGTATGGGCCTGAACTTAAGTGTCAGTCTGGACTGTCTAGTTGTAGAATGAAGTAAATTAAAACCGGGCATTCATATTTTGCAAGAATATAAACTGCCTGTTTTTTGCTGGTGCCCAGTTTAACTTTGTGGGTGCTTGAGCACCTGAGCACCCGTGCTGTCGGCGCCCCTGCTAGTTATAAGATTCTGCACAAATTGCTTCCTGATTTTGCGGATGAAGTTGTACCTGTGTCTGTATAACATGCCTAGCCTACAGTTAGCCATTTTTATTAATAAGTTGATTTTTGTATTGTAAGTCATTGTGCTGTCCAGTGTTACTCCAAGGTATTTGAAAGTTAGTATTTGTTTGAGCTGGTGATGCACACACTTCACCACAGTAGCGAGGGGAACAGATACCTATTTCCAAATATTTGCATTCATTTATTTATTGCAATTTGACACAGCAGAAAATCCACATTTAAGCAGCAGGATATTGTCTAAATTGTCAAAACTAATAAAGTGAGCAATGCAGATACATATATACATTGACACAATTATGCAAAACAGTGCGGATGATAAACACAACAGTTTAAAAGGGGTGGGGTTTAGAGCAGTGGTCAGTAGACTGGAGCTGATCAGGCCATGTGTTTTGGCAGTGAAAATCATCAAAAAGCTAGCAATACAAGGATTGCTTGAAGCCCTGAGTAGTAGCACTTGTCTTCATCTCACTAACGAGAGAAAGTTCCAAGCAGATGGAGCAGTCAAGGAAAAAGTAATCATACTGATTGATTTATGAACTTGGGATATGTGAAAGAGATCTTTAGCCTGTGAATGGGGGCTATATGTCTGGGTAGGCTTGGTTAGCAGCCCATATAGATGGGCAGGGCACTGTCCAAGCATACACTTCGGTATCAAGCTAGCCCATTCAAGTTCATGTGTTTTGTTTGAAGGTAAAATCCAAGATCATTCAGGAGTCAAATATTCATGTGCTCAATATTTACTATTTGGGACATGTATGCTGTTGTTGAAATAGTGCATTTACCCTCCACAGCTGGCCATAGCTAGTCTCTTAGCCACCTTTACCTCATTCTATTTCCACCAACCCCGATATTCCCTGAGGTCCCTGACTTAAACATAGAAGCGTGCCGGCCTCCTCCAGTCATATGGCTGCATGCTCTACTGACAATTTCAGTTTAATAACAAAGTGGTGAACTGTGGAAGAGCAACAGACTGGCTATGTAATTTCATACACTATCCTCTTGCCCCCACTCCAAAACTGTGGATCTGGGTTGGGTAAAGTATCATGTAATTATTTTATTGATGGAGTGGCTTAGATGAATGTACAGCTAAACATCTGTTTATGCATACTCTCTCCCTGTCATTCAGACAGTGAGTGGCTGGCTGACTTATTGAATCTAGGGTCTGTATCAGCTGCCATCTCTGCAGATCTACCAGAAGCATAAACATGGATAAATGGGTGAGTCATGAATAAGACAATGCAATAGGCATGAGAGGAAAATACATTAACAGTTATGCGGTACAAATTCAGTGCCAGGTACTGTAAAACCGTGCAAACAAAACTGTGTGCAAAGTACTGTACACTCATAACATCAGGGGGCATATAGTTCACTCCCAGCTATGAGGCTGATTAGCTTTTGCACAATGGTGAAGAAATAAAAACAGTAAGATAAAACTTTTAATGCAGTTTCTGTGTCCCTTTGTTGTCCTTGTCACAGGGTGCTAAGTGTCTTGCCTTTTTTTCTGATTTGCTAAATAAGTTCTGAGATCTTTATCTTACTTCCCCACAAATGCAGTTTTAAACAAGCTCAGGCAGTAGGATTTGACAACTGACATATAGAATTCATGAGTCACTTCACTCATTCCTGAATGCCAACACAAACATGGCATTCACCTTTACTCGTAAATAAATATCTTCAGCTAGGCCCTACAAATAAAACAGATCTACGATGCCAGTTTGACAACTATTTTGTCAACCAACATCACAGCGATGGATTTATGTTGACTGCAAGTTGCGGTTGACTAAATACTACAGGAGACCTGGTTCCTTTTCTGTCAGGGGGCTTCGCTCCCGAACCCCCCATGTGGAGGGCTCTGTACCCGCACCCCCGAACCTATAGATTATCAACCTTAGTTGGAGTTGATTCAGGGAGGGGGTGCAAGACAGGGGGACAGAGTTCCGGGGTCTCAGGCAGACTATTACAGCGAACTGTCAACATTGTCAGCATTGACATGTTCTTTATAATGGTGTCACCGTACAGAGGGCATACCAAATAAAACTACCCTGAATTAAACAAAATAGATAAATATTTGAATATTCTTTTCCCTCATGAGCCCCTCTTTACATACTTAAACAAATGTAAAAAAAAAAACAGACAAAAATACGTTCAGAGTTTCCATTTCATGTGTCTTTTTTTTACTATAACCAAGACAAAGCCCTCTACCCTTATCAGTTTGACAGAGAACTCCCTGCTCTTTACCCTGCAACAGATAAAATTGAGGTTCTAGTTCCACTTAAAGTGTGTGTTTGTGTGTGTGTGTGTGTGTGTGTGTGTTTGTGTGTAAGCAGATTTCTGCAGAATGTTGAATGAATGTATTCTGTGTTACTGTTCTATGTGTGGGGTAGGGAAGGATCATTTACTACTGTAATACTGCAGAATTTTGAATTCTTGTATGCCATGGTAAACAAACACACCATGCATTGAATATGTAGAAAGACAGATGACTGAAAGATGGAAACCCTCTGTGGATTGACTTTTTTACACAGTTTAACAATGGGGCTTGCCACTAAAAGGCAGGCCAGGTTGTCTGATGACCCCTACCAAGAATGAACAAAAAGGGGAATGGGAGGGGGGTGGAGGGGGGAGAGAAGGATCAGGTATAAAGGGGTGGAGTTAGTGACATCACCAAGCAGGTGGAAGGTGTAATATGACAGGCGATGCCAAAGCCCCAGGGATTGGCTGGGGCGGAGCCACAAGGGGTCCTGAGCAGGGATCCTACAGGGTATATCAGGCCAGGACGCAGGCAGCATGACCTCTTTCCTGGGATTTTTCTTTGACTAGAACTGAGAACTTTTGATTTTTCTTTGAATAGAACTCAGCACATTGTTGGCAAGCAGCAGGTATGGCAAAAGAACTACTAGGCCTGTAGGCCATGTGGCTCAGGTGGCTGGCTCTGGGCAGCTTGTGTGTTTTTTTGCCTCTCACTGTTTAAAGTTAATAGAAGCATAGAACAAATAGTAATAGCAGGTAATTGGAATGATCATTAATGTGGTTTTAGTAGGGCTCTGGGAGCCTGGAATGTGAGCTCAAAGGTCTTTTATGTTTGGAACAGTGTGTTTGGTGCTGTGAAGTAGGCCTAGGGCCTGAAACTGGGTGTGCAGATATGCAGGTATCCATGGAAGGTGGCTGATGCCTGCAGGGCGTGGTGGTTTGGTTTTGCTAGCATGTCTTTAACACCTACTAAAGCTTGGGGGGGCGAGCAGAGAGACAGGGGAATGCTGACTGCACCAGGTTGCAATGGAGTCTGGCGAGTTGTGGCTGATGAACGTGGAGCTAGTTTTTAAAGAAGGCAGAGAAGGAGAGGCAAGTCTGATGGTACTATAACTGAAGCGCTCAGTAATGTGGCATTTTCGGAGAGGAAGGCCAGCCGAGGGCAAGCCGATAGAGAGCTCTGTACTTGTGTGGTGTTTTTTTCCTCATTTTTCTCCTGGTGTGTTGTGGGAGAAACAGTAAACCGGCCTGCATGGGCATGGTTTCACAGTGGCTCGTATGCAGTCATCTGCTCAGTTGCTACTGGAGTAAGAAAAAACACAAAAAAGAAAAGAAAAGAAAGCTGAGCCTGGGTATGCTGTGCATGTGGGTGATTCTGCAAGCAAGGGTGATTTTCTGGAAGTTGGGACAGCGTGGCATAGATGGACAAGGCACAAGGTCATTTGGTAGGCCAGTAGGCCATGGGGGGCCACATAGTGCAAGCGGCCTAGGCAGAGCATGGGTCCCTCATTGGCGGGACAAGGAGGAGATGGAGTAAAGACTGGCATGAAAAAAGCAGTCGGATGACTGTGACGACTTTGTGCTCTGCATTTGTTTAAAAAAAAAAATTTAATAAAAGGAAAATGCTGCCCCAGTGGGGTGTGTTTGGTTTTCGGAGCAGGCTGTGGTTTAGAGGGCAGAGCTGTCAGCATCGGATGGAATGGAGTGTCTTGGGGGAAGGCCCTCAATAACGCCATGCTCAGGATCAGAAAGCAGCTTTTACTCCGTGTTGGGGATGTGGTGTTTGGTGCAGGGATGGGCTGCAGCCACGGGAGACGATGGAGTTGGTGGCGCGAAGGTTGGTGGCATGGGTGTGTAGGCCAGGCCTCTCTGGCAGTGGGTGAGTTCGGCAAGTGGGAGCATGTCAGTGGGGCAGAAGTGTGGCCAACCAGGCTGGATGGCATTGCAGGCCAAGGCCTGGATTGGGGCAATGCTTTAAAAAGAAAAAATAAAGAAAAACAAGAGAAACGAGCAAAGTAAGAAGCAGAGAGAAAGAGGAGGATGGGGCATCTATGTGGGGGAACTACCCTCTCAAGGACATGAGGGATGCCGACTGTGTTCTGTTGGACAGGACAATGAGGGTTTTTTGACAATGCAACCTGCACAGATAGGAGGGAAGGGCTGCTGTGAGTGTGTGGAGGAAAATATTTTTATGGACAGGTCGCCTTCTGACGATACCGCAACAGGCACCATGGCCAAAATAGAGGGTGGTCTCACTGGGGGATAGCCTGAGCTAAAAGGACACAAATGCTGGTTAGTATGGCCTGGATGTGAGAGCAGCGAGCCGTAGGGGAGCTTGGGGCCTACAACAGGCCAGATCTCAGGGGGTTTCACAGCCTCCAATTTGCCATCAGGCTGGGGGCATTTTCCCATGGCAGGAGCTTGTGGGATAACACAGTGCTTTGGCACAACAGGTCGGGCCCCTCCAGCTGTCACAGGGGGAGGGGTTGGGGGTGTCCTGTTTTTGAAAGGGTGCATAAGGCTGAAGACCCAGTGTGGGGTGGCAGAAGGCGGCATGCAAAGGGCCCAGATCCTCAAGGGCCTGGATGTGGGGTGAAGGTGACCCGTGCATGGGTCAGTTGGAGGAGACAAGTTTAGGGGACCTCATGGGAGATGGGGGCCAATGTGGTCAGGCGGCAAGACCACAGCAACAGGCTAGAGGACAGCAGGATAAAAGATGGGCAAGGACCTCTACCTAAATGCTCATGTGGGGGCTTGCAGGGTGAGTGGGCATAAGTGGGAGACGTAGCAGGGTTGGGAGGGGCAGCTGCCCCAATGTAATGATGCTAGCATAGGTTTGGTTGCCCAGATACTGGAAGCTAGGGGACAGGGGTCAAGCGGGAGCCCCTCCCCGTGGAGACAATGGCAGAGCATTGTACCAGCACTGCGTGTAGGGGGTGCAAGCAGGCATGGAAGGGGCAAATGGGCCTTCCAAGGAACTGGTAAAATTTGCAAGCAGGACCAGGAGTAAGGAAGTCCCGCCACCTCGGTATGGGGAGAGGTGTGGACACAAGTCTGAACGCTTATTTCTCACCTATCTAATGCAGTGATGAATAGAATAATGGCACCAAAGTGAACCCCGCTGTCCAGTGAAAGGATGCTGCAGGAGGCAGCTGTTGATGGGGCAGATGACAGAGCTAGTGGCAGCGCAAAGCAGAGAGAGGAGGAGGAGGCACAAAGGAAGCGTAAGGAGAGAGACAGGAATGTCCGGGCAGAGGATAAGGGAGCAAGAGACCCAGACGGGAGGTGCCACATCCTGCAACCATCCTGCGCTGATGCCCGCACCGGAGCCAGATGATGAGGAGAGCCTGGATGGTGATAAGGATGGTGTAGAGCTCACTGATGAAAACAGTTTGCAGTAGTATTTGGAGGGGCTGTTGAGTGTCATGGGGGAAGCAGGGTTCGAAAGGATGGAGAAGGCCATGCAGGCCTTAAAAGGTAAAGGTAAAGGGCCAGGCAGGAATGGGTGGTGGGGCCAAGCTGATGGGCAAGAAACTATACAAGGCTCCACCGGCTGCTCCATGGGGACCATGTCCCAGCCTCGATCAAAGAGAAAAGTTGGAAGGGGGGACGCCGACATCTTCGGACTCATGGATGAGGATGCGCCAAGAAGCATGAGCAGGAGTCAGTGGGGAGGTTGGAGTTGGCAGTGGCATTGGCGTAGTAGGGCACAAAGCCGAGGAAGCAAAGTACAAGGTGAAGACCATTGAGAATTGGCAAGGGGTTTCAACATCCACAGTGTTTTGGTCCTGGAGAAGCAACCGGAGCTAGCCATCCCCTTACTGACATACATGTCCACCATAAGAGATGTGTACAAGGCGAAAGTGGGCTATGGGTGGCTCAAATATGATGAGGCATTCCGGAAGCAAATGGCGGCAAAAGATGATCTGAGGTGGAAATGTACCCACTCAGAGCTGTGGGTGAGGACCATCTCGAGTGAGGGGAGTGGGATTGTAGGGGAGCACACAAGGAAGAAACCTCCGGCCCCAGGGGCAAAGACCTGCTAGGGTTTCAACAAGGCAACCTGCACCTGGAGTGGATGCAAGTTCAGGCACGCCTGCTCCAAATGCGGGGGGGGTCTCACCCAGCCTCCAACTGTTGACAGGTTTGGAGAAAGAGGAGGATTAAATGGGGAACAATTCTATGAGCAGTCCTTTCAGGGCACTCTGGGGGCCAAGGCAGGGGGCATGGGGGCAGCCATAGGGGCCAGCAATATGCCTCCAGTGGCAGTGAAGCACCAAGCGGAGGGCATTGGGGGTACGCACTGGCATGTATGCCCATTTCACTCTCAATGGTAGAGGAGTGGACCATGGACTACCTGAACAGGGGAGCCACAGAGCTGCTCAGGGAAGGTTTCCAGGCAGGTTTCCCACTGGGTTTTCAAGAGAGCCGGGAAAAGATGTGGGTGAAGAATTTGGGGTCGGTGAGGGGGAAGGAGGAGATAGTAGGGGCTAAGATTGACAAGGAGGTCAGGGTGGGGTGGGTAGAGGGGCCACTTGGGGCCCCCCATGTACGCAGTTTTGGGTGTCCCCTTGGGCATAGTACACAAGAAGGCTGAAGAGAAATTTTGCCTGATACACCACTTATCCTACCCAGAGGGTTTGTCGGTGAATGAGGGCATACTAGACCACCTTAGAGCAGTGTAATATGCCCTCATTAGAGCAGGCCATAATGCTCATTAGGCAATCAAGGGACATGGCTAGTGAAGACGGATATCGAGTCGGCATTTCGCCTCCTGCCTGTCAGGCCTGAGGATTGGGACCTGTTAGGATTCCAATTTCAGGGCACATGTATTTTGACAAGGCCATGTCAATGGGATGTTCAGTGGCTTGTTCCACCTTTGAAGCTTTCAGCACATGAGTGCAATGGACGTTCGGGGTCAGGGAGGCATTGGAGGATAGTGCATTACTGGGATGTTTCCTCCTCATCGGGAGTTGTGGGAGAGAGGCACAGAGGATGTTATGGATTTTAAAAGGATGTGCCAGTAGATCGGGATACCGCTGGCACAGGGCAAAACAGAGGCCCCACCCAAAAATTAGAATTCCTGGGCATAGAGGTGGACACAGAAGAGGGTGTTCAGGCTGCCTGGGAAAAGGTGGCATGCCTTAACAGGCTGCTGGCCCAGGTGATGGGGAGGAGGTGGGTGCTGCTGGTACAGATGTAGCAACTGCTGGGCACCTTAATTTTGCCTGCAAGGCAATTGCCCAGGCAGGGTATTCATAAGGAGGCTGGATAGAGCCACGAGGAAGGCTAAGCTCCTGCACCACTGGGTAGATGTGTTAAAGGGGTGCAGGAGGACTCCAAGTCTGGGAGGAGTTCCTTGACACCTATAATGGGGTGATGTTCTGGCAGGACGAGTGGGAGCGGAATACAGACTTGGAATTGTTCACAGACGCCTAGGGCGCTCTGAGGATGGAGGCATACTTTCAGGGAGAATGGATGTCGGAAGCAAGCCCAGTGTAATGGAGGGAGTTGGGGCTATTGAAGGACATCACATTTTTGGAAATATTTCCGATATGGGTAGCCATGGAGGTGTGGGGCACTCGTATGAGGGGAAAGCGCATTCTGTTTTGGTGCAACAACAAAGGGGTGGTGGAAGTTATTAATAGGCAAGGGGGGTGGACAGAGATAGGTGGCAGGCTACTCAGATGCATGGTGTTGTTGGGGTTGTAAATGAATTTGTCTTTTAAAGCACAGCATATCGAGGAGCTGAAGAATGAGGAGGCTGACAGTCTTTCCCGTTTACAGCTTGGAAGGTTTCGGGAGCTGAGGCCATAGGCTGTGAAGCACAGGACCAGGATCCCAGACTGGTTGTAAGAGGATGGTGGGACATGGCCAGGGCATTGTACCGGGGCTTATGGTCAGCCAGCATGCTGAGGGCCTACGAGGCAGGGTGGGAGAGATTTCAAGAATTCAGAAGGAGACACTGGTGGGGCACGGACGAACTGGTCCGGGAGGAGCAGGTAAGGAGGTTTATTGAGGAGAAGTGGGAGGAAGGGCTGGCCCATGCCACAGTGGTGGTGACAACTGGCTGGCATCAGTTTGGTATGCCAGGACAGGGGTTGGCCAGATGTAGCAGTCAGCAGGGCAGTCAGGTGGATGGTGGGGATAGCAGAGGGGCAGGCTGTCAGGGTGGATGGGAGGTGCCCATAAGAGGGCAGCTACTGGAAAGAGTGCTGGGGGCAATGCAACAGGTGTGCACCTTGGCCCAGGTGGCAGCCCTGTTCAGGACCATTTTTGTGGTTATGGCAGCAGGGGACTTCGAGTTGGGGGAATTGGTGGCCCCAAGAACAATGGCTGCTGTACAAGCGTTGCAACACAGGGACATATGGTGGGGTCAGGACAGAGTGATCATCAATCTGGCCAGGTCCAAAACTGATCAAAAGGGGAAAGGGGTCAATGTGTCCTTAGTCAGACAACCACAGGCCACCAGTTGTGCAGTGGGGGCACTGGAAACATATGTGAGCAAATGGAGGAGGGACAGGGGGGCCTTTATCTGGCACGGCAGTGGCTCCCTTGTCACCATTTTCCAAGTGGAAGCGTTGCTCAAGAGGACCTTGGCTTTTCTGGGGGAGGATCCAGGTGAATTTGCCCCACATTCCTTTCAAATGGGGGCAGTCACAGAGGCAGCAGAAAAGGGGGCTGCAGTGGATGAGGTGAAAAAGTTGGGTGCTGGAAGTCCAGTCGCTACAAAGGATATGTCAGGTGTATGTAACGGGACTCACACTGTTTTATCTTGTTTCCATGGCAAGTTCCAAGAGGAAAATATGGATAGTGGGGCACTCTTCTTCTACTGGGTGGAAAGGTTTCGTCGCCACTTCCAGAGGAGCAGAATTATGTTACAACATACAGCATACCAGGGTGCTGTGGAAGGGCATTAGGGGCATGAGATGGGCTCAATTTCTGCAATTAGTGGATGTTAATGGTGCAATGGGGCACACCAGACTGCACATCATACACCTGGGGGGCAATGATTTGGAGGGCCTGCCATGGGGAGAGTTGGGGTAGAACATGCTGGGGGAATTGGAGATGATTACGGGGTGGTGGCCAAGGGTGACAAACGGCTGGTCCGACATCATCTCCTGGCAGGTTTGGAGGGGGGTTCAGGGATGTAAGTCTGAGTGATAAGGTCAGGAAGCATCTGAACAGAAGGGTAGTGAGGGTGGTAATAGAAATGGGAGGGAGTGCACCTGCAGCACATGGATATTTCCTTCAATCAGGCTGCAGTGTACAGGTCTGATGAGGAGCACTTGTCAAAGTTTGGCATGTGCCTATTCCTGAGACCATTAGGGGAACTAGTGGACCAGATAGCTAAAAAAGGGCTGAGATACTAGCCCGCAAGGGGGGAGACCCTCTTTTCATCACAAGCTTGAGGAGGGGTGCTGGAAGAAAGAAAAGGTGTGGGAGGGAAGGAAAGGGGGAAGGGTTAGAATACAAGGGCTGGGAACAAGGAACCCAGATATGGTTGAAGCGGGGAGAGGGAAAGGTCCAGGCGTCAGATTCTGTAGTGTCCAGGCCTGGAGGGCAAAAGCCCATGTAGGTGGAACCGACCTTCTAGTCTGGAGGAAGGGGGCCGGATTCACAGTGTCTGGGCCCAGAAAATGCAAGATAGATGAACTAGAAGAAGGAAGAGGCCAGAACCAAGAAAAAGTAAATGAACGATCATGTGAAATTTAAAGTGATAACATTATGTATGTAAATACTCTTTGTGCCAAAATAAATATTGTCAATGAGCAACCAAAAAGGAAATTTAGCGTAGCATCCTTTATTCCTGGGCAGGGTTCAGGGGACAATGATGCTTGCCACTAAAAGGCAGGCCAGGTTGTCTGATGACCCCTACCATGAATGAACAAAAAAGGGGGAGGGGTGGGGGGTGGAAAGAAGGATCAGGTATAAAGGGGTGGAGCTAGTGACATCATTAAGCAGGTAGAAGGTGTAATATGACAGGCAATGCCAGAGCCCCAGGGACTGGCATGGGGGGCGGAGCCAAAAGAGGTCCTGAGCAAGAGTTCTACAGGGGTATATCAGGCTAGGACACAGGCAGCACAACCTCTTTTTCTGGGATTTTCCCACCCACCCACCATTTAAGGAAAGCATTGGGGAGGGCATGGTTGGCACAAGGATAGGAAGAGGGCAGGTTGAGTGCCCTAGGGGCCCCGGGGTAGGGGCTGATAAGTTTTTTGCTGTGGGGAGGCAGCATCAGGCCCAAGGTGCTGGGTCATAGTACCCTGGAGAGGGGGCAGCAATGCCCAAAAATGGCTAAAAAGGGGGAAGAAAGAAAAGGTGGAGCAGGGGAAGGAAAGGGGAGGGGTAGGATACATGGGCTGGGGACAAGGAACCCAAATGTGGTTAAAGCGGGAGGGGATAGGTTCAGGCACTGGATTCAGAATTGTCTGGGCATGGAGGGCAAAAGCCTGGGTAGGTGGAACCCACCTGGTTCTTGTCTGAGGAAGGGGCTGGATTCACAGTATCCAGGCCCAGAAAATGCAAGATGGAGGAACCAGAAGAAGGAAGAGGCCAGAACCAAGAAAATGTAAATGAACTATTATGTGTAATTTGAACTGATAACAATATGTATGTAAATAATCTTGTGCAAAATAAATATTGCCAATGAGCAACCAAAAAGGAAATTAAGCATAGCATCCTTTATTTCTGGGCTGGGTTCCGGGGACAATATTTCATCATATTTTTGTGTTTTTAACATTTTTATTGTTTGTTTTTTAAAAGTTACCTATGGTCCCATTTTATAGGCAGAATAAGACTTTTCAGGGTGTTGGTTGTGCTGGTTTTGTTATAATTCCAGTGGCTGAAGACATTTGGCCGATGGCCTTGTGCCTTACTGTGCCCCTGGGTGTGTGGTGAAATCAAAACAACCATTGCCTTGTCATGTCTTATTGCTTATGAAACTCTCTATTTAGATTGGGGAACATCAATTAACACTGATCACAGCACCACTTTGGTAGAGCAGTGCATTGTGTTCATACTTTTAATTATTTTTTCTCCTGGTAAGACTCATCTTAGACTTGTTAAAATGTACTGTACAATGTTTTCTCCAGACAACACCAATTTTATTTGCTTATCTTTAACTATTTGGGCTAACTGAACTATTTTAATCTTTATTTGTATAATAAAGATTCCATGTTTGTTCATAACACCCATTTTATCACTATTTTGAATTAATTGAGAGAAAAGCATACCACCAATTTCACATTGGCATGAATTAACTCAAAGGGGCAAGTTTTAAGTCTTTTTGCAGGTTAAGGAATAGCAATGTTTAAGTGTATCTTTTAAGGGTTTTAAGACAGAGCTCTTATAAATTTACCATATGAAAAATCCTGAGTTATCCAGACAGCTATTAAAAAAATAATTAACGGGCACTTCAGTTTGTTACATGGAATACTAAATGGAAACAATCCAATTGAAAGGTATGATATATTCACCCATCTTAAGAAACTTAGTACTGAAATACCATTTTATAAGAGGCTTATCTCAGGCTTGGTGATGCCCATGTATTCAGAAGGAATGGATAGCAGAGATCTAGGCTTCAATTATACATCTAAATTTTATTTGATTTTATTTTATTATTTATCCCGAAAACACACTGAGCAATATTTCCCTTTTCAAGTGTGACCAGCCTTTAAAAAATACAATACAAAGTATAAAAAACATAATAACAATATGATTATTTAAAGCAACAAGAAAGTTGACCATCTAGAAACTTGGCAAATGTTTCTTAAAAGCAGCTATTGATCTAATGGTCTTAACTACTGATTTTGGTAAATGGTTATGAGTACTTGGTGCAACAAAATCAAAATTACTTTTTTCAAAACAAGTTTTATGAAAAGGAAGTTCAAGAAAATTGATTCCTGGGATCTAGTGAAATGATTTTTATGCTGTATTGGAAATAATTCTATTATTGAGCAAGGGAATTTACCCAGAATGACCTTGTGGAAAAAAAAAATTTCACACAGTCATCCAGTGAAAGTAAATATGTGGCCTGATACAACAAACAGGTGGTGAGTGTTAAAAGGAAGCCCAGTGATAAAACGACAAATTGAGTTGTCAATTACTTTTACCCTGATTAATAGCTCAATTCCCACACCTGAATAAATTAATAATCCATAATCCTAGACCAATAACTGTAAGCTCTTTTCCAAAAGAAAATGAATTTTTGGTAAAGATTGCTCTGGACCATGTATAAGAAGTCCAAACATTGCTGTATAGTTTTTATCATACTAACAACTTGAGGTTCATAAGTCAGACCACTGTCCAAAATGACTCCTAAATATTCTGCCTAAATTGCTTAATTGTTTCAATAGGCTCACCATCAAGGGATCTTAGCAAAACATCACTATTCCCTTTTTTTTTTTTATCTTGTAAAACATAGTTTTAGTTTTCTCAATGTTGAGGATTAACCCCTTGGCTCTGAACCAGGACTGTAATTTAAAAAAGCATTTTTGAAGGATGCCATGAAGGACCCCTACACCCTTTCCCTCCTAAAAATAACTGCATCATCTGCATATAAATGCATTTCAAAAGAAGGACACACTGAAGACAAGCCATTTAAGAAGACAAAAAAGAGTAGGGGGTCCCAAGATGGAGCCCTGTGGGACACCACAACTAACTTTAAGGAAACTAGAGTTGTAGCTGTGATTAATAGTTCTGTGTTCTGGGCCCAATTGATAGTCCCCAAACCAGTTAATAACATCATCAGAAAAGTTACCGTGTGACAATGACTGTAAAGGCAAACCATGGTCAGCTAGACTGAGTGCCTTGGTGAGGTCCACAACCACAGAACCCACTAGATTCCCAAAATCTTAGGCCTGATGTATATAGTTCATGAACCTCACCAAGGCAGTTTCAGCACTGAGTAATTCATGAAAACTGGCTCCATGTCATAACATTGATGAAATATCGGCAAAGTCCTAAATGGTGAATCCTAAGTAGCAAATACATTAACGGAGCACCAAAATTATTGCATCAGGCATTATTTGGCAAATTTTACACTTCTTTTACATGTGCTTTGCAATACTGGTGCACGCTTTCTCCCACAGGTCACCCAACACCTGCCAAACTCCTACTTGGGCAGCATCTGCCACATGACTGTGGCTCCTCTTCACTTGAATGACCTCATCATTGATGGTATGCTCTTGGGTGACACATCTTAGGTGATGGCTTTCCACACATCACCAGTAGACCTTTTGTGTGAGTGGGGGGCTCTGCCCCACACCTCCAATGGGGGAGTTGCACCCCCGGACCCCCTGCTATCTCTAAGATTACTACTCCGAGGTGCACCTGGACACAGGGGCAGGTTAGCACTCAGAGTCACCATGTAATCCCTGTCATCGATAATTCAGGTTCACCATTATCACTTTCACTGTTCTTCAGTGGTCACATTGAATCATTTATACTTCACCATTATGATGTACTACCATGAAAACCATGCTGACATGAGTTAACAGACAATATTTTAATAATAATTCAACATTTAATCCATTTCTATTCAGTATGTTCACAAAGTTTTGACATATCAGCCAACAAGGAAATTGACCTATAGTTAGAGACTATGGGAAGGATGCACAACATGTTTTGGGACTAAGTCCCACTCCACAACCTCAGTAGTGCTCCAAAATTGCTGCACCTGCAGAGCATCCGATCCACAGCTGCAGCAGTGGTGGAGGGTGTTACGGTGGGTCCCACTGGCTGTAGCAGACTCGCAGCTGTGGTGCTGTCCCTGGCAGCAACACCCAGATGCTGATGTAATCTGTGGAGCCAGTCATAGTCCAGCTCCACCTTTGTGAAAACACGCAGAAGCGGGTAACCTACTTATTCGCAAGTGGCAACCCTCTTGCGCCAAGGTTTTCCCCCAGCTGAGGGATGTTTCTGAGGTTAGTGAATTCTGCCCTATCTGTTTAGGTCCAGATCTGTGTATGAGACATATTGTGGTAATTTTCCACTTTAAGGTATATAATGAAAAATTCAGCAATTTAGTAATAGGGAAGACAATGCTGTGTTTTGCCATTTCAATGTTCTTCAAATCCACACCATCAATACCATTAGATGGGCGAGGATTTAATTTGTCCAAATAACTCAGGACCAAATCAGGAATGAGTATGTTAAAAAAATGGGGTGAGATAACACATTCAAAATATAAATCGCATTATAGGCATGTTTTTCTACCCCTGCTCTATAAGAAGACAAATTCTTAAAAAATTAACCATTATGATAGGGTCGCTTATGATCTTACCACTCGAGTAAGTAGAAGAAGGCTGATCTTCACTCACATGATCAATGAGGTTGCTAATTATTCACCAAAAGCTAAGAGAATCATGAACAAAATTCAACTGTTTTGCCTTATAATATTTCCTTTTTGCTTTGCAAATAAGGTTTTTGCAACTGTTTCTGGCTTGCTTATTATGCAACTAGGCTGAAAAGTCTAAAGTTTTCCTATTCTGGGCCCAAATAAGCTGTCAATGCAATGTTAGTCCAACAGAATATTAACTTTACCCTCAGTAAGATGGACACAATTGATTTGGGTATACTTGTTATGGTAGACTATATTCAACATCAAACATCTATGCTACTGGATAGCATTTATAGTCCAGATCAGCCTGATTATTTAAATTGTTCCCAATTTGTTAGCAAGACTTATATCTAGATAGGAAAATCATTATAGGGGACAACTCAGATTCAATGCCAAGAAGTGTAAAATCATGCACTTGGGGAACAAAAACCCAGGGGAGGAATACACAATGGGGGGAGGTACTGACAACAGCCAAACTAGAAAGAGACCTGGGGGTAGTCATTACAGATGATCTAAAAGTAGCCAAACAATGTGAGAAAGCAGTGAGGAAAACCAGGGGGATGCTGGGATGCATGGGAGAGGTATCACTAGTAGAAAACAGGAGGTGTGATGCAGCTGTACAGGCAGTTGGTGAGGCCTCATGGTGAGTACTGCAGCAGTTCTGGAGACCTCATCTCCAAAAAGGACATTGACAGGGTGGAGGCAGTCCAGAGATAGATAATGAAAATGGTGCAGGGGTTACACCAGAAACCACAGAGGAGAGATTGAGGGAACTCAATATGTATACACTGGAGGAAAGGAGGGAGAGTGGGGATATGATAGAGACATTCAAATACCTCAAGGGCATCAATAGGGTTCTATGTCATAACGGCGATAGTGGAATAGTGATCGCTATTAGGGTGAGTATTCATCTGCGAAAATGAATTTTGGTGATGCATTCTCATGGCAAATTGGAAGAGGGCGCCCGAGATATGAGTATTTTTTTTTAAATGCGGGGGCAGAGCCCCCCGCACCCTCCTACTAAAGCATTCTCAACTCCGGTGGGGGGGGGGTGCACTTTGGTGTGTGTGGATATACTTGTAAAAATAAAAAACACTGCTGGCAAAAAAAAAAAATGCACCTGCTGGACCTGAACCCTGCACCCTGCACCTCCCAAGTGACACCCACCCCACCACATTAGCAGTCCAGCTTGGCAGCTGCCCACCACATCCCTCTACCATATAGCTTCCCTCCTTCTCCACCCCCATGCACACATGTATTCATTATGTACTTCCTTGACCCACCGCCCACCCAGTTATCTGCTTGCTACCCTGCAGGTAGCCCTGAACACAGGTGCCATAACTGAATCACCATTTTTGTAAGTGCTCAATCATGGTCGCTTTGTTCAGGTATACCCATCAATAGAGTTCAAAAGTGCAGCATCTTTCAGAAAAGAAGATTTGCAAGAACAAGAGGTCACAATATGAGGCTGGAAGGGGAAGACTCAAGGGCAACTCGAGGAAGTATTTTTCACAGAAAGGGTGGTGGATGATGGAACAGCCTCCCTGTGGTGGTTGTGGAGGCAGTAACAGTAGGTAAATTCAAGAATGCATAGGACAGGCAGAAGGCAACACTAGGGGCAGGAAGGAGGAGGTAGGCTGCAGATCCAGTAGGATCTGACGTTTTGCAGTAGGTAGGGAAATGAGCAAAGTAGGTGAGCCAGGCGGTTCTTATCTGCCATCAAATTCTATGTTACTATGTTTCTAGCAGGGGACTGTACATGAACAACTTTGATTATTATAACACATACCAATAACTACAAAATACACTGAAAACAAATAACAGTACAGTACATGAAGAGCTTAGAGAATTTACAGTCTATAAAGACTGAAAAAGTGACAGGAGAGATGTGGAGCTTTACACAGAAGTCCTGAGAGCCAACACTGGATTAGCGAGAGGGGGAAGGGGTTGGAGGTGGGGTGAGAGGGAAGGCAGGTACAAGGAGTGAAAGTGATGAGCTTTATCAGATGCATGAGGGCATGGTAGGAAGGAGAGTTGCTGAATGTAGGGGTTGTGGATCTAGAGGCAAGGGATGCAGGATGACAAGGTGGCAAAGCCTGAGGAAGACTGGTTGTAAGGGATGGAGAAGATGCAGGGGTTATAAGATCACAGGGAGTAGGAAGGAGCAGGGTCAGGGGACAGGGTGGAGGATAAGTAAAGGGGGAGGAGGTCGAACCAGTATTTGGCAATGAAAGTTACAGAATTGAGGCACCCTCTGTGAGAGAGGGGGACAGGTTAAGGAGGAGGAGAGAAGGGAGCAGTGGTGAGTCCTAAGAGGGGAGTTTGTTGCAAAATGGCAGAAGGAGTGGAGGAGGGTATCTAGATGGGAGATCATGGTGGTGGGGACCGATGCATAGATAATATCACCATAGCTGAACAGAGGGAGAGTGGTCTTGGATAGCATGATGTGATGAAGCAGGAGGGGGATAGACACTTTGTTTCGAAAGAGCACTCTGAGTTTGGGGCAAAGATTTGCGCACAGAGAGTTGATGTGGATGGAGTAGTCAAGGTGCTGATCAAGTCAAATGCCCAGGTATTTATATGAGGATACAGAATTGAGGGTAGATCCATCCAAGGTGGAGAAGGAGGGGTGGAAGGGCAGCTTAGACAACATTTGGGGGGTCCAGAAAACCATGGAGACTGTTTTCTTCATGTTGACTTTTAAGCTGTTATCCTAGAACCAGTGGAGGATGCTGTTGAAGTCAGATTGGAAAGTGGGGTAGACAGAATTGGAGGTAGGTCCTGAAGTGTAAAGGATGGTGTCATCTGCATATAGGTGGGTGTTAGTGTGTAGGCAGACATTTGGAAGGTCATTTATAAATATTGAAAAAAGAAGTGGTCTGAGAATAGATCTTTGGTAAACTCCAGATAGGATGGGGAAGGAGGAGACCAAGTTTTCCACTGAGACAGATTGTGTCCTACCACAGAGATATGAACTAAACCACTTTACAGAGGAGGAGGAGGAGAAGCCGGCTTTGTGGAGCTTTTAAAAGAAGGAGTGGGTGGGAGATGGAGTTAAAGGCCTTAGTGAGGTCTATGTAAATTGCAGCAGTAATGTGTTCATTGTCCATGGCGGAGAGGATGGAGCTGGAAACGTGGAGCGGAGGAGTTAGTGGAGTGGTTCCTGTGGAAACCAGACTGGTAGGTGGAGATGAAGTTGGAGGAGGATAGGAAGTCTGACAGTCTGGAAAGGATCAGGGATTCCTGGAGTTTGGTGAGCAAATGAAGGAGGGTGGTAGGATGGTAGTTGTTTGGCAGCATAGGATTACCACCCTTCTGGAGGGGGATAACACTTGCAAGTTTCCATGAGGAGGGGACAATGTTGGTGGTTAAGGAAATGTTGAGAATATGGGTAAGAGGCTTGGTGATAGCTGGGGAAGGGAGGCACAGGAGCAAGGGGTGGAGACCATCAGGGTGCAATTTGTTTATATTTAAGGAAGTTAGGGCATGATAGACCTCCAAGGCAGAAATAGGTGGAAGTCAAAGCCTGCAGAGTGGGAAGGGGAGTAATGTGGTGATGAGGAATCAGGAAGCATGCAGGATGTGAAGTAATTGTTGAAAATGGATGCCACTTTAGAAGGGTCAGAGATTAGTGACTCATTTTCTTTGAGGGCCGGGGAGGCAGGATGAGGGGGAGGGTTGAGGGGGGACTTGAAAGTTGACCAGAAGGAGGATGGGTTGGGGTTAAGTGAGAGGTGAGACTTGAAGTAATTGGATTTGGTGAAGCAAATCATCTTGGTGCACTTTTTCCTAATGGAGTGATAGTCCTGGAGGATAGAGCTGGAGCCAGAAACTTTGAAAAGGGACCAGGCATGGTCTTGAGCCTTGCAAAGGGAGAAGAGTTCAGGCACAATCCAAGGGTGATGGTGGCACCTTACCAGAGAAGTGCCTAGGGAAGTGTGATGGTCCCAGGTCTGGGTAAGGATGGAGTGGAAGTGTGAGGGGGCAGTGTTGGCTTTGTTTGCTGACAAGACAGGGGACCAATCGGCAGAGTGGAAGTCAGAAAGGAGGAGAAAGGGGGAAATATATTTGACTGCCCAATAGGTGATGTATTTAAGAGGGAGTGGGGAGGTGAGTCCTCCTGACACAGTAAGTAAAGCAGTAGTCGCTCACTGCATCTGATAGGACTCCAGCTGCTGTAATGCTATTCAGGTGGGAAAAGAGGATCCAGTCAAGTAGGGAGTGGTTTGAGGAGTGGGGTTTGAGATGAGTATGATTGGATATTAGTTGGGTAAGGTTGAGGGCTTCAATGGAGTGTTTTGAGGAGCAGGAGGAGGGGGAGAGCCAATTAATGTTAAAGTCTCCCAACATTAGTAGTTTGCCTGGAGAGAAGAGGGAGGTGATGATGGTGATGCAGGAGGTTAGGGACTTGGGATCATATTTAGGGGTGGCGTACCGGATGGCAATAAAGATGGGGGAAGTAGATTGAAGGTCTAGGTGGGCAAGGAGTGCTTCATAGGATTTGAGTGTGGCTTCATGATGGATGCTAGAACAGGGGATAGAATTTCAGATGTACACGACAATGCCTCCACCTCTCTTGCTATGGTCTTGATGGTAGAGGTCAAATCCAGGTAGGGCGAGGCTAGAGTTAGTGACACGGGAGAAGAGCCACAATTCAGATATGCAGAGTACATCCAGGAGATGCTGAGATAGCCAAATATTTAGTAAGTCGAGCTTTGGGAATAGACAACTGGCATTTACATGGAAAACACGGTGGCCTTTGTGGGGATGGAGTCATGGGTGGTGGCAGGTGGGTCGGGATTGAGTTCTACATCACCTGAGAGAAGAAGTAGAAGGAGAAGGATGGAAGTGAGGAGGCATTTTCAAGTGGGGTAAGGGCAGGGAGAGGGAGCGAGGGGGTCTGGGGGAGCAAAGAAATGATGTGAGAAGAGACAAGTGTTTCAGGGGGGCTGGGATACGACCAGGGTGAGGAGTTGGTGGTGGGTGGGTGGCTGAGGGGAGGAGTGGGGAAAAGGGGGGTAAGAAGCAGAATGGGGTGATGGGAGGATAGATCAAGGAGGGGTAGAGGAATGGGGCAATAGAAGGAGTGAGTGGTTGGAGGTATAGAGGTAAGATGAGAGAGGGGCCCAGGGCTGGGGGTGAAGTGGCAGATAGGTTTGGAGGGCTGTCAAGTGAGGGAAGGAGGGTAAGGAGTAGGAAGCTTATAGCTAGGGGAAGCATGTTGAGAAGTTGTGACCAAGAAGAGGGAGGGTGGGAGTAGTGGGGTAATGGGGAAGGTAAATTTGGCAAAGCTGTGAAAAAAATGGAGCAGATTTAGTGGCCTCAGTGGCCGTTAGTGATTGGATGTAAATGGGAAAGTGGGGAGATAGGATTATGACCACGCATGGGTCACATGATCTCAAAGACCTATAAAGGCGCCACCACCCAGGGTGGGTGGGTGGGGGCAGGCCCAAAAGTAGTGACGGGAATACCCTCTTGCTCCTGCTATGCTATGTACCTTAGTTTCAGCTGCTGCTAAAGTGGAGCCCAGGGAATCACGGTCTGCTGGGGACTGATGGGCTGAAAGGTAAGTAGGCTAGGATTAAATAGGGGAGAGTGCTCAGGGAAGGGGGAGAGAGAAAGAAAGGGTAGACATTTTTTTTCTTGTAAAAATGCTAGGAGACACCCCTTGAAACTGAGCTGCTTTCATCAGTGAGCTGGGCTCCAAGTACACTATTTAGCCTGATTAACTAGCATTTTTCCAGAAACTGCATGAAATTAACAGTAAATAATTAAAACTGTAAGGTACTAGTTAAGTAAAACTGTAAGGTATTAGCTGAAAATTACAGAGTCTGACTGGCAATGAAGTTTAAGTACCTAGAATGTTTTAGGGCAAGCGTAGTGGAGTGAAAAGGTACCAAATTCAAACTGCACCCTCGGATACCCTCTTGTTCCTGCTGTGCTGTGTAACTATTGTACTTACCTTAGTTTCAGCCACTGCTAAAGTAGAGCCAGGGAATCGTGATCTGCTGGGGACTTATGGGCTTAAAGGTACGCACGGGATTATGTAGGGGGTAGTGCTCAGGGGGAGGGGGTGAGAGAAAGAAAGGGCAGAATACATTTTTTGTAAGTATGCTAAAAGACCCCCCTGAAACTGAGCCATTTTTATCAATGAGCTGGGCTCAAAGTACAATACACTATACAGCCTCATTAATTAGCATTTTCCCAGAAACTGCATGAAAATAACAGTAAATAATTAAAACTGTAAGGTACTAACTACAATATTTGGATCCTTGGAGGATATGCTCCCCATCAGCTATAGAACTTACTTTTTTTGAACTGCATGAAATTGTACATGAAATAGAGTACTTCTTATATTCAAACTGTTCAAAACAAACTATGTAACATGTTGACATTCTATTGAGAACTATCTCTGACCTTTTTTCTGGCATTTCAAAATTAGATGCAAAGTCTTTTATAGAAAAATATACAGTAGTTGCTGGAAATTCAATTACACTATCCTAATAGACACCACCTCTGCATTGAAAATCAAAATTTTTATTGCAAGCTGTTTCAATAATAATAAGAGCTATATTGACTTTGAAATGATACTATGATAGTCCTTAAAATGTGTACCTAGTGGCAACGTTTTTAATATAATGACAATAAAAAAAGAAAAAGAAAGAAAAGCCCAAACAGATAATTTATTCAGAGATATTAAGATATTAGAATCTAAGGGTGCAAGAATGGATACATGTGACATGATTATTACACTTGGCTCTTTTTGTTTTGAATATAACAAGATAATAGGAGAACAACATGCAATGTACAGGGGCTACGGGCAGATTTGATGGGCCTAGTGGTCCTTATCTGCAGACAGTTTCTATGTAACTGTCAGTTCCTAGTTTCTAAAACCAAACTTAAATATTTTGAAAAAGACAAGAGAGTGAGACACCTATTAGCATTACATATTAAAAAAGAAGAATCAATGCACACCATTCATTAAACATCCTTAAACTAATTTGAATTAAATTTATTATTGTATTTCATAAGATAAAGACCACTAGTTGTGTACCTGTTTTTAGGGTCACCCTGCATAAAATTACAACAGTGCATTAAAACACACAAAATACATGCAGTAGCATGGTATAAAAACAGTACAAGTAAGCATTAATCCACGACAAAGGTGGCTATTTATGAGGTTAATGGCTGGTTGACTGCTAGGCCCAAGGCTGCAGGCTGAGTGCCTACAACAGACCAACCATGCATTAACTTCCCCATTAGATGCCACCTTCGGAGTAGATTAATGTGCTTGTAACATGGTGTGAAGATGGGTGTATATGTCAGGCATATGTTTCTGGTGATCTTATACAATGGAGACTGACACCAACAAAGTTATTCTGTTGTTTTTACTGTTACTTTGAGAACTCTGAAGGAACCTCTGTTAGATACATATGGTTTTTTTTTGCATAGTACTACAAATGTGCATTTGTTGATGACTGCAACACTTTTTGTTGATTTCTGAGTGGCTGTTCCTTCACTATTGACATTAGGATGACCTCTCCCTTGCTCATTCACTGCTTGAGCGTGAAGCTGTGTATGTGATTTGCATACCGCTCCGGTGCTTTGGCTCGGGTCATTGCAATTGTTTGCATTGTAAGAGGCATTTTCTAATACTCTTGTTATTTTCAGTACTCACATTTGTGGACTCTATCTGCTATCTCCTGTCTGTGTTGTTCGATCTGGATAATTACCATTTACGGTGCCATACACCGTGAAGTTGTTGACATTGAAGCCGTTTCTGGCTCTTCGGTGTGCTCCTGTGTCTTCTGCCCCATTCCATCCTCTCTTCCTTACTACTTCTCCTGGAGGTTCCTCTACTCTGTCTGTGCCAGCTGGTCTCTCCTCGCTGCTGTCAACTATTTCCATTTCGGGTTCGGTGCTATTTGTCTCTCTAACATCAGTCTGTCCTCTTACTCCACATACACACAGATTGTTGTCTTTATCTCACGATCTCTACCATTGTCACTTCCGTGATTCTATCTTTTGTGCTCGTCCCTCGCTCATTCTTTTCCTACTACTCCTCACCTCCTCTGCTTGCTGCTACTTACAGCTGCTCCTTTCATTTATTCACTTGTCATCTTTCAGACACTGCTTGTTTTCGTTACCTGGCTACTTTATGTACTACACAAGCAACACAGCATTATCATCTCATAATACTGTGTTGCTCGTATACCACCTGTTGCTGTCAATCCTATCAGCTTTCTTCTTTTCTATCATATTATTTTTGCCATGTTACAAGACACTGTACCTTACTGAGGATCAAGTCCAATTAAATAAATATGAACTCCATATTAAAATAGTTTTTATAAAACATTCATTGAATGGCAGTTGTCACGTGGGAGGTGGTAATCAGTTCTGTGGGGTTGCAGCCACACATTGAAACGTCATTCTACCAAACCTTATATGTAGCCTTGGCACTTTCAAACCCTTACCTTAAATGTTGCTTAGGATATGTTGGGAATTGTAGAGGATGACATGATCTGGTCAATATTTTGAGGCTTGATTTCTCATACACTTGAAGAGTTAAGTATACCATAATGGTTCTCTCCTGTTACTAATACAATACATACAGTACTTCTAGACAAATTGCTAATCTATTTCCAACATTATTTTTTATAATGATCTTTATGCAAATCATCTCTCTCTCTCTTTATCTCTCACAGTGATCCTGAGAAATGCTTACAAGCAGTAAATTTACAGAAAGTTTTAAAGGAGGATAAAGCATTTTTAAACAACCTTTTTTCACAAATTGAAATACAAAGGCAATATCACCATTTATGCAATGGGGGCTCAAAACTCATTGAATAAATCCATTTATCTTCACATTCATTGAATAAATAAAATGTATCCATATAGTAGCTATGTCACAATCACTCTGGAATTCATTTAGAATGTTCAACCTCAGTAGCAGTATTACCCATATTCAAATGTGAATACCTTTAAAATGAAAAAAGATAGCATGGTACTGTGAGCATGAAAGTTATTCAGCACAAAATTATCTAGAAAATGAGTGCTGTTTTATGTACAGACACCTTATAGATTTTTTTATAATTGGCAAAAAAGAGCAGAAAATGCAATTTTTTGTTCACTTTTTTGACAAACATATGCAGAAAAAGATAAGCAATCAAAAGCAAATGTCCCTGCACTGAGAGAAAGCATCCTATTTCATAAGTGAAATATACAATGGTGAGCTGTCAGGTAATTGATTTATCTACATGTGTGCTGTTTGACCTTGAAGTCAAACTGCACTTGTGTAGATACATCATTTATCTGACAGCTCTCCATTGTATAGCCCTTATTTATAGTAGAGAAAGTGCCAGGAATTGATGCCATCTCTATAAATTTCTATAAGGCTTCTCATGAAAGCTTGTCCTGCAATATGTTTTCAGTTCTTAATTAAGCTATTCAAAAGAAAACACCCCTGTTTCAGTGCTAAAGTTCATATCTCAATTATTCCTAAAGAAGGGAAAGATAAAACTGATGCAAATAATTACAGACCAATCTCTGTCACAAGTCCTGGTACAAACATATCAGCAAAAAATCATCTTGTGATTACTAAAGGTGATTCTCTAATGACTAATAAACAAGTAGGTTTTATGAAAAATAAACTACCTGTTGATAACATGAGAAAACTATTTCACATAATGCTGTCTGCCATATTACTAGCAAAAAATTGTAATAAAGAATGTGATAGAGTTAATGGGGATTATTGATCTTTTACTCTGAAATATTTTTGTTTCCTGGAACAAATTATGACTTAGTTTACCACTATTACAATTCTGTAGCCTTAATCTTGTGTAATGAGATTATGCCTCCCACTTTTACAATTTAATATTTAACTAGTCAAGGAAGCCTCTTATTGTCTTAATTTTTCATCCTTTGTCTTAGTAGGCTACATATCCCCTCACTTGTGAACAAAAGAGATGCACAACATGCTTTGGAGAAAAAGGCCACAGTTCTGCATTTATTAAGATAACCCAACATTGCACCAGAAACATGATGTGCACAGCCTGAGAGTCTCAATAAGTCTTTGGTTGGTCAGTGCCATATGACAGTTCATACCCTACCCAAGGAGGAACCCTCTGGGTAGCCCCTCATTCCCAAAGGTTATGGTCTCTAGAGAGACAGCGGCCCCCAAGGCATAAGGGATGGCTCTTGAAGCATGTGATGTGTATCCTCTAGAGGTGGGAAAATTTAAAAAAAACTTTGCTTCATGGAGAAATTTGTTAATTTTACTGAATTCGGAAAATTCTCCCTCAAGGTGAAGTTCTACTTTGTCTTAGAGCAGAGCTTCATGGATGGACAAATTGTGAATTTCGCCTCTGAATTCTGGCTGAAAGGCAAAGTTTGCAAGGATCCATGGGATTAGAAGTCACATGGTGCTGTATTGCCATGCATAGGCTGAATTCAGTGCAGTGTGAGGAAGAGACAGTTGGTGATAAGTGTGCTC
This sequence comes from Neoceratodus forsteri, assembly GCA_016271365.2. Taxonomy (NCBI): domain Eukaryota; kingdom Metazoa; phylum Chordata; order Ceratodontiformes; family Ceratodontidae; genus Neoceratodus; species Neoceratodus forsteri. The sequence goes on from CM057449.1 coordinate 1,607,600,499, forward strand.
TGTATCTTTGTGCCTAAAAACCTTTCAAAAGCATTTAAAATATGCAGTTTTTTTTCAACAAATCACTCCATTAAGTGTCTACTGTGCCTTGTGTCTCTAGATCACCAATTGTTTGTGATATGTTTGTGATTTAGTTTAAAGTTGTAGTTTCATTTTCTGTATTGTGTAGTGAGGCAGTACTGTGGGGGCAGGGGTCTATCTTGACCTTTTTTGCACTAGCCAGCCTGGCTAGTAAACCAAAGATTGCACTAGCCTGCAGAAGTTTGCACTAGCACAAAGTCAGTAAGGTTCACAGTGATTTGTTATACAAAAGGCAAATAAAATCAAAATGTATCAAACACGTGTCTGAGTTTAATTGAAACCTAAATTACAGATGAATTTTGTGAAAATAAAATACTTCATATCTATATATATATATATATATATATTCAGTGCAGTTAGTGTCTTAATGTCATTGTCTTGAAGTTCTTAATATAAGTCAAATGTTGCTGGATTGTGTGGTGTTAGGGGAGTGAGGTGTACTCTCAAGCACACTTGTATCACTATCACAGTCACTCTCAGCTCAGACAGGCCACAGGGACAAGGCTGAAAAGAACAGTGGAGGTTGGAATGCTAGTTTAACCTCCCTGTGTTCCTGGGCTGTAGCCTGTTAGTCTCTTGTTTGGTTAGCGCCACGGTCTCTCACTTTTTTGACCACACCTTTGTGTGAATGCTGGCGAATTGAGCAATGTTGTTTTACTTTTTGGGGGTGGACTTGGGGGTCTGTCTTTGTACATTACTGCCTGTGGAGATAGAGACCAGCTGTTACAGTTAGGATGGAGGAGCCCGTTTTATCACTGATGCATATTTGCTGCAGCTGCTGCTTCCGAGTTTTGGAAGCAGCTTCTCAGAATGATGGTGACTACAGGGTGACAGAGTTGGACAAGGCATCTTACTGTTCTGACCGCACCGTGTCATGACTCCTGAATGCTGTCGAGTGACTGCTCAGTTTGGGGGAGGGTGCTCCAGTCATGTTTTTCCTTTGAAGGAGACCATTTTCTTACTTGCATATATTATCTGCTGCCACTGCAGCTTTGCAGCTTCTCAGATGGTGACCATAGCACAGGGCGACGGACAAGGCAAAACAAATGGAACAGTGGAGATGAGGTCAGAGTGCATTACTAGCTAAGCTAACTTTATTTCAGCTTCAGCAGTCTGTCTTGTTTACTTCCAACCCAACATTATGGTGCAAATGCTGCCCTACCACAAGTCTTGACTTAAATACTGAGCTGCTTGTTTTTAATTATGTACAGTTTGCAGTCTCACATTTCCAACCACACTGTGACATGAAGGCTGCTGCTGGGGTGTTGTTCAGTTTGACTGGGGGGGGTGCTCCTTTGTGGTCTCAGTCAGTTTTCTGATTCTGTTTTTTTTTCCCTTTACTTCTTTGTGGTCTCACTGCTCTGACCGTGCTTCATGCTGAGTTTCTTTTTCATTTGCGACTGCACGAATGCCGCCCAGCACAGCAGGCAGAGAATGGAACTGCAGCTTTCCACCGAAGGAATTGCACTAGCACAACCAGGAAAGTCACAGAGATCCTGCACTAGCTAGCGACAATCTGCACTAGTACCCGGCAAGTAAATTAATGTTATGATCGACCCCTGTGTGTGTGTTGGGGGGGGGTAGTTGCAGCAACTTACAGAAAGAAAAAGGAAAGTTAGGCAGCCTTTTCTGTCTTTCTCAGTACCAGTGCTGTTCTAGTCAGTGTTTTGTGTGATTTTGTTTCCTGTTTTCTTTGATTTCTAATTTTAGTTCTGTAGAACAGTTAGGTGTGTTTTACTGAATTATTTTTGTCACTGTAGTTTGCCTATATTGATTTCATTTTTTTTTTGATTGAAGTTAGTAGCTTTTCATGTACACAGTATAGTTATTATAATTACCTGATTTGCCTGTGTTACCTTAGTTCCTGAAATCCCTGTTGTGTACTGTTTGTGTAAAAAAAAATAAGAAAAATCTGCTACCGGAGCGGGTGCTGCTGGTGCTGCTGGTTCAGAAAGAGCCTGACCTTCAACAGAGGGTGCTGCTGCTTTCACAGGGTGTGTCCACCACTTCACCATGACGTGGAAACTTCCCTTACACCGTTCATGACCTACTGTCAGCATGGACAGACAACCACCTCCACCATTCACATTCACCATTTTCCTCTGTTTTTCCTGCCACTCGGCCCAGTGATTTGCCACGAGATGGGGCCTCTGGCCCCCAGTATCCATGTGGGTCCTCTGCTTGCCATGGGGGACATGTTTATTTCATAGGTTGAAGTGACCACATCATCCCCAACCCTAACCATAATGTATCATAGGATAACATTGCAACACTAACAAGCCATAATGTTACCAGTCTTTAGAGTTAAGAGACACAGTATGTACATTGAAGCAAGGGTCTCAATGAGTACTACAATACTAACACATAACACTGGAAAAATTCATGGGGTATGCATAGCACTCCAAATCACCTCCCAAGTTGACCATGATGCCAAATTCACAGTTTAAGACTGATAATCCAACAGACCAAATCTGAGTTTGATCCTCACAATCTCCACTTGCATACTATGTGATTCTAAGCTAGTCACTTAACCACCCAGTGCTCCCTGAAAACAGGCAGTTGTGCATAGTGGACATTACCCAGATACCAAAGACTAAAATAAATAAAATTATCATCAAGAATGCACCAAATATGCATCTCCTCTTGGACTGTAACCGTGCTAAGCTTCAGACAACTCTGACAAAAATTGACCAAGTTATGCCTAATAAAAAAAAAAAACAAAAGGAGTAGTTGGTGAAAGTGGGATGGTGGCATTCATGTTGCCAAAATATTCTCTGCAACACCTGTGGCATTCATGTGGGTGGGTGCTAGGGGAGGCAACAACAAGAGAATCAGTCTGAAAGGTGGCAAAATCTCTGGCTCTGGAACAGCTTTATTTTGACCCAACTTCAACTTGATGTACCCAATGAAGAAGTTACAGGCAAAGCTGCAAGGTGAAGTTACCAATGGCAAATTTCCTATAAGAAAAACTTTGCAAAATGATCCATGGAGGCAAATTTGCCATTTTGCCTTAACTTTGCATGTGAATTTAAACTTCACAACATCTCTAGTGTCCTCCCTTTCTAATGACTTTTCACTTGCAGGCCAAGCCCAAAAAAGCTACCTTGATCAGCCCAATTGTCAGGTGCCCTATTGTCAGGGCCTCACCTCCTGCCAGCCTTAGGGGGAGCCATCTGTTGCAGAAGTGAATTCCCCCATTGCTCCCTTTTCACACTCTTCTTGAGGCTACTATGCTGACACAGTTACATAACTGTGATGTACCCAACTTTAAATCTAAAGTGATTTCTTTCCCCACCAGATGACGTTAAAAACCAAGAAAATCCAGGAAATTTCTCCTCAGCCCCTAAGGCCTGACCCCTACCATTCTTTTGTTCTGCTACCTTGACCTCTTAATTCCTTCAGCTACTAATTTGCTTCTGTACACTTTGTCTTTATCACACATGTGTATGATCCAGGTGCTGGCTTATGATGTCATAGCTGCATATGCATATAAGTTGTGCCCTTCCTGTGTCATTTAGATCCATTGAGAAAGGAAGTGTTTCTTCTGAAATGCATCTGAAATTTTTTGCACATTGCACTTTGTTACATTAAAATGAAGCACCTTTGAGAGACTTGTTTGAGTGTTCATCATTTTGGGTGGTGAGTGTGGGATTCCTTCTGATTTTTATTTTAAGCTTTTTATCCCTTCACCACCAGTCCCTGTGCAGCATCTTCCTTCCTTTGATTAGACATTCAAAAATATAAAACAACCAGAAACATCTGCACTCGCTAGATCAGACTTGCTAAACTGAGCTATTTAAATGACTGCCTCACTTATTCCTGGGGAAATGGCAGGACAATCTTGGAAAACCTGAAGGACCTTAGTGGTAAAAATAATAAAACCTCACCCTCCATGCTACTGGTGAATGGGGAAATTACCCAGGATCCTAACACCATCACCAGTACATTCAATAATGCTTTCACTGACCTGAGCAGCATACTGCCACCCGATCTCCCTGGTGCATCAGTTGGAAATGCGCTAGGCACTGACACCCCATACAATGAGTTCCCCACTGGTCCCCTCCTTCTATCTTAAAGCAATCACCATGCCCAAAGCCAGAAAACATCTCCTTCAGGTAATAAGCAAATCTAGACAGCAACAACATGCTGGACCTAAAACTACTTGCCTTAACTCTGGAAGATGTGCTTCTACCATTAACAAATCTTATGAACCTATCTCTCCAGCTGGGGCAATTCACCCTAAGTTGGAAAGCCACAGTGGTCACCCCAGTCCGCAAACGTGATGACAGAGCAATACACTCAATCTACTGCCCAATATCAATACAGCCTTCCCTCTCCAAGGCATTAGAAAGAATAGTTTCTTAGCCGGCCCGGTGGCGCTGAGGGTTGAGGCGCTGGACGCCACACCTCACACCACGCCGGCGACCCGGGTTCGGAAGCGAGCTCGGGTCATCGGGGGTTGGCCGTGGGGAGACAGGCTGGAGCGCCTGGGGACAGCTCGCTTCTCCAGGGGAGGGAGGGTTTCCATACCGGATGCTGCACCCCTGGTGGAGAGTGGGGGAGCGATGGCGTTGAAGTCTCAGGGGCACGATTGGTCACAGGCAGAAGCCGGCAGCCAATCAACCCAGAGACTGCTCCTTTGTGGAAGGAGGGGGGTGATGTTGCGGAAGCCAGAGGATGCCCTGACACTTAGGCCGCATGGCGTCCCATGAGGGATTATGGGAAAAAGTACTCCGGGAGCCCTGGATGAAGGAGCACCGAGTCATGGGGTCCTAATGTGCCAGCGCCACCGCAACCCAGGACCAGATAAGTACCCCAAGATTCGGGATCCTGACCCAACCCCACCCGGGGGGTGTTCTGTGGCACAATGATGGGACTGAGGGAGCGGAGGGGTGCTGGCAGGGGCAGGGCTTCATGGGTGCTCCCGAAGGATTGGCTTGGTGGAGGGGAAAAATAGAAATTTCAAAAAAAAAAAAGAAAGAATAGTTTCTGACCAACTGGTCAATTATTTGGAGATGTATGGAATACGATACTCACAGCAGCATGGGTTCTGCAAAGGGCACAGCACCTCCACTGCCTTATTTGAGTACTCAGTTTTCCTACATGGGGCGCTTGATAGTAGTCAGATAGCAGGGGTGATTTTCTTTGCACTCACCAGTGCCTTTGACAACGTCAATCAAAAAACGCTACTTGCTGAGCTTCTCTCCATTGGCCTCTCTACTGATGATGCAGGATGGTGTCAGGGCTACCTTAGTAATAGGTCCCAACAAGTAAAAATAGATGCCAACCCTCTCCAGTAGTTATCAGGTTCTCACAGGTGTCCCACAGGGATACATTTTTGCCCCGTTTTCTTCAGCCTGTTTATTAACAAACTTTCTTTAGTCTGTAAAGAACAAATGCTTCTTTACACTGATGATGCTGTCACTGTCTCCAAAAGTCCTATCCCACATCAACTTGAGTCTCACCTCCAAAGTGACTTCACCACAGCGGAAGCTTGGTTCTCCAAATACAAGCTTCTAATGAACTATAAAAAAACTTAAGTATTTTATTTGTGAACCCCCACAATAAGCATAAAGACTTTCAGATGACAATCCTGAATAGCCTACACACCCCCATTGAACAAGTTCAAACAGGCATCACCATGGATAACTCTATATCCTTTGCACAGCACACAGACCAAATTGTTAAGGTTGTCAGTTATACAGGCACCATCATTGCCTGACCCAAGAGGCCTTGTCTCTTGCTATAAAAGGTCCGATACTATCTTTGATTATGGGTTAGTGGTGTATGGTGCAGCCCCTGACTCCACCCTTAAAAGGGTTAGTGTTGCCCTTAATAAGTCCTGCAGGCTGCTTCTTGGTGATCATAGACTAATACACAATTCTGACCTCTATGCGTAAACCAGTTGGCTTACCCTACAAAGTACAATATGATACCAGGTGTGTCTCCTTGGAAAAAAAAACATGCCTTGGCCTATCCACACCTGCCATTCAGAACCTCCTCTTCACAGCTCCCAACCCCCACTGCACAACAAGCATTGCCAGACAAAACTACCAACTGAGAAATTTTGCTTGCTTCCATCACTGCCGCAACTCACCAGATTAAGCTGCCAACTGAGAAGTAAGTATAGCATCACTGTCATTTCACTCCATCTGAAAAACCTACATTACAATGTTAACTTATCTGTGTTGCATACAAGTTACTCCTTTGCCACACATGCTACACTTTCTCCATTTACAGATTAATACTATTCCATATCTTAACTATTCCTTCTCCATTTCACACCTTCATCACAAGTAAGGATTAATGTATGATTCACCATGGGTCTATGAGGTATTACTTCATGCCACGCAGGGCACTGAAGAACAAGGCAAACACCCACGTGGTTCCACTCACCTAGCCACACATTACAACCTCAGACAACCACACTCTGCAGTGGCCTACTTGTATTGTCACACGGGAAACAGAAAGGGTTCAGCACTGCTTCAATATGTTTTCCTTCTTCATATCACATTTGTGTGCCACTGCTTTTAAACTGCATATTCTCAATGGTACCAGTAACATATTGCTGTTCCTACCATGAGGAAGACAAAGGGTGCTTGCACTCAGTAGAACAACTATACCTCCTGACTAATAAACAGATATATGCACCTGCCAACAAGCACTCCAAGTTATGACCCTTACTTCCTAGGCTATAGCCAGTCAATACAATGCCCTTCCATGTTTCACCGTCTACCCTCACTCTCCTCATTTTCTCACTCTCACCAACATCTTCCTCCACTCTGCTTCTTTTTCCTATCACCTCTTGCAACCCTATCACTTTCTATATATTCCTCCCATTGCTTTCCATCACGGTCTGCTTTCCATGCTTCCATACTACTTTTCGACAACTCCATCTACCTTTATAATTCATGCAAATATCTCTTATTCAATTTCCAACTTATCAGCTATATACCCAGATTCTATACTTAAAACTACATTACCTCATATTTTCCCACATAAGCCAGTTAACATTCCCAAAACTATTACTTAACTTAGTGCCAGTACTTACAAAGGACTACTTATACTTCTGGTTATAGAAGTAGGTCTTCTTTTCTTCACTTATAACACTGCCTGCATCTTGCTTTTCATCTAAAGGTACCCTTGTCAGTTTCCTCTTAACCTGAAACTACTTTTCACAAGGATACACTCTGCAACTAAAACCTCTGCTACAAATAAGTTCTTCGACTTCCACAACACACCTTCATTCTGCACAACCCATTACAAATCTGGATTCAAAGAACTGTCTCGTAAATGGAACCTTGCCTTTTGACCTGGAACTCCATGCCTCTTTCTGTTTCCTCTGTTTCACAACCTTACAACAGTACACCTTTTCTTCACAATGCTGTACAGCTTGGGTGACTCTACAGAATAAGTCTGTGTCTTCTTAACAACAGGCCACAGTGATCCACTCAAGGTTCAGCAGACAAAACACTTCTTGCTTTACAAACAATGACAATCTCCTTCCATCTTTTTCTTGCACCTCCATAACTTCTGCCAGCACATATACCCTTTTCTTTCTCCTTAGCCTGATACCTGCATTTCAAACAGGTATGGCCCACAGTTCTTTGCCCTACCATCTGCATAAAGTCATACTATTCCTAGTTTCCTAAACATAGGTCTTCCTACATCAATACTTACCTCAGATATAAGGAGTGGTCAACAGTGTTTACTAATACAACAACTGCTCTGCTGATGTCATCAACACATTTTGATTGGTGTCACTCACTACACAGGTAGGGCATCTTAGAAGACAAATCGTGACATACAGACATGCCTGTTTAAGGCACCCCTTTTCCTACAATACGTTTCTGTGTTACAACTATTTTTTAACATACAACTCTAATTTTATGTAATTATTACATTACACTTGCATATTCTACTGTTTTCCTTAAAGTCAAACAGTCTTGGAAAAGTCTGATACCTGTACTATGGATACTTTTTCAAATACACTGTTAAGGTTTTAACTTCATAATTGTACTACAACTTTTCCAAACAACATGATATACTTACTCTATGTACTGTTCACTACAGAATGATATACAATTTCTAAGACAAATCAATTCATAAAGTCCATACATCATTACTTTTTGTACACACACATGATCCTTTCTTCTTTTCTTAACGACATCAATCACTGTCACAACACTTACTTCACTATCAACTTTTACACTGTTTTTCTCTCAATAGCAACAAACTACTACTGTACTATTCATCTTGTTTCACTTCCTAAGATGTGCGTCTCATCACACAATACATTTCTCTACTTCTCGAATACAAACATGATATCACATACATTATATTCATACATTTGGAACGCTGTCTTCTGCAACTATGACACTCTGTAACTTTATTTATCATACTGTTGCCCAATACCTGTCCAAATCCCATACTGCCACTACATTGCATCTTTACACTATCAATAAAACGTCTTATTTTTCTGTTTAGTTCTGGAACTTTTTCTCACTTATTTTTCTCATCTTCAAGGACTACTCCAGGTACCAGTCACTTGCTACTTATCTGATCATAGCCATGCATTCTTAGCTCCATCTCATACTGTCCCTGGGCAAAGACATACATCGTCATAAAACTGTTTTCCCGGACCGTGGAACATGTTTGTTACTCCCTTTCTTATCTCTGTTCTATAGCTACACCACAGAGCCCTGCAATTTAATACAGCCCTTTGACAACCCTTTTTTCCCTTCTGAACTCTGACTCTTACATGCCACAGATATTTAACATCTGCTTTTTGGTATTGCACTACCTTCCTCAATGTACACATGGTTCTACAATGAGACTTATATACCTGGCTGTGATTTTGAGACCCAATTTCCACCATTAATAACTCTGGACCCTTTCTACATCTTGATATTACTATTACGCAGCACAGCCTCTATGTCCCTAACTCTAGATTCACTAAAGTCCTTGTACATCACTTCACGTAATGCAGTTATAGAGGGGCAAATTAATGATACCTTCCCAAATGCCTTCCTAAACTCTATGTAGGACATGTCCACATACCCTCTGTGGTCTACTACTTTCATCACCTACTCAATGACATGTATTTCATTTCTCTGACATGACCATTCTGCTGAGAATCCCTGCTGCCTTGACTCCTGTGCCCCAATGCCTTCTAGGTACTCAACAGTTCTTTCCTTCAGAATGGAGTACATGCTTTCCCCTACCATTGAGGACAAACTCACAGGTCTATACTCCCCTGCCACTGCCCTACTCCTTCTGTGCTTCCTTATACTTCCACAATACTGTCTTTGTCTCCCTGGCCTTCCCCTCCACTACTTCTGAGAACCACTGTGTTTTTTTTTCCGTTTTCAATTCCTTATTTGCTTCACACAACCACTTGTAACCTCTCTCCTGGTGATTTTGCTCTTTTCCCATTGTTCCTCCACACCACCTGCTTCGCAGACGTCTGCCACATGCCCCCCATGGCCCATCACTACTGCACCTGGTCTAGAGTGTGGCTGTAGCAAAGGTGCAACACTTAACATCTGCTATACTCAGGTCATCTATCAGCAATATCTTCCCTTTCTCTGCCATCCTAAGGATACCTTGTCTCATTTGCTGGTCTATTTCATCCCCTGACACAGTGCTCTGTATACAAGGCCTGTGCAGATTGTGTTGCCATTCCCCATCTCCAGAGACAGCCACAGTGCCTCCTCTCCTCCCTGTTAACCCTTGACTTCTACTCCTTTCATCTCTTCCCTTACCTACACAGCTATTCCTCCTTCTCTTCTTCCCAGCCTGTCCCTCCTGTGCATTGTGAACCCTGATATATTGAGATCCCAGTAATGCTTCTCTTTGTACCATGTTTCCCTGACTCCCACAATATCCAGATCTCCCACTTCTATCAAGTCCACCATTTTGAACACTTCTTCACCTAGACTATAACCATAGCTAGTCATTAGCCTCCATTTCTTTATGGCTTTCTTTCTTTCTGCCCAATACTTGTCATTTTCCTCTTTGCCTTTGTCTCCTATTACAACTTCCCTACTGTCTCCTGACTGCTCTGTCTTACTGTTTACCTCACTAACTACCCTGCTTTTTTGGGGGAAAAGATTTTCACATCTCCTATTCACTACCTCACCCCTTTGCTACTTTCACTACTTCCCAATCACACATTTTAACCTATCCAGTACAATTTCATTTCACCTCCTGCACACCTCCACTCCATCACACCACTATAGCCCTGCATCCCTCCAGGTGAAGCCCCACTGCCCAATGAAGGCAAATCCATATGCTCTACACCACTTCTTCAAACACAGATTCCATCCCATGGTACAGCATACCCTATGATAACTATGACATTATAACCTGAGATCTTACTTTAACATATCACTTCCTATTTCGCAACCATCTGCTGCTCAGCTATTACTTGCATACACCACCTGTTTTTTTTTACTAACATTACATGGAGCACACATTGTCAAACCACTTTACCACTACTTTTCCCCTCAATCAGTACTTCTTTAACAAATAATCCACAGTCACCAGATGCTGCTGGTCCACTACTAAGCAACCCTGGCTGTTCCACATGTTACACTGCTCCTTCCTCTCTCATGACTAAACATTCTGGCCTGAATATTCAGACTGTGCCACAAAGTAGCGCAATAGCAGAAGCAGGCGCAAGTGCAGGGCATTCCTGCGCAACACGCGTGATACTCAAACACAGTGCAGGCCAAGGTGCCCTTGCGCAACTCAACTGAATATTGCGCCAACTGCACCATGGCACAATCAGGGATGTGCAGTGGAGTAGGGCTGATGCACAGTAGCACAACCAGGGATGTGCAGAGACAGGGACAGGATGCAGGGGTTCACCACCCATGGAAGCCAGGGCGGAGGAGCATGCAGCAGGCCAGATAGTGCCCCCCCACAACCCATGAACTGCACAACCAGTGGTGAGCTGGATGGACCACCAGCCCATGCACACCAGCACTGAATCCACAGCTGGGGCATGGTGCCCCCAGCACACACCCTAGCAAGCAGTGATCGCAACACAAGGAGGGACAGCCAGCCACCCAGTGCCACCACATCCCACTAATGTAGAGCATACCCTGTACAGCGATCCCCAGACACCCAGCCCAGGAGCAGCGCCCAACAGTGCATGGCACCAAATGCATGCCACCACCCCCACTGTGACAATGCAACCCTGTGCACCATGAAGCCATGCATGGCAGCCCCACTGTGAGCACCCCACAGTGGGTGGCACCAGCCACTGACACAAGAACTGCAGACACAGTGCCACCCTGCATGGCCCCCCCATGGCACAGCAGAGAGGTTGACCCTGTGTCGGTACCTGAGGGACCCTGCATGTGACAAGGCCTGCCCTGGACCCCACCACCAGCAGGACAGCACCCTGCACACCCACCCAAGCACACACCCCTGTCCCAGCACTGGCCCCAACAGCCAGCACAGCCACCCACAGTGGTGCATGGAGGCATGCGCCACACAGGATGCGACACAGGGCATGGACAAACACCCACCCTGGCCCAAGGGCACCCTGACACAGGGCCACAATAGCAGGGCAACAAATACCACTGGCGTGTGACCACTGATGCTGTGTACCCATGGCCTGCACCCCTCCATGGCACAGGTATACCAGCCATCCTGCACATGCACCATGAAGCCGTCTGCCACCAGCATGCAGCTGGAGCACAAGTGACAGACATTTGAACACAGACCCCACAACAGACACATGCAACAGCATGGAGGGGAGACAACAACAGAATAGCCCACAGTGCCACCCAAGGCAGATGTGCACCATACCAGTGACAGGAGGCAAGCTGCCATTGTGCCGTGGCCAGAGGATGGCCGGCATGGACAGCCACCAATGATATGCCAGCAGACCATGCATACCACAGACATGCCATTCTAAGTATACTTAGAATGGCAGATAAAGGGGAGATAATTCTGATGGGTGATCTGAATATGCCAGATGTTAACTGGAGTGCAGTTGCAGCAGCCACTTCTAAGAGTGGGGTTATTCTAGATGCCCTACAGGGGGGCATGCCTTAGACAACTAGTATTGGAACCCACTTGAGAGGGAGCAATCTTAGACCTGGTTCTCTCAAATGGAGAGGGAGAGAGGATCACAGATGTAGAAGTGGGTAGCCATCTGGGAACTAGCGACCATTAAACAGTTTGGTTCACAATAAATACAGCAATAGAGTTAGAGCCATACAAAGGCAAAAAGAACTGAACTTCAGGAGGGCTGACTTTGCAAAATGGGTGAGTGCCTAAGGAATGCACTAGCAAATGGGCAAGAAGGAGGTGGAAGAACAATGGGGAATAATAAAAACTGCCATCACAGAGGTAACAAGCCTTTGTGTGAAGCAAATAAACAAAACAAAACAATGTAAGAAACCACTATGGTTCTCAAAGGAGGTAGCAGTGAAGGTTCAAGAGAAAAAGAAAGCATTCAGGAAGTACAAGGAATCACAGAAGAAGCAAGACAGAGAATTGTATCAGTTAAAACAAAAGGAAGCTGGAAAGGCAGTCAGAACAGCAAAGGCCCAAACTGAGGAAAAGATAGCCAACTCAGTTAAGAAGGGGATAAAACCTTTTTTAGGTACATCAGGGAGCGAAGGAAGACTAAGGGAGAGATAGTGAGGCTTAATAAAGGGGAGGGGGAGTGGGCAGAGGGTGACGGTGAAAAGGCAGAGATACTAAACAAATATTTTTGCTCAGTATTTATAAATGAAGAGGGGGAGGTACTTAAATCAAGCAACAGAAACACTCTGGATACAAGAAGTTGATACCAGCCCATTTACAGAAGAAAGGGTTCTGAAAGAACTCTTAAAACTGAAGGTGGACAAAGCAATGAGGCTTGATGGGATTCATCTCAGAATTCTAAAAGAACTAAGGGTAGAACTAGTGACACCACTGACTACCCTCTTTAACAAATCATGGGAGGATGGTGGTACCTGAGGATTGGAGGAGGGCAGATGTGATTCCCCTTCACAAAAGTGGGAGCAGGGCAGAAGCAGAAAACTACAGACCTGTTAGTTTAACCTCAGTGATAGGGAAAATGATGGAATCACTTCTGAAGGAAAGAATTGTCAAGTACCTAGAGGCCAGAGGGGCACAGGACCCAAGGCAGCATGGATTCACAGCAGGAAGGTCATGCCAGATGAATCTAACAGATTTCTTTGACTGGGTGACCAAAGTAGTAGATCAGGGAGGGGCTGTGGACATGGCCTACCTAGACTTTAGCAAGGCATTTGACACAGTCCCACATGAAAGATTAATATACAAGTTAGCCAGCCTGGGAGTGGGTCCCAAGATGATAGGCTGGGTAAAGAATTGGCTGGAGAATAGGACACAGAGGGTAATAGTAAATGGAGTCCACTCTGAAGAAAGGGGGGTTACTAGTGGGGTACCACAGGGTTCAGTATTAGGACCGGTCCTCTGCAATGTCTTTATAAGTGACATTGCAGAGGGACTGGAAGGAAAGTATGTCTCTTTGCAGATGACACAAAGATCTGCAACAGAGTTGATGCACAAGGTGGGGTGGAAAGGATAAGAAGGACTTGGCAAGGTTAGAGAAATGGTCAAATGTATGGCAGCTTAGATTCAATGCTAAGAAGTGCAAGGTAATGCACCTGGGAAACAAAAACCCAGGGGAAGAGTACACAATGGGGGGTGAGATACTAACAACAACAAAAATGGAAAGGGACCTGGGGGTAGTCATAGCAGATGACTTAAAGGTGGGCAAGCAATGTGAGAGGGCAGTAAGGAGGGTTGGGGGGATACTGGGATGCATAGGGAGAGGCATCACCAGTAGAAAACAGGAAGTTGTTATCCCTCTGTACAGACAGCTGGTGAGACCCCTTCTGGAGTACTGTGTGCAGTTCTGGAGACCCAATCTCCGCAAGGACATAGATAAGATGGAAGCTGTCCAGAGGAGGGCAACTAAAATGGTGCATGGTCTGCACCAGAAGACATATGAGAGAGACTAAAGGAGCTTAATATGTATAGCCTCGAGGAAAGGAGGGAGAGGGGGGACATGATAGAAACTTTCAAGTACCTCAAGGGAATCAACAAAGTCCAAGAGGGTAGCATCTTTCAAAAAAAGAGGTGTGCAAGAACAAGGGGGCACAATTTGAAGATAGAGGGGGAGCGGCTCAGAGGTAATGTAAGGAAGTATTTTTTCACAGAGAGGGTTGTGGATGCATGGAACGGCCTTCCAAAGGAGGTTGTGGAGTCAAAAACAATGGTTAAAATTCAAGCATGCATGGGACAGTCACAAGGTAATTCTAGGGGGTGAGGGTAGAAAGAAGTAGGCTGCTGGTTAACTAAGATCTGCAGCTTATCCATTAGGTAGGGAAATGGGCAGACTGGGTGGGCCATGAGGTCCTTATCTGCCATCAAATTCTATGTTTCTATGTTTCTAATCACTCCATGTCACCTTCTTCTGTACCTCAGAAACGCAAAGATATTTCACATACCGTGCCCCATGATGGCTTAATGAACACCTCCATACACAACCAATGAGCCCAAGCTGGGTCCATTTAAGAGAAAACTCCACCAACACCTCACCAATCTGAGCAGCTGTGACTGCTAGCCCCTATTTCTTTCATTGATCACCCACCTCCTACCATCTGCAACCTCTACCTCCCACCCTCCTCCCCTAGCCTAGTGAGCCCTAACTAACCTCCTGCCTTATCAATCATTTCATATCTTCCTAAGGCACTTTTTTCCACTCCCACCTCTCTTTTCCCAACCCCTTTCTCTTTGAGCATTGACAAAGAAATATTATTCTGCTTAAATACTTCTGTTTTTATAACTCTGCTCACAAATTGTGGGTAACCTTGTATTCTCATGTATGGTTAACTGTGCCCCATGACACTGCACTTTACTGTTTGCACTGTTCCAATAAAGAAATGTACAGCATGTATTGTGTACGAAATGAATGTAATTTGTTATTTTTTGTTTCACATGGAACCTTTGTAAATGAGCTTCAAGCTCAAAGGTGTTATTCCAATATCTCAATAAATAAATAAAAAAAAATAAACAAGGTGCTCCCACCTAGTGGAACAATAGGGTTCCATACCCTACATCCTTGCCCCTTAAACCTGTAATTATGAGGGTGGATCATGAGAATTTTCTCTGAAATTAAGGAATAAATGGACACAGCTCCAGTGTGTAGGTGGTTTTATCCCTGTTGCTCCTACCCTCTGGCCACAAGCCTCATGCCCCAGGGGACACTGCCTACCTGCCTAATCCCCCCCTAATGGGAGGCCCATTGCTACCTATCTGACCTGCCAGCTCAAGTCTCAGAGATATAATGGCCACAGACAAGGTCTTGTCTGCTGCAAAGTCTCTTTGCAAGCTACCTATTGTCTTAGTAAGTCAAATACCACTGAAAAAGGAGACACACATGATCCTTTGGAGAAATGCCTGTAGCCATGATTATTAAGATTACTTAACAGTACCCCAGTAGGGTGACATGATTAGCCAAGGAGTCTCAGCAAGTCTTTAATTGGTCAAAACCATATGCTGGTCTATTCCCTACACCAGCAAGGACCCTCCTGGTGGACCCTTCATTCCAAAGTGTATGGCCCTCCAATGCATACTGTATAGGTTGGCTCTTGGGCTGTGTGATATGTGCAACTTTCCCATCACATGGTGCTTCACATGCAAGACAGGCAAGAAGAGGCTATACCTTGACCAACCCTGTAGGGCATCCAGTCATCAGGGTCTTGCCTCATACCAGCTAAAGAAGAAAATGTCTGTGACATATGTGAATTCCCCTATTACCCCCCCCTTTCTACACTCCTTGCAAGACTACTGTGTTGTCACAGGGTGAGTGCTGCTCAACTCCCAAAAGGGACTATGCTTCAATGTATGGCTGGTTATGTCCCATTTGTGCCTCCCCTCTGGTCAGAAGCCCCCACCCACAAGGAACCCTGCCTACCTGCCTAATCCTTCCAATAGTGTGATGCCCCCATTATATAGCTGACCTGCCAGCTCAGGTGTCAGAGAGAGAGTGGCCACAGACAATGTCCTGTCTGTTGCTAGATCCGTTTGCAGGTTATCTAATACTGTATATTCATCTGTTGGTGAATATTATAAGACATTTGAGGAATTGAGATTGAGTTGGGGGGACTGTATAAACTTCATTCTTATGCAGATGACATAATATTACACCTTTCTGATCCAGCTCCATCCATGCAGTCTGTCTTGGGAATTACCCAGACTGTCAAGGATGTATTGGGTTGTAAACCAAATACTGATAAGTTCTTAATCATTCCATTGAATGAAAAAACTTTCTGAGCTGATTGGAGAATTTTTCTTGTTCACAAACATGCTGAACTCCCTTCTGAGAACCTAGTAATTTGTTTTTGTTTTTAAAGCTATTTGCTCACCCATTTTAGAGTATGGTCACCCAGTGTGCCATTTGTTGTTATCTGTTTATTTATTGTAGTCTCGGATTAACACCTTTGAGGACAAGCTCATTACATAGGTTCCACATCTGAATTACATAAACAGAGATTTATGAAAAAAAAAAGCATGACATGTTTGGTTTACAGTAGTGCTTTAAGTGCAGGCTAATACCATGTTTTAACTAAAACCTAGTGTAAGAAGACAGAGAGAGCGGACTAAGTCAACTGGCAAGTAAAAGCATAAGGAGTCTCTTAGAGGGATTAAGGCAGTATAAAGGAGTGAGAATAAGTCAGATTGTGAGGTTCAAGATAGGCAGGGGTGGGTGCTGCTACAGACTATGCTAGTCAGGATGGGGTGGGCATTGTACAGGAAACTAGCAGATTTGAACAACAGGCAAGAATATGCACAGGGAAAATCTGTGGGGGATTAAGGCAGTCTTGCAGGTGTTTGTTGCTGCATTTATGTATCCTATGTTGATCTGGGCAGGTAACAGGGATAACCTGAGTATTATAAGTGCCAGGAAAGAGAGCAAAGGGGTGCAGCCTCCATGGACATTGGCAGAAAAGCTCCAAAAGAGTAACTATAGGCAGCAGTTGGGGAGGTATTGGAAGCTTTGGTAGAAAGACACCTTTGAGGTGCAGTAGGCATTGTGGGTTATACCTAGCACAGATGGACTGGTGACAGGGAGCAGGTTTTCACCTATAAGAGATGTATGAAGATGGAGCATTAACACCAATACACCATACAAGAGAAGGAAGCTGGGCATTGTTCAGGGTACTTTTGTGTGGTTGAAGGAGAAGAAACCCCTAAGAAAAGGAAGGAGGAAGTATACAATGATTTTCCCCTTTAACAGGAGAGAGCAGCAGTTGCCCCTTTAAAGGGAGATTGTGGACTGAAATAGTAGACACCAGACTCACCAATAAGGAGATTGAGGAGGAGATATCTGACAGAGGAAAAGCATTTAAAGGTGGCTTGGGGTGGGCAAAAAATCACACTGGTAAGTCAGGTACCACTGAACTGCATCGGGCGCGAATACAGCAGATATGAAAATACCCTGTTGCAGCCAATGGGCAGCCTGCTACAGTGCAGATTCTGTCCAATGAGAAAAGTAGCTTTCCAGCCATGCTTAGTCCAAGATTCAGCCATAGTGTACCTGGATTTCAGGATGGAGATTCAGCCAGGTCCTGGTGCTGGGGGCAGGTGGCCCCTGCAGAAGTAAAGCTGACACCATGGAAGGTGGCTGGACCACTTCCAGTACTGTGGGTCCCGCTCCAGGCAAGGGACCGAGGAAGGAGGGAAAAGCAATGAAATTAAAAGGTGCATAGGACAAAAGGCAGAATAATTCTAGGTGCGGAGATACAAAGGACAAGAGGGAGGGCAGTTTACAATGGCCGAAGAGGTACTAACCAGTGGAATCTGAGAGTGAATAGGGCTGTAGTAAGGTTTTGGGCACCAGTGGTTAGACTAGCTTTAATAATGTGCCTGTGGGGTAGCAGATGCGAGCACGGGTAGAAGTTACAGCAAAAGTTGCAGAGGAATAGGTAATGAGAGGAGGATTGGGACAGAGAAGAAATTCTGTTTATCAATAAGGGGTCAGAGTGATTGCAGTGGCATGAGCATAGGTAGGGAAAAATATAGGGGAGAGAATATATTTCTGAATAAGATCAGTTAAAGGGAAGACGGTAGAGACATACAGCAGATGCGCTGTCACCCGCTGAAATAAATGAGGCTGTTGAGAGCAAGGGCCAAGAGGGGAGTAGAAAAGGGGATCTTGAGTTGAGAGCATGGGGGAAGCAAGGTCAGTTGCTTTTTACAGAAATAAAATGGGAAACAGTGGATTAGCAGCTTGCAGAAAGGTGAAGTATACTTCCATTGAATTAAATTAGTAAAGTCAATAAAGAGAGGAAAAAAGATGGCAGATTATTGTACAGTGATTACAGCACAGTTAAAATATATTCAGGAAGAGAAAAAATGGATGTGCATTCTACAGTGAATTATAGCAGAGTTAACAGGAAATTAAGGCACAAATTCTAGTCTAAAAACTGCGCTCTAGTATGAGCGAGGTTTGTTTCTATTTGCAAAATTAACCTTCGCAGGTGGAAAATCGCAGTGTTTGCAATTTACATTAAGCAATATAGCAGAGCATATAAGGCAAATAAGGACCAGTTTGAATCTGTTTATATCAATTTGGTCAGTTAAGACAATTTAAACAATTTAAGTGCAAAAAATCACACTGGTAAGGCAGGCACCAATAAGCTGCATCAGGTGCAAAAACACCAGATATGAAAATACCCTGTTGCAGCCAATGGGCAGCCTGCTACAGTGCAGATTCTGTCCAATGAGAATAGCAGCTTTCAAGCCATGCCTAGTCCAAGATTCAGCCATAGCGCACCTGGATTTCAGGATAGAGATTCATCCAGGTCCTGGTGCTGGGGGCAGGTGGCCCCTGCAGAAGCAAAGCGGTCACCATGGAGGGTGGCTGGACTGCTTCCAGTACCATGGGTCCCACTCCAGGTGAGAGGCTGGATTCCAGGATGGAGATTCAGCCAGGTCCTGGTGCTGGGGGCAGGCAGCCCCACAGAAGCAAAGCGGTCGCCGTGGAGGGTGGCTGGACTGCTTCCAGTACCATGGGTCCCACTCCAGGAGAGGGGCTGGATTTCAGGATGGAGATTCGGCCAGATCCTGCTGCTGGGGGCAGGCAGCCCTGCAGAAGCAAAGTGGTCACTGTGGAGGGTGGCTGGATCACTTCCAGTACCGTGGGTCCCATTTAAGACACAAAAATTAGAAGATATTCAAAAAAGGGCTATGAGAATTGTTTTGGAACATGAATTGGAAGAAGCCATGGTTATGTAATCAGTAGGTATTTTTCCTCTTGCTACTAGGAGATTAGATACTTCAAAAAATGATTCCAGGTGATGAAATGCAAGGATCATAAACTGAACCATTAACTTATCTTTTCAAAGGAGTTTGAGTATCAACTGAGGAAAAGCAGGTAGTGGGGTGTGAGTCAAATAAGAACAAATAGATTAGGCTGTACCTTTATTTCATATATTGTCATACTCAGATGGTTCAAAGTGTTGGTATTGGAATGCCAATTTAATTTTAGCTATTTATGTTTGTATTTATATCTGGGTTAATGTTCTGTACTGTATATTTATGCAACATATTTCAAATTTTCTTTTGCTAGATATTCTTTTTCAACACAAAATTAATGACAATATGTACTTGGCTCTGCTTATGCAAGTAATGCATAACAACTCCATAAATGAATATTGCAATAGATGTAAATCTAAAAATAAGCTCTTAAAGATACAGTACTGTATATTTTCTGAGAGTGTCCAAAAGTGCAACCATTATGGAATTTTCTTAATGGAGAGATGGGTTGTTCACTGGGTCTGGAATATTGTTTTACCCCAGAAATTTGTGCAAATCTCAATATACCTCCAAACCTATCAAGAAAAGATAAAAGTATTTCACTGGTCTGTATGTCTGTTAAGAAAGTAATGGAACTATTAGTCACCCAACAATGTAATTTGCTTTAAAGAATGGCATGATATATAAAAACACAAACCCTTAATCTACAACACCTGCCTTTTAATTTCAGACATAAGGAATAATGTGTGGGTGACCATAAACAGCAAGCCTGTGTTTCCCTCGAGGAGTAGAGATAACAACATATTGACCTTGAGAGCAAAGCTGGAAAGGTCAATGCTGTTATCTCACTCCTGAGATGGACACAGCTGGTAGGCTGCATTTGGTCACCCATATTTTATTTTTTACAATACAGTATATGGTTTATGTGTGAAATTGTAATGTGTGTGCAGTTGGGGCAGAGTGAGTGAATGAAAGGAAAGCTGGAGCAGGGAATTAGCAGCAGTTGGTGGGAGAGAGAAAGTCAGGTTCACTCATTAGAAAACATGACAATAACTTCTTTAGAATGCGCACAACTTTTTAGCTGTTCACAAAAAACCTTTTCAACTAATTGAATTCCACACACAATAAGCACTAACCATATACCATATGGGCATAGTGTATCTGATGCAAATATTTACAAGTATATACAGAAACTGACTGAATGAGATAGTGATAGTACTTGATATTGCTCACCTTTATAAATTATTCTCAGATTTGCTTATAAGATAGTTTCTGAATGTTATGTCATTTGGTGAAAATGCATGCAATTATATTGTGATTTCTGTTTTCTATGGGTTTTAATTATTCTTATTGTACCTTACATTCGCTCATGTACTGTATAAGTACAGTACATTAGAGGGGGTGACGTTTACGTCTTGCCATAGCCTTAGTGTTTAATAATTACTGTTTATTCACTTTTTAATAAAACCCAGTAAAGACTTTATTGACCAGACACCTCATCTAAAGATTATCTTAAGGGTTTTACAGATTTCTGTAGAAAAAAAATCTACATGGAATATTTAATTTTTTTTTCAGTGTAAGATGACAGTTATAAGTGTGGTGTAGTATTAGCCATGGCTTAGCAATTGAATCATATTTTGTAGTGAGAAAGCAATAATGTGACCTATTGAAAATTGAAGCCAGGTCCCCAGAAACCCATCCTGGTGCTCTACCACTGAGCTATTGGCTCACATGGCTGGATCTGGGGTTTGACTCACTTCCTTTGTCTGGTATTTCATATCCTGCAACTAGAAATGAACAAGATGACAAAATAAGTTAGATGCAGTATTAGCCACTGTTTAGAAACAGAAATGCAAATTGTACTGAGAAAGAAATACTGCAGCCTTCTGAAAATAGAACCCAAGACCCGGGAATGCCATTCTGGTGCTCTACCACTGCTCTAAAGACTTATATGGTTAGACCTGTGGTTCCTGGACAAATTCCTTTCTCTAGAATGTCATATTCTACTAGTAGAAACAATTGAGATGACGATTAGGTCTTTGTTGCAATATTAGCACTGCTTAAAAATTGAAACACTTATTGTATTGAAAAAGAAAGAATGTGACCTACTGGGAATTTAGCCAAGGCCCCGAGGAATTTACAGTCCAATGACTTTTAACAATATTTACAAATGGGTAGAAAACTTCTACAGTCAGATTAGGTAAGAGCTACTTCAAGATGTGGTAATATCTAATGATATCACCACAGCCTGAAAAACATTTCTGCACACTGGTTCTTTATATAAAGCACAAGTAGAACCATGCACCCTTCAGAGAAGACACGAAGTACTGGGGTAAAGTGTTGCAGGCTCCACTTCATTTGCCTGAGTTCGGTCTTATTTATTTTATATTTATCACTGACTACAGTTTTAGGCTATCAGAGTGGCTTCTATGTTTTGTTTTTGTGGTTCTTAGTATACCTGTAATCCATTAGATAATAGCACTCATGCATTTCAGAATCTGTGTCATCATTTGGGCTAAGTAAGAAATAATGCAACGGGTGGAGTAGTATTTGGCAATACGGATCGCCAGGGGCTGAATGAGGCCCGACGCCACAGGCGGAGGGCCTTATAGCCCTGGAAGGTCTGGTATTGCCTATACTGCCCACCCTGGAGGGTATTATTATGCTTAGAAAATAGGCTACCGTGACATTTTAATAAATAATAAAATAACAGAGGAAATTACTGTGAAAAAATATATATAAGCACTACAACATTTTCTTTTAGGTAAAGTAGTCCCTGGTTTCTGTGCTGTCCCATCTTATGTTGCACCCCTCACAGAGCTATTCTCTTGTACATATGCCTCCAATTTCCAGAAGAAGATACAGTTTCTAAACGTTTTGCCCCAGTAGTCTCTTAGTGTCACTTTTTGAGTTTTAAATAAATAAAATGTTTTACCAGTTTTCTTGTTTTTCTTCTTTCTGAGGTCGTAAATTGAGACTGTTAAGATTGGGAGCGTTACCCTGCGATGGCTGTGAAGAGACACAAGACAACTGGAGTGAAAAGGGAGCTGGTATCAGCTTATTTTTTTTTTAAATAAATTTCAGAAGCTATTTCCTTAAGATGGTGCAGGGAATGCATGTTCAGGAAGTGAACTGAAGGCAGGGAGGCTTTGAACAAGTGGGCTATTGAGTTTCACAAATTTAAAATAGAAGCTGAGGCTTAAAACAACAGACCCTGGTGCTGGAGGCAGAAACACATCGGTAAGGGAGGTGTCTATGTGTGTAATGAATAACCTAGCTGTTGGGGAGAGAGGCAATGACCAAGTAAATGTTTTTAAAATAGGGATGCTAAACTTCCTTTTGCTGTGAGAGGTATGCTCCGACAGCCAAGCCAAGTTTGGCAACTGTTGCACCTGAGTGCCGTGCCAAGACTCCCGACCACCAGGAGAAGGTTGCAGTAGCAGTCAATATGAGCAAGAAAAAGAAAGCGCGATCACAATCGCGATCACAATCACAAAGTGTACATAGCTGGGGGTCAGGGAGCATGGTTGGAAATGTTATGGCACTAGGGGTGCTTTTTTGCTTTCTTTTTTTTTTTTTAATCGCTTCAGCATGCTGGTGCCGCAGATGGATGGATGAAGGGGGCAAACTGAGCAGAGGAAAGGGTTCCGTTTCTTTTTAAACAGCTTCTGATGCCACATTGGGGGCAGTGAGAAGAATAATCCAATCAAAAGAGATAGCAGAGTCGAAATGAGCAGAATGATCTGCATGTTCAGAAGTGAACTGAAGGCAGGGAGGCTTTGAACAAGTGGGCTATCCAGTTTCACAAATTTAAAATAGAAGCTGAGGCAAGGCTTGGCAGAGCAGCAGTTCCACAAGAAGATGTGAGAAGCAGTCTCGAAGTGCAATCAGGTGCTCCTTGTCACTTTTATTTGTTTATTTATTGTTTTAATAAAATGAGCTGTCATTCAGTAACAAGGCTGTACGTGAGACATCCCCAACCGTGACCCGATCACCTGAAAACAGTAGTCCCAATTCTTACTTAACACTGTTCCTGACAGATTCAATGGTAATGGAGCCAGAGCAAGCTGTAAAGCTTTTGTGTTAGTAATGCTTAGCACGTGATGTGCTAGCGTTTCTAGTTTAAACAACAAAACCAAAGTTGTTTGTCAGAAAAAAGAGGGTATAGTGTGTGCCACACTTTTTAAAAGTCTTGCTAGGTGGCTTAACATTTTTTATGAGACGGGGCGGCTGCATCTCTTGACAGCGAGAACAACATGTGGATACCAGTTAGAAAACAAAAACTGCTTTCTGACATAGCGAGGGGGAATCTGAATAAATAACCTAGCGCTGCTAATTACAGTAAGTACAGTGACTGTAGTATGAGTGAGGGGTGGGGAATTCAGTCACTCAGTGAAAGGTAAAACAAATCATGGTCAGTTTGGTTTTGGAGCCGACAGGTGGAGAATGGGGTTGAGTGTCGGCTCACTACCTGAGGGAAAAAAATGGTGGCAGTTTGAAATTGTGTACCCAGTACTTCAGCCAATGAGGAAGCAGGGTGCTGGGCACACAGATGCTTTGCTGGCTATCAGACAGGATTAGGCTGGGCCTTTTTATTTGGTGGGCATCTATTGTCTGATAGATGCCCACCTAAATAAGTGTCTCAGCCAATCAGAAGAGGGAATGGTCTTTGCCCATTTTCTAATGCCACTTCTGAGGTGGGCAAAGGCACATGACTATGCCTTATGCCTCACAGTGCATCATAGGTGTGTTATCCAATTATAACACAAACCTAGTCATGTATTATTGCAGCACTTTAATAACAAGTTGTGGGTCAGTTGAGCCATATTAATCTAAAAAAAAATCCAGTATACTATATTGTGTATCTTTGTAATCTTTCTCTGTTGTAGAACTGTGTTGTAGGGACATAATTGATTTTAAGGAGTCACATATGTAGACATTGCTTAATTTACTGAACTGGCAGCATTACACATCCTACATACCTAACAGAACTTTTTTCAGCCATTGATCTTTTGTTATGGTATCACTTTGAAGTAGCTCACCACTTGCATGCCTGGTCTCTCATCTTTAAATAACATGAAGCCTATTTCCTGATAGGCACCTGTATTGCATTAAATTGCTTCCTTTGCAGCCTGCCCTTTGTTAAGCAATCTAGGACCCACACATTCTTGTATATATTCTGAAATTCTCCCTGCACCTGATGAAGGGACCTAAAAGGTCTCAAAACAGTGTATAAAAAATGTTCAGTTAGTCTAATAAAATGGCATTACCTCACAATAAGGTATTAACACAAAAAGTGTACTAGATTTAATAACAATCTGATCATATACTACTGGCAACAAAGAAGTTTACTGAGAACCATTGCTTAAAAATATTGCTGTACTTGAGTGGGATGAAGTTAATGCATCATATTTCCCTGCTTTATTAAACACCAACACAGTCAATAATATGTATGATGCATAATACAGCAATTAATTGGCTAACAAAAATAATCTTTTAGAGAGTGTCTGCTGTTTCTTCTCAGACACTATATTTCAGTATTTCAAATAACATTGTTCATATGAAAACTATTCAGCTAAAAGAGATATTAGGTGTCACTTAATGTATTTCATGGAATGACTCTTTTACCCAAGAACTACTGAGCTGCAGCATATATCATGAACATGCACGTTCTTTAGAATGACAGATATATTTTCTCTTTATGTTCTGGAGAGCTTTATGCATACAGTATATTAAGGATTTCATGACTGCCAGTAATGAGCAGATTGGATGCAAGTTGTTTCTCAAGAGATGTAACTCCTCTTCAATTTCTTTTAATATTCAATTACACTTCCAAATTAATTCTTATCTGATGCCCCTACAAAACAGTTGTACAGTATCAAGCTTTCATAAAAGTGTAGCATTTGAAGGGTGTCATGTTCAAAGGAGAATAAATTTGATCATAAATATTTTATTGCTTCTTTTTGTATCTAACCTAGAAAAGTTCTTGCCCTGAGGAATAACAAGAGCATTTCTAGGCAATACACTCAGGCTTTTACTAAAGGTGGAATGCTATTATTCAGCAAATGGAAGCCAGTCTTTCTTTAGTTTTGAGTCTTTCTTTAATGGGCAGTTACTTCTCTTGTTATAACTATAAATATTCTATATAGCTTTTCAAGACATCTTGATCATTTCCTGGTAAAACAGTTTGGATTTCATAACTCAAGGTGTACTGTATCTTTGCCTATAAACTACAGTCTGTTAATTCCAGCAATCTTTATGGCAGAATAGTTACTTTTCTGTTGTTGTTCATCTTAAACACTAAATACTGGCTGCAGACACAAGTTTTTAGCTTCTTCAAACATTTTGTCTCCGAGAAGTTTTTGGTAACTAAAAATATTTATAGAAACAAAATATGGAACATACTGCTTATACATATACATTCCATTGATTTTTTTCCCCATTGTGTTTTTTTTTCCCCAACAGCAACATCTTTTGTGCAGGGATAAACCCTAGTCCCTGGGATGTACCCTGTTCAGGCTGCTATTCCTCAATCTTCTGCAGTCTTGGCAATCTGCCAATTATCCCTTGGCTCTTCTGTCCATGGTAGATGCTCTGAGCAAGAACTGCCTCTCCACCATGAGTTAGTTCACCATATAGACCAGGATCCAGTGCTGGCAGGCATTAGGACTCAGGGAAAATAGCAGCCCAGGCCATCATTTAAATGGCTGTGGGTGTTTCCCTTTCACTGTCTCTCTTACCTTCCCAATGCAAGCACAGCCTCTGCTGACATTGTATGCATGCAGTATGTCCCATACCCTAAGGCAGACGGAAGCTCCCTGGTCAAGTGACAGGGTCACTGTGGTGCTGGAGCTCACCATCAACCCTCCCTGGCCAAAGCACACTGCTATGCAGCAGCTACCTCAGACCAGTCTGCCTTCTGAAGTGAAGTCTCGGGTTTGCTGCAGAACCTGGGACATCTGCACAGCAGCAAAATGCACTGCCCCTGGGCCTGTGGGCAAATGCACATTCCATTAATTTTCAAGTGTTCATTTTCCAGTGATGACTGCTCTGTAATTTATAGAGCATGCCATTGATCCTCTACAAATTATATGCATCTTGTGTTGTAATAAGAATAGAATTATAAACAAGTTTTAACATTTGTATGTCTAGCATTCAGAATAATTTATTTTTAAATCTGCAAGAGTACTGCATGCTATTTGCTGTTGTTTAATTTCACATGATCACCCCTCCTCAAATTCAATATGCAGACACTATTAAGTATATAGTCTCAAACTCTGTGCACAAAGTATTTATCAGTAGAAGTTCTGGCATTTATTTCAGTATCATAAGTAGTGGACATAGCAGCTTCTACAGCCCACAGTATATCACACAAGATATTTAATAATGGTATGTTATCCTCAAGTCTGAAATCTGGATCCTGATCATCATCACTGGTGCCTACTTCAACAAAACACTTTTTAATGGTCTCTCTCAGCAGTTAAAGGTTCATGTCCTGAACAGCCATAACATTTACTGTACAGAACCATTGCTGTGGATCTGGTAACATACATTGAAGTACAAATGGAGCCCATTTTGTCATCCATTGAGCCAATTTGTCACTGATAGCAGTGAGCTGTCCATGAATCTGTCCTGCGTATATCCAACAAATGGATTTGACTTTTATTAGCATGAATAAAATAATTTCATTTTCTGGTCAGAATGGGAAGGCAAATCATGTGGCTTTTGTAGGGCACAAGCAATGTAAAATACTGGTTGCTAGTGTGTACCATCTGAAAATGCATAACACTGAGATCCATGTTTTGCTTTATTTGTGCTGCTATCACTTGAATCTAAAGTTATACAATTTACAAAGATAATCATTAAAAAAGGCACCATCAGTGATTTAATGCTGCAGTAAATACTAGGAATTACAAACTGAATGTGCAAATATTCAATTATGTCCTGTGTTCATATACAGTAGATTCAAGTGTTAGCAGTGCAAATAAAGCAAAACATGGATCTCTACACAAGTATGCTGCTCTACCCCATGCCTATAATAATTAAGATTTTAGAAGTGCAAGCTAAATGGATGTGCTAAATTAATATACCCACTAAAACAATATAAACAAAGTCCAGGTTTTTCCTTTTTGAAATGTCTTTCAGTCACAAATACACCCACTAAAACAATATAAACAAAGTCCATATTTTTCCTTTTTGAAATGTTTTTCAGTCACAAATACACCCACTAAAACAATATAAACAAAGTCCAGTTTTTTTCTTTTTGAAATGTCTTTCAGTCACAGTTGTTTGAAGCACTATCTTCTGAGGCAAACATTGTGACTTCAGAACATTGTTATTGCAAATATTAAAGCTGATCATCAGTATTGCAAACCACAGCATTCTAGGATAGTCATGAACTGTGCAGAAAGCGGAGTAGCAACTTTTAAGTAATGTATTACAGCACATTTTAATCATAGTTTATCAATGGTCGATGAAAAAGGTGCTGACACTCCTCTAGTAGGTGGATGCAGGAATGCAAAACTAAATCCCAGAGCACTTTATAAGTTACTGTAAATAAAACAACATGTAAAAGATACCTTGCTCTATAAAGAGACACTTAGCTTAATTACCAGGTTCAAAATCGAATGCAAAATGATTGTTTAGCCTCAATCCTCACTAATTGGTTAAGAAACGGAAGTCCAGCGGGACACGAAAAAAAAGGAAAAACAAGTGAAAAATCCTTATGAACACAAACAAATTTATCACCTTCATAAAATAATGTCAAAGACCAGACACAAATAGAATAGAGATATAGGTATTTCACCGGTAAATATGTTACATTTTTGCATGTTTTATAGGCGCTATTTCACCTGTGTTTCCCCTCCCTCCACTTTGCCCTTCCTTATGACATGCCTTTTTTTATAGTGACATAATTTATAGAGAAAGGAGTCTTCTAAGATAAACAGGCTTCTGAAATGAGAAAGAATGCTTAGAATACTGCCTGACATATGCTTCTGATCAGCCTGTGCATTCACAAACTTCTATCAGCAAGCGGAAGCTAGTGTATCAGCAATTGTATAATAGCAGAGAAGCTACTAGAGAGCAGTGGTGGTGATTAATGGAATACATTTTACATGCATTCTTCTCTAAAGAAACTATAAGGAAAGAAAGACACGTGGAGTAGCAGACATGTAATAAATTGCTTTGTTCAACATATGGTTGAATATAGTAAAAGTGGAGATCTCAACATTTCCTCATAGTCCCATTTGTGCACACACACTAGGGCATACCCTGAAGAGCAGAACAAATGATTAACATATCAGAGGCAAAGTAACATAAGTTAGCAAGTTCTTTATGAAAATATTAGAGCATGTGAATGAGACTATTTGTAATTAAGTGGGGAAAAACAAGAGATGACAACTGCAGATCAGAGGCAAAGTTTTGCAAGTTAGCAAACTCTTTGTGAAAAGATTAGAGCATGCAAGTGAGATTTTGTAATTAAGTGGGGAAAAATAAGAGACACCTAGGACTGTGGTCATATTTACCTGTATTGGGCTAACAGATATGTAAATATGCCAGCGATTATACTTCTAATACATTTAGGCAACACCATCCCCCAATTACATTAAATTCTACATAGATTGCCTGCAGCCCTGTCCCAGACCTTCCCTCATAATTATGCTACTTTTTAGGGCAGGGCTGCAGTGCTCGGTCAGCCTCTCGGCTGGTACCAGGAAGGTACGAGCCAAGCTTTACAAGTTAAATTCTTAAAAATATAGTAAGTAAATGGCAAAGTAATGTAAAGTAGTGCACAACAGCAGCTAGAACCTCTTGCTACAGACACTGCAATTTCTGTTCGGCTTCTGTTTTGTTTTT
Organism: Neoceratodus forsteri; assembly: GCA_016271365.2. NCBI lineage: Eukaryota > Metazoa > Chordata > Ceratodontiformes > Ceratodontidae > Neoceratodus > Neoceratodus forsteri. Next base: position 1,607,629,752 of record CM057449.1, read on the forward strand.
CTCTGTGGTAACCTGTGCTTGCTTGAGGTTAAGTAGGGCAAGCAAGGAAGTTAAACATGTAAAAATACAGTAAGTAAGTAAATGGCAAAGTAATGTAAAATAACCCAGGAAAACTGCACCTGTCACTGTAGGAAGATACGGAGCTACATACACTGGTGTCAGTCTCCATGACTACAGATCTTTGAGGATACACTGATCATCAATCTGTACTGAAAGGAAAAAGGGAGTGCACAACAGTGGCTAAAACCTCTTGCTACAGACACTTCAACTTTTGTTTGGATTCTGTTTTGTTTTGCTCTTGCTTGAAGTCAAGTAGTGAGAAGACAGAGTTGGCAATTTTGTCACCTTATGAGGTTGTTCCTTCACAAGCTGCTTTTCTATTAGTCCTTGCATGAGGTCTGCAGAGCTCTGCCCATGCAGCCCTAAAAGAGCACAATTTTCACACATAGCACTGTGTTTTGGTAAAATGACTACACATTGTCATTAAATTTGTTCAAAGTGGATGGTGCTGAAGAGGTCATAGATGTAATCTAGCAATATGGAAGACATGTTTTAGTGCCAGATGGCTTTTTCTGCAAAAGGAACAAGATCACATTGTTTTACCAATTTAGGCTTCTCAAAAATAGACACTTTCAAAAGTGTGAATTATTTATATAGGAAAAAAGACTAGCACAATGTAGCCAAATAGCACTTTAATTAAGGGAGTATTACGTTTTTCCCATGATTCCTAGTTGGGTTACACTGCACATCCTCTGGTACTGGTCAGCCATCTCATGCATTTGACAAAGCTGTCAGAGAAGACCAGCAGAGCTTGAATCCAGATCAACCCTTGAGAAAACAAATTTGAAAATCTATGTTTCCTTTTGCAATCTGCCAGGTATGACTTTTACCAATCTATTTTATAGTTATTTTGCAGTAACTTCAATTTATTGGATATATTTTGGAAGTTTTAATTTTGTTAGTTTATTGGGTGTATTTAGTAAGTTTTAATTTTGTTATAATAAAGTAGTTAAAGAGGCAGCACATATTCATTAGTAAAATATTTTATCACAAAACTTTCTAAAAATATTATATTTCTGGCATAATTAGATTTATTATCAATATATTTGAATTAATTGATTATGTTTTAAAACATATTTTATTACTACTCTTATTATTAGTGACTCAGGTAATTAAAGATGACTACCACTAGCAATTAAAAAAATCCCTCCCCTTGAGGTTACTTTTTGACTTTTCATACCAGTCATACTTTGAATGTATAAGGTGTGTGCTGTCACACATTTCTGTTCATAATCAGCACAACACCACATCAACATGCTTAATTTATTCACAGTGGATGTGGCCAGAGAGCAGGTATGTGTAAGTTCAAAACCCCATACCGTCTTTTAGTTCAGGAATGAACTAAAATGAAAAGAAAACTGGATAGATTCGGGTGTTCCCAGTAATACAATAATACTAAATATTTATTTTTTCTGCAAACAAAAACTGCTGCTTTGTAGAAGGAAGTAACCTTTTTTTGAAATGTAGAATTTATCACATAATCTATAAGGAGGTAGTGCATTGTGCACAGCAGCACAGTTTGGGTGCATTGCTTTAATTCCCATCCATCAGCAATAAAAGTCACCATACAGCAGTAGCATTTGTCATAAGTTTACTGCAAAATTGTACTAGCAGTCATTGAGTAATAGGAAAACAGTGTTTCATTCTTTGAAACATCAGTAGCAGTACATTATCTCTTCTTATAAGATGGTCCTGCATTGTGTGCAGCTGTGTGGTATGCATGCAGTGTAATTATTCCCATGTGCCAGTAGCAAACTTCACAGCACACTGTAGCAGTAGTGTCAGCAGAAATAGTACAGGGAAATCATGCTGTCAGCTGCAGATTCAGTAGCAATACTTATTCCCCACTCAAGTGGCAGTCCTGCATCATGTGCAGCAGCACAGTACACACTTAGTACTGTCAATCCAAGGTGTCAGCTCTGAAATTCACCTCCTAGCAGTGGCACCAGCATAAACTGTACAGGGATTAGCACTGTATGTGTCCCATCCATAGGGAGGCCCTGCATCATGTGTAGCAGGGCAGTGCATGTGCAGTGCTGTCATTCCTAGGAATCAGCACTGAAATCTGCCACACAGGAGTAGATCCATGATAAATTATTCAAGAACATTTTACTACCAGCTGCACATCAAAAGGGCAATGTTGTTTTTTGGATCAACCAGTGGTGATTTTTCCTCAAATTCTATATGTTTAAGAAGTCATATTTTCAAAAATGTGCAATTCAGCAAATTGCACATTTTTAAGAACTTACATTTTTGAAAATGTGCATTTAAAAAAGAATGTGGAATTTGGGAAAAAAAACAGAAAGCAAAATTACATTCTGTTGTGATGCAATTTTCTGAAAATTACATGACTATGAAATGTTCAGTTTTGTGCTATTTTACAACTATAATGTAATTTTCACCCAGCACAATTTATTTATTTATTTATTTGCTTTTGGTAAACGGGTAAGTGCACTAGGCATAGCAATGCCTATTTTCAGGCAGAACCAGGGATGGTACAAATAACAAACAGTTTTAAGCAGTACAACAATTGGTAATACAGAGGGTACAGGTATGAATACAACTACCAGTAAGATAGAAATACAGTTGGGGGAAAAAGCAAGAGAGATGCAAGTGCGAATTCAACAATATTCAGGATACAAAATATGAGAGATATCATTACAAACATTTTACAAAATACAGTAAAAGTGCATTTAAACATTGCCTTAAGTAGGAACACAATAAAGTCAAATTGTGAGCAACCACAGGACTAAAGGTCCTAAGAAGTACAAGAGTGCTAGTTTAGAGAAAAGTTTCATGATCAAAACCAGGGTATATGTGTTATACTGTCGACCAGTAAGGCATGGATATAGAGGAGGGAGAAGTAGGAAATTAAGAGAGAGGAGTGGAGGTGGCAGGTGGTGTGAACCTAGGAAAAACAAGGGTGAGGCTAGAAAGAAAGAAGGCAGGAAGCCAGGTTTAGAGGGGAGAGATAGAGGAGAGCAGGGCAGCAGTTGGTAGAGACATGGTGGCCACGAGTTATAGGCTGGAGGGTCTAAGGTGGGCAAAGTATGTGCAGAGGGTTGGGACAAGTAGATGACTGTGGTATAGCCTCTTAAAACAGGCATGGGTCAGAACAAAACAAATGTCTTGGGGAAGGGAGTTCCAATATTTAGGTGCCGCACATGAGAATGCCCAAGCACCCAATTCCTATCCTCATCATTATGTGGGCACTCAAAGTCAAGGTCATTGTTAGCCCACATGGGAAACTTTTCAGGATATCTGTCCTACCTTCACCTGTTGTAGTATTACTATGGCAATGTGCCTGATGTTGCCCTGCATTGACATGATATAGTGTTTATCAGGGCCATGGCAATGGAATAGAGATAACAGGGCACACAGTCCAATCTCCAGAGACCCGTGTTTTTCTTAAATAAGAAATAACAAAAAATAACAAGAAATTCAAGGTATAAAAAGAAATAAAATGAAAAAAACACATGAAAGAAGTTAAAAAATGCTTTTTTTGGCAAAAACTAAATAAATGAAAGAAGCAGTTGTTGTTTAGGCTCCATTGTTAACACAGAGATGGTCTGCAAGGAAGCAGTAGTGGAATTTTCTGATTCACAAAACCTTTCAAGACCATAGCATAATGCTGCTTAACACAATGTAGTATACTAGGAATGCAATTTCTAGTGTGTATGATGTCATTTGAGGTATTTTATGAATGTAAATGTGATACCAAGAAATAAAACTACATTTTCAATGACTGAAAAGAAATAACTCCTGGCAAAGAGACTGGCTGCAGTTTTGTAAGCTGTAATTGGTAGGGAACAAACTGGTCTTATGCAAGGCCCTTGGGTTTCTGATCATGTGTGTACAATTTCCCACTTATTCTCAACATCCAGGGAGTCCGACACCCCAGTGGTGCTGGTTTCCCTTGACATGGAAAAAGCTTTTGATCAGGTTTCTTGACCTTTTCTGTTTCACACTTTGTCAATTTCTGGTTTCCCAGTAGAGTTTATTAAATTAACCAAATTACTCTACTCCACCCCTACAGCGCAAGTATTATGTAATGAAATTTTATCAGACTCCTTCCTTTATGATGAGGTACAAGGCAGGCATGCCCCTGTTTTATTTGTTTAATCTGTACCTTGAACCCTTGACTAGACACATCATACACCACCTATTAATTTCAGTTTTATCAATAGGCCCTTACTACTTTAAACTTTCTACATATGCAGATGACATTCTGCTTCATTTATCTAACCCCTCCACCTGGCTGCCTGCAGCCCTCCAAAGGCTTGCAGACTTTAGACAGTTGTCAGAATATAAACTTAATATCAGTAAAATGGTCATTGTGCCCTTCAACCTGTGGACTCACAGAAGGGAATTACCTTGAAACGTACAGTCCTGCTGGTCTGCTTCCGAATTCACTTATCTTGGCATTCAACTGGGATTGAGCACTAAAACTTTGATTGAACACAATTTAAATTCTATAGTTCAGGCTGAAACAGCTGATCTCATGAGATGGCATTCTCTTCTATTGTCCCTATGGGGAAAGTCTCCATAATCTTCAGGAATGTGTTGCCTCAAGTATTATACCCCCTTAGCATGTTAGGCATCCTCCTCTCACAGACATGGTTTTCACAGCTGCATTGGATTATCTCAGTTTTTTTTGTGGAATGGTGAAAAGCCCCGTATTGCACTTTCTAAATTATTTTTGGTGAAAGGGCATGGAGGGCTTCAATTGCCAAACTTTTATTGATATTATTTAACAGCTCAAGCTGGCAAGCTTTTGGTTTGGAGCCTTCCAGATATGGGGCTGGACCGGCACAACTCAGTCCATTTTGTATGGATTTTGAGATGTACCTATGCAAATTCCATGGCATTTCTCCATGAGCCTTACCTTATATCCCTTGGTCCAAGCTTTTGTTCCCTGTACAGAAGACTCCCATAGGCTGGTCAGTCTGGATCAATACTCAGCTATGTTGCCTTCTCAATTATGTAGCTCAGAAAGATCCAGCACAGACCCTTTGACTTGCTCCTAACATAAGGATCCCAAATAAACTGATACCTAGGGTTTTTCTTCCACAAGCTGAAATACATTGTCTTTTTTGCATAATGCGGGAAGACCACCTTATCATGTTCAATGAGTTTCAGCAGATTTATGCCCTTCTACAGTCCTCTATTTTTTTATTTGCTCAACCTATTCATTCAATATAAAGTTTTCTGGGCACTTGCCCCAGAGGCCTAGCAGATGGTATGGTATATCATAACTTGGCAACCCTAGTAAGTAAACCACATGCTTTATCGCTCTTATATAAAGCACTTACAGACACCATGGGGCACAATACCAGATGAGATGTGTTTATTGGGAAAAAGAGTTTCCTGCTTGTGCAGCATCTCTTGGGATGACTGCCCCCCTGGCAATATATTTATAGCTATACAAAACTGGATAAATTGCCCTTAATGCAAAATAAGATTCTCCATAATGCTTGTTGTACACCACAGCACCTGTTCAGGTTTGGGAATATACCCAGCCCCTTATGAAGGAGATGCAATGCACAGAATGGCACTCTCTGCCATCTGTATGGGCAAAGGTTACGAGTGGGGTACCTCAGGGCTTGGTATTGGGCCCTGCTTTATTTAACATCTTGATTTCATCCATGCAGTCATCAAATAACACCTGGATGTCTAAGTATGCAGATGACTGCAAAATTGGATGTATTGTAAACTCCCCAGAGGCAGCTGAAAATTTCCAGAAGGTGATATTATCCTTGGAATTATGGGCAAAAAGAATAAAATGAAATTTAATGTACAAACATGCAAAGTAATGCATTTGGGTCATAATAACCAGAGATAGAATTATTTTCTAAACCAAGTACTCTTGCAACAAACTGACAATGAAACAGACTTGGGAGTAATTATAGATAACAAAATGAATTTTGATAATAACACTATTATCAAAGTTAGGAAATGTCAACGAATTCTGGGTTGTATTTTGAAAAACATAAAGAGCAGACAACCAAGAGTTATTATACCTTTATATACGAGTTTGGTTAGATCACATCTGGACTACTGTGCACCTTTTTCTGCTCCTCATTCAATTAGAGGAAAGAAACTAATTGAGAGAGTCCAAAGAAAAATGACAAAAAAGATCACTGGCAAGGAAAATAAGACCTATGGGCAAAGACTGCAAGAATTAAACCTATACTTTATGAATTACCATCAGATTTGTGGAGGTCTTTGTTTAACATATAAAGCTATAAAAGATCCTGGTCTCACAGAGACTATTGGTTTGGAAATAAATTAAGTTTATTAAAACTCAGATCAGATACCATAATTGTAAATTAAGAGGAGCACACTGTAAAACCAAAAAGAGAAGCCAATGGTATACACAATGTTTAGTTAATATATGGCATACACTTTCTTGTCCTATTATTGAGATTTTATTTATTTATTTAGTTTTTGTTAACCGGGTAAGTGCGCTAGTCAGCAAGTGACTGTTTTCAGGCACGACCCGGGAGGTACAATTACAATACACAAAGAGTACAGCCAGATTATTAAGACAACGAGTACAAAAAATGCAGAGAGAAATATATATGGCAATGTAACATACATTAGTAAACAAAAATATACTTTAGCACTTGATCATGGAACATACTCAAAAATGTGAATAGTAGAAGGCAGAAAATAAGAGAGAGGATAGCATCAGTAGAAAAGACACAAGGAAGGGAAAACTGGCAAAAGGATGGGAGGGAGATATTAAGTGGAAAGGAGGTGCCGCCAGATAGCGCAACAGCGGGTGAGGTACCAACTCCGCGGGGCCGGGTTCATGGAGCCGGAAGACCGCAGGTGAAGAGAGGGTGGTGGGGGGAGTGGCAGTAGACGGCAACAGCGGTAGGAGGTAGGAAAATACAGCCGGTCTGGTGGAACCGATAGACGGCAGGGCGAGAGTGAGGATGCCGGTGAGAGGGGGATAGAGGCGGAGGAGTTACGGCAATAGCGGCAAAAGTGTCAAAGTCAAGCCGAGCCAGTGGAACCAAGAGACGGCAGGGCAGGGGAGGGGGGGTCGGTAGACAGTGGGAGTAGGCGGTAGTAGGTGGAGAGAGGTGACTAAGCACAGCCAGGAGGGTGGGGACTAAGGAGGGGCATGGATGAGGTAGGAACAGGTAAAGGTGAGTTTGGTGGGGAGTGGCAAAAAGGGGGGAAGAGGATATAACAGAAGAAGGGGGAAGAGAGCAGCAGTGGGGTTAAGTGAGGAGAGGCTGTGAAGTGAAGATAAGAATGTCATGGAGTAGAATAGCGACTTACAATTGTCAACAGCTAACATTAGGCTTATAAAGAAACAGGTTAAGGCAACATTAATTACAAGGCACAAAATAAAACATTAATTACAAGGCACAGTATAGAACACCCATTTGGACAGGCAAAAGTGCTAACAATGAGGAAACAGTACAAATGCAGCGGATCAGGTAGGGTCAAAGCAAACACATTTTTAACAGCTTGGAGACATTTAAACATCAACTGGATCAGCATATGGGTAATATAAAATTTGAATATCTATAAAATTATTCCACCCTCAGGTGGCAAGCTCATTTAAAGGCATCGTCCTCCTGAGCTTGTAAACCACTATGATACTATGATATGATATGATATGATATGATATGATATGATATGATCTTTTGTGGGACTGCATTTGCATACAGTTTTTCTGGGCACAAATTCAGTCCTGCTTAGATTCACTTCTAGGCCTTCAAGAGGCATTCACATTTGAACTTTGCCTTCTTTGCCTTGGCAATTCTTAGTTATTAGGCCCTCAAAGGTATCACATTGCCCTTATCTTGGCAGTGCCTATCTTTCAAAATTGGACTGACAGTCAACTTCCCTTCTACAAGGAATGGTATGTGGAAATGCTTACCATCCTTTGAATGAAAAAATCTATAGCTAGTCTCCGACATACTATGCAAAGGTATAATCAAAGATGGGAATGGTTGAGTACTCTTCTCCAACTGCGTTTATATTCCCCCCAAAGTAAATAAGGAAGGGTTACATGAATTTTCAGAGCTGCTATTAGTAAGCACAGTGGATGAAATCATTGCATTGGGGGATTTCAACTCTAACTGGTCGGGCATTGTAACAACTAGACTTACTGATGATATGGCACAATTAAATTTGTAGCAGCTTATCACCCTACCAACCAGGCTACATCTTAAAACCAAGATTCATATAGTGCTTGTCTTGTTGCTGACAAATAGGGTTAATCATGTTTTACATAGCTGTTTGATTGCTGATTCCCTCAGTGACCACTATCCTGTATTCTGCCTCTGGAAACATTCTAATAGACAAAGCATAAACTCAAAGATCGCAGAGTTTAGTAATTTTTCAGGTTTTGAACATGATGGATTCAGAAATAGTTTGCAACATGTTGATTGGTCCTATTTGGAGATGATACTGGCTATTAACTGTGCTTTGAACTTTTTCTTTGGGGAATTTATAAAAGTTTTGGATGCTCACACATCAATTATAAGAAAGCAAGTTAGAGGTCCTGAGTCCAAATGATTAAATCCCTCTTTGTTTAAAATGATGAAAGAGAGATACAAGGCATGGAAATTGTATAGATGAAATCAAACACCTGAAAATATGCAGAATTACAGATGTCTTCAAAATAAATGTAAGGCTGAAATTAAAAAGGCAAATGTTAACTATTTAAAGCAAAAGGACAAAGAGGGGTTGACAAATAGTACAACATTTTGGAAAACAATCAATAACCTGATTAGCCTCAGAACCAACCTGGAAGCAACAAACATAAAGGGAGATGCAAAGTTAAATGGCCCCTTATTAATAGCTAATGAATTTAATAGAATATTTACTAATTTAAATGCTGACAGGAGTGGTTCTAGGGCAAATCAGACTGTAACGAGACAAAATGAAATTTGGGTAGACCTAAATTCTGTCTTATGGCAGTAACTAGTTTTAATGTGTATAAACTTCTGAAACAACTAAAGATTGATAAATCCTGTGGAGTTGATGGACTTTCACCAAAATTATTAAGATTAGCATCAGCACAAATTGTGTACACCATTAGTCTTATTTTTAATTTGTCCTTTTGCTTGAGAAAGTTAACTGACATATGGAAGTATTCTTTTGTTGCTCCTATTCATAAGGCAGGATCTACTCAATAATTTTCAAATTATAGACCAATTTCCATATTGTCAGCCTTGTCAAAAGTATAGGGGAAAAAATCATGTATGGTCAGCTGATTGATTATGTGTACACACATGGTATTTTATTGCAGAGTCAACACTGGTGGTTCCAATAAGGGAGAGGGACAGAGACTGCCTTAGTTTCGTTCCTCAGCATGGTCCATGAGGGCATGGAAAATGGATGCCTGACTGGGGCTGTGTTCATGGTCTTGACCAAGGCATTCAACTTGGTAGATCATGCCATATTATTAGAGATATTGGAGCAGGTTGGAGTTGCAGAGTCAGCATTAGGGTGGTTTGCCAACTATTTAACAAATAGATATCAAATGGTTACATTTCAGGGATGTGTCTCTGAGAAGGAACTAGTTAGATATGGAGTCCAGCAGAGCTCCATATTGGGACCTATTTTGGTCTCAATATTTTTTGACTCTATTACAACAGTTATCAAAGATGTGAACCTTACATTATATGCAGATGATGCTGTTGTGTATTATCAAGGAACATCTGTAGCAGAACTGAATTCAGCACTAACAAGGGAATTAAATCTTATGCAAGAGTGGTTAATACATAATAAATTGGTGCTGAATGAGCAAAAAATGAAAATTATGTAATTTGGGACATCAACTAGGCTAAAAGAAAATGGAAATACACTAATGAGTAGATCAATAGATGGTACTGTTTATGATAATGTAGATAATATCAAATATTTGGGAGTAATATTAGATCCCAGTTTGAACTATAGTTCACATGTACAGATGTTTACATCTAAAATTAATGTAAAACTTGCTTTACTATATAGGCTGCATAACTCTTTGACTGATGACACATGATTAGCAATTATGAATCAATGTTTATTAGCTATATTACACTATGAGTAGATAGTTGTTGATAATGCCCCTATCAGCACAATACGGCAGAAATTTGTGTTACAACATAAAATAGGAAGATTTGTTCTTTTTGCACCAACTATTATGCACCACTGTGACATCATTATTAAATTGGGATGGTTACCCATTATGCAGTTGCATAAACTTGTCATGGCAAAAACTGTATTCAGAATACAGCAGCCAGGTGTACCTACACATTTAAAACATATTGTGATATTAAATAATGAAAATAATACAAGATCTACCAGTGATCACACTCAATTAAAAATTCCATTCAAACGTACAATTAGTGGGGAAGTGCACTTTCTCATATATTGCTCCTAAGATTTGGAACAGTATTCCTTTTAAACTAAGAAACAAAACTAGCTGGTCTGGTGGCACAAAGGGTTGAGGTGCTGGCGCCTTACCTCACATAACACCGGTGACCCAGGTTCGGGAACGGACTTTGGCACCAGAGGGTCGGCAGGGAAAAGAGTAAGACTGAGCATCCAGAGGACTGCTGTCCTCTCCTGGGGTGAGTTGGGGATTGGTGTCGATCTATAGCAGCCCCTGGTAGAGACCAGGGGAAGCTCAGATGCAGAGCAACTAGGGGAAGATCGGAGGAAAAATAGAAAATGTCGTCTCCTCCTACCAGATGACAGCCTCCCAGACCAGTGCCTCCTCGAGCTCAACTACAGCTGACCTGACTGCAGCAGCACCCAAGGCCAATACCTAGGCCGAGAGGCCATTTCTCCTCAGACGAGGATGACCCACCCGGCAAGGGTTATATCAGGTTACCCTGTGGCGGCTGCGACATGGAGTAAGGATCAGCAGCAGAGATGAGTGAGAGCAGATCATCCTTGTGGCAATTGCCTGAAGGAGAGGTAGAGGGGTCGCAGGGGAGATAAATAGATAACACAAAAAATAGAAACAAAACTAGTTATAATTTATTTGCAAAAACTTTAAAATCATACTTTGAAACTTTATCTACATGTGGTTGTTTTAAAGAACTGTTTTTATGTTTGATGTAGAATTTAGTCTCCTTTTTATGTTGTCTTGCATATGCACAAGCAACATTTTGTGGCAGTTGGAGATGGTAGTAAAAGAAATGCAGAGGTGTGTCATTTTTGGTGATTGCAGGGCATGCATTAGAAGAGGCATCCCTCATTCACCAATTAGCGAGCATACTAGTGGTGACACAAGTTTTATGCAGTGCCACCAACCTGAAACAAACTTGTGGCTGCAATCAGAGACAAGCTCGTTATGCAGCAGCACAGATGACACACCTCCCCCCTATGTGCCTTGCCTGGTGAAACATTTCAATAAACATGGCAGCTTCTCACGCTGTCTGCCTCTCACAATCCCTAGAAAGCCAAGTTCAGGGTTGCCCAGTCCCCCTGCTGGCATGTTTAACACTCCCCAAGATTGTGTGGCACACTGGGAGCCCACTCTAGTGTGCCTCCGTGGTGTTTGGAAGCAGACCGCACTGGCATGTTCCTGCCCTAGCCCCACCCCCATTGTGTGCCACACTGAGAGTACACACCAGTGTGGCCAACATCACCCCCCAAAGTCATGGGGCACACTGGGTGCCCAGCTCAGTGTGCGCAACATTTGTTTTCTTACACCTGTAAAGAAAGAAAAACATCTGCAGTGTTCCTTTTTTTAAAGTACCTGAAACAAAGAAAATTGTCCCTCGCTGTTGGCGGTGCCCGTCCCCAAACCCGCACCCACCCTCTGCACACCCCACCCCCCTTTCCCCATACTTAACTCTGGAGGTCAGCACTGTGATCTTCAGTGGAGTGGGAATACGTCTGCACTCTTCAAAGCTGACCATGAACTGAAGAAATGCCAGTAAGCTGTATAATGGTATCGATGGGGGAGATTTCAACTTAGGTGGATATCTCAGCCATTTTTTTTTACTTTTGGCTCCAAATTTTCAACATGGGGTTCTTGGGACCCTACCTCATGAAATCAGTCACTGTCATTTTGTTATTTGATCCCAAAAGGTGATTTTGTGGTCACTGCGTGGAATCACCTTTTGGGACTGATTAATGAAATGATAGTGCCACTGTTCATGAGGTGGGTTCCCAAAAAGACTATGTTACAAATCTGGTGAAAAGATGCCAACAAGTGACGGTGTTATGAGCATGTATTGTGGAGTTTCCATGCATACTCGTAACTTTGAGAATTTGTAATATTTTCACTCCAGTTTTTCAGCAATGCCATTTTTCACATGTCCTTATGAACAAACAGTACAGCTGTCATTTCTCACATCCTGCCCAAAATGTGTTTTCACACTTCTGGCACACAATGGCGTGGTCACTGTGGGAAATCACTGTTTGGGAAAGATTAAGAAAATAACAGTGACACTGTTCATGATCATGAGCAGAGGTCCCAAAATGCCTATGTTGAATATTTGGTGAACAAATTCAAAAAAATAACTGTGTTACAAGCGTGCATTGGCAATTTCCACACACACTTGTAACTCTGAGCATTTTTAATATTTTCACTCCAGATTTTAACATTGCCATTTTATTCACACCTCCTTACAGTATGAACAGTATAGCTGTCATTTTCCACATCCTGCCTGAAATGTGTTTTCGCACATCTGAAGCACAATGGTGCGGTCACAGTGGGAAATCAATGTTCAGGGCAGATTAAGAAAATGACAGTGAAACTATTCAGGAGGGAGGTCTCAAACTGTCTATGTTGAAAATTTGGTGAAAAAATTCCAAAAAATGACTATGTTATGAGCATGCATTGAGGAGTTTCTACGCACACTCATAACTTCGAAAATGTTTAATATTTTCACTCAGAGTTTCAACATTGCCATTTCTTTAAACCTCATTATGAACCTACTATGTATCTCTCTAACTTCTGCACTGCCAATGCCAATGCCAGCAAGACAGCATTGAGCATTGATAAATGCTTATTCTATGTGATACTGTTTATGAAATGTGCAACTAGTGTACCTGTGTGTGTTGTGTAAGTCTTTCTGTGGACTGTTTGTAAAGAGAATTGTATGGACCACAGGTCATGCCTGTAAAAGGGATTGTATCCCTGAGTGCTAACCAGTTTACAAATCAAATCAAATTGGCCTGAACTATATAGTTTATTTTGAACAACAATCTAGGGGATAGCTCCTTTTTGTAGGTCTAAGCTTATCATATTTTAGTACTACTTAGCATGTATTGTGCTTGCAATGCAAAGTAATGGAGATGTTCAAGCATTAACCTCTCCTTACCTCTCCTTCCAGATACTCTTGCCTTGACTGTCTTATTTGACACAGCTTTTTCTTAGACATGGAACTAGCTGCCATTAATTACTAGAATGTTGGGTAACTACTGACTTCTTTTTTGTATGGGTGATGGATTACTGTTTGCACAAAATCCAACACGTAAGTTGCTGGGCTCAAATGCAATGAGAGGATCGCATACAAAGGGTGACAAACTCTCAACAAAACACTCTGCTCCAAAATTGTATGCACTCATGAGTAGAGAAAAGCACTTCAGGCAGAAATTCTCAACCAAATAGTTGATTTATTTATCACCACTGTGGAAGCCTCTAACGCCTCGGCAATGTGCCTTCAAGGGGGCTTGTTGTAATCTGGCATACATTTTTCTGTTGTTTAAATACTCATCAGATAGTGACATCATACATTAATTTTCCAATCCAAATTGTCTTCTCATTAAAATCATGAAACCATTATCAATCAATTATTCCAAAACAAATTAACAAATCACATATAGAAAATCAGATATGTATATAAAAAAGATAAAAAGAAGAGCTCTGTACACACTGCTATTCTAAGAAGAGACAGAAAGACTGTGCACATTATGACCATGAATTCTTAGTAAGATGTAAGTTCAATTCTGATGTTTCTATTAGCAAACAAAAGTAAACTATACTGTATTGTACTATGCTACAGGGTTCACCTAATTATAAGGGATACACCTACATTTATTTCTTTCTTTTTGACTAGAAAATATCAACTAACAATCTTTGATTTTACTAGGAATCAAGGTATAAGTTCAATTATGATGTTACTATTGGTAAACATAAATACAGGGTTCACCTATTTATTAGGGATACAACAAAATTCTTTTCTTTCTTTTAAACCAAATGAACATCAATTCTATGGCATTATCCATTATTTCTATTGTTACTTTTTTACTTTCTTACTTTGTTGATCTTACATGGTCTTTTTAAGTGATGAAGTGAGTAGAGAAGCATATAAAGCTGCTGCTTCAAGGCCCATCTGTACCAGAAACAAAATGTCCATAGGTGGTCCTATAGGATCCAGCAAGAAGAAAAAGAAATACATTATTTTTACAATATTTGATACAGTGCAAAATCTCTTATAAAATAACTATCTCAAGCAATTAGACATAAAAAATATGTAAATAAATGTAATCCAGGAAGAGGGGGGAAGGGAAAGGGAGGGGGGAAGGTGGGGAATAGAGAAGAGAGAGAAAGAGGGAACAGATAGTGAATGGGGAGGGGAGAGGAAAGGTGGGAGGGAAGGAAGGGGTAAGGAGGAAGGGAGGAGGAGAAAGGGGACAAAAGAAGGGGAACAGAGATGGAGATAGAAAAGAGGAACAGATAGTGAATGGGGAGGGAGAAGGGAGGTGGGAAGGGAAGGAAGGGAGGTGAGAGGGGAAGGGAATAAAGGAAGGAGAAATAGAGAAGGAGAGAAAGAAAGAGGAACAGATAGTGAATGGGAAGGGGAAGGCGAGGTGGGAGGGAGAGAGGGGAGGTGGGAGGAGAAGGAAGGGGGTGAGGAGGGGGAAAGGAGAATGGGGGGGAAGGGGGAAGGCAAAGATACCATTCATCCCTAGATTCCAAGATTGTTTTTAAATGCAAAGCAGACATTTTAAAGCAGGTTCAACAGACACAAATAGCAATTTTAAATCATTTGACATCTGATATTAACTACACCCTACTGGTGAAAAGCATGGCAGAAAAGAACAATGTTAATTTTTCAAAAATGGTTTGAGGTCCCATCTATCATTTAAGCCTCTGGGATTGATTGTATCAGCATTAAATATCCATGAATTTTCTCTTTGTAACAGTTTTTTGGCCTGTCATCACCTCTTTGTTCACATTTTACATGTTCTATGCCCATTAATTTGCACTGTGATACATCCCCATTGTGTATACAATTGAAGTGCCTCCCTACTGGTGTATCCATTTTTTATTAATAATTGTTCTCAGATGTTCTTGAATTCTTTCTTTTATGGGGCCTTACAGTTTTCCCTATATAGTGCAGATTACATGTGTGCCATAACATGTACACAACAAATGATGTTGTGCAAGTAATGAATTCTCTTATTTCAATTTGTGTACCATTCAGTAGATTGTATATCAAACCCCTATTCATGTATTTGCATACATTGCATCCCCCACATTTATGATTACCCTTTGGTTTAGAAGGTAGCCACATCCTATTTGGTTCTTCTTTTCGAAAAAAATAACTCTTAACTAATTTATCTTGTACATTAGCTGTGTGTCTAAAATTGTATGTGCTCATGAGTAGAGAAAAGCACTTTAGGCAGAAATTCTCAACCAAATAGTTGCAAAACTCACGTTTCAGCCATTCCCACTTTACATTTTCCTGGTTTCAGCACTCAGAAAGGGTGAAGTTGGAACAGAAAACCGTGTTCAAAAGAGACCACTTTTGCTTTTGTGCAGTTATTATTTAAAGGAAGAGAACAGTATAACATGCTCCTTAGAGTATGATGCAGTAGCTGGTCATATAGGTAGTATTGTTTGGAGTAGCTGGTCCATCTTGAAATGTGACCCAACAATAAGAGCTGCACTACCAGAGACACCTAGAATTACATTTAGATGCACAGCTAATTTACAAGATAAATTAGTTGAGAGTCAATTTTTTTCGCAAGGCTCCATCCTGGGTCCCATCCTTTTTGCCATTTACATCAACAATATTGACTCCAATCTCTCTCTTTCTAATATCCACCTTTTTGCTGATGACACTGTACTTTATGTGAGCGATCCCCTCACCATCAAAAGCCTGTGAGCTCCTACAGTCTCAATTCTCCCTCCTCCAGCATAACCTATTAAGAAAGAAATTATTACTAAATGCTAAGAAAACCAAAGCTATGTTCTTTGCCACCAAGTACTGTTCTTCCACTATCCCATCATTCACCCTCCCACAACTCTCTACCATCCTTGGTGAAAATCTGGAATATGTTGACAAATTCAAATACCTAGGAGTATGGATAGACAATAAACTAGACTATACTACCCACGTTGAAGAGCTCCTGAAAAAGCTAAGGCAAAGACTTGGTCTATTCTTTAGGATCAAACACTACCTGACCAAGATTCCAAACAAAGATTAATCCTTGCATCATTCATGTCCTCATTGATTATGCTGACTTCCCTATGGTCATTGCTCCTCTCCCATCTAAACAAATTAGACACCCTGTATCATAGAGCTATTAGATTCATTACTGACCTTCCTCTAGCACCCATCATTGCTCTCTCTACAAT
Organism: Neoceratodus forsteri; assembly: GCA_016271365.2. Lineage (NCBI taxonomy): Eukaryota > Metazoa > Chordata > Ceratodontiformes > Ceratodontidae > Neoceratodus > Neoceratodus forsteri. The sequence continues at coordinate 1,607,646,373 of CM057449.1, forward strand.
GCAGTCAGCTGGACATCCCTGCAACATAGAAGAAGAAAAATGCTGCTACCTGGATCTACAAAGCTCTGACAAACAAACTCCCTTCCTACATCTCAGACTGCTTCAACCAGATCACATCCAGGCTCCTACACCTTGAGGATCAACAAACTGATCCTGCTGAAGATTCCTATCACCTGCACCGGTATGGAAGAGCTGCAATCAGTTATTCCCTGGCACTTATCTGGAATTCTATCCAAAGACATTGAAAATGGAACACTGATTACCCTTCCATCCTTCAAAAGCTGTACACCAGCCTAATCCCAGATTATGTGCAATTGCTTCCATAAGGCCTAGTCCTCCCACACCCCACCCTCCCACACCCCTCTCTCCCCACCCTCTTTTAAAGCTCCTCCTCTATTCTTCTATCATTCCTCTGGTCCTTTTCACATCAAACCTCAAACATATATACCCACCCATGTACCATTATCCAAGCCTTATCCCTACTAGACTGTTTGTTTCTCTCCTTTATTAGGTTTTGGTTTACTGTCCTTTGCCTTGTATATATGTAAATATTTGTACATCTATCTCACTCATAAATGATTATATTTGTGCTTATTCAATATCATGTTTTTGTATACACTCTGTAACCTTTTTTTGTTATGACCACTCAGGTCCATCTTGTAAATGAGCTATGCTCAATGATGTTCGCCTGAATAAATAAAGATTTTGATTGATTGATTGATTGACATGTTATGGTGCACATGTGATCTGCACTATATAGGGAATACTGTAAGGCCCCTAAAATAAAGAATTCAAGAACATTTGAGAACAATTATTAATAAAAAAAATGGATACACCAGTACGGAGGCACTTCAATTGTATACACAATGGGGATGTATCACAGTTCAAATTCATGGGCATAGAACATGTAAAATGTGAACAAAGAGGTGGTGACAGGCCAAATAAACTATTACAAAGAGAAAGTTTGTGGACATTTAAAGCTGATACAATCAATCCCAGAGGCTTAAATGATAGATGGGACCTCAAACCATTTTGAAAATTAACATTGTTCTTTGCTGCCATGCTTTTCACCAGTAGGGTGTAGTTAATATCAGACGTCAAATGATTTATAATTGCTGTTTGTGTCTGTTGAACCTGCTTTAAAATGTTTGCTTTGCATTTAAAAACAATCTTGGAATCTAGGGATGAATGGTAACTTTGCACGCCCCTTCCCCCCTTCCCCTGTTCTCCTTTCCCCCTCCTCACCCCCTTCCTTCTCCTCCACCTTCCTCTCTCCCTCCCCACCTCCCCTTCCCTTCCCCAATCACTATCTGTTCCTCTTTCTCTCTCTCCTTCTCTATTTCTCCTTCCTTATTCCCCTCCTCACCTCCTTCCTTCCCTTCCCACCTCCCTTCTCCCTCCCCATTCACTATCTGTTCCTCTTTCTCTCCTTCTCTATTCCCTTCTTTATCCCTCCTCCTCCTTCCCCTCCTTACCCCCTTCCTTCCCTCCCACCTTTCCTCTCCCCTCCCATTCACTATCTGTGCCTCTCTCTCTCTTCTTCTCTATTCCCCACCTTCCCTCCTCCTTTCCCCTTCCCAACCCCCTTCCTGGATTACATTTATTTATATATTTTTATGTCTAATTACTTGAGATAGTTATTTTATAAGAGATTTTTCACTGTATCAAATATTGTACAAATAACGTGAAAATAATGTATTTCTCTTTCTCCTTGCTGGATCCTATAGGACCACCTATGGACATTTTGTTTCCGGTACAGATGGGCCTTGAAGCAGCAGCTGTATGTACTTCTCTACTCGCATCATCACTTAAAAAGGCCATGTACGATCAACAAAGTAAGAAAGTAAAAAAGTAACAGTAGAAATAATGGATAATGCCATATAATTGATGTTCATTTGGTTTAAAAGAAAGAAAAAAATGTTGGTGCATCCCTAATAACTAGGTGAACCCTGTATTTATGTTTACCAATAGTAACATCATAATTGAACTTATACCTTGATTCCCAGTAAAATCGAAGATTGTTAGTTGATGTTTTCTAGTCAGAAAGAAAGAACAGAATGTAGGTGTATCCCTTATAATTAGGTGAACCCTATAGCATAGTACAATATAGTATAGTTTACTTTGTTTGGTAATAGAAACATCAGAATTGAACTTACATCTTATTAAGAATTCATGGTCATAATGTGCACAGTCTTTCTATCTCTTCTTAGAATAGCAGTGTGTACAGAGCTCTTCTTTTTTTTTTTATATACATATCTGATTTTCTATAAGTGATTTGTTAATTTGTTTTGGTATAATTGATTGATAATGGTTTCATGATTTTAATGAGAAGGTGATTTGGATTGGAAAATTAATGTATGATGTCACTATCTGATGAGTATTTAAACAACAGAAAAATGTATGCCAGATTACAACAAGCCCCCTTGAAGGCACATTGCCGAGGTGCTAGGGGCTTCCACAGTGGTGATAAATAAATCAACTATTTGGTTGAGAATTTCTGCCTGAAGTGCTTTTCTCTACTCATGAGCGCATACAATTTTGGAGCAGAGTTTACTGTTTGTACACCCTGATGCATCTTACATTGTTGAATGTATATGATGGGACGTATGTTTCTGTGCTCCGTACTGTTATAAATTGAAATAGAATGAAATAATTAAAAAACTAAATGACACAAAATTCCAGAAAAATAAAATTAAAAATTATAAAAAATAAAAAGCATTTCACAGGGCTCTACCATTTTCACAGTGTACTTACTCTAGGATTGTTTATAACCCTCCAAAATTGCATGCCCATACCCATACCCATACCCCTCCATGGACAAGGTATCTAGTAGGATCCTGGTGGGCAGCAGCAGTAGTGGCCTGGCCTGCATTCTCTTTATGTTCCTCATGCTGGTGGTGATCTGTTGCATGCATGTATTATTCCATGACCTCCACCTAAGTGACCTGTTCCCTGCAATGTGGCCTGTCCTTTAAAAAACAATGCATCAACAGGAAGTGGCTGTTCTGTAAACAAATTCAGATACACAGTGGCACCTGCCAGGATACATAGATACATACAGTAGATGTTGTCGGCGGATAAGGGCCTTGTGGCCCATCCAGTCTGCCCTATGCCTCTTTCTAATGCTTAAGGTACCCTAGATGCTACAAGCCCCCTCTTTCACCCTAGCTTGATAATTCGCATGTGCCTATCCCACGCATTCTTGAATCCTTGAACCATGACCAGCCCCATCACTTCCTGAGGGAGACTGTTCCATCTCTCCATCACCCTTTCAGTGAAGTAGAATTTCCTCAAGTTATCTCTAAGTTTTCCATGTTTTAGTCTCATGCTGTGCCCCCTTGTTCTGTTTTTCCCTACATGTGAAAGATGATCCCCTCTGATACCCTGTTGGTCCTTTAGATATTTGAAGGTCTCTGTCATGTCCCCATTCTCTCTCATTTCCCACAGGGAGCACATATTTAGAGCTCTGAGTATCTCCTCATATGACTTACGCTGCATCCCCAACACAATTTATATCAACCTCCTCTGTACCGTCTCCTTCCTGTCTATGTCTTTTTGGAGATGGGGCCTCCAGAACTGAACACAGTACTCCAGATGAGGCCTTACTAGGGAGTTGTACAATCGTACCACCACTTCCCTCCTTCTACTTGTTATACCTCTCCCTTTCACCCTAGCATTCTGTTAGCCTTTCCAACTGCTTTGTCACACTGTTTAGCCACTTTGAGACTGTCTTCTAAGACTACCCCTAGATCTCTTTCCTCTGTGTGACCTCCAGTGTTACCCCATCTAGTTCATACTCAGCCATAGGATTCCCTCTCCCTAGATGCATAATCTTGCATTTTTTTGCACTGAAACCCAACTGCCATTCCTTGGACTAGTTTTCTAGCCTCTTCAGATCCCTCCTCATTTTTCCTATACCTTCCTGTGTAGCTACTCTTTTACGTAGCTTGTATTATCTGTGAACAGGCTAATTCTCCCTGTTAGACCCTCTGCAATATTGGTTATGAAGACATTTAAGAGCACTGGTCCCAGCACTGATCCCTGAGATATGCCACTTATTACCTGTCCCTCCTGTGAGCTAACCCCATTTACCACTATTCTTTGTGTTCTGTTACTCAACCAGTTTCTAACCCACATGACCACCTCTGTCCCCACCCCCACAGTTGCCAGCTTGTGGTTTAATTTCCTGTGTGGGACTGTGTTGAAGGCCTTCCTGAAGTCCAGATAGGCCACATCTACTGTTCTGCCCTGGTCTATTTCCTTTGTCACCTACTAAAAAAAATCAGTCAAGTTGGACTGGCATGACCTCCCTGCAGTGAATCCATGTTGCCTTGGGTCCAGCAGCCTCCTTGTCTCTAGGTAGTCCACCAGCCTTTCCTTAAGTAGGGTTTCCATCATTTTACCTACTATCGAGGTCAAACTGACTGGGAGGCAGTTTCCTGCCTCCTCCTTGCTGCCACTTTTGTGAAGGGGTACCACTTGTGCCCTCCTCCACTCCTCCAGAACCATGCCTGTTTCTAGTGATCCACTGAACAGCTTAGCCAGAGGGTTAGCCAGTTCCTTCTAGAGCTCCTTTAGGTCCCATGGGTGTATCCCATCAGGCTCCATAGTTTTATCCACCCTAAGCTGTTCTAGTGCTTTTTTTACTCTGTCCTCTGAAAAAGGTCTAATGTCTACCTCTTCTCCCTGTTTGCCCTTCTCCATTAATGGGGACCATCCCCATTGTCTTTTTCCGTGAATACGGAGCATAAGTATTTGTTGAGGATGGTCTCCTTGTCAGTGTCTTTCTCTACTACCCTGCCTCCCTTTTCCCTAGTATCACAATCCCTCCCCTGTCTTTCTTCTCTCACTAATATAGGATCAGCCCCAGTGTCACAGTGTGTTAGTTTCATGCATGAGAACTTCGATTGAATTACACTGTCTCCTGGAGAATGCTGCACAATTCTGCAGACATTTACAGGATCAGCCCTGCGATGCTGGCAGCTGCCACTATTAGCATGCTCAGCCGTTGTTCATTTACAAACTGTAATCAAATTTCCTATAGAATACCTTCTTTTTCTCGGTGTGCTTCTGGTGCATGTCATACTGTACAGTATATCAGTAATTAAACAGAATCCAATGTACTTCCCAAAAGATCTGGCTTGTCAGCATAGCCTAGAGGTTAGAGTAAGGAGCTGTGAATGATCTTGGTACAGCCAACAAACCTGGCTTTGATTCCTGCAACCACCACTTGAACACTGTGTGACTCTAAACAAGTCACTTAGCCTCCTCAGTTCTCCTGGATCACCCCTGAAAAGAGGCACATGTGCCTAGAGGGCCTTACATGGTTACCAAAGGGAAAAAGAAATGGTCATCTTACCAAATGTGTCTCTCACTCACATTTTCTTTCATGATTTTCAATGGGGTTACTTGCTCATCACATTTCAGATGAGATGTGAATTAAGCCCAACCACCAGGCAAAAAGGTGAGCCCCATAGCTGGGTACCCACTCAACAGTTAAAACTTTAACTCTCTAGTATTGACTTCTTAATGTTCACATTTTAAAAAATGCAACCACTTAAAATTTAGCAAGTGATCAGTGGAAATCTTGCTAATGAAGGTGCTGTAGCCACATACTTTCTAATCATTAAACATATCCAGATTTACTAAGCCTAACTGAATTCAGAGGCAATGGAGGCTGACACACCATCAATAATTCTTATAATAAAGCAGGAAAAAATGCACGGTAATGTCTGTATCAAGTAGCTAAATAAGGCTAGTAGTATTAAGGGGTAAGAACACCATTTTTTTTTGCAGGTAGATTCTTTTATTTTGTTACAGAGACAGGGCATATATCACAGTGCATATATAAGTGATATATTTCATACAGATTTTACATACTGTATCACAGTAAAGTATTCACAGTGCATTTACAATACATTTGAAGAAAGTGGACAAAATCACGGTCATGACATGGGACTGGGTTGTTACTCGCAATGTGGAGTACTGGGAGGGGGAAGGGGCTCATTCACCATACCAGTTACCACCAGCAGGTGGGAAGAAGCAAAATTGGGAGCACTCAAGGTGGCTTTAACATATCTTTACCCAAAGGGTTTACAAAATGTGATGGTGCATTCTGAAGGTACTGCATAAATGGATCCCATTTATCCAGGAAGGCACGCAGGGTTGATACAGCCAACTCAGTTAGCTTGGAGAAACTGGCCAAATTAGCCATGGCTACTAACCAAGCCATGAGAGAGAGGGTACATCCCTAGTTCTCCATCTACATAGAAGCAACCATTTAGCCTCCACTGAGGCCTGTATAAGCCAGGACAAGTGAGGGTAAGATGGTCTGAATTCAGTGGGCAGGAGCCCCAAGATCCAAAAACTAGGAGAGTTGGGAACCTTTCTCCCCAATACATTGGAACAACATGCAAGTATTTCCAGCCAGAAAGGACGGATAGGATCACATTGCCACAGTATATGGAGTAAATCTGCTCCATTTACATTACATCTCCAGCACCTATCGTTCGTAAGTAAATTCATTTTCTTTAGTACTACTGGAGTACGGTACCAGAGATGTCTTATCTTATTTTGGATAAAGAAGCTTCTGGGGTCCCCACAGGCTTTAGTTGCTATTAACCAGCCCCTTTGCCAGGCTTCCTCAGTGATGGGAAGATTTAACATATGCTGCCACCTAGTTTTGGCAGGTAGGGATGGGTCTGTTAGAGCACCCCTCATATACCTATAAATACGGCCTACCAGGCCTTTCTGTGATTGTAGCCAGCCATCTAGAGGCAGTTTGTTTTGTTTGGCTCTGCCCTTGCCTTGACACATCGAACACCCGCACCCTCTTTTCAATCCGGATGAATAAACATGTATAAATTGAAGATATCACCAAAAATCACTAGGACCCAAATTAAACTTCTCTTTCAGACAGGTAAAACTATTTATGGTATGGCCATCCTCCATTAGTATGTCTTGTAGAGTGTTGATCTGCTTCGCCTTCCAACACTCCCAGTTCAGGGGTTTATGATCAATGGTCCAACCTGGGTTGTTCCATAGAGGGAGGTATTTCCCCAGATTCAAACAGGAGTTACTTATGGCCCCCATTTGATACTAGGCCTTATGAGCTGCTTTTATTGTGAGCCAAAACTGAAAATTAGAAGGGAGGGGATTGCCCATACATCCAACCAGATGGGACCCTTGCAGGGCCACCCTTTCTATTGCTTCCCAAGCTGGTAAATCAGAGTTGTTTCTCCGAAGCTGTCTGCATGTGGCTGCGGCTGAAAACGCATATGCATAATGTTGAAAGTGTGGAAGGCACCACCCACCCTTGCTCCATGGAGCACGGAGTTTGGTTCTACTATACCGAGGGGTTTTATTTTCCCACATAAACACCCATATTATACTATCCAGTAATTGAAACCATTTCTTGGGGATCTCAATTGGAAGGTGGGATAGTATGTAAAACACCCTCTGCGCAATCATCATTTTAATTGCCACCACTTTCCTGGGGAGAGAGAGGTTTAACTGTTTCCACCTTTGAGTTTCTACCTTGAGGCTATCAATCAGTGGAGAGAGGTTAGTCTCCGGAAGGGAGGATACATTAGCATTTACCCTAATACCCAGCTACTTAATTCCCGCCTTGGCACTAACCAAGCCCACCGCTGAGATATCTTTAGATGAAAGCTGCTTATTCAGGGGGAGGACTTCTGTTTTACCCTGATTAATCCTAAGGCCTGAGATGATAGCAAAGGATTGGAGTAACTTCACAATATATTCTGCACTGAATTGAAAATCGTCAGTTAGAATGACACAGTCATCAGCATATAACAGCTTCTGATATGACTCAGAGCCTACCCGTATACCTTTAATATTTGGATCCTCTCTCAAAGCACTAGCCAGGGCCTCTATGACCAGCACAAATAACATCGGGGAGAGGGGACATCCCTGCCTGGTGTCCCTATGTAGTTCGAATGGTGCAGAGAGTGTGTTATTAGTAAGCAGTCTGGCCATAGGAGATGTGTACAGTGTTTTGACCCAGCCCTAAACACATTACCAAAGTTGTAGTGCAGCAGCATAATGTGGAGAAAATTCCACTCTACTGAATCGAAGGCCTTCTCAAAATCTACTGAAATAGCAGCTGCTTGAGTGGAGGCCATCCCTGCCATCTGTATAAGGGAAATTAAGGATCTAATGTGATCTGAACTGGCACGGCCCTTCACAAAGCCCACCTGGGAGGTGTGGATCAAACAGGGGAGGATTTTCTCCAATCTAGCTGCTAGTACCTTAGCCAGTATTTTGGTGTCCGCGTTAATCAATGAAATGGGCCTACAGCTTGTAGGTAGGGTGTGCTCCTTACCTTCTTTGCGAAGGACTGTGATGATCGCCTCCCTGAGGGTGGTGGGGAGAATCTTCTGATCCCAAGCTTCTTGTAACATATCCCTTAGTGGATGAGATACTATCTCTGGTATTACCTTATAAAAATCAATAGAGAACCCATCTCCCCCTTGGGATATTTTGGGGGCCATTTTATTAATTGCCTCTTTTATTTCTTGAATCTCCATGGGCCTCTCTAGATGGTCTCTCTGGGCATCTGTGAGTTTAGGAAGTCGTGTACCTGCCATGAACTCCTCAAATTTATACTCGTCCCGGGTAGTGTGGGAGCTGTACAAGGTTTTGTAGACAGATAGCATGATTTGGTTAATGACCACTGGTTTACTATGTTTTACTCCCTTATTGTCCCTTAGTTGGGCTATATGCCTCTCAGCTTGTTGTTTTTTTCCGGAAGGCTAGGAGTTTCCCAGCTTTTTCTCCCCCCGCCCAGTATTTATGTTTTAATCTTAGAATTTGTAATTCCACTTTTCTAGATGCAAGCATGTTTAATTTCATTTGTAGGGCCAGGAGGTCGTGCAGCAGATCAGGGTTCTGGAGTTTAGTAGGGTCCTTCTTGTATAGGCCTTCTTTCTCTCCCAATACCTTCTCTAGTTCCTTAGCCCCATTTTCTCTCTGCTTCCTACGGTAGGCAGCATAACTAATCATGCAACTCTAATCGTGGCTTTAAAAGCCTCCCAGATGGCTGCTGCAGTTGCAGACCGATGAGGATTGTCAGAAAAAAAGGTTTTAACCTCCTCTTTAAGCCACTCTTTGAAGTCTGTCTCCTGGAACAATAGGGGGTCTAACCTCCAACTGACTGACCTAGTGTGGGGAGCAAAAGGACCCAAGGCTAATGTTAAAGGGGCATGGTCTGAAATGTATAAAGGGGCAATTGTAACATCAAGTACCTTATTTATAATGTTCAGAGAGATAAACTAATAGTCTAATCTACTAGCAACTTGTTTGGCCTCAGAGAAATAGGTATAGTCCCTCTCAACCGGTTGGGCTACTCTCCATATGTCTTGCAGCTTGTGCAGGGATAACATATCCTCTAAAGCCCTAATGGATAGGGGGTGTGCATCTGGCTTGGAGTTGTATCTATCCAGGAGGGAATCCATAGTTAAATTAAAATCCCACCCAGGAGAATGTGATCCTCCCCTGCCGACAACTCCAATAGCTCTTGTGAGACTTTATGAAAAAAATCGGGGGTGCCCTCATTTGAAACATAAATATTAGTTAAAACTATATTCCCTGTGGGGGTGCCTACTTTGGCTAATACCCATCTCCCTCCTTTGTCAGCTCTTTGTTCTTGCATAGACCATTTTAAGTTTTTGTGACACAGTATGGCAACCCCTCCTCTGGTTTTGTTAGCCACACTATGAACTTCCCATCCCACCAATTCCTGCCATAGTTTTTGCGCTTCCATATGATTTAGCTTAGTTTCCTGTAAGAAGGCTATCTGAGTTCTCAGGGATTTAAGTCTGGCAAGTACTTTCTTATGTTTAATGGGTGAGTTCAGGCCCCTCACATTCCATGAGGTAGCCGTTACCATATCTTTACCTGCCATAAGCAGTAACAGTCAAAATTGCCCGAGAGCCCCACCTAATTACCAGGAAACTAAGAAGTCTGTATGTAGGAATCTTGGCCTTTGAAACAACTCCTAGTCCCTTCCCATGTCTGCCGTCTGTATTTCTGCAACCTCCACATACACTGTGAAACAATTCGCTTAATGCCCTTCTAGTCCCTATAACAACTTTTTTTTGTACCTTTCCATACCACCATCCTTGTACCAAACCATCGCCTAAAAAGGTCTCCTTGTACAATCTGACCATTGCATATGGATATGGTCCATGATCAAGAGAACCGCTCCTGAGCGCGGGGCCTGGTAATTTACCAGAAACCTCTAATTTTGCAATCATCCTATAGTGTGACCTCTACTGCTACTTGCCCCAAATAGGGCCCTGTGAACCCCCCTCAAAACTCACCATGCGTGGAGTACCAGGTTATAAAGCAGCAAATCATAGAACATAAAATTGACACCCTTAAACCATGTTTGAACCAACAATAAACCCCAGATCAGTTCCCCCTTTTAACCACTAGATGGGGGAAACACGCTCTCTAACTAAGTGAACCCAGCATTTGCTGTGCACATCTAAAAAAAAATAATAAAAGGCTTTGCGTTAACTCTCTGATGTAGTTAGAAAACACCCAAATAACATGACCCATATTAGGCCTTAGGCCATCCAACAAAGGAGGCAGGGCAAGCCCCAAAATACTGCCCCCTCGCCATAACCAGACAAACATAAAAGACCCTACTCGGGTGCCAGCCAAACAAGGGGAACTATCCCCTATATGTTAACTGGCAAGAGGGAAGGATGGGGAGAGTAACTCAACCCCTCCGTAGCCCTTCAAGGCCCAGCAAGCCAGGCAGATAAAGTAAGGTTGGAACCCCTCAGTCATCTTGGCGGCTGTTGCTCGACCTGCAGATCCCCCTCGCATTCGGCCCAGTCTGTGCACTGTGGGACCCAGTCCTTAAACAAACTCTGATCCGTGAGATCTTCTGGGGACGGACAGTCTGAATTCTTTAAGTCCAGGGCATGCAGCACAAGGTCCCTCAGAGGTTCATATCTATTGGACAGCCCCAGCACCCAGCACTTACAATCAGTCTTTGCACCCCTAGCACCTTACCTGTCATATTCCCTCGACAAGACCCCCTGGCTGCACTGTTTGCCACCCTCGCCCACCTCCCCCCCATATCTCCATTCCTGCCTCTGCCCCAACCACCTCCATTCTCTCCCTTACCCCTGCACCTCCTTCCCCCTCGATCTCCTACCCTCACTTCCCCACCACCCACCCCTTCCCTTGTCTTGCTCATAGCTCAAGTCTTTGTACTGGTTATTACATGCCTGTAAGTCAATGACTATATGTTTGTAACTAAAAATGCTGACTGTTGCACACGCTGACATGGAACCTTTGTAAAAGAGCCTTGGCTCAAAGGTATTGTAATCCTAGATTGAAATAAAAAAAAATAAAACAGCTTAATAGGTGTAATGGCTGGGGAAATCGTGCTGTCATCTGAGAGGATTTGCAATCTCTGTCTGGTCCTAGATCTGTTCTTCCTGACCGGCGACTTTCTGCTCGGTGTATCCCTCCCAGGCTTTCTCGATCGTCCCCACTGAGTTCTCCACCAGGCCCCCGGCTCTGTATCCTTCAGCTTGGAACTGGTTGTTATCTCCATAGAAATCGGGGAGTTCTCCCTGTGCAGTTTACTTGTGCTACTCGGAGGTTGTGGGAATTTGGTTATGTCGCTGCTCGGTATCTGTATGTTATGCAGAAAGTGTTCCACATCCTCAGGGCTGCTAAATGTATGACAGACCCCGTTGTATTGGATTCTGAGCTGCCCTGGATATCTGAGTGAGGTGGGAATACCCATCTTGTATAGTTGCTGTTTCACCTCTGCGTATGCTGTTCTCCACCTTGCTAGCTCCTGAGAGAAATCCTGGTAAAGCTGGATGGTGCAACCTTGCCACATTAGGGACTTTAGTTCTCTTGCTAGCAGGAGATATCTCTCCTTTATTGGGTATCGAAAAAATTTGCACAATATTGGACGAGGGTGCTCACCAGGTTTGGGTTAGGGTGCAAGTGTGTGGTGGGCTCATTCAATCTCTGGTGGGACCTCGAGCTCCAGCCCTAGTATCGCTGGCAGCGCATCCTCCAAAAAGGATATCATGTCCTTGCCCTCCATTCCTTCTGGAATTCCTACTATTCTGATGTTCCACCTTCGAGCTCTATTTTCCAAATCTGGCCGTGATGTTCCCTCAGGTGACCGTCGTGCTGTAAAATTTGTTCAGATTGCTGCTTTATAACTTTTTCGGAGCCCTCCAACTGCTGGGCTAGTACTCACAGCTCCTCATTTATTTGTGTAGATACTTGCTTTAGCTCTGTAGTATCTTGTAATACTTTGCTTAGCATCACTGTCATATTCACAATGTCCTTGGCCAAGCTTTCAGAAGTGGTGGAGGAGGCCATTTCTCCCCTGCAGTCTCTGGGTTGATGCCTGTACACCATGCATCAAACTGGGTACTCCAAAAACTCGGGAGGTGCTTGGTTCTTGGCCTATATAGTGTGTGAGACGCAGCCAGGCCTGAGTTGTTAATCGCAGGCATAGAGTTGTGAGTCTGCCTCCAATTCACACAAGAAACATCTTAATTGAAAGATCTGGTGATCCGACAATGAGAGCTTGCTCTTAGAAGCGCTGATCTCCCGACTGGATGTCACGGATAGGCTGCTAGGGGTTCACAGGGTAACTCCAGCAAGAATTAGCATGCCACCATGTTGGCTGTCAGGCTCCGCCCCCAAGAACACCATTTTAATGTAACTAAATTTGGTGGCTTACTGAAAAGAATGGGCATGTAGTTTTCAAGCAGTAGGAGCACTTTTATTTGCTTTCACTTTAGCTTAGTGTTCTATCCTGACATCTATTTTTAAAACCTTTCTCCTGTCACATTTGAGGAGTTTATGTACTGTAGATTACTAGGAGTGGGTAAGATCTTTCAGTAGGCATCACATCCAGTTACTTTTGCATATTCACAAGAAGAGGAAGCATCTTGAAATTGATCACATCTCCATTGCAGAGCAATAATTCCGTATTGTCCAGCCATTATGGTGTCAGTGACTGACCCCTGTCACCCTCACATTGTGTATGCCTGCATGGCTATAATATAAGGATAACGATGGGTAACAAGGTCATAGAAATGGGAGGTCAGCCCATGCCCATCAACCAGAACCTGATTCTGGAGGACAAGCCATACAGTCTGCCCTTCCTCGCAATTGCATCAAATAGTGATTCATATGTGGTTGTTTACTTTAGGACATGGGCCATTACTGACTTTTTTGTATGTAAGCTCACAAATATAGTGGTAGCCAATTACATGATGCAGAATATTCAGATATATCATGATACGTCAAAGGAAATCTCCATTCATTTCAATTGTATTTCTGTGATATTTCCTGATATATCCAGATATATAATGACTCTTGTCACTGGTTGTCACAGTATAGATACATACCTGTAAACTGTTGCCATGTGTAATGCTACATCACCCATCTTTCCATTTGTGCATTCCAAATCAACAGCAATGGGTACCACATCTGGACCTTGACCCTGCTACTACAAGGAGTCTGACCACATCCATGGAAGTTATGCATACCCATTTCTTGGGATGTGCCCAGTTGGAAAACTTTGCTTCATATGTGGGGGGGGGGCATGGCTGTGGCACTGAGACTAAAGGATGCGTGAGGTGGGGCGGGGGTACATCTGTTAAGATGCACAAGATGGCATTGCTTATAAAGAAGGAATGCAACCAGGACACTCTGAGATGTCAGGATTCTCAACCATCAAGACTGAGGGGCCGAGGGGAACAGCGATCACAAGCTACCACATGTGGCAGGCATTGATGAAGGAGCAAACCCCCCAGAGACCAAATACATGACTCAGCACCCTCCTCACCACTGTGCCACCATATCTAGCACCTGCTGACTCTGAACCACATTCTCCTGGGTCAGAGTGGTTGAGGATAATTATGAAATGGATGCATTGGACCCCCCAATGGATGTGGTAGTCCCTGACATTAAAACTTCTGCTGAAAGAGCCACTGCTCACCTTGCTTGACTTTTGTCTTTCCCCTACTCTGGGCTGGGAGAGGCAGTCTTTATCACAGTACCTCAACAGGGCAATGGCTTGTCCTACTCCTCATTATTATGGGACTGGTAACTGTTTCTATTTCTGTCTCCTCAGGTTGCCCTTTACAGCAGTTCTTTCCACCAACTCTCTGTTAGGCTGCTAATAGAATGTTATATTGTACAGAGAGAGTGGGGGACACAGGAGGTTTTTCTATGGCTGACTGTATGCATGCCTGCCCCCCTCCCCAATGTACATGGTTCTTATATGTGACAATGTTCTCTCAGCGGCCACAGAGAACTCCCTTCTCCTCCCTCTGGCCCAGTTTTAAAACCTGCCTACACTCTGACAACTACATCCCACTTGAGGCTGAGTGGGGGGCCACCCAACTGCACCTCGCTAAGCCAAGCAGTGTACACCTGTGGTCTAGAAGGGCTATCCACTGCAATCCACTAGCCCTGCACTGGATTTTGCTGGGCAGTCATCATATAGGTACATACTGCTGGGTGCATCCTGATAGCACCACTCTTCCTCACTCCCCTGCTAAGCAGCCTCCCTCTTATTTTTTCTACTTTTGCATGGTCCACTCCTATCCTTTCCCAGATGATGTCTTCCTCATACACGCCAGGGATGTAGGGTCCAGGCAGAGGTTCCCATATTTATGACCACCCTCCAACTTATGGTCACTGCTGTACAGGATGTCCCTATGGTGTTTCATGCTTCTTAAAATGTTCATTAGCTCCATGTTCAACCCTTCAGGTCTATGGCTAACCAGCAGTCCACTCTGCTGTCAGGTCACTACAGATTGCAGGTGGCTGAGTCTGGTCTCACACGTTGGGAACATACTCTGTCTTCCCTGCAGTGTACCTTTGAGACAGATCTTGGCAGGACTAGTTTCCCACCTTTCTGCTTACACATTAACTACTTACTGTCCAGGTTGTTTCACTAAATTTACTGTACTGTTCAAGTTGTTGCTTTGTGAACTTTTTACTGTTTATATTTCAAGTGTGGTCTCATATTTCAGTCATGCGGTTTTAAGGATACAGTAACTTCTTGTACCTGGGTCCCCTGGGTTCATTGTGTGCAGACAGAATTTGACACCTTATAGAACCACCCAGCTCCCATAGCCAGTAAGTTCTGTTTGTGGTACAGTTCTCCAAACTCACCTCTCTTTCGATCCCAACCTTGAGTGAACTTACACTAACCTACACCCTTGTCCCACTCCCCCAATCTGGGATAACTTTAAAGGTCTATACTGCCTTCCCTAGACAGAGGGAGAACAGGGGGACAAGACCAATGTCTGCCCCCTTGAGAAGTGGTACTCTGGGGAATGTGAGGTGCATGCCTTAAATTGTTAAAGTACTTAGACTACCAGTAAAATGCTCTAAAGTGCCCCAGTACCTTCAGTCTTTAAAAGTGGACATTGAATTTATCCAGGAGACTTACCTCACTAATAAATTCATCCAGTGGCTTAAGAAGTCATTGGTAGGTCAGTTACTACACAGTCTGGCACAAACCATGTCCAAAGGGGTTGCTATACCCTTTCACCAAGCATTGCCCTGGAAAGTGGAGAAGTCCATGTCCAACAGGCACCAGAGATGGATAGTGGCCCTTGTGTTATTTCTCAGGGAAGGGTTCTTAATTAGTTAATGTGTATGCCCCAGATTCTGACAACACTGACTTCTTCCCCCATATAAGTCAAGCTATTGCAGACATCAAGGGTGGGATTCAGGATGCCCTACTCCTCATGGGAGGTGACTTCAATCTGACTTCAAAACATTTCTAGATAAATCCACCATGATCACGGACAGCCACCCTAGAGTGAGGAGGGCACTACAGGCCCTTATGTCTGAGTGGGGTTTAACAGATATCTGCAGGCAGGAAAATCCATTAGAAAGGGACTACATGTTTTGACTCCACAGTCCACAGCACATTCAGTCATGTAGATGTTTGGTAGGTGGATGGCATGGTGGCCCATGGTGCATTTGACCCTAGTATAGACAGTATTTTGATTGCATCTCATGCCCTGGTAGGACTTTCCTACCTACCCCCATGTGCACAAGATCACTCCCTTAGATGGCATTGAGACCCACTCATAAAGGACCCCAAGTTCCGAGAATCGATAACATCTGAAAAGTGAAGTTGTACTTTCATGAGAATGTGAACCAGGAGGTAGCACCAAGTACAGTCTGGGAAGCCTTTAAAGCATTTCTAAGAGGGTGAATCATCTCTTATATGGCAGCATAGAAAAAAAACAGAGGGATAGAGAAAGAACAGTTACATACTTACTGTAACAGTAGATCTTCAAGAGAATTTCTTTCATCAGGCCACACCTTTGGAACTATAGCCATCAGGTACTAGGACCATTAAAACACTTTTTCTGCAAGCAGTCCTCTGGGGCCACTCATAGCAACATCCTACATTGACAATTCCCATAAAAATGTGGGTAGCCCCTTTCCTCCTCAGTTTCCCACCAAAGTTCATGCTTAGGTGACCTCCCTCTAGGCAACCAGTAGAGATCAAATGGCTCCAGCTACCAGATAAGGGTAGAAACAGCAAGTAGACCATCCTATAGATACAGCCAGGAGTTATAGAACTCTATGTCTAAGGAGGATAGAGGATGGGATGGCATGACTTGATGAAAGAGATTCTGTTGAAAATGTACTGTTACGATAAGAACACAACTGTTCTATCTTCTTTGAGGCTATCTCTTTCCTTGGGCTACACCTCTGGAATGAGTCCCAAGCTGTACTGACAGAGAAACAACCTAGGTGGCCAGAGCCTATAGGCCTAAGAAAGAAGGCCTTGTAGTACAGCTAGGTCGAAGCCAGTCCTTTTTCTGGTGGCAGTGTCAAGAATGTAATGCTTAATGAAGGTGTGGACAGTACTCCAAGTGTCTGCAGTACAAATCTCAGCAGCCGACACATTCTTGAAACAGGTAACAGAAGTGGTCATGCCTCTAGTTGAATGACCATAAACAACTCCAGGCAGGAAGTTCCTTATAGTACTTCCCGTAGCAGAAAGTAATATAGTTAGCCAATCATCTGGACAGGCACTGTTTAGAAACAGGAGTGCCCTCTTTCCCAGAGACAAATGGATCAAAAAGCTGTTAGAACTTCCTGCAGTCCTTTGTATAGTGTATAAAGTACCTGAGTATTCTATGTACGTATAAAATAAGGAGTAACGCTTCCCCTGGATTGGCATGCTCAGGAAAATAAACTGGCATGTGGATGATTTGATTCAAAATAAACTGAAACATGACCTTTGGTAGAAACTTAGGATTGGTATGTAAAGACATTCTGTCTTTCTGGAAAATCAAATAAGGAGGCTCACAAATTAGATCCTGAAGCTCTAAAATTCTTCGAGGAGAAGTAATAGCTAAAAATAATGATTTCCAAGACAGAAGAATAGGTCGCCAGTCACAGCTGGCTCAAAAAGATCCAAAGTAAGCTTTTCTAACACAAAATTCTGGTCGCAAGCCTGGACAGGATTGTGGATAGGAGGTTTCAAATGCAGAATGCCTCTCAGAAACGTATGGGCCACCTCCAACTGAGCAACCATACAACCATAGGCATGTGGAAAGTCGAAATAGCAGTCAAGTGCACTTTAATAGAAGAGTATTGCAATTCTTTCTTTTTTATTCTTTTGGTAACCAGGTAAGACCCACTAGGCACAAGTGCCTGTATTCAGGGGTGACCCGGGAGCACTGGGGCCATCAAGTGACTTGCTCAGAGTCACACAGTATACAAGCAGAGGTTGTGGGAATCAAACCCAGGTCTGCTGGATGTACCATGCTCATTCATAGCTCGTTACTCTAACCTCTAGGCTATACTGCCAGCTCCAATTCTGCATCTGATAAGGATAGCAAATACTCTAGAACCTGATTTACCAGTCATGTAAAAGGATTTAGTTGATGAGACGTGGCCCACAAAGCAAATCACTTCCATTTCAAGGAACAGGTGGCTCTGGTGAAAGGTTTTCTGGCACCCACCTTTTGCGATACCCCAAACCTAGCAATGGCTATGTCCTCAGGAGCCATGCATGGAGATGGAGTGACATGTGGTCCAGATGGACCAGGGTTCCATGTTCCTGTGACAGCAAGCCATTGCACGGGGTAGAGGTACTGATGGTTCCACTGCCAACTGCTGCAGTAAAGGGAACCAGAACTGACAAGGCCAAAGGGGAGCAATGAGTATCAGCACTGTTCCTTCCATTTGGAGCTTGATTAACACCCTCTGGATTAGACTGAAGGGAGGAAAGGTGAAAAGGAATCCCCCCCCCTTCTAAGACAGGGACAATGTGCCTCACCAGAAAGCTCCAGGCCATGGAAAGAGAGAGCAAAAAAAACAGCAGTTTTGCATTGTGTGGGGACACACAAAGGTACAACTCTGGATGACCCACCTGTCAAACAGGTCTTCTGCCACTTAGGTCAGCAGTTCCCACTTGTGCATCCTTGATTGTGACCTGCTTATCCTGTCTGCCAAGATGTTTCGGAAGCCTGGCACATCAACTGTTGAGAGGTCTAGACCGAGTTCCAGAGCCCAATACCAAATCCTCATCATTCCCTGCTTAGGGGGTAGGAGTGAGTTTTCCTTTGCTTGTTTATGTAGTGTATCATGCTGATATTGTCTGTTTGCACCAACGGAGTCTCAGGCTCAGATGGTTCTGGAATGTTTATAGACCATACAGAATAGCCCATATTTCTAGAATGTTTATATAGAGGGTCTTCTCTACTGTCATCCATTTGCCCTGTGTCTGATGAGGCCCCAAATGAGCCCCCCAGCTCATCCCCGAAGCATCTGTCATAAGAATCTAATGAGGGGAGTGGATCAGAAGAGGAACCTTCAGCAGATGACTGGTTTCCATCCACCACTGAAGTACCTTCCAGACAGAAGATTTTACTAGAACCTCCTATTCTAGATCATCAGTGTGTTGGTTCCATTGGACTCTAGATGTCTACTAATGGATCCGCACATGCAGTCTGGCCAGTGATACAGTAACAATGGAGGCTGCCAACATGCCCAACAGTCTCGGGAATGTCATGGCTGTGACATACCTGTTGTGGTATACCATATGGGCCTGTAAAATCAGGCATTTGGCCCTGTCCTGAGGCAGGAAGGCTAAACCTGGGACTGTGTCCAGGATTGCCCCTATGTACTGCAGGTGCTGATAAAAGGGTCATGACTGATTTCGACACTTTGACCATGATGCCTAGGGCATAGAACTACTGCCTGGTGCATGCTAGAGTCAGGCAGAGCTGTTCTTTGGACTGAGCTTTTAGGGGCCAGTCTTCCAGATAAGAGAATACATGCAGTCCCTCTCTCCTGATGGCTGCTGTCACTACTGTGAAGCATTTAGTAAATACCCATGGTGTAGAAGATAAGTCAAAGGACAACAACCTGAACTGGCAATGTTCCCCCTGGAAGAGGAACTTGAGATAATTCCTGTGGGTGGTACAAACTTTGATATGCAGGGTCCTGCTTGTCTAGTGAACATATCCACTCCCCGTGTTGCAGTACTAACAACAGACCTTGTAGAATGACCATTCTGAACTTCTACTAAATGAAAAGGTTTAGATTTCTTAGATCCAGAATTGTCTTCAGTTCTCCTGTGCATTTGGGGACTAGGAAGTAATGGGAATAGAACTGCCAGTTCCTTTGTTCCCAAGGAACTGGTTCTGTAGCTTTCTTTCACATTAAGGTATGTATCTCCTCTAGCAGCAGTGGCATGTGTTCTGGAGGATAATCTGAAGGAACTGCTGGATGGTCTGGGGAAGCTCTAGAAGTTCTAGAGCATGGCCCTGTTGAGCCTTTGAAAATGGACGATCTGTCCAAAACATGTCAGGCAGTGTTTGTTGTTGGCATTTTAAATAAAAGTAAAACTTCTTGTACTGAAGTCTGGTGTCCCATTTATGGGTTGTGTGTGCAAGAAACTGTTACAGCAAGTCCTGTTCTATTATCTGCAGGACTCAAGCATCTGATGCAACCTTCCTTCACTAGTCCAGGTGTAGGGAGAGGTGACCCCCCCACTGCCACCTCCAAGAGTTCTGGAAGGTGGGGGTCTACTAAGGAGTCTTACAGATGCAGATCCTTTAGCTGCAGCCACACTTCCACCTCTAGGGGCTTTTGCATGAACAAAGTAGCAAATGAGTAGAGATGAGTGAAGTTGGTTAAATTTGCTCTGTGAGTGAATCCATAAATTTAACGCAATTCACGGAGCATGGATTGATCTGTGGAGTACAGAATTTTGCCATGAATGATGGCATTTCACCCGTGAATGTTGGAATTTTGCCAACGAAGGGTGAAATTCTGCCATTCGCAGGAAGAATTTTGCTGTGAACAGTGGAATTTCACCATTTACAGGCAAAATTCTGCCATTCATGGGTGAACATCCATTGTTCGAATTAAAAACTTTGTGATTTTGGGTGTAGTTAAAGTTGCTGTGGGTAGGGAAAACTTCACGAAAATCCACAGATGTGAATTTTGGCCATTTCGTGGCAACTTCACCAGCAAATTAAAACTTCAGCACAACTCTAGTCCTGGGCAGGCAGAGTTGATTCTTTATCTGCTTTTGCCTTGCTGTCTGGCTCCTGACAGGTGTTTGTTATTGGCCAGTTGAAAGGCACCCTCTGCCTACTTCTGGGTTGTGTATGGTAGAGGGAATCTACTGATTTTAGAGTCCTGCCCAGAGCCTGAAGGTTCAACAGGATATCCTGGACACCTGCCCCGAAGAGTTTGTATCCTTTGAATGGAGCATTTAAGATGGATTGCTGCACATCATTAGCAAAGCCAGCCACCCTCAGCCAAGCATATCTCCTTAATCAGACACCAAAAGCTGTTGCTCTAGCTGAAACATCTGAGATGTCATACGTAGATATCAACAGATGCTTACCCACTTCTGCCCCTGCCTGGAGGGCCTTTGATAATTCCTGCTTGTGACTACCCTCAGGGAGGGCTTGGGCCACAACTTTGGCCTTCCTCCAGAGTGTATTTTGGAACTTTACCATATGGGCCTGGTAGTTTTTAATTCTGAGGCACAAGGTGGCAGAAGCAAAGATCCTCATCCCCAGGACATCTAACCTCCTGGATTTCCTGTCAGGGGGAGAGAGCTGAGGGGTTTAGGCCCTTTAGACCTATCTTGGGCTGCATTTATTACAACAAAATCAGCCTCAGGTTGGGCTGCAAAACATGGCTCACCGGAGATGACCTGGTACAACTTGTCTGCCTTCTTTGGAATAGCAGGAATCATATTAGGCCAATGCCAGGTAGCCAGGGTGACAACTTCTAGGGCAGGTAATAGAGGAGGAAGCACAATAGGTGGGGAATCAGGTAATTCTAAAAATCCAACCAAATTCATCTCAGTGATGTCTTTCCCCTCTGACTTAAACCACTTGGCAAACTGGAGTTGCTGCATCATGGAGATGAATGAGGGGTCTTCGGGGGGGGACCTCAGAGTATATTCAACAGAGCCCTCACTCCCTGTGGAAATAGTGGAGCTTGATCTCTCATAAGCACTCTCCACATAGCCTTTCTCCTCCTCTTCCTTTTGTTGCATGAGGTCAGGGTTATATTCTTAATCCTTGTTAATGGCTTCTGAGGGCCTCAAGGAAGGGACAGAAGAGGTCATCAATACTTGAAAAGGCACAGGGCACATTAACTGCTGAGGAGTCAGTGGTGGGGCTTGCCCTGGGTGTTCCATTGATGCCACTCCTGTAGCAGGAGGAGGAGGAGGTAGCAGGCACTGTAAAATGTCCTCAAAGGAAAAAGCACAGTCTGCACATAGGCCCCAGCCTGTACTACAGGAATGCTCTGTGACGTCGTTGGGGAAGGTGCTGTCCCCAACATCAATGGTCTTTGCCAGCAATGGTAGGCCTAGCGGTACTCACAGCCTGGCCTGACCTGAAGGGGTCAGATGTCCGGGTGACCATAGACATATTTGCCAATGTGGTCATTGATGCAGTAGTGGTTGCCATGGGTTGCAGGACTGACCAAGAATGTATTGGGGAGGATTTATCCTTACTCCTTTCTCTCTCTCATGGTGTTTGTGCTTGTGTTGCCCAGTACTTTTATCTCAGGGCTTCAATGATCTGAAGTGGGCAAGTGACATGGTGGAACTGTTCTTCTGGAGCTCTTTTTCAATCCTGGCTACCTGCTGTTTTAAGAAGTGGGTTTCCAGGGCATTCTTTCTGTGTCACTGAGTAGGAGTATTGAACTTAAGGCAGCGTTCACGGGCCTTAGTGTTATGGGCAGTGCTGAGGCAGCACCTGCAGACATCATGTAGGTTACCTGAATAAATCTTTTCACTGCACTCACAGTCTATAAAGAGCTTAGTGGGTTCTTTTGACAAAATAAAAAGTGATAGTGAACTAGGGAGAGAAATTTCTAAAGGCTAGGTTGCAGTCGACTGAAGCAGCAGCAGCATCCCCATGGAGGGTCTGATGATTATGGTGATGGCGAGAAAAGAATTGAAGAGGGATAGCTGCCCACATTTATATGGGAAGTTTCTACATAGGACATTTTCATGGGTGGCCCCTAGCAGACTGCTTGTGTAAGACTCTCTCCCTGCTGTCTAAGTGGATGAGGTGTACATGTCCATGGAGAGAGGGGCACTCACAGCAGCAGAAATCAAGAGTTTACCTTACCATGAATGGCAGACATTAACAGGATCCAAATGCATGGGGTTCCATCTTCTGGTGCTAGGTTGGAATATAAAGATAGCAGGCAAAAACAGTTCAAATAATAGGAGTCCACACACAACATAACGTTAAACAGGGGAATCACATTTAATTATTAACAAACTTCATGGTGCCATTCAAAAATTGATCTCTACAGCTGGACCGTGGTGGTCACTTGCAGGGAAATTAGAGGATGCATTGTGGCTGACTTTTTTTTTTTAATCGAATATACTTTATTAAATTTTTAAAAAAACACGACAAGAGGGGTATAGTAACAACAATAACACTGGACCAACAAGGAAAAAGCTGAGAAAATTGCAAACAGAGCAAATTACAATGTGAACACTGGAGGGAATGTACGTGGCCGACTTTTTTCTGGGCTGAGATGACCAACATCAAAAAATAAGGAGCAGTTCTCAGGGGCCAAATAAGGCCTTGCAAAACAGCAGCAAGCAATCTTACATCATGGCTCACAATTTCTCTCTCTTCAAAATCCTGGGGGCAGACTACTGTTCATTCTACAAACACTGGATCTTTGAAACACTGGCCCTGGTGAGGGACTCTACACTGGACATGGCAGACATCCCCCTAGCCTGCACCCTCAGGGTGGGCATCTTGAACCCTGGGGCTTTTACTATGAGCCCAGGCTTCCACGAAATCCCCAGTCAGAAACTTAGTCTTCCTCATGCTGGCACTGGAGCCTATATTGGACACACAGACACTGCTGTGACCCACATCCCCCTCACTGCACCACTGGAGCTGCCAAAACTGGGTTGGCATATTGACTCTCGGGCTAATGCTCTCCCTCTTTCTGGCGGGTTCCAAATTCTCCCCACTGGTCTCTCTCTCTCTCTCTCTCTCTCTCTCTCTCTACACAAGCTGCACATTGTTCCAGTACGCAAACTCTCTGCTCCCAAAAATGTTATCAGTCCTGTCATGGATCATTCCGGGCACCACCAGAGGGGACACTACAGCAGAGACACCGCATGGGCCAATCAGCTGACCAGGCTGATAGCTACCACCACATCACTTGCTGAACTGCTTTGTCGCCCAACCCACGAATATCTTTTCAAAGTACAGAAAGCGGACAATCAGCCCCACTCTCCTCTCGGACCCCTTCTCACTCCAGGGCCTTCAGTTTCACTCTCTCCCCTTCTGGTGCCAAAACCCAAAATTAACAACCTCACACACCAATGTTGACCTCTGAGCTGTGGAGCTCACACTGGTTTGGCAAAGGGAAATTTAACTGTTTAAATACAGGACCCAAACAAGGACCTAACTTTCATAAAACATGTACACAACTGGGGGGGGGATGCCTTACATCTCTCCCCTGACTTCAACATTCACCGCTCTTGGTGAGTATTTACACCAGCTAACTTGTTGATAGACAATGGATAGGTATGAGCACTCCCTCACTGCATCCATTGACTCAGGTCTCTGGCTGCACTGCTGTGATGGTGGATTCACCACCATCCCCACTAAACTATGGGACCTAAATACTGGTGTCCCAACATTTTTTCTGGCAACCCACCACCTGTAATGCTCTGGATGGATTGCCTGGCAGAACAGGGGTGGTGTCCTATCCCTAAACAAACACACTAGCTCAAACCACTACTCTAAACACTGCACACCTACCTAACCGCTTCCACGCTGCCAAGCCATGCCCAAACTGTATACTAGAGCAAAATAGAACAGCATATCAATTCACTTTTGCAACATTTTAGAAACAGCATACAAGAAGGAACAGAGCAAGAAACATGAAACAAGGATTTATATGCCTGAAACAGTAACCCGGTACCCTGCTCCCACTCTCAGCACAAAAGTACATAGTGCAGTTCAAAATATAAATGTCCTGATGAACAAAAGTCTCTACAATTATGCGTAACAAAATAGATAACAATGAAGAAAGGGTTGATCTCATTCATCTACTGCTGACATAGAAACATAGAAATGATGACAGATGAGGACCACTTGGCCCACCTAGTCTGCCCATTTTCCCTACCTACTGTAATACCACAAATCCAACTTGAGCTCTGGCTTTTACTGTCTCTTTCCTGTTGCTAGGGTTCTCTTGTGCCTGTCCCATGCATTCTTGAATTCCCTTACTGTTTTTCCCCCATCACCTGCACTGAGAGTGTGTTCCATGCATCCACTATCCTTTCTGTCAAAAAATACATCCTTACTTTACCTGAGTCTACTCCCCTCCAGCCTCCTATCATGACCCCTTGTTCTTGAACATCTTTTTTTGGGAAAGATGCTACCTTCTTTTAACTTATTTATGCCCTTCAGGTATTTAAAGATATCTCTCATATGCCCCCCCCCCCTTCCAGGGTATGCATGCTGAGGTCCTCTAGTCTCTCCTTATATGACTTTTGGTACAGACTCTGCACCATTTTTGTTGCCCTTCTCTGAACTGCCTCTACTCTATGTCCTTCCAGAGATGTGGCCTCCAGAACTGGACACAGTACTACAGATGGGCTCTCACTAATGATTTGTACAGTGGTATCACCACCTCCTTTTTTCTGCTGGTTGCACCTCTCCCTATGCACCCCAGCATCCCACTGGCTCTCCTACACAGCCTTTTCACAATGCTTGGTCACATCTAGGTCATAAGATTACCCCCAGGTACCTTTCCTGTTTGGTGTTTGTCAGTACCCCCCCCCCCCATCATGTACTCCTCCCCTGGGTTTCTGCAACCCAAATGTATGATTTTACACTTCTTAGCTTTGAATCTTAGCTGCCACACTCTTGACCTTTCCTCAAGCCTGCTTAGGTCCCTCTTCATTTTTCCACCCCCCGGAGTGTCAACACTGTTGCAGATCTTAGTATCACCTGAAAAGAGGCATATCTTCTCTTCCAGCCCCTCTGCAATGTTGCTTAAGACTGGCCCCAGAACTGATCCATGTGGCACCCTGCTGGTCACCGTCCTCTCCTCCAAATGAACTCTATTTACCTTTACTTTCTGTGTTCTATCCCTTAACCAAATTCTGACCCAGTTTGCCACCCTGGGACCCACTCCCAGGCAGCCCAGCTTGTTTACAAGCTTACTATGTGAAACTGCATTGAAGGCCTTGCTGAAATCCAGGTAGACCACATCAACTACACCTCCCTGATCTAATTCCCTGGTCACCCAATCAATGGAATCTGTTAGATTTGCTTGACACGAGCTTCCCACTGTGAGTCAGTGCTGCCTAGGATCCTGTGATCTGCTGGGTTCAAGATGTACCACAATCTTTTCCCTTAGCAGTGATTCCATTAATTTCCCCAGCACCGAGGTCAGGCTGACAAGCCTATAATTGCCAGCCTCCTCCCTGCTCCCACTTTTGTGGAGAGGGACTTCATCGGCCTTCTCCAGTCCTCCAGAACCACTCCTGTTTCCAGTGATTTGTTGAACAGGGCTGTCAGTGGTGCTGCGAGCACTTCTTTAAGCTCCTTTAATATTCTTGGATGTATCCCATCCAACCCTCATTGCATTGTCCACTCTCAGTTTTGTGAGTTCCTTTAGGACTCCCTCCTCCATAAATGGACTGGTGTCCACTTTCCTTCCATCGATACTCCTGTAGCTTAACTGAGGTCCCACACTGTTCCCTTCTTCTGTGAATACTGAACAAAATTATTTGTTCAGGGCTGCTGCTTTCTCCAGGTCCCCCTCCAAACACTCCCATCCTTCCCCTTTTAGCCTAACAATCTCATCCCTCATCTTTCACTAATGTACCTGAAGAATGTCTTGTGCCCTCTCATTACTGCCTGGGATATTTTTTATGTTCATTGCGCACATGCGCAAGAAACATATTATGGCAGCTTGCTGCGGAAGCAGGTTGTGGAGGTGCAGAACTGTTGAGGCCAATGCCCCCACAGCCTTTGGAGGCTTGGTCTGCTGTTGCCAATGGGGTGGCACACTGCTGCTGACACTAGTTCAGCCAGCATGCCACAACCTTGTAAGGTTTCAGCTGCTGCAATCAGGGGCTGCCTCGTCATTGCAGCGTAAGCCACTCTGCTGCAAAGAGGGAGCGACCCATCATTGCTGGGAGGATCCTTGGTATTGTGGTATTGTTTGTGAACATGGCGGTGGCTTGCCACCATGTTCATAAATAATATAATGTACCCACTGCTGAGGGGGTGCCCAATCCCCCTCGGCAGCATGTGCCCCACCACCACAGTGTTTGTTTGCTGAAGGGGCCCCAATCCCCATCTGTTTCAGTACTCTGAGTTCATGTTGCCGATGGGAGATCCCACTCCCCTTCAGCATTATTTCCCCTTTCACAGTTTAATTTTCCGATGGGGAGCCCACTACCTGTCGGCATAATTCCCCCCCCCCAAGTACCCAGTGCAGTTGTGCTGGGGGGGTGCCGAATCCTCCTCTGCTCTTGCACCCCCCTTCTGTGCCTATGGAGCTGCCCAATCACCCGTGGCAAGAGCTGCCCCCAAAAGAAACACTCTGTTGGCATGCTGGGCGCACTCCAGCATGTCAAATAGCCCTGTAAAAGAAACCATCCTGCAATGTTTTTTTTAACCTGTAGAGAACGAAAATGGTCCTCGCTGTCTGCCTGCCCCTCCCACAACCTGCGCCCACCCTCTCGCACCCTGCCTCCCCACCCCCATACTTACCTGCTGAGTCTGGCACGACAATCTTCGGTGGACCAGGAACACATTTGCACTCTTCAAAGCTGACCGTGAACTGAGGAAATGCCGGTAAGCTGTATAATGGCATAAATGTTTTTTTCTTTCAACTTTGATGCATATATCAGGCACTTTTTGGACTTTTGGCACCACATTTTCAACATGGGGTTTTTGGGACCCCTCCTCATGAATTCAGGCACTGTCATGGACTTATTTGGCCCTGAAGGTATTCATGGTCACTATGGAATCACCTTTGGGACCAATTAACAAAATGACAGTGCCAGTGTTCATGAGGTGGGTTCTCAAAAAGCCTATGCTGCAAATTTGCTGGGAAAAAAAACAAGAAATTACTGTCTTATGAGCGTGCATTATGGAGTTGCTACGTACGCTCATAACTTTGCAAATTTGCAATATTTTCACTCCAGATTTTCAGCAATGCCATTTTCCTGTACCTCCTAATGAACAGTATAGCTATCATTTTCCACACTGTGGCTGAAATGTGTTTTCACACGTCCGACACAGAATAGCATGGTTGCTGTGGGAAATTAGTGTTTGGGACACATTGTGAAAATCACAGTGACAGTGTTCATTAGCAGAGGTCCTAAAATGCCTATGTTTAAAATTTGGGGATGAAAGTCCATAAAGTGACTGTGTTACGAGCATGTGTTGCACAGTTTCCACGCACGCTTGTAACTTCGCCAATTTGCAATATTTTCACTCCAGATTTTCAACATTGCCATTGTTCCGCACCTCCTTATGAACAGTGCAGCTGTAATTTTTCACATCCTGGCAAAGTTGAGCTATAGCGCAGTGGTCTAAGGCTCTGAGCTGCAAATCTGGTGACATCCAGCAGACCAGACCTGGGTTTGAATCCCACAGCTTCCACTTGCATACTGTGTGACTCTGAGCAAGTCACTTAACCACCTTGTGCTCCCAGGTCGCTCCTGTAAAAAAGCTTTCAGCTTAGTGTGCTATACCTGGTTAAACAAAAAAATAAAAGAAATGTGTTTTCGCACTTCTGGTGCAGAATAGCATGGGCGCTGTTGAAAATCAGTGTTCGGGATGCATTATGAAAATCAAAGTGACACTGTTCAGGAGCAGAAGTCCTAAAATGCCTATCTTGAAAATTTTGTGATGAAACTCCATAAAATGACTGTGTTACGAGCGTGCGTTGTGCAGTTTCCATGCAGCCTTGTAACTTTGCAAATTAGTAATATTTTCACGCCAGATTTTCAACACTGGTATTTTTTCACGCCTCCTTATGAACAGTACAGCTGTAATTTCTCACATCCTGGCCAAAATGTGTTTTTGTGTTTCTGGCACACAATACCACAGTCGCTTTTGGAAATCAGTGTTTGGGACAGATTAGGATCGAGCAAGTGAGAGAGAGGGAGTGATCGAGGTCAACTGAGCTCTGTCGGGACTGCTGCAGATTTATTTCTGGGCAGAAAAAGGAACCAACGCAGGCAGGAGCCCAGTACAAAAGGGAAGCCTGCAGCTCTGGGACCAACAGAACGAGCGGGTGAGGGAGGGGGACTGAGCAAGCTCAATGGAGCAAAGCAATCAACATTTGGCATTGACAAATGCTTGTTCTCTCTTTGTGCCTTTGCACTCCAGACTGCTTTCCCTGCCTCCCTCCCTCTGTTTTTCTAGATACACTTCCCTGTCCTCCTCCCTCTGTGTTTCATTATACCTCCTGACTGCCAACCTTTTCACTCTTACCTTATTGGCCACTTGCTTTGAGAACCATAAAAGTTTTTGTTTCCTCTTGCTTTTGCTTAATTGCCTAATGCAAAGGTTTGTTGCCTCCTCTATGGCTCATCTTAGATTCATCCACTGTTCCTTTACACCCTCCATCCTCCCCCCGTGCCAGGGCTTTCCTGAGACATTTCCCCATTTTTGCAAAATCGGCCCTTCTGAAATCCAGGACCCTTACTTTCTTGTGGTTTGACACCATCACTGTTCTCACACTGAACCACACCATATGGTGATCACTGGACCCCAGGTGGCTACCCAACATGACATCTGCAACTCTTCCCCATTGGTGAGTACTAGACCCAATATCACTCCCTCCCTGGTGGGCTCTACTACTAGCTGCCTGAGGCATGCCCCTGCAGGGAGTCCAGGATATCCTTGCTCCTGGCTGAGGCTGCTGCTAGAATGCTCCAATCAACATCTGGCAAATTGAAGTCTCCCACCATCAGCACCTCCCCTTTAGTTGCCATGTTATGGACAGATTCCACTAAAACCCTGTCCATCTCCTCCCCTTGTACTGGAGGTTTGTAGATCACTCCAGTGCGAATAGCAGTGCCATTAACCATCTCTAGGGTGACTCACAGTGCCTTCATCCCTCCTTGCATTCCCTGTACCTCAGTTGCTTTTATACCTTTCCTTATGTAAAGAGCCACTCCTCCTGCCTTTGTACCCACCCTGCCTTTCCTGAATAGAGTATAACCTGTTATGGCTATATCCGTCACGGTTCCCATTGTACTATGTCTCAGTAATGGTGACAATGTCCAGATCAGCCTCTGCCATCAATGCCTCTAGGTCCGGGATTTTATTTCCCAGGTTGCGAGCATTCGTACACATGGCCTTCCAAGTTATGCTACTTCCCCTTCTGACAGCTCCTCTCTTATCCTCATGCCTTCCCTCTGTACCCCTCCTGTCTTTACTTCCATTTGTCATTTTCTCTGCCATTCTACTTTTTCCAGTTCTAGGTACCTTTGGTGATTTTCCGTCCTTAGGGTCCTCCCTACTGACTGCTTATTCCTGTTAGTGAGGGCATATTGATTCTCCCTGCTTTCTTCCACCTCCCCCTTTAGCTAATTTAAATGCTTAGTCAATAAAGGATGTGGCAGCCCTAGTCCCCAAAAGAGGTACTCGACACCACTTACATTTTCAAAAATCAAAGTTCTTTATTTTTCTTTCAGATTTTGCAGACACCAACGTTTCCCTGGAATGGCTTCATCTGGGGACTATTGGATAAAATCAAATGCATTTTAGTATATTTTCTTTTTCATTTTTTATATTCAAAATCAATATTTAGAAAAAAAAACTTTATTTTATACTTCTGGTTTAATTCCCTTTTATGCCGTTTACAAATGTGTATCTTAACTTTATAACATTATTTATCTTTACAGTATTCAAATAGTCATACAGTTTCATATATGTGCACTGCAAACATCAGTCAACTTACCTTTCTTATTTGGTACAGAGTACTACCTGGTCTTTTCAACTGCTGATTTTTGCACTCATAGGGCCTGATTCACAAAGACTCTGGCATAGCACAAGGGGCTTGCCCCATAAAGAATGGTGCAAGGTGCCCCTTGCACCCAAAAATATGCCAGGAGTGAGTCACAAAGGCAACCTGCATCAAACACAGGCTGCCTGCCCCAAATGGGGCTTGCGCCATCCCTGTGCCCAGACATGGGCTACGACAAAGTGCTAGGAGCCCTGTGGCAGACGCAATTCCACAAGCCTGAAATGCAATTCACAAATATCTCCCAGAGGGGAATTCTGGCACTTAGACCAGCCAGGCTGGTCTAAGGGAACTTAGAAACTTCTCCACTGGGAGAGATGTTGTAGCATTAGTGCCATGGATCCTCCCTCCCCTATCCTGATGTGCTGCACTAGTCCAACAGAATCATAAGAGAATCCCCCACCGAATCACTGATGTGGCCCTCACAGACAATATAGATATCAGAATCCCTTCCCCACCCAGATCCCGGTGTCCCCTGCAATTTTGTCAAATGAAATAGCCCCTCTCAGTGGTGGTCCTGTGCTGCCTGCTCAAGCAGGTAGTTCCTCTCTCCATCCCCAAACAGCACTCAGGCACATCAGCCTCTCACCTCTCCATGGCTGGTCCTCAATCACTGAATGTGCAGCGGACACTAAAGTGTATGCTAATAGCTGCTTATTAGCACGCACACTGTACAGTCCCCTCACACATTCAGTTCAGTTGGGGACCAGTCACAGAGGTGTGAGGAGGGCAATGCTGGTCCCTGGCTCTGGGATGGGGAAGGGCACTTCCTGCTTGGGTGTGGGGCACAGATCCACCACTGAGAGGGGCTATTTCATTTGGCACAATGCCTGGGACACTGGGATCTGGGGGATATGTGAAGGAGATCCTTGGCAAAACTAGAATGGTTAGCGATATGCTCGACATGAAGCTTCTCGCTATCACCCTAGAAGAGCTTGCCCACCCTCGAATGCAACTATTTAACATATCCCTTAAGTCAAACATATTCCCTGACAAGTGGAAAACCGCACTTGTCACCCCAGTCTTTAAAAGTGGAGACAGGACCAGCATAAGCAACTACTGCCCCATATCTATTTTACCACCCCTCTCGAAAGCCCTAGAGAGAATAGTGTCAGATCAGCTCATGGATTATCTCAACAAATATAACCTACTCTGCCCTTGGCAGCATGGGTTCCATAAATCCCATAGCACTATTACAGCACTCACTGACTTTACTTCACACCTATATGACTCCCTGGATGGTGGACCTAACCAAAGCATTTGACACCATCATACATCACATCCTGCTCAACAGCCTCGCAGCTGTTGGCCTCTCCACCAATACATTGTCCTGGTTCTCAAGATACCTCTGGCACAGGTCCCAGTGTATTAGGATTTTTTTTAAATTTTTTTTATTTTAGTCTTTGGTAACTGGGTAAGGCCCACTAGACACTAGTGCCTGTTTTCAGGGGCGACCTGGGAGCACTGGGCAGTTAAGTGATTTGCTCAGAGTCAGACAGTATGCAAGTGGAGGTTGTGAGAATCAAACTCAGGTCTGGTCTGCTGGATGTATCAAGCTTGTTCACACTCGCTCCTCTAACCTCTTGGCTATACTGCCAGCCCAGGATAAAAGGTATATCATCTGAACCCTGGAATATTACTTTGGGTGCCCACAAGGATCAATTTTAGGGCCCTTACTATTTGGCCTCTTTATCAATTCCCTGCCAATCGTGACTTTACCAAACTGGAGTCATGGTTTGCTCAAAACAAACTCCTCTTGAACTACAGAAAAACAAAAGCAATGCACTTTACCCTACAAAGTTCAAAAAAGCAGGGTGGCCCACTTATTATACTAAGTAACAAAATTGAAGACTCGTTGAGGAGTCGAGGCGCTAGGGTTTGCCTGGATACTGCTTTGTTGTGGCAAGAAAGTAAAAAGAAACACACCTGGTGTTTATTATTTAATTAATTCTGTTTGCCTTGTTCTCTTTATTTTGCACTATATTTTGCACTATATTTTGTTGTGGATTGCTACTACCTTTAAATACCTGGGATTATTCCTAGACAACACCCTTTCTTTCAGCACAGATATTGACCAAGTTGTGAAAACAGCCAACATCAGACCAACACAGAAATGCTATGACCACTGAGGCCCTCAGCCTTGTCACCAAAAGCTCAATACTGTCCATCGTTGATTATGGACTGACTATCATAGCAGCCACTGAAACTGCTCTCAAAAGGGTTAAACTCCTGCTCAACAAAGCCTGCTACTTGTTCCAGGAGCTAATCGGTATTCCCACTCTTGCAGTCTCTACTTTGCAACTGGCTGGCTCCCATTACCTCTAAGGTCCCAGTACCAGGCATGTATCATAGGAAAAAAAGACCTCCTAGGACTGGTCCCAGAATCAGCTTTGAAGCTTTTCCAACATAACCCCCAAAACTAAAACAACCTGAAGCTCTGCTAGAGGGGTACTGCATGTACCTTACAAATGAACCTCCTTCGCCCAGAGGTCGCTTTCCTATTGTGGCCTTCTCTGGATGAACGACCTACCCCCCTTCCTTTTTCACCTTAAGAAACTCAGCCAATTCAAAAAAGAACTCCATCGCCTCCTGGTAGAATCCCAAGAATGCAACTGCTGTGCACAGTGACAAGAGTTCCATCCCCTGCCCTAGACTTCCAACCCTTACCCCCTACCTTCTTACCCCTCTCGCCTCATGAGTCCTCACCCCCTCCCCTCCACTTGGTTTAGACTTCCTCTAGGCTGCCCCTGTGCATACAACAGTTATAAGCTTGTTCTCCCTCATCACCATACCCCCTTCTCCTATCCTCTAATAACATTATACAATATGCCTCCTCTGTACCCATGACAATATTCTTCATACCTCCTCTATCCTCCCCTTTTCTTTGACAAAGCCAATTTTGGCTGCCAACTACAAGCAACCTGTACTTAATAACTAGACCTATAGACTAGAGATATTTCTGTAATAAAAGTATTTGTATTTGAGGTGATACTCCACATTTATCTTGCTTGTAGAATAGTCTTGTCACTTAGCTATTGTATGTTCTTGTCATATGATGTAAATTGTACTGTTTTGTCTGTTCTTCTACTGACTTGGAGCCTTTCTAAAAGAGCCAGTTTGACTCAAATGTGTAATTCTGAAACTGAAATAAATAAAAATAAACAAATTCTGATATCTATATTTTCTGTGAGGGACACATCGGGGATTGGGTGGGGGATTCTCATATGATTCTAATGTACTAGTGGGGCACATCGGGGTTCGGGCAGGGGATTCTGTTTTGTAATCATTATGGGGGCATAATATGGACCAGGGCAGGGGAACAGCCTGCCATTGCTGTAAGGGGCATGCAGCAAACCATCCCATGCACCATGTGTTTGCTGCATGGGAGGGGTTGCCGCAAGTGTATGGACATAGGTGCCAGGAACCCTCCTGTACCTGAATCAGGTGCAGGGTACCTGGTGCATAGGGCTTCAGTGCAAGCTGCTGTTTTCTGCAGCTTGCACCAAACACAGCCCCCTTTGAGAATCGGGCCCATATTCTTTTCCCACTGTTCTGTGAGTTTACCTTTATGGGAGCATATGCATAAACAATGCTTTACTACATTCATTTGCTTCATGCTCTTATTTTTACCAATAAAATAAGTAACATTTTGTTGTTCAACAAGGCCATCAGTTTCTTTAAGTATTTTTTTAGAACTTCACTTTGTAAAATCAAGAGCAATGTTAAACATATAAAATAGTCTGTGATAAAGCAAAGAGAGATTGAAAGACACCAGTAACAAACAATAAATTGCTGTTTTGAAAACTTTACAGAGAGTAAAGCCAGACAGCTATACTGCATGTGAAAAGGAAAAAAAAAGATACACAGAAAACAGCAAAATTAAAGGTACGGCACATGATAACACATTTGGCCTGTAACAGTCATAATGGCCCCTATGCACATAGGGGTGGGAATTACATGCCAGAGGCGCGTATCCTGCCCATGGAGCACCACACCTGCAGACAGGTGTGCACTGGCAGAATGCACAATTGCCAGCTACCTGTCCATGGTCCTGTCCCCAAGGCATGCAGGTCCACGCAGGGTGGCTGTGGGTGGAGTCTCGTACCCAGCCGGGCATTCAATAAGGATGCCAGGCATGGGTCCCACAGTGGATCCCTTGTACAAGGGCACAGGTGTGGGTGCATGAATGCCTACCACAGACACCCAGATCCACATGGCATATCCCAGTTGCACAGCGGACCCCCAATACCAGCCACACAGCTGGGCTCCCTCCTGGCAGCACTTGGATGGAGCTGGCCATGGAGGTGTGGGTGGGCCATGCTGCAGGCCAGTCCTAGCTGTGGCACTGGCAGGAGGGCAGGGAGCCATCAGTGCTGTGGTGGGTGGGGGGGTACACTGGCCACCAATATGGGTCAGTAGGAGGCAGATATGGGGCAACTATGGGGTGGGCAGCAGACCCACTAAATGGGGCAGGTGCTCCACTGGGGGGGCCATGTTGCTGAGACTGGTGGGTGCTACCATGTGTTGGGGCATGGGGCACTTGTCCATACAACGGACAAGGGCACTGTGTTGGAGGAAGTGGGGGTTGCCAGCACACAGACTTGGCACGCTGCCTGGGTGTGGCTCCTCGATGGTGGCACCATGTGCCATGCAGTGCGGGCACCCACCCGATCAGCACCCCCAGCCCTGCCAGTGTGCCTTGTGGGCTGGGACAGTACAGAGGTCTGCTTCACTATCCTGCCATGTCTGGTGGGTGGATACTGTGGGGCATGCAGAGGTTACAGCAGGGTTTCGCCTGGCATAACCTGCACCCTCCTCTGCACCTCCCACGGGCAGCACTATGCGCCTTAGTGCTTGGCACATAGCCCTTTTCCCGCCCTGTGCATTACTCTGTGCTGCCAGGGATGGTGTGGATGCTGTGCATGTCCCTTGGTGCATCCCGC
The DNA here is from genome assembly GCA_016271365.2 of Neoceratodus forsteri. Lineage (NCBI taxonomy): Eukaryota > Metazoa > Chordata > Ceratodontiformes > Ceratodontidae > Neoceratodus > Neoceratodus forsteri. The sequence goes on from CM057449.1 coordinate 1,607,681,907, forward strand.
ATGGGAGGGTGCAATGGGTGCAGAGTGGCAACGCATGTCAGATGCGCAGCGTATAGCCACTCCATCCATTCATATATGGGACCATATTTGCTATAACATGGTAACAACAGTTAAAAAAGTATTATAAATATGTTTCAGATAACAGTGTTAAAATAGTATCTATCTCTGTGTAACTCAGTAGCTATGAATGAGTAACACAACAGGTGAAAACAATTAAAGAAAACGAATGGAATTAAAGGTACAGCACATGATATATGCACTTTGTATGTAACAGCTTGAAGATACGCTTAAACATAGAAATAAAAGTAAGGAACAGTGTATATATTTTAATTCCAGAGGGCAGAGGCAACAATAGTCTTTCCTACACACTTCACTAGCTATGAGTGAAAACACCATAGTGAATAAGGTACAAAAGAAAACTTCACTTATTTTATTGTTAAATATAAGAGCATGAAGCAAATGACTGTAGTAAAGCATTGTTTATGTATATCTTTCCATAAAGGTAAACACACAGAACAGTGGGAAAAGAATCTGAGCGTAAAAATGAGCGATTGAAAAGACCAGGTAGTACTCTGTACCAAATAAGAAAAATAAGCTGACTGGTATATGTGGTGTGCATATATGAAACTGTGTAACTATTTGAATACTGTAAAGATAAATAATGTTATGAAGTTAAGATACACATTTGTGTAGTGCATAAAAAGGAATTAGACCAGTAGTATACAATAACTTTTTTTTCTAAATATTGATTTTGAATATAAAAAATGAAAAAGAAAATATACTAAAATGCATTTGATTATATCTAACAGTCCCCAGATGAAGCCATTTTGGTGAAATGCTGGGGTCTGTAAAATGTGAAAGAAAAATAAAGAACTTTGATTTTTGAAAATTCAAGTGGTGTCTAGTACCTCTTCTGGGGACTACAGCTGCTAAATTCTCCTTTTACTGTGACTTTCAGAATCCAGCCAAGCTCCATCAAAACTAACTGAAAAAGAATCAAGTGATTACCCTTGGAAGCCCCTCCTTTTCCTTAGTCTAAATGCTTGCCAATGAAGCATTTAAACCTTTCATGGAGGATCCTGCCCTCACCCCAGATAGATGCAGGCCATCTCTCCTGCGTAGGCCTCCATCCCCCCAGGTGGGACCCCAGTCCCCCATTAAGCCAAATCTGTCTGCTCTGCATCAGTCCTTCAGCCATGGATTGAAACTCCTGGTGCAGATTACCCTGTCCTCCCCTTTTTCATAGACAGGTAACACCTCTAAAAAGGTTGCTGAGCATGCCACCTGGTAATCAATCAATCAATCAATCAATCAATCAATCAGTCAATCAATTTATTTATAAAAAGCGGACTTTAACATTAATCACAGCACTTGCACAAACATTATGATAAATAAAATAAATCATATATATCAGAAAATTATTAAAAACAAGTAATAACAGGAGCAGAAATTTCAGCCTTCAGAAAATGCCAAACTAAAAAAGCAAGTCTTTAAGGCAGATTTAAAAGTCTCAACGGCCAGGCACTCTCTGCTCCGATGAGGTAGAGAATTCTACAGGGTCGAGGCTGCAAAGGCAAAAGATCTAGCTCCCAAGGTTTTCAAACAGACCATGGGAACCTCTAGCAATCCCTTTTCAGCTGAATGGAGAGAGCGGAGGAAGTGGTATGGGTAGAGGAGATCTTGAAAGTACTGTGGTCCCTGTCCATGTAGGGCCTTATAGGTCATTAATCCATCCTTGAAGGTGATCCTCCACTGAACCAGCAGCCAATGCAGGCCACGGAGAACAGGAGTGACATGGCAGGATCTTGGCTGCCAGTCAACAACCTGGCAGCCACATTCTGCACCAGCTGCAGGCAGCGGAAATCCACCCTGGGTAGCCCTAGGTATAGGGCATTGCAGTGGTCTAAGACCCCACCTCAACTCCCTGAACTTCTCCTGCTCTATCCTAACCTCATCACTAGTTTGGCCCCAGGTGGACAATGAAATCTAACTCACTCATCCGTACTGCTGCCCCAGCAATCCTTAGGATGCACGTCCCATCCCTTCAAACTGTGACACTGGATAGGCACTTGACCTACCTCGCTCCCTCCCCTCCTGCCCCCATGTCTACTCCCCTAATGATAGAGTCCCTCACTAGGAGTTTTGGAGTCTGTTCAGTCCCATTCTTTAAGTCCATAAGAGGACATCACCTCCAGGGGAGGAACAAGAGCATAACAGAAGCATACAGATAGCAATGAGGAATGCCAAGTAGAGTCCCACAGACCTCCACAGTCACTTTAATGCCTGGAGAAATAATATCGGGAATTCAGCTTGGGAGTTGCTTGTCCAAATGAGTCCAATCCACTCACAAAGTGCTTGGTTCACTTCCCACTCAGGTCCTGCACCGACACAAAAGTTTTAAAGATGGGAATTCCCTCATAGACATGGCGGGAACACATGCCCTTAGCAATACACTGTATCTTCTGCAGGGCCATATTGGAACTTTTTTGACCCAACTTATGATTTTTATGCAGTTTGTCAAGTGTGTCCCAATACACCCAGCCCTGGTGGTTCTCCTCAATGATGTCCCATATCCATTCGGGCAGGTATGGCTACATGAATTGGGGGTAGTCCTGCCCTATCTTGCTCCAGATAATCCTCTTGGCCTGTGACTATTCAGGCAGATGTCTCAGTACGGTCCTTGGGGCCTGACAATTCTACAGTCGCACTCTTTCTCGGTATCTTCGCACTTGAGGATCTCCATTCTGGACCCCTTCATACATCTCATGCCTCTTAAAGCTTTTAGCAGATAGGCTGGGCCAATCCTTTCAAGGGGTCAGGTACACAGATTCATAATGGGATGGAATGTCCTCTCCAAGGCATCATCACTAAGTTCAGCATCCCCTGCAATAGGCTAGTCTACAGGCTCAGGGTCACCTGGCTTCTCTGCTTAAGGCGGGGGCACTGGCTTCTCAGATTCTGTTGCAGTTCTGGTACAGCTGCACTCAATGGTTCTTTGGGAACACTCAGGGATGGCTTTTCTGGCACCACAAAGTCCTTAGGGGTCAGAAGCTTCATTTGTGCTCCATGGCCTACTGATGCTAGAACTTTGGGCTGCACTCACTGGCCTGAAGGGATCAGTTGATTTCTTGGGGCTTCATGGCCTCTGGTTGGCTTTCTCCTCTTTCTGCACTGCTGGGACACTGAGCTAGGCACTCATCTCTCCCCAGCTTTTGAGAGCTGATTCAAATGAAGTCACAGATCCACTGGGCTGAAGGAAAAACAGGTGCCCAAACTCTGAGGGTGCGTTCTGCTGACACACCGTGCACATCGGCAATAACATCATTCCTGAACTCTCAGACTGGCACAAGATGAACTTAGTACTGGTGGATTTCACAACCACATCCCAAAGCCACCTCAGCATGGCAGATGGAACAGTCACTTCAGAAACATCTGGAGCTTTAGCCATTTTGCAGATTGGAGTAGCTATCTTTCTCTATCTGGTTCACACTGCTCACTCTCCAAAAACCTGCCTTGATGTCTCTCTCACAGTCCACGCATGTTCAGAAACAGCCAAACTCCACCCCAGCAGACCCCAAGTCCAATTAGCAGAGGATGCTACAGGGCAGTTACATATGCTGCACATATTCCTACCCTATGGTGTGCACTAGATCCAGACCCACTGGCACAATGGCTGATCTCATGAAGGCACAAAATTCCTCACTACTACACCATATCTTTCCAGTCCCAAACTGTCCAGAAAGAAATTTCAAAAAGTCTGCACCTTGTCCAGCACCTATTGAGGAAATACAAAATTGCCCTTGCACCCCCAAAATTACATCCGGACAAATCCTCGCATTGTATGCCCCCCTCTCCGGTGTGTAGGGTGTATAAGGTGGTACATGTCCATGGGTAGAGGGCACTCACAGCAGCATAACCAAAATTTACCTTACCGGGAATGGCAGATGTTAATAGGGTCCAAATGCATGGGGTGCCATTTTCTGGTGCTGGGTTGAAATAAAGTTCATGTTAGCAGGTATAAACAGTTTAATAAAATAACAGGAGTCCACACAAACATAACGTTAAACAGGGGATCCCATCTAATGATCAACAAACTTCATGGTACCATTCATCTATTGATCTCTACAGCTGGACCGTTGGGGTCACTTGCAGGGAAATTAGTGGATGCATTGTGGCAGGCTTTCATCTGAGCAGAAATGGCCACCATCATAAAATAGGCAGCTTTTCTCAGGGGCCAGATCAGGCCCTGAAAAATGGCAGTAAGCAATACCCCCCCCCCCACATCATGGCTCATGATTTCTCTCTCTTCAAAATCCTTGAAGGTGGAGGAATACTCTGCATTCCCCAACCACTGGATCTCTGAAACTCTGGCACTGGTGAGTGACTCTACCCTGAACTGGGGCAGATGTCTCCCCCAAGACCTGCACCCTTCGGGAGGGCATCTTGAACTCAGAGGCTTTTGCTATTAGCCCAGACTTCTATGAGAACCCCAGGTTGAAACTTTTTTTTTTGTAGACTCTTTTTATTCACTGCTACTTCGGGGAACTCTCTCAGGCATCTGTCTTGCCCCCAGCTCTACCTCCCAGCCTGAAACTCCTCCTTATGTCCCAGCACTAACCTGACCAACCCCCCCAGCTCTGAGCCCCTCCGAGGTAGGGCTGTCTTATCAGCCCATGGTGCTCTATCTACAATTGTTGTGGCCAGGCTGGGCTCAGCCCAGGATAGGAGGAAGTCCGACTTGGTGGAGCGTGGCTGGTGGGAGGCAGTGCTGTTGCCTATCCCTGAGAGCAAGATATTTTCCATTATTTTCTCCCCGAAGCTCAAACGTGCAATGATGTCCAGCTCGGGTGATGTTTGCTCCCGTGCACCCCCGAAAGACGTCCGCCACTGCTTCAACCCTGCATTCTGTGGCCGTGCATTGTAGTACTGCCAGCCTCCGCTAACGGTCACTAATGCATCAACGAGTGGAATCCCCCCTCCCCAGTGAAGGAGAGCAGTTCTGAGGATGCTCAATCCTTCCCCATCCCTGCCAACCCTCAACAACCCGGGCTCGTTCCCGAACCCGGGTCGCCAGCGTGGTGCGAGGTGTGGCGTCCAGTGCCTCAACCCTCAGCACCACCGGGCCAGCTCAGGCTGAAACTTAATCTTCCTTACACTGGCACTGGAGCCAATACTTGACACATGGGCACAGCTGTGACCCACATCCCTTTCACTGCACTACTGTAGCTGTCACAACCGGATTGGCATAGTTCCTCCAAGGCTAATGCTCTCCCTCTTTTTGGCAGGTTCCAAATTCTCCCCTCTAGTTTCCTATCTCCGTATGCGAGCTGCACACTGTTCCAGGGCTCGAGCTCTCTGCCCCCCAAAACATTATCACTCCAGCCATGGATCACTGGGGTCACCACCGAGGGACACTACAGCAGAAACACAGTGCGGGCCACCCCGTGGACCAAGCAGATTACCACCATGTCACTCATAAAACTCCTCGGTCACCCAACCCACAAATAACTTCTCAACACACAGACAATGGGTAATCAGACCCACTCTCCTCCCAGACACCTTCTCACTCTGGGGCCCTCCATTTCACTCACCCCCTTCTGGCCCCAAAACCCAAAATTTATAACCTCATGCATTAGTGTTGACCTCTGACCTGCAATGCACCTGCCTGTCTGGAAGAGGGAAATTTAACCATTTAAATACAGGATCCAAACCAAAACTTCACATATACAAAACATGTACACACTTTACGTGGGTGGGGGAGTTACACTTGTGAAAAAGTTTCCATGTGGTCAGACAAACCTCATAGATTTCTTTAACTTGGTGACCAAAGTAGTAGACCAGGGAGGGGCTGTGGACATGGTCTATCTACACTTTAGCAAGGCATTTGACACAGTCCCACACAAAAGATTAATAAATAAGTTAGCCAGCCTTGGAGTGGGTCCCAGGGTGGTAACCTGGGTAAAATATTGGCTGGACAACAGGACACAAAGGTAATAGCAAACGGAGTCCACTCCAAAGAAAGGGGGTTACTAGTGGAGTACCACAGGGTTCAGTACTGGGACTGGTCCTCTTTAATGTCTTTATAAGTGACATTGCAGAGGGACTGGAAGGAAATGTATGCCTCCTTGCAGATGACACAAAGATCTGCAACAGGGTTGATACACAAGAGAGGGTGGAAAGGATGAGAACAGACTTGGCAAGGTTGGAGGAATGGTCAAAAGTATGGCAGCTTAGATTCAATGTAAAGAAGTGCAAAGTAAAGCACCAGGGAAACAAAAACACAGGGGAAGAGAACACAAGGGGGGTACTAATAACAACAAAAATGGAAATGGACCTGGGGGTATTCGTATCAGATGACCTAAAGGTAGGCAAGCAATGTGAGAAGGTAGTAAGGAGGGCTGGAAGGATACTGGGATGTGCAGGGAGAGGCATCACCAGTAGAAAACTGGAGGTAGTTATCCCTCTGTACAAACAGTTGATGAGACCCCATCTGTAGTACTGCATGCGATTCTGGAGACCCCATCTCCACAGGGACATAGACAGGATGGAGGCAGTCCAGAGGAGGGCAACTAAAATGGTGCAGAGTCTGCACCTTTAGCAACATGAAGAGAGAATAAAGGAGCTAAATATGTATACCCTTGAGGAAAGGAGGGAGATAGAGGACACAATAGAGACTTTCAAGTATCTCAAGGGAATCAACAAAGTTCAAGAGGGTAGCATATTTCAGAAAAAGACATGTGCAAGAACAAGAGGGCACAATTTGAAGATGGGGGGATAGCTCAGGAGCATTGTGAAGAAGTATTTTTCACGGATAGGGTGGTGGATGCATTGAATGGTCTTCCTGAGGAGGTTGTGGGGTCAAAAAAAAAATGAGAGAATTCAAGAATATATGGGACAGACATAAGGCAATTCTGATGGGGGGTAGGAGGAAGTAAGCTGTTGGTTAACTAGGATCTGCAGCTTATCCAAAGGAAGGGAAATGGGCAGACTGGGTGGGCCAAGCAGTCCTTATCTGCTGTCAAAGTCTATTTCTGTTTCTATGTTTCTATGGCCCTAGTGCCTGGTGGCTATGGTTCCAGAACTGTGGCCTGTTGAAAGAGATATCATCGAAGAATATCTAACTGACTTGCAAAGGGAGATGCAACAGAAAAAAACACAGTTTAAGCAGACTCACCCCTTGACCTCCTGGCCTCCAAAGTAGGTCTCAAATGCAAAATCAATACTATTTTGCATCGTATAGCAGAGTGAATGCTTACTTGGTCCAAGTATAATTATTAGGAATTGGGACAGAAAGGCAGTAAATTCCTGGTTTACCATTTGCATTAGCAGAAAGCAGAGGTACAGATCCCAACACTGTGTGACAGCCAAGGTACAACCATCTCCAATCCCAAAGGAGTCAATGAGGTGATGAGGCTGTGCCATGAATCCCTTTATGCCTCCCAAGTGTACATCCCTGAACACTCCCCTACAGTACACACATTCCTGGAAAACAACCAACTGCCCAGTTTACCTGCACCCCTTTGAGAGGAGCTAGACCAGCCCCTATCAGAAAGTGATCTTAGAGAGGCCCAGATGCAGCTTATCAAGGGAAAGCCTCAGGGAATGATGGCTTCATATCAAATTATGCTGCAGATTAAAGTTCCCCATTTATTGCTCACCCTTCAGGAGGCCTGTTGTAAGGATACCCTCCCACCTACCATGAAAGAGGCTTTGTTTATACTCTTCCCAAATAATTATTCTATAGAGAAGCTACACTGGGGTAGGGGTGCTTAGGAAATTAAGAGAATGCACAAAATACAAAAACCCAGCACTCACCATCTCTTGATGAAAAAACATTCTGCTCACGTGTATATTGTAGAAATTAGTGCCAAGCCTTAGTGCAGGTGCCCAGGTAAAAATACAACACCCTCCAGAGGTGTTTCAGAGTCTAAAAAACTCCTTTATCAAAGGATGAGCTAAAAATGAATGGAGGCCTCCTTATATACTAAATGTGATGTCACTTTCACACCATGTGATATATAAAAATAATTTGCATTTAAAGACATATGCACCATTTCAACATATTGCACCATTGTGACAATACAATGTCCATAAATAACATATCTAGCTATACATTAATACTAACTAAATTAAATTTAACAACCATGAAAACACATCAATTATATACAAAAGTATATTTGTAAAAGTGTTTGCTATTTGTAATCTTCTGACCTGATCCTTTATCCAAAATATTTGTTTTTTATAAAACTTTATATTTATCCTTAGACCTCACAGCTGTCCATTAATTTCTATCAAATATATTCAAAAATAACATTATTACACTTATTAAGAAAACTCAGCTTTCATAAATGACATAAAACTTTAGAATGAAAAATGACTACACTCTTGTATTTTTACTTCTTTAGGAATGTAACAATCTCAAGCATTCCATTAATTCTAGTATACTTACAAGCATTTAAGGTATACATCTAGAAACCTTCTCTTTTAAGTAATACATTAACAAAATCCCCCTACGCAGGTGTTCACAGACTTTGTAAAATAGCTTTGAAGCTGATCTGATGATCATCTTTGTTGAGAGCTGTCAAAATATGAAGAGCAGTTGCATATTAAATATCTTGATTTTTTTATAGCTCTACGAAGTTCTCCAACTCTTATTTTACATTTCTTTTTTGTCTTCCCTACATAGTGCACTCCACATTTACAAAATAGCAGCATACATTATTCCCTCATGGTCACAATTAATAAACTGTCTGATATGGTAGGTTCTGTTTTTATGGGGTTTTGTAAAAGAGTCTCCTGTAGAAATGGAAGAACAATAAATACATTTTCTGGAAGTTAAAAATCCAGTTCTCCTATTTTGTAACCATGTTTGTTTGCCTGGTTTTACCTGTAGGCTATGTACCAGTTGGCCTTTCAATTTTGGTGCTCTTCTGTAGGACATTCTTGGCATAATGTTACTGATTTCACTGAGTCCCCCATCTCCCTTTAAAATATGCCAATTCTGCTTCAGGATTTTATCTGTTAATGAACTGTGGGTGGAAAAAGTGGTCACAAAATTAAATTTTGTATTCTGTTCCTCATTTTTATTTTTTCCTGCTAATAAGTCACTCCTATTTGTTTGTATTGCAGCTTCATTTGCTTCATGTAGGACCTTTGTCCTTAACACTTTCTATAAAACATTGTGTCAAGTCTTTTGCTGCTTTGTTACACAGATTTAGATCACTGCAATTTCTTTTCAGTCTATAATACTGTCCTTTGGGAATGTTCTTTATAAAATGTGTGGGATGACAGCTGGAAGCAAGAAGCATGTTGTTGCAATCTGTCTCCTTCCTGCAAATACTGGTAATAATATTACCTGCTTTTCCTTTTTGGATTCTAAGATCCAAAAAATGTACTTCCTTCATACTGTCCTGAAAAGAAAAACGCAAGTGGTGGTTAGTGGAGTGTAAAAAATTGACACATTCTTCAAATTCTGCCAGAGTACATTTCTATATAATAAAAATATCATCGATAAAGTGATGCCACATGTCTACTTTATCGAAAAATGGATTTACATCTGGATCCCTGACAATATCATTTTCCCATTGTCCTACATAGATATTCACTAAACTGGAAGCAAAAGTTGCCCCCATTGCTGCTCACTTCGTTTGTAGGTACATTTTATCCAGGAAGGAAAAGACATTGAACTTTAAAACAAATTCTGATAATTTTACAAGAAATCCCATTAGTGGTAACACATTTTCACCTTGCTTATTCAAATGTTTAGCTATCACATCCAGATCCTCTTCTTGGATTATATTTGTGTAAAAGGACTCAATATCCATTGTTATAAGATATGGGTCCTTATGCACTTCTACGTCATCCAAAATATTCAAAAGTGCAGTTGTATCTTTTAAATTAGACCCTGAACTCTGCACATATGGCTGATATTGGTACTGATGTTGATTCCACTGGGGTTGGTGTGTTAGATTGTGTGGATTGTCTGCATAACCTCCCCATCCTCTTACCCCTCCACGTCTTCCTCCTTTTTTTGAAATCTTCATATTGGGAGAGTGGTTCAGTCAAAGACCCAATACTGCCCATTATTGCTCGGCCAGGTGGAGAACTCATGGATTTATGTAACTTTGGAAGAGCGTAGAAAGAGGCCTGTATGGGAAAATCAACCATTAAAAACTCTTTCACATTTTCATCAATCAAACCTCTATCATAGAATTCTTGTACAAATTCATCTGTCCTGCTTTTAAATTCATAAGTAGGATCATACTGCAATTGTGAATAGAAATTAGTGTCATTTAACTGTCTCTCACATTCCTTGACTTAATACTCTATGTTCTGTATCACTGTTGCACCTCCCTTATTTGCCATTTTTGTAGTGATCATTTTATCTTGTTTCAGTGACTCCAATTCTTCTCTTTCCATTCATGTGAGATTATTAAATTCTGGTCTTGGTAAGTCACTGAATAATTCCCCAACTCTCATTCACATAAATCCTTTGGGGTAAAAGTTGAACTTCTTTTAAGCCTGTATTATGTCATTAAATCCATTTTGTCAATAATATTTATAAGGTCACTCTCATGGGACAACATTTATATCATCCCCTCTCTATATTTTTTTCTTTTAAAGAAGGAAATTAAGCTTAATATGCAGCAAGCCAACTGTAAATCCATAAATACTTAAAGTTTATTCACAGTTGTTGTCAGTGCAAAAGACAACCCTTTATTCAGGAAGCTTACTATATTTTCATTTAGGTTTCATTTAGATAGATTTATTACCTTCAGTATGTTTGTTGTTGCATTCGTGCTCCGCGAAGTTTGTAACCCCATCTTTGACCTCGATTCTGGGGTTGCTGATATTGGTACTGATGTTGATTCCACGGGGGGTTGGTGTGTTAGATTGTGTGGATTGTCTCCATAACCTCCCCATCCTCTTACCCCTCCACGTCTTCCTCCTTTTTTTGGAAAGACCCAAGTAACTACTTCTCTCTCTCTCTCTCTCTCTCTGTGCAGTAAGCCACTGCGAGGCATTATTTAGAAATGCAGTTGTGGATATGAAAAGAAAAGAGTGACTCTCACTTGGACTTGAACCCAGGACCTCTGCAATCTGTGCCTTAGCTCTTACCATCTGATCTATGAGAGTCTCAGACAAGTAAGCCTCCTGAATTTTCCCAGTGAATCATGTACATTCCTTTCAAGGATGTTGCATAATGAGCAACTAGGCAGTCTTTGTAAAGACCCAAATAACTCTCTCTCTCTCTCTCTCTCTCAATGCGTTAATCCACTGTGAGGCATTATTTAGAAATCCAACTTTGGAAATGAAAGGAAAAGTATAACTCTTACTGGGACTGCAACCCAGGATCTCAGCAATCCATGCCTTAGCTCTTACCATCTGAGCTACTGAGAGTCTTAGACAAGTAAGCCTCCTGAATTTTCCCAATGAATCACACAAATTCCTTTCAAGGGTATTGCATAATGAGCAACTAGGCAGTCTTTTTTAATACCAAAATAACTACTTCACTCTCTCTCTCTATGCAGTAAGCCACTGCGAGACATTATTATTTACCCTTGAATGAATGTGCGTGATTCATTGGGAAAATTCAGGAGGCTTACTTGTCTGAGAGTCTCATAGCTCAGATGGTAGGAGCTAAGGCACGGATTGCTGAGGTCCTGGGTTCAAGTCCCAGTGAGAGTCACACTTTTCCTTTCATTCCACACTTGTATTTCTAAATAATGCCTTGCTGTGGCTTATTGCACTGAGAGAGAGAGAGAGAGACATAGAAGTAGTTATAGTGACATACAAGTATCTTACAGGGAGGAACAGGGTGCAGGAATACACTATTTTTAAGCAAAAAAGATGTTCCAGGATTAGAGGACATGGGATGAAGTTGGAGGGAGGACAATTCAGAGGAAACGTGAGGAAGAATTTCTTCACAGGATGGGTGGTGGACAAATGGAACACCCTGCCAGAGGAAGTGGTGGGGGCTGAAACAATCACAGGATTTAAGAAAGCATGGGATAGACATAAAGGCATTGTGGAGGTCAGGGTTAAGGGGCAACAGACTTCTAGGAAAACATAAAGTGAACTTACAAGCTCAAATGGGCAGACTGGATGGGCCATAGGCCCTTATCTGCTGACACTGTCTATGTATCTATGTATCTATTATTTGGGTCTTTAAAAAGACTGCCTAGTTGTTATTTATGCAACACCCTTGAAAGGAATGTATGTGATTCATTGGGAAAATTCAGGAGGCTTACTTGTCTGAAACTCTCATAGCTCAGCTGGTAAAAGTTAAGGCATGGATTGCTGAGGTCCTGGGTTTAAGTCCCAGTGAGAACCCACTTTACCTTTCATTTCCACAACTGGATTCCTTTTTTTTGAAGGCATTCTGTTTGTTTGAAACCCCTGGCACAAACTTGCTTCCCTGTTGCTTCTCTTTAATATTGGTGGCAGTTGTTCCGGTGATAGCATACTTTGTTCTAAAAAATATTTGTCAGTGCCTTCAGTTTCTGACCCACTCTGGTCTGTGCTCAAGTTGAATAATACTCGTCTTTCTCCCAGAGAGGTATTTCTTTGCCAAGGCTATTTCTTCCAACTATAAACGTGGCTTAATTCATAATCTGTTTGATCCCTGTTGTACTTAATTTGTTTGGCTGCCTTCATTTCCTTTTCAAGTTTTTCAATTTTCTCTTTCAATTTCTTATTAAATAAATCAAATTCTGAGTGATCTTTAAAAGTGATTACTGTGGCTTCACATTTCTTAATTTTTCTCTGCTAATTGTGCGGTCACCTCTTTCCAATACTCAATTCCTTGTTAGCTCATGCTTTGATAAAGGAGTTTTTAGACTCTGAAATGCATCAGGAGTGTGCTGTGTTTTTACCTGAGCACCTGCAGTAAAGCTTGGCACTAATTTCTACAATATACATGTGTACAGTGTGTTTTTTTCAACAAGAGGTGCTGAGTGGGGGATTTTTGTAATTGTGTATCCTCCAAAAGAAGTCCTCAGTCCCTCTGGATTGTGCCAACTTTCGGGCAATACATTTGATTTCTACTGATACCAAAACTTTAGCTAAAGCTCTGGAGAACAGACTTAAGAAGGCTCTTTCTTTTCTAATCCACCCCATAGAAGTGGGTTTCTTGAAGGGGGAAATTGGATCAAATAACATTTGCATAGGGTTAAACCTGAAACAAGCTGCACTAACATACCCATGACAGATATGGCTGTGGACTTCACAGAAGCTTTTGACTCTGTGGAGTGGGGCTATCATCACTCCATACTGGACATTTATGGCTTTGGTGCCTACTTCTGGAGCAGGATTACCACCCTTTACAATGCCCCCTCAGCTACCATACTCACCAACTGTACAATTTCCTCCTATTTACCCTGCATAGGGGCACCCGGCAGAGTAACCCCCTGTCACCCTTCCTATTCCTGCTGGCATTAGACCCTCTCATGAGGAAGCTTCTTGATTCCAAGGATATACAAGGAGTCAAGATTAAGGACAGGAGCTACCTGGTCAACACATACATGGCTGATTTGCTCCTCACTATAGCCCACCCCACCCAATCTGTTTCACCAGTCAAGTGCTTACTCGATAGTTTTGCAGCCACCTCTTGGTTGGTGGTGAAATGTAAGAAAACCACTATCTCCCCCCTCAATGCTGCATATGTTTCATCTCACATGGCAAGCCTTAATGTAGTTTGGGCCCCAGAGGGCTTTACTTACCTGGGGTTGACGATCATCTCCAAATGAACCAACTTAGTCTTGGCTAATTTTCATCCTCTTCTCTCAGCATTAGAACCTGAAAGACATAGATGGCACAAACTCCCTCTCACTCTAAGAGGCAAGATAGAAGCCACATGAAAGTTTGTGCTATCTAAGTTTGCTGATCTATTTCATAACCTCCCCCTTCCAGTACCCAACACACTCTTCCAATGACTAGAGCACTTGGTAGCCACTCTGCTATGGGATAGTAAAAAGATCAGGGTCAGTAGTTCCAGTCTCAGGGCAGACTGGATGAAGGGAGGGATAGGTTTCCCATGGTTCTAGGGGTACCTATGGCATATATCATAGTGCAAGACACTAAATGGTTCTTGACAACCTCCAAAAACACCCCACTAGGGGTATCACTAGAGAAGGACCTCAATCAAATACCCTGGTTAGGACTCCTCCTGGGTAGTAGGGGTACCTGGAGCACAGACTGGAACCCAATTATTCTTGAAATGAAGTATGCATGGCACAAATGCCTCTCCTTTGCATGTTGCCCCTTATGCAAAGCAGCTCCTCCAAAATTATACACCTATCTTAGACAGAATCCTTGCATCTATGTGGTGGGCTCAGCTGTTTGGTGGAAAGACTAGGAACATTCAAACAGAAACCATGGCTGACATTTCTCTGCCTGATTTAGACACTCTTCTCTCATTCGAGCAACTATAAGACAGATACAGATTGCCAAGAACTGACTTCTGGAAGTTCCTTTAAATTTGAGGGGCCCTCACCTCACTTAATAATGTAACCCCCAGGGCATCGCACTGGCTGTGGCTCCACCTATTGCACAAACCAAATAGTTCCAAAGGGCTAGATGGCAAGATTTACAGAACAATCAGGGATGCACAACCAGATACTAGATTGGGAAAATTAATTTTAATATTGCAGTTGGTACTCTCTCAAGAGAGGTGGGAAGGCTGTCTCAGAAGGGCTCACCAGGTCTACAGAGATGCAAAAGGGCAGCTAATCCAATTTAAAATCCTCCATCAGTGGTATTGCTGGAGATGCAATGCACCTGAGACAGGTCTCTTACATGTGCTCTGGCGCTGTCCCCAGCTTGCTCCATTTTTGAATGAGGTGTTACAAGACTGCTCCAAAATTCTGAATATGGAGATTTCACACAACCCAGCACTAGTTATTTTAGGTGATACCTCTCCACTTCCTGGGGGCAGCCAAGTAGTAGGCTGGCTGCTAACTGCTATTATGGAAGCAAAATGTGCGATCCTCATAAAATGGAGACAGCCCCCCCCATCTCTTGTTGCCTGGCATTTGACCCTGGCTAAGGTAACTATGTTTGAAAGATTGTTTTCAACCTTTGAGAAAGCCCTGATTGGCAAAATGTGGCAGGTGACCACATAGTACGTAGGAAGCGGGTGGAGGTAGAAGGAAGTAACTCAACTTGTTAGTGCTTGTATTTTAACCTTTGCACTTTTTGTTTATTCTATTTTTCCACCACCGTGCTCACTGGTCCCCCACTCCTTCAGGCTCTGCAAGTTCCCCCCAGCCCCACTGTCCTTACCCAGCCCTCCTCTGGTTCCTCATATTGCAGCTGATCCCTGGGATATCCCGGTGTATCCCTTCGCTGGGCGGGTCCCCCTCCTTCGAGGGAAAAGGCTCAGAGGGGAGAGAGATGGACCCAGCACACACTTCTAGGACCCGGGGATGCTGCCAAGGAGAAGGAGGCCCTGGGAAGGTGCTGGAGGCACTCAGTGAACAGAGAGTCATCATCCGGAGGCCAGTGAGCTATTTTTCCTGGTTTCGTTTGAGGTGCTTGATGTCTGGACATCAAGGCAAGAGCCGACATCTGCCATGCACCACCCAACAATGACACCGACATGTTGCCCTACCCCTGGCCTCCACCAGCGGTCACCCAACACCAGGTCACAGCTCTCCCTCGCTCCCTGGAGACAACGAGCTGTCATAGGATGCTCAAGTTGTCTTCCCCCGACTGGCTCTCCAGCTCTCCGAGCTCATTCCCGAACCAGGGTCGCTGGTGCTTTGCACTTTTTGGATGAATAAAGGAATGCTCTACTTCAGCCAAGCAGCATTTGGTGAGTCCTTTGACTATCTAATTAATTCCCATGGCTCAGTTTCCCTGTAGCCTTCTGCAGGTGCCGGTACCACAAAACCACATTTTGTTTATGTTTGAAAGACTCTTTTATGGTGCCCAGAACAATCTATCAGCATTCTACAAGAATGAGCTTCATATCTCACCTCCCATCTCTGCTCAGTGCCACCTACATCTCCAGAAAACCCACTGGCCATAAAGTACCTTTGCTGACTCCCAGACTGAGTTCACCCAACCTCTGCAGAGATATGCATTCAGGGAGCAGGTTCTCTGCACTGGTAGCTCTCTACAAGCATGTAGAGTACTTCACTTGAGGTCTCTTCCAAGATTGTCTATAACGGTGACTTGGCTGACTATGTAATATGTATTTTTCTTTATTTATCCCGTTTATATTGCACGGTTAGAAACCCATTCTGGCTTATTTCAAATCTGTGTTTGGCAAACCACTTTGGAGCACTTTTGAGTCAGGGGAATAGCACTAGTCTTGTTAGGAATTTGTACTGGTGTTTGTTATTTATGTTCTTGCTTTTATTATGGTCTTTATATATATTATTATGACTGTATAATATATTTGGTGTTATCTCATTGGAAAATCAAATAACATTTTTCATGATAAAAAAAGGAAAACTGCTTCATGAACTACTTCACATGATGTATGGAACTTTGTGAAGTGATTTTCACTTTGTGAAGTGCTATTTTGCTAATAAGTGGTACTTTGCAAAGTTGTGAAGTACCTACAGTACTTTCCCCATAACATACACTAAAGTGCAGCAAAACTGACGGTTATACCACATGACCTGCTGAATGCAGAGGTTAGCAGGTCAAATGGTACAAGTTCATCAAGAAATGGACCACATGATACTGTGTTCTTACAGTACTTGAGTAAGTGAAGACATAGCAATTGACTGCTGCTGACATGCTCCTGCAGTCCTCTTTTTGTATCTTTTCCTTATGATAAGAAGCTGTTGTTGCATAAATGCATTGTAGACAACCAGGTATATCTAGAGAGAGTACTGCATATCTGGTTGATTTTGAAGGTTCTGTGGTGTGTTTCTGTAAATGTTTTGTTGCAGCATGTTCTGACTACTGCTGTACTGCATCGTTTGTTGAAGAGGGGACAGTGTCTGCAGTACTGCAGTTTTTGCTATGCTTCCAAACCCACAGTGAATATCAGAGCTCTGGCAGACATTGAAGTTGTCTGGCTAGCTTGTAGCACTATAGGTGTTGACACTCTTGCTTTTCTTGAGTAACCCTTTAGTTTAATTATGTATTCTATTAAGTTTTCTTTGAATATTTTCCCATTTTGGATGATGTACTGGTGTTATTTGTTGTGCTGTGTGCTCGAAGTCTGACCAGTCAGTCTTGCATCATGCCTGGTTGCAGGAATCATTGTGGGAAAGGTATGGGTAAGGAGGGTGGGTGGATTGTATGTCAAGTAAGACAGGAATGTAGTGTTTACAATAACACAGTTGCTGGCCATAAAGTAGTTGCAACCCATAATACCAGTGGTGATGTTAAAGGTAACTAGCAATAGTTCATCACAGCTGAAGAGTTGACTTCTGTTTTGTTGGAGGGATGACACTCCAGTGTTAGCACAATAACACCAGCTGCCCTGTAGTCCACACTGGTAAGAACAGAAAACAGCACAATATAGTTGTAAAAAGGAAACAGACTATTTGGCAGTAAAAGAACCAGTGGTCGAGCTAGTCTACCTATTTCCCCTAAAGTCATGCATGGCCTAATCCCACATTGGATTTAAAGATAGCCCTAGTTACAAGCCAAGCTCTCAACTACTGGTCCACCCCCATGATTTCAGCAAATCCTGAGAATCTGATGCTGAGCTGTAACCTGCACTTCCACCTCCACAGCCACAAGTGGCCAATCAGTGCTGCAGGGAGATGAGTCTACTCACTGGGGCAGCTCTTTAAATCCCTGACCACTGGAGCCATAACTCACTACTGGAGCCTTCTTTCTCAAGATGATTGGGACCTGCCTGGGGAGTCTAGAGGACAAGCCATGCTCACAATTGCTTTTCCTCCCCCCCTCCACACAACTGCTGCAAAGCCTGGAGACCTGATGCCGAGCTGTAATCTGCACTCCCCATGACAGCCACAAGTGGCTAATCGGTGCTGCAGGATACAGGTATATTCCTTCTTATATTTCTTGCTTCCTAGTGGTCCTCCACACTGCTGTCTGGACCACTAAGAGCTTCAGCACAAACAGCAACATAGGAATCTGTAACAGGGAGTCAGCCACGGGAGGAAGTCCGTGAATAGCCATGCTGCACATCCATGAGGGGCTCTACCTTCATCTGTAATTACCTTGCCTTGGTATTCTTGGAACACTGGACACTTGTGCATTTAGACTTGTAATAGTCAGTATTTGCTTGGTTATGAGTTCTTCCTGCTCTATCATACCTCCATAAGTTGCTAGCAATTTTTTGATTTGCTAATTTATTACTTCATATTTTATCACTAGTCTGCTTCACAGTCACCTGCACATTTCCTCAGTTGCTATAATTACTTGGCCCTCCTCTTTGTAAGTCTTGTTGCTGTGCAGTGCGCATAATTCACTAGATTACTATAACTGCCCAGCTTTTATGCTGTACTGCTATTATTTACTCTTGTAACACGGCATACCAGAGAGTAGTGAAATGGAGCAGTCAGACAATATGGCACAGGTGACACACAAGTCCCGAGCGGTATGAACTCCACAGGTTAACACCTGCTTGTTAGTACCACCTGTCACCATCGCGGCAGTAGAGGGGAGCCGCTCACTCCGTCACCACCCCCTGAGGCCACCAGCGGCGCTCCAGAGCCGCAGCCCTTCGCTGCTCGCTTCCGCATACCACGGCCAGACTCCTGTGAACAGGGCTACCAGAGGAAGGCACAAACCGGTTTTCCTGTAGTCCAGCTTGGTGCCGCCTCTCACATCTAAACATGGCTGTGCTTCTTGACCACCAGTTCAAGCAGCTCCCTGCTGATAAGGCAGTCGACACCCATGCCTTCCTGGACACCGCGTCGCACTTGCCTCCCTTCTTCGGTGAATTTGGCTAAGCAATCTGCCGGGTGAAGCAGCCGCCTGCCTGGTTCTGTGTCTTGCTTCTTGGCAGGGAGAAGACTGCTTCTGTATTGTGAACCAAGTTATCTGCTGGGTTTTCGCTCATCACTTCATATGTGCATTCTAATGGGTTTTGCAACACGGCACCGCAAAACCCTTTCTGCTCTCCAAACTGTCTCTGTCTCCCCGTAGGGTCTCCGGCACTGAGGGACACACACTGGTAACATAGGCTCGTCGCTGCCGCAATGAGCCTATGTTACAAGTGCATTAATCACCTCCAGCATCAGGCTCTGCCGGTGATTAATGCCCACTGGGCAGTTGGACCCCGCAGGCTTTGCCTTCGGGCACCAACCCCCCCCCCAGCGGGTATTAATCCAGCGGCAGAGCCCTCCTCTGTCAGTGATTAATGCTTACATGTATACTTAAGGCTATCCTTGCTTTTACCTATCTGGATGGCCCTGCAAATGTTTTTGAATTTGTAAATCTATTTACTCCTTATGTGGGTGGTCTTTACTTTTGTGATCATATGTGTCTCTATGCAGCTGTGCTACAAGCCTTGTGTACTTTAATTTCAATTTAATTCCAGTCCCTATATTCCATCTTAGGTAGCATCTGTGCTTGCAATTTTGTTGACAGTTGAATATTTCCCTATCTGGTGGCCTCTTATTCAGTGGTCTAAAAAGCCATCATTGTGCAGTTATAATGCTTGTACTGTATCATTCAACTTAATACTGGGCACTCTTTATCGGGGTAGCCTCTGTATTCTTTTATTCAGATTACCTGTCTCTCCCTATTTTGGGTGTCCCACTTATTGTGGTTATTTTTTAGCATAATTTGACTGGCTTAATTGAGTTTTATCCTTGCTGTCTGTCATTATGCCATATTATTCATGAGATAAGCTGTAATATCCCTTATGTCAGGTATTCTTCATGTGCATTAGTGTAGCCTAGTAGCTTCTTGCCACTGTAGACCTATGTCCCTAGAGCTTTAATAATGTATCTTATCTGTGGTATTACCATGACTCTTCACACTGCAGGTTGCTTTTATTTGCACTAATTGGTCATGTTAGCCCCTCACTCCCTGTTCTTTTAGTGAACTATACTTTCTCTAACCTTATTGTTGCTAGTGAAGTGCACTTAGAACTGCTCTGGCTTCTGTAGAAATGGATAATTTTATTTGTTTGCATCTTTATTATGCGTAAACTCTGTTACCCTAGGATCCCTTCCAGATGGGTGATCATGATGTCCTTGTTGGCTGTCCTCACTATAAATTGCTCTGGCACGCGACACTGAACCAAAACCTGGTCCTACTGCTCCCCCTCCTCATGTGCAGGCTTCATGTCTGGTTAAATGCAAAAGGCCTTAAAATAGCCCACTTAAATGTCCAAGTTCTCTTACCTCATCTAAATGAATTTATTGCCTGAGTAGTTCACTATAATCCTGATATTGTTGGCCTGACTGAGACCTGGTTTAAACCCTTAATTACAAATGCTGATTTAATTTTGTCAGGCTTGATCATCCTGGTAAGAAACAAGGGGTTAACCTACAGTTATACCACATGGTCATCTATACCGGCACACATTACTTCTCTTGGGTAATACTAAGAACATTCACTTGGTTTGTGTCTATAATCCTTCTGTTGGTGGACTAAACTGCCTAACCTATCTCCTGGACTGTGTAAGTAAAAAGTCTGGCTCAAATGAGCTGCTGATATTGGGTGACTGTAATCTAAACTGGACTGGAAGAAATGCCAAGCAGTATGAACCCCTGTTTGCTGTGCTTTCATCTTAATCAGCTTATCTCTGACCCTACCAAAATCTTCACTTCTGGAGGTCAGCACATTCTCCTTGACTGGATCCTGACAGATAGGGCTGAGAGGATTACATTGTCTTTAACCTTCCTAGATGTTATTTCTAATCCTACCCTCATTTATCAAATTTAGGGAGTCACTTCACTAAGAACCCCCCCCCCAAGATAATTCTCCTCTGAGACTTATCCATGATAGATATTGATACCTTTCCTGGTGATTTAGTACTGGCTGACTGGTCCACTGTGTTGTTTGCTGCAGATCCCTCAGTATCCCTGACTAATTTCCTAAATACTGTATCTTCTCCTTCCTGCATGATAAGCATGTCCCATTTATTAAAAAGGAGAGCTAGGGGCACTGTCATAAAAGGGTCCCAATGAAATCCAAGGATAGGTGCTTGAATAGATTTAACTCCACACAGGCACTGTCTGACTTTGCTGAAAATTGGCATCTCAGAAATGATTGTAAAACAACCACATGGTCAGCCAAAAGTGAGTTCTGTAGATACATCCTATTGACTTCTACCAGAGACCCCATGAGTTTCTGGTACAACATTAAATGTGTAGTTGGTGGCTCTCCTAAACATCAAACCAATGATATGCTTGTTGGTGGGGTTAATTGTAACAACACTAGCACAATTGCAAATTCATTTAATAGACAGTTCTCTGACCTGCCTGCCCTTACCTCCTTGCTTTGAGGTCCTACCTCACAGAATTAAGCTATGCCTTCCTCCTCCTCTGTTCCTTCTCATCAGTCCCCCTTTATCTTAGAACTGTGGCAGTAGGTGAGGTTTGGTAGAATTCTGGCTAGTCTCTCTCATTATACTATTGCTGACCATGATAGTATGGACCAAAGCTCGACCAGTTGGGTGCCACTTTTCTGGCCTTACCTGTCTCCCTTATCTTTAATGTCTACCTACTTACTGGCATAGTTCCTGGCACTTGGAAATTTCCAGGGTTGTCCCAGTATTTAACCAATGGGATCCAAAATGTATTGAAAACTAGTGCCCCATAGCTATCCTGTTTGCTAGCAGCAACCTGTGAGAAAAAAATGTAGCTTTCCAACAAACTGAGTACCTCTACAAATATGATCTACTGTCTCCAGGGCAGCATGAATTCTAGAAGGAGCATAGTACCTCTACTACCCTTGCTAAGGTTGCCTCCAAGATTAGGGTTGCCATGGACTGTAGCAAGCTTACTGGAAGAATCTTTGTAGATGTCTCCAAAGCTTTTGACTTGGTGAACCACAAACTTCTATGTTAAGAGCGACATTCCTTTGGGCTGTCTGACCATGTGCTAGCCTGGTTTGCCAACTACTTCAGTGTGGACAGCAAATGGTCAAATATAACAGGACACTTTCGGAGCTGACTCCTGTTGAAGCTGGCATATCTCAGGGTTCTATCCTGCTACCCATCTTATTTTTTCTGTTCATAAATGACCTCCCCTGGATGCCTGCTCACTACAATTCCACCCTTTATACTGATGACTTGGTGTTATTAGCTAGCTCCCAGGATATCAAGGCCATTAACTCCCAGCTGAATGCTGACTGCCACCAAATCCAGTTCTGACTCCGCATGAATAAGTTATTCCTTACCAAAGTTACCAAAGTTACTAAGGTTAATAAGGAATAGGAATACACCTGATGGTCCTTCTTGCCTATTCCCCCACTACTTAGTGGTATAGTCATAAGGTTATGATGCCATAAGCACGTGGGTATCTAGATGTCTTTTAAACTCATTCAGATTCTTAGCTTCAACTACTTTATCAGGCAATGCATTTAAAGGTCCTACCACTCTCACTGTGAAGTATGATCCACTGTGGTTAGTCCAGAACCTTCTCCCTAGCAATTTCATCCTGTGGCCTCTTGCATTGTAAACATTGTCCTTGAATTCCAATCCCATTTCTGCACATAAATTCTTATCCTCAGGTATATTATAAAGTAACAAAAGGTCACCTCTCTTTCTCCTTACTTCCAGACTATTCAGCCCTCGGGATTTTAATCTATTTTTATAATCCTGTCCATCCATTCCATATATACATTTGGTAGATCTCTGTTGAACTTTTTGTATGATTGTTGGCTGCCCCTTACTTGCTGGTGACCAATGCTGTGAGCAATAATCAAGAGGAGGCCTAATTAAAGACCTGTATAACTGCATAAGAACATCCCTATGCCTGCTGCAAACTTTGCTTTTTATATTTCCCAGGATGCTTAGTGTTTTGTTACTAATATGTTTATAATGTGGAGAGAACATCAAGCCAGGCTGCATTATCACCCTCAAGTCCCTTTCCTGCTCTACGCTAATCAGGTGGGGTTTACCAAGAAAATATTGTTTTCTTATATTTTGTTTACCAAAATGCAGGACACAGCATTTGTCTTTATTAAAATTCATGAACCATATGTCCGCCCAACTATTTATTATGTTTAGGTCTTCTTGTATTGTTGTTGTATTGCTGTCTATTAGTGCTGGTCCCCCTATTTTTATATTATCTGGAAACTTAGATATGTTGCTTTTGACACCAACATATAAGTCAGGTATGTACAGTGTGAATAAGGTAGGCCCCAGTACTGAACTCTGTGGTACCCGCTCATAACATTTATGCTATTTGATGTGGAATCTCCAATTCCTACAACTTGAGTCCTATAGTCCATCCATTTTCCTATCCACATCAACAACCTCCTGTCCATATTCATGCATCCCAATTTCCTTATTAGCCTGCCATGTGGCACCTGATAAAAGCCTTTGTAAAGTCAAGGTAAGTCACATCACCAGGTATACTGAAATCCAACAATTCACTAATTGACTCATAAAAAGTGACTAGATTTGTATGATGTTATCTTTTTTTTACAAATCCATATTGAGTATTATCTATACTTCCTTCCCTAGTCATTGTATCTGTGATGAGGTCTTTCAATATTTTTTACATTACTTTACCCAAGACAGGTGTTAAACTAATAGGCCTGTAACTGGATGATTGGTCTTCACTTCTTTTTTAGTGTATTGAGGTCATGATAGCATGCTTCCAGTTGGCTGGGATTTCATCTATTTAAAAAGGATGGCATACATATATTACACACTGGCTTACAAATAAAGTCATCTATGGCATGCAGCAAATAAGGGCTAGTGTCACACCCAGGTGATTTGTTAGAGTCCAGTTTCTTAATTTCCTCCCTTATCATGTGTTCTGTAAAAAGATCATTAACCCTAATATGTGTATTTGTACACTGCCCTGATCTCATGTCATTATCTATGTCTTTACTACAAGCTGTGGCAAAATAATAATTTAGGACATTGGCCATATCTTTGGCTGTATCCACTATAAATCCATTATGCATCAGTAGGCCAAAATAGGGGGCATTTCTCTTCAAGGAATTTATGTAACTCTAAAATTCCTTAACCTAAAGAAAACACAAATTGTGCTTTCTAGCTCCTGGGCTAAATTCTGGTCATGTCCGGAGTCCTTGGGGTTATGCCGTGTACAAGGTGACCATGATTGAGCACTTTCAAAAAGGGCTACTCAATCACAGTGCCTGTGTACATGGCTATCTGGCAGGGTAGTGACCAGATACAGGGTAGGCGAGTACAGTGATGAGATGTTGCTGTATATACATGTGCATGAGGGGGAAGGACCATGTCATGTGATGGGTGGAATAGGAGGGAGGGTATGTGGGGTGTACTGCGGAAGTCAGCTGCTTAGCCAGCTATGTGGCAGGGTGGGTAGGAGGCGGGCTCAATTCTGACCATGATCATTTTTTGTGCCAGGTTGGGGTTTTTAAGTTTTTTTAAGTTTTACACCCCCCCACACACAATATGCACCCTTCTGGAGTTGAGAATCCTTAAGTAGGAGGGTGCAGGG
The DNA here is from genome assembly GCA_016271365.2 of Neoceratodus forsteri. Classification (NCBI taxonomy): domain Eukaryota; kingdom Metazoa; phylum Chordata; order Ceratodontiformes; family Ceratodontidae; genus Neoceratodus; species Neoceratodus forsteri. The sequence continues at coordinate 1,607,706,458 of CM057449.1, forward strand.
GTGCAGCCCTCCCTAATAAAATAGAAAACCAGTTGCCAGTTTTCTAGTCACTGAGAGTGTACATCACCATGCTTGGGTGTGTCTAGTGTAGATGGTTCTTCCATGACTACTGTTTACTGCTTCCAGGATCTTGTAGTTATCCTTGATCCTCCGGTTAATTTCTCTCTGAAGATCCCCAGTGTGTCTAGGTCAGTAAATAATAAGCTTGGCATTGCTTACAGGGCTTAACATATTTCACTCCTTCAGTGCCTCTCTCCCTTGCTAGAGGAGTGCTCTTACAGTAACTACCCTGTACTCTGGGCTTCTTACCTTCACTCATATTGTAAATTCTCCTTGTCTAAGTAGGATGTAGCTTATGACAATGTCTGTCAATTTGCCGTCTCAGCAGCCATCCTTTCACACCATTGTGAACTTATGGTAAACTGAGATAGTTGTCTCCAGCAAAAAGTTGTGCTTTTGCCTTGGGTTGTTTTGTTGACAAAGTGCTTAGAACTGCTACTCCTCCTACCCTGGGTGAGCAGCTAAGGCTTGCAGACTTGAGTTACCCCCTTAAGTCTAATGATATGTTCCTGCTTGCTGTCCCCATAACCTGTTCAGCTATGGGAGACCAGTCCTTTGTTGTTTGTGCACCTGGGTTCTGGAATTCCTTTCCAGTATCTGTTCATAATACCTCCTCTCTCTACCTCTTCAGAAGGTTCTTGTGGAGTAACCTGAAAACTAACTCAGACTGCACTTGCACATAATTACTGATATTTCCTCCTTCTCATTGTCTGTGATCTGTAGTATTATCCTGGTATATGTTTTTCCAGGGCTATGGTAGTGTAATTTGTGTTATATGCATTAACTTTATTTGCTGTACTACAGATGTATTGCTGTTGTATTCAGTAAGCTCCTGTCTTCATCATATGTATTGTAGTAATGTGTTTGCCTCCCCACCTTGTAATATCTTTGCTCATACCTATAAATAGGCATTTTCTATGTAGTGTATTTACTTGGTCAATAAAAACTAACTAAATAAATAAAAGCTGACCCAGTGGCATGGAGAGCTGAGGTGCTTGCTGTATTACCTCCTGCCATGCCAGTGACCCATGTTCCATAGCAGACTCATGCCATGGGGGGTGGGCTGGAGAGGGAGAGTATTGAGCGTCTGGAGGACTGCTCTCCTCTCCTCGAATGGGTGGCTTGTCATTCCCACTGAACAACTGCCACCAAGTGGAGGCCTGGTGGTGGTGCGGGTCTAAGGGCAACAGCAAGAGGAGGGTGCTGTGGTACTCTGCAGTGTGTGCACATCTCCATGTGCACATGCTGACATGCACCCCCAGCAACAGAAAACAGGAGAAAAACAGAAAAAGGGAGGCTGACAGAATTCATGACACTCTGCAGGGGTTGAACGGAGCTCTCTCTAGAGAGAGAGAGTCAAAGCCACAATCCAGACTCCTGCTGGGAGAAAAAGTTCTATAAAAAAATAAATAGTGGCTGGTCATCCCCTTCTTCCCCTAGGTATCCCTTCTCCTCTTCTGCTTGTAGGACACAGTATTCTGTTCTATATGTCCCACCCATATTTAAATCTGTTTACAGTCTTGGATTCAACAACCTCTCATGGCAGTGTATTCCATTTGTCCACTATCCGCTCCATGAAAAATAACTTTCTCATGTCTTTCCTAAATCTCCACTCATGTCCTTTACTCACTGTGCCCTTGTTTCTGATGAAAAAGTTCTTACCGTTTGCCCTGATTATTTCTCATAAGATCTGACAGATCTCAATCATTGCACCTCTTTCCCTTGAGACTTCCAGTGTATGCATGGTAATATCTGTCAGTGCCAACCTTTTCTTCTATGTCTTCTACTGCTGCCCACAGATCATCTTTACAACCCCTCTGTGTATGATCTCAGTGCAGTCCCTGGATTCAAGAACTGTGCATAGTACTGCAGTTGTGGTCCTGTCAAGTAACTGCATGCAGGCAATATCACCTCCTTTCACTGCTATCAAATCTGCTTCGAATACAACTCAGCATTTTGTATGCCTTCCTGTTCACCTTGCAGCACTGTCCTGTGGACTTGAGGCTGTCATCAATGACTACCCCATGGCCTGTCCCCTTGGTTATCTGCACTACTCTTACTCTCCCACCCAGTATTCTGTTTTAGGCTTTTTTCTATGGGTGTGCATCACATTGCACTTTATTTGCATTGAAATTTAGCTGACATAAACTGGACTACTTTTCCTATTTTTCCAGGTCACGTTTCATTTCTCAAACTCCCTCGTCAGTGTTCACTCTGCCACAGATGTTAGTGTCATCAAGACACATATGTTATCCTGGATTCCCTCTTCTGTATCTCAGATGAAGAAATTGAAGAGTACTGGTCCCAAAACTGATCTGTGTGGTACCCCACTCAACACTTCTCTGGGATCTGACTGGGTATGCTGATGCTACCTTGACATTTCGAGAGCAACCGACACTACAGTGATGACAGCACCACTGCTTTCTGGGGGTATTGCACCCCCTCCCTGAAACAACTGTGACTTAGAGTTGATTATTTTAGTAGCAGGGGGTGCAGATGGCAGAGGCCCCCACATGGGGGGTTCTGGGGGCTAAGCCCCATGAAGAAAACAATCTGTCCTGTGACTCCCTTCAAACCAACCGCAAATGGGGTCGACATAAGGGAGTCACTGCAACATTGGTCAACAAATAATTTGTTGACCGACTGTCATGGATCCATCTGACTGTACCACTGATGACCACTCTGTGCTTCCTGCCCTCTAGCCAGTTCCTTATCCATCTCATCAGTTGTCCCTTGTCTCCAGGTGATCTAGCTTTTGTATGGGCTTTCTCTCTGTGACAGAATTGAAGACCTTGCAAAAGCTGAGGTACAACATATCCACTGCTTGGCCTCTTGTCTACTACATTTGTAACCCAACCAAAGAAGGAAATCAAGTTAGTTTGGCAAGACTGTTCTGCAACAAATCCATGCTGACTCCTGTCCTTCAATCCATTTGCCTCTAAAAATTCCACTATCTGTTCCTTAATAATGGCTTCCAGCTGTGTTCCCATAAAATAAAAAAGAAATAAAATAAAAAATATATAAAAAAACAGATTGACAATTCTGTAGTTTCTTGTAATGTCTGTGTTCCTACTTTTATATAGGGGTACCACATTTGTTACCCTTCAGTCTACTGGAACCACCCATGTATCTCTGGGAGCAGTAAAATAGATCTGCCAATTGTGCTGCCAGTACCTGACCCACCACCTTAACTCTAGAGTGCAACCCATTAGGACCAGGCATTTTGTACACCTTCAGGAATCTGAGACCCCTCAGTACCCTTTCCCCACAACTGGTACTAAATCCAGTCCACTGCTCTCCCTTTTCTTTTGATTTATTCTTAACACTCTGATAATGGCCCATCCTTCGCAGTGGTGAATACAGAACAAAGGTATTCATTCAGTATGCTGGCCACTTTCCCATCCATCTCCACCCATGCCATTTCCTTCTTTAATCTGGTAATATCCCCCCTAGTTTTCCTTATTTCCCTAATTTATCTAAAGAAGGTTTTCCCTATCCTTGACTCTCTCTGCTATTCTCAGTTCAATCCATGTTCTACTTTTTCTAACTGTGATTCTGGTGTCTTTCTGAACAAGTCACTTAACTTCGTTGTGCTCCTGGGTTGCACATGGAAACAAGCTTAGTGTGCCTTTCCTGGTTAAAAAATCCATCCCCCCTTTCTGCTTTTGCAGATAATCTGTACAGCTGGCCTCACTATGTTTCCCCTTGTATTTTTGGAATGCTGCATTTTTACTCATGTTACTCATGTTACCTCCCCCACCATAAAACCAAACCAGAATGACTTCTTTTGCTTTTAGTTCTTTCTGACCCGTCTCATGAATGATGCATCACCTCCTTTATACCCCTCTTTGTGACATTCCCTTTTGCTTCTGCCCTTCTACTCCATCTACACATCTACTTTTCTTTTCAGCATTTTCTTCATCTTGTTGATGTCCAGTCTTCTGAAATCTAGAGCCACAGTTTTTGAACTGATGCGATGTGCTCTTGTGGTTATGTTGAAGCACAATGTATGGTAGTCAAGTTCGTTTTGTTATGTTCGATCAAAAATCATTACAAAAGGTTACACTAAATTTCATAAACATTTCCATACATGGGTCCATCTAAACATACCACTAATACGTCACACAGTTAAGAAACAGTTCTGAATCTTACAAATAATACTGATAGTTAAAAAATAAATTAGCTCCTAAATATATGCCAGTAGCTTTGACTGTAAGAGTCATTTTTATTTATTCCTAATAATAGAGATTGCTCTGAAATAACTTATAACCTAATTTATCACATGATTATCCTGAACTGTCAGCATAAGGTATGAAAGTACATCTTTATCCATTGTGCTAATTTGAGACCATACAGGTGCCAACCAATACTCCCTTGGCTTGTCACACCAGGTACTGTTAAAAACCACATGGTAGAGATCTTCAGGTTCTTTTGTATTACAATTGCAATAACTAAGTATCTCCTCTGATTGTTTACTATATCTTTCTTTCAAAATGTTACTCTTGAACAATTCAAACCTATTTCTACAGTAGTAGCCACAGATATTGCCAGCTATTTCCAGATATTTTGTGAAATTTCTAAAGCATTTCTCTCTGCTACCGCTACTCTGGTAATGCAGAAAGTAATAGATTTCTCTAGAAATATCACAGAAATTTCAAGAAATAGGTGACAATGTCTGTGGCTCCCTTCAGCTACTTCTCCAGTGGAGATTCAGATGTTCTGGCTCCTGACTCTTGGGGAGTACCTACCTATCTGTACAAACCTACCCCCTACCTCCTTGCTCACTGTCTGTCAGCTCGCCAGTGCCCGCTTGCTCCACACTCCCGGTGGTGGTTTAATATCTATCCTGTCAGGATTGTTTCCCAAGCCTCGCTAATTGATTGTCATGACCCGCGTATAAGCCGAAATACCAAAAATGCAGATCAAGTTTTGGTACAAAAACCTCGGCTTATACACGAGTATATACGGTAAGTTCATGATCTGTCAACACCTCCAGATAGTATCTAAACAAGTGAGAAATGTAATATTTGACAAGTCAATGATCAATCTTTAAATTAGAGACATTTTGGCAATCCTTCATTTTTCTATTATTTATGATTTTACTAGTACAGTATTTTTTATAACGTAACCCAATTATGATCCCCTTCTCCTGATACATTTTTAAAACTTCCAAGCCATCATTTGTAGAATTTTTATCAATTGTAGGTACCATGAAGATAATCTGCTACTAGCTCTTTCCATTTTTTCCTTTTCTCTAAGACATTCCCTTGGTAGTCTCAACTTCAATGCCACTTCAACACATAAAACCTCTCTAAATAAACAAAACTACTGGCCTTCACAGGAAATACTGTAAAATAAAGCCAGAGTTTCCTCTATTGGGTGCAACACTCACTCTAAAGCAAACGTGCAGTCAAGGAAAAATGACATCTCTTGAGGAAGATGCCATGCCTGTGCACTTTATTGTCCTATAGAGAGTCATGTGACCCTTTTGATGCCAATTGGGAATGTGGGTGTCTAAAACTGGGAAGTTCAAAATAACCAGAATAAAAAACATATAATCCATGTAATGTACTGTTCAAATGAAATGAAAAAACAAGAATCAAACCGACACTTTCCTTTTTTATGCCCAAATTCATGTCCATATCCACAATGTTGCTGACAATATGAAATATTAAAATATTGGAATAAAGAGCCAAAGAAAAAAAATTACAGTTTCCCTGTCTGAGCATGAGACTGCTTGATTTTTTGAGTTTATTGTATCCAACAGCTGTGATTGCAACTCCATCTGCTCGCACTCTGCCTACGAACCCTTCCACTGGGACTTCTCCACAGATTATCTTAAATTGGCTACACCACCATCTGCACTCTGATTCTGAAAAAGGAAAATGGAGACCGGGAGCAGACTGGGAGCAGCAAAACAAAGCCACACAAGATGGTCTGAAAAGGCTGTTTACTGCGGTATGGTGGGCTTCTGCAGTAGATTCACAAGCAATGGTGGCATACCTTTTCTAGAAAAATAAACAGTGTTACTCAGCTCCTGCTTCCCCTGCTTCTCCAGAACCAGGTAGCGTGCAGCAGCTAAGCTAGGCTGTCATGTATGGTAATTACTGGACCCCAATAATTCTCACGTCAGTTTTTGAACTGATGTGATATGCTCCTGTGGTTATGTTTAACCACATTGTGTGGTAGTTACTGAACCCCAATAATTCTTATTTCTGCTTCTCTTACTATCTCAACTTATGCAAGAATTAGGTTAAGGATTTCCTTTCTAGTCAATTACCTGACCTAGTGAATGAGAAATCAGTCTTGCATCATATACTCCAAAACCTGATGTCTTGCATTGCTGGCTGCCAAGATGTCCATGCACAAATCCAGCATATCTGGTCTCCCACTAGCCCCACATCCCCTTTGCCTGATACCTTCTTAATCTCCTCCCCAGTTCCATGCCCCCCTTCTCCTTCTGGTTCTGCAGTACGTACAGCACTCTGATCCTTAATCTCCCCTTCCAATTTCAGTTGTACCCAAACTGTCTATATTCCTTGACCCCAGAGTAGTATCCTCTGTGGCTTCTATGCTTTCCCTAATGTACTGAGCCACCTTCCTCTCCTGCTATTCTGTCTGTCACTCCTCTAGGCAGAGTAGCCTAGTACTACAAGTTACCAATCATTTATTCCTGTAGCCCATGTTTCCATAATTGTTAATAAGCCCATCTTAGCCTCTGCCACCACTGTCTGGAGTTCACTAATTTTATTCCTGTGACATCTTGCTTTTAAGCTGACCACCCTTTTTTACACCCTGTCTTCTACACTTACATCTTCTGTTGACCAGACCTATTGTAGTCATTCCCTGGGTTGTTCTACTTTGTTAACTTTTCCTCTGATATAGTCTCTGGTCCTTCACACAAGTCACTTTAATCATCCTTATTTTTGTTGCTCCTGCCCCCACATGTGCCTAATCAAGACCATAGGACTCTTAGATATTGAAGGAGGGGGCTACTAGTTAAAAAAGCCTACATTTCCCCTTAAAAGCCCACTTTTCAGAGATGCTAATTTAGTTTTGCTGTACTGCATGAAATAAAATAAGCATAATGTGATTCCTGCTGCTCTTATCCACCTTAACATTTTCAAGACAGACAATGTCAAGAGAACATTTCTGTATCTTCATCAGCTTGCATCCCAACAAACTCAATTAAATTAGGGTTCATGCATTTATCTCAGGGTGATGAATCACCACCTCAGACAATCTATATTATTCAGCTGTTATTTCTACTTTAGAAAATGAAGGGCAGTTGGCCCTCCCGAAGGATAAAACATGACACTAACAGCCCCTATGCAGAACTAAATGAAAGAATCTTGGCTACAAAGCAGTCTGACAGGTGTTGGGCACTGGAAGCTAAGCTTGTCTGTCCCAATAAGTGATGCTACACAGAAAGCACTGCAGAAATAATTTGGTCTGAACAAAAGGACTGAGGCAGAAGATGCTTTAGCAAATCTGAACACACCCACAGGCCACTGGGTGATCTTTAGCTAGGCCCTTGACCTCCCTTTGTTCCAGTTCCTTCAGCTGTAAAATTGAACAGAAGCAAAACCCTGCTACAAATCAAATACTCAGCCTTAGGCAATCCCAGCTAAATACATTCTGAATATAAATGTAAAATCAAGGGTCTGTTATAGAAAAATGCAGCATGAGGAAAGGTAAACTAACATGATAATTGCTGCGTGAAAGCATCTCAAAGCAAATATACAGAAATCAGAATGCACTGCTGTATACCGAGTGTTAAATTTGACTTGTTTCAGGAATGGTGTGTGAATAAAGAAGCTGTTGTATGTTTTTTTATTTCAGTTTACTGATTGCAGTGTCATATCCTGGATCTCATAGGCTGCAGCCTGTAGCAAGACACATGCCATGTCAAGGTTATTTATTAGTAATGTTCCCTATTATAAGGAAAAAAATAAAATCATGTATTCAGCTTCAAACCCCAAGCTGCTTTCAGATAATGTCCCTCTTTTTGCGGCTACAGCTACAGCTCGTACCGAGTATTAGTTTGAAAAATGGAATTAAGTTGCACGGGGAGTGCATTAACCACAAAATGTATCTGCTGGACAGCTGTGGTATCTAGTGATTAAACGTATCCCATTTAGAAACACTTGGGGAGATTTTAAGGATAATTGTGGGCCTATGGTACGTGAAATTTAATTATTCTGTTTTCTGAGTGTTGCCTTTATCAGCTAAATGGGACAAACATAGGCTAAACTTATTAGTAGGACTGTCATGTGGTGGTAAAGTACTGAAATGGTAAATACTGTCACAAAAGACAGCTTTTCTTGGAATATAACACACAGTGGTGATGACTCTGGCCAGTGCTGTCAGGCAGGCCAGCTGGAAGGTTCCATAATAAGCATAGGTATTCATTTTATTGGAGTGATTAAGTCAGGAATGCTCACTTAGCTAAAATGCTCATTTCTAAGTACATCCTAGGAGTGGGAAAAGGGGATATAGACTGAACAGTAAAAATAAGCAAGCACTGTATAAGCAAATGTACAAATTACAATGTTTAATAAGAAATACAGCAACAGATAATACAGTAGCAGTTGTGCAAAATGCTTAATGGAATAAAGATGTGCAAACCAGCAAAAAATAATGGTAAGACGCCAGTTTTGCCTCTACCAATTAGTCATGTGATAACCTTGGTTTAGTTCTCCCCTTTCTAATCTCATCGCTGTACTTTCTTGCACCACATATTCTTATTACCTGCATGCCTTATTTATATTGTAATTTCAATTGCAATTGATATTTCAGTTAATTTCTGTCACACGATTGCCCGTCACCTTTTCTCCCTCCCCTGGGTTGCACCTGGAAATGAGCTTCGGCTCAGTGTGCCTCTCCTGGTCACCAAAATTTTAAATTAAATAAATGACTAGCTAACTGACTAACTAACTAAAATGCATTTTCTAGATGGGATGTGAGAGACCATGATGGTATTATAAAGCAAGAGTAGGTGATGAAGGAGGAAAAGCGCTAGGCCCCCAAAAGCAAAGGTGTTGACTAGCAAGACTCAAACTTCTAATTATAAGTAATCTTACAAGCTGTCAGCCTGAAGACTTTGGAGTGCAATATAGCTCCTGAGCAAGTCTCATTAGTGACCAGCATGAGGCAGAGGACTGGGGGGATGGAGTTCCAGTGGGTAAGGAGTATCCAGACGAAAGCTGTCCACAAACTTACAGGTGACATCTAGATGTGAGTAAGGAGAAAGGACTAGAATATCAAAGGAAATTGAAATAAGATGGGGAAGGCATGACTATAGAGGATTGGTAATCAGGGATGCTAAACTAGCCTCTGGAGATCAATAGGGAATAGTGAATGTAATGGTGGCTTCCCAGACATGGCCAGCCCAGAGAGAAGTATAAATTACAGTGATTCATGGGAAGTGGAGAGTTTAGGGCAAAATGGCTGAAAGCATGCTAGTGGGGATCCAATATGGCAACATGAACTGTCAGCCTGCTCAATAGACTATGTCTGCTTAGTTGAAAGCAGGGAGAGCCATATTATGGATGACCTCCCACCTGGCAGCAGAAAGAAGAAAAGCTTTCTTTCAGTTAAGGGTCTTGGGTTTAGGGAGATGTTAAGAGACAATGAAGTAAATATGGTAAGCTGTCCATTTTTATGGCTGTGGGCGGAGCCTACAGCCAATCCTGCTTTAGCTTGAAGAAAGGGCTTTCCGTGAAACACCTTTTTTACTACTTTTCAGTGTATTTTTCCATAACTGCAAATCCCTGTTGAAGCTATAAAATAATCCGTTCTTTCTTAGCTGCTTTTCTCTGAGAGCAAATGTGTGCACCTTCCAAAGAAATCTAAACATCTTTAAAACTATTCAAGGTTCACAAAAACAATGCACATGAAAGTTGTTCAGGACAAAAACACCTTTCACATGAGGGTAGTCACTAATCTGAATTCTTTATATTTTGTAACATTTGGTCTTCCAAACAACCTCATTTTTTTTCTCTCTGAGTGAACATAGTAGGAGTCCTGCTAAACAAATGTAAATATCTCAGAAAATATAGAAGTTATCAATATACAATCAACATGAAAGTTGTTCAGGACAAAATGTCCTTTCAAATGAGGGTAGTCACTAATCTGAATTTGTTAGATTTTTTTCAAATATAGCCATCTGAAAGGTGAGAGTTGTGAAGAAAAATGAAAATTCAGGTAATCAGGTGGCCATAGTTTAAAAAATATAATTAGTTCAGCTTAATGAATAGGCTCATTGAAAAGGTATTTTTGTCCTGAACAACCTTCATACTGATGGTTTATGTTTACCACATGCACTTTTAGATATATTTACATTTGTTTGGCATAACTCATATGAAAAATGAAAATTGAGGTAATCAGATGGTCATAGTTTAAAAAATATAATTAGTGCAGCTTAATGAATAGGCTCATTTGAAAGGTCTTTTTGTCCTGAACAACTTTCATATAGGTTTGTTATCTGCAACTCGTATACTTTTACAGATATTTACATTTGTTTGGGATAACTCCTATTGCCCTTCTAAACAGCCTCAGCTTTGTCAGGGAGACTGGTTTTCCGTCTATGTAGTGACGTGGATGGAAACACAGAAATCTGATTGGTTAGCAGAAAAACAGTGCGAAAATGGAACTACAGTTTGTTCCCGTTTGGATGTGATTTACAGCCTTTAAAAGATTCAGTGCAGGTTGTTCATTCCCTTTTGTTGCTTGTCGTGTCGATATCCTCATCTGCTTCTTTGCACACTCAGCTCCGTGTACTGCCCGTCTGCCAGAATGTTCAATTTCTCTGCAGATTTTTACTGTACTGTAAGCAATTTTTAAAAGTTATCTCTGTAGTGTACTGATCAAACATCTGTGTAGGGTACACTGCTGCGGTTTTCTTTTTCTATGGCATCAGCTCGAGGCTCAGTTTTTATGTTTTAAACATTATTTAGGCAAACGTGGAATCTACTTTATTGCAGTAACACTAATAAACTAAATGGGCTAGCTCACTCTGGATTTCAACCAACAAGTATGTATAAATTAGAGAAGCACTTGTGAGCATATAGTGAATGGAGGCTTTACTCAGTGCTACAGTGTTTTAAAACTATGCTGAAGCTTCCTTGACTGCGATGTTGATTTCCCAAGTTCAAAATCCAATCCCAAGACCTCAAAACGGTTTTTTTTTTATTCCTGTTTTGCATTACTTCATAAACCTGGGATGGCAGCTAGTTTATACACTTGTGGCTGTAATGTTGTAATTTTATTGTGACTGTAATGTTTTGCTTTAAAAATAAATGTTTGAAAGCCTACACTCATTCACTCCTCTGCTGCAGCAAATACTCGTGTCCATTTTTGAATCTGGACAACATCCAATTACAGTAAAATTGGGAGAAGTAAAATTTTTTTGTAGGGATGAAAAATTCTCGTTGGATTCAAGCTTTCAGCAGCGGGGGGGTGAGAAAGAAGTCAGAGCATGGAGTAGCAAATCTGCATTGGACAGGCAACATTACATTTTCTACATTTGTATATTTTGTTGCATAGTGACAGATGTACATTTTTGTGAGGTTAAATTGGCACAAACTCAGTAACAAAATTCTCATTTGCTGCCACCTGAAACCTGTTTTAAAACCTTGCTTGCTGCTCTCCATCCTGCTTGCTAACTAAATAAATCTGGTAATAATAGTCTGAATTGTTAAGGTAGTGATCTGGCAGATTAAGTTTGTTATTAATTAATCATACTGCTGTGGTGAGTGTGTTGTTGGAAGGCCACAGTTGTGTTGGAACACTGGTTCTTTTGGTGGAATGGGGTGGGTTGGGAAGACTGGTTGTGTTGGTGGCAGGTCCATCTGGGTGGGGAGTGGGGCCATGTAGGTCTGTCTCAATGGGGAGAGGAGCTGTCCATGTCCATCTGGATGGGGAGAGGGGCTGTGGTAGTCTGTGGGGGTTGGGAGAGTGGCTGTGCAGGTCCATCTGGATAGGAAAAGGGCCAGTCCATCTGGGTGGGGAAAGGAGCCATGCAGGTCTATCTGGATGGGGAGAGGGGCCATGCCACTCCATCTGGGTGGGGAGCGGGGCTGTGCTGGTCCATCTGGGTGGGGAGAGAGGCCATGCAGGTCCATCAGGGTGGGTAGAGGGGCTGTGCAGGACTGTTGGGGTGGGGAGAGGGGTTGTGCTGGTCTGTGGGGGTGGGGAGGAGAGGGGTCGTGCCAGTCTGTGGGGGCAGGGAGAGGGGCCATGCTGGTTCATCAGAGTGGGGAGAGGGGAGGTGCCAGTCCATCTGGGTGTGGAAAGGGGCCATGCAGGTCTGTCTGTGTGGGGAGAGGGGCCATGCTCATCCCTCTGGGTGGGGAGAGGGTCTTTGCTGGTCTGAGGTAGGGAAGGGCTATGCCAGTCTGTGGTGGGGAGAAAGGCCATGCTAGTAAATTGAGGTGGGGAGAGGGGCTGTGCCAGTCCATTGGGGTGGGGAAGGGGCTGTGCCTGCCAGTCAGTGTGGGAAGAGTGGCCATGCTGGACCATCGGTGTGGAAAGAGTGGCAGTGCAGCTCTGTTGGGGTAGGAAGAGTTTCCATGCAGGTCTGTCGCAGTGGGGAGAGTGACCTTGCTGGCCCATCAGAGAGGGGAGAGTGGCTGTGCAGGTCCATCAGGGTGGGTAGAGTAGCCATGCTTGTCTGTCAGGATGGAGAGTGTGGCCATGCAGGTCCATCATGGTGGGAAGATTGGCCGTGATGGCTTGTCTAGGTGGGGAGAGTGGTCATGCTTGTCTGTCGGGGTGGGGATAGTGGCCATGCTGGTGGTGTGGGGAGAGTGGCTGTGCTGGTGGGGTGGGGTGGACAGAGTAGCCTGGTGGACATCTTATGTTTCAGCTGTAACAAACTGCTCAGTTATAAACTTGCTGTCACCTTAAACCTGTTTCAGAACCTTGCTTGCTGCTCTCCATCCTTCTTTGCAGCTAAATCTAGTAATTGAATTGTTACGACAGTGATGTAGCATGTTAAATTTAATGATAATAATATTGCTGTGGTGAGTGTGCTGTTGTACACTTGTTGTGTTGGTGGAGTGGCTTGGGAGGACTGGTTGTGTTGGTGGGGTGTGAACACTATATTGGTCAAGAAAGGGCAGGTCCATCAGGGTGTGGTGAGGGACCATGCAGGTCCATTGGGGTTGGGAGAGGGGCCATGCCAGTCCCTTGGGGGTGGGGTGAGGGGTTGTGATGGTCCATTGGGGTGCGGAGAGTGGCCATGCTGGCCCATCAAGGTGAGAAGAGTGGCCATACTGGCCCATTGGGGTGGGAAGAGTGGCCGTGCTAGCCTGTCAGAGTGGGGAGAGTGGCCGTGCAGGTCCATCGGAGTGGGGAGAGGGGCGATGCAGGTTTGTCGGGTAGAGAGAGGGGCTGTGCTGGAGTGGTGGGGAACTGTTATTCATTTGCTAACTGTTCTGCCGTCATGCACGTTCGCCTGGTTCTGGTGTGCTGCTGACCTGCCATATCATCTTCCTTCTGCTGCTGACATGCCCTTTCTACTTCTTTGTGCTGCAAGTGACCAAATGCTTTGCCATCTGCTGCCACAGGACAACTGCCTTTTTAAGTGGCTGTAATAGTCTGGTAGGTGGGTTTTTTTTTATACCCCTGCTGCTGTTAGAATATGGAAGATGTTTGGTGGATGGACGGGCTGGGCAGGCTGAAGAAAATGGTTCTGGCCTCTAGTGATGCTGGAGGGAGGGGGCAGACAGGCAGAGTGGCACAGAACCATTTTTTCCCCACATGTGTGCCAGTCCGCTGGGTCTGTGGCATGCTCCAGTGGTTGGTCATTGATGATCAGTGGTCAGACGGGCTAGACGGACTGGTACATGTGCTGGAAAAAATGGTTCTGGCCCCTGATGGAGGGATGAAGGGGCCTACTGGTGCAGAACCATGTTTCCCAACATGAATGCCAGTCCACCGGGTCTGTGCCATGCTACTGTGGTTGGTCATTGATGGTTGGTCGAAAGACGGACTTGGAGGACTGGTACACATGCTGAAACAAAAGGTTCTGACCTGTGCTGAGGAAGAAGAGAGGGAGGGATGGATGGGCAGTGTGGCTCAGAACCATTTTTTCCAACATCTATGCCAGTTCACCTTGTCCATGCCATGCTGCCGTGGTTGGTAGTTGATAGTCTGCAGAGTGATGGATTGGGTGGACTGGCACACATGCTAGAAAAAATTAGTTCTGACTTCTGGTGGTGGGGGACATAGGGACGGATGGGCAGAGTGGCACAGAATAATTTTTTCCAGCATGTATGCCAGTCTGCCTTGCCTGTCCGTCATTGCTGGTCCATGAAGGGATGGACTTGGTGGACTGATACACATGCTGAAACAAATGGTTTTGGCCTCTGGTGGTGGGGGAGGGAGGGACGGATGGGCAGAGTGTCACAGAATGATTTTTCCAACATGTATGTCAGTCTGCTGGGTCCATGCCATGCTCCTTTGGTTGGTTTTGCTGGTCGGCAGAGGGACAGGCTGGGCAGACTAGCACACATGCAGAAAACAATGGTTCTGTCCTCTGGTGGTGGGGGAGGTAAGGACAGATGGGCAGAGAGGCACAGAACCATTTTTTCCAACATGTATGCCAGTCTGCCTTGTCCATGCCAAGCTGCTGTGGTTGGTCATTGATGCTCAGCAGAGGGACTTGGTGGCTGGCAGCCATCTTAAGTTTCAGATGGGGGGGTGAGAAGTGGCATTCAGCAGGCATCTATGTTCTGGCATCTTATTTATTTTCTGGGAGAGCAGATGACACACATATAAAAGGAACTATGAATATACAATACAATCAATGCTAGTAAAACATTGCTGTGGTGAAGGTTCTGTTTGCTGAGAGTTGCAATAGTGTGAGGACATGGTGTGGGGAAGTTGGCTGTGTCTTGGTGTCATGGAGACACTGGCCATGCATGCCCATGGTGAGGTGGGGTGTGGAGGGGACAATGGTTGTATGGGGTAGGGACACTGGTGGCAGTGGAGGTATGGTGAGGTGGGGAAACTGGTGGCTGTGGAGGCATGGTGGGGGTGGGGACACTGCCTATGGAGGTATGGTGGGGTGGGGACACTTTTTGTGTTGGTGGGGTGGGGACACTGGTTGCAGAGGTATGGTAGGGTGGGGACACTGGTTGCAGAGGTATGGTAGGGTGGGGACACTGCCCATGGAGGTATGGTGGGGTGGGACACTTTTTATGTTAGTGGGGTGGGGATACTGGCTGTGGAGGTATGATTATGGAGGGGTGGAGGGGCATGCTGGCACAGAACCATTTTACCAGCCTGTGTGTGTCTGTGTGTGCGCGCCTGCGTGTGTCTGCACCTGCATGTGTGTGCCTGTGTGGGTCTGTGTGTGTAGAATAACAGAGACACACAGTCAGACAAAATAACTTTATTAAGCCACATCAACTGAATAAACCATGTTTAATCTGTGCCCTTCAAAACTGTTGGAACTGCGGATTTTCCTTCTTAGTTTTCTTCATCAATTGGAGGATTTAGGCATCAGATTATCTAGGGAATAAACAAAGACAAGTTTATAAATAAACTGTCTAACTGCACATTAATAATCTTACCACTTTTAAGTTAGCTTTCTATGTTTGACCTTTGGTGGAATGTCTAATGGAATATTGCTGGAAGCCTGTCTTGAAGTTTGCTTATAAACTTAAAAGTAAAAAAAAAAGTACTAGCTGGTGGTGGCAGGGACAGGGGAGCATTAGCGGCAACCTGGGCTACCACAACCAGGCCCATCATCCACTGTTATAGTTGATGCTAATAAAAAACACCAACCAAGTACTTACCTTTCAGGGTGGGTACTGCATGGCTGTGTGTGGTTAGCTGGAGGTGTTAACACAGACTTGTTGTGTCTGTTCTCCTATGTGGAGTGGTGGGACTTCCATCATTCCAGGGCAGTTCGTGTTTGCTTGGATGATGTTGGGGAACTACAGAGATGATGAGTTCTTAAAGGTGAACTGCTGGCAGTGGTGAAGCCCTGGCCTCTATACAGATTGGGGCTTCACCTCTCTGGTCCCCCCTGAAGGCACTATATTAAAAAAATGATCTTTGCTCCTGAACACTCAAGGTGATCAGGCGCAAAGATTAATATATTTCTATTGACTGCAAGGGGGATAGGAGAGATGACGCCCTGAGCTGCATAGCGGCCATGGCTTCACCTCTGCAGTTAGAACTCCTTTCATTAGTTTGAGCTCCAACATGAAAATGAAGAGACTCTCTTTTCATGAAGACCAAGTCAGAAAATGCCCAATTTACTGTGGGTGCAAGTCCGGATTGGTTTATTCTTTGGCACAGATTGCTGATCTCTCCATTATCATCCTCAATTCTCATTAATCACTTCTGGATTTTTTTAACTGTATGCACTTTGTTTACAAATAAAACAATCCAGGCAGCTAAATGTTAGGGACTGAACCAATGGAGTCCACCATGGCATTTGGTGGTTTGGCTTAATTCACGTCTGAGCTCTGACAGACAAGCTTTGGTACATGGTATTGGGTGAGTACTGTTGTTCTGCCGCTGTTGCTGTCATGCCTGAGGGGTGAGATCTGCAGTGTTGCCATTGCTATTGTCATGCCTGAGGGGTTGGAGCTGCAGTGCTGCACCTACTTCCACCATGCCTGAGGGGTGGGGGCTGCAGTGCTACACCTGCTGCCATCATGCCTGAGGAGTGGGTGCTGCAGTGCTGCTGCAGTCTAATGTGGAGAATCAGTGAAAGACTGCTGTTGCCATCTTGCTGGGAGTCAGAACGTAAAGTCTTCATGAATACCATGCCTTAAAGTACTGTATGTGTGCTGCTGCAGATTCATGCTGATGTTGAACCACCTGCCAACACTGACTGCTACCAGCACCTCATGCTTGTCTCTTTGCACCACTCTTCAAGTAAGTAGGTGGGGGTGTTAGTGGTGAGCTGTGACTGGAGAATGCATTGTTGGGAAGGATGGGATGAGGATGTGGATGATGATGGTCTTTCTAACAGTCATGTGTAAATTTTCTGTGGGCCACACGTAAACATTTCAATTATGATTTCAGGTCTTAAAGTGATGATGGACGTGAGCTGCTGCAAGTCTATCCTTTGTAAAACGTACAGTTTGCTTTCTTTTGTTCACTAGTGTGCCTTCCATGCTAAATATGTGAATGTTTTGTTGGTGTTGCAGAGTTAGGCCTTACTGTGTTTTTTTTTTTTGTAGGTCAATCTGTGAAAGTGCCTTTAGTGATCTGCTGCTGTGAGTCCTTGCCCTTTCCAAAAGGTATTGTTGTACTTCTTTGCACTTCCAAACAGTGACTCAAAGTCTAGATTTTATGTTTTTAACATAACAGTGGTTTCTGTTTGGTACCCCTCGCCACTGTCCTCCACATAGCCTCACATTAGCAATGAGATTTGGCTGAGATATTCAGGTGGATGGTGATATTGTAGTCCGGATTTTAAGTGGCTGAGGTCAGTGTAAAGTCTGTAGCTGCTTCTCCCCACTCATAAACATAGCTTTACAGCAGCGATGAGATTCTGATGCTGGTATCTTACTCTAGATATTTCTAGTCTGGACTGTGAGCACTTTGGAGGTCGGCATGATTTCTGTAGCTGTTCCTCCTCATTCTCAACTCTGGCCAGGAATTATTAGCTGGGATATATTTCTAATGCCAATCTTGTACTCTTGATATTGTATTGTGATATTCTGAGGTCAGCATGATTTTTGTAGCTGCCGCTCCTGACTCTGAAATGGTGGCCAGGAATTGGTTGAGATATGTAGGTGGATGGTGATATTGTAGTCTGAATTTTAAGTGGCTGAGGTCAATGTAAAGTCTGTAGCTGCTCCTCTACACTCTCATAAACATGGCTTTACAGTAGCAGTGAGATTCTGATGCTGTTATCTTACTCTAGATATTTCTAGTCTGGACTGTGAGCACTTTGGAGGTCACCGTGATTTTATTTTTTTTATGGTATTTGTACTCCTCTGCTCCATGGCCCTCTCATTCTGGGGGAGCCCCAGCCCCATCACCCTGGCGTCCACCATCCGATGCTAGCTCCCTGGGTTTACCCCCCGGCAGGGCTGGCAAGTGGGCCCTCCCCTACTGAGACCAGATCTGTGGTTTTGCACTGTGGCTAGCCAGGTGTGGGACCTGCAAGCTCTCCTGTCATTCCTCCGGAGCTACTTACTGTTTTTTCTTGCCTCTGTGATCATGCAGCATGCAGTGACACCTGCAATGGGGTCATGCATGCTCCCGCGCACATCCCTGTCAAGCATCTGCTGTGCACCACCCCGCATGCAGTAGCGGCTCCATGGCACAGAGCTCTAGCCTCCACCAGGGGTCAGGCATGCACCGGCCACCAAGTTCACCCCTTCCCGGAGATGGAGAGCAGTCCAATGGATGCTCAATCCATCTTCATCCCTGCCAACCCCCGGCGGCCCATGCATGTTCCCAAACATGGGTCATTGGCATAGCGTGAGATAAGGCATCAGTGCCTCAGTCTTCAGCGCCACCAGGCCGGCCT
This sequence comes from Neoceratodus forsteri, assembly GCA_016271365.2. Classification (NCBI taxonomy): domain Eukaryota; kingdom Metazoa; phylum Chordata; order Ceratodontiformes; family Ceratodontidae; genus Neoceratodus; species Neoceratodus forsteri. The sequence goes on from CM057449.1 coordinate 1,607,725,026, forward strand.
GGTCAGCATGATTTCTGTAGCTGTTCCTCCTCACTCTCAACCCTGGCCAGGCATTATTTGCTGGGATATATTTCTAAGGCTGATCTTGTACTCTTGATATTGTACTGTGACATTCTGAAGTCAGCATGATGATTTCAGTAGCTGCTGCTCCTGACTCTGAAATGGTGGCCAGGAATTGGCTGAGATATGTAGGTGGATGGTGATATTGTAGTCCAGATTTTAAGTGGCTGAGGTCAGCGTAAGGTCTGTAGCTGCTCCTCCCCACCCTCAAACATGGCCTTACAGTATTAGTGAGAGTCTGATGCTGGTATCTTATTCTAGATATTTCTAGTCTGGACTGTGAGCACTTCGGAAGTCATCATTATTTCTTTAGCTGTTCCTCCTCGCTCTCAACCCTTAGCAGGAATTATTAGCTGGGATGTATTTCTAATGCTGATCTTGTACTCTTGATATTGTACTGTGACATTCTGAGGTCAGCGTGATTTTTGTAGCTGCTCTCTCATCATCATCCTCATCTATGGCCATGAATGACAGTGAGATTCTAATGTTGATGTAGTCTCTTATTTTAGTCCTGATTGAGAGATCATGAGTAATTAGTTGTGAAATTTTAATAGTTGTGCTACACAGTTGTAAATATGTTTTCTGTATCTCCCAACCTTGTTTCAATTTTAGTTTGTTGGAGTCATCCACACAACACTTGTAGCAATGGCAACACCACCACCAAGCAAAATGGCCAAAATCTCATCTGTTATGCCTAGAGACTGGGTGCTGCAATTCAAGTCTTATGGCATATATGAAGACAGAGGGAAGATGTTCTGTCACTTCTGCAATCACTCTGTTGACCACAACAGTAAGGACACAGTGTTAGATCACTGCAAAAGTAAAAAACACACCAAGAACACAAGCCAGATGAGTAACAGCAGGTAGGTAACCCTGCACACCAGTATTAGCTCTACAACAGCTGCAGCTGCTTCAAGGGAGGAAATCATTTTGGACACATTGAGGGCTTGGTTTGGTGCCAATATACTAACTGAAAAGCTGGAGCAGCCCAGTTTGAGAGACTGGATGGGGAACTATATCAAAGGAATTGGAACTCTTCCAAAGGCAGACACCTTACGACAGAATTACTTGCCCCAACTGAATAGGGAAATGGAGGAGGGAATAAGCCAGCTGGTAAAAGGCAAGACACTCACAGTAATGTGCGATTAAACACCTGATGCAGACTCTCACTGTGTAACATAGAAACATAGATGTTGATGGCAGATAAGGACTGCAAGGCCCATCCAGTTTGCCCATTTATTTTTCTACCTTATGAATGTGCCATCAGCCTTTCCTCTGTCAATGGCCTATCTATTCATACTCATCTCTATTGCTCCCTTATGCCTATCCCATACCTGTTTGAAGCCCTGCACTGTATTCATATCCACCACTTCCTGAGGTAGGCCGTTCCATAAATCCACCACCCTTTCTTTGAAAAAGAACTTCCTCACATTACCCCTTAATCTGCCTCCCTCTAATCTCATTCTGTGTCCTCTTGTCCTGCTATGTTTATTATATTGAAACATGTTAGACTCTTTCACCTTGTTAATGCCCTTAAGGTGTTTGAATGTTTCAATCATATCACCTGTCTCCCTCCTTTGCTCTAGGGTATACATATTGAGCTCCGTTAATCTGTCCTCATATGTTTTTTGATGCAGTCCCTGCACCATTTTGGTTGCCCTTCTCTGGACTGCCTCAGTTTGGTTAATGTCCTTGTGAAGGTGTGGCCTCCAGTACTGCACTCAGTACTCCAGATGGGGCCTAACCAGTGTCTTGTAAAGAGGGATTATTACCCTCCTCTTACAACTTGTGATACCCCTACTAATACACCCCAACATCCCCCTAGCCTTACCTACTGCTGTAGTGGTCTGCTTGGATGATTTCAGGTCATCTGTGATGATGATGCCAAAGTCTCTTTCTTCCCTTGTGACTGCCAGCAACTCCCCTCCCATCCTGTAGGTGGCTTCAGGGTTTCTCTTCCCTATGTGCATGATCTTGCACTTCTTTGCATTAAACCCCAGTTGACACTCTTCTGACCATTTTGCCAGCTTATCCAGATCTCTTGTCATTCTGCTCACCCCATCCGGATCATCTACTCTGTTGCAGATCTTGGTGTCATCTGCAAACAGACAATCCTTACCCTCCAGTCCATGAACTTTATTTTTGTGATGGAGGGTGGAAAATCTATTATAGCCAACACCACAGAGCTAACAGTGGTAAACCACTTCACTGTTGCCCAAAGTGTTTTAAAGACCTTACATAAATGTGGTGTGGAGATGGGACAAGTTGTCACCTTTGTTAGTGACAATGCACGATACATGACAAAGTGCTTTAATGATGTATTACGTGGCCTTATTGTGACCATGTAATCCATGTGGGTTGTTGGGCTCACACTTTATCATTGTTGGGCGATACCGGGATTAACCTGTTTGGTCAGGTGAATAAGCTTGTGGCACTTATAAAATACGCCTTTCAGCAGTCACCAAAATGTAAATGGGAGCACATAACATTCCTGGAGGAAGGGGTGCAGAAAAAAATTATTGCCTCCTGTTCCTGTCTTGACCCATTGTAACACCTGGTTCAAAGCAGTAAAGTACCATCCTGTTTATCTGGCGCACCTGTGAGAGTTCTTCAAGGATGAAATCAGTGATGCCAACTCCATTAGGTCCTTAAATAAACTATTTGAAGAATGGTTCATCCGGCTGCAGGTTCAAACTGCATTCATTGCTGAAAACTGCAATGACTTTATTGACACAATCAAGCTTGTGCAATGCAAGGAAAAGCCCTTGGCTGTTTAACTGTATGACACCATTAGCAAATTAAAGAACGGTTTGAAGCAGGAGTCTTGAAGATGGAACAATCTGGTGACAGAACTAATGAGTACTTGCAGGCTATGAGGCCACGGGTCAAGCAAGACAATGTTGCCCTTTTCCAGGGAGCATTTGGTGTCACTTTAAACAAGCTTTCAAAACACATGGACACATTTCATTTCATTTTTTATTTTTTATCCATGTGAGCCTGGTAAGCAAACTGCCCGTTTTCACAGGCGACAAGCAATTTACAAAAAAACAGACTAATACACAATAGACAATAAATAACATTAGTCAATAGCAATTAAAATACATATGATACAATAGAAAATTAAACAAGATCTGTTAACAAATACATTTATGTAAACTTCTAAGGTGTGTGAAGAGTTTAGGCTTGAAATTACAAATTGTTTTTAAATAAAAAAAAATCAGAGGGGAGGGAATTAAAAATGTGGGGGCCCTATACAATATTGATCTCTGACCAGTAGCCATATGAAAAAGCAGTAACTGAAAAGAATGTTTGTCCTGGGATTGGGTACCACACCCATTAATGATCCTGAGGAACAGTTTAGAAACAGAAATGGGAAGGTGACCTAATATGATTTTGAACAGAAGTGTGCAGTGTTTGAACTGGACCTGGTGATCAAATGATAAACAATTAGAGCCCTGAAGGAGAAAGCAATGATGAGTATGATATGGGACCTTCAACATAAAACTAAGAATTGAATTGTAAGTTACCCTGAGTGGTTCCAACATGTTTTTACCTGTGGATGAATAAAATAATAAACCATAATCCAATTTGCTAAACAGAAAACTGTGGTCTAATAGAGTCCTGGATTCTTCGGCAAGGCAAGCTTTAACACTATATAGAGCACCAAGGCACTGATGGGTGGTCTTCCTAATATGGGTAACATGGTTCTTAAAGGATAATTTTGAGTCCAAAATTAACCCCAGCTATTTAAAATGGTCAACAAGCTTGATTGGAGAACCTTTTAAATCTACAAGGGGGATGAGATCCTCAGCACTGGGTTTATTAGAGAAGACCACATATTTAGTCTTCTTAACATTCATTACTATGTGATTATGGAGAAGCCAATCTTGAAATGAATTAAAGTCAATCTGAACCTAAGTTATAGCATCGTTTTGCTTGGGGGCTGTGCCAAGTAACACAGCATCATCTGCATACATGATGATTGAAGTCTGAGAACAGATGCTTAGGGAAGTATTCATGTATAGTGAAAAAAATCAAAGGTCCCAAAATTGAGCCCTGAGGGACTCCACAGACAATTGAGATAGTTTGAAAGAGAAAATTATTGAGGATGTAGCATGGAAAAGGTTGCTTAGGTAATTGGAGAACCACAAGACAACTTCTGGGGAAAAGTGCAAACTTGACAGAATATCAGGTAACAAACAGTGTTCAACAAGATTGAAGGCCTTGGTGAGGTCCACAAATACAGTTGCAACAGAATGCCTTTTGTCAAGGGCACCCTGTATGAAGCTTGTGAACCCCACCAAGGCTGTCTCAGTATTATGAAATTGTTTGAAGCCATGTTGCTGGGGTGTTAAGAGACAGTATTCACTGAGAAATTCAAAGATCTGATGAAGGACCATCTTCTCAAGAATCTTAAATAAAGAGAGAAGAAGGGAAATAGGATGATAGCTTGATGGAAAATTAGGGTTCCCAGACTTAAAGATGGGGTTTATAATAGAAGTTTTCCATGGTGTAGGGAAAGAACCAGAACATAATGAGGCATTAAAAATAAGAGATGAGGGAAGAAGAAGAAACTTAACACCAAGTTTGACCAACCTATAAGCTATGCCATCAGAGCAAGATAAAGGCCAAGGATTCATTTTTGTGACATAATCTATGATCAATTCTAGGGAGACACTTTTGAAGTAGAATTTGGGGGAATTATTGTCTCTCGCTAAGGAGGAATTGTGCTTAGTAGTAGAAGAAAAAGGAGACCTAAGTGAATTAAGGTCACCAATATAATTATTGAAAACCTCAGTGGTAACAGCAGGATCACTAGTGAGTAGATTATCTTTCAATAAGGAAACAGAAGATTGGGTCTTTTTCCTACCCGGTAGCTGACTAAGCACACCCTAGGTCTTCCTGGGGTTCCCATAGGCATTTTTCAGAGCAGTAAGAAAATATTGGATCCTAGCCTTCCTGATAGCAGCTTTACATTCATAGCACAGGGTTTTATAGGCCTACAGTAAGGAAGCATCCCTGAATTTCCTATAGACCCTTCAACTTCTATCTCTTATTTGCATTAGCTTAAGTAACATGGGAGATACCCAGGGTTGCTTATTTGACTTAACTCTCATACACTTGAGGGGGGCAATCTGATTGACTACCCCCTGAAAAAGATCAGAAAAGTAAGTGAGCATAAAGAAGGGGTCGGACGTAGATTTGAGTGGGAACCAATCAACTTCAGAAAAGGCAAAATCCAGTTGTTCAGAGGAAAGACATTTGATTGCCCTGAATTCAATTAACTGGGGAGGAGACTTAGGAGATGTAGAACACCTGCCACAGTGGATGGGACAATGGTCACTCATACTGTCTGGCAGGACCCCTGAAGAGAAAATCCTGTCGGGATGAGTGACCAATAACCAGTCCAACACAGTGCCTGAACCTGATCTATAGTTGGACCTTGTAATTTCATTTATAATCTGGTGAAATCCCAATTCCAAAAGTGTTCCTTTGATGTCAGAGATGTTATGGTCAGAACCCCAGTCACAATTAAAATCTCTCATGACCATTAATTCTCAGTTCTGGGTAAACCAGACTTAAATTTGGAGACTAGAGCCAAACAAGAAGAAATGTTACCGGGGGGCATAAGCATAACTCAAAATGAAGTGCTTCTCCGAGCCAAGGACCAATTCAACTAAGTCCATATCACAAATTAAATTAGTATCAGAGGCAGAATGTAGGTTTGATTGAAGCTTAGTAGAGACATAAATGCCAACTCCCTCACCCCTTTTTTCCGACCTATCTTTTCTAAAAAAATTATAATCAGGAAGAGTAACTTCTGAGTCCAAAACCTGAGCAGTAAGCCATGTCTCAGACAAAGTGATGACATCAAAAGAATACTGCTCAGTCCAGGCAACAAACTCAGTCCATTGATGGCCGATGGGTCTAAGGGGGGAATTATCAGTGGGAGCAGAAGTATTTAACACTGGGATTGGAACGGGGTGGGGGTGACCTGATGCCAAAATGAGCAAAAGAATCAACACAAGTTTCTTAGGCCTCAACATGGAATCATGCAATAACTCATATTTAGAGAGAAAACTGATACTGTGAAAACTAAATTTAAACTGGAAAAAGTAAAGTACAGGATGACTAAAGTTATTTGAATCTAGGTGACAAAACTCATAATATGTAAACAATGTGTTATTACAATTCAGATTAGTTGCACAGTAGTTAAAAGGCTTACTAAACTCATTTAGAGGCAAATGTTAAGCAGTCTCTGACTCAAAGTCAGAAGTAGGGATAAAAAAGAAACAATGGGGGCACCTTACATTGGATAAAAAACAGATAAATAACTAAAGCCAACATTTCAAGTCAAGAAGCTACACAAGTGATAAATATCTAAAAGACTATTAAACACTAAATAGGGAGCTACAGGTCAAGTCCCACGATTTCACTGGGTCATAAGCAGACTAAACTAAGGGCCTACATTAATACAGGAATTGTGAGAACAAAAGGCAGCAGACCCATATCCAATGTGGACCAGAGGAATCCTCAAACAGAATTTTCTCTAGGAATGTCAAAGCCACTCATGCTAGCACCCATGGGCTCGTGCCTCAGGCTGGCACGAGGTTTTGAAGTCCTAGTCCCACCTCTTCTTGCCTCCTATTGATTGCATGGCTCACTGCTGACCCCTCCCCCCTCTACAAACACGGAAGGCAACCAAATGTGCATGGAGGAGAATGTCCTGCAGGTAACTGACAGTTCAGGGGATAGGAAAAAACAGCAGCAATCCAGGGTTACTACGAACTCAGCAGCAGCAGGCAGATCAGATGGCAGTGGAGTCAGCTGAAATCTTCGGGCCTGCACAAGGTTTTTAAGCCCTGGCCCCACCTCTTCTTGCCTCCTATTGGTTGCTTGGCTCACCGCTGAGCCCCCTCTACAAACACAGAAGGCAACCAAATGGGCACAGAGGAGAATGTCCTGCAGGTAACTGACAGTTCAAGAGACAGAAAAAAAACAGCAGCAGTCCAGAGTTACTGCAAACTCAACAGCAGCAGGCAGATCAGATGGCAGTGGAGTCAGACACAAACCTGTCAGTTGAGTTCTTTAAAGTTTGCCATATTTTGGACCTGGGAAACTTACCAAAGCTGAATAGGGAATTGGCACAGCATGCCAGTGACATTCCTCTGTTAGCACTTCACAACTAAACAGCACTGCACAATGACTGGAATATATATGCTAGGCAGGATATAAGGGAACTTCCAAGCATACTGGAGTTGAATGTTGGTCAGTACTGGCTTTCAATGCAGTCACAACTAACAGTATTATTCAGAGCTGCTCTACAAGCAATCTGGATATCCACGTCAAGTGCAGATGTGGAGAGATCCTTTCTGTGTGTGGACAGATCCACACAGATCAAAGGAAGAACGTGCTGGTACAAAATCTGAAACTGCTATCCTAGCTGATGTGCAACAAGTAGGTGGATTATATTTTTGCATGTTTCCCACATGTCTGATGCCTCATTTTCATACTTCTGGTAGCACATTCCAGCCACTCATCACCCTCTTTGTGAAATAATGGCTTCTCCCTCTAACTTTAGACTGTTGCCCTGGTGTCACTCTCTCCTTTTGGCCTTTTAGGTACTTGAAGGTCTCGATCATGTCCCTTTCTTTTCTATCTTCTAGGGTGTATATGTTGAGCTGCCTCTATCTCTCCCCTCATGTTACCTGTCTGTCACCCATCTTCAGGATCATGTTCATCACCCTAACTTGGACCCCTGTCCCCCACCCTCCCTGGTAAGCATTGAACAGAAGTACTCATTTAGTACTTCTGTCTGCTCTGACCATTGCTCTACCCACCCTCCTTCCTAACCATCTTTCTTTCCCCTTCCCTTCTTTGCCGAATGGTGATTTGATTGCCTCCCCTCTTCCTGCCTGTTTATGAGGGGAAGGGTGGAGACTGTTGGACTCTTTTGCATGGTGGCTGTGTTTACCCCCACACCACCACCCTGCCTACTTTAAGTTATACTTTTCTGTATTTAACTCTCCCAGATGTTTCTTTACAATCCCTGACCTCTACAAACTCAGGTGCAGCCTATCCTGTACATACAGGTCTTGGTTCTCCAGGCCACCATTTTCTACCCCATTAGTACACACGATGTGAGGTACACCTTTTCTACTGTTGCACAGTTTTCCACATTTCGTGTGCCTTTACACATTTAATGTATTTATAGTTAGATATATACTGTATGTTTATATACTGTGGATTTTAGTTCACTTGTTTTTCACTGTAGTTATGTACAGTCAGGTTTTACATATGTTTTCTTTGATAGAGCTTTAGTTTAATTGTTGTACTTCTTCTGTGTTCCACATTTTGCACATTTTACTGTAGATGGGTTTCAGTTCAAATGTCTGTTCTCCACTGTTTCTGCACTTTCAGTGTACCATTTTATACCAGTTTTGCATATATTTTATTGGATTTGGTTTCTCGTATTTCATCTGCACCATTTTGTGCTTTTTTTTATGAGTACAACTTTTGCATATTTTACTGTATCGATGTTTTTGCACTGTTTATGTTTTTACCCCTTTCTGCACATTTTTTATAAACACTATTTTATTTAATGCAGCTGTTCTCTTTATTTCATTTCATTTTATTTATTAATGAATTGGTGATATGACAAGACATGCTGAGCAAAGGTTCCTTTACCTATAGCATAGACCCAAGTACAAAGTCATGGTAACAATGTCATGGAGGGACATAAGTCTGGTTGGGGGGCTGTGAGAAAATGTCTCTTCCTAACAGGAAATTACTGTGGCATTGCTCAGATAGAGAACCCACTGAAAATGGGTGATGGGGCAGAGGACATAGATTAAATCCAGGATTTGGTTGGGTGTGGTGGCATGACTGGCTATGTTCAGGGCTGTCTGTGTTGCTGCTGGGGGGAGCTGACTGTGCTCACATTTTGGTGAGGGGATTGGTTGTATTGGTGCACTGGCTGCATTACAACCATGGGGGGTTGTGGTAGTGATGGGCTGTGTTGGTGCCTGGGGAAGCAGGCTGTGTTGGTGACACCATGACATCTGAGGGATGGGGGATGTAGTCACGCTGCTGTCAAACCTAAGGAATAAAGGCCATAGTGCTGTTGCTGCTGTCACACCTGAGGAATGGGAGCCATAGCCCTTCTCCTGCCAACACAACAGAGGGTGGGAGCTACAGTGAAGTATCCTGAGGGATAGAGCGAGGCCATAGTGCTGTTGACACTACCATCACACTTGAGGGATGGGAGCCACAGTGCTGCTGCTGCCATCACATCTTGTACCTATTAAATTAATTAAACTGGTGCAAGGATGGATGGATGTATAATAGTGGAGGTCAAAATTGCTAATATGCATGCTAGCAGGGTAAAAAATTGCTAAATAAAGTACACAAAACAAAACACTGGTAAAAACTTATTTTGGCTTAGCAGACACCGGTGACATTACCATTTTTCCAATGTGCAAAATGGAATTTGCCCTTTCTCAGTCATGGTAAACCAGTGTCCCTGAGCTTTGTAAATTACTTTTCCAGTTAAGTGAAATTCTAAACAAGACAGCATAAGTTCCATCAAAAGAAAACTATCCCAAGGTCAAATTTCACTGACATGAAAGTTCACTCCTTGAGAAAAGCTATAAACCAACTGAAGCTTCATTTTAATTAAAACCATCTGTGTGTGTCTGTGCTAGCATTAGTAAATGACAATGATTAAAAACATAAGGAAGAATAAGCTTAAAAAGCAGCTGACACCTTCAGAAGAACTATAACAAAACATAATATTTAGATAACGTTCAGCTTGTATTTCACATTAGTTCTTTATTTCTCCTCCTCATTATTTATTGCTGAGATCATTTACATGAAAACAAGATTTTTGTTCTTGAAGAGTTCATCTATTTTTGTTGCTGTCTCCCTTCCTGAGGTTATAATGCACTGCTTGTGACATCACAGTAACTCTCATGGCAACAGAACATGATGTCACAACAGAGCATTATGACTTAAATCAGGGAGGAAGTACTGATTTCCACAAAACATCTCTCTCTCTCTCTCTCTCCCTCAGTGTATATCTGTGGGATATGCCACACACTTTAAACATGTTCCACACATTTCCATGTCAAAAGATTATATCTGCCGTATGTGCCACACACTTTAAAATCCTCCTGGTGCATGGTCTTTGGCCAGGGAACACTGGTGCCCATCCACAGACCACTTAGCCCTACCTGAAACTCCAGATGGCATTCCTCCCACCCTTTGCCCCAAACAGCATCGGCCATTCCTTCATGGTTACACCAAATTAGTTTCCAAACCCCAATGAATTGCTAAAGACTCCAAACTTTAACTTTAAAAAGCAACTGACACCATCTGGCCTAAGTGCTACATTGCAGAATTAGAATAAGCATACCCCAGTAAATCTCATATCAAAAACTAGATTTCTATGTTACTTCATTTTAAAGTTATGAGCTATTTTGTAACCCTGATTTCACTACCTGTTCAAAAAAGCCTGTTTCAGTGAAGAGCTGCTGGTGATGTCTTCTAGGGAACTCACAGTCTAGTACTCCTTGTCAGCAAACTTATATGACCTTTTTCTCCAAATTGTAAAAATCATGTGAAATGGTTTCCACAAGTAAAATAGGCAGCACCAGTCAGTAAGCATTGCTTTAAGAGGTTTTGTAACAAAGTTGACAATATTTTGTTTGGGTGCCTTTTTGTTGTGGTCCTTTTTTTCCAGTGGATGCTGGGTCATAGCACACTGTTGTGAGGTTTGCAGACTGAATAAGTGTCTGATGTGGTGAAAGGCTGAGATCATTCACACCTATCATTCAATTAGGGTGATTTCTAACAATGGCACTTTAAAACAATTATTCCACCTCCTTGTACATGGGGTGGGAGAGGTAATGCTGTTTTGAAAACTTACTAGTAGTTTCTAATTTAGCCAGCCCATTTTTTTCTCAGTCAGGCTGTTTTAACCTACATTCAGGCTCATCTATGTTCTACTCTAAATTAAAATGATAATTTTACGAGAGCTAACACTTCCACCCCAGTAGGAATTAACACATATACTGTAAGAGCTATATTAAAACATATTGTAAAGCAGACACTGGCAAAGAGCAGTGAAGTTACCAATATTATAGTACTAGCAGCAACACAAATTCCTAACAAGCACAATAACATAGCACTCCGAATGGCTTCAGCAGCCTGGAGGCATGATGACTCAGAATCCAGAAATTCTGGAGAAATAGACCACACCAGAAAGGCATTAAACAATACAATTTTATCAACTTTGTTACAAAACCTGAAACACATACAGTTTTTATAGCAATATTTTGTGCATGGCACTGCCTGTTTTATTTTTAATGACTATTTCACATGATCTTTAAAACTTTGAAGAAATAGGTCCTATAAGCTTGTTGCCAAGGAATACTAGACTGTAAGTCCCCTAGACGACATGAGTAGCACCGCTTCACTGAAACAGGCTGTTTTGAACAGGTAGTGAAATCAGGGTTACAAAATGGCTAATAACTTTAAAATGAAGTAATGGAGTATTCTAGTTTTTGGTATGCAATTTTCTGGGGGTATGTTTATTCGGATTCTGCAATGTAGCACTTTTTGTATCAATGGCTCTTTAAATTCATCACAGTTGTGGTGAATGGGGTCCTGATCAGTGTGATCTAGCCTTATCTAGGGCACACACACCTCAGACAACTCCCTCAGAGAACAGTCTCAAATTCTGTACTCACAAATTAGTTGTTCCTTCCTCCCAGTCATGGGAAGAACAAAAGGCACCTTTCTTTGTCTGGTAGCTATTAGATTCTACTCATTATTCTTCCTTAAGGCAGCTGTGAATTTCAGGAACTTCAGCAGATTGCCCTTTGGATTCACAAGGACTGCATTCCATCTCACTCCCCCTGGAGTGAAACTAAAGAGTCCTGCAGGCAAACTGAAGATTTTACCAAACTAGGGTAAGAAATAACAGGGCTCCCTTTGACAAAGCCTCAATGTCAGACCTCCTGCCACTCTGACTGCCACACTTGAACTTACTGATGAACATTCTAAGCTCCCCGAGAGCAACTGACTCTAAAATAATTTTGCTGCTGTGAGAGTTCTAAATGACATAATCATCCTTCTATCAAGCTAGCTGAGTAAACAATTATGACATTATGTAGAAAGACCGTAATGAGCTCCCAGCCAGCTGCCTTTTCCTACCTACCTAAGACTAGTACTAATGGGAGTCTAGTAACCCGAAGGGACTGAGTTGTTACACATAGTTATGTCAGCACAGCCATGTTGTGCAAGGCTGACTCTGGGGCAAACTGCACATGTGCGAGTATCACAAATGCCCGGTACTGTAATAGCTGCAGTATTATGACTGACTCCTGTGCAGCCAGAGCAGAGCATATTCTGTTCACTGCTCTTGCTGTTTCTAAAAGCTCTCCACAGCCATATTGGCTCTGATGAGAACTTGTTTTTAGTCCCTTTGGATCTGGTCTAAACAGACCCAAAAGTACTTAAAAGACATGACATGATCTATGAGAAATTGTTACAGGTCTTGGGGAGGGGGCGGTGAAAGGAAAGGATTATCAGCAAATAATCCAGAAACAGAAAGAAGGCTGCTGACTGGCATGGAGTGCTCACACTCTTGGTAGAACCTGAAATGCAAATAAATAAACGAAAAACATGCAAATTGGACTGAAGATATCTAGACATTATTTGCAGATAAAAAGCTTCTTAACTGAGTTTTAAGGGGCCATTTTACAGCATAATGGTCTACACACTTAAATAAACAAATGCTCCTACCAACCCAATGTTTCACACACTGTTAGGTCATTTGTCAAGGTACTAAATCTCTCTTTCCAACTTGAGACTGTCTTCAGACCTGGAGGCAGGCAAACCTTCTCCCTCTCCTCAAAGTAGGAGACTACTCTTCTCCCAGAAAATACAGTGCCATCTCCCTACTTCCTTCTTGAGTAAGATGTAGGAAAGAGTCATTGTCTCCCAGCTCTCCTTCTTTCTCTCTCTTCTCCAACCTGCCATCTACAAACACAACTATATGGTTTCCTCTCTCCCATGTCACTGTTTCTGTTCAAAAAGGGATGGATAAGGGTCCCATCAATATGATTAGTTTCATCAGTGTCACCTAGGCCTTTGACATAGTGGCTTATCCACTTCTTCTGGATCAGTTAAGGTGAGGGCAACTATTTCTGACCTACTGGCTAGTAATTTTCTCTTGAACCTTTCTGACCTGTGTGAGATGGTCCATGTCAGCAACTCATCATCTCCCTGCTAATCAGCTCTGGTGTCCCTCAGGGCACTATCCCTGACCATATCCTCATTTATGTCTTTCTAAATTACCTCCCTTCAGTCTATGGGAATACCCCCAACACAGTCTAGCCACTCATGATGTAATGGGAGAGCATGAGACTATTGCATGTTGAGTGTCTGCACTGTTTGGGGGTGTTCCTGATTTTCAGGAAATATGCAATATGAGCAGATCAAGGGTTTTAAACTAAACAATGATGGGTAAAATTACATAATTAGCATGCATTCCAGTTCTACTAAGAAAGGAATCAGATACAGCATAACAACCATCAGCATCAATTAATTTTAGAAAAGGTAAGCAATTGTAAAATGTGTATTTTTAACTAGAACTAATATGATGCAAAAAGTGTTTTCAGTGTCCTATTAAGTTGGTGGATTTCCCATAGAAGATCTGGGGATGGGGACAGGGAGACAGTGTAGCTGGCTTCTGCTTGCTTGACAGCCCATTCTAACTCCTGGAGTTGTTTTTGCCTTTCTCTTTTATTATGGGATGCATAAGCTATAGTTTATTTCTCCAGGAAGACTTTATAAGCACAGAAAAATAGAACTATAGAATCTGTCAGCAGAAAAATGGCTTGTTCATTGTTACAGTATCAGGACTTGACAGCTATACCAAAGGTCAGGTCACAAATTATGATAGGTGGAGTGTTCTACAAAGAATCACAATCTTACAGATTGTACAAAAAACACATGGTTAGATTTATAAGAAATGATCTATGAGAGTCCCACTTTGAGTCTGTGAGTGGCAATGGTGGTGCTGGTTGAGGACCTGAGTACAGTAGGCTGCAGTTCATGGGTAAGTTATGGAGGGAGGAAGTGAGTCTTACCATGGGTATATATGTGTGTGTGCACACACATGCATATATGTGTGTGTGTGTGTGTGTGTGTGTGTGAATTGGTGTGTGGGAGGGGAGGCTGCCTCATTGTTTTAGGAGGTACTTACCATTTCCAGGACAAATACACAACATGCTGTCTTGGAAATGGCAACACCTCTGCAGATCCCTTCCTCAATGAAGGTCTTCACCATGCAGACTGACAGATCAATGCTCCATGCAGAGGCAACTGGCCTCCAAGAGGAAGAGTGTCATCTAGCTGGATGTTTCAAGCACCTACTCCCATATGCTGACACTGCACACACAGGGCAAGGTTGATGAGGTTGGTCTGCAACTTGCACAAACCCAATCATCTGGCCCATTGCCTCATGTTGGATGGAATAGGACCAGTCCCAACAGAAGCAGATTCCTCCATCTACTCTGTGTACCATTGGTCTTGTGAGACTTCCAAGCTGCACTTACTTACAATGACTGATGCAAATTAAGCTTACTCTCAAGACCCTACAGAGAGGGCAAATGTCATGGAACCCTCTCCTGGAGAAGAACAGAGAAATTCCTCCCCAACCCCTAATCAGACCATCTAAGGGGTGAAAGGGATCACTCATCTACCCTGACCGGGCCCCATAATGACCACACTTTTATGAGGGTGGGCAGATGGAAAGCTCATCAGGAAGAGAAGACCAGAGGTTAGCCCTCCTGTGTAGGCTCTTTTGAACCTCTCTTCCACATCTCCATAACAGATGTCCCCACCTTTTCAGTGGTTCTTCTTGGCTCTCCTCTGGGGGCAGTACTTGTCCACCTCTTTGCTTCTCATTGGTGGAGTCATATCTACTATCCAGGTAGGGCAGAAAAGGGCCACTAACAAAGCTTTGTTTGCTTAAATAACTTGTGTATTATCTTAGTAGGCACCCTACATCTCTCCCTCATTTCCTGGAGAAATACACAAACACACTGTCTTAGAAAGATTTTTCCATTCCTCATCCATATGTTTATTGAGCAATATCATCATACAACCATAAGTAACATGTGCAGCTGAGGAGTCTCTCCATATCAGCATCAAACCTCTGTTGATCTTCTCTCTCATGAAAGGACTCAACTTATGGACTGATGGACCAATGTGCCTTCCAGAAGCAATTGAATTCTGAGAGCAGAAGATTCATCTGGCCAGGTGTTAATGATTAAACTCATCTGGTGTCACTGTTCATGCAGACAAGTTGGATGAGGTTTACTACAACCTTCCCAAATCATGCAACCTGTCATTTGGGCTCCCAGATGCCCAGTGGGGAAGGACCAGTCCATACAGAAATAGATGTCTCACTATACCCCTTGTACTATTGGTCTAGTGAGAGTCCATGCCACCACAGGACAGACAATGTCTGATGCCCCCAAAAACCTCACTCCAAACTTTCTCCCAAAACCTTCTGCACTGATGACAAAATATGTCCCATCCACAGTCTGCTAACGGCACTCATTTCTTGGCATACAGTCCAGGGAATTCCAATGTAGTTATGTCTCATGATGATCCCCCTGATAGAATCCATAAAAAAATGTATCTCCATGTTAATGTACCTTCCAGACTTTTACCCAGTGGTCCTTCACATACTGTATTACCAGTAATGCTTCTGTTTGATGTGGGATAAAAGGATTATTGTCTCAGGCCACAACTCTTGCATTGGATAGGGAAATTACACTTGATGTGGTTTTCCATGACTATGAAGTGTGCCACACTTAGAACTTATCCTAAAATTAAAACAAACAGGAATAAATGAAAGGCTAGTGAGTTACATTGAGTCATGGCTGGAAGACAGAAAACAAGAAGTCTTTATCAAAGGCCATATGTTATTGTGGGGAATGTGATGAGGGGTGTGCCACAGGAGTAAGTTCTGAATTCTACAGTATTTATTTATGTGAGAGGGATGTATGGATGTGCAAATTCACAGATGATACAAAGGTGGGATCGACTGTGAACACAGACAATGCTATTTATAAACTATGATACTGAGCCAAAGAGCATCAGCTGGACTGTAATGTGGACAAGTGTACAGTGATGCACCTGATAAGTAAGAATAAGAAGGCTAAACACACTTTAATGGGGAAAGAACTGAATTAATCAAGAATAGAAAAAAATATCTGAAAATACTGGTTTCTGATGATCTAAGCTTTGATAGTCACTGTTGGGAACGTGCAAAAAGATGGTATAACATCTTAGGTTGTATCGGCCAAAATATTGCAATTAGGGATAGGAAAGTGCTAATGCCACTCTATGGGGCTTTGGTGGGGCCCTGCCTGGAGTACTGTGGCTAGTTCAGGTGTCCTTAGAATAATGGAGGTATAAAGCTTTCAGAGAGAGTTCAAAGGAGCATGACAAGAATGGTAGCAGAAATGAAGGATTTTACATATTTTTTTATACTTTTTATTTATGCAGTGGTCAAGACATAGAAGTACATGAAATATTCCATGGTAAAGTACAGGCATATATCAAAAGGGCAATACAATAAATAGTATTGTTACACCTCTCATCCATTGTTACAACACTGGAAGGGAATTGCAAAAAATTTAACAGGTCAGAAGACCAGCAATCAAATACAAAGTTATTGCAGCAATACTATGGATACACCTAAATATCTAAAAAAGATGGTAATCCAGAGTGAAACGCTCTGTTAGGGCACAAGATGTGACCCTTGGTATGCCATGTCAGCAGAGATAGTAATAAATGAGTGGTGTGACTTTCCTTGACCACCACAGGAAAAAAAACAGTAATGCTAGGGCAACTGAATTAAAAGGGCCCCATGCTTAAACAAGGGAAAGTTAAACATAGCAATTTAACATTGCTATGAATGTGGAGGAAGCATGGTGAAGAAATGCCAGTCAGATAGCATAATAGGAAAACTGTAAACTTGAACTGACAATAAAATACATCAGTCATCCTTCTCATGCTCAATCTGTACAGAACCCTCCTGGACAGAAAAATCACCCTTATTTTTTTCTTAACATTTCTGAGCCTTGGCTAGGTCAGTAAAAATATATGTTTGCCAGAATCCATTATTTTATGTCTAGCAAGGATCTGCAATGAATGCGTCTCTCCCAGTTCTCTATGACCCAGTCAGACAGCATCAAAAGTCTTACTGGTGGTTCTATGTCATTATGGCTATTGCGGAATAGCAATCGATTAGGGCCAGTGTACATCAACGGTAATTAATTTGGCGATGCACACTTGTGGGGCAGAGCAAGAGGACATCTGAGATCTAGGACATTTTATTTAATATGGGGGGCTACACCCCTTCACCCTCTACTAATGGATTCTCAACTCCAAGGAGTGCATGTCGGGGGAGTGAAATACTTTGAAAATAAAAAGCCACCTGCAGGTAAAAAAATGTGCTGTGCTGGACCCGAACCCTGCACCTCCCAACCGACCACTCTCCCCACCACACTACTGGACCAGCTCAGCAGCAGCACGCCACACCCCCTCCCACATACCCTCCCCCACCTCTTCCCCTATGCGCATGTGTGCGTGCAGATATATGTGAGTACTTCCCCTTGCCCTACCTTGCCAACCCCGGTATCTGGTCACTCCCCTGCCAGGTAGTCCTGAACACAGGTGATGTAATTGAGTCACCATTTTTGTAGGTGCTCAATTGTGGTCTCCTTGTTCATGGGTTACGCTTATTGTTTTGCCGAATGACAAAGCTTAGATAAAGGAAAAGAGAGAAAGCTGTACTATCAGATAGCAGGAGTGTCCCCTTTCATTTTATCATGTTCAACACCTCATCTCTTATATGCTCACCCAAGTTGACAATCAGGATGGTACAAGGCGATTTTGAGTTGGCAAGATGCCATCGGGGAGCGATTCTGTAAGTTTTAATGATTTTGTCAGAAAGGTCCAGGGCAAGAGAAGTATGCAACAAATCTACTACAAATGTAAGTAAGTCCATGCCCTCCAGTCCTTCCAACAGCCACAGTAGGCATAGGTTTTGCATTCTCACACCATTCTTAAGGTGTTCAAGATGGTGTCATAATAATTTTTTTTCCTTCACCAACACAGAAGTCACTAGGGAAGACTTTTCAACTGCAGTCTTAGAGATCATAACATTTGACTGTACAGTATCCAGTCTAGTCTCAATGGTGATGACACTTTGGGTAAAGGTATCCAACTTTTTATGAAGATCATCATTGACTTGTTTAAACTCTGATTTAAGATCTTGAATAGCCAAATGTAAGGTCACATTTATTGGCTCACTCCCTTGGGAAGTAATGCAGTTGCTCCCCCTTTCTGTGCAATGGCCTGCTATTTGTTAGTTTTCAATTAACCATTCCTGCTGCTGCTGCCTGCGTGGATTGTCTCATGTTCTATATCTATAAAAAGGGCATTCACTGAAAGCACATCCAATGATCTTTCAAATGAGAACAAAATTTCCACAACAAATGAGAGTAAACTGTGAACATGTTGACTTTATCTGGTAACCAGAATGGAGCCGTACAAAGAATGTCTGCTCCTGTTGGCCACTAGATTGGCTCCCTCCCCCCAAGGATTTCACATATTAATAGTGGTGTGGGTCAGAAGTTGGTCAACTGGGTGGCAAACTGGTTGGTGGGCAGAAAGCAGAAAGTGGTTGTAAACGGTATACAGTCAGAAGAGATGCAAGTCTCAAGTGGGGTACCTCAGGGATCAGCCCTGGGGCCAGTCCTCTTCAATATCTTCATCAGTGATATTGCAGATGGACTGGAGGGTAAGGTTTGTCTGTTTGCAGATGACACCAAGATCTGCAACAGAGTAGATGATCCAGATGGGGTGGGCAGAATGAGAAGAGATCTGGATAAACTGACAAAATGGTCAGAAGAGTGGCAACTGGGGTTTAACTCAAAGAAGTGCAAGATCATGCACATAGGGAAGACAAACTCTGAAGCCACCTATAGGTTGGGAGGGGAATTGCTGGCAATCACAAGGGAAGAAAGAGACTTGGGCATCATCATCACAGATGACCTGAAATCATCCAAGCAGACCACTAAAGCAGTAGGTAAGGCTAGAGGGATGTTGGGGTGTATTAGTAGGGGTATCGCAAGTCATAAGAGGGAGGTAATAATCCCTCTTTACAAGACACTGGTTAGGCCCCATCTGGAGTACTGCGTGCAGTACTGGAGGTTGCACCTGCACAAGTACATTAACAAAATGGAGGCAGTGCAGAGAAGGGAAACCAAAATGGTGCAGGGACTGCTTCAGAAAATATATGAGGACAGATTAACGGAGCTTAATATGTATACCTAGAGCAAAGGAGGGAGGGAGGTGATATGATCAAAACATTCAAACATCTTAAGGACATTAACAAGGTGCAAGAGTCTAACATGTTTCAATATAAGAAAAATAGCAGGACAAGAGACAGCTTGAGATTAGAGGGAGGCCGATTAAGGGGTAATGTGAGGAAGTTCTTTTTCACAGAAATGGTGGTGGATTCATGGAATGGCCTACTTCAGCAAGTGGTGGCTATGAACACAGAGCAGATCTTCAAACAAGCATGGGACAGGCATAAGGGAGCAATACAGATGAGTATGAATAGTTAGGCCATTGACAGAGTAAAGGCCTATGGCACATTCAAAAAGTAGATAAAAATGGGCAGACTAGATGGGCCTTGTGATCCTTATCTGCAGTCAACTTCTATGTTTCTGTGAAAAGAAACAACATGGGTCTGTGCACATTGGAATGTAGAAGACTGAAAGATGATTTATGCCTAGTATATGAGGCATTTCAAGAAAATGACTTCTAGGATTGTCTGAGTTTAGAATTGAAGGATTCACCATATGAAATCAGGACACATGGGTCACAACTGAGAGAGAACTTACAGTATATAAACCAAGAAGAGGGTAACTTTGATCACTCAGGGAGTAATTCCAGTCTGGAATGGGCTTCTAGAGAGTGTAGTACAATGTGAGAATATAGAAACTTTTAAGAAGGCTCAGGATGAATTGTTGAAAACCAGCAGTATAAAAGACTATAACCATTGAGAATTGGCACACCAAAATGGGCATGAATGTCTGACAGGCTTGTAAGACTCCTTTCAATTTTATGGATTACAGGTCCTCCTTTATGCAAAAGAGCAGAATGAAGGCCCTCCCAAGCCAAAGGTCGTTACTTCCCGGATGGATCACCACAACCTCTTATGGACTTCTGTGATGAGCACTGGCCAACAGCCTGAAGATAAGTTCCCCCAGCACATATTTTGTTGCTCTGTCACTACACTTACACTCTTACCATGTCAAAAAAGAGATAGCTTCTCTCAGGCCTGCACACCCTTGTGCCACCATTCAGAAAACAAAGGCGTGTCTGCCTATTCACGTATGCTGGAGTTCTTTAGGAGGAACTGTAGAAAAAACTGCAAATGCTAACGCAGAAGAGGACACAAATACTGTCCAGATACCTGGGATCTCCAGCTACCAAGGGTCTGGATCTGACTGTTTGTGAGATCCTTTGCCCTAGCATTCATGGCCACCAATATCCTGAATAAATGCGTATTGAACTCCATGTTCAAACCTGCCCATTTCACTACCTTGCACAATACACGCCTGAACTAATATGCTGTCACCAGTGACCTGTCTTAATACCAAAAGAAAGCAGACCCAAGGGCCTGCATTTCCACCAAGTACTGCTACAGCATAGCCCCCAAATCCCATGCTGTAACCTGAGGGGCATGTATACTGCACCAGCAGCCAGACCTATCTGGACTAACTTACTGTGGCATAGCCAGATGAATACACCTTCTAAGGCATGTGCCTTGTTCCCATCTTGTAGCGCTGAAGCCTCTTTGTCTTTCTTTGTCTAAACCAACTCCAGGACCCTGAAAGTCCTTCAGAAGGCCTGCAAGAAGGCCACCTTGGACAGGATAGCCTTCAATCCAAGAAATAATTATCTACAATCAATTATACTCATATCTAGAACAAAAAAATGCCCTTACTAGCCACCAGCATGGCTTTCAGAAAGCTCATGGGACAGAAACTGCCCTCCTGAGGGTCACTTCTGATATACTACAGGCTATGGACCAGGGTAATGTTACTGGAGCAGTCTTCATTGACTTAAGGAAGGCATTCAACCTAGTCAATCACTCTCTTCTTATCTCCAGTCTTCAATACCTTGGGCTAGATAGCAACTCTCTCTCTCTCTTGGATCTCAATCTACTTAGTAAACAGGTCTCAATGTGTCAAACAGGCCAGTAACATATCTACCCTATCTACTAACACAGATGGGGTACTCCAAGAAGCAATCCTAGGGCCCCTCCTATTCTCAGTATTTATTAATGACCAGCCTCTGAACTGTGGAGGGGCATCAGTCCAGCTGTACTTGGATTATGCCATCCTTTAAAGATCCTCAAGTGACATCTCATGTATCAATGCTGACATAGCAAATGATTTCCAGACTTTAGAAACTTGGTTTAAAAATAACCTACTAGTCCTGAATACCCCAAATACTAAAGCCATATTGTTCCACTACACCCGCTTTGACACAAGCATGCAGCCCTCCCTGGTGATCAAAACATTCACTGGCATATAGCTTGAAAGTGTCACCAAATTCAAATACTTGGAAGTAATGCTTGACAAGCACCTATCCTTCGATGCACGTATAACGAGCGTTACAAAGGCTACTAATCAGAAAATAGGCCTCCTCTATCGCCCAGCTCCCTATCTCTCAAACCATTCTAAGAGTACGATTGCCTCAGCCACCCTTCTCCCTGGCCTCTTCTATGGGGCCTCAATAATCCATTCCTCTAAGCCTGGGCTTCTAAACAAATTCAGTATGGACTACCACAGGATTGCCTACTTTGCCATAAAGGCCTCAGCTCATACCCATCACTGTGTAGTGTTAAACACCTTGGGCTGGCCATCTTTTAATGCTAAACTTGACTTCCTAGTGCATTGTACCACCTTCAAACTAATCCACCTCCCCCCACTCCCAAGTCTATCTAACCTTATTACCCTGAAACCCACCCCTCGAACACTCAGGACCTCACACCTCCCACTATTAAACTTACGCAGGACTCACCTAGTTGTTGGCAGAAGGTCATTCTCCTTCTCAGCACCACAAAAATGGAATGACCTTCCTCACTCGCTACTCTCATACAATTCTCTTCCCTTCTTCAAAGGACTATACAAGGAAATCTTCTACATGCCCTCTGTCTGAAAATGCAACTGTACCTAGACTTCTCCCAGCCACTACTACTCTCTCTGCCTACATTTTTTTACCTCACCTCTCCTATCCTGGTTGGTCTCATCATATTCTACTCTTCTACTCCTACTTTCTACTGCTATCCTCTATTAATAACAATAGGTCATATGTAATTGTCATCCTCTTACACTGATGATGCAGCTGCTATTGACATCTGATATGATCTATCACCATAACGTATATCGATACCTAATTTCCAATGTATGTAAGCCCCTATCAAGGTCATCTGTAAATTATACTCTGTATATTTACCTACGATACTTGTTACACCATGAATGTATGTTCGAGACTAGCACATTTGTAATTAATTATCGGCAATTGTGTGTTTTATCTGTATGGAATGTTCTGTTCCCTGGGTCGCCCCTGAAAAAGGGACTTGATTGTCTCAGTGGGTTTCATCCTTCATCAAAATTTTAAATAAATAAAAACTGTGATTACTAATTTAATGGTAGGGCATGTCATAACATTTTATGCATCACCAGGCTGATTGGGTTCCACTTTCCAACCTGCTTTGATCCCCCCTTGCTCTAACATTCCAGGATCTTCCAAACCCTGAAGGCGTGAGTGGTGTCCACAATGCCCAACACCTTAGTGAACTATGCAAACCCTGCAAGATTCTAGCCAATCACCTTCAGGTTCAACTGCTCTGTTTTGCTTTCAAGATATTATAACATAGATGCTCCTTGGGGACTGGCCATGTGTCTGGTCACTGTTCTGCTGCTCTGACTTTCTAGAATTGTTCAATTCCTCTCTGACAGAGCAACCTAGCACAAAACACAATGGGATTGCTAATCAACTGCCAAGCCTTTGAGTCACCACATCCCATAAAAAGTACCAGACTGGTCATGGGTTTCATTCTGCTGCTAGAGCCAGTTCTCTAACTCTCAGACACAACAAATGAGATAATGCATCAGCTATCCCATTATAGACTCCAGAGATACATAATGTCTTACAATAAACATTCAACAATAGGCACTGGAAGATAAATATTCCAGATTCCCCTGCTAACTTTTGCACCCAAGCTGACTATTGTTGCCTGTCCTAAAAACTACCTTCTTGTTGCAGAGATGGCTTCTCCACACCAGCAAGGCCACCACTATGGGTATGAATTCCAGCAATGTGACTTGAATAGTGAGCCAGATCTTGACTAAACTATCGGATCTAATTACTATGCATGTTTCACCTGCAAAGTAGGCCTGAAAACCCAAACCCCATGATGATTCTGTAAACAGTTTCAACTCTTTGCTGTTCACAACCTCAGATCACATAGAAGCCACATTGTGATGGAACACAAATTCATGCCAAACCTCTAGATCTCCCCTCATGATTTCCATTAAACTAATCTAATGGTGGGGTTTCTAGGCCTGAACCCAACCTTTGCTCAGTGCACTAGGAATATTCTCCCCATGGGGATCACTCTGCATGCAATGTCTGGTGACATATTACCTGCTGTGGCTTATTCAGGGTTGGATTTTTGGCTGCCTAGTCATGCCTGAAAAGAGCCCTAAGGACTTCATGTTCCTGGGTCATCTATCACTGAGTAGATCACCATCCCACTGTCTCCCATGGAATCAAGGGGTCATCTAAACAGTCACACACCATTGGAAAAGACCTTAACAATCAGCTGCAAACCAGGGAATCTGGCAGACAAGAAGTCATCCAAATAGTGCACCACTACCATCCTGTCTGCCTCCTCTGCTACTACCCAGTGTAGGAATGTGCATAAACATTCAAACACATGCAGGCTAATGTAGACCCTATGGGAATACAATTGTTCACATAATACTGCCCCTCAAACCTAATCCCCAGCAGGTCATGGTTATCAGGGTGCAGCAGTTGTAGGCTTAAAGCAGACTTAATGTTCGCCTTGGCCAAAAGTGCTCTGGCACTGGCTGCACAAACTACCTCAACTACTGCAGCCTATTGAATGACACATATGTCACTTACATGAAGCACAGGTATACATAATTATTCACTGGGTCACCATTCAGGTAGTTCAGGTGGTTCATCATGGTAAATGCACCTAGTGCTTTCTTGGGAACTAACCTGATGGAAACACCCTTAGACCTTTAATGGAGGAGTGGATAAAAAGAGGCCACTTATCTTTCCTTAACCAACATTTTTGAGGGGTTTCTTCTAAAACACATGCAGCCTGTTTCTGGCTAACTTCCAATAGTCTACTTTGTAACCCTTGCAGGGATCATCATATCATATCCTGAATCTGTCTGAGAAATTACCTGATAACAGCACAGCTACACCATAATCAGGTAGCACTCCAACCAAGGCCTAAGCTGAGACCCTCTTATCAGCTTTGCCAGGCCTGAGGCACTTCCACAGAAAGGGCCATGGACCACCCTAGCCCTGTGTACATGCCTTGTGTTTGAAATGGGGAGCTTCTGCCCACATGCCAAACACGTGTACAAAATCCTGCAGCTTTCCTTGTCATGTGAACCCTTGTTAAAGCTGAAACAAATTTGTGTCCTATCTATTCTTCATCCAGGGTTGTGGGAGACTGATAGGCAATACAGTGTTTCTGTTCAGCACACACCAATTAGCACATTGACTATCACTAGCATGTCCAATAAACCCTATTATTTGCAGGTGACATACTGCATATGCCACTGAAACTTTCCAGCATAGTCCAGCCAGGCTGACCCCCCCCCCCACACCTTTACACTTACTGATAAACACATTCCTATTGAGGTAGTTGAGAAGGTCCAACTCTTTTCAGGGGCGACCTGGCAGACAGTGCTCACTGAAAAAATGCAAAGCCTGCCATCCAATTATCAAAGTTCTTATCCACTTTAACCTTCTTCTGATCAATGTCCTTCTCCTTCTTGTCTCTTTTATCCTTGTGGTCTGGCAAGGTAAGGAGGGGAACATTTCCACATATTTGCTTCCCTGATCTGTGCCAGGTTTTATTTCTGAAAGATATTACCCCACCAGTTCCACCATGCTGTTATAGTGACTCTGCCACCTCTGTGGTTGTGCTGGTGCCCAGCACCACCATGCCCGCCGAAGTGTTAATACCCAATCTTCTGCTGCTGTTGAAACACTGCCACCAGACCAACCATGACCTCCACCAACTTATTGAGTTTCTTTTCTGAAGTCATGTGGCCCACCAGCAAAGTCAGCAGAGGCAGTTCAGGGGGTATCACTGGCTGTGCCAGATCTGCAAGGGGGTATCCAGGAGTACCAACAGGTAGGGGACCAAGGAGTTGACATCCACCACATCATCCTTACATCCCTTTGCCCATTTTGCCTCTTTTACTATAGTCACTGGGGGACTGCCCATAGGGGTGTTCTCAAGTAGTTCCCAAATATTTCATTTGGCAGTCAAGAACTTCATGAGAACTTTACTGTAGTCAGTAATATCATAGTTGGTTTGCACTGACCAATCTACAAGGATGATAGCTTGCTATTGTGATTTAACTAAGGCAGCACTTTTGATGTTCTTAATAGCTTATTTTTTATATACACTGATTGTCTTTGTGTGTTTTTTTCTTATGCAGCATCTATGTCATTCTTGCAAATGGATGATGTTGTCCAATGAATTAACATGGTGTATAAATAAATAAAAACTGTCTGAATAAGGTAAGAAGGGATAACAATGCAGTGAGGGTAACAGCTGAGCTAGTATGAAAGCAGACAAGGAGGAGGAGAAGAAGAAAATAGGTTGGAGGCAGAAATGTACTGTAAAAAGGGTGATGGAATAAGAAGTGGAAGACAGCAGTAGTGAACAGGCACAGGAGGTAATTAAATTCTTGAAAGAGGAGATGACCCTGGCATGTTCAAAGGCAGCAGCATTTTCTAGCTTAAGAACTGGATTACTTGCTGGGGGGTTAAAAACAGAGGGACTAATTTCCAGAGAGGTGGACTGTTAACGTTGTTCCAAAAGCAGTAAACAAAGCACTTTAGTTTGTTTTGCCATCCCTGATAGTCTTATGTGCTGGCGTTTCAGTGTTACTTATATGATACCTCATCAAGCCCTTCAGGAGCCAAATGCTTTGTATTTGTAACAAGCAGCATCTCAAGCTGTGAAGTAGGCAATGAGCTCATTAGTGATCCAGGGGAGATACTGTAGGAGTCTCTGACTTGTGACCTCTGAAGTGGGGGGAGGGTGTTTATCTCATTTAGCAAGAATTTTGATTGGAAATAGGAAAAGGTAAGATTCGGATCACCAACAGGGAGGTCAGGTTGAGAGACTTGATCTGATTAAATTTCTTCCAGTAATACATTTGAGGGGTCACAAGCATAATAAGCATGATCCTTCTACACATCGCTCCCTGTTTCTGAGTTTGCCAACACTACAGTGCTACTGTAGTCATTTGTTTTTTCATTTCAGTTCTAACAGCTGTAATCTCACACATCCTAAACAAAAGGTAGTTATTCAACTCTAATGTCACTATTTTTAAACTCATAACCAATTTAGTGTACTGTACATAGTGAAATGGAGGTTTTTAGAATTTCAGTGTGTATCAGAGTTCTGTATTACAATTGTAACAATTTTGTAAATCAGGACTGAAACAGACAAGAAAGCAGATTGTTTCTTATTGCCAAAGTAGGTCTGTTTTACACATAGTTTTAGAGCTTGTCCTACTGATGATGATTGTGTATAACTCTGTATGAGAGCAAATCATCAGATTCCATTCAATATGCTGGTCACATTTTTTCAGGGTTTCCAGTTCTACTGGGAGGATGCTGACAGCATGAACAGCAGTGAAGATTTAGTGACTGGCAGGGTAAAGCTGCTATTGTCAGGACTGGATGATACCCTAATGTTGTTCAACCTTGCTAAACCTACAGAGAAGAAAAGCATTGTTACTATGGAAACAAGGTAAAGCCATTTTTCCACAACCTTATACTATGCTCCATCTGTGAGCATATTACAGCATCATTTATTGGATGTTTAGGCAGATATTAAAGTCATTGTGTTCCATCTTCATTTTGATCATTATGAGTTGACAAACATAATGAGCAAAAAGTTTTTACCAATATATATTTCATACAGTAAACAATTATGGACACATTGCATAACTTGGTACTGTTTATGGTGTCTAGATTTGTTGATTATGTGCTATGTTAAACATGGTCTTATTATAATAAGCATTTTTTTGGTTTTTATGATATTGTTACAATTTCAGTTTGACATAATAAGAGCTAAGCATACATACAAAACATTGCAAATAATAATTTCTCTAAACCAATGAAATCTTTGTTATATTCATATTATCCACATGAATCCATGTGTTGTTTCAATGTAATATGTGTCTCTGTAAAATTATTAAATAAATATTATGCAGACTGTTGCTTATCCCTTATAAGTATGCTGTGAAAATACTGTAAATGCTGATCCCTCAAGTTGACACAGAGTACCAATTGTACATAATATATAATATCATTTCTGCCTTTCGCCTCTTTCACACTAAGAGGTGTGCATTTAACCCATTTAACCCCTAGAACATGCATGAAATTGACAGTAACACACAGCAGAGAGTCTCTTGATCATGTGTGGGTCAGCACAGATGAAGACCTTCAACCACCTAGGTAGTAAAGTATTTTTTAGCACAACTGCATAGGCAGACTATCCTACTGCACTTATAATATGCATAAGAAGCCATATAGTGTAGTGAATCCATGTAGTTCACAACCATGAGTGTGTTATTCTTTAGTGATCGTTAGCTTTGTATGGTGGAAGCAAAAATATAAATAACGCCACAGGACCTGGTGGAAATCATCCACAATTATGAAGGAACCTGCCAAAGAATTATCTGACACATTAGCAACAATACACAATGAATCATTCTGAATGTCTGTGCCTTACATTTGTAGGGTGGCACTGACATTTACAAAAGACTTTAGGACTGAGCCAGGGAATTATGTGCCAATCAGCTTACTGTCAACACAGGGAAGCAGCATTACACAGTCACAAGAGATAGACTGCTGAACACTCTCAGAAAATAATCCAGTCATGATGGCTCATGTGGGTACTGTAAAGGGAAATCATGCCAGATAAATTGCATTGCATTTTTGGATAATGCTGCAAAGAATCATAATGAGAGGAGTCCTGTTGATGTGTATCCCTTCAGCAAAGCCCTTGACACTGTACTGCACAAGACACTAGTTCATAAAATGGTGACCCTACAATAGGTACAGTGTAACCAGCGTTGTAATTCAAAGGCTTGCGAGCTGGTTGCAAGACAGGAGACAAAGCATTGTAATAAATGGTAATCTATCCCAATGATAACAAGTGACCAGAGGAGCCTTGGAAGGTTTTGTATTGGGACTAATAATAATCATAATAATTAAATGTGTTCTGGAGGTGCAAACCAGTACAGTAGATAGGGTATCAGGTTTGCTGATGACATCAAAATGGGATGGGTAGTTTCAACTCAGTAAGAGTTTTGGGAAAATATCTTCTGGCATGTATCAAGGAACTTTTGTAAGCTGATTGAGAGATCCACTATTACAAATGTGCAGCTCTGGCACCATATCTGGGGAAGGATAGTAAGTATTGACAGGACTGAAACTGATGCAGAGCAACTCAAACAAAGTGATAAAAACCTTGGAACACATGGGTTTAGAGTACCAATTATTAGACATGGGACTATCCTCTACAGTAAAGAAGAGACTCAGGGTTGACATGATTGCAATATTCAAATATCTAACAGTGATAATAGTGTCACCCAAATTGTAGCTCTTCAAGTTGAACAAGTGTGAATTTACCAGGGAGTAATCAGGGCAGAAGTTTCAGAAGGCATGCTGGAGGTGCAACACACAATTTCTGATGCAGAATTTGTCATGCCTACTGCATCCAAACCTTTGAATGCTATTTTTAATGGTTCTGAATAGATTTACATTTGTCATGTTCATGGCACAAATCAGAAACATATATTGGACACATGGACCATTTTCACAGCAGATTAGGGTGCATTGTGTGTTGATTTGGGATATAAGGTAGACCAATTGTTATGTGATCTACCTTTTATCAGAATCATGACACAAGGCCCCCAAAGACTCTAAAAATCCTGTCCTCAATGTCTTTCAGGAGAAAAGTTCAAGGGTGATATCAGGAAGAACTCTTTCATGGAATGAGTGGTGGACACTTAGAACAGACCTCTAGAATAGCAGTGTCAGTTGTCACTTTCTTCCATCAAGTTCACACTAAATTGTTGCATGGAATAAAAATGGAGACAGGTATTCCCACTGAGTTAATGGGGCAAGAATTTCATTTTACTTTTCCTCACTGTTTATGCTCCTTACTGGTGCACTACGTACCCATCGGGTTGTGTAAAGCCCCCATCCACCATGTCCCTAGCACTTTCCACTCTTCCATTCAACCTTATGAGCTTGATCCTTGTGGGGGGCCTGGACATGCCAGATACTCACTATCTACCTCTGAGGGAGTAGAGGCAGGGGACAACTGTAGGTGGAGAGGGTGGATAGTGGCAGGAGATTGGGATCAAATGCACCTGGGATCATCCAGCTCACTACAAGGTTTATGCATATCCTGTTTCACTCCACTCCCTCGAGACAGCTGCATGCCGGAAGCCCCACGCAAGTGCCTGCAAGCATGCCATGCAGGGCCTGGATGATCTCCTCCTTCCCTCTGTGGAGGGGTTGTGGGATAACAGATGGACCTGATACCAAACTTCAAGTTCAACACACAATCTCTGTGTGATGTTTATTCAAAATACAGGAAATAAACTTCTGCAATGCCATATTCCTTCTTCAGTATATCAGTTTGCAGCAACAGACTATGTATGTTCTTTCTCTGCACTTAGCCAGCACCTACTGACACTGATCTCTGATTGGACCACTTTTCAGTGAAAACCCTTCATCCCTATGTGGGCCCCATTTGTTTGGGTAGTGAGGGCTCAAAAAGAGAAAAAAAAGAACCTAAAAACAAAGAACCTCATTGCATAAACACTGACAAAAGGGTTAACCCAAAGGGCATTGGCAACAAATCAAGTTTCAAAGAAATACAACATCATACATAGTCCATAATGCAAAGCATAATGGGATATATGCAAATCACCATGACATTTCAGACATGTTCAGTTTACAGCAATTTATCTGTATTTTAAATAGCACAACTAACTTACTTTCTATAACAGTCACCTAGTACTTTTCACCATTATCAAAAACACCTAGAGCCATGGTATTTTCAACATTTACAGGCTTCATAAACATAAGGTATATTATGACATAGTGCTATTACATACTAAATCCAACAATGATAAACACAACCTGTTTTACATATGCTTGGAGGTCACAACAATAACTTCCCTGAACAAGGATCTGAGAGGAAAAGGAAAAATTAAAGAGGACACTATAGCATAGTCAAGAAGGGGGAATGGGTTGCCCATCGGTGGCCAACCTTATGGACTAGAAATTGTAAAGGATAGATTAGACTAAGAAACAGAAGAACTGATGCAACAGATTTTTTTTAAGTTGTTTAACCAGGATTTAAGGAAAGGTTGGTCCTCA
This sequence comes from Neoceratodus forsteri, assembly GCA_016271365.2. NCBI lineage: Eukaryota > Metazoa > Chordata > Ceratodontiformes > Ceratodontidae > Neoceratodus > Neoceratodus forsteri. The sequence continues at coordinate 1,607,755,947 of CM057449.1, forward strand.
AGAGTGGCAGGAGCTCCCTCTCATATCCCCATGTGTCCCTTCTGCTATAGCACCCATTGTCACTCAGGTTATAGTATAGCAGTGGGGATCACATCTCTCACTCCCTGATAAAAGAAAGCATCATCTGAATGCTTTTTGCTCCTTCCAGTGGGGGAAAGAGTTTGGCAAGCCCATCATTTGGATTATTTCCAAAATGTTTGTACAGAAATACAGTTATCATTTTCTGTGGCGCAGTACAATTCAAATTAAGCTGTTATGGCGATGAGTTACTTTTGCAATTCTCCAGGAGTTGCATAAGGACTGCTAGTTCCAGCACAAATCACTATACTAGTCAATACAAATCACTATACAATCTGTTACCCAATTATTGCAACTCAGATTTGTATTGCTTTGAGACAGAAAAGAAGATGTATTCCTGTTAAATTGCAAAAATAAAAAAATCACATAAGTTGCTCTTGAGCTGTTTATATGTTGAAATGCAGCACAATGTGAGTTGTCGCTGCACTGTAAACCTGAAAATTTATGCTAATGCAAGTAACTGTCATGACTGTTTAATGTAAACTGTAGTTTAATGAGTTATAGCTAGCATTTTAATGAGTTTGCTGTTGCCATGCAGAAAAGGACCAATATATAAAATAGGAATTTACTGTAGATGCATCACATGTACCGCATAACATGTATTATGTCTTTGCACATACAGCTTCCATGATAAAATATTTGAGAATATAAAAAAAATTTATTAGCATATAAGTCAATAGGTGGAGTTAAGACAACCAAGGTAAAATCCAAAAAAACAAGAACTGTAATTTGTGCACATCTGTTTTTGCATGATACAGAAAAAGTACTTCCTGGCTATATTGTCATTATTATAGCATGCTGTACTTTTATTGCTAAAGTATTGTAGTGGAATTGCTGGCCCCAGTTTTTTTTTCCTTTTTGATACACTGTACACAAAAATTGACTTATATGGAAAACAAACAAAACATTAACCAAGTGCTTCTTTTTAGTTGCACTATCAGACATAACAGGTGTGAGGCAAGTGGCAGAGTTTTTGTCAGTGCTCAGTATCTGCCCATTTCCCAGATTAGTGGTAGCAACCTTAACTAGACTAATGCACAGCCAGTATGGTGACCTAGGACATCCAAGGCCAAGTAACTGATTATGAGTTATGGGTAACCAGTGAGGTGGGCACATGAGGAAGGGCACCATCTGTAATAGTGACTCCTTCCCAGTGCAATCCCTCACAGTGATGGGAGGGTAGGGTGACTGGATGAGGGGTGGGCGAACTGGGCAACAGGATGTGGGTATGTGCGTTACGTGGAAGCCGAGCACAGCAGTGTGGGGCTGGGAGGAGGTGGAGGCTTAAGGGGTGGCTGGTGGGCTTGTCAAGCTGTGTCATGTCATTGGCGGTTGACTAGTAGTTGGGGTGGTTGATGTCCTGGGTTCGGACGTTGGAGCAAGTTTGTTGCACTCGGCCCAAACCTTTATTTTAATGCTTTCATCCTCAGACATGCACCCCTCTGGAGCTGAGAATTCTTAAGTAGTGGGGTGCAGGGGTTGAAGTCCCCCACAAGGGTGGGGTGTGATGGGGGCACAGCCCCCCCCCCACAGAAAGCATTGAAAAAAATCTACTGGTGTCATTGTCCTGTGCACCAGGGTTGTCAGAGTGCTGAAAATCTTTTTGGCACTCTGACTGTGCGCTAACAGTGATTGCCTTTAGGCATTCATCATTATCACATAGACCCTGAATCATGATATCACAGATAACAATATGAAAACTGTAACATTAACAAATGTTTTTATCTTATTTGTGGTAGTGAGATCAGAATGCATGTGGAAGGGGCCAGCAGTTAAGAGGGTTTATATTAAAGATAATATGGAATGGTTTTAAAGGATTGGGAACTCAATGAGTCTCAGCATGTCTGATGAATTATATCAAACAATAGTGATAAAAATCATTTCTTTATTTGCTTACATTTTGTTGATTAGGAAAGGCACACTGAGGCTGAGGCTCATTTCAAGATGTGACATGGGGTTGGGGTTTACAGATGACACAGGAACTCAGGAGAAAAAACAAACAAATGGTATGGTAGATAAACAGGGATTAAAGACTAATGTGCTTGGTAACATCAAGTGGCAAAGAGCAAACATAAAAAAAACTGTTTATATGCAAGGAATACACTATGACAGACTGTAATGGAATTGATTTTGATACACACCTCAGTTGCTTAAGGACATAAGTCTGAAGGCCAAGTGTCTTCACATTCCTATGAAGTGCATTAAAATCCTTTAATCCATAAACTATAGTGGCATATTCTGCTTCTAAAATAGTGTTTTGAGGTTGTTTTATAAAACATACAGAAAGTTTGAAAGCATTGAATAAAGTAATTTTCTTTCTTTTTTTATTAAGCACCAACCAGCATTACAAACATAAAAGCAATCAGCATCAGCACATAGTATTGTATCATTCTGGTTGTACAGTCTAAAGCATGACAAAAGTATAAACAATAGACATCAACATTTTAAACCATAAACCATACAAATGTGCAATAAGGCTATCTGTGCTTTATGTTACATTTCATATCATACTAAATTTTAACATTAAGGAAATCAAAGAAAAGTGACATTGAGATTACAATAGCTGGTCAGCAGATAAAATCCCCTCTTCTCCTAGGAAATCACCTGGAGTTGAACTTTTCTTCAGTTAAATTTAATAATGCTGCAATGACTTCCAGTTCTCTGATCCTGTCACAAATTAAGAACCAGCAGGGTAAGTTAGAGATCATATTTGTTAGATATCGTTGGGTAAAAGCTTTAGCCACTTCTGCTGCCCTTATTAAAAATTAAAACGTTTTTTACCATTACTTGCCTCTTCAGGAGGAGCCCTAGGATCAAACCTTTGTAGGTATAGTAAGTGGGGTTGCCAAGTTCAATATTTCACCTAAGGCAACGCTGATGTTGTCCCAGGAAGGTTTGATAAGAGTCCAAATCCAGAAAATATGGTAGGAAACATCCCATTATGTACAGACCCTACAAATTAGGTCTGAATTTGTGTTTGCAAAGTGCTTTGATATGTTGGGGGTGAGGAAGAACCTGGCTATCTGCTTCCACTTGAACTCCCTTCAGGAACCTGAGGCTGTTGTGTTGTGAATTCCCCTCCACATTGTTCCCAACTGTTTATCTGTGAGTGTATTACCAACTTCCCTTCCACAGTTCTGATGGATCTTTTCTACATCAACTTTCCTCACATCCCACAAAAGAATTGTATATAGCTTTGCTGTTTGTTGGGGGGGGGGGGCACAGCCATGGCGGCTTGAACTACAGAGATAGGGCTGATCAGTTAACACAATGTCCCTTACTTCTACTTGCATTAGCAAACTCTGAGGTTGGATGAAGCAGACAAAGTCCATGTTTAGCAGCCCAAAGTCCAATTTTAATACCACAAAGTCCTTAAACTACTCCTGCTCCTACATCTGCACCAAAATCTCCAGACCCTGTCATGCCCTTCTCTGGAAAGTATTGTCATAGACTGCTGGTGTAAGCCTGCACACAAAACTTACTTATGAAATGGGTCCTGAAAATAAAAAGCTCTCACTGGCTGAGGCCCTCATAAGCCCATGCTGATAGCCCATCAAAACAGCACAGGAAGAAGATCCAGGTTCTCTTTATCTTTTCCACCATCAGGGATGTCACTACTCCTTCCCTGCAGCTGCAGATGTCCTACTCATTCCCGTCCCACTCTCAAACCAAATGGTGTCTTTATTCCCACTCTCAATCTGAAACCAATCAGTGTCTCTGTTTAAAAAAACCTTTCCCTGTTGCCACCAAATGCAGCTCCTCACAACTAACCTGGTTTCCAGACCCAATGCAGCCAACGTGGCTCCTTTCACACTCTTGTTTCACTGCCACCACCATACTCACAGAAAAAACAGTCACTAATGCTTCTCACTATCTAAATCTCTGCTGGCAAACATGAGAAACTGTATAGTATCACCCTTCATCACAAAACAAATACCATTGCAGCTCCAATCACGAAACCAGAAAATAAATTGCCAGCACACTCCAAAACAAAACCTGCCTTGTAAACACCACACACTCAACACCAACAGCAAGCAACCACCATAATTCAAACTACCAAGAGGGTTCTTTTTTGTTTAGAAATCAGGCAGGCCAGACAAAGATTCGTCTACTCTGTCATTACTTAACAAGCATTTGTCAATGCCGAATGTTCACTTACTGGCATTAGCAGTGGAAGTGCAGGAGTTAGACAGATGCATTATAGGAATGGCAGTGAAGTACTGAACTGATGCCAAATCCACCCCCACCCTACAGAGATGGACAGGTATTGGTGTGTGGCTTTGGGTCATCGCCCATGACAGGCATGACATTTCACCTCACCCTACCCTGCAGATACTGACAAGTGCCAAGCTGTGCCTTGGGTTGTTTGGGCTTTACATTCACCTCATTCCATAAGGAAACATGCTGAAATGGGTGCAGTATAGGAGAATGGGGTGAACTTGGAGACCAAAGGGTCCAAAGCGCACCTCGATGCCTGCCACTGGCTGCAGGGTGGGGGTTGGGTGGAATGGCATGAGCATTACTGTTGACAATCCCAAGTCATGCCCCGACACCTGTCAGTCCCGACAGAGTAGGGCATTATGGTCAAAAACCCTAATGTTCTGGGCATTTTTTGGTATTTTTACTCTAAGTTTTCAACATGGGCTTTTTGTGACCCCACCTCATAAGCAGTGACACTATCAGTTTGTTAGCTGAAAGGTGATTTTGCCCAGTGACTGCAGCACCACTGGTGCAAAATCACATTTCAAACAGGATGTGAAAAATGACAGCTGTACTGTTCATGAGGAGATGTAAAAAATGGCAATGTTGAAAATCTGGAGTGAAAATATAAAAAAAAACTGGTGAAGGCACGAGCGTGCATAGAAACTGTGCAATGCACACCCATAATGTAATTAGTTTGGAGATTTTTTACAGCAGATTTTCAACACAGGCATTTTGGCACCTCTGCTCATGAACAGTGTCACTGTGATTTTCTTAATGTGTCCCAAACACTGATTTCCCACAGCGACCACGCTATTCTGTGCCGGAAGTGTGAAAACACATTTTGGCAAGGGTGTGAAAAATGACAGCTCTACTGTTCATAAGGAGGTGAGAAAAAATGCCAATGTTGAAAATCTGGACTGAAAATATTACAAATTTGTGAACTTACGAGGGTGCATGGAAACTGCGCAATGAACACTTGTAAAATAGTAATTTTATGGACTTTTGTCACCAAATTTTCAACATAGCCATTTTAAGACCTCTGCTCATGAATAGTCTCACTGTGGTTTTCTTAATCTGTCCCCAACATTGATTTTGCACAATTACTGCCCCATTGTGTGCTACATGTTCGAAAACACATTTTGGGTGAGATGTGAACAATGAAAACTATACTGTTCATAAGGAGGTGTGGTAAAATGGCAATGTTGAAAATCTGGAGTGAAAATATTAAAAATTCTCAAAGTTACGAGTGTGAGTAGGAACTGTACAGCGCACGGTCATAGAACAGTCATTTTTGGGATTGTTTTCACCAGATTGTCAACATAGGGTTTTGGGGGGCCTACCTCATGAACTGTGACACTGTCTTTTTTTAAATTGGTCCAGAAAGGTGGTTCTGCACAGTGACTGCGAGATCACCTTTTGGGACCAAATAACCAGATAACAGTGACTAAATTCATGAGAAGGGGTCCCAAGAACCCCATGTTGAAAATTTGGTGCAAAAATTAAAAAAAATGACTGAGATATGAATCAAAGTTGAAAAACCCCTATTTATGCCATTATACAGCTTACCGGCATTTCTTCAGTTTGTGGTCGGCTTTGAAGAGTGCAGACATGTTCCCAGTCCACCGAAGATCATTGCACCAGGCTCCAGAGGTAAGTATGGGGTGAGGGGGGGGTGGTGGGGTGCGCAGAGGGTGGGAGTGCGTTGGGGGGCAAGAGAGTCAATGGGTGACCATTTTCTTTTGTTACTGGGTTTTTTAAAAAGATGACTGGGACTTTTGCCACACTGGATGTTTATTTGGGGCAGTGGGGCCAATGGGGGATTGGGCACCCCTGTTGGCCATACAGTGTGTGGGGGGCACATGACGACACAGGACTTTTGCCATGCTCTGGTGGGCTCCCAGTGTGGTACCTTGAAGTTTGCTTTTTGGGGGGGCACTGGAGCTGATGGAGATTGGGCACACTGTTGGACATACAGTGTGCTGGGGGTGTGTGCATGTGCTGAGGTGTATTGGGCACCCCTTCAGCACACAACAAATGGGGGGGCACATCATGCCAGGAGATGCAGTGGCATACAGCTGAAAGAGAATGACTGCGAAGGTGGTGACTTGTAGGCAATTTGCATACTGCTGAGGGCACAGTATGCAAATTGCCTACACGTTACCACTGCTGATTGTAGAGGTCTTTCTCTTGCAACTGTACATCACTGCATCTAAACTGCTGTCATAGACAGCTCAGACATTCATTGGTGCCCTGCTGCTGTGCCTGCAAAAATGATTAGGGCATTAAAAGTGGGGGTGCCACATCTACGAAAATTTGTACGGTGGCACTCTGTTTCTTGCACATGCGTGTAAGCAAACATAATAAAGGGATATCTTAGTTTTTACCACTGAAATGATCCTGTACTCTTCATGTACCAACTGCTCTTCCTGCTGGCTAAAATCAAATACATCACAGCTTCAACAGGACTTCTTCTTCATTTCTATTTTTTTCTTTTTCCTTTTCTACAGATTTAAAAAAACAAACAAAAAACACACCTTTTTGAAAATAATGTATTTAATAAAACTAAAATTAACCCATTTAATTATTACACTAATGAACAAAGGGATGTGCATTGTCAAGGGATAACAACACTTCTCTGGTGATGGAAGCCTCATACCCACTAGAACCATGCCATTATCCCAGCACAATGTACACTCTGTTGTAGCTTATTGTTTAATTAAAGCTAGCTGTGAGTCTTTCCATTTCTGTTTTGTTACCCATGTAGGGAGGGCAGCATAAAGAAAAAGCAACTAGGCAAAAGATTCATTCAGATTCTTTCCTGGCTGTTCAAAAATGATAATGGCAGCACATTCCATCTATGGTTGTCTGCAAAGTCACCTTTTTCTGTGGTAAATAATTGCTGGAATGCAAATAACACAGCTGTACAGGGATGTTTACTGTATTCCCAGGTATCTAACTTTTGTGTTGACCCATTTGTAACTGTAGATTATTTGTTTTTCTTATTTTTTTCTTTTTATTCTTTTTCAATTTTTGGTAGTTGGAATACTCAGTTTCTTGTAGTTTGATTCTCTCATTACAGAGTGACAAGCATAAAAGTGAGATTCCATCATTGGGTACCCTTCGTAAATGGGATGGGGTTTGGCTGGCAAACGCAATACAAACCTAATCATGCTCCAATATATAATCTCCATCAACACAAAGTTAAAGAGCAGCTGTCACCTTTTTAAAAACTTTGGAAAACACAATATTTAGACACAGTTTGGCTTGTATTTCATGTATGTTCTATGGTTTATCCTCTCCATTATTTATTGCTGAAGAAATTCTCACAAAAACAAGTTCTGCATCTCAAGAGTTCATCTGTCTCTAAACTTATTTCTCTACTTGAAATTACTATGCTCTTTGTGACATCACACTCTGTTACCGTGGTGATCAGTGTGTTGTCACAAGCAGAGTATTATGACATCAGGATGGGAGAAAGCAATAGGAGCTGATGAAACTTCAAAGAAAAACTATCCTGTTTTCATCCATATGACCTCAGTAATAAATAATGAGGATAAGAAATACAAAGCTAATCAGAAATACAAGCTGTCCTGTGTCCAAACATTATGTTTTTCAAAGTTCTTCTTGAGGCATCAGTGGCTCTATAATTATAGAAATAGTTATATACCATCCAGAATATAGGGTGCAATCTACAGAACTAATTCACTTTCTACTTTCAGAATATCATCCCAATGCATCAAAAAGGGATTCTAAAATTTCTAGGAACTGTAGCTTATCTTCTGAAATATAGTGCATTTGTTCTTTTTTTGCAGTGTCCACTATTAAGTTAAGACAATGTTTGTTATTTGGGATTTCAACACTCTTCCAGTTTAGTAGGACACCTTTCCTAGCATCAGCTTTGCTTTATTCATTGATACATACTCAAAATACTGTACTGGTTGCTAAATCCTAATATTTTAGTACTTGGGTCAATGAGGAATGTATTTTAGTCATTAGCTTCTCTGTTTCATGCCAAAATACTTGTAGTTTTATACAATTTGCAAACATAAAGTGCAAGATAAAATTCCCTTATCCTGCCTACATCTCATACAGACATCTGAGTATGCTGAATTAAATTATTATTTTTTTTTTTTTGGTGGTATATGGAGATGGCAGGTCGACTATGAGCTCTCAGGACTTGAGGAGAAAGACTGAGAAGCAGGGAGATAAAAGCTTTTCTTTTTTAAAAAGATATGCCACCTTTGCCTTTAACGCTTATTTCCTTACCAGACCAGCATATTGCTGACTGCCAGTTTGCAGAGTTCCCCCAGTGTCTTTCTCTTCTGTCAACAGGTGAAGGCCGAAAACTACTGTAGGGTGGATCGAGTGTTTTCCTCGAAGAAGAAGCTGGATTGCCAGCAGGGGAAGACAGCCAGTCGGAGCAGCTGATGACGCTGGGGAGAGGGTTTGCTATACTGCTTGTACTGAGCCAACATTGAACCTGCATTGTGAATTGAAAAGTGGACCCCGCCAAATCAGAACTGGACTTTATTGGACTCTTTTTTGAAAAGGCTGAACTTATTGAAGTATGTGTTTATTGCTGTGTGGTATTTACTGTTTTCTCCCTTTAAATATTGATCCGAAGTAAATGTTAGGGAAGAAAAAATAAACCATTGACCTATTACTAGCCATCTTTTATTTTTTACAGTGCTGGGCTCTGGTCAAAAGCTGGACTTATGCGCTTAAGAGTTTTTTGCTTTTTAGAAAAGATTCAGTTTTAACTTAACTTTAGCTTTAACTTTCATGCCATATACTAATTAAGTCATCTGAACTTTGGGATAAATTGCACTGCCGCAGGGTTCTCGGCATTCAGCTCCTGGTTTTGGTGCCGTATACTGCTATTCTACGTGGTAGGTTTGCTACTTTTACTGCTGTTTTTAATGCCAATGTAACTACTGCAACTACATTGTAGCATTTACTTTTAAACTATTTTTTTGGTCGTTGAGGCTGTTAGGTCTTACTCAGGAGTGTTTTTAGCAGAATTTTATTTAGCAGATGCAAAACTTCTCAACAACCTGTGATAAGGCCATGGTCTTTCTGTCCAAATTGAAGCTCCTACAGTAATTAGCACTTGTGCTGCTACGGATTTAATAACACATTCCTAGAAACTTTTTTAACCAATGATACAGTGTAAGTTCACCTTATTTAGTTTATTTTTATTTTTTTATTGTTACTTTTATCAGATTATTCTGACTTTTTGTTCTACTGCTTTTGGATTATTGCTGGATATTGAATAATACTAAAAAGGATCTTAGACTCTGACATTTCTGACAGAGTTATTTGCAGATTAATCCATAGCCTGTTTAGGCAGTCAATTCTGCCTTACTTGGTTAATTAATTTAATTTATAGTTTTAGCCCTTTCTATGGCTGTGAAAGGATATTCTTAGAAAACTAGGCAAGTCAAAACTTATCAAAGTGTATTATATAGAGGGGATTTTAGACTATGGGGCTTGGATTGCTTTTATCATAAATCTGTATCTTTTTTGTAAACTAGTGTCAGCTTTGGTGGAAATTCTAAAGAAACAGCAACTGCTACTTTGACTGCTTCCTTCCGATGCCAAGGGTAAAGACTGGTGACACCAAATTAAGCAGACACAATTAAGAACTTAAATTGAAGTACAAGCCTTTTGGACTTCTGTGGGCCCTGGTTTTGGACTGTGGACTCTGGAACTGAAAGGAAATTAAAAATGAGGTGGAAGATTAGATAAGTACTGAAATTCATCTCTCGATTGTCATTCATGTAAATTATCTCCCCGGCCTTTCTGGCTTGGACTTGAAATATAAAACACCTTATTACTGTTTCTTTTGCTGCTATTTTGCTGCTGCTGTTGTTGTGATGGACTGATGGACTGATCTTTTTTCTTTTCATTTTTTTGCTGTATGTATATGTGTTGGTTTGCTTTTTCCCTGTCTTGTTCTGCTTGATAAAAGAAAAAGAAAACTGCCTTCTAAGATTTGATATATTTTTCCTTCCATGAGAGGCATCAATATTAATAGTAGCAAGACATGAGCTAGAAGGCAGGCTCATAAACCTGAGAATAGCATGCTGTGTTATGGTAATGTAATGCAGGTTACGTCACCACATAAAACAAATACTAGAAATACAAAACAGAAAGCCAATATGGAGTCTGAGCAAAAATGCATTAACGGACAGAAGAGCAAGGAAAAAAAAAAGCTGCAAAAGACACAAATAAAAACTGCAAGGACATAACCAAGGTCTTCAATAATTTATAAAAACAAGGTGCATTAGATGGGAAAAACATATTAAGTCCAGGAAACAGACTGAGATAAATGAGCATTTTGAACCCTTAGAATCAACTGGATATCTTCATGAAATAATGACAGTACTAGACACTCAAACTGATTCAAGGACTGTGCCACATCAGATAATAGCCCCCTGAAATATTATCTATTACACCCAAAATCTTTGAGGCTAGTAATGCATCCACACCCAACTTCTCTAAGACTTCAAATGAAGTGGAAGAAAAGGGAAGTCATGTTGTAGGAACTAAAGAAGCTCTTATCAGCATGATGTCAGACTGTGGATCTGAGAGCTTTACTTCTCTGGAATACTTTATTGAGTCTAATCAGAAGCAGACCTGGCAAGAGGAATTGCAAAATATAGCCAGTAAATTACAAAATACTATAAGTGGCCTAAGACAACTTGCTACCCCAGTAAGGGAAGCACAATCAATACTTGCCACACAAAATAAAATAAACCAGAAGGGAGATGAAGGCTCTAGTCCATCCTCCCTCCATCTTTTTGGGCTTAGTGACAAATTAAAAAAATATGCATGATCCACAGGTTGCCTATATATTAGTCGTGGAGCAAATTATTAATTTTAAACATGAGCTTGATACAGTCAAGGAAAATATTATACTTAATGGATTTAAACTGGATGATATTCTACTGAAAACAGGAAAACTTGTCCCACAAGATGGGTTTCTTTCTATTCAAATTGATAATTCACCCACAGTACATCCTCACTTCTTGCCCGTGGTAATTCCTAAAATGAATGCAAAAAGCTTAATTGCAAGAAAGGGAAAAATGAAGCAAAAGGGGAAAAAATAGGAGAAAGGAAACAGTGAAGGCAGAAGATGATAGGATACAAGTAGTAAATATAACCAGCAATAAGGGTTGGGGGGTGGACTGATGTGGCACAACCGTTGAACACTAATGCAATAGTAACAGAAGACGGTGACAGTTTTGGGACTTACTATGCAGTGATGGATCAAGTTAAGGCATTAGGTATTCATAATGTAAAAGAAAACATATATCTTGAAACAAAAAGTGCTCAATTGATGACACCTGAGGCAGATTCAAGAAAGTGTAATGAAGAATGGATTATTTGGACTAATAATAACAAAGAAGAACATAATTCCAAACCAAGCATAGATTTGATTAAAGTGTCGGGTGGCCAGGGTCGGCATGGGAGAGGGAGGATCGAGTGTCCCAATGGATGCTCTCCTCCCTCAGGGGTGGGAGACCAAGAATGCATCTGAGGTATGCATCCTTCCATAGCCGGTGGAAGCACCAACATTAGGAAGGGATTGAGGCGGCTTCGCCGAGCCGGGAGTGGGGGTACGATAGCACACATGAGAGGTTCAGCAGGCGCATCAGCACACCACCACTTGGGATGTACATCCTAGCTGATGTCTCAGAGGGCAGGGAAACTAGGGAGAAAATGGAAAACACCTCTCAGCAGCCCTGGATGAAAGCTGCTCCAGTTCCATATGGACCACCAAGAGGGACAGACCCCACTGTGCAGGAGGAGAGAGGAGGCACTCTGGGGCAGATCCCATGGAGGTGGAAATGGGGGAAATGAGTGGATGGAAGGAGTGGGCTCTGAGAGCAGACAGGAGAGATAAAGAAATAAAGTAAAAAAAAAAAAGATTTGATTAAAGTGGATGAGAAAGATGCACAAAATACTGAGTTCAACCTAATTGATATAGCAGACTGTGCAATTGTATGCCTATCTCAATATAAATTAATGAAATTGACAATTACACCCCCAGGCAGAAACAAGACTGTGAAGCTCAAGGGCAGCTACGGGGGCTGATCTACAGGAATCTGATATAGCTCAAATGTAGAAAGACAAGGATGAGGAAGATAAAGACTGCATATTCATATTCTGTAAAGTACCAAGAGTTGCAAATCAAATATGGCTCAGCAACACTGCACTTGAAAGATATGGATGTAGAGTCCATTAACTAAACAGAAAATCAATGAATTCTTCCAAGGTGACCAGCAGAAAATCAGGTTACATTAGCATTTTTGGCCTAAATCCCATCCCAAAAGAAACAAAAGGAAAGATTAAAAATGTTTTAAATAATCTTTTTACATATGTACTTAAGATTTCTGTAGAAGAAACCACCTTACTGGATGAGTATCGATGTGAAAATGATACCAGATCTGGACGAGTAGATGTTTTATTACAAGTTATGGGTATGGCACAAATGATACTAGAGAAAGCTGCACTTCTTGATAAAGCAGGGTTACATATCATAGACCGTTCACTTTTAGAGGCAACAAAGGTTGCACCAGTCAATGAGGAAATGGCCCATGAGACAGAGAATAAACCAAACACTTTAACAATATATGGATTAAAAAGGGCAAAAAAACAATATAATATTGAAAATAATTGTACAGGATCTTTGGAACAACTTTTAAACATCTCCATCGAGAAACAGGATGCCGTTGTAGTGCATAAACTGTGCCTTGACTTGGACATTGATCAGGTTCAAGTCACAGTAAAATATCAAAGTCTATATGTAAAAAAATATGGATAATCTAGGGCTTTTGAATGCTTTAGGTCTTTTTGTAGTGCCAGAAAAAACAGAAAATGGCAATGTAATTTATGAGAAGGAAGCAAAAGTGAATACTTCTGTGGATTTAGGAAATGGGGAAGAACAAAATCTTAACTTGAGCTCATTATACAACATCACTGTCTCTAATAAATAAGAGATACTTGGTCAATAAAACAGTTGACTTTGGAGTAGGAATGCTGATTGTAAACACACTGATGTTATATCATTCATATCATGGAATATAGCAGGTCTCCTCTCTAAAATGGCTGACAGTGACTTTCAAGGTTATATAAGTACATTTACTGTAATCTGTATGCAAGAAACATGGCACAAGAATGATTTTGAAGTTGACCTACAGCAAATGGTTCTTTAGCTTATCAAATGCTGGGCAAAAGAACTGCCCAGAACATGTAGATATGCAGGGGGCTTGATTATTTGGGTTAAGATAGATGAGAAAATAAAAGTTGAACTAATAGATAAAAAGGATAATTTTATTACTATCCTGGTTAAGTTGTCCAGTGTAAAGCTATGTTTCATTAATACATGTAGTCCCCCCAAAAATACAAAAAGATATTATGAAGAGATCTGGGCAGCTGGATGAAGCAATTCATATAAGTGAGGTTATATCTGCTTGTGAAAATATTCTCCTCTGTGGTGATTTTAATGCCAGAATAGGGGCCTGTGACAGTTACACTAATGCTCCCTGCCATATCTGGTGCCATAAAGATGTGCACAAACAAATTAGATATACAGAAGACGAAAGGGTAAATAAAATGGGTTCAAAACTAATAGAAATACTTAAAATGCATCACTTGGCACCTGTGAATGGTAGGGCAACTGATGATCAAGAAGGCAAGCTTACATACCTTGGCCCCTTAGGTCCATCAGTAATAGACTTCTTTTTTTGGAATGGCAAAATGAAATGATGGGATACTTGCCATGTAGAGAGTAGAGCAGAGAGCGATAATTTCCCACTTATAATAACAACAAAACTTACAAATACAGATCTGGATACAAGACAACCACTGCCCCAATTTGAAACACACAACAAGATTAGAATGAATTGTCAAAAACTTCCTGAGACTTGTACTCAACTAATAGGTGACACTGTATTAACTCTTCTAATGAATGCTGTTAATAATAATGAGCAGATTATGGTTAAATTAACAGAATGTTTAAAGTTATTAAAAAAGATATTAATAGATGCATCAGATAAGGGGGGAACAAGGCAGACTGAATCAACGTGGTTTGATGCAGAGTGTAAAAGAGCCAAGAAATAAATAAATCAAGTGATTAGATCTAAAAGCATAAGCAAGGCGTGAAGAGATATCATAATGTAAATGATTTCAGGAATAATTACAAAAATCTGCTTAAGTCAAAGTAAAAAGAGTATTGACTGAGGCAGTGGGAAAAGATGCTAGAAGTTATAGGGAAGAATGATGCTCATTCCTACTGGCTAATGGTCGCTAAAGGAACTAACAATCTTAAGTACAATATAGAGTCGTATATAACAATGGATACATGGCTTGCATATTATTCTAGCATTTTTTATTATCCTAATAATAAAGAACCAACATTTAAGTACGTAATCAATATGTCTCATTTCTTAAAGGTCAGGGGACCTGAAGTATATACCGCAATTAGTACAGTGAAAGAAAGGAAGGCCCCTGGTCCAGACCTGATTCTTGCAGAAATACATCCATTGTTCCCCACAGCATGGGTAAAGATATTAACAACATTTTTAATGATTTCTGCAATACTCTGGAATTTCCAGTTTCTTGGAAGGGTGCAACTATTATATCTATTTTCAAAAAAGGGGACAAGATTGACCCAAAAATATATAGGCCCATTTCACTATTGGACATGATGGGTAAAATCTTTTCCAAAATTATTCTGGAGAGACTGCATATTCAAATTGACAACTTAGGGGGCTTTTTGGAGCAGCAGGCGGGATTTCATACTGGCTATAGTACTATAGATAACTGTTTTGTCATCAGACATATATACGAAAAATATGTTATTTTACGAAAACAAAAAGTGTATGCAGTTGATGTGGTTTTCATTTCTGCATTCAATACTATTACATGAAGCAGGAAATGATGCTAGAATGGGGCATATCACCAAATTTAGTGGCGATCATTAGTGAGCTATACTCAAATACTTGGGCCCAAATTAGGTTGGGAACGGATGGTCAATATTCTGCTGGATTTCCTATGAATAAAAGGGTAAGAGAGGGCTGTGTCCTTGCACCCATACTATTTTGCATCTATAGAAGCAAACTTTTATTACAATTAGAGATGTCACAAATAGACTCCCCGAAAATCTTTTAGAAAAATTGCTCTGTACTGACATATGCAGATGACGTAGTTTTACTACCACTAACACAGACAGGACTTTCTGCAAAGTTAAGTACTTTACAGACATATGCAACTAATTAAAATCTAAAAATGAATGATACCAAAACACTGGCAATGGTTTTTGGTGGAAAAAAAGTCAAAAACAAGTTTGCATATAGGGGAGAAAAAATTAAAAACCGTAACTTCCTATAATTATCTGGGAGTATACCTGAACAGTAATGGCAGCTGGAACAATCATATCAATTCACTTAAAACAATACTAAAGCAGACTGCAAACTCTCTACTAAAATATTTTTTTTCAATTCTTTTTATGGCTCTGCTTTGATCCCGGGGAACTCTCTCAGGTAGCTACTTACCCTCAGCTCTACCTCCAGGCCTGAAACTCCTCTTCTTCATGGAACCAGCCTGGCTATCCCCTGAGCTATGAGCCCCCTGAGGTGGGGCTGCCCTATCCGCCCAGGGCGCTCTGTCTAGAACATGGGCCAGGCTGGGCTTGGCCCAGGAGTTGAGTGAGTCCAGTCCAGTGGAGTGTGGCTGAGAGGTGGTGCCATTGTCAATCCCCAGGAGTGGGGATTTTCTTAGTTTCATCCCTTCCCTCTTCCCCCTGGCAGAAATCAGGCAAGCAATGATGCCAGGCATGTCTGCTACAGCTCTGTGTCCCTCTAAGTCATGCCACTAAGTGTGGTAGTGCCTCCAGTGGCCACCGGGAGCTGCTGCAGTGCCAGGTAGTCACCTGGATCCCCCCAAGAGGAGAGCAGTCCTCTGGATGCTCGATCCTCTCTCTTCCCTGCCACCCCCCTTGTGGCCCAGGCTTGTTCCCAAATCTGGGTCACCGGTATGACACAACGTGTGGCTTCCAGCGCCTCATCCCTTAGCACCACCAGGCCTGCTATCTCTACTAACATTTAACTGTAAATATGGAGGTAACACCATAAAACCAGTTATAAAAACAGTAAAAGAAAAATATCATGCCCAAGCCCTCTATAGTGCTGAAGTTTGGGATACTGGGAATTTGGATCTGTTGGAAATATTTTTAAATAAATTATATAGATCATGTAACAGTTTAAATGCCTCTGTGCCAGCAATTATAGTTAGAGCTGAACTTGGACTTCCAAGACTAAAGAGACCTTTTTCTGGCAAAAAAAAATAATTATTGGATAAAGCTGCTACAGATAAGTACATGTAGATTGGCCTATCTCTGTGTGAAGGAGAATATTACCACCACACCTCCGGGATAATGAAATCCAATTGGCTGAAAAAGATCCAGAAAATACTAAAAGAAACAAAATTAGACTTCATAGAAAACCTTCATGAAAGAGGGCTAGCAATAAGTCTAAAAATACCAGAAGTTCCTCACACAAAGATTAATGACTCAATATATGACACAAGGCCTAGACAGTATAAAACACTTAAAAATGTTGTCATGGTTGAGACAAAATGATATAGCACATGGTAATAGAACTTACTTGGACATTTTAACAGATAATGGAAAAAGGATACTATATACAAAATATAGATTAGAGCTCTTTCCTAGTGCAGTTCTTTGTACCAGATATAACAAACTGACATCTCCCCAAGCCATTTTCTGCCCCTGTAGGAATCAAGCTGTTGAGAACTTGTATCATGTCATATTTGACTGTATTTGGTATGAAAAATCTAGGGACAAATGGTTAACACCTCTCTGGGCAAGTATTTTAATGATGGATAAAGAAAAAGTATTAAAAATTGCTTTTCCAACAAATGATGAGTTCATACTTAAGAAAATAGTGGGGTACCTGTCAGAAATACATAGAATCAAGGTTAAGTATAGTGTAAAATTTGAGACTTGAATTGCACTTTTTAAAAGTCTTGTCAGAATGAATTGATGGTATAATGACTGTATACATGCTTGTGTTTTTATTATGATCTCAGAACATAGTTGTATAGGATTATCTTAATTGTATTCATGTCAAGTCTGTCATAAAATAATATGTATTTGTGTTCCATTTATTTATTTTTGTAAAGGTAAAATGACCGAAAAATAAACTTATTACAAATTAATTTAATAAAACTGCCTCTGACATAATTTCATGTTTTGGAATACCTACATTGGTAATTGTAATACTTATTCCCAGTTATCCTACTCTACAGTAGTGTTATCACTTGTTCTTTATTTCATGCATTTTATAACCACATTTTTTTTTAGTTATCTACAATTAAAGAGTAAATCCCACTAATTACTTTTTTAAATATAGTTTTTTTGTGCCATCCATATAAGCTGTATTGAAGATTGATCTGGAATGTCATCACTATTTGCCTTCTTCAAAAAGAAGTTCCATATTTGTAAGTAGGATAGCTAATGTCTATTTGGCAAATTATATATTTTCCTCAAATCATTACATCATATTAACTTGTTATTATCAAAAAAATATTGTTAAAAATGTTCCTTTGGATTTACAGATATGCATAATCACATTAGGCTTCAGAGCTGCTATTTCGTCATTATTCCATAATGAAGTGAGCTATCAGATAGTGTTTACATATCCCAGAATCCTATGAAAGTCTTTTCAGACTGCCACTGTATTCCAGGTAAGAGGAGATCAGTCTTCTGTTTTTTTTTTCTTTTTTTAATGGAGGTCTATATACATTATATATTTATGCACCAGGAATGGACACTAATCAGTTTAGATTAATAATTTATCTCACTGCAAAACAGTAAATAGTGACATAAATGCATTTATCTCAATAGCTGCATTTATCTCAATAGATTCTGCGTCATCACCCCCTCCCCCTATCTATCCAGCTGAGACTACTTTATTTAAGAGATTTTCACTTTCTGACTCTTCCACTGAGCCTTTTCTGCAGTTCCCCAGAAGTCCGTTCATTTTCACCACCCAATACTTCCATTGTGCCTACTAAATACAAACTGCCACCTTAAAAAAAATGACACTTTAAAAAAAAATTGTCATTTTACCTTGTCCTCAACCGCACCAACATTTATCCACTGCACCTGAATACTGAGTTCTACTGATTCGGTCCCCTCACTGATTTCTACTGTTCTTGTCCCCTCTTCTCCTTCTATTTTGTGCAATAAGCTGCTGCTCATGTAGCCTTCTTTCCAATGACAGACACCCCCATCCTGATGACACAACCCAGAGAAAACAAAATATTACCATTTTTTCTTCATTTTAATCTTTCTTTGAAACTGTAAATGCCTGTCTAACTTCCTGCTATATATATTGTTGAGCCCTGCCACACTGCTCACTGAAACTGTTGCCATATATTAACACTTGTGCTCTGTCTCTAAAACAAACTGCAATGCAGAACATACTTTCTAAATAAATGATAACAACAACTGAGCGGACCCACAGATTCCAGTTCTGCTACTATTTGCTTGCTAAGATCAATCACCATTTTTAACAAAAAAAATCTATGAGCACAATTGCTCCACCAATAGACACAGACATTGGGGTATCAGGACATCAGAGTGTCCATGGCAATCTCTAGCAAGTCGTAGGGAAAGCGTACTAATATATTGTACATCACAGAAAAGTTCAACAAAATTGCTACTTTAAAATAAAATAATAAAACAAAATCAACTTCCACATTTTAATTGTTCCCTACTGCAGATATTGAATATGTAACAGCAACACCAGTGTGATAATTATGTTATCTGGACTTGAGCAATCTGACCATGGGTGCATCACTGGTGGCTTATGCCACTTGTGAAGTTACTGGAGGTCAGACTGCTTTTGTCTATATAAAAAGGTTATCACACTGGTCCCCATTACATATCCTGTTATATTAATTGCAAACAATTGTGTTAATGCACCAGTTGGGGTTCAGATTAAAGCAAAAAAAGTAGGGAATAGCGATGCTAGGTTTTCCAACCCTAAGTCCCCACCCCCACAAGCATCAAAAGGATAAGCCCACACAACCAACTACAGACAGCCATCATCAGATAAGACAAACAACTGTTTCTGGATGACAAACATGCAGTTGCACTGATGTGCTATCTTCATAAATTTTTATCTGTGATTGCAGAAGAACAGACCCCAGTGGAGCATGTGTTTATGCAGTCAGATCTGAATATATGTATGTAGTATATATATATATATATATAGAGAGAGAGTACAGCATGTTGTGCAGACGGAAGACCCCATGGGGCATACACATCTGCAGAAAGAGATAATCATGAATACTGGATGAGGTACCTCATTAGAGAGCATACTATGTTGCTAAATAGTTTTCTATATGCAGCTGCATAAGTGAAAAGCTCCTACCATCTTAAACAATTTCTACATCTGCTGATGAAACCATAACACTCACATTGCAACAGTACTTCTGTCTGTTTACCAGCAGGCCTCACAGAGGCTTGTGCTTCTGCAGGCACAAGTCAGTGAGTGTGTCTTACACCTGTGGCTGCTGAAGCACAGGCCCATCAAGTGTGTGTTTGTCTTACAGTGTGAATGAGTAACTGAGGCTACAGAAGCACTGGCCTCTTGTAGGCATGCACTTCAGCAGAAAAAAGAAGTCTTGTAATTTGGGCATAATTAATTTATATCTGTGGCAGCAGGAGCCCTCACTTCTGTACACAGAATCACTTTTCTGATTTGAGTATTCTGGATTTTTGTCTGCAGTGAGAAGTGAATGTGCATGAGTTGTGCTGTGCATGCCCAGATAGAAGTCCATTATGGTAGCATATCATTGCTACTGCATTTGTGTCAAACAGAAACAGTTTTATGTTGCTTGTCTTACCTGATGATGGATGTGTGTGCACTTGGTTGTGTGGACTTATTCTTTTGCAGCTTGGGTGGGAGAGGGGTTCATGTTGGAAACCCTAACACCACATTTCCCTACTTTTTGGCTTTAAGCTGTACACTAACTGGCGCATGAAAATATCTGCCCAGCTGCTGAAGTGCATGGCCCTCTGTGCCTTGTGCTTCCAGCATCTATACTGTATATGCAGATGCACAGGGCCCAAGCAAATATAGAGTTCATCAGACTGCAAAAGCACAGGACCCTCGGGACCCTGCATTTACATGTGGCTACAGATGCACACATGCAGAGCACTCTGAGCCATGTGCCAACTGAGTAGTCTGTGTTGGCAATGAAGCACAGGGCCTTGCACTTCTGTTCTGTTACAGATGTCTGGGTATGGTAGGGGCCCTGCACTTCCACATGGCTACAGATGCACCTTTTTGATTAAGTGTTAAGCATACCTTAGAACATAGTACCTGCTGAGAGATGTGGGTCAGCACTCCAAAGACACTTTTAATAGTTAAATATCTGTAAAACTAGAGCAGCAACTCTTCAGGTAAGAATCCAGTTCCTTTATTATAATCCAAAACATTTTTCACCATAAAAATAGCAGAAGCGTGGAACCACTGTAAGCATGTAAGCCATTTCACATAACTACTTCCAGAGCTATGTGCATTACTGCAACAATGTGATTTAAAGTTATTTCTAAATATTTAATTCAATTGCACTACAGCTTCTGTTAGCTGTCTATGCTCCAGGAGACTCCTGCCGATGTCACTTACATTACAACATTACTACTGACGTCTTCATCAGAGTGAACGTCCTAGGATACCTTTCATGTATTTATCCAACCAAATTTAAAGGTGCAGTGCTCTTTCTTTCTCCATTAAGTTAATATTTAAATAACCATTATTAAACATATAATTAATTCACAACACTAAAATTTCTTAGAAAGTACTTAGAAAAATGGAAATGTGCAAAGTTGAAAATAAAGTGCTTTGTGCCACAGAGATAGAAAAAATAGAAAAAGAAAACACAAGATATAAAGGTGCAAAGGAGCATGCAAAAACCCAAACGTGACCTTAAAAACATTATTTCCATAGCACATTATACAGCAATCAATAATTCATAAATAAATCTATATCAGACAGTCCACATTAAATGCAAAGGTATCTTATCATTCAGTCTATTTAGTTTTTAGAGTTCCAAGGGTTACAGTGCAGTAGGCTTCACAATCTAAATGTTTCTGATTAAAATTTTCACCACAGCAGTCTAGTTGGACTTGTTCAATGCCTATGTGTCTTAACGCTGCAGCAGAGCCATGTCTGGCTTCCTTGAAATGTTTTGCCATGGCACAGGCTTCATTTTCTGTCTGGATCGTGTTTCATGCTCTGCTATCCTCAGTTTAAGTGCTATTTTTGTTTGCACAACATACATTAATCCACAAGAGCAAGTCAGTGCATAAATCACTACCTCCATGCTGAAACTGATGAAACTATTGACATATAACTTTTTTCCACTTCATGGATGAGTGAAAGAACTGGGAATTCACTGTTCCATTACAGTGGACATAGTGGCTGCCGTTGTATTTCCCTTTTGAGGTTACTGGAAGCCATTGATTTTGATATGGCTATGGTGGAAGTATGGTGTGTACCAGAACGTCCTTTACATTTGTTACTCTTCTGAAATGTATTTGTGGTGGTCTATCACTTATTTTGTAAAATTTGTGATCTCCTTTCAATATGCTCCAATGTTTTCTTACTATATTTCCTAGTTTGTTTGCTTCAGGGAAATATTGTGTAATAAAAGTCAGAGGTTCCATTTCTTTGTCTTTTCTTTTCTTTTCTTTGTGCAGTATTGCTCCCTTGCAACAGAGTATTTCAGTAAGTGAAGTCAGCAGGTGTCTTGTGGAGCATGGAGAGCTAACAGAAGCTGTGGCACAATTGAATTAAATATTTTGAAATAACTTTAAATTGCATCGATGCAGTAATGCACATAGCTCTGGTCATGGTTCTGTGAAACAGCTTACATGCTTACAGAGGTACCACGCTGCTGCTGATTTTATGGTGAAAAACATTTTGGATTATAATAAAGGAATTGGAGTCTTGCCTAAACAGTTGCCACTCTAGTTTTATAGATATTTAACTATTAAAAATTTCTTTGGAGTGCTGACCCACACCTGTCAGCAGGTATTGTGTTCTATAATATATAAAACACCTGGGTAAGAGCACCCATTACTGGTGACCTGTCTACATTTGTAATGGTCCTTGGAGCATTCTGTTTTCTGTTCTCAAGTGTCAAGTATGTTTCAACAGTGGTCCATGAAGTAGGGTCATGAAGAGCACATTTTAAAAATTGGCTTTGAACTCTTCAAAAAAGGCACAGTTATGAGCAAAAGTCTTGATTTCTTCAAAATAAAGCGTTTCTTTCGAGAGTCCACATTTCTATTTCATGAGCCAGCATTCTTGCTTTATGAGGGTCACAAAAGAAGATTGTTGGCTTATGAAACAAGAGTCTGAGAAAAAACAAAGTCCAAAATCTTGTTTTGTGAGCCTTACTTGTTTCATGAAATTTTTGTGAGCTCATGAAACAAGATGGCTTCTGCAAATCATCTTTTGAGTGGGATTTGAAAATGTGTACCTACTGGCTTCATGAGGTGGGGTCATGAGAAGGCTATGTTGAATATTTGAGGTAAAAATTATTTTTTAAAACAAAGCTATGAGCATACATTGAACATTTTTCTGTGCTCACTTATAACCTTGGTAATTTTCATTGTCCCCCAAAATTTGAACATAACCGTCTTTTACACCACATCATGGATGGTAAGCTTCTATTTTTCAGCTCCTGTCCAAAATGTCTTTTCATACCATTTTGGCAGGGATTTCAACATTTTTACCTATCAGGTTCATCAGGTTGGGTCATAAGAAGGTGATGTTGAAAATATGGTGTAAAATGTACCAGGTTATGAGTGAAAATTGAAATATTTCAATGTTCATTTATAACTAGGTTAATTTTCAATATTTTGACTCTAAATGTTAAACATTGTTATTTTTCCCACACCCTCGTAAATCTAGTAGGTGAATACTGTACCTCTGGCTACAGATGCATAGGCCCAATTGGGCCTATACCTATGCAGCCACACATACTCATGCATGCAGTATGACATACACACATTTGGGTGCATAAGCACAGGCCCCACCAGTCAGGATGCAGTGAAGTAATGCTGTCTTATATCACAAATATGCTGCAGAATTCTGCAGATAACAGTAGATCCAGAAGCAAATGATTTGATACCTTTTAATGGACCAACATAGATGTAACAACAAGAACAAAGTGCTCTAGCTTTCGGACCAACCAGTCCTTCTTCAGAAGCTCATGGCAGTTGTTTAGAAAATACAATACTTATAACAGCTAGATAATGCAGAGAAAAACAGAAAAAAATCCCCATTGGTTTAAAATACTCATTTAAAAAAAAACAGAAGATGATGTCAGAGAAGTTTAACAGTACAATACTGCCCTCAGTCCGAATGAACCTTGGGTTCAGATGTGCTTGGTGCAACACACATGCAAAGAATCCTACTGCACATAAATTTAATTGACATAAGATAACACTGCTGAAGCAAATAACTCCCAAATCAAGCCATGAGTGTCACAGTCAGTATAAGGATGTGATTACTGAAAGGCAACCCCACCAGCTTAAAGACAAACTAAGATAGTTATAGGGCTCATGAAATTACAATGTATGCATTAAAGACAAGAATTACCAGTAAAGTAGTCTAAAAACATCAGTGCACACTGTGTGATGTGTAAAACATAGCTGGACATGCCACCCAGCTGTATTCTCAAGCTAAATAAAAGGCCCAGAAATTACAAAACCTCAGGACTATATAAATGATAATTTAAATATAAATTGATAATATTAGTGTTAAAAAGCTCTAGTCGAGGAACCTCAAGAATTCAGACCATGCAGCCTGATATGTATTGATGTCAATATATACTGAGAATGTAGCAACTTCATGTACCACAAGTGTCAAGGAATCTGAAAAAGAGATAAAAATGTAATTTATCTCCTCCTGTTCATACAAACAATACACCTAACCCACCCCACATCACAATAATGTGGGTGGGGAGATATATACTAAACGAGATGTCTCTCTCTCTCTCTCTCTTCCCCTCCTTTTTCTCTCTCTCTCTCTCTCTCACACACACACACACACACACACACACACACTCAATCTCTCTCCTAGTGAACCTATATAAACTTCAGTCACTGTAATAGTTCCCAAAGGAATACAACTTGTCATGAAATCCTGAGTAAATTACTACAATATTAGCCTAATGTAAAAGATATGTCAGGACCCCAAGCAAATGAGATCACACATCCCAATATGTACAGAGTTACAAAAATTATATATAACAGTATAAGATAACACTCCTGTATGTACACTAGCAGGCTGGGTAATCTGAATATGGTGCAATGGAATCAATCCTCCCCCACCCCCACAGGCAAAGATAAAAAGTAAGGAGAAATTCTTATGTGTGTGAAATAAAAATAGTAACACATTATAACTCCATATAGCTAAATAGAGACTTACCTCAAAGTGACAGCAAGTCCACATCTGTTATATCACATACCTCACAACACATACCCACACACATACATACACACACGCATCCACATCTCACACATGCTGAAGTCCTATAATATGTCAGTTTGAAGAAGAAAGGTCTGTGGATGTTAGTTTCTGTAGTGTCCCATAAAGCCAATATCCAAGTTCATCCCATCTGCTACCATATTGAGATGTAAAATAGTTTAATCTCAAAGCTCGTCTCTGTTGTGTGTTTTGAGATTTCCTTTAAGACCATTACTGACATATCTGAGACTGGTGGTCAGGCTGGGAGAAGTGATGCCCCACTGGTTTTCAGTCTTCCTTGCTGTAATAGTATGTCTGTGTGAGTTCATCCTAGTGCGGAGCTGTTGCGTGTCTCTCCTACATAACCTGTTTGTGGACATCTCTTGCACTGAATGAAATAAACAACATGTCGTGACATGCATGTATAACTCCCATGCACCTGGAATTGTCTGTTTTGTGATGTAA
This sequence comes from Neoceratodus forsteri, assembly GCA_016271365.2. Taxonomy (NCBI): domain Eukaryota; kingdom Metazoa; phylum Chordata; order Ceratodontiformes; family Ceratodontidae; genus Neoceratodus; species Neoceratodus forsteri. The sequence continues at coordinate 1,607,781,272 of CM057449.1, forward strand.
CCACACAGTCTGAGGTAGAAATGAGCCCACAAGTCTTGCAGGGGCATCGATTGCAGGGTCGTGTGCCATTGTGTGACATGGTATTCTGTTCCGGTGAAAGTTTGCTCCTAATAATTAGGCTGGATAAATTTGGCGGTTGTTTAAAAGATAGTAGTGGGAGTTCCTTAAAAATACAATTAAGGGTGTCATCCTCACTAAATATTGGGTGGAGATCTTTAATAATCTTACATGAGCGTTCAAGGTCTGGATGATATGTGACTACCAAGGTATCCTTTCTGTAGCTGTCTTTTCTTTATATTGAAGTAGTTGTTGTCTTGGTACTTGCGTTGCCCGTTCTGTTATCCTGTCAATTTCCCTGGAAGAGTGTCCCTGCTCCATAAAGGTGTTTTTCAACATAGCCAAATGTGTATCTCTGTCATCCTCATTTGAACAAATACGTTGACAACGAAGTGCTTGACTGTATATGACAGATTTTTTTGTATGGTTTGGGTGATTACTTTTCCTGTGCAGGTATCTCTGTCTGTCTGTTGGCTTCCTGTAAATACATGTATGTAAGGTTCCATCCTTAATGATGACTGTGGTGTCCAGAAAGTTAACCTTGGTGGTAGAGTACTCAAGGTAAGCTTTATAGTAGGTGGAGATTATTAAGTTTGTGATGAAAATCTTTGAGTGCATCTGTGCCTTCCGTCCAGATGATAAACAAATCATCAATGTAACGGAAATAAGCCAGTGGTTTGTGGGGATACTGCCTTAAAAAATCCTCCTCCAAGTCAGCCATAAAGAGATTAGCATACTGTGGAGCCATTTTGGTGCCCATTGCTGTTCCCATAGTTTGAACATAATGTTTACCATTGAAGTTGAAGTTGTTAGCAGATAACAGTGTAATTCAAAAGTAGTTAAGCCCTTTTTTACTGCAGTATTTTGTGACATGTCATTTACTGCAAGTTTCTAAATTGCATAGTGGCAAGGTTCCCTTTACTCATGTGTGCTGTATGAGATACCTTGCTGGACAGCTTGATCTATTAGTGTATGCTTCTTAAAATACATCTGTGTAACTGAAAAACTGCTACACTCTGAACAGTTTCTAGATCTGCTGCCAAAACCATTATATCCACATTGCAGCAGTATTATACTTCCATCTGTATACCTGAGGCTCACCAGATGCCTGCCCTTCTGAAGCCAGAAATCATTGTGTATGTCTTACACTTATGGTTGAAGAGACACAGGCCCATCAAGTGTGGATATGTCTTACACAGTGTGCATGAGTGCCCAAGGCTTCAAAAGTGCTGCCCCCGTTGTGGTGTATGCTTATACAAACAAACAAACTTATAATTTGTGTATTGTGGGTTTGTATCTGTGGCTGCAGGTGCCTGTGCTTCTGCACACAGAAGCAGGATTATGATTTGAGTACCATGGATTTGTACCTGCAATGACAAGTGAGAGTGCATGTCTTGCAGTGTGCATGCTCACAGATAAAAATCTATGAAGGTAGCACATCAGTGATACTGCATTTGTGTCATCTGGAAACAGTTGTATGTTGCTTGTTTTAACTGATGATGTCTATCTGTGGTTACTTCTGTGGTGTTTATTTTATTTTATTGAAATCTAGGATTACAAATATGTTTGAGCAGGAACTGCTCGTTTACAAAGGTTCCACGTCGAAGGAATGGGGGGCAAATATACATATAAAGGTTGACATAATAATATATAGTTACACAATAAAAAGAAACAAGAGACTGAGGCTTAGGAAGTTCCAGAAATTCAAAATGTGCCAAATGTTAGGTAGCATGACATACCAGCCAAGGGCAATCTTAGAAATAAGCACTGCAAATGGGGGGTGGGTATGCAGGTAGGAAGGCCATTGCCAGAGGGTAGAGGGTGAGGTAAGAGCTCTAAAGGGAGGGAGGAGGGATAAAAGTCAGAAATGCCCTGGGGAGGAAAGGAGAGGGGTCAAGGGGTGGGCAGGTGAGGTAGATAGAAGGGGGCAAGGTGGGGAGAGGTATCTGTCAAGACTTGAAATGGAGAGCAGTGAGCAGCGGGCCCCTGATTAGATGAGGCAGTCACAAAGACTAGTTGAAATGAGATGAAGTCAGAGTGGTCTCTTAAAAGGGCCAAGAGCAGCAGCAGTAAGAGTTTCTTTGTTGAGGGTATTGTACCACTGTGGTGCTGTGTGGGCAAAGGCCCTCTGGTCCGTGGTAGTCCAGCATCTGGGGACAAGGAAGGTTAGTTGTTGTGAACTTCTAGTTCACTGGCTGCTGTAGTGGTCAATGAAGAGCTTTTCAATGCCTGGGGACATCACCCCAGGAGGACTTTTTTGGCTATGAGGCAGGTTTGATACTGTATCTGGCTGATGAGAGGAAGCCATCCTGCCTGAGTGTATAGGTCACAAGTGTGTGTAAGTTGGTCATCCCCAGTTAGTAGCCTGCATGCTTTGTTGAGTGCAACTGTAATTCTGTGGAGAGCAGAGGTGGAGGCAGAGTCATAGATTGCTAGCCCGTAATTGATGATGGAGGTGACAGAGCTGTTGATAGCCAACCGGAAAGTGTCAGGAGTCATGCAGTGTTTGTGCATGTAAAGCAGGCCTATATGGATGTTGGTGATTTTGGTAACAGAATCTATGTGCCAATGGTAGGAGAGTGAGCTTATGGTTGAAGAGACACAGGCCCATCAAGTGTGTGTATGTGTTATCCTTTTGCTACTTTGGGGGAATGGGGAGTTAGGGTTGGAAAACCTAATGCCACATTTTCCCACTTTTGTTGCATTAAACTGATCCCCAAACTGGTGCATTAACAGTTTCTTTTGTAAGACTATATATATATGTATATGTGTAAATATCTCTCTATATATGTGTGTGTGTGTGTGTGTGTGTGTGTGTGTGTGGTGTATTCTTTGCAAAAAAAAGGTGCTTTAATGCACCAGTCAGGATTCAACTTAATGCCACAAAACTAGGAAAATGTGGTGCTAAGGTTTCCAACCCTAACTACCAACCCCCACCTTCCAAGCAAAAAAATAAAAAGTGGAATAATTCTTGGTTCCAACAAACAAACCAAAATAATTCCCACTGGGTACTCTTGATTGTTTAGTGTTTAAGTGGGAGCTGATGTAGGTTCAATGATTCCACAGAAAAATCCAAAAAGCATCAGCCAAACTCTAAAATCACACTCTGATCTGCTTGAATTCTTTATTTTTATTTTAACTTCAGTCTCTGACCATGTTCATACATCAAGCCCAAAGATTTCTCCCTCCTAGGGCTTCCTCAGGGAGAGCACAGTCTTCCTGTAATTTCAAAGTATATATCTGAGATTTAGACATTATTAAAAAAAATACTCCATCTAAACAGGGTGTTGCTGAATCATTCCCATTTATAATTATTTTAAACATATCGGATTGGATATTCAAAAGGGTTCGCCATGCACAACAGGGTTGCGGCGTGCACAACTCAAAAATCATGTTCTGCGATATTCAGAAGGGGCCAGTTCGCCACAAAAACATGCTGAGCAACAGCGTTAATGGAAATGAAGCGCATGCGTAAACCGGCGGGGGCGGGTCCATGCATAAAGTGCGCACGCACATTCTCAACACTTGCACACGCGCAAGAGTGGCTCAGCCGAAGTTGTGCGAGTAGCGAATTGAGCCAAAATAAAAGGCTCAAGGAAGCGGAGCAAGAACCGTAGGCAGGCCGCAAACTGGGGAGAGAGACAGAGACAGAGAGAGAGAGAGAGAGAGAAGAAGCTGGAAGGGCAGACAGGGACAGTGGGTCCAGGAGGACAGAGAGGCCAGCGGGGTGCCCGGTGCAGTGGAAGCGGCGGTGGGGCAGTGGGGCACACACAGGAACAGCGGCGGGGGCAGAAGCCAGGAGATGGACAGTGCCAGCTTCCATGGAAGCTGTAATGAGGGGTGAGACACCATGCTGCAGGGGGCGTTGCCGTGGAGGGGCCGTGGGTGGTATGCCCCGACAGGCAGTATCGTGCCCGCATCAGCTTGAGCTGTACACAGATGTCGAGATTGTGGGCGGTACGCCTGAACAGGGCAATACTGAGACGGTTTCTGCGAGCTGTGCAGTGATGTGATGCAGGCACCCTCATGACGGAGTCACGCCTGTCTGTGGAGACCAAGGTACAGCCTGCATGTGCCTGCTCGCCATGGGCACCTTCCAGAGGCTGACAGGGGACACCACAGGCATTACACAGTCGGCCACGTCACGCATCCTCACCCAATTCCTCAGCGGACTGCTGCCTCATGCTGCGGAGTACATCCATTTCCCCAGCACCGCGGCAGAGCGTACAACAAACATGCAGGAGTTCACAGGGTAGCACGTATGCCGGCGTGCTAGGGCCTATAGACTGCACCCATGTATTATTCACGCCACCTGGCCCCGACGTCAGGCATATCAGGAACCCGAAAGGGGTTTTCCAGTGTCAACTGCCAGGTGGTGTGTGATGCCACTGGGCGATTATCAATGTTTGTGCCACACACCTGGCGGAGCACATGATGCCTTCATATGGCACCAGTCTGCACTGTGCCATCAATTCGAGAGTGGGGACATCCCCACGGGTCATCTAGTGGGTGAGTACACATGTATGGAATGCAAACTCTGGGCAAGGGTGGGAATGACACAGGTGCCATGGTAGTGGCACACAGGATATAGTCAATATGGACCTGACATGACACTGCTCTCCCACTATCTCCACACAGGTGACTACGCGGATACCCACTCCGTCCCTGGCTGCTCACGTACTGGCGCCCACGACCCCAGCACAACTATGCTTCAATGAGGCACATACGCAACACGTAACATCATAGAGCCGGGTGTTTGGGATGCTCAAGGCACTTCCGATGCCTAGACACCTCCGGTGGTGCCCTACAGTACAGCCCCCAAAAGGCCTGTGGGATATTCCTGGCCTGTTGCATCCTGCACAACATGGCCAAAGACCATGGGATAGCCGTACAAGTCTAAGAGGGGGACAGCGATGGGGACGCCAGTGGCGCCGGTGATGTTGGTGATGAGCAGCCCGCCCCTAGGACGGAGGGGACTCCTAACTGACCTGCAGGCCCAGCTGCACCGGGACACCATTGCAGAAGAGCACTCACGCCCAACACAGTTAAGTCAAGGGGACATGCAGGCAACACTGTCCATGCGCAAACCACAGGCACACAGGGGAACACACCGTGCATGAAGGTCAGGGGAGATGAAGGTTCCAGGCATACCAACACACCATCAGGGAGGGGTGAGCACTCATATGGACACACACACACACCAGGCAGAGTACATGGGCAGAAGCACAGCACTGTGGAAACAACATTGCCAACACACAGCACCACCGACCACCCCCGCCACCTGTACTGTCCACGTATGTGTGTCAGGACCTGGGCACCCTTGCACCTTGGTGTACAGTGCAATGCAGGCATCATCATGCACACGCACCTGTGGACAGCAGTTGGGAGAGTGTGCAGGTGGTCCGTGTGTCAGCGTGGTGAGCAGAGCACCCAGCAGTGCACTGCCCACCATGACACACATTGCACACAGGGCAGCACCAGACAGGGGCCCGCACTGGGAGACAGATCAGTCAGGTAGCACTGTCCCACGGCCACCACGGATGCGTGGGCGGCCCCACCATGGCCCAGCAGCACTGGCCAGGCTGAGCGGGCCACATCGGTGGTGCTGCACCACCAGGGGTCCCACTGTGCGACGCCGACCTTGCCCACACAGGGTCTGCATCCTGCCAAACAAACATGCACCAGGGGTGCTGGATGCCCACAGCAGAACCCGTGTCGACAGGCCTGGTGTCGCATGACGCCAGGAACAGGGAGTGGAGAGCGCACTGTGTGGGGTGTGTGGTACAGGGCACCTGACAGTGTGCCCAATGCATCCACGACAGAGACCACTGCCTGGGTCAGCCTGTCAATGGCGGCGGTCACATCCATCCGCATAGGACCAGCTCGGCTCGGTCCGAGCACACTCCTGCTATGCCGCTCTCCCGGACACAGACAGTGCCTCCACGCGGACCTTGCAAACCGCCCCTGCAGCTGTACTGATTCCTGCAGCAGGCGGGTGTGCGCATCCAATGGGTACTGTACCAATGGCATCGTGGACTTAGGTGTGGACGTCCTGGTGCACAGCACCCCTTGAGGGTGGGCGCTGTTTGCCAGGACCAGGTATGGGTGGATCAAAGGGCGGTGGACATGTGCCACTGCTTGACACTGTACCCCCAGACCTGGTGTGAGACTGCTGCTGCCCTCCAACTGTTGAGCCCCCAGGTCCACCTGTTCCACCTCCGTGCTGGCAACAGTGCCAGACACCTGCACAGCCACGGTGCTGCCTCACGGTGCTGTAGGCTAACCTGGGACTGTGCCAGCATGCTGGGTACACAGGTGTGAACCAGGAATGCCCAGGGGCATGTGCTGGCCTGCCATGTGTCCGTCTTGGGACACACACCCATCACTGCCCATTGCAGGCCTGCTATCATCAATGGTGCAGGTACGTGCCACTGCCATAGGACAGCATGCTGGCATACCTGCATGCCAGACTGCTGAGACACAGGCTGTGCACCCCGCACCCGTATCACTGACACCAGAGTTGTTGGCCAGCGTGCATGCTGCTGCAGTGCCTGCTGGCTGGTGGTGGAGGTGGATGGTCCCTCCTCCACGTCCAGCAGGTCTGCATCACTGTCTGGACCCACCACCACCACCGTCTCCTGAAGACGAGCAGGATCTGTAACAGAAAGAGAGTACATATGAGTGCATGTGAACAACCGCCCCCCGCAACACCACCACCATGTCATACCGTGCAGTGATGGGCTTCCACCTGTCTGGAATCCTCCGCCTGGTACACCCACAATGGCACTCGGCTGCATGGCCGCGACCAGTGTCTCCTCTGTTGGGGTCAGCTGCAACACCACTGGCGGGCCCCACCAGTGCCAGCACGTACGCGCCCTGAGGCTGCCACCTTCTCCTTCAGCCTCCTGCGGTCAGTCCCATCTTCTTTTGCATTCCTGCACGGAGCGCTGGTGGCTTCCGGCAGGTTGACAGCCCAGCTACCCCTCCCATGCACCTGCACGTTCCTGAGGGGTGCCCCTCCGTCCACTCAATAATGGCTCATCCTCCAGGTAGGCCTGGAAGAGGGCCTCTGTCTCTGCAGCTGTGAAGTTCGGCCTCCTCCGCTCGCCCTCACCCTCACCTCCTTTGTCTCTGGTCAGTCATGGTGATCTGTATGGGTGAAGTGGACACCTGTCACTGTGCAGTCTCACAGCATTTCCCCATGAGCATAGGTGCCGGCCCGGGGCGGAAGCCCCCACATTTCATCTCCGCTGGCAGATACTAAAAGAAAAGCCTTTGTCCCTTTCTAAGTGCCCTTTTGATTCTCAGCCCCTCAGCCTTTATCATCCTCCGCACCCCAGCCCATGAGCATTGTCCTGAGCATCACACAGCATGTAACTCACCTTCACCTGCAGTAACCAAATCTGGCCAGCACAACCCATATCGTAGCTATAGCGCAACACATACAGAGTGAGGAGTGGCGCAGCATCAATGACATGCTAATCGCGCCTGCGCCTTTGAATGGCTGATCGAATGATTTGCATATGTCGGTTGAATATCGCGTATTTGCGCTTGGCGCACACGGAAGGTCCGGCTGAGCCAATGGCGCAGGTTTGTGCCTGCGTGCTACACGCATTGCGCATGCCCAGACAGCTTATGCATGCGTCTGTCGTGCTGCAGACCTGCTGAGCACGATCGGCAATTCAGGCCATGGCCACCATTGTGCCAGTGGCACTACAGCACTGGGCACTATATGGCGCTGTGGCACTACTGCGTGATGGTCCACTGTGGCACTGGTACACAGCTTGGCAGTCGCGCAGGATGCCTATACGTCTGATGGTGCTGTGCGTAGCCTTGCGTCATTGCCGTGACCTTGTGTATGCCCTTCTGCCCCTGGCACGTTCGTGATGCCATGTGTATTGTTCTATTGGGCTCTGTCTGGTGACAGCGCCTATGTGAAGTGACGGCGCTGTTCGAACAGCGATTGGAGCCTGTGGTGGTCTATTGCGCAACATCTCCATGTGGGGTTACAGTGTGCTGAGCCGCCCATATTGCCTGCTGTAAACTGGCTGAGATGGCTAGGAGGAGGGCAGTGACTTGGAGCCCACTGGAGGTGGCCAACCTGGTGGCCCTGGTGGAGCCCCACTGTGAGGCACTGTATGGTGAGGCCCCCCTCACCATGCCTAGGACGCACGTGTGGCAGCAAGTGGCCACTGACCTGGTGGAGGTCACTGGACGGGGCCGGTCTGCTGAGCAGTGCTGGCACCAGTACAGTGACCTCTGCCGGAGGGAGCCAGACCTTTTGACGTGGCTGCGGTTGCGTGCCAGGCGGGGCATGGTGCCTAGGCCAGGTGAGTGTACCATCTATGCACCTATATTCTCTGTAGGGGTGTGTGTGTGCTTGGGTGGCTGTGCATAGGTGCCGGCTCGGACACGGTTGGCTGTGTCAGTGTGTGCAGCTGTGCGATGGATGGTTATGGCTGTGTGGGCAGGCACTCTCACTGGGGCAGGGGCACTCTGCTTTTGAGTCACACTGATGTTTGTCTCAACATATGTCTCCCACAGGCTGGAATCTGAGGACGCAGGGCGAGGGTGAGGTGGCCGTGCTAGGGCCCGGTGCCGTGGGTGTTCTGCCCCAGCAGCAGCAGCAGCAGCGGCAGACCCAGCTGCTTGAGGAGTGTGATTATTACTTCATGGATGCTATTGCATGCTGGGGGGCAAGACCACCAGCCATGCACAACACAACCATGCAGGAAAGGGAGGTCATAATTCCACTATACAAGACACTAGTGAGGCCCCACCTGAGTACAGTGTACAGTTCTGGAGACCATACCCACGTATGGACATGGACTGGGTAGAGAAGGTTCAGAGGAGGGCAACACGGATGGTGCACGGATTGCATCACAAGTCCTAAGAAGACAGGTTGAAGGAACTGAACATGTACTCCCTGGAGGAGAGGAGGAGAGGGGGATATGAGGACATACAAGTATCTTACAGGGGGGAACAGAGTGCAGGAAAACACTATTTTAAGCGTAAAAGATGTTCCAGGACTAGAGGGCATGGGATGAAGTTGGAGGGGGGACGATTCAGAGGAAACATGAGAAAGAATTTCATCACGGAACGGGTGGTGGACAAGTGGAACACCCTGCCAGAGGAAGTGGTGGGGGCTGACTTGGTCACGGGATTTAAGAATGCACGGGATAGACATACAGGACTTCTGGAGGTCAGGGGTAAGGTGCAACAGACTTATAGGAAAACAGAGTGACCTTACCAGCTCAAATGGGCAGACTGGGTGGGCCATAGGCCCTTATCTGCCAACACTGTCTATGTATCCATGTATGTAGGCACGACACAGGTGACATGCATCACTGTGCAGTATCACAGCACGTCTGTGTATGCGTCACTGGTGGTCCAGGTATGCACTGGGCACATAGCTGTGTAACTGGCATCGCACCACATTGCCACGTCACTTGCCAGCCTAGTTTGTACTGTGATTGACGTGGGCAGTGTGTGTGGGCGGTGATGCGCATAGCTGGTGCCACCTGTTTGTGATGTCCATGTGCATGTTCACTGTGGGTGGGTGGGTGCATGCCATCAAAGGTGTGGGACATTGGGCTATGTGGCTTGCAGGTTGGGTGGTGTTCAGGGTTGTGGTCAGTCACAGCCATTGACTGTGTTCCCATTTTCCAGGCCTCACTGTTCTCAGGAGGATACAGCGGAGCTACATGGGCTGGACGTAGTGTCCCTGGACAACCAGGCCATCCTCAGGGACATCCAGCAACATGGCTCTGTAAGGAGGCATCGCCAGGAACAGCGGCACCGGTGGAGGAGGACCAGCCTGCTGGGCCTTAGGCCAGATTACCCTTCCCACTTCACCCATCCCTACCACCCTGCCTTCTCTCCAAGTTGTTCATCCTTACCCTTGCCCACATTTCACCTTGTACCCGTACTCCCTTTGTAAATAATTATAGTTGATTGTTTTACACATTTTGATAATACATTTATATTTTGATATGAATACTGTGTTGGTCTCTGTTTTGCAGCTGGCTATGGTTGTTCAGTTGCAGTAGTGTACATGCCATCTGGGGTGATATGGTCCTGGGTATGTGTGTGTGTGTGTGTGTGTGTGTGTGTGTGTGTGTGTGTGTGTGTGTGTGCATGGGGAGGTATCTCCAGCATGGCAGTGACTTTCTGTTGGTCTTGCCATCTGCTGCCACCCACTGCTGGGTGCACAGGGTGTGTCTGGCTTGTAGGCTTCTGTATTGCATGGGCTGACAGTACTGGGGGACTGCATGGTTTCCTGCAGTGCCAGTCACTGCACATGGGTGGTGTCTTGGGGTCACAGTGCAGGATGTGCTGTGCGATGGGGCTGATGTGCACTGTGGTTGTCAACCCCTGTGTGGCACTTCAGCCTGCCAGTGGTTGTGCTGGGGTGTCATGGCTCTGCTATGCTTTGTTGGCTTGTCCCCATGGGCAGGTAGATCATCTGTCCTACCCCAGTGATGCTGTTCTTGGGGTGTGCAGGTGTGGTGTGGGTTTTGCAGTGTGTTCCTGTGCCCATGTGTGGCATGGCTGGTGGTGGAGCCCCAGCCTGCCTCCCTGGATTGCAGTTCCATTGCTCTGGGGGCTGTGCTTGCTATGGCAGCTCCTGGAATGCTCAGCTGAGCTTCCCTGGTTGCTCCATAGCGCAACATTTAGCTCAGCTTCTCCTTCCTGGTTGCGCGATGGCACAGTATGTGCGACATTCAGATGTTGGTTGCTTGCGCAATTTGCTCTGCTCCATGTTTGAATATCGCACCTGTTGCGCATTTGCGCAACTGGTTTGTGCTTGCTCCTGCTGTTGCGCTAGTTTTGAGCGCAGTTTGAATATCTGGGCCATCATGTTTGTATGTTAAGCAGACAATATACTGTTACTGAACAGACATTTGATGCTTACATTCAACAGTCACATTGTGTTCAATTTTCCAAATGCCTTGTTCAATATTCTTAGAAATATATACACAAGAAAACAAAGGTTTCTCCTATTAGTGACTAATGGCAGCTCTAATTGTAATCACTCTCTTGTTTTCCATATGTGCTCCTAACAAAACACATGCTGTGACCGACTTGTGAGCAAAGTACATGCCACCTCCATACCAGAATACACTCTCATGCTATTAAACACCTCTCCATACTATGGAGATTCAATACATGGGTTTTAAAATGAGTTCCAAAAAATGTTTTTTTAAAAAAACAGGACTTTGTTCTTAATAATCAAGTTTCTGTGTCTCCAGAGACTGCATGTATCAGTACTTATCTTATGCTCAGAATGATTGCCAAGCCTGTCAGTAAAATTATTTACTTATTTATTTAAAAATTGGTAACTGGGAAAGGCACACTGAGCTGAAGCTCATTCCCAAGTGCTACCCAGGGGAAGGGGCATGGGGATACAGAGAGACTAACATACAGTATCTGAGAAGTATATCTGGATGTCTGAAAAATATCTGAGAACACAATAAAAAAATGATGGTTACAATTATAACCTTTACAGATGAAGTAGCACATGATATCATATGTAAAGGCAACAGTACAATGTATCACAATAAGAAATGGACACTTGTGAGAGAGTCAGTAAAGGTGTTCAGTGCTTGAAGGGGAAGGTGAGAGTGCTAGCAATGCCCAAAGACAGACAGAGGGTGGCGTCTCAGTAGTAACAGCATGGAGAGACTGAGCAAGAGGGGGTGGCAGAAAAGAGGGTGAAGAGTCAAGGGGGGTTGGCAGGAATAGGGTGGAGCAGCAAAATGCCTTAGCTGGCATCTAAAAGCAAGAAGTGGTGGGGGGGGAGAAATATTGGAGAGGGGAGCTGGTTCCAGAGGGAAGGGAGGGAGGCAGTAGGAGAAAGCTTCTTCACCTGCAGAGTGAGGGTGGGGAATGTATAAGGTACTCACCTTTTTTCAGTGGCTTTTTAAAAATGTGGTGTTAACTGAAATACAAAGTGGATACATTGCAGTTGAATCCCCTATTCCTTTTGTTATTACTTACAAAACTGATATATAGTACAATTGCACAGCTACTGTTTCTGTGATAATGGCGAGTTTTGCTATAAAGTTATTCAATCCAGTACTCACTTGTTTCAGTGTTATGCCTTATCCAAAGATATGAATTGTCTGAAACAGAGCAGATGCAATACAATCTTGTAATCATATAGGTCTTTTCAAAGCATACAAATGGAGTCACTTGTGCTACAATATATACATAGGAAGGTACAAGCTGCTCACAGGGTGTCCCATCAAATCAGCAAAAATAAAAACGTGATGGGAAAATCACAAATGGCGACATGAAAACACAGACATTGCTGAAACAGCAACCTATGGCTTTCACCCCCTCCCCAAGTTGTGTCCCCTGGAGTTGGTTATTTAAAGTAAGGGGAATGGGGGGGCAGGAAGTCCCCCACAGAAACTCACTATTGCTGCTTTGGTGATCACTGTGTATTCCAGTCTGAATTTGCACCTCGCTGTATTGCAGGCAGTTGTTTTCCCCCTTTGTGACTTTGCATTCGCTGACTTGATGTGGAACCACTCACAGTCAGTCAACATGTCCTTCTTCTTAGTCTGACATCTACTAGCATATTGCAATCATTGCTGGAGCTGTTTTCATGCTACAGCTGCTTGGGGTGGATCCTACACATTGGGGGCATGCCACTGCAATGATATCATGTCACCAACACCACTGTCCATGTATGCAGTCCATTGCCAGGCAGTTAAACACTTTGCCTCACATCTGTCACAGTCAGTGCACTCATGCTGAAAATGCTGGTGAGGCTCTCTGGTGAGCTCATCAGTTTTTTATTTTTTTTATAAAGTTAAAAATATTATAAAACCTTGTGTGAACTTATGGCCCTGGTCCCCACAGGTTAGAGGAACACATTCAAGTCAGAGGAACTGGTGGAGACAGCCACAGGAGAGACAGGCAGGGTAGAAGAGGGGGAGAAGTAGCTCTCTATGTAAAGGAAGGAATAAAAGCAACTGAACAAAAGAGTAAACAGGGAGGAGAGGAGGCACTGTGGGTCACCTTGAAGACTGGAAAGGACACCACAATCCGCACAGGGGTTGTGTACAGACTCCCATGTCAGGGGGAGGGAATGGACAAGGATATGATAGAAGGCATTCTTAGAATGGCAGAGAAAGGGGAGATACTGTTGATGGGAGACCTGAATATGCCAGATGTTAACTGGAGCACATTTGCTATAGCCACATCCAAGAGCAGGGCCATTCTTGATGCCCTACAGGTGGCAGGCCTCAGACAGCTAGTTTCGGAACCCACTCGTGAGGGAGCAATCTTAGACCTCGTACTCTCAAATGGGGCCAGTGAGAGGATCTCAGATCTAGAAGTGGGTTGCCATATGGGAACAAGTGACCATCAAACAGTGTGGTTCACGTTAAACTCAGCTACAGAGTCAAGCCATACAAAAGTGAGGGTACTGGACTTTAGAAGGGCTGACTTTGGCAAGATGGGAGAGTGCCTCAGAAAAGCACTAGCAAACAGGCTAGAAGGAGGTGTTGAGTAACAATGGGGAATCATCAAAACTGCCATCACAGAGGTAACAAGCCTTTGTGCGAAGCAAATAAATCAAAATGAAGGAAAAAGCCACTATAGTTCTCAAAAGAGGTGGCTGTGAAAGTCAAGAAGAAAAAGATAGCATTCTGGAAGTATAAGGAAACACAGAAGGAGCAGGACAGAGAGCTGTACCTACTAGTTAAGGCAGAAAGAAGCAGGGAGGAAAGTCAGAATAGCAAAGGCCCAAACTGAGGAAAAGATAACCAACTCGGTTAAGAAGGGGGATAAAACCTTTTATAGGTACATCAGCGAGCGTAGAAAGACAAAGGGAGGGGTAGTGAGGCTGAATAGAATGAACGGTGGGTAGGCAGAGGGGGACAGTGAAAAAGCAGGGATACTGAACGAATATTTCTGCTCAGTATTCACAAAAGAGGAGGGGGAAGTGCCTGATCCAATTAACAGAAGCACTCTTGATAGGGGGGTCGATCCCAGTCCTTTCACAGAAGAAAGGGTTCTGCAAGAACTCCTAAAACTAAAGGTGGACAAAGCACTGGGGCCTGATGGAATTCACCCCAGAATTCTAAAAGAATTAGGGGGGGAACTAGTGAAACCACTGGCTACTCTTTTTAATAAATCGTGGGAGGATGGTGTGGTACCCGAGGACTGGAGGAAGGCTGAAGTTAATCCCCTTCACAAAAGTGGGACCAAGACAGAGGCAGGAAACTACAGACCTGTCAGTCTGACCTCTGTAGTAGGGAAAGTGATGGAGTCACTTCTGAAGGAAAGAACAGTTGAGTACCTAGAGGCCAGTGGGGCACAGGACCCAAGGCAGTATGGGTTCACAGCGGGAAGGTCATGTCAGATGAATCTAATAGATTTCTTTGACTGGGTGACCAAAGTAGTAGACCAGGGAGGTGCTGTGGACATGGCCTACCTAGACTTTAGCAAGGCATGTGACACAGTCCCACACAAAAGATTAATAGTCAAATTAACCAGCCTGGGAGTGGGTCCCAGGGTAGTAGCCTGGGTAAAACATTGGCTGGACAACAGGACACAGAAGGTAACTGTAAATGGAGTCTACTCTGAAGAAAGAGGGGTTACTAGTGGGGTACTGCAGGGTTCAGATTGGGTCCAGTCCTTTTAATGTCTTCATCAGTGACATTGCAGAGGGACTGAAGGAAAAGTATGCTCTTTGCAGATGACACAAAGATCTGCAACAGGGTTGATACACAAGGAGGCGGAAAGGATGAGAAGGGACCTGGCAAGGTTGGAGGAATGGTAAGAAGTATGGCAGCTAGGATTCAATGCAAAGAACAGCAATAATGCACCTGGGAAACAAGAACCCAGGGAAAATACACAATGGGGGGGTAGTAAAACAACAAAAAGGAAAGGTACCTGGGAGTAATATCAGATGACCTTAAGGTTAGCAAGCAATGTGAGAAGGCAGTAGGGAGGGCTGGGGGTATACTGGGATGCATAGGAGAGGCATCACCAGCAGAAAACAGGAAGTTGTTATCCTCTGTACAGACAGTTGGTGAGACCCCATCTGAGTACTCGTGCCCAGTTCTGGAGACCCCATCTCCGCAAGGACATAGACAGGATAGAGGCAGTCCAGAGGAGGGCAACTAAAATGGTGCAGGGTCTGCAAGAGAAGCCGTATGAGGAGAGACTAAAGGAGCTTAATATGTATACCCTTGAGGAAAGAAGGAGAGGGGGGACATGATAGAAACTTTTAAGTACCTCAGTGGAATCAACAAAGTCCAAGAGGGTAGCATCTTTCAGAAAAAGAGACGTGCAAGAACAAGGGGACACAATTTAAAGATGGAGGGGCGGTTCTGGGGCAATGTGAGGAAGTATTATTTCACAGAGAGGGTAGTGGATGCATGGAACAGCCTTCCTGAGTAGGTTGTGGGGTCTAAAACTGTGGGAGAATTCAAGAATGCATGGGACCGACATAAGGCAGTTCTTGTGGGGGGGTAGGAAGAAATAGGCTGTTAGTTAACTAGGATCTGCGGCCTATCCTGTAGGTAGAGAAATGGGCAGACTAGATGGGCCAAGCGGTCCTTATCTGCCATCAAAGTCTATGTTTCTATGTTTCTAAACACACATTCCTTTCACTGTGACATTTCATCCTTTTCACAGCTGCATGGTAATAGCCATGCTGACATATTGCTATTTTATAGCAGAATAAGGGGCTGTGGAAGCATGTGACTGGGTACCTAGACTGTGTTCTTCTGCAATGAAATTGAAGCATATGTGGTTCTGACTGTTGACCACAGTGCTGTTCACCCTCCCTGCACACTATCTTCTAGCTCCGCACTCACTTCTGGTTCACTTCTCGGTTTGGAGTGCTGTGATCTCACTGTCTACCTATAGTCTATGTTTCTGTGTGTTTTTTAAAATCTTGCTTGTATTGCTCACCCAGTTTTATTATTCAGTGTCATCTCTCATAGTATTGCCATTTTATCTCTCCCTGATCTCCTCCATGGCGGGGCTGCCACTGACATCATTCCTGGAGTGATGGTAAGGGCTGCAGCTTGTGAGTAAGATTAGCTGTTCCAAACTGCTTTCTCAAACAACAGATCTGCTAAGTACGGTAAAGCAGATCATTGTTGAAGCAATATTTCACTAAGAAAGAAGTGCTAAATGTGGTCTATTCATCTGAAAAAGGAGTTCAGATAAAATGTTCTCAGTATACACAGCCATAGCTGCTCTCCCACACTAGCAAACATTTCCTAACAAATTAGGGATAGGGGCAAAGTGCAGTGAGATGTATTTCTCATACTGGCTCTGTTCATATATAACACAATTTACTACTCCAGTAATCATTGATCAGGACATTTATTTAAGTTTGGAACACTCCATGTTTTTTTTTTTTCCAGTATTCCGTAAACATTTGGTTGCACAGTCCCAACATACAGCACTTATCAGTTCCCCAACAAGAGCAGAGACTAACCAAAACAGTACTTTACTAAGAAAGAAGTGTTAAATCTGTTGGCTAATACAAAAAATAATTAAAAAAACAGATGTAATTGTTTTTTTGTAAATGCAAAAACATTGGATATTAAACATGACAGACAGCACTTACAGACACAAATCGTCATGACTACACAATGCTCCCAATCAAGATGGCAGACTTTTCCATCCACCATGATTCAAGGCACTGCTCTGAGTTGCTTTTTATTGCAGGAATTATTTCAAATATTTCTATTCTACAACAAACGGCAATTAGGCCTTCTGACAAAGACCAGTGAATTACTATTTCAAAAATGTCTCCTGAGACCAGTTACAGAATAACAAGACAGCCTGAATTACTTCACATTTTAATTTGGCATTCACAGACATAGAAATCATATTTCAGAATATCTAGATACACACAATTATATTTTACAGAAGAACTGATTGCTGTGTAAATTCATTGTTTCTTCAGTTAATTAGAATAGAATAGATTGACTCCTCTAGTCACATAATACACACAGGCACAGATATTAAAAAGGGTTGCACATGGTGCAACAGTGTTCCTATGTGCAGCCCACTAATCTTGACACGATATTCAAACAGGGAAGTTTTGCCTGGCACAAATCCCGATGTGCGGAGTGCATCAAGAATGTGCGCGCGGCGAGGTAAGGGGGCGCGGCTTATGCATACTCTGCGTATCCCGATATTCAGCCCGGGATGTGCTGAATCCATGCATGCGCAACTTACGGCGCCCGCATACAAGTGATGTGAAAAAAAGGAACAATGGCTGGCTACCCACAGGTGAGCTGCCATATTGCAGGGTGCAAAACGGCAGCTGCCACCTGTGGGTGGGCACCCGAGCTCCTGCTGTACCTGGTGGCGCCCATGCCCGACCAAGGGCATTTGTAAACTATAATAAATTCCAATATCCCTGGTGATCCACTGGACCACTGTCAGCCCAATCGCGGGCATTAGTAATATCAAATAAAGTCCTACATCCCTGGTGGTCCAGTCGACCGCTGTCAGCCCAATCGCAGGCTTAAGTATAGAGATATAACATCCTATATCCCTGATGGTCCAGTGGACTGCTCTCAGCTTGATCCCGGGCTTAAGTATTGATAAAATAACGTCCTATATCCCTGGTGGTCCAGTGGACCGCTCGCAGCCAGATCGCGTGCATTTGTATTAAAAAGAAATGATGTCCACTATCCCTGGTGGTCTAGCGGTACCCCCTCCCACCAGCCCACTGAGCCCCCGCCCGCTACCCCCCGGCTCAGCAGACAGCAGCACCTGATCCATTCACATATCTGGAATGTGTAGTATAATGGCTGCATGCCCATTGGCTCACGCTGTGGACCAATGGGCGACAGCCTACCTATGGTGTCAGTTGGTGGGTGGGGGTGGCAGGTGGGTGGGTGCTGCCACCCGCTGCTTACCGGGGGAGATGGGCGGTGGGGCTCAGTGGGCGGGTGGGAGGGGGTACTGCTAGACCACCAGGGATATTGGACATCATTTATTTTTAATACAAATGCCCATGATCGGGCTGCGAGCAGTCCACTGGACCACCAGGGATATAGGACGTTATTTTCTTTATACCTAAGCCTGTGATCGGGCTGACAACGGTCCACTGGACCACCAGGGATATGGGACGTTATTGTCTTTGTACCTAAGCCTGCGATCAGGCTGACAGCAGTCCACTGGACCACCAGGGATATAGGAATTTCCTTTAATTTACAAATGCCCGCGATCGGGCTGACAGCAGTCCGCTGGACCACCAGGGGTATTGGACGCGAGTTATAGTTACTGAAGCCCACGATCGGGCTGTGGGGCATATTGCCGTGCTGTGCAGGGGGTGACGGCTGCTGCCTGGCAGGGCTCCAGGTGCAAGTCACCGGATCGACGCACCTGCATGCAAATGTGAATAGGACATGCAGATGGCCCCATTTGTGCCTTGCATACATTATGGCCCCATTTGCATGTGCACTTTTGAATATCATGGTTGCCGCGACAAGAACGAAACTTGTGCTGGCACATCCTCGCTCCACTCTGGTTGACACTTGTGCTGGCGCAGTGCCACTGCGCCATGCACACCGCGAGTGGCCAGGGTCCGATATTCAACGATGCTGTGCCATGGCGCAGCTCTGTTGAAAATCGCCCAGTCAACGCAACTGCGCAGCCAAGTTGCGCTGTGCCCAGGCTTGCGCCACAGCCTGGCGCAGTTTGAATATCTGGGCCACAATCTGTAAGTGCCATTTGTCATATTTAACTTCCAATTTATTTTTACCTTTACAAACAATTACCTCTTTTGTTATTTTTTTGTATTTGCCATCATATTTAATGCTTCTTTCTTAGTGAAATACTGCTTTAGCAGTGATCTGCTATACTGCGCTCAACAGATCAGCAGCTTGAAACAGCAGTTTGGAACAACGGCTCTTACTCATGAGCTGCAGTCCTTGTCATCACTTCTGGAATAATGTCAATGGCAATCCAAGGCAATGAGAAGATCGGGGAGAGATAAAGTAGCAATCCTATGAGACAACACTCAATAACAGGACTGTGTGAGCAATATTTAAACAGAAAAAAACCTCAGAAACTTAGTTTTACTACTCTGTTGTTATTACAGCCTTGCAGAATGATTCGGAAACACAACGACAACTGTTACTGCCTTGCCATTGATCTTTAAAGGAGATGGAAATGGGTTTGCTTTGCACTGTCAGAGTTTTGGCTCAGTGAATCCCTTCAGCCTGACAGCTTAGCTTGTGATATGTATTTCAGCTGGCTTCTGTGGTGTCGTTTATAACTCCCACCAGGAGGGAGCGAGAGAAAGCAGCTGTTTCACAGGCAACTGTCAGTTCAGTAGGGAAACACTCCTTACATCATACAAGGTGTGATTTAATGTGCAATAACACTCCAAATTTGTGTTTTTGCTTATGAGAACCCCGTCTGAGTGGAATAAAAATCTGCCACCTCAGCAGGGACCGCTTCAAACATCAAGAAGCCCAGTCAGTATTTATAAATGAAACTACTGGTCCAAGTCTCACTGTTCTTTGTATAGGACATTGCAGGACCTGTATCTAGTTTGAAATTGTACTGAAATTGTAAGTGAAATGCAGTTTGGATGTTTTTTTCTGTTATACAGAACATCGTTTGAGTGGCATTAAGAACATTCAGCTCAGTTGGGACAACTCATTACATAACATACTCACAAGAAGTGGGACATTTGTGTGTTAAGATACACTGTTTCATGTTTAGATCATTTGAAGGAGCTGTATGTTGCAATCTCACTAAAAAAATAAACCTACATTTTGCTTTGCTGCTGGTTATTGAGAAGTGAATGGTTATTGAGAACTTCAAGTCTTTTTATAAACTGTCAGATCAATTGGGTCTCATTTCTCATATACTGTAGCACATGCACAAATAGTGTATTTTTTTTGGGGGCTCCTTCAGTTTAAAATTTCACAAGATCTGACAGTTCTTACTAGTATTCAAACCAGATTCTTTTAAAAAAAAGAAAAGAAAACCCAAATCACAATTCACTTTTACTTCCAGTACAATTGCAAAACAGATACTGGTCCTGCAAATGTCCTAGACATAATACAGTGAGTCTTGAGTCAACAGCATCATATATAAACACTGACTGAGCTTGTATGATGTTTGAGGAGTCCCTTTAGAGGTGAAAGATTGTAATTTTTTTCCACTTAGATCGAGTTCTAATAAACAAAACAAACAAACAAATAAAAACACATACACACAAACCGCAGTTGAAATTTGGAGCATTCACAACAGTGATACATTCCCACTACCACACTAATCACAAAACACTGGGGGTCTGATATTCAAATGTGAACCTGGCAATGGTGCAAGCGTGTATGCAGTACAACTGAGGTGCGTTGGAGCAACTAAAGGATATATTCAAAAGAGATAAGCCATGGTGCATCTCTTCTGAATATATCAGGTAATGCACACTGCACAAATACAATGCACTGGCACATCCCCAAGACAGGGCTGAATACCAGGAATGGGAATTGTGCCATGCAACAAAGATATGCTGTGTGCAAAGTCCTGATATTCAGCCACCAATATGCAAATGGGGCCATAATGCATGCAAGGCACAAATGGGGCCATTTGCATGTCATTATGGCTCTATGTGCATGAGTTGTGCAGTGCTGGCCAGCGAAATATGCCATGCACCCTGCACACCATACGATGCTGTTGGAGAACATCTACTGGTGCTCCCCCTGTCCACAACCCTGAACGAATGTTTCACAAGAGAAGCCCTGATAGTCTAGGTGTAACCACCTCCCTGCCCATGCCTCCAATCACCAGGAGGCACTACACTGCCATGCTCTGGTGGTCCAGCAGTCCCCCCTTCCCTCCTGTAGCACCGATTGCTACAAACACCTATGTAGAACAGCCCTGGCAGTCTAGTGGCACCCCTTCCCATCCCGACCCTCTGATCGCTATCATATTTATAATCGTGATATCCCTGGTGAGCCAGTGGTATCCCCCCGCCTGTGCATCTGATTGGTGAACTGTACCTATATGAATAGTCCTGGTAGTCTAGTGGGACCCCCTACCCTGCTGGTACCCACGGTCACCCATAGTGATGTCCAAAACAACCCCTTGATGGTCTAGTGGCACCTCCCACCCACACAGGACCCCCAGCACACCCAGCTCCCCCCTGGTCATTGGCAGGCAGCATGCCTACCTGCAAACCACTGCAGCTGCCCATCTAAGGACAGCTTACAGTAGGAGCTGCAAGCTATTGGTCCACATCAGGGATTATCGGGCTCTGCGCATACTGTAATAAGTCACAACCTGTGAATGAAGTCATTCATTCAAAGTTGTGACTCAGTACAGTATGCACTGCAAGCCCATTGGTCAACAGTGTGGACAAATGAGTTTACAGCTGCTACTGTAAGCTGTCTTTCAGTGGGCAATCACGGCTGTATGCGGGTGGGTATGCTGCTCGCAGATGGCTGGGGGAGCTGGGTGGGCTGGGGGTTCTATGTGTGTGGGGGTGCCACTGGACCACCAGAGGGTTGTTTTGGACATCAGTAAGGGTGATCCTGGGTACTGGCAGGGTGGG
This sequence comes from Neoceratodus forsteri, assembly GCA_016271365.2. Classification (NCBI taxonomy): domain Eukaryota; kingdom Metazoa; phylum Chordata; order Ceratodontiformes; family Ceratodontidae; genus Neoceratodus; species Neoceratodus forsteri. The sequence continues at coordinate 1,607,802,891 of CM057449.1, forward strand.
GGCTCCCGCTAGACTACCAGGGCTGTTCTATATAGGTTTTTGTGGTGATCGGTGCTATGGGAGGGGAGGGGGACCACTGGACTACCGTTGTGTGTGCTTGTGCATGGTGTTGGGAGGGTTGCCACCCATGGGTGGCAGCTGCTGTGTTGTGCACTGCATTACAGCAGGCTGCCAGTGGGTGGACTGCACTTGAGCCATCCTTTATGGATTCAGCTTTGAGCCATGGCATGCAGCGCATCTCAGGGTTGTGCCAGCATTCGCACTGCACATCCTGGGCTGAATATCGGGATGTGCTGCATATACAAGGGTATGCCCCCTTGAGTTGTGCCGCATCCATTATCTTTGTGCCCACGGGCTTTGGATATTGTGCTGCACAGTCCCTTTCTGAATATTACCCCGGGGAGCAGTTCTGGGTGTGCTGGCACAACTCAGTTGCGCCAAGCACAGTCCCTTTGAATATCTAGCCCTGTGTCTATAACAAATAATCACACATTAAATGACTCCTTGTGTGATGTAAGGAGGGTTTCCCTATTGACCAGATAGTTACCTGTGAAACAGCTATTCTCTCTCTCTCTCTGTCTCTCTTCTGGTGGGTGTTACAAACGACATCAAAGAAGTCAGCTGAAATACACAGTGTGAGCTAAGCTTTCCAGCTGAAGGGATTCACCGAGCTGAAATGCTGACAGTGCTGTGGCAAAAACAGACAATGTCAGTAGAAAGGCTAATAAGTAACTGACACAAAATAAAAACATACCAGATGATGATTTGGGAGAAAACCTCATTAAATTGAAGCACAACCATTTCCTATCTCCTTTAAAAATGATTCCTCATTTCAAGATTTTTATTTTTATTTTTTAATTCCAACAATTGATTTCATTAACCCCCATTCTTTGGAAATAAAATCTGTCAAAACCGGCAAGATTTAAGCCAATTTTTAAACATTTATATTTTATTTTTACATTTTATCCTTCACAGTTCTAAAGGTGCCAGTCCTGAATAAACTGAATGGTCCTTCCAATGGCAGTCCCAGCTCTAGCATGAGATCAACAATAAATGGAGGTAAAAATGACAATGACACTACTAATATGAAAGAACTACTGATACAAATAAAATGAGTTAACAGATATTAAAATCAACATATCCTCTTCACAGTGGTTAAACTGGAAATGTATAGGTGGAGAACTCTTGTATCTAGATTTCTAGGTGATGGAACTGTCATTTTCAGGTGGTGGAGGCTCTCCTATAGTAGTCAATAGAGAAAGATGACAGAGGTGGGGGAACTGTCATGCAGTTTTTTTTATGGCTACATAGCAAAGCTATGCATGATGTAATGCTATGACACAGAAGAGAGAAGGGAATGTGAATAATGTGAATCTACAGAGGGTGCTGTGGTGGGACTCGCATCTGAATATGAATAGCAATAATCTGTATATTAAAATATAAGGGTACACTGTGAACACACTGTTTTCTAAAGATTTGGTTGAATATATCCATCAGTATAGGTGTTATTATGTAATCAGACAGCCATATAGCCACTTCTGGACAGAATGGGAGATATAGCTGAAATACATGGCAGCTTATGCTGTGGTGCCAATCCATATCAATTTTTCTTTTTTCAAAAAAAAAAAAAAATACATATTTTACAACAATACTTATTTAATACAGCACATGAAGCATGATATTTTATTTACCAAGGAAACCCCTCTACCCTGGATCCCATATTGTGCAAGGTACACTCTAGCAGGATGTAAGCCTGTCTGTGGTGGTTTAACATCCCTATAATAAAATAAATGAATGCAGAGTGTGTGCACAGTTTCAATGCATTTGACCCTGTGACATGCAATATTATAGGTATTTTTCCTATAATCTGATAGCTAAACAGCAGGTTGTAGGCTGACTATAACCTATACCTGAAATGCATGGCAATTCATGCCATGCATCTAATGCTGGATAATTCACTATTACTAAACAATTTTATATAAAATTGCATATTCTATCACTGTAATACACGCCAATGCAATTTTCTATATCGCAATCACCTGAGTTGGGATTCAAATATTTTATGTACAAATAGAAATAGTATGAAAGCCATTGTCTCTTTACCATTTAAAAGAAGAAAACCATGCACTCTGGATATTAAACACCAAGTAATATATTCAAGAATAAAATTTGAAGTAGCAACTTCATAAAATGAGTGTTTGTGATAAATTAAGAACATAGCACATCATTATTTTGACCATTGCTATAAATATATATATTTGCTATGAAATTGACTAATAAATTCAGAGTTAGAAGGCATTTATGAACTGAGACATTTTAATCACTTTTTATGGCTGCATAGCAAAGCTATGCATGATGTACTGATATGACATAGAAGAGAAAAGGGTCTGTGAAAGCACATGACCGGATACCTCCCCTGTGTCAATTTACAATGGAGTTGAAGCACATGTGTTCCTGTCCACTGACCAGAGTGCTGTTTCTTTGTTTCCCCACTGCTCCTCCTCACCGCTGGGCACACTATATTATTGCTCCCATCACTTCTGGTTCACGTCCAGTTCCCAGCTTGTTCATATATCCTCCACCATTGGAGTGCATGTTTGTCCCCCCTTTCGCACCACCCCCTATGGCGTGCACCACCGTTCCCCACAGCACTTTGCTCCTCCCACACTGCAGTGGCTAGGTGCCCAGTGAAAGAACCCCAAGTTCTAAACAAGATGACAGATTAACTTTAAACAATCCTGTCCATTTACACAGTCCTTAGTTAAGGTCCATGCACAGAGACCACCAAGGTAAGTGCAACATTCATGTAAAAAAAAACTGTGCTCTAGATCACAGTCCATTGAAGGTAATTTAACCATCAGCTTCAAGACTCCCTCTCTCCATGCCCAGAAGTCACCAGCAACAAGTAATGTTTCACTAAGAAATACAGCAACCATTGATATGATGGTGTTTATTTATAATACAGATATTAATATTTTTTTTTAATCGGGAGCTTCCTAAATCCTTTTATTATCATATCAATGGTAATATCTCCTTAAATACAATTGCTTTTGTGACTCACAACATTTCCTTCACAGTAATCTTGCCAGCATTGGCATTCACCACAAATTGATGGAACTACAAACTCTCTCAGGCTCTCCAGCAGCAGCACTCTGCTGTGTCTCCTTCTTCCTAGATGTCCCTTTACAGCAGCATAGCAGCTGTGTTGGCTCTGATCAGAGTCCATTATAAATAGTATCAGCTTATGGCTAAAGTGCCAAATCTACATTTCACATATGAGTTGTTTGTGCTGAATCTGCACATTTCTACAATATTAAATGGGTTCCTTCAATGTCTTTGCAAAGGAGTGTATTCAACTTTTAAGAGAAGGGGGAAGGGGAGGTTTCTTTAGGGAAAATTGACTTTTTTCTATGTAAATACTTATCACTACATTCAGTCATCTCCTACTATAAAACCATCTTATGATGACAGATATTTTTTATAGCTTGTCTGTGATCACTCTCAAGACTATAGCAAAACTTATGCATGAGGTGTTTACTTCACATACACTTTATTGACAACTTATGCATTCTGCTAAATAGTCCCGTTTTATGTGATGCCTCTTATATACTTGTTTGCCCTTTTGCCAGCTTGTATATCCATGTTCTCAGATGATTACTACCAACATGCCTTTCTGCCTGCTCTCTTTGATCTGTGTCCTAAGTTGTCTCTTACCAGAAAACCTGCAATTCTGCCTCCTCATTTATCCCCTCTGTAGAATATTGGGGATCAATGTATGAACACTGTCATGGCCTGAATGCAAAATACAAATAAAGATTTCTAAGATATAAGATTCTGATTTTGGAGTTTGGCTAGTACTTTTTGGATTTTTCTTCCTTGGGGTTGTCAACCCTAATACCAAACAACTCACCCTGGAGCAAAGAAGGTCAGACATCATCTCTTTTTTTCACACTGGGCCTGCAGGATCCTGTGTGAAGAAAGCTGTAAAAAATGCTGCTGGCAACATGTTGTTAGACATACTTCTCTACCTTTGAAGAGTGTGTCACTATGAGGCACTTGCTCGGAGCCATACCTTGTGCTTCACACAGGCAGGAGGCTATGGGCTGGGGGAAGGGGTGAGCATTAAGGTTGACAACTTCATGGAAGACCCCAACAATGATTTTCCAAGACTTTGGAGACCCCAAACCGTATTTTCTTCTTCTTTGTGCTGCTTGGGCTGGGAGTGGGGCATTAGGGTAGACAACCCTAATGCCATATTTCTGTACTTTTCTGGTGTTAAAGGGACACTGCAAACCTCCCTTAGGCCTCCAACAGTCCCTAGTTTAAAGAGCACATTGTATGATTGTTCACATTCTGTAGTATGTGCTGATGTAACTAGTATTTTGGTTCAGATTCTTTTTTCCTTTTTAAAACTGAAAAACAGGCTGCCCACCATACTGATGTTAACACACCAACATGTCTTTGTTTACATTCCTTAATCAGCTCCACTGCATCTTTTCTAGACTTGAGAACACTCCCAGCATAGTCTAGTCATTCACAATGCAGTGGGATGTGAGGATACTATTGTTCCTGAGTGGCTGTTCTGTTTGGGGGTGTTCCTAATGTTCAGGAAGTATGCAATAAGACCAGATCAACTATTTAAAACAAAACAAGGTTGGGTATAATATATAGAGCAAACTATGGGGTGGTGTGTGTGTGTAATGAGACGTTTTACACACACACACACACACACACACACACACGAGTTGTTAGATGCTACGTAAACCCCTAGAGTGAAGCATCTAACACTGAGGGTGTGTGTAAACTTTGAGTTTAAATACCACAACGTATTTTATATTATAAAATTTCTGGGTTTTCCTTTATCACCACAGCAATTATATAAAATAAAAAGATGCTTCTGTGCAGCCGAGGTCCAGTTTGAGCGAGTGAGCGGTCTACGGTCACCTTTATTTATTTATTTAAAAGGGTTTTTGTATTCATTTATGTCAGCAGCCAAAATGTAGTTTTCATTTCTCGGCTTTTGATTTTGTTTCGTGCAGTCACTTACCACCGAGTAGGAGTGGTGGTACAGACTCTCCAGGGGAAGACAAGGCGGCTAGCAGTCAGAAAGGAGCTACAGCGGATGCATGCAAAGAGTGAGGGAAACTGGGTGCATGTTTTCTGTTATAAACACTCCTTTATAACAACAAATTACACCACAGTTTCCCTATGCAAAAAAGGAAGAGCCAGTTATTATTATACCATAAGCATGCATTTCAGTTCTACTAAGACAGGAGGACAATTAAGCAACCAGTGAAATCAATTAATTTTAGAGAACATAAGCAATCAAAAAATGTGGGGTTTCAATTAGAAATAGCATGATAAAAAAAAGCTTGACAGTGTCCCTTTAAGTCCTAATCAATCTATCTATCTATCTATCTATCTATCTATCTATCTATCTATCTGTCTATCTGGCTAGCTACAGTATCTGGCTAGCTATCTTATAGTAGCATGGTTGTGCCCCTATAGTTAGGATTCAGTAGGCACTTTAATGTTAAACCTCAAATTTTGCACTTTAATAACTTTCTCTCTAAATTTCTGAACAGCAAGACTTAGCCTACTAAACAACACATACAAAATTTCAGCTCATTCCTTCAGAGAGCCAAAGATATTAAGGAGCAAAAATTTAGTTTAACATTAAACAGGCTATTCAACCCTAGCTATAGTGGCACTATTGTGCTACTATAATATTATACTGGCCCGTTAGCACCAGTATAGTTAGGGTTGCGTGCAAACTTCTATGATAAAGCCAAATTTGTCAACCTTAATCACCTTCGCAATTGTTCAATGGATTTGCATGAAATCTGGCATGCATAATTTCTAGGGTAGGTTTCTTGACTTGGCAAATTTTGTGTGAATCTGTTGTGTAGTTCCTGAGATACAGAGTATCAAAAATCCCTAAATGTATGTGTTTTTTTTTGTTGTTTCTTTGTCCACATATATCTCAGACACTGACAGGTATCAGGGGTGTGCCTTGGGCTCAGCAGCCCTAGTGCTCAACCCATTCTCCTATACTGTACCTATCTGAACTTATTTACTTATGGAATGGGGTGAGCATTAGGGTTGACAACCTCAAGGCACACCCCAATGTCTGTCAGTAACTGTAGGGTGGGTATTAGGGTTGGAAACCCAACACCACATTTCCCTGCTTTGTAGCTTTTAGAAAAACCCTAACTGATGCAGTAATGAAGTTTTTGCAATGATATATATATATATATATATATATATATATATATATATATATATTATATATATATATATATATATATATATATATATATATATATATGGGCCATTGATCTGAAATGATTTGTTCTATTGTAGCCCATTGAGGTAATACAGCAGCTTTGTTAAACCAACCTAACGTTGGTTCAAGTTGGCATGCTACAGTATATAATATCACAATATGTGTGGCACACACAAACCTAACTGTTGTTCTGAAGCATATAGTTTATCCAAAGTTATGATTGCTTGGCTTTCCCCACAAATCTCCTTAAAACCTTTTCACATTCCCTGAAAAAAATAATTGGGATTCTGATAGGTATGGCCTAAAACAAAAGTCAAAATTTGGGCAAAGCATTTATCTTAACAACATTGCCCCTCCCCATCAGAGTCAAAGGTAGCTGCATCCATCTGCTGAAATACCTTATAACCTCGTCCGACAGGGTAAAATTCAGGTCTACCAATTCAGAAAGATTTAATTATATATTAAGCCCAATTTTGTAATTGCTTTTATGTAATCCTCTCACCCCAAGATCTTTGGTGGAGAGTAATCTGGGTCTCTATTCAGAAATACAGTATAACCACAGATTTGCTCAAATTGATCATATACCCTGCTAAATTCATGTAAGTTGTAAGTTGCCAGAACAGTTGATCATGGGAATGGTGTCCCACATATGGGCTTCAGTGTGCCCAGTGGATATTTAAACTACTTAGGTTTCCCAAAGTCAGTGCCCCTCAGCCTGGCAAAACCCCATAGCCCTCCATGGCATTGAGGGGGCAGGGGTCTATGGCTGTAGGACTCCATGATTCTGTAGAAGCTCCAGTTGGGTTATGCAGCTGTTATGGCAACCCTCTGTCTGGTTTAACAGTAAGTCCCCCACACCATCCCTGTGATGCTCAAACAGCATTGTGCATGCCACACTCTGCCAGAACTCTATAGGCATGCCCACTCCTCACCCCTTGCCTGGACTGGCCAACATAGTTGTGCAGGAATCTCTTGCACAGTCCTGGGCAGGGGTACAGAGCAAATGTGCAGAAAAGGCTCATAGGGCAGAGATACCCTTAATGCATATTTATTTATTGGAATCTTGGATAACACATTTTTTTCCCTTACTCACCACCTCAAGTTCCTATCTTCAAGGAATCTCATAGACATGCGTGTTCCCATAGGTCCACCCAGGTACCTTCCTCTGCATGCCAGTGATCCTGCCCCCATTCTGCCTCAGTTTACCACCCCAGGCGGGGAGGAGAGAGACCTCCTCTAGTCTCCTCCAATCCGTAAGTGTGCATCGGGAGGCCTCATTGACCCCTTCTATGGGGCCTGGTTGTGGATTTCTCAGGATGGCTAGGTCCCATCTTCAGGTGCCTGGAGCGAGTTCTTTTCCACTTTTTCTGGTCCCAGCCCTCAGGACGTTGGCACGCTAGGGAAGCCTAGGGGTGGGGCACATCGTGATGTGCCAGTGCTTCAGCTCCCGGACGACGTCCTCCTACCCTACAAGCTGTCTCGCTGCACCTCCACCTGTGGCCACGCAGGTGATGGTAGAGCAGTGGGACTTGTGACCCACCCCTCCCCAGAGGAGGAGAGCAGTCTCTAGGTGCTCAATCCTACCTCCCCCCTGGCCAGCCCTCCAGCCTCCTGAGTCTGTTCCCAAGCCCAGGTCACTGGCACCATGAGCAGTAGCCCTACCACTGCACCGGCAGGTTGGATAACACCTTTGAGCTAAAAGCTCATTTACACTGGTTCAACATCGTAAGACAATAGACAAGGTACATAGACATTACAAAACAGATAGGGGTATATACAGCAGGCAAGTACATTATGGTACATACAGATACAGATTCAAGCAAGTACAGTTAAAATATATCAGGTAGGAGAGGTCAACTTTATTGCAACAGTACTAAGAGCATACCTAAGGTGGACAAGCAAATTTATAGTGGTAGTTGAGCTTTAGAGCTTGCAGGTAGAGTAATGGAGGGTCAGAAGTAGTGGTGGTGACCAAAGGAGGGGAGACAGAATAGATGAGAGCAGGAGGAGGTGGGGCAGAGACAAAGGGGTGACAGAATAAGGGGTTGAATAGTCAGAGGGGTGGGATTGATAGAAAGCTACCCAGGGTTACATAAGTAGGTGATAGGACAGGACTGGGTGATGTGGGGGGATAGAGGATAAGGAAAGGATTTCAAAGTGGGGGGTGAGGTGAGAGGAAACCAGGGGAGGGGTTGAATATCGGGGGATTAATATTTGTGAAGATAAAGCAGTAAGGTGGGGGATAAAGAGGGGACGTGGGGGTAAGTGCTCAGTGGGGTCAGACCAGGCAGGGGAGGAGGTTGGGGGGAGATGGGTGCTATGCAGGACAGATAAGCTATCAATAACAGTAGGCTTAAGCACAGGAGATGCAGTTGCAGTTACTAAGAGTGGCCAGGTACTGCAGCAGCTTGGCCTTAAATGGGCGTAGTTTTGTTTCCTCAATCAGCTCATAGTTAAGGGAATTTAGCCAGCAGGGGGCTCTGTATTCGAAGGCCCATTGCCCTAGTGAGGTCCAGCGGAATGGGATAATGAAGGCAGCTTTACTCAACCCCCAGTTAGTCTGGAGGAAGTGGAGTTTCTTAGCAGTTGCCTCACACCAGGAGGAGCAAGACCTAGGGTGGATTTTTTTGTTAATAGACAGACTTGGTACTAAATTCTGCTATTCAGGTTTAACCAATCAGTGACTGGGTATAGTTCACAAATGAGAGTTAAACAGTCCACACCCAGGACTAGTCTGCAGGCTTTGTTTAAGACAATCTTGATTCACCTTAGTGCTGTATCGGTACCGGCTCCGTAGACTATCAGTTCATAATTTATGATAGAGAGCATGGAGCTATTAACTGCAAGCTTGATGGCACTTTCAGTGAGGCACTGCCTATGCCGGTAGAGCTGACCTAGTCTGGCACTAGCTGCCTTGGCAACATGGTCTATGTGATGGCTGTAGGAGAGAGCTGTCAAGGTAGACACCAAGGTACTTAAAGGTGGTGACCATTTCGAGTGTATCAATCTTATTATTGTAGATATTGAGGTGATGGGACTTATGACAATTGTGATGGGAGGCAAACAACATTGTTTTATTCTTAGTATAATTGAGCAAGAGCTTAGACTGAAGGAACCATTTATCCACAGCAGTAAAGTCGTCTTGCATGCCTTTTTCCAGCTCTTTCAGAGTAGAGTGACATGTGTAGAGAACAGCATCATCTGCATAATGAAGGATCTAATTCTGGCAGACTTTGGGGAGTTCATTTAGAAACAGGCTGAACAGCAGGGGGCCCAAAATGGAATCTTGGGGCACCCCTGTGTTGACATGCTGATGGTCGAATAAAACATCAATAATCTTGACCTGCTGGGTCCTGTTAGAGAGGTAACTCTAGAACCAGCCTAGAGAGACAGAGGATATACCAGTGTTAGAGAGCTGTGTGAGAAGCAAGTCATGGTTGACTATGTTGAAGGCCTTGGTGAGGTCGATGAAAGTGGCACCCACCAAGAGCCCACGGTCAAGTGCTTCATGGATATGACTGGTAAACTCAACCAATGCCATTGAAGTACTATGTGCCCTCCAAAAGCCATGCTGTTCCTGGCATGGAAGTTGTACTTATCAAGGTACGTACCTAACTGATCATATACTATCCTCTCTTGTGCCTTGGAGGGGGGGGCAGAATTGAGATTGGCCTGTAGTTGGCCTGGCAGGTTCTGTCCCCGCTTTTAAAGACCAGGGTGACCACCACAGCTTTCCAGCATTGAGAGGAAAATACCAGTGGTTAGTGAGAGATTTAGGATCCGGGTTAGAGGGGAGAGTAACTCATCCAGGGTGAGAGCCCATTGAGTCCGTCTGGTAACCTTTTCATTATATTTATTTTGTATTTTAAGCATTATTGTAATTGCTAGCTTCCATGGTATGAACCCATGGTGTGACTATATTATCTTGCATATTGTGGGCACCATTTCTACCTCAAAGCATTTTTGTGTTAAGTCATTATATGTCTGATGTAATTGCTGTAGTATATTTGTGTTTATAAAATGGGTAGGGAAAATGCGGTGCTTTTATTGTATGAAAAGCAGCACATGACCATGCGTATATCAGAGCATGACTGCACACCTGCACTTTTACCCCCATCCAAAACAATTCTGACATTTTATAAGATAGATAAACCACTCTGAGGTGTGTGGTCTCACTCTGATGTATGCACGCCTTGGGTGGTTGATGCACTCGGCCTGTGGCCTCGTACGTATATCAGAGCACAACCACACACCTCAGAATGGTTTATCTATTACACGTAACTGACATGTTCTATAATGTATTCTATTGCCTTATCCAATGAATGTGTAATCTACTGTATACTCCTGCCAATGTATGAAATCTATGTCTGTAACTAATCCGGGTCGCTTCTGAAAAAGGGACCTCCGGTGTCAGTGAGCTTACCTGGTTATCAAAATCTAAATAAATAAATAAAATACAGATCTTCCCTAACTCTGACACTATGTAATCTGACTGCTTGTGCTAGTTATTGTTCCTTGACTGATAATTCCCAGTAAATTAATTTGTGTTTCTCTATTTATTATATGTCTCAGCTACACCCCTAATTACAAACTTTAATGAATCCCCAAAAATGCTGTAACTAGTCTCATTGGAGTCATTAAATTGTTTAAATTCCAGAATTGTTTTTTGAATTGGGAAAATAGATTTTCAAAGCTCCTGATTGCCACAAGCCCCTGGTGTGCTCAAGATATGGCACACAGGGCTTGTGGCAGTCACCCGGTCAGTGATTGGGATTTTAAACCCATGAGCCAGGTGTCACAAGTTAGACCAATGTTTTCTGGTCTAAATTGTAGCATTCCAGGAGGGCTGTTTTTATATTGCCTGCACCAGATATTTGGGGCAAGCTGCATAAAGCCTGGAAACCGTTATAATTGTGCCCCAGAATTGAGAATTGGAAGCAGTTGCAGCAAAGTGGTTTGCACACCATCAAAACCTAAGTGTCATGGAGCAGGACTTATCTCAATCCCTCCACCATGCTTTGAAATTGAGCTTCCTGTCTTTAAGCACAGGCCTATCCATTCTCCACATTGTGTTTTTTATCCTTCTATTTCATCTTGATCAACTACAAATTAACTCCACAGAAGGTTGCTAAAGAAACATGAGGATCAGGGTACAGTGAAAGTCATAGATTCATGAGAAACTTGCTGGTAGTAGGGATGGGCTACCTGTGGGGTAGCTGGAGTGGGTACATTGGGTATCAATATTTTTTAGTCAGGTAGGGTAGTTCAGATAATTTATTACCCTACCCAACATGACAGTGCACTTTGAGGGTCAGGTACAGTGGCCATAGGGCCCATTGAGCTTGTCTGGTAACCATTTCATTGTATTTATTTTGTATTTTAAGCATTATTGTAATTCGCTAGCTCCCACGGTATGAACCCATTGTGTGACTATATTATCCTGCATATTATGGGCACCACTTCTCCCTCAAAACATGTTTGTGTTAAGTTGTCATATGTCTGATGTAATTGCTATAGCATATTTGTGTATGTAACTGACATGCTCTGTAATGTACTCTATTGCCTTATCCAATGAATGTGTAATCTACTGTATACTCCTGCCAATGTATGTAATCTATGTCTGTAACTAATCCGGGTCGCTCCTGAAAAAGGGACCACCGGTCTCAGTGAGCTTACCCAGTTATCAAAATCTAAATAAATAAATAAAGTACAGATCTTCCCTAACTTTGACACTATGTAACCTGACTGCTTGTGCTAGTTATTGTTCCCTGATTGATAATTCCAAGTACATTAATTTTTGTTTCTCTATTTATTATATATCTAAGCTACACCCCTAATTACAGACTTTAATGAATCCCAAAAAATACTATAACTAGTCTCACTGGAGTCATTAAATTGTTTAAATTCCCGAATTGTGTTTTGAATTGGGAAAATAGATTTTCAAAGCCCCTGATTTCCACAAGCCCCTGGTGTGCTCAAGATATGGCACATGGTGCTTGTGGCAGTCACCCGGTCAGTGATTAGGATTTTAAACCCATGTGCCAGGTGACATAAGTTAGACCAATGTTTTCTGGTCTAAATTGTAGCATTCCAGGAGGCTGTTTTTATGTAGCCTGCACCAGATATTTGGGGCAAGCTGCATAAAGCCTGGAAACTGTTACAATTGTGCCCCAGAATTGAGAATTGGAAGCAGTTGCAGCAAAGTGGTTTGCACACCATCAAAACCTAAGTGGCATGGAGCAGGACTTGGCTCAATCCCAGCACCATGCTTTGAAATTGAGCTCCCTATCTTTAAGCACAGATCCATCCATTCTCCACATATATTTTTTTCCCCTTCTATTTCATCTTGATCAACTACAAATTAACTCCACAGAAGGTTGCTAAAGAAACTTGAGGATCAGGGTACAGTGAAAGTCATAGATTGGTGAGAAACTTGCTGGAAGTAGGGATGGGCTACCTGTGGGGTAACTGCAGTGGGTACATTGGGTATCAGTGTTTTTTGGTCAGGTAGGGTAGTTCAGATAATTTATTACCCTACCCAACATAACAGTGCACTTTGAGGGTCAGGTACAGTGGCCATGGGTAACATGCCAGGTAGCGGGTAATTAAAATAAATCATTTTTCAGACAGCCTGTGGGATCCTGGAACTCTTCCAACATACAATTAGGGATTACATGCAGCCTGTGGGGTCTTCTCAGCAGACAGGAGCACATGACACTAGCCTGACAATCTGAATGCTCAGTTCTGGTGTCTGAGCTCCATCTGCTATGTGAGTGAAGAATATATCTGGAGCTTGGAGGGAGAGGGAGCAATCAATCAGCACTTGCTGAGCCTGCAATCGTGGTGAAAAAACTTAACATTAAAAAAAAAGGAAACACCAAGCACAGTCATCTACCAGCAAAGGAGGCTAGGAGAAAGGGAACTTGGGGGCTGAAGGGGAAAACTGGGGGTTTATGTGACTCGGTGCTCAGGAGAGAAGCAGAAAGGGGGAAAAGGGGCTAGATTCTGGCAGCAGTTGTGAAAGCCATTCAGGCTGTATACATTGTGTTGTTTGGTGCCCCGAGCCCTTTGGTGAAATAGTGCTGCTCTATGTGTCTTGGTATCCAGTAAACAAGGCAACCTAAACTGGGAGTCCACAAAAATGGTGACTCATTTACAGCACCTTTGTTCATAGCTACCCAGCAGTGAGGTGACCAGATACTGAGACGGGCAACATACCACAATGGGAAGTACATGGGTATGCATGCTCGTGCACACACGTAGGGAGGGAGAGACAGGGGAGGGATGGTATGTGGGAGGGGGTGTGGCAGGCAGCTGCAGAATGGATGGGAATTACAGAAGGTCCTAGGGAATGGTTAAGACCATACTTAGAGAAGCGTACACAATTTGTGACAATAAACAGGGATTACTCCACTGAAAGGGTGGGGTGAATAGGGGAGTACCACAAGGGTCCATATTAGGACCCCTGTTGTTTTTGATATTCAACAATGGTCTCCCACAAGTAATACAACACTCACAGATACAGTTGTATGCTGATGACACCATAATGGTGACTGTGGGATGAAACAGTATGGACCTACAAGAAAAAATGCAGGCTGATTTTGACAGCATGGGGGAGTTCTTCACCGGGTCAGACCTTGTGATGAACACAAAGAAAACAAAGGTGATGTACTTAGGACTCACACAAAATAAAAAAAAAAGGAAGAAGCAACTCACTATTAAAGTGAACACTGATACATATTTGGAACAGATGTCATCTTATACATATCTGGGAATTATATTTGATGAGGAAATGACCTTTAGATAACATATTGAATCATAAGTTGACAGAGTAAGTAAAAGAGTTGGGGCACTGCGGAGAACAACTAGTTGTCTAAATATGAATAGTAGAAAAAGGGTAGCTGAACAACTAATACTCCCTGTACTAACATATGGGGACTTAATATAACAAACCACCAATAAATCACTTCTAAGAAAATTGGATTTTGTTTATGATAGAATTGCTAGATACGTACTACAGTGTGAGTTAAGAACACATCATTGTGTGATGTTGACCACACTACAGTGGCAAACACTTGAGAACAGATGTGCCATGATGTGGCAAAAACTAATTTATAAATAGTATGTAGACTACCCAGAACATTATATTAACAAATGCCTGTTTGGAGGGAGTGACCAAGTAAATACAAGACCAAAGAGAAATTGTCAAATAAATAAGATTACTGCCCCTGTTAATAAAAATAGATATGGTGATAAGACCCTATGCCATCAAGCTGCTAAATATTGGAATAACCTACCTCATTCTGCTCGATTGTTTCCAGTGTACAGCCAGTTTTTATGGGAATTGACAGTATTAAGTTATGTAAGATGTTTATGTTTCTAGGTATATTTAAATGAAGGAATAACTATAGAGAGGTGGTATAGGAAATATAACAATTGATTGCTTGAGTATCGTCATGTAAGTATAAGTATATATGTGCTATTGTTATAGTTGTATGTTTTTTGCACAGTTAGATTTTATTGGAACCAGATAGTACTGGGCTTTGTTAAATGTTATATGTTTAATGTAAGTCTGAATGAATGAAATAATAGGATGTTTGAGCAGTAGTAAGGGATTAATGTAATGTTTGGTTGTAAATGTATTGTTAATGTATTTTATTTTGTTTTGTTTTTATTTTATTTCTTATTCTATTCTATTTTATTTTTATATATTTTGTATAACTAATAGGATGTTTGCATGGGTAACACGTTGTAAACAGGACTTTCCTGTAAACTGGGCCTTTGGCTTAAAGATTTGTTTCCTGTAAAATAAATTTTACTACTACTACTACTACTACTAGCATGGTGGGAATGGTGGTTGGCTGGGAGGTGAGGTGCAGGGTTGGGGTCCGTGCAGCACAGGTTTTTTTTGCTGGCAGATGGCTTTTAAATTTTTTCAGTTTTCATCCCCCAATGTACCCCTGGAGTTGAGAATCCATAAGTAGGGGTGCAGGGGTGGTGCAAATAAGACCCGTAGGTCTTGGGCACCTCTTTTGTCCATGCTGTGAGTGTACATCACTGAAATTCATTTTTGGCAATGTACACTCGCCGTTATGGTGATTGCTATTCCGCGATCGCCGTTATGACATGGAACCATGTGTCTCAGCATAGTGAAAGCCATTTTAGACTGTATTAAGAAACTGTCTGTTAGGCACCCCAAGCCCTGTCTGTCACAAAGCTACTCTGTGTGTTTGTGCAGTATAGTAAAAGCTATTTAGGCTGTATTACACACACTGCCTTGTTTGGTGCCCTGAGCCCTGTCTGTGACATATACAGTAGCTACTCTGTGTGTCTCTGCACTATGGTGAAAGCCATTTAGACTGTATTAGGTGGCCAGAGCCCTTTCTCTCACATAGCTATTCTGTGTGTCTATGTGCAGTATAGTGAAAGCCATTTAGGCTGTATTACACACTGTCTGTAAGGTGCCCCGTGCCCTGAATGTGACATATAACTACTTTCTGTTTCTCTGCAGTATAGTGAAAGCCATTCAAGCTGTATTAAACACTGTCTGTTAGGTGCCCCAAGCCCTACCTGAAACATAGCTACTCTGTATGTCTCTGCAGTATAGTGGAAGCCATTTAGGCTGTATAATTACACACTGTCTGTTAGGTACCCCAAGCCCTGTCTGTGACACATAGCTACTCTGTGTATCTGCAAAAAGCCATTTTGGCTGTATTACGCAGTGTCTGCTACATGCCCTGAGCCCTGTCTATGACACATAGCTACTCTGTGGCTCTGCATAAAACCATTTTGGCTGTGTTACACAGTGTCTGTTAGGTGCCCCAAGCCATTGTGTGACATAAAGGTACTCTGTGTCTCTGCATAAAGCCATTTCAGATGTATTACATATTTTCTGTTAGATGCCCCAAGCCCTGTCTGTGACATAGCTACTCTGTGTGTCTCTGCAGTATAGTGAAAGCCATTTCAGCTGTATTACACAGTGTCTGTTTAGGTGCTCCGTGCCCTTTGTGTGACATATAGCTACTCTGTGTCTCTGTATAAAGCGATTTGAGTTGTATTACACATTGGTTATTAGGTGCCCTGAGCCCTGTCTGTGACATATAGGTACTCTGTGTCTTTGCATAAAGCCATTTAGGCTGTATTACATGTTAGGTGCCCTGATCCCTGTCAAAGGTACACCGTGTGTGATGTCTCTCTGAGGCATAGCGAAAGCCATTGCTGTGTCTACTGTGTCTCATATTTCCCAGTCTAAGTTTACTGAAAAGAAGCACAGTGCTGTTGCAAGTGCAACTGAAAAGGATGTGAACATTATGAATCCTAGTACTAATAAAAGAAAATAGCAACAATAACAACCAGGACTAGCATTAACCATCCTCCTGAACCAAAAAAGTGTTAGCAATGGAATGGTAGTAGAGTTTTGGAAAGAACCGATAGGAATAGCTCATAGGGTACTAAATGTTTTGTCACATGTGTCAGGATACTTCCAGCTGCTGAAACAGCATGCAAAGACAAGAAGGCATCCTCTTCTAATATAAGCTCATATGCTGAGGAAGCGAATGCTGATAAAGATGGTGGAGATAGCAGGAACTGGAAATGGGATAACCCAGGCTATGTCCCACATGATGATGACATCCCTTCCACTTCTTCTGAATCTTGTGGCAATGAGGTCTGTACTAGTTTTAATGAGGGGGTAGGAGGGGATGCTGCTGTAGGGCATGAGAGGTAAGTGCAGAAAAAAAATCACATGCTAAATGTAAAAATAAGATGAGAATGAATGAGAAAAATTCATGTAAGCAAGGAAATGGTAATGCAGAGTTTCCTCCAGGTCCTTGACTGTACAAGAAATACTTCCAGGCACAATAGTACATAGCACAAAGGGTAAATCTTTAGTGTGGAATTTATCTGATATTGACACTGCAGACAATTCTCGAGCTGTATGCAGTCTGTGCAAAAAGAGTGTCAGTTGTAGTGGCAAAGTGGAACATTTTGGAACATCAGTAATGATACAGCATTAAAAGGCAATACACCCAATTAAATGGGGCAGGGCAAGGGACAGTGTGGATGGATATGGGCGGTAGTAGATGGGATGGTGGAGGTGACCATGGTGACAATGAGCCCGAAGCAGGAACTGACATTGAATTACTTGATGTGTCCTTGGAGTCTTCCCAGGCATAGATTGTTTTATTCTGACCTCATCAAGTACTGCAAAATCCCACAGTACTAGTACTCCATGTGAAAAATGCATAAAAGGTGCAATCCCACACAATTAAAAATATCTCTTCATTCTCATCAACTAACATTAAAAGAAAGTGTTACGAGAACACCAGAATTTACCTGCAAGCATCCAAAATGCCAGCTATTAAATAGAGCCTTTGCAGAGCTGTTGGCCGATTGTTAATTCCCTTTTGCTTTACTTTACCAGAAAGGTTTCCTCAAATTCATGAACTGGATTGAACCATGGTACACCATTTCCTGTTCTACATATTTCTCAAAGGCTGTTCCACATTCATATGGCTTGGTGTGTAGAGCGGTCACTAAACAGTTGAAACTCTTTGAGATGAAACAGGTTCACATAACCATGGATATATGGACCAGCACTCAAACAGTTGTCTACATGACTGTTACAGCTCATTGGGCATATTTTCAGTTAGAACACAATATCCCCTGATCTACTGAAAGTAGTAGGAAGCAGGCTGTATTATGTGTCAGAACTTTTGAAGAAAACCACACTGCTGTGAATATTTTGCAGGATCTGCAAAATCAATTCCAGAAATAGCTAACTCTGTATTCCTTATCTTCAGGGTTCATAGCATCAGATAATGATGCCACCATAGTTAAGACTATTAGAGATGACCGCTACCAACACATCTCTTGTTTTGCACACTGTTTAAATCTTCTCATCCATAGTTTCTTAAATGGAAACAGAAATTTTGACAACCTGTTAGGCCTTGCTAGGAAAATATGTGGGCATTTCAGCTACTCTGTGAAAGCACAAAAACTTCTGAAAGTGCTGCAGAGGTCAAACAATTTACTCTTGCATGTATTAGAGCAGGAAGTTCCAACCCACAGGAATTCAACATTTCACATTTTGGAAAGGATTCTTGAATAGAAAAAAACTGCACATGACTATACCATACAAAATCAAATAGGTAAAATGGACATCATGTTCAGTTCCAGCAGCTGGAATCTACTGGAATTTTACTGTAGGTCACGTTATTGGAGTCATTAGAGGCTGCCACATGTGATGCCAGTGTTGACAGTACAATTCTAGCTCAAATTCTTCCTCAGATCAGATTTCTTCATCTTTCCTTGGCAACATAAAAAAGACTCTTGGTCAAAAGACGATGCTGCCACTGTTAAGCTGGCAGATGACTTGAATCTCAGACTGCTGACTGATCAGACTAAATGCCATGTTCAAGAATTACACCTATATGTTGGTTATGTTGATAGATCCCTGCTTTAAGTGGAACATTGAAGCCATCCTTCCTGCAGGGGAAGACATTGAGTATTGAAGAGATGTTCTACTAATCAAATGTGGCATTGTCCTACAAACACCTTTAATTGATGTACAGCAGTCAACCCCTGCTGAACCGTCACAGTGCACATCTGCCACAGACAATAGCACATCTATTAGTTCTTCACAGTCAGCAGTGTCATCAGCGAGGGAAAAGGCATCTACAGATACTTTTCAGGCATCCAATATTCAGGTTCAGGAAGGCAAATCACTTATAAGTCACCTGAAACAACATGGACTGGTAGCCTGTAAAAAAAGTACAGCTGTTTCAACTGCCTGACTGGTAGCTGTCTCACGCAGCACAATGATCCTGGAGTACTTTGCAGACCATACTGTGCCTGGTCTCAAAGAAGATTTATTACTCTGTTGGAAACAAAAGAGAACAATATGGCCAGATCTAGGAAATCTTGTAATAATGTACAGTACCTTAGTTGTCCACCTTCAAGCATGTATTCAGAACATGTTACTGCAGCTGAAGGAATAATCACTGACCATGGAAAACTGCTAAGTCCTGCAAATGTGGAATATCTTACATTTCTCATAACGAATGCTGACAATTTCCCTATTGTAACAAACACTAAATTATGTGAATCTGACCATGAACATGAACAACAGCCTGCAAACAGTGATACTGAATATGATGATGAGGTTGTATAATAAATAAATGGATCCATCACCACTGCCACCATGTAAGCCACATGTGCCACACTAGTACTACTCTTAGTTTTCTTTTGTCAGGCATTTGATCAATGCCCACCATGGGTATAATTTCTGGAAACAGTAGCAGTCTCACTCAGAGCAGCTGTACTTCTCAAACCTACCTCAGCAATGCCTGCCATGGATATCATTTTTTAAGACAGCAGCAGGCTCAGTCACAGCAGCAGTGCCTCTTGTACCTGCTTCACCAATGCTCACCATGGGTATAATTTTTCGGACACAGCAGAAGGCTCACTAAGAGCAGTTGCACCTCTTGTAACTATCTCAGCAATGCCCACCACAGGCTCACTTAGAGCAGCTGCACCTCTCCTACCTGCCTAAGCAATGCTCAGACATGGGTATACTTTTTGGAAACAGCAGCAGGCTCACTAAGAGAAACTTCACCTCTCATACCTGCTTAAGCAATACCCACCATGGGTATAATTTTTGGAAACAGCAGAAGGCTCACTAAGAGCAGCTGCACCTCTTGTAACTGCCTGAGCAATGCCTCCATGGGTATAATTTTTGCAATGACAATAGGCTTGCTAAGAGCAGCTGAGCCTCTTGTACCTACCTCAACAATGCCAGCCATGCGTATAATTTTTTAAAACAGCAGCAGACTCAGTTACAGCAGCTGCACCTCTTCTACCTACCTTAGCAATGCCCGCTGTGGGAATAATGTTTTGGACACAGCAGCAGGATCACTTATAACAGCTGCATCCCTCATACAGAACCTGCCTCGGCAATGCCCTCCTTGGGTGTAATGGCTTGGGGTACCTAACAGTCTAATAGTCAGTGAAAACAGTCTTTTACATGATTTTTATTATGGCCAGGGTCAGGTAATCAGGCAGCAGAATGGGTCGGGTAGTAACTACCCAACCCGACTACCCGTTTTTCATCCAGGAATTTTTAGGGTACCCTTGGGTAGTCTTGGTGGTCAGGTATTTTAGTACCTACCCATCCCTAGTTGGAAGGGAGACAGCAGAGGATTGTGTATGATGGAATCAAATCAGAAGACAGGGAGTTTACCAGTGGGGTGCCACAAGCGTGAGTCATAGGTCCAGTCCTTTTCAATAAGTGGATTAGCAACATGAAAGAAGGAATACAATGGTAGATGTGCTTCTTTGCAGATAACACTTAGCTCCATTGCAGGGCAGAGGTAGGAAGGAGATTAGGGATATGCAGAAAGACGTGCAAAAGCTAAAGAGGTAGTCAAAGGTTTGGCAGTTAAAATTCAATGCCAAAAAGTGCAAGGTGACGTATGTAGAGAATAAGAACCCATGCATTGAGTACTGGATGGAGGGGGTGGCAAACCAAGCATGACCTCTGAGGAAAGAGACCTAGGGGTCATTATCAGTGGCTTAAAACAATTAAATCAGTGTAACAGGATCTACACTAAGCAAAGAGAATGCTGCATGTATAGGAGAGGGCACTGACAGTAAAATAATGGAGGTATTACTTCCTTTCTGTAGATCGCTGGTGAGACCTCACTTTGAGGTACTGTGCCCAGTTCTGGAGTCTTCACATAAGGGATTATAAGGATAGGCTGGAGACAGTGCGGGTGATCAAAATGATTCAGGGCTAGCAGGGCAGATCTGAGAAGGTTCGGCCCAAGCCACTGAAAATATACATGTGGGAGGCCAGACAAGAGAGGGGAGACATGATAAAGATCTTCAAGTTCCTGAAAGGAATGAACCTGGTAAACTGTGCAGAACTATTTACAGTAACATATGTAGCAGATCAAGAACATGGGAGCATAAGAGAAACTGTTGGAGGGGAGATTCAACAGAGAAGTGAGATAGTTTTATTTTACAGAAAGGGTGGTGGAGTCATGGAACAATCAGCCAGCTGATGTGGTGGGGGCCAAAACTATCAATTGTTTTAAACATGGCTGGGACAGAATCAAGGGTTTAGTGGTTGCGCTGGGTGATAGATTTAGGGTGGGAAGCATGGGGGTAGATATTGTGGGTTAGAACCCTGTATGGACAATAGGTTCAGAGGTTGTTAGGTTTATGGACAGACTCAATGGACCAGTTGCCTTTTTTCTGATGTCATTGTCTATGTTTCTGTGTTAAATGTAAACAGTGTATTATCTAATTTTACATATATTTCCATATTCTACAGTATGTATAAAATTTTGTGTAATGCAGGTCTGTAAGTAAAACATACTGTATATCAATCCTTGAAAATGTTTTATATCCATTAGGAAAGACTAACTATTTATCTACAGTTAGAGAATAATATCTAAATATATCTAAAAGGAAAGGATTTGAAGATATTTAACTGTATTGATTTTGGTTTTCTTTGCACCAATTAACCTGTTCATATGTGATAGTGTCAGGTTTTTATCTCCTGCCAAAACATATGGTGATGGGAATTTAGCCACAATAAAATAATCAAACATATATATATATATAGATTTATATATATATATATATATAGATATATATAAATATATATATCTATATATATATATATATATATATATATATTATGGTAGCACGGTAGTGCTACCATAGTTAGGGTTGAGGAGCCATTTACATGTTAAACCTAAAATTTTGCACCTTAATAACTTTACAACCATTCAGTGGATTTGCCTATAATTTGGAACATATGATCAAGACCCAAATGCCTTGGGATCTGCCAAGTCTTGTATCAGTCAGGTATATGGCTGCGGAGTGTATAAGCTTGATCTGCGTGCACGTTTACACTTTTTTGGAATTCTATGGTTATCTCTACAGGTCGCACGGTTTGCACGACCGGTCCAAAATCTTCAGGGAACATGCGGCTGGGGTCCCCGATGTGCTTTTTAAAGATTTTGTGAAAAAATATTAAACGGTTCAAAAGTTGTTCAAAAAACAAGTTCCCATTATAAGTCAATGGGGAAAGTTAACAAAAAGTTTGACAGTGTCGCAAATGCAGTCTTTACTTTCGAAAATGGCCCTTTTACTGTCGCAAATCCACCATTTTGTTTTCAATTGGTGATCAGAAAAATGTTTGGCATTTAAATATGGGACCCTCTAGCAACCTAATTCTTTTTGTATTCACCTAGTCGGACCCTGAGGATGCTAGCCATGTCTTTATTTTGGGGTAAAATACCCCAGAAATATGTTTTTCAAATTTCTGGAAAAAGTACTTTTGTAAAGTACCTTCGCACTTGCAACACTGTTGAATAAATTTGCGAAAGCTTTCAAGAGTTTGACAGTACTTTTCTAGGCTGTAGGAAAATGACAGCAATTCTTTGGCACCCTGCTGCAAAAGAACGGTTTGGTATTTTGCCTGAAATTGGGAGAAAACGCAGCCGACATCTCACAGATGTTCCTTTCAGTGTTTCATTGAAAAATATTACACAGCGGCAAAATTACAGCACTCCAAATTTGACACTTTTTCCCATAGGATAACATTACGGTGTCCGACGCATTACAGGAATCCTTTGGTGACCTGCTGCAAAATAACGGTTTGGTCTTAAATTTGGAAGGAAGACAGCCAACATCCCACAGATGTGCCTTTTAGTGGTTTGGTGAAAAAATATTACAGGGAGGCAAAGTTATGGCACTCCGAACTTCTCTTTTTTTCCCATAGGATAACATTACAGTGCTCACCACGCATTTCAGGGCCCGTATCTTGGAAACGGTGCGAGATACGGACTTTTCGTCGGAAAAGTGCTTAGCCCCCTAATTGGGAGCTAAGTGCAAAACTAGCCAGGATACTGATAATTCATATGACTTTTACATTTTTTTTCTATGTCATACGGTTCCTGAGTTATAAGCAATTTACTATTCCAAGTCCTCATTTTGTGTTCCGAGAGCCATTATTTTGCATACATTCTTTGTACTCACTGTCTTTCTATATGCAGCTTTTGGGGAAAACTTTTGTGTGCATTTCCATAACTCTTACCCTTAATACTTCTGCTTCTGGTTCTGTACCTGTTTCAGTTACTTTTCCTGTCTACGCCACCTTGTGCGTTACTCTTTGTGTTTTCATTTGTGCTTCTGTTTCTGTAATTTTAACCATTTGTGTCTACAGTACTGTTTATCTTTGTGTTTCGCTTTGTGGCATTATGCGCATTACCATTTCTGTTTGTGGGCACTGTGTTACTATGTGACAAGAATACAATATACTGCGGGAGCGCAGGGCCCTGTCGCTGGTCCCATCGCTGTATTACTTTCACTGTTTCTCAGTATTGTTTATCTTTGTTTTTCACTTTGTGTCACCATGTGCATTACCATTTCCATTTCTGGGCACTGTGTTAGTATGTGTGAAGACATCACGTGGTGTGAGTGCGTGGCCATTCGGCCCCGCTCCTGCCACCACATTACATTCACTATTTCTCATTATCATTCTCAAAAAGAAGGGAAATTAGAGGCAAAAAACTCAGTTTAATGCATCAGTTAGGGTTGTTCCACAGTGACAAAAGTGAGGAAATTCAGTGTTAGGGTTGAAACCCCTTGACCCCCAGCCCACCCTCCAACTGGCATCAGGGTGCACGTTGGGGGTCGCCGGTCCTAACTCTCACCCCATTCTCCTATACCTCTGCTTCTTTACACATGTGATGGGGTGAGTGTTAAGGCTGATGACTCTAATGCGCACCCGATGCCAGATGGGGTGGTGAAGGTGGGGGTCAAGGGATTTCAACCTAACACTGAATTTCTCACTTTGTCGCTATGGAACAACCCTAACTGATGCATTTAACAAAGTTTTTGCCTCTAATATATATATATATATATATAATAAATAGATACGATATATAGATATATTTATACAACAATGTTTTTGGGATAAATGACAGGATAAAAACTAATATCTCAGCCAGGTCATGGAGATATCAGTGATATCTTCACATAGCTTCAGTGAAGACATCGCGAGCCTGACTGACTGTTGCTATAGCAACACTTGCTCAGGCTCACAGTGTATTCACTGAAGCTCCAACTCTCTTCCTGCTGCTGGTAGCAGATTTTTTTAACCAAACCAGACAGTAATTTGAACATGACACAACAGATCTAACTTGTACCGGGACAACTTATTTAAAACATGAATCAGCTGTTCAGTTTACTATATTGAAACAAAGCGCTCCATCACGCTACTACTTAACACCAGCTCAGTCCCGCTACAACAACCATCAAAACTGCAACTACTGGAAGTTGGAAAACATGTACAAACTGGCACAATTAACCAGATAACATTTTTTTTTATAAATATTTCTAAAAACCACACATTTCCTAGGTGTATACAAAGACAGTGCCTCACTATTAACCTGTGGAGCACTGTGTTAAATGACACATGTGGCAGGTTCTCTTGCAGAACAAAACAACATATGTAAGGGGTTCTATTACGGTGCTCAAAACATACAGGGCTGGATATTCAAACTGCGCTATTCTGTGGCACAAGCCCTTGCGCTGCACAAAATAGTTGCACAGGGGTGTGGCCAGGGTGATATTCAATGGAGTTGCGCTATTGAGCAACTCCTTTGAATATCATCCCCCAGACACAGCCACAGTGCATGGCACAGTGGAACTTGTGCCACCGCAAGTGGTCAGAGTGGAGCATTCAAGATGCAGTGGCACAAGTACCATTGCGCCATGGGCAAATTTCTGATATTCAAAAGGTGACACGCAAATGGGGCCATAATTCATGCAAGGCTCAGGGGGAGCCATTTGCATCTATTTATGGCCCCATTTGTATGCCATTAGCATGCAAGTGCACTGATCCCCGAGGACTTGTGCCTGGTGCCCTGCCAGACAGCAGCCATCAGGGACCCATGCCCCCTGCAGCCCGATCGCGGGCATAAGTGTAAAACAACCTCACTTCACCAGCCCGATCAAGGGCATATGTGTAAAACACCCCCCCTGACTGCCCATCAGGGCATATGTGTAAAACAATCCCTCATCATTAGTTTGCTGACCACGTGTCATTTTGTAACACTTCATTTCGAACACGGAGTCTGTCAATATTTCCATCATATTCGGTGGTCCAGTGATCGTGGTAGTATCGCTGGGTCAGCAGCAACACTTCAATTATTTGCTCTGGGATCGGCTTGCCGGAGCCCCACCATCCCGGCCTCAGCCAGTGGAGGCAGCATCCCACCCACCCGCCGCCCCGCCGCCCGCTGACTGACTGCTCCGGTAGGCTGCACGCCCATTGGTTCAGAGTAAGAGACAATGGGCGTAATTATATTAGCAGCAGCAGTTCAGATATGTGAATGAATGATTCATTCACATATCTGGACTGCCTTAGACGGTATGGGCTGCAAGCAACCCATTGGCTCTTGCTCTGACCAATGGGGCATGCGCCCAATGGGCAGTCTGTCAGCTGGCGCGGCGGTGGGTGGGATGCTGCCACCCGCCGGGCTGATTGGGGAGTGGGGGCCGTGGGTGGGCGGGGTGGGGGACTAGTGATCACCAGGTAGGTGGTCCTTGGGGGTGTTTGACTCTTTGATGCCCGCGATCGGCTTTTATGTCCACTGGACCACCAGTGATATGTTCTTGGGGGTGTTTGACTTTGATGTCCGTGGATCGGCTAGTGGGGTGGTTTTTTTTTACACATATGCCCGTGGATCGGGCCAGTCGGGGAGGGGGTTACTTATATGCCCGTGATTGGGCTGCAGGGGGTCACTGGGAGTATGTTGAGGGCCACCCACAGGTGGCAGCTGCTGTGTTGCGCCCTGCAATGCGGCAGCTCACCTGTGGGTGGCCCTCAACTTACTCCTTTTTTTGGTTCAAAGTTGTGCAGGCGCAGGTTGGGGGTTGCGCCTGCACAACTCTGCACAGCCCGCTGAATATCGGGCTGTGCAGTTTATGCATGGTTCCTCCCCCTCCGGTTCAGCATGCCTTCATTAGCATTGCGCTGTTGCTCAGCTTGACTTGGGGGGCGCAACTGCCTCCTTCTGAACATGGCAGAATGGCGCAATTTTGGACTTGCGCAGGTGCAACCCTATTGCGCATGGAGAAACCCTTTTGAATATCCAGCCCACATTGTATAAACAGAACATGACATGGCCCGGCTGAAGATATCATATTTATCTTCACTCGAGTCCAATGACATCATGACATTCATGAGATATCATGATACCATTGGCCTCTCGTGAAGATAAATATGATATCTTCAGTTGGGCCATGTCATATCCCCTATATATATTTGCAAAGAAAACCAGATTGTCATGGTTGGATCCACGACAGGAGCTCGACAACAATTTTGTCGAACGCCTCGTCGGCGACACTGGCAGGTCGACCATATTCTGCAGTCATCTGCTGGTTCACACTGTCTGTCCTTGTTTTCTTTGGGGGCTTTGCACGAACTCCCACCCTCATGGGAGGCTGCACCCCCACCCCACTTAAATATTATCAACTCTGGTCGGAGCTGCATTGGGGGTGCGGACCCCGACAGACAGCACCGGGATCCAGCGGGTTTCCCACAACGGCATGGCGCTGTAGTCACTGTGGGGGACCTTGCTGGTGAAATGTCACTGTTGGGGGGGTAACTGGTCATGGTTTAGGGCATATACACACACCATGGTATAACATTGCTGTTTTTGTTTTGTTTTAATAATGATATATCCGCCACCTGAGTCTACATGTTTTTTCATAATTTGCCCCCAAGATCCCTCTTAAATATAATAGAAAACCCAGCAATCAGTTATAAATGGGGCATGAATTCTCCATCCTCCATAGAGATTTAATATGTATTTAAAGTCCTGTTCCTGAAAATGTATTTCTTGAAGGAACAAACATTTCAGCTCCTGTTTTTTTTGTTAGAATTTACTCATTTCCATAACTTTGTTCTATCTCTCATTCCTTCAAGATCCAGGGCATGCATCTAATATAACTAATCATCTGTGTGATATAAGAAGAAGGGAGGATGATACCCATGGGGGGGAAGGAAGGCAGAAACAGAGGGGATGGGGATGATGGATGGAGAAATCACAGAGGGAAGGGTTCTGGAGGGTTTGAGGGCACTGAGGGTGGACAAGGCACCAGGCCCAGTTGGCATCTACTCCAGGGTACTGAAGGAGCTGGTAGTGGTCCTGACCGGACCTTTGGCAGACCTATTTAATGCCTCACTACACTCAGGGTGTGTACCTTAGGATTAGAAGATGGCTCATGTGGTGCCCCTCCACAACAGCGGCCCCAAGGATGAACCGGGGAACTACAGACCAGTAAGCCTGACATCCATCTTGGGTAAGCTGATGGAGACTATCCTGAAGGAGAGGCTGGTGGTCCTCCTGGAGGTCAAAGAGTTACAGGACAGCAGACAGCTTGGCTTCATAAGTGGAAGATGCTGCCAAACCAACCTGGTGGACTTCTATGACTGGGTAACTAGGCAATTGGATGGGTGTCATGCAGTGGATGTCCTGTACCTTGACTTCAGTAAGGCGTTCGACTCATTGCCACGTGGGAGGCTGGGAAGTAAGTTAAAAGGCACAGGGATGAATGCAAAGCTGGTGAGATGGGTAGGGAACTGGCTTCAGGGAAGACAACAGAGGGTGGTAGTGGATGGGGAGCTCCCATCCCCAAGGGTAGTGATGAGCAGGGTTCCACAGGGCTCAGTGTTGGGATCAGTGTTGTTTGGGATAGTCATTGTAGACATATCATTGGGCATCACTAGCAAGGCCAGTTTGTTTGCTGATGACACCAAGATGTGAACAGTGGTGGATGACCTGGGGGGGGTAGGGGTTGCAGGATGATCTCACAAAGCTGGAAACCTAGTCAGACACTTGGCAACTGGGGTTCAATGTCAAAAACTGCAAGGTGCTGCATTTTGGGGTGAAAAACCCAAGCAGGAGTTACCAGCTGGGGTGAGTGCAGCTAGCGAGACAGAGGAGGAGGAGAAGGATCTGGGAGTGCTCATTATGGGGTCAATAAACAACTCAGCACAATGTAGGAAGGCAGCTGCAAAAGCCAGCAAAATGCTGTTTGCATTGTAAGGGGTACATCCTCAAGGAGAGGGAAGGTGATTCTGCCACTGTATAGATCACTAGTTAGACCACACCTGGAGTACTGCATGCAGTATTGGTGCCCGTATCTGAAAAGGGACATTAAGTTACTGGAAGGGGTGCAGCGCAGAGCGACAAAGATGACCAAGGGGCTGGGGAACTTATCATTTGAGAGGAGGCTGAGGGAGTTGAACATGTACTCATTAGAGGAGAGGAGAGACGGTGGGATATGATTGAAACCTTCAAGTACATGAAAGGAATAAACAAGACAAGTACAGAGGGGCTGTTCAAAGCAAGGGAGGAAGGGGCACCCAGGGCCATTATATGAGACTGGAGGGAGGACAGTTCAGGAGGGAGATGAGGAGATACTTTTTTATGGAAAGGGTGGTAGCTGGGTGGAATGCATTACTGGTGGAAGTGGTATCGAGTAGAACAGTGGACTGCATCAAAAGGGGTTGGGACAGGGCAAGAGGGAGGGTCAAGGGAGGGGAAGGGTGGGAGGAGGGGCAGCTGCAGAATAAGGGGTGCTAGCTGCTCATTTGAGCAGACTTGATAGACCTCTAGGCCTTTATCTGCTGGCAAATTTTGTATGTTCGTATGTTCATAAAAGATAACACAATGTAGCATAGAAGGTATGCACAGCACTTAGCACCTTGACCCTTCCCATCATGTTAACATTAATCAAAAGTACTGCAGAATAAAAAAACTAACGATTATAATAGTCCTCCCTTTGGTTTCATTTATTAAACAACTCTCTGAACCTTTCTTGATATGTTCTCTGTACTAGTTCTGACAAATCCATCCTGGTCCTGAACCTCCACCAAAACTGTTTAAAGTGCTTTTAGCCAAAAATGACATAACTGGACCAGCCTGCTGGTGCAGTGGTTAGATTTTCATGTGCGACACCGATGACCCGGGTTTGGGATTGGACCCGGGGAGTCAGAGGGCAGCCAGGGGAGAAGGATTGAGCATCCTGGTGACTGCCCTCCTTCTACAGGGGGACAGAGGGGTAGAGTGTCTGGCGCTTGACGGACACCTGGTGGAGGCTGGGGGCACCACAGAGACTGGTGCTAGCATGCTAGTGGGGTGGGGCAGATGCTATACATCATTGCACGTCCCTGCCCCCGAGGCAGTATACTCAAACAATTGCTGGCCACCCAGGATGAAGCCTGCCTCCGGCACTTGCCCTCAATGGTTCGCTGAATCCCAATTACGGCTCTTGCGGCATTGCCAGCCCTGAACTCTGTCCTGGGGGGGAAACCAGGGTGGTAATGTTGGTGGTGGTCCCTGCCGACACCTTCTCCCTTCGTAGATGGGCCTGTCCAGTGCCGTAGCCTTGCCTTGGGGGGGGTAAGCCAGGGGGTATCAGTGGGGGCAAGGCAAATAGGAGAAGGAGGCAGGTTATCTGGGGGCTGGAGCAGAATAGTAGGGTGGCTACCTCAAAGAAAAAAAAATGCCATAACCAAAATAATTTTAGAACTAAATCACAGCTCCATACCATCCACCCAACAAACCAACCCCACACCCTCATAATACAAAATGAACTCAGTGACAGAAGTTCCTCACACCCCAGGGTCTGGAACTAGCTACTCCCTCCCATTCAAACCAGCCACATTTCTTTGGGTTAATATTTTGTTAAAATGAAAAAAGTACATAAGCTTAAAGTCTCTCAGACATTTTATATATATTTATGTCACTCTGTAATACAGCATATATTTACTTTCATGTATTTACTCTCTCCGCTTCCTCACTTCTTCCTTATCTTCTTCACTCTTACTATCAGTGGCACCCATATACATTTTGCTCTGACCCTCTTCCCTACTAGTACTCTGCTCTGTAGTTCCTTTCTTAGAGCTTTCACCTGTACTCTGGTCATCAAATGTTCCTTCTTTATATGGTGATT
Organism: Neoceratodus forsteri; assembly: GCA_016271365.2. Taxonomy (NCBI): domain Eukaryota; kingdom Metazoa; phylum Chordata; order Ceratodontiformes; family Ceratodontidae; genus Neoceratodus; species Neoceratodus forsteri. The sequence goes on from CM057449.1 coordinate 1,607,833,219, forward strand.
TAGACTCAGAAAAGTTAGCTTCAATTTTAACATCCTCTTTAATCTCACATTCAGCTTCCCATGGTGATACAACAAATTCTCATCCATCCTAACAATTTTACTCACTGCTTTGCTGGTGGGATCACTGAGAAACACAGACTGTATAATGATTAAAGAGCAACTCTTTAACTTTTTGAAATATTTCTTCTTGGCTACCACATTTTGTGGTAAACAAGGAATACCTGGATGTTCTTTGTCCATAAGGGAGGCCCTTATCCATCTTAGCCTTCTTATAGCTTCCTGGTATGAAAATTGGTGAGGCTTCACAAATATAAAGCATTGTAGCTTCCCTTGGTAGTTTGGATTTAGTGGTCCTCTATGGGCCCTATTCAGCTAGACCTCATTATCTAGGAATTTTCTACCAAGTATGTCTATAAATAAACACTTGAAATAAAGTAATAGTGTATGGGAGAGCCATATTGTATGCCATTTGTATCAAAACACAGGGCTGTTGTACCATTGATGTGATGTCAGGATGCTGTTGTACCATCTTGAGTAAGTCACATCAATGGTAGAACAGCATCATTCGACATTGTGCATGTGCAGATCTTTCAATGTGCTGTACTCCGGGAAATGGTCACCGCTGTTAAAGCTGGCATCAAAGTAGAACCATGCAATGCAAATCCTTCTAAGTAAGGGCAGCAGCAATGTTTTAGTTTAAAAAATATTTATCTGAAAGCTGGGGTGTTGGGGGGCATGGGGTGACCAGAATGGAGTTCAGATTGTTTCCAGATTGGGGGGTCAGGTGACAAAGTTAGAAAATCACACCACAAGGCTAAGTGAGCAGCTGCCAATTTTACTGTTGCCCCCATACACTATACAAGATAATGAATGGGCAACAGTAAACAACAACAGTTGTTTACTTTCTGAGGTTGTATGACAACTGAAAACCTCTCAGGCTTCACTCTCGAGGTTTACATGGTTGTCATGACAACCTCTCGAAGGTGAAAACAGTGTTGTTGTTCACTGTTGCCCATTCATTATCCTCTATTTGGGTGACAGCCTTTTATACATTATGTAATCCCAGTTAAGTTAAGATTGTCCTTCCTTGCCCTAACCTCCAATTCCTCAGTTTTGTTTTGTAAGTGCTCCAACTCATTTTGTGGGGATTTAATACCCCCATACTGCAGGTCCTTGTTTCCTCTCTCAAATTGTATATTCTCTGTTCCATGTCTTTGTCAGAAGCAGCCAGAATATCAAACTTACTAGATATATCTGTAAATTTATCATTAATACTTTCAAATGAGACTTTAAAATTAGTAAAACACTCCCTCATTTCTTTAATCAACAGTTCTGTCTGCTCCTCCAATTTAGCATCAGTTTTTGCCTCAGCCTTCCTTCTTTTTCGACTAGCCATGTTAGCTGCCACTTTTGAGCCAATAAGGTCTTCAAAGCCGTTTTGTTTTTTAATGTTAGAAACACAGGAATCTACTCTGCTTTAGATAGGTATTTTCCACCAGATTGACTGTTATAAGCCTTGTCTCAGTAGGAGGTATTGCCAGTTATAAAATCAGAACAGTGGATCCCATGCAATATATCACTCTGTTTCAGCCTTGCTCTTCTATTGTCAAGAAATTGACACTAGCCTGACCCTTCCTGATTTCCAGCTCTTCAGGCAGGACAGGAAAAAATGAGAAAGAGGTGCTGCTATCCATGTCTGCCACAGCTTGTCATGTACAGTGCTCTTTAGGGAAGTCATACCCTCCTCCCACAGATCTCTCCTAGTCAGGCTGGCTCTCCTCATCCATACATACTGTATATTCATTGGTGTTTTCTATGCATCTCCTAAGATTTCACACTCCTTCCATGTTCTGTCTCTTTCCCTCCATCACCTCAAACTCCTCAGGTGAACTCATCCTCCCTGGAGATTTCAATGTAAATTGGTTCCCCCATCTTCCAAACATACAGTACCATTCATAGGATTGAATCTCTAAATCTCTCCCAGATTATTTTGTAACCTACTTGGCTCAGTCCCCAATCCACAAGCCATAATCTTTTGTACTGTGTTCTAATCTTCTGCAATTACTGCATTCTTGCAGCAGGTATATTGCTGTACTCATTTAGCAACCACCCTATAATATTATGCATCAGGAAAATCTAGTGTTCCCCCTCCTCCCCAAAATACATCTGGTCAAGGTCTCTCTGGTTGATAAACACTGGTGCTCTGCTGAGTGAACTTACTGCAACAGATTGGTCAGCCATCCTCTGATATTGATGTGGCTATTGCCTCATTCCGCTCTTAAATTATCATCCATCTGGGACAAGCACAGCCCCATCAGGATATTCAGAGTCAAGACTTCACACCACTGTTTGATTACTTTTGAAATCATCAACCTGTGCAGGTCCCATGATCTCGCAAGTGTCCACTTCAAACAATTCCATTCCTCTCCTTACCTCAATTCCTACAGGGCTCTGAGAAGCAAATGTACAAAGGTTGTCTGGGTCCTGAAATTGAAATATTTCAAGGCCAACCTCTAGAATAACCTTAATTTCCAAGCTAAATTCTGGAACATTATCTACTTTCGTTTTGACCCACCCTGCCCAGTCTGCTCACCCCCCATCCTCTTGTTTAATGCTTCACCTGTTTTGACACATAGATACTTAGACACTGTCAGCAGATAAGGGCCTACAGCCCACCGAGTCTGCCCATTTGAGCTTGTAAGTTCACTTTCTTTTCCTAGAAGTCTATTGCCTCTTACACCTGACCTCCAGAATCCCCTCATGTCTATCCCATACATTCTAAATCCTGTGATTGTTCAGCACCTACTACTTCCTCTGGCAGGGTGTTCCACTAGTCCATCACCAGTTCTGTGAAAAAATTCTTCCTCACGTTTCCTCTGAATTGCCATCCCTCTAACTTCATCCCATGCCCTCTAGTCCTGGAACTTCTTTTTCACTGAAAAATAGTGTATTCCTGCACTGTTTCTCCCTGTAAGATACTTGTATATCTATCATATCCCCTCTCTCCCTTCTCTTCTCCAAGGAGTACATATCCAGGTCCTTCAACCTGTCCTAATAGGACTTGTGATGCAGTCCATGTACCATCTTTGTTGCCTTCTTCTGATGGTACATAGATTGCATCATAAGTCCTATGAGGACAGGTTGAAGGATCCTCCTTCTGTTGCTGCTCATTTCAATTAATTCTTCACAAATTATGCCACTCCTTCTTCTTACCCTACTAGATCCTCTCTTTCTCCCTGATCCTCCTCCCCTTCCCTCCCTTGATTTCCATTTCAACCCTGTCACCATCCAGGTAATGCTGATTTACCTCTCCTCCCTCAATCCTGCTATGTCCAGCCCTGACAGTCGGAACCCAATCTTCTCTACCCCTCTGCTCCTGTCAGTGCAGCTCCTCTCACTCATCTACTCAACCTCACCTTCTCCCTCAGTGCAGTTCCTCAATCCTGGAAGTTGGCCAGAGTTATTCCACTTCACAAATGGGGTGACCCCATCTCTTCTAACAACTTCTGCCCCATCTCCCTCCTACACTCCTTCTCTAAACTGCAAGAGAAGCTGGTCCACTCCAGGTTTCTTGAATTCCTTCAGACCTTCAAATTCCTCTCACACTTCTAGTTTGGTTTCTGGAAGCATCATTCCACTATCTGCTCCCTGCTGTATGTCACTGATTCTGTGTTCTCTGGGTTGGATCAGGGGTACATATCAGCCACCAGTCTCATTGATCTGGCAAAAGCTTTCAAGCTGGTGTCCCATCCACTCCTCCTGAACAAGTTGAGCTTTGATGGCCTCTCGGCTCCCACTGTTGATTGGTTCCATTCCTGCTTCATGGACTGTTGACAACTGGTACTAGTTAAAGGCATTCTGCTCCCTCCACTATCCATCAAGGCATTTGTGCCACAGGGCTCCATCCTCGGTCACATACTCTTCTCTGTTTTCCTGAATGACCTCCCTTCTGCCTGTGTCAACTTGCATACTCACATGTATGCTGATGACATAGTCATCTTCTCCTGCAGTCCCTCCACCATAGCTGTAGAAGGCCTGCTCCAGCAGAACTTCAATAGCATTCTGCACTGGTGCCAATCCAACCAGCTCCAGTTCAACACTAAGAAAAGGTGTCCATGACTTTTGGTGCCAGTCAGAAACTGTCCATACTAACAGTCCCAATGGTGTTCACCATATTGGATGGCACCTCTCTTGAGCACTTCATTCCTTCAAGTACCTTGGCATGTGGCTTGATAGTAAGCTTGACTTCTTAGCCCACATTGATGCCATTTATGCTAAACTCCATCCTACTGTATGCTTGGTTCCCTGTACTGCAACAAAGAATACTTATCTCTGCAGGTCCACAGGGAGATTGTTACCAAAACAATGCTCTCTGTATTTGACTAAGCATGACATGGTTTATGGCACTGTTCCTTCCTCTTTCCTTGTCAGACTGAATACCCTCTCTAATTTGTTCTGCCATTTTGCCACAAACTACCCTCCTTGCACCCACCATCGCTCCCTCTATTCCTCCCTTCCCATCCTCCCACTGCCCTCATGTGACCAGGTTTGCTGAACCACCTTCATATCCAAATTCTGGTTTGGTATCCTTCCCTCTTACCTCTCCTCTTTCCTCATCCTGCTCCTCCTTGCCTGCTGTTCATTCCATTCCAGAGATCATTGCACTTTCAACACTCCTCACCCCTGATCCTCTGCCAGGCAATCTGCCTTGATTTATCAACTTCTTTCACTCTGGAATGAATTCCCTTCCTCCATCTGCCTCTCCTCATCCCCTGGCTCCCTCAGGCACCAGTTGAAACTTCAGCCCCCACATCTGTTCCTATTATCCATCCTCTTGACACCCTCCCCCAACCTGAGCTATGTTTTAAACCACTGTTTTTTTCCCCTGCTAGTTACTGGATTTGCACTTGTTTGAACATAACTTCTTGAACTGTGACTGCACTTTGCTCTGAGTACTAATCTAATATTTATTTTTGTTACGTTTGCAATCATCCACTGCTGTACCAGCCTAAATACAAATGTTTGTTAATCTGACTTATTATAGTGTATTGTACTGCTTTTCCTTTTGTTCCCATTGACAAATCACACCTGGAAATGAACCTTGACTCAGTGTGCCTCTCCTGTTTACCAATTTTCAAATGCAGTACATAAGTAAATAAAATATTGTTTCTCTTATATTGTTTATAAACCTGGCATTGCTGAACATTATGGAGTACAAATGAAAATAAGCAAAACAAGAATATAGCTGTCCTGTTGTAAACAAAGAAAAAATACAACAGTATCTGAGATGGAATCAAACCACACTTGATTAATGCACTTATCTCTCCTTCTGTCTTCCCTTATTCAGTGTATCCACAACATCTATAGGAGTTGTGTTTGCTAGCATTCAACTCTGTGTTAGCTTTAAATTTTAGTCATGTTATCAGGGGGCCCAGTAGGAGGAGGTATCAGATCAACCAACTGTAAAAAAAAAACAAAAAAAACAACAACAAAAAAAATAACATAGCACTGGGAAACAAGCATTTGTCAATGCTGAATGTTGTCACACTGGCATTGGCATTGGCAGTGCTGGAGCTAGAGATGCATAATGGCAGTGAAGTATTGAAGTGATGCCAACCCCACCCCCACCCTGTAGAGAGTGACAGGCATTGGGCTGTGCCTTTTGGTCGTCAGCTATAACGCTCATGCCATTGTACCTCACCCTACCCTGTAGACACTGACATGTATTGGAGTGTGCTTTGGGGTCTTTGGGCGTTATACTTACCCCATTCCATAAGGAAATATGCTGACATGGGTGCAGTATAGGAGCATGGGGTGAACTTTGTGGCTGAACAGTGCAAGGCACACCATGATGTCTGTCAGTGGCTGCCGGGTGGGGGACGGGATGGAATGATGTGAGCATTACATCCAATGATACCAAGTCACACCCCTGATGCTTGTCAATCTGTACCGGGTTGGGTGCTACAGTTGGAAACCCTAACACCATAGGCATGTGGTGGTAGTTTCACTCCACATTTTCAACATGGGCTGCTTGTCAGGCCACCTCATGAAAAGCGGCACAATCACTTTGTTAGCTGAAAGGTGGTTTTGCACAGCGACTGTGCCATTTGGCGACAGAGGGATGAAAACACATTTTTGGGTAGGATGTGGAGAACGACAACTGTATTGTTTATGAGGAGGCATAAAAAAATGGCAACCTTGCAAATCTGGAGTGACAATATGAAATATTGGTGAAGCAATGAGCATGCATAAACTGTGCAACACACATCCGTAACCCAATTATTTTTGGAAGTTTGGTAGCCACATTTGTAACATAGGCAGTTTGAGACATCCCCTTATGAACAGTGGCGGTGCAATTTTGTTACTCTGTCCCAAAAGTTGATTTCCCACATCGACCACGCCATTGTGCGCCACAGGTGCAGAAACACATTTTGGGCAGGAAGTGAAAAATAACAGCTGTACTGTTCATAAGGAGGTGTGAAAAAATGCCAGTGTTGAAAATCTGGCATGGAAATATTGCAAATTTGCGAAGTTACAAGGGTGCGTGGAAACTGCGCAATGCACGCTTGCAACAGTCATTTTATGGACTTTGGGCACCAAATTTTCAACATAGGCATTTTATGACCTCTGCTCATGAACAGTGTCACTGTCATTTCCTCAAACTGTCCCAAAAAGTGATTTCACACAGCGACCACGCTATTCTGTGCCAGATGTGTGAAAACACATTTTGGGCAGGATATGTAAAATAACAGCTATACTGTTCATCAGGAGGTGTGGAAAAATGGCAAGTTTTAAAATCTGGAGTGAAAATATTACAAATTCATGACATTATGAGTGTGCATAGAAACAGCACAACACACGCTTGTAACAGACATTTTTGGGAGTTTTGTCACCAGATTTGCAACATAGGCTTTTTGAGAGCTCCCCTCATGAACATTGGCACTGTCATTTCGTTACTCAGTCCCGAAAGGTGATTCCATACAGTGACCATGAAATCACCTTCAGAACCGAATAACGCCATGACAGTGCCAGAATTCATGAGGAGGGGTCCCAAAAATCCCATGTTGAAAATTTGGTACCAAAATTCCAAAAAATGCCTGAGATATGCATCAAAGTTGAAAAAACCCTATTTATTCCATTATGCAGCTTACCAGCATTTCCTCAGTTCGCGGTCGGCTTTGAAGAGTTCAGACGTGTTCTCAGTCCACCGAAGATCGCTGCACCGGACTCCACAGGTAAGTATGGGGTGAGGCGGGAGTGGGGAGGCAGGGTGCATAGTGGGTGGGTGTGGGTTGTGGGAGGGGAGCAGGGAGACCACCGAGGAAGCATTTCCTTTTTCCACAGGTACAAAAAAAAAAAAGCATTGCGGGACCATTTTTCTGTTTACAGGGGCATGTGGCACTCTGGGGTGGGCTCCCAGTGTGCCAACAGAGCCTTGTTTTTTGAGGGGGCAGCTGTAGCTGATGGGAGATTGGGCATCCCCATCAACACACAACAAAAGGGGGGTTACTTTATGCCGACGGGATTGGGCACCCATCGGCACACACAAGGAAAGCGGGGCAAGAGTCGAGGAGGATTGGGCATCCCTTGGTATATAACAACATGGGGGGTCCTTTATGTGACAGGGAGGGGCTCCCCATCAACACATACATTGGGGGCAGGGTGATTCGACAGGGGATTAGGCACCTCCGAGTGAAACCGGAGTTTGGTGGGCAGTATACGCCATGTTTGTGTTTCTGGGTAAGCACATCGGGAGGTCCGCTGTGTGTGATGAGCTTTGCTCGCATTTCAGTGGACATTTCCTTAGATGTGCTCTCCCGGGTGGTGTGGCGCCAGCATGCAGGCTGATTGGGGAATGAGGGACGCACCTACTAATGCATGCCCTGTATTCGCCCAACAGTGACCGCACCTCCAAATCTGCACTACCGCAAGATGTTGGCTACGAAAGCGCGCCAACATAAAAAAGAAAGGGTAATCTCTTTCTTACCTTGTAGGTTGTAATTCTGCAAATCTGCAGTGTTTTTCTCTCTGTAACTAGTAGGCTAGTCATGCTGTAAAAATATTAGCTCAGAACCAATTTCAGTCATGACAAACAACAGAAGTAAAGAAGAACAGCATATGCAAGTTAATTAGATTATGTGCATAACTAACAAAGAAAGAGTTACCAGCATCTTATATTGTGAAGCTGTAGGCTGCAAGCTTGTGCATCCTTCAATATTCTCAGTCTCTTCCCCACACTTATAGTTGCCCATGTCTACACAGTTTTGCATGTTTACACAAAAGCATGATGAGACATTGACCCACTGACTCACTGAAACAATAATAATTATTCAATGAGATAGCTCCGTGCCATTTGTTGAACACATAGGCACTCCCTGACAACAATGGAATTCCATGCAGGGCAAAGTAACAATGCAGCTATCAACCAATAGTGGCCAAGAACAATTTTATGAAATACCCTTAAAAAATGAAAGAAAGCTACCTACCAGAGTGAGAAAAGCTGCAGTATCTCTTCACCTAGCAAATAATGATTTTAAAGCATCACTTTTACATGTCGGGTAGGTAGGTACTCCAAAAGAGAGTGCTCCTACCCTACAAGCATGCATCTGCCATCATGGTCCCCCATTTGTAGGATTTTGAGGCTTTGATTACATTTGTTAAGGTTACACTTATCTAGAGGGTACTCCATTTTTGTTTAATTTATTTTTAAATCAGAAATCATTCTGTAATTTGTTTCAAGGGTTCCATGTGATAATGGCGATCACAGAAAGGTGATCACCGTTAGGGTGAATGTACATCACCAAAAATCAGTTTCGGCGATGTACACTCCTGGCACACAGCAAAAGGGTGCTGGGGACTTGGTTTCATCCCCTGCACCTCCCTACTACAGGATTTTCAACTCCAGGGGGGTGCATTTGGGGGGGGTTCAAATCTGGAAAAAAAACAACGTCCCAGTGCAACAAAAGGAACGTGTGCCCAGAACTGAACCAGGAACCCTTTCAACCCTAGCCTGCCACCCTCCCACCATGCAACAGGGCCAGCTCGGCAGCCCACTGCCACACTACACCTCACAAACCCTCCCTCCCTTACCACCCATCGCACAGCATGCTCGCTCCACCCCACCATCCGCTTGTACATATAGCGAAATCCTGTCGTTATGTTCATGGAACCCTCCATCTGGTCACCCTCCCTGCCTGGTAGCCCTGTGGACAGGTGCCACAACTGAGTCACCCTTTTTGAAAGCACTCTATCATGGCCAGCATTGTCATGGGCTACCGTTTTGAGCAGTGGAGGCATTTAGGCATGTGGGTCCCTAAGATATGTGAGGGTGTCATTCACATAAAGCAGAGATGTGGTGTTCCTGTCCACCACTTCTATGCCCTTAGAGCTTTCAGATTGACAGATGTCTGCCGTGAGTTGCTCAGCACTGAGAACAAACAGTAAGAGGGACAGGGGCATCCCTATCTGGTCACCCCCCTCTCTATTCCTGTGGGATTGCTATATAATGATATTATCCAGGATGTAAATTTAGTACTGAAACTCCCTTTGATCCAAAACCTGCTGAAGGAAAGACCAGGCAAAGTGAACAATTGTCTTTTCTGCGTCATTAAAAAAGGCCACCTACAGCTCTAGGCATTCTGCCAATCCAGCTATTATGCTTAACAGGTGTCCTATATTATTTATACGGCGCCTGCCTGGCATGAGGCTGGTTTAATCTGGAATGTTTAATTTCTGGATTACTGCTTGAAACCTGTTGGCTAATAGCATACTAAAAAGCTTTCAATCCTGGTTACACAAAGTGATTGGGCAGTATGATGTGCAACACTCCTTGGGATTGCAAAATTTTATTTCTATGGAACAAATGCATTAAATTGCCCCCTTTATTAGAACTCTTTGTTGAGTGATACAAAGAGTGAGCTAAAACCCAGTTACAGGAATGTGAAACCAGCTGTATGCAAACACTGAATTAAGAGAGAGGGTGGGAGAGGGGGACCTGACTAGAGATATTTCGAAATTTAATTTTACCAGCGACATGCCGGCAAAATTTTAAACTTCCCCCTGCTTAATATTTTGCATACTTATACTAGGAGAGGACAGATGTACAGAAGGCAAGAAGCCCATAGTGGTACATCTCCCGCAAATGGGCTCATTTTTTTCTCAATTGGTTTAGTAGATATTTATCTAGGTTTGATTTAAAAGTATTAAGAGTCCACTTCCACTACTTCTTGGGTGGGGGTACATGACAATTCGCTCCTGACACTTTGCTCCGTGACAACTGGTTCCCAACAACTCGCTCCAGAGATAAATGGCTCCCATGACAACCAATCCACCAACAATTCACTCCCAAGTGGAGTTACTAAAATTAAGCCAGTTGTCACGAAGTGAAATGAATTCAGGAGCTTCCTGCTCATTTCATCCCACTTTGCTCCTTCCTGTTCCTCTTTTTCCTTTGTTTGCAGCTCCTCTCCTGATTTCCCCATGGCTCCTCTGGGTTCCCCCGTATATGGGTAGCTTTGCACAACAGATACTTTCCTCTTAGAGATGATTCGCCTCCTCCTGGATCCGCTCCATTAGAAGACACACAGAGTACAGAATTGCAAGCCCGTTCCTGTAATCAGGCGTCTTGTGCTGAAATTGCTAAGCGCTCACTGAGGAAGGGACTTGAAGCCCCAAAGAAACAATGTGGCAAATCTAAGTTGGACCAATCTGTGCATGCCTCAAAATCACTCAGCCTGAATTCTATTGGGAGATGTGAAGACCATTAGAAGTCAGTACTGTATATGTATATGTATTCGAACACTCTGCAGGATCTTCTTGTTTAATCCGAAAGCTATGGACTTTGCTCAGAATTTTAATATAAAATTATTTAGATTTGGGCATCTGGTAAATAATTGGGCACTACTCCCATTAAATTATTGAGACTTGGACTGTTCAGGTTTAAATGTTTTTATCCATTTATTGAATGGCCTATGTAAGTGGGAGTGAGAGCAAATAGTCGCTGTAGCATTTGCATAATTTACGCAGCAGTTTTATAAACTACTTCAGAGGAGGAGTGAGTAGTTGACTGTATGACATGCTGTGTTGCCATTTTATTTGAAATACCAAAATTGCATTGCAGGTCTGCTTTGGCATTATTTTATGCTACCATTTGATGAAATACTTTGGGTGGGAGGGAGTAGGAATGGGAGCGAGTAGTCGCAGGAGCCAAATGTTGTAGGAGCAAGTCATCAATGGAGCAAACTGACAGGAGTGCATTTTTTGGGAGCAAAATATTGGGAGCGAGTTGTTGTGTTCTCATTTTGGGGTAGGGAATTCCATGTGGACTCAATTACGCCTTAGATTTCACCTTGCGTTACTATTCGGCGAAATAAGGCGAAATCAGGCAAAATTGGGCTTTTCACATGACCTACTCTCTGCAGTTCACATGGGTGACTGTATACAGGCAGCAAGTGAGTGATTCATTTCCCTTCTGTGTAGCTGGAGACCTGGAGGACAATCAGGCAGCCAGCAACAGAGCCTTTCAGACAGTGTACTGGGTCTGTGTGTCACTGTGTTCCACTGTGCATGTTTTTTACATTTTTGTGTTTATACATAATATATTTTGATTGTGTTTGTGCTGTTTGTTGATAATTTCTGTTAGTTGCCTGTGTAGATAGTGTGTGTGTGTGTGTGTGTGTGTGTGTGTGTGTGTGTGTGTGTGCACCTCTCTCCTTTCTGTTAGGAAACCTTTTTTTGTAAAGTTATGGAAGGGAAAGGTAAGGGCAAGGGGACTGGGGGGAAGGCACCCACTGTCCATATCAACAGGCAGGTATTTGGGTTATCTGAGGACCCATCCCAGCAAGAGCATGTGGCCACCACTCCCCGTCCCCGGCAGCAGTAACAGCAGCAGCATGAGCCCATTGCCCCCCCCACAACAGCATGAGGATGATGTGGCCCCTCCACATCCACCACCCAGCAGCAGAATCCTGTAGCCTCCCAGGACCAGAAGCAGCAGCAGGGGCATGTGGCCCCAACCCCACAGCAGTAGTCAGAGAGTAATACCCCCCAGCAGGAGCATGTGCCCCCTGCCTCCCCCCAGCATAAAGGGTCTGCTGTGTGGTGTTTTTTCACCATTAATGCCAGTGACAGCAGTGTTGTGATCTGCAAGTTGTGCAGCAAATCTGTGCAAAGGGGCAAGCAAGGAGGCCATTTTGGAACTGGTGGCCAAATGAGCCATCTGCAGCACCACCACACTGCAGAGTGGCTCCAAAAGCAAATGAGTTGGCAGCAGCAGGAGGTAGTGGGGACCAAGGGGAAGGGGGCCAGCAGGAGGAAGGGCCAGGGCTTAGCAACAGCCTGGAAGTTGCCGTCGGCACCAGAGAAAACAGCAACAGCAGGCAGCAGCAGCACTCCCATCCACCTCACCCCACAGCCAGTGGCAGTGACGGGTTCATGCTGGAGGTGAACACGCACAGCCTGCATCAGCCCCAGCTGGTCCTCCCATGACTCCCGTGAGCGAAGAAAAATAGAAACTTAGAAACAGAGTAGATGATGGCAGATAAGGACTGCAAGGCCCATCCAGGCTGCCCAGTTCTTTTTCTACCTTATGAATGTGCCATCAGCCTTTGCTCTGTCAATGGCCTATCTATTCATATTCATCTGTATTGCTCCCTTATGCCTATCCCATGCCTGTTTGAAGCCCTATACTGTATTCATATCCACCACTTCCTGAGGTAGGCCGTTCCATGCATCCACCACCCTTTCTGTGAAAAAGAACTTCCTCAAATTACCCCTTAATCAGCCTCCCTCTAATCTCATGCTGTGTCCTCTTACCCTGCTATTTTTCTTATCCTGAAAAATGTTGAACTCTTTCACCTTGTTAATGCCCTTAAGGTGTTTGAATGTTTCGATCATATCACCTCTCTCCATCCTTTGCTCTAGGTATATATATTGAGCTCCATTAATCTGTCCTCATATGTTTTCTGATGAAGTCCCTGCACCATTTTGGTTGCCCTTCTCTGGACTGCCTCAGTTTGGTTAATGTCCTTGTGAAGATGTGGCCTCAGTACAGCAAGCAGTACTCCAGATGGGGCCTAACCAGTGTCTTGTAAAGAGGGATTATTACCTCCCTCTTATGACTTGTGATACCCCTACTAATACACCCCAACATCCCCCTAGCCTTACCTACTGCTTTAGTGGTCTGCTTGGATGATTTCAGATAATCTGTGATGATGATGCCCAAGTCTCTTTTTTCCCTTGTGATTGCCAGCAACTCCCCTCCCAGCCTATAGGTGGTTTCAGGGTTTCTCTTCCCAAAGGGCATTATCTTGCCTTCTTTGTGTTAAACACCAGTTGCCACTCTTCCGACCATTTTGCCAGTTTATCCAGATCTCTTCTCATTTTGCCCACCCCATCTGGATCATCTACTTTTGTTGCAGATCTTGGTGTCATCTGCAAGAAGACAAACCTTACCCTCCAGTCCATCTGCAGTGTCACTGATGAAGACATTGAAGAGGACTGGCCCCAGACCTGATCACTGAGATACCCCACTTGTGACTTGCATCTCTTCTGACTGTATACTGTTTACCACCACTCTTTGTTTTCTGCCTGTCAACCAGTTTGCCACCCAGTTGACTAACTTCTGACCCAGCCCAAGCCTATCCAGTATATTAATCAATCTTCTATGTGTAACAGTATCGAAAGCTTTGCTGAAGTCAAGGTAGGCAACATCAACTGCTCCCCCTTGGTCCACCACTTTGGTTACCCAGTCAAAGAAATCTATGAGAGTACCTTGACAGGACCTTCCTGTTATAGACCTGGTGGCAGTGCGGTGAGAGGTATTAGCTCTGCACCAAGATTTTGATTAGTTCCTCCAGGAGGTCGGGGCAAAATAAGGAAACTGCCGGAGGACAGTCATAAAGTTTTGGGCTTCCTGGCAGAGCTTCATCATGGGGGTGGTGGTGGCAGGGCAGAATCGGGGCCTGGTGCTGGTGCCATGTAATAACACAGTCCGGAATGTGCTTGCAAGTAAGGCAGGCAGCGAGTGCAGCAGCTGAATTTTCTTTTCTTTTTCCTGTCCTTGCTTTGCTACTGTCACTCTTCCCTCATCTGCACCTCCCAAAAATAACAAACCCCCAAAAATAAAAAAGTAACAAAAAAAACCCAAAAAATATTTTGTCCTCTTCCTCTTTCTATATCTACTTGATTCTTTTTCTTGCCCAGCATTTTGTGTGTTATGTATTGTTTATACTCCCTCTCTTTCCCCTCTCAGATATGAATATCTTTGCACCTACTACCCTGCATGTCCCCCATTGTGTATGTTACTGTCAGTCACTTAGTCTGAACCTTTCCTATAAACATTGTACCTTTATTCTTGTTTTATGTTAATCCTTCTCCTATCCACAAATGTCAAGAATTGTAATTTGTTTGTATGAACAACATTTTTTTCCCAAAGCTGTGTGATGTTGTGGCAGTTGTTTTTGCTGTGTGCAGCTGCAACATCAGTTCAAAGATGTACACAACATAGAAACATAAATAAGGAGCACTTTTATTGTGAAGTTAAACATAAATATGTTTTTTGTGCTTAACAACACAAGTCCCCTGGGATTAGTTGTCACAAATGTTAACTTGGTGTCCTTCCTATCCAGTGATGATGTTTTTTATTGTGCCCCACCACCACCTGATCCAAAATGTGCACAGTTTAACACAGCCTCTTGCCTCCATGGTGTGCCGAACCAGCCTTACTTGTCTAGAAATGTTATATGAAAACTGTTAAAATAAATTAAGAGAGAAATCTGGTCTCAGGCCTGATGTTTTATGGTGTCCTCCCACCTCATGGACCTGAAAATGAAGCTTCCACCACTGTTTACCAATGGTTTCAGGATGAATCTAGGTGCTGCTAGTGGCCAAGATGCCCTTCAAGTCCAGAAATGTTTCCTTAAAAATGGTAAAGTAAATTGAGACAGAAATCTGGTCTCAGCCATGATGTTATATAGTGCACAAACCCCCACCCAGACCAAACGATGGTCTTTCGTCCACTGTTTACAAATAATTTTATGCCATGTCTTGTTTCTGTGAGTGCAGCACAGGCAATGCATGTCCAGAAATGTGACAGGAAAAATTATACATAAAACTGAGACAGAAATCTGGTCTCAGCCATGATGTTATATGGTGCCCCTCCCAGCACTCAGACATTAAAATGCTGTTTTTGCCTGTTTGCAATTAATTTTAGGTCGCATCTTGTTTCTTTTCTTTTTGAAAGTCAAGACGTTTTTATTGGTTTTCAATCCTGGCCACAAGGTGGCCCAAGTTACACACAAATACCACAATACAAGTGATCATATAACAAAACAGACAGACATACATACAACCCACCCAAATCCCACCCCACCCACCCTCCATGGTATCAGCACTTTAATGTAATAGATTGTGAGAATGGAATCACTGCGTTAGAGTGATGAGTCCAGTTATATGGAGTATAGAGTCTGCAATTTACTCCAAATCCTTTTGAACCTTGATAGACTGTTATGGACACTGGTGCTGATCTTTTCTATTGAAAGATTAGCCAGAAATTCCTGTAACCATTTGGAATAGGTAATGACTTCTTCATCCAACCAATGTCGGAGGGCATACGGTCGCTTCGTCGTGATCTAATTAGTCGCTGTCAAACCGTAGCGCCAATTTCGTCGAAATGTACTCTTGTCACTGGTACAACAGGTAGCGGGCACAATGTAGCCACCGCAACCAGATACCGGTGACATTCTGTCCGCTGATGTATGGCGACATTATCATATCTCATCATAACCACTCAAAATGATGCCTTTCTTAACCAGTTGTAACCAAGTAAACCAAAAATATCTTGACTATAGGGGAATTTAATCAATGGTGAATTTTAAAATGTTTATGCAGAGGTCCCTGATGAGACAGAAGAAAAAATTACTCACCTTAGTAATTGCTTTTCTTCTCATGGAGTCTTGCTATATTATAACATTAGCAGTCAGCCACTGCAGCTGAACTGCCCCGGAGAGGAAGGAGTTAACTCCAGAGGATCTGGAGTTTTACTACCGAGGCGCTGTGCCTAAAGCTTTTATCTGGCAGTTTCAAATGAAACTGCTCGATCTTTACTGAGCTAACATCAAAGAACAGAAAGTCTGTGTGGAAAACTACACTTAGCCTACAGCTACCTGCACTAGTAGTAGTAACAACAATATAAACAACAAAGAAACACCCAGAACCATAATAACAAAATTGATGGTATTATGGTTTGTTTCTCACCCTTGACAAGCACATTATGAGCCCCCCTTCCCCAAGACTCAAGTCCAGGAAGGGGGCAATATAAATAACCTAAATGAAGCAACCAGATCCCTAACCCAAAGGAAAGAGGGTAAAGGGATAACTACAATGGCATGACACAGTGCTTGCACAATTCGCCACCCTACCCAAGTAGAGGTTCTGAGAGGGGCAGGAGGGAGGTAGTTAGACATAATGCAAGACTCCATGAGAAGAAAAACAATTACTAAGGTGAGTAATTTTTCTTCAAACACCATGAAGTCTTGCTATATTATAACATTACAGATTATACAGCAGTACCTCCATGGAGGAGGGTCAGAACCTACTTAGGAAATAGGCCTGAAGCACAGTTGTGCCAAACTGAGCATCTCTCCTGGACTGGACATCCAGGGAATAATGCTTGGTAAAGGTGTGAACTGTCTTCCAGGTAGCAGCTGACAAATCTCCAGAATGGGAATGTCCCTGCAGCCAGAGACGCAGAAGCTGTTCCTCTGGTGGATGGGCCCTCAATCCTGAGGGGGTACTCACCTAGTTTCTGATAACAGAATTGGATACAAGAAACAATCCACCTTGCAATTGTTCTCTTAGTGGCAGGTTCTCCTTTGCCAACCTCACCATAGGTAAGAAACAGTTGGAGGATTCGAACCTATGACCTCTAGGTGCGCTCTAAATAGTAGCTTAAGGCTCTTTGACATCCAAGCTGTGCAGTCTCCTCTCACCTGAGGAAGAATGCTCAGTGAAAAAATACTGGGAGGAGAGATAAAATTGATTCAGGTGGAAATCAGAAACCACCTTAGGCAAAAACTTTCTCTTAGTCCTAAGGACTACCTTATCTCTGTGGAAAGAGATAAAATCTTCTTCCACTGACAGGCCTGTAACTCACTTATGCGTCTGGCAGAGGTAGATAGCCTACTAGGAAGCAGTTCAGTTAAATGCTTGAGCTCTGCTGAAGACAGAGGCTCAAAGGGGGTTGCATTAACTGAGCAAATGCAAATATTCAGGTCCCAGGCGGGACCCTGTGTTCTCTAAAAGGGAGGCTAGTAGAAGTAACCCCTTAAAAACTTGGAGAACACAGGTGTGAAGAAAGGGAGGCAGGCTTCCCTGCTGACACAAAAGCAGAGACAGCCAGATGAACCTTCAGGGTAGCTGGTCTAAGGCCCTAGGGAATTCAGATGGACCAAATATTCCAGAAGAATGGGAAGATCAGCAGATTCTGGGATAATCTGCGCTCTCAGAGCACCAGATGGAAAACCTCCACTTAGAATTATAAGAATTGGCCCCTAGTGGAAGGCTTCACAAGCCTTTAAAATATCCATGACACCTTGAGAAGGTGTAAGTCAACAAATTCTGTCCTCAAAGAGCCAAGCCTTGAGGTGGGATTTGAGGTCCGGATACCACTCTCCCTGTGCACAGGCCAGTAAGTCGTGGACTCTGGGTAGGCTCAGGCAGGGGTGGACTGCCAAGAACAGAAGCAGAGGGTACAGGGCTGTCTGGCTCAATCTGGGGCAATCAGAATCACTCTGCAAGGTTGAGATCTGATTTTACAGTACCCTGAAAAGAGGAAAGGGAGGAAGGCATACAGGAACTTCCCTTTCCAGTCCAACGAAAGACGTCAGAGGGACTGGGCCAGTACTGGAGGCCTGCAACCGAAAAAGAGGAGTTGATGGTTGACAGGGCTGCGAAAAGATCTCTATCTGAGGTGCCCCATCTGGCAAAACGGACCCCCAGCACTTGTGGATTCAGAGCCCCGTGATGGCCCTGAGAAATTCTGCTGGGCGTCCGGCAGGATTGTCCTTCCTGGGAGGTGGCAGAGCCGCTATCAGGGGAGGTGTTGTTCAGGAGTAGGCAGAGACCACAACTTCATTTGCTTCGGTGCACACAAGGCTGAAGACCGAGTGCCCCCTTAACTGTTGATGTACCACATTGTGGTGGTATGTCTGTCCTGACTGAACCACTTTGTTCTGGACAGAATCTGAAAATACCAAGAGCTAAAAGACAGCTCTGAGTTCCAACAGATTGATGTGGGCAGAGATTCCTGAGAGACCACACCCTGGGTAAGCAAGATTGCAAATTGAGCCCCCCACCCTAACAGGAGGCATCCGTGGTGAGGGTGAGAGGAGGAAATGGGAATGAAGGGAACCCCTGTCTTAGAATTGCTCTGGACCTGCCACCAGTGGAGGGCTAGGATCAGAGTTTGAGTAACTGGAACCAACTTGGTAGGGGTCCTTCCTTTGAGACCAATAGGCCCTCAAATGGAACTGAATGTCCCTCATCTGGAATCTTGCTCCTGCCACGACAGCTGTGGGAAGCAGCCATGTGCCCAGGAGTTGAAAATGCCTTGCTGGTGAGAGACCCGCGGGGTAAAGGAGGGATGCCAGGCGATGAGTCTGTCCACCCTTTCCGAGGGAAAAGCCCTAGCTAACCTTGTGTTCAATTCCACCCTGAAGTTAGGACTGAACCGGTTCCAGAACGTGACTTTGGTAGTTTGCTTAAGGAATCCAGGGAAGTAGCTACTGGTGACTTGCAAATGGGTTTCACCTGACCTGGAACTGACCACAATGAGCCAGATCGTCCAGGTAGGAAACACAGTACAACCTTGCCTTTTTGAGTGAGCCACTACTACGAGCGAGACATTTGTGAATACCCTTGGCACAGAGGTCAGGCGAAGGGCATTGCCCTGAACTGGTAGTGGCCTGAGGCGAGTTCGAACCTGGGGTACTTTTCTGTGAGAGGCCTGGATCAGAACGTGAAATAGGCATCCTTGAGGTCAGGAAGCTAGCCAGTCCCTGGCCTTAGGAACAATATCATTGCCAAGTCAACATTTTGAACTTTGGTTTTCAAAGATGCTTGTTCAGGTACCTTAAATCTAGAATGGGCCTCCATTCTCCTGTCTTTTGGGGTAAGAAAGTATCTTGACAAAGCCCTTGCCCTGATGGCAAGGAGGAACCCTTCCACTGCTTTGCAGTCAGAAGAAGAAACCTCTAGCTTACAAGCAAGGGCTTCTGAAGGATTTGCAGGTGGAAAATGTCAAAGCTCTCATCTTTGGAGAGTGTTTGAAGCTGAGAACCAGACCCTGGCCTGATTACCTCCAGAACCCATCTGTCTCGAGTTAGGGACAGCCAGTTCCGCTGAAATGAGGCCAACCTGCCCCACTGGTACAGGAGAATCGGGCCTGGGCACCCCATCAGGGTGCCTGCTTAGCATCAGCCTTAGGCTGAGGAGGGACGGTTCTGCTTGTGCCTCTACCTAGCCTCTGAGAAACCCCTGCGAGACAGCAGAAGAAGCAGAGTGGTAAAAGGCCTGGAAAAAGGCCTGCCACCTCTGAAACTCGCATGCCTTTGTGGCATGGCCTTCTCCTTAGCCTGGGCACTTTTGTAGAGTAGTTCTGTATTTATCCATCTTTTCATATAGTTTTTGTTTGCTCCTCAAACAGAGAATTTCCTACTACAGGAAAATCCATAGCCTTTGACTGGGTATCTTGGGACAGATTAGTGCATCTGAGCCATGCCAACCCTCCTGAGAAAGCTACAGAAGTGGCCATGACCCTAGAGGAGACATCATTAACATCAACAGGGTATGAAATTGAACTTTAGGAAGCTTATGCCATCAGCAGCCACCTGTTTCAACTCACTAGCCAGCTGGCCATGGGCCTGCTTGGCTAACTACTGTACTGTGTCCCACCTAGATTTCCTGATATCTAGCCACATAAACCATATAATTTGCCTGCCTGAGTCCCAAAGAAGCTGCCATATACTGTTTCTTCGCCATGGCATCAATCTTCCTGGAATCCTTATCAGGAGGATGTGAGGCCAGAGGAATGTTAGCCTTGTCACAGGCTGCAGCTTGCCCCACCTACATGACTACACTGTTCAGTAAGGAAGTCTGTATCCGAGCCTGACAAAGTATACCCTTCTGTCCATTTTTTTATCTACAGGAGGGGACAGAATGAGATTTTTAAATCTTTGTTGTTTGCTTCCTAAATGACTTATGCGAGGAATGAGACAACTCCTAGACTCTGGAATATCCATCATTTCCACATAATCAGGCTCCTCTTGCTCATCCACAGCCTCCTCTAAAGGGAAGCTGGAGGGTTTCTACAACCTTTTTGTAAAAATAAAAGAAAGAAGGGACTCAGACAGAATAGGAGGAGATTCTAAGGTCTGTCTGGAGAAATGTCCGGTTCAATGGGCACGTCAGACCCCCAACCACACATATATTGATCAAATTCCTCCTCCCTCCTGTGGTTCAAAAATCCTCAACTTCAAATCCTGAACCACTGGGACTGAGCAGACCAACCTTTTACCAACTGTTGGTGGTTCTACAGATCCCTGAGACAGTGACTGGACAATCTGAATGGCTTTAGCTATCTCGGCAGCAGTTGGAGACACAATTTTGGACCCCAAACCTACTGATTTCCTTGTCTTTTTACTCAGGACTGGTTCCTCTGAACCAGCCTTCCTTTTGCCGAGGAAGTCTCAGCCCTGGTCAGAGGCACTCCCTCTGGTCCAGTGGGTACTGGACGAGGCTGGCCATCGGTCAAGCGGACTTTTTGACCTCTGTTCCCTGAGCCGGCCCAATCTCTTTTCCAGGGTGGCTGCGAAATTTTACACTCTGGCAGTCTGACAGGAGGTGGTCAGCCCCAGACAATAAACACAAGTGGTGTGTGGGTCAGCGTTGAAACCAGTGGGCCCAGTTTTTCTTTGGGTTTCTCAGACATAATGCCAGCCTAACCAAACTTGCCCTTTTGATGGCAGTGAGGCAAGACACCCTTATCGGTTCCTAACGTGTCACGGGTATTTGAAAAACCGTTATAATTCTGTTTTTTAGAACCGATAAGAACCGGGGGAACGCACTCTAAAACCCACTGTACACTTTTAAAATGTAGAAATAACAAGCGATCGGTTCAAAACCGAACCGATAATTAATTTCTCCACACAGACTTAAAATTTAGTACTACGGTTACCAGATAGAGCTTTAAAACCGAAATGCGGTAAAATAATGACTTTTGCGGTTCAAATGAACGAAAATACTCGCTTGAACCGAGAATGAACCGAGCTGAAGGGCTGATCTCCGGGGCGACTGTTCAGTGAAGCGGAGTAAAGAATCTGACAGTTTCATTTGAAACTGCCAGATAGAGCTTTGGGCACAGCGCCCTCGCGCTGTAGAACTCCAGATCCTCTGGAGTTAACTCCTTCCTCTCCGGGGCAGTTCAGCTGCAGTGGCTGACTGCTAATGTTATAATATAGCAAGACTTCATGGTGTTTGAACTACTGTGTTCGGATACAAGTGGGAAACTTTAGAAACAAATGCCAGTGAACCATAACTTTTGACTTTCTGGGGCATTCGCTGCATTCTTAATCTTGTGCCAAAGATACTGTAAATGTTATCCCAAGTCAACGTAGAAGTGTGAGGCTCCAAATTTATAATCTTTGCTTCACTTTTTTCCACTTTTCCGTTAGTGCTATAATGTCATGCACCACCGCCGGAATAACCCTCTTCTCATAGTAGTGCAGACAAACAGTGCTGTAATGTAGCCATGTATGTAAGAGGATGGCTGAGACGGTTCTGTATCGCAGCAGGGGTGTGTGGAAGAGGTACTGACAATTGTAAAATAGGGAAATATTGGGGTATATGTGTTGGGGGATTGTTACTTTTACGAAATTGTGGGGTGCGAATGCCTTTTAAACTACTTTTCCACCAAACTTGTACCTGCAGCATGAGTTAGTGGCGACGAGGTGTGTGGATGATGTAAAATCTGTACTATTAATTTGTAAAATCTGTTATTGTAATCTGGATTACAGCGCGAAACTGTGGAGTGCGACTATTTGTCTAGTTAGATTTTTTTACGGCGACGACTTCACCGATCTACTACTTATGGTGACGACAAAATGTACAGCTTTCATTTGTCCCCGCGATGATATGTCCACGCTATTTTGACTGCGACATTTTGTCCGGGGACCGATCAACCGTACACGACGTCGGAGCACTAGTTTCTTGACTGACATTGCTATCAATGCCAAGTGATATTTCCTCTCCATAACATTAATACAGGAGTAATCCCCACTTAAGCAGGTGGCAGGTTCGATATGTTCAGCTATCCCCAATATGGGGTCTGCCCTTTGTTTAATAAGGGACCAAAGTGGGGCTACTTTGGGGCACTTCCACAAGATATGAAATAGCGAGCCTTCTTCATGCATACAATGTCTACAAGTCAAGGAGACAGGTTACCCATTTTTGCCAGTCAAGTTGGAGAATAATACATGCTATTAAGTATTTGAAATTGCATCAAGCATAATCTGTCTTGAGATATGAATCTGTGGGTATCTACCCATATCTTAGTCCAATTAAATGCTTTATCTGGAAATTGAGCATTCCAATATGATGAAGAGTCATCTAAATGTGGGTGTGTCCTCTCAAGTAATTCTGCATAGATATTTGAAACTGCATGGGGTTCTGAGGGGGCTAGGTGAGAAACCTGCAGGAACTTTCCTTCCTCTGCTTGTTCCTTTACTAACTGGGACCTAACCAACGTGTGCCTGAGCTGGAATACTTTAAACCCTGAGTGGTTCCCAAGATTATAATGCTTGATAATATCCCCTGAGGTCAGAAATTGTCCATTATGCAGGAGATCAGCTGCAAGAGAGCCCACCATTTGAGGTATCCATGATACCTTAATGGTATTGCCACCAATCTTAAAATTCGGGTTGCCAAATATAGGCCAGTTGGGGTCCTGGGTGTGTCTGTAGGACAGGGACGCACACATCTGTGAATGGACTCTTACAGAAATTCCAATCGGTGTACTATTCAATTTTAATGGGAGTAGTTTGGTAGGAATGTGTAACAAGGCATGGGATGATAAACCATATTCAGCTATCAGGGCCTTTTCAACTTTAAGCCACAAGGGCCTATACTGGTCCGTACCTACCATCTCCTCTCTCGTCATCCATTTCAGATATTTTGCTGAATGACTGGCCCAGTAATACAATTTAAAGTGGGGAAGTCGTAAACCCCCTTTGGGCTTGGGGGCAGTTAACTTGCAGAAGGCTCTGCGGGCTGGTTTACCTTTCCAAATGAAGTTATTTAGAAGAGTGAGTATTTTGGAAAACCAGGTTTGTGGTAGCCATAGATTTAACATGTTGAGGGGATAAAAAAGATGGGGAAGAACATTCATTGTTATCAAACAAATTCTGCCCCAGAGCAGAGAGAGGCAGCGCTGCCCATCTATCCAGATCCTGTTGTATCACTTGCAGTAGGGCATCCAGATTGTATTCCCTCAAGAGTTTAGCATCTCTGGTCAAGAAAATACCCAGATATTTCACCTTATTAGTTTCCCATCTCGATCCCAAGTCTTCTACTTCTTGTTTGCAGGTGACCAAGTTAAGGGGAAGGCTATTGTTTTGTCCAGATTCAATTTATAATTAGATAATAGGCCAAATTCTTTGATCAGACACAAGGCCCTACTCATGGAGGCCCTAGGGTTTAATAAGTGAAGAAGTATGTTGTCTGCATATGCAGACAACTTGAGTTCTTCTTTCTCTATCTTTACTCCCTGTATCCCTGGATCCATCTTAAGCCGAGCCAGAAGGGGCTCCAGATACAAATTAAATAAGAGGGGAGATAAAAGGCAGCCCTGTTGGGTACCAAAAGATAGAGGAAAATATGATGAGAGGACTCTATTGCAATATATCCGAGCCTTAGGACTGGTGTATAAGGTCCTAATCCATTACACAAAGAGGGGAGGGAAGCCAAACTTGCACAAGGATCTGAAGAGAAGGCTCCAGTCCACCCTATTGAATGCTTTCTCTGTGTCAAGGGACACCAGAACTGCAGGGGCCCGCTGTTCCGGGACGTAGAGAAAACATGGTCTAATTTTCTTAGAAGGTACGAAGAGGACCTACCAGGCATAAATCCTACCTGTTCCACACAGATCAGAGAGGGCATAACCTGTCCCAGCCTATCAGCCAGGAGCCTAGCTAGAATTTTAACATCATAATTCAAGAGTGAGATTGGTCTGTGGTTTGACACCTGTTCTGGGTCCCTCCCCTCCTTGTGCAATACAACAATCAAAGCTTCAAACAGGCAGGGATCTTGACATTGCCCTTCTAGAATGGCTTGGAACAGTCGGTGCAGCCATGGGCCTGTTCATCTGCTAATACTTTATAGAAGTTGGGGGAGAAGCCATCCAGCCTTGGAGCTTTGTTCAGTGGGAGAGCGTGGATCACTGATTTTACTTCTTCCATCATAAGGGGGGAAATCAACAGAGATTGTTGCTCAGGAGTCAAGCCAGGCAGAGGCAAGCCATACAGGTAAGCATCTATCTGGGCCTCTGAGGGTGGAACTGCTCTGGCACAATAGAATTGTTTGTAAAATTCTTCAAATTCAGATGCAATATCTTTAGGATTTGACTTAAGCGAGTGATCCCTATTCAAAATTACCGCATTGATAATTCTAGAGGCCTCCTGTTGTTTCACACATAATGCCAGTAATTTGCCTGCCTTCTCCACCCTGATCAGTGTATGCGGATTTCATTTTAAGAATGGCATATTCTGCCTTATCCCCCAATTATATCGTTGTATTGTGCCCTCACCTAAATAAGTTCCTGTCTATGTAGGTCAGTGGAAGAGGGTGAAATGCTTTTTTCCAGGTCTCTAATTCTATTTAGTAGTTTGGTTATCTGGCTCTCCCTCTTTCATTTCCTAGTTGAAGAGATTCTAATGCGTTCTCCCCTCAGAAAGCATTTTAGTGCACCCCACTCTATATCTACTCAGCCCATGGAGTTGAGATTATCGTTATTGTATTGTGCAATACAGTCTTTCAACCAGCCTCTAACCCATTCATTCTTTAGCAGTCTGTTGTTAATTTTCCACAATGTATCTATTTGGTAAGTGGGTGACAGTGCAAGGCTACAGACAACCGGGGAGTGGTCTGAAATTACCTCTGGAGAGATCTGACAGTCCAGGAGTCCTGGCATGAGCTGTTTGCCTAGTGAAAAATAATTGATTCGGGATGACGTCCCATGGATGGGAGACCAGAATGTATATTCTCACTGGTCTGGATGCAATACCCTCCAGGGATCATATAGTCCCATCTTATCTATTACGTCCCGGATGGCCCTCTGCACCAGAGACAGGCCCATCTTCCCTCTTCCTGTCCTGTCCATGTCTGGTAAAAATGGTAAATTCCAATCTCCCCCTAACAAAAGTGGGGTAGACAGGAAAGGCAACAGAAGAGTTAGCAGCTCCATGAAGAAAGAGGGAGTATCCATGTTGGGACCATAAATGGACCCCAGGACTATGTCCGATCTCTCTAAGGCACCAACCATAATAAAGTACCTGCCCGCAGATCCCTGATACATTGGTCACATTTAAACCAAAGGGATTTGGTTATCAGAATGGCAACCACCCCCTACTCTGAGTGCTCGAGCCCACAGCATACACTTGCCCTATATTAAGTTTTCTCAGTAAGTTTGCTTCAGTTTCAAGCAGATGTGTCTCCTGTAAAGGAAACTTGGCCATTAACCATTTGCAAGTGTTTAAGTATTTTATATCTCTTATTCTTGCGGCATGCTCCTTTAACATTCCATGAATTAACTTGTATACAGTTAGCCATATATCTTTATATCAACGATCAGTAATAGATATAGTGTTCCATAATAGAAAATCTGACACCCAGCTGATACCAGGCAAACCACCTCACTCCCCCAATACACTGCTCAAAATAACAAACAATGCTGTTTAACACTTTCCCCCCACCACTATAGCCTTAAGGTTAATGTTGAAGCGTATATTACCTAAGAAAAACCATGCCCCTCCACTAGAATTAACCAAACCTCCATAAACCCCAAACTGACTAGAAAAGTGGATAGGCTCCCTTCCCTTGATTTGGTGCATGATGTTGCCAGAAACAGCAGTAAAAACACCTCCCCCCAAAAAAATAACCGTAACCTTTGTGCCCTTAATGGGCACTACTTTCTAACTTTTAAAATATCAAATGTAACCCCGAACTGCCAAACTGGCCTAACTAATTTCACAACCATTGAACCAAAACTGAACCTGTTAAAATAAGCCACAAGATTAAGAGATATAAAATACTTAAACACTTGCAAATGGTTAATGGACCTTACCCAAATAGTCAACTCTCCGACAAGGCAGGACACAAGATCCGGGACCTCCACCTTATTAGACCTCATTTTTACCAACAGGCCATGAAACCTCACCCAGGCAACCATGCTCCCTGACTCAATCAGAGACCACTCCCCGGTTACCTGCTGGTGGTCGGGTAAACTGCCCCCTACCCCTCCTAAAACTACCTGGCACCGGAAGCTCAAAAAAGGAGGCCTAAAACACCTCAAAGACTATCTATCCAATAGCTACTGGCTCCCCATATACACCGCGCAGTCGGTAGATATTGCTCTCACCCACTTTATAACTACCTTCAACAAAGCTTGTGATATATTTGCTCCCCTCACAAAGCAAGTTGTGAAAACCAGGACAACCCCCTGGATCACACTCTCCCTCCTTAACCTTATGCAACAGAGGGACAACCTTTGGCACAGAGCCATTGACACCCAATGCACCCAGGATAGACAGCTATATAGGGAGGCACTCAATAAATGCACATGGGCCACACGGCAGGCAAAAGCTAATTATTACTAGCATACCCTTTCCTCCTCCTGGGGAGACAGGAAAAAATTCTGGAACAATATACAAGAACTCAGTGGAAAATTCCATTGCCCCACCCCTACCCAACTCAATTTGAACGGGGTTGTAACCCAAGATCCCGCCAATATCACAGAAGCCCTTAAAGACTCCTTCTCGGACCTCTCGCACATCCTCCCTCCAAATTTCTTCCACCCTACCAAATCCCTCCCCTCCACCCGAAACGAGTATAGACTTCACACCCTCTTTCTGGCTCTGAGTCATCCCTTGTAATGTGGCCAAACGCGATGTCACCAAAGCTATCGCCAATACCCGCTACAGCAATGACTCGCTAGACCTAAAACTCATTAGGCTTACCCTCGATGTCACACTACCCCACCTTACAAAAATTCTCAACCTTTCACTATGCCTCGGCCAGTTCCCCTCAACCTGGAAGAAAGCCATAATCACTCCTATTCTGAAGAATGGTGACCCCACCTACACCAGCAACTATAGACCAATCTCAATACTTCCTCCTCTCTCCAAAGTCCTGGAAAAAATAGTCTTGGACCAGCTAACAGAACATCTAACTAAACACAACCTCCTCAGCAAGGAACAGCATGGTTTTCAGTCTGGCCATAGCACCGTCACTGCAATCACTGAACTCACCACGTTCATCCACGAGGCCCTTGACCATGGCTCGATAGCAGGGGCCATCTATGTAGATTTGACCAAGGCTTTTGACATGGTCAGTCATGAACTACTCCATGTCCTTCCACAACTCAGTGTGGTCCCTGAGGCCACGGCCTGGTTCAAGGACTACCTCACAGGACGGTCACAGCAAGTTAGGATAAACTCCACCATCTCCACCCCCAAAGCTGTTTGCTCAGGGGTCCCACAGGGGTCTATTCTGGGCCCACTGCTCTTCACCCTCTTCCTAAACTCTCTCCCCAAAGCGTGCAGCGGTCATCTCTTACTCTATGCTGATGATGCGGTTCTGTACTGGAAACACCCTCAACCGAATGCCTTCCAACTTGCCCTTCAGGGTTTTTTTGGGGAGATAGAGAACTGGTTCACTGATCACCGCCTGATCATAAACTATAGCAAAACTAAGTCCATGATCTTTGCTCATCGACAAAGCCCACACAGCCTGACGGCACTCCAAATTAAGAAGTCACTTGGCACCCTACTGGAACACGTTACACACTTTAAATACCTGGGTGTCACCTTGGATACCTCCCTCTCCTACCACAGACACTTACGTCTCCTCTCATCAGCGGTCAGCACCAGAGTGGGTACCCTCTACAGGCTCAAAGACAGCCTACCTGCACAAGCCACGCAGATAGCAGTCACCTCCTCCATCCTCTCCCTAATCGATTATGGGATTGTTATTTACTGCACAGCTGACACCACCACCCTTAGCAGCATAAACACTGCGCTTAATAAAGCCTGCCGCCTAGTAACAAGTTGTGACAGACTCATCCATACCTGTGATCTGTACACAGTGACTGGTTGGCTAAACTTCCAACAAAGACTCAAACATTACACCTGCATTCTTGCAAAAAAGATTCACCTCCAGCTCGCACCCGCCGGTCTACTCCCATCATCAGTCCAGCCCCCATCAGGCATAATACAAGACTCACTAGCAACATCATCTTTCCTGGTTCCTCTGTCGAACATCCCTTGGGCAAAGATCTTTCCACTACCACGCCCCATGGTTCAACACACTTCCCCTCACACTCTCCCAGTCCCATAGCATCTCACTCTTCAAATCAGGTCTTAAAACCTAACTCATGGAAAATGCTAAATGTGACTGCAGCTAGATCTGCCCACCCTCCTCTCCCACCACTTCTCCTGACACAGGGGCTCACTAGACCCTCTGAACGGCATCCTTCAAAACTCTGTCTAGGGATCGCAGGCATGCCTCCTAATTATCTCACCTACTAAATAAATTTCTCGACTACCCTGCCAGTACTGTAACTGTATATAATACCTGTCAATGTTAGTCATATACTGTCTTGTTTCCTCCACCCCTGTAACCAACATGGAGCCTTTGTAAAAAAAAATGTCTATGTTGAAGTAATTGTGGATATTAAGCCATATTAAAACTAACCTATGAACTAGTGAGTTTACCATACCCTCCAAGAAACTTGCCAGTATCCCCCACATAGCAATACATTGTAATGAGACAGACAGTATCACTTGCAAACATACAGACAGTATAATGACATGTTCCAGATACTGTAGGTATGTTTAAGGAAAATTTAAGTAAAAGAAACAAAGTCCAAAATTTAGATCTGGCCATTGTGTAAACCATTCGGTGATGCGATCAACTAGAGAGAACTTAGTTGCAGCCATGTCCTTCGCGATAGTGCGCACTGTCGAGCAGCAGGGAGCTCCGGAACAGTGAATAAATTGCAGCTGGTCTGCATGGCTCTCCACACAATCGCGGAGTTACACTTTGCACATATCCCCCAGACTAGCAGCCTAGATTGTCACAGCTGTTGGAGGGACTTGAAACCATAGCTCCTTCATGGAGTCCATGCCAAAGCCAAAATACCCGGTTACTTCCAAGGCAGCTTCACACTTTCTGAGTACTGTTCCCCCAAGCACAAGGAATACAAAGGACAGCCGAAACGGGTCAGTGAACGGCCGTGGCAAACCACAAGAAAACCAGCCACAAGGTACAGACAGATCAGGAGATGTGGTTGTATCTGATATTGCATCAGTCTAGCCCCCAGTTCCCCCATTGTTAACCATACAAACCATTTCCATGGTCTCCCTGCTGATTCATACCCCTCGTATAAAGGAAAGGCTCATTTTTTGAATAAGTCAGGGAGCAAGTGCTGGAGCCCGAGAGTTGCTTGTTCATTGGAGTAGAAAGAATGCCATTTTTCATGAATTCTAACTTGTAGTTGAGTGGGATACAACATGCGAAATCGAACTCCAGCAGGGATCAGGCAAGATATTGTGGGATGGAAGGAACCCCTTTTTTGTCTTACTGATGCTGGCAGATCCTGCAAAATCCTGATTTTATGTCCCTCCCACATCACTGATTGAATGTCCGGGAGTTTAGACAGGACATGTTGTTTGTCTAGAAAATTAAGCAATTTTAACAGGAACGGTCTAGGGGATGACCCAGGGGTTGGTTTGGGGCACAACGCCTGGTGAGCACACTCTACAATGTAGGAGGGCCCATTAGGAGAAGGGCCTGCTATCTTTATCTAGGAGTTTCTACGTAAATCCGATAAGGTTGGACTCCTCCTTATCTTCAGGAAGTCCCAGTACAACCAGATTTTTCTTGTGGCTATGACCTTCCAAGTCTTCCAACTTCAGCTCCATTTTAGATAGCTGCCATTTAAGGGCAATTATTGCAGGGTCTGTGGCCATCGTCCATCTTTCCAGGGAAATAGTCCAGGCCTCATTATCCTTCACTTGTCGGGAAACTTCTCCAAGGTCCTTCTTGATCGAAGATATTTCAGAGATAAGCAACCTTAAGGCATCCTAAAGTGGCTTCATTTCAAGTAAGAAATGCTCCTTCATGAGCGGCGTAGCTGGTGTTTTACTGGAGGAAGCTATTGTAAATTTAGCAGGCTGCTGTTTAGTTTTCTTCTTAGCCTTCTCTGGAGAGGGCAGCTGGGTATGGCGTGGAAGCTCCAGCTTCATCACAACCTCCATTGCGAGGAAATAGGCTGTCGTCCTGCAGATGAAATGCCGATAAGAGCTTCAGATGGCTTTGCACCAATTCAGGGAAACTCTAAGTCTGTATATTTATTCGTAATTCACAGAAATAAAGAGCGGGAGAAGAACAGGCAAGCTGCTTTCCTAGCCAGCCATCACGTGACTCCAGGCTGCATCTTGTTTCTGCGAGTGCACCACAGGCAGAACATGTCCAGAAATGTTACAGGAAAAATGGTACATAAAATTAAGACAGAAATCTGGTCTTAACCATGATGTTATATAGTGCCCAAACTCCCATCCGGACCAAACAATGGTCTCTGTTTCACTGTTTACAAATTACTTTATGTCACATCTTGTTTCTGTGAGTGCAGCACAGGAAGTACATGTCCAGAAATGTTACAGGAAAAGTGTTACATAAAACTCAGACAGAAATCTGGGCTCAGTCCTGATGTTATATTGAGCCCAACCACCACCTGGAGCAAACGACGTTGGTCCACTAGTGCTGACAAAGGATTTAAGGTGGAATCTTGTTGCCGCTACCTGCTGTGGTGTGCTGAACATACCTTATACAGTAACTCCAGAAAAACCATATCGCAAAATTGTTTGAGAAGGGATATACAATTATTGTGTGAATTATTAAACAGTCAAAAGGGGTGCCATGCTGAGAAAATGAATTCCTCCTGCTAAATGCTGCTGCTACTTGCACTTGATTCCTCCTGCTGCTAGTTTCTCAATTGATTGATAAATGCAGAATTATCATGTCCCAATGCTGCTGTCCTGATTGGCTGCATTGCCTGACTCTCTGTGGTTGTAATAACTTACATGGCAGTGTGGAAGGAATGTGATTTTGAGGTGCTTAAACTTGTTGCCTGCTGCTCTGACTACTTGCTGCCAAGTTGCCATGAGAAGTAATGTCCTGGATGGTTGATGAATTATCTTCGTAGAGTCCATACTGTTGCTGTTGCACATGTGAGTATCTGTCGGTATCTTTTCCTGTGCAAGACAAGAGTATTGGTGGGTTTGTATTGTGGCATCTTGAGTTCTAATATTTGTGTACTGTTTTTGTAATATTTTTTAGTTTTCTGAGGATTACATCACATCATGCCATGCCAGGATTAGGATCTGCTGGAATGCACCACTTTCCCCAATGCAGATGGTAAGTATTTAATTTGTCATTACTGGGGTAGGTTACTGCAGTCCAGATGTCTGACGTTGGTAGTAATTGTGTTCATTTTGGCTTTTGTCAACATTCAAAATGGAAT
Organism: Neoceratodus forsteri; assembly: GCA_016271365.2. Taxonomy (NCBI): domain Eukaryota; kingdom Metazoa; phylum Chordata; order Ceratodontiformes; family Ceratodontidae; genus Neoceratodus; species Neoceratodus forsteri. The sequence continues at coordinate 1,607,865,068 of CM057449.1, forward strand.
TCTGGTGAAGTGACCTCCACTCCTGCTGCTGCTGCTGCAGAATGATGTGGGCGATTTATTTACTTGTGCAATGGTTCCAGTTTCATAGTCCCCGAGGTAAGTATTTCTTCCTTTTGTATTATGGTATTTTGTGGGGGTAGGGGTGGAGGATGGTGGGGAGGGCAGGGAGGTGGAACTTTTAACAATCCTCAAAATCTGTTCTTTTTATCTTATTTCCAGGTACCCACTACTGTTAGGGGGAGGGGAATGCCTGCTACTGTGGTTCATGGTTGGAATCATGTGCCCCACCTAGCATGTTCCTTCTGGGGGCAGTTTCTGCAGTTTAATCACAATCACAGGGTATGGTAAGTATACATTTTTTTTCTTTGCTTCTAATTTACTTGCCAACACCAGGTAAGCAGATGGACAAGTATTCGTAATTTTTTCTTATAATATTTTACTGCTTAGGTCATTTTCCTCTATTGAGGTTTCATCCTATCTGTGTGATGATGACTACATCCAGGTCCTGCAGTAACTGTTGTGTGGAAGTCATTGACAGAGCATGTTGCTTGAACTCAAAGTATGCCACTGGTTTCCTTACCATTAACAAGTAAACAGCACATCCAGGGAGGAAGTATTTGCGGAAATGAATGGTTAAGATGGTGTTTAGAAAATAATTAGGTGTCAGGGGCTAATGTCTTGTCCAGTCATTTGAGGTGGCAGAGCTGCAGTAATCAGGAAAACTTAGAAGCCAAACTGAGGGCAGCAAACACCCCCCTCCACCCCGTAGGAACCATCACAGTTTGGTCACAGCTTAAAGTACTTTAACATCGGTGGTATAGTATAAGTAACCATTTTGTGAGAATTGGATGTTGTAACTTGTTAAGCTTTTTTTCATGATTACTTTTGTAATTAATGACTCACAACATTAAAGATAGCTGCTATTCACCATTTCACAAAATTTGTTCAATTGGTGTAATAACGGTTGAATGAGCATGTTATATTCATACGATACTTGTACTAGGAGGGTTCTTCAACATGTCACAGATAGGAAGTGGCAGATAATATTTATTTTCGCATGGAGTGCATGGGCGTGTCAGGTGGGAGGGAGGAGGGAAGGGAGGACAGGTGTAGCATGCGCCAGCATGGGCACTTTTAAGGACATTAAGACAACATATCTTACTTTAAGATGGGATTACTCGAAATGAAAAGTAAAATGTGTATCTGGATATTTTGGGCAGCAAAACATTATAACTGTAATCATGCAAAATGTTTATGGGTTATGGTAATTAGCCTGATGCTGCTGCTTTATATAGGGTTGGGATCAAACAACAGTTTAGGGCAAAGGGTAATCAAATGACACTGTTTAACACTGCAGCAAATAACAGAACCATAACAAATCCAATGATACATAGATAAAATAATTTATATACTGTAACACTATACTGAGCTGAAATTGCTTGATGGGAGCTTCCAGTAACTTCAGCCTTGTTCCACTTCCACATCCTCCAAGAAGCAGCCCACACAGTCTTCAAGACTGGAGTTGTCACCAGGCGGAAATTCTGTCAGCTTTGCTGCTTCATCCATCTCACTGCTGGTCGATGTCTTAGTAGAGGGATTGTCATCATCCTCCTCACCGAGGAGACACAGTTCAAGTGGCAACACCGTTGACATCACGTTGTTATGTGGAATATGCTATTCATATGAATATACAAACATATGAAATTGCTGGCAGAAAAAGACCCACAGGTCTATCAAGTCTGCCCTATTGTGAAGCTCTTAGTTTCATATCACTACAGCTGTTCCACCCCCACCCAAACCCCTCTCTTCCTCCTCTTTTCCAGTCCTTCCCACCTTTGTGTTTTTGTCTGTACTAACCCTGCTCTTGATTCTATCCCAACCCCACTTAAAGCTGTCCACTGTCCTTAGAGTGATTAACTCCTCCAGCAGTGCATTACAACTGGTCACCACTCTCTCTGTGAAGTAGTGCCTCCTCATCTCCCTCCTAAACCTTCCCCTTCCAACTTCAGACAATGCTCCCTAGTGACCCTTCCCCCTTAAAGTGGAACAATCCTCCCACCCTGACTTTATTTATGCCTTTAAAGTATTTAAAGGTCTCTATCATCTCCCCTCTTACCTTCTGTTTTCCAGCGAGTAGAGGCTGAGCACTTTCAACCTTTCCTTGTGTGACAACTCCCCTAGTCCCATAATCATTTTTGTAGCCCTACACTGCATCCCCTCCAGTAGTCTCACATCTTTTTTGAGGTATGGGCACAAGTACTGTACACAGTATTCCAAGTGTGACCTCACCAGTGACTTATACAATGGCAGGATGACCTCCTCCTTTTGAGAGGTGATCCCTCTGGCAATGCACCCCAGCATCCTATTTGCCCTTGCTGCAGCTCTCCAACACTATGCAGATACTTTCATGTCCCCTGTGACTATTACCCTAAGGTTCCTTTCCTCCTCTGAAGCCATTACCTGCACTCCCCCCAGCCATTAACTGTTCTTGTGATTTCTGGCTCCAAGTTGCATGACCTTGCACTTCTTAGAGTTAAATCCCAACTGCCACTCACTAGACCATTGTTCGAGTTTAGCTAGATCCTCTCTGAGTGCCTTCCTCTCTTCCTCATTGTGCACTTTTTGCACAAATCTTAGTGTCATCCACGAACAGGCAGATCTTACCCTTAAACCTCTCTGCAATGTCTCCAATGAAGACATTGAACAAAACAGGGCTCAGCACTGAACCCTGTTCTACTCCACTCGTTACTGACCATGGCTTGGATGTCTCCCCCCTTACTACTACCCTCTGTTGTCGGACCTGCAGCCAGCTCTCAACCAACCCCACCAGTTTTTCCCTGCTCCCATGTCCCTCAGCTTGCTCATTAACCTCCTGTGTGGCACAGAGTCAAAAGCCTTGCTGAAGTCCAGATACAGGACATCCACAGCATGGACTTCGTCAATCGCCCTAGTGACCCAGTCGAAGAAGTTGATCAGGTTAGTTTGGCAAGATCTTCCCATGACAAACCCATGCTGTCTCTCATCCTGCAAGCCATTGCTATCATGAAAGGTTATCAACCTCTCCTTCAGAATGGTTTCCATCAACTTCTCTACTATGGAAGTCAAGCTCACTTGTCTGTAGTTACCTGGTCAGTCCTTGGGTCCACTCTTGTGAAGAAGCATCACGTGAGCCATCCTCCAGTCCCTGTTTACATTCCCCATCTCCAAGGAGGTGTTGAGCAGGTCCATCAGAGGGCCTGCCTACAACTCTGCCAGTTCCTTCCAGGACCGTTGGACGTACACTGTCCAGTCCTGGTGCCTTGTCCACCCACAAGCCTTTAAGGCCCTTCAGAACTCTATCCTCTTGGATGACCTTGTCTGTTATCTCTGCCCCCCCCTCCACCATTGCCCCCTTTCCCCTGCAGTATTAGGCCATCACTTTCTTTTGTGAACATTGAGCAGAAATGCTCATTGAGTGCCTCTGCTTGATCTTCCCCTTGTTCTGCCCATCTTCCCTCTCTCTTGATTCTTTTTTTTTTCTTTTCTAATTACACTTTTTAACCCTTGCATTCCTGCGCTGAGACCATCAGCCTGGTCACGGACTCTGGCTGTGGCTGCTCACATTCTAGCCATCCCCCCTTGAACCCCCTGGCTTTCCCTCCAGGGCAGGGTCATCGCACCTTGACCAAGGGTGCCGTGAACTTGGGAGAGGCAGGAGTCGGCCTGAGCACCTAGTGCAGCTGGAGTAGGCTTCATTGTGCCAGTGGGTGCAGGAATGTTTTTTTTCTCACCCTTGCTTTGTTGCGCAGGAGGTGGGGACATGCAATGATGACCTGCATCCGCCCCACCTCCGAAATGCTGCTGGCGCGGTCACTGTGGTACCCGCCTCGCATGAGACCTGTCGAGCACGGATGGTCCCGACCTCCCCTGGAGAAGGAGAGCAGTCCCTTGGATGCTTCATCCTTCTCCCCTTGCTGGCCTTCCAGCAACCTGAGTCCATTCCCAAACCTGGGTCACCGGCGCCACAAGCGGAAATGCAACCACTGCACCGGTGGGTCGACTCCTCTCTCTTGATTCTAACAATGTCATCTCTACAACTCCTCTTGTCTCTTATGTATATAAAGAAGCCCTTTTCCCTTCTCTGATCCCATGAGCCAACTTCAGCTCCTTTGGTGCCTTGGCTGCCCAGACTGAACTGGTCACCTCCCTAGATGCCTTTGAGAACACTTCTCTATCCTCCTCAAGCCCAGATTTTTTGAACTTAATTAAGGCCAATCTGTTTTCCCTCACCTTCCCCTCCACCTCCTTGCTGAGCCAGCTAGTTTTTTACCTGGACTGCTTACTCTGAGATTTGGCACATGTGTTCATGGCCTCATTTAGCCCCTTCCTAATGATTGCCCACTTCTGTTCAGCATCCATCTCTGGGTTAATTTCAGCTAAATACCCCTCTAGAATGCTGCTCATTCTGGCAAAATCTGCCTTCCTGAAATCCAACACTTTTGTCCTGGTCTTAGCCGACTCCCCTCCCTGTGTTGAGGAGGAACCACACTGAGCAGTGGTCGCTTCCACCTAGAGGGTCCTGTACTACCACATCCTGGACTTGGTCTCCATTTGTTAGCACCAAATCCAGTATGTTCCCCTCCCTAGTAGGATCCATCACCCCTTGCACTTGGTAACTGTCTTGGATAGCCTCCAGCAACACCCGTTCCCTGGCGTGTGCTGTAGTTACTGTCTGCCAGTCAACTTCAGGTAGGTTAAAGTCTCCCACTATAACTGTACTCCCTTTGCCTCTGACCTTCCTGATTTGCTCCCACAGCTCCCTATCCACCTCCTTTTGTTCATTTTGATGAATGTTAGTATGGACACATTCTTGGGTAACAAATATGTCCTACAGTCACTCACAATGGCCCCAGCCACACTAAACACTCATTCCACACTGACACTGGATGGTGGACAGATCAGGTATTTCACAGCAACCGATGTGAGTGCTGGCCAGTCAGTCACTTTGCCACTCCAGTACAGCTCATCAGTAATGGCAAGGTGCTTTGTGTCCTCCATGAAGACCTCCACTATTCATTCTGCCACCCTGAGTACAGCTGTCTCATCTGTCTCCTCCTCCTTTTATTTGTTTCCAGAACGGCATCTTCCATTCCCACCTGAAAGAGAACATCCCAAATGGGATTGCTTTCTGTTTTCCGCTGTTCCTTGCCCATGTTCTCTGATTGGGTTGCCTGTGACTACTGGTAGTGGTGGTGGCAACACCCATTTTTCACCACCCTGTGTGCCTTTTCATGTGTGCAGCAGATACCCTTCTGATGATGTTCTCTGCCAACTTTTACACTCACTGACGACCTCCTTCAATTATAGAAGGCAGGCCATGTTGGTAGCATGGTAGTGAGTGCAAAGTCATCCAGCTGTACAATGCCAGATACAGTGTGTGGGTATTCGTGTCCAGCACATGGATCATATGATCCATTAGATCACAGCTGCTATGGTCCCCACTTGGCTCCATCTGGTGTCGCACATTGAACAGTGTCTGCCTCAGCACACAAATGAGGGGTATGGATCGACTTATGCAAGCAGTATCCTCTCTCACTGCCTATGTAGCATGCTTGAACGGATGGAGAATGTGTGTTAGCCCATCCATTTGGTGCCACTGCTCTGTTGTTAGAGCAATGGACACTCCAGTACTGTCACTGGTGGTATGCACCAGCAGGTATTCTGAAAGACCCTTATACTGTTCATATAGCTGGTCAAGCATGTACAGTGTGGAGTTCCACCTGGTCACAACTTCGAGCTTCATAAGGTGCTGAGGCAGATGGTAAGTGGGCTGCAGCTCATGCAGATGGTCACGGGCCATTGCAGAATGGGAGAAGTGTGCACAGATGCGATGGGTGACAGTCACTGTTTCCTTAATGTTCGTATGGTTGAGAAGCTTCGGCACAACAATATTAAGACAGGGCACCCTGAAAAAAAACACCATCCCTAATGCACTTCACTACATTGGCGCCATTATCACTTGCAATGAATCCTGGTGTACAGTAAGTGACTGTGTGTGTAGCCACTCATCAATCTCATCCAGCAGAACATTAAGTATTTTCTCACCCATGTGAGAACCAGTAACACTCCACATACTCAGGGCTGCATGCTGCCGAATTTCAGGGGTGTTGCTACCACCACATTTTGGCTTCCAGAAGGTTTTGCCAGGCCCAAAATCAAGTACCACCTCAGGTACTTGTGCCCAGTGTGCTGTTAGGCATAGATATGAGCTTGCTGCTGTTTGTCCACTGGTCCACATATCCATGCTAAGATGGATATATTCTGATGTACTATGCTTCATTGCATGTCTTATGGAAACAGCAGCTGTACTGTGCAGCTCTGGCATGGCACGCTTAGAGAAATAGCTTTACAATGGAACCTGCCATTTGGGACAGGGATGGTCCATCAACCTGCAGAACCCAGCCTTCTCCACAAATGAGAACGGCAACAGATCGATGGCCAGCATTTCAGCAGTGGCAGCATTTAACTTTCGTGCTTAAGCATGATTGGGGGGTGTACTTTGTGTGCTGCTCAAGGATGGTCTTCAGAGTGGGCTTCATCTTTGGGGCTGTTTGACCAGAACGCTATAGTTGGGCCACAAATAATGTTCTCTTAGGGGTAACACTTGACTCTTGGAGCTGTGCACACTGCATCAGACCAGTTATTTTGGTTGATTGTGGGTGTGGTGGTGTACTTTTTTGACTCAAGGGACTGGGACTGGCACCTCCACTGCTATACCCATTACTTGAGAGAGCAAAGGATTGCTCACCCTCCTCCTCCTCTGACCCACTCTGCCCTCCTTCTTCATGCTTTTACTCTACTACATTTAACTTGACCAGGGAGATGCCACCAACAGCTCTAGCATTCTTCTGGTGTTGCTGCCATCTCAGTGGGTGCTTGGTTTTCAGGTGAGCATGTTGGCCACCAGTGCCTATGTGGCTTCCCTTTTTCCCCTGACTAACATGTGCTTGACACTGTTGGTATGTTGCTATGGTCTCATCAGCAGGATCAAGCACATAAAGGTGCCAAATTAGGGACTTTTGCCCTCTGGACTTCACATGCTTCTGGGACTGGGTTAGCTCAGAAACAGGAATAGAAGTTTGTGCTTTTTGGGCTGCTTTCATCACTTCCATAAGACTACTTTTGGGAGATGGGTGACTTGGCTGCTTGGAGGTTTGCTGATAGTCTTCGTGACAGCCTGACCCATGGGCTGTGCATGAAAATGGCCTACATCACCCTTGACCTTTTTTAAACTCAGGCTGCCATAAAGTATCATCCCAGTCGTCATCATCACCAATGGTGATGATGTCCTTGTCCTCCTCCTTCACCTCTTCCTCCTCCTCCTCGTCCCTATCACTGTCTTCTTTCACAGCACCTTTTTCCTTTTCTACAACCATCTGAGGGGGCTGACTATCCCTCTCTCCAGGATTATCAGATTCTGGTTGAATACTTTAATCATCAATTCCCACAGGAACAGGGACAGTGACACCAACTGACTTATCACCCTCCTCCTGGACCACTGTTCCTGTGCTGGTGTTAGTGTCTCCCTTCTTCTCACTATAATCATACCCCACCAGCATGGATGCAACAGTTCTGGCCTTAAAAAACTGAGAAATAGGTATGCCAGTACTTTGAACAATTCCTTTGCTGGTACCTGCCACACCACCAGAGCCCACAGAAGACACTGATGCAGACATATGTATGCTTTCACTGCTATGGGGAACAGGAACTGAAGCTGTACTCTCCTCAGCAGACTTCTTAGCTGCATCATCCCCTCAGCACATGTCCCCCCAGTACTGGGCCATCTCTTAGCAGGCAGTTTTTCTGGCTGCTGCTTCAAAGCTTTGCCTTTCTCTAGGAGTATATCAAGAAAGGATGTATTACTAACACACCTGCAGTACTGGCTTCCTTATAAGTTCAATCAGGACAGGTAGCAGCACTGTACTGTACAACTAATACCATATATGGTGCTAGCCTATTCTAGCAAAAACAAAAAGGTGACTTTTTTTTTCTTTCCACAAACAGAATGAAAGCAACGCACAGAAAAAGGGCACAAGTAACCTACTTTAAATACAGATCACCTGTGTCTGGACAGCTTAAATACTGTAATGATGTGTTATGTGTTAGTACTTACTACTACAAATTTGGTTTTATATAAGGGCAGAGACAAACATAATGTCAACAAACAAAGGTGACTACTACAATATGGTCCTAGTCTGGATGGGAACAGCAGCAATCTCTATAAAACTACTATATTAATATGTAGTTATTTTATACTGCACGTGTCAGGTAGTAAACAAAGCTGTAACAGTTGAGAAAGGGTAAGCAAAGTCAACTAAAAGAGGAACACAGCACAATGTGCAGTTGTGCAGAGGCAGGCTCTAGCAGCAATAAAATACAGGGGAGCAATTCACCAAAACAGTGAAACTGTAAACGGACAAGTTGAAGTGATCAACTAAAAGTACTTAAGTTTCCCAAAAATAGAACTGTTAATTTTCACAGTTTAAGTCACACAAGTTAACACTCCAGCAAACAGAACTAGCCAAAAAAAATTAAATACAATAAGGGATCAGCACTGTGTGATCAAAACTTTAGAATTCACAATGTTATATAATACAACACAGGCTAACAGCAGCAGAAACTCTCAGACAGGATAGTCCAGAGTAACGTTTCAGAGAAAAAAAAATTGTCAGGATATAAGAAAATTAATAAGAAATAACAGTAAATCACTCACAATTTGTGATAAATCTGTTTGTAAAAGGCTAGAAATAGCCTCCACTGGTTTTACACACCTACCCTACCCCACTCAACTCCTTCAGAGACACAGGCAAATGTAAAACCTAATTAAACTAAGTATTCTGTAAAAATCCACAAAATTAGAAAATTAGAAAATATTCCCTAGCAGCATTAGGAACAAACTGTATATTTGGGAGCAATTAGCTCTCAAAACAAGTCATAAAGAGATTTTAAAAGGTTTTATTGGCTCTGATTCACCACAACAGACAGCTCTCTGACTCAACAGGCAACAGAAATAGCTGTAAATAACCTGCATGTGATAGTTGACCTATTTACCTACAATGCATTGCAAATTTCACTTTTGGAGCAAAAGATCGTCAGCAAAATCAAAAGTTACACCTGCAAAATTTCACAGTAAGGCAACATTTCTGCATGACTGGGCGAACTTGGATGGCCAAAGCATTGTATGCGAAACTCAATTACGAGAAACTGAAAAATCAGGCAAAATTTTGTTTTGCTTAGGTGAAACATTTTGCGTAATTGTGGACTTGCACGAAATATTTCACCAGGCAAAATGTTGCAATTTTGCACAACACTAGTTCCGACCAAGGTGTTGATTACAGTGCTGAAAATCAGCCATATAAGCTGCAGATCCATGCAAAAGGATTCAATCAAGGGATGGAGAGGTGTACTGTTCTGTAATTAACTTGCAAATACCAGGATGATTAAGGATTGGATTTAGAAAGATCCTACATTTATCCATGCATTGCTAAACTTTTAAGGCACAGTCAGATGACATCTCTGCACCAATTAAGTTATTGGATTCTACTTTGCCATTTTATGAATTAAAATTAACACAGGCAAGAATGAGTAAAAATGTAGTAATGAGTATCACTAGGAGTGGCATAACACATCCTCCAGAAACTGGGATCTGGATATACCTGCAGGAATAACAAGAGCCTGTGTGGCCACCAACTTTGTGAAATGTATTACAATAGTGATAAAAATTTCCTGAAGAAATGTTTAGGACAGTATTTCTTAAGTGAGGTTACCATGGACGTATATGGCCACCAATACAATTTTGTGTAGCAGAGCCATGGGGCTAAGAAAATATAACTCATCAATGGGGAAAAGTATATTGAATCCTTTTTATCAGTATGGTATGCAACATTGTGCAGTTGAATGCTCCCATAAGGAATTACCAACTGAACTGTAGAAGGACATGGGGTACGTACTGGGCTATGGGGTTTGTCAGTGTAAAAAACGTAGACAGTGACTTATGGCAAAACCTGTCTGTGGCCATTACTGAAGACAATAGGGATAGGGATATGGAGGGGGCAATCTGACTCTCCAACAGTAACATTGGTGCCACTGCAGGGAATCTGGGGAGAGTCCAGTGAATAGCACCACATTTTGAATTTTGGGGCTGAGGGTTTAAAAGAAGTCATAGGGAATCAGCACTGAAGAAGGCCATTGGAGCGGGTAGTGGAAGGCTAAACAGCCAACACCTGCATGCTGCATTCTCAGTCTAGAAGGGTCCCTTACTCTCAGCTGTAAGTCAGGCACAGGAAACCTGTGAGGCCTGGGAGTGGAAGCTGGTACAGGGCTCTGCTGATTGTTTTTCAGTGTGGAGGCAGCACAGAATAGCCCCCCCACTGCTCAACCTACCCATACACCACCTGACCCACCCATCCCTGGGCTCATCCACTCATATAGACCCGCGGGGGGTCACATGATGCACAATCACTTCCTGCATATCATCCTATGAGGGCCTCACTGTAAGAATCCTACCAAATAAACAAGCTGTACACACCGTCACATATTTAAAGGGCAACAAAGGCATAAATACGAAATGACTTGTTCATAGAGTGTAGAAGGTCTGACAAAAGGAGATATAAGGGCAAGGTTAATACAGGTATAAGTTGAAAGCATTAGAGAGAGAGAAAGAAAAATAGAGGGTGTAGCTAGAGACTGTTAAGTAGTAGGTCACAACAAACATGATGGGGTGGTACAGTGCAGTGGCCGTGGAACAGCAGTCTTCAGGGATATGTGTTCTGGAGGCTGAGATGCTGCCCTATCTGCAGGCAACACTCAGGGATGCATGAGGAGGTCATCTGTCTCCAAGACGAGTTGGCAAGGTTGCAGGGGATATTCACCAACACGCAGAGACCACCAGGTCCACAACCAGAACCTAAAATGACGTCTAGGAGGAGGAGTGGTTGGATCACAGTGGGCACAGGGAGGGTGGGGGAGGGGTGTCTAAGGCTCATCCACCAACCAGTCTGGGTAAGTAACTCCTCGCTGTTTTGGAGGAGTGGCATAGCCCCATAGATGCACCCACAACTGAGACCAGGGAGGATGAGTGGGATGTCCATGATGGAGCCCAATGGAAGGGGGTAGAGAACCCCAGTGGAGCAGGAAGTGTCCACTTGTGAGGGACTCAACTGTCCAGGGAGTTACTTCAGGGGAAACTAGCAGGAAGGACAGGGAGGTCAAGTGCATCCCAGGAAGCATGGTATGGAGGGATGAGAAGCAGATCAATAGGATTGCAAGGACAATAGCAAGGAGGGGGGAACTGCATGTCATTGTCCACCTGGGGATGAAGGATGTGGCAGGAGACAGAGTGGAGATAGGCAGAATCTAGAAGGATTTTAGGAAGCTGTGGGGGAGCCTCAAGCAGGTAGCACACTCTGTCATCTTCTCAGAGGGTCTACCTGTCCATGACAGGGGTCAGGCTCGGATACTCCGCATACAAAAATTCATCTCCTGGTTGAAGGAATAGTATACACAGGAGGGGGTTGGCTTTATGGGGGACTGGAGCCTCACCTGGATAGATATGAGCCTGTAGAAAGACAATGGCCTGTATCCATCCAGGAAGGGGACTATGATCCTGAGTGACATGTTTGAATGCTTCAGCAGTGAGCATTTAAACTGATCAAGGGGGTAGCCAGGAGGGTCAGGATTCTTAGTTTAACCCCCCCCCCCGGGCAGATGCAGGAAAGTAGATTGACAGAAAATACAACTAAAGTAGACGGGGGGGTGGGGCAATGTACTGGAATTGGGACATCACAAGAAAGTAAACTGGGGTCAGGGAAGAAAGCAGTAAAGTAGGAACAGGGGCAAGGGGGATAATCTAGGATGCACAACATGGAAGTCGGTGCTAACAACTGCCCAAAGCCTGGGAAACAAAATCCCAGACCTGGAGGCAATAATAGTAGAATGAGACCTAGACATAGGAATAACTAAAACCTTGTACATTGCAAATCATGAGTGGGAAATAAATGTACCAGGTTATGCGCTGTTCTGGAGGAGTGGTGTGGGCAAGAAAGGGAGGGATGGGGGTTGCCCTGTATGTCAGAGTGGATATTAAGGCAACACAGGTACAAGGTAGGTGGGGGGGATGAGGCCCTGTGGATCACCCTTGAACCTGGTAATGGCACAGCAATACTCACAGGGGTGATATACAGGCCTCCATGACAGAGGAGTAAGTGAACAGGGAAGTAGTAGATGAAATACTCAAGATGGCAATGAAAGGAGAAATTCTGTTAATGGAAGATTTCAGTATTCCAGATGCTGATTGAACCACACAGGCAGCTGCTTCAGCCAGAAGCAGAGGCATCCTAGATTCCCTACAGGAGGCAGGACTCAGGCAGCTTGTGCTTGATCTCACAAGTGACAGGGCGATTCTGGATCTAGAGATGATCAACGGAGATGGAATCACAGATGTCCAGGTAGAAGGGCAACTGGGATCTAGCGATCACCACGTAGTGTGGTTCAGCATGGGGAGAGGAACTCAGTCAAGTCACACTAGACAAAGGTTTTGGATTTCAAAAAGGCAGACTTTGTTGAAATGGGGAATGATATCAAAATAGCCCTGGAGAAAGGGGAGATAGGAGGGAGGGTTGATGAGCAGTGGGAGCACCTAAAAGGAGCCATAGCAGAAGTGACAAACCAATACATCAGAATGGTATCCAAAGGCAAGAGAAGGAGAAGGACACTATGGTTCTTGAAAGAGGTGGCAGACAAAGTAAGGGCTAAAAGGGCAGGGTTCAAGAAATATAAGAAGACCCATGAGAGGAGGACAGGGAGGTGTACCTAGAGTGTCTAAGGGAAGTGGGGAGGGTAGTAAGCAGAGCAAAGGCTCAGATTGAGGAATGATTAGCACAGACAGTAAAGAAGGGACAAAACATTCTACAGGTACATCAGTGAAAGAAGGAAAAACAGAGGGATTGTTAGGCTCAGAAGGAAGGATGGGGGTTGTAAGGAGGTATACATGGATAAGGCAGAAATACTGAATAAATACTTCTGTTCAGTATTCATAGAATAGGGGGAGGGACAGAGACCACAACAGAGCAACAGATGCCATGGAGGGGAGAGGTGGACAACAGTCCATTCACAGGAGAGAGACAGGGTCCTGCAGAAGCTCCCTAAATTGAAGGTGGACAAAGCAATGGGGCTAAATAGCATACATCCAAGGATATTAAGGGAGCTGCGAAGATAGCTAGCAGAACCTCTGGCAGATTTGTTCACCGATCACTCAACACAGGTGTGGTGCCATAGGATTGGAGGAGGGTATATGTCGTCCCTCTACACAAATCCTTGCAGTAGGGAGGAGACGGTGAACTATAGGCAGGTCAGCCTTCTCAGTGGTGGGGAAAATCATGGAGACACTGCTTAAAGAAAGGATAGTGGGGCATCTAGAAGCCATCAGTGCCCAGGAACCTAGGCAGCATGGGTTCACAGCGGGTAGATCATGTCAGACGAATCTGATAGATTTCTTTGACTGGGTGATGAAGGAAGTAAATCGGGGAGGGGGGTGGACATTGCCTACCTCCATTTCAGCAACGTCTACAGCACTGCCCCACATAAGAGATTGGTTAATAAGATGGGTAGTCTGGGCAAGAGAAAAAAGGTGCAAACTGGTTAGGAACTGGCTAACAGACAGGAGACATAGGGTTGTGGTAAATGGGGAACAATCTGGGGAGAGGGTGGTGAACAGCGGGTTACCTCGGGGATCAGTCCTTGGGCCAGTCCTGTTCAATCTCTTCAGTAGTGACATTGCAGAAGAACTGGAGGGAAAGATCTGTTCCTGTTTTCAGATGACACCAAGATCTGTAACAGGGTGGATACTGCAGGAGGGATGGAGAAAATGAGGAAGGACCTAGGGAAGCTTGAGAAATGGTCTGAGGAGTGGCAACTGAGATTCAATTCAAAGAAGTGCAAAATTGTGCACCTGGGGCATAGAAACCCTGGGGGGGGGGGAGTTTGCTGATAGTCACTAAGGAAGAAAGGGACCTGGGGGTTATTATTTCAGATCACCTGAATATGTCAAAGTAGAGTACGAAGGCAGTAGTGAGGGCCAGTGGCATGCTGGGGTGCATAGGCAGGGGTATCACCAGCAGAAGGTGGGAGGTAGTGATGCTGTTACATAACCCTGGTTAGGCCTCACAAGGAGTAATGTGTGCAGTTCTGGAGGCCACACATTCGAAACAACATCAAGGCTGGAGACAGTCCAGAGAATGGAGACTAAGATGGTACAGGGCTTGCACCACAAAACTTAAGAGGAGAGATTAAGGGACCACAATATATACTCGCTGGAGGAGAAGAGGGAGAGAGGAGACATGATAAAAACATTCAAGCACCTCAAGGGCATAAACAAGGTGCAGGGGGGAGACATCTTCCAACACAAAAGGAGGACAAGAACGATGGGGCATGATATGAAATTAGAAGGTGACAGGTTAAGAGGGAATGTGAGGAAGTTTGTTTTTTTTTCACAGAGAGGGTGGTGGATGCATGGAATGGTCTGCCACAGGAGGTGGTGGAAGTGAGCACTGTAGTTGAATTTAAACATGCATGGGACAGGCATTGGGGAACCATAGAGGTAAAGCAGAGAGAGGGTCAGAAGCTGTAATCAAGTACAGGGGTTACAGGCAGACTGGATGGGCCTAGCAGTCCTTATCTGCTGACAATTTCTATGTTTCTATCTTTCTATGTAGAGAGAAAAGAAGGCAACCTATGAGCAAACCTTCTGGAAATACAAATCTGTCAGTAAAAAAAAACCCTGAATAAAAATACTTGCAAGGATAGGTAACTAATAAAGCTTACCAGTTTGGGTACCGGTGCTGAGTTCAAGCTGTACCTGTGAGAAAATGAAGTACACCTTACCATCCTGCCTTGAATGGACTGGTGGAATGGTTTGGTTTAACACTGAAGCAAGGCTTGAAGAAGATGACTGAATGGACTCTGAAAGAGACTGCCTTCCAGATTCCTCCTTACATATCAGATAATGGCCAAGTCAATAACAGATATTTTTTTTTTCTTTTTTTTTCTAATTGTTTTACCAGTAGTAACACACTAAGCTGAAAGCTTGTTTACAGGTGCGACCTGGGAGCACAGGGAAGTTAAGTGACTTGCTCAAGGTCACACAGTATGCATTCCCTGCTGAGTAACTGTTTGGCTACAGGATCAGGTATAGGCTGGCACAGATTTTTCAGAAGATAGAGGTCAAGATCTGTTGTGAGTTGTTAGTGAAATATTATCATGATCAGACAGCAAAAAACGAAAGTATTTTCTCCAGATGCTGTATACTGTATATGCATAGCTCTGTCTCTGGACCATCTTAGTCTCCTTCCAGCAGGAGTCCCCTGACTGGGCGCTCTAACTGCCAGGACCCGCTCTTGGATGGCATTCTCCTGCTAAGGGTCAGCGCTTCCTGTCCCAGATGCCAACTGCACTCTGCCTCCTCTCCTGAAGCAGGAGGTCCCTGACAGGGTGCTCCCACCACAAGGACCTGCTCTCAGACAGCATTCTCCCAATAAAGGTCTGCACTTCCTGCCCCAGACACCAACCGTGATCTGCAGCCTCTCCTGAAGGTATGGGATTGGCTCCTTCCTCTCAGCCTTGGCTCGCAATTGGCCAGAAGTTCCAGCTCCCTTTCTCCTGGCTATTGCTTGCACCTCTTAGCTGCAAACTCATATTTACGGAATTAACTTTTCACTGTGCTAGATTGAGATCATTCTGTTAGAAATTAAATCCAATAGTTTCTCTGTTTTTGCTACGTATTTTACTGTGCTAGGAGGAGCAGAGCTTCATGTAAGAAAAAGCTTCAGACTGCTAATTTTGTACATCTGTGTTAGTCCTGCTGTTAAGAGGTGCACCAACTGTTTTAGGCTTGATTTTTCTCCTGCCCACCCACCACTGCTCCCGACACTCTTTTAAATACACTTTCTTCTCCTCAGGCCCTGCCCTCTCAGTTCCCTTCCTTCCTCCTGTAGTCTACTAGACTCATAGGTTTGTCATTTGGACACTCATTTACCTAAACATAAAATCTTCAATTCCCTTCCTTACACCTATAAGCTGCCAGGCTCATAGGTCTATCATTGGACATTCAAGTCTCCCAGGTTAAGAAATCCCCTCAGGCACCTCACCAGGTCCCTCCTCTCCCTCACTTGCCTCCCCTCCCTAATTACCAATACATACATCCCCCTACCTTGCTACCTTCCATCCCACATCTTCCTTCCCTCTGTCCTCCTTTCTCCCCCTCCCCAACTCTCCCATCCTCTTGTCAACCCCCCTCCACTTCAGCTTGCATCCTCCTGCACCCATCCTCCATGCTTCTAGCTCCCAATTAGAAACCTTGCAAGCTCTTACAGCGCACCTCAATCACTCAAGTAACAAGATCTCGTCAGCCTCCTGCATGCCACACCCCCACCATGAAACAGATGGCCACCATCACAAGACTACTCATATCTCTACTGCTACTCACCGCAGGTGACATTGAACCCCACCCCAGCTCCACCCTCACTACAAATTCTGAGCTACCTAAAGGACTAAGTATAGTCCAGCTAAACATCAGAAACTTGCTCCTCAAACTTGATCTTTCACAGCCACTCATGTCCAACCTCAGACCCTCTGTCCTCATCATCATTGAGTCATGGCTTAGTTCTAAAATCCCTGACACTGCCATCACTGTCCCTGGGTATTACATTATCCGGCTGGACCACGAATCCAGGGGTTGGGAAGTTACCATGTATATATATCTACCTCACTCAAATTCTCTGTCTGCCTGTCCATGGCCTTTCCTTCTGCCTACAAACTGTTGGTAATTAAAAATATCCCCCCTTGCTCCCTCCCCATCTTTGAGTGCGGTGTCTACTGCTGCCTCTGTCATCCTTCCTGCTCTATCACTGACCTTCTCTCCTCCCTCTTTGCCCTTGCCACCCCTGGTGAACTCTACATCTTAGGGGATTTCAACATTAATTGGCTGATCAGCAAGCAATTCTCAGTCTGCAATCATGTTTTGTCCCATAACCTGAAACAACTGATCAAAGACCTGATGCTCCTAAACCTTAAAACAGGGAAACATATCCTAATCAGTTGGGTACTGACATCTCACCCCCATCATGTTATATAATCTGGTATACTCCCTGATGTGAGCAGCAATCATCATATGATCTACTGTATGCAAAAAACCCACTGAATTAAGTCCACCCCCCACCCATCCTCAAATTTCACTCTTACCGCTCCCTCGACCTGTCCTCCCTCCCTCCTTAGCAACCTAGCCAGCACCGACTGGTCTTCCATTACCACTGCAACTTCCTTGGATGCAGCCCTGAGCTACTTCAACTTGCAACTGAGGCTCAAAGAGGAGGAGGGAGAGTGTAAGGAGGGGGATCTGGATAAGGCAGAAATACTGAACAAATACTTCTGCTCAGTATTCACTGGGGAGGGTGAGGGTCAAGGACCACAGGTGGGTAGCAGAGGCAATGGGGGGAGGAGAAGTGGACACCAGTCCATTCACAGTGGAGAGAGTTCTGGAAGAACTCACAAAGCTGAAGGTGAACAATGCCATGGGGCCACACGGCATCCACCTGAGAATTTTAAGGGACCTGCGAAGGGAACTGGCAGCGTCTCTGGCAGCCCTGTTCATGGAGTCACTCAACACGGGTGTGGTTCCAGACGACTTGAGGAGGGCACATGTGGTACCACTGCATAAAAGCGGCAGTAGGAGGAGGCAAGAACTACAGGTCAGTCAGCTTCACCTGAGTGGTGGGAAAGATCATGGAGACACTGCTGAAAGAAAGGATTGAGGCACACCTGGAATCCAGGGGTGCCCAGGATTTGAGGCAACATGGATTCACAGCAGGAAGGTCATGTCAAATGAATCTGATAGATTTTTTTGATTGGATGACTAGGGAAATAAATCAGGGAAGGGCAGTACACGTCACCTACCTAGAATTCAGCAATGCCTTCAATACTGTACCACATAAAAGACTGATTAACAAGATGGGTAGTCTGGGAATGGGAGACAAGGTGGTGAACTGGGTTAGGAACTGGTTAACAGACAGGAGACAGAGGGTGGTGGTAAATGGGGCACAATCTTGGGAGAGGGGGTGACCAGAGGGATACTGCAGGGGTCAGTACTGGGACTAGTCTTGTTCAATGTCTGCATTAGTGACATTGCAGAGGTTTTAGAAGAAAATGTCTGCTTGTTTGCAGATGACACCAAGATCTTCAACAGGGTGGCTACTCCAGAAGGGGTGCAGAAAATGAAGTGGGACCTGAAAAAGCTTGAAAGATAGTCAGAGATGTGGCAACTGAGGTTTAATGCAAAAAAGTGCAAAATAATGTACCTGGATAGAGAGAACCCTGGGGAGGGCTACAGGTTGGGGGAGCGGAGCTGACTGTCACCAAGGAGGAAAGGGATCTAGGGGTTATCATATCTAATGACTTTAAGGTATCAAAGCAGTGCGCAAAGGTGGCGGGGAGGGCCAGTGGCATGCTGGGGTGCAAAGGCAGGGGTATCACTAGCAGGAGGCAGGAGGTGGTGATGCAATTGTATAAAACACTGGTAAGGCCTCACCTGAAGCACTGCATGCAGTTCTGGAGACCACACCTGTGTAAGGACATAAACAAGGTGGAGACTATTCAGAGAAAGGCAACAAAGATGGTGGAGGGCTTGCACCACAAAACATATGTGGAAAGACTAAGGGACCTTAATATGTACTCACTGGAGGAGAGGAGAGAGCAGGAGGACATGACTGAAACTTTCAAGTACATAAACAAGGTGCAGGTGGGGGACCTTTTCCAATGTAGAAAAAGTACTAGAACAAGGGGGCACAATATGAAATTGAAGGGGGTAGATTAAGAGGTAATGTGAAGAAGTTTTTCTACACAGAAAGGGTAGTTGATGCTTTGAATAGTCTGCCACAGGAGGTAGTGGGGGCAAGCACAGTGGAGGGGTTTAAGTATGCCTGGGACAGGCACAAGGGAACCTTGAGAGGGAAGGGAGTGATGAAAAGCCATTGATCACATAGGGTCAGTGGCCACATACAATGTATAGGGCCTACGGCAGACTGGATGGGCGTGGTGGGCCTTATCTGCCAACAATTTCTATATTTCAAATTCTTGAATGTCTGGGACCACCATGCTCCACTTAGAAATGCTAGGGTCTGAGATAATCACCTCCCTTGGGTCTCTGCAAAACTAATAGCATGTCAACGTACAAGAGATCAGGTTTGGGTGGCATTTAAAGCTACAGGTGTTCTGCAAGATCCGCAGCTATATCGCTCGCTCCACAATGCTTGCACCAAAGCCGCCCATCTCACCAAAACGGAGTACTTCAATGCTTCCTTCTATGAAAACATGAACAATCCATCCAAGTGCTGGAAGGTTATTCATGCCTTATTCTCCCCTCCTGCCAATCCCCACCTTGCTGTACTAAAAGTAGAAACTCGTATAGTAGATAATTCACCTTCCGTGGCAGCTGAGTTTAACAAATTTTTTATGACCTGTGCTGCATCCCTCCTTGCTTCTCTCCCCTCAAATCCCCTGCACCCTTTTACCAAACCCAATCCCCCCCACCTCACACTTCTCTTTTAAGCCTGTCCTCCCTGATGATACCCTGCAAGTACTACATGCCCCGAACCTAAATAAAGGCAAACGTCCTGATGGACTCAACCGTTAGCTACTACACCTTTCAGCCTATGCTATTGCTCATCCTTTGACTGATCTCTTGAACCTTTCCTTTACTTTTTCAGCTGTTCCAGATGCCTGGAGGTCCACTGCAATAATTCCTCTTCCTAAGAGAGTGGGCCCCTCCAATTGTGGCAACTTCCACCCCATTTCATTGCTTCCCATCCTTGCAAAACTTCAAGAACATCTGGCTCCGAAAACTCTCTGCATTCCTTGATTCTTGCTCCTTTTTCACTCCCTTCCAGTCTGGATTCCACAAAGCCCACTCCACCACCACCTCCCTCCTCAGGCTCACTGGCTCTGTACACTTACAGATATGGATCAGGGATGCACCACCTCTGCCATCTTTGTCGACTTGGCCAAAGCCTTCGACACTGTTGCCCACTCGCTCCTCCTCAGCAAGATGACTACTACTGGCCTCACTGAATCAGCCACCAGCTGGTTCCATTCCTACCTCACAGGCCAGTCCGTCTGTCAGAATCAGCAACTCCATCTCCTCTCCCCTCCCAACCAACACCGGTGTCCACCAAGGACTGGTACTTGGAGCAATTCTATTTTCGGTCTTCCTGAATGACCTACCTGATGCCTGTACATCTTCCAATATCCACATGTATGTGGATGATACTGTGATATTCTACTCCAGCAGTTTCCCCTCTGAGGTGGCTGCCCGCCTTCAGCTGGACTTCAACAACATCCAGCACTTGTTCATCACCAACCAACTATCACTGAATGTCAAAAAAATGGTATCCATGGCCTTTGGCACTAGGCAAAAACTTGCCAGACTTGAGTCCACTTCCACTTTACACTCTCTTGATGGCTCTACTCTAGAAAATGCCTCTACTTTCAAATATCCCAAACTTTGACTAGACAAGAACCTTGATTTTGGAACACATGTTGAAACTATCCACAAAAAGCTACTCCCCAGACTTGGTGCTCTGTACAGACACCTCAGTTGCCTGCCACTGCAAGCAAGGAGAGAGATCCTCTGCAAGATGATGCTCCCAATTTTTGACTTCGGGGTTCCCTAAGTCTACCCTTTCCAGACTGGACACTCTCTTCCATTTCTTCTGCTGCTTTGTTCTTGGCTGCCCTCCTCTCACTTATCACTGCAATCTCCATACCTCACTCTCCCTTCCCTCACTCAGTGTCAGGCGCCTGGCACACAGCACCAATTTAGCCAGGAAGTGCTGGTTCGGCACTCTGTCACCGTATTTGTCCTCTCTTCTGTCAGTCCCACTCACCTCCTGCTACACCCTCCATAATTCCTCCCATAGAATGTTTGCTCTCCCCCCATGGCACACATTATCTAGATGTGCCGCCTTCTCATATAAATTTCCTAGCATCTGGAACTCCCTCCCACTTGATTCACTCTACACAATCCCACCACTCCCCATCATTCCTCCCTTTATAAACACCCAGTTCCCAGTTGCAACTAAACTTAATCTCTCCCCCTTTTTAGCTTTTTTCATCCTCTTCTCCCCCTTAATCTCCAGTTGTTCAAGCACCATGTTGCCCGCTCTGCATCCTTGCTCTTTCCTTCCTTAACATCATCTGGCTGTCCCCTCTGCCCCTGCTCCAATCTATTATGATAAATTCAGCACTTAGTAATTACATAATGCATTCATTACATCTTAGTACCTACTGTTTTCATTATGCCTCAGGAATTTGCTATTCTGTTTGAGTTTTTTTTGTAAACTGTTTATCATTACTCTATGTAATCTACATTGTCACCAGCTCTACTGTTACTGCCTATCTCCATCCTTTTGTTGCCATTCACTATATTGTATTGTATCTGCACATGTATTTGCCTGGTATGTTGTATCTCTCTACTCCCTCTTGTACCCCCTCCCCCCAGGATGCTTCTAGAAATGAGCTGTTACAGCTCATGGATTTCCTGGTGAAACCTTTCAAATAAACAAATTAATAATAGTGATGAGGAGTACTAAAAGAACTCTACAGACCCTCTCCTATGAAGCTGTTAAGGACTACACTATTATGTCACTTCCTGACTCACCTTCTTGATACAGCAATACCAGAACCTTGACCAGCCTATACACTGTTCTCAATTACACTACAAAGCCTAGGAGAAAAGCATATTGTGTGGAATAATCTCTGAGGCACTCCACAATCATTATATCAAGGATTCAAATGTGCATCTGACCAGGTTGCAGCACCTCATCCCTGCTTCTGAATGCAACAGTGTTTGTGGACCAGATTTACTACTAGAGCCTGAAAATATCTACCTAAGGAAAGTAGAACTGATGGCTTGTGAATCTAGTAACTGTGAGAGGCTTTCCTTTCCATCTTTTTTCTACCAAATTAACTGCTATGGAGTGACCCACTCACCTAAGCTTAGCAGTGGATTGGAGCATCATTTGAGAACCTGTAGGCTTCACTTTAGACTACAAACAGGAGTACCTTGGAAACTCATTTTTTTGCATGTCACCCTAAGAATATTGTCTCTCACAGCTGATCCCAATGCAAGTGGCCTATAGACTCACACTCCTCCTTGACCCCTTAGGTAGCAGTCACACAGGGCTTTGTAACTGAAGGAAGGAGGCCTGTCTACTAGCGGGGCTCTCTAATTGTTCAATCAGAGGCAGAGGTATCCTGGAACCCTGCTAGTGGTCCCAGGATTAGCCACAGAGTGATACACACCATTCCTTCTTGATTTATTGCTGTGACTAAAGCAGTAGCCCCCCCCCCCCCACTAGCAGGGCTCCCTGACTATCCAGATAGAAGTGGCAGCATTTTGGAACCCCTGATAATGGTTCCAGAATTAGCTGCCAAATGAGATATCCCACTATGTTTGCCCTTTTATACACTAATGGAGGAAAGCCATGAACATTCTGCACCCAGAACGTTTAGGAGGTATTGAGAAACACACCTGAGTTACAAGACAATATGGCGATCTTGACACATTGCTTACCTTCCCTCTCCTAGTAGTCCTTGGTTTCAGTCATTTCAAACTTGCTGCTATGGCCAACTGCATTTTTCCACCCCACACACACGCGCACGGCCCTCTGAACAATTGTGCATGCATGCTACCTTCCAGCAGCCATCTTGCACATGGTGGACCATGATTTGAGGACAGTCAGAATAGGAAACAGACACTTAGTCTCCTAATGCCTTATTTCTTAACCTGTGGCACAATTTTACTTCAGTATTTCTTCTGGATTTGTTGATGTATCAAATAAAATATTGAAAAACATTATATCGAGGTACAATTCACCTTGTGCCAATAAATGCTCTATATACAGTATTTCACCCCCACATTATTTTTCTGGAGGTGTGCATGAATACATGATGTCCCTCTTATAGAGTTACATTATAGTTCAGCTTCTTCATTAGCTTATTAAAGTTATCATGAAGGCGACAGCTGCTGTTTATCTAAAAACAAAAAATGAAAAAGAGATGTACTGTTCATACATACAATTCATATCTGAAGTGTTGAAACCATAGCTTCTCTCTGTATGAATTCTGTTCAAAATGTGCTGACCTCACAATCAATTGTGGTATTTGACAACATTGGCTAAATGCAAGTTATGCATGGTGATTCTTACTAGATGTGTTTTCTTAATACCAAAGTTTGTCTTCCATTCTGCAGTCTCTACTTGTACAGAGGGAGCATCTTTTGGAACTGTGATTTTTTTGCTGTTTATCTGTTGTTAAAGTAAAGATAGAGAAGTTTGTCTAACCTGCTTTTATTGCTGCTTGTACATTTTGATGGGAGTCACCATGTTGGTTCCTTGACTTTCAGTAATCAGACCAATCAGACCACTGGGGACCTGAAATGGATCCTGCCTCCAGGGATATTGTGGGAAGAAATTCTGTAGTTTTTAATGTTTTTGGTGTTGGTGCCTAGATGGACCTAGAGGTGAAGCCCTTACTGTGACTTACAGCTACCTTTGCCAACTAATCCATGTAATTTTTTAAAATTATCTTATTTTATTAATTTGCACAATTGTCAGTATTTTTTTTGTCATTAGTTCCAATAAAACCGTTTTGAACTGGGCAACAGAAGCACTAGCATTTATGTTTACATGTGCATCAAACACGATCATCACCCACTCTTGGCGTCTAACCAGTTAGAATCCACATAAGAAGAGGTTGAAGGGACTTTCTTAACCATTATCTAATGCATGCCTGTCAAATACCTTCCCACCCAATTCTCTTCCCCAATCCTAATGCAAGTACACATGCAGTGGTGCAGCTTTGTGATGGTAAGACATTGTATGCACTCATCACCTGTGGCCCGAGAGTACAGGTGCTGTTACTGCCACACCATCCTGTCATAACTCGGTTCTGCCCAGCATCGGACATGTACCCCACCCCACCCCATTCGCTATGGAAGAGCAGTCAATTGATGATTAATCAGCCTTCATGCAGACAGCCATCTAGCAACAATGACCTCCTCAGTACTGACAGATATACAATGTTTTAATTAACAAACAGAGTACAATATTACATTTAGATAGGTTGTGTTAACTGATTCCTGGTAAATCAGAAAGTTACAATTAATTCTAGACAGTTGCCATGCAGTACACAATATATTATCTAGTGTACTGTATGGCAACTGGAATTGATTCTATCTGATGTACTTACTGTAAATATGTAAACAATTAGTGTTGTATTGAATACAAATTGGGCATGTTTGGTATCAGTCACTTAATGAATTCTTTGTCCTGTATCCTTAACCTGTCAAAAGCAAATGTCTCCATGCTTTCTTGTCTGCAAAATCTTGTATTATATTTCTGAAGTTAATTTTGTTGCCAAGTTCACACTCGGTAGACAGCATGGCCAAGCTAGCTTAAACGATCCTGAGACATAATTGATGGTAAATAATTTTTGATGATAGAAAGTTTACTTAAAGCTCTTTCTCCTTCTGCAACAGTCACATTCAGGGTGCAAAATATCCTAATTGCAATGCAAATTTCTCTGAATATTATTTCTAGTTTCATTCTGTAGATTGCATTCAGTAGTGTCAAAGATTTTAAATGGTTCTGAAAAGTGACACTGTAGATTTTTTTCAGGTGTTGAACCCCAGTAGCAAAAGCACTTGTCAGGTCTTGAAAATATTTGTTGGGTAACTTTTCACAAGATGTACATATTTCTTGTTCATTCATGCTTCTGAACTGCAAAACTGGAGCAATGTCATTGCAGATTTGTATAAGAGACTCAAATCTGTGATGTACAGTAATTCGCTGATGATGTTGTTGTACATTGTCACTTAAAAGACTGTGTTATGGAATCTGTTATCTGAACTTTGACTTGTTTCTTCATCTGGAGTTTCATTGTGAAATCTCTTGCATTTTCTTTGCTGGCTTGTTACAAAGTTGAACTCGGGTACTACTTTTTTTGACTGCCACTAGTCTTACCTCTGAAATAATGGCATTCCACTCACTTCTGAATGACTGCATTTCCTTTTCAGTTCGGCTATGTTAGCAAATTCTATGTCTAGCGAAATACCTGTAAACTAAAGAAGCAAGTTTCTCCCTTCAAAACTTTGGAGACTTTTAATCCAAAATGTGGCAAGCACAATTGCATTGTATGACTTGAAGTATCTTGGCAGACCCTTTGCATCTGACAGTGCTTCATTAAAGATCTTTTTGGACTGTATGATACAATCTACAGCTTCTATAATGCTGGGAAAGTGTTTTGCAATAGGGAAAATTGCTTTGAATTGAGCACTCCACCTGGTTTCAGACATGCTGTGTAGAGAGCAACCTGTTTTTTCTTTCAAAATAGCCCATCTCTCAGGGCTGCCACTGAACAAAACATATAGCCAATTTACACATACAAAAAAAGTAGCGATTTCAGGGCATGATTCTGCTGCATGCATCCTCACAAGATTCAGAGAATGAGAAGCGCATGGAGCATAAGTGGCACGTGGGTTCTTTTGTCAAATACTAGCTTTCACCCTCTTGAATTTTCCAGACACATTGGCTCCATTGTCAAAACCTTGCCCCTGCAATCAACAATGTCGACTTCATGTTTTTGCAATCTCATTAACAGCATTTTTGTGATTTCCTCACCACTTTTTTTGAGAAGTCAAAGAACTCAAGAAACCTTTCATGAATTGTTCACTCTCTGGTGTATTTATCCTTATGCATGTATCTAAGGATGAACCACATTCTGTTCTGTATGAGAGATGTCTGGAGCATCACAAATAACAGAAAAATAAATGTCTTCACTTCTGTGTCAGAATTCTGTTCAAAACCTGCTGACCACATAACTCGATGAACTCATTTGACTTTCCCATGATAGGTTAATGAGCCATCATTCTTTCTCCCTTGTCTTGCTTTTGTCTCACCTTCTCTATGTGATCATGCAGAATGGGGTCATAGTACAAGATCAGTTCTATCACACCTAAGAAGTTACTGTTGTGTGCATTACCAATTTTGGCAGTACCACCATGAAATGCCAAATTTCTTGATGCTAGAAACAAGGTTGCATCCAAAAGTCTTTCTAACAATACTTTATGCTTTTCTGCTTCTGATTGTATTTGTTCCTGTAGCTGGCTATTAATCCCTTTACCTTGTAATGAATACTGAAGGTTTCTCCATTGCCAGTAACAATGCTGGTGTGGACTACTCATCTCATATTCTGGAAGCTTATCATATACTTTATGCCACTTGCCATTTGGGTTAACTCATTCAGGCTTAGATATGCCTGTGGTGTTGGTGGTGTCTGAAAGCATAGCCACTCAGGCCAATAATGACTATAGATGTACTCAGCTGACTTTCACTCAGGCCTGGAAACATCTGAGGAAGTCAGCAGTTTTTACCTAAATATTAAACAAACTAAATTGCTTACAATTGATTGCATAACACCGTTAGAAAGATAGTTTGTGCTGAACAGCTTTGCCACTGATACTTTGTGTCTCTCACATATACTTTAGGAGATATTCACATTTGTTTATGGTATGGTGTGCATGGCTGACATTTGTCTCTCAAGCCTCACCTAAGCACCATAAAAAAATCTGAAAAAACACACAGTTGTTTGGTATTTCAGCTAGTATAAAATAAAAAACAATTTAATTACAATTGATTGCATAGAAGCACTGGAACGATAATTCTATGCTGAACAATTTTGCCACTCATACGTTGTGTGTAGCACTTACAGTTCAAGAGGTATTCACATTTATTTGTGGCATGCTGATTATGGCTTGATTTTGCTTAGAAAGGCTCAGGATGCAGTGCTAAGAGGATACAGGACACAAGTGGTGGAAGTCTCAAAGAGCTCTTGTGGTGTGAATGATTTAAGACATTCTTCTTTGCACAGTACACTGAATGATTTTTTTTATCAGGACACCGGAAAACAGAAAGCATGGGATACAAAATAATGCTCCTTTACTCTTGCTGCACATTAAGCAGTCCCTCAGTTCCCTCTCCTGACCATTTGAAGATTTTGAATACAATAGATACTCAGGGAATGATTGACCATCAGGATCAGCTGGCATCAAATTCTTTAATTCCTTCACATCAAATCGGCTTGTTAAACAATTGACAATATGTTGTCTGTCAATATCAGATAAATTTTCTGGCCACAGACCAGGGTCATTTGAGAAATAACACAAGTCACTCTTATCATTCTGGAGCTGTACTGAGGCAGATGTGTCTTCACTTTCCTGTGATTGACCTTCAGATGCCACAAGGGATAAAGCTGTACTTTCCACCTCCATATTGTTAGATGTAATCTGACGTTCAATTTCTTCATGTGAGGGGATATCTTTTTGGGCTTCATTTTCATGCACAGTACCCAAAAGGTACTTAAGAACTGGTTTAATTTTCAGGTCTGATTCTGCTTTTTCTCTTTCCTTTCTCTCTTTCTGCTTCTGGTAACCAGATTTATGATGATACATTTCTGAATAGATAGACACGTTGGGACACTTAATTGAAAATCAGATCACAACAGGCTTTCAAGGTCAAACAGTCTTCCTCTCATGTACTGTGGAGAACACATTTGGACACTTAATTGAAAAGGAGATCACACCAGGCTTTCAAGGTTAGGCAGTCTTCCTCTCATGTAATGTGGTGAACACGTTGGGATACTTAATTGAAAAGGAGATCACAACAGGCTTTCAGGGTCAAGCTGTCATTTTCTCATGTACTGTGCAGAACATGTTGGGACACAACTTGAAAAGGAGATCACAACAGGCTTTCAGGGTCAAGCTGTCTTCCTGTCATGTACTGTGGAGAACACATTGGGACACAACTTGAAAAGGAGATCACAAGCTTTCATGGTCAGGATGTCTTCCCCTCATGTACTGTGGAGAACATGTTGGGATACTTAATTGAAAAGGAGATCACACCAGGCTTTCAAGGTCAGGCAGTCTTCCTCTCATGTACTGTGGAGAACACATTTGGACACTTAATTGAAAAGGAGATCACACCAGGCTTTCAAGGTCAGGCAGTCTTCCTCTCATGTAATGTGGTGAACACGTTGGGATACTTAATTGAAAAGGAGATCACAACAGGCTTTCAGGGTCAAGCTGTCATTTTCTCATGTACTGTGGAGAACATGTTGGGACACAACTTGAAAAGGAGATCACAACAGGCTTTCAGGGTCAAGCTGTCTTCCTGTCATGTACTGTGGAGAACACATTGGGACACAACTTGAAAAGGAGATCACAAGCTTTCATGGTCAGGATGTCTTCCCCTCATGTACTGTGGAGAACATGTTGGGATACTTAATTGAAAAGGAGATCACACCAGACTTCCAAGGTCAGGCAGTCTTCCTCTCATGTACTGTGGCAAACACGTTGGGACACAGTTTGAAAAAGTTATCACAACAGGCTTTCAGGGTCAAGCTGTCTTTTTCTCATGTACTGTGGAGAAGATGTTGGGACACAACTTGAAAAGGAGATCACAAGCTTTCAGGGTCTGGATGTCTTCCTCTCATGTACTGTGGAGAACATGTTGAGACACTTAATTGAAAAGAAGATCACAACAGGCTTTCAGGGTCAGGCTGTCTTCCTCTCATGTACTGTGGAAAACACGTTGGGACACAACTTGAAAAGGCGATCACAACAGGCTTTCAGGTCAGGCTGTCTTTATCTCATGTATTTTGGAGAACACGTTGGGACACAACTTGAAAAGCAGGTCACAACAGGATTTCATGTGCAGGCAGACAATTAACCTCCTCTCTTTGATTTGTTCATGACACCAGTAATATTGGAAAAGCACATTAATTACATTACATTAAAAGGAAACTGTCACCCCATTTATTATCCTAATGTGTCTAGTACATAACCCACATTATATGATTGATTTCCTTCTTAAAAATGTATTGGTGTTGCTGGTTGTTTACCGAGCCTCTTGTATTAGTGATAATGTAACAATAAGAAGGTAAGTGTGACACCTCTTGCACGATGGCCAGACTATATCTCTCTCTTAGTAAATTGAGGTTCAAATACAATGACAACCAGCTACATCAACACATTCTGCAGAAGTTCAGCGATCTTTAATCATTGTTTGAAACACAGGCCATGTTAGAGACATAATAGGATTAACAGTTTCCTTTTAAATTCTTGATTGACATGCATGCTGTATCTATGTAACAGAAATGAGCATCTTGCCCAAATTGAAAATACCATCAAATAGACAAGTATATGGTCTTATGATACACGATACCAATGCAATGAGTTCAGCACACTATATCACACTTAAGCCAAACTTACATCCTTGCATAACAATGTGAATTAAGCATTCATGCATGTCATATATATATATATATATATATATATATATATATACATATATACACATAAACTGTTTTACATGAAAAATAAATCTCACTATGTATCATCAGTCTGGGGATATGTATAGGCAGAAGGCGAGGGGGCTGTCAGACATATCATAGAGATATATGCATGTCACATTCATGCAGCTGTTGTCTACAGAGACAGACTATGAAGCCTCTGCTGGGCTGTCTCATTCCCCAGAATAAAGGAAAGTTTATCAGGTCAGCAATGCACCATGATGACATGGCACATTAAAATAGTGCTCAACTACTTACATCTATTAGTGAAACACTGCAGATTAAATAAATACTGGAAAGGGCTGCAGTTTCTGTTGATTAATATTATATTGAGCAGTATGGCATGAATGTTTGTACAATGATGAGCAACTGTTTTATTTCCGTTGTCACTTTGCTGCACCTTTGCCATGCAACACTGTCCCATATTGTGTGCAACATGACAGACAGCCAGATACTGCAGAAACAGTCTGTGTAAACAGCAGTAGTTCGATATTGAGTCATACATGTGGCTCTATGCCATAGACACAGATATACATCACGGCGCCCCCTCCAAAAAAAAAGAACATAATCATTGACCAGCAACACCAAGTGAGACTGTTAACATGACTGACTGGAAGAGAGACAGACTGCAGTCTCATGCCTATCTATCTGTCTTCATGTTTTTCACTCTTTCACATCTGTCATTCGAGAAAAACATAAATGATATATGAGGGGAAAATAACTGACATGACATGATAGAAATAGTACCAGAATGCTGTTTGTGTAGCTTATTGTGGATAATCAATTATTAGCACAAAATTCAGTTAATGTACCAATTGCAGGATTATTACACTAGGTAGACATGTATATGTGCATCATCTTACAGATATATATTAGTCAACATGATGTAGACTGGAGACATTGCCACTCATCAACATCATGCCACCACACACCAACAGAATACTTACATACTGCAGTTCTTCACCGGTAATTCATCAAATGTAAGAGAATATTAATTTTGCTTTCTGGCAACTGCACAAAATCACTATGCTCTACTCTGGTTCCACCATAACACATCATACGTCCAATTCATCACTCTCAACCATCACCTTAGGACATGATGCAGCAGGTTACCAAATTCTTCAGTTAGCATGGGGAAATGCTGACAACAAACCCCTTACTCTACCCTGTCTGTACCATAACACACCATACATCCCATCCATCAATCTCAATCACACAATTATAACATGAAACAACAAGATAAGAGATTATTCATTTGGCACAGGGTCATTTGGACACAAAATCAGCATCCTCTACTCTATATTATATATACATGTATGTATGTATTAGCTGACTGTAAGTGATCAATGGCTTTTCATTAATCGCTGTAAACACAATGACCTATTTTGCCTGTCACAGGCATGTTTAAAGACCTCCACTGTGATAGCCATTAACAATACTTGAGGCATTCTTTTTCCAGTGTCCACCACACTCTCTGTATATTAAAAAAACTTCCTCTTATTATGAAAGGATGTTAAATAATGCTGACTTCTGATTAGCTTAGAGCTGTTTTCAGCATGCTTGATATCTCAACACAATGGCCTAATTTATAGTATTATGTTAAAACAAGCATTTGTCAATGCTGAATGTTTGCTTGCTGGTATTAGTATTGGAAATGCAGGAGTTAGAGAGATGCAGAAGAGAAATGTCAGTGAAGTACTGAACTTCACACCAACCCCATCTCCATCCTGTAGAGATGGACAGGCATTGGGGTAAGTGTTTGGGTCATTGCCCATGACATTCATGCTGTGTCACCTCACCCTATTCTGCAGATACTGACATGTCTTGAGGTGTGTCTTGGGGTGTTTGGCTTTATAGTCACCCCTTTCCATAAGGACATACGTTGAAATGGGTGCAGCATAAGAGAATAGGGTGAACTCTGGGGCTGAAGAGTCCAAGGTACACCTTGATGCCTGTCACTGGGTGGGGGTAGGGGTGGAATGGCATGAGCAGTAAAGTCGGCAATCCAAAGGCACACCTCAATGCCTGTCAGTCTGTACAGGGTGGGATGTTATGGTTAGAAACCCTAACGCCCCAGGTGTTTGTTAGTATTTGCTCTACAAATTTTCAACATGGCCTTTTTGTGACCCCACCTCATGAAAGCATTTGGGACCTCTTCTCATGAAGAGTGGCATTGTGATTTTGTCAATGTGTCCCAAAGTTTGAGTTCCAACAGCGACCATGCCATTCTGTGCCACATGTATGAAAACACAGATTGGGCAGGATATGAAGAATGACAGCTGTACCATCCATATGGAGGTGTGAAGAGATGGCAATGTTGAAAATCTGTAGTGGGAATAGTAAAAATGCTCACACTTCTGAGCATACATGGAAACTGCGCAACACATGCATGTAACACAGTCATTTTATGGAGTTTCGTCACAAAATTGTCAACATTGGCATTTTAGGACCTCTGCTCATGAACAGTGTCACTGTGATTTTCTTAAAGTGTCCTGAACACTGATTTCCCACAGCGACCACGATATTCTGCGCCGGAAGTGCTAAAACACATTTTGGCCAGGATGTGAAAAATGACAGCTGTAATGTTCATAAGGAGGTGTGGACAAATGGCAATGTTGAAAATCTGGAGTGAAAATACTACAGATTTGCAAAGTTACCAGCGTACGTAGCAACTGCGCAACGCATGCTCATAAAACAGTAATTTTTTTATTTTTCCCACCAAATGTGCAATGTAGACTTTTTGAGAGCCCACCTCATGAACACTGACACTGTCGTTTCGTTAATCAGTCCTGAAAGGTGATTCCACGCAGTGACCACAAAATCACCTTTCTCGACTGAATAATGCCATGACAGTGGCTGCATTCATAAGGAGGGGGCCCTATAACTCCATGTTGAAAATTTGGTGCCAAAATTCCCTAAAATGCCTGAGATATGCAGCAAAGTTGAAAAAACCTTACTTATGCCATTATCCAGCTTACCGGCATTTCCTCAGTTCGTGGTTGGCTTTGAAGAGTGCAGACGTGTTCCTGGTCCACTGAAGATAGCCGTGCCAGACTCTGGAGGCAAGTATGGGGTGAGGGGGTGTGGGGAGGCAGTGTGCACAGAGGGTGGGTGCGGGCTCGGGGAGAGAGCAGGACAGACCACGAGAGACCGTTTTCTGCTTTACAGGAAAAAAAAAGGAAAAAAAAACATTGCAGGATGTTTTTTTATAGAGCATTGGCATGCTGGGTGGGCTCCTAGCATGCTACCTGGGAGTGTTTTTTTGGGGGCTATAGCCGACGGGATTTGGCACCCCCATCGGCACATATGGGGGCAAAGCGAGGGGGATTGGGCACCCCTTTTGCACAAACCCAGCATTTGGGGAGAATGTATGTCAATGGGGAGTGGGCTCTCCCATCAGCAAATTACACTGGGGGGAATGAAGCCTACAGGGATTGGGCCCCCCTGTCAGAAAAAAAAATATTTTTGGGGCACTTGATGCCGAGGGGGATTGAGCACCCCCTCGTCAGAGAGGGGATAATATTGTTTGTGAACATGGTGGCAGCTTGCTGCCATGTTCACAAACTATATTACAATAGGCAACGTTCTGCCCAGCAATGATGACTCACTCCCTCATTGCAGCAGAATGGCTGATGCTGCAATGACGAGGCAGACCCTGATTGCTGCTATGAAAACGTTTCAACTTGGTGGCACTTTTGGAGACCAATGTCACCATTGGTGCACCAGTGCCAAGCCCCCAAATGCAGTGCCTCCATTGGCTGCCACAGTGTTGCGCCTCCACAACCTGTTTCTCTCCTAACCTGCCACATCATGTTTCTTGCGCATGTGTGCAAGCAAACATAAAAAGGGATACATTTTACTAAAAAAAAGTTATTAAAAGTGTGGAAGGCCTCATTAAGTATTAGAAATCATAAAACTGTCTCAGAGAGAGAAAAAACAAATAAATTAAGCAAAAGAAGCAACAGAATCACTGCATAGACTACTTAATTCAGTGGAATTTCAGAGGAAGGATATCAAACTCAAACAGGACATTTTCACAAATTTCTCCAAAAATAAAGAAAAATGTTGAAAGTCATCTGAACCCATGTTATAAGCATAATAACCCACTCCAGGGTGTGGAGTTATTAGGGATTAAACAACACCCAGGGTACAGTGAGGACACTTGGACTTCGTCTTTATGCATCACAATTCACCCAGGGTGTTGATTAATTGAGCAATAAGGCACAACAGGGGGGATGTTATGGTGGGATAATGGCCCAGCATGGGTTGGTTGAAGCATGAGGTATAACCGAGTGCTTTGACCATCTGAGGTGGGCCATTATCCAATCATAACGCACCCCCTGTCGTACCTTATTGCGTTTATGAAATGGGTCATTTTTATGGCTGTGGGCGGAGCCTACAGCCATCATGTTATCTGTAGCTGAAAAATGGAATATCGTGGAACACATGCTTTGGGCTTTTCAATGTATCCTTCCATACCAACTGAAATAAAATATTCCCTTCTTTCTGTTAAGAATGTTGGAGAGATAACTTCAAGCTGCTTATCAGATGCCACTAGCAAACTGAAACAGCTTGTTAAATATTGGTTGCCTATTAAACTGGAGATTTGCACATTTAAATACTTAGCATTTAAACAGCTTATTGATACTAGTTTTACTTGGGAATGTATTGCCGTTCAAGAAAGATTCATACCTCATAAATGTTACCCTTTCCCCGCAAATCTATGATTTACACTGCTTTTTTAACCTGTACAGACACTATTTGATGTGCAGTGTCAGACATATGCCAGGTCTTCAGTGAACTGCTTAGACAAAATATGTAGCAATCAGAAGACATTTTCTACTATGCTTTTTTGGGAAAAAAATATATTGAGCTACAGCACACACACACACACACACACACACACTCTGTACACATCATCCTCATGGCCACAACATTCAAAATAAATATTGCATTCTAATATGTTATAAAGAAACGGTTTATGTCAGTGAACACGGTGAAGTTCAGTTTAGAATAGATTTCCTTTAAATATTTCTTATCCTATATTTTGTACACACACACATATACACACAGATATGCACACACACTACACACCATCCTCATGGCCACAATACTGCTGGGTGGCCAGGGTTCAAGTCCCAGCTGAGGCACTTATTCTTTCTTACCTCTGTAAATGCTCCATAATATATGCACACCACACTCCTGTGTGATTGTTACAAGTAAATATTTGTGTTGCCATTGGGTTGTGCATTTGAGAAAGAATAATGTGCTCGGGGATGGCCCAGATTCCAGTTGTCTCAGTGGCACAGCTTGTTAGCACATTCGAATGATATTCCAGGTGACCTGGGTTCAAGTCCCAGCTGAGGCACTTATTTTTTCTCCCCTTTGTCCCCAGAACCCCGCCAATAAATACACTGACCAGTAATGTGTGGTTGCTCAGTCTTGGCAATAATTTTACTGATTTGATAGTTAAGACAATCCACAATAAAATGTTCGCAATGGTACATCTCATCTCCATTTTTCACTGTGCACTCCTTTTCTCATCATATATACATACATTATATTTACATTATGTGCATACATTATATCATTCTGCCTCTTGTTGTTCTCTTAATTAGTAAACAGATCTCTCCATCTCTTCTGCGCCCCAGACGTACATCATGGGGTACCCTGGCCTCTTCTTATTATGTCCTGCACAGGGGGCACGAGCGTACACAACATGCCCCTGCTTCTTATTTGTCGACCTGTATTCTTTTCTGTTTTCTTCCTCCCCCTTTTTCTGTCTTTTTCCCCTTTTCACAAGTCCACCTCCAGCTACGATGGATGATGGACTTCCCCCTTCCTTTCCCCCTCCCCACTCCATCTCCCTGTAATACTCATCTACCCACTCCAGGATCCCATGTTTAATGACCATTCCCCCTATACCCTGGAAAAGTCTTCCCACTTGCGCATTCATGAGCTTTCTGGCCCTGTCCATACTTTTATGGATCTCTGCCTACCTCCACACTCTCAGAGGAGTGATTTCTGACCAAGTCAAAGTAATCTCTGGCCACCATTCCTTTATTATTTTAACATCATGCTTTATCTGATAAAAAATGCCCAACCATGGCCTTGTTCCCAGATCATTGCCCCCAAGATACATCACAATCAGGTCTGGTCGTCTATGATCCCTCTTGATTTCCCTGAGGTCTAGCAGCAGCTGCGCCCATTTCATGCCCCGCTGACCTTTCCACACCAGCCTTATTGTGTCAATGTCCAGGTACAGTTGCTTTCCCCCTTGTCTCCTGGCTGCCCATTTCTCCACCCAATGTACAAAAGAATGCACACAAATCCTCACCTCGAACCTCTTGATTGCACATGATTAATCAAAGCACAAAGAATGAATAACCGGTCTCTGCCCTTCCCCATCCCTCCTTCCCCCCTCTTCTTTATGCATCTGCTATGGAGAGAAAAAAAACTGCATTATTGTTGCAACTTCCATATGTACTTCTTATAACACCCTGATGCCCATCTTCCTTTCTCTTTGATCTCTTTGGGTCCCTTGCCCTAAGCAGCCATTGCTGATGCTATCCCAATTCTGAAGGAATGAGAGGAATACCCCTCCACTGATTCCCCCACAAACCAGAGTACCTTGTTCAATAAGGCAGCTACCTGGTACCCTGAGACTGGCCTGCCATCACCATGTATAAACATCATTCCATTCCCCTGGTTTGGTCGGTCTGCTGCATACATGTGCAGCACCGTTACCAGGCAAATGGTTTCATTTGGGTGTTTCCTCAACCAAACCCTCCTCCCTTGTCCTTGCTGATCGGTTTTGGACTGCCGTAATATAACTGTTATGGCTTTGCTTTTCCATTCAGTGTCCTCCCATCGCAGCCCCCCCTTTTGTCCTTTTGTTGTGGCCCACTATCTCGCTCAGCCTAAAGGCCCCACTGTACATGGTGGTGTACAGTGCCTAAAATGAAACAGCCTCCCTCAAGGAACTGCAGATATGCCGCAAGGCCCCTAGTAACCTTACCATCAGCCCTTCCGATATCGGCTTTCTGTTATCCTGTCTCTTTCCTGTTCCCCTCATCCAACCCTGCATCATTCTCCGGATCAGGTTGTTTTTTGTAGAGTCCTCCCAGCCCCTCAGTGTGCAGATTTGTCCTATTGCTGCCAAATGCACCCCCATGGTCGAGTGTGCCATGTTCTGATTCCAACCCTGGACTATGAATTGTGCCACCTGTTCCCCAGTTGCTGGACCACTTACCTGCCCACAGTACTGCTCCCGAAATTTCTGAAGCACCCTCCAGGAGGTTTCATACACTCTCAGGATCCGAGGGGCCCAGGAGTTGTGGAACAATACCTCAGCTCCCCCAATCGAATCGACCATACATGATCCGGAATGGTGGTCTGCTTGTCCTCTGCTCCAGATGCAATGGTCCTGAATTTGTCCATCTGCAATCGGGAGAGGCAATCGGCTATCACATTGTCAACTCCATTGATGTGTTTAGCCCTGAAGGACATGTTCAGGGACAAGCCCAACCACACCATTCTGCTCAATACTCTCATAACTCTCTCTGACTTTGCCCTTTTCTTGTTCAGCACTTCCATGACTGCCTTATTGTCACTCCAGAATGTGACTGGCTTGTTCCTGAGTTCCTCTCCCCGTACTCTAATAGCCACCCATATGGGAAACAGCTCCAAAAAAGTGATGTCTTTCGTCACTCCCACCTGCGTCCATCCCTCCGGCCAAGGCTCTGTGAACCATTGTCCCTGGAGGTACCCCCCATACCTATACCCCCAGCAACATCTGTATATAGCTGTAGGTCCGTGTTATAGACCCCGTCATCCTGCCAGAATGTGTACCCATTATACCCTTGTAGAAAATGATCCCACACCACCATATCATCCCAGGTCATCTTATTAAGATCTAGCCAGTGGTGAGGCCGTGTGGCCCCTCGCATAGCCCAGGCTAAATGCCGTGTAAACATGTGCCCTGGCATGATCGCTCGACATGCAAAGTTCAAATGACCCAGCAGCCACTGCACCTGCTGCAGCTGCACCCTCCTGCATCCTTCCTACTGCCTTCAACAGTTCCTTAAGCTTCTTAACCTTCTGTTCAGGAAACCAGAACAACTCCTGAGTCGTATCCAGCTCTAGGCCCAGGAACTCGATTATGCGACTCGGTCCCTCAGTCTTGTCTTCTGCTAATGGGACCCCCACCTCCTGAGATAGCACCTGGAAATCCCTAAGCATGTTCTGGGTCTCTACTTTCCCTTGCCCGATGAACAGGAAGTCATCCAGGTAGTGCACTACTGTCTGGTAACTGAACCTGGTCTGGAAAGCTCATTGCAGCCAGGTACTAAACATCTCAAATGTGGCACACGATATTGAACACCCCATAGGCATGGCTTTATCGAAATAATACTTCTCCTCCACCCGGAATCCCAGTAAGTCCCAGTCCTCTGGCCTGACTGGTAGGAGGCAAAAAGCTGACTCTATGTCCATTTTTGCCAGCCATGCCTCTCGCTTTTCTCTAATCAGTCTTATTGTATCTTCCAGCGTGGCGTAGGTGACCCTGCTGTCTTCCTCCCCTATGGCATCATTGACCGAGTGCCCCTATGGGTAAGACAGGTGGTGTATTACCCGGTACTCACCCTCTTGCTTCTTGGGGACCAAACCTAAGGGGGAGACCCTCAGGTTTGGCAGCGGCGGGGTTGTAAATGGGCCTTCATCGCTACCCATCCTTACCTCCTTCTGAATCTTTTGTGTCAAAACCCCCTCCTTCCCTTGCATGGGTTTGAGGTTCTTTGCTGTCGTCTTTTTCCTGCACCCCTTAAACTGCAAGCTAAAACCATATTGAAAACACTCCCCCAATTTATTTGGCCACGACCCTGTCCGGATACCCCCCAACCACTTGTCCATCCTTACTATGTTTATGGGTGTCCGAGCCAGCTGGAAACCACCTTGTCTTGGCCCTTCATGTATCATGATGTTGGGGCTGATAGGCCTGCCCCTTCCCCCTGTTCCTCTACCCCTGTTCCCCCTCTCCCAGTGTTGCCCCCGGAAGGAATTCTGTCCATTCCGAAAGGGCGGCTGGTAGGAGCTGTCCTGGCTGTTTGCCCCTTTCTCCAAGTTGTACCTACACTTGGACACTGGATGGTGCCCCACACTTGAAACAAATGTGCCAGAACCAGCAGTTCGGCCGGGAACAGGAGGCCCTATTGTATCCCCAGCATGCCTTCGTTGTTGTCACCCCCCATTTCTCGCCTTCCATTTCTTTGTCTGAGGGGCCCGTATAAATTTCCAACCACAAATCTATTTGCCTGGCATCCCATTGTACGTCTCCAAAATTAGCCATTCTCTACCTAAATTTTTAATCATACCATAGCCAACTATGCCCTCCCTTCTTGTACGCATTTTTTATTATGAGGGAGTAGGTTAGAAGCGGGATAGCTAAGTCCGGCCACTTCTCAATCACAATAGCTGTAAAATATGTAAAACCCGTGGACCAGTTATCCCACGTTTTACCCTTCCATGTTTTGTCCTCCTCCTCCTTTCTGAGCAACACCACTGCTGCTGCCATGTCCTTCTTCTCAAAACTATGCTTTTCATCATATTTTTCCATACTGTCTACATTTGCTAATGCAAAAATATCAATGTATTCTCCTTTCCATATCTTCTCTTTCATTGCTTTGGGGACATGGTCTGCTAAGTGTGCCCGGGAGCCCCTAATTCCCTTCTTACTCCATGAGTTCCCCCGGTACCCACCCCCCTTTTTCTTCACCTCCTCCTTTCAACTCACCCAATGCCTTTTCTAGCTGGCTAATTCCATTCTCCCCCATACCTTTCAACATTTGCTCTATATACTCTTTCATGCTGCTCTCCATAGTCACCCCTTGATTACCTGGTGCGGGTGTCTGAGAGGGACAGGGCCCCGGCATCATTATTCCTGGTACTTGGGGAAGGATCACCTGTGGCAGTGATGGAATTGGGACCAGTACTGGCAGGATAGGCTGGCACCTTGGCACTTCTGGATCTGGTACTACCCCTGGGCCAGGGGTGCGGTCTGGGCTCGGCTCGGGTACAAGGATATCAGGGATTGGACACTGAGGGGTCCCTGGTTCAGGTACTGGTACTACCACCCTGGGCTCTGGTACAGGGACCCTGGTTGGGACCCTTTTGTTTGTCTCCTTACCCTTCCCCATCTTTCCCTTTCATTTTGTACCCTTCTCCACACCCTCAGGCTTCGCCACCTCCAGCAACCGATTCGCCTTCTCCACCAATTCCATCACCGCTTTGAAGCATTCCTCCTTGCTGGGCTTTGTTTTCCTTGGTGCCATCCTCGGTCTGTATCTAAAATGACACAACATAGCTTTTAAACCACTTGCATTCCCTGTATCCCTCTCCCTTTTTTGGGGGGGGCCCAGGAGTCACCCCATCCATCCACGAAGCTTCTGATTCTCTTGTTATGGAAAAGGGAACCATGGCTCCAATAAAGCTCTCTACAACGGGACTCATCACACCAGAAACAAAACCTCTCTATCTTTGGCTTTATACTGAGCATGCTCCGATTTCATCCATTGTCGTAAACATCCTTTGTCAAAACCATGTGGTGGTGCCTTCACCTCAAAAAAACCCTTCCCCCCCTTCCCCCTTCCTTCTACCTTGTACTTGTTCCCTCCCTTCCTCCGCCCTTTTGCCTCCTTGGTACTTGCCAAGGACCCCCCCACAGGCGAGAACCCAGGACCTGGCTCCAGAGCATTGCTCCTTATTGCCTGGCTGCGCTGCACTGGGCTATCAATGGGCAAGCGCCAGAAAAAAATTCCTTATTTTCTGCACAAAAACCAGCTGCTGAATAAATATGCTGCTGCCATATTTATCCACTGGTAAGGTATAATTGATTTGTCATATTAACTGCTTTCCCTTCCCCTTCTACTCCTGGCTTTATCTTTGCTTACGCTCCACTGCTACTCTATCAAATCACTCCTCCCCCCCATATCAGTTGTAGACTGTTGTTTGTTCTAGCTGCCAAAATACTGTATATGTATTGCATGCACCAGTCATCATGTTTCATTTATCAGTATGCAACCTGTAAGTCGCTTCCCTGTCTCATATCAATGTTTACCACCTGCGGTCATCCTATGTGGTACCCTTGTATGTATAACCAGCCTGTATCATGTAACCTGCATTTCCTGTATATACTGTTATTACCTATCTGTGTTTGTACTTTAAGTGTTTATGTCACAGGACCTCCTTGTGAATGAGCTTGCTCAATGGAGTTTTCCTGCAATAAACTTGAACTTGAACCTGAAAAACCAGTTGCTGACCAGGCACATTGTGCCCCCTCCCCCAAATCACTTTGGCCTTCTTGCCCCTAGAAACCTTCCCAAATCCCTCCAAATTCCAGATCCATCCACCAGAAACAGCTCCTCGCATCACCAAACCAAATACAGGTATTCTGCCTTCCTTCCCTGTCCCGATCGATTCCTTCCGCTGGGATTCTTGCACACCTTGTGTCATCCCCTTCTCAGAAAACCAGCCAAAAACCAGCCAAAAGGCAACAAAAACAAGACAAAAAAAAAACTTTCCCCAATGCCCACATTACAGGCATGCTGCCTTCCTCCCTTTTTACTCCCACAGCATGCTTGTTCAGGCTCCACTTCCGACCAGCGTGGCGATGACGTCACACACCATTGCCACGTGGTCAGCCCTTGCAGCTCTCTCCACTCCCCCCCTTTTCCTTGTTACCTGCCCTTTTATTCGTGCCAGAAACACAGAAAAATGGTCTAGACCTGCCAGTAGACCGCGGAGGGCAGCTATTACTTGCAATCATTGCCCCTTCATGGTGTACCTTCCCGTGCGGCTGCACCTCTGCTCTTGCTGGCCCCCATCAACCATGTGAAGCCTCCCACATTGAGAAAAACCCTCTCCCATCCAGCCTGACCACCACATCTGCAAAGGCGAGTACAGCCTCGCTATTCCCACGACTTAAAACAAATATCCTGCTTCTCCTTCTCTCTCAGGCTATCGACGAAAATCCCGATGAATAAAACAAAACACACTGCTGCTGGCGGCTGCCTCTCGAGTTATTTGCTACCAAAGGATGGCCCTTCCCAGTGATCTCGAAATAGGGGACCAGTCAGTCAACAATGTGAAGCCTCCCATGCTAAGAAAAAACCCTCTCCCAGCCATCCTGACCCCAGCATCTGCAAATGCGAGTACAACCTCGCTACTCCCACAACTCTCCTGCATCTCCGTCTCTCTTGGGCTCTCGATGAACACCCCGATGAATAAAATGAGAAACCAATGCTGCTGATGGCTGCCTCTCGAGCTAACTGATACCAAATGATGGCCCTTCCAAGTGATCCCGAAATAGGGAACCAGTCAGGCAACCTCAAAACCATAGAAATGGGATCTCTTTTCCCTGCCTGCTCTCATCTCACGCTGGTGCTTGCCATCAAATGCCAGCAATACCACCAATTTTTGCCCAATTGCTTGCCTGCTACTTTTCCACTCTGCAGGCTCTCCACCTGTACCTTGTATCTATAAAATACATTACTTCAGTTCGGATTCTTGTTGTCCACTCACTGTCATTTCTCACTAGCCACAAC
This sequence comes from Neoceratodus forsteri, assembly GCA_016271365.2. Classification (NCBI taxonomy): domain Eukaryota; kingdom Metazoa; phylum Chordata; order Ceratodontiformes; family Ceratodontidae; genus Neoceratodus; species Neoceratodus forsteri. The sequence continues at coordinate 1,607,907,157 of CM057449.1, forward strand.
CTCTTCTCCCTTTTATATATATTTTTAACTTTATTTCGCTGAACTAAACTCAGAAAACCAAAATCAATGCCCAATGGCTCTATCACTGCCAATGACTGATATGCATCCAAAGGAAATTCACTCTGGAGCAAAAATTGTGAGCTCTCCACTGCTGTGTAGCCCCTTTTAGCTGCCTCTTTTTGCCCGCCCCCTTAGCTCACCCTGTCCATTCCTCTGCTGCCACATCATTGCTCCCTTGTCCTCTGCCTTGCCTCCCTTGTGACCTCACTGGACCTTCCCCCTTTCTGACTCCTGCCCTCAGCTTCACCCCCCCACCTCTGAGCTTCCCACTTTCTTGGCCTGGGCCGTGGGACAATGGGGCCTGCCCCTTTTAAGTTGGGCAACCCTCTTTGTTTGTATGTGTTCCATAAAACATGCACACCACACTTCTGTGTGATTGCTACAAGTAAATATTTGTGTTGTCATTGGGTTGTGCATTTGAGAAAGAGTAATGTGCTCAAGGATGGACCAGGTTCCAGTTGTTTCAGTGGTGCACCTGGTTAGTGCAATTGGAATGGTATTCCAGGCAGCCTCGGTTCAAGTCCCAACTGAGGCACTTTCTCACCTCTGTTTATATGTGTTCCATAAAATATGCACACCACACTCCTGTGTGACTGTTACAATAAAGAAACTCTTTGTTTATGTCAGTAACCACAGTGAAGTTCAGTTTAGAGTAGATTTCCTTTAAATATTTCTTATCCTGTATTTTGTATCCCGGATAGCACAGGGGAGATGCTGCATCTCATTGTCATAGGGATCTTCATTTATACATTTTTGCACTGTGTTTACTCAGGCTGTCCCAGATTAGATGCAATATCTTGTTTTCAGTGGGGTCATGATTTTCCCATTTTGATAACGTATTTCTTCAGGGTAGCTTAGTCCAGGGCCCCATATTCACAGGAGATGCACAGCGCATCCCAATGGAAATGGGAGATGTGCCATGCAACTCCAACAATGCACTGCAGCATGACATTTAAATGTGTGGGATGCACCTGCTGCAAGGGAATGGGCCAGTGTGCACACAAATAGTATGCTGTGCAATTCGAGGGTGTGTTCCCATGCATACAGTATGCCATGCTGAGGCATACTTAGTGGGAAATTCACCCCTCACAGCCCAGAGCAGTGTGGCCCACAGCCAGGCCATGAATAGCTGGCCTAACCTGGCCAGCCACCCACAGGTGGGCTGTGGAACTGCACCTAGGTACACAGCAGCCTGGCAGCCGTGGTGGACTAGAGGTACCCCTCCCATCCCTGATTGATCCAACTCCATCGCAGAAGAGCTCTATAGTGTAGGGCCCCCTGGAACCAATCACACCAGAGGAAGCCATGGTCCATATCCATAGCATAGAGGACTCCCACCCACCACCTTGGTACATAGACAACCCTGCTCCCCCATACCCGAACTGTTGCAGAGACTAACACTGCCCTCCACAACCTGCAGCAGCCTGCCGCCAACTGCACTGAACCCAGGCCAGGGACCTGCACTCCAGAATGACCCAAGTGGCTATACCATATATTGGGGCACTACACAAGCTGCGGACTCACCAGTGTATACAGCTGTGTGTATGGCTCTGGCAAATTGTAAGAGGGAACTGACATACCTCCAATGCATGCCTTGTTGATGCTGTATCTTCCTGCTATCATACATTCTTCCCCATTCCCCTGTGTAACATGCCACCCTCCGGACTGCTGAGGTATCCTGGGTGCCATGGGATGCGGTATCATGCAATGCCTTTTGTAGTGTATGCTCCAGGCTATGGATAGTGCATTTGCGTTTCCCTGATTGTACAAACAAATGGGAGGTTGGCTGTAATATGCCTGTTCCAGGATTCAAGGAAATGGTGGTGACCACACTGACTGTCATAGGACAGCTGCTGTCCTGTACTATGGTGACGGCAAGCGACTTGCTGCTTCATGCCCACAGGCTGCCCTCATCATTGTTCAAATGAAATTCAGGGTGAGATGAGCGAGCCACACAGCAGCACTTACTAAGTGCTCTAGAGGAGCTGCTCCCAATCCCGACCCTATGAAATGCACCCACATCACGTGATTGTAACTTCTATGTGAACAATTATGTAGAAACCCCCACCCCCGGGCCCGGATGGCAACAAGCAATTACCCTGGCTTAGACAGATGCAGCAATAAAAAAACTAAATAAAAAAAGCATATAAACACAGGTGGGCCCCCATAGCTCAGGGCCCAGGAAAAAAGTCCCAGTTGTCCCCCCAATAACGATGGCCCTGGTACTCATATCTCAGCACACTATTATTTGTTGGTTTGGAGAATTTATATTTGGGACTTGCACATCCTTAGATACCACAGAGAAAACAAACAAGATTGTTTGGTGGTTCATAACTTGTTCGGTTCGTTGTTCTGTACATTGACAGATGATGTAACCTGGTTTTAAGAACTCAAAAAGGAAAAATTAAAAGAAAAAAGTATAATACTTTCTTTCTTATCTGACTTTCTTTTAAAGTATGCTAAAATGTAAGCAATAAACTATTTGACCTGCACTATAATCTAAAGCATATATGTCTGACTGCAAACATGGCTGAATTTAGATAAAAAAGTACAAAAAAGCATTGAGTCTTGTCATTGTCATTTTTATTTATTAGAATTAGGTTTGCATGTATAAATTAACAATGTCCTTTACTACCAACAGCAGCATGAATTGTGCCTAATGATCCCTGTCATATACCACTGGAGCACCATCAGGGTGGTAAGTAAGCCATAACTCAGTGTTAGTCAAGGTTGAGTAAACAATAATTAACAAGTAAATCACTGCAGAAGCCGTCTGCATAATTATAATTAACTCATTCATGAGAGCAATCCCCCCAAATTGTTCTTCTACATTTGTAAGCATTAATGAATAAAGAAATATCAGCTTGAAACATTAGCACTCAGGAAATATTACAAGACTAACATCATGACTGCAGTACTTTATTGTCTTCATAAAGAAAAAAACTGCGCTCCTCATTTTCTTTTTAATCACGCTAGGTAGAATGAACTACAAACCACAAAATGAAAAGCAAGACTGGTGATTGTGGGAGGCTTGACGGGCATTCTCTTAATTCTGGGGTACAGATTTTGTATGCAAGGCAAACAGCAGAATTCCACCCACAGTAATTCTAATTAGGCTAGGAATAAAACAATGCATTGTGGATTAAAATGAGTTTAAAAAATGTTCCTTGTACCATGCTACAGTATGTTTTTGCAGGTGGGGGAGCAGAAATGTTAATCATAAAATAAATTTTTTCTACACACACACACACACACACACACACACACACCCTTTAGCACTGAACAAATGTGTTGCCACTGTAAACCAAAACAAACTCAAATCAAATGACAATATACTAAAGTGCAGCATATTATGAATATTATGGAGAAAGCTATTAAACCATTGAACAGGTTGGAAAACTCTGTAAATCTGTAATTAGTGCCATGCTTATATTATTTTCATTTTGTACAAAACATGCAAAAAAATATAAAATGTGTGGAACATTTATGTCTAAATTAAGCAATAAGAACATTTGCTGTGTTTATAGTAATTATAATCAACAGGAGATCAAAAAATGAGCAGCTTCTGAACAAGCCACCTTATATAGAAAAAGTTAACTGCAGCTTGCTTGGAGATTTGATAAATGTTTCTTAACAGATGGACATGGCACAGTAATGTGTGTGTCCCAGGAGTTTAAAGAATAAGCCTAGCTATTTATCACTCTGTCAAGAAAAAAACACACATTTCGCAAACTGCTACATAACCCTTTTATTTCATTTACAGATCCAAGAATCCATGATAACTGAAAACAAAATGCACATTTTCTTTAACAGAGGGAGACTTTTTACTTAAAGCAACAGTATTTGTTATTCATCATGGCATTTGTTAGTAATAACGTACAGTATTTCTGGCAATATACTGAAAGGGGTTTGGGATCACTGGAGTATTTGTAAATCAATAGTGGGATCTTCCTTGAGGTTGTCAACACTAGTGCCACTCCCTCCCAGGAGCAAACAAGGTCAGACACAATCACTTTTCTTCACAGAGTCTGTTGGCAACATGTGGCAAGACATACTTTTCTGCCTTTGAAGAATGTATCACTATAAGGCACTGGCATGGACTTGTACCTCGTGCTTCGGGCAGGAGGCTTTGGACTGTGTGAGTGTGTGGGTGGGAGGGGGGAGTGAGCATTAGGGTTGACTATCCCTAGAAAGATCCAACCACTGATCCACCAAGACTCCAGATACGCAAAACCTTTTTTTTTTTTTTTCTTTTACTGCATTGGAGGGTGGGGAGTTAGGGTTAAAAACCTAAACACCACATTTCCCTTCTTTTGTGGTGTTAACGTGAACCTTAACTGGTGCACTAATAATATATATATATATATATATATATATATATATATATATATATATATATATATATATATATATATATATATATATATATATATAACATACTCTATATAATATATATATAATATATATATATTATATATATATATATATATATATATAAATACAAAATCACATGCCCCTACAATGCAAGCATCATGGGCTGCATATGCAAATCACAACAGAATATTATGCTGGTTCAATATTCAATATTCTGTGGTGATTTGCATATGCAGCCCATGATGCATACAGCATTGTGGGGGCATGTGATTTTGTATTTCTTTGAAACTTGGATCCAGCCAAATGTCCTTTTGGGGTAACCACTGAACCATTGCCTCAGTGCTTGCACACAGAGGTTCTTTGTCTCAATATATATATATATATATATATATATATATATATATATATATAACATATATATGCATATTGCAAAAAACTTTGTTAATGCTTAGATTAGGGTCAAAGCAACAAACGTTGGGTAATGAGGTGTTGGGGTTTCCCTAACACTCCACTTTCCCAAACCAGGCAGAAGAGCAGGTGTCAGGTGTATTGGGCTTTTCAAGCCTAACACTCACCCCATTACATCATAAATAAAATCAGATGTGTAGACAATATGAGAATGGGGTGAGCATTAGGCCTGAGAAGCCCAAGGCACACCCTACACCTGCTCTTCTGGTTTGGGATAGTGGGGTGTTAGTAAAAACCTAATGCTTCATTTCACAACTTTTATTGATTTGACCCTAACTGGATCATTAACTAAGTTTTTTTGCAACTTATTTCCTTACTTTTTGAGTTACTATAATAGTATCCTTATTTTACAGTGGGAGCACAGGATCTGAAGGACCCTGCCTCCCATCCCTCCTTAGATGCATATATGTATGCAGCTGTGGAAGCACAGTGCCCTCAGGGTTCTGTGATTCCATTTATAAGACAACAGTGACCAAATTGTCAGCATAACCATTTTATTACCCCATCTCATGTACCAGGTACAGAAAATTGTTGAATCCCCACCAAAACATAATTCTGCACCATCCACTATGCCAGATTTTTTCAACGACTCAGACCTAAATCTGAGGATAATACCAGGTCTTATATCCCACAATGGTTGGAAGTAGAGCATTTCCAATGTTCACAACACGGCTTGGACATTCAAGCTCTTCTTTACACTCCTTGCAAAAAAACTTCCTCAAGCACTAAAGGGAGCTCCCTTAGATGCTTCCTTGCAAGCTCATTTACATTTACAGTATGTTCCCCATTTAATAAAAACACAATCTAAAGATATTTCTCAGCCCCAGTAGAGAATCCCAATTTTAAAATTGCCAGGCAGGTGCTTACCAAAACGTTTTGGACTTTTGATGGAGTGGATGCAGTTGATGGTCTCATACAGGAGCAGAAACTTCTCACCTTTCAAGAAGCTCGAAAAAATATAATTGGTCTACCTTAACATGTTTGAAATACTGACACTCATGCCTTTGCATCATTTTGGCACTGGCCAATGGGACAATTCTGAGACAGGACTCAGGTCCTGCCCTTGGCCTTATCTGCCCCCACTTCTCATGTCCTCTCTTATTATTATAATGGATTACATGCATTTTAGCTAATAATGAAGGCCTAATGTTTTATCACTGGGACCAGACTCTACTGAATACTAATTCTTCCTGGAATTGTCCCCAAATCTGGAAATATTTATATAAATATATAAAATAGGTTAGATATCACTTTCTCCAATTTCAGGTTTTACATAATCTCTGTTATAACTCATTTAAATTACATAGAATGGGTTAACTTCCTTCTGATATCTGTTCCAGATGCAATAAGGAACCTGTCACTTTGTTTCACATTCTCTAGTCCTGTGAAAAAGTTACCTCTTTCTGGCAAGTCATCCAGTCACGACTTGATCCCATGCTTAGGGTGTCTGATGTATTTCTTCCCAATGTCTGTTTATTGGAGGATTATGAGAATAAACTAATTGGTAACCAAAGACCGCATATGGCTTTCATTTCAGCCTGTGCCAAGAAAGTTATTCACTGGCATTGGCTTGATCAGCATATTCCTTCATGTAGTGAATGGTACAGGGAGATACTTGTTGCATTACAGGAAAAGCAACTCATAGCTAGCATGACAAATAGACTTCACAGATATCAGAGTATCTCGGAACCCTTGTATGGATAGCCTGTGACATAGGTGACTGTGTTTGGGTGCTTTTAAAAATGGTTACTCAATCCGGTGCATACCGACAGGGCTACCGACCAGGGAGGGCAACCGGATGGGGGGGTTCACACATAGTGACAGGATGTCACTACATGTACATCTGCAGGGGGGAATGAGCATGCTGAGCGAGGGGCAGAAGGGGAGGTAGGGTTTGTGAGGTGTGGTACCATGGTGGGCTGCCAATCTGGCCTCATGGCATGGTGGGTGGATGGCAGGCTGGGGTTCTGAGGGTGCTGGTTTAAGGTCCAGGCGCACATACATTTTGTTGTGCCCGGCCCAAATTTTTTTTTAAGGTTTTTGTACCCCCTCCAACATGCACCCCCCTGGATTTGAGAATCTTTTAGTAGGGGTGTGGGCACAGCCCCCACATAACAAAGAAAAGCCTAATCCCCAGCACCCTTATGCTGTTGCCTTTTTGGCAATGTACACTCGCCGTAACAGTGATCGCCTTTCTGCGGTCACCATTATGACATGGAACACTTGTATGTCCTGCTATCTACTTGAGTAATTTTTGACTATCTACCCCGTGCAGATTTAGTTTCTCCCTCGTAGCACCCTATATTCTTCAATGTTATTATTCTGCTCCTCATAGTGAATATCTAAATAGTTGCTTTGTGTATTATCAAATGGTTTTCCATTACTGGCATTTATCCTTATGTCTACATTTCCTGTCATTATTGGTCCTGTAACCTCCAGTGAGGAGGGGTTGGGAGCAGGTGGAGGGAGGAGATTGTTTTTGGGTTATTAGAGAACCTATGGGGGATAATGTTGTGAAATTATGTTACTCTTACATTTCTTGATATGTATAATCTTGGACTGGAGGTGGTATCTTTCTGCTGCACCCTTACTGATGTTTGTACTGTTGTTATTAATAAAATTCTTTCAATTTGAAAACAAAAATGTAATTATGTGCAACTGTAATGCCATTGCATGCCACAGGTGTGAAAACACATTTTGGCTATGATTTGTAAAATGACAGCTGTGACATACATGAGGTGGGGTAATAAGAAGGCTATGGTGAAAATCTGGGGTAAACATACTTAACATTTCCGAAGTTATGAGCAGGCATAGTGAAATTACAATGAATGGTCATAACTCTGACATTTTTTCATATTTTGACTCCGAATTTTCAACATAGTCTTCTTATGACCCCACCTCATAAACATTGAAGGTGAAATTGTTAAAATCTGTGTCAAAACACTATTCTGTGCCACAGGTGCCAAAACACATTTCGGACAGAATGTGAAAAATCATAGCTGTACTGTTCATGAGGCGTGTGGAAAAATGGTTATATTGAAATTTTGGACTCAGAATATTGAAAATTACAAAAGTTATGCACCTGCATAGAAAAATGTCAATGAACACTCATAACTTGCCCATTGTTAGGAATATTTTCACTAAATTTTCTACATGGCCTTTTTAGGACCCCACCTCATGAACACTGATGGTAAAAGTTTATTTTTCAGTCCCAAAAGGTGATTTTGTTCAGCAACCTTGAACTCACCTTCCAGGCCTGATTAACAAAATGACAGTGCCATTGTTCATGGGGTGGGGTTCTTAAAAGGCCATGATGAAAATTTGGTGAAAATAATCAAACAAATGCCAAGTCATGAACATAACCTCAAAATGCCACTGAAATACGTTATACTGCACTTATCTTGATTCTTCAGTTCATAGTTTAGCTTTGAAGAGTGCAGACATGTCTTAGTCCACAGAAGATAACAGCCTATGACCTCCAGTGGTAAGTATAGGGTAAGGGGGTGTGAGTGATAGGTGCTCAGTGGGAGAGTCAGGATAGGGGAGGGGGATGGCAGGGATGACAAGGGACCATTTTCTTTTTCTGAGGGTAAAAAAATAATATGTTGGGGGACAGTTTCTTTTTACAGGTTAAAAGTAAATGCATATATTGTGGGACACTGAGAGTGGGATCCCCAGTGTTCCACAGTGCAGGGGGGCTCTAAATGCTTACACGGGGATTGGGCCCCTATAATGTTGGCTAATTCATAAAACAATGGGCTGCGGGGAGCGTCCAACACCGGGGATGGGCATCCCAGTGTTGAATTATATAAATAAACAAACAAGGGACTAGAGGTTGATGATCAGAGGGTGGTGGGTGCCACTAGATGCCAGGGAATATATGGGAACAGTGATCAGAAAGTGAGGGATGCCACTAGACACCAGGGACAACAGGGGCTCAAAGCTTACAGTGCAGCCAGCATCAGGAATTCAGCTGTGGCTGCAGAACTAAATGAAATATGCTGTTCTCATACAGAGAATGCAAGGAAGGCTCCTCTCACTAAGCTGTACACCTGAGATTTGAGGAGTCCAGAAAAAGTATTTCTGGCCCTAATTGTGAAAATCAAAGACCAGAATCTAGGTCTAAACAGGTCCCATTTAGCTAGGTTCAGGTGTTTGATTTCTAAGATGACAACATTTGTAGGTATTTTCCATTCTTTTTAGCCAGTGGGGAAAAAAAAAACACTATTGCATCTGGCGAAAAATATTTTTTTCCTGACAAAAAGGATTTTCCTCAAGAAAAAGGAATGAGTCTCATGAGAAAGAATACTTTTTTCTTAAGATCAATCCTTTGTTGAACTTTATCCCTCTATTTTGGACAGCAAACTTCCCTTTGAAAACCATAGAAACTTAAAAATTGAATAACTGCAATAGATTAATATTTTTTCATCAAAAATCATGGCAGCTTTGTTTCCAAACTGTATCTACCATAGATACATCTTATAAAAATTCCACACCTTCTGGACACTAGGTGATGAGGGAAAAACTGAAAATAATGGCAACATTTAAGGGTTTTGCACTATCCAGATCACAGAATGTGTACATCTAACAAGAAAAATACTAGCCACATCAAGGAATTTACCCTACAAGACAGCACATATCAAATTCTGTGCAAATCTATTGATTGGTTGCAAAGTTTTTAAAGTGCAAAGTTTGAGGTTTAACATTAAACAGGCTACTCAACCCTAACTATAGGGGCACGACTGTGCCCCTATTTATAGTGGCATGGTAGCACCACAATGTAGGGTCAAGTAGGCACTTTTATGTTAAACCCCAATTTTTGCACTTAAATAATTATGCAACCATTCAACAGATTTGCATGAAATTTTGCATGCACAGTTTCATGGGTAGATCTCTGGATTTATGTTTTGTTCCAGTTCAATGCACAGATTCCAAAATCCAGATAGTGCAAAAAGTTAATGTCTCAGGGGTTTTTTTGCTGTTTTTTCTGTCACCTGTAATGCACAGGTGGTTTGGAATTTTTGTCGGACATTTTCAGGGCTGAAAAGGCTTGGCCCACAGAGTTGCCTTTTGCTGGTTTGGTGACAAAAATATTAATCAAGTTCTAAAGTTATTTAATTTTGAAATTTCAGTTTCTGAGCATGCTCAGTAAGCACTTTACAATAGCAACATGGAATGAAAAAAGAATCCTTTTTCACTTGGGATCAATCCTTTTAACTAGGGGAAAAATTCAAAACCCACAACAATGACATTCTGGGGAGAGATCAAGCACATCAGTCTTACTCATCGGGACTTCATTAGGTGGAGTCTGCACTTAACTGTTGGAGAAATCACCACACACACACACACACACACACACACACACACACATATATTTACATTTTATATCCTTTTTTGTGGCTCGCTTGTACTACAAAATTTTCAAATGAACAACAATATCATATGAAAAGTTTTATATGAATTGGCATTCCTGTTTTTATTAAATCTTTCCCTGGTGTCTAGTGGTGCTCCTCACAGTCTGATAACTGTCCCCAAATTAATTTTGCTTGCCCTGGTATCTAGTGGCACCCACCACCACCTTCTAATCCTTTTGATCACCACCTCCTTCAATTTATTGTCTTTTCCTAGTGTTTTGTGGCAGCTACCCTCTGATCACCATCCCCATAAAAATGTATTTTATCCTTGGGGCTAGATATTCAAAGGAGTTGCACCAGCACAATCCCAGAAATGCACCATGGGCAAGGCCACTGTTTTTCAGTTTTTACAGAAAATCCGGTAAAATTCCGGAATTAGGGCTGCCTGAAAACCAGTAAAAACAAAGATTTCACGGAATCTGGCATTTTATATCAGAACAGTAAATCTACAAAACTTGTGTTTTTCCTTTAATTCCTTCCTGTACTATTTTCAATTTGCTCTATTTAATGCTCTGTATATTAAGCCTTCTTTAATTCTGATTATTTATGCACATACTAAAAGAATGATAGCAGAATCCCGGTAAAATCCAGAAATTAGAGTAACAATCACCGGTGTAATTCCGGAATCTGAAGTCTTGAAAATGGAATTTCATTTTTTTAATCACCGTAAATCAGTGGCCTTGACCATGGGGCAATATTCAAAAGGAAGACTTGGCACATCTTGATGTTCAGCAGAGATGTGCAGCGCATATGTTGGCACATCCAGGAGATGTGCCACATACCTGGGCACAAAGTTGAGCATAGCAAAATCATGCTCAAATGGAAGTCACCCACAGCTGAGCTGCCATTATGCAAGGCACAACACAGCAGTTATCAGCCATGGATGGCGCTTCCCCAGAACACCATATACAAGCACCTGAAATATTCCCTGGTGGTCCAGTGGTTCCCCCCTTCCCATCAGAAAACCTGCTCACTACTAAAACAGCTCTAGTCATGCCCTGGTAGTCTAGTGATACTCCCACCCACACAGGACCCCCAGCCCAACCAGCTCCTTGCCCAGTCATCACAGCAGGCAGCAAACCCACCCACATACCTCCATGACTGCCCGTCGAATGACAGCTTACAGTATCTGCTGTTAGCCCATTGGTCCACACTGTGACCAATGGGCTTGCATTGTGTATTGTAATAGTCATTCATAACTTTGTGAATGAAGTCATTCATTCATAATGTTGTGAATGACTATTACAGTATATACTACAAGCCCATTGGTCCACATTGTGAACAATGATAACAGCAGATACTGTAAGCTGTCATTTGGCAGGCAGCCATGGAAGTTTGTGGGTGAGTTTGCTGCCCTCCGATGACTAAAGGGGGAGCTGAGGGGGCTGTGGGTCCTATGTGGGATGGGGGTGGAGGGTGCCATACATTTGAATGGTGATCAGTGTTACAAGCAGGGAAGGGGGACCACTGGACCACCAAGGATTGTAAATAAACTTCATTACAGGTGATCAGGGTTATTGGCAGGGAGGGGGGAGCCACTAGACCACCAGAGATTTTAAATAAACTTCTTATGGGTGATCAGGTTATGGCTGGGTGGGGGTACCACTAGACTACCAGGGCATGACTTGAGCCATTGTAATCGCACTTGGGGTTAGGGGCAGGGATGGGGGTACCACTTGTCCTCCTCTGACAGCACTGCATGTTGTGCAGGGTGTAAGGCACATTTCACTGGCCTTCCCTGCACAACTTATGCAAATGGAGCCATAATGACATGCAAATGACCCTATGTGTGCCTTGCATGCATTATGGCTCCATTTGGATATTTATGCCTGAATATTAGGAATTTGCGCATGGCATATCTCTGATGCACTGGCATATTTACCATTCCTGGTATTCAGACCTGTCTGGGGGATGTGCCAATGCATTGTATTTGCACTGTGGGCACTATTTGGTATATTCAGATGAGATGCGCCATAGCACATCTCCTTTGAATATATCCCTTTGTTGCTCCAGTGCAACTCAGTTGCACAGAGCAACTACTTGCACCATTGCCAGGTGCACTTTTGATTGTTGGGCCCCTGGTGTCTAGTGGTGCCCCCACCCTCCATTTGCTGTCTTCGTGATTGTAATATTTATTCCTGGTGTCTAGTGGTACCTCTCGTCCTCCATTTGCTGTCACTGTAGCTGTAGGATTTGTCTCTGGTGTAGTGGCATCCCCCCCAATGGCTGTTAGATCTGAAATAAAGAAAATGGTCCCTCCATCTCTTTTATTTTTACCTGTAAAAAAAAAAGTGCCTAACTGATCTGACCTCCATCCCCAACCTCCCATTGAGCACCCACCACCTCACACCTCCCCACACCTCCCAAACACCCTCACTCACCTGAACAGGTCGCAGGGTGAAGATCCACTTTCTGATTGAAGACACATCTTGCTGTTGGAAACAGTGACCTCTATGTGACAAAGTAAGGTGTGATTCTATGGGCTTTTCAACTTTGGTGTATGGTTTTGCCATTTCTGCATATTTTGACACCAACTTTTTAACATGTCCTGTTTGAGACCCCACCTCAAGAACAATGTTGGTGGGATTATGCAAATCCAGCCCAAAAGGTGATTTCTTGTTCACGTCATGAAATTACCTTTCAGGCAGGATTTGAACATTTTCACCACACTTGTTTATTAGGTGGGGTCATAAGAAGATTATGTTGAAAATTTGTGGTCAACATATGTTAAAATGGCAAAGTTATGCATATCTGTTAATATTAAGCTATTCTCCCTCATAACTTTCATAATTTTAAGGTTTTTTGCTCCAGATTTTCAACATAGACATTTCTTTACATCCCTTCATGAATGTGACAGCTGTCATTTTTCAAATTTTGGACTAAATGTCTCTTTGCACCTCTGGCATGAAATGGCATTGGGTGGTACAGAATGACATTTGGGCGGGGATTTTAAAAATGTTTAGTACCGCGTTCATGAGGTGGGGTAATAAGAAAGGCTATGATCACAATTTGGTTGCTGTTGTACTGGGCCCTGCACTTCCACATCAGCATACATATGTGCATCTATGGAGGGTGCCCTCCACTCCCACAGACAAATAAGGATACAATTATACTATCTCAAAAAGTAAAGAAAATTATTTGCAAAAAATGTGTTAATGCAACATTTAGGGTTTAGGGTAAAGCATCAGAAGTTGGGAAATGCAATTTAAGGGTTTCCAACCCTAAAATCCCACCCCACCCTTAAACAAAATCTGGGGTGCAGTCCTCCTTGGGGTTGTCAACCCTAAAGATCACCCCATTTGATACATTCCAGAAACAAACACACCTAATGGGATGAGCTTTAGGGTTGACAACCCCAAGGAAGACTGCACCCATGATTTATTTTAGGTGTGGGGTGGAGTTTTAGGTTTGGAAACCCTTAAACTACATGTTCCTACTTCTGATGCTTTAGCCTGAACCCTAAATGTTGCATTAATATATTGTACATGGATAGGATGTTCCCCTCAGAAAAGCCTGTCGTTTATTTCCTTGTATACCTGTAACTAGATTACATAGATTACATAGAAATATACAAAGCTCTATGAAGATCATTGGTCCATTATAGCTTGCTATCAGTATCAGTAGCACCCTGTTATATTATTTATAACTAAATGGTTGTCCAGCATTGTCTTAAATTACGTCATGTTATTACTCGCAACAACTTCAACCGGTAGCCCATTCCAAACCTTAACCACTCTTGTATTGAACCAATGTTTTCTTCTATTTGAATTGTAACTTTCCTTGTATAACTGTAAAGGATGAGCCCTTGTATTGCATACCTTGTCCCTAAGAACCAGGCCTCATTGGTCCCATAACAAAGCATCTGAAGGTGCCTTAAATATAAGACACATGTGTTCCTAAGCCTACGAATTCCAGAGACTATAATCTCAGTACTTGTAATCTTTCATTAAATGGCTTGCCTGAAACCTTAATGATGGAGCGACGTGCTTTTCTCTGAACCCTCTCAAGTGCTTTTATTTCTCCCTTACCACCAGGTGCACAAAACTGGGCACAGTATTCAACATGTGGCCTCACCAAAGAAGTATAAAGTGGAAGCCATACCTCCTTGTCCTTACTTTTGATGTGCCTGTTGATATAGTGCAAAATACCATTAGCTTTTTTAATTACCTGGTTCCACTGTAATTTGAAACTAAGGTCGTTACTGACTCTTATGCCCAGATCCTTCTTGTCCAGTACAATCTTTCAATCTACCACTCCAGTACGTAATTAAACATCAATTTATTTTTACCCAAATGCATCACAGTGCATTTATCTGTGTTAAAACTCAAGTCTATTAATTTTAGCCCATTGTTCTAAATCACCTAAAGCAGTTTGCAATGTATCAACATCCTCTTTAGTGTTAACCACCAGCCCTATTCTGGTATTGTCTGCTAATCTGGAGTGCCACACCCTTGAATTGGTGCTCATGGATGAGATATAAATATTGGTCCCGATAATCAGAAGTGCACATGGCAGTGGTACAAGTGGTGGCACAGTGCAACTGAGATGCGCCGGTGAAACTAAGGGATATATTCAAAGGAGATGCGCCATGGCGCATCTCCTCTGAATATAGCAGGTAATGTGCATGGTGAAAATAGGATGCACCAGGGCTGAATACCAGGAATGGGAACTGGGCCAGCGCAACAGATTTATGCCATGAGCAAACTCGGATATTCAGCTGGCTGTATGCAAATGGGGCCATAATGTATGCAAGGTACAAATGGGGCCATTTGCATGTCACTATGGCCCCATTTGCATGATACGTGCAGGGCGGGCCAGCAGAATGTGCATGACACCCTGCACAGCGAATAGTGCTGCCAGAGGGGGCTAGGGGTACCCCCTTCCTCCCCTAGCCATGATAGCACATAATATTAAGTCTGATATATCCCTGGTAGTCTAGTGGTACCCCCCTCCCTTCCCGTATCCATGATCACCCATACAAAAACCGTTACATGTATGACCTGGTAGTTTAGTGGTGCCCCCCTCCCTCCCCATAGCGTGATCACCTAAAATATGAGTAAATCATTGCTCTGGCAGTCCAGTGTTATCCCCTCCCTCCCTGTAGCCATGATTGCAAGTAATATTACTTCCAATAAATCTCTGGTGGTGCAGTGGCACTCCCCACCTACACAGGACCCCCTGCCCACCTAGCTCCCCCCATCAATGGCGGGCAGCACAAACCCACCCCCATACTGCCCAGCTGTCTGCCAAATGATAGCTTACAGTAGCAACTTTAAGCCTATTGGTCCACACTGTGGACCAATGGGCTTGCAGTGCATACTGTAATAGTCATTTACTAAACTGTGAATGAATGACTTCATTCACGTTTTTGTGCAATATGTACTGCATGCCCATTGGTCCACAGTGTAGACCAATAGGCTTATAGCTGCTACTGTAAGCTGTCATTCGGCTGGCAGCTGGGCAGTATGTGGGTGGGTTTGTACTGCCTGCCAATGATGGGGGGAAGCTGGGTGGGCAGGGGATCCTGTGTGGGTGGTTGGTGCCACTGGACTACCAGAGATTATGTCCCTTAGGGTATACTTGCAATTGGGTTCTGGGAAGGATGAGGGTTCCACTAGACTGCCAGGGATATATTTTACTCATATTTTCAGTGATCGCAGCTACGGGTGGGGTGGGGGGTCCCAATAGACTACTAGGGATATATTTTACTCATATTTTTGGTGATTGCAGCTAATGGGTATAGGGGGTACTACTTGACTACCAGGGATATATTTCATTTTATTTTCTGTGATCATGGCTACAGGGTGGGAGGGGGTACCACTAGACTACCAGGGGCATTATGTGGGGGGCTCATGCATGGTGTTGGGGGTTGCCACCCATAGCTGGTGCTGCTGTGTTGCACATTGCAGTACAGCAGCACATCTGTGGGTGGCTGGAACTTGAGCCTTTTATTTCGGGCTTAACTTTGAGCCCAGGTATGCGGCACACCTCAGAGTTGTGCCAGCATATGCGCTGCACATCCCGGGCTGAATATCGGGATGTGCCACATATGCATGGGCACACCCCCTGGAGATGTGCTGCATACAATTATCTTTCTGCCCTGACACATCGGGATTTGTGCTGCGCAAGTCCCTCTTTTGAATATTGCACCAGGGTGCATTTCTGTGGTTGCGCTGGTGCACCTCAGTTGCTCCAAGCACAACCCCTTTGAATATCTGGGACACTGAATAAACATGGGTCCAACACACAAAACCTTGAGGTACCCCACTGGTCAACTCAGCCTACTCAAGTGTGCTCCTTTGACACACACCCTCTGTTTTCTATTGGATAGCCATGCCTCTATCCAACGGGACAGGTTCCCCTGGATCCTGTGGTCTATTAAGGTATCTACCAATTCATCATGTGGCACCTTATCAAATGCCTTATTGAAATAAAAAAAAAATGACATCCACCGACGTCCCGTCATCAACTGCTTTGCTAACTTTGCCATAAAAATCTAGGAGATTTGTCTGGCATGACCTTCCCTTTGTAAACCCGTGCTGTGTTAGGTCAATCGTCCCCATCTGATTTAAAAACTCAGTAATGTGATTCTTAATTAGTCCCTCCAGAACCTTCTCCAGTACAGTAGTTAAGCTAACCGGCCTGTAATTTCCTACATCCTGTCTAGATCCCATTTTATGTTGGCTTGCCACTCTTGCACGCAAGTCAACATATTGGGAGAGTGCAGATTTGGGGGCGCGGACACTGTTGGGCGAATGCAGGGCACACATCAGTAGGTGCATCCCTCATTCCCCAATCAGCCTGCATGCCGGCACCACACCATGCATACATAATGGGTAGCACATCTAAGAAAAGGTCCGCTGCAATCAGAGCAAAGCTCGTCATACACAGAGGTCCTTTTCTTGCCATGCTCACCACCATTATGAGCATGGTCAGTGAGCCGGCAGCTGCCTAGTCTGCCCGACATCGGGTGCCCAATTCTCTGTTGGTAACCCCTCACTGTCTTTAAAGCAATGGGGAGCCCAATCCCTGCTGGGCATAAATCCCAATTGTTGAATGTCGAGGGGCCCAATCCCCCGGCTCATGCCCCACTTTCTTTATTTGCTGATGGGGGTGTTCAATCCCTGTCGGCATTACTTTCTCCTCCCCCCCGTGTTGTGTGCTGACGAGGGTGCCCAATCCTCCATCGGCTACTGACACCCCCAAAACAGTTAGATGGCACTCTGGGAGCCCACCCCAGTGTGCAAAATGCCCTGGAAAATGAAAACTGTCCCGATATGATTTTTCCTGTTTTTTTTTAACCTGTAAAACGAAAACCGTCCCTCGTAGTCTCAATGCCCCTCTCCCCCACCGCACCCACCCACTGAACACCCTGCCTCCCCTCACCCCCTCACCCCATACTTACCTCTGGAGTCTGGCACGACGATCTTCGGTGGACCGGTTACACGTCTGCACTCTTCAAAGCCGACCGCGAACTAAGGAAATGCCGGTAAGCTGTATAATGGAATGAATTGGGTTTTTTCAACTTTGCTGCATATCTCGGGCATTTCTTGGAATTTTGGCACCAAATTTTCCACATGGGGTTTTTGGGGCCCCTTCTCATGAATTCTATCACTTTCATGGCATTAATCAGTTTTGAAAGGTGATTTTGCAGTCACTGTGCGAGATCACCTTTCGGGATCAATTAACGAAATGACAGTGCCAGTGTTCATGAGGTGGCCTCATAAAAAGCCTATGTTCCAAATTTGGTGGAAAAAATCCAAGTGCCTGTTTTACGAGCGTGCGTTGCGCAGTTGCTATGCATGCTCGTAACTTTGCACATTCACGATATTTTAATGCTGGATTTTCAACATTGTCATTTTTGTACACCTTCTTGTGAATGGTACAGCTGTCATTTTGCACATCCTGCCCGAAATGTGTTTCCGCACTTCCGGCGCACAATAGCACAGTCGCTGTGGGAAATCAGTGTTTGGGCCAGATTATGAAAATGATAGTGACACAGTTCATGAGCAGAGGTCCTAAAATGCCTATGTTGAAAATTTGGTGATGATACTCCATAAAATGACTGTGTTACAAGTGTGCGTTGGCAGATAGCATGCACGCTCGTACTGTCATGCATTTGTGATATTTTCACTCTGGATTTTCACCATTGCCATTTTTCCACACCACTTGATGAACAGTACAGCCGTTATTTCACATATCCTGCCCAAAATGTGTTTTCGCACTTCCGGCGCAGAATAGTGTGGTCGCTGTGTGAAATCACTTCTTGGGACACTTTGAGGAAATAACAGTGACACTGTGCATGAGCAGAGGTGCTAAAATGCCTATCTTGAAAATTTGGTGCCGAACGCCCATAAAATGGCAGTGTTGCAAGCTTGCGTTGCATATTTCCCACGCACCCTTGTAACTTCGCAAATTTGGTATATTTACATGCCACATTTTCAACACTGGCATTTTTTTACATCTCCTTATGAACTGTACAGCTGTCATGTTTCACTTCCTGCCCAACATGTTTTCCTGCACTGCATTACCAAACACTCAAAGGGACACCCTAATGCCTGTCACTCTCTGCAGGGTGGGGTGGGGTGGTTGGCATCAGTTCAATACTTCACTGCCATTCCTAGGATGCATCTCTCTAACTCCTGCACTGCCATTGCCAGCAAGCTAACATTCGGCATTGACAAATGCTTGCTGTGTATTGGCACCACCTCATCCTGCCTCCTTACCTCCAAGACCTCACCCAGACTGATGGATTTCTGGAATAGAAAAGTCAAGGGAGGTGCCAGAGACTCCACAAGCTCTTTAATAACTCTAGGGTGTAGACCATCAGGACCCTGGGACTTATTCTTGTCCAGCTTCTAGAGTTTGTCCTTAATGTCTGTAAACTTCAGTACCAGTTTATATTCCACCTTGCTATCTAAATGGGCTTTGGTACTTTGTGTCCTAGTGTTGAAGACTGAAGCAAAGTAGTTGTCATAATGTTCAGCCATGTCCTGGCTATCTGAGATTAGGGTCCCATCCCTATTTGTTTGTAGGCCTACAACTTAACGTCCTCCCTTTTTATTACTCACATATGAATAAAAAGATTTATAGTTATCCATTACTTTGCTTGCTAGTCTGAACTCTTGTGATTTTTTTTGGCCTGATTAATAAGATGTATAGTTTTCTTTAAGGATACTTTATAGGCTTCCCAGCATGCCTGCCGATTGCATTTTTTGGCTTTAATAAAGACCGTGTTTTTATTTTTAATAGATTTCTTAACCTTATGTGTCAGCCAGGGTGGAGTGCATTTTGTGGCTTACTGTATTTGCTGTTAGATGGCATGTAGGTTTGTACTAAGTAGATAATCCGGTATAATAAAGTGTCTCATATTTGTTGTAATGTTAATTTGTTAAAATCCTCTTTCCACTTCCATGATGACAACTCTCTTCTCATGCTGTGGAACTCCACCTTTCATAATTATAAAGTGTAGTATTACCAATAGGCTTTCCTAGGTTACATTTATAACAGAAACTAACCATAGAATGGTCACTTGAACCTAGGGGTGCTAAGACCCACTCAAATGTGCACCTTTGACACACACCCTCTGTTTTCTGTTGGATAGCCATGCCTCTATCCAACGGGACAGGTTCCCCTGGATCCTGTGGTCTATTAAGGCAGCTACCAATTCATCATGTGGCACCTGGTGCTGCTGTGTTGCACATTGCAGTACAGCAGCAGGAGGCAGTATAGCGCAGTGGTCTAAGGCTCTGAGCTGCAAATCTGGTGACATCCAGCAGACCAGACCTGGGTTTGAATCCCACAGCTTCCACTTGCATACTGTGTGACCCTGCGCAAGTCATTTAACTTCCTTGTGCTCCCAGGTTGCACCTGGAAACAAGATCCGGCTTAGTGTGCCTTTAAACAATTTCCCCTTCCCCTTCCTACCCTGAAATCCGAGATGTTGTTAGCCATGCTACTCAGGACCAGATCTAATACATTATCTCTCCTAGTATGCTCTGTCACAAGCGGGTCCAAACCAGTCAAATTAAATGCCTCTATGAAGTGCTGTTCTGCTAAAGTCTTAACTTTCTGGGTAACGCAGTCAATTCCAGGGAGGTTAAAATCCCCCAGCAAAATGATGTTGCCTGCCGGATTTAATTTGTTAATAATGTCTAGGAGTTATAAGTCCTCGACGTGGGACTTGGATGGTGGTCTACAGACTACTCCTATATTAATATTGGTCTCATGAGGTGGAGAAATTTTAACCTAGAGTATCTCAGCAGAATCCCACTGAGAGATATTTATGCTTTCAAAGTGATGCTATCAGCTATTTATAAAGACACTTCCACCTCCCTTTGTATGCATCACTTTTCTGCTGTATCAGTTATATCCCAGGATATGCATATCCCAGGTGTCCTCATTTCTCCACCATGTTTCAGTTATAGCACAAATATGGATTTTGGACTCATTAAGAGTGTAAATGAGTTTATCATGTTTATTGATGAGACTCGGTGCATTAACTAGTAAGCATTTCCATACTTTAGGTTGCAACTGCCTTGGGGGTGTCCCTCCTTGGTTGTGAATGCCCTCATCAATCTATCAATCAAAGTTATATTGCTGCACTAATCAATCAGTTACAGCTATATACTGTACCTGAACTTAATAAAGCTATATACCTACTGTACTCTAATCAAACAATTAAAAGCATAGACCTGCACTAATAAAAAGTACACAGCTGCACTACATTAAGCTTTTTGTGTACCACTAATAACACAATTAACACAGCATTAGGAAGCTAACCAAACAAATTAACAAGCTGCAAAAGAACCTGGAAAAAAGACACTTACACAAAATCCTTCCCAAACCCAGAAATCTCCCAAACTCCTACCTGCACTTACTACACACCATTCTCTTCTTGCTGCAAGAGACCTCCAATGTCATAACATGATCAAAATACAATCTCCATAACAATAACTATCCAATGAACTATATTCAACAACAAACAATGGGTAAGGGTGGAACTCTCAGAAGTATACCCTTCTCAGGGGCTATTTTAGGCACTAAAGCCACTCACCCTTTGGGATTTAGTTTAGTTTAGTTTATTGTTCTAGGAATTACTACCTTTGAGCCAGAGGCTGTTTTACAAAGGTTCCAGGTCAATTAGGTACAGTACAAAAGGTTACATAGATAACACAACAATTTGTGTTGTGTCAAGAGCAAGAAAACATATATAAATACATATCAAATCACTTGTGCAAAAGGACATGAGATATCAATAATCACATTATTATTACAAGAAAGAGGTCATGCCAGATTAGGAGAAACAAATAGGAAAAGTCCAGAACAGAGAGTTAAGTGAAAGGTGTGGGAGCAGACAATAGCAGGAGAAAAGGTTTCCCAAACATGTCTTTGTCAAATAACGGAACAGGGTGGGTAGTGAGAAAATAGGAGGTTTAATCAGGGCAGTCACAGGAGTTGGAGGTGGCAAGGTGAGAAAAGCCTTGATTTGAAAAATACCTAGAGAGGTGGAGGCAGTAATATGAGTGCTGAGGGCATTTAGCCAGCTGGGGCACGATAGGCAAATGATCTTTGTCCCTGAGAAGTCCGCATCGGGGACTTGGAGAGGCTGGTGTTCTGATCTTCTGGTAAACGGTACCAGCGCCGGGCATAACAGGTCTTGGATACAGGGTGGAGTGAGGCCCAGAGTGGATTTTTCGCCATCAGGCAGGTAAGGTACTTTATCCGGTTTGAGAGTTGCAACCAACCTGAGTCAGCATAGAGTTCACATGTGTGGGTACGTCGATGTGCACCAGTGAGCAGCCAACAGGCCTTATTTAGGATATTGTAATGCGACTAAGTGCTGTAGTAGTGGCAGATCCGTATATAACTAAGCCATAGTCAACGACTGAGATGATAGAAGATTGGATGGCAATCCTCAGTGCAGAATGGGTAAGAAGCTGTCAGTTCCGATACAGAATCCCAATTCACTGATTAACTAGTTTTGCTGTACTATCAATGTGAGTTGCAAAGGTTAGGCCTTGATATGATTCCAAGATATTTGAAAATTGGCACTTGTTCAAGGGTATTTCCCAGGTATGTATTAATGGTGAGTGGGACTTGCTGTTTCTTGTTTTGCGGGTTAAAGAAGAGCATGGATTTAGTTTTTTTGTGGTTTAGAACCAGCTTATGTTCAAGGAACCACACCTCAACTTTGGAAAAAGCATGCTGAAGGTTGAGGCGTAAGAGGTTCGGATCTTTATGAGTGGCAAGAATCACGGCATCATCAGCATAGAGGATTAATTGTTCAGGGCAGGATTTGGGGAGGGAGTTTAGGAAAAGGCTGAAAAGGAGGGGGCCCAGGATGGATCCCTGGGGAACTCCTGAGCAAACCGGTTTTGAGTCTGAGAGAACTCCAGCTACTTTTACAGATTGAGAGCGCTGAGCAAGGTAATTTTTTACCCAGTCACCAGGACCCTGTGAGAGCCCTAGGGATAGAAGTTGTTTGATAAGTAGGCCATGGTGAACTGTATCAAATGCCTTGGTTAAGTCAATGTAGACTGCTCCAGTTAGGTTTCCTTTGTCCATGGCATTGTGGATTGCTCCTGAGAATTCAAGTAGGGCAGTCGATGTGCTGTGCCCTTTCCTAAATCCATGCTGCTGAGTGCATAGGATGTTGTGCTTTTCCGGGTAGTCTGAAAGTTGGTCCGCCACCAAGCGTTCATGGGCCTTGGAGAGAGGTGGTAGTATTGATATCGGGTGATAGTTACCAGGCAGTGACTTATCACCACTTTGTGCACTGGAGTGACAACTGCAGCCTTCCATTTCTAGGAATTTGCTGTAGCAGAGGGAGAGATTGAAAATTTTTGTGAGGGTAGTAGTATTCCTCCAGAGTGAGGACAGAAGTTTAAGGTCAATAGTGTCGCTGCTTGCTCGGAACTTAGAAATGGCCTTCTTTACATATTTATAGACTTCATGTGCCTTTACTAGTTTGAAATGGAAGGTGGTTTGGTTGGAGAGGCAGTAGTAGAAGTAGGAAATTGGAGGTCAGCATCAGTAGGTCTGTGAAGGTATCATTTAGGGTGTTTGCAATTATCTCTGGGTCTAATGTAGTGGTTCCATCCACATTCATTATTGTAGGAGAGATTTGGACTGCTGACCCATGATATTCATTATGTTGTCCCAGAAGGATTTCCCTTCGCCCCAGGAGTTGGAGAGGGCATTCTTGAAGTAGGAGCTCTTCATCAAGCGGATCTGTTTAGTACAGTGGTTGCAAGCCTGTTTATACTTTTGAGTGTCCGACAGAGTGCCAGTAGCTCTTGCAGTGGCCCAGAGGTGATCCCTGCTTTTGAGTTGTGCCAATAGCTTTGCCAATAGCTTTGCCGTGAGCCAGGGATTTGTGAGTGCTTTGATTTTGCGCTTTTTTACTGGTGCATAGGTGTCACAGGCAGTGTTGGAAGTAGTAATAAAGTAGTAATAAAGTAATCAAGGGCTAGGTCAACATCTTGAGTTTTGTAAATCAAGGGGTCATGGCCTTATAGACCTAATTAGCCCTCTATGATGAGTATACATCCTTGTATATCACCCTTACCCATTATTTATTATATACAATATATTGTTTCAGTCTGTCCATTCCCCCCACCCAGAAACAAAAAATGACATCCCCACCTCCCCGATCTGACTTGTAATTCCCCTACTTTATGCAGTCAATTTGCAAATTTGCCTCATTTCACAAAGTTAATCCACCATGCAAAATCCAAATTTGCAGAAAACTGATAAATCTTCAAATGCAAAGTTGAAAGTTCGCAGGCAGAGTTTGGTGCAGAGGCAAAATTTCACATGAATACAAAGTTGTGACTTCGTCAGTGAAGTATGGTACGAAAGCGAAGTTTGCAATGTACTATGGGACGGGTGGCCACATGTTGCTGAAACAGTCTATAACCCTCATGGAGGCTGTCTTCAGTGCAGTATTCTGAAGAAAGAGTAGAGAAGTCTTTGTGCGTGTGTCTGAGAAAAATTACTTTTAAAATTCATCTCAAAACCTAGCTTTTTGAATCCAAATTGTTTGCAAATTGTTCTAGAGGGTGTTGTGCTGCTAGATTTGTGTTTTTTGTTTATTTGTTTGTGATTAATGACTTTAAAGTAGTGGTTTCTGTTTTGTCAGTCTGTGAAGCAGTGGTTTGGGGGAGGGTATGTGTACTGTGTAAAGCAAGTTATCAACTCAGCCCAGAAAGATCAGGAGCTTTTTTGTATAAGCAGGAGATTTGTGTTATGTTTTAGTATTGTCACTCTTTCTTGTTCATCACTTTTGATCTGTAGTGAGTAAGTTCTCATTTTTACAGCTGCAGTCAGAAAAGCACTGCAGACATTTTTCTATTACAGTAGAAAAAAGGAGCTCTTCAGATTCCTAACAGACATGATAAAATTGGAGGTGTGTACTGTCACTTCAGTAATTAATTGTAGCAGTCTGCCATTCAGCTGAGCAGTGTTGCAACACACTATTTTGTGTGCTAAGCTTCAATCTTGGTAGAATTCTCTTTAAAGAAATATTTATAGCTCATAAACATGTCAACATGCAGTGTCAGTGGCTCAGTAGGTAGCACACTCGCCTCTGAGGCCGGGAGATCAAGAGGGCTGTGGGTTCAGTTCCCACGTCTTGCACTTGGGTTAATATCCCAGTACTGACACTGTAGTGCAGCATGAGAGGGGTGCTGCACTTCTGAGGTGCCGTCTTCCGGATGAGACGTTAAACCGAGGTCCCATCTGCTTGGATTGGTGGAAGTTCAGGTGGATTCTAAAGATCCCATGGCACTTATCAAAAAGAGTAGGGGATTTCCCCGGTGTCCTGGCCAAATTTCCCTCATTCACTAAAAATACCACCAGCAGCTTAATCTGGTTCATGGTCAGTTGGCATTCAGCTGTATCCCCCTCCCCAGGGTCATGCCTGAAAATAGGCAGGATTTGTCTAGTGCACTTACCCAGTCAACAAAAACTAAATAAAATAAATAAATACATAAATAAATAAACTCAGTCAGCCTATCAAATGGAGATATGCATAAAACCCTGGGACAATAGCAGTGAGTCAGTCAAATGTCACAGAATGAATGTTTATGTAGTAAATCATCTGATGTTACAAGTCTCACTGAAGATAAGTTAAAGAAAATGTGTGTGTGTGTGTGTGTGTGCTAAAGCATATTAATTATAAATATGTAAAACACATACCTATTAATATTTGGAGATTGTGTGTGTGTGTGTGTGTGTGTGTGTTTCTATGCATTTAGAACAACAGTTTTGCATGTGTAAAACTTAAGTCTAAATGATTACCCCCCACCCTTTTTTAGTTAAAATCAACCTCATAAACCAAGGATGCATAAGGAGAAACTGTTTGGCCCTGATTCTCAAAGCCCTAAGTCTGACACAAGGTGCCTTCGCCAAACATAAATGGTGCAAGTGGCACCCTGAATCAAATACTCCCCCCTGAGCTATTCACAAAGGTAGCCTGTATTAATCTTAGGCTTCCTGCCCCAAACGGGGCTTGTGCTGCCCCTGTGCCCAAAACTGGTCTGTGACTAGGTACTAGGAGGCATGTTGCAGACACAAGTTACCACATCTCTGAATGTGGTATTCTCAGAACTCTTCCAGAGAAAGAATTTCTAAGTACCCTTAGATCTTAAAATTATCCCCAGGGTTAGTTTGGCACAGCACCAATGTGTGGCGGCCCCCCCCTTCCAAGCCCCAATCCCCCCTCAGTATATGTCACCCCGATCCCCTATTTCACTATTATGTTAAACTGTAATATTACCTGGTGGCTTAGTGGCCCTCCCTCCCCAATCCCTGATGTGCCCAAATAGTAAAATAATATAATGACCCCTCCCTGATAGTCTAGTGGTTCTCTCCTCCCCAATCCCCAATGTGGCTGTATATTAAAACAATAAAATTATCCCCTTCCTGGTAGTCTCGCAATCCCCTCCTCCTGATCTCTGATTTGCCCATATATTAAAGCAATTAAATTATCCCTTCAGTGGTAGTCTAGAGGTCCACCCATCCACGATCCCTGATGTCACTATTTTGTTAAAATGTATTTATAGCTGGTGGTTTAGTGGCCCTCCCCCCAATCCCCCATTAGGCAATAATACCCTGCTCATTAGTGGCATAGTAAAGAACTTCTGGTGCCTTACTGCCCCCGCCGATCACTCTGCTTGGCCGACGAGGGGTTGTTAGAGATTCCAAGAGTGAGTTTCAAATCTTCTGGCAGTAGAGCATTTTCTTGTGCTGCACCCACTCTTTGGAATTCTCTACCATGCCGGTTAAGGGAGTGCACCTCTGTGGAGGTATTTAAGAAAAATTTAAAAACTTACCTGTGGCATAAGGCTTACTTGGAGGATTAATGTAATTTGAATGCAAATATTGTGTTTTGATTTTATGGGATATTTTATTGCTTGTTTTTAATATGTGATGTTATGAAATCATTTTATTTACATGCTTTATTAACTGATATTGTATGTTGTGGTTTTGATATGTTCAGCGCCTTGATATTTTGAAAGGTGCTTTAAAAATAAAGTTATTATTATTATTATAGTGGACACCCACCCCAGCAGGCTATGGTCCACCACCCAGCTCTCCTGTAACCAAACTGAGCTGGTGAGTGGCACAGCCCACCACTCACCACCACGGCCAGCAGCTAACTCAGCTCCCAATGAGCACTATGCTGTATATAATAACTGGCTATGCCCAATATCAACTCGTTTTCTCTCTTCTTAAAAAGTCATATCAACTCCCAGGTTGATATGAAAAAAATCGTATCAACCTGCGAGTTGATATGGCTTCCACATCCTCGTGGCGAGAATCATTAAAATAATCAGCTGACAGGCAGCGCAAGACAGTCCCGTAATGGAAAAAAAAACAAACAAACACACAGGCAGTTCCTTTACTGTAAAAGCAGCACAAATAAAGCAGAGACTCCCCATCTAAAGCGACAAGACAATGGAGAACCATTTCGTCACCTCTAGCTCTAGTGACAGGGAAACATTCATAAATGAGCAAGCAAATCAGAACACAATTCGCAAGACAGCCAGCGATCTCAGAATTTTTAAAAGCTATCTTGCTCACAGAGAAGACTGTCGAGAAGTCCACATCATCCCACCTGCAGAATTAGATATAATTATAGCCGATTTCATATTTTGTGTAAAAAAATCAGACGGATCGGAGTATGAGCCTGGCAGCATAAGGGGTATCATAGCAAGCACTGATCGCCACTTACAGTGTAACAAATACACCGCCTCAATTTTCCAGGGCATAGAAACTGACTTTCCAGAAACAAAAAAAACACTGAAAGCAAAATCAAAATTTTAAAGAAACTTGGTAAAGGAAACAGACCCCTAAAAGCCCAGCCACTGTCCGGAGAACATCAATCTACTGTATTCCACAGGTACCATTTCTTTAAACAACCCAGTGTCACTACTGAATTTTCTATTTTTTCACATTGGTATGCATTTTGCTCTCATACAAAGAGCAATATGATTTAGTAAGAGCGACATAGTAGAGTAGAGATACTGACTGTAACAGGTATCTAGAATATAGGGAGTGCCAAACCAAAACACGCACAGGTGAAAACCCCAGAGATGTCAGGCCAGTGAATCCCCGCTTCTATGAAAATCACAGCAACCCAGAAAGAGACCCACTTTTAGCCTATGATAAATACAAACTGAATAGACCTGTGGCAATGCAAACAAATGATGCCCCATTCTACTTAGCTCCTAATGTAAATCAAAAACCAGGTGTCTCTCTCTGGTACAGAAGCATGAGAATAGGAATGAACAAACTGCGGCAAATGATGCAAAAAATGAAACTTTCAGCTGGGCTCCCTGATGAGAAACGTATTGCTAATTACAGTACACGAAAAACCAGCATTCAGCGACTCACTGATGTTGACATTCCACCCACCGAAGTCCAGCAGATTTCAGGGCATAAGAATATACAGAGTATAAATAATTACTCTGTGTTAAGTGAAAAAAAGCAGAGACACATCTCCAGTCTATTAAACCAAGCCCAAGAAAGTACCTCATGTGTTGTTGAAAAGCAGAAAGATTTGACTCCTGATCCTAACAGAAATGGGCAGCAAAAAGTGTCTTCAATTTCCAGCCTCCCCCTTCGATGAGCACACACGAAGCCTGCAGACCTTGTTTGGGAAAAAATGTGTGTTTCACCAGGGAATATCCATAAATATATATAACAACTCCATGGCGCCACCAAGAAAACGTGTATGCGTGCTGGTTGATTCAGATTCCAAATAACAGGTATGCAAAGTAGAACTGTATAAAATGAATGTAAATATGCTTAACTGCAAAAAACAAAGCAAGAAAATGTCTCTCAGAAACAGGTAATTTTACCACTATCCCTTTCTCTATTGACAGGTTGCACGACCTTTCACCTCTGAGCTGAAGAAGCAGCGGTCGACTATTTCCACAAGGCACAAGTTATTAATAGTGTTTAAAAAACGTAGCTAAGTACACAAAACAAAATAAATTCAGTTAAAGGTTGTAACTTTTTTCCTGCTAATCTTGTAGGTTTATTAATGTTTAGCAGTGTAATGATCTGTGACCTTTCCATCGTTAAAAAAAAATCCCGATTCTTCTGCTAGATGAAACCTAGAAATGAAGACAACAAAAGGTACCGAGTTTAAATTTTATACAATTCTGTTCAAGTGTCGTTTAGAAGGCTATGTCCTGAAGTAATAAACGTTGCATTTCAAGTTATGTGGGGGCAGTGTGTGTTTTGTTGTACTGATGCTTTTTAAAACCATAGACTGATAGTAATCATAGCCTGTTATTATATAAAATAAAACATATGTAGGGTGCTTAATATGGAGTTTTTTTACACACCCTCAATGTGTGATAATAAAAAAAACCTCTTGAGCTACGCTCTTGAGGTTTTTTTATTATCACACATCTTGGGTGTATGAAAAAACCCCATATCAACCACCTGCATATGCATTATTCCATATTTAGTACATGCTCACTCAATGGATGTTTACTGATTACATCTGTGTCTATGTACTGAGCAGTCAGTGAAAATACAGACACACTGCACTAACAGAAAATGAGCCTACACATGAGTTTTTCCACATTTTTAAAGTTGACACTATGTAAACATACATGTACACTATGTAAACATGTTTCTGCTTATAACTGTGCGTGTGTGTGTGTGTGCATGTGCCTGTGTGGCACTCTGTTAACCCTTTCCTGGTACATTAACTTTTTCCTAGTCAGTTTGCAAATGGCTGTAATGCTGTACTGTAGTAGAACATGAAACAGTGCATGTGTGTTAGTATGTCAGAGTGCTTATACTAAATACAATTAAAGTTTGGGTAAAATGTAAATAAATGTCATATAAAGTAGTGTATGTGTTATTTCTCATATAGCATTTAAATGAGCACAGACAGTCCCTCACCTTTCACACACACAGACACCCAAGTCAAATGGGTTCTGTCCTGGTGACCATTTTAACACCAACTACCCCCTCTGGTATGCTATTCCAGGTGTCCACCACTCTCTCTCCATGAAAATATATTTTCTCTTATTTCCTCTGAGCCTTTCCCGGCTCTAACTTCATTTGGTGCCCCCTTGACTTTGAGCATCTTTTACTTTGGAAGATTCTTCCTTCCTCTACTCTGTTTATACTGTTGATGTATTTGTATGTCTCAGTCATGCCTCCCCACCTCCTTTCTCCTAGAGAATACATATTTAACTCCTTTAGTCATTCCACATAGGTGTTATCCCACAGGCCCTTCACCATTTTAGTTGCCCTCCACTGCACTGTCTCCACACTGGCTATGTTCATTCTCAGCTGGGGCCTCCAGAACTGGACACAATATTCTAGGTATGGTCTCATGAGTGTTTTTAACAGAGGCAAGATGACCTCTCTCTTTCTACACGTGATACCCCTCCCTATGCATCCAAGCATCTGGCTATCCTTTCCAGCTGCCCTATCATACTGCCTAGTTTCTCTAAGGTCATCCGAGATGATAACTACCAGGTACTTTTCCTGCTTTGTGATTGTCAGTACCTCCCATATGGTTTATACTTTGCCCCTGGGTTCTTCTGCCCTATCTGCATGATCCTCCATTGCTTTGCATTGAATCCCAGCTTCCATTCTTCAGACTATTTCTCCAGTTTTATAAGGTCTTCCTTTATTCTTTCAAACCCCCCTGGCATGTTTACTCTATTGCATTCCTTTGTAACATCTGCATACCTTCCCCTCCAGTCCCTCTACAATGTCCCTTATAAAGACATTGAAGAGGACCAGACCCAATACCAACCCTGTGGCACCTTGCTCGTCACCTCTTACTCCCCAGAGTACTTACTGTTTACCACAACCCTCAGACTCCTGCCATTCATCCAGTTCTCCATCCACCAAACTCTTTTAGGATCCACCCCTAAGCTTCGTAGTTTGTTAATTAGCCTTCTATGGGGGACAGTGTTGAATGGCTTTCTGAAGTTCAGATAGGCCACATCCATTGCACCTCCCTGGTCCACTACCTTAGTTGCCCAATAATGCCATAGATTAGTACAATGAGTTACAATAAAACACAGTCCTCATCCTAAACACAGTAAAAGTTAGAGTTAGATATATAAGTAAACAAATGCCAAATAAGGCAGTGTATGTGTGTTAGTGTGTATGTGTGTGTGTGTGTGTGTGGCAATGCTCTGTGTGTATAGGCAGTGAACTGTTATGTTATATCAGAATAAATATCTGTATATGTATTAGTCAGCATGTGTGCATATCACTGCAATTAGAAAGTGCAGTTAGATGGCTCAGTGCTTAGCACAAAAATTGCTAGTCTACATTGCCCCACTATCTAGATCTGTTTCAGCCTTATGCATGTCATTGCTGATTTAAATGAGATGGCTAGTGGCAACCAATCATCCTCAGATGTCCCTTGGAGCCTGAAAAGTAGAAAATGTTCCCTCGATGTCTTTATTTTTAATCTGTAAAAATGTGTGTAGACAGTGCACTGTTATGTTATACTGGAATATGTATGTGTATATGGATTAGTCAGTATGTGTGTATCATGACAGCTAGAAAGTGCAGTTAGGTGGTTCAGTAGTTAGTGCAAAAATTGGTATTCTACATTCCTCGCTATCTAGATCAGCTACAGCCTCATGCATGTCATTGCTGGTTTAAATGAGGTGTCGAGTGGCAAACCCCTCCCCTCCCCTCTCAGAGCCTGAAAAGAAGAAAACAGTCCCTCAATGTCTTTTTTTTAATCTGTAAAAGTGTGTATAGACCATGCACTGCTATTTTATACTGGAATATATATGCATATATGTGTATATGTATTAATCAGTGTGTGTGTATCACAACAATTAGAAAGTGCAGTTAGGTGGCTCAGTGGTTAGTGTAAAAATTGCTAGTCTACATTCCCATGCTATTTAGATCAGTTTCAGCCTTTTGCATGTCATTGCTGAAATACATGAGGTATCTAGTGGCAACCTCTCACTCTCCAATGTTCCTTGGAGCCTGAAAAGAAGAAAACTGTTCCTCAATATCTTTTCATTTTAATCTGTAAAATGTATGTAGACAGTGCACCACTATGTTACAATTAATATACATGCATATATCTGGACTGCATATGTATTAGTCAGTGTGTGTGTATCACAACAGTTAGAAAATGCAGCTATGTCGCTCAATGGTTAGTGCAAAAATTGCTAATTTACATATTTCTCACTCACAACAGGGAGCTCCTGCCACTCTTGAGGACCGACCTTTTCTTAAATGTGTTGCATCAGTTCTTCTGTTTCTTAGCCTGATTTATCCTTTACCATTTCTAGTCCATAGGGTTGGCCACTATGGGTTTATTTAGAGGGGTGAACCTAGGACTGGGCCCCTGCTTAAAACTGACATGTCTGGTGGGGATGGAGCAGATAATTACTCACCCCAGAGGATGTCTATGGTAATGGACTTTACAGGCATCAAGATTTTTGGTTAAGAAATATGACAGACTTTCCCTAAAATGAGATGGGAAGGTACCATTAATCTCTGTGGAGAAATGTGTTAATGCCTCAGGGAAAGAATGATGATATCCACTATGTTTATGATAGAATGTTTATCGTTAATAGGGACCCTGAGACAGAGCTTCTGAAGATGGATGGTGAAAACTCCATCCCTTCCTGGGACAGGAAGGTGGTAAGCAGTCTGCAGTAACTGCTTCACTCTTAAGGTGGGGGATATGTGGCAGGGAGCTCCTGCCGCTCCTGAGGACCAACCTTTTCTTAAATCTGTTACATCAGTTCTTCTGTTTCTTAGCCTAATCTATCCTTTACTATTTCTAGTCCATAAGGTTGACCACCTATGGGCACCCCCTTCCCTTTCTTGACTATGCTATAGTGCCCTCTTTAATTTTCCTTTTCCATCTCAGGTTCTCATACAGGGAGGTTATTGTGGTGACCTCCAAATGTATGCAAAACAGGTTGTGGTTATTGTTGTTGGATTTAGTGTGTAACAGCACTATGTCATAATATACCTTATGTTTATGAAACTTATAAATGTTGAAAATACCACGGCACTAAGTGTTTTTGATAGTGATAAAAAAGTACTAGGTAACTATTACAGAAATGAAGTTAGTTGTGCTGTTTAAAATGCATGTAAATTGCTGTAAACTGAACAGGTCTAAATGCCATGGTGATTTGCATATATTCCATGATGCTTTGCATTATGGAAGTAGGTATGATGTTGTATTTCTTTGAAACTTGATTTGTTACCAATGCCCTTTGTGGTAACCTTTCTTTCAGTGATTCTGCATAGAGGTTCTTTGTCTATAGCTTGTTTTTTTTTTCTTTTGGCCCCCACTACCCAAGCAAATGGGGCCTGCATAGGGGTGGAGGTGGCATCTCAACTGATAAGTTATATCAGAAATCAGTGTCAGTGGGTGCTGGCTTAATGCAGAGAAATTATATTCATAGTCTATTGCTGCAAATTGATGTACTGAAGAAGGAATATGCTATTGCTAAAACTTATTTCCTGTATTTTGAATAAACATCACACAGAGATTGTGTATTGAACCTGAAGATCGGTGTCTGCTCCATCTGAAATCCTATAGCCCCTCCACATCACTTAGAACAATACCAATATTTTGCAGTCATATTGGCTCTTGCTAGAGTTTGTTATTTATGTGGTTGAGTTTGGTGTGCTTAAGTAAAGGATTTTGTCAGTGTCTTTCTGTAGCAGTTTTCATGATTTGTTAGTTATATTTTTCTTAAAGTGATGGTGTTCTTTCACTTTTTGTTATACTTATAATGAAACTATATCTGTTATTCCTGTTGTTTTAATATCTGTTCTGTTTAAAAAAAAAATAACTTTTTTGATTGTTTTAGTAGTAGTTTTTCAGATCACACTGCTGATCCCTGATTCCCTAGGTGGAGTTGTTGTCTGCTCCTGGTACTTATTTGTACTGTGGTGTTAGTTTATTAATCCCTGTGCAGTGTTAAAAATCCTTTTGGGGGTTTCTCTACATACTATTAGCATAATATTTTTTAGATCACACTGCTGATCCAAAATTCTCAAGGGAGAGTTGTCTGCTGCTGGTAGTTAATAACTCATTTAACCCTTTAATCCCTGTTCTGTGTGCTGTGTTAATCCTTGTGGTGTTTTATTTTTTTCAGTTCACACTGTTGATCCCTGATTCCACAGGGGGAGGTGTTACCTGCTCCTGGTATTTATTTGTACCAAAGGCTTTTTTTTTACATTTTGTAATTTTTTCATCTCAAATCAAGTTACAATTAGCATATAAGAATGAATGGGAAGAGGTGCTCTACTAAAGGGAGAGTTGCTGGGGAAGCAGCAAAGCAGTGTTCAAAATTTGTGGGGCAAGGTAGGGCTACAGTTGGGATCTGGGACTGGTAGTAGTGAAGGAGTAGTTGGCTGAGGTGGCATTAGAGTAGACACATTTTTCTCTGCCACATCTGTGGCAGTCATGCTGCTGGGGGATGTGAGAGGTGACAAGGGAAGCAGCAGTAAACACGGTACACTATTTCAGGAGGAGGTTGCTGGTGTCACCGTGGCTGGTTATCGTGGTGGTGTTGAGCCTGGTAGTGTGGAGCTTGAGTCAGTGGTTGAGGTGTGAGATCTAGAAAGTGTGCTTCACACTCAGAATCCTGATGATGATAGGGTCAGACAGTCTGGAAATGGTGAAAATGAAGAGGACAGACCTACAGGATGGAAAAGGAGGACTGCAGTAGCTGTGCCGATGATGATTTGTTGGATCTCCTATGGGAGCCTGAAGATAAAAAAGCATAAGGGTATTGCTGCAGATGATGCAGGGGATGTTTGCAGTTATCCAATTACCAAAGTCCCCCCCAATATTATTGATGTTATGAAATCATCCCAAAAAAACACAAATTTCCACCCCTTCCCTCAGCTTTCTAACTCCCACTGCCATGATATATCAAGGGTTATGAAATCCCTTTGTGGGTTTTATATACTTGATCTAGGTGATGAGACAGTCACTATCTGTCTGCTATTTCAAATATGAGATAGTAGGGGGGAAAAGGGTAGCTGCCTAGGCACCGGTGGGCAACACAGACACCTGAAAAACAAGCCTCTGTTACACTGACATCAACACCAGAAGGAAGCCAGTGGTGATGGTCCCTGTCCCTAATCATCATTATTAGGCAAGGCAAACAGAAGTGATGGGGCAATAGACTAAGCAGATGGAGGAGCAAGTGAGGAGCACTACATAGAGGAGGAGGAGGATTCTGTGGGTCTGCCTAGTAGTAGGCACTGCAGCAGTAGTGGCGGGTTAAGTACTGTAGTAGCCAGAGACATTGCCAGCTATTTCCAGATATTTTGAAAAAATTTCTAAAGAGTTTCTCTCTGCTACCCCTACTGTGGAAATGCAGAAAGCAGGAGATATTTCTGGAAATATCACAGAAATTTCAGGAAATATCTGGCAGTGTCTGTGGCTGCTACTGTAGTACCACCCAGAGTCAGAAAGACACAGTAACACCATTTCAAAAAAAAAACATAGATCACTGGTGTCACTCAAGCAGCAGAACAAATGTATCCCCAGGAGTCATGTACAACCAATAATGCCACCATGATGAGACCAGCTGTTATGTAGCCCAACTCCAAGCAAGGTCCAGCCTACATGCCACACTATGTTTGAGCGTGACTCCAAATTCACTCCCAATAATGCTAAATGTAGCAACTGCAGAAATGCTGACAACTGATCTATTTCCATTCTCTTTTGTTGAGAATGTTGGATTTTGAAGGTTGATAGCCCATGCCTGACCCAAGTGGTGGATTTGATCAAGAACATACTTGACACTGGTAAAAGTGCAGCA
This sequence comes from Neoceratodus forsteri, assembly GCA_016271365.2. NCBI lineage: Eukaryota > Metazoa > Chordata > Ceratodontiformes > Ceratodontidae > Neoceratodus > Neoceratodus forsteri. Next base: position 1,607,942,792 of record CM057449.1, read on the forward strand.
AGTGCTGGAGGTAGGTGATAGTAGTATTGGTGCATATTAAGTGACAAAATGATTGATGGGTGTTTAATGGCCCCCCCAGGATATGACGTAGTCCCCACCCCCTACGCCACATCCACTTTCAGCTGAGCAGGAAATTATGTAGCGCCACCCTGTGTGCCAATGACGCAGTTCTGACTGTGCCGGATGTTAAGTAGTGTTCCCACCCTGGATATAATGCACCCCCTTTTCTGGCACAGGGCTATGATGCGCTTATGAGTTGGGCAAATTTGGGCTTGTTCAGGCTTCTCAGGGCATGTCAGAGGGTCAAAACCAGACTTGATGTTGCTAAAGCCACACACTATTGAGTATACATAGTCTACCTGCACCATGTTTTGCTCATGTATGTGTAGAGTTCCTGAGAAGAGCAGCAATGATGATAAAAATGATTCAGCCACTGGGTGTACTATGAAGGATGAACCTAGCCAGTGTTTTCCTACACCTTCTGCTAGTGTCACACCAGAGGAGCTCAATGTGGTGGACTCTGGTATGCCCAATTTGATAGAACAATTCAAGAACCTCTGTTTGCAAGATACTCATGAGCTTGTTAATATAGATGAGCAGTGGGGATATCCAGATGTGCTGGACACTGAGAAATGCTTGGATGAAAAGTCTGCTATGGCCAGGGCTGTGAGTTATGCATCACCTGAAAAGTCTATCATGTTGGGCCTGGTTAAGGGCATTTTAATACAACTACTGCAAGACTTGATGGCTCAGGACTTGAAGATAAAGTGTGAGGGCTGTGCAATTGACCACCCATCACAGCTAAGACATAGCTGTATATATGGACCTGAGGATGGGTACTGAGAGCATGTTTTTCCTGAGCTCTGTGAGAGATTGAGCCCTTGACAGATCAAGCTACTAGTGGAATCTACAGCATGGAAGCTTGGTCACAGCATCCTATTTTGATACAATACAAGCTGTTAATGATGAGTTGACAGAATTTAAAGCGTTGCCTAGTATTGCTAAAGGTCTTGATGAACTGTATGACCAATTGAGTATAACACTACAGAAAGCTATTGAAGAAGCCATTTAAATATTTTAAAAGCCCTCTGCAAAAAGGAAGCCCTGTGCCCTATTACATGTACTTGTATGATATTGGAAGTTCTGATGAGGAACACATGGCTACATGGTGAGAGCCATTAAGATGGGTAACCTGTGGGGAAACCACCAAAGAAACTTTGAAAAGCAGAAAACGAAAAATATTTTACAGACATTGATAACCATACAAATTCCAGACTATGCTGCTCACCACCAATGCAGTCCCATAAATGGTGATAAACTTCAGTTTATCCAGATTTTGATGAATGACATTAAAAAAGACTCACATTGGTGTGAAATAATGAAAATGACTGTGTGTATAAACAAAAATGTGTTAGAAACTGTTCAAAATGTGCTACCACTAATATTTGAAAAACAGGAGTCTGTTTCTCAGGGTCGTGTATTGGTAGCTATGGCCTACAGCGTTGAGATCTGCTGTTCTATTTTAAAATGTCAAAGACAGCAAGATGTTAGAGGCGTGGTTGAATTTACATCACATTTTCTTGTAACACAGCAAAACTAGGCCTGTCTTTTTTTGTTGTAATGTTTTATAATATCATATAGTGTAATTTTAGCACAGCTGCTATCGCATGTTTTGTGTTGTTATATAATGTATATGGACAATGTGTGTGCTTTCATAATAAAAACATTAAGACTGGAAAAAATGCACGTGTCTTATTTGTGCTGTTTAGGAAAAATCATGGTTAAGAAATCATTGAAAAAAATTACTATGATCCTATTTTGCCTGGTAGCTTAGGAGGCATTCAAAGACTACATGATGCTGCAAAACAAGAGAAAAGGCTTACTCGGACACAAGTATCATAATGGTTGTCATTACAAGATGTCTACACTATGCACAAGCCTGCAAGGAAACAATTTCTTAGAAACAGGGTAGTTGTTAACAACACTGATGCACAATGGCAAGCCGATTTGGTACAGATGAGTAGCCTTTCCAAAGAAAATGACGGATTCCGGTTTATTCTGACAGTTATTGACGTTCTGTCAAAATATGCATGGACTAAAGTGTTAAAAAATAAATCGGGAACAGAGGTGACAGAGGCTTTCAAAATGATACTACGAGAGGGCCACAAGCCTGAAAAATTACAAACAGATGAAGGGACTGAATTTCTTAATGCTAAATTTCAATTATTTTTAAAATCACAAAGCATACACCATTTTACAACACTGAATGATGTTAAGGCATGCATTGTAGAAAGATTTCGCCACACATTGAAAACAAAAATGTGGAGATATTTTACAACATTTAACACGTATAGGTACATAGATGTCCTACAATCTTTAACAAGATCCTATAATTATAGTTATCACCAGTCCATCAAAATGAGGCCTGTCGATGTAACAAATGACAATTCTTTAATTACCTGGAAAAAGCTATATAAAGATCTTGCACCAAAAGTGAAAAGACCTTTCAAATTTCATGTGGGTGATCACGTGCGTGTTTCTAGAGTTAAGAAAACATTTGAAAAAGGTTATGAACAAAACTTTACCAGTGAGATATTCATTATTTCTGAATGTATACCTAAGCCTATACCTGTGTACAAATTAAAAGATTATGATGGTGATGAAATAAGAGGTACATTTTATGATCAAGAATTGGTAAAAGTCACAGACACAACAAACCGTGTATACAGGGAGGAGAAAATAGTCTCACAGAAAACACAAGGGAAGAAACAATTTGTTTTAGTGAAATGGCTCAGCTGGCCATCAAAATTTAACAGTTGGATAGAATCCAAACAGCTGAGAGATTTAAAATTATAAAGATGCATTCATGTTTTACATGATGGCAGTTGCGTGAAGACGTTAGTGGTAAAACAATGTCTGAGAATGGTTTTTATGTTACATTGCCCAGCAATGCCTCTTTTGAAATGTTTCCCAATAACACAATATCGGATTATACTGTGAAACTAGCAAAACCTATCAATTTAGTGGGTTTATGGGAAGTTGGTCTGTCGGAAATACAGTACACAAGGACATGGGACAATATTACATCACACAATGGGAAATTTTATGCTGGTGAAACTTCTAGGCCTATATTAACATTATCGATCCCCAGAGGTTATTATCAAAATATTGAAGATGTCACAGCAGCCATCAATGAGACGCTGGAAAGTGCAAAGCTAGAATTGTGGCTAGAATATGACAGTCAGGAAAATAAAATTCCACAACATTAGTGGTAGATCTTTCATAGCTCGTAATAATCTTGCTCGTATTTTGGGGGTACCACCTGGCATCCCACAAGTGCAGTCATGCATGGCACCATATTATGCAGACATCAAAGGCAGCTTTTATGCACTGTTTGCATATTCAGATATTGTTGAGCACCAAAGAGTCGGAGACAGCCATGTCCCCCTACTTCGTTGTGTGGAAATATCTGGTAAGAATATTGACATCATAACCATCCACTATGATAAGCCAGATTATATACCAATCAGCAAACAGCAGTTTGACACTATAACTACTGTAATAAAGAATGATCAAGACAAAAATATGTTATTCTTGTTTGGCAAAGTGATTGTGAAGCTTCATTTTCACCCTGTTAAAGGAGCCTTCTGAATGCCTACAATGTCACAGAGGTTGTACAGTGACCCTAGCCTCTATGTGGCCTATTACAAAACACAGGCTGGTCATGGCTTGTCTGGTTTTCATGGAGCCCCTTTTATGAATGGTGCGGACATAGGCGGTATATTTAGAGGCTTATTTAGAAAAGTTGTTCCACTATTGCAAAAAGGTTTCCAGATAGTGAAACCCCACCTTAAATCAGCAGCTAAAAATATTGTAAAAGATGTAGTGGGGAATGTTGTGAGTTCCTTTACAACACATGATCCAGAGAAGCCGTAAGGAGGGGCAGGAATAGTTGCTTACAATAGAACCAATAAGAAAAGGAGAATAGCCCTCCCAGGGATCCGTGAAAGCACTATTAAAAGGCTGTGTGTTCAAAAGAAAAGAACAGTTGTGAAACGTAAGCGCCATGAGAGAAAACAGCGTAAAAGCAACAGACAAAGGCACTTATTTTAAGTCATGTCTCTGGTACACTGCATGTTTCAAGAATGTGGAAAATCAGAAGTAGACCTCTTCATGTTACCACCAACCCAAACCAGCATAGAGAAAAACCTTTATATCGAAACCCCACCCTTTTCAGCCTTAAGTGATAGCGTACCTCTGGAGTTTTATGTGGCAGGTAATGGTGAAGACTACATTGACTTAAACAACACCTTGTTATACCTTTTGTGCAAGATCACTAAGGCTGATGGTAGTGACATTGATGATCAGGCTAGAGTGAGCTTAATTAACTACCCTTTAGCAACAATCTTTAGCCAGGTGGATATAGTGGTGGGCGATCGTCTAATTAGCCAAAGTAGTAACAGTTACCCTACAGAGCAATTATTGAATCACTGCTCAATTACAGCGAAGACACCCTGTCTACACAATTTTCATCTGGATTATTTTATAAAGATACACCAGGGCAGCATGAAAATACAGTTCTTAATGGGCCCAATGAGGGTTTTAAAAAGCGAGCAGCTTTTACAGCAAGCAATTGCATGGTAGAACTGGCTGGACCAATTCATGCAGACCTTTTTTTCCAGGAAAAATTGCTCTTGAATGGATTGAATGTTAAAATTAAACTTGTTTGTAACAAGAATGAATTTTGTTTAATAAGCAGTGATGCAAATGATGAATATAAATTACAAATAAAAGCTGCATCTCTATATGTAAAAAGGGTAAACATTTCACCAGCTGTACATATTAGCCATGCTCAGCTTTACAGTCTGCTAATGCAAAGTACCCTATTGATCATGTTAGCATGAAAGTGTTCAGTATAGCAGGTGGGAGCCATGTACATAACCAAGATAATCGGTTTCTGGGTCAGATACCTAAATTATTGGTGATGGGCTTTGTAGATAATGATGTTTTCAGTGGTGTGTATAATAACAACTCATTCAATTTTAAACATTTTAACATTAACTTTATAGCTCTCCATGTGAATGGTGAACAAGTACCTGCTAAACCACTGCAGCCTAACTTTACAAGTGGTAATGCTGTCAGAGAATATATCAGTCTGATCCACGTGAGTGGAAAACATATGAAAGACAACCCTCTGCTGATAGACCATGTAGGTTTTTGTCAGGGTACACACTTTTTGCTTTTGATCTAAGCCCTGACCAAGACTGTAGTGACCATTATTCGCTAATCAGCTCAGGCAACCTGAGAGCTGAAATACGGTTTGCTGACCCACTACCAGCTACAGTGAATATGATGGTGTATGCTGTTTTTGATAATGTTGTGGAGATTAATCAAAGACGAAACGTTGTGTTTGACTTTAATTAAACATGACTACTCAACAACTGGACACATTTCTCCACACCAATCCTTCAACCAGAAATAGCTTTTGGGGGGTCTTTGCAAGTGATCAACTACCTTCAGAGAGACTTACATGCATGCTAGCCTCTTTAGTTGTGAATACACAGCCCCAGTCTATGCCTGGTGAACATTGGTTAGCTATTTATTTACCTGACCATAGCACTGGGGAATTGTTTGACTCTTATGGATTTCCTCCAGACTTTACATTTTTTCCACCATCAGTTGTTATGTTTTTCAGGAAAAATGTGAGAGAAACCCTGTTTAACTCTAAATAGGTTCAAGATGTAACATCTATGACCTGTGGATACCATTGTATAGTTTTCTTACATCATAGATACAAAGGTGTATCCTTTAATGATGTGATTCGTCTGTATTCTGATAATTTAATAATGAATGATTGGAAAGTTTATACATTTGTCAAGCAATGTAGAATTGTTAGAAGGTTGAAGCCTTCTTTTTCTTTAAGCCTGCAGACAGTAATTTCATGTTATGATTATAACCAGCGACATTACTGTTGGTAGATCCACAAGCAATGCATGCTGTATTTTCTAGAAAACATTGTAGTTTGCTTTTATAGTGTATAATTAATAAAGGTTCTGTTGTGAGGAGACAATAAACGCAGCCATTTGTGAATTGCATCAGAGTGTTTGTTTATTTTTACATAATGCTAAAATAAAAGACAGCATATAGTTTAATTAATAAAATGTACAAAAACACACAATTAAGAGAACTGGGTAGGACATAGCATAGGTGTTAAAACATTAACCATTGTGGTTTCTTAAAAGGTTTTTTTCTTATCCTTGTCACTGGTAATGCTGTGCGGGATTCAGATGCTGTCATTGCAGAAGTATCTGTCAAAACCTCTGACAGCTGTTTTTTAGAACTCTGAATCAAATATCTGTTTTGTATGTTGGGTACCACTGATTCAGGAGCGTTAATTTCTGCTAAAGCATTGATAAATTTATCCCACCCCCTAGGTTTTCTAGCATCAGTTGTATATCTTTGCAAAGTAACAGCTCTGACTAAATCATATATGTGAGACCCTTTAATGGGCACACCATGATATATAAATTCACCATGATCATTCCAATCTGTAACACCTGCTGACCTTTTTAGTTTGTTTAACAACATTTCAGTGTTTTTTCGGGCATGCACAGAAACACCTTGTAATATGTCACTGTATATGTCATCAGTGCCAGGTAGTAGTGTGTTGTCATCTTGTGACTGCATTAGCACATGTGGTGTCAAAGATAATGACAAGTTTGCAACATCTTTTTCACCCTGGCGTACAACTGTGAGATAGCATTGTAGCACATTCCCATATACTTTAGCCTTCTCATATTCAAAGAGGTCAGTCCTTTGAAGGACAGCCTGCATCTCAACATTCAGCTGTCGTTCCACACTCTTTCATGGTAGTTCTTCAGGTGGTGGATGACCTCTTAGCATGTCTAGCTGATGTTTAGGAACCCAATCCATTTTTTGTGCATCAGCCATGCCTGCCTCATCTGCTTGATAGAAGTCTGGTTAAAAATGGTATAGCCACAATGAGCAAGGTGCCTATAAAACCCCCATAATGTGTTACAAGATGCTTCTTATGTTTAACAGACAGCTTTTTATTACTTAATTTTTTAACAATGTTGCATCTCCTCTTTAGCTTCCTAATCTGATGATTTGTGAGAGGTATATTCCCTTTAATAGCGCTGAGTGCCACCTCTGCAATTGCTGCTATTAAATCATCAAAGGCTGAACAAAGAATAGCTTTTCGCTGTCGGGTGGACCCCTTCACCAGCAGCTTAAGCACTGCAAGGTTTCTTTTCAGTCGTGTTGACATGTCACAGGGCTATGACTATCTGGCTACAACGAACAAATGAGGTAGTTCTTATTTTTGTGGTGCATTCTGTTTCATGATGTATGCAACAGGTAAAGCAGGTGGAAACAAACCAGACTTTAAGTGGTATGATTCCAGCATAGTGGGTTTTAAATCCACCAGAAGGTAACCATAGGCCTCACGGGTAGCATCTTCAAAGACCTTTTCAAAAAATGTGGTCTTTCCAGGACACATCTGGCGGGCCAGTGTACTGACCTGTAGCTTATCTCTGGGATTTTTAAATAAAACTATATAATTAGCATTTAAATTTATGGTCCTGCTTTTTTTACCCTGGACAAACAAATTTTGTGTGACTTACAGGATACTAACATTTCTGTGGTGGCAGTACTGTGTGAAACATTTTTAAATTTCACAATTTTCAGATGCTGTTTCCATTACGCCATCTACAATTAAAAGATTTACTTTTGAGGTGGTAATAGTTCTTCATCTTGTAGAGTGCTATGAATACCTTCTATAAATCTCAGCTGAGGAAATTTACTACGTAATCCTGTATACAAAGGTTGCCAACAGCTATAATACCAGATAATATTTTCTGGAAATCTTGTTAAAGCAGTGAGACCAGCTTCCAACATGCTTTTAATAAAATAACTTTTCCCACAGTTTGATGGTCCAGCCAAAATACAGGAAAAAGGGTGTTGCAAATGTATATCCATACCCATATCAGAAGCCATAAGGCAATGTTTTAAACTCCTCAGTCAAACCTTTTGTTGTAGACAACCTTGAAGGTTTTCTTTCTCAGTCTGTTTTCAATAGTGATGCTCTTTTGTTTCTCACAATTTTTTCAGTTCAATAGTAACTGATTGTACCCTCAACACCTTCATCCGCACTCCAACCGTCTCTTGCAAATGCTGTACTAGTGATTTGAGACAGCTGAAGTTAACCTTTCACTATTAGCCATGTTTAGTGTTATGCCTTTTGCTCTCATGCAGATTTTACCATTGGTCAGTTTGTAGCCATAGGTTTTAGGACCACCAGACAACAACTCCACAATGTGTTCACCATGTGGTAATTCACTGGTCAGATCACCCAAATAGTCACCCAGTGGTGGATCCCAGTCACCCGTCTGCTGACAAATATGACTGAGTCTGTATCATGGTATAAACTGCAGTCCTGCAGGCTTCATAGCAACTGTACAATTTAAGTCGAGCATAAGCTGTGGTAAAGGCAGACATAACAACATTAATGTTGGTAGCACTTTGTGTAGTGATTTTCAATGTATTTCCATTGTACTGAGCCTGTATCATCATTGATGGAATACAGACTAGATACATGGTAGCTGACCTGTGAAAAGGTACTGAAAGAGTTCTTCAGCATCATTGACCAAGAGCTGTGTTCATCAAGAAGTCACACAAATTTTCCCCCACAAAGAATCTTAAAACAGCTTTGAAGTCTGTACTTGTGCTGGGTTATTTGCCATATTTTCTGCTTCTAAAACAACACCTTCCTTAGCATAGTACTTGCTCTGAAGTATGCTTTAAGTTCTACATCAGATGCACACCAGTTTGGACACCCTGAATCCTGTTTCCCTTTTAGTAACTCAATATAATCTGTAAAAGTACTGTCTGACCTGTCTTGGTATGGAAAAAGCAGACTTCATACACCTTGGCCACCTTTTATAACCTTTCTCTAAAAGCCAGCTTTAGGGTTCAGTACACCATGTGCCCACCAGAGATTGCTGTTCATCCTGAATGGATACATGGTTGTGACTGCTGAACTCGTCTCAGCACATGTGTGACAGCAGTGTGAAAACTAATTTTACACCTATCCTGCTGGGCAGAACAGGCAAAAAGAGACCATGGGGCGGATACACTTAGCTTTTATAATCCCAAAATATTGTCTGAGATCCTTGAAACTGTCATATATAACCACTGCGCCCTAGGTGGTAGGTCATGGACTTATTCACATAGGGATACAAACTGGTAAAATCATAATAATGGATTTTCTCACAAGGCTGTGCACTGTAATATAAATGCAGAGCATTTGTGCACCCTCCATAAAGTGATTCACGGGGATCCATGGGCTCTGGAAAATCAGCTACTTTCAAAAAGGCCTGCAACTGAGGATTCTCACACACGAACTATTTCCATTCATGCTCTCACATAACCCTTAAATTCATACCCTTTTCATGCCTGAGAAAATTTAATTTCTTGATAGTCATGTAATATAGGTGTTTGTAGGTTGTGTCAAGCATTTGGTTAAACAAATCTTCAAAGAAACACTCCCTGCAGCCATGATAAAAGCGACCTAAAAACTCAAATGCTGTAGGGACACCATCTAGTAAAACATAACCATCAAGAAAGTAATTACCCACCTGCACTTCACCACCATTCAAAGCATGCTGTATGGAAATATTTTCTTGTTTACTTATGTATATGAGCCACAGTATAGCAGGTGTGGAGTAACCCTTGCACTGGTGGTGATAGTTGTCAGCGGGTATAATCCCTATGGTGTCTGGCTCTAAAAATTTAAATCGATACATGGCCATGCATCCTGATGCTATAGTGATGTACTGAAAGGGGCAAACTTTCCTCTCCTCTGCAATGTCTTGAAACATTTCCTCTAGACCATCTTGAAACATTTCCTCACAGTGCCTGTTTTAGAATCTCATCTGACTTGCAGAAGAGTGTAATTCACTTTTAAATGAAATATATCTTTTTATGCAATTCATGCCACCCAAAACTGTTTTTTTTCATCTGCCATCATGTAATCTATACCATAATCTTGGGGTCAGGCATAGTCCACATAATTTTGATTTTCTGGTTTGTTAAAAAGTGTGAAAGAACCCTTTACTCCATCAAAGCCCATCGCATGTGGGCATAGCAGCTAGTCTCATAGGTAGGTGGAAATTTAAACTGTCAATAAAAGGGATTTTTAACAGTGTTACAGTTACAGACATCAGTTTACTTCCCTGAGTCAATAACTCCACCTCCATTTTCTTTTTAATGTTGGTTTAAGATGAAGTGACTGTCATTACTCCTTGCATTATGAGCTATAAAGGTACCCTTTAAACCCTTTTGAATAAACTTTTTACAAACTGTGCAACACAGTCAGTACCTTCAAATTCCATACCCGTGACCTCTTTCAATGGCGAGATATAATTAGGAATATGTCTAGAGTCACCAGCACTGACCTCTTGCATGCATTCAAAATCATAAAATATATAGCTGTTTGAACATGGCGGTGTCTTTAATGGCTGAATATAGCATAAGTGGGGTTCAAAAGGGTGTACATCTGTAAGACAGTTATGACACTTTGGCTGAAAACAAATAAATACACCCTGCTTAGGTTTTCCACATGATTTGCATACTTTAGTTAAATGACAATTGGGGAATGTCAATGCTGCCTGTAACAGTCTGTGGAGTTACAGTGTTTATTGCAATCGGGGCACTGTACCACCCCGCTTTAGCACTTCACTGCAGGCAAGGATCTGCCTGCATGACACATGTTAGGGCATGTGTGTGAACCTTTGTGTGCAAAAAAGGCATGACAATGCTCACACACATTTCTGGCACCAAAATAGTCTTTAAGATTTTTAATACCACAATAATGGTTTTCGTGTAAAAGCATAAAAACAGTATTAGCCCATTTATTAGGAGACTCAACAAACTTCTGCCATGCACCAGCTTTGTTCATAGAGTAAACTAAAATGGTCACATTACCTCTGCCTCAAATAGGTGTATGTGATTCAAATCTACAAGTGTGTGTTCTGACAAGCCTACCCTGTTGTGTAAATCTTTAGCTTTTGCTAATATCTGCTCATCAACTAATTGCTTGTTTAGCAAAGCAATTAAACTAGCATCAAAGCATGATGTGTTACTTTAATTTACAATATAGACTAGATGTCTTGCTTTTTGCTTTACAATATGGCTAGACAAGATGCTTCTGACATCTCTGGAAATGCCCCCATGTACATTTCACACAACTGTCACAACCAGCATTAATGTCTCATTAGCACACACCTCCATCTTGCTGTTTAATAAATTGGCAATATGTTCTAAAAATTCATCTGCATTTAATTCTTTGGGGTTCCAACATAATGAGTACACAGGGTCATTTAAGCTTATTACAACTCAGGTGTGGCTGTACAAAATCATTATTACCTAACAGTGGAAGCCTTATTCTGTCCAACAACTGTCGCACAGCTGTGTGGATTGCAGAATAGTATTGGTCTATGGATGTTATTTGGTCTAGGTTAGCAAAATTAAACTACTGGCGATACTCAGTACCATTAAAATTATTTCCGGGTACTTCATATTCATTTATTAATTCTAAATACACTGGTTCTGGTACATCATCTTCCCTCTCCTGTGGGACCACCTGACTACACATGTCTTCTTCTTCTTCTTCATGGTATGTGGTACCACTGCCCCCCATTTGCATGTGTTCTTGTGTGCTGTTTTGAGAAGGCCCCATACATTCCTCACAGCCTGACAGCTCCATACAAATATCAGAATTATCACTCTGCACAGATTCAGTTTTCAGCCATACAACACGCTGTTTCACAACCACTGTTTTCTTGGCCTTCAGGAGACTGCTGGCTTGATAAACACACAGGACAATCACACAAACAATCACAAATACAACTGTCAGAATTATTAATTGTGTTGTTTTGAGAAGGTGCCATACATACCTTGCTGTCTGTCAGCCCCCTACAAATATCAGAATTATCACTCTGTGCACATTCACAGTTTTCACTCATATAACACGCTGTTTCACAGTCACTGTTTTCTTGGCACTCAGGAGACTGCTGGCTTGATAAACACACAAGACAATCACTCAAACAAGCACAAACACAACATGATGTGAAAGACCCAGGTTTCCCATGGTTATGTTGTTGTGGCTTGTGTCTATGCCAAGGACTCTGCTGTTTCTTCATTCTGCTACAGTCAACCAATATTTTTTTTAGCCCTTCTAATTCTACTACTAATATACTGGCTTACTATATTACGCCTGGTGTCTCTGATGGCCACCTGCCCTTGTTGAATAAATCTATTAATAATTGTATTACCCTCATTTTGAATAGTACACATTTTACACCACCTACAGCTAATTTTTGAATTAGTTTCTCACTCCACCATTTTTGGTATACCAGTCACAGCTAACAGAATTATTTAAAATTGACTTTATGGCTATGATTCTGCAAGGCTAACCACCTTAACTGTGTTATTAGAAATTCCAAATATTAGATTGCAACCAGCAGGTATCTGCACATGTGAAGAGACTGTCACAGGTGTACCAAAAGGTTCTAAATTGTATCTATATATATATACACAAGTGTACCACTAGTTGGGCCTTTAACATGTGGTGACACTTTTTCAGATATCAGTGTTCCAGGCGTAATTATAGGGTCAGCCTTACTCACACACACAGCTGATGATTTACTGCACAGCTGATCTGCAGTTATACTATCAGTGGCACAGTCTAATGTAACAGGGGTTTGTGTTTGTATATTGTTATGTTTGCAGCACCTCTTACCCCCAATCCCTGTATGGCAACAGTGTTCACATTTTGCACTTTTGTTGGTAGAAGGTGTATGGCCTGCTTTTAAAGACAAACAAGAGGGGCCTGAAGAAAGTTTCAAAATGTCATTATTCTTTTTGACTGCTGCCGTGGTTTCAGGCACTGTGTATGGGAATGGTCCAGCCTTGTTAATAGGGTGCTTTTTCTGTCTGGATAGCCTTGAATATGCATGATGCCTTCTTGCAGACTTTTGAAATACAGCTTTTATATATGATTAAATTCGGTATCACCTAGTAACAAAAAATTCGAGAACATAAATATATCAACACTACACACTGTATTGACTACATCCTGGATACAAACATGAAATATACCAACATATTAAATAGTTTGCTACAATGAACCACACAAATTAAAACTATAAAATCAGAAAAACTGTGTGGTTTAAAAACATTGGCATGCCCAAAACTTCTTAACAAATATTGTACAAAAATATGGCATTATGTTACAATTTTTGTTACAAGAAATCATGCTAAATTTACAAAAAAAAAAAATATTTGCAAATACCACCACAGCAGCCCCTTATCCATCTGCAGCACTGTAAAAATAAGTAATTAGTTTTCAGTTAATGCCCAACACTATTAAAAACTTTAACACATACCGATTGTTTTGTCTTCATTAATTAATGTTGTTTTATTTTTAAATGTGGACTCCGGCTGACCAGTTTCTGTTAAAAATCAAAGCAGTATATATGTCACCACTAACCAGATAGTGTTTCCCAAGCATACTGTGTGTAGTCAAACAGCTATTACTTCTTTACATATTTAAAAACAGTATTTAGCTAGTTTTAAACTTTAGCAGATTTTTTCATCTATCTACAAAGTGTAGGTGTCAATAAATCAGTTTGTTAGAGGGTTTAGAAGCATGTGTAGACATTAATTGAAACAAATTAGCAAAATTTATATTAACAAACCTTTATATTATTGCTAACCTTTCAGCTGTCAATGAATTAAACTAAGACTCACAGTGCTGCAAAGTGGATACAACACTATCAAATAAATTACCATACAACACACCATAATGTAAGCAACACAGGCAGAAAATTCACTTATGCGTATGTTCTCATGCAACACAGATATAACAGGGCAAGGCAGAGGGGTATCATGATCTTGTCTGGACTTGTCCACATAATTAAGACATTGGTACATTTAATTGGACATACCGTATGATGTAATATGTGTGCCTGCAGAAGAGTTGCTTTGTATATACAGGGCCGGCAAACCTGAATTAGTAAAACTTAGTTATAGTCTTATAAGCATGATTTTAAGCAATCAAAATATTAAAAACAATTAAAAAGAGCACTCACCAACAGCTCTTGTGGGCCTTCTGATTCTAGAACAAGATCATGAAAGCCAATCTGAGAAAACTGTTTTGCTAAATAATTTGCCATTTTAATGTCAAGATAACAACAGTACTTCACAAGCTACAACTTTGCAAAAGCTTACCAAAAGTTGCTTCAGAGTGGCAGAGACTGGCGTAGTCTACAGCATCTCCTTTTATATTGTCCAAGGGGCTGTGACATGCCCCAAGCATTGTACAGAGTGACAGTCTGTGTAACAAAGACCCATGATGACCAAAAAACTCACTGATTAATAATCAATACATTTAAATACACAGGAGTAGTGGGAGGGGGTGGTGGGCGTCTTAACCTATATGATGCTTTCATGCTTAAATGTTATTTTCTATAGATTAGAAAGTTTATTTTACATGTCAAATAATGATTTAATTTAATCCTTGCTATATAACAATACACATTCTTAGCTTAGGCTGACTATGACAGCTGATTTTCTGGAGCTGCTTAACTAAGTTAGATATGACTGACACTCATTTTATTAGAGTATTTTGATGATATTTAACATGGTATTTAACATACTGTGTGTGTGTGTGTGTGTGTATGTGTGTGTGTGTGTTTAGCAATAAAATTCACTACATCAAGGAACTCATTGTTTACCCCTTTTCATTTTGTTTTAAAGCCAGAAAAATATGGCTAGTTTTAAGGGCTTATATTATAACCATAAAAAGCCTTTTTATGTTATTGCTCTTTCTGTATACTTAATAACTCCATAGTGTTTTAGCCACCATAGCCCCTAGCTGCTGTAACAGATGTGTGTTATTTAGACTTTTATATCACACTTCTTTTTTAAGGGTATGGAGTAAACACTGTGGGACTCACACAAATGGGCCTAAATCATTAGCTAAAACTACGTATTACAGACTGCATCTCTGTTGAGCTGAAAAAATTGCAGTTACTTAAAACTTTCCCAGGCGTATCAATCAGCTAACATTTTAAGATTAGAAATGGCTTTTTGTTTTTTTTGGGGGGGTCCATCTGTGATTCTCCATTTAAAAAACAATGGTATCAAACAAAAGTTAAAAAATAGGTATCCAACTATTGAGCTGTAAAGCATTTTTCAGATACTTTCCCAGGCTGATCAATCAGCTATAGCATTTTAAAGTTAAAAAGGTCTTTTGTTTTTTGGATGGTGCCTTCTGTGGCTGCCCATTTTAGAAGAATGGTAACAGACAAAAAGTTAAAAAATTAGGTATCCAGCTATTGAGCTGTAAGTAAATAGCATTTTTCCTAAACTTTCCCAAGCTTATCAAGCGTTATCTTCTAAGGTTAGAAAAGGTCTTTTGTTTTTGGAGTGGTACCTTCTGTGACTGTCCATTTTACAAAATGGTAAAAGACAAAAGTAAAAAAATTAGGTTTCTAGCTATTGAGCTGTAAGTAAATAGCATTTTCCTAAACATTCCCAAGCTTGTGACCATCATCTTTTAAGGTCAAACTCAGGCCACTGTGGCCATTGCACAGAGACTGCGCATATACCATCATCATGAATTTCTGCTCGGAGCCTGAAATACACACATTTGCAAACCAGCTTCCAGCCCAGCAGCTTCTGTTCATTTCAGGTAACACTAAAAACATTTTGTAGAGTTTTAGATAACATTAAGCTTTTAGATACATACACAAAACAATATTTGATACAGGGATATGGCTTTTGATAATCAGTAAGCATTTTGCAGCAGGCCAGAATTTTTGTAAACCAGATTCTTGGGTATGATAACAGAAACAAAATAAGTTGTTTTTATGATGCAGGTGACAAAAGCTTTAAAATTATTGTGTATGTGGGGAGAGAATTCTTATTTGAAGAAAGAAGCACTGCTCCATTTACAAAATCAAACTAAAAGTATAGGGTACAATTGAAACACTAAACCCCACTTTAGACTGACAAAAAGGAAAAGAAAATTATAAAACCAGTGAGGGAAAAATGAACTGTTTAATTTCACTGTTACTATACTCACTCCCAAAATGTGAAAAACAGTATTTTAAAAATACATGCATTTACTACATAGCCTTTTTAATCAAATGTAGCAGTTTCACACAATCAGTGTTTTTGCTTTTTTATTTATTTATTCATTCACAGAAAATATACACCAAGTCTGGTTTGGACCCTCTGACATTCCCTGACAAGCCTGAACAAGCCCAAATTTATCCAGCCCATAAGTGCGTCATAGCCCTGTGCCAGAAAAGGGGGTGCATTATATCCGGGGTGGGAACACTACGTAACATCCAACACAGTCAAAACTGCATCATTGGCACACTGGGTGGTGCTATGTCATTTCCTGCGCAGCTGGAAGTGGATGTGGCATAGGGGGTTGGGCTACGACATATCCTGCACTGCCGGAAGCGGATGTGACATGGGGTTGAGGCTACGTCATATACTGGTGGGGTCATTAAACACCCATCAATCATTTTGTCACTTAGTATGCACCAATACTACTTTTGATGATAGTGGAAATAGTACCTTAATGGAACATGAGGGCCACATCTTAGACTGCATAACACATATTTCTGGTGTTTGGCAGTGTGAAGATTTTGGGATTGCCTCAATGCTGGACCCATGCTATAAACATAGACTGGCATCAATAAATGAAAGTGGACATCTGCAGGTTCAAAAGTTGACTAATCTGATAAGAAGGGCATGTGAGGCACAGATGCAAAAGACACATTTATTTAAGGCACAACATGAAACTCCACAGAGACAGAAATGCCACAGAAATTTTTAATCTTTTTTTTAGGGTTTAACAGAGGTAAAAAAGAAAGATAAAAAAAAAATCTGGGTTGGAGGGCTATGGCCTGGGGAGAGAGAGTAAGCCGCCACTTCAAGGTTCATCCAAACCCCACAGAATGGTTTCCTGAATTTGCAGCACCATCTTGTACAGCTCCTTTATCTCTGCAACTTGCCAGGAGAGCTTCCCTACCTGCCCCCCACAGCTGTTGTACTTTCACATGGGTGGATGTGGGAGGAGGAGGATCTGAGGGCAATCTCTCAGGTGCCCCACACAGTACCTAAAGCTGACTGCAGATCCCTCTCCCAGTCCCCTCCATCTCCCCCTCCTGCACCTGCATGCCATGTTTCTCTTGCCTGGTAGAGAAGAATCAGTAGATGTGGTATCACCTCCACCTCACTCACCAACTTCATTTCTTAGATGCTCCTTGCACTCCTTGTGGTGCCTCCGTGTGTGTGCTGCCCACCTGTCCCTAAATGGCTCACTCTCCCCCATTTCTCATGCTGAATGACAGTGTGACATAGTTTTCAGGTGACCATACTGTCTTCGGTAGAGTCAATATCAAAATATTCCTAGACAAGTGACTTCGGCTGCTGCTGATGATGGGAGGAGAAAGATGGTCATGGTTGCATCTCTTCCTCCTGGTGGTGCACAGGTGATGGTTGTGGTGTTGGTGCTGGTGGTAGTACAATAGCTGGCTGGGCTGGAGCTTTCTTTGCTGTTGGTGGTGGTGCCCTTACATCATCTTGTTGCAGACAGTGCTGCACTGGGGGGGGTAAGTGCTGCTTCTGTCTCCTCCTACTTCCAGTGCCATGGACCAGGCCCTCTTGATTCAAAAAGCACAGTGTCTCCCATCTGATGCCTGCACCCTCTCCTCCTGACCACTCCCACTCATTTTAACCCCCCCAAAAAACACAGAGTAAAAAGACAGAGTAAAAAAATGCTAAAAGAGATGAAAACTAGCACAAATAAAAGTGTTCAATATGAAGAAAATAACAGCTAAAAAAACTAAATAAAGGCACAAACAGTACAGTAAAAATAAGATGAAGAACAATCAAAAGAGAGCTGAAAAAAAGGTTTTTGTTTTGTCTATGTTTTACTATGAAAAGAGCAGGTCATTCCCCTTCCACTGGCTAGTTCAGACTGTAAAGTGAAACTAGGAATGAGTCAGTACATAGAACACTAGCATGTGACCTGCAGTTGTTGCCATGTGAACTCAAGCACTTGTTTACCATTAGTAGACTAATTTTGAACAGACTTTGCCTGGCTTAATGGTGGAGTTATCAGTGAAGCCACAGGTGAAGTTAATAGGCAAATTTACAAGCTGATGGAAAAACTTTGTGCATTGCTTCATGGAGGTAGAGTCAGTATCTTCACCAAAACCTATCTGGTGAAATAAAACTTCACAATATCTCTACTTAGATACAATCAGGAGTGACAGGTTATTGGATTGCATGGAGTAGGCCTGGTCTGGAGGTGTTAACATAGTTGCCAGTATCACTGGTAAGGAGATAATGTTGTCGATAACACAGCCAAGGTACTGGATAAGGCAAACTGGCATACGTTGTTGTAGGTGACATTCCATTTGGGCAGGTTGCCTGCATTTGCCTGATAAAATGAGGTGAACCCATATGCAAGGCTTAGTAGTAGGACTCCCTGGGCTATTGCAGTCCTAGATGTGGAAGTCCAAGACCATATCTGGTTCTGTAAGCAAGCCCAAGTTTAGCATGTACAGACTTGTAGATATTTGAGATGGTGCAGGGTAAAATCAAGGGTAGATCTAGATTAAGGCCTAAATCTTTAAAGACGTCAACCACAAAGAGAGGGGAGCCATCTAAGTGGTGGATGGCTTAGCCAGTGGTATATGTCTTAAGCTTGGGTGTGGACCCAAAAAGCAAGACCTGGATCTCACTAGGGGTTAAGACAAGCTAATTGTGGACAAGCCAGGTCTGAACTCTACAGAAGATGGCATTGAGCTGAATGCTGATGTCAGTTAAACTTTTGTAACTAGTGTAGAGCACCATGTCATCAGCATATAGCAGAGTGAAACATAGAAACATAGACTTTGACTGCAGATAAGGATCACTTCTAGTCTGCCCATTTTGCATACCTGTTTCATATACTGCAGATCCTAAATGATCTGCAGCTTACCCTCTCTTTCCTATCACTAGAGTTTCTTTATGCCTGTCCCTTGCATTTTTGAATTCCCCTACCATTGTTGCCCCTACAACCTTTGCTGGGAGGCTGTTCCATGGATCCACCACCCCTTCCATGAAAAAATACTTTCTCACATCATCCCTAAGTATACCCCCCTCTATTTTCATAACATGGTCCCTTGTTCTTTAACATCTTTTTTTTTTGAAAGATGCTACCTTCTTGTACCTTATTTACACCCTTGAGGTATTTGAACTTCTCTACCATATCCTCCCTCTTTCTCCTCTCCTCCAGGGACTACATAATGAGATTCTCCACTCTCCCCTCATATGACTTTTGGTGCAGCCCCTGCATCATTTTTGTCATCCTTCTCTGAAACGCTTCTACTCTGTCTATGTCCTTCTGGAGCTGCAACCCCAGAACTGGACACAGTACTCTTGATGAGGTCTCACCAATGTTCCATACGGTGGCATCATCACCACCTCCTTCCTTCTGCTGGAGATATCTCTACCTATGCACCTCAGCATTCAACTGGCTCTCCTCATGGCCTTCTGACATTGTTTAGTAACCTTTAGATCATCAGATATGATTACAGCCAGGACCCTTTCCTGTTTGGTGGTGGTCAGTACCTCTCCCCACATCATGTACTCCTCCCCCACATTTCAGTGCCCCAAGTGCATGATCTTGCACTTCTTTGTAATAAATCCTAACTGCCACACCCTTGACCACTCCTCAAGATTGTTTAGGTCTCTTCTCATTTTCTCTACCCATTCTGGAATGTCAATCCTGTTGCAGATCTTCATGCCATCTGCAAAGAGACACACCTTTCCTTCTAGCCCCTCTGCAAGACATAAAAGAGGAATGGTCCAAGCACTGATTCCTGTGGGACCCTGCTGATTACCCCCCTTTCTTCAAATTGAACTCTGGTTACCACCACCCCCCTCTGTGTCCTATCGCTCAGCCAATTTTGACCAGTTTACCACCCTGGGACCCACTCCCAGGCTGTCCAACTTGTTTACTAGTCTCTTTTGTAGGACGGTGTCGAAGGCCTTGCTGAAATCCAGGTAGACCACATCCACTGCCCCTCTCTGATCCACCTCCCTAGTCACCCAGTCAAAGAAATGTATCAGATTTGTTTGACAAGGTCTTCCCACTGTGAATCCATGTTGCTTTGAATCCTGTGCTCTGCTGGATTTGTATATATCATAAACCTTTCTTTTAGTAGTGATTCCATTAGTTTCTTCACCACTTAGGTCAAGCTGACTGGCCTGTAATTGTCAGCCTCCTCTCTCCTTCCACTTTTGTGGAGAGGGACTACATTCACCCTCCTCCAGTATTTTGGTACCACACCTGTTTCCAGTGAACTGTTGAACAGGGTTGTCAGTGGTGCTGCCAGCACCTTCCTGAGTTCTCTTAATTCTCTGGATGTATCCTATCCAGCTCCTTTGGCCTTGCCCACTTTCAGATAAGAGAGTTTCCTTTAAGACTTTCTCCTCCTTAAATGGAATGGTAACCTCCTCCCGCCCAGTAGTGCTTCCATCACCTAACTTTGCTCCCTCCCCTTCCCCTTCTTCTGTGAATACTGAACAAAAATACTTGTTGAAGATTTCTGTTTTTTCTTGGACCCCCTCTGCACACTTTCCTTCTTCCCTTTTTAGTCTCATGATACCACCCTTAGTCTTTTTTCTTTCACTAATGTACCTGAAAATGTTCTCATCCCTTCTTGTTATTGCCTGGGCTACTTTGTCTTCTGTTTGTGCCTTTGTGCTCCTGACTGCTTTCCCCACCTCCCTCTGCTTTTCTAGCTACAGTTCCTTGTCTTCTCCCCTCTCTGTTTCCTTGTACCTCCTGAATGCCACCTTTACACCCTTACCTTCTTGGCCACTTCCTTTGTGAACCATAGTGTTTTTTTTCTTTCTTTCTCTTTGTTTTGCTTAATTGCCTAGTGCAATAGCTTGTTGCTTCTGCTATGGCTCCCTTAAGATTCTCCCAATGTTCCTCCACCCCCTCTTTCTCCTTCACTGCCAATGATTTCCTTAGACATTCCCTCATCTATGCAAAGTCGGCCCTCCTGAAATCCAGGACCCTTTCTTACATGTGGTTTGACTTCTGCTGCTCTCACATTGAACCATACAATGAAGCCCACCAGGATGAAGCCCAGCTCTGCAGAATTCTGTAGTTGGGTTACTGCAGCAAACAATGCAGTTTCAATGGACATTAATCCCACTTGTCATGCAGGAAACCTGTGACACTGTGCTTCATCCTGATGGGCTTCACTGTACCATACTGTGATTGCTTGATCCCAGATGGCTCCCCACTTTTATGTCTGTAATTCTGTCCCCATTGGTGAGTACCAGGTCCAAAGTCATTCCTTCTTGGGTGGGCTCTGTCACTAGCTGTCTTAGGCATAACCCCTGCTGGACTTCCAGAGTGTCTCTGTTCCTGGCTGAGGCTGCAGCCTGGTTGTTCCAATCCACATCAGGCAGATTGAAGTGTCCTACCACCAGCACATACCCTTTAGCTTAGCGAGCTCTTCTAGAACCCTTTCTTTTGTGAAGATACTCTGTCCCCCCTGTGTCCATTGTGCTGAGCTCTGGACACTGCCCTACCTTCTCCTCAGTAGATACTGAGCAGAAGTATGTATTTAGGATAGATGCTTTTCCTTGGTCCTGCTCCACAAACTCCCCATTATTCTCTTTGATCTTAGCAATGCCTGCTCTGGACTTTCTCCTTTCACTAATGTATCTATAGAAAGTCTTATCCCCTTATTTTGCAGTTCATGCTAGTGTTTGCTCGGTTTGCGCCTTTGACTGCCTTACTGCCTTCCCTGCTTCTCTTAGGGAAGTTTGCTATGCCTCTTTATCTTTGTCCCACTGCATTCCCTTACATTTCCTGAAGGCCAGCCTTTTGGCTCTGATCTCTTCTGTTACTGTTTTCGAGAACCAAAGTGGTTTCCTCCTTCTTTTGCTCTTGCTTTTCTCCCTAACACAATGGGATGTTGCTTCAAGTATTGCATCCTGAATGCTTGTCCACTTTTCCTGTACCCCCTCATCTGTATTTCTTCTTGACAGGGCTACCTTAACTCTGTTTCCCATCTTATCAAAGTCAACTCCTGTGAAGTCCCATATTTTTGCCTTGGAGTGGACAAATTGAACCACACCATGTGATGGTCTCTGGCCCCCAGTTGATCTTCTACCTGGAGATCTGTGATCCATCCCCCATTAGTCAGTACTAGATATAGGATAGCCCTGTCTCTTGTGGGTTGTTGTACCAGTTGTTTGAGGCCCTCCCCCTGCAGAGAATCCACTATGTGTCTAGTTCTGGTGTATTTTTCTGCTGGTATAAACCAATCTGTATCTGGCAAGTTGAAGCCTCCCATTATCAGAAGCCACACCATTCACACACCCTGCAACACTGACAGAGTGACAGACTAGAAAAATGGCAAACTGTCAAGGGGTGGATGTGGATCACCCTTCTATTCTCATCATGGGGACAATATGTTGGTGGAGGTACCAAAGGTACATGGTAAGTTCCTGAGATGGAATGTGATGTGGTGGGCAACTGATAGCAGTAGGGGGCCTATCGGTGGTGTGGGACCTATACCAACCCAATCTTCACCCTGCCACATACACTTTTCTCCATTTTTCATGCCATCTCACTCATCCCGATGCAGTGCATGGGCCCATCGTGCCTGCATGCACATTAACACTTTGTGAAGGAAGCCTTTGTGGCCCTCTACAAGGTGTCATCTGTGCACCAGAACATTACTTTGTCCCTCACCAGGCTGATGCTGGTGCCACATGCTGCAATGCCTTCCCTCTCAGCCTTGTCCTATTCAGCTGGCTCTGTGAGCTCATACCTAAACTCAGCTTACTGCCATGGGAAGCCAATGTGGTCCCCACTGGGCCAATGGCTATCCCTGCAAATTATGTTATTTTATAAACATTTTTTGTGACATTTGTACCCCACATTTTCAAAATAGTCTTTTTATGGCCTCCTTCTAAATATGACAGGTGTCATTTATAAAATACTTGCTGAAAAGTAATTTCACACCACAGGTGCAAAAACACATTTTGGCCAGGATTTGAAAAACAACACCTGCCACATTCATAAGGTGGTGTGAAAAAATGGCTATGTTGACAATGTGGAATCACAATACTGAAAGTTATGAAGTTATGAGTGAGCATTGAAAAATGTCAATGTACCTTCATAACTTTTTTTAAATATATTTTAATTCAATGTTTCAATGTAGTCTTCTTATGACCCCACCTTTTGAACCCTGTAGGTCAAAATGTTCAAATCCCAGCTGAAACATCATTTCACACCACAAGTAAGAAAACACATTTTGACCAGGATTTGAAAAACAACACCTGTTACATTCATGAGATGGCATGGAAAAATAGCTATGTTGAAACTTTGGTCTCTAAATATTGAAAATTACCAAAATTATGAACAAGTGTTGAAAAATGTCAACATACCTTCATAACTTCATTTTTTTAAATATGTTTACCCCAAATTTTCAACATAGTCTTCTTATGGCCCCAGGCCATAATCTCGGTAGGTGGAAGTTTTCAAATCCCACCTAAAAGGTGATTTCTTGGAGTGACTGCGAAATCACCTCTTGGAACAAATTTGAAAAATTTTGTCTACCTTGTTCATGTACTGGCATCCCAAAAAGGCCATGTTAAGGATTTGGCAGGAAAATATTAATAAATGACAAAGTTATTAAAAATTAAAAACACATTGAAATACATTAGCTGTACTTAAAACTTGATTTCCTCAGTTAACAGTCAGGGTTCCAGGAGAAGGAGGATGGTTTTCAGCTCATAAACTGGATCTATTATGGTGGACCAAATTAAATGAGTGATGGGTATGGGGGTGAGGGGTGGTGGGTGCTTAGTGTGGGGTCAGTGGGGTGGATGGGGTGGAGGGGATGGTGGCACAACAAATAATGACAGACTGTTTTCTATATTACAGGTTACAGAAAAATGGATCAAAAAGAAAAAGATGTCAATAATCAGTTTCTTAATTACAGGTACTCATACTGGGGATTGGGCATCCCACTGTCAGCCTGATATTTGGTAGCTGTGTCACAGACATTTGGGTTGGGGAGGGGGTGGTCTGTACCAACACTGTAGACTGGGTACATTGGTGTCAGGATATTAGTGTGGCAGGCATGGGGGGATGGGGAATAGTAATGGAAGGGGGGAAGAGAACCAGTACTGGGGGTGGACACCCCAGTGTTGAAATAACTTATTATTTAACTGGCACCAGGGATTGGGCTCTCCAGTGTCCATTTTAAAGCACTTAGGCTGTTGATGTGGCTGATTGCTGCAGAAAGACCATTACAAAATACAACACATAACCCTGCTGATCAGGAGCAGGACTACGCACTGACACATAGCCCTGCCCCTGCTTAACGAACACTATAGAACCAGATACAGATGTTTTTGCAGCATCTGGATAGCCATGCCACCAGAAACATGAATGCATTCTCATAAAACAGCCACATTAAGGAAAGTGTTCATAAAAATTCAGTTATCCTTAGAATGATTATTTTTCTAACTGCACATGCTCAGAAATGGAACTGTTTTTCTAAAATATTTAAAAAATTATTAATGTTTGGGAAAGGAAAACCACACACACACACACACACACACCTTGTGGCAAACTATATCAAACCTGCAAGTTTCAGGTCTAAAATTACCCTATTTTTTTTTTATGTTTGCTTACACACGTGCACAAGAAAGATGTTGCGGCAGCTTGCTGCAGAAGCAGGTTGTGGAGGTGCAGCACTGTTGGGTCCAATGCCCCCACTGCCTTTTGAGGCTTGGCCCATTTTCCTCAATGCGGTGGCATACTGCTGCTGACATTAGTTTAGCCAGCATGCCACCATCTTGAAACACGTTTGCCACTGCAATCAAGAGTCACCTCATCATTGCAGCATCAGCCATTCTGCTGCAATGAGGGATGTCCCATCATTGCAGGGTGGTACCTTGCATGCCCCTGACCCAGTTTGCTGACAGGGAGCCCAGTTTCCATCGGCAAAATGACCCTACCCCCAAGTTTCTGTTGTATGCTGAGGGGGTGCTCAATCCCCCTCGGCATCATGTGCCCAGTCTTTCTTTGCTGATGGGGTGCCCGATCCCCATCAGCTTCAGTGTCCCCTTCCCAGTTGAATTTGCTGATGGGGAGCCCACTCCCAATTGGCATAATGCCCCACAAATGAATTGTGTGCCAAGGGGGGTGCCCAATCCCCCTCAGCTCTTCCCACCAGATGTGCCGACAGGGGTGTCCAATCCCCCGTTGGCTACAGCCCCCAAAACACTCAGGTGGCATGCTGGGAGCCCACTCCAGCATGCCAAATGTCCCTGTAAAAAGAAAAACTGTCCTGTTATGTTTTTCTTTTTTTAAAACCCTGTAAAACAGAAAACGGTCCCTCGTTATGTTCGGTGGCCCCTCCTCCAACCCTCGCCCACCCTCTGTGCACCCTGCCTCCCCACACCCCATACTTACCTCTGGAGCCCAGTGCAATGATCTTCGGTGGACCAGGAACACGTTTGCACTCTTCAAAGCCGACTGCGAACTGAAGAAATGCTGGTAAGCTGTATTATGGCATAAATAGGGTTTTTTCAACTTTGGTGCATACAGTATCTCAGGCATTTTTGGGAATTTTGGCACCAGATTTTCAACATGGGGTTATTGGGACCCCTCCTCATGAATTCAGTCACTGTCATGGCATTATTCAGTCCCAAAAGGTGATTCTGAGGTCAATGTGCGGAATCACCTTTCGGGGCCAATTAATGAAATGACAGTGCCACTGTTCATGAGGTGGGCTCTCAAAAAGCCTATGTGACAAATTTGGTGAAAAAAATCGAAAAAATTACTGTTTTTCTAGCATGCATTGCGCAGTTTGCATGCACGTTCATAACTTCGTGAATCTGTAATATTTTCACTCCAGATTTTCAGCATTGCCAATTTTCCACACTTCCTTATGAACAGTACAGCTGTCATTTTTCACATCCTGGCCAACATGTGTTTTCGCACTTCCAGTGCAGAATAGCACGGTCACTGTGGGAAATCAGTTTTCAGGATAGATTGAGAAAATGACAGTGACACTGTTCATGAGCAGAGGTCCTAAAATTCCCATGTTGAAAATTTGGTGATGAAAGTCAGTAAAATGACTGTTAAAAGTGTCTGTGCATAGTTTTCATGCAATCTTGTACCTTCACAAATTTGTAATATTTTCATGCCAGATTTTCAACACTGGCATTTTTTCACACCTCCTTATGAACAGTACAGTTGTCATTTTTCAAATCCTGGCCAAAATGTGTTTTCACACTTCCGGCACAGAACAGTGTGGTCACTTTGGGAAATCAGTGTTTGGGACAGATTAAGATCGAGCGAGTGAGAGAGGAGGAGTGAGTGAGCTCAAATGAGCTCTATTGGGACTGCTGTGGATTTCTTTGTGGGTAGAAAAAAGGCACCAATGTAGGTAGGAGCTCAGTACAAAAGGGCAGCCTGCAGCTCTGGGAGAAACAGAACGAGTGAGCAAGTGAGAGAGGGAGGATGAGTGAAGCTCAACAGAGCTCTGTTGGGACTGTTGTGGATTTCTTTGTGGGAAGAAAAAGGCATCAATGCAGGCAGGGGCCCAGTACAAAAGGGCAGCCTGCAGTGGCGGGAGAAACAGAACAAGTGAGTGAGGGGGGGTGAGTGAGCTCAACGGAGCTCTATTAGGACTGCTGTGGATATCTTTGTGGGCAGAAAAAGGTGCCAACAGAGGCAGGAGCCCAGTACAAAAGGGCAGCCTGCAGTGCTGGGAGAAACAGAATGAGTGAGTGAGAGAGGAGGAGCGAGCTACCTAAACAGAGCTCTGTTGGGACAGCTGTGAACTTCTTTTAGGGCAGAAAAAGGCACCAATGCAGGCAGGAGCCCAGTACAAAAAGGCAGCCTGCAGTGCTGGGAGAAACAGAATGAGTGAGTGAGAGAGGAGGAGTGAGCTACCTAAACAGAGCTCTGTCGGGACAGCTGTGAACTTCTTTTAGGGCAGAAAAAGGCACCAATGCAGGCAGGAGCCCAGTACAAAAGGGCAGCCTGCAGTTCCGGGAGAAACAGAATGAGCGAGTGAGAGAGGGGGGAGTGAGTGAACTCAATGGAGCTCTGTCGGGACTGTTGAGGATTTCTTTCTGGGCAGAAAAATGCACCAGTGCAAACAGGAGCCCAGTAAAAAAATGCAGCCTGCAGCACTGGTAGAAATAGAACGAGCGAGTGAGAAAGGGGGAGTGAAAGAGCTCAATGGAGCTCTGCCAGGACTTTAGAGTTGCCCACTCCACCCAGAGTCTTCTGTGGTCTTATATTGCAGCAGGGTCTCTGGAGTGGAGACAAAGCAATGATTGGATACTTTTAGGATTGCTGTAATAATACAGATTTAGTTGTTGTTTATTTCTCTAACTGAGCTGAGTAATACTTGGAGTGCAATAGGATTTCTGACTGGGCTAAGTGAAACTATATGAGAGCTGAAAACAAAAAGTATGGTAGCTGAGGGGTGAAAAATGGGCAAGGAGTCTTTAGAATTGCTACAGTAATACAGTATCTAATGGATGAGATTTGAGACTGAATTAACCCAGTTGGCAAGGAGGCAGTAGGGGGACTAGTGTTGGGAAGGAACAGGAATTTGAATAAATAGGGGCCTGACAGTTATAGTAGGATACAGAACCTGGGAGTAAGAGCCTGTAAGACAAGATGGGGGCTAAAATTGGGCAGGTGCCACATGTCAATAGGGTGGGCATCTTTGGAAGGGTGATGGGGTGTACAGGGTGTGGATCTACCATGATCCTGGACTGGGCTTGGAGGATGGGGGTGTTGTGTGGTCTGTAGATGACTGGCTAGTTTGAGGGAGGATCTGTGGAGGTTAGGGAGGAGTCTAAATGGCAGGGCAGATGAGTAATGCAGGCATCCTGGCTGGGGAAATAGAGGATGTCAAAGCGGGATGGAGGAAGAACAACTAGGGAGTGAAACCAACCCCAGTATCAGAGGCACCAACAGAAAAGACAGGAGAAGAAGGGGGTGCCTGAGGAGAGGGGGCTCCTGATGGGGGAGGAAGAGACCATGAGGAGTACCAGGGGAGAGATCAGATGGCGGTGGGTAGGGAGGGACCAGGAGTGGCACGGAAGGGAACAAGTAGGAGGGTGGAACCAATAGGGGGAAGAGATGTAGGAGGGATATCGACTAGGACTAGATTTGAACCTCTGCTATGGGAGAGAGAGGGGGAGCAGGAACATACTGAAGGGTGGGAGGACAAGCGGGGTATGAGAGGGATGGCAACAGGTAAGGGAAGAGATAGCAAGGACAAAAGGGTAGAAGGGGCTAGTAAGGAAGGAGGGGTGGTGACTGGAGGAGAGAAGGCTACAGGAAGGGGAAGGATGGGAGGGCATCACTATCGGGGTAGAAGGGAATGGGGCTCCACATCGACAACAGCGGGATAGGTGAGGGTTGGAAATCAATAGGGAGGAGGGAGGTCGACATGGGCAGCCCAGTAGGAAATAGTCAGGCTGGGAAGGGTTAAAGGGGTGGGAGGAATAAGGCAGAGAAAAGAGGTGAGGTGGAAGTAGGGGTACAGATACAGAAGTCACAGAGGGTGCAGCTGGTGGGGGTAAGAGGCAGGGAAGAATGAATACTGGGGTGGTGGAAGGGGCATTAGAAGGGAAAGGGGGTAAAGGACAGGGGGTACTCGTCCTGGGGGATTCTATACTGAAAGGGGTGAGATGCAGCAGAAAGGGGAAAGGCATAGCCATATTTGGGTTGAAGCTGTTCCCAGGTTGACTGCAGGAGGGGCAGGGCAGGCACTGCTCATGTGTGCAGCGAGGGGGAGGAAGAAACCTCATTTAGTGTTGCATGTGGGTACAAATGACTTGGCGGGGAGACTGTGGAAGTAGTGAGGGGGAGGTTTGAGTAGTTGGAAGGCAGTGTGAGGGGGGGGGAGTCAGTGGCATTCTTAGAGGTACTGTCAGTATCATGTGCAAGCATGGGGAGGAAGGATAGGCTTGGGGAGTTCAATGAGTAGCTGAGGGATTGGTGCCACACCAAACATTATGGGTTAGTGACTAACAGGGGGTAGGGTCTGGGGGGAAAAGTGACTTGTACATGGGGGACAAGGTACACTTGAGGAGGAAGGGGAAGGGAGTATTAAAGGCAGGATTAGTGCAGGCCCATTGGTGCTGAGGGTTGAGGTGCTGGATGCCGCACCTCGCGCCATGCTGGCGACTTGGGTTCGGACGCGAGCCCAGGCCACCAGGGATCAGCAGGGGAGGGATAGGATTGAGCGTCCGGAGGACTGCTCTCCTATCCCGGGGAAGGATCCAGAGACCCACCACTCTGTAGCGGCCCCTGGTGATGACCAGGGGTGCTACTAGAGTGATGTAGTAAAGGGGGCAAAGTGCAGCGGACATTGGCATGCTGTGCCTAAGCGTCATTGCATGCTCGCACTCCGCAAAGGGGAGAAAAGTAGAAAATGGGCTACGGTCGGGCAGCATGAGCTTCCGACCCCTGCTGCCCACCCCATATGGCGCATCCTCAACCGGATCCTTCTCCGATGGGTCAATCTGGGAAACTCTTCACCACCTTGCCATGGAGGGTAATCCATGGAGGTGAGGAGGTCGGCCTGATGTCGGGGGCAGGGCTAGGTGAGTCGGTCGGGATGACCAAGCCGACCATAGCCTGGGGAGAAAATATGTACAAAAAAAAAGGGCAGGATTAGAGGGATATATCTCTACTAAGGTGGATTTAAACTAGTGGGGGAAGGGGTGGCCAAAAGACAGAGGTTGGTAGAAAAGTCCAGACAGGAGAGCCTAATGAGCTCACCACCCTACATATAGGTAAAGGCGGAGGCATCATAACACTGGGAGGGGGCGGGCAGAATGCTCTGAGTGTAATACAGAAGGCACGAGCACCCGGTAAGTATAAGGAGGACAAAGGGTGCAGACTACCAGCTGGAGGGACACAGACCAAGGAGGAGAAGAGTGAGAAGGAGGGGTATGGGTGGAAGGTGGTATGACTAAATGGATAGAGATCTGGTTACAGGGGAAGGTGCAGAGAGTGGTGGTGGTGGGGAAGCTCTCGGCACCCAGAGCAGTGACAAGTGGGGTGCCGCAGGGCTCAGTGCTGGGCCCGGTGTTATTTGGGTTCTTTATCTCTGATATAGGATATGGAGTGGGGAGCAGGGTTAGTCTGTTCACACATTATACCAACCTGGGGGCCATGGTGGACAAAGAGGACAGATGGCAAAAACTGCAGGGCAACCTACCAAAACTAGAGACATGGGTGGTGGAGTGGCAGCTAGGATTCAGTGCAAAGAAGTGTAAGGTGATGCACTTCAGGGCTAAGAACCAGAAGAGGGACGATTGGTTGGGGATTACAAAGGAGGAGAAGGACCTAGGGGTGTTGGTAACTGGGAGCATGAACAACTCGGCCCAGTGCAGGAACGGAGCAGCAAAGGCAAACAGGATGCTGGTGTGCATCACAAGGGGGTTCTCATCCAGACACAGGGATGTAATGCTACCTCTCTACAGATCATTGGTCACACCACACCTAGAGTACTGTGTGCAATACTGGAGGCCATACCTGAAGAGAGATATAAAGTTACTGGAGGTGGTGCAAAGAAGGGCAACAAAAATGTTAAATGGGATGGATGGAAAGGAATATGAAGTTAGGCTGAAGGAGCTGAACATGTACACACTGGATGAGAGGAGGGATAGGGGGATATGATTGAAGCGTTTAAATACCTGTGGGGGTAACTAAACCTAGCACCGAGAGGGTGTTTAAGCTGAGGAGTGGAAGAGAGATGAGGGGACACGGACTAAGGTTGGAAGGGAGATGTTTCAAGAGGGAAATGAGGAGGTACTACTTCTCTGAGAGGGTGGTGTCTAGTTGGAATGCACTGCCAGAGGGGGTGGTAACATGTAGGGCAGTCAATAGCTTTAAGGAGGAGTGGGATGAAGCAAGAGGAAGAGTTGGGGGGCAGGGGCTGGGGTAAGTGGGGGAGGAACTGAGAGGGAGGAGGTTGGGGAAGCTGTAGTCTAGGGTGTTAGCTGCACACTCATGCAGACATACATAGACCAATTGTTGCATTTGCTGGCAGATTCATATGTTCATATGTTCTTATATATGTTCGATATGTAAAATCACAGTGATGCTGTTCAAGAGCAGAGGTCCTAAAATGCCTATGTTGAAAATCTGGTGACAAATGTCCATAAAATTACTGTGTTACAAGCGTGCATTGTGCAGTTTCCATGCACCCTTGTAACTTCACAAATTTGTAGTATTTTCACTCCAGATTTTCACCATTGGCATTTTTTAGATCTCCTTATGAACAGTACAGCTGTCATTTTTCACATCCTGCCCAAAATATGCATTTACACATCTGGTGCAGAATAGCGCAGTTGCTGTGGGAAATAGATGTTCAGAACAGATTAAAAAAATCATAGTGACAGTGCTCATGAGCAGAAGTCACAAAATGCCTACAGTATGTTGAAAATTTGGTGAAATAATTCCACTAAATGACTGAGTTATGCACATGCGTTGCGCAGTTTCCACTGTACACTCTGAAGTTTGAGCATTTTTAATATTTTCACTACAGATTTTCAACATTGCCATCTCTTCACACCTCCTTATGAATGGTACAGCTGTCATTCTTCACATCCTGCCAGATCTGTGTTTTCGTACATCTGGTGCACAATGGCACGGTCGCTGTGGAAACTCAAATTTCAGGACACATTGACAAAATCACACTGCTACTGTTCATGAGAAGAGGTCCCAAATGCTTTCATGAGGTGGAGGCCAGAACATGGCCATGTTGAACATTTGTACTGCAAATACCAACAAATGCCCGGGGCATTACGGTTTCTAACCATAACGTCCCACCCTGTACAGACTGACAGGCATCAGGGGTGTGCCTTGATTGCCAACTGTAATGCTCATGCCATTCCAACCCCACCCCACCCTGTAGCCACTGACAGGCATCGAGCTGTGCCTTGGACTCTTCAGCCCCAGAGTTCACTCCATTCTCTATTGCACCCATTTCAGCATATGTCCTTTTGGAGTGGGGTGACTGCAAAGCCAGACACCCCAAGGCACAAATGGGGCCATTTGCATGTCATTATGGCTCCATTTGCATGCAGGTGTGCCGATCCCCGGTGACTTGCACCTGGCGCCCTGCCAGGCTGCAGCCATCGGGGACCGATGCCCCCGGCACAGCACGGCAATGTGCCCCACTGCCCGATCGCAGGCATATGTAGAAGTAAACACCGTCCTAAATCCCTGGTGGTCCAGTGGACTGCTTGCAGCCCGATCACGGGCTTAAGCATACAAATACTCATCCAATATCCCTGGTGGTCCAGTGGACCACTTCACACCCGATCGCGGGCTTAAGTATTGAAATATATGTCCAGTATCCCTGGTGGTCCAGTGGACCGCTTCACGCCCGATCACAGGCTTAAGTATAATAACAACGCCCCATATCCCTGGTGGTTCAGTGGACGCGAGCCTGATCGCTGGGCATAACATGTAAGCCACACAGTCCCATCCCTGGTGGTCCTGCCGTTTCTTCACCCGCCACTGAGCACCACCACCCTGCCCCTGGTCAGCGGTGGGTGGCAGCTTCCACCGCTGCCGCCCACCGCCGCCGACTGACACCTTACGGTGGGGCTGTTTGCCCATTGGTCTCAGCATGGGTCAATGGTGTGCAGCTCGTGTCAATTACACAGTCCAGATATGTGGATCCATTGCATATCTGACTGTGTGTAGCACGGCTGCACACCATTGGCTCATGCTGTGGACCAATAGGTGTACAGCCCTACCGTAAGGTGTCAGGTGGTGGGGCGGCAAGTGGGTGGGGAGTTGCCACCCGCCGCTGACCGGGGAGTGGGGTGGTGGGCTCAGTGGGCGGTGGGGGGGGGTACTGCTAGACCACCAGGGATGGGTTGGTGTGGCATTAATGTTTTACTGATGCCCATGATCGGGCTGCGAGCAGTCCACTGGACAACCAGGGATATTAGACATTTAAATAGAACATATGCCCGTGATGGACCTGCGAGTGGTCCACTGGACCACCAGGGATATTGGACATATATTTCAATACTAAAGCCAGCTATCGGGTGTGAAGCAGTCCACTGGACCACAAGATATATTGGACGAATATTTTATTCTACTTGTGCCTGTGATCGAGCTTGGGGGGGCGCCGCCATGAAGGTGCAGCTGGAGCTTGGGTGGCCACCCACAGGTGGCAGCTGCTGCAGTTGCACCCTGCAGTATGGCAGCTCACCTGTGGGTGGCCAGCCATGTTCCTTTTTTTGGCTCACCTGCATGCAGTGCAGGTAGGGGTGTATGCATGGACTCAGCATCCCAGGCTGAATATCGCGGGATCTGAGGTATCATGGAAACTGCCTACCTGTGCCGCATACATTACTGATGCACTCTGGCATATCAGGATTTGTGCCAGGCTCAATCCCTGTTTGAATATCGCGCTGGGGCACATCAGTGGGTTGGGCATGGTGCAACAGTGTTGAGCCATGCACAACCCTTCTGAATATCCGGGCCATAGAATACAGCAACATTTATGCTAGGCAAGACTTTAATATACAAAGATTTATAATGGATTCTTATTCACTTTGAACTCTTGCTCGCACATAGACACACCTAAAACATAGGCTCTGCTTCTGATAAAAGTCAGGTGCATGGATGCAGCCATTATAACATGATTGCATTAGATAACATTATTTGATTGTGAACCTTGCTTTAAAAAAGCAGTTTGTTTGTGAAGTACCACTATGTGTATGTTTTGCTTCACAAAGTAGGCACTTTCCCTTGCAAAGAACATAATGTTGCACTTTCTTAAGTTGAGCAACATACAAATAATTTTGAAAAGTTTCATGACTTAAGCCAGCCCAGTGGCGCTGAGGGCTGAGGTGCTGGGTGCCTTACCTCGCGCAATGCCAGTGACCCACGTTAGGGAACGAGCACAGGCCACTGGGAATCAGCAGGGGCAGAGAAGGATTGAGCCTCTGATGGACTGATCTCCTTCTCTGGGGAGGGTGGTTCTCAGAGGTTGGTGCCTGTCTGCTCCCTAGTAGAGACTAGGGGACAGGATGCTGTGCTGTAGAAGGGGAAGGAGTCATGGCAGATGCTTATAGGGAGCAGGTGCAGACTTGTGCGTGCTGTTCTCTGCAGGCATCATTGCATGCCTCGACTCCTGGGGAAAAAATCCAGAAACCAAGTTGCCACAGCAGAATTGTGGAGGGCACCTCACAGGCTCCACTCCCGGCCAGCCATGGCACTGACCCTCTGAATCCAGTCTCTGGTGGGGGTTGGGGAACCCCACAGCTCTGCCGGGGTGGATAAGCCCTGGGGCTGGGCCAGTGTCGGATGGTGTACGCCAGGGAACAGGGCTGGGGGCTCCCTCCAGAGACAAGCTGGTTCAGTAAAAAGATATAACAAAACAAAAAAAAGTTTCCTGACTTCATACATCTGTAAATGTGTGATGACAGTTCTATGTGATAATGGTGATCACTGAAAAGCAATCACCATTATGGCGTGTGTACATCTCTGAAAATGAATTTTGGCGATGCACACTCATGGCGACTAAGAAGAAGGCGCCCAAAATCCATGCGTGTATTTTTTTAATCCTTCACCTCCCCGGGCCTCCCTACTAAAGGATTCTCAACTCCAGGGGGGTGCATGTTGGGGAAGGGTGAAATACTTTAAAAAAGAAAAAGCCAGCTGCAGGCAAAAAAAAACCTCACCATGCCGGACCCAACCCTGCACCCTGCACCTCCCAACTGACAACCCTCCCCACCATACTAGCCGACCAGCTCAGCAGATGCCTGCCATACCCCCTCCCACATACATTCCCTCTCCTTCCTTTCCCCCCAAGCATGTGTGGTTTTTGGTGTTATTCAGCAAATATAGTACCATGCTTCCTGACTTGTAACTATCCAGAATAACAATGTCACCCCCCCCCACTTGTCTGCATGTTTAAATACTAAATGTTTTATTGTTTTAAAGGTCTTTGATAGCTGCAGATTCCTGGGGAGTAAGGTTGTAACTCCTGGATTTTTTTTTTGTTTGCAACAATTTCATGATTTTTCTTGTTAGGACCTTTTCATAGGTTGAAATAACCTGATTGTTAACTGCTGGACAAAACTTTGATTTACTTCTGAATAAGGGGCTCAGTTTTCAAAAGGTGAAGAATGCCGCAAGCCCATGGTGCACTCATCATACGGCACAAGGGTCTTGTGGCATTCTCCCAGTGCCGATAGAGATTTTTACTCCCATGCGCTAAATATTGAAAGTTAGACCAGCTCCCCTGTGGTCTAACTTACGGCATGCTGTGGACCATTTTTACAAGGCTTGCACCACATATTTGGCACAAGCAGCTATAAAGTCAGGAAAGTGCCCGATGTACCAAGATTGGGTGTAGTTGTGTCAAAGGAGCTTGGTGCAGTTGTGCTAAAGAACAGGGTTGATGCAAGGCTAGATGGAAGCCCTGCATCAACCTTTGAAAGTCGAGCCCAAGGTACTTCTTATTTCATTAAAATCCATATTTTGATGTAAATTCATACCTAGTAGTTGTTTATTCATGTCCCCATCTAAAAAATTTAATTCCTAAAAAACTTTAAATCACCACAGTCCAATTCATCTATTAGATTCACTTCCATTCTTGTTATTTTGTCCCTTTCTTGTGCTCATGTTGTCGATTCTCCCTGTGTGGCTGTCCAGCAGATTGTATTGTTCCTCCCATAGTGGTTTCATCTGTCATAGATACTGTAGTTCCTGGCTGCTTGTTATGGCTTCAAAAAGATAATCCAATGGTTCTTCTCTTGAAATATTCAGCTGTTCCGAAAATCATCTTTCTGTGGATGTTTATGCTATCTTGCCAATGAAAATGCAGCTTCAGTTTAATTTTTCTTATGAACTTGAATATATCTATTTGGATTTGAAAATCATTCACAAATTGGGCAGGAACAAATGTAAGACCTTTTGATAACAAATCAGTCTCAGTTGTAAGTTTTTTATTTAAGAGATTTACAAACATATGAACATAAAAAACACCAGCAGAAACAGGCCTCATGGTCTATCGAGTCTGCTCGATTTTACAGCTAGCACCTCAACATGTAGCTGCCACACCCTCGCCTCCCCTCTTCATCATTACCCCCCCTTCACTCTGTACCAGCCCCTCTTGAAACCACCCACCATTCTACAGGATACCACCTCCTCGGGCAGAGTATTCTACCTGTCTACCACCCGTTCTGTGAAAAAATGTTTCCTGATTTCTCTCCTGAATCTTCCCCTTCCAATCTCAACTGGTGCCCTCCCATATCCCTCTCTCTTCTGATCTGGAAAATCTCTTCTGTATTAGTCTTGCTTAACCCTTTTAGGTATTTAAAGGTTTCAGTCATATCCCCCTTATTCCTCCTCTCCTCCAGGGAGTACATGTTCTGCTCACCCAGCCTATCCTCGTAGGACTTTCCCTCCAATCCCTGGATCATCTTTGTCACCCTCCATTGTACCCCCTCCAACAATTTGATGTCCTTCTTCAGGAATGGGTGCCAGCACTGCACATAGTTCTCCAGGTGCAGCCTGACCAGTGACCTGTACAAGGGGAAGGATAACCTCCCTATTTCTGGTGGAGATTCCCCTTGCTATACACCCCAGCATCTTGGATATTCAAAGGGACCCAGATTTATTATTTTTGATTGTGTATTTTCTTTTCCCTTTGTAATCTTCTCTATTCTATGAGATTTTCTCTTTCATTTCTTGCCCATCCTTGCTTTTCTTCTTTTTTCTCTTGTGTTTTTGCTGTTTTCCTTTGTTTCTAACAAAGATACACCTCAGGTGCTGCTGGTAGCTGAGCTTGTGGAGCTGCAGTCTGATTCATTGTTTTTATCAGTAGTTTCCTTTGGTCCTAGTGATTTTTTACTCTGTGATATCTGGGGCCTGATATTCAAAAACAGGCAAACAGCAGTACAATGTTTTGCACTGTGCTTTGCCCTTGCCTAAGAGTGGGAGGATGCTATATTCAGTTGGATAGTGTACTAGTGCTATCTGACTGAATATGGCAGTATATCTGTGCAGGGCTATGTCAGGTTGTGCTGCCTTGACACAGATCCCTGCTGTGCAGGGAATTGTGCCACCAGACCCAACAGAGCCAGAGAGCAAGGCATGATATTCAGAGGGACCCACACAAATGAGTCAAACTGGACATGCACGGCACTAAGGGGCCATTTGTATACCCATTATTGGCTCATTTGCATGGGTAGCAGTGGCAGGTTTGCATGGATCCACCCCGACCCTCAGTGCCCAGGCCCATCACAAAAAGGACCTCCCTGGTGTCTAGCAGCAACCCCTTTGATCACTGTGCCAGCATGTACAAATAACATCCCTTGGGCCTTGGGCCACCCCTCCATCCAATCACTGACCCAACAGAAATGAAGGACATCCCTGGTGCCCGTGGTCCCCCCACTGATCACCGTCCAACATAGAAGTAAGCTATGCCCTGGTCCCTATTGGTCTCTCCACCCTCCAATCACCAGCCTGTATAGTAATATAATATCAGCTGGTGCCTAGCAATCCCTCCAAGTATCTGATCTCCTGCCCCAACAATAAACCAGCTCCCTGATGGCCAGCGGTCCCCCTCGGTACCCGATCCCTGGCCCTGACAATACTCCAGCTCCCTGGTGCCAGTGGCTCCCTGTTCCTGATCCTCAGGCCCATGAATGACTACGGACTCCCTGGTGTCCAGTGGTACTGCCAGCCCTGGATCCCCAGCCAGGTATGAAATGAGTAGACAGTACATACTCACACAATACAAAATTGAGTGCACATAATACAAGACACAATTCCCTGGTGTCCAAGGGACCCCCCCACCTTCCAATTGCCATTCTCTGGTTCACACATCTTTCCATGGCATCTAGTAGCCCCCCCACCAAGGCACCGACCACCCACCCTGTCAACCTCCTCTTACCTGAAGTACCAATGATGCAGGAGCCCATGCAGCAACCGGCACAGCCCTCCTCACACCTCCTCAGCTGGATGCCATTTGCAAATCCTGAGAGCACATGTCCTATGTATTGTACAAGGCACACATCCTATGTACTGTACAGTACTGTATTGTACTGTAGACATTCCAGCATCCTGTTTGCCTTAATGCAGGCCTCGTCATACTGATTTGATTGTTTTAGGGAGTCACTGATGATGATCCCTAGATCTCCTTCTTCAGAGGTTATGCACAGCTTTGCCCCACTCCTTCCAGTACCCTGTCCTTGAGTTTTTGTTCCATACTGTCTACACTGCCACAGAGCTTAATATCACTAGCAAAGGGACACATCTTACCCTTGATTCATTTTTCCATGTCACTAATGAACAAACCGAAAAAGACTGGACTCAGGATTGATCCTTGTGGCACCCCACTGGTGATCTCCGCCTCTTCTGATTTGACTCCATTAACCACAAGACAGTAAGTTATGTCTATGGGAAAGGGCAAATATCTTTATTGTTAACTCAGTGGAAATTGTGGACATCTGTGCTCAAATAAGCTTGAGTCATGAGTTAACTCAAGGCCATGATTACAAATGCCCACAGCCTGGGAAATAAAATCCCAGACCTGCAGGCCTAGTTAATAGGGGCCGACATGGACATAGTGGCAATAACAGAGACCTGGTACACCACAAATCTTGACTGGGATGCACGTGTTTCAGGTAATGATCTATTCAGGAGGGATAGGGGAGTAAAAGGGGTGGTGGCCCTGTATGTAAGAGAAGGCATAAAAGCAACAGAGCTGCAGGGAAGACAAGGGGAGACAGAGGCACTGTGGGTCACCCTCGAGACAGGCAACGGCACAGCAATCTGCACAGGGGTGATCTACAGACCTCTGGTGTGTGGGGAGAAAGGGGATAGGGATCTAGGGATCAAATTCACGAAATGGCAACAAAAGGTGAGGTATTATTTCTCGGTGATTTCAATATCCCAGACATGAATTGGACCATCCCAGCAGCTGCTTCATCCAGGAGCTGTGACTTCCTGGATTTCCTTACATGAGGCGGGCCTCAGACAGCTAGTGGCTGACCAAACCAGAGACAGGCTGATTCTGGACCTCATACTGACCAATGGGGATAGAATCACAGACATCCAGGTAGAATGTCAAGTGGGATCAAGTGGGCACCACATAGTGTGGTTTAGTGTGGGGACAGAAACACAAGCTAGTCACACAAAGGCAAAGGTTTTAGATATTAGGAGGGTGGAATTTGCTAATATGGTGAGGACTAACTGAGAGACCCTGGAGAGGAGGGAGATAGGAGGGGGAGTCGAAGACTAGTGGGAATACCTGAAGAGAGCCATGGGGGGGTGACTAACCAATGCATCAAAGTTGTAATCAAGGGCAAGAGAAGGAGGAAACCACTATAGTTCTCAAGAGAGGTGGCAGACAAGGTAAAAGCCAAAAGATTGGGTTTCAGGAAATATAAGGAGACTAAAAGGAGGAGGATAGGGAGGAGTACCTTCAGAATCTGAGAGAAGTGGGGAAGGCTGTAAAGAGAGAAAAGGTGCAGACTGAAGAAAGATTAGTACAGATGGTGAAGAAAGGGGACAAGACATTCTATAGGTACATCAGCGAAAGAAGGAAAACCAGGGGAGGGATTGTAAGGCTCAAAGCGGATACAGGGTAATGTAAGGTAGGACACCTGGAGAAGGTGGAAATACTGAACACATACTTCTGTTCAGTATTCACTGAAGAGGGGAAGGGTCAGGGACTATAGCTGGGTAACAGATACAGTGGGGGAGTAGACACAAGTCCATTCACAGTGTAGAGAGTCCTGGAGGAGTGAGCAAAACTGAAGGTGGACAAAGCAATGGGGCCAGATGGCATACACCTAAGGATATTAAGGGAGCTGCGAAGAGAGCTAGCAGCACCTCTGGCAGGGTTTACCTTTCCTGACTCAACAACAATGTTGTTGAGGTTCGGTTAGCATGAGCCCCGATGTCGACAGGTGAAATTTTACCTGTCAGACATCGGGTGTTTTCCATCGATGGGTCGGCCCCACCAAACTCCCCATGCGGGGCTGTCCCAAAGGCCCCCCTTCTAGGATTGTTAATTCAGAGTTGGAGCTAACTCAAGGGGGGGCAAAGTTGGTGTGAGGGTGAAATTTTGTCCGGATTTCTACGACAATTTCAAATCTTGTTGAAATTGTCGCTGTGGGGATTTCACAGTCGGGGTTTCGCTCTCCAGTCGGCATACCCTCTGGCAGCCCTGTTCACCAAGTTACTCAACACAGGAGTTTTTCTGGAGGACTAGAAGAGGGCACATGTAGTCCCTCTACACAAAAGCAGGAGTAGGGAGGAGGCAGGGAACTATAGGCAGGTCATCCTCACCTCAGTAGTGGGTAAAAATCATGGAGGCACTGCTTAAAGAAAGAATAACATCATACTTGGAATCCAACGGGACCCAGGATCCAAGGCATCATGGATTCTCAGCAGGAAGGTCATGTCAGACAGATCTGAA
This sequence comes from Neoceratodus forsteri, assembly GCA_016271365.2. NCBI lineage: Eukaryota > Metazoa > Chordata > Ceratodontiformes > Ceratodontidae > Neoceratodus > Neoceratodus forsteri. The sequence goes on from CM057449.1 coordinate 1,607,983,429, forward strand.
AGATTTTATTTGACTGGATGATGAAAGAAGTAAATCGGGGGGGGGGCAGTGGAAGTCACCTACCTCAGTTTCACTACGGCCTTCAACACCGTCCCTCATAAAAGGCTGGTTAACAAGATGGGTAGCCTGGGCATGTGGCATAAGGTGGTAAACTGGCTTAGGAACTGGTTAACAGACAGGAGACATAGGGTGGTGGTAAGTGGGATCCAATCCTGGGAAAGGAGGGTGACCAGTGGGGTACCACAGGGATCAGTCCTTGGACCAGTCCTGTTTAATGTCTTCATAAGTGACATAATGGAAGGGCTGGAGGGTAAGGTCTGTCGGTTTGCAGATGACACCAATATATGCAATTGGTGGATACTCCTGACAGGGTGGAGAAAATGAGGAGGGACCTGGGGAAGCTTTAAAAATGGTCTGAGCTGTGGCAACTGAGGTTCAATTCAAAGAAGTGCAAAATAATGCACCTGGGATGAGGGAACCCTGGGGAAGAGTTACAGGATGGGGGGAAGGGGAGTTGCTGACGATCACCAGGTAAGAAAGTGACCTGGGTGTTATCATCTTGGATGACCTAAAGGTGTCCAGGCAGGGTGCAAAGGCTGCAAAGAGGCCAGTGGTGTGCTGGGGTGCATAGGCAGAGGCATCACTAATTTTGTTATTTATTTTTTTTAACCAGGAAAGACACACTAAGCTGAAAGTTTGTTTACAGGTGCAACCTGCGAGCACAAGGAAGTTAAGTGAGTTGCTCAGGGTCACACAGTATGCAAGTGGGGGCTGTGGGATTCAAACCCAGGTCTCCAGTTTTGTAGCTCAGAGCTTTAAACCACTGCACTATACTGCCTAGTAGAAGGCAGAAAGTGATGATGCCATTGTATAAAACACTAGTGAGGCCTTACCTAGAGTACTGTGTGCAATTCTGGAGACCGCACCTTTGCAAGAACATTAACAGGGTGAAGGCGGTCCAGAGAAGGGCAACTAAGATGGTGCAGGGCTTTCACCAGAAAACATGAGGAGAGATTAAAGGACCTCAATATGTAACCACTGGAGGAAAGGAAGGAGCAGGATTACGTGATAGAAACATTTTTTAAGTACCTTAAGGGCATAAACAAGGTTCGGGGGGACCTCTTCAAATAAAGGAGGAATTAAAGAACGAGGGGGCATCATATGAAATTTGAAGGTGGCAGGCTAAAGCAAAATGTGAGGACGTTTTTCTTCAAGGAGAGGGTGGTGGACACGTGGAAAAGTCTGCCACAGGAGGTGGTAAGAGCAAGCACATTGGAGGGATTTAAACATGCCTGGGACAGGCATAAGGGAGCCTTAGAGGTGGGAAGGAGTGGTGATAAGCCATTGACCACATAGGGTCAGAAGGAGTAAACAAGTATAGGGCTTACGGGCAGACGAGATGGGCCTGGCAGTCCTTATCTGCTGTCAATTTCTATGTTTCTATGTAACTCTGAAAGTCTTTAAAAACTGATGTCAATAGATGAATTTCAATGCTTTATTGTTCTTTCATATAGCGTCTTAACAACCCCAACATTTAGCATGTACCTATTAGGCTTTTCAATGGGATCCCTTTAAAAAATATATGAAATACATACAAAAAATATACAAATTATTAATGTGCTTGATTTTTGCAAACAATGGTTCTTAATGTTTTACATAATTGAAAACAACCTTAAACTGCTGTTACTTAATCTTTGGCAAATATTTTTTCATGTGTTCTTATGACACAGCTACACAGCAAGACAAATTAAATTTCATTGCAGTTACTTGATAACACTTTTTATTTTACTATGATTGAGGCCATGAGCCCTTTTTAATGACTCAGTTAAATGTACACATATGTGTTACTTCCCCATAACCCAAACTTGGCTTCTGTGAATTTTTCAATTAGTATATCATTCTTAAATAAAATAAACATGGTAACTTTTAAACTTATATTTCAAAAATATTTAAGAGTACTATGCCTGCTTTAGTTTCTTAAAATAGTACAACAAATTAATTTAGGAATGACATACAATGAGGAAAATGGGTCCTTGTCCCCTCTATTGGCATTAGCCTTATTTCTTAGGAGTCAGTTATAGGGGTGCGATAATGCCCTTACAGTTAGGGTTAAATCTTCACTTCTATGTTAAACTGAAAGTTTTGCATGTTAATAACTTTGCAACTGTTCAAGTGATTCACATGCAATTTGGCATGTACCATTAGGGACCAAAGATCTCTTGATGTGGCATGTTTTGGTCTGGTTGGATGTGTTGGTGTAGAAATACAGAGGGTCAAAAACATGTAAATTACCATTTTTTGTCAAATTCTTTGTCACAGCATTGCACAAAAACTGTGTGGTATTTTGGTCTATTTTGGTCTAACATGTTTAGGGAATACAGGTCTTGGGTCACAGTGGTACCTTTTCAAGGATTGGTGAAGGATTGGTGAAAATATATTAATCTGTTGCAAAGTTACCTGACAGGGAGGGGGGATGGGGGTACACTAGACCACCACAGATGAGAGTGGGTTTTCATGGGATGGGGTTCGGGGACAGGAAGGGGCCACTAGACTACCAGGAATTTTTTTGTTATATGGGGACAGTGATGGGACTTCGGGAGAAGGACCACTAGACTAGCAGGAACATTTTTTATTATACTGGGATGGTGATCACACATCGAGGGTGGGGGATTGAGCACAGGAATACCAGGAAATATTTTCTTTTAAACAGGGATAGCAATGGAACATTGGTGGAGGGGGGGAGGGACTACTGGACTACCAGGTTAATATTTTTTAAATACAGCTTAACGAGACAGGGATAGACCTCAGGGAGGAGGCAGGGACCAATACACTATCGGATTTTTTTCCTTTAAACAGGGATGGCAATCAGATATCAGTGGAGGGGGGAGAAGCACAAGACTACCAGGGAAACTTTTCTTTTATACGGGATGACAATCACACATCTGGGGATGGGGAAGGGACCACTAGACTAGCAGGGAATTTTTTTTTATATGTGGATGGCCATCGGTGAATAGAGGAGGAGGAAGGGACCAGTACAGTACCAGGGAAATATTATATAATATAGGGATGGCGATCGGGCCTTGGGGGATGGGGGAGGGAGCACTAGACTACCTGGGAATGCTTTTTACCATTGAGTAGAATGGTAATAGTATGAAACCGGATCCTGTTTTGTGAAAAAGGATACTTTATCATGCTTTGCAATTGACTACAATGGAATTAACATGATTTAGAATCCTGTTTCACTAAAAAGGATCTGTTATAATGCTTTCGCATTGAGTACAATGAGATTAGCATGATCTAGAATCATTTTTCCCAAAAAAAGTATCCATGATTGTGCTCTACCATTGATTATAATGGTATTTCCTGTTTCTTTGCCACTCCACATTTTTTAAACGGTTTCTGATTTTGATCTGAAATGTTCATGGTAGAAAGAGCTTGCCCACAAATGTGCCTTTTCCTGATTTGGTGAACAAATATTACATTGCTCTGGAGTTGTGGGGGTACATTTTGATTATTTTCCCATAGTGTAACATTGTAATGTGAGGTGTATACAGTGATTTCTTTATCACTCTGCTGTGAAAAAATATTTGCAATTTTGCTCTGAAACATTCAGGGTAAAAAGGGCTTGCTCCACCCATGTGCCTTTTGCTGCTTTCATGAAAAAAATATAACTTTACTCTGGAGTTCTGGGGGTTTAAATTGTGTTTGTTTTCCCACATGCAAATATGCAGAGCTTTATAGAGTGATGGGAGGGAAGGGCCCAGAGAGCCCTGCAGTCTCATAGAGAAGTAAGGCTACTATTACAATTTCTCAAAAATTATAGATGCATAGGAGCGCAGGGCCCAACGAGCCCTGAGCTTCCACAAGCAAATAAGGCTACAGTTACACTATCACTTTCAAGGTCATGATGATGACCTAAAAAAGCCCTACATGGTTTTGGGACCTCGCTACCTGAAAGAACTCCTGACTTCTTACTGTCCTTCCCGCTCCCTCCGATCCTCTGGTGAGGGATTGCTGGAGATTCCCAGGGTAACTTTAAAAACATCTGGTGGAAGAACATTTGCCTTTATGGCCCCTACCCTGTGGAATTCTCTACCTTGCCAGATACGCAATAGCCTGACTGTGGAGAGCTTTAAAAAAGCTTTAAAGACCTTCCTTTTTAACCAAGCATTTTTAGTGACCTGAATTATATTGTATTGTGTTTTGAATTTAATGTTGTTCATAATTATGGTTTTAAATATTATATAAAGGATATTGTAAGGGCGCCCTGAGCTTTGGAAGGGCGCCTTATAGAAATAAACATTTACTTACTTACTATCTCAAAAAATAAGGAAATTAGTTGCAAAAAACATTGTTGATGCATCAGTTAGGATTCCACCAACAAAAGTTGTCAAATGTGGTGTTAGGGTTTCCAACCCTAACATCCCACTTACACCCTGTACACAGCAACAGGCATAGGGGTGTGTGCCTTGTGGTTGTCAACCCTAATGCTCACCCGATTCTCTTATATTATATCCATCTCATCTTATTTACTCATGGAATGGAGTGAGCATTAGGGTTGACAACCACAAGGAATCCCCCCCCCAACACACACACCTGTTGCTGCATGCAGGTTGTTACGGTTGGAAATCCTTAAACCACATTTCCCAACTTTTGTCAATGGAACCCTAACTGATGCATTAACACAGTTTTTTTGCAAATAATAACATATATAGAGTTCTTTAAAATTGTGTATTATTACTCAGTTATCTTAACAGTAAAAATAGAAATGTTGTAAGTGGTACAACCTGATTTCAAAAAGATTTCCCTTTTTATGCCTACTTCTTTTAAAATTCTGTATGTAACAGTACTTTTACTTTTGCTTTGTATGAATCACATTTTATGTAAGAAATATAGTAGTGCAATTCAATGTACTCACATCTGAAGGTGTATAAGGCATTATTTCACACACAGACCAACACCCTGATGAAGCTTTCATGAGTGCAGCTCTGGGGTGTTAGCTTGGGTCATCTGTGTGTGGAGTCAAGTTTGGCTGGGCTGCAAACAAGTCACACTATGGTATGGAAATACAATATGGATTACTAGCAGCATCCTTGGGATGAGTTCATATCTGTTTAACAGATTAAATTATCAGCTGAGGCAGGCCTCTGTGGCTGGCCTAAATTAGAAAATTCTGATTTTGCACAATTTTTGTAAAAATTCCATGAAATTGCATGGAATTTTGTGGATATTTATAAAATGTTTTAACTGGTCATAACTCTGTCCATGTTGAAGATAAACATACAACATTTTGCAAGTGTTTTAATTTCTAGAAACCTAAAAAGGATGCCATGTTTCATGGAAGTTATACGGGTACAAAATCTAGCAATTTAATATTCATGTGAACATTTCTAAAAATATTTCTAGACTTAGAACTTATCCACTTTTGGAGCTAGATAATTGAAAATGTATATGCATACTTTCTTGGAAGAGCCATAGAAACTGATAAATAGAAAGGATATTTAAATTGTAAGTTACAGGAGCTCAACATTTCACAATATAATTACTTGATAAATTGTGAGAACATTTTCAAAATATTTTAATGTTTATAGCTCCATTGCTATTGCAAGTATACACTCAAGATTTGGCATACATGCTGAAGTAAATATGTCTTGGAATCTAATTCAGCTGGATAAATGTGGTTTAGTAGGTTGCAGTTTATTGCAGATACTTTAGAAATTGCAAATTAGCAACTATTGCTCAAAAATTAATTGATGTATAATAGGTAATACCACCAGAATTCCACTTGTGAAATTTAACTTTCACAAAGCACTTATCACCACTGAATCACCTTATCTGCACTAGCAAGACAACCCTGCAATACTCCTCCAACACTGATGCCTAGCATCATGCTCCATCATGACTAATGATATCCAGATACTGTACTTCTGTCACCGTGGTCTAAGTCACAACTTGTTTTAAGGCTTGGAGTCACTTGGTGCCACTATTTTCAAATAGTAAAAATAAGCATTGTTATCTGCAGAGCTGTTAAAGAGTCAGGAGGTGGCACTGTACAGAAGCAATGATACACATGCATGTGCTTCCATGAGTCATTATGTCAGTGACCTCTAGTGGTTATCTGGCACAATGCAATAATTCAGGCTAGTGCACAGTGATGTCCATGGTACTGACTTAACACTTGGCACCACTATACATTTACTATGGAACCTCCTATGAATACTGCCTTATTGCCACTTTACCCAGCCTTTACCTTACTCTACAATGGCAACTCAAGTGTACGACAGGCAAATTGTATAGACATGGCTTTGGCAAAAGTATACCATGTGACAGTACATATTGGAACTGCCTCTGGGTATCGAGTAGCATAGTTACATACTGCTAGAATGAACTGATTACTCTTTTTACTTTTGTCTAAGAGGCCAACCACATCCATTGCAATTCTCTCAAAAGGCACATCTAATCAAGGGTAGGGGCACCAGGGGCACCTTGTCTTTTTTAGTCACTGGGGCTACTTTCTGACATTCAGCACAAGAATTGCAACAGGTAGCAACATCTTCATTAATCCAAGGCCAGTCAAATCTGTACTACAATCTGGCAAGGGTGCCATCCCTCCCTGAATGACCAACAAAAGGCTTATCAGGTGACATCTGTAATATAGAGGATAATGGCTGGGGATCGGGTGATAACCACTCTGTAATCACCTTGAGTGGTTGCTAGGGCAACATGGTAGACCTCAAGTGCAACTCGAGAGGTTTACTGTAGCCCTAGCAACCATGAGAGATTATTTCAGAGTGGTTGTCACCCCCTCCCCAGCCATCATCTTTTATATTGTATGGTGAAAAAAACACTGCTTGCATTCTATGTGTGAGAATTATGGAACTCTGGTGCATTCTTTTTTGTTATGCCACTGTTTGGAAGTTCCGAAGTGTGGTTAACTTTTAAAATTCTAAACAGTGCATAACAAAGCTGTGTGGCTGCTGATTATGGTGGTTAATAGGCACTTACCATACATTATAACTCAGTTCTACACTTTTGTGGTATAACCAATTGTTCTATTTGTTCTTGCATCTGAGGATTAACACAGACTCTGTACAGTAGGCCATTACATTTTTTAAACATTGGTTCACCCTGTTCTTATTTTCCTCACCACCTGCTAAAAGTACCCTTGGAGTGAAACATCCTTATTTTGCTCAGAAACAAAGTCATAGTTATCAGTTTAGTTTCAGCATTTTCATCTATTAATTGCTTATGTCATCAGTCTTTTGTTGCCACTATTTTCATTTTCAGGCATCTTCTTTCTTTCCTAAATTTACATATCTTGGAGCTGGGCTCAAACAAATCCACATCAAAGTCACTGAAAGGAAAAGAGTCCCCATCATCTGAGATTTTCTTTTCCTGTGCTCTTGTTACCACTTCTGCTGAAACTGCAGGTTTCAGTTCCTCTGAGATTAACTCAGTAAATCCTGAAAAGTCATTTCCAATAATCACAGATACAGGTAACTTCGGTACTACTCCTACTTTCATTTGGTGTGACACCCCATTAATATTCAGTCACTTGGGTGATGGGATAGTATCAAGTGTCCCCATGAATGCAGATGACACCAGTACCTTGTCCTTTTGCACAGTACTTTCCCAGCACATCAACATGCACAATGGCTTATCTGCTTCCCAAATCAATAAGTCCATTCACAGTCTTGACATCTGATAAATACTTGCCCGAAATTGCTAAGCCCAAATCTGCTCCAATGTTACCCTCCTAGGGCCCGATACTAGAAAGGTGTCGCAAGTCACCGCCAAACTCAATTTGTGCCATCCGCAACTGCGACATTGACCCTGCGCCCTATTCTAGAAGGGTCAGGGTCATCGCATCTAAGTCCTGTGACTTGTGACATGTGGCCAGGTATGTCAAACTGTGGGCTCACCTGGTGAGCATGTCGCAAGCCACAACACAGGGTGTAAATGCCGTCTCCAAGCCCAGCAAGCCATAGGCGCCCTGCAGGGCTGCCCACCCCATCCCCCGAATCTCCTTTTGCAATGTGCCCCAGGGTGGTGCAGTCAACCCCCCACCCATGCCCGACTCTGGTGGACAGCCGCAAATGCAGCAAATACACAGTGAAGCCCTGGTAGTCTAGTGCCCTCCGATCATTGTATAATAAATATACATTGCCTCCATGTCCCTGGTAGTCTATTGTCCCCCCGATCGCTGTAGTATATATAGACATCTCCCCCATTTCCCTGGTAGTCTAGTGACCACTCCCCGATTATTGTAAAATATTTAAACATCACCCCCATTTCCCTGGTGGTCTAGTGGCCCCCCATCCCTCCACCCAGCCATGCCAGTCCACCCAGCACCCCCCCATCCCCAGCTGGCAACTGGCACAGCCCACCTCTCACCTCCACATCCAGTTGCCAACTGAGCAGTGTAGGAGCACTACTGCAAAGACACTGGACCTGCCAGATCCTCCAGCTTTCATAGCTTGCAAGACATCCAGCCATCACTGCATCTCTTATCTTCTCTGCTGCTCCTGTTGCCTCATCTCTTCTCTCCTCTGCTGCTTCTGTTGCTGCATCTCTTCCATTCTCTGCTTCTCTGTCTCTCTCTTTGTCATATAGTCCACAATTTGAAGATGGCAGACAGGCTTTTAGCTTCTATCCCTGCCTGTTCTTCTTCTTTCATCACTGGTTCGAGCAGTACAGTCTCAGTTTGGACTTTGTTTTTGCTTCTAGTTTGGCTGCCATTCTTCTGGTAATCACTCCTGGGTTTGCTGTTGCAAGATCCACACCTTTCTTCTAATCTTCCTTGGTACCAGGTCTAGTACACACACAAACACACACACACACACACACATACACACACACACACACACACCGATCGGTCAGCTCCTAACCCGGTGCTGCCAGGCTTCAATCCCCATAATTTGACTGGCTCCTTGGGACTGTGGCCACTTCCTGATTGGATGCTGCAGATCCCCATTGAGAAAGCAAGCATTCGAGTCTCCTTTTTCAAATCACAGCTCAGCCACTGCCTTGTTCTATTACTCTCTGGACAGGTTTTTGGCCCACTACCCCAGCCCCATCTCCCTCCTTTATTAATTACACTTTCCCACTGATCCTCGCCCTCTAAGGCCTCATACTGGTCAATTACAGCAACTTCCTAAATGGGATCTCCTCTCCTGCAGCTTCTTAAAGGGGCAGACCTCTCTCGTGCTCAAATTTGACAAATACTACTGACTGCCCTATCTTAATCACATGCTCTTCACAACAGCCTCCCACTACCAGTGTCTTACCACTGCTTTACCCCTGGACATAGTTTCTTCTACCACACTCAACTTTGTACCCTACTTCTCTGTTCCCTCACTCATTGCTGTCCTGTCACCTTCCCTCTTTCTGGCCACCAGCATGGAGTGTTCAAAGCAGTTCCACCGCCCCTACTTACCCTCACTCCTTGTTCTCCCCCTCTGCCCCTCTTTGCTCAACTCCCCTCACCCTACCCTTCCCTCCCATCCCCATCTCCACCAGTTTTGCCACCCCAAATCCTTCTCACACTCTCCCTCATTTCTCTCACTCTCCCCATATGCCATACCTCCTTGCCTCCTCCTTTTCTCCCACCCCACTTGCGTATCCAAATCCAACCCTGCCCCTCCCCACGAAAGTTCCTTCATCAGCCTTTGCCTGTTCCATGAGTTCTCTCCTTCCTACCACAGCCATGTCTTTTTCACCCACCACTACACCAGGCTATACTCCAACAAGCTGTCTTCATTTGTGAACTGCAGGCACATAAGGACCCTCCTCCTACTACTCCTTATCTCAGGCTCTATTCACCTCCATCCCTGGCCCCACACCCTCTACTAATTTACCTCCCTCCTCCCCAAACCCACTAAACAGCTCACCTTTGCTCACCCGTAGCATTACAAAGCCTTTTGGCAAAAACCTTAATCAAGTCTTGGTGGGCTAACACTTTTGATGTCATTGCCCTCACCGAAACCTGGATGAAAGAGGACATCTCCCCTAATGAAATCCTCCTTGAAGGTTACTCAGTCTTTAGAAAAGACAGGGTGGGGTAGTATGGGGGAAGCTGCCTCATCTGGGTTGCCGATCACCTCCTTGCCACTGAATTCGAACCCCCACTGCCCACCTCCTCCCTCGAGACCATCTTGATTAACCTCCTCCTTGGAGTGGATAAAATGGTAACAATCAGTGTGGTGTACCTGCCCTCCTCCTCCTCCTCGTCACCCAGTGATCATGACCTCTTCCTTGATATCAAGACTTCCCTCCCCCAAGGGAGAGAGATTGGATCATCCTAGGGGACTTCAATCTAAACTGGCTGTCCCCTCACTGTGACTCCACCAAGGGATCCATATTTGGCCTTGGCCTACACCAGCTCATCACTGAACCTACCAGAACTAACTACAAAACTGGATCTCAATCCTTCATTGATTGGATCCTGGTCTTACACCCCTCCCATGTCACCACCTCTGAAGTTCTTCCCAACTCAGTCAGTGACCACTGTGCTGTTTTCTGATGATGGTCCACAAAAGCACTCCCCCACCCACACAAATTCATTCAAACCAGGCAATTGAAGAAGCTGGATGCCTCCAAGTTTTCCAAAGCCACCCTAGCCCAAGACTGGTCCTTCACTGAAAACATTTCTGACATCTGCAAAGCACTTGAAGCCTTTAGCAATAAGTTCCTTGCCCTCTGCGACTGCTTCATCCCACTATGGGTCACCCCCGAACTTTGTAAACTAATGAGGGATAGGGACTGAGCCTGGAAGTTGTACAGAAAACACAAAACCCCCCAACTCCTCCAAGACTTCAAAACCCTCAGGAACAGGTGCAAATCTTCCACAAGATCTGCTAAATCCTCCTTCATCCTGGAAAAACAATGTACTGCCCAGGGGAACCCTAGGAGGACCTGGAACATTCTTAACAACCTTATTGGTAGAGGAATTTCTGAAGAACATATTTGTCTCACCTCCAAAGGGACACCCACCACTGAGTCAAGTGAAATAGCCTCCTTTTTCAATAAATATTTCAGTGACCTCGATGAGTACAAGCCCAGCTCCACTCCTACCCCATTTACCGCCGCACCCTTCCCAGTCTCCCACCCTAAGTTCCATTTTAGATGCCTAACCCTTGGTGAAGTGGTCAAGTTAATCAGATCAAACAATCCAAGACCATCCAAGGGCGCCAATAATATTGACTTCAGAGTTCTCCATCTTGTCTGTGACTCCCTGGCCATCCCTTTCACTAACATCCTCAACCACTCCCTCTGTATGGGGTCCTTCCCGAAATCATGGAAGTGCACCATTATTAAACCACTTTACGAATCCGGTTCCAAGGATCTAGTATCCAACTACCATCCCATCTCCCTCCTTGCCCCTCTCTTCAAAATTTTAGAGAAAGTGGTCCACAGGCAAACCATGGAATTCCTCTCCAAATACAATCTGCTCACAGAGGCCTAACATGAGTTCCATGCTTGTTACAATACCAAAACTGCCATCATCAAGTTCACCCATGCCATAGACAAAGCTAACAATGAAGGCCTCTACACCAGTGCTGTGTTCACAAACCTCACCAAAGCCTTCAACCTGATTAATCATGAAGTCCTCCTCCGTACCCTGGCTGGCCTCCATTTCTCACCTGAGGTCTGCCTCTGGTTCAAGGATTACCTAACGGGCAGATCCCATCACACTATTATTGGTGGTGTCCTCTCTGAATCCTGTCGCATCAAATATGGTGTCCCCCAAGGGTCCATCCTTAGCCCTCTTCTCTTCTCTCTGGTCATTAACTCCTAACCTGACATCTGCACCTCCTCTGAACTCATTCTCTATGCTGATAATGCAGCCCTTTTCTGTCAGGACAAAAAAAAATGCTGTCATTAATAAACTCCAATTTGATTTCAGCAGATCTCATGCCTGATTCACGTCCAAAGGACTTGTACTCAGCTCCAAAAAAACTAAGTTCATGGTTTTCTCCAGTCTCCACAAACCCCTTGGCTTTGACCTCTCCCTCTATGACAACCTTGGTAACTCCACTGAAAGAGTCGATGAATTTAAGTACCTTGGCTTACTCCTGGATAGCCACCTCAATTTCAATGCTCACACTAGCCTCACATCAAAAAAGTCCACCAATGCCTCAGTATCCTCCACAGAACCAAGTGTTACCTTAACAGGGAATCCAAACCCCCCTTAGTCTCCAGCTTCCTCCTTCCTGTCTTTGACTATGGTTCACTTGTCTACCTCCCCTCACCTCTCCATCACACATTTCTCCAGATTTCAAAGCTCCTACCACAACATTATCCTCTTTGCTTCTGATCTACAAAAACTCACACACCACTGCAACCTTTATAAGCTCACCAGTCTGCCCTCCCTTGAGGCCCACATCAACTGCAAGATGGTTACCTTCTTCTTCAAACTCTCCTGTGGACTCCTCCCTGATTGTCTCACCTCTCTCTTCCAGACAGACACCACCATCAGGACCACTAAACTGTCCTCCACTCTCTCTTTCACTGTTCCTTTCTGCCAGACCACTCAAAACCAGAGAACACTCTCCTTTATGGGACCCAAGCTCTTCAACTCTCTCCCTCCCGAACTAAAACTCTGACCCTCCACAAATGCCTTCAAACACAATATCAGAAGATATTTCTCCCTCACCTGCACCTGCTTGCAGCCCTAATCTGGCTCCTCTTCTGCACTCTTTTCCCCTCACCCTCTAGCTATCCACCTCTGGTGCTTACCCTTTCTTTCTGGCACTTGTAGTATTGTTAATCCAACTAGGCTAGCTTTCAGATTGCACTTAAATATTTTATTTCCCACTGTTAAATTACTGTTAACTCATTGCCTCTACAGGTTCACTCTGAGATTACACCACTTGCCTCCTGAATCTCCTGCATACTTTTAACAGTGAATCCTGGGCCTTTCTAAACAAAATCAAGCCATAGTCAGCATGTTGCAAACAAATGCTAATATCTCAATAACTGTACATGCTAGACACAAAGTATGAGTTGCAGAGTTATTCAGCACAAAATTGCCTTTCCAATGGTGGCATGCATGCAATAATAAGTAATTTTGTTTTTTTCTATGCTGGTCGAAAGAGCAAACTAAATTTTTTTTCACTAAAAAAGAGAAACATAAACCATTTTTTGTTGGAAAATATATAAAATATCAGCACCAAATTAAGCATACAGACATTATATGGTGTTTTAATATTATGTTAGTTAAAAAAAGATATCTTTTTACTATAAAACATAATTTTTCCCCATTTTAGTCAAGGTACTTTGGTTAGATTTGAGGGCTGAATCTCAACCACACACACCATATCATAAACAAATGCGTATAACTCCAAAAGTATACATGATACACACAAAGTATCAGCATGAAAGTTGATTAGCACAAAAATGCCTTTCCAATGGTGCTATGCAACCAGTTGTAATCAATACGGTTTTTATTTTACACCTGATGAAGTGCCACAAAAGTGAATTTTATTCAAGCTGCTTAGGTGAATCTTGATGGAAAACATGTCAGCCATACACACCATACCATAAAAAAATGTGAATAACTCCTAAAGTATACATGATATACACAAAATATCAGTGGCAAAGTTGTTCAGCATAAAATTACCTTCCCAATGGTGGTATACAAATAATAATATGTAATTTTTTTTAAGCTGGTTGAAACAGCAAAAAAAAATTTTTTTCACTAAATTAGGCAACATAAGCCATAAACACCATACCATAAACAAATGCAAATAACTCCTAAAGTATACATGGTATGCACAAAATATCAGTGACAGAGTTGTTCAGCATAACATTACCTTTCCAATGGTGCTATGCAGTCAAATATATATTATATTCTGTTACATTATATATTAAAATATATAAGTGACTTCTCCAGACGTTGCTTGGGCACACTGGGAGTCAGTAGCTGGCTTCTGCAGACGTCCTCAGGACACACCAGTGTTTTTTTACTGACGACTACAGGCGTCTGCTAGGAGACAATGAGTTAAACCCTCACTGAATTCTCAATGTCACCTTGTATTTGTTAATTCACCAAGGCTAGTTTATGGTTTGCTCTTTAGTCTATATTATCCTGATTTTATGTACCATTGTATTAACCCTCACTGTAAGTTACATGTTTTAGCCTATGTCATGTCTCATGATTGTTGTATGTAACTGGATGCTTGTGTAATTGGGCAGCAATGCTCACATGCCTTTCCAGTATAACCAATAAAAATGAAATGAAATGAAGGAATGAATAAAATAACTCTTGGCTTAAAGTATGCATGGCATAACCCACACTTATTGTGACACTATCTTTCAATGAGGCAAACATCAGGAAGCATAGAAAAACCAGGAGAAATTATAAAATTCACAAGTAGCATTTTATTATCATCAGTAATGGTAAAAATAAAAAATGAAATGGTTCAGTATAACTATTTACAAAGGCAATACAAACAGAGAAGACAAAGTCCTTCATCTGAGGGTATCTCTAATTCTATGTTTCAGTCTCTTTTCCTCTAACAAAAGATTGCTGTACATTTTATAATAAGTCTCTGCCTGGCAAATAACTTCTGCAATCTCATCTCATCTCATCTCATCTCATCTCATTAAGAGGCATTCTGTTTTTCACAAAATGCATCAGAACTTCATCAATTTCCTTGCAGGTGCAACAAAATAGAACATGGTGTCCCAGAACAAATCTCCCATTGACAGCTCTGCAAATGAGTCTGTGCTGCATCTCAAGGTGAACCCTCCAAGTTCCAAATAGTTTCTGCAATAATTTCAACCATATAACTATATACATTTTCAAACCAAAGGATCACAGTTTCACAAAAAGATTCATATATATTTGTATAACTCCAGATATGTGAGGAGGAAGAAAAGATAGAAAAGCAAGAAACAGTAAGTGAAGGCAGAGAGACAGAAGGAGGCAGAGTACAGTGAGACAATTAGAGTGATCACTTCCTAGGTCTCACAAGAAATTCTGATTGTGCAATCAGACAGACAAGAGACAGAAAAGGAGAGAACAGAACAGATCCTAGTGTTTAACTCTTTCTGCATAACAAATGGGTCAAGGTCTTATTCAAACCTGTTATATCCAAATAGTACACAAATTTACAAAAACTCATGAAATTCAACATCCATTACTGGTGTTATTGTGGAATCTTTGGCTGCTTATAACTTGACCAGCGTTTGAGGATGAAATTGAAGAGTTGACACACACATCTTTTTTTTTTTTTTGTATTTTTTCTATATTGTTTTTTCTCCCAGCTGACAGCTCATCTCTCAGGGATATACCCTGTTCACAGGGATATACATTGATCAGGCCAAACCCAGCCATCATTCAGTTGGTTACTGTTTTTTACTCCAGTATTTTTTTTCCTCCCATTTCAGCTGGTGGGGCAGAGCCTCTGTCAGCCTCACAAAGGCACAGCTTTCTGTGTGGTAGGAACAAGCTCCTTGGTCAGCCACAAGGTTCACTATGTTGGTGGAACCCACCACCAACCTTCCCTGACTGAGAAACACTGATGAGCAGCAACTGTCTCAGCCATAACCTGCCTGGGCTTGCTTCTGAAACCAAGTCGTCAGCATGGTGGTACAATGCTCTACTGCTAGGCCATAGGGGTTGTCCTCAGAGCCTAATTGTTAGGGTCAATGAACCTTAAAAATTGATGATATTCAGTTTTCTATTTTAATGTTATAGTGGATTAAAATTCTTCAGTTTACATAATTGTGAAATGTAATTTTAAAATGTCTGCATGTTTGGAGGTTTATAAGTCAGTCATCTGTAATTACAGAAATTTGAGACTTGGTGAACAGCTGTATGAGTAAAATCACCACACCAAAGTTGGTGAATGTTGGATGAATACTGTTTAAATTAAATGGAAATAACTGAAATCATAATTTTTGAAAATTTCATCAATATTTTTGTGGAAATGTTTTGACATTTTGTAGAAGTGAATTTGTAATCTCACCAAAATATTGCTGGTGGAAGATACATTTTGCCCAGCCACACTGGCTGCCCCATTAACCAGCACCCCTGCCTAGCTGGAAGCATACATAACCATTTGGGTGAGTACTCGTTGCTGAGAAACGGGCATTCAAATCAAACAAACTAGATATACCAATATGCCTTTATCTGCTGACTATTTTCATATGTTTGTATGTTTGTATTATGGTTTGCAGTCACAGGAATTTTGGCAAATTGCTGAAGTGGTGTTCCTTGAGGTTCTTAGTGATAATGCTTAACCCTCCCCAGAGCCCCTAGCCTCATGACCCAAGCACAAGCTGCAGGTCCAGCCCTGTGCATAAACCTACTGTAGTGCTTGGAGATAAACAATTATGCCTCTCAACATGTGGCCATAGAATCAGTCATAACTTTTTTTTTGTTTATTGTGATTGTTTATTGTGAAAATATTCAGATATTTTATTACACAGGGCTCTGCTGGACCAACTTAAAGTAGGAGATCATGCAAAACTTTCTTTAGACAGGGTCCTGCAAGCTCTGTGTGAAGCAACAGATTAAGGGCATTCATCAGTTGCTTTGCAATCCATGAGATCATGTATAACTTTCTTTGCTCAGTGGAGGGGGTAGCCTTAGAGCTTGAATCCCAAGGAATACCACACCATCAATCACCTGTGAGATACTGAAAGCCAAACAAACCTACTTCAAAAGTGGGCTTTCTACCTCCTTGGGAAACAGCCACAATTTCTGGAACAACATAAAGGAGATCACAGGCAAGCCAAATAAAATGTCCTCATTGATGATTGTGGATAACAGTTCCACCATTCACGACCACAAATAAATTGCAGATGGATTTAATTCAGTTTTCTCTGACCTTTTTAGTATACTAACCCCAGACATCTTCACTGTCTCTGAAAACCTTGCAAATTCCATCAACTCCATCCCTCTGCCTAATACACCCCCCTTTTATTTGAGGATAGTCACCCTTGCCGAGACCCGGTGTTACCTTGTCAAGGTGCTTGGCAAAAGGAGGTTTACTGGTGAATCCCTTGATCTACAACTCCTCCGGCTCACTCTTGATACAGTTCTTTTTCAGCTCACTAAACTGTTTAACCTATCTTTCACTCTAAGACAGTTCCCCCACAAATGGAAAGCTGCCATTGTTATGCCAGTACATAAAAGGGGGAACAGGTCCCTACTCTTCAACTACTACCCCATATCTATCCTCCCTCCTCTCTCCAAAGCTTTAGAGCATATCATGTCTGACCAACTCTCTGTATATTTTTATCAACATGGTGTCCAATACGCCCAGCAACACGGCTTCCACAGACCACACAGCACAGCCACCGCCCTTCTTGAATACACCAACCACATTCATAAGGCACTTGACCAGGGTAATTTATTGTGTGCCATTTACATAGACCTCACCAAGGTGTTCAACACCATCAATCACCTGCTCCTACTCCACTTCCTCCCTGCACTAGGACTCTTGAAAGGGGTCATCAGTTGGCTTGGCAGCTACCTCAAGAATCAAACACAATGTGTTAAGATATTTGATACCCTGTCCTGTAACCTCCCAGTTCACTCTGGAGTCCCTCAGGGCTCCATTCTTGGCCCGTTACTTTTCAGCCTCTTTATCAACAACCTCCCTAAGGCATGCAACAACCACATGATCCTCTGTTTAGATGATGCAGTAATCTTTTCCACCCAACGCTGAAGTGCTTCCACCCACTGCTAACCTGCAATCTATCTTCTCCTTGGTTGAGACCTGGTTTCAGCAGCATTAATTTATTAATGAACTATAAGAAAACCAAGTCCATGTTGTTCTCTGGTATCCATAACAAATACAGATTTGCTTATCTTACTATCACCAACAAACAAAATCTCCCACTACACCAGGTTATTGACTTCAAATACCTAGGTGTAAATCTAGATAGCTCACTTACATACCAACTCCACATCAATCACATAGCTAAAGTCATAAACGTCAGGCTCGGGGGTCCTATATTGGCACCGTCATTGCCTCACCACTGAGGCACTACACACTGTGGTTACAAGTTCTATCCTGTCCATCATTGATTATGGGCTCACTATGTATGGCTCAGCCACTGACACCACCCTTAATCTTCTAAAGGTGATGCTCAACAATTGCTGTCGGCTTATCACTGGTGTACACAAGCAAATCCATACTTGTGAGTTCTATGCCCATACTGTCTGGCTCCATTTTAGGGACAGGATCATGTGTCAAACCTGACTTTTTGCTAAGAAGATCAGCTTTAACCTCACTGCCTCTGCTTCCCAAGTGCTGCTCCAGCAAGCCACTAACTGGTGACACACCCGCTGTGCAACCAAGCATCCCTACCTTGCCCCCCTATGCCGCATATCCCTAACTCAGTGCTCTTTTTCCTTCACAGCCTCAACCTGGCTTAATGCCCTTCCACCTGAGGTTGCCTCAGAACCAAAACTAGGTCCTTTCAAATCCAAACTGTACCAATACCTCACCTCTTGGGACCAATGTGACTGCACTTGCAAAGCTCTAATCTCTCTGTCCCCCTTCCCTCCTGACCCCATCTTCCTCTTCTTAGTCCTCCTTGCCTGGCAACCTTGTCCCACTTTTCCCTCCTCCTTACCTCTATTGTGTTATTTCTGTCCCCCCTCTTCCTCCTGTCCTTCCCCTACCCTTTCTCCTTCCCCTGCATCCTCTTAGCTCTACTGCTCTCCCCCTCCCTCATCCTATTCCTCCACTCACCTCCACATTCTCCCCCCGAACTTTTTCTCTCCCCCCATTTTTCCTTTTGACAGTGCTGTTTCCTGGCAGCTAAAGACTGAGTTTTCTTGATTTGCTCTTTCAGACTATCTAATTTTGGTCTTATGTATGTTATCTGCCATGCTTCTTCTCAATTTTACTCTTTTGTACAGTTTTGTTTATAAGCATGTATAGTCTTGTTTTGTATGTTTATCCTTTGACATGGAACCTTTGCAAATGAGCCTTTGGCTCAAATGTAACTATAAATCTGAGAAATAAATAAATACATTTGCCAAGACTTCTGGGGCTACAACCCATAATGTTTTTATTTCCTTACTTTGTGCTTTTTATATTCTTCAATCCTTATGTCTGCATTAGCATAGTTTCTTGTAATTAATTTACTTTCTTTTTGCGATAGTGGAATCACATACTCATTTGTGCAGGTCCTGAAAGGGCTTGTACAAAATAATGCAGACACACAGAGCCCTCCCAACCCTGCCTCAAGTGAAGAGTGTATTTCCCTGTGGATCCTCCATCTGGCTGCAGATAAACAGGGTCCTCTGGGCCCTGTACAAAGGGAAGAGACCATCTCACTGTGGATGCACAGGGCCCTCTATACTCTAGGCCAGGGATAGAGACCATTCAGCTGTGAATGGAAGAGTACATCTGACTTGGGACAGGCAGGATCAAGTGGCCATGCAACTAGCACAGGGGGAAAAATTCAAAATATCCTTCTAAGAAACATTTGCAAAAGCAAAAAGAGCTCATGAAAGCATTTTCATACATCAGAAAAGCTATTTGATGAAAAATAAATATGTTTTGGCTTCTGTATGTTGTAACTTGGTAAGTCTGAATTGTTAGTGAAAGTAGCAGCCATATTTTGACAAAACATAATGTAAAGAATCCCTTAAACACATTAACCTGTCAAACACATAACTTACAGCTGCCAAATCTACCTCATACAGCAATTGTTAGTGCATAATCATTTCCTGCCTTTTAAAACTGGTAAAACACGAAAATGACGTATGAAACCACAAACACGAGTACCAAAGAATAGTCATGGACCCATAATACATTTGTTATATTTGTACTTGTCTCAGCTGACTTGTTACTGTCTCCAATCAGCCTACCTGCTTGTTGCAATTCAAATTAGCTGTCTTTTGCTTTAGAATAAGCCTGCTTATTTGTTTCTCAAATCAACTAGCTATTGTGTTTTAAAGTTTTCCATCCATGACTGCTTTTTAACCATATGCTCATGTTACATATGCTATGTTTCTTTTTCTTTTCTTTGATTGCTAATTACTGTTTCATTCCGTTGCCTATCTGTTGCTACTCAGCTTTGCTCACCCCTCACCCCTCACACCTGCTGCTGTATTCTCTCACTCATTTCTCACCTTCTATACCTGCTCCTTACCCCAGCTCTCCTCCTTTCTAAAATCCTACCACCACTTTACCCTCCTCTTGGAGGAATCTGTCTCCCTTCTCTGACCCCTTCATTCTATTACCCTTGCTCTGCCTACTCCTCAGGGTCTTTCTCTGACCACTTCTCCTTCTGTTCGCTTACTCTCCTCCCTCTCCCATCTCCTGCCTCCTCCCCAAGAATGCTTCTATGGCTACCTACTTTCCTCATCTACCTCCCCCTGCTCTCTCCCACCCTCTCCTCCCTTACTTCCCCCCATATCCTCCTTGTCCTCTCCTATCCTCTACAACCCTTCCCTTCCCCCTCTTCTCCTTATCCATCCTGTCTCCTACAGTCCTCCCCTGCTGCCTTAGTTTCCCACTTTCCCCATCCAACCTGGCCTCCTTCCTACCCGCTCTTCTCACCTCGAAAGTCTCCACCACTCTCTCAGCTTATTTAACTGTTTCCCCCTTGCCCTCTCCCCCCAGGCTGTAAAAAGGATAAATCCCTTTCCTTTCTAGCCCTCCTCCTCTTCCTACTGTTCCCAGCAGTAGATGTGGAACTGAATCCAGGCTCCCCTCCTCACCATCCCCCATTCATAAAGGTCTTAACTTCTACCATTTCAACATTTGAAGCCTCCTTCCCATTAAGGAGTGGGTCTTGCAACACTCCCCAGATATCCTCTATATATCTGAAACCTGGCTCTCCTCTAGAGTCCCAGACATACACCTCACCCTCCCTGAATTTTACCTTTTCCACTAGGACAGTTAAACATGATGGAGGTGTTGCCATTTACACTAGCAGTAACATTTCCTGCTCTGTCACCTTCAAAGAGGCCATCCCCTCCTCCCACAAGCTCTTGCTGCTCAAATTCTCTCTCCTTTCCACCCTCCCTATACTTGTTGGCATCCTGTATGCCACCCCAAAGATTTCTTCCTTGTCTTTAATTAACTACCTCTCTGCACTTGTCTCCCACTCTGCCTTAGGTGAACTCATCCTTCTTGGTGACTTTAACCTAACTGGCTCTCCCCAAATTCAAAGCCTATCCAACAATCCATCAAATCCATTAATGTCTCACAACTAATCTCTGAACCCACAGTTTAAACCTGCATTCCTCTAACCAAACCCTCCAGGACTGGGCACTATACTGTCATCCCCATCATGTTTCATCTGCTAATATGCTCCCTAATATATTGAGTGAGCATGGTCTTGTTTATTGTGTCAGGAAGACTTGCTACCCAAAATCCTATGCATAGTATATTTGGAACAGATCCCTATGGTTTCTCAACTCTTATGCTCTCTTGAGTGATCTAGCCTCTGCAGACTGGTCCTTGGTCTACTCTGCTCAGGATATTGACTCAGCCCTATCACACTTCATTGCCATCCTCACTCACACCTGGAACACCCATGACCCCTTCAGAAGAACACTTCCACCACTCTTGGATTACACCTAACCTCCTACAGCTCTGCAAAACCAGGGACAAGGCTTGGTGCCACTTTAAGACCTCTCACTCTGACCACCAGTACTGCAAGTCCTTCAGAAACTCCTGCACCAAGGATATTTGTGCAGCCAAGGCCCATTGCTTCAGTTCTAACCTTCAGTCCAACCTAAGCTCCCCTTCCAACTTTTGGAAATTAGTCCACTACCTCTTCAACTCAGCACCCCCTCAAACCCTCCCCCCAGCTGATGGTTGACTGGTATCTCACCACCTTGTTGTCACCTCCCTCTTCAACAAATACTTCACAACTTATGCTACTCCCTAATGGTCATCAAGCCCCCCACCCCAACCCTCCTCTGATGGTGATTTCCAGTTCCTTTTGTCTCCTCTAAGGAAGTCTTCCTTGCCCTCAAATCTCTCAACCCCTCTAGGTACAGCCCTGAGAGCTTTGACCTCAAACTCTTCCACATGTCTTTACCACAATTCTCTCTCACTCACCCACCTTCTAAACCTCTCTTTCTCTCTTTGTACCATCCCTCATGCCTGTAAAACTGCTGAGGTACTCTCTCCACAAAGGGGTAGACCCATCATCCCCCATAAACAACAGGACAGTCTCTCTCCTACCTTCCCTTGCTAAACTGCAGGAGTCATTAGTACACTACAAATTAGTCAAATTCCTTGACTCCTCCTCCTACCAACCCCTCATCCAGTTGTTTTCTAAAAAAAAAAGCACTTCACAGTCACCTCCCTTTTCTTCATTACTAACTCAGTCCTCACAGGAATGAAGAGTCTTATCACAGTGACTGTCTGTCATGATCTCACTAAGGCTTTCAACTCAGTTTCCCACACCCTCCTCTTAAACAAGCTGTCATCAGCAAGTCTTTTCTCTGCAATGGTTCTGTGGTTCCACTCCTATCTGCCCAACTGCCAACAATCTATGCAGGTGGGTGGTGTTCTATCTCCACTCCCCCCATTTTTGCAGGTGTCCCCTAGGGGTCTATCCTAGGCCCAATACTATTCTAGATTTTTCTTAATGACCTCCCCTCCATCTGTGTCTCCTCCCATATTCATATGTACAGTACACCTATTTTACTGTCATCTATGCATCTGGCTCCTCCACACTGCTGTAGCATCTTCGCTATAATGAGACGTCCACAATGTATTACACTGGTTTCAAGCACAAAGTAAATACCCAAAAGTCAGTGTTAATGACTTTAGGCACCAGCCAAAAGTTAGCAAGGCTATCACCTCTCCCCATGTTCTTTACCCTTGATGGTACCCAAATGGCAGTTGTGCACACTTATAAATACCTTGGAGCGTGACTTGACAGTAACCTAGACTTCTCAGCACACATTGATGCTATACACCCAAAACTGCACCCAAAACTAGGCATCCTTTACTGAAACAAGGACTGTCTCCCTGCTTTTCTTTGCAAATAGAATTTTTATTTATTCATTTACTATCATCATTTACAGACATACAGTTCTTCAAATGTATGTTAAAGTTCTATGATGCATCATTCCAATATCATTAATGTTATCTTCAATCTGTACATAGGTGGTGTATATCTCTTTAAGAAACAAGGGACAGTTCATGAGTATCCATAACCTATACATCAAAGTCCTCTTTTTTCCAATCTTCTATGTTTTTGTTGAAGACATTCCACAGTGGTTCATAAGATTGATAGTATTTGAGATTATAAAGTGTACATAAAAATAACAGTTTCTATTTTAGGAAAATATAGCGTATCTGTGGGTGCTTCCAAATTTTAAGAATCAGTCTCTTCACAGCCATAATACCAGCTTTCAGAATGAATCTGTATTTTATGTGCATTATGCAATCTTTATGCATCTCCAAAATTAAAATCTTTGGATTTTTCCAATGTGAAAATCCTATCCCTATTTGATCCATGATTGCAAAGAAGTGTGGCCTCCAATTATAACTCAACTGGCGTTCCCAAAAGAGGTGAAAGATATGAACCCAGGAGCACCACAGTGCCAGCATAAGTCAGATATTGTTGTATTTATTTTATACAATCTATATGTGGACAAATATGCTTGGTTCAAAAGTTATACTGAATGGCTTTGTCCCTGGTCAGTTTATCTTTAAGTATTGCATTACATGCAGTCTCCATTGTTGTTCTGTGTATGTACACTCAATTTTTCCTCCCCATTTTTGGATTGTTGTCTTATATACTGAGTTAAATGACTTATGCAACAAGTTATTTATCCATGCAAACAATTGTTGAGGTCTGTGATTGAGAATGTTTTGTAGTTCCACTTCCCTCTCATTATTGTTTGGGGCTCTTTCCCCATCTTTTATAGTCTTTTGAATATATACTGCTAACAGATTGAGTATAAATATTGATTTATATATATATATATATATATATATATATATATATATATATATAGTATTTATCTCTAAATGTTTCCCAATTCAGCTTAATACCTTTTCCATACAAGTCTTGCCATTTTTTTTGATGCCTTTCTCTATCCAGGATTTCTTAAAGAGCATCTTCCCATTTAGTGTGAAATTTGGGTTATGCCAAATATCATTTAGTGGTGAAGTATTTGTTATGCATTTTGTTTTGTTTATACATTTATTGATTATCTGATATAAGTTTTTAACAATAACACTTTTGGAGTTACTCAATTTTTTGCCCTACAAATATTTTTTCAATATCACCTTCCTGAGAAAATCATTCTCTGAGAAGTAAATTTCCAATCTCAGTACTTAATTTGTCTTTTTCAGTAAATGCTATTTAAGTTCTAGCTTCACTATATATGCTACATGGCAGGCTTCTATGTCTGGCAAGCCAAACCTCCTTCTTCTTTGGGCAAACATAATCATTGCCTTGAAACCCTTGATGCCTTATTGTTCCAAATACATTTTTGAAATAAATTGTTTATCTTTTTAAACCAGACCAAAGGAGTGGTGTTAAAATTGTTTATAGCCTGTAGGCTAAGAAAGGAATTGCCAACATGTTGATAATTTGAACTTTCCTCCATAAAGGAAAAATAATCTTACTCCCACCCTGAAATCTGTCCTTTAAAGAAGTGCATGGTTCCTTGTGATTAAAAGTATAGAATCCCTCCAGATAGTTAGTTATAGTTATTTCCAAATAGTTCATCCTTTTTTCTTGTATAACAACATTCATAATTTGTTTCAAATCCCTTGAGTGAAGTACATTAAAAGTAATTATTTCAGATTTCATTTTGTTAATTTTACACCCTGCTCCTTCTGAGAATATATTAACAGTGTTTTTTAATTATATAATAACTGGCATGTCCTTTTTCCCATTGGGAAACCGTGGCATAATTTGCCGTTATAAAGGAGCATTTATAACGGTGAACACCCACCCAGTTTTCCTCTTACTGGGCAGGCGCCCTCACCTCTGACACTCTTCTTCCCAGCCACTGTCTGCCTCATCTTTCCCCTCTGGACCGCTACTCTTAACTGCGGTAAGTGCTGGCATGCAGAAATGAATCAAAATGAGGGAAATACCCTCAAAATGAAATAAAAAAATAAATAAAAAGTGAGCGAGCGACCGACAAACGTAGAGCACGGGCTCACAGCTAAGCAGACTGCCGCAGTCGCACAACAACGTCTTTTTTATTTTATATAGTTGCTGTGGGAAAAAAGGACATCCCAACAATTATATAAAATAAAATATGGGTCTGGGTGTGTAACAAGAATTTACACACACCCGAGGGGTTTGATGCTACATAAACCCTGAGAGTGAAGCTTGTTTCTGTTTCTTGTTGTATGAGTAAAAAATCATCAGCATAATCATTCATTTTAATCTCTGAGAGGCCACCCTGATTCCTTTTCTACTACTATTTGCTCTTATTTCACAAAGTAACAGTTCTAAACCAACAGTAAATAATGAAGGTATCAAAAGGCACCCTTGTCTCAGCTCTCTCTGAATCTGTAAGGGATCTGAAAAATTATTGATCTTTATTTGTGCCTGAGGTGTTTTATACATATCTCTTACATATTCTATATACTGGTCTGTAAAATTAAAGATTTTTCATTGTCTTCCCATAAATATTTCCATTCCAGCATGTCAAAATCCTTGCTGGAATCTAATGAAAGAAAAATTGCTGGTGCTTTTGAGCAGGCCAGGTATTCAATAATGAATTGTATTTTATAGGGTCCTAATTGTATAGTTCTACTAGGGATAACACCTGTCTGATCTGTGTGTATTATTTTATCCAATACTGGCAATAACCTGTTATTTAGAATTTTAGTATATATCTTGAAATCTGCATTTGTCCAGCAGGACAGAATTCCATAAATGTATTCTCTTCTATAAACGTGGTTTAGGTTTGCTTCCAAGGTATCTTAGTGATGAAATAATTTTTAGGAATATTGACTCCTCTTAGAGAAATTGCCATCTAAAGGAAATGTTGGTTCCACATACCAAAACAAAATGTTCAGAGTACCACTTCAGTCAGTTTATTCTAATTTGCTGGAATAATCTCCCATCAGAGTTTAGAAAACAACATGTTAAGCCTCCATCTATCTTTGCACTGAAAAAGTATCTACTTTCTATGAAAAGACCCTGTAGCTGTTTTATTTGATAGTACTTATAATATTATTTGTGTGAGATCTAATTGTATGTTTGTATTGTATATCATGTTTATATGCATATTGTACCATACTGACTGACAAGGTCACCATTGTAAATGAACTTATGCTGTATAGTCTTAACCTTAAATGAACAAACAAGAATAGCCACTGGTCTATAATTTTCCAGTTTAATACCACCCTTCCCTTGTTTTGGTATCAATGATATATATATATATATATATATATATATATATATATATATATATATATATATATGCCTGATAAAATGAATCTGGAAGTTTATGTTTAATTTGTATCTGATTGTATAGATTTTCAAGTATAGGACCTGTAATGGACCTGAAATCCATGTAAAGATTTTCAAGTATAGGACCTGTAATGGACCTGAAAGCCATGTAAAATACTAGTGTATATCCATCTAAACCTGAACATTTTCCTTTTGTTATGCCATGGAGAGTATCAAAAATTTCAGAGACTGGCAATTGGCTTTATCAAGTTGTCCCTGTCCTGAAATTTTGATTGGGCAATATCGGTTGTAAAATGTGATCTCCAGGTCTGAAAGGTGACATTCTGAAGTATATAAAGATGAAAAGAAATCAGAAAATTCTTTAGTAACCTCATCTTGTTTCATTAAAGTTTGCCCTGTTACATTTTTAATTAGATTCATTTCTGATTCTTCTGAGGCCTGAATTTTTTTAGCTAGTAGTTTTCTGGTTATTTCACTGTATATTTTCCAGTTACAGTTACTTCTGGCCCAGTTCTGTTTCACTTGAAAAAATCTCCATAGAGTTAATCAATTTCTTTAACTCAGTAAGTTCTTGTTTGGTTAGATCGCCATTCCTGGCTGCACCTTATAATATTTTGGATTATCCTCTGTTAGTTTTTCCATGAGGGCTCAGAAACAATTTGACCTTTAATCAAGGATTTAAAAGCATCCCAGCAATCTATGATATTATTGTGGGTAACAGCATTATCTGTAATGAATTTTTTAATAGTGTTTTTTATATTTTGCATAAAAGATGCATCTGCTAGTAAGTTATTATTGAACCTCCAGCTGTTGTTTCTTTTCCCCGCAAGATTTTGTGTTATATCATAACTAACCATGTTGTGGTCTGAAATTAATATGGGTTCAATATCAGCAATTATTCTCAAACAGTTTATTAGTAGTTCTTTAGAGATAAAAATGTAATCGAGCCTAGAGTACATAATATGTTGTGCTGAATAATAAGTGTAATCTTTTTCTGTGTTATATACTGTAATTCTCTCCAAATATCTGGTAGATTATTAGAATCTAAGAAAAGATTGAGTAGTCTAGATCTATATTTGTTCCACTTTGAAATTTTGGTAGTTTTGTCCATTGAGCCATTTAATGTGCAATTGAAATCACCCCCAAGAATTATATTATTACAATTCCACCTACAAAGCAATTAATTTATTTCTGCTAAAAAATTCCCATAACCTACAAAAGAAGCATATATTGACCCAAAAATAATATCCATCCCTTCAAATTCCATCTTAACCAATACATTTCTTCCTAACTGATCTGTTATTAAATCGATCACTTTTCCCCTAAATTTCTTACTAAATAATAAGGCCACCCCTGCACTTTTTTAATTGTACTCTGCAAATGGTAGAATTCTCTTAGCCATTTTTTTTGCAATCTTTCAACCTCCTTGTTGTTCAGAAAAGTTTCTTGAAAAATCACTACATTGAGATTTCATTTTTTTTTATTCTGGAAAGGATTCTATATCTTTTTATGGGTGAGCTCACCCCATTCACATTCCAGGTTGCTCCTTTAAATTACATCATCATTTTGTAAGAAATAACTTTTAACATTAATGCATTAATTCCTGTGTGACTGTATTATGACTATAACAATCTTTTTTAACCTATATCTCTATTGGGTATCTGTCCTTCAAGCCTCCCCTCCCCACATGCCTTCTTTCTCCCTCCCCTCCCTCCTCTATGCCAATGACCAAGGTCTGGCGTAACTGTAAGTCACTTGGAGACATTTTATCCAGCCTCTGCTAGTCCCCACACCCACATCAATATACATGTTACAGCTTTAGTTGTGATCTCAAGCCCCCATTCATAGATTCTCAATTAACTGATTTTGTACAGAATCATTGCTCTTGTTCATATGTGTTGGAAAATACAAGTAGTTGGATTTTGCAGCCTTGCACTGCATCTGTCATGCTACTATAAAATAAAATTAGATTTTTAAACAAAACCCTACATTTTGATGGGTAAATAACATATGCCCTAAATCCATTTTTTCTATAAGACTTGTTGCACCACAACAAATTGTTCCTTTTCATTCCATTAAAATTTTGAAAAAAATCATGCTTTAAATAGATAGATTGTTCTCTAAATTTAAAGCTATTCGTTTTGTAAAAAGCTTTCATTATTCTATCTTTCCCTTAAGATGCTAGCATTTTTACAATTGCAGGTCTAATATCTTTCCCCATCCCTGATATTTTTCCATAACCAATGAAAATGATCCATTACAGGTAATTCTTTATCTGAACCCAATACTGCAGAAAAAAAGTTCAGTTAGTAAGTCTTTTAGTGTGGCATCTTTCTCCCATTCAGTTAGTAAGCCAAAAATATGTATGTTTTTCCTTCGGGAGTGATTCTCATGATCGTCAATTTTTCTGCAGAACTTTAACATCTTTAATGATAGGCACTATATAATTTCTATTTGAGATTGTCACAATTCAAGTTAATTTATTCTTTTAATTCCTTGTTCCAGTTTAGAATCCATACTGGATATTGTTTCAGATAAATTTACTAGGGAATCAGGGAGCTGTTGAAGTTTATCTAAGGGAGATTGTATTTGAGTAAAGTTTTAATTAGCTGTCTGTCTCCCTGCTGATGTACACAAGGACCTACTTGTCAAAATAATCCTCCCCATTTTTGACTATAATGATGCAGTCTACAGCACAGCCCCTCCCTCTACTCTCACTAGGTTGGACACCCTCTTTAATGTCTTCTGTCATTTTGTTACTAACTCTCCTCCCCACATGCATCACTGCTCCCTTTATTCAGTTCTTGATATTGTCCCTTACCCTCACATCGCATTTCGCACTGCTCCTCCCTCACTAGAAAATACTAGTGTGCCTCCCTCCCTTCCCCACCTATCCTCTCTACTCTCTTCCTCTGCTGCCTCCTCCTAGTCCCTTCATTCCAGAGACTCCCATTCCTTTTCAGATTCCGCTCCTGCTCTAGTGCCAGTTTAGCAACCTTCTCTTATCTTCTCCTATCCTTACAGAACTGACTGCCTCCTCTTCTTCATCATATACCAGCACTACTACTCCTAAAACATTTACTAAAGCCAGCCTCCCTCCTACTTGCTCCTTTCTCTCCATTCTAACCCCATGGCCCCTCTCCCTCTTCTCTCTTCCTCCTGCTCCCCCACCCCTCCTCTCCTCCTTCTCTCTCTCTCCTGCCTGCTTCCCTACCCCTCTTCTTTCCCCACTGCTGTCCCACCCATAACCTATTTGCTCTCTCACACTCTTCACTTCCCCTCTCCTTCATCCAAGGGCCTCCTGACCTTAACCCCCTGTGCACCTTTTGGAAATTGTTATTTGACACTATTTATGGTAATGCTAACTTTATACTCCTGGGTATTTATTCCACTATTTGTTCATGCCTCCACTGTACTATTGCACTTTAAAACTGCTAATGTGGATGGATTTCATTGAAACTGGTGCTGCTTTGTTCGAATTTCCCCTTTCCCCAGTGTCGCACCTGAAAATAAGCTTTGACTCAGGGTGCCTATCCCAATTACCAAACTTTAAATAAATAAATAACATTAAATATTTATGTTTTTGTCAGTTGGAATTTTTAAAAAGTGCTATTTTCTGTTAAGAAACACAATATTTATGGGGAAAATATTCTGAAACACATTTCTTTCAGAGTAACATATAAACAGCTCAAAGCACAGACCATCCCTCCAGGTAATTTTCCTGTCTTCAGTGTCCAAAGTTTTAACAGTTTCTTGTATTCATTACACTATCTTATATGGATGCTAAAACATGAGTAGCATATTTCAGATTAATATGTCAACCACTCAAAGCATAGTCTACCACTTTACCTAATTTGCCCGCTTTCAGCATGGAATGATTTTACCCTTGGACTTGATTGCAATTTAATATATAGGGAAGGGATAAAAAGGGACATGACTGCATGCCACTTCTATGGGGAAAATGTCCCTTCCTTGTATGTATGTATGCCTGTATGTATGTATGTATGTATGCGTCTGTCTGTCTGTCTGTCTGTCTGTCTGTCTATCTATCTATCTATCTATCTATCTATCTATCTATCTATCTATCTCCTGTATCTATGCCACACTATAGAGGATACTGTATTTGATACTCATGCCACTTACTGTGGTTGAAGATGCTATATTAATGTTGTATAAGTGAATGTCACCACATTACTGATCCAGGATTAAGAAACAGGAGTCATGAAGATTAGAGGACTGCTCTTTCATCCCCTACCCCCACTGATTACCAAAAGGCCCTGCAGTAACCAAGAAAGCATCAGAAGGACCCAGTCATGTTACTTCTGGCTGCCAATCAGGCACCAGAGATGGACCATTCAGGAAGTGCCCCAAATTCAAATAAAAAATACAAGTGAAGGCATCCTATAGTTGTGATTGCTGTTGCTCTATAGGATCCAGGACTTGGAAACAAGACTTATGAGCAATGGGAGCCTACCAGTTCACACCTCTGCCCCACCATATATCACAGCAAGCCTCCCAGATGAACTGGAGCAGCATGAGGAGGAGTCACCTGATAAGAGTGAAACATAGAAACATAGAAACACAGACTTTGATGGCAGATAAGGACTGCTTGGCCCATCTAGTCTGCCCATTTCCCTACTACAGGATAGGCCGCAGATCCTAGTTAACCAACAGCCTATGTCTTCCTACCCCCCACAAGAATTGCCTTATGTCTGTCCCATGCATTCTTGAATTCTCCCACAGTTTTAGACCCACAACCTCCTCAGGAAGGCTGTTCCATGCATCCACTACCCTCTCTGTGAAATAATACTTCCTCACATTGCCCCAGAACTCCCCCTCTATCTTTTAAATTGTGTCCCTTGTTCTTGCCGTCTCTTTTTCTGAAAGATGCTACCCTCTTGGACTTTGTTGATTCCACTGAGGTACTTAAAGTTTCTATCATGTCCCCCTCTGCCTTCTTTCCTCAAGGGAATACATATTAAGCTCCTTTAGTCTGTTCCTCACGGCTTCTCTTGCAGACCCTGCACCATTTGGTTGCCCTCCTCTGGACTGCCTCTATCCTGTCTATGTCCTTGTGGAGATGGGGTCTCCAGAACTGGACACAGTATTCCAGATGGGGTCTCACCAACTGTCTGTACAGAAGGATAACAACTTCCTGTTTTCTACTGCTGATGCCTCTCCCTATGCATCCCAGTATACCCTCAGTCCTCCCTACTGCCTTCTCACATTGCTTGCTAACCTTAAGGTCATCTGATATGATAACCCCCAGGTCCCTTTCCTTTTTTGTTGTTGTTACTACCTCCCCCCATTGTGTATTCTTCCCATGGGTTCTTGTTTCACAGGTGCATTATTTTGCACTTCTTTGCACTGAATCCTAGCTGCCATACTTCTGACCATTCCTCCAACCTTGCCAAGTCCCTTCTCATCCTTTCTGTGCCTCCTTGTGTATCAACCCTGTTGCAGATCTTTGTGTCATCTGTAGAAAGGCATACCTTTCCTTTCAGTCCCTCTGCAATGTCACTTATGAAGACATTAAAAAGGACTGGACCCAATACTGAACCCTGCGGTACCCCACTAGTAACCTCTCTTTCTTCAGAGTGGACTCCATTTACAATTACCTTCTGTGTCCTGTTGTCCAGCCAGTGTTTTACCCAGACTACCACCCTGGGACCCACTCCCAGGCTGGTTAATTTGACTATTAATCTTTTGTGTGGGACTGTGTCAAATGCCTTGCTAAAGTCTAGGTAGGCCATGTCCACAGCCCCTCCCTGGTCTACTACTTTGATCACCCAATCAAAATCTATTAGATTCATCTGACATGACCTTCCCGCTGTGAACCCATGCTGCCTTGGGTCCTGTGCCCTACTGGCCTCTAGGTACTCAACTATTCTTTCCTTCAGAAGCGACTTCATCACTTTCCCTACCACAGAGGACAAACTGACAGGTCTGTAATTCCCTACCTCTGTCTTGGTCCCACTTTTGTGAAGGGGAATCACATCCGCCTTCCTCCAGTCCTCGGGTGCCACACCATCCTCCCATGATTTATTAAAAAGAGTAGCCAGTGGTTTCACTAGTTCCCCATAATTCTTTTAGAATTCTGGGTGAATTCCATCAGGCCCCATTGCTTTGTCCACTTTCAGTTTTAGGAGTTCTTGCAGAACCCTTTCTTCTGTGAAAAGACTGGGATCGACCCCCTATCAAAAGTGCTTCTGTTAATTGGATTAGTCACTTCCCCCTCCTCTTTTGTGAATACTGAGCAGAAATATTCGTTCAGTATCCCTGCTTTTTCACTGTCACCCTCTGCCCACCCACCGTTCATTCTATTCAGCCTCACTATCCCTCCCTTTGTCTTTCTACGCTCACTGATGTACCTATAAAAGGTTTTATCCCCCTTCTTAACTAAGTTGGCTATCTTTTCCTCAGTTTGGGCCTTTGCTATTCTGACTTCCCTCTCTGATTTCTTCTGCCTTAACTGGTACAGCTCTCTGTCCTACTCCTTCTGTGTTTCCTTATACTTCCAGAATGCTATCTTTTTCTTCCTGACTTTCACAGCCACCTCTTTTGAGAACCATGGTGGCTTTTTCTTTCATTTTGATTTGTTTATTTGCTTCACACAAAGCCTTGTTGCCTCTGTGATGGCAGTTTGATGATTCCCATTGTTGCTCCACACCTCCTTCTAGCCTGTTTGCTAGTGCTTTTCTGAGGCACTCTCCCATCTTTCCAAAGTCAGTCCTCCTGAAGTCCAGTACCCTCACTTTTGTATGGCTTGACTCTGTAGCTGAGTTTAATGTGAACCACACTGTTTGATGGTCACTTGTTCCCAGATGTCAACCCACTTCTAGATCTGAGATCTTCTCACTGCCCCGTTTGAGAATACAAGGTCTAAGTTTGCTCCTCATGGGTGGGTTCAGAAACTAGCTGTCTGAGGCCTGCCACCTGTAGGACATCACAAATGGCCCTGCTCTTGGATGTGGCTGCAGCAAATGTGCTCCAGTTAACATCTGGCATATTCAGGTCTCTCATCAACAGTATCTCCCCTTTCTCTGCCATTCTAAGAATGCCTTCTATCATATCCTTGTCCATTCCCTCCCCCTGACATGGGGTCTGTACACAACCCTGTGCAGATTGTGGTGCCCTTTCCAGTCTCCAAGGTGACCCACAGTGCCTCCTCTCCTCCCTATTTACTCTTTTGTTCCAGTTGCTTTTATCCATTCCTTTACATGAGAGAGCTACTCCTGCCCCTCTTCTCCCCTGCCTGTCTCTCCTGTAGGTTATGTACCCTGGTATGTTAACATCCCAGTCATGGTTCTTCATGTACCATGTTTCTGTTACTGCTACGATATCCAGGCATCCCTCTTCCATCAAGGCCACCAGCTCAAGGAGCATGTTGCTCAGACTATGGGCATTGGTACTCATTACCTTCCATTTCCTGATGGCCTTACTCCTTTTTGCCCCATCCCCGTTCTTCTTGCCTTTGTCACTTTCTCCATTTACCCCTGCCCTTCTCCCTATCTCACACCTCTATGTTGAGTGTTTGCTGCACTTACTACCATGGAAATTTTTTTGAGAGGCTAGAGATTTCCTGCTCGCTTTCCAGTGCCTCCCCCTTGGCTAGTTTAAATGCTTGCCAATGAAGCATTTAAATCTATCACCTAGGATCCCAGTTCCCCTCCTGGACAGATGCAGCCCATCACGCCAGTATAGGCTTGCATCACTCCAGGTGGACACCTAGTCCCCAATGAAGCCAAATCCCTGAGCTCCACACCAGTTTTTCAACCACTGATTTAATCCCATGGTGCAGAAAATCCTAGCCTCTCCTATGCCATACATGGGCAGCACCTCCGAGAAGGTTACCGTGTGTGCTACTTATCTAAGGCCCCTCCCCAATTCCACAAACTCTACTTGCACTTCTCTAATCCCTTTCTTAGCCAGGTCATTTGTCTCTAGGTGGACAATGACATCCAACTCCCTCCTCTGTGCAGCTGCTCTGGCAATCCTGAGGATTCGCTCCCTGTCCCTCCAAGCCATGACACCAGGCGGGCACCTTACCTCCCTCCCTCCCTCTTCCCTTCCTCCCCCAGTTCTACCTTCCTAACAATGGAGTCCCCCATGAGGAGTTGTTTCCTTCCCCTGTGGGGTCCCCTGCCACCCTCTTGTGGGTCTCCTTTGTGGAGGTTCCCAGCATCCTCCTTGGTCTCCACTGTGGGTGCCTCCATAGAGGAACCACACTTTGACAGAATGGCATAGGAATTGTGGAGAGGTACAACTGCAGGGATGCACCTCTGTTCCACCACCCTCACCCTCCCTGAGCTCATTATGGTCCAACTGCTCCTCTTTCTTGGCAACCTCTGAGGCAACAGCAGTGGCACTGGTGGTCCCTGGATGGAAGAGGAGGTCCCACAAATCCTGGCCAACTCAGCCTGGAGATGAGCAACCTCCTCCCTCAGCCCAGAGAGGTGCCTGCAGATGGGACAACACCGCATCCTCCAGAATGTCTCCCAGAAGACTGCTGTTCCACAGCCACTGCACTGCACCACTTCCATCATGCCTTATTTCTGGCCCCTTAACTGTTTGCAATCCTTACTCTTTCCTCTGTTTTTTTTTTCTCTCTCTCTCCTTACTTTCTGCCTGTGTGGCCTTTAAGCTCCTGATTGTCCTGTTCTGAGACAAGAATATCCTATATTGCTCAGTAGACCCCTTACTTGCTCAGAGGCAGACCTCCAGCAGCTTGAGGGGGCGGGAGAGCTACTCTTGCCCTTCTAGGATGGTGGGTCTTTGGTGGCTCTGTGATCACTCACTTCCTGCTCCCAAACAGGAAGTTCCTGTTGTCAGTCAAATCCTGTGCCTATAGAAGTAGAACTAGCTTTGGGTGGGAGGGTGGAGGGGAAGGAAGGAGGGCAATTTAGTCCCAGTAGAGAAGTCCAGTCACACAGCAGTCCTTTCTCCTGGCGTCTTCTGCCAAGCTACTAGCAGAATCTTTCTAAGGCAGTCTTTAAATGTAGCTTCCTTCTAGCTAAGCCACTCCCCCTACTTACTAGATCTTTCTACAAGTAATTTAAACCTCACAGCTATCAAGTCCTTTCAATCACCTGAGATTTACACCTAGATAACTGTCCAGATAACCATTCAGTTCAGTTAACTCAGACAAACACACACTTTTTTTTGTTTTGTTTGTTAGTTTTTTTTACCCTAAATTAAAGGTCCAAGAACAAAAGTTCTACTTCTTTAGTCCCAGCAGAGAAGTCCAGTCACACAGCAGTCCTTTCTCCTGGTGTCTTCTGCCAAACTACTAGCAGTGACAGGGACAAATGGCTGGAGCCTCTGCAAATGAAAGCAACCAAGGAACAAAAGCAGGGCTACCAGACTCACATATGTTTTTATTTTTTTTATTTTCCAGTATTAGCAGTCAGAACATGTCAAGTTTTGAAA
This sequence comes from Neoceratodus forsteri, assembly GCA_016271365.2. Lineage (NCBI taxonomy): Eukaryota > Metazoa > Chordata > Ceratodontiformes > Ceratodontidae > Neoceratodus > Neoceratodus forsteri. The sequence goes on from CM057449.1 coordinate 1,608,019,246, forward strand.
TGCTGACATCACTTATCCCATTTACATGCAGGGTCAGTGATGTCAACATTGCAAAACTCGACATGCACTGACTCCCAATACTGAAACTGATACTGCGAAACTGTCCTAATAAAGTGACTGCATTAACAGCCACAGTGGCTCTGACTAGAGTTTGTATATCTAGGGACATTAAATGCTGTTACTTGTCTACAGTTTTGCATTTGAAGAGTTAGGCAGTCTATGTAATTCTTTTTCAAATGTTATTGGTTTTCTGTGACGCCAAATTGCCTGACAATTTCCCATTTTTCTCAAGAATGTAACTACATTGGTCTGCTTTCCATCAGTTGGAGGACACTTCCAGAAATTAAACAGATTTAATCAGTACTCTAGGCTGACTATTCATTGCATTCAAAAATTTACATGCCACTTTGACCAACAAGCATGATGTGGACCAAATATATTAACATATATTACTGTTCAACACTAATTTAAACAACACACACACATACACACACACACACACACACACGGCACGGGGTCATTATGCTGCATGACATAATGCTGCATGGCACAATTGTGCTGCGGGATTGATGCCCTGAGACATAAATCTTTGTTCTGTGGGGGGGCTCCACCCCTCACACCCCCCATTACAGGAGGCTGTGCCCCTGGTCCCCCCTAAAGATTCTCATCTCCTGGGGGGAGCAACTTAGAGGGTGCACACACAAGTCCAGGTTCACCATAATACTGCTCGCTATTATGTCATGCGACATTATGACCCGGTACGCAAGCACACATACACACACACACACAGTGTGTTGTGTCTGTAATGGTGGCGTGTAGTATTAAAATATCTATCACATTGTTTTTTTAAATGTCTTACACTCTGTCAAATTAAAATACTGTGCAGTACAGTATAAACCATTTATACAGATGTTTAAGAAAGTTCAATATGAACAGATGTTTAAGAGTATCCAAACTGACTCCCAACCAAGTAAGCGTATTGCCATTTAAAATCTAAAACAATATACTCCCTCCTGTTGTAATTAATAAGCAAACTTAACAAAATGAAACAATGAGCAACTACTTTCATTACACCCTCACATTTATATGATTTACCCTATTCATTCTTGTTTAGCAACAGAAAGGATGTGGTGCAAAAGAGAGTTCAAGATAGAACATAACAACATATTAGGGTTGTCCAACACCTTAAAATATCACTGAAAATGTTTATGAAGTATCTGAATGAGATGGGTGCTATTTATCATGGTAATATTAATAAGTGAGTTGGGACAAGGCCTCAAGTGTGCCAGTACCAGATTACATTTTTGTTGCCATATCACATAATGTTTTCAAAGTCAAATCAGATATGTAATGATTTTATTTCCATTATACTGTAGGTTTTCTACACCATTTGCATATATGAAGTACACACTAAAAAGTGTATACTTCCACGAGCTCAGAATTTTAATGTTTTTAAGCAAGAATGGCAGCAAATATGCTAATCAGTTAGAAGAACATTTTATTGTCATTCATTGAACATGTACAATGCATTTTAGTGTTGCAAAGAAAGTTGTTCAGTTCAGTTTCAAGAATACTAATCACAATGCTCAAATACAACGTTTTTGAGATGTCTGATGTGTGTACCTTGTATTGCTGTCAAGTGCAGATCAATGTGATTGCTGAGGTAACACCTGGCTACTGTTGGAATATTGCTGGTTCTAGCTGAATCTAGTGTTTTGTTAGGTTCTAATTTATGAGAGCAGTCCACTATAAATGATGCAAGGACTTCCATGGCATTGGCAGAAAGGATGGTATTTTACTGGTCTCTCTCTCTCTCTCTCTAGTTTCAAGGAGAGGGTGAGTGAGAGAAGGAGGGGAAGAGAAAGAGAGGATCAGAGTCTTGGGAGTCAACATTTGACTGTCTGATGATGTCATTAGACCCCTATATAACCCTTTTGTGCTGAAGGCAGATGCCCTATTTGTTTGGCTGGAGAGCCATTAATCCCTAATTCTGGATCTGCTAGTGAGGGCAAAAGACTGGACCAGTGAATTCCATAGTTTCAAAAACATTTTCTTAATGGAAGAATATTTTTCATGTTCTTGTAGTTCTGCAATGCAATGCATAATCATAATATGTACTCTGCACAGGTTTGTGATTTTTTTTTTCATTTTGTTCAGTCTGACAGTTACGCCTATTTAAGTAAGACAAGCACATTCCTTTATTTTGTTTCTGAGTGATTGTATGAACTTAAAGAAATGATGTTGATTCGATTGTTAGTGGCATCTAGTCCTTGTGTTATTTTTTTTAAATCTATTGCAGGCAATATAAGAGTGCTTCTTGGTAAACCTATCTGTACACCTCATTGTCTTTATATTTAATCCTTGCAGTTGTCAATTTTTCATCTCAAAGCCATCTTGGAAACAAATATTACATTGGGTAATATCAATGTTTCCTGAATCCTTTATGTTATTGAATGCTTCATGTTCTGTAAGTTAATATATTTAGCTGATTTGATTGGGGTCCCTGTTAATTTTTTTTTCTATTTTAAGTAGCCATAAAGAACGTATATGGGCTCAATTGAAGGAACAGTATTTATATACAAGCTTCCTCCTTTGATGATGGATTGAAGTCCTGGGAAACACGTTTAGTGTACCAGCTATTTTCATCATTCCAGACTGGACCCAAACATCACAAAGACTTTGATAGCTGTCCCAGTTTTTCCTCCCCAACCTCACCCCTCCCCATAATACATTCTTCATATTCAAGTCAAAGAAATAAAAGTCTAAATACAGAAACAGGGGTCAACATATGTAGTCCAAGGGTTGCTTCAGTATGTAAAATGCCTTGCCTTTGTCCATTAGGAGAATGCAACAAAGACAACCAAACTAGAGGCATTGGCCCAGATATTCAAAACTTAGCACGGTGCGCTAACTGTTTGCACAGGATTAGCGCAGGGTTAGTGTGGGACAGCCATATTCAAAGAGGGAGATAGCGTGCACTAAACACAATAGCACCAGGCTAAAACATAATGTATGCAAGGGGCAAAGTGGAGGGGCAGGAACCTGCATATGGGGCAATGGGATATTCAGAGATGTAGCGCTGCGCAATGCACCATTACGCGGCACTTAGTGCAGCGTTATCTACCGCCTATAAAAGGGAGGCCTAAAACCAGGGCAATCCACAGAGGAGGAAGTGGCCAGAACAGGAAGTGCAACACAATGTCTTTCTTTATCAATGCTGTAGTGCTGCACCTGATGGAGCAGGCTGTGGAGGAGGAGGAAAGACAGCGAGACCAACAAAGCCCATTACCTAGACGAAGGAGGAGATATGCTGCACACAGATGGTACCGGCCCAGAGTCTCCTTTGAGACCCTGCCTGATGAACACATTGTTGGCTGATACAGGTTGGACAGGGGAATGTTGAGGCAGCTATCGCGAACTCCTGCATGAGGAGCTGCAGCCGAACACCAGGTGCTGCCACGCCATGTCAGTTGAGCAAAAGGTGATGGCAGCGATGTGCATCCTAGCCACTGGGACATTTCAGCACCCAACGAGGGACACCATTGGGATATCGCAATCTGCCACATCACACCTCCTGACCCATTCCTTGATGCTCTCCTGACACATGCTGGTGAGTTCACTGTATTCCCCAGCACGGCAGCAGAGCACACAGCAACCATGCAGCAATTCCATCGAGTTGTGCAGCTACCCGCTGTACTTGGTGCCATTGACTGCACCCGTCTTCCCATCCGTGCACCACCTGGTGATGCCAGTGACCTGTATGTGAACAGGAAGGGCTTCCACTCCATTAATTGCCAGGTGGTATGTGATGCGACAGGGTGCATTAGCAATGTCTTTGCACAGTACTCTGGCAGTGCCCACGATGCCTTCATCTGGCACCAGTCCCGACTGTGCCAAGCATTTGAGGAGGGAAGGATTCCATGTGGGCATCTAGTCAGTGAGTATGGGCAGGCTACAACAGGGTGATAGCACAGGGGAAGGGGGATAGGCAAGGGTAGCCATGGGAGGGGCAGGGAGCAATGGTTCAGAGTAACAGTGGGCACTGTGCAGGACAGCAACACTAACACCTGATTTATCTCCACAGGGGACAGTGCCTAGCCAGAAGGGGAAGGAAGGAAACATATTCAATTCAGTGCTTTAGAGTAACTGGTAATTGCTATTTTTCTTTTAAACTTAGATTGTGGGCTTTTAGTGACACTATACTTTCTTTGTTGTCTTTACTTATAATTGTTTTTGGGCTGTTGAAAATTTAAAACATAGTGGTGGTGTAATTCTGTGCTGTCTTTAATTGCTGCAAATTTTATCTTGGCTTGTCTGACTGTCCTGTAGTTGGGTGAAGGGTGTTAATTGTCTGGCCTCTGACCTCAGCTACGTGATAACTGGAGGTGGGGCTTAGTCAGAGTTGAAGTAGCAAGTAGAGTTTATTTTCTCAGAAGAAGCCAGAAGGGGAAGGATGGAAACATATTCAATTCAGTGCTTTAGAGTAACTGGTAATTGCTATTTTTCTTTTAAACTTAGATTGTGGGCTTTTAGTGACACTATACTTTCTTTGTTGTCTTTACTTATAATTCTTTTTGGGCTGTTGAAAATTTAAAACATAGTGGTGGTGTAATTCTGTGCTGTCTTTAATTGCTGCAAATTTTTGCCCCCCCTCCCCTTCCCTCATCTCTTAATTATATGCCCTGTTAAATCTGATTGACAGGAGCTAAACACAGGGTATAGTAAGGGGTGTGAAGTAGGAGGGGCATAAGGGGGAAGAAGCCCACCCTCAGCATGGCAAGTGTTTTGATTCATTTATTTATTTATTGGTTTTTCTTTAAAAAAAAAAATTATCTGAGGATCAGTGGCAGGATTTTTAGGACAGTAAATTAATAAAAAGGGAACTAGGAGAGCTTCAGTAGCAGACAAGTAGTGGAATTGCAGTATAATGTGGGGAGTGGTGCAATGCAGTGGCTGTGGGGCAGCCATATTCAGGCAGACCTTCTGGACACTGAGGTGCTGCCCTATCTGCATGCATCTCTCTGGACTGCAGGAGGAGGTAGCCAGACTCAGAGCGGAAGTAAACTGGGTCAGGAGTACCATCACCCCTATCCAGGGACCACCCAGTCCAATGCAACTGCCTCAAAGGATGCCGAGAATGAGGAGCACTTGATTGACAGTGGGCTCAGGGAGGGTTAGAGCAGTCAGGCAGAGGCACATCCCAGATCCCATTCCACTCAAGAACTCATATGCCACACTGGCAAATGAAGACAACCAAATAGAGGTACCCAGAGAAGTGGAAGGAATGGATGTGGAGGTTAGCCAAGGAGGTGACCTCAGCGTGGAAAGCAGTGGACCCCAGAGAAGGATGAAGTGAATCCTGGTGGGGGACTCCATCATAGAGGAATCCAGCTAGGAACACAGGAGGGAGGACAGGGAGGTGAGGTGTACCAGGTGCCATGGCATGGAGGGATGGAAGGAAGATCCTGGGGATCACTGGGAAGGCAAGACGGAGGGTGAGCTGGATGTCATTATCAACCTAGGTACTAATGACCTGGCAAATGGGAGCCAAAGGAAGTTCAGGAAGAGTTTAGGAAACTGGGGAGGGGTCTCAAGCAAGTAGCTACTTCTGTCACTTTCTCAGAAGTACTACCTGTGAGAGGCAAGGGAGAGCATAGGAGCATGCACCAGGAACTTTAACTCATGGTTGAAGAACTGGTGCTGTGAGGAAGAGTTTGGATTCATTGGTGACTGGGGACCCACCTGGAGGGATGGAGGTTTGTTCAAGCCTGATGGCCTGCATCCATCCTGGAGGGGAATCCAAGCACTCAATGATAAGTTTAAATGCTACATTGACAAGCATTTAAACTAGCAAAGGGGGGTGGCAGGCCAGCAAGGAGGGTACCTACTTGCTCACCCCCCACAGCTAGCAGTGGAACCAGTGAACCAGAGGAGTGGCTATCTCTGCAAAGCAGTGTGCAAAAGATGGAGATTAGTGCTCAAGAGGTGGATAAGCAGAAAAGGGGCAAAATTCAGCAGAAGGGCAGACAGCAAGGAGAACCAGGGATAAATGACAACCAAGGAAAGGGCTGGAGTAGAACAGTGAAACAGTCTAGGGAGGTCAAATCATGGAAAGCCATGTGTGCAAATGCCAGGAGCCTTAGCAACAAGATGGAAGATCTGGAGGCTGTCATGGTGCAGTCAGACCTGGACATTGTGGCCATCACTGAAACCTGGTGTAATGATAACCACGACTGGGAGATGGCCATACCTGGCTACAAAATATTCAGAAGAGACAGAGCAGGCAGGAAGGGGAGGAGGAGTGGCACTGTATGTGAAAATGACATAAGGGCCACAGAGATCCAGGAGGAACAAAATGGGGAGAGATACTGGGGTTAAGCTGGAAAGGAAAATGGGGACAGCCATCCGCACAGGTGTGGTCTATAGACCACCAGCCCAGGAGGAAGAAACAGATAGGGGTGATGCTAGCCATCCAAAGGATGGCAGACAAGGGTGAGGTAGTACTGGTTGAGACTTCAATATTCCAGACGTGGACTGGAGCATCCCAGCAGCAGCATCAACTAGGAGCAGATTTATCCTGGACTCCTTCAGGTGCCTTCCTCAAGCAACTGGTCATGGAACCAACTCGGCAGAAGGCAATACTGGACCTTGTGCTCACAAACAGGGACAGTGTGATGGGGGTAACAGTGGGGGAGCACCTGGGAACAGTGACCACCAGTCATTGTGGTTTGAAATCACAGAAAGAGCAGAACCAAACCACACAAAAAACGTATCCTGGATTTTAGGGGCAGACTTTGGGAAAATGGGAGATACTTGAAAGAGGCATTAAGGGAATGGGACAGGAATCAGGGTTGAGGAACAGTGGGCAGTATTTAAAATGGGGATTACAAGAACAACAGAATTATGCATTAAGCAGGTTAGCAAGAGGAAAAGGAAGAGGAGACCATTATGGTTTTCCAAAGAGGTAGCAAAGAAAGTGAAAGCCAAAAGATTGCATTCAGCAATACAAAAGACACAGGCAGAAGGGGATAGGGAGAAGTACCAGGAGAAGCAAAGGGAGGCAGGAGGTCAGTAAGGAAGCCAAAGCTCAGACAGAAGAACACATTGCAAAATCAGTGGGTGAGGGGACAAAACCTTACAGGTACATAAGTGAAAAAGAAAGACAAAGGGAGGGATAGTGAGACTGAAGGGGGAGGATGGGGCCACCTGGAGGATGACAACAGTAAAGCTGACATATTGAACAGGTATTTCTGCTCAGTCTTTACTGAGGAAGAGGAGGGTAATGGGTCTGAAGGATACAAAGGGTGAGAATGGTGCAGAAATGGACACAAGTCCCTTTACACGAGAAAGGGTCCTGAAGGAACTGGAAGTAACAGAGTTGATAAAGCAATGGGGCCAGATGGGTGCACCTCAGGGTCCTTAAAGAACTAAGAGGTGGTGGCTGAACCTCTGGCTATCCTGTTTAGCCGATCACTGGAAACAGGGAGGTACCCAAAGACTGAGGACAGCAGATGTAGTCCCCTTATACAAAAGTGGGAACAAAGAGGAAGCAGGAACTACAGACCAGTCAGCCTCACCTCGGTAGTGGGGAAGATCATGGAAGCACTACTGAAGAGAGATTGGTGGAACATCTGGTTGTCAATGGACTACAGGACCCAAGGCAGCATGGTTTCACCAGTGGGAGGTCATGTCAGACCAACCTCGTTGAATTTTTGACTGGGTGACTAGGGAGGTGGATCAGGGAGGGCAGTGGACATGGCCTATCTGGACTCAGCAAGGCCTTGACACTGTGCCACATAGAAGACTATTACACAAACTGGGGAATATGGGTGTGGGCAGGACAGTAGTGTGGTGGGTAGGTAACTGGCTGGGTGGCAGGACACAGAGGGTGGTGGTAAGTAGGCTGTCACTCCACAGAGGGAAGAGTGGCCAGTGGGTACCACAGGGATCAGTGCTGGGACCAGTCCTATTCAACATCTTCATCAGTGACATTGCGCAGGACCTAGAAGGCAGAATTTCACTGTTCGCTGATGACACAAAGCTCTGTAACAGAGTAGACACACCAGAGGTGTAGACAGAATGAGAAGCGACCTGCAGAAACTTGAAGAATGCTCAGGGTTTGGCAGTTGAAATTCAATTCAAAGAAGTGCAAGATAATGCATATGGGGCACAAAAACCCTGGCACAATACATCAGTTGGGGGTGAGGATATAGCATGCACCAAGCAGGAAAGGGATCTTGGGGTTATCATCTCTGATGACCTTAAGGTAGGGAAACAGTGTGACAAGGCAGCAGGTAAAGCAAATAGGATGCTGGGATGTATAGGCAGGGCACCACCAGCAGGAAAAGGGAGGTCATAATTCCGCTATACAAGACACTAGTAAGGCCCACCTGGAGTACAGTGTACAGTTCTGGAGACCATACCTACGTAAGGACATAGACAGGGTAGAGGAGGTTCAGAGGAGGGCAACAAAGATGGTGCATGGATTGCATCACAAGTCCTATGAAGACAGGTTGAATGAACTGAACATGTACTCCCTGGAGGAGAGAGGAGAGAGGATATGATGAGAGACATACAAGTATCTTACAGGGAGGAACAGGGTGCAGAAAAACACTATTTTAAGCGAAAAAAGATGTTCCAGGACTACAGTGCATGGGATGAAGTTGGATGGAGGACGATTCAGAGGAAACATGAGAAAGAATTTCTTCACAGAACGGGTGGTGGACAAATGGAACACCCTGCCAGAGGAACTGGTGGGGGCTGAAACAATCATGGGATTTAAGAATGCATGGGATAGACATAAAGGAATTCTGGAGGTCAGGGGTAAGGGGCAACAGACTTCTAGGAAAACAAACTGAACTTACAAGCTCAAATGGGCAGACTGGGTGGGCCATAGGCCCTTATCTGCCGACACTGTCTATGTATCTATGTATCTATGTATCTATCCCCTACGACCCTGGCTGCTGACACCAGTACCTCGGCCAGCAACAGTGGCTGAGGAACAGTACAGTGAGGCACATGCCACAAGGAACATCATAGAGAGGGTCTTTGGGATGCGGTGCCGTTGCCTAGACCAGTCAGGCGGTGCCTTACAGTACAGCCTGTTGTATGCTACACAACATAGCCCTGAACCATGGTATGTGTGTACCTGAACCTGAGGTACATTCTGACAGTGAGCCAGAACCAGGGGTAAGGGAGATAGTATAGCAACTCAAGCTGCGGGATCCGCACATGGCCCACCGGGCCATAGAGCACAGGAACAGCATCACTGAGACACTGAACCAGGATGGACGGTAAGTACAGAGAACACAGACAAAAAAATGGTGTCAACAGTACATTTAATGGTAGTGCATATACAATACAGTGAAATCTGTGTGATATATAGTTGCTGTACACGTTGCCAGTGTGGTGATGTCATGTGGTGCAGTGCGTGTGATGTGTGCAGTGCATGTGATGTGTGTGGGCCACCACCATACCCCTCAACTGTAACACAGTACGAGGAACAGTACTACAGTTACATCACTGCAGCTACCTATTCTAGAGTGTGAGGATGTGTCCCACACTCAGTGGCAAAACTGTAAAGAAATTCCCCATCATAGACGATGCCAACAAAAACAGGCAATTAAGAAAAGATGGCCTGAACAGATAAGCAAACAATGTAACAGGTCAGTCAGTTGCTGAGGGAATGCAGTGAGAATAAGGTCCACATTCTGCTCAGTAGCATCACATACCTGAGAGGCACTGCTGTATGGTCGGGGGACAAAAGGGTGAGAGGTATGGCCACCACTCATGTGTACACAAGAAGCAGCACTGTATATATGTGATGACAGGAGCTGTGGCATGGGAGCAAACAAGGGCCATGGAGGACTGTGTTTGTACAGAGGACATGGGAAGTGGCTGTGTGCATAGGCATGCAGGTGAGGGAGTCAGTGCCACACCACGCATGTGGTGGAGCACATTAGCTGCACCTGCCGCTGCGCACACGATGCATACCCTGTGTACGGGGCAAACTGCTGGGCGTGCTATGTGCCGAGGACATTGTTGGGTGAGTGTGGGTGAGGCTGGGAGGGCAGGCCATCCACGGCCATGCCTTGAGGCCTGCACAGGAGTGGGGGGAAGGTGGCCACGATGCTGTGCAAGTCCTGTGGATGAATGGGAGGTAGGGGTTGAGGAGGTTGCACCCACCCTGCGCGAATCCCTGCCACGCTGCTGCCCCTGTACTTTGGTGATAGTGTCCCATAGCACCACAGCATGGGCCTGCACAGCAGCAATTAGGGCACCAAACCCACGCTCAATGGTGGTGAGAACATGGGTCATCCTCTCCTCTGACCGCTGCTCAGCATGGGCAAGACCAGTGCTCACTGTCTCCCGCGGTTGTGACAGCTCATGCCGCAGCTCCCTACGGAGATCAGGCAGGTCCTGCTGGGCTGCATGCTGTGAGACCAAGGCCTCCTGGAGCATGGGCTGTACACCCTGGCCATCTTGTGCAGGTGCAACATCAGCAGCCTGCACCTGTGGCAGGGGTCATGGCTGGCACTGGGCAGTGTGTTGGGGATGTGAAGGGACCTGTGGGGGTGGCTGGCGATGCATTGGCCGCTGCAACTGTGGCCTCACAGGTGACTGAGCATGCTGCTGGACCAGCCCTGTGGGACATGTCCAGTGGGCGAGACTGTTCGGGCAGGGGAATAGCAGCTGTGGGCAGATAGGTGTCATGTGCCTGAGTACCACTTGTCTCCAATTCAGGCATGGTGCCATCCCCCACTGCACCAAAACCTCTGGTGTCACTAGCCACACACAGAACCAGCATGTCGGGCTCCTCCCTTGCATCCTCTGAGCCATGGTTGCTTGTGACAGTCAGGATCACCACCTGCGCCCCACTTAGATCCTCCATCTGGGCATACTCAGGTGGATTCAGGGACTCCAGGAAGGCTGCATCCTTATCATCTGATGTTCCAGAATGTCAGTGCCTCATGACATCTGTGAGTGGACATAGTGCTGACTGGCATGGCCCCTGCCAGTCTAGCTGTGGCTGCCATGCCTGATGTGGAAGGGCGCACCTCTGCTGTGTACAAATCCTCCACCTCCTGTACAACTGTGCCTGGCCCCACCTGGGACATAACCTGCTGGGCATGTAATGCTGAAATGGAAGAGAATGATGTCAGTCGCTGCTACAGTGATCAGCCAACCCACCCCCCACACCACTCCCAACAATGCCACATGCACCCCAGCAAAGTGTGCCCTCCAGCGTGCCCATGCAGACCCCAGTGTGCATCCCATGCAATTGCAGCCTGTGCCCTAGGAGCCCCTGCACCATGGCACACATGCACTCACATGTGCCTGCCAGCAGATGTCCACCACTGTGCAGCCCCAACACCACCCTTACAATGGAACATACCCATGTGGGCCCTATGCATCCACCATGACAGTAGTGATGTGTGCCTCTGTCCCCATGGTGTTGCTGTCCACTGAGTGGTGGATATATGCCATGAACTTACCTGCTCTGGGTGGTGTAAGCAGTGTCTCACACCCACTGCCTTCGACCCCCACCGACTGCCACTGGCCACAGGATAGAGGCAACTATGGCCATCAATGGGTCCCAGTCCCACTGTTCAAGTGGTTGTGGTAACCCCCACCAGTTCAAAGCCTGTTCTGGATCCGCTGTGCCTCCTCCTCCTTTGCCCTGTGCAGCAGGTCATTCCACCTTTTCCGGATGGCATCAGTGCTACGGCCACAACCACCTACGGCATTTACTGCTGTGGCAATCTCCTCCCACATCAGCTGAACAGTGGCGTCTGTTGACTTGTTCCTGCATAGGACCATCTCCCTGTCCTTCACTGCATGTACCAGGGTAAGCAGCTCATCTCCAGAAAATTTGTGGGCCCTGAGCCGCTCCTGTCCTGCAGCCTCACCTGTGTGGGACAGAAGGCAGGGAAAGGGTTAAACATAGTTGTGAACAAACATTGCACAGCTGTAACAGTATCATATGGCCATGATGCAACACACAGCTGCTATACATGCCCCCACCCCCTGAGGAATGGCAACAGGACATGTACACTTCACCTTAGTGCTGTGGAGTCCTGCAGGCCAGCACATGGGGAAGCCAGCTGTTTGTGTGCAGCACACAGTTGTGCTGCCAATGTTGCTGCCTGTGGCATGTGAGAGGTGGTCTGGCTGCACATGTTGGCATGGACATGGGTGCACTGTAAAGCAATCACAAGGCCTACAGCCACAGATGGTGCCTAATGTGCACATGTGTGGGACTGTGCAGCCATGGTTGTAAATGCCTGACTCATGGTGCCCCCGGCACATCCAGTGCCATGCTGGGCCTCAGCACACCCAGCACCATGGAACACATGCTGTTGAAGCATGGGTTGTCTCCCAACAACAGGGCTAGATGGCTGACAAAGACACACCTTCCACTAGGGGTGCAGCCTAGGCACCATTGCATGTGCCAGAGCATGTATCAGTGCAGCCACTTTGTACACACATACAGGCATGGTGTGTGTATAGATAATCCTGGCACAGCTGTGCACAAGGCCTGTGTGTGATCCACCATGTGTCGCAGTTGTGGGTACTGTGTAACAATAACACTGGGGTACTGTACCCCCGCATGTGTGTCAACGCATGTCATGCAATGGCCTGGATGTGCATACTGTAAATGGACCGGCCTGTCATGAAGGTAGACACCCTGGACCACAACAACGTTGATATTGCCCCTGTCCCTGGCTGCACAGCACTGTGCACACACAGTCAGCAGCCGGGACGGCAGTGTACAAACACTATTAACTGCATTAGTACTGTCTGCCATGACTCACATGCACACATCACAATACAGGGGTGTGGGGTTGGCTGTCTGCGATGCAGATGTCAGTCAGTGACATAGGTGACAGCATGGGTACCTGTGGCAGTTGTCACACTGGAGTACATGCACCCTACAGTCACAGTGGACTACTGACCCACTCCAGAGTGCATCCTCCACACCGCTGATCACATCCCACTGCCATCTGCAGCACCACAGCATGCTGTCAGTCAAGCATGGGCTGCACAATGGGCGTTGGACAGTGCATGATGTTGATGAAACATAGAAACATAGAATTTGACGGCAGATAAGGACTGCTTGGCCCACCTAGTCTGCCCATTTTCCTACCTAACAGATAAGCTGCAGATCCTAGTTAACCAACAGCTTGATGGGGCACTACTACCCACACTGGGGCAGTCAAGAGGGTCAATGGGCCACCCAGCTCCCCCCAGCACCACCGCATACATGCCCAGCCACACCGCACCAGTCAAGCATCAGCTGCAGTCCCAAGGCCATTACCAGTGCTCCACTGTTAGACGGTTCACAGATGCCATAGCGGGCCACATACGGGCAATACAGTATCAACCTGTGCATAGCAGGGATGTTAGTCGGTATTCTACACACCTGGAATGTGCTTGGAAGCCTCAGTACAGTAGTTCTATAACAGTCCAGTTGTCACAGTGTACTGTTACTGAGTCTAGCAATCTCCATGTCTGATAGGGGTTAACACCGGTACTATGCTGGCCCACAGTCATTTGGTCCATGTATCCCAATACTGTGTGCACGGTACCTACACATACATTTGGCTGTACTGCACAGTCAATACTGGGGTAAGGCCCACTTACACTGATGGGGGGGATTCCCATGACAAGTCCCAGTCACTATACCTGACAATGCCTGACGTACAGGTGATTACCATGGTGTAATCACCTCTCGTGGTTGCTAAGGCAATTGTAAGCTTCTCAAGCTACACACTCGAGATTTACTGATGTCCTAGCAACCACTCGAGGCGTTTACACCATGGTCATCACCTGTATGTCATGCAGTCTCCTCTATTACATCTCACAGATTGCACAAGGTACAATACACAGGTAAAGACAGTGGCTTAGCATGTGACACAGATGCCCTGTGGCTGGGAGATCAGACAGCTGTGGGTTCTAGTCCCACAGAAGGCTCCTCGGTTAACATCCTATAAGTGACACTGCAGTGCAGCATGGGGGGTGCTGCACTCCTGAGGTGCCATCTGTCGGATGAGATGTTAGACCGAGGTCCCATCAGCCTGCTCTGGTGGTAGGTCAGGTGGACGTTAATGACCCCATGGCACATCCCGAAATATGTAGGGAAATATCTACGGAGCCATGGTCACGTAGCCCCTATTCACAAGAATACCACAAGCAGCGTAATCTGTTTCAAAGACATTTGGCATTCACCTGTATCCCCTTCCCCCGGGTTGTGGCTGGCAGAGGCAGGATTTGTCTGCAGCACGTACCCACTTAGCAAACACTACAATAAGCAATACACATGACAGGCAGAGCAGCGCTATGCACAACCAGTGTGCCCTGTTGGGTCAGGGTTCTGATTCCCATGGACCTCAGAAGCTGTGCTCTCGGTGTCATCAGGCCTCAGAATACTTCTGTGGCAGAACACACTGGTGCTGCAGAGTTGCCCATCCAGTATCCCCTATGTGCTGCTGCAGTAGTGCTGTCATTATGATGATCTGCTGCAGTACTGATGTCACCACTGCTGCAGGAGTGCATGGCTTGCTGGCACAGTGTTACCATCCTCACAGTACTGCAGTGATGTCAGTAGTCTCAAAACACTTGAGACATCACATGTCGGTGTCAGTAGGGAACAGAGTGCAGAGTAACACACTGCACACATGTGACATACTGTAGCTATACAAGATATCACATACATGATGCCACTGTTATGCACAACCTGTGTTCTGTCACCTCGAGCATCTGTGCTCCCGAGGTCACAGGGATTGAGAACCCCTCTGTGGCAGTACATACGGATTGTGCAGACCGGACCATACAACAGACAGAGTAGGCATGTTTTACAGCCCTGACCTGGATGTCTGCCATCAGCCAGTGATATCAAGCCAAGCACACATGACATGTGGATGCCCAACTGTTGTCAGCATGGTGACTACACAGAACATTCATGAACTGCAGCCTCATCCAGGGCACAGTCAGTTAGCAGTCATCTGTATCCCCCTCCCTCAGGTCCATACCTCTCAACTGTACCACAATACGAGGAACGTTTCTCATGGTACGGCACAACAGCATGCTGTTCAACATTGTGAGGAGTTTTCCCACATTCAGTGGTAACACTGTAAGGCACTATTCCACAGTGAATGATGCAGAACATATATAGCTCTCTTACTAACTGACCTCCCGATTATAAATGCAAATAGTTTAACAGTGTTCTGAGCCTCTGAGGTGAAGTTTGAATACGTGTTCTACATTTTGCTCATGTGTTCCACATATTGAGAGGCAATGTTCCACATTTGAGGGACATAAGGTTGGGAGGTATGGCCAGGTTGTGCCTCCCACTAGGCACCCAGTCAACATAAACCACATCACAAACCTAATGATATGTCCCTGTAATTGTACCTCTGTCTCAGTCCACATGCAGTACACACCTGGCTGACTCTGTGAGTGTTCCAGTGACATTCTGTGCTGCAGCAGTAATCCCACAACAACATGTATTACTGATAAGCAACACAGGTGGGGCACTTTTAGCCCTTATATAGCACGGCCGGGCAAACAAGCCTGTTAAGCATGCTAATGGGCCATTAATGATATGCTAATCTCCTTGTTAGCACCATGCATACACAATGACCATCATTTGCATATGCTGTTTGAATATGGCAGATGATAGCGCCGGGCAAAGTGTTTAGCGCCAGGCAAACCATATAGCGCCGGGCTATCTCGGCTATGCTTAGCGCAGCTCTGTTGCAATAGCACATGGCTAGGGTTGATTAGCACAGTTATGGCACATCCGCGGGTTGTGGCAGTCTGTGCTAAGCTGTCCGTGCTACTGTGCCTTAGTGCTGCGCTAACCATGTTAGCGCACTGCCTGGTACGTCTGCACGGGGTCATGGAAGGGTCACACATGCGCATTGCACATACTTCTGGATAGCGTGGCACTATTGCAGTTCTGCGCGGTGTTAGGCTGAACTGTTTGGGAGTGTCAGGATGTGTGGGCTATCTGTTGCAAGTACAGCAATACCTTCCCCCATCTTGTGTCAGCCATGTCTGGGAGACGTAGGCAAAGGGCAGTGGTGGGCCGTGATAGGCGTTGGGATGAAGTGGAGACTGCCAGCCTTGTACAGCTCACTCAACAGCGCCATAGGTGCCCGTTTGGAATGGTCCGGGAAGGTGATCACCCCATAGCCAGGTCTTTGAATTCAATTGCCTGTCGACTAAGAGCCCTCACGGGAATACCACATGATGGGGAGAAGTGCCGCCACCAATATGTGGACATCAGGCGCAGGCAGTGCCCGCTGCTGGAATGATGCCGGGCGATGATTCGGGAGGGGACTGTGCCTGTGCCAGGTATGTGATGCCTCTCACCACGGTGATGTAGTGGGTGGTGGAGATGTGTGTTGGGTGGTGTGCTTGTGTGCATGTGTGAGTGTGTGCCATGGCCCATTAATGTACCATTAACATAACATCAAGGGGGCTGTGTTGCTGTTCTGGTGGGGTTCAGCACATATCTACCATGCATTTACAGTTGTGAACCTTGTGTAATGATATGTGACTTGGGTTACTCTTGGGCATGGGTTTATGTCCCACTGACATTTTACCATTTGCTATCTGTACAAATGTACACTTTAACTACTACTACGATATGTTAGTCTTATGCCAAGGGGACCTCCAATCAGGTGTGTGTGGACTGTGTGGGCCAGGGGGACGGAGCAACTTTGGAGTGTTGTCTGCAATGTGCTGCACTGTGGTGGCACACTGCCCCTTACCACCTACTGTGGTGGCATGGACCTATGACACCTGGCCCCCTGCCACATCCACTGTGTTCTGCCATGCTGCCAGGGGGTTGTATGCAGCTGTGCCTCCTTTGTGGTTGGATGTGTTGTCTGGGCTAACCTCCCAACCATTTCACACCCACTTGTGGTACATCGCCTCTTACAATGCGGCATAAGTGGGATGACTGTGGATCACTTACACATAGCTACACCTACGCTGCTCAGAACATTGTCACAATGCTTACAGATGTTCCAGAGGTCTGTTAATTCATTGTATGGTATATGGTTTGCATCATTCACTATGGCTCTGTGCTTTCGTATGTGTCCACTGCATGTGGGTCGAGTCCTCACAATGTGGTACAGGGAGCTTCTGTGATGTACACTGAGAAGGGTTCCTCAGAATGTGGTACTGTTGAGAGGTATGTGTGTGGGTGTAGTGCACTCCACCACCACTGCTGTGTCTGTGCCATGGCACTGGCCAGTGGCTCAGGTGACAGTTCCATAGCATTGGTGTACTGCTGCGCTGCACACGCTTATGGGTGTGGGCAGCATACGTACTGTACTCAGTTGTGTACGGACATGCTGTGTGCATGTCACATCCTGTATGCCTTTCTGTTATCATTGTCATTCTATCTGTAGCCTTTGGGTTGTTGTATGCCACTGGGTCATATCTGTGCATCCACATCTATTGTTGAGGGGTTCAGTACTTATGTTCCCTCATTACAGGTTAAGGGACTCCTCTGCTTACAGTCTGCCTTGTGTGTGAGGAGGTACCATCCAGAGGGGCTGTGTACATATGATGGAGGGGGAGCTTTTGCAGTTTGTGTGTAGGGGATGGCATTGTCAGGCTCCACCCCTGCACACATTGGCCATGCACTGTGCAGTCTGCAGTGACTCTTGTGATGCTTGGCATGGCTTGGGAGGTGCACTGTGCCTGTGTGCCGGTTATGCGTGTGTTGTGCTATGCCACCAGGGTCCAGGGTGGCCTTTAGCATACCGTGGTGGCTGACATTGTAGTAATGCTGCTGTACCATCTTCCCACTGCAGAGCGTAGAGACCACGCCAGAGACAGGAGGGGTGAGCAGCAGGCAGACCAGAGGCTCACCATGGACAGGTGGAGGGTGCCTTCAATGGCGCAGCACACAGGGGAGAGCAGTGACAGTGACAAAAGTGTGTTGCGTGAGTACTGTGTGCCATTGTACATTTCTACTATGTGTCTGTGTTTCTACTGCAGGCATTGGAGTGCTGTGTCTGGTGTCGTGGCACAGTCACCTAGGTCATCCAGGCCTGATGTGGTTTAGCTGTGTTGCTTTGGATTCCAGGGTGCTCACTTAGAGGGACCCCTTAGCCATTGTGGCTACAATATGTATAGCCACATGGAGCTACAGTATTCACACCTGATTATGTGCTGGATGGGGGGGCACTGGATGCTTGACACCAGTGGTACCATTCAGCGCACCCATGACCGTTACATCAGTGGGGCCTGCTATGCTGGCTGCATGCATTTGTGTTGCCTTCCGTGCCTCCAGTGCCTTGCCTTCTGCTGCGTGGCCTGTGACATGGCTGGCTCTATGTCTGGTCTACTGTTGCCATTACTGCCATGTGCACTGCTATCTGCCTTGTACTGTGATGTGCAACATGTTGCTGTTATGTCCACCATTGTGGCAGGATGCAGCAGGTCTGTGCATGGCCGTTGGCCAGTCATTATGCCTGGAGCTGGGGGATTACTGGGGTCAGCCTGCTGTACTGGCTGTTCCTGCTGCTGCTGTTGTCCTGTCTGCCATGGCAACACTGTTCTGTGCTTCTCATGGCATGTCTCATTCACAGTACCATGTATAGTGTGTCAGTGTCTATGCAGGACATGTTGTTAGTGCCTGCCAGGGCTATTCACATTATGGTGAACTGGGGGCCACAGTGTCATGTGGTGCCTGTATCTCCCTACCAGTGTATTGCCATTGTAGTATGGACACTAGTATGTTATTGTGTGCCCTTGCCTGACCTCCATGGCGTACATGCACCAGGGCTGTTGAGGGGCCTCTGGGCCTATGGTGCCACACGGGCCTGTGTGGCTGTGCATGTCATGTGTGCCTGTTGCAGCATGGGCATAGGCAGGCATCCTCCAGGCACTCCATGGTGTACTATTTTATTTCTGGAGGGGGAGGTAGCAAATAGGCTCTGAACTACTTTCTTTTTCCATGAAGCCTAGCAAAGACAATGTTGTACACTTCTGTGATTTCATTCATTGGGTTCTACTCTAGGAGGACTGGTCACTATGACTGTCTTTGTATCCCATGGACAATACAACTGTACAGGTTGTGGGCTGGTATGTGGGTGTCTTGGGGAGCAATGCATGGCTTTGTATTTACCCATGCAGGGAAGCACCCATCGTCATGAGTTTCATAAGTTGTATTTATCATGCCACTGGTGGCAATAAACACAGTCCTGGTGTACGTTTGTATATTGTCTTGCTCACCCAGGGTGGGGTAGCTCACCCTAACGATGGGGAGAGAGGTAGCAGTGTATTCATGGTGTGCAGATGTGACCTCCCTTGCTACACCCCTGTCTGTTGGCTCCAGCTCTGTTGTGGGGGCCATTGTCCCCTACAGGGTGCTGTCACTCAGTCCATGCAGTGCATGGTGTTTGTGTATAGGTTATGCAGGTGTGCTGCAGCGGTTGTTCTGTGGTAGCATGGTGTGCTGGGTGTCAGACCCTGTAGCAGATGCTGCTCCTACATGTGTGGGTGTGTGCCTCACCATGCCTTGGCCACCAAGGTGACACTGTCCTGTGCATATCGTTGGCCTACCGCTGCCCTGCCACTGGTGGACCATGGCCTGTGTCCCTGTTTCACATGTGTGTGTCTTCTTGCATGTGCATCTTCAAGGTGTTGCAGCTTTGGGTGGTGGCACAGCCCCGTGCCATGCTCTTCACCAGTGTGGGCTCCTCATCCTTCTGTTGTGGCAATGGGTGTGGGTGGGCATTGGCACTTTTCCTGGTTGTGTACTGCTTGGTTACCTGTCCTGCAGTCCTTACTGTACTGTTACCAGTGTCGTCCTGTGTGGTCTTTTGGTCTCTGTGGTCCATGTCAAATCTCTATCTGTGTCACTTGCCACTGTTCCGCACTTATGTCAGTCACCCACCTGTTCAGGGCTTCCTGACATCATTTGTATGGCTGCTGTGTTACAGCATTGTGGGTGGCAGATTAGCTGGGTCTCTACAGTTCTTGTGGAGGCAGCAGTGAGGGTGGGCCACAGTTGGGGGGATATGGGACAGGCATGTCTGGTTACACACCTGGTTGTGGCTGTGGCACCTTCTCCAGTTGGTGTCATCTGTGTTGTATATTATAGCTGTGTGACTGTGGGCAGCATGTCCCACCATGTGTCATCCCATGTGCATATCATTTAGTGTCCACTTGTCGTTCGCATATCAGGGGGTGGCTGTCTCTTTGCACTGTTACAGTATGCATGCCGCTGTGCTGGCTGGATTCCACTGTGTTAGGTTTCTCAGTATACATCTATGCATGTCCATGTACATTGGGGTATTGCATGCTGCCTGTTACATACTGCCTTGGCCAGCAGGCACATGTTAGAGTGCATTGTGGTTTGTTCTGTATGGCACATGGGCATGGTTGTTGGGGCATGCTGTCCACCATGTGGTGGTACATGGTGCCTTTGTGTCATCGTTATGTCCTGATATGGTCCCCCTTTCTCCAGCAGGTCCACATCAGGCATCACTGTGGGACACCCGTCCAGTAGAGGCTGAAAGCAGGGATGAGCTGTTGATGAGGGTGGTGCGGCAACAGCGCACACTTATCAAACAGCAGGCTATGTTAATTGCTGAAACAAGATGGGTTGCAGCCATCCTGGATGAACGTCAGCACCTGCCTGCACCTAATTCCTACCTCCTATTCTTGTTATCCTGCTTCCTGTCCCTGGCCCACTATCCCTAGCCCTATGTCTGCCATCCTGTTTCCCTCCATTGCTTCCTATGTCCACATCCCTCTCCCTTCCACATTCTTTCCCCTTTCCACTGTAAATATTTTTCACAATTGCCTTTTTGCACTGTTACTGTTGTTTTCCCCATTGTTTTCAGTCCCTTTGTAAGCCTGCACTTTTCCCTTTCATAATGTTTTTCTTGTACCCCATTTTTCATTCTGTGTTCTGCTGTGTTTTGCTTTGTTTTACTGTATATTTATTCCTGCTGCCTTTGTGCCTTACCTGTTCCCTTTTTATGTTTGCTTGCACGCATGTGCAAGAAACATAGTGCCATCATCGGAGTTTTCGGAGGTGTGTCTGCCCTCTTCCAATTCAGTCAGTGTGTTTGCAGGTGCGGCCGCAGTTCTCCAATGTCTGCTGGAGCTATCTGAAGACAGCCCAAAATGCAGTGGCTTACAGTTGAAAGGGAGCTATGCTCAGTGAGCAGCAATCAGATATCGCCTGCCCGCGCGCTGCGCCCCTCACACACACACACACACGCTGTGTGCTGCCCCAAACGACACACACTGTATAGCCGATGGGGTGTCCAATCCCGCTGGCTGTGCTGTGCCCCCGCCCCTGAAACACAGATCCATATGCCATGCTGGGTGCCCCCCCGCGTGGCTGCACGCTCATATAGCCGATGGGGGTGCCTAATCCTCCGCCTTCTACTGTCTCCCCGAGTACAGGGTGCCACGCTGGGAGCCCACCCCAGCATGGCAACAGATGCCATGGCTGACGGGGTGCCCAATACCCCGCCAGCTCCACGCCCTCCAGCCACTTTCTGCCACGCTGGGAGCCCACCCCAGCGTGGCAAACGTCCCACATCGCCATCATTCAAAAAACAACCTGAAAATCAAAACGGTCCCTCGCTGTGTCTGCCCCATCCGCGCCACCCACTGCACACCCTGCTCTCCTCACACACCCACCCCATACTTACCTCCGGAGCTTGGTGCAACGATCTTCGGTGGACCGGGAACACGTCTGCACTCTTCAAAGCCGACCGCGAACTGAGGAAATGCCGGTAAGCTGTATAATGGGATAGATAGGGTTTTTTCAACTTTATTGCATATCTCAGGCATTTTTTGGAATTTTTGCACCAAATTTTCAACGTGGGGTTTTTGGGACCCTATTCATGAATGCTGTCACTGTCATGGCATTACTCAGGCCCGAAGGGTGATTTCACAGCCACTGCGTGAAATCACCTTTCTGGAATGATTAACGAAATGACACTGCCAGTGTTCATAAGGTGGGCTCTCAAAAAGCCTATTTTGAAAATTTGGTGGAAAAATTCCTTAAAATGACTGTTTTACGAGCGTGCATTGCGCAGTTCCTACGCACGCTCGTAAGTTAGCGAATTTTCAATATTTTCACTCCAGATTTTCAACATTGCCATTTTACCACACCTTCTTATGAGCAGTACAGCTGTCATTTTTCACATCTCACCCAAAATGTGTTTCCTCCCATGTAGTGCACAATGGTGCAGTCGGTGTGCAAAATCAATGTACGGGACACATCAAGAAAATCACAGTGACACTGGTCATGAACAGAGGTCTTAAAATGGCTATATTGAAAATTTGGTGAAAAAATTCCTAAACATTACTGTTTTAGGAGCGCACATTGCGCAGTTCCTACGCACTCTGGCAAGTCTGCGAATTTGTAATATTTGCACACCAGATTTTCAACAGTGCCATTTTACCGCACTTCCTTATGAGCAGTACAGCTACCATTTTTCACATCTAGCCCAAAATGTGTTTCCACACATGTAGCGCACAATGGTACAGTTGGTGTACAAAACAATGTTTGGGACAGATTAAGAAAATCACAGTGACACTGGTCATGAGCAGAGATCTTAAAATGGCTGTGTTGAAAATTTGGTGACAAAACTCCATAAAATGACTGTGTTACGAGTGAGCATTGCAGTTTCCATGCACCCTCGTAAGTTCATGACTTTGTAATATTTTCAGTCCAGATTTTCACCAGTGGCATTTTTCCACACCTCCTTACGAACAGTACAGCTGTCATTTTCCACAACATGCCCGAAATGTGTTTTCACACTTTCAGCACAGAAATGCGTGGTCGCTGTGGGAAATCATTGTTCGGGACAGATAAAGAAAATCACACTGACACTGTTCATGATCGGAGGTCCCAAAATGCCTGTGTTAACAATCTGCTGTAAAAAAATCCCTAAACTAGTTACATTACGGGTGTGCGTTACACAGTTTCTATGCACGCTCATGACTTCACCAGTTTTTTTAAGATTTTCACAGCAGATTTTCAACATTGCCATTTTTTACATCTCCCCATAAACAGTACCGCTGTCATTTTTCACATCCTGTTCGGAATGTGTTTTTGCACCTGTGGTGCCAAATGCCATAGTCGCTGTGCAAAAGCAGTTTTCGGCTAACAAACTGATATTGCCACTGTTCATGAGGTGGGGGTCACAAAAAAAACATGTTGAAAATTTGGAGTGAAAATACCAATGAATGCCTGAGGCG
Source organism: Neoceratodus forsteri (assembly GCA_016271365.2). Lineage (NCBI taxonomy): Eukaryota > Metazoa > Chordata > Ceratodontiformes > Ceratodontidae > Neoceratodus > Neoceratodus forsteri. Next base: position 1,608,042,499 of record CM057449.1, read on the forward strand.
TTAGGGTTTCCGACCATAATGCCCCACCCTGTAGAGAATGACAGGCATCGGGGTGTGACTTGGGATTCTTGCCTGTCATGCTCATACCATTCCACCCCCACCCACACCCTGCAGCCAGTGAGAGGCATCAAGGTCTGCCTCGGACTCTTCGGGCCCAAACTTCACCCCATTCTCCTATACCACACCCATCTCATCGTATTTCCTGATGGAATGGGGTGCGCATAAGGGCCAAAGACCCCAAGGCACACCGTGACACTTGTCAGTGTCTGCAGGGTAGGGTGTGGTGAAATGGTGTGGTCGTTATGCCTGATGACCCAAAGGCACACCCCAATGCCTGTCACTCTCTGCAGGGTGGTGGTGGGGTTCAATACATCACTGCCATTCCTATTATGCAGCTCTGTAACTTCTACACTACCAATGCCATTGCCAGCAAGCAAACATTCGCCATTGACAAATGCTTGTTGAATTATACTATGTTATGCTTGACATTCCTGTGTCCTGTGTCTTTTTGGGTGGGGGGGAGTCGGAATTTGACAGTGTTCTGTGGTATTCTGGTTTCACTTGTGGGTCCAGGTTATTCCATGCCTTTCACTAGTACTGCAGTTGTGTCTGGCAGGACTAATTTGCTTTCCTGTATTCCTGGACAGCTGCTTACACCTCTAACACTTTGTTTATGTGGGTGTTTGCATTGCCTCTGTCTGATTGCTATATTCAGTGCTGTCATATCTGCTATATTCAGTGCTGTCTTAATCCCAGGCAATTTTTGCCCTGCACTCCTGGGCCTGTTTGCCCAGCTTCCTTAGCTTGCTATATTCAGCTGGTTTTGCACCGGGCTATTTCCTTCTGAATATAGCTATGTTTTTGCTCTGGGCCAAGTTTGCCCAGCTGGCAGTGCTAATTTAGCCCCTGGGCAAAGTTTTGAATATCTGGGCCCTTGTGTCTAAGCATTAAAAAGGCACACATTAGTTTTTACACTGCATCACCATTTTCTGCACAGAATAAAGTAGCCAGGTCAGATGTGCTGTCCATGTTCTCTTGGGAAAGGACAGGAGCAATTCAGTTAATATTTTCTCATTAGAGAGAGAGAGAGAAAGAAAGATGACACTTACCACCCTTTAGGGTCAAATAAGTTTTTGAAAGACCAGCATAGATTCTGCTGTGATTGTTCTGCATCCTATTATTTGGAATCAGTCCAATAGCAATAACACTTGTGCATGCAGAATCCATTTAGCACTAGACTGGCTGAGTTGAAATTAAACTAATTTATTATTTTAAAGGAAATCCGTTAAAGCTACTGTGGTGCCATTGTGATATATTAATACAACTGAATCAGAGCTGGTCTGTCACCCGTTCAGTACATGGAGCAGGCTCGAGTACATGTCATGCTAATTGTAATGTATTTGTGGCTGTACTTTTTTTAAGTTTTTGAGTTGTGTGAAAAACTGTGAATGAAGGTAAAACTACACTAGTAAAATATGAATAGACATGTAGTTGCACCAAGGATCGAACCTCTAGCACTGCAGTTTGCACTTATTCAACTGAACAAATGCTGTATTTTATCTATGCGAATGAAAATAGTGTGACTTTCATTCATAGTTTTTCACACAGCTTTTGTGTTCCAGTGTAAACATAGCCAATTCAAAGAGATTGAGCAGTCTTTTCCACAAGATACACTTCAGGCGCTGCTTTGTTGACAATGCAGCAAAATAGTGTGGTGGGGGAGTGGGGATGGGGAGAAGAAGAAGACACTTTGTGGAGAACTGAAGGATATGGAGAGATTTTCACGAAGTTGTGCTTCTATTCCACTCTCTTGTGACAACAGCAGCTGTACTGCATTAGGAATTCATGTCACATACCACTTCCTCTGATAGCAATACATCAGCATACCATCATGACGCAATGTAGCCATAAAAATGGCCAAAAGGTTTGTTCAGGTTTATCAAAAATGAACCTACTGCTGACATTTTATGCCGAATCAGTGCTCTTTCTTAAAGCATTATGGACACTACATACACCCTCAGTCATATAGGACAAATTTAAAGCGACAGTGTGGGGGCTGGCCGGGGAAGGGAGGATTAAGTCTCTCCTGGACAGCTTTTCTCTATGGAGTAACCATGGAGGGGGGGTAGTGTGTTCCACTGCTCACATGCCACCTAGAACAATCTGGATGGCAATGCAGAAGGACCATGCAAGGAAAGGACCCCACTCAAAGGCACTGGATGACTTCTCAACAGAGGTGCAGCTCTCACATTGCACCATTGTACACAATGTGGGTCCAGGGGAGAAAATGGAAAAACACCCCAACCACAGGATGATGACCTGAACCCTCACAGGCCCCACACCACGCACATGCCACTTCCACAAGTCCAGTGGCAGAGGATGACAGAGTAAGGTAAGCCCTGGAGAAACCAAATAATGGGACTGGGGTGTTCTGAAGGTGGTAGTCAGGGCAGACCAATGGAAGATAAAATTGTAATTGGAAAAAAAAAGACAGTGCCAGCTTCCACAGCCTCATTGCACCTGTTTTCCACCCTCTGTGAAATGTATTGCAATCTTTGGTTATCCTCTAACTTGCTGCATTCCAGTTTAAGTGCATATTCTATGATTCTGCTGAACTCACTAGACTAAACATCTATGTATACAATACTCTAGCCTGCCTATTTCCTTTTTGTGATAATATCACAGAGTTTTATACTTGAGACTAAGTAATGAAATACAGTGAACCTGTCCTAACTAATTTCTGAACCTACCTCTCTTAACCCACACTCCCAGACACACTCACTACTGGAGTGGGTGCTCTCATTCCACCCCCATTGAATTATTGTTACTGGGACCGTTCCTGACATATTCAGTGATCACTGTCTGACCTTCTGCATCAGGAAGGTGTGCCTTCCTCTCTTTCCCCCCAAATATATTGTGAACCACCCCCTTAGAACTCTAAACACTAGGCTGCTACTCCAAGGCTTTGCCATAGCTGACTGGCCCCCGGTTTTCTCCATTCTGAATATTGATACTGCACTTCCTCACTTCACCATCACCTTTCTTCAAATATGAAACACACATGTCCCCTTAAAAAACTCAGGGTCAGAGGTCTCCACCATCTGTGGATCACTCCTGATCTCCTGTCTCTTTGTAAATCTCAAGACCGTGCATGGCAATGCTTTAAAATCTCCTAGCCCATATCTGATCTCCAACACTGCAAGACTCTTTGTAACAGCTTGTACAAAGACTGCCCACCTGGCCAAAGCAAATTACTTCAATGTAAGTTTGCAATACACAAATTGCTCCCCCTCCTCATTTTGGAAAGAGCTCTGCTCGCTTCTACAGCCCCGTCTGAACCAATGTTGCCCACCCTTGTAGAGGCTGGTGTTCAGACTTTCAATCCATCCTCTATAGAGACTGTCCTAAATAGATGTTTTAACAGTTGTGCTCTCCCAGATGATCCTCCTGACACCTCACCTGACTTTCTTCTCCCCCTCATGCCTGATGTCTTTCACTTTTCTCTAGTCTCCCCACAAGTGGTCCACCAGTCAATTATGTTCCTAAATCCCTCTAAGACCAGTCCCGATGGCTTCAACCCTAGACTTCTCAGAATATTTGTCTCTGCTATTGTCCTCCCTCTAATGCACCTACTCAACCTTTCTTTTTCCACCTCCACTGTCACCTTGGCCTGGAAACGCACCAAAATTCTGCCCCTTCATAAGAGTGGTGACTCTACCTCCCCTGGAAACTACTGGCCCATCTACCAGCTCCCTTCACTAGCAAAGATTCAACAATCCATTGTCTTCTCAAGGCTAAATGACTTCCATTATCATCCTCTACCCTGTCCAATCAAGGTTCAGAAAGTCTCATTCAACCACATCCTTCATTCTCTACTTCACTGATTCAAAACTCTGTGGCATGGACCAAAGTCATATAACTTATGCAATATTCATCAATCTAGTGAAAGCATTTCACTCTGTCTCTCATCCTCTCCTCATTAGCAAACTCCAAGCTGCAGGTCTATCTGCCTCAGTGGTAAAATGGTTTAACTCATTTCTCTTTGGTAGGCACCAGGCTGTACAGAGTGGAAAAATCCTTTCTACCCCCCCCATACTTTCTGTCATCCCCTAGGGTTCTATTATTGGATCTATCCTTTTTTCCCTCTTTATCAATGACCTCCCTTCTGTCTGCTCCACCGCCCATATACATCTGTATGCAGTTGGTACCATCATCTTCCTGTCTGGCCCCTCTGTTAAGATGTCCAATTTCTCCTCCAAGAGGACTTTCATGTGGTGATAAAGTGGTTCCAAGATCATCATCACAAAATGAACACTAAAGAAAACATTGCCATGACCTTCAGCTCAAAGCAAAAGCTTGACAGGCTGCCATTCCCTCCAGTAATCACTACTCTGACAGGCACCCCCTCAACCTTGTCCCCTCCTATAAGTACTTAGGGGTTTGGCTAGACCTGTTCCTGAATTACTTATCTCACCTAGCTGCTTTGCATTCTAAGCTTTGACTCAAACTGGAAATTATTTTCAAGCATAAGGATTGTCTCCTCCTCGCTGTTCATCGAGACTTAATAACAAAATGGATCCTCCCCATTATCAACTACGACAACATCATCTACGGGTCTGCACCCTCCACCTCCTCTGCCAGGCTTGATGTACTACTCAATGCTTTCTGTTGCTTCACCTCTAACTCCCCATTCTCAACTCACCACTGTGACCTGTGCTTTACTCCCACATTCCTCTCCCTTCATCAGAGATGTTTAGCCCACTGCTTTACCTTCATCCCTAAATACTGGTTCAAATTCTTTTCATCTTAGCCCTCCTCTCTTCTCACTCCTTCCACCCCTCCCCAATCCCCCAGTGTTCCTGTTCTTTCCGTACCTTTGCTCTCCCCAAGCCCATACTTTGGCAGGTCAGCATGCTTTCTCCTTTTGCCTCCCTTCCCACTGGAACAAACTCCCCACCACAATTTGTTTTACTCCTTCAATTCTGGCACTAAGGAATCTGCTCAAACCATCTCCAGTAACCATCTACACTTGTTTCATAGCTCCTAGCTGATTAATATTGGCATTCCCTGACCCCTCCCTTACCATTGGTTTGCCAATCCTCCCCTAGCTGGATACTCATGCTCGGACTTTTATCTTTTACTTTGTATTTGATTGTAACCTGCTGTACAATTGTGTCTGTATCGATGTTAGGAAATTTTGATAAAATGTAATTGCATCAAATTATATTCCCTATCCTGCACTATGTATTTAGAATTTTATTAATATTAGCCACACTTTTTGTTTGTCTTCTCCCCAATTTCCCCTGGTCACACCTGGAAATTAGCTTTGGGTCAGTGTGCATTTCCTAGTTATCAGCCTTTAAATAAATAAATACATTTGAGTTCGTCCAATTACTTTTCATAATTTGTGGACTCAACTCTCCTTATCAATTTGGTTGTGCCTTCTCAATGGGCACAATGCACCATTGGAGTGGAGTAGCTATGCATGCATATCTGGGGCACATAGCCACTCTGCATCCATTGTGCCCCTCATGTGAGATGCACAAAGGGGGTCCACAGACAGGACACACCCAGTCCCCCAGGTCCAAGGTCTGCATTGTGCAGGGGCCATGCCAGCACTATGTGCTATACATAAAGGCAGGTATTGCTGGCCATGGGGGTTCATGGGGGTGCAAGGTATGCCAGGGAGAACCCTGCTGTAAACTCCATATGTGCCCCGTGCAAACTCCAGGATGAACCACAAGATAAGGCAAACAGCCCACTAACCCTCTGGGGCAACAGCAAATGGTCACCTAGTGCTATCCACCTGCCCCAGCATACAGCAGTGTGTGTGCAGCCTCTCCCCAACCCAAACCCCTCACTGGGGCATATGGATGCTGACCCCCCAACAGCATTGCATGTCCACCCCCTCACTACCAACAGTACTGTTCCCCCTCCTCCACCTGACATATCCCTCCATCCCTCTGCACCACTTCAGTGACATCAGAGGGCCGGCAGAATTGCTCTCTTCCCACCTGTCACAGCCACCAGCCCTCAGATGTCCATGGGATGTGCTGCCAATGTGCACCCCACCATGTAAGGGATCCACTGTTGGACCAATGTTGGGTATCTGACTGGATGTCCAGCTGGGTCCATGATTCGGCCCATGCCCACCCTGTGTGGACCTGTGTGCCAGGGGGGTTGGGCAATGGACAGCTGGCTGGTGGTTGTGAATGCTGCCAGTGTGCACCTGCCTGCAAGTGTGGTGCTCTGTGGGTGGGTAACATGTCTCCAGCATGTATTACCCACCCATTGGTGCATAGGGGCCAATATCTTTAATATCTTGTCTGTGCTGTGGTGACCAGAACTGAATGCAGTACTCCAGGTGTTGTCTAATTGAGATCTTCTGCAGAGGGATTATCACTTCCCATGATCTCCTGCCTTACCTCCTCTTAATGCATCCAGTCACTGAATTTGATCTCTTTACTGCTGAAGAACATTATTTGCTTATTATTGACAATTACCCCAGATCATTTTCTTTAGTTGTGTTGTTGACTTACACAATAGTGTGCATGTGTGACTCAGACTCCTTAACCCCAGGTGTAGTACTGTGCCCTTTTCCACGTCAAATCTATGACCTATTTCTTTGTCTGCACCACTACTGTGTACAAGCCCCCTGTCAGACTTCTATGTCTTTCCCAACTGTGTCCACTCTTCTTATCAAAATAATGCCTTCAGAAAACTGCTGAACCTCTTCTCCATGGTACTAGTAGATACATAGAACAACAACGGAGCAAGCACCAACCTTTAGTGTACTCCACTTTGAACATCCTCTCACTCTGAATAGTAACCATCCAGCACCATTCTCTGCTTTCTACCTGTCAGCCAATTTGCTGTCCAGCTATAGCACTATACATTTTGTAGACCACTTATTGCACTACTGTCCCCGAAAACACTGTCTTTCAAACACTCTTGAGGGAACTCATGCCCAAATACAGCATCCCATCATGATTAACATTTTCTCCATATTGTGTACAGAAAATATAAATGAAAAAGAATAAAAATGATCCTATTATTGCCTTATAATCATATATTAAATAATTATCATCACTGTATTACTAATTATCAAAATTACATGACAGGCGATATATTACAATGCCTTGTCAACACATTTTTGTATAAAATATTAATGTAAATAAACTATAAATAAAATTAATAATATTTATGTGTTGCCAGTTATGTGTATAGAATACCACTTACTACTCTTACACTACAGCCATGTATAAGGGATATGTGATGGGGTGCTGCGTGATATATCATTTATCTGCACAACAGCAGTTTGACCTTATGCTCCAAGAGGAAGGCCCAGAGTTGGTGGGATTCAGGGTTTTTTCCTGGAGATGGAGTGGGACCAGAGCACTATCAAAGGAGCTGTTTGGGATTGCTGTAAATGCTGAGGCACATCAAGATTTTGGAAGGACGCTATCCCCATTTAAAAGAAGTGTATTCAATCTCCAGATACTCTCTTGCTGTCTAACAAAAGGAACGTTCTATTTTAAAAGTTATTGCTTATTCTACTTTATGTTTGCAGGAATTTGCTACATTAGTAAGAAGTGAGACAGTGCTTTCTTGACTTTATGTTGTTTTATATTTTTTTGTTGCCCCACAAGTGCTTAGTCCCAAGTCCAAATTTTGGTAAAACTTTTTATTTTTTTGTAAAGTGCTTTTTTGTTTCAGCTAAGAAATTATTAATTTAAAATATCTTAAACATAGGTGCCATGTGCTAGTTTGATCATGTGATCTCATGTACCATAAAGTGCATGCATGGCATTCGTTCCCCAGATTCACTTGCAGACACTGGATCTTGGAGGATGCTATAAGTGAATAATACTACAATCAAGAAATCAAGAAAGCCAGAGTCATAACTTGAGTGTGCTTGATTTTTATTTAAAAGTTGTCTTTTGGTTGGCTGTCCAGAATCTACTGACAAAAAGTACTAAACCTCAAGTGGCAAAATGCCTCCACCTTCTCTTCTCCATTTAGCTTTTAACTGGAAGTGGATTTTGTGGTTGATGCAAATCCCTTTCTAGGCCTAGTCACTCTAGGACTCTTATGGACAAAAGTAAGTCAACATTTATATATTTTGGCATGTAAATAACAGAAAAAACAATCTAAGAAATACTTTAATTGATTTATTGTGAGGAGATAGGGAGGGATTTGTTTTTCTCCTTTTAAATGTATGCTTTAATAAAATTTTTATACTTTTACGATATATTTTTATATTAGTTGAAGAAGCCTCTTCTGGCTTGCCAGTGAAAAGCATAGTCGATACAAGTTCCCATTTTTGCCAAAGGAGTATGTGCAACCTGGTGCATATGACCTATAAACCCTTTGAAATAAACTGCAACCAGATTTTGGAGCAACTATGAGCCTGTACACCAGGAATAAAAGAAGTAAGAAAGAAAGCAAAAGAGAACAATAAGAACTCCATCTATTTTTTGGCAATGTGAGGTGAAGTCATCAGTACTTAAAGTTAACATTCTTGTATATGGTTGGGTTTATCATGTGTCTGAAAATGATTGACTTTGCTGTGTCTATCCTGTTAGTATTATGGGTATTTACGCTTGTTATAGTCTTTTTAAAACCCTGTGTACTTTACCATTATGGCCAGTACTAGACTGCAGAGGAAAAAATCACTATAGCTGTTCTTCCCTGTTAGGAGAATCTGTGCTAGAGAAGGAAATAAATCATGCAGCTAAAACCAAACAAACTAAACAGACTAAGATAACTGACCATATGAAGATATATTTTATTTATTTAGTTTTTGTTGACTGGGTAAGTGCACTAGACAAATCCTGCCTATTTTCAGGCATGACCCAGGGGAAGGGGATAGAGATGAATGCGAACTGACCTTGAACCAGATGAAACTGTTGGTGGTATTTTTTACTTTTTTTTAGTGAATGAGGGAAATTTGGCCAGGACACTGGGGAAATTCCCTACTTTTTTCAATAAGTGCCATGGGATCTTTAACATCCACCTGAACTACCACCAATCCAGGCAGATGCGACCTCAGTTTAATGTCTCATCCAAAATATGGCACCTCAGAAGTGCAGCACCCCTCTCATGCTGCACTACAGTGTCAGTACTGGGATATTAACCCAAGTGCCAGATGTGGGAACTGAACCCACAGCCTTCTAATCTCACGGTCTCAGAGGCAAGAGTGCTACCTACTGAGCCACTGACACTATAATTCAGTAGAGGTTGTAAAAACCTCTACACCAAAACCACAAACTAGCACTACAATATCTACACTATCTATGTATATTTCCAGGGATTCTGCTTGTGAACATTCCCCAAAACTGATTTTCAGTAGTGAGGATCAGACAGGAACAGAAACATTTAGCAATTGTCTCGAGGCTGAGGTGTTGGATAGTTTAGGGGGTGCAATTGAAATAACTGAGCAAGGGGAATTTAATTATAATGACAATAATTACAAGACATTAGTTACAGTATTTTATGAACAAAGTATTTGAAAACAGTGAGCCTTGTGTTAGTTCTAATAAGGCTCCTGAAGTACAAAGAGATGTTTTAGTAGTCTCAGGGCCTGAATTTAGACATGTTAATTCTGAACAGTAAAGAACTATACAAGGCATAAAAAACCTTGCCTCTAAATATTAGAAAACTTTTAATAAAGAAATTAGCAAAGAGCACACATCAAATGGCAGGGTCAATATTGAGATACTGGAATCAGTGAGGTAACATGGTTGTCATACAAAACAAACTGATGATCTTCCCCAATACGTTCCCGTTTGCCTCAGTGAAAAATTGGTAGTGCATATGAGCCATCAGTATACAGCTAACCTAATACTCATGGATCAATTTTGTGCTAAAAAACAAAATAGAGAGTACAAGATATGATACTGCAGTCAATAAAGCCAAATTGGTAACTACTGAAAACAAGCTAGAGATAGTGTTCCCTACACCCCTTTCAGACTCAGTGATTTTTACTGAAACATGCTTTGAACCTAAACCCATAAGACCATATTTTACAGCTGTTGAGATGCCTCCTGGCATTAGTAAGGCTGGGAAAAAGAAAACACCTGGAAAGATAAAAATGAAACAAAAACGCATTTACCCTACCAGGAACCTGTGGACTTAACTAATGAAAAGAGGAAAAAAAGAAGACCAAAAAGAAAATTATTTGTATGAGTATTGGAGAACTAAGATGAGCACAACCAGGAAAAAAAAATCTAATTAAACACACTATTTTTGAAACTTCAACTAGCCCATTGCCAATTACTAATTATAATCTAACCAGCTGAACAGACAATTTATGTCAGCATCTAGTTGCTTTGGAAAAATAAATAGTTGCAGTAGAAGACCAGTGCCCAATGACCTCCACAAATAGCAAGGAAAAATACAGAAGAAATGAAAACAAATTCTGATGATGTTCAAGTAAAAATTGCTAAGGAAACTTTTAAAACTAGAGCAGATCTTTCTCAGAGCAAGGCTTCTGGCCACCTCACAGACTTAAAAAAATGTTTCCTCTGTTAAGATTTACATTAAATAGAGAGTGGCCTTTAATATAAAATACATAATTAAAGGAACACTTAAGAAATATCTCTATAATCTTGACATCGATTTTAATTTTTTACATCTCACACAAAGCAAGGATGGGTGAATAATTACAATTGAAGAATATTTTGATTCACCAATGGTGGCCAATTATATTTGGTATAAGGTTGAATTGCTGGAAAAAAGAGGCCTAATTGTCAATTTTCAAATAGAGAACATTTAACAGTAAAAAGCTTGACAATGAAAGTGAATCTCCAGTAATCCTAATTTTATATGGAATGTCAACATTACATAAAGAAAACAATTAAAAGCTAAAAGGGTCAATATGCAGTTTATTCGGCAAAATTCTACAAGTACAATTGGGTTATCAAGGTGTCATCAGAACAAGAGCTAAGAATTCCTTACAAATTGACATTTTAGTCAAGAACAATGATCTTGGCCAGCAACTACTTAGTAAATCTAACATCTTAGATAGCCTGGGTGTAGTGTAACATTTTGCAAAGTGACATTATTTCAGTATAACCTTTTACAATAGGTAGACTGAGTGTTAAAGTATAGCCTTTTTCCAGGATGTGTCAGTGTAATTTTTTTATACTGACCAAATGTGTTTACTCAAGTAGTGGAATAATTTAACATGTACTGTACATGAGGTAGGTGCATGATCAACTAACTGTATCCATCAAAAAGGGATGGAGTGCAGATGTTGATGTACTAAATAATAAGGACAAATGACAGCAGTATCTGAAAATGTTAGGACATCTGATGACGGGTGCTACTGCTGATCAGAAGCAAATATAGCCTAAAATGAAGACATAAAGTTGTCATGACAAAGATATGATTGGTAGAAAGCTACCAGCAGTTGTAAATATTGAGAAATATAATGTTGACAAGCCAGTCACAAAGTCTATAAATAACTTGTTTTGTAGAAAATAGAATATCACAGCTTAAAATAGACATGTTCATTGTTTTGTGATTGGTTTATACTGGAGTGTTGGCTTTTTCAAGATAACAATTTTGTATATAAGTACTGCATGTGAACTGAATATGTGGCACCAAACTTGAAGCCAGAATACATGTATTGAGAAGTTGACCAGAATACTTGTATTGAAGTTGGAGACTCGCAAAACAAAAATAAATCAGAGGGAAACATTCATTTGGTGCGGCTTGAATTATTTGAAGATAGGAAACACAACACAACCATCTTTTTACCTTACACTGGGTTTACACCTGGTAAATTCTGTTGAAATTTTTTTTTTCAGACATTTCTACACAATACCCTACTGAGCAATTTGATGAACTCATAGAGCAGTCTAAGGAACTCACAACTAGATTCTGCTCTAATTGCTCAGGAAATATCTAGACTCTCTGGCTGATCAAAGAAATTCCTGACTCAATCAAAATGCAAATAATAATACAGACTCTTCAAATATTGGATCTATTTCTGGGCCAGAGCTTGGAATTTTTTTTTTCCTGGAATATCAAGTGAATTCTGTAACAATGAGTGGATGGACTTTATAAAGAGGGACGATATAATTTGTTGTCAGAAAACCTAGCATGAAAAAGATGACAATATGACTTTAAATGAATATTGATCTAGGACACTCTGCTGCTACAAGAGAAAAGAGTTTAGGTAGGCCATCTGGTGGATTGATTACATATGTACACCTGGGACTATTTAAAGATCATCAAGTGTTATACTCGGAAAAGAATTACATAATTTTATTGGTAACCCACTCACAATTTTCCTTATTAATATTCAATGTTTATGTTTCTCTTAAATCCTTTAAATATTAAAGAAGGGAGATTTGGGAAAAACTTACCAACTCATTATCAGATCTAGTGCTTAGGTTTCCTGATGCAAAAATCATTTTTCTAGGAGATTTTAAGGGAACTTGACTTCCTTGTGGAAGGCAGGACAGATTGTCCTGGGCAACCCCCACCCCACCCCCAGAGAATATGGTGCAGCAGTAGATAGGGGCATGGGGGAGGCAGAGTCAGGTAATGGACAGGTAAGAGGAGGGATGTACAGGTGAAGTGGCAGGTGCTGATTGGGCGGCAGTGGGGAGAGAAGGGGGTAGTGAGCGAAAGCATGGTCCCAGCAGCAGCAAGCTCTTTCTGCTTGCTAAACTGAAGCTGCTGGGTACTTTGTCATCGGGTACACTGAGTGGTTTTGTTCAGCACACTGCAGTCAGCAATTTTTCTTTCTAAAGTTATCCATGACCAGAGAAGTCACTCCCGTTTGGCCTTTTCCATCAATCACAATGGGAAGTCGATGGTTTGGGGAGTTTTCGCTCACATTTTTGCTTAACTTCCCTGTCCTCTAAATAAAGAGCCAATGGAGGAGCGACCGGGTCAAGTGGGAGAAAGTCTGATGTTGCAGAGCCAAGAGTCTGAGAACAGGCAAGACTGAAAGGGAGAGAGGTTTGTCCCCGTTTTTTTCCTGTTTTGCAACTGGTTGCTGGGGTGGGGAGAATTTTGGCAAGGGGGGAGTCACTAGAGTGTGGTGAAGCTGTCCAGGTCCGGGGTGTTTTTTCTTGGAATTGGAGGCAGGCTAGCTGAACAGTCCAAAAAAAAACAAAAAAAAACAAGCAGCTGGCAGAGGGGATTTCAGGGCTTGTTTGTGTGTGGCTGCTCTGTTTTTTCTATCCAGCCAGGGGAGCGGGGGGGTTGGGGCCTCATGTCCTGGGGGGCTGGAAATTTTTTTATGTTTGTGCTTTTTGGCCCATGGGCTAGGAAGATCCTGGGGTGTATGAGATAACTCCTGGAGAACTGGGTTTTTGATGCTTGGCTGGCACCCAAGGGTACCATGGTTTCCTTGCCCCCCATCCATGGGGTGGGATGTAGGCAGCAATGGTGCAGACTTTTTTCAACTGCCAATGGGTTTTTGCTAAGATCCTGCCAGGGCACTCTCTCAAATACCTCCTTCTTGGTATGGGGGGCTAACAGTATGGAAAGGGCTGGCAGGCATTAGGTCCCCTGATCCTTAAACAACAACAAAAAAACAAAGTCTTACTGGGCGCACTCAAGGCAGCGGGGGTAGCGGATGAGATAAAAAAGGGTTTCTGGATGGTTCAGGCACTCGGGGTTTTGTGGCTGGATGCCAACAAGGCCATGTGGTGATGATGTCAGCAAGGCCACATGGTGGTGGCTATCTTGGGGGAAGTGTGGGGGGGACAAAAGGCATAGAGGCGGGAAGATGTTTTGTTCATGACATAGCCAGAACCAAGGGAAAATAACAAGGCGAGTTCTGTTGCACTTTGGGGGTCAGTTCGGCAGTGCGATTAGGAAGGAAGGGGATCCACTTCTGGGGACTGATTGTACTAGACTTATTAGCCAGATAACTTATTTATCTTTCTTTTCTTCATGGTATCAGTCTCTGAGTTTTATTATTTTTTAATGGTGCGAAAAAATACAAGAAATAATAAAAGTTATGTACAAAAACTGAGGCATTTTCTCTGGCACACTTGGAAGATAGTTTAGGAGGGCCACAACCAGGAAAAGTGGTTTGCAAGGCAAAAGGAGTTTACTGTCTGCTTGAGAACAGGGGCAGGAGGATTAACGCATGGGGGATATACTGAGTGTGTATTTACTGAGTTGCCGAATGAGGGCCTTGATAAAATAATAACATTTACTTAACTCATTCAAGATTCCAACAAGTGGACAAAAGAAAGTTTATGAGAATTGGTCTGAAAACTAGCAACTATAGGATGCAAAAAATAGTCTCTGAAAGGCAGTCAAGTGGTACAGTGGAACGGGTTTGCATTATGAAGATACTAACAGTTTTTCTGTATTATTACAGCATTGTATTTGCAGACTTGCCCAAAAATGGCCCCCCAGAAGATGCTGACCAAGGAAGAAGCCATGCAGCAGAGGGCCCAGATGATGGAGCAGGTGAAGAAGCTCTTGGATGCCATGGGGGAAGACTAAGGGGTTTTAGTGCCAGGTAAGAGGGGAAGGAAGTGGATGGAGGGAAGCAAAGCTGGACAGGGGTGGGTAGCTCTGAGAGAGAAGCAGCCTACCCAGGGTGACCCTAGCCTGAACTGCACAGAGGAACCATGCCTGCTACCTCTACTACCTCGGTTCCCCCACTGCTCAAGCTCCTGCCTGGTGCTCCCCAACCCAGGATGGTGCCTGAGCCCCCTGTGTTGGACCTCTCAGTACCCGGGGATGGGGCTGGAGCTGTTCATCCTGTGATGGCTACTGGGGCTACAGGAAAACTGCAAACAGGTATCTAGGGGAAAAATCAAAGAGTATGTAGAGCAGATGTTGGGGGCCATGGGAAATGGTGGTGTGGCACAGCTAGAGAAAGCCCTTCAATAAATTAAAAAGGGGAAGGAGGGGGTAAAGCACGGGGACCCAGTGGTGCAACTGCTGCCTGCACAGGTTGCTGCGGATAGGGGCACACCAGGGGTGCATTTGGGAAACCACGTGCCACTAGCCACAAAAGAGATTTGAAGGGGGGCATATGTGAACATGTTCTTACTAGCTACCAAGGAAAATGTGATGAGACAAGAAGAGAGGAAGACAGTAGTAGAGAAAGGCATGGAAGCAGCGGTTATGTTGTTGGGTAGGAAACAGTGGGACAAAGGAGTAAATGGGAAGACATGGGACACTTGGACAGTGGTTTTTACCCATTTTGGTGTAATTGTACAGGAGAGGAGGCCTGAGCTAGCAAAGATATTGCTGACCTATTTTTTGATTGTGTGCAATGCCTACAAGATGAGAGGGGGGAATAACTGAATCCAATATGACAAAATGTTTGGGATTTGGATGGTCACAGACGGTGATGTCTGATGGGACACCCGACATTCGGACATCTGGTTTGAGACCATGACAGTTGCAGGAGGTGTAGAAGGGGAATGGGGAAAAGCGACAGGTGGGGGACAAAAATGTTGTTGGGGATTTGATAGAGCATACTGCTCCTGGCCCAACTGCTGCTTCCATCATGCATGCTCGAAATGCAGAGGGAGCCACCCTGCATCAAAGTGCAGAACCCACCCGACTTATTCAGGGAGCCAAGCCCACAGCCAGCAGCCCTTTCAGGGAGGGTACTCGGGTTTCTAAGGAGGATGGGTCATAGGTGGCCAAGGATGGCATTTCACAGGGAACCGGTGGGGCATGCACTGAGGTAAGTGGCCAGAAAATGAAGAGGGAGGGCAGAAGTAGGGGAAGGGGGGTTCCTTTATCAGTCACTCTGGTGAGGGTGGAAGTCCTGGAGGCCTGGCTGGATAGCTATCCAGACACTAACACTGCAGGGATACCAAGGGATGATTTCTACAAGGGTTTTAGCTTCTGTTGCCAGGGGAGGCAGGTGGCATTGCAGGCAAGAGACCTATGCCAAGTAAAAGGACAGGAAGATCTTCTATGCAGCAAGATTGAAAAAGAAGTGAGGGCAGGGAGAGTGGAGGGCCCCTTCACTAGCCCCCCACTTGTCCAACTTTAGAGTCTCCCCATTAGGTCTGGTGCCCAAGAAACAGCAGGGTGGGTTTAGGGTGATTCATCACTTGTCCTACCCAGTGGGTGAGTCGGTGAGTGACTACATCAGTGAGGTGGATAGTAAGGTGTCATATGCGACCCTGGATGAAGAAGTCAGACTGATCGATATCATGAATACAGCATGGCTGGTGAAGACAGATACTGAGGTGGCTTTCTACCTGTTGCCAGTCAGACCCAAGGACAGGGATTTGTTTGGTTTCAGGCTAGGGAGCTAATACTATTTTGACAAGGCCATGCCTATGGGCTGTTCTATTGCTTGTGCAGCTTTTGAGACTTTCAGCACCTGGTTGCAGTGGGTTTTTCAAAGGGAGGGGAGCCCTGGGGCAGTACTACACTACCTGGGTGATTTCCTAAAAGTGGGAGAGGGGCATCAGGGGTGAAGGGAATGTTGGAGCATTTTGATGCCATGTGTCACACAGTGGGGGTACCACTTGCAGGTGACAAAATGGAGGGCCCCAGCTGATCCATCGAGTTCCTAGGGATAGAGATAGGTGCCACAGCAGGGATATTTAGGCTGCCAGAGGCAAAAATCCATCACCTAAAGGAACGGCTAAAGGCAATCTAGGGTCATAGGAGGGTTCCCCTTCACACGGTACAGCAGCTTATCAGCCACTTGAATTTTGCATGCTGGGCAATTGCCCTGGGGTGGGCATCTACACGCCACCTGGTGCAAGCAACCAAGTGGGTCAGCAGGCCACACCACTGGGTTGACATTAGGAAGGGCATGAGGGAGGACTTGGAGGAGTGGGAGCAGTTTTTGGAGCATCATAACAGGATTACACTCTAGCAAGATGATTGGGTGTTCAACATGGATCTGAAGCTGTACACAGATGCATCAGGGAGCCTTGGGATGGGGGCATACTTTAAGAGTAAGTGTATTTCATAACCGTGGTTGGTAGGGTGGGTAAGGCAGAGCCTTGGAAAAGACATTACTTTCCTGGAGATTTTGCCAACTTGGGTGGCTACCCTGGTATGGGGAGAGAGAGAGACTAAAAAATCAGAAAATCACATTCTGGTGTGACAACAGAGCTGTGGTAGAGATACTGAACAGGCAGATAGCCCGATCTGAAAGTGTGATGAGGGTTAGATGGCAGCTAGTATTGTAAGGAATGAGGTTGAACCTATCCTTTAGAGTGAAGCACATTGAGGGGGTGAGAAATGTCACAGCTGATAGCCTTTCCCGCCTACAGGTGGAATGTTTCTGGGCCATTGCACCAGATGCAAAGTGACACAAGACCAAGATTCCACAGTGGGACTGGGAAATTGGGTGGAAGGAGTCAAGCTGCTCTTTCAAAATTCGTGGGCATCAAGGATGCTGAAAGCATATGAGTCATCCTGGCTGCACGTTCAGAGCTATTGGGAGAGGCTGGGTATCCAGGTAAGTATCCATGTGTCAGAATACAAATTAGCCAGGTTCATAGTAGACAGCTGGAAAGGGGGGGGATGGCTTTTTCAACCATGGGTGTACAGTTGGCAGCAGTTAGCACCGTGTGCTTCCTAAAAGCAATTTGGTCAGGAGGATGATGCAGGGTTTGCAGCTGGTGCAGGGAAGGGCACCAGACTGGAGGCAGCCCATATCAGAGCCCCTGTCGGGGTGCCTGGTGGCGGCATTGCCATTGGTGTGCAGCTCCTACAGGGAGGCAACAGTTTTTGCTGCAAAATTCTCCACCAAGTATCATGGAGCCTTTAGGTTAAACGAAGTGATAGGCACAGGCCAAGCCAGGGAAGGGGGTTACAGGTGGCTGACCTGAGCTGGACTAGGGATGCAGCTCAGCTGAGGGTGCAGTGGTCCAAGACAGACCAAGTTGGGAAGGTAGAGACAGTACAGCTGGGGGGCTGTGGGGATGCCCAGATATGTCTGGTTATGATCCTGCAGCAATATGTAGCAGACCAACCACCCCAGCGTAGGACCTTTGTCCCAACATGGGAATGGATCTTGAGTCACCAGTGCACAGACCACCGCAGTATTGCAGAAGGGCCTTCTCTTTTTAAGGGAAGACCCTGCCATGTACTCCTCCTATTCATTTAGGATTAGAAATGCCTCCCAGGCTGCAACAGAAGGTATGACAGGGGATAACATCAAAAAATTGGGGAGATGGAAGTTGGGTTGTTATAAATCGTACATCAGACAACTGTGTGAACACTACTAATGCTGTTTTCTCTTTGTCCCATATAGGAAAAGAGGGTGAAAAGTGATCCAGGCCAAAGTGCAAAAACAAAAAGGGGGGGGGATTCTTGGAGTGGGGGTGACAGAAGTTTTTCCCGATAACTTACATTTGTGTTTTCTACTTACTAGGGGGAGACTAAGAAGCTCTAGGTGTGGATCTGCAGTCATTCTTTCATTTATTGGGTGGAATGGAGAGCAGCGGTGAGAACTGGAGGGCAACAGCTGCATCACAATTGGAACAAGGTCAGGCTCCAGTGGCACAGATTTAGAGGAATGCGATGAAGACAGCTGTTACCGTGTTTGCAGGAGCTTCGGAAAAACAATCCCACGTCTGATCTACTGGTCATTCACCTCGGGGGCAATGACCTAGGCACACGCCCATGGCTGGACATTTACTTACAGATGAAAAAGGACATGGACAGTGTTACAAGTTAGTGGCTGGAGACCACTTTGTTATGGTCAGAAATAGTGCCTAGGAGGGTATGGCATCACATCCAAGAGCATGAGGCCCTGGAAAAGGCCAGGAGGATGAACCATAGAGTGGTGGGTATATTCCAAAGGCTGGGGGGGAGCATTAGGAATGAGACCATAAAAGAAATGGACCTGGGGTTTTATAGGTCTGATGGGGTACACCTCTCAGACATGGATTTGGATCTATTTAATGGAGAAATAGGATTGGCAATAGACGGGTGGTGGGTCCAGAGAGGTGTTGGAGGCACGAGGGATTGCCTCTGGGATTAAAATAAAATATATATGTGTGTATGTATATATATATGTATATATACATATATTATGGTAGCACGGTAGTGCTACCATACTTAGGGTTGAGGAGCCATTTACATGTTAAACCCAAAATTTTGCACCTTAATAACTTTGCAACTGTTTGATGGATTTGCCTGAAATGTGGAATACATGATCAAGACCCATATGCCTTGGGATCCACCAAGTTTTGTACCAGTCGGATACACGGCTGCTGAGTTATTAAGCGTGTTCTGCGTGTGCGTTTACACTTTTTCTGGAATTCTACGGTCACACCTACAGATTGCACGGTTTGTGCGACCAGCCCAAAATCTTCAGGGAACATGCAGCCAGGGTCCCTGATGTGCCTTTCAAAAATTTCGTGAAAAAAATATTAAACGGTTCAAAAGTTATTCAAAAAACAATTTCCCATTATAAGTCAATGGGAAAAGTTAACAAAAAGTTCGACAGTGTCGCAAATGCATTTTTACTGTCACAAATGGCCCTCTTACTTTCGCAAATCCACCATCTTGTTTTCAGTTAGCGATCAGAAAAATGCTTGCCATTTAAATTTGGGATCATCTAGCAACCTAATTATTTTTGTATTCTCCTAGTCATACCCTGAGGATGCTAGCCATGTCTTTATTTTGGGGTAAAATACCCCAGAAATATGTTTTTCAGATTTCTGAAAAAAGTACTTTCTCAAAGTAGTGTCAAACTCACGAAAGTGTCACAAATTTTTGCGAAAGCTTTCGGAAATCACGACACTACTTTGCGACACTATGCCCAAAATAACAGTAATTCTTTGGCACCCCACTGCAAAAGAACAGTTTGGAGTTTGAGCCTGAAATTAGGAGGAAATGCAGCCGACATCTCACAGATGTGCCTTTCAGTATTTTGTTGAAAAAATATTACATGGTGGCAAAGTTATGGTACTCCAAAGTTGACACTTTTTCCGATAGGATAACATTACAGCATATGACGCATTGCAGCAATCGTTTGGAGCCCTGCTGCAAAATAACGGTTTGGTCTTTTGGGCTGAAATTTGCAGGAAACACAGCCAACATCCCAAAGATGTGCCTTTTAGTGGTTTGGTGAAAAAATATTACAGGGAGGCAAAGTTATGGCAGTCCGAACTTCTGTTTTTTTCCCATAGGATAACATGGCCATGTCATTGCAGCTCAAGGCCCATATCTCGAAAACAAAAAGTAGATATGGACTTTTGTCAAAAAATTTCTTAGCCTCCCAATGGCAGGTAAGTACAAAACTAGCCAGGGAAGTGATAATTCATATGACTTTTAAATTGTTTTTCTATGTCGTACGGTTACTGAGATATAAGCAATTTACTATTCCAAGTCCTCATTTTTGTGCTCCGACAGTCATTATTTTGCATACATGCTTTGTACTCACTGTCTTTATCTATACAGCTTTTGGGTAAAACCAGCCTGTGCGCTTACATTACTGTTACCATTACCGTTTCTGCTTGTGGTTCCGTACCCATTTCACTTACTGTTCTCGTTTACGCCACCATGTGCGTTACCCTTTGCGTTTTCATTTGCGTTTGTGGTTGCGTTTGAGTTGTTTTTAACATTTCTGTCTACAATACTGTTTCTCTTCTGTTTCACTTTAGGCCACCATGGCATTTACGATTTCGATGCTTATGGCACAATGTTACTGTGTGACAAGACATCGCCCCATGCTCCCGCCGCCGCATTACGTTCACTATTTCTTATTATCATTCTCAAAAAGAAGGGAAATTAGAGACAAAAAACCCCGTTTAATGCATCAGTTAGGGTTGTTCCACAGTGACAAAAGCGAGGAAATTTGATGTTAGGGTTGAAACCCCCTTTGCACCCCTCCAGCCCAACCCCCAACTGGAATTGGGGTGTGCATTGGGGTCATCGGTCCTAACTGTCACCCCATTCTCCTATTCCTCAGCTTCTTTCCACATGTGATGGGGTGACACTTAGGGCCGATGATCCCAGTGCACACCCTGATTCCAGTTGCGAGGGTGGGCTGGAGGGGTGCAAAGGGGGTTTCAACTCTAACATCGAATTTCCTCACTTTTGTCACTGTGGAACAACCCTAACTGATGCATTAAACAGAGTTTTTTTGCCTCTAATATATATATATATATAAAACAACCAGGGCTGGGAGTGAGGTAGGTGGGGGCCTCAGGGACACCCAGAGGCTTAGGAGGAGAGCACGATGTGTACACATGGGCCCAGAACTATGAAAAGCAAAAGGAAGGGCTGGGATTTACATTCAACATGTACAGAGTGGGTGGACTGAGGTTTACTCCCAGTAAAAAGAGAGTTGCAAGAAGTAATTTGCATTAGACAAAACAAATGTAAAGTGAAAATGATGGTGAAATGGAGATTGGGATGATAAGTGAACAATGTTTAGTAAAATTGGAATGATCATTTATTTAACAACAACTGAAGCCTACTGAGCACCAACAAGAAATGTACAAGTCTTTTATTGGAGGGGAGAGGGGGCTGATCTGGGGACAAAGTAGCATCTTTGCTGGAATTGATATTTTGGTCTGGGAATTTGAAAAAAATGGAAGTACCTAAAGATCCCTTCTTGCTCCGAAAGTGATCATCTACAAGTGCTATTGTGGGGTGACTTATTCCCTCTTTCTAATCCACCAGATGATCACTATAAAGAAGGTTTACAAGAACTTAGATATAACAAATGACTAAGATGGTATAATGAACTTGAACTTCAAATAGTAGCACAAGTAGAAGAAAATCTAACCAACACCTTAATGACACTTTCCCCTAATAACTCCTCTAGTGAGATATGGGAATCTGCAACCAATATATTTGGCAAAATCAAGAAAATCTATATAAACAAGTCCAAATTAAAGGCAACAAAAGAAAACCTGATTCTTGGTGAGACAGAGATTGGCAAAAACCAAAAGCTCTGTTAACTGCTAAAGTTAGGTTAACCAGACATGCTAAGGAAAAAAAAAATAATTTTATTTCACTGAATCAGCACAGAAAGAGCTATAAACAATTTTTAAGAGAAAGCAGCAACAACAATACCAGCATGACAAATTGCAGGAAATGCTTCAAACTATGTATGAAAGTGATTTAAAAAAATGGGTGTTAGTTGCAAATGGCACTAGTAAATTTAAAACAAATATTGACAGCTATATATTAGAGAAAGAGTGGATGAGACACTTTACAGGAATATTCACTGAAAATCTGGATTTAAGTACAGGAGTTTTTAAATAATATTAGTGATACTATCTTGTTCACCAGACCAGAAGACTATTTTGCTATAAAACTTTTGGAAAAGAATAAAACTCCAGGACCAGATCTCATCTCAGCAGAAATATATTTAGCTAGTACAGCTCTTTGACTAGACTTCTTTACTTTTTTCTTTAACATGTTGACAAGCTGTATCTATATACCCCATTCCTGAAAAGGTGCCATTATTGTTCTTGTTCACAAAAAAGGTAGCTTGAAAGCTCCTGTAATGTATAGACCTATTAGTTTGTTTGATGTCAGCGTAACATTTTTTTCTAAAATAATACTGGACAAATTACTAATGGATTTAGAGAATTTTGGAGGACTGAGTAAATTCCAAGCAGGCTTTAGATTGTGCCATAATACCATAAATAATTGTCTCATTTTTTTCTCACCTAATTAAAAATACACACTTCTTCAAAAGCAAAAATGTTATGTATTATATGTTGACTTTAAATCAGCATTTGATGCAGTTAATAAAAACATAGTATGGAAATTAATGAATACGAAGGGAATAAACAAGCACTTTATTCATATTGGGCCCTATGCACAAATGAGAAGGTAATACAAGCTGGAGGCACATTACCCACCCATGGAGTTCCACACCTGTAGATATGTGTGCACCTCCTGGTATTCACTACTGGCCACCACCTGTCCGTGGCTCTGTCCCAACAGCACGTAGACATGTGGGGAATATTTCTGCAGACCAGGCATGCATCCAATGGAATGCCCGGACCTGGTCTGCTAACAGATCCATTGTGCCTGTGGGGCACAGATGACATCTGTCTGATGTGCGCTGTCAGCTTGAGCAGGTGGGTGACCAGTTTCCCACCCCAGCCCTCCTTGTAGATCCATGGGCTGGGGCAACATGTGGGGAGGTCTGCAGTGCCCACACTTTGACACCATGTATGGTGGAGGCATCCTGGGGGGTGCATATCCCTTATGGCTGGGTGTTACCCAGTGTAAGTTGCACCCCTTGTGCTCAGCACTCCACACCTTTGCGAATTGTGCAGAGTGCAGGCCCCCCCCAACATGCCCCTTGCCTGTCCCCAGCACATTGCTCTCTGCATGGCTGGGAGATCTGGTGTGTAAATGCTGTGTGCACCCTCTGAGAATGCCACACAGGGTCCATAGGACTCCACTCCATGACATTCCATTGTAGTATGCCAATGTGCCCAGTGTTCACAGTGCATTGGCATCGTGCATAGGGGACATTATTAGTTGATTCTATGGAGAAACATGAGCAAAAATTTGTATAGGGCTCAACAGTCAACTTTCCCAACAATAAAAATGACAAGGTGTGAGGCAAGGGTGTGTCTTGGCACACACACTCTTCTCAATTTATGTCAATGTAGTATTGACAGCAATAGAGGTACTAGATTTGTATCTCCCAAATATAATGGACAAGACCTGCCCCAGCATGGAATTTGCTGATGATATAATACTGTTTTCACTCTATAAAAGTGGACTCCAGAACATATAAACCCACTAGAAACTAAAACAAAAGAATTAAAACGCTGTGTAACTACTGCTAAAACTCAAATATCAGTATTTGGAAAAGGCAGGAACAATGGGAAATGGAATTTGGGTCTTGAAGAATTAACACTAATTTATACCTATACATATTTAGGCCTCTGCTTCCCAACAAAAAAACCTTCAGGAAAAAAAAAACATCTAGAGAAGGTATTACCTACAGCAGGAAGACAGCAGTGGTTTTGGGAAAATTAAATTATTCTTCTGGTGGAATGTCTAGTCAACCATTGTTAGAGGTAATTTGGGCAAAGTACAGTATCTAGCTCAGATAGGTATGGGGCTGAGATTCGGGACATCAAAAATAGGGAAAGAACTTATGGATCCAATATAATAAATTATTAAGAAAATCCCTTGCAGTTCCTAGGTCTTCTGCAGCTTTTCATTTATCTGCTGAACTAGGGCTAGTAAATGCAAATACTGTATTGATACCAAAAAACTGAATTATTAGCTCAGACTCACTAGACTGGACAATTAGAGCATATCAAAACAATGTTTAATAGAGAAAATTAAGTGGCATGATATGGGCTGTTTCAAATCAGCATGGTTAGCCAAAATATATAAATCTTTACAGAGATGTAGGTTGAAATTTCTATAAAAGTATACTTATATTAGTGTTACTATAAGCTCACAATACAAAAAATATATTGGCAAGAAAGTGAAAGAATACTGGGTTTCTATTGACAAAGAAAGAATACAAGATTCAGTTCTCAAAAAATAATGAAAATGACTTCAATGTACAATATTACCTAGAGTCTTTCACTGATTCAAAATTAAGATCTTGTTTTTTTAAGTATAAGTTTGAAGTTTGAAATCAATAAAGTATAATTTTGAAATTTTGGAGAGTAAAGTCTTGAATGTAAGATATAAGAACTCAACAGGTCTATCAGCAAACTGTGATTGTGCATCAGGGGGCACTGAAGGGGGCACTGAAGACCTATTACATCAGGAGGCACTGAAGGGGGCACTGAAGACCTATTACGTGTTTGATAAGATAGCCAACAGAGTTAAGCTAGCCCTGACAAAAATAAATACAGGTGAGGGGGCACAGGCAAAGTGGGAAAGCATTAAGGATTCAATACTGGAAGCAACAACCCATTGTGTTAGAGAGAAAATGAAGTGCAAAAGAAGAAGGAAACCATTTTGGTTCTCAAAAACAGTAGCAGAAAAGGTCAGTGCCAAAAGGCTGGCCTTCAGGAAATATAACGGAATGCAGTGGGATGAAGATAGGGAGGCTTACCAAACTGCCCTAAGGGAAGCTGGGAAGGCAGTAAGGCAGGAAAAGGCCCAAACCAAGGAAACACTAGCACAAACAGTAAAAGAAGGTGACAAGACTTTCTATAGAAACATTAGTGAAAGGAGAAAGTCCAGAGGGGGGTATTGCTCAGATCAAAGGGGATATGGGAGCGTGTGAGGAGGAGAACCATGTAAAAGCATCTATCCTAAATAGATACTTCTGCTCAGTATTTACTGAAGAGAAGGTAGGGCGGGGCCCACATCTCAGCACTATGGACACAGGGGGGATGGAGGTGTGCACTAGTCCCTTCACAAAAGAAAGGATCCTACAATAGCTTGATAAGCTCAGTGTGGACAAGGCAATGGGGACCTGATGGCATATATCCCAGGGTACTAAAGAAGCTAAGGGTGGAACTAGCAAAGACATTATCTGAACTGTTTGGTGAGTCTCTGTGCACAGGAGAGGTCCCAGAAGACTGGAGAAGGGCTCATGTGATCCCGCTCCACAAGAGTGGTAGCAGAGAGGAGGCAGAGAACTACAGACCAGTCAGTCTTACCTCAGTAGTGGGCACAATTATGGAGGCACTCCTTAAGGAAAGGGTAGTGTAACTCCTGGAATTCATAGGAGCACAGGATCCAAGACAGCATGGGTTTACAACAGGAAGGTCCTGTCAAACTAATCTCATAGATTTCTTTGACTGGGTAACCAGATTGATGGACCAAGGGGGAGCAGTTGATATTGCCTACCTTGACTTTGGCAAAGCTTTTGATACTGTTCCACGTAGTGGCAGTATAGTTCAATGGTTTATGGCTCTGAGCTGCAAATCTGGAGACCTGGGTTTGAATCCCACAGCCCCCAGTTGCATACTGTGTGACCCTGAGCAAGTCACTTAACTTTCCTGTGCTCACAGTTTGCGCCTGTAAACACGTTTTCAGCTTAGTGTGTCTCACCTGGTTAAACAATTAGGAAAAAAAAACAAAAACATAGAAGATTGATTAATAAGATGGGTAGGCTCGGTTGGGTCAGAAGTTAGTCAACTGGGTGGCAAACTGGTTGATGGGCAGAAAACAGAGAGTGGTGTTAATGGTATACAGGGAGAAGAGATGCAAGTCACAAGTGGGGTACCTCAGGGATCAGTCCTGGGGCCAGTTCTCTTCAATATCTTCATCAGTGACATTGCAGATGGACTGGAGGGTAAAGTTTGTCTGTTTGCAGTTGACACCAAGATCTGCAACAGAGTAGATGATCCAGATGGGGTGGGCAGAATGAGAAGAGATCTGGATAAACTGGCAAAATGGTCAGAAGAGTGGCAACTGGGGTTTAACGAAAGAAGTGCAAGATCATGCACATGGGGAAGAGAAACCCTGAAGCCACCTATAAGCTGGGAGGGTAGTTGCTGGCAGTCACAAGGGAAGAAAGAGACTTGGGCATCATCATCACAGATGAACTGAAATCATCCAAGCAGACCACTAAAGCAGTAGATAAGGCTAGGGGGATGTTGGGGGTATTAGTAGGGGTATCACAAGTTGTAAGAGGGAGGTAATAATCCCTCTTTACAAGACACTGGTTAGGCCCCATCTGGAGTATTGCATGCAGTACTGAAAGCCACACCATCACAAGGACATTAACCAAATTGAGGCAGTGCAGAGATGGGCAACCAAAATGGTACAGGGAATGCATCAGAAAACATGTGAGGACAGATTAATGGAGCTCAATATCTATACCCTAGAACAAAGGAGGGAGAGAGGTGATATGATTGAAACATTCAAGCACCTTAGGGGCATTAACAAGGTGAAAGAGTCTAACACGTTTCAATGTAAGAACAATAGCAGGACAAGAGGACACAGCATGAGATTAGAGGGAGGTCAATTAAGGGTAGTATGAGGAAGTTCTTTTTCACAGAAAGGGTGGTGGATTCATGGAACAGCCAATGGAATGGAACAGAAGTGGTGGATATGAATACAGTGCAGGTCTCTAAACAGGCATGGGATAGGTATAAGGGAGCAATACAGATGAGTATGAATAGATAGGCCATTGACTGAGCAAAGTCCGATGGCACATTCATAAGGTAGAAAAAGAAATGGGCAGACTGGATGGGCCTTGTGGTCCTTATCAGCCGTCAACGTCTATGTTTCTATGTTTATATTGGTCCTGTAGTTTGCACGACAAAGCCTGAAGTTACTTATTGAAATCAATATTCCATGTGGATAAATTATATCATATTGCTATAGACATATACTCCTTGACAAAAAGTTCTTTTCTATACAGAAGACTTGTATAGCATTAAATGCATGGCACATTTCTTTGCTACTGTAGCTAAGACTGAGAAACAAAAATGTCTATGTTAATTGAAGGGCTGAGATTCTGGATACAGGTGCAATACTAATGTTATGTCTTCCTCTCTACTGTAAAGTATTTATTCTAGTTATAGCGTCTGAACTATTTATTGAGATATTTTTGAGATGTTCCTAAATATGCTGTACTGTTTTTAAAGATTTTTTCTTTCTTTTTTAAATTGAAATGACTATTTGTTAAAAAACATACTTTGAACTAGCACCTTTTTTGTAGTATACCTCAATTGTTTGTGACTGTTCCTACTTGAGAGCAGGTACTTCTTTTTCAGCCACATGTGGTTACAGAGCTGGCTTGCCTATATCTGCACCCCAGACACTGCACCAGCTTGGGCTTGAGCACCTCTTGTTTAGTTCCAGACTTACTATACTTTGGCTTCTGCAAGGCATTCAACTCAGCGCCTCACCAAAAACTGCTGAAGAAGATGGGGAACATAGCACAGCTAGGGAAAAGTAAAGTTGGTAGGGAGCTGGGTGGAGTGGAGGCAGCAGAGAGCAGTGGTGAATGGGGTCAGATCAGTGGAAAAATCATTCATCAGCTGAGCACTACAAGGATTTGTTCTGGTTCCACTCCTCTTCAGTTTGTTCATCAACAACGCAGGAAATGGATTCCAGGGTAAGTTATGTCTATTCACAGATTGTGGTAAAGCTGACAATGTGGAGGGCATAGGGAATTGCAGGGAGACCTGCAAAGGCTAGAAAAGTTGTCCAAAGTCTGGCAAGTAAAACTCAATGCCAAAAAAGTGCAAAATGATTCATTCAGTGAACAAAAACTGCAGAAGAGAGTACTGGATTGGAGGGGTTCAGTTCGGTACAACTTCAGAGGAAAGGGACCTAGGAGTCATCATCAGCAACACTCTTAAACAAACCAGTTAGTATAACAAGGCCTTCAGCAAGCCTATCAGGATGTTAGAGTGCTTTGGGAGAGGGTTCAATAGCAGGAAACAGGAGGTATTGTTATCTCTGTATAGGTCACTGATAAGGCTACACCTGGAGTATTGTGCCTAGTTCTGGAGTCCCCACCTAGAAAAGAACAGGGCTAGAGAAGGTAAAATGTAAGATGGCCAAGATGATTCAGGGCCAGGAGGCAGATCTTATGAGGATCAGCTAAAGGTGCTGCACATGTATTTACTTGAAACCAGATGACCAAGGTAGGATATGATTGAGACCTTCAAGTTTCTGAAAGAACTAAACAAGATATACCTCATGCCCCTCCTTAAATGAACAACTTTACTTTTTCTTCTGCTGACAGGATTACAGTGGTGTCTGGGTCACAACTAGATGTAGTGTCACCTTCTGCATGCATAGTTGATGAGTGAACAACACTGGGTAGAGTGGTACAGCTACATAATTTGGAATGGGACATTGCACAGTATAATGGTTCTAGGTAGGCAGAAAATTGTCAACACACATGTACAGACAGATGTGGCAGCATTTGTCATCTTGACTGCATGAGACATAAAGGGGGAACTCTTGCTGTTACATTTACAGATAGATCATTCCAAGCGGTGTGTGGATACCTTATCCTGAATATTTGGGCCAAACATTGTATTTTGGCCCCCAGATATTTTTGCATTCATGTATTCAGTGTTCATTGTTAAAAAAAAATAATAAAAAAGCACTCTTCTCCCACCCCTGCCTATTTTTAAATGCCCCACCCCCTCAAACACAACAAATATACTTACCCCCATCTCTCATCCCACTGTCTGCACCCTGATCCCACCCTCCTCCCTCACCCCACAATATCTTCTATTTACAATATTTAGTCCCACTGTGGATGAACGGCACAACCTGCCTTCTTCCATGGGCAGCTACCATCTCTGTTTAGTTAAATTATTTGTTAATGCTGACAGCAAGGATCACTAATGTCTCCCTCCATCCTCTCCCCTGTCATCACCCTTATTCCACCCTCCTTGCACACCTTTCACACTAAATTTAGCAGGAAAAGGACACTGGCATAACCAACCATCCTCCAAGATCGGCCACCCCTGCTCATGAATGAAATTGATGCTCACACTGTAATAGTAAAATCAGCTGATCAACTTTCCACCTACCCCAGGTCCTTCAACTTCTTGATCAGTCTCTTTTGGGGACCATGAATAATATATGTATATAAAAGACAACCACATGATGTGACATGACTCATGATATATGAGAGGGAGACAATGAGTGAGAGGGAGACAATGAGTGAAGGCAAGACCACCTGGTTCATCTAATAAACTCCTCACTAATCACAAACAATGCAGTCAAATGAGGTGGGTGCCACATTCAGAAGTCACTAGTGCAAGGTGATAAGATAACCTAATAGAGTGGACACACAGAATGTAACACTGTGCCCTTGCAAATAAATGATCCCCTTACATACAGAGCACAGAAGTATATTCAAACTTTTCAGTGTGCTCAATAGCCTCCATCACAGTGCTGTTAGATGCTTTCAAACCCTACTCTTCTCATTGTGCACAGTGTTGTTCAAACATCTTCCCTTCCAAAAGCCGGGTAGCAGACTGAGAGTAGGAGTTCTCATTCCATGCCAGCATTTCCTTAGAAGTATTTTATCATATCTGTAGCTCTAGTGTTTCCATAATTGCTGATTCAATTATTTATATAAAGTATTGTACTATATCCCTGGCTAAAGTATTACCCCACCCCACAAATTTCCAATCTGGTGCCAACTACCCTTACAGAAATATGTTTGCTGCATACACGCAGAATGTATGACATATGCTTAATTGTGCAACGTTTGGATGCAGTTTGCATACACAAAGTGAACCTAAGTTAACCAGGTCTAAAAAAACACATCAGGTTTGCATGCAGTAAACTTGACATGTGTGCAGCACATAAATGGGTGGAAACATTTTCTAAAAATCACATCAGAGTCGCGTGTCGCATGCTTGACATGAGTGCAGTAGTTAATCTGGTGTGAACATCATTTAAAAGTCACATCAGGTTCACATGTTGCACACTTGCCATGTGTGCAGCAATTAAGCTGGTGCAAATCTCATCTAAAAAACATCAGTTTCTATTTCTCATACTACTACTAGCAATTAACGCTATTAGAATACCCTTTTCATTGATTTCCCATTAAAATTAGGTAAAATCATTCATTCTGTTCATTTTGCAAGTTGTTTAATAGCTTTCGATTTTTGTCATTAAATTGCCATTAATTTGTAAACTATTGTTTGCTTACTGCATTAAATGCCTAGAATATAGTCAGCCAACATCCTCCATTCCAAATGTGCAAAGAGTGGCTTCTGTGTTGTGAAGCCTGACCTTTTTGTTTTGGGCCATGCAAATCCTATTATGCATATTTAGTGCTACAAGTGAGTTTCTCCATGACTGTTATGGATCACTTACTTTCCCTTTGTCATTCTATATGGCGCATATGTACACTACAGCGTGGCCATGCTCAGTACTCATTGTACCGAGTAGGGTCTTGGAAGCACGCACCATACCTCACATTGCGTCATTGAAATGAGGGACATGGACACTCAAAATGAGGGGCAATGAGGGACACTAACCCTCATGATAATCAGGACCCATCCTGAAACATGGAGATACAGTACCTCAGAACACAGTGGAAACCATTGTTTTTACTTGCACTGACATTAACCACTGAGAATTAATTTCTACCGTAAAGCAGGTGGTGCAATTTAGGTAGGGAAGAAAGGGCAGTTGGCCCTCTGCATTTGTGCCTAGGTTGTTCTTACATGTGGCAATAATGACATTCAATTTGGATTTAATCTTTTGCACAAGAAGTGCCCCATGGCCTATGTTGTGCTCACACTGCAGGTGCACTCCTGACTCAGCTGTGTCTGTATTGTGTTGTCAGCTCTCTCCACCTATTAGCAGAAGTACCATCATACATGATGTGGAGGAGCTCCAACCAAGAAAGAGCACATGAGTCATGTGAGTGGAGCACTGTCTTTCCCTCCATGGAGTAGATAGGCTGCACACTACTGCTTGGAAGCATCAGTGAACACTGAACTCTCAACAGCAGTGTTGTGGTGGCATATTTTGTTGGTCTGCTCTTAGTGAGTCTCCATCTCCCTTGGTGGCAAATGGAGCTGGGGTGAGCTAGAAGCTAACTCAAGAACAGGCTACCTACTTATTCTACTAGACTTGCCTCACAAAGCAAACAGTGTAGGCCCCCCACAGCAGCAAGCTAGACCTCACAGTAACAGTGACAGCAGTGTGGGCGGCCTTTATAGGCCTTGATCAATGCAGTGTAGCTGCAGTCACAGCGGCAACCATGCAAGAAGCAAGCAGCACAGGTTGAGTGGGTTTGGTTGGTGAGGTGACTTGGTCACAGATCACGTTGGGGACTGGGATGGTCAGTTCTAGCATCCAGCTTCTGGCAGAAAGATGAAGGAGGAGCAATCTGAAAATGGGGCTGGTGGCACACTGGGCTAGGCTGCAGGTTCTGGCCAGATTGCTGTGTAAGTAAAATTAAATTAATTTTACAGGGTGATTGAGGAAGAAGGAAGGACTGAACTATTGATGTGTTTTTCACATTTCTGCACCTTTGGATGGCTTCATGACCCATATGGGATGGATACTTAATGGAATTGAGTTTTAGAGAACACTTTGTTTTGGGGGAAGGGTTAGAACTTCAGCCAGGAAAAGAAATAGTTAGTAACTGGGTGGGGTTAAGCACAAATCTCATGCACTGCTCAGGGGTATAGACAGATGCATCTTATACATTTGAATTTTTCCTGATTTGTATATCACTTTTCAGTCACAACAAATACAGTAAGTTTACCTTTTAGAGACATTCCAAGCATTCCAGAGTTTGCCGCCTACGGACTAACTATCACTTGGCCTCCACTGGTTGTTGGCCTCCCTGTTGAAATCTGAAATGGTGCCCCTGAAATAAAATCTAAAATTACAGGACATCCTCTGTGTGAGCAGCATGTTTTCAGTAAGAGGTGGATGAGGGCATTGAAGATTTCAGGGGTAAAATGGGGGCTGCCCCTTGCATTCAGGAACAGGTGAGTGGTATGGTATGCACAGACTAATGGAGTCCCACTATAGTCAGGCTAATGCCCCCCAGTGAAACTGAACTCCACATCTCCATACTCAGGCACATTATGACATAGAACAAGGGAGAGTACAGAGGCATGTCCCATTGAAATGAATGAGGATATTTTTTATTACTATTTTTCTACATTATTGATGGAGAGTTGGAGATTAATGAAGGCTACTGCTAGACTAATAAGGGCATTGTTTGTAAAACAGTTGCCTTCATTATTCTCCAACTCACCATCATAATGTATAAAAGAGTAATTAAAACAATAATGCCATTCATTTCAAGGAGATACGCACCGGCACTCTGACCCATGGACATCATCTCTAAAAGACTCCTATCTCTGGCTCCCTAGTACTCAGGTAAAAGACACTTGACTTATATTTATAATTGGTGGGTTGTCTGTAGCATTGTGGACACACTCGCTACAGTGTGTATACATGGGGGGAGGAACTGTCCATGTGGGTGAGTGTCAAGTTATTGCTACTTTTGTGTTTTCCCCTTAAAGTCTGTTTGGGTGGAAGCATTCAAAACTATGGAGAGGAAATAGTAGGCGTACAGGCCAGATAGAAGTAATTACAGTAAGCAGCTTTGTGGTGGGTAAGTGTGTGTATTGGGGTGGGAAGAATCACATGTGTTTCCATTGGTATGTGTGCTACAGTTCAACTGTGCAGCTGAGATGTGGGGTGCAAAAAAACTAAAAGGTACTGTTTATCAGTGGCTATAAGCTGCTGCATGTATTGAAGTACAAGTGAGCCATATGCATGCAGGCAGTATAGCTTAGTGGTTAAATGCACTGAACTTTAGACCTGGAGATCTGAAGACCTGGGTTTGAATCTCAGCAACCCCCACTTGTATACCATGTGATCCTGAGCAAGTCATTTAACTTTTATGTGAGCAGTTATCAGTGACCACTTCTTTTTGCATGCATGCTGCATGCATGCAGTCTGTTCCAATTTAACATAAAAAGCATGCTTTCCACATTTGCTTACTGCACGCATGCCACATGCATGCAATCATTTCCAATTTAACATTTAAATCATGCTTGCAGTATGCATATCACATGGGTAGCTTTATGTATGCAGCTTTATGTGTGCAGCATGAAATAATTTCATACATGATACTGTTTAAGAAATGACATATTGTGGAAGCAGGTGGTTTAATAGTAAACAACTGAAGAATTTACCACTTGTTACATCAAAGAAGAATCAAATATTAAGGGACAGATTAGTCCATATGGACCTTTTTCCATAGAAACCCAAAACAAAACAATTGCTATTAGGACCACAGACAAATGGAAGTTGCCCATGTGGACACTGTTACCAGTGTAGTAATACAAGCAGAAAATGAATATTTGAACACCAATACACAAACCAGAAACACAAAATCAAACAACACATAAACTGTATACATGATCATGTGGTTTATCTTCTGCAATGCCCCTGCGCTAAGCTATATGCTGGAAAGACCAAAAGAGACATGAAAACCAGAATTAGCAAACAAAAGAGCAATGAAAGGTTACATGACCAGAAATCATCTGTGGCAAGACATTAGAATACAGTAGGACACTCTGTATCATCACTGCATTTGTGGGGAATTAAAAAAGTATTGGAACCCACTAAACAAGACTTGGATTGAGACACCATTTTGAGAAAAAGAGAGGTGTACTGCATTTTTATATTGGATATCATCAATCTGAATACAGGACTGAATGAAGAGAGTGACTGGAGTCTGTATAGATAAGACTCTGTCATAGTTGGACGTTCCAGTTGCTCATCATATGGACATTGTATTACATTTAAAAGAACAGTGAATTCTTTTATTATTTGTTGAAGATGGTTGTAACTTTAGCCTCATTTGCTAAACCACTCCCTATGTACATGAATACAATATAACACTGATTAACATTTATAGCTAACATGTATTAAAAATCCAAGAAGAAAATGATGTGTGGAGAAGGATATATTGTTACAATAAAGAATTTTTTACAAAAAAAGAAAAAAATACATTTCAGTTTCAGCCGAGGGTGGGGGCGAAATGCCACTGGCAGGTATGTCCTGTTGCTAAGAGGTTCTGTGCTGCTTTAGCCCTCTACACTGCTGGAGATCCAACTTTGTCCCTAGCTGGACTAAAGGTGGCATGGCTGTGTTGTGGAGGTAGTTACGACATCATTGATGATATTGTATCTCTCCAACAATAGCACTATAAGTAGTGAGCATGCTCAGTTGCTGGCCAGTCCCACATCCAACATAGAGACAGCTAAGCTCTGAGCTTCATACTCACTAAGTTCTGCTACTTTCTGTCCACATTTAAAAGTGAAAACAGCAGCTTAAAATGTAAAGATAACTCTTAGTCGATTTATACTATATACTCATCAGACTCTTATGCTTATATGCAGTTGAAGAAGCAGTAGAAAAACAATGAAAAATCATCCCTGCATAAACAAAACATGAAATGTAAGCCACATTGGCAGTACATTAAAGGTGATGGTTGCAATGAACAGTGTTTTGAAAGTAGACTTAGTTTTATTAAAAATGAAGAAATAGGCCCATTTTTAGTAAAAGTGTTGGTTTAAGACCTAAAATAGTATTGTGTATTGCTTTTAGAAAGAAATTAGAATGGGATCAAAAAATGAGTGACAGGTTTGTTTGAACTATAAAAAGGTATAATTTTGCTCCTGCATTTTTAAAACATAAAGACGTTAAATAGGACAATGGAGTTTGCCCTTTAAGGGGCAGACCAAGTTGTCCTGGTGCACCCCTTCCCTTTACCTGAAGATGGTGTGCTCAGAGGGGAAGGGGAAAAGGAAAGGGAAGAGACAGGGAGACAGAACAATAGGCAGGCAACGAAGGGGAGGGGCTAAAGGAGGTACAAATGGGCAGCACAGGAGTGATTCAGCCACTTTTGCCGAAGTTTTAATCTACACTGAAACTACAGCACATCAGATTGGCATACTGATTGGAACAGAGGTTTGTACGCTAGGAAAAAGAAAGTAAGGAACTGAACGGCTGTTTGAACCAGAGATGATGTTAAAAAAAGAGACTTTTGATTGGGGATCATGGTTAATAATAAAACTGTGGATGGTTCAGTGTGTAAGAAATGCTGCTGTAGACAGAGCCTTATGAAAGAAAATTCTAGTCGATAGCGAAGCAGAATATTGAACTGCATATAAGCACAAGAGGGTAGCTGTTTTTGGTTATTTCAAGTTTAATTTTATAGTCCGTTAAAAAAAAAAATTAATAAATAAAGAAATAAGTTATAAAGCAGCAAGATGTGCTTAGATTTGATAGGAGAAAAGACTGTGAAGCAGCATGTGGTATTGTTGGCCAGTGGGGCCTAGCGGGCAAAGTGATAGGAGAGGTTGTGGCCTGTATTGCAGGGTGGCTGTGCTAATTTATGAGATGTAGAGCTGGTGTATGGCCAAAAGCATGTTTTTCTCTGGCATTTGTTGCCATCTGAATAAAGAGCTATTACTTGTTGGTCGCGGTTCCTGGAGGTTTTTTACCATTGGTGGGTCCAAGAGTGAGCAGACGACCTGAAGCGACGAGAGACTGCAGCATGCATTTGGGGTTTTTTGGCCTGGGGAGGAGAGCTGGAGCAGCAGAGGGAGACAAGTGAGTGGGAAGGGGGTTTTCAAAAAAAAAGAAAAGAAAAAACGTGTGGCAGTGGCCAATGGAAGAAGGAAGGGGTGAGAATTCCAGGCCTTGGAGGGAAGCGGTAGTGGTAGAGACCAGGAGAAGAGGCTAGCATGGGACAGGCAGAGCTGGCCACATGGCATGACGTCACATGCCATCCCGAAGTTTTGAATGGGAAGGCTGGTGAAGTGTGGAGGGGGCAATCCAGAGCCACCCCCTTGGGATGCAGGGGCAAGTCATGGGTTGTGAAGGCCGGTGAGAAGGGCCTGGCATGGGGGCCATGAGAGGTAGCCTTGTGGCATGCCAATGCACACCAGGGTTCCAGATGAGGAGGGACTGGAAGACGGGCAAAGGTGGAAGAAAGTTGGGATCAGGCTGAGCAGCCTGGTAAGAGGGACATGGCGCATTCATGTGGGAAGGGGCCATGGAACAGCCTAGTGGGGGGGAAGGAGAGATGACTGCATTGTGTGACATCACATGCCGTGAGTAGACTGGAAGGGCAAACCAGTCGGGGGGGCTACCAAGGGCACCAGATAACAAGGGCTTGGCTACAATTTTTGGACACAGGGATTTGATCCTAGGCCTGGCCAAATAGGGCTTGGGCCTACCAAAGGGGCTTTGGTCGTGAGGTGTGACATCACATGCACCTCGGAGGAGCCGCAAGGGAAGGCACCTGGGCAAGGGCATTTTTCTCAGATGGCAAGATTGATTTTTGGGGGGAAGCGAGGAAAAAAACAACAGGGCCCTCGAGGAGAAGGGAAACCAGGGCATACAGACAGGGTATAGCTTGAGGAGGGCTGTGGGGAAAAAGATAGGGGGCACCGAGTGCTGGGCCAAGAGGTCACATGGAGGAACTGAGGGTCAGAAGGTGAGAAGGCAAGCCTGCGGGAGGGTGGAGGGGGGACTGGACAAACCAGAGAACCAGAGGTTTGATGGTAAGGGGCCACCATAGGTCCACAGGCTAGGCCAATCGAGAGGGAAGGTATAAAAAAAAATATATATATATATAAAAATAATAAAAGATAAAATAAAAATAATAAATAAATAAAAAGGATAAGAAAGAAGAAGGGGTGCTCCTAATGATACATGGCCTAGTTGGGCAATCGATTCATTAGGATGTTGTTTTCTTTTAGTGGTCAGTTGTCTCCACAGCTTTTACAGGCGAATAAGAGGAAATGGCACCCAGGAAGAACAGACCATCTAAAGAGGATACTTACAAGGCCATTGTGGAGCTCACAGAGAAGGCAAACAGAATGCAGCAGGAGGTAGAAGGAGAGGAGCCGGTGAGATCTGGGGAGAAGCAGAAAGCAAGGAAAGGAAAAGGGGGCAGTGAAAAATGGCCAGCAGGGATGCCATGCAGCCCTACTAGGGCACAGCCACTGCTGGTGGTACCTCCCCGAGCAGCTAGCCCAGTACCACTGCAGCCCTATGTCCCAGTCCCATCAGTACCTCTCCGAGACCAGGTGGTGGTTTCCCTAGGTGGAACCCAGACTGTATTCCCCGAGCACAATGGTGCTGCCACAGATATCAGTACAATCAGCCACTCCACTACAAGGGGATGTGCTGGGGCAGCCCAAGGACAACAGGGTGCAAGGCATGGATGAGGTCGATAAGGTATCCGGGGTGGTAGGAGAAAGCATAAAAGAGTACATAGGACAAATTATTTCAGCACTCGGGACTTGGGGTTTGGGGCAAATGGAGTCAGCACTGGTGGAGATGAGGTCAGATGCAGCATCGACAAAGGAAAGGGAAAAAGGGATGGAGCAGGTAGGAAAGGAACAAGGGAGATAGGAGCCCCGGGAATGAGGATAGGGGAGCATGTACCACTGGCCACAAAAGAAGAATATGGCAAGGGGTGTACGTGGATATTTTTGCATTAGTGAACTGGGAAGCGGCAGTGAAATATGAGGAAATGGAAAACATCGGGAAGAGTGAATTAGCGGCAGCAGTGGTTTTGTTAGGCAAGAAGGAGGATGACAAATTTACCAGAATGACATGGGCACAAGGGGATCAAGGTTCAGGGGGGCAAAGAACAAATCAGCAGTTTTTTGAGAAGGGAAAGAGTATAGAGGGCAGGCATGGAACAGAGGGAGAGAGGCAGAGGGCATACAGGTCGGGGGTGTCAGATTTACTGACCGTCTGGGCCAAGAAAATGTCAGGGTGGGAGAGTATGGCAGAAGGGAAGGGTAAGGGGCAGGGGATAAATTTCAAGAAGCAAGAACACCCATCAAGATAGATGCATGGGAGGGCTGGTTAGAAAAAGGGGCAGAGATACTCAATACAGGTTTACGGACAGGTTTTTCATTACAGTGTGAAGGCCCGAGGCAAGCGAGAGAAGCTAACAACCTGGGCTCTCTAAAAGGGAAGGAAGAAATCTTAAGACAGAAATTAGAGAAGGAAAAGACAGCTGGTAGAGTGGAAGGGACATACGATACCCCCCTCCACATTGCTGAATATAAGAATTTCCCCATTGGGTTTGGTCCCCCAAAAACAGCAGGGAGAATACAGGGTGATTCACCACCTGTCATTTACGGAAGGTAGGTAGGTAGATCAAATTTTATTTATACAGTGATAAAGCCATTAGGGTTCCAAAAATTCCTTTTCACAAGGCTTACCTGTTTACATAATACAAAAAACAATGACAACTTTACAAATGTTTGTTATAATACAAAAATACAAAACATACAAATATACAATACATTACAATTATTACAATAACGTCAAAACAGGCAAATGATCATTCAACCTCTTCATTATTTTCACCTGTTACAATAACAGCAAAAACTAAGTTCATGATTCAAACCATTTTTAAAAACATTGTCAGTGATTGTTAATTCACATAGAAATGGGGGGAGACAATTCCAGTTAGAGGCTACCTGATACTGAAAAGTCATTTCACTAAACTGATTTTTTAATTTAGGTATAATTAAATCCCTGGCACCTGTTTTCCTTAAATTTAAACCATGTTTAGGTTGTTGTAATTTGTTTTTTACATTATCTAAAGATTTATTTTTGAATATATTCCGGACCTGATTTAGCCAAATTCCTTTTGCCCGTAAATTTAGTGGGATCCATCCTAATTCTATATACATAATACAATGATGGGTTTTGGGGTCACACCTTAATACAAATCTTGTGAGCTTGTTATGAAGTGTATCTAAGTTATTTAAATATTTTTTTTTTATTGTTTGCCTATAAATATGACTTCCATAATCAATAACTGGCATTATTGATTTATCATGGTTAGTCTTGTTTCTCTTGTCATACAGTTTGATATTCATCTCATAGCTCCAATCTTAGCATTTGTTTTCTTTATTAAGTTTGTTATATGCTGTTGAAAAGTAAGGCATTGATCTATTTGTATCCCTAAATATTTATATGTTTTGGTTTGTTCTAGAAGCTTACCTTCTTGAGTCATTATTTTTAATTTTGAAACACCCTTCTTGTCCAGTGCAAAGGCCATAACCTGTGTCTTTTTATTATTTACTAATAGACCCAAAGATGAAAAATAACCTTGCATTGTATAAAAGTCACTCTGTAGCTTTAGCTCTACTTCACTTATAGTTTTTCCTACTGCTACTAAAGCTGTATCGTCTGCATAAAGACGAATTTGAGAGTGTCTAATGTTCTTAGGTAAGTCATTTAAATAGGCTATGAACAAGAGGGAACCCAGGATGGATCCATGGGGAATCAATCTTGTCACATAGTCTATTCTTGACTGTTGACCATTTAACACAACAAATTGTGACCTTTTATCAAGATATGATTTAAACCAACTACAGGTTTCTTCCTCCACTCCTATTTTCATCAGTGAGTCTATCAAAATGCTATGATTTACTTGATCAAATGCTTTGGATATGTCCATGTATACCGCACCTACGGACCTTGCCTCCCCAAGTGGAGTAGCTATAAGATCCAAAAAGTCTGTGAGTGCGGTAGCCGTGGACCTACCCTGCATAAAGCCAAATTGTTGTTGAGTTAGTTTGTTATACTTTTCCAAATTTTCCGTCAGTTGATTGTGGACGATTTTTTTCAAATAACTTAGATACAGTAGACAACAGAGCTATTGGACAATAGTTTGAGACATCCATAGGGTCTCCTCCATTATCTATTGGTATCACTTTAGCTAATTTCCAACTGGAGGGAAACTGTCCCTCCCTTAGACTCCAATTAAAAATATTCTGTAATATAAATGACAATTCCACTGCAGCTTATTTCAATAATTTATTGTCTATTCTATCACTTGCTTTATTTATTTTTAATCTAATTATACTTTTTAGAACGTCTTTGTTTGTCACTGTCCTAAATCTAAATTTAGGTATTTTTTTTCATCTGAGAGACTCCCATCCCTTACTTCATTTACAGTATTCCTTTTAGTGGGTTTCATTTTCAGGTCGGGGAGGTTTATAAAATAGTCATTCAAAATGTCATCAGCTTTCTTTGTTTCAAACACTTTTCCATCTTGACTGAATTTCATCTCACTCTGTTTACAGGTGAGATTCATAAGATTTTTTTTATTACAGACCAATAGGCACCAGGATTTGTTGATTCTTTAATCCGATGTTTATAATAACTAGCTTTTGATTTCCTAATTTCCTGTACTACTTTATTCCTTATCTTTTTATATTGTTCCCAAATTTCACTATTTAATGTTTTGTTTGCCTTTTTCCAAAGTTGTTTTTTTGTTCTAATCATTTTTTTTTTATTTTTACAATTAACCATGGCAAATGTTTTAATCTTTGATTTACTTTTTTATATGAAGCAAATTTATCACAAGCATTTCCAAACATTGTTGTAAATTCTTGTACAGCCAAATTTAAATCTGGTAAAAGAAAAATCCTATACCATGGAAGTCCCTGAAGATACATTCTATACGATAAACTATTAAATTTGAAATAACATCTTTTGGATATTTGTGGTGCCAATTTTATGGGGATAATATTTTTAGTCATAGAAAACACACACTTAACTACATTATGATCTCCTAAACTAGGTGCACATACACTTTTCTCCAAAATAGTCAATTCGGGTGAGACAAACATCAGGTCTAAGATATTGTCTTTACTAAATAAGGAACCTTTCATTGGGGGCATATCTATGATTTGCGTTAAATGTAAACAACTCATTGAATTTTCCAACTTTTGCCCCTTAGGACAACCCCAAGCTGCATTAAAATCACCAGCCAGGATTACTTGTAATTGACCCAGGTGTTCCATTATAAAGTGTTAAAATTTATCAAAATGGATAGTGTTTATTTTAGGTGGAGAATAAACCACTCCTATGGCCAATTTTAATGCTTGTGTCTCAATTAACAAGCATTCAATACCCTCAATTAACCCAGAGAATAACATTTTAGAGTAACCAAATGAGTGTCTAATATATATCAAAACACCTCCCCCCTGTATTCCCCGATCCTTCCTAAAGTGATAGAGTCCCTTAATTCTATCACATTATATTCAATTCCCTTTTTTAACCAGGTTTCCATCAATATTATTATGTCCGGCTCTTCGTGTTCTACCCAAGTTCTAAAATAGTCCATTTTTTTAATCATACTTCGAGCATTGTCTATGACCATTTTAATAGATGGACTTGGGTTCAATTCAATATCTCCACAAAAGCCAAGGACATCAGTAATGCCCGGTCACATCAGCAAGAATACCCTATTTGAATTGCCAAATATTTGATACGAAGTTCTTCTTTAATGAGGTTGAAAGTGTTTCGCCGTGTGGTCAGCTTGGAAGTTTGTTGTTGCTTAAAGTTGTGCGAACAATTTACATAGGTACATGATCTTTTTATCAAAGTATCCATTCCCATGATAGCAAATAGCTGAACCACGCATACCAAACCCACTACCAACTCCATCTTCTTAAGTGGCAGCTCCCTTGTCATTTTCATAACTATATCCAAGAGCAAAAGAACACACCACAAAAGCCTGTTATGTAAATATTTTAAAACAAAAAACACAAAAGAAAAACCTGTCACAAATAACCCATAAAAACATTAAAAAATATTTAAGGTAACAGTGCCCTGCAAATAGCAATGTTACCAATATCTATACCCTAATCAGTAAACCACCTATTTAAGACTACCTGAAACTTTAAGTTTCCTAAACAGTATACATTTTAAAATAAATATTCCTTAATTAGCATAATATTTAACATTTATGATAGACTTAACTAATATTTCACTTTCAGGAGCAGGGCCTCTGTCACTATTCTTACTATCAGAGGCAGGGCAAAACCAGCATGTTATGTTGAAAAAATAAATTCTCATTTAATGGTGCTAAAAATTTTACTCTAATACCCTCTAATATTTATCTATGATCTTAAATACTCTAAACAAGATTAATTTAGATCTACTACCCCTGTTATAAAGTTCCAGGTTAACACTCCTTAGGATGTTTTTTTCTGTTCGTGTTTCTCTTCCGAATGGCCCTCACGCCACTCACACTCGTGACACCGTGCCTGCGCAGTGGCAGCGCAAGCCTTCTGTAGTGCTACTGCCCCTCCTCCTGCACTGATGAAATTTACAAGTCCCGCAAAACACAGCTGATGGCAATCTCTGTATCTCCGGTAACCAGGCTCTTGCTGGAACAACTAGCAGGGCTGCTGCAGGATGGACTCTGTGAATGATTTTATAAGTGAGGAACATAGTAAAGTGACTTATGCCACATTAGAAGAAGTGGTCCAGATCATCAGAGCAACTTCTGATGCTTGGATGGCAAAAACGGACATAGAGTCTGCTTTCAGATGGCTTCTAGTAGGAGGGAAGATTGGGACCTGGTTGGGATTTAAAATTGAGAGTCAGTACTATTTTGACAAAGCAATGCCCATGGGATGTTTCATAGCATGTGCTATGTTTGAAGCATTCAGCACCTGCTTACAGTGGATATTTCAAGAAAACACTGGTTACAAGGTGGTCATTCATTATCTGGATGATTTCCTTTTAATAGGCAGTGGGAGAAGAAAGACAGAAAGAATGTTGGCCAGTCTCCAAGATTTATGCAGAGAATTAGGGGTTCCATTGGCACCAAAAAAAACAGAAGGTCCCAGTGAGATTTTAGAATGCCTCGGTATTGAAATAGATGCCCTGGGTGAGGTCTTTAGGTTGCCAGACAAAAAAGTATCAAAACTGAGGGAGTTGATTCAAGTACACACAAGTAGAAGAAGAATGCTATTAAAAAAGGTATAACAGGTCCTGGGACACCTAAACTTTGCATGCAGGGCAATTGAACCAGGGAGGGCTTTCACAAAAAGAATAGGAAGGGCCACAGTGGGAGTAACCAGACCACACCACTGGGTGGACATGATAAAAGGAGTTAAGAAAGATGTCAGGGTGTGGGAGGAGTTCCTCAGCACCTATAACAGCTGTTCCTTTTGGCAGGAGG
Source organism: Neoceratodus forsteri (assembly GCA_016271365.2). NCBI lineage: Eukaryota > Metazoa > Chordata > Ceratodontiformes > Ceratodontidae > Neoceratodus > Neoceratodus forsteri. The sequence continues at coordinate 1,608,085,874 of CM057449.1, forward strand.
ACTGGGTTTATAACACGGACCTTGATCTCTACACAGGTGCAGCAGGGGGCTTAGGTATGGGGGGCTATTTGAGGGGCAGATGGTCATGGAACCATGGCCTGCAGACTGGGTGAGGAATGGGAAAGTAAAAGACATCACACTGTTGGAGATCATGCCCATTGGGGCCTGCACCCTGGTGTGGGGGGATGAATTGAGGAATCAGAAGGTGACATTTTGGTGTGACAACAAGGCAGTGGTAGATGTTTTAAACAACAGAAGAGCCAGGTCAGAAACAGTCATGGGGGTCTTGAGACAGTTGGTATTAAGGGCCTTGAAATTGAACATGTCATTCAGGGCCAAACACATAGAAGGGGTACACAATCTCCTGGCTGACAGCCTTTCCCATCTGCAGCTGGATCGTTTCTGGAGGCTGGCACCTACAGCAGAGAGGAAAAAGACACCCATACCAAAGAACATCTGGGACATTGGCAAGAGGGAGCAGAACTGTTGTTTCACAGCTCATGGGCACCACGGACACTGAGGGCCTACGAGTGGGCCTGGCTGGTGTTTCAAATATTCAGGGCAACACACCATATGGAGGTCAGTAGGCCACTTATGGAGGAATAGTTAAGGAAAGTCACAGTACAGCAATGGCAGAAAGGAATGGCCCACACCACGATTGGGGTCTAGTTAGTAGGGATCAGTTTAGTTTGCAGCCTGAAGGGTTGGAAGGACCCAACAAAGTCAATATTGATTAGAAGAATAATGCAAGGATGGGGTAGGTTAAAACAGAAAGCTACAGATAGTAGAAGACCAATATGGGAGTAGGGGCTTGTGAAACTAAAAGGGGTATTACCGGCAATCTGCAGATTAAAAGCCGAGGCCCAGCTATTCTACACGATTTATCTGGTAATGTTTGCAGGGGCCATGAGAGTGAGCAAGACTGTGGGACAGGACAGTAAGGATGAAGAAAGGTGGCTGGAATGGGGAGATATAAGCTGGGGGATGAAAAGAGATACAAATCATGATCAAGAGGTCAAAAAACAGATCAAAGGGGGCAGGGTTGTGCGGTAACCCTGAAGGCTCATGTAGACGACACAGTGTGCCTAGTAAAGGCTTTGTGGGCTTATGCAGCAGAGTGTGGGAGTAGGACAGGGAGATTATTAGTGCATGGAGATGGAAAAAGGGCACAAGTTATCAAGTCATGGTCATGCTCAAAAAAAAAAAGGCATGCAATTCCGCGGGGAGAATCCATGCAATTACTCATCTCACTCCCTACAGATAGGGGCTGCTTTACAATGGGCAGCAGCAGGTGAGATGGTGACTAATATGTTGGAGAAGGGGTGCTGGTGGTCTATTAGTTACAAGAGATAAATTTGAGCACTGCAGTATGCAGACTAACATATCAACTGTTTTTTTGTTGTACAGATACAGAGCCACATCAGGGGAGGAAGGGACATAGAGGTGGGATAAGAAAAATGAAGCTAAGAACATATATAAGACATTAATTTGCTTAAATCCTATAGGAAGAGGGAGGATCATGGAAGTATGGATCTGCAGTCACTTCCACATTTATTGGCAGAAAAGAGAGCTGAGAAAAAGGCTGGGGGAAAACAGCTGTACCAAGATGTGAGAAAATGTAGATTGGTTTTGCGTGGCATCTGTGGGATGAGATGGGCACGACTGCTTCCCACTCTGAATGAAATGTAAAAGCAGCGACCCGTTCCAGACCTAATTATTGTACATCTGGTGGGTAACGACACTGGGGGAAAGCCATGGGTGAACACATACATGCAGGTGAAAAGGCACCTAGAGAAAATACAGCAGTGGTAACCAGGAGTAAGCCTTGTCCGGTCAGTTATGATCCCAAGAAGGGTGTGAAGAGATGAACACAGTCATAGAGAGGTAGATAGGGCAAGAAGAAAGATGAACAGATGGGAAGGAACACTGATATGGAAAATGTGTGGGGCACGTAAAACTGTGTGGTGTGGAAGAGTGGGTAGAGGCTTTTTTACAGGTCAGATGGCATGCACCTGTCAGATTTAGCCAGAGATATGTTTAATATGGAAATGATGGGTTTTATAGAAGCATGGAAGAGACATGCAGGAATAGAATAAAAAAAAAACAACAATACCCTAAATGGAGGGGAAAGCCAGCCATCCAACGCAAGCTGGAGACTGGCTCATGGGGCAAAAGCAGGGAGGAAGGGGAAGAAAAAGGAATTGGATGAAAAGAAGAAGCTGAAGGAGGAAAAGCAGTCTCAGTTCTCACCGTTACCTAACAGGAAAAGAGAAGATGAAGGCACCCAGGTTTTCACCTGGGGGAGCGACAAGAGGATTAAAGAGGAATGATCAGAGATTGATATATGGATGCAATTAAATACAATGGTGAAAGATACAATAATAAAAGATGATGAGATGGAAAAAGGAATTATGATATATAGTAAATTAATTGCCAATCTGAGCTCAACGACATTCAATGGTCTCTGTCTTTTTGTGAGGGAAAAGGGGGGATTCTGGGACAATAACTTAAGAAAAGGGGTGTTTAATTTAGCAAAAGAAAGTTGTTTTTGGAGACTAACAGTTTAAATTACACTATTTGTGAATTGTTTTTTAAAGATATCTGTAATAGAATGAAAAGTGGGCCATTGAAATACATAATGTGTAGCCAGGTTAAACTATTGAATTATATATTACCACAATGAAATGTGTGGTCTAAGGTTGGCACAATTTCATTATGACAAATTACTAACTTTTAAAAGAGCACACAGATGGCTGTGGTTACAAGGTTGTTATGGTGAATATATGTAAACATGCATCAGGGATACTGTGAGGAGGTGATTTGGGCAGTGATGAATATGTAAATAAACGTAGAAATTGAAAGTAGAATAATTTTATTATGTGTTTCATGAAGGGTCTGATGAAGTGGATTTTCCCAGAAAACTTTTTAATATCTTAGTGAAAATTAAAGAATAAAAGAACATCTTTATGTTGGCTCGCACTTGCACAGCCAACATATTGCAGTAGTAGCACATTTGGAGGTGCAGGTACTGTGGCTGAATGCAGGGCACGTGCCAGAAGGTGTGTCCCTCATTCCCCAATAAGGCAGATGCAGATGCTGACACCAGCAACATGTAAACTGGCCACCAGATCAAAGAAAAGGTCCACTGCAATGACAGCCAAGCTTCTCACACAACAGCATGCCTTTTCTGGTGACCAGTTTACAATAAAAACATGGTGGCATGCTGCTGCAGAGTGCTACAACCCACTTCATTTGCCAGTGGGGGAGCCCACTCCCCATCAGCATAATGCAACCCCCCTCCCATTTAGAGTGTGTGCTGAGGGGGTGTCCAATCCCCCTCAGCATCATGCCACCCCTTCCTAGTTTAATTTGCCAACGGGGAGCCCACTCCCTGTTGGCATAATGTCCCCCACATTTGTTCTGTGCTGACGGGGGCACACAATCCTCCATCAGCCACAGAACCCCCCCAAAAAACAAACACTCAGATGGCACGCTGGGAGCCAACCCTAGCATGCCCCATAAAAGAAAAAAAAGTCCTGCAATGTTTGTTTTTTTGTTTTACACCTGCAAAGCAGAAAAATGGTCCATCATCGACTCCAGTGACCCTCCCACAACCTGCACCCACTGTCTGCACAGTCAGTCTCCCCACACCCCCCCTCACTCCATACTTACCTCCAGAGCCTGGCATGACGAACTTCGGTGGGCCGGGAACACATCTGCACTCTTCAAAGCCAATCAGGAACTGAAGAAATGCCGGTAGGGTGTATAATGGCATAAATAGTTTTGTTTTCAACTTTGGTGCATATCTCGGCCATTTTTGGAATTTTGGCACCAAATTTTCAACATGAGGTTATTGGGACCCCTCCTCATGAATTCAATCACTGTCATGACATTATTCGGTCCCAAAAGGTGAAATCACAGTCACTGCATGGAATCACCTTTTGGGACTGATTAATGAAATGACAGTTCCACTGTTCATGAGGTGGGCTCTCAAAAAGCCTATGTTGCAAATTTGGTGAAAAAAATCCACAAAATGGCTGTTTTATGATCGTGTGTTGGGCAGTTTCCACACACACTCATAACTTCATGAATTTGTAATATTTTCACTTAAGATTTTCAAAATTGGCAATTTTCCACACCTCCTTATGAACAGTACAGCTGTCATTTTACATAACCTGGCCAAAATGTGTTTTTGTATATCCGGTGCAGAATAGCACGGTCTCTGTGCACAATCAGTTTTCAGGACAGTTTGAGAAATTGATGGTGACACTGTTCATCAGCAGAGATCCTAAAATGCCTATGTTGAAAATTTGGTGACAAAAGTCCACAAAATGACTGTGTTACAAGAGTGCATTGCGCAGTTTCCACGCACCCCTGTAACTTAGCAAATTTGCAATATTTTCATGCCAGATTTTCAACACTGGCATTTTTTTCACATCTCCTTATGAAAAGTACAGCTGCTATTTTTCACATCCTGTCCAAAATATGTTTTTTCACCTGTGGTGCAGAATGGAGTGGTCCCTGTGGGAAATCAACTTTTAGGACAGATTAACAAATCACAGTGCCACTGTTCAGGAGGGGAGGTCCCAAACTGCCTATGTTGAAAATGTGTCTCTTCAGGGTGAGGGTGAGGTAGGCATCAGTTCAATACTTCACTGCCATTCCAATTATGCATCTTTAACTCCTGCACTACCAATGCCAAAGCCAACGAGACAACATTCAGCAGTGGAGTTCATCCTTCCCTATTTTCTCATATCTTGGACTGGATTCTTTTGGATGACCCAAGACTTTAAAATACTATTTCTCTATCAGGAACAAGGCATCCTGAACACAGCAACCACTGATTGAAGAACGTAGCTTGACTGACTACATGGTTTGGTAGCCCTATATTTTTCACCCCCACTTGAGTGTTGTAACTTTTTTTCTTCCTGTCCTTACTCCACACACATGCCCTCTCTGGTTGCTTTCTTCCCTACCCCCATCATTCCCAACCACGTGTCTAAGATGAGTCAAAGCACTAGTAAAGCCACGCATAAACAACCTGCTTCTGAAGATGTTACACAGATACCTGAAAACACATTTATGTCATACAATTTCAAGGCTGAAGAACAGGAACAGGTCTTATCACTTTTGCTACAAACTAAGACTTGGATGGAAATAACAAGTGATAAAACCTTTAGAACAAAAAGATTTATGACTAGAATGGTACTGTTTGTCATTGGCAGACTACATTAAACATAAACGTATTCCAAGGGGTTTAAGGGTTCTCGTGGAATCCAGTCTTAGATTTACAACCTTGGAACTAAATGACAAATGGACTAGAAATAGGAACAAATGCTCCCTTGACATTATGATTTCTCTGATAGAAGCTGTTGCAAAGGAAAGAGGCAGATTAAGCACAGAGATATAGGTGGTTAAGAATGACCATAAAGGACAGGTGCAATTTCAAGAGTTATCTTCAACACTAGAGAAATTGAAGTCTGAATTAGCTGTGTATGATGATTACAGAAAGCAACAAAGGCTGACAAAAGTTTAAATGAGATATAATAGACTATAAAGAAAATAAAGTATATTCATTTTTTTTTAAAATAAGGGGAATAGGGAGAAACAACTACTATACACCACAATAAGACTACAACACAGACTCTGATAGAGGGGAGAGCTATGTGACAACACAGTATGGTGGATATAGATAGGGTCAGGAACAACAGGGATCTTTTTTAGAGGAAGGAGTACAAGGACAGGAACAGACTGGTGCAAGAGGGGAAACACACAATTTGAACCAAGGGTTCAATCAATGATGCAACCTAAGGAACAAAACATGACAACTGCAAGGTACATACAGACAGAATTAGAGAGGACAAAGAGAAGGGATGGTTGGAGGAGGTGGAAGAGGTGCCAGAGGAAGGAGAGGGGGAGGTAGAGGATGGACCAGGTACAGACCATAGTTTTTAATTTAAGTGGTAGGACACTTACTGAATCAGAAGAAACACATTTATGGAAAGGATTGTCTTTTTCTCCCACAACAGGGTTGTATTAATTTACATTAGAGATAGATTTACAGAATTGCTATAGCAAATTAAGGCTTGCTGATTGGTTTGATCAAAAACCACCAGAACCCATAACAAAGAAAAAATTGCTGCAGAATACATTAGATGTAAAATCTAAATTTGATCCACCTAAAGGAAACCAAATAGTGGAAAGTTACATCACAGTGGTTGAAAAACAGATTAAGGAATTAATTAAAAAGAAAGATAACTTTCCAGAGTAAACAACCTTACAAGAATAGAAAGAAAAATTCTTGAAAAAGTGACTAAGGATGATTATATAGAGGTGAAACCAGAGGATAAAGGGTGTGGCATATTCCTATGGAATAAAGAGGATTACAGAGCAGAATGCTTGACCCAATTAATGTTTGTAGAAAGTTTTTAAAAACTTGACAGTGACCCTATGGAAGAGATAAAACAAGAGAGAGATAAGGTATTGCTGCAAGGGGTGGATATGGGCTGGTGCATGGAAGACAAAAGGACATGTTAACAAAATCTAATCCAAGAACATCTATCTTCTATGTGTTACCTAAGGTTCACAAAAACCTTGAGAATTCCCCTGGTTATCATATCTTGTCAGGAATTGATTCTATCCATGAACCCCTGTCTAAATATACAAACTTTTTCATACATGGGGAGGTCTTAAAAATGGACACATATGTTACATGCTACAGAATCAACATTTCAGTGTGCAACACCTGGAGAATATTTGATTACTGACCTACAATGTTAAATATCATTATACAAGTATAAACCATCAAGAGGGCCTGAACTCTTTCTTGAAAGCTTTACAGGGGAAGGCAGACCAGCACCCCTCCAAGTAAGTTTCTGTTACAGCTGGCGGAACTTGTTTTAACAAATATTTTTTTTAGATTTGAAGATAAACTGTTTTTACAAGAAAAAGAGACAGCAATGGGGAGCACTATGGCTCCCTCATATGTAAACCTTTTTATGTGGGACTTTGAGCAGACATACATATTGGGTCAACAGATGAAACATTTTTTCCATTATATTTATTTATGGAAACAATACATAGATTAGATACTTATGATATGGATAGGGGAAATAGAAGACCTAAAAAAATGGACTGAATATGTAAACAGATGCAATTTGGATTTACAGTTCATCATGAACTGTGACAAAAATCATATCCCATTTCTCAGCCTCCTTACGCATACGAGAAACAAGGGAAGAGAACCAAAACTGTATCAGAAGAATACAGATAAAAATACTGCAGTGCACTTCACTAGTTATCATGATCCTAACTTCAAAGGAAGTATCCCAAAAGCACAGGTGGTGATATTATCAGAATTCAAAAAAATGTCTGAATAGATAAGAGATCGATTTATCACAAGAAACTACACTACAGAGTTGGAAAACATTGCTGTTGGAGAAGTGACTAGAATACCAAGAAGAGAACACCTTAAAAAAACAGAAAAAAGATGAGAAAGAGGAGAGGATAGTCTTTGCCAACAAATACAATCATTTGACAGGGGGCATTAGAAGGATACTGTTTAATAATTGGCATATTGTAGAAACAGGGTTATAATAGTAAACAACTGAAGTATTTACCACTTGATACATCTAAGAAGAATTAATCATTAAGTGACAGGTTAGTACACATGGGCCATTTTCAACAGAAACCCAAAACAAAACCATTGTTATTAAGACCACTGGCAAATGTGTACACTATTATCGGTACAGTAATACAAGCATAAAATGGGTATTTGAACACCTATAAACAAAGCAGAAGCACAAAATCAAACAACACATAAACTGTACAAGTGATCATGTGGTTTACCATTTGCAATGTCCCTGCAATAAGCTATATGTTGACAAGACCAAAAGAGACCTGAAAACCAGAATTAGGGAACACAAGAGCAATATAAGGCTACATGACCAGAAATCATCTGTGACAAGACATTATAATGCACTCTGTATCATAACTGCATTTTTGGGGACTTGACAAAGTATTTGAACCCACTAAACAATGCGTGTATTGGGTTACCATTTTGAGAAAAAGACAGATGTACTGTATTTTTATATTAAATACCATCAATCCAAATACAGGACTGAATGAAGAGAGTGACTGGAGTTTGTATAGATAAGACCCAGTCATAGTAGGACATTCCAGTGGACATTGTGTTATTAAAAAAATAGTGGTTGATGTCATTATTTGTGGAGACAGTTGTAACTTTAGCCTCCTTTGCTAAACCACTCGTTTTGTACATGCATATACTATAACACTGATTAATATTTATATATAAAATGTTTTAAAAAAACAAGAAGGAAATGACTTGTGTGGAGAAGTATATCTCCCTAGGATAAATAATTTTTTTAAAAAAGAAACAAAAATACATTTCAGCTTCAGCCAAGGGTGAGGGGTGAAATGTCAATGGCAGGTATGGCAGGTATCCCCTGGTGTTAAGAGGCTTTGTGCTACTTAAGCCATCTACACTGCTGAAGATTCTGCTTTGTGTCTAGTTGGACTAAATGTGGCATGGCTGTGTCATGAAGGCAGTCATGATGTCATTGATGATGCCGTATCCCCCCACCAATAGCACTTTAAATGGTGAGCAAACTCGGTTGCTGGCCACTCCCACATCCTACATGGAGATGGCTAAGCTCTGAGCTTCATACTCAGTAAGTTCCATTACTTTCTGTCCACATTTAAAAGTGAGAAAAGCAGTATAAAATGTAAAGATAGCTTATAGTTGATTTGTGCTGAAAACTTATCAGACTTTTATGCTTATATTCAGTTGAAGGAGCCGAAGAAAAATGATGAAAAAAACCAGCCCTACATAGACAAACATGACATGTAAGCTACATTTGGCAGTACATTGAAGGTAAGCGTTTGCAATTAACAGTGTTTTGAAAGTAGATTTAGTTTTATTTGGAATGATGAAATATGCCCCTTTTTAGTTAAAGTGTTGGTATAAGACCTAAAAGAGTATCGTGTATTTATTTTAGAAAGAAAATGGAATGGGAGCAAAAACTGAGTGACAAGTTCATTTGAACTTTAAAAAGGTATTACTTTGCTATGGCATTTGAAAAAAATAATGACTTGACTAGAACAGTGACTGAGATAAAGGGTGTTTAATTTAGCAAAAGAAAGTTCTTTTTGGAGACTGTTTAGATGACACTATTTTGTGAATAGGTTTTTAAAGGAACAGGAAAAAGTTGATTCTGTCATGGAACCAATACTATCTAATAGATAGGAGAATGAAAAGTGAGCCATTGTAATACATAATACATAGCCAGGTTAAACTATTGAATTATATATTATTACAGTATTAATGAAATGTGTGGACTAAGAGTGGTACAATTGCATTATTACAAAGTACTTACTTTTAAGAGAGCACACAGATGGCTGTGGTCATATGGATGTAATGGTGAATATATGAAAACATGCATCAGGGATACCATGTGGAGGTGATTTGGGCAGCACTGAATATGTAAATAAGTGTAGAAACTGAAAGTATTATAATTTTTTTATGTGTTTTTGACATAGAAATTTCATGAAGGGTCTGATGAAGTGGAGTTTCCATAGAACTGCTGCCCATCTTAGGGCAAGTTAAAGAATAAAACAACATTATTTACATTGATTCTGAGTGGAGTTAATCTTTCCTTATTTTCTCATAACTATCCCAGTCACCCTCCATAATCCTCTGTTATCCCATAGCTCTTCATGTTAGCCTGCCATCCTTTTTCCATAATTCACTTACGCCTTTTTTAGATCATGAATTTCCTCACCACAACACATTCTGTCATAAACAACTACTCTTACAATGCAATTTGTCTGCTACTTGGCAGACTTCATACAAATCAACCATCTGTCATTCCTGGGTCCTTTTAGTTTTGTCTGAAACAATTCTATTGCAGTTGAATCTCAGGCATGTGACAGGAATTCAAAAAAGATGGACCTCAAGTCCTTTTAGCCACCATGATAACAATGTTATATTACTACTATATATTACAATATGACTTTCTTAGCCCTAGTTAGTACTCTTTCGCTATCACCACCAGCTATGAGCCAGTTTACAATACAAAAGAGTGCCCTAAATGATTAACAAGCATTTGTCAATGCCGAATGTTTGCTTGCTGGTATTAGCATTGGAAATGCAGGAGTTAGAGAGATGCAGAATAGGAATGGCAGTGAAGTATTGAACTTCACATCAACCCCACCTCCACCCTACAGAGATGGAGAGGCATTGGGGTATGCATTTGAGTCATCACCCATAATATTCATGCCACTTCACTTCACCCTACCCTGCAGACACCGACAAGTGTTGAGGTGTGCCTTGGGCTGTTTGGCTCCACAGTCACCCCATTCCATAACGACATACGCGGAAATGGGTGCAGTATAGGAGAACGAGGTGAACTGTGGGGCTGAAGAGTTCAAGGCACGCCTCAATGCCTGTCACTGGCTGCAGGGTGGTGGGGTGGGGTGGAATGGCATGAGCATTGCAGTCAGCAATCCAAAGGCACACCCCTGATGCTTGTCAGTCTGTACAGGGTGGGACATTAGGGTTAGACACCCTAACGCTCAGGATGTTTGTTAGTATTTACACTACAAATGTTCAACATGGCCTTTTTGTGACCCCCACCTCATGAAAGCATTTGTGACCTCTTCTCATGAACAGTGGTGCTGTGGTTTTGTTAATGTGTCCCAAACTTTGAGTTCCCACAGTGAACGTGCCATTCTGCACCAGATGTATGAAAACACAGATCAGGCAGGATGTGAAGAATGACAGCTGCACCATTCATAGCGACCTGTGAAGAGATGGCAATGTTGAAAATCTGTAGTGAAAATATTAAAAATACTAGAACTTCCAGGCTTATGTGGAAACTGTGCAATGCATATGAGTAACACAGTCATTTCGTGGAATTTTTTCATCAGATTTTCAACTTAGGCATTTTGTGACTTCTGCTCATGAACAGTGTCACTGTGATTTTCCTAATCTATCCCGAACATTGATTTCCCAGAGCTATCATGCTATTCTGCACCAGATGTGTAAATGCATATTTCAGGCAGGATACGAAAAATGACAGCTGTACTGTTCATAAGGAGATTTGAAAAAATGCCAGTGTTGAAAATCTGGAGTGAAAATATTGCAAATGCACGTAATTATGAGGGTGCATAGAAACTGGGCAATGTACACTCAGGACACAGTCATATGATGGACTTTTGTCACTAAATTTTCAAAAAAGGCATTTTGGCACCTCTGCTTATGAGCAGTGTCACTGTGATTTTTTTTAATCTGTCCAGAACACTGACTTCCCACAGTGACCGCATTATTCTGCGCCGGAAGTGCAAAAACACATTTTGGCCAGGATGTGAAAAATGACAGCTGTACCGATCATAAGGAGGTGTGGAAAAATGCCAATGTTGAAAATCTGGAGTGAAAGTATTGCAGATTAGCAAAGTTATGAGCATGCGTGGAAACTGCGCAAAGCATGCTCATAACACAATAATTTTTTGGACTTTCATCACCAAATTTTCAACATAGGTATTTTAGGACCTCTGCACATGAAGAGTGTCACTGTGATTTTCTTAAAGTGTTCCAAACTCTGATTTCCTTCAGTGACCGCACTATTCTGTGTCGGTAGTGTCAAATCCACATTTCAGTCAGGATGTAAAAAAATTATAGCTATACTGCTCATAAGGAGGTGTGGAAAAATGCCAATGTTGCAAATTTAGAGTGAAAATATTGCAAATTCGCAAAGTTACAAGCGAGCGCAGCAACTGCTCTATGCACACTCGTAAAACAGTCATTTCTTGGATTTTTTCCACCAAATTTGCAAGATAGACATTTTTAGAGCCCCCCATGAACAGTGGCACTATTGTTTCATTAATTGGTACCAAAAGGTGATTCCGCACAGTGACTGCAAAATCACCCTTTGCAACCAAATAACGCCATGACAGTGCATGAATTCATGCGGAGAGGCCCCAATGACCCCATGTTGAAAATTTGGTGGCAAAATTCCCAAACATGCCTGAGATATGCACCACAGTTGAAAAAAATCCTATTTATGCCATTATACAGCTTACTGGCATTTCTTCAGTTTGCAGTCAGCTTTGAAGAGTGCAGATGTGTTCCTGGTCCACTGAAGATCATCGTGCTGTGCTCTGGAGGTAAGTATGGGGTGAGGGGGGTGTGGCAAGGCAAGGTGTGCAGAGGGTGGGCACGGATTGGGGCGGGGCCACCGGATGAGACAAGGGACCGTTTTCTGGTTTGCAGGTTAAAAAAAAAACATTGTGGGATGGTTTTCTGGTTTCACAGGGACATTTGGCATGCTGGGGTGTGCTCCCAGTGTGCCATCTGACTGTTTATTTTGGAGGGGCGGTAGCCGACGGGGGTTGGGCACCCCCGTTGGCATATACTGAGGGGGGGCACAAGAGTCGAGGGGGATTGGGCACCCCCTCAGCAGAAAGCAACTGTTTTTGGGGGGGGACATTATGCCAATGGGGAGTGGGCCCCCCATCAGTAAATTAAACTTGTGCAGGGAGAGGATTGAAGCTGATGGGGATTGGGGCTCCTGTTGGTAAACAAACAGTTTTTTTGGGGGGATGCATGATGCCGAGGGGGATTTGGCACCCCCTTGGTGCACAAAAAATGGGGGAAGGGTTACATCATGCCAATGGGGAATGGGCTCCCCCATTGGCAAATTAACTGGGTCGAGGGCTGCCGATAGGGGGATTGACCACCACCATTCGGCTTTCATGGGGCCGAGATGTGGCGGCAATCCACTGCCATGTTACTTTATTGTTAAACTTGGGAAGGTACTGCCCTGCATTAACGTGTCGCTCCCTTATTGCAGCAGAATGGCTGATGCTGCAGTGACAAGGCAGCCCCTTATTGCAGTGGTAAAAACATTCGTACTTGGTGGCACTTTTGGAGACCAGTGTTATCGGCACACTGTGCCTCCATTGGTCCACCAGTGCCAAGCCCCCAAAGGCAGTGCCTCTGTTGGCTGCCACAGTGCCGCACCTCCACAACCTGCTTCTCTCCTAAGCTGCCGCATAATGTTTCTTGCACATGAGCGCAAGCAAACATAAAAATTGCATTTAGGATATACAGGTAGAGAACTATTTGCATTATTGGAAACATTTAATTGTAATTACTTAAATTAACATTAATAATAATCCTTTAATTCCAGGGAATACAGACTTTAGATGTTAGTTGCAGCTGCACAGAATAACTAAAAATCATCACACTGCCACGTTATGTTAGACAAAGTAACTAGTAAAGGACAGCATTTTTCCGAGACAATTGTAATGAAACTACAGTAAGTTTCTCACACAATTAAATGTAATGGGTTTTAAAGAGGAGTACTGAAGTATACTATATATCCAATAAATATCTGTATCATACCTCCTGTAATTGCCTTACTGTACATGCTATTGTAGCAATAAAGTAGCAATTTAGAGGTTCAAAAAGTTGTGCATGGAAAAGGTAATTGAAGGGTTTAAAATGTGCAATTATTTGCAAACAAAGCAGAATAATTAACTTTTTCTTGTGTGTACAGTATAAGATCAAGACTAAGACTGTATGCGAACACTGGTACTTGGGCTTCTTCAGCAGTACCCAACAAATGTCTTTAATCTCCACATACACATACATACTGTAACAATACAAGGGATAGGAGGGTGAGTCATGACTTATTAATACTATCTCCACATAAAGAACAACATTTACAATTCCTCACACACATCTAAAAGTAAATTCATGGCATGTTTTCAGAAAAAGATTACAGAGACCTTTGTGCCCATAATTACATACTATTAAACTCAATTTTTCATTATCTGCTGAGTAATTTTCTAATCAGCAGACTGAAGTGTTGTTGGCTGCTCAACTGCAAATATTGTGGGAATGACAAATTATAATTTACATTTGCTTTTACTTTCACTAATTGTCCAACATTTCAATGGAAATGCTGATTTTGAAGGGAAAAGTTGAAACTGCTTATTACATGATACATTTTGCTACTGCAGCCTTGCTATCTAAAAATTGGAATGAACAATATCATGTATTTGGATGTAAAGTTCGCTTAACAAGTGTGTGTGTGTGTGTGTGTGTGTGTGTGCAAGCTCATATATTAGAGGTTTGTCCTTCAGTGACACTATACAGCAAAGATAGGAAATGATTTATGACATTTTCAGGCCACAGAAGAACTTTGCATACTGTAGTGCACTGTAACAGGGATAGAATAAATACCTATGTTCCAGATACTGTATATAGCCACTGGAAAACATAATCTAAAAGCAATTATTACATATTTTTCTCAAAATAATACATCCTAAACTACAGTAGACATTTGTGTAGCAGTATTTATTTGAAGAATTTGACGACTAACTATGCTTGCATTTTCTTATACAGATCATTCCTAAAAAGGAACTAATTGTCAAAAAGTTGTTTGTAACTCTCTGTTCTGTTTTCAATGTTCATGCAAAAACATCAGTTTGTTCCAGTTCTTTAGAATGACAACTGTATGTCACATTTGCTGTTAAATGAACTAGGGCTCAGTATATATTAAATGCCCTTGGAGAACAAATTAAATAATTTTGTATGAAGCAGAAATGTGTGCAAGAGAGGTAATGGTGACACAGTAAACCTGTTTACTTCTCAGTCATATTTACCCAAATTAATGACCTAGTTGAATCAAAACAGGCAGACAGGAAAATAATTCACATTTTAAGAAGTCATCAGTTATAACTGTGTTTTTAAATGTTTTTCTTTTTTCCTTTTGCCCATTAGAAAGTCTTCTATGTGGTAATATTGCATTGGACATGTAGAACAGCTCTTAGCCTGGCAGCTGACATATCTATCTCTGTCCCTTCCACTACAACATCATCATTGTGATCTTACTGACAGTGACATCACAATTGGCTGACCTATGAGCCATTGAGTGGCTGTTTCCAAGCAGCAGTGATGTCACAGTCAGTGAGGTCACAATGCTGATGATATAGTGATGGTGGTGGGGGATAGAAATGGACAATGTCAGCTGCCAGGCAGAGTGCTGTCCCATACATCACATATACTGTACTAACATCACATAGATAATCTTCTAATTAACCAGATGGAAAAGAAAAGTACCTCAGATACAATTAGCAACGATTAATTGAAAGTCTATGCCTGTAGTTCAATGCGTGGGAGCAAAAAGCCATGCCTCCTGCCTGAGCTATATAAGTCAGCACCTTCCAGCCTCACTCTGAAGCACTGTTTCTTTGCTGCTGCCAGAGGCTCTGACAGGGGTCTCCCCTTTTTCCCAAGTTTGTCTCTCACTTTCCCTTTGTGATTTTGGACATCTGCTTGGTTTGTGCTGGACTTTCTACTTGTTTGTGCATCTCTGGCTTTTAGGTCAGAGGTTTGCTATACCTCCTGCCTGCAGTTTGTGCTTTCTCTGTCTCCTGTACATGTTGCATTCCTATTCTCATTTATCTTGTATTTCTTTTGGTTTTGTTTCTTTCTGGGCTTTTTCCTTTTCTACCATCCTGCCTTCATCATTTGCTTTTGCCTTGTGCTATTCAACTCCTATTCTGCTGCTTTCCAAACCTTTAGCAATCTCTTAGTTCCAACTCCAATCCCTAATTGTTTACACCTGGCTCCTAGCTAGGCATCTGCTCCCTTCTGTGTTATGTTGTTTTTCACTTCAGCAGCTTCAGCTCTCTAGATTTGGGTTCCCCTTCCCTACCAGTTTAATTTTTCATTTCCACTGCTTCAGCCTATCTGTTTCACAACGCACACTAACACTAACCTCCCTTATGGAACTGTTTGGCATGAATTCCTTATTCAGTCCAAGCTTGTACCATTCAGTCTCAATGTCATGGCCATTAGGCTTCACCACGGCCTCCCACTATCTGCATTCAGATAATAAGCAGCAGTTCTCATATACTCCTGCTTTTCCTAGCAGTTTTAATTGTTATTTTACTGCCTCAGCTTCTCTGATTTGCAGTGCATCAGCAGCTACCACTAACCTCCCATATACAAATGGTTGGCATGCATCCTTCATCCAGTTCAAGTTTGTAACGCTCAGTCTCATTAATGTCCTAGCTGTCATTCAATGTCTCAATCAGCCATGGCTATCAGGCTTCACCATGGCCTCCTCTACTCCTGTAGTCAGATAACAGCAGCACTCAGCCATACCTACATTTTGTTTCTTCCATGTGCTCATGGCCATTAGGCTTTGCCATGGCCTCTCACTCTCCTCCATTCAGATAAAAAAAACAGGTGTTGAGCCTTATCTCCATTTCATTTCCTTCCATGTGCTCATGGCTGTCAGGCTTCACCATGGCCTTCCACTGCTCCTGCAATCAGATGCAGGCCAGCCACAACCTTAGTATGGCTCCAGGATGCACCCTGCAGCCTACAGTCTCACTCTGCCACCTTGAAGTCCACATCTTGAGGGTGAGTTCCTTGACTTGGTGCAGTCCTTCTCTTTTTGTCCTTCATGGGAAAATGCCCCCCAGGAAGCTTTGGCTGTGCAGATTGACTTGGTGGAACTTTCTGATGTAGTATTTAAGACATGGGCTGCTGGATGGTAGGGCTCTTATGGCCAAGGGGGCTCCTTTAGCTGTGCAGACCAATCTGGCAGCACTTTTGCAAGCTATTTTCCCTATAGCCACCTAAAGTTCACTTGGTCTCCACCTCTTTCCCTTCATATGCTCCTTAAGAATGAAGGTCATACAACTCCAAGTCCCAGCCACTGAAGGGTTTAACCCCTTGCCTTACCATTCAAGGGTTCAGCTTCTTTTTTTAAAAACAAATAACAGTTTTTATTGTTTTCAAATGCATTGGTAATACAAAGTTTGATACATATATAAATGTTCAATCGTAAATTTGATGACATAATACAGACATACCTTATCATCTATTATAGCTAAAACCCTCTCGCACCCTTACTTGTATCATTGTCATAGTCTTAGAAGAGGAGGTAAAACTGTCATTAATTCTGACCAATTGTGGTCATCTTGTTCCTCGAGTTCATCAATTACGTAGCCTAGTCTTTCAAGTCTTTCCCTGAATATGTACATCCATACCTGTATTATGGCTGATGGGAGGCTTTGGTTGTTCCATTTATTCAGTATTATTCTTTTCACTGCTAATAATCCCAAAGATGTGACCTTCTGTTGAATTTTATCCAGGTCACTTAAGTCATACAGGTTTAATAACAGAATTGAAATGGTACAAGGGATATTCTTCCCTATTATCTTTGTTAATTCCCTTGCAATTTCAACCCACCATTTTTTGATGTTGTCTTGTGCACGCAGTGCAAGCAATGTTTTGTGGCAGCTTGATGGAGTAGCAGGTTGTGGAGGTGCACCAGTGTTGTGGCCAATGCTGCTACTGCTTTTCTGGGCTTGTCTGTGTGACACCAATGAATGAGCATGCAGTCTATGACAGCAGTTGAGAAGCGTGCCACCATCTTAAAAGAATTTTACAGCTGCAATGAGGGAGTGCCCTGTCATTGCAGGGCATGCCTTTCCTGCTGAAACATTTCAATAAACATGACAGTGGCTCTCGCTGTCCGCCTCTCACAATCCCTAGGTAGCCAACTTCAGTGGTGCCCATTTCCCCTGTCTGTATGCCCCCTCCCCAGTTCAATTTGTTTGCCAATGGGGGTGCTCAATCCCCATTAGCATAATGTCCCCCTAGTTTAATTTGTCTGCCGAGGGGGTGCCCAATCCCCCTCAGCATCATGCCCCCCAAACACAGACACACTTTCTTTGCTGATGGGATGCCCAATCCCCATAGGCTCCAGTCCCTCCCAAAAAAACCCTAGGTGGCGCACTGGGAACCCACCTCAGCATGCCCAATGTATGACCTGAAAAAAAAAGAAAACCTTCCCCCCCAATTTTTTTTTATTTTGACCCATAAATAAGAAAACGGTCCCTTACTGTCTGTGACACCCCCTCCCCAACCTGCACCTACCCTCTGCCCTCCACCTTCCCCCCACCTTACACTTACCTCCAGAGGTCAGCATAGTGATCTTCGGTGGAGCGGAACACGTCTGTATTCTTCAAAGCTGATCGCGAACTGAAGAAATGCCGGTAAGCTGTATAATGGCATAAATGGGAGGGTTTAAACTTAGGTGGATATTTTGGCCATTTTTTTGGCTTTTGGTTACAAATTTTCAAAATGGGGTTCTTTGGAACCCAACTCAAATCAGTCACATTTCATTATTCAGTCTCGAAAGGTGATTTTGTGGTCACTGCATGGAGTTGTCTTTTGGGACTGATTAACAAAACGACAGTGATACTGTCCATGGGGTGGGCTCCTAAAAAGCCTATGTTGCAAATCTGGTGAAGAAATTTCAAAAAATGACTATGTTATGAGTGTGCATTGCACAGTTTCCACACATGCTCATAACTTTGAGAATTTTTAATATTTTCACTTCAGATTTTCAACATTGCTATTTTTTCACACCTCCTTATGAACAGTACAGCTGTCATTTTTCACATCCTGCCAAAATGTGGTTTCACACATCTGGCACAAAATGGCATGGTTGCTGTGGGAAATTAATGTTCTGAACAGACTAAGAAAATCACAGTGACACTGTTCATGAGCGGAGGTCCAAAAATGCCTATGTTGAAAATTTGGTGAAAGAAATTCCAAAAAATAACTGTGTTATGAGTTTGCATTGTGCAGTTTCCATGCACACTTGTAACTTCGAGAATTTGTAATATTTTCACTCCAGATTTTCAACATTGCTATTTTTTCACACCTCCTTATGAACAGTACAGATCATGAAATCAGTCACATTTCGTTATTCAGTCTCGAAAGGTGATTTTGTGGTTCCTGCTTGGAATAATTTTGGGGAATTGTGTGGTCACTGTGGGAAATCAACGTTCAGGACAGATTAACAAAATCACAGTTCAACTGTTCATGAGAGGAGGTGTCAGATGCTTTCATGAGGTGTGGTCACAAAAAGCCCATGTTGAAAATTTGGAGTGCAAATACCAACAAACGCCCGAGGCGCTAGGTTTTCTAACCATAACGTTCCACTCTGTAGAGAGTGACAGGTGTCAGGGGTGTGACTTTGGATTGTCAGCTGTAATACTCACACCATTCCACCCCCACCCCCACCCTGCAGCCAGTGACAGGCATCAAGGTGTGCATTTGACTCTTCGGCCCCAAAGTTCACCCCATTCTCCTATACTGCACCCATCTCAACATATTTCCTTATGGAATGGGATGAACATAAGGCCCAATGACCCAAGGCACAACATGACACTTATTGGAGTCTGCAGGGTAGGGTGAGGTGAAATGGCATTAGCATTATGGCCGATGATCCAAAGGCATACTTCAATGCCTGTCAGTCTCTGCAGGGTGGGGTGGGGTTGGCATCAGTTTTATACATCATTGCCTTTCCTATTAAGCATCTCTCTAACTCATGCACTACCAATGCCAACGCTAGCAAGACAACATTCAGCATTGACAAATGCTTGTTATAGTTAGGCAATCCCAAAAATGATATCTCAATGTGCCTACAGCATTACAGTTGTGCCAACATTTATCTGACTAACAAGAATTAATTTTTGATAATAGGTGGGGGAAGGAACTGGAAGGGGACAGGATCAGTTGTGTTCCAGGACAGTAGCTGCTGCTTGCTGTTTTTACAGGGTTCTTGTGGATTTTACTTGGTAGAAGGTTATTTCTTTGTGTTTTTAAGGAAGCTGATTGAATTGGAGACCTGTTTCCTTTGGCAACAAACATATTTTGGGGGCTTTGGGTTGAATTTTGATTCATTGTTGCTGACTTCAGTAGCTGCAAAGATTACTGCATAGTGGGGAAGGGTGTTAATGGTCTGGCCAGGTCTCACTCAGCTAATTGACTGGAGGCAGAGCTGAATCAGGTTTGTGGTGTTGGCTGCTTTGTCTCCTCAGAAGGAACTGGAAGGGGACAGGATCAGTTGTGTTCCAGGACAGTAGCTACTGCTTGTTGTTTTTACAGGGTTCTTGTGGATTTTACTTGGTAGGTTATTTCTTTGCTTTCTTACTTCTAAGGGGCTAGCAGGGTATTGTTGTGGGGGATGTTGGAAGTTTGAAAACTGGTTTGGTGGCTGTAAGTGGGCTCATTTGTTGGATGTTTCACTGTGTAACAGGCTGCACTGGTGGAGGCCTATTTCTTCTGATTTAAAACCTATTTGGTGGGATTTGCTTGGGCCTGGGTATTTGGCTGCTGGGCTTGGAGGGGAGACACAGGGCTGTTTCACTCTCTCTCTCGAGTTGGGTGTCTGCCCAAGACCCTCCCCAGAGTTCTGCTAATTTATAGGGGAACACCTGCCCTGCAATTGGAGGAAAAGGCTGCAGGTGCAGCTCATGTAGTTCTAGCCACTGGGGGTTGGATTTGAAGGCTAGGAGAGAGGAGCTTAGGGAGTTGTTCATTTCCCTTAAAAGTTTACTGTGTTGTACTGTGCCTAGTAACAGGGTTACCGGTGTACTGTGGGACTGTATCTAAGATTAGTGGGTGACCGGATTAGGCAGTAGGGGTGTATCTTGGACTGGGGGGAACCTGGTGGCTCACCCAAGGAAACCTACTTGGAAGGGGATGGAACCACATGGCATTAGGGCTGGCATCTTTGGGAGGGTGGTGGGGTGCACATGGTGTGGAGCAGCCATGATACTGGACTGGGCTTGGAAGTTTGGTGGTTGCTCAGTGTGCTACCAGCTGGCACAGTTTAGGGAGGAGATTGTAGGGATTAGGAGACAGCTGGGGGAAGGGGGGAGGTATGGTTGGGGAAGGGGCAGAGGATCTCTCACAGGGTTACACCAAGCACTGGGGGCAGCAGCATAGGGAAAGGAGTGCAGGAGAATACTCAGAGGTCACATAGGGACCCTGGCAGGGGGGGTCCAAAAGGACACTACCAAGGAAGCAGGCAGGTAACTGGGACCCTCACAAAGGAGGGACAGAGGGACAAAATTTCAGGGAGAGGCAGATGGCCAGGGCTGGACAGAAAGAAGCAAGGCGGGAGGTGGATCAGATCTTACACTCAGTAACCGCCTAATTCTCTTCTTCTGCTCGAGGATGAGGGGAGATGTAGCCATGACAGGGGTGGTTAGAGATGGAAAGGAGTGGGGGGCAGGAGGCAGGGGCCAGATAGCAGGAAGAACAGGAGGGAACCTGGAATGCATGAAAATGGGGGGAGCAGTGAATCAGAGCAGGAGGGGCAGGGGGAAGAGGGAGGAAAGTGCAATGAGAAGGACCAGTTGGGAGGAAAGGTAAAGGAGAAGGACCAGAAGTACAAGGAGGATTTAGTAAAGGGAGCTGAGGGTTTAGGCCAGGAGAGCACAACAAGCAAGGAGGGACTAAATGGAGACAGCAAGGAAGGGAGGACGAGCCAGGCTAGTTTAACAGATGGGGAGAAGGACCAGTTGTGAGCAGTGAGGGGAGTTGCAAGGTACAGAAGGATACTCAGGAGGAGGCATAGAGTTGGAGGGGAGGGGGTGGTCAGGGTAAATAAGAAGGGGGTGGCATGTGGCACCCAGATAGGAGGAGGAACAAAGAGCCGGCTGGGTGGAGGGGCCAGTAGAAAGGATGAGGGACATGGAAGGGGGGGGGGAAATGGAGGAAAAGGAGTGGTCAGAGTGCTCCTGTTGGGGATTCTATGATCAGGGGTATCAAATGGGATAGGGAGGGAGAAGCCTGGCCAGTTAGAACAAAATGCTTCCCTGGACTAACGGTGCACAGGGCTAAGCATGAGGTATATCAGCTGGCAAAGGATTGTGGGGGTTCCCCGGACATACTGGTCCACCTGGGTACAAATGACATTGAGGGAAATAGCGAGCTAGAGATACAGGCAAGATTCAGGGAGCTTGCCAGGGTCTGTCATGACATAGGATGCACAGTTTCCTTCTCAGAAATCCTGCCGGTGCCAAGGGCTAGTGGGGAGCACAAAAGGAAGATTAGGGAGATAAACCAGTGGCTCAGGGAGTGGTGTGAGGCCAGAGGGTATGGGTTGATGGGGGATTGGGGGGAGACCTGGGAGGATAAGGAGCTGTATGCTAGAGATAGACTCCATCTCAATTTGGAGGGGAGGGGAATCCTTAAGTTGAAAATAGAGGGGTTCATTGGTGAAAAGTGGGGTTTAAACTTGTGAAGGGGGGAGGGATGGGAGAAAAGGCTGTCAAGGGGGTGCCGATAAAGGAGGGACTCTGTCTCCACCCCCCTGGGGAGCTGGAGGATTGCGGGAAAAGGCTGACTGGTAAAGTGCAGACCAGGGGAAAACAGAATCCCCATGGGAACACGAGCTGGGGAAATGGAAGTATGGGGAAAGGGTGGAAGGTAGTCCTGCTAAATGCCAGGAGCTTGGGAAATAAAATGCCTGAGCTCCAGGCGATGCTAACTGAGGGAGCAGTAGATGTGGCAGCGGTCACTGAGACCTGGGCCACTGCAGGACACGACTTGGACCTGAACCTGGAGGGTTACACTATGTTCAGGAAGGACAGGGGGGAAGGAAGGGGAGGAGGGATAGCAATGATAGTCAAAAACTGCATTGGCATAGGGGGAGTAGAGGAGGCAGAGGGAACCATGGAAGCAATTTGGGTCACCTTGATAACAAGGGGGGGCAAGAGAGTAAAAATAGGAGTGGTGTATAGACCCCCTGCCCTGGCGGAGGAGCTGGAGGAGAGTCTGGTGGCAGATGTTGGGAGACACTGCAGACTGTGCAGAGGAATGGTGGTGGTGTTGGGGGACTTAAACATGCCAGGAACAGACTGGGAGACTATGACATCTTCTGTGACCAGGGAACAGAGGTTGTTGGATGTCTTTCAAGATGCGTTCCTAACTCAGCAGGTGGGGGAACCGACCAGGGAGGCACGGGTACTGGATGTGGTCCTAGCAGACAGTGACCAGATTAGGGGCCTGGAGGTAAGGGACCCATTGGCGGGGAGTGACCATGCCACGGTCTGGTTCTGCCTGGACCTAGGAGGGCTAGAAAGCTGCACAAAGACGGAGGTAACTGACTTCAGAGGAATGGATTTTAAGGAAATGGGAAGGATCCTTAAGGAGCATTTGGATGGGATTGGGTCAGACATGGACTCTGATAGTAGGTGGGAAATCATCAGGAGAGGGGTGCAAGATGCTACCAGCACCTGTGCAAGAGTAAGACGAAAATGCGGTAGGGCCCAAAAACCCTGCTGGTGGACCAGGGAGGTCCAGGAGGAGGTGCAGGGAAAGAAGGCAGCCTATAGGCAATTCAAGTGCTCAAGGAGTGAAAGGGATCGAGGGGAGTATGAGCTGATTGCTAGAAGGGCCACTAGGGTGGTGAGGGTGGCTAAGGCAAGGAAGGAGCAGAACCTGGCCAGGGAAATCAGGAGAGGGAACAAGGGGTTCTTTAGATACATTGGGGAAAAATGAAGGGTGAAGGGGCAGATTAGCAGGATTAAATCAGGGTAGAGATGGGCACAAGACCCGGGGGAGCAGGCTGAGGTACTAAATGAGTACTTCACCTCAGTTTCCACCAAGGAAAATGGGGGTGCTGCATCATACATGGGAGGAGACAGAGATACTGAGGAGGGGGGGACCCTTACCGATCGGAAGGTCTGAGAGGGGGAGGCATCACTGGCAGGAGGGGGGAGGGCTAAGCAGGGAGAAGAGGTACTGGAAGTGGAAATCACAGCAGAGAGAGTGAGGGAAGCCCTCAGCTCCCTTAAGACGGAGAAAGCACCAGGGCCGGATAAATTACATCCCAGAGTGCTGAAGGAACTTGCGGATCTCCTGGCGAAACCCCTAGCGGAGCTTTTCACCATCTCTCTGAGGACAGGGTGGGTGCCCCAGGACTGGAAGGTGGCGCATATAGTGCCTATCCACAAGGGGGGATCAAGGGAGGTGGCAGAGAACTACAGGCCTGTCAGCCTGACATCGGTGGTGGGCAAGGTGATGGAGGGCATTATCAAGGAGAGGCTAGGGGGACCTGGAAAAGTCAGGGTGCCTGGACGATAGACAGCATGGATTTGTCTCGGGGAAATCGTGTCAGACAAACCTTGTGGAGTTCTATGACTGGGTGACGAGTGCCTTGGACCTTGGTAGACCAGTGGACGTCCTCTTTCTAGACTTCAGCAAGGCATTTGACTCTGTTCCTCACATAGGCCTGTTGGATAAGCTGGGAGAAATGGGGGTGGGGAACCAGATGATCAGATGGATAGGCAATTGGCTCCATGACCGGACCCAGAGGGTCGTAGTTGGCGGGATAGTCTCATCCCCAAAGAGGGTCATTAGTGGGGTCCCACAGGGATCAGTCCTTGGTCCCCTCCTGTTCAATGCCTATGTCTCTGACATAAGGATAGGAATCAGGAGTGAGATAAGTCTCTTTACAGATGACTCAAAACTGGGGGCGGTGGTGGATGGGGAGGAGGGAGGGTGGCCCTACAGGGGGACCTGGAGGCTCTGGAAAGATGGTCTAGAAAGTGGAAGCTGAGGTTCAATGCAGGGAAATGCAAGGTACTCCACCTGGGGGCCAGAAACCCGGGCCAAGTGTACACCCTGGGGGGGAAATGCTACAAGTCTCGATGGCTGAGAGGGACCTGGGAGTGGTGGTGGATGTCAAAATGAACAACTCAGAGACTTGTAGGAGGGCAGCAGCCAAGGCCAACAGGATGCTGGGATGCATCGCTAAAGGGATCACCTCCAGAAGGAGGGAAGTGATGCTCCCTCTGTATAACTGCTTGGTGAGGCCACACCTTGAGTACTGCGTGCAGTGTTGGAGGCCACACTTAAAGAGGGACATTAAACTCCTGGAGAGGGTCCAGAGGAGGGCAACCAACATGATTTGGGGCTTGGGGGACAGGACCTATGAGGAGCTGCTCAAAGAGCTAAATATGTACACATTGGAAGAGAGAAGCAACCGGGGGGACATGATAGAAGTCTTTAAGTACATGAAGAGGGTAAATAGGGGAGGAACAGACAGGGTGCTTCGAAGGAAAGAGGAGGGGGCCACTAGAGGGCATGGGTGGAAGCTGGAGGGGGGAAGATTCTGGGGAGAAAGGAGGAGGTGCTACTTCACTGAGAGGGTGGTGGAGTCATGGAATGCACTGCCTAGGGGCTGGTGGAGGCAGAGACGGTGGAGGGGTTCAAGAGGGGCTGGGACAGGTACAGGGGAAGGGTTCTGGAAGCAAAATCCAATGCAGCAAGAATATCCAGAACTGGGAAGGGAGAAGCCAGAGAAGGCGAGGGGGGCAGCAAGGTCAGCACCCAGGGTGGGGGCTGACCAATCGAGCAGACTCGAAAGACCGTTAGGCCTATTCTGCTGGCATTTTAGTATGTTAGTATAATAAAAGCTCTATTGATAATTTTTTGTTGAATTCTTCTATTTTTTACAGAATTAATAGTCTTATTATCTCCAGTGTTGATGGCGTGCCACTGATTAATTTGAAATGAACATTAATTTCTTTTTTCCATTACATGTCTAGTTTTTTTTCTTCTGCTGGTCTAACATGATTAATTTATTGAATATAGATAGCAGTTAATTAGAATAAAAGCTTTATTATTTTTTCTTCCTCTCTGATTAATGAACTTAACTCGTCCTGATTCACTTTGTAATCTGTACAGTAAGACCTAAATTTAGACAGGATTGTCATATAACTAATATAGTTTTTAATTTTCAAATTTTGAATCATTTAGAGGTATTGGTTATATGCAATAAATTTACCATTAATAATCAACTGGATCTAGTTACTTATACCTTCCTTTTTTAGTGTGGAAACATTTTTATTTGTTTGATCAATTTTTTGGTTAAGTCTACTAATACATAGAGCATATGATCTTGGAATCTGATTTGCTTTTATTTATTTATTTATTTATTTTCTGCTTTCACAGCACTATCAAGAAATTGTTGCATGTATTCATGTTCTTTTAGTACATTATATTTAGGCAAAAAAAAATAATATGTTGGCAGACAACCGTACACTTACATTTGTTAATAATTGTTGTAGGATTTGCATATCAGATTGTGGATAAAAAGCCCATTCTCACATTGGGCCTAAAGTCTGGGCTAACCTGTATGGCCATGGGTCAGGACAACCAAAGCCACCCTCTCTCACAGGTCTAGTCGTGATCTTCCATGCCATTTGAGGGTTACCTCCCCTCCATAGAAATTTGACAAACATTATTTTAATGTCAGAAAACCATTTAAATCCTGGTGTTCCCAAAACAGATTGCTGCACAAATGTTAAATAGGGTAGCACCATCATTTTAATTGTTGTGACTCTACTCCATGGCGATAATGATAGGTTCACCCATATATTCGATTTATGTTTTATTTTATCTTTGGCTCTTTGGTAATTTGGTCCAGGAAGATGTGGAGGGGCAATACCAGCAACAATCTATTTGCAATAACTTTAGCAACAATTTTGTATTCACTATTCAAAAGTGAGATAGGGTGGTAACTACTAGGTAGATTTTTTGGTTTATTTTCTTTGTGTATCAAAATGATTTTAGCTTTTAACATACAGTAGTATCTGGGATTTGCCCCTCCCCATCCACACTTTCCTGCATCATACCCAACAACTAGGGTAGGGGAGGCAGTATAGTACAGTGGTTTAAGGCTCTGAGTTGCAAATCTGGAGACCTGAAATTGAATCCCACAGATCCCACTTGCATACTGTGTGAACCTGAGCAAGTCACTTAACTTCCCTGTGCTCCCAGGTCACACCTGTAAACAAGCTTTCAGCTTAGTGTGTCTCTCCTAGTTAAACAATTGGAAAAGAAAATGAGGGGCTAAGATGTCACTAAATCTTTTGTAAAATTTACTAGTCAAACCACCAGGACCAAGACTTTTCCTATTTGGTAATTTTTTTTTTCTCTGTTTTCCCTCCTTGCTCCTTCGGCCATCACCTCCTTCAGGCCCCTTAAGGACCTGCCCTGGACTGCCCGCCATCCCCTCAACCTACCATGACCCCAGATCACAGCCCTCTGGAGTAGCCCGGCATAACCCTATGCCGAGTGAATCCGCACTGCGGTGTCAGTTCCAGGTGCTGCTGGGGTGGGAGGCCATGGGGCCGTGACGGTAGCCAGGTGGCCTGGGAGCCATCATCTGGCCAGCTGGAGAGCTGAATTTCCATTTTTTCTCCCCCAGAGAGTGACGTCAACGACGTCATGGCAAATGCCGACGTCCGTCACTCCCCCAGCTGTTCGGAGCCCTGACATCTCTGCTGTGCTCCTGCCCTGACAGGGGCCAGCGGTGCCCGCTCATGTCCCCAACGTCCCCCCTGGAGAAGGCGAGCTGTCTACCGATGCTCCAGCCTTCTCTCCCCGGCCGGCTCTCCGACAACCCGCGTCTGTTCCCGAACCTGGGTCACTGGTGTCGCAAACCGAAATCCAACCGCTGCGCCGATGAGCCGGCTCCTATTTGGTAATTTTTAATGGCGGCTTTAATTTCTTCTAGGCTGTCTAGAACTTAAGGTAATTCAAAGGGTTTGAATTTACTTTTTGTTATGAAGTTCTCTATAACCTCCGGATCCTTAATAGGAATATTTACATGTATATATATATATATATATATATATATATATATATATATATATATATATATACAGTAGATATATGTGTATATATATATATATATATATATAAAGTATACTGACATAACTGTTGCCATACTACACCAGCCTGTCCTAACTTGATTTGATGAGTTTAAAACAGAAGCTATATTTATTTATTTATTTACTTTTGTTTACCAGATAAGCACACTAGACAGCCAAGTGCCTATTTTCAGGTGCAACCTGGGAGATTACATGGTAAATTACAAGGTACATACATGAACATCAGGCAAATACAAGTGGAGGATTAGATTACATAGAATTAGCACAACAGGGACTTTACAAGCATCAGATTTCATCAGGCAAATAGTAGTGAAGAGTTAATATAAAGTGACCAGAACTCAGGGACATTGTAAGACAACAATACCAAAAACAGGTATTATAATACAGTATTAAACATTGCAGTCAGTAGGAAGAAGTGCAGTGTGAATTCATCACTCCAGGAAGCAAGTTGTAAGGCTAGCAGTTAGAATATGGAGGAGTCACAGTTGGGATAGAGTCGGCCCAGTGCGAAAGAAAGGAGTGCACAGTTATATTACTCACCCTGTTTTGCCAGTGGGCTTAAATGGTCCATTTTTATATATGCTGTGAGAACAGGAGGAGTATGGGCACAGTTGTGCTCTGCCCAAGTCGTAATGTTTAGGTAGCATTTAGCAGTTAGTTGGGGCATCTCAGGCTGAGAGGGTTTGTCTAGTGCAGAGACAGGTGGCAGCTGTTTTGAGAAAACCCCAGAGAGAGGCTTTAAAGCTCTGGTGTGAGGGAGAGGAGCAAGTGCTAGTTGGAAGAGAGTTCTAAACCCTGGGTGCATACGCAGCGAAGGCTCAGTCACCCATTTGTGTGTGGGTTTTAGGTACCAGAAGGGCATGGTAGCTGCTGGATCACAGGTTGTAGGAAGGTGTAGCAAGAACAAGGGTCTCAGCAAGGTTTTGAGGGGTGGCAGTTCTGACAATATTGTCAATGAAGTTGCCCACGACATTAGAGCAGTGAGTTTCTGGTGGGAGCCACTCAAGCCGGGTATAAAGCTCACAGCAGTGAGTGAGGCGGGGGGGGGGGGCTGAGACTGCAAAATGGCATAAGTTGTTGTACGCCATGTCCTACTTTACTAGACTAGTTTTTGCAACATGGGCAAAGGCGATTAGTCCATAGTAAAGCGTTGTTATTGTTGTCCTCTTGTCTTTTCTTAAGTAAATGGGCTAGTAACTTACCCGATTGATTCCCTTTTATCTTGCCTGTTTTATTTTCTTTAAAGTTGATTCTTGTTCTTTTGCAATTATGCATTGCCTCTAAGATTATACCACTCAGAGGCTTATTTATTGTAATAAGCTAAAGTTAGACTGTCTAGTTCTTTTAACGTAGTTTGTATTTGAACTTGCTCTTTATTTTTAATTTTATTGATCCATGACTGATGGGCTATACATATGCTCCTTAACATAACTTTCAGGGCAACACAAGGAAGAAATAGATTGCTGCCCAGAGAAACTATAAAAACAAAATTCCTGAATTTCTGTGTGATCTTGTTAACAAATTCTTCACCATCCAATGAATTGTTATTAAATCTATAGGTGTCTGTATTCTTTTTTTATTTCAGTTGCTGTAATATGGTTTCTACAAGGACGTAGTCAGATATAGTTATTGAATGAATTTTATTGATGCTAGTGGTTGAAAGTATATTTTTTAATATAAATGTATAATCCAATCTGAAGAAATTATTAATTTTTGATCGTGAAATGTAAATTCCTTACTCTGAGGGTTCTTAATTCTCCAGGTGTCCTCCAAATTATTCTCCTCTATAAACAACTTCATTAATTTGGAGGTTTGCTTATTGTGATTAGATGTATTTTTATTTTTGTCTAAATATGGGTAATTAAGAGCATTAAAACCACACATTAATATAACATGTAGGGACTGTAATTGAATAATTTTTTGAGTGAGGGTAGCTGTGAAGTATGAGTAATTAGTAAATGGACCATATGCAGAACCTAAAGTAACTGGGAAATCATTAAATATTAGGCCCTTTATTAAAACTATCCTTCCATCTGAATCAGATAATTTCTCTTGTAATTGGAATTTTAATCTTTGCCTTAATAAAATAGCTACCCCTGCTGATTCAGTGGTTCCTACAGAGAAAAAACTATATGAGATCCAATTCCTAACTATTTTTTTTTTATTCATGCAGATTCAGATATGTTTCTTGTAAAGAGATTATGTCCAATTTCAACTTATTACGGTAAATCAAAATCTGGGCTCTTTTGACTGGAGAGTTGATTCCCTTTATATTCAGTGAAACACAGTTAACCAATTCTCCATCAACCATTGTCAACCCAAATGAGTAAAAAAAAAACAGAACAAGTCCCACAAAGAACACAAGGAACATCAGTTTTAATTGTAAAAAATGGACATTTGAGTTCTTCATTTCTCTCATCTAACTGTTACTTCAGCCGATGACATTTCCATATCAAACTCCTGAGGTTTCTTGTTAGTAGGAATAAATCTCATAGAAATAATTTTTTCCAGCTCTGGGGGGAAACTAACCCCCCACCAGGACTAGGCAAAACCACACTCATAAAGAACATCTGGAGGTCTCTAGTACCACCCCATGTCACTCCACATTCCTTTCCCTTTTCCAGCTGCTTCCTTAAGTACTTTTCCCCCACTTTTAATACAATATCCCATTTATATAATTTATACACTTGAATAATCGTTTATAATCAAGACTGTCCAATATTTGTCTCTTGGAAAATCCACTGCTTTGAAGAAGCTGCGAGGATAAGTTTTAACTAGGAGATAATCAGTAACTTAATTCTCATCCCTTCTCAGCCACAATAACACAACCAAGAGGCAAATAATAGAGCATAAGTCCCCCCCATTCCCACATCCTCCTGCTTTAATATAGTTACTGTATCTAGTCCTACTAACAAGAAACCTCAGGAGTTTGATATCTGTTCAGAAAGTTTTAGGGAGCTTTTTTGCCAGTTCTTTCTCCACTTCTTCCTGTGAATTATAGATGTAACTTGCTACATTTCTAAAAACATTAAGTTTTGCAGGATACAAAATATTAGATTGACGATTGTTCTCCCAAAGTGTTTTCTTATAATGGTGTACTTCCTCCTTTCCTGCACAATTTCCATAGGGAGGTCACTGAATATGGATATTGATGTGCCCATGATAGTGAGTCTCTTTTTCCTGTATATGGCCTGCATCAGTTGTTCCTTCTGCTCGGAATAAAGAAATTTTGCAACTGTGGGACTAGGGGGGCCTTGTGCTTGGCCCTGACTACTATTGTATTGGTAAATTCTATGGATTCTATCAATGTCCAATTTAATGTCCACTGGATCCACTTCAAGATAGGCCACTGCAATCTGGGTAAAGGATTCCTTTATCCCCTTTTGAGAGTCCCATAATTCAGCAACCCCTAATATTCAAACATTCTTTCTTCTCACTCTAGTTTCAGAGTTGACAGTTTTATTTTTTGTTTCCTTCTGCAATCTCTCAAATTTTTGGGCTA
Source organism: Neoceratodus forsteri (assembly GCA_016271365.2). Lineage (NCBI taxonomy): Eukaryota > Metazoa > Chordata > Ceratodontiformes > Ceratodontidae > Neoceratodus > Neoceratodus forsteri. Next base: position 1,608,116,964 of record CM057449.1, read on the forward strand.
GGTTTTCATATAGTTTTATTAGATCTTCTAAATCAGAGATTCTCTGCTGCGCCAATTTGAGTTTATTTTTGATTTGTGTGTTTTTCAAAATTAACTGTTGCACTGTTTTGTTTAACTGATCAATTTTTTCCTCCAAAGGGACTATTTTTTGTACAAAGGAGTCCCATTTGTATATTTTTTCAAATATAGGTATGGCCCATGCTGGGGGGGGGGTGCTATTTCCTGGCCTGCTATATCCACTTCATTTCTCAAATTAGGGCCATCTTGACCCTTTTGTTGAAAACATTTGGGTGGAATTTTTCCTGAGTTTTGCCCCTCATGTGGTTCTGAATTATCTCCTAGAGACCAGTTTTCCCCTTGCACTATTGCAGTGTTAAGTAGTAAATTAAAATCAGTAGCTGTTGTTTGTGATAATCCTGTTCTGCTTGTTTCTTTGGGCCCCGTAGACACCCTCAGCCCCAGCATATGCAGTGTTGTTGAATTTGGCACCACTGAATTTCCACTCAGCTCCAGTGATTGAAAGTTAATAGATCTGAAAATTGGCTTGAGTGAAGAATCTTGCACTTTCCCTTTAGATGGTTCTGATGAACCTGGTGTTTCTCCTTCATGTTGGGTGCCATCTTGCTCTGGAGTGTTTGGGGTGTGAGATGGTTGAAGAGTTGAAGCAGGACTCATGTCTGGGGCTTGGGCATGTAGAATCTCTGAGACACATTACTGCGGTGGATGAAGGGCTCCTTTCCTTCCCTCCAAATCAGAGCTTACCTGGATCGTTTGGGACAACTGGCCGGTAGGTGAATTTACATTTGGCACCTGCTTGTCATTTTGTAGATTAGCCAGTTGGGATTTAAATAAGAATACCAGTGCCATGGATTTGTGACCCAGGTTTGTCGACAGTGTCTTTTCTGGGGAGGAAGAACTATTCTTGGCCGTCTGCCCCAACATGCTGTTCTTAAGAGCAGTTTTCAATTTGCCTGCTTTTAAATGTGTTTGCATATTGGTATTTTTAACTGCTTTACCACTGCATTTACTGGATTGTGTGGGATTTGCTTGGCTATTTCTTGAAGTCATAATTAGACCAAACTCTTGAAAGGCTTTAACAGCTTTTTTGTCCAAATTCTCCTTTAGTTCCTGGTCAAATACAGATGACTGCAACTCACTCATTTTGGGATAAGTAGCTCCAAAACTAATGGATTAGCAGCTGGAGCATGCTTCTTTGTATGCAGGGGGAGGTATGCAGCACTGCTCAGCCAAACAGCATGATGGCTAAGATCCACCCCTACAGGAGGGAGATGTTGAGCAACTGACCAGATACTCTCCCCTCAAGGGTTTAGCTTCTGCTCTAGGCCTACCCTCATTGAGGCCAGGTGAGTGCCTTTCAGCAGTTGTTGCTCTCCTCCTTCTGCTTTGGGGTGTGGGCCTCCTTGCCCGGAGTCTTCCTTGGCTGCAGAGATCACTCACAGCTCCCCCATGACTTTCCTGTTAGTGGGATAGAGTGAGAGCCTTCCTCAAAAATATTTTCCCCTGAATTTGGCTTCTAAATTGCAGTAGCTGAGCTGTCACTAATCCATTCCAAAGCCTGGAGGGAAGGCAACCAAGGCCTATTATCCACAGAGGTTTCCTCCTCATAAGAGGGTTTTCCTCTCCTCTCCTCTCCTCTCCTCAGTGCTGAAGGTCATAAAGGTTAGGTAATCCATAATGCATTACATTACTATTAGTTTACCCAAGTAGGTTTTTGCTGTCGGATGGAGTTGGATCATGGTCCTCCTTCTTTGCAGTTCCACCTCTCCATCAGAAGTTATGCTTCTCTGCTGTCAGTCCTGATAACTGTCAGTCATTGCTTATCTCAGTCTATGTCTATCACTGGTTGCCGTCAATTTATCCTTACTCAGGCTCCATGGTCACTATTTGCTGCAAAGTACTTTTTGGGGACTTCTTCCTAAGGTACCTTTAGGTTAAGGGAATCTTCCTGCACCACCTCTAGGAGTGGAACCTTCCTCAAGGGTTCTATGCCTTCATGGTACCCCAAACAGGGTGGTAATTCCCCGTGGAACAGAGAATACGAATGGCCAAAGTACTCACCTATGACAATTTACAACTCATTCAGATACTTCAGTCTACCAATAAAATTGTACAAGCATAACTCCACACTATACTGTGTAAGCCCATTGAACTGAAACTCTATGCCTGCAGTTCAGTGGATGGGAGCAACCAGCCATGCCCCCTGCCTGAGATATATGTCAGCTGTGTCCAGCCTCACTCTGAATCACTGTTTCTTTGCCCCACCATCTCCCTACCTCCTCCAATGGCATGCCTCTCTCCTCAGTGCTCTTTTCTAAGGTACCTTCAGCTTAAGGGCATCTTCCCATGGCACCTCTAGGGGTGGAACCCTCCTTCAGGGTTCCTTGCCTTCACATGTAGTTTCCTGTGGAACAGAGAGTGTGAATGGCCAAAATATTCACCTAAGACAATTTACAACTCTTTCAAGTACATCAGTCTACCAATAAAGTTGCACAAGCGTAACTCCATACTAGGTTGTGCAAGCCCATTGATCTGGTTCTAAAAACATATTAGCTTTCAGCAGTACATTAGCTCTTTAAAAAATCAGTATTTGATAGTCAGTAAAAATGCCATCATATAGTTTTTTTTTACAGTAATACTGTGCATTTCTGGCATAACTAGATTAATCATCAGCATCAGGTTCCCTTACATCTAAAAATCAGTATTTTGAGTGAAGAACTATCCAGAAAAAACAAGGCCATCACTTTGCTCTTGCCTATCTTCTTGCAGTTTGCCAGCTGACAACTAGAGCCTGCAGGCTAATGAGTTGTGCAGGCACATAAAAGTGTAACACTGTTTCTGTATAACACTACCTGATGACTGTTTAACAACCCTGCAGACAACAGTGTACATTGTAGTATTAAAAACAGTGACATCTAGGAAGGGAGCTGTGCACTTGCTCATCTGGACAGCCTATGACCACACGGTCCAGCAATCAGCATTCCTCCTCTGATCTCCACCTGTAAGACAGTCTGGTCCCTCTGCCTCGGCATGAGCCCTCTTTGTTTTCTGCCATGTGTCTCTGATTGGCCCAGAGACCCATTCTCTGCCTGCATGTCCCTTCTTCTTCCTAATTCCATCAAACACTCCCCACAAGTAACTAATGAGAGTTCAATTTAAAGACAAAATGTACTTTTTAAAAGTAAGTTAGCCTTATGCTTGCTCACTAGGCTGGCCTCTGACCACAAGGCCTGGAAATTAGCATTGCTCCTCTGATCCATGCCTTTCCGACCTTTCTGTGTCATTGCTTATTGTCACCGACTTATTCATTTTTTGCTGGTTAATAAATGCCCTCCTACTAGAGATGCAGTGAAGTTTCACTTTGATTGTGAAGTTCTAGTGAAGTCACTGACTTTGACTTTTCAAAGCACTTCACAAAGCTGGCCATTTTGTGGCAACTTTGAAAACCTTTGCTGGCACAGTACATATAACTCCGCTTTATAAATTGCTGTACAGCAAATTCAGACCAAATTTCTGTAGAAGGAGGCTATAGGTCACATTCAAGAGTTCCTGCAGGTCACATGATATAGCTCTACATACATATTGTCCTTCAAGTTTCACTTTGCCATCTGATTAAGTGGAAGGGAACAGATCTGCTGCTTTTTGGGTCTTGAATAACAGATTCTACATCCAAACTTTACAACTTATTTTGTATTTTATGCATTTTTTCTTGTCTTAGAGGTTTGTTAGGAGTTATTTGTGACCCATGTTGTTTCTATGAGAGGAAGACTGGAAATATCCAGAGTACAGACTTACATTCTCCTCCTCCTTCTTCCTGTGTCCTCTAAATTAATCAATCTACTTCTCCTCATCCCTCACAATGAATACTCCCTCTGCATCCTCAAAGTCTGAATTTTCACAAACATCAACCTATCTTGAAGATGATTGATCTTCCTCTGCTTCATCTTGGTGCCAGTGGTGCCCACAGCTATACACTTCTATTTGGAGGTATATGTGCACTAGTCATTTTTATGTTGATTGTGTGCAAGTGCAAGAAACATATCATGGCAACTTTTGCAAGAAGAAGGTTGTGGAGGTGCGGCACTGTTCTGGCCAGTTCCCCCACAGCCTTTAAAGGCTTGGCCCGCTGTCCCCAATGTTGTGGCATGCTGCTGCTGACACTGGTTCAGGCAGTGTACCACAACCTTTTAAAGTTTTAGTCACTGCCATGAGCGACCTCAGCAGAGCTCTATCATAACTGCTGTGGATTACTTTGTGAGCAGAAAAAAGCGGCAATTCATGCAGGAGCCCAGTACAAAAGGCCAGCCTGCAGCTCCGACAGAAACGGAATGAGAGAGTCAGAGAGGGAGACTGAGCGAACTCAATGGAGGTCTGACTGCTGCAGATTTCTTTGTGGGCAGGAAAAGGCAGCAACCCAGATAGGAGCCCAGTACAAAAGGCCAGCCTGCAGCACTGGCAGAAACGGAATGAGTGAGTGAGTGACAGAGGGGGAGTGAGTGACTTTGGCGTAGCTGTGTCAGAACTGATGCAGATCACTTTGTGGGCAGAAAAAGACGTCAACGCAGGCAGGAACCCAGTACAAAAGGGCAGCCTGCAGCAGTGGGAGATACAGAACAAGTGAGTGAGGGAGGAGGAGGAGTGAGTAAGCGAACTCAAAGGAGCTCTATCGTGACTGTTGCAGATTTCTTTGTGGGCAGAAGAAGGCAGCAACACAGGCAGGAGCCCAGTACAAAAGGACAGCGTGCAGCGCCGGCAGACATTGAACAAGCGAGTGAGAGAGGGGGAGTGACCAAGCTCAACGGAGCTCTGTCAAGACTGCTGCAGATTTCTTTGTGGGCAGGAAAAGGTGCCAACAGAGGCAGGAGCCAAGTACAAAATGGCAGCCTGCAGTGCCAGGAGAAACAAAATGAGCAAGTGAGACAGGCAGAGTGAGCGACCTCAGTGGAGCTGTCGGGACAGTTGCAGATTTCTTTGTAGGCAAAAAAAGGTGCCAGTGCAGGCAGAAGCCCAGTACAAAAGGACAGCCTGCAGCAGCAGAAGAAACAGAATGAATAAGTGAGAGAGGGGGAGTGAGTGAGCGAACTCAGTGGAGCTCTATTGTGACTACTGCAGATTTCTTTGTGGGCAGATGAAGGCGGCAATGCATGCAGGAGCCCACTACAAAAGACCATCCGGCAGAAATGGAACGAGCGAGCGAGTGAGAGAGGGGGAGTGAGTGAGCCCAATGGAGCTGTCATAGGACTGTTGCAGATTTCTTTGTGGGCAAAAAAAGCCATCAACACAGGCAGGAGCCCAGCACAAAAGAGCAGCCTGCAGCAGCGGGAGACACAGAATGAGCAAGTGAGGAAGGGGGAGTGAGTGAGCTCAATGGAGCTTGGTTGGGACTGTTGCAGATTTCTTTGTGGGCAGAAAAAGGTGGCAACGCAGGCAGAATCCTAGTACAAAAGGGCAGCCTGCAGCGGCAGGAGAAACAGAATGAGCGAGTGAGAGGGGGAGTGAATGAGCTCAACGGAGCTCTGTTGTGACTGCTATGGATTTCTTTGTGGGCAGAAAAAGGTGGTAATGCAGGCAGGAGCCCAGTACAAAAGGCCAGCCTGCAGCACTGGCAGACATGGCATGAGTAAGTGACAGAGGGGGAGTGAGCAAGCTCAATGGACCTGTTGGGGCTACTGCAGATTTCTTTGTGGGCAGAAAAAGTCACCAACAGAGGCAGGAGCCCAGTACAAAAGGCCATCTTACAGCATCGGGAGAAACAGAATGAGCGAGTCAGAGAGGGGCAGTGACCCACCTCAATGGAGCTCTGTGGGGACAGGTACGGATTTCTTTGTGGACAGAAAAGTGTGCCAATGCAGGCAGGAGCCCAGTACAAAACAGCAGCCTGCAGCACTGGGAGAAACACAATGAGCTACTGGCAGAGGGCCACAGAGCGAGCTCAAGGGACCAATGCAATCAACATTCAGCATTGACAAATACTTGTTAATGAACGTCAGCATGGTGACATTTTTTCCAGGATATATTTGAAAGTCGGTCTATAATGACTGTCCCTGCTGCACTGAACGCACATTCAGAACAAGCACTAGAAGGTGGGCAGCTTAAATATTTAAAAGCCACATCTGCCAGTGCAGACCACTCGTTTAACTTTGTAATTCCAATACAGCAGAGGTTCATCATCAGCTCCAAGATATTAGGGGTCTGCCATATATGCCTTAACAGACCTTGTTGTGGCTTTTAGTCTGGCATCCTCCAATGGTTCCTTCTCTTTCTCCACCTCACAGTCTGCAGTACCAACCTCTGCAAGAACTGCCCATAGAGAATTTGATTTTAGAGGTGGTTTTCTGGTTATCTTACTGGTAGATGTTGAAGCTGCATCTTCACATCTCTCACTTCCCTTGCTGACATTTGGTAAGGATGACACAGGTGTCTCAACTCATTATGTTGTTTTATTTAGCATTTGTAAACCATCTACATGACTGATCAGCAGTCTTTGAAGATGCTCAACTTTCTGACTACCACCATTAATTATGGTTGATAGCTGCTGTTTGTACCATGGATCCAGCAGTGTTGCAGTACTGAAATCCACGTATGTCAGGATAACATTCAGGTGTCTGTTATGGGACAAAACATTAAGCACGTGTTGAGACAATGCACATCTGACAGAGTCACCTTTGCCTCAGACTGCTGCTGCACATTATAGATGGTCTACCTCAAAACCCAAAACAGCAGTATGTCTGGGCTAGTAGAGGCAGTGTCCCCAGAGACTGCCTTCATGGCTTGATCAAAAGGCCTTGAGATCAAAATTAACCTATCCATAAACTTCCAGTATTCTGCTGTAAATGACATGGAAGCTCCAGAACTGTCTCAGGTTTTTTATTTGACATGTTCTCCGTACTCCCGATCAACCCACCCACCACTCCCCTGGTCTCCAGGCTTCCCCGTTTAGATGAGGCCACTGGGTGGGTGACCCCTCCATGGGAACATGGGTCACGGAGCCCTGGCTTGCCCCCCCAGGGTGGAGTCATGGGAGTGGGACCCCCCGTGGCAGACTTTGGTTAGATGAGGAGTGGCAGCAGGGCAGGGGCCATCATTTGTGGCCAGATTTTTACTGTGATTTTTCCCACTGGGGCAGAGATGTGCAATGACACCAGTGTCCACCCTGCCACCCTGAAACGTGTGTCACCAGCTTCATGGGATCCCCATCCTCCACCAGGGCTCCTCATTGCACTGGACACTCTACCCCCCTTCCCCACAGAGAGGGAGAGCAGTTTGTAGGATGCTCTATCCCTCGTTCCCAGGCTGACCCTCCAACTCCCAGGTCCATCTCTGAACCCAGGATGTCGGCACCGCAGACGGACACCTCGCCACTGCGCTGGCAAGCCGGCAATAGAACTGTCACAGGTTATATAAAGCAGCATCTACTCTCTTGAGCCCTTCTACTGTTCGTATATCCATACCAGCATATACAGAGTTTAATTCCACCTCATGACAACCTCCACCTTTAATCAGCACTGAGGCAGGCCATTTTTTATTTGTCATGCACCTAAATGTTTCCCGGCCTTGCTGTCCTGTGCAAAATGCCCACAAATTTGATGGCACAAAGTGAGCACTTTTTTGTGATGTCACATTTTGACAGAATTCTTGCATTATGAGGTTTAGACAGTATGCAGAGCAGGGCACCCTAACTAACCCCCTATAACTAATAGCCATGACAGTGGTCGCACCATTGTCACTGGCTATAAAGCCTGCCTTTAAAGATAGTGCAACCTAGTGTCAATCTCCTCCAACACTAATTCCAAAATGTCTCCAGTGTGCGAATCAAGCGCACTCTTCCTAGTTAATGTTGGACACTTGCAAATTCCAGGAATGTAGCTTCCATTGTAATGATGACACTTGCATTTGCTGCCAAGGTAATGACAAACCCCTTTCAGTCCTGCCCGGCCAAAGTAATTACCAGCCCCTTTCAGTTCTTCCCAATGTGTTGTTACTAGTGATGTGTGAGGTTGGAAAGCTTTACTCTGTGGATTAATTTGTGAATTCACCTGATTTCACAAAGTTAAGATTCTGTGCGAATTACAAATTAACGGAAACTGATAACTCTGTGAAATGTGAAATTGTCAACTCTGACAGTGGAGTTTGGCACAGAGGCGAAGCTTAAAACATGCGAATTTGGTAACTTCACCCATGAAGTTTGGTACAGAGGTGAAGTTTGCAATGTACTATGGGACTGGAGGTCACATGTTGTTGAAACAAGCTGTATGCCACAAGGAAGCTGTCTTAAGTGCAGTGTTCTGCAGATAGAGTAGGAGATAAGTCTATGTGTGCTCGTCTGAGGAAAAAACTTGTAAAATACATCTCAAAACCAAGCATTTTGAATCCAGATTGCAGAACAAGGCCTTATGCTTCTACATTTTTTTTGCTTATTGTTTTTGGTGATTATTTATTTTAAAGTAGTGGTTTCTGTTTTGTCAGTACGTGAAACAGTGGTGTAGGGGAGGGTAGGTGCACTGTGAAGTAAAGCAGGCCGGAAAGATCCAGAGCCTTTTGGTCTAAGCAGGAGATTTGTGTTATATTTTGGTTTCCTCACTCTATTTTGAGTAATTTCTCATTTTTATGTTGGCCGCGCTTGTGCACCCAGTTTTTTGTGGCAATGATAGGAGATTCCGGTAGTGACACTGCCAAGCCCATTGCAGTTAACAAAAGCAAGGGCTCAGCAGTCTACACCAGTGACATCATGCTGTGGTCCTGACATTACTCTCTGTTTGTGTGGGCTGAAACTTTGTGTATTTCAAAGGACTGAAGCTACTCCAATCAGAGAGGGCTTCAGTCCTTTGAGTTGAATGAAGCCATCAGCTAACAGCTGAGTGGCCATCAAAGGAGCCCTATTCTTTTGTCTTGTAACAAAAACAAAATATGTCCATCGATGTGTGTTTCTGTCCCCCTCACCCTCCCTCTCTGCACCCACCGCTCAACCTCTTCCCCAAATATAGCACTGACACTGGGGTGACAAATTCCCCCTGTGTCACCAAATCATAGTTTTATTTTTTTAATTTTATTTATATATTTCCTTTAACAAAGAAAACCATCCCTCAGTGTCTGCAGCTGGCGCCCCTTTGACTGCTGCCCCTCACCCTACCTCTGGGCACCCCTCAACAAACATAACACTGACACTGGGGGGCGCTTAAACTCCCCGAGCCGTCCCTCATATTTTTTTCTTTTTTTTATTTTAATTATACTGATTGCCTGTAACAAAGAAAACTGTCCGTCAATGTCTGTTGCAGGTGCCCCATAACTGTTTCCCCCCACTCGACCCTCCCGCTCAGCACCCACAACCCAACCCCCCCAAACATAACACTGATGGTGGGGGTGCCCAATTGCCCAGTGTCACCACCTGAAACATAGAAACTGTCCCCTATCATTTTGTTGCTTCTTTCTTTTTTCTTTTTTTAACCCTGTAAAACAGAAAACTGTCCATCATTGTCTGTTGTGCCATTAGTCCCCCCACCCAACCTTCCCACTCAGCATCCACCATCCCACACTGCCCAAGCCCTTACTTACCCAGCAGGGGTCCGCCACTATGATCTTCTCCAGACCACAGAGACATGTTCAGTCTTCAAAACCAGACTGTGAACTGAGGAAATCAGGTATAGTGTTCCATGTATTTGAATGGGATTTTGAACATAGTGGCATAACTTGGCCATTTATGAATATGTTTGCCCCAAGTTTTCAACATTCCTTTTTTGGGACCCCACTTCATGAACAGTTACAGTAATGTTAGACAAATCTGTCCCAAAAGGTGATTTTGCAGTTCCAGTGCGAAATCACTTTTCAAGCAGGAGCTGAAAATCTTTTCTGCCCTAGTTCATGAGGTGGGTAATGAAAAGACTATGTTGAAAATTTGGGGCAAAATATTAAAAAACAACAAAGTTATGAGCCTACAGTATGTTGAAATTTGCAAATGCAGGCTCGTAACTCTGGTAATTACAATATGTTGACCCCAGGTTTTCAACCTAGCCTTTTGTTCACAGCACCTCTTGAATGTGAATGCTGTAATTTTTCAAATCCTGGGCAAAATGTGTTTTCACATCCCAAAAGGTGATTTTACGGTTGCTGTTCAAAATCACCTTTTGGGCCAGAGCTGAAAATTTTCTTTGCACTTGTTCATGAGGTGGGATCATAAGAAGGCTATGTGGAAAATGTGTGGCAAAAATATTGCAAAACTACAAAGTTATTGGCCTACACTGAAATTTACCAATGCAGCCTTGTAACTTTGGTAATTTTCAATATGTTGACCCCAAAATTTCAAAATAGCAATTTCTTCACAGAACCTCATGAATGTGACAGCTGTCATTAGTCAAATCCAGGTCAAAATGTGTTTTTGTAACTGTGGCACAAAATTACGTTTTGTCAGGAATTAGAAAATGTTCACTTACCTCATCCATTAGGTGGGCTAATAGGAAGGCTATACTAAACATTTTGGACAGGATATTCAAAGCTTATCACCGTGCACAAATGGATTGTGCTGAGATTGCTTCAGGTTAGTGCAGATTTACAATATTCAAAGCAAGACATAGTGACGATGAAACACATTAGTACCGGCGCAAAAAGTACATGTATGCAAGGGGCAAAGTGAGGGATGGGAACCTGAATGCAGGCTCAATGGCATATTCAAAGGTTTAGCATGGCGCACAGTCACATTGCTCAACACATAGTGTGTTGCTAGTTACCACCTATAAAAGGCAGGTCTTATCCCAGGGCAAACCACAAAGGGGGTGAGGCCAGGACAGGAAGCCAATATGGCTGTTTTCTCAGATGCAGTAATGCTGTACCTCATGGAGGAAGTAGTGCAGAAGGAGGAGAAGGACCAGACTTACCATGGCCCACACCACATGCCAAGGAGGAGATATGCTGCACACAGGTTATACTGGCCTAGAGCCTCCTTTGAGACCCTGCCTGATGAGCACATCACTAGCTGGTACAAGATGAACAGGGCCATGTTGAGGCAGATATGTGAACTCCTGCATGAGCAGCTGCAGCCCAACACTAGACACAGCCATGTCATGTCAGTGAAGGAGAAGGTAACAGCAGCAATGTGTTTTCTAGCCATTGGGATATTCCAACCCCCCCGTGGGAGACACCATTGGGGTATCGCAGTTTGCCATCTCATGCCGCCTGACCCAGTTCCTAGATGTCTTCCTGCCGCACACTGCCGAATTCATAGTATTTCCCAGCATGGCAGCTGAGTGCAAAGCAACCATGCAGCAATTCTATTGAGTTGTGCACCTACCAGCAGTACTTGGTATCATTGACTGCACCCATGTTGCCATCCGTGCACCACATGGTGAGGGCAGTGACACATATGTCAACATGAAGGGGTTCCACTCCATCAACTGCCAGGTGGTATGCAATGCTGCAGGGCATATCAGCAATGTCTTTTCACAGTACCCCAGCAGTGCCCATGATGCCTTCATATGGCACCAATCAAGGATTTGCCAGGCCTTTGAGGAGGGCAGAATACCCAGTGGGCAACTTGTCAGTGAGTATATGCATCCATGATAGGCAGCACACACTGTGGGTAACAGTGCCAGGGAAGCATGGACAGAGTTGGGGGGGCAGGACAGGATATCAACACATGTGTAGTACATTAGCAATGGCCAGACAGCAGGGCAGTGCACCTAACAGGTAACCATTTCTTCACAGGGGACAGTGCCTATCCCCTGAGGACTTGGCTGTTTATGTCGGTACTGTGGCCGGTGTCAGTGGCCGAGAAAAGGTATAATGAGGTGCACGCCACCACAAGGAACATAATAGAGAGGGTCTTTGGCATGCTGAAGATGCTGTTCGCTGCCTAGACCATTCTGGCTGTGCCCTACAGTACATCCCTCAGAAGGTATGTCGTATATTCTTAGCGTGCTGCATGCTGCATTACATGGTGCTAAACCATGGTATACATGCACCTGAACCTGAGAAACAGTCAGACAGTGAGCCAGAATCAGAGGTCCAGGGGATAGTAGAGCAACCTGAGAGGAGAGACCCTCAAATGGCGCTCAGATCCATGGAGCATAGGAGCAGCATAATCTACACACTAGCATGGATGGGAAGGTAAGTGAACGGAACCCAGACAAACAACAGGTTAAGTGCAATGCCTTTATTAGATGTGCAAATCATGTACAGTGAAGAACAGTGACAAAAGTGCACACCCCTGGGGTTACAGGCTTTTAGGTCTGCACCCTTGATCGAGTTCAACGACGACGAGTGGCTGGGCGAGGATCTACCCCAGCCGCCAGCTCTCCTGTCCCGGCATGAAGTGCTACAATCCATCGCTAAGGTATGGTCCCTGGCTGGAGAACAGCCCACAGCACTGATTGGTCATCCCCTATCTTGCCAGGAACGCCACTGGTGGTTCTTCTCCTCTGCACTCTGCGATTGGCTGGTTTCTGAAGCCTACATTTTCTGGGACTCTGAGTAAGTGCCTTTTTTGAGTGCATTTTTTATCAGTTTTTAACTTCACTGCCTACCTCCTTGAGGTCTATCTATTGTCCCACTCACCCACCCCGGCTCCAACCTCTATTAAATGCTCTCCCAATGAGGCACACCCCCTTCTGCACAATCCCTATTGGCTGTTACAATGAATGGCCATTCTGGGTGAAACCAGGACTCCCCTCCTTTGCTAACAAATTGAAATTCTCTGGTACATCATCCTCTGTAACCTCTACCTAGTAGGGAAGATCATAAGAATCAGTGATATCCCTACTCAAGACACTCCCACCTACAGGGAAAGATTAACACACTACCTAAAGGGATTACAGACAGATGTTAGGACACAGCTTCTCAGCAAAAAAAAACAAAAAAACTTATGTACCCCCAGCTACTCGTAAGATTCCAATGGCCACCCTTTTACTGCGTAGTGCCCTAGTGGCTGCCACTAATGACCATGTACACCAAAGGTCAGAATACACAGCCAAAGGCTGGCAGAACTGGGCATGCATACTAAGGAAGCTGCTGCTACTGCTTCTTCTGATCTTCGGGAACGTACACCCCAATCCAAGCCCCCAAGTTGAAATCCATACCCAAGTTGGGATGCCTAAAAATAGTGTCCCTCAACATACTCAGCCTCATACCCAAAATGCCACAATTTCAGGCTTGGGTTGAACAAGTTAAACGAGACGTCATTGTGCTCATGAAGACCTGTCTCTCCCCAAAAGTAAGTGTTGATGCCATAGCCCTTGATGGTTATACTATGTTCCATTAGGACAGGCTATCCAAGCATGGAGGTGGCTGACTGGTCTACAGCAAAAGTGGGATCAGAGGCCAGCTACTACCAACAAGTCTCCTAACCGGGGAGGCCCAAACCTTGAGCCTTAAACTTTTCATTGGTAAGCAGAGCAAGGTGTTACTACTCTCCACCATCTATATACCACCCAGCACCTGCACTACAGGGGTACAGCAAGTACTCACCAACCTAGAGCGGTTCAATAAAAATTGGGAACACATTACTGTTGTTGACTTCAATGTCAACTGGCTGGCCAATGACACATCCTCCATACATGATCAGTTCACAGGACTCTACCTCTTGTAGTTAATTACTCAACCTACCAGATACATCTACAAAACTGGCACCAGCATGCTCATTGATTGGCTCCTTACTACCAGCCCAGAACATTTTATTTATTAATTTATGACTTTGATAACCAGGTGAGTGCACTGATCCCAGGAACCATTTTCAGTCACGACCCGGGCCATAACACATGGTGCAGGGTGACAGTGGAGTACAAGGTAACAGTAATACATATGAAACAGATTTGATACAAGCAACAATAAAAAGCACAATATACAGGTTTGATGCATAGGTCCATTCGAGAACAGTGAATACAAGGTTTCAATATCGGACATGAGGAGATTTGGTACAAAACAAACAAATCGTAGTCACAGTGTACAATGTGTGACTGCATCGTCCAGTGAGCAAGTAATACACAGAATACTCAGTAAAAATATATATATATATATACATATACAACATGTACAGGCAAGGAAGTCAAATATTATTGTGAAAAATACAATATAACAGTTGTAGGCAGGGGAGTTGACTAGTGTGGGTAGGTGGGTAACCCCTGGGATGGGGAGTAGACTAGTGTGGGTTGGTGTCAGACCCCAGGGAGCAGTGGCAGGATGAGTTTGCCAGGAACCAGACTTTAAGGCGGGACTTGAAACTGGAGTGTGTGTCAATGGAATGGAGTTCAGCCGGTTGTTTATTCCACTGCAAAGGGGCAGCTGCAGACCAAGCTCTGCTACCCAAGTTGGTGGATACCCTAGGAACAGCTAGAGGGGAGTACCACTAGAGCGGAGGTTTTGGAGAAGCATTCTGGTTTTCAGAAGGGCAGTTAGGGGGGATTCTGGAGCCGTGTGGATGACATTGTCTACCATGCAGCAGAGGGCTAGGTCAAAGTGACCTTGTAGCGGTAGCCATCCTAGGGTATTATAGAGGATACAGTGGTGGGTGGAAAATGGGGCCAATAAAGCAAAGTGACAGGCACTGTTATAGGCAGTGGACAGTTTAGTCATGGCAGTAGCTGAGGTCCTGGCATATATAGGGGAGCAGTAGTCAAGAATAGGGAGAAGATTGCCCTGGACAATGGCTAGTCTGGCTTCAGGGGTAAGGTATTGCCTGAATCTATAGGCAGCACCTAACTTTTGATGGAAACTTCTGACAAGAGAATTTGCATGCTCAGTGAAGGTGATGGAGGGGTCAAGCAGTACTCCTAAGTATTTGTAAGTGTTGACATCCTCCAGGGCTGGGCCATCAGGGGTGAGAATGTGTAAGGGTGCATAGTTTTTAGTTTTGGCCAGAAAGGGCTTAGATCAGAACAGCATGGCTTTACTTTTTTGGCCTTTACTAAGAGGAGGTTTTATGAGAACCAGCTGTGGGCCACAGCATAGTTGTGCAAGAGAACTGAGGAGATTGCAGCCATGGATTTGTCACTGTGGAAGAGCACAAGGCCATCGGCATACCGGAGAGAGTGATAGTTGAGGCAGTTGAAGGGAAGCGCATTAACAAATAAGGAGAAAAGGAGGGTACAAAGGATTGAGCCTTGAGGGACCTCCACAGAGACACGCAGGGTGGGGGAGCAGGTATGACCACTAGACATGAATTGTGAGCGATCGTTAGGGTGGTTCACAATAAACTCAGCAACAGAGTTAAGCCATACAAAGTGAGGGTACTGGAGTTCAGGTGGGCTGACTCTGGTAAGATGGGAGAGTGCTTTAGAAAAGGACTAGCAAACAGGCTAGAAGGAGGGGGTGGAGCAACAATGGGGAAGCGTCAAAACTGCCATCACAGAGGTAACAAGTCTTTGTGTGAAGCAAATAAACAAATCAAAGTGAAAGAAAAAGCCACTATGGTTCTCAAAAGTGGTGGTGGGGAAGGTTAGGGAGAAAAAGATAGTATATAGGAAGTATAAGGAAACACAGAAGGAGCAAGACAGAGAACTGTATCAGTTAAGACAGAAGGAAGCAGGGAGGGAAGTCAGAATAGCAAAGTCCCAAACTGAGGAAAAGATAGCCAACTTGGTTAAGAAGGGGGATAAAACCTTTTATAGGTACATCAGGGAGCGTAGAAAAACAAAGGGAGGGATAGTGAGGCTGAATAGAATGGACCGTGGGTGGGCAGAGAGGGACAGTGAAAAAGCAGGGATACTGAACTAATACTTCCGCTCAGTATTCACAAAAGAGGAGGAGGGGGAGGTGTTTAATCCAATTAACAGAAGCACTCTTGATAGGGGGGGGATCGATCCCAGTCCTTTCACAGAAGAAAGGGTTCTGAAAGAACTCCTAAAACTGAAGGTGGACAAAGCAATGGGGCCTGATGGAATTCACCCCAGAATTCTAAAAGAATTAAGGGGAGAACAAGTAACACCACTGACTACCCTTTTAAACAAATCATGGGAGGGTGGTGTGGTACCTGAAGACTGGAGGAAGGCAGATGTGATTTCCTTTCACAAAAGTGGGAGAAAGACAGAGGTAGGAAACTACAAACCTGTCAGTTTGACCTCTGTGATAGGGAAAGTGATGAAATCACCTCTGAAGGAAAGAATTGTTGAGTACCTAGAGGCCAGTGGGGCACAGGACACAAGGCAGCATGGGTTCACAGCAGGAAGGTCATGTCAGGTGAATCTAATTGATTTCTTTGACTGGGTGACCAAAGTAGTAGACCAGGGAGGGGCTGTGGACATGGCCTACCAGACTTTAGCAAGGCATTTGACACAGTCCCACACAAAATATTAATAATCAAATTAACTAGCCTGGGAGTGAGTGCCAGGGTGGTAGCCTGGGTAAAAGATGGCTGGAAAACAGGACACAGAAGGTGAGTGTAAATGGAGTCCACTCTGAAGAAAGGGGGGTTACTAGTGGGGTACCACCAGGTTCACTACTGGGTCCGGTCCTTTTTAATGTCTTTATAAGTGACATTGCAGAGGGACTGGGAGGAAAAGTACATTATGCCTCTTTGCAGATGACACAAAGATCTACAACAGGGTTGATACACAAGGAGGTGTGAAAAGGATGAGAAGGGACTTGGCAAGGTTGGAGAAATGGTCAGAAGTATGGCAGCTTGGATTCAATCCAAAGAACGGCAAAATAATGTACCTGGGAAACAAAAACCCAGGGGAAGATTACACAATGGGGGGCGATATAGTAACAGCAACAAAAATGTAAAGGGACCCTGGGGTAATCATATCAGATGACCTTAAGGTTAGCAAGCAATGTGAGAAGGCAGTAGGGAGGACTGGGGGTATACTGGGATGTATAGGGAGAGGCATCACCAGCAGAAAACAGGAAGTTGTCTCCCCTCTGTACAGACAGTTGGTGAGACCCCATCTGGAGTACTGCATCCAGTTCTGGAGACCCCATCTCCGCAAGGACATAGACAGGATGGAGGCAGTCCAGAGGAGGGCAACTAAAAAAGCGCAGGGTCTGCAAGAGAAGCCATATGAGTAGAAACTAAAGAGCTTAATATTTATACCCTTGAGGGAAGGGGGGTGGGACATGATATGAACTTTCAAATACCTCGGTGGAATCAACAAAGTCCAAGAGAGATGGGATCTTTCAGAAAGAGAGATGTGCAAAAACAAGGGGACACAATGTGAAGATAGAGGGGGACTCCTCGGAGCAATGTAAGGAAGTATTTTTTCACAGAAAGGGTGGTGGACGCATGGAGCAGCCTTCCTGAAGAGGTTGTGGAGTCTAAAACTGTGGGAGAATTCAAGAATT
Organism: Neoceratodus forsteri; assembly: GCA_016271365.2. Taxonomy (NCBI): domain Eukaryota; kingdom Metazoa; phylum Chordata; order Ceratodontiformes; family Ceratodontidae; genus Neoceratodus; species Neoceratodus forsteri. Next base: position 1,608,134,241 of record CM057449.1, read on the forward strand.
CATGGGACAGACATAAGGCAATTCTTGTGGGGGGCAGGAAAAAATAGGCTGTTGGTTAACTAGGATCTGCAGCTTATCCTGTAAGTAAGGAAATGAGCAGACCAGGTGGGCCAAGTGGTCCTTATCTGCTGTCAAAGTCTATGTTTCTATGTTGTTTGGCCCCTCTATACCACTCCATACATCCACCATAAGTACTTGCATCTCTCACTCACCTGCCATCCCTGCTCCCACAACGATTACATTGCCCCCTCCTTCCACAGCCCCAGACTCCTCTTAAACCCTCCCTCTCTCCCAGCTCTGGTCCCACCCCTTATCCCCCATCCACACCCTTCTTCCTTGTTCCACGACTCACCCCATCCTCCTGGTCTCTTTCTAGTTCCTCTCAACATGATCCTCCCATGCCATAGCTGACAAAGCCTGTCTCTGGCTGCTCCTCTATGCCCTTCTAGTCCTCTACTTGTTAGTACTCTGCACTTTCCCTCTTCTGGCTATACATTCCCACTCCATGATTTCACACTATGCACCCTCACTGAACCAATAGTTCACCCTTCCTAATGCACTGATGTACATACAAAGCCTGTGGCTTCCTGAATGCCCAGGTTCACTGACTGACCATTGCTACTTTTTTTACCAATAGTGACTTATTTGTAACTGCTTTGAATACTCTCCATACTATGTGTAATGATTTGTAACTTTGTGTTGTCTGTCTGTCCTTGTACCTAAATTGACCCGGAATCCTTGTTAATGAGTCTCTAACTCAAAGGTATTAATTCCAATCTGAAATAAATAAATAAATAAATAATACAGGCAGTGTCACAGTGTGCATGTGATGTATGTGTGTGGGGTCGTGTGCAGTGCATGGCACAAATGGGTGGATGACACAAGAGTACCGTGCATGCATATTGTGAGGCTGGGGGGTGTGGACTTGCTGGTGGGGTACTGTGGGTGTGATATTCTAGTGTGTGGTTGAGGGAGCATGCATGTGTGTGACATTGTTTGTGTGAGTGTGAATGTGTAAATGTGTGTCCCAAGTGGCCACTGGCTATGATGTACCAGACTATCTCTGGCAACTACCACCAAGAACATGGCATGCACCATGTCTGCAGGACATGGACATGAGTGTGCTTTGTGTTGAGGACACAGGTGGTGAGGACTGTGGGGAGGTATGCACAGCAGCATGCCCACGGGCATGGCTGGACAGTGCACCAGCCATGGAGGGGGGCAGCCACGTCACCATGCCTGGCCCATGGAGGACTGGGAATCTGAGATGGATGACACAGTTCCCACACCAAATGCTCGGCCTACATGCCAGAGTGGTGCTGGTCCTTATGCGCAGTGTTGTGACTGTGCTCCACCGACCGGCCAGGAGTGTGGCATGCATCACTTCAGCATGGGCATGCACCACCTCCACTAGGTCCCCAAAGCTCCACTCCACAGTGGCAAGTATCCTTGTCTTGCGCTTCTTGGTTCACTGCTCAGCATGGAGCATGGCCGAACCTACTGTCTCACACAGCTGTGACAGTTCATGGTGCATCTCCCTGTGGATGTCATGCAGGTCTTGTTGAGCAGCATATTGTGACTCCAGTGCAGCATGGAGCATAGGCCATGCACCCTGGCTATCCGGTCCTGTGGGGGACACCCTGCCCCTGCCTGCAGGTGGGGGGAGGTGGTGGCTGTTATGGTCTTTGGGGCTGCTGAGTGGCCTGTAGAGGCTGCTGTCACTGTGCTGGATGCTGACACTGCTGCTGTGGCCCAGTATGGGACTGTGTGTGCACCAGGGCCTGTTCCATGCCTGTGGTTGGCACCGAAAGTCCACTGGTGCATGCTGGACGTCAGCATGCTCAACACCCTGCTGCTGTTCAGTGTTACCCTAGGCCTGTGCCCCCCCAATTGCTCTGCAATCAGATGTGTCGGCCCTGCAGGTTCAATCCCACTGTCGCTGTCCACAGGTACCCCAGGTGGCAGTTCATCCTCAGTATCAGAGATGCCCCAACCCAGGTCACTGGTGACCACGAACATGATCACTGGGCCACCAATAAAGTCCTCAACTTGTGCATCCTCCAGCTGGTTAGCATTGTTGATGGTTTCATCACCATCATTATCACTGTTGTCACCTCCACCATATGCTGCAATGGGGTCCACTGTTGGATGGGTGCCACAGCCACATACACCCCTGTGATGCTCAGCCACATACGGTCCATATGTGACCCCCAGGCCGACATTGAGGGCATTGCCCAGGTTGCGTATTCCACATCCTCCATGGCTGCTGTCCCATAGTTCTGCACACTGACTGGTGGTTCACCCTGTACTGTGAAGCAGAGCGATCACTGTTAGTGAAACCGTACAGCACACTGTACACCATCCCACCACCATGCACTGAATACCACTCCAGTGCAAAGCCTATTGAATGCCCCACCCCTCCAAATGTGCAGTGTAAGAGCCCAAACCTTATGGTGCATCCAAACGGTGGTGAACAATATGTGATGCCAACACATGCACAGTCTTGTGAAGTCATGAACCGCTAATGCACAGCAACCACCCCATATGTGTGACACTCAAGTGCAGCTAGGTCATGACAGTGGAAGACACAAAACTCCCTGCATGTGCCATGCCAGCACTGTAGTATGCTTGACATGTACATACCAGGATGTGGTGGCGTCAGCTGCATCTCACAAATCGACATCCTCCACCACCACCAGCCTCTGGGTGGAGGCAACCAATGCCAGGATTGGGTCCCAGTCCCATGGCTCCAATGGCTGTGGGACACCTCCTGTCCTGAGCCTTTCCTGCAGTCTCTGGGCCTCCTCCTCCTCCTTGGCTCTATGCAGCAGGTTGTTCCACCGTATTCTGACAGCATCAGTGCTGTGGCCACAGCCACCCACTGCATTGACCTCCGCAGCAATTTAATCCCACATCTGGTGCACTATGGGATCTGATAGATTTTTGTTCCTTAGCACCCTCTCCTTGCAGGCATGGACCAGTGCACGTAGATCTTCACTGCTAATTTTGTGTCTACGAAGCGTCTCTTGGCCGGCGGCAGCACTTGTATGGTACACATGTAATGAACCTTTTATACATGTTGGTTGGGAATGGAGACATGTAAAACCCTGCAAACATAGAACATGTCAGACTACCCCCCCATGGTGCATGATAAGACCCATGAGTCCACGCACAGGACAGTTTGTGGCACCCACTGTAACAGTAGTACTGCACATGTCCCCAGTGTGCCCCATATAACTCCACTATGCACATTCCTGTGCAACAGACAACAGCAGTGCCACACCTACATCAGTGGTGCAGTGCTGTGCTCACACAATATCATGCAGCACAACATCCATGGTTATCACACAGAACATGGCAGCTATGTTCTCGCACAGTGGACATGTGCCCCAGGGTGGCCATGTGCCTGCCATGTGTGGCGCGTGCATGTCGTAGTGGAACAGTGGCAGGTTGCCAGTTGTCCAAGCATGTCCCATTGCCACAGCATGTTGCATGTGTCACACACACTCATGCAGATGCCTCCCCAGATGTGCTGACATGGTGCATGTGCACCACACTGCCTCGTGTGTAGTGTACACTGGTTATGTGTGGACATTGAAATAGTGTCCCACACTGTGGGTGTGCATGCCACATGCCACAGGCCATGTATGTTGTACCATGCCAGATGACTGTACACTGTCCCATACTGTGCAGAGCTTGTACATGTCCTCCATTGCCATCGTGACTCACAGGGTTCCATATCTATCAATGGACCAAAATGCACACAGCACACTGCTACATAGTTGTAGGCACTGTGCATATGGCACTGTTCCACTGTGTGTTGTCTGTGGTGCCCACAGCTGTGATCTGTGCAGGGCATGGCACTGCTGGCTGTGCTGCTGATCAGCAGATGTTTGGCCTACAGTGCAGTGCACATACACTGATGGCAGTGCAGCTGCACATAGCTGCCACCTGTGGCACAGGTACCACCCAATGGGCCTCTGTGTTGCCATTGTTTGGTTAATGGACACATATTCCCCTGACCACAATGAACGTACCAGTCCATATGAGATGGCAGGCATTCACATGTGCTGCCATCAGGCAACCAAGAAGCCCTGTGGCACTGTGAGAGTGGGTGTTGAGTGCCACTGTGCCCATCCCCAATGTCGACAGGCCACCCAAGGGCACAATGGAACACTGTGCAACCCACAATAGCTGTTTAGACTAGCAGAGTTGCCTCTTGTCTGTACAAACCTGCTGTTTCCTGTGTATTTCCCTGGGACATTCTGCACGCTTTGTACTCAGCCACAGTCAGCATGCAGCACTGCAGTTCCAGTGAGTAACACAGGTGGTGCACTGTCTGCCATTAAATAGCCTGGCCAGGCAATCCATCCTGTTTGAGATGCAAATGACACCTTAATGAGATACAAATTGGTCTGTTTGCCCTACGCATATGGAATGAGCCTGATTTGCATACAGCATTTGCATATATCAACAGTTAGTGCTTGGCAAATGAATAGCGCAGGTCAAGGTATTAGCACCGGGCTGTTCTGGCATAACGCAGCACCACGCTACTGTGATAGCACTGCACTAACATGTGTTGTGCGATGTCACAGCACATACATGAATGGGCAATGCCCCGCATGCACTGTGGTGTGGTGCTAACTCAATGCTGCACTATCGTGGTAGCACTGCGCTATGCATGGGTTTGCACAGTGGGTCATGCATAAGCACTGTTGTGATCAGGGATCACTGTAGAGTCATGCATGCATGTTATCTTCACTTCCTGGTTGCGTGACGCTATTGCAGTATCGTGATCATGTTCACAATAGCGCGGCGCACATTCCCATACCTAGTGCAGCTGTTTAGCCAGGTGGAGGGTTTGCCAGTGTTCAGTGCCGTTAGAGTGTCAACCATTGCTGTACCTATAATCTCAGGTAGAAGAAGACAGAGGGCAGTAGTGCACAGGGACAGGAGGTGGGGGGAGGTTGAAACTGCCAATCTGGTAGAGCTGGTACAGCAACAGCACAGGCGCCTGTTTGGGGAGGTTAGGGAGGGGGAACTGCCCCTCAGGCAGGTGTGGGTCTCCATTGCTTTCCATCTCATAGCACGCACTGGGATACCCGGGGATGAAGAAAAGTGCAAACACAGATATGTGGACCTCCAGAGGTGTCAGAATAGGCAGCTGGAGTGTTATAAATGCATGGTCTGAGATGGGACTGTGCCAGTGCCTGGTAGGTGGCATGTATTACTATGGCTATGCCTGTGATGTGTGTGACTTTGTGTGTGTTGTGTGTGGTGGGGATCTGCTGTCGCATGTCTGTGTGCTGCAGTATGTTTCTGTGCATGTGACTGTAATCCAACACAGGTGCTGCCACTGCTATGTGTGTGCATCCTGACGATGGCTGCCTGCATGTAGCCACCCTCTATTGTACTGTGTGCACCATGGCTGCACAGTAGGTTATTGTGTCCTCACCAGTTCATACATGTGCATGATACAAGTGACAGCTGGGGGGGGGGCTGGCATGTTCATGCACTGTTGCATGCCACATGTGTCAGGTGTGCGCTATGTTGTGGGGTATCCATGTGCCATGGGCAAAACCGTTTCAGACCATGTTAGTTGTTCATGTACTGACAGTCCTGTACCCTTTTCTCCCAACAAAGCACAGGGGACTGTCTGGCGATGCAACAGGGCTCAGGAGGGTGCCTGCTGATCCAGCAGCCTGCACAACCACTGGAGGGTGCCACACTTGCCACAATGCACTGAGGAGAGCAGTGATGGACAGCAGGTCGTATTGCATGAGTACTCTGTTTGGTTGTTCACTGTGTGGCATGTACACTGTGTGGGTGATTCGGTCCATGGCCTGCCACTGTTGTATTGTATGAGCACATGGCTGTATACACAGTACAAGGTGCAGTGCCACGTATTACTGTTATGGCCATTCCATTGGCCATGTGTACGATGTGTCTGGCTGGCATGCATTACAGTATGCATGCTAGGGTATGAGGGTCTGTGAAGGTCCTCTGGTGTTCCGTCAAGTGATGGTGTGTACGTTGTGTGCCTATGGTTTCTCGCAGAGGTGTGTGCAGCAGTGCCGATGTGGTATGTACAGTGTTAGGGCCCAGTCAAGTTGTAGGTCACTGTTCCTACGGTGGCTTTGCACATACTGATGGGACTGCCACTGACACCAGTAGGGTCATTGCACTGTAGCCCACCTATTCCAACACCTATGGGAGAGGGGGCCCATTTCCCTGTCCCACCAGGTGCTGCCTAGTCCATACAATGAACGATGCATGTACACCTGTCATGCATGGTTGGTGACTGGTGTTGCATTGTTCTACATGCATGCTGTTCACTGTGTTTGCCCTTGGGCTTGGTGGTTTGACACCTGTGGGAGGCTGTCATGCCGTGCGTGTGTGAGTGTCAATATACCTGGCATGTGTGTGGCCTTTTATTTATTGACATGTTTCACCAGGAAGGCACACTGAGCAGCAAGTTGTTCGTCTCCCAGTGTGACCTGGGGTGTAGGGAACAATGGGATAGAATACAGAGAAATGTTACAACACTGGAATACAATTTGCTTACTTGCATACAATGAGAGCAGGAGGAATTACAGGTGGATAACATTGGCTAACAATACAACAGTTAAGTATAGCAGATATGAAGACACAATAGAAAATTGGCAACAGTTGGTGACAGTTGATAACACTGGAACACATATAATAACTTGACAACAGTATGTAGCCCTAGGTGGTAAGGATAGTAATTGGTAGCCATTAGTGTAACATGGATATTCATGACTTACAGTGATTGGAGTAAAGAGAGGAAGAATGGAAGGAGGGAACAAAATATTGTGGTGGGTAGCATGGAAGAAGGAAAGGAAATTTAAGGAGAGACGCAGACAGAACACGGTTTTAGAGGCAAACAGATATGACAGGGTGGACTAAAGTGCATACAGGAGGGGTATAAGTGTAGGTTATAAGTGCTTAATTGTGTGTAGGTGTAAGCCAGTGTTAGGCTACATTAACCAGAAGGGGGGTAGGAGGAGAGGAGAAAAAGACTGTCAGGTTGAATGATAGAGACAGGTATTGTAGGTGGGGGGTATCAAAGGGGGGAAGGGAGGAGTTGAAATTCAACAGTGTCCTATTATTCCTATCTGAGCAGAGTGGTGGACAGCCCTACTGGTAGGACACCAGTTATAGGTGATGAGAGTAATTCATATATAGTGATGCGAGAGAGGGAGGGTGTTGGAGGAGGGATGTTGTGGGAGGGGGTAGCAGAGGTCAACTATAGTGGGGGGGTAATACCCCACCAGTGTGCAGGGTGACCTTTCCTGCACAAGGCAGTGATCTAGCTGTGACTGAGGGGGTGCAGAAAAAGGAGAAATAGGGGAAAGCGGGTAAAGTTGTTGCCCACCATGCGCTATGGTTCCTGCTTGCACAAGGCAGTGATCAAGCTTACAGAAGGGAGATACATTAAGGCCTACTGCAGTCCTGCTTTTGTTGGGGCATGGCCAGCATCATGTAGTGACCTGGTGGTGACCGTGCTTTTCAGCAGTGTGTGTGCTACTGTACTAGTGATGGGCCTCGCAACATGCCATGCTACGCTACTGTACAGGCTGCTTACCATTGTATTGTGTTGCGGCTGCTCCCATTCCTCTGGTAGGTGTTGTCTGTAGTTTGTTTCATAGTTCTGTTCCTATGGCCAGCATGTCCCAGTGTGCGTTATCCCATGTGTATGTCGTGCAATGGCCCAATGTTGTTCACATCTCAGGGAATGGCTGTCTGATTGCACTGTTGCACTGTGTGCGCCACTGAGCTGCGTGGTGTTGACAGCATACGTCCACACATGTCTGTGTACATTGGGATGGTACTTGCTGCTTGTGTCATCCTACCTCATCATCATGCCGGCATGTGTCGGGTGTGCATTGCGTATTGTTTTATATTGCCATGTGGGCATGGTTGTTGGGACATGCTTTCCACCCCTGGGTTGCCATCTGGAGTTGCATTGTGCCTCTATGTCAGTATCCCATCCTGACATGGTCCCCCTTTCCCCTGTAGGTCTACACCAGGCCTCACTGTGGGCCACCCATCTGGAGGAGACTGAAGGGAGGGATGAGCTCCTGCCGCAAATCGTGCCTCAGCAGAAGATGATTATAAAACAGCAGGAAGTTCTTATATCAGAGACCAGGAGGGTGGCATCTCTACTGGAGGAACATCTGCCAGTGCCTTCCAGCAACCAATCCTAATTGTGGCCCTTTTTTAGTTTTTCTTCCTGCCCCCCCTTGCCTGACCCTCAATTGTTCCCTTTCTGTTGTCCTCCTTTGCTGTCTGTGTCCACTTCCTTTTCCTCTTCCCCTACATTTCTGCTGCCTCTGTACATATGTAAATATTGTAAATATGTTCTTGATTACCTTGTTTATCATGTGTTTCCAATTCTGTTATGCCCATTTCGGTTTCATGCCAGTTATACTGTTTGGCTTTGTCTGTTTTTTTCCCCTCCTTTGATTTTTTCCTATTGTTTGTTGCTGTGGTTGGCCATTGTTGTGTTGTCTATTACGATTCTTGTACTTTTATTGCCCTTCTTGTTGCCTTTTCAGTTTATAAACACTTTTTCATGACATCCCTGTGCCCTGGATCATTTTTGGGTGCTTGGATATTTTGGGTGAATTGTACTATTCTGTGGTTGTCACATGTGGGTCTTGGTTATTCCTTGGCATTCACAGGTACTGCACTGCTGTCTGCTCCTGTGTTCACATTCAGGGCTGTTCTTCATTGCATGTGTTCCTGGGTGGGCAGTAGTACCTCTGCACTGTGTTTCTGTGAGTGTTTGCACTGCCTGCCTGGGTGCTATATTCAGTGCAGTCTTATTTGCTATATTCTGTGCTGTCTTATTCCTGGGCTATTTGTGCCCTGCACTCCCAGCCCAATTTGCCCAGCTTCCTTTGCATGCTATATTCTGTTGATTTAGCACCAGGCTATTCCTTTTGAATATAGCAGGCTATTTGCTCTGGGCCAAATTTGCCCACTGGACAGTGCTAATTTAGCCCCAGGGCAAAGTTTTGAATATCTGGCCCTTGGCGTACAAATACCGCAAAATGCCCAGGTTATGACTGAAAGTTACACCATTTCAACATTCACTCATAACTTCATTCATTTTCAATATTTTGATGCCAACTTTTCAACATTTGGAGGCAATATAGCGCAGTGGTTTAAGGCTCTGAGCTGCAAATCTGGTGACATCCAGCAGACCAGGCCTGGGTTTGAATCTCACAGCTTCCACTTGCATACTGTGTGACCCTGAGCAAATCACTTAACTTCCCGTGCTCCCAGGTTGCTCCTGTAAAAAAGCTTTCAGCTTAGTGTGCTACTCCTGGTTAAACAACTAAATAAAAACATAGATGTTTTTCCACACCACCTCATAAATGTGATGTGTCATTTTTAAAATTCTACTTGAGATGTGTTTTTGTACTGCTAGTGAGAAATGCCATTTAGGCCAATATACTATAAATGGCATATGTCATATATGTAAGGTGAATCCTAAAACAAGTATCTTCAAAATTTGGGATCAGAATTGAAAAAATACAAATTGTTTAATAAGCAGCCAATGTTTGGCATTGACAAATGCTTGTTATTTCTGTGGTTAAATTTGGCATGTTTAAGTAAAGTATTTTGTTTGTGTCTTTCTGTAGCATTTTTAGTAATCTTTTAGTTATGTTTTTCTTAAAGTGATGGTGTTCTGTGACTTTTTGTAATAGTTAATATTAAATTACCCCTGTTAGCACTGTTGTTTTAATTCCTGTTCTGCTAAAAAAAAGAAAACAATTATTTTTTGGTTGTTATTAGTAGTACTTTTTCAGATCACACGCTGATCCCTGATTTTCTAGGGGGAGGTGTTTTTTTGCTGCTGGTAGTTAATGATTTAACAATTTCACCCCTGTTGAGTGTGTGTCATGTTAATCACTGTGGTGTTTTATTTTTTTGGGTCTCACTGCTAATCCATTATTCCCTAGGGTGAGGTGTTATCTGCTCCTGGTACTTATTTGTGCTGCAGGCCTTTTTTACATTTTGTTATTTTTCATCCCAAATCAAGTTACAATTAGCATATAAGAATGGCTGGGAAGAGATGCTCTACTAAAGGGAGAGGTGTCAGGGAGACAGCAAGGAAGTGTTCAGAATCTATGGGGCAAAATAGTGCTGTAGTTAAAAAAACTATGACTGCAGCAGCATGGTCTGTGGGCTTCAGGGCTGGTAGTAGCAAAGGAGTAGTTAGTGGCAGTGGCATTAGTGTAGATACATTTTTCTCTGCCACGCCTATGGCAGCCATGCTTGTGGATGATGTGGGAGGTGACAAGAGAAGCAGCAGAAAACAAGGAACAGTGGTCGAGGAGGAGGTTGCTGGTGTCACCGTGGCTGGTGGTGGTGATGGTGCTGAGCCTGGTAGTGTGGAGCTTCAGTTAGTGGTTGAGGCTGGAGATCTGGAAAATGTGCTTCACACTCATGATCCTGATGATGAGAGGGTCAGCGAGCCTGGAGTCAGTGATGATGAGGAGGACAGACCTGTGGAGGGGGAGGAGGAGGACAGCACAGCTGTGCTGATAATGATGATGATTTGTTGGATCCCCTGTGTGAGCCTGAACAGAAATAGTGTAAGGGTGGTGATGCAGATGATGCAGAGGATGTGCTTGCAGTGATTCAACAACCAAAGCCCCCCATATTATTAAAGTTATGAAATCATCCCAAAAAACACACATTTTCATCCCTTCCCCCAGCCATCCCACTCCCGCCACCATGTAAGCAATAATACCCAAAAGGGTGGTCAGTATTGGGAAATACCGGACTGCCCAGGGGTGTAATGGGGCCTGACGTCGCCAGTGGAGGGCCTTATAGCCTCTGGAAAGTCCTGTATTTCCCAATACTACCCACCTTGGAGGGTATTATTGTGCTTAGAAAATGGGCTATTTGTAGCATTTTTGTATAAGAAATGAAAAGTGTGAAGTGAATAAAAAAATAATTGTACAAATGACTGAAAAGCTTTTTTTTTCTGTAAAATAGTCCCTCCACTAATGTATTGGCCAGTTGAGGCCACTGCAGTGTTTTGTGATTGCTTCCCTGTTGAGAAGTTTGTGCCCCCAACACAGAGACAAACACACTGTGTGTTATAGTTCTTTGCCTCCTCCCCCAACAGCTTGTGGTTGTTTTCATTTCATTTTTTCTTTATGGTGAGATAGCTCCATTTCTATGGGATGCTGGGATTGAATTGGGAAGGTAGCAGTCAATGCAGTCAGGGGAGGTACCCCACTTAAAAGAATGTTGATGACTTTTGACAACTTTTAAATAGTTTTTTAAGCATTTTGTCAGTGGGGGAAAGAGGAAGACAAACAGAGCAGCAGTGCGACTATCACTGTCAGGGACATGCGTGATGATGTGGTGGCTGACTCCAGAATGACTTAGTAGAGTGTGACAGCAAGCTGGATTTAAACATAGTGCGGCCGCACTAGTTAACTTTTCTGTATGGGACCAGCAGTTGGCATCAGCAGGACTCAGGTGCTATGTTTTGTACCTATACTTATTTTAAATGTTATGTTATTTGATTTTGGGAAGAGAAGGAGGCTTGCACTTGTTTAAGTAATATGCAGCTCAGTGACTTGAAGTGAAGACAGAGACAGAGAGAGTGCTGTCTCCGGCTGGGCAACTGTGTTTGAGGGCAGTGTTACTTTCTTTATTTTCTGTACTGCAGATGGACATTCGGAATGGAAATCGAAGAAAGTAGTGCTGGTCTCATACACAGTTGCAGTACCGGAGATAGTGCACAGTGAAGTCAATCAGATTAACTGTTTTTTTGCTACATTTTGAGGAGTTGTTTCCTGAATGCCCCACGTGTATTCTTTTTTTATGAAGGAAAACAAAAACAGACAGGGTGGGGGTGTCCAACCAGGAAGTCACCCGCTTAGCGGGGGAAAAAGATGGCAGTTTGTGGTTTTGAAATTCAGGGTGCCCTAGGATAATCTAAGTAATAGGGCACCATGAATTGGCACTCATTTATTACAGGGCTCTACTGAAAAATAAATGCATACCTGGCATAGCCTTTCAGCCAATCAGGTTGCTTTATTTTTCAAGCCTATTTTCTAAGGTAAATCAAGGGTTACAAAATCCCTAGTTTGGGATTTTTAAATACTTGACCCAGCTGATGAGACAGTTGATGTCTGTTACCTATGTCAAGCATGAGTTAGTAGGGGGAAAGGGACAGCTACCTAGGCAACATGTGTGCAACATACACACATGAAGAACAGGCACCTGTTACTCTGGTGTCAACACCAGAAGAAAGTCAGTGCAGGGGGTCCCTGTCCCTCTTCACCATCATTAGGCAAGGCAAACAGAAGTAACAGGGCAACAGACCAGGTGGAAGGAGGGCCAAGTGAGGAGAAATACAGAGAAGAGGAGGAGGATTCTGTGGGTCTGCCTAGTAGTAGGCATAACAGCAGTGTTGGGTTGAGTAGTACCACCAAGAGTCAAAAAACACAGTAATGCCAATGCACCCCCCCCCAAAAAAAAAAATCACTGGTGTAATTCAAGCAGCAGCACATATGAAACCCCAGAAGTCAAATACCACTCCACCAAAAATGCTGCCATAATGAGTCCAGTTGTTTAGTAGCCCAGCCTCAAGAAAGGTCCAACCTATGCTGCATAGCATATTGGAACATCACTCCAATTTCACTCCCAGTTATGCTACTGCATGTGAGCTAAATGTAGCAACTGTTAAAATGCTGGCAATTGATCGATTGCCATTTTTTTTTGTTGTCAATGTTGGGATTTCAGAGCTTGATGGCCCATATCTGTCCCAAAAGGCAGATTCCATCAAGAACACACTTTTCACTGCTATGCAGATGATACTCAACTATGTATGTCCTTTTCACCCAACTAGGATGATGTGGTCTCAGTCTTTAACAACTGCCTCACCGAGATCCAGGGCTGGATGAGTGCCAGCTGGCTGAGGCTGAATCTGGACAAGACTGAGGTTTTGATGATGGACCGAGGTCGCCGGGTAGAGGGGTCTTCGGCAGAGTGGGCCTCTGGACTTATGCTCAGGGGCTGCCAACTAATGTCCTCTGAATGGGTGCAGAGTCTGGGTGTTATTTTTGATGAGGGGGCTGACCCTTAAGTCTCAGGTGTCATCCATCATCAAGATCTCATTTCACCATCTGAGAAATATTGCCCAGATTAAGCACCTAGTTCTGCCCAGTGATCTTCCAACTTTGGTTCACGCCTTTGTGACCTCTTGCCTTGATTACTGCAACACCCTGTACCTAGGGCTTCTGGGGGTTGACATCCGCCACTTGCAGCTTGTGCAGAATGTTGACTGGGCTTTCTAGATCTGACCATGTCACACCTGTGCTACCTGAGCTGCACTGGCTGCCTGTTCAGTGGCAGATCACCTTCAAGGTTGGCTTGCTAACCAATAAGGCCCTAAATGTTCAGAGACTGAGTTATCTGCAAGAGCTCCTCTGTTTCTACTGCTGCCCCCTCTGACCACTCCGCTCCACCAAGGAGAGATTGCTAGAGATTCCCAGAGTTCGCTTAAAGAACTCTGGAGCCTGTGCATTTGCTTTTGCAGCTCCTACCCTATGGAATTCTCTACCTCCCCCGATAAGGGGATGCCTGACTGTGGAGAGCTTTAAATCTGCCCTTAAAATGTATTTATTCTCTCTGGCATATCCTGAGTTTTAATTTATGGATGTTTTAACTGTTTTAAATTGTTTGTAAAACAGCTTTGATATTTTTTGAATTGCGCTTTATATAAATAAAGTTATTATTATTATTTCTAAACATGCCATTCCTGAACTCTATGGGATACTGTCACAGATGGTAAACCATTCCCTGAAGCATTCAGCATTACCATACATACATCTGAGCATGGATATGTGGACCAGTGGCCAAACAGCTGGTTGTTCCTACTTGTGCATTGCAGGACATGGGAACAGGTACCTTAGATTCACTCTGGGCATGGCAAAAATTGCAGTGATCCCAACTGTGGTGGTAGCAACATTCCGGGTATTCAACAGCATGCCACACTGACAATGAAGAGCATAGGTGGATCACTCATGAGAGTAGTAGTAGTAGTACAAGTTTATTGTTTGACTAAAAAGTAATTTACAATTATTACAAGAAATTGAAACAGTTCTTACAATACATTAAAATCACATAATGTCACGTATTATACCCTCCACCACCAAAAGTGAAGTACATAGTGCAAATTACAGAGACATTTAGACATATTATCATAACCTTAAGTTAAAAAAACAATGGGTGAAATCCAGTTTTTAAGAAAGGGTTCTTATTATAATACATAAAAACATAAATAGCACATTTTTCAGGGTAAAATCTTATAATTCTCTGGGGCCAGTGTATTTCTTGCATCAGTACCTCTATATAGTAATAGTATCAATCCCTTTTACTTTCTGTTTTCTTATTTTACTGATTTGATGAAAATATTTAGCCATTCTGTCTATGGTATAATCATCATCAGTGCTAAGCAGAATCATAGTCATAGAAACATAGAAACATAGAATTTGACAGCAGATAAGGAACGCTTGGCCCACCCAGTATGCCCATTTTCCTACCTGATGGATAAGCTACAGATTCAAGTTAATCAACAGCTTACTTCCTCCTGCCCCCACTAGAATTGCCTTATGCCTGTTCCATGCATTCTTGAATTCTCCCACTGTTCCTGACTCAACAACCTCCTCAGGAAGGCTGTTCCATTCATCTACAACTCTCTGTGAAAAAATACTTTCTAACATTACCTCTGAGCCGTCCCCCCTCTATCTTCAAATTGTGCCCCCTTGTTCTTGCACATCTCTTCTTCTGAAAGATACTTCCCTCTTGTACCTTGTTAATTCCCTTGAGATACTTGAAAGTTTCCATCATGTCCCCCCTCTCCCTCCTTTCCTCAAGGGTATACGTATTAAACTGCTTTAGTCTCTCCTCATATGTCTTCTGGTACAGACCTTGCACCATTTTGGTTGCCCTCCTCTGAACAGCCTCCACTCTGTCTATGTCTTTGCGGAGATGGGGTCTCCAGAATTGCATGCAGTACTCCAGATGGGGTCTCACTAACTGTCTGTAGAGAGGGATAACAGCTTCCTGTTTTCTACTGTTGATTCTTCTCCCTATGCATCCCAGTATCCCCCCAGCCCTCCTTACTGCCTTCTCACATTGCTTGCCCACCTTTAGGTCATCTGATATAATTACTCCTAGGTCTCTTTCAATTTTTGTGTTGTTATTAACTCAACCCCCATTGTGTACTCTTCCTCTGGGTTTTTGTTTCCCAGATGCATTACCTTGCACTTCTTTGCATTGAATCTGAGCTGCCACATATTTGACCATTCCTCCAACCTTGCCAAGTCCCTTTTTATTCTTCCCACCCCACCTTGTATATCAACCCTGTTGCAGATCTTTGTGTAATCTGCAAAGAGGCATACCTTTCCTTCCAGGTGCTCTCCAATGTCACTTATAAAGATATTAAAGAGGACCGGTCCCAGTACTGAACCCTGCAGTACCCCGCTAGTTATCCTCCTTTCTTCACTGTGGACTCCATTTACTATTACCCTTCGCGTCCTGTTGTCCAGACAGTTTTTTTATCCAGGCTAACACCTTGGGACCCACTCCAAGGCTGGCCAACTTGTATATTAGTCTTTTGCATGAGACTGTTTTGAATGCCTTGCAAAATCTAGGTAGGCTATATCCACAGCCCCTCCCTGGACTACTACCTTTGGTCACCCAGTCAAAGAAATCTATTAGGTTCACCTGACATGACCTTTCTGCTGTGAAACCATGCTGCCTTGGATCCTGTGCCCCACTGGTCTCTAGGTACTCAACAATTCTTTCCTTCAGAAGTGATTCCATCATTCTCCCTACCACTGAATTCAAATTAACTGGTCTGTAGTTTTCTGCCTCTGCCCTGCTCCCACTTCTGTGAAGTGGAATCACATTTGCCCTCCTCCAGTCCTCAGGTACCACTCCATCCTCACATGATTTGTTAAAGAGAGTAGTCAGTGGTGTTAGTAGTTCTACCCTTAGTTTTTTAGTATTCTTGGGTGAATATCATCAGGCCCCACTGCTTTGTCCACCCTCAGTTTCAAGAGTTCCTTCAAAACTCTTTCTTCTGTGCATGTACTGGTATCGACCCCCCCATTCAGAGTTTCTCCCTTGTTTGGTTTAGGCACCACCCCCTCCTCATCTTTTGTGAATACTGAGCAGAAATATTCGTTCAGTATCCCTGCTTTTTCACTGTCACCCTCTGCCCACATTCCCTCCCCTTTATTAAGTCTCTGTATCCCTCCCTTGGTCTTTCTTCACTCCCTAATATACCTATAAAAGGTTTTATCCCCCTTCTTAACAGAGTTGGCTATCTTTTCCTCAGTTTGTGCCTTTGCTATTCTGACTGCCTTCCCTACCTCCTTCTGCTTTAACTGATAAAGTTCTCTGTCCTGCTCCTTCTGTGTTTCCTTATATTTCCTGAATGCTATCCTTTTCTCTTAACCGTCCCTGCCACCTCTTTTGAGAACCATAGCGTTTTTTCCTTCATTTTGTTTTATTGATTTGCTTCACACAAAAGCTTGTTGCCACTGTGATGGCTTTTTTGATTATTCCCCATTGTTCCTCCACCCCTCCTTCTTGCCCATTTGCTAGTGCTTTTCTAAGGCACTCTCTCATTTTACCAAAGTCAGCCTTCCTAAAGTCCAATACTCTTGTTTTTTTTGTATAGCTTGACTCTATGGCTGTGTTTATTGTGAACCACACTGTTTGGTGGTCACTTGTTGCCAGATGGCTACCCACTTCTAAATCCGTGATCCTTTCTCCTTCCCTATTTCAGAGTACCAGGTCTAAGATTGCTCCCTCCCGAGTGGGTTCCAGCACTAGCTGTCTTAGGCATGCCCCCTATAGGGCATCAAGAATGACCCTGCTCTTGGATGTGCCTGCAGCAAAGTTACTCCAGTTAACATCTGGTATATTCAGGTACCCCATCAACAATACCCCCTTTTTCTGCCATTTTAAGGATGCCTTCTATCATTTCCTTGTCCATTTCCTCCCCCTGAGATGGGGGTCTGTACACAACCCCCATGCGGATTGTGGTGCCTTTTCCTGTCTCCAGGGTGACCCATAGTGACTCATCCACTTCCTGTTTACTCTTTAGTTCTGTTGCTTTAATCCCTTCCCTTATATAGAGAGATCTACTCCTCCTCCTCTTTTACCCACTCTGTCCCTCCTGTAGACTGTGTATCCTGGTATGTTGACTTCATACTCATGGTTATCTGTGTACCATGTTTCAGTGACTGCCACAATATCCAGGCATCCCTTTTCCATCAAGGCCACTAGTTCAGGGAACTTGTTGCACAGACTGCGGGCATTAGTACTCATCACCTTCCATTTATTTTTTATGGCCTTTCCCCTTTTAGCCCCATCCCTGTCCTTAACACCTTTTTCTGCATTTATCCCTGTCCTGCTCCCTACTGACTTCTCTGCATTGGTGTTTACCTCATTAGCTACTGTGCTTTGTGGGGGGAGGCTGGGATTTCCCTTCTCCTTTTCAGTGCCTCCCCCTTGGCTAGTTTAAATGCTTGCCAATGAAGCATTTAAACCTGTTACCTAGGATCCTGGATCACCCCTGGACAGATGCAGACCATCGCGCCAGTAGAAGCCTGCATCCCTCCAGGTGGCTCCCCAGTCCCCAATGAAGCCAAAACCCTGAGCTCCACACCAGTTTTTCAACCATTCATTGAATCCCATGATGAGGAATACCCTAGCATCATCCTTGCCATAGACAGGCAGCACCTCCGAGAAGGTTACCGTACATGCTACTTGTCTAAGGCCCCTCCCCAACTCCACAAACTCCTCTTGCACCACTCTGATCCCATTTACAGCCAAGTCATTTGTCCCTAGGTGAACAATGACATCCAACTCCCTACCTCGTGCAGCTGCTCCTGAGATCCTGAGGATTCGCTTTCTGTCCCTCCAAGCCGTGGCGCCAGGCAGGCACCTTACCTCCCTATCCCCTTCCTGTCCCACGTCTACCCTCCTAATGACTGAGTCCCCCACCAGGAGTTGTTTCCTTCCCCTGTGGGGATTATTCCAGTCATTTACCATTGTACTAAGCTGATGCATTCTAGCAATCTTATACCAGCTACAATCCCAAAGGATATGAACCAAATCCTCCTTTTTGCCTATACCACGATAACACTTTTGGGCGGTAACCCATGAGATGGGCGCATGAGGAAGGGCGGATCCATAATGGCGACTCTGTCCCAGCGCAATCCCTTATGGCGATGGGGATGTAGGGCAACTGGATGGGGCTCTAGGTGAACTGGGCGATGGGATATCGCTATGCATACACATGCGGGGGTGGGGTGGGAGTGAGCACGGCGAGCATGGGCTGGGAGGGGAGGAGAGGCTGTAGAGGGTGGCACTGTGGTAGCTGGCCAAGCTGCTTCATGGTGTCTGGGGTTGGATAGTGGTTGGGGTGGGTGAGGTACCGGGTTCAGTCCAGGCACTGATGCGATTTTATTGCGCCCGGCCCAAACCTTTATTTTTTTTACTGCTTTCACCCCCCCACACACATGCACCCCCGGAGATGAGAACTTGCTAGGGTGGTGCAAGAGAAGTCCCCACAGAAAGCAGTAAAACTGTCCTGGCGCCGTTGTCCTGATGCACTGGGGTTGTCAGAGTGCCAAAAATGTTTTCAGCACTCTGACTGAGGGATAACGGTGATCGCCTTTAGGCATTCGCCGTTATCACATAGATCCCTTTTGGGCAATCAAAGGCAATTTCTCAAACCTAGCTACTAACACATTTCTCTAAAAATATTCAAACGTGTACCTTGCCAAAGTTTTTCTCAAATCCAGATTTGTAAGACTATCTAAGTAATATTAAAAACCAAGGGGCCCATGGTTTTTAGCAAACCATGGGGACTATCTTGAGTAATTAATATTCTCCATATCTTTTTTTATCCCAGAATTTTGGATTTTCTTCTTAATACATTTTTATACTTCCAGCTTAAGGTAATAATGGACCCTATGCACTAACAAAGAAGTTTCCTATGTGCCATGTATCCGAGGCACGTAAGCAATCTTATGTGAGAATGCCACGCAGCAGGGGTCCAGCGGACCCCTGGTGGCATTCGCCAAGGGTTCGCAAGGCACTTATGCTCCCACCTCCAAAGCCACCCAGAGAACATTGCGCTGGGGCATGTCGAGGATGTGCCTGCACTATGCGCCATTCACTAAGCTGCCTAGTGCCAGGTGTAGGAGTGGCTGGCTATGCCTGCTAGGACCTGGCATAACCCTCTACACACCCCCATGTTCCTTGTTAGCCTTCTGACCCCACTACCTACAAAGCCCTGGTTGTTAGGCTCTCTTTGCCTTTCACAGTACATATTTTTATTGCCAGAGCTTATTGCCATCTTGGCCTACACCACTCTGTAGTCACAAAATGTATTCCTACTATTGGGTCCCTCTCCTCCTCTAGTGAGTTATATCTGCTAGGTGACCTAAATCTGAACTGGTTGCCACCTACCCTAGGCATGACTCATTTTGCCATAGCTGCTCTTAACCTGTCTCAGCTAATCATGGAACCAACTAGGCTAAACCTCAAATGCCAAAATCATGTCCTCATAGACTGGGCACTAACCTCCCATCCCCACAGGGT
This sequence comes from Neoceratodus forsteri, assembly GCA_016271365.2. Taxonomy (NCBI): domain Eukaryota; kingdom Metazoa; phylum Chordata; order Ceratodontiformes; family Ceratodontidae; genus Neoceratodus; species Neoceratodus forsteri. The sequence goes on from CM057449.1 coordinate 1,608,153,924, forward strand.
TGTCCAGTCTGGCCTACTACCAGATTCTCTTAGTGATCATCACATGATTTACTTGGTCAAGAAAGTCCACAGACCCAAGGCATCCCACAAAATACTTATGCTCTGTTCCTACAAAACATTAGATCTTGCCCCTCTTCAACAAGACCTCGCCCATATTGACTGGACCCCAATAGCCTCTGCCAATAATATTGACAAAGCCCTTGAATACCTTCAAGCTAGTTTCCTCACTGTCTGGAATAAACACGCTCCCCTGAAGAAAGTTAGGGTGCATGGTAGTCACCTCCCCTGGATAACCCCTGAACTCCTAGCCTGTTAGCAAGCACGTGACACAGCATGGCAAATCCACAAATCCACCAACCTCCCTCAGGATTTCGCTACCTACCGAATGCTCTGAAATGCCTGTACTAAAGCCATTCAGCTGGCGAAAGCAGAATACTTCCGATATACCATTAACACTAACCTAAATAACCTGTCAAAATTTTGGAAAGTAGTTCATTCCCTTTTTCCTCCCCAAACTAAACCACTATCCCCACTACTCAAAATAAATAACCAACTTCTTGCTGATCATTCCACAGTAGCTGCAGAATTCAACTCATACTTTACTTCCTGTGCCTCCACCCTACTAACCTCCATCCACGCCCATCTCCCACCTTCACCCACACCCTCCAAGCATCCCCAACATCACCAAAAAGTGGAGAGTTTTGCCTTTGTGCCCATCTCTCCCATTGACACCCTAAAGGCACTTCTCACCATTAACCAAACTAAAGGCAGCTCACCCAATGACCTCGACCTTAAGCTTCTTTACCTATCTGCTCCAGCCATCTCCCTCCCTCCCTGTGGCAGACCTCCTCAACCTATGCTTCTCTACTGCTACTATCCCTAAAACTTGTGAACATGTTACTGTGCTCCCCTTAAATAAGTGCAGGGATCTCTCTTCTGCTGGGAATTACCAGCTTATCTCACTTCTTCCTACCTTGGTGAAACTTCAGGAACACCTAGTCCTTTCCCAACTCCTTACCTTTCTTGACAACTCCTCCTTCTTCACTCCCTTCTAATGTGGCTTTTGGAAGAACCGCTCCACAACTACTTCCCTACTCTGACTCACTGACTCTATCCATTCAGCCATGGATAAAGGCCACATTATCTCTGCCATCTTTGTCGAACTTAGTGAGGCTTTGAACACTGTCTCTCTCTCCCTCCTCCTTGAAACCCTCTCATCAGCTGGCCTGTCTCAGACTGCCTGTGATTGGGTCTGAGCCTACCTAGTAGGCAGAACTCAATCTGTTAAAACTGTTGATTCCACATCCCCTCCCCTACCAATCTCTACTGGTGTGCCTCAAGGCTCTGTACTTGGCCCAGTCTTATTCTTTATCTTTATCAATGACCTACCATCAGTTTACTCCTCATCCTGTATTCACATCTATGCTGCCGATCCGGTCTTGTTCACCTCAGGCCACTCCCCAACTGATGTGATTACCAGACTTTAGCTTGACTTTACTACTGTTCAACACAGGCTAAACTCACATCAACTCTTCCTCAATGACAAGAAGGCAGTCTCCATGACCTTTGGCACATGGCAGAGACTCTCTAGGCTACCCTCCCTTCCACACTCTCAACGGGACACTATTTGAGGACACCTCCTCATTTAAATACCTACGTGTCTGGCTTGAACAACACCTTAACTTTTCTGAACATATTGAAGACATCTTGAAAACATTGTGCCCCAAGCTCTGCGCCCTTTACAGGAACCGTAGTGCCCTACCACTGCTTGTTAGGCATGATCTATTTCAGAAAATTATACTCCCTATCTTCGACTATTGCGAAACAATCTACAGTGCTGCTCCTAAGTCTTCCCTTGCCTAGTTGGATACCCTTTTCAATGCTTTCTGTCACTTTGCCCTTCAATCCCCACCCTGCACTCATCACTGTACCTTGTATCATTTTTTAGTCTTCTGCTCCCTTGAGGGCAGGTAGTTCTCCCACTTCACCAAGTTCACTTTTCAATTTTGGGTCAATGCTCTCCCCTCCTACCTCTCCCCTTTACTTACTGCCCCACCTCACTCCTCCTGCCCTCACCATTCCACAGACTTGTGCACCCTAGGCATCCCTCATCATACCACCTCCATAGGCCAGGCTGCTTTCTCCTATCGTTTCCCAAAGCTCTGGAACTTGCTTCCTTCTCCTATCAGACATTCCTCTTCTCTGTCTTCTATCTCCCAGGCCCTGCACAACTACTTTTACCCAAGTGTTCTTGCATCTAGCCCCACCTTCTACACCCCAGCCCCACTCAGTGCTCTACCCTCATCCCATCCTCAATCCTATCTTTCATCTCCCTACCTATATAACTACTATCCCCCTTCCTGTTAGGCCCCTAGCCCCCTACCAACCCTTCCCTCCCTGCTTCCCTAATTCTCCTCTCCCTCCATCTGTTCTACTATCATGCCCTTATTCTTCCTCCCACCCTTCAATCCTCCTGTCTACCCCCCTTCCCTCGCCTTCTTTTTCTGCCTGATTCTATCCCCCTTGTAGTGTTTCTCTACATCCTGATGGGGAAAAATCAATCCTAGTTCCCTCCCCTCTTCCTCCCTCTTCCCCCTCCTCCCCTTCTGCCTGTTTCTAGTATCCCTAATGCAGCTGCAGCTGCTTCTCCACTATACCCTCACCTCTCACACACCCTTCACACCCATTTTTCAACCCATTACATCCTATCTTTTCACATACTAGCCCTACTGGGCTTGCATTGGCACTTAATCCTCTTGTATGTATCCTCATCCTCTAGCACTTCATTGTGATAGTTCAGCTACCTTCTATGTGTACTACCTTGCTATGCATTCAGATATCACTGAATACAATTGTTATTGTACATTTGTATTACTTTATATAAGTATTCTCTAAGCTCTCCCAACTTTGTAACCCCCTTCCCAGGACACTTCTGGAAATTAGCTGTTTTCAGCTCATGTTGTCTTTCCTGGTGAAACATTTTGCAAATAAATATTAAAAAATAAATGATTCCCCAAAGAGAGGGCAGATAAATTGCCCTGTCTTGGCATATGCAGAAGACCCTGCATTAATCTTTCTGTCTAGATCTGGATTACAAAAGAAGTTAAATTCTTTATATGCATATGTAGAATCCCATAACCTACATGTTAATAAGAACAAAAGCCAGGTCATGACTCTTGGCTTTAGAAATACATCAATCAAATGGATGGCAAGCAAACATAGGATTAAGACAGTAAAATCCTAGCTCTACTTGGGTCTTTTGTTTTCAAGTACAGGGAGTTGGGAAGTATAGTACATACAAAATCTCAGGTTGTTAAGCTCAAACAAATAGTGGGGGTGCTTCTAAGATTTAATAGAAAATTTGGAGGCTCCTCTACCCTTCCACTCCTAAAAACTACTCAAGCTAAGTACATTCCCCAGGCCCAGTACTTGGTTGAAGTCTGGGGCTATAGGAAGCTTAAAAAATGGAAACTCCTTTAAATAATATTCTTAGATCACTGTTGAGATTGGGGAGTTCCATACCCATCCCTTTAGTAAGAGCCAAATTAGGTTTTCCTAGCTTTAAAGCCTTTGCTTTAGCTAGATTTGTAGAATATTGGATAACTGTTACCAGAATGGAGTCTGAAAGACTACCTAGGGAATGTCTTAGAGAAAAAGAAAGATGGAAAGATCTTTGTTGTAAACAGTCATGATGGTACATGCAGCTGATTGAAGCTTTAGAAATAAATGGCCTACAAGTTTGGAAGATGTATCAGGAGAAGGGGATCAGAATTAGTTTGCAATACAAAAATACTGTACCAGCAAAATTACAAATAGTGAAAAAATGAAGGCCTGCCGAAGTATTTCATCTCTAAGGACTGCTCCAAGGTTTGTCAGTAATGATATTTGTCACACTTTTAGATACCATTTGGAGATTCTAACAGATCAGGAGCTCAGATTCATCTATGTTAGATATAGATGAGAACTCTTTAAAAGTAACACCCTGAAAGCAAGATACAGTAAGCAACCCAATGATGTATCTATTGTTTGTACTTGCACTAAAACAGAAAATTGCACCTGGTACAATTAACCAAGGGAATATTGGTTAGTTCCTATATGGTTGCAGATTGGTACTCTGGAGAAAAATGCACTTTTAAATATAATGATGGCAGCTTAGGATAACTTTTTGATAAACCAGGTTGCAGGATATTTTAGAGCTATCTCTATCACAAATGATTTAGTTTTTAAATGAACTTTATATATGTATTTATTGATGATATTTTGAGTATGTGTAATTTTTAGAAGTGTTGTAAAACCGTACCCTACATTTATGTCTTGTATATGAAGACCTTTTATTGTGAAATGTGCACTGATTTCTATTGTAATGATCTTTGATTGAACAAATAAAATCTTTTGACTTGACTATCTAGTTCTTCTATAATCAAATTGACAAAGAACAGCTTTAATCTTTTGCCACTCAAATGTGGCCATTCTTCCTGTGCTGTTACTCTCGGGAAGGGCATTTGCTTTCTTTGATTTTCTTCACATGGTTGATTTCTACTGCATGGTTCTAACCCAGACTTTGATTAACCTGATCTGTGTCCACTTTCTGAATTTCATACTGCACATTTGTTCCATCCCTTCTTATTTCCACATCAGTAGTCTCCTTTTCCTGTCTTCCAACTGTATTTCCTAGATCCTTCTACAACAAATTAATTTCTTTCTCCAATTCAGCTAAATGGTTTACCATATTCATGGTCTCCTTATTGTTGATTTTCTCAATTACTTTAGGGTCATGCTGTAAACCAGCCTGAGCTTGAGGCTCAGTAATGATATGTAACTATTGTAATGGTTTCACCCTTTCGATACTTAATATGCTCCTATTCATACTGGGACTAGTTTCCAGATCGGAAGGGTCTGAAGCTTGCACTTTCTGCCTTTTTTCTTCCTTTTACCATTTTTTGTCTTTTTATCTTTAGCTACCTTAGGAGTGTCTAGAATATTATTTATACTAAAATCAGGTCTCCCATTGGTAGTAATCTATATTGAGTTCTATACCACAGAATCAGATTCCTTTGGGAGATTTATTTGGTCCTATTTTCTGATTACATCATTCAATCTAGCCCCATTTATAGCAATATCCTGTCTGGCTGTTTCTAGTTCATTTTTAAGCACAATCAACTACCCTATCAGAAGCAAATCTGCTGTGTATTGATGTTTTAAGGATATTATACGTTCTTCACTTAAACAATATGGTATGCACTGTTGCTCATTAGTACTGTTGTCCATCTCACTATATAACTGGGAAGACCTGAAAGTCTTAGTTTTATGTGTAGTCTGTGTCTCAATCTATTTAATCCCATCTATTGTGGGTTGCAATTCTGTTGTCAAAGAATGTAATTCTGCATCAGACAAAATTATTCTGTCATTATCCTGAGAGGCAGTACTATAGTAAATCTGATCCAGTCTGCTATTTCTCTGTATATTATCATGTGGCAGATTTAGATAGCTATTTTCTTCTGAAACCTCCGAAGAGATATCAGGCACTTCACTATCATCTAACTCTTCTCTATCCTTATTAGGATCTAAGTCAGGAGATTTTTCTAAACTGTTAGTATCCCCAGCTTTTCTGTATAATGTAGGTAGGGATATACTTGACATCGATATGGGAGTCAAGGTCAGTTCTTTATAAGAAACATTATTCACTTTTAAATGGTCAGTAATTTCTGTTTGTTCGCTATTTCCTTTTTCCTTACAGCTGTTTTTCTCCCCCTTCATTTGAACCATGTCTGATAAATTATGTAGCAGAGAACAGTCCCCCTGGATCATTCTCTGCAGTCTGGTGTTGACCATTCTGTTTAAGTAATAATTCAGCTTTATAGAGTAACAAAAAGTATATATTAAAGCAAGCAAACAAGCAGAATAGAGCAAGAGTACTGAATCAAAAGTGCTCATAAATGTTGTTACATAAGTCCCTTGCACATGGATAAAAGACTGAAAACTCACACTCAGCAGTTCTTTCTTATCTCTTGGTCCTTTATATGTTCGTAAATAGAGAACTCTCTAATTTTCCTCATACAGTTTTTTCATTTTCTGAGTTCTCCTAAATTAAGGCTAAATTCTGGACCCATATATTCTCAGGAAAAATCACAGTAAAGTTAATAGCTCATCAAAATCATTCTCCTTGAACTCATTTTGCAACAAGAAAAGCTGCAGCTCCTTATTTAAGCCTGATCCTGAGCTCATTTGTACTCTGAGTCCTCTCAATAAAGTCGGTAGCTCAGCAGAATTGTTCTCCTTTAATTCATTTAGGAACAGGAATAACTGTAGCTAGACTCCTCAGGACAATAAATGAGCTTAAGAAGAAGGAAAAGGAAACACAGCTTAGCCAAAACTAGCCAAAATTAAAATTTCTACATACAGTAATGTATGAGACTCGACATTATAATATTTACAAGTCCTGTCTACTACGACAAGATAATAAATTATGCACCCCACTGCCCTCTTAACTTAAAAAGTAACTTAAAAAGTGATTTAATTCAATAATAGCTCAATAATAATTTACTTCATTGTTGCATTGTGATTTTATCACAGAAAGGTTCACACCAATAATTCAGCTCCAGTTAGCACTATGCAACTTTCTAGCCAGTGTGACTCTGTAACCGCTGGAGAGTCTGCAATCATAAATCTCAGCCACCTCGGACAGAACAAATCCTTTTTCCAACACTGAAACAACTTCAGTAAATTTTTCAGTAAAAGAACACTGAGAACTCTCCACTCTCCTATGTCATGTACCTTTTGCAGTCAAAAAATGGGGACACTGTTTACCAGATGCCAGCACATGCATTATAGTGCTTTGGTCATGTGATCTCCAACGCATGAAATTTTAAGCTACTAAAATACTCAGATTCAGATTAAAGATGTTTTAAATCACCGCTGAAATCTGTATATAATCTATATCCTAATACTGTGCACTATGTACTATTCATTACTGTACAAAGTGTAAAATATAAAATATAAAAACACGTTCTTAGCCACAGGCAAAAAAATTAAAAGACAAAATAAAGATAGTTTGAGGAGAGAAAATAAAATATAAAGAGAAAAAAATCCCACTCTCCTTTTTAGTTGAACTCTCCGAATCATATCTCCTCTATGAATAGAGAACCAAACTGATACAGCAGTCAACAGCTATTATAAGGAGAACACTCCCCAATGGCACAAAACTCCTCGGACTCTAGGGAGCAGAATTTGTTGGTGAAACAATACTCAAGTTGTTCCTGATAATCTGCCATTCGCCTCCGCAGGGCTTGTGCCCTCTTCCATGGAGGACAGGCTGCGCCACCACCTGCACTCCAAGTACCTATGAAGAAAAAGACAGGGGCAGGAAGAGTGGTACACTTAAACCAGCAACACAAGATGATCTGAAAAGAACCTCATACGTTCATGGTATGGATAGGCAATGATGGCATACCTGTTAAAATATAAAACAACGCCTTGTGAAGTTCCTACTCTCTCTGCTTCTCCACATCAGTGAAAAAGTGATGGAATTGCTCCTTACCAAGACTGATGAGTGGCTTCACCCCATTCACCAAAAGCAGGTTTCATTGCAAGCAATAATGGCTCAAATGATGTGAAATGCATCAGTGATGGGGGATTTCTCAGGGTGTCATGCATGACACACTCTCTTACTCTCATTGTGCAGGAGTTTCTAACCAGTCTTGATATCAAGGCCATGATGAATGTGGTTGGTTACATCTATGTCCACTTTGTCCATTCGGGAAAAGCCCGTGACCAACTCTGTCATCTACAGATACTTAACAAACTGCCTCAGCACTGTATGAAGCTGCATGATGTCACCAGATGGAACTCAACACTACACATGGTTGAGCACTTGTACGAGCAGAATAAAGTCATATCTGAATACCTGCTGCTACATACAAGCCATAACAGTGCTGGAGTATCCATGTCTCTGACAACAGAGCAGTGGTGTGAAATGGACAGCCTGACCATGATTCTCAGTCCATTTGAACATGCACCACAGGCAGTGAGTGGGGATACTGACTGTGTCTTTCAGTCCATTCCACTAATATGTGCCCTTAGGCAGACACTGGTGAATGTGCAGCAAGTGCTGGAGGCAGATGGCAATAGGGGAAGTTGTGCCTTAATGGAACACATGCTCCATGTCATAGACTGCAGGGCATGTATTTCCAGCATTCTGCAGTGTGAAGATTTTAGGATTGCCACCATGCTGGACCCACGTTACAAACATGGGCTGGCATCAGTAATTGAAGATGGGTGTCTACAGGTCCAAAAGTTGACCGATCTTCAAATAAGAAGGGTAGATGGGGCACAGATGCTAAAGACACATTTATCTAAGACACAACATGAAACTTCAGAGAGACCGGATGTTGTTACCACCACCTTACATGAGAAAGGTGTTAAGAAAATATTCAAGTTAAAAGAGGAAATGCCAAATCCCATTACTGATAGGTTAGATCAGGTGGGAGTTGAAGACATGGAAGAAAAGGAGGAGGCTGATGAGGCAGCAGGACTGCAGGCAGCGCAATGCATGGTAGATGCATATTTGGGGAACACATGGCGCCTTACCATTGCTAACAAACTCTTGTTATGCTGGTGAAGCAAGGTGATTGAGTGGCCAGCACTGACCTCAAGTTGCAATGAAATACCTCAGCTGCCCACACCCAAGTGTCATGTGGAGCGTGTCTTGAGTCCATCTGGGGCCATTGTGCAGGACAGGGGCACAAATCTGTCACCCAAAAATGTTGGCTTGATAACATTTATTTAACTGAATGAGGAGCACATTCCACACAAGACAATCATGTCCATGTTCCTGCCACATGAAGGTGGTGATAGTGGTGAAGATGAAGAGCAAGGTGTTGTTAGCATTAGTAAATTGTCTTCCACTAATGAGGTGGATGAAGCAGTAATGGAGAGAGGATTCCTGTCTGGTGACAACTCCAATCTGGAAGACTGTGATGGATGCTTCCTTGATTCAGATGAAGCATAAAAAACGGTGTTTTGTTTCCCTCCTTTCCCCTCATCAGTATAATCTTTTTCTTTTTGATTCACAATTCTGTTATTTTCAGTAATTTTACTTTTTCCCATCCCTAGTTGTTGAGCTTCTTTTTCCTTGCGCCTATTTGATTACCTGCCTCCAACACCTGAATGTGATGTCTACAGACAACGCCTGTTCCAGCCAGCAAAATACAGCACTGTCTCCTCCTCCTCCTCCTGTGGCCTGCTTGGGCCCACATAGCCATGAACAGCATGGGCCACCACATCCACACCGATGAAAAAATTCTCCTGACTCTAGGGAATACTGTATGGCTTGTTCCTATGGTGTGAGTTACAAACTCCCTGACTTAAAAACTCATATAAATTAATCCTATGTTCACTCTGAGATAATATCTACTGGATTTGGAATTGACAATCCACATCATGTGAAGCAGCTAAAAATACTTTACAGAGAATCCGGAATAGATACCAGGGATGGTACCATCACATCTCTACTGCAGCAGTTCAATCTGGAACTGTATGTCAGGATACTTAAGCCAGCCCTCCAGCCAGGCAACTGGTCAAGGCAGCAAGACCTCAGCTCCAGCAAGGCCTATTTTTGTCTGCTGTGATGGTGAGTCAGTTTCACTGTTGTTCACAGTCCTTATCCTCACTGGTGGTAGGTGACTCCAGTTCTCAGCCTCATAGAAGACAAAATGCCTTCCACCTTACTCAGAAAGACTTTAAAAATGCTTTTCTTTCATTCCTTTTGTCTTCCTACAAGCCTCAGCATTCACAGGAATGACTGCCAAAGGCAGTAGCAAAGTCATACAGCTAATAAACAGAGAGGAGTTACTTCCTACACCAGCTCAGAGGCCCAGATCTGCCAGTACACAACATGACCAGCAGTACTAATGTAATAGTATCATTCTGATTTTCTTTTTTTTTGTTCTCCTTTTCCACAGGTACACAATATGCCATGGTGGGCAAAGGGAGGATAAATAATTTCTCATTTTATTCACAGGTGACAAGAATAGTAAGACAGAGTCAACAATGGCCATATTGTGTGGTCGCTGCAGTGGCCAAGTGAGGCAAAACAATTTCTCTTTTTTTTCAAAGGTGACAGGTATAGTAAGACAGGGAGTAACAATGGCTATACTTTGCAACCATCGAATTGTCTGAGTTGAGGCAAAATAATTACTCTTTTCTTCACAGGTGACAGGTATAGTAAGATTGAAAATCAACAATGGCTATACTGTACAACCACCACCACAGTGGGTACTTGAGTAGAGTCTACATAATCTTTTCTTGTCTTCACAGGACTCCTGTACTGCTGTCTCCTGCTCCAGCAATCAAGTCAATGCCATCTTCTTTTCATGGACAACATTGCAAAAGACAACTACTGATAATTGCCTTTAATTAGAGCAACAGTAAGAGAAATCATAGAAACATAGATTTTGATGGCAGATAAGGACCGCTTGGCCCACCTAGTCTGCCCATTTCCCTACCTACAGGATAAGCTGCAGATCCTAGTTAACCAACAGCCTATTTCTTCTTACCCCCCAAAAGAATAGCCTAATGTATGTCCCATGTATTCTTGAATTCTTCCACAGTTTTAGACCCCACAACCTCCTCAGGAAGGCTGTTCCATGCGTCTATTACCCCCTAAGTCACCCCCTCTATCTTTAAATTGTGCCCCTTTGTTCTTGCACATCTCTTTTTCTGAAAGATGCTACCCTCTTGGACTTTGTTGATTCCACTGAGTTACTTAAAAGTTTCTATCATGTCCCCCCCTTCCTCCTTTCTTCAAGGGTATACATATTAAGCTCCTTTAGTCTCTCCTCATATGGCTTCTCTTGCAGGATCTGCACCATTGTAGTCGCCCTCCTCTGGACTGCCTCTATCCTGTCTATATCCTTGCGGAGATGGGGTCTCCAGAATTGGATGCAGTACTCCAGATGGGGTCTCACCAACTGTCTGTACAGAGGGATAATAACTTCCTGTTTTCTGCTGGTGATGCCTCTCCCTATACATCTCAGTATACCTCCTGCCCTCCCTAATGCCTTCTCACATTGCTTGCTAACCTTAAGGTCATCTGATATGATTATCCCCAGGTCCCTTTCCATTTTTGTTGTTGTTACTACCCCCCACACTGTAATCTTCCCCTGGGTTTTTGTTTCCCAGGTACATTATTTTGTACTTCTTTGCATTGAATCCAAGCTGCCATACTTCTGACCATTCCTCCAACCTTGTCAAGGCCCTTCTCATCCTTTCCATGCCTCCTTGTGTATCAACTCTGTTGCAGAGCTTTGTCATCTGCAAAGAGGCATACTTTTCCTTCCAGTTCCTCTGTAATGTCACTTATAAAGACATTAAAAAGGACTGGACCCAGTACTGAACCCTGTGGTACCCCACTAGTAACCCCTCTTTCTTCAGAGTGGACTCCATTTGCAATTACATTCTGTGTCCTGTTGTCCAGCCAAAGTTTTAGCCAGGCTACCACCCTGGGACCCACTCCCAGACTGTTTAATTTGACTATTAATCTTTTGTGTGGGACTGTGTCAAATGTCTTGCTAAAGTCTCGGTAGGCCACGTCCACAGCCTCTCCTTGGTCTACTACTTTGGTCATCCAGTCAAAGAAATCAATTAGATTTGTCTAACATGACCTTCCTGCTGTGAATCCATGCTGCCTTGGGTCCTGTACCCCACTGGCCTCTAGGTACTCAACAATTCTTTCCTTCAGAAGTGATTCCATCACTTTCCCTACCACAGAGGTCAAACTAACAGGTCTTTAGTTTCCTGTCTTTGTCTTGGTCCCACTTTTGTGAAGGGGAATCACATCTGCCTTCCTCCAGTCCTCAGGTACCACACCATCCTCCCATGATTTGTTAAAAAGGGTAATCATTGGTTTCGCTAGTTCTCCCCTTAATGCTTTTAGGATTTGGGGTGAATTCTGTCAGGCCCCATTGCTTTGTCCACCTTCAGTTTTAGGAGTTCTTTCAAAATCCTTTCTTCTGTGAAAGGACTGGGATCGATCCCCTATGAAGGGTGCTTCTGTTAATTGGATTAGGCACCTCCCCCTCCTCCTCTTTTGTGAATACTGAGCAGAAATATTCATTCAGTATCCCTGTTTTTCACTGTCCCTCTCTGCCCACCCACCGTCCTTTCTATTCAGCCTCGCTATCCCTCCCTTTGTCTTTCTACGCTCCCTGATGTACCTATAAAAGGTTGTATCCCCCTTCTTAACCGAGTTGGCTATCTTTTCCTCAGTTTGGGCCTTTGCTATTCTGACTTCCCTTCCTGCTTCCTTCTGCCTTAACTGGTACAAGTCTTTGTCCTGCTCCTTCTGTGTTTCCTTATACTTCCTGAATGCTATCTTTTTCTCCCTGACTTTCCCCTCCACCTCTTTTGAGAACCATAGTGGCTTTTTCTTTCATTTTGATTTGTTTATTTGCTTCACACAAAGGCTTGTTGCCTCTGTGATGGTAGTTTTGATGTTTCCCCATTGTTGCTCCACCCCTCCTTCTTGCCTATTTGCTAGCACTTTTCTAAGGCACTCTCCCATCTTGCCAAAGTCAGCCCTCCTGAAGTCCAGTACCCTCACTTTTGTATGGCTTAACTCTGTAGCTGAGTTTATAGTGAACCACACTGTTTAATGGTCACTTGTTCCCAGATTACAACCCACTTCTAGGTCTGAGATCCTCTCACTGTACCCATTTGAAAGTATGAGGTCTATGATTGCTCCCTCATGAGTGGGTTCCAAAACTAGCTGTCTGAGGCATGCCACCTGTAGGGCATTGAGAATGGCCCTGCTCTTGAATGTGGCTGCAGCAAATGTGCTCCAGTTAACATCTGGCATATTCAGGTCTCCCATCAACAGTATCTCCCCTTTCTCTGCCATCCTAAGAATGCCTTCTATCATATCCTTGTCCATTCCCTCCCCTGACGTGGGGGTCTGTATACAACCCCTGTGTGGATTGTGGTGCCATTTCCAGTCTCCAAGGTGACCCACAGTGCCTCCTCTCCTCCCTGTTTACTCTTTTTTCAGTTGCTTTTACCCCTTCCTTTACATAGAGAGCTACTCCTCCCCCTCTTCTCCCTTCCCTGTCTCTCCTGTAGGTTATATACCCTAGTATGGTAACATCCCAGTCATGGTTCTCTGTGTACCATGCGTCTGTGACTGCTACGATATCCAGGCATCCATCTTCCATCAAGGCCACCAGTTCAGGGAGCTTGTTGCCCAGACTATGGGCATTGGTACTCATTGCCCTCCATTTCCTGATGGCCTTACTCCTTTTTGCCCCATCCCTGTCCTTATTGCCTTTGTCATTTTCTCCATTTACCTCTGCCCTTCTCCCTATTGACATCTCTATCTTGGTGTCACTTTCTCCATTTACCCGTGCCCTTCTCCCTATCAACATCTCCATTTACCCCTGCCCTCACTGCACCAGAGTCAGCCATAATAATGCAGCAATTACAGTACTGTGCATGTGTGATACTCGCACATGTGCAGTTTGCCCTGGAGTCAGCCTTGCGCAACATGGTGGTGCTGACATAGCTATGTGTAACAACCCGGTCCCCTCAGGTTACTAGAATACCAGTAGTGCTAGTCTTAGGCAGGTAGGAAAAGGCAGCTGATGGGGAGCTCATTAGGGGCTTTCTACATAATGACATCATTGTTTACTCAGCTAGCCTGAGAGAAGGATGACTATGTCATTTAGAACTCTCATTGCAGCATAACCATTTTAGAGTGAGCTGCTCTTGGGGAGCTTATAATATTCATCGGTAAATTCAAGTGTGGCAGTTAGAGTGGCAGGAGGTCTGCCATTGGGGTTCTGTGAAAGGGATCCCTGGTATTTCTCACCATAGTTTGGTAAAATCTTCAGTTTGCCTGCAGGACTCTTTAGTTTCACTCCAGGGGGAGTGAGAGGGAAGGCAGTTCTTGTGGATCCAAGAGGCAATCCCCTGAAGTTCCTGGAGTTCACAGCTGCCTCAAGGAAGAACAATGAATAGAACCTGACAGCTACCAGAGAAAGAAAGGTGCCTTTTGTTCTTGCCATGACTGGAGGAAGAAACAACTAATCTTTGAGTACAGAATTTGAAACTGTTCTCTGAGGGAGTTGTCTGAGGTGTGTGGGCCCTTGATAAGGCTAAATCACACGGTCAGGACCCTGTTCACCACAACTGTTCTGAACTTAAAGTTAAAGTTGGGAGTCTTTAGCAATTCATTTGGGATTGGAGACTCATTTGGTATAACCCTGGAGGAATGGCAGAGGCTGTTTGGGACAAAGGGTGGGAGGAACGCCATCTGGAGTTTCAAGCAGGGCTAAGTGGTTCATGGATGGGCACCACTGTTACCTTGGCAAAGACCATGTACCAGGAGGATTTTAAAGTGTATGGCACATCCCACAGATATACACTTTGGAAGAGAGATAAAGATGTTTTTGTGGAAAACAGTACTGCCTAGCAAAGTGTGCCTGTATTGCAATGACAAACCATTTGAGGATCACCCTTGCTTTAAGTAACATCTGTAAATAAAGACATACTGCAAAATATCAGTTACTACTTTGGACATTCTGCTGGTTGCTTCTAGTGTGAATGTTATTGAGGTCCCTCAGCAGTTAGGTCTAGCATATGCCTAGCATCCTCTCCACTGGACCTGGTTGTAAACAAAAAGGTCTGTTTTAGTATGTACCCCCAACCCCTGCCCTGTAGATAATGAGTCTGGTATACACTCCAATGCTAGGGGTGGTACCATGAATGTAGTTCTGCCAAAAGAAAATTGTATGCCATGTAGTTGGCAGTAGTTCTTTTAAGAGGGGGTGACGGCTAGCCAAAGGTGGCATGGGGGTTACATATGTATGCACTATACTTGTGCATGCACACTTTAAGTCAGCACCATCATGTTGCACATGGTGGCTGTCACTTCCACACTTATGGAAAAGAAAAGTAGTGCCCCAGGAAGTGGGTATGTTTTTGTGGCCCACAGAGGAGAAGGGTTGCATAAACAGAAACACTGGAAACTATGCTGGAACACTGTGGCAGAACATCAGACAGTGGTCTAGTTACATGCTTCCATAGTGATCTTATATAAATCTGATGATGACATAACATCTGTGGAGCTTGGCCAACACAGCCATACAAATCAGACTCAGAGGAGACTATTAACAAACTAGAGATCTGGTCTGGGAATTGCTTATCATCACAGTCACTTTCTCATTCTTTTCTAAGATGTAATTTATGGTAAATGTGCCTCAACCATATTGATCTCAGTGCTGGTAGACTACTTCAGGTTTCCCCCTGATTGTATTAGGTAGGGGTAGTATCAGTCTTGAAGTGGTAGCTGCTGATGGTGGCATGCTCTGAAAAAAATTGGTCCCCGTGCTTGTCTGCACATTTCAGAAATGACCCCTTTCCTTGTTTTTGCTGTAAAAAAACTGACCCATTTAAAATAAAACCAGGGAGCCAGTGATGGTCTCCTCCCCCAACCCTTTTCACTTCAAGTTAGGAATGTGATTATGGATTTGCATTAGATGTACAGTGGCAGCCATAGATGTATAATATTGCTAAACAGTAAATTGTATGTAAAAGTCATTTTTTTGAATGTGTGCTTTCTTAATGTTGTCAATACCACTCCACCCAATTTGTACTCTGCCCCTGGATTTATGTGCCCCAAGTGCATTATTTTACATTTTTGTGTTCAGGACAAAAATGTTTTTCAAATGAGAGTAGTCTCTAATCTAAATTCTTTATTTTTTTTTAACTGCCATCAGAAATATGAATTTTGAAAAAAAAAATGGAAATACAGATAATAAGATGACCATGTTTTATAAAATATAAGAAATTCAGATTTGTGACTACCTTCATTTGAAAGGTCTTTTTGTCCTGAAACATTTTAGACCAGTTATTTTTGTGCACCTGGAATAACTTTAAAGATATTTAGATCTGTTTGGAATGTGTGTACATTTGTTAAGAATTCTGCACAATGCCTTAGGAAGATTCTCAATGAAAAGCAGTTTGGAGTTCTGTCTCCAACATTCTAACCACAGAATGGGTCTGAATGAGTTAAACGGGCAGAAATTTATTACTTTTGTGCAGGTGTTTGAAATGTCTCTATTTTCATAAATTATGTTCATACCTCTAAAGGATCCCTATTTAATTGTACCTGAATAAAAGTCGAAGCTGTCAGTTGCACTTTGTTTTGGTTTTAGATTTATAGAATTGTTATTTAATACAACAGCAGATTAGGTACATATGGAAGCATGTTGATACATGGACATATTAGGATAACAGCATCTCAAATACAAGGGGGTCTGTGTTAGGTTTGGGTTTTGAATATACACAAACACTAATCACTTGTTACAGAATTGCAGATACTGTATATCATGTTTAAGACAGTATAACTTTGACTATTCATGAGTAATATGGACTTATTGAACACAGAGGGCTAGATATTCAGAGCAGTTGTGAAATGCACAACCAAGATGCACTGGCTCAACCACAGATATGTGCCACAGAGCCATATTCAACCACAGCATATGCACAGTGCAAATCACATTGCACAGAGGAGCAATGGTAATGTATGCAGCACAAGTCCAAGGGGGCGTGACAATGAAAATGCAGCACAATGGCATAATTTAGCTGAAAACCACAGTGCAAGTCTGGAGCAAATCACCAGATGTGTCAGTCAGACTTGAGTATATAAAAACAGGCTCAGACACAGACACAGCAGATGCACAAGCCATAGCAGGAGACAGCAATGGATGCAAGACCATTCCTGGTGGAGGGGGTAATGATAGGTGTGAGGAGGAGGGAGGAGCACTAAAGTAGCCAAGGAAGGGTGATACACCCAACACAGACGGTACCATGCCCACCTCACCTTTAAGGATTACAGTGATATGGAGATTGTGTGCTGGTACCAGCTGAACAGGGCAATTCTGAGGCAGCTCTGTGAGCTGTACCATGATGAGCAGCAGTCACCCACCAGATGGAGTCATGCTATGTCAGTGGAGACCAAGGAGACAGCAGTCATGTGCCTGCTCACTATGAGCACCTTCCAGACACCAACGGTTGCAACCACAGGGATCATCCAGTCAGCTACATCCCATCTCCTCACACAGTTCCTCAGTGTTCTGCTGCCACATGCTTCGGAGTTCATATGATTCCTGAGCACACAAGCAGAGCATACAGCAAACATGCAGGACTTCCACAGGGTGGCGCGCATGCCAGGCATGATTGGAGCCATCGAGAGGGAGCAATCTTAGACCTGGTTCTCTCAAATGGAGATGAAGAGAGGATCACAGATGTAGAAGTGGGTAGCCATCTGGGAACTAGCAACCATCGAACAGTATGGTTCACAATAAACACAGTAATAGAGTCAAGCCATACAAAGGCAAAAGTACTGGACTTTAGGAGGGCTGACTTTGCCAAAATGGGTGAATGCCTAAGGAATGCACTAGCAAATGGGCAGGAAGGAGGGATGGAAGAACAATGGGGAATAATAAAACTGCCATCACAGAGGTAACAAGCCTTTGTGTGAAGCAAATTAACAAAAAATAATAATAAGAAACCACTATGGTTCTCAAAGGAAGTGGCAGTGAAGGTTCAAGAGAAAAGAAAGCATTCAGGAAGTACAAGGAATCACAGAAGGAGCAGGACAGAGAAACTGTATCAGTTAAAGCAAAGGAAGCTGGGAAGGCAGTCAGAACAGCAAAGGCCCAAACCGAGGAAAAGATAGCCAACTCAGTTAAGAAGGGGGATAAAACCTTTTATAGGTACATCAGGGAGTGAAGGAAGACCAAGGGAGGGTTAGTGAGGCTTAATAAAGAGGAGGGAGGGTGGGCAGAGTGTGACTGTGAAAAGGCAGAGATACTAAACAAATATTTTTGCTCAGTATTTACAAAGGAAGTGGAGGAGGTACCTAAAACAATCAGTAGAAACACTCTGGATACAGAAGTTGATACCAGCCCATTTACAGAAGAAAGGGTTCTGAAAGAACTCTTAAAACTGAAGGTGGACAAAGCAATGGGGCCTGATGGGATTCATCCCAGGATTCTAAAAGAACTAAGGGTAGAACTAGTGACACCATTGACTACCCTCTTTAACAATTCATGGGAGGATGGGGTGGTACCATAGGACTGGAGAAGGGCAGATGTGATTCCCCTTCACAAAAGTGGGAGCAAGGCAGAAGCAGAAAACTGCAGACCTGTTAGTTTAACCTCAGTGGTAGGGAAAATGATGGAATCACTTCTGAAGGAAAGAATTGTTGAGTATCTAGAGGCCAGAGGGGCTCAGGACCCAAGGCAGCATGGATTCACAGCGGGAAGGTCATGCCAGACAAATCTGATAGATTTCTTTGACTGGGTGACCAAAGTAGTAGATCAGGGAGGGGCTGTGGACATGGCCTACCTAGACTTTAGCAAGGCATTTGACACAGTCCCACACAAAAGATTAATATATAAGTTAGCCAGCCTGGGAGTGGGTCCCAAGATGACAGCCTGGGTAAAGAATTGGCTGGAGAATAGGACACAGAGAGTAATAGTAAATGGAGTCCACTCTGAAGAAAGGGGGGTTACTAGTGGGGTACCGCAGGATTCAGTATTAGGACAGTCCTCTTCAATGTCTTTATAAGCTACATTGCAGGAGGGACTGGAAGGAAAAGTATGTCTTTGCAGATGACACAAAGATCTGCAACAGAGTTGATGCACAAGGTGGGTGGAAAGGATGAGAAGGACTTGGCAAGGTTAGAGGAATGGTCAAATGTATGGCAGCTTAGATTCAATGCTAAGAAGTGCAAGGTAATGCACCTGGGAAACAAAACCCAGGGAAGAGTACACAATGGAGGGTGAGATACTAACAACAACAAAATGGAAAGGGACCTGGGGTAGTCCTATCAGATGACCTAAAGGTGGGCAAGCAATGAGAGGGCAGCAAGGAGGGTGGGGATACTGGGATGCATAGGGAGAGGCATCACCAGTAGGAAACAGGAAGTTATTATCCCTCTGTACAGACAGTTGGTGAGACCCCATCTGGAGTACTGTGTGCAGTTCTGGAGACCCAACCTCCGCAAAGACATAGACAGGATGGAGGCTGTCAGAGGAGGGCAACTAAAATGGTGCAGGATCTGCACTGGAAGACATATGAGAGAGACTTAAGGAGCTGAATATGTATAGCCTCGAGGAAAGGAGGAGAGGGGGATGATAGAAACTTTCAAGTACCTCAAGGGTATCAACAAAGTCCAAGAGGGTAGCATTTTTCAAAAAAGAGGTGTGCAAGAACAAGGGGCACAATTTGAAGATAGAAGGGGAGGCTCAGAGGTAATTTAAGGAAGTATGTTTTCACAGACAGGGTTGTGGATGCATGGAACGGCCTTCCGGAGGAGGTTGTGGAGTCAAAAATAGTGGTGGAATTCAAGCATGCATGGGACAGTCATAAGGCAATTCTAGGGGGTTGGGGTAGGAAGAAGTAGGCTGTTGGTTAACTAGGATCTGCAGCTTATCCATTAGGTAGAAAATGGGCAGACTAGGTGGGTCAAGCGGTCCTGATCTGCCATTAAAATCTATGTTTCAATGTTTCTATGTAGACTGCACCCACACTTGTGTCGCACACCACTTAGCCCAGAGGGGGCAGCATACCTGAACAGGACGGGGCACCCGTCTGTCAACTGCCAGGTGGTGTGCAATGCCACTGGGCACATCACCAATGTCTGCATCACTCACCCCAGGTGTGCACATGATTCCTATATCTGGCACAGTTCCATTCTGTGCCAGAGATCTGAGCATGGGGAGATCCCCAAGAGGCACCTGTTAGGTGTGCAAGACATGGGGTTGGATGTGGGTGCAGCCATGCCATGAGCAGAAGGTGGTGGCACAGAAGCCATGGGACAGGTGGCAGGAAGCAGCAGGGGTGAGGTGTGTGAACAACCACTGCGATGTGACAACCATATCCTCTCCCCACACAGGTGATGGTGCACACCCACTGAAGCCCTGGCTGTTCACCCCCTACTAGCACCTGTCCACTGCCACAGAGGAGAGGTTTAACAAGGCACACATCGCCACATGCAATATAATCGAGCATGTCTTTGGCATGCTTAAGATGCTGTTCCATTGCCTAGACAGGTCAGGTGGTGCCCTACAGTACAGACCGTCAAAGGCCTGTGGTCTATTCCTCGCCTGCTGCATGCTGCATAACATGGCCATTGATCATGGGATAGCAGTCCAGGTGGATGAGGGCAACAGCAGTGATGAGGACAGTGATGATGGGCTTGAAGGGGGTGCACAGTCACCCTTGGGGAGGAGGAGGGACCCCAGGCTGGTGGGACAAGCCAGATGGCACAGGGCCACCATCACACAGGAGCACTTTGGAGACCAGAGGTAGGTGGAATGACACGCCTGCCATGCCAGCATGGACAACCACCCCACCCACAGTGGTGGACGGGCACACAGGGACACATGCAGTGACACAGGCACACACACAGCATGCATGGTGAACGCAAGGTCACATAGACACACACACAGCACTATGCCCAGGCATGGGCACACACACACACACGGACTGCAGGACATGGCATGGATCAAACACATGACACCAGTGCACAGGCACAGCCTGTGTGCAGCTGCCCTCATCACACCCACACCACAAGACCCAGCAGCCCAGACAGCACACACAGAGTGCATGCCCCACACCACATATGCACACCACCACACGCTCAGGGTGACACCAAACATGTGTGCACTAGGCAGAAGCAGACAGCAGGAAAGGAAAGCACACTCAGCAGGCCTACCACATGGTGCCACGGCCACCACGACCACAGGGGCAGCCACGCCCAGGCTGTTCATCAGCCACTGGTTGCACAACAGACACCAGGGGTGTGTCCAATACACTTATGGGGTGGAGGCCTGAGAACGTGTCCGGGTCCTCACTGGAGTGTAGAGCTGGGTGAACAGGGTGGCGCCTGGGGTGTTAGGGATGGGTACATTGGAGCCCAGCATCAGCCATGCAAGGGTCACCAGATGCCATGTCTGTGGTGTGGAAGTTGCACTGCGGGGAATCCGACATGTACGGCCATGCCCAGTGGATGCCAGTGATGTGAATCCAGCCACAATGGTACATGCTATGTGTGGTCCAGTGATGCGGTCATGACCTCCCGCAGATGTTGGATCTCATCAGTGAGCTGCTTATGACCATTGTCCTGCCACTCAGCCTGCTGACACACCTCAACCTGCAGTGCATGGATCTCAATCCTGAGCATTGCCAGGTTGTCCACAGATGCCCACAGTAGATGGGTGTGCTCAGTCAGCTGGACAGTGCCCTGTGCATCCTGAGGTGGACACCAGCCTGCTGGGAATGATGTGGCATGCTGAGCAATGTCTCTCTCCAGTTGACGCTGCACAGGGAACTGCACGGGAGTAATGTGGCTATAGGTGCACTTGAAGTGGCCCATGTGGCATACTGCCCAGTGGTCACTGCATCCAGCTGCCACTGTCCAGTCATCTGCTAGGCTGTTCCCAGCACAGCCATGCCCACAACAGCACCCCTTCTCATCAGGCACAGCGGTGGCATCACACACCACTATGTGGCTATGGATGGGGACAGCTGCGTGGCTGCTGGTGTGACACAGGTCCCCAACAGTACTTATGCCTGTCCCTGGACCCTGGCCACCATCCCATGCCCTGCACCATCCAGGATCAGTGTTATATCATCATCATCATGAGTCGGATGCACCCCTCCAGCTGCTTGCTCACGCACAGCATGGACAGGCCCTCACTGAGCAGGAGCTCTGACAGCACATCGTCTGACTCCAGCCCCAGTATGTTGAGCAGCCCCTCACTGTCTCTACACAGATGGTCTCTGTCCCGGATGACCATGGCTGTAGAAGGCACCACCTCCTTGGGTCCTAGGTTAGCGTCCTCATCCTGTGTCACTCCATGGAAATATGATGGCACTGGAAAACAGAAAATCAGAGTCAGTGTAGGCATAGCACCCATGCAGGCAGGGCCCATGCCAAGGGGTCCATGATGCCATGGCTGCCATCCACAGGTGCACCGTGCATGGCTGCATGCCTCACCCACATAGGCCACGCAGCGCAGTGGCAGTCCTGCCTGCATGAGACTGCCCATATCCCCCCATTCATGTCATGTGGTGACTCACAGTGCTGCAAGGGGCTGTCACCCATCTAGAATCCACCACCAGGAATGCCCACTATGGCAGTATAGCTGATGGTGGCCTCCACCAGATTCTCCATCACCGTCATTGCTGTTGCAGTGGGTGGCCTGCCACCCATCCTGCAGCAGGATGCCCTGATGGCTGCCACCTTCTCTTTAATGCAGTGTTTGTCTGTACTCACCTTCTTGTGACACTCCTGAGCACTCCTCTAGTGCCTACCATGGGCGTTGACGTAGGTGGCCACTGCATCCCACCCGACCGACCTGTCCTGCAGTGTTCCTGTGGCACCAATCAGTAAGGTCTCCCTGTCAAGGTAGGCCTCAAACAGGGCCTGCTGCTACTCCTTTGTGAAATTGGGCATACGCTTCATGCAGGCCCATGGTCCTTCGCTCCCTCAGCCTCAGACATTATGCTACCTGTGGACAGTGACAAAAATGGATGTCAGAGGCAGCATGGCACAGACATGCACTCTGTTGCAATGTCAATTTGGGTCTCTCAATCCCAGCATTAGCATCCCCTTACCAAAATAGTCCATGGCCTGTGCTGCGGCATGGCACTTTTCAAGCGCAATGCATGCAAATTGGCCTGTGCGTAATTGTAATGTAATGCTAATGAGCCCAATTGCGCCATGCATAGCCTCATGAGGTTATTTGCATATGGCGATTGAATATCACAGTTTTGCACCATGCTCAACCAGGATGTGCCAGACCAATCATGCGATCCATTACCAGGGCATGCGAGGTGCATTGGTGTGCAGTGCGCATGTGCACCACCATGTTCAGTGGCTTATCATGTGACCCTGTGCATTGCATGATATGGTCCACCAGTGCGCATGCTGTGCCTGTCATCTACTGCACAAACATGCGCATTGCACACAGGATGTGCCATGCTGTCTACAGGGCAGGGTGGAGCATGCATGCTGTTGTGCAGGGTTATGCCATGTGCCATCAGGGTCACAGTATGACCCCGTGCACCTGGCAGGCCATGTCACTGTGCGTATGCATGTTGCTGCATGATACAATGCCACAACGCACGCCAATCACACATCCGTGTGCTGTCCAATTGAATACAGCGGTCTGCTATTGCGCAATGTGCATGGGCTGCACTACGTGCATGCTGTGAAGGTCGCAACACTCTCCACTGAACTGTTGTACTGGTGCCATGGTGGGCAATACCAGGAGGTTACATTGGGCCCCTAACTAGATTGAGGTCAAAATGTGTAACCTTGCTGCACTTGTGGAGCCCTTTGCACCCCAGCTGTTTGGATAGGTTCCCTTACAGCAGCTGCGGTCCCAGGTGTGGGAGCAGATCGCCACTGACATGGAACAGTGCAGAGGGGTGCAGCGCACCAAGAAGCAGTGTCAGCACTGCTATGGGGACCTGAAGAAGAGGGATCCTGGATGTCTCAGAATGGCTCCAGACATTGGTGCAGCATAGTGCAGTGCCACAGCCAGGTGGGTATCCACATGCGTCATGCCTGCCCGCAGTGTACCTGTCCCAGGCTTCTGGATGCACAGCATGTGCAGCTGCTGTGGGGGCCATGGTTCTGGTGGGTGCTGCATGTCCTACATGACCACCATGTGCACTGCTGTTGTGCATGTTGCCATCATACAGGCACCGGGCCAACAGGTGGGTGGTGTCCTATCCTGTGCTGTGACAGCTGTGTGCCGGGGGGTGTTTGCCTGTCATTCCCCTCATGTCCATGTCTCTCTCTCTCCATCTATCCACAGGTCCAAAGGACCACAGGTGGGCCAGGGTGGCCGCAGACATCCAGCAATGTGAGGGCAGTGCTGTGTGTGCATCGGTGCAGCTACAGCCAGGTAAGCTTGTACGCACTGCTGTACTGTGCATCTGTGGTTCTTCATAGGTCACAGGGTTCTGTCCATGGTCACCACTGCCATGTGAGGACACTGCATGGGTGAGTGCATGACCCAGTAGACATGCCAATGGTGTCCTGTGCATGTGTACCATGTCCATGTCCACTGTTCCACCTGGGGGAGGGTTGTGTGCACTGACACCACTGTGTGTGCAGCCACAGGGTGCCTGCAATCACTGTTGTGTGGCCTGCATGTGCCCTGCTGAGCCCACTGCACTGCCATGTCTGCATGTCACACACGGTAGTCTGTACGCCATGTCATGGAGTACTGTGGGGACTGCAGGTGCACACCTCAATGCATGGGCCCTTGGGGGTCTGACCACTGGTGTGTGCATCTGCTGTCTGGTGCTCACATTTGGGTGGGCTGGGGTTCCATCTGGCATTTTGCTCATCACCTGTTCTGTCCTTTCTCCTAGGTCGGGCCGGTGTTCCACGTCATCAGCAGAGGTTGCCGTGGCTGGCAAGGACCATGTCTGTCCTCCGTGGCTAACAGAGGAGGAACAACACACTTCTGGCCATGCTAGAGGGAGTTGAGCAGCCACACCTGATGGAGACTGCAGCCCTGCGAAGGGTCATCTGGAGGCTGGCGGCTGCACTGCACGGCAGACATTGAACTGCCCCGGTCCTGTTGCGGCCATGATCCACACTTGCCCTGTCCTTCCCCTGTTGCTCTGCCCATCCTCACATCCCACTGTAGTGACCCCAGGACCCTATACCCGCATCCTGTGTTCCTCACCCTTCTATGCCCTGTTTTGCACTGTTGTTATTTGCCCTGTTGGCACTGATGGTTATGTCAGTAAACACATTTTGTGATACAATATCTGTGTCTGTGTTTCCTTTGCAGGTGGCATGTTGAGCCATGCTGCAGGTGTCTGTTGGTGTTCTGGGGCATGTCCATGGTGTCCCACTGCTGTCCCCTGTGGGCGCTGCTCATGTATGTGCTGGGCCTGCATGCCATGTCCCTGTCCTGTGCATATCCTTGTGTGGAAGGTGTCACACTGGCCTATGCTCACACTTGTGACTTGTGCCCTTGTCTGCCTGCACTGCCCTTCTGTCCACATGGCATGCTTCCCACTGCCAGTGTGCCCTGTGGTGCTGTGCCCTTCTCCAGTCCAGGTTGCAGCCCATGTGCATCTGGGTGGAGTGTGCCTCCCCCTTCCCTGTGCCACTGTCCTCTGTGTTTGTGTGTTGTCCCAGCACCATGGCCACTGTCCCCTGCAGTGCTGCCAGGTGGGTCCATGTTGCAGGGCTCTGACATTGGCATGCCATCGGTGTCAGTGGGTTGGTTGCCCTAGTGCCCTGTGCCAGTGTTAGCAGACTGGGGTCCTGTTTTTGCGATCCCATGGTGCCCTGTGGTGCCTCTGGGAAGGTGTGCCTTTGTTGTCTGTGTTTGGCAGTGCTGGTGGGGCACTGTACTACTGTGCAGCCCTGCCATTTTGTCCCTGTTGCTGTTGCCTTTGCTCAGCCCACTGGGTTCAGTTTTCTGAGTTGCTCCCATGCATTTCTGATTGCGCAGGTGCATGTGTGGTTGTGCTGTGGTGCATCATTGCTATTTTCAGTCTGCTTTGCGCCAGTGCATGTTGGTGGCACATCCTCTGAATATGGAATCCATCTACCCATGGCGCATCTGCATTATGCTGCACCATCCATTGCACACCCCTTGTGTGCAGTTCTGAATTTCTAGCCCAGAGTTTAAGAAAAATGTATCTGAACAGTACTCTGGGTAAAATTTGATTGACACCACTGTGTGAAACAGCTGGTGAATGCTTAATTTACACTAGGGCAGGTTCTTTTCTAACCTATTTTTTACTTAACACATAGATAGTTTCATATGTAAAAGACTTTTAACATTATTTACTATATATTGCTGAAAGAGCTACTGATGCCTGAAAGAAAACTTTGAAAAACATAATAAGTAGGTAAAACTATGCTTGTATTCCATATATATTCTAGATTTCTCCTCCCCATTATTTATTACTGAGGAAACATGCATGAATATGTGTGTTTTATCCCTTACAGTTACTTTAAAGTTAATCTGCCTCTATAGCTTATTCCCAACCTCAAGTCATAATGCTGTGTTGTGATACCACAATCTGCAGCCATGACAATAACTGTGATGTCACAAGCAGTGCAGTATGACCTCAGGTAGGGAGACAGTAACAGAAATAGATGAACTCTTCAGGAGCAAAATCCTGTTTTCATGCATTTCACCTTAACAATAAATAATGGGGAGGAGGAATAAAGAACTAATGTGAAATGCAAACTGAACTTTATTTAAATATTATGTTTTGTTGAAGTTCTCCTGAAGTTGTCAGCTGCTCTGTAAGCTTATTTTTCCTTGTGCTTTTTAATCATTGTCGTTTACTAATGCTAGAACAGACACACACACAGAGGGTTTTAAAATGAAGTTTAATTTGGTTATAGCTTTTCTCAGAGAGTGAACTTTCAAGTCAGTGTCATTTGACCTTGGTCTAGCTTTCTTTTGATGAAATGTTTGCTGTCTTCATATTGGTATGTTGTTTTTTTGAGTGCAGTTTTAACCAACAGGGTCCTTAACAACTTTTCATCCTTTTTTTTTGTATGATCTGGGTTTTGAGAAAGTATGTTCTTCTAAAACAACTGCCAGTGTTTTCTGATGAAGAATTCTGTGTAATCCAAATGCTAAAAGCACCTGTGTTCTTTTGCAACAACTCTGTTGGTCCATTAAAAGGTATCAAATCATCTGTTTCTGTAGATCTTTTGTTGCAGGGACCAATACAGCAACAAATTTTTCTGTGGATTCACGGTTTCAGAAATGTTATCAGAAACCTATCAGTACAGTGCCAACGGTTCTGAAACCATGAAGTGACATAGTCAAAACTCCAAATTCGTAGTTACATGAAAGGAACTGCACAGAATGGTGTCCATACAAATAAAACAATCCAAAACACAACTGACAGCTTTAGCTTTTATTCAGGCACAGTTAAATAGGGATCCTTCAGAGGTATAAATGTAATTTATGAAAATAGAGACATTTCAAACAGCTGCACACAAGCAATCAATTGCTGTCCACTTTAAATTAGGCATGACAAGAGATGAACAATGTGGTCTGGTTTAGAATTTCACTTGAGTGGCATAGTTATTTGCAAAACTGAGGCTGTTTAGAAATGCAATAGGAGTTATGCTAAACAAATGTAAAGCTCTCTAAAAGTTTACAAGTTACAGATAAAAAAATGAAAATTGTTCAGGACAAAAATACCTTTCAAATGAGCCTATTCATTAAGCTGCACTAATTATATTTTTTAAAGTATGGGCAATTGATTACCTCAATTGTCATTATTCATAGGAGGTACACAAAACAAATGTAAATATCTCTAAAAATATATACATTACACATAAACCATCATATGAACGTTGTTCAGGAAAAAATACCTTTCCAATGAGCCCATTCATTAAGCTGCACTACTTATATTTTTTAAACTATAGCCATCAGATTACCTGAATTTTCATTTTTCTTCACAATTGTCACCTTTCAGATGGCTATATTAAACAAAATCTAATGAATTCAGATTAATGACTACTCTCATTCAAAAGGTCATTTTGTCCTGAACCACATTCACTTTGGTTGTATATTGGTAACTTGTATACTTTCCGAGATATTTACATGTGTTTGGCATGACTCCTGCTGTGTTTACTAAGAAAGAGTACAAAAATGAGATTGTTTGGAAGATCATATTTTACAAAATATAAAGCATTTAGATTAGTGATTGTCCTCATGTGAAAGGTCTGTTTGTCCTGAACAACTTTCATACTGTTTTTTTTGTTTGTGTGTGTGTGCACCTTGAATAGTTTTAAAGATATTTAGAGTTGTTTTTGTAAGGTGTGTACATTTGCTCCCAGAGAAAAGCAGCTTGGAGTTATGTGTCCATCATTCTAAAAAGAAAGACTGGAGTATTTTTTAGCTGCCTTAGGGATTTACAGTGTTATGGAAGGATACACTGAAAACTACTAAAAAATGTGTTCAATGGAAACCCCTTTCAAGCTAAAGCAATATGTATTTATTTGCTTTTGGTAACTGGGTAGGTGCACTAGACATAACTGCCTATTTTCAGGAATGACCCGGGAGAGTACAAATCAAGGAACAGGTAAAAACAAATACATATACAGTGTTGTACAACAGGAGATTCCAAACAGTTATACAGAGGTGCAAGTAACATAGTACATATAGGAGGTGCATATCACACAGTATAATAGGAACAAAACAGACAAAAAGGCACAATTTACTGTTAATATTGTACAAAACATGACAGTGCTGTTGGTAAGTCAGCAAGGAGACAATTCCCAGGCAGAGACAGGGAACAAAGTGCATAGCTGCAGCTGAGGAAATGCGGGGATGGGAGAAATCAAGAGGCCACAGGGAAATTTAAGTGCAAGACAATGGTAGCTTTGCATGACTCATGAAGCTAGGGACATTTGCAAATGTCAAGGGAGGCGAGGTAATTGGAGATGCCTTTCTTGAAAGTGAGGTGGGATTTGGAGTGCCTAACATCAAGTGGGAGAGATTTCCAAAATTTGGGGCCATAGAAGGAGAAGGCAAGTTCACACATCCTGGTAGAGAATTTGGGGACAGATAACAGAGCTCAAGACATGGAACAGAGGGAATGAGGGTAGTCTATGGGGGTGAGCATAGCAGCGAGTGTGGAGGGGCTAGAAGAACAAATAATGTTGTCAGTCAGACAACCTAATGAATAAGCCCGACGTGAGGAAGGAGACAATCAGTGGAGGTCAGAGTAGATAGTACAGTGATGCTTAAGACAAGGATCAGATAGCGCAAATCTACAGACATTGCTGTAGGCAATGTCCCACATTTGCAAGATGCTTGCCTGTGCCATAGCCAAGACAGGCAGAGCGTAGCAGAGCCCAGGGAGGAGAAGGCATTGAGCGACAGAGATCCTGGCGGCAGGGGTCAGAAACTGACAGACTCGGTAAGCCAGTCTAGTTTTAGCATTGACTGAGTTGCAGACAGCTTTGACATGCAGAGAGAAGTTAAGAGTTGGATCCAGCATGACCACTAGGTATTTGAAGGACTTAGTTACTTCCACAAGGAAGCCATCAAGACAAGAAACCTGGAGAGACAGAGTTGAAGTGACAGATTTCCTTTGTGACCCAAAGAACATAACCTGGGTCATGGTAACATTAAGCACCAGGTGGTGGGACATAAGCCAAGTTTGAATACAATGAAGATCAGAGGAGAGGTGGGAGTTAATTTCATGAATATAGCTAGAGGAGACATAGAGAACCAAGTCATCAGCATAGAGTAAGGAAACACTGTGGGAGGGCACAGAAAGTAGGTTATTGAACAACAAAGAAAAGAGAAGGGGCCCAAGTATGGAACATTGTGGGACACCCGAATGAAGCAGGGCAGGGGCAGAGAGAACTTTATGATAGGAGATAGACTGGATGCAGCTCCATAGATAGCTGGCAAACCAAGCAAGTGTGGATTGGGAGGTGCCAATAGAGCCTAGTTGATTCAGGAGCAGGTTGTGGTTAACCGAGTCAAACACCTTTGACATGTCAATAAAAACAGCCCCAGTAAGCTGACCTTGGTCCATAGCAGATTTGATGTCACTGGTGAATTGCACTAGGGCCATGATGGTGCTGTGGTTTGACCTAAAGCCATGCTGAGCAAGAGACTGCACGTTAAAGTTGGCAATAAAGTTAGACACCTGGCGAAGGATAAGCTTCTCCAGGAATTTACTGAGGGTCGGCAGGAGCACAATGGGACGGTAGTTTGTTAGATTTTTTTGGATCACCCTTTTTTAACACTGGGATAACCCTGGCATTTTTCCAGGAGAGGGGCACAGTACCCAAGTTAATGGAGAGGTTGAACAATCGCATGATGGAGGTGGCAAGAAGAGACATGCTTAATTTGAGAATTCTGGGTTCCAGTCCATCAGGGCCTGTACTGTCATGGGGAGACATCATGTTAAGAGCTCATAGGACATCCAACCTGGAGACCAGGTGGAGAATCAGGGAAGGATGGGATGGGGGAAGGTCAGGGGTGGGAGATGTGGTGAGGGGGGACCGTCAGCATCAAAACTAGGGAGGGCGGTAAAGAGTGAGCAGAAAGCATTACCTATGGTATTGGGGTTGTTACAGGAGGTGTTATTTATTAGAAAGTCATGGGAGGTTTGGGATGTGGAGCATCCCATTATGTGGTTTATTTGTGCCCAGTACCTTTTTGGGTTACTAGAGGTGGCGTGAAGAAGGCCTCTATAGTCATTGTTTTTGGCAGTCTGTAGCGCTTTCTTACAAGATTTACAAAGGGAGCGATATGCGATGAAGTCAGAGAGCAGGGAGGAGGTCTTCCATCTGGTCCAGAGTTTGTCCCATGCTTTAATTATATGTAAAAGAGGGCTAGTTAATCATTTGGTAGGCAGGCCCCGTACTCTGCGCCTGATGGAAGGAATGTGCTTGGACTGCAAGGAGCGCAGAGAGTTGGTAAAGTATTCTACAGCCAAGTCAATGTTATTGGTCATGAATATGGGGGACCAGTCGACATGCTGAAGATCCCTTAGAAAAGCTGAGGTGTTGAGGGCAGAGAAGTCAGACATGGAGATGATTTTGAGTGGGTGGGAGGGGGGCTGGCATCCCAGACACAGGTGACAGGTGAATGGTCACTAATGGAGTCCAGTAGCACAGTCACGGAAGAGATTCTGTCTGGCCTGTTGATAAATACTCAGTCAAGGAGGGTGTGACTATTACCATTGCTGGAATGTTGCATAGGCCCCGAGACAAGCTGGGTTAGGCTGGCCTTGCTTATATTAGAGTCAAGGACAGGGAGGTTTGGGCTGAGCCAATTCTGATTGAAGTCACCTAGATAAATTACTTCATTGTTTTTGGTGGCCCGAGGGAGAAAAGCCAGGAACTTCTCAAGCCCATGTTTGCAGGAAACTGGAGACATGTAGGTGCAAACAATGTGCAGTTTTTTTGAGTCATCCAGCAGAAGCAGTGCATAAAGTACCTCACAGGACACAAGCGAGGGGCATGGTAGTAAGGTTAGGTTTAGATAAGTCTTGTAAAATAGTGCCAGACTGCCACTACTTTTTGATGCGGGCAAATCAACCCAGAATAAGTTGTTCTGGGGAGGGAACACTGAGAGTCAGGGAGAGAAGGCTTAAGCCAGGATTCAGAAATTGCAAGGAGATAAGGCCTCTGAGTGGTGGTCCAAGCTTCAAGTTCTGCATGATTAGCCACCAAGCTTCTTATATTAAGGTGGTCAATTTTTAATCCTCTGGAACGTGGCCCAGGGGAAGAACCAACTGAATAATGAGGGAGCCTGTGGCCACTGGGCCAGGGTTAGTTTCCATATCACCTGCCAAAGATAAGGAGAGGACAATAATCCAGGTAGCAGCAATCAAAAAGGCGAGGATGGTCCTAGCTTTGGAGATGCATTCAGATATGCTGTAAGACCTAGTCAGGCAAAGAACGAGTTTTGGGCAAGAGTGTTCAATATGGTTATTGAGTCATTTGGGGAGTGGTAGTAGATTGGAGAAGGTAAAGTCCTTCATGTCTGCAGAAAAGCCTAAATAATTCCACTGTTTCTACATATCAGTCACATATTCCCACCTCCAAAAATTTAAGAAACAACTATATTAAGTATATTCTTTCAAGCAGTCTGGCAAAGCAGGCTGATCCCCATTAAAAGAAATATAACGTACTTACCAGTAGCACAAGGAGGCTTAGGGATGATTAACCCCATTACCTTTTTTATAGCATCTTTTTTTGTACAAATTAA
Organism: Neoceratodus forsteri; assembly: GCA_016271365.2. Taxonomy (NCBI): domain Eukaryota; kingdom Metazoa; phylum Chordata; order Ceratodontiformes; family Ceratodontidae; genus Neoceratodus; species Neoceratodus forsteri. The sequence goes on from CM057449.1 coordinate 1,608,185,735, forward strand.
AGCCTCCGCTAATGTACACAGGACAGGGATGAACTGCATTTTTGCTGCTATCCTGCGCACAATAGTTCCATCAATGGAAGCAGTGGCATATTATAATACTAAAGCAGTCAATGGCAACCTAGAATACATCAGAGAGATTTTTTTAAAACTATAACAATGGAAAATTACCAGCTGGATGATAGTGACTAAACATAGAAAGGAAATATACACATGGATTCAGCCAACACACTATCAGGAAGCTATAACATTTCCCAGCTGTCCAGATACATACATTTCTTCCCTTCTACACCTTTCCAAAGAAAAAAGAATACCTGAAAAAATGTGGGACCTGCATTGGCTGAGTTGCCACGAAGAAATCAATGTTAAGTCAAACCATAAACCTAAGCAGCTAGAAGACAAGTTATGCAGTAGACCACACTGTAAACAACAAATGGAGACCATGCAACACTTATTTTTTACATGTTCATACATAAATGAGTTTTGGGATTCATTATCTATAGAATGGAAGGAACCTTCATTCCAATCTGTAACCTATGACGTTTTAATGTTTGGTCACTATACTGGGAATGCAACCAAATGGAATAAGAGTACTTTACATAATTGTTATAACAGTAATTAAGTGGTACATATGGACTCTCAGAAGTCTGTTCACATTACAGCAAAAGCAGATTAGCCATATAGAACTTATTTCAAAAATAAGTAGTGAATTATAAGCTATGTACAATACAGAGGCACAGCAAATGACAAAAATAAATATTAGGGCAATTTGGAAAAATATACCAAATTCTGACATTCCAGTAACATAAGGATCTGACATTTAAAACAAAAAAATAAATGTCAGAGAATCTAAAATATTTGAAGAAAAGTGATACTCCCTTCTCCCCATCTAGAACATGGAAGAAGGATAAGACCCTGTAGAGTTAGTTTAGATTTATTGCATTTATTTTCATTTTTAAAGCTGAAGTAAGCTAATTTATTTATATGCACCACAATGCTTCATTTTTGTTATGTACAACAGTATGGTTTTTTCTTTGAGTTATTCTTTCAAGATGTACTGAGACTATAAAAGGATAATGGACACGTGAAGTTACATGTATGATGTATGTTTTGTTTGAATTTTTCCTTTAATAAACTCCCCAACTCTTTCTCTTGGGGAAAGTTCTGTCCGTTTTGCTTGCCATGCAAGATGGCTGACCTGGCAAGCATTGGGGAAGGTGGAGGAGATGCAGCTTTGCACTCTGCTGAGTTTATAGCAGAAACTCAGCAGTCTGTTCTGGAAAATAATTCAGATATGGACCCCTTACTTGAGGATATGGAATTGGGTGCTCCTGAGCCCGGAGAGCACCACACATGTAAGGATTTGGAAATAAAAATATACAGTGTGGATGTAGCCTCAGATGCTGTTTCAATGCTGTTGGCTGGCATGACTGCCAGAAATGATCCTCTTTTGGAACTATTTGCAGAAGAAGAAAAAAAATATAGCCCAAATTCAAGCTAAAAAGACTATTCCAAATGTTCCTCTAAGTTTTGACTCTGAAGCCCCACAGCAGTCAGTTAGAGCACAGCTGGGCATTAGAAGAGGTCACCCTGCAACCATTCCACCAATGGAAAAGAAAACAAAAAAAAGCTTGGTTTCCTAATGCCACTCTGCCTGCAGCACAGTTGTTAAAATGAGTTGCAAGTATTGGCTGGGATTCTGTTGTTGCTCCTAGTGCTAGAGAAATCATGATGTCTAATTCTTCACAAAGACATTTTCCTGTGGTTAATATTAGATTTGAAACTGTATGGTTATGCCTGCTCTTACTGAGAAGCTCCTCAGTCCTGGAATGCAGCCACTCAATGAGGCTGACAATTGTTCAAACCAGTGCAGTGACCACACAGTGCTAATGACAACTTAGCTGATAGCCATCAGGACTGATAATTTGCCTATCAGTAATACTAAATCTGCTTGCACCATGACCATTCAACCACTTCCCTGAGATAATCTGCAGGCTACCTTGGAACACACTGGCCCTATGGCAAAAGCAGCTAGCAAGGGAGTTTCATTAGGCCAAACAGACAAATGTACAAATTCCTTTCAAGATGCATGGTTTCACCAGGGGGAGGTCATGTCAGACCAACCTCGTTGAATTTTTTGACTGGGTGACTAGGGAGGTGGATCAGGGGAGGGCAGTGGACATGGCCTATCTGGACTTCAGCAAGGCCTTTGACACTGTGCCACATAGATGACTATTACACAAACTGGGGAATATCGGTGTGGGCAGGACAGTAGTGTGGTGGGTAGGTAACTGGCTGAGTGGCAGGACACAGAGGGTGGTGGTAAATGGCTGTCACTCCACAGAGGGAAGAGTGACCAATGGGGTACCACAGGGATCAGTGCTGGGACCGGTCCTATTCAACATCTTCATCAGTGACATTATGCAGGACCTAGAAGGCAGAATTTCACTGTTGCTGATGACACAAAGCTCTGTAACAGAGTAGACACACCAGAGGGTGTAGACAGAATAAAGTGACCTGCAGAAACTTGAAGAATGGTCAGGGTTTGGCAGTTGAAATTCAATGCAAAGAAGTGCAAGATAATGCATATGGGGCACCAAAACCCTGGCACAATATATCAGTTGGGGGAGGATATAGCATGCACCAAGCAGGAAAGGGATCTTGGGGTTATCATCTCTGATGACCTCCAAGGTAGGAAACAGTGTGACAAGGCAGCAGGTACAGCAAATAGGATGCTGGGATGTATAGGCAGGGGCATTACCAGCAGGAAAAGGGAGGTCATAATTCCGCTATACAAGACACTAGTGAGGCCCCACATGGAGTACAGTGTACAGTTCTGGAGACCATACCTACGTAAGGACATAGACAGGGTAGAGAAGGTTCAGAGGAGGGCAACAAAGATGGTGCATGGATTGCATCACAAGTCCTATGAAGACAGGTTGAAGGAACTGAACATGTACTCCCTGGAGGAAAGGAGGGAGAGAGGGGATATGATAGAGACATACAAGTATCTTACAGGGAGGAACAGGGTGCAGGAAAACACTATTCTTAAGTGAAAAAGATGTTCCAGGACTAGAGGGCATGGGATGAAGTTGGAGGGAGGAAGATTCAGAGGAAACATGAGAAAGAATTTCTTCACAGAACGGGTGGTGGACAAGTGGAACATCCTGCCAGAGGAAGTGGTGGGGGCTGAAACAATCACGGGATTTAAGAATGCATGGGATAGACATATAGGAATTCTGGAAGTCAGGGGTAAGGGGCAACAGACTTCTAGGAAAACAAACTGAACTTACAAGCTCAAATGGGCAGACTGGGTGGGCCATAGGCTCTTATCTGCCGACACTGTCTATGTATCTATGTATCTATGTTTAATCAAGCCTAATATTAAAACAGTTTCTTTGTTATTCTGTAGTGAATGGGCCAACATAGCTGATGCTATGTATTGGCTTGGACATAGATGTGATGTGCTTGATAGACCAGTGCCTATACTCGATCCTGATTTTGCATGAAAAGGTGATTGGAAGGTCAGAATTAACCTCTGACAATCCAGCAATGGTTTACTACACCTACCTGGGAGTTCTTATATAGGGTGAGATAGGGGTCTCTGTTTTTATCAGTATGTCAGCTGGACAATGACTCCAGGACAGCAAAGTTCCTCACAGTGAAAATCCCGACAAGTTTCAAGATTGTCACTGTGAGGGACCCAAGGGTGAAATCTCACCCATTTGCTGTCCCCCCCCTCCCTCAAAACAACTCCAATTCAGAGTTAGATATCTAAAGAAGTTGGGGGGGTGGGGGGCACAGCCCCCCACATGGGGGGTTCTGTGGCACAGCCCCTTGATAGAAAACACACAATGTCTGACAGGCAAAATTTCACCTGTCGACATTGGAGATCTTGCCATGCCAGTCTTTGACAACATTGTTGTCATTTTGGCATGGTAGAACCATTTTTATCTTGCTGAGCCTAGAACATGCCACAAGTGTGGGGCCAGAACTCATTTAAGTTACATGTGTGACCGCCTTAAATGCAGTCTGTGTATGGAGTATGGGCACATTGCTTATCAACTTACTGATCTGCAAAATTATCTCTGCTCGCTGTCTTACCATACAAAATGACCCTGTATTCTGTAAAGCTATTTTTATATTTATATTATGCAACTGAGATCTTACTACTTCTGTATTTCTGTTTATGTTTTGTTCTCCACTCCTCCTAATGTCTCCGGGTCGCACCTGGAAATGAGCCCTGGCTCAGTGTGCCTTTCCCAGTTACCAGATGTTTAAATAAAAAAAAATAAATAAATAAAAAAATTAGTGAGCAATGCTCAAGCCCTTTACATTTCACTTTATGTGATGAGGCAAGCCACACCTATAGGTAGTGTCTTTATGCAGCACATAACAGGTTGGATATAGCCCTCATGATCAGGAGGAGCTTATAACAGAAAAAAAGACCAAGGCACAGATCTCAACAGAAACTCTGCAGAACTCTGCCCCTGAAAACCCTTCTGACCAAACCCCTGACACAGAAACTGGTGATCCCCCAGGTCCAGCTGGGGAATGCTCCTGAAACCATACTCCTATAGATTCTGATTCTACCCCGCAACATACTGAGTTGAGAGTGAATTCTGCTCAAGATACAGATATTGTACAGCCTACCTCACTTTCACCCACTCCTACTCAGTCAGATGTCCAGGAGAGAGAAGATCAAGACATAGACAAAGGGATAAATATGACCCCACCTCCACTTGCTCAACCTGACTGTGATATGAAGGTGGTTTCCTTTTCAAAGAGAGGAAGGAGGAAGAAAGTTAAACCTAAGCTTCTTGAAACAGTCCCCATTTCTACTAGAACTAAATATGCTGCCCTAAGTAAACGAAAACAATGGGGCGACATGGAAGCTGAGAAGGGAAATTCTGATGCCTCCTCCATAATACCCTCTCTTGCTGACTATTCATCTGATTGTCAGCCAAAATAGTCAAAAGTGAAGACACTTAAATAACAAACCAGATCACAAACCAGACACATCTAACTTACAGTATATAACATTATGTGCCAGGACCCAATGATGAATCCTTTAATTCAGAGTGTGTGCAGTATAAAAACAATATAAAAAATGTGTTGCAACATTATCTGCTCTTGCAGAATTATGAAATAACATCTCTTTTCCCAAAAAAAACACTAGGGTTAATACAAAACATGAAGTTGCACAGGTAAAAAAAAATGTTGATCCTCAGAGGCTTCATTTTGCCGTCAAGGCACTGATGTTTGAGATAGTGTGGCTATGCTGATGAAACATTATATTTTTTTAGTCCAGAATGTTGTAGAATTAGAATCTGAATGTGCTTCACTGCTAGATTTAAAAATTGCTACTATTCGATATAGGTTGATCAAATGTATGCCCCACAGGCTATTTCAGCAAGAGTTGAATTATTTCATCTTGTTCAGCCATATTTACACACAAATTGATTAATGATATTTAGTGGGGACTTTAATTGCGTATTGTCACTGTAAGGATTGGGATACACCACAAAACTATATTGTGACACATTTTTAAGGCAGCATGGGCATAGCCATGCTGTCTTATTGCTATGAACTAGAAGAGGAAAGGAGACAGGAATGCTATCAAGTGTCCCTCCACAGTGCTACAGTCATGCTCTCAGCATTGGTTTCCAATGGCCTTCCCATCCACAGACCTGACAACCCCCTCTCCTCCTCCTCCTCTTGCTGGGGCACTGAAGAGATAGCTCTCTACGGTTTTTAAAAACACAGGATTTGATCACCCTTTCCAAGCATATTCTGCTGTCAGTTTCTTATCAGGCTGGCACTAGGACCTTGAGGAATTTGAGTCTCACAGGCTGAACATGTAGTTCTGAGTCAGAAAGTAACAAACTAAGTGGAACATAGCAGGAAGTAAACAAAACTGCAGGATTTTTAAAAACACATCTAGGTAAGCAAAGCTGCTGTAGTTCTTTGTGGGTACACCACCTAAGAGCCTGTAAATGCTTCTTCTTAGAATCCCTTAGTTAAACAGCAGTGACATTATACATTCCAGAAGCCTGTTTAACAAACAGTACAACATCAATGGCAAATGGTTTGTAGTGTTTTGCTGTATTGTGCCTTTTTCCAGTTTTGTTCCTGGTATTTAGCAGTACTGAAACTGTCTGAGGCATTGATTTTACTGTGAACAATTTTTTTTCTCCTCCTGGAGTTTCAGCATCTCAAAAGGAAGTCTATTCTATGGTCAGCATCTTTCTAAGCTGCATGGTCAAACAATGCTGTGAGAACATCATAGGGGTGCTATTTTTTTTATAATTGTCTCTATGCAGACCATTTTCCCCTGCCCCCTCCCATAGGAACTCTGAGTAGCATTCCAGCAGGTTAGTTCAATAAACAACAAAATATGCCTGAAGCTTGTTCAGAGCTGCACAACACCTAACTTCCATGTGTCCAGCCAAGCACACCAAAGGTTAAACAGTTATCAGCCACCTCTTAAAATACTAGCACATGGTCAGGCACAGTGCTTTGGGTAAGCTCACAATAATGAGTGACAAACTATTATTTCAAAACCGATTTTAATAAAACAGCACAAGTACCATGTGGTACTACATGATTAATGCAGCAGATTCAAAAGCATGCTTTTCAAATTACAGACATTTTATTTATTTATTGGAATTTCAGAAACAACCTTTGAGTAAGAACTCTTTTACAAAGGGTCCACATCCATTAAACAGTACAAAGACAGACATCATTGAATTCACAGCAGAAATACAGACATAGTTTAATTATCAATACACAAGTAAATTCACAGAACACAATACCATCATAGATGAATTATCAGTACAGGAATTAACAAAAGCATAGAAAACGGCTAAGTTTCTTATGAGCTTCATTAAGGGTTAATACAAAGTGCTATATGGCATAAGGCATAAGGAGGCAGTATAGCACAGTGGGTTAATGCTCTGAGCTGCAGATCTGAAGACCTGGGTTTGTATCCCACAGCCACCAAGGTGTATACTATGTGATCCTGAGCAAGTCACTTCCTTGTGCTCCCAGGTCACATCAGGTCACATCTGGAAACAAGTTCTGGCTTAGTGTGCTACTCTGGGTTAAACAATGTAGCCTTCCCTTTCATAAGGATGTATATGAGAGAGGGGGAAATATAGGGGAGGGAGTGGTGTGGGGATAGAGCAGCCCAATAGGATCCTTGTCACATTGCATTGCAGCTTTGGAGCTGAGGCACTGAGGATGGTGCATGTGTGGTAAGGTGGGAGAAGGTGGTTAGAGATAGAATGAGAGAGAGAGAGAGAGAGAGGAGAGGGGAAGAAGGTAGAGACCAAGCAGTGGAGGGGTGGTATCATGAGAGTGGAGATTGAAGGAGAAAAGTAGAGTTGGGGGGAGGGGGGAGAGACTGGGAGAGAGGGGGGGGGGCAATGAGGCATGAGACAAATGAGAGAGCACAATCACTAGCTGAATAAGAGATACAGAGCACGAGGTAGTAGACTCTGTGGAGCAGGGGTAGGGAGTGCAGAAGGAGTGGATCCTGTGAGTAAGACCATGAGTAGTTACTAGAAGGCAGGATTGGTGCAGGCTCTGGAGTTCCGCTCTGAACAGTTGAGCACTCACAGACCTTCTTTAGCAGTAGAAACTGCTTAAGTTCAGCTTTAAAGGTTCTAGGGTTCGTAGCATTTAGAATGTTAGCTGGGATCTCATTAAGCCACAGTGGGGTATGGTAGGAAAAGGGTCTTTGTTGAAGAGATGTTCTTCAGAATGGGACACAGAACAGGTGTAGTTCTTTATTCCTACCATTTGTCATTAATCTAAAGCTGTACTGGTACTGGAAGACTGGTCTTGTTGGGGGGGGGCTGGGATGTGGATTTTCCTACTCCAAGCAGGGCACTCAGCTGAAGACTTCACATTCTTACCTTCCAGACACAGACCTGAGGGTCTGTAGCTGCTAGTCCTTTGTGGGTGCACAGCACCAGTACTGAGAGATTGTATATAACCACCCTTCTGGGGACTTACCCGGTAGTCCTCCTGTATGTCTGCCATATTCTTGGGCATCCTCCTGATGAATCCCAAGTGTCACTGCCTGGTCCAAGTTCTGTGTCCCCCCCCACGATTCCCCAGGCAGCCCCATTATCTCGTTGGAACCCCAATGGATTCCCGGAGCACATTCTGTGAGTGTCTGGTATTTCAGCAGTGCAGCCACTGCTTGCACTTTTTAGAGGTGCACTGTTTGCAATCATCGGTTTCAGTCAAAAGTTGAAAGGTGTTCCCGTGGATCTTGGTGCACAGTATTTAGTTAAAAAGGCACCGAGAACCTAAGGCAAAGGCAGGGAAAGTGTTTTTAAAAAGTATAAGGCAAGCGCCTAAAGTCCTGCATCTGGGGCACTAGTATTAAAGGGCAAAAGTCAGGGCAGTGAAGCCCTAATGAATATTATTGAGCTGCTGCTGCTGGTTTAAGAGGGGCACTGTATTTGCAAGGCAGTGACACAAAATATAACCACGTATGGGAGAGATTAATAAATGTGTTTAAAAGAAAAATGCTGGGGCTATGTAAGAATAGTGTTTATTTTGGCTTCACCAAGACCGTTATGTTGGGACTGCAGTAAATGTGTGTTTGGTACTATGCAGCAGCCACCATTGTGCAGCCAGATAACCAATCAAGAGCCTTGACCTTTGACCAGAGACTTGTGGGGATTAATAAAGACTTGTGGTGAAAAAAGGTGGACCTTTTCTAGGCACCAAAAAGCAAGCCAATTAAGAGACTGGGACAGTTTGGGACAGTTTTGACAGTCAATGAGATTCCAGAACCTTAGCCCCATATAAAAGTGGTTAATTGCTGAAACAGTGGAGATTTGCCAGATCTACACAGGAGATCAGAGTGTGAGCCTCTGTGGAGCTGGCCAGCTCTCAGAGGTTAGGCCTGGTGGCCCTAGACTTTTCTCGGCGATTCAGTCCACAGGGTCTGAGGTTCATCAGTTAGTGCACACTGTGGCATGCAGCAGCATGGGATTTCTGCAGATAAAAGCAGTATTGCAGATCAGCCTGCAGGCTGACTGGAATGACCAGAGGGAAACCAGCAGCACCCTTACATATAGATGTGTATAAGTTGCTGAAGTGTTTGCCCGGCCTGCCAGTTTGAGATGTCCGGTTTGTGGTTGTAACTCATTGACTCTGCTAAGCCATTCAGTCTTGGGCTATGCGAAATCAGTCCAAGTCATTTGCTCCTGCATTTCCAGACCAGCTGCTCTACAAGGAGCAACAGGGAACCCTCCCTTCTGCTTCAAGAAACTTCTCCACAGGTCTTATTTCATTGGCTCATCTCCAGTGTCTGGGTACAGTGAGTAGAAATCAGGGTAGCTCCCTGCAACAAGCTTTAATAATCATCATGGTACCACCTAATCTCCATTTCTCTGCTGGTTTAATGGTTTAAGAGACTGGGCCATCTGGCCACCAGACACAAATAAAACTGTGTGCTAAATCATCATGTCTTCTTTCATCCAGGGTCTCAACAACAGCTGGAACCCCAGGCATCATTTAGGCTAGCTTGTTTTCCACCTGGGTACCCAGTATACTTATGGGACTGCAAAGTGGGACTAAATGCATGCCAGTATCTTGGCTCAGACCAATAAGAATAAAATCATTTGACCAGATTTGCCCCTTCCTTATTATGTACCCCCTAAATAAACCTGATTGGTGTTGCAATGTTATATTGCCTCACACATTTACACTTGGTCTGTTACTGTGTTTGGAATATTCCTGAATGTGCATGCCTGATAACCATTGTTTGCAGGGGGTTCCAGGAGGTCACACTTAAGCCCAGACCTCGGTAATTGGGAAACTTATGAGCATATCATTAATGTCTGTTGACAAATGTATTGTGAATGTTGCTAGAGATTACTGCTTGTTCCAAGGTCTAGAGCCACTAGGTGGGGTGGTGGGTAGTTATATCTCCCAGAGGGCTGTACCAAATTTAATAAATTCCCACTGAAACCTTACTCTGAGTGGAGGCACCAAAACACTGTGTTTGCCATGGGTGGCAAACCTTGGTACTGGCTAGTTACAAACCCAGACCCTTCAACCTGTGGCTAGTAATACAGGCAGGGGTTGTAACCCTAGAAGTAGTGCCACCTAGGGGTAACATGTAAATGCTTCTTCTTTGAATACCTCACTTAAGCAGTTCTGAGATTATTCATTCCAGATGCCTGTTTAACAAGCAATGTAAAGTTTAATATACAGAGCTGCACTGGTACAGGAAGAGTGGTCCTGTTGTGGGGGGGGACTAGGATGTAGATTTTCCTACTTCAATAGGGTGCTCAGCTTTAGGGCTAGTCGCTGGGCAGGAATGTCTAGAGGCAAGGCAAGGTAAATTTTATTTTTCAGGTGCCCAATCCCGGAGGTTCTGGGTGCCACACAGTAGCAGCAAATCTAACATAAAATGACAAAGGAATATAACAAATTTTCCAGTCTAAAAATAATCACTTTCATAAATTAAAATCAGTAAGAACCAGAAGAGAGTAAAGGGTGGGGGAGTGTCATCATGTGGATGGTATAGCCCACTCTAGGGCTCTAAACTAAGTTTTGCAGCCACTAGCCAGCAAGTCTAGTGACTGGGAAAATGTACTAGCCCCACAGACTCTTTCACTAGCCCAGTTGAAGTAAGTAAAGTAAAAGTAAAACATTTTTTTTATACAGTATAAAACATGTTATTTAAGCTAAAAAAACCAGTTTGCAAGACAGTCCTGTTTATCATTATGTTTCATAAGACATACAGGTATACACATTAATCATTTAATTCGAGGATACAAAATGTCTCCAAGTTCCACTGTTTTTCAAACATACCCAAAGCATGTACACCTAATTTAGCTAAAATTATAAACACAAAACTTTATAAATCCACAAATACAAGATACAATACATGAGATTATAACGTAGATCAACAAGCAATATAAATTACATCTGTCACAGATGTTAAAGTGCTACAGTCTGGTTACACAGGCATCTAAACTGACTTATGCCGTTTATCTCCTGAATAAAGTAGTCAAGTGGTGGTGAAGTATGAACTGACAAGGAGAAAATGTTCCAATATTTAGCTGCCTGGTAACATAATGTTCATTCCACATGTCTGTTCAGTATTATTGAAAAATACATTTTTTTCCACATGAACTGTTCTTTTAGTTTTATCTATCAATTTTTATGTTTGCTTGCGTGCATGCACAAGAAACATTTTGCAGCAGCTTAGGAGCAAAGTGGATTGTGGAGGTGAGGCACTGTAGTAGCCAATGGAGGCGGTGTATTTGGGGGCTTGGCACTGGTGGACCAATGGGGGCACAGTGTGCCAATGACAATGGTCTCCAAAAGTGCCACCAAGTAGAAACGTTTTCACTGCTGCAATGACGGGCCGCCTCATCATTGCATCATCAGCCATTCTGCTGCAATGAGGGAGTGACCTGTCATTGCAGGGCGATACCTTCCCAAGTGTAACAATTAAATTAAACATGGCAGCGGCTTGCCGCTGCCTCTCAGCCCCATGAAAGCTGATTGGGGGTTGCCAATCCCCCTATCAACAGCCCTGACCCAGTTAATTTGCCAACAGGGATCCCACTCCCCATCGGCATGATGTAAACCCCTCCTACATTTGTTGTATGCCGAGGGTGCCCAATCCCCCTCGGCATCATAGCCCCCCCAAACAGTCATTCTTTGCTGAAGGGGGGCCCAATCCCATTGGCTTTAGTACCCACACCCCCAAAAAAGGCAGGTGGCACACTGGGAGCCCACCCCAGTGTGTTGGAAACCAGCTTGGAAAAAAAAAACCTTCCCGCGATGTCTTTTTAATTTTTTTAATCTCCCTGAAACAAAGGAAATGGTCCCATGCTGGTCACCATCTTCTCCCCCCAACCTGCACCCAAACTCCCCACACACACCCTCAAACCATACTTCCCTCCGTAGCCTGGCTCAATGATCTTCGGTGGACCGGGAACATGTCTGCACTCTTCAAAGTCGACCACGAACTGAAGAAATGCTGGTAAGTGGTACAATGGCATAAATAGGGTTTTTTCAACTTTGGTGCATATCTCAGGTGTTTTGGGGAATTTTGGCACCAAATTTTCAACATGGGGTTACTGGGACCCCTCCTCATGAATTCAAGCACTGTCATGGTGTTATACGGTCCCGAAAGGTGATTTTGCTGTCACTGCATGGAATCACCTTCCAGGACTGAGTAATGAAACAACAGTGCCAGTATTCACAAGGTGGTCTCTCAAAAAGCCTATGTTGCAAATTTGGTGAATCAAATCCAACAAATGGCTGTTTTATAAGGGTGTGTTACGCAGTTTCCATGCATGTTCATAACTTTGCGCATTTGTAATATTTTCACTCCAGATTTTCAACATTGGCATTTTCCCACACCTCCTTAAGAATAGTACAGCTGTCATTTTTCACAACCTGACCGAAATGTGGTATTGCACTACCAGCACAGAATAGCGTGGTCGCTGTGGAAATCAGTGTTCAGGAAGGACACATTAAGAAAATCACAGTGACCCTTTTCATGAGCAGAGGTCCTAAAATGCCTATGTTGAAAATTTGGTGACGAAGGTCCATAAAAGTACTGTGTTTTTTTTGTTTTTTTTTGGTTTTTAGTTGTTTAACCAGGAGTAGCACACTAAGCTGAAAGTTTTTTTACAGGTGTGACCTGGGAGCACAGGGAAGTTAAGTGACTTGCTCAGGGTCACACGGTACGCAAGTGGAAGCTGCATGTTACAAGCATGTGTTGCGCAGTTTCCATGCATGTTCGTAACGTCTGAAATTTGTAATATTTTCACTCCAGATTTTCAACATTGCCATTTTTCCACACCTCCTTATGAACAGTACAGCTGCCATTGTTCACATCCTAGACAAAATGTGTTTCCGCGCTTCTGGAGCAGAATAGTTTGGTTACTGTTGGAAGACAGTGTTCAGGACAGATTAAAAACAAATCACAGTGACACTGTTCATGAGCAGAGGTTCTAAAATGCCTATGTTGAAAATTTAGTGACAAAAGTCCATGAAATGATTGTGTTCCATGTGTACATTGCGCAGTTTCCATGCACCCTCGTAGTTACGAGCATTTGTAATATTTTCACTCCAGATTTTCAACATTGTCATTTTTTTGCACCTCCTTATGAATAGTACAGCTGTCATTTTTCATATCCTGCCTGAAATATGCATTTACATATCTGGCGCAGAATAGCGTGATAGCTGTGGGAAATCAATGTTGGGATGGATTAGGAAAATCATATTGACTCTATTCATGAGCAGAGGTCACAAAATGCCTATGTTGAAAATATGGTGAAAAAATTCCACTAAATGACTGTGTTATGCACATGCGTTGTGCAGTTTCCACATAAGCCTGGAAGTTCAAGTATTTTTAATATTTTCACTACAGATTTTCAATATTGCCATCTCTTCATGGCTCCCTATGAATGGTACAGCTGTCATTCTTCACATTCTGCCCGATCTGTGTTTTCGTACATCTGGCGCAGAATGGCATGGTCACTGTGGGAACTCAACATTCAGGACACATTAACAAAATCACAGTGCCACTGTTCATGAGAAGAGGTCCCAAATGCTTTCATGAGGTGGCGGTCACAAAAAGGCCATGTTGAAAATTTGTAGTGTAAATACCAACAAACGCCCAGGGTGTTAGAGTGTCTAACCATACCGTCCCACCCTGTACAGACTGAGAGCAATCAGGGGAATGCCTTTGAATTGCCAACTGTAATGCTCATGCTCATGCCATTCCACCCTCACCCCACCACCCTGCAGCCAGTCACAGGCATTGAGGTGTGCTTTGAACTCTTCATCCCCACAGTTCACCCAGTTCTCCTATACTGCACCCATTTCAGTGTATGTCTTATGGAATGGGGTGACTGTACAGCCAAACACCCCAAGGCACATATCAACACATGTCGGTGTCTACAGGATAGGGTGAAGTGAAATGGTATGAACGTTATGGGTGATGACCCAAATGCATACCCCAATGCCTGTCCATCTCTGTAGGGTGGAGGTGGAGTTGTCATGAAGTTCAATACTTCACTGCCTTTCTTATTCTGCATCTCTCTAACTCCTGCATTAACAATGCTAATACCAGCAAGCAAACACTCGGCATTGACAAATGCTTATTGTTTATTGAATAGTGTGATACTTGTGTAATGGTTTGGGTGTAAACTGTGATATCTGTATATTATTTTGTGCTATGATCTGGTACAAATAATGTCCAAAGACTGCCATTTCAATTGAGATAATAATACAGAATGGTGAGTTCTAAGATTGCCTTGTAGTACATACCTTGTCAATTTATAATGTACCCTGTTCAATTTTGTCAGTAATTGTCTACTTGTAGTTCAATATATAAGTTCTCCGTATGTTAATACAGGCATAATTAATTGTTCTGCCACTTTTTTATGAACATTCTTTCCGAAACATTTTGTTGTTCTGCATAAAGCACCTATTCTTCTGTTTTACCCTGTGTATTAGTATATTCACGTGTTCTTTAATGGACATCTGAGTATCGAAAACTACTCCTAAATAGCACTACTGAGCTACCTGCTCCAAAATTTCTTTATCTGTTTTTACCTGAACAATTTCTTTTTGCTTAGATGCAAATGTAATAGCTTGATCTTCTTTGTTTTCATGATAAGGCCCGACCTGGTGGACCACCCCTAATATTATCAAAATCAGTCTGCACTTTTTGTTGTAATTCTTGAGTACTAGAGCTGGTTGTAACAAGGACAGTGTTGTCCGCATACAGTCTCACCTGTGAGTTACGCAGTACTTGAGACAAACTATTATTGAATAAAAGGAAAAAACAGGAGTCCTAAAATGGGCCCCTTGGGTATGCCTCTATGTATTGCTTTACTAGGTGACATACCTCTGAAACTAAAACTCTTTGAGAGCATCCTCCCATGTAAGACTGGAGCTATTTGGTGAGTGGCTTGTCTCAAAAATGTACCCTCCACACCATCTAATCCTGCAGACTTGTATATATCCAGACTACTCAGGCCTTTTTTAACTTTTGTTATACTCAATGCCTTAAATCTGAAGGGCAGATGTGTGACTTTTTTATCCATTAATTCCATATTTAATCCTAGATTATTTGTATCAATATCATACCTTGGTAAATCCATGAAAAAATCATTTAGTAATTTAGCCACTTTATCGGGATCATTCATTTGTAAACCTAGTACCTCTATAGTAAGCTTCTTAGGTAAATCGTTATGCCCTTGATCTAATAGATTATTATTTTGCCAGAACTTCCTAGGATTGTTATCACAGTATATCTTGTGTTTGTAGTAAATAGCCTTAGCCTTTTTTAATTTTTGTTTACATCTATTTCTCTCCTTCTTAAAAAGTTTCCAATCTCCCTTCTGTCTAGTTCTCTTAGCCTTATTCCAGAGTCTATTTTTAACCCTTATTAACTTCAGTAATCTTTCATTAATCCAACGAAGTCTGGCTTGTTTAATTTTGTTATTCTTCCTTGAGGCATGAGAGTCACACGTTTTATTAAATGTGTCTGTAAAATACAGTGCTGATAAATCCAAATCTTGGGTAAGTAAACACCTTTTTAGTTATACATTTTGGTAACATCCTACAGTACAAACCTACAGGGCTAGGTAACCCTTTTTGGTTACATGTTTTGGTTACATCCTATAGTAAACAAGTTTATTGTTTGGCTGAACAGCCTTTACAATCAATTTATGGCAAATACACATATATCAAATCAGTAATAAAACATAGAATCCAACATTCATCCTTCATTGTTACAGCATAAATATCTTCCTAAAAATCATAGAAATTTATACTACAGAAAACTCTTCACAACAGTTTCAGTTAATTACTCATCCTTAAATAATCTTAATTCATTTTTTTTGTTGTCTAATGGAAGAGAAGTACTTTGCAAGTCTTAGCAGGGACCATGAATCTGCTGTATGCATTAAAATATTTGTTAGTAAAACCATATATATATTGTAAAGTGCAGACAGAAAAGGACTCAACCAATAGGTCCTTTGTTGTTTATACCATTTACAGTACCACAAAACGTGAAGTAAATCTTCCCTCTGACCAATACCACAGTCACAGTCTTCTGATTGGATTCCTGACTTCCTATATCTCAGATCCAGAACACTGCTGTTAAACTGCTCAAATTTGTATCTCACAAAAGTCACTCTCAATTTTGTCTCTATAATTAAATCTAGGTAAGGTTTATATCCATGGTAAAAATTATTGCTAGCAAACCAACATGAATAGTGAGAAGCTGAAATGATTTTCATGTCAATTTCATCTCAAAACCTATTTATTTGTTTGGCAATATACTTTTGTATTTGAAACTAATCATAATTCCTTGCTCCACGGCCCATCCAAGAAAAGATAATTTATCTTTCTCCAATACTATTATACCAATATCCATAATGAAATCCCAGACTATGCCACAATTCCTTTCCTTTTAAATAGTAGTATATCAATCTGGTCTTCTCACTTCTTGTTAATTTAATCCAATAATTTAACCTTTTTCGCTCCATTAAAGTGTTTATATCTGAAATGCTGAATTCTGACCTCAGGAAGGCCGCAGGGCAGGGATTCCCCAGTTTAAACAAATAACGGAGGAATTTAAAAAGTGGTACCATCAATTTATTTGGATCCTTAATCCCCCAGATTTCAGTACCATAAAGAAGTTGAGTTTGATACTTCATCTTTATAGTTTGAATTAAAGGTCTGGTACTCATACCTCCTTAATTATGATAGAACCTGCTCAAGCCTTGTACAGTATTTTTTAATTTAACTTGGAGCAAGTCTGCTTGTCTAGACCAGGCCTGATTTGACTGTACCATTACTCCCAGGTACATCTAGGATGGTTCTTTCTCAACTTCGTCCTTACCAATAAACCATTTACCTTTTGGGTCCTTTTGGCCAAATACCAGAATTTTTGATTTATTCATATTTATCTTTAGTTTCAAACATTCCGAACTTTAATATAAGATAGTCAATTTAGACTGTAATCCTTTTTTTGTTAGTGAAAACATGACGATGCCATCCGCATAGGCTAAAAATGGACACAGGGTATTCTGAATTTTTGAGGAGTTCTGATCTGCATAAATAAAATCATTTAACATCTTTTCAATGTATAGTATGAAAAGTAAAAGGGCAAGCAGGCAACCCTGTCTTACACTTTTATTACTAACATAAGGGCTAGACAGTTGCCCCTCACACCCTAATCTAATCTTGGCCCCAGTGTTAGAGTATAATTGAGCCATGATTCTTACTAATTCTTGGTCAATACCTCGCTTAATCAGTTATTCCCATAGAATATCCCTTGATACACTATCAAAAGCGCCTGTGTAATCGATAAAGACCATATATAATTTTTGGCCTCTTAATTTAACATATTTTTGTATTAGATGATTCAACACAAATAGATTATCAATCGTAGAGTAATTGGGCCTAAAACCCGCTTGGTATGTAGAAATCCCTCCTGTCCACTCCACTTCTTTTCTAAGCCTCTGAAGTATTATCCCTGTAAATATCTTCAAATTTACATCTAAGAGTCTGATTGGCCTACACATCGCTGGATCAGATAAGTTGTCTTTTTTATGAATAGGAACTTGGTTTGCACCATTCCATGTTTCTGGATATTTATTAATCTCCAAACACTTGTTGTAAAATACCATTAGATAACTGCCCCATAGAATAGGGTCCAATAAATACACTTCAGCAGGGATCCCATCTGGTCCAGCAGCTTTATTTTTTTTCAGTGAGTAAATAACCATAAGCACCTCATCGAACATAAAATTTATGGATACCGGTTCAGTTAGGGATAATTGGAGAGAGCAAGTAAGTAATGTTTCCCCTTGATCATAGAATATGTTCCCATAATATTCCATCCATCTGTTCTCTGAGATGTGTGTATCAATATTGACTTTATAATTATTTGTTCCTTTGGCACCAATATCCAGAAAGTTTTGGCGTCTTTGTTCTCTACTGCCATTAGCATTTGCTCCCATTGCAACTTAAAGTATCTTTTCTTCTTCTCAGAAATAAAGTCTTATAACTTTTCTTGATTTAATTCCCTCAGTGTTTCTCTAGATTTATGTTTACAGTAAAATCTCTGTAGTTTCCTGATATTTGCTTTCCGGTCCTTACATTCTTTGTCAAACCAAGTATTCTTTCACTTACTTGCTTTTCCAGTTACTGATACTTCCATTTTATTTTTTATTCCTTCGAATATTAGATACATTTGTCTGGATAAAGCTGTCCAGTCCTGGGCCTTGAGTATTTGTACTGATTTATTCAGTGATGATTTTTTAATCAGGGAGGAAATATCACCCTGAAGACAATTCCTCCATACCTACTTTTTGGCTGCTCTTATTTCTGTAAACCTAAAAGGGTCAGCAGCTAAGGTCAGTCCAGTGTTTTTAGGGCTACTAGTTTCTAATACTATAGGAAAATGGTCGCTTTCTGCTCACATATATACTGTTAGATTTTTCCAAAGATCTGCAGATCCTGTGTAACAGATATAGTCTATAGTAGATGCACCTTTTGAGGAAACAAAGGTGTATTTACCCTCTTTATGTCATGGGAATCTGCCATTTAAAGGATATATGTTATTTTCTTTTAATATCTGTATTGTATATCTACCTGTATTTTTCACTTTTTAATCCTTTGCTTGCCTCTGCCTACTTATGGCCTCCTGATAAACATAGGTGAACAGAGAATTTTCTAAGGTGCCATCAAAGGCACCTATCCTCGCATTAAAATTGCCCACTACCGTAAGCTCCACCACTGGAAAATCATAGTAAACTTCCACTATAAATTTGTTTAGGTCTTTCCAAAGTGATTTTGAATAGTATAACAAATTCTCTGGTGGGATATAGGTGTTAATAATCACTATCTCTTGCCCAGCCCACTTTAGATAAATCCCCAGAAAATGTCTGTAGATTTTCCAAGTTGTTGTATTCATAAAACTTCCCACCTTAATCCAGGTAATTAAACCACCTGAGTTCCTTCCAAAGTTTGTATTTCTAACGCCTGGGGACTGAAAACACTCATATCCATTAACCTGTAGATTATCCTTCAAGGTATGCCAGGTTTCTTGGACACAGATTACATCAAAACTATACAAAAAATGTCTGCACTCCTCATCCATCATTTTATTTTGCCAGCCTGCAATATTCCAAAATAAAAATAGAAAAGCTGAGGTTGGCCGGGTCTGAGGATCTATAGTCATTTCATTATTGCTAAGTAGTCATTCCTCCTGATACCTGGCAAGGTACGTAAACCTATTTGTGAGTGGTATTGGTGACAAGGAACCCTTGTCTATTGTGTGGCTGGTATTACTTAGCATGTGTCTAGCCATCCCAGTAGTTCCCCAAAAACATTAATCCATTAGGAAGAGACCCAACTCATCCAGCTGTGATGTTTTGGATAGTATGGCCTCAGCTAGTTTCTGATTCAAAACTTGAATGACCACCTGACTATCTAAATTAGTTCTTCTAGCTAAGATTGTCCCTAGCTCTTCCACTTCTATAGCTAAAAAGTTAGTGAAAAAGTCACTTATCACATTTGTTAGTTTATGCCCATTTTCATATTTTAATTTCTCCATTCCAAACATATTTAAAAAAATCTGATTATTTTCCTCAGTCTGACACTCGTAATTTTTATTAAACTTCTCTTTGTTTGGATATGAAAGTAGAATATCATTTTCCTGAGTCAACTCACTATTAATCCAGATATAATTTGCCAATCTGGGTGAAACCAGAAAAATGTCTATAAGAGTTGCAGAGGTTATTTGAATATTCCTTTTTTCTATTATATCATCTTCAGTTAAATCGGTCCTGGTCCTTTTGTTCAGGTATTCCATTGCCTTAATACTTCTCCTTCCCTCATCAGTGTGCTCCCAATTCCACCAGTTCTCAGGAGCATATAATCTGATAAATGGGAACAAGTTCTGAATATGATCTTCATGTAGGGCCAGTTCACCTTTCTCACTTTGTTTGAATGGGACAACATTAAAATATGATTTGTTATTATTCCCTCCCTTTGACTGACATGATTGTTCTTGCTGCGATTGTTGGAAAAAAAACCTTCTGGCCATTAGGCTGATGATTACCTTTTATAGTTGCATCAACTTGCTGGTTGAACATCACCAGTTCTGTTCAAATCTCTCTACCTGCAAGGCCAAGTTCAACAAATCTTTATTTGATTAGTTTCCTACTTTACCTTCTCTGTCTAACTCTGACTCTCCCACTAGCTGTTCAAATTTATTTTCAGATGGTATGTCCCACATATTCAGTTTATCTGTATTTCCCAAACTGTTTACACTATTATCGCAATCTAATCTTTTCTGAGATTTTTCACACTTCTTACACTTTCGTTTATTCCTCTTTTTTTTTACTTTTCTTATTTTTAGTTGGTTTATCAGCTTTCCTTTTCCTCTCTGTTGTCTTAGGGGATTTTGGGAATGATAGAATACTAAAAGTTGGTCTTATTTTTTCCTTTCCTGTTCCTTCACAAATTTGTGAAGTATCCACACCCCTCAAGAGGGTATCTCTGTGTTAGCAATTCTGGACTATCTGATCTTTGATAAGAGTGACCTCATTGCTCACACTCTCTATTGCATTTTTGTTAGTCAGTAGCTGGTCCATAATAATAAGAAAGGCAGTTGCTGGATTCTTCAATAATTCTGCTTTCTGTTTATTACATACCTCAGCACAAAATTCTCCTCATCTTGTCCCACATTTAACCCCATATATGGATCTTGCTCATCTAGTTGTTTTAGTCTGGCTATGGTGTACTGTAAATCCTCAATAACTAACTCTAGTTTTTTGGGGTTTTTTTTGTGACGTAGACTGTATTGCACTAATCTTCCCTTCTTCCCCCAAATCCTTAGAGTCATATAATGAATTGGTTAAAGGCAATGATCTCTCATGAATACTCTCTTGGGGTAAATGGAAAAGCTGAAAGGAACTTGAGGAAATATCAAGAATTATGTCTTCCTCCTGAATCCCTTCATGGTGTGAGCCTATTTACCTCCTGCTGACTTCCATTTTTTCATTTAGATACTCCTGGAATGTAAGTTCATCTGAATTTGGGCCAGCTCCTTTGATTGGCTCACTTAAGGCAGCTGGGACTGTGGAATGCAGTGCTGCAGACAAAGTTAGTCTAGTGGTTGAAGTTTTACCACAGCAGACTGATAAATGGTCAGTAATTTTTGTTTGAAAACCCCTTTTTTTAAATCTGCAGCTCTCACTTTGTCTCTGCCTTTGTCTTTACCTAAGGGTTCTTTCAGAGGTGGCCCCCATTTTTTTCTTTGTTGTCTACTGAGAACCATCATTCCCTTTATCGAATATCCTGGTGAGTACAATTTGTCTATAGAATGAGCCAGTCAGAAAATTGTATTCACTCAAGGATAAATACTCATCTGTCCCCCACAGATTCCTGAGATAGAACTAGACAAATCACTTAGCCTGTCTACAGGAACCCAGGTTTTAAATATCAGTAAAAGGTTGCAATTGTAGTTCTTGAGATCACTGGGAACCAATATGTAACTGTTGTCAAGGAAAATAGATATTACGATTCTAAAGATCAAGCATAATATAGCTCCTTCTAGCAGAGTGACTCACTGAAGAAAAATAGAACTTTTCTCTAATTCTAGAATATAACTGGGTTTTATGCAGACTGCTAGAGCTATTAAAGGTCAGAAACAGAGACAAATCATACCAAAAGCTAGATTCCCGAGCAGCCCACGGTTTTCAGGTTCCTACTTGTTAACTGGACTACTGCTGGCATCAAGAGGAGAACAAGGAAAGAACATTAGTCGAATAGCCAGCGGCTTCCAACCACATACGAATGCTCGTAACCAACAGCCAGAAATAAAACAGTTAGAGGCCATTCAGGTTAACAAAATCAGAAATGAAATGAAATGAAATCCAGCCTTAAAACATTGCCATCGACCTTATAAACACAAGCAGCCTGTGTAGCTTGTACAATATTCAAACAAAATGAGTTCTTTTCAAACCTGCAGCCCGGACACGAGTGCGTAGGTGTGTCAAGAAAACAGCTGATGTAAAGGGGGATTTCCCAATTAAATAATTAAGTAATTAGGGAAGTGAGGCACTTGTGAAAACAAAATACTAGCAATTCAATAACTAATCAACAGTTTTGGTACCTTACAAGAAACTGGTAAATGGATACTAATAAAGGGAGCTGTGGAGTGACCTATATCTCTTAGTTTCGACAGTTCAAACAGTTACTCCATAAGGAAAACCATAAGGAAACCATAAGGAGGAGTTTAACCTAAGTTTAACCTAACTCATCAAAAATCCCCAGAATAAACATAAAACATAAAACAAAAAGATAAAATGAAGAGTTTAAAAGAGTTTAAAAACACTAAAAGGAAACGAGTCACAGTTGTACCACTGTGGCAATATCAGAGTGTCACACTTAGTCACTTTAGTATCACACTCTTATTAAAAGTCAGATGCTGTGTCGCTTTAGGGAGAACACAATCCAATAACTGTTTGTTCAGATAAAGCATTAACTATTTTCTTCATCACGCTTTTCTCAGTCTCTGATCCTTTATCTTCGAGGTATGTCACTTACCACCGTAACACATCTTAAAACAGAGTCAGCTTCTTTGTAAAACTGCTTCTTGCTTCTTATTCCTTGTAAATCCTTGCTCTATTTTTCTGAACAGCCTGTATGTATGCTGTATACTTGTGCCCCAGCTTCAGACCCCCCCATGGGACCGGTTGTGCTTCAGCCGGTACACCGTGCTACTCCACCTCTAGTACTCCATGGAGACAAGCTGAAACAGAAAACAGAGGCAGAACAAGCACAGTATCCAAGATGATGGTACAAGACCAACTGGAAAGATATGGAAACTTCACTTATTAAAGCAAAGGTGGCATACCTGTTGTGAGTTATTTGCGTTGAGCAAATCTTGCTTGAATCGCTACTCCACAGCAACACAGCGTGCAGCCATCATCCAGAAATGGAAAACCCCAAACAATTACTCAGAGGCGTTGTTCTTTGCTCAGAATGAAGATTTCTGTACTGAACTGCCAAGATAAAGAAGTTAACCTAGTCTTTTAGGATACCCTTACCCTTCTTGTTACTGGTGGCACTCCGTGAAATTTCTGTTTGTAGGGTCCTGCCCAAGAGTCTTCCAGTGTCCTACATCCTATAGTACAAACCTACAGGGCTATTTAAAGGAAAGTCTTACTAGCCTAACACAAATTCTACCAATATTTGGCTAGTAAGTTTCAACCCCTGCACTCTCTGTGAAGGGTTGCCAGTACTTAAACAACTTATTTTTAAAATGTAATGACTGAGGTGTGGTAAGCTCTGGGAATGCCAGTGGCTGGTTGTCAGTGCTGTGACTGTTGAGTGCATTGTTGCAGGGGATGTGTAAGTACTATGAGTGTTAAGGTAGGTTCAGAGGCAGTGTTGTGTTAATGGTGGGGGGGCAGAATTGTGATTGTTGTGGTTAGGGTGTTGGTGTTTTAATGGTTTAGTGTGTGGAGCCAACACACTTATTGTCAAGGTGTGAGTGGCCAGTGCCATGACTGCCAGGTGGGGGGCAGGACTGTAACTTTTAGGAGTAGGGGGGAGTGTTGTGACTGTGTTAGGTGGGGATTACTGCTTTCTCTTTCTGTAGAGGGTATCAACCCTGTGACTGTTGTGAATGTAGGGGGGCAGTGCTTTGATTGTGGTGGTGGGTAGTGTTGTGACTGTTGGGGTTAGAGGTAAATGCTGTCACTGTTGGGGGATGAGGATCAGCACTGTGACTGTTGGGTACATGTCCACTGTGACTGACAGTGGAAGGTGGTAGTTCTGTGACTATTGAAGGGGTAATACAGTTCTGTGACTGTCGGGGGGTGGGGTGGCAGTCCCATGACAGTTGTGGGTGAAGAGTCAGTGCTGTGGCTGTTGTGGATGGGGGTCAGTGTGGTGACCATTAGGAGTAGTAGGTCAGTGCTGTCATGGTCAGGGGATGGGAATTAGTGTTGTGACTGATAGTAGGGGTCTTGGTTCTGTGACTTTTGGGGTTGAGGCGGCTGTGCTGTAACTGTTGGAGATTGATGATCAGTGCTGTAAGATTGGACAAAGGTGCAGTGCTGTGCTGTGACTAGTGTTGTTACTATGAGGGTATGGGGATCAGTGCTGTGACTCTGTGGGGTGTATAGTCATTGCTGTGACTGCTAGGTTGGGGGGAGTGTAGGAGAGCAGTTCTGTGACTGTTGGACATACTGAGAAAGTGTTTGACTCTCAGGGGTGTGGATTAGTGCTGTGACTGACAGAGGTGGGAAGTCATTGTCAAGACTGTCAGTGTAGGGTGTCAGTCCTGTGATTGTCAGTGGGGTGATACAGTCCTGTGACTGGGGGGGTCAGTCCCATGCTTGTGGAGGAGGGGGTGATACAGTCCTGTTACTGTAGGGTGGTGGTACAGTCCTATGACAGTGGGGGGGGTAAAACAGTCCTGTGACTGGGGAAACAGTCCTGTGACTGAAAGGGGTCCAGTTCAATGACTGCTGTGGGGTGATCATTGCTGTGACTGATGGTGCATGGTGTCAGTACTGTAACTGTTAGAACAGTGGTACAGTCCAGTGATTGTTGGACGGAGGGTCTGTTATGTAACTGTCAGGGATAGGGTGTCATTTATGTGACTATCAGGGTGAGGTTCATTCCTCTGACTTTTGGGAGGTCTACTTCTATGCGATTCTACAACTTTGAGGTACAGAAGTATTTGCAGGAAGCAGTACATGCAGCAGGAAGGTTGCATAAGGCATCAAACAAAATAACTGTTCAGGGGGGATGTTGTGATCCCTACTGTGCAGGGTGGTCATCAGTGCTGTGATGTACAGTGTTGTGACTGATAAGGGTGAGGATTACTGCTGTGACTGTCTGTGGAAAGTGTCATCCATGTGATTGTCGGGGATATGGTGGTAGTGCTGTCATGATAGTAGGATGTAGTGCTGTGATTGTTGGGAATGGGGATACGTTCTGTGACTGTCAGGCATGAGTGCCCAGTGCTGTGACTGACAGTTGACAGTGCCAGTCCTGTGACTGTCTGAGAAGTTACAGTTCTGCGACTGTCAGGAGAGGGATGGTCAGTCCTGTGATAGTCAGTGGTCAGTGCTGTTGCTATTGTGTAAGTAGTGTAGAGTGGTGTACAACTAAAGGAAATGGTGTTGCATAAGCAAAACAGCCAGCTTGTAATAACAAAAGAAAAGAATGCTCAGCACTCCTAGGTTCAGTTTTACGTGCAAAGTGCAAGATTTATTTTCCAGCATGATGCCTAGCATGCACTCACTGGGGCCAGAACTTCAAGCCTTCGGTGGCCCTTCCACAGAGGATAGGTCTGAGGAATACAAACGTGCATCTCATTTATACAGAAATGTCAAAATAATATACAACACACACTAAAAATGACACGAAAGTCAAAGTGAAAACACATAAACAGCTTTTCCAGTGGTAACAAACAATTCAGTATTCTGTTTTTTTGTGTTTTGTTTTTGACACTCATGGTAAACAGTTACTGATATTAGCATAATACTTTAATTAAGCATGTCTCTGTATCTTTTACTTCATTTAATTGTATACCTTTCCCTCTACAGCTATATTTTTTACCTCTTACACTGTACTATACCCATTTCATCTCTCTCCTCTTTTTTGTTCCCACTGCTGTATTTACTCCACATTAGACTCCTTCTCTTTACTTTCGCAGATCTCACAGGATGTGAACTCCTTCCCCATCAGATAAGTATGTAAGCAGTAAGACATAATGGGTTGTGCATTATGGTAAGATAACCGCACTCCTAGGGGCGTAGTTAGGCATGAGGCCGAAGGCCAAGTGCTGGTTATCCCTAGGAGTGCGGTTATCACACCATAATGCACAACCACGGAGTGTCTTATTGCACTTACAAAATGGCCCTTTATTTTTAGAAGCAGTTTTTTTTTTTAATTTGAAACACATTTTTAAATAAGTAAAAATAGGTTTCACAGGTTGTCCTGAGCTCTTTAATGACAAAAAGTCCATTTAGTTTGTCATACTATTACTTTAATAAATTAATCAATTCAAATTAGTACCCTTTTATATTCTTACACTTCAGATAATAATCAAGTGACTGCTTAAAGGCTAACATAGTTTGACTACCCATCACCCCAGCTGGTAATGTGTTCCAAATTTTAACAACTCTAAATGAAAACCAGTACCTTCTTGCCTCTGTATTAAACTTTTCCACATTAAGTTGTAAATGATGGGCACGTGTATTATGAGACTGGTGTCTCAAAGTTAATCCTAGTTGTTTCCAAAGCTCCTTATCAGATAGTGCTTGGTAAATAAGACACATATCTCCTCTCAACCTTCGATACACCAAAGAATAAAGGTCCAGACTCCTTAATCTTCCCCGTAATTCATGCTCTGTACTTCCCTAATTCTTTTTGTAGCCCTGTGCTGAACCCTCTCTAGCGCATCTATATCTTGCTTATAGCCTGGTGCCCAGAATTGTGAACAATACTCCGCATGAGGGTGCACCAGGGAGGTATAAAGAGGAAGCAAAACCTCCTTTTTGCTACTTTTAATATGCCTATGTATACAGTTTAGGATGTTACTTGACCTCTTGACCACATGATTACAATGCAAATGGGATTTGAGGTCATTACTAACCATGATACCAAGGTCTCTTTCTTCCTTTACTACCCAAAGTAGCTGGCTATCTAAAATATAATCCACCTCTGGAATTTTTTTCCCTAAGTGCATTACCGTACATTTGTCAATATTAAAAGATGCCATATTCTTTGTAGCTCATGTCTCCAATTCTGCAAGGGCCTTTTGCAGTTTTAGTGCATCCATCTGACTATTTACTGGGAAACCTATGCGTGTGTCATCCACAAATTTGGACAACCAAACATTTGTTGTAACCTGCATAGTAGAAATATAAAGATTAAACAAGCATGGTCCCAGAACAGATCCCTGAGGGACCCCACTCATAACTAGGGCCCATTCAGATGATTCCCCAAGGACACATACCCTCTGTTTCCACTCCTTCAGCCAATCCTTTATCCAATATACCAGTTTATCGCTTATCCCCTAATTTAAAAATAGTTTGTATCAGTTGTTCATGTGGGACTTTATCGAATGCCTTCACAAAGTCCAGGAATATCACATCCACAGAACCTCCCTCATCAAGTGTTTTACTTATTTTCCCATAAAACTCGATTAGATTAGTTGGCATGAGCGTCCCTTGGTAAATCCATGCTGTGTCGCATCCCTAAGCCTGGCTAATTCTACATAATCCATAATAAACTCCTTGATGATACCCTCCAAAATTTTCCCAAGGGTAGATGTACAGTAAGTGAATCTGTGCTTTTAACATAAAATAGTCCTTCTGTCTATTGGTGCTAGATTAAAGTAGTGTTATACAGTGTGTGCCTCCCCTGCCTACTTAAACTTCATATTCCCTTGCCAGTCACAACAATTCACAAATGTTGTTTTCTTCATTCTAAGTATGACACATAGCCCCCTTAGTTTATTTCATGTTCCTCACTCTGTAGACAAAACTAAAATAAGCCATAACAGAGGATTCTCAGTTTCTCAATGCTGCAAGCATTAGCATGGTTCAAAACTGCCACACTCACTGACAGCATCATGAACTGCTTGCTGTGTCCCAAAAGCTAAACAGCAGGGTGAGTCATTTACCTCCTTTTGTCTTTGTTTATATAGTATTATTGCTTACTTTCTTCATTCTGTTTTTTTTTCTCTGTGTTGCTCCATATTCAGGAAAAGAAATGTTTATCATAGAATGTTTACCATGGAGTACTGGGATTCAAAATTCTGCTCAGTTCTACTAGCAGAATGTTCCTCTACTGACATACTATGCACACACAACAAAGGCCTATTTTAGAGCCAGAGACTCAATTTTCTAACTGTCAGGGCAAGCAGAAGAGATTTCCCTGATGAGCAGGTAAAGATAGAAGGAGGATTTTCACTTTTAGCAAAGAAACAGCTGTAATGAAAACTATAAACAATGCTTAAAGTTTCTAATGTGTTTATGTGTGTAAGGAGAGAGTGATGATCTGGTAAACATTTAATTAGTTTGTTTTATTTTATATTTATATTTTATTTTTAGGGACCAGTTGAAGGTTTCTATAGTGTAAAGGTAGCAACCATGTTTGTGGTGGAAGATCAGTTCTGGTTGTAGGGAGATTGATAAAAGATAGTTCTGATTGTAGAAGGATTGATTTACTCATTGTGTGATGTGGTTTAGGACCAGGATGACTGTGCGTATATAGAGACTTACTGTATGGTCAGCTGCTCTCTCTTAGCCAATGAGATTTCTAGATTTTTTCTTGCCATTTTATAATACAATATGTATAACCTATCATAGCCTTCCTAGTAACTTTCTAAGAACAAAGGATCCTTTGTGACCCCTTTCCTCTATTTTATTCTATAGGTATAAGAAATGTCATCCCTTTATGACTCCTACCTCTGGCTCCTTAGTGCACCAGAAATAGACCCTGCACATATTACCTATACTTGATAGGTTTACTGTAACAGTGCAGCTGCACCCATTATGAGAGGGTTGTGTAAAACCATAGAAACATAGACTTTGATGGCAGATAAGAACCGCTTGGCCCACCTAGCCTGCCCATTTTTCTACCTATGTGTTACTTGTTTTCTTTCTTTCTTTCTTTATTTATGTATTTATTTATTTATTTCATTATTCGGACATAACCTTTAAACAAAATGCTCTTTTTCAAAGGTTCCTCATCTTGACAGGAGGACAACACAGAAAGGTAGTTACAGAGTATGAGTGCACAAGTACAGAGACAAAAAATACAAGCAATAACAGCAATTGGTCTGACTATATACAATTGTAAGCTAACTCATATAGAGGTACAGCATATTGCAATTAGTACAACTCAAGGTACATAGTGAGTGCTGTGGGTTTAAGAGACTAATTTATCAGGAGGTAAAGCATCCAGGTGAGGCATTGTTGTTATTTCATGTAAAGTCTGGAGAGGAGAGACTCAGCATAGGTTTTCACACCCTATATGTTAAGGAAGCAAAGAGGAGGCTTTGTCGTTAATTCTAGTCAAAGGCGGGGTTAATTTTCTGTGTAGAGCTGACCTAGTAGGAACATACTAGAGAACAATGTGACAGAGGACCATACACAGAATAAGCTGGGGGAAAACAGGTGCTTTGAGACAGTCACATTTGTGCAGGGTCAGTGGCAGGGGAGGGACTTAAAACAGAGTGCAGAGTTAAGTACAGTAGGTAGAAGGCTCATCGAGAGGCTGTGGCTACGGAAGACTCAAGTTTGAGGGCTGGCAAGTAGTAAGAATTTAAACTCAGGGTTAATGGGCAGCTAAAGATGTAGTAAATTTAAAATCCGCTGGCTAAGTGAATGCGAAATGGCCACTTCACGTTGGTACTTCGCTATGCAGAGTGCCCCATAGAAAAGGCTCACTTCACATTATTATTACTTCACATTGTCATTCTGCCTTAAATGCGAAGTAAGGCGGAGTGACAACAATATTGGCGGCATCCCACCAACACAGTCACCAGAATGAATGTGCATCCCCAAAGTGCTACTGTCTTGTGTCCAGAAACCTCCCCAGTGCTGATGAAGTGAAAAGAGAGTGTAACAAGAAATGCAAAGTCTCGAAGAATTAATGATGGACTCAGCCATGCAAGCAGTGGTCAGGTCACACACAGATTCACCAGAATTAATGTGCATCCACAAAATGCTACTGTCTTGTGTCCAGATAATTCCCCAGTGCTGACTAAATGAAATGAGAGCGTAATAAGAAATGCAGTGTCACAGAATTAATGGTGCCATGCAAAAGCTAAGACAGATTAAGATTGCGCTGCGCACCCAAGTGATGCATACAAAAAGGCGCAACAACACCTAACCAGTGCTCACAAGTCACAAATCCAAATCTGGAAAGGAATACATTTTGCCAGTTGGGGGATTAGTGCACGGCAGTAGCAATCCTCTACCAGTAAAGATACCACAAAGCAGTATAAAAAATTCATGCAGGTGCAGTGGATAGCAGGTTCACACTACTGCAATTACTCTGTAACACAATAAAAGGTATCTGATTTAATGGCATGCATCGCACACACATTCACAGGCACACTTGAGTAATGCATAGCAAATTGAAAACCTTTAGTAATATAACCAAATGTTTTAAACAGACAATTTGTACACTGCTGCACCACAACAATCAGCAAAAAAGTCAAGAATTACTGAAAATATTGCTGTGTATACATTAACACAGTTATACAAAAAAAATATTACCAAAACAGAAAGACTGTCTTTTTTTCCCAGTTAATCTACCTACACCACAAATACTCCCCACCCCCAAAGCACACTTCACAGTACACAGACTGACTGTTCTAAATTAACATTCAAAATCCACACACAAACAATAAACACTCTATGATATGAGCACAGGAGGGTTTTCTACAATCGATGCACTAAATTTTGAACAAAAAATATTACTTAAAAAGGCATTTTAAACAGCTTTTAGATGTTTTGAATCACAGAGCTCTGAGAGCAAACTGTCTCCAGCTACCAATACACACACACTACCCAGGCCAGAACTGAGGCTGTGCCAAACAATCTAGAGCCCATGTGACCTGCAATCACATGAATAACTGCAGAATTTCATTTGGTGCTTAATTACAGGGTGAAGTGGGGCTAATTACATTGATTTCAATGTACTTCACCTTAAAATTGGTGGAGAAGTGGTTTGGGGAAGGCGGAATAACACAATGTCATTGGTTTCAATGGACTTCGCGTTCCTCATTATGAAGCAAAGTACTCTGCTTCACATTGTGGAGTTCTCCGCAGATTCTTCATTACTCAGTGAATTACTTCATGGAGCAAATTGGGGCCACTTTGCCCACCACTACTTACAGTGCTGTAACTCACATGCTGTACGGGAAGGAACGCGAATGCCTATGGTTATACTTCCCCGATGAGCTGTAGCACAAAACTCCCTGACTTTAAAATGCTTATTAATGAGAACAATGGTGGAATGGTGAAGCCTGGAGAGATACTACAAAACATGCTTACAATACATCCAAGTAACTAGTAAAAAAAAATAGTGTTGTGATTTGTGACATGATCGTGAATCATGATTTGTGACTGTATTTGTGACAGTGATGATGCAGAATGTGATTCAGTGTCAACGTTGTGAGATAACCAATATGGAACTGTATTGCGAACGCGAATGCCTATGGCTGTACTTCCCCGATGAGCTGTAGCACAAAACTCCCTGACTTTAAAATGCTTATTAATGAGTACAATGGTGGGGTGGTGAATCCTGGAGAGATACTACGAATCATGCTTACAATACATCCAAGTAACTAGTAAAAAAATGAATGTTGTGATTTGTGACGTGATCGTGAATCATGATTTGTGACTGTATTTGTGACCGTGATGATGAAGAACGTGATTTGTATCATGAGTGACTCGTGATGATGGCCCTGACTTAAAAAAGCATACTAAGGAGTACAATGTTCATGAAGAATTATGCACCACACTTGTCCAGTACTCAGAAGGGAAGCCAAAGAAACAACTGTGACTTAAGTTACAGATGGAGATTGGGCCCTAAAGAGATGCAAATGCACAGACAGATTAAGACTGCACTGCGCACTGAAGAGATGCAGATGCAGATGCAAAGGCACAACACCTAACCAGTGCTCACCATTAGAAATTCAAATCTGGAAAAGAATACCTTCACCAGTTGGGACTGGCTGTGGGGGGGGGGGGCAGTGTACTGCACTGCTGCAGTAACAGTCACTAGTACTAGTACCAGGAAAGATACCACAGAGAAGTACAAAAATCACACAGCTGCAGTGGATAGCAGGTTCACATTGCTGAGATTATTATGTGGCACAATAAAAGGTGTCTGATTTGATGACACACTTCACACACATACTCATACACACACTAAGTAATGCGTAGCAAATTAAAAACTTCAGTAATATAACCACATATTTTAAAGAAACTAAAATTATGCATTGCTGCACCACAACAATCGGCAAAAAAATGGCAAGAATTATTGAACATATTACTGTGTGTACATTAACACAGTTATACAAGAAAAATATCACCAAAACAGAAAGCACTGTCATTTTCTCCAAGTTAATCTACCTACACAACAGAGATGTCCCTCCCCCAAAGCACACTTCCACTGTCTCTCAGTACACAGACTGAATGTTGTACATTAACATTCAAAATCCACACACAAACAATAAATGCTCGATAATATGAGCATAGGAGGGTTTCCAATAATCGATGAAGTAAAGTTTCAGCAAAAAAAATTACTCAAAAAGGCTTTTTTAACAGCTTTTAGAAGGTTTGAATCACGGAGAGCTCTCAGATAAGATTGTCTCCTACAGCTTCCTACACACACTACCCCAAACTGAGGCTGTGCAGAACTATCTAGAGCCCATGTGACCTGAAATCCCATGAATCACAGCAAAATTCACCTTTGGAGCTTAAAAACAAGGCAAAGTGAGGTGAAGTACGTTGTTTTCAATGTACTTCGCCTTAAGAATTGGTGGAGTAGTGGTTTGGGAAGGTGGAATAACGTGAAGTCATTGTTTTCAATGGACTTTGCGTTACCTATTATAATGCGAACTACTTCACTTCACTTTCCGGAGCACTCCGAGAATTTACCTTCACTCCGTGAATCACTTTGTGGAGTGAATTGGGGCCACTTCACCCATCTCTATGAGCAGCAGGGTAAACAATCGGATAATGCAGCCCAGCAGCAGCTGACTCCAAGCTACTAGGTGATAGTGCTCAAGGTTACCTGCAGCTACAGACCTCAGCCTTGGCCAGGTAATGTCTTAGTTCCACCTTGAAGATGGGGAGGTTGTTAATGGGTAAAATGCATGCTGGGATCTCATTCAGCCAAGAAGGAGCCCTGTATGTGAAGGACCGTTGGCCAAGCGCCGTTCTTCTGAAAGGGATGACAAGTGGGCAGTGAGTCTGCCCTTTAGTGTGGTACTCAGATCTACCTCACTGGAGCAGTTCTTTGGAGGCCAATGGAGCTTTACTTAGGAGAGATTTCATGCCAAGCAGGTACATTTGGTATTTGATTCTCCTGGCAAGACTGAGCCTACTTAGTGTGCTCATAGATTGTGCAGGTGTGTAGGAAATTATCAGCCCCTAGAGCCAGCCTGCAGGCCTTGTTCAGGAGCGTGCTTACTCATTTTAATGCAGTGTCAGATGCCGACCCATAGACCACACATCCGTAGTCAATAACAGACAAGATGGAAGAGAAGACTGCCAACCTTTGGGTTTCAGGAGTAAGGTACTGTCTGTGCCTCTAGAGAACTCTAAGTTTGGTGTTCACTGTTTTGATGACCTGGTCAATGTGCTGCATGTAAGAGAGTGTGTGTCATCAATGATCACGCCCAAGTATTTAAAAGAGTTGACCTGCTCGAGTAGAGCAGCCTTGTTGTTAGTAATAGTAAAAGACTGAAGAGATCTCTTGTGCTGGCGAGTGTTAAGGTCATACATACTGCAACATTTCCCCCTCCATAAAACTTTTTGTCTTGCCAATTGACTCAGGCTGGCTCTCAGACATATCCTTACTTCCCCTGTCCCAAACCACAGAGCCCAAAGTTCCCATGGATTGCCTCCCCTCCCCCATGATAGGGTGTCCAGAAAGGGAGAGTCATTCTTATGCCCAGCCAGTCACTTATATCCACAAATGACCAAGTCATCCAGGTGGTCATGTGGGACGGAGGTAGCTGGGTAGGGCTTGATGAAGCCTGCTCTAGCCATTTCTGCATTTTTCACTTTCTTTAGTTCTTGCCTTCACCTGGGGGAAGCCAAAGGTCAAGTCAGCATGCTTTTCCATGCATGGACTGGACAGCTATGTAATGAATGTTCAGTCTGTTTTCTGCCCCTGGCAACCTGGCATGTTCCCAAACTCGGGTCACTGATGTGCAGGCAATAAGGCACCTAGTGCCTTATCCATCCATACCACTGAACCAAACAGGCCTTACACTGTAGCAAAATAATTGTTTTTACTCGGACAGGTGACCAGACAACAATGGTGCCACTGCACACCAGGGAATTACTTTTTATTAATGGGCAAGGCTGTAAGATATCTGTGGACACCAGATAATGTATTAACTTAAACAGAGCAAGCAATCACAGGTGGATACTATTATTGGCTGCCAGTTCGAAACAAAATATTGAGCTGCTTGAGTTTATATATATATATATCCCTGTAGATTGCTCCTTGCTCCTAACCTCTGTACAATTTATTTTCTTACTGAACTTTGTTGACCAGGTAGGAACACTGAAAGTAGAAGTATCTTTTTCAGGGGTGACCGGGGTTGGGTGCAGATAGTAACCGACTGAAATTGAACCCCAATTAAGCTGTTGGTGGTATTTTACTGAATGGGGCAAACTGGCCAGGACACCAGGGAAGTGCCCATACTTTTTCAAGAAGTGCCATAGGATCTTTAACGTCCACCTGAACAACCACCAGAACATGCAGAAGGGAACTTGGCTTAACATCTCATCTGAAGGACGACACTTCAAGAGTACAGCAACCCCCTCATGCTGCACTACAGGGCAAGTATTGGAATTTAACCCAGATGCCTGCTGTGGGGATAGAATCTACAGTGCAGCCTTGTGCTCTTCCAGCCTCAGAGGTGAGTGTGTAACCTGCTGAGCCACTGACACTGAAAACAGCATTATGCTGCCTTGTTGGCTCTGATCAAAATTTGTTCTGAATACCATGATTAACACTGTCCAGTTGCAGGATGGGTTAGATCTCAGCATAAGGAAGGTGGAGAAACATATTTTAGTGGTACATAGGCAACTAGAACCAATTTATTTATTTATTTTCAAAAACTATGTTTGTGGCAGGTGTTAGAACTGTGACACAGGGATTTCAGACCACATGGAGGTCTGTGAGTGCTATTCTGGACATACTGTATGTATAGAGAAATTCTACACCTTTATGGCAATTAAATGCTTAGCATTTGTCAGATGAGTTAATTAGAAAACAACGAAAGCTCTTTTAAATGCCAGACTGTCAGTTGATGATGCTTATGATAGTCTGGCAGAATGGTGAAAGGCCTCAAAAAAAGAATTTTAGATATTTTTTTCAAAAGCAGGATATAAATCGCATAGGAAAAGATGTTTACAGTATTTAACTCTTCAGAGGAAATTACATTGTTTCATTTTAAAAATACATAATGAAAAGCAGAATTTGTCTTCAAATATCAATAAGGGTAAACAATGTTTACCACGCAATATAATAGAGCAATATCTCTAACAGAAGAAATGTCATTTGGAACTCAAGGGAAAAAACTAGAATGTGGAAATGTTCAAAGATTGTTCAGACAGAGTAGAGAAGAAAATCATCACAGAATTATCTGCCCCTCATTACAACACAATTTTCACTGCTCCAAAAGATATTATGAAAATAGTGCTGGACCATGTGCAAAATACTTTTGGTATAGATAACAGTCATGTATCTAACATGATTTTTGTTGTCAGATATAAGGGTTCCCAATATCCCCATAAAAACACTAAAAGATGTAGTGAGTCCTATCACTCTGTCAGCAGTAGAACAAGCCATGAAAAAGCTTAATAATACAGCTTCTGGTTCTGATGGTCTATCATCTGAATTTTATGAATTTTTCTGAGCAATTATCATTAGTGTTAGCAACAGTGTTTTCAGAAATGTTGAGGGAAAGTTACCATGCCTACTTCCATGTCCCAGGCTTATTAAATTTCACTGTACTAAAAAAGGGCATGCAGCAAACTGAAAAATGAGTGTCCCATAAGTATTTTAAGCACAGATGTGAAAATGCTGGGCAAAATCTTATTAAAAACTAATTTGTTCCCATAGACACCATATGGCGTCATAACCATCCATTGCTGGAATGGATCCAAAATGGCCACTGGGAGCAAATGAGTTAAGTAGGTTAGAGAAAGTTGCTGGCCTGCTTTTATCAACTTCAAAATTTCATGCTATCTCAAATAATGTAGATCAAGTTTTGATATTATTTGTATATAATAACTTTTTTAAGCTAAAAAATAGGTAAAGTGTCCAGTTAGCTACTCGCTCTGGATCAGGAAGAAGGATTTGATAAGGTGCCTCAATTTTATTTGTTCAATACACTCAGACATTATGGGTTCCACCAGCTTTTTGTCCAGTGAATCGACACTTTATATGATCAGGCTTCAGTAGAACCTTTTATCAATTAGGGGAATCAATAAAAATAAGATGGGTTGTTAGGCACGGCTGGCTCTTGAGACATCTGCTTTATATATTCTATTTTGACCCAGCTTTGAGGAAGTTAAATCAAAACAGAGAAATACAGGCTGTTGCTTTTCTAGAAGGTACCTTTCCCAAGACACAGGCATCATGTAGATGATGTTTGCATAATTTTTGAGGTGGCCACTTTTAAAACTGCAATTATTCAAACTTTAGAGAGCTATTAGTCAGTGTCAGGCACCAAGATTGATTATAATAAAAGCGTAGGTATTACACTTAGTACACAACAGACTAGCACTGTGTCATCTTTACAGGTTTTTCAAATCCCTGAGAGTTTTCCAAAAATGTTAGGTGTATTTGTTGGAACCGCATAAAATGCATTATATAACTGGGATCTGGCATTAACTTTGGCCAAAGAGTAGAAGTTTGGAAATTTAAGAGTATTTCAAAATGAAAGAGAGTATGTTTAATTAAAACTCTTTTAGTACCTTGGTTACTGCATTTAGCACATATTTTCCGACCTCCTATTTGTATGGAAGCAAGTCTGTATACTGTTTTATTTTTCCTAGGTCTTTGAGGCAGTAGACTAAATCCCATTAAAAGGGAAAACACCTTCTTGGAATATGATGAAGGGGTATCAGAATTTAGATAATGGGTAAAATTAAACTTGCATCCTAATTGGCTGAAACAGCCTGCCACCTGGGCTGTTATTTCTTAACAACAGTCAACTTCAAAACAAGTGGCAGTTCAAACATTTGGCACCCCAAACTTGCCAGCCACCATATTATTCTCCACATTTACTGACACACCAGCCCCAGCCTGGGCCCCTCCACTCTGCTGCATTAAAATTGCACTGATACCCTGATACGGCCTTCTGAACTGCCTCTGTTCCTCCTTGCCACCAGAAAAATAAAAAAAAAAGCATTTTTAAACACTTACTGTATATGCTTGCTTGACCTCCCGACCGCCTGTGTTCCTTTTTCAGTAACCAAATATATTCGCACTCCCTGTAAACCCTGTGCTCACTTTTAAATCCAGTTACACAGTCACACTACACTTCTAAGCCATCCCATGCTAAAACAGAACTGTATGTCTCTGAACATCAGTACACTACATTTCTCCTGTTCTCACATAGCATTTTTCAATGTGTGTGTGTGTGTGTGTGTGTGTGTGTGTTTGTGAAAGAGAGAAAGCAGGAGGGCAACCTAATGAGAAACATCATAAAAAATACACAGCAGTGACCTTTAGTGCTGATTTTAGCATTTCACACTAGGTACTGCTTTACAACAAACATTATTTCTTCTTGCTTGTTTCTTATTTTTTTATATGTACATTTTTTTCTTATATATTATTTTTCCAAAATTCCCATCTCTAACACATTATCTAAATGTAGTAATACCCTCCGGGTTTGGTGTTATGGGATATAATGGACCTTCCACGGGCTATACATCCCTCCACCTGTGGTGTTGGGCCTCATTATGCCCCTGGGTGGTCAGTTATATCCCAATAACCCCCACTCTGTTGGATATTATTACTTATGTATAACCCTTTAATATCTCTATATTGCATTTTCTTCTATGCCAACAGGTATCCATTACTTTAAACAAAATAAAACCTTGGGCAAGTATGGTATCAGACTGGCTTCCTAAGATAAAAAGTAAATGAGAGCAGGGAAGATTTAAAATCCCTTCCAGTTTGCCAAATTATTTTTCTGCAAGTTTAAAAAAGATTAAAATATGGGGCATCACACCAAACCAAATTCAAGAAAAAAACTATAAACAGTTATATCACCAAGTACTTTATTATGGGAAAAAATCGGTCCCAATATCTAGCTGCCAGACTGCCCACATGGCAGGGAGACTGACATTTTCCTCCAACTGACATAGCTAGCATGCCAAGAAAATGGGGGTTAAAAATTCACTTAAACATAAATCCATTGATGAGAGAATCCGTCCCAGACCCACATGCTGTTGCATAGTGGAGACACAGTAATATTTTCTTCTGGAATGTCCAGTAGCAGTAGAATTTAAATTTTGTTTACAGATTGTATGGCCAATACAAAGGAATGCACAAGTATTAGTAGTAATAGTAGTTCTTGGATTATTCCCCCTGCAAGTTTTATAAATCCATCCTAGCACTCTAAGAGTAATTTTTGCGGCCTGTAGGTATTACTAGTGGCAATGCAGGTGTGCCTAGACAGTGCAATGGAAGAATATAGAAGATTTGGGGATTATGTGTATGTTACAATCTGTACTACAATAGCTATATAGAAAAGAGCATTGAAAGTTTTTGTCTACCATGCTTAAAAAGCTGTGGACACAGTGTAATTGGATCACTAGTTTAGTATCGTTTAAGTACGTTTATTTTTTCAGTTTAGCATTTTCTATTTTTGAATTGATTTTTGTTCATTTTCTCTTCTTCTTTTTCAAATTTTGAATAATGTTGACATCTTTGTAACAACAGATTGATTTTTCTTTTATTGATCCAAACTGTATGCTTCAGTGACTGTGTTATTTACTTTTGTCCATATTCTGAAGATATTTTTTTTGGTTTGACTGCATATGTTTGATCACTTTTTCCCAATACAATTCACCTACTTGACCTATTGGGGATCCTCTGGCCATTGAATTCACAGTAGAAATACAGACATAGTTTAATTATCAGTACATAACTGAATTCACAGAACACAATACAAACATAGATGAATTATCAGTACAGGAATTAACAAAAGCATAGAAAACAGCTAAGTTTCTTATGAGTTTCATTAAGGGTTAATACTAAGTGCTGTATGGCATAAGGCATAAGGCATAAGGAGGCAGCTTAGCACAGTGTGTTAAGGTTCTGAGCTGCAGATGTGAAGACCAGGGTATGATTCCCACAGCCACCAAGTTGCATGCTGTGTGATCCTGAGCAAGTCACTTCCTTGTGCTCCCAGGTCGCATCAGGTTGCATCTAGAAACAAGCTTTCGCTTAGTGTGCTACTCTGGGTTAAACAATGTAGCCTTCCCTTCCATAAGGATGTATATGAGAGAGAGGGAAATATAGGGGAGGGAGTGGTGTGGGGATAGAGCAGCCCAATAGGATCCTTGTCACATTGCATTGCAGCTTTGGAGCTCAGGCACTGAGGATGGTGCATGTGTGGTAAGGTGGGAGGAGGTGGTTAGAGAGAGAATAAGAGAGAAGAGAGAGAGAGAGAGAGGAGAGGGGAAGGAGGTAGAGACCAAGCAGTGGAGGGGTGGCATCATGAGAATGGAGATTAATGGAGAACAGGAGGGTTGGAGGAGGGGGGAGAGACTTGCAGAGAGGGGCGATGAGGCATAAGACAAATGAGAGCACACAACCACTAGCCAAACAAGAGATGGGGCATGAGGTAGCAGAGTCTATAGAACAGGGGTAGAGAGTGCAGTAGGAGTGGATCCCATGAGTGAGACCATGAGTAGTTACTAGAAGGCAGGATTGGTGCAGGCTCTGGAGAACCACTCTGAATAGCTGAGCACTCACAGACCTTCTTTAGCAGTAGAAACTGCTTAAATTCAGCTTTAAAGGTTCTAGGGTTAGCAGCATTTTGAATGTTAGCTGGGATCTCATTAAGCCACAGTGGGGTATGGTAGGAAAAGGGTCTTTGTTGAAGATATGTTCTTCAGAATGGGACACAGAACAGGTGTAGTTCTTTATTCCTGCCATTTATCATTGATCTAGAGCTGTACTGGTACTGGAAGATTGGTCTTGTTTGGGGGGCTGGGATGTAGATTTTCCTATTCCTAGCAGGGCACTCAGCTGAATACTTCAAATTCTTACCTTCCAGACATAGACCTGAGGGACTGTAACTGCTAGTCTTTTGTGGGTGCACAGCACCAGTACCAAGAGATTGTATATAACCCCCCTTCGGGGGACTTACCTGGTAGTCCTTCCGTATGTCCGCCATACTTCTTGGGCATCCTCCTGATGAATCCCCCAGGTCACTGCCTGGCCCAAGTTCTGTCTCCCCCCAGCTTCCCCAGGCAACCCCATTCTTTCATCAGAGCTCTAATGGGGTCTCGGAGCACATTCTGTGAGTGTCTGGTATTTCAGCTGTGAATCCGCTGCTTGCACTTTTGAGAAAGTGAACTGTTTGCTACTGCTGGTTTCAGTCAAAAGTTGAAAGGTGTTCCCGTGGATCCTGGTGCACAGTATTTAGTTAAAAAGGCACTGAGGACCTAGGGCAAGGGCAGGGAAAGTGTTTTTAAAAAGTATAAGGCAAGCGCCCAAAGCGCTGCATCTGGGGCACTAGTATTAAAGGGCAAAAGTCAGGGCAGTGAAGCCCTAATGAATATTATTGAGCTGCTGCTGGTTTAAGAGTGGAGCTGTATTTGCAAGGCAGTGACACAAAAACTAGGCACATATGGGACTGGGAGAGATTAAAAATGTGTTTAAAAGAGAAATGATGGGACTATGTAACTGTGGGGGAATTTATGTAAGAATAGTGTTTATTTTGACTTCACTGGGACAGTTATGTTGGGACTGCAGTAAATGTGTGTTTGGTACTATGCAGCAGCCAACATTGTGCAGTCAGATAACCAATCAAGAGCTTTGACCTTTGACCAGAGACTTATGGGGATTAATAAAGACGTGTGGTGAAAAAAGGAGGACCTTTTCTAGCCACCAAAAAGCAAGCCAATTAAGAGACTGGGACAGTTTGGGACAGTTTTGACAGTCAATGAAATTCATGGACCTTAACCCCATATAAAAGTGTTAATTGCTGAAATAGTGGAGATTTGCCAGATCTGCACAGGAGATCAGAATGTGAGCCTCTGTGGAGCTGGCCAGCTCTCAGAGGTTAGGTCTGGTGGGCCTAGACTTTTCTCAGCGGTTCAGTCCACGGGGTCTGAGGTTCATCAGTTAGTGCACACTGTGGAGTGCAGCAGCAGAGGATTTCTGCAGATAAAGGCATTATTGCCGATCAGCCTGCAAGCCAACTGGAA
The DNA here is from genome assembly GCA_016271365.2 of Neoceratodus forsteri. Taxonomy (NCBI): domain Eukaryota; kingdom Metazoa; phylum Chordata; order Ceratodontiformes; family Ceratodontidae; genus Neoceratodus; species Neoceratodus forsteri. Next base: position 1,608,226,996 of record CM057449.1, read on the forward strand.
TAACCAGGGAGGAACCAGCAGCACCTTTACATATAGATGTGTATAAGTTGCTGAAGTGTTTCTGGTTTGTGGTTTCAGCTCATTGACTCTGCTAAGCCATTTCACCTTGGGCTATGTAAAATCAGCCCCAAGTTATTTGATCATGTATCTCCAGACCAGCTGCTCTATGAGGAGCGAGAGGGAACCCTCCCTCCTGCTTCAAGAAACATCTTCACAGGTCTTATTTCATTGGCTCATCTCCAGTGTCTGGGTACAGTGAGTAGAAATCAGGGTAGCTCCCTGCAACAAGCTTTAATAATCATTGTGGTTCCACCTATTCTCCATTTCACTGCTGGTTTAATGGTTCAAGAGACTGGGCCATCTGGCCACCAGACACAAATACAACTGCATGCTAAATCATCAAGTCTTCTTTTACCAAGGGTCCCAACAACAGCTTTAACCCCAGGCACCATTTAGGCTAGCTTGTGTTCCATCTGGGCACCCAGTATACTTAAACTACTAAGTGGGACTAAATGCATGCCAGTATCTTGGCTCAAACCAATAAGAATAAAATCATTTGATCAGATTTACCCCTTAATTGTTATGCACCCCCTATATAAACCTGATTGGTGTTGCAATGTTATATTGCCTCACACATTTGCTGGTGGTCTGTTACTGTGTTTGGAATGTTCCTGAATGTGCATGCCTGATAACCATTGTTTCCAGGAGGTCACACTTAAGCTCAGACCTCTGTAATTGGGAAACCTATAGGAATATCATTAATGTCTGTTGACAAATTTATTGTGAATGTTATGAGAGATTACTGTTTGTTCCAAGGCCTAGGGCCACTAGGTGTGGTGGTGGGTAGTTATAGCTCCCAGAGGGCTGTAACAAATTAAATAAATTCCCACTGAAACCTTACTCTGAGTGGAGGCACCAACACACTGTGTTTACCATGGGTGGGCAAACCTTGGTACTGGCTAGTACGAACATAGGCCCTTTAACCTGTGGCTAGTAATACAGGCAGGGGTTGTGACCTTAGAATTAAAGCCACCTAGGGGTTACATGTAAATGCTTCTAAGAATTCCTTACTTAAGCAGCTCTGAAATTATATATCACAGAAGCCTGTTTAACAAGCAATGTGAAGTTTTATATACAGAGCTGCACTGGTACTGAGAGTGGTCCTGTTGAGGGGGGACTAGAATGTAGGTTTTCCTACTCCAACAGGGTGCTCAGCTTTAGGGCTAGTCACTGGCAGGAATGTGTAGAGGCAAGGCAAGGTAAATGTTATTTTTCAGCTGCCCAATTCTGGAGGCTTTGGGTGCTGCACAACAGCAACAAATCTAACATAAAATGATAAAGGAACATAACACATTTTCCAGTCTGAAAATAATCACTTTCATAAGTTAAAATCATTAAAACCAGAAGAAGGTAAGGGGGGGAGAGGGCCATCTTGTGGATGGTATGGCCCACTCAGGGACTCTAAATTAAGTTTTGCAGCCACTAGCCAGCAAGTCTAGTGACTGGGAAAATGTACTAGTCAAGTCAAGTTAAGTTTATTTTTATAGCACCTTTCCAAGCCAAGGCACTGTACATAAAACCAAATACAGAAGATATAATAAAAACAGGAATAGTAAAAACAAATTATCAATTTTTAGGGAAGGCTAAATTAAATAAATACATTTTTAATTCAGTTTTAAACCTATCGTACTAGCCCCACAGGCTCTTCCACTAGCCCAGCTGAAGTAAGTAAAGTAAAAGTAAAAAACGTTATTTTAATACAAGATAAAACATGTTTTTTTTAGGTTAGAAAACCCAGTTTGCAAGACAGTCCTGTTTATCATTATGTTTCCTAAGACATACAGTATACACATTAATCATTTAATTCGAGGACACAAAATGTCTCCAAGTTCCACTGTTTTCTCAAACATATCTAAAACATGTATACCTAAATTAGTTAAAATTATAAACACAAAACTTTATAAATCCACAAATACAAGGTACAATACATGAGATTATAACTTAGATCAACAAACAACATAAATTATATCAGTCACATATGTTAAAGTGCTACAGTCTAGTTACACAGGCATCTAAACAGACTTATACGTTTATCTCCTGAACAAATAAGTAAAGTGATGGCGAAGTATGAGCTGACAAGGGGAAAATGTTCCAATATTTAGCTGTCTGGTAGCATAATGTTCGTTCCCCACGTCTGGTCTGTATTATTGGAAAATATATTTTTTCCACATGAACTGTTCTTTTAGTTTTATCAATCGATTATTTGTTTATTGAATAGTGTAATATTTATGTAATGGTTTGGGTGTAAACTGTGATATCTGTATATTATTTTTTGCCATGATCAGGTACAAATAATGTCCAAAGACTGCCATTTCAATTGAGATAATAATACACTATGGTGAGTTCTAAGATTGCCTTGTAGTACATAACTTGTCGATTTATAATGTACCCTATCTAATTTTGTCAGCAATTGTCTACTTGCTGTTCGATATATAAGTTCTCCATATGTCAATACAGGCATAATTAATTGTTCTGCCACATTTTTCCGAGCATTCTTTCCCAAACATTTTGTTGTTCTGTGTAAAGCACTTATTCTCCTATTTACCCTGTGTATTAGTATATTCACGTGTTCTTTAAAGGACATCTGAGTATCGAAAACTACTCCTAAATAGCAGTACTGATCTACCTGCTCCAAAATTTCTTTATCTATTTTTACCTGAACAATTTCTTTTTGTTTAGATGCAAAATGTAATAGCTTGGTCTTCTTTTTTTTCATGATAAGGCCCATCCTGGTGAACCACCCCATCACATTATCAAAATAAGTCTGCAGTTTTTGTTGTAATTCTTGAATACTAGAGCTGGTTGTAACAAGGGCAGTGTCGTCCTCATACAGTCTCAACTGTGAGTTATGCACTATTTGAGGCAAACTATTATTGAATAACAGGAAAAACAGGGGTCCTAAAATGGACCCCTGGGGTATGCCTCTATGAACTGCTGTACTAGGTGACATACCTCCTGAAACCAAAACTCTTTGAGAGCATCCTCCCAGGTAAGCCTGTAGCCAGCACCAAGGCCCATCTGTTATACCCATTTGCTCTATTGTCTGTAAAAGGAGGGGGTGGTTCACCAGATCAAAGGCCTTAGATAGGTCAGCAAAGATTACCGCTGTCTCCTGACCAGAGTGTAGTGATGTATTCATCAAATTATTAAATTCCATAAGTGCCTTAGTAGTTGAATGTGCTTTTCAAAACCCTGACTGGTATGGTGTAATTAAGTTATATTTGTCTAGATACTCCACAATTTTGGTGTGAACATGACATTCCAAACACTTGGACAGAATGGACAGGAGGGCTATCGGTCTATAATTGTCTATTTTTGACACTGCCCCGCTCCCCCCTTTAAAAATAGGAATCATTTTACTTTCTTTACACACCTGTGGAAAATAACCTTCCTGCAAGCTCCAGAGGAAAATCTGAGTTACAACTGTAGCTATTTGGTGGTGAGTAGTCTCAAAAATTTACACTCCACACCATCTAATCCTGCAGACTTGAATATATCCAGACTATTCAGGCCTTTACTAACTTTTGTTATACTCAATGCCTTAAATCTGAAGGGTGGATGTGTGGCTTTTTTATCCATTAATTCCACATTTAATCCTAGATTATTTGTATCAATATCATACCTTGGAAATCCACAAAAAAATCATTTAGTAATTTAGCTACTTTATAGAGATCATCCATTTGTAAACCCTGTACCTCCATAGTAAGCTTCTTAGATAAATCTGTAATGCCCTTGATCTAATAGATTATTAATATTTTGCCAGAACTTCCTAGGATTATTATCACAGTGTATCTTGTGCTTATAGTAAGTAGCCTTAGCTGTCTTTATTTTTTGTTTACATTTGTTTCTCTCTTTCTTAAAAAGTATCCAGTCTCCCTCCTGTCTAGTTCTCTTAGCCTTATTCCAGAGTCTAGTTTTAACCCTTATTAACTTCAGTAATCTTTCATTAATCCAAGGAAGTCTGGCTTAATCAATTTTGTTATTCTTCCTTCAGGCATGAGAGTCACACATTTTATTAAATGTGTCTGTAAAATACTGTGCTGATAAATCCAAATCTTGGGTTAGTAAACGCCTTTTTAGTTACACGGTTTGGTAACATCCTACAGTACAAACCTACAGGGCTAGGTAAAGGAAAATCTTACTAACCTGGCACAAAATCTACCATAATTTGGCTAGCTGGCCTGTACCAGTTTTGATCCCTGCACTTTCTGCGATGGTTTGCCAGTACTTAAACAACTTATTTTTAAAATGTAATGACTGAGGTGTGGTCAGCTCTGGGAATGCCAGTGGCTGGTTGTCAGTGCTGTGACTGTAGAGTGCATTGCTGTGAGGGGACGTTTAAGTACTGTGACTGTTAAGGGAGGTTCGGGGCAGTGTTGTGTTAATGGTGAGGGGGCAGTACTGTGATTGTTGTGGTTGGGGCTGTCGGTGCTTTAATGGTTGAGGGTGGGGAGCCAGCACAGTTATTGTCAAGGGGTGAGTGGTCAGTGCCATGCCTGCCAGATGGGGGGCAGGACTGTAACTTTTGGGAGTGGGGGGTAGTGTTGTGACTATGTGGGGAAGGATTACTGCTTTGTCTTTCTGTAGGGTATTAACCCTGTGACTGTTGTGAATGTATCAGGACAGTGCTTTGACTGTGGTGGTGGGTAGTGTTGTGACTGTTCGAGTTAGAGGTAAATGCTGTCACTGTTGAGGGATGAGGATCAGCACTGTGACTGTCGGGTACATGTCCACTGTGACTGACAGTGGAAGGTGGTAGTTCTGTGACTATTGAAGGGGTAATACAGTTCTGTGACTGTCGGGGGGTGGGGTGGCATTCCCATGACAGTTGTGGGTGAGGAGTCAGTGCTGTGGTTGTTGTGGATGGGGGTCAGTGTGGAGACCATTAGGAGCAGTAGGTCAGTGCTATCATTGTCAGGGGATGGGAATTAGTGCTGTGACTGATGGTAGGGGTCTCGGTTCTGTGACTTTTGGGGTTGAAGTGGCTGTGCTGTGACTGTTGGGGATTGATGATCAGTGCTGTAAGATGGGATGGGGTGCAGTACTGTGCTGTGACTAGTGTTGCTACTATGAAGGGATGGGGATCAGTGCTGTAACTTTGAGGGGTGTATAGTCAACCCTGTGACTGTTGCGAATGTAGGGGGGCAGTGCTTTGATTGTGGTGGTGGGTAGTGTTGTGACTGTTGGGGTTAGAGGTAAATGCTGTCACTGTTGGGGGATGAGAATCAGCACTGTGACTGTTGAGTACATGTCCACTGTGACTGACAGTGGAAGGTGGTAGTTCTGTGACTATTGAAGGGGTAATACAGTTCTGTGACTGTTGGGGGGTGGGGTGGCATTCCCATGACAGTTGTGGGTGAGGAGTCAGTGCTGTGGTTGTTGTGGATGGGGGTCAGTGTGGTGACCATTAGGAGCAGTAGGTCAGTGCTATCATTGTCAGGGGATAGGAATTAGTGCTGTGACTGATGGTAGGGGTCTCGGTTCTGTGACTTTTGGGGTTGAAGTGGCTGTGCTGTGACTGTTGGGGATTGATGATCAGTGCTGTAAGATGGGATGGGGTGCAGTGCTGTGCTGACTAGTGTTGTTACTGTGAAGGGATGGGGATCAGTGCTGTGACTTTGAGGGGTGTATAGTCAACCCTGTGACTGTTGCGAATGTAGGGGGGCAGTGCTTTGATTGTGGTGGTTGGTAGTGTTGTGACTGTTGGGGTTAGAGGTAAATGCTGTCACTGTTGGGGGATGAGGATCAGCACTGTGACTGTTGGGTACATGTCCACTGTGACTGACAGTGGAAGGTGGTAGTTCTGTGACTATTGAAGGGGTAATACAGTTCTGTGACTGTCGGGGGGTGGGATGGCATTCCCATGACAGTTGTGGGTGAGGAGTCAGTGCTGTGGTTGTTGTGGATGGGGGTCAGTGTGGTGACCATTAGGAGCAGTAGGTCAGTGCTATCATTGTCAGGGGATGGGAATTATTGCTGTGACTGATGGTAGGGGTCTCAGTTCTGTGACTTTTGGGGTTGAAGTGGCTGTGCTGTGACTGTTGGGGATTGATGATCAGTGCTGTAAGATGGGATGGGGTGCAGTGCTGTGCTGTGACTAGTGTTGTTACTATGAAGGGATGTGGATCAGTGCTGTGACTCTGAGGGGTGTATAGTCAACCCTGTGACTGTTGCGAATGTAGGGGGGCAGTGCTTTGATTGTGGTGGTGGGTAGTGTTGTGACTGTTGGGGTTAGAGGTAAATGCTGTCACTGTTGGGGGATGAGGATCAGCTCTGTGACTGTCGGGTACATGTCCACTGTGACTGACAGTGGAAGGTCGTAGTTCTGTGACTATTGAAGGGGTAATACAGTTCTGTGACTGTCGGGGGGTGGAGTGGCAGTCCCGTGACAGTTGTGGGTGAAGAGTCAGTGCTATGGCTGTTGTGGATGGGGGTCAGTGTGGTGACTATTAGGAGTAGTAGGTCAGTGCTGTCATTGTCAGGGGATGGGAATTTATGCTGTGACTGATGGTAGGGGTCTTGGTTCTGTGACTTTTGGGGTTGAGGTGGCTGTGCTGTAACTGTTGGAGATTGATGAACAGTGCTGTAAGATTGGACAAGGTGCAGTGCTGTGCTGTGACTAGTGTTGTTACCATGAGGGGGTGAGGATCAGTGCCATGACTCTGAGGGGTGTATGGTCATTGCCGTGATTGTCAGGTTGGAGGGGGGAGTGTAGGAGAGCAGTTCTGTGACTGTTGGACATACTGAGAAAGTGTTCAACTCTCAGGGGTGTGGATTAGTGCTGTGACTGCCAGAGGTGGGTAGTCATTGTCAAGACTGTTAGTGTAGGGTGTCAGTCTTGTAATAGTCAATGGGGTGATACAGTTCTGTGACTGGGGTGGAGTCAATCCCATGCTTGTGGAGGGGTGATACAGTCCTGTTACCATGTGTGTGGGGGGTAGTACAGTCCTATGACTGTGGGGGGTAAAACAGTACTGTGACTGGGGGGTCCAGTCAAATGACAGGTGGGGGGTGGTCATTGCTGTGACTGATGGTGCATGGTGTCAGTACTGTAACTGTTAGAACAGCGGTACAGTCCAGTGATTTTTGGGAGGAGGGTCTGTCATGTAACTGTCAGGGATAGGGTGGCTCCATAGTACACTGTCAATAGACCCTGCACATGTGACTATCAGGGTGAGGGTAATTTCTCTGAATTTTGGGAGGTCTACGTCTGTGCAATTCTACAACTTTGAGAGACAGAAGCATTTGCAGGAAGTAGTTCATGCAGCAGGAAGGTTGCATAAGGTGCCAGACTAAATACTGTTCGAGGGGTTGCTACAGTCCCGATTGAGTTGGGTGGTCATCAGTGCTGTGATGTACAGTGTTGTGAGTGGTCAGAGTGAGGATTACTGCTGTGACTGTCTGTGGAAAGTGTCATCCATGTGATTGTCGGGGATATGGTGGTAGTGCTGTCATTGTAGAGGGATGTAGTGCTGTGATTGCTGGGAATGGGGATAAGTTCTGTGACTGTCAGGCATGAGTGCCCAGTGCTGTGACTGACAGTGGAGGGTGTCAATCCTGTGACTGTCTGAGGGGGTACAGTCCTGTGACTGTCAGGGGTGGGATGGTCAGTCCTGTGATGGTAATGGGTCAGTGCTGTGGCTATTGTGTAAGTAGTGTAGAGTGGTGCACAAGTAAAGGAAAAGGCGGTGCATAAGCAAAGCAGCCAAATTGTAATAACAAAAGAAAAGAATGATCAGCACTCCGAGATTCAGTTTTACATGCAAAGTGCAAGATTTATTTTCCAGCATGATACCTGACATGCACCCACTGGGGCCAGAACATCAAGCCTTCAGTGGCTCTTCCGCAGAGGACAGGTCTGAGGAATACAAACATGCATCTCATTTATACAGAAATGTCAAAATAATATACATCACACACTAAAAACAACATGCAAGTGCACCTTTCCAATGGTAACAAACATTTCATTATTCTGGTTTTTTTTTGTGTTTTGGTTTTAACACTCTTGGTAAACAGTTACTGATATTAACGTAATACTTTAATTAAGCTTGTCTCTGTATCTTTTACTTCATTTAATTGTATACCTTTCCCTCTACAGCTATATTTTTTACCTCTTACACAGTACTATACCCATTTCATCTGTCTCCTCTCTATTGTTCCCACTGCTGTATTTACTCCACATTAGACTCCTTCTCTTTACTTTCACAGGTCTCACAGGATGTGAACTCCTTCCCCATCAGATAAGTATTACAATATGTATAACCTGTCTTATCCTTACTAGTAACTCTTTAAGAACTAAGGATCCTTTGTGACCCGGTTCCTCTATTTTATTCTATTCTGTAGATCTAAGAACTGTCATCCCTTTAGCACTCCTACCTCTGGCTCCATAGTACACTGGCAACAGACCCTGCACATATTACCTATTCTTGGTAGGTTTACTGTAACAGTGCAGCCGCACCCATTATGAGAGGGTTGTGTATAAACATAGAAACATAGAATTTGATGGCAGGTACAATAAGAACTGCTTGGCCCACCTAGTCTTCCCATTTCCCTACCTATGTGTTATTTATTTATGTATTTATTTATTTCATCATTCGGACATAACCTTTGAGCAAAATGCTCTTTTTCAAAGGTTCCACATCTTGACAGGTGGACAACACAGAAAGGTAGCTACAGAGTATGAGTGCACAAGTACAGAGACAAAAAATACAAGAAATAACAGCAATTGGTCTCACCATATAGAATTGTAAGCTATCTCATATAGAGGTACAGCATATTGCAATTAGTACAGCCCAAGGTACATGGTGAGTGCTGCGGGTTTAAGAAATGAATTTAGCAGGAGATAAAGCAGCAAGAGGAGGCATTGTTGTTATTTCATGTAAAGTCTGGAGGGGAGAGACTCCACATAGGCTTTCACACCCTATATGTTAAGGCAGCCAAGAGGAGGCTTTGTCATTAATTCTAGTCAAAGGGGGTTCATTTTCTGTGTAGAGCTGACCTAGTAGGAATATACTAGAGAACAATGTAAGGGAGGACCATACACAGAATAAGCTGGGGGAAAACAGGTGCATTGAGATAATTACATTTGCGCAGGGTCAGTGGCAAGAGAGGGACTTAAAACAGAGTGCAGAGTTAAGGACAGTAGGTAGAAGGCTCATCGAGAGCCTGTGGCTACGGAGCACTCAGGTTTGAGGGCTGACAAGTAGATGGAGAAAGTAGGAGTTTAAACTCTGGGTTAATGGGCAGCAGGGTAAACAATTGGAGAATGTAGCCCAGCAGCAGCTGACTCCAAGGTACTGGGTGATAGTGCTACAGGTTACCTGCAGCTACAGAATTCAGCCTTTGCCAGGTGATGTCTTAATTCCACCTTGAAGATGGGGAGGCTGTTAATGAGTAAAAGGCATGCTGGGATCTCATTTAGTCAAGAAAGAGCCCTGTATGTGAAGGACCATTAGCCAAGAGTGTTTTTCTGAAAGGGATGACAAGTGGGCAGTGATTCTGCCCTCTAGTGTGATACCCGGATCTGCCTCACCAGAGCAGTTCTTTGAAGGCCAATGGAGATTTACTTAGGAGAGATTTCATGCCAAGCAGGTACATTTGGTATTTGATTCTGCTGGCAAGACTGAGGCAGTTAGTGCTCTCATAGATTGTGCAGGTGTGTAGAAGATTATCAGCCCCTAGAGCCAGCCTGCAGGCCTTGTTGAGGACCGTGCTTACTCATTTTAACGCAGTGTCAGATGCCGACCCATAGACCACATGTCCGTAGTCAATAACAGACAAGTTTGAAGAGGAGACTGCCAATCTGAGGGCCTCAGGAGTAAGGTACTGTCTGTGCTTGTAGAGAGCTCTAAGTTTGGTGTTCACCGTTTTGATGACCTGATCAATGTGCTGCATGTAAGAGAGTGTGTCATCAATGATCACACCCAAGTATTTAAAAGAGTTGACCTGCTCGAGTAGAGCAGCCTTGTTGTTAGTAATAGTAAGGGACAGAAGAGATCTTGTGCTGGCGAGTGTTAAGGTCATACATACTGCAACATTTCCCCTCTCCATAAAACTTTTTGCCTTGCCAATTGACTCAGGCTGGCTCTCAGTCCTATCCCTACTTCCACTGTCCCAAACCACAGAGCCCAAAGTTCCCATGGATTACTTCCCTCCCCCATGATAGGGTGTCCAGAAAGGGAGAGCCATCCTTATCCACACCCAGTCACTTACATCCACAACTGAGCCAGTCATCCAGGTGGTCATGTGGGACAGAGGTAGCTGGGTAGGGTTTCATGGAGCCTGCGCTAACCATTTTTGCATTTTTCCCTTTCTTGAGTTCCTGCCTTCACCTGGGGAAAGCTAAAAGTCAAGTCAGAATGCCTTTCCATGCAGGGACAGGACAGCTATGTCATGATCGTTGAGTCTGCTTTCTGACCTCTGGCAACCTGGCATGTTCCTGAACTCAGGTCACTGATGTGGTGGGCAATAAGGCACCTAGTGCCTTATCCCTCCATACCACAGAACAAGACAGGACTTACACTGTAGCAAAATAATTATTTGTTACTACTAGGACAGGTGACTGGACAACAATGGTGCCACTGCACACTAGGGAATTATTTTTTTATTAATGGGTCTGGCGGTAAGATATCTGTGAACACCACAGAATGTGTTAATTTAAACAGAGCAAGCAATCACAGGTGGATACTATTATTGGCTGCCAGTTCGAAACAAAATATTGAGCTGCTTGATATATATATATATATGTCCCTGTAGAGCACTCCTCGCTCCTAACCTCTGTAAAATTAATTTTCTTATTTAATTTTGTTGGCTAGGTAGGACCACTGAAAGTATATGTCCCTTTTTCAGGGGAACTGGGGGTAGGTGCAGATGGTAACCAATTGAAATTGAACCCTGATGAAGCTGTTGGTGGTATTTTACTGAATGGTGCAAACTGGCCAGGACACCAGGGAAATGCTCATACTTTTTTCAAGAAGTGCCATAGGATCTTTAACATCCACGTGAACAACCACCAGAACATGCAGAAGAGACCTTGGTTTAACATCTCATCTGAAGGATGGAGCCTCAGGAGTACAGCAACCCCCTCATGCTGCACTACAGGGCAAGTATTGGAATTTAACCCAGATACCTGGTGTGGGGATAGAATCTACAGTGCAGCCTTCTGATTTTCCAGCCTCAGAGGTGAGTGCACAATCTGCTGAGCCACTGACACTGCAAATAGCATTATGCTGCCTTGTTGGCTCTGACCAGAATTTGTTTTGCATACTATGACTAACACTCTCCAGTTGCAGGATGGGTTTAAATCTCAGCATAAGGAAGGTGGGGAAATATATTTTAGAGGTACATTGGCAACTAGAACTGATTTCTTTTTTTTTCAGAAACTATGTTTTTGTCAGGTGTTAGTGCTGTGACACTGGGACCTTCAGACTACATGGAGGTCTGTGACTGCTATTCTGATCATTGTATAGAGACGTTCTACACCTATATGGCAATGAAATGCTTAGCATTTGTCAGTTGACTTAATTAGAAAACAATGGAAAGCTCTTTTAAATGCAAGACTGTCAGTTGATGATGCTTATGATAGTCTGGCAGAATGGTGAAAGGCTTCAAAAAAAGGATGTTAGATATTTTTTTTCCAAAAACAGGCTATATATTCACATAGGACAAGATGTTTAGAGTATTTAACTCTTCAGAGGAAATTACATTGTTTCATTTTAAAAATACATATTGAAAAGCAGAATTTGTCTTCAAATATCAATAAGGTTTAACAATGTTTACCACACAATATAGGGCAATATTTCTAACAGAGGAAATGTCGTATGGAACGCAAGGGAAAAAAATAGAATGTGGAAATGTTCAAAGATCGTTCAGACAGAGTAGAGAAGAAAATTATCACAGAATTATCTGCCCCTCATTACAACACAATTTTCATTGCTCCAAAATATATTATGAAAATAGTGCTGGACCATGTGTAAAATACTTTTGGTATAGATAACGATCATGTATCTAACATGAATTGTTTTTTTTGCCAGATATAAGGGTTGCCAATATCCTCATAAAAACACTGAAAGATTTAATGAGTCGTATTACTCCTTTAGCCACGAACAAGCTTAATAATACAGCTCCTGGTTCTGATGGTCTATCATCTGAATTTTAAAACTTTTTCTGATCAATTATCTCTAGTGTTAGCAACAGTGTTTTCAGAAATGTTAAGGGCATGTTACCATACCTACTTCCATGTCACAGGCATATTCAATTTTTCTGTACAAAAAAGGGGAGTTCAGTAAACTGAAAAACTGGCATCCCATAAGTATTTTAAGCACAGATCTGAAAATGCTGGACAACATCTTATTAAGTATGTTAAAGAAAGTTGCTGACCTGCTTTTATCAACTTCAAAATCTTGTGCTATCTCAAATATTGTAGATCAAGTTTTGATAATATTATTTGTATAAAAGAACTTTTTGAAGCTAAAAAATAGGTAAAGTGTCCAGTTAGCTACTTGCTCTGGATCAGGAAAAAGGATTTGATAAGGTGCCTCGATTTTATTTGTTTAATACACTCAGACATTATGGGTTCCACCAGCTTTTTGTCCAGTGGATTGACACTTTATATAATCAGGCTTCAGTAGAACCTTTTATCAATTAGTGGAATCAATAAAAATAAAACGTGTTGTTAGGCACGGCTGCCACTTGAGACCTCTGTTTTATATATTCTTTTTTGGCCCAGATTTGAGGAAGTTAAATCAAAACAGAGAAATAAAGGTTATTCCTTTTCTAGAAGGCACCTTTCCCAAGAGACAGGCATCATATAGATGATATTTGCATAATTTTTGAAGTGACCACTTTCAAAACTGCAATAATGCAAACTTTAGAGAGCTATGAGGCAGTGTCAGGCAATAAGATTAATTATAATAAAAGTTTATGTAATACACTTAGTGCACAACAGGCTAGCACTGTGTCATCTTTACAGGTTTTTCAAATCCCTGAGAATTTTCCAAAAATGTTAGGTATATTTTTTGGAACCCCAGAAAATGCATTATATAACTGGGATCTGGTATTAACTTTCACCAAAGAGTAGCAGTTTGGAAATCTAAGAGTATTTCAAAATGAGAGTATGTTTAATTAAAACTTTTGTATTGCCTTGGTTTCTGCATTTAGAACATATTTGCTGACCTCCTATTTGTATGGAAGCAAGTCTGTATAGTGCTTTATTTTTCCAAGTTCTTTGGGGCAGTAGACTTAATCCCATTAAAAGGTAAATCACCTACTTGGAATATGTTGACTGTATAACCATTTAATATTTCTACATTGCATTTTCTTCTATGCTAACAGGTATCCATTACTTTAAACAAAATAAAACCTTGAGCAAGTATGGTATCAGACTGGTTTCCTAAGATAAAAAGTAAATGGGAACAGGGAAGATTTAAAATCCCTTCCGGTTTGCCAAATTATGTTTCTACAAGTTTTAAAAAGATTAAAATATGGGGCATCACACCAAACCAAATTCAAGAAAAAAACTGTAAACAGTTATATCACCAAGTACTTTATTATGGGAAAAAATTGGTCCCAATATCTAGCTGCCAGACTGCCCACATGGCAGGGAGACTGACATTTTCCTCCAACTGACATAGCTAGCATGCCAAGAAAATGGGGTAAAAAATTCACTTAAACATAAATCTATTGATGAAAGAATCCGTCCCAGACCCACATGCAGTAGCATAGTGAAGACACAGTAATATTTTCTTCTGGAATGTCCAATAGCAGTAGAATTTAAATTTTGTTTACAAATTGTATGGCCAATACATAGGAATGCACAAGTATTAGTAGTAATAGTAGTGCTTGGATTATTCCCCCTGCAAGTTTTATAAATCTATCCTAGCACTCTAAGAGTAATTTTGAGGGCTAGTAGGTTTTATTTGTGGCAATCCAGGTGTGCCTAGACAGTACAATAGAAGAATATAGAAGATTTGGGGATTGTGTGTATGTTACAATCTGTACTACAATAGCTATATAGAAAAGAGCATTCAAAGCTTTTCTCTTCCATGCTTACAGTGCTGTGGACACAGTATAATTGGATTACTAGTTTAGTATTGCTTAAGTACGTTTATTTTTTTAGTTTAGCATCTTCTGTTTTTGAATTTGTTTATTTTTTGTTCATTTTCTCTTGTTCTTATTCAAATTTTGAATAATGCTAACATCTTTGTAACAACCGATTGATTTTTCATTTTTATTTTTTGATCCAAACTGTATGGTTCAGTGACTGTGTTATTTACTTTTGTCGATATTCTGAAGATATTTTTTTTTGTTTTGACTGAATATGTTTGATCACTTTTTCCCAATAAAATTCACCTACTTGTCCTATTGAGCAGGACAAGAAACTAAGCAAAGCAACACCTGTTGAACTCATTGACAACTCAGCTGATTGTGCCTGTTCCCGTTTGACAATGTCAAACACTGAACAGGCAGATGGCATAGACATAAAGAAAAAACTGTGAAACATCTTGGCATATTAAGAAAATGGCCAAAGAAAAAATGACAGAATGGACCCATGAAACAACTCTACTAGAGGTTGGCTGGAATAAAAATAATGGTGATAATGGTTGGGACCATGGACAAATACCAAGTGCCAGTGAAATAATGGTGGGAGCAGCCTCTTGCACTAAGCACACATAACTAACTGTCCCAAACCAAATGACTCAATTACTAATGATTCACACAATGTACCCCCTTTACATCACCTTCTGCATTAAAAATAAAAATGAACTTAAAATACACTCAGTAAACACTGATGCATCTGCAAAAGTAAATAACATGGCGACCCAGTGTCTGAGTAGTCTACCTCTGAACTTGGTCTCTATGGTAATGTTAGCACAGCGACAGACAACCACTGAAATGAAACACAGTTTGAAGCAAAAAGATACAAATGGTATATCTGATCAAAATTCTGAAAATAAAAGTCATACAAATTGAGGAGAAAACACTCTTAAACAGAGATATTTAAAACATAGTAATGCACAAAATAAAAATAAGCCTGTAAACAATAAAACAGAAACTAGCACAGATAGAAGGCTTTGTCAGGGGGTAGTAGCACTGTTATTGCACCTTTAGTACCCTTGGAAAGTGAATGCAATATGCAAGGTACTGCAGCAACAATAAGAAATAGCAATAAAAAAAACAGAAGAACTGAAACAGTGACTAACACTAATGACACAGTATCAGAAAAAATTTCTGACACTGAATCAAGGAGGAATCAGTCTGGTTCAGCAAACAAAACTCTTTCAAAACTATGTGAGTCTGTAGAAAATAGTGAAGAGTAAGAGCAAGCACAACACAAAATCAGACCCCCTGCCCCCCGGAAAGTATTGGTTTAGAATGACAGACCTTGCAGCACATAGTGAGCCTGCACAGCAAAGAAATGCTGTGTATTTAAAATATGAAGGTAATGCAGACTCTCTACCAAATAGATCCTTTGTCATCAGACCTTTGTTAAGTCAATGGGTTGTTGTGTGTGATTTACATGCTTTGATTCATGTGCCAGCAGAATTTTTTTTAATGCCAACTTTAAAACAATAAATTAATTGGAATGATTCTGGTCATGCTATGATCAAGAGTAAGAGTCACCATTGTGGGATCCATTCATTGTCATACCTCTAACAAAACTAATCATTAAGACAATTACACCACTCTTCCATAGTGAAGGGGTAAACATAGCAGATGTTTTGTACTGGTTGCAGCAGCAGTGTGCAGTGCTGGAACACCCTATACCAATTCTGGATTCAGACTTAGTTTGAACAGGGAGTGGAAGGTAAAAGTAAAGCAGTAACAAGCACATAAGGGTATATTCCACCTACCTAGCAACTTTTATGTAGGGCATGATACAGGTTTATGCTCCTACCTGGGAAAGCCTAAACTGTGCCACAAATGCAAAGCCAGAACCTATCTGAGTTACATTTGCAAAAAACCCAGATGTAACTTATGTATGGAATATGGCCTCATTAGTGACCAGTGTCCCAATCCCCTGAAGTGTAACGTGTGATGAAGACTGCCATGCCTACCGGCAGTACCAATGAGGAGCCCATAACTGGACGGACCATGTAAACCAAGACCAGGAGGAAATTATAACAGAGAGCCTGACTAAATATCAAACACCAAGAGACATTTCCTCTGCAGCAAGAGCACAGTCACAATTTCCACATCAGGAATACAGACAAGAAGTTCCCTCAAATTCCATTACAAATTCTGAGGTCAGACCTCAAGCACCAGAAACAGATATAGACACAAGTGTAACAATACCACATAGGTCATACATGCAACTGTGCCTAAGGAGACAGACTCACATACAGTAAGGCAAGGCAGTACTACCATGCCACAAGGTCTTACATCTGAATTACCCTAAGCAACTGTGGTTGGTACATTAGCAGACATGCCCCCTTCCTCTTCTTCTCAAATAAATGTGGCACAGACTCTCACAGGTGAATAAAATGTCACAGCTTTATTCTGAAAAATGCAGGTGCAAGTGCAGTTTCTTAGAAATCAGTGCATGGCAGTGCAAAATAACATTTGATTCAGGGAGTATTTCAGCAAAAAACATTTAAATACTGCAATTGCTCTCTAGCAAAAAATAACAAACAGAGCTGACAAAACCTGCCCCCTTCCTCCACCTCAATCTGAGGCAGTTTAGCTCATGCACCCCTGACCAAAAAAAAGAAGATGGAGGTCAGGGAATGCCAGATGGCAACTCAGTAAATCATCCTAGTCCTTACCCTCTAGAAACAGATTTAGTTCTCTTAGTAAGAGAAAATAGTGGGAGCAATACAGAAGATAAGGAGAATGATTGTGAAGCCTCTTTCATTATATATTTGACAGCTAACTATTCATCTTAATTCCTAGGCACAACAGTCAAAAGGAAACAAACTAAAAGGGTGGATAAAAGTGAAGAAAAAGACCACAAAAGAATGCTCTTAAAAATGTGGAGGGACCAATAGTAAATCCTCTGACCATCAATGTGAGTAGCATTAAAAGTTATTAAAAACTAATACCCATAGTAAATAGTGTATTGAATCTACCAAATATAATGTTTATTGAGGATACAAGAATTTAAACCTCACTTGAAATATCTGGCAAAAAAAAGATGGTTAATGAAAACCACCTATTAGTTCCAAGGAATGGATAAGTGTGATGGGGTGGTCATTTTATGGAAAGGCTCAAACTTTACCATTACCAGAATCCTAGAAATTGATCCTGGGAGAGCCTTAATATTAGAGATTAATATGTTAATATCAAATTACACTTGACTAATGTGTATGCTCCACAAGCCATTGCAGCCCTGGTATCATTTTTCAAAGCAATTTAGCCTTACTTGCATTCTAGTAAACTTATATTTGTAGGAATGACTTAACTTTGCAAGACAGAGGTGGCAGTATCAAAACATTATTCAGTGACTCACATTTTTTGAATTCATTGACATTCAGTACAGCTGCAGGATGCCTTTAAGGCAATCCGTGACAAGAGTTTCAAAACTTGTGTTAGATGCATGTTAGCAACACGTATATATTTTTTATTCTTATCCCAGAGTCAAAAGCTATATGGTGCCTGTACTGTTGCATCTGAAACATCAGATAATCTAGCAGTATCCTGTAGCTGCGTGATTGGAGAAGCTGATTCAAAATCATCTTCTCCGATGTGGAGATTAAACTGTCAAATTCTTAATAACACAGATTCCAACAAAATGGACAGAACTGTGGAAAGCTAGGCAGTCTATAGTTATTTATTTATTTTATTTATTTATTTAGTTTCTGTTGACTGGCTAAGTGCACTAGACAAATCCTGCCTATTTTCAGGCACGACCTGGGGGATACAGATGAATGCCAACTGACCTTGAACCAGATTAACCTGTTGGTGGTATTTTTAGTGAATGAGGGAAATTTGGCCAGGAGACCGGGGAAATTCCCCTACTCTTTTTTTCGATAAGTGCCATGGGATCTTTAACATCCACCTGAACTACCACCAATCCAGGCAGATGGGGCCTTGGTTTAACGTCTCATCTGAAAGACACTACCTCAGAAGTGCAGCACCCCTCTCATGCTGCATTACAGTGTCAGTACTGGGATATCAACCCAAGTGCCTGATGTGATGTTAAGCATCAATGCCAGATTTCAAGCTGTTTTCCCAACAAGCAGTTAATATTAAATGCACTATGTAGTACCAGTACTTGACATCAAGACATAAAGTACATAATTTTCTCAAAGCATACTGATAAAGTGCATTTGCAAGACCAGATTACTAAAACTAAAAATGAAATGTTCTCCATTCAATACAATAGGGCAATTTAATTACAGAAAGATTTATAATTTGGAACCCAGTGGTGGAAACAAAGTCTAGGTATATTCAAGGGTTGCATAGATAGACTATCCCATAGAATAATAGATGGTCTGTCTGCCACAGCAACATCAGACATCCATACATCCCCAGAGAAAATCCTGAACCTTGCCCATGACCATGTTAAAGCACTCCACCAGAGGCAGTACATTCTGAAGATTTTATAAGACATATTAATGTTCCTTAAGTTCCAGACAGAAAAGAAAGTATTAAACATGTTTCTGCTACTAAAATTGTTCGGGCCATTTAAAAAAAAAAAAAAAAACACTTTAAAAATAATTCAGCTCCTAGAGGAGATGGTCCACCAGCAGAAATCTATAAAACATTCAGTGAACAATTGAATCCAATATTAGATGAATTATACAGTTAAATACTGCATGAAGGGACATATGTGCTATCTATGAATATTGCAGTCATGAATGATTTGCTTTTGTTTAAAAAAAGAAGAGAAAGACAAACTTTCTAACTGGAGTCCAAATAACTTATTAAATACTGATGTAAATATACTGGATAAAATATTGGTCAATAGACTCTTGAAAATTGCGAACACCATACTATCAAATTCACAAATGTGTGCTATTCTTTCTAGAGCTATATTTCCAATCTACTTTTATTAAGGGAAATGTTTGATTAAGGTGAAAAACTACAGGCACAGGGAACTGTGCTTTCATTAGATCAGTAAAAAAACATATGACAGAGAATCTCACAATTGTCCCGGATTCCCCCCTTTTCCCTTACAAAGAGACAGAGACCATTGTTTGATGTTGTGCTCAGATTGGCAATTAATTTATTTATATATCATAATTCCATGTTCCATTTCATCATCTTTTATTATTATATCTCTCAGAATTTCATTTATTTTCATCCATATATCAATCTCTGATCATCCCTCTCTCTTCCTCTTTTTCTACCCCAGGTGAAAACCTGGGTGCCTCCTTCTTCTCCTTTTCTGTTAGGTAATGGTGAAAACCGAGACCACTTTCTCCTTCATCTTCTTCCTCTTTTTGTGTTATTCCTTTTTCTTTTCCCCCTCCTCTCCTTCCATCCCCCTTTTTCCCCACTAGCTTACTAGCACTACTTGCACTAGCTTGCTTTGGATTACTGGCTTTCCCCTCATTTAGGGTATTATTCTCCCTTACCTCAGGGAAGATCCTTCTTAATCCTTCTCTTTTCCTTTTTTCCTTTTTTTTTATATTCCATTTTTTGCAAGTGCCCTCCATGCCTCTATAAAGCCCATCATTTCTGTATTAAATATGTCTATGGCTAGATCCGACAGGTGCACCCCATCTGACCTGTAGAAATCTTCTATCCATTCTTCTACACCCCACAGTATTACCTGTCCTCCCATATTCCTTACCAATGTCCCTAACCTTCTGTTCATCTTTCTCCTGGCCCTATCCACAGTTTTATGGCTGTGCTCCTGCCTCCACACCCTCCTTGGTATCATATCCAACCAGGCAAGGCTTATCTGAGGCCACCACTGCTGTATTGTTCCTAGGTCCCTTTTTATCTGCAAGTATGTGTCTACCCACGGCTTGCCCGCTAGGTCATTGCCCCACAAATGTATAATAATTAAGTCTGGACTGGGTCACCGTCCCTTAAGTTCCTTCAAGGTGGGAAGCAGTTGTGGCTATCTCATCCCCCGGATGCCACGCCAAACCAGCCTACACTGTTTCACGTCTTTGTACAGCTGCTTTCCCCCAGCCTTTTTCTCTGCTCTCCTTTCAGCCCAATAAATATAGAAGTGGCCGCAGATCCAGACTTCCATGATCCTCCCTCTTCCTATGGGGTTTAAGCAAAAAATAATTATCTTATACATGCTTTTAGTGTCCTCACCATAGTATCCCCCTCCCTGCCCTTCCCATCCCCATTTTGTCTCCACATCTGTAACGAAAACAAAAGCAATACATTAATTTTATTACTTCAGTGCTCGAATGTATCTCTTATAACTGGCAGACCACCAGCGTCCTTTTTCCAAAATATCATTCACAGTTTTTCCTGCTGCTGCCCGCTGTGAGGCAGACCCAATCTGCAAGGAATGGGATGAATAATTAGCTGGGTCCTCCCCCATGAATTGCATGCCTTTTTTGAGCAATGCTGTGACTTGATAGCCGGTGACCTTTCTCCCTTCACCATGAGCAAATAATCTCCCTGTCCTGGTCCCATGCTCTGCGGCAAAAGCCCACAAAGCCAGCACTGGGCATACTGCGCCCTCTACCTGCCCCTTTAGTGTCACTATGCAACCCTGTCCCCTTTGATCCATTTTTGACCTCTTAATCTTGATCCGTATCTCTTTCATCCCCCAGCTTATATCTTCCAATTCTAATCCCCCTTTCTTCTCTTCTTTGCCATGGCCTACCATCTCACTCACTCTCATGGTCCCTGCAAACATTACAACATAAATTGTGTGAAATAGCTGGGCCTCGGTCTTTGATCTGCATATTGCCGGGAGCACGTCCTTTAGTTTTGCTAGCCACTGCTCCCCTATTGGCCTTCTATTGTCCACTGGCCCTTGTTTCAACCTGCCCCATCCCTGCATCATTCTTCTAATGAACAATGATTTTGTCAGGTCCTTCCACCCTTTTAGAATGCAGATAACACTAATCCCTGACAAGTAGACCCCCATCGTGGTGTGAACTGTTCCTTTTTGCCACTGCTCTACGGTGAACTTTCACAACTGTTCCTCTGTGAGTGGCCTACTTACATCCATCTGCTGTGCTGCCCTGAATGTTTGAAACACTCGCCAGACCTCATCGTAGGCCCTCAGAGTCCGAGGCACCCATGAGCTGCGAAACAACAGTTCTGCTCCTTCTTGCCAACGTCCCAGATGTTTGTTGGTATGGGCGTTTTTTTGCTCCTCTGCTGTTGGTGCCAACCTCCGAAAACAGTCCAGCTGCAGACAGGAAAGGCTGTCAGTCTGGGTATTGTGCACCCCTTCTATGTGTTTTGCTCTTAATGACATGTTCAGCTGCAAGGCCCTTAACACTAAATGTCACAATATTTGCATGACCGTTTCTGACCTGGCTCCCTGTTGTTCTATTGTCACATCAGAATGTCACTCTCTGATCCCGTAATTCTTCCCCCCAAACCAGGGTACATGCCCAGATGGGCATGATCTCTAACAATGTTATATCTCTTACCTTGCCGTCCCTTACCCAGTTAGCAGGCCATGGTTCTGCAAACCTCCTGCCCCTCAGGTAGCCCCCCATGCCTAGCCCCCCGATGTGTAAAGATTGAGCTCTGTGTTATACATCCACTCCTCTTGCCAGAAAGAGCAGCCGTTATACTCCCTGAAGAATTCTTCCCATACTTTAAAATCCTCCCTGACACCTTTTGTCAGGTCTACCCAATGGTGTGGTCTGGTGACCCCAGCTGTAGCCCTTGCTAACCTCTTTGCAAATGCCCTCCCTGGTGCAATGGCCCTGCAGGTGAAGTTCAGGTGCCCCAGTACCTGCTGCACTTGTTTTAGTTGTACCCTTCTCCTGCTGGTGTGTACTTGGATCAGTTCTTTCAGTTTCTCCACTTTTTTGTCCGGCAGCCTGAATATTTCATTTGGGGCATCTATCTCAATACCCAGGAATTCAAGCACCCTGCTGGGCCTTTCTGTTTTTTCTGGTGCCAGTGGAACCCCTAATTCTCTGCATAACTCTTGAAACTTGACCAGCATATGTTGTGTCTCCCTTTTCCCCTACCAATGAGAAGAAAATCATCCAAATAGTGGATGACCATTCTATAGCCAGTTTTCTCTTGAAATATCCACTGCAAACAGGTGCTGAATGCTTCAAATGTTGCACTTGCTATAGAACATCCCATCCGTATGGCTTTGTCAAAATAGTACTGACCCCCAATTTTAAAACCCAATAGATCCCAGTCTTCTCTCCTAACTGGCAGCAGTCAGAAAGCAGATTCAATATCCATTTTTGCCATCCATGCATACTTAGTAGCCCGGATTATCCGGACTACATCCTCATGTCGCATATGTCACCTTGCTATATTCCTCCCCAATAAAATAATTTGCCGAATCCCCTTCTGGATAGGATAGGTGGTGAATCACCCTGTACTCCCCTTCTTGTTTCTTAGGTACCAAGCCAAATGGCGAAATCCGCATGTTCTGCCATGGGGGGTTATCAAATGGGCCTTCTACTCTCCCTGCTGCCTTTTCTTTCTCTATCTTCTGCCTTAACATCTCTACCCTCCCTTTGACCGACCCCAGGTTGCTTGCCTCTCTCGCTTGTCTGGGACCCTCACACTGCAATGAAAAACCTGTGCAAAAACCTTCTATAATCATATCCGCCACTCTTTTGTTCAGATATCTGTCCAACCAGACTGTCCATGCCTCTAACTTGATGAGGGTTCTGGCCACCCTAAACTGCTCTCTGTCTTTCCTCCAATTTTCCCTCCTCGGTCCCTCCCTCTCGCTCGGTGCTTGTTTTTTCCAGTCAGTGATTCTGACCTCCTCTACTCGGGTTTCCCCTACCCCTCCCTCCCCTGTTCCATGTCTGCCCTTTAAACCCCTGTCCCTCTCAAAACAACTGTTGACCTGAACTATGACCCCCGTGCCCCTATGCCCCTTGGGCCCATGTCATTCTGCATTTGCTTGCTGGGTGCTTTCCCCCGCATTTTGAACACGCGTGCTGAAAACGACATTGAGGCCACGAAAAAAAGGCCCTGTTGTAAGCCCAGCAGCACCTCTGGGGCGTAACTCCTTTCCTCCCCCACTCCCCTTCGGGTGTGGACTGATCCGTTACATAATCTGTCCATAAGTCTAGCTGCTTCGTATCCCATCTTACATCCCCGAATGTTGCCATTCTCTGCTGGAAAATTCGTCATAGTATAACCACCCCACAACCCCTCTTGCTTTTCCCGCCTTATTATTAGGGAATATGTGATGAGCGGGATGCCCAACTCTGGCTTCTTCTCCAGGACAATGGCTGAGAAGGTGGCAAAACCTACGAAACACCCCTCCCAAGTCTTCCCTTTTGTGAACTTGTCTTCCTTCTTCTTCCCTAACAGCACTATCGCTGCTGCCATTTCACTCTTAACTATGTTCTCTGCTTCCTCATACTTTGCTGCCACTTCCCGGCTCACCAGAGTGAATATATTCACATACTCTCCTTTCCATATTTTTTCCTTTGTGGCCAGTGGAACATGCTCGTCTATCCACATCCCGGGTGCACCTATCTCCCTTGTACCTTTCCCTTCTTTATCTGTAGCCCCTTCATTTCTTTCCAGCACATCTTTCTCCATCCTAAACTCTGCCAGAGCTGATTCCATTTGCCCTAAACCTCCTATTCCCAGTGCCGACACAATTTGACCTATATATTCATTTATACTGTCACCCACTGTGCTGGGTGTGTTACCTGTAACCTTGTCTGAGCCTTGCTGCCTAGCATCTTCCTGGTGCCCCCTTTTGGTGCCCTGTGGTTGAGGAGGAGGATGAACTATTAGGGGTTGTGGAGGAAACACTATGTTCTGGGGATCTGGTCTGGGTTCCCCAGGGGGGATCCCGACTTGATCTTGGGGAGGTACTGGCATTACTGGGTCTATAGGCTGCAGAGGTACTGGATTAGCCACCTTGGTGGGTCCCACTGCCAGTGGTGGTACCCTAGAGGGACTGTATGGCCTTTCAGCTGGTCGTTTCCCTCTGCCTCCTTTTCCCAGGCCCACTTTCCTTTTCTCCCCAGGTCTCCCTGGTTCCTCCCCTTCCTCCAGTTCCCACATTCTGTTGGCTTTTTCAGCCAACTTGATTATAGCCCTGTAAGTGTCTTCCTTTGATGGCCTGCTCTTCTTTGGTGCCATGTCCTTCGATCCTTTTCACTGTGAAGACAACTGACGGGAAGAAAACAAGATTTATTAATTTATGTTCGCTGCATGCCTTCATGTGGAAAAGGCCCCCCCCCACAGCCAGGAAATGACAATTCCGTTAACCACTTAGCCCCATAATACTTCCTTATGACCCGGCCTCTTGTCCAGAGAAACAGTCAACCAATATTGCCTTGTGCATTTTATTTTGTTGCCCCCCCTCCCTAGGCCTTAAAAATGCTTCAACACATTGACTCATGTGGCTGTCCAGGCCTAACTCTACTCCTCCTGCATACCTCGCCATGTTATGGCTGTTAAGTTTCCCCAGGCCTCTCCAGTCCCCCTCCCATGCTCTGTCCCTCCCCCCAAGCCCTCCTGTTGGGTGTTGGCTATGCTCAAAATGTTATCCCCCCCACCATAGGCCACGGTCCCCTTCCATGCTAATCCCTTCCTCTCATTATTGAAAAAACCTGTTACTGAATAACATCTCCTTTATTTTGGCCCCTTCTGTCATCTAGCCCTTCTGGCATGTGCTGTCATGCCCATGGCCAGGCCCCTCAGTAACCGGCCTCTGGCCTGCTCCCTTGCCTCATGGCATCCAGGTGCCTTCCCATTTCATCCTTCCTCGAGACCCCCTACCCGGTATCCTGACCAAACAACCCTTATTCCAACCATAAAACTTCCCCTGCTTCATAAACAGCCAAGCTGCTCACTTTGGCCTATTCTCTTGGTGTGTGACATCATGCCACATGGCCGCTCATCACCCCCCCGCTAAGCCTTGTCATTGGCCCACCTTGCCATCCCTGACCCCTTCTTCCCTGGTTTGTCGTGCTTCCTATTTCCCCATTTGGCTGCTATGCCCAGCAGCATTCACCTACCCTATGTGTAGGCACTTCTTCTATCCCCTGGCTCTCACCGCGCCATCCTGATGGGGCCACAAGATTGCTGCTGGCCCCACCGAGTCACCTCCTTAATGGGTGAAGCCAGGGCCTAGAGGAAACAAGAGGCAGTGTAATTTCCCTTCGAGAACACAAGGAGGTTGCCGAGAGGTTTTTGGGGTGGGGGAGGGGTTCGCTTTCCAGCCACGCGGTCCTGCTGGCGTGCGTGCGGCTCCGCGCTATCCTTTCTGCCCAGCAACAAGGATGGACCGGGCTCACCTCCCCAGCCCTTTTCTGGACACCATTATTCTTTTTTAGCCTTTGCTCCCTCACGAGTGCTGTGCAGCATGTGATGTCACATCACGTGGCCACCCTTGCCGGGCTTCTGCTCCCTCTGGTTTAGGGGCTCCTCTAAAACAATTACATTCTTCAGAGTCAGTAAAACCCGCCCAAAACCCCAGGCTTTACCATCCAGCCTGCAATGCTGCAACTTTTGTCCACTACTGCAATTTTCTATCCGCAAACTGTCTCCATGCCTCTTCTCTTGCTAAGCCCACCACCGGGCAGACGCTGTGACATTCTGCACAACTTTTAAACTGGCCCTGCACCACAACACTTTTCCAACAGAACTGTTCCTAATCACCTTGCGATTTTAAAACAATTACACATCTCTGTATAGCTGCAAAATTTCCTATCACCACTAAAACGCATGTCCTTGAACCAGCAATCCTATAATTTTCTCAAACCTAAACCTAATGAATCAGACATTTTCAAAACAAAGCATACCACCTCTGTATACCCTAAACCATTAGAAAAACACATTCATCCAGGCCAGCAATGCTAAAGACTTCCTTCAAAAAGCAGCTTACTGTAAAGCAGTCACAAACAATGTATCTTTAAAGGACTTTTTTTTTTAAACTTCATTCCTTAGAAGCTATCTTACCTGCTGTACCTGGTGCACAAACCTCTCCAAATTGTTCTGCCAATCTGATGTGCTGCAGTTTCAATTAGATCAAAACTCCAGCAAAAAGTGTCTGAAACCCCTCTGTGCTGTCCATTATGTACCTCCACTTGCCCCTCTCCTTCCTGTTGCCTGGCCATTGTTCTATCCCCTGTCCCCCCCTTCCTTCCCCCCTTCCCTTCTGAGCACAACCACCCTAATGAAAGGGAAGGAGTGCACCAGGACAACCTGGTCTACCCTTAAAGGGCAAACTCCATTATCTATTCAGCATTTTAAATCATTATGGTATTCCGCAAGAATTTGTAAAATGGATGAAAGCATTATATGAGAAAGCAACTATCATCCCATATGTAAATAGCTGGTTAGGAGAAAAATCAGATATAAAAAAGGTAGTAAGACAAGGGTGTCTGTTAAGCCCCCTATTATACTTACTATCCCTAGACCCCCTTTTTTTTAAAAAAGGCAGCAAATTCCACAAATTTAATGCTTACAAATTGCAAACATTAAAATCCATAACACCTTAGCTTATGGAGATAATTGTGTAATCTTTAACATTAACTCTTTATCCTCTGTTTTACATAACCCTACACATATGAACAGATTTCACAGGCCAGAATTAATTATAACAAAAGTTGAGGAATCATAATTGAATATAGCAAAAGTGATTCACTAGAAATCAACAACAACGTTTTGTTTCAGATGACCAAATAACAATTTTAGGGATTACTTTTGGTATTCAGAACTGTTTACAATATAGCTAGGAAGAAACTATAAAAATTGCTAAGCAAAAAGTAGTTATTTGGAAAAATTGATTGATTTTGAAACAAAAGAGAGTTTATTTACTAAAAACTTTAATATTGCCCATTTTCTCACAGTTGGCTAATATTTTTCAATGTCTACTGAGTTTGGAACCTTAAATACACAGGCCCAGATATTCAAAAGAGTTGCGCCATGCACAATAGGGTTGTGCTAGCGTAAGTCCGAAAATGCGCCATTCTGCGATATTCAGCAGGAGGCAGTTGCACCCCCCCCCAAAATCACGCTGAGCAACAGCACAATGATAATGAATGTATGCTCAACTGAAGGGGGAAGAACCATGCATAAATGGCGCAGTGTGATATTCAACAACATGCACCATGAGCAATAGGGGAGCCAGCGGAAGTTGCGCCATAGCAGAAATGAGCCAAAATAAAAAGGAACAAGGGAGAAGCGCAAGAACGCTACAGGGAAGGCACATGAGGCTGAACTCTAGCAAGAGAAACTGGACAGCAGGGACACACAAGGCAGGCCAGGGAAAGGGCACCTGGAACCCACAGACTCAGGGGAAGGTGTGGGGAGCCACAGTGCAGAAGGGGGAAGTACTTACCACACAGCAGTGAGGCCAGCACAGTCAGGTGTTCCCGGTGCAGGGGAAGTAGCAGCAAGGACAGTGGGGGGAATGCAGAAACAGCTGCCAGAGGGGGTGAACACAAGCCAGGGACATGGCCAGTGCCACCATCCAGATGGAGGCAGTAACAAGGGGGGTGAGAAGGCGGGCAACAATGGGGTGCGGCCGTGGAAGGGTCCATTGGTGTTATGCCCCCAACAGGCAGTACTGAGCCCGCACCAGCTTTGAGCTGTATAGTGATACGGAGATCATGGGCTGGTACTGCCTGAATTGGGCAGTTCTGAGGCAGCTCTGTGAGCTGCGCAGTGATGTGATGCAGGCACCCACACAACGGAGCCATGCTCTGTTAGTGGAGATGAAAGTGACAGCTTGCATGTGCTTGCTCACCACAGGTACCTTCCAGAGACCAACTGGGGACACCACAGGCATAACCCAGTCGGCCACGTCACACCACCTCACCCAATTCCTCAGCACACTGCTGTCACATGCTGTGGAGTGCATCCATTTCCCCAGCACACAGGCGGAGCACACAGCAAACATACAGGAGTTCCACAGGGTAGCATGTATGTCTGGCATGCTAGGGGCAATAGACTGCACCCATGTGGCCATCCGCACACCACCTGACCCCAAGGGGGATGCATATATAAATCGCAAGGGCTATGCCAGCATCAACTGCCTGGTGGTGTGCGATGCCAGAGGGCGCATAATCAATGTCTGTGCCACGCACCCTGGGGGAGCACATAATGCCTTCATCTGGCACCAGTCAGCACTGTGCCACAGATTCGAGAGTGGGGATATCCCCACTGGCCACCTAGTGGGTGAGTATGCAAACCACCGGACAATCATAGGGCCTGGGGGGCATGGTCAGAGGTGACATGGGTAGTGGCCTACATGGCCCGAGGCAGGGCGATGCTGATCACCAAACTAGCCTCCACCCTCTACACACAGGTGACAGTGGATACCCACTCCGCCCCTGGCTGCTCACACCCTACCGGTGGCCCATGACCCCATCGCAGCAACGCTACAATGAAGCACACGCCACCACACGTAATGTCATCGAGTGGGTGTTCGGGATGCTGAAGGCATGCTTCCATTGTCTGGACACTTCCGGCGGTGACCTACAGTACAGCCCCTCAAAGGCCTGTGGGCTATTCCTGGACTGTTGCATCCTGCATAACATGGCCAACGAATGTGGGATAGCCGTACAGGTCAAAGAGGGGGACAGCGATGGGGACGATGAGGACACCAGTGACAATGGTGATGGGCAGCCCCCCCTTGGGTGACGGGACCCCCGACTGCTCCGGCTGGCACAGCTGCACTGGGACACCATCATGGAGGAGCACTTCAGCCAACCCAGGTAAGTCATGGGGCCATGTGCAACCACCAGTGGCTAAGGCACAACCACAAACACACATGGACACACACCAGGGGTGCATGCCATCAAGGGAAGTGGCCGGGCATGGAACCACACACACCACCAGGGATGGGTGAGGTCTAACATACCACGCGGACACACACACACACACACACACAAAATACACACCAGACATGCACAAAGGGTAGGAGGCACACAGACTCCGAATGCCATCCCTAGCCACACACATGTCCACAGACCACCATGCCCACTTCCTGTCATTGTGCGTGTGTCAGATGCTGAGCACCATTGCACATTGGTGTACAGCACAATGCAGGCATCATCATGCACATGCAACTGCGGACAGCAGCCAGGAAGGTGTGCAGATGGACTGTGTGTCCACATGCATGGCCGGGTACCCACCTGTGCATTGCCTGCTGAATGACACAATGCACACAGGGCAGCACCAGACAGTAGCCACATTGGGAGACAGGTCAGTCACGCGCTACAGTGACACAGCTGCCACGGATGTGTGGGTGACCCCACCGAGACCCGCCAGCACTGACAGGCTGACCACTGGCCTCATGGGGTGGCACCGATGGTCCCCCAGGGCTTCCACTGCGTGAACACGACCGTGCTAGTGCAGGGCTCTGCAGCACACCAAACATGCCTGCACCAGGCATGCTCGGGATGCCCACAGATGAACCTGGTGTCAACAAGGATGGCGTCGCACGATGCCGGGAAAGGGGAGTGGACAGTGCACTGCGTGGTGTCTGCGATGCATGGGCAAACAACTGTGTGCCCTTTGTGGACATGACAGCAGTGAATGCCTGTGTCTGCCTGTCAATGGCAGCAGTCACATACTCCCACAACCTGTCCATCCCTGCCAGGATCAGGGCAGTGTCTCTGCTGCGATGCACCTCTGCCCACTCCAGAGCCGCACGCAGTGCATCCACCGATGTCGCAAACCACATCTGCTGGTTGACTGATGCTTGCAGTATGTGGGTGTGCTCATCCAAGAGGTCATCTGCCTCCTCAGCATCCTGTCCTTCAGGGTGTGGGTGGCCCTGATGCTCAGCACCCCTTGAGGGTGGGCGCTGCACACCAGGGCCAGGTCTGGGCATGTCCACAGGCGGTGCAGTGACGCTGCCCCCTGACACTGTACCCCCAAGCCCATTGACTGACTGCTGATGCTGCCTCTCTGGCTGCCGCTTCCCAGGGTTCACTGGTGCTGCCGCAGTGGCCGCAACAGTCCCACTGTCCAAACACACACCAGTGCTGCCCCACTGGTGCTGACAGACACAGGCTGGGACTGTGATGACATGCAGGCCTCCACGACGGCACCACCCACAACCATGGCCACGATGTTACCTGCTGTGTGGCCATCCCATGGCACACATGTGTCCCTGCCCATGGCGTTAGCACCATCATCATCGGTGACGGATCCGGCACCAGCCTGAGTCACAGCATGCTGGAATCCATGGACGGTGACATGCTGGGACACGGGCAGGGCCTCCTCCGCACCTGTTCCAACAACATCAGTCTAGACAGCCAGGCTGACCCACTGTCGCACTGAGCCACATATACCTGTGGAGGTGGATGGGCCCTCCTCCATCTCCATCTGACTGGCCTCAGTGGACAGGCCCACCACCGCTGACCCATGCAGATGCTCGGGATCTGTAAGGGAAAACAAAGTCACATTACTGCATGTGACCTACTCTGCCCCCCCAATAGACAGACCTTGACCTACCATACAGTGACAGGCTACCACCTGTCTGGAAGCCACCATCTGGAACACCCTCAATGGCACAACGCTGCATGCTGCCAGCAACCATCTCCTCCTGTGGGGTCAGGCGTAGCACCTCCGGTTGTCCCCCACCTGTTACAGCTCGTGCTGCCCCGATGGCAGCCACCTTCTCCTTTATCCTCCTCCTGTCTGTGCCCATCTTCTTCTTTCACTCCTGCATGGAGCTCTGGTGGCTGCCATGCAGGTTCACTGCATGCACCACTTCCTCCCATGCAGCAGCACGGGACTGTGGTGTTCCCTGCCATCCGCTGAGAAGCGGCTCCTGGTCCAGGTAGGCCTCAAACAGGGCATCCGTCTTGGTCTTGGTGAAATTAGGCCTCCTCCTCCTCCTCCTCCCACCACTCTGTTCCTCCTCTCCCACAACTCGCTCGGTCATGATTTTGCCTGTGAGAATGAAAGTTGTTACCTGTGACTGTGCAGTCTCATGCATGTCCCAAAATACACAGTCCACACTCCCAAACAGCATGCAACTCACCAATAGACTGCAGTAACCAACTATGGCCAGTGCAGCCCAATGTTGCACTTTTATAGTGCAACCCATGCAAATGAGGTGAGGAGCAACTTTAAGTGGATGCAAATTGCAGTGTTGCACCATTGAATGGCTGATTAGCTGATTTTCATATGATGGCTGAATATCACGCTGTTGCACTTTGTGCAATTGTGTTGAATGTGCTGAGCCAAGGGCGCAGTTCTGTGACATGCGCAGTACACACCTAACTGCGCATGCCCGGGTTGCTGATGCAGGTGCCTGCCATACTGCTGACGTGCTGTGCATGGAAGGCAATGCAGGGCATGGCCACCATTGTGCCAGTGGCACTACAGCGATGTTCACCTATATGGCACTGTGGCACTGGGGCATCGTAGGCACACTGGGGCAACAGCGCGGTAGGCCACTACTGGAGGTAGCACACAGGCACCCAATCGAGCTACACACATTGGGTTCCAATGGTGCTGTGCCTGTCTGTGCACCAGAGACCCTTGACCCTGTGCCCGACCTTTGCCCCCTAGGCGCCATGCATCAGGCATGGGTGCACCACTATCGCTCTGTTCAGTGACAGCATGATAGGGAATGGCAGTGCTGTACCGTGCAGCATCTACACGTGGTGGAACCATGCTGCAGAGCACCATTTTGAACCTACTGAGCAAGAGAGATGGCACGGAGGAGAGCTGCACAGTGGAGCCAGATTGAAATGGCAAACCTGGTTGCCATTGTTGAGCCACTTTTTGGCCCACTGTTTGGGGAGGCACCCTGGACAGGTCTAGGAGCCAGGTGTGGCCGGAGGTGGCTGACGCCATGGAGGAGGCCACAGGAATGGGGTGGATGGCGGAGCAGTGCCACCACAGGTATGGAGACCTGAGGTGGAGGGACCCGGACCTGCTTGCCCACCTGCGGGCACGTGCCAGGAGGGGCATGGTGCCATGGTCAGGTAGGTGTAATGTCCATACACTTTTATCTTCCATATGGGTATCACAGTTGCATGTGTCAGGAACATGGGGGGGCCATCCGGTATTGGCAGTGGTGGTATCAGGGTGTGGGGTGGGTGGGTCTGGCTGGGTGGGATTGCACACACACATGGGGGCATGGGGACTTTGCTACAGGATTGTACTGATGTTCCTCTCTCCATGTTTGCACCCAAGGGCCAGAAGAGAGATGGCTGGCGAGGGAGCAGAGCTGCCAGCAGGAGGACTGGACCAATAGGAGGGGTGAAGGTCCACAGCACCAGAGGGACCAGCCTGATGATAGTGAGTGCCTTACCTCCATGATTACTATTGCATGCTGTGTAACAGGGCGGGCAGCGGGGCATGGCCACCATCCATTGACACCACTGCCATGCATGCAACTTGTTACAGTCAGCACTGTCCAGTGGCACTGCATGTCTGGGAGTGCATCAGTGGTCATCCATGCATGCACTGGGTACATGGCTGTGCCACTGCCTTCGCACCACACAGCCATGTCACTAAACAGCCACAGTGGTGCTGTGCAGGACTTGGCCAGTGGGTGTGTGCAGCAGTCTGCATGGCTGTATGCACCTGGGTGGGCAGGTCTTGTGGATGTGATCACTGTGGATGGTCACACACCATCACAGAGGCATGTCTCACGGCCATGTGCCATGCACAGTGGGTGGGCTGTGTGGGGCTGTGCATTCACACCTATTGACTGTACTCCCTTGTCCTAGGTGTCCACCAGCTGCAGGTAATCAGGGAGGTGCTGCAGGAAATACTCACCGTGGCCAGGGCATCGCTGGACATCCTGCAGAGGATTGAGCGGCTGGGGGTCCGGCGGAGACATGGGAGGCAGAGCAGCTGAAGTAGGGAGCGGGGCCCCCACTGACTATATATATGCCGTGATTTCTCCTACCCCCCCTGGACCCACGCTCACACTCCTCCTTTCCTGTACCATTTGTTCACCCCTGCCCCTTACCCAGTCCCACCTTGTTTGTGGCCCTCCCCCCACACATTTGTACATAATTGTAAATAGTTTTGTTTTATGTTTTTGATTACAATTCTTTTGATATGAATACTGTGGTGGTCTCTGATTTGCAGTGGGCTATAGGTGCTCAGCTGCAGTGGTGTGCATGGCATCAGGGGTAGTGCAGTCATGGGTACGTGTGTGTGTCTGTGGGGAAGTGACTATGGTGTGGGAGTAGCTATCAGTCAGTGTCTGTGGTGTGTGTGTTGTGCCCTGTGCACTGGATGACTGTGTGCAGTGGTCCATGGTGCATGTTCTGTGTCCATGGCGCACCTGTCAGCCCATCCATGGCCTGTGCAGCTGACACCTTGCATGTCTGTGACCTGCACGGCTGCTGGCATGTCAGTGGTGGCTGTCCATGCAGGGCAGCCACTGTACCCGTCACAATGCTGGGTTGCCTCCTGTCACTGGTGTGGTGCATGTCTGCCTCGGGTGACACTGTGGCCTCCGCTGTTGTTGTCCCACCTCCATGCTGTGGCTTGTGTATGTTGCAGGGGATGTGCACCACTCTCTGTGTCTTGTGCTCCGGGCAAATGATGGTGGTGTACAGGTCCACAGTGCCTGAGCAGGGTGGCTAGCACACCTGTGCCATGGAGGACTGCTGCCGTGTGTACACGGTTTCCATGGGCCCACGCTGGGAGCTTGGTTGCTCCGCTACTGCGTCCCCGTGTTGGTGTGCCCTTGGGTATGGGTTGGTGTTTGTCCATGCACTATGTTGCATCCAGTGTGGTGTATGCTTCCACGCACCACTGTGCGTGTCTGTGCTGGCTGTTGTGGCCAGTGCTGGGTTGGGGTGTGTCCTTGGGAGGGTGTGCAAGGTGCTGTACCACTGGTGGTGGGGTCCGGGGCATGCCCTGTCATGTGTGGGGTACCTCGTGTGCCGATTCATGGTTGGTCTCTCAGCTGTACCTTGGGGGGGCTGTGCATGGTGGCACTGTGTATGCCATTGTTGCATCGCTGTGTGCTGCCACCCACTGATGGGTGCTCATGGTGGGGCTGCCTTGCATGGTTCTGTGGTGCACAGGGTTGCATTGTCACAGTGGGGGTGGTGGCATGCATGGGGTATCCTGCACTGGTGGACGCTGCTCCT
This sequence comes from Neoceratodus forsteri, assembly GCA_016271365.2. Taxonomy (NCBI): domain Eukaryota; kingdom Metazoa; phylum Chordata; order Ceratodontiformes; family Ceratodontidae; genus Neoceratodus; species Neoceratodus forsteri. The sequence continues at coordinate 1,608,261,183 of CM057449.1, forward strand.
TGGCAGGGTGTCTGGGGGTCATGGTGCAGGGTGTGCTCTGCATTGGGGGGATGGTGTGGCATGGGGTGGTTGTCCCTACTTGTGTGCTGGTCACAGCTTACCAGGGGGTGCGATAGGGCACCATGGCCCACCTGTGGATTGGTTGCTTGTCTCCATGGGCCAGTGGTTTTTCCAGCCCTCTCCCAGTTGTGCAGTGCATGGGGTGTGGGGGGACAATGTCTGTTCTGCTGTGTGTTCCTCTGCCCATCTGTGGCATGGGTGGTGGGCCCCTGCATCCCTGGTTGTGCTGTTGCATTGCTGCCCTGCTGCTGGAGGACATCCCTGGTTGGGTAATGGCACCTCTGGACTGCTCAGCTGAACATCCCTTGTTGCGCTATGGCGCATCAGATATGCTCAGCTTCCCCTTCCTAATTGCGCTATGGCGCAGGTGGTGCGATATTCAGTCGTTGGCTGTAGGTGCATCTTGGCCAGCTCAGTTTTTGAGTATCGCGCCTCTTGCTCACGGGTGCAATGGACTTGTGCTTACTCCTGCTATTGCGCACTTTTTGGGCGTAGTTTGAATATCTGGGCCACAGTATTTTATTCCAAGGATTCTGGGGAAGCCAGTTAAATTCAATAAAACAAGATGTTGCATATCAGGAATAGAGTGTACAGGGATTCAAAATGATGAATGCAATTATATTCTATTATAGTATATTTTGTTACACCAATATATGTCTGGTACTTGCAAAAAAAGACAAATTGTAGATAAAGTATATGTTAACATGGTTTCCACCAATTTTGGAAAAACTGAGGAGAAAATTCCCGAACTACCAAACATTACTCCAAACCCACTAATTCTTTTCTAGGTTATACCTTCTTTAAATAAAATTAAACAATAGGGCATTACTCCTCAAAATGTGACATCTAACAACAGAAAACAATTATACATTTATGTAATATGATGTCATTTTTCATCAAATCCTCAAATCCTTTTTGTCTGGCTAGAAAAGAGTTTTATAGACATGTGAATCCCAAGGGAAATGTGGGATTTAACATGGCTAGCCTGTCTTGGCAAAATGAATGTTAAAAACGCTCTGAAATATAAATCAGTAGACAAAAGAATGTGGCCTCTATCATCTTGTATACAAATATGAACATTTCTTTTTTATTTTGTTTATTAAGTATACTTTATTAAAATTACCATAAACAAACCAAAGAAATAGTACAAAATGACAAAATTGCTTATCAAGACATAAAATCACAACAGTTTTCAGAAAAGGAAAAACATAATTAAAAAACTGAAAATTATGCCACATCCCAATATTCCACCCTCCAAAGGTCCACACCATAATAAGAAAATATATATCCCGGTGAACAACATAATGACTTTAACTATGAAATAAAGAATAGTGTAAATCCAACAAAATATATACCAATAAGGGAACTTGCCCTCTCCAATGGAGGGCAAGGCAGATTGTCCCAGGCAGCCCTCCCAGCAGCTGGCTGGTGCCAGCATCAGGCTAAGTCAAGGTGGGGTTGGTGGTAGGGGATAGGGGAAAGACAGGTAGGTGGGAGGGACTTGCAAGACAGGTGGCAGGCAAGGATTGGACAGTAGAAGAGAGAGAGAGAGGGGGGAGAGAGAGAGGAGAAAGAGCAACAAAAAGGGTGTGCCCAGCCACAGCAAGCCCTTTCTGTTTGCTGGCTACACACTACTGGTTTGTTTAAGTGGGGGAGGAAGTGGAAGGCTGGAGGTGTGGTTGGGGCAGGAAGGTGATCACGAGGGGAAAGCAGCCAGCCCAGGAGGAGCCAACACCTGACACCCTGTATGACCCGTGGCCTGTCCCTCCTCTGGCCCCAGTTCCACCACCATCCAACCCCCTGACTGAACCCCCTGAACCCGGACTGAGACCAGTACCCCCGACACTAGATCAGCTCCTGGTATCAGAGGAAGGAGCAGGTGCATTGCCTCAGTCCCCACCTTCTTCAGACCTGGGTTCATTGGCATGTTCAGTGATCCCTGAGACTGCGGGCCCCATATGGACAGGTATGTCAGACAAAATGGTCAAGGGGACCATTAAGGAATATGTGGAGCAGATGTTGGGTGCAATGGGGGATGGCGGGGTGGTGCAGTTAGAAAAAGCTCTGCAAGAAATTAAAAAAGGGACAGAGGGGAAGGGTCAGGCAGAACTGGTGGCATTACTCCCTCTGGCACAGACTAGCATGGATGTGGGTACATCAGGGGTGTGCTTGGGCAGCCATGTTCCCCTGGCCACCAAAGAGAAGATTTGGAGGGGGGAATATGTTGACATGTTCTCGCTTGCAACCAAGGAGAGTGCGAAGAAACAGGAAGAGATGGTGATGGTAGGGGGGAAAGGCATGGCTGCAGCAGTCATGTTGTTGGGGAAGAAGGACAGTGACAAGACAGAAAAGGGGAAGATGTGGGACACATGGACAATGGGGTTCACTCACTTCAGCGCGATTGTACAGGAGAAGAAGCATGAGCTGGCAAAGCCTCTCTGGCCTATTTCTTGATTGTGCACAGTGATTACAAGATGAGGGAGCCATAACTTGGATGGCCACGGATGGAGACGTCCATTGGGACACCCGCCATTTGGACATCTGGTTTGAGACCAAGAGAGTACTGGGGGAAGGGGAAGGAGACTGGGTCAAATCATTCGGCATGGGGCAAAAATGTTGCTGGGGTTTTAATAGGGTGTACTATGCCTGGCCAAACTGTCGTTTCCGACATGCATGCTCAAAAAGTGGGGGGAGCCACCCTGCATTAAAATGCAGGACCCACCTGCCTCACGAAGCTCACCTCACCCAACAGCCCTTTGGGGCACGTGGGGTTTTCGGGGGATGGGGCACTGGCAGACAAGAAAGGTTTCAATGGAAATCAGGGGGGGGTAAGTCCTTGGCTAGACAAGCTGGTGGGGGGGATGGGGGGAAAGATGTTTTTCAGTTAGCTGCCACCCCGGTAAGACCAGAAGGTTTGGAGGCCAGGCTGACTGGATACCCTGATGAACGAGTGGCAAGGATTCTAGGGGAAGGATTTTGCTAGGGTTTTAGCCTCTGTTACAGGGGGCAGCAGGTGGCAATTCAAGCAAAAAATCTGCATTCGGTGAAAGGGTATGAGGACTTTCTCTGCAAGAAAATTGACAAAGAAGTGAAGACGGCAAGAGTGGAGGGCCCCTTTGCAGAGACCCCATTTCCCAGTCTTAGAGTCTCCCCCTTGGGTCTGGCACCAGAAAAACAGCTGGGTGAATTTAGGGTGATTCATCACCTGTCCTACCCTGCAGGGGTGTCAGTGAAGGACTACGTCAGGGAAGAAGATAGCAAAGTGTCATAAGCGAAGCTGAATGAGGCAGTTAGGCTGATTTGGGTCATGGATACACCGTGGTTAGCCAAAACTGACACTGAGTCAGCTTTCCGACTCCTACCGGTGAGACCCGAAGATTGGGACTTGCTAGGTTTCTGGATAGTGGGTGACTACCATTTCAACAATGCCATGCTGATGGGCTGTTCAATTGTGTGTGTGGCTTTTGAGACTTTCAGCAACTGGTTGCAATGGGTTTTCCAAAGGGAAGGCAGCCATGGGGCAGTCTTGCATTATCTGGATGACTTCCTACTGAGGGGGGAGGGGCACTCTGGGGCACAGGGGATGCTGGAATGCCTTGGAGTGATGTGCTATACCCTGGGGGTACCACTGGTGCCAGACAAAATCGAGGGCCCCAGTTGGTTCATTGAATTTTTCGGGATAGAAACTGATGCAGCAGCAGGGGTCTTTCAGCTACCTCAGGGGAAAGTCCTTCATTTAAGGGAGCTGCTGAGAGTGGTTCGGGGCCACAGGAGGGTTCCCCTTTGCACAGTGCAGCAACTGATGGGTCATTTTAACTTTGCATACTGAGCGATTCCACCAGGGTGGGCATTTACATGCCATCTGGCACAGGCAATGAAGGGGGTCAGCAGGCCACACCATTGGGTTGACTTCAAGAAGGGCATGAAGGATGATTTGTTGGTGTGGGAACAGTTTTAGGATGGACATAATGGCATGACATTCTGGCAGGATGACTGGGTTTTCAACACTGATCTAGAGCTATATACTGACGCATCAGGGAGCCTTGGGATGGAGGCATATTTCAAAGGAAAATGGATCTTGAAACCCTGGCAGGGTCTTCCAGGGCTTGGGTAAAGATATCACTTTCTTGGAGATTTTCCCATTCTGGGTCACCACCTTGATATGGGGGGAAGCACTGCGGAACCAGAAAATCACATTCTGGTGTGACAATCGGGTGGTAGTGGAGGTTCTGAACAAGCAGAAGGCCAGATCAGAGAGGGTGATGAGGGTTATGCAACAGTTTAGTACTGCAATGACTGAAGTTAAACTTATGCTTTAGGGTGAGGTACATTGAAGGGCCACAGATCATCATAGCTGACAGCCTTTCCCACCTACAGGTGGAATGTTTCAAGGCCATCGCCCCAGAGTCAGAGTGACACACGACCCTGGTTCCACATTTGGCCTGGTAAATTGGGTGGAAGAAGCTGTGTAGCTCTTTCAAAGTTCATGGGCACCAAGAACATTGAAGGCATATGAGTCATCATGGCAGACTTTTCAGACCTACCGGGAGAGGCTGGGAGTCCAGGTAAGTAGGCCGGTGACCAAGGACTAATTAGCCAGGTTCAGAGTGGACAGTTGGAAAGAGGGGATGGCGCATTCAGCCATGAGCATACATTTGTCAGTGGTGGGCACCATATGCACCTTAAAAGCCTGGAGGGACCCAGGGAAAAGCAACCTGGTTAAGAGGATGATGCAGTGCTGGAATTGGGTGCAAGGAAAGGAGCCAGGATGGCAGCGGGCAATATAAGTGCACCTGTTGGGGCATCTGGAACAGCACTGCCATCTGTGTGCTGCTCCTCCTCAGAGGCAATGGTGTTCGCTGTGGTTCACCACCATGTACTATGGAGCTTTCAAGGTCAGTGAGGTCATAGGCACAGGACGGGCCAGGGGTGGGGGCTTCCAATGGGAGCACCTTCTTTGGACAAGGACTGCAGTTCAATTGACGGTCAGAAGAATCAAATACAGATCAGACTGGAAAGGGGGAGACAGTACAGCAGGGACTGATTGAAGAATCCTGTATATGTTTAGTCACAACATTATGGAGATACACAGCGATCCACCCGGCAGGCGGGGGGGGGGCCACTGTTTCAACATAGGGATGCCACCAGTGCCCAGACTTTGGTGATATTGCAGGAAAGCCTGCTTTTTCTGGGGAAAGACCCATCCAGGTACTCCTCCCACTCATTTAGGATCAGGAGGGCCTCCCAGGCTTCAGCCAAAGGTTTGGCAGGGGACAACATCAAGAAGTTGGGCAGATGGAGGTCCAGTTGTTATAAATCATACATTAGACAACTGTCTGAGGCATACCAATGCTGTTTTTCTTTGTCCCCTGCAGGTTAAGGGATTGTGAGTGGTCCACTCTCAGGAACTTGTGGGGTCAAAAAAAAAAACAGAATCTTTAGGCGGATAGTATAAACAAAGGATGGGTGGGGGAGGGGAAGGATGACATCCGACTGGCACCTTAATCTTCCTGTTTTTATATTTGCCCAGGTGTGGATCTGCAGCCATTCATTCATTTATTGGGGCGGAGCAGAGAGTGGCAGTGAGAGCAGGGGGGCATCAACTTTACAACGACTGAAACTAGGTGTGGCTCCAGTGGCACGGCATCAGAGGAATGCATTGGGGGCAGTTGTTACCATGTTTGCAAGAGTTATGGAAAACCAAGCCCGCGCCTGATCTACTGGTCATACACCTTGAGGGCAATGACCTCGGTACCCGCCCATGGTTGGATATTTACCTACAGATTCAAAGGGACATGGACACTGTTAAGGGATGATGGCCAGGTGCTACATTGTTATGGTCTGAAATGCTCCCCAGGAGGGTGTGGCGTCACACACAATACCATAAGGCCATTGAGAAAGCCAGAAGGAGAATGAACCACAGGGTGGCAGGGCTGTTCCACAAAATGGGGGGGTAGCATTAGGCATGAGAATATACAGGAAACTGATACTGGGTACTATAGGCTGATGGGGCACACCTCTCAGACATGGGTTTGGACCTATTGAATGCAGAAATTGGCATAGCAATAGATGGTTGGAGGGTGACGAGAGGTGTCGAGAGTGCTAGGGATCATCAATGGGACTAAAAAAATTGGGGAGGCAGCAGAGAGAGGAAGACCACCATCCAACAGAAGCTGGAGGTGGTCTAGTGGGGATATAAGGGGGGAAAGAACCCAGCCTGGGGTTTACACCAGGGCAGAGAGTGAGTGAGTGTAGTGGGGGCCTCTGGGGACACTCAGAGGCTTCAGAAGAGGGCACAATGTATACATACGAGCCCAGAAACATACAAGGACAAAGGGGGGGGCTGGGATTTACATCCAGCCAATACAAATGGGGGACCAAGGTCTACACCTGGTCCCAGAAAAAGGGCAGGGATTGATTGTATGGTAAAAGGAAATGTAAATTGTAATTGTGGTGTTTTGGATGATATGTGAAGATTTGTATTGGTTTAAGGAAGCCAAAGTTGAATGGTTATGTAGTAATAAATGAAGCTGACTGAGCACCACCATTTTACCATCTGAGACTCTTATTGAGGGAGGGGTGCTGATAGAAACATAGAAACATAGAAGCTGACGGCAGATAAGGACTGCAACTCCCATCTAGTCTGCCCATTTTTTTTCTACCTTATAAATGTGCCATCGGCCTTTGCTCTGTCAATGGCCTATCTTATTCACACTCATCTGTATTGCTCCCTTATGCCTGTACCATGCCTGTCTGAAGCCCTGCACTGTATTCATATCCACCACTTCCTGAGGTAGGCCGTTCCATGCATCCACCACCCTTTCTGTGAAAAAGAACTTCCTCACATTATCCCTTAATCAGCCTCCCTATAATCTCATGCTGTGTCCTCCTGTCCTGCTATTTTTCTTATATTGAAACATGTTAGACTCTTTCACCTTGTTAATACCCTTAAGGTGTTTGAATGTTTCAATCATATCACCTCTCACCCTCCTTTGCTCTAGGGTATACATATTGAGCTCCGTTAATCTGTCCTCATGTTTTCTGATGCAGTCCCTGCACCATTTTGATTGCTCTTCTCTGGACTGCCTCAATGTGGTTAATGTCCTTGTGAAGGTGTGGCCTCCAGTACTGCATGCAATACTCCAGATGGGGCCTAACCAGTGTCTCATAAAGAGGGATTATTACCTCCCTCTTCCAACTTGTGATACCCCTACTAATACACCTTAATGTCCCCCTAGCCTTTCCTACTGTTTTAGTGGTTTGCTTGGATGATTTCAGGTCATTGGTGATGATGATGCTCAAGTCTCTTTCTTCCCTTGTGACTGCTAGCAACTCCCCTCCCAGCCAATAGGTGGCCTCAGGGTTTCTCTTCCCTATGTGCATGATCTTGCACTTCTTTGCATTAAACCCCAGTTGCCACTCTTTCAACCATTTAGCTAGTTTATCCAGATCTCTTCCCATTCTGCCCACCCCATCTGGATCATCTAGTCTGTTGCAGATCTTGGTGTCATCTGCAAACAGACAAACCTTACCCTCCAGTCCATCTGCAATGTCACTGATGAAGATATTGAAGAAAACTGGCCCCAGGACTGATCCCTGAGGTACCCCACTTGTGACTTGCATCTCTTCTGACTGTATATCGTTTGCCAGCACTCCCTGTTTTCTGCCAGCCAACCAGTTTGCCACCCAGATGACCAACTTCTGACCCACCACGAGCCTACCCAGCTTATTAATCAATCTTCTATGTGGAACAGTATCGAAAGCTTTGCTGAAGTCAAGGTGGGTGACATCAACTTTTGACAATACTGATAATCAGGAGCCCAAGAGAAAATCTACTAAATTTGTAGGCATGAATAAAGCAGTTCCCACTTAGAATAGAAAACTTGGAGATGGTTTCGGAGGTAGGCTATGTGCCTTTCTACAGTTACATCCTGTAATATTTCATAATGTCATTCCCTCTGTGTCGGTATATCAGAATCTGTCCAATTGCAAAGCACCACCACTTTCACCGCAATGGAAATTAATGCCATATAAGCCCTGCTAGGACCCAGTATGTGTGGTGGGTAAAAACCCAAGAGACAAATCTTTGGAGTTAAAAATGTTGATAATTATAACAAAGGGCTAGGATGATTCTGTGTTTCAGTCTAAAATAGAACTACTTTGTTACAGTCCCACAATATATGCCTCAAGGTACCCTCCTCCAGTCCACAGCTGGAACAAGATGAAGTTGTAGATTTACCCACCTGCTTCAGTCTAAAAGGTGCAAAATGTAAGTTGTGTAATATTTTATATTGCAGTAGCCAGTACCTGTCCTGCTTAATATACTGATATAAATATTTCAACAAAGTCCACCATGCCAACACATCCAAATGAAGAGCTAAAGTAGATTGCCAGTAATAGCAAATGCCAGAAGGAATATGGGGATCATTACCCTGTAATACCTTATAAAGACTAGCAGTAGGGTGTGGTTGAGAAGAAATAGTTACCAGCTGATTCAAAACACCCCCCAACCTGCCCCAGAAAGCAGGTCCCATACAGGCAGCTACAGTATAGCGTGAGTCAAATGAAAACATCTAAATAAAGAGGAGTTCATTAAGGATATTATTTGGTGTAACAAAACAAATGGAAGGATGTTATCCCCATTCAGTAGGGCTGCTATAGTTGAAAATGTAAATTGTGGCAAAAAAGTAGGAGAAATAGGGCACTTATTTATTCAAAAGTTAAGATTGCCCAGAACAAGTTGGGAAATCTCTTTATACCAATGCAATCATAAATAAAAGCCTAACTGCAAATGCACCCTCAAGGACTAGAATACTGGAGAGACTTTAGGAGGAAGGTGCAATTTTGAAGGTTTAATGTGTAATAAACCTCGAAGCTGAAGCCCATAATGACTACACAAATCCTGTTCAATCCTGAACCATAATGGGGCATAACCTTGAAATGGGGAATTATTGGATCTCCATCCCCATAAAAGATACAGTACTTGCTACAATGTAATGCACTATAGTATAATAGGGAGATGGGCACCACCCATGTGATATGGAGCTGTTAACTTGAAATAGGAACGATGAACATTTCATTCCCACCAAAGAAAATCATTCAACAAAGCCTGAAATTGTGTACATCATGTCTTGGGTAAGAAAATATTCAACATGCCCAAAGAGTATAATATTCATGGCAAACTATTCATCTTAATAACATGCACCCATCCAATAAGAGATAATGGGAGAGCAGACCAGTGTTGTGAGTCTGATTTTATAAAGTTTACTAAGGGTTCCAGACTAAACTTACCAAAAGCAGTTAAAGATCTAGATATATGGATACCTAAATATTTCAGTGATTTCAATTTGCATGCCAATCCCATAGTTAATATATCCTGTTTATAAACCATGGAGTTAAGAGCTAAGACCTTAGTTTTAGTGAGATTTACTTTATAACCCAAAATAGCTGAAAAATTGGTAATTTCCATGATGGCAGCAGGAATCAAAGCACAGGGGTATTCAACATGTAATAAAAGATCATCTGCATATGCTGACAATTTACATCTGGACTTCCCTACAGAAGTATCTATTGCAGAGTCGTTATTACATAAACTCCAAATTAAGGGTTCCAGATATAAGTTAAAAAGCATAGGGGATAATGGGCATCCTTGTTGAGTTCCCCTTTGTAGATACATTTTTTCAGATAGGATCCCATTACACCAAACCCTTGCAGAAGGTTGGTGATAAAGCACCTTAACCCAATGAACAAATTCATTAAGGATTCCAGATTTACTTAAAGTGGCAAAAAGATAAGGCCAGGACACCCTGTCAAAAGCTTTATGCACATCTAGTGAGACAAGGCCCACAGGGGTCCGGGCCCCACCCAGATGCTGAAATCAAATGATATAACTTGTGAAGATGATCACTCAACATCCTGCCCTTAGTAAAACTGACCCACAGGAACGTTTTCTAATTGATTGTCCAATAACAATTAACTTTGGTCACTTTTATCTATGGTTTGGCCACTGCTAAACAATTGTACTATAACTTACAAAACTGTTGTTTTGGTTCTATACCCTTAGAATTTTACATATACATAAAAGCACTTTGAATGTCATATCTATGATACCGAAAAGAATAGCACCCTGAATCATGTTTTTAAAACATTATAAAAGCAATGTAAATGTATTGAAATGGCTGCACCATAAGTGATTGTGCCACCCAAGATGAATAGTCTCTCTGTATTGTCCTTCTTTTAAAACTGATATTTTCTGTTAAATGCCTAAGCAAACTGTAAATCATGCATTACATAGTCTAAGAATGGAATTATTGATGTTTTGTAGTTTGTTAATTTGTTGTTTGAACTTCTCAATAAAAAATTCCCTTACTCTTGCGAAAAGTGCCATGGATTATTTTACTTCCAACTAGTGCTACAAAGATGCTCTTCCTGAATGTAATGCACCCAAATGCATCTAGGCTGGGGCTTTGCCTTTAGTGTGATGATTGGGATGGCTCCCAAGGTAAGCTAAGAGGTAATCCTAATGCTGCTCCTCCCAATCCTGCTGATATGCAGGGTGCTGAGCTGATCACAAAAGAAGTGAATGGTCAGAAAAAACACTAAAGGTGTCTTTGGTACCGTTCTTATTAATAGACATTCAATGACCTACGCAGCCAGTATAGTGTTATGCTTGTGCAACTGTGTCAGTTTGATTTTGTCCATTCGCACTCTATTCTAGAAGAATTACTACCCTGTAGGGGTACCAAAGGCAAGGAACCCTCAAAGTGGGTTCCACCCCTAGAGGTGCCATGAGACAATTCCCATGGCTAAAGGTACCTTAGGAAGGATCCCAAGGAGAGAAGTGCTGCCGCTGGAGTAGGAGGGGAGGATGGTGGGGCAAAGAAAAAGTGCTTCAGAAGAAGGCTGAGAGGAACTGCTTATATAGCTCAGGAAAGTGGGAGTGGCTGGCTGCTTGTCCATTGAACTACAGGCCAAGCCTTCCAATTAAATGGCCTATGCAGCCAGTATAGTGTTATGGTTGTGCAACTGTGTTAGTTTGGTTTTGGCAATTCACACTCTCGGTTCCAGAGGAATTACCAACCTGTAGGGGTACAAAAGGCAAGGAACCCTCAAAGAGGGTTCCACCCCTAGAGGTGCCGCGGGATGATTCCTGTGGCTAAAGGTACCTTAGGAAGGATCCCCAAAAAAGAATGAAGTAGTACAAAGCATATAAGCAAGCAGTAGCTGTGACGTAGTAGTAGCTAAAACACCAGGCAGCTGATAACGTAATGAGATGACTTGATAATGTAATGAGATAAACAGGTTAGCAATAGCATGAGTCTGGTAGGTAGCGCTAAACAATGAGGGGACCTCCTAAGGAGAGAGGGAACAGCAAGTAGGGACACCATCCACCTCCATCCAACAGCAGAACCTACCTAATAGAACTAGGAAACACTAACTACAGCTAACCAACTTTTATGACCTGAGGCACAGAGGAGAGAAAAAACCCTCTTTGAGGAGGAAATCTCTGGGATCCAAGGCCTAGGTCGCCTTCCCTCCAGGCTGGGATATTTTATTTAGTGAAGGTTATGCAGCTGCGATTGGAAACCCAATTAAAAGGAGGTGGAAAATATTCCAATTCAGTGGAAAGCTCTCCCTCAATCCCTTTAGAGGGAATGCTGTGGAAGGTTGTGAGAGTGCTCTGCAACATCAGGGGCAACCAAGGTTGGAGGAGGAGAGCAATGACTGTTGAAGCACTCACCTGGTCTACTCGCCCTAAACACAAACCAGGTGAACCAGAGGCAGTCATAGGGAGTATGTGGTGAAGGTGCCTTGCTAGGGAAACCACTAAAGTCAATGCATAACCATTGTAGTGGAACCACTAGAGCCAAAGGAGATCAGAGTAACCACCCTTCACAGCTAGTCTTACATTCTACACCAGGAGCTGCTGTTGCATTAGCAAACAGCTAAAGCTAAACCTGGAGTGAGGACATTCCCGGCCAGGTAAGAAGGACTCCGCCCCAAGTCAGGCACGCTCAAGATGTGGACTTAAAATGCAGAGCAAGACCATCAGCTGCAGGGAAACTGTGCACCAGAATGATATGGTTGGCATGCCTCAGAACTGATAAGGAGCTGAATAAGCATTAAGCACTGAGACCTTGCAAAGATTGGATGCAGTAGTGACCACAGCAGACATCCCAGAGACTGAAGCCAAGGGAATGGTGGTAGGCATGAAGCAAAGATTGCATAAGCAAGAGTGGACCTGCACGTAGGTCAGTAACAGTGTAGCAACTGTCGAACCTGCACATAGGTCTGCAAAACATAGTAGCAATGAGGCAGCAGTGTGAATAGTGGGGCAAGCCACCCAGGCATTCAAAAAGCCAATAAATGTGACACATACTCTGAGGATTTGTTGGCAGTGGAGACAGGATTTAGAACATAACTAATTTGCCACACAGGGCCATGACTCCCCAAACACCTCCAAGTCCTTGCCGTAGGAAAAACAAGAAAGTGATGGAAGGGCTGAGACCCACATGCAGGTATTGAAACTAGTTGACAGCATCAGCAGTAGCTTAGCTGATCTCAGAGTATAACAGAGTGTACAAACATAGAAGCAGCATCTGAATTGAGTACACTGAGTTGTAAGCTTAAATAAACATAGAAAGAAAGGAGACACCATGCTCTGAAGCAGCTATCACCTTGCAGTGCAATGAAACTGTAGCAATGAGGTAAGTAGAATGAGTTGAGAGAGCATGATTGAGCTGCATAGCTAGGGTTCAGAATGAGCCTGAATCAGGTGAAAACAATTAAGTGCAGCATGGAGAGCAGCTATGGTTGAGCTGAAACACAGATAATTGTTGCATTTGCATTGCAAGTAATTTGAGAGTTGTGAGTAACTGAGAGCAAGTAATATGAGCTCTGGAGTAGCAATATGCAAGAAGTGTAGAACAAAGCCCCAAAAGACAAAGACAAAACACAGAAACACTGAGAACAGGGAACAAGGCCCAAAACAAAGTCACACAAGCACAGAAAACAAGGAGTAATAAGAGAAAGAAGCACACAGGTGGAGGAAAAATACAAACCAGAAGCAGGAAAACAAAGGCAGAAGTCCAGTAGAGACAAACAGAAGCAGCAAGGTGGGGGTAGGCACAGGCCCCAGGGTAGGCCCCAGCCAGCTGCAGAGGACAGACAGACAGATCCTCCTGCTAGCAAAGAAAAAAGGGCTTCAGAAGGAGGCTGAGAGGAACTGCTTATATAGCTCAGGAAAGTGGGAGTGGCTGGCTGTTTGTCCATTGAAATATAGGCCAAGCCTTCCAAATATCAGATTTCTAGGATTTTGCAGCTGCTAGAGACAATGTCCACTGTTATGCCAGAGGAAAGCCCTTCTAGTCCACATGAGGAAGTGCCCAATCTTTATTTAGAGTCTGTATGATTTACATTGATCATAAAAGAACATAGGATGTTGAACAAAGGCGCCCACATCTAAGATCAACATGTACCAAATGACAGAATGATCATTACATGAAGAGAGGGGGTTATGTGAACATTTCTGTAAAAAGGGACTGTAGTCCTCACTTTTTGGGGATCTGTGCTAAAGGTATTGTATTACAGCTCTGGCCCAAGCTTGCTGTGAATATACTAAGGCAATATACTAAAGCATGAGCAAATTAATGTGACCAAATCCTTGTAAGAAATTTAACAGCCTCTTTTTGACAGTAAATCTCATCTAGTTGTTGGTTGGCCAGCAATCTATCAGAGAATAGGCAATTTGACAACCTCCTTTTGGAAAGGAGGTGCTTTTAATTAAGGCATAGCTTGCAAACTACCAAAGAAGATTTGCTCTTTCAGCAATATTTATAATATTCAGACTTATGTTATCTGCAACTTTGAATATGTTTTAAACACTGGTCAGACAACCACCCTCTGAAAGCGTTTAGATCTAAGGAAAGACACTCCACATCCCCTTGTGCAGAAAAGAAAACTGCACCGTTGCTAATCCTGAATTGCTGAATGAGTGGCTGGCACAGCTACGGGGACCTGAGTAGACCAAACTGGGTTATCCTTTGTCTCCCCATGGCACTCTGTGTGAAACACACAAGAGGTAGCCACCGAGGAGAAGGAGGGAGTCCTACCAGGCCATGGTGGGTTCAGAATGTGGGAATTAGAATCACCTCCAGAAGGCCTCTCCCATCTTGTAGGAGATGCTATGCCTGGTACTACCAGGTATAGTATTTTAGCACAGCTGCACGGAAAAGCAACAGCAAGCAGCTGTAAATCATGGCACCAGTTGCAAATGACTCAGCACTGTAAAATACGGTGCATGCTGAAAAACCTGGTCAGCCAGCAAGGTTTGTTTACATGTGTGCTGAAAAGGGGGTGTTTGAAATAATTGCCCCTAGTGTCTCTTCTTAGAAGGTGTAGTCTTGGGCTCTAGTATAAAGCAGGACTCAAATGACTAAGAGGTTTACTGATGGGGCACAATTCATTCATTTTTACTTATAAATAATTGCAGTATTTAATTTAATTCAACATCTAAAAATTACATTTAATATTTGTTTATTGACAGTACAGAAGTTTCCCATTCTTATTGATAAGTTTGGTCATGTTGCAACACTGTTTTCTTCATGTAACTGATATAGGTATTATTTTTTAAAATACTCAGATTGTATCCTATGACAGGTATGTGATGGTATTATTAGTAAAACTGTGTAACTGACTTGGGGGATGATACATGCTTTCATAAGTACATGTAAGTTATTAGAAGTATTGTAGAAACAGTGGTGGCCATATGGTGATTATTTTCAATAACAAACATGGCAAAAAAAAAATTAGTTGCATTACTACTGAATCATTACTGCAAAGTTTATGAACCTTCACAGTGGTGTTGTGGTGCAAATTTGTTCTGAACCTCTTTTATGCAAATTCAAGACAAACTTTGTTACAAAGAAGTGTCAGGGAAGATAATGGCAAAGGGAAGGGGAGATGGTGGGATTAAGTTGAGAGATGTTGTAGACAGAAATAAAAATTCAAATACATGCACCTCTTATTGATTTTTTCTTTGTTTATTGAAATTTATATTGGAAGGAATTAGGCTGCAGATGGTGCAATGAGCAAGATTAGTCTATTTATTTTTTTATTTAAAGTTGGTAACCAGGAGAGGCATACTGAGCCGAGGCTCGTTTCCTGGTGCAACCCAGGAAAGGGGAGAAGAGAACAATATTATACATGAGGGTTTGCCATGAGAGTAAGACTACACTCAAAGGAATAATAAGACTGTACAGGAACAAAGCCAGTGAAAATACTCAGTAATTGATTATTGAGGCACCCCATAGTAAGCCGAGGAGAGAAAGAGTATATGGAGGTAGCAAGACATGTGAAAAAAACAGACAGGGCCAAGAAAGAACAAAAGCCAAAGAAGAGAGTGTTCTGATAGGGCTCTTTTGAGGACTAGAGTGTAGGAGGAAAGATGACTGGAGAGAGGGAAAGAGTTCCAGACAGAGGGGAGCCTAAAGGTGAAGGCAGCTGAGCTAGCACAAGACAAAGAGCATGGGAGGGTGAAAGTGCAGGTGTCCCTAGACCGGAGAGGATTGGAGAGTTCTGACACAGGGGAGTGGAGAGAGAAGAAGTAGAAGTGGAGAGAACCAAACCAGAATTTGGAGAAGAAGAGAGAGGAATGCAGCATGTGATGGCAGTGAAGTAAGGAGAGGGGGAGGGAGGAGTACAGAGTGCAGTGCTGGGTGCAAGGAGAGGCATTCAAAGCAAAGTGACAGAAGGCATTGTAGAGGGAGGTGAGCATAGCCAGAGCAGAGGCTGGGGCAGTACTACAGGAAACGCTGGCATAGTCAAAGATGGGTAAAATCATTTTAGTAAGGAGTGTGAAGCAAGCATTCTGAGGGAGTGAGTCCTTATTGTGATACGGGGCTCCTTGCCTGGGGCAGAGCTTAGAGTGGATGTGCTCAATGTGTTTGGAGATATCCAGGTGGTGATCGAGCCAGACACCCAGATATTTATAGTGGGGGACATTTTCCAATTGTGACCCAACCAAGGTTGAAAATTTGAGTGAGGAGAAGAGGATGGCTAGTTTGTCAGGATGTGAGGAGTTTAAATTTCATAGCAGAACAAAAGAAGTGTAGGGTAGGCACATTGTTCCATAAACAGAAACAGAACAGTAAAATAGAGTAAATGAAGGCAGTTTGAAATGGAAATACACCAAATAAGAGTACAACATGAGAAAAAAAGATAGAAATGAAAGGAGGTGTACCTTTAGAAAACAAGTATGTGGTGATGCTGTATTGGGAAGGGTACATGAATAAATTTATTTTTATTTATTTTATTCTTTGGTAACTGGGTAAGGCCCACTAGGCACAAGTGCCTGTTTTCAGGGGCAACCTGGGAGCACTGGGTGATTAAGTCAAAGCCAAGTCAAAATTTATTTCTTTTGAGCTTTTCAAATGCCAAAGCACAGATACATAAAAACATAATATTAATATAAATAGAAATTAAAATAAACACAGATAAAAATTAGCACAGTTTAACTAATCAAAGGCTGAAACAAACAGAAAACTCTTCAAAGCGGTTTTAAAAGATTCTGTGGATGGGCACTCCCTACTCCAATGAGGTAGAGAATTCCACAGGGTTGGAGCCACAAAAGGAAAAGCTCTGGCCCCAGAAGATTGAAGACAAACCCTGGGCATCTCTAGCAGTCCCTCATCGGCGGAACAGAGTGAGCAGAGAGGGAGGTACGGCTGAAGGAGATCTTGCAAGTAGCCCGGTCCCTGTCCATGTAGGGTCTTACAGGTCAGCAATGCAACCTTGAAGGTGATCCTCCAATGCACCAGCAGCCAGTGCAGTTCGCGGAGAACAGGTGTGATATGGCAAGATCTTGATAGCCCAGTCAACAATCTGGCTGCCGTGTTCTGCACCAGCTGCAGGCAGTGGAGGTCTATCCCCGGCAGCCCTAGATATAGAGCATTGCAGTAATCCAAATGCGAGGAAACAAAGGCGTGGACCAGTACAGGAAGGTCATCATGAGGAACAAGGTGCTTTATCCGGGCTATATTCCTCAGATGGTAAAACGAGGACTTGACGACGGCTGACACCTGAGACTTAAGTGTCAGTTTGCAGTCAAGTATTATGCCCAGATCATGCACACTTTCAGAGGGTCTCAACTGGTTCCCCCCCTAGCACAAGGCAGGGGGGGAATCCAGGAGTCAACCTCTCAACACGATGACCGGGGTCCACCACCAGCACCTCAGTCTTGTCTGGATTCAGCCTCAACCAGTTGGCACTCATCCAGTCCTGAATTTCGGTGAGGCAGTTGTTAAATACCGAGAATGCGTCATTTTGTTCGGGCACAAAGGACATAGAGCTGAGTATCATCTGCACAGCAGGGAAAACTCAGCCCATAACACCTAATAATGTCTTCTAATGGAAGCATATACACCGTGAAAAAAATGGGAAAAAGCACAGAACCCTGCGGTACCCCACAGGGCAGCACAGAGGGAGCAGAGGAAAAAATTCCCGATACTACTATCTGAGATCTGCCCGTGAGGAATGAATGAAGCTATCTGAGGACTGTCCCAGACAGTCCGCAGATAAGCCGCAGGTGTTCCAACAGTATCCCATGGTCAATGGTGTAAAATGCTGCAGAGAGATCCAAGAGGACCAAGATCGAATGGCTCCTCCAATCTCTCGCAATCAGGAGATCATTAAGTACCCGACCAACACTGTCTAAGTACTATGCCTCTTCCTTAAACTGGATTGGAGAGGATCATAGATTCCATTGGTGGCAAGAAAGTTATCGAGCTGCAGCGCAACCACTTTCTCAATAACCTTACCCAAAAAGGGCAGGTTAGAGTCGGTCTATAGTTTGCAAGACAATCTTGGTCAAGGGAAGGTTTCTTCAAAAGGGGTGTCACAACAGCCACTTTCAAGGACTCCGGAAACACCCCTTGATCCAGTGAGCACCAGATAATCTCAGCAAGGACTGGTCCGATCACCTTTATGAAACCCATAAGAAGATGCGTGGGGCCAGGATCCAAACTACAGTAGGTCGGCCGCAAGCTCGAATGATCTTCATGAGATCCATGATAGCTGGCTGGTCGAAGTCCATCCAGACAGACCGAGGGCTTGTAACCACACATCGATCTCTGCAATGCTTATTTGAACGCGTTCTGTGGATGTCTGACCTGATCGTAAACACCTTATCATCAAAGAACCGAGCAAACTCCTCAAACTTTAATTGTGAAAAAGCTCTTTGGCCCTGTAAACAGGCTGAACTGCACAGCCTCTCCACAGTCTGAAAGAGCTGAGCTGGTTGATTCCTTGATGCAGCAATCTCCCTGGACAGGAACTCTGCCTTCTTACAGGAGATTTCTGATAGATAACCCAAATAATGGGTGATCAATTTAGGTCTGTCACTTTCAAGGCCGGATTTCCGCCAGCAGTGCTCCAATCTTCACCCCACTCTCCCCAACTCCCTCAATGTCTCATCAAACCATGAGGACCGAGGACAGAGGGAGAGGGGGCAAAAATGGACAGGAGCTATAGAATCCAGAGCCTCCAGCACCATATTGTTATAGTGCTTTACTAAGGCATCTGGTTCCAAGCACTCAAAAGGCCAACTTGATAGATCCAACACCGCCATCAGACCTTCAGGGGTAATCCTCCTTAAAGGGCGGTATTGGGTCATCTCCACAGGGCTCGGACTCATGGGGGGGCCATAAAATTGAACCTTATGGAGTGGTGGTTAGACCACCCTAATGGCTCCACCACCAGTACGGTGATCTCCATCCCCAGGGTAAACACTAGATCCAGCGAGTGACCCTGAGAATGGGTAGCAGCGGTAACTACCTGTGTGAAGCCCAACAAATTCATAAGTTGGAGGAAGTTTTGACCAAAGTTCATCATCGATCCAGGCATTGAAGTCACCCAGGACCAGCCACCTGCTCCAACACTAGGCCGACAATGAAGGTCTACTTCCTGCAGAAAAACATTCTCATCGCCAGGTAGATGGTAGACGATTAGGATTCTGCAGCTCACACCTGCTCCCATAATACACTCAAAGAATCTAGGGAATACCACTGTAACCTCCACAAGGTCCAATTTTGATCTAAAACAGATAGCGACCCCCCCCGCGATCCAACCTCGGACGGTGTATCACTGAGTACCCAGCCAGAATAGCTGATGCCAAAATAGGGCCAGCATTCTCATCCAGCCAGGTCTTGGTGAAGCAAGCCAGGTCAGATGACTCAACAAGATCAGCGATAATAGCTTTCTTGTTTTTTATAGACCTGGCATTGCATAACACCATCAGGGTTGGATGAGAGGCCTTGGAGGAGTGGGCAACTTGCCCACCATCAATGGAGCCCTTGGGTATGGGAACCAGGCATCGTAAACCCCTATCCTGGACCCATTTTGCCCCAAGGCATCTCCCTAACCTCACCACCCCTATCCGCTCACTCCGTTCCCCCACCCCGGCTGAAGGACCCGCCTCCCCCTCTGCCTCCTCCAAACAATTCCCAAGGCCCAGCAATGCTGGTAAATGCTGGGCTGTAAAGGGAGGCTACTGAAGGGGTGCAGATCCCTCAGTCTAGAAGGGGACTAGCGCCTGCCCACAGAAGCTCGGCCCCAACACATGCTAAAAATATGCCTAGAACCAGTCAGCAAGAATTAAACAAACCACTACAGCTTTTAACAATAAATAATAAAAAAGAAAAAAGAAAAGAAAGAAACCCCCACCCAATCCCAAAACCCTAAAATACAAAAATCCAATCACAAATCAACCTAAAAAAAAAAAAAGATTCAGAGGAGATGATAAAACCAGACCATTAAGCAAAAAAGTTAATTGATAAGACCATACAGGCTACAGTCAAACTAAACGTGAAACAAACAATCTTCAGACCTCAGGTCCTCTCACAACCAGGGACTGATAACTTCAATGGGGACTCTCAATCCCAGTAATAATGAAAAATAACTGGACCAAAACTTTTGAATAACCCCTCAACCCTCTCACGGTAAAAGGGTAGTGCAAAATAACCAGAATAAGGTGAATTGTCTGACCGTAATCCAGGAGTACAGGAAACCCTTTTTGCTAGCAGCACAAACGAACCGCAGAGCTACACTCTTCACATGCTTCGCATGCCAGTCTCAAAATCCCCAACCAGAGGCCAGGAAGAAGGAAACACAGCCCTCACCATGAAACTCCGTGCGGTTGACCCACCAGTCGGCCCCGAGGAGAGACTAGAGGATACCCGGCCCAAACACCAGCTACCCAGCAAAATCAGGTCGGGACCCCCTGTGTGGCTGCGTGTCCCACGACCAGGCCCACCCAAAGAGTTAAGACAGGAGTACAGATTAGCAGAGAAGGGAGAAAGCCAATTATCCAACAGTCTTAATATGTGTAATAAGTCTTACTGCACCCAAAGCACCGTACTCCACAGTAATACGATTCCTTCCTCAATCAATCGTCGGTCCTCTTCCACAGTCCCTCCACATACAGCTCCTCGAAATCAATCCACGATCCTCCTCCACAGTCCTGGTTCCCCCTTGTAGCTGACTGACCAACCCGCCAAGCTGGGGTAAGAAGAGCTCCACATAGAAAGCCCGAGTACCAGTTTCCAAGGGCCGAGACAAAGTACTGTGGACCCACCACACTCCAGCTCCAACTCCACAATTGGCTCAGCCTACAGCGTTGCTGCACTACGAAATGATATAAACCGTAGCGATTTAACGATAATACTAAATCCCTGGCGATAGTATATTAGGACCCGGTCTACCTCACTTCTTCTCCCCTACCTATTCTAAAATAACCAAGTGAAATAAAACAAAGTAACACTAAGTAGAAAACAAACGAAAATAAAACTAAAACGCTGGCTGGCTCACAACAGCTGCCACAACAGCAGCATCAGGAGCGGAGAATGCAAATGCTAACTTATTGTGGCCCTGTTCCATCAACCAGGATCAGACAGAAGGTGATAGCCCAGAGGCGCTCTGTTCTCTTTCTTCAAGTGACTTGCTCAGAGTCATACAGTATGCAAATGGAGGTTGTTAGACTCAAACTCAGGTCTGATCTGCTGGATGTACCAAGCTCATTCACAGCTCGTTGCCCTAACCTGTAGGCTACATTGTCAGCCATATGTAAGAAGTATACATGTGTTAAAAAAAACTTTACAAACAACAGCAGCAAGCAATAGAAAGTAACAGGTAATATATACAGACAATGGCAGAAGACCAAGGAGGAGAGTGACAAAGAGCAAGGGCCACAGAGTCGTTAATGTGAATTATAAGGAATATCAGCAGATTTCGGGTGAACAAAGATGGGGGGTAGGGAGCAAGTGTCAGAAATTCAAAGAAGGTAAGAGAGGAACTGCCACAGAGTAGCTAACGTATATGGAAAACACGGGCATTTTGATGGGCAAAGATTTGGAAGAGAAGGGATATAGAGTCAGTGCCACAGAGTGGTTGACAAAAATGATGGTGATGGTTGCATATTGGGGGATAGAGATCAGGGAAGGGGGGGAGCAAGTGTTGAAGACCAGCTAATGTGTAGAAACAAACCAGCATTTTGGGGGAAAGCAACTGGGGTGGGAAGGGATAGAGACCAAGTGCAGCAGAACAGCTAGTGTGAATGATGGTGAATGGGAGCAGGTTTGGGGAGGGGAGCAAGATCATGGGAGAGAGAGAGAGAGAGAGCAAGTGCAGCAGAGCGGCAAATATATAGGGAGAATATGGGCATGTTGAGGAGGGCAGGGATTGGTGAGGGGAAGGATTCAGAACAAGTGCCAGAGTGCCTAATGGAAAAGATGATGAATGGCAGCATATTGGGGGAAGGGGCAGAGATATAGGAGTAGGGAAACAAGTGCTGAAGAGCAGCTAATGTGAATGCAGACAATAGCAGCATTTGGGGGGACAGAGGTAGGGGAGGGGGGCAGAACAAATGCCGCAGAGCAACTAATGTATAGGGAAAATGCTGGCATGTTGTTGGGAGGCAGAGACTGGGGAGGGGATGGATATAGAGCAAGTGGTACAGAGCAGCTAAGGTGAATTGCAGTGAATGGCAGCTGTTGGGGTGGCAGATATTGAGGGGTGAGAAAGCTAGTGCTACAATTAGGTAATGTGAATGATGGGGAATGGGGGTACACTGCGGGGACAGAGATCAGGAAGGTGGGAAGAAAGCAAGTGCCACAGAGTGGCAAAAATATACAGAGAATAGTGGTATGTTGGGGGGGTCTGAGATGGGGTAGAACAGGGATACAGCCAGAGATCATAGCATGTACTGTACAGTACATGGAGAATGGTGGCATGTTGTGGAGGGGGAAGGGGATCAGAGAGGGGAGGAATACAGAGCAGACTGCACACAACAGGCATTATTAAATAGTAGGAGTGGTAAGATGTTTGAGGCTGGGTGGGAGAGAGTAAGTGCTGCAGAGTGGCTGAAGTATCGGGACAATACCAGCATTTTGGGGGGAGGAGCAGATATTAAGGAGGGGAAGAATACAGAGCAAGTGCTGCAGGGTGGCTAATGTGAATGACAGTGAAAGGTAGAATTTAAAGGGGCAGAGAATGGGAATGGGGCAAAAGCAAGCCACAACATGACTAATGTATAGGGAAAATGTTGACATCTTGTGGAGGGCAGAGATTGGGGAGCAGATAGATATAGAGCAAGTGGCACACAGCAGCTAATGTGAATTATGGTGAATAGTGGCAGTTCACAGGAGCAAATACAGAGAAGGAGAGAGAGCAAGTGACACAGAGCAGCAAATGTGTACAGAGAATTGGCAGCATGTTGAGGTCAAAAATAGGGTAGGACAGGGATAAAGCCAGAGAACATGTCATGTACTGAATATGGAGAATGACAGTATGTTTGGGGGGGGAATCAGGGAAGGGACAAATAGAGAGTAAATGGTACACAGTGGATAATATGAAGTACCATTAGTAGCCAGACATTTGAGGGTGGTTGGATGAGACAGAGAGTAAGTGCCGCAGAATGGCTTATGTATATTGAGAATGGCAGCAAACTGGGATGGGGAAGAGATCAATGAGGCAAGGGATACAGATCCAGTGGCAAACAGTTGGTAATGTGACTTGGCAGAAATGGGGGGGATATTGTGGAGGCAATGCTCTTGGAGTGGGAAGAGACAGAGCAAGTGGCAAGCATCAGATATTGAGAATTATGGAAAGGATGGTATTTTGTGGGGTATAGATTGTGGAGTGGGGGAGAAAGCAATTGCTACCAAGTGGCAAGAGTATATGGACCACAGCAGCATGTTAAGGTAGGTGGGTCTGAGATCAAGGAGTGATAGAGAGCAAGTAGGTAAGAGCAGATCATGTGTTTAATGGTGGAGGGATGGTAGAGACTGAGGAGGGGGTGTAAGGAGGAAGTGCCATTATACAGTACATATAACCATTCAGTATATACATCACTGAAATGTTATCTGCACGGATCAATAGCTGGACATCCCAAAGGATGGTAGCAAAGGTCTGTAGGCAAAGCAGAACAGCTCTCATCTCCAGAACATTGCTGTGCAGTATTGTATTTACAGGAGGACCACTGATCCAGCTGGGGACCCTATCCTGAACCTGAGGCATTTGTCATTATCACTAGAAGAGAAGACTGATGGAGACAGTGGGATCCATCTCCAGGTTGGAGCAGTCCAAAAACCAGAGCAGGGTGTGGCAACTGAAGGAGTCACTTGTATGATACACTCCAGTTTGTCCAAATCCTGTGTCCACTGGACACAGAGGAACCATTTGGAGTCCTTATATGTAGATGCACCAGTAGGACTGTGAGAACAGCAGCAGCCATGAGGAGTATAAGTCTGAGGAGACATCTGGCTGATGCATAGTCACTGGACGAGACCAGCTGAGCCTGGGCAACCAACACCATAGCACGGTGCAAGGGAGAAAAAGCTTGACCCATTCTCATGTCCAGAACCACCCCAATGTACTGGAGATGTAGACACAGAGTGAGCACAGATCTGGGCTCATTCACCACAATGCCCAACTGCTCAATGAGCTTTCAGGTGCATAACAGAGTCTAAATTATCATTTCCTTAGATGGAACCTTCAGAAGTCAATCATTGAGGTACTGGAAAAGAAGGAAAAAAACATTTATATAGCACTTTTCATACACATTGTATCCCAAAGCTCTTAACACGCAGTTCTAGACTGGTAGTGAAGTGACTCAACAGGTAGTGACAGTCATGTTGCACATCAGCACCCACATACAGCCTTGGGCACATGCATGAACCGGTTTAATGGGAAGAGGAATGTTGGCCAGGACAATGGATAAAATCTGACACTTTTGCCAAAAAAAGCCTTTGGTTCTTTTACTTCCACCTGGACATGTGGCAGGACAGCACCAGAGATTGTTAGAAGGGACCTCAGTTTAACATCTCATCCAAAGGATGGCACACCCAAGCAGTTCAGCAGCCTACTAGTACTGCATTCAGGTGCCAGCATGAAGGTATGAGCCCAATCCCGGTGTGGGATTAGAACCCATGACCTTCTGGCTCAGAGTTGGATGTGCTACCAACTGAGCCATGCTGACACAACATGAATGATGAAAACATAAAGGCTCTGCCTTCTGAGGGCAGCTGCAACCACTGCAAACCATTTGGTAAAGACATACAGTGCAGTGGATATGCCAAAGGGCAATACTCAAAACTGATAGTGAAAGCACTGTAGCATAAGCTACAGGTACTGTCTGTGGGACCTGTGGATCTTGATATGGAGGTAAGTGTCCTTCATATCTAGGGCACATGGCCAGTCCCCTTGCAGCAGCAGGAGGAGCAGGGACTGCAGAAAGACCACACAGAACCTTTTGTTTTCTCTAACCAGGTTTAGGCCCTGAAGGTCCAGGATGGGATGTAAATCTGGCTTTCAGTATAGTCCTGCAGTTAGTGTAACAAGCTGTAATTGAACTTGGTAAATCCAGCAGACAAGGGTTTGATTCACTCAACCTCCACTTGCATACTGTGTGATTGTGAGTAAGTAACTTAACCTCCCCAGTGCACCCAGGTCACCCCTGCAAAAGATAATTGTGCCTAGTGGGCCTTACCCAGTTATCAAAGAATAAAAAAAAAAATAATTTGTGTCCATTCAGGTACAAGGAAGTACTGAGAATAGTAACCCTGATTCATTTCTGCAATTGGGATGGGCTGTATGGCCCTCTTGCTGAGGAGGGATTGAACCTACCCCCCCCAGCAGGAGGGTAAGGTATCCCAGAGGATAACAGTTAGGCAAAGGAGGGTGTACTGGAGGGACAGAGAGGAACTCTAGGGCATGTCCTCACTGAAACCACCTCTGGCACCGAGACATCTGTCATTATCTCCCTCCACTTTTGAAGGAAAAGGAAAATGCCACCTCCCACAAGGACACCCTAATCTACAGGGGGTGAGGCATAAGAAAGTCAGAAAACTCTGGGAATGGATGGCATGCCACCAAGTCCCACACCTTTGGTACCCATGGAATGGGCACTGGGAGGGAAAGGGGAATGAGGGGAGGCTTGTGTCCTCTGGGAGACATGGCTGGGTCCCCTGAAATAGCCTCTACCAGGGCAGACAGGACAGAGAGAGGATCTCAGATCTAGAATTGGATAGTCATCTCATACCAAGTGATCACCAAACAGTATTTTCATGATAAACAAAACCGCAGAGTCAAGCCATACAAAAGGAGGGTACTGAACTTTAGGAGGGCTGACTTTGTCAAAATGGGAGAGTGCCTCAGAAAAGCACTAGCAAACAGACAAGAAGGAGTGGTGAAGGAACAATGGGGAAGCATCAAAACTGCCATCATAGAGGCAACAAGCCTTTGTGTGAAGCAAATAAACAAATTAAAATGAAAGAAAAAAACATTATGGTTCTCAAAAGAGATGGTGGGAAAGGTTAGGGAGAAAAAGATAGCATTCAGGAAGTATAAGGAAACAGAATGGACAGGACAGAGAACTGTACCAGTTAAAGCAGAAGGAAGTGGGGAAGGCAGTCAGAATAGCAAAGGCCCAAGCTGAGGAAAAAATAGCCAACTCGGTTAAGAAGGGGGATAAAATCTTTTATAGGTACATTAGGGAGCAAAGTAAGACCAAGGGAGGGATAATGAGGCTTAATAAAGGGAGGTGGGTGGGCAGGAGGAACAGTGAAAGCAGGGAAACTGAATGAATACTTCTGCTCAGTATTCACAAGAGAAGAGGAGGAGGAGGTACCTAATCCAACCAATAGAAGCACTCTGGGTAAGGGGGTCGATACCAGTCATTTCACAGAAGAAAGGGTTCTGAAAGAACTCTTAAAACTGAATGTGGACAAAGCTATGGGGCCTGATGGGATGCACCCCAGAATTCTAAAGGAACTAAGGGGAGAACTAGTGACACCACTGACTATCCTTTTTAACAAATCATGGGAAGATGGTGTGGTACCTGAGGACTGATGGAGGGCAGATGTGATTCCCTTTCACAAAAGTGGGAGCAAAGCAGAGGCAGGAAACTACAGCCGTTTTAGCTTGACCTCAATGGTAAGAAAAATGATGGAATCACTTCTGAAGGAAAGAATTGTTGAGTACCTAGAGGCCAAGGACCCAAGGCAGCATGGATTCACAGTGGCAAGGTCATGTCAGATGAATCTAATAGATTTCTGTGACTGGGTGACCAAAGTAATAGACCAAGGAGGGGCTGTGGACATGGCCTACCTAGACTTTAGCAAGGCATTTGACACAGTCCCACACAAAAGAGTTTAAAAAAAAAAACAGCCTGGGAGTGGATCCCAGGGTGGTAGCCTGGGTAAAAAATTGGCTGGACAACAGGACACAGGGGGTAATAGTAAATGGAGTCCACTCAGAAGAGAGGGGTATTACTAACAGGGTACCGCAGGGATCAGTATTGGGTTCAGTCCTTTTTAATGCCTTTGTAAGTGACACTGCAGAGGGACTGGATGGAAAAGTATGCTTCTTTGCAAACGACACAAAGATCTGCAACAGGGTTGATACACAAGGGGCAGTGGAAAGGAAGAGAAGGGACTTGGCAAGGTTGAAGGAATGGTCAAAAGTATGGCAGCTTAGATTCAGATTCAATGTAAAGAAGTGCTAAGTAATGCGCCTAGGAAACAATAACCCAGGGGAAGAGTACACAAAGGGGGGGGGGAGGTACTAACAACAACAAAAATGAAAAGGGACCTAGGGGTAGTCATATCAGATGACATAATGGTAAGCAAGCAATGTGAGAAGGCAGTAAGGATGGCTGGGAGGATATGGAGATGTATAGAGAGAGGCATCACCAGTAGAAAACAGGAAGTTGTTACCCCTCTGTACAGACAGTTGGTGAGACTTCATCTGGAGTACTGTGTGCAGTTCTGGAGACCCTATCTTCACAAGGACATAGACAGAATAGAGGCAGTCCAGAGGAGGGCAACTAAAATGGTGCAGGGTCTGCAACAGAAGCCATACAAAGAGAGACTAAAGGAGCTTAATATGTATACCCTTGAGGAAAGGGAGGGACATGATAGAAACTTTCAAGTACCTCAAGGGAATCAACAAAGTCCAAGAGGGTAGCATCTTTCAGAAAAAGAGATGTGCAAGAACAAGGGGGCACAATTTGAAGATAGAGGGGAGACGGGTCGGGGCAATGTGAGGAAGTATTTTTTCACAGAGAGGGTTGTGGACCCATGGAACGGCCTTTCTGAGGATGTGGGGTCAAAAACAGTGGGAGAATTCAAGAATGCATGGGACAAACATAAGGCAATGCTGGGGGGGTAGGAAGAAGTAGGCTTTTGGTTAACTAGGATCTGCAGCTTATCCAATAGGTAGGGAAACAGGCAGACTAGGTGGGCCAAGCGGTTCTTGTCTGTCATCAAAGTCTGTGTTTCTATGTTTCAGACATAAGGCCTATGAAAGGAACCCCGGACCCAAACCTGAGGCTTTGGAGTAAGGGTATGACGTGACCTTAAGATCATTTTAGATATCTGGTGGTCCTCAAAGGAAACTCAACATCAGAACTAAAAAATACAAAATCACACATGCCCCCACAATGCAAAGCATCATGGGCTGCATATGCAAATCACCACAGAATGTTATGCTGGTCCAACTTTAAGCAGAATTGCATGGTGCCGAAAGGCCTCTCACACAGTTTGCAAAGGGTGCTAACAGAACTAAAAAGCTGCTTACCTCTAAAAGGATCATTAAGAACCAGCTGCCAGATATCAGTGGCAAAGTCAGATACACACAATCATGTGTGATGGTACAAGCAAATGCCAGATGCAGCCGTATGAGCAGCAGCATTAGAGGCATTATAAGACAATCTTAAGAGGTGCTTACCAGCCTCTACCATGGGCAACTGTTGGACTTCTGATATATATCCGATCCATCTAGCAGCCATAGACTTCCACAGGCTGATAGTTAGTCATGTAAGCTTGGTAGTTGGCAATCCTTAGGCCAATGGATGCGGAAGAATATGTCATCTCATCCATCATATCCAGCTTCCATGATTCCTTGTCAGAAGGAAGAGAGCATATGTTTTTTAGAGCTTTAGATCTATCACATGCAACCATGATAACCACAGACTCCATCTCAGGTTGAGAGGAATAATAGTGCTGATCTGAAGAAGCAGGGTATTGTTTATCTGGCTTATAAGGCACGGCAGGCAAAACATAGGGCCTGTGCCAAGCAACCGTAGTTGCATCCTTCATAGCCAAATGAACCACACCAGAGTGTAAACCTCTAAACATTCATAGAAGGATCTTAGAGGAATCCTTCTTAACAGCAGTGAAGCCTAGCTTGGCCGGTAACTGACTGAGGAAGGTCTGAAAAGAGGCATCCTCAGGAGTGGACCTACATGTGTAATGTACACTAGCCTCACTACATCATAATAAAGTGGAGCTGGAACCCACAACATCATGGGGATTAAGTCTTCATCCTCCTCTTCATAGTCCTCTTCCATTATGACTGGATTATATTAAACCTCTTCTTCCTATTTGTCAGCAATAGGTAGCAGGGTGGCAGCAGGAGGAAGCCACACTGGAGGAATTTGTGATGGTCCAGGCATCAACTAAAGAAGCTCCTGTTGAGATGTAGTAATCTACATTGTGAACCCTGGAAGCATCAATGAAGCTGATGGCAATGGTCCTTGCAGTGGCAATGGGATTAGTGTCAATGGTGGAGCCAGTTGCAAAAGCACTTGAAAGAGTTCAGACATAGTCAGAAACAGTATCTGCATGCCAATGGACCCTAATGGAGTCATAAATGACCCTGGTGTCTCAGAGATGGTTAGGGGGCAGCAGAATCTGAGGACATAGCCTGGGATCTGTCTTTCTCAGCAGACTTACCTCTTTTAAGAGGAGAGCGGGAACTGACAGGAGAGGCATCTTTATCGTAATGCCTAAATCAGCATGATGGTGTTTTTCTGCTGATATGACAGCTTTCTCATTTTTGTCCTTCTTTGATGGGCCAACAGACAGCACTGGTGACTGTAGAGAGCAACAGATCAACAGTGAACTGTTGGGAGAAGGAGCAGGGGACGACGGCAAAACAGCCTGCTAGGCATGCTGGTTGTTCTCCGTTGACTTAAGATCTAAGTAAACTTCTAATGCTTTCTTGTGAAATCTCTGTGTAGTCTGGTTAAAACACTGGCAAATGCTGCAGGCCTTCATGTCATGAGAGATGCCTAG
The DNA here is from genome assembly GCA_016271365.2 of Neoceratodus forsteri. Taxonomy (NCBI): domain Eukaryota; kingdom Metazoa; phylum Chordata; order Ceratodontiformes; family Ceratodontidae; genus Neoceratodus; species Neoceratodus forsteri. The sequence goes on from CM057449.1 coordinate 1,608,290,870, forward strand.
ACAGCAGATCACATGTCATGAGCATTATCCATTTAAACATTTACTTCAATGACAGTAGTGGAACAGAGGTTACTTTTCTTTCATCGGTGGTATAAACTCAAATTTAAAATACAAAAAAAAGGGCAAATAAGTTTTAGTGATAACTGCAAAGTTCAACAGCATTCTTCAGCAGTGGTGGGCTGACAAGCAGTTCACGGCAGGAAAAAGACCTGAGGGATGATGGAGCTGCCCACATCATACAGGTGATGATGATGCACATTGACATGGATGGCCCAAGACAGCAGACATTTTGGGTGATCCTTTCTGACATTGAAGGCTTATGGTTGCATGATGAGGATAAAGGGAGACATCCTTGAGAAACATCAGTTTTTCCTACAGTACATGTGCACACCATCCATGTCCTTCAGACACTGGCTGTCTGTGGTGTTGCGAGGAGGGTCTCTGCTGGTCACCATCAAATGCTTAGCCCACCAATGAAGATGGACTATGCTAGTGTGACTTTTGTGCTAGATTGGGGGAGGGTTGATCAATGCTGACTGTGTGTGTGGGTGTTTGTGTGGGGGTGTAGGAATACATCAAAAACTATCTGGTCAGGAGGGGGGTACCACTAGACTTCTAGGGAACTGCACAATTGTATTCTGGGGATCTGGGTGAAGGGGATCACTTGACTGCCAGGGAGGGTTTGATATAGTTCACAGTGACAGTGTCTCTGTAGATAGCATGCTCACCTCTGGGATTGGATGATCAGAATGTTGTGGGTTCTGCCCCACATCAGGTACTTGGAATAATACCCATAACTGACACCATAGTGCAGTACAAGGGGGGGTGCTGCACTTTTGTGGTGAGGTGAGGTGAGGTGAGGAAGGGGGTCCACTTGACTGCCAATGATGGTTTGATATTATTTTAATATTTTAGGTCAGAATTAGTGTGAGATAGGGTTGCCATTAGACTGACAGGGAAGGTTTGACATAGTTTTGATTTTTCTGACAGGAATTTGGTGAAGGAGTGCGGTTCACTAGTAGAGATGTTCTGAAGTTTTAAATTACTGGTGAATTTCTGGAAAATTTCTGGCAAAGTTACTGACTTTGCCTCTGCAGCCTAATCTGCAAAGTTTTACCATTACCTTCAAAATTCATGGTTATCTTTGCCTGGTAACTTCACTGTTAACTTTGTTTTGGGGGTGTCAGAGGTGCCATTTTTGAAAATGAGGCTTCTGGAGTGGTAAATAACTTGCCTCAAGGTCACATGTTTCAGCTTCTGCACTCACATGGTACAAGTGACTCAGCGGTACTTTCACTTTTGCACTGTTAGTAAGTCAGAGAGAGGAGAAGAAGCCTGTCTGCAACAAAGCATTTTATTAGAAATTTAGAGAATCAAAGTGCATTTGTTGACTGTGTTTTCCTTCTCGTTTTATTGATTTAGTTCTTGTGAATAACTTTGTTCTAGCTAAGCTTTTTCAAATATATTTTTGTACTTTGTAGGCAGTTTCATTTTGCCCTTTTTTCTATAACTTTCCTATCTTTCTCTTTTAATCTCCTTTTTTGTTTGGTGAGGATAGTAGTGATTGAGGGAGGATGGGTTTGCACCCTTGGTGATGAAATATGGCTGTGTCATCCACCGCAGCACCTCTTCAGCATTCCCTCCAGCAGCAGAAGCAGCAGCAGTGTCCTTAGGGGAGTGTGGGTCAGCGTGCCCCTGACCAGCAGCATCAGCAACAGAAACAGCAGCCCCAAGCTCCCCCATTTCCCTGTGAGGTCAGCACCCAGAATCTCCTATGCCCCCCCATGGAATCACAACTGCCTCCAATCCCCCCCCCAAGCGGAGGAGCCCCACCCATCATTCTCTGTTTCTCCACCACCTGCTTGTCATGGCGAATGCCACTGCCCAATCAGTTCTTCCTTGTGTGGGAGTTTTGACAGTGATGAAAGAGACAAAGGCAATGTCACATGTAAGATCTTCCCTTGTCAATCTTCACCATTCATTACTGCTTGGGTGTAAGCGGAGGCACGCACCCACACGGGAAGCTTTTTTTTTTTTTAGAGTTGGCTCTACTTGGCGCCGCCCTCGAAGCAGCATTGTGTCATCTTGCGGCGGCCGTTATGACCCGCGGACTCCTCCTCCATCTCAGTTCTGTTTCTCCGCCCGTCGAGGCTGCACCTGCTACTTGGCAGTTAGCGAAAATATACGCATACATAAAGCTTTCTTGACTCCTCGTTGTCGTCTAAGTCTAGTCGACGCCATACTCATTAAGACTGTTCTTTTATTGTTTTCTCTGATGTCGAGTGTTTTTCTACTATTTTTCTTAAGTTTTTCTCATTATGTCCGGTTCTGGAGCAAAGCGTTATTCGAAGGCGGGCCGCGCCCCTATGCGTCGGTGCTCCTGTGGCCGGCATTTTTCCGTCTCGGACCGGCATGATGTATGTCTCCGTTGCCTGGGACCCAACCATGACATGGACACGTGCGATGCTCGTTTCTCCATGGACCGTCGTGTCCTTGAAATCTGCGCGTTCAAGCTCGGCAAGGCCCCGCCGACTTTCGGGGGACTGCGTTGCTCCAAGGATTCCCAGGTAAGATCTCTAGGCCCTTCCCCCAGGTCCCCTCCCGGGCCTATATAGTCCCGCGGAGGAGGGGCTTCTCCTCCTCTCTCTTACGAGAGAGGAAGCTTCTTTCGCGGTGTTGGGGGAATGTCGTGGTCCCTCCCGGGGCCGCGACGGTGACACTGCCTCGGCAGTCACCTCCTCGGAGGTGCAGGCTCCCCCAGTGTCGAGGCCCATGATTTCTGGGCTGGACACCGGTGGACCCTCGATGCTGCATTCCAGCACCGTTTCGGATCCCGGCGCCGTTCACGGCGCCGGTGATTGAGACGGTGCCGTAAGTGGCACCGCTCTGGCCCCCAGCGCCGTTCGCGGCACCGTGGGCCCGGTTTCTTCTTCCTGCGGCACCGGGTTGGGTTCTGATGCCAGGAGCGGCGCCATGGGACTCGCTGGTGCCGCGGGAGGGGTAGGGCGGGGTCTGGCTGTCAGCGGGTGTCATGGCGAGGGTTGTCCAGCGCCTCTGGCACTGGCGCCATTCACGGTGCCATTGCCCCGGGGACCCCGGAGTTGCCAGTATCGAGGTCCTGCTGGTCTCGTCTTCTTCGGAAGCCGATGACTCGGATGTGGACCCATCCTGGCACCCTCACTCCTCAGAGTCGGGGTCTCCGGTGGCACAGAGTGCCAGGTGGTGTGGCGGGCCCCTTCCACTGTCCCCCCTCCCGTCCTCCCCTGAGGGCTCTCCAGCTAGGGGTGGCCCTGAGTCCCAGAGGGGTGATGTTGTGGGGACTAAGGAAGAGGCTCCCCCTCCCGGGGGACCGGTGACAGCAGCCCTCCCAGGTACTGTTGCTCCCTCTGGGGGTGCGGGAATGCTGCGGTCGAGGAAGAGGGCGCTCTCGGAGTCCGAGGGGTTGAGAGGCAGGGGGGCGGGGCCCCAGTCTCTGTTGGCCACCTCTGGTGGGGTGGCTAGGAGCCGTAGCGCTGAACCCCACCCTTCCCTCCTGGGCTCTAGGGTGCCCTCTGGTGGCGTTGCTGTGGACTGCCCTTCTGGAACCATGCAGTCCTGGGTTCTTCACAGGGGAGGTTCTCCCCCTGGGCTCTTCCAGGCATCGCTTCCTCAGGGTTCTGTCTTGTGGCCTGGTTTGTTGTACGGGATCCCGCCAGCTCAGGCTCCATGCCCCGGATTTCAGAGTCCTGGCAGAGGTCATTTGCCTCTTCATAGGTGCCCTTCTCCTATATCTCTGCCTCCACCCCCCCCCGCTTCCGGGCCATGTCGGTCCTACGGGTCCGTTATCCTGGGAGCAGTTCAGGGGTTCTGCAGCGGCCTTCCCCTCACACGTTAGATGTATGCATGAGCGGGTCTTTCGACTCTCCCCACCGCTGCAGGAATCCTCTGGGCATTCGAGCTCTCTATCATCCTCGTCTCCCTCCTCTGAGGGAGAGGAACCCCTTGCTCACCTTTCTTCCGACTCTGATTTCACTGAATATCAGCGATTCCTTTCGAGGATGATGAGGGACCTTCGGATCTCTTATGTAAGGAGAGACAATACCAAACGGGAGACACGTGAATTCCTTGGAGAATTCAGTGCCCAGCACTTGATGGTACCTTCCTGACCTATCCCCTTCCAGGAGGTGTCTATCCATTCCTGGCAGTCGCCAGCCGCCCTTTCTCCAGCCCTGGCTGACTGCCGTCATAGGTATTGTGCCCCCTCGGAATCCCTGGGTACGCTTCCCAACCCGCCCTCAGGCTTGGTGTTCCTAGAGACTCCTTCCGGGCACCGATGCCTGGCGCACGACCGCCCACCGGATACGGATTCTCTACAGTTCGACCGGTGGGGGCGAAGAGTGTTCTCTTCTTCTCGTGCGGTGGCTTTTATCGCATCTCATCAGGCTCACCACGCTGCCTATAATCGGCATCTGTGGTCAATGGTTTCTCAGCTCCTAGCATCAATGCCTGATACGGAGCAAACCAGACAAGCTGTTGCCCTCTCCGCTATAGGCCTGGAGCTGGCAAGACAGCAAGCAAGGGCATCTTACGACACCAATGAGGTGGCTTCCAGGCTTGCGGGGACAGAGATCTGCATTAGGCGGATGGCATGGCTTCGTCTATCCAGGTTGTCACCCCTGGCCCGGCGTAGGGTGATGCGATCCGCTTTCTGGGGGACCCGTCTTTTTTCCTCCAGAGCTAGGAGACTTTTGCAGGGGCTTCCTCCATCTCCCCATCCTCGGGAGGCACCTCCTAGCTCTTCTCCCACATAGGCTTTTCTCTGTACTAGCCAGGGTCTTCCCCTTCTGTTTCTCACCTACAGGAGGCTGGGGGTCTTGTTCCCTCAGGGTTCTACCCTTCCCCCTTCTAAGGGAAGGGGGCTTGGTACTCACCCAAGCAGTAATGAATGGTGAAGATTGACAAGGGAAGATATGAAAATTATGTACCTACCATAATTCTTGATCTTCTCTTGTATCCTCACCATTCATTACTGATACCCACCCACCTTCCCCTCAGTGGCCTCCTTCTGTGGCGTCTCCCCCTCCCATCTCGTTCCTCTCACTTCTTGGCCTTTATGCCAAAAAAAAAAAAGAAAGAAAGAAAAAATAAAAAAAAAAAGAAAAAACACATTTTCCGTTTTTCCCATTCTTATTGAATGGATCCCAGGGATTACTTTACTCTAAGATTCATTGGCATTTGCTTGTAGAAGTGCTGGGTCATGAGGGAGATGCACGACTCTTGCACCGCCGTGTTGACAGGCGAGGCACTTCTAGGGACTCTGTGTAATACTGTCTGTGCAGTTAGTATAGTCCCAAGAAACAACTGCTAATTAATTACTAAACCCTGGAACCCCTCTTTCTTTTCTCAAGGTGAAGAGGAGCAAATGCAGTTACAAAATTTTCCTTAATTCTGGGGAACTCTTTCGGACTGCTCTATAGTGCAATCCCTTTCCTTCTCAGGTCATGTTGCCTCACAGCCTGGTGGCCATGCTCTGTCTCGCACCTTTTGCTAGGATCCTTGGCAGGCATTACTGCAAGAAAAGCCCTTACAGCTGCTGGCTAGCCTTGTCAGCTTCAAGTCTCTATCTGCATTGACATAGCAAGCCCGATTGAGTCCCTCTATATTTTCTTACAAACTGCCTTCGAGAAGGCTCAGTTTTCTTCCTGTACTCTTCTAGAGTAGCTCTTATCAAGCTGCTTGAAACTTAGTCCTCTTCCTAGATGGGCGCTCTTCCGGAACAGGTTCTGCTCAATCAGTCCAGGAGCCCTCAACTAGGATGAAGAGACTTGGCATGTTGAGAGTCCAGAGGCTCTGTCCTGCCTTGGTCTGTCTAGTGGGTTCGGTGAACCTTCTCTTCAGCTCTACCAACGGGGATTCTTGCCTCCTCATTAATTCGAGCCTTAAGCCTCTCAACCAACAATGCTCGGTGGGCACTATTACCTCCTCAACATGCCACTCTTTTCTTTCTCTCTGCTTCCTTCATTCCTTTCTTTCTCCTTCCCTTTTCTTTCTCTCTGTTCCTCCCTAGAGCTGCCCCAGAAAGGAGGCCCTGCGATCCCTTAGGGCAGGAATTCTCTCTCCTCTGTCTATTCTCCATCGGCTTATTCCTTTTTCAGTTTATTTTCTTCCTTTGCTATCCCTTGGCTAGCTTGCCTCACGTTCTCTTTTTCTCACACTTTATTTTGCCTCTCCGGCTAACAGAACTGAGATGGAGGAGGAGTCCGTGGCTGCTAACGGCTGCCCCTCATGCATGACGCAATGCGTCACCCTCGAGGGCGGCGCCGTTACAGCCAACTCTAAAAAAAAAAAAAAAAGCTCCCGTGGCAGGTGCTCGCCTCCGGCTTACACCCAAGCAGTAATGAATGGTGAAGATACAAGAGAAGATCAAGAATTACGGTAGGTACATAATTTTCATATCTGTAAGGCCATGATAAGGCTGAGGAATAAAGGGACACACTTGGGCACAGGTGGCCAGTGAACCCACCTGAAAATATGTCATGGTGAGCAGTGAGAGGCCTATCAAAAAGAGGTGGTGAGTGGTGGTGGGGGAAGTGGTGATCCCTCCTCTGTCTCTGAACAGGTGCTGTACAGCTGGCATCAGCAGTATGCGAGAGAGGTGCAGCAGGCAAAACTCATTGAAGGAGCTGCACCACATATTCTGGCACATGCATCAGCAGCCACAAGCACACTAGCCAGCATCAGGGAGGAGCTGGCAACTTTATGGGATGGAATGGGGGACATCTAACATAGGGTCACTGCTATGGAGGAGATGATGACAAGAATCCTGGCAAACCAACAACAGCTGTTAGGGATGGTGCAGCTGTGCCAGGCAGTGCGGGTGGTGATGTTGGCACTTTTGGGGTCAGGGCCAGTGATGTTTAAAAAAAACTAATGCCTTTCCTTTTCTATATAACTTCTATCCTTTTTTGCGAGTCTACGCTACACTTTCTTACTCTGTTTCTTTTAAAAAATATATAAAAAATGTTGAAGACAAAATGGAATGATAATTTCTTTACTGTTCCACTTATCGGTATTTCTATACTATCTGCTTCTGTTCTATCTTTCAAAACAAAAATCACACACAAAAAGAAATGTTATTTCCTATCAATATTTTCATTCATGATGTTATGTCTCCAATTTCCATACATCACAGATTCCCTTTCTTTCTGTTTCTTACAATTTTTTCTGAAATGTTTCTCAGCTACCAGAATAAATATGTCAGGTGGCCACAGGTCAGTACTACTACCACTGCAACATGGTACTGTGCTATGTGTCACTGTCCCCAGCATTGTTCTTTATACAGTTTTTGTTAGCTTTGAATTAATTGTAATACATATTACTTCTGTTCTCCCATGATTTGCCTCAAATATCCAAATCTCAATCACTGTAGCACACACAACTGCCAAGAACAAGATATAAATTTCTCACTTCTGGAAATTCTCTCCCAAACTGGAAATCAGTAATGCTGGTAGTACACTCCTGCTGCAGCCTCTGCTGCTATGCTGTTTAAGTCACCCTCTTGGACAGTTTATGTTGTCAAAAACTTTAGTACACTCAACTACCAAGCACAATATATACATTTCTCAATCCTGGAAATATTCCTCCAAAACCAGAAAACAGTAGTGCTGATAATAAACTGCTGCTGCCTCTGCTACTATGCTGTTGAAGTCACCTCTCAGACAGACTGTGCTGTCCAGCACTTTAGTACACACAACTGCAAAGCACAATATATAAATGTCTCCCTTCTGGAAATATTTCTCTCAAACCAGAAATCAGTAATGCTGGTAATAAACTGCTTCTGCTGTCTCTGCTACTATGTGTTTAAATTGCCCTCTCAGACAGGCTGTGTTGTCAAGCACTTTAGTACACACAACCGCCATGCAAAATATAAAAATTTCTCATGTCTGGAAATTCTTTAAAAACTAAATAATGAAAAGGAGAGCTTCAAGGCTTTTGATTGCTTCACTCTAACCCTCTGGAGGATCTGTTTGAACCTGTTCAATGATCCCTTCTACATTTACAGCTCCATTTGTGACAAAATGATATACAAACTGGGAAGACATTAACAGGCCATTCCAGAACTTTGCGTGGAAAAAGATGCAGTCTATTGTTCTCTTTACTGAATAGCTTTGTGACCTACCAGCAAAGGTAAGTATATTTTTTTAGTTTCCTTTTTTTGACTGGGGGGGTTGTAACCATATTCTTTCTAACCATTTTTATGTTGCTTGCACGCATGTGCAAGAAACATAGTGCCATCATCCGAGTTTTCGGCGGTGTGTCAGCCTGTCTTCCAAAGCAGTCAGTGTGTTTGCAGGCATGGCCCCAGTTCCCCAATCACTGCTGCAGCTGTCTATGACAAGCTGAAAATGCAGTGGCATACAGTTGAAAGGGAGAGCTCTGCTTGAGTGAGCAGAGCTCTCCCCCCCACACATGCGCATGCACGCACACTGCGTGCTCATGCCTTCCCCCTCACTGTATGGCTGACGGGGGTGCCCAATCCCCCATCGGCTCCACGCCCCCCCAAAGCATCCAGGTGCTATGCTGGGAGCCCACTCCAGTGTGGCAAAATCATGTTATGGCCGATGGGGTGCCCAATCCCCCATCAGCTCCACTGTCTCTCCCCCCCAATGCTGTCATCGACGGGGCTGCCAAATCCCCGTCAGCTCCACTGTCTCCCCCCCAGTACAGGGTGCCACGCTGGGAGCCCACCCCAGCATGGCAACAGATGCCATGGCCGACGGGGGTGCCCAATCCCCCGTTGGCTCTACGTCGCCCCTAGCCATCCTTCTGCCATGCTGAGAGCCCAACCCAGCGTGGCAAACATCCCGCATCGTCATTTAAAAAAAAAAACCTGTAAAGAAAAAAATGGTCCCTCGCAGTCTCCCTGCCCCCACAACCCGCACCACCCACTGCGCACCCCGCCTCCCCACCCCTCCCTCACCCTCCAGGTCTGGCGCCTGCGATCTTCGTGGACCAAGATCACATCTGCACTCTTCAAAGCTGACCGCGAACTGAGGAAATGCGGTAAGCTGTATAATGGGATAGATAGGGTTTTCAACTTTGTTGCATATCTCAGGCATTTTTTGAATTTTTGCCAAATTTTCAACATGGGGTTTTGGGACCCTTCCTCGTGAATTCTTGCACTGTCATGGAGTTACTCGGGCCCGAAGGGTGATTTTGCAGCCACTGCGCAAAATCACCTTTCCAGAATGATTAATGAAATGATACTGCCAGTGTTCATAAGGTGGGCTCTCAAAAAGCCTATTTTGAAAATTTGGTGGAAAAATTCCTAAAAATGACTGTTTAACGAGCGTGCATTGCGCAGTTCCTACACAAGCTCATAAGTTCGCGAATTTTCAATATTTTCACTCCAGATTTTCAACATTGCCATTTTACCACACCTTCTTATGAGCAGTACAGCTGTCATTTTTCACATCTCACCCAAAATGTGTTTCCACCCATGTAGCGCACAATGGCACAGTCGGTGTGCGAAATCAATGTACGGGACACATTAAGAAAATCACAGTGACACTGTTCATGAGCAGAGGTGTTAAAATGGCTATGTTGAAAATTTGGTGAAAAAATTCCTGAAAATGACTGTTTTAAACGTGCATTGCGCAGTTCCTACGCACACTCGTAAGTTCGCGAATTTTCAATATTTGCATTCCAATGACTTCCAAATTCCTAAACAGCACATATAAGCAAGCAACATTCGGCATTGACAAATGCTTGTTTCTTACTGTTCTTCTATTTTCAGGTATTATCATGTGTGTGATGAAATCATGTTGCTGCATAGGTCCAATGCATATCTTTTTTAGAATTTAGGAGCTTTTCCAACCATGGAAAGTAAGTTTTTTTTTTTTTTAATTCTGAAAAGTTTTGCAGATGTCAAACTAACTGTTTTATGTTACTGTTGCTCTAATTTCAGGTAATTTTCAGCAGGTGTCTTTTGCAATCCAGGCAGAGAAGATGGTAATGGTTTCATTGCTGGAGCAGGAGACAGTAACACAGGAGAACTGTGAAGACAAGAAAAGATTACTTAGACTCTACTCAAGTACCCACTGTGGTGGAGGCTGCATGTTATAGCCATTGTCAACTCCCTGTCTTACTATACCTGTCACTTGTGAAGAAAAAAGAGAAATTATTTTGCCTCACAAGGCCACTGAGGTGGCTGCACAGTATAGCCTTTGCTTATTGTACTCCCTGTCTTACTATACCTCTGAAGAAAAAATATAAATTATTTAGCCTCCCTTTGGCCACCGTGGCACACTGTGTACCTGTGAAAAAGGAGAACAAAAAAAAAGGGGGGGCATCATAATGATACTTACCATTACATTAGTGCTGCTGACTGTGCTATTTACTGGCTGATGCATACCACTGAGATGGTGTTGAAAGGCATCATGTAACTCCTCTCTGTTTCTTGAGGGCTGTCTGGCTTACAACTGCCTTTGGCAGTCATCCCTGTAAATGGTTGGTGAAACCTTCAGGAAGAGAAAAGGAAAGGGAGAAAAACATTTTAAAGTCTTGCTGAGTAAGGGGGAAGACCTTTTGTCCTCTGCGAGGCAGAGGACTGGAGTCACCCTCCACCAGTGAGGATAAGGACTGTGAACAAGAGTGAAAGTGACTTACCATGACAGCAGACAAAGATAGGCCTTGCTGTAGTTAAGTTCTTGCTTCTTTGATGTGCTGGCAGGCTGGAGGTAAGACTTGAGTATCATGTCATACAGTTCCAGACTGGACTGCTGCAGTAGAGTTGTGATGATACCATACACAGTATCGATTCCAGATTCTCTACAAAGTGTTTCTAGCTGCTCCACATTGTGTAGATTGTCAATTTCAAATCCAGTAGTTATTATCTCAGAGCAAAAATTGTATTTATTTATATGAGTTTTAAGTCAGGGAGTTTTGTAACTCATACCATAGGATCAAGCCTAAACGTTTTCCCTAGAGTTAGGACAATTTTTGTATCAGTGTGGAGGTGGTGGCCCTTACTGTCTGTGGCTGTGTATGACCCAAGCAAGCCAGAGGAGGGGGAGGAGGAGAAGGAGGACACGGTGGTGTGTCTTACTGGCTGTAGTAGGCATTGTCTCTAGATCACATTCAGGTGATGGAGGCAGGTAATTGATTAGGCACAAGGAAACAGCAGCACTACCACTGGGGATGGTGAACAGTAAAATGACTGAAAATAACAGAATATTGAATTATAATAACATAAAGGATTACACTGATGAGGAGAAAGGAGGGAAAGAACACATAATTTTTTATGCTTCAACCTCACCAAGGGTGCAGCCCTCAAAGTCTTCCAGACGAGTTGTCACCAGACGGGAATTCTCCCTCCATTTCTGCTACATCCTCTTCAGTGGTAAAAAACAATTTGCTATTGCTGATAACAACATGCTCTTCATTTTAAACACTACCACCACTTTCATGTGGTGGAATCACAGGCATGATTGTCTTGTATGGAATGTGCACCTCATTCATTTTGAGAAATGTTAGCATGACAACCTTTTTTGGTGACCGATTGATGCTCCACACTGACACTCATGGGTGGGCAGCTGAGGTATTTCATTGCAACCGAGGTCAGTGCTGGCCACTCAGTCACCTTGCTGCTCCAGTATGGCAAGGGCTTGTTAGTAATGGTATGGTGTCTTGTGTCTGCCAAATATGCCTCTACCATGCATTATGCTGTCTGCAGTCCTACTGCTTCATCAGCCCCCACCTCCTTCTTTTCTTCCATGTCTTCAACTCCCACCTGAGCTAACCCATCCCAGATGGGAATTGGCATTTTCTCTTTTAACTTGCATGCCTTCTCAACTCATTTCCCATGTGATGTGGTGGTAGCAACACCCAGTCTATGTGGAGTTTCATGTTGTGCCTTAGACAAATGTGTCTTTATCATCTCTACCCATGTACCCTTCTTATTAGAAGATACGTCAACTTTTGGACCTGCTGACAACTACCATCAATTACTGATGCCAGCACATGTTTATAGTGTGGTTCCAGCATAGTGACAATTCCACAATCTTCAGACTGCAGAATGCCGGGAATATGTGCATTACAGTCTAAGACATGGAGCATGTGTTCCTTTAAGGTACAATTTCCTCTATCACCACCTGCCTCCAGCACTTGCTGTGCATTCACCAGTGTCTGCCTCAGCATACGTACTAGTGTAATAGACTGACTGATACAGGCAGTGTACCAACTGACTGCCAGTCATGCATGTTTTTGATGGCTTGAGAATCATGATAGGGCTGTCCATTTGGTGCCACACCTCTGTTGTCAGAGACATGAATACTCCAGCACTGTCACGGCTTGTATATAGCAGTAGATATTCAGATATGGCTTTGTACTGCTAGTACAACTGCTCAATCATCTACAGTGTTGAGTTTCATCTGGTGACAGCATTCAGCTTCATATGGTGCTGAGGCAGTTTGTTTTCCATCTGCAGCTGATGGCACTGGTTACGGGTCTTTTTGGAATGGGTAAAAGGATGCAGATCCGACAGGCCACAGTCAACATGGCCTTGATATCAGGATGGGTTAGAAACTGCTGCACAGCAAGATTTAAACAGAGAGCCATGTATGGCACCCTGAGAAACCCCCGATCACTGATTCAGTTCACAAAATTTGAGACATTATCACTCACATTGAAACCTTCTTTCAGTGAATGAGGGTGAAGCCACTCAACAGCCTTGGTAAGGAACGCTTCCAGAATGTTCTCACCAATTTGTGATCCACTTACAGTAACTCTTCATTGTCAGCATGGCATGTTGTTGAATACCCAGAGTGTTGATACCACCATAACTTGGCTTACTGCAATTTTTCCCATGCCCACAGTCAAATACTACCACATGTAAATGTGCCCAATGTGCTGTAATGCACAAGTGAGTGCTACCAGCTGTTTTGCCACTAATCCACATATCCATATTCTGATGTATGTATGGTGATACTGAATGCTTCAGGGCATGGTTTACCATCTGTGGCACTGTCCCATAGAGTTCAGGAATGACACATCTAAAAAAGTATGTTCTTTATGGAATCTGCCATTTTGGACAGGCACTGGAAATCAACCTCTGACATCAAACATTCTCAACAAAAGAGAATGGCAATAGATCAATTGCCAGCATTTCAGCAGTTGCTGCATTTAGCTCACATGTAGTAGCATGATTGAGAGTGAATTCGGAGTGATGCTCAAACATGCTACGCAGTGTAGGTTGGATTTTTCTTGGGGTTGGGCTACCAAACAGCTGGATGTGTCGTGGCAGCATTGTTGGTGGGGTGGTATTTGACTTCTGGGGATTCATATGTACTGCTGCTTGAATGACATAAGTGATTTTGGGGAGGTTCTGCATTGGCGTTAATGTACTTTTCTGACTCTAGGTGGTACTGCTCAACTCACCACTGCTGCTGTGCCCACTACTAGGCAGACCCACAGAATCCTCCTCCTCATCTCTGTAGTCCTCTTCACGTACTCCTCCATCCACCTGGTCTATTTCCCTGTCACTTCTGTTTGCCTTGACTAATGATGAGGATGAGGGACAGGGACCCCCTGCACTGGCTTCCTTCTGGTGTTGATGCCAGAGTAACAGGTGCCTGTTCTTCAGGTGTGCGTGTTGTCCACCGGTGCCCAGGTGGCTGCCCTTTTTCCCCTACTAACTCGTACTCAAAAAAGCTGACAGCAACTGTTATCAGCTGCATCAAGTATATAAAAATCTCAAACTAGGGATTTCATTACCCTTGATTTACCATGGCAGCAGGAGTTGGACAGCTGAGGCTAAGTGCTGGAAATCTGTGCTTTTTGGGATGATTTCCTAACTTCAATAAGATTGGGGGGGACTTTGGTAGTTGGATCACTGCAAACAATGTCCCCTGCACCATCTGCATCACTGCTCTTATGCTTTTTCTCTTCAGGCTCACATAGGGGATCCAACAAATCATCATAAGCACAGCTTCTGATGTTCTCCTCCTTCACAGGTTTCTGCTCCTCATCATCATCATCTCCAGGCTCTCTGACATTCTCATCATCAAGAGTCTGAGTGTGACACATGTTTTCCAGATCTCCCACCTCAACCACTGACTCAAGCGCCACACTATCAGGCTCAGCACCATCATCATCACCAGCAGACATGGGGACACCAACAACCTCCTCCTCGACCACTGTTCCTTATTTACTGCTGCATCTCTTGTCACCTCCCACATCCATCACCAACATGACTGACACAGATGTGGCAGAGAAAAATTTTGCTACACTAATGCCACCGTCGCCAACTACTCCTTCACTACTACCAGTTCCAGAGCCCACAGAACACACTGCCACAGACATAGTTCTTAGGGCTGCAGTGGGCACAGCCCTGCAGTCCTTTTACAATCACTGAGGGAAATGACTCTTCATTCCTTCTGAATGAATAACGTGCTGGATTGCATCACAGTCACCTTCATGTCTATAAAGCAGTCTGTCTATGTTGTTCCTACCAACCGCAGCACTGCAATATTTCACAGTGCTGGCAGTGAAAACAGGGCACCCACATCACTCCACTTCAACATGGTCTAGTTACAGGGGATTTTCCAGTACAATCTGCAGATGCAGAAAACATGTGGAGCCCAGGCCACAGAGCTGTTCTCTTGTCTATTTCATCATCTACAACCAGAGCACTGTTTTCCTGATTTACTTAAAAAAACTGCTTGCTGGACTTGGAAACAACTCTCCACTTTCTTACAGAAATGCTCTGCACATCTAGTCTCCTATCTTTAGTGATAGTCCCAACAAGAGAACCACGGCATAGTTCTTGCGCATCTGTTCAGTAATAAGGTCTGAAAGACACAACAAGCAAAAGAAATACAAAAGACTGTTGTGATCCGCTGTACTCCATTGTGTGCTGTGTTCTAAGTTTAAAATCCATTGATCCGGTTAGGAAATTTATCCTGCTTTTGCTGCAGGAGGGGGGTTGATCTCAACAGGTACATCAGCAGCTCATTGGCAGGTGGGGCCACACCGTTTCAGCCAATAAAACTGTCACTGAGAAAACCTTAAATCAGCAGTATCTTCAAAACTGCGTGGTTTTATTTTCCACTTGCTTTGGGGTCCCTCTTGAAAATGAGCATTTATGCTCTTGGGTTTTCACCTGAATAACAAATGAAAAAAAAAATAAAAATAAATAAGTGTCACAAAGCAACTCTTGGCAACTCCCATGGAGTTAATGTTGGGTTTATGTCCTTGTTCCTTCTTGTTTCCATTTCATTTTGGACTTCAGGTGTATTTTTCAGGGATCAGTTATAAAGTATAACAGGAAATATTCACTGTCTTTTTATTTTATTTTTTATTTTCACTGTATTTTCACTTTATTCACTGATTTCATGTAAGAGTGAAAATAAAAAGACAGTAAATATTAGGTAGATCACAATATATAGCAGCAATAGTGTTCCACCAGTGAAAATAAGAGGAAGTGAACATGTAGGGGTGTGCTTGGAGCACTAAATATAAAGGGTGTGAATATAAACTGCTATACAGTATTTTTCAGGGATCAATATATTCAATTAATTTGAGTTTAAAGTATAATTTACTTAAATTAAACATTAATGAAACAAACCAGATGTGATAAGGGACGATGGAACATGCATATAATAATGAATAATGTTTTCACTTTCTGTTCAGTGCTGCACTATATAACAGTAATTATTTTTCATCACATTTCCAATTAGAGATGGGCGAAGTGGCGCCAATTCGCTCCGCGAAGTGATTCGCGGAGTGAAGAGGAATTCGCTGAGTGCTCCCACAACCCGAAGCGAGCTACTTCACATTATAATGGATAACACAAAGTCCGTTGAAAGCAATGACTTTGTGTTACTCCACCTTCACAAACCACTACTCCACCAATTCTTAAGGTGAAGTACATTGAAAACAATGTACTTTGCCTCACTTTACCTTGTTTTTAAGCTCCAAAGGTGAATTTTGCAGTGATTCATGGGATTTCAGGTCACATGGGCTCTAGATTGTTCTGCACAGCCTCAGTTTGGGGTAGTATGTGTAGGAAGCTGTAGGAGACAATCTGCTGTGAGAGCTCTCTGAGATTCAAACCTTCTAAAAGCTGCTAAAAAAGCCTTTTTGAGTCTTTTTTTTTTTTTGCTGAAACTTTAGTTCATCGATTATAGGAAACCCTCCTGTGCTCATATCATCGAGCGTTTATTGTTTGTGTGTAGATTTTGAATGTTAATGTACAACATTCAGTCTGTGTACTGAGAGACAGTGGAGTGGAAGTGTGCTTTGGGGGAAGGGTGTATCTGTGGTGTAGGTAGATTAACTTGGAGAAGACGCTGCTTTCTGTTTTGGTGATATTTTTCTTGTATAACTGTGTTAATGTACACACAGTAATATTTTCAATAATTCTTGCCATTTTTTTGCTGATTGTTGTGGTGAAGCAATGCATAATTTTAGTTTGTTTAAAATATGTGGTTATATTACTGAAGTTTTCAATTTGCTACGTATTACTTAAAGTGTATGTGTGTGAGTATGTGTGTGATGCGTGTCATCAAATCAGACACCTTTAATTGTGCCACATAATAATTTCAGCAATGTGAACCTGCTATCCACTGCAGCTGTGTGATTTTTGTACTTCTTTGTAGTATCTTTACTGGTACTAGTACTAGTGACTGTTACTGCAGCAGTGCAGTACACTGCCCCCCCCATGGCACACTCTAACCGCAAAGGTATTCTTTTCCAGATTTGAATTTCTGATGGTGATCACTGCTTAGGTATTGTGCCTTTGCGTCTGCATTTCTTCAGTGCACAACGCAATCTTAATCCGTCTGTGAATTTGCATCTCTTTAGGGCCCAATCTCCATCTGTAACTTAAGTCACAGTTGTTTCTTTGGCTTTCCTTCAGAGTACTGGACAGGTGTGGTGCATAATTCTGCATGAACATTGTACTCAATAATATGCGTTTTTAAGTCAGGACCATTATCACGAGTCACTCGGTGATACAAATTACATTCTTCATCATCATGGTCACAAATACAGTCACAAATCTTGAGTCATGATCACTTTACAAATCACAACACTAATTTTTTGACTAGTTACTTGGATGTATTGTAAGCATGTTTTGTAGTATCTCTCCAGGCTTCACCACCCCACCATTGTACTCATTAATGAGCGTTTTTAAGTCAGGGAGTTTGTGCTACAGCTCATCAGGGAAGTAAAGCCATAGGCATTCCCATTCCCAATACAGTTCCATATAGTTAATCTCACACTGTCGACACCGAATCACGTTCTTCATCATCACGGTCACAAATGCAGTCACAAATCACGATTCAAGATCATGTCACAAATCACAACATTAATTTTTTTACTAGTTACTTGGATGTATTCTAAGCATGTTTTGTAGTATCGCTCCAGGCTTCACCACCCCACCATTGTACTCATTAATGAACATTTTTAAGTCGGGGAGTTTGTGCTACAGCTCATCGGGGGAAGTACAGCCATAGGCATTCTCATTCCCAATACAGTTCCGTATTATTTATCTCACACCGTCAACACAAAATCACATTCTTCATCATCACAGTCACAAATCACGATTCATGATCACATCATGAATCACAACATTAATTTTTTTACTAGTTACTTCGATGTATTGTAAGCATGTTTTGTAGTATATCTCCAGGCTTCACCACTCCACCATTGTACTCATTAATAAGCATTTTTAAGTTGGGGAGTTTTGTGCAACAGTTCATCAGGGAAGTACAGCCATAGGCATTTGTGTTCCTTGCTGTACAGCATGTGAGTTACAGTACTGTAAGTACTGGTGGGCAAAGTGGCCCCAATTTGCTCCATGAAGTGATTCACTGAGTAACGCAGGATCCGCGGAGAACTCCACAATGTGAAGCGGAGTACTTCGCTTCATAATGAGGAATGTGAAGTCCATTGAAACCAATGACTTTACGTTATTCCGCCTTCCCCAAACCACTTCTCCACCAATTTTAAGGTGAAGTACATTGAAATCAATGTAATTCGCCTCACTTCGCCCTGTAATTAAGCTCCAAATGAAGTTTTGCAGTTATTCATGGGATTGCAGGTCACATGGGCTCTAGATTGTTCGGCACAGCCTCAGTTCTGGCCTGGGTAGTGTGTGTGTGCAGTGGTAGCTGGAAACAATTTGCTCTCAGAGCTCAGCGATTCAAAACCTCTAAAAGCTGTTTAAAATGCCTTTTTGAGTAATATTTTTTGCTCAAAATTTAGTACATCAATTGTAGGAAACCCTTCTGTGCTCATATCATCAAGTGTTTATTGCTGTGTGTGGATTTTGAATGTTAATTTAGAACAGTCAGTCTGTGTACTGTGAAGTGTGCTTTGGGAGTGGGGCATATTTTGGAGTATGTAGATTAACTGGGAGAAAAAGGCAGTCTTTCTGTTTTGGTTATATTTTTCTTGTATAACTGTGTTAATGTACACACAGTAATATTTTCAATAATTCTTTACATTTTTTTCCTGATTGTTGTGGAGCAGCAATGTACAATTTGTCTGTTTAAAACATGGTTATAGTACTAAAGGTTTTCAATTTGCTACGCATTACTTGAGTGTGCGTGTGAGTGTGTGTGCGATACGTGCCATTAAATCAGACACATTTTATTGTGTTACAGAGTAATTGCAGCAGTGCAAACTTGCTATCCACCGCACCTGCATGAATTTTTTATACTGCTTTGTGGTATCTTTACTAGTAGTGTATTGTTACTGTTGTGCACTAATCCCCCAAATGGCAAAATGTATTCCTTTCCAGATTTGGATTTGTGACTTGTGAGCACTGGTTAGGTGTTGTTGTGCCTTTTCGCATGCATCCCTTGAGTGTGTAGCGCAATCTTAATCTGTCTGTGCATTTGCATAGCACATTAATTCTGGGAGACTGCATTTCTTGTTACGCTCTTATTTCATTTCGTCAGCACTGTGGAATTTTCTGAACACAAGACAGTAACATTTTGGGGATGCACATTAATTCTGGTGACTCTTTGTGTGACCTGACCACTGCACGCATGACTGAGTGCGCCATTAATTCTCGGAGACTTTGCATTTCTTGTTACACTCTCATTTCATTTCATCAGCACTGGGGAGTTTTCTAGACACAAGACAGTAGCACTTTGGGGATGCACATTCATTCTGGTGACTGTGTGGGTTGGATGCTGCCAATATTGTTGTCACTTCACCTTACTCCGCGTTCAAGACAGAATGACAATGTGAAGTAATAATAACAAGACGAAGTGAGCCTTTCCTATGGGGCACTCCGTGTAGCGAAGTGCCAAGGCAAAGTGGCCACTTCGCGTTCAATTCACCGGCAGGTTTTAAATTCGCTGCATTTCTATTTCCAATGCATCGAGGTGGACCATGTTATTGACCACAAGCAGCAAATAAACTAATGATATACTGGCAATTAGAGGTTTTGTCTTGTGAGGAACTATACTGTACTATGCTATGTTATTCTATACTACAGAACATATGAAAATAGGACTAAGCCAGCAGAAAAAGGCCATTAGGTCTTTCAAGTCTGCACCTATTGCATGGCCATCAGCATTAACAACTGATCCTTCCCTTCCCCTTAACTCTATCCCACCCTCTCTTTAAGTGGCCTACCTATCCTATCCTATCCTATCCTATCCTATCCTATCCTATCCTATCCTATCCTATCCTAGTTTAAGTCATTGGTATTGCATACACCGTAGCAGTATTATGGCACTTCTGCTTAATTTCCCTTATGCTGTTGTAGTGTAATGGCACCTCAACCCCATGGTATCCCATATCCTGTAACAGTACTGTGACACCTCAACTCCTTTGGCTCTTATATACTTTAGGAGTACTGTGACACCTGAGCTCCTTGGGATCCCACATACTGTAACAGAATGGTAGCACCTGAGCTCCATGGGATCATTGTACTGTAGGGGCATTGTGACACCGCAGCTTCCTACGCTCTGCATATACAGTGGAGCCAGCCATGTGAGAACAAATGATGTGGGTTGTTCCAATGAGAAAGATATTTGTAATCACCCACTGTCACTTGGGAAGAAAATCAAGGCCAAAGGTGGCAAGGTGGCAATTTCTGATATTTTGCCAGTACCATAACCTCATCCAGAAAAAAAAAATCTAACAATAAATAGAATTAACTTGCACCTGTAGCAGATAAGGAATTAATTTCAAAAACCAGTGGGATAATTTTAAATTAAATAAGGGACTGTTCTCCCATGTTGGTTTATACTTAAATAGATCTGTGGCTAAGATGCTGTGGTGCAGCTTAAAAAACTCTCTTGACAACCTCTGTTTAACCTGAATGATGGGGGGGGGGAAATCTTACACATGATGTAAGTACTAAAGACAGAGATAACAGTATAAACAAGAAGACAGTGGGTATAAGCAGAATAAGGCCATTAGGTCTATCAAGTCTGTACCAACTGCAAGGCCATCAGCATTTGCAATGGCAAGGGGTCATAATGTCACAAGACATTATGTCATAGCAATATACTGTGCTGCCAATACAGCACACTATATCTGCCCAGACAAACTCCGCAATTTTAAACAATTTCTCACCCAATGGGACTGGTCCCCAATCTACCAAGCCACCAGTGTAGATACAGCCACCTCCTTCTTTACCCAGGCTTGTGACATCTTTGTCCCCCCCAAAAAATCAACTGCTAAGAGACACAATGTCCCCTATATAACACCATCCCTCCTCCAACTACTCAAAAGCTGAGATGACCTATGGCACAGGGCCATTGACTCAGGAAAACTTGCAGACAGATAGGCAAGCATATAGAACTGCGTGGAACAAATGTACCTGGACTGTTCAAAAGGCAAAAGCTGAATACTATAAAGCCACCCTTACCACCTGGGGCTCATCCCACAGGTTCTGGGATAACATAAAGTCCCTAAATGGCAAGTCGCAGGTGCCGCCCCCATCCCAAATTGCAACCAAAGGGTCGGTAACCACAGATCCAAAAGAAATTGCCATTATGCTAAACAACAGCTTCACTGATCTCAGCTCTGTTCTCCCTCCAAACTTTTTTGACCCAGTGCCCGACGTTGTCCCCCCCACCTCCCGCAGCCACCGTTCTACCTCTGAACCATTTCTCCAGATAAGGGGAGACATTACCTTGCCAAGGTCCTTAACGGAACCAGCCCCCAGAATGACCCACTTGATGTTAAACTCCTCCAACTGGCTCTGGATGTGCTGTTCATCCCGCACACTTCCCTTCTGAACATCCTCCACTGCTTGGAACAGTTCCCAACTGTTTTGAAGAATGCAATAGTCATGCCCATCTACAAAGGAGGCAACCCCCATCACTGGGTAACTACCGTCCAATTTCCATTCTGCCCCATCTATCCAAAGCTCTAGAAAAAATTGTGGCTGACCAGCTGTCTAACTACCTTGATACCCATAACCTGCTATGCTAAGAACAGCATGGGTTCTGAGCAGGACATGGCACCAACACAGCCCTCCTGGAGTTCTCTAACCACATACATTGTGCCCTTGACAGAGGGCACATTGCTGCAGCTGTGTTCATTGACCTATCTAAGGCTTTTGACATGGTCAGCCACACCCGCCTTCTCAACTCCCTCACCCAAATGGGGCTCTCTCAAGGTCCACTTGATTGGTTTGCTAGCTACCTGTTGACCAGAACACAATGCGTAAGGATAAATAACACTGTCTCTGGCCCACACACCCCATCTGTTCTGGAGTCCCACAGGGCTCCATCCTGGGGCCCCTACTTTTCTGCTTGTTTTTAAATGTCCTCCCCACCTTGTGTACTGAAAAGATCCTCTTATATGCTGATGATGCTGTCATCTGTGCCTCCCACACCAACCCAGCCGTCCTGCACACCTCACTCCAAACTGCCTTCAGTCAAGCAGAGCACAGGTTCACTGAGCATAAGCTAATCTTGAACCTGAAAAAAACTAAAACCCTATTATTTTCATCACTAAAGCAAGCTAACAAATGCCCAGCTGTCTATTCAATCCACCGCGCTCTACCCTACCCAACCCGACCCTATCCTATCCTATCCTATCCTATCCTACCCTGCCCTACCCTACCCTACCCTGTCCTGTCCTGTCCTGTCCTGCCCTATTCTATAGTCATTCAAGTCATTGGTATTGCATATGCTGTAGCAGTATTATGGTACTTCAGTTTTGTTTCCCTTATGCTGTTGTAGTGTAATGGCACCTCAACCCCTTGGTATCTGGTATCCCATGACAAGGGCGATCACTGTTGAGCACCTACAAAAAAGGATGACTCAATAGTGATGCCTGTTCTCAGGGCTAGTGGCTGAGGGAGCAAATGTGGGTTATAGCAACATCCTACTCCTATATGTATACTCACAATTGCAGGGGGTGGGGGGCGAGCGAGCATGCCGTGTGACGGGCAAAAGGGGATGGAGGGTTTGTGAGGTGTAGTGCGATGGTGGGTTGCTGAACTGGCCATGTGGTGTGGGGGAGGGGTTTGTGGCTGGCTATGGTTGGGAGGGTGCTGGGTTCGGTGCTGGCCGCATCGAGATTTTTGCGCCGGTCTGAGATTTTTCTTTTTTTTCTTTCACTCCCCCGACATGCACCACTTGGAGTTGAGAATGTTTAGTAGGGGGATGCAGGGGGCAAAGCTTCCCCACGGGGGGGTGGGTTCAGCCCCCCTCCGCGTAAACAAATAAATTGAAGTTCCCAGCACCCTTTTCGCATGTGCCTGGACTGTAAATCGGAGAAATGGATTTTTGCTGATGTACAGTCACCCTAATGGTGATCACCTTTCTGTGATCACCATTATCACATAAACCCTTGGTATCCCATATCCTGTAGCAGTACTATGATACCTCAACTCCTTTCGTTTATATATACTGTAGGAGTACTGTGGTACCTCAGCTCCTTGGGGTCTCACATACTGTAACAGAATGGTAGCACCTGAGCTCCATGGGATCATTGTACTGTAGAGGCATTGTGACACCACAGCTTCTTACGCTCTGCATATACAATGGAGACAGCCATGTGGGAACAAATGATGTGGGTTGTTCCGATGAGAAAGATATTTGTAATCACCCACTGTCACTTGGGAAGAAAATCAAGGTCAAAGGTTGAAAAGTGGCAATTTCAGATATTTTGCCAGTGCCATAACCTCATCCATTAAAATCAAATCTAACAATAAATAAAATTAACTTGCGCCTGTCAAACAGGTATAGCAGAGATGGAATTAATTTCATAAACCAGTGGGATAATTTTAGATCAAATATGGGACTGTTCCGCCATGATGGTTTATACTCTAACAGATCTGGGGCAGAAATGCTGTGGTGCAGCCTAGGAAAGCCTATTGACAACCTCTGTTTAACCTGAGTGATTGGGGGGGGGGATGTTACACCTGGTTTAAGTACTAAAGATAGAGATAACAGTATAAACAAGAAGACAGTGGCCCAGATATTCAAAAGAGTTGCACCATGCACAATAGGGTTGCGTCAGCACAAGTCTGAAAATGCGCCATTTTGTGATATTCAATAGGAGGTTGTACTGTACCCCAAATCACAATGAGCAATAAATGATAATGAATGGAGCGTAACTGAAGGTGGAGGAACCATGCATAAAATGGTCCAGTGCGATATTCAACAACATGTGCCAAGCGTAATAGGGGAGCAAGTGGAAGTTGCGCCATAGCAGAAATGAGCCAAAATAAAAAGGAACAAGGGAGAGGCGCAAGAACGCTACAGGGAAGCCACAAGTTGCTGAACTATAGCCAGCCACACAGGCAACACACACACACACACACACACACACACACACACACACACACACACAGGGCAGGACAGTGAGGGCACCTGAAACCCACAGGCTCAGGGAAGGTGTGGAGCCACAACCACAGTGCAGAAGGAGAAGTGCCACACACAGCACTGAGGCCAGCACAGTTAGGTGTTCCCGGTGCAGGAAAGTAGCAGCCAGGACAGTGGGGAACACAGAAACAGCTGCTGGGGGGTTAACACAAGCCAGGGACATGGCCAGTGCCACCTTCAGATGGAGGCAGTAATGAGGGGGTGAGAGGTGGGCAGCAGGGGGGCACGACCGTGGAAGGGCCCGTCAGCGGTATGCCCCCAACAGGCAGTACTAAGCCCGCACCAGGTTCGAGCTGTACAGTGATACTGAGATTGTGGGCTGGTACCGCCTGAATCGGGCAATTCTGAGGTGGCTCTGTGAGCTGTGCAGTGATGTGATTCAGGCACCCACACGATGGAGCCATGCTCTGTTAGTGGAGACTAAAGTGACAGCTTGCATGTGCTTGCTCGCCATGGGTACCTTCCAGAGACCAACAGGGGACACCACAGGCATAACTCAGTTGGCCGCGTCATGCCACCTCACTCAATTCCTCCACGCACTGCTGCCACATGCTACAGAGTACATCCATTTCCCCAGCACACTGGCAGAGTGCAAAGCAAACATACAGGAGTTCCACAGGGTAGCACGTATGCCTGGCATGCTAGGGGCGATAGACTGCACCCATGTGGCCATCCACACACCACCTGGCCCTGAGGGGGCCGCATACATGAATCGCAAGGGCTATGCTAGAATCAACTGCCAGGTGGTGTGCAATGCCAGGGGGTGCATAATCAATGTCTGTGCCACGCACCCTGGGGGAGCACACAATGCTTTCATCTGGCACCAGTCAGCACTGTGCCACAGATTTGAGAGTGGGGACATCCCCACTGGCCACTTAGTGGGTCAGTACGCAAACCACATGGACAAACATAGGGCTTGGGAGGGGCATGGTCAGAGGTGACATGGGTAGTGGCCTACATGGCCCAGGGCAGGGTGATGCTGATCACCAAACTAACCTCCACCCTCTACACACAGATAACAGTGGATACCCACTCCGTCCCTGGCTGCTCACACCATACCAGTGGCCCGCGACCCCATCGCAGCAATGCTACAATGAGGCACACGCCACCACACGTAATGTCATCGAGTGGGTGTTCGGGATGCTGAAGGCACATTTCCATTGCCTGGACACCTCCAGTGGTGCCCTACAGTACAGCCCCTCAAAGGCCTGCAGGCTATTCCTGGCCTGTTGCATCCTGCACAATATGGCTAATGAATGTGGGATAGCCGTACAGGTTGAAGAGGGGCACAGCAATAGGGATGATGAGGACGCCGGTGACAATGGTGATGGGCAGCCCCCCCCTTGGGCGACGGGACCCCAACTGTTCCGGCTGGCACAGCTGCACTGGGACACCATCATGGAGGAGCACTTCAGCTAACCCAGGTAAGTCATGGGGCCATGTGCAACCACCAGTGGCAAAGGCACAACCCACAAACACGCATGGACACACACCAGGGGTGCATGCCATCAAGGGAAGTGGCCGGGCATGGAACCACACACACCACCAGGGATGGGTGAGGTCTAACATGGCACATGGACAGACACACACACACACACACACACACAAAACTCACCTGACATGCACAAAATGTAGGAGGCACACTGACCCAGAATGCCACCCCTAGCCACACACATGTCCACAGACCACCACGCCCACTGCCTGTCATTGTGCGTGTGTCAGATGCTGGGTACCACTGCACATTGGTGTACAGCACAATGCAGGCATCATCATGCACATGCAACTGCAGACAGCAGCCAGGAGGGTGTGCAGATGGACTGTGTGTGTGTGCGCAGGGCTGGGTACCCACACCCTGCATTGCCCGCTGAATGACACAATGCACACAGGGCAGCATCAGACAGTAGCCATGCTGGGAGACAGGTCAGTCATGCGCCACAGTGCCCTGGCCACCACAGATGCATGGGCAGCCCCACCGAGACACGCCAGCAGTGACAGGCTGACCACTGGCCTCATGGGGTGGCACCGATGGTCCCCCAGGGGTTCCACTGTGGGAATGCGACCGTGCTCACGCAGGGGTCTGCAGCACACCGAACATGCCTGTGCCAGGCGTGCTAGGGATGTCCACAGCTGAACCCGGTATCAACAAGGATGGTGTCGCACGATGCCGGGAACGGGAGGGTGGACATTGCACTGCGTGGTTTCTGCGAATCATGGGCAAATAACTGTGTGCCCCCTGTGGCCACAGCAGCTGTGATTGTATGTGTCAGCCTATCAATGGCAGTGGTCACATCCTCCCGCATCTGGTCCATCCCTGCCAGGAGCAGAGCGGTTTCTCTGCTGTGACTCTCCTCTGCCCGCTTCAGAACCACACTCAGTGCATCCACTGCCATCACAAGCCGCATCTGCTGATTGACTGATGCTTGCAGTATGCGGGTGTGCTCATCCAAGAGGTCATCTGCCTGATCGGCATGCTGTCCCTCAGGGTGTGCACAGCCCTGATGCTCAGCTCCCCTTGAGGGTAGGCGCTGCACACCAGGGCCAGGCCTGGGCATGTCCACAGGTGGTGCACTGACACCGCCCCCTGACACTGTACCCCCAAGCCTATATGCCGACTGCTGATGCTGCCCCTCCAGCTGCCTCTTCCCAGGGCTCAATGGTGCTGCCGCAGTGGCCGCAACAATCCCACTGTCCTGTACACATACCAGTGCTGCCCCACCAGTGCTGACAGGCACAGGCTGGGACTGTGATGACACGCAGGCCTCCACGGCGGCACCACCCACAGCCATGGCTGCGATGTCACCTGCTGTGTGGCCATCCTGTGGCACACACATTACACTGCCCATGACATTAGTGACATCATCATCGGTGACGGACCCGGCACCAGCCCGAGCCCCAGCATGCTGGCATCCATGGACGCTGGCATGCTGGGACACGGGCAGGGCCTGCTCTGCAATTGCTCCAATAACATCAGACTGGACATCCAGGTGGGCTCACTTTCGCACTGAGCTGCGTATTCCTGTGGAGGTGGATGGGCCCTCCTCCATCTCCATCTAACTGGCCTCAGTGGAGAGGCCCACCACCGCTGACCCATGCAGACACTCAGGAGCTGTAAGGGAAAACAAAGTCACGTTACTGCATGTGACCTACCCTGCCCCCCAATAGAAAGACCATGACCTACCATGCAGTGACGAGCTACCACCTGTCTGGAATCCACCACCTGGAACACCCTCAATGGCGCAACGCTGCATGCTGCCAGCAACCCTCTCCTCCTGTGGGGTCAGGCGTAGCACCTCCAGCTGTCCCCCACCTGTTGCAGACCGTGCTGCCCTGATGGCAGTCACCTTCTCCTTAATCCTCCTCCTGTCTGTGCCCATCTTCTTCTTGCACTCCTGCACGGAGCACTGGTGGCTGCCATGCAGGTTTACAGCACGCGCCACCTCCTCCCATGCAGCAGCACGGGCCTGTGGTGTTCCCTGGCATCTACTGAGAAGCGGCTCCTAGTCTAGGTAGGCCTTGAACAGGGCATCCGTCTCGGCATTCGTGAAATTTGGCCTCCTCCTCCTCCCACAACTCTGTTCCTATTCCTTCACAACTCGCTCGGTCATGATTCAGCCTGTGAGAATAACAGGTGTTACCTGTGACTGTGCAGTCCCATGCATGTCTCAAAATCCACAGTCCACACTCCCAAACAGCATGCAACTCACCAATAGACTGCAGTAATTGATTATGGCCAGTGCAGCCCAATGTTGCACTTTTAAAGCGCAACCCATGCAAATGAGGCAAGGCACATCTTTAAGTGGATGCAAATGCAGTGACTGTGCCATTGAATGGCTGATTAGCTGATTTGCATATGACGGATGAATATCGCGCTTTTGCACTTTGCGCAATTGCGTTGAACGTGCTGAGCCAAGGGCGCAGTTCTGTGACATGCGCAGTACACACCTAACTGCGCATGCCCAGGCTGATGACGCAGGAGCCTGCCATGCTGCTGATGTGCTGTGCACGGGAGGCAATGCAGGGCACAGCCACCATTGTGCCAGTGGCACTACAGTGCTGTTCACCTATATGGCGCTGTGGCACTGGGGCATCGTAGGTGCACTAGGGCAACAGCTTGGTAGGCTGCTACAGGAGGTGGCACACAGGCACCCAAACGCACTAGACGCATTGGGTTCCAATCGCACTGTGGCTGTCTGTGTGCCAGAGACCCTTGACCCTGTGCCCGACCTTTGGCCCCTAGGCACCATGCGTCAGGCATGGGTGCACCACTATCATGCTGTTCAGTGACAGCACAATAGGGAATGACAGTGCTGTACTGCGCAGAATTTGCACGTGGCAGAACCGTGCTGCAGAGTGCTATTTTGACTTAACCAAGCAATAAAGATGGCGCGGAGGAGAGCAGCACTGTGGAGCCAGGTGGAGATGGCAAACTTGGTTGCCATTGTGGAGCCACTTGTTGGCCCACTATTTGGTGAGGCACCCCTGGACAGGGCCAGGAGTCAGGTGTGGCAGGAGGTGGCCGATGCCTTGGAGGAGGCCACCAGTATGGGGCGGATGGTGAAGCAGTGCCACCACAGATATGGGGACCTGAAGCAGAGGGACCTGGACCTGCTTGCCCACCTGTGGGCATGTGCCAGGAGGGGCATGGTGCCACGGCCAGGTAGGTGCAACATCCATACACTTTTATCTTCCATATGGGTATCACGGTTGCATGTGTCCGGCACATGGGGGGGGGACCATCCGGTGTTGGCTGTGGTGGTGTTATCAGGGTTTGGGGTGGGGGGGTCTGACTGTGTGGGATTGCACATACATGGGGTGGGGTGAATTTGCTACAGGATTGTACTGATGTTCCTCTCTCCATGTTTGCACCTTAGGCCCAGATGAGTGCTGGCTGGCGAGGGAGAGAAGACACCAGCAGGAGGACCATCAGTCTGGGAGGGGTGAAGGTCCACAGAGGCGGAGGGACCAGCCTGATGATGGTGAGTGCCTTACATCCATGATTACTATTGCATGCCGTGTAACAGGGTGGGCAGTGGGGCATGGCCACCATCCATTGACACCACTGCCATGCACGCAACTCGTTACAGTCAGCACTGTCCAGTGGCACTGCATGTCTGGGAGTGCATCAATGGTGGTCCATGCGTGCACCGAGTACCTGGCTGTGCCACTGCCTTCACACCACATAGCCATGTCACTGAACAGCCATGGTGGTGCTGTACAGGACTTGGCCGGTGGGTGTGTGTGCAGCAGTCCACATGGTTGTGTGCACCTGGGTGGGTAGGTCTTGTGGACGCGATCACTGTGGGTGGTCACACACCATCACAAAGGCATGCCCCATGGCCGTATGCCATGCACAGTGGGTGGGTTGCATGGGGCTGTGCATTCACAGCTATTGACTCTGCTCCCTTGTCCTAGGTGGACAGCAGCTGCAGGAAATACGAGCAACACTGCAAGGAGATCCTACAAGTTGCCAGGGCCTCCCTGCAGATCCTGGAAAGGATTGACCATGTGGGAGTCTGATGGAGGCATGGCGGGAGGAGCAGCCAGAGTGGGGAGCGGGGCTCCTGCTGAGCATACTTATGCCCCTGATTTTCCCTACCCTCCTGGACCCACCCTCACACCCCTCCTTCCCTCTACCATTTGTTCACCCCTGCCCCGTACCCACCCCCACCTTGTTTGTGGCCCTCCCCCCAACCTTTTGTAAATATATATAAATAGTTTTGTGTGATTTTTTACAATACATTTGCTTTGATATACCTAATGTGGTGGTCTCTGTTTTGCAGTTGGCTATAGGTGCTCAGCTGCAGTGGTGTGCATGGCGTCAGGGGTGGTGCAGTCATTTGCATGTGTGTGTGTCCATGGGGAAGTGACTATGGTGTGGGGGTAGCTATCAGTCACTGTCTGTGGTGTGTGTGTGTTGTTCCCTGTGCACTGGATGACTGTGTGCAGTGGTCCATGGTGCATGCTCTGTGTCCATGGTGCACCTGTCAGCCCGTCCATGGCCTGTGCAGCTGACACCCTTGCATGTCTGTGACGTGCACTGTCCGCTGGCATGTCAGTGGTGGCTGTCCATGCAGGACAGCCATTGTACCCATCATAATGCCAGGTTGCCTCCTGTCACTGGTGTGGTGCATGTCTGCCTCAGGTGACACTGTGGCCTCTGCTGTTGTTGTCCCATCTCCATGCTGTGGCTTGTGTGTGTTGCAGGAGATGTGCGCCACTGTCTGTCACTTGTGCTCCGGGTAAATGCTGGTGGTGTACAGCTCCACAGTGCCTGCGCAGGGTGGCTGGCACTCCTGTGCCATGGAGGAGTGCTGGCCATGTGTACATGGTTTCCATGGCCACACGTTGGGGGCTTGGTTGCCCCGTAACTGTGTCCCTGTGTTGGTGTGCCCTTGGGTATGGGTTGGTGTTTGTCCATGCACTGTGTTGCATCCGGTGTGGTGCATGCTTCCATGCACCACTGTGGGTGTCTGCACTAGCTGTTGTGGCCAGTGCTGGGTCGGGGTGTGTCCTTGGGAGGGTGTGCAGGGTGCTGTACCACTGGTGGTGGGGTCCGGGGGTATGCCCTGTCACATGTGGGGTACCTCCTGTGCCGATGCATAGTCGGTCTGTCAGCTGTACCTCGGGGGGGATGTGCGTGGTGGCACTGTGTATGCAGTCATTGCATTGCTGTGTGCTGCCACCCGCTGATGGGTGCTCATGGTGGGGCTGCCTTGCATGGTTCTGCGGTGCACAAGGTTGCATTGTCACAGTGGGGGTGGTGGCATGCATGGGGTATCCTGCACTGGTGGATGCTGCTCCTGAGCAGGGTGTCTGGGGGTCATGGTGCAGGGCGTGCTCTGCATTGGTGGGAAGGTGTGGCATGGGGTGGTGGGCCCTCCTTGTGTGCCAGTCACAGCTTGCCAGGGGGTGTGATGGGGTACCATGGCTCACCTGTGGGTTGGTTGCTGGTCTCCATGGGCCAGTGGTTATTCTAGCCCTCCCCCCAGTTGTGCAGTGCATGGGGTGTGGAGGGACAATGTCTGTTCTGCTGTGTGTTCCTCTGCCCATCTGTGGCATGGGTGGTGGGTCCCTGCATCCCTGGTTGTGCTGTTGCATTGCTGCCCTGCTGCTGGGGGCATCCCTGGTTGCACTATGGTGCATCTGGACTGCTCAGCTGAACATCCCATGTTGCGCTATGGTGCATCAGATATGCTCAGCTTCACCTCCCTAGTTGCGCTATGGCGCTGGTGGTGTGATATTCAGTCGCTCGGCTATAGGCTTATCTTGGCCCACGCAGGTTTTGAATATCGTGCCTCTTGCGCATGAGCGCAATGGACTTGTGCTTGCTCCTTCTGTTGCACACTTTTTGGGCACAGTTTGAATATCTGGGCCAGTGAGTATAAGTCATTTGAAATGTAAGATTAATGTGTATAGTTTGTGTAATAAAATGAATGAACTAATGGCAGTTTTTAATACATAGCTGTATGCAAAAGTCTGTGGTCTGATACCATGTACTGGGGTACACATATAGAGGGCTAAGACCTACTCAACCAGAACAGACCTCAGCATGCGAACATACAAAATTTGCCAGCAGATAAAGGCCTTGTCGTAGGTAGGTGAACAGATGCAAATTGCAGCAAATAAATTGAATATTTATTCATAAATAAGCGGACTGAAAATGACAAAACAAAAATAATTTAAACAAATCAACCAAAGAAAGCTAGGAGTTACAGCATCACATCCCCATTCAAAGCTGTACTTTATACAAGAGAGTTCTCTGTATCAACACTCCATCTTATCTGCCTATCCAACCTAAATGTGCACCTTAAATACCCAAATATGTGACATGTGATGACTTAGCTCCACCCCATACTTTAATTTGCATATACATTTAATATTTAAGTTGAAAATATTATATTCATAATAATGAGATCCCTTTAATACACATCATTAACTTAAAAATAGTTCAAAAAGTGAATTAGTCTTTTGTTAGTTTTTTAGTCACTTGTTCAGCTTCCAGAAGCACCTCCCCTTTCAATGGCAGCATAAAAGTGATTTGCTAGAGGCCGGCTGGCTCTTAAGGAGTGCTACCTTGATGGGAACGGTGCACAGCATACCACACATTGAGTTGGCATCAGAAAATCCCTCGCTCTTGAAAGGTTTCAGGTTAGTCCCAAAAGAGCTCTGTTTCAGCTCCTGTGGTTGAGTAGAATGCAGAAAAGCATTTATTTTATAATCTTTTCTTTTTGGGGCTTTAGAAAATAAACAAACAACTTTGCGACTGTGCATGCGTTCTAGTAGTACGTGCAGTGCTAGCACTTCACAATCTGCCTATTGCATAAACACAGAAACGGGAACCTGCCTCATTCATTCAGGGGCTCATATTAAAGTCTAGCAATGGGGAAAATGCTCAATGCATGAAGTCACTACTGGGCATTTTCCTCGTATGTCACAGACAGCAAACCGAGGCTTGGCTCTGGAACAAGGAGCCTTGGAGCTTGTGGTGCAATCTCAAAACATGAGATACTCATACAGAGTATCTTTTATTAAAACAGGGGCTGAATTAATTACAAACCCAGAAAATAAAGCCCCGTGGAGCATAGACAGCTCCATCTAGGTATTTACATGAATTGTTACAGGGGGAAATAGGAGTAAAAGACTCCAAATGTTTAAACAAACAAACGCAGGGCATTATTGGACTAATTAAGGGCAACAGTCCAGATGTCCCCATTTTATTATTTCAGTTCCTTCTTCTGGATTCTAAAGTTTGCTAGGGATTCTAGAAAAACCCAGGAGACAATAAAACAAACATAAAATGATAAACACTTAACAAGACACATAAAAACAAAGTGGGTGGCCAGCCCAACAAACAACACATAAGAGACAGCACATATAGGGGTGGGATATTCAAAAGGGTTGTGCCATGCGAAATAGGGTTGCGCATGCGCAGGTCCGAAATTGTGCCATCTCTGCGATATTCAGCAGGAGGCAGTTGCGCCACCACTGAAAACAGGCTGAGCAACAACGCAATGCAAATGAAGGCATACGCAATGGAAGGGGGTGGACCAATGCATAAAGAGCGCAATGCGATATTCAAAGACCTGCGCAATGCGCAACAGTGGATGAGCTGGAAGGTTTGCCATGCCGGAAATGAGCCAAAATAAAAAGGCTCAAGGAAGAGGCGCAAGAACGCTACAGGGAAGCCACATGAGGCAGGGAGAAAGAGAGTGCGACAGTGGCAAACAGTGCAGACCAGGGAGTGCACAGGAGAGAAGAGGGACAAAGGAGGGTGTGTTGGGCCACAGACTGCAGAGGCCAGTAGGTGTACCCAGTGCAGTGGAGGTAGCAGTCAGGACAGCGGGGGTAACACTGCAAGAACAGCCGGGGGCGAACACAAGCCAGGGACATGGACAGTGCCAGCTTCCTCATGGAAGCTGTAATGAAGGGGGTGAGAAGGCATGCTGCAGGGGGACGTGGCAGTGGAAGGGCCCATCAGCGGTATGCTCCAAACAGGCAGTACCGTGCCCACGTCAGCTTTGAGCTGTACACGGATGTAGAGATCGTGGGCCGGTACCACCTGAACAGGGCAATACTGAGGCAGCTCTGTGAGCTGTGCAGTGATGTGATGCAGGCACCCTCACGACGGAATCATGCTCTGTCAGTGGAGACAAAGGTAACAGCCTGCATGCACCTGCTCACCACGGGTACCTTCCAGAGGCCGACAGGGGGACACCACAAGCATAACACAGTCGGCCACGTCACGCATCCTCACCCAGTTCCTCAGCGCACTGCTGCCACATGCTGTGGAGTACATCCATTTCCCTAGCACCGCGGCAGAGCGTACAGCAAACATGCAGGAGTTCCACAGGGTAGCACATATGCCTGGCATGCTAGGGGCAATAGACTGCACCCATGTGGCTATTCACACACCACCTGGCCCCGATGGGGCCGCATACAGAAACAGGAAGGGTTTTTCGAGTGTCAACTGCCAGGTGGTGTGTGATGCCAGTGGGCGCATAATCAATGTCTGTGCCACACACCCTGGCTGAGCACATGATGCCTTCATATGGTATCAGTCCGCACTGTGCCATTGATTCGAGAGTGGGGACATCCCCACAGGCCAACTAGTGGGTGAGTACACATGTAGGAAGTGCAAACTTGGGGCAAGGGTGGGAATGCCACAGGTGCCATGGTAGTGGCACACAGGGATATGGGCATTATGGACCTGAACATGATACTTATCTCCACTATCTCCACACAGGTGACAGCAGATACCCACTCTGTCCCTGGCTGCTCACACTGCAGCCCCATGACCCCCATTGCAGCAGCGCTATAATGAGGCACATGCCACCACCGCGCCAACATCATGGTGGGTGTTTGGGATGCTTAAGGCATGTTTCCAATGCCTAGACACCTCCGGCAGTGCCCTACAGTACAGCCCCTCAATGGCCTGTGGGATATTCCTGGCCTGTTGTATCCTGCACAACATGGCCAAAGACCATGGAATAGCCATACAGGTCGAGGAGGGGGACAGCGATGGGGACACCAGTGACACCGGTGATGATGGTGATGAGCAGCCCCCCCTAGGACGGCGGGACCCCCGACTGATCCGGCAGGCCCAGCTGCACTGGGACACCATCATGGAGGAGCATTTTGCATGACACTGGTAAGTCAAGGGGCCATGTGCAACCAACACTGTCTAGGCGCAACCCACAGGCATGCAGGGTAACACACCAGGGGTGCATGATGGCAAGGGGAGTTGAAGGGTCCAGGCACACAAACACACCATCATGGAGGGATGAACAGTCATCTGGACACACACACACACACACACACACACACACACACCAGGCATAAAGCGTACACGGGCAGGTGCACAGCAGAGCAGGAACAGACATGGCAAACACACAGAGCAATGGACCACCCCCACCACCTGTACTGTCCAAGTACGTGTGTCAGATGCTGGGCACCCTTGCACCTTGGTGTACAGTACAATGCAGGCATCATCATGCACACGCACCTGTGGACAGCAGTTGGGTGGGTGTGCAGGTGGTCCGTGTGTTGGCGTGTTGGGCAGGGCACCCACCAGTGCACTGCCCACCATGACAGACATTGCACACAGGGCAGCATCAGACAGGGCCTGCACTGGGACACAGGTCACTCAGGTGGCACTGTGCCACGGCCACCTCGGATGCATGGGCGGCCCCGCCGTGACCCAGCAGCACTGGCAGGCTGATCATGGGCCACATGGGGTGGCACCGATGGACCACTAGGGGTCCCACTGCGCAATCGCGACCGTGTCCACACAGGGGTGTGCAGCATGCCGAACATACCTGCATCAGGTGTGCTCGGGATGCCCACAGCAGAACCAGCGTCCGACAGGCTGGGTGTCGCGCCAGCGCCAGAATGGGGTGGGCCTTGGCTGTGTGGGTGGTGTGGTACAGGAGCACCTGACTGTGTGCTCAATGCGGCCATGACAGCGACCAATGCCTGGGTCTGCCTGTCAATGGTGGCAGTCACATCCATCCGCATTTGGACCATCTCTGCAAGGATCATTGCATTGTCCCTGCTGTGCCACTCCACAGCCATGCACAGTGCCTCCATGGATGTTGCAACCCGCATCTGCTGCTGTACTGATGCCCGCAGCAGGCGGGTGTGCTCATCAAATGGGACGTCTGCCACATCGTCAATCTGTCCCCCAGGGTATGGAAGGTCCTGATGCTCAACACCCCTTGAGGATGGGCACTGTTCACCAGGACCAGGTATGGGCATGTCAACAGGCAGTGTGCATGTGCCACCGCTGGACCCTGTAACCCCAGACCTGGTGGATGACTGCTGCTGCTGCTGCTGCCCCTCCAACTGCTGTGCCCCAGGGACCACACGTTCCACTGCTGTGGCCGCAACAGTGCCAGAGACCTGCACAGCCACCAGTGCTGCCCCACTGGTGCTGACAGGCACAGCCTGGGACTGTGCTGATGTGCTTGCACACACGTTGGAACCAGCTAGGTCCAAGGGCACATGCTGGCCTGCTGTGTGTCTGTTATGAGACACACACATGTCACTGCCCATTGCAGTCCTTGCATCATCAATGATGCAGGTTCGTGCAACAGCCACAGTCACGGCGTGCTGGCATGCTTGCATGCCAGACTGCTGAGACACAGGATGTGTACCCCCCACACCTGACTCACCGACAACAGAGGTGGCAGCCAGGCGTGCATGCTGGTGCAGTGCAAGCCGGCTGGCGACAGAGGTGGATGGACTCTCCTCCAACTCTGGCAGGTCTTCCTCACTGCATGGTCCCACCACCACCGTCCCCTGCAGACGAACAGGATCTGTAACAGAAAGTGAGGACATGTTAGTGCATGTGATCAACCTCCCCCCCCCAACACCACCACCATGTCATACCGTGCAGTGATGGGCTTCCACCTGTCTGGAATCCACCTCCTGGTACGCCCTCTGTAGCACTCCGCTGCATTGATGCAGCCAGTCGGTCCTCAGCCGGGGTCAGCTCCACCACCGCTGGCTGGCCCCCGCCTGTGCCAGCGCGTGCAGCCCTGAGGGCTGCCACCTTCTCTTTCACCCTTCTGCGGTCTGTCCCTACCTTCTTTTTGCATT
Organism: Neoceratodus forsteri; assembly: GCA_016271365.2. Taxonomy (NCBI): domain Eukaryota; kingdom Metazoa; phylum Chordata; order Ceratodontiformes; family Ceratodontidae; genus Neoceratodus; species Neoceratodus forsteri. The sequence continues at coordinate 1,608,327,313 of CM057449.1, forward strand.
CCTGCACGGAGCGCTGGTGGCTTCCGTGCAGGTTCACCACCCGAGCTATCCCCTCCCATGCAGCCGCACAGGCCTGAGGGGTGCCACGCTGTCCACTCAGTAGTGGATCCTCTTCCAGGTAGGCCTGGAAGAGTGCCTCTGTCTCCACCTTGGTGAAGTTGGGCCTCCTCCTTCGCCCACCATCCTCACCCTCACCTTGGCTCTGCTCGGTCATGTCAGTCTGTATGGGTGGAAGTGGACACCTGTCACTGTGCAGTCTAGAGCGTTATCCCATGACCATTGCCCGGAACATCACACGGCTTGCAACTCACCTCTCACCTGCAGTACCCGACTCTGGCCAGCGCAGTCCACTGTCGCATATTTATAGCACAATGCATGCAAATTAGGAGTGGAGCAATTGTAATGAGATGCTAATCGCGCCACTGCGCCTTTGAATGGCTGATCAGATGATTTGCATGTGTTGGCTGAATATCACGCCGTTGCGAGTTGCGCAATATGGTTGAGCCGGCTGAGCCAATGGCGCTTTTATGTGACTGCGTAGTACACCACATTGCGCATGCCCAGGTAGCTTACGCAGGTGTCTGCCGCACTGATGACATGCTGTGCGCGATCAGCACTTCCGGACATGGCCACCATTGTGCCAGTGGTGCTACAGCGCTGGTCACCAAATGGTGCTGTGGCACAACTGCGCAATAGTCCACTGTGGCACTGGCACGCAGGTGACCGATCGCGCAGGACGTGTAGACATCCGATGGCACTGTGTGTGGCCTTGCGCCACTGACCCATGACCTTGTGCCCGACCTTTACCCCCTGGTGCTGTACGTCTGGCACGTGTACGGCTCTATCGCGCTGTTCGATGACAGCATGATGTGGACCGACGGCGCTGTACGGACAGTGCGATAGGGACTTATTGACTTGTATTGTGCAACATTTCCACATGGGGTTGCCGCGCTGCGGAGCACCATATTGCCACTGTATAACTCTGGAATGGCACGCAGGAGAGCTCGACAGTGGGGGGCCTTGGAGCTGGCAAACCTGGTGGCTGTGGTGGAGCCACACCATGGGACACTGTTTGGGGGAGTGCCCTTGCAGATGGCATGCACCCATGTGTGGCAGCAGGTGGCAACTGCCCTAGAGCAGGCCACTGAGCAGAGGAGGACTCCTGAGCAGTGCAGGCACCGCTATAGTGACCTGCAAAGGAGGGAGCGTGCTCTGCTGGAGTGCTTCAGGGATCATGCCAGGAGGGGCATTGTGCTTAGGCCAGGTGGGTGTGCTGTGTATGCACAGGTATTGTTCACATGGGTGACACTGTGTAATGTGACCTGTGCATGGGGGTGGGTTGGGCTATGGTTTGCTGTGAGGGTGTTTGCAGGTGTGTGCTGTTTGGGTCTGGTTGTGGTGGCAGGCACACTCAATGGGGCAAGGGGCTGTCTGCTTTGGGATCTCACTGATGTGTTTCTCTTCATTTGTCTCCCACAGGCGTGGAGGAGCGGAGGCGGGCCCAGGCTGAGGCCTGGGATGGCAGTGCCAGGGTGGCTGGCGAAGGAGGTGTGCCACAGCCGCAGCAGCAGCAGCCACAGCCACAGCAGCAGCAGCCGCAGCCGCACCAGCACCTGCAGCAGCGACTTGTTGAGGGTGAGTATCATTACATCATGGATGCTATTGCATGCTGGGGGGGGCATGGCCACCTTCCATGGACGACACTACCATGCACGCAACATGTGACAGTCTTCACTGTCCAGTGGCACTGCATGTGTGTGTGTGCATCACTGGTGATCCATGCATGTACTGGGCACATGGCTGTGACACTAGCATCCCACCACGTAGCCACGTCACTGGGCAGCCTTGGTTGTGCTGTGATGGACATGGGCGGTGTGTGTGTGCAGTGGTACACATGGCTGTTGCTGCCTGGTTGGGCATGTCTTGTGCACGGTCACTGTGGGTGGGTGCAGTCCATCACAGGAGTGGGGCACTTGGCTGTATGCCATGCATGATGGGTGGGATTCAGGGATGTGGACAGTCACAGCCATTGACTCTGATCCCTTGTCCTAGGTATCCAGATCCTGCACCAGATGGAGCGGGGACTGCAGAGGCTCACTCAGGTGGCCATCAACACCCACAGCATACTTCTTGATTTGCAGCGGCATGGGATACAGTGCCGGAGGAGGCCCCGGGCACAGCACCAGGCAGGAGGGTGGCAGGCTGCCAGGTGGTAGCTGGACATCAGCGCACCCCACCTTCCCTCTCCCGGTTGTTCACCCCTGCCCCTTACCCACCCCTACCTCATACCCATACCCCACCCCTGCTTTGTAAATATGTGGTTGATTTGTTGTTCTGGTTATTGATCTTCATAATACATTTATATTTTGATATGAATATGGTGGTGGTCTCTGATTTGCAGCTGGCTATTGGTGCTCAGTTGCAGTGGTGTGCATGGCATCTGGGGTGGTATGGTCATGGGTATGTGTGTGCGTGTGTGTGTGTGGGGTGGTGTCTCTGGTGTGGGTGTGGCTTCCAGTCAGTATTGCCGTGTGCTGCCACCCACTGCTGGGTGCTCATGGTGGGTTTGGCTTGTATAGTTCTGTGGTTCACGAGGTTGCAGTGTGCCGGGGGGCCTGGGTATTCCTGCAGTGCTGGTCACTGCACATGAGTGGTGTCTTGGGGTCACAGTGCTGGGTGTGCTGTACACATGGGGGGCTGCTGGACACTGGGGTGGTCCGCCTCCTTTGTGTGCCACTCTCAGCTTGCCAGTGGGTGTGCTGCAGTAACACGGCCGGGACGTGCTTTCTTTGCTTGTCCCCATGGTCCGGTGGCTGTTCCATCCCTCCCCCAGTTATGCTGTGCTTGGGGTGTGGGGGTACATTGTTGGTTCTGCAGTGTGTCCCTGTGACCATCTGTGGCATGGGTGGTGGGCCCCTGCCTACCTCCCTGGTTGTGCAGTTCCATTGCTCTGCTGCTGGGGGTCTCTTTGCTTGCACTATGGTGCCTCCAGACTGCTCAGCTGGGCTGCCTTTGTTGCGCTATGGTGCATCATCTCTGCTCAGCTTCCCCTTTCTGGTTGCGCTATGGCGCAGGTTGTGCGATATTCAGATGTTGGCTGCTTGCGCTATTTGTCGTGCTCCATGTTTGAATATCGCATGTGTTGCGCTTGTGCGCAATTGACTTGTGCTTGCTCCTGCTGTTGCGCACTTTTTGGGCGCAGTTTGAATATCTGGCCCATAATAAATGAATATCCCAGAATCCACTATCTTTCCAGCATGAGAGGAATAAAAATAATATAAATGGAGAAATGCAAGTGGGGGGGGGTTACTCTTTCACATTCCTCCCCACGAAAAACCAAACTAGTAGTTTTGGTTTACAATAATTTCTCCTGAGGGAATACCTGTCATCAGATCTCTCACTAGGAGAGATGGAGCCAGAGCCCACCCCCACCCAGGGCTCCACCTCAGGGTCCCTATTAATACAAAAAAAACTATCATGAAATATATATCCCTTCATGATCGACTACAAACATTACCCTGAGGTCCAATGACAAGTATCTATGTTCTCCATCCCATAAGGGGAAATGAAGTCATCATTACTATGAGCTGTACCCTTCCGGTGTTTTGTGATAAATCTATACGGTTGTAAAGAAAGATACCATTGCATAATGAGAGGGTTCTTATCCTTCATGACATGTAACCAGCACAACAGGTTATGATCTGTCCATAGCTCGAATTCTGCACCCCATAAGTAAAACCAGAGGGTGTCTATGGCCCATTTGATGGCCAAACATTCCTTTTCTATGACAGAATAATGTGTTTCTCTTTCATGCATTTTTACAGCTTATATAAATGATAGGATGTTCTACTCCATCTACGACCTGAGTTAGCACAGCCCCTATTCCATGGTTAGATGCATCAGTTTGAAGAATAAAAGGCTGTGTAAAATCAGGTGTTCTTAAAATAGGAGCGGAGCAAAGCTTAGCTTTGATAGTCTGAAAAGCATCCTCACATTCATCTGACCATTTAATCTTTTCTGGATTCCTTTTCTTTGTTAAATCAGTTAATGGTCCAGCTAAAGTGGAAAAATTGGGTATAAATCTTTGGTAGTTTTATTTATTTTATTTTATTTATTTTTTGTTGACCGGGTAAGTGCACTAGACAAATCCTGCCTATTTTCAGGCATGACCCAGAGGAGGGGGATACAGATGAATGCCAACTGACCTTGAACCAGATTAAGCTGTCGGTGGTATTTTTAGAGAATGAGGGAAATTTGGCCAGGACACCCGGGAAATTCCCCTACTCTTTTCGAGGGTGGTGCTGTCCATCCGAGGAGATGGAGGAGCCCAGTCAGTCAGAGGAGCTCAAAGAGGAAGGCTGTGAGTACGCGACTCCAACCTGTTTGGAAGATGCACCTGTAGCGAACAAAGAGGTTCGAAGCCAGGAGACTGCAATAAGCCAGATATGTGAGGAAATGATAATATCTGATGGAAATAATATGGATATAGAAGAAGAGGACGAAATGGTTTTAGCCGAGGAGCTAAAAAAGAAAAAACAACATCTTTTGGACTTAATTTCGATGGCTGAAAAAGATTACCAAACTTGTCAGCAGAAACTCAAAGTGGAAAGGAACAAGAGGAAATGCTCCCCTGTAAGCCCGAATTATGAAGGAGGCAAGCGCTTTGAACAACAAATGGAAGACGGAGGGAGTTCGAATCCCGCTACAAGGAAAATTTCGGTTCAGGTACAGAAATCTAAAACTATGAGTCCATTAGAACCTTGGTCCCCTGGAGAAGCATTAGTAAAAGCGGGCTGGGAATGGGATGGAAACAAGTGGGTCCCGGACCCTTTAATTCGATTCCTGGAACTAGTAATTCATTACCTTTAGGTCAAAAAATAAAGAACAAACTGGGAAAACTCTTCAAATTTCAGAGTCCCAATTAGACAAAAGTGAGGATCTGCGATCCCAAGCTGAGGCTATTGTTTTTCAGAAGCATAGAGGCGTCATGGATGGACAGGAGACATGTTTGACAAACAACCTTCTGCACCAGAGATAGAGGTTCCTTCTATACTTCAGCGCACAACAGAGCCTGTACCTACAGAAGGATCTTTACAAACAATAAGAGAGAAAGAAAACAACGAGTCAGTAAGTGTTTTAAATATGGGAGAGGAACCAGCGAAAACTTTTGCTGGCCTTTTTAGAAAACCTGTTGAGTTGGCAAAACGCAGATTCCTAGTAAGACTGAGATACATTGGGCAGTTATCAATAGCCCCAGACCGTGTTTGGGTGGGCAAAAGTTTATTAATAGACTCTATGTTATTTTCACCAAGTGAAGTGTATGCACTAATTCATCCACCAGGAGATCGCTATTATGATGTCAGTTTTTTGTACTGAAATGTCCTTAGATAAGTTTTGGAGGCTTTATTATAGTTTACAGAATAACGAAAAATGGAAAAACTTTTAAGCTATCCCAATAACTAAACCTACAGTTAAAACAGTGACAATATTATTCCAAACTGAAGGCATGAATATATCTGACATTATGTTTTGGTTAGAGAAAAAATGCTATGTGCAGGACAAACCTCACCCAATTTTGGATGTTAATGGTTTTTGGACAGGAGGATGGACTTTCCGTGTCAGACTGATTCATGATGCCGAGGGCATACAACATTTGCCCAGCTCTTTCTATTTGGGAAGGGATAGGGGTATTATATTTTATGCAGGTCAACCTAAAAGTTGTTTCAAATGTGGTTCATTATCCCATTTAAATACAGCTTGTAAGCAGGTCCGGTGTTTTCACTGTGGGATGTTGGGGCACCAAATATCAGAATGTACAAGTCCTCCTTTATGCAGTTTATGTAATGAAACAGATCATGTATTTGCAGACTGTGCATGGAAACACACTGAGACTAATGAGACCTCAGACCAAGAACATTTGTTAGCACAAGCTCATAGTTCTCAAACAGAATCTGAGAACATTGAATCAGGAACAAGGGTAGGAGAGAAATGTAGGGGAAGGGGAAGAGGGGGAGGCCCCAGTAATGGAAGAAGACCTAGCTCAAGATCAAGGTCTGAGGGATCAGGTAATTCTATGCCACAAGAATTTCCTTTAACCTCGAGTGTGGGTCTAGGCAGCAAAGATATGTCTACCCCTTTTGTTACCCCTCATGGATCCCCCGTCCTGTCTACGAGGCAGTTGAGCAATGATCAGGATGTTTCTTTAAGTGTAAAAGAGAAAGAGGGTTATCAAGAAAGAGAAGCATTGGTAGAAAGTGTTTCTATCAGGGATTCTCCGAACTCCCCTTTGCCTCTATCTAATAGATATTCTATTTTTGCAAGTTGGGGAGAACAAATGGAAGAAAGTTCTCTAGTTTTAAATCAGAACCCTAATGAATTTAGTGCAGAATCCTCTAAAACCTGCACGGGGCGCCCTGGTAAGCAAAAAACACTAGAGGTGGTTAAGCGTGTGACCAGGTCTAGTAATAAACCATTTAAACCCCCTTCCTAAATCTTCTTTTCCTTTAACTATAACATCCCTAAATGTTAATAGTATTAGATCGTATGTAAAGCATTTAACAACTTTTGAGATACTTTCGGAATTAAAATACGACGTGTATCTTTTACAGGATACTCGATTGTATACTGTGTCAGAAATAGCTGAAGCTAGAAATCAGTGGAGGTGGGGTGCGTCATTTTGGTCTTTAGGTGAAGATTTGTGCAGTGGTGTGGGGGTATGCTTTAACACTTTCGAAGTAAGTTTACTTCGAACTGTTGAAATTGAGCCTGGTAGAGCTTTAATGATAGATGTGAGGATAAAAGATACCTCCTGTCGTATAATTTCAGTGTATGGACCGCAGGTGAAGTCTGCGAGAATCGATTTGTTATACAAAATACGACCGTACTTGTACAAAAAAGGGTTGTTAATTTTAGGAGGAGATTTTAACATTAATTTTGAACGGAAAAAGGAAACAGGGAAGCAGTATTGTGATAAATCTTGTTTATCCTCTATTCTGGATCAGGCAGGGCTAAAAGATGCACATAAGAATGGGAAAAATTTAAGTAAATCTACTTTCTTTAAAGGGAAATTAACACCTCGGATAGACTTTATATTTGTGCCTGAGAGGTTACAGATAGAGGACTAATTTACATTCCAGTGGAAACTTCGGATCATATATTAATTGGAATTAAGGTGAGCACCCTCCAGAATAGGGAACAAGGGCCAGGATTTTGGAAGCTTAATGTTCTGTGTTTAAAAGAAATATCAGTAATCTCTGATATAAGTATGATAATAAAAGATCAAATTTCCACGATGGGTTTATTCAAAGATTTAGGAAGTTGGTGGGGAGCCTTAAAAAGATGCCTGATTGGTTACTTCCAATATAAAGGAAGAGCAATGGCGAGATTGAGAAACAGTAATTATTTGAAGTTACGTTGGTCATTGCAATCTCTATTGTCCTCTCAACATGAAAGTGCAGGATCTATCCAAAGAGATTAAATATATAAGATGCAGATGTCGTCTTTCCAGTATGATCGTATGAAATCCTTAAGTCAAGAACAAAAATTAGGGACCCAAGGAAAACCGCTCAGGTGAATCCCTTTTAGCATGTCAAGCTAGATCGAACAAGCGTCTATTTTGGGGCTGTGGGAAAAAAGGGGTTCAGGTTTATGACAATAGGGGAATAATAGATTTTTAGATGAATATGGAAAGCACTTTTGGGACGCAAGGGACCCCTTCTAATTTTATACCCCATTTATTAGAAGTCGTAAATTTCCAAAATAGAGTCTGATTTCAAATCTAAAATGGTAGCGGCTTTTACTGAGATAGAAATGAGTAATGTGATATCTACATTAAAAAAATACCTCACCCGGTTCTGATGGGCTACGGAGAAGTATATAAAATATTGTGGGAGTTAATGCCAAAGGAATTATTAGCGGTATATAACTTATTTTGGAAGATATGCTGCTACCTACTCAAATGTATGAGGGATTACTTATTTTCCTTTTAAGAAAGGTGATAGAATGGACATTAAAAATTGGAGACCTTTAACTCTTTTAAATATAGATTTCAAGATATTTGCTAAACTTTGGGAAATAGATTATCTTTGATAGGCAGAACTTGATACATGTACAGCAGTTCTGCGCAGTGCCTGGGAGACATTTAACAGATGCTTTAATTCTGATCAAAGAAATTATGTCAGCAGGTAAAAACCCAGTTAATGGGTTAGAAGGATATCTGGTTAGTATAGACCAATCAAAAGCTTTTGACGAAGTGTCACACAATTATCTATGGGAATGTCTGAAAGCTTAAGGGATACCTGTTCAATTTGTGAATTGGGTACAACTATGTTATGCATTGGCTATGGTTATTCCACTAGAAAACGGGTGGAGAGGTAGACCTCACAGTGTGGTGAAAGGAGTCAGACAGGGATTCCCACTCAGCCCAATTCTGTACATGTTTGCTTTAGATCCTGTGCTGAGAATTATATGTAGGTCGCCTTTAATTAGACCCATTGTAAAATATAATATTAATTTTCCTAAATTAATCGTTTATGCAGATGATATTTGCTTAGTGCTGCCCAATAGTGAGGCTATAGAATTAGCATATGAACTACTTAAGATCATAGGGAAAACCATAGGAGCAAAAATTAATGAGGAAAAAACTAAATGTGTGGCGATAGCAGGATTTCCTGAAAATCCTGTTTGGGCAGGAAGATTTAAAGTAGAGCAAGCACCATGCAAAATTTTGGGAATTTATTTTGGGGGCAAAAATAGTGATTGGGATAATTGGCAAGAGGTATTAAAGGAAGCAAATCTAAAAGTGACTCAATGGAATAAACACAGATTGGTTAAGAAGAAATGCATTTATTTGGTGAAAACATACCTTATTCCAATTTTTTTGTTTATAAGCAACATTTTTTATATCCCTAAAATGCTTGAAACGTCTTTGATGAGATGCTTTTTTAGTGGTATATGGGGCAGTCGTTTAAATGCTATTAAAAGAAATACACTGTTTTTGGGGATAAAAGAGGGTGGATTGGGGATGGTAAATCCATTTGTTTTCTTTTTTACTATTTTCTTATATAATAACTTGATTCCTGTTATCAGAAATAATTCTCAAGCATGGGTTTTCTTAATAAACCTTCATCTAAAGGGTATATTGAGAGAATGGGAAGAAGGATGTTTTGTGCATTTTAATAAAAGGAGGCCTCCGTTGCAAGATACTTGGAGGTCGGTATTTGATTATATCAGAAAATGGGATGTGAGTTGGACATTAGCTAAGAAGCTTAATAGAAGAGGAATGTATAATTTTATTATGGGCTCCTTTTTCTCAGATTCCCCTTTCAGTCATTTCCCTGAGGTAGTAAGTTCTGGTTTAGGTCACTATTTAACAAATGGTCGCATACCGGAACAGATGTGGGATATTTTATGGCTGGGAGTACATGGTAAAATCAATGTACGCAATAACCAAAGACATAAACCTTTACAAGAGAGATATTGTCCAAGAGACAAGTGTATTATTCAATTAGAGACAATGGACCATTTATATTATGATTGTTGGTATGTAAAAGAATTTTGGGACATCCTAAAAGAAAGGTGGAAGGATAGCCTAAAACTCCCACCAGTAAAGGTGAGCTTGTATTATGGCTTTTTTGCTAATGAACAACGAAATGACAGATATAGTACTTTACAAGTAATACATGTATCTTTTATACTGGCTATGGATTAGCCGCTGTAGATTATTACTACAGCAGCAGTTCTTGCCCCCTTTTACATTGATTATGATAATAGAATCTGATATAAAGAAATTAATGTTTATAGAGAGGAATATAATTCCTAGAAGTAAATGGAAATCTTATTGGAAGGATTTCGATTTTCTACTGGATTAGATCGGGGGGGAAGATATTTACTTTGGAAAAAAAAGGGGATGGTAAAATAGAAGATGGATAAGGAAATAAGTGTAACATTAATTTTATTTTGAAAAATTGTTAAAAATGTATATGGATGTTTAAGGATTGCCTTATATTTTGTAAGAAATGTTTTGAATATAATAAAAAATTCCCCTACTCTTTTCGAGAAGTGCCATGGGATCTTTAACATCCACCTGAACTACCACCAATCCAGGCAGATGGGACCTTGGTTTAACGTTTCTTCCGAAAGATGGCACCTCAGAAGTGCAGCACCCCTCTCATGCTGCACTACAGTGTCAGTACTGGGATATTAACCCAAGTGCCAGATGTGAGAACTGAACCCACAGCCCTCTGATGTTCCAGCCTCAGAGGTGAGTGTGCTACCTACTGAGCAACTGACACTGACAGCCAGTAGCCAGCAAGTCCTAGAAAGGAACGCACATCTTTTTTCTTAAGGGGTCTAGGGCTGCTTGCTACTGCCACTACTTTACTTATTTCCGGCTTTATGGTTCCATTACCGATCTGGAATCCGAAATATTTTGCTTCCTGCATTGCTATGGCACACTTTTTAGGATTTATAGTTAGCCTGGCTTCAGTTATTGTAGTCAATACATCTGTCAGATGTTTTATATGTTCCTCCCAGGAAGTACTGAATACAAGAATGTTGTCTAGGTAGGCAGCACTATAAGTAGTGTGAGGGGTTAGTCAAGTGTCCATTACCCTTTGAAATGTGGCTGAGGCCCCATGAAGACCAAATGGCATAACTATAAAGTGGAATAGACCTAAAGGAGTACTAAATGCAGTTTTCTCCTTATCCACCTGGTCCAAAGGTATCTGCCAATAACCTTTTGTTAAGTCTAAGGTACTAATGTACCTGGCACTCCCTAGATGGTCAAGGATATCATCGATGCGGGGCATCGGATAGCTGTCAAATTGGGATACTGTATTTAGTCTCCTAAAGTCTAGGCATATATGTATGCCTCCTTCCTTTTTTTTTCTACCACTACCATGGGAAAACACCATTCACTATGTGATGGTTCAATGATACCCATTTCCTGCATTTTCCTTACTTCCTGAGTAACATCTTTTCTCACCCTTTCAGGAAGCCTGTAAGGTTTTTGTCTCAGGGGTTGTGTGTTCGTTACCCTTATGTGATGAGTAGCATGCTTGATCTTCCCTGGTGTACCTGTAAAAGTATTTTTAAATCTGTCTATATTATAATCTAGCTCATTTCTCTGGTCCTCAGCTAGATTATGATTAATCTGTAAATCAGTAATCTGTCCCACAGTTTCCAAACATTCATAAACTGTCTCCAATTCATTGTCAGATTCAGGCAGTACTTAACCTGATAGAGGGCGTTGGTCTTTCTACCCAAGCTTTTAACAGATTAACGTGATAAATGCGTTTTGTTATTTTTTTATCTGGCATCTCAATCTCATAAATCACAGGACCAGTCCTTTGGGTAACTGCATAAGGCCCTTGTCACTTCATCAGAAGCTTTAATCAGAGGACGATAGTAACAATAGTACCTTATCTCCTTCACTAAATTCCTTGCACCCAGTCCCTTTATCATAATATTCTTTCTGCTTTATTTGTTGCTATAGGTTAGTACTATGGGCTTTCTGTATATATGTCAGTAAGCGCTGCCATAATTGCTGCCAGTATTGTAAGGGTAAAACTGTTTTAGTCTGTTTATGGTCCTCCCACTCCTATTTAATTATGTCCAGTGGTCCCCTTGGGTTCTGCCCATATAATAATTCAAATGGGGAAAAACCTGTGGATGCTTGAGGAACCTCTCTATATGCAAACATGAGGTAGGGTAAATAGATGTCCCAATTCCTACCTTCATCCACCACAAATTTCTTTAGCATCTGCTTCATTGTTTGGTTAAAGCGCTCTACTAACCCATCTGTTTGGGGATGGTAAGGTGCAGTAAAGAGTGCTTCAATACCCAAAGCTTAATATAATTGTTTAAGTAATGCAGAACAGAAATTTGTTCCCCTACATGTTAAAATTTCCCTGGGTATACCTACCTGACTGAAAATTTTAATCAGTTTCTCAGCTATTTTAGGGGCTGTAATGGTCCTCAAAGGTATAGCTTCTGGATACTTTGTAGCGTAATCCACCACCACTAAGATAAACCTATTTCCGTTTGAACTTTTTGGTAGTGGACCAACAATATCCATTGCTACTCGTTCAAATGGAGTTGACACCAATGGCAAAGGTAACAGGGGTACTTTATCCTTATGACCAGTTTTGGCCACCCTTTGACATTCCTCACAACTCCTACAGTACTCTGTTACCTGCTCATGAATGCGAGGCCAGAAAAAGCGATGTAAAAGGTGACTCAGAGTTGGATCTCTAGCCAACTGTCCAGCCATATGAATATTATGCGCTATGTTAAGTAACTGGGTTCTATATGTTTGAGGTATCATTAATTGCTCTACTACATCCCCTGTTTTCGCATTGGTGCACACCCTATACAATAATTCATCTTTAAGTTCAAAGACATGACCTTTTGACTCATCAACCTTTCCAACCTGTGAAAAAAATGGCATTAGAGTATCATCATCTTTCAGTGCTTCTTTAAAGTCAGAACTCTTATTAGTATACATGTGGTCTAAAATAGACTCAGATTTAATGTCCAATATATCATTTGATTTGTATTTACAAGTCCATAGTTTCTTCTCTTTTCTCTTCTGACTTTTTGGCTTCTTTTCTTTACCACCAGTCTCATACAGATCTTCTTGAAAGGAAAATGCCTGCCCTAAAATCTCTTCCTGTTTGGTTTGTGCTCTAGTAGTAACAGCACTGATACTGGACATTAATACAGTCTCAAAATGGGAAAAGTCATGTCCAATAACTATTGGTACAGGGAGGCGAGGAACCACACTCACCTTCATCTTTTGGGCATGTCCCTCTACCTCTATTGTAGTGTCTTTCAATGGATATTGATGTATATCTCCATGGACACATGCGACTCCAGTAGTTGGACTTTTTATATTTGTATGGGTATCAAGCAAGGGAGTGTGAATCAAAGTTTGTTTACTTCCAGAGTCTATCAGTCCAGTTACCACCTTCTTTCCAACTTGAACTGGCACTAAATAATGTCCCCAGTTGGCTAAGGCTAAGTGGGTGTCTTCAATTTTCCTTTTGGGGCAAAACCTTGCCATGTGTCCCTTCCCACTACAATGGTGACAAACAATATCTGTATTATACCCCTTTCCAGATCTAATGTTCTGTTTGACTCCAGGAGTATTACTATGCTGTGGATGAGGTGTAAATGAATGTTGTCTTACCGCAGGTGGCTGTGTGATGGAACTTCCCAATGGTCGGTGTCTGTGGGGCCGTGCTGTTATATAGTCCTCTGTCAACATAATGGCCACCTCTGCTGATTCGGGCCAGTGTTCTTTGACCCACAGTTGGACATCCTGAGGCAAGGTCTTGATAAATTGCTCTAAAATAATACTCTCCAGTATCTGTGTAACTGTCCTTATCATGGGTTGTAATGATTTGTTACATAAATCCTTCAACTGAGTATAGGCATCTTGTGGATTATCAGTACTATGAAACTTAAAGGATCGAAATCATTGTCTGTATGTCTCGGTACTGATATCATACCTTTTTAGGACAGCCTGTTTCATGTGGTCATAGTCATTAGCATGTATAATGTCCACATGGCTATAAGCAAGCTGAGCTTTATCAGTCAGGTATGGGGTCAACTGGATCACCCATTGATCTCTTGGCCAGGCACAAGCAGTTGCCACCCTCTCAAAGGTCAATAAAAATGCTTCTATATCATCAGATACAGAAAGTTTTACCAATGTGATGTCTTTCTGTACATTCATAGGTGAAAGAGGTCTACTGGTACCTATAGATTGGATGGCTCTGAGAGTATCTGCCCGTCTGGCCTGGTTTTCTTCCCAGTGAGCTTGATTCTCTCTCCTCTCCCTTTCCCTTTCTCTATCCATTTCCATCTGTCGAATACAGAGTCAGTGGAGTAAGTCCTGGGGTTCTTCAGGTGGCTCTTCCACCTCCGGTTCGGCTGCCCTGGCTCCTTCCACAGGTGTCTTGTCCTCCATGGGTAGATTCTCCATCATGAGTCTTCTGTCTGTTTTCCTCCGTAACACAGGGTCCAATCCGGTCAGTAATGGCAACTGTAGCTTCTTTGCAATGGACCTTGTAGTGGCCCTGGTCACAGCTGCTGCCTCCTCTTGCATGTAGGGCCCATTCAGAATTTGAGCGCAAATTCAGTAAAGGTATCCCACTCTGACACCATCTGTCGTAGGTAGGTGAACAGATGGACCACAGAAGCAAATTGCAGCAAATAAATCGAATATTTATTTATAAATAAGCGGACTGAAAATGACAAAACAAAAATAATTTAAACAAATCAACCAAAGAAAGCAAGGAGTTACTAGCTGTTGGGGAGTTTACAGCATCACATCCCCATTCAAAGCTGTACTTTATACAAGGGAGTTCGCTGTATCAACGCTCCATCTTATCTGCCTATCCAACCTAAATGTGCACCTTAAATACCCAAAAATGTGACATTTGATCACTTAGCTCCACCCCTATACTTTAATTTGTATATGCATTTATTATTTAAGTTGCAAATATTATATTCATAATAATGACATCCCTTTAATACACATCAACTTAAAAATAGTTCAAAAAGTGAATTACAGTCTTTTGTTACTTTTTTAGTCACTTGTTCAGCCTCCAGAAGCACCTCCCCTTTCAATGACAGCATAAAAGTGATTTGCTAGAGGCCAGTCGGCTCTTAAAGAGTGCTGCATTGAAGGGAATGGTGCACAGCATACCACACACTAAGTTGGTGTCAGAAAATCCCTCGCTCTTGAAAGGTTTCAGGTTAGTCTCAAAAGAGCTCTGTTTCAGCTCCAGAGGTTGAGTAAAATGTAGAAAAGCATTTATTTTATAATATCTCCTTTTCGGGGCTTTAGAAAATAAACAAACAACTTAGCGACTGTGCACCGCGTTTGAGCAGGTACGCTTACGGCGCTTCATGCCAGCGCAATCGGCCCTATTATAAAGCGCAAGAAACGGAATCTGCCTTATTCATTTACGGGCTCACATTAAAGTCTAGCAACGGGGAAAATGCTCAATGCATGAAGTCACTACTGGGCATTTTCCTCGTATATCACAGACAGCAAATTGAGGCTTGGCTCAGGAACAAGGAGCCTTGGAGCTTGCAGTGCAATCTCAAAACATGAGATACTCATACAGAGTATCTTTTATTAAAACAGGGGGTGAATTAACTACAAACCTAGGAAATAAAGCCCCATGGAGCCTAAACAGCTCCATCTAGGTATTTACATGAATTGTTACAGGGGGAAATAGGAGTAAAAGACTCCAAATATTTAAACAAACAAATGCAGGGTGTTATTGGACTAATTAAGGACAACAGTCCAGATGTCCCCACTTTATTATTTCAGTTCCCACTTCTGGATTCTAAAGTTTGCTATGGATTCTAGAAAAACCCAGGAGACAATAAAATAAACATAAAATGATAAACACTTAACAAGACAAATAAAAACAAAGTGGGTAGCCAGCCCAACAAACAAAACATAAGAGACAGCACATATATTAAATGAATATCCCAGAATCCACTATCTTTCCAGCATGAGAGGAATGAAAATAATATAAATGGAGAAATAAAATTGGGGGGGTTACTCTTTCACAGGCCTTGAGGTCTATCAAGTCTGCATGAATGCGCAGCTAGAACCCCTTATTGTGCAGCTGCCCCTCCCTTCCACCCTTCCCCTCCATTGACCCTCCTCATTGTCCTGTTCCATCCCCTTTTGAAGCAGTCCACTGTTCTACTAGATACCACTTCTGCAGGTAACGCATTCCACCCAGCTACGACCTTCTCTGTAAAAAAGTGTTTCCTCATCTCCCTCCTGAACCTTCCTCCCTCCAGTCTCATATCATGACCCCTAGTGTCCCTCCCTTCCCTTACTTTGAACAGCCCCACTGTATCATTCTTGTTTATTCCTTTCATATACTTAAAGGTTTCAATCATGTCTCTCCTGTCCCTCCTCTCCTCCAGCGAGTACATGCTCAACTCCATCAGCCTCCTCTCGTATGATAAGTCTCGCAGCCCCTTGATCATCTTTGTCACCCTGCACTGTACCCCCTCCAGTAACCAAATGTCCCTCTTCAGATACGGGCACCAGTACTGCATGCAGTACTCCAGGTGCGGTCTAACTAATGACCTATGCAGTGGCAGAATCACCTCCTCCCTCCTCGAGGATATACCCCTTGCAACGCAACCCAGCAGTTTGTTGGCCTTTGCAGCTGCCTTCCTACATTGTGCCGAGCTGTTCATTGACCCTGTAATGAGCACCCCCAGATCCTTCTCCTCCTCTGTCTGGGCTAGCTGCAGTCCCCCCAGCTGGTAACTCCTCCTTGGGTTCTTCACCCCAAAATGCAGCACCTTGCACTTTTTGGCATTAAACCCCAGTTGCCAGGAGTCTGACCAGGTTTCAAGCTTTGCCAGATCATCCTGCAACCCCTGCCATCCCTCTAGGTCATCCACCACTGCCCCCATCTTGGTATCATCAGCAAACAGACGGATCTTGGTCTTGATGTCCAATGATATGTCTGCAATGAATATCCCAAACAACACTGGTCCAAACACCGAGCCCTGCGGAACACTGTTCATCATTACCGTTGGGTGTGAGAGCTCCCCCACCACCACCACCACCCTCTGTTGCCTTTCCTGAAGCCAGTTCCCTACCCATCTCACCAGCTTTGTACCCACCCCTGTGCCTTCTAACTTATTTCCCAGCCTCCCATGCAGCACTGAGTCAAATGCTTTACTGAAGTCCAGATACAGGACATCCACTGCATGGCCCTGTCCAGTTACCTAGTTCTGCAGTCATAAAACTCCACTGGGTTGGTTTGGCAGGATCTGCCACTTATGAAGCCATGCTGTCTGCTGTCCTGTAGTCCTTTAGCCTCTAGGAGGGCCACCAGCCACGTGACAGAAAACCATCACTTTAAGAAAAATAGAACTAAAGAATCACTAAAACTGCTACAGAAAGACACTGACAAAATACTTACCTTAAAGACACAAAACTGAACCAGAGAAAATAGAGTAATTACTCATTACAGAGCAAAATGATGAACAACAAAGAGTGAGAAAATCAAAATATAACACAAAACTCCTACTTACACAAAAAGGCTCCAGATCTTTCTGGCCTGTCTTGCCTTACAGGGTACACCTACCCTTCGCCACCACACTGCTTCACATACTGACAAAACAGAAACCACTACTTTAAAGTAAATAATCACCAAAAAAATTAAAAAATAAACAAAAAACACAAATCTAGCAGCACAAGGCCCTCTGGAACAATTTGTGATCAATCTGGATTTAAAAAGCTCAGTTTTGAGATGTATTTTAAAAGTTGTTTTCCTCAGATAAGCACAAAGACTTCTCTCCTATTCTGTCTTTAGAACACAACACTGAAGTCATCTCCTCATGCAATACAGCTTGCTTAAGCATCATGTGACCTCTAATCCCATAGTACATTGCAAACTTTGCCTCTGCACCAAACTTTGCCAGCAAAGTTACCAACTTTACACGATAATCTTCAGCTCTGTACCAGACTCTGCTGGCTGAGTTGCCAACTTCACATTTTATGGAGTTAATGGTTTTCCATCAATTTGGACTTCTCACAGCAGATTAACTTCAAATAAATAAGGCAAATCCATGAATTAATCCATGGAGTGAAGTTTTCCAACTTCACACATCACTATTCACTAGACTGCCTGCAATGGTTTGATATTATTATAATCTTTCAAATGGGGATCAGACAAATCCAGTGAAGGTGGAGACAATGGTTGAGACTCTGCACAATTTCTCTGTGCATTTGTTCACAAAGGCATTGTGCAGAGCTTATAAAAGTCACATACAGTAATGACATGCAAATGGCTCTTTAGCACCCTGCATGTTATTTGTGGTTATTAGCATGCCAGCCTTTGAATCTGACTCATTGGCTCAAAGACACTATCCTGTTTAGGACACACTATCCCCCCTTTGCTCCTTTGTGTCTGTTGCCAGTAGGGGGTTGTGGTGCACTATACGTGTGAACTTTTGTTTGGTAACAAACCATGGTGCACTATTCATGCAGGCATTGGCACCAGACAGGATGTGCTGCCTGTATGAATATGTCTCACTGACAATTGTGTGCTATTTTGTGCATGGCACTCTGTTTTTTTGCAGCACAAACTTCTGCTTTTGAATATTGGACCTCTGAGTTTTATATAACAACCAAACAAATTCATGTCTCTTTTGTTAAAACTCTCCACATGTCAGATTCATTGAATATAAGCTAAATGTGCTTTAAATAGGGTGAAGCTAAATAGGCAGTTACATGTATCCAACTGAGAGGAAGGGCAAAGAAAGGGAATCCCTGCATATTTTAGTGTCATGATGGCAGTAGAGAGATATACCATTATGTGTACTTGTCCAATGTGAACAAAGTAGCACAGTCATTTACTGTGTGGATGTTTGGTCTTATCTAATGTGTAGAGGGGGACATGACTGATAGCAAAGGACTATGTTCATAGATAGCAATCTTGATTTTAACTTATAGATATTTATTTTAAAAGTTTTGCCAGAAAACACATACAAAGCTGGCAACAGGTCATTTCCAGATGTGTCCTGGGTGGGAAGGGAGTACAGTGAGGAACATAAAGAACATTAATACAATATTTGATAAATTAGCATTATAGGAACAAAAGAACATAAGAAAAGTGTCAGCAGATGGGGACTGTGTGATCCATCTAGTCTGCCCAAGGTGGCTACCCCCAATTATATTTTTTTCCTAAGTTGCCCACATTGCGTGTCCCAAGCACGTTCGAATTCCCTTACTGTCTTTGATGCCACCACTTCTGGTAGCAGGCTGTTCCACTGGTCTATCACTCTCTCAATGAAAAAGCACTTTCTAGAGTTGCTTTTAAACTTGCCTCCCACCAGATGCGAGTTGTGCACTCTTGTACACACCGCCCTGTTTTCCTGGAAGAGGTTTTCCTGCTGGGTTGTGTTAATTCCCTTGACATACTTTTTTATTTTATTTATTTATTTAGCTTTTGTTAACCAGGTAAGCACACTAGACAAACATATGCTTATTTTCAGGTGCAACCTGGGAGGTTACAGGTTGCAAAGAAGAGGTTACAAGGAAGCTTACAAGCAAAAACAGGTATTACAGAAATTCAAAGTAAAACATCAGTGATGCACAGCATAAGAAAGGCAGATAAACATGTAAAATAGCAAAGGTAATTATTTGACAGTCAAGTATAGAGTGTCAGGTAATGGGTAATAATTTGACAGCCATCATTGTATACTCACAAACACATTGATCACAAGGTAGGTGACCAGACATGACAATAAAATGCAGTGCAGTGCAGAGGAGGGAGATAGTACCTTAGGTACAGTGATAGCTTGAAGCAAGTTTCAAGAGCTCCCAGTAGGAGCTTTAAAGCAGGTATGGGATAAACACTCCTACTGGACCTCCTGAAACTTGTCTTGAGCTGTCACTGTACTTAAGGTAATGTTTCTATTATGTACCCCCTATCTCTTCTCTGTTCCAGAGAGAATAAATTCAACTCTTTGAGTCTTGTCTCGTGTGGCTGATGATGCAGCCCCTGCATCATCTTTGTGGCCCTTCTCTACACCAACTCCAGATGGTCAAAGGCCTTTTTAAGGTGAGGCCTCCAGAACTGGACACAGTATTCGAGGTGTGGCCTCACCAAGGCTCTGTTAAGGGGCATTATAACTTCCTGCTTTCTGCTTGTAATACCCCTTCCTATGATTCTGAGGATTTATTTTTATTTTATTTTATTTAAACAGCAGTTTGGAAAACCTTTGAGCCATAGGCTCATTTACAAAGGTACCTTGTCACAGTAAGACAAACGAAAATACACAGTATAACAGTACAACACATAAGTATAACAGTAAATTAAGACATAGATACAAACAAGCTGGTACAGGTAGGATGGATGCAAACAATACCAGAGTTATGTTGTCCTTAGCAGCTTAGTAATAAGCTTTGTCATAAGTATTGAGTACGGCTTTGACTAGTGGCAATTACAGCATCGGGTGTTAATAAGGTGGTTAATAAGGAGGATACGACTTGCCTTCTGTGCTGCTTTTTTGCATTGTTTAAGTCGTTGGTAATTATCACACCCAGATTCTGTTCCATCTTTGTCTCATTTAATTGATGCCCTTCTAGTACATATGTTTTTCCTGGGTTCCGCTTCCCCATGTGCATTAACTTTTACTTCTTGGCATTAAATTTTAACTGCCAATTTCTGGACCATTCTTCCAGTTTCTGTAGGTCAGCTTACATACTTAATGCCCCTGTAGTGTATCCACCCTGTTGAAGAGCTTTATATCATCTGTCAACAGGCACACCTTCCCCTCCAGTTCATCAGTGATGTCACTGATGAATATGTTAAGGAATGGACCCAGCACCAATCCCTGTGGAATGCCACTGGTCACACGTTCTTCTCTTGATAATGCCCCATTGACCAAAACTCCCTGGGTCCTATTCTACAGCCAGTTTTGAATCCAGTTTATTTTTTTCTGTCTGGCTCCTGTGTGTTCTAGTTTTTTTTTTTTTTATCACTGCTGTATTTCTCCCTTGCTCCCATATGCCCCCATCTGACCGACTCCCCCAGCTCCATCCCCTGGAATTACTGGGGCTTACCTTATGCCCAGTCCGGGAGCAGTGCCTGCAGAGAGTGGGTCGCCATCCTGCCACGGATTGCCTTTTTCTGTTTTTCTCCCCAATTTCCCAAGGACCCCAGGAGAAGGACGCATGTGTGTGGAGGCACTCATGCACCTTACAGCCCCGGTAATGGCCCTCCTCCACCCGACCCGTTGGCCTATCACCAGCACCCTTGCTTGCACAGCCCCTCTGCCTCCACCAGGGGGTAGCCATGAGTGAGAGATGCCACCCCACCTCCCCAGAGAGGAGAGCTGCCTTTACGGCCGCTCCATCCTGCTCCACCTGCCCCGGCCATGCTGACCTCCGATGACCCAGGCTTGCTCCCAAACCCAGGTCATTGGCATGCCGTGAGGTGAAATGTCCAGTGCCTCAGCCCTCTGTGCCGCTGGGCCAGCCTATGAGTGTTCCAGTTTGATAGCAAGTCTCCTGTGGGGAATGGTGTCAAAGGCCTTGCTGAAGTTTATGTACACCACGTCCACTGCCCCACCCTGGTCCACTGTTCTGGTAACCCAATTGAAGAAATCA
The DNA here is from genome assembly GCA_016271365.2 of Neoceratodus forsteri. Taxonomy (NCBI): domain Eukaryota; kingdom Metazoa; phylum Chordata; order Ceratodontiformes; family Ceratodontidae; genus Neoceratodus; species Neoceratodus forsteri. The sequence continues at coordinate 1,608,348,485 of CM057449.1, forward strand.
ATCATGTTTGTCTGGCATATGTTCCCTGCTGTAAAGCCATGCTGTTTGTGGTCAGGTTTTCCAGTTTTCTTTAGGTAGTCATCTATTCTCTCCATTAGTAATGTCTCCATAATGTTCCCACTATAGAGGTCAGACTGACTGGGTGGTAGTTTCCTGCCTCTTCCTTGCTTCCACTTTTGTGCAAGGGCACAACTGTTGCCCTTTTCCAGTCTTGAGGTACTCTGCTGCTTTCCAGAGATAGATTGAACAGCTCAGCTAGTGGTGCAGCTATTTCTTCCCAAAACTCTTTTAGTATTCTGGTGTGGATACCATCTGGCCCTATGGATTTATCCACCTTAAGTTTACTTTGCTCTTCTAAGATCCTCTCTTTCATGAAGGGGCTTGTGTCTGCTCTTTAACTATGCTGCTCTGTCTTACTTAGTGTAGGTTGTTTGCCAATATAATTATAAATAAAAACTGTGCAAAGACAAGGATGGCGTGAAGAAACATACATAATAATAAAACAGAGTGCTGGAAGATAACATTTGCAATTACAGCATAATAAAGTGCTGAATGATAACATTTGCAATGTAGAGAGGCAAAACTGAGTTCACGGTGGGCACAATGGTTGTTTATTTGAGGAGGTGGAAGAGGGGACTGCACTGGTATAGCTGCAGGGCAAAGGGATAGCAGTGGAAGGAGGGTGGAGGTTAATGATTTTTTTAAAGGTTTGCAGTCTTTAGCCCAGGTAGCTGTTTTTGCAACTGAGACAAAATAGATATGAGAATGCTCCCTCCTGTTATTGTCTTTATCTTTTAGTATAAAGTTGACCAGGCAGGACTGAGCATTGGAGGACAAATTCTTCACATTTGCAGCATGTGTTGTGTGTTATTTAAATTGAAACTAACAGTGAGCACTCTGTATTTTAATCTGGGATTGGTTGACAAGCAGAACAGGTTGTGGGAGTTTCAGAAGTGCATACTTCATGGTTCTATAATTGCAAATATCAGTACTTAGAGAAAAGAAGACTGAGAGTATAATGAAGTGGTTGGAGCATTCTGTGAAAGGCTAGGAGCTTGAATATATATCTCAATTTTTTATGCTTTTTTATATATAATTAATTAGTTGGGGGTTTATCTGAGCAACTTGGAGCTTAACTACATATTACACCTTTTTTATTGTATGAAGTGACAGGAATAAATATGATCTGAATTTAAATCTGCAAGCACAGGGTGACTTTGCATATTTTTGTTGATGGTATACCCATTATGAACACAGTGATAAAGCTAGAGAGACTTTGGCATAACAGCATGCACAGTTATAGGAGAGTATGTTTTTTACACCCCACATCTAGTCACAATTGTATTTGTCTACTCACACTGAAGAACATCTCTACAATTTTCATTGGATTTTAGAGTTGGTGAAGTTTGTCCATTTTAGTGACCGAGTAAAAAATTAGCTTTTTTTTGTATAAAACAGAAAGCCAGCATTCTGGGAAAAGAGAAGCCATTCCTGGACCCACCAGATGCCAGCGATCCTGTAATTTAAAAAGAAATGGGCCCATAGTCCAAGGCCTATACTAGTCTACTAGGAACTGGCTACATTTTGTTCAGATAAAGGCCACCCATTCTGCTGAGTGGTAAACCTGAACAACACCACCATCACAACACTTACTTCTTTATTTGTTTGCTTCTCTCTCTCATTCTTATTTTTTTCTCTATTCCCAAATTTTGTTCACTTGGGTTCCATTCCTTTTACCTTAAAAAGGACCTTTCCTCTAAATTACCTTTTACTTAATTTCCTTGCTCATATTGTCATTCTTGTACCTCTCCACAACTCTGCCTCAACTCTTCCTGCTATTTTTCCCCGTAGTAACCAACTTTACCATTTATTTCTAAATACCTGACAGAACACCAACTGCCTATCAGATACATTTTATTTTACATTTAGCACTCTCTATCTGTTCTACTTTCTCCCTAAAGATTTATGGATCCTTTGTGATCCCATCACTAGTCTTATATTATAGGTACGACAGGACATCACCCTGAGACCACTATCCCAGGCTCCCTAGGACCCAGGTAAGACAGCCCTTACTTATTATCTGTGCTAGACTGGTAAACCGTAATTGTGCCACTCTGCCTGATACATGGAGTTTAATTTCACCTTTTTAAATGCCAACACCAGGAGTCTTGAGCATTCAAAAGACTGTGATCATGTCCAATCTTAGCCTCCTTTTCTCAAAGGTGAATGTATGAAAGGTCACTAGCCTCTTATTGCTTGTGGGCAGGATTCACAAATGTGGAGGAAGGTCCCACAGCTGTGGGAAAACCTTGGCACTAATGGGTTTCCACTTGTGAAGCCACAGGTCACCTGCAGCTGTGATTATTCACAAAGATGGAGCCGCAGTATGACCGGCTCCATGGAATATGGCAGCTTGCAGGTGCTCTTGCCAGGGACAGCACCACAGCTGAGGGAGGGTGCTACAGGAAGTGGGATCCAACGTAGCACCCTCCGCAACTGCTCCGGCTGAGGATCGGCTGCTCCACAGCTGCGCTGCTTCCGGCGTGCAACTGGGGTTGCGGAGTGGGACGTAGTCCCATTTCACATTGTGAATTCTGCCTTTTGTCTTTGACCCCATAATCATTTTAATGACCCTGTGTCACCTCAAAATCTGTTTTGTTTTAAGGAACTCAAAACTGTACTCAGAATCATACTCCAAGCAGGGCCTGACCAGGGCTTTAGGAAGTAAAAGTATTACTTTCCCTGCCATGCTGGTGGCCCTTTTCCCCCATTGATGCACCCAGTATTCTGTTGCCCACTTGAGAGCTGCTATGAACTGCTAGTCATGCTTCTGCACCTTGTCACAGGAGGGGAGAGTGTCCAGTGGAGTGCCACAGGACTCAGTGCATGGGCCTTTTATATTTTTTGTGCTTATTGCAAACATAGCAGACTGAGTGATATGTGGATCTATTAAATATGTTGATGATTTGAAAGTAGGTGGCATATGTAAAACACAAGAAGATATTAACACACTACAGGGAAATCTCGACAAAATATAGGATTCGGCTTATACTTGGGGCATGAGTTTCAATACTAATAAGTGTAGGATCATGCACCTAGGTTTTAATAATGAAAGACACTCCTACTACTTGGGTCAGAATAAGTTAACTGAGAGTGCACAGGAAAAAGATCTTCGTGTACTGTATATATAACTTACAAATCACATTTTTCTCAGCAAATCAATGCAACAATAAGCAAAGCTATCAAGATTTCATGGACTTTGAAAAATAACATCAAGTCTAGAGATGAAGAGGTCCTAGTTCCGCATCTTTGCTCCTATGTTCAGCTTCATATCGACTATTGCTCGCAATTATGATCCCCACATGAGAAACATGACATAAAGCAATTGGAGAGAATTCAAAGGAGATTTATTAAGCATATACGTGACCTGGGTTGGATGGACTACATAGTCAGACCGGGAACCTTGAATCTCATGTCACTTGAAACTAGAAGATTTTAGGGGATTTGCTGTTCATGTGGGAGGTAATTAATGATCTTCACCTATTCAATGAAATGGGTTTTGCATTCAAATAGTATATAATAGAAACTAGAGGTCATCCCCTTCAGTTACAGTGTTTTAGATACAAAACTAACAACAGAAAGTGTTTTTATACTCAGAGGGTGGTAAATGCTCAAATCAGACTTCCACACAAGATAATTATCAGTATAAATTAATCAATTTACAAAGCAAACTGGATAAATGGCTCTTGGAAGTAGAATATTGTCATCATTAAGGGTTCTGAAAAGGGAACTGTTCATGGGCATCATGCCTCTCATTCCCTATCATGCCATGCCTCAGTATGAGTATGAGCCTTGCCTTTTATCATTCACAAGATATTTTTCTTTTCCACTGCAGCAACAGCAGCCCCACACAGTTTTCAGGTCTGTCAGCCAGTTTTCTTCCCCAGGTGTAGCACCATGCATTTGGTTGGGAAAGTCATTTATTTAAATGGTGACACTTCCTGAGGTCTTAGGTGCTTTGTAGTAAAAAAGTTACACAGATACAAGTTAATTGATAACAAAACAATTAATAATGCTTCAATTGAGAATGAATGAAATCAACAATTGCTTTGGGTCTCATTTATCAGAATAGATGTCTGATTGTTTAAATAACCTAGTGAGACCAGTCACCCAGCTTTCCACGATTCTGTTTAAAGTGGCCCCTGTTTTCATGGTAGTCAAACATCCTGGTGACCTTATCACTAGCAGTAAACTATAAAAGCCTGCTGTAGACTCCAACTTCCAGATAGTTGATCAAAACTTTGAACATCAGTTGAACCAACACCGGTTCCTGAGGATACCACTGAGTAACACTTTCACCTTGGAGTAGCACCATCCAATACACTGCTTGGAGTGCTAGAAAACAGTTGAGAATTAGTTATTCTTAATTATACAATGGCAAGAAAATTTCCTGGACTCTGATTGGTCAGTGTGTGCATGGGACAGTGATGTTATTGAACAATAACATCATTGTATTGAGTTCAGGTACACAAATGACTGCAGAGCAGTGAAACAAATCCTCCCTCCTCCCACGCATGCCACGGGAAGCTGACATTCACTAAATCGGTCACACCTTAGCCTAGCTTGCCACCTCTCCACCCCCCCGCCCACAAACACACATTCCCTACCTAACTGCCTCAATCCATCACACAAGTACACAAAAGCTACAATATTAAAAAAAAAAGCAGCTGTCCATCTTTAAGTTCACAGTAGCTGCCTGTGACTGTGAAACTGCGCGCGCTCGGCCATTTAAACAGAAACCCACAAATACTCCCGATTACATTTGAAACATTTGCCACCTTCTCAGAAAACAAACTTCCCCAAACAGCATTTTAACAAAATAAAAAAGACCTTAACTTACAGGTTCCGACTTATGTCCAGTTACGGAGCGAAGCGGGAAACCGGAAGTAACCGCTCTGCTTCAGTGTTTTCTTTTACGTCTTCCATACGATCCTCACAGGGCTCAGAAAATGAAAAAAAAATCTTCAACTGCTCCCAGGACAAGCAGTGGAAGCACACTGATTAAATATTCTTCACCCAAAGATACAAGACAAGTGAGTGTCTCTGTGTGTGTGGGGGGATCATCATGCACAAGAAACACAGATACTACCAACAGCACCACCTACTGTAGTACTTTTTCTTGCATTTCTAAACTATGCCTCTCATACAAAAAGCAATACAAATATAACAAATTTTTTTTTTTTTACTTTTTAATATTATTTTAAAAAGAGCCATTGTATAATAGCAAAAAGGCACTCCAGGGTGTGTGTTATTGTGTAATAATGTCATTCCTGGGGTGGTGGAAGCTCTCTGCTTCACCTCGTGCTTCGATCCACCCCAGGAGAGACGTTATTACACAATAACATACACCCTGTCGTGCCTTATTGCTTAATTAATAACTATGCATTATACATGTGTGATAGATGTAATTATCAACTCATTCTCAACAATTATGCCTGATCAATTATATAATCTTAGCTAAAATAAGACTCAGTTAAGAAGTATTATTTAATTATTAAGTAGGAAACAGATTAATAATTAACTAACTACTGAAAATGTTAAGAATTAGTTAGCAGTTGGTTGCCCTAGAAGTGATTAGCAACAAAATCATTTGCACGTGAAAAAATCAACCAAAGCAAAACTAGTGAATAGTTGAAAATGTTTTATTAGTGATACTAAGGGTCAGTTAAGCATTAGGGCATTTTTTTTTATATGGGTAGTCTCCACCACAAATTCCAGTTCCAAAGGATCCCTTATTTAATGAATTTGGTAAGGTTTTGCAGCCAGTTTCTTTACTTCTATGGTTAGTGACATTTTATAAGAATTAATTTACCTACAAATTCATAAGCAGATAAAAAGGTTATCATCTCAAAACAATATGTAAACCTAACACAGAAACATAGATTGTGAGGTAGAAAAAGTCCCAGAGGTCTATCCAGCTGCCCATTGTTCCACCTTGCTCCATGCTTGGCTTATTGTCAGGGTGAATTTATACAGTAGTAGCCACAGACATTGCTAGCTATTTTCAGGTATTTTGCAACATTTCTAAAGAGTTTCTCTCTGCTACCCTACTGTGGTAATGCAGAAAGCAGGAGATTTCTCTGGAAATATCACAGAAATCTCAAGAAAGAGTTGGCAATGTCTGTGGCTACTACTGTTCTAAGATGTGGTAGCCTTAGTGACTGCTCATCAGCCCCTTCCCATTGAATCCCTTCCATTCTTCTGCTTTTTTGGGGAGTCCCAGTACAGTCAAAGGTGCTTATAAAGGGCTACTTAGCATATAGCATAATTATTCATGATAAGCAAGTCTGGAATATACAAAGATGCATTTTTCTATGATTCAGCAACTCAGTTCTGCCTGCAGCAAACACTTCCTCTCATCCCAAAACTGCATAGCTTCACCCATATTGTTCAGTTTCAAAAGTCACAATCCTGCTTGAAACATATCCCTTCCCTTTCAAGCCAGCACTGCACAGCTTTCAATCGCCTATATTTCAATGTTCCAGGGCATTTCTCTTTTCTCTCTGGCCCAGACTCTGTACTACGCAGCTTCCATCTGCTTTGTCCGATCTCAAATTCTCAGTTACCTCCTGACAAAGGGGTAGCAGTGCCCAGAAGTGCTGAGGCTGGAAAAGTCATGGAGCCCTAGATTTATGCATTCTTTATTTTTCATGCACATTTGTTGTTTGTGAGTATTTATTTTATGCTTGTACTTTAAATCTTTTTTACAAAGAATATAATAAAAAATTCTCCCTGAATTTTGGTTCTCGAGTGTAGGATTTTGTTTCCTTTTTTTTCTACCTGTAACATAACCCATGCCCCTCAACCCAGCACAGTACAACTTTTAGCCACCTCAGGTTCAACATTCTGGAGGACTTCTCTTTCGTCCAGTCACAGAGTGCTGTTCCTGACTGTAACATAGCCAAAACTGAATCACTGGAGCAGCAGCATGGATCTCAGACCAGAGAAAGGTGGTGGGGGTGTCAGGTCCTTGGGTGGTGGCAAAGAGAAGCAAAGAGGCAGTAGCCAGAAACTCTCTTACCCCAAGTGTGGTGGAAACCTTCAGGGCTAAAAACTTAAACTCAAACTAAAGTGCTCAAATCTTTTTAACTTTGTTCATTATCAAGGACTGCCATGAGGAAGAGGAGGAGAGATGGGATAAAGAGAGGTTAGCACCTCATAAGCTAGTTCAGCTAAATAGCTGCAGCTCTTAGGTAGTATATGCGATGCTTATTAACACCTCCAGAGCTGCAGTCAGGTATCCTCTGGAAGTGTCAAGGAGGCTGCCTGATTGCAGCTAAGCATTTGTTAATGGGCCTTAGGAAACTGGTAAAGTAGGTGCTATAAATCTGCTATAGCCAGCATATTTATAATGGATCCCCGTTAGAAATGGTTTTAGCATTTAGAATTTGTCCATTCTAAGCAGCCATCTGACTTAAGCATAGATGATATAAGTGGCACATACTGTATTTCCTTATATAGTATCTATCTCATACACATGTAAACCCTCTCACAGTCTTGGCTTCCAGCACCTCATTGGAAGGGTCTTCCATTTGTCCACCACCCACTCTATGAAACACTTCTTCAGTTCTAAGCCATCCTGTCCTACATGACACCTCTATTGAATGCTGTCATGGTGTGCTCACACTGGGTAACATGAAAAAGCTAATTTTTTTCTGTATTTATATTCCATTAGCTGGAAGTACAAATCTCTCCTCTCTGATTAAGTATATAAGCTCCTTGATTAAGAATAACAAATGCATTCTTTTTAGTGACTTTAACATTAATTGGCATAATGATTGTAACAAATATGTGGTGTAGGCCTTCAGTAAGCTCAATATGACCCAGCTCATCTACGAATCTACCTCACACTCTAATAATGGAAAAACTTTCAATCTGATTGACTGGATACTCACTCCCAGAATAAAAAGGATCAAATGCTCTGGCATCCTCTCGGATGCTACAAACAAACACTGTGTACTGCGTAATGTGCCATGAGCTGCTAAACACCACTACTAGAATTATCAAGTTCAGAAAATTCTACAACCTTGACCCTGAACTTTTTAGGCTAGCAGTGGCTCATACTGATTGGTCCTGTCTGTATTAGACCACAGATGTTAATTCAGCAGTTACCTTTATCACTTCAGTGTTTACTGACCTGTAAGAAAAAATTGCTCCCGTTATAAGGAGAAGGGTGCAAGGTCTTGACTCCAAATTATTGGACCATCCCCTCCTTACCAAATTCACTGAAAAAAAAAGACAATGGTTTGAATTCAATGCATTTTCATCTGCAGAAGATTGGGCTGTATATAGGACACACTGAAATGTAGGCAAAAGAGCAAGAAAGCATAACAAGTGTTCTCACTGTAAACAACTTTCTAATTTCACTTCCCCAAATCTTTGGCTCCTCTGGAAGTGTGTCAAGCAAATGTTGGGTCTAAAGGGTGATCATTCTCCATCAGACTTGACCTTACATAATATAAATTGTAATAGCAGCTCCATCAAAACTAATATGTTCAATTGCTTTCTCTCAGACCTTTCATACACCAAGGCCTTCCCTGATATGCCTTCACCACCGTCTAGTGGTGACTCCCTTTCATGGTCCCCCTACCCCTGCCCACTGTACATCCTCCTTCCTCATCTATTTATTTAACAGTACAGGAATTACAGACCTTTGAGTCACAGTCTCCTTTACAAAGGCTCCACATCCAAGTAGTGCAGAAATATACAGTATCCAAAATAATAAGACATACAATAAGTTGAAAGCATTCTATACAACAGAGTGTAGTATAGATAATAGAGTAAAGCATGCTAGACTGGTACAGATTTATTTATTTATTTATTTATTTATTTATCAAGTCTAGGATTACAAATACCTTTGAGCTTTGACTCTTTTACAAAGGTTCCACGTCAGAGAAATACAAATTATGGGGAACATCAAGACAGACATTACAGCAATGTGGACATTGCAAACAGAGTACAGATTAATACAGTTCAAGGGTAGCATTGTAAGCAAGGCAGCCAGCAGCATTTGTCAGAGAAAATAGACAACAGATAAGAAGTGCCAGAGTCATAGGGAGAGGGAAGAGGGGAAGGGGGAGAAGGAATGTAGGAAGGGTGGGGAGAGGGTGAAAAGTGCAGCATTGGGTATACCAAGATGTGAGGGTAGAATCCAGTGGGGGGGGACCACTAGAGCAGGCAGGGAAGTGGAGAAACAAGGTTAAGTTGGGCAGTCACAGGAGCTGTTGGTAGTGAGATAGTCCTGGAGCCTAGTTTTAAACATACCAATTGTTTGGGAAGAGGAGATGGTGGGGCTGAGGCCATTGAACCAGAGTGGCACTCGATAAGCAAAAGAGCGATGTCCCTGTGAAATGTGACAGTGGGGGACTTTCAGTAGCTATAGTGTGCATCTCCTAAGGCATCATTTGTTAATTTGGTGTTGTAACAGAGTTGAGACCCCAGAAGGTGCAAGGCCAAGGTAGATTTTTTTTTGCCATGGAGTAGGTGAGAAACTTTATGTGGTTTGATAGTTGAAGCCAGCCCATCTGAGTGTACAGGTCACATCTGTGGGTGAGACTGTGGGCACCAGTGATGAGCCAGCATGCCTTATTTAAGCCAGTTGGGAGGCGTCTAAGGGTTGTGGTTGTGGCCAAGCCATGAATGATGAGACCATAGTCTGTTACAGAGATCACAGAGTTCAGAACTACAACCTTCAAAGCTTCTGGCGCGAGGTGTGGTCTGTGTTTGTAGAGGAGACCAAGCCATGTATTAGCAGCTCTAGCTACATTATCTACATGAGGTCCATAGGAGAGATTAGGGTCAAGCTGTATCCCTAAGTATTTGAAGGACCCCACCTGATCTAGAGTGTTCCCCTGGGTGGTGGAGATAGCCAAGAGGTGTAGCTTGTGTGGGTTATGAGAGCTGCAGAAGAGCATAGATTTGTTTTTCTTGTCATTGAGAACCAGTTTATGATTAAGAAACCATGTCTCTACAGAACTGAAACCAAGTTGAAGGTTGTGTTGAAGAGTTGCAGGATCTTTGTGAGAGGAGAATACAACAGCATCATCGGCATATAGTACGATCTGCTCAGAGCAGTGGTAAGGGAGGGAGTTTAAGAAATGACTGAAAAGGAGGCGGCCCAGTATGGATCTCTGTGGGACACCCGAGCAAACAGGCAGGGTGTCAGAAAGAGCGTCCACAATTTTTACTCTCTGCGACCGGTTTTCTAAGTAGCTTTTAAACCAGAGAGAAGAGTCAGGTGATAGCCTGGCATTCAGTAGTTGGTCAATTAGTAGTCCATGGTGTACTGTATCGAAGGCCTTGGAGAGGTCGATGAAAATGGCCCCTGTGAGAAGGACGTTGTCAAGGGATTTGTGCAAAGCTCCAGTGAACTCAAGAAGGGCTGTGGTGGTACTGTGACCTTTCTGGAAGCCATGTTGTTGTGGACAAGGTATATTGTATTTATCCAAGTGGTAGGTAAGTTGATCAGCCACGATGCGCTCGAGTGCCTTAGAAAGTGGGGCAGTATGGAGATAGGGCGACAATTTGAGTGATTAGTCTTATCCCCACTTTTATGGACGGGTGTCACGGTGGCTGTTTTCCATAGGTCCGGGAATTTTCCACAGCTGAGAGAGAGGTTTAGGATTTTTGTTAATGGATGAATTTCCTCATCGAGGGTGAGCAACAGAAGCTTAAGGTCCAGGGTGTTGCTACTAGATCTAGATTTAAAGATAGCTGCAGTAATATAGCAGCAAGCTTCATTCAGCCTTACCTCCCTGAAGTAGAAGAGGGGATGGGTAGACTGAGGGGCTGAGGAATTTGGGGAGTAGGTCCTGTTTTCGAAAAAGTCATGGGGTAGAACAGCACTAAGGTCTGAAAAAACCGTGTTAAAGATGTTTGCGATCACTTTGGGGTCGAGGGTTGAAGATCTATCAACCATTAACATGGCCAGAGAGGTTTTTGGCTGCTTCCCTGTGACATCCTTGATGTTGTCCCAGAAAGCACGACCATTTCCCCCATGTATTGGTGAGAGCGTCTTTGTAATAGTGGATTTCATTAGCCGGATGGCTTTTGTGCAGGCATTTCATGCTTGTTTGTAATTTTGGATGTCCAGTTGTTTGCCAGTGGCCCTGGCAACTGCCTCAAGGTGGTCCCTTAGCTTCAGCTGTGAGAAAGAGCCGTGAGCCATGGGTTAGAGAGAGAGATTTTGTTTTGTGCCTTTTAGCAGGGGCCAAGAGGTCGCAGGCTTTGTTGAAAATTGAGATGAAGTGATCAAGAGCCAAGTTAACATCTGTTGCTTCATAGATGGGTAGCCAGTCTTGCAGAAGCAGGTATTGTTTGAGACGTGGAAATTTTCCACAAGGAAGGACTCTGCTAGCGATAATTTTGGGAGGGGGCTTAAGGAATTTGTTAGACGATGCACACATGACTGGGGAGTGGTCACTGAGAGAGTCTGGGAGAGCGGTCGTCCGAGAAATCCTTGTGGGGTGAGTGGTGAGGACCCAATCCAGGAGGGTATTGGTGCCAGTCTTGTAGTTAATCCTAGTTGGGGAGTTTACCATTTGTGTGAGGTTAGCAGCTGAGATGGAGTCCTTATAGGCACTGGCGCTCAATGCTGACCAGTTTATGTTGAAATCCCCTAGTAGAATAAGTTCAGCTTCAGGAGGATGAGAGTTGATAAAGTTTAGGACATCATTGAAGCCATGTTTAAGGTCCCTGGGCGGGATGTATATGGAGACAATAGTCAGGGCTTTATGGTTGGGACCTAGGACGATTTTTATTGGCAGAATCTGGGCCGAGGCAGAAAGTGATGGAGTTGCTACAGGGTGCCAAGACAATGAGTCTTTGATATAGATTGCACAACCACCACCTTTTTTGGATATCCGGTCCAGCCTGTGGACATTGTAGCCCTATATTGTTACTGCTGCGTCAGGAACTTTAGGCGTCAGCCAAGTTTCCACCACTGGAAGGATGTCAGGGTTGTGTTGGCATATGAAGGCTTGGAGTGCATCCAGCTTTGGTAGTAGGCTGCAAATATTAATGGTAAGGGTAATTGCAAGGATAAGGGCACCTGGAGTTTGTGTGTGGCCTGAGCTTCTAGGGCCAGGAGTGGGATGGATGCTGCCTGAGATGAGAAGGAGGAGTAGTAGGAGTTTTAAGGAGCAGAGTCGCAGCTCTTTGAGAGATAGTTTTGATCATTGTTTCCGGGAGTAGAGGTTGCAAGGTTCCAGGCAGTATCCCATATGGACTGCAAGGTGATACAGTATAGAGAGGTGGCCACACTTGTTGAGAGTAGTGGTTGGGTTAAGTAACCAGGAATATCCAAATGGTGCACCAAGCACAAGTCTCGAGTGGAAGTGGAGAGTTCCCTCGGAATAGCAGTGGAAACCAGAGTAGAGGGTGGCGGAGGTGGGGTGGGGTTGGGGGTGGCTAGGATCAGGGAGAGAGAAGAGGGGGGCAGGACAAGGAAGAGGAGGAGAGGTGAGAGAAAGGCAGAGAGAACCCACATGGCTTACGTACTAGATAGAGATAGAGATATAGCCCTCTAGTGGTGAGAGGATATAATCTGCTAATGGAAAAGTCAACAGTTAAAAAAACAAACAAAAAAAAAAGATCAAAATTCACTTCTAATATCAACTCAGAACTTAAAATGACTGTAAGGATTAAACAAATTATTAAACCCTGGCACATAAATTCAACTAGAGATACAGAGGGAGATACAGTAGTTAGAGATGTGTTCAGCAGGAGACAGTGTGGGCCACTTGGAAATCAGCTTCCACTGGTACCAAATCCAGAATGGAGACTTAATTCAATTTAAGTCAATTAGTTTATGTTTGGTTGCATGACTGATGTCTGCAGGTTTTCATGCAGGAACGTGACTCTGCATCTGCAGGTTCTGATGCTATTGAGCTCAAACTAGTTAAGATTGCTGCACATGACCAAGCCTCCCAAGTGGTCAGGTTAATCAAATTATCCCTGTCATCTAGTGTGGTGCCTGAATTGTAGAAAACCTCTCATGTAGTTCCTATTTTAAGAAAGGTAACCACAAAGTGATTAATAACTATAAGCATATTGTCATCCTTACCATATTAAACAAAATGGGCTGGCAGTATAGCCTAGAGGTTAGAGGAATGAGGTGTGAACAAGCTTGGTACATCCAGCAGACCAGACCTGAGTTTGATTCTCACAGCCCCCACTTGCATACTGTGTGACTCTGAGCAAGTCACTTAACCACCCAGTGCTCCCAGATCACCCCTGAAAACAGGCACTTGTGCCTAGTGGGCCTTACCTGGTTATCAAAGACTAAAAAAAAAAAGTCTTGAAAATGTGGTCTCCTCACAGCTTATCAATTAACTCTCTACATATAAACTCCTCTCCCCATGCAGCATAGTTCCATAAATGACATAGTACCATGAATTCCTCATCACACTCACTAATAGTATAGCCTCAGACATGGATGTGGGTAGTCATACAGGTGCTGTCTTTATAGACTTTGCAAAAAATGTGGGTATGGTAGCTCTGATTGAAAATGAACCAGTATGTTCACCAATTTCTTTCTTTAATAGATTCTTTATTTTTCTTTAGATTTCTTTATACCAAGCCCCAACATTTCACATGTTGGCTTCTTCAGGGATTGTAAAAGAAATTCAAATAAGAATATTTACAATGCATTCTTCATAACATTTATAGGCTGTTTTTGTCTAAAACAGAAATTATTTTTTGACATTTTAAATATGCTTTTTTATTTTTAGTTATCAGTGTCACCTGTTCCCTACAGTGGTATATCCAATTATTTGTCACATACAGAGTAAAATGTTTATGTTAAACTGATAACATATTTTACAGAAGACATTTATTGATTATTCAATTCATTAGTTCAACATACTTTCATAATAGCCTCCTTTTCTCAAGTTCATATATAAATACTGATTGGTATTTCATTCACCTTCAGGCATCCTTCCATCTGCTACAGCCATTATTTCATCATAGGTTTGATTTGCAACCTTACAGAAAGATAAGATGCATTCAGCTATCACATTTATTAATCAGCATGTGTACAGCTTTAAATATTCTTTCTTGTAATCAGTCACACTGTCCTTTTCACCTTAAAGGTTACAAGTGACTTTCATCATTGAAGTATGTTAATGTTTACGTTTTCAGTTGTTCCTGTCCTATAATTCATTAACATGTATGTTATACAGTACTCCAATATTTTCTTATTTTTTAGTTACATTCTATATATATATATATATATATATATATATAGTATAAATAGTCCTCTGGAATGCAAATTATACATAATGTGTTAACTGGTATCTGTAATACTTGAATGCTTTTGACTGTAAAAACATAACACATTGTACTGTTTTTCTGCAAGTCCTTGCCATAATGTTCAGCTTTATCATCTGCTTTAAGTCAATCTCTGGTAAAAACACATAGTTTAATTTGTTTCTGAATACTGCTATTCTTTTTTTAAAACCAAAATACTATTTAGTTTATCTCTTGTCTCTGCTGCTTTCATTACTTCTCTTTCATGTTGCCTGTATCAATAACACATGCTTCTATAGCTACTTAACAGTTTGATTTTCATTGTTTATGAAAGGCTAATATTTGCTTAGGCTGGGCTCTTATAAATCTTTACGGCATTCTCTCATGGCTTAATTACATTTTATCAGTAAACAGCAGCATATCTCACTTACTTCAACTTGAAATCGCTTTTGCTCTCCTCCCTGTGTGTTGGACTGGTTGCAGCAATGGGGAAGTGACTCCATGGGCCTTCCTCTTGTACCAGTATGCAGCCATATGATGTGGTGACAACACACATTACCATAGTAACATCTCTGCCTATGCAGAAATGGCTTGCATACTGGTACAAATGGCTGTGTGTGTTAATTGCAAAAGTCAGGGTCCATGATGTTTGTAGCTTTGCAGAATGCACATCACATGCTTAATTGTGCAATGTTTGCATGCAGTCCACGTACACAAAGTGAATCTTAGCAAACCAGGTCTAAAAAGCAAATCAGGTTCACATGCTGCAAGCTTGACATGTGTGCAGCAGGTAAGCTGGTGTGAGCATCTAAAAATCACATCAGGTTCACATGTTGCACACTTGCTATGTATACAGCAACTAAGCTGGTGCAAATCTCATCTAAAAAAAACACATCAGTTTCCATTTCTCATACTAGTGCTAGAAATTGGAGCCATTAAAATACATTTTTCTCATGCCTGCAACCTGGGTTTGGGACCGAGCCTGGATCGTTGGGGGTTGCCCGGGGGGGGCAGAAGGATTGAGAGTCCCAATGGATGCTTTCCTCCTCCAGGGGAGGGTGGATTACTGGGCAGCGAAGGCACCCGTTGCACTACTGCTGGTGGAAGCATGGCGGTAGGGTGCATGGCTCCATGGAGTCATGGAGGGAGGGTGCTAATGGGTACTTGACGGCAGCTTACATCTGCATACCACATGTCTGGATATATGTCCTTCATGCCAGCGTCCTCAGGGGTAGGGACTAATTGGAGTAAATTGCAAAAATATCCTAGTCCCCAGGTAAAATGAAGCTGGGATCCCGAGATCAGGGACCCAGTGGAAGAAGTTGGAAGGGAGTTACAAAGCCCCCCTTTGAAGCAAGGCCGAGGCATGGGACAAGTAAAAATAAAATACATTTTTCATTGATTTAACATTAAAGTTAGTTAAACTCATTTATTCTAATCCTTTTGCAAGTTGTTTAATGACTTTGATTTTTGTCATTAAATTGCCATTCATTTGTAATGTATTGTTTGCTTACTGCATTAAATTCCTAGGATATAGTCAACCAACATCCCCCATTCCAGATGTGTGAAGAGGGGCCTCTGTGTTGTGAAGTTTGACCATTTTGTTTTGGACCAGGCAAATCCCATTATGCATATTTAGTGCTAAAAATGTGTTTCTCTGTGACTGTTTCAGCTCATTTAATTTCCCTTAGTTATTCTGCATGGAGCATATACTCTATGGCCATGTTCAGCACTCTTTGTGCTGAGTAAGGTCTTGGAAGCAAGCACCATATCTCATATTTTGTCATTGAAATGAGGGACATGAACACTCAAAATGAGGGACAATGAGGGACACTAACTCTCATGATGATCAGGACACATTGTGAAACATGGAGATATGGTACCTCAGAACGCAGTGGAAAGCATTGTATTTACTTGTAGCTATTTTAGCACCTGAGAATGAATTTCTACCATAAAGCAGGGGTACCATTTAGGTAAGGCAGAGGGGGCAGTTGACCCCACCCCACATTTGTGCCTAGGTTGTTCTTATGGTGTGGCAATAATGTCATTAAATTTGGATTTAATATTTTGCACAATATGTGCCCCCATCATACCTCTCATCCTCCCTCATCACAAATTAGGGACAAGGCTTAAAATGATCAGGGACACATCTGAAAAAATAGTAATATTAGTTCCAGAAGCTGTGTGCAACATCTTTCTTAGTGTGAATAGCATTTTCTTAATGAGAACTAGACTGTAAATCCACTGTCTGGCATTATTTTGCGATTCAAATCCCTAGTCTTCAGTGACAGAAATGCCAAATTTAGGAAGGACAGAATAAATTTCTGAGGCAAAATCAGGGTCATCCCTGAAAATCAGTGACAGTTGAGAGGTATGGCCCCCATGCCCTGTGTGCGCTCAGGCTGCAGGTGCACTCCTGACATGACTGTGTCTGTATTGTGTTGTCCACTTTCTCCACCTATTAGCGGTGGCACCATCACGTGTGATGTGGAGGAGCGTCAGCCAAGCCAAAGCACATGAGTCATGCGAGTGTGACACTGTCTTTCCCACCACAGAATAGACAGGTTGCACACTACAGCTTGGAGTCATTGGTGAGCACGGCACTCTAAATAGCAGTGTTGTGGCAGCATATTTTTGTTGGTCTACTCTTAGTGAGTCTCCATCTCCCCTGATGGCTGAAAGGGCAGAGGGTGAGCAAGTAGCTAACTCAAGATAAGGCTACCTACTTACTCTACTAGGCTTGCCTCACAAAAAAGACAGCACAGCCCCCCCCCCAGCAGCAAGCTAGGCTTATCAACAGTGGTGACAGTGGTGTGGGTGGCCTTCACAGGCCTTGATCAGTGCAGTGTGGCAGCAGTTAGGCAAGGAGCAAGCAACACAGGTTGTGTGGGTTCAGTTGGTGAGGTGACTTGGTCGCAGACCATGTTTGGGATCTGGAATGGTTGGTTTTAGCATCCAGCTTTTGTCAGAATGATGGAGGAAGAGAGGACAGAAAACTAAGCTGCTGGCATACTGGGCCAGGCTACAAGTTCTGGCTAAATGGCTGGTTAAGTAAATGTAAAAAACTCTTTTTACAGGAGGATTGGGGAAGAAGGAAGGGCTAAAATATTAATGTGCTAGTCACGTTTCTGTGCCTTAGGGCTGCTTCATGACCCATATGGGATGGGTACTGAACGGAAGGGAGTCAGGTAGAGAAATCGGGACAAAGGTTTTTTTGGGGGGGTCAGAACTTCAGCCAGGAAAAACATTGGCTAGTAACTAGGTGGGTTTAAGCCCAAGTCTGATGCACTTCCCCAAGGTATAGACAAATGAATCTTACACATTTGAATTTTTCCTGATTTCCATATCATTTTTCAGTCACAACAAATATGTTTTACCTTTAAGAGATGTTCCAGGCATTCCAGAGCATGCCACCAATGGGCTAACTAGCACCAGGCATCCACTAGTTGTTGGCTCCCCCCTGCTGAAATCTGAAATGCTGCCCCTGCCATAAAGTCTAAATTTACAGGATATCCTCTGAGTGAGCAGCATGTTTTCCATGAGGGATGGATGAGGAGCAGAGTAGTTTTCAGGGGCAAAATGATGGCTCTCCCTTGCATTCAGGGACAGTTGAGCAGTATAGAATGCACAGACTATTGGATCCCCACGTTAGTCAAGCTTATGCCCCCCCCCAGTGAAACTGACCTCCACATCCTGACACTCAGGCACATTATGACATAGGGCAAGGGAGACTGCAGGGGCATGCACCATTGAAACGAATGTCAGTATTTTTTTATTACTATTTTATACATTACTGATGGAGAGTTGTAGATTAATGAAGGCTACTCCTTGACTAACAAGGACCTTGTTAGTAGAACAGTGGCCTTCAATATTCTCCAACTCACCATCATAATGTATAAAATAGTAATAAAAAATAACTTCATTCATTTCAAGGGGGTACGCCCCAGCACCCTGACCCATGGACATCATCTCTTAAAGACTCCTATCTCTGGCTCCCTAGTACTCAAGTAAGAGACTTTTGACTTATATTTACACTTGGGGGGTTGTCTGTAGCAGCATGTTGCACCCACTACAGTGTGTGAACATAGGTGGAGGAGTGGCCATGTGGGTGAGTGTCGAGTTATTACTACTTTTGTATTTGACCGTTAAAGTCTGTTTGCATGGAAGCATTCAAAACTATGGAGAGAAAATAATAGAAGTACAGGCCAGACAGAAGTAATTAAGTCATTTTGTTGGTAAGAGGGTGCATTGGGGTTTGGAAGAACCACATGTGTTTCCATCGATATGTGTGCTACAGTTTAGCTGTGCTGCTGAGATGAGGAGGAACAAGAAAACTAAAAAATATAACAGTGACTGTAAGCATGCCACATGCCTGCAGATGTATGCAGCTTTGTATTGAAGTACAAGCAAGCCATATGTGTGCAGACAGTATAGCTTAGTGGTTAAAGGCACTGAACCGCAAATCAGGAGACTTAGAGACCTGAAGACCTGGGTTTGAATGTCATCAACTCCCATTTGTATATGGTGTGATCCTGAGCAAGTCACTTAACTTTTATGTGTGCACTTATCAGTGACCACTTGCTTTTTGCATGTGTGCCACATGCATGCAGTCTATTCCAATTTTAAAAAAGCATGTTTTCCACACTTTCTTGCTGCATGCATGCCACATTCATGCATTTAGTTCCAATTTAACATTTAAATCATGCTTGCAGCACACATATCAAGAGTAGTTTTATGTGCCCAGCATGAAAACATTTCATATAATTATTTCTGCCAGGGTTCAGCTTGATTTTTAGTTTTGATTTCTATTCAGGCAGTAAGTGGTGACTGCGGTGTCCCCATTGGGTGGGGGTTTCGAAATGATGGTGAGTGGTGGTTGCCAAATTCTGATTGTTCCACCAAAAGCAAAAAAAGCACTCCACAAGTAACCTCTGTGCCACAGTAGAAAAACAGCAAGCATCAGCAAAGGAACCAGGCACCATAGTAGACTGCATAAACTGTTTATTTGATAAAAAATACAAATGTATTTACAGAAAAAAAAGGATCAAACATAGCTAGCAGCAGCAGTGCAGTAGGGACAAGAGACCTTCCTCTGACTGGTTTCACCCCCTCTGAGGAAGCCAATTGGCAAAACCAGTCAGGGGAACATCTATTGTCCCTACTGCACTGCTGCTGCTAGCTATGTTTGAGCCTTTTTGTCTGTAAGTACATTTGTATTCTATTATCAAATAAACAGTCTACTCTGGTGCCCAGTTCCTTTGCTGGTGTTTGATATATTCTGATTGTGTACTGGGAGTTAATGTTGCCCAGTATTAGGCATGTTTTGAAATGCAGTGGCAGTTTGTTTAAACCAAAAGTCACATGCTGTAATGGTGTGATCATAATGAGTCAGTGAAGCTGCATGAATAAACTAGCCATAACACCAGTGAGCTTAAAGCGGCTGTCTGTGGTGGGGAATTGTAGAAAAAATGTTGGGACTGGAAGTCACAGGCAGTTGTCGTAAGACTATAAAAAAATAAAATTGAACCATTAACAGTGTGATCCTAATACTCTTGTTCTCTGCAGTTTTGACAAACACATTGTCTGTTAGCAGTCCAGGAGCATAATGCTGTGCTAGTTGTGAAAGCTGGCACATTTACAAATGCCAAAATCATGATCAGTTTGTTAACGTACAGGCAGCTGATTACATTCAACACTAAACCTTACACAGAACAGTCATACCTCCATTTAAAAAAAGAGTTCTGAAGGGACTGGACATAAATCAAACCAAATTAGGTAGCAAATTACAACTAAGACTTATGGCAGGCCTTGACAACGAAGGCATCAGTTCATGAATACTCGCAGCAAACTAACATTAACTGCTTTTTAAAAAGATGATTGGGTTATGCCTTAAATTATAAACCACTGAAAATTGGATGGTAATTCATGTAACACCACAGAATGACTTTTGTCTGCAAAAGTAAAATAACACAAACATCTTCAGTTGATCAGTGAATAACACAAAATAACAACACATTTCTCTAGTATAAATTACAGTATTTTAACTTTGAGCTGTACCAATTGCTCAAACAGGAGCATCACTTAGAACTCAATTTTTGTGGAGCTGATCTTGAGCCATAAAAAGAATCCTAAGTACCAGAGAAACAACTGGAACATGAATTAATGATATAAATAACAAACAAATAAGGACAGGAGTTATAATGAAGTAAAACAATAGTTTGTTTTATTATAAATTGGACAGTATTTAGGGAAAATAACACATCCAAGCTATTTCATGTCCTCTTTAAGGCCTTTTTCTTCCTACAAACCTTTGGGGAATAAGTTATGACTAAGTTATGATTAGGACTTTTACTGTTTAGAATGTATAAGGTATAGTTATTTGTCAGAATGTTTAATTTATAATTATTTATATTGTGTGGTTTATACTGTTTATACTGTTACATTTGACTGTGTGTTGGTTATTTTGTAAAGGTACCCTGATCCTCCGGGAAAATGTGCCTACCACTATTTACAAACATACAAACATATGAAATTTGCCAGCAGATAAAGGCCTAGTGGTCTATCAAGTCTGCTGGAATGTGCAGCTAGCACCCCCTATTCTGCAGCTGTTCCTCCCTCCCACTCTCCACCTCCCCCTTGCCATGTCCCAGACCCTTTTGAAGTAGCCCACTGTTCTACTGGATACCACTTCCACCAGTAACGCATTCCACACAGCTACCACACTCTCCATAAAAAAGTGTCTCCTCATGTCCCTCCTGAACCTTCCTCCCTCCAGTCTCATATCATGGCCCTGGGTGTCCCTACCCTCCCTTACTTTGCAAAGCCCCTCCATACCTGTCTTGTTTATTTCTTTCATATTCCTGAAGGTTTCAATCATATCCTCCTGTCCCTCCTCTACTCTAGTGAGTACATGTACAATTCCCTCATCCTCCTCTCATATGGTAAGTCCCCCAGCCCCTGGATCATCTTTGTCACTCTGAGCTGCACCCCCTCAAGTAACTTAATGTCTCTCTTCAGATATGGGTGCCAGTACTGCACGCAATACTCCAGGTGTGGTCTAATAATCTATACAGTGGCAGAATCACCTCCCCCCTCCTCGAGGATATACCCCTTGCAATGCAACCCAGCATTTTGTTGGCCTTTGCAGCTGCCTTCCCACATTGTGCTGAATTGTTCAATGACCCCATAATGAGCACCCCCAGATCCTTCTCTTCCTCAGTCTTGGCTAGCTGCACTCCCCTCAGCTGGTAACTCCGCCTTTGGTTTTTCACCCCAAAATGAAGCACCTTGCACTTTTTGGCATTGAATCCCAGTTGCCAGGTGTCTGTTCAGGTTTTCAGCTTTGCCAGATCATCCTGCAACCCTTGCCATCCCCCAGGTCATCTACCACTGCTCCCATCTTGGTGTTGTCAACAAACAGACTGGTTTTGCTCTTGATGCCCAGTGATATGGCTGCAATGAATATCCCAAACACTGGTCCCAACACCAAGCCCTTAAAAACTACTTAACAATAATAGTTTGAATTGTTTTCATTTACCTGCCTGTCTAGCAGCTATCGCACAAATCGTTACAATTCAAAAATGGTAAGATATCTTCTCACCACACTATCCAAAGACATACCCTTGGCACAGACCCCTATCATCCCTGAAAATTTCAAAGAAAAATGTCATTCTGTCTAGGCTGCAAATGAGGGCAAAAGATCCCTTGTTAACCAATGGGAAAAAAGTATTTTTCTATTTTTTACCACTCCATATCTCAAAAACCATACAAGATGTTCTCACAAAATTTTGCACATCTTGAGACACTGGCAGAATGACCATGCATGCCAAATTTTCAGCTATTTTGTCAAAGACTGCCAAAGTTATTAAGGTACTCCATTTTGAATTTAACATAGAAATGCCTGTGCAACCCTAACTATGGGGTGCTACCATATCCCTATAGTATATAGGTATATAGATATACAGAGATAGCTAGCTAGCTAGATAGATAGATAAAAAGAAATACACACATATGTATATATACCTTGCTTTTCTATAACCCTCTGGCTCTTATGCTCTTATGCAGTAGTTACTCTGTGAGAGGGTCATCCCTTTATCTTACTTTGTTATCTCTTGGGTTGCAACTGAAAATAGTCATTTTAGGTTCCTGGTGTGTTTACTTGGTCAATAAAACAACTGACTAACTAACTAACTAACTAACTATGTGTACATGTGTGCTGAGGGCTCTCTCTTATTAAACAAACAATAAATTATCGTGCTGCTTTGGGTGAAAGGACCATGAAGTGAAGCTGAGCAGTGCTGTCAGCCCCAGACAGCATGACAGAATGTTCTTATCCAATTAGAGACACCCCATCAGAACACACATTTACACATAAATCACTCAGGTTATCTAGAGTGATTTATAATAAGTTGTTCATTGTTTTTTTTTTTTTAAGTCAAGTGTGATAGTCCTCCCCCACCTTTGAAATGGAATACTCCCATTTCATGTTCCCTGGTGAAAACACTGTACACAGGATAAAAGCCCCTACAGTTCTTAGCACTGATTTGCTGAAATATAGTAAAGGATGTTTAATTAACAAGTATTAGCCTTCAGCTGCTGATTTTTTTTTATTATTTTACAATTTATTTTCCTGGAATAGCCCAGCCAAGATGCATCATTTTGTTTCCAGTGCGGTTCTGCTTTTACCCTATTACAATGTAGTTCCCAAGGAGACCACAGCTAGAATACAAATTATACCCTGGATATAATCTGTACAGGAGGGACAGGGTAGTCAGGAAGGGGGGAAGGGTGGCAGTTTTCTATCAGCGAGGGAATAACTTGCACGAGGGAGGAGTTGGAGGAAGGCATTATGGTTTGATTTAAGGTCCATTAGAGGGAGAAAGGTGAGGTTGGGGGTGTTTTACAGACGACCCAGTCAAGATGAGGAGAAGGACAGGGAACTGATCTCACAAATATTAGAAGTTGCGGGGAAACGAGAGGTGGTAATTGTGGGGAACTTCAACCTGCCCAAGGTGGACTGGGGCATATCATCCACATGTGCTAAGCGTCCGGTGATCCTGGAAGGTCTGCAGATTGGGTTCCTGACTCAGAGCATCACTGAACCAACAAGAGCTGAGGCAATTCTTGATCTGGTGCTCACAAATGGAGAGCATTTACAGGAAATAATGGTCAGGGAGCCACTGGGTGAAAGTGACCATTGCACAGTGTGGTTCCAGTTGGAAATTGGCAGGGAAAGCATCCCAACTAATACCAAAATCTTGGATTTCAGGAGGGCAGACTTTAAGAAAATGGGTGAAGTGCTAAGGAGCCATTTGGTGGGCATCAGAGCAGATATAGGGGTGGACCAAAAGGTGATCTATCATTAGGAAATGAATACTGCTTGCCACAGATGAGTGCATCAGGCTCGGTGAGAAGAACACATGGGCCAAAGCACCCAGCTGGTTCAGTTCTGGGGTTGCCAAGGCAGTAAGGGAAAAGACGTTTGCCTATAGAAACTTCAGGAAGATCAAGAGAGAGGTGAATAAGGAAAACTACCTAAGGTTGGCTAGTGAAGCAAGTAAGGAAGTGCAGTGAGCAAAGGCACAGAAGGAGCTGAAGATAGCTGAAGGAATTAAAAAGGGGGAGAAGGCTTTCTTTCACTATAAAAGTGAGAAAAGGGAGAAGGAAGGGATTGTTAGGCTTAAGAAAGGGGTAGAGTGCGTGGAGGATAATGGGGAAAAGCAGGGATACTAATTGAATACTTTTGTTCCATCTTCACCAGAGAGAAGGATGGACCACTGCCTTCAGGAAGGAAAAGAGAAGCAGGGGAGAGGGGAACACAGATGTAGTGATAGAGGAGGATAGAGTGAGGGAGGAGCTACTGGCATTGAAGGTGGACAACATCACCAGGCCCAGACATAGTACATCCAAGGGTGCTAAACAAACTGCCTGAGGAGCTGGCAAGGCCACTGGCAGACCTATTTAATAGTTCACTAGAGTCAGGCATGGTACTGCAGGACTGGAGAACAGCATGTGTAGTGCCTCTCCACAAAAGGGGTCCCAGGGATGACCCATGGAATTACAGTCTATCCAGTCTGACCTCCATTGTGGGCAAGCTCATGGAGACCATACTAAAGAAAAGGTTGGTGGAATATCTAGAGGAGCATGGTCTCCATGATGAGAGGCAGCATGGATTCATGGGGATGAGATTGTGTCAAACAAATCTGATTGACTTTTTTGACTGTGTCAATAAGACAGTAGACAGGGGCCAAGTGGTAGACATCCTCTATCTTGATTTCAGTAAGGCCTTTGACTCTGTGGCCCACAAAAGGCTGATCAGAAAGTTGGTGGATCTTGGGGTTGGGGAAAAGATGGCCAGATGGGTGGAACACTTACTGAGGGGCAGAACCCAGAGGCTGGCTTTGAGGAGAAGAGTTATCTGACACCAGAGAGGTAACCAGTGGGGTCCCACAGGCATTGGTACTGGGGCCGATGTTGTTCAATGTCTTCATCAATGACATTAGGGTTAGCATTAAGGGCAAAAAAGCCTATTCATGGATGATGCCAAGTTTTGTGGGGGAGTGGACACAACTGAAGGGATACAAGATCTACAGGAAGATCTGGAAAAGCTGAGGATGTGGTCTATGATCTGGCAGCTTGGCTTCAATGCCAAGAAATGCAAAGTTATGCATATTGGAGTCAAGAATCCCAGGACAGAGTACTACCTGGGTGAAGTCTGAGTATCTGCATTAGAGGAGGAGAAGGACCTGGAAGTTATGATCACTAGTGACCTGAAGCACTCCGCACAGTGCATGAAAGCAGCAGCAAAGGCAAACAAGATGCTGGGATGCATATCTAGGAGGATCAGTAGTAGGAGAGAGGAGGTTATACTGCCCTTGTATAGGTCACTGGTAAGGTTGCATCTAGAGTATGGAGTTCAGTACTGGTGCTCACACCTCAAAAAGGACAACCTGCTGGAGAAGGTCCAGATGAGGGCTAAAAGATGTTAGCTGTTCAGCAGGGTAAGGCATATGAGGAGAGGTTGAGGTCACTGAACATGTGCTCCCTGGAAGACAGGAGAGAGAAACAGAGAGAGGGGACATTATTGGGACCTTCAAGTACTTGAAAGGGATAAATAAAGTTGTTAAGGAGAGTCTCTTTAAGCTGAGTGGCAACCATAACATGAAGAAGCACAGTCTTAAGCTGGAGGGTGGGAGGTTTAGGAGGGAGGACAGGAAGTACTTCTTCAGAGAGAGGGTAGTGGACACTTGGAATGCACTGCTGGAAGAGGTCATCTCATTGAAGACAGTGGGCAGCTTTAAGAGAGGCTGGGATAGGCATGAGGGAAGGTAAGAATCATGGATAGGGAGGAGGGGGAGGGAGGGAGGGAGGAGGGCAGGGACATTAGCTCAAGCTGTGGACCCTGCTGTCTAGGAACAGACCTGATAGACCAAATGGCCTTCTTCTGCTGGCTTCTTTGTGTGTTCGTATGTATGTTTGTATGATACAGCATCTCCTTTCCCATGAGGTTCTGCTTTTATAAATTTTTACAATGTGTCTACCTTGGATAGTCCAGCTGAGATGCAAGATCACATTTCCAGTGGGGCCCTGCTTTTACCCATTCTGTAGCAGGGTAGACCAGTGCACTGGAAGATTAAGTGACTTGCTTAGGGTCACACAGCAAATATTTGGCACTAGCAAGGACTGATCCAGTAATCAGCAACTTCCCAAAGGAGGGATTGAACCTGTAATCACTTCAGCTGTAATCGGCTACTTCCCAACACTGCTGTAAGCTTTATAACACACTACCTGCTGTGGGATTGAGGGCCAAGAAAAAAAGCCATTTCTGACAATGTTTTTTTATTTCCTTTTTACAGTGTATTTACTATGGATAGTCCAACAAAGGCTGCAGTGTCAGTGGCTCAGTAGGTAGCACACTCGCCTCTGAGGCCGGGAGATCAGAGGGCTGTGGTTTCAGTTCTCACATCTGGCACTTGGGTTAATATCCCAGTACTGACACTGTAGTGCAGCATGAGAGGGGTGCTGCACTTCTGAGGTGCCATCTTTTGGAAGAGACGTTAAACCGAGGTACCATCTGCCTGGATTGGTGGTAGTTCAGGTGGATGTTAAAGATCCCATGGCACTTATTGAAAAGAGTAGAGGAATTTCCCCGGTGTCCTGGCTAAATTTCACTCATTCACTAAAAATACCACCAACAGCTTAATCTGGTTCAAGGTTCAAGGTCAGTTGGCATTCATCTGTATCCCCCTTCCCTGGGTCATGCCTGAAAATAGGCAGGATTTGTCTAGTGCACTTACCCGGTTAACAAAAACTAAATAAATAAATAAAGATGTAATTTCCAGTGGGGTCCTAGTTTTACCCATTTCTACATTGGGGTGATCTGGAGCACTGGGAGGTAGTAGAGGCTGAAACAGGGTATGATTGTGTGATCTCCCAGCTCGCAGCATTGCTCTAAGCAACTGACCACACTGCTCCACCTCCTACAGGAGGGAGGAGAGAACTAAAAAGGCTGGAGACCAATGACAAAAATATTTTTTTTTCTTTGCTTTACAAATTATTGACCAAATATTGTCCAGTTGACATCCCAGTGAGGTCCTGCTTCTACCTATTTCTGCAAATGCAAGGACTGGTGGCAGTTGTGCTTAATTGACTTGCTCAGGACCACACTGTGAGTACTTGGCTTCAATGGGTTTTGAACCTGTGATTTACCAGTTTACAACATACTGTAACTCTAACCACAAGAAACACTACCTACACAATCTGTGAGGTGGGTGGCTCTAGATTTACCCAGGACAGCCCAGCAGAGACACAACATTTAATTTTCTGCTGAA
Organism: Neoceratodus forsteri; assembly: GCA_016271365.2. Taxonomy (NCBI): domain Eukaryota; kingdom Metazoa; phylum Chordata; order Ceratodontiformes; family Ceratodontidae; genus Neoceratodus; species Neoceratodus forsteri. Next base: position 1,608,375,622 of record CM057449.1, read on the forward strand.
TCCTGCTTATAGCAATTTCCAGATCTCCATGGCCAGAGCACTGGGTTGTCAAGTGATTTGCACATGGTCACATAGTACTTATATGCTACTTGCAGGGTCTTAATCTGTATTCTTCTGGTTCCCTACCATGTTCTAACCATTAGGCCATACTGCTAGGGAGGAGGAGGGGCGACAACCAGGAAAAGCCAGCAGCTGTAGGTATTATTTTGTTTTACAATTTTCTCAGGATAGTTCAGCTGAGATGTAACATCTCATTACCTGTTGGGTCCTGCATTTATCTGTTTTTTTCTCACCCACCTAGCTTAGTAAATAATTACAGGATTTCCTGCTTGGGTCCTGAAGAAGCTGGGATGGGGTCTTGGGTGAGGATTGTTCATAACTGTAAAATAAAAATAGAGATGTTGTCACAAAGGATCCATAGTTCTTTTGGGAGAAACTAGCGCAGATAGAACAGGTTAAACACACAAATACTTATCTGATTGGCAGGAGGTCAGAAATTAAGGGAAAATGGATAAGTATGGTGACCAAATACTAGCAAGTATAGAGGGAGTATGGTAGAGGTGAAAGATATACAGGACATGCTTAAAAAAAGTAGGTTAGAGAACAGGTGCAGTTAAAGGTAAAAGTGAGACAGTGAAAACAAAGAAATAGAAACAGAAAAAAGAAATGAGAAAGAGATCGAGACAGAGACAAGAAATACAGTATACTCAGAAATTAATAAGGAGATAGAGAAAGACAGAGTCAAGAACTACAGTACGCTCAGAAATGCAATTATACACTGTAGGCTGTGTAGTGAGGATGGGTCAGGCATGAAAATATGTGTTGAGTTACAGAGTCAGAAACCAGGATATTCAGCAGCCCAAACCCCAAAAAGGGATTCAATAAATACTAAGTTTCTGGTTAAAATGCAGAAGACATTACCAAAAAGTGGGACTGCCTGATTAAACCAGGACAGGAGGTTGATAACCCTCGGGCCAGTGGACAGGAGGGAGGAGATAACTATGGGAGTGGTTAAACCAGAAATGTTAGTACCTATCATTTGTTTGGGAAGGTGGGTGGGGAAAGGGCCACAAGAGCAGTTGTATGGGAGAAGTCATCACCTGTGTTATTCAGGTGGGAAGTAGAGGGAGAGATCCACAGGAGCAGCTGTAGTAGAGAAGCAGGTACTTGCATCACTCAGGCAAGTGAGAGATGGGAGAGAGCCCAGGAGTGTAGAACCAAAGAAGTCAATACTTGTGTCAGAAGAATAAGCAGGGGAGAGAGAGAGAGAGAGACACATACACATGAGCAACTGTATGGTAGAAGCCATCATATGTGCCATTCAACCAAGTATCACAGGGGAGAGAAAGCCATGGGAGCAGCTGCACCAAAGCATGAAAGGCAGAAGTGTGAGCATCAGGAATGGAGTACCAGTGATGCTGGTACCTGTGTCAGTTAGATGGGCAGAGAGATGAGAGAAAGCCACAGGAACAGCTGTACCACAGAAGCCAGTACTCATGCTATTCGGGTTGGTGAGAGGGGGAGAGTCACAGGAGCAACTCTACTGCAGAAGCCAATGCCTGTGTAATTCAGGCATATGAGAGGCACAGCCACAGGAGCAGTTGTACCAAAGAAGCCAGTACTCATGCAATTTGGGTTGGTGGTGGTGGTGGGGGGGTCCACAGGAGCAACTGTACTGGAGAGGCCAGTGCCTGTGTATTTTGGGCATGTGGGATGGAAAGCCACAGGAGCAGTTGTACAAAGCTGATACTTGTGGCATTCAGGCAGGCAGGAGGGAGAGCTATTGCAGCAGCTGTATTGGAGAAGTTGGTACCTTTGTAATATAAGTAGGCAGTATGGAGAGCCATGGGAATGGCTGTACCAGAGAAGATGATACTTGTGTAATTCAGTCAGGTAAGAGGGGGGAGTGAGACACAGGAGTGGCTATGCTAGAAAAGCTTGTACTTGTGCAATTTGGGCAGGCAAGAGTGTGGAATGAGAGCCATGGGAGCAATTAAGGAGATGCTTGTAATTCAGGTATGAGAGGAGACAGTAGTGGGAACAATTGCATTGGAGTAGTCGGTACCTGTGTCATTAGGGTGAGCTGGAGGTGCTTTACTGGGGAAAAATGTTACCTGTTTAATTTGGGCAGGAGGTAAGAGAGAGCTGCAGGACAGTATGTATCCAATCACAGTACATACTTGATTTACTACAAATCCCATTTTTAGAGTTGCAGATTATAAACTACTTAGCAGCAGGATTTTGCTGTCCTGTATTTTCAGGAGTTGAAGGCTGTCTCATGCATATGCATGAGCTACAAACTTTGGCGAGAAAAGCCCTGTTTAACCTTGCATTCCCAATGGTGCTATTTGTTTGTATGCATAGTGAAGGGTTCAAATAGATGGTGTTTAAGCAGTGTTATAGTCCTGCTCCCTCCCAGCATGGCTTACCTTAGCTTAGAAAGACTCCCACTGAAGCATCACTGTGTTGACATGAAGCACAGGGGTGAGTGTAGCATTCTCATTGGCTTTTGTGCCATTTTTGTCACTGTGAATAAAGTACTTAGCTCTGGCATGAGCTTTTTTTAACTTCTGCCCAATAGTGCACTGCTTTTGTGTGTTTTGCCTTGAATGCCATTAGGATCATGCTAATGATGTTGCTATTAATGCTGGACTACCAGGCCATGGCTCAATAAAACACTCAAAGCAGAACACTCTCATGGAAGGATCCAGTGCAAGTGGGAAAGGCAGACAACCAGAGGAAACCACAAGACTGCTGCACTTATGAAAATAAATGGTTGTCATGAGAATGTTGTTTAGAGTAAAGGGTTGGGGTCTATACCTTTATTTCATCTCTTGATGATATCCTTACATTAAATCACAGTATTTTTTCACTTTAGCAGTCTATTGTCATGAAGGTTGTGGTCTTATGTTTTCTGTAGGCCATGATTCCCGCTGTACATAAAGGTGCTGGAGAATCCACCAATGCAAAGCTAACAGTGTCACTGCTGCTGCTGGCCACTTTTCTCACCACAGCGCTCCACTCAGGGTTAACGATGAAGTCCATAAATGAAGTGCATCTACAAGAAGTCACATACTAGCACTGTCAGTACTTGCAGAGGCAAGTCACAAACTGGCACTGCTGGTACCTGTGAGGGGAGTGCTGTCCATGGGAGTGGCAAGTCACAAAATGGCACTGTCGGTGCTTGAAGGGGGAAGTACTGGCTATGGGAATTTCAAGCAGAACTGGCTAAAAAGTAAGAATGGCTGTTGTCTGTATCACTCACTGGCTAGCTACCTGGCACACCTACAGACCCTAAACACGATACCAACATGTCTCCATGCATTTTGCATGTACACATAAAAAGGGCCATGTGTAGCAAGCAAACAGAGAAACTTTGAATTTAACTGCAGATAAGGACTGCTTGGCCCATCTCGTCTCCCCATTTATGCCTACCTACACCTACAAACTGCATTCATAAAACTGTTGCAATTTACAATATCTGTTGTAATTTCAAAATCAGCACTTGGCCAGTCCACTTTTAGCTAAGGCAGTGAAATCCATAATAAAATGTTGTTATTTAACAGTTTGTTGATAAGGTGCACCCACCTCCCAACCTCAGCAGAGAATGCACTATTGGAATATGAAACTCGCCATACCGGTATTTCAAGTGCAAAACATCTTATTTTATTGAAGGTTACATCATTTAAAAAGCTGATCATGGTAGCATATAGACATAAAATGTCAGCACAAGTAGTGACATAGGATGTGGAAACTATCTGTTGTAATCTAGCAGAAGATGGCATTTTGTGAGCCACAAAAAAATCTCTATAAATGACAGTGATCAAAATATCATGAACATGTTTTTTATATTAAAAAGTACAGACTGAATTTGAAAATGCAGAAGAGTAAGAGCGAATGAATGAAAAATGTACCTTTCCTAGTAACACAGAGCAGTCTACTTTATTGCTTTTATGGCAGACAATCATAGCTAATGTCAATGTTGCTAGCTCCTCTGGGCATACTGCAGCTATAACGTGAAAGATTATTAAGGTGAACCCACATGTCACTGTCTTTTTTTCACTTATAATTAAACATAGCTAACATAGCTGCAATGTTGGATGTTGATTTTATGTAGGTTTATTTTGTACTGAGCAGTGGAACAAAATTACTCATGCCCTGCAGAAATGTTTCAGTTTTGGCAAACCTCTGGCACACAGAGTAGCCTCAAAAATGTTAGACAATTTAAAGTAAAATTATTGCTTTATCACCCTAGGGGCCAGTCCTAGTAGGAGTACATAAGACGCCTGGCTAGCTGGAGGGGCTAGAAAATTTTCCTATGTTCATGCCATCTGATACTGATACTGAGACTGAGCTTGGCATTTGTTTTGGGTACCTAATAGCCATTAGGTACCTATTTTGGTACAGTTATGATTCAGGCAAAATTGTTGCGCAGTAACATCTATTGTAAAACAACTTTAATACAGACCAAATGAATAGATACAATGCAGAGCCCCACAAGCTACTGGAGGAGCCCAAGAAAGAGCTCAATCCCTCCTTTCTCCTTCATCTCTAAGATAACTCACCAAAGGCTGGCACCAACCACCTGATATACTTTTTTGGCTTAAATGTATCGCCTCCCATCATTACCACAGGTCATAAATTTGATCTTTATGGCCAAGCCAGGCCCTTTATATATGTGGTTTACTCCAGTTCAGTTGAAGCTTTTGGCTAGCTCAGTGTGCTCATAACTGCCAACAGCAGGTTACAAGAAATACTAAAAGGAGCATGAATTTCCTGAGCCTCCTGCCATGGTCCTCTTTATTAAGTTACACATAGCTGAGCAGGGGAGGTGGGGAAGCAGGTGAGGAAAATATAAGTTTAGGGTTTGGTAAAAACACTCATGCTGTTAAGTAAAGAGGCAAACTTAAGGTGTGAGCCAAAAAGAGAAATAAAGGAAGTGGAGTCAACTGAAAATTATTATCATTCCGATATGGAGGATTTCAGTGTCAGAGTCAGTGTCAGAGACAGTACATTTATTTAAAGGAAATCTGAATTGACCCAGAAGGCGATGGAAGAGAGGGACAAATTGTTAAATGAGGCTGACTCTCTGTATCCAGGTAAGGACCTCTGCTTCCACCGGAGTTCAAGTGTTTGGTGCCGACAGACTTTGTGCTACTAATTGGCCAATTTTGCTGACTGCCTCCCTCCCTCTGATTAGCTACACCACTACAAAGACACTGTCTGGTTTCCCAGCTGGATCTTGGCTGCTGAGCCGTAGAGCAGTACGGGGCTTAATTATTTTAGCTTCTTGCTTGATTGCCTTTGCTTACATTTTTTAAATATTTTAGCTAGCTAGCCTGTACTCTATTTTGTTAGCATACCTAAACTGCTACTTTATGTTAGTTAGCTGGCTAGCCTGTTTTATTGTTTATTCTCCTGTACCTAACTGCCGCTTTTACTCAAATTTCTTAGAGCTACCCTGCTATCACTGTCGATTACTTTAAATTCTAACTGCTGTACTTTTAACTTGCTATTTGTGTAGGCTGCTAGTGCCCTTGTTTCTATCACTCGCTAGCTGATCCCTCCCCCATTCTATTTGATTGCCAGGTGACTCTCGCCCTGCTCCTCTCTCGCTGATTCTACTAATTCCCCCATCCCTGAGCCTGACGCTAAAGGCCCTACCCCTACCTTTTGTTGTGCTCTACTACCTGTTCCGTCCCCCACTTAAGTTAATCCCTCTGCTGCTTAGGCCCCACACTGTCTTCTGTCTGCTGCTAGCCTTTCCCCCACCCCTGTGCCTCTCCACTTTCCTTAAATGAATCCCCTTATCTTCTCTCCCATCCACAGATTGAACATTCCCTGACCAGGTGCCTCTCCTGGAGATGCGGCATTCTGAGCACTGACACTGCCCGACCCAACAGAATCTCCTCGGCCAACTCTCCGCATCCCAGGTACAGACCTCTGCTTGCAGTGGAGTTCAAGTTTTTTGGCACTAAAAGACTTCGTGCTACTGATTGGCCCATTTCGCTGACTGCTTCCCTCTCATTGGCTACACTGCTACAGGGACACTGTCTGGTTTCCCAGCTGGGTCTTGGCCACCGTGCCATAGAGCCGTATGGGGCTTGATTATTTTAGCTTCTTGCTTGTTTGCCTTTGCTGAAATTTTCACCTGCCCACCCTCCCCCATCCCTGACACTCTTCAAATTTGCTTTCCACACATTTGACTCCACCCTGCAGAGGACTTAGCCAATTGCTTTTTACCCCTTCTCTCTCTAAATGAGCTATCCCTGTTCTACCCCTCCACAGCTCCTCCTGCTACTTCTAATTGAATTCAACTTGTTTGATCACTGACTAGCTACTATTATTGAATACAATTCTTGGGTTCAGTGATATTTCTCCAGACCTCCCATGTGGCATTGTCAGCAGTTTTTAATCCAAGCTCTATTATTCTGCTGAGTGCTCAGTTCCAAGGATCTTCTACTCTCATTTGTATCAAAATGCCCCCACTCTCCATTGCGCTAACACTCGATATGTCCCTTGCCTCTCCCTTGTGTTTTTCTTATGTTTTATCCCAACTCCCACTAAGCTCATTTTCACCATCTTCCTGTCACTCTGCTTCCTCCTCTTACCTACATTTTGACTTCTCCCCCATTCCTACCTGCCTCCCCCACCCTTCCTGAGCTCCTTGCTATGGGCCACCATTCTGTGGCTATCTCTTCAACCTCTGCAGCTAAGTGGTCACACTACCCAACCCTCCCTAGTTCATCACTTCTACCCTTGTCCATCTACTGTACCTTGGTATGTATTCTAAAATTCTTACCCCCACCCTGCCAGCACCCCTAGGCTACTACCCACCCTAAAAGCATGCTACCCTGGTATAAGTGTGCAAAAATGCATTTCAATATCATCGCTTTATTGCTCCTATCCTACGGTGATATAAACCCAAACTCTGGACTGCGCCCAGTAGCTCCTGCAAGAGCCAGTACAACCACTACTGCCCCTTCCCAGTGTAGCCCACTTGCCCTCCCCAGAGGCTTAAAAATCCTACACCTGAATATAAGTAGTCTTCTCCACAAACTTGATCCACTGCAGCCTCTTGCCATCTCACTAAGCCCTGATGTTATTATCATTTCTGAATCATGGCTTAGTGAAAATATAAGTGACTCATCCATCGCCATCCAGGGCTACACTATTACTAGGCAGGACCAAGCCACTATGGGTGGCAGAATAGCAATTTATGTTTCTACAGCCTTACAATTTACCACCATACTTTCTACCTCAGTCCTTAGAGTCTATGAGGATCTCATCCTTAAATTATCCCCCCATTCTCAATCCCCATTTATATTGCTGGGGTATACTGTTGCCAGGCCTTCTACCCTCCACTACCATTGAACTCATCAACTCCATAGTGTCCCTTACTACCTCAGGTGAAGTATATATAATGGGCAATTTCAACCTAAATTGACTATCTCCTTCCCTAAGTAAGGTACACAATGATGTTTCAGCATTTAACCTACCACAACTTATTCTCGCACCCACCCGCTTGAACCATAAAACTGGTAATCACTCACTCATCGACTGGGCCCTTACATCCCATCCCCATAGGGCTGTTAAAACTGGCATCCTTCCTGATGCCTTAATTGATCACCATGCAACCTTCTTGGTACATTGAATCTGTAGACAAAAGGCACCCCACAAAATCCTGCTCACTCGTTCATACAAATCCTTGAATCTCACTTCCTGCTGCTTGAACTGGCTCTTACTGACTGCATTTCCATTCCTTCATCCAAATCCATTGATATGGAGTTCAACTATTTTCATGACAAATTCCTGGAGGTCTGGAACAAGCACACCCTCCCCTCACATAACACCAGGGTAAGGGGAAATCACCTCCTGTAGGTCACTCCAGAACTCTTGGCATGAAACACATAAAACCTCTAAACACCCTCGTGACTATGCCACTTATTGCTTTTTGTGTAACCAATGCACAAAAGCTACCCGGTTGCAAAAGCCGACTACTTCTGCTCTACCTTTCAGGCTAACATTAATAACCCATCAAAAGTCTGGAAAGTTGTTCACTCCCTTTTTTCCCATTCTTCCTCACCACCCTCTCCTTAACGTTAATAACACTCTCCTTACAGACCACCTAGCTGTGGCTACCAAATTAAACTCCTACTTCACCTCCTGTGCTTCTGCTCTCCTATCCACTCTACCATCTCCCCCAATTACGGTCCCCCCTCTATAACAAACCTCATCACCCACCTCCTTCTCCTTCGCTAAACGTACCCACTCTGACACATTGGTGGCCTTGTATGCTCTTAAACCCCCTAAAGGCAGCTCACCTAATAGATTGGACCTGAAACTGCTTTATCTAGCTGCTCCTGTTATCACTCTCCCTCTAACTGAACACCTCAACCTCTCCTATGAAACAGCTACCAACCCATCAATCTGGAAGCATGCTATTGTTCTCCCCCTTCCTATAGGTGGTGACCCTTCAGCCCGTGCTAACTTCCATCCTAGCTCACTCCTCTTCACCCTTGCTAAGCTTCAAGAACATCTGCTTCTTACACAACTCTTGTCCATTCTCTCCAACACTAACTTTCTAACTTTCTTACTCCATTTGAGTCTGGGTTTCTGGAAGAATCACTGCATTATCAACTCTCTGATCAGACTCACTGATACTGTCTTCTCAGGGATGGATAGTGGTCAAATCAAGACAGTCATTTTTTTCTACCTTACCAAGGCTTTTGACACCATCTCCCAAACCCTACTTATAAACACCCTCACCATGGCATACCTATCTAACTCTGCCATCAACAGGTTTAGAGCCTATCTGTTAGGCAGGACTCAGTCCATCAGTATTGGTGACTCCATATCCCCATGCCTCCTCATTAACATGGGAGTCCCACAGGGATCTGTGCTGGGTTCTATCCTCTTATCCATTTTCCTCAATGACCTCCCCTCGACCTGCTCATCCACCTCAATCCATATGTATGTGGATGACATGGTCCTCTTCACCGCCAGTCAGTCTCCTGAAGATGTGGCTACCAGACTACAGCATGACTTCAACCAGGTTCAGCTTTGGTTTGGCTCCAATCAACTATCCCTAAATGCCAAGAAGACAGTCTTAATGACCTTTGGCACAAGGCAGAGACTTTCTAGGCTCTCTTCACTACCCTCCTTCCACACGCTCAACGGGACAATTCTTGAGGACACTTTATCCTTTAGGAACCTTGGGGTGTGTCTTGACTGACACCTCAACTTCTCAGGCCATGTTGATGCCATCCTGAGGAAATAGCACCCCATTCTTTGTGCACTTTTCAGAAACCATAGCTGCCTTCCACTACTGGCAAGGTGCGAACTGGTCCAGAAGATGATTCTACCTATCTTTGGCTACTGTGATGTAGTTTACAGTGCTGCTCCCATGTCTTCCTTAATCAAACTGGGCACCCTCTTCAACTCCTTCTGTTGCTTCACCTTAGATGCCCCCTCTCACTCAACATTGTAACCTCTATCACTCCCTTTCCTTTCCCTCATTAAATAACCGATGCCTCCACCATTGTGCCAAATTTGCATCCAAATTCTAGCTCAGTACTCTCCCCCCTTACCTTTCCTCCTCGTTATCACCCCTCCCCCCACCAGCCCACTCCCTCTGATCCAATGACTGTCACTTAATGGCTGTCTCAGTCAGTCTTTTACAGTTGGCCAGGCTGCCTTGTCTCACCACCTTCCTTAATTATGGAATGCTCTCCCACACCAGATTCGCCACTCCTCATCATCCTACTCCATCTCCTTGGAGCTTCATAATTTCCTTTCTGTAAATTGTGCTTAACCCTTCGCCATATCATCCTCATACTTCCCCCCTTCCTACTTGGTCTATATGTTGTACACTATTAAGAGTACTACAAAAGCCCAAAAGAGAAACAGCATGGTAAAGGACAGTGAGAGCGTGCAATACCACAAATGGGTCTGTGCGTGGTACTGCACCCCCTTACTGTCTCAGGCAGAGGATAGGACCTCTGCTGGGATGGGGATCTGCCGAACAGCTGCCATGGCTTGAAGGGATGAGCCACTGGCAGAAAGGGAGACAAGCAGTGCATCTGGGACCAGGTTCAATTTCCAGACACATGGGATTTTTCATTTTTTGCACTTTGTGCAATAGTTACTTTCCCCCCTTCCCACCTCCAGAGTTAGTTATTTTAGTTGGGTGGGGGTTCAGGGGTTCATCCCCCCCACAAAAACAAGACTTATGCTGCATGTAATATATTGCACTGCATTGGTAGAACTGTATATTTCTGTGCCATAATGTCTTGCAACATTATGACCCTGTGCCATTCATCTTACCCTTTCCTCCACATTTAACTACTGCATATCGCAGAGGCACTATCCAACCCGGGGTCTGTCCCTGCAAGTATTTAACATTCATTCATTCCCTGACCCTCATGGTGACTGACTCTAATGCTACTTATAATGTAAGTGTAATAGCTAGTTTTATCAACTTGTGTATATATTTTTATTGTATTATTGTCCAAAAGGAGTGAAGTGCATGGTGCATCGCCGCCGCACCTTTACACATAATGGAGCCACCATAGTGTCTGCTATACTTCCATGTCACTGACTTTTCTTTATTAAAAGAAAGTATGTTGTGGTGTGAGAGAATGCTGCAACATACTCAAAAGGTTTAACTAGAGGGTAAGCTTTGCAGGGGGCAGGAGCTCCTGTTGCTGACTGCTTCCCTTTAAATATATACATTCACATACAGACATACATGCTCCTTAGTGCCCTGTTATTATAATCCAGTGCCTCAGTAATATTTACTTTCTGTTGAGGAGTGGTTGTGGAAAAGCAGGTGTAAGCAGTGCACAAATGATGTGTTAAATTGCATGTTTGCAGTCAGTGTTGTGTCCTGTGTGTGTAACATCAGACATTGTCCAGCTTCTTGCAAACATATATGTATATGTATGTATATATATATATATATATATATATATATATATATATATATATATATATATATGTATATATGACTTGCTGCAGTGTTTATGGTATAAAGAATAGAGATAAGAATATATAATGTATATTTTATTGTCACCATCATCATCAATGGACTAAGTGTTATGATTATTTTTAGAGGTGTCTGGCCAGAGTGCACCTTAGTCACATACTGCACACATGACTTTTAGGAGAGCATGCATTTTTTGTGCTATGATCTCCGCAAAGTCATGTGTGTACTGTGAGTGACTAACGTGCACAGTGACCCGGTACCTCTGAAAAAATATTATATCACTTACTCCACTGCTGCTGATGGTACAAATAAAATATATATCCTATATTCTTTCTTATCTTTATTCTTTACATACTGCAACACGTCACACCATATATATGTTTACACAAAGCTGGACAATGTCTGCACACACAGGATGGAACAGTGATGGCACACATGCAGTTTAGCACAACATACTTGCACTGCTCAGTCCTGCTTTTTGCAAAACACTTCACAAGTTCTGACACAAAGTAAACATTACTGAGGCTCCAGAAATATTTCTTTTTTGAAATAGACATTAAAGCAGCAGTGCAACAATCTGGTGAAAATTTTGATCTATACTCTTTTTATGCAATTTTACATTGCCACTTTACTTACCTCCTGACTTGTATGATTCCATTCTTTCCAGTATTTGAGTCTGCTTTAGTACTTTTTTTCATGTCCAAAATAATAAAAGGAGCACTCCTTTTAATATGGTGCAGACCAGGTCTTCATCAGTATTTTCCGCTGTTTTTTCTCCATCAGTTGTTTATATATTACTCCTGTTGTAAAATTAACAATTATGCAGCAGGCAGTGTTTTATGACCTCACAGAAAAATATTTGATCAAAAACAGCTGCAAATAGTGATGAAAACCTGGTCAGAGTCATATTAAAAGGTGTGCTCCTTTCATTTTTTCAGACATGAGAAAAAGTATTAAAGCAGACACAAATTGTGAAAAGAAGGGTATCATACAAGTCAGGAGGTAGCTAGTGGCTGGCAATCTAAAATAGCATAAAAAAGTATAGCTCAAAATTTTCACCACATTGTTGCACTGCTGCTTTAATTTATCATTTAATTATGGCATTATGTGCTCACAACAACGACACACAAAATGCAACTGTCTTGTGTCTAGAGAAGTAACATACTGTGATGATGATATCATGACCATGATACACAGTGTCTTGCCATACCATGTGAAGAAGGCATAACATAACATGACATGAATCCATTCAGTGTTCCAACAGAAATGATGACCGTGATGGAGAACTGTTACTGGTCCAAAGTGTGCTGCGATTCCTATGAATGTATGCAATGCAATCACCTCAACTGGATGGAAGGGTGTCCTTAGTGTGTACACTAATAGTAGCCTTGGTGAGTTATATATATATATATATATATATACACACATATCTATATTAGAGACAAAAAACTCCATTTAATGCATTAGTTAGGGTTGTTCCACAGCGACAAAAGCAAGGAAATTCAGTGTTAGGGTAGAAAGGCCCCCTTGGACCCCGCCCACCCCCAACCGGCATCAGGGTGCACGTTGGGTTCGGCCCAACTCTCACCCCATCAGATGTGTGAAGAAGAGGTATAGGAGAATGGAGTGAGAGTTAGGACCGACAACCCCAACGCGCACCCCGATGACGGTTGGGGGTGTGGCCGGAGGGTCCAAGTGGGGCTTTCAACCCTAACACCAAATTTCCTCACTTTTGTTGCTGAGGAACAACCCTAACTAATGCATTAGACTGAGTTTTTTGCCTCTAATTTCCCTTCTTTTTGAGAAGTATAATGAGAAATACTGAATGTAATGTGGCAGCTGGAGCACGAGGCCTCCCACCACGTGATGTCTTGTCACATAGTAACACAGTGCCCGCAAACACAAATGGTAATGCGCATGGTGACACAAAGCGAAACACAAAGATAAACAGTACTGTAGACACAAATGGTTAAAATAATGCAAACGCAAGCACAAATGGAAAAGCGAAGGGTAACGCACATGGTGCCATAGATGGGAACAGTAAGTGAAACGGTTATGGAACCGCAAGCAGAAGCAGTAAGGGTAACAGTAATGTAAGCACACAGGCTAGTTTTCCCCAAAAGCTGCATAGAGAAAGACAGTGAGTAGAAAGAATGTATGCATAATAATGTGTCTCGGAGCAGAAAATGAGGAGTTGGAATAGTAAATTGCTTATATCTCAGGAACTGTACGACATAGAAAAAAAATTTAAAAGTCATGATTTATGACTTTCCTGGCTAGTTTTGTACTTAGCCTCCAGTGAGGGGCTAAGTTTTTTTCCGATGAAAAGTCTGTATCTCACACCGTTTCCAAGATACGGGCCCTGAAAGGCACGGCAAACGCTGTAATGTTATCCTATGGGAAAAAAAGAGAAGTTCGGAGTGCCATACCTTTGGCTCCCTGCAATATTTTTTCACCAAACCAGTAAAAGGTACATCTGGGGGATATTGGCTTTCTTCCCTCCAAATTGCAGCCCAAAAGACAAAACCGTTATTTTGCAGCACTGCGCCAAAAAATTCCTGTAATGCGGTGGATGCCGTAATGTTATCCTATGGGAAAAAGCATCATCTTTGGAGTGCCATAACTTTGCTGCCCTGCAATATTTTTTCACTGAAGCAACAAAAGGCACACCTGTGAGATGTTGGCTGCGTTTCCTCCAAATTTCAGACCAAGAGACCAAACCGTTCTTTTGTAGCAGGGTGCCAAAGAATTGCTGTCAGTTTCACACAGCCTGGAAAAATACTGTCGAACTTTGCTAAAGCTTTTGCAAATTCATTCGACACTGTCACAAGTGCAAAAGTACTTTTTGAAAGTACTTTTTCCAGAAATCTTAAAAACATATTTCTGGGGTGTTTTACCCCAAAATAAAGACATGCCTAGCATCCTCAAGGTCCGACTAGGTGAATACAAAAAGAATTAGGTTGCTAAAGTGTCCCAAATTTAAATGCCAAGCATTTTTATGATCACTAACTGAAAACAAAATGGTGGATTTGAGACAGTAAAAGGGCCATTTGCAAAAGTAAAAACTGCATTTGCGACACTGTCGAACTTTTTAACTTTTCCCATTGACTTATAATGGGAAATTGTTCTTTGAATAACTTTTGAACCGCTTAATATTTTTTCACGAAATCTTCAAAAGGTACATCAGGGACCCTGGCGGCACATTCCCTGAAGATTTCAGACTGGTCGCACAAACCATGCGACCTCTAGAGATGACCAAAGAATTCCAAAAATGCATAAATGCGCTCGCAGATCATGCTTAATAACTCTGCAGCCATATATCCAAACAGTATGAAAGTTGGCAGATCCCAAGAGCTATGGTTCTTGATCATGTATTTCAAATTTCAGGCAAATCCATTGAACGGTTGCAAAGTTACTAAGGTGCAAATATTTAGGTTTAACATGTAAATGGCTCCTCAACCCTAACTATAAAAAAAAAAAAATATATATATATATATATATATACACACATATACACCTACACAGATAGATAGATAGATAGATAGATAGATAGATAGATAGATAGATAGATAGATAGATAGATAGATAGATAGATGTCTTTTCTAGGTGGGAGTTGACATGCATATGCATGTGCTCAATGTATTGTTTTGTATCACAGGTCACATACTGTTGGTGCACATATTGCAGTGCTTGATGAAACATTTTGGTGTTGAAATTGGAAATGGAATACTCTCAAGCTAATGAAGGTAAGTATTTTTGGGGGGGCAGCATATTTGCAAGTAGGTCTCATTAATGGTTTATTATTTGGTTACTTCTTTACAGATTTCATCTGCATCCTTCTCCCATCTGGTAATGAATGGTCATGGTCATTGATCAAAACAACTTCTGCTTGTTGCATGTCTGCCCCAGCCCAGTGGGGGTTGGGGTATGATGTTGAAGAAGTTCTTTGGATAAGGCAGCAATGACACAACAAAGCATTTGGAAGTTTCCTAAAACAAGAAATGAAGGACCTATTACAACTTGATTGCAGCAGTAAGGCATTATGTTTAAGCCATGGCTGTTCCACCAAGGGTATCTGGATTAACATGGATAGCAAGCTGTCCCACTGAAATCATCAGATCACAGTTTCATTTAGTACCAGGCTGTGTAACAAATATACTGTGTCACTGTCCCTGCGTCTCAACTCAAGTTACATTTTAAAACCACATCTTGTAAAGTAACACAACCTCGGTCCACCTTTTTCAACACTGTCATGGCTGCACAGCTGCAAATTTGGAATACAGTGCATGATATCTGTTGCAGAAGTATTTTTTGGGATGTACATGTCACCTAGTTTAGGATTCATCTGTCAGATTTGTTGCTTTCTTATGAAATAAAAAGGAACTGATGAAATAAAATTGATATACTTACCAGTATGGATTGGAAATAGATATCCCATAGCTTCCTGTAGACAGTACTGCTGCTGCCATTGATACAGACCTTCAGTGAAGGAGAGTCGTTTGCTGTTAACCTGTTAAAAAACAAATAAGTTGACCATATGTGTTTGACCATTGCAGCTCAGAAATGCAACACAAAACAAAACACAACACACAGCTAAAGGAAGTTGAATAGCATGAAAAACATTAGTAAACATACTCACTTTATAGTTTTAATAGTACGAAGCCTTGTGCCTGTGGCTGATGTATGTGGTCTCCTGTTTGACTCCCTCTGCCTTGGTATAGTCAATGTAATGGAAAAACATTGTCACAATGTCACTGGTGGTGGGTGGTGGTGGTCATAGCTGCGGCACATGACGACATTCCCTCTCACATATTCCTGCATCTGGTGGTGGTGGTAGTGGGAAGAGCGGTCTTATGGTGGTGGTAGTCCACGGAGACACATGGTCACATTCCCTATTGTGGCAGTGGTGAACAGCGGTCTTATGGTGGTGGTGGTACTCCAGGGGAACACATGGTCACATTCCCTATGGTGGCAGTGGCGAACAGCGGTCTTATGGTGGTGGTAGTCTGGGGGAACACACAGTCACATTCCCTATGGTGGCAGTGGTGAACAGCGGTGTTATGGTGGTAGTAGTCTGGAGTGACTCACAGTCACATTCCCTATGGTGGCAGTGGTAAACAGCGTTTTTTTGGTGGTGGTATTCCAGGGGGACACACAGTCACATTCCCTATGGCGGCAGTGGTGAACAGCATTCTTATGGAGGTGGTAGTCCGGGGGGACACACGGTCACATTCCCTATGGTGGCAGTGGCAAACAGTGGTCTTATGGTGGTGGTAGTCCAGGGCCAGAATCCACTGTGCTCTGTGTTATAAATGTGACGTGACATATGGAATTTGAATCACTATAAGTGGAACAGTGATTTAACTTAATGAAAAAGAAAACGTATCATACAAGACATGTGACAGCCTTTTAACCACTTAAGTTAAAACCTGCCAACATTAACCTCATCCTCATTCATCATTGTCCTCATAAAGAAAGCTGCACTCGCAGTCTTCTATGCCTGAATTCTGACCACGGGGAAATTCTTTCTCCATTGTGTTGTCATCTACGTCAGTGGTAGGCTGCTTCATGCTGTCACTGCCACCAGGATGGTCCCTTTCCTAAACATCAGCAAAACCATGAGTATGCTGGGTATGAATACTGAGGTTGCTGTCTGAGCTGGTATGTGTCTCTAATTCATTTTTATGAATGTCAGTAAACTGACATTTGCAGGAGAGAGGTTTGTATGATGATCCTGAGCTATTGCACCTGCTAAGCTGAATACCCTCTTGACACTCACACTGGAGGGTGGGCATGTCAGGTACTTCAGTGCCACAGCAGTCAGTTCTGGCCATTCACTGACCTTTCCACTTCAGTATAAAAGGAGATCATCAGTGGCTAACAGATGCCCATTTTCAGACACATATGACTCAAACATTCGCTGTGCTGCTCTAAGTCCAGTGGTTAATGCATCATCCTGTTCTCCAGAATCATTTATGTCACAAATCCCCAATTGAGACAAAGCTTCCCAAAGTGGGTTAACACCAGCCGCTTTTGATGAAAGACCACCTAGAACTGCAGTCCCCTTCCCCTTACAGGATATGCTTGATACTACTCCTCCAAGATCTCCTTAAGCCTGATTAGGCTGATCAGGTTTCATGACCTTGGCACATGACTTCTGTGCCCCATGAACCAAGTGCACCAGTTGCCCACTGACAGTTTTTACCTGTTGAGGCCCGCCCCTCCAGCACTGAGGCAATTCCACATTTGAATCATGGGTCCAGCATTCTTGCTATTGCAAAGTTGTCATTACGCTGAATGCTCAAAATGTGATGATTCTGGTTCAATACTCTCAGCATGTGTTTCCTAGCACTGTCTCTTGCAACATTAAGATTATGCTGTACATTCACCAGTGTCTGCCTCAGCACCCGCAGCAGTGGAATTGATTAACTATTGGAGGCAGACTTGCCACTCACTGCCTGTGTGGCATGTTCAAAAGGCCTCAAAATTGTTATTACAGAGTCCATGAGGCGCCACTGTTCAGTCGTCATAGGCATGGAGGCCCTGGAACTATCAATGCTAGTGTGCATGACAAGGTATTCTGAGATGGCTTTGTACTGTTCATACAATCTCTCTGCAATATATAAAGTGGAGTTCCACTGGGTGACAATTTCCAGCTTCAAGCGGTGCTGCTGGATGCTGTTTCAGATCTGCAAGTGCCGAAGTTGGTCATGGGCCTCTGCAGAGTGTGAAAAGTGAGAACAGATACGGCGTGCAACTGTCGGCATTTGCTTTATATCAGGGTGCTGCAGAAACTCCTGCACCACAAGATTTAAACAGTGGGCCACGCATGGAACCCCAAAAAAGCCACCATTCGTGATGCATTTCATCACATTTGACCCATTGTCATTTGCTATGAACCCAGCTCTCAGTGACGGGGGTTCAGCCACTTGACAATTTCAGTCAGTACCAGGTCAAACATGTTTTCACCAGTGTGTGAACAGGTCACATTGTGCATAGCAATCATTGCGTGCTGTCTAATTCCTGGAAGATTGCTACCACAACACTCCACCTTATACAGTGATTATTCACACTACCAACAGCACAAACAACCCCTGGCACCTGTGCCCAGTGTACAGTTATACACAAATATGAACTCCCAGCTGTTTTTCCACTTGTCCACATATCCATACTTAAATGGATGACTAGAGAGGAAGAAGAATGTTGAAGGGCATGTCTTACTGAGTTGGACACAGTAGGGTACAACTCGGGGACAGCACGGGTCGAAAAGTATGTCCTGGATGGGACTTTCCATTTTGGACAGGCACATGCAGCAAACTGCAGGAACCCAGAATTCTCCACAAAGGAGAAGGGTAAAGGATCAATTGCCAGCATTTCAGCTACAGCAGCATTAAGTTCATGTGGCACTGTATGATTGGGTGGGTAGTTCAACTTATGCGAAAAAACACTTTGTATTGTGGGCTGACAAACATTTTACACAGTGTGTGATGACAAATGGTTCTGCTCTGCAAATCACAGGTTGTTGTGGAGTGCGAACGTGTGATGAAGACAGTTGCACAGGTGATGACAAACCCAGAAATGCAGTTATTTTCCCAAATTTACCAACAGGGGTTGATGTACCACTTGCACTAGACATATTGCATTGGCCACCACCACCACCACCAAAACTGCTACTCTCACCACCACTGGACAAGACGTCAAAATCATTCTGCTTTTCCACCTCGTCATCCCTGTAGTAATCCTCTGCTGTTATTTCATCACTACTACACACATTTAATTTTCTACTTGATGCTACAGTCATGGAAGGGGATAACATGGTCATTATGGTTGATGACAAAAGTGAATGCCCCACTGTGGTACAGGTATTAGCTGCCATCTTGTGCTGCGTCCACAGTGCCATGTGTCTATTTTTAAGATGTGTATGCTGTCCGCCTCTGCCCAGATGGCTCCCCTTTTTACCTCGACTCACATGTACCTGGCAAAACTGGCACATTGCAACTGACTCATCATTTGCATCTTCCACAAAAAAATCCCAAACAAGCGATTTTGATGCTCTAGTTTTAATATGTCCCCCCGATGCTGCTTATTGGACTCCATTATTTTAAGCCATGAAGTGGGGGGTGTGCTACATGATTTTTCAGGCAGGACACACTTAGACTTCAACTGACCACCATGACTACCTATCATTATTACTGGGTCATCATCATCATCATCAACTGAAACTGGTAAATCACAACTTTTTAAGGGAGGGGGAAATGCACACAGACCCAGACACAGCCATCTTGAGTTTCTTTTTCTCCATTTACCAACAGGTTTCACTGACATCATCATCATATTCATCAACATCATCCACACCTTCTGCTTGGATGCTGGCGTATGGACTGCATGTTGCAACCACAGCAACATCAACATCATCAGCACCACCATCACCTGAAATTTTTCACCACACTGTGAATCACTGCATGGCAAATGCATGACTTGAACTGCAGTGGAAGAAATGGTACTTTGTGTGCTGTTGTTGACATGATGATCAGAATCCTCATGTTCAGTTACTGGGATGTTACTGGGGAGTATGACATCATCTACATTGTCACTCACTGCCACTGCTTCACACTCCACTATATTTTTGGACACAATAAACTGGTCAGAAGTGGAACTTGAGGCAGCAATACTCATACCACCACCAGCAACTGCAATAACACCACCAGCTGGGACAACATCATTTCCTTCAACTATGAGTGAAGTTACTGATTGTGCTGTAAAATACATTGAAAGAAAAATAGCTTTCCTCACACCAGCAATGCACTTCTGTGACTGCGTACTATTACCATGCACACAGACAATCTTACCACTGGCAGCAGTGCCATGGCAAGAAACAGCTTTGCTTGCATGTCTCTTTGTAGGCATTTTCGGGGATCAACAGGAGTATTCTAAACAAATTTAGATTTTGGAATGTTCACTCTGGTATGGGGGGGAGGTGATGCTGGATATGAAGCCATAAAAATAACTGTGGCTTTAACAACAGATACAGATGCTAAGTCACAACAAGTTCAACAACACCTTAACTAACCAGTGGTGTTCAAGTCACAAATAATTAAATCTGGAAAAGAATACCTTCTGCCAGTGGGGGAGGAGCACTGATTGCAGATTATGGCAGTGCAAAACCAAGAAAAGATACCACAATGGCAGTACAAAATCATGCATCTAGAGTGGATAGCAGGTTCACACTGCTGCGCCTGCAATTACACTGTGGCACAATAAATGGTGTATTATTTGATGTCACGTCATGCACCACACACACACTCACACACACACATAATTTGTCTAAAAGTAATGCATAGCAAATTTAAATCTTCAGTAATATACAACGTATTTTAAACAACCTCACTGCTGCACCAGGTTCAGACCACAACACACTCAATCAGCAAAAACATTTCAACAATTACTGAAAATATTGCTGTGTGTACATTGACACAGTCAGTTATACAAGAAAAATATAACCAAAAAACAAAGAACTCCCTATTTCTCCAACTTAAATCTACCTACATCAGATACGCCCCTTCCCTAAAGCACACTTCCACTGTCTCTCAGTACACAGACTGAATGTTGTACATTAACATTCAAAATCCACACATAAACAATAAACACTCGATGATATGAGCACAGGAGGGTTTCCTACAATTGATTAACTTAAATTTCAGAAAAAAAAAATTATTCAAAAAGGCTTTTTTAACAGCTTTTAGAAGGTTTGAATCACAAAGAGCTCTCAGAGCAGACTGTTTCCTACAGCTTCCTACACACACTACCCTAAACTGAGGCTGTACAGAACAATCTAGAGCCCATGTGACCTGAAATCCCACAAATCACTGTAAAATTCACCTATGGAGCTTAAAAAGAAGGCCAAGTGGGGTGAAGTACATTGTTTTCAATGTACTTCACCTTAAAATGTGGTGGAGTAGTGGTTAGGGAAGGTGGAGTAACGTGAAGTCATTGTCTTCAGTGGACTTTGCATTACCCATTATAATGCGAAGTACTCCACTTCACATTGCAGAGAACTCCGTAATTTCACCTTCACTCTGCGAATCACTCCACGGAGTGAATTGAGGCCAATTTGCCCATCTCTAAGTGTAATAAATGCAAGATATGTTGTGAGAAACCTAGTTGTATAGGTGGTACTTTCTTTGTAATAAATGCAAAGCTTACAGTGAACTAAGAAACAAATTAACTAAAGCATATAAAATAATTAAATTAGGCCCATAGGGATTTATAAAATTAAGAGTTTTCTTCAAGGTTTACAAAAAGAGAAAGAAAGTAAACCTACCACATAATGCATTAAGTAACCACAAAAAAAAAAGAGATAGAGAGGAATCTGATGAGGACAGTATGGAGAACCCTATGGGCTCAACTGGTAAAAGTGGTAGGGAGGAAGTCATGATGGGCACTGAAGGAGATTGGCACACATTCATCACAAAGGAGCATCTAAAAGGAGAAGAGCAGACCAAGTAATAAATATCCCTATTCAGCTTACTAAAAAGATATGAAAGCATTGGCCACAGACAGTGATGCATTATATAATAAACACACGATGATAAGAGAGAATAAGCAACTGGTGGTTGTAGGTGACTCTATTATAAGATACTGTGATGCACACATCAATGATCCAGGTAAGGAGAACAGAACTGTGACTTGTCTTCCAGGGGCTAAAATAATGGATGTAAGACAAAGAATGCAGACTATACTGAAATACAAAGAAAGGCATCCTGTTTTAGTTTTTCATGCTGGCAGCAATAATATTGGGTACAATCATGGAAAGGATCTCATTAACAAAAAGCTCAGGATTTACTGAAATTATTGGCTTAGCTTTAGAGGTTACTGATTTACCTAAATCTCTCATTTAACTTGCATTTTATCACTAGCATTTCTTAGTGATTAAGGTAAAAGGAAACCTGGGAGAGTTAAGATCTCAAAGGAGTCCAGAGTCCATATAGTCATTGTAAGTGAAAGGATGTGGCATCCTAGTGCCAGATGCAGGCAGTAGGGGAGAGAGGGCAAAGGAGAGAGACAGGAAGATTCTGGGGATAGAAAAAAAGGGAGAGAGTAGTTGGCTGCAATGGGTGTGGGGCAGCAGTGTTCCTAAATATGATGTGGAGAGCTGGGGGCTGCCAAATGTGCAGAAACCTGGGGCAACTAAAGGCAGAGATAAATTGGCTGAAGTGGGAGGTGGAGAGAAGGAGTGGGGATGGGGTAAGGAGAAATGGAGGAATAAGCAGGACAGCACTACTGAATACTGGGGTGTGGGCAATATTGGGTGAGATGCAGGGGAGTTGCCAAGGGGGATTGGAAGTAAGAACTTGAAATAGACCAGCCAGTACTAGGAAAAGTGATAGGCAAGTAGTGAAAGGAAAGGGAAAGTAGCACAAAAGAATAACCAAGGTGTAGCAGATGTGGATGATAGGATAAGGGCAAGTGATGGGGCGGTGATCATCAAACAGGTTCCTGCCACTGGCAGATATGGTGGAACAGATGACACATGAGGAGCTCGGAGCTAGGACAAATAAGAAGGGTACAGAGTTAAGTAAGCTGGAGATGAGAGTATTATTAAGGGAGAAGGATTTCAAGTTAATCTGGGAGGAATCAAATGGCAGGATGGAGAAAGGGAGGAAAGGGTGGGTCAAGGAGAGAGGAGCAAGGAAGTGGAAAGCAGGGGGCATAAATGTGTATTCAGATGGAAGGGGACAAAAGAGGAAGAAGGAGCCAAAGATGGGGATCAGACAAGATCACAGGCATGGGGGGTCAGGGTTAGAATGCAGGAGGAGAGAGGAGGTTCACCAGGTGCTGGAAGGGGGATAATAAACAGAACAGAGGGAAAAGAGTGACTTTTAGCCTTTGGGGATTCCATAATAAAGGGCATACACTGGATCAGGAAGTGTGATAAAAGAAAGGTGGTCATCTGCATACCGTGAATGAAGGCCACGTGAGCAGGACCGATGATAAAGGAGGAAACAAGGAGGATGGGGCAAACCACACTTGGTCATTCACTTGGGAGCAAATGATTTGGCAGAAAACAAGCTGGACACAGTACACAAAGGTTTAATGAGTTAGCAAGGGGCTGCAGGGAAGGTGCAAGCTGATTGGTCTTCGTGGGAGTCTTACCAGCCCCTAGTGCCAGTACAGGTAGGAAAAAGAGGATTGAGGATTTCATCAGTTGGCTTGGGGAATGGTGCACCGTGGAGGGGTTCACCTGCATTGTGGAACTGGGGACACGTGGAAGGATGAAGGGCTATATTCAAAAGATAGGCTGTATCTAAATGAGGCAGGGTCCAGGGTACTGGGGTAGAAACTACAATAGGTACATAGTCAAGGCCCTAAGTTTAAACTAAGAAAGGGGGAGAATGAGGCTACAGAAGGAATGGGGGACACAATAGGAGGCAGTTACCTATCTGGCACTCACCCACAAATGGGGGGTGGAAGTCAAGAAGGGATGGAGCAGCAAAGAGGAAAGGAACTATTGGAGGGTGATGTGCGTGAATGCCAGGAGTCTGAGCAACAAACTGGCAGACTTAAAGGCCACATTGGTGGAGGAGGAACTGGACTTGGTGGCCATTATGGAGAGTCAGGATATCAAAAGCCGGGATGGGGAAATGACCATCCTAGGTTTGACTCTGTTTAGGAGGGATAGGTCAGGTAGGAAGGGGGGTAGCCCTATACGTGCAGGACAGTATAGTGGCTTCAATTGTGCGAGAGGAGCAAGGGGAAGCAGAAGTACTGTGCATCAACCTGGAGAAGACACCAGGGACCATTTTACGTACAGGAGTGATTTATAGACTGCCAGTGCATGGAGAAGACGTAGATAGGGAGATAATGCTAGCAGAATAAAGGATTGCCCGAAGGGGGGAAGTGTTGCTGGGGGGGCTTCAATCTCTTTGATGTGGACTGGAGTCTACCAGCAAAGCTGACAATAAGGAGCAGGGACATACTGGAATCTTAACAAGAATCATTTCTCCAACAACTGGTATGGGAATCAACTCAAGGAGGAGAGACACTTGATCTTGTACTAACCAGTGAGACAGTGTTACCAATGTCATGATGGGGCACAATCTAGGATCCAGCGACCATCGCACAGTGCTTTTCAAAATAAGGGCTGGGGCGGAGTTGAGTCACACAGGGACAAAGGTCATGGATTTCAGGCATACAGATTTCAATTAAATGAGTGAAATCCTTAAAGATACCTGGGCAGGAATAGAGAACCTGGGAGGAGTTGAGAATCAATCAGTGAAGGAATTGCAAAAGCTACAGAACTATGCTTAAGACAGGGTAAGAAAGAAGGAGACCATTTTGGTTCTCAAGAGAGGTAGTGAGAACAGTAAGGAACAAAAAAACTAGCCTTCAGGAGGTACAAGAGTACACAGAAAGAGGAGGATAGAAGAAAGTACATGGAGATAAAGAGGGTGGCAGGGCAGATAGGAAGGCAAAGACAGATACCGAGAAATGGATAGCCAAGTCAGTAATGAGGGGGGATAAAACATTCTACAGATACATCAGTGAAAAAAGGAAGACCAAGTCGGGGTAGTGAGACTGGTAGGGGAAGGTGGGTCCAGTAGAATGGAATCACCAGAAGGTAGATTTTATGAACAATTACTTCTGTTCAGTTTTCATGGAAGGGGGAGAAGGAATGGTCCGGTGTTACATATCAAGGCACACAGGGTTGGGAGGTGGACATAAGTCCATTAACAGAGGAAAGTGTCCCAAAAAAAAGAACTGTCCAGGTTAAGGGTGGACAAGATAATCAGTCCAGATGCAGTTCATCCTTGGGTGCTACTTGAACTCAGGGAGGTGCTGGTTGCACCATTGGCATCGCTATTCAGCCTGTCATTAGACATGGTGGAGGTTCCTGGGTACTGGAGAAGGAGGGCCGATATTGTACCGCTCCATAAAGAGGGGAGGAGGAAAGAGGCAGGTAACTACCGACCGATCAGTCTGACCTCAGTGGCAGATAAGGTGATGGAGACACGCCATAAAGAGAGAATTGGTGAATACCTTACAGCAAGCAGTCTCCAGGACCAGAGGCAACATGGATTCATAGAAGTAAGGTCCTGCCAGTCGAACATGAGTTTTTCGACTGGGTGACTAGGATGGTGAACCAAGGGAGGGCAGTGTACATAGCCTATCTAGAGTTCAGCAAGGCTTTTGACACCATCCCACACAGAAGGCTAGTGAACAAATTAAGCAGTTTGGGGTGGGTCCAAAAATAGTAAACTGGGTGGAAAGTTGGCTCAGCAACAGAAGCCAAAGAGTGATAGTAAATGGAGTTCACTTGGGGAAAGGCAGTGGGGAAAGTGGGATGCCACAGGGGTCAGTATTGGGCCCAGTTCTCTTTAATGTTTACATTGGGGACATAGCAGTAGGAGTGAAAGGGAAGTTGTGCCTATTTGCAGATAGTACAAAAATCTGAATTGGGTTGACATGCCTGGGAGGGTGGAAAGGATGAAGGCGGACATGGAAAATTGGAGAAGTGATCTGGAACTTGGCAGTTGAGATAAATGCCAAGAAATGCAGAATCATGCACTTCGGACATAAAAACCCACTGGCCACGTATGAACTGGGGAAGTGGGCAATCTCAGTAACAGGGCAGGAGAGATACTTAGTGGCTATAATTTCAGATGACCTAAAGATGACAAAACACTGTGATAAGGCAGTGGGAAGGGCAAATCGTATGATGAGTTGTATAGTGAGGGGTATAACCAGTAGGCAGAGGGAGGTGATACTGCCCCTATATAAATCACCAGTGAGATCTCACCTTGAATATGGGGTACAGTTCTGGAGGCCTCATCTCCACAAGGTTCAATTGTGCTTACAGAACTAGATGAGATGAAGCTTGTGTGACTAGATTTTACTTTGTGGCTTTCCGCCTCTCTATCCATGGGATATACCACCCTGAAGGGGTACGATGCAAGGAACCCTAGAGGAGGGTTCCACCTCTACAGGTGCCATGGGAATGATTGCATTGGCTAAAGGTAGGTTAGAAAGAAACCCATGGTTAAGAGAGATGAGCAGATGGAGGTGAAGGTGTGGATGGTGGGCAACGAAAAACTAATCTTGGAGAGGCCCAGGATAAATGACCTTTTAAGCCTGATGGGAGAGTGACATAGTTGCTCCTCCCATTGAACCTCTGGCTTAAAGCTCTCCCATTCAATTGTTCTTATGCAAGTAGATGAGATTATAGTTGTGTGACTTGATTTATTTTTGGCTTTCTACCTCTCCATCCATGGGATATATCACTCTGCAGGGGTATTACGCAAAGAACCCAAAAGGAGGGTTCCACCCGACAGGTGCTGTGGGAATGATTGCGTCAGCTAAACGTAGGTTAAGAAGAAGCCCAAAAAGAATACCCAATCTGGTGTCGAGCATTGAAGAGGCGAGGATGATGAATGAATGAATTCTGAGAAGATAAGGGTGGACTTCCTAAGGAGAGAGGGGAAAAGCCAAGGCTACCATCCACCTCCATCCAACAGTGGAACCTAACTAACTAACCTAAGAAAGCACTAACTCTAATCAATATTATGACCATTGGCATGGAGGAGAGGAAAAAAAACCTTTAGGAGGAAACCTCTGGGGACCAACGGCCTTGGTTGCTTTCCCTCCAGTCTGACAACATTTGATTTAAGGATGTATGTCATTAAAGAGAAGAATATGAGTAGGGAAGATGATGACGGAATAGGAAAAAACAAACAAAAAGAAAGCATAGATCGAAGAAGGAACATGAAACAGCAGGGTCCTGAGGGGGGTATGCTTGAGTAGTCAATGGGAAGAAGTAGATCCAAGTAGAAGTCAGAGGAGCAAAGGGTATCCAGATGTGTTGATGAGAAGACTGAGGATGATGCAGGTCGATGATCATGATTGCCGCAGGAGTGCGGCAGTTCAATATGAGAAGATCGGGGAAGAGGAAACAGGAAATGAACTTGAAATTGAACTTGAATGATGGCAGAGAGCAGCCAGCCCGTAGCAAAGGGCAACAGATAGGAAGGCATGGCCATGAGAGGAGATAAAGTTGAATTGAGGTGACTGCAGAAGATGAAGACAGATGATGATGATCGCTGCAGGAGCACAGCAGGTCGATTAGGTAGCATGAGGCCTAATGAGAGGTAGCCCAAAAGAAATATTGATTGCAGGCCAGATAGAGTCAGCCAATACACACAAGTCAGCCGAGACAACTGATTGAGCGATTGAAATAGATGAGTAGGTTGAGGCGAGGTATCGTGGACCAGAGAGGGCTATGATAGGTATGCTCAAAATAATTGTCGATTGCAGGCTTGAGACAGTGCTCGAGTAAGTAATGGAAATAGATTAACCATGAGGTATGGATGAGGGAACGATGGCCGGAGTCATGAACCTGAGACATGTGGCATGAGTGCTGCGGGTCGATGAGGTGGCATATGATTCATGCTAGGTATGTCCAAAAGAAATATCAAGAGCAGGCCAGACTCGACTGAAGGTCAGACTGTGGATGGCAGAGCAAGCAGGCAATGACAGGACTGAATGACAAGTATGCAGGACTGAAGCGAAGGCTCGAGCAAGTGATGGGAGCAAAGTGGACAATGGGCGATGATGGAGAGAAGCCATGAAAGCCGGAATGGGTAAATATCAATTGCAGGCCCAGATTGGAGGGAATCCTTGAAAACTGGTGAGAAGACTGTAGTAAGGAACCTGAATAGATGTGGCAGGAAGGCCACGGTTCGATGAGAGGGCATAGGAGCCATGATAGGTATGCCCAAATGAATAATGAAGCAGGCAAATAGAGAAAGAGCTTGGTGGGTGTACCCTGAGCAATGAAATGGAGGTGAATCCTGGAAGGCTGGAACAGGGGAAGGCGATGGTAGGATAGGGAAACACTCCAAAAGAAATGCACAGGCCGGAGCATAGGAGGTAATGAGAAGGACACAGATTGACCAGTCGACATGCAGGAGGAGACCCATGTAGAGGTCCGGGGAGTGATGTCTCGAGTAGGAGAAGTGAAAGATGTAAAACAGCGAGGGGAGAGAAGGAGATTTTTGGGGGAACCAGAGGATCCCAACACCTCAAATACAGCATGCAGCAAACCAAAGAGCCTGAAAGCACAGTGCACATAGAAGCCCAACTCCAATGGGGTTCAGCAATGCATGCTGAGATCTAGAGTTGCAAAAAAACTACACTTCAGGTCCCCCCTTTTAGAGAAGACCTACAAATGGTGTATACAATTGGCTAGGTATAATAAGTCTCATAAAGGAGAGCAGGGCATGACATTTCAACAATTGTGAGACAAAGCTAGAACTAACCTGTTACTAACCAGATGAAGACATGGAAGCTGGCAGATGGTTTCTGTTTTGATGTCACTTGAGCCTTGCAAATACAGGAGCCCAGTACTCTGAATGAATGCCCTTGCTGTCAGCATTAGGTCAATGAGTGAGAGGAACAATGCCAGGCCACTGCAGTGCAGGTTAAAGACTTATGAGAGTGACAAAAGTGTACTGAATGACAAGTATATGTACTGACAGAATCTGAGAAGCACTGCAGAAACATGAACGGAATGCAGCAGACATCCAAGACAGGCAATAATACAGTGGAGAGGCTGCAAACCCCTGCATCCCCTTAAATGTGCCAACAAACAACAGCAGGAGACAAAGGAGGTCAGTGAGGGAAAGTGCAACAGCCAGAAGCACAGACTAGAGCAAAAGAAAAAGAAGCGGGGTAAACAGCACCTGTGAGGGAAGGAAGAAACACAGAGGGAAGTCTGGTAGAACAGAGTGATGAAATGCCAGATTCGAGGCTGCATTTTTTTTTGTATGTGTCAGGTGGCCGAGCTGATGTGAGGACAGGGAAACAGCAGCAGTTGCCGTGGAATGAGGCACCAGAAGGACCCAAGGAAGGTGCAAGGCAGGAGGTCCAGGATGGAGGAGAATACTGGGCAACAGCACCCGATGGTGGCAAAAGTAGGAACTGAAAGGCAGGAATGTCAGAAGATGGCACACCTGGAAGTGACAGTACCAGGGAGCGAAGTAGCAGAAAAGAGCTAGAAGATCTCCCAAGGAAATAAAAGAGGACCTAAAGCTGTTGACAGGCATGATTAGATCAAGAAATTCAAGATCGAGATCAGAAGTATGCCATAGAGGTGAGCCAGAGTAGCTGGAGGCCAAACAGAAAGAATGGAGCAGTAGAAGGCACAGCTTACCAGGCAGCCAATGGGGCATCCAGCTGCAATGAAATATTAATCCTGAAGAGGTCCAGGATGAGTGACCTTTTAAGCCTAATGGGAAGTGATGTAGTTGCTCTGCCCAATGAACCTCGGGCTTAAAGCCCTCCCATTATAGGCAGGAATGAGAGGGTACAAAGGAAGGCAACCAAAATGGTGCAAGGCCTGCATCAGAAGCCCTATGCGGAAAGGCTAAGTGATCTAGATCTGTAGTCGCTTGAAGTCAGGAGACAGAGGGGAAGACATGACTGCAACATTCAAATACTTAAAGGGGATAAACAACATTCAGGAGGAGAGCATCTTTCAGAGAAACAGATGTCTAAGGACTAGAGGTCACAATATGAAGTTGGAGGGGGGAAGGATCAGAAGGAACCAGAGAAAGTACTTCTTCAGAGAGAGGGTGATAGACCCCTGGAACTATTCTGCTCAGTGTGCTTTCCTGGTGAAACTTTTCAATAAATAAATAAACTGCCTCTCAGTGGAAGTGGTGGTGGTGGGGGGGGGATGGTTACTAGATTTAAGAAAGCATGGGACAGACATATAGGTATCACAAAAAATAGCAGGGAAGGAAATCACAATAACAGGACAGGCGAGGTACCTGGGGGTTATAATTTTGGATGACCTAAAGGTGGCAAAACAATGTGATAAGGCAGTGGGAACGGCAAATCATATGCCAGGCTGCCCAGGGAGGGGTATAACCAGTAGGCAGAGGGAGGTGATACTTCCCCTATATAAATTGCCAGTGAGATTCCACCTCGAGTACAGGGTACATTTCTCGAGGCCTCATCTCCAGAAGGTTATAGGCAGGAAAAAGAGGGTACAAAGGAGGATGACCAAAATGGTGTAAGGCCTGCACCAGAAGCCCTACAAGAAAAGGCTAAGTGATCTACATCTGTAGCCGCTGGAGGTCAGGAGACAGAGGGGGAGACATGACTGAGACATTCAAATATTTCAAGGGAATAAACAACATTCAGGAGGAGAGCATCTTTCAGAGAAAAAGATGTCCAAGGACTAGAGGTCACAATATGAAGTTGGAGGGGGGAAGGATCAGTGGGAATCAGAGAAAGTACTTCTTCACAGAAAAGGTGGCAGTCCCCTGGAACTATTCTGCTTAGTGAGCTTTCCTGGTGAAACTTTTCAATAAATAAATAAATAAACTGCCTCCCAGTGGAAGTGGTGGAGGTAAAAATGATAGATTTAAGAAATCATGGGACAGACACATGGGTATCACACAAACTAGTAAGAGAGGAAACTCGGAGGCTGAACAGGGTCTGGAGACACCAAGGGCAGGGAAAGAGGGAAGGAGGGCAGAGGCTAGAGACCAGGTTGGGTCTGCAGTGTTAAATTAAGCAGGGAAAAAATGGGCAGACTGGATGGGCTATGCGGTCATTTTCTGATGGAAACATTTATGAATCTATGAATCTATATTTGTGCAGATCTGATTAAAATGGGGAAAGATATTCAAAGAAATTGTTTAAGTGTTCTAATTTTGGGAATACCCCCATACTAAGTGCAAATATAGAAAAAAACAGAACTATTCAGTGAATAAATTCCAGACTTAGTAACTGGTGCCATAAAGAAGGAACTCAATTCATAGACATTTGGGAATTATTTTACAATAAATCTCATTTATTCAGTCATGATGGCCTACACTTAAATAAGTTTGGTGCTAAGATTCTAGGTAACAAATTGAAATCTCATACTTAATCCCACATTTAAACTGATTAGGAAGGGGGGGGGCAATAATCAATATACAGTAGTACCTGCCCCAACAAATAAAAAATACAAGGGTATTACCTGAAGATTCCCAGTTAAAATTTTACCTGTGCTATTTCCTATGCAATGCAAGGCACCATAAACAATCATAAACTAAAGAAACTCACAAAACAGAAGGTGGACAAGGTAATGGGACCATATGGGTTACATCTTAGAATATAAAAGTAGCTTAGGGAGGTGTTGGCAGCACCACTGGCATCACTGTTTAGTAAATCACTGGAAATGGGAGTGGTTCCACAGGACTTGAGGAGAGCAGATGTAGTCCCTCTACACAAAAGTGGGATCTGGGAGGAGACTGGAAACTATAGGCCAGTAAACCTGACCTCGGTGGTTGGGAAACAATGGAATCTCTGCTAAAAGAAATGATTATGAAACATCTTGAATCCAACAGAGCACAGGGTCTGAGGCAGCATGGATTCACTGCAGGAAGGTCATGTCAAACAAATCTGATAGATTTCTTTGACTGGGTGACCAGGGAAGTAGAGCATGGTGGAGTGGTGGATGTGGCCTACCTGGATTTCAGCAAGGCCTTTGACACCGTTCCACGTAAGAGGCTTGTAAACAAGCTAGGCAGCCAGGAAATTGGTCCAAAATTGGTAAACTGAGTTAGAAACTGGTTGAGGGCTAGAACACAGAGGGTGGTGGAAATGTAGCTCAATCTGAGGAAAGGAGGGTGACCAGTGAGGTGCCACAGGGATCAGTTCTGTGGCCAGTCCTATTCAATGTCTTCATAAGCAACATTGTGGAGGGTCTGGAATGAAAGGTATGCCTCTTTGCAGATGACACTAAGTTCTGCAACAGGATAGACAATCTAGGAGGGGTGGAAAACATAAGGAGGGACCTAGGTAAACTAGAGGAATGGTCAAAAGTGTGGCAGCTAAGATTCAATGCAGAAAAAAGTACAAAATCATGCATTTCAGGCACAGGAACCCAGGGGAAGTTTACATGGGAGGG
The DNA here is from genome assembly GCA_016271365.2 of Neoceratodus forsteri. Classification (NCBI taxonomy): domain Eukaryota; kingdom Metazoa; phylum Chordata; order Ceratodontiformes; family Ceratodontidae; genus Neoceratodus; species Neoceratodus forsteri. The sequence continues at coordinate 1,608,407,565 of CM057449.1, forward strand.
GGAGATACTGACAGGCACCAAACAGGAAAGAGATCTTGAGGTAATCATATCAGATTACCTAAAAGTGGTGAAATGATATGCCAAGGCTGTGGAGAGAGCCACTGGGGTACTGGGGTGCATAGTGAGAGGGATCACCAGCAGAAGAAAGGAAGTGGTGATGCCTCTGTACAAATCATTAGTGAGACCTCATCTGGAGTACTGTGTCCATTTCTGGAGACCATATCTCTGTAAGGACAGACAGAACAGAGGCAGTTCAGAGAAGGGCAACAAAAACAGTGCGGGGCCTGCACCAAAAGTAATGTGAGGAGAGACTAGAGGACCTCAATATGTATAACCTGGAAGTGAGATGAGAGAAGAGTGTTATGACAGAGATCTTTAAATATCTCAAGGGCACTAATAAGGTACAGGAGGGTAGCATCTTTCTGAAAAAGATGTTCTAGAACAAGAGGTCATGACAGGAGGCTGGAAGGGGTAGACTAAGGGGTAATGTGAGGAAACATTTATTCACAGAAAGGGTGGTGGAGGCATGGAATGGCCTCCCTGCAGAGATGGTGAGGGCAAATTTAGTAGGGGAATAAAAAAATGCATGGAATAGGCACTGGGGAACCTAAGCAATAGGTAAGAAAACAAAGCTGGAAAACAAGTAGGGCTTGTGGCTTCTGCAGCAGGTAGGGAAAATGAGCAAACTGGATGGGGCAAGTGGTCCTTATCTGCTGTCAATGTCTATGTTTTTGTATTTCTATGTTATGAGAAATTTAGTCATCATCTGGATAATAAAGGATGTGCAGCTGTCATCTTGCTTGATCTCAGAAAGGCATTCAACACAATACCTCACTGGCAATTATAAGCAAAATGATTAATGAGGATATAGACCCATTATTAATTGTTTGAGAAACTGGTTAATAGAATGACAGCTCAGAAAGTTTCTATTCATTGTCACCTCTCTAGTATGGGTAGAGTCACTAGTGGCGTACCCCAGCGTTCTGCACAGGGTCCTATCCTTTTTCAAATTTTCTTATCAGATTTAAGTAATAATAATATTGTGATTGAATTGCCAAATATGTTGATGGCACTAAGCTAGGTGGTCCCAGCAATACTGTAAGTTGCTTCAGCGGTATTCAATTAGATTTACAGTAGCTGCCATCTCAGCATGGGCATATAAATGGAATATGACATGTAATATGTCTATGTGTAGTGTAATTCATTTGGGAAAAAAAATCACACCTCATACTTATACATTATGTGGAGCTACCCTAAAATCAGTACACAGTGAAAGCGCTCAGGAATTATAATTAACAACTCACTGACCTCTACAGACCAATGCTCCATGATGGCGTCCAGAGCAAACAGGGAAATGGGTGCGATCAAGAGACATTTTGTAAGCAGGGAGATAGAAGCAATTATGCCTCTGTATCATGCCTATGTTCAGACAGTTTTAGAGTATGGGTGCCAAATATGATGCCCTTATAGAGCTGCAGATACATCCAGATTAGAAAGAGTACAGAGAAGAGCACCTAAAGCTGTGCGAGGATTGCACAATATGTCCTATGCGGACAGGATTGCACAATATGTCCTATGCAGACAGGATTGCACAATATGTCCTATGCGGACAGGTTAAAACACTTGAATCTGTACGCACTCAAACATAGAAGATTAATGGGGTGATCTGCTGCTGCTATTTGATATTGTCAAGGACCCTTACTGATTTGATCAATTAACCCTCTCCTTTAGGGATAGTGGGGTTCATGCTAGAGGACACCCATTACAATTTAGGCCAACAAGATTCAGAACACATAACATATTTTTTCTTAGCGCATGTGGTGAACCTTTGGAATAATCTTCCAAAAATGTAAGTGTCTCAACAAGCATAATAAACTTTAAGGATAAGTTGGGCAAGTTTTTTGTGGAGGGTGGTACACTGGCATACTATTAACTAACAGAAACAATTATAGGCATATAGCCTCTACGCTCCTTTCAACCTTTCTGGTCTTTTGTGAAAGAGACTGGCTGGATTTTCAGCCCATCTGAAATTGGCACAGCTGTGGGTAAAAACTGCTGCAAGTGGAGCTTCTCTTGCAGAGCCACAGTTTTCCATTCACTCACCATATTGTCAAAGCATGAGACAGTTTATCATCGGCTCTCCAATTTACAGCAGCTTGCAATCATTATTTCGGCACAACTGCACTAAAATTTTATGTCTGGTGAGACCAGGCATAATGTCCCCCACAGTTGTGGCAGCTGAAAATACAAATCCCCAAAGATGCAAAGATTTCATCCTGCGGTGGTGGCTGTAGTGTGGGACTTAGTCCCCAATTATTTTGAAAATCTAGCCCACTGTCTTACGAAACTTAATCAGGAAGGGCTGGGTAGAGATAGGGCAATAGTTGGAGGCAGAACTGAGATTATAAGGTTTTTCTAAAAGTTTTAAGTTAGAAGTAAAAAAAGCCTGATGAGAATGAAAGGTCAGTAGTAGAAATAGTTGCATCAGTCAGTTGCTATACAGTTCTCATAGAGCTCAGTATTTGCCTGGGAGGAACATAGTATTAAGGGTAGAAACAATTGAATAGATTTAGTAAGTGTATTAGTTTTCAAATCTTATGTATCATGTCAAATTTAGATAACTACTATTTGGAAATTATTTAATGTATTGATAATAATGTAGTTATCTAGTCTCACTGGGTTTACTTTATATGTTTGATACAGAAGTCTGCTTAATAAGCAGCTCATAAGCAGTGCAAAAATGGTTAACATGGGGGTATTGGTCTGTATGCTTGGTATCAGCATATGGAGTGGGGTACATATTTATTTTATTCATTTATTTAGCTTTTGTTTACCAGGTAAGCACGCTAGACAGTCAAGTGCCTATTTTCAGGTGCTAATAGTTCTACAAAGAATAACATTGCTAGACAGAGCTCTTAATTGCCACAATGAAGAAACATTGCCATCTAATACTGATTACAATCATTTATTTATTTATTTAAAAATTGGTAACCAGGAAAGGCACACTGAGCCAGGACTCATTTCCAGGTATGACTCAGGGAATAGGGAAACAAACAAAGGTAGACTTACAGTTCAATAAAAAAAAAAAAAACATTTAAGGTACAAAAGCTACAATTGGTAGGAAAACAGCAAATTCAATAAAATGGAGTATGTAGATAACAATAATGAATAATAGAAGCAGCAAAAAGTAAGCAAGTTGCAGCAAAAACATAAGCAAATTGCTACAAACCATATGGTCAATTTTGATAAAGCTCAATTAATTGGAGAAAAACAAGAGTACCAAGAACTAGAAGGGCAGGTGGGCAAGTTACCCATACTGCATGATTTACTTAGTTTGGGTTTGTTAAAAAAACAGAGGGTCTGAAGTTAAGATATTTTATCCAGCATATCAAATGTCAAAGGTGCTTTTTCAGTTTTTATATTATTAAGCTATTTCTAGTCTGGGGATGTAGAGGTAAATCTGGGACCAAACAAAACTAATGAAATTGCTAGACCTATAAAATTGGTTCTGGGCAAATAGTCTTAAATTAGTACACTTCATTAAATGCCTCTAATTTATTGTGTAAAAAAAACAAAACAACAACAACAACAAAAAAAAAAAACAGGAATTAGAGGCTTGCATTTGGGCATATGTTCCTGATGTAATGTTAATCACAGATTTCTGGTTGTCCTCAAAAGATGACAACTGTTTATTAACTATTGATGAGTACAAGTTAATAAGGAGAAACAGGAGAGGGAACAAGGGTGTGTGTGTGTGTGTGTATGGGGGAGGGTAATTGCCTAAGTAAAGAAGACAATTAGTACTAGCAAATTAGAAGGGGAACTCCCCTTTCAGGTTGTGAGAGTTTGTTCTTTGAGGATATACTGGGTGAAACACGCAAACAAAGTTGTAGGCTACTTTTACATACCCCCTAAAATAGAACTGCTGTTTTGAAGAAGTACAGTCACAGCCAAAGACATGGCCAGATATTTCCTGAAATTTCTGTGATATTTCTAGAGAAATCTCCTGCTTTCTCCATTTACACACTAGGGGCAGCAGAGATAAACTCTTTACAAATTTTGCAAAATATCTGAAAATATCTGACCATGTCTGTGGCTACTACTGTAATGCTTGCAGTAGGTGTCCTTAAAAGTAGGGAAATTATTCTAACGGGGGATGTAAATTTAAATTGGATTGGGCTGGAATCAATTACATTTAAACAGGTCCTACAAAAAGCTAATCTAAATCAGATAATCAGAGGTAACTAGAAAAAATAAATCAGGCTTGGACACACTGATAGATTGGGTTATAAAAAAATACTATAAAGAACATTTTGTGTGCTGGCGTCAAGCCATTTTTGATCAGAGACCACTCCCCTGTGTATTGCATGTAGAGTAATAGGAGACAAAGGAGACAGGGTTAGCGATGTGCCAAAGTTTTAATTCTTGATATTGCCACGAAGTGGTAAAAATTTGCACTCAAGAAGTTCTCCCAGACATCAGCAACTTTGACTATGCCTGAATCACAAAGTTTTCACGGGAAAGTGTAGAGTTTTGAGCACAAAGTGCAGAATTTCAACCACAAAATTCCAAATTTCACGGGCAAAACTTTGCACTGTGTTGATCGATCCACACTCTAGAAATTGCGCTAAATTCTCAGATTTTGCCATTTTTGCCCATCTCTAGACAGAGCAGAGTCATAAAAACAAGGATAAATGAAGAAATGTCTAAAATAAAGGATGATTTTTAAAATATTAGCTGGCAAGGCATGGTTACTGTGTGTTAGAAAATACAAGTAGGGCACTAGATTTTTCTTAGAGATGTATATAAAGTGTTAGAGAGTATACAAGTTAGAAATGCAGCGTGGGTTAAATTTAAATGTACAGAAAAAAAAAGTTCATAGGCTATTGAGAACTCCTCAATATCTTCAAAAGAAAAAAAAAACAGCAGGCTATGGTAGATTTCTATAAAAGTGAACAGACGGGAACTTTTAAAAATAAGAAATCATTCTGTCAGAGAATAAATAACTTAAAACCACCTGACTAAAGAAAATCTAAAATTGTTAGATAGTCTAGAAATGGCTAATGACCTTAATGATACTTTCACAGATTTAAATAGATACGTAGGTATCTTTGACAAAATAGAAGTTGATGAAGAGCCATACGAGATCACTAGATAAAAATCTGATTTTAAGCAAATCAGGAGAGATCTACTACTGAATCCTGACAGTCAGTCTCCCGAACTCCATAAGCCCGAGTTTAGGAAACCAACTGTAGGAAGACAGACAAGGTGTTGGTGCAATGTGGAGGAAAGCCCCCTGCACCCCACATAACTAAAATAACCAACTCTGAGGGGGAGCAGACCTCAGATTAGGTTAAAACAGTTTACGGGGGCAAAAGAGCACTGCACAAAAGTGAAGACCCAGGAATAGAACCCTGGTCTGAGTGCACTGGTGACCGAGCTGCTACTGGCTTAACCCTCCACATCATGGGAGCAGCTTGACCAACCACTGAATTTTTCCCCTTCTTGTGGTGCATGGCTAAAGGCAGGGTAGCAGTTTATCACATCCACTACCTTACCTCTGCTGGCATCAGCATCAGTCTGTCGGGCAGGTGTGTGTCAGGCAGCCAAACTCAGGATCCTGAATGTTGGGATCCCAACTTTCAGCTTTTCATTGTACTCCCATTTTGAGCAGCTGTTTAGGCAAGATGAAACAAAAGGACCAGGACCTGACTAGGTAGAGGCAAAAATACTGAATGCAGCAGCTTTTGAATTGTCAGAGCCTTTAGGAATTATTTTTAATAAATCTCTGCACAACCAAATTGTACCTGATGTGTGAATAGAAGCCTATTTTACACCAGTGTACAAAAGGGGGTAAACAAATATAGTAAACCATAGACCAGTCCCAAACATTTGTTGCATTACCAAATAACACATTATTTGGAGAAACACAAGATAATGAGTGCTGCACAGAATAGCTTCAGAAGGGACTGTAGCATGGCAACTGCCTTGGTCAGCTTCACAAACTACCTGCAGAAGAACATGAAAGGAGTATGTTTATGGGGGTGGTGTTTGTGTACCTGACCAAGGCATTCGTTCTGGTGAATCATGCCCATCTGAGATCACAGCTGTGCAAAGTAGAAATTACATGCCAAATATATATCATACAGCTTAATTATATGCTCATGATACTCTATTTTATGCAACAAATGGAGACATACTTTCTCTTAATAAAATCTTGGACAGTGAATTAAATAATTTAATATTGTGGTTTATAAAAGAAATCTCATCATAAACAAGAAAAAAAACAATGGTGTTTTGCATGGCTCAAAAAAAAAAGAGTTCTAGCTACAGATGCATGTCATGCTTCATTTGGGGAAAAGGAGCAATTGAAAGTGGTTGAGGAATTCAGATATTTGGGTATATTACTGGATTCCATCTAAATTTTGAAACATGTAGCTGCTGTGTCAACGCATTTAAATAAGAAAACGTGTGCCTTTCACTTAAGTTTTTTTTTGACCGATGAAGACAGAGAATTGCAGGCTCAGAGTTGTTTATTGCCAACCATGGACTAAGGTATCCTGATCTTGAGAGGTGTATCCAAAAAAATGTTATGCACACACCTTTGTATGTATAACATTATCTGAAGGTTTGCACTGAGAGCAAAACATTGGGAACACCATTGTACCCTTTACAAAAAAAATTAAAATAATTATCTATTGAGCAAAAGTGACAAATTGTACAAAGTTATTTTGTGTTTAAGGCTATTTCATTTGGGAGGGGAAGGGTCTTTAGAAGGCATGTTTGTCCCCAAATATAGCACCAAATCATTAAGATCAGATAATTTCATGACCTTACCAGTACCTTTCTGTAGAACTAACAAAACACAAAAAGCTTGTATGTACTCTGCTGCAAAAATCTGGAACAACATTGCTCCGGACATTAGAAACATTCCAAATATACAGCCATTTAAATCTCAGTTAAAAAAGGACCTCCAAATTTGGGGCTTGATGTACTTGTTTTTAGTCTAAATAAGTATTGCACATTTGTAACCAGTGGGGTGCCACAAGGATCAGTACTAGGTCTGGCCCTTTGCAATGTCTTTATTAGTGAAATTGCAGAAGGGCTGAAAGGGAAAGTATGCCTGTTCTCAGACGACACAAAACTCTATAACAGAGTGGACATGTTGGGAGGAGTGGGAAGAATGAGAAATTATCTAAAAAAACTTACAAGAAAGGTCAAGAGTTTGGCAGCTGGGTTTCAGCACAAAGAAGTACAAAATAATGCACATGGGGCACAAGAAACTGAGGGCAACATACCAACTGGGAGGGGGGATATTAACAGTTACAAAGCAGGAAAGGGACCTCGGGTGATAATTTCTGATGACCTGAAGGTATCAAAGCAGTGTGACAAGGCAGTGGGGAAGGCTAGCAGGATGCTGGGATGCACAGGCTGGGGGATGACCAAGAGGAAGATGGAGGTAATAATACCCTTATATAAATCACTTGTGAGACCACACCTTGAGTATTGTGTACAGTTCTGGAGGCAGCACAAAAGAGGGCAACCAAAATGGTGCATGGCTTGCATGAAAAGCCCTAGGGGGAAAGGCTCAAGGAATTAAACATGTACTCCCTGAAGAAATTGAGGGAAAGGGGGATATGAGTGAAATATTGAAATACCTCACAGATAAGAACAAGGTGCATGAAGGAAAAATATTCAAAAGAAAACAATGCTCAAGAATAAGGGGTCTCACTATTAAGACAGATGGGGGGAGGCTTAGAGGAAATGGGAGGAAATACTTATTCATGGAGAGGGTGGTGGACACATGGAACAACCTCCCTGCGGAGGAGGTGGGGGCTAAAATGGTTACTGGTTTCAAGAATGCATGGGATGGATACAGAGGGATCGTAAAGGTAAGGGCAGGACAGCCCAGCGACTGAGTAGGGTCTGTGGTGTCACTATAGGTAAGAAAAATATGGCAGACTAGGTGGCACAGGAGGTCAACAGTTTCTGTTTCTGTGTTTTTATGTTTCTATGTAATGTAAAGAGTTTGTATTGTTGTAACTTGAATGTGTTTATTTTAATGACTGTTCTATTGTAATCATTTGCATGCAGTTTGCATTATGTCTGATCCAGGGTCTACCCTGTAAAAGGCCCAAAAGGCCCCTGCTTTACTTACCTGGTTAATACAGTTTTAAATAAATATACCAGTGATATAATGTAGACCTATGTTAAAGTGATATTGCAAATAAATGTTATGGCTATAATCTCTGCATCATTAATTGCATTATCTTAAATGTTTTATGTATAATTTAGATTTTACATTGCTGATATTTGGCATGATTTGAATTAAAAGTAGTTATTGGTACTATAGTTTGTATTTATGATGCCTGACTAGGCATACAGTAGTTAATGCAATTTGTTTTTTTATTTTATTGGCTTCTGCTGTTTTTACTAAGTGTGTTTGTTTTCTATGATTTCCTGTGATTTTCACTAATTGAATGTATCAAAAAAATTGGAGTAGCAGACAGTATACCTTCACCATTAAGAACATCTGTACAAAACAATCAGTGGTGTGGGAGACTGCCACAAAAACTGCCTCGGGGGATGATTACCAGGGAGAACAAGAGGCAGAGTGGGGAAAAATAAGACAGGGTATAATTAAAGAAAGCAATCTCTGCATGAAGGAAGTGAGTAAAAGCAGCAGGAAAAAAAAGGCCACTATGGTTCTCTAAGGAAGTGGCCAAGTTGCTGAAGGATAAAGGGTTGCATTTGGGAGGTATAAGGAAACACAGAGGGAAGAGGACAGAGAGGTATACCAAGTAAAACAGAGGAAAGCAGGAAAGGCAGTAAGGGGAGCAAAGGTACAGACATAGGAAAGGATAGTCAGAGAGGTTTGCTAAAGGGGATAAGACTTTCTTCAGATGCAAAAGTGAGAAGAGGAAGGCAAGGAGAGGGATAGTGAGGATTACAATGGCAGAAGGGGAAGGCTGTGCAGAATAGGACAAGGAAAAAGATGACATCCTAATTAGGTACTTCTGCTCAGTCTTCACAGTATGTGGGGCCACCAGGGAGTAGCAGGAATGGAGGGAAGGTGAACACACAAGTCCATCTTCAGGAGAAAGAGTCCTGAATGGTCTTGCAGGTCTGAAGGTAGATAAGGCTATGGGACCAGATGGGACACACACACAAGGGTATGAAAAGGGCTCAGGGAGGTGCTGGCTGCTCCACTGACAACCTTTCTTAACAGCTTACTGGAAACAGGCATGGCTGTGCAGGAATGTAGAAGAGCTGACATGGTCTCTCTTTCCTGTTTAGTGACCGTCAGTACTTCTTCACCTATTTTATACACAGCCTTTAGGTTTCTGTTCCCTAGGTACTTGATTTGCATGTTTTCTCAGGTCTCTACTCCTTCTCTGCAACTCCCCCCCCGCCGGAGTATCTACTATAGTCCAGATTGTGGTGTTATCTGCAAACAGGCATACCTTCCATTCCAGCTATTCTGCAATGTCACATACAAATATTAAAGAGGACTGGTCCAAGTACTGAGCCCTGTAGTACCCTGCTGGTCATTCTCCATTAATTAGAGTGCATGCCATTTACCACCACACTCTGTTGCCTAGCCATCAACCAGTTCCATACCCAGTTTACCACCTTGGGTCCAACCCCCAATCTGTCCAGTTTTCTTATATGCCTCCTATGTCATATGATGTTAAAGGGCTTGCTGAAGTCTAAGTAGGCCATGACTATTGCCCCACTCTGATCTATTTCCCTGGTCACCCAGTTGAGGGACTCAATCAGGTTTGCCTGACATGACCTCCCTCCATGAATCCATGCTTCCTCAGGTCTTGTATCCTGATGGATTCAAGATACTCCACTCCTTTAGTTACCAGGTTCCTCCCTGCTGCCACTTTTATGAAGCTGGACTCCACCAGTCCTTTGGAACCACTCCTGTTTTCAGTGAGTTGTTCAACAGGGCTGTCAGAGGTGCAGCCAGTACCTCCCTGAACTCCCTCAGCATCCTTGTGTAAACCCCATCCAGACCCATAACCTTATCCACTTTCAGATTTGCAAGTCCTGTCAGGAATCTTTTCTCTGTGAATGAACTTGTGTTTACCTCCCTCCCCCCCAGTGTTCCTGCTGCTTCTATGTGATCCATTCCCCTTTCCTCTAGTATGAATATTGAGCAGAAGTACTGTATCTTTTTAGGATATCTGTTTTTAATCCTGATCTACCTGTGCATAGTCCCCTCATCATACCTTTCTTAAGCTCACAATCCCTCCCCTTGTTTTCGTATTTTCATTTATGCATCTAAACAAATTATTTTACTTACCAGTTTGGGTATTCTCTTCTCTGTTTGCACCCTTGGGACCCTTACTGTCTTTCCTGCTATCCTCTGCTTTTCATGAAACACTTCCCTATCCTTTTCTCTCTATCTCTCTTTGTACCTTCTGAATGCCACCCATTTGGCCTTTACCTTAGCATCCTTTTTCCTTTGAGAACCATTGTGGTCTCTTGTTCCTCCTGTGCTTGATCACTTCTTTCACACAGAGATTTGTTGCTTTCACTATGCCATCCCTTAATGTGGCCCACTGTTCCTCCACCCCACACAGGCAGTCTCCTTGTGCTAGGTCGTCTCTGAGGCATTCGCCATTTTTTTTTAAATCTGCAATTCTGAAGTCCAGGAACCTTGTCCTTATGTGTTTTGTCTCTGCCACTGTCCTTATGTTAAACCACACTGTACAGTGATTGCTGGTCCCCATGTAGCATCCTGCCTTTTTTTTTAGTAAAATATGCTTTATTGAAACTTTTTAACCATGTAACAAGTAGGGTTGTCAATAAAAGGCAGCTTGAATTGTCTATTGGCATCCCTGAGGAAATGAGGGAAGCTAAGGGATCGGAGGGGGAAGGGAACAGGCAAGGGCTGGAAAGAGAGGAGGAGGAGCAGGGGCGTCATACAACCAGAAATTTTGGAGGGACATGAAATCAAAATTTCTCTGGGGGGTTCTGGGGGCATGCTTCCCTGGGAACATTTTGAAAAACTGAGGTCAAATGGTACATTTTGGTGACTTTTAGAAGGCCTGGAAGCTTTTCCTTAACATGCTAAATGCTGTCACAATGATATATTTTTTTTCTTTGTTCAGTCTGTGACAGTGACCTCTTGTATTTTCAAAGCAATTTTGTAAAAATGGAACTGAAATGGTGCATTTTGGTGGCTTTTACCATACAGTGAAACAACTCACTATTTACAGTCCATTCCTAACTAATTAATCATCTGCTAAAAGCCAGAAATGCACCATTTGAATAGTCAATTTATTACAGTCATCTACTATAAATGTTTTGCATGAAAAATAATGACACAGGTCATCTGTTCTTGCTGATAATTTGTTTACTGTGTAATCTTCTTCATGTATTACTATATGCAGTAGGGATGACGATAAACAGAGTATGATGAATCCATTTATTTGAGTAACTGTGTATATAAATTTCATTTATACACATAATTATTACATCACGCTCCACCACTCATAAGGATACTTGAGGTCAATGGCAACTTCACAAGATACCACTTTATCACACAGTCGCTCCCCGCATATCCCTTATTCATGCAATAGGCATGGCAGGGTATTAAATAGCTAGTATAGCATACCACAATGCTATTCACTATCAGAGGGTGGTGCTATCCATTTTCTGAACTGTATAGCACTAGACTGCTAAACATTTTTTATGTTTTTTATTCAAGTTTACACATACAAAACAAATTAAAAACAAAGCATTTTTCATTTTGCTAACCAGTCTGTGCCATATACTATGCTTTTTTTGCAGCCAATTAGCACTTTCACATGTGAAACTGCTAATTATTTGTTTTGGATTATTTAATAACCTACATGGACACAAAACCCAATTAATAAATCCATTTATCTGCACAGAAATTGAATAAATCAAATGTATCTATGCAATAGTGATTTAATCACCATTTACCCACACATTATTTATGTCATTATCATTTATCTGCATAGTAGTGATGTCATGTATTCAAATGCAAATAACTTTAAAACAAAGAATGATAGCATAATACTGTGAGAACAAAAGGTGTTAGCAGAAAGATATTTACAAAATGAGTGGTTTTCATTTATAGTTACCTTTTAGTTTTTTTTTGTAATTAGCAAAAAATAGCAGAAAATTCAATTTTGCTCACTTTTTGCAAGAAACAAATGCAAATAACTTTAAAATAAAAAAAAGACAGCATGGTACTTTGAGCACACAAGCTGTTCAACACAAAACTATCTACAAAATGAGTGGTGTTTCATTTAACAGCAACCACTGTGCTAGTTGGAAAGTTGACAAAAAGTCACACAAACTATCATTTAAAAAACATCAAAAGCAAATGTCCCTGCAATGTCAGAAAGCTTCCCTAATTGTAGAAAGGAAATATACAATGGTGAGCTGTCAGATAAATTATTTATCTGCACAAGTGCTGTTTGACCTTGGAAGTCTGGACCATACCTCTCATCTTATCATGTCAGCACTTGTCTTCAAATTGCAAGCAAACTGTCTGAATGTATAGCACATTCTTAATCAATATACAAATAGTGGATTTCCTATGCTTAGTGCTGAAGTATGTTTTAATAAAAGTTACATTTTTATTATGAAACTGCAAACAACCCAGAAAAACTGCGAACAGGCATGACAGAGATCATGATGAGCAATGCAAGGCAGAAATAAATGTAGGTGAGAATAATCCATCACATATGGGCTGGCAGTATAGCCTAGAGGTTAGAGGAACGAGGCGTGGATGATCATGATACATCCAGCAGACCAGACCTGAGTCTGATTCGCACAACCTCCACTTGCATACTGTGTGACTCTGAGCAAGTCACTTAACCGCCCAGTGCTCCCAGATCACCCCTGAAAACAGGCACTTGTGCCTAGTAGGCCTTACCCGGTTACTAAGGACTAAAATAAAAAATAAATAAATAAATAAACATCAGTACCACCTCCCTACCAACAGGGCCTCCAAATGAAGTACTGCAAACAGAGCAAGCCAGCTTGCAATACGCTGTACTTAGTATTGCTAACAAAAGTAAAACTGTCAGAAGAGCATAATAAAGGATCATACTAATTAATGTTACTTGTAAAACTCCTACTGCCCGGGGGGGTGGGGTAACCCACTCCAAGTCACACAGTTTACACTCCATTCAAAAGCACAACCCCATCCTGCAGGTTCTCAAACCAGAGCAAGCCCAATAACAACAAATGAATGCCTTTACTAATAACCCTCCAACACTGACAAATGACAGGGGTGGTATTCGTGGTAACACCACACCCAGATGAGCGACCTCCTCTTGCAAACCCTCCAAACAGAAAAAGACGAATGACAATAAAATATAACACAGACTGACAACCCAGACCGTACTAAATTTCTGCTGCTGCATGAACATCTGCTCCACTTTGATTGGCTTGTCCATGGTGGCAGGTGGTCAGCTCCTCTGCCTGCCTTTCAGCACTATAGGGCATCCCCGGTGGATCAAGCTGTGGTGAATGTGGCACAGTTCACTCCTGCTGCTCCAGCTGAGTACAGGATTCTTTCATTTCTGAAAACCAAACTTTTACAGCTCTCTGTTGGTGTCTGGGGTGATCCAATGGTCGTGTCCCTCTGTGCCCCCTACACTGAACCCAGGTAAACTTCTTCTCTTCTCTATCCAGCCTACGGGATCCAACTCTCAGGGCCTCGCCTTACTAAAATGCATAGGCTCTCCTTGACTGTGCCTTCACCACTAAATATCTTTAATGCTATCAAATTTGGGTCGACCTGGATCAGAAAGCTACTGATAAGCTGCATTAATCCAGCAACCCCACTGGCTCCTGGGCTAATTGAGTGGCTCCTTTTTGAGGTACCATCATGTCGGGCCCTTTATATGGCTCCTTTTACTGCCCCTTCTTCTGCTGATACCAGCTGCCCAGCATTGGACACCTGAACTACCATCATGTTTGGTCTACTACGGCACCTTGTGCAGTATACCACATGGCAACTTATCCTTTAATTGCCTCCGTGATTCCAAGTACCAATACCTCGAACCCTGCTCTTGGACCACACATACCAGTAGTACTTATACCACTCCCCCACCACAAGGTCCACCTCACATCACGCAGACTTCTATCTCCTCCCACCTATTGTGGTAGGGTACTAGCTCTTGCTACAACAGATCAGCTCTTCTATGGCTACTTTCCAGTCCCTAAAACATCAGATCTACTAGACGGGAGAAAGGCAGGAAATACAAGCTTATAATTAGCCTCTTAGAAAAATCCTACTTATCCTCCTGCTTTGTTCAGGCAACGTAGAACTCAACCCTGGCCCCCAGAAGCTGATTGCTTTGCCAGCAGAACTAGCAAATTTAAAGGAATAAGCTTCTTGCATATTAACGTATGTAGCCTCCTTAAAAAGATAACCTTAATACAAACCTGGGTAAATCATACCTCCTGACATACTTGTGATTTCCAAAACTTGGCTTAGACCCAGCACCACTGATAGAGAAGTAAACATACCCAACTATGCCTTGTTCAGAGCTGATAGGCATGCCAGAGGAGGAGGAGGGTAGCTATCTACGTTAAAGACAAATTTTCTGCCTCCTGCTTATCCTCAGCATCTGTCGCCAGCAATTCAATGCCTAATTCTCAAAGTGGAAATTACACGACTACTGCACTCTGCGTAATAGGATGCTACAGACCACCGCCTGCTGGCCCTACAGCTTGTGTCATATCTAAGTGACAAGTTGGGACAGGGCTGCCAGAAACTATTATTTTAGGAGACCTCAACTTTGACTGGCTCTCTAACACAGCTGCCCCTTGCATCCTTCTGTGATGAACATAGGCTGACGCAACTTATTACTGAACCAACACGCCCAAACATGAAGAACCCCAGTAAAGTACACTTTTGATGTGCTAATGGTGAGCAAACCTCATCTCTTCTCCCAGCTGATGTCTCTTCTCAGACGCCAGCGACCATTGTTTTATTGCGGGAGTAAGATCCACCAACAACCCAGCACCCATCAGCAAGTTCTCTATGAAGAGATCCAGGCGCAACTTCAATGAACATGCCTACCTAAACGAGCTTAGTACTCCTCTGAGTGGCAAGATTTCTACCTGGCCAAAACGATTACGTCAGCTTACAATATCTTCCACAACATTCTATCAAGGACCCTTAATAAGTATGCTCCCCTTATTAAAGTTCGAACTAGGACCAAAACTTGTAAATGGTTCACCCCTCAGATCAAGTCATTGCTTCTAGAAAGAGATAAGCTCTGGAAAAAAGCACACAGACTGAACACCGCAGAGGATTGGAACCAGTTCAGGAGACTACGAAATTTATGTACCAAAACAATCAGAGAATCGAAGACCACCTTCTTCAAATCCAAACTCGACTCTGCCACAAAGAGCCCAATCAAGCTCTGGAACACAATCAGTGATCTGCTAGGCCACTCCCCAGGAAATTCACTCCCGACCAAGATTACCTCTGGCAACTTGACTAAAACCGAAAAGATGGATATACTTGAAGCATTCAATAACCACTTTGCTACTGCAGACATGGCATTTGATAACTCCCCTGCAAACATACTTCACTCCCAGACTGCCAGCCAACTGCCTGAAACTCCGATAGCTTCGCCGCTTTTCTCACTTCAACCTGCCACACTGAAAGAGGTAGAGGATCTCTTGCTTCAGTTGGATACTAGAAAAAGTGCTGGGGCCGACTCCCTTGACCCTTACTTCCTAAAAATTGCCTACCACGTACTAGCGATACCCGTCACCCACCTTTTTAACTTATCCCTGTCTCAGGGCGTCTTACCACCTATATGGAAGACAGCACATGTCATACCACTGTTCAAATCAGGTGACCGTGGCAATCTCAATAACTACAGGCCAATTTCCCTCCTTCCGGTCCTGTCCAAGCTCCTAGAGAAAATTGTAAATGCACAGCTGAGGACTCACCTTGAGTCTAGGGAACTGCTAAATCCTATGCAGTCTGGATTCAGAGCTAAACATAGCACTATCTCAGCCCTCGCCAAAGTTACTAACGACTGGCAGCGTAATCTTGAGAGCAAAACTTTATTTGTGCTGTTTCCTTGATCTAAGCAAGGCTTTCGACACTGTCGACCATAGTCTGCTTCTCTCCGCCCTTCAAACCATAGGTGTGGACCCCTCCTCTCTGCGTTGGTTCACTGACTATCTTACAGGGCGCCTTCAACAAGTTAAAGCCGAAGGAGGCCTGTCCCCCTTAAAAACTCTGCAAAGAGGGGTACCTCAATGTTCTATATTAGGGCCCTTACTTTTTGCAATCTACATTAATAACATCGACTACTGAATAAAAGAAGCCAACATCCATCTGTTTGCAGATGATACAGTTCTCTACGTGAGTCACCCAACACCTGAAGCTGCCTGCAATGACCTACAGTCAGAATTCAACCTTTTGCAAAGCCAACTCCTCCAAAAAAAGCTACTCCTTAATGCCCAAAAAACTAAAGCGATGGTCCTCTCTCCTTTTATCCGTACAGCTAACCCTGTGTCCAGTGGGACAGTTCCCAAATTACCACAGTTCTAGGTGAAAACTAGAATTTGTTACAAAATTCAAGTATCTGGGAGTTTGGATAGACCAAAGACTCTCCTTCATTGAACATATCGAGACTTGCTAAAACAACTTCGGCAAAGGCTTGGACTGTTTTTAGAATCAGCCAATTTCTCACCAGAGATGCCAAGAAACAACTGGTCCAATCCATTTCCTATCATTGGTTGATTACACTGACTTCCTCTACAGCCAATGCCCCAACTCTTACATGGCTAAACTGGACACACTCTACCATCGAGCACTGAGGTTTATAACGGGACTCCCTTCACACACATCACTGCACCCTATATGCAGTGGGATGGACATCACTAAAGTTCAGGCGCCACAGAAACGCCGCTCTCTGGACCTATAGAGCCATCTGTAATAAGCTGCCTTACTATATCTCCTGCTGTCTTCCCCTGAGTATAATTGGGAAATACGCGTTAAGAAGTTACTCAGCTATTACACTTAAAGTACCCAAAGTAAAATCCCGCTTCGGCAGGGCAGCCATAAGCTTCAGGTTACCTACCTTATGGAATGATCTACAAAAACCCTCAAATTAAGCACTCTAATCGGTATAAATGCTTTCAGATGCTTTATTTCGTACAATCAGAGAAGTATGTAACTGCTTCACCCACTCAGACCCAGTACTGGTATATAGCCACGCCTAGACCCAATTTTAAGTACTGACCCCCAGTGCTCCTCACCAGCCTAATTGTTCTCTCTCTTATCCCCTGTCTTATCAACACTAGGCCCATCCATCCCTTATTCTTCCTTTCCCAACCTCGGATAGGAGCTCACTACCTGGGTGTGACATCCTACCATGCCCACGTACTTTATAGCATTCAATCGCGGGCTCACACATACTCCTTTCTCCATCCACCTTCTCTACATCCAGCTTTCTAACTCCTTTCTGTCACCTATGCCCTCCTAGCCTTTCTCCCCTACTTCTCCCCTCTTCCCTACCTTCACCTCTACCTGGTGTATATTTTTATTTTTAATTTTTTCTTCCGTTACTTCCTCCTGCAACCTTAGATAACCTGCTTTATCTTCCTATAGACACTTCTATGTATGTAAATACCGTGTAATCTGTATAATATGTGTATAATTTTATGTACATATGATCTTCTTTTTCTTCCTCTCTGTAAAGAGTATTATCTGTTTTGCCTTGTAAATACCTGTGTTGACCTGTATGTACAATTGTTCATGCTCCACCCAGGTCCATCTTGAAAATGAGCTTCTGCTCAACGATGAACGCCTGGTTAAATAAAGACTTGATTGATTGATTGATTGATTGATTGATTGATTGAAACTCTTATCACTAGTATTCCCTCCGAATCTCTTGCTCCCCAGACCCCACAACTGCTCAGCTCATGGCATAGACCACTGTCTTTTTGCAGATGCTGGAGGCTGGTCTGCATTGGTCACTTCCACTAAGTATGTTGCTTTGTTTGGGGGGGGTATTCATTACTCCTGTTGCTCTGGGTCCCAGCACTGTGGCACCTGCCACTTTCCCAGTGGGACTGCACAGTCCAGTGACATCCCAACACCATGTCCAAGTATCCCAGGTGTATGGTGCTACCCCAACACACCCTGCCTCATGCCCAAGTATCTGTGGCATTCAGAGGCAGCCCCTCCAACACCCCGTCCCCAACCAAGTATCCCTGCTTGCCACTGATGGCGACAACTCCCACCATTTCCCCCCAGACACACAAACACACCCACACACACTCCTTGCCTGGCCACTAAGTGGGGGCTTTGTGTAAAGCACTTTTATGGCATGACAATATGGAGAATCTCTGTGTGCCCTAAAGTCCATCACCACTGACAGCCACCATATACTGGCCCCCAAGAGCCATTGTGTATTGGCCTCATATGCCTACAAAAGCTTCTGAAGATAATTATGTGGGTTGCAGTTGTTACAATCAGTGAGAACCCTGTATCCCTGTTGCTCATTATATATTATCTTTAATAGGAGACATGCCAAGAAAGAAAAGTCAAATCCAGCATGGCAGAGTTACAAAAAAAATGGCATAGTTTTGTGTTCCATGAGCATTTCTGCCTACACTCCAAAGCTAAGAACTGAATTCCCCAAATCAAATTCAGGTTTATTTTTTACCTGGTTAAGTTACAATTTGTCTCTGAGTTTTCAGGGAAAAGGAACAAAAGCTAACCATTCAAAGGAGAGACACTAGCATGTCTGATGCAACTTTTTCCTTTTGTCAGGTGATGGACGTGTGAGCAGAGTTTCATTTCCTTTCCTTTCCGTGATGCTTCAATAAGAAAATGAAACAAAACTCTGCTCACATGTCCATCATCTGAGAAAAGGAAAAACAAAACCTGAAAGTCGGTAGGGGAGGGGGAGCAGATTGGCAATTTGGAGATGAGGTACCTGCAAAAAAAAAAAAAATGGGGTACGGAGAACACATTCCAGGTGAACGTCACTCCTCAAACTTCCAAACACAGAAATCCTTGTCTGTGGGCCGACACTGGCTCATCAAGTAGTTGATGGACACTGGGCACAGCCCGGAAGAATTAGGCTTGTTATCTCACCCACTCTGCCCCATCCCCCTGTCACATACAAAGTCCTCCAAGAACAGAGCCCTGTTACAAGCCAACCCAGACCAACGAATGAAGACATTCGGACTCACCCGCCTCCTATTGCTGCTGGTACTGCTGGTACTCCTCTCCTGGGACATAGCGGCAGCACATACAAACCCACGGCTGATCTCACTCAATAACGTGGCCCGCCACAGGTGAACATTTACCTTTCTTGGTTGCAGTTTTGCTTAGTTTTTCTCATACCAGTCTTCTCCTCAGTCTGTCCTCCTTGAGTGCACAGAGTAAGATGGTGCCTGAAAATCCACTCTTTGATGCGTGGCAGCATCAACAGATCCCCGCCCCCACCACTTATGACTTCAAAAAAGTCAATATTGTTTTAGACCTTGTGATTTTCTGTAAAACAAAATACATTTATGGGTATTTTATACTAGTTTTAAGCAATGATATTGGGGGGGGCACATGCCCTCTCAGGCCCTATGGGCATGATGCACTGGGGAGGAGCCTAGTGAGGTCAAAAGAAAGGGGAAGTGGCCAGGTGAGGTCCTGACAGACAGGTGAGAGGGGATGATGCATGCACCTGAAGAGGGTCTCCTGATTTGCAGGGGTGTGGCTTGTAGAGATCCTTGCAGGGGGGTCCTTAGGGGCTTTATAAGCTTGGGGAAAGGGTTGCTCTCCCTCTTTTGCTGGGATTTATCAATGGATCTCAGAAAAATGTTGGCAAATTTCATTGATTATTTTACACTACTGGGTAAGGTATTACAGCTTGGGGGCCTTGTCCCTCAGGCCTCAAAGTTTTTCTTCTTTCATTAAGTTTTGTATAGTCATGTTTAATCTTGAAATGTTAAAAATGATTTACTGGGTAAAGTATATAAAGAGAAGGTATTAGAAAGTGGTTTAACCATGCTTGTACAGGGAATTATGCTGTTAACTGAGGAAGTTTTTGTTCTCCCGACCTACAGGCTGCATGGCAATCGTACGGTCCATGGGGCCTAGTTTGCCAGCCAGTACAGCCTAAGTGTATCCTGGGACACGTTTTGGTACAGTAAGCAAATATATTTTAAGAGTTGGTTGGTGTTACGCCATAAAGCTAGTTTTGTGTACTTTCATGACAGTTTTTGGAGTTATTTCTTCCCGTTTCACAGGTCTGGAGAAGTTTGGACTGTGTTTTATTTTTGTTTTTTAGACTTTAGTTTTTATTGTTTATCATATATCATCACAATATATATAAAGCATATAGTGAACAGACCATAGTTGAGTTTAGTACCATTGAGAATAAAACGTTAATCCCCTAAATTACAGGATTTACAAATTATGCATCCACTATATTGTGTTACATCATTTGAGGGTACATTCTTAATGCTACCAAACAAAAGTCCAAAGTATGCCATGGGAGTGAGCCCATGAGCAACATGGCTAGCTTAAAATTGTAGGACTGTCCATCATTGTCCAGCCTTGTAAAAGCAAACAAGTCCCCTAAGGGATTTAGGGTGCCTGGTTAACACCTAAATGTAATAACAATTCCAAAAATTAAACATTATGCAGCAGAATTAACCAGCAACCACATTTAAACATTTAAACAGATTGAAACTTTTCCCCTCCTTAGAGCCATCTAAGCAAATAGAACATTATTTCCTCTGTGTAATATTTAAAACCCTGATAGACCACCCCCTTACAATATACCCAAAGTAAGGTAAATCAAGATTATTACAGGGTATTGTTATAAACCTCATCTGTTATGTAGCGGAAAAACAAAGTGTACATAAAACTACCAATCTTTAGATATAGCCCTTAAATGGATGAAGTAAGCAAAGGAAATCATTCATTGCTCAGAGTCACTTAGCTGTTCAGCCGGGAGAAAATTGAACAGCCTGTTACAAGGGCCTCTCGCTCAAGTATCTCCATCAGAGTCATCGCTGTCGGCGGCTTCTTTTTGGCTTCTGGAGACTGCAGCCATACATATAGCCCATTTACCGGCATCAACAGGATCCAAAAAAAGGAAGACCTTCCCCTGGTGTATAATCCGGAGCCTTGCTGGGAAAATCATAGTATGCACAACCCCTGCATCTCTGAAAGTCCGTCTCATTCCATCAAAGCACTTTCATCTCTGGCAAGTGGAGTAACTGATGTCTGGAAATAAGAAGACATGGTTTTCCTCCTGCATAATAGGGCTTGCTCTCCGGGCACACCTAAGGATATGGTCACGGGCACCAACTCCCAATATGACGACCATCAATGTTCGGGGTTCCTCCGTGTTCTGCAGCCAGCCTTTAGGTTTAATTCTATAAGTTTTCTGAATGTCCCATGAGACATTGTCTCCTTCTGGTACGAGCTTTTCTGTCAGCCATTACTGGAGGTACATAATGGGATGGTCTCCCTCACTACCTTCTGGAAGGCCTAGAATATGAACTTTTCCAGAGCGAGCTTGGTTCTCTAAGAACTCTAAATGTGCACAGAGATGCTGGTTTTCTTTCATCATGAGGGCATTGGTGGTAGTATTTGAATCTATTTGCTGTTGAACAACGTGTAGCTCTTTTTTCAGACCATCCACCGCATTTTCAACAACCAGGACCCGACTGTTAAAGTCATCCACCTTTTGACTTAGGGTGGTGACCGAAGTGATTAAGTTTTGAAGCTTTTGTCCCAATGAAGCAATGGTTTCTTGAGATCCAGTTGCAATGTCAGCCTGCTGTACCGATTGAGATCGCGAGGCCCCACCTAATCCTTTGCTTCTGTCCACTCCACTCTGTGACTGGACTGTGTTTTAATTTAAAAAAAAAGGAAAAGAAGCATCGGGTGGTTTGGCACCCCAGGAGGCGGCTTAGCATTTGGGCTGCAGGCATTTGTGTGCTCTGGTGCCATGCGAGAGACGGGACTGGGAGGATGAGATGGGGAGCCAGGGCACAGCCGGCCACATGGGCACAGTTTCATTTCAACAGGCAGGTGCTCCCCACCTGAGTGCCCATTGCATTTGATGGGATTTCTTTTCTTTGAGAGGCTGGGGGTATTAGACTGTTTTAAAAAAAAGGAAAAAGCGAAGAAGCATTGGGTGGTTTTTGAACCCCAGGTGGTGGCTTAAATGTTTTGTTGCAGGCATTTGTGTTTTCATTGGCTTGCGGGGGATGGGTATGAGAGAAAGGGGCAGGGAATTAGGGCACAGTTTGGCCGCATGGAGCAGTTTAGTTTCAGTTGGTGGGTTCTCCTCACCCTAGGACTCATCGACTGGGAGCTTTGCACCAATGGAATGGAATGGCTGGAAGATGGGCTGGGGCAATTCACTTAGGAGAACCCACTCATTTTGTGAGAAGCTGGGGCACGTGTTCTGGGGGATTCTTCATGGGGATGGCTGGGGAATCATTGGATGAGGCCTGGGTGGGGTTGAGAGAGGGTGGATGCAGCCACGGATGCCTCTGGGAGCACTTTTTGAACAGAAAAACCTGATGAAATATATACAACACAATAATAAAGGCAGGGATGGATGGGCGGATCTACAATGCAGTCGACAACAGTAAATGCAACTGGCATGCATCAGCACCAGGCTCTTTGTTGACTGCAAGTTGCAGCTGGCAGGAGCCACACAACAGGGATTATTTTTTTCTTCAGGGGGCTTTGCCCCTGAACATCTCACACAGGGGGCTCTGTCCTCCGCACCTCACGTTCTTATAGAAATCAACTCTGAGTCAGAGTTGGTTCAGGGAGGGGGTGCAGGTCAGGGGAGAGTGATGCTTGGTCCCTGGCACAACCTCTACAGTGACCTGGCGCTGTTGTCAGCAGCGACGTATGTTGCTGTAGAGGTTTCACAGTGGGAGGTGCATATCGAGGTGGGGCATGTGGGCATACAAGAGAACAATGACTGCGGGAACTGGGAGATTGGTATGAGGGCCCACATCGGGTGGGATAGCCAGGTGGATTAAAAAAACAGGGAGAGATGTCAGATCTCGGACAGCATGGTTAAGAGAGGCCGTGGCAAGTGACCCCTGCAAGTACCCAACCAGAATCCATGAGGGAGAGAGGTGTGCGAAGGGGTATGGAGACAAAGAAAGCAGGACAGCCACAAGTAAACAGCTCTTTGGGCTTGGAACAGCACCAAGTGGCAATAAAAAAAACAACAAATAAATAAATTGAATGAAACAAAACAAGGGAATGAATCATAACCAAGGGCGACTGAGGCCCAGACAAGGGACTGAGGAATGAATTCAGGTGACTGCACGGGCATTTCTTCTGTGTTTTTAAGTGAGCAGGTTTACACTTATGACCAGGGGGGTCATGCAACTGCCCCATTGGTGAGGGAACAGGGCCGGAAAGGCAGGGATCATGGCACAGGGTAAAAACAGACTACAGGTAGGCCTTGGCAAAAATGCCACATTACCCCCCTCTCAGAGTAACACCGGTTTTTAAAAAAAAAGAAAAAAACAAAGACCCGATGCTTCAACAGAGGACTTTCACCACAATCTGGAGGCTTATCAGCAATACCCCAACCAGGGAAATGCCTGGGAAAAATGATAGGTGCCAGAGTTTTTCAGGGTACTGGCAGTCTCTTCACGGAGTCAGTTGTATGCTACGGTGGGGGGGATGGGGACAAGACAACCTGGTACAGCAGTGCCCCATGTTTCTTTCACTTCCACTGCCACTTACACTGTCTATCTCTTTTGTTTCAAGTATCCTCTCCAGTTCATGGTGCCAAAGAAGGTAACCCCTCCAGCCTTCAGTGCACAATTGAGATCGGAGGCGGAGGTGCTGATGTTCAAGATGTCTGAGCTGATCAATAAGACAGCAAAAAGGGAGGAGGAGGAAGAGGCAGCAGAGAGAAAGAGGAAGCAGCCAGTAAAGCCATGGGAAAAAGGGGCCAGCGGTAAGTGCCTGAGGAGACCAGCATCAGACGTGGAGCCCACGCCAGTTCCTGAGCCCACTCCAGAACCAATGAACTTTGATGCGGAGGAGGGTAAGGATACAGGGTGCCAACAGATGAGGGCAGCTTAAAGGAATATGTAGAGGGATTGTTAACAGAAATGAAGGATAAGGGCATGAGTTCAATGAAAAAGATCTTGAAGGAACTCAAGAAGGATAAGTAAGGGAAGGAGCAGGGCAAAGGAACAGTGGGAGACAGATGGGAGCAGGAAGCTATATGACGCGCCCCTCGTCCCCCGGTTTCCCTTTGGAAGACCACGTACCAACCTCCATAAAAGACAAGATTTGGAAGGGGAGTACGTGGACATATTTAGCCTTTTAGACAAAAAGATGGCAAAGAAATATGAACAGAAGTAGACGGTGGGAAAATCTAAAATGTCAATAGCTCTAGCAGTGGTGCGACAGAAGGAGGAGGAGGCCACTTATAAAGTGAAAAACCTAGACACATGGCAAGCAGGTTTCTTAATATATACTGCCATCTTATTGGAAAAGCAGCCAGAATTAGCTATCCCCCTGCTAACATACACAGCCATAATTAGGGATGCATATAAAGTACAGACAGGATATGGCTGGCTGGAATATGACGACGCTTTTTGGCAGCGAATGGCATCTAGGGTGATCCGAGATGGAACTGCACATACTCAGAGCTCTGGGTCAGGACCTTGTTCACCCTTGTTCACCCAGGTGGAGGTGACACCAGAAGGGGGCCAAAAAGTGACCATGCGAGGTTTAACTAAGTTTGAGTCCTGCTGGACTTACATCAGAGCAGCATGTACCTGGGTGAACTGCAAGTTCAAGCATGCTTGCTGCAAGTGCGGGGGAACA
This sequence comes from Neoceratodus forsteri, assembly GCA_016271365.2. NCBI lineage: Eukaryota > Metazoa > Chordata > Ceratodontiformes > Ceratodontidae > Neoceratodus > Neoceratodus forsteri. The sequence continues at coordinate 1,608,432,436 of CM057449.1, forward strand.
CACCCAGTAATAAAATGCAGAAGCACCTCCGAGTGATCTTGGGGAGCGAGTGGGCAAGAGCAGTCCTTTTAAGGGGGCACTGGGAAAGGGTGGGTACAGTGGGGAATTTGGGGAACAGGGGATGGGGCTCCGGAAACAGGGGTGGTTACAATTCCAACTATAGATGGAATTGATGCTATGGTGATGAAGTCATTATGATGGGGTTTTGCGTTGGCCAAAACTCCAATAAAACAGGAGGTAGTGGAAGCATGGACAGCGGATTATGCTGATCAAAAAGGGGTGAGGGGCTTTGCCGATGGAGGGTTTTTCCAAAAAGCTTTCTCTTCAGTTCTGGGGGGAAAGAAAGGGGGCCAGAGTTAAGAACCTGTCATCAGTGAAGGGGAAAGGAGGACATAGTGCATCGGAAAATTAAGAAAGAAAAGGAAGCAGACAAAACTGATGGGCCTATCAATGGCCTCCTGTGCGGGCAAGTCCGGATATCCCCTTTGGGACTGGTGCCTAAAAAACAGGTGGGTGAATACCGGCTGATTTACCACCTGTCATACCCGGAAACAGTTTACCTGTAGCGCTTCGATAGTGCTAGTGCCAACATCCCCTACAGTGACAGCTACAATGCTGACTGTTGGCATTGTAGCCACAGGGATGTCGGCGCTCACAATCAGGGGGCTATGCCCCCTGAAACACCCCCTTGTGGGGGGCTCCCACCCCACAATTCCCCATCTCTCGGATTCTAACTACGAGTCGGAGTTGGACCGGGGTTGGCAATCACCCAGCGAGGCAGTCCCAATCCGCACACAGACCACCACAGCAACGGGTGGATTTTGCCCGATTCCTGTCGCTGTGGTGGTGTTAGCCTTCGGAAAGGCACTGTGGTGATGGTACACCCCTGGAAGGCACTTCAGTGAATGATGGTATCCAGGATGAGGTCAATGCAGTTTCATATGCATCCCTTGATTTGGCAGTACTGCTTATCAGGGCGGTAATGGGGGCGTGGTTAGCGAAAACAGATATTGAATCCACATTCTGCCTCTTACCGGTCAGAACAGATGATTGGGGCTTACTGGGTTTCCAATTTGATGGTGGATTTTATTTTAACGAGGCCATGCCCATGGAGTGCTTGGTTGCCTGCTCCACCTTTGAGGCTTTTAGCACTTGGATGCAATGGGTTTTCAAGTACAGATATGGGCACAGTCAGGTGGTACATTACCTTGATGATTTCTTACTCATTGGGGAGTCCAGGTTGGAAGTCTGGCGGATGTTGTGGGATTTTCAGGAGTTATACTTCACAACTGGGATTCCTCCTGGCAGAAGGGAAGACGGAGGGCCCCACCAGATGATTGAGTTTCTGGGAATTGAGCTGGACACGGCGGCAGAGTGTTTACGGTTGCCACAGGGATAGGTGGTAAGACTCAGGGAGCTCCTTAACCGGGTGGTGAGTCGGAGGAGGGTACCGTTGGTAGAGGTATAGCAGTTTTTGGGCCAACTTAATTTCACTTGTAAGGTGATCCACCCAGGCAGAGTTTTCACGAAGAGGTTAGGCTGGACCATGAGCAAAGCGAAGAGGCCACACCATTGGGTGGACGTAACTAAAGTGGTGCATGAGGACCTCTTGGTATGGATGGAATTTTGGGGGGAGTACAATGGAGTGACCTTTTGGCAAGAAGACTGGGTGGACAGTGAGGCATTGCAGTTGTACATGCATGTGTCAGGTGCATCCGGTTTTGGGGCATACAACAGTGGTAGGTGAATGGCGGAGGCATGGCCTCCCAGTTGGAGAGCCTTGGGGTTACAGAAGGATATTACATTTTTGGAGATCTTTCCTATCTGGGTAGTGATGGTGGTATGGGGAGGGGGAGATGCAAAACAAGAAAGTGTTTTTTTGGTGTGACAACAAAGGGGTGGTAAAGGTACTTAACATGACAGGCAACACTGACACAGTGAACAGGGTTGCCAGACAATGGGAGGGCTTTAAGCCCGAGGTTCAATGGGCAGAGCAACTACATCACTCCCCCATCAGGGTTATAAGGTCACTCATCCTGGGGTTCTTCAGGATTCATTTTTCATTGCAGCCAGAGGTGCTGCTCTCCTTCACCTATCTAGATTTCTGCTGCATTTTTCCCCACTGTCTTTGCAGCTGCCTCTGACTGCCCGTTTGTTCCTCTTCACCTTTTTGGGTAATTTCGCCATGCTTTCCATCTCTCCTGCAGCTATTCTGCTTCCTTTCTATCGGCTTTGTCCTTCATACAGCTTGCTCACAGCCATTCACCCCCCACCTGCTCCTGGCTTGTGCTTGCCTCGTTCTTTACTGCTTTCCCATCGCGGCTCCTTCCTTTTGTACCCCCCCCACTTCCCCATGCCTCTGTCTGCTGTCCTGTAGCTCTGCCTTTTTGTTGCTTAGGGCTGCACACTGTCCCTCTTTACCTCTGTGCAATGCTTTGGCCATGCTCTTCATTCGTTCTGCTTGCCAACACCCAATCCCTTCCTTGTCGGTGCCTCCCGGGTGTGCCTTCATCTGCCACGTCTGATTTCTGCTGTCTCTATTCACTTGACCACACACTTTGCTGTCCCTGCACTTTCTCCCAAATTGTTCTGTTCTTTGCAGTGCATCCACAACTCCATTCCATGTCTCCCTAATGATTTCAACCTGGCTCCTCAAGTGCACTCTCTTCGCAGTTCCTGTCTTCCTCTTTTCCCCATATACCTCGCATCTACCTAAGATGGGGCTGCCTTTTCCAGCCTCGGGACATGGTTGGATGCCCTGGAGTTTTACTTCTACTTCGTTGTTCTCTCCTGCACCTTACCACATATATATAGTAATGCTGTCCCTACTGGACTCTTCCAGTGATAGCCGTCAAGAGGCCATGTGTGCATCTGGTCTGCTTCCTGCTCCCTCCTGCTGCTGCTGGCCATGGCTCTCTCTCTTCCCTGTTGTTCCTGAATATTGTGGTGCCCTCGGCCCCTGGCTCTTGCCTTCTCCCCTCCTTCTGCCACGTAGTACAATGGCTGTTTTGTGCTCTATCTCTGCGGGTGACCTGCCTTTCTCCATTCCCCATTATGGCCCTCACTTCAGCTTTCGAGGATCTTCACCCAACTTCAGCAGTGACGTGCACAGGTGGGGGGTGATGCCACCTCATAACTCAGTCATAGGGGGTGCTTGATAGAGTGGTGTGCTTTGGCTCTCCCTAGACTCCCTTCAGAGCACACGTTTTTCTGCCTGGCCAATATGTGGATGGTGAGCAGTCACTCTTTTCATCTCTTTTTATTACTGAACTGCAAGCTATGCCATTGGCTGGTGCTGTTTAAACTGGGGTTGAGCCAGGGACACATTGTGCTTCCATGCTGTCGGGATCTGCAAAAAAACAAAAACAAAAAAAAACTGCTTCCCAGGCTCCTGCTTGCACTGTTTTCTACCTCTATTCCATTATCAGGCGTACTCTGCTGGGCTTACGTTATGTGTCTACTTGCACAGCCCTACCTGGCTAATCTTTCTACCAGTCTGGTATGATTCAATTAAGCAATAATGCACGACAGGGTGTGTGTTGTACTGAGGAGCCACGCCATGTGCTTGTTGGGCACAAGGCTGAAGGCCGAAAAGTATCTAACAGCAAGAAGTGTGACATTATCCCAGTACAACATACACCCTGGAGTGCATTATTGCTATTATAAATAGCTCGGCTGTGAAAAATTAGGTCTAGATAGTTTTATTTTTTTTATTTTTATCATTTTGGTAGGAGAAATGCTGTGTGTACTTCCACCAAAGAAAGTAGTCCGTGACAAATATTGCTTTTGAAACAGTGTTATAACATTTTTATTGAGGTTTCTGTGAATACTGGTTGAACTTTTTAGAAAGAAGTTTTAAATAAAGAAATATATAGTTACATACATTTGTGAATGAATAAATATTAATTTGAACGTTTTGTAAATAGCTGTAGAACTTATAAATAGCTGCAAAACTTTTTCAATTGATTACAAAGCAGATGAATAGTAAAGTAGATAAGTGCAGAACTTGTGCATTCATTTTAACATTAAAGCAGATGAGGGCAACGAATAGTAAAGTAGATAAGTGCAGAACTTGTACATTCATTTTAATATTAAAGCAGATGAAGGCAACGTTATGGGACGTTTTTAAAACTTAAAGTTAAGCAATGTAAATGCAATTATTTGTTATAGATGTTGAACGCACACGTAGAATTGTCTGTTATTATTGTTTGTGTGTGTAGTTGGTGATTGGATGAGATGGCAGCATTCAGCGTCGTTGGTGATTGGTCGCGATTCACATTTTCACCGTTGGTGTCATTTCCTGTTGGGATGGGTTCGCATCTCACGTCTGGAGCTTGCTGCAGGAGTCCTGGTGCGGTCTGAATGTGTACTTGACCGTTCTGGTAGTAGGCTGATTTTATGGAGGTGAGTGGTGCTGCAGATGTTGATGGCCATGGTTCGTTTAGTGCTGCAGATGTTGTTGGGGACGGTTGGTTTTGTTCTGAGGTTGAGGCTGATAAGCAATCTGCTCCAAGTGTTCTGGTTTGTTAAAGAAGGGGCCCAGTAACTGCGTAGGGAGGTTTCTGCACGGTGGCCTGTGACAGCCATTATTTGGCGAGCCTGTAGCCCAGCATCAGATAGTATTTGGATTGCTGTGGCGTGGAGGCTGTGGTTGGTATAAGTTGTTGGTAATTGCGCTGCAGTGTAGATTTTCATGAGCATTTTGGCTAGGTAGTTGGTTCCCATGATTTCTCTTGTGTACCAGATGGCTTCTTCACTCCATGGGTTGGCTGGGTGTCTGCGAGGATGTAGGCAGAGACTCGGTGCATTTGGGGGGATTTTCTGTAAGTACTTTTTGAAGGCTTGTACTGGGCAGTGCGGGTGTCCCGGGTGGGCGACCATGCAGCTGCGGTAGTTGTCTCTGCCCCTTTCCATCGTGTCAGCGTGATTTTTAGTTTTTTCATTAAATGTCATGGTGACATATTCTTGTCCGGTGGAGTTGGTACAGAGTTGGAAGGAGTCTGCTTTTAGTTTTCGTTGACCCTCGCAGCCACGTCTGGCGAAGTGGAGCTGTATTTCCAACCAGACCCGGCGGACTAGGCCTTTGGGGGTTTCGACTGACAGCACGTTTGAGTTTCTGAGGTGCTCGAGATGGGATGTGGGAATGGCTGGGTGGTGTTTTGTGCGATCATTTCCTTCGCGTCTGAGGTTTTTAGGTAGCCTAAAAAGACGTTATTTGCTGACTGAAAGTCTGGGTCACACATTAGGTTAATGTTTCTGCTAATTGGAGGTTCATTGAAATATCTGTTTATGCCAGCACAAAGTCCGATGTAACTGCTGATACTGTAACCTTGTCCAATTGAGTTTCTCACTGTGCCATAGAAGTTATGGAGGATGGTATTTAGGTCCTGTGGAGGTATTTCTGTGAAGTTTATTTTAATGTCTTTTTCTATTAGCCAGTCTAGGAAGATTTTCATAGCCCATGAGGTGGCTCTTTTTGTGGTTGGCTCATTTCTTTCTTTTTCTAACTGATCCAGCTGTTCAGGGTGAAGCTCAAGGTGTCTTTTTTTCTCTTTTTTTCCCACTACTTGTACTTGGTTGTGGCTGCTGTTCTGGATTTTCAAGTTGAGGACCAAACCATTTGTCTAAGACATCAGGATTGTACATGTTGACGTTTACTTCGGGTTGCTGAGACATTTTTCTTGACAGCTGTTGTGAGGTGAGATTTGACAACCAGTGACAGGCATAGTGATATGTTTTTTTTTTTTCAGATTCTGTTGTAAGGCTGCCAGGAATTCATCCGTGATGTTGTACTCTATTATCCTCGCACCTTATGAAGAGTGTTGACCAATCAGGTGAGTGGATTTTTTCTTGCCATTTTATAATCAGTATTTTCCTAAGGAGGATTCCTATTCTATCTCAGGCAGGTTCTTCTACTGACCAGGAGGTGGCACCATAAGCCATACCTGATCAGCTTTAGACTATTCATGCCTAGTTTCAGTCTGGTATATTGTGACCCAATTATGGCGCTTAGTCTGGAAGCTCGGTATGCTTTTTCCATTCCTGGTGCTGCTTGACTCCTCCTGCTTGTCCTTGGTTGTCCGCTCGCTTATAGGACTCATTCCTATTGACCCGAGCCCTTCTTCGCCTGGACTCGGCCACCTCATTTGCCTGTCTATCTGTTCCCCTCATTTGGCTGTCACTGGTGGGCTCCATCTGCCGTCGCCTGCATTTCGTAGCGGATATCACTTGCTCAAGGCCTACCTTATACAACTCGCCCTATTACAGTTCTCATCCCGTACCGGCCATCAAGGATTCACTCCAGTCATGGCCTGCATTCAATATTTCTTTTGGGGGTACTTATCATGGCTGCTATGCCACCTCATCGAACCACGGCCATCCTGCTGCCTACAATTGATATTTATCCATGCCAATCTTCATGGCTTCTCTCCATCATCGTCCATCATCCACTTCACTCCCATCACTGGCTCGAGCCTTCGCTTCAATCCTGCATACTTGTCGTTAGATCCTCTCGTTGCCCGCTTGCTCTGCCATCCACATCATTTGGTCATCTCTAGCTGACTCCATCTGGTCTTCGATCGAATCTGGCCTGCTACCAATATTTGGCCTGCTATCGATATTTATTTTAGGTATCCCTATCATGCATTATATGCCACCTCATTGACCCGTGGCCCTCATGCCGCATGTATCAGGTTCATGACTCTCATCATCGTTCCATCATCCTTACCTCATGGTTAATCTATTTCTGTCGCTTACTCAAGCACTGTCTGAAGCCTGTAATCAAGAATTCTTTTGAGCGTGCCTATCATAACCCTCTCAGGTCCACGATACCTCGCCTCAACCTGCTCATCTATTTCAATCGCTCAATCAGTATGCCTCAGCTGCCTCTATCTGGCCGGCAATCAATATTTCTTTTGGGCTACCTCTCCTTAGGTCTCATGCTACCTAATTGACTTGCTGTGCTCCTGCAGCGATCATCATCATCCGTCTTCATCTTCTTCAGTCACCTCGATTCACCTCTTATCTCTACTCATGGCGATGCCTTCCTGTCCATCACCCTTTGCTATGGGCTGGCTAGCTGCTCTTCACATCGTTCAAGTTCAATTTCAAGTTCACTTCCTGTCTCCTCTTCCCAGATCTTCTCATATTGAACTGCTGCACTCCTGCGGCATTCATCATCATCGATCTGCATCATCCTCTGTCTTCTCATGAGCGCATCTGGATACCCCTCGCTCTTCTGACTTCTATTTGGATCCACTCCTTCCCACTGACTACTCGAGCATACCCCTCCTGGGTCCCTGCTGCCTCAAGTTCCTTCTTTGATCAGTGCTTTCCTTTGGAGTTTTTTCTCCTCTTCTGTCATCTTCCCTACTCATATTCTTCTCCTTAATGACATACATCCTTAAATCAAATGTCATCAGCCTGGAGAGAAGGTGACCTAGGCCTTGGATCCCCAGAGGTTTCCTCCTAAAAAGGGTTTTTTTCCTCTCTCCATGCCAATGGTAATAATATTAGTTAGAGTTACTGCTTTCTTAGGTTAGTTAGTTAGGTTCCACTGTTGGACGGAGGTGGATGGTGGCCTTGGCTTTCTCCTCTCTCCTTAGGAAGTCTGCCTTTAATCATCTTCTCAGAATTCATTCATTCATTCATTCACCATCCTCGCCTCTTCGATTATCAACACCTGATTGGGTATTCTTTTTGGGCTTCTTCCTAAGCTACCTTTAGCCGACACAATCATTCCAGTGGCACCTGTGGGGGGGAATCCTCCTCCTCTAGGGTTCCTTGTGTCATACCCCTACAGGGTGGTACATCCCATGGACAGAAAGGCAGAAAGCCACAAAGTAAATCAAATCACACAAGCATCATCTCATCTCATCTCATATAGTTGTGTAAGCACAATTGAATGGGAGGGCTTTAAGCCCGAGGTTCAATGGGCAGAGCAACTACGTCACTCCCCCATCAGGCTTATAAGGTCACTCATCCTGGGGTTCTCCAGGATTCTTTTTTCATAGCCCACCATCTACCCGTTCTCTTCAAGTGGCTCATCTCTCTTACCCATGGGCTTCTTCCTAAGCTACCTTTAGCCGATACAATCATTCCCGCAACACCTGTAAGGGGGGGGACCCTCCTGTAGGGTTCCTTGCATTGTACCCCTACGGGGTGGTATATCCCATGGATAGGGAGGTGGAAAGCCACAAAGTAAATCAAATCACACAAGCATCATCTCATCTCATCTCATCTCATCTCATCTCATCTCATTGCATAAGCACAATTTAACTGGTTCTGCTGGGCCTGCACTTGAACATTTCCTTTAGGGCAAGGCTTGTGGAAGGGGTACAGAATGAGATTGCGGACAGTCTCTCACGTTTGCAGTTGGGCAAGTTCAGGAGGCTGGCCCCGCAGGCAAAGAATGTGACAACTCTGATTCCAACCCAGCTGCGGGAAATTGGGTGGCAAAAGCCTGAATGTTATACTGGCGCTCCTGGTATGTCAACACTTTGAAGGCATATGAAGGAGCTTGGGAAGCCTTCCAAGGGTTTTGGTGGCAGCAGGGCATGGTAGTAAGAGCCTTGACACAGAAGAACAGGTAATGAGTTTTACGGTGGATAGATGGGAGAAGAGTTTGGCCCACTCTTCCGTGGCAGTACTTCTAGTGGGAATAGGGTGGGTCTACATGTCCAGAGTGTGGCCAGACCCCATCAAAAGCCAAAAGGTTTGTTGCATGCTACTTGGGTGGCAGAAGGGGTGGGGCTCACCCATGGATATGTGCAGACCCATAACCCATGACATCTTGGCAAAAGTCATGGGGGCACTGGGGGCCATATGCCACTCAGCATCAGAGGCCTGCCTTTTTCGGGAGTTATTCACATTAATGTACAGAGGGCTTTTCAGGTGGGGGAACTGGTGTCAAAATGGAAAGGTGACACAGAGGGTGGTTTGCAGGGTGAAAACATACAATTTCTTAAAGAGGGCCTCCAAATTTGGTTGCGGCATTCTACAATGGACCAGATGGGTAGAGGCACCCGGGTGCATATTCCGCACAGTGGGGCAGGGTAGGTATGCACTGCAGAAGCCATGGAGAAGTACAAGAGCATCCGGACGGCAGGCATGGGCACCTTTTTTTGACATAGTAATGGGGCGTGGTAACTTGTTATCAGGTGGGGGGCTATTGAAGAGGGCATTTGCATTCAAAGGACACAACCCAATACAGTTTGCCACACATTCTTTTAGAATTGGGGCAGAGTCAGAATTAGCTCAGGAGGGGGGATCTGCGGAAGAGATATAGGGTTTTGGTCACTGGCACTCAGAATGTTATAAATGCTATATCAGATCTGTGAAATGACTGCTTTGTGTTTTTTCCCCTCTATCAGCAGGTGAGGGGAGACAATGGAGCATGTGGATCCTGAGACACTCTTATGTTTACTGGACAGAGAAGCACACAGCAAGGAGCAGAGTGGACAGGGCATTTGCAAGAGGAATTTGAAGCCCACAGATATGATGGAAAGGGATCCGAGGAATGCACTGGGGCCAATTGCTACATGTTCTGGAAGAGCTTAAGCTGGTTTGAGGTATGCCAGATGTATTAGTCATCCACCTGGGGAGAACAATTTAGGGAACATAACATTGGGTGCCCTGTTGAGGGCCATCACGGCAGATCTTAGGACCGTCAAGGAGTGGTGGCCAAGGGTGCAGATTGTCTGGTCAGACATTATATCCAGGAGGGTTTGGCGACAGGTTACCAGCACTGGGGCAATCGAGCAAGCCCAGAAGTGGCTCAATAAGAGGGTGGCAGCATTTATGAGGGGGATGGGGGTAGTGTGTGTCCCACACCAGGGGATTAACTTTGACAAACCACACCTTTACTGGGGGGATGGGGTGCATTTATCACATAGGGGTTTGGTGGTCTTTTTCCTGGCTCTATGGCAGGTGGCAGTATAAAAACTATGGTAGACCAGGCCCCGAAAGGGGGAGGGAAGCCCCGCCATTCAATGCAAGCTGGAGGTGGGGGCTAGTGGAAAAGGAAGTAAGGGGTAGGAGGGAGGGGCCTAGAAAGAAGGGGTGGACAGGCAGGGCCGGGGGGGAAGCCAGGGGGAAGGCAGGCCAGGGGTAGGCACCTGGATGTGTTTTAGTGGGGGAAGGAGGGGTACATAGAATGGCTAGGGGTGAAGTCTAAGACATCCGTACCTAGTCTAAATAGTACAGGGAGGGAAGATTGGTGATCGGTGGTGGGGGGCTGGATGAGGCATCCAGACCTCACAAGAGGAAGAAGGATATGGGAATTCAATGCAAGATTGAATTTGGAGACAGTTGTAATAAGAACTGCTGTGACTAAAACTGATATGTTGTAAATATGATTGTTTGATAAAATGTGTATCAATATGTATAGTGGTGTAAATAAATCTTTGCATTCATGCACCCATTTTATTCAGTGTGGACATTCAAATCATATTGGAGGGGATGACCAGGGACAAGTAGGGTTGCCAATAAAAGGCAACCTGAATTGTCTAATGACCTCCCAGAGGGAAGCTAAGGGATGGGGGGAAGGGAACAGGCAAGGTCTGGAAAGAGAGGGGAGGAGCCAAGTGAGGTCACAGGAAAGGGGAGGGGAGGTGGCCAGGTGTGGTCATGATGGACTGGTAAGGGGGATGATGCATACACCTGAAAAGCGTCTCCTGATTGACCGGGGGTGTGTGGCTTGTAGTGGTCCTTAGGGGCTTTATAAGCTTTGGCAGAGGATTGTACTCTTTCTTTTGCTGGGATTTTTCAATTTCCCACCCACCGCCCTAACTCAGAAGGAAGAGGAAGAGGGCAAAGAAGGCAAGGGAACAGATGGAGGACTGAGGGTCCTGGGACAGGTGGACAGTTCCTGCTAATCATTTTTGATGGGCCGGGGGGCAGGAGGATGATTCCTGTGATGCAGGTCATGGACCCTGAGGCAGGTAGACAGTTCCTGCTATACAAGGGATTTGCAGTAGTAGCATGTGGACAGCCCAGAAGGAATGGAAGGTTAGGGAATAAAGACAGTTTTGGGGAAAGAACAAAAGAGAAAGGGAAGTAAGAGGTAGGATGGAGTGGCCTAGAAAGAAGAGGGGACAGGCAGAGCCAGGAGGGAAGTGGGGGGGGCGGGCCATGGATAGGCACCTGGACATGTTTTAGTGGGGGGAGGAGGGGTACACAGAATGGCTAGGGGTTGGCTCTAAAACATCTGGACCTAGCCTGATAGTACAAGGAGGGAAGATTGGTGGTCAGTGGTGGGAGACTGGATGAGGCATCCAAACCCCAAAAGAGGAAAAAGGATAAGGAACTTCAGTGCAAGACTGAGTTTGGAGACAGTTGTAATAAGAACTGCTTTGAATAAAGCTTATATGTTGTAAATATAATTGTTTGATAAAATGTGTATTAATATGTATAGTAGTGTAAATAAGTCTTTGCCTTCATGCACCCATTTTATTCAGTGTGGAAATTCAAATAATTTTGTAGGGGACGATCAGGGGACAATATACAATTATAAAGAAACAAACAGCAGAAACAGGCTAGTGACTAGGGATCTAAAATCTGAACAATATTGAAGAGAATGAAAGAAAATCAATGACACTGCAGTATTGTACTTAGAGACAGCATCCGATAAAGTAAAAAGGAAAGTATATATGTAGCAAGCATTTGTCAGTGCCGAATGTTGCTTGCTTATATGTGCTGTTTAGGTATATGGAAGTGATAGTACCATGTCTAAAAACTGTCATGTGCCCCTCCCAAGACATCCACTGTGTCTTTCTGTCAGTATTCACAGAAGAGGGGGAAGGGCAAGGGCCAAATCAGTACAGCAGTTGCCAAGGCGGTGAAGAGGTGGACAATAGTCCATTCAGAGGCAAAAGCGTCCTGCAAGAGTGGACTAAATTGAAGGTGGACAAAGCGATGGGATCAGATGGCATACACCCAAGGATATTAAGAGAACTGTGATGGGAGACTGCAGTACCTCTGGCAACCATGTTCACTGAGTCATTAAACACAGGGGTGGTACCAGAGAATTGGAGGAGGGCACATGTGGTCCCGCTACACAAATCTGGCAGCAGGGAGGAGGCGGGAACTATAGGCCGGTCAGCCTCACCTCAGTAGTGGGGAAGATCATGGAGGCATTGCTTAAAGAAAGGATAGTGGGGCATCTAAAAGCCATCGGAGCCCAGGACCATAGGCAACATGGATTCACAGTGGGAAGGTCATGTCAGAAAAATCTGGTTGACCTCTTTGACTGGGTGACAAAGGAAGTAAATCAGGGTGGGGCAGTGGACAACGCTTACCTTGATTTCAGTAAAACCTTCGACACCGTCCCACATAGGAGGTTGATAAACTAGCTGGGTAGGCTGGGCATGGGGGAAAGGGTTTTAAACTGGGTTAGTAACTGGCTAACAGTCAAGAGGCAGAGAGTGGTGGTAAATGGGGTGCAGTCTGGGGAGAGGGAGTGACCTGTGGAGTGTGGCTGATGGTAGGTGGTGCCATCGCCTATCCCTGAGGGCAGGGTATTTCCATTTTTTCCTCCGGTTTCCCCTGATTCTCGGTCATGCAATGGAGTCAATGGCACTATTGCCAATGCCTGCCACAGCACTGGCCCCTCGCAATGCATAGTGATGCAGACTCGGCATTCCCCTTCTCTCCACCAGAGGTCGCCCCTGTGCGACGCATCCCCTAGAACCCTCCCCGGGAGGAGAGAGCAGTCCTCTGGATGCTAGATCTCCTCCCTTCCCTGCCGACCCCCGACTACCCGAGCTCATTACAGAACCTGGGTCACCAGCGTGGCACGAGGCGTGGCATCCAGCACCTCAACCCTCAGCGCCACAGGGCCGGCTTACTTTTTAGATCTTGATTTTGTCACCTCTCGCCCTCCTCTCTTCCAGATTGTACATGTTGAGATTCTTTGGCCTTTTCTTGTAGGGATTCCTGTGAAAATCCTGAACCATTTTAGTTGCCCTCCTCTGGAAAACCTCCACCCTATGTCCTTTCTGAAGCATGGACTCTAAAACTGGACACAGTACTCCAGCTGGGGGAATACCGGGGAGTGATACAATGGCAGCACAACATCCCTCCTCCTCCTTATGCACCACAGAATCCAATTTGCCCTGACCATAGCCTTGTCACACTGTACTGCCACCTTGAGGTCCTCTTATATAATAACCTCAAGGACCCTTCCATGTCTAGTGAGAATCAGTACCTCCCCCCCCACCTTATACTCAGCATCGGGGTTCCTGTGCCCCAGGTACATGATTCTACACTTGTTGGCGTTGAATACCAACTAAGTAAGAAAATGGAATTGATTTGAATGAATTGCAGGCTTTTAAGCAGCTTTTTGGGGAGTGTGTATATGTGTGTGTGGGGGGGGGTGGGGGCTCTGCTACTATAACTATTTGCTTTTGATTTTGGCCTCAAATCAGGTGCACTCCTGTAAACAGATAAAATACATTTAAGAAAGAATCATAAGAAATGTGATAAAGTCTTTGTACGTTAGCCAGGGCTATGCTTGCTGAACCCTTAACACTGCATTGCAGACAGGAGAGATGCAGCCTGTTCCTAATTAATGAGCTTCCCACTGTTCACCTGTGAGTCGCTTATGGACCAGAGCTCACTACACAAGCATTTGTCAGTGATGAATGGTTGCTTGCTGGCATTAGCAGTGGAAGTGCTGGAGTTAGACAGATGCAGTATAGGAATGGCAGTGACGTATTGAACTGATGCCAACTCCACCCCCACCCTGCAGAGATGGACAGGCATTGGGGAGAGCCTTTGGGTCGTCGCCCATAGCGGTCATGACATTTCACCTCACCATACCCTGCAGAGACGCACAGAAGTTCTTTGTCTTTTAAATAGTTTTTTATTTTAATGGGTTCACCACAACATATCCAAGACTCACTGTCTTAGGGTAGCTGGTCCATTCCACTGGGGTGTCAAACAGACGAGGCATACTGATGAGTCCTGGTAGGACGAAACATGTGTCTATGTCTTCTGTTAGCACTCTTTGCAAACTATGTGAGAGGCCTTTCGGCACCATGCAATTCTGCTTAAAGTTGGACCAGCATAACATTCTGTGGTGATTTGCATATGCAGCCCATTATGCTTTGCATTGTGTGGGCATGTGTGATTTTGTATTTTCTTGAAACTTGGCTTCCCAGCCAAATGCCCTTTGGGGTAACCCTTGCCTCAGTGTTTGTGCACGGAGGTTCTTTGTCTTTTAAATACCCTGCAGATGCTGACAAGTGTCAAGGTGTGCCTTGGGTGTTCGGGCTTTACACTCACCTTATTCCATAAGGAAATATGTTGAAATGGGTGCAATATAGGAGAATGGGGTGAACTCTGGGGCCAAAGAGTCCAAGGCGCACCTCGATGCCTGTCACTGGCTGCAGGGTGGAGATGGGGGTGGAATGGCATGAGCACTACTGTCGACAACCCCAAGTCACATCCCTAATGCCTGTCAGTCCCTACAGGATAGGGCATTATGGTCAGAAACCCTTATGCCCTGGGCGTTTCTTGGTATTTTTACTCCAGGTTTTCAACATAGGCTTTTTGTGACCCCACCGCATGAACAGTGACACTATCAGTTTGTTAGCCGAAAAATGATTTTGCACAACGACTTCACCATTTGGCGCCACAGGTGTGAAAACACTTTTCAAACAGGATGTGAAAAATGACAGCTGTACTGTTCATGAAGAGGTGCAAAAAAATGGTAATGTTGAAAATCTGGAGTAAAAATATAAAAAAAAACTGGTGGAAATCCATGAGCATCACTAAAATGCACAACGCACACTTCGTAATTATTATTGGGGGATTTTTTACACCAGGTTTTCAACATAGGCATTTTGGGACCTCCGCTCATGAACAGCGTCACTGTGATTTTCATAATCTGTCCCGAACACTGATTTCCCATAGCGATCGCACTGTTCTGCGCCGGAAGTGCAAAAACACATTTTGGCCAGGATGTGAAAAATGACAGCTATACTGTTCATAAGGAGGTGTGGAAAAATACCAATGTTGAAAATCTGGAGTGAAAATATTACAAATTCATGAAGTTATGCGGGTGTGTGGAAACTGCGCAATGCATGCTCGTAACCATTGCTGTATGTTGGTAATCTGTTACATGTGTGTATGTAATTCCATTGCTTGTTCTCCTGCCTTAAAAATCCCTGATGTTTTATTCCCACTATTGGAGTCTGTCTCCTCCTGACTGTAATGCTACTATGTAACTGCTTCTCTGTATCACCATTGGAGTATGTCTGCTCCTGATTGTAATTGATATCTAATGTACTTCTCCTATGTAATTACCTTGTAATTCTCCAGGGTCATACCTGAAAATAGGCACTTGCTGTCTAGCGTGCTTACCCAATTACCAAAAGCAAATAAATAAATAAATAAACACAGTCATTTTATGGACTTTTGTCACCAAATTTTCAACATACACATTTTAAGACCTCTGCTCATGAACAGTGTTACCGTGATTTTCTTAATCTGTCCCAAACATTGATTTCACACACATGCCTTGCCTTTGTGCGCTACATGTGTGAAAACACATCTTGGGCGAGATGTGAAAAATGACAGCTATACTGTTCATAGGCAGGTGTGGTAAAATGAAAAATTTTGAAAATCTGAAGTGAAAATATTAAAAATTCTCAATGTTACAAGCGGCATAGGAACTGCACAATGCATGCTTGTAAAACATTTACTTTTGCAAATTTTTTCACCGGGACCTCAACATAGGGTTTGGGCTCACCTCATGAACACTGTCATTTTCATTAATTGGTCCGAAAGGTGGTTCAGCACAGTGACTGTGAAATCACCTTTTGGGACTGAATAACAAAATGACAGTGACTGGAGTTCGTAAGTGGGGTCCCAAACTATGTTGAAATTTGGTAAACTGATTCCTACCAATGGCCGAGATATCCACTTAAGTTGAAAAAACCCTATTTATGCCATTATACAGCTTACCGGCATTTCTTCAGTTTGTGGTCGGCTTTGAAGAGTGCAGACATGTTCCCGGTCCACTGAAGATCATCGCGCCAGGCTCCGGAGGTAAGTATGGGGAGAGGGGGGCTGTGGGGAGATGGGGTGTGCAGAAGGTGGGCGCTGGGTTGGGAGGGGGGTGCCACAGACAATGCAGGACCATTTTCTTTAGTTTAACAGGGTATTAAAAAAACAGAAGAAAAAGGACACTGCAGGATGATCGGCACACTGGGGATGGGATCCCAGCATGCCACCTGGATGTTTGTTGGGCAAGGGGAGTAGAACCAATGGGGATTGGGCACCCTGTCAGCCATACATTGTGCTGGGGGGGGTGCATGAGCAGAGGGGAGATTGGGAACCCCCCTTGGCACACAACAAATGGGGGGTGCATCATGCCGATGGGGATTGGCTACCCCATCGGCAAATTAACTGGGGAGGAGATCATGCCAACAGTGGGATTGGGCACCACAACGTCAGCTTTTATTTATTTATTGAAATGTTTCATTAGGAAGGCACACTGAATGGCAGGCGACGACTTTCTGTCGGCTCCGTGGGGACTGTGAGAAGCCGATGGAGAAGCTGTCACCATGGGAACACCACACAAAGCAGCTGTGTAATTGGCTGCTGCAGTCAGGGATGCCCCACAGCAAATACAGCTGATTGCATACTGATGGGGCGCTCCCTGATTGAAGCGGCTCAGTTTCTTTGATCACAGTGGCCTGCTCATTAACTGTTCTCATTGACAGCATGCTCCTCTATTCGCTGAGGCAGAGACCAGCCCCTGAACGGGCAGCTGCCATTCGGCACAACACTGCTGCACCTCCACAAGGAAGTCTGATGCAATGTGTTTCTTGCACATGCGTGCAAGCAACACAAGAAAAAGAGTCCCCCTTCCCTTCCCAGAGCATCTCAATCCCATCAAATATGCATACCAAATATACATACCCAATACTGACATGGAGCCCCGGACTATGGATGCAGAAAAGGGAGGAGAGAACCCCAATTAGAGCAGGAAAGTTGTAAAAAGATGAGAAAGGGAATGGTGGCATCACGTGTTGACATCTGCAACACTATCCCAGTCTGTGAGAACTAGGTTCAGTATTGCCCCATTTTGAGTGGGCTCTTTGACAACTTTGCCTTAGAAATGCCACCTGCAGGGAGTCTAGAATGACCCTGCTTCTAGCTGAGGCCATGACTGGGAAGCTATAAACTACATTTGGCAGACTGAAGTCCCCTGCCAGCAGCACCTCCTCTTTTTCTGCCATCATGCTAATTGCTTCCCTCCTTGTCTTGTCCAATCCCTGTAGGGCTCTGGCTTACTCTATACCAAGATGGCATTCTAGAATTTTTTCTCCCCTTCCCTCAAGACTCCATCTGCCTTACTCCATCACTAGCAGTGTAACTTTCAATCATCTTTTTTTTCTCTGGGTAACAGTCTATCATATGATTAAGGCACCAGGTCACAACCCCCCAACCCCCATTTTGCTGCATCAAAGCCTGCACTTTTTTCAGATTAACTCCAATGTTCTTACTTTTCATACTTTTCGGAGGGGCTCTTGGTTCTCATCATCCAGCTGAACCATGATTAAGCCTGACCATTTCAGCAAAGTGACCACCTCCATCGGTCAGGTAAAAAGCATCATATTTTAACTTGCCTTATTAGAGCTGAGGTCTCCTTGCTTCCTCTATATTTTTGAAAAGACCACTCTCCTGGCTTCATTACTTATAGTGTGCTCTGGCCAATGAAAGGCTCACTGGTGTTTAATAGGGAGCTTAGCAATTAGAAGAAGGCCACAATTCTCCTGCATTCAAATCAGTACAAAAGGTTTGCAAGCTCAACCTCTGTGTTTACAATACAGTTTAGTAAAATTAGTGGCGTGGCCCTGGTGTGTGACCGAACAGAAACATATGGTTAAGCTACAAGGGCACTACCCCCCAGTTTGCTGCAACAAAGCCTGCACTTTTTCAAATTAACTCCAATGTTCTTACTTTTCATACTTTTTGGAGGGGCTCTTAGTTCTCATTATCCAGCTGAACCATGATTAAGCCTGACCACTTCGGTAAAGTGACCACCTCCATCGGTCAGGTAAAAAGCATCACATTTTAATTTGCCTTATCAGAGCTGAGGTCTTCTTTCTTCTCTATATTTTTCAAGAGACCACTCTCCTGGCTTCATTACTTAGAGTGTGCTCTGGCTACTGTAAGGCTCACAGGTGTTTAATTAGTAGTTTAGCAGTTAGAAGAATGCCACAGTTCTCCTACATTGAAATCAGTACAAAAGGTTTGCATGCTCAACCCCTGTATTTACAATACAATTTAGTAAAATTAGTGGGGTTGCTCCTGGTGTGTGACTGAACAGAAACATATTGTTAAGGGACCAAGGCACTACCGCACCCCCCCCCAATTTGCTGCATCAAAGGCTACAGTTTTTTCAAATTAACTTCAATGTTCTTACTTTTCATACTTTTTGGAGGGGCGCTTGGTTTTCATCATCTGGCTTGACCATGATTAAGCCTGACCACTTTGGCAAAGTGACCATCTCCATCGGTCAGGTAACAAGCATCACATTTTAACTTGCCTTATCAGAGCTGAGGTCTCCTTGCTTCTTCTATATTTTTGAAAAGTATGAAAAGTAAGAACATTGGAGTTAATTTGAAAAAAGTGCAGGCTTTGAGGCAGCAAAATGGAGGGGGGGGTAGTGCCCCTGTACCTTAATCATATGTTTCTGTTCAGTCACACACCATGAGCCACACCACTCATTTTACTAAATTGTATTGTAAATACAGGGGTTGAGCATGCAAACCTTTTGTACTAACAGTCTGTCCTGCCAGCATCAACTTGGTCACTTTTTCTCCCAAGAATAGTGTGCCTTGTTGGTCCTCTCACACTGTGCTGTTTCTTTCCTCATTGGCCTTCACCAGACAAACTGATGGCAGTGGGCAGGAAACTGAAATGGGATCCATTGGTGGTTGAAAAAATGTTCACCCACCTCCTACAACAAATATCTGAGGTCACTACCACCTCACAGCAAACCATGTAGGAAATCAAAAAGATAAAGACTCGACTCTTCCCAATGAAATGGTGAGTGGATGCCCATGAGACCCCAAGACCTCATGGCAATGGTCAGGGGGCAGGGCCACCTTACACACTCCTTACAGGATAAGGTCAATGACTCAGAGAATCTTAGCCACCTCAATAATTTGTACTTTGGTGGCTTTCCAAAGAGAGTCGTCCTCAAAGGTCCAGCAGCAGTCCTCCAACACACTCTCCAGCAATCCTGAACTTGAAGGGGGAATCACTACTTTAATTCTGAGCTGGCACACTGATCCTTGGTCCCACCACTTCAGAAGGGTGAGAGGCCACATCCAATCCTGGCCAAATTCCTGAACTTTGCAATGAAAGAAGTAATCCTACACAGGTCAAGGGAACTCTGACGGCTCATATGGCAAGATCATGCAATACAGATATATCAGGCCTTCTCCAGGAGCTTGTCTACTAAATACGAGCCTATAGAGAGGCTCCTCATGCCATACACAGGACTGGACTGCAATTCTCAGTGAGATACTAAGGCTGTGCAGGGCCTGAATATTACTTTCCCAAATACCATAAATATTAGGGCTCTCAAATATTTGGAAGCCCTTCGCAAATAGAGGATTATTCAAGTGATATTCGTATTCGCACAGCCCCGTGCAGACCCCCAAACAAAACAAACCCCCCACTCTCCTCTCCAGCCTAAAAGCAAGTACAATCATGTATTCCTTGTCCACCTCACCCTCTAGCAGCCTCCCAATCAAACCCTCTTACCAGACACACACACACTCACATTGTGTTACACTGATCATCGCCGTAAAGGAAATTAAGATAAAACCCCTGATGGGCAACCGGCACAACCAGCCCACCTCCACGTCCAGCTGTCATCTTGTAAGGGGACCATAGCACTTGTAATACTCCCTCCCCATCCCCACCACCCTGGCAGCACTCTCTACTCCCACCCTCCTACCCACCAGCAAACATTTCTACTCATGAGAAGGCAACTGGCACAATCCTCCCACCTCCAGGGATGAGCACCTTCTAATGAATGAAAGCTCTCACATGCTCGCATAGCAAAACCAGAAAATCATGAGATCAGCTGTATTTTACTATAAGAAGCACGTGAGTACTTTCATTTATTAGAAGGCACTTGGCGGTGGAGGAGCGAGGATTGTGCTGATCACCTCTAAGAAGAACTGGGTGCTGGGGAGGAGAGGTGGAGTGAGGCTGCTGCCAGATTGAAAAAGGACTATTATAAGGGCCATGGTCACCTTACAATACGGCTGCCTGCTGTAGAGTCAGACAAGTTGTGCTGGGTTTATCTTTCATTTCCTTTACTGTGATGATCAATATAAAAAATGCTGGGGGGGGTAGGATGGTGGGATTGGGCTGTTGCTAGAGGGTGGGAGACAGGGGACACATGATTGTACAGGGTTTTGTGCTGTGGAGGAGGGTGGGGGGCTTATTTTTTGTTGTTAGGGCTGTGTTGAATACAAATATTCAGCTGAATATCGAATATTGTGCAGTTGAATAGGAAAGGGGAAGGGGACATTGTTTAACCAGGAAAGGCACACTAAGCTGGAGCTTGTTTCCAGGTGCAACCTGGAAGCACAAGGAAGTTAAATGACTTGCTCAGAATCACACAGTATGCAAGTGGGGGCTGTGGGATTCAAACCCAGGTCTCCAGGTTTGCAGCTCAGTGCCCTTAACCACGTGGCCCAGGCTCACCACTGAACAAGTTACTCAATTAGATGTCTCACTGTCTCCAGAAGAAATATCCCAAGCCCTCTTCTCTTATAGACTGGGAAAGCCCCTGGCAGAATTTTTGAAGCCCTTTGCCCTCATAATCTCTCTCATTCTCAGCCAAGTCTATCAGGAAGCTGAGTTGCCTGGCATCTCCCCCCTCCACCCTCAGAAAAGCAGCACCCACTATTCTCCCCCCAAAATGGAAGGACCTGACCCTAGAAGCCAGCTATTGCTCTACATCTCTAAAAAATGTGAACAGCAAAATCTATGCTAAAGCCCTGGTAAACAGGTTCAACTCCCTCCTGCCTAAGCTCATCCACCCCTCCTAAGTGGGCTTTGTTAAGGGTTGCTTTCACTTTGACCACATCTGCTCTCTAATCACACCCATGCACATTGGTAAAAGCCTCTCCACTCCAGCTGCAGTGGTGGTGATTGATTTCTAAAAAGGCCTTCAATTCCATTGAAAGAGAATATTTGCACCTGATACTAGTTCACTTGGGACTGCACCCAATTTCAGTCCTGGGTCAGCTCCCTCTATTCCTCCCCCTCTGCCAGAATACTCATAAACTCTATTCTGTCTGATTCTTTTCCTGGGGCTAGAGGCATGAGGCATGTGTGTTCCCTCTCCCCTCTCCCCTTTCTACTTTGTGCTGGCTATAGAACCTCTGTCTGCCACTATTTGGCAATGCAATGGCATCCAAGGAATACACCACCCAATACACCATACACATGTATGCTGATGACCTTCTGGTCCTTCTAGGGGAAACAAGTACCTCCATAACACTCCTCCTGACACTTCTCAGCCACTTTATGGATTTTTCCGGCCAAAAGTTTAACCAATCCAAAACCAAAGTCCTTCCTTTAAATCATCACTGCTCGGCCCCCACAGTGAAACTTAAAGGACTTTGATGGGCCCCAGATGGGATCACCTATTTGGATATCAAAGTCACTCCGGTGATCTCTAAATGTGGGACACCAGTTTGCACCCACTATTTTAAGACAAAAATGCAACAGATGGAAATTAGTCCAACTTACTCAGGTTAGGAAAATTGAGGCCCTCAAACTGGTCACTGCTCTCCTCTCTCACTTGCTGCTAGAGATAACCCTTACCTGGTTGAACAAACTTGACAAACTAATTGCAGATGTCATCTGGGAAGTGGCTCAACCCAGGTACAGCCATAAAAACTCCAGTCACACTGGTCTGATTGGGCTGGTGCCTACCTTGGTTTACCGGCTACCTGTTGACCTTCAGGGCAGTATAAACACTGCAGTGGTTCAGACCTTGAGGAAAGGAATCACCCCAGTGGATAGCCATGGAGTCTGAGTAGTGTTACACACACTCCCTCCCAAAGCTTGTATACCCTTCCCTTTCTAAGGACTTAACATCACACCACACTATGTGTCCTGCAGTTAAATACTGGTTCTAGATGCACAAGTGGCTGGGTGCAGATCTAGTACCAGCCCATTTCACCCCTATTTGAAACAAACATATCATTACAGTGGACTATAAACCCTTTAAATGGCCATCATGAGGGAATAAGGGTGTCCTTTACCTGCATGATGTGTTTCAAAATGAGAAAGTGATGGTCGAGGCCTTTCAGGCATTACAAGTCTGGTGGGACCTCCCATGCACTGATTTCTGGACCTTTCTCTAAATTCAAAATGCAGCTCAATCCACCTTTTACTCCTTGGCACACAACACTAAACCTAGCAAACTTTCACAGTGGATGCTCCTGCAGAGGGACTTAGCCAGGAAAAAAAACCTCTACCATCAGAACTAATCTATCCAGTCAGTCTTTAGTGTCCATGGTCAAGTGGGACAAAGCTCTACAAATAACTTTATCTGAATATGTCTGCCAAAGCTTCTGGAACTGTGGGCATAAGGCCTTTAAAGACACTAGAAGCTGACCTGATACAAAATAAAATCTTTCACTTTTGGTATAGGACACCAGTTGTGCTTCATAGTTAATGCTAATACCCAAGGACCAGTGCTGATGTTGTGGGGCCCAAGGTGGTGACCTTCGTCATATCCTCTGGACTTGCCTCCCCCCACAGACTTTCTTGCAACAGGTATGTTAAATGGGGTCCAAAGTACTACACAGGCCAGTCCCTGATGCTTTGATACTCCTAGGTCGTACCTCTGAGGCACCTCACCTCACTCTGGCTGAACACAGATAGCTTGCCCTCCTTCGTATACAGGCCAACAGACTCATACTTTGCAGATGGTGTTTGGTGGAGATCCTCTCCCAGCAAGAACTTTAGCCTCCCTCATGCAAATTTCCACACAGGACCACCTTTTTCACCTGGCTATCAACACCATTCCAGCATGACACATTTGGGGGCAACCATATTTAAAGTATGTGTCACCTGGAACAGGAATTAAGTAACTAAGTTCAGGGTGTTGTCTCCCCTTATGAGTAGACTATGTAGGAGACTTGATCTAAGTACACTCTGTCCTAGCATTAGTTACCTCTGTGAATGTTTCTATTTGTTGTTTGTTTTATGTTTGAGTTTTAGGTGAAAGGCATAATCTCCCACTTCAATTCATACCCTGTCTCTATGCTTCTTACCTGCTTCGATAACTGATAACTGTTTACATGCAATCTTTACCTAAGCATGGTCCGGTATTGTACATCAGCAAGATGGTATTTGTTTTGTTGTCTGTGAAAAAAAATGTGCCAATAAAAAGATTAACTGTAATTCTTCTCTCGTTTTGGATATAGTATATCACCCAATTGTGAATAGTGGCTCCAACTCCTATCTCCAGGGTGATCCACAGCAGCTCCAACCCATCCTATGCCTCTAGGTTGCCTTGCATTTCCATCGGTCTGATACACTCTCTCACATATAGCACAGCCCCTCCACCCTTCTTCCACCTCCTATCCTTCTTGAAGTGAGTGTAGCCTGGTATGGCCAAGTCCCAGTAGTGGCTCCCTGGCACCATGACTTAGTAATGGCTACAAAATCCAGGTCTTCATCTGCCATGATGACCTCCAGGTCTGGTATTTTATTTCCAAGACTCCTGGTATTGGCACATGAGGCTCTCCACACCTTGCTCCCACTCTGCTAGCACCCCCCATCCCTCCCTTTATTGCCACTTGAAACTTCTGTCTCTACCTCTCCGCCTCAGTACCCTCTCCATGCTGTACCTCCTCATCATGTCCCTTTCTTCTTCTGTTCTTTTACCCAAAGTTCACTACTGTGATTCTGCTTTCTTTAACTTGTGTCTTGGGGAGATTCCTCCCCACAGGTCCTCTCTTCCTATTTCTTCAGTCTGTGTGTGTGTGGGGGGGGCAGCTTATGCCTGCCTTTGTTTTACCACCTCCTCCCTCAGCTAGTTTAAATGTTAATCAAAGTAACGTCAAAACCTTCCACTGAAACTGCAGTCACCTTCCCAGAGTGTAGAAGGCCATAACCTCTGTATAAACCTAGTACACCTTCAGGTCAGCCCCTTGTCCCAATGAAGCCAAACCCCTTCTCCTTGTACCATTCTTGGCCACAGACAGGCAACACCTTGGTGAATGCCACCATTTGTGCTTCTTGTCATAGGTTCCTTCCCATTTCCCTGCACTCTCCCTGTACTACCCCAGCCACATCCCTCATTAGGCCATTTGTCCCCAGGTGGACAATGATATCCAGTTCCCCAACCTGTCTTACATAGAAGCATAGAAGTTGACGGCAGATAAGGACCGCAAGGCCCATCTGGTCTGCCCATTTCTTTTTCTACCTTATAAATGTGGCATTGGCCTTTGCTCTTTCAGTGGCCTATCTATTCATACTCATCTTTATTGCTCCTTTATGCCTATCCCATGCCTGTTTGAAGCCCTGCACTGTATTCATAGCCACCACTTCCTGAGGTAGGCCATTCCATGCATCCACCACCCTTTCTGTGAAAAAGAATTACCTCACATTCCCCCTTAATCGGCCTCCCTCTAATCTCATGCTGTGTCCTCTTGTCCTGCTATTTTTCTTACATTTAAACATGTTAGACTCTTTCACCTTGTTAATGCCCTTAAGGTGTTTGAATGTTTCAATCATATCACCTCTCTCCCTCCTTTGCTCAAGGGTATACATAATGAGCTCCATTAATCTGTCCTCATATGTCTTCTGATGTAGTCCCACACCATTTTGGTTGCCCTTCTCTGGACTGCCTCAATTTGGTTAATGTCCTTGTGAAGGTGTGGCCTCCAGTACTGCACAGTACTCCAGATGGGGCCTAACCAGTGTCTTGTAAAGAGGGATTATTACCTCCCTCTTCAACTTGTGATACCCCTACTAATACACCCTAACATCCCCCTAGCCTTACCTACTGTTTTAGAGGTCTGCTTGGATGATTTCAGGTCATCGGTGATGATGATACCCAAGTCTCTTTCTTCCTTTGTGACTGCCAGCAACTCCCCTCCCAGCCTATTGGTGGCTTCAGGGTTTCTCTTCCCTATGTGCACGATCTTGCACTTCTTTGCATTAAATCCCAGTTGCCAACCTTCTGACCATTTTGCTAGTTTATCCAGATCTCTTCTCATTCTGCCCACCCCATCTGGATCATCTACTCTGTTGCTGAACTTGGTGTCATCTGCAAACAGAGAAGCTTTACCCTCTAGTCCATCTGCAATACCACTAATGAAGATATTGAAGAGGACTGGCCCTAGGACTGATCCCTGCGGTACCCCACTTGTGACTTGCATCTCTTCTAAATGTATACCATTTACCACCACTCTCTGTTTTCTGCCTGTCAACCAGTTTGCCACCCAGTTGACCAACTTCTGACCCACCCCGAGCCTACCCAGCTTATTTATCAATCTTCTATGTGGAACAGTGTCAAAAGCTTTGCTGAAGTCAAGGTAGGCGACATCAGCTGTACCCCCTTGGTCCACCACTCTGGTTACCCAGTCAAAGAAATCTATGAGATTAGTTTGACAGGACCTTCCTTTTGTAAGCCCATGCTGTCTTGGATCCTGTGCCCCTATGGATTCCAGATGTTGCACTGTCCTTTCCTTAAGAAGTGCCTCCATAATCTTGCCCACTACTGAGGTAAGACTGACTGGTCTGTAGTTCCCTGCCTCCTCCCTGCTACCACTGTTGTGGGCAGGGATCACATGAGCCCTTTTCCAGTCTTCTGGGACCTCTCCTGTGCTCGAGACTCACTAAACAGTTCTGCTAATGGCTCTGCTAGTTCCACCCTTAGCTTCTTAAGTACCCTGGGATGAATGCCATCAGGTCCCATTGCCTTGCCCACCCTGAGCTTAGCGAGCTCTTGTAGGACTCTTTCTTTTGTGAAGGGAACAGTGCTCACCTCCCTCCCCCCTGTGTCCATGGTGCTGAGCTGTGGGCCCTGTCCTACCTTCTCTTCAGTAAATACTGAGCAAAAGTATCTATTTAGGATAGATGCTTTTACAGGGTCCTCCTCCTCACATGCCCCCTTTTCTCCTTTGAGCTTAGCAATACCCTCTCTGGACTTTCTCCTTTTACTAATGTATCTATAGAAAGTTGTGTCACCTTCTTTTGCTGTTCGTGCTAGTGTTTCCTCAGTTTGGGACTTTGCCTGCCTTACTGCCTTCCCTGCTTCCCTTAGGGCAGTTTGGTATGCCTCCCTATCTTCATCCCGCTGTGTTCCCTTATATTTCCTGAAGGCCAGCCTTTTGGCTCTGACCTTTTCTGCTACTGTGTTTGAGAACCAAAGTGGTTTCCTTCTTCTTTTGCACTTCCTTTTCTGTCTAACACAATGGGATGTTGCTTCAAGTATTGCATTCTTAATGCTTGCCCTCTTTGCCTGTACCCCCTCACTTGTGTTTCTTTTTGCCAGGGCTAGCTTAACTCTGTTAGCCATCTTATCAAAGTCAACTCCTCTGAAGTCCCACATTTTTGCCTTGGAATGGGATGATTTAGATGTAGTGGCCAAATTGAACCATACCATGTGATGGTCACCGGCCCCCAGGTGACCTTCTACCTGGAGATCTGTGATCCCTTCCCTGTTAGTCAGTACTAAATCTAGGATAGCCCTGTCTCTTGTGGGTTGTTGTAGCAGTTGTTTGAGGCCCTCCTTCTGCAGGAATCCCACCATGTGTCTAGTTCTGGCAGATGTTCCTGCTGGTATTGACCAATCTGTATCCGGCATGTTGAAGTCTCCCATTTTCAGAACCTCCCTTTAGCTGTCGTGTTTTGTATATCTTCTAACAGTAATGTGTCTATGTCCTCCCCCTGGTTTGGGGGCCTGTAGACAACCCAAGTTCTTATGGCTGTCCCATTTCCTGTTTCCAGGGTGACCCACAGTTCTTCTGGCTCCTTATGTGTATTCTGAATTTCTGTAGCTTTGATATTTTCATTGACATACAATGCCTCTCCACCCCACCTTTTTGCACCTCGATCTCTTCTGAACAGTACATAGCCAGGTACTGAAGTCTCTCAAGTGTGGTTACTGGAAACCACGTCTCACTAATTGCTACTATGTCCAGTTTGGCCTCTGACATTATTGCCTGCAGGGCTGGGATCTTATTTCCCAGGCTGTGAGCATTTATGTACATGATTTTCCATTGGCCAGATTTCAGTGTGTTAGTTGTTGGGTGAGATTTGGCATTTCCCCTGTGCGTCGACAGACCTTTTTTCTTACCTGGTGATGCACATGAACTGCAAACATGCTGAATCCCTGTTTGACCATTAGCTGAGGGGGAAGGGTGTTCTTCCCATTCGACGTATGGGGAGCTGCACCCCTCTTCCCGATTGCTAGTTTAAATATTCTGCAAAGAAGTCAAACTTCTGCCCCAATGCACTGACTCCCTCCTTAGTCAGATGCAGGCCATCAAATTTAAAGAACTTTCACTCCCAGAACTGTTGCCAGTTCCCTACAAATCTGTGTCCTTTTTCCTGGCATCAGCCCTTGAGCCACGTGTTTAGCTCCCCTATCTCCCCTTCTCTGACCTTCCGTCCATCTGCCTCCTCTCCCAGACTGGCAGGATCTCAGAGAAGGAGATGCCGGACAAAATGGATGATAGCTTGTCACCCAGCCTTGTCAGGTGTTCCTTGTTCTCCACAACTGACCGGCTGGTGAGATCATTAGTCCCTATGTGTACCAGGATGTCAATGCTTTCTCCTGCTTTGTGAACAATTTTAGTAATGCGGTCAGTGTCTCTCCACGCTGACGTACTTAGGAGACATCTGACCATTACCCCTGGCTGGAAATGGGCATCAACTCCCCGAATCATGGAGTCTCCTATGATCAGAAGTTTTTTTGATTTCCTTTTTGCTTTTTTTGTTTTGGTTCCTGAGTTGGGCGAGTTTTGTTGTGCTAGTTCCTGTGCTGCAGTGTCCCGCTCTGCATTGTCCTCTGCCCCTTTGTTTGATTTCAGAAATAGAGGCAGATACCTGTTTATAGTGTTTATATGGTTTTTGGAGGTAATATGTTGGAGAGCACAGAGTGATGAGGCACCCAAGTTGCCCCTCCTAACCACCTGCCAACCTCCTGGACCAACTACCTTCTGTAGTCGAGATTCTTCTGTTGGATGTTGGGGAAATGGCAGGTGGTTCTTATAATGTATTTCCTCTTGAATATGTAATCTGAGGCATG
Organism: Neoceratodus forsteri; assembly: GCA_016271365.2. Lineage (NCBI taxonomy): Eukaryota > Metazoa > Chordata > Ceratodontiformes > Ceratodontidae > Neoceratodus > Neoceratodus forsteri. The sequence continues at coordinate 1,608,460,754 of CM057449.1, forward strand.
CAATCTCTGCCCATGCTGCCCGGAGCTGAGCCCTAAGATCTCCAATGGCCCAGCATGTAGGACAGTGTCCTAAATCCTGTAAGACTGTCCTTCTGAGAAGTGTTCCACAGTACCTGCAGTTAATGATATCGATTCCAGATAAGTTGGTGGGTTTATAACCTGGTCAGAGTAATTAGAAGGAAGAAAATGCAAGTAATGGTTTGATTTTGTGTTTTGTTTTCGTATAACTTGTTATAACAAGTTATATTACTAGTGCCCCTGTAAATGAGCTCACCTTGTGGATGCCCCACTGATCCTCCCCTTCCTGCTTTGCCACAGGAAATGTCACAACTGTGGTACCCTATAAAAGGAGTGTAGTGTGGGGTGGTTGGGGATGGGGATGGGGTGGGTGGCTGGGCCCTTCCCCTGCCAAAAAAGAACAACCACAGATGAAAGAACAAAGAGGTAAGAGCAGAAACAATCAGTCAGCAACAAATGCAGTAACCCTGAAAGCTTGTCCTAATGTTAGATAAAACTGTAAAACCTGTAAAGCACCACCTGTAATAATTTCAGAGAAGAAATACCCTGTAAGAAACACTTTGCTACAGAGAAAAATAAAGCCATAACAGAAGATAAACTTTGAAAAAGACAATTTGAATCAGAAGATTACAGCAGAAATATGTTAGCACACACCTTTAGGCACACCTTGTAATAATACAGAAGAAGATATACGAGCAACAACAATTTGAATCAGAGAAAAATAAAGCAATGAAATGTTAGCAACAAACATTAGCAATCCCTGTGAGTACAAAATAAAAATAACAACACACAGTAAATATGCTTAGCCAAAAGAAGTCTTAATCCTTTCCCTTGCTCTGGTAAGGTTATCTGCTCTGTCCTTTCAAGCAGTCTTAGAAGGAAAGAGCTCAGGTGAAGCTAGGTGCCTTGGCCAGCAAACCAAGTCTTCTACCTCCAAGATATCAACTAACCTGACCTTTTAACCCTTCTTTCTGTTGGAAATTACTGACAGTTTGCCAGCTTCACCCCCCAGATACACACCTAATCCTCTAGAAGAGCTGTGGGAGGAAAGCAATTAGCTCCTTCAATGTGAGAAGGAGACTGAAACACCTCTGAGACAACAAACCTTTTCAACAAAAAAAGAATAAAATAAAACAGAGTCAAACAGTAATTTTGCTTAGCTCAATGATAAAAAAGTCACAAAAATGTAAGCATCACCTGTAATAATTTCAGAGAAGATAGACCCTGTAAGAAACACTTTGCTACAGAGAAAAATAAAGCAGTAATAGAAAATATGCCTTGCAAAAGACAATTTGAATCAGAAGATTACAGCAGTAATCTGTTAGCACACACCTGTAGGCACACCTTGTAATAATGCAGAGAAAAATAAAGCAGTAATAGAAAATATGCCTTGCAAAAGACAATTTGAATCAGAAGATTACAGCAGTAATCTGTTAGCACACACCTGTAGGCACACCTTGTAATAATGCAGAAGAAGGTATACCAGCAACAACAATTTGAATCAGAGAAAAATAAAGCAATGAAATGTTAGCAACAAACAGTAGCAAGCCCTGTCAGTACAAAATAAAAACAACAACACACAATACATCTGCTTAGCCAAAAGAAGTCGTAATCCTTTTCCCTTGCTCTGGTAAGGTTCTCTGCTCTGTCCTTTCAAGCAATCTTAGAAGGAAAGAGCTCAGGTAAAGCTGGGTGCCTTGGCCAGTAAACCAAATCTTGCCTCCCTAAAGATTCTTAGTTTACACTGTCCCTCCCTCTGAGCTGTGGCATGAGATAGCCACCTAACCTCACTCTTGTCACCCCTTTCTGCTACCTAATCTATCCCACCACTGACAACTGAGTCCCCCACCAGAAGCTGCTTTCTCCTCTGCTGGAGTCCTCTGCTTCCCACCTCGGGGCATCTCCTTTGAAGGATGCCTACATCCTCCCTTGCCACCACTACAGGTGCCTCCTCACAGCAGTCCCATTCTGTCACAACAGCTAAGGAGTTCTGTAGTGGCACAGGCTGAGGAATGCACCCCTGACCCATCACCCCCAACCCCATTGGAGTCCACGAAGATCCAGTTGACCCTCCTCTTTTTAGGCAACCTCTGGGGCAACAGCAGCAGATTCAGTAGTCTCTGGGTGGGGCAAGAGGTTCTCTGGATCCTAGCCAGCTCTGCATGAAGACCAGTGACCTTTGCCCTCAACCCAGTGAGTTGCATGCATGCAGATGGGCAGTCTCTCAGTCTCCAGAATGTCTCCTGGAAAACTACAGCTCCACAAGTATTGCGCTGCACCACTTCCATGTCCGCTAATGTCAGTCACTCCCTTCAGAATTCCAAATGTAACTTGCCCCCACTTTCCATTCCCTTTTATTGCCCTTTCCCTGCTACAACCTCTATCAAGAGCTACTTTAATGCATTACCCTAGATAGGGTATTACCTGTTTTCCCTTTAAATGGTTGTTATTTGAACGTGGCTTTCATGTACACTCCTGCCATTTCCCTCCTCCCTTTTGCTAACATTCCTCTACATTTTTTCCTGAACAACCACACTGCTCTACCCCAGATAAGGTGATTCCTATACTCCTACCTGTAGCTGTTATCCACCTGCCTTCCCCCCTGCAATTACCTCCTATTATAAAACAGTTGAACATCTTCCACCAATCAACATTCAGGACTTCAGTGTCTCTTATGTAGTGTACAGATACTGCCTCACACTAACCGTTCATCCGATTTCAGCCAGGCTGACTCCCATTGTCATCTTGGAAGCTGTACCTTGCAATGCTGTGGCTCTGCTCTCAGCACTATGTCCAGAATGTACAGTGAAAAAACAACATGGTCAATAACTGCACCACATGGTGAGAACAAAACCACACAGTCCAAAACTGCACTAGAGCATTCCCAAACTTCAAGATTAGATATACTAACTCAGAAACCATGTGGTGCTGTTATGAGTCTGTGGTTTTTGACCACACATATTTGCTGTCAAGGTTTTGACTGGACACCTCTTCTCACCAGACTTAACAAGGAATCCTAAGTTTGCCACTGAAACTCACATAAAAATTACCAAAATTTGAAAAAGCAAACAATCCATTTGTTCCTGCAATCACCAAACTTCAGTGTGCTTAGATGGCATTGTCACATCCATGAATCTGTGGACCATACCATCAGTCACAGTAACCAGACAGAGCAGAAAAAAAATCATCATTTAAAAAATCTTACATTGCTTCTCAAAGTGTGCTTCTTTTACAAAAATGTTTGACTGTTTCATTATAGATTAATATGTTTAGTTGGGGTTGTTTCTTACAGCATATGAACATTATCTGATGCTGTTTAGGCTAACTGAACTGCATAGCTTAGCTTAGCTAGGTCTGCTACCCACCCCACCCTAGAAGTTCCTAGGTCCAGATCCCATGCTGGTGACAGGTCCTTTGCAGTCTTTGCCCCAGTCCTCTGGAATAGCATACCCTCAGTGGTGTTGAACTGCTCTACCTTGAGCACATTCAAAGCTGCGGTAAAATCCTACATGCTTGTGGTAAATCAGTGCACCTGTATTTGTACCAGGGTTTCCCTCACCTGTGTATCTGCCTCACCACTCGGTCTACCCCTTAGCCCTAGCCTCCTGCTGATTACCTTCCAACCTAAATACCCCTCCTGCTGAGTTGGTGCCCAACTCTAAGTGGATCTCTTGTTACCTATTGTGAAATGTCCTGTAGCACAAATTGATTTGTGGCATTTAGCCTTGTACTTATTGTGAAATGTCCTGTCGCTCAGATTGATTTGTGTTTTTTAGCCTTGTACACTAACCAATGTAGAACCATGTATGGTATTGTGGTCTGTTCAGCTATTGTCTCTTTTATGGTAATGAAGCATTTTTTCAATGTAATTAATCCCTGGTCGTCCCTGAAACAGGGACCCTGTTTGTCTCAGTGGGCTTACCCAGTTAACAAATTTCAATAAATAAATACATTTTCAGCACCATCTTCTTGCTCAAACAGCACAAGAATATGCTGTATGAAACACCTCCAACAATACATATTAATGTATACCCCACCAGCTGTAGCTACTTATGCAATTTAACAGTATGTGTTTTCATATATTTGGAGTACCTTACCTTCCCTTGTCAGTCCAGCAGAGCCACCTACATGGCTGTGATTGCCTGAAGACAACTGCCAATGCCTTCTGGGACATAAGCATGATCACACTGGGAGGGTGTCTTTATAGTGCTTTTATCAGAAGGTTAAGGGAAGTCTAAATGCAGACAACTGCTTCACTTCTGCCTAAGCCACACCTCCCAAATAACAGCTATCCTCCCCAGCAAACTGTGGGGAGCATTTTGAGCTGCCTTCTCCCAACTCAGACCGGCACACTTCTAAGTACTGTGCTTTTTATACTCTGACAGAAGGTCCTAATTTACCTCACAGATCATACACTTCTAATATAGTACCTATCTACTTACCCCTAATTAGAAAAGTTCTAGTAGATACGTTCTAGCTGCCTCAATCAGCTGCTTCCTTGCTCAGGTAGGAAGAGTTACTCGGCTACGAAACCCACCACTATGGTTTCACAAGTGTGGGAGATGTAGTGTTTGTAGAATTGAACAACAAAGTATGATTTTTCAACATCCTGCAATGAACAAACATGTATACATTAGGCAATTTACCAAGTGTTCCTCTAGTGTCACTGCCTATGTCATTTGGTGCTCATGTCCCTAAAATAAACAGTATGTGGGATGCACCATTGGACAAGTTAACATGAGAATCCAGTGAAACATGAGGAATATTGTCAGCTGTAGACTTGATATAGTAATTAGTCATCACTTTGCTATTAGCTGTGAAAATAAAAGAGAGAGAGAGAGAGAGAGAGAGAGAGAGAGAGATTTAAATTCTCGGCACTCGAACACTGCGATAGAAGCATGAGAGAATCAAGTCTGTATACTTTAGCAGAAATTGACCCAATGGATATTTATGTTAAATGCTTCAAGTCCAGCTGGTTTAAATGAGAAGATTGACCATACCCCTATTTATGATATGAGGATTCTATTATTTGAGGCTTGTAGTCATGGTCAGTTACAGGCATAAAGCTGGTAGTACTTATTGTACCGTAAGGAAAATGTATGTACTGTATGTAACAGGCTCTTCCATATCTCTCTCTTGTCCATTTTTACTTTTTCTCCATATCTTTTTTGCTCTAGATGTTTCTTGATGGAGAGTTTTGGATCAAAAATAGTGACTAGCATAAAAAGATTTAGTCATGCAATAAATCTTACAGTGGACAACACCACACATATCATTTTATACAGCTACTGAGCTTAGAGTCATTTATGGAGTTAGTTCCCTCGGACAATTTGGGCCAAAAATATTTTTTCAAAATGTTCTTCACTAAAAATGGCCTCCTGGATGATGTGGTGTGATACAATGAAATTTTGATTTTGTTCAGCAGCAAATGGATGAATAAACTTTAAATAAAAAACCTAATGTCTCCACTTAAAGTCAATTATTAGACAGCATTGTCCTGGTAGTCCCAATTATAATGCTCTACATGCTTCATTTGCAGTCTTTGTTTTTGGATAATGACTTGACAAACACCTATGGGATTTGGTTTGTGGGTTTACAATAATTATGAAATGGAGTATAAAAAAAAACTCACCGAATCAAACAACTTCATTGGTTAAAGCACAGTATCTGACCATTCACTGTTTACATACAGACTGCACAATTTGTAGTAAACATCCCCTAATCTACCTAGCAATAACCTACTAAATGAAAATAAAACCTTTTATCCATTAAAATATTTTTTTCCACCTTTGAAACACAGAAATTCACAACAGGGCATTGGTGTCTTCAAAATAAATATAGTTCCTGTGTTCGTTTAAAGGCACACAGTCTTTTTTTACCAATTTCATCTATTCTGCCTAGCAACAACATAACTAAAGGAATTTTTTTTCTAGTAACAAAAAAAATCTAATTTTATAAGTGTAATAACCCACTCCAGGACATGGTTTTCTTGAGAATTAATGCACTACAAAGTGCATTGACAGTCATTCGGCCATTGACATCATGCCTTCCGATTCATGGGGGGGAGCATAAATGTATGCCCTGTTGTGGGTCATTGCTCACTTGCAGTATCTGTATTTTGTCAATTTTTACCACTTCTATAATGTACCCAAAAGTAATGAAAAACAATTTTGTCTGCTTATAATGTTAGTGTTAATACAATTTAAAAGACAAAGAACCTCTGTGCGTAAGCACTGAGGCAATGGTTACCCCAAAGGGCACTTGGCTGGGAAGTCAAGTTTCAAAGAAATACAATATCACACATGTCCCCACAATGCAATACAATGCAGATTAAACAGGAGGGGATTTCAAATGAAATAAATTAGCTTTAGGTCAAGGATAGAATTAAATGTATTGTTACCTCCATATATGGGTTAAGTATTTTACAAGTACAGTATAAAGCCATTTTTTGGAAGGTACAGTACAAATGTACAAATTGATAGCTTAGCAGTTGGGAAGCCAGTGTTTTCCTCACAACATTACTTCTTCCTCAGCACAGTACTTAAATATGGTATATTACATAATTTAACTTCACCTTATAGGCATGTTTTAGTCAATTCTTCTTCTTCTATAAGTGCTGACATGTATGTTATGTCAGCCCCCCCTTCCCATCCCCATTGAAGCCTTAGAACAAGGTAAAGCACTGGGGACTGTCAGACTGTGAAATCCTGTTAGTCTGATTAAAGTAATTTGTCTGAGTTGACTTCTTTGGTGTGTTGACACTTTATTCAAGTTGGACTTCCTGTACCTCTTGGTTGGTGGCCCAGAGCTGTGCCACCTCCTTGTGTACTTCTGTACTTCCAGTGTCCTGTTGTCAACTGGTGGCAACTGGTATGGGTCATAAAACCAAGTATGATCATTCTGTGCTTACTATAAACTAAATATTGGATTGATTGATTGATTGATTGAAATAAAATAGTTGTTGCAGGTTACTTACAAGTGAAAGAAAAGGTTATACCCTTTAGTACTCATATCAGATGATCTAAAGGTGGAGGGGATACTGGGATGCATAGGAAGGGGCATCACAAGTAAAAAAAGGGAAGTGGTTATCCCTCTGTACAGACAGTTGGTGCGACCCCGTCTGGAGCACTGTGTACAGTTTTGGAGACCTCATTTACGCAAGGACATAGACAGGATGGAAGCAGGCCAAAGGAGGGCAACTAAAATGGTGCAGGGTCTGCATCAGAAACCATATGAAGAGAGACTGAGAGAGCTTAATATGTATACCCTTGATGAAAGCAGGGACGAGGGGACATGATAGAAATGTTCAAGTACTTCAAGGGAATCAACAAAGTCCAGGAGGGTAGCATCTTTCAGAAAAAAAGATGTATAAGAACAAGTGGGCACAATTTAAAGATAGAGGGGGGATGGTTCAGGGGTAATGTGAGGACTTTTTTTTCATGGAGAGAGTGGTGGACGCCTGGAACTGCCTTCCTGGAGAGGCTGTGGGGTCTAAAACAGTGGAGGAATTCAAATATGCATGGGACAGACATAAGGCAATTATAGTGGGGGGTGAAAGGAAGTAGGCTGTTGGTTAACTAAAATCTGCAACTTATCCAGTAGGTAGGGAAATGGGCAGACTGGGTGGGCCAAGTGGTCCTTATCTGCCGTCAATGTCTATGTTTCTATGTTTCTAGTATTACTATATTTTCTTCTCTTTGTTGACTAGTTGAGACATATGCAACATCGTGCATGCTCTTAGAAGATATTTCTTGCTATTAGAGAGGGAATGCATTTTTAACATTATGTAATAATAACCTTTTCAGATGTAAATCTTTGCACATTTGAAAACTGCAGTAAGGGTAAAAGGAACCATCCTACCCAACAGCTTGAAACTGATTATTTATTTAGACTTCACCAGTCATCCAAAGTAATTAAAACGCAGGGGCGTGAGGTAAAATAATCAGTTTCAAGCTGCTGAGATTGTAGTCCTTTAGGTCTGGGATTGACACTTTGACATTTTGCCAGATGTCTTATATTTCTGTTGTTCCAGCACTCTGGCTTATACAGTGTGGAAAACATGAGGACTGTTTTATTTCTGCTGCTACATGTAAAAGATACACCTACAAACAGGATTGCATTTTAAATAGGGGGTGGACTTTTAATGACAGTGGTGCCAAACTTATCAACCTGGAAATGTATTTAAGTGGGCAATCTCAGGAATGTGCCAGTTCATGTAACAGATCATAAGAATTCAATCTGCCTCAAAATGTTTGGATCGGGCATTTGATATCCAGGAAAAAAAAAAGACTATCATGAAGGTCCTTATAGGATCTCTGAACAACAAAATACATATTACACTTTTAGTCTGCTGCTACACACATGAATTATCTAAATAAAGATGAAACATAAAGTAATGGTTAAAAGTATCCAGTTTTAGTGCTACTGCCACATTAATTTTAGATACTGAATATTAGGGACATTAAGGGCTGGATCCTCCTAGGCAGCCCAGAAACATGCCAAGTGTGCCTGTCCAGGCTACAGAGCTCTGTGCTCATTAATGTAGGTGCCTGAGACACAATTCACAGTCCCTGGTAGGCCAGCCCTGGTTTATCTTGTTACACAGACACTGGCACAGAATAGCAAGGGTATGTCAGGGACAGCACAGGGATGAATGGCAAGCATCCTATAGGTTGTGTAGATCCCATCAGCTCTCGATCCTATTCTTTGTGCCGAGTATGGCATTGTCAGATATAGCAGTCCTGCAAGGAAGGCTGTATCCCAAATGTACTAATTAAAAAAATATATACACAGTATATTGGGCTCACCACAACCTAAACCTGGTAGACCAACTTAGGATAGCTGGTTCATTCCACTGAGGCATCATACAGACGAAGCACACTGATGAGTCCTGGTAGGATGAAACACATGCCTGTGTCTTCTGTTGGCACCCTTTGCAGACTGTGTGAGAGGCCTTTCGGCACCATGAATTTTATATACAGTATATTATAGCTGCACAGTAATGCAGCTATACTTAGGGTTGCGCTGCCACTTCTATGCTAAACCCAAAGGTTTGCACTTTAATAACATTGCCACCATACAACGGATTTGCCTGAAATTTTGTGTGCGCGATGTGGTATCACAGATCTCTGGATATGGTAAGTTGCATTATAGTTGGGTGAGCAGTTGTGGAGCTGCTGAGCAACAAAAAACTCACAAAAGTGGGGGTTTTGAGAGTTTCTTTGCTCGGGGCTATAGCCCACACAATTTGTCCATCGGGTCTGAAATCTTCATGGAAGATGCAGTCTGGGTCACTGATATGCCTTTTGAAAATTTGGCAAAAAAAATATGAAACCGTTCAAAAGTTATTCATTTTTTAAGTTTTAACACTGAGGTCAGTGGGGAAAAAAATATATGTGCCTCTCAAAACTGTCACAAAACCACATTTTACTGTCAAATCCACCTTTTACTGTCATGCTGCAGCCATCTTGTTTCAATTAGTGGTGAACAAGAATGTCTGTCATTCAAATTCTAGTGCCCCTAGGTAAACACTGACAGTTGCGTTTACCTAAACGGTGCCTGAGGAACAAAGTGGTGCCATCAGTTTTTTCTAGGATCCCTAGAAATACCTTTTTTAAAATCGGGTCCCCCTTAACCTCACCAATCATGACAGTACATTTGTGACACTTTCACAAATCACGGCACTGTTGCGTCTGTAGTGTCACAATTTGCAACACTACTGCACCAAAAAATACAATTTCTTTGCCACACCATTCCACCTAAATGGTTGGGGCTTTTTGACTGACATTTGCAGGGTGGCAAGCCCTGGCCCCAAAGATGTGCCTTTTGATGGTTTGTTAAATATTTTTTTAAAAGGGTTACAAAGTTACAGTGCTCTGAAGTTGAGAAATTTCCCATAGGATAACACTGTGGCACTTGTTGCGTCTTTCGGTGCCCGTATCTCAAAAATGGTGCGAGATACGGATTTTTTGGTTCCTGCAGCTTAGTCCACCTTTAGGTGAACTATGCTTACATGGAGGTTTTGAAGTTATGATTACCACTGCAGTGGAATTTTTTTCATAGTTGCTGTAGTTACTGAGATATTGTCAAATTAGTGTTACAAGGGTTCCTTTTCAGTACTATACGGCTACTGTATGACTCCGTACTTATGTGTAAGTGGGAGTGCAGGGCCCAGAGGGCCCATGCTCCCACATATATATACCATTAGTCAAAAATGTGCAGCGTAAGGGGAGCACCAATTCCAGAGGGCCCGCGATCCCACAACCACATACCAGTTACTAGTTACATTACACTTTCTCAAAAAGAAGAGAAATTCATTGCAGAAAAACTTTGTTAATACATAAGTTATGGTTGATAGCACACCAACAAAAGTATGGAAATGTGATGCTAATGTTAACCCCCCACCGCCACACCCCACCAACTCACACTCCACACAATAACAGACACCGGGGAGTGCCATGGGGTCATGAGGCCTAACTCTCACCCCAGTCTCTTATACTGTAGCTTGTCAGCCTGTTTACATGGAATGGGGTAAGAGTTTGGCCTGATGACCCCATGGCACCTCGACTGTCCTGACAATTGTTGGTGTGGAATGTGGGCTGGTGAGGTGGGGGGTAACCCCTAACATCATATTTCCATACTTTTGTCACCGTGGTTATCAACCTTTAACTGATGCAGTAATTAAGCTTTTTGCAGTGAATATATATATATATATATATATATATATATATATGTGTGTATATATATATATATATATATATATATATATATATATATATGTGTTTACTGGCCCCAGTCCTCCTTGCCAGCTCAGAGGGGGTCCCATGTCATAACTACGATTGCCGAATAGCAATCACCATTACGATAAGTGTACATCACTGAAAATGAATTTTGGCTATGCACACTCGTGGCTAGCAGAAATGAGGTGCCTGAGACCTACGGGTTGTTTTCTTAATGTGAGGGGCTGCACCCCCCCACACACACCCCACACATCCCCCACATTCCTACTTATGGATTCTCAACTCCAGGGGGGTGCATGTCAGGGCGGTGAAAAACTTAAAAAAGTGAATGCTGCCTGAACCCTGCACCCTCCACCTCCCAACTGACCACCCTCCCCACTATGCTTGTGGACCAGCTGAGCAGCTGCCCACCATGCCCCCTCCCACATATCCTTCCTCCCTTGCCTCTTCCCCCGTGCATGTGCCCATGTGCATCTATGCATGTACATCCCGTAGCCATATGTTGTCCAACCCAGTATCCTGTCTCCCCCTGCCATGTAGCCCTGAACTCAGGCACCGTAACTGAGTTGCCATTTTTGTAGGTGCCCAATTGCGGTCACCTTGTTCATGGGTACCCCTCAGAGGGCTAGGGGCAGCCAGTCACAGAGCAGAGCAGTACCAGATAAGGCATATCACTGCCTCATGGGACTACTGGGCTAGTTGGCATCAATGCAGACCCCAGCTGTCCCTGTCCTTTACTACTGATATGTAAATGGCAATCTCTGTGCTGGAGCAATGCCTCCAAGAAATAGCAGACTGGATGGCCTCTAACTGATTGTGACTTAATCCAGGAAAACTAGAGCTGTTGCTAGTGGAACTAGTGTCAGTGATTCAGCAGGTTGCACACTCGCCTCTGAAGCCAAAGATCAGAAGATTGTGTGTTCTAACCCTACATTAGGAACATGGGGTAAATCCCAATCTACTGACACTGTACTGCAGCATGAGGGGTGCTGTATTCCTGTGGTGCCATCCTTCAGATGATATAGTAAACCAATGTCCTATCTGTCTGTTCTGGTGGTTGTTCATGTGGATGTAAAAGATCCCATAGCACTACTTGAAAAGACTAAAATAATTTTCCAAGTGTCCTGACCAAATTTCCTTCATTCACTAAAAATACAACCAACAGCTTCACCTGGTTCAGTTTCAGTTGGTTTTCATCTGTATTCCCCCCTTTGCCGGTGACCAGAAATTAAATGAAATAAATAAACCAGGTCCACTTTGTTCAACAAGGCAGTGCTACCATGGGGTTACCTTCACTAAATGGCATGTTTCTTCCCACCATTGATCAGATTAAAATTCTTGGAGTCACTGCTGACTAGTGACTGACACTAGAACATCATGTGTAGATTGTAGACCACAGTGGACTTTGTCCAATTGCAGGATATCTCCCAGATTAAACCCTGTCTAGTGCAAGGGGCCCTGCTAACTCTAGTTCAAACCTTTGTTATAGTTAAATTGGACAACTGCAGTGCTCTCCACCTTGGGCTATCTGTGGGACTGGTACGTCACCTACAGATGATGCAAAATGCTGTAGACGGTATGATTACAAGAACTTTGTATTCAGAAAATATGACACCTGTGTTGTGGCTTTTGTACTAGCTACCTTTTTAGGTGGTGCAAAACATTTAAGGCCGTGCTGTTAAATTACAAAGCCAAGAACATTACTACACTGCAAACTAGTAACAAACATGGTATGACTTGATGGGTCATTGGTTTCATTCTGCCATTCAGTTCTATGTTTCTATGTTTTATGTACTGTTTGGGTCCAAGCTATCTTAAAGATCTCTTGGCTTGCTGTGATCCTGGTCACTCCCTTCACTCCAATGAGCAGCTGTTGTTGGCCACTCTGAGGTCCTATTTAAAACAGTCAGGTGATACAACATTCTTGGAGGTGGCCTCAACTATCTGGAATTCCCCTGCTCTCCATCTTAGGATTTACCACATCAGTGTAGATGTTTAAGAAGGAGCTTCAGCACTACTTATTTCAAAAATCTTATGGCACTTACTAATTTATTTATTATATTTATTTTTCATTTTTTTGTACCTATGATTTTATATCTCATTGTTTTTATACATTGTTTCATTGCATAGTGTTCTGGGCCCCTGGGATGGGGTGCTACAAAATAAAATTGTCTTGCATTGCATGGGAGTACGTAATACTGCTGGCCTTTGTGTACCACCCAAATCATGTAAAACATGTTAAAGATAGTGCAGAAACACATCTCTGCCCCTGAGTCCAAACCAGAATTGGACATGAGCATACAGTGTATGTGCATAAAGTAGAATGTTAGATGTGGAAGGGGCAAGCATGTAGCTTCGGACAGAGCACAGAGTGCCCCACAAGTACATATTCTGCATTAATAGTCCCCTGTTGCTTGACCTGCTCACTGCTCAAGTGGAGGGGCCATGATCCTATTGTGGATCAGGCTCCGAGGCAACAAAATCATTGGAACAATTTGAGAACGGTAACGGCTGGGGTAGAAAAAACTGACAAGGTCTGTTTGCTTGCTGGTTTGTTTATTTATTTAGCAGTGAAAACAATGCACTTTTTTTTACCCATTTTCCAACCATCCCCCTTCCCATTTGTTTGGGTTGTCATGGCTAAAACTTGAACTTAAGAATGGAATGGTGGGTGAGTGTCTGCTTTCATACTAATGCCTATTAGAGATGACCACCTGGTATTGCATTAATCTAAGCTTTTCTGTTTTTCAGGTGCTTGAATGTTAACAGTCCAAACCAAGCCTGGCTAAAATAGCTGGATTTCACTTAGAGACAATTTGTTGCACATGTTTGGTATGTTACACATTTGGTAATTGTTTGCCTTACATTTTGCTATTGGTTCACAGTAGTCTGATTGCAAACATATACTTAGATACATAGATGATATAGACAAAAATATTAATGACCACACAGTCTGCCGTGTTGTTCCAATCTAAAATTATCCTAACCACTGGAACTCCCAAGGCCCCTGTTCTCACTTTTGTTTCTAATTACTACTTGTATTTATCCCATTGGGTTTTGAACCTGTGATACTACTAGCATTAATCACATTACTGGGTAGTAAGTTCCATCTTTCCACCATCCTCTATGTACATAAATATTTCCTTATAGCCTTCGTCAAGTTCCACTGCTAGTTTGAGGTTGTGCCCCTTGGTGGTTGTGTAACCCTTTAGTTTCTATAAATCCATGTTGTCCACTCTGCTATGCCCCTGCATTTATTGAAAGATTTCTGTTATGCCCTCCTTTCCCTCCTGTTCTCTAGTAAGTACATATTAAGACTGTTTATAATATGAGTGAGAAGAAATGTCCAGTCACATTGGTGGAGTCCCTCTGCATGGCCATGCATTAAATTCTCTTTTTAATGCATGGTTCTGCAGAGGGACTCAGTGAAAGTGCCATCAGCACTTGTTGCCCCTAGAGCAAGAGGAATGAAAATGGCAACCATTACAGCATGTGGGGAAGTGAGAGAGCTGAGCTAGCAACACACTGTGTAGTTTTTCACTATCCTGGTGTTGCCAGCTATGGCTCTCACTGTCCCGGTTTGTCTGAAAGTACACAATCCACACTTAGTCTCACATGATTCCCAACAATGTCATATATACCCTGCCAGCTGGTCTTGATGTGTCGGTATGATAGCAAGTTAGTGAAGACCCCAATCTTTGGCTGCCCACCCACCTACCCCACGGATCTCCACTCAGTGAGCAATAAAGTAAAGACTCCAGAGTGTGACTACCCACCCACCAGCCCTGCCAATCTCCAATAACCATGCCACACAGTCCAACCACCACTGTTTGGTTCCCCACTCACTCCGAGAATGTAATGGTCTGTCCCCTTACAGCTGGTCCTGATATCTGGGTGTGATAGCAAATGAGAGAAGTCCCCGGTCTTTGATTGCCCATCCACCCACCCCACAGATCTCCGGTCACTGAGCAATATAGTAAAGCTGTCAGTGTGTGACTCACCACCCACCCACCCCATGGATCTTTGGTCACCATACACTGTAACCCCAAGAATTTGGGTCTCTACCTGGTGCTGGTGCGAGAATGTAAATGTGGCCCGATGTTGTGTCTGTCAGCTGTCATTGCTGTCTTGACAACCTAAACAGATGGAATGATAGCCATGACACAGTCCGCTAACGTGAGTGACATGCATCTTGTCGAAGACCGTTGAGCAGTGATCGGTGTGTCCCCACCAATCAGTCTTGCTGTTGTCTGATGTTACACACAAGACAGATGGTGAATCCCCCCCGACAGATGCCCCTCCATGTCACCACAGCTCTTCCCCCTCACCACAGCTATGGCTCGCCCATCAGTGACACATACAATGGACATTGGACATGAAGGTTTAGAAAGAGACCTGCTCCACAACCAGGGTAGGGGTGTCACTGTCTATGTGTCATGTCCGACACTGGAACTTCCTGAGCCACTTCTAACACTAGTACTTTGCACACAGAGGGTAGTAGGGGTCTGTCTATCCCTAGATCTGCAAGTGCCTTGTTTCACACATGTAGTGAACATTGGGCCATCGCAGCGATCACCCGCACTGGTGTTGTGGTGATAATGTGAATGAGAGTCAATGTATGACATGGCATTCACCACCACACATCTATCAGTATTCTGTCTTGTAGTGTGTGATCAGAAGATGCAACACAAATGGTCTGTGCAAGCAGCATTTGGCTATGGGTGTGACAGCAGCAGATGGTGGCCCCAATGCCCCCCCAGCCACCATCCTAAAATGTTGTGATGATTTGCATATACAGCCCATGATGCTTTCTATTATGGGGGTATGTGTGAATCTGTATTTCTATGTGACATATTAGCCTACTCAGAAAGTGAAGTTGAAATGCACAGTCAACACACCCTGCACAGCAGCCTGTACAATGTGGGAGCGCAACATAGCCTATGTGTATCATGGGTTTGACTGTCTTATTCTACTACAGAAGTCTCCTGCTATCACTGAATGCAGACAGGTGGAGCAGGTGTTGCACTAAACGCTTTCTAGTGATCATCCATCAGTGACACTAGCAGATAGCACCATCATGTGTCACACAGTGTTACAGGTAGTAGCAAGTGTTATCACTGTCGGTGCTGAAATTTGCCATATGTTCTTTTCACTGCTACATAAAGTTGAAATAACATCACAATAAAAGTAAAACAGTGAGGTAGTAGACAGATCTATCACTGTCATTGTTCAAAGGTTGCATATGTGGTTTTGAGTGCTATAAAACATTGAAATGCCAATTCAATAAAAAAATTGACAGTATTCTACTTATCTGTTGCTTTGTCATCTGTTGTGGATGCTGCATTACATCATAGACAAAGATCACATTCCCTGTTATTGTCCAATACTATTTCCTAAGAAGCCAGCCCTCTTGTGCTGTGAACATTGTCCCATACTGTTTCTTGCTAAGTGAGCCCTGTTATTCTGTTGAGCTGTGGTTTTACCTTACATACTGTAGTGATGAAAAATGTGTGCCATAATTGGGACCGGGGGTCCAGTTGGTCACAGGTGCAGAGCACGCAACAGACACACAGGATTCTTGCATGTGCTGAAAAGCAGAGGCAGCTGCACAGAGCTACAGTCATCCTTGCTATGTGGGGCAAATGATCAACATCAGTAGAGGAGAATAGTGGCAATGACAACAGAGGCCATTATTTGTAGAAGTGTGGGGGTGTGGGAAAGGGGGGACTGTAGGCAACAGATGCTGCAGTTACTATGGAGAGGTATGCTGTTCATACCCGTCAGTCACCCACATTGGTCAACCACCTGCACACTATGCTCTCTCTTTATTTGTAGCCATGATTGAGTGGTAGCCACCTGTATGCCTCCCCATCCCCCGAATTTAGGTAGTCCATGACCCCATAGCCACCCACTGGGCATGTCCCATAACCAGTCAGCAATTGCCGATATCCTGCACACCTGTCAGTCACCCATATTAGTTACCTGAGCACTTTCCAGAACAGATGCCATTGAGAACAAATGGTATTCTGCACAGTATGCTCGGCAGCCTCCTGTACACCTCCCCCTTCCCCAAGTAAAGGTAATCCATGAACCCCAGAGCCGTGTGATTGGCATGTCCCATAATGAGTCCGCAGTCACAGATATCCTGCACAGTAGTGTCTGTGTGTACAGTCACTGAACACTGAGTGAGCAAACAGCAGATCAGGTGTTGTTGGCAGTAGCAGTATTGTCACTGATAGTATGATGCTATGGGTCACTAAGTGTGTGAAAAGAAACTGAGAAGAAGTTCAGAATTGGTGAGAAAGTGACAGGTGATCAAAGAAATACAGAAATCCCAGGTGAGCACATAGTGCTCGGGAGGGGGGGTAATTGGACTTTTGCACAGCTGTTATTGCAGGTTTGCTATCCCATGGTCCTTGCCACACACGTAGGTAGAAGATAAAACCCTATAGCACCAGCACCATAGCACAGTGGTGTTGAAAGATAGTGGCAAGCAATTGACAACCATTGAGAAAGTGACACGGCATCACAGAAATAGGACATCAGGTTCATAGTAGTTAGGGGGTAGGGGAAGCTTTACACAAATGTTATTGCAGTAGCAATGTGTGTGATAACACATAAGAGTTACACAGCACATCACAATGGTACATTCAACATTAATGTGTGGAGAACAAAGTTCCAGTATGTTGTTTTGTGAAGGGACTTTTTTTTCCTGCGGCAGGATACATTGTCTGATTTTGCACTTTACAGAGTAACAACAATAGTCGTGGTGACCTACATGACATTTTCCTGTGTCACCCATGTTATAAGTGCAATAGCCCACTTAAGAGTGTGGGTTTATAGGCATTTAATGCATGTCTTGTGGTGCTGTGAGGACACTCAGCCTGCAGTCTCATGCCTCACAGTGCACTCTAGGCATGCATTAAATGCCTATAAACCCACACCCTTACGTGGGCTATTGCTTACTTTTTTTTTTTCGGTGATTTTTCTCCCCCTGGCCCCCAGTTGGCTCCTTTTACCTGGCAACGTGTCATCCAGCCACTGTCCGTCCCGCACCTCCACACTTCAGGCCATCATGCTCTTCCCCCATGGCTTACCCCCTGTGGTGGGATGGCAGGGAGACCCTCATGCTCCCCACCAGGACTGGATCCAGTATTGGTGGTGATGCCCTCCGGAGGTGGTGCTTTCCCAACAGACGGCCATCAAGCCACTCAACCATGGTCGTTTTTTGCTGATTTTTCTTTGTCAGCTGTGGCATGTGCAATGCTAATGATGGGCATGCCATGAACACGTCCACACATTGCACAATTGATGGCTGCTCTGCCTCCATTCCTCACTGTACACAGCCAAGCATGCCAACACCTAGCCTCCGCTAGGTGACAGGCAATTGCCAACTGCTATCCCCCCTCCCTGGAAGAGGAGAGGAGAGCTGTCCTGTGGATGCTTGATCCTCTCCCACCCCGGCTGGCCCCTGATGACCTGCTCATCCCACGAACATGGGACGCTAACATGGCAGGAAGTAAGGCATTGCTGCCTCAGCCCTCCATGTCACTGGGTCAGCTAACCATTCCTTACTTAATCTCTACTGGTATGTCCTACCTTGTTGCACCTAAATAATTTTTTGCATTCTGCTAAATAGTTTCTAACCCCTTCATTTCTTTTTTTAAGAGGGTTCCAAATAGGGCTGAGCAAAATTAGTAAATGCTTATTTTACAGAATTGTCACAAAATTCTACAATATTTTGTGAAATTTTGTGGAATTTCCAAAATTCTTTAATTGGGCAAATGTCAGTCAGCATTATAGTTAGAGATCTGCAGATTGGCATTTGCATTAATAAGAGGAGGCCCTAAAAGTATGTCGAGTTGCATGACATTTGAATGAGGAGCAGAGAAGTTATAGCGGCTGGCTCTTTATTATTCATGTGGACATTTCTGAAAATATTTCTATGCTGACAACTTATCCACCTTTGGAGCTAGATAATTGAAAAGTTATATGCATACTTTCAATCAATCAATCAAAATCTTTATCAATCAATCAATCATACTGTAAAAACTGCTAACTAGAGAGGTAATTGGTTGTGTAAATTGTAATTTGTAGGAGTTCAAAATTTCACAGTTTCATTATTTAATAAATTGTGTGAATATTTTCAAAATATTTGAATGTTTATTGCTCCACTGCTATTGCAGGTATACACTTAAGATCTGGCATACATGCCAAAGTAAATATGTCCTTAAATCTCATTAAGTGGAATAAATGTGGTTTAGCACATTAACATTTTATTGTGGATTCTTTAGAAATTGCTAATTGGCAAAAGTTGCTCAAACATTCATGGACACATGATAGGTCAAACACTGGAAACTCCACTTGTGGAACTAAACTTTCACAATCACTTGTCACCACTGAATCACTTTACCTGCACAAGCATCATGGCTCTGCAATACCTCTCCAACACTCCTGCAACAGTGATGCCCACCATCATGCTCCTTCATGACTAAAGATATCCAGCTACTTGTGTCACAGTGGCCTAAGTAGCAGATAGTTGTAAGGTTTAGCATCACTTGGTGCCACTATTTTCAAATAGTAGACATATACATTGTTATCTACAGGGTTGTTCAAGAGTCAGCAGGTGGAAATGTATGGGTATGGCTTCGACAAAATATCACAACATTCTTCAATTTCACAAACGTTCATGAAATTCAGCTTCAATTAATGATGTCATTTTGGGATCTGGTTGCTTATAACTTTGTCTGCCATTGAGGAAAAGATTAGAGTTGACACACACAGATTTTTTTCCAAATTGCTCTTTGCCCCTGCTAGCAGCTTGTCGCTCAGGGAAATATCCACTTAATAGGGATATACCCTGATCAGGCAGAAACCAGCCACCATTCATTTGGGTACCGGGTTGTTCTTCAACATTTTTCCCCTCCCATCTCCCCTGGTGGGGCTGGTGCCTCCCTCACATAGCCAAAACTTCACCTGCAGCAGAAGTAAGCTCCTTTACCCAGTTGCAGGGGTTGCTGTGTTGGTGGAACCCACCACTAACCCTCCGTATGCTGAGCAGCAGCCATCTACGCCATGCTCTGCCCCTCCTCCCATGTGACTTTCTGGGCTTGCTTCCAAACCTGGGTTGTTAGCATGAAAGTGCAATGCTGTGCTGCTGAGCGGTGGAAGTGGCCTCAGAAGTCTACTATTTAGGATCAATTAACCTAACAAAACAGGTAATATTCCATTATCTAATTTTAAAGTTTTGGGGCTTAAAATTCTTCAGTTTACATAGTTGTCAAATGTAATTTTAAAATGTCTGAATGTTTGGAGGCTTATAACTCAGTCACCTTTTTACCTGACACTTGGCAGAATTCTGTATGGATCTGGGTAAAGCCACAATACGAAATGTGGCATAATGTGGACAAACAGTTGTTAAATTAGATGGAAATAACTGAACTCACAATTTTGGTGACTTTTCACAAAAGTTTCAAGGACATTTCACAAACTTTTACAAAAACAATTTTTCCAGAATGATGCTGGTGTCAGATAAATTTCACCCAGCCCTGGTTCCAAAACGACATGCTGTACTCTAGGTGTGGCCTAACCAATTATCCATACAATGGCAGGATATCCTCATTGTTACAACTAGTGGAACCGCTTATGATGCACTCCATTATCTCATTTGATTTACAATCCTGCATTAGATAGTAACGTACAGTAGATACATAGATTGCATAGGTGAAAAAGAAACTTAAAGTCTAACCAGTCTGCCCTGTTGCTCCAACCTAGAATTCTCCAATCCTTTTCGAGTTCCTGGAGCCCTTGTCCTCCCTTTTGCTTCTAATTACCCTTTGTACACATTCCATTGTGTATATATACTGAAACTGCTCTTAGCATTAATCACATTACTTTGAAGGTTGTCCTACCAGTCCGCCATCCTCTATGTAAAGCAATATTTTCCTAATTCTTTCTTGAAAATTCCACCACTAGTTTGAATTTGAGGACCCTGGTGATCATTTTACTCCTTGTCTTAAACAGATCCAAAAGGCCACCTTGTTGTGCCACTGCATGAGTTTTTAGGCTTCCCTCATGTCCCTTTCCATCTTGTCCTCCAGCAAGTACATGAACAAAAGAAGGACGGTGGTGCACACTTCATGTGATGATTACCAAGTATGGGCAGAACCTGTCAAACTCTATTATATATGACCATGTAGAATGACCCATATATAACAGATTGTGATTAGGCACCTTTCGAAAAACTTCTAAATTATCTGTCATGCCAGCGCTGCTGGCTTCTCATGCATTCAACTCGCACTGTAAACCTGATCACACTAGCTTCACAGAAACCACTGATTTGTTTATGGTTTTTAAGATAGATGTGTTGCATTTCTTTTGTGGAAACACAGAGTGTTCATGGAGAGACTACAATCCGTATCCCCAACCTGGCCTCAAACCAGCTTATGTTGTAAGTATGTCTACAAAAACAAAGGGGAGTAAAGATCATCCATTTGATGGTGACGGTGAGAGGTCAGTTCAGCAATGCATGCATTTCTGTCTGCCCACACACTGTTACTTTCGCTTTAAGATTTAAATTAGTGCAAGAAAGAAAAACGGAGTGCTTTGAAGAGAAACTTTTTCCCATTATCCAGTTTTTGATTTCGCAATCATTCTCTCAGCTGCCAGCTCACTCATGTTGTGAGTATGCCTTCAGAAATAAAGGGGAATAAATATCAATTCTCTGACAGTTTGTGGTGAGAGCTCCATTCAGCAATAACTCCCTTCCCATCCACATACTTTTCATCAGGAGCCTGTACACTTTTGCTCACTCTCAGATTTAAATTAGTGTAAGTAAGGGAAAAATTGATTGGTTTGAGGAGAGAGATTATTTTCAATTGCTTTGTGATAAGCAGCCACAAGAAAGAGACAGGAGAGAACTACTTGCCATAAGTATGGGGCAGGGTGGGGGTAGGGGGAGTACAGCCAGGAACATGTTGCACTGAAGAAAGCCTTAAAAAGGAGGTAAAACTGCAGAACTGTATATGTTTTATTTATTTCAACAAATAAATGTTAAATAATTACTCTGTCAGATTAAATCTTATAAATGTGCTTCAGAATGACACTCTATTCATATTCTCTTTCACTGACAAAAAATATAAAAATAAATAAAGGGACCAGTTATTATACACCCCATGGCAGGGTGGTAGGGAGCCCCATCTCACCTGCCAAGTCCGGATCCAGTTCTGGCAATGCCCCCAAAGCCGGGGTGAGCGTTGGATGGCCATCAAGCCGCAGTGACCAGGGATGCCATTTTTCCAATTTACACCCCCTTTTGTGGGACATGGCTTGCAATGACACCTGTGATGTGATCGTGCATGCTCCCACAATCTCCACATCAAGCATCTTGCTGTGCTCCACCCCTTGAAGTTATGGGACCATGTCACTGACTCCCAGCCTCCACTAGGGGTCAGGTGCACAGTGGCCACAGGTACCCTCCCCTTCCTGGAGAGGGAGAGCAGTCCATCGGATGCTCAATCCATCTCATCCCCTCTAATCCACGGTGACCTGTGCTCGCTTCTGAACATGGGTCACTGGCATGGTGCGAGGTGTGGCATCCAGGACCTTAACCCTCAGCACCACTGGGCCAGCTGTTTTTTTATTCTTAATAAAATAAGCATTGTGCCTGTATTTAAACAAATTGGATAGCCTGCTGCAGAGTTTAAGTAAAGAGCAGCAGCAGAATAGCACCAAGGCATCAAGAGCAAAGGCTACTTGACAGAGCTGAACACCTGCTCCACAGTGAAGCAGTAGTGCACTTGGAGGGGAATCCCCTCACAATAGCCAGGAGTGGCTGTGTGAAACTGTGACAGCGGTCACAGAGCAGGCTAAGGCCTGCCAAAGCAGGTTTCAGAGAGAGTGAGATGTGGTAAGAGTGCTCCTCTCACTGGCAAGGCGGACAGATATTTTGCATGAAAATACATTAGTTGGCAGGCAGCAAGTGCCAAGATTGTTCCTTAAGGACTTGCTGCTATTGATTTTTATTATTAAATAAATATAAAGAGGGCACACAGAGAAGTGAGTTGAAGAGTACCAGACATGGTGCAAGCACAAATCAGCTGCCATTTTAGAGTGGTAGGAAAGCTGCTCAGTAATTAAAAACACACACAGATTCACTCGATGAAAACACACATACGTGTAAATATGGATTAAAATTATAGTAAAAAGCAACAGGGGGTAGTTATCAGTCAAAGGAACACAGTCATGTATAGTTAATACCACAAAAGTGCAGCATTTAAAAAAAAACTAAGTTAATTAAAGCTAGCTATTGCAGAGAGAAACAGATTAGCCTTTTTAAACTGCAGAAAATGCAATTTTCTTTAATAAGGGACATTGTCAAGCTATTTTATGTAGGATTTGCACCAAACTTGGCAGTAATATAGATTAAGATGTGCTCTAACTGAGACAATAATCTTTTGTGGATAAAGTGTCAGGAAAGGGGGTCACTAACCTGGGAAGTTGGAGTGACTAGAATTCAGGATCCATGCTGCAGGGAGGCAGAGTGGAGGAGGAGACAGGAGAGGGTGCATGATTTCTGGCATGAGGTGTCACAAGAGTCTTTGGGACAGCCCCAGGGTTGAGTTTTAAGTAAAAGGATGAATGTGTAAATTTCCAGATTAGTGCAGGAAGTTTTTTAAGGGGAAATGGTTCATTTTAACAGTTATTTAGCTTTGGACTGTGGGGAAAGTCACTTCAAGCTGTGTGATTTTTAATTGTAATCCCCTTGTTCCCAGGGGTTACAAGAAGCCCATTAGAATTAGTGGTAGGCAGGAAAGGCAGCTAGTGATTTGCCAGTAAATAGATTTCACTCTGTCTCTCTCTCTCTCTCTCTCTCTCTCTCTGCTGTCAGTCTCAGCTGAGAGCTGGAGAGGTGATGTCATTTTAGAACTCTTGCGGCTTCATCAGCCACACAGCCAGTTGCTGTGAGTGGGAAATTTAGAATTCTGTAATTGGTGGCTGGAGTCTACAGAGTGTAGTTGCAGTTCCAACAGCATCTCTGACATAGAGCTGCAGTGTTCCTGTTTGTTTTCTTTCTCACCCTAGTGGATTACAGCAATCTTCCAGCTTGGTTAAGTGGTGGAAACCGTCTCCAGGGATTTTCTAATGTTTCATCCCAGGAAGGATGGAGCAGGCTGCCAGGATGTTAGGGGCAATCCCCTGACTCTACCAGGACATTGGTGAAGCTGCCTTGTTTGACAGCTTCTGTGAGTACTTTTGTTTGTGTGAAACTGCCCAGGTGTACCTGCATTTCTTGGGTGAATTCTCTGACAAAGGGACCCTGTCAACTAAAACAGTTTAAGAGTTGGCTATCTTCAGTCGAGTCCAGTATGTGACCATCCATGTGAACAGAACTTTTAACTTTGTCACCAATGCGGTGTCCTGTGAGGATGTTAAGTGTGAAATACATTTCTAGAGAGCATCTTCAGTACTTTTGTGTAGTGTGAAGTGTATTTACCAGAGGGATGACAGTGTATGAACTTATAAACAAAAGGTGGTAAACCCCCCCATCTGGAGTGACTAGTTTAATACTCTGGGTTCTGAAGGGCACCTGTCTTGTCTGTCAGTGTATGTAGCCAATGCCTGAAGAAAGTTCTACCCCAGTGAATGGGTTTTCTCCAGTTTTACCCCAGTGAGTAGGTTTTCTCTAGTTTTGCCCCAGTGAGTGGGTTTTCCCCAGTTTACCCCTTGTATGTGGGTTCTGCGAGTCTTGAGTCTCTTGTGCTCCATCGTGGTCTGTGTGCCACAACTTATCCTATGCAATATGGGAAGTGTCCAAGCACTGGCTGTGTGTGCCTAGTTGAGGGAAATTGCTTGTGTGTGTTCTACAGGTGGCTAGTCCACAATTTCTACAGTCATCCTATGGTATATGGGAAGTTTTGGAGGTCTGTACCTCAGATATCTGCATTTCCCATGTGTGTAACCCCTGGGTGTCCATTTTCACTTGTGTGTTCCTACTTTGTTACAGAATAAAGCCACACTCTAGAATCCCAACCTGGTATGGACATTTATGTTATTGCTTCTTTTGTGTGGAGTTACTTGGGTAGCCCTGTCCAGAATTGCAAACCTAGCATAGCCCTGAGCAAATGTTTTCTCCCCTGAACCTGGGTTGTGGCAATGGTATTGGTTCCACCAGCTGTGTGCCAGGTAGTAGCCACACTTGGTTTGTGTTTTATAATGTCTGCTCCATCTGCTTATCCCACCTTGTCTATGATGGCACTATGTAACCACACCCCTCTCTTTTCCCCTAGACTATGGGAAGTGTGCCTGCTGGTTAAATAAGGAGCCGATGGGGGGTTACATAATATTGGGTAAACTTCAAGCCTTAGTTACTCTAGAATCCAATGAGTGAATTTCTGAGAGAAAAGTGCAGGAGAAAACTGAGAAAGTGAACTTTCTCATGATGTAAATATAGAAATGCTTAGACTTTGTGCAATAATGATTTGTTTATGTGTAAAGATATGTATGGAAAATATGTAGTCCAGGCTGACAGGACAAGACAGCCACAGAATGTTCAGGAAGAGCAGTCTGGAGTCAAAAGCCTGGATTCCACTGTGGCTTATGCTGCTGCAGCATTTCAAGTTGGAACTGCATATGATTAGTGCCGAGGGTTGGACCTGAGTTTTGTCCAATCAGAGACCAAGATTTTGGTAACATGTGTGTTTGTTTGTTTGTAAAAGTTTATTCCTAAAAGAAACAACTGTCAAGGAATATGATTACCCAGTTGAGCAAAAGTGCTTATTTACAATGGGGTTCCATGTTTACATAATATAAAAATACAAGATACAAAATACAAAATACAATAGAGTACAGTTTCAATAAATATACAAATATTTTGGCTATCCTATTCTTATTTTCATTTAAAAAGACACTTTCAAAGTGCATATTAAGAGAACACTTACATAAGTTGTAACATTCACTGTGAGCAATAACTTTTTGGTTGAGCAAAGGATTGAAGCAGCCAGCCCTTGATTTTATTCCATTGAGCTATTTCCTTAGATCTTAAGTGTGTGTGTGTGTTGGGGGGGCTTGTTCCAGGCTTTTGGTCCTTGAGCAGCTATAATAGAGCTACCCTTGGCTGTTCTCATCACGGGATTTAAGTTCTAAGTTTTGGGCTGACCATAATTCTGACTTTGTGATCGAATTTCAGATAAAGTATTCAAATAAGGCAGAGTCTTTTTCTTCAGATTCTGATGAAGAAATTGTATTACATGTAAATGTCTCCGTTCCGTCAGGTCTATCTAATTCAGGGCCCGATACATTAGACAGTGATGTGTCAACCTGGGGGCATCCAGGGAAAATCTGGCAAGCCAATCTAAGATGGAATGCTTTGAGAATATAAAAGGAGATGCACAGCTCAGATGAGTGAAGTTGGAGCAGGGAGAGCAACCTGAAGAGACGAGACCAGACCAGAAGGAGTCCAGCCTACAGAGGTTTAGCATTTTGATAGTGCCCGGGGGACTAGGCTTCATTTTAAAGTGATGTATATATAGGGGATCACCTGTGTCCCAGTGCTAGGGATAGCAGAGCAGTCAGTGAGAGCAGGGCCAGTGTTTAGATCAGTCTGCTGCTTCAAGTACCTTATTTTTTCCACAAGTGTTTTCAGTTCAGCCAAGAAGATTGCAACTGCTTCAGTTCCAGGTCCCTCCGCGATTGCCATAATCAGATTGACTACCAGCTCATCTGGTCCAGGACATCATTTTCTTTAAGCCAAAAGGGATATGGTACAGTACAATTTACTTGTCAACTTGGGACTAGTTCAAGAGGGACATTCATCTATGTTTTGTGTTGGAATCCTTCTAACCACTAGGACTACCATCCAGCTACTTAAAGACTGAGTTTTCTAAGAGACTATGGGGGAAATGTATTCTGTAATGTTAGTGTATAATGTTATGTGACACAAGTACAATGAATGTGAATTTATAATGGATATGTGGGGGGGGCTATGTGATATCTGATCCATCTGTACGAGTGCTGTATGACCTTGAGTACCCTCATGAGTGGCATAAGCCACGAGTGAGATGTCTGAGGTCAAACTGCATGAGTATAGATAAATCAGGTATTACACATGCTCCCCCCTACATGTTCCATTTATGCAATAGGGTAAGAGCTTGTGTGATCGGTTATTTTGTTTTTAAGATTTTGTCAAGTTTTTTTTTATTCATGTAAATTGTAGGGTTTATTTTGTGAAAAAGTTGATTTGCGCCCTTTTCCTGGCCTGGTTGCTATGGCTGTTTCTAAGGATGCAGCGTGTGGACATCTCATTGATGTCACAGCATGTCCATGGTATCCTGTGATCAGGGAATCTGCTATTCAGCACTTTCAAAAAGGGTGATTCAGTAACGGCACCTGTTCACAGGGCTACTGGACAG
Source organism: Neoceratodus forsteri (assembly GCA_016271365.2). Classification (NCBI taxonomy): domain Eukaryota; kingdom Metazoa; phylum Chordata; order Ceratodontiformes; family Ceratodontidae; genus Neoceratodus; species Neoceratodus forsteri. Next base: position 1,608,487,920 of record CM057449.1, read on the forward strand.
GGAGGGTGAATATAGTGACAGGATGTCGCTGTTTGTACACGCGTGCGTGGGGGGGAGTGAACATGCCATGCGATGGGCAGAAGGGGAAGGAGGGTATGTGAGGTGTAGCACGGTGGTGGGCTGCCAAGCTGGCTGTGTGGCATGGGGGTTGGTGACATGTTGAGGTTCAGGAGGTGCGAGGTTCAAATCTGGGTGCATTGGATTTTTTCGCGGTCAGGAATTTCTCTTTTTTTGACACCACCCCAGCCGCACCCCCCTGAAGCTGAGAATCTTTTAGTAAGGGGTGCAGGGAACATTCCCCACATAAACAAAAATAATCTATGTTTTCAGCACCCTTTTGCTATGCGCTGAGAGTATACATTGCCTAGATTAACTTTCGGCGATGTACACTCACCCTACTGGCAATTGCTATTCTGCAATTGCCATTATCACATAGAACCCATGTCCACTGATTGGTGGAGTGATCTGGTTTTCAAAATATGTGAAGCAAAGATGGTGGACCCGCTTAGTGAGAGCAGCCACATGTGTATAGGACAGCAGGGCACTGTTGGGGAAGTTGTCGAGCAGACGGCATCAAGTTTTATTTTTAAAGTAAACAGTCCATTCTGAAGTGTTTGATTTAGTGTCGGGATGGATCAGAGATAGTCATGGTAGTCAGATGCTGTGAGTTCATAGTGAAAATGAAGTGGCAGTGAGAGGCTGAGAGCAGAGTGGCAAACAACAGAAAATGAAGGAGACATGCATTAAGTTAGTTTTCTCATCCCTCACTTGGGAGGGTACACTGTTAAAGGTTGAGCAGTGAAGGAAAGGTAGTGGGTGGGTGGGTGGGCATACAGGCAGGTTGAAGGGGCAGCTGGGAAAGTGAAAATGGCAGAATTGATGGCAGCACTGTGGCAGGACCTGTAGTACATTGAAAGTGCTGGTAGCAATGAAACTGGATCAAGCAGTACCGGCCAGCTTCTGATGGAGGTGGGTGAGCGTGTCTTAATTAGGATGTGTCTACTGTGTGTATAAATGCCTGATGACATGTCTACTATGTGTATAAATATGAGATTCCACATTTATACACATAGTAGACACATCATCAGCTATTTATCACATGATAACACTATTTATCAGTGGATATTTATCTCCACCCCATTGCATACATAGAGTATTAGTGTATAGAGTATTTAAGTGTTCTGAAGAATAAGTTACAGTAATAGATACCAGGGAAGGGTATCTGATGTTTATGGGGTAAGTGGACTGACTGAAGTGGCTATAGGCCTTGTGGCCAGTACACACCCTTAAGGCAAGTGAAAGTGAATGTGCAGCAACTGAGGTCCGGGGTGTGGCCTGGTACTGGGTACTGATATTGGTTTACTGGAGGGCTGGTGGATGGTGAAATAGCCTACAGTCACCAGAGTCATTAGACATAGACCAGTGGGTAAATAGAGAAACAGAGTGTAATGTTAATGATTCATGCAAATTCAGTCATTTTTTAAGTTTAACATTTTATTGCTGAATGTTAATGCTTTTCATACAAACTGTCTATGTACATTGCAGAGCAATCAGTAAAAATGTACCTTCTTTTCATTTTGAAACTGTGTCAAAGTTGTGCTTTAGGTTGTCTGAATCTCATGTTTCCTGTGGTCTCCTAAGTCAGTCCAGCGTAGCCCCTCTCTCTCCTACACAGGTTCTGCAGCTGCTTAATTGGGGAGGTAATTGTAAAGATGTGCGTACCCAATCAGTGGTTATAGGTGGGAAGAGAGGCAAAGAACCTATTGGTGGTGCAACCCTGTTCATTCCTATAAAGGTCCTGCACCTACCAGGAAATATAACTACAAACACATCTACCTCACTACATCTGTTGTGTGTGTGTGTGTGTGTGTGTGTGTGTGTGTGTGTGTGTGTGTGTGTGTGTGTGTGTGTGTGTGTGTCAGACTGTTATAATAATTTGACACCCAACATGCCACATATGTGTCTCTATCTGTTATAGTTTAGGCTACCTAATCTTTCTTGATAGGTCCTACCTTGCTGCCACTGGATCATTTTTGTTGCCCTCCTCTAAATAGTTTCCTTTTTTCCCTATCCTTTTTTAAAAGAGGGTTCCAAAAACTGCACTCAGTTCTCCAGGTGTTGCCTAACGAATGATCTGTACCATGGCAATATTATTTCTTGGTTTTGTCTTGTAATACAGAGCTCAAAATCCAGCCTAGTGACAATCTACCCCCCAAAAGTCACCATTGAAACTCAGTATCTTATCCTGTTTGTCTTTTTTATCACACATTAAGTGTACAACGGTGTAGTCACTTTTGCATGCTTTTGTTTCATTTATGACTTTCTGGGGGTAGGTTGGGTGCTGAATTCTGTGGCAATTTTACAATATTGGATATCATGGGTACTGGCTATTGGTCTTGGAGCTTTTTTTTAGGTTTTATGTTACCTAGTGAAACCCTGTCTAAAACAAACATCCTAATAGCTTTCCTATATACTTTTCCACATTAGGAAGAAGATTTAAAACTGTTGTTTATTATCAGTGTTTGAAACGGTACAAAAGCACTGGAGGAATGTGGTAGAAAAGTGAGTCAGATAGTACAGGCAGACAGTATAACAATGTACAAGGCACAAATAGCATTGTTTTATTAACAACACAACAATAAAAATAAAATTATAGACTGTCCACCGTATCAGATTGGCAAACAGAGTTGGAAAAGAGATTTGGCAGCTGCTGTACATCACTTATTAATAATACTGTCAACAAATTATGTTGCACTCTTTACAGGCAGTAAAGGTGGCTCGGTAATCAGGGAGTGGAGCCACAGCAAACCAAAAATGCCAACAGAGCAATCAATAAACTGGGCTAGACATTCAAAACTTGGTTAGGACTCCAAAATCTTGCAAAGGTTAAATACTTTTAATAGTGCAAAATAAATCACCACAGTAGCACCCCAACCACCATCAATGTTTTAAGTCACACACTAGCACTTTTTCAAGATGTAATTTTCCTACAGTAGCTGCCACAGACACTGCCAGATATTTCCCGAAATTTCTGTGATATTTCCAGAGATATCTCCTGCTTTTTCCATTTCCACAGTAGGGGCAGCAGAGAGAAACTCTTTAGAAATTTCACAAAATATCTGGAAATAGCTGGCAATGTTAGTATTACTAAATGTTATAGTGCAAAATACATACATTTCTTAAAGTGCAAGTGCTTAAATACATATTATATCATAACATATCATTATAAAAAAACAGTTATATCTATAGAGGACAGCACAATCCCAATGCTTTCACAGTTGCATGTATCTGAACAGAAAGTGGGGAAGGAAGGAGTGAGGGAAGGGAGGGATAGGGAATGGGATAAAAAACATGCATACATTGCTGCATACTACAGCATAAGTGGGGAATCTATAACATGAGGTAAAACATCATGGGATAGATTCACAAAACGTTGGCCCAGTACAAACCCTGTTTGTGTGGTACAAACCAGGTTTTACACTGAGCTGGTATTCCCAAAAGCCTGGTTTTCATGTACAAATCAGGACTGTGCCAGAGCAAAGTGTGGCGGGAGCCATAGTGCAAATGAGGGAGAGGAGATGTGAATATCAGTGCTGTCCGATTCACAAAGCATTTGTTCCATGCAAGGACCTCTTGTGGGGCCCTCTTGTGTAAAGCAAATAATGCCGACTGAGACCTTGCTTTACTCATCTGCAATCATAGTGGTCGGTGGAGGTCCTGCAGTGGAACCTCCCCTCCACTGGCCTGACAGCACCAAGAGGGTACCCTGGTGTCTAGTGGTCACCCCCCTTCCCGCTGCCATTCACTAGCCTGAGAAAAAACAAAAAAGGAATAGACCCTGGTGCAAGTGGTTCCCCCTCACATCGCAGATTACCGGCCCAACAGGTAAAAAACATAATTTTCTTCTCTGGTGCTAGTGGCCCCCCACCCCCATCACCGATAGCTGGCCTGACAGGTAAAAGTCATACTTTTTTTCCTTTGTGCTAGTGGCCCACCCCCATCGCTGATCACTAGCCTTGGGCTAGTTCTTCATGTCTCCTTGGGGGGCAGGGCGGCAAGATGGCCACAATGCTGCCCTGCTCCTTGCAACTCAGTGTTTAATGGAGTGTTTGGAAACTGTGCTTTTTGCTAAAAACATCTTTTGTTGTGAATGAAACTTTGGTTTATTTAGCACATAGTATGTGTTTACACTTTTTCCAGTACTGATAAGAGTAGCAAACAAGATTAGCTGCGGTCTTAGCTTCATGCGTCTGGTACGCTGGGTTGAAATATTGGTGCTTTATTTTCAAGAACCTATTGTTTGTAACTTCTTGGGACCACTTAGTTTATTTACTCATTCAAGAGCCTGTATAATTCTCCTTGGGTGAGTTGTGGATTCCTTGTTTTGAAGGACCTCTTGAGCTGTGCTGGGATGAGTTACTCAAGGCACGCAGCATTCTTACATGAAGAAAATGGCTGGTTGATGCCTTGCTAGATATCAGGCGAAGCACCTAGAGTGCAGAAAAGTATTATTTCTTCATTTCACAGGTGTGCCATCTGTTGCCTAGGGTGGGATTCGGGATGTTCTACCCCTGTTGTACCAAACTTACTGCGCTTAGCAAAGTGCTTCTCTTTCTTTTTGTGTATCAACAGGTGCAGATAAATAAAAAGTGAAGTATCCCGGTAGCAAACTTTGGAGGGCAAATTTGTTGGCCTAATATCCTGCATAGACTCCTGGCTGGAGTGGAATTTTGCCATGGAAGTTGGAAAAGATAGACCTGGCTTGGCCCGAACAGAATGGTATTAAGGGCCACTGACCTAGAAAATAATATGCCCAAAAAGTTCACGATCAGGAAAGGCTGAGTGAGGACCCAAGGAATATGCCAGTGAAACTACTAAGAGCCAAAATTGGGACTCTTTTGAAAGTGGAGATAATGATGGTATTGTCTGAACCACAAGATACATTTTAGACTCTAAAACACTTCCCTAGCAGGACGTCTTGTTGTGCTGGTGACTGATGGGCTTACCAGGTAATTTTTTACATCCTACATTGAAACTGAGCTGCTACTGAAGGTATTTTTTTGTTTTTTTGGTTTTTTGTGCCTGATCTGGAAATAATTGTTGTATGAATCCAGGTTGGCTCAGAAGCCCATCACTAGGTAACGGGACTTTAACACACTATTTCGGAGTTGCTGTGATGAGCAGCCGAGGCAATCAAATTCCTGTTATGTTTTTGTGAGTTTGCTACACCTCAGGTGATGCTATTAAGATCATTAGGAACACTTTCTGTCCAACTGAAGTTCTGGATAAGAAATATTAAATTATTTTATTGTGAATGCTTCTAAAATGGTTAAATAGAGTGTCAGTAATTTGATTAAGGATTCCGTCAACTGATGTATGCTGCACTACTTGAAACAATTTAAGGGCTAAACGGGTAACACTGTACATCAATATAATGGTTTTATTTTCCATTTGTGCCATAATTGTACCATGTGCTGCCGGAATATCTAAAATATCTATATGCATAGGACTGTTTTAAAGTGCTTAATTGTAGTATATTAATGAAGGTTTCCCAGAAAGAGGAATCTGTTTTAACTATCGCTAAATTAACACTTCTTAAGATAATTTGTGCATATCTCTAGAGGGCCAATGTGGCCTGTAATATCACAAATTAGTCTCTAAGTTTTGGACCTTGAATTGGAGGAAACTGAGAGGATTTTTCTGGGGTAAATCCCAAATTTGCTATGCCCAAAGTTGGTTAAAGTAGCAGCGGGTATCTAATTCCCATTATACCGGGGTGTAGTTATAGCATGGGACCGCATGCACGGCGGGATGCTTTGTAATAACACCCCAATTGGATGGGTGTTACTGGCAGCCATTTACCTAACTTGGATCTGGTAAGAGGGTATCCTTGGATAGTTTTTCTACATGGTACCTCCAAGAGCATAGGTTCAACTTGTGACAGGTTCGGATATATTGGCTAAATGTTAGGCCCTGCTAGGGATGAGTGAAATACTCTTTAAAAGAGATCTTATGGTTATTCTACATTGTGAGAAATGTTTTTTGTGATTAATATTGTAATGGTTTTGTTGAAACAGTACTAAATGCTAGATGAACTAGCCAGTGGATTTTCCACTTGGTTCCCTGGGGAACCTTGTACTTTCTAGTTGGCCCAAACTAGCCATCAATGGCGGGTATTAGCCTCAAATTATTGGACCAAAAGTGGAAGGAACAGTGAGGATTTTGTTGGAGGGAAAGCCTATGTCTTTTAAGACCCAGAACTGGTTATAGAATTAGCCAGTATATAATTCCCATCATACCAGGGTGCACTTGGAACATGGGACTGTATGCATGGTGGGATGTTCTGTATTAGCTCCCCAATTGGATGGGTGGATACTGGCAGCCTCTTTCCTAACCTTGAGCCGGACAGCAGACTTCCCTGGATAATTCCCTCACATAGTACTTCTAAGAGTAGAGTTTTATTTGTGTCTGGCCCATACATGTCGGCTAAATGGTGGGTTTGACTGGGGTATGAGGATAGTCCTTTATTAGGGAGCATGGGTGGATTAGATAGCACTGATAATGACAAATGCTTAAAGTATTGTTTATAACTTGACATGTAATGGACTTTGAGCTTTTTATGATGTATTGGGGTGGTAGATTCACTTGTCCATATTGCTATTTTAGTGATTGGATATTTTGAGCGTAAGTGAAGTGTTTTATATGCAGCTACATTTCAATGTGATAGTAATATTGGTGTGTGAAGTATTATAGTATTAATCATACAATATTGTAATGGCTTTTTTAAGCTGAACAATAAACTTTGAATTGGAACACCAGCCTCAGTAAAATGAATAAAGTCTCCCTGGTGCTAGTGGTTCCCCTCCCCCTCACCAGATCCTTCACCCACTGTAAAGACAAATGTCCCTGGTGGCTAGTGGTCCCTCTCCCCACCCAATCCCTCACCTGACATATCAGATTGTTTTCCCTGGTGGTAAGCAGTCCTTCCCCCAACCAGCCAACCATTCAATATATAAAAAAAGTGCCCCTAGTGTCCAGTGCAACTCCCCCATCTTGATCCCCTGTATAGTCAAGTGCAACATTTCCCTTGTGGTCTAGCAGACCAGGCTCTCTATCCCTGATCCCCTATATAGTTAATGTAACCCTTTCCCTGGTGGTCTAGTGAACCTTCACCCTGGCAGGTAGTGACCCACCACCTTGCTCCCCTGTCACCCCAACCCCCAGCCAGTGACCGGCACTGCCCTCCTCTCTCCACCATGGCCTGCCACCAACTGAGCTTTCACTGAGTGCATATTGTATACAGTTTGCACTCATTGATTGACACCTTGGCATATACTGTCAATAAATTAGCATGTACTGTATACAGTACATGCTCAGTGACAGCTCAGTCATTGGCCAGCTATGGTAGAGAGAGGAAAGCTGTGCCGGTTGCCATCTGGGGGTCAGGATTGGGGGAGTGGGGTGAAGGTTCACTACCTGTGACAGTGGGGAGTCCATTAGATCACCAGAGAAAGGGTTACATTAACTATGCTGAGGATCAGGAATGGGAAGGGTGTCCGCTAGACTAGGGGAGCTGTATGGGGGTTTACAGTGAACACCAGGGACACTTATTTTATATATTGAGTGGGTGACTGGGTGAGGGGAGGAAGCTCGTCACCAGGAAAAGCATTTTGATATGTTGATTGAGGGATCATGTAAGGAGGAGGAACCACTAATCACCAAGGACATTTGTCTTTACAGCGGGTAAGGGATCTGGTGGGGAGGAACCACTAGCACCAGGATGACTATTCATTTTACTCAGGCCAGCAAATGGTGATCATTCATGGGAGAGGGAAACCACTAGCCCCAGGGAGATTTTTTTGATTTTACTAGGGCCTGTGATTGGCGATGTGGGGGAAGCAGGGGTCCACTACCATCAGGGAATAAAATTATGTTTTTTTACCTATTTGGAAGGTGATCAGTGATGGGTGTGTGTGCTAAACTTGCTGCAGCCTATGCAAATGGGCCCCTAATGGGCATGAAAATGTCCACCTAACACCTTGCATGCCCAATGGCCTATTTACCTAGTCATGTTAGTGAATCAGAAATATTACACCATCGCAATATGTTGTGGGGCCATTCATTTGGCTACAGGTCATGGTGGTGCTAGTGGAGTGGTGTTAGTGGTAATGGGGTTACTGTCAATGCAATTTAGCCCTATTCGCAGTCAGATAACACGGCGACTGTGAATAGCAATTTTTTAAGACTGGGCAATTTCAAATCACTGTGCTGTGATTTGAGATTTTTTTTTTATTTGGGGTTCATACATCATACATTTCTAATAACAGAAGCTGCTAATGCTGGCAATCCAAAAAATATGCACAGGTCATTCCATTTCACAAACTGACTCAGCTAAAAATGATGTCTGAAGGATATAAGTGCCTTCAGATTATACTGTCAAGATGCTTCTCCACACAAGAGTTTATTATCCAGATCTCACCCAGGAGCATTCAACAAGACCATCTCCAAACCCCGAAATTTATACCTGTATTCTGGTCCACTACTGGCAGTATGCATTGCCAGTGCATTTTCCTTTTGGTTTTTATAGGTCCTATGTAAATATTCCCTAATACAGATTTTCAGCTTCTGTATCATTTTGTCAACATGAAAACATTTACATTTGCAAGTTGCCATATAAACAACCGCAGCTTTACAGCAATAGGTACTGTAACAAAGTGTACTTCACAGGTCTCTCCAGAGACCAGTTGTTTAAAGACATTCCCAATGAGTATATGGTCACAGAAGTCACACAGATCAACTCTAAAAGTGACATGTGGCAATACTGGTTTGGACACTTGCTTGTCAGGGTTAATATGGAGACTATGCACAAGCTCATCTACCTGTTTTTAGGAAGCTGCCAGGGAAGCAGCATTTGCACTTTTACCTCTGTGTGTTTCTGTGGCTTGGGGCTAGCACAAAGGTAGGAGACAGCGGTGTGGCTGGTATTACTGCCTACATAGTGCTTGTGAGACCTGTGTGGAGGCGTTCCTGATCCCCCGCTAGTCAAGGGGACAGGAACTTCGGCAGGCATCCTTCAGGTGCTTTGAAGTGGCTGTGTAAGCCACTTCTTGTGTTGGCTAGCTCACTTTTTTAAAGGTGTGCTATATACATTGTCCAGCCCTATGAGAAGCTGCTAGTGCTGGCAAGCATCACCGAAGCAACCAGGTGATGTCAGCACCCAGCACCTATTTAGTGCTCGGCTCCAGTGAGCCTTGTTTTTAGGAAGCTGCCAAGGGAGCAGCATTTGTACTTTTACCTCAGTGTGTTTCTGTGTTTTGGGGCTAGCACAAAGGCAGGAGAAAGTGGTGTGGCTGGTATTACTGCCTACATAGTGCTTGTGAGACCTGTGTGGGGGTGTTCCTGACCCGCCACTACTCAAGGGGACAAGAACTTGGGTAGGCATTCTTCAAGTGCTTTGAGGTGGCTGCTTAAGCCACTTCTTGTGTTGGCTAGCTTGCCTTTTTAAAAGCATGCTATATACATTGTCCAGCCCCGTGGGACGCTCCTAGTGCTAGAGAGTGTCACCATCACAACCAAGTGATGTCAGCACCAAGCACCTATTTAGCACTCGGCTGCAGCAAGTGGAGTCAAGCGTGGAGCAGAGGCAACACAGGCAGAGACCTGCAGTGTCTGTAGGCGTCAGTAGGTGAGAGAAGGCAAGGAGGTCAGGTAATTAGTAATAGTACTGTGACAGCATGAGCACACAGGACATGGGTGTCAATAGGGTACAGGGTACTATATGTCTTGTTGTATTTTTTTTTTTAATTCACACTTTATTCACAAAATTTCCACAATACAGGAGGCAGTGATACAAATGTGAACAGATAGTAGTACAATCCAACACTGCCCCCGACCCCTATACTCCCCCCCAGCACAGCAGTTCCTTTAACTGTTGTAGTAACTAGCTATCCGTAATAATCAAATACTTAATAAGATAGCAGGTAAACCAATTACACACTAAGTCATAGTGGTGATAATTAAAGTGTGAAGGGGATCCCATATATACTTATACTTTTGTAGCCTATTTTGGAGGCTTGCTATGGCCTTTTCTGTGCGGAGATTAGCAAGGATTTCATGTGTCCATTCCTGATATGTTGAACAAATCCCATCTTTCCAATGCCTGAGAATAATTTTTTTAACCGAAAGTGCGATCATAGATATATGAAATCTCCGAGTTTTAACCTTAATAGAAGACAAATCTCCCAAAAGGCAAATATCCGGAGTAAAGCAGTCCTGTAATCCCAATAAGGGATTCAGGTGGGTTTTAATTAAATCCCATAGCAAAGCTATCTTGGGGCACAACCAGAATATATGAAAAAGCGTCCCAGCTTCCTGGGAGCATCTAGTGCACCTATAAGTATCGAGGAGGCCCCATTTTGCCAGTTTTACTGGCGTGTAGTACATGTTATGCAAAATACGAAATTGCATGAGACGTAATCTATCTTGGAACACATATTTATGACAGAACATCCAGAGAGCTGACCAATTGAAAGAGGACTGAGGGAAAAATGGGTTCCAAAAACTAGTGGGGCCATTACCACTCCCAAACCGCCATTGATGCAATATCTGATATATCTTAGAGATAACTCCTGGGGATTCGAGAAAAGAAGAAAGTTCAGGTACCAGAGCAAAATCTGTTGGGCGCGGAGGGACTTTACCAAAAACCATGATTAACAAATGCTTCAATTGACAAACCCTGAATGACTGAGAGTCTGGGATATTGTACCTTCTGAGAATCTCAGTTACCGGGAGCCAAGCCCCCGAGTCTTCCAAGAACGAAGAGGCTATACCCTCACCTAACTGAGGTAACCATGCACGAGAGATTGTCTGCTTATTTAGGGTGAAAGCAAGAGAATTCCAGATAGACTGAGACAGGTCTGTACTCGGATTATATCTTAGAAACGAACACAGCTGCGAGTGAACCTTTAATGAGGACGTGTGAGTGGAGCATTTACTAGCATTCTGTAAAAGGGAGACTTTGACAAAAAGCATGGTCGAGGGGTCCATGTTCATAACCTGGATATAGTCTAATTCAATGTTGAGCCAGGCTGGTCTCAGATTCTCTGGACCCGGCCTTACCCATTTCAGGTATTTAGCCAGATGACTAGCCCAGTAATAAATTGCCAAATGAGGAATCCGCAACCACCCCTCATTTTTAAGGACAGCTAGTTTGTAATACGCCAGCCTGGAATGTTTATTAGACCAGATAAAATTAGTGAATAGTTTATGCATTTTCTGAAACCAGGATACGGGGACGAATGAGTTAAGATGTGACAGGGGGTTAAAAAGGTGGGGAAATACATTCATCTTAATTATGTTAATATGGCCCCATAATGAAATCGTTAGCTTATCCCATCTCTCTAGATCTTGCATAATCATCTGAGAAACAGGTTCTAAATTTTCTTTAAACCATAGGGAAGTATTACGTGTTAACTTGATACCCAGGTATTTGATGACATGGGGGGACCAGCACAAACCCAAAGGGATAATATCTGTCTTAAAAGCCTTGTGATTAAGGGGAAAAAATGACATCTTGTTTGCATTCAACTTATAATTCGAAAAAAGACTAAATTTGGCAATCTCACTTAACATATTCGGGATAGATGTTACCGGGTGGGCCGAATGGAGGAGGAGATCGTCGGCATATGCTGTTATCTTCACCACACTGTTCCGGATCGGGATACCTTGTATTCCCTTGTTGTTAAGAATATTTTAAATAAGGGGTTCTAAATAAAGATTAAATAACAAGGGGGATATGGGACATCCCTGTCTCGCACCTGAATGTAGCAGGAAAAATTTAGAAAAAGGCCCGTTACCTGAGATCCTCGCAGAGGGAGACCAATATAGCGACCTGATCCAGTCTATGAACCTGGTGGGAAACCCAAATGCTCTGAGAACTTGGAATAAGAAATTCCAGTTTATCCGGTCAAATGTCTTCTCAGTGTCCAGGGAGACCAACCCCCCGGGGAAGGTGGCATCCCTGGACTCCGAGAAAATGTGCGAGAGGGTACGTAAATGGTCTGAGGATGAACGTCCCCTCATAAACCCAACTTGGGACATGCCAATCAGGTCTAGGAGAACCAACATTAGCTTGTCTGCCAATATTTTCGAAAGAATTTTGACATCCTGATTCAATAGGGATATTGTCCTATAACTCTGAACCGATTCGGGGTCTTTGTCTGGTTTGGGTAATAGGACTATTAGGGCTTCAAACAAGTGAGTGTCTACTGCAGCCCCAGAGAGAATATGAAGGTAGAGCCGGTGCAGCACAGGCAGTAGTTGTTCCCTGAAAACTTTATAAAATAAAGTGGAAAACCCATCTGGTCTCGGGGCTTTATCAGAGGGCAGGGCCTTTATAACGGCCGAAATTTCCTCCTGCGATAAGGGAGAGGATAAGAATTTGGGGGGGAATTTGCCAAAGAAGGCAGTTGAGAATCTCTAAGGTACACTTCCAACTCTTCTGTGGAAGGAGGGATATCCATATCCCTATATAGCTGCTTATAATATGTAGCAAATTTCTGCACTATTTCTGAGGGGGATACCCTCAGGGATCTGTCTGCTTGTGCCCTAATAGGAGGTATAAATCTAGCAGACTCCTGCTGTTTTAAGCGTAAGGCCAACTGGTGCCCCACTTTTTCTCCTTGATCCATGAAACTTGCTTTACTACGAATGATAGCCAACTCAGCTTTCTCTCTTAATAATTCTAAACATCTGTCCTTAACTACTAATAATTTCTGCCTCTCCTCTTTGTAAATTTTATTTGGTTGTCTAGATTCTAATTCCCATATTTGAGACAGTAATGGTAATAGCTCTGCTTCCTGAGCCCTTTTCCTCTTTGTAGCTAAACTAATGAGAATACCCCTAATGTAAGCCTTAAAAGCTCCCCATAAAATGTCTGGTGTAACACTTTCTGTTGGGTTGGTAGAGAAAAAGAAATCAATCTGATCCTTCACTAGTCGACAATATTTCTCCTCCTTCAATAGCTGCTCATTTAATTTCCATCGGGTCTCTTTCTTAGGAATATTAGAGAAAGCCAGATTACATAACACCAGAGAATGATCAGATACAGGACCCGGTTGGATCGAGGCAGATAGCACACCCGGCAAGAGCTCATGAGAGACCAAAAGGTAATCAGTGCAAGACTGTGAGCCATGTACTGGCAAACTAAAAGTGAATTCCCTGGAGTTGGGATGCAAAACTCGCCATACGTCACACAGTCCGCATTGATCCAACAATTCCCTGAAGGCCCTTTGCCCCGGGGACAGTCCTCTCGACACATTTCCGGACCTGTCTATATTAGGGTCCAAAACCAGATTAAAGTCTCCCCCCATAATAATCGGAATAGGGAATAAGGGGAGAATTGTGGTGGTCAACTTCGCAAAAAAAGGTGGGATCATCCACGTTTGGTCCATAGATGCTGCCAAGCAATAATGGCATGGCCCAAAGGGTACCCTGAACTAGAATGTACCTTCCCTCTGAATCCCTAAAGACCTGAGTGGGGATAAATGGGACACCTCTATTAACCAGCATCATGACCCCACAGCTGCTAGTAGAACCAGAGGCATTAAAGACCTGCCCCACCTGTTGTCTCCTGAGTTGCAATGCCTCGGTATCTAGCAGATGAGATTCTTGCAAGAACATTATCTGTGCACGCAGCAAGCCCAGGTGTTTAAGCACCTGGAATTGCTTAGGTTTTTTCCTAACCCCCTTCACATTCCACGTAACTAGGTTAATATTGCTACCCATCTATATTGGCAAAACAGGCCCGAGGTTAACCTTTGGCAGTTACTACTACAGTGACCCACATACCCCTGTTCTACTAAGACTGCTGTGCCATCCTCCTGCCCCAAACCCCCCCAGTCCTGCCCAAACAATCCCATCTGTCCCCCTAAGCAACACCCAATCACAACATGACATTAATAAACACAAATTTCACCTTCTTCCCCCCTCCCTACCCCCAACTGTCACCAACAACGTCAACAACATACCATTTCCTTCTCCCCCCAGCCCCCCGATATTACGACCCTAAACCCAAAGGAAAAAAAAAAGTGAGAGCTGTAAGCCCCCCTATATGAGAACAACAGGAGGTAGATGACCTGAGTTACAGTAACAATTTGTAAGGTCCTCAGTTGATCTACTCCTGATATCCCATGGGAGTAACACTGCGTTGATAGAACATAGGCACTAGGAATAGTGAGATTTACCTACCCTCATGCCTTGCCTACTTAAAGGAACGCACCTCAATAGGTGCTGTTAGGGCCAGACCAAAGGCAATGTTTCCGGACCCCACGCAGGACACGCCCACAATGGGACTTACTTGACCCAAGAAAATGGGTCCCATCACACCCCATCAATTGTAACGTCCTTATGCCAGGGATAACCCCCCATCCCGGGCCGTTAAGATCACTGGCCCCCTATTACATTGAGACACGAGCTCCCTCTGGTGGTGCAAAATTAAAAGCACACAATAGGGTGCTGTAGAGACTATGCCCCGAGATCCTCTCCAAGCAACCCACCATACGATGTGTAATGATACCCTGCAAGGTGTAAACCATGGGCCTTAACAGAGCCAATCCCCCTTGCATACTTGCAGGGAAGATACTAAACCAAAACATTGCTGAATTCTTCTCCCCAACATCTGTGAACGAAAAAATTAAACAGTCATTTTAAAAGAAATCTCAGTCCCAGTTAAAGCTAAAGCGTAAACAGCCATCGAAAGTCCGGATAATAATAAGAAAATTGTGTCCCTTAAGCCCACTAAACAGGCTTAGATAGGAATCCAGCAATTATTTATATTCATCCCGGAAGAGTCCTTCAAGTGACAGCCACTTCTCCTCTATCCAGAACTCTTCCCTTTAGAAGAAAAAGAGCCTCTCATGTATCCCTGAAGAGATCAGGAAGGGACAGCTTTAGGCCCGCAATCGCAGACTCAGGATCCTCATAAGCAACCCAGGTACCGGCCACTTGCACCTGTAACCTGGCCGGGTACGCCATACGAAACTTCAGACCAGCTGCAATAATCTTAGAAACAACTGGGTGAAATGCTTTGTGTTTCAAATGGACATAGCCGGGCAAGTCCTGCGCAAGCCTGAGTTTGACTTGCTCCCATCTCACTTCCTGGATTTCTCTAACTTTGTGCAACAAGTGCTGTCGCTCCAAATAATTTAGAAATCGGCATATTATAGGGCGGGGTGTTGCTCCGGGGGGGCTCTCGGCCTCAGGGATCTGTGGGCTCTCTTGATTATATATTTAGCCCCAAAAGGTGAGGGGCCAGCGATCTTCTCCACCAACTTCAGGACAAATGCTATGATGTTCTGGCCCTCTTCTCCCTCCGGCAGCCCAAGGATCACAATATTATTTCTACGACTATGACCTTCAAGGTCTTCAAGTTTAGCTTCAAAACGTGCAAGTTTCTGCCGCATAGCTGCCTTCCCAGGCTCAAATCTTTCTGCTTGTTTCTCCAAGGAGGAAATTCTGGCAGTGTTATCCGTAGTTAAGACTGAGATCTCTTCGAGTTTTCTAGTTAAAGATTTTATCTCTGACGCCATTTCTTTTATTTCTTCCCGAAAGGGCTTAAATTCCTCTAGGAATCTGCTTAGTGTAAGCGGTTCTTGCTCCGTGCCCTGATTTGCGACCTCTGGCTTATCACTTCCACTCGAGGCCTGTGATTTCTTCGGGGCCTTCTCCAGGGAAACTGGCGAGGTACGCTTTTATTTATTTTTATTTATTTTATTTAGATTTTGTTTACCGGGTAAGCCCACTGAGACCAATGGTCCCTTTTTCAGGGGCGACCCGGAATTAGTTACAGAGAGGACACTACAAAACAATAGATACAATTAGTTACATTTGTAACACCATAGTACAGAGATAATATTTATACAAAGGTAGCGGAAAGGGTTCTCATATAGGCTCCATGTATAGACAGAGTGTTTAGACCTCACATATTATACAGTATGTACATAGGTTCTGCCAGCAATCAGAGTCCGCATTTAGCATTACATGTCAATTCAAAGGGAGAGTACAGAGCAGTGCAACGGGCCAGGGGACTGGTCAGGGGGGTTAGTGGTTACATCCGCATAGACTGAGATTGAGAAGATGTACTTTCAGACCATTTTTGAACTGGGAGAGGGTGGGTGAGTTAGTCAAGCGAGGTGGTAGGAAGTTCCATAGGTGAGGGGCAGCAAATTTGAATGAGCATTTGCCAGGGTTTGAGCACGTTCTAGGGATGACGAGAGGGTGACTTGCAGTTGATCGCAAGGTTCTGGTATGAGTTCTGGGGGAAAGAAGTCCTCTGAGATGAGGAGGGGGACTTAGGCAAACAAACTTGAAAGCTAGGCAGGCAACAGGATAGGCAAGTTTATGACACAGAGTGGGCCAGTTTAGCTCCTTTAGGGCCTCACAATGATGTCTCCTAGGAGAGGAGTTAGTGGCAAAATGGGCCACTCGGTTATAGAGTACTGAGAGTTTTTTGTATTCCGTCTCACGGAGGTACTGCAGAAGAGGAGCCCCATATAGGATGGATGGAAGGAGATTGCAGCAGGCTATTGTACGGTGTGCAATAGAGGATAAGGACTTCCCCAGGTGGAAAAGGAGGCCAAGCTTTTGATGGGTGGACCTGGTTATTGAGTCGATATGGAATTGGAAGGTAATTTCTTGGTCTAGATGGACCCCAAGATATTTGAAACTAGACATGACCTCAACTCTTTTTCCTTGGCTGGTATAGATTTGGAGGACCTGGCTTCTGTCAGAGCCCAGGCGTCTCGGGCCAAACAGTATGGCTTTAATTTTTTCATCATTGAGCTTAAGGGAGTTTGCAGAGAACCAGGCCTCCAGGGAGGAGAGGCTGTCCTGCAGTTTAGTTGAGATGTCACTAGGTTGGGGGTCACTGAAATATAAGACAGTGTCATCAGCATATAGAATGAGATTGCTGCAGAGGCTGTTTCCCCTCGATATTATTGAGGAAGAGTGAGAAGAGCAGAGGGCCCAGGATTGAGCCCTGAGGTACCCCAGCAGAGACTGATCTGTCCAGACTGTGCACCCTTCCAGTGGACCTTTTGGGAGCGGTCCCTCTGGTAGCTTTCAAACCAGGAGTGTGAGTGGTGATCCAGTCCTAAGGTCTGGAGTTTGGAGAGGAGGAGATTATGGTTAACCAAATCAAAGGCCTTAGATAGGTCAATGAAGAGGGCGCCCATTGGGGAACCTTGGTCCATAGAGGAAAGGATGTCCGTAGTGAGTCGGATAAGCGCAGTGTCAGTGCCATGTCCCTTTCTAAAGCCATGTTGAACATCAGCCATGAGTGAGTGCAGCTCTTGGTAGTCTTGTAGTTGGTTTGAGACTAGCCTTTCCTGAATTTTCCCCAGAGGACTGAGAAGGGAAATTGGTCTATAATTTCCCAATTTGTCTTGGGGTCCACTTTTGTGGACAGGGACAATGGTCTCTACTTTCCACATTTTTGGAACCTTTCCTTCCTGAAGTGACCTATTTATAAGTAAGGTGACAGGATGGGCGATAGCGGGTGCGGCAGCCCTCAGGAGGCGAGGTTCAAGCTGGTCATGCCCTAGCGAGGAAGAAGGGTCAATTTTGCGTAGGAGAGGTAATACCTCTGCCTGTTTGACCAGCTTTTGGGTGAAATTGGGGCCAAGAGTACACCCAAGCATCTCCAGAGTAAAGGTTAGGCCCGTTGGGAACCTGAGGGGGAGACCCACTTGGGGTAGAGTAGGAGGCACAGAAGGCCTCAGCCACTATGGTTGGGTCATTAGTCAGGGAGTCCCCCACCATGATGGAGTCTGTTTGGCTGGTTAAGGAGCCCTTGATAAGTAGATTTAGGTGGCCTCAGAATTTTTTTGGGTCCCGTAGGTGCCTAGTTTGTAGGTCATTTAAGTATTGAGACTTGGCTTTTTTCGATGATTTTTTGCACTGGTTTCTCAGCTCTCTGTACTTTTCCCAGTCTGTTGGGCTGCCAGAGGATTTGAAGGTACCCCAAGCTCCATCCTGGAGGAGCATGGAGTGCTTGAGGTAAGAGCTCAGCCATTTATGGCATTTTCCCTGTTCCCTGAGCTTTTTTATCGGGGTGTGAGCATTAGATGCAGACAGAATGATCTGGGTGAAATACTCAAGAGCTTCGTCGAGTGTGGGGAGAGAGGTGATAGGGGCCCAGTCAGAGTTCCACAGCTGAAAGCAGTAGTCTACAGGTACAAATCTACTGTAGGTTCTCGCTTCAATGATCTTTGCAGCAAGTTTAGGGGGCTTGTTGGACCATATGCAGAAAGTGGGCGAGTGATCGCTCAAGGCGTCAGCCATAATCCCTGCTGACAGGATACGGCCCGGGCAGGAGACAAGGATCCAATCAATAAGAGAGTGGTTTCCAGTCTTAGGGTTGTGTCTTGTGGGGAGGTCGATGATCTGGGTAAGAGGTGACCCAAGTAATGGGTTTTTAGTAGAGGAGGAGAGTAGGGATGGTCAATGGAGATTGAAATCCCCAAGTAGTATGGTTTCCCCCAAGGGGTAGACCTCAAGGTGGCTAGTTATGGATTCCAAAGAGGAGGCAGCAGATTGTGGGGGGATGTTGACACCTCCTATGGTAAGGGGTTTGGTGTTACCAAGAAGAACTTTGATGAGCAACATTTCAGCCAGAGGGTCACTAATAGAGGGGCAGTCCAACTCTGTAGCTTGAAGGTCAGTGCTGACATAAATAATGACCCCACTTCCCCTTTTCCCAATCCTGTCTTTTCGAAAAGTAAGGTATCCCACTATGTCCACTTCGTGGGGGAGGATCTGAGGTTTGAGCCAAGTTTCTGTCAAGGCTAGTATGTCAGGCTTATATAGGGCCACCCAAGCCTCAATTTCATGGAATTTGTGCCTTAGGCTGCAAATGTTCATATGAGCGAGTTTGAGCCCTTTGGTATCAGCCCACTCAGGGCACAAGGGGTTGTTTATAGTAAGATTTGGGGAGATAGGGCCAGGATTAGATTCTATGTCACCCCCAAGGGCTAGGATGGTCCTGCCCATATTGTCAGGAGGTAGGTGAGGAGGGGGGAGAGTCAGTCGTCCATCACACCCCATAGGGAGAGATACCTCAACACCACCATGTCCAGACAGGATTGGATGAAGAAGGCCATATTAGCAGGGGTCACTATGAGTACAAAGCAGGGAGAGAGGAGCCTTTTATGAGAGGGCTCTAGTATAGTCTAATGTCTGGCAAGGAAGTTCAGTACAGGGTTGGGAACCCAAGGCTATGTCAGAGGTTTTGCAGAGTTAGTAGGTTAAGTATATATCAGCTAATGGGAAAATTAAAAGAGGGGGCAAGTTACTCTTTAACAGTAAAATGTCAATAGCGGATCAGAGGAAATGTTGCCAGTGATTGGGAAACAAATTGGAAGTTACAGTGTCAGTTTTGAGGGGAGAGGCTTCTTTAGTTATTGAAGGGAACACAGGTAGCAGGAGGACCTCTAGTGGGGATACTGAGAAGTGAAGTGGCACGAAAAAGATAATAGTACAGTGCTGAGAGTTTATAATGGGAGTGGCTAGTTATTCCAATGTCGACAGAGGGGCCTCTAGTGGAGGAATTGTACAGGCTGCAGATGATAAAGTCAGCTGATAGGTATTTTCAGCTCACATGACCATCTCAGCAGCTATATAAGGGAAAGCCGACCAAGGGTGGTGGTGGGGGTGGCGGGGCAGCCCGGCGGCCGGCGAGAAGAGCTCCGTCTCCAGAAAAGCAGCGAGCAGCTGAGTCCCTGTGATGGGTAAGCCCCTAAAGTGTTCCGCAGTAGCAGTTGCTTTGCTGTTGCCTGTAGCGGTGTTTGAGGGGGCAGGGAGGGCAGGAGCAGGAGCCCTCTCGACCTCGCGGATCCGTCTGTAAGCGGTGTTTTGGGGGCGGGGAGGGCAGGAGCAGGAGCCTCTCGACCTCACGGTCCATCTGTAAGCGGTGTCTGGGGCAGGGGAGGGCAGGAGCAGGAGCCCTCGACCTCAGGTCCGTCTGTAAGTGGTGTTTGGGGGCAGGGAGGGGCAGGAGCAGGAGCCCTCTCGACCTCCTTCTTGGTCCGTCTAGGCTGGTGTTTCAGGCGGGGAGGGCAGGGCAGGGCCCTCTCACCTAGTGGCGCCTGCTTCATATACACCTCCATTATCTCTCAAATTCACCCAGCACAAGCACTCAATGCTAGGAGGGCAGTAAACCATAAAATTGTAGGGTTTTAGGCTAGTTAAACGCTCCAAAAAGCACTTTTACCAAGTTGGGAGGCTGGAGCTATGCAGAGGAGCTTCTACCCGGTACCCAGCATCACGTGGTCCCCTAGGGTACTATATGTCTGACATGCGGGAATACCACTAGAGAGGAGAGTAGTGACAAACAGCAGCTGTGTAAACGATGCCAAGACATAAAAAATACTTAAAACAGTTATTGTTGGCCTAGAGTTGCAAATTAAATGTTTGAGAAACCAGATGCAAGGTGATGTAGTTACATAGAAACATAGAAACATAGACTTTGATGGCAGATAAGGACCGCTTGGCCCACCTAGTCTGCCCATTTCCCTACCTACAGGATAGGCAGCAGATCCTAGTTAACCAACAGCCTATTTCTTCCTACCCCCCCACCACAAGAACTGCCTTATGTCTGTCCCATGCATTCTTGAATTCTCCCATAGTTTTAGACCCCACAACCTCCTCAGAAAGGCTGTTCCATGCATCCACTACCCTCTCTGTGAAAAAATACTTCCTCACATTGCCCCAGAACTGACCCCCATCTTTAAATTGTGTCCCCTTGTTCTTGCACGTCTATTTTTCTGAAAGATGCTACCCTCTTGGACTTTGTTGATTCCACTGAGGTACTTAAAAAAAGTTTCTATCATGTCCCCCCTCTCCCTTCTTTCCTCAAGGGTATACATATTAAGCTCCTTTAGCCTCTCCTTGTACGGCTTCTCTTGCAGACCCTGCACCATTTTAGTTGCCCTCCTCTGGACTGCCTCTATCCTGTCTATGTCCTTGTGGAGATGGGCTCTCCAGTACTGGACGCAGTACTCCAGAAGGGGTCTCAGCAACTGTCTGTACAGAGAGATAACAACTTCCTGTTTTCTGCTGGTGATGCCTCTCCCTATGCATCCCAGTATCCCCTTCAGCCCTCCCTACTGCCTTCTCACATTGCTTGCTAACCTTAAGGTCATCTGATATGATTACCCCCAGGTCCCTTTCCCTTTTTCTTGTTGTTACTACCTCCCCCCCCCATTGTGTAATCTTCCCCTGGGTTCTCGCTTCCCAGTTGCATTATTTTGCACTTCTTTGCATTGAATTCTAGCTGCCATACTTCTGACCATTCTTGCAACCTTGTCAAGTCCCTTCTCATCCTTTCCACACCTCCTTGTGTATCAACCCTGTTGCAGATCTTTGTGTCATCTGCAAAGCGGCATACTTTTCCTTCCAGTCCCTCTGCAATGTCACTTACAAAGACATTAAAAAGGACTGGACCCAGTACTGAACCCTTGGTACCCCACTAGTAACCCTCTTTCTTCAGAGTGGACTCCATTTACAATTACCTTCTGTGTCCTGTTGTCCAGCCAATGTTTGCCAGGCTACCACCCTGGGACCCACTCCCGGCTGGTTAATTTGACTATTAATCTTTTGTGTGGGACTGTGTCAAATGCCTTGCTAAAAGTCTAGGTAGCCATGTCCACAGCCCCTCCCTGGTCTACTACTTTGGTCACCCAGTCAAAGAAATCTATTAGATTCATCTGACATGACCTTCCCGCTGTGAACCCTGCTGCCTTGGGTCCTGTGCCCCACTGGCCTCAAGGTACTCAACAATTCTTTCCTTCAGAAGTGACTCCATCACTTTCCCTACCACAGAGGTCAAACTGACAGGTCTGTAGTTTCCTGCCTCTGTCTTGGTCCCACTTTTGTGAAGGGGAATCACATCCGCCTTCCTCCAATCTTCAGGTACCACACCATCCTCCCATGATTTATTAAAAAGAGTAGTCAGTGGTTTCACTAGTTCCCCCCTTAATTATTTTAGAATTCTGGGGTGAATTCCAGCAGGCCCCATTGCTTTGTCCACCTTCAGTTTTAGGAGTTCTTGCAAAACCCTTTCTTCTGTGAAAGGGCTGGGATCAACCCCCCTATCAAGAGTGCTTCTGTTAATTGGATTAGGCACTTCCCCCTCCTCTTTTGTGAATACTGAGCAGAAATATTTGTTCAGTATCCCTGCTTTTTCACTGTCCCCCTCTGCCCAGCCACCATTCATTCTATTCAGCCTCACTATCCCTCCCTTTGTCTTTCTATGCTCTCTGATATACCTATAAAAGGTTTTATCCCACTTCTTAACTGAGTTGGCTATCTTTTCCTCAGTTTGGGCCTTTGCTATTCTGACTTCCCTCCCTGCTTCCTTCTGCCTTAACTGGTACAGCTGTCTGTCCTGCTCCTTCTGTGTTTCCTTATACTTCCTGAATGCTATCTTTTTCTCCCTGACTTTCCCAGCCACCTCTTTTGAGAACCATAGTGGCTTTTTCTTTCATTTTGATTTGTTTATTTGCTTCACACAAAGGCTTGTTGCCTCTGTGATGGCAGTTTTGATGATTCCCCATTGTTGCTCCACCCCTCCTTCTAGCCTGCTAGTGCTTTTCTGAGGCACTCTCCCATCTTGCTAAAGTCAGCCCTCCTGAAGTCCAGTACCCTCACTTTTGTATGGCTTGACTCTGTAGCTGAGTTTAACATGAACCACACTGTTTGATGGTCACTTGTTCCCAGATGGCAACCCACTTCTACATCTGAGATCCTCTCACTGCCCCCATTTGAGAGTTCGAGGTCTAAGATTGCTCTCTCACGAGTGGGTTCTGAAACTAGCTGTCTGAGGCCTGCCACCTGTAAGCCATCGAGAATGGCCCTGCTCTTGGATGAGGCTGCAGCAAATGTGCTCCAGTTAACATCTGGCATATTCAGGTCTCCCATCAACAGTATCTCCCCTTTCTCTGCCATCCTAAGAATGCCTTCTATCATAGCCTTGTCCATTCCCTCCCCTTGACATGGGGGTCTGTACACAACCCCTGTGCAGATTGTGGTGCCCTTTCCAGTCTCCAAGGTGACCCACAGTGCCTCCTCTCCTCCCTGTTTACTCTTTTGTTCAGTTGCTTTTATCCCTTCCTTTACATAGAGAGCTACTCCTCCCCTCTTCTCTCCTGCCTGTCTCTCCTATAGGTTATGTACCCTGATATGTTAACATCCCAGTCATGGTTCTCTGTGTACCATGTTTCTGTGACTGCTATGATATCCAGGCATCCCTCTTCCATCAAGGCCACCAGCTCAGGGAGCTTGTTGCCCAAGCTACGGGCATTGGTACTCATTACCCTTCATTTCCTGATGGCCTTACTCCTTTTTGCCCCATCCCTGTCCTTCTTGCCTTTGTTACTTTCCCCATTTACCCCTGCCCTTCTCCCTATCGCCACCTCTATGTTGGTGTTTACCATATTTACTACCGTGATTTTTTTGGGGGGGCTAGGATTTCCCTGCTCATTTCCAGTGTCTCCCCCCTTGGCTAGTTTAAATGGTTGCCAATGAAGCATTTAAACCTATCACCTAGGATCCTGGTTCCCCTCCCTGACAGATGCAGCCCATCATGCCAGTATAGGCTTGCATTTCAACAGGTGGACCCCCAGTCCCCAATGAAGCCAAATTCCTGAGCTCTGCACCAGTTGTTCAACCACTGATTGAATCCCATGGTGCACAACACCCTAATCTCTCCTATGCCATAGATGGGCAGCACCTCCGAGAAGGTTACTGTGCATGCTACTTGTCTAAGGCCCCTCCCCAATTCCACAAACTCTTCCTGCACTGCTCTAATCCCTTTCTTAGCCAGGTCATTTGTCCATAGGTGGACAGTGACATCCAGCTCCCTCCCCTGTGCAGCTGCTCTGGCAATTCTGAGATTCGCTCCCTGTCCCTCCAAGCCATGGTGCCAGGCAGGCACCTACCTCCCTCTCCCTTCCTCCCCAGTTCTACCTTCCCAACGAGTCCCCCACCAGGAGTTGTTTCCTTCCCCTGTGTGGTCCCATGCCACCCTCCTGTGGGTCTCCTTTGTGGAGGTTCCCAGCATCCTCCTTGGTCTCCACTGCAGGTGCCTCCATAGAGGAACCACACTTTGCCAGAATGGCATAGGAATTGTGGAGAGGTACAACTGGAGGGATGTGCCTCTATTCCTCCACCCTCACCCTCCATGAGCCCACTGTGGTCCAACCGCTCCTGTTTCTTGGCAACTTCTGAGGCAACAGCAGTGGCACTGGTGGTCCCTGGATGGAGGAGGAGGTCCCACAAATCCTGGACAACTCATCCTGGAGATAAGCAACCTCCTCCCATAGCCCAGAGAGGTGCCTGCAGATGGGACAACACCGCATCCTCCAGAACACCTCCCGGAAGACTGCTGCTCCACAGCCACTGTACTGCACCACTCCCATCATGTCTTATTTCTGGCCCCTTAACTGTTGTTTGGAATCCTTACCCTTCCCTCTGTTTTTTTCCCTCTTCTCACTCTACTTACTTTCTGCCTCTGTGCCCTTTAAGCTCCTGATTGCCCTGTTCTGTGACAAGAATATCCTATATTTCTCAGTAGACCCCTTATTTGCTCAGAGGCAGGCCACCAGCAGTTAGAGGGGGCCAGAGAGCTACTCTTGCCCTTCTAGGATGGTGGGTCTTTGGTGGCTCTGTGATCACTCACTTCCTGCTCCCAAACAGGAAGTTCCTGTTGTCAGTCAAATCCTGTGCCTGTAAAAAGTAGAACTAACTTTGGGTGGGAAGGAGGGCAATATAGTCCCAGTAGAGAAGTCCAGTCACACAGCACTCCTATTCCTGGTGTCTTCTGCCAAGCTAGTAACAGAATATTTCTAAGGCAGTCTTTAAATTTAGCTTCCTTCTAGCTAAACCACTCCCCCACTTACTAGATCTTTCTACAAGTAATTTAAACTGCACAGCTATCAAGCCCTTTCAATCACCTGAGATTTACACCTAGATAACTGTTTAGATAACCACTCAGTTCAGTTAACTCAGACAAACACACTATTTTTTTCTGTTTTGTTTGTTAGCTTTTTTTTACCCTAAATTAAAGGTCCAAGTACAAGAGTTCTACTTCTTTAGTCCCAGTAGAGGAAGTCCAGTCACACAGCACTCCTTCCTCCTGGTGTCTACTGCCAAGCCAAGTTAGTAATGTAGACACACAAAGAAAGCAAAATGGGCATAGGAATGAGGGAATGTGTAAAAGAACAAGAGATATGATAGGTCATGAAGGTATATATCTGGACAAGGGAACAGGGGTACAGAAAAGAAGAAGGAGGGCCCTGGGTTTCAATGGGATTGTTATGCATTCATTACCACACATGGAGGTGGATGAGAATAATTAAACTGATAATGCACATGGTAGGACTTTTAATCACCGGGTCCACAGTTGATAGAGACGGATAGTGAACAACATATCCAAGCCTCCAATTCTTCTCAAGAAAAGATGACCTCAATACCAGAGAGTGAAATAGGGGAGAGCCACATAGAGCCAAGAGAGAAATGTAGAGAAACAGGTGCTAGAGGTCACAAAAGCATGAAATAAATTCCACATCGAGGCTAATATCCCTACAAAAAAACAGATTTGAACCATTGCTATTGTTGGATGATGTTCAAAATGAGGCTGTTGGGGTGATTAAGGCAGCAATGGATATCAATGTACCACTTGAGAGAAGTCATATGGATCATGTAGGTGATTTGGGTAATGATCAAGTAGGAGAGGGAATTATTAATGAATGTGTAGATAAAATGACACAAAACATTTATATTATAGGGGACTCAATGATCAAGAATACAAATTCAATAACTATGTGTAACAGGAAAAATCAGGTCCTGAGTTTTTCACTACTGGGAGCTGGTACACAAGATATAATTGACTTGATTCCAAATATAATTATAATATAATAATAATATATAACATAATTATGAAGCAGAAAGAAAAGGCTTTAGTGATTATCCATGTAAGAACAAATGACTTAAATAAAAAGAGTGAAGAGTGAAGCTGATATAATTGACAATGTAAAAAAGATCCATCAACAGCTAGTAAATTTAAATTGTGAAGTGGTCCTGCCTGAAATATTGCCAGTACCAAAAGCATCTAGGTTAACCAATAAAAACATTATTTATAATCAATATTTTTATCAGAGAATATAGTACAAGGAATGGTTTTGGTTGTTTGAAAACTTGAGAATTATTTCAAAATTATAAAAAACAATACAGTAAGGATGGATTTCATTTTAACAGATATGATAACCTTTTGCTAGGCAGTATGTTCAATAAAACAGATTAATGACTGTTTAAACTAAGTCATGTGGGGAAGGAGAGATTGGTACCCCACAATATAAACTGGGTAAAGATAGGCAGAAAATGCTACAGAAAAATGGCTTATCTCAATATATAAAACAAAGGCCCCCAAAGAAAGTAGAGTATTTGAAAATATTATTATTGAATGCCGGAAGCTTAAAACATAAAAAAGATGAACTTACTCCAATATTAAAAAAAGAAAGTATAACCATTTGTGCAGTAATGGAAACATGATTTACTACTGATGACTGGGGCATTGAGATACAGTACCAGGATATAATGTGTTCCACAAGTAGATATAAAAAAAAGGGGAGGGGGAGTAGCGTTATATGTGGTGGATAATATAAGGGCTAGTGAGTTACACCCAGAAATTACTGATCCAGGTAATGAATGTATATGGACTAAAATATACATAGATAATAAAATACTAGTGATTGGATTATGTTATAGACCTCCAAGTCAAAATAAAGATGGGCATGATTCCTTTATTGAAACCATTGATAAGGTGGGGAGGATGGGGATTATCTATTACTTGGAGATTTTAATTATCCAAGTACTGTATAAATTTTGAAACTAATACTGGGCATACTGCTTTGGAAAAAAGGTTTCTAGAAATGTTATTCCATAAAAATTTGGAGCAAATTGTTAATGTGCCTACCAGGGATAAAAATATTTTTGATATTATATTAACAAACATGAGAGAATTTGTAGATAAAGTGGAGGCTAGAGAACTACTAACTGATGGGGACCATAATATGATACTAACAACCTTACATATACTAGACAAAGGGTTTGTGGGTAAAACCACTCTGCAATGTTACAATAGAACTGATTACAAGACTATAAAAGAATATCTCAATTCATGGGATTGGAATACAGATTTAGAAGGTAAAACATTGGAACAAATGTCGAACATCATAAAAGATAAATTAAAATATTGTTTAACTCATTATGTACCCAAAATAAAAAAAAAATATACAATCATAATACAAGATTAACACAATGGTATAGTAAATAAATAAAACATAAATTAAAGCAAAAAAGAAGGGCATAGAAGAAATATCAAATGCAGCCAACAGAGGTATCCAACATAGCATACATGGAGTTAAATAAGACATGTAAAAGACTAATTAAAAAGGCAACAATGGAGGAAGAAAACAAGATGGCAATACAAACTAAAGGCAACAGGAAGAAGTTCTTTAACTATATTGGAGGATTAAAGGGCAGAAAAAATACAATTGGACAAATAAAGCCTGGCATCAAGTACTTAGTGATGGAGAACAAATAACAAATGAATTTAATAATTCATTTGTTAGTATATTTAAGGATGAATTAAATGGTACAGTCCCCACTGAGTCACAAAAAAATCCTTGAGCCAAAATGTTGGATATAATATATGAGATAGTAGATAAGGATGTGGCTATAAGATTAAAAAAATTAAAAACTAATAAGTCTCCTGGACTAGACCCAAGATTGTTAAAGGAAGTGGAAGATGAAATAGCAGGACCCCCTTATTAAAAATACAATACATCACTAAAGGATGGAAAAACAACCCATAAGTGGAGGATAGCAAATATAACACCGATACTAAAAAAAGTAGTAAAAGTAATGTTGAGAATTTTAGACCAATTAGTCTGACATCCATTGTGGGCAACATTATGGAGGGTATAGTTAAGGATATGATGGAAAATCACATATCAGTAAATGGACTATGGGACATGTCGCAGCAATGTTTTGTGAGGGGCAGATCATGTTTGAAAAATCTTATACAGTTCTTTGAAACTGTTAGTGCTGCCCTTGATAACGAATTGCCAGTGGATGCCATTTACTTTGACTACTCAAAGGCATTTGACTCAGTGTCTCATAATACATTAATTAATCAACTACAATTGATAGGATTGCATCCCGCTTTAGTCTCTTGGGTTAAATCTTGGTTGGGGAACAGGCAGCAGCGTGTTTGTATAAGTGGTTATACATCTGAGTGGGTATCAGTGACAAGTGGAGTGCCGCAGGGGTCAATTTTGGGGCCATTTTTATTTAATGTACTAATTTCATCTATTATTATTATTATTATGAAGACATCTGAAGATGTTTGGATTTCTAAATATGCAGATGATGCAAAAATTGGAGTGATAATACATGACAGATCATCTGCAGTTTCTTTACAGAATAATATAAATGAACTGGGAATGTGAGCACTTAAATATGGATTGAAATGTAATATTTAAAAATGTGAGGTAATGCACTTTGGGCATAACAATCTTATGACGGAATATATACTCTGTGGCACTACACTCAAAACAACTGAGACCGTAAAAGATCTAGGAATTCATATGACAAATAAATTGACTTTTGATTATTATATTCAGGAAACAGTCAAAAGATGTAACTAAATAGTGGGAAGTAGTATGAGAAATATTAAATTTAAAAAGAGAGAAGTTATAGTGCCACTTTATACGACCTTGGTAAGGCCCCATTTGGAGTACTGTGCCCAGTTCATATCTGTGCAAAATAACAACAGCAAGAAACAAATGGAGAGGGTTCAGAGAAGGGTGACCAAAAGGATAAGAGGAATGAAGGGAAAGGATTATGGAGAGAGATTGGATAACTTTGGAATGCACTCATTTCAATACAGGAAGTTAAGAGGAGATTTATGTTATGCTTACAATGCATTTCATAATCAACAATTGGATGACCTCTGGTCTTTGTAGTTCAGAAAATACAAGGCAAACTGGGACACACTATTTGAGATTAAGAGGGGAAACACCTAAAATAAAGAAAAGAGGTGAATGGTTTAACCCGAGGGTGGTGGGTCCTTGGAATGCGCTTCCAGAGTTGGTGGTGACTTCCAGAACACTTACTCAATTTAAAATACAGTTGGACAATCACATGGGGGATAGGAAGACAATGTATATCCACTGATATGTGATAGATCATCATGGCCATTTGCCAATAGACCTGTATAATACTATAAAACTATGTTCCTACCCCATTGGAAAGTAACCCCAGTGTCATTTACTGTACACTCATGAAGCTGTTAAAGTTGAAAGCAGGATTAAGATGATACAAGAAAATGGGGTCCACTCAGTCTACAATCCATGGCACAGGAACTAAAAACTGACTTTGTTACTTTCCCAGATATTACTATACCAGATGTAAAAAAGGAAAACACTTTGAAAAGTGTTCCTTTGGAAATTCATTCACAAAATTTCCATTTTAGGAAAATAAGGGTGAAAGATGTTGCAAACAAAATTAAAAAACTCAACCCCAGGAAATCCCACGGTTCAGATGGAATCGAAATCAGATTCATAAAGGATGCCCGTGAAATAATTACTCCAGTATTAACAAAAAATTACAATCAAAGTTTAATGGAAAAACGATTTATGGATTTATAGAAGACAGCAAAAATCATTCCCATATTTAAAGGAGGGAACTCAAACGACCCTTCAGACTATCAGCCAATAATGCTTCTCTCCATTCTCTCAAAACTAATGGAGCGGTTGGTTTATAACTAACTGTACAAGTACTTAGAGAAGTACTCGAAGTTGACCCCATTTCAGCATGGTTTTCGGGTCAGACACTCTACGGGCACTGCATTTGTGGACTTCCTAGACAAAGTAGTAATTGTTATGGATGCCAGGGAGTCTGCAGATGCAGTGTTAGTTGATTTGTCTAAGTCCTTTGATTTAGTCTACCACTTCATCCTTTTTGAGAGACTAAAGGGAATTGGATTGGCTTCTGGTCCATTAAAGTGGTTACAATCATATCTGGGGCAACACACCAAACAAGTGGAAGTTGGTGGTCAGTTATCGAGCCTGGGCTATGTGACTAGAGGAGTGCCCCAGGGATCAATCCTGGGACCCCTACTATTTATGATCTATGTAAATGATTTGCCAGGTGGTTTACAAAACATCCAATTAAGGCTCTATGCAGACAATACTGTCTTACCTGCATCAGCAAAAACCCAAGACCAGATCTTAGCAAGGCTCCAATTTGATTTCAATATATTCCAAGATTGTTTTTTGAAGTCTAAGTTAGTATTGAGTAGCAAAAAGACACAGGTTATGTGCTTCCATAGTAAAAATAAAAAAGCACCATCTCAACTGGAAATTTTCTTAAGAAATGGCCAATTACTTATGAACACATCACAATATAAATATTTAGGTATTATTATTGACACTTCATTAACTTTCAAAACCCATATAAACTATGTAACAAAAAAAGTTAACATGAGAATAGGCACCTTGAGAAAGTCAGCCTCAATTGTGCCTTTTCATACTCAGAAAA
Source organism: Neoceratodus forsteri (assembly GCA_016271365.2). Taxonomy (NCBI): domain Eukaryota; kingdom Metazoa; phylum Chordata; order Ceratodontiformes; family Ceratodontidae; genus Neoceratodus; species Neoceratodus forsteri. The sequence goes on from CM057449.1 coordinate 1,608,518,577, forward strand.
CAATAGCTAATCAATTGATACTTCCAATCTTGGAGTATGGAAACTTAGCCTATGGCTTTGCTGGAACCAAATTATTAGACAGGATGCACAAGGTATACATCTGCCTAGCCAGATTTGTCTTGAAATGCTCATTCCAGACACCATTGTGTAATGTATAACTGATTGGCTTGGGGCAGTTAGCACACCCGGTAAAAAAAAAAGCAATATGCAAAATTGATATTTAAGGTCAGGGAAGGCTTTATTAAGGGAACCCTAAGTATCCCACAAGAAAATGAGGGGTTGACCATACCAGCTTAGGGAAGTTGTTCATAAAGGCTTAAACATTCTGAAAAAAAGAACCTGATTTGGCCTAATGACCTTCAAGTATTCAGCTGCAGTTCAATGGAATCAAATTCCTCCAACAATAAGAAATCAATCTAGGCTTACCACCTTTAAGACAAAAATGTATGTGTTTTACCATCAAGAATGTACTTGTGACTAATCAACCTATTTTGTTCTGCTAATGTTTTGTATTGTTGGTAATAGCGCTCTATTTTGTCATGTTCAATGTATTAATGTTACATTTTTTACTGATTACTATCTGTATGAATGTGTACAGGACAACTTTGTAGACAGGCCCTATTTTGGACCTATAGTTTTATCCTGTTTAAAAATAAAATTTTAGCTAACTAACTAAATCTATCTTTAATCATTCTTGTTCATTATTTCAAATAAGCAAGTGAAGGAAATTTACCTGTACCAAACATGCTGTCAGGATACATTTTAAATGTTTACTGGTTATTTCTGTGTAATCAACACATTTTTGCAATTCTGCCATGATTCCCCACCATATCAAATATAAATCTATCTATCTATCTATCTATCTATCTATCTATCTATCTATCTATCTATCTATCTAGTCTCAGTTAACTTCCTATACAGGTCTGGTTTATTGAAATATGGATTTTTCTCACTGGATAGTATAAACTTTTTTTTCCACTAGGCAAGATACATGTTTGCATAGTTTGGTTCCAGGGTGGCACTTACGGCGGTATCCTTCTCTTGATGGTAAAACATCTGCAAAAAAGTTGAAGGCATTATTAGTAAGGACTTTTACTGTCAAGCTCATAAGAAATTCAACAAATGCTAGGTTATTGTTTGTATGTGTGTACATGGCTTCCATTAGGGCCTCTTTACCACCATCATGGAAAGCATCATGATGGCCATGCTGGGCTGACCATCTCCACAAATTGCTGCCTTGCAGAGTTCAGCTGTTCTTAACCCTGTTTTTTAACTGGTTTATTTTGTTCTATTTTGGTTATTTAGATGGCAGTCCATGATTTAGTTAGTAATACTATAGTAAGGGGTGTAAGTTTAGTTTACCTTGGGGAAAGTAAGGGTAGGTGAGGAGTTACATTTTTCTAATTTTAGTATAAGGCAGTATCCCAGTGCACTTTAATTAACTTCATTGAGTATATGGAGCAGTTGCTCAGTGACACACCTGTGGTTGGTGGAGCTTCTGTGATCAGATCCCTGGTGAGAGTCTCTGTTGTGGATGATGCTGTCTGGTCCTTCTTCGAGGGGCCCAACTGAAGATTTTTGCCAAGAGGACCTGCAGTTGTTGAGAGGAGTGGGATTCAGACTGTTGTACCAGCTGATGAACTGACCAATTTGAAGCAAGCTGCATCGGCGTCTTGAAGGTTGGCAGATTGGCATGTGGATTGGTGTGCTGCCTGGTGGATTGAGCAGCCTGATGTGTGCTACATCAGCAGTTTTTTTTAGTTTAGTTAATACTTAATTACTTAATATTGCAACCAGGCACAAAGGTACAGGTTGAAGTCATATACAACATAAAAATATAAATATTTACATATAGCAGATCCAAAATATAAAATTATACAATTTAAAAAAAAGAAAAGAATAAAAAAATAATATTCATTTCACCACAATCAAATATTGAGCAAAGATTTACTGTAAGTTTGAGTTTTTACCAAAGGTTTTTCCTACATCTGTCTTACTTCGAAGATTATACCCAAACATATTCTTGATATAAGTAAGCAATGCAATTTATGGTCAGGCTCACACATTTTTTAAAAACCTCTTTAGTCATTTTTTTCTTTTTTAGTATCTAACTTATCAAGCACACATTTAATCAAGGTTTCCCTATAACTCACATCCCACCCATCAATTACTCTTATTGCCATTTTTTGTACTGTTTCCAAATCTTCAGATTCAATTTTGGTGAGGCCACTATGCCACATAGCAGCTCCATATTCAACCACCGATCTAACCACTGTAGTAAAATAATAAACCAAATATGATTCATTCAAACCTGCACATCTAATAACAGTTAAAAAGTATAACCTACTATTTGCTTTCTTTACCATGCTTAAAACCTGTTCTGCCCAAGAAAAATCATTCTGAAAAAATAAATCTCAAATATTTCACTTTTATACTACTTCTACCTCCTCACCCCGAAAGACAATCCTTTTATCCCAGTCCATTTATTCAGCTTACCAAAACGTATTTCTTTGGTTTTTGTAAGATTGATTTGTATAAAATTCTTTTTAGACCATATTTCTTTATAATCTAAATCACTTTGCATAGTACTATCTTCAACATTTTCAAAAAATATCCAATACCGTAGCATCATTTACATACTTTATACATGGGCCCTTCGTGTCTAGATCATTTATCATAATGAAAAATAATAATGGCCCCCACTCTAGTTCCCTGAGGGACCCCACCACATATACCCACAACCTCAGATTTCATGCCTTCCATCTCAGTCCATTGTGATATTCCCTGCAAAAAACTGGCCACCCATTTTTCTATACACTCTGCCACATGTAAACTTTGCAATTTTTGTATTACCATCCCATGATCAATAAGATCAAAATCTTTTTTATAATCTACCAAAATAGCCCTTACATTATTTCCTTTATTCCAAGCTTTCATACTTATTTCCAAAACTTTTAAAGCAGCATCAGTAGTTGAGCAACCCATCAAGGAAGCAAACTGATTTTTGTCCAAACCCCCCTCCACAACCTCCATAAACTATCTACAGATAAACATTTCACATACTTTAGAAACCGTACATGTTAAAACAATTGATCCAAAATCCGTGCACATATTTTTAGGTGTCACAATTTTAGCAAGGTGAACACTCTTTGCCTGCTTCCACTGCAAAGGAATTTCACCACTCAACATTGATCTATTTAAAATATGATGCACCCATGATGCAAGCAAGTCAGCACCTTCCTTCCATATGCAATTTGGAATAGCATCAGGGCCTACAACCTTATTTGTCTTAATCTTTTTTTAATTCCTTTGCTATTTCTTCCACAGGTACTAAGTACTTATGGGGGACCATTACTCCTGAAATATCCTTCTTTTCCAATGGGAGTAAATCTTTACTTACTTTACCAAATAGTCTATTTAAGCAGGTCAAAAAGGTAACACCTTTGTCTCTCTCAGAATAACTGCACATTTGCTCCCATCTTTTTAGTTGGTCACCTCATTTTCCTATTCCCAACAATCCTTTTGTACTTTTCCACCACTTTCTCAGGTCAGATCTCCTTAACCCCTCCAATTTCCTTTCATAAAAATTCCTACAAAACCTCTTTCCCATGCAATTTAACTGATTTCTCAACCTATGATGTACAATAAAATCATTCCTCATACATGCTGCTTGCCTTTCATTTATCAGCTCAATGGCTTGAAGCATGGTGGACTGTTGGGCTGCTGTAGTGTGCTGGCACTTGCCGTGGTTGCCATGTAACTGGTGACCGGACTGCTGCTGGTTGGTGCTGGACTGTCAGGCTGTGTGGTGGGCTGGTCTCTGCCATAGTTGTCATTTTGTTTGGTGTTTGAACTGCCTGCCAGCAGCTAGTTGAGGGGAGAGACTGAGACCCGCACACACTCTGTGTGCCATGAACTTCCTGGCTGAAGTCACAGGACTGAGCTGCGGAATATTGATTGTACTCCAGGTGGAGATGGAAAGGACTGGAAAAGAACACAAGTGATGTAGGTACTTTTTTGACTATTCTATTGAAGATCCAATTCAGGATCTGGAATTTCTATAAGCTCCACTGCAAGTATTTTGAACTGAGATCCTGAGTAAATTCCCTTGGAGTAGTGATAGTATTCTATGGGTTATAATTACATATCACAAGTTTTTTTTATGAAGGTCATGAGAGGGCCTGTTGTTGAAAGGATCACTCATTTCAGATTATCTGCTGGGTTTTTTTTGGATTGACCAAAAAGGGTGAAAGTCCCTAGGTCTATCATGAACATTTTTACATTTTCTGGGTAGTGAGAGCTCAGATGTAATTTACATCAAATTTTCTGATTTGTGCTTGGAATTAATGCACTGTGGACTCTGAACAAACTATAGGACTGCCTAGGATCCAAAAAATTAGCATTTTTGGACAAGAAGGGTCAGGAAGTCTTAGCGTGTGTGTGCCTGTGTGTGTGTGTGTGGCTGGGAATGATGAATGTGGTTGTATGGTAGATGTGTTTAAGTCTTGGAGGGATTAAATTGTGCTTGAATTGGGGAATGGATTGGTTATTTATGTGGGGGGTTGGATTTTACTGAATTTGGGTTTTTAAATTGTATAGACAGTTAGGATGTATTGGGGGTTTCAGCCATTAAAGCAGCAGTACTAGATAAAAATAATCAGATCTTTTGCAAAAGTTTGTCCCTTGTGCTCTTTGGAGCACTTACGTGGTAATCTTTCTTGTTTTCTCTGTATTATCACCCCGTAATTTGCTCCATTTTGTCTTTGTTTTTGTTTACATTTCTCCCAACCGCCATGTTGAACTGGAACCCTCTGCTGCCAACCTCACTTGTGCATGACTCACAGTACTGCACAGGGACAGTGGGAACATGCAGCATTGGGTCCCATGGAAGTAAACAGAAGATATGATGTGAAGTGAGAGGGGAGCTCAGCTGCAAATTAGGCAGCAGCCATATTTGCTGTAGATGCACAACAATGGAAATCAATTTTAAATATGTAAAAAACTAAAGATCACCAGAAAAAATATTTACAGATATGGAACCTGGAACTATGGCTGCATGCTTCCAGTCAAAAAGCAGAATTTTGATAATCACTTCCTGATTATATACTACTGCTGATTAAAGGTGCAGTTACTTAGCGACCCATCTGCATGACTGCAAATCTTTGAGCTCCCCTACTTACCTGCAGAAATATATGTAAGGTGCAGGGCTTTGGGTATTGTATGTGGTCAGAGGTCTGGGCAGAGAGGTATGTGAGTAACTGCTGGGGAGTCAGAAATGTGGGTGGTGAGGTCCAAGGGGTGCCCTGAAGCAAAAGGAGTACTGGAAAGGGGTCTACCCTGCCTGGCCCCACACCTAAGGGCTCCACTTTAGATAGCAGGCAGGTGATTGTTGGTCCAGCAGCTCCCTCTCATCTGACCTGGGCTATGTTGTGCAATGCCAGGTCAATGACGGATAATACTGCTTTAATAGAGGGCTTTTTCTCCTCAGTAGATCTGGCTTGCATCAAGGAAACCTGACTGGATGATGCTGCCCCTATTTTAGAGGCAGCAATTCCATCTGGATAATCCATGGTACACACCCTGAGGAAGGATCGCAGTGGTGGGGGAGTAGCCATTCATTTTAGAGCCAGCCAGAGCCTTGCGGTGCTACCACTGAGTTCTACTCGGTAATTTCAAAGTGGTGCCATGTGAAGAGGTCCTGGTGCAGGCTACAGGATCCTTCTAATATACTGGCCACCAGGTAGGGAGAAGGAATTCCTGCAGGAGGAAAGGGATTTCATTTCTGGCTTGTTGTTGGAGTCTCCCAGATGGTTAATTCTGGTGGATTTTAATGCCTGGATTGACGAATGACTCTCATCATTTAGTTGTAACCTCCTTCATGCCATGGAAGTCCTGGGTCTGTTGCAGGTTGTTACCTCAGTGACCAACTCGCATGGGCACACATTGGACCTGGTGTTCTCACTGGATCTTGTGGCCAATGATCTCACAATTGATCTGGTTGCTTGGTTGGATCATAGCACCATGGGGTTCATGTTTTGGGTCCCCCCTGAGGGTTCACCCTTTGTGGAGATGGTCCAGTACTTTTCTTTGTGGGGATTGTCCCCAACAGGACTACAGGCTGTGCTGGACATATCATGTGTGGAGACTGCATGCATGGTAGGTGTGGAGGAGGCAGTGGCAGCCTATAATAGAGCTGTCGCTGTGGTCTTTGCTTCTATCATGACCATTCATGTCCAGCTCTTATCTACTCACCAGAAGCCACCCTAGATTTGATGGGGAACTCAGAGAGTTAAAGATAAAGGGCCAGCAATTGGAGCACTGAAGGAGGTTGGGACTGACAAAGGACAAACTCTTTTTGAAGTCACTTTTTTGTCAGTATCAAGGGGAAATCTCCTGCAAAAAAGTCAGATGTTCTGTCTAGGGAGATTGCTGCAGCAAGGAACTGATTAGCTCAGCTTTTCTGTATGGTAGATGGGCTGTTGCACCCAGCCTGTCTCTGTACTAGAGGAGCTAGTTCAAGCATGAGGTGCAATGAAATTTCACTGTTCTTTGCCAACAAAGTGTCCTCTATCAAGACTGAGATCTCCTCCAGTGTTGCACAAAGAGCTTGTGGGATCAGACCAATGATGTGCTGGTGCACTTCTCTTTTGTGGGATGAGTTTGATCCTTGTTGAAGTGGATGATTTGGTTGAGATAGTCTTGAGGCTGCAACCTACCCATTGTGATCATGACCCATGCCCCAGCCAAATTTTGGTTGGATGTGTGGGCCTGCTCAGTTTTGAGGTTGCTGACATTGTCCATTGTTCCTTGAGGAGCAGGCTCTTTCCAGTGGCCTTGAAAGAGGCCTTGTTTAGGCCTCTTTTGAAGAAACCCTCATTGAACATGAGTGTCTAACCATCTACAGACCGGACTCAAACCTCCCATTTTTAAGGAAGGTTTTAGAAAAAAGGGATGGACGTTCAGCTTGAGACTTGACTCCACACCTCCACCACTTTTGAGTGCTTCCAGTCTAGATTTAGACCTGGGCATATCACCGAGACTGCCATGGTGAAGGTGCTGAACCATCTCCTAATAGTGAGGGATAAGGGAGAGTGTAACATTGTGGTTCTTCTGAACCTCTCTATGGTGTTTAACACCATGGATCATGAGATGTTATTGGACCAGCTGTGGAACTGGTGTGGACTAACTGGAAAAAGTCATCAGCTGGTTTAGGTCCTACCTTTTGGGCAGAGTGCAGAGGGTGATGATGGGGTTATCCTCATCTAGCCCAATGCTTCTGCACTGTGGAGTTCTGCAGAGATCAGTCCCATTGCTTCTGTTATTCATGGTGTATATGGTGCCATTGGGAGATGTTGTTATCAGGAGCTATGTGCTGGGTTTTCATTGCTATGCTGATGATACCCAGCTATACATGTCCTGCACTCCTGGAAATCAGATGGCAGCCTTGGTGTTTAACAACTGTCTGGCCAAGATCCAGAACTGGATGATGCAAAACTGGCTATAACTCAACCCCGACAGGACAGACATATTGGTGGTGGATCTGGATCATTGTCAAGATGAAGGCTGGTTGGCGAATGATCCTGGGCTTAGACTGGGAGATGTTCCACTGACCCCCTCTATTCAGGTTAGGGATCTGAGCTTGGTCCTTGATGACAGTTTGACAATTGATGCTCATGTGTTGGACATTGCTCAAAGTAGTTTCTATCATCTTAGGAACATTGCCCGGATCTGAGCCCTGATACCAGCTGATGACTTTGCCACCCTAATACATGCCTTCATCATGTCTAGGTTGGATTACTGCAATGTTCTGCATGTGAGCCTATCTGGGGGCAACCTCCATTGCCTGCAGCTGGTGTAGTAAATGACATCCAGGCTGTTGACCGGTGCACCGAGATTCGACCATATAACATCTGTTCTCTACTGACTGCACTAGTTGCCAGTGAGGTGGAGGATTGCTTTCAAGGTCAGATTACTGATGTATAAAGCCCTGCATGGCTGGGGACCAGACTTCCTGCAAGATCTCCTTGTTCCTCATCGCTGGGCTCACTCTCTCTGCTCCTCTGAGGGTTGCCTCCTGGTGGTTCACAAGGCTAGGCTGTGGCAGTTGGGAGACTAGGCTTTCTCTATCACCACACCAGCCCTGAGGAACTCACTGCCAGGTTATTTGAGGGAGGGCCCCTCGGTGGAATCCTTCAGGAGAGGACTGAAGACTTTTCTTTTTTGCCAAGCATATGATTTCATAGAACTGAAAATTATACATTTTGCTGACTGTCTTATTTTAAGGTTGTTTTAAGTTAGATATACAGTACACAGTTTGTGTTTTTATTTACTCTGCAGTGTCAATTTGTTGATTTATGGTTGCGTACAACGCTCCGAGCCTCAGGGATGGGGCGCTATATAAATAGTTCCTATCTATCTATCTATCTATCTATCTATCTATCTATCTATCTATCTATCTATCTATCTCTGCCTATCACGTTGTATGTTCTTGTACAGTAAGTAGTAGTAGTAGATGCTTTTATTTATTTTGGGCATCCTTCCACGAAGACTCAGGGCACCCTTACAAATATAAACAAACAATGAACTTAGCACATGAATTAGTTCAATAAAATCAATAAAATTACTCAAAACAGCTCTCAAAAAATATAAATATTTCTGCTAGTCATGAATCAAAGGTGGCTCGAAATAGAAAGTAGATAGCAAGGGTTGCTAAAATTCAGTCTATTGCTACATGAACATCCTCAGACACTTCCAAAATATGGGCGATAATCACAAATAGAAGTTGGGGACTATATATCTGCTTTAAAAGTACTTGCTTGTATCAAAATTAAGATCCTTTTTTAATCAATAGGAAGTAATATGTTGCAGCTTTAAGATAACCTGTTTGACTAAGATAGCTTCTGTTTTGCTTTTAGCTTTCTATGCAGTCTTCCCCTTCTTCTCAGAGAGTTCAGAGTTTACAGAGTGCCCCTACCTTTTTGCAGCCTTCATATGGCTATTTATTGTTTTTCTGATCTAAACTCCCTGGCCTTTTGTTCTCAAAACACCACACCACACATAATTATCTGTCTTTCATGTACTTCATGAGATAAACAGGCAAGCAAAAATAAACAATGTTAGCTCAGGAATATATTAACCCCTTTCTGTCTTGAGATTAAATGTATTCTTTTAACTAACTCCTAGGTGTTAGAAAAAAGAAAAACTGTCTCCTTTTCATGGCCCGAGGAACAGCTCATGTTCTTATTTACATCTCATATGTGTTGATTACAGAACCAATAAGTCTAATTTCAAAGGGAGGTGCTCAAAATGTACTGCAGCAGAGAGCAGAAGGGAAGACAAGACAAAAAGAAAGAAAAAAAAACAATGAAAGCACAAGAAGAAAAGTGGGGAAGTAAAATATGGAGCAATGAATGGGAGGGTAATCAGACCAATGGAAAGGCCAACTCTTAGATTGTATGAGAATATGTTTGCACAAACAATTTTTGGAAAGATAGAAAGAACAGGACAGGTAAAGTATAGAGAACAATAGGTTTTCAGTAATTTTACTTTTCCTCTACAAAAATGGGACAGGGTCATGACACTGTCACAGGGAACCTGCCACCATATAGGAGGGAACATACCTGACAGGGATATCAGGACACATTTTCCCTTTTTGACACTTTATTTATTTAGTTTTTTACGGGGGGCATTTTACCAGAAGCAGTCCATCTGGATTTTGCACATGGAAGTAAGTGGAAATTTTAATTTAGCACTGTTTATTATACACCTGTCCTCTTTTGAAAACACAATGATTCCATAGATTCTATGTTCTATCTATAGAATATTTGTTTCCAGTGTGCATCGGTATCTTTTTTGGAACTAAATTTTAACATCCATATTTTGGTTTACTGCTCCAGCTTTTGTGCATTCATTTGCATGCTGTTTACATGATTTTGATTCCCTCATCATTGTCTACCCTACCAAAAAGTTTTCTATCACCTGGAAACAGACTTACTTTACTATGTAACCCCAACCCAAGGTCATTAATATGCATATTTATGAAGACTTGTTCCAGGACCAACTTAAATTTGTGTACTATACCCCAAAAGATAGTTTTTGCACCTCTAAATTTAAATAGCAACATAGTAGTTGACAGCAGATAAGGACCGCTAGGCCCTCCTTGTCTGCCCATATTGCCTGCCTGCATTGTGTGGCTTGGTGTGTTCAGAGAGCTTTTTTTGTTTTGTAGTGTTTCAAGACCAGCCAATGGGATACCTAACTTGAGACCTTCCTAATATCAGAGAACTTACCATCCAGGACCCCTCTCTGGTTCAATCTGACAGAGAGGTGACTATCCACTCAGTTATTATTGTCTCAGGTCCTATTTATCCCACTTTCAGAAATGCCTCCCAGGAGACATCAAATCAAAGGCCTTACTGATGTCAAGGTACAGAATGATGACTGCTGGGCAGACATCCACTTGTTACTGAGTTGAAGAAGTCAGTCAAATTCCTTTGACTTGACCTTTCCCTTTGAGCACTATGCTGATTCCTGTCCTAAACACCATTTTATTCCAGGAAGTGCAGTAAGTGTTCCTTTATTATTTATTCCAGCAGATTGCCTACTATAAGCATTAAGCTTCTTAGTCTACAGTTATCTGTGTTTTCCCTATCCCCGCTGTTGCTGGAAAGAACATATATAGATATTGAGAAGAGAATTCCAACCTGCTGCTTTTTGTAATTCGTAAGTCACATTCCTCTTTTTATGACAGCATAGGTGGAGCTCTGCAGGCATTTTGGGATCACTAGAGCCGTGTTTACACTGCAGTAATGATACAGACTTACAGTTGCAATAGTGCGGTCCCGACCACTTGTCACTTGCGGTCTGCCTGTCTACATGGGCCCTCTGTCCAACATTACAATCTGTGCTGGTGAGGGGCTATGCATCGGGGGTGCTGGGCATCTGCTCACCAAATGTACTCAGTGATGTACATACACATCTGAATGAGCATGTTCCAAGTCACAGCTGTATATTTTGGCAGAGATTTTACTATGTTGCAGCCCTCATTTTTTAATGGCAGCTACTTTGCTGCACTCAAGAGACTTTCTTTCTGTAAGAAATTTTGGCTCAAATCACTTGCCGAGAAGGAGACTCATTCATGACTGAGTCTTACATCAGTTCAGCTGTGCACATGCCAGAGCCATGGGGATGGACTGGGTTGCCATGGTGAAGACAGTCCATGCTGCCAACTAAGCCACTGCAAGTCACTCACTCCGCTCGGTATTCCCAGCTTGGCAGAGAATCTGGGAGTATCTTAATGAGCGGGTTACCCTGATCAAATACATGTCTACACAGTAACATTTGCACTTGAGGAACCCAAGTACATGGGTTACTCCAATGCAAATGCGACCTTGTAAACAGGGCTTAGGAAAGTGGGGGGACTGACTGGATATGGAGACTGTCTTCCTTCCTGAGTGCTTCAAAATGGACAAACATCAGTTCTTTGGTCCAGGTTATCTCATTTAAAGCTGTGGACTGTTTGTGTCTGGCTTCTCTTTCATTTCCTGTTAGCCTGCCCTCACTACATCTGGACTCTTATTTCATCTCTCTCTCTCTCTCTCTCTCTCTCTCTCTCTCTGTTTCTCTGTTTCTCTGCAGCCTGCCAAACAGATCTAAACTCATTCATGAACAGGAGTTTTTCATTTTTGCATGAATGACAAAACACATTTTCTAAAAGTGTGGAGTTTGCTGTTTGAAAAGTGAAACTGACTCTCGACATGCCCCCCCCCCTTAGCAACAGAGCCAATGAGAGAATCCTTCTTGTCCTCTCATTTACATGAAGCATCTGCAACACTGTTACTGTAAATAAATGGGTGTTTACTCACCTGGTAAAGGTGATTGTGTTGGTTAGCATCCATGGCACTCCAGACATTACCTCATGGGTTACAGCCCACCTGATAGGCTAATGATGCACATGACCCAGATCAGATTTCCAGTATATCCAGGTCCCAGGAACCCCTGCTCTCCAGTTTGAATTTTCCATAGCTGAAAGGAAGAAAGTAGGAACACAAGCAAGCAATGCACACAATAGAGACTATTAAAGATGAGATATGCAATGACAGGGTAAAATAATGGGGCCAGAGGCCTGAATTTATTGCCTATTCTGTACACACTACCTCGAACCATGGTTCAACTTGAGTTTTCTTGCAGCGGGATGAGGTTGAAGGAGTAGGGACCTCCTGCTTCTCTTCTTTCCTTTCTTGTGGGACGCTCCGATCATTCCCGAGGGAGGGCCTTGGAGTGCCATGGATGCCAACCAACACAATCACCTTTACCAGGTGAGTAAACACCCATTGTGATTGGTTGGCATCCCATGGCACTCCAGACATTACCTCATGGGAGATAAGAAGCAGTTTAAGCCTCCGGGTGGGATTCGGATGGATCGGAGGGACCGAGAGATGGGGCCGCTGCGAGGACGTGAGAGGCGAAGGCCGGCCTGAAATCCTGGAGTTGCTCTAGCCTGTAGTGTCTCGCGAAGGTGTGTAGGGAGCTCCAGGTAGCAGCCCTACAGATGTCCTCAGAAGATACCTGTGCTCGTTCCACCCAGGAGGTGGAAACTGCCCTTGTGGAGTGTGCTCTGATCCCCTGTGGCGGGGTCAGATGCTTTGCCGTATAGGAGTGGAGCACGACCCATTTGATCCACCCTGCAATGGTGGTTTTGGACGCCGTGAGCCCCTGTCATTGACCCTTCGAGACAATGAAGAGTCTCTCCATTTTGCGGATGGGTTGAGACCTGGCCAGATAGACTGAGAGGGCTGATCCGATGTCCAGAGAATACGGGGAACTGTTCCCGTCCTGCAGAGTAGGGCGGGTCAGGGTGGGTAGGTCTATGGGTTGTTCCCTATGGAACTTCGTGGGGATCTTCGGTTGGAATGCCGGGACAGTCCGGAGCCGTACTCCTTCGGGGGTGAAGGTGGTGTAGGGTGGTGTGCAGGACAGTGCACCGAGCTCCCCTATTCTCCTGGCCGAGCAGATGGACATGAGAAAAGTGGTCTTCAGGCCTACCCAGAAGAGGTCTGCTTTGGTGAGGGGTTCATATGGTGGCGCTCTTAGGGAGTCCAATACCAGAGATAGGTCCCAGGGTGTGACCCCGGTCTGGCCCTGGGTCGCATGAGTCCCACAGCCCTAGGAACCAGATTGCGTCCGGATGAGCTCCCGGTGGGTGCCCTCGACCAGACCTCTGGCCCCTATGGCTGCCAGCTGCACTTTAGAGAGGAGGGTGCTGAACTTTATCCACCCCCTGCTGTAGGAACAACAGGATAGTGGGGAGATCGGCTTGTTCCAGTACCGAGCCTTGGCGGTGGCACCACTGTGAGAAGACGGCCCATTGTCTCTCGTAGGTGGAGGTGGTGGAGGCACGATGAGACCAGAGGAGCGTGCCTACGACTGACTCGTGGTACCCGGTGGCAGATAGTCATTCCCTCTCAGGAGCCAGGCCATGAGTTTCAGAGTTCGAGGGGACGGGTGCATCACGGGACCCTGCGACAGCATGTCTGGCCGGGTCAGAATCCGGAAGCTGGCTAGAGAAATTTCTGTGATCGCTGTGAACCACGATCTTCGGGGCCAGTATGAGGCCACCAAGATGACAGTGATTCGGGATTTCCAGATTTTGTCCAAGACTTGAGGAATGAGAGGGAGCGGAGGGAACACGTATGCGCCGTCCCGAGGCCACACCTGAGACAGGGCGTCCGTGTCTGGGAGTGCACGTCCTGAACCTGGACAAGTACCTGTCCACCTGGGCATTGTCCTTCGATGCCATTAGGTCTATGGACACTGGGCCCACGTCATCTGGATTAAGCGAAACAGGTCTGGGTGCAGCGCCATTCTCCGGGATGGATCTGTTGGCGGCTGAGCCAATCCGGCCTTATGTTCAGCCTTCCGGCTAAATGGACCGCCTCAGGTGGGAATAGGGTGTTTGTGCCCAGCTCATTACCCTTGAGGTTTCCCGTGACATGGCCTTGCTTGGTACCCCCTGTTTTGCTATGTATGCCACCGTCACGTGGTTGTCTGATTTGATCAGAACCGACTGTCTCTGTATGATGTGGTGGAAGGCCCTTGGCGTGGAACACTGCTCTCATTTCAGCACGTTGATTGAGAGTAGGGCCTCCGCTGGGGACCAGGTGCCCTGCGCTGACTCGTCCCCCAGGCAGGCTCCCCAGCCAGAGAGACTCGCGTCCGTCTCGATGGGGATCGGGGGAGGGGCTTCCAGGGGAACTCCTCTTGTCAGATTTCCCGGAGTGACCCACCACCTCAGGGAATATCTCACTTCTGTGGGCAGCTGGACCGGGCGGTGCAAGTTGAACTCATTTGGCGCCCCGCTTGCCAGGATGAAATGTTGGAGTGGACGCATGTGCCACCTGGCCCACGGGACGAGGTCGATGCAGGAGGCCATGCAACCCAGGAGTTTCGCGACCTCTACCACTGTGGTGCGAGGGTGCGACCTTAACTCTCCGGCCAGTTTTCGGAGACTGCGGATCCGTGTTGGGGCCGCCTTGCCCAAGCCGTCTGCTGAGTTGATGATGGCCCGAGATGTTCGATCTGCTGGGTTGGACGGAGCTGGCTCTTCTCCTTGTTCACCACCCAACCGTGGTCCTTGAGTGCCATACGGGCGAGTTCTGTGTGAGCGTGTGCCTGATCCCTGGATCAGAGCGATGAGCCAGTCGTCTGAGATACGGTACTATGTCCAGCCCTTGTTCCTTAGCCTGGCCACCAAGGTGATGGAGACCTTGGTGAAGACCCTGGGGGCTGAGGACAGACCGAATGGGAGTGCCCGGTACTGGAAGTGCTGACCCATGATGTGGAAGTGCAGAAACCTCCTGTGGTTCTTGATGATGGGGATATGTAGGTAGGCGTCCTTTAGATCGATTGAGGTTAGGAAGTCACCTACTCTTATACCCCGTAGGGTGGACCGGACCGTCTCCATCTTGAACCGACGTGGGATCACGTATTGGTTCAGGTGTTTTAGGTCCAGGATGGGCCTGAGCTCCCCCGACTTTTTGGGTACTAGGAAGAAGATGGAGTACATGCCTTCCCCCTGCTCCTGAACTGGGACTGGTTGAATGGCCCTGTTCTGGATCAGATCTGCCAGAATTCCTTGTACCTGGTGTGGTGAGGCCCTCCTTTTGGAGATGGGGGCAGAGACGAACCATTGGGGTATCGACTGGTGAGTCAGCTCTAGGTGTATCCCTGGAGACCACGTCTCGGACCCACCTGTCCGACATGGTGGCCACCAGCGGTGGGCTAACAGAGCCAACCGTTGGGTCGACAGGGGTACATGAGGGAGTCTCGGAAAACTGAGTCACTGTTTTCCCTGAACCCTCTTCCACGGCCTCCGGACCTTTGACCCCGAGGTCTGAAGGAGGAGGGACTTGTAGCTGTTGAAGGCAGGGGCGTGTGTGAAGGATGTGGGACCCTACTCCAAAGGAGTGGTTTTAAGTAGGGTTCCCCTGCGGTTTTGGCTTTTGGTTCCGGTCGAAACCTGCATCTAGCAGCTGGTAGATGTGAGGGTCTTGACCTATTCCTTAAGAGGTCCCTACCCTCTTCCTCTGTTTCAGATAGGCCTGGAGACCTTCCCCAAATACGTGACTCCCCTTAAGGGGTAAATTTTGAAGCAAAGTCTTAGGTTCTGAATCGGCGTCCCAGAGCTTGGCATAGTGCTCTGGGCCCGATTTATGATGCAGCCGCCTAGCCTGGAGAGGCGAAGAGTCCACTGCCATGTTCAGCAGGTACTTCTGGCTGCATCAGGTACAGTCTAATAGTTCAGCCTCCTCGACTCGGGCTTGCCTGCTCCTGGAGTTCCTCCAGCCAGCGGATCTGGGCCCTCAAGTATAGATCGCCGCTGTCATTGCCTTGGCCATGGTGCCCTCGATTTCAAATGTCTTTTTCAGCATATCTTCAATTTTCTTGTCGGTAGGGTCCTTGAGTGCTATGGTGCCACCGACGCTGCAGTCTTCTTACTCAAGGCCGCCACTTGGGGGTCGATGGAGGGGGCCTTGCACCAGGCGTCGGACTTGTCGCCCTGAATCGGGTACATCTTGAGTAAATTCTTCGGTTCGGCATTCTGCCCGGATCCGTGGATTGCCATTCGGTGTGAATCAGTTCCTCAACGGCCGGGCAGACTGGAAGGTCTCTGGGATGGTGGTCCTTAGCTGGATCATAGGGTCTAGCTTGGTTCTGTCTTCTCCCTTCTTGTTCCTCCGTGGCAAGGCCCATGGTGGCCTTGATGACCTTCATAAGGCCGGAATTGTCTCAATGCGACAGTTTAGAGGGTCAGAGACAGGGTTGCCTGTTGATCGAGGTCCTCTATGTCCGAATCCAGGCCATGCTCCCTCCTCCTCCTCCTCATCGAACTCCGTCTCTTTTCTCTCTCTCAGTGTTGCCATCCTGGGGAATGCTGGGGAGCGGGTCCTCTGGCGCCGGTGGCTCTTCTGGCGGGTCTTTCTGATGGGAAGGCTCCGTGTTGGATGGTTTAGTTCTATTCTGTGTAAGTGCCTCCAGCTTCTCCATGATCTTCAGCATGAAGTTTTGCTGGCTCTCCATCATGGCCACCGCAGCTTGTTGGTTTCGAATCAGTAGGGAGCCCGGGTCCACCCATGTCGAGTTGCTGGGGCCGGGGAGAGAAGGATCTAGGGGGGGAGTTCTCTCCATTGAAGACAGCTCGTCGTCCATGAGGCAGGCTGCGCATAGCGGGCCTGGGGTTTGAGGGAGGAGGGCCGCGCTGCACGCGGTGCATTTCTTTGCTTTAACCATCTGCAAGATAAGAGAGAGAGAGATCTGAGCGGAGGAAAGAGACTCCGGTGTTTTTCCCCCTAGGCCCAGTTAGAAAGGCTGCTGTGGCAAGGGCGCTGTGTGAGGGCCCTTAGCCTGAGCCGTAAGGGTGGAGACTTCTATCCAAAACCTTTGCCACCTATCCCCAGACTGGCAATCCTACTCGGGAAGGTGGGCCCACTGTGGGAGGGGGCCACGACCCCCCAAGAGATGGGGATGGGGATGCGAGGACCTACCTGGGTCGCTGTGTGAGTGCCGGGCAGTAGCTCTGCGGTATCCTACAGAGTGCTATAGAGGGACCCGAGTGGAACCGTGAAGTCTCCCAGTTGTCTCTCTCTTTATGCCCCTTCTGGTTGATTTTTTTCCTTCCATGAACCTCAGCGAGAACAAGCTGGAGTGGCCTGGGGCCCTGGAGACCAGGTTGCTTCCCAGAGACGGACCTCCCGTTGCTGAAGTCACCAGAAACTGTGGGATTCAAATCCAGGAGGTGTCTTCTGGGAGGACCGGAGTGTGCACTTCAGGGCCTAAAAACCACTGGGCCAGACTGCCTCCCAGCTCGCTGAGAGGTGAGGAAGAGTGAGGGGGGCCACCGGGCAAGTCAGAGGCCTACGCGGGCATGGGCCCATTCATCGGGTGGAGTCTTGTCCCTGTGGCGCATCCTGGGCCTCGCATTGCTAGAGGCCTGTGAGAGAGAGGGAGGAATGCCCCAGATGGAGCGATAGTGCAGGAGGGATTGGCGTGGGCCTCAGAGGTACAGGAGGTGGCCCAGTAGTGTCGAGCTGGCCTCTCCCCCTTTCAGGTAGGCTCAAGGGGGGGAGGCATTCCTAGGCTGCGCTCAGCGATCGGGCGTGGAGATGGAGACCCAGCGGGTGAGGAGCAGAAGGCGACTCGCGGTTTGTGTAGGAGGCCGAGGCCTGGGAGGGAGCCGGGAGACGGGGAGGCTCAGAGCCTGCAGAGTCGTGAGGGAGCAGAGCCGACTCGCGAGGAGAACAGGTCGAGGCCTGCCGAGGGGAACAGGGCTGCGTGGCGGCCGTTGGAAGGTCCCAGACAAGCCGCGGAGTCACGGGGAGCAGAGGCGACTCGCGTGCTGACCAACTGGCCATGGGACACACCGGGGAAGGTCCCAGACAAGCCGCGGAGTTGCGGGGAGCAGAGGCGACTCGCAGGCTGACCAACAGGCCACGCGGGACACAAGCATGATTGCAACGACCTGATGGAGTCTCCAGATGAACCGCAGAGTCATGGGGGTAGAGGTGACTGCGGTAGATCCAAGCAGGCCGCGGGGTGGCGTAGAGGACAGGCGACTGCTTGGCCAGGATCCGAGGGGAAGGCCTCTGAAGGGCAGAGGCCGAGTAGGACCGCCGGAGTCGCTGGGAGCAGAGGCAACCGCAGGGCATTTCTGGCGACGTAGGCCTGCTAGAGGGGGCCCGTGCTACCGTGTGGGTGAAGGAGGAGGCAGCACGCTGTTTGGGC
This sequence comes from Neoceratodus forsteri, assembly GCA_016271365.2. Classification (NCBI taxonomy): domain Eukaryota; kingdom Metazoa; phylum Chordata; order Ceratodontiformes; family Ceratodontidae; genus Neoceratodus; species Neoceratodus forsteri. The sequence goes on from CM057449.1 coordinate 1,608,536,856, forward strand.
CTGAAGGGCCTGCCAGGGAAAACGAAGAATTCACTTCAGGAAGGAATCAAATGCCTGGAGAGGCTTCCAGGAACGGAGTAAAGCATATAAACTGATTTAAAAGGATTCTAGCCATGGAGACTTTCTGGGAGCCAGCAGCTCCTTCTTAAACAATAGGTATAAAATGCTATCCATAATTCATGAATACCAGCACATGAAAAGGCTAAATATAACACATTTCCTACCTTAAAAGATAAAGAGCAGACAGGGTTCTCTGGATGCTTCTTGCCTATTCAGATGAACAATTTAGAACTGGAGAGCAGGGGTTCCTGGGACCTGGATATACTGGAAATCTGATCTGGGTCATGTGCATCATTAGCCTATCAGGTGGGCTGTAACCCATGAGGTAATGTCTGGAGTGCCATGGGATGCCAACCAATCACAATCAATAATTTTAAACTGTTTCTTTCTTTTCAGGCCAGCCAGCTATTACTTGCTTGTCTCAAATATCAGTCTCTGGTTTATTTAACTTAGTGAAGCAGCATTAAAACTGAGAAATTAGCTACAGCTTGGTGAATGGAGAGTCAGACCAGAGACTGTGGTGCTTTCAATTTTACATGCCTATCTTTTAAGTAGTTTTTAACCAGGTATAGCACATTAAGCTGAAAGCTTTTTTACAGGAGCGACCTGGGAGCACAAGGAGGTTAAGTGACTTGCTCAGGGTCACACAGTATGCCAGTGGATGCTGTGGGATACCTGAGAATAGCTGTTTAATTACTCACATTTCCATGCCCCTACTGCTCTCAAGTTTACAGATCTGAGTTTTAACCCTTGATTATACTGGTAGTTTATCTTCAGCCTTCAATGTGGTGGCATAGGTCTGTTATTTAGTGTAAACTACCTATCTTGCCTCTTACTGCAAATGCCATATTACTTTACTGAAATAATACAGACAATTTAGATCCACAGGTTGTGAGTTTTGAACTCTTTTTATTATTTAGATCAGAAATTTATTGAGACATTTTTTCTTGATTGTGATGTCTTTGGTAAAATAAACTGTACTTAAAAAGAATGGATTGGAGGGGAATAACCTATTCTAGATTTAGAATGAATTGGATTGACATAACATCTTCTGAATTTACAAAGCATTGCTTAAATAATTTGGGTATTGTCATCATCCCTCTGGATCAAGAACAAAATCAAGTTTACCTTCTGGAATGATGTTGGGAATCTTTAAAAATGTTACTGTCTCTAGGGCAGAACCAAGAAGATCAGGAACAGGTTGTTTCTGTAATCAGGTACCTGGATACTCACTGCACACTCTCAGACTGTTGGTCATTGTGTGCCCATCATTAGGGCACCAAACCTGCAAGTTGTCTCCCCCCCATCCCCAAGGTCTGTCCCCCTGGATTTGGAATCCTAAGTAAGGGGGGGTGTGGAGTGGCACAGCCCCCCACATGAAACGTGATCAGTGACCTGCGGGATTGGCACCCTAATGATGGGGCACACAACAGCCATTGCATTTTGAGGGTGGAACCACTGGAAGGTAGCATCCTCCAGTGGCGGTGCACAGAGCCAAAACCTGTGGTGTACAAATCCCACCACAGCCTCTGACAGTCACTTGACTTACTTGTGCTTCACTCATTTCCCACCCCCACCTGTAAAACAGCAGATTCATACTGAAATTGAGACCCTCCTCCATTGGTCTGTCTTTATAGGCAGCTTAGCCAGAGCTGTAACCCTGCCCCCCCTCATAAATGCAGTGTGCTAAAAGATAAATGCTAGAACAAAGAACTTTCATATTACCAAACCTGCATGAAAATGCAGTGGTGGTTGCAAATGTATCCAAGAGAATTGTTCTTTCTTTTATATTTCAGTACACTAGGGTTCTGTTGAAACAATACTACAACTGTTCTACTCAAACCTGGTGTAAGTAAGACATACAGGAATCACAGGAATCACAAACTGTAGAAAGTTTTTTTTTTAATTTTTGTTAGAGAAAAATAAATATTTAAATGTGCTAAAACTGTCTTTGGTAAGATGCTAGCACTGTACCGAGGGGATATGGTGTCTGATCCCAACCCTGCTAATGACAGCCACTTGATGTCCATGTGCTTCCCTTTCCCCCAGCTGTAAAATTACTTTGAAGTAGATCCTGCTCTGAAAATGACATGCTTCTCCGTTGGGTTTTTTTGGCAAGCGGCTCAGCTGGTGCTGCAGGGTGCCCCCTTGGTGGCATACTGTACCTGCATGGCAGCAACTCCCCATACTATCTCATTCACTCCATGCAGAGGGGGGAAAGGATATAGGAACCTGTTCATAAGAACAAATGCTGAATTTCTGCATAAATCACATTTAAACCTATCTGATGATTGCACTAGCACAGCTGCCCGCAATTAGGCTTGATTTCCACAGTCTAGGGACTGCTGAGATCTTACAATTAGTTTTTATTCCTTGCTAACTGGATATGACCCACTGGGCACAATGCCCATTTACAGAAGTGACCAGGGAGCACAGGGTTACTGCAGATTCAGCACTGAAATTGAGAACCTTCTCCACTGGGCTGTCTTGACAGGCAGCTCAGCCAGAGCTGCAGCCCCCTCCACCCCTTGTGAATGCAGTGTACAGAAAGATAAATGCTAGAACAAGGACCTTTCCTATAACTAAACCTGCATGGAAATGCATTGGTGGTTGCGAATGTATCCAAGAAAATTGTTCTTTTATATTCCATTAAGCAAGACATACAGGAATCACAAGCTATAGAAAGGTGTGTTTTTTTTGTAAGAGGAAAATAAATATTTAAATATGCTAACACTGCATTTGGTAAGATGCTAGTACTGTACTGAGAGGATATGGTGTTCTATCCCACTTCAGCCAAAGACAGCCACTTGACTTCCTTGTGCTTCACTTACACCAGCTATAAAATTACTTTGAAGCAGATACCGCACTGAAAATGAGAAGCTTCCTGATCGGTTTTTATTGACAAGCAGCTCAGCTAGTGCTGATAGCTGCCCCCTTGGTGACATATTGTACCTGCTTGGCACCACCTCCCACATTCCATCTCATCCATTCCATGCAGAGGGTGGAAGGGATATGGGGACCTGTTCATATGATCAAATGTTGCCTTTCTGCATCAGTCACATTTAAACCCTCCTGATGACTGTACTAGCACAGTTGCCTGAACTTAGGCCTGCTTTCTGGAGTCTAGGGACTGCTGAGATCTTACAATTATTTTTTATTCTTTGCTAACTGGGTAAGACCCACTGGGCACAAGGCCCATTTATAGGAGTGACCAGGAAGCACAGAGAGGTTAAATGACTTACTCAGGGTCACACAGCATGCAAGAGGAGGTTGTGGGTATCAAACCCAGATCTGCTGAATGTACCAAGCTCATTCATAACTCAACATAAAACACAGAAAGCAACATCTCAACAATTGCACTAGTAAATCACAAGCATAACTCAGGGTGCACTTACCAGGGTGAGGTAACGCAGACAAAACACAAGGCCACGGCAGTGGTAAGAAGGTCAGCACTCCAATCAGCCCAGTTTAACAGTCCATATTATTCCAGAGCGACATGTGTCAAAAACGGGCATTCAAATGGATTTAGTAAAGCAGCATAATAATTAATTTAACAAACATAGCAGCAAAACAGGTACCTCTTCTCAGGTGAAACAGACAAAGTCATTTCTAGTCATATATAGAAATGAATTCCATAGAGCGGTATATTCATATTCAAACCTTATGTGTCCGCCATTGCTTGCAAAGCTACCTGCTCCCTGTGCACACCTGAGAACCTGACCATGTACTGACGTTTCAATGTCACAATGATGTCTTCTTCAGAGTGTGGAGGGAAGGGTCTGGGTCCCTTATATACTGTGTATAAATGAAAGTGCCTTGTGCTTATTTAAAGGTACAGTGTACAAATTTAAAAGTGTAATATACCGAACCCAAACCAAACAATGTGTACTCAGAAATACAAAAACATCCACACTAGCATATTAAACTATTCTAACTATAAAGAAATACAATTTACTTCCTTACTTACTTCCACAGGCTATTAAGCATGGCAGCTGTATATGACAGACAATTTTAATATTATTATTTTTTTCTTTTTTCTGCACTACCTATTTAGTTACTTATTTGTAGGGAATGACCGCACCTGGGGAGCGGCAGAGCCAGGCTATCAATGAATATAGAAACAAGAAATTTTGGTAGCCATCACTTGCCTAAAGGCACACATAATGTGTAGGCTCAACAAATCAAAGATAGACACTGTTTGGATTCCACTGTGTATAAAACTTTAATAATGTAGATCCACCACACAATATTTTCAAACAGGAATCACAGCTTACACACTGCATGGAATAATCCTTTGGATGAAATGGAAGTAAAAGTCCAAAAGTCCATATCCAAGCCCAAAATTCAGTTTTCAAAAGTTAAAAAAGCAGGCCCAACCCAGGCCAACATTCAGCTCAAAACTTGCAGCAGCAAACTGGAGGGGGTCCGCCTCCTAAGGTCACCTGATGCGTTTTGTACTGTGATCAGTACTTTCTCAAAGGATGACCATTGGCTCCCCAATTCCACCTTATCTATTAGTCTCTTAGAGAGACATTGTCCATTATTATTACATATAATGAGCAAACAGTTCTCAACAGTGTAAAAATGTGTATGTCGATTACTATTACATATAATGAACAAACAGTTCTCAACAGTGTTAAAATATATAAATATACAAAAAACTATATTCCTCTTAGTCAGCTACCACTAAAACATCACTAATCTATACCAAACTCATTACAGAATTCAAACATGCTCTTGCATGTTCCTCTATCCGGGTCTTAAATTGTCTTTTTGTTTTACCAATATAGTATTTTCCACACTTACATTCTGCCATATAAATAACCCCTGCTGTACTACAGGTAATGGACCCCCCTAACCCTGACATTTCTATCAGTGGCTGGATTTCTAAAAAATGTCATTTACCATGGGGTTAAATTTACAGTTTCCACATTAATGACTTCCACCCATCCTCTCTGTCAACCAGTTTTTAGGCTTATCTGGCACTGGCTGGACTGAATGCACGATCACATCTTTAATATTCTCCCCCCTCCGATACACCATTCTAGGATCTTGTGCACTAATATGTTTCAACATTTGGTTCATAGAAACCTGATGCCAATGTTTTCTGATGATGGATGTTATCTGATTGGATTATGGACTGTAAGTCGAAGCAAATGTAAGCTGGGGATCACATTTTTCAACCTAACCTTTCTCTTTGAGCAGTTCCTCCCTAGGAATTTTTTGGACCCCTTCCATAGTTCTCACCAATGTGCCCTTATGAGATATCCTCTCTTCTAGCTTCTCCGTCAACTCAGCTGTTCTCTCTTCAAAATTCATCCAGTTACTACAATTCCTCTTTGTTTGAATATACTGGCCCTTCTTAATAGCCCTCATAACATGGGGTGGGTGGTTACTACTAGCCATTAATATTGTGTTTCTATCAGTACTTTTTCTGAACAAATCAGTACCTAGTCCACCCCACTCCTCCTTGTATATTATGAGGTCTAGAAAATGTATTTCCTTTCTACTGAAACTAATACTAAAACATAAGTTCTCATTACTCCCCTCCAAGTACTTCACAAAATCAAACAGTTCCTCTTCACTGCCCTTCCAGATAATAAAAATATCATCTATAAAGCATTTATATAGATCAACTTTCTGTAAATAGGGATTGCTGGCACTTTGAATTGTTTCTGTTTCTGTTTGGCCATAAATAAATTTGCATAATTAGGTGCCAAACTGGGACCCATTGCTGTCCCTCTTGTTTGCAGATAAAAGTCCTGTTTGTAAAAAAAATGTATTAAATTCCAACACAAATGTACTTAATTGTATTAGAATCTCAGTAGGGGGTTCCTGCACTACTCATTTCTCTAAGTAATATTCCAGGGCCTGTAAACCTTCTACATGAGTTATATTAGAATAAAATGAGGCTACATCTAATTTCACCTGTATACTCTCCCCCTCCATTTCTATATCTTATAAAATCCTTAACATATCTCCCATATCATTTATAAAGGAAGGTACTTCTCTCATCAGCTCAATCAAAAAAGAGTCCACATATTTTGCCAGGGGTTCTGTCAAACTATTGTTGTCCAAAACAATAGGTCTCCCCAGTGGACTAACCAAATCTTTATGTATTTTGGGCAAACAATAGAAAGTAGCTCTAGTGGGGTACTGTACCATCAGGAAATTTAAAACGTGTTTTGTTATAACACCCTCATTTCTTATTCCACACAAATAAGCATCAATTTGTTTCTTAAAAGCATCAGTTGGATCATTTTTCAGCTTTTGATTGTATTTTTCATCAGTTAACTGTTTTAATATCTCTATTTCATATTTGTCACTGTCCATGACCACGATCGCTCCACCTTTGTCAGCAGCCTTAATGGTAATAGCTGTATTTTTCCCCAAATCATTATGTGCTTCCTGTTCTTTCTTGCTCATGTTATATGAAAGAAATGCCTATCAGTTATTTCATTTAGCACATTCAAATCCTTTTCACAGCATTTAACATTTGTAAGGCTGCCGACAAAGGTGGGCAAAAATCACAGTACGAAATGCGTCAGGTGACTGTTTAATAGCAGACAAGCTTTTTCAGCATTTGAAAAGACAGCGTATAAACTTAAGCATCTTCAATGGGATGAAATCTCTCTCAAAGCCCATTTAAAAGTTGATTGAGTACCTAGGGGATTAAGAGTTTTAAAAAAACCCAACACGTGGCCAGAGTTGAGAAGGTTTTATTGACAAATGGAGAAAAATTTGCCACAAAGCCAGCAGAGAATATATGGATTTGATTATTACAAAGAATGTGGTAATTCAACAAGACATCGAAGCTGAGTTAACAAAAAGAGAAGCAGATTTAAATTATTTTTCTGGAGCCCCACAATTTGATCAACAACTTGAGGCATTCACTGAAGGTTTACATAACTATGAAGAAAAGATAAAAACCATAAAGAAAAACACATTTAAGAAAGATAAACGGGAGTATCGTGATGGCAGGATCTTTAATTGGACTACATCTGTGAATGATCAGGTGGCTGATAATCACCAGGACCTGGCGGTTGCTATTCCACAGAACATTGTTCCCTCCACTACAACAGAACAGCTTGAAGAAGAACAGAAGCATTTTTTAAGGGAGGAAGAAGATGAACAATGTGCTGCTTTTTAAGAACCGATACCTTTTGTTCCATGGTGGAGCAGGAGATTGAAGAATCAAGAAGAAAACATATGCGGAGGAAAAGCAGAAGGAGGAATAAGAAGTAACAATTATAGCAGGGGCTGGAGAGGAGACATCACCGAGGGAGATTTCAGTAAATGTTATTAACATCTCCAGTTACCAGTTAAATGAGACAAAGAGTAATGTTTTGAAGAGAAGACTTTCGTTTACTCCCACCAAGAAGTTTGATTTATTTGAGACTGTACTAGATGTGAACAGACTGGTATGTAATTTAAGTCTGAAGGCTTTCTTGTTAAATGAGAATGAGACAAGAATAGAGGGGGAACAAAATGAAGGTGAGCAAACTAATATACATGCACAAGGAATTAACGAAGTTACAAGGTTTAGACCATAGTCAGATTTTTGCTCACCTTTGTCGTCAGCCTTACAAATGTTTGTTACATGCTGTGAAGGGGATTTAAATGTGCTAAATGAAATAACTGATAGGCATTTTTTTCATAACATGCGCAAAAAAGAACAGGAAGCACTTAATGATTTTGGGAAAATGCAACTATTATTACGATCATGGTCATGGACAGTAACAAATATGAAACAGAGATATTAAAACAGTTAGCTGATGAAAAAATACTATCAAAAGCTGAAAAATGATCCAACTGATGCTGCTAAGAAACAAATTGATGGTTATTAGTGTGGAATAAGAAATGAGGGGTTTATAACAAAACAAGTTTTAAATTTCCTGATGGTGCAGTGCCCTACAAAAGCTGCCTTCTATTGTTTGCCCAAAATACATAAAGATTTGGTTAATTCACTGGGGAGACCTATTGTTTTGGACAAAAATAGTTTGACAGAACCCCTAGCAAAATATGTAGACTCTTTTTTGATTGAGCTGGTGAGAGAAGTACCTTCCTTTATAAAAGATGCTGGAGATATGTTAAGGATTTTACAAGAAACAGAAACTGAGGGAGAGAGTATACTGGTGACATTAGATGTAGCCTCATTTTATTCTAATATAACTCATGTAGAAGGTTTACAGGTCCTGGAATATTACTCAGAGAGACGAGTAGTGCAGGAACCCCCTACTGAGATTCTAATAAAAATAAGTAAATTTGTGTTGGAATTTAATATTTTTTTTTTACAAACAGAACTTTTATCTGCAAACAAGAGGGACAGCAATGGGTGCCAGTTTGGCACTTAATTATGCAAATGTATGTAAGGCCAAATGGAAACAGAAATGATTCAAAGTGCCAGCAATCCATATTTACAGAAAACTGATCTATATAAATGCTTTGTAGATGATATTTTTATTACATGGAAGGGCAGTGAAGAGGAACTGTTTGATTTTGTGAAGTACTTGGAGGGGAGTAATGAGAACTTATGTTTTAGTATTAGTTTCAGTAGAAAGGAAATACATTTTCTAGACCTCATAATATACAAGGAGGAGTGGAGTGGACTAGGTTTTGATTTGTTCAGAAAAAGTACTGATAAAAACACATTACTAATGGCTAGTAGTAACCATCTACCCCAGGTTATGAGGGCTATTCCGAAGGGACAGTATATTCAAGCAAAGAGGAATTGTAGCAACCGGATGAATTTTGAAGAGAGAGCAGCTGAGTTGATGGAGAGGCTAGAAGAGAGGCGTATCATAAGGGACATTGGTGAGAACTATGGGAGAGGCCCAAAAAATTCCTAGGGAGGAACTGCTCAAAGAGAAAGGTTAGGGTGAAAAATGTGATCCCCAGCTTACATTTGCTTCGACTTACAGTCCATAATCCAATCAGATAGCATCCATCATCAGAAAACATTGGCATCTGGTTACTATTTACCAAACGTTGAAACAAATTCACAAGGCCCTAGAATGGTGTATCGGAGGGGGGAGAACATTAAAGATGTGATTGTGCATTTAGTCCAGCCAGTGCCAGATAAGCCTAAAAGCTGGTTGACAGAGAGAATGGGTGGTAGTAATAAGTGTGGAAACTATAAATTCTGTCCCATGATAAGGACTACGAATTTTTTTAGAAATCCAGCCACTGATAGAAATGTCAGGGTTAGGGTGTCCATTACCTGTAGCACAGCAGGGGTTATTTGTATGGCAGAGTGTAAATGTGTAAAATGCTATATTGGAAAAACAAAAAGACAATTTAAGACCCGGATTGGGGAACATGAAAGAACAATTATTAATTTGGACCTCAAAAATGCATTGGCTGTGCATATGTCGAAAGTGAGGAATAGGCATGAACATGAATTTATGTTCAAGGCTATAGAAAAGCCTTTTCTTACAAAACGAGGTGGGATTATGATAATTTGTTGCTCAGAAGAAACCAGTATTGAATCTTCTCTATGAAAGCTATGCAGCCACCAAGATTAAATGATAGAATTGAAATAAGCCTTTTTTGAAGGGTAATTAAGTGGTCTTGTATGTTTAATTGTTATCTTTTTATGTTTGTTTAGTTTTCTTATAGTGGCTTTTAATGAACTTTATTTCTACCTTTTACAGCATTTGCACAGGTGGTGTTCGCCTACCATGGTGAAGACTAAAGCACCTAACATACATCTAAGATGTTGGAAGACGTTCTTTTGAATCTATCATTAAGTGACTTTTGCAATACTTTACTGGTGCCCTATGAAGCATAGTAGGCACAGTATCATTCTATCTTTTGTATATTTTTGAATTCTGTAATGAGTTTGGTATAGATTAGTGATGTTTTAGTGGTAGCTGGCTAAGAGGAATATAGTTTTTGTATATTTATACATTTTAACACTGTCAAGAACTGTTTGTTCATTATAGGTAATAATAATGGACAATGCCTCTTTATGAGACTAATAGATAAGGTGGAATTGGGGAGCTAATGGCCATCCTTTGTGAAAGTACTGATCACAGTATGAAATGTGTCAGGTGACCTTAGCAGGCAGACCCCCTTCAGTTTGCTGCTGCAAGTTATGAGCTGAATGTTGGCCTGGGTTGGGCCTGCTTTTTTAACTTTTGAAAACTGAATTTTGGGCTTGGATATGGACTTTTGGATTTTTACTCACATTTCATCCAAGGGATTATTCCATGAAGTGAGTAAGCTGTGATTCCTGTTTGAAAATATTGTGTGGAGGATCTACATTATTAAAGTTTTATACACGGTGGAATCCAAATAGTGTCCATCTTTGATTTGTTGAGATTACACATTATGTGTGCCTTTAGGCGAGTGCTGGCTACCAAAATTTCTTGTTTCTATTACCTATTTAGGCATATGGATAATTGATGGTCTGGACTTATTTTCTATTTCTTATTAATTTATAGGTATAATAGTTTAATATGCTAGTGTAGATTTTTTTGGTTTTCTGAGTACGCATTGTTTGGTTTGGGTTTAGTATACTGCACTTTTAAACTTTTACACTGTACCTTTAAATAAGCACAAGGTACTTTTAATTATACACAGTATATAAGGGACCTGAACCCCCTCCACACTCTGAAGAAGATGTCATGTTGACTTCAAAATATCAGTACATGGTCAGGTTCACAGGTGTGCACAGGGGGCAGGTAGCTTTGCAAGCAAAGGCGGGCATTTAAGGTTTGAATACGAATATACCACTCTATAGAATTCCTGTCTATATATGTCCAGAAATTACTTTGACTGTTTCACCTGAGAAGAGGTACCTGTTTTGCTGCTGTGTTTGTTAAATTAATCATTGTGCTGCCTTACTAAATCCATTTGGATGCCAATTTTTGACGCATGTTGCTCTGGAATAATATGGACTGTTAAACTGGGCTAATTGGAGTGCTGACCTTCTTGCCACTGCCTTAGCTTTGTGTTTTGTCTGTGATACCTCACCCTGGTAAGTGCACCCTGAGTTATGCTTGTGATTTACTAGTGCAATCATTGAGCTGTTGACTCTCTATATATGTTGACTGTGTTTTTAGTGAAGTGGTGACTCACCACAGCGTGCTCCAAGCGTTATGATGGCAGCAGCAGGTACAAATTCAGATGTATTCAGTATCTCTGATGTTGAAGGAGAACAAATCGTGTTCTCAACTGAACAGATTAATGAGCTATTTAATGAAGTAAGGGTCACTAATAAACAAATGACACAGCTATCCTGGAATATTTAAGGAAAAAATATATACGATTTCAAATGCACAGTTTCCCCTCTCACAATACTGGAGGGATAAGAGAATACCAAGGGGACTTAGGATACAAAAAAATCCTTCTTTTGGTCAGGACAATAAAGTATCTATGCCTGATTGGGAGAAAGTTTTAAATAAAGGGAGCTTTGATTTAATTCTGTAGGTAATTAAAAAAACCAGAAAGGAGTATGACTCACTAACAGCTCAGATTCAAGAAATGGAAAATAAAATCAATACAACATATACAGCAGGACATTTACAAGAGTTAGAAACTGAAATGGATCAGATGATTGACAAATTTAAAAATGAATTAAAAGTTTATAAACAATGAAGTATGAGAGGGATATCAGAGACTATGCAGACTGAACAGTCTATACATGGCAAGGAAGAATGAAAGGATTCTCAACAAAAGCCATTGCAAAAAGAGTTTAGAGATGGAAATATATCCTCTGGCATGGAGAGTGACTCTTCAGAGAATAATAATAGCAGACAGCAAGAAGCTAGCGGACACAGAGGGCCTTTTTTAGAACAAGGGGAGATGTTTGAGAATGCAGGCGGGGGTCAGAACAGAGCACAGGGTCAAGAAAAAGGAAGAGGACATGTAGAGGCAAGGGCAGGAAGAAATGGGAGAAGGAACAGAGAAGGCAGAGGCAGATAGCAATGGAATGCCAATTATCCAGTTTGGAGATCTCTGAGGAACAGGAACACTAACTAGAGATTGTCAATTTAACTGATAAAATGTTTACAAATGAGCAAATTGCTGTTCTCAAATGAGGTTTGTCATTTGTTCCTTCGAATATCCTCAATTTATTTAACATCAAGGTCAATTTAGCAAAATTCTTCTGCACCTTACAGTTAACGGACATTTTTATGGACAAAAATAATACTGCAACAACTGCTAGCAGACAGCATGAAGATTCTAGTTTATGAGCTAAGTCTACATTCTGCCCCACTACAAGTAATCCTACATTACAGATGTACATGAAAGTAGTAGAGAAAGACAGTGATGCACTACTAAAACAGCCTTTTAAGAATTACAAACAAAACATTACCGTAAAATAATGAGATGCAGTAAAAGAACTTAAAAGCATGACAGATGTAATTATAAGGCCAGCTGACAAAGGGAGTGCAGTTGTGATTTGCGGATATACAGAATATATACAAAAAGCAATTTTTGCAATTGAGCAATGAGATGTTTTATGCAAAATTAGACACAGACCCTACCCCACAAATTCAACAACGAATTTCAGAACTAATAACAGAAGCCAGAAATCACAACTGGATCACTCAGCAGGAAGCAGAATTTATGACTATAAAAGAACAATGCAGACCAGCACTCTATCTTTTGTCGAAAATTCATAAGAACCGCACTCCTGTTCCAGGTAGACCCATTGTGTAATCTATTGGATCGGCCACTGAGCCTATTTCAAAATGTGTTGATTTTCACATAAAATAAAAAAATTCCTGACCTTCCATCATATGCTCAAGACACAAGTCATATGTCCAGGCTCATCAAAGACATATATGTTGACAATGAAGATATATTAGTTTGTTTTGATTTGGAGAGCTTATACACTAACATACCTCACAATGGTGGCATTAGTGTGATTATGAAGTCCCTCTCGGGGAGGTCAACCAACACAACCCAACAATCTGAATTTATTGGAAACTGTGCTCTCCTGGTTTTAGAAAATGGCTAGAATTGATTGTGAAACCTGATTGGTTCAAAACAGTTCCAACCTGGGCATCTATTTTTCGATAGACGCCCGGTGAAAAACAAGTGCCAATTCAGGGTGCCCCATTACCAACAGTATGATTGGGCACCCCAAATGTTCAAACTCCTTAGCCGCCATTTTTGTCTCTCGCTAAGTGAGCCCTACAGCAGCCACTGATCTCCCTGTCTCCACTGGAATGATACGCATAAAAGGTACAACACTTCTTGCAAGATGATGATCGCCTGCATAATCAGAAGCTAAGATGAGCAAGACAGAGAGAGCTAGATCTGCTTAAAGGACTTGTAGTTTCTTGGTTTTCCAGACTGTAGATCTAGAGATCTCTCACTTGCTCTCTCTGACACACTTGGGATCTTGCTCACTTGGCGCTTTCTCAACTCGGTATATGAATTTAAACGCAATATATTTTTAAGCCTGCGAGAGCCTCCTTATAAGTTTCACACACACACAAAAGAAAATGACAGTACCTAAATTTCACTGACTGAAAAAGGGCATTCCATTCTCCCGTTGCTGTTACTCTCATGCTCTCAGTCAGGGAAAAGAAATGGCAGTTCATAAAACTGTAAACAAATAAAAAAAAAAGACTGCAATCAAGCTAAAAAAAACTAGTTAAAGCTACTTCTGCCAATTTAGTAAGCCCAGTGTGTGTGGGGGTGTGTGTGTGTGGGGGGGGATGTTAACCATAGCAACAAGCATCATACAACTATGGGAGCTCTAATAGGACCAAGGTCCTTAAAAACCACAAGTCTAATGCAGGCGGAGGAACTTTTTTTTTCAAAATAATTGAAACACATAAGAGTTTTTATATACATAAATCTTTTTTTTTATGTACTACAGTGGGACATTTTCTAAGCATAATAATATCCTCCAGGGTGGGCAGTATTGGGGAATACCTGACCTTCCAGGGGCTATAAAGCACTCCGCCTTCAGCGTCAGGCCTCATTACGCCCCTGTGTGGTCCGGTATTCCCCAATACTGCCCATCCTGTCAGGTATTATTCCTTACTTAGAGTGCAATTACTTTATTTTGAATAACAAGTACTACACACACGTAATAGTGACCAGTATGGGAACCACTTTTGCACCTAATTTGGCAAATCTGTATGTAGGTGAATGGGAAAATCAGTTTATTTATGATCCACAATTCAGTCAGTTTTTGCAATATATCCATTGTTGGAAAAGAGATATTGAAGACTGTTTTATGGTCGGGAGTGGCAGCATGGAACAACTAAAAAACTTTGAAGAATATACCTGTATAAAAAACATAAACAGACATTTGAAGTTTAATGCAGAATGGAATCACCAACAAATACATTTTCTGGACTTGACCATTTTTAAAGAAGAAAATAAACTTAATACAGAACTGTACAGAAAAGATACATCTCGAAATACCATTCTGCAAGCTGATAGCTGCCATCCTGTACCACTTGTACACAGCATCCCTAAGGGGCAAGATTTAAGAATACATCAAACTTGTACAAATGAAACTGATTTTGAAAACAACTGTGAGGATCACACAAATATACTCTTAGCTAGAAAATATAAAAGAAAAGATATTGATATAGGTTATAAGGCTGCAAAAAATACAAACAGAGATGTATTGCTGCAGGGCAAAGATCACCAAAATGCAGAAACACCCTGAAGGTTTTGTACCCAATACTTCCCTCAAGCTGAATTACTTGGAAATATAATAAAGAAACATTGGGGTATTCTTAAGGCTGATAACAAATATGACAGCTTAAGCACTGCAGTACAGTACCAAAGATAAATTATCAAAGAGGCACTAATTTACATGACTCGTTGGTACATGCTATCTTGCCAAAGCAAATATTTACTAGCCAGTGGCTATCAAAGCCGCCAGCTGGAAATTTCAAATATGGTCACTGTGTTCATCGTAACAGTACAAGCAATTATATCTCTTTCTTACATTCAAGAAGTGGTAAAAGATATCAGATAAATTACTTTATTAATTATAGTACTGAATGTGTCATCTATGCACTATTCTGTCCATGTGATCTTATGTACATTGGGCAAACAAAGCAAGCTCTTAAATTACACATTGCAAAACATAAAACAGCATTATGAACTGGCAATGAAACATACGCAATTGCAAGACATTTTAGAGAAGCACGTCTTGGATCCCCAGCTGCTTTACGACATCTAGGAATTAAGAAGGTAGAATTGGATTGCAGAGGCGGCAGTTTAAAAAACAAATTGTTGAGACGTGAAGCATATTGGATCTTAACTTTAGAGACATTACAGCCATTTGGACTTAATGATAAAATACCACTGAACTCTTTATAAATTGTTCTGTACAGGCATGCTCTGACTGTTCAGCGGTATATGATAGACAATTTTATTATATTTTTTTTTCTGCATTACCTATTTCGGCATATAGATAATTGATGGTCTGGACTTATTTATATTTATTATTCATTTATAGATAGAATAGTTTAATATTCTAGTGTAGATGATTTTGTATTTCTGAGTACATATTGCTTGGTTTGGGTTTAGTATACTGCACTTTTAAATTTGTACACTGTACCTTTAAATAAACACAAGGCACTTTTAACTATACACAGTATATAAGGGACCTGAACCCTTCCTCCCACAGTCTGAAGAAGACATCATCGTGCTACCAAAATGTCAGCATGTGGTCCGGTTCTCAGGTGTGCACAGGGAGCAGAGAGCTTTGCAAGCAATGGCGGGCATATAAGGTTTGAATATGAATATACCGCTCTATGGAATTCATGTCTATATATGACTAGAAATGACTTTGCATGTTTCACCTGAGAAGAGGTACCTGTTTTGCTGCTGTGTTTGTTAAATTATTTATTATGCTGCTTTACTAAATCCATTTGGATGCCAATTTTTGACACGTCACTCTGGAATAACATGGACTATTAAACTGGGCTAATTGGAGTGCTGACCTTCTTCCCACTGCTGTACCTTTGTGTTTTGTCTCATTCATAACTCATTGCTGGAGGCTCCAGGCTGTTCTGCTAATACTGCACTTAAAATGAGATGCTTCTTGGCTGGGCTGTTTACTGCTAAGACAATGAGATATTTCAGATTAATAAATCAAAGTGAGGGGCCACATAAGCCAGACCTTGGGTACACAATCCTTGACATAAATTTGATTCCATACTCTGCAGCTCACATGCTGGACCTGGCACTAGAAAGGCTGTTTTGAGAATAAAATGAATACTCAAATGTGATAAAAATTCCTTTGATAAGGTGCTAGCATTGTATTTAGGAGGTAGGGTGTTTGAATCCTACCCCAGAAACTGATAGTCACTTGGTTTCCCAAGTGCTCCACTCATCTTCAGCTGTAGAATTGGATCAAAGCAGATACCACATTGAAAATTAGACACTTCTCAAATGGGCTGTTTCAACAGGCAGCTTAGCTAGTGCTGCAAAAGATACCCCCCCACACACCATGACGACAGACCCACATGTCAGTGTACTGAAAAGCAAACACTAGCATTTTGTCAATAGTTTATTGGCTACAGTTTCTATTTCCTAATAACCAAACTTGCATGGAAATGCAGCGATGGTTCCAAATGTATCAAAGAAACCAGCAACCAACTGCGTTGTTCTTCTATATATATATTTCAGTACAGTGGGGTTCGGTGGGAACAATAGCATAACTTTTCTACTCAGACCTGGTGTAAACAAGACATTCAGGAATCACAGACTGTAGAAAGGTTGTTTGCTAGGGTAAAATACTAAAATAGGCTTAAGCTACCTTTCATAAAGTGCTAGTACTAAACCTAGGAGATATGGTGGTTGAATACCAACACAACAATTGACAATCACTTGATTTCCCTGTACTTCATTCACCCTGAATTGTAAAACTGGATCAAAGCAGATCCCACACTGAACAAATTCTGGTCAGAGCCAATACAACTGTAGCAACGCTATAAGGGACTGGCACAAAGACTGTGGATGTTGCTGAGTGATGGAAGGGAACAGGAGATCTGCCATGGACTGGAAAGGGCGGGTGCAATTGCTGTATCAATGGCAGGATTTGTTATTTGTGAAGGAGCCTAACGGGAGAAAAAAAAAAAGGAAAAACTCCACCATATGTTACATTCACACTCTTTGTTTTGGTCCCTTATAATGTTACTGCATCCGTGTTGGCTCTGACCAGAATTTGTTAATCTCTACCATGACTCCACTGATGCTGTATTCTGTACATAAATTGTTGCTACTAATATCAATCACATTGCATGTTTTTTGGTGATCAGTTTTAACTGCCATGTTCTGGCCCACTGCTCCAGACTTTCTAAGTCTCTCTTCATGTCGTTAATCTCCTCGCTGTTGTTTGCCTCCCCCTTCCCCCGAGGAGTTATGTGTAATCTTCCCTCAGACATACTTTAGCATGTAATTCCATCCCAGTGTAACTAATATGCATATTAAAAAGCCCTGATCCCAGGGCTACACACTGGGGCACAACACCTGTGACCTCAGCTGAATTTGCAGAAATTAATTTTCATTTTAACTACCTCAATTCAGTTCACTAGCCACAACTCAGTCATCACTGAGCATGTTCAGTCAGCTAAAACAGTCCTCAAGCATGCCTTCTCTTACAACCCAATCAAGTGGTCTCCTGCTCTGCTTGTACTACTCTGAGATCTTTTCTTCCTCTGGAACAGGTCTACTCCTTTACAGCCACTACTTTCAAGTAAGGATTCTACAAGGTTTTCTGGCTTTGAATTTCCTCAAATTATTTCAATTTTCATGCGACCTATTTTGTGCATTGTGACTCCAGCACAATGCTCCATCCATTGCAGCATGGAAGAGAAATCCATGCCATAAGAAGTGCAATATTTTCTGATTCATTATGTCAGTTATCATTCCCATGATGGCCTGACTCAGCTTGTTGTGGATGAACCATGATGTGGACCATTATGGGTTGTTCCAGGCCGTGTACTGTACATGCAGGCAATCAACATTGCCAGGTGTGGGTTCTGAATGGGAGGATTCAGATTCTGCATGGGCTATTTCCTGCTGGAGGCTTGACTGCACAGCTTCCAGCCATGGAGAATGACAACATATCACCGACCTTAAATATAGATGTCAGATTTCTGGCTCTGATGACCAATGAAGAGAAGTGGGGAGTGACTGATCCTCACTCTCACACAGATGACAAGGATTCTGTGATGCCATGCCAACCCTTCAGTTGTTTGAACGAACTCCCAGGTATTACAATCACTACAGGTACTATAGTCACAATAGAAAGAAGAGCCAATGACTATTTTGGGAGGATTATTGGTTATGGGCCCATTCATGTTTCAGAAGGTCTTTCTTGTAAGTGCAAGGCTTCTAATGGGATACAGACATGTGGAATTTTAGCCAGAGTTGTGTCAGACCATGTTCCCTTTCAAATAGTCTACAAAATTCCAGATTGTTCAGTGAAAGAAAAATTCTGGAGGTTAAACAACTACTTACTCAAAGATCAACAGTTTATTGAAAAATAGGGAAGATGCAGTAATCCACTTCTTTCAGGAAAACAGGATATGGTAAATAATTTTAACAGTATTTGGGGCCTTTAAATTTTCAATTACAGGGGAATTGGTTTAGCTGGCACCTTGCTTAAGGGAATGAGAGAGGATGAGTGTACGAGGCTGCTTCACGAGATTGGGATGCAAGAAGAATCACTGTTAAACGGGTTCAACTTAACTCTAAGAGAGCACAATAAGCAGAAAAACTAAGGGAATGTGTGGAGAATGCCAATTTGATGGCTGAGAAACCCTCACACCTATGCTCCACTCTTGTGGCTCACTTTGCATTGAGTTCAATTCAATTTAGGTGTGAAGGGGTATGTATACAAAGGAAAGAAAGCCTACTGTCTTCTAGCTGTCCAACTAGAGCAGCAAGAGGCTAGTCACCTTATCTTGCAGTCCAGAAAGATTCAGATTCACCCATAATAACTAACCTCAAAGAGATAGCTAAAGCATTCGGCACCTACTAACAAGAGCTGTATGGAGCTGAACCTTCCCCAGAAGGACAAAATCAAGTCCTTCCTGAAAGAAGCAAATTTACTCAAAATCCATGAAGAGGTAGCAGAAGACCTTGGAGCTTCATTACAAAATTGGACATCTGCAGGGTAATCCAAACACTAATCCTAGACAGAACACCAGGCCAAAGATGGACTTGCCTCTAATTTTTATACTCTTTGAAAAGTCTGGCTAGCACCACACTTAACATCACCATTCAGTTAGGCCTTTCGGAATCAGAATTTAGCCCCACAACTCAACAATATTATCATCACCCTGCTGCCAAAACCAGGTAAAGATCAAAGTGTCACAGGTAATTATAGGCCCATAACTCTGCAAAACACTGCTCTTAAAATCTTGGCAAAACTGCTGGCTCTGCATCTGGAAGAAGTGTGGGGTCCCCTTAACAGACATGAGTAAGCGGGGTTCATGCAGGCAGGCTTTGCAAGGACCATATGTAAAAGCTTTTCCATATAGTGTAATCACTGAATCCAGGTACTCAGACACTCCTGTGGTTTTGATTTCCCTGGATATGGAAAAGGCTTTCGAAAGGATGATCTGGGACTATCTTTTCCTTAGACTTGCAAAATATAACTTTACCAAAGCATTTATAGTATGGATCAAGCTCATTAATTTATAGCCCACAGTCAAGTTAATATGCAATAGTCTTGGCTACAGGAGCTTCTAGCTGTGAAAATACACAGGGCAAGGATGCCCACTCTTCCCCTACCTTTTTAATGTATATCTTGAACCATTGATGATAACTACAGCATATTACAAACTGATAACATCAAAGGTATTCAAATCTAGAGGAAAACATACAAATTGTCATCATATGCAGGAGATATGTTGCTGCCTTTTTAAAACCCCAACTCAACCATACCCACAAGTCTCAGGGTCCTGCAGGAGTATGGGCAACTGTAAAGTAATAAGCTAAACATATCCAAAACTAGTTTTTGTCTCTGAATGGACACACCATGAATGGGGAGGTTGTGAAATGGGGGAATGGATGCCAGATTCCATCCAATACATGGCATATCAGTGGAGTGAAGCAAGCAAGGCATCCTTCACAACAATCTGCCTAAATTACAAGTAACACATATGCCGGCCCTGTATACACTGTACATCTTAAAATGGTTTAAGTGCCTTAAAATGTTTTAAATCCCTCAGCACTGTTTGCATACAGACTACAAGCCCCTTAAAATGTTTCAACAAAAATATTTTTAAACCCTGCTAGGTTCCTAGTCTTAAAACCATTTTTAAAAACATTTTAGAGCTAGCATGGTTTTGCTCACATGTCTGGACAGGAGTAAAAATGCTTTAAGCTGTAACAGTTTTTTTGTCTATTGCTTTTTGCTCCCCCATTGCCACCTCACTTTACTTTGCAATGGGGGAGACATTGATTTGTTTTTTTGTGCTCTAATTCATTGGACACGATATCTCAGCTGTTCATGTGTGTGGAGGTGTGCATGAGCACTGTGGCTCCATTGATAGCACCTCCAACCCTAATGCCAGGTTCCCCCTGTGGCTTGGCACTGCCACCTGGCCTCCAGTGGATGGTAGCAAAGAGCTGGGAAAACCCCTCGTCCATCCCCAGAGAGGAGAGCTGCCTTGCAGGTGGTCAGTCTGACTCCTCACCCCCCCACTGGTTGACCCCTGATGGCCCAAACTCAGTCCAGAACCTGGGTCGCTGGCATGGCATGATGTGTGGTATCCAGTGACTCAACCCTCAGTGCCACTGGGCTGGCGTAAGTTGTAACAGTTGAACTAAAATAGTTCTAGATGCAGTGTGTACAAGCAAGAACAGTTCTGTGAGTTGGAATTAACATGCAATAGTTACAGGGAGAACAGGTTTAACACCAGCAGTGTAGACACAGTAAACTGTTATTAAAAAATGGTTACTGGACAGTATGGATGCACTGAAATGGTTTAGCTGAACTGGTTTTAAAAATAATTTTCCAAAACATTTCTGTAATGTGTGAAGGACCTTAAAGAGAAACTGTTAACTCCCACAAGACTCACAGTGTCTCTAGTTTAAAAAGCACATGTTATAACTGCTCAGTTTCTGCAGAGATTGCTAATGTAGTTGGTAGTTGGATTTTAATTCCTTTTTTTCTTTTTAAAAGTGAAAAACTGATTGCCCACCATACTTGTGTTAGCACACAATAGCTTGTTCATTGTCCTTGATCAACTTTCAGTGCATTGTTCCTGGACTTGGAAACACCCCAACACAGTCTAGCCACTCATGATGTAGTGGGAGGAGAGAAGACTGCTGCATGGTTAAATAAAGTGATTGATTGATTGAAAGTGATTGATTGATTGATTGATTGATTAACCAAGAGTGGCTGCACTGTTAAAAGGCATTCCTAATATTCAGGAAGTATGCAATTAGAGTAAAGGAAGTATTTGAACCAAAACAAGGATCGGTGTAACTACACCATTAGCATGCATTTCAGTTCTACTAACAAAGGAAGTAGATAAAACAACCAACAACACCAATGAACTCTAGAGAAGGTAAGCAACCATAAAATGGGACTTTTCAGTTAGAAATAGTATGATACAAAAAGGGTTGACAGTATCCATTTACGATGAACTAACACAGGCGGAGATCCAGACCCTGATCCCCATGGGCTGGAATCCACATAATTAAAATGAATGTTTTTCCAGTTGTATTGTACCCATTGAGCACAACTTGCCTGATTCTGACACAGACATGGTTCAATTAGTTGAGGGGAATAATTACCTTCTTCCTTTGGTATGGGGATCCCACCCATAAGTGCCAACAACAAGCTTACACCTCACAGTCTGTTGGGTGGGCTACAATTACCAGACTTTAAACTGTATTACTTAGCCACTCATGTGAGTCACTTCTCTTGCTGGAGGAATGGACTCACAAATGAAGAACTCACTAGTTACGACCACTAATGGAAATGGAATGAACTTGATTTGTGTAAGCTGGGTGAAATTTATCTTCTGCCAGCAAAGTTCTGTTGATATGCTGATTTCACTTCTGTGAAATTTTATGAAATTTCCATGAAGAATTCATGAACTTTTGCCAAAATTGTGATTTCAGTTATTTCCATCTAATTTCAAACACATTAGTCCACACTACAACAGATTCTGGATGCTGCAGTTACCAAAGCCCATACAAATGTGAACTAAGTTTCAGATCTCTGTCTTTACAGGTGACTGAGCTATACTGTAAACCTCCAAATATTTGAACATTTTAAACTTATATTTCACACTAATATAAACTGCAGAATTTTAAGAATATGTGTCCCAGTTGCACCACAGTTTTTAACACTGACTTTGCCAAGGCCCACACAGACATGTACTAAGTTTCAAAGTGGTATCTTTAAAGGTAACTGAGTTATAAGCCTAGAAACCTTTATACATTTAAAATTACATTTTGCAATTATGTAAACTGCAGAATTTTAGGACCCTATAACTTTAAAACTAGAGAATGGAATATTTCACCAATTTTGCTAGGTTTATTGACCCTAAATATTAGGCTTTCAGGCCACCCCGATGGCCCAGCATGATGACCAGGGTTCAGAAGCAAGCCCAGGAAGTCATGTCAAGAGGCAGGCTATAGATGAAACAGCTGCCACATGGCAGTGTATCTCAGTTTGGGAGGGTTGGCAGTGGGTTCCACTAACACAGCGACCCCTGTGACTGGGCCATGGAGCTTTCTCTTGGCACAGGGAAGGCTGTAGCACTGTGAGACTGACAGAGGCACCTCATTCAACAGGAGAGATGGGAGGGAAAAAATGTTGGAGAAAAAACTGATAGCCAACTGAATGACAGCATTGGTCAGCCTGATTGGGGTATAACCCTATGAACAGGGTATATCCTTGAGAGAAGAGTTGCCGGCTGGGAGAAAAAACAGTATGGAAAAAAAGAGTCTGTGTGTGTCAACTCTCAAATCTCTTTCTTGAAGCTGGCCAAATTATAAGCAGCCAACTATCCCAAAATAGCATCAGTAATTGAAGTTGGCTTTGTGAAATTGTAGAATGTTGTAATATATTTGCCGTAGCCATGTCCATACATTTTGCCCAGTTATGCACCTGAGTTGCCATTGTAGAGGAAGGCTGGGTAAAGTAACAATAAGGTAACCTTCATAGAAGGCTCATTAATAAAAGTACTGTATAGTGGTACCAAATGTGAAGTCATCTTGAGTGACAAACCAAGAAGAATAGTCATGGATATCACTGCACACTACCCTGTACCTAGGGCTTCTGAGGGTTGATATCCATCACCTGCAGCTGCTGCAGAATGCAGTGGCCAGGTTATTGTCTGGGCTATCTTGGTCCAGTCATAATATACCAGTGCTGCTCAAACTGTACTGTCTCTCTGTTCAGTGGTGGATCACCTTCAAGGTTGGCTTGCTGACCTATGACCTATGTGGATAGGGTCTGAGTTACCTACAAGAGCTTCTGCACCCTTACTGCCCTCTCTGACCACTCTGCTGTGCCAAAGAGGGATTGCTTGAGGTTCCCAGGGTCCATTTGAAGTCATCTGGAAGGGGTGCTGGAAGGGTGCAACACTGAGCAACAAAGATGATCCAGAGTCTGGGGAAGTTAGCATATGAGGTTAGACTGAGGGAGTTGAGCATGTACTCTTTAGAGGAGGAGAAGAAGGACAGGGGGATATGATTGAGACCTTTAAGTACATGAGAGGAATAAATAGGACAGACACTGAGGGACTGTTCAAGGGGAGGGTGGAGAGAGACACTCGGGGTCATGACATGTGATTGGAGGGTAGAAGGTTTAGGAGGGAAATGAGGAGGCATTTCTATACAGAAATGGTGATAGCAGAGTGGAACACACTACTGGCAGAGGTGGTGGCCTTTAAAACAGTGGGATGCTTCAAGAGGGTCTGGGATAGGGCAAAAGGGAAGGTCATGGGAGGGGGGTTAGGGTAGGGAAGGAGGGGCAGCTGCAGAAACTCCTGTAAAAAAGCCATCCGGGCAGCAAAAAGTGAGTTCTGCCAATCCACCCTACTCTCCTCAGCCAGCAATCCTAGGAGCTTCTGGCAGAACATTAGAAGTATGGTTGGGGGCTCTGCAAGATCGCAAGTCACGGACTTGCTCATTGACGGGGCTAGCTGCAATAACCCACACACAATTGCTAATACCCTCAACACTATATTCTCAGTGCAGACCCCCCTTCCCAGCTTACCCCCCAAGTCCCCAAACTCTCAACCACCCAAGCCCAAGTCCCCTATCACCCCTTGACTTGGCCCTGAGACCCGACCCTCCTTCTTCCCACAGCAGGTGTCTACCACACAGACCCAGAGGCTGCTTGCTAGCCTCTCCCCTCATACTGGAGCAGGGCACGACAGCCTTGAGCCAAAGCTGCTCAAGCTAGGAGCTCACCTGCTCGCCAGGCCTATTACGCATATATTCAATTCTTCTCTAACCACTGGTGTCATCCCAGATGTCTGGAAAGTGGCCAAGGTTACCCCTGTTCTTAAACAAGGAAACCCCAAAGACCCCCTGAACTACCGACCTATAGCTATCCTGTTGGCCGCCTCCAAAATTCTGGAGAAAGTTGTGGCTTCTCAGCTGAGTACCTACAGGAACACAACCTCCTCTCTCTGGCCCAACACTGGTTCAGGAAGGGACACAGCATGACTACCGCCCTCGCTGTAGTCACCTCGCAGATCAGAACTGCAACTGACCAGGGCTACCTCACTGGAGCGATCTTCCTGGATCTGTCCAAAGCCTTCGACAGGGTAGATCACTCCCTCCTTAGCTCCAATCTTCTCTCCCTTGGACTCTCAAACTCTGCCCATGCCTGGTTCCTCAATTACTTTACTGGTAGGAAGCAATACACCAACTTTAACCGGACTCTCTCCAACCCCACCACCATGCAATGTGGAGTCCCACAGGGATCTGTCCTCGGTCCGACGCTCTTCTCCCTTTTCATCAATGAACTACCCTCTGTCACCACCCATGGGCTTACCACCCTGTATGCCGATGACCTTGTCATTCTGGACAGCGCACGTGACATTGACACCATCAATTCCCAATTAAACTCCGACTTCAAGCAGATCCAATCATGGCTGGTGGAACACAAGCTTACCACCAATCTTAAGAAAACCCAGGCTATGCTCCTCGGCTCCCTGAACAAAACAAAATCCAGCTCTGCCCCCCTACTAATCTACAGGGCTGATGGCGTGCCCCTGCAGATGGTTGCTGCTGTCAAATACCTGGGCGTCACTCTGGACCCTCAGCTGGATCTCTCCTTGCACATCCATAACGTCTGCAAGTCTACAAGCATCAAAGTTGGTCTCGCCTGCAGAGCCAAAAACTGCCTGACCCCGGCTGCTCAGGTGACCCTAGCTAGGTGTGTTCTCCTCCCCTCTCTCTGCTATGGGCTAGTGACCTTTGCCCCCTGCCAAAATCCAGCCTCTCAAAATGGGACCCGGCCTACAACAGCATCTGCCGCTTTAATATCACCCCACCCTGACTCCACGCTGCAACCTCTACCCACGCCTTAGTGGCTCCCTCCCAGCTTACCCCACCTTTGTAGTAGGGAACTTCATTGACAGCATTGTAAGATCAGCCAATCCTGATGCCCTCACCCTTCCCCTCAACCCTGACACCTCTTCCTACCCACCTTAGGTCAAGCACGACACTCAACTGTCCGGTTCCTAGGACACGCACCCTACAGGTGATCGGGCCTTCGCCAACTATGCCCCTAAACTATGGAATTGCCCAGCCCTTACTCGGTCCACCCCCTCCCATCCAAGTTTTAAAACTTCCCTTTGGAACTTCCTGAAGGGCTCCTCCACCTGTCTATGCACCTCGTAGCCCCCTGCACTATGAAGGCATGGGGGTCTCTGCACCCCCTGGGGTCTACCGCACTTATTCTCCCGTCCACTGATCAAGTAACGGCTGCCCCCCATTCTACCTCCTGAACAAGGTCACCAGGCCCTCCCCCCCGTCAGCTCTTCCCTAGGTCCCCCACCCTCCACATGCAGGCACTTATTCTGCTTAACATATGACTGAACCTGTGTGCACTTGTCCCAACCCCTTTTGAGGACTGTCAGCCACCTACCCAAATCTTTCTAAAGCGTACCATCTCCTCCTTGAGTGCCATATTGGTTTAACCTGCTCTCCTGTTATATGTAAATCTTGAGTCACTCATTGTTTTGTGTATGCTCTAGCTTATAACTCTCCTGGGTCACCTGTAACCCCCCCCCAGGTTCGTGACTTGTTACTGGTTGTCATTCTATTCCATCACCTGTTATCCCACTGTATGTAAGACTGATTTGTCACTGTACCTACCTACTTAAAGTTCGTAACTCTCCCGGGTCACACCTGAAAATAGGCACTTGGCTATCTAGTGTGACTTACCCGGTCAACAAAAGCAAATAAATAATATCAAGCAGACTTGATAGATCAAATGGCCTTTTTCTGCTCGCAATTTCATATGTTCATATCTGGTTCGCAGGTGTTTATGTTTGCGGCCCCTAACCTGTGGAATTCTCCACCTCAAAGGATACGAGAGTGTCTGACAGTGGAGAGCTTCTAGATCACATAAAAAATTTATTTCTTTGGGCTGGCCTTCTGTGACAATATCTAAAGAACTATACTGTGTTGTTATAATAAATGTTTTACTTGTGTATTTATGTATTTATTGTTAGGACGCTGTGATTTTTGGAATAGCGCCCTTTTGATAAATAAAGTTGGCTGGATTGGACTGAATTCTTGCAATATGCCAGATAACCACTAGAGTTCACTATCTTAATGACTTGAAGAAGCAGCTGCATGTGCAGCATTGTTTCAGTGCAATACCACCTGCTGACTCTTTAACAACACCGTAGACAAAAACATATTTTTACTATTTGAAAATAGTGGCACAGCATGATACTAAGCCTTACAACTAGCTGCAACGTAGGCCATTGTGACACATGTATCTTGATATCTTTAGTCAGGATGGAACGTGATGTTGAGCATCAGTTCAGTTTCAGTTTAGTTTTTATTTGACAAAAGTCATTACAAAATATACATTATATTCAATTATAGTAATGGGATCCAGATTGGCCTCATTTGATTGGTTGACACAATAAAATCAGCCCTACGTTAATCTTTGATTAACATGTTTGTACAACCTCATCACAAAAGCAGTGATACACATAATGGAATTCTAAATTTGAAAGCATTCTATTAAATAATTCTAAAACTGCCTAGCTGACCGCCATTATTTAGCAACTGCTCCATAGTAGAAGTGACAGTCTCTGTCAAAAAATACGTATCAGCGGGTAATTGTAAGAAATTGTAAGAAAACTGACATAAAAAAATAACCATTTGACAACTCGCACCAACACAATATCACTGCAAAAAAATGGATCTGTCATTCGAGCTAATGGACATAGACATGGACTTGTTTGTGAATAGTTTAAATGAAAATGACAGTCGCGACGCATCTGAATTTGACAGCTGGACAGCAGATGAAACAGTGGCTGTCATCAATGAAGTGGAAGCAGTTTCGCAGTCACAGGCAGCGGTACTCACAGAAGTACAAATAGAAAAAAAAATGCCAGAACGTACATCTGTTGAATTAATCACTGTAACCTCGACTATAACAGCACCCAACCCAGTGACGCCCACAAATGAAATAGGTTTATCTCAACCGTCATTTAATGTACCATCGCTGGTTCAAAGTGGGACGACACCTAGAACAACACTGCAGCCCATAATCCCAGAAATCGAGTCCACACCTAGCACATTAGTTGTAAATGTGCAGAATGTGCAATTATGTCAAATTCCACTAGTGTCACAGCAGGTACGTAAAACAAATAATGTAAATCATTTTCACAATTATGCAGCCTGTCAGAACTCCCTCACGTATACCCACAGAAGTATTTCAACAGCTGTTCACTGTAACAGTTAATAGATATGTAAAGCTAAACAAGCACATCCTTTTTTGTAAAAGTAATTAGTCAGGGATAGCAATCCAACAGTAGTGCACACGCGTAATGTTAAAGTGCGAGGCATCAAGAATGTCAGGTGCTGTCACTGAATAAATCAAGAAAATCTCCCCAGAGGTGAATCGTAGATACAATGGTTAACTAGACTCCCTAGAAACAGCACATCCATACCCTCACATCGGATCGATCGCCCAGTTAAATATAAAACAAGTAAAAAATTACTTCACGCCTGCTTGACGCGATGCTGTGTCCCAAGTAAATCCCATTGACAGCACTTGGCAAGCCCGCAGTGTGCATGGCAACAGTATAATCATCAAAAAACATAATAGGATGGCACAATGTGAAGTGCCCCACAACACAGTAACACTGACAGAACTCCCCTGTAAAGCAAATAAAGAGCATGACACAATAAATTGACTATAGTGCAAAAAATCCATATGACGACTCACACATGTCGCAGACGTTCGGACTCTTAGTAGCTAAGCTGTCTGATGATAAATATAAAAATTCAGTGTAAGCAGATCCCCGCAAACAACACAGAAAATGAAGCAGTTTATAAGAAATGACTCCTGTGTAAGACTGAATGAATAAACTGCAAAACTTGTGAACGCGTCATGTTTTACACTCCCTGTACATAATAAATAGCAGCTGCCAGTTCAGAGTAAAATAAATAAATAAAATCGAGTGCAAAACAGTCCCCCAAGCACCCTCCAAAAAAAAAACACAGCTCAGTTGTAACAGATCAATAGGTAGTAGTAGTGTGCCAATAAGCTACTGCAATGAGCTATCTGATAAAAAGCACCCCAGCAGTAAAACTGTCAGCAACCAACACGTAGCTTGCACCTTAGTAATCGAAAAAATCACTGCCTCCTGGGCGACCACTAGCCACACATTGCAAGTTGCAGAAAGATAATGCAATAAAGTCTGTAGGTAGAAAAGAAGAAAAAAAAAAACAGCATAAAATAACAACTCTGTAAATAATGATCCCTAAAGCATCAATGTACCTCAAACCATATAATGCCCTCCCACCCCCATTCACACAAACAGTAAGACAGTTTAACTTCTTTTGGAGTCTAGATGTAAAAAAACACATTAAGCAATCTCCCAACCCACCTGCATGGGCCAATGTCCTGCAGTCCCTTGACATATCCCACAAACATACAGCCAATCACAGGCATCATTTGCAAATATCCCTGATGTTGCAGTGGGGAACTCTCCATAGCTCGACCATGGGCATCTGTTCAGAATATCCCTGGTGTTCCAGTGCCCCCCCCTTGTTCATCCATGTTCTTTATCTTGGTGTAGCAGTTGTACCCCCCCCACACACATTTATTAACTTATCGGCTCTGCATAGTACAGCATAGTGTGTGTGCCCATCGTCCTATGCAGTGCACTGATAGGGTCAGATACAATACTGCATACTGTCAGTTAACAGCTGCAAGCAGCATGCAATCATGGTATCACTGTCCACTGCTGACTGTGGGTGGTTCCTGGGTGTTGCGGTACCTCAGTGCGGGTGTGCAGGGTGGCACATCACCGCATCGCTTAGTATTGTGATTGCTATTTCCAGCTGTGATCAGGTTCTGTGTTGTCCTTTCAAATATCGACAACAGATATCTGATATTCTGGAGCATCTACCAATGTTCGGTAATAGAATAGCGATCCACTGGGCGTCAGGAAATATTGAACATATGTCCACAGTCAGGAGATGGTGACTCGTCCACTGTACCACCAGGGTGTGAGCTCAATTATGCCCATGATTGGGTGATGGTGTGTTACTACCGTACCACCAGGGTTGTCATGAACTTATGCCCGTGATCAGGTGATGGCCGTGGGTAGGAGTGGGACAGTGCCAGTTGAGCCAGATTGGGGAAAGTGTTCTAGGTTGGTGTGGGGGCCACCACAGTTGGCAGCTGGCATGTTGTGCCTGCAATATGGGGAGCCCACCTATGGCTGGGCATGACTTGTTCTATTTTTCCCATGACTACTTCGTAGTGCCCTAATATATCACAAGGTGGGGTGTACACCACTATATGTGTCGAGATCCCGTGCTGAATATCGGGATATTCTGCATATAGAATGGGACGCCCACCACACTTGCACTTCATACATCACCCACCACCTCCACTACTCTCCTGGTATCTAATTAAATACAGGTTGCAAGTTCTGTCTCAAGTAAGAGACCTAAAAAATCAATAACATAAATGCACTATCATTTTCCTCAACATGTCAGATTTGTTTCTTAAACTCCCAGCTCAGTCAATCACCACCTCGTCCCACAGCCACATCCCCCTGATGTCAAAAGAAGTACTATGTGGCTATAATAATTGTGCGAATTATCTGGCTGAACTAACCACAGTATCACTTTGAAAACCAAACCGGGAGCCTGCCTCACCCTCTCACATCGAAACTGCTCACCACACATCTCAGCTTCACTGACTGATTGGGCTGTTCCTTCAGCTCGGGGATTAGACTGGGCCAGCAGGGGATATCACACCTGAAAAAACAGAAAAGATAACTATTTGTAAAAATGGTGTTTGGCAGCTGTGTTAACCATAATATCATCCCAATAATACAATAGTTTTCATTCCTGAACATAACACTGAAACAGTTGTCATTATGAGCAATTATAAAAAGGGTCTGAGAAATGGAGCTTCCCGATTGGCTGCAAACATTCTAACAGTCTTATGTAATCTTTTATTAACATGCATGTAGAGCTTAGCCATATGCTGAACAAGGTTTAACACTGTTGAAAAACATGTTTTATTATAATACTAATAGTGCAGTTGGCGGTGTAGAGCTGTGTAACTGTGTACATGCATGTTTCCATTAAAATATATCCCTATCTCGTCTGACAGTTGCCAATGTAACACCGAAGCAAACATACATAAGCCTATACTAAACTCTAAATTTGTCTTTCCCTAAAATGTAGCTGGAAAAAAACACTGAGCATCATGTAACAGAAGTCTCACAGCCACAGATGTTACCAGGAAGGCATGTACAAGCAACTAATGAGGATCTGGATGTCCTTGAGGGAAATCGTAATGAGCAAAACACAAGGAAGGCATCACAATGGGCAGTAAAACTGTTCAGGGACTGGCTGAGTGACACAAAAAAAGACCCTTACTTCGAACATTATACCAAAGAACAACTGAATGGTACACTTAGTGAGTTTTATGCATCAGTGAGAACAAAGGACAAGAAATACTACAGTCTGGGAAGCTATGTCAGCATACGAGCTGGACTAAACAGGCATCTCAATGACCCACCATACAGTAGGAAGATTAACATCATGCATGGTGAAGATTTCACAACAGCAAACAATGTATTCATAGGTCTCCTAAAGACAATTCGTAAAAAAGGAGATGATAAATCAGCTCACTACCCAAGGATAAGTGGCCCTGACCTTAAAAAGCTTAAAGCAAGTGACGCACTGAACACAAATACAGCCTCTGGGTTAGTGCAAAAGGTGTGGTTCGATGTTCAACTACATTTTGCACGTCGAGGCCGTGAAGGACTCAGAGAACTGAAGCCATCATCATTTATTATCAGGCAAGATGAGAATGACAATAACTATGTAACACTAGCATTTAATGAGGACACAAAAAATCATCATGGGTTTCATGAAGCAAACAAAGAGAAGCTCAGGGGTTATATGTATGAGACCCCAAATGACCCCATGTGTCCTGTATCGTCATTTAAAAAGTATCTGTCTAAAATCCCCTCAGATGTAGATGCATTTTACTTGCACCCAAAAAGACAGAATCAAGACTTTCTGAATACACAGGAAATATGGTATTCCAGATCACCCATGGGAGCTTCATATCTCGCTAGCATGATGCCAAGACTCAGCAAAGTAGCCTGTCTAAGCCAGAGATACACCAACCACTCTGTGCGCAGCACAGCTGTGCACCTACTCCATGCGGCTGGTCTTGACACAAAGGAGATAATGTCAGTAACTGGCCACAGAAATGAATCATCAATCCACAGTTACTGGAGCGCTTCCACCTCAGATAGGCAGAAGTGGTCCACTGTTCTCACCAGTTGTCCACAAAATGTAGCAACCAAAACAAGTGAAAGGAAACCATTAACCACCACTACAATCTCATCTGGCAATGCTCTTAATGTTCAGCTTTCAAAGTACCTACCAACCAATGACAACTATGTAAATAACTGTAGCATAAGTGGTGGGGTGCACATACATGTGCATAACAATTCAAGTACCTGTTAATTCTAAGTGTTTTCTGCTGCAACAATGCAACATCAAATCTATGATACATATTTTCCCTGCATAACTATAGCCATACATTAACAACAGTGTTATGCAATAATATATATGGCTAGTAAATGTCACGTAGTAAGATAGCAGGTAGCTTTAGAAGGTAGAACGTAAGAAAATATAAATATTGTAATTACTAGTATGTAGGTAAAACTACATAGAATAGTATTTAGAGTTTTTTCATACCTAGTAGTCACCATATTAAGCAGAGATGCCTTATAAATACTGTTGTGAGAACAAAATATTGAAAAAAATGTAAAAGTATTGAAAAACGTACACAGAATTGCAATGTAACTTTAGTACTGAAGCAACAAATGCCCATGTAATTGTTAAAAAAATAAAAGGCACTGTTGTGATTGATAAGTAATTTTATTTGTATTTTAAAATATTTTGTGTTAATGGTACAAACAGCAAATGAAACAGTATGAAAAAAACATGATAGAACATAATAAACGTACTATCTTAGAAAAAACATTTAACAGCATTATATTGGCTGTAAAAAATAAAAAATTTCCATGTCCACGTATGCATCAGCAATCATTATTTCAAATAATAAAAAGAGTCTGAGAAATGGAGCTTTCTCAGTGGCTACAAACATTCTAACAGCCTTATGTTAATCTTTTATTATAAAAAGGGTCTCAGAAATGGAGCTTTCCGATTGTCTGGAAACATTCTAACAGCCTTATGCTAATCTTTTATGAACATACATGTAGAGCTTGCCCATATGCTGAACAAGCTTTAACACTGCTTAAAAACATTTCTTATCATAATAGCAATAACGCAAGACAAAGTATTATGTTAATGGTCTGTTAATCACCTTCTAGGGGTGTACTGTGGCACAAGGTGTAGCTGAGTGCCACAGTACAGCACCATAAGGTTATTAACAGACCATTAAGACAGCCCTTGGTCATGCCTTATTGCTTAAATAGATAGGACGCATCATTTTTTTCTCACTGCCATTCTGTTACATTAGAACCTCACCTGATGGCCCTGGAATTTGAGATTAATTAGATGGGCACCATAGACATGATAAAAGTGGTGTAAGCGCAGCATAAGTAACAATGTAAAGAGGTGAAATTATACTAGAGATTCTTGATATAAACATATAAATCATGCTCACATACATATTACTGACCTCAGTCTGCTAGCCAGCCAGCCAGCTAGGCCTCATGCCTCATCACTCCACAGAGGAAAATGAGCCATAAGATTAACATAATCCTGTCCACACATTTGTGATAAATTTATTAACAAGCACAAACACAGAAATCCAAAAACTGTTTTCAACTTAAACCAGCTATTACTAGGAAGCATAGCAAACTGACAAGGGTCAAACTTAAATCAGATTGATGACTGTGTGCTATAAAACATTAGCAGTTGAAAGACTCATCCCACACTACACAACTGCCTCCACATTATAATAAACTGTCTGTCATAAGAGCCATGTAACTGGTCATGTATCATATGATTGACTAAGTATTGTGGGGGTTGGGGTTGTGGTGGTTGGATAACGCCTTAATAAAGTAAAAAAAGTAAATCTATCAAACACTTTATTAGGCCACATAAACCAATCAGTTAATAGAAAGAAAAACATGCTGCAAATAAATGTGAGAACTATTTTATTAAGTACTGCTTTTGTCAGAAAACAATAAATCTGCCACAAGGAATCTTTTATAAGAATTCAATGCACAGACAAAACTGTGTAGTCTCTGTGTCATCTGAATACATCTTCGATTAGCACACAGGGCATCCTATGCCTTTTCTTGCTGCTTAGTCACCAAATAGGTAAACGCTATCAACACTCTCAATCAAGTCTTATGAATGTTAACAAAATGTATTTAAGTACACAAACTAGATAAATGTGTAGACTATCAAGTAGCATCACATACAGCTATTACCACATACCTGTGACAACACTCCTCCCCCCCACCACCACACATTAAACCACTATCTACAGGTTAAAAGATTTGGCAATAAAAATAAAAACAGTGACAGATAACAGAATGCACTATCATCACATCGGCTTTGTAACAATGCTGCATCATAAAAAAAGTGAAGCACCTTTCATAATATCGTTCTTACTGTGCACCCGAAACATGACTTAGTCACCAACCGCGATCGTACTCAAGATTCTGAATCGCTAACACTGTCCCATTTGAGTAAAAAAAGTGAACAATAATTACGGAGTTTGTCAAGAAACGAAAACCAATGGCATGTGTAATCAAAACGTAAATAAACCCTTCAAAATTATCATTACCATTCTCCCCGCCCACCTCTTCCCTGGTCTCCACAGAAACAGCATTGTGACCCAATAAAGAGCGAGAATACCAACCACAGTAAAATTTGGCCAATAAGATCTGCTCATAAATATTCATGACATATACAGGATGCCATGAAATGGACAGCAATACCATTGGCCACAATATCACTGTCGCTAGGCAACATGACCGCATACAAAGTCGTGTTACCCGAAAGCATAATTAAAAACATTTGTCACAGTAGTTTTCAGTTGATGGCACTGTCATCAAAGAACTGTGCTTCAATGGACCAGTGCGCAAACTAAGCTGTCAGATAGCAATGTATTTATTTGAAATCATGTAATATTCAAAGTTTTACCTCTACTCGATGACGGTTTGACACTGTTACAAATTAACAGAACCTGCAAAAACAAAAATACTACTCTCACAGCGAAACTGTCCTGGGGTTAACTAATTAGCCTACCACTTTCCATAACCTACAATACTGCATGACAGTGATAGAAATTAGCAATTAGTGACACTATTTCATACGATGCCATCCCCTAGGTAACACACTAGCTGCCGGATCTCAACACTCGTGGAAGGACTATTTTACTAAAATAACAACAACAGTACACAAAACACTTAATTAAACTTAAAATTACACAAAATAATACTTCTGCAATACCTATAGTAATATAGTAGTTTAGTATGATAATGTCCTTGTTAATCACACTGGTGGCATGTGGCACTGCCGCGCTTCGTGCCACATTACATCCCACAGGGTGTGATTAACAGGACATTAACATAACCCTAAGAAATACCTTATTGCTTAATTAAAATACATCCACATGGAGTTAAAATCACAATAAATAACTACAGATATACAGTACCTTTTGTTTATCAGAATATATGACATTGTCAGTTCCCCGCAACAGAGTCGTGAGTTTCTAACTATTACACACACTTCCTTTTCCTTATTCTTGCTATATTAATAAAAAAGCTCACCAGGGTCTTGATTGTATTAGTGTCTTCAGTATAGAATAAAATTCTCGTAAGGGTTTAAATATCTATATCAAGTTGTTCCACTGTTTTCACCTGGAATAATGTTTTTAATAGATGGATTTGAGAATTGGTATATCATTTATATACCCATAGAACATACATTAGGTCTTCCCTGTCCCACACTTTTCAATCACAATGGTCTGAAATGTTCTATGACTTTTAATACCTTTACTTCAGGACACTGCTTTCAAAGATTCCAAATTTGTGCTTAGTAAAATTAGATTTTAGCTTAAGGTGCATTAGGATTTCAAAATAGTATTGCAATTTGAAATTATTTTCGTTACTTTTTAAAAACCAGACTCAGTTCTTTAACTATCCCCTCCAGTATTTCTTAATCTTGTTTTGTATGCATTTTTATATTGTAGACTTAAAACTACATTTGAGTCAGTTTATTTCTTTAGAGAGTTCAGGTTATATTTTGCAAGTAAAGCATAAGTATTTATCACCATGGGGACCTAAAGCAGCCCATGACTTTCCATTTCATTTTTTGTAACAGACACATTCTATTGGTTCTGTCTAAAAGAAATCTTGTAAGTCTAGGCCAAACATTTAGCTTTCTTGTATCCATTACAGTATTGATGTTTTCAAGTCCTAACTCTGCACGTATGTAGGCAGAAGGGAATGAACCAGGGGCTGTAATCGTTTTCTTTATCAGTTTATGTACAGGCACCATAAGGTTTTCTCTGTTTTTAGTGTCCCATGTTTCACTACCATAATCTATCTAGAACATATTGGCTTGAGTTGCAGCTTTTTTTATTTTATTTTTTTTTTTTTGCAGTCGTCATAACTTTCCCCACATGCTTATTCCAATTTTGTTTTGTTTTTTGTTGAAAAACAGAGTCCCAGATAGTCACAGCTGTTAACTATAAGCAGTTTCTCTGAACCTATATTCCACCTTTCAGCATGTCTGCCTGGACCAAGGATTGAAATTAATGTTTTTAAAGTATTGATCTCAAGTTTTAGTTCATTTGTTTTGTGGGCTAGCAAATTGATCTTTTTGTATAGGCTCTTTCTAGACAGAGAAAACAGGACTATATCATCTGCAAATGCCATCAAAGGGCAGTTTCTGTCCAAAAATTTAGGAGAGTCAGATTCCAAATCCTCTATACCTTCATGCAGTACATTAATGTAAACTGAAAAGAGCGTGGGTGCTAAAATGCACCCCTTTCTTATGCCTTTATTTTTATTGGTTGTGATAATTGATCACTAGCCCCTATTCTTATTTTGGCCCAAGTTCCTTCATAGAGCCTCCTTATAATACATAGTAACTGTTTATTTCTTTTTGATCAAGCAGCTTCCAAAGTATAGGTCTATTTATTGTATCAAAGGCAGATTTAAAGTCCACATACAATACATACAACTTTTGTTTTTGGAGTAGGGTGTATTTTTCAAGGAGATGTGAGAATATATAGCAGTTGTCCATTGTACTATAACCTGCCCTAAATCCTGCCTGAAATTTATTAAGACCTCCTAGCCTATCTAGTTCCATTAATAATTTATCAGAGATTATTGTAGAAAAGAATTTTAAACTAACATCTAGGAGACTTATAGGTCTGTACATAGCTGATTCTTTCACATTGCCCTTTTTATGAATGGGTACTATAGAAGGCCCCTTTGAGGATGAAGGAATGAAATGGTCATTGATTAACTTATTAAATAATAAAGTAAATAAGTTTATCCATACTGCTGAATTAGTCAAAGACCTCCGTGGTAATATGGTCGGGCCTGGAGCATTATTCTATTTTGCATTTTTAGTGCCATGTAAACTTCTGTCTAGTAATTTTAAGGGTATTATTAGTAATATTTATGAATGGTTCCTGATTAAGTTCAATTGAATCAAAAAAGATTTCTGTGAAAAATTTAAACCAATCACTTTCTAAAATAAAACTGTTGAAGGTAAATTTGGATGGATACAGCCTTTGGCCACTAGGTGACAGAAATGTTTGGTGTCCCCTTTTTGGATAGTGTGTAGCATTTCTTGCCATTTATCATAATGTAATTGTTCTTTCTTACTCTTGAGGAACGTTTTAGTTCTTCCTTTGTTGATTTAGTGAAATAAAGTTCTGTTTTCTCTTAATATAGCTTACTTTTCTTATTTTAGCTGTTAGCATTGCATTTTGTTTTTCACAGTCTACATCAAATCATGTATTGAGTTTCATAGAAACATAGAAGTTGATGGCAGATAAGGACCACAAGGCCCATCCAGTCTGCCCATTTTTTCTACCTTATGAATGTGCCATAGGCCTTTGCTCTGTCAATGGCCTATCTATTCATACTCATCTTTATTGCTCCCTTATGCCTATCCCATGCCTGTTTGAAGCCTTGCACTGTATTCATATCCATCACTTCTTGAGATAGGCTGTTCCATGCATCCACCACCCTTTCTGTGAAAAAGAACTTCCTCACATTACCCCTTAATCGGTCTCCTTCTAATATCATGTTGTGTCCTCTTGTTCTGCTATTTTTCTTATATTGAAACATGTTAGACTCTATCACCTTGTTAATGCCCTTAAGAAGTTTGAATGTTTCAATCATATCACCTCTCTCCCTCCTTTGCTCTACGGTAAACATATTGAGCTCCATTAATCTGTCCTCAAATATTTTCTGATGCAGTCCCTGCACCATTTTGGTTGCTATTCTCTGGACTGACTCCATTTTGTTAATGTCCTTCTGCAGGTGCGGCCTCCAGTACTGCACGCAGTACTCCAGATGGGGCCTAACCAGTGTCTTGTAAAGAGGGATTATTACCTCCCTCTTATGACTTGCGATACACCTACTAATACACCACAACATCCCTGTAGCCTTATCTAATGCTTTAGTGGTCTGCTTGGATGATTTCAGGTCATGTGTGATGATGACGCCCAAGTCTCTTTCTTCCCATGTGATTGCCAGTAACTCCCCTCCCAACCTAGAGGTGGCTTCAGGGTTTCTCTTCCCTATGTGCATGAACTTGCACTTCTTTGCATTAAACCTCAGTTGCCACTCTTCCGACCATTTTGCCAGTTTATCCAGATCTCTTCTTATTCTGCCCACCTCATCTGGATCATCTAGTCTGTTGCAGATCTTGGTGCCATCTGCAAACAGACACACCTTACCCTCCAGTCCATCTGCAATGTCACTGATGAAGATATTGATGAGGACTGGCCCCAGGACAGATTCCTGAGGTGCCCCACTTGTGACTTGCATCTCTTCTGGCTGTATACCATTTATCACCACTCTCTGTTTTCTGCCCGCCAACCAGTTTGCCACCCAGCTGACCAACTCCTGACCCACACTGAGCCTACCCAGCTTATTAATCAATCTTCTGTGTGGAACAGTATCGAAAGCATTGCTGAAGTTAAGGTAGATGACATCAACTGCACCCCCTTGGTCCACCACTCTGGTTACCCAGTCAAAGAAATCTATGAGATTAGTTTGACAGGAACTTTCTGTTGTAAACCCATGCTGTCTTGGATCCTGTGCTCCTATGGATTCCAGGTATTGCACTATCCTTTCTTTAAGGAGGGCCTCCATAATCTTGCCCACTACTGAGGTAAGACTGGTCTGTAGTTCCCTGCCTCCTCCCTGCTACCACTCTAGTGGAGCGGGATCACATGAGCCCTTCTTCAGTCTTCTTGGACCTCTCCTTTGCTCAGAGACTCACTAAACAGTTCTGCTAATGGCTCTTCTAGTTCCACCCTTGGCTCCTTTAGTACCCTGTGATGCATGCCATCAGGTCCCATTGCCTTGTCCACTCTGAGCTTAGCAAGCTCTTGTAGTACCCTTTCTTTTGTGAAGGGACTAGTGCACACCTCCCTTCCCCTGTGTCCATGGTGCTGAGCTGTGGACCCTGCCCTACCTTCTCCTCAGTAAATACTGAGCAGAAATATCTATTTAGGAGAGGCGCTATTCCTTGGTTCTCCCCCACACACTCTCCCTCATCCCCTTTGATCTCAGCAATACCCCTCTGGACTTTCTTCTTTCACTAATGAATCTATAGAAAGTCGTATCCCCCTCTTTTTTACTGTTCGTGCTAGTGTTTCCTCAGTTTGGGCCTTTGCCTGCTTACTGCCTTCCCTGCTTCCCTTAGGGAAGTTTGGTATGCCTCCCTATCTTCATCCTGCTATGTTTCCTTATTTCCTGAAGGCCAGCCTTTTGGCTCTGACATTTTCTGTTACTTTTTTTTGAGAACCAAAGTGGTTTCCTCCTTTGTTTTCTCTTGCTTTTCTCTCTAACACAATGGGATGTTGCTTTAAGTATTGCATCCTTAATACTTGCCCACTTTGCCTGTACCCCCTCATCTGTATTTCTTCTTGCCTGGGCTAGTTTAACTCTGTTGGCCATCTTATCAAAGTCAGCTCCTCTGAAGTCCTACATTTTTGCCTTGCAATGGGATGATTTAGTTCTAGTGGCCAAATTAAAACAAACCACCTGATGGTCGCTGGCCCCCAGGTAACCTTCTATCTGGAGATATGTGATCCTTTCCCCATTAGTCAGTACTAGATCTAGGACAGCCCTGTCTCTTGTGGGTTGTTGTACCAGTTGTTTGAGGCCCTTCCCCTGCATGGAATCTACCATGTGTCTAGTTCTGGTGGATGTTCCTGCTAATATTGACCAATCTGTACCTGGCATGTTGAAGTCTCCCATTATCAGAACCTCCCCTTTAGCTGTCATGTTTTGTATATCTTCTAACAGTAATGTGTCAGTGTTCTCCCCCTGGTCTGGAGGCCTGTAGACAACCCCAGTTCATATGATTGTCCCATTTCCTGTTTCCAGGGTGACCCACAGTTCTTATGCCTTCTTATGTGTATTCTGAATTTCTGTAACTTTGATATTTTCATTGACATAAAATGCCACTCCACCCTTCATTTTTGCACCTCGATCTCTTCTGAATAGTACATAGCCTTGCACTGAAGTCTCTCAAGTGTGGTTACTGGTGAACCATGTCTCGCTAATGGCTACTTTGTCCAGTTTAGCCTCTGTCATTGTTGCCTGAAGGTCTGGGATCTTGTTTCCCAGACTGTGGGCAATTGTGTATATGATTTTCCATTGGCCAGATTTTGGTGTGTTAGTTGTTGGATGAGGTCCTGTGTTTCCCCTGCACATCATATGGGGGAGATAGACCTTTTTCCTTACCTGGTGATGCAAATGAACTATAAACATGCTGAACTCCTGTTTGATCACTGGCTGAGGGGGGAGGGGTGTTCTTCCTGTTTGGTGTATCGGGTGCTGCACCCATCTCCCATTTGTTAGTTTAAATTATATAATTTCATGTCTGCAATCACTGACTCGCTCTTTAGTCAGATGCAGTCCATTGAATTTAAAGAACTTTCACTCCCCAAACTGTTGCCAGTTACCTACAAATTTGTGTCCTTTTTTCTGGCACCAGCCCTTGAGCCACATGTTTAGCTCCCCTATCTCCCATCTCTGACCTTCCATCCATCTGCCCCTCTCTCCAAGACCAGCAGAATCTCAGAGAAGGAGATACCTGTAAGGCACCACATGTAATAATTTCACAGAAGATCTACCCTGTAAAAAACACTTTGCTACATAGAAAAATAAAGCAGTAACAGAAGATATACCTTGCAAAAAACAATTTGAATCACTGAAGATTACAGCAGTTATCTGTAAGCACAAAACTGTGACAATTACAAACCTGTAGGCACACCCTGTAATAATGCAGCAGAAAGTATACCCTGCAACAGCAATTTGAATCAGAGAAAAATAAAGCAGTAGAATGTTTAGCAAAAGACAGTAACAACCCTGTGAGTATAAAAGAAAATAATATCACACCGTAAATCTGCCTAGCCAAAAGAAGTCTTACTGTTTTTCCTTGCTCTGATAATATTCCTTGCTCTGTCCTTACAAGCAAACCTAGAAGAAAATAGTTCAGGTGAAGCTAGGTGCCTTTGCCAGCAAACCTAGTCTTCCACCTTCCTGTTACCAGTTTTTACTGTCATTTCCTGATGAAGGCCAAGAAGCCTTCAAATACCTCATGCCAAAGCTTTGGAACACACTTCCTGCAGACATTTGGGAGTTTACCAATACTTCCCATCTAAATTGCCTCCTCAAGGCACACTTCCCCTCAACATGTGTTTGCACCTAGGGCTAGCATTGGGCTGGTGCCCCAGCTCCTTCTCTCCTATCTTAGGGCCTCTTAAATGTGCTGCACCATATGCTACTTGTCTAGTGCTCACAGGACTCTGCTCAAGACTAGCAATTACTACTAAGCTGATCAGAATTAGGGGTGTCTCATACAGCCTCCGCACTGTACTGTGGTTATTTTGGCTCATCTCACTATTGCCTCTGTGTTTTTAATTCCTTTTGTGCAATGTATTTGCACTGTCCACCACACATAGCCATGGATATGGCTATATAGTTGCTCCTGTTCTGTTGGACCTTTCTATGCCCAGACTGTTTCTCTGCATTCTGTACATATTGTCTGTACTTCGTATTTTGCCTGTCACTCCTGTATAATTTTTGTCTACCAACTGCTGTATATATCTGTATTCAGAATATCTTGTACATTTTACTGTGACTATTATCTGTATGCTCCATGTCCCCTTCCCCAGGACACATCTGGAATTGAGTGGTACCCCGCTCAGTACGCCATCCCGGTAAAACCCTGAAATAAATAAATTAAAAAAGAATGTTTTTGATTATATCAAATGTATTAATAAGGTTGGTCCAGATCTCTTGGGTGGGACATTTTTTTAAGCGAAATTGAAAGATTTTAGTTATGTTCTGATCTACTTGTGTCATTACCTGGAGTTCTATATCCATGCTCCATCTAAGCCTTTTATTATATCCTAATTCGATCAGGCCATCTTCTTTAAACTTCTCACCTGACAAGTCTGGTTCAGGAAGAATATTCCCACAGATCAGAATTGGTAATTGGTCACTTTCAGAGCAGTCTGGGATCTTTAAGTAATTTCAACATGTTGGATCACCTGACCAAAATATCCAGTCTATTAGTGAAGCTCCATAGGTTTTAATATAAGTACTACTTCCTAAAGTATCTCGCTGTAGTCTACCATTCAATAGGTTTAACTTGTGTGCTTCCAGTAGCTCAATTAGTTTATGTCCAGCTTTGTTAATTTTCAAATCCATAGTCGATCTCTCACAGCCCTCAAGCTGTAAGCGGTCAAAAAGGCATTATTCAAAAGACCTTCGAATTTGCCTCTCCTGGTGCTGAAATCACCAGCCATGAGAATTTCAATAGCTGTGTACCTAAAGGCAATATTTGTTAATGCCTTATCCAGTTGCTCTCATACTTCTTCATTGTAATATTTTGGTGCTTTAGGCAGTATATAGACATTGTTTACAATTAGAGCAGTATTCCAGTGCTCCAATAATGAGACAAGAAAATTGTTCCCCGTGTGCAAAATTGATTGTTTTAAAAATATGCCTAGATGTATAAAGATTATAAAACCACCTGATAATCTGCCAAATCTATTTTCCCTTATAGCTGGTGTATGTACTAAGTCATAGCCATTTACTTTAATGCTCTCATCCTCTCCATGCCATGGTTCTTGGCAACAGATTATATCAGCTTTTTATAATGTAATCCAGCCAATCATTATCACAAAATTTATTAATAATCCCAGCTATATTCCATGATATTAAAATATTTCCCCTCCCAGTATCTTTACTAGAGTCTACTTTTAGTTCTTTGGATAGATCTTTTAAGTTGTTGAGTCTCAAGTCCCCTCAT
This sequence comes from Neoceratodus forsteri, assembly GCA_016271365.2. NCBI lineage: Eukaryota > Metazoa > Chordata > Ceratodontiformes > Ceratodontidae > Neoceratodus > Neoceratodus forsteri. Next base: position 1,608,580,131 of record CM057449.1, read on the forward strand.
TGTTCTCTATCTACAAATTGTCTTCTCATACAGTTGGGACATCTCTCATTTAACAGACATGAATCAGGTACATAGATACATAGACAATGTCGGCAGATAAGGGCCTGTGGCCCACCCAGTCTGCCCATTTGAGCTTATAAGTTCAGTTTAGGTACAGTGTTATTTTTAAATATTTTCAGAGGATCTACTATGTGCAGGCTCAATGTATCTGATTGGTCAGCTTTTTCAAGTCTTTGCAGTGCTATCTCATCATTGAGCAACAATATATCAATCTGAGAGGAGTCTCGTACTCTTGAGACCTTCAAGAATCCCTGTTGCCCCAAATGCACCTGCAGCACATTACTTAAAAGATTACATATTTAGTCTTTTAACTTCCAGTTATTTTCTCTACACAGTGGTTTCAAACCGAACATAGTCAATGTTACAGGGGTTTTGCCTCGAGTGGTTGGTTCTCTTATATTAAAGGCTGGCCTATTAGGAAAATCTACAGTAATGCCTTTCTGTACTAGTAGATTGTTGTTATGCCAGATATGATTGGCCACCTTAGAAGAATCAAGTTTATCAATCACGTTAATGTCTCCTTTCTTTATACTTTTTCTGAGAGACACCATATCTTCTGTTTTAATGTCACGATCATAGAAATGCATATTTATTAGGTGGTCAGCCAAGTCACTGCTAGATAGCAATGGCCAATCCCTCTGCGATGTAAATCTTAATAATGGGTACTTCTCACAGATGATAAATTGTTCACTGGCCAAACACTTAAGAGGCTTTACCCCCATATATACAGATTGCATAGTTATTATTAATTCTTCCCTTATATTATTTCTAGACTGCTAATTTTTGTCTTTGTTGCAGGGGTTTACAATAGGACAGTAGTCTCTAAAAAAAGCTATTTCTTTTTCTAAAGCAGCTAGATGTTGCCCTAGGTCCCCAGGTATAGGCATACACCCTATGGAAGGAGTGCTGTTTATAGTAATGGTCTCGGTTGTGGTCTGCTGTACCTCTATCATTATCTTTTTCTTCTTTTTACCTTGTTTATTAGATTTTATTTTATTTTTCCCCTTGTTTTTCCCTTGGCTTTTCCTGGTACTGTACATCTATACGTATTGTAGGATTGTTTTGTCTTGCTTTAGCTTGCTCTTTCTCTTTTTCCTTTTATTCCCTGGGGTAATCAAAACTGACTCGGGTATCTCAAAAGCTGTAAAGTCATGTCTTAGGGGTGGCACATCTTGTCCAATGTCTTCAAAAATTACTGAGTTGGAGGGTGGTGTTGGTGAGATTATCTCTAATTTGTTTTTGAAGGCCACTAGTTTGGCATGGTTAACTGTTAGATCATATATTGTGTTCTCTAGCTTAATTTGTTAGCACAATCAACTGTTCCATAACTATCAAGTTTCCAGTATACTGATGGCTCATATGTGCTACCAGCTCATCACTTAGGCAAAGTGGGATATACTGAGGGATATTTTCTGTTTGCCTGTGATTTTCAGGGCCAGTCCTCTCAGCCTTCTTGGCCTGTATGTAGCCTTTACTAACATCATTATTAAAAGATGTTTCATATATTGATGCAAGCTCTTTCATACCTTGAATAGTTTTATATAGGGATTTATTAACTTTCTGGAATTCTAGGCCTGGTACTATTACAACATCATTATGTTCTATGTACTGATTATTAGTAACACAAAGTGGTTCAGTAGCCGCAGATTCCACAACAGAGTCGGGATAGAAACTAATATCTTGGGAAGCTTTATAATCAATTCTATTTTGGGAAGTATAATTCACACAGCTGCCTTTATCTAATGAATTGGTAGTAAGATCTGGTAGTTGCTGGTCATTAGAATATACTAGATTGAGTGAATGTTACAAACTAGGATCCCAATTTATATTTATTTATTTAAAAGTTTTTCCATGAAGGCATAGTGAGCAGAAATACTGCTCGATTCCAAATGCATCCTGGGGGCAGGGGGTAGGGAAGAGTACAACCAAAAATGCAGAATACATACAAATACCAAATACAGCACAAAATACAAAATACAGTTCAAATTACAATACAGTAGTGTAAGGCAATTAGACAGTCAAAGTGCAGTCTAAGCTATGCTACGCACATACTACTAAACACAGTCAGATCATCAAGTTTAGATCACATAGGAGGAACTGGACCCGGGCAAACAATATATTTAGATGCAAGTGCAGGTGGAGGGGAAGTGGGCTTTGAGGAGGGAGTTGAAGAGCAGTGCATGGAAGGTGTGCCAAACTTCTACAGGGAGGGAGTTCCACATTTAGGCATGCAGTATTTGAATGCTGCCTGACCAGCAGTGCTGGACATGTGTGGGACAGATAGGAGCCTGGCATAATTTTTCCTCAGTGAGTACATTGTAAGGGTAGAGGCAGATAATTCAGAGGTAATTGGGCAGTGACAGGGTCCAGAACTTGGTCATGTTCTGGGTGCAGTGAGACAGTCTTTGGTCCTGTAAGGAGGGGAGGCCCAGGGTATGGTATAGGATGCAATGGTGGGTGGTGGGAGGACAGTCAAGGGCAAAATGACAAAAGCAGTGGAAGAGTGGGACCAGTCTGGCTAGGGTGGACTTGGTATGGCACTGTAGACTATGCCCCCATAGTCAAAGATAGGGAGGATCATTTTCTGTACAATGGCACAGTGAGCCGGCAGTGGGATGCAGCCATGATTACAGTGTAGGGCACCCAACCTGGGGTAGAGCTTGTTGTGGATGGCATCGATGTGTACAGAAAAGTTGAGGTGCTGGTTAAGCTAGACCCTGAGATATCTAAAGGAGGTACAGGCCTCCAGAGAAGTCCCATCCAGGGTGTGGAAAGTTGGGGTGGAGGGGATCTGCAAGAGTCTCTCCCTAGTGCCAAAGGTCATAGAGACAGTTTTCTTGGCATTGAGGGAAAGCTGATTTATGCAAAACCAGAGCTGGAAATTTTTGAAGTCCTGCTGGAGTCTGGTCACCATATCAGCGGTCGTGGGGCCAGAAGTATACAGCATTGTGTTGTTTGCATTCATGTGAATGGATGTGTGAGAGCAGGAGAGGGAAGGTAATTAAGGAAGGTAGAAAACAAGAGTGGACTGAGGACAAACCCTGTGGCACACCAGTGGTGACTGAGAGGGTGGCAGAGGTAGAGTGCCAATTCAGACCTATTGTGATCTCCCAGCCAGGTAGGAGTAGAACCAGTTGGTTGCCACACTGGAGAGTTCTGCAAGAGAGAGCTTGGAGTGAGTGAGTGAGAGACAGTGTTGAAGGCCTTTGCCAAGTCGACAAAAATTGCTGAGGTGATGTGGCCTTTGTCCATACCCGAATGAATCGCATCAGTGAGCCTTAGCAGAGAGGGAGCAGTGGAGTGGGTCTTCCTAAAACCAGACTGGTAAGGTGTGAAAAAGGATAAGGAGTCTAGGAAGGACTTGCAAGAGGACTAGTTGTTCCTGGAGCTCAGACAGAATGGGGAGAAGGGAGATGGGGTGGTAGTTGGCAGGGTTGGATGGGTCACCACCTTTGGGGAGAGGGATGACAGTGGCATGCTTCCACTCTGATGGGATAGAATCTAGAGAGAAGGAGAAGTTGAAGAGGTTGGCCAGAGGGAAGGCGATGACAGGTGCTGACAGGTAGAGCATTTTGGAGTCCAGGCCAGTGGGGCATTTACTTTTGGACAGGTTTAGGGAAGACAGTGCAGTTAATACTTCTTGAGGGGTAACCTGGCAGAAAGAGAAAGAGGAGACATGGCTTGAGATGAGGGTGGAGTGGGTTTCGGGGCTGATGGGAGAGGTAACAGTAGAGATGTCGTGCAGCTTCTGAAATATGAGTTGAATTCAGAGGCCTCTGCGAGAGGGTCCGTAGCAGTGGAGCTACCAATGCTTAAGGCCGTTGTTGGGGGCTGGGAGGATGGAGAGAGAAAAGCAATTTTACCACCTTCTAAAATTTAACAGGATGGTTTAGGTTCATGAGGAAGGTGGATTTGAAATAGTTGGCTTTAGCCTGTCTGGTTTGCTGCATGGAGGCATTACGTAAATGATCAATAGGTAAACCAGAGACCTTAAAGGACTTCCATGCCTGATCTCTAGCTCTAAGGTGTGCCATACTGTCAGCTGTGATCCAAGGCAGGTGTGCACCACTTACTCGTGCCCGTCTGATGGGGGCATAGTAGTCCCAGATAGCCATGAACCTGGCTACATATCTAAAGTTGGGACAACTTTATTAGACTGCGGGTTTGTAGTCGAAGTTTGTTCACCCCCTAATACACTATATATCATGTGGCCTGTGATCTTAGTTTGTTTGGTTTTCACTGTTTTCCCTGGTTTTATGCTTTTATTAGTATGTAATATATGGATCACTAAAATAATAGAATCGAAAACGATGCAAAAAAAATCTTGTAATACACATCACCTTCTCAATAATACCACACTTCACTCCCAATAATACCATCACTTCATTTTAATGATAGTATTATCACTCAGAAACAAATGCACAAGTCAGCCTGATGCCTCGGGCTGACCATGAGCCGGCTTTTCCAAGAGTCAACACGAAGGATCTCAAAGCCAGCTTTGCAGTAACCGAACAGTACCTTACTTTTCTTTAAAAAAAGGAAAACGAGTAACAGTTACATGTTCCGTTGAAGTGTTACTACATTTTCCCTCTTACTGTTAAAAGGAACTGTTTCCTACACTTTCCTGTTCAGCTCGCCAGGAAAAAAAAACAAACACACAACTTCCTGATTCCTCATTGAACATGTCAGCCTGCACAAAGCTTCACCAAGTAAGACTTTGCCAGGTTCTCTCATCCATATATTACAAAAAATAAAAAAATAGGTTACAGTAAAACTACAAGGCTGAAATTCCATCTCGAGGTTCTGGGGACATAGAAACCTCTCAATGGAATTACAGCCTTGTAATTCACTATAACCTATCTATTATTCTATTTGTTTTGCTTTATTTGTTTTTCCTAAAGCAGATTCACCAAGCAAAGGGGAGCAGCTATCCGTAGTTTTTCTTTGTAGTCTGGTGCTAACCATTGCAGTGGGGTGCACAATTAGACAAATATCTGAAAATCTGCTGTTTTCTAGTCTTATATAACTAGGCTATAAGTAGGCTAATAGCTTAGGGGTCGATGCTCAAATGACATGATTTATGCACCTGAGTTGTGTATCCCACTGACTGAGCTCCGCGCCCGTTAACAGGTGCGCACTGAAGGTATTTCCCAATGGCGGTGATCCGTGCGTGGGCATGCCTCCCTGGTGTGCAGCAATCTGCAAGGTGGCAGAAGGCAGAGTTGTGGACCCAGGCGGGCATCCAATCGTATGCCCATCCCAGGACCAACAGTGGCTCCCTTATGTAGTGGAGGGGTGTTGACCATGCTCCCCCACAGATGTCCACACAGCCAGTGGTCATGGATGTGAAAGGTGGGTAGTGCAGTCAGCTGTGTGGTGACCCCAATCAGACAGGGTGGTATGGGTGTGGTGCTGTGGGTGTGTGGGGAGAATGTATGCACCAGCCAACCACATTACCTGGCATGCAGGTGGCCACAGTGGCAGGAGGGCAAGGGGGGGTCCATTCAGACCTGGGGCCAGTGCTCCCATAAGTGTGTGTGTGTGTGTGTGTGTGTGTGTGTGTGTGTGTGTGTGTGTGTGTGTGGAGGGGGGTTGGCCTGTACCGGGATGGTGGGAGCCTGGCTGGGTGTTGGGTTGGTGGCCAGGGAAGCCACTGGATGTGTTCCAGTGGTGGTTCCCTTGGTGAGGGACAGAAGCATGGGTCACAAAGGGGACTTATAGCAGGGTTTCCCTGACATGCAGACTGTCCCCCCACATGCCCCAGTACACAGCACTCTGTGGCTTTGTGCATGTCACATAGTGCTGGCATGCCTCCCTGCCTGCCCCCTGCGCATTGCGATCTGTGCGGATGGGGGATCATTTTCGTGGGGGCCACACAACCCATTTAGTGCATGCTGCACAGGGGCACATTGGGTGTGGAGTGATTCTGCGCCTCACACACACGTCGCACAGGCATTCCACTCCTTAGAGCATAGACAAAAATATCAATAAATGTGTTGCCAAAGATCTAGATGAAAGCCCTACTAGCTATAAGCTAAAGGCTATAGGCTTAGAATACAGTTCACGTCAGGTTATAAACATCGGCTACTGAGAGTACCAGAAACCAGACAAGAGAGTTAAATTAATGTTCTCCATTAAAAGGCTTGGCTTGACTCACAGTGACAGAATTTTGTTGATCACATGATACAGTCCAGAGCAGTCCAAGACCAAGGCCAAGTCCAAGATCTATTGGCTTTTAGAGGCTTGCTGGCTTTGGACAGTCCATTCAGGCAAGTTCTTAATAGCTGAAAAAGACGGTTGATTTCAGACTCCTCAGTTTCCTCCAGTTCCTCTGGCACCTCTTGTGGCTTCTGTCTCCTCTGTTTCCTCTCACTAGAAGGAGCAAGTAAATCTATCATCGCCCCTGTCTTCTCTCTCTCTGGAGCCTGTGTGTTAGTACATAAAAATGTTCCACTAGACACAAAACAAAAAAAGAAAATGTTTTAGGAGCAAGGATGAAGAACTGGTTTCTAAAAGTAGCTAAAAACCAATAGGTTACAACAAGTCAAAGCCATAGGAGATCTGTCCCCACAAAAATCCTTGTTACGAGGAGCCCCACAAGGCTCCATCCTGGGCCCTATCCTCTTTGCAATATACATCAATAATCTGGACTCGCAGCTGGGCACAGCCAATGTGCACTTATTTGCAGATGATATTTATTTTATTTATTTGTGAAATCAGTTTACAACCTTTGAGCCAGAGGCTCATTTCCAAAGGTACCTCGTCACATTAAAGACATACATAGATTTTTAGGTTACATAGCACAGGTTTGCTAAAAATAGGCATTCATCAGAGGCGCCATGTCACACTGAGGTCAGACAAAATACATTTAGGTTACAGGGTACAAGTAATTGAGAACAGGTGTTACACAAGTTGGTATCAAAAATTGAACAATCTAATAGGCATACCATGAAACAGCTGGCACTGGCCAGGTTAGACATAGGTACAGTGTACCGGGAAGAGGTGGTGGGAGGGCTAGGTGGAGAGCCACCCGGTGGGCATTGTCATGAGAAGTCGAGGTGGAAGCTGCCTTCAGAGACAGGAGCAGCTACGAGTGTTGAAGAGTTGGTTTCGAAGGGTGGTTTTGAACTTGGAGATGGTGGTGGCATTGGTGATGGGGGCAGGGAGAGAGTTACTGTACCTGAGATACTGTACTCTATACCACAAATTCATCCTTGGGATTTGGCCCATGAGTACTTACAGAAAGACTTTGTCATCCTCCAATACAACCTAATCACTCATAAGCTCCTCCTCAATGCCACAAAGACTAAAGCAATGATTCTCTCACCACAGTCTACTTCCAGATGTCCACATATCACACAGATCCGAACACTCTAGATGAACTCCTTGAAGTAGTTGATACCTTTAAATACCTAGGGTTCTGGCTGGATAACAAGCTCAACTTTCTGTGCCACTTAAATGAAACCTCGAAGAAACTAAGACAGCGATTAGGTTTATTCTATCGCAATAAACACTTACTTACATTAGAAGCCAGAATGAGAGTAGTACAAACTACATTCCTACCTGTACTGGACTACGTTGACTTCCTTTACCCATCAATGATGCTAAGCAAACTGGACACCCTTTATCACCAGGCTTTAAGATTTATCCTAAATCTACCCGGTGGTATACATCACTGTTGTCTATACCAGGTTTTGGGATGGACCTCACTCTCAACTAGGAGAAAAACAAATGATCTCTTCTAATTTTTAGAGCATTATCTGATAACCTCCCAGCATACATCTCAAACCTCTTCAAATGGGCTAAAGGTTCCTATGGCCTGAGATGCTTCTCCATAATCTGCTTCCAGATTCCTAGAGTGAAAACTACCCTTGGTTCGGCAGCAAGCAACTTCACACTTCCATCACTTTGGAACACTATGCAAGACTCATTAAAATTATCCTCACTTCCAAGCATTTTCACATTCAAAGCTCTATTATTGGATTATCTGAAGGAATCATGCAACTGTTTCAGATGCCTATGATCCCTAAGCCCCGGGTGCCACTCTCAAATCCTATGCCTAAGTATCTCATCCACCCCACATTCCTAACAACAGAAACCTAGGACCTACAAGCTTAGTTCCCTTAATCTGAGATGGCCCTGCCTATTGTCTACCTTTTACCTATTCTGGCCCCCCCCTCTTGGCTGCCTACTCTTTCACCCCAATTTCTACCCTATGCCTTAATACCTCCTTATTTTTTATCATTTAGGTATGAGCTCATACTTAGTGGAGACTATATGGGATTCTTGTCTCTTCTCATTCCAGTAAAGCTTATCATTATGTACCTTTGCATGTTAATTATGTTGACCGGTATGTATAGGCCCATATTGACCGGTACCTTCACAATGTTTTTTATTTTTGTTTTTGTTTGTTTGCACCACTGTCCACCGTAATCTTATGAAGTGTACTGCATTGTATTATTGCCCAGGACCACCTTGAAAATGACCTTGCTCATTGGTGCTTATGCCTGGTTAAATAAAATGATTGAGTGATTGATTGATTGATTGAAAAGTTAACAGAAACATAGAAGCTGACAGCAGATAGGACAACAAAGCCCATCCAGTCTGCTCATTTTTTCTACTTTATGAATGAATTAAGAATGAATTATGAATTAAGAAGTTACTACTTATTTAATTCTTAACTGTATTTAGTGCAATGTCTATACAATAATATATACTAAATATAAAAAATTAGCCTTATACTAGAGCTTGGGCAGCAGACTTTGCACACAATCAAATATAAATGAGCAGCTAATGGTAGCAACTACTTAGGTATTCAGGTATTTACTAGCTAAATCATAAAGTTTAAATTGTAAACCATAAAACCTTTTAGGACTAAGATTATAAAAGTTATAAACTTTCTCTCTTAGGAACCCGTTTAAACAGGTACCAAGCTCTCAGCAATTATTTGGGCTTCAGCTTTCAGCAGGAAGCTTAATGCAACAGTAAATAACCTCACAAGGTTTTTTTAGAAAATCACAGCAGATCACAGCAAATCACAGCAAAAATAAAGCACAAGAGCACATAAATGGAGACAACTTGCAGCTTAACTAAGAACCTTGCTACTTAATGCTTGCTGTCTGCTGTTTGCTGTTTACCATTTGCCGCTTTGTTGTTTTGCCGTTTTAGCACTGAAAACAGTCAAATCAAGGCTCAGATTCAAATTACTCTCTATAAACCTTGAAGATTAAAAGAGAGGAGAATAAAATAAAAGCTAGGACAGGCGCCATTTTTGTTCGTGAGTGCCATCTCCTTTCATGGTGAGTTCGGAGTGAGTTCCGAGAAGCCTGGATGCCAGCACTACATGTGCCCATTTAAGGTAGAGAGGAGGTCACATGACCAAGTTCTGCATAAAAAACAAAAAACAAAACCTAAAACCTACAGTTTAAAGCTATAATATATACATAATATCTACTTAGTACATAAATAAAATTAATTAAATAAAACTGTCACCCTGATCACACCATTGCATTATTGGTTTATTGAGCTACTACACAAAAGGGAACAACTTTAATAAAAGGGCAATGGTAAACCAAAAGCCCACTCCAGTCACTTAAACACTTAAGCAGTCTGCTAAACTACTAAACTGTTTTGCTCTCTATTTGCGGAACAAAGTATAAAATAACACAAAACCACATAGGACAACATGAATCACAAAGATAAAAACATCCATTTCTTTCAAAAGAGCAGTGCAGTATAATAATTCCTCATGTAAGGGTCACAGCACTTTACTTCCAGGATGTTTTCAGCCGCTCTGGATGACTCCTTTGAATATGTTGCTGCTCCGCTTTCAGGGAGCGCCACCTCAGGGAAATGCCCCTGCTCTACACCGACAGCAGGCCTTTACCTGGGAGCACAAAGACACACCAGGAGCTACTGTGCCGATCGACGGTTTGCAGCAAGAGTCACTGGAAAGAAGGCAAGCAATATTCAGGCAACAGTGTCATACCTGTTGTTAAACAATGTATAGCTTTTATCTCCCTGCTTCATTGGCTTACTCCACAAGCCAGAGAGTGTGTAGTAAACCTCAGTCTCTCCACAAGTACTGTTGTTACCCCCTGCTGGGCATTACTCTTGTAAGAGTGTTGTAGGGGTATTGCAGGGCCATGATGCTAGTGAGGGTAAGGTGATTCTGTGGTGATAAGTGCCTTATAAAAGTTTAATTCCACCGGTGGAATTCTACTGGCATTACCTATTAGGTTCCGTGTATTAATATCACAGAAAAAATATCATGGAACAAAATATTGTGGTCAAAACATTGCGGAAGAAAATAAAGTGTGGTAAAAACATTGCAGGACAAAACAGTGCAGGGAGCAGGCAGTGCAAGCCGCAAGATGGCAAAAGAGCACAGGGCACTGGAGGGTTCACTGTGTGGCCTAACGCTGCATAGCCACCCTCAGCTACTTCGCTGTGCTGTGCATCACAGTCCTGCATTGAGGGGGATAAGTTTGCACTGGCTTTGCAAACTTAGGCCCGCCCCCCCCAATGCAGGACTGTGATGTATGGCACAGCATAGTGGCTGAGGGGCAGCTGTGTGAAGTAAGGCCCCCAAGTGAACCCTCCAGTGTCCTGTGCTCTTTTGCTTCCTTGCGTCTTGTACTGCCTGACCCTTGCACTGTTCTGTCCTGCAATGTTTTTACCACACTTTATTTTGTACCATGATATTAACACACGGAACACATATTTTAGAGCAGATTTTGCTACTTAGTAATTTCTAATACATCAGGAATAAACTTTAACCTATGAAACCACATTTATCCAGCTTAATTAGATCGAAGAACATATTTACTTTTGATATACATTCCAAATCTTGAGTGTATACCTGCAATACCAGTGGAGCTATAAACATCCACATATTTCAGTAGTGGCCATGTATATGTCACACTATGCAACTGTCTCTTTGTCTACAGAGGCGCTGCTAATCAAGGACCATTTGACTTATGTATCTGACTGCAATACTCATGTAGTTTGGGAATAGATGCATCAAGATACTGCACCAAAAACATTTAATTGTCATCTTGATTGTTCCTAATTTCAGGATGTGCAATACCAATGAAGGGAAGTCAGGTCCGACCATGCAAGGCTATAGCTCAGTGGTCAGAGTACTGGGTCAGTATTCTGGGGGCATTTGTTCAATTGCCAGTAAGTCTCATTATTTCTTTATCACTACAATGTGTGCACTAAATTGCTTAGCAGTGGCTAATACTGCACTGCAAACATTTAATTGTGATCTCAATTGTTTCTAGTTGCAGGAATTGCAATACCAGAGAAAATAAGTGTGTCTGGGAAGAGTCAGGTCCAACCATGTGAACCTTTAGTTCAGTGGTTAGAGCATTTTGACCATATGACCTGGGTTTCAGTTCCCAGTAGGTTACATTCATTTTTACTCCTTACAATTTATGATCTAAATTGCTTAGTAGTGGCTAATACTGCACCAAAAACATCTAATTGTCATCTTGATTGGCCCTAGTTGCAGGATTTGCAATACCAGAGAAAGAATTTAAGGTCAGCAAAGACAGATTTATGTTTTTGCTCTGCACTAACAGTACTAGCACTCACAGATATACTTGTTGTATCAGAAACATATCTCAGGCCAAACATTTTAACACATGAAATCAACCTCCTGGACTATGCATCCTACAGGAAAGACAGGGAAGGCAAGAAAGGGGGAAAAGTACTTGTATACACAAGAGACACCCTGAGTGTATCCCTTGCCTCTTTACCACCTATAGAATGTGCTGGTAGTGAAGCAATATTTGTCAAAATAACCTTTGGCAATGCCAAGTCCCTGCTGATAGGAGGATTGTTTACCCCAAAGTAGCCAATCAGGCCCTAAAGGCCTTAACTAGGATGTTGGCAGAGCAAGCCCCTTCTGAATTACTCCTCTTGGGAGACTTTAACCTTCACCAAGTGACTGACTCTGAGCAGGGTCACAAGTCATTGTTGCTTGACACACACCTGACTCAAATCATTATTGAACCCATACAGCATAATGCTAAAACAGGTAACCAAACTATCACTGACTGGGCAATTGTCTCTAACCCCCTTAATGTACAGGTGGCAGGCAGTCTCTCGGATGCTTTGAGCAACCACTCTTCCATATTCTGTATATGGAAGAATTGATCTCCCAACCCCCTCTAGGAGCTTCACTGCAAGGGACTTTTTTAAATTCTCTACTCCCACCTTTCAGTCGTATGGTATGCACCCAGGACAGCAACACTATTACTGCAAAAATGTCGATGCAGACTACATTAATGTTTCTCTGTAAGAGACCGCCCAATATCCCGACACTGCCTCTGCCTCGGTCCTGCACCCCCTTCCCGATCCAACTCTGTCTCAGAATTAGAATCCTAGAGATCGGGGTGTGTTGGGGGCAGAGTCCCCCCTCATGGAGGGTTCATTGGGCTAAACCCCCAATGAAAAAATGGCCAGGGTCTCAAGTCAGATTTATGTCAACTGCAAATTGTGGTCGATATAAATCTGTCACTGTGATGGTGGTCGACAACTTAGTTGTTGAACCGGCATCATAGCGCCCCAATTGTATCTATCCAGCCTTCACTGCGGCTCTATCCTGCATCTCCCAGCTATTGATGAGGCACTGGAATACTTCCAGAATAGCTTCCTGTCAGCTGCTAACATGCATGCTCCAATCAGGAAGCTTAGGTTCAAGGGTCAATTCTATAAATGGATTACCCTTGAGCTTAAGGCCCTGATGATGCAGAGGGATAAGGTATAGGAGAACTACAAGAAGTCTGGCATACCCACCGACTGGGTGGCCTAAAGGGTGCTGAGAAACAAAAGTTAAAAATGTGCCCAAAATGCAAAAAGAGAATACGATGAAAAACTCCAGCAGGCCAGTTTAACTGACACAAGGTGTTTTGGGCAGCAAATCAATGGTCTGATGAAACGGCAATAGCAAACCCCCACAAGGTCCAATTGAATCAAATGGCCAGACCATAAGTGACCATCAACAGGCATCCAAAACTTTAAGTAGCTTTTTTACTGATCTAGACAAGTACACTGCTAAGTTCCCACCACAGGCTACTGACCATGCCCCCAAGACCTGAATCTCAGTACCTGGAATTCCACCTAAAAAAGGTAAAGCAGTCAGATGTGTAACCTCTCCTAAAGAAAATTAAGGTCAGGGGTACTGCAGGGCCAGATGTATTGGTCCCCAGGTTGTTAAAAGATGCTGCCCCTGCCTTAGCCACTCCCATCACCTGGCTAATATAGATCCCTACTAGAAGGTGTTGTTCCAGCCAAATGGAAAGAAGTTTATGTAGTTCAAATCCATAAGGAAGGCCCCAAGGAACCTATAGGAAACTATAGGCCAGTCTTGCTCCTCTGAACCCTGGCAAAGATACAGGAGAGACTCATCTACAACCAGCTCTGTGACTATCTGGAAACCAATCAACTTCTGGTACTCAACCAACATGGTTTCAGATGAAATCACGGAACTGATACTGTGCTCATCAAATGCACTGTCAATATCCTTAAGGGCCTAGACAATGGCACCTATATTGGTGCATATTCATCGACCTCACTAAGGTCTTTGATTTGGTCAATCACAGCCTACTGCTAGACAAAGTAAAACTTACTGGCCTTGACCTCCACTCCCTAAACTGGTTTGAGAGTTATCTGTCCCACCACACCCAACAGATCAAGTGGAATGGATCCATATCAGGTCAACTACCTATTGAGGAGGGTGTACCCCAATGTTCCATCTTGGGACCCCTCCTGTTTTCCCTGTTCATAAACAACCTCAGTAGTAATAGTGGCACAGCAATACAATACACTGATGATGCTGTTTTATAGATCATCAGCTACAGTAGGACTTCACAACCCTAGAAAGTTGGCTATGGGCTAATAGCCTGTTGTTGAATGACAAGAAAATGAAAGTCATGTTGTATAGACCCAGAAGTCTGGGATTAAAGAGAATCCTGTTACTCCCTCTAGTACCTTATCCGGCATGCCCATAGAAGTTGTGAGCTCCTTCAGGTACCTGTGCCTTGTCCTAGACCAAGGCCTCACTTTCAGATGTCATGTGGACCAGGTCACCAGAACAATAAATCAGAAGTTAGGTCTATTATATAGACTGAACTCACAACTCATACCGGAAACCAGGATAGCTATCGTCAAAAGCATCCTCCTACCCAACCTTACCTATGCTGCTCCAGTCATACAGCAACTCACCAGAAGGGAACTGAGTAGGATGCAAATACCATATTACAAGATTGCTTGATTTGCTACCAGATTTCACCCAAGAAGCCACCACTGAGAGGAACTGGACTCATTAACATGGCCATCTCTTTCCCAGGGGGCTACAATACCCTCTCCTGTGCACTGCCTACAAAGTAATAAACTGCCCACACCTGCCAGGCCTCACTGGTCTGCTGGTCTCTAAGCCCCCTGGCAGATTGCTCCGTACCTCTGCTCAGAGGCTCTTGGAGGTTTAAAGGGAAAGGATGACAGCAGGTAATAAGTCCTTCGCCCATGCAGCTCTGATCTTCTGGAACAACCACCTGGACCATCTGCAAAATGCCAGCTCACTGATCACCTTTAGAAAAGGACTAATGCTCACCTGCTGGAAAACAACCTATGCATATGCTAGGGGATCATTCCTGCAACAGACCTACAGTAACTTTACCTTTCTGATATATGAAAGCTCCATCATAGAAATAGCACAACTACACAAACTGACCAGTGTGACAATGGCCAGTGAGGTTTAATGTCTGTTTCCTGTAAAACTGTTACTTGTTCTAATACACTGTCTTCACTGGTAGCTACATCCTTCCTATACAAATGTGTGTAGAAATGTCATGGATTGTTGTCCTAAGTGTTTACACCCCTGGATTTACCACAATTGTTTCCAAAACCTGTATTGTATCATCGAAATATTCTGTATCCAACAGGCTTCTTTGTAACTAATCCCGGGTCGCCCCTGAAAAAGGGACCAATTGGACCCAGTGGGCCTACCTTGTTAACAAAATGAAATAAATAAATAAGATCAAACCCCTCTTCACTGGCAAATCTAAAAGTGCTCAATGTCTACATCATATCAGTCTAAATGTACTGTAAGAACAACTGAAATGCATACATGATGTGACAATTTTACTAAATGGTTCACTAACGGTTTTATCCCCTCTGTGCATGTTAATCTGCACCAATTAAAGTTGTCACTGATAGATCAGTGCCCTGTTCTTCCTCCAGAAGCTGAATTAAAATCATGAGATGACAGGATAAGAACCATTTTTATACCAAAGAACACCACCTTGTGAATTCAGCTTCTGACAGGGATACAACTGAATCATGCCCTGTGAAGCTTGCTGTTCTAACTTTGTACCTGAGACACTGATGAATAAAGAGTATGCACTAGCCAGTGCTTTTCAGTCTTTGTTATATCTGATTATGAGTGCTCCAACTGTGTAGTCATAAACAGACATAATTTCAGCATTCAAAAAGCACTACAGGAAAAAGCTGTTTGGAGGCTTGCTCAGAACCAGTGCGAGCATATGTTGTAACTGACAAGTTTCTTAAAGGCCTGAATCTAAAAATATTTTTTAAAAATCTGATTCACCTCTCTGCTGAGGCTTGGTCTAGCAAAACTGAGAGCACCATGAAGCACTTCTGTAATATCACGATTGCCCTCATCTTTTGCTCCTTCTTATTCCACAGAAGAAGACACCAACCTTGATTACTCAGAATAATATTGCAAAGTTAGTCACTGATCTATAACGTTTAGATGCATAAGAAGATGTGGATTCAGTAATCAAGAATTGGTTGCTAAATGACAAAACAGTGTCCACACATGATCAGCTGACTAAAGACTTGAGAATTACAGCTGTGGTAAATTGTACACTGGACGACAACAGCAACACCAGCAATTGTCCTATGCAAAGGATCTCTTGGCTGTGAAGAAAAAGATGCAAACAAAGCTCACTGAAGATACAAACAAAGCCCACTGACATCTGAGGGTCAACATTAAATAAACAACTTTGTTCTCTGTTCAATAACGAATGTTTTTAAAAGCTTGCAACTTATTTTATGATGAAATAAAAAGTGCTAAGCACTAACCTTGTGTATATGCTATACAGTATGTTTATCTGAGACTTTTCTGATGCACACATTGTTTAATGAATGTGGAGCTATGGTATAACTAATGCTGGTGATGGCTCTGAATGTGTTTGGTATAGCATTGTTTGGTTTGAAGTTTTAAAACCAGAATTTTAAAACCATTGTGGTTGTTGAAGTAGATGCTGTTTTTTCCATTTTTCTGTGGACTAGATGTGGATATACTATCATGGGTGTAGCTGAAATATGAATGAACTATCATAGGTGTCTCTGAAAAAAGGATTCACAACATGCTTTAGATGTGGCTAAACTACAGTACCATAAGTGTGTGTGTCTCAAATATGTATTCTTGACTAAGGAAGGGATTGTTGTAGTTTGTAGGCTGTTGATGATGGTTTTCCTCTATTTCTCTGTTCTAATTGTCTTTCCTCAGGTACTTCTCATATAATAAAGAAACAATGTTTTTACTGTATTATTTAGAAATTGGTCACTAGGAAAGGTACGCTGAGCCAAGGCTCATTTTCTAGTATAACCTGATGGAAAACAGAGAAGTTAAAAAAAAAACATTATATTTGGTGCAACCTTTCCCTGTAGTACAGTGGATTATCCTTTCTCATAACTTGGATTTGCATTAAAAACTGATATATCTAAAACAGCATTAGCACTGCACATTTGGAACTTAGCAGTACAGTATATTGCCCTTGGCAAAGCCATCCTAGTGTCACCTTAAAGCTCTGCAGCAGCGTTTATGACATTTCTAATTGGCAATTCTACCCACGCTGTTTATGAGAATCATTCCAGGTACCGAACAATCTGTTTCTGCAGTGAGAAACTGATATTAAACACAACTGCAGTTCTCATCAAATGTCAGCCAGGAATATGCTATGTTGTACTGTAAACCATTATAACATTCATATAGGTTTTCCATTAGCACACAGCACTATCATGGCACAAAGCACAATTTATTTATTGGACAGAAATGGTACCATTGCAGAACAATGGTTTATAGCTGATTATGAATGCTCATGGTGCTCTAGGTTTCATTGCTTTAAGTGATCTGCAGTGGGAAGCAATGTTATCTGTATGCTGCCTGTGTAGCTAGGCAGCTAACAGCAAATTAATGCTTGTTCTATCTTTCCTATCAGCTTATAATTAGCCATTTTGCAACCTGCTAAAACTTCCATCATATGACAATGAAAATATATGGTTTAAAAACAAACAAAAAAAGTGTGTGCCTTTTTAATTTGCAAAATTAATGTTAAAATGTCCAAGTTGTCAAGAGTGTTATACAGCTTAAAAGCCTTGCATCCCTCTGAATGTCCTTCTCATTAACTGTGCATAATCATATGGCTTTCAGGTAGTGCAAGAATTGTTACACTCAAATTCAGGACAGCTATTGCTGCAAATAAGCAGAATAGCCTGCGTCTTGCTAAACATATGGATAAATTCATTTATTTGTAATGTTTAACCAGGAAAGGCTCACTGAGCGGTGCCATCTCATTTCCAGGTGTGTCCTGTCTGGGTGGGGGTGGGAGGATTGCATGGACCTGTTTTATTGTCAGGGGACATATTGGCAAGGGCTTTGGTAAATATCCCCTACTCTGACAATAAATGCCATGGGATTGCTAACTTCCTGTAAGACAACTACCAGAGATAGGGAAGAGGGACCTCAGTTTGTCTCATCCAAACAATGACACGTCAACATTGCAACACTCTCCTACTGTTGCACCATAGTGCCAGAAATGTGTATTTGCACATGTTCCTGTTGTGGGACACTTCATCTGTCTTGAGTAAACTCAAAGAAATTAGAAAATATTCAGAGGTGTGCATATGAGCTAAATATTACACATGGCATGGACTACTACATTATGCTTGAGAAAGCAGGGTTGCATCCTATGTCAGTGCAAAGGAAATATATTGGTCTTTTTTAAGGAAGTGCAGAATCATAAACATTAGTTTCCCTATTTGTTAGCATCTGAATTAAAAAAAAATATATATATATATATATTTATAAACTGTTTCTCTTTGTCATCACTGATAATGACTGTACCTGGCTGTATACTGTTCAAATGTTTGTTCTCACCTCATGCTGCGTCATGAAATACTCTTTAAGGTTGACTCTGGTCTCCCCTGTCTGTACTCTCCTGGGTCGTGCCTGAATATAGGCAACATTGTTGTCTACTGTACTTACCCTGTAAACAAAAACCAAATAAATAAATAAATTGAGTAGTGAATTGCCAGCATCCTGATTGTGTGTGAGAGTGTGTGTGTGTGGGGGTGGAGGCAGAAACAGCAATCATAGAATCAGACCCTCTTGTGTTAAACCATTTCATGTTTATTATCAAGCTTGAGTGCCAGCTTGGATGACTACTTTTTTAATATTGTTCTTTTGTAAAAAAACTAGAACCATATGTGGCAACCCCATCACTGGTATCGTGGTGCCAGAATTTTCAAACTCGATGTGCCACCATTATTTCTCTCACTTCGCAGGCACGTTACCAGTGAGGAGGTTGCCACACCTGCTACTTGTTTTTACAGGGGTCTATTTCTAGCTACTAGCCATATTAAAAAAAATGAAGTGGCAGTCCGATCAGCTCCATGACCAGTCTGTCTGTGCCTTGTACTCCTGTTTGTACTCTCGCTGTCCCACTCCAGAAATGCACAAGACGCTGTCCTTGCTGAAGCCACTGATCAGCCCCATCATCTACACAGCTGCCACCTGCACAACCAAACTACATCTCACCCTCCGAGAGGAGAAAATGTTAAACTTAAAAAAAAAAAGATTTAGATCGCTGCCTTGTCACCTTCACCTCATAGTGCTCCACTTCCTGCTTTTCCCTTGCCAGGGTGTGTGTCAAACTGCTGAATCTTCCAACTGCAAAACAATAACACTCTTGCAAGAAAGGCAGACAACTTTAAACATAAAAATGATGCCAAGAGACTGCTGGGGGAGGGGGTAATTAAACTCCATGGGTCAGATATTCAAAACTTTGCCCTGGGGCTAAATTAGAACTGCCTGGCAGTGTGAAAACATGTACAATAGTTCTGAAATGTTTGTGCGCGCTAACACATTTGCAAGAGTGTAGCGCGGAGCTAAGCCATTTCCCCAGCGCAATCATGTTTGTCCAGGGATAAACTTTGCTATATTCAAAAGTGACATGAAAATGAGCCTACTTAGGCAGTTTCCAGGCAAACATCCAAATCTGCATCTCATTATGACCTGATTTGCATACAGTTTGCCCAGCGTAACTGCAGGGTCCCAGAGCTCCACCTGTTGGTCAGTCTGGAAGTACAGTGGCTGGCTGGCTGGGTCTGCCTTACAGCTTCACCTATAGGTCAGTCAGGAGGAGCATGGTGGGAGCTGCAGGCAACACATGTTTAGAGCTGCATGGTATATTGTGCTCCAGAGGACTGCAGTGCACAGGCACTGGTTGTGGTGATGGATGCAATAGTTCAAATGTAGCTTCTTCCATACAGTGCACTGCAGCTGGACAGTGACAATGGGGCCAAGTGGGGTGTGGGACACAACATGGCCTATGACATGGTGGGCAGCATTGCCTGCAGCACTGTACAAAGTGACAGTCCCATCATGCTGGTGTGTACCAAAGGTGGATTGTACCATATTGCTGTTGTGTGACTCACAGATGCTGCACAACTGGCATGGGATGCCCACATTGACATATGCTTTGCTGAGCAGGAGTGTCAGCAGGCAGCCGCACCATATGAAGCAGTATACAGTACATACACAGCACCATTGACAGTGCATTAGATGGCATCTGGGGTACACCTGGCCCACCTAGTCTGCCCGGTCCCTATCTATCAGAGCAGCTGCAGAGTCCAGTTTCCCCACACTCTATGTCCTCCTACCACACCCCTGGTGTGCCCTCATGCCTGTCCCATGCTGTCCTGAATGTCCCCTCCTTCTGTGACCCCCCCAAAAACCTTGCTGTGTTCTACTTATTGGATGGGGTCACACACAGCCATGCTAACAGTGCACAAGCAGCATAATGCCATAGTGTCATGCTGTGCAGGTTTGCCCAGAGTTAATACCACCATTTCCCGAGCGGTATTTTTCGCCGTGTAATGTGTCGCGCTAAGCTGTGCAATGGCACCTAGCATGGTACTATGTGCTGAATATTGCATTGCACTAGCCCACCCCCTCAGTTTGCTTCTTGCATATATTACTGATTTTGCCCAGCGCTACTGCAGTTTGCATGCACTAATGGCCCTTTTGAATATCGCAGCCCAGCGCAAACGGTTTGCGCGCGATGCTAAGTGTTGAACATCTGGCCTCATATCTTTTTGTAGAGGTTGTGATATGTGGGGGGAATAATTAGAACAGAATGGCTCGGTTTGGGGAGGGGGGACAGGATACAGAACAGCACAAAACACAGGGACTACTTAACAACGCAAAGTGAAGCTGTGTTCTTAATGTATTTATTTTTATGTTTTTCTTTTATTTTTTAATACCCATATAAAAATGCCACAGAGCCAATTTTCTAAGCACAATAATACCCACCAGGATGGGTGGTATGGGCAATACCGGACCTTCCAGGGGCTATAAGACCCCCCACCTGTGGCATTGGGCCTCATTATGCCCCGGGGCTGTCCAGTATTTCCCAATATCTCCCACCCTGTCAGGTATTATTACTTGCTTTGTCAATGCCAAACATTTAATGCTCGTTGAACAGAGTTTTAGGATTTGTGTTATAGGTATGACACGTACCATTTATAGTATATTGGCCAAAATGTAAATTCTCACCAGGGGTGCAAAAACACATCTTGTGCAGGAATTTAAAAATGACACTTGTCATGTTTATGAGGTGCTGTGCAAAAATTGCTATGTTGAAAGTTTGGGTGCAAAATATTAAAAATGACTAAAGTTAAGAGTCTGTGTTCATAAATTCCAACATAGGCTCAAAACTTTATTGTTTTTTGCCCCAAATTTTCAAAATAGCCTTCTTATGACCTCATCTCATGAACCAGTGCAGAGAAAGTTTTCAACTCCTGCCTGAAAGGTGATTTTGCGCAGTAACTGTGAAATCAATTTTTGGGATGCAAAAACACATATTGGACAGGATTTGAAAAATAACTGCTGTCACATTCATGAGGTGCTGTGAAGAAATAGCTATGCTGAAAATATGGGGTCAAAAAATTAAAAATTACCAAAGGTATGAGCCTGCATTTACAAACTTCAAATGTAGGCTCATAACTTTGTTGTTTTTGAATATTTTTATGACAAATTTTTAACATAGCCATCTTATGACCCCAACTCATTAACAACAGTGGAGAACATTTTCAACTCTTGCCCAAAAGGTGATGTCATGCAACTACTTCAAAATCACCTTTCAGGACAAATTTACCTAACGTCACTTGCATTGTTCATGAGGTGGTGTTCCAAAAAAGGCATGTTGAAAATTTGAGGCAAAAATATTGAAAAATTGCCAAGTTATGCTACTAAGTTCAAAACCCCATTGAAATACATTGAACTGCATGCCTAATTCCTTAGTTCATGGTCTGGCATTGAAGGGTGAAAACGTGTCTGCGGTCCAGAGAGGATTATGTCGTTGGACCTCTGCTGGGTAAATAAGGGCTTGGGGGAGATGTGGGGTGGTGGGTACTGAGTGGGAGGGTCAGGTGGAGGGAAATAATGGCACAACAGACATTAATGGATGATTTTCTTTTTTACAGGTTTACAAAGTAAAAAAACAAACAGACAAACAACGAGGGATGGTTTTCTGTATTACAGGTAGTGACACTTGGGGATTAGGCAAATCTGGAGACCTGGGTTTGAATACCACAGCCTCCATTTGCATACTGTGTGACCCTGAGCAAGTCACTTATCTTCCCTGTGCTCCCAGGTCACACCTGTAAACAAGCTTTCAGCTTAGTGTGCCACTCCTGGTTAAACAATTGGAAAAAAAAGGCACCCTCCTAGTGTTACTGTTAGATTTGAAAGCTCTGGGGGTGGGCTCCCTGTTGCTGCATTACTAAAAGGGAAAGGGTGGGGAGTGGCAGCTGGCACAGGGGATTGGGTATCCCATGCCCTAATAATAATGTGGCTTGGGGGAGAGTTACTGCGGGGATTGTGTAAACACAGTTACTAGTAATTAATTTATCTCTGTTGGCTGCATAAGCAAAGGTGTGCAGTATATCATGTTTACCTGTTTTATTGTGATTACTTCTGAGATGACAGATTTAAACTTGGACATGCAGTGCAATCAAAAGCTGTTTATTTCAATACACAGTTAACATTTAAACATTTTTTACAGTTAAACAGTACAAAACAGTCCAAGAAAATCTCATTTAGACTTTTATCTATTTGTGCACTTTATTTCCTTACACAATTTTCACTACGTACATATAGGGCCATAACTCCTATCTTATAAGCCTTTTAAGGTAGTATTCTTTCAGAATAACCTTAACTAACACAAGTACACAATTCCTTAGTACTTATAATTTTTGCTAGCATTAAACAATATTTCATTGCATTTTATCTTTATGCATTTAGTATAGAACCAGAATTCTTTAAAGACACATGTTAGGCAAGCACCGTAAAAGTCTTTAGAGTATACTCAGCCAATATCTCATGTGGTATCTCATCTCCCTTTCATCTGGAGAAGTGTCCTTGGAGAGGCTGTATTGAAGAAGGTCTTTTCCTGGCTTTTGGATTCTTTTCTTCCTTAGGCTTGCAAATAAATTTAACAAAGTTAGTACAATTTCAAGGCTTCTTTCCTTCGGCTAAGGCCAAAAGTCTTTAAAGTTTAGCAGAATAATAGCTTTTAAAGCTCAGTAGAGGTAACATAGATATGGTGTCTCTTCCAGCGATGAAACACAGATTCTGAGGAAGCAAGACGGTAATACAATGTGTTGGCCCTTGGAGTTGCATTATATAGGCAAATACTTACTTACAGATGACTTGAGATTCTGAAATGATATAGCCATATTTGGGCAAAGCCCTTGTCTTGTTTGGAAGTCTACAGCATATGTGCTGAATTATTTTCATCTTGCTAGACCTCCTGTCAGCAGCCTTGTCTATTGTCCTCTTGAACTTGTCCACGAGGTGACAGTTAATGGACTTATAACCACAAGACCCACAAGACCTTACACTGTGCATGTTCAAAAATGAGGTGATGGAGGTTATGTCACTTGTGGTTATGGTACTGCAGTCGGTGGTGGCAGATGGTCTTCCTTTTGAGGAACCTGTCCCTGAGTTAACTGTCTGGGTTTTCAGATGTGTTGCATGCTTCTGGTAGCCTGACTTGTTGACCTAATAAAATGCTGAGTTTTGATTTTAAAATACTTTTGGGACTGTCAGCTTTTTGCACAATGTCTGAGCTTTGAGAATGTGTTCATTTGGCATTTTAAATGTTCTTGAAGTTAGAAAGCGTAAAGCATATTGTTTAATGTAGATTGTTCCATAATTTCTTTTACTACAATGGGTCCATATACCTTGGTGGAATGCTGCAGTACTGCTGGCTATAGGAGCTCAGAAAGCAAGGTTTTGTGACAAGCCTTTTACTGCATATTTTATGGCTGTTGAGTTTAAGATGTAAATCCTTTTCACACTTTGGCAGAATCTGGTGGCTCATGGCTGCTGTTGTGCCTACAGCTGCAACAGACATTGATGGACAGTTTTATTTTTTTACAGGTTTAAAAAAATAAAAAAATACAGAAACAATGAGGGATGGACACTGGGGGATTGGACCCCCCCCCCGTGTCACTGTTATGTCTGGTAGAACCGGGAGTTGGCCCCCGTTGCTGCTCAGCTGTAAAATAATTAAAAAAAAAAGAATGAATGAAAGAAAGAAATGACAAGGGATGAGGGATGAACACAGGGGGATTGGGCTCCCCAATGTCACTGTCATATTTGGCAGCAGTGGGAGTGGGCTCCCGGGTGCTGCCTAACTAAAACAGGCAGGGAAGGGGTAGCAGCTGACATGGACGATTGGGCACCCCCGTGCCACCATTATAAGAACATGGTTTGGGCTGGGGAGGGGCAGCTGTAACAGACATCAATGGATGGTTCCATTTTGACAGGCTCCTGCAGGCAAAAAGTCACTCAGCTGTTTGCTGACTGGCTTCATGTAAATCAAAGGACCTAAACCATCTCTGATTAGAGTGGCTCAATCCTCTGAAGTACACAAAGTTTCTGCCAACCAAACAGTGAGTGGGGCCACATACCACACTGTTGATCATGTGTGTAGACTGCCGAGACCTTGCTATTTTGAACTGCAATGGGCTCAGCAGTGCCACAACCCCGAATACAGTTACTCCTGACAAAACATTAGGTGTGCTGGCATACATCAAACATAAAAAGGGGTCACTTAATTGTAACTATACTGAAGTTATCATTGTTTATTGCCATTTATTACTATAGTATATGTTTTTAGTTTTGTATATTTGTGTCAATGTTTCATTGATAGCAGTTTTTATGTTTTTATGCCATATGTTAACACTAATTAGAACTCTATGGGCTGTGCTGCAATTTGAGAAATAAATCTTGTTGTTTTAATTCTGTGTTTAGTAGTAGTACATTTATTTGTTATTCGCCCAATCCCATAGGCTCTGGGTGCCTTACATATCAAAAACATACAGTAACAGCAGCAAAATAAACAAATAACTTTACATAAATAATGCCATGACATAATAACAGTTTAGGAATCAGTTGGGTAAGCCCTTATAAAATGGTAGTGTTTTAACCCTTACTTAAAACTATCAAGAGAGTGGGACTCTCAAAGTTGTTTTGGAAAATGGTTCCAGAAAACTGTAGCAGCAACTGCAAAGGCATAAGTGCTACGCAACTGTAAGCAAGATCTGGAAACCTTCAAGAGGCCACATCTGAAGAGCCGAAAGGGTGGTAAGGAGCTTATGGACACAGGAGCCCTTTTAGGAAGCCTTGACCCAGGTCATATATTATGTGATCAAACCTATCTTGAAGGAGATGCATCACATCACAGGCAGCTACTGCAATTTCGTCAAAGCAGGAGAGATATGCTTGGCAAGGGAAACTCTGGCAATCAATCTAGCCATGGTGTTCTGCATCAGCTGCAAAAGGATCTTTAAACCTCTAGATAGCCTAAGATCAAGAGCATAACAATAGTCCAATCTGGACATCAAAAAGCTCATACAAGGGCCTTCAGGTCCTGTAAGCTAAGAAAGGGCTTGATCCTGGTGATGTTCCTAAGATGAAAGAAACCACCATGGACCACAGCAGACACCTGCTATTCTAGAGTCAATTTATGGTCCATAATGATGCCCAGTTTCTTCACCCTAACCCTGGCTATAAGCTAAGTGAGCTCAAGATATATAACCACTTAGTCCAGCCATTCTTTGGATACCTGAATCCAGCAGTAGCACTTCAGTCTTGTCTGAGTTCATTCTGAGACAGCTGGAGGCCATCCAGTCATTGATCACAGATAGGCACTCATTTAGCATGCCCACTGCATTTTTCTCATGAGGGGCAGATGACAGGTACAGCTGAGTATCATCTTCATAACAGTGAAAATGCAAACTGTACCTATGAATCACTTCTCCCAATGGCAGCATATAGACTGCAAATAACATGTGAGACAACCCTGAGGGACTTCACAGGTAAGGGCAGCTGGATGAGAGAGAGAATATTCCCCTGCACAGCCTGTTGCACCCTACTGGAGAGGAATGACTCAAGACATCTCATAACAACCCCATCAATTCCTCAGATGAACTGCTAATATCTCATGATCTACAGTATCAAATGCTTAAGAGAGGTTGAGAAGAATGAAGATGGAACATTCCCCTCTATTTCTGGGCAGAAGAAGATTATCCTGCATCCTAACAAGTGCAGTCTCCATGCTATGATGCTCTCTGAATACAGACTGAAATGGCTAATAAAGAAATACTCCAGGTGCATCTCAAGCTGCTTCACCACTACCCTCTCAATAACCTTTCCAGAAAAGGGAAGGTTGGGGATGGGCCTGTAATTTGTCAAGATACAGTATCTAGGTCCAAATAATTTTCTTGAGAAGGAGCCTCATGCAGCCATTTTCAAGGCAATTGGGAACACAGCCTCCCCAAGAGAACACTGGAAAATCTCAGCAATCACTGGACCAATAGACTTCCAACAGTCTAACTACAGCTGGGTAGGTCCAGGATCCAGTGAACAGAAGGTGAGATGTAGCTTTGTGATCACTTGGAGAATCTTCTCAGGTGTCACAGGGTGCAATTCCTTCCAGACAGACCAATGGCCTTCATTAGTCACAGACTGTACCATGCTGGGACATAACAGCCTACTTGAAGAGATGTAGAGCAAACAGAGGATATCCTTTCAAGGAAAAACTGTCCTAACTCCTCACATCACTTGCTTGTCAATACTTCTCTGGACTGCAGGCAGTCTGGGTGTAACAGCTTATCCACAGTGCGGAAGAAATGAGCTGGTCTGTTAACTCCTGCAGCAATCACCCATGACAGGAACTCTGACTTTATCAGAGGGATTGCCCCCAGTATTTCTTATTATGAGTTCTCAGGGTTGGTTTATCCTCCAATGAATGAGATCTACTCCAGGAATGTTCCAGTCTCTGCCCTGTAACCTTTAACCATTTGAGCTCCTCACTAAGCAAGGAATATCTCTGTTGAGGGACTCTTGGTCATACACAAAATGGTGTGAGCAAGTCCAGAGCTGACTTACTAGCCATATTATAAGCTTCCACTGCATTCTAGGCCCCAGCAGCACACAACTGCAATGGTTCCACCAAGCCAGTTCAACAAGAAATGTGCCGATGTCTGGCACAGTGACAGGATTTTGCCAACACTACCAT
Organism: Neoceratodus forsteri; assembly: GCA_016271365.2. Lineage (NCBI taxonomy): Eukaryota > Metazoa > Chordata > Ceratodontiformes > Ceratodontidae > Neoceratodus > Neoceratodus forsteri. Next base: position 1,608,607,097 of record CM057449.1, read on the forward strand.
GTTGCCTGGAAAATTCATTGGCAGATGGCTGCACTGCCCCAAGCATTGTGGCATTTCTGTATTTTTGTGGGGATCTTTGCCCCATGCATGCCCCATGTGGGGGGATCTGCCCCCCTGCACCCCTGGGATCTCTAAATATCCATCTCTGGGGGGTGGGTATTCATGGGGTGAGCAGCAAAACTCCATAGTCGAATATTTTCATCACTCCAACAACCCATTCGACACTATGGGTGTTGAACATGTTGTGTCACTGTAGAGGGTTTATTGTTACAGGGTCTCTGTAACAATGATATTCACCTGCAACAGGCTTGAGTTGCTCTGTATCAACAGGAAGCAGCAAGAGTCCATATTTCTTAGAGGTCAGTACTGAACTAACTCCACTGGAGGGTTAATATGCCTTGAGGAGGCCCTGATCTAGAAACTCACAGCATGATGATCCAACAAGGTTATGAGATCAACTTCGACATTAAAAAGGTAGAGCTCCAGTGGTAATACCAGGTCCAAGGTGTGACCAAATTTGTGAGTGGCAAAGTTAAAAACTGGTGTGAAACCCAACGGTTCCATTTGTTGGAAGAATTGTTGACTGGGTAAAAGCGTTTGCCCCTTCAGCCCAAATACTGAAGTCACCCAACACCAACTGCCTAGAGTACTCCAATGTCAGGCTAGCGACAAACTCCCTAAATCTCTGCAGGAATCCACTCTCACAATCAGGAGGATGGTAAACAAGAAGGATCCTGCCCCCCTTCCTCACACCTGCTTGACCCTTAATGGCCACACATTCAAATGACCTGGTTTGACCCACTTGATGGGCTTCAAGTTACAGACTAGATCTAAAACAGATGACCACCCCCTTGGCTCTGATTTGTTTCCATCTGACTGGTCCCCTCAGCTGTACCACCTACCTTTCCTATGTACTTATCCAAGTCAACTGTTCTTCAGAGACTAGCTTCCCCATGGTGGAGTCCATGGAAGGGCACACCTCCTCAACTGGGTCAGGATATGGTTGGAGTTGGGTGCCTTGTCAGTAGTGCTGGCCTGCATATGGTCAATGTTATTCTTTTGGTTGGTGGTTCTCTGCCATTTTTCAACCCATATTTTCCAGCCATGCAGTAGTGCAAATGGGCATATGATGGAATGTAACACGTATTAGTGTCTGGTGGTGTCATCACTCAATTATCTGCCTTCTCTGCATGACCACCCAGCTTCTGCCAATTGAAAGGTGAACAGCAGGGAAAAGAATATCCCTCCTGAAAAAATGAAGAGCTGTCTGATTGGATGCTCATTCTGCTCCAGCTGTTGTTGAGGAACCTGAGTCTGTTCCCGAACTTGGGTCACTGGAGTAGAAAGCACAGGGCTACTGTTGCACTACCTGGCTTGCAGAAATCTTGTTTTTGTGTCTATTTAAAAAAATTGGGACAGGAGAGCACATTAAGAAGGGAACATCTGATTAAGGGCTAATAAAAATGCATCAAACATATAGTCAAATTATTTTGAAAACAAAATAAGACAGAGCAAAAGCACTAGCTATGTGAGCAAATACCACCAGATATCTAGTGAAATATATCATCAGTGCAGCTGAGAACAATTAGGGAGTAGACTATGGGGAGGCAATATATGACAACACAGACAACAGGGGAAAAGGAATGAAAAAAGAAAAAGAGAGAGTGGCAAGTCACTTGTAGGAGAAAAGGGAGAGGAAAATATGAGAAAGGGAGTGTGATTAGAAAAATGAGGAAGTGTGAGTTGTGTGTTCACAAAGAAAGACTTTCAGAGAAAAATGCAGATGAGGAGGAATGAAGCGAGAGCAAAGTTAGACCAGACCTGTAGGGGACTAAAACAGAAATCAGCCTATTCAGCTGAACTTTGAGGATGAGGGAAAGAGAGAAGAAGACAGAGACCATGATTTTCAAAGGGATGAACACAGCACCTGGGTCTGTACTTCAGATGTGTGTTGCTGCCAGGCAAATGCATTGGGCTGCTTTGATGTCTTTGCAACACTTGCCACTTTTTATTAAAAAAAAAGATGCATGCATCTAATTTAGGCACAGGTAACATTTGCGGGGTGCTACTTGTGGTGATTGCACCCAGAAGTCAGACCATTTTGTAGGTGGTTTAATTATCTAGGTGGCTGTGTAAAAATCTTGCCCCATGTTTCCAAGACCATGAGATGATGGGAGGGATGTGGTAAGGAACAAGTTAAGTAGCAGGGAAAGGAGCTAAGTTAGAATTTGGATAAAAAAGAAACAGTGAAAGAGGTGCCTGACATCCAGAGGGGAAAAAGCAAGAGAGAGAAATTAGAATAAAGTGAGTAATGGCTCAGTGGGTGCAGGAAGGACAGCTGATTGCAAAGAAAACAAAAGGAAGGAAGGAAGGAAGAGTGCAGTCTGGCCAAGATGGTTGTAAAATTATATTTTATATCACATTGCCATATTTAAATGTTTGAAAGATAATTTTGTCAGTGGTTTGGTAGTTTCTTGTGGACAGCATCAATGTTTCTGGAGAAATCAAGATTATAGTCCAGATAGATAAGGAAGAAACAATGTATCTCTAACTTACAGCCATCCTAGTTTATACAGATAGGGGAGGACAGGAGTTTGACAGTAGCTCCCTTGTGCCTAAAGAAAGAGACCATTTTCTTCAAATTTATGGCAAGATGACATTTACAGAAACAATGCTGGTTACTGTCAAAATCACACAGGAGCCAAGCTACCAACTCAGAGATGGAAGAGCCAAAGACAACGCTTACAGTGATATAAACAGACAAATGCATATAGAGTATGCTGAATCCTGTTATGCATGGAATTTCATGCCTGTAATATTTATTTTATTTAGATTTCATTGACAGGGTAAGTGCACTAGACAAACGCTGCCTATTTTCAGGCATGACCTGGGGGAAGGGGATACAGATGAATGCCAACTGACCTTGAACCAGATTATGCTATTGGTGGTATTTTTAGTAAATGAGGGAAGTTTGGCCAGGACACCAAGGAAATTCCCCTACTCTTTTTGATAAGTGCCATGGGATCTTTAACATCCACCTGAACTACCACCAATCCAGGCAGATGGGACCTTGGTTTAACATCTTATCCGAAAGACGGCATCTCAGAAGTGCAGCAACCCTCTCATGCTGCACTACTGTGTCAGTACTGACATATTAACCCATGTGCCAGATGTGGGAACTGAACCCACAGCCCTCTGATCTCCCAGCCTCAGAGGCGAGTGTGCTACCTACCGAGCCACTGACATTGATTGTGCTGCAGTAGTGACATCATTATGTTGTTGTGCTGCACTAGTGATGTCACTACTGCAGCACAACAACTTAGAAAGTTACCACAAAACTGGTTTCATCTGTCCAATCAAGCTGGAAGCTTGTATTTTGTAAACCTGAACTTACAGAAAAAGTTGCAGCACATTAATTCAGTAATTTGATCCCAGCACCAAACCTCAAGTGCCTCCCCCCAACCCCCCAGGTCACTGAAAGGAAACAGAGTGTCGGAAACAGGCATGGATGCCCATACACTATAAAAGATAATGCATGGACATCCATTCACAGACAAGCCTGTGTCTTCATCTTGAGTTTTGTATGACAACCAGGGAACCTCTCGAGTTTCACTCTCAAGGTTCCTGGTTACCATAGAAACCTCTTGATGCAGACACTGCCTTGTCATGTATGGCTGCCCATACATTATCCTCTATATGTAGGGTGGCACAGGCTTCATGGAGGTCAATAAGAAAATCAACAATATGATGGATCAAAGGACAAAACCTTGGGGATCACCAAAACAGATTAAAAGAATGTGAAGTGTAACCTGCTAGGATCCCTGGAACCTCCTTAACAGGTAGTTACAGGACAATTTAACCATGATATCAGAAAGGCCAGTCCTAACAAGCTTTTGAAGTATGTGGGGGTGGTCAACAATGTCAAAAGCCTCAAAAACAGCAGATGTAAACTGGCCCTGATCTATTTTCATTCTGAATGTAGTTGATAAACTTTAAAGGGAGGATACAGAGGGCCTAAAACCCAGACAGTTTGGGATATCAGAATGGAAGAGGGGTCCAATGAGGAGAAAAGTTTGGGGAAAACCATTTCTTGAATCACAGCCAGTGCTGATGTAAGGAAAACAGGATGGCAGTTGCCAGGAGCATAAGTATCCCCATCTTTGTGTAAAGGAAATGTTCTAGCCATCTCACATACACCAATAACTTTATCAGTGAAGAAGGAGAGATTAAGGTGTTTACAAATGGTGACTCAAAAGCTGGAGCACCAAATTTAATGGATTTAGGGTATAAACTATTGTGATTATTCCACAGTAGTGTTAAAAGATTGAAGATCTGGAAGGATGGCAGTAGGCGTAGATGGAGTAAATGATAATGAGATGAAGAAGGGAAAGGGACAAGAAAGGTTGGGGAGGTGGGCTGTAGTGGAGGAATGAGATAATAAGAAAAAGTGTACAGTTGGAAAATAAGTCATTAAAGGTACTGATGACATTTAAAGGGTCACAACTGGTGAACCTGTCTAGACTAAGAAAAGAAGGGCTAACTGTGAGGGAAAATAGAGAATGATAGACCTTCCAGAACATATATGGATTAATAAGGCTGTTCTAGAAATTGGAATGCTAAGCTGTAGACTTGACAAGCAAGCCTGATAGTTTTTATGTAAATATTCTGTAGTCTACATTCAGACAGACATAAAAAATAAGACCTAAGGCTGAATTGAAATCTACTGTTAATTGAGGGATGTCTTATCTCAATTTGCAATGAGTTCCAGAAGGAAGGTCCAGATTAAGAAACAGCCTTTTTGCCAGACTGGCTCTTAGCGATAGGGACCATAAGGAAGTCATTGTCAACAGATGTAAGTGTCCTGATAAAGGCAACAGACTGTAACATATTAGCAAGACAACCAGTGATTGTCTTGAACAGCTGTTGATTTAGACTAAGAATTATTAAGGACATCAGCAACCCCAGTGGATGCAGTAATGGCAGATCAATCAGTCTTACAGAGGTTAGCCAACAGGACAGATAGATTCAGAGACAAGAATAACCTGACTTGAATTAACCTGGGGAACATTAGGACACTGATTCGTAAACCATTTGATGATCACTTAGTGCAACAGGAAGAATGCCAGTTTCCAAGATCAGATGGCAAGACAGAACAGAACCAGTCAATTAGGGAGTAGTTTAAAGGCAACGTGTTACACTGAGTCAGCTTACAAATATGCTTAGCGAGGTGAATGGCCTAGATAGATGTCCCTATTTGTTTAGATGAAGGTGAGAACCAGTTGATATTAAACTTACCAAGAATCAGAAATTCACTATAGACAGCAAGGGTAAAAACAAAGAAGAAAACATCAAAAATGTTACCTGATTTGAAGCCAGAACATCAGTAGGCATCTGCATTTAAGGTGGGAAGAAAGAAAGACAGGGGTATCATGCCTCCCCCCAAAAAACCCTGTGAGAATGGGACAAAGGAGCGACTGTATATATACTGTGTCTCTTGAAAGAATGTTAAAGTGAGCCCTGCACAGCCACTGCAGAACCCTTTTTACTGCTATCCTGCCAAAAGTCAAATAAATGGGTAGGGAGGTGTTAACTTCACAAATCCTGGGAGAGAGAAAGGATTCTAACACAAAAAGCATAGTGGATTAAGTTGGAGAAACCACAGCCCGTGTGTGCCAGTTTTATGAGAAAAATGTGGACATTAAGATGATCCCAACCTCAGACACATAGGTGGTAGTAGGGAATCAAGATGGCATGGTTTAGTTTATCATGACCTACAGTATGAGCAAAATGTTAATGAAGAGCTTGAAGTAACACCTTCTTGTATCAAAAGAGAGGGTGCAGAGAGAAAGAAGTAGAGGGAGGTTGGAAAGGGAGCCGGGCAAACAATCTAAATTTCAATCTTGTGAAAATCAAGCTTTGAAATAGATAAAGTTGTCCATATCCAAATTTGCTCAAGTCTGCAAGGTCAGACACAGTAGCAACATAGACTAAAAACAAAAATAAGCCCTCCCTGCTATTCCTTAGTGACTAGATCTGGTGCCTTGGCCACCTCCAACTATTGATTTGCTGCTTGTTACCCTCTTCTTGTCCTTTTACACACACCACACACACACACACACACACACACACACACACACACACACACACACACACACACACTTTAAAAAATGCCAGCTCCTGGCACTATGCTCGGAGTCAACACAATCTATTGAGCAAATCTCCCTTCTCTGGCCCGTGGCCCATGGCACAGACCACAAAATGCAAATGCTTAGGGCCATATTCTTAGATTGGGGGGCACTGATACATAGGTTATTTTTTGGATTGTTAGCATTCAGCTTGCTCTGATTCTCTGGAATCCATTCTGTTTGTGAAAACTGGGTTTTCAGAACTTCCTATTCCGAGTCTGATTTCATTCCGCTTCCAAATGCATAGAGTAGTGTAAGATTTGGTAATAGGTATGTATCTGATTGCATTTGCACCTATCTCCTTCTCGTTTCCTCTTCTCTTCCCTTTAAATTTATGTTCTCATTGCATGTTGTGTGGGCTGTTGCCTGACTCCCCACTGCTGCTCCAAGTCTGACTCTTAACCTCTTGGACCATCCCAATCAGTTCCATTCAAAATAAATCCTCCTCCTAGTCTGCCCATTTTTTTCTCAAAAGTGCTGTAAAAAGGCAGCATACTGTTCTACTAGTCTAGTTGGTTACACTGATTTGCCATAATATGAATCACTCAGTTCTTCTCACAGAGTTATCTGGGAGGTGACCAAACTAATCAAATCCCTGGGCACAGGCTCTGCCAGATGCATCTTATTATATGCCACTGGCAGAGTTGGCTCTTAGGGCTTTGCTTAGGACAGCCAGTTACATCAAGAAAATTGTGCATGTGTCATTTTTTTTTGATGCAAGTGCTACAGTGTTGGTTTGTTCATGTAAGTGCCAATGTGTGAACACTGCAGCAGATGTTTTGTCACTGTTAAACATGATAGTCTCTAGCATCTAACAACTGCTGTGATTTCATAGAATTGCATGCAGTTCATGACACATATCACTGAGCATTCTGCCCATAGTTTGCTTTTTTGTGTTTTATTGATTTTTTTTAAGTTAGTTAGTTATGTCTTTGTTAACTGTGTGAGGCAAACTGGGAACAAAAACCATTTGCAGGGATGACCTGGAATATTAAGCAAGTACTTACTCTAAATAAGATAGTAGCAAGGATATACAATAATGATTACTCAGAAATGATAAATCAAATAATAAGTACATACAATAATGGTAAAAAAGCAGGGTATAAAAATTGTGAAGTAGGAACAATGAATATATTTAGCAAGGATTTACAAGAAAACATTCTTAGGAAAAGCAGTCAGGGGAGGGCAGTGGACATGGCCTATCTGGACTTCAGCAAGGCCTTTGACACTGTGCCACATAGAAGACTATTACACAAACTGGGGAATATGGGTGTGGGCAGGACAGTAGTGTGGTGGGTAGGTAACTGGCTGGGCGGCAGGACACAGAGGGTGGTGGTAAATGGCTGTCACTCCACAGAGGGAAGAGTGACCAGTGGGGTACCACAGGGATCAGTGCTGGGACTGGTCCTATTCAACATCATCATCAGTGACATTCGCGGGACCTAGAAGGCAGAATTTCACTGTTCACTGATGACACAAAGCTCTGTAACAGAATAGACACACCAGAGGGTGTAGACAGAATGAGAAGGGACCTGCAGAAACTTGAAGAATGGTCAGGGGTTTGGCAGTTGAAATTCAATGCAAAGAAGTGCAAGATAATGCATATGGGGCACAAATACCCTGGCACAATATATCAGTTGGGGGCTGAGGATATAGCATGCACCAAGCAGGAAAGGGATCTTGGGGTTATCATCTCTGATGGACCTCAAGGTAGAGAAACAGTGTGACAAGGCAGCAGGTAAAGCAAATAGGATGCTGGGATGCACAGGCAGGGGCATCACCAGCAGGAAAAGGGAGGTCATAATTCCACTATACAAGACACTAGTGAGGCCCCACCTGGAGTACAGTGTACAGTTCTGGAGACCTTACCTATGTAAGGACATAGACAGGGTAGAGAAGGTTCAGAGGAGGGCAACAAAGATGGTACATGGATTGCATCACAAGCCCTATGAGGACAGATTGAAGGAACTGAACATGTACTCCCTGGTGGAGAGGAGGGAGAGAGGGGATATGATAGAGACATAGAAGTATCTTACAGGGAGGAACAGGGTGCAGGAATACACTATTTTTAAGTGAAAAAGATGTTCCAGGACTAGAGGGCATGGAATGAAGTTGGAGGGAAGACGATTCAGAGGAAACGTGAGGAAGAATTTCTTCACAGAACAGGTGGTGGAAAAGTGGAACACCCTGCCAGAGGAAGTGGTGGGGGCTGAAACAATCACGGGATTTAAGAATGCATGGGATAGACATAAAGGAATTCTGGAGGTCAGGGGTAAGGAGCAACAGACTTCTAGGAAAACATAAACTGAACTTACAAGCTCAAATGGGCAGACTGGGTGGGCCATATGCCTTATCTGCTGACACTGTCTATGTATCTATGTATCTATGTATCTAAAAGCATTCACATTTAATTGTCCATAAAGGCAATATTTTAGCGTGGTTTTAAATGTCCATTGTGTCTCAGCTTCTCTTGTACATAGAGCAAGAGTCCCAGATACCAGAAGCCAAAAACTTAAATAAGCATTGGACCATCCATGTTGTGTAAAATGGGTAGATAGAAGATTATCTGTTGAGTGTCTCAGGGACTTTGGTTTATAATTAGAATTTAGTAATTTGTGCTTGCCCACTGAAGAGTGTGAAGATTATTTTTTGTAAAGTTACCAGTCAAGTATCTCATTCTCACCTCTAGAGGAAGCAATTTTAAGTTAGGGTAGAGTTTGTGATGGCGTCTCATTGTACCAGTAGAAAGGAAAAATGTTCAACTTGATTATAGAGTACTCAGCGTCTTGGCTTTGCTCTGTCAGCCATTATCAAGAAAGGACAGGAAGTTATAGCTTGCAGTTGATAACACAGTAGTAATTTAACAGATAAGGAGTCCTTTATCCTGTATATTAGGCCTATTTCTGTTCATTAGACCTGTTAGATAGTCTATATGGTCATTGCTGGATAGATGATTGCCTAGGACTATATCTAGTTATCTGAAATTTTAAACCACTTACTGGTTGTTTCCCTCTGGTGTTGATATAGTAAGAGGTCCACTTAGAGCATTAATTCTGGGTATAGTGCCTAAAAGCATGGTGTTTCATTTTTCTCTAATGTCTCTCTTATTAAAAAGAAAACTTGTGATACACTTGCTTGCTTGTCACATATTAGAGTCCCTGGATGTCATATGCAGTGCACAGAAACTCATTTAATTTATCACTAGGACCCAGAATGTTAAAAGTGCAGGCTTTGCCAAGATGAGGGATTTGGTGTCCAGGGGTCTGTAAAAGCTGCATAATGCTTGTAATGCAGAGGACGGAAAGAAGATACTTGGCGCAACTGCAGTATACTGCATTTCTGTAAGCAATAAGGGGTAAAGGGTTAAGATGTGGCTCCCTTGGCTCAGCAGAGAACTAAGACAATAAGTCTGATGCAAAAACATAGAAACATAGACTCTAATGTTAGAAGGAGACTGAGGAGCCATCATGTCTGCTCATAGTATACTATCTCACCCCACCAACCTACTGTATTTGTGGATTGCGTACATCTTCCTCCACTCCTGCTCTCCTCAGTCCCACATTGCCCTGTCCCAGTCACGTTTATACCTGTTTAGTGCAGCTGACCCCACTACTTCTGCTGGCAATCTATTCTATGGTTCAACCACCCTTTCTCAGAAGACAAACTTCCTCACATCTCTCTTAAACTTGCCCCCAACCAACCTCTAATCATATCTCCCAGGACTGCTTCCTTATTCCTTACAAAATGGTCCTTGCTATTTATCCTGTATATATCCCTCTGAGACTTATTTTTCATTCATGTTCTCCCTCTCATGCAAGGCCTCCAGCAAGTACATATGTAGTGCTAACACCCATTACTCATAGGATCTGCCTTGCTTGCCTGGGTCTTATTGGTGATCCTCTGCTTCACTGACTCCAGTCTGCCTATGTCTTCCTTCAGGTGTGGATTTCAGAAACAAGCACAGTACTCAAGATGTGGCCTCACAGAGAATCTGTACAGGGGCAATGTCACCTCACTTTTCCTGCTATCAAAACCCCTCCCTCCACCCCAGTATAGAAACATAGAATTTGATGGCAGATAAGGGCCGCTTGGTCCATCCAATCTGTGCATTTCTCCCTACTTACACTATTTCCACAGACCTCCATGCTCAATCAACAGCTCGTTCTCCCTAGCCCCCTTCCTTTTCATGATGATTCCCTTGTTCTTATCCCATGCTTTATTGAACCCTACCACTGTTTATACCCCCACCACCTCCACTGAAAGACTATTACAGGAATCCACCCCTCTTTCTGCAATCCTCAACAACTTGGTATATAGTTTGTTACAGTGATTGGTTTGCTTGAGGGAGTCCATGATTAAAACAAATACACCTCCCCATCAGGGAACTGAATCCCAGTCTCACATCTGACATGTGGGGACACTCACCACTATACTACAGAGGGTGTATAACTATTGTAATGGACATATTGCCTCCATGCATGAGAGGAGTACACAACAGCACTGCAGGACTGCAAAAGTAGAATGAACAAAGCCAGAAAGGGTCTGGAAACCAAAATAGCTCTAGCAGCTGCAGAAACACCAAAGCCATCTTCTAATACATACAGTAGAGTCAGTGAGGATGCAACACAGTATCCTGTGACACTGCATAATAAAGGGATAAATAAATATTGACATTGCCTTGTTTACTTCAGTTATTCTGTTGCACTATGCTGCAGTTTTGTGCTTCATCTTGGCTGGTTCCACTGTGACCCTTGAAACAAGGGAATTTGGGGAAATATGTGCATGAGCTAGGACTGATAGCTGATATGTTGAATGAATACTTTGCTTCAGCATTCATTAAATGGCCTAAAGCAAGTGGGGATGCTCATTGAGAGGGCTGTTGGCATCAAGGGTACACAGGATGATTAATCCTCCTGCTTGGGCACAAATTACCCTGCACAATTCTGGTCCAACAGATTTCTTAGAATGTATTAAGAAGTCCATGTAATGTACATTTCAAAAAGTTCTGCTACCAGTGCAGATGAAATGTTGAAAGGTTAAGCAGAATTGTTACAGAGTGCTGAGGCACTGGAAACAACAACCTGGAACTATGTGATAAACTCACTTCATAAGGGTTATCATTTCTTTGACAGTGTCCTCATTTTTGTAGAGTATGATTTAATGACCCCTATAATGAAAAGATCCAATTTAAATAATTAACAACTAGTTTTTCCAATTTAAATATCGGACTAATGAACATGGAACTCTACCAAAAAATGTTACAACCAAATAGTCCAAAGCAATATGGTATGTAATATGCAACCTCATTTTTGCCCCAGAAGGAGGATTTTGAGTGTCTTTTGAATATTACTGGGAACACCCCACCCACAAATGCACATTAGTTTTCTTTTGTGGAAGTGAGACTCTTGAGAGAACATGATGTAGCTCATTGACATTGTGCCTCCCCTAGGACAAGCTTTCCTGTCAAAGATCATGCCAGGTATTATAATACACAAGGGGTGCATAGGGAACAGCCTGGGATCATAGTGGAACTAAAGGAATATTTGGTGGGGCCTCATCTGTTAATTTCTCATGTGACTGTCTGGGCAGGTGTATGGAGTTCTGGAGCATATCCAGTATTATTCCCTCATTAAAAAGGGGGCAAGATCAAACCTGGGTAACTATAGGCTGGTCAGTCTGATATCATTGTTGGGCAAGGTCTTGGAATCCATTATAAAGCGAAAAATAAAGGATCAGTTGATTGAGAGCAAGGTTCTCATCCTTTATCAGCTTGGTTTTATGGGAGCTAGACACAGAGAAAGTAAATAAAATACACACCAAGCCCACAATGTGGCTGCACCCAAAGGGCAGAACCAAAAAAAAGAGCAAAAAGTAATATAGTACCTGTCTGGAATGTGTGCTGCTACTTTTTGCACTTTTTTGGTTTTATGGGAGAAATGGCATCTTTGAGCTATTTCCATCTGATTTCTGTGGTAAATTCGGCACTGAAATGGCCCTGAGCAGCATTTGCAATGATCCTCAGCCTGTGATTGGAATATAGCACTGTGGAGCATGTGGACTCATTGGACAGATATGACAGATTAGAGGACTTTCCAGGAATGTTCTTTAATGGCTTTGTTTGTGCTTTTGAAATAGAAAGCAATTGGTAGTGCTTGGTTTATTCCAGATACACCTGGTGGCTTTTGACTGTGGAGTTGCTGGGTGTGTGTGTGTGTGGGGGGTTGCCACCAATGCTGTTCATAGTGTAGGGCCTGGGTACCACTGTGTTGGATCATAAGATGGTACAGCATAGACCATGCAGTTTCACTGTTATGCAGATGATACACAGCTGTACTAGTCTTTTGCCCTTGGCAAGGAGTTGTAGGTGCCATGTTTGGAACAGTGTTTGGAGACAATCAGATCCTGTATGGCCTCCAACTGGTTGGCACGTAACTCTGGTAAGACCAAACTGCTACTGGTGTGGAATGATAGGCAGCTACTGGTTTGTCTAATAGTCTTGGACTCCCCATCTTGGATGGGGTGCAGATAAAGGCAGTAGGGATGGTTTAAGGTCTGGCAACAGCCTGGTGAAGTTGGATCGCAGGAGTGGGGGTGTAGCCATTTTTTTAAGACCAAACTGAGCCACGTGGAGGTTCCAGTAGGAATTACTAGATCATTTGAGTGTATCATGGGAGAGGGTATAGGTTGCAGGATACTCCTCATTTATCGTCCACCAGGTGATGGGGGTTTATTTCTGTAGGAGATAGTGAACTTCATCATCAACACTGCATTGGAGTCTCCCAGATGGATTTTTCTGAGGGACTTTAATGCCTGGGTCAACGATGAACTCTCACAGTTTGGTCACAAAATCCTCCAGCTAATGACAATGCTGGGCCTCACACAGGATGTTACCTCCTTTACCCATATAGGAGGTCACTCATGGGATCTACTGTTCCTCCTGGGGATGGAGATCTCTGACTTGGGGATGGAACCAGTTGGTTGGTTTGACCATCACAACATAGGGTTCAGTTTTGGGGCCCCCCCAAATAGTCCTACCCCTGTGGAGATGGTCTGGTACTGCCTTTGAAGGAGAGTTACCCAAGATGGTCTGTTGGTGATACTTGACCTATCGGGATTGCTGACTGAAAGCACAATTCAGGGGGATTTAGTACTAGCCTATAATAAGGCAGTGGGAGATGCCTTGGACTTGATTGCTCCTGTTCAGGTTCAACCACTTACTCTTCACCCAAGGAACCCTTGGTATGATTGGTCCTTGAAGGAGATGAAGTGAGTTGGTCAAAGGCTGGAGAGAGCATGGCAGAAATCCAGCCTTGATGCTGACAGACTTAGATTGATGGAACATTATAAGGGCTATCAATAAGAAATCTCCTGTAAGAAGGCAGAGTTCCTGTCCAGGGAGATTTCTGCTGCGCAAAATCGACCAGCTCAACTCTTTCGAACCATTGACAGATTGCACAATCCAATCTGTCTTCAGTCCGGAACAGCATTTTCACAAAATAAGTGTGATGAGCCAGCTCAGTTTTTCGAAGATAAGGTTGCCAGCATCAGGGCCAGAATTGGCCCAGCTCCCTCCATGAGGGGTTGCTGAGGTCGATGGGAGCTGGTGAGCATCCGGTCTGACTGGACCAATTTCAGCCGACTGGAATTCATGGATATTGTGAAGATCTTTCAGACCTTACGCCCAACCTGTTGTAGTTTGGATCTGGGCCCTACTCACCAATCGAATGACGACACCCCTCTCTTTATCCCCAGATGCAAAACGACTATGTGCTCTCGAGCTTTCTCTTACCTAGCACCTAAAAGCTGGAAAGCTATTCCACAAAATATTCGCCAAGCCCCCACCCATGCCCACTTGAAGAATCTCCACCATCAACATCTTCTGGCTTCTAACCCCTGTACATGTTTCCAGCCACCCTAGCTCACTCTTCACTCCGCTACCTTTCCACCCTACTTACCCTCCCTCTCCTACCCCCTCTACCCCTGTCTCTTTACCTTATCTCTCCCCTTCTAAAACCTTACATCATTTGATGGCACTTACTTTTTACTTTGAACCTGTTAGCATTAACATTGTTATACATGGTCTAGGTTGCTGTATTGCTTTAGTCTAACTGGGACTACTTTGTTGAATACGTTAAACAATCTATATGTCCCACACTGTTTGCATTTGTCCTACTGCCTACTTCATCCTTGTGCTGCGTCACATTGTACTTGTCATGTGTTTCCTTTGTATACTCCCGGGTCGTGCCTGAAAATAGGCATTGCTATGTCTACCGCACCCACCCGGTGACGAAAAGCAAATAAATTAGTGGCTTGTGTAGATGCTATCTGCCCAATCCTAGCTGAAATTGTATGGAGATCCTTGGAGAGGAGAATCTTTCCAGACCCCCTAAAGGAGGCGGTCATTCGACCACTCCTTAAAAAACCTTCCTTGGATCCAGACTATCCAGCTAACTATCAACCTGTCTCTAGCCTTCCTTTTGTGGGGAAGGTTATTGAGAAGGTGGTTTCTTTGCTGCTGGATGATCACCTTGTTAATTACAATGTCTGTGAAGTTCTTCAGTCTGGTTTTAGGAAGAGGCATAGCACTGAGACAGCCTATACTTGGGTACTTAATGATCTCCTTATGGTGAGAGATTAAAAGGCTTGTACTATTTTGGTCCTTCTCGATCTCTCAGCAGCCTTTGACACGTGGACCATGGGGTGCTTCTGGAGACCTTGCGGTTCCTTTGTGGACTGTTGGGTACAGTCCTTGAATGGTTTCAATCTTTCCTCATAGGTAGGTCCCAGAGGGTGGTCACTGGAATTTATTTCTCTGATGCCCTTCCCTATCCTGCAGGGTGCCGCAGGGCTCCATATTGGTGTCCCTGTTGTTCGCAGTGTATATGCTGCCATTGGGAGATATCATTAGACAATATGGCTTAAGTTTTCACTTCTACACAGATGATACTAAGCTGTATATGTCTTTTGTGTCCGGACAGGTTGATGCTGTCTCTCTGCTAAATAGTTGCCTCTCAGAGATCAAAGACTGTATGAATTCGAGTTGACTGAGATTGAATCCAGATAAGACTGAGGTGTTTGTTGTAGACCTGGAATGCCCGGGGGCAGGTTCTGGAGCAGGGCACATGTCATGTTTATGGCTTGATAGTGTCCAGCTCACTACCTTAGACCGGGTGTGTAATCTGGGCATCATTTTTGATGACAGTTAGACTAAAATTTTAGGTGTTGTGCTATGGTTAAATCCTTATTATACCATCTGAGGAATATATTGCCCTGGTGAAACACCTGGTTCCTCTGGGTGACCTTCCAACACTGATCCATGCCTTCATTACTACCCATCTTGACTATTGCAATGCCCTCTACCTAGGGCTACTTGGGGTTGATATCCACCACTTGCAGCTAGTGCAGAATGCTGTGGCCAGGCTGCTGACTGGCACTTCTAGGGCCAGTCATATTATGCCTGTGCTGCATGAGCTGAACTGGCTGCCAGTTCAGTGGTGGATCACCTATAAGGTAGGCTTGCTTATCTTCAAGGTCCTACACGAACAGGTACCCGACTACCTGAAAGATCTCCTGGTTCCCTGCTGCCCAAGTTGTCCACTCCGATCTGCTGATGAAGAATTGCTAGAGGTTCCCAGGGTTCATCTAAAAACTTCTGGGGCACGCACTTTTTCATTTGCAGCACCGACCCTGTGGAACTCTTTGTCTCATCGGTTAAGAGAATACCTTACCTTCAGCAGTTTTAAAGCTATGTTAAAAACGTATTTATTTTCTAAGGCTTATCCATACTGATTTTAAATATTTATATTGTTGATGTTTTTATATGACTGTGCAGCACCTTGATTTTGAAAGGCACTTAATAAATACTGTAAAATATTGATTGATTGATTGACAAATAGACAGCAATTGTTTCTCAGGTATTTCCTGTTGTCAAGGGCTCCTTCCACTATCTTACAGTAGGAATATTTTTAGACTGCATATCCTACTTAATGCAGCATATCTCAATACTGTGGTGCAGTTCCTTTTCCCTTTTTGGCTCAGCTACTAGATATGATGTATAATATCTTAAAGTCAATTGCATCATCTGAATCTATGCCAGAACTCTCCAGCAAGACTTCTGAGCTGCACCTCGAGGTCAGATCATATTATTACTTGTCTCTGAATCCTGGGCTGGCTGACAGTTAGGTGATGTACTGTCTGTAAGATTCTGTTAAGAACATAGAAGGCCAGGAACTGGCTTGGCCTCCAGCATGTCAGGGAGCTGCTGACCCCTATGCAAACCACTAACCAGGGTACTGAGAGCAATGGAATAGGGGCTTTAGAGGGTACCACCTTCAGATTTAAAGTCATGTAGGGAACAAATTTTGTGTTGGCTGCCCCAGCTTTATGGAACATACAGTACTCCTGGTGGAAGTCCACTCTGCTAACTCCTTAGTCTCCTCTAAATGTCTTTCTAAAATCCTTCAGAGGATGCATGTCTTTGGCTATTTGCTTTAGGGGACCTATCTGTGCACTTTAGTTATTTATTGAGATGTTTTTCTGACTTGTTTCTTTTGTATGATTTGTTTGTGTACTATTAGTAGGATGTGAAAGTGCTCTGAGCTTTGGAAAGGCACCTGAAATAAATGAAATAAACTCTACTAGTACTTCATGAGAAGAAGATTATGCCAAACAAATCTGATCATATTTAGTGGAGAGGTGACTAGGCAAGTGGATGGGGTAGGGCCATAGTACTGGTACAGTTTCACTTCAGAAATGCCTTTGATACTGATAAGCTTCTAGTTAAAGTACACCAATGCAGTATACATGAAGCATCCACAAGGTAGACTGCTAACTGTCTTTTGGAGAGGAAGCAGACAGTTGTGTCTGTTGGTCACAACTCTGTTTGGAGAGCTGTAATCAGCTAAATCCCCTGGGGATCTGTGCTGGGACAATTGCTTTTTAACAGTTTCATCAATTATCTGGCAGTTAAAGTCTCCAAAAGTGGCTTATGTTTGCTGGTGACACTAAGCTGGCCAGGATAGTGGACTCCCTTCAGGAAGGGGACAAATATCATAAAGAACTGAAAAAGCTTAGTGACTGGTCTTACTCCAGAAATCTTACATTCAATGTATCCAAATTGAAGGGGTTAAACTTAAAGAGAGAAACAAAGGTAAGGCATATACACTTTATGGGGCTGCTCTTTCTGCAGTGGAGGAGGAAAAGTACCTTGGGGTCATAATTGACAAGGGACCAAAGCATGACAAGCAGTGCTCCGCTACTATCAAGAAGATTGGAAGAAGCTATACCACTGGCACAGCAGTAGCGCTACTGTTTGTACTGATGACCCAGATTCGTAATCAAACACTGGGCATCAGAGGGTCAGCCAGGTTAAGGATGACTGAATATCCATAGGACTGCTGTCCTCCTCTGAAAGGGAGAGTCACCGGCTGCACACCTGGTCCCTAGTGAAGACAAAGGGGTAGACAATTCAGGCCACCCGCATGATGATAGGAGCGGATGATGTTAACATATATCGCTTGAAAGCACATAACATGTGTCATGACATCACTGCACATCTGTTCCCCTCAAGAGGAGGAAAGAAATGAGAAATCCCATCTGGCAGGATGACTCTGGTCCCCCACAGGCAATGCGTCTGATGGCATGGGTCTGTTGACACAGAACTGGGTCCTGCTCTACAGTGGAGTTGTGGACTCCCATCACCCTGTCAGAGAGGGGAAGCCCTGGGACCAGATGCAGCCACAGAAGAAGTTTGGGTGACAGGGGCTGAAGGTTGGGGGCCACTCAGACGGAGGGGAAAAAAATACTAACAAAAAAAGGCATATAGAGGGGATCCCAATGGGGGCCCACGTGCATAAAATTTCATTATTTGCAGAGGATATTCTGCTTACCTTGATCTCCCTAGAACAATCCATTCCTGCAGTTTTGAATCAACTTACTTTACGTGTGGAACTGGCAGGTTATAAGGTGAATGAGCAAGAGACGGAGGTTCTTCTCTATAATTTTGTTCCCTCAAATAGTTTGAAGAAACTTCTTCCTTTTAAATGGCACAAGCAGGCCATGCATAACTTGGGAGTTACTTTAAATAAAAACCTTATGCATAAGGAGTTGCTTAACTTAGAACCTTTAGCCTATCAGTTAACAGAAGACCTCTCCCGATGGTCCCAGCTCTCTTTGAGTTTCCTGGGGAGATTGGAAACTATTCAGCAGAATGTCCTATTGGGTATCCTATTCTTCTTACAAACTTTTCCATTAATGTCTGCAGATTTTTATTTTCAAGCTTGGAACAGGTTAATATCTTGCTTTATCTAGAGGGGGAAACCCCCAGGGTGAGACACTCTGTCTTGCAGCTTCAGCGGAAGAGGGGGGTCTCAACCTCCCTGACCTGTGAAAATATGTGAAAGCTGCCCAGATAAGAATTATCCTGTGTTGGATCAATCCACATTACACTGCCCACTGGAACAGCCTAGACCTTAATTGGAATGATCAGTCTAACTTTTTGCCCTACCTGTTCTGAAATTCCACATGGTGTTTCCTGCTGTCATGATTCTCGCAGTATACTCAGGAACCCCTGCTACAATGGCATCTAACTTTATGGAAATATTTTACCATGGTGGACAATCATTATTTGAGGGAGTCTGCACATGACTCTGCAATTTCCCCTAACCCAATAGACAAGAACCTTCGGCAATGGTTAAACTATGGGATAAGATATACAGTATATTTCAACTCGTTGGTCCTACTGGTGCCCTTCCATCTGTATCCCTTCAATCAACCTATCAGCTCCCTCATGAGTTCTTTCACAGTTACTTACATATAAAATTGTATTTACACCAGTTTGAAGAATCGTTATCTTCTATAGCAGACAGCCCTCACCCTCTAGCTTCCCTGATTCAATCCCAATTGATGGGGGTTGCAACTCAACTGAGACATTCCAGACCAAGTGGTCTAGTGAGTTGAATGTGGAGATAGCTCCTCAGGGGTGGCTGAACATGACCCTCCCTGCTAATAAGGTTTCCACCTAACCATACTGGAGAGAATATGTGTGGAAGCTGAGGACTACATTTTTCCGTGCCCCAGCTGTCCTGGTAAGGTATTTAGGGGAAGCACTGGGTAGTTGCTGGAGAGAGTGTAGGTGTATCTTGGCACACTCATATTCTTTGGACTTTTATGCTTTTGGGTGAAGTCTGGTGGGAGGTGATATGGGAGTTAGTGGCCATCTATGAATGCCCGGATTTATTTGTGCCCATCTATATTCTGACCTTTACAATTCTGGAAGGTATCTGGATTGATAGGGTCACCTATAGACAGATCACTATTCTTGTTTTGGTCACTCATAAAGCTATGAGCCATTGACAGCACACTAAAATAATTCCTATTACGGATTCCTGGTGAATGCTAGTTAAGGAAATTTATGCTCTAGACTGGCTTTCAGCCTGGCTGTCAGACCGTGTGGAGGCATTTGATCTTCACTGGCGCAAATGAGTAACATATCATTAGATCGTTATGCTTATTTTGTTCCATAGAAAGTTTGGGAGTCCTGGGTTAATTAGGAGTCAGAGGAGATGCTGGTTTAAGCTTGTTTTATTTAACCTGAAGGGTTGGGTTGAAAGGATGTCCTCATTATATGTGGTGCCTCCCCTCCTCTACCCTCCCCTTCTTCTGAATAGCATAGTTGGAATATACAGACCCTTTTCTCTCTTTCTCTTTCTTTGTAAAGCTTAGTTGAGTTTTGGTACTTATTAGTGCTTTTGGTATGAAGTTTTATTTCAATTGGATTTTTAGCTTTCTATGTTAAATTGGGTGATCTAGACAAATACACAGGCTCCTCTACAGGAATGGAGAAGCATGAGTCAGGGCACAGAGGGTTCTTGGAATATGTCATATTATAGAAGAGTCACCTTTTCATTGTATGCTTTTTGACAATTTAATGCAATTTTTATTCATTAAGTATTATTGTATGTATTTGGCCTGTGGTTGTTTGATTTCCTGTGCGATAACTCTCTCTTTTTTGTATATCACTTGTTACCTGGATAACATTCATAATAAACTTGCAAATATAAAAAAAAAGCCTTTCCAACAGCAAAAGTAGGCCAGAACACTGTATCAAAAGAGGTTAACAAGCAGAACTGCTATGGTTCAGGTCTGTCAGCCATGTTTTTAATCAATCAGTCAATCAATCAATCAGTCAACCTTTATTTTATTCTGAATGGCATGTGAGCAAAAATGTCAATTTACGCAAATGTCCAGTTAAGCATAAAAAGAGAACAGAACACCAGGTCAGAACATAACATAGTAAAATACAGTACAATGAGGTCTAACATAAACTAGGCTAATACAGAGATCCAAAAGAATAAACAGAAGAAAGGGGAGGCAAATACAAATGTACAAAATTGCTGGAAGAAAAAGGGCCACAGGTTTATCAGGTCTGCTCGAGTGTGCAGCTCTTAGTTTCATATCACCAGAGCTGCCTCACCGCCACATAAATCCCTCCTTTCCTCCCCTTTCCCAGTCTTTTCCCCCTTTGTGTTCTTGTCTGTACTAACCCGGCCATTGTCTCTATCCCAACCCTGTTTAAAGCTACCCACTATCCTCAGTCTGATTAACTCCTCGAGCAGTGCTTTCCATCTTGCCACCACTCTCTCTGTAAAGTAGTGCCTCCTCATCTCTCTCCTGATCCTTCCCCATTCCAACTTTGGACTGTGCCCCCTAGTGGTCCTTCACCCCTTAAGTTGAACAATCCTCCATCTCTAACTTTGTTTATGCCTTTCAAGTACTTACAGGTCTCTATCATGTCTCCTCTTTATCTTCTGTCTTCCAGGAAATATGTGTTGAGCTCCCTTAATCTTTCCTCATACGGCAGCTCCCCCAATCCCATGATCATTTTCATAGCCCTGTGCTGTACCTCCTCCAGTAATCTTACATCCTTTTTGAGGTATGGGCACCAGTACTATGCACAGTACTCCAAGTGTGGCCTCACCAGTAATCTATACAAGGGCAGGATGACCTCCTCCTTTCTAAAAGTGATACCTCTGGCAATGCACCCCAGCATCCTATTTGCCCCTGCTGCCACGCTCCTACGCTGTGCTGATACCTTCATGTCTCCTATGAATATTACCCCAAGGTTTCTTTCCTCCTCTGAAGCTGTTACCTCCCCCCAGCCAGTAGCTGGTCCTGGGATTGCTGTGTCTGAGGTGCAGGACCTTGCACTTCTTAGTGTTAAACAACTGCCACTCCCTAGACCAGTGTTCAAGTTTAGCTAGATCCTTCTTGAGTGCCTGCTTCCCTTCCTCATTGTCCACTTTTGCACAAATCTTAGTGTCATCTGCGAACAGGCTGATCTTACTCTTGACTCCCTCTGCAATGTCTCCAATAAAGACATTGGACAAAACAGGGCCCAGCACTGAACCCTGCAGTACCCCACTCATTACTGGCCTTGGCTTGATGTCTCACCCCTTACAACTAACCTCTGTTGTCTGCCCTGCAATCAGCTCTAAACCCATACCACCAGTTTCTCCCCACCCCATGTCCCTCAGCTTGCTCATTAACCTCCCGTGTGGCACTGCTTTGAAAGCCTTGCTGAAGTCCAGATACAGGACATCCACAGAGTGGCCTTTGTCAACCACCTTAGTGACCCAGTCAGAGAAGTCATTCAGGACAGTTTGGCATGATCTTCCCAAGACAAACCAATGCTGTCTTTCATCCTGCAGACCATTACTATCAAGAAAGGTTATCAACTTCTCCTTCAGAATGGTCTCCATCAACCTCCCCTCTATTGAAGTCAAGCTCACTGGTCTGTAGTTGCCCAGTTGGTCCTTGGGTCCAGTCTGGTAAAGGGGCACCACGTGAGACATCCTCCACTCACAGATCCATCAAAGAGCCTGCCAACACTTCTACCAGTTGCTTTTGGACCCTTGGGTGTACACTGTCCAGTCCTGGTACCTTGTCCACCCACAAGGCTTTAAGGCCCTCAGAACTCTGTTCTCTTGGATGACCCTATCTTTGATCTCTGCCCCCTCCACCCTTGGACCCTTCCCTTGCAGTATTGGGCCATCCCTTTTGTGAACACTGAGTAGAAGTACTCATTTAGTGCCTCTGTCTGTTCTTCCCCTTGTTCCGCTTATCCCCCCCGTCTTGATTCTAACAATGTCATCTCTACAACTCCTCTTCTCCCTTATGTATTTACAGAACCCCTTTTCCCTCTCTCTGATCCCCTGAGCCAACTTCAGCTCCTTTGCTGCCTTGGCGGTCCTGATTGCCTGGGTCACCTCCCTAGATGCCTTTGTTAACACCTCTCTATCATCCTCATGCCCAGATTTTTTTAATTAAATAACAATGACAAATTTACAGTGTGGTGGTATAGTTGGAGATACAATTCAGGAACAGTTGGAGGTACAATTCAAGAACATGAACAGTTGGGTGATACGATAAAGCCATAAAATGTGCACAATACCATCTAAATAAAGTTGAAACTCAAATATCAGTACCAGCACAGAGGCCCAAAAATAGTTGGTTACCCAAAATAGGCTGAGGAAAGGAGCTAGGGAAATATTCCACATGACAACCAATAGCGGTGAGAACCGGGCAGTGCATGAGGGGTATGCAAATGAAAGGGGAGAGAGATATGGAAGTAACATTACAGGTCTTTACATAGAAGTCTCTCCCTCACTCATTATGTTCATTTCCCTCCTCAAATTATGCTAATTGTTTTGAAATACATTATACAGTTCATTTTGTATTATAAATGCTTATTCAAATGTTACCAATAATGACTACTGCTGAACTGTATGTGTTTAGGAGGACTGCTAATCTGAAGAGCCGTTCACTCGAGGTCTTGAGAGTAAATGGGATGGTGACTGAGACTGTAATGCAATGCACAGCAGATAACAATAAAAGAGACCTGGTCGGGTCAGGAAAATTTACATGAGTCAGTATTGCAGAGGCTTCCATGTAAAGAGGAATAACTTGTACTGCCTTTCTATAATGTTTGAATCATTATTAATGTCAGCATCTCAATTTCTAATAGGTCCTGCACATATTGGCACCTTAGTGTCACAAATTTGCAATGCAGTATTCAACTGAGGTCCTGATTCCTAATTTTTCCTGTGTTTTGAACATACTTTATTACTGTGAGTTTATTGTTCTATGCTATTGTTCCCCTCACCCTGGATAGTGCAGGCCACTTCTTTACCCATCAACTGTGCACGCCCCCCAAATTCACAGGATAATTTCCTTGGCATGTTGTGTGCTGTACAAATGATATAAGATAGTGACAACTGAGTGATTTGCTCATGCTACATGGGGAGCAAAGTCTACAACAAATACAAAACATCCTGATGTTCATTTAGACCCATAAACAGATGTTCACAGAACGGTTAGAACTAGTTGACTTTCTTTTTCTTCTGCATCTAGCAAGCTAGACAGTGTTTCATAAGTGACACCCCCCCCCCAAAAAAAAAGAGAAATAAATATTTTATTTCTTTGGCATTGCATTTATAATTTAGCATATTTAAAATATAACACACCTCAGCTGGGCAAAGAAAAATTAACATCAATACATACATATTAAGAGGCAGAAAATAAAATGCTATAGTACAGTTCAAAAATGCATTTTAGAACACCATCCGCTATGCCAGATAAACAGCCATGCAATGACTCACTAGCTGAATAAATGTGAATTACTTGAAAACACATTGCCAAAGAAATGATCATGCCATGTAACACAGTCTGTACTGAAAAATGTACTAACTCATTACCTCCAATAGCTTCTTAAGAAGGCTGAACTATTTATTATTTACCTGACACAAAATGGCCCTTAGGGTATAATGAGCTAAGGTAGCATGAGTGAGTCACAATTCCACTTTTGACCTCCATGCAATGTGTGATAACTATGACTGCAAACTATACTTTTGGTGAACTTTATTATTCTTGTTTTAAAAAAACACAAGTCACATTATAATGACATCACTGTCAGTGCAACTCTGTAAATTTCTCTCTCCCTCACCCCTCTCTGTTTGTTTGTCTCTCTGCCTGTCTCTGTCTCTCCACACCTCTCTCAATAAACACCATGAATGTCAGGAGCTTAAAAAAATAGTAGATTTAATTCATGTATTATTTTGATGTGACAGTATAGCTGTTTGTGAATTTCTGCATGGAAATCAATTGTAAAAATACATAAATCTCTGGAAGATATAAATAGATGACCGATATGTAACAGTGCCTTTCAATTTGATGATCAATGCAGTTGGAGTGACACAGTTCTGCACTACAAATACTATTTTTATTCCCATTCCTGACATTCTTGGTGAATATTGTGAGATATGTTGGTGGGTTAGATAGAGAAATTTACACAGGTGTGCTGACAGTGGTGTCATTATTATGTGGCTTGTTTTTTAATGAAACTATATTAAAATTATCTAAAACTCTAGTGTGCAATCAAAGTCCCAAGTGGAGCTACGATTCCTTCAGTACAGATATGGAATACTCATTTCTTTTCCAGACAGTCTGTTTACAAGCAATTCACATTTCTTCAGCTAATGAGTAATTGTGTGACAGTACTTAGTGTAAGTCCTAAACCTTAATAAGGGTATACACTGTGGTACGTTTCTTAACAATATTGTACAGTAAGAAGATGCAGTATTAATATGCCCCTTTTGTGGGAAACTGTGTTCTATTGTTAAAGTAACAACATAGCTGGAGCAGTTTAAGTTACATCGTGTTGAACATTGTAAGCATAATAATGGGACAACGTTGTAAGAGGTTATCTGAAATGAGAAGTGTGGGAAGTTGAATCCAGGTGCAAAATAGTGACAGTAATAGTAAAACCTGTGCTGGTGTTTTTCCAGGAAAAAATAATAACATTTTCATGAAGAGGATACAGGTTCCCCTTGACCACATTGACCTCCCAGTGACTGAAGCAATGGATATAGGTTGCTGATCTGTGAGAAATATTTTGTTGCCTTAGGTGTAAGGAATTACATCTCTTTTTGAGTACAGAGTAGATTCATGTGGCTGATGCATGAAAAGGAGCATGGTTCTGACTCAGTCATCAACTGGGCACTGTAGCCTGAGGGTCTGTGTTAGGAATAAGTTTGATTGTTTTTATAATAATAGTATGAATTGATGTTTGGTACAGTATCCCATAATAATAGTGAACCAAATTCAGTGACTTACAACTGAGCTCTTCAATTTGGTCGCTTTCTTGATTGGTGATGGGGAAGGAATAAAGTAGAGAGGGAATAGCAAGGGAGGAGAGGAACAACGGTGAGGGGAGGGAATAGCGATGGAAGGGAGGGAGTAGTGGGATGGGCTAAATGGGTTTGTGGAGCATCACTCTGCTGAGCTACCTGCTGAGTGTAGCGGGTAGGGACAATGACTGCAGTTCTTGTGGTCCTGGGTTCAGGACTGTACCAAGGTACAGTTTCTTTTTTTTAGTTTTGTAGGCATTCATGTGTATTTTAAGTCCTTGGTCCCTCTTTTTTCCTCCAGTGTTCACCTCCTCTTGGAGGTGATTATTTTAGTATTGGTGTGCAGGGGGCTTGCCCCCACAAAGGGGGGTGTGGGGGGCATAGCAGCATGCATAATACAAATATTTAAATGTTCACCAAGTTGGTGTTCGGCATTTGTTGAGGTGTGCTGCACTGGAATTTGACAGGTTGCACTTGCTGTTTTGTGAATTGCTGTGTTATTTTTGCTATCGTGACAAGGAACCTTTTGGTACTATATTATAATAACTGGTGGGCGCCTTTTTCCTAAGAAAACTCAGCTTGATATTTGCCGTTATAACCAACTGGTTATTACTGCAAAAATGCACTGGGTTTCCCTGACTGCATGCACGTGCCAGCTGCTCTCTCCCTTTACTAGCACTGGACACCTGCCATAACTACCACTCAGCAGTAAGTGAAATCAAAGATCTCTTTTTTTTTATTTTATATAACTGCTGTGGTGAAAAAGCACCTACCAGAAATGATATCAAATAAAAGATGGGGCAGTGTGTAAAACTCGATTTTACACACACCCTCAGTGTCGGAAGCTTCTCATAAGTCCTGCTGGCTTTGCCCTTGGGATTTATGTAGCATCCCTCACCTCATTCATGTGTGAAATCTCGTAACACATACCACTCCATTCTTTATTCTCTATGGAGCAAGTAATGAAATAAAAAAGAAAAAAAACAGGCAAACAGGCAATGGAAAAAACGCAACATAATTTGATAAAACAATAGTCTGATAAGAACATATTAACTCCACGTGACCCAGGTAACCTCCTATTTAGATGGTTGGTGAATATTCACCTAGATTTAATAGATAGATATGGATTAAAAGAATGACCAGCAAAATGAAGAACTTAGTTTTATTAAATTGTTGTTCTGTTAGGACTGTGTGTAAAGAGCGCTTACTTTATTATTTTTTTTTGTATATTAAACAACTGGCACTCACTTGATATTGTAACAGAAGGGAATTGCTACAAACTGTAGTAATAGCTTAACAGTTTCACATTATGGCACTGTGACTCCCATGACCTCCAAGCACTAGTTCTATATGTAAGTAATAAGCCATGACAGGGTGTGCATTTCAAGGATTTTAATGCATGCCCCAGGGGTGTGCTAAGGCACCAGGCTGAAGGCCAAGTTCCCTTATGCTCCTGGGAAGTGCACTAAAATCCTTGAAATACACACCCTGGAGTGGCTTACCACACTTATAAAATGAGCCACCATCATAAAAGAAGTAGTTTGACTTACTCCAATAGGGATTAAAACGTCTTCACTATTTTCAAACAAGTGTTCAATACATTAACTCTAAAACTGTTAAAAGAATTGAAAAAGTAGTCCCTATTAAAGCATAAATACCATATTTCAGCAATAGATTAGTACTTTGCAGTAAAAGTATTTATTAGTAGTGTTAATTGAAAATATATATTTTCTCTGTAACATGTAAATTCTCATATGAATGCACTGCAACATCTGTAAATTTGTAAAAATAAGCAGTTTTTAAAATGTTATTTTCATTACACTGTTGTAATATAGTTTCTTTGAAGGCAACATTCCCTTATTTATAGGATTAAGGTGAAATGTTGATAAGAAAATTCATGTTACCTTGCATTTTGAATCAGTACAAGCACTGTCTCTTAATGGAAATGTGTTCAAAACTTTAAACCTGCATGGTTGCCTTTTATGGGTGGTGGTGGTCGTGGGGGGTGATAGATTTCACCTGAAAATATCCATATATGATTAAAATGTACATGCTTTTATAAACAACAATAACAAATAAATAGGGCCCCTGAAGAACATAAGTGGGGAACTTGTGGCAGATAATACCTCAATGATCAACCTTTACAAGAGTTATTTCACCTTAGTATTTAATGACAAGACCCAGCCAACCTTGAAGCATCAGAAACAAAAGCTTACACAGGCATTAAAAATCAGCATAAAAGATGTCAGAGATAGATTGACAGCCTGGGACCAAAACAATGCCCAGGGACCTGAACATCTCCATCCTAGGGTATTGAAAGAACTAGCTGAAATTTTAGCAGCTCCTTTGACCTTTTTGTTCCAAAGGTCATTGGATTATGGAGAAGTGCTGGATGAATGGAGACAGGCTGATGTGATACCCCTGTATAAGAAGGGATCTAGACAGGAGGTATCAGATTACAGACCAATAAGCCTAACATCTGTCCTGGGTAAGATCCAGGAGGGAATTATTAAAACTTATATTACAAATGAACTGACACTAACAGGGGATATAGACGAGCACCAACGTGGGTTCAGGCAGAGCAGATCCTGTCAGTAAACTTGTTGGAGTTTCATGGCAAGGTTAGTAAGGCCCTCAATTCAAAGAATGCAGTGGATATTGTATTTTTGGACTATTCAAAGGCCTTCAACAAGGTCCCACATGGCCAATTGATAGATGCTTTAATACAGCATGGCTTACATGGGAGCATAACCTGTTGGATAGAGCGTTGGTTGACAGGTGACAGCGGGTTTGTACTAAGGGATCTAGGTTGGAGTGGGAGCATGTGTCCAGTGGAGTTCCACAGGGTTTGGTGTTGGGCCCCTGTCTTTTTAATTTGTACATTGCCTCTATGGGATCTAATACAGGCGTTTGGTTATCTAAGTTTGCAGATGATACAAGGGTTGGGTTTACAGCAAATTCCAAGGATGATACACAACTTCTGCAAGCAGCCGTTAGCAAAATAGAACAGTGGGCATCAAGTAAAAATCCACCTTTAATATAGACAAGTGCAAAGGAATGCACATGGGTAAAAATTATGGTCAGCATAAGTATATATTAAATGGTGCTGAGCTTCAGTCAGTACAGGATGAGAAGGATTTGGGTATACATGTCAGCAATGACCTGTGTTTTAAATCACACTGCAATCAAGTAATCAAAAAAGCAAGCAGTCTGATGTACTGCACTAAAAAGCATATCAAATGCAGGGATATACAGGTCCTGATACCCCTTTATACAGCATTGGTTCGCCCTCACTTGGAGTGCTGTGCCCAGTTTTGGACATCAGGGGGTAAGACTGAATCTGGAGCACTGGAGCGAGTTCAGAGAAGAGCTACTAAACACATTAGTGGATTAGATCGGCTGTGTTATCAACAGAGGCTTCAGTCTCTGGGACTCTATTATCTAGAATATCGCAGACTCAGGGGTGATATGTGCCTAGTATATACGGCATAGTTTGACGATGAATCATGGGCACAACTAGGTTTAGAATTGAGGTTGCAGGATTATAACATTAGGGCACATTCTGTTCAATTAAAGGGTGTTCCATATTAGACAAAAATACAGAAATCCTGGTTTAGTGTAAGGGTTACTAAAATATGAAATGAGCTACCACTTGAGGTAGTGTCTAGCAAGACCATGGCCGAATTTAAAATGAGAATAGATAGCCACCTAGTGTTTTCTGGAATTTTGGGCTATACTTGTAGTTAACTCTCTTGGTGAGCTGTCATGGACCTTTTTGGTCTTATTGGATCTGTGACCATCTATGATACCTGTGATAAACCTCAGGAACGTGTTTGAGTAGTTTGGGTCTGCCTCTGCCTATATAACTGTGTTTTGCCACCATTTCTCTTTGATAATAAAGTATTATTGCCTACTTTCTTCTTTTTTTTTCTCTGTTTTTCCCCACATTCAAGATATGGGATTTTATTATGGAATGTTTACCATGGAACACAGGAATTCAAAATGCTCTGTTCCACTGGTGGAATGTTCCTCTCCTAACATACTGTACACACACAGGCACATAGCAAAGGCCTCTTCTACAGCCACAGACTCACTTATCTCACTGTAAGGGCAAGCAGAAGAACTTTCCTTGGTGCTCATGGTAAAGACAGAAAGGGGATATTTCACTGTCAGCAGAGACACAGTTGTAATGAAAACTATTAACAATTCTTAATTTATCTAATTTGTTTATATGTTTAAGGAGAGTGTGATGGTCAAGAAAACAGCATTTAATTAATTTGTTTTATTTTTTATTTAAGGTAGCTTTATTTTTAGGGCCCAGTTGAAGGTTTTTACAGTGTAAAGGCAGCAGCCATGTTTGTGATGGACAATCAGCTCTGGTTGTAGGGGGACAGATAAGAGATAGTTCTGGTTATTGGAGGACTGTTTTGCTCATTGTGTACTGTGGTTTAAGATCAGGATGACTGTTCATTTATAGAGATTTAATGTATGGTTAGCTGACATCTCTTGGACAATGAGATTTCTTTTTTTACATATATTTTTTATCACTTCCATATTTGTCACCTTCTGCGGCGAGACCGGCTTGGGGCATCCAGCCACCGGCCCTGCCCACCCGGAGAGCTGGGTGGTTCATACCACACCTAGGAGGGTCCGGGATGGCCGTCATGCTGTCCCACCGGCAGGTCCCCTCTAC
This sequence comes from Neoceratodus forsteri, assembly GCA_016271365.2. Lineage (NCBI taxonomy): Eukaryota > Metazoa > Chordata > Ceratodontiformes > Ceratodontidae > Neoceratodus > Neoceratodus forsteri. Next base: position 1,608,637,159 of record CM057449.1, read on the forward strand.
CACTCCTAGTTAGGACAGCCCCAGATCCTCCCCAATGGGACTCCTCGCAAGTCCTCTGGGCAGTACAGGGCATGGCCATCAAGCTGCATGGTCGCACCCAGCCATTTTTCCTCTGATTTTGTCCCTTGGGGATGTGGATGTGCAATGACATCAGGCACAGCATGCTGACGTCCACCGCACTCTCCCCCCAGCTGCCATCACACTGGCAATACCTCCAGGTGTTCCCAGAGGTTACTGCTGTGCGATGGTGTTCCCCAACCCACCCTAGGCCTAGGAGAGCAGTCAACGGATGCTCAATCCTTGTCCTCCCCTGCCAGCTCCGATGACCTGGGCTTGTTCCCTAACCCTGGTCACTGGCGTGGTGCGAGGTGTGCCTCAACCCTCAGCGCCATCGGGCTGGCCAGCCAATCAGATGTCTAGATTTTGTTCTTGCCATTTTATGATAGTATCTAATTCTTTTACGGATGCAGTCTTACTGATTTCTTTTTCTGTGTTAAGTCCAATTGGAATTTGTTGCCTCTAGCTGCCACTTAATTTTCCATTCCTGTTTCATGTGGTATTATGTTGGAATGTGCTACTCTCTGTAAGGCAGGGCACTTGATCACTTAACTTGTTTTTGCTTATTTATGAATGCAAATCTACTCTGCAGTGAGCTGAATTTTATTTATTTTTCTTTACTATTGTATATGTTGTTATTTTTGCCTGTGCACCCACCAGAGATGCAGAGCAATATTTGCCCCCATTTCATTTTATAGCTACTTCATCTCTTCCATTCCACTTTCTGTTTTATTTTTATTAACTTCAATCCTGTCACTTAAAGCCGAGTATCTCTTAATCTTATTTCACTCCATTTATGAATCTGTATTCTGAGAAAAAAATGTTTGCTGATATGGTTTAGTGCCAGCTTCATTTCTGCTCATTTTTCCTTCCCAAACTTTCATTTTCTTTTTAACTTTCAACACACACTACTTTTCAAGTTTTTTATTTTATTATGGTGTAATCTGTTTAATAAATACAGTGCTTTCTATCCAACCCTCCCAAGTCTTTCAAATGGCACAATTATTTATTGTTTTCCTTTAGATTTGTGTGTATCCACATCATATCCATTTGTCGGGGTGACTGCCTGATAAACTTCCTACAAGCGAAACTTTGCATCCCTTCCCTGTACAGGCAGTCCTTCACCTTTTATCCCAAAACTTAATATACCCTAATGCAGGATCATTGTAATGGCTTGCTTATTCATATTGGGTTTGGCGCAATGCATGCAAGCCACTGGCCTGATGTTTTTGTGTAATAGTAGGTTCATGGTGGGGTCAGAACGGATAATCGCATGGCTGTTGGGGCACAGGTTCTTATGAGGAGTGGTTTTCCTTCTACACATTTATTTTTTGCCAGGAAAGATGTTCTGAGCTGGTAACGGCTCATTTCCAGAAGCTTGATGGACAGGAGAGGGGGGAACTGTACAAAACAGTAAATATCATGAAGCGTATACAAAAAATAAACAAAATAAAGAAGAGTAATACCTCTCTTAGTTGTTTTGTATATTTATCTGACCTGTTAATTAGCTGTTGGTTATGATGTGTGTTTTCCCAGGATGTACAGTGTACTGTGTTATTTCTGATTTATATATTTATCTTCTAGTGAAGGCATAGGAGTTGTCTGCCTTTTCATAGGATTCCAGTTCATTGATTAAAAACTATATTTTGTTTGTGTTTTGTTTTTTTTGTATCAGGCACTTCACTTACACACAGCATTGTATAGCTACAGCATTTCCATCTGAGTGGTATGTTTTTGTTATAATTCATCAGGTTCCTTGTTTTGGTTGTGCCATTTCCATCCATTTAGTTTTTTCCTTTTGTAGTTTCTATCGCTGTCATATTTTCCTTTCTCAGCCCTTACATCTTAATTAGCCTCAATACATTGTTTTATTTTACTGCATACTTGCTTCTTCCCCTTTCTCATTTTACTATATTGGTATATAGTACTGTTACTGATCTGGCCTTACTGTTTTTTTTTCTTTTTCTGCAGCTCAAGTGTTAACTCCAATTAGAATTTGTTGCCAATAGCTGCAACATCATTTTCCATTGATGCTTCAAGTGGTATTATGTTGGAAATTGCTGGAAAGTACTACTCTCTGTAAGGCAGGGCACTTGATCACTTAACTTGTTGTGGTTCATATATGACTGCAAATCTGCTTTGCAGTGAGTAGTATTTTATTTATTTTTCTTTTATACCATATATGTTAAGTTCTTTTTGCCTGTGCACCCACCTGAGATGCAGAGCAATTGGACACATCAAATACTGCTGCTGAAATAGCTCTGTATTTGCCCCCCCCATTGTATAGCAACTTCTCTTCCATTTCACTTTGTTTTATTTTTATTAACTTCATTTGGTTTTTTTTCACCTTTTGTTTTTACCAGGAGAGACACACTAAGCTGAAAGCTTGTTTACAGGTACAACCTGGGAGCACAAGGAAGTTAAGTGACTTGCTCAAGGTTACACAGTATGCAAGTGGGGCTGTGGGATTCAAATCCAGGTCTCTAGGTTTGCAGCTCAGAGCCTTGAACCACTGCACTATACTGCCTCTCATTTAAATTATATGTTATGTGGAATAACTCCCATTTTTATTATTTTACAAAATTGTCAACTGTACAGATGCATTCGTAAAAAAAATAATTACAACAGTGAGACTTTTTGAAATGTTATTTGATTTACCATACTCATGCTTGTCTACCCACTAACTCAGTCTCTTACTTGTTTCTGCCCTTGTGATAACTAATTCCTGTTGCTTCATATCAAGGAGTTGTTGATTTTCATATTGTGTGTGCCTGGGGTGGAGCAGCAATAAGAGATAAACTATGCAATGCCCTCAATAAAACAACTACCCCACTTTACTTTTACCTAACACCCATTTCTTAGGCCTTGTACAGTAATATCTTTGTCCAGGAGAACAACTTGTAATGAAATGTATAAGATTTACAGTGACATTTGGGAATATGCACTTTATGTAATACTAATTATGTGCGTGTGTACTGTATAAAAATCTCTAAAAAAATCCAATTAAAGTGAATTGTATACACATGTCTCAACATTGGGTTTATCTTCTACCTTGTTACAACATATAGTTGTCTCAGCAGTGTTTGTAGTTAAGGTATAGTACCTTCATGGATATGATGGCCTGGTTCTGTTGAGTTTATTGCTATAACAGTCCATAGAATAAAATGTAAAACATATAGGTAACCATAATACAGACGGTGGCTTTATTTTTTTATCTGCCCTTTCTCAATGTACCGTACTTTGATTCAGTCAGTGTATGCAGCAGCAGTTCATGTATATGTTTAAGCCCATGAAACACCCTTATATACAGTGGCGTGAAAAAGTATTTGCCCCCTTCCTGATTTTCTCTATTATTGCATATTTGTCACACTGGATGTTTTCAGGTCTTTAGACAAAATATAATATTAGATAAAGGGAACCTGAGTGAACAAATAACACTTTTTTTTTTTACTTATTTCATTTATTTAATGAAAAAAGTTAACCAACACCAACTGGCACTGTGTGAAAAAGTAATTGCCCCCTAGTTAAATCAACCCAATTAAAGGGATAATTAGAGTCAGCTGATTGAACACAGCCAGGCTTGATTACAGCCAGCCCTGCTCAATATAAACATCACTTATTTTGACCCTTACCATCAGAGTCACGTTGCCAGCACAAAGATTCAACAAGCACATTATGCCATGATCAAAGGAAGTTCCTGAAAGATCAAAAAATTTGTTGCCCTCTATCAGTCTGGAAAGGATTACAAAGCTATTTCTGAGGCTCTGGGACTCCATCGAACTACAGTGAGAGCCATAATCTCCAAATGGAGAACACTTGGAACAGTAGTGAATCTTCCCAAGAGGGGCGGCCTGCCAAATTACTCCAAGGGTGCAGCGTGAAATCATCCAGGAAGTCTCAAAGGATCCTAAAACAACATCCAAAGAACTGCAGGCTTCTCTTGCCTCAGCTAAGGTCAGTGTTCATGACTCCACAATCAGAAAGAGACTGGGCAAAAATGGGCTTCATGTAAGAGTAGCAAGGCGGAAACCACTGCTAACCAAGAAGAACATAAACGCTCATCTCTCATTTGCCAAGAAGCACCTGGATGATCTACAAGCCTTTTGGGAAAATGTTCTATGGACAGATGAGTCCAAAGTGGAACTTTTTGGACGACATGGATCCCATAATGTCTTGCGTAAAGCAAACACAGCATTCCACAGTAAGAACACCATACCAACAGTCAAACATGGTGGTGGTAGTGTGATGGTGTGGGGATGCTTTGCTGCCTAAGGACCTGGATGACTTGCCATAATTAAAGGAACCATGAATTCTGCTCTGTACCAGAAAATTCTTAAGGAGAATGTCTGGTCATCCTTCCGTCAGCTGAAGCTGAAGCGTATTGGTCATGCAGCAAGACAATGATCCAAAACACAAAAGCAAGTCCACATCAGAATGACTAAAAGAAGTAAAATTAAAGTTTTGGAGTGGCCTAGTCAAAGTCCAGACTTAAACCCAATAGAGATGCTGTGGCAGGACCTGAAACGAGCAGTTCATGCTCGAAAACCTACCAAATGTTACTGAATTAAAGCAGTTCTGCGAGGAAGAGTGGGTTAAAATTCCTCCACAGCGATGTGAAAGACTGATATTGAATTATAGGAAGTGTTTGGTTGCAGTCATTGCAGCTAAATGTGGCATAACCAGTTATTAAGTGTAAGGGGCAATTACTTTTCACACAGTGCCAGTTGGTGTTGGTTAACTTTTTTTCATTAAATAAGTGAAATTAAAAAAAAAAACAAGTGTTATTTGTTCACTCAGGTTCCCTTTATCTAATATTACATTTTCTCTAAAGACCTGAAAACATCCAGTGTGACAAATATGCAATAACAGAGAAAATCAGGAAGGGGGCAAATACTTTTTCATGCCACTGTAGTTAATGCATTTGCAGCCATAGTAGCTCTGTCAGTGTTTGTTATATTTGGGACACATTGACTCTTCTCCATTTCTGTAATGCTTCACATTCTTTCAGGGAGCTGTTAAACAGTACACTGAGTGGGCCTGCCATCTTCTCAGCTAATGTCTTTAAGAGTCTCGGATACACCCCATCTGGACTCTGTGATTTATTTTCAGCTGGGTTAATTTGTCATAGACCTCCCTTGTAGTTATATTTTTATTTGTTATTGCTACTTATTTTGACAGTTTTTTTCCTTTTCTTTATTTTTAAATATGCTAACAAAATATTCATTAAATGTATATGCAATATGTTTCTCAACAGTAATTATATGGTCTCCCACTTTGATTGGCCCACTCTGATTTGTCCTCCTCTGAGGCTGCCTACATAATTAAAAAAAAATGCTTTTTGTTGTCTAACATTGATGTTGCCCTTTTTCTATTCATTATTTGATTTAGCCTTTTTAATTAACCTTTTACAATCCTTATTTTGATTTATATATTTCAACGTTGCCTCTTCTGTCTGTTTCTCTTGATACTTTATATGTTTTCCTTTTTTTTCTTCAATTTCTTTTTAATTGTGTTAGTAAACCATTTTGGAATTCTTCTGTTTGTATTGTATTTTCGTATTTCTGGTTCATAATTTGTTATACAGTAATCCAGTTTTTTTGGATTATTTTCCAGATTCTTTTGAGAGGCTCATTCAGTATGTCTGTTCTCCAGTTCCATAAACATGGGTACGTTCTCATGCAATCATAATTTGCTTTATTATAACATTTTAAGGTTGATATACCCTCATACTGTATAGTGTTGTGCAAAACTACAGAATTTCATTTCATGAAATATTCGGCAAAATTCATGCATTTCATGAAATATTTTGCTGGTGTGAAATGCAAAATTTCTCAGATGAAATGCAACATTTCACCCATGAAATGGGGAATTTCACTGCTTGCAGGTGAAATTCCACTTTTCCCAGGAGAAATTCTGCATTTTACACCAGCAAAATATTTCGCATGGCGTAACTTGTGATTTTGCTGAAATTTCACCATCAAAATAAAATTTTGCTGCATCTCTAATACTGTATGACTTATTTTCAAGTTTGATCCCTATTTTGACCTTATTATGGTCACTGTTGGAAAGTGATTCCATGATTTCCAATCCATTCATCTTGTCTCTAAAATTTGTTAGTATCAGGACCAGTTTACTAGTCCCTCTGGTTGGGTCACTGACTATTTGGTCAAGATTTGTGTACATTACATCTAAGAACTGTTTTTCTTGGGATGTCTCTCCTGATAATTTTTGCTAGTCTATACTTGGGTAATTAAAGTCTCCAGCCGGTATATAATTTCCTTCCACATCTAACTTTTAAGTCTATATGATAAGGTTATTGTGTTCCTCCCGGTTTTTTTGGGCAGTCTGTAGCATACACCAATGGTTACCTTTGTGTTATTTATAAATAGTTCAACCCAGATGTTTTTATCATCCAGTTTGTTTTCATTTGTATTTTCTGCTTCACTTGCTCGTATATTTTATGAAATGTATAGAGCTACCCCACTTCCTTTTTTTCTCTCCCTCTTTATGGAATACTTTATCCTGGCAGACTTATTCCCTAGTCATCTTTTGTGAACCATGTCTCAGTTACTGTGCATACTGAGACACCCTCTTCCTTTAATGTGATTATCATCTCATCCATCTTATCTTTCAAACTTCTTATATGCAGTAATAGAAATGGTATCCTTTCTTTGTCTCTATTGATGTTATTATCTGGTGTGTTCCTTATACAATTCTGAATACCTGCCTGTTTTGTATGTTCTGTGGTATCATGTGTCCCTCCCCCAGTTTCTAGTTTAAAAGTGTATTGATAGTTTTATTAATAGCACTTTCCAGCAGCTCACTTCCACTTTGATTTAGGTGAAGTCCATCTTTTAAAAAAAATCTGTTTTTATTCTGTAATGGTTCATGTATTTCCAAGTTTACATTTCCACTCTGCATGCTCCATTGCCTAATCTCATTATTTATTTTTACAATCAGTTCATTTATTCTTTGTGATGCACATGGGATGGACAAGATTTAGGACAGTCTAACCTCACAGGTTTTCTCTGTTAGATAACTGTGAATTTTATTTATATTATTAAGTATCTCTTGGCTCTGTACTGTGCCTGAGCTCATTTGTCCCCACATGTATCAGTACCATTGGTGTTTTGCCTGATTGTTTTATTTTGGGCAATAATTCAGAAATGTCTTGCTACCCAGCTCCCGGTAGGGACATGCTAAATACTTGTTCCTTCCTGTTTAGAGTAGTGAGTTTGTATGTTTAATCATTGAGTCCCCAATAATGTACATGTTTCTGGAGCTTGTTTCTATATTAGTTTCCAGCTCCATCTTTACAGTATCTTCTGAACCAGCATTTTCTTGCATTAAATCTGCATAATTGATTGCTGTACTATTACCTTCATTAGTGTTCTCAATGTCCCTTTATTATATTAGTTATCTCACTTGGTTAATTTTCTATTCTATTTACTAAATTCATTAAGGGTTCCTATCTATTTTTCACTGGAACATGTATCTCTACTTGTATTCTGTCATGTCTTTATCATTATGTTAATTTCCTTTATTTACCAGTTGACTCATATGTTTTCAACATCTATTGTCCCCATCTTTTCCTGACATATTTAGCTCTGATCTTACTTGTTCATTTATGGTCTCTGGTTGGATCATTTCACTAGTGTGTTCCTGTCCAGTACATTCTTCCTCACATTTTAGTATTTGAGGCAGCATGCTGCAATTATAAATCATTGCCCTTCTTCCCTTTTTGAATGAGCTGTGTCCATTTCTTTTGCTAGTATAACAGCTCTCATCTCATTATTTTCTCTTGCCATTTTATTTGTTCCATCTGTAGTTACTGCTCTAGTCTGTTCTTAGCCCTCACTGTAACCCTCTGTTGTTTGATTTTCAATTTGGCTTCTTAAACATTTTATTTGTAACTCGAGTCCTCTGATAACCATTCTGATATCTTTGAGGTCTTTACAGTGTTAGCAGGTATACTGTGTAAATTCAATGTTCTCTGCTGGGTTAATCTTGTGGCATAACATGCATCTTGTGCCAATAACCCCATTTTATAGTGTCACATAATTGTCATCCATTATATTACTTTTTCTACACCACTTGTATACCTCTAGATTAGCAATTTACACTTTCTGAAGCAATCTACCTTATACAGCTGCTGTTAGCAGTCTGGCCCTTCTTTACCTTCTTTGCTGACTGATACCTACAGATGCTACTGGCCTCTGCCCATGTCACCACTCTGATCTTGAGTCTGCTCACTGAAGCTGAGCTATTTATTGAGCACCCTTTAGTGATGTCACCCTGTCACTATGGTGATGCCTAGAAACAGACCTCCTTGTGCCGGTAGACAGAGACATAATCTGCCTTTAAAAAGGAAAATTAGTCATCATTTGGCAGCTGAAATAGCTTCTCCAAAGACACCAAGAAGCAATGTCCATCCAAGTTTCAGTACCCTTGAGTAGCAGGGGTCACTGGAGTGCAGCATACAAGTACAGTTACCAGAGTAAAAATTATACTTAAAAACAGTGCTTGTAACCTGCTGCCTTCTCCTGCAGACTTTCAGCACAGTTTACTGGGACCATTGTAGTCACCAGCCAATTGCCAGATACTGCTCACTGGAGCAAAGCTATTTATTGGGTGCCCTGTAGTGACATCACCCTGTCACTATGGTGATGTCTAGAAATAGATCTTCTGCCAGTAGACAGTGATATAACCTGCCTTTAAAGAGGCAAGTTAGTCATCACTTGGCAGCTGAAATAGCTTCTCCAAGATACTGAGAAGACATGTCTGTTCAAGTTCCAGTACCCTTGAGTATCGGGGATCACTGGAGAACTGCAACAAATACAGTTACCAAAGTAAAAGTTATACATAAAACCAGTGTTTGTAGCTTGCAGCCTTCTCCTGCAGCCACTCAGCACAATTTACTGGGACCCTTGTAGTCACCAGCCACTTGCCAGATACTGCTCACTGGAGCTGAGCTATTTATCGAGTGATCTGTAGTGACATCACCCTGTCACTATGGCAACCTCTGGAAACAGACCTCCTTGTGCTGGTAGACAGTGATATAAACTGCCTTTAAAAAGGCAAGTTTGTCATTATTTGGCATCTATTGGGATGGCTCACATCTCAGCAGAAGGGGAAGTGCAATCTTAGGATGAAAAAATGGTAACCTTCATAAACAATCATTTAAACTGATAGGAAGGGGGGAGATAGGGACACCCCCTATCTCTAGTAATGACAGTCCATGCTTATCTTACTGTACAAATCTTAACATACTCTCACTAAATGCTCAATCATTAACAATTACTAAACTTGCTGAACTTGACATTTTAACCAAAACTTTAAATTTAGCATTAATAGCAATCATTGAAACCTGGAGGAACACTGAAAAAAGTGGAGAGTAGAAATTCCTGGTTTTAAGCATTATTTCAAAAATAGACTGGACACAAAAAAAGGAGGTGGAGTCAGTCTGTACGTTCACGATGACATTCCATCATGTGAATCAACAATTACTGTACACTCTGAAAGTGTTTGGGTCTACATTCGACCCACCAGTGATCATCAATTTCTTATAGGTACTTGTTATCACACCCCTTCCTCTGATATTGACCAAACTAAACAACTTTGTAGCGAAATTACCCAAATAGCTAGTAAAGATCCAGTTCTCATTTTAGGGGACTTCAATTTCCCCACTATACTTTGGGACACACTTTCGGGAATTAATAAACACGATGAACAATTCTTGTCAGTTATAATCAATATGAGACTTGTTTGGTGTTTAAATGAACCAACAAGAGGAAACAACGTACTGGACCTAGTTGTAACTAACCTGGAGACACACATATCTGATATCCAACTACTCAGCCCCTTGGGAAACAGTGACCACTTGTCTCTTCTCTTCTCCATTCAATTACCCTTATTACCAAAAAAAAACAAACTAAAAATAAAACAATATAATAGGGCTGACTTTGAAGTCATTAATCATCAAATAAAATCCCTTAACTGGGAACAAATAATGTATCCAATAAATACTGAGACAGCCTGGGACTTTTTGAAAGCAAAGATATTGGAACTTGAAAAAAATATGTCCCAGATAAATTTAAGTATAATAACAAAGGGAAAATCCCCCCATGGTTCAACGGTAATATTAAAACATTAATTAAACAGAAAAATAAACTGTTTTCAGTCCTAAAAAAATGTTCATCTGATCAGAAAAACGCCATCTTGTTTAAATATAGAGAGGTAGTCAGACAACTAAAGAAAACTATTGTATTGGCTAAACGTAATTTTGAATTTAAAATTGTGCACACTAAGGATTGTCATAAAGCATTACACACTTACCTAAATGGTAAAAAAAGTAATAACAATACAATAGGTCCCTTAGTCTGTAATAGTATGACTATAACATCTGATATAGAAACAGCTTCCAAATTAAACAAATATTTTTCATCTGTTTTTACTCCAGAAACTATTAATACTGTATCTATCATAGCAGACTTTAACCTTGACCCATATGAAATTCTTTTTCAGGATATTCAGTGGGTCTTTGATACTCTAAAACAGCACACTAGTTCTGGCCCTGACAATATTAGCTCTAGATTTCTTATGGAGACAAAAGATAAAATAACCCCCCCTTGACTATTATTTTCAAAAAATCACTATATGAATCCTCAGTTCCAGTTGACTGGTGCACAGCCATTGTCACACCCATCTTTAAACAAGGTTCCCATTCTAAAACTGAAAATTACAGACCTATCAGTCTTACATCTATACCATGTAAACTCATGGAGAAGATAATTAAATATCAACTAGAAAAAGAAATGTCCATATTAAAAATTAATGATAAGTATCAACATGGCTTCAGAACAGGATTTTCGTGTACCACAAACTTGATCACTTTTTACAATTATATTAATTCTAATCTTGACTGTAAAATACCTACTGATGTCATTCTTTTGGATTACAGCAAAGCTTTCGATAAGGTGTCACACAGTATTTTGGTTAACAAACTTAACCGCTTAGGCTTCTCAGCATCTATTATATCCTGGATAAATAGCTGGCTGAGTGGCAGAATGCAGAGAGTTAGGGTAAATGGTGTGTTATCAGAAGTGGGTGTGGTGACTAGTGGTGTGCCACAGGGTACTGTCCTGGGCCCAGTGCTATTTAATTTATTCATTAATGATATGCATGTCTCACCAAATAACATAATGGTTAAATTCGTGGATGACACCAAACTTGGAGGGAAGGTTAACACTCCAGCAAACTGTTATAACTTGACACTGGATCTTGCACAAATTGAACAATGGGCTAGTATGAATAAAATGCACTTTAACATAGCTAAGTATGCGGTACTCCATTTTGGGAAAAACAATCCTAGACAAACGTATTAGTTGAACAATAGCATTATTAGGACATCTTGCATAGAAAAGGATCTGGGTATTATGGTTAATGATAAACTATCTTCTTCATATTGTTCAAAAATCACAAATCAAACAAATGCATTACTGTGAAGAATAAATAAAATATTCATTTCCAAATCAGAAGAATGTCTCTTAACTCTGTATAGGTCACACATTAGGCCCTATCTTGACTATGGTTCTCCATTCTGGAATCCTTACTTAAAGACGGATATAAACAAAATTGAAAAAATTCAACATAGAGTCACCAAACTAGTACCCCATCTAACTCACTTGGAATACAATACTAGATGGAAAAAAACTGGATTATACTCTCTCGAGCGCAGATGAGCTAGAGGCAGTCTTTTACAACTGTTTAAAATACTTAAAATACCTGAACAAATGGAACAATGCGGTATTGTTTATTCTGTAAGAAAAATTGTACCAAGACTTCATAATAAACAACTAGAAGTGCAAAAAGTTAATAACAGTAAAAGGCTAAACTTTTTTCTATCAGATCACTCAGACTATTGAACAAATTACCCAAGATATCGTTGATTCAACAAATATTACAATATTCAGGCATAAACTGGATAAATGGATGAATGGATGGAACGTAGGTAAATGATCCATAAATATGGAGGACAATCTCGATAGGCTATTGGTCTTCTTTTGTCCTAAAAACCAAGTAAACCAAGTAAGTGAAATAGTTACTCCAAGACACAAAGAAGTGATGTTCGTCCAAGTTCCAGTACCCTCAAGTAGTGGGAGTCACTGGAGCACCACACACAAATACAGTTACCAGAGTAAAAGTTATACTTAAGCATAGTGCTTGTAGCCTGCTGCCTTCTCCTGCAGCCAATCAGCACAATTTACTGGGACCCTCATATTCACCAGCCCCTTGCCTGAATGGGACCACACAATTTGTCACACATGACTGATATCAGCACTAGTCAGAGTTTTCAGCTTGGAAGCTTGGTGCAGTGTGCTTGAGTTTGAGGGACAGTGTTTGTTGGTGTCAGATAGTGGGCCAGGTGATCGCTACACTCCTACTTTCTGGTCAGTGTTCTCTTTTTTTCTATTTTCATCAGTACCTTATCAATATAATTAAAAAATGTAATCCTACAGCTGGGTTTCAGGAGAGACAAGACAGGAAGTGGAAACATGAGGTGGCAGGCCTGTGGAGTTGGGAGCAACCTGAAGCCAATCTAGACTGCTACCTGCTGAGTGACAGAGAGGAGAATAAGAGGTACTGTGAATCACATTACTGAGTAAAATTTATGTTAAAAAAAGTCAGTAAATGAAATTCAATGGGCTTACACAACGTAGTGAGGAGTTATGCTTGTGATACTTTGTTGATAGTCTGAAGGTATTTGAATTAATGTGTTGTTGATTGTTATAGATGCATACTTTGGCTGTTCACACTCACTCTTCCACAGGAAACTACCACCCTCTCAGGGTACTGTGAAGGCAAAGGAACCCTCTTGAGGAGGGTTCCACCCCTAGAGTTCAAAAAGGAACATAATTCTTTCAGGTTAAAAGTACATTAGGAAAGAGCCTCAAAAAGTACTGAGCAGCAAGTACTGTACTGTAGTTACCACAGAACCTGAGTGATGAAAGATTGATGGCAGCTACCAATGACTGGAAACAGACAGAGACTGAACTGAGCAATGACTGACAGATATCAGCACTTATAGTAGAAGAGGAATGACTTCCATAAGGAGAGAGGTAATGGCAATGGAAGGTGGGCCACCATCCAGTCCCAACTCACAGTGGAAATCTACCTGGGTAAATGTTATAATAATATAAATGTACTATATTATGGACTGCCTATTGCAGAGATTACCAAACCTTTATGACCTTTGATATGGTGGAATGGAAAAATACCTATGAGGGGTGAAATCGCTGGGATCCAAGGTCTTGGTTGCCTTCCCTCTAGGCTTGGGATAAATTAGTGAGGCTCAGCTACTGCAATTTAGAGACACAATTCTGAGGGAAGAGTTTTAGAGGAAAGGCTCTCACTCTATCCCTATAATGGGAAAACCATTGGGGTGCTGCTAGCAAATCTCTGCAGCTAAAGGAGTTTCCCCATGAAGGCAGCCACCCCCAAGGTAGGATGAGTAGAGCAACAACCACTGAAAGTTATTCATCTGGCATCCACGAGGGAAGGTCTTCTGAGGAATCTGAACTCTTGAGGGGTAAGGCATATGACTTGAGCCCTTGGGTGTCAAGACTTGGAGCTGCACAATCTTCACCCTTGAGGGACAGAGGAAAGGAAAGAGTTGAAGAACCTTAGGCAGTTGTAAGGGGAATATCTTTCAAAGGTGCTGTTAACATGGTCTGCACAGCTAAAGGAGCCCTGGTGGATTTAGAGGCCCCACCCACCAGCAGATAAAGTTTTAAATGCTAAATCAAGAGGTTTCAACTAGTTGATATGCATGGCTAAAGCTTCCTCTGGAGTGTAGGACATTCTCATCCAAGGGTAGAAAGAGAAGGGCCCCAGTCGAGTCAAGGGACCCACCCTCAAGATGTGGACTTCGAGGGTGGAGGCAGAGCAAGACTGTTGGCTTAAAGGGCAGCAGCTCCAGAAGCCATGATATGGTTGTGGCTGGCAAGCATCTGAATGCAGAAGTAGTGGGAGGCTGATAGTGAAGTCTGACAGCTATAACCACACAGGAGAAGTAAAAGATAGGTAAGGCTGAATGGCTGATTGAGACATTGAATGACAACAAGGACACTGAATAAGACTGAATGATATGAGCTTGGACTGAATGCTGAATCCCGGACAATCAGTTCCATAATGGAGGTTAGTGATAATTGCTTATGCACTGCAAGTTAGATAGGCTGAGGCAGTAGAAACAGCAAATGAAACTGCTAGGGAAAGAGGAGCATATGGGAACCAAAAACTAGGAAACAGTAGCTGCTGAAATGGTAGTTTACTCACCTGGTAAAGGTGATTGTGAGGGAATGGCTCTCTGAGGCACTCCACCTACCTGACATCATGGGTTGTATACACCTGATAGGTTGTCTGATGCACATGTGACTGAAATTGAAGACGTCCCTTCTGAGGGTCACTGGTCACTTCTAATCAGTTCAATGTTTTCCAAAGTTGTATCTGAAATTATAAGAAGTTATATTGCCCCAACTTGTACCTTGAATAATCATAAGGTGATGGCTCTGCTGAGCATTTGAAGTTATAAGATTTATTGGCATGTAAAGTACATATGTGTTGTGGAACATTAATCGTAAGTTTGTTATATCATTGTGTCCATAGTGTTATTGTCCTTGTCATTTTCACATCAGTTGCAGGGTGAGGTGTGGAGTGCCTCAGAGAGCCATTTCCCCACAATCACCTTTACCAGGTGAGTAAACTACCATTGTGGGGGATGGTCTCTGAGGCACTCCACCTACATGACATCATGGATTAGTCAAAAACAGTGATAAATGTTTAGGTTGGGTTAGACATGATAATATTATTGTGTCCTGTGCTTGCTACCAGTAGAACTGACCAGGCAAAGTTTGTCTTGGTGTCTTGAGACATGTCCAATCTGTAATGTCTAGTGAAAGTGTGTATAGTCGACCAAGTGGCTGTGGTGCAAATTTCTTCTGCGGTGGCCATGTTCCTGTCTGCCCATGAAGTTGCAATAGCTCTGGTTGAGTGGGCCTTTAGTGATGTTGGTACCTGCATGTTATTTGCTTTGTAAGCCTCTGATATGGCTTTTCTGAGGTACCCTGCTATGGATGCTTTGGAGGCAGGTAGACCTTTTCTGCATCCCTGTGTGATGATGAAGAGTCTGTCTGTTTGTCTAATATCGGCCGTTCTAGTGATGTAAGTTGTTAGCAGTCATGTCATTCCTAGCAGTCTAAGGTGGGGGTCGGCCTGTACTTCTTCTGGCGGAAGTTGGCATGGAATCTCGATAGTTTGGATAAGGTGGTACTTAGACGCGATCTTGGGTCTGAATGAAGAGATTGGTCTCATAGTTATCCTGTCATGGTAGAATTGAAGGAATGGTTCCTTATATGATAGTGCCTGTAGTTCTCCTACTCTTCTGGCTGATGCGATGGCCGTTAAGAAGACTGCCTTGAGTTGTATCCATTTTAAGGGAATGGATTCAATAGGTTTGAATTGTGGTTTGGTCATTGCTGTCAGTACTGAGGGTAGATCCCATGGTTCCAGCAGTGGTTTATGTGTGGGACATATGTTAGCTGCTGCCTTCAGGAAGCAGACAACATCTTAGTGGGATCCCGGCATCGTGCCTTGGATCTGTCCCCTTGCTGCCCTAATGGCTGCAACTTATACCTTTAAAGATGATGGGGAGAGTCCTAGTTGGAGTTCCTCCTGGAGAAATAGTAGTATGTGAGGTATGGTGCATGTGTTGGAGTCTATTTTGTGGTGCGTACACCATTTGCTGAATATGTCCCAGTGTCATTGGTAAGTGGCAATCGTGGATTGTTGACATGATGATGCCATAGTGTGTATGACTGAAGGGTGGTATCCTGCTTTCAGCAGTCTCTCCCTTTCAGGATCCATGCCGTCAGTTGTAGTTGCTAAGGGTTTGGATGTGTGATAGGGCCTTGTGAGAGAAGGTCTGGTCTGAGTGGTAGTTTTCAGGGATCAGTTAGTGCCAATGAGACTACTGTCATGAATCATGCTCACCTTGTCCAGTGTGGTGTTATCAGTATGACTCGGGCTCTGGATATGTGAATCTTCTTTAGTACTTGAGCAATCAGTGGTATGGGGGGAAGATGTAGACTACTTGGAATGTCCAACTGGCTGAGAGTGCTTCTACTCCTAGATCCCTGTGGTTCTTGAATCGCGACCAGTATTTTATGTATTGATGGTTCTTGTGTGATGCCATGAGGTCTATCTCTATTGGACCCCATCTCTGGTTGAGTTGCTGGAAAACTTGAGTGTGAAGTTTCCACTCTCCTGGATGAACCATCTGTCAGCTGAGCCAGTCTGCCGTGATGTTGAGTTTCCCTGCCAGGTGAATTGCTGATATTGATTTTAAGTGTGTCTGTGACCATGCCATTAGCTTGGATGTTTCTGACATCATTGTTTTGCTTCTTGTGCCTCCCTGCTTGTTTATGTATGATACTGTGGTTTGATTGTCTGACTTTATCTGCACATGTTTGTGCTGGGATAGGTTGGAGAAATGCAGTGGTGCTTTGAATACTGCTTTCATTTCTAGTATGTTAATAGTTTGTTTTGCCTCTGATAATGACCATTTTCCTTGCGCTGTATGATTTCCTAGTACAGCTCCCCAGCAGGACAGGCTTCCGTCCATTTCTATTGTTATGTCTGGGGTTATGTCTAGTGGCATGCCTTGGGTCAGTTTGCATCTGTTTGTCCACCATGTGAGGCTTGACTTCATCCTGGGTGGTAGATTGACCTGTTTTGCTAGGTTGAGGTCATGTGCATGTCCTTGAGTTAGGAGGAAGGGCATAAGGGGTCTGGCATGCCATCTTGCCCAGGAAACCATGTCTATTGTTGAGGACATTAGTCCTAACATTTGGGAGATGTCCCACAGCATGGGGAGCTTTACAGTCCTTAGTCTGTGGGCTGTTGACATTATTGTCTGAATCCTTGAGTGAGACAGGGTAACTAGTTCTCTTTCTGTGTCTATGAGAGTTCCTAGGTGCTCTATGTTGTGACTGGGAACTAGTTGGCTTTTTGTGTACTTGAGTACCCAGCCATGTTGCTGTAGACACTGCACCACTGTCTGCAGCTCCCTTACCGATTGTTGCTGTGATCTTGCCCTGATGAGCCAGTTGTCTAAATATGGTTTGACATGGATTCCCTGTTGTTGGAGTTTTGCTGCGAGAACTATTAAAACCTTTGTGAATACTCACGGGGCTGATGCCAGGCCGAATGGTAGAACCTTGTACTGATAGTGTTGTCCAAGAATGCAGAAGCATAGGAATTGATAGTGTCTGGGTCTCATCGGTACATGGAGGTAAGCGTCTTTTAGATCGATGGATGTGAGGAAGTCTTCCTGGTGGAGTGCTTTGAGTGTGGACCTTATTGTCTCCATCCTGAATGGTATGATTCACACCGACTTTTTGATGTACTTGAGGTCCAGTACTGGTCAGTATCCTCGTGTCTTTTTTGGGACCTTGAAGAATATGGAGTAGATTCATGTACCTTCTTCTTGCCTTGGGACTGGAACAATGGCATTGTTGTCTCTTAGTTCTTGTATAGCTGTAGTAATGTGCGCTGTTGTGTATTTGTGCATGGAAGAGGGAGAATGTATCATTCTGTGTCCTCTTAGTGTCTTTGTGAATTGTATTACATAACCTTGTCTTATTATTTCCAGCACCCATTTGTCTATGGTGGTATTTTCCCAGTTTTTCCAGAACAGCATCAGTCTTGCACCCACTGGAGTGAGGCTTTGCATGGCATATATGCAGTCAGGACCTAGAATTGTTGCGGTGATGGTAGTTTCCTCTGCCTCTTTGTTTTCTGCCCCACCTCTGTATCTGTTGTAGTGGTAGGGTGTGGAATAGTTTTGTCTGAAGTTAGTGCCTCTGAAGATGTGGCTTCCTTGTCTCTTGTCACAAAAGGAATGGTATCTGCCTCTGGGATGAGTCAGCAGGTAAGTGGATCTGATTTGTTCTCTAGCTAGAATCCTGCCCTCCTCTTTGCCTTTGAGATATTTCTCTAGGGCTTGTCTGAATATCATATTGCCTTTAAATGGAAGTCGTTGCAGGGTGGCTTTTGATTCTTTGTCGGCATCCCACAGTTTCATCCACAGTGATCTGCGAGCTCTGTTAGTGATTGCTGCCAATCTGGTATTTACTTTTAATGAGTCTACCACCATGTCTGCCAGATATTTAGTGGAAAGTATGGCATTTTCTAAGAGTATGGACTTGTGTGATTTTACAGGTATGTTTTTTTGGATTTCTTGGAGCCAGGTTAGCTGTGCTCTTGTGGCGTATATAGTGGTGGCGGCTGCTCTGCTTCCCAAGCCTGCTAATTCCACATTCATCTTTAGGTTGTCTTCTAGTTTTCTGTCAATTGGGTCTCTTAAACCTGATGCGGACTCAGTGGGGAGTACCATCTTTTTATTGAGGGCCGCTATTTGGGGGTGCACTGCGGGTGGTGTACACCATAGCACTAATTTCTCCTCCTGCAGTAGGTACATTCTGTCCCATGATTTCCTATCAGGAATTCTGGCTGGTTCAAAGGAAGACCATTCCTTGAGAACAATCTCCTCTTTGGCCTCACAGACTGAGAAGGTGGCTGCTTGTTTTGCAGTAGGTTGCAGGGACGGGAGTAGTTTGGACGTGGGTGTTGGTGTAATGGTTTTGAAGACCACTGTTTCCGTCATTTGGTGCACTAGAGCAGGGACTTGGTCTGGGAAGCACCACTTAGCTGTGAGGGTTTGTGGTTCTTGCTCTAGACTTCCCTCTTCCTCATCTGATGAATTGCTTGAGTAGGCCGTCACGGGGGGGGGTGTTTGTGAGATCATCTGAATGTCTAGAAAGGGAGTTAGTGTTCCTTTTCTTAGCAGGTGGCGAATGCATATGTTGGTGTTTAGAGAGTTCTGTTAATTGCTGTAACTTTGTTGTTAAAACCTCTTGTTGTGCTTGCATAAGTTGGTTATTCTGGAGTAGTGCTTTTGTGATATCTGATTGTTGGTGACTGTCCTGACCAGTAGTAGGAGGAGTGAAGTCATCCTCTGTGTCCTGTACCTCATTGTGTAAAGTGGATTCCTCAATGCAGGAGGCACATAACCATCCTGTTTGTTGGTGTGGTAGCAGTACATTGCACTGCCTGCAGGTCTTTGCTTTTGGCATGATAACCTGGTAATTAGATACAAATGACATGCTTAGTATGTGATTACTCCTCTGGTTGTTGTGTTTTATAGCCATGATTTAAGAAAAAACAGGATTAAATGTAGGTTGAGTGGCCTTGTCATAATGATCTGCTGTATTGAATCTTATGGAGTAGACAGGTAATGTGTGTCCAATGGGAATCACTGTCTGTGCTGTTAAGAATGCTGGCCAGATAATGGTGGTATGCCTTTATGAGCAGTGTTAGTGCACAGTAGAGTACCAGTAGTGTGGTATGGCAGTGCAGTTAATGCAGACCTCTGTGTCTGGCAGTGGGACAAAAAGCCAGCTTTGAAGCCACAACCCTGGAATTTCCCAGCACCCATCCTTATACAGTGTGCAACAGTAAAAACCACTGAGAGCTTGCTAGGCTTATATGTGAGTGTAGCGTATGCTTTTGCAAGTGATACGTGATGAACTCCGTAAGATGAGACCTCTCTGTGAAGTTTCATGAGAGTTTTTGTGCCAGTGAGAAGGCGCGCTCCACGTCCATCGTCGAGAAGAACCAGGAAGTGCATCTTGGCGAGGCATGGACACGGGAACATAGTGGGGCCATAAATTAACAGTATAGCTGCTCTGTTTTCTTTTTTATGAGGTGCAGCACATGAATCGAGCAGAAAGAGTGACCAGGAGCTCAAATAGCACCCTCGTGGAGCGCCGCACAGCGATCTTATAGGAATGCAGGTAGGAGTGAGGCTGCATAGTCTGGCTGCTGTAGTTTAGCGTAATTGAGGCAGTATGTACACGTAGCATTGGGGACCGCTACCAGAGGGGTGCCGAGAGTGCTGTACCTTAACATGGGACATGAGGTTAGCTGCTATGAGTACAGCAGTAAGCCTCTTTGTTTAGTTTGTGTTGGGCAACGTCTGGGACCGCTGATTAGGGGTGTCCAGAGTGCTGATTACATGGAAGTAAATTCTCCTTATGTTTTCTAGGTTGTTTCAGTGGGATGTGGTGTGCAGCATCTGGAATCACTAGATTAGGGGTGTCCAGAGTGCTGAAGTTGTTGAGGCATACTGGATTGATGACTGGTGCGGCTGAATGTGTTGCACCTGTGTAGGTGCTGAAGTCATTTTTAGTTAACTGATGGATTAAGGTGGAGGTGCAAGCTAACATGTATTGTGTGTTGTGTTGCGACCGATGTGCAGAGTGGCTGAGTGAAATAATCTGCAGACAAATAAACACAGTTTGCTGAATTGATAGCTTCAACTAGCTAACATGCTGATCTACAAATAATTTTCTGAAGTAGACCGACGTGACAGATAGACACAAAGCTTGCTGTGTTGTCTATAGCTAGCCTTAAAGCTGAAATATTCATAGTGTCTGTCTGAGCT
The DNA here is from genome assembly GCA_016271365.2 of Neoceratodus forsteri. Classification (NCBI taxonomy): domain Eukaryota; kingdom Metazoa; phylum Chordata; order Ceratodontiformes; family Ceratodontidae; genus Neoceratodus; species Neoceratodus forsteri. The sequence continues at coordinate 1,608,657,776 of CM057449.1, forward strand.
ATAAGGGCAATATATATAAGGAATCTTTTTCCTACCTTTTAATGAGTCATTTTAAGTTTCTGTGGTCTGGAGCTCTGGAGTAGTACAACAACCTTTTTCAGATGCACAATTTGAACTGATTAGAAGTGACCAGTGAGCCTCAGAAGAGACGTCTTCAATTTCAGTCACATGTGCATCAGACAACCTATCAGGTGTATATAATCCATGATGTCAGGTAGGTGGAGTGTCTCAGAGACCATCCCCCACAATGAACATCAGAACCCAGAGGGGAGTGGCTGCCTGGCTAGGAGCCAGGTGTAAACATTTAAGGATGGTAGTTGAACTGAGAGATTGCTAAAGGTATGGAAACATAGCAAAACGAGAGCCTGAATAGCACAAAACAAAAGAAAATGATGACAGCAGGATGCAGGGAAAACTAGAAGGACCCCAAAAGAACCAACACTGAAAGAAACACAAGGTACATGAGAACAGAAGTGCAGCACAAACAGGTGACTGAGAGAAGCACAGTCTGCAACCAGAAGTTAGAAAATAAAATGCTGACCTAGAAAGCCAGAGAGGCACAAACCAAGCAGAAAGTCCAAAATCATAAAGGGAAAGTGATAGGCAAACACTGGGAGAAAAAAAAGGGGGAGGGGAAGAGCCCTCTGGCAGAGCCTCTAGCTGTAGCAAAGAAACAGTGCTTCTATGTGAGGCTGGAGGTAGCTGATTTAAAAAGCTCAGGCAAGGGGCATGGCTAGTTGCTCCCACCCATTAAATTGCAGGCATACCATTTGACAAAAAAAAGTCTTTAAAGAAAAATCATGTAGAAGTTGGAGGAGCATGTTGTGAGGCCTGTGCTATGCAAAACAGAGGGTGAGCTGTGGCTCTCCCTGAGAGACAGAGGAGGAGTTTGGTCATTGGTGTGCATAAAAAAAGTATTTTCTCATCCAGACCCCAGACCTTTACTAATAAATAAAAATCCTGAGAGGATTAGGCTTTCTCCTCCTGGAATCCCTTGTGGGCTGAGAACAAAACAAACAGAGCTTAGTTCATCTCAGTAAGCCCAAAGTGCACCACAGAGCATCTAAAACCACACAGCTTCAAGGGATCTGGTGGCCAACAGACCCCCAGTTTTATATCAACATTTTTTTCTGTGCACTTTGCACAAGCTTTCTTCGCACACATGTCCCATTTTCTGTACTTTCTGCACTTAGCAAATTCAGTCAACCTATTCTAACATGTTTTAAGTTGTACATTTGTGCAGTGTTACATTTGGCTTCTAGGAGGATGCAGCAAGGCAAACTGCCAATATTTCTGTGAGAAAACAGAACATCAGATGAGTAAAGTAGACATGAACACATGCAGACATGTAGAATGATGCACTTGTTCACTTGCAAACAGCCCAGGCTGCCTTTAGTTTAAAATGAAGATGCTATGGACAGGCTCCCAGGGATGTGGGGGTAAGCACCACTCACAGCATCTGTCTCCAGCCTCACTACTCAAAAATGTGCATCTCACTCTAGATTCTCACTGTTTTTCAACTTCTGCCCTCTCATCAGTCTTGGGGCACATGTTACAGTTATGAGGGAGAGGGATAGACACAGTTACAGCTTCCATGAGCCCAAATGGATACAAATTGCTACAATCCTATCAGCATACTTAGGAGGGAAGATTCAGGGAGAAAGGAGGAGGTGCTACTTCACTGAGAGGGTGGTGGAGCCATGGAATGCACTGCCTAGGGGGCTGGTGGAGGCAGAGACAGTGGAGGGGTTCAAGAAGGGGTGGGACAGGTACAGGGGAAGGGTTCTGTAAGCAAAATCCAATGCAGCAAGAATATCTGGAACTGGGAAGGGAGAAGCCAGAGAAGGCGAGGGGGACAGCAAGGTCAGCACCCAGGTTGGGGACTGACCAAATGAGCAGACACGAAAGACCGTTAGGCCTATTCTGCTGGCATTTTAGTATGTACGTTAGTATGTATACTTTTAAAACACATCTTGTGCTGGTGGGATCATCAGGTAAACCGTGAATGTGAAGTACAGTTCTTAATGTCCAGAAAGTTATTTACTTTATTACCCATTATAGACAAAAAGCCAGGAATGTGATGACCCCTTCTGAAAAAAATGTTGTGAAACCCTGAGATCCTTGTGCACTACAGGCTTGTTTCAAATGACCTCTTCTGGGGGGAGGTGATTGAGAAGTTCTTCTGGAGAGGTATGACATCTGTGAGTCTTTCTGGTCAGGGCTGCAGCCCAGACACAGCATGGAAACTTCCCTTGTTAAGGTGCTTAATGACCTTCTCTTGGCAAGCAATAGAGGGAACTAATCAATTAAAGTTCTCTTTACTCTAGCTTCAGCACTGGTATTGTGGACAATGGGGTTTTGATTGATTAGCTAAGGCAGTATGTGGGATTCAGTGGTGCTGTATTGAGTTGGACTTCATATGATTTCTTTGGCAGAATGCAGGAAATGGCCATGGATCATACCATGTTATGACTGGCAGGACCTACCTATGTAGTGCCACAAAGTTCATACTAGTCCCACATGTTTGTTTGGTACATGATGTCATTGGTAACACTGTTTGTGGTATGCCTTCATGTTTATGAGCTGTGCAGATGATACTTAGCAGTAGCTGCCCCTTGTTCCTTACAGGTGGGATATGGTCTCTGTGTTTGAAAACTGACTTGGTGACATCAATGGCTGGAGGGCTGCCAAAAGGCTGTGTCTGAATCCAGGAAATATGGAACTGATGTTCGTCAAGCATGCTCTCACTTATAATCAATGAAGATCAAAAGGACCAGTGTTCTGTCTTTGGAGGGCACTGTGCTCAGAGACATGGATAAGATGAACAATCTGGGGGTCACTGTGGACTAGCAGCTGATGCTAGAAAAACATATGGCAGTCATCCACAGTAGCTTCTTCCATTTCCATAACATCAACTGAATGAAACCCTATCCTGGGCATGAGGATCTGTTTATGCTGTTTCTTTCCTTCATTACGCCAAGTCTGGATTTTTGCAATACACTGTGCTTGGGTCTCTCTTGAGGTTTGATGTGCAACCTGAAATTTGTGCAGAATGTTGTGGCCTGGCTGATAACTGGGCTTCCAGTTCTGGTTACATCGCCCCTGTCCAAGTTGAGCTCCACTGGCTGCCAGTTAAGTAACTAATTACCTCCAAATTAAAGAGCTAGTGTGATGCTTGGAAACTGCCTGCAATTAATTGTAACTTTCAGATGTCGTCAGCTATCGCTTCTTATATGTCAAGTATTTTTTCTTTTCTGTTCCCTAAGCAGAAAATTTTCCACCTGGCAGTGCTGGGGGGATATGCGGAGCAGCACTATGTCTGGAGGAAAAAAAAGTCATTTCTGTTCCTCCCACTACATCTACACTGAGACCACACATTGATTATGACATCACTAGTAACCAATGAGAACCGAAATCCTACCTACAGAAATTCAGATTACACATAAGGGACCAGAAGAACTATGGGTCACCCTGGAAACAGGAAATGGGACAGCCATAAGAACTGGGGTTGTCTACAGACCCCCAGACCAGGGGGAGGACATAGACACATTACTGTTAGAAGATATACAAAACATGACAGCTAAAGGGGAGATTCTGATAATGGGAGACTTCAACATGCCAGATACAGATTGGTCAATACCAGCAGGAACATCTGCCAGAACTAGACACATGGTGGATTCCCTGCAGGGGGAGGGTCTCAAACAACTGGTACAACAACCCACAATAGACAGGGCTATCCTAGATCTAGTACTGACTAACAGGGAAGGGATCACAGATCTCCAAGTAGAAGGTCACCTGGGGTCCAGTGACCATCACATGGTATGGTTCAGTTTGGCCACTACATCTAAATCATCCCATTCCAAGGCAAAAATATGGAACTTCAGAGGAGCTGACTTTGATAAGATGGCTAACAGAGTAAACTATCCCTGGCAAAAAGAAACGCAGGTGAGGGGGGTCAGGCAAAGTGGGCAAGCATTAAGGATGTAATACTTGAAGCAACATCCCATTGTATTAGAGAGAAAAGGAAGTGCAAAAGAAGAAGGAAACCACTTTGTTTCTCAAATACAGTATCAGAAAAGGTCATAGCCAAAAGGCTAGCCTTCAGGAAATATAAGGGAACACAGTGGGATGAAGATAAGGAGGCATACCAAACTGCCCTAACGGAAGCAGGGAAGGCAGTAAGGCAGGCAAAGTCCCAAAGTGAGGAAAAACTAGCAAGAACAGTAAAAGAAGGTGACAAAACTTTCTATAGAAACATTAGTGAAAGGAGAAAGTCCAGAGGGCGTATTGCTAAGCTCAAAGGTGAAAAGGGGGCATGTGAGGAGGAGGAGGAGGACCCTGTAAAAGCAACTATCCTAAATAGATACTTTTGCTCAGTATTTACTGAAGAGAAGGTAGGGCAGGGCCCACAGCTCAGCACCATGGATACAGTGGGGAGGGAGGGAGGTAAGCACTACTCCCTTCACAAAAGAAAGGGTCCTAGAAGAGCTCACTGAGCTCAGGGTGGACAAGGCAAAAGGACCTGATGTCATACATCCCAGTGTATTTAAGGAGCTATGGGTGGAACTAGCAGAGCCATTATCAGAACTGTTTAGTGAGTCTCTGAGCACAGGAGAGGTCCCAGAAGACTGGTGAAGGGCTCATGTGATCCCATTCCACAATATTGGTAGCAGGGAGGAGGCAGGGAACTACAGACCAGTCAGTCTTACCTCAGTAGTGGGCAAGATTCTGGAGGCACTCCTTAAGGAAAGGATAATGCAACACCTGGAATCCATAGGGGCACAGGATCCAAGACAGCATGGGTTTACAAAAGGAAGGTCCAGTCAAAGTAATCTCATAGATTTCTTTGACTGGGTAACCAGAGTAGTGGACCTAGGGGGAGCAGTTGATGTCACCTCCCTTGACTTCAGAAAAGCTTTTGACACTGTTCCACATAGAAGATTGATAAATAAGCTGGATAGGCTTGGGGTGGGTCAGAAGTTGGTCAGCTGGGTGGCAAACTGGTTGATGGGCAGAAAGCAGAAAGTTGTGGTAAATGGTATACAGTCAGAAGAGAAGCAAATCACAAGTGGGGTACCTCTGGGATCAGTCCTGGGGCCAGTCCTCTTCAATATCTTCATTAGTGACATTGCAGATGGACTAGAGGGTAAGACTTGTCTGTTTGCAGATGACACCAAGATCTGCAACAGAGTAGATGATCCAGATGGGGTGGGCAGAATGAGAAGAGATCTGGATAAACTAGCAAAATGGTCAGAAGAGTGGCTGGGATAATGCAAAGTAATGCAAGATCATGCACATAGGGAAGAGAAACCCTGAAGCCACCTATAGGCTGGGAGGGGAGTTGCTGGCAGGCACAAAGGAAGAAAGAGACTAGGGCATCATCATCACCAATGACCCGAAATCATGCAAGCAGACCTCTAAAGCAGTAGGTAAGGCTAGGGAGATGTTAGGGTGTATTAGTAGGGTATCACAAGTCATAAGAGGGAGGGAGGTAATAATCCCTCTTTACAAGATACTGGTTAGGCCCCATCTGGAGTACTGCATTCAGTACTGGAGGCCATACCTTCACAAGGACATTAACCAAATTGAGGCAGTCCAGAGAAGGGCAACCAAAATAGTGCAGAGACTGCATCATAAGACCTATGAGGACAGATTAATGGAGCTCAATATGTATACCCTTGAGCAAAGGAGGGAGAGAGGTGATATGATCGAGACATTCATACACCTTAAGGGCATTAACAAGGTGAAAGAGTCTAACATGTTTAAATATAAGAAAAATAGCAGGACAAGAGGACACAGCATGATATTAGAGGGAGGCTGAATAAGGGGGAATGTGAGGAAATTATTTTTCACAGAAAAGGTGGTGGATGCATGGAATGGCCTATCTCAGGAAGTGGTGGCTATGAATACAGTGCAGGACTTTAAACAGGCATGGTATAGGCATAAGGGAGCAATACAGATGAGTATGAATAGACAAGCCACTGACAGAGCAAAGGCCGATGGCACATTTATAAGGTAGAAAAAGAAATGGGCAGACTGGATGGGCCTTGCAGTCCTTATCTGCTGTCAACTTCTATGTTTCTATGTTTCTATGTAACCATTTCTCACTGCCTTATTTCACTTTCACATTAAGCAGCAGGAACTGGCTCTCCCTGGTTACAAGTGATGTGACAATTTCCTGCATTTTGACTGGTAGCTTGTGAGAGTCACTGCTCAGGCTGCAAGGATCGTGGTGCCTCAAGGTGTTTGGTCTCATTTCAGATGATGTAGTGGGAGGAACAGAACTGACTTTTTTTTTGCCTCCAGACAGAGTGCTGCTCCACACATCACCCCAGTACTGGCAGGTGGAAATTCTTCTAATTAGCTAACATAAAGGAAAAATGCTTGAGCTATAAGAAGTGATAGCTGACTGCATCTGAAAATTACTATTAATTCCAAACAGTGCACTAGCTCTTTAAGCTTTCCAGTATACAAAACCTTATATGGTATAGATACATGGAAAATAAAAAAAAAATCTCTTGACCTGGAAATCATTGCTCAATGCCCTTTATTCTATGGAAGTGGACCAGCTGGTGGTTCTACATTATCACTAAAAGTGATCTGGTGACCATACCTTTTCTTTAAACACTCACTGCTTTTGAAACACTATTCCTGCTAAACTCAGAGATGCCTCTTTTGTGAAGATAAATAAAAAGATTTCAATTTCACTTATTGGGCTTTCAACATCATTTAATAGATCTTCAGAGCATATTAAACTAAACTTCTGTATACTAAATTAGTCTTTCAGCTCACTGCAAGTGGTTAATTTACAAATCATAATTAATTTCTCCCATCTCTGCTACTTAGAGAATAAGTAAGGAAACCTCTCACCCTGCTTTGTTTTAACCTCCTAAGCTTTGGTCAAAGCACCCATGCTTCCCTCTACCATTTTGATCAGTTGAGAACTGCTTTCCATCCTGTAAATATAGTTTACATTTAGTATGTACCTAAACTTCCTTTTATTATTTATATTACACAGGATGATATATAAAAAAAAAGAAATAGCCAAGTATCAGAACATTCAGGGATTAGACTAGATTGCTGAGGTGGGAGAGTTAGATTTAAAGTATAACTGCTCTGCATCTAACTCTTCATTCAATCAGCTGATATTACCACTCACCAACATGAAAATAATATTTTTGTTTCAGAAAAAGATATGCCTAAATGTTGCTTACACAGGAAGATTTGATATCTACAAAAAATGCTAAGTAACAGCCCATTCAGAGAATTGGGCTTGATGGCAAGAGTGGGTTGTCAGGTTTAATGTTAATTACAAACTGGCAAGAAGGATTTATGGTGATGTTAGGCGTGAAAGATTTTTATTTGTATTTAATCGTTTGTTAAATTGGTAAAGGACACCAGACAGAAGCCCTTTTTCAGGTCCAACCTGGAAAAACACAATACAAAACTACACTACATACAGATGAATAACTCACTTAATACATTTACAGATTGATTTCATCAATAAAAATTGTTTAAACAAAGTTTTAAATCAGACAATAGAATTAGCCATTCAAACACTGATGGAGAGATCCAATATAGTGGTGTAGCAATAGAGAAAGCATGAGACCCAGATTTATGCTTATTCATTAAAACATCAAGCAACAAGCCATTGGCAGACCTAAGCATGTACTGAACCTTACAGACTGTATATAAATCAGATAAGGAAAACAATGGACCTAAAAAAGTAGATTTAAAAATTATATATTCCCAAAAAATATTCATTTCTAGAACTTAAAGATATGCAATCTAACTAAGAGTATAGATCACAATGATGTGAACATTAAGAAACAAATAGAGCAGCAAATATTATTATACATAACAGATAAAATATTCAGCTTTATGGTACCTAACTTATAATATAAATTGGCAACATAATCAAGATGAGGAAGAAGGGACCCAAACACAATGGATTTCCTTGTTTCCAAAGTAAAATATGTCTTCAACTTGAGTAAAAGGCCCAGTTTCTGATTCACTATTCTACTAACTGAAGTAACTTTTAAAGGAAAATTTAATGCAGGATCCATCAAGACATCCAAGTACTTAAACTGTTGCACTTGCTCAATGGTTGCCCCTGACAAATCTTGAACTAATAAATTAGGATTAGCCCATAACATTGAATTTGTACCAAATAACACTGACTTTGTTTTCTTTGGATTTAATAACATAGAATTGTTTAAAAAAACAATTAAAAACAACATTGAAATCATGTTAGATTGAGGGAACCAAATCAGAAAAAGATTTTTTTTAAAAAACAAAATCAAATCATCAGCATAAAGAATAGATTCACAAACAGTGCATTGAAATGGCAATTTATTTACAAACAAAGAAAATGATGAGGGATCCAAAATGGACCCCTGTGGAACCCCACAACTAATAGAAGACTCATGAGACTCAATAGGACAAATATAAACTACCTGAGAACTTCTGGACAAATAATCCCTAACCCAAGCAACAGAAACATCAGATAACCTTAACTCCTGCAACCTAAGTCAAGCCAAATCATGCTTGATATGGTCAAATGCCTTGGTCAGGTCCACAAATACCACACCTGCCATTAAACCACTTTCAAACCCTTTCAGAACAGTGTCTGTGAACCCAAACAAGGCTGCATTAATTCCAAAGTTCCTCCAGAACCCATGCTGCTGTGGACAAAGCACACTATAAGTATCCAATTAATCACTGATCTGATTGGCCACAATTTTTCCATCATTTTACTTTGATGATTAAGAATTGAGATTGGTTAAAAATTATCCAATGATACAGCATGAGGTTTCTTTGGAATAGGTACTACCCTTGCACATTTCCAATTAGTGGGGAATTGTTGTGAAATTAAAGAAAAATAAAAAAAATATAACAAAGAGGGTCAACAATATAGGGAGTAGCTAATTTAAGAAAACACCCATCCAATCCACCCTCCCACAATTGCTAAATTTGCTAGGAATAGTATGCGAGAGTTTGTACACATCATGTCTTTTCACCATCTTAAAATAAAACTAAGGTCTATCAATCGTTGAAGAAACAGGACAAAAATCAGCAACGCTAACTCGTAATGGAATCCTTGTATAATTTGAAAGGTTAGAAAAAAATTAATTTGGATGATCAACAATCTCAGTCATATCTGTTACATCCAAAGCACCAATTTTCAGTTATGTATTGAATTCCTTGACTTGGGAGACAACAGAATATTAACATTATCCCAGACATTTCTTGTCTTCGACAAGTTGGACTCAAATCAATCATGGAAATATTTCTTTTTGGCACTTCTTAACATATTAGAGACTTGATTTCTAAGAAAATAAGCATTTAAAGATGAAGTAGAAAAACATTTCTTATAGGTTTCACAGGCTAGAGTCCTCTGCTTAATTATTTTTTTATTTCAACTGTAAACCATTTGAGTCTCAAAGTACACAAAGGATAAAACACATTCTGCACAGGGAGTAATAAGTCACAGAAAAAATCAAGAGGAAGATTAACATCTGGAACACATTACAAATATGACCTGTCAAGTAAGGACAAATGGGAATATAAAGCATCTAAGTTATCTCTTTTAGAAATGTGAAGCTGTACAATATTAGGGGGAATAATAGTGTTCTTAAAATTTAACACAAAAAGTGTAGCCATGAGATCACTCACAGATTCTGATAATACACCAGGGGAGCCAAGCATATTTTTCCTATTAATAATAATCCAGTCCAATACAGAATGATTAGAGGTTTTCAAATTTAAATGAGTAGGATCATTAATAACCTGAATGACACCATATGAGTGTAGCAAAGATTCAAGGCCCAAATTATCTTTCTGCAGCCAGTTAAGATTTATATCACCCACAGGCAATGAATCATGGCAATCTATCAAGTGAGCTATCACTTCCAAATAGTCTTTCAGTCCAATGAGCCCACAATGAGGAGGGTTATATAAACAACTTAACATGATATGTTTCTTCCCACCTAGAAGCAAACAAAGTAGTAGCCAGCTGGTACTGGAGTTACATATTAGCATACTAAATTGCCAGTAGATTAGGTCCATTTCTCTATAGAGTCTGCTCAATTTTCAGCCTACAGTTAACTCACGGTGCCTGATCCCTCAGTCTGTGTTACCCCCTGTGGACCCTTTATCTGTGCTGCTCCCCACTCCCCAGACTACACCCCTGTGTCTATCCCATCCTCTCTTGAAAACTCTCACTGTTTCCATCCCCAGTGACTCTGATGGCAATGAGTTCTAGGGCACCACCACCTTCTCAATGTAGTAGTGATGCCTTGTCTCCACCTTAAACCACCTCCCACTAGTCTCAGGCTATAACCCCTTGTGGCCCCATCCTTCCAATACTGAAGCAGTCCATCAGCGTTGACATGGTTAATCCCCTTCAAATATTTAAAGACCTCTAACATATTCCTCCTATCTCTCCTCTCCTCTAGGAAGAACAAGCTCAAATCCCATGGCATCTCTTCATAGGACAGGTCCTTCAGGCCGTGATTCATCCATGATGCCCTCCTCTGGCCCTGTCAAGAAGGGCAACATCCCTCCTCAAGTTTGGGCACTGAAAGTGCACACACTACAGTAGAGATAGTCTCAATACTTGTTTTTAAAATATTTAACTGCAATTCTTCTTTAAAATAAACTGCTATCCCACCACCTCTTTTTTTCCCCTTTCCAGTCAGCTCTAAAAACATTATAACCAGATATTTTATAAGCACAATCTGGTAATGAAGGTTTCAACCAAGTTTCTGAAATGGCAACAATATCAGGTTTGTAGAAAGAGATAAGTTGTTCCAGTTTGGAAAGTTTAGGAATCAAACTTCTGGTATTAAGATGAATAATTTTAAGACCATTGATCTGGAGTGTGGAGGCTCAGAGGAGCCAGCAGCCAGTAACAGACTTGAGGGGGCAGGGCTGTCACTACAAAAGCCCACACCGTTTACAAGTGTGAGCGAGTGAGTAGCACAAGCACAACTCAGAGGAAAAAAAAATTATAAAAATTATTGAAGTAGATTCTGGTTTGGTCATTTTGGGGCCATTTTAAAGGAAAAGTTTTATATATTATTCCAATATCACTACAAGGAATGTTTCAACTATGTATCAGCATTATATAAAATGTGTCTTGTTCATGCGGCTATATTTAACACTAGTATGCATAGACTGCTTTGGGAATTGGTTGGTTGAGGTGAAGGGAATAGGGAAGGGCAAATGGAGTAAGGGGAAGTACACTAATTCAGAAGTGAAGGGGTGGGAATTTTGCCCAGGTGGCTATGAATACAGGGATGGTTTGATACAAGCACAATGGGAAGCTGAATTTATGCCTAAGAGCAGGAGTGATCCTCGGGGTAAAAAGAAGTTAATTTACTAACTTCTTTTTGTTAATTTTATTGATTCTTGCTGGGGATGTAGAAATTAATCCTGGTCCTATGTGTTTATGAGGGAAATAGTGGGTCAACTGGGGAAAAGGGTTTGAAGATAGCCTATCAAAATATTAGGAGTGTACAGGCACACATGGATGAGTTAAAAGTATGGGTGGAGGTTGGGAATTATGATGTTGTGGGGATATGTGAAACTTGGCTGAAGCAATCTGTTCCATCAAATTTAATACAAATAAATGGGCATTATATCTTATGACAAGATGGGGGGAGAAAAAATGTGGTGTAGTTAAGTTTTATATTAAGGACAGAATACTAGCAGAGTAAGTGGAAAAAGGCCTGATTGATAATAGCATTGACTACATAAGTATTCGGATCAAGTTGGGAACAACTGGTTGTAAACATTTTTACCTTACTTGCTTTTATTGTCCCCTAAGTATGCTCTGGCTGATTATTCAGTTTTTGACTTATGGACAAGTGTACATAAGAACAGAAAGGAACATATCATGATAGGTGACGTAAATGAGGATTGGAAGTCAGAAAGGGCAGCTGGGAAATTAAAGGCCATTATGGAAGCCGTCCATTTTGTACAAATGATAGAAGTCCCCACTACAATTACAAAATGAGAAACCATACTATAATAGATTGGTTAATAACAAATAGGCCAAGAAATATTTTAAAAACAAGGGTGTTGCCAGATTCTGTATCAGATCACTGTCCAGTATTTCGTCTATGTAAAATGAAAAAGAAAACCGTTTCCCCTAGATTTAAAAATAAAACGCGCAGAAATGGGCTAGAGGAAGAGGCTTATAAGAAGGAACTGAAGCTAACAGACTGGGTGAAGGTTATGAATTCTGAAGATTTGAATTTAAAGGTGGAACAGTTTAACTGCTATTTAGGTAAGTTATTTGAAAAACACACCCCGTTACAAAATGGAGCATGAAAGGGAAGATCTCCCCTTGGTTAGAAAATAATTTCAGGGACCAAATAAAACATCGGGAGGTAACAAGGAGACAGTACTTAATGAATAGAAATTGGGAGACATTACTACAATATAAAATAATAAGAAATTAAGTAAAAAAGGAGATAAATGAGGATAAGTCGAGTTATTATCAACAGATGCAGTTAAAGAATATAAAAGATCCTAAGAAATTCTGGCAGTCCTTCAGACAGATTTACAATCCCAAGGAAGATAGGAGTATCCAAGGTTTAAAAGTGGGTGAAGAACTAATTCAGAATAGAGAGGCTATAGCTGACCATTTTAATAAATTTTTTATTTCAAAAACAATAAATGCTAGTAAGTTGGACATAAGGCAGTCAGAAGCAGGTCCAGTTAAACAGAAAATGGCAACAAATAAAGAAGAGGTATCCCCTTTTGTTTTTGAAAGCGTAGATGAAAACAAGGTTTTAAAATGAATGCAGAGTTTGGAGGGGGAAAGTGGTGGACTGGATGAGGTACCCACTCAACTATTAAGGATATCAGCAAACTATATTAAGGGCCCAATGACAGGGTTGTTTAACTAATCACTGGCAAATGGAATTGTCCCAAAAACCTGGAAAGAGGTCAGTGTTATACCAGTTTTTTTTTTGGGGGGGGCTAAATTAGTAACTTCAAATTATAGGTCAATATCATTACTGGCAACAGTAAGCAAGATCTTGGAGAAGTGTGACCTTCGCCAACTGCTGGCCCACTTGGAATGGTGTAACCTACTTGGGGACCAGTAACATGGCTTCCGTAGTGGTTGGTCCACTTTGACAGCACTGGCTGGGTTTGTGGATGCTGTTCTCATGGCCTCTGAAAAAGGAAAGACCACTGGTGCAGTCTTCATGGCCCTGGTTGGCGCATTCGACTTCAGTGGACCACGGGCTCTTGTTGGAAAAATTGGGGAAAATGGGAGTTATGGGGACCCAGTTAGAGTGGTTTAGGAGTTATCTGATTGACCACAGACAAAGGGCTAAAATTAATGGCTGTGTGTCACATGTGGAAAATGTTCAAGCAGGGGTCCTCAAGGATCTGTGTTAGGCCCATTGTTATTTTCAATTTTTATGAATAATATGCCTTCTCTTTTTTTCTATAGAAACAGCATTTTGTATGCAGATGCTATAGCTATATGGGATTCTGGAAAAACAGCAAAGATGTACAAATATCCCTGGAAAATAAGTATAGTGTTTATTAAACTGGATAAAGGAAAATCAAATGCTTATAAATGAAAATAAAACAAATGTAATGTTATTTGAAACTCAACAAAAGCTGCTGAAACAGGGCCAACTTCAAATTATGCGTCAGAATGTTTTTTTTTTGCCAACAGTAACTACATTCAAATATTTTGGCATACACTTAGACCCCTGCTTGAGCATGATACCCCACATGGACAGACTGGGAAAGAAAATAAACCAAAACTGGGATTTCTGTATAGAAATGTGAACTCCTTGACTGATCAGGCCTGAGCAACTATAGCTAATCAAGTTCTCATGCCCATTCTCGAGTATGGGAACATTATTTTTTATCAATGTAATGGTATCTTTGAGTCCAAATATTAAACATTATATAACGATATATGAAGACTTGCACTAAGGGCCCCATTAAAAACTCATCATTGTCACCTGTACACTGAACTGGGTGTGCTATCTCTGGATAGAAGGTTAAAGAGTCTTGTAGCTACCTCTGTATACAGCGTTGCTAGTTTAGCAGAACCACAGGTTTTATTTAATTCCTTGATTCAGAAGATTAATGAGGAGAGTACCAGGTCTAGTGGCCTAACACCCTATCAAATGCCAGCCTTCAAACTCCGAAAGAGCAGGAAGCCTTTCACATGGTGTGCACCTAGCCTGTTAAATACATGTGGAAGCTTGACATGCGATGCAAATTGCATTTTACATTTTAAACATATGTTGCACAAACTCTTGTATACTGAAAATTTGTGTAAATGTATTTACTTGCATTAATTGTATTGTCTGTTGATGCTCCTTGTGAGTGATGTTTTATATGTCATTTGTGGCTGAAAAAGGACGGTGCCCAGACCACCTCCTGGTGAAAAATTAAAAATGAAAAATAAAATGAACCATAGGATTTATAAAATAATGGTGATTGCAAGGTCTCAATATTACTGGAGGCAGCGGGTCCTGGATTTGATTCAATATCCCCTTATAGTAACAATAAAGAAATTAGCTTGAATACATTAGATGACTCTGAGCTCAGATTTCTTTGATAATAATAATGGAAGGGTGTCTAGCAACTGATCAAGCACCTGTAGTTGATTAAACATAGTAAAATCCAAAAACATCTGCTCTTTGAAAAATGGCAGACTGTTATAATTCGAACTGAACATGTCACTCACACCAGTACACCATACAAAAAAATGATGAGCATTAAGAGATACACACACTTGGCCATTTTAAAACAATGTTTTTCACCAATATTCACAACCTTGCAAGTATTTTTGGATTCAAACTCTCTGGCCCCATCTCCTATGGACTCCCGTTGTACTTGCACTTTGCCGCACTTCCCCACCAGAAAGCCACTGCTGTAGACACTGCTGCACCCAAGCAGTCAGTATATTTAAATCCCTACTCCACACCAAGCTGGGCTGCCACCTCCAATCAGGGGGAAGAGATGCAATTTCAGCTAGGTGAGTGCAGGTGTGTGGTTGCTATGGCAACCAGACACCAATTAGGCTCAGCACATTGTTTCAGGAAACAGCACACTGCCCTCTAACAGCAAATGTGTACACAGTGTCAGAAGATGAATAAACATTGAACACAGCTAATTATTCCTCAGGGCAATCACTCAGGTGAAACACACAGTAGCATATAAACAGCATCACTTGGATGGAATATCATTCAGAGCAATGTTCTGGCAGATTCACAGATGGGACAGTTATTTAAGGAACAGGTACCACAATGTTAAAGTGCAGCATGGATTTCATGGAAGAAGCAGCAATCAATTAACAGCACCACACAAGACAGCAGCTTTTAAACTCTCAGAATAGCAGCAGTCAGTTAAAAGCACCACACAGGACAGCAGCTTTTAAACTCTCAGGATGGGTAGTGACAGTTCAATCATGCTATTGAAAACTCACGGCCCACAGTGAACCTTTAGACAGCTTGGGTAATGGGTCTCTCACACCCTTGCATTGTACATGCTCTCCAATATGCTATTGACCACAGAGCTCCATATGGCAGATTACACTTCACAGCGGATGGAATCCAAAAGAAAAAGCTCTTTTGTTCACCCATCTCCTAATCCCCTTCAACTGGGTATGTTTGCCCCTTTATCTACTAACTGAGTTCCAAATAGCCCTGTTGGCCTCACAGAAAGATAAAGGGGGCAAACTTATCAGGTCCAGGACTGCAAGCCTTGCACCATCTGCAGATACCAAAAGATTTAGCTCTGCAATACCTAAATGCAACAGAGGTTCATCACCAGCTATTGTAGTAGGACAGGGGTACAAAACAGACCAAGAAAATTATTGACTATTGTGGCATAGATATGACATATTGTTATCCAAGATGAGAGGCTTCTGAAAGGAAAACCATTCAGAATTCAAAAGATTGAATTCTAGACTACAGCAACTTGAAGATCGGTTGACTGTCATGGAAGAAAGGAAGAAAGGTGTGCTGCACTCACATAGATGTTTAGAAACCTTAGCTGTCCAGATTACTATATTACAAGAAAAATGCCTAGATCAGGAGGAGCAATCTAGAAGGGATAATTTGTAGCCTTTATGGTCTACCAGAGGAGTCCAGCACTTGAACAATGAATGACTTTCAAGAAGACCTCCTTCAAAATATGATGGAGCTCCTGGACACCATGCAATTTAAAACAGAGTTTTCACATTGATCCACCTACCAAAGCCCAAGGATGCTTTTCAATGATTCAGAACAATCACTATTAAGTTTAGCTCTTACCAGGACACAGAAGAAATCCTCCAGAGAGTCTGGCAACTCTAAACAATCACCTACAATTTAGTCTGGCTGACATTCAATCAAGATTACTCACCAGAGGTAATGATGAAATGTAGAGCCTATGACTGTATATTGCAGTCTCTTATAGAACATCAGATCCAGTTCAAGGGTCCTTATCTAGCCTGCCCTCAAGTCCATTGGGAAACAAGCACTGAACTATATTATACACATGAGGACCAGATGATGGACCTTTCCACAGTCATCTGACCCTTGAGAAGAATCCCACTTGTCTAACCCAAAATGGCAACTAGTAGAACTGCAGAGACATCAAACCCATGGAAGACAGTCTGTCAGATTAACAAAGAGAGAAATTCAAGTGATTTTGCAATCCTTCACAGCCCCAGCTAAGACAATCTAAGGTGCAGAACACATGCAGCCTGAACATGTATAGGACTGAACAGGTTGCCTGTTATGACTGTATCAGATCTGGGGGTTTAAGTTTCTATGTACATTGATAACTGTATTATAATTAACGGCTTCCTCTTTTTCCCATAGGAAAACCATAGTGTAATGTGCCACTATAAAGGAGCGTCTGTAACGGCAAACATGCACATGGTTTCCCTCACTCTGCGCATGCGCCCGCTTGAACTTCCTCGATTCTCGGTCACTGTCTCCCGAACCACAGACCCAGCATGGATACAAACTGCCAAGGACACTCATAAGTAACATTGTAAAAAAACTTAAATGTGCCACATTTGCTACTGGATTGCCCACAAAATGTTTGAAATAAAACTGAAAGCCGACCATGCTCTATGCCATAGTTGGACTGTGGAGCACAGCAGCCTCTTTTATTTTATATGATTGTTGAGGCATAAAAGAGAAACCCAACAATTATATCAAATAAAATATGGGTCTGGGTATGTGTAAACTCAAATTTACACACACCCTCTGGGTATGATGCTACACAAAAACCCCTTGGGTGTGTATAAATTCTCGTTACACACCTACACCCATACTTTATCCTCTATATAATTAATGGGTTTCACTTTCTACAATGGAGAAACCTGTGGCATAATTTGCCATTTAAAGGGGCATTTATAATGGCAAATACATGCCGGGTTTCCCTCACTCTGCACATGCCCTACCACAACTCTTTCTCTGAGCGCTCACCACTGTGCCTTCTCGCCCAAACCACACCACCACTCTAACTCAGTGGTAAGTTACTTTTTCTGTTTGTTCCTTCACTACGCTGCACAAAACTACCAGAGGAGAAAAAAAGAAGAAAAAAAAATTAACTATTACAAAGTGACTGTGGACAAAGGCAACTAAACCGCAATCACACCAGTCAGTTTATTTTATATAATTGCTGTCGTGAGAAAGCGAAAACCAGCAGTTATATAAAAAAAAAAAATTGGGTGGTGTGTAAAGGAGAATTTTATACACACCCTCGGTCTTGGGTGCCTAAATAAACCCCTCGAGCTTCACGGTCTCGGTTCATGTCACACCCAACACCTTGCATGTGTGTAAAGTTCTCATTACACACACCACCCCATACTTTATTCTATTTATTATTTCTTAAGTTAATTCTACTGCCACACAACAGATCCCTCCTCTTCCTATATAAAATGTTGTTATATTAATATTGACAATAATGATCACCTTCTGGGGTGAGAATTTGGAATTTTTCAATTCTGATTAATTTTGTTTGCATTAGATCACAATTCACCCGCTGGTAAACCCAGTAATGAAAATCTAGAATTCTGAAGTATACAATCAATTCATTAATTTACTTTACTCCAACACCTGGTTACAGAGGAACCTTTTCTAGAGATGTCAACACAGGCCTTAGGCATTAATGCCTTAGCTTGTTTTCCCTTCTACATATTGGACATGAAGGAATACAACTCTTAAGCTTAAAAGTGGGCATGAAATGCCAAGAACCTCTCCAGCCAATGTACTGATTGGACTGTCAGGGAGATATTTAAAATGTAGGGGAGATGAATGCTGTGATAGCCTAATGCACCATATGCAACCTATTAAGTGAAATATACCTTGTGTGTAACATATATTTTAAAACTGTGTGTGTTTTAAATGCTACTGTAAGGAGCCCTGTACCTATTAGGTTAACAGGAAGACAGCTGTTGTTGAGCTTGGTTACTGTTGCTATCCTCTGACCTAGTGTCAGCAACACAGGTATTGGAGTGTTAGTTTTCACTTCAGGAAGCTACTGCTAGTTAGTGGCACAAATAGGTGCCCTTATTAGTGTTTGGGAACAATCTTTGGCACATTTGGCCATATTTCATCCACGAGTGAGCCGTCAACCTGAGAGCTACTTCCGGGTCACAGTTACACTAAAAAGCTAAGCCCTGCAGCGAGCATACAATAGCCTAATGCACCATATGCAACCTATTGAGTGAAATATACCTTCTGTGTAACATATATTTTAAAACTGTGTGTGTTTTAAATGCTACTGTAAGGAGCCCTTTACCTATTAGGTTAACAGAAAGAGAGCTGTTGTTGAACTTGGTTACTGTTGCTATCCTTCGGCCTAGTGTCAGCAACACAGCTACTTGGGTATTAGTTTTCTCTTTTGGAAGCTACTGATAGTTAGTGGCACAAATAGGGCCCTTATTAGTGTTTGGGAACAATCTTTGGCACATTTGGCCATATTTCATCCATGAGTGAGCCATCAACCCAAGACCTACTTCTGGGTCATGGTTACACTACAAAGATAAGCCCAGCAGTGAGCAGGGTGAGCTCGGGCAGGGCACATGCTTGCGAGCATGGATATGCATGCAGAGGCACCTACGTCTGCATGTGTTACGCGTGTTACATGAGGATCGTGAGGCTACAAGGCTCTGAAGTTGGGCGAATACAAATTAGAGAATCTGAAATAGGGTAAATGCCTATAGCTGTTTTACATCATATTTCTGGGACACCGTGGATTTTAATACATTGTTTGCAGGAAGAATAGGGACTAGGTGCTCATCCTGTGAGATGCATTTCTTTTCAGAGATACTGGCACTGGATGATCCGTTTGTATGTTTAAAATGTAAACAAAATGATGAACTATTGGTGGAGATATCTACATTTGGCACCAGATTACAGGCCCTGGAATGTAGCCAATGAAATATGGCTACCAGAATAAACAACAAAGAATGAGGAAACTATTGTACATTTGTGAATAAAAATGAAACTTAAAACTTTAGGAAAGATTCTGGGCCCACTATCCCCCTGGTTCTAGGTAAAACCCAAGAACAGAATGATGAACAAGCTATTATAGATATACAGGGTGTGAACATAGGCACTCCTACTAAAAACATACTAGATTAGATAAATCTGTTGACAATAGTGATAATGACTGGAACATTGTTCAATGTACCAGACCTGCTAAAAAGAAGAAGGAAAAGAAGGCAGAATGATTTAACTTACAACTAAGCAATAATTTTGACCCACTAATACAACTTCTTGATGAAGAAATAATAACGAATTTGGAATCGACCCAACTGAGTGAAATGACTAGCACTACAACTGTAATCCAGCTAAATCTTTCTGTACTATCACAAGAAGAAACCACTAATGCAGGGCAGATTGGTAAAATCATCTCAGCCAACAAGGGTATTGTGGCAAATATTACCAAGAGCCACTTATTGATATTTTAAGTAATATGAATAATACTTTTTCACATGCAGAAGCCACCGATCAAGGGCAAATTGATAAAACCCTTCCTTCCAACAAGGGTAATGTAGAAAACATACCCCAAGAGAAACTTATTGATATGTTCAGCAATAAATGTGATACCTCATTACACGAGGTACTGCCAGATCAAATTTACATCTTAGGGGATTCAATTACTAGGTACACTGACAGGTTTACCACAAGAGGAAATAAAGAACATGTCACAAGCTGTAGTTATAGTGGAGTTACTATAAAATATGTCACCAAAATGCTTCCAGGAATTTCTCAAAACATCAAAAATCCAACAACAGCTGTCCTCCATGTAGAGACAAAAGACTTTGGAAAGCACAAAATAGATTGTATAATAAAGGATATGGAGGAAGCCATAGTAACATTAAAGTCCCTAAATGTGACACCAATTATCTCAGAGATCCTTCCTGCGCCATGGGCAAGCTATTACAGAACAAAATGCATAAAAGCTTATAATAATTGGTTGCGCAGATGGTGCCTCATGAACCAAATAAAATGCGTAAAAACTTGGGAAAACTTTGATCATAGAAATGACCTTTACAGGTACAATGGGTTACACCTAAATAAAAAGGGCAAAGAAAATGAGGGCTTTCCATTTATAATGCTATAAATGACCAATCAGTTGCAAAAAACTAACTTTGGAGGGGCGAATGGATAAGGTGATAAAACACAATAACAATTTTTGGGACAGACAATAAAAGAATTAATCAAAAACATCAGAATAGATATGGGTTGTCCTTTCTTCTTACAAATGCTAGAAGTCTTCATGCTACCAAATTAGATGAGTTGGAATTATTATTAAACAGGGACAACATAGACATTGCAGCAATTACAGAAACTTGGTGGGTGGACAAATCCAGATAGAACATATATATCCCTGGTTATACCACAATCTATAGAAATAGACCACAAAAATGAGGTGGAGGGATAGCATTGTTTATTAAAAATAATATTAAATACAATTCACTAAATGACTTCCAAGATGAAGTAGCAAGTGAAATGTTATGGAAAGAGATTATGAGGGATGAACAAGCCAAACTTTTAGTTGGTCTTTGTTATAGACCACCCGACACTAACACCAAGGAACATCAGGAGATATTAGACTGTATAAATAATAAAGTTGATAAAACTGATATGATACTGTTGGGAGATTTCAATCTTATGAGAATAAATTGGAGCAAGGGAACTACAAATACTATACATGAACATATGTTCCTGGAACTTTGTGAATCTGGTGGACTAACACAACTTATTAATTTACCAACAAGAAAAAATAATATCCTTGACCTATTAATAACCAACATTCCCCATCAAATCCAAAATATAAAAGTCCATGATCCCTTACAAAATAGTGATCATTGCATATTAACCTTCAATATCAAATCTACTCTTCAGTGAAATCCTAGCAAAACAACCTATAAAAACTACAGTAAGGCAAACTTTAAT
The DNA here is from genome assembly GCA_016271365.2 of Neoceratodus forsteri. Taxonomy (NCBI): domain Eukaryota; kingdom Metazoa; phylum Chordata; order Ceratodontiformes; family Ceratodontidae; genus Neoceratodus; species Neoceratodus forsteri. Next base: position 1,608,679,228 of record CM057449.1, read on the forward strand.
CAAATCAAGAAAGAACTTACTGAATGGAAGTGGGACAATGCATCCACGTCACCTGAAGAGATTTGGCTTACAATTAAAAACAAAATTATTGAACTAGAAACAAAGTATGTATCAGATAAAATAGGTTCTAATAACAGAGGAAAAATACCCATGTGGGCAACCCCATACATATTACAGTTGTTAAAAAAGAAAAGAAGAGCAAAACATACATAAGTTAGATGTAATAATCAATATAATAAAAATAAATATAAGGAAATACAAAAAAAATTAAAAATGCTATAAGAAGGGAAAAAAGAAATTGGGATTTAGATTAGCACATATAAAATATGGGGACAAGAGTTGTTATTCATATGTAAACAATAAAAAACAAACCACTAGAATCATTGGTCCATTAGCAGTGGGGAATAACATTTTGGAATCTCCTCAAGAAATGGCAGAAGAGTTGAATATATACTTCTGCTCCATCTTCAACCCGATTGCAAACACTAAACAAGATATTGGCTATACAAATGATCAAATAGACATTGATATTATGGCAATTAGTAGATCTGAAATTCAAATAAAGTTGAAGGCAATCGATATTAATAAATCACCAGGACCAGATAGGCTTCATCAACATTTATTAAAAGAAATAGCACCTTGGTTAATTGAACCACTTCATAACATTTTTAACCTATCACTATCATTAGGAAAAGTACCAAATAACTGGAAAACTGCACTGAAAACTCCAATATTTAAAAAGGGAAATAAGAAAGAATAATGTAATTATAGACCAATCAGTCTGACCAGCATATTGGGTAAAATCTTTGAAGCAATTTTAAAAACAAGAATTGAGGATGAATTACCCAAAAAAAAAAAAGTAGATCCCAATCAGCATGGCTTCAAGAACAAAAGATCATGTCTTACCAACAATCTAGTTTTCTATGAAAACATCAGTAGATTTCTTCATGTGAAGGCATCAGTGGATTTAGTTCATTTGGACCTGTGTAATTCTTTTGACAAGGTACCACATAGAACCTTGATCAATAAAATGCATTCTCTTGGAATACACTATAGATTGGTTAACTGGGTGGAAGAATGGCTAAAGAACTGCACACTGGTAATGTGTATAAAGGGATACTCCTCAAGTACAGGCACAGTTATTAGTGGGGTGCCACAGGGGTCTGTGCTGGGACCCATGCTGTTTTCCATTTTTGTGTCAGATATGACAACCAACTTGAATAATATAGCTATCAAATTGGCAGATGATACTAAGATTGCAGCAAAAATGGGTTCAGAAAAAGATACAGCTAATTTAGTACAAGACCTAAAGAGTTTAGAGAAATGGGCTGAAATAAATGACATGAGTTACAACATTAACAGATGCATGATTATGCACTTGGGGGATACAAACACAAAAAATCAGTTCATCTTAAATGGTATTCCCTTGATACCAATAACTGAAGAAAGAGACCTGGGAGTTATCATTAAATCTGATCTCAATTTTAGTTCACATTTCAATCATCTCAGAAACCAAGAAAATGGGTTAATAGGATGTATTAAAAGATCTTTTGTTACTAGGAACAGAGAATGCATTCTACCACTATATAGGGCATATGTACGCCCAAACTTGGATTACTGTTCTCCTCTCTGGAGTCCTTATCTTAGAAGAGACATCAATGCTTTGGAAGGGGTTCAGCATAGAATTACAAATATAATAGATAAAATGCAAAACAAAAGTTATGAAGAAAGATTAAGGGACACAGGCCTATACACTTTGGAGCAAAGAAGAACAAGCGGTGATCTTCTATTGATGTTTAAAATTTCTAAAGACACCGAGCTCATGGCACAACTTGGCTTGGTTTTCAACAACAGGGAATGTAACCTAAGAAGTCATAAATATCAGCTACTACTAACATATCCAAGGACAGATGTCAGACATTTTTTTTACATACAAAGAATTATCCCCATATGGAATGCCCTACCCAAGTTCATTTTAGAAACAAGTAACCCTGACACATTTAAAATTAATCTTGACAAATATTTATTAAATAAAATATAAATATTTCCAGTATTCTGGAGATGAACTTTTATGGGCCATGGCCTTCTGTACTTCTATAACTCACTGAAAACCGAGAAAAAGAAGAATGAGCACCCACACAGCATGAGAAATACACAAAAACACTGTATAAATTTAAATCATAGCATTTACATACCAAACATGCAAAAAACACAAAAGGTGGCTAATACAAAAAGATTAACATTTCACCTGGTACTCTGCCAGGCTTCATCAGAATAAAACAGTACCATAAATACATGTCATTTAAATACAATTCAAACTTTGCCATGTGACATAATTAAACTAATCACCTTTGTAATTAAAACCTATTTCACATCTTTAACTAATCCATGGCCTATCGTGCTAGTTTCATCCTATAACTTAGATGAACTAAACACAAATTTAATCATAATTTATTCACATTTTTAACCATTCCATGGCCAAATTTTAAATAACATCATTGTTTAATACTGATACACCTCAATTAAAGTGACATGGCCTTACACATAGACATAATTACTCTAGCTAAAAAACAAATAGACAATCTTGGAAACCTCAATGGTTTAAAGCCCATCCTCAAAAGATTTTAATTTAGCATATACTTATCATATTACAATGATTTCTTTCAATATGTTCTTGTATGCATATAATGTGCTAAAATATTATATTATCTTTCTATTCTAATAAATACACTTATTACCGTGAAAAGAAAAACTTTTTTAATTTCACATTTTACTTTGTACTGATTGCAATTATGGCTATGGGCACAACAAACAAAGGTTCCCCGGCACCTTTTATTTTCAAAAAATATATATATGGTTACAGGATGGCTGAATCTAACAATTAGTTAATAGGGGGCAAAATCCATTAGAACAGTGGTTAGGCATTCACTTTATAAACTATTAATCATTTCAGCACCTATATTTTTTTAAATCCTGAAAGGTCTATGCTTTCATTAAGTTATTTGTCTGAACATGCTCCCAAGGCAAAAATCCAAAAGCTGTCCCTTTGTTCTACTTTTTTATTAATATCTCCTCCTCTAGGACCCATAGTAACTAGTTCCAGGCTAGAAAACTTAAACATATGTTTCTGTGGGTAATTTTGTTGTATGTGTTTTACAATGGCATAATTGGTATCTCCTCTTTCAACTGCTCTCACATGTTCTCCAATTCTGGTCTTGAATTTGTGTATTGTTCTTCTAACATAGTATGCTCCACATCCACATGACAAAAAGTAAACTACCCCTATACTATTACTAGTAATAAAATCCTTGATTTCTATTGTTTTTCTAGTAATCAGATGTATTATACTTTTACAACCGCATATACACCCACAATATATGCAGTTTCCACATTTGAATGTACCTCTTGGTCTAAGTGCTGAGAAAGTCTGTTTGCTTTTGTCATATGTTTGTGTCATATTTGACACTACATGATCTTTTATGCTTTTACACTTCCGAAAAATTACCTTCGGTCGTATCTTGGTTATTTCCCCTAAGCCTGGGCTCCAGCTCCGAAATGGGCCAATTTTTTGTAATGATACACCTAACCTGATCAGCTAGTCTGGAGAAATCAGTTACAAAGGGACATTCAAATCCCTCCCCGCTGGTCACCTCCTTTGGTTTGTATTGTAGTACTTGGTTTCTATCCATCTCATCTACTTTTTTGATGGCAGATGCTATACCGTGCTGGCTATATCCCCTTTCCAGGAACCTCCACACCTGTCCCCCCTCTTTTGAATATACTCTTGTTGCTCAGTACAAATTCTCAGGGTTCTAATCAACTGACCTTTTGGTATATTGTGGTGGGTATGGTGAGGGTGACAACTCTCAAATCTTAATAAACTGTTCCTGTCTGTGGCTTTCTGGAACAAGGTGGTACACACTCCTCCCTCCCCATCCTTACACAGTTTTAAATCAAGAAAGTTTATACTAATTTGGTTGAGTTCAAATTGATATTTCAAATGACTGCTGGTATTTCCATCCATTCCACAAATAAAACAAACTCTTCCCGTGTGCCCTTCCATACAATAAAAATATCATCTATAAAGTGCCGCCACAGATCCAAACAATTAATGTGTGCATTTGTGGTGGCACTGTGCAGATGGTCTAACTCCCATCTTCCAACAAAGAGGTTGGCATAACTGGGTGCCATCGCTGTTCCCATTGCTGTACCTCGTACTTGATGGAACAATTGTCCCTGAAACAAAAAAAAATGTTCATATTTAAAACACAGTCTGCCAACTGAATAAGGAAATGTGTGGGAATCCTAACATGCTCCTCCTCAGTTCTTTTTTCTAGGAAATAGAGAAGTGCATCTAATCTCTCTTTGTGTGGTATCTCAGTGTAGAGGGAATTAACATCAACAACTGTGAATAACCAGTCAGGTTCCACACATAAGTCCTCATCAATTTGAACCACCTGGGTAGAATCTCTGAGAAATTATCTCAGTTCTTATACTAAGGGTTGCAAAAAGGTGTCAAGGTACATAGAAACAGGTTCTGTCAGCCACCCCCTACCTGAGACAATGGGTGTCCCTGGTGGTTGTACCAAACTTTTGTGAATTTTAGACAATGCATGTATTGTTGAAATAACTGGACAATTAACTGTTAAAGTTCTGTATTCTACATCTGAGATGTATCCCTTCAAAAAACCCTCATTGACAACAAGATCTCATTAAACCTTAAACTTGTCTACAATCGTATGTGAAATGTTTTTTATAAAATGAATCACCTTTAACTAATCTGTTAACTTCAGCAATATACAGTAGTCTTTGGTATGAAGCACAACTACTGCTCCCCCTTTTTCTGCTGGTTTTATTATTATATGTTCATTTGTATTTAAAGATTTTAAAGCAGCCCGTTCATCCCTTGTACAATTATCCGAAAATTTAACATCATTTTCTTTTTGTAAATGTTGGAAATCAAGCTCACATTTTTTTATGAAAGTAGAAACAATGGGATTCATGGGGAGACAGTATTTAGATCTAAACTGAAGCTTAGATACTCTACTATTCATTTCAAAGTTGTTGTCTTCATTTTCATAAACACATGTAAAGGTAAGGTTTCTTCCCAACTTGTGTAAGACAACACAAACATTAAAAAAATTAATGTCTGCTGTTGGACAAAATGAGAGCCCTTTACTTAATATAGAGGTCTCATTTTTTGTTTAACTGTAGTTGGACAAGTTTACTACTGGTACCATTTGATTCCTTATAGTGCTATTATCATTCTCTGATGATTTTTCATGTATATCAGCATTAATTGTTAGCATATGAACAGATAGTTCACCAATGGTACTTCCATTATCAAATTCATAAACACTGTTAACAACTGTCTGATTTAATATGTCTCCATAGGTTCCATCATTAATAGTAATTACATCTCCAGATAAATCAGAACTAAACAGTTCATTGTTAATTAAAGGTGTACCATTATTTATCGCATGCCTATCAGTGATTTGTGTAGCATCATTAACCTTATTAGCATCATTATTAACCACAAAACAATTAAAGGAGTCTAACAAGAGTAAATGCTGATCTGTGCACACATTTGGTAATATATCAGAAGCATTAATAATATTGTTAGTACCATCAAAATCAGATACAGACATAAAATTATTTGCAGAAATCAATGCAAGGAAAATACATGTAGTAGTGCATTTTCTAAATGATCTAGATTGAGATGGCACATTAACATGTAGTAGAGTAAAATTCATTTCACTTAGTACTTTTTGTATTAATTGTTCATGTTTCTTTTGCCACACTGCCCCCCCGTCCTCCTCTTTGAAACTGAACAGTGTGAAAGTGCATGCGGCATTGCCACTGACTGTGTATGATCCCCTGGCTGTAAATAGGAGACTGTCCTGATGGGGATTCCACCACTCCACCATCAACATGTACTGTATATCAGATTTGTCAGTATTAGAGGGGCCAGTGATGTAGTCAAGAACAGTGGCATTATTGATAGAGTCATTTGAAGAACCACCCCCTTTTTTCAAAATAGATCGCTACTCCATTTTCTTAGGATCAGTCCAATCAAAGACTCTATCATTGAGATAGTCATTTTCATCTCTAATGAATTTGCTTTGTTTTTGTTTCGTAATCTTAACATCATATCTAGTAACTTTGTCCAGCAACAGTTTATTTAATCTCTCCCACTCTGTAGCCTCCACATGTTGTTTTAATTTTGTTTCAACTTCCCCAATTTTCTTGCTTAATTTCTTCTTTACTAGTCAAGCAAATTCCAGAATTAACTCAATGTTTTTAAATGAAGCTTCCTGCATATTATGACACCATCTACTCATGAACTCTGCATTCTCTGTTCCATAAGATAGTTTCTGAATAATACGTAATCCCCTGGGTATACTTTTAACCTGAAGGTATGCTTCCAATATTTGTTTGTGCCAGAACATGCATCTCCCTTTCAATACTAACTTCTCCAGTTTATGAAACAAGGACTTAATGTTCAACTCACCACTGTCTTGAAGCGTCTGTTCTATTGCCCCCAAAAGTGGATTTCTGCCATCCTGTGCCATAAATACAAGGTCTGCAAAGCCACCAGAAAAAACTCCATCCTGCACCCCATGAATAGGAAGGAGCTTGTTGCACTCCCCCCGATCCTTCCTTGTTGTGACCCATCATGTGATCCAGTCTAGTTCAGATATATTTCCCTCTGGAATCTTGCCACTCACTCTAATGGTGCCACTTTCTATTCTGAAATTTCTCTATTGGACAAAAGAACTGTCCTTTAATTCTTGCATGTAGCACTAAAGCGTATTTAATATATTGCACGGGTGAGCAATCGACTTCTAAAAAAGTCCTCAAAAATTCTGTTCTTAAAAGGTGTTCTCAGCTATAACTCCTAGTATAATGGTGTTCTCAGCTATATGCTAGTCCTAGTATGAGTGTGATAGTTCTATCTGTTATATGTTATATGTTATATGTTGTTATGAAATATTTGATATTTGATAAACAGTAAGATCTTTTCCAAATTATTATTTCACTACGGAATTCTCCTACATTATAACTCCTATACAGCCATATTATAAAATAGCATGGAACTTTTGAAGCATTTCAGTGCTCCATATTTTTTTACTCATTTTCAGAGTGCTACAGCACTCAACTCTGTAATGTTTCAAACTATGGTTTTCTTTTTCATTTAAAACCCTCCTAGATCAATTTAGAGCATTTGGACAATAGACATTATATACTTTCCCTAAGTGAGGTGGTGAAGGAGTGGAGTATGAAGACAAATATTTTCTACTTGCCTTTTCTTCGGAGCTACACACTGCTCCTTTTAACAGCCTATGTTAATGTCTATACAACCCACCCCTACTTAGGTCAGCTATGTTGGGTGGACCTGCTCAGGCCCAAGGATCAGATTCAGGGGGGCTGCCCCTCTTCATGAGCAGTCTTTTCCACCCAGATTGAGGATATCCCACCACATCTTGGGTAACCTCATGTTAATATAGGCCTTAGCCACATTTCCTCCTGCAATGGAAGCCTACCAAATAGTTTCTACAACACTTGACTTCAGTTGAGTGCACAGTGACAGCTATGAAAAAACAGTCATGGCAATCACCAGTACAGATAAATAGTGGATCTAAAAAAAAATGATGAGTCCATTTATGCAGTTCAAAAAGGATAATTTCCTATGTTTATTTCTAAATACCACATAGTTCACAGAGACCCAAAAGGGCCTGGAGGACACCAAAAAACTCTAATGTTTCACCTACATATGAGGCTTTTTCAAAGATACTGCCTCCTAGTGTTCATCACTTTTTATAGCACCATTTTTGATCACATGATTAATTAGCACACATATCATTGTTAAATCATATTATAACGCCCATATAAACAGCGCAAAGTACTGTAACATAACAGCAAGTGCAATAGTGTTTAAATGTGTTAAATAAATACCAAATTGACAAAAAAAAAACACTAAAGACATTATTTAAAATGCTTCCAATGCTATTGATCCACAAAACAGACTACTGTATATATCATTACATATAGGGTCTCAAATTCCTTATATAATGCCTTATATCAATTACATGGATTAATTGAACCAATTAGGAAACAGTGTAAATGGAGAGCAAGTTCAAAATATTTGCATATTTTCATCTTAATTATAAAGAAAAAAGGCTCTTTTTATACTTAAGAATCACACTGAACATTGGTCATAGTTAACCTAAGGAACCTTATGGGCCCAGCATTACATGTTCAGTTCCTATGAACATAATTTCATGTTCCTCTGAACTTCCTTCATTTACCATGTGTTCTGCCCATGCATAATCCGTGTTATGATTTGTTATTGCCCTGATGTGTTCCCCTACTCTCTCCTTAAATGTCATTTTTGTTTTACCTACATAGTATGACCCACACTCACAAACTGACAAATATATTACATAAGTGGTGTCGCAGATGATTAAACTTATGATGTTATGCATGTTATTGTCATCAGGACACTTAAATATCCCACACTCTCTTACAACTGGACAGTACTTACAGTGACCACATTTTTTACATCCTTTTGGGAGTAGGGGTAGCCAATTTAGGTGCCTAGTTTTTTCCTCAGTATAGGCTGAATGAACCAAAACATCCTTTAAATTGTCTGCCCTTCTGTTGGCCATCCTATGTGTTTCTCGGCTGTCTCAGCCAGACTGAGGTCAGCCCCTAGAACATACCAGTGTTTTTGTATTATGTCCTTAACTTTGTTAGACCTAATACAATAGATGCTAACAAAATTAATTGTGTTCCCTGCATCCTTTTTCTCTGACTGACCCACCTTTTTTGTCAAGAGCAAATCTCTCTCAATGCCTTCTACTACTAGTCTGGCATTACCTTTAGTGGACTCTGCATAACCCCTTGCTTTAAAACAGCTACCTAGATCATAGAATTCTGACTTCATTTCATTGGGATTACTGCAGTTACATTTCACTCTTAGAAATTGACTATTTGGGATATTCTCCATGGTGTGGTAGGGGTGGCAACTCCTAGCTAATAACACTGAATTTCGATCTGTGGGCTTCCTGTACATTCTTGTGCCTACCATCTTCTTCAGCCCTTATCATCAGATTAAGAAACACTACCTCTTTTTTACTAACAGTGCTCATGAATTGTAAGTTACTGTTTGTTTTAGGGAGGTAGTCCAAGAATAGCAGTAGTTCCTCCTCCTCCTCCTCCTCCTCCCCACCACACCATGAAGATATCATCAATAAAGTGCTGCCAAACCGAATGTTTTTCCAAAAACGATTACCCTGTTTGTCCCAAATTGCATCTTCCTCCCAATGCCCAAGATACAAATTGGCATAGTTTGGTGCCAGGCTTGCACCCATGGTTGTCACTTTTTGTTAATGAAAAAAATGTTCCCAAAACAAAAATAGTTACCCTCCACCACAAACCTGGTCATGTCCACCAGTAACTCTGTGTCTGGTCTAGAACCATATGCTTTTTTTCCCAGATAGTATTTAACTGACCTTAGGCCTCCATCATGTGGAATATTTGAATACAGTGATTTTATATCCAGGGTAACTAGCAGCTCACCTGAGGGGGTGAAGAGTATGGGACATGTAATTTCAAGAAATTATCAGTCCTTACAGCTCCTGCAGGAAATCACTGTTAAGCATATCTGCAGTTGTGGGAACAAGAACTTACCTTTTTTGAAAATGGGCTAGATGCTAGGAGCTTTCTCATTGGCTGACAGCTACAGCAGGGGTGTACATTAAGTTTCAATAGATGCCCCATGGAAATCTAGTGTCATTTCAGGGTGCCCCATTACTTATGGTATTCTTGGGCACCCTGAATTTTCAAACTGGCCAGCTGCCATGTAATTTTGTCTCACTTAATGAGATTTACATCGACAGCCCAGCTCTATACTCCCACTTATAACCATAGAAGGAAACCTCACAAACCTAAAAATAAAACATTCTTTCTGCTATCCCTGATACTGTGTGTTAGAAACTCACTCCACTGCACAACTAAGTCTCCACAGTCTGATCTTGCCACTCTGAGGTGAACTCTGTTCATTTTAAGTCCGGTCTCCCCACTCTGAGGCAAACTCTGTTCATTTTAATCCACAGAGAAAAACAAAACAAAAAAGAAAAAAAAAATGTTCACACTTACATTTGCTTTGCTGCTGGCTCACTCCACTGCCCTCCACATATAATTCCCATAATTTTGGCCCGTGTCTCACAGATGACCAATCTACCACCTGTGCCATAAACAAAAGAAACTTAAAGAGAAAAACAAAAGAAAAGAAAAAAACAACAACAAGCATGCTCAAGCAGTGGAATACACTTTCTTCCCATATGTGGAAATAATATTTTTGGAAAACAATAGTGTGATTTTTCATCACTCCAGATAAACAGGTCAAATGCTTTCCCCACAGAGGAGCCAAATGCTGGCACCAGTATGGTACACAAGTGATTTCATTAGGTCATATCATATGGTCCTGTCCCATACTAGTCCCTTTTTTCTGTGCCCTACAAGATGAACTCTGGGGTGTAAATGTTCAGCTATGGGAGACTGTTTTCATTTCCTGATCTCTAAGTGGAAACTATTAAATATAGCCATGGTGGCAGCTGAGAAAGCAATTACCAAGTTCTGGCTAACTCCAGCTATTCTTACAGTACATCTGTGGTGAGAAATAATGTGTGGCATATATCACATGGAGAAGTTAACGGCAAACTTAAAAATTGTTATCCTAAATCTGAATTAAGATGGAGACTATGAGTTATACTGTATACAGTAAGTAATGACAAACTTTTAAGGCTTTGTACCATATTACGATTCTATACAGGAAAAGGGGGAAACTTTTAGCAGCTGGAGCATGTTCGTAAATCATTTCTAGAGTTTGAATGACTCCCTCTTTAAAATAGATCAGACAGTTAGCTCCTGACCTTCTCCATTACTATGTTTGACAAATATGACCTCATACCATATATTACAATGATGTTATGAACCAGTGGCTTCCTATTGTACTGGGATTTTCAACTGTTATCAAATTATGGCAAAACAATGTTTTTGTATCATGCTTTTGTTCATGATGTATTGTCATTTTTTGTAAAATTAATAATTAAATAAATGATAAAAATAGCAAGAAACATGCTAGAAAATTAATTGGCTGAAAGATGTCACCCGGCAATGCTGTAAAATCCTATAATGCATACAGTGTTGTGGCATCTTACTTGCTTATATAGCTCTGAATCTAACCCTTTATCAGCTGATGCAACTGCTGTCCATCCTGACTGTAAAGTTTTTGTGCAGAAAAAAATATGTGCCTAATCTATTTTTAAATAGCATGATTAACCCCTCACCCCCAAGAACTAAGTAAGAGTGCACCTGGATAATCAAGCAGTAGTGGGGGTGATTAAATTGGGTGCCCTGAACTGCATTTATTTTAAAATGTGCCTCAGGGAAGTTGAACTGTTATTCTTGCTAAGTTGGGAGGCTCAGGGGATGCTTGCTGATCAGGAGGTATTTTTGTGGGGATCAACCAACCTAGAGGGCCTTACAACACTGTGTGGTTGGCCACATCATCAAGGCAGTGCCCACATCCACCGGAGGTATGGTCCCAACAGGTCAGCATGCAATGTTTCTGCATCACACTTTAAACACTACCAGCCAAATGCAGGGGAGTCTGGATTTCTCAGCACACAAATCCAGATCACCCACTTTGTGGCATTGTGCACCGCCAGTCTGCATGACAATTTTGTTTTTAATTTGGGAGTGTTTTTTTTTTAGGCTGGGTGGGTGGGTGAGACAGACTGCTGATGATGTTAGTGTTGGCAGTACTCCATGCTGCTGTTGTTAGTTGTGTGCCCCTGAGTGTGTGTGTGTGTCTGTCAAGGGGGGGAGCTTAAGTGTGACCCTGAATTTCATATATGATCTGAGTGCTGTTGTACACCTACTTGACACTGCATGATGCGGGGGGAAGGGACTGAAAACACCCAAGCCAGATTGCACACTCAGAGGCACATAGAAGATAAGGTGCCAGATACTGTATGAAGCCAGTGAGCAGAGTGGGGCTGCTGCTGTTGCTGGTTGTGTTCCCCTAAGTGAGTTAGGGGGCTTTGGCATCTGTGTGCCCTTGAGGTTGCTATGTGATCCAATTGCTGTTGTCACTCTACCTGCCACTGTAAGATGCCAGCAGTGTTGGGTTGGGTAGGATGCTGCAACAGCACCCAAGCCAGACAGCACACTCAGGGAAACACAAAAGGTAAGGCCCCAGGTACTGTATGATGCCAGTGAGCAGAACTGGGCTCAATTCACTTCTGAGCTCAGACAAGAAAATTAAGAGACACCCTTTTCATGGAGACCGAGTGAAAAAAAGAATCTACATGTTTGGAAGATGCATGACTTTTCATTAGAAGGCCCTCTATTAAACTCATGTTGACTTTTAGGTGGAGGCAATCTATTTCAAAGAAGCCAATTTAGGCAGTTAAATGTTTGATATGACTGAACCACTGGAGTCCATCTTGGTGTCTGGTGGTTTGGCTTAATTTATGTCTGAGTTTTTTTTTTTGCTGTTGTTAATTTGTTTATGCCCCCTTGCTCTCCAGTTGGCACCAGTCAGTCCAACCTATTCTGGCCCCATCACCCTGGCATCCCCTATGGCTTTCCTTCCACCTCTTCATGTGCCCCTACAGTTTTTCCACTATGGTGGGGGTGACAGGGACCCCCATCCCCCTGCTACTGAAGGATTCAGTTGAGACAGGCAGCACCTAAGTAGCCAGTGTTTGCGAGCAGGTCAACATCATCAAGCTGATCAGGGTCTTTTCCTTGTTCTCCCACCCAGGAGATTGAGGTCAAGGCTGCATCAACCATGCACACGAGCATGCATGGTGCAGTGTGTGTCGATGGCCTCCCACCCTCAAGCTGCTTCAGCTGCACTGCCACCTGTGGTCATCCACGTGGCAGTAGAGCAGTAGAGGTGGCTGAACTCTGTCCCCGTGAGCAGAATTGGCTGTCCTCTGAGATGTTAAATCATCCTCCTCTCAGCTGCCCCCAATGAGCCAAACTCATTCCAGAACTCAGGTCACCAGTGTTGTGAGTGGTAACTCTACAACTGCACTGACAAGCCAGCCCCCCTGTCAAAGTTTCAAGAAACCAAGAGACCCAGAAATGTGTAACTTGGACATTTAGGGTGTTGAAGTAAGGGATCATAGTGCTGCCACTATTGCTATCCCCATTGAGGGATGGGAACTACACTGTTGCCACTGTCATCACACCTGAGTGATAGGGGCCATTGTGCTGCTGCCTTCACTCCTGAGGGATGAATGTTGCAGTGTTGCTGCTATTGTCACACCTGATGGATGTGGGCCATAGTACTGCTACTGCTGTCACACCTGAAGGATGAGGGTCATAGTGCTGCTGCTGCCACCCATGAGGAATGAGGCCCATAGTGCTGCTGCCATGACACTTGATGGATCGTCGACTTGAGACACCAAACATGTGGTCAGCTACACACACAAACACACACACACACACACACACACATACACACAGAGACACTGGCCTCACAAGATATGCACACTTGGAGCGCTGGGATCGATAGGCATTTATAATAAATAATGGGAAGACTGTGTATACGTCTACGACACAAAACCAAAGTGGAGTACAGATTGATCTCTTCATAGAGTTCATTATTTTTAATAACTATAAAGACTGATGCACAATAGTAGGCAGCAAAATTGCTAAAAGACATTCTGGGCCAAATATTCAAAACTTTGCGCCGGGCAAAAACTGTTGGCGCAGGTTTAGCGCGGGATTAGCATGGGTCTGCTATATTCAAAAGGCCAAATAGTGTGGGCAAACTGCATTAACGCTGGGCAAAATTATAATGTATGCAAGGGGCAAACTGACATGAATACAGGCGCAATGCTATATTCAGCGACTAGCACCGCACTAAGTGGTTTTGCATGACTTAGTGCGACACTTAGCGCAGTGTACATTACCGCCCAGAAAAAGCTTGTCTTAACCCTGGGCAACCAGCTTTGCGTGACACTATGGCTTTGTGCGGTGTTTGCGCGGGTTTAGCGCAGGTTTTGCGCGACCCTAACAAAGAAATATGACACATAGATAAAGCCAAACATAGAGGAAGCAAGCTGCTAACTGATGGCATCACAATGATGCCATCATCTGCCACCAGTCCCAGCCATGCCAGGCAGTAAGTGGTGACCCTGCTGCCGATGGACAGCATGGCAGTGTGGCCATACAGAACACACCTGAGGACCACACTTCTGTGGACACCAACAGATGCCAGCACACACATGCAGCACTGTGGGCATGGAGGATGTTGAGGGGAGTATGTATGGGTGGTGAGGCTGTGCCACAGACCAGATGTGGCCACAAGGCTGGGACACATCATGCAGTGCACATGGGCCAGTATTGGGAATACCCCAACACCAGTGTGCCTTTCGGATAATATATGCCCTCCCCGCCACATACCGCACAGCTGTACAACTGCCACAGCACACAAGCCAGAAATGTACATGTCACTGTGAGCATCCCATGCACAGGTACAGCATCTGTGGGTCACACAACAGCGTAACAGTAATGTCCACTGTCAGTAAACACCTGCAGGTTGGGCTCTCACTGTGTATAGTGCAGTCATCATCACTGCCCTACACACCAGAGGCAATGCTATGTCCACACACTACTGGCCCCCTTGCTACTGTAGTTTCTGCTGTGCACTGTAGCATGACCTACAATGTGACAGTTGCATGCAGCACCACCACCATCTGTGTCTATGCTGTGTTGTCCCAGTACAGCTGCAGGCACCAGCGCATGTGGAAGTAGTGTTCAAAACTGTATAATATTCCCCAAGCTGTTTGCGCAGTGCTAACATGTTTGCGCGGGTTTAGCGCAGGGCTAAACAGTTAGCCCGGTGCAAACTGCATGCAAATCAGGTCATAATGAGATGCTAATCTGGATGTTTGCCCACAGACTACCTAAGTAGGCTCATTTGCATGTCACTTTTGAATATGGCAAAGTTTAGCTCCGGGCAAACGTGTTTGCTCCAGGCTAATGGTTTAGCTCTGCTCTAAACCCGCACAAACGTGTTAGCGCTGCGCTAACAGTTCGGGGAATATTTTACAGTTTTGCACACTGTACTTTCACATACACTGCTGCCTGCAGCTGTACTGGGTCCACGCATTTGCTGGCACACACATTGGCCACATAGTTCATCTCTACCTACCTTCACATCGCTGTGCACTGTGTTGCTGTTGTGGTTTGCACTTCCTGGTTGCCATATTCAGAGCTGTCATATTCCAGGGCTAAGTTTGCCCTGCACTCCCAGCCCAGTTTGCCCAGCCTCATTCCCATTCTATATTCAGAAGCTGTTTGCCCTGGGCTATTCCTTTTGAATATAGCTTGCTCTGTGCTCCGGGCTAAGTTTGCCCGCCGGGCAGTGCTAATTTTGCCCCGGGGCAAAGTTTTGAATATCTGGCCCTCTAGTTTGAAAAAAACTGCTAAACAAAGCTCACAAAACAAAACACCAGTAAAATGGATTTTGGCTTCATAGACACCAGTGAAAATACAATTTTTTCCATTCAGCAAAACAGATTTTGCCCTTTTTCAATCATGGTAAATCAGTGTCCCTGTTTATATAATGCTTTTCATATATAGTAATTTGTATCAGAAAGTGTTTTAAAACAATGCGTGACTGGTAGTGAAGAGAATGTAAACTTGTAGTGGCAGCCATTTCTCACATCAATACCTACACACAGCCTTGGACAATTGCATTAGCTAGTTTTATCATAAAAGGAATGCTGGCCAGGAACCAGACAACATCCCATACTCTTACAAAAAGTGCCTTGGATTTTTTACTCACACCTGGACACCAGTCAGGACTGCATCAGAGATGGGCAGAAGGACCTTGGTTTAACATTTTATCAGAAGGATGGAACACCCTGGCATCAGAGCACCCTCCAGTACTGTACTCAAGTGCCAACAGTGACAGTTTAAGCCCAATCCCAGTGTGGGACTAGAACCCACAACTTTCTGGCCTAGAAGCGGATGTGCTACCAACTGTGCCATATTTACATCTTGTAAAAGGTTACCAGTAGCAGATCATACACTAAAGAACAATGGACCAGATATTTAAACCATTGCACCTAGCGCAAAGCCATAGCATTGGAATAGCGCTGGATTTGTGCAAGGCTGCAATATTCAGAAGCCCTATTAGCACTGGTGCTGTGTGGTAGCGCCGCCGCTAATAGATAATGGCATGCATGGGGCGGGGTAAGGAGAGCACCCATGAATGCCAGCAGTGTGGCATATTCAAAGGGCTAGCGCCACGCTACAGGCATTAGCACGACCTATAGTGCAGTGCTAGATACCGCCAAAAGAAAGCAGGCAGTAATGTGGTGGTGGTGGTGGTGCCCCCTACCCACATCATGGACCCGAGATATAGCAGGAAGATCCCTGAAGTCAGGTCCCCCAGCATGAATCCTGGACCCCGTGAAAGTAAACCCTGTTCTCTGGTAGTTCAGTGGTCCTCAGCATGATCCCAACCTCAGTGACAGAAATACACTCGCAGTCTATGGTCCCCCAACCCCTGCCATTTGTCTTGACTGCGGAATATTACTTCCCCTTAGTCTAGTGAATACTCCCATCTCGGTGAATTTTTATTCATCGGTTTATAGTGAGCCGGCGACGACCGTTCTTCCTTCACGCCAGGTCGCCATCGACCGCGGTATGCATGAGCCCCATGGAAATGAATGAGCCAATTCATTGCCGTAGCACTCATGCATACCACAGTCGCGGCCGCCAAGGTGGTGAAAGGAGGGCAGAGCCGGTTGCCGCTCACTTTGCCAAACTTCAGTGAGATGAGTGAGGGCTTCACTGCCGGGTGGGGGGGACCACAAGACAACCAGGAAATGTGTATTGCCTATTTCACGGGGGTCGGTATTTGTGCTGGGGGGCCACTAGACTACCAGGGAATTGTGTATTGCTCTTCACGGGGCCAGGATTCATGCTTGGAGCAGGGGACCACTAGACTACCAGGGAATTGTGTATTGCTTCTTTCATGGGGTCGGGACTCATGCTGGGGACACTAGACTACCAGGAAAAGTCAGTACTTAATTAATGGGGTCAGGATTCATGCTGGGGTGGGGACCACTGGACTACCAGGAATACTATTCATGTCATTTCTCACGGAGTCGGATTTGTGCTAGGGGGACCACTGGACTACCAGGGACAACTATTTCAGTTTTCACAGAGTCGGGATTTGTGCTGTGGGGGGGGACTACTGGACTACCAGGGAAACAGATTCATTATTTATAACAGGGGTCAGGATACATGCCTGGGGGGGACCACTGGACTACCAGGGAGTGGAACCACCACAGGTGGGAACAGGGACCATGATGGCTGAGAAGGGCTGCCTGGCCGAGCCTGTCTGCCCAGGTCCCTGTTTACTGGATGACTGCGCTGCACAGCCCAGTGACCCTACAGCTGACATCCCCTGCTCCCAGCAGGTTTGCCTTATGCCTGCCCCATGCATACTTGTGTACCACCCACACCTGCTGTGGGATGCCCATGTTGGTGTGGGGTGTGGAATCATCCAGGGCATGTGTGGCCACTGGCAGTGTGTGTGTGTGTGTGTGTGTATATATATATATTATGGTAGCACGGTAGTGCTACCATAGTTAGGGTTGAGGAGCCATTTACATGTTAAACCCAAAATTTTCCACCTTAATAACTTTGCAACCATTTGACAGATTTACCTGAAATTTGGAATACATGATCAAGACCCATATGCCTTGGGATCTGGCAAGTTTTGTATTGGTTGGATACACAGCTGTGGAGTTATTAAGCGTGATCTGCACATGCATTTACGCTTTTTCTGGAATTCTATGGTTGCACCTACAGGATACACGGTTTGCATGACTGGCCTGAAATCATCAGAAAACGTGCAGCCAGGGTCCCTGATGTGCCTTTCAAAGATTTCATGAAAAAATATTAAATTGTTCAAAAGTTATGACAGTCCGAACTTCAGTTTTTTTCCCTTAAGATAACATTACGGCATTCGCCGCGCCTTTGAGGGCCCGTATCTCGAAAACGGTGATGAGATAATGGAGTTTTGTCAAAAACTATAGCCCCCTGTAAAAAACTAGCCAGGAAAGCGATAATACATATGACTTTTAAATTTTTTTTCTATGTCGTATGGTTACTGAGATATAAGCAATTTACTATTACAATTACTGATTTTTGTGTTCCGAGAGTCATTATTTTGCATACATTCTTTCTACTCACTGTCTTTCTCTATGCAGATTTTGGGGAAAACCAGCCTGTGCACTTACATTACCATTACCATTTCTGCTTGCGGTTCCGTACCCGTTTCACTTACCGTTCACGTTTGCACCATGTCATTACCCTTTTTATGCTTTCATTTGGTTGCATTTCCGTTGTTTTTAATATTTCTGTCTACAGTACTGTTCCTCTTTCTGTTTCGCTTTTGCCACCATGCGCATTGCGATTTGGCGCTTATGGGCATAATGTTACAATGCGCACATGACATCACCCCCACGCCCTGCCGCTACATTACATTCACTATTTCTCATTATCATTCTCAAAAAAGGGATTAGAGGCAAAATTTGTTTAATGCATCAGTTAGGGTTGCTCCACTGCAAACAAAAGTGAGGAAATTGATGTTAGGTTGAAACCTCCTTTGCACCCTCCAGCCCACCCCCAACTGGAATTGGGTGCATTAGGTCATCAGTCCTAACTGTCACCCCATTCTCCTATTCCTCAGCTTCTATCCACAAGTGATGGGGTGACACTTAGGACTGATGACCCCAATGCGCACCCTGATTCCAATTGGGGGGGTGGGTTGGAGGGGTGCAAAGGGGGTTTCAACCCTAACATCAAATTTCCTCACTTTTGTCACTGTGGAACAACCCTAACTGATGCATTAAACAGAGTTTTTTGCCTGTAATATATGTATATATATTCATGTGTCTCTGTACCTATCTATAGGTATAGATCGCTACAGATCTGCATATATATCTATATATATATATATATATATATGTATATATATCATTTTGTACTGCTTGAAGTGCTGTATAGGTATGTTGTATGCACTGCTAGTACCTGTCAGCACACAGTTCCTGCTGCTTCCAGCCTGTGCTTCTGTTCTGACCAACAGGGGATGCTGTGGGCATGCCTTGGCCTGCAGCATCCAGCCTGTACTTCCATTCTGACCAAAAGGGGGAGCTTTGTGCTCCATGCAGTAGCACTGGGCAAACTGCATGGTAATGTATGCTAATCAGCACTTAATGAGATGCAAATGTACCTGTTTGCCCATGGATTACCTAAGTAGGCCCATTTGCATGGGAGCTTTGAATATAGCTCCCGTTTGCCCTGGGCTAACCAGTTTGCACCGGGCTAATGTGTTAGCACTGTGCAATCAGGTTAGCCTTGGGCAGACCTCACTTCAGCATAGCACAGTTCTGCAGTGTGTAGCTTACATTGTTGTTTCCAGTCATACCTCTCAGCTGTCCCTGATTTCCAGACATCCCTGAATTTACCTCAATGTTTTACTCTGTCCCTCCTAAAACTTGTGTTTCCATGACCATACAGTGGGGGTTGTACGCATGGAATAATGTCAAACATTAATGTTTCAGTTGTGTTCTTCCTTAGAAAATGCATTTTACACTACATCACTTATCCTACCAGCTTCCCGAGTGGATATCACCAATTATTAGGATGTGTCCCTGATTTTAAACCTTTGTCCCTGATGTTTTTAAGCCTTGTTCCTGATTGATGAGGCAGGGGGTTGAGAGGTGTGTTAGCAGTAGCTGTGAGATATCTCTGTGCAATCACACACAATGTTCTCTACCTGCAACACTGGCTTGCTACAGAGTCTAATGAGCTGCAGTTGCAGTTTGCACTTCCCTGTTGCTATATTCAGTGCTGTCTTATTCCCGAGCTATTTTTGCCCTGCACTACCAGACCAGTTTGCCCGGCTTCCTTAGATTGCTATATTCAGCAGGATTAGCACCAGGCTATTTCCTTTTGAATATAGCTTGCTTTGTGCTCTGGGCTAAGTTTGCCCTCCGGGCAGTGCTAATTTAGCCCCGGGACAAAGTTCTGAATATCTGGCCCAGTAACAGTAAAAAAAAAAAAAGTTGCATGTAGTGATGGGCAAAGTGGCCAAAATTTGTGAACATCATAGAATTTGTAAAGTGCAAAGTCATCAAATTCATGAAGTTTTGAAATTCACAGTTGTCATTTTTTTGGCAAATTTACCAAAATGTGCTTGAAAAGAGTCCACTTTGCTAAATAAAAAAAATCACAGCTAATTCACAGAAAAAGCTTAGCAATTTTGGCAAAGTCACAGTTCCTAGGGTGTGTGGAATGTTCATAAGTTCACAAAGACACATTTTGGCTGCTTTGAAGCTACTTCACATGTAAAGTTTAAATTCACAACATCTCTTGTAGCATGTAGGCATGTACAAACACATTGTACAACATATTGCAAAATTATAATTATACAGATAGTAAACTAAAACAACATTATAAGTACTGTCAATAGAAGAGATATGATAGGAAGAAATAAAGAAATAAAATAAAAAATACACGTCATACACAAATAAGAAGATATTGCAGGCAGCATAAAAATCTGATAGAAATTGTAAAAGACTCAAATAGTACCGTGAATGCAGTAAGTCATGGAACCTAGAATTAATGTACAGTACAGATCTTCTTTCAAACTGTATTAAATTTACAGTTGCAGCAATTCTCAACAGTTAGTACAGAACAAGACAATATTGATAAAAGGCTCTGTGATATGAAGCTAAAGTAGGACAGTTGTGTGATGTGAACATACAATACTTTGATTAAGCTCCTAAATAAAGGAAATTGTTAGCATCTCTCAGCTAGTAATAACAACAACAAAAATCAGTGCAGAATTTAACTATTACAGTAGTTTGTTTGGGTTTATTTTTACTCCTCTTAACCGATTCAGGTCATTAACCACTAAACTTATCACATGGTTAAACACAGCACAAGCAAAACCGCGTGGTAAAAGATTGCATCTGGGAAAAACAGTGAGGCAAACAACCTCACAAATCCAGTGCTCCTCGACACCACAATGAGATGCAGCGAAGTTAAAGTTTGCCTGCGAACTGCAAAAGTTTGCCTGAGCACTTCAAGGGCAAAATTCTGCATGTCACGGGTGGAATTTTGCACTTCGCTCTGTGAAATATTTTGTAGACTGAAGTTTGCGAACTTCACACTTCTCTAAAGTCCACAACCCGCACAGTACACAACACAGGACTGAATATTTAATGTGTGGTGCTACTCCCCCCTCACCCTCAGAATTAAAAGATCCATACTCTAAGTCACACATACACATAAAATATGCACTGTCCCAGAACCACACTCTTATTGGATCCGCACTATTATTGCTCCACTGTTACTGCTGCACTCTTATTGCTGCACAGTAATTGTTGTGCGATATTGACTGGCAACCCTCTTAACCAGACTGGCCCTCATCTACAGACAAACCTCCAAACCCCATCGACCACCATCTCTGGGATTTAGTGCCTTACCTCCATCCCACCACAGCTTGCCTCCTGTGGTGGGGCCTGCAGGTTTCCCCAAGCTCCTTGGCATGTTTAACTTGGTTAGAGGCAGGGTGCTCAGAAGGTGATGTGGTGCATGTGGAGAGTTGCCACATCATCCTGCTCAGTTCAGGTGATGTTTCTGTTTTCTCCCTCCAAGCCCCTTGGTGCCTTGTGGACATGGATGCCTAGAAATACAGGCATACTCATCCCACTGTCAGGAGATTCTGGACTATCCACAGCTCAAACATGCACCAGCACTAACGTTTGTGGTCACCCAAGTGGTGATAGCATGATGGAGCTCAAAACCCTCCCTTCTGCAGAGAAGAAAAGCACTGTATGGGCTGCTCAATTTTCCTCCCTCGTTCCCCCCCCC
Organism: Neoceratodus forsteri; assembly: GCA_016271365.2. Lineage (NCBI taxonomy): Eukaryota > Metazoa > Chordata > Ceratodontiformes > Ceratodontidae > Neoceratodus > Neoceratodus forsteri. The sequence continues at coordinate 1,608,701,215 of CM057449.1, forward strand.
CACCACACCAGCCCATGACAATTCAGGCTTCTTCTGAATTCTTTTCATCAGCATCATGAATAGTAGTTCTACCGCTGCCAGATGGGATCACCGGATTTAGCTAGTATTTTAAATTCTTAGATTCCCTATTGCTTAGTGACAAGGTCTGATATGTCATAGCAGTCCACTCAGGAACTCTAATTAGCATTGGCTAATGCTATGAACTTGACACCTATTCAATACATACTGTACAGTAGTGATTGCTAGAGTTGTAACTAATTATGACTAAAGGCATCAGGTTAATAGTATCAGATCTTCAGTTACAGTGGAACTTGTCACTGAGCATCACTGTACAATGTAGCTGGATCAGTTGCTGTTATCTGACATGCTCACATTGGTACTTATGCTCTTTCAAAGAACAGTTGATGAGATTGTAAACCTTGACGTTATACTTGACCAATTAGAGTGGTTTATTTCTAAACATTCCAACTGCTCTTTTTTTCTATAAGAGGTTGTCTCATACAAACAGTTCTAAATTTCTACAGTTATACATTCTGTTTGCACAGTGCATTTCATCACAAAGGAGTTTCTCTAACTTTACACAAAGTTAAACAGTTATATTTTAAATTAAAATGGCTTTTTTTTTTGAAAAAGAGAAATCTCCAGTATAAATGATATAATATGTTTATCTTTATAGTTCTTGTGTCTCTTATGGTTATAAGAGTGTCTTCCCATGTCTTTTGTGTGCCGGAACTGCTCAGCTTTGCTTTGGCGTTTTCTCTCCAAAAGAACTTAAGAATGTGCTCTTATAACCACAAGAGACACATTACTGTAACTATACATATGAAAATATAGGACTACCTATAATTAGGGCATGTATATATTGTAGAACAGTAGCCTCTCTCATCTAGTCTATAACAAGAGTACAACAGTGCCCTTGTAGTCAGGGTGGTTTGTTCTATGTTCAATCCATTTTTCATTTTGTGTTTGTACAAAGATGGTTTGACATATTTGAATGAAAGTTTCATGATTTGTAGATGGTAGCAGAATCTAGAACACTTAAACATTTCATGTAAATTAATTCAGTCTTTTTTTGAGTTGCAGCAGTTGAAAAAAAAATGTAGGTTTTTCTGTTTTTAGCATTTGAGATGGAATGTTTGTTATCCTGTAGAAAAAACAACTGTAAGAGTTTGAATAGGGAGACTTGGTGTGGTTTATTAGGGCTGCATGGTGACATCACAATCCTGACATACTGCTATGACATAGGAGAGGAAGAAGGACTCTGGAAGCATGTGACCAGATACCTAGACTGTCTCCTTCCACTGAGTGCTTCGAGTTGAACTGAACCACATTTCTCTGCCTCTGTACTGCTGTTCCTTTGTCTTCCCCTCCCCAACCACTGCACTAGCTGCACTATTCCTTGCTCCCAACTTGAACTCCTGAACCTACAAATGGTCACTGTTAGGGTTTTAACCTTTCTCTTGTGTATACTTTACCTCTGTCTGCTAGCATTTTGCATTCTTTGGTTTATGCCCCTCCCTTGGCTTAGGCATGAGTTATCCATTTTTAAAATTCTTAAAAATAATAACATTTCCAAACATTTCCCTGCATTTTGTCTCCGGTTTCATTGGCTGAGAATCATATGTGCTTGTGCATGCTGCGGGGGGACCGTGGAGCTCGACAGTACAATCCTTAAAATCAAGTTCTTGTCCATCTAGCCGGCATTTACCTTTGTAAAATGAGGACACAAAATTCTGAATCTTGATTTACTAAAATGTTTCCATACTCAGTGGATTGGGACAGCACAACCAATGGATACAAACAAGTACAAGTACACCGGTACCAACCAGCTCCAGTATATTTTCCTCATTTTTCTAAACAAAGTAATGTATTGTGATGCTGCTAGTCATGCTGTCTTGCCTCTCTTCATTCCCATCATCGCTCACTTTCTCACTTCCAGCACCTTGCTCACTCCCATACTCAATCTCTTCCTTTACAGGTATTTACCATAGCCTACTGCTATCTCTCCGAGAGCTCTCACTCACACATTTCTATCCACCCACTCTTTATGGCTTATTTCTGTGTTTGAGGCCATGTACACAAATAAAAGGCAAAAAAAAAAAAAAATTACAGCGCAAACAAAGATTCTCCTTTACTTGGAAAAAAAGAGCACAAATTAAAACAGTCGTTTGCTGTGGCATCACTTCCATCATCACTCACTCTCTCACATCCAGCACCTTACACACTCACATGATCAATCTCTTTCTTTAAAGGTATTTATCAAATCCTATTATATAGTTCCACTTTATCTTTATAATATTCACTCTGAGAACTAGTAGCCACATGGCCCCACTTGCTGTCTGTCCCTAAGCTGTCAATCACACATTTCTATCTGCCCACTCTTATTGGCTTAGTTCTGTGCTTGTGGTTAAGGACACAATAAAAATACAATAAGAAAACACAACATAGAGCATACAAAGATTCCTCCTTACTTAGAATAAAAAGCACAAATAAAAACAATTATTTTATGGGACATCACTATTAGGAGAATGTACAATGGGGAGAGATAGACAATATGACCAACTGTGAAGAAACTACTTAACATTTAATTTTTTAATACTTTGTTATTTTCATTTTCATCATTTTTCTAAACAAAATAATCTAGTCTGATGTTGCTTGTCACACAGTCTTCATTTCTTCACTTCTGTTATTGCTCACTCTCTCACATCCAGCACCGTACTCACTCCCATAATCAATCTCATCCTTTACAGGTTTAACCAAATCATATTACATATTTCTAATAAAGATAATGGGCAGGATTCACAAAAGGGATGCACCAGCACATCTCAGAGATGCACATTGGCACTACTCAGATAGGCCAGAGATGCTCAGGCTCATCCTGGATGTGCCATGATGCACAGGATGTGCTGGACCCTAAAAATAATGATATGCATTGCATCTGGAGGGGGCGTGTAGCTTCATACACAGTTCATCCCTATTCACAAACCAAAATGAATGTGTAAACACATTATATAGACAGTGCATACACCCATATGTGCACTAAGGAGATAAGTATAAAAGAAGTACATTTTTGATAGCAGCAACAGCACCACCAGGCAGAACACCAGCAGCACAACAGAGGTTACAAACATAGATAGTGCAACATTCCTGATGGTGGGCATGATAACATGGATGAGTAGATGGGCAAACCAACAGCATGGTGGCAGAAGGCACCATAGGTGGCCTGCCCCATGGTGGTATTATGCCAGACTAACATTCAAACAACTGACAGATACAGAAACATTCAGCTGAAACCACCTGAACAGGCAATTCTAAGGCAGCTCTGTGAGCTGTGTCACGACAAAATGCAGACACCCACCAGAAGAGGTCATGCCATATCTGTGGAGACCATGATGACAACAGCAATGTGCCTGTTCACCAGAGGAACCTTCCAGAGGCCAACAGGAGACACCACTGGCATATCCCAGCCATCCACATCCTGTCTCCTCACACAATCCCTCACTGCACTGCTCCCACATGCTTCAGAGTTCATTCGATTCCCAGGCATTCAGGCAGAGTGGACAGAATCTATGCAGCAGTTCCACAGAATGGCAAGCATGCCAGGCATCATAGGGGCTATTGACTGTACCCATGTGGCAATCCATGCACTGCCTAGCAATGAGGCCATGCCATATATGACCACAAGGGCTTCTACTCTATAAAATGCCAGGTGATGTGCAATGCCACAGGCACATCAGCAATGTCTGTGCCACACACCCTGGGAGTACACATGATGCCTTCATATGGCACCAATCTGCCCTGTGCCACCGGTTCAAGACTGGGGATATTCCCAGTGGCCACCTAGTGGGTGAGTGGGGCATGCATACATAGTGGCCCACAAACAGCACACTGTGGTGCAAAAAATGTTGGGGGGGTAGGGCATGTCTACAGGGGCCTCGGCAGGGCCTGCACAGGGGAGACGCAAAGATGGGACAATGGAGGTGGGCATGCCGATGGGACAGTGCACACATCATGGGAGACAGTGCAGCAGCACAGTGCAACATGGGAGGTGAGTGGATATGGAACAGCAGGCATATGTGGCAGGGTGGAATGCTCCACATGCACCCAGACATGGACAACCACTGGGCAATGGGGTAAGCAATGCCAGACTGGACAGGAGCAGTCAGCTGTAATTGTGGGCATGATCAAGTACAGGCAGATGAGGGCAGCCAGGGCAAGCAGTCACTGCTGAGTGCATGCATGCACCATACCACTGTGGGGGATGGAGATGCACCAGGGGGTGGGCCACAGGGACAGAGGTGGATAGGCAGTAGCTGCACCAGTGTGCCATGATGGAGGGGGAGGCTGTAGTATACAATGCATATGTATGCGGGGTACTTACAGACTGCTTTTTCCCCTCACAGGTGATTCAGTTTATCCCCTCTGGCCCTGGCTCCTCATCTCCCTCTGCCATCCTGGCACAGAGGAAGAGGAGTGTTACAATGAGGCGCACATCACTACACACACCATCATTGAGGGTGTCTTCAGCATGCTGAAGAGGCACTTCAGGTGCCTGGATAGGTCAGGTAGTTCCATACAATATAGCCCAGAGCAGGCCTGTGGCATATTCCTGGCCTGTTGTATGCTGCATAACATGGCCATTGACTGTGGAATAGCTGTCCAGGCTAAGGAGGGCAACAGTTCTGGGGAGGAGGAGGGAGAGGAAGAGGAGGATGCAGCAGAGCAGGGGCACCATGGAGGAGGTGGCCAATTGTCCCGATGCACAAGGACCCATACCTGGTCACCAGGTCCTGGCAGCACAGTGACATAGAAACATAGAAACATAGAAATTGACGGCAGATAAGGACTGCTTGGCCCACCCAGTCTGCCCATTTCCCTACCTAATGGAAAAGCTGCAGATCCTAGTTAACCAGCAGCCTACTTCTCTCTACCCCCACCCCAAAGAATTGCCTTATGACTGTCCCATGCATGCTTGAATTCAAACACTGTTTTGATTCCACAACCTCCTCCGGAAGGCATTCCATGCCTCCACAACCCTCTCTGTGAAAAAATAATTCCTTACATTACCTCTGAGCCACCCCCCCATATTCAAATTGTGCCCCCTTGTTCTTGCACACCTCTTTTTTTGAAAGGTGCTACCCTCTAGGACTTTGATGATTCCCTTGAGGTACTTGAAAGTTTCTATCATGTCCCCCTCCCTCCTTTCCTCGAGGCTATACATATTAAGCTCCTTTAGTCTCTCTTCATATGTCTTCCGGTGCAGACCCTGCACCATTTTAGTTGCCCTCCTCTGGACAGCTTCCATCCTGTCTATGTCCTTGCGGAGATTGGGTCTCCAGAACTCCACACAGTACTCCAGATGGGGTCTCACCAGCTGTCTGTACAGAGGGATAAAAACTTCTTATTTTCTACTGGTGATGCCTCTCCCTGTGCATCCCAGAATCCCTGCAGACCTCCTTACTTCCCTCTCACATTGCTTGTCCACCTTTAAGTCATCTGATAAGACTACCCCCAGATCCCTTTCCATTTTTGTTGTTGTTAGTATCTCATCCCCCATTGTGTACTCTTCCCCTGGGTTTTGTTTCCCAGGTGCATTACCTTGCACTTCTTAGCATTGAATCTAAGCTGCCATACATTTGACCATTCCTCTAACCTTGCCAAGTCCCTTCTCATCCTTTCCACCTCACCTTGTGCATCAACTCTGTTGCTGATCTTTGTGTCATCTGCAAAGAGACATACTTTTCCTTCTAGCCCCTCTGCAATGTCATTTATAAAGACATTGAAGATGACCGGTCCTAATACTGAACCTTGTGGTACCCCACTAGTAACCCCCCTTTCTTCAGAGTGGACTCCATTTAATATTACCCTCTGTGTCCTATTCTCAAGCCAATTCTTTACCCAGGCTATCATCTTGGGACCCACTCCTAGGTTGGCTAACTTGTATTTTAATCTTTTATGTGGGACTGTGTCAAATGCCTTGCTAAAGTCTAGGTAGGCCAAGTCCACAGCCCTTCCCTGATCTACTAATTTGGTCACCCAGTCAAAGAAATCTATTAGATTCATCTGGCATGACCTTCCCGCTGTGAATTCATGCTGCCGTGGGTCCTGTGCCCTCTGGCCTCTAGGTACTCAGCAATTCTTTCCTTCAGAAGTGATTCCATCATTTTCCCTATCAATGAGGTTAAACTAACAGGTCTGTAGTTTCCTGCTTCTGCCCTGCTCCTACTTTCGTGAAGGGGAATCACATCTGCCCTCCTCCAGTCCTCAGGTACCACCCCACCCTCCCATGATTTGTTAAAGAGGGTAGTAAGTGGTGTCACTAGTTCTACCCTTAGTTCTTTTAGAATTCTGGGATGAATCCCATCAGGCCCCATTGCTTTGTCCACCTTCAGTTTTAAGAGTTCTTTTAGAACCCTTTCTTCTGTAAATAGGCTGGTATCAACTTCTGTATCCAGAGTGTTTCTATTGTTTGTTTTGGGTACCTCCCCTTCGTCATTTGTAAATACTGAGCAAAATATTTGTTTAGTATCTCTGTCTTTTCACAGTCACCCTCTGCCCACCACACCTCCCCTTTATTAAGCCTCACTATCCCTCCCTTGGTCTTCCTTCACTCCCTGATGTACCTAAAAAATATTTTATCCCCCTTCTTAACTGAGTTGGCTATCTTTTCCTCGGTTCGGGCCTTTGCTGTTCTGACTGCCTTTCCAGCTTCCTTTTGCTTTAATTGATACAATTCTCTCTCCTGCTTCTTCTGTGATTCCTTGTACTTCCTGAATGCTTTCTTTTTCTCTTGACCTTCAGCCACCTCCTTTGAGAACCATAGTGGTTTCTTACATCATTTTGTTTTGTTTATTTGCTTCACACAAAGGCTTGTTACCTCTGTGATGGCCGTTTTTATTATTCCCCATTGTTCTTCCACCCCTCCTTCCTGCCCATTTGCTAGTGCATTCCTTAGGCACTCACCCATTTTGGCAAAGTCAGCCCTCCTGAAGTCCAGTACTTTTGCCATAGAGGATGACCACTTTGGGGCCTGAAGGTGAGTAACACAGGTAGTAAACACTTGTCAGCTCCACACACCTTCCTTCACACATGCACACACCACAGGTCAGATGACGACCACACAGCCAGTGTGTAGCATACCCATGAGCTGTGACAGCAATGCACAACACACTCACAGCAGGCCATGTATGGATGGGGGGAGCACGGTGTCCATGCTGGGGTTGGCATGGATCAATGTACATCCACCGGTACATGTGCTCAGCAGACACAGGACTGCACTCATCACACCCTTGCCACATTACACAACATCAGTTGCCCTAGCCATGCACAGTGCACCACACAAGTGTCCCACACAGGTGTAGTACCAGGCAGGCATGTGCCACATCATGCCACCCCAGACAGTGTCAGCCTGGTGTGTGGGCTGCAATGGCTGCTGGTAACAGGGGTCATGAGGGCTGTCAATCCAGGTATTAGTGGGAACCACCACAGCCACCATGGACACATGGGCAGCCTTGCCTTTGCCTGGTGATCACTGAGTCAGCACCACTGGCAGCATGGGGGGTGTCCGCCATCCCTGGTGGGGTACTGAAGCAAGACCATGAATGGCTGCTCATTGGTGTGTCATCCCGAGACCCAGGTTGGATCTGAGGGTGTCAGGCATTGCCATGTGTGGTGACAGCATCCCCAGCAATGGGTTCACCTGATAATTGACCTGGGGCTGCATGAGGAACTCCCAGGGGTGTGGCTGGTAGCTCGGTGGCCATGTGGCCCACTGTGTGCACTCATCACTTCAGCAGTGAGTGCAATGTGCTCCAGAGCAGCAGTCGTGCCCACCCACATTAGGTAAGCCATTGCCAGAATCTGGATGTGCCACGCAGCTGACACCTCATGTCTCATGGCCAACTGCATCTGAATGCCCTTTAGCTCTCCCCTGAGGGATGCCTGCCCCTCCATGGTGTCCCACATTAGGAGTGCATAGCCCTCAACCTTGTTGGCAGGGGATGCAACATGGGGATGGTGCCAATGGGCAGGTGGGGTCCCAGCCGGCTGTGCTGTATCCACCATAGGTGGACACCTCACAACAGGCTGCTGTATGGTTGGGGACTGGGCATGGGTAACCACTTTGCATCCAGGGATGCTAGCTTCACGGTCTGCTGCTGCTTGCTGCTGCTCCACAGCACCCTGCCAAACTGGGCCAGCAGTTCCTTTCCCCACAGCAGTACCAGACACAGGGCCCACAGCAGCCACCACTGTGGGTGGTTGTGTAGGACATGTGGATGCATATCAGGATACAGGACCACCAGCACTGCATGGTGCCACCTGTGCATGCACTTGTGCCCCGGCCAGGCCACTGTTGGCCATATCCCTCATATCTGTGTGGCATCAAGATCATCATCATTGTACACTCCCTCCATACCAGATGCCAGCACCAGAAGGGCATCTGCAATGCTGACCCTGTGCACTGGGTCATCATCAGCAAAACCCAGAATGTTGATCAGCCATGAGCTACCATAGCCACCAGCTGTGGCACTGGCAGTGGAGGGGTTTGATGGCCCTGCATCATCCAATGTTAAGTCCAGGGCTGCAGTGGCATTGGAAGAGCCTGGCACTGCATCCACCACAGCCCCAGTTGTGGTGCAGTATAATGGCCCTGCCTCCTCCCCCACTGGGTCGTCAAAGAGTCTACTGGACATAGCAGCACCCATGAGGTGGGATGGAGCTGTAAGAGAGAAGGGAAACATGGTTACAGACATGTGTCATTAGTAAGTTCAGACAGGCATGTACAGGGAGACTTGCACATGTGCCATAGGTGCAGCTGACATGCCCTACAGTGGAGGGTTCCATGTGATAATAACTATTACCACAAGTGCATTATCACCCAAAAGCAATTCAGTGATATGCACTAAAAGGCAACCAGGCACACACAGTACAATTACTGTGTATGCAGGGGGGGCTGCTCCCCTCAACCCACCTCATGGAGGGATTCACACCCCAAATCCCCCCAATTTTTGATTCTCAACTCCAGGTGGTGCATGTTGGTGAGGGAGGCACAGCCTGGTTTAAAAAAAAGAATTAAGTCCTGCAGCTGTGGGACATAGCAAAATGTTTCCAGCCCCCAATCCCAAACCCAAGACCTTCTCCATCGGAGCCAGCCACCCTACCCACCACACCACATGATTGGCTCGGCAGAGCAGGCACACTAGAGGGTTACAACCCTCTTCCCTATCCCTCCACTTTCCCTCGCTATAAATCCTTTCCACTTGCCCACTCCTACCCTTGCCGTCACAATTGCAGCTATCCTGGGAGGTCACTCATGATAATAGTGCCCTCATATGGGTCATTATTTTGACAGTAAGTGATATGCTAGTGCTGTTATCATGGAATACCATAGGGGGCGTGTTGCTCCTGGGGCCACTGCCACCACCATGCACCAGCATAGGCAGACATGCACCAAGGCCTGTACAGACACTCAGAGACATGTGTGGGACTGGTCCCCCTTGGCCACCACCCATGAGTACATCACCCCAGTTGATCTCCCCCACCCACAACCACGGTGGCCCCCCACGGTGTTGCACAGGGGTGGCACATCATGTGTCTGCAGCACAGTGTAGATGGACAGGATGAACGGTGACATGCTCAGTGCACACTGACACATGGGCACTTAGCGGCCCATGGTGGGGCTAGTTAGGGTACCCGTGATACACACCCATGGACCAGCACAGTACTTGGGACATGTATACTCACAGTGCTGTGATGGCCTGCCCACCTCTCTAGAAGCCACCACCTTGAACTCCCATCACTGTTGTCTGGCCCATGCTGGCTACCAGCCTCTCTTCATTTGGGGTGAGGTGCAATTCAGTCTGTGGTTTACCCTCCTGTTGCATCCAGAGAAGCCCTGATGGTGGCCATCTTCTCCTTGGCCCTCTGCTTCTCATCGTAGAAGTGCTTCCTGCACTCCTGTAGCGTTCTGCTGTATTTGCCATGGGCATTCACGTGCCTGGCTACCTGCTCCCAGCTCTCATCCCTTTGCAGGTGGCTGCCACCCCTGCCAGACAGGATGTTCTGCTTCAGGAAGTTGGCCTCCAGTAGTGTCCTGCCTTCATCAGCAGTAAAGTTTGAACATCTCTGTCCAGCTGCATCATCCTGTGTGGACAATGTCATTCCTGTGGGGGACAATATACAGGCATCAGCACAGTACAGGAAAATATGGATGTGTACCAGCAAAGTGGTAGGATGCTACATAGACACAGCACCCTGGATGCCCTCAAATCCCCATTCTCAGATGGTGCTGACAAGCTGTAAATGGTAACATGTACACAGACCTGCCTTCAAGGATGCAATAACTGTTGGTCACCTGTGGAGTGGGAGGTGCATTCAGGAGCATGTATGGCTCAGGGCATGCTAATGAGATTGTGAGCAACTGTAATGAGATGCAAAGCAGATGAGATGCCCCTGAATTTTGCAATGTGCTGATTTGAGAGCATTGTCTGTGAATTGCATAATTGCTCCCAGCTCATCTCATCAGCAATGTGCAACAGGTACATTGGGCACATCCCACTATGGCGCATTCCTGCACATGTGCAATTGACTTGGATGCATTTCCTGAATGTGGGGCAAGTTACACAGTGCATCCCTGTGCATGTGTGATGCAGATTCAATGCCATGCCATGCATAGCGCATTCTGTCCGGTGGTTCCGTTAGAGCATTCAATGACAGCAGCACATCCCAGTCCACATGCACTATTGGATCTGTGCTGCATGACTCGTGTGCTGGAATGGTGCACTGATGTGACTTTGCATCAATGCGCACCTGCAGTGCACAGTGCACCACTGGCAGTATGTGCAGTTCCATTGCACTGTGTCTGGCATTGTTTGCCATTCACAATATGGTGGATCTGCACAAACTGTGCATGCATGACCTGGTCGTGACCCCTGATCCTGGTCTCCCACCTGTACTGTGCACACTGCACATGCGTGGTGATGTGCAATGGGTGGCAATCGTGCATTGCCATGCCGCAACACTGTGATGTGTGATCTGATGCACAATGGTCTATCGCACATGTGGCATGAATAGGCCATTGCACACCAGCAGCCTGTACTGTACACACCTGCTCCAGACTAACTGAGTCAGATAATGCCACATGCACAGGCAGCTGGGCCCAGAGCCATGAACGGGAGGATGTGGAGCTAGTCAACCTGGTGGCACTTGCCATACTACTGGAGGCACAGGTCTTTAAGTCCCAAGACCTCACTAAGCCATGCCCAGCAGTGTAGGTGAGGGTAGCAGAGCACCTTGTGTGCAAAACAGGCATGGATCACATGGGGGAGCAGTGCAGGCACTGCTATGGAGATCTGTAGCACCAGGACACAGACAGGCTCCAGGGCCTTCATAATCAGGCATGCAGGGGTGCACTGCCATGCCCAGGTAAGTCACAACAACTTAGAGCAACTGTAGCAAGCAGGGGTTTGGTTCCAGGGGGAAGGGCAGTGTGCCCTGGTGGAAGGCCTCCACTCCCAACACACAAACACACACGTGTGGCATGCCATGCGGATGCTGTTTGTGGGGTGCAGCCATTGCCACCATGAATAGATGTGTGTGGAATGGTGCATGATGAGGGGGTGCACTGGCATTGTGGCGGATGCATTGTGGTTCTGATGAAGGCATGGCACACATCCATCTGCACACTACCATGGTGGGCATGAGCTGGAGTGGTGTGTGTTGCTACATGCTGCCCAGGGTGCAATTACATTGGGTCACTGTGGAGGTGGGTTCATCACTGCATGCTGGCACCAGTGGTGTTGCTGTGGGTCGCAGGTGAGGGGATGCACACCTACTATTGCCTCATGGTGCTCTTTGCTTGTGCTTCCCTTGCAGGGTGAGCAGACAGGAGGAGGGCCATGGTGGTAGTGGAGGCAGGGCTCACTAGGGCTACTGGAAGAGGCCAGAGATCCAGTCATGTGGGTGCAAGTGAGTGTTTTGCTTGTACATCCTCTGTGCAATCATCGGGGGTGGTGAGGGCAGTGCCCACTGGAGGCCATTGCCTGCAACACGTGCATGTCTGTGTGCTGCACATTGAGCAAACACATGGGGTGTTTCCCATGGTGGTGTGTGCTAGACCCACAGTGCACATGGCTCTTGTTTTTCCTTCCACCATGTACACATCTGCTGAGGACCATGAGCACACGGTGGTGCTCCACTGGTGTTCAAAAGGGGCCTGCACTGTTGTGCAGCCTGCTGGTATCTGCATATGCTGTGTGAGACATAGCTGCATGTCCCCTTCACGTCACTCTGCATGCACATGTGGACCTTGTGTTGTCACAGTACCATTGCATGGTCACAATGTGGCACTATGTGCCAGCCTGTTGCTGGTGTGTGGTGTGCATGGCTGGCTGTTGGCCATTGTGGTGGGGACTACCTCCCCCACACTTGCATGGTGGCCGGGGGAGGGTAAGGTGTGGACCATGGCACTTAGTTCCTGTTGTCTGTATCCCCAATGTAGACCCATGGAGAGTCCAGCCCGGTGTGCTAGGGAGAAGGAGAGGAAGAGTATTTGGTAAGCAGGCAAGAATCCAGCTGAGGAGAGTGCTCCGGCTGACATTGGCACCACTGTACCAGAGGCAGGGACAGCTCCTACAGGAAATAATCCTGCTTGTGAGGGTGTTGAAAACTGGAGACAGGAGGGGGATGCCAGGCTGTGGCCCATCCAGGACATTAGGCCACTGTGCCAGTTGTATATAGCGCTTTTGTTGCTTGACCCCCACCCTCCATGCCCATCCCCTGTGCCAGTTGTCTTCCCCTGTTTCCCCACCACCATACCATCCCCTTACTGTATGCTGTGTTTCCTGTTACTGTGTTGATTCCCACACCACCCTATCCCTGTTCTTAGTTCTTTGTACCTTTGTAAATAGTTTCTTGTGTTAATATTATTGTTTTAGTAAATATTATATATTGATGATAGTATCTGTGGTCATTCATTGTACCTTGTGCTGGTGCTCTGTTGGTCCTAATTCTCACCCCATTCTCCTATACCTCTGCTTCTTTACACATGTGATGGGTGAGAGTTAGCCAACAACCCCAACACGCACCCCAATGCTGGTTGGGGGTGGCTGGGGGTCCAAAGGGCTTTCAACCTAACACCAAATTTCCTTGCTTTTGTCACTATGGAACAACCTAATTGATGCATTAGATTTTTGCCTCTAATATATATATATATATATATATATATATATATATATATATATATGTGTAATAGATAACCCACTCTTAGGTGTGTGGTCGCACTCTGATATAGACACGCCTTGGTGTGTGTCAACCACCCAAGGTGTGTATATCAGAGCACAACCTCACACCGTTGAGTGGGTTATCTATCTCATAAAATGGCAAAATTGTTTTTTAGAGGGGTAAAAGTGCAGGTGTGTGGTTGCATTCTGATATATGCAAGGTCATGTGATAGGATCCAGCAAATCAGCAGACATAATTTTTCCAACCCATTTTATAAAAATACAGATATATATATATATATATATATATATATATATATATATATATATATATATATATGTATAGTTTTTCCCCCACCTAACACTCCTCTCAGCACCCACCAACCCACCCTCCAGACACATAACAGTTACACTGGGGATACCCAATTGTCCAGTGTTGTGATCATGTTCCCAATGCCAATCCTTTTTGTTTTAAATATATATATTACTTCTCCTGCCACCCGACCCTCCCGCTTCAGTCTCCCAGTATCATGACTGGGAATCCTTTGTCTTTTTTTTTACCTGTAAAAAGAAAACCATCCATCTATGTATTTTGAGGCTGTTCCTAACCAACTCTACCCAACCCTCCCACTCAGCACACACACCCCTTCACACCCTAAGCCCTTACTTACCCATTGGGGATCCAACACTGTAATCCTTTCTGGACTGCAGACTTGTCTTCACTGTTCAAAGCCAGACTGCAAATTGAAGAAACAGGTATATAGGTTAATATATTTCAATGGGGTTTTGAATGTTCTGGTGGAAGTATCCTGTTACATGTGATGTCACTATTACTACTATGTAATTGTTATGTATGTTCACTCAACCTGTTATGTCTTAACCCTGTTGGCAATTGTTTTGCCACAGGTCCATATTGTAAATGAGCTTGTCTCAATGATGTTCCACTGACAAAATAAAGATTTTAATTGATTGATTGATTGAACTTAGTGGCATGACTTGGCCATTTTTGCATATTGTTGGCCCAAATTTTCAACATGCCTTCTTTGGGACTCTGCCTCATGAACAATTGCACTCACGTTAGGCAAATCTGTCTTGAAAGGTGGTTTTGTCATCCCTGCATAAAATCACATTTCAGGCAGGAGTTAAAAATTCTGTCTGCCCTTGTTCATGAGATGGGGGTCATAAGAAGGTTATGTTGAAAATCTCGTGTTAAAATACTAAAAAACAACAAAGTTATGAGCATATATTGCATTTTGCAAACACAGCCTTGTTACTTTGGTACTTTTCAATATTTTCACCCCAAATTTACAACATAGCCATATCTTTACAGCACCTCATGAATGTGACAGCTATAATCTTTTCAAATCCTGGCCAAAATGTTTTTACATCCAAAAATGGGATTTGGCAGTCCCTTAGTGAACTCACCTTCTGGGCAGGAGTTGAACATTTTTGTCTTCTCCTGTTCATGAGGTGGAGTCATAAGAAGGCTATGTTTAAAATTTAGTGTAAACATATTAAAAAGCAGAAAGGTTATGAACCTACATTAAATTTTATGAACATAAGCTTATAAGTTTGGTAATATTCAATAGTTTTACCCTAAATTTTCAATATAGTCATTTCTTTATAGCACCTCATGAATATGACAGCTGTCATTTTTTAACTCCTGCCCAAAATGTGTTGTTGTGTCCTGAACATTTTATCTGCCTTTCTTCATGAGGCAGGGTCAGAACATACAGAATAATTGCTGGGTAGGGGTTATAATTAGAATTTTACACCCCCGATGTGTGGGAAGCTACATAAATGCTGAGAGTGAAGCTTGAGGAGTTTATAAAGGCATCACACATTGTGGGTGTGTAGAATTTGAATTTTAACCCTTTACTCAGCCTTTTTGTTTTGTATAATTGCTGGGGACCATTTTTTCACCACAGCAATTATATAAAATAAAAATATCTCTATGGAGTCACAACTGGTCAGGTTTCAGTGTGGTCTGTGGCTCATGATAAAATCTTTGTCTTTTTCTTTTTTTTTCTCAACCACATCAAAAATCTACTTGTTTGATTGTTTGTTTTTTAAATAAGTTACTACCACTGAGTCCAAGTGCAGTGAACTGTGGAGCGGTGGGGAAAGGCGATCAGCACCAAGGAGTGGAAGAGTGGTGGCCTCGCATGCTCCGCACAAGGGAAACCCTGGGCATGTTCGCTGTTATAACCAGCTGGTTATAATGGCAAATTACAACTGGAATTCCCTCTGAAAAACAACGAGAACCACTTATTGTAAGATTATGTTGAATGTTTGGTGTAAAAATATTACAAAACAAATTTATGGGTCTATGTTACATTTTGCTAACACAGGTACATAAACGTAATAATTTTTAAAATTTTCACCCCAAAATTTACAACATAGCCATATCTTTACAGCACCTCATGAATGCAACAACTTTCATTTTTCAAATCCTAGCAAAAATTTTTTTTTTACGTCCACAAAGATGATTTTGCCATCCCTGCTAGAAATCACATTTCTGGCAAGAGTCAAAAAGTTTGTGTGCCCATGTTCATGAGGTGGGGTCATAAGAAGATTATGTTAAATATTTGGTGAATAATATTAGAAAACAACAAGGTTAAGAGCCTACATTGAATTTTGTGAATACAGGCTCGTAGGTTTGGTAATATTCAATATTTTCACCCCAGATTTCCTTATAACCATTTCTTTACAGCACCTCATGAATGTGACAGTTGTAATTTTTCAACTCCTGCCCAAAATGTGTTTTTGCATCCCAAAAGTTGATCTTGAAGTCCCTGTGCCAAATCATCTTTTGGGCAGGAGTTCTTCTGCATGAGGCAGTGTCATAACAAGGCTATGTTGAAAGTTTGGTGTACAAATATTACAAAACAACAAATTTATGAGCCTAAATTACATTTTACTAATGCAGGTTCATAACGTTGGTAATTTTCAATGTTGTTACCCCAAATTCATCAGCTGCATCCTTATTGGCCCTGGCCAGAGTTTGTTTAAATTGGACATAACTCAGTCCATTCATACTAGTTAACCTACATGGCTATGAGAGCTTCAGAATGCTCCCATGCCAGTATTACTTTTTAAAATGTCCAGTGCTGTGTTGTGGCAGGTAGGTTGACTCTGACACACACACACACACACCTGGTAAACAGACCACAGCTCACCTCCAATTATCATCATCCCTGTGGCCAACTGTTTATTTTTGATTAGTCCTAAATGACCTGTAGTGAATGATGCAGGCTGCAGCAGAGCTTGGCAACTAAGAAAAGTAATTGACTGTCAGTAATCATGCACCTCAGTCTCTTCCCTGACTGTCCTGACAATCCCCCATGTCAGAATATGACTTGATTTCAGATGAGACGTTAAACTGAGGTCCCAGCTGCCTGGATTGGTGATAGTTCAGGTGGATGTTAAAGATCCCATGGCACTTATTGAAAAAGAGTAGAGGAATTTTTTATTGGATAAAGCTTCATAAACAAAACAAGGGAAAATACAACAGAAAAATCGTAAAAAAAATTAATCAATATATAACATCAGAGTCCAGAAAATAAGTAACCATTCATACCCTTCAAAAGCCCAAAACACCAAAGACAAACCCAAAATTCCAAGAACAAAACTCACTCAGAAAAAACAGCTATCCCAACAGCCCTTCCCATCCCAGTATATAATGTAAAACAAAAAACAGTTCATAGAATCACCCAGCGAGAATCCACTGGTCAATCAAAAACCCATAAAAAGGGGAGAGAACCTCAACCTTTCCACCAGTCCTGCAAAACAGTGCTATAGAAAGTGGAGCTCCAATAAGCAATGCTTCTGTCTTGAGATGGAGGGATTGGCTGTGACGCTCGTGGGTCTCTTCTGCAGCAAGAAGGGATCGCAAATACTCACAATGGGACCGAAACAAATGACAGCTTAGGAAGTCCGACTGCAGCAGTGGGTCTGTGGAAAAAATAGGAGCCTCAGAGGAAGCCACACAAGCAGGAGAGGTAAACAAATAATCTTCAGCAGGAGCAAGAACAGTAACAGTATCCAGACTAGGCAGTTCAGATGCAGGCAACTTAGGAGCAATATCCACATCCATCTTCTCAGAGATGGAGAAAGCCTCACACACAGGAGGAACTGAGAAGGAGGTCAACTCCTCAGCTCCAAGGACCATCTCACCTCCACCAGGATCAATGGGAGCCACCATCTTGATCCCACAGGAAAATGTGTCCCCCCTGCTCACAGGAAGCAGAGCAGGGGAATTTCCCTAGTGCCCTGGCCAAATTTCTCCCATTCACTAAAAATACCACCAACAGCTTAATCTGGTTCAATTTCAGTTGCTTACCATCTGTATCCCCCTCCCTCTGGTCACCCCTGAAAAATGGACTTCTAGGCCCAGTGGGCTTACTGGGTCAACACAATTCAATAAATAAATAAATAAATGTAAAGAAAAGTGTCATTCAAAAACATTTTTAAACTTGTAAAATGGAAAAATGTACCTGAATGATCTGACTCCCCCTGAACAAACCCCACACTCCGCATCCTGACTTTCACTCTGCTCCCACCACCCCCACACCCCCCGCGGCTCTCATTTACCTGAACATGTCCCATGGCATAGATACAGTCTCCCATCAAAGACACATCTTGCTACTTAAAACAGCGACTGCGATATGAGAAGGTCAGATAAATCAGATTCAGTGTATTTCAATGGGATTTGAACTTTAATTTTTAACTTTACCATTTTTACATATTTTGACCACCAAATGTTCAACTTGGACTTTCTGGGACTCCAACTCATGAGCATCGGTGGTAGAAGTATGCAAATCAGTCCCAAAAGATGATTTTGCAGTCACTTTGCAAAACCACCTTTTGGGGGAGATTTGAAAATGTTCACCACCATTGTTCTTGAGGTAGGGTCATAAGAAGGCTATATTGAAAATTTGGGGTCAAAAAATGTACAAATGGCAAAGTTCTAAGTGTATGCTGAAAATTTCCTATGCTCGCTCATAACTTTGGTAATTTTAAATATTTTGACCACACATTTTCAACATAGCCATTTTTTCACACCACCTCATGAATATCACAGCTGTTGATTTTCAAATCCTGGCCAAAATGTTTTTCACACCTGTGCCATAGTATGAAATTTTGGCAGCAATTTGAAAATGTTCACCTACCGGGTTCATGAAGTAGAGTAATAACAAAGCTATGCTGAAAATGTGATGTACAACTATGATAAAATGCCAAAGTTATGAGTGAACATTTCAATAGTTCAATGTGCACTCATAACTTGGCTAATTTTAAATATTTTAACTCCAAACTTTCACCCAAGTGATTTTTCCAATCCACTTCATAAACATTACAGGTGTTATTTTTTAAATCCTGGATGAGGTGCGTTTTCGCACTTTTGGTACAGAATGATGCTTTAACCAACATACTATAAATGCTACATACATTTATAAGGGGAGTATTAAAATTACTATCTTGAAAATGTGTGGTTAAAATAAAGCAATATATATAATTGTTAAGAAACTATGTGTGTAGTGCCAGTCTTTAACCCAGCAGGCATATTTTATAATTAGGGGTGGGCTAAAGTTGCAAATTCTGCTTCTGTGTAACTTCCATGAAAATTCAGAAATTTCATGGAAATTTCTAAACTTTTACCATTATGGACACTGGGACTTTCCATGGGTTTTCACTGGGCTCCTCTGACTTTTTTGTGAACTGCAGAACAATGCAGATAAACTGTGGAATTTATTTTATCCACAGTTTAATGAACTGTTAGTGAATGAGTGTGTGCTTGTACAACCATGAGGCCATTCACTGACAGTTCAGTGGGCCACAGGTAATGAAGGAGACAGGAGCGCTGTGCTGGTGGCCCCCTCAGGGGCAGGGTGACTGGAAGCAGGGTGGAGGCAGATGAACTGTTAGGGTGGAGAGGTTGGGGGATCCACTAGACACCAGGGAATTGGGATTATTTTTTTTTATAATGGGTCAGAGATGGGGGGTCCCCTAGACACCAGAGAATACTGGAAATAGAGGGGGATGAGTCGGGGGCTGCTGTGTGTTATTTTGTGGTTTAAGGGAATGCAGGACAAGGAGGGTGTCCACTAGACATCAGGGAAATAGAATGTATTTGGGGGTCATGATTGGTGGGTGGGGTCCACTAGACACCAGGGAGGGATAGGAGTTTTTGTTTCTTCTTTACCAGGACCCATGAGCTGTGATCCCAGGGAAGGGGTATGAGAACCATTGGACCGCAGGGATCAGGGATTGTTTACTTGGGACCCACAATCAGTGGGTGGGGGAGCACTAGACATCAGGAGGGTCCAAGGGAGGGATTATTATTTTATTATTTATGTATTTACTGGGAGCCCTGATCAGCAGGGGGAGGATTAATGAATTAAACTGCGGTTAAAAAAAGCCTCAGAATTGACCACTGGCAGTGATCCATTCTGCAGAATTTTTTTCCCTCAGTTTAATACATTAACCTGCAGTCTGTATATTTATTCCACAGTTTTAAGGCAGAATTTCTGTGAAAGTTGTGAAAATGATTTACGAACTTTCGTGGAAGAGAAATTCGCACTTTCACAGAAATTCTGCCGATTGAAATTTTTTTCACACAGTCCTATTTGTAACCCACTGCTACATGCACATCTTTGAGGTTAATTCATTGCATTAGATCTTCTGTTAAACAGCAGTGCATAGTGAATCTGGACATCCAGCAGTTCTATTGAATTTATAGCCATGGTGACATCACACTTCCTGACAGATTGAGTTTTATTTGCACTGAGACCATCTGCTGTTACTATTAGAATGATGGAACAGCAAATAAACATTTTCTTTGTGTCTGGTACATCTTTATTAAACATGCTACCATATACAGTACATCTACTGTAGTATTTCTTAGTTTTCAGATCAGAAAGAAGTTCATATGTCTGAATTTAGTTATTCAGTCAAAATATATAGCATCATGAAATGGAACTGCCAGAATCAGACTAAAATGTTGGAACTATATTCCTTCTTCAAAGTTAAGTAGTCTTTAGTTTGGAAAATAAAAGAAGGAAAACAGCAACAAAGTGATTGCTAAAAGTTGTTCCGTTTCCTGAAATTCAAGCACAGAATAATATTTTTTTTAGGTATTCCCAAGAGATGTAACTGACCTGTATAGATACCCATTTATGGCTGGGAAATTATAATTGGAGAAGTAGCTCCAGTGGTCCATGACTTCCACAAAATCCTTAAAAATAAAAATGTAATTTTAACTTGAAAAAGACCTATTATTATTTTATTGCAGGACTTTTAATTTAATACATTGAGCAGCCATTTAATTTCTTGTTGAGTTTATGTATTCAGTAGCCATTTAGCTTATAGCTGAGTTCCTGTTTCAATGTTTTAACAAACGTCCGACGGTTCAAAATAACAATTAGCCTGTGGTTATTGATGCTCATGTACCTGATCTTTTT
Source organism: Neoceratodus forsteri (assembly GCA_016271365.2). Classification (NCBI taxonomy): domain Eukaryota; kingdom Metazoa; phylum Chordata; order Ceratodontiformes; family Ceratodontidae; genus Neoceratodus; species Neoceratodus forsteri. Next base: position 1,608,721,895 of record CM057449.1, read on the forward strand.
TAAATTAGTTTTTCATAGGTGCTCACTCTTAAGGGCTTTAATTGAGATAGCTCTGCTTTTTTTGTATTAAAATCATTGCCAAGGAATAGTAAAGAATGCACTTGAGCATTGTTTACATTTTAATGTTTTCTTTATAATGGTGCTAGTCTAAGAGTTTGAGGACTTATTTAAAACATAAACTGCATACATTATTCAATAATCATTTTACATTTCTTTTTTTTCCCTGTGTTTTAAAACACTATTCTTCTTCACAGCGAATTTGCATGTTTCCTCTTATCAGAAGTGATGTAAAGGGTTGGGCAGCATTATGATGTGTCACGTGCTAGCCTTCCTGGTCTCCAGGTGGAGAAAGTACAGTACCTGCCAAGGCAGGTCTGCTGCTGAATGCCTAGTAGCCTCTCCAGGTCTGATAGTTTCCAAACACATATTATCTGAGACATCTCAGTGATTTTAAGCGTGACTGTGAAAAGAAGCTGAGATCCTGTGGACTAACATACTGCTTTGTTCGATCTACTTCTCATATCTTTGCTGTCATACATGATCATGCTTTGAATGATCATGACTGCCATTGTTTGCCATTGTGCCTCTTAAAACATGTACAGTACATGAACTATAGTTCAAATATCTCACTGACCAGCTGGACCCCAGTACACAAATTTCTCACTTGAATTTTTATATAGCGGACATTGCTGACTTGGACAGAGTTTGTTTACAGTTATGCATTTAGCATTACCTTCCACTTCTAGCTTTGTACTTTTTACAGTTAAAAACTTCTGAGCATTTGGCTACTTTCCTTTTTAAACCTTTACTGATCTCCTCCCCCCCACCCAAGCCATCCATCTTGTTTCTACTGAATAGTAGTGCAGAGTGTTGCACAAGTTAATAAAATAATGTTTTATTTTATAATTGTTTTACATAAATGTAGCATATGTAATTCTGTTTTAACATTTGTTAAATGTATGTACTGTATCTGGCCTTCACTGCTTTTACTGCCACCATAGCCACTTGATAGTCATTTGATAGCCACAAAATTGTAAAAAAAAAAAACACCCAACACTGGCTGATACCCTAGTGCAACGCAGCAACATGCAGTTTAGGGGACACTGCAGAATAAGAAGGGAAACTGCTTGTTTCCATCTACTTCACCTATTTTTGCTCTTGTGTGCAATCATGTTTCCAGGTATCATGATTCTGCTATTTTTGCCATTTTGCCTCTTATAACATTGTGCCTGTACCCCAGTTCCAGTATCTCTTTGATTGGCTGATACTCCATGCACACATCTCTCACTTGAATTTTTTTTCATATGGGGACATCACTGACTTGGATAGAGTTTTCTATAGTTTTGTGGTTAGGATTAGCTTCCATTTCTAGCTCGGTAATTTTTATTATGGCTGCATAGCAGAGCTTTGCGGATGTATTGCTAGTACATAGTAGAAGTAGAAAAGGGGGCTCTGGAATGTCTGGGATGTTTCCAAACATACAAATTGAAAAGTGGCCAGCCCGGTGGCACTGAGCACTGATGTTCTGAATGCCTTAACCTGAGCTATGCCGGGGACTGTGTTTGGGAATGAATATGGGCCACCGGGGGTTGGCAGGGGAGGAGACCTCCCAGACCCCCATGTCAGGGGGAAGGAATGGACAAGGATATGATAGAAGGCATTCTTAGAATGGCAGAGAAAGGGGAGATACTGTTCATGGGAGATGTGACTATGCCAGATGTTAACTGGAGCACATTTGCTGCAGCCACATCCAAGAGCAGGGCCATTCTTGATGCCCTACAGGGGGCAGGCCTCAGACAGCTAGTTTCAGAACCCACTCATGAGGGAGCAGTCTTAGACCTCGTGCTCTCAAACGGGGGCAGTGAGAGAATCTCAGATCTAGAAGTGGGTTGCCATCCAGAAACAAGTGACCATCAAACAGTGTGGTTCATGTTAAACTCAGCTACAGATTCAAGCCATACAAAAGTGAGGGTGCTGGACTTTAGGAGGGCTGACTTTGGCAAGATGGGAGAGTGCCTCAGAAAAGCACTAGCAAACAGGCTAGAAGGAGGTGTGGAGCAACAAAGGAGAATCATCAAAACTGCCATCACAGAGTCAACAAGCCTTTGTGTGAAGCAAATAAACAAATCAAAATGAAAGAAAAAGCCACTATGGTTCACAAAAGAGGTGGATGTGAAAGTCAGGAAGAAAAATATAGCATTCCAGAAGTATAAGGAAACACAGAAGGAGCAGTAAAGACAGCTGTACCAGTTAAGGCAGAAGGAAACAGGGAGGGAAGTCAGAATAGCAAAGGCCCAAACTGAGGAAAAGATAGCCAACTGAGTTAAGAAGGGGGATAAAACCTTTTATAGGTACATCAGCGAGCATAGAAAGACAAAAGGAGGGATAGTGAGGCTGAATAGAATGAACGGTGGGTGGGCAGAGGGGGACAGTGAAAAAGCAGGGATACTGAATGAATATTTCTGCTCAGTATTCACAAAAGAGGAGGGGGAAGTGCCTAATCCAATTAACAGAAGCACTCTTGATAGGGGGGTCGATCCCAGTCCTTTCACAGAAGAAAGGGTTCTGCAAGAACTCCTAAAACTGAAGGTGGACAAAGCAATGGGTCCTGATGGAATTCATCCCAGAATTCTAAAAGAATTAAGGGAGGAACTAGTGAAACCACTGGCTACTCTTTCTAATAAATCATGGGAGGATGGTGTGGTACCCGACGACTGGAGGAAGGCGGATGTGATTCCTCTTCACAAAAGTGGGACCAAGACAGAGGCATGAAACTACAGACCTGTCAGTCTGACCTCTGTGGTAGGCAAAGTGATGGAGTCACTTCTGAAGGAAAGAATAGTTGAGTAACTAGAGGCCAGTGAGGCACAGAACCCAAGGCAGCATGGGTTCACAGTGGGAAGGTCATGTCAGATGGATCTAATAGATTTATTTGACTGGGTGACCAAAGTAGTAGACCAGGGAAGGGCTGTGGACATTGCCTACCTAGACTTTAGCAAGGCATTTGACACAGTCCCACACAAAAGATTAATAGTCAAATTAACCAGCCTGGGAGTGGGTCCCAGGGTGGTAGCCTGGGTAAAACATTGGCTGCACAACAGGACACAGAAGGTAATTGTAAATGGAGTCCACTCTGAAGAAATAGGGGTTACTAGTGGGGTACCACAAGGTTCAGTATTGGGTTCAGTCCTTTTTAAGTCTTCATCAGTGACATTGCAGAGGGACTGGAAGTAAAAGTATGCCTTTTTGCAGATGACACAAAGATCTGCAACAGGGTTGATACACAAGGAGGTGTGGAAAGGATGAGAAGGGACTTGGCAAGGTTGGAAGAATGGTCAAAAGTGTGGCAGCTAGGATTCAATGCAAAGAATCACAAAATAATGCACCTGGGAAACAAGAACCCAGGGGAAGAATACACAATGGGGGGGAAGGTAGTAACAAAAACAAAAAAGGAAAGGGACCTGGGGGTAATCATATCAGATGACCTTAAGGTTAGCAAGCAATGTGAGAAGGCAGTAGGGAGGGCTGGAGTTATACTGGGATGCATAGGGAGAGGCATCAGCAGCAGAAAACAGGAAGTTGTTATCCCTCTGTACAGACAGTTGGTGAGACCCCATCTGGACTACTGCATCCAGTTCTGGAGACCCTATCTCCACAAGGACATAGACAGGATAGAGGCAGTCCAGAGGAGGGCAACTAAAATGGTGCAGGGTCTGCAAGAGAAGCCGTATGAGAAGAGACCAAAGGAGCTTAACATGTATACCCTTGAGGAAAGAAGGGAGAGGGGGGACATGATAGAAACTTTTAAGTACCTCAGTGGAATCAACAAAGTCCAAGAGGGTAGCATCTTTCAGAAAAAGAGACGTGCAAGAACAAGGGGACACAATTTAAAGATAGAAGGGGGCAGTTCAGGGGCAATGTGAGGAAGTATTATTTCCCAGAGAGGGTAGTGGATGCATGGAACAGCCTTCCTAAGGAGGTTGTGGGGTCTAAAATGGCAGGAGAATTCAAGAATGCATGGGACAGACATAAGGCAATTCTTGTGGGAGGTAGGAAGAAATAGGCTGTTGGTTAACTAGGATCTGCGGCCTATCCTGTAGGTAGGAAAATGGGCAGACTAGATGGGTCAAGCAGTCCTTATCTGCTATCAAAGTCTATTTTTCTATGTTTTTGAGAAGAATCAAGCTTCCTTTGGATTAATCTTCTTTTCTGGGGAGGGGGTCCTCAGCAGTCTGCGCTTTTCTGCCCCAGTGGAGGCTGTAGGACAGGGTGCTGTGCTGTAGTGGGGGGAGTTGGGGCAGACGCTTGGAGGGTGAGCATGCGGTCATGTGCATGCTCCCCTCCACCGGTGTCATTGCACACCCCAGCTCCTGGGAAGAAAAAACAGGAAAAAGCAATGCCACGGCATAATGATGGAGGGCACCTCACAGACTCCACTCCCAGCTAGCCATGGTACTGGCACACTAAATCCAGACTCCGGTGAGGGTTGGGGAACCTCACTGGCCCCACTGGGGGGGCAAGCCCTGGGAGTTCAGGTTAGCACTGGATGGTGGAAGCCAGGGGCTGGGGCTGGGCATGCCCTCTGGAGGACAAGCCAGCATCAGGAACAAAAAGCACCAATGAAAAGGGAGATTTGGTATCACTTGACTGTGAACACACCAGAGCTGTGGGCAGCTATGTCCCTCCACCATAGTGAAATATATCTCCATGCCCTCTCTAGTCAATAAAATGTGGTTGCTTCCAACTCACCCCCAATGCCCCACCACACTGTTTTCTTGCTCTGACCAACTCTTCATCATCTCTGTAGGGAGGGACAGACAGAGAAGCCATCCATGTTCTCTGCAGGGAGGAATGGGCTGAGATGCCATCTATGATGTTGGTGAGAAGGAATGGGCTACTCGTGGTGGAATAAGTGGCCAACAGTATGAGAGTCTCCATCTTACTTACAGTACTTTGTGAAGCTTTCAGCACAGCAGCAGCTTGAGGTGTATCTTCTTACAACTGATGCAAAACAGAAAAGGGATGCTAAGTCCAACTGTATTGAGAAGTCTGGCACAATAGCCATGCCACATAGTGGCCATGTGGGAAGCAGCTCAAGATAGTTCTGTGCTTAATGCTGATGTGAAACTGGAAACCAAAAACAAAATAATTGACCAAATATTTTTTGTTTAAAAGAATACTAGTAAAAACACAATCACTAAGCATACAATGAAATGTTGCAATGTACACTCATAATTTTGGTAATTTTAAGTGGACAATGTCCATTTAAAGCAGCATAGCAGCCGCATTGGCTCTACCCAGAGTTTGTTTTTTTGGTGAGGATATCAAAGAGGGTGAGAGGTTTAAAACTTATGTCATTTATTAAAATATTTAAGTTTACACAAATGAATTTTGACTATTGATAATACAGTATGTGAGAGTCCCATCTTAAAGTTCTGCATGCACAAATGAGTGTCAATACTGTTGAGGGGATTGGTATCATCTTAGTATTTTATAATTTTTTTGCACCTGTGTACTAAGAAAAACATAGTGTAAATTAAAGAAATAATTATGGCAGTACAGAATGGTTTGGGAAAGATTTCTTGGGGAGTGGGGTCGAGAGTATAAGATTTGGTTAGTTTTTAAAATATTTACCTTTACTCTTTGTGTAATATATTTCATGATCCTGAACTATGTATTTAAATGGATTGATAATCTGTAATGCTTATTTTTTTTTTTTTTTGCCATACTTTAAAAGAGAATAATATGAAAACTTAAACTATAAAAATTTGCATAGTGGTATATAATGGTGTAGAAGGGTTTCCTTTGGGAGTGTGGAGTATAACTTAGTTTTTAACATTTGGAAATGTTTAAATTGTATGATGAGCATTCGTAATTGCTTGCCCATAAAATTAGGTGACTTAACCATTGAGGATGACTTTGTTCCCTAGCACAAGCCCACTTGCACATTAGATCACTTAATTCATTAAGTCATGATGGCTTTGTGTGACATTTCATGCTGGTCACAATACTATGGAACCACATCTAATGCTAGCAGTCTCACGCTTACCTATGCAGTGTATTAATTAGATCACAGTGCTTGGTATTAAATACTTACTGTAGATCTACTTAAAAATCTGATTTGACACTTTCATTGAATTTTCACAGACAAAGAAAATACTGCATTAAGTTGTGTCCATCTACTTTGTTCCTCTTTCACAACTGCTAAGCTAACAAAGGAATCAGTTGAGACAGGTTTCACAGTTTGATATACAGAATGCGCACTGATGTTGGAAACAGACTGGAAGATTTAATGAACAGTGCCACTGAGATTTGACTGCATAAATTTTTAATTTTCAACATTTTTTTTTGTTTTGCCTTCTTGTTAAATTTATAATATTATGCTTAGTGGCATATGCTGTAAGGGCACATAGGCAGTAGGAAAGTAGGTGGAAAAATAAATAGAGGGAGGAGAGTAAGCATACAAAGCAACAGAAGAGGGGCCACAAAATAAGACATTATGGGAGTGGTGTAGTGCAGTGGCTGTGGGGTGACAGTCTTCAGGGAAACTTTTGGAGGCTGCAATGAGGCCCTATTTGCAGGCACCTCTCTGGTCTGAGGGAGGAGGTTGCCAGTCTCCAGGCCAATCTGGCTAGGATTCGTGAAACTTCCTCCCCCACCCAGGGACCACCAGGGCTTCTCCCTCAGAGGTTGCAAAGAAAGAGGAGCTGTTGGACCAAAAGTGGGCTCAGCAAGAGTGAGGGTGGTGGAACAAAGCCACATCCCTTCAGTTCTACCTCTCCACAATTTATACACTGTTCTGGCAGAGACTGGTTCCTCTCTGGAGGCACCTGCAGGAGAGACCAATGAGGATGCTGGGAACCTCCACAAAGAAGACCCACAGGAGTGTGACATGGGACACTACAAGGGAAGGAAACAACTCCTGGTGAGGGACTCAGTCATTAGGGATAGGACTGGGGTGGAGGGAGAGGGAGCTAGGTGCCTGCCTTATGCCATGGCTAAAAGGGACAGGAATCAAATCCTTAGGATTGCAGGAGCAGCTGCATGGGGGAGGGTGCTGGATGTCATTTTCCACCTAGGGACAAATGACCTAGCTGGGAATGGGATCAGAGCAGTGCAATATGAGTTTGTGGGGTTAGGAAGGGACATTAGACAAATAGAAAGCACAATATCCTTCTCAGAGGTTATGCCTGTTTATGGCATGGGTGAGGCTAGGGTACTCCACACCATGGGATTCAATTAAAGTTTCAAAAACTGGTGCAGAGCTCAGGGTTTTGGATTCATTGGGGACTGAGGGTCCACCTGGAGGGATACATGCCTATACTGGTGAGATGGTCCACATCTGTCTGTGAGGGGAACCAGGATTCTAGGTGATAGGTTTAAATGCTTGATTGGCAACCATTTAAACTGGCCAAGGGGGGAGATGTTGAAAATGAGTAGGGGAAACCCCAGCCTCCCCCCTACAAAACAGGGTAGATAGCAAGGTAAGCAGCAAAGTAGAGAAGACAATAGGGATCAGGACAGGAGTAAATGGAGAAATCAGCAAAGGCAGTAAGGACAGAGATGGAGCTAAAACAGTTAAATCCATCAGCAAATGGAAGATGATTAGTAAAAATGCCCATAGTCAGGGTAACAAGCTCCCTGAGCTAGTGGTCTTCATGGGAAGAGGGAGACCTGGATACTGTGGCAGTGACAGAGACATAGTACACAGAAAACCATGACTGGGATGTCAACATACCAGGGTACACAATCTATAGGAGGGACAGGGAGGGAAAAAGGGGAGAAGGAGTAGCTCTCTACATAAGGGTAGGGATCAAAGCAATGGAACTAAAGGTAAACAGGGAGGAGAGGAGGCACTGTGAGTCATCCCTGGAGACAGGAAATGGCACCGCCATCTGCATGAGGGTTGTATAGTGACATCCATATCAGGGGGAGGCAATGGACAAGGAAATGATAGAAGTCATCCTTAGAATGTCAGAAAAGGAGGAGGAGACAGTGTTGATGGGGGACCTGAATATGACAGATGTTAACTGGGGCACCTTTGATGCTGCCATATCCAAGAGCAGGATCATTCTCGATGCCCAACAGGGGGCATGCCTCAGACAGCTAGTGTTTGAACCCACTCACCAGGGAACAATCTTAGACCTGGTACTCTCAAATGGGGACAGAGAGAGGATCTCAGATTTAGAAGAGGGTAGCAATCTAGGAACAAGTGACCACCAAACGGTGTGGTTCTTGATAAACACAGCTGTAGAGTCAAGCCATACAAAAGCAAGCTTATTGGACATTAGGAGGGCTGACTTTGGGAAAATGAGAGAGTGCCTCAGAAAAGCACTAGCAAATTGACAAGAAGGAGGGGTGGATGAAGAATGGGTGAAAATCAAAACAGCCATCACAGAAGCAGCAAGCCTTTATGTGAAGCAAATCAGCACATCAAAATGAAGTAAAACAACACAATGGTTCTCAAAAGAGGTAGCAGGGAAGGTTAGGGAGAAACAGGTAGCATTCAGGAAGTATAAGGAAACACAGAAGGAGCAGTACAGAGAACTGCACCAGTAAAAGCAGAGGGAAGCAGGGAAGGCAGTCAGAACAGCAAAGGCCCAAACCGAGGAAAAGATAGCAAACTCTGGAAATAATGCTTAGTCTGTCAGCTATAACAAAGGTTGTTCTAATAAACAACCAGAGAGCTGTAAATGCAGAAAGTGAGACTAGCACCCAGTGATAACACTGGCTTATATAGCCCAGAAAGGACCCAATTTTGTGCATCACAAAAAATATATACAGTATATTTTTGCCCATATCGAAACAGGCTGTTTTGGTCTTCTCAAAATTTAAATGTTGTAAAAAAGAATGTGTTTCAAGGAATTCATTAATGGATATTTGAATTGTATCTGGAGTGAAAGGATCTAAGAGACACCTTACATATGCATTCCTAATAACGTTTTTTTTGTTAGTAGTTTAACCAGGACTAGCACACTAAGCGAAAGCTTTTTTACAGGTGCAACCTGGGAGCATAGGGAAGTTAAGTGACTTGTTCAGGGTCACACAGTCTGCAAGTGGAAGCTGTGGGATTCAAACCCAGGTGTGGTCTGCTGGATGTCACCAGATTTGCAGCTCAGAACCTTAAACCACTGCATTAAACTGTCTCCCAAACTTAATGAATGAAAGCAACCCACATTCAATAGGAAGGTTTCAGAGCAAAGAAGAAGACACTGGCTTACTGTATAGTCCAGGATCATCACCATTCCTGACCTACTCTACCTTGTTTTATTTCAGTGACCAAGCAACAGGAAGGGAACACTCTGTTATAGAAGAATGAGTCAGACTTTAAATTGCTCATGCCGGCCAAACATTTGAAACACCCTTACATCAAGCTGCACTGCCTGTGGTTGCAATTCCTGCCTTCTGTGTGTGCTGAGGGACTGAGACCTGCCTGAATAACATCTTTAGTGAGTGAGTTCAGTGTCCTACAGCGTCTTGAAGACCTGACAGCCTGCCATTTGCTGCAATGAATAAGACTATTGTGGGACTTTTTCACCATAATTGACTTTTGGGTACTTAACAGCTACTTAGTTGCCTGAGGTTCCCTGACATTCATCTAGCTGTTGCTGTAGTGTTGTGGGGGGGCAGAGGCAAGCCACACAGCCAATCAGGGTCCCTAGGTCATGGCACTTTGAATTGCTCAGTAAAAGAAAATACATAGAAATCCTTACCCCAGCAGGTCCTTGAGATAAGATATGATTAATAAAATATTAGTATTGGTGGGTAAAGGGGTCTTAAAGAAAAAAGTTAAGAAGTACTATGAGAATTGAGGAGTCTGAAAGGAACATAAATTGAATAGTGTAAGTTTGGTTTTAAGCATATTGGAGCATCACATGGTACTATAGGAAAGGGTGTAAATGCCTATATTATACATTTACTGAATAATTCTCTATGAATCACAGTATATGTAACTTACATTTACCAGATAATTTTATCTGAATTATTTTTTTTTGTTTCCTTTTAAAATTATTTAGTTTATCTTCTTTGCAGTAAGATTTTTTTACCAAGACCTATGCATAGGTCTTTGAATTATTTAGAGTATGTATTAAGTTGAGATAGGGACCTAGAAAAATTTATAGCCTGTGGTCACAGATTTAGCTAATTAGAAAATAACAGGATTTATTGACTGTTTATTACAAAAATTGTAAGAAGGAATTTAAAGGAAATGTTACTAGAAAATTCCATAGCCTCATGGGTGGTAGTGGTTTCTTTATTAACTGTGTGTATGGCCCAAGTTATAGCTACAAACCAAACAAAAGAGCCCATATAGTTAACGAAAAAACAATTGGTTGGACATTTAAGATACATTTGAAAAATCAACAAGAATGTAATTTGATAAATGCCAATAAAATCAGGAGAAACCCATTTCAGAAAATATGAAATGAGTTAATACAACAACACATTTATAAAATTGTAACCCAATGGCAAGCACATGATCACTGTCTGCTGATTGCTTTAATACTAAGTGGGGATGTGGAGATTAATCCAGGCCCTGAGAATATCACTCAGCTGAAGATTGTTCATGACAATGCAGAATCTTAAGAAACAAGCTTGACTTGTTTAGGGTGTGGGTAAATCAACAGCTCCCAGATTGTATAGCTTTAACTGAAACATGGCTTAATGGAACAATACAGAACAAAGAGATAGAACTGGAGGGATTTTATAGTCATCATTTGGATATAAATAACAGAAAATGAAGGAGTGTATTATTATATAGTAAATGGGAACTGAGCCAAACAGACACACTATATTCAGGAGAAGTTGAAAGGATAGATTGTTTACTTGTAAGAGTCCCTCTACTAAAGTTAATAATTGGGGTTATTTATTCCCCACCCAGAATAAAAATGAAACATTTTGAGAAATTAGTTAAAGTTATAATGGAACACACTAATGGGCATAAAATAGTCCTGGTGGGTGATTTCAATTCAGCCTGGGGCTACCCCTAGGGTTGAGCCCTGGAGCAGAGCCTATGCTTACTGGATGTCAAAAAAGTTATTGACTCACCCACAAGGAAGCATTCTTTAGAAACTACCTGTAAGGGAACTATTCTGGACCTAATGAATGTATCTCAAAATCTGCTGATAGATCAGGCTGTGGTGGAACAACCAGTGCTGGGGAACTATAGTACTATCAGATGCAACATAAAACTAATTGATAGTCCAAAATTGGTCCCAAATGCTAAGATTGCTAGGAGAAGATGTTTTAAAAAATATATGGCCAAAGTATTACTGTATAAATTAGGGAAAATAAAATAGACTAGACTTTTTTGATACCAGATTTGGAAAAGGTTATACAAGAATTCACACACAAAAACAAAGATGTGCTGCAATCAGTGACTAAGCAGGGTGGTGCTGTAAAATAAGGGTAGCCAGCCCACAGGTGCACGAAGTCCAGAAAACCAGCACTCATAGCCTATAACTAGGATGAAATCCAGGTCCAATCCAAAAATATTGAGAAATACAATATTTTACGTTATTAAGTGCAAATGCACAGAATAACCTACAGGCACACAGATAATCAAAAAAACTTACTAGCCCCAGCACTTCAACTCACAACTGAGTCTTCATCAGGGGGTTCCCCAATGAAGACTCAGTTGTGAGTTGAAGCTTGTTAGCTTTTTTGATTTTCTGTGTGCCTGTTGGTTCTTTTGTGCATTTGCACTTAATAAAATAAAATATTGTGCATCTCAATATTTTCAGATTGGACCTGGATTTCATCCTAGTTACAGGCTAAGAGTGCTGGTTTTCTGGACTTTGTATAAGAATTCAATATTTTTTTCTGACAGTATGTGATGAGATGGCTTCTATTATAAAAATTCAGCAGAGGAAATCTCATGATCAATAGCTCACAGAGAAATAAAAAAAAAAGAGATAAGAATCAAAATTAGAATTTGGAAAAAGCAAACAAAACACTACATCCAGAGTACTGGGAACGATATAAAACAATAAGGAATGTACTGAAAACAAAAATAAGACAGGCTAAGTCCCAATATTACTGGAAGAAGACCAAGATAACAGTGGGTACAGGCAAATACTGGACACTATTAAAAACCCTAGAAAATCCAACTCAGGTCTACACCAGTATTCAAATAGAGAAAGACAGGGTTGCTTTAAATAACAAAGAGTCAGCTAATACCCTAAATAAGTACTTTATAAATCTCACAGATGTCACTGGATTGATAGATAATAAGATAAACCTTGATCAAGAGTTACAGAAACCTGAAGAAAACCTGTTCATCCCCCAGTTCAGATTTAGGTGTCTAATGTGTAAAGAAGTAAAAAATATAATACGTTAATTAAACTCAAATATAGTACTGGGAAATGATAAGATTGCAATTAGGTTCCTAAAAGATGGTTTAAATGTTGTTGCTGCAGTTTTGGCAAATATTAATTAACTGGAGCTCACAAGAAGGAGACATCCTGATGATATGGAAAGAGGCCAAAGTAATCCCCATTTTTAAAGGGGGGGGGATAACAATGCATCCAGTTATAGACCCATTGCCTTGCTACCAGTAGTATCAAAAATTCTGCAATGTTCAGTGCATAGTCAACTTTACAAATACTTGGAAAGTTATGAATTGCTGGCAGAGTGCCAATCAGGTTTTAGAAAGGGGAACTCCATGGGCACCATGCTCATGGATCTCGTTGATCTTGTTGCAACATCTCTGGATCAGGGAGAGTCCATGGGTGTGGTGCTCATGGATTTGTCAAAAGCCTTTGACACAGTAAATCATCTGAATCTGTTACATAGATTGAGAGGCATTTGGGTCTCAAAAGAAACATGTAAATGGTTTAAGTCATACTTAGCTGGAAGGAAACAAACATGTATAGTAGGAGGAATAGCTTCAAATCAGCTTGAGATGAAACAAGGTGTACCACAAGGATAAATACTGGGCCCCTTGTTGTTCCTAATTTATGCTTTTCAGGTCTCCACTGTTGTTTGGAAGTCTATAGTTAGATTATACACAGATGACACAGTACTCCTCTCTAGGGAAACAGACTTACAAGAGATCAGTACAAACATACAAAATTATTTTTTGGCCATTCAGAAGTAGTTTAAGAAATCAAACTTAGTCCTGAATGGCAAAAAATCAAAAGTAATGCTGTTTTCAAACCAGCATAACAGTAAGATTCCTCCCCCAGCACTGGTTGTAAAAACCAAAGCTGGAGAACTTTTACAGCAGATCACTGAATACAAATACTTAGGTCTATGGATAGATAGTAACTTAAAATGTCATTACCACACTGATGTACTGATTAAAACAGTTAGCTCTTGATTAAGTGCATTAAGAGGGACCAATGATTGTATGGACCACACTATGAGACAAAAAATAGTCAGGGTGATCATAATTGGAGCAATAAACAATTCAGCATAGTGTAGAAAGGCAGCTGCAAAGGCAGCTACAACAGGATGTTGTCTTATATTGCCAGAGGCATATCCTCCAGGAGGAGAGATATGATCCTGCTGCTATACAGGTCACTGGCTAGACCACACCTGGAGTACTGCATGCAGTTCTCATGACTGCACCTGAAAAGGACATTAGGTGACTGGAGGGGGTGCAGTACATGGCAACAAAAATGATCCAGGGACTAGGGGACTTACCCTACGAGAACAGGTTGAGTGAGTTGAACATGTACTCCCTGGAGGAAAGGAGAGGAAGGATGGGGTGGGGGGACATGACTGAAACCTTCAAGTACATGAAAGGAATAAATAAGATGGGCATGGATAGTGTCACAGGGTGTGGGAAATAATTCAGACAAGGCAATATTTCAAGATCAAAAACACACAGGAATGTGACATTTATTTACAAAAAGTCAGAAAACCAAAAGCAATCAAAAATAAAGAAAAGTAAGATGCAATGTCAATGACCACTTTTTCCCTCAGTGGTTTCTTGCAATTTCCAGTATACAGTCAAAGACCACAGGATAGCTGTGGTCTACATAGTTCTGTATTTACTTTACTTAACTCTCACAGTCTACCTCACTGTAGACCTCCCTGTCTCACTCCCAAGGCTCATCTGCCTGAAGAACAGATTTAGGAGGTATTTATACTCCCTGAACAAGGTTACCTGACTAGACCCTTAACATACTTAACACAAATGCTTTAGAATATGTTAAACATCTAAATGTGACCTAAAACCATTACTTGGATAAATACCATTCTCTTACTGTTCCCATTTAGACAGCAGCCTAAAAATCAAAGCTTTTAATCACATTTTATTGTTAATTAGACTGTAAATTACCTAGAAACTCAAAGGTAATATGCTTAGTAACCATCTGAGTGACAGGGGCTTATTAGGTGAACATATAAAAAGGGGACAGTAGAGGGCACTGATCCCTTAGGAATACCCATTCAAAGATCAGCAGCTCAGAAAAGGAGAAGGTCTTCTATTTTCCTGAGTGACCAGGTGAGCATTTCTAAATGGTCAAACCTTAGTTTTCAAAGCATTATTTTGCTCAGAAATGATTGCTGTTTCACTACAGGGTACACAGTAATGCAGGGGTCTAAATAATCTAGTTTTATTACAGTATTTTCCCCTCCTTTCTGCAAGTCCTTGTCATTTTTAAAGAACTAAATTCAACTTGCTTTCTTTATATACTGCTTGGAAGTATATACCTGCAAGGGGGGCCTCCTGTCTTAATGTATCTGTATTATAGTTCATGTTTAGAGACAAGCAAGAAAAATTAGCCCTGTTTATTACCTTAGCACCAGGTAAGGATTTCTACCTGGTTAAACCTTAGTCACTTGTTAAAACAAAATAGCTTTCCTTTTAACAAATGCAAGCTGCTTAAATTCTGGGTGCACAGTATTACAGAGAGGTTAACATAATTCCATTTTATAGTTTTACCCCTTTTTTTCTGCAAGTCCTCATGCTTCTAATGTTCATTTTGTATGCTTGGCTTTTACTTCTTTTTAATGTTTGCATGCTGTTTTAAGACAGAGATGCCTCTAACATGTCTCCAGGATCCTGTCTTATTTAACCAGAAGATGTTTATGCATTAGTTTTTTTTTTTATCTCATAAACCAGAAGACTTTTATTTGGTAGTCTTCATTACTTTATTATGTCTGAGGTCATAATCCTCTTTTTTTACTGTACAGCATCCATTTTACTAACTCCTTACACATAGAAATTGGGGGGGGGCACTCTATGAACCAAAAATAAAGGTTTTAAACAGAGCTAGAGAATAGAAATGAAGTACAGAAGCAGATAGTACAGTTTTATCATAGGTGGCCTACCTGGGATAATAGAAAAAGGTATTTAAAGTAGAAGAGATAAGAGGGTACTATTGCAACAGAAGTTTTAAAGTGGAAGAAAAAGAAAACAGGACAGGGATCAACAGTCCATTTTAATGGAGTTTAGCCTAGATATGCCACAAAGAGACTTTCCAAATTAAAGAGGCAGAGGAAGACTCGAGGGCATGATCTGAGATTGGAAGGGGGAAGGTTTTGGAAGGAAATGAGGAGACACTTTTTTATGGAGAAGGTGGTGTCTGGATGGAAAGCATTGCCAGAGGAAGTGGTATACTACAGAACAGCAGGCTGCTTCAAAAAGGGATGGGACTGGGTAAGGGGGAAGGTGGCTGAAGGAGAGGAGGGAGGGGTAGCTGAAGTATGAAGGCTGCTAGCTGCACAAGCTAGCAGACTTGATAGACCACATGGCCTTTATCTGCTGGCAATGTTATATGTTTGTTTGAACACTGGGCATGGGTGCAGGTAGGGGGAGAGACCACTAGACACCAGGGAATATTAATTAAACATCAGGCCTGTGTGCTAGTGGGGGAAGGGACCACTAGCATCAGGGAAAGTATGCATTTCACTATCAGGCTGATGATTGGTGGGGGAGACCATCAGAACCAGGAATAGCTCTCAGGGAATGGGTAATTGAGGGGGTGCCTGGCAATCCAGCCTTGCTCCCCATGCAAAGGAACCCATATTGGTAAGGCTCATGACCACTTAGCACCTTGCATGCTCAATGAGCTCATTTACATGGGTCCATTTGAATATAGGAAATTTAGCTTGGTTGCAAGCCATTGTGGTAACCTATTTTGGGAGCCAAGTCAGCCCAGTGCTAAGTGGTGGGCTGCAATGGCACTATATTGAGTTGAACAGCACCAGTGCACTGTTCCACTTAATATGGCATCTTTGGGCACCCAGGCAAGCACAAGGCACAGTGCAAATTTGTGCAGTACAATTTGCCCATTTTTGAATATCGGGCCTCAGGTTCTCTATAACTGCTAACATATATGGGAATTCCAGTTTGGCTTTCCCAAACATGTCTACATCTGAACATGAATATAAATATAATTTAAATGTTAAAGTATATACAAAATATTTATTTAGTGATTCAGAAAAGACCTTTGAGAGCAAGCTCTTTTACAAAGGTTCCACGTCATAGATTGCAAAACAAAGTACAATAGAAGAAAGCAAAGGAACATTACAATGAACGATACAGCTAGGATTCAGAACTTACAGAATAACTTAAAACATAGATAAAAGTTAAAATAACAATAAAAACACTTTGGGGGGGTGAATAAGCAGCAACAAAGTGCTTTGTCAGTAGTTCAGAGGAATGGGGATAGCTGGCAGTGGGGTGAAGAAAGGAGGTGCGAGAGAGAGGTATGTACTGCAGTGGAGGTGAAGAGTGGAGGAAGAAGGGTGATAAGGTATAGGGAGAAATGGTGGGGTGAGGGGAGGCTGAGTGGAAAAGACATGTTAGAGTAAATGGTGAGGTGTAAGGGGGCATGGTCGGGCAGCCTGTATTGGTTGTGAAAGTAAGGGAAACTCAAGGGGGAGGGGAAGGGAGAGGGTGGGGTGGCAGGTGCTGAAGGAGCATGATACAAATGGATTGCTGAGGCAAGTCATGAGAAGGGACAGAGGGAGGGGGTATCTGAGGCCTGCCTAGTGCTTGCTGGGGGGCAGAGAGAACAGGTGTGGCTGGACTCAGGGGCAGGTGCACTTAGAGAGTATTATTAGATGCTGTTTGAGGTCAGTTTTGAATTGTGCCAGACAAATGGTGGCCAATAGGTACCCAGAGAGTTCTTTCATCCACAGGGGGGGCCTGGTAGGCAAATGCACATTGCCCAAGTGAGGTACGATGGAAGGGGATAGCCAAGGTCCCTCTAGTCCTCCCTCTGGTAACCTGTAATGAGTTGGCTGCCTTGATCAAATTGTCTACACAAGGTAGTGTTTTACCTAATATAGCCTTCTTCCCTAGGATGCATTTCTGGAATTTGACCGTGCTTCTCAATGACAGCCAGTTTGCCTATTTGTATAGAGTACAGGTGTGAGTGTCATGCTCAGCATCCAGGCCGAGCCTGTAGTCTTTGTTGAGCACAGTCTGAACAGTCTTGAGCACTGTATCCACTGCCTCCCCGTAGACCATTAGTCCATAGTCAATAGTAGATACAATTGAACTGTGGACTAAGAGGTGGAGGGCCCACGGTGAGAGGTATTGCCTGTGCCTGTACTGGACACCAATCTTGGTATTGACTGTCTTGACCAGTGAGTCAATATGGTGTGTAAACATGAGGGTTATCATCTTTTATGACCCCCATATTTATTTATTTATTTGTTCAATTTTGATGACCAGGTTGGCCCACTGGGCCCACAAAGGACCCTTTTTCAGAGGCAACCCGGAGAACAGAAGCAATACAATATATCCAATCAGGTGATCCAGAAGAAATATAATACATACAGTCAGGTGATACAGGGTAATGAGAAGTAGACAAGATAATGAGGATAACAGTACAGGCAATTACTCAAATCATAGACCATAAGTGCAACACTTGAAAGATTTAAGGAATTAAGGCATGATTTAATGTAGGTTAAGGTGAGAAGAGAGGGGGGATGGGTGTTGCGATTAGGATCGGGTGTGATTATCCTATACCCTAACAGTGGCATGAGCTTGTCCTGAGCAAATGCGACTTAAGCCTAGTGCGAAAGATTGGTAGTGAGGGGGCTTCCTGTACTAGAGGTGGGAGAGTGTTCCACAGTTTAGGGGCTGTGAAAGCAAAGGAATTGCCTCCCTTGTGAGTCTTGATTCTGGGGATTGCCAGTAGAGACCGACTCAAACTTGTTCCAGCAGCTCACTGCATGAGTTGGAGATGATGAAGGGGTGGTACTTATTTTTGTTGTAGGGGCTGGATATAAGCATGGCCTTGGTCATCTTTTAGTTTAGTAGCAACTTATGATAATAGAACCAGTCCTCGAGTTTGGAGAAGGAGTTCTGCAGCTCAGATTGTAGGGCAGCCTGAAACGTGCTGCTGCTCAGGAGCACATCATCTGCATATAGTATGAGTTTGGTGTCGCAGGCTGTTGAAAGGTCATTTAAGAAGAGGCTGAAGAGTAGGGGCCCCAGTATTGATCCCTGGGGTACACCTAATGATACTTCTCTTGTGGTGGATACTGTTTACCCAATTTTGACACATTGATTTCTCTGTATCAGGTAAACCATATCCTAACATAAAGCGCTCAGTTTTCATTTTTAAATTCTTCCCCACTAAACTATTGTGTACCGCTGCACCCACCTCATTTGTTGTTCATTCTCTCTCTCTCATCAGATGGCTCCCACTTACTCTCCAGCTCTGCTCCATCCCAGTCTAAGTCTTCTTTGCTGCTACTCCACTCACTCCCTCTCTTTCTCCATAGTCCATAAGTTACAATTTAAAAAAAAAATCAGTTGAAAAGAAATTGCCCTGAACACCACCATGACTGCATTATACCCACAAACTTATACCCAAAAGCACCTGTTGCCCCAGCGCAAAACCTGGAAATGCAACCGAAATCTATTCTGTACCATGCAGCAATAAAATAAAGACAAACTATTAAAAATGGGGGAAAAGAAACAGTTTTCTCTATTTAAAAAAATAAAAAAGAATAAAGCCATGGTATAATCGCAATAAGCCACTCGGAGAATGTGGGTTATGGGGGAATTACCATGGCTGGTGAGGAGTTACCCACTCGGCTGTGCCTCATGGGAAAACCACACCAGCCATGGTAAATCCCCCAATAACCCACACACCCTTGTGTCTTATTGCTTAAATAGTTGCCAGCCTCTTCAATGGCTATAGGCGTTAACCATACAGTGAAATACATAGGGAGAAAAAAATACCATCTTACTGATTGCTATGCAAGCCTGGTACAAAGGAAAAAAAAAGTAGTGCAATAACCAAAATTGACCCTGACTGAGTGTCCTCTAAGGCATAAAAAGCATTGCAGAATCCCTTATTACAGCTAACTTAAAACAATGCAAAAATAGAAGAACTGATATCAGGCACAGTGTAAATTGCTACAGGAGGAAGACTAGCAGGAGAGACTGTATTAACATATAACCAAAAGTTCTCTGCAGACAGTACTGTCCATCAGAGTGAACTGTAATGTAGAGGAACTGTAAGTGGGAGCCGAAGAGCAGCAGAGTTTCCCGCAATGACTGCGAGCTGTAAATCCACAAATTCAATGTAGCCATAATGAATTTGTGACCCCCACACAAAGAAATTCTTCCATAATAAATTAAATAGCCAAAATTACCACTCCCCTTTAAACTCTGGAAGAAGCGTATAAAAAGACAGAACACCCAAATTAAAAGTAACTCAGAAAAGATGAATATGAAAATCTCACAGCGCTCAGTCCTCAGCATCCCACTGACTTAAGAGTCTCTGATGGTTCCTGTCATGCAACATATTTGGCCTCCATCCTTTTGGTCTGCTGATCCACATCCTGAAGTTTGGTGAACTGCCATGTCTTCCTTACATAAATGATACATAGCCGAGCATGCAGTAGAAAAGAGTGCATCATTCCCAGCACACAAAGTCATTCAAACACCATGAAGTCTTGCTATATTAGGACTTATTGCAGTTAGCCACTGCACTTGAACTGCCCCAGAGAGGAAAGAGTTAACTCCAGAGAATCTGGAGTTCTAAAGCGCGAGTGCACTATACCAAAGCTCTATCTGGGCAGTTTCAAATGAAACTGTCAGATTCTTTACTCCGCTTCACTGAACAGTCGCTCCGGAGATCAGCTCCTTCAGCTCGGTTCATTTCTCGGTCAAGCGAGTATTTTCGGTTCATTTGAACCGCAAAAGTAATTATTTTACCGCATTTCGGTTAAAGCGCTATCTGGTAAACCGTAAGTACAAAATGTAAAGTCTGTGTGAAATTTAGTTATCGGTTCGGTTTTGAACCGATCGGTTTGCTTATTTTAACGCTTTAAAGTTTTGGGCTTTAGAGTGCGGTACCCGTTCTTATTGGTTCTAAAAACCTTGATTTTAAATAGGGTTTTTTCAAATACCAGTGAAACGGTTAGGAACCGATAATGGTGTCTTGCCTGGCACGGCCATAAAAAGGGCAAGTTTTTGGTTAGGCTGGCATTATGTCTGAGAAACCCAAAAAGAAAAACCGGGCCCACTGGGTTTCAACACTGTGATGCTGTGGGGAAGCCTTTGCCAAGGCTGACCCACACACCACTTGTGTTTATTGTCTGGGGGCTGACCACCTCCTGTCAGACTGCCAGGTGTTTAAAATTTCCTGCAGCCACCCTGAAAGAGATAGGGCCGCCTCAGGGAACTATTGGCCAAAAGTCCGCTGACCCGATGGCCAGCCCGGTCCAGTACCCACTGGACCAGAGGAGTGCCCTCTGACCAGGCTAGACTTCCTCGGCAAAAGGATGGTTCAGAGGAACCAGTTTAAAAAAAAAATGAATATGACAGAGAAATCAGTAGGTTTGGAGTCCAAGATTGTCTCTCCAACTGCTGCAGAAGTAGTTAAGCCATACATATTGTCCAGTCACTGTTTCTAGGTCTTGTCGAACCATCTACAGTTGGTAAAAGGTGGCTCGTTCAGTTCCAGTGGTTCAGGTTTATGATGTTGAGGAATTGTTATGAACCACAGGAGTGGGAGGAGGAAATTGATCAATACATGTGTGGCTGGTAGGGTCTGGACATGCCCATAGCGGACATTTTCTCCAGACAGACTTTTAGAATCTCCTCCTTTTCTGTCTGAGTCCTTTTCTCAGTTTACGTTTTACAAAAAGCTTGCAGAATCCCCCCAGCTTCCTTTAGAGGAGGCTATGGATGAGTAAAGGGGAGCCTGATTATGTAGGAATGATGCCTACAAAAGTGCCTAGGTAGAGGCTCAGGCCTCCTTTGCTTTCACCAGAGGGGTCTCTTCAGAGGCAGAGATAGACGGGGCACAAGTAAACCGTCCCCCTCCCCTTAGCCTAAGACTATTACAAGCAGGCACCTCTGATGGGGTGCCCAGGGCCGATTCTCCTATACCAGTGGGCAGGTTGGTTTTATTTCAGCCAGAATTGGGTGTCCCTAACTCAGACAAGTGGGTTCTGGAAGTAATAGGTCTGGTTCTCAGCTTAAAACAGTTTCCAAAGATGAGAGCCAGACAGGTCCACCTGCAAATCCTTCGAATCCCTTGCTTTGGGAGCAGAGGTTTTTCTCCTCTGAACTGCAAAGCAGTAGAAGGGTCCCTCCTGCCACTGGGGCAAGGGCTGTACTCATGATACTTTCTTACCCTATAGAAGGCAGGAGATTGGCGGCCCATCTCAGATTTAAGGTACCTGAACAAGCATCTTTTGAAAACAAAGTTAAAAAATGTTAACTCTGGCTGAGGCCAGGGGACTGGCTAGCTTTCCTGGACCTCAAGGATGCCTATTTTTTCATGTTTTGATCAGGCCTTCTCACCGAAAGTACCTCAGGTTACCCTCAGGCCACTACCAGTTCAGGGCAATGCCCTTCGGCCTTACCTCTGTGCCAAGGGTATTGAAATTCTAGCTGTGGTAGTGGCTCTTTTAAGAACGCAAGGGATTGCTTTGTTTCCTTTCCTGGATGACTGGCTCTTAGTGGGTCAGTCTCCAGATCAAGTAAAATCCCACTTGCAAGTCACCCAGCAGCTTCTCACCTTTCTGGGATTCCTGCTGAATTTACCAAAGTCAGTTCTCGAACCAGTTCAGGTACTAACTTTCTAGGGCAGAGTTGAACACAAAGTTGGCCAGGCATTTCTCCCCTCTGAAAGGGTAGGCAGTCTCTTTGCCCTGGCATCTTCCATTACTCTGCAAGTCTCTTGATCAGCATAGCATTTGCTACAACTACTAGGGCACATGGCTGCTTCCACAGCTGTAGTGCAGGGAGCAAGATTCCAGATGAGGGACATTTAGTTCCATCTGAGGGCCTATTGGTCCCAAAGGAGGATTCCCTTCCAAATTGGTTCTAGTGACTCAATCCCTGATCCTGGCCTTACACTGGTGGCAGGATCAAAGCAATCTAAAACTAGGGGTCCTCCTCATTCCCTCTCACGGATGCTCCTGTGTTAGGGTGGGGAGCTAAAAGCAAACGACCTACGAGGGGGTGTGGGTCTCCCTAGGAATCTCTGCTCCACATCAATTTTTGGAACTCAGAGCTGTCTTCTAGCTCTTAGGAGTTTTCAGCTTCTGTCCAGAACAAGGTAGTTCAAGTCAGGACAGACAACACCACAATAATGTGGTACATCAACAGGCAGGGGCACTCGGTCATCAGCCTTGTGCACTCAAGCAATGAAGTGGTGGTCTCTGGCTTACTCCCTGAACACCTCCCTGATAGCAGTTCACCTCCCAGGGAAGGACAATGCCCTGGCAGATGCCCCCAGCAGGATTCTTAGGGCCATCATGATTGGGCTCTGAATCCTCAGGTGCTGGGTTCAGTCCTTGCCAGATGAGGCTCATTTTCAGATAGATCTTTTCGCAGCCCCAGATAACCACTAACTGTCTCTGTTACTTGGAAGACAGTTCACACTTTTACCAAGTATTATTCCCTGGATTTCTGTCCAGGAGAGATGCTCGTTTTTGGCACAGCTGTGCTTCAGAGCCTATTTCCTAAGTAGGTTCTGACCCTCCTCCATGGAGTACTGCTGTGTAATCTGCAATAAGTCCTAATATAGCAAGACTTCATGGTGTTTGAAGAAAAAATTACTCACCTTAGTAATTGCTTTTCTTCTCATGGAGTCTTGCTATATTAGGACCACCCCCCCAACCTGCCCCTCTCAGAACTTCTACTGGGGTGGGGGTGGCAAATTAGTGCAAGCACTGTGTCATGCCATTGTAGTTCTTCCCTTCACCCTCTTTTATTTAGGGTTAGGGAACTAGGGTTTTCTGTGTTGAGTGATTGTTGGCCCCTTCCTGGACTTGAGTCTTTGGGGAAGGGGGTCCTAATAGTGCTTGTCAGGGGAAACTAATAATACCATTATTCATTCTTATTATTGTTATTGTTGTTCCTATTGTTGTTTATATTGTTGTTATTACTACTAGTAGGTATCCATTTGGCTAGTGTAGAGCTTTCACACAGACTTGTTGCTTAGTGTTAGCTTCGTAAAGATCTGACAGTTTCATTTGAAACTGCCCAGATAGAGCTTTGGTATAGCCCCCTCGAGCTTTAGAACTCCAGATTCTCTGGAGTTAACTCTTTCCTCTCCGGGGCAGTTCAAGTGCAGTGGCTAACTGCAATAAGTCCTAATATAGCAAGACTCCATGAGAAGAAAAGCAATTACTAAGGTGAGTCATTTTTTCTTGCTGGACAATGTTGAATCTCTTCTGATGGGCCCTGGTTTGAAATGAGAGGTCTGTGAAAAACTTGACATTCACACCATTAATGTGAAAGGATATGCTGCCCTGGTCACAGCAATGACCAGATCCCTGATCTCTGATCTCAATGTTTTTAGCAGAATGGTGCATGGTGGTTTTGTGACTCAGGACAGATATGAGGGTTCACCCTGTAGGTCCTCTTGGAAGCAGACCAGTCCATGCCCTCTAAGGTTGGAAGGGCTCCTTGAATCCAAGTTATAAGATACTATAAAAAAATGTGTGCCCTCAGTGTCTTCTGGGACTTCCACCAGATGAATATTCCCAGCACGTATTTCATTTTCTAATGACTTCATACAGGAGCATAACTGCTCATTTTCTATGGTCAGAGAGGCTACTGCCCTCAAGGCAGTTGTAATCTATTTTTGAGTCAGCCACAGAACTTTACTAAGGCTGCAATAGCCACATCATGTGTTTCCAATGTCTGCAAAGTTATTTCTATTTTAGAATCCATTGCCCTCATGGACTTTAATATTGTCTGCCATGGAGGTTCTGTCAAGAACATAGTAAGAGTACCCAAAATGCCATCAGCCTTTCTGGTAGTTGGCTGTGGATCCTTAGATGTTCCAGATTGTTACCCTTTCAGTCGTCAAATGGCATAAAATGGATTATTCTGCTCCAGATGTCAAGCTACAGCAAGTTAAACCCTCAGAAAATGAAAATGTTCACTGTTAATAAAGATTTTAACTGAAAATGTTGCTATGCCAGTGAGAGCTCAGCCTGACTATGTCATTCCTGGAGAATGACTCTCTTGCCCCCACCCCCCATGGTTTATATTTTAATACAGCATTTGCACATCCAATTTTCTTCAGTGGTCTAAGACAGAGGGAAAAATAAAACTGTATGATAAATGTAAGGAGGCTATTCATTTGTCAGTCATGAAATAATTATTATGTACTATCTCCTTACTTATCACAGCAACTTTTGTAATACATCATTTGTGCTAAAACTGGCATGCATAAGTGTATGTGCTATTTACCAGCTGATATATTTTTAAATGGGATAGGGACTAGACCATATTAAGACCTACAAAAGAACACTAGAGCAAATGCACTGGTGCATGGGTTATCCTGATTGTATTGTGAGGCCTTCTGACACCATACAACTCTGCTTAACGTTGAGCCAATCCAAATTAATTTATGGGCATGTGCATATGATTCTCATGATGCTTTGCATTATTGAGGTATGTACAATTTGTGTTTTCATATTAAGACACACACAGTTTCTCAATATGTCATTAAGTGAAAAAAAAACATACAAGTGCAATTCAGATAATAAACTGTATATTAAGATGCCAGCAGCAACATATTTAATGACAGCTGCTGGATGCATAAATTTGAGAATATTATCATTGTTATACAGTACTGTTATTCATAGTTAAAAGGTATGCCTCATATAAGTGATGTTTTGTTTCATGCATCTTATCAAGTAAATAGCTGTGGCATAGGTAAGGGAGGAGGGGATAGGCTAGGAAGCTGGAATTTCATCTTCCTCAACACCATGAGTTTGGGTAATAAAAATAAGTGACTTTCAGGTGATGGTGGCAGAAACAAAGTTAGATTTGGTAGTCATTATAGAGATGTGGGCTGAGGGGAATGATGATTGTGATCTGGAATTTCTAGAGTATGTCTTATATAAGAGGGTAAGGGGTAAGGTAAAGAGTAGAGAAGGTGGAAAAGTTGCCTCTACATTAAAGAGATGAGACGATGTACTCAGGTTGATCCAAGATGGCCAACACTATGCTGTGACAGTTTGCAGCTGTCATGGTATTATCTTTTGAAGTACTTTATGTGCCTAAGGAGATATAATTTGTGTAACACTACTAATAACTTGTTACTGTATATTACAATGTGTAAAAAGATTAAATGGGACAAAGATATCGCAGAACTGCTACAGTTGGAGAAGAGAAAAAATATGGTAAGGAGACTAACCAGATGTAGTACCAATTACCATCTGAATACTCCCTAAATTTGGCTTGTGAAGTCTCCTAATGGAGAAAAAATTGTATCATTTTCTGCCCAGCCAGGCCCCATGGATAACTCCAGATAAACAGAAGATAAAAATAAAAACACTGCTGTATGTGTCTTAGATATCAGGGACTCTGTGGTTTTCATAGCTGCTACTTTCCTATTGATAGCAAACCCACTGAAGTTTTCTGTTCTAAGACAGCTGGATTTACAGATGAATGGCACTGACCAGCTAAATCCTGAGAATGTTGGTAATCGTGCAAATATTGATGTAGCTACAAAAATATGGATAGTAGCTCTGTTTTGCAGCATGATTCTCAGACAGCTAAGACACAGCCCTAGAGTAATCTAATGCAAAAACTGAATTCCAATCAGCTGAGTGCTGACATATCCCAGTGAGCGAATGCCTCTGATGAACCAGTCTTGCAATCTCACAGCCAAGTCAGTCACAGTCAGGAGTTACATTTAGAAAACTTACCCTCTTATAGTGAATAGAGAGTTTCCATCAATGATTCTCAGTGGTTTCATAACAAATAAAAAAAATGGACAGTGCATGTTGCACAGTTCTAAAATTCAGCTGGTTACAAACAGCCACTCAGTGATGCAGAACATTTCCATTCCTTTTTAAGAGTGCACTATTCTTCTACAAATAAATCAAACAAATCATTCCATTTCTGAGGAACACTCAGAAGCTGTATGCCCTGCCACAATGTTACAAGAGCCTCATATAATCCTTAGTTCACAGGAAATAAAGGAGTTAAAACATACAAAAAGTAGTGATATGGTCATGTTTATACAGCTGGGGGTAGCAAATGAGAATTGACTTACTGTATGACTACTGATGCAGCACTAAGTATTTGTGTAGCCAAGGGGTTAGTGAAGGAAATCCTGCATTGCAATGGTCTCATTTGCTATCTGGTTTATCTAAATTAATTTTCCCTGTCCCATCTACCACTACAACTAATAGTACCTCGACAACTAAGAATCAGGGAAATGCAAACTGTATTTCCCAACTACCTGAAATGGAACAACTATTAATTAACAACTCTAGTGTGGACATTCAGGAATGCAGTTCTCCATTTTAAGACTTTGGAATGTCCTTGAGGTTCAATAAAGCCATTTCTGTGAATGAGCCCTCTAATGGACTGCCCTCAAGTACAAATGGAGCAGTAATGTGGGAAAACATCACTACCAAAGGACATGATGAGTCTTGCTGACAAAGGCATTCAATCTTATAAACCACTGTTTGCTTTGCTCAAAATTGGGCAGCCTTGATTTGTCTGAAGGCCCTTTGCACTTGTACAGAGATTACTTATCAAATAGGACACAGGAATTAGGTATAGGGCTGGTTATTTCCTCCATTAGACCCATGAATTTTGGAGTCCCACAGGGGTCCATTTTGGACCATTTTTTATTTACATTGTTAATTCCCTTTCTTTCATTTTTAAGGATTGCAGTTGCCTACTTTACATGGACAATCTGATAATTTACTCACAAGTTCATTCTAATGTCTTGCTTTCATCTCTATTGCAATCTGATTTTGAAGCTGCTTGTTACTGTCTTGTTTAGTAACAAAATGGTTATCCATGTTAGTAAGACAAAAACTATGTAGTTTGGCATCCCTCATTTGTTGAAGGAGGACCCTACTCTGTCAGTTTATAATATCAGGGGGATTGCTGTTGAATTTGTAAGAGTTCAGATATTTGGGAGTCCTTTTGGACCTAGGTTTAACTTTTTCGCTTCAGGTAAAAACAATAAGTAAGAAAGTTAACCCAAAACTGGGTATATTGATTAAAATGAAGAAATATTTTTTGGAAGAGATTAGAAAACCTATTGCCTTGGGAATTCTCTTGCCACATATTGATTATGTTGCAAGTCTTTATTATAAGATATCAGCTGGTGAACTTAAAGTGCTAACTGTTACGAATAATATCTGTTGTTTTGTTTTGGACTATACTTATGGTTTTCATCATTGTTCAATGTTTTCCAAGCTTGATTGGCTGGTGTTAAATAATAGGTTTTAATTTTATTTTTGCTGTCAAGTTTTAAAATCTGTTTTTTCAGTACTACGGTAAATATCTGTTATCTGACTTGGTGGATATAAGGCTTCCTACCTTTAATTTACACTTCTATAGTGGCACCATTCTCACCTTTGTTTCTTTTCAAACTAAGGTGGGTGCAAGGTCTTTTTCAGTGGCAGCACCTCAGTTTTGGAATGCATTGCCCCTTGAAGTCCGCTTTTCTACCTCTTATTCACATTTTAAGCAGCATTTTAAGGTTTATTTGAATTCAATGGAGTTTTGTAATTGTTTGTCTAAATCTGTATTTGTAAGTGATTGTCTTATTGCTTTTGTTTATTGTTGGGTTGGACCTGTGTCCTTACCCATTTAACAAAATAAATGAAAATGAAATCAAGATATAGTTCCCACATGGGCACAAGCATTACAGTACACAATGACATTCTTTCCTTTCAGAGTGACATGCAAGTAGGCTTGTTAGCTACAGTATTAATAATTCAGTGGTAAGTCTTGCCCATGCAATGACAAATTTAAAAAAATAAAATGAAAGTTCTTTCAAGCTGAACTATAGAACATGAAAAGAGGATGATTCTAGAGCAGAATATGCTGGCAACTGTGGCAGACATGGTAGCTACATGTGATACTCCGCTTAATTATCCCATGAGCAAAATACAAGACCATGAAGATCAATACACAAGAGGCAATTTGAAACTGGCAGAATACAAGAACATTTGGAAGGGTCCACAGACCCACTATTTTTTGAAAAATGAGTAACTGTAGCCATGGACAGTAAATATCCAGAAGAACTCATTTCTTTGGTCACAGCTCATCGAGCAATGACAAATGAACACCTTCCACCACAAGCTGCTCAGTTTAATCCTCCAATATTTGTATACATTAAACCACATAGATTTCAAGATAAAGAAGCAGTCTTAGGCTAGAATGGAGGGAGGGTTAACATATGATGTTTATAAATTCCATACCTACCCGCAGCGCAAATACTTTGATCATGTTATAGCCACTTTGAAAAGTAAAGGCAGTAAGTATGCTTTGCACTCCCCTTTGAGAGTCCATTTTCATCCTAATGGCAGAGTCAGATATCTTACATCACCAGAGAATAGTGTGAAGGCAGCAAACATTGTCCCAAATGATTTGAGAGCTCAAGCATTCCAAAAAGGATTGCAACAGAGCCAAATTGAACAGGCACACAAGTCTTCACCCTTGTCAATGATTATTCAAAAAGACTGATTTTGTCACAACAGATTTTCAGACTTAGCTACAGACAAGGCTTGTAATGAAATGGACTATCCATCTTATAAGGACAATACATGTGCATTGCATCTGCCTAATGAAATTTGAGTCACTGATTTGCCCTTGGCTTGAAAAAAATTAATCTGTTTATATATTGTAGTTTTGTACACAAACTTCTAAAATAGTAACTTTAACTTTCTATGATTATTCTAAAAGTAAGGGGGGATTTAAAAAAGAGGGAGGAAGGAAGAGGAGAAAAACTTTTTTTTCCTTTGTTTCTTTTCTCCTTTCCCTTTTTTCCTTTTTCTTCTGTTTTTCCTACCTTTCTTTCTTAACCTTAAAATCTCTAAATTATTTTTCTTTTTGATCTGTTACTTAAATATCTCAACACTTCTAATCTTTAAAAAGTTTTGTCACAGATTATATATATATATATATATATATATACTGTATATACAGTATTTATATGCAACAGGTGTCAGGATGTAAACTGCCACATAAATCTGTTTATCTGAGTCACTGTCTAGATGAGAGGGCCTCACAAGTTGGGGGGCAGGGGAGTGGAGGGTAACAAGAGGGTGAGCAGGATAAGCATCACAGAGTCATAATTCTAGGGGATTGTATACTTAAGGGTATACGATGGGGGAAATGGGTGTCATAAAAAGTAACATCTGGGTAGAATGCATGCCAGGAATGACAACAGTGTGCAGTAATAACAGTAGAGTGGAGCAGCATATGGGCCAATATTTGGGGAAGGTGGGGAGAAAGTCACACATTGTGGTGCACCTGGGAATGAATGATCTGGAAGGGAGGATGTACAAGACAGCTTCAGGGAAGTGGGAAAACTATGCAGCAAAGAGGGCACAATGGTAGCCTTCTCAGAAGTTCTGCCAGTGCCAAGGGCTAGTACAGACAGGAAGTGAAGAATCAGTGGCTTCAACGAGTGGCTGGGGGAATGGTGTGTGGACCAAGGGGTATGGATTGGTGGGGTACTGGGGTAGCACATGGTATAACACAGATCTTTATGCAGGGGATAGATTATACCTCAGCTGGGCAGGGTCACAGGTGTTGAAGCAGAAGCTGGGGGATTTCATCAATGAGAGGTATCATTTAAACTAGGTAGAGGAGGCACTGGAGCTGGGAATCACCAGGAGAGAGGGTCCCATTGACCTCCCCCCACCACAGGGATAGATATGACCTAAGGTGAAATAGGGGTTGGAGTGAAGGGTAAGGAAGCAGGAAGGATAGGAGAAGCATGGAGAATGGTTTCACTAAATACTAGGAGCTTGGGGAACAAGTTGTCAGAGTTGCAGGCTTTGATAGCAGAGAGGGAGGTGGACATAGCTGCCATTACTGAGATGTGGGTAACCAGGCACCATGACTGGGACCTAACCATCCCAAGGTACAAACTAGTCTGGAGGGATAGAGATAAAGAGAAGGCTGGGGGGGGGTTGCCATTTACATAAGGGAAGGGATCAGACATAATAGGGAGAAAGGGGAGGAGGGCAGGTTAGAAAGTAATCTGGCTGCACCTACATAGCCAGAAAGGGACCAAGATCTGTCTGGGGGTTGTTTATGGACCTCTGGCCCAGAAGGATGACATTGACAGGGAACTGGGGAAGCAGATACGGAAGCATAGTGGCAAAGAGAGCACAGTGTTGGTTGGGGACTTTAATCTACCACGGATAGATTGGAGCATCCCAGCAACCACTTACTTCAGTGAGCAGATCCTCCTGGAAGCATTCCAGGATGGCTTCCTTACCCAGAGGGTAATGGAACCAATGATGGAAGGGAATATACTAGACCTGGTACTGGAAGATGGAGAACAGGTCAGAGATGTAAGGGTGGAGGAACTTCTGGCAAGCAGTGGCCACTGCATAGTGTGGTTCTCTATCTGTCTGAGTAGGAAAGTAGCCACTGTAAAAACTAGGGTCCTAGACTTCAAAAGGGCAGACTTTGGTAGGATGGGACACATACTGGAAAGTCATATGTCAAACATACACTCAGAAATGGACACAGAACAAAAATAGGAAGTCATCAAGGCAGGACTGGCTGAAGCCACCAAAACTTGTGTCAAGAGCCACAGCAAGAAAGCCAGGACCAATAAACCAAGTTGGATGAGTAGAGAGGTTGTGGAGAAAGTGAGGGAAAAGAGGAATGTATTTTGGACCTACAAGAGATACAACAGGGAAGAAGACAGAGAAGAATATTTGAAGAAATCCAGAGAAGTGAGCAGAGTGGTAAGGGCAGCAAAGGTGGCTAGAGAACAGAGCTAAGCACAGGGGATCAAAGAAGGAGAAATGGATTTATTCAGATATATCAGAAAGAAGAGGAAGACCAAGGATCAAATTGTTAGGATCAGGAGGAGAAGTGGGTGGGTAGGAAAAGGGTGCTGAGCAGGCAGAAGTACTTAATGAATACTTCTGTTCAGTCTTCATCAAGGAGAGAGATGGGCCCCTACCTGAGAGGAAGGACGACGTGGGAGAGGTTGGGGGAGAAGCAACAACGGATGGGAAAATTATGGTGGAAAGGGTGAGGGACGGCCTTACATCCATGAAGGTGGACAAGGCACCTGTCCAGACAGAGTACACCCCAGGGTGCTAAGAGAGTTGCCAGAGGTCCTGGCAGGGCTATTGGTGGACCTGTTTAATACCTCTCTGAACTCAGGGTGCATGCCCAGGGAACTGGAGGGAAGCACATGTGGTACTTCTCCATAAGAGTGATTCCAAGGATGAACCGGAAAACTACAGACTGGTGAGCCTTACTGCAATTGTTGGAAAACTGATGGAGACAATCATCGAGGAAAGATTAGTGCAATTTCTTGGGGAGAACAATCTCCAGAACAGCAGGCAACATGGGTTTGTCTCAGGCAGATCCTGCCAGATGAAATTGGTTGATTTTTACAACTGGGTTACAAGGGCACTGGACGGGGGCATGCAGTGGTTGTCCTCTACCTGGATTTCAGCAAGGCCTTTGACTTGGTGCCACATGGTAGGCTGACCTGCAAGTTGAATAGTCTGGGAGCAGGGATGAAACTGGTCAGATAGGTCAAGAACTGGCTGCAGGGTAGACAGCAGAAGGTAGTAGTGGGGGGATCTTAACCCAGGGCAGTAACAAGTGGTGTACCACAGGGCTCAGTGCTGGGACCGGTACTGTTTAACATTTTCATAGCTGACATTGCAGTGAGGATTAAGAGCAAGATCAGTCTCTTCGCAGATGACACAAAGATTTCTGCTGAGGTAGATGGGGGGAAGGGAGCAAAAGTACTTCAAGAGGATTTGGCAAAACTGGTTGAATGGTCTCACATTTGGCAGCTTGATTTCAATGCTAAGAAATGCAAAGTGATGCATTTGAGAGGCAAGAACCCAGGACACAGTTACTGGCTGGAGGGTGTCCAAGTAACAAAATCCAAGGAGGAGAAGGATCTGAGAGTGCTGGTAACCAGGGAGATGAACAATTCTGCTCAATATAGGAAGGCAGCAGTGAAGGAAAACTGGATACTAGGGTGAATAGCAAGGGGGATGACTTCTAGGAGTGGAGAGGTCATCTTGTCCCTGTACAAGTCCCTGGTGAGACCGCGCCTAGAGTATTGCATGCAGTTCTGGCACCCCTACTTGAAAAGAGACATCAAACTACTGGAGGGGGTACAGCACAGGAAAACAAAAATGATCCTGGGATTGGGGGACAGACCATATGAGGAGAGACTGAGAGAGCTCAAAATGTATACCCTGGAGGAAAGAAAGGAGAGAGAGGATATGATTGAGACCTTTAAGTACCTGAAGATTTTGAATAGCGTAGACACCAGGTGTATGTTCAATCTGAAGGGTGGAAGGGAAACAAGGAGACACTCTATGAAATTGGAAGGGGGCTGGTTCAACAGGGAACTGAGGAGGTACCATTTCACAGAAAGGGTGATGGCAGGGTGGAATGCTCTGACAGAGGAAGTTGTATCGCTGCAAAGTATTGGGGGCTTCAAGAGGGGTGGAACAGATTAAAAGGAGATTACAAACCGGGAGGGTGGGAGATGGGGGACGGTGTATGAGGGGGCAACTGCAGTATAATGGACTGAAGTGCTGCACTTCAGAGACTAGATAGACTGAATGGCCTGTATCTGCTGGCAATTTCATATGTTTGTATGATCGAATAAATGGAGTATGATGTAATCACTATGGTAATAAATTTATTTATTACCATAGTGATTACATCATACCCCATTTATCCACACAGTGACTACGTTACCAACTCCCCCCCCCCATCGGCTGGCATTACTTTCATCTCACACATCATTTCAAAAACCCCAAACATCTCTTGCTATATTCCTCCTGCTCCTCTCTGGCCTGCCTGCTTTACTGCCCCACTGACAACCTGCCCCAGCTCTTTTATTAATGGACCACCTTCCCACCACAAGAATTTAAAGTCCTAGTTGTTGTTGCTCATTTTATTAACTACCCATGCTTCTATTGACCCAGCTACAGCCAGTCCTTGCAGCACCGCCTTGCCCACCATTTCTCCCACAGGTCCCACTCCCATTGACTTTATCAGCCACTGTCTCCCAGTGCTTACTCCTCAAAAACAACTTTCCAGAAAACAAATCAAGTCTAAGATTAGGCATTTGGCATGTACCCTACCTACTATCACTAAGTGGCACAATGATTTTTTTGTGAAAAACAAAATCCACTCAAAGTAAAACACCAATTAGCTGCTGTGCAGCAGCATCACTCCTAATATCATGATATGGCTCCTTAGAAATGCCGATAGTGATAGGGCTCACGAAAGCCAGAGGAGCACAAAGACATTAATGTCAATTCTGTAATCCTGTAAAAATCTAAGTGTATAAAAAAAATTGCTTCTTTTATTGTTTAATACTGTCTTGTGTCTCTCCACCCCCTTTAACCACCATGGAGCCATTGTATAAATACTGTCTGTACTGAAACCTGTATATAATTGCTTGTTCCATCTGTCTTCCTTGTACTTTGTTCTCCCTCCACCCCCTGTAAATGATGTGGAGCCTTTGCAAAAGAGTCTATGACTCAAAGGATTGTAATTCCGATTATACAGTAAATAAATAAATAAACAGATCCAGATTATTCTATTAATTTATAAAATAAAAATAAACTTAGTTTCTGAATAATCTATAACAGAAACTCCTACACTGTTGCAAAAATGAAATATGTGGGGGATGAGTGTGAGATAACTCATTTATCTTGTACAGTTGACAGTGACCTCTCATAACCCTCACTCGTGGCTCTGCGACTCATGAGGTTACTTGAGATAATTGGCAACTGTGCAAGATAAATGAGTTATCACATTATCGCCCTCTGCATATTCCTTATTTAGGCCATACGTGTGAGGATACAAAAAGGCAAATATTTTTGATATGCTAAGGGTGGTCAGACCTACATGTAGAATAAAGGATGGGGGAGTGTGTGTTATGAGAATTTTATGTGCACACGAGGTGTAGGATGCTACATAAACCCCAATGGTGAAGCCCAAGGGGTTTATCAAGGCATCCCATACCTAGGGTGTGCACTAAATTCTCATATGCACACTCCCCCATCTTTTTTTTTATGTAATTTGCTGGTGAGCAGTTTTTTCCAGCCCGAGTGCTGTGATCCACTGACACATACACCCGCATGCACACATGCAGACACACACACACAGACTCTCTATCTATCCCTCCTTTTCAATTCCCCCACCCATGGCACATTTAGTCTGGTTTTTGGGGGGCATACTGCTGCAGCCCACATATGTCAGCACTAAATGCAGCAGCAGTTTTGAACTCCTCCAGCTCTCACTACAGATTCCAGATCTGTCCCCAGTCCCTGACTCTGTCCCTCCTGTCCCTTAGCAACCTCACAACAGCACAGCAGCCTCCAGGTCCCACTTTAATCTTAATTATTTTTTTTTACAGTACTTCAAATCACAGTCACGAGGGATTGCGCTCATGTCTTGGTGTAGGGAGTCAGCCATGCTCCACTCCCACTGTCAGTGTGTGTCACCTGAAGCTGGTGAACTGCAGGATCAACCAGACACTTAAAAAAAAACAATGGCAATAGTAATGGTAGGATAAACCAGATAGCAAAAAATTGATTATGGAAAGGTAAGGGTCTTGTTGTAGCATCTCCTCGCTTATAAAGATATGGAGCCTCCATGCTTTAAGATTTGTTTAGCGCACCTACACAAACAATGGGAGCCAGTAAGGGAGCAATCACTTTTAACAAACTGAGCATGTGAATGCAGTAGAAACTGACTGGTTATTATGGCAAATATCAACAGACTGAACCCATTGAAAAAATTGATCACCAGTAATTATAGTGAGAATATTGCATTTATCCTCACTGTAGATAAATGTATCCACACAGTAGGTAGTGATTGTATCATTCAGAACTTGCATACTCTGCCTCAGTAGCTACTAGTACTAACCATATTCATATGTAAATAACTTTAAAACGAAAAATGATAGCATGGTATTGTGAGCACAAATGTTGTTCAGCACAAAATTATCTGTGAAATAAGTGGTGTTTCATTTATGGCTAACTTTCATTTTTTTGTATAATTATCAAAAAAATAGCAAAAAAATGCAATTTGTTTCACTTTTTCAACATACAAATGCAAATAACTTTAAAAAGAAAAATGATAGTATGGTACTGCGAGAACTACATTTGTTCAGCACAAAAATATCTACAAAATGAGTAGTGTTTCATTTATAGATACCTTTTAGTTTTTTTATAATTAGCAAAGAAACTGCAGAAAATTATTTTTTTTTTTACTTTTTGCAACAAACAAATGTGAATAACTGTCAAATAAAAAACGATACCATGGCACTGTGAACACAAAATTTGTTTAGCACAAAAATATCTACAAAATGAGTGGTGTTTCATTTAGAAATACCAGTTAGGGTTTTTATAATTAGCAAAAAAAATGCAGCAGAATTTTTTTTTTTACTTTTTGCAACAACAAATCAATATAACTTTAAAATGAAAATGGATAGCATGGTACTTTGAGCACAAATATTGATCATAGCAAAATATCTACAAAATGAGTGGTGTTTCATTTATAGATATCTTTTAGATTCTTTTATAATCAACAAAAAATGGCAAGAAATTATTTTTTTTCACTTTTTTGGAGCTATGACATAAATGGAATATGCAACCCCCTACTGGAAATATTGTCAATATTTTTATTCTTTTGTTGATTGACCTAATGACATCAGTTGTGGCTTTGCCACTCATGATGTTATTGGCTCAATTGGCATGTGAACAAAAGATATAGACAATATTTCCATTAGGAGGTTTGCGTATCCCTTATATATTTTCACCTTTCTGTCCATATAGTAATATTTCAATTTCCTTCCTTCCTTCCTTCATTCCTTCCTTCCTTCCTAGAAAAAGGCCATAGTCAACTTCAATTTGGCTTTGAGTTGGACCCTGAACATTTTGGTTGGGCTCTTCCACTTTGGATCCTAATGCTGTAATTTGCATAAGGTTAAACAGAATACAAATGGAAGGGGAGACTTCAGGTTAGCAATGAATATGAATTACTGTAGCATTGTATTGGCGGGTGCTGTTGGCATGCTTATGTTAGGGATTACTGCTTTTGGTGTTGTGACAGAGTCTGCAATACCCACTAAGACCACCACAGTCCAGCGTGAGTTACAATAATAGTTACTATTCATTGCAGAGCAAAAGACCTATAACCTGCTCTAGTCTCCATCTCTCTGCCTATCATCATGCCAATGATTATATTATCTCTTTTACTCCATAAATTTTACAGTAATGTTTTTCTGTTGTGATTATTTTTATCTCAGAGCAAGACTTTTCTGGTAGTCTTCTTTCAAAACAATGGTGAGCTCTAGAGAAGTGATCCTTTTTTCTGGAAAACAATGCTCTTTTTTTAAAAACAGCATCTTGGAGCCCTTTTCTGAAGGAAAGGTATTTCAAAACTGGTCATTCAGCTGCATTTCCTTGTCTTCTTGATAGTTTTTTTTTATCTAAATGAATGCCTGGAGCTTCTTTGTCCTTCTTCTTGGGCCAAGTATTCAGATGGGAAACAGCAATATTCCATTATGATGGTAATCCACACTCTAGTAGGGCTGGCATTCTCTCATAACGTACGTGGACAGCAATGCTGCAGTCTGGTTATATGATGACTAATACATTTGTTGAAACTAATAGGACAGTTTTGAATCTCATCAATATTTTCCTCTGACCATCAGTCCACATTCATAAGGGAGAGATTCCTATTTATGAATGCCCCTCATCTCATCTCATTCCAAGATAGTTTAAACATGGATATTGTTCTATATAACACTGATGCACCAAAACAAACATAGTCCAATGTCAGTCTGTCATGAATGGAACATTTTAAAGGGGCTCTTGTCTTTGTACCAGCTTTTGTCTTTGAGGAATTTATTTATTGAAGCACCTTTCATTCTTACTTTTACCTATGTTGTGGCTCACTGCCTCCCTCCCTCACTGTCTTGTTGACCTGACCAGAATGTAGTCATCAGTCACTTCAGAGTCCCAGTGTGCTCTCTCCTTGTTTTTTCACTACAGCTCCTGACTCACACATTGACTGGCCTCCTGATCTGGTCTTCTGGATCCCAACTCACACCCTCAGTTTCACTTGAACTCTTCAAAGGCTGCACTCTTCAAAGTTAAAAAAAGAAAGCTTTCTTTCAATTGGTTGAGACTATCTCAGTCCCAGCCAATTGCATGAAAGCTGGGACTGGATAGGCACTGATGTTGGTGGGGGGCAGAGGAAGGGGCACAGTGAGATGGCCACAGGCAACAAAGTCTTTACAGTCATGCAATTTAATTGTTGAGCAAAAAAAACAACAACAAACAAACAGGGGACAGCCTCATAACAACTGGCAAGCTGGGCTGCAGGGGTCACCGAAACAAGAATATTGGGCTAACAAAAAATTCATAGGAGTCACACATGTGACCCTTGGCAACTCCTAAATGACATCCTTGACTGCCTTTTTCTTCCACTTAACCTATGGGCTCTGATGATTCCATGACACACGTCATGATCACCAATGAATAGGGGCAAGTACACAGGTGGTTCCACACAGTCTGTGGCCTGACACTGGGGGAATATGGTCCAGTGCTGACCAACTTACTGTACTTCCACCTAGGGATAAGTAGGCATGTATTCTGTTTGTTGACAAGCAGACTGTATCCTGACCCAGGAGGGGGAATCCTGCAAGTACTGTGCCAGTTATTGTCAGGCTGTGAACAGACACTGTGGAATGGGAGCAGGGGCACTGTTGTACACAGGAAGACTGTGAACTGATACTGGGGGGCTGGAAAAGTGCACCGGTGGTAGTAGTTGTAGTAGTAAATCATTTTTATTCATAAGAATAATGAAATACCATCAATTCAGCAAAGCTAATTTTTAATGAAGTTCCAAGCTAAGTAAAGTGCATAAGTTACACATATACACATCAACAATATATTATATAAACAGAATTTCATTTTCATTTCATTTTTATTTTTATACTTGTTAGCAAATTGAGCAAACTGTTCATTTTCACATGCAACAAGTTGACAAATAAACAGTAAAGACATACAAAACATTAGTAAAAAAACATACAGACTATAATATCAAAACATAAAAATGACATATAAAGTGCAGTATTATGTTAGGAACCACAATTACAGTCAATCAAACTATTCAACCATTTAGCAAGCCTATTCTGGAACATTCAAACTGTTCTAATATTAGTAACTTCAATTGTAATACCATTAAAACAATTAATTGACCTGTATATTACTGACCTCTAACCAACTTTTTTTTTTGTATAGAGGGATTCAAAATAAACCTTTGGACTGAGACCTTGTTTCAAGATAACTTTGCTGTAGGGGAATGAGATCCTGAATCACCTTGGGAAGTAAACCCTGGGTTCTTTTATATGCAAAAACTCCAAGCTTTAACTTTATCCTATCCAAAAAAGAAGTGCAATTAGCTTCCCTTAACAACACAAAATGGCATGTGCTTATTGGGAGACCTGTCATAAAGCATAACATACTACTATAAGTTACCTGTAGTTTCTGTAACATTTTGTCATTTGTGTCAGAATAAATCAAGAGACCATAGTCAAATGCACTTAGCAAAAGACTGTGACCAAGAAGTCTACAAGATTCAGGGATGAGAAAGGTTTTAATTCTAAATAGTATTCTAATCCTCTGATGAATTTTTGTGATAGTCTTGGCCACCTGTAAATCAAATGAGATCTGAGAGTCTAAGGTCACCCCCAGGCAGTCAAAACTATCCACCAGTTCAATTTGGTTCCCCACTAAATCAGTAATCTGAACATTTATATCTCTATGTTTCCTGGGACCAGTAAAGACCATACATTTGGTTTACCCTGAGTTAAAAACAAGATGATGAGAAGACAAGCACATTCTAAAAGTTTCAAAATCCAAATGAACTTTGAGTAACGCTTCATCTGGTATAATTCCTTCTGACAAAATTACTGCATCATCTGCATACATGATTAAGCTGGACCCTACACAGGTAGGAGAGGTAGCATTCACAAAAAGGAAGAGCAAAAAAGGGCCCAAGATTGAGCCTTGTGGTAACCCACAAGATATCTGGTGGGAATCAGAACAGGCCTGACGAATGATTGTTTTATGCTCCCTATTTTTAAGGTAACCTCCTATCCATGAAATTACATCCTTAGAAAGATAGACCTCATTCAGGACTTTCAACGACAATGCATGATCAACTAAATCAAAAGCCTTGGTGAGGTCCACGAAAATTGCAGCGATGGAGCACCCCAAATCAAGGGAGCTCCGTAAGCTGTTCGTGAATAAACAATCACATTAAATACAATTCAAAAACAACAACAGCAGTGGTATAGACCTCATAACACTCTTTAAAGTGCATTACAGTGATTACAATTAGTAGCTTGTTGGACCACATCATACACCAGTTGTTAATTTCCAAAATATTAATTTTGACCCCAGAGCATCTTAAATAAGAAGGGGAATGATCCCACTGGGAGGCTCCCCTAAAAGGAATAGAGGATCTCCCAATGTTTAGGTTACAGTTACAAAAAGCAAATTGAGTTCCCTGTGAGGTCCTCAGGACCTTTCTAAGATCCCTAATCTCAAATAAACCAGCAATATAGTCTGGAACCTTATGTCCCCGGACCTTAGACATAAAATGAAGTAAATGTAAATTTTTTCTCAGAGATGATTTAACCCAATTTAGCTCATTAAATAGAATGCACCAATGAGTTCTATAGTGTACATCCAAAGTAAAATGGGCCAGTGTGTGAAACATCAGATCCACTTTATTTAAAAGTGTTCCGAAGGCCCCTCCATAGAGTAAATCTCCATAATCAAAAACTAGCAATTGCACAGAATTAACAATGTTCTGACAACAAGCAGTCTGTAACTTGGTACTATGTGGGACAGGGGTCCAGTGCTGACCAACAAACTGTACTGGTGACGAGCAGACTTTGATCTGATTGGGGGGAAGGAAAGTGCACTTCTTGTAACAGGCACACTGCGACTTGACACTAGGGAGATGGGAAAGTACACCGCAGGTTACATGCTGACTGTGCCCTGACATGGGGTGGTGGAAGTGCTCTGCTGTTGCCCAGCAGACAGTAACCCCACCTGGGGAGGGAGGCTAGTGCACTGTTGATGATGGTAGTGTGTGACTTGACAGTTAGGGTGGAGTGAGGTGCTCCGGTGGTGACCAGCAGAATGTGACATAGCACAGAGGAGGGAAATCAAGTGCACTGTTGGTGACTGACACACTGTAGCCTGACATGGTGGAGTGGGCAAGTATACCAGAGGTGACAGATACACTGTGGCCTGATATTACAAGGAATGATCCAGTGGTGCCATGCACACTGTGACTTGACATGGGGGAGGAATGGTCCAGTGCTGACCATCAGACTGTACTTCCATCTGGGGATGGGGAGACGTGCTCTGTTGCTGACCTGCAGACTGAGACCTAGTCAGAGGAGGGGTGTCTGGCAAGTGCTAAGGTGGTGACCAGCAGACTGTGACCAGACACTGTGGAGGGGGAGGCAAGTGCACCAGCTGTGACCAACAGACAGTAACCTGACAGGGGTTGGGAGTGTTTTGAGTGATCACTGGCAGATTGTTACCTGACCTGGGGGGGGCAAGTGCACCTGGGGTGACAGGCAGAGGGTGCCCGGTCAATTTGGGGTGGAAGTGCTCTAGTGTTGATTGGCACACTATGATATAACACTGGGAAAGGGGAGTCAAGTACATCGGTGTCAAGTGGCAGACTATGGCATGACACGGGAAGGTCAATGGTGGTGTCCCACAGACTATGACCTGACCTGGGGGAGAACTGCTCCAGTGGGGATTGACAGACTGTTACCTGACAGAGGGTGGAAGTGTTCTGGGTGGTGACTGGCAGAGTGTGACCTGACTGGGGGGGCAAGGGGCCAGTGGCAGTGAACTGATAGTTACAGGCAGACTGTGACTTGACACAATGGGTGGTGGGGAGAACACATGCACTGATGGTGATAGGCAGACTGTTACCAGACACTGGGAAGGGGGAGCAAGTACACCACTGGTAATAGGTACCTTGTGACTTGACACTCAGGAGATGGGAAAGAG
Source organism: Neoceratodus forsteri (assembly GCA_016271365.2). NCBI lineage: Eukaryota > Metazoa > Chordata > Ceratodontiformes > Ceratodontidae > Neoceratodus > Neoceratodus forsteri. Next base: position 1,608,763,400 of record CM057449.1, read on the forward strand.
TGCCGCTGATTACAGGCAGACTGTGCTGTGAAAAGGGGGGAGGGTGGAAGTACTTTGCTATTGACCAACAGACTGTGACCCGACCTGGGGGGGCAAGTGCACCATTGGAGAGGATAGACTATGACTTTGACAGCTGGGGGGTGGAGTGCTCTGGTGGTGACCGGCAGAAAGTTGATGCAATAGAGGGGAAGGAGAATGCACTGGTGGTGACAGGCACTCTGAAGCCTGACATGGTGGGGGTGGGGCCAAGGGCACCAGTGGTGATAGGCACACCATGGCCTGACATTGATGGGGGGTGGGCAAGTGCACCAGTAATGCCACACAGACTGTGACCTGACACTGTAAGGGGGGAAGAAATTCATCCCATGATGACCAACAGATTGTAGTTCTACTGGAGTTGTGGGGGGGCATGTGCTCTGGTTGCTGACTGGCAGACTGTGACCTGACGAGGGGTTATAGAAAGGCTACGCTGGTGACTAGCAGATTGTGTCCAGACACTGTGAAAGGGAGGCAAGAGCACCAGTGGAGAATGGCAGACTGTAACCTGACAGGGGGTGGCAGTGTTCCAGGTGGTGACCGGCAGACTGTGAGCTGACCCAGGGGGGTGAGGCCAGTGCACTGGCAATGACAGCAGACTATGAGCTGACATGGGATGAGGGGGCAAGTGCACCAGTGGAGATCAGCAGACTGTGACCTGAGATGGGGGGGTGTTCCAGCTGGTGACTGGCAGACTACAAACAGACTGGGGAGGGGACACTGCAACTATAGCTACAGGCAGAATGTGACCTAACATGGCAGATGGTGGTGGTAGGGCACGTGCACTAGTGGTGACATGAAGATTGTAAAGTAACACTGGGGAGGGGGACTTGCACTGGTCCTAACCATCAGATTTTAAGCTAACCCTGTGGAGGGGCAGTGCACCAGTGGTGACAGGCACACTGTGGCCTCACATGGTGTAGAGTGGGGGCAATTACAACAGTGATGCACCACAGACTGTCACCTGACTTGCAACAGTGGTGCACCGAGGACTGTAACGTGGCACTGTGGGGGACAGGGGTCCAGTGCTGACCAACAAACTGTAATCCCACCTGGGGATAGGGGGTTATATGCTGTGTTACTGAGCATCATTCTGTGGCCTGACATGGAGGGGAAGCAAGTGCTATGGTGGTGAGAGGTTAATGGAGCCTGACAAAGGGGAGTGCACAAGTGGTGACCATCGCATTGTAGCGTGACACTGGGAAGGAGAGGCAAATGCACCAGTGGATACAGGTAGACTGTAACCTGGCATGGAGGGGGAGGCTCCACTGTCAACCAACAGACTGAAACCTGACCTGGGGAGGGGGGCTAGTGTCTTTGTTATTGACAGCAGACCATGAGCCAACCTGGGGTGAGGGGACAAGTGTAACAGTGGTGACCAGCAGACTTTGATCTGATGGAGGTTGCTCTGGGTGGTGAACAGCAGACTGTGACCTGATCTGGGGTGGGGGCCAGTGCAGTGATGGTTACAGGCAGACTGTGCTGTGAAAAGGGGGGGTGGAAGTACTTTATTATTGACCAACAGACTGTGGACCACCTGGGGCACCATTGGAGAGGATAGACTATGACTTTGACAGCTGGGGGTGGAGTGCTCTGGTGGTGACCAGCAGAAAGTTGATGCAATAGAGGGGAAGGGGAATGCACTGGTGGTGACAGGCACTCTGAAGCCTGACATGTTGGGGGGTGGGGGCCAAAGGCACCAGTGGCGATAGGCATACCGTGGCCTGACATTGATGGGGGTGGGCAAGTGCACGAGTAATGCCACACAGACTGTGACCTGACACTGTAAGGGGGAAGAAATTCATCCCATGATGACCAACAGATTGTAGTTCTACTTGAGTTGTGGGGGGGCATGTGCTCTGTTGCTGACTGGCAGACTGTGACCTGACCGAGGGGGGTTATAGAAAGTGCTACGCTGGTGACTAGCAGATTGTGTCCAGACACTGTGAAAGGGAGGCAAGAGCACCAGTGGAGAATGGCAGACTATAACCTGACAGGGGGTGGCAGTGTTCCAGGTGGTGACCGGCAGACTGTGAGTTGACACAGGGGGGTGAGGCCAGTGCACTGGCAATGACAGCAGACAATGAGCTGACATGGGGTGAGGGGGCAAGTGCACCAGTGGAGATCAGCAGACTGTGACCTGAGATGGGGGGGTGTTCCAGCTGGTGACTGGCAGACTACAAACAGACTGGGGAAGGGACACTGCAACTATAGTTACAGGCAGAATGTGACCTAACATGGCAGATGGTGGTGGTAGGGCACATGCACTAGTGGTGACATGAAGATTGTAAAGCAACACAGGGGAGGGACTTGCACTGTCCCAACCATCAGATTTAAGCTAACCCTGTGGAGGGCAGTGCACCGGTGGTGACAGGCATCAGGCCTCATGGTGTAGAGTGGGGGCATTACAACAGTGATGCACCACAGACTGTCACCTGACTTGCAACAGTGGTGCACCCAAGGACTGTAACGTGGCACTGTGGGGGGACAGGGGTCCAGTGCTGACCAACAAACTGTAATCCCACCTGGGGATAGGGTTATATGCTGTGTTACTGAGCATCATTTTGTGGCCTGACATGGAGGTGGAAGCACGTGCTATGGTGGTGAGAGGTTAATGGAGCCTGACAAGGGGGGGGGAGTGCACAAGTGGTGACCATCGCATTGTAGCGTGACACTGGGAAGGAGAGGCAAGTGCACCAGTGGTTACAGGTAGACTGTAACCTGGCATGGAGGGGGAGGCTCCACTGTCAACCAACAGACTGAAACCTGACCTGGGGAGGGGGGCTAGTGTCTTTGTTATTGACAGCAGACCATGAGCCAACCTGGGGTGAGGGGACAAGTGTAACAGTGATGACCATCAGACTTTGATCTGATGGAGGTTGTTCTGGGTGGTGAACAGCAGACTGTGACCTGATCTGGGGTGGGGGCCAGTGCAGTGATGGTTACAGGCAGACTGTGACCTGACTTGGTGGGTGGTGGGGGGGGCAAGTGCACTGTTAGTGACAGGCAGACTGCGGCTTAACACTGGGGAGGGGAACATGCACTGGTCATGAACGTCACTCTCTGAGCTGACCTTGGGAGGTGGGGACAGTGCACCAGTGGTGACAGGCACACTGTCACCTGACATGGTGTAGTGTGAGGGTAATTGGAATGGTGGTGATCAGCAGAATATGAGCTGACACTGGGTGGGGGGAGGGGGAAATGGTTCATTGCTGACCAACAGGCTGTAGTTCCACCTGGGGATGGAGGAGCATGTGTTCTGTTGCTGACTGGCAGACTATGACCTGACCTGGGTAGGGTGTTCTGGGAAATGCTACAGTGGTGACCAGCAGACTGTAACCAGACACTGTGGATGGGGAGTCATTGTAATGGTGCTGACAGTCAAACTGTGACCTGACACAGGGGAAGGGGAGGCAAGTGCACTGGTGGTGACTGACAGACTGTAAGCTGACAGTGGGTGGAAGTTTTCTAAGTGGTGACTGGCAGACTGTGACCTGACATGGAGGGGTGCTGCAATTACAATGGTGATGACAGCCAAACTGTGACCTGATAGTGGGGGAAGGGGCACATTCACTGGGGGTGACAGGCAGACTGTGCCCTGTCAGTTGGGGGGGTGGGAGTGCTCCAGTGTTGAATGGCACACTGTGACATAAAACTGGGGAGGGGGGTCAAGTGCATTGGTGTCGTTCTGCAGTCTATGACATGACATGGGGGCTGACAAAGGTTGTGTCCCGCAGACTGTGACCTGACCAAAGGAGAGAAGTGCTCCAGAGGAGATAGGCAGACTGTAATCTAAATGGGGTGGGAGTGTTCCAAATGGTGACTGGCAGAATTTTACCTGACCAGTGGATGGGGGGCCAGTGGACCGATAGTTACATGCAGACTGTGACCTAACACAGTGGGTGGTGAGGAGGACAAGTGCACTGATGGTGACAGGCAGACTAAGACATGACACTGTGAAGGGGGGGAGTACAGGTCATCAGTGGTGACAGGCAGACTGTGATCTGATGGGTGTTTGGATGCTAGTGCACCACTGATGACAGGCACAGTGTGACTTGATACTCAGTTGATGGGAAAGTACACTGCTGATTGCAAGCAGACTGTGCCTTTAAAAGGCAGGAGAGTGGAAGTGCTCAGCTGTCAAACAACAGACTGTAACCTGACCTGGGGGCAAGTGCACCGTTGGTAAGGGTAGACTTTGAGTTGACACTTGAGGGGGTGGAGTGCTCCAGTGGTGACTGGCAGAATGTGATGTAACACAGGGTAGGGTGGTGCACAGGTGGTGACAGGCACACTGAAGCATGACATGGTGGGGGGGTGTAGGAGCCAAGTTCAAACACTGTAGCCTGATGTTGTGAAGGGGCGGGTGCACCGGTGGTGTCATGCAGACTGTGATCTGACACTGGAAGAGGGGGAGAATTGGTTCAGTGCTGTCCAACAGACTGTAGTTCATCCTGGGGTTTGGGGGGCATGTGATTTGTTGTTGACTGGCAGACTGTGACTTGACTGTTGTGTGGGGTTCCAGCAAGTGCTATGGTGGTGACCTGCAGAATGTGACCAGACACTGTGGAAGGGGAATGACTGCACTAGTGTTGACAAGCAGACTGTTACCTGACATGGGGGGGGAAGTGCACCAGTGAAGAATGGCAGGCTGTAACTTGACAGAGGATGGCTGTGTTCCAGGTGGTAACCAGCACACTGTGACCTGATCAGGGGGGACCAGTGCACCGGTGGTGATGGCAGACTTCAATCCAACATGGGGTGAGGGGACAATTGCACCAGTGGAGACCAGCAGACCATGACTTGAGGTTGTAGAGTGTTCTGGGTGGTGATTGGCAGACTATAACCTGCCAGGGGGGCACTGCAATAATAGTTACAGATAGACTGTAATACAACACAATGGGTGATGGGGGGACACGTGCAATGACAGTGACAGACAGATTGTGGTGTAACATGGGGGAAGGGGACTTCTACTGGTCATGACTCTCAGATTGTAATCTGGCCCTATGGGGGGGGGCAGTGCACCAGTGGTGACAGGCACACTGTGCCCTCACATGGTGTAGAGTAGGGGCAATTGCAACAGTGGTGCACCACATACTGTGACCTGACTTGCAACAGTGGTGTACCACAGACTGTATTCTGACACTGTGGGGACAGTGGTCTAGTGCTGACCAACAAACTGTAAACTGTACATCCATCTGGGGATGGGGGGCACGTGCTCTGTTGCTGAGCTTCATCCTGTGAGCTGGCCTGGGGGGGGGAGTGCTATGGTGGTAATAGGTAGACTGTAGCCTGACATGGTGAGAGGGAGTAATGGCCACCACACTGTGACATAACACTGGGAAGAAGAGGCAAGTGCACCAGTGGTTACAGGCAAACTGTGATTTGGCATGGAGGGGGAGGCTCCACTGTCAACCAACAGACTGTAACCCAACTTGAGGAGGGAGACCAGTGTACTGTTAGTGATGGCAGACTGTTAGCCAATCTGGGGAGAGGAGACAAGTGCAACAGTGGTGACCAGCTGACTTTGACCTGATGGGAGGGTGTGTGTGTGTGTGCTCCGGGTGGTGAACAGCAGGCTGAGACCTGATTGGGGGGGCAGTGCACTGATAATTACAAGCAGACTGTGACCTGACACAGTGGGTGGTGGGATGGGGGTCAAGGGCACCAGTACTGACAGGCAGACTGTGACGTAACACTGGGAAGGGAACATTCACTGGTCATGACTGTCACACTGTGAGCTGACCCTGGGGGTTGAGGACAGTGCACTGGTAGTGAGAGGCACACTGTCACCTGACATGGTGTAGAATGTGGGCAATTGCAACAGTGGTAATCAGCAAAATATGATGTGACACTGGGTGGGGGGAGGAGGAAAGGGTTCAGTGCTAACCAACTGACTAGTTCCACCTGGGGATGAAGGGGCATGTGCTCTGTTGCTGACCGGCAGACTGTGACCTGACTCGGGTGGGGTGTTCTGGCAAATGCTCCAGTGGTGACAAGCAGACTGTGACCAGACACTGTGGAGGGTGATCGGCAGAGCTTGAAATGACATGGGAGTGGGGTGACAAATACTACACTGCTGTCTAGCAGTGTTCACATCTGTATGGGATATGACAGGATAGGGAAGCTCAAGACGTACCATGACATATTGTCTTTGATGACTCATAACAAGAGGTGCCACATATGTGATCTGTAGTAACTCTGATTATTGTGTCCTTATATGTGGGTTTGATGTACTTTTGATGCTATGTGTCTGATAATCATGTATCAGAACAGTCATCAGACTTAAATCAGCAACCTGGCATTTATGAAATGTACCACCACTTCTTTTTTCAGCTTAATCATGTGCTCTGATAATTCAGTAGCAGATTACATGGCTGCCAATGAACAGTGGTAACTTGAATACACAGTCAGCAATGTATATGACAGCTTAGAACTTGAGTCAGGTGCATGGATTGATTGTACCACATCTGGTAGCAGACGCAGACACTTTGCAAACTTCATTTTGTACTGCATCAAAATGGATGGTTCAAACCACCATTACTCAAAATGACAGGAGCACAAATCACTGTATTTGCTAGAACCTTACCAATCTGATCATTTTGTACTGACAAATCTATAGTTTTTCACAACTTGAGTATGTGTGGATCTTTTGGAAAGGTAAATAAGGAAAACCGATCCTTATGATTTGTTACCAAAATTTCCAGCAACACCGCAAGAAGGCATAACTACAGAAAAGTTCCACTTCTTTTTGATGCAGTACAAAAAAAGTAAATATCTGGTCCAAAAATAACAGTTGTTATTAACTCTAGCAAAGTTAGACCACTATAATGACCAAATGTCAATATAACTGACAGAAAATTAGCGAGCAAATGTGGTAAAATGTCAGAGAAGCATCTGTTAGTGGGACACAGAATATAGAAAGCATTCATTCATTATGTACACACAACATAAAGCAAAATTATAGCTATAGCAACCCTTCAGAGCAATAACAGTGCACTGAAAATTTAATATATCACTTGCACATCAGGCTACATATAAAAAAATAAAGCCAGTCAACAGAACTTTGTAAAGATGCAAGAATGGGTATCAGTCACATAAAAACAGTAAACTGAGTTAATTTTTTTATTCACTGTTATGTTAGGAAAAACACAGGATGGAGCTCAGCACATGAATTAGCAGGACACAGAATACAGAAAACATATTTATTATGAACACACAATGTAACGTCCAATTATAGATATAGCAGCCCATCAGAGCAATAACAGTGAACTGAAAATTACATATAACACTTGTACATCAGGCTGCATATTAGAAAAGAAATGTAACTCAAGATACAGAACTTTGTAAATGAGTAAGAATGGGTGTCACTCACATAAAACATTAAATGGTGTTAGTTTTTCTATTTAGCATTATTTTGAGAAAAGCACACAATGAAGTTTATCAAATGAACAAAAGACGTTCCCGCAAACTGAAAGAGTGGTGCCAGGACTATGACAATAGGCATATCAAGAGCATACATCACTTCTGGCCCAGAGGCCTGATCCTGCCTCAGTGAAAATGCACATCTCAGTCAGATGCAATAAATGCTTTAAAAAACAAATAACACATGGCATGGGAATAAATCCACAGACACGTGTTAAATCAAAACCCTGGCTGTGGCATGCCGAGTAGACAATTTCACTGACTCAGCATCGGGAGTCCCTCTTTATTTTTTGAGTCTTTCTGGATCTTCCCTCATGTTATTTTCCCCCTTTCTTAATGTCCAGTCTTTCACAAATCTTAGACTAATCTTTGAAGAGACAGAACTTCCCCAGGACCACAACCCCATTATTACAGTTAAAATGTTGAAAAGGACAAGCCCTAAGACGGATCCCAGCACCACTCCTTGGCAACCCCATTACCTTTCAATGTTCCCTGTTTAGGACTATACTCATGGATCTCGCACAGAGCCATTTTCTTATCCGCTGTGTCATCTTATTCTGCACCTCACAAGTTCCCAACATACTGACTAACTGTAGTCCAAGAAGAAAGAGCACAACACAAGTCTTCAGCTTTATAGCTAATTTTATTGCCAAAGTGTTCATGGCCAGGAACCCAAGCGCTTCGGCTGTATAGCCTTCAAAGGGGTATGACTCAGTGTCATACATCTAGTGTTTATAAACAAAATCTGACCTCATCAGTAATTGACATTTTCTGATTTTTTCATAGTTATATAGACACCACTATTTTATTATTTTAAACAAATTATTTACAAAAACACATATAAAAAGAATACATTTTCACCATACATATGTTCAATTGTTCACACTTTTATGAATATGTAACTTTTCTTTTCGTCCTGGGGAAGGTGAAGAAGAAGGAAGGGGGAAGATGGAAAAGTAAATTAAAGAGTGAAAGGATGAGGGAAAAGGAAAAAGGGAAAGAGAGAAGAAAAATGTACCAGAAAGAAAAGGAGGAAATGGGGGGGGGGGGATAGATAGGCTAGAGGTAGAAAGAGAGGGAAAGGGGAAAAAAGAAAGGATGCAATAGTTTGGTGGTGCTTCTGGAACTTTTAAGAGAATTTACATGCATGTCCCGTATAGAAAGAGAGAGTAATAGATCTGTGTAGAACCAGGAAGATGTCAAGATGTGATCACCCTAAGTCTACTTCCATCCACAATGTGGTAGAAGGAACCATTTTTAGGCTGGGGATCCACAGACATTCATTCATCAGGTGATCTGTAAGAGAAAGAAAGATAGAAATGAATTAATAAATCATCCAGTGCACACAGTAGATGCATGAGTAGTATAATCTCTCTAATACTACTTCTTTTCTTTTAGAAAGGACTTTAAGTCCCATTGATCATTTATCCATAAGGTTTCATAGACCCTAACTTGAAGATCCATCTACTTTTCTTTTTCAGTAATTCATTAGTTCTATCACCACCATATCTCAGGGTTTGTCGCCAGTCTATTCCCATGAATTTAAAACTTTTTGGGTCAGAATTATGTTTTTGTGCAAAGTGTAGACTAATAGGGGTATCTGTTTTTCCATTTATGATATTCCTAACATGTTCTTGAATTCTCCTTTTGAGAGCCCTTGTTGTGCGTCCTACATGTAGTTGGTTGCACCCACACCATATGGCATAAACAACAAATGTTGTGTCACAATTAATAAATTCCTTCATTGTGTATTTTTCTCCATTTTGTGGGTGAGTAAATTCAGATCCTGTGTTGCAGTAACAGCAGATACTACAGCTTTGACATTTAAAGCTTCCTTGTGGTTTTATTCTTATCCATGTATTTTTTTCAGGCTTATTAATCTACTCCTGATTAGCTTATCTTTTAAATTCTGTCCTCTTGAAAAAGTAATTCTTGCTGTTTCTCCTACCACTTCTTTCAATTTTACATCAGAATGTAGTATGTGCCAATTCCTGTATACAACATTCCCTATCTGCCCAGACCAGTTGTTGTATTCAGTTACAAATGTTACAGGTACATTCAAATTTGCTTGTTCTTTCTTTTTTTCTTCTAATAACTCCTCTCTCCTTCTACTTACTGCATTAGTCAATGCGTGAGTGAGGAGATCATTATTGTAACCCCTATCTAAAAATCTCTTTCTTAGTTCTTCTGCTTCCTTCCAAAAGTTTAAATCATCAGAACAATTCCTTCATAGTCGTAGAAATTGTCCATAGGTTATAGAGTCTTTAAAGTTTTTGGGATGTGCACTATCAGCCCTGAGTAATGAATGAGTTCATTGCTGTTGGTTTTCTATGATTTTTTATAATAATAGACTTTTCAGGCTTTAGAGGTTTTTGTAAGGTGAAATCCAAGAAATCTATACTTTCAAAACTGATTTTGAATGTGAATTTCACATTAATATTGTTGTTATTCAGCCATTCTACAAATTGTTCTGCCTTTTGTTTCTCCCCTTTCCACACTACCAAGATGCCATCAATAAAGCGTGTTCACAATATTACATTCTCTAGATAAGGGTTTGTGTTTTGAAAGATTGTAATTTTTTCCCATTTGCCTAAAAATAGGTTTGCATAAGATGGGGCTCTACATGCACCCATTGCTGTCCCCCTTATCTGTCTGTAATGATCTCCAAAAAAATCAAAATTATTATGGCTCAGAATAAAGTGGATTACTGAGTGTATGAAATCTACAGGAATTGCATCTATATTTTCACCTTTCTCCAGAAAATATTTACAGGCACTAAGTCCATGTTCATGCACTATCTGAGTATACAGGGATTCTGCATCAATGGTTAATCATAACATATCATCTGTCCACTGAATTTCTTTAAGTTTATTTAAGACATGTGTAGTGTCTTTCATGTAAGATGGAAGTTTAACTGCTTCTTTCTATAAAACGAAGTCTACAAATACTCCAGGTTTTTCTGTTAGTGAATCAATGGATGAAATGATTGGTCTACCTGGAGGGTTCTTCATATTTTTATGAATCTTGGGTAGTATATAATAACAAGGTAGGAAGGGATTCTCATTCCATATAAACTGTAATTCTTTCTCTGTAATTTCTCCTTGTCTCACTGCTTCCTGTAATAATAAACTTAATTCAGTTTTGTACTGAAACAAGGGGTTACTTTTTAACTTTTCATAGTTTAATGAATCATTTAGTAAGTTTGATACAATAGAAATATAGTGACTTCTATCTAGAACAACAATATTGCCCCCTTTATGTGCTGATTTTATTACAATATAATTTTCTACCTGCAATTCTTTAAGGGCTTGTATCTCTGTAGCTGATAGATTTTTATCCCTAGGTTGACCTGCTTTATCCATAATTACTTCTATTCCACTTAAAACAACTCTTTCAAAAGTAGAAATGGCTGGATTAAATACATATGGTATAAAGTCAGATGGTGGGGAAAATAGCTTGTTCCTTTGTGATTTTATATCAGAGTCAATACTTACAGTGGTGGGACTTGAACCCATTGAGCCTTCAAAGTTTTCTTCCATAATATTAACTACATAATCAATGTCCTCCATAGAATTTTGAGTCCCAATATTCACTTCTATATTGGAATCAGATGGTGCAGGGAGAGTTTGTTCCAGCAATATAGGTACTAAGTAAGCCATGTTTTCTTCTTGTTCCTCTAAATTCGATTTCCTAGAAAAGAATGCTCTCAGTCTGAGTTTCTGAAAAAGTTTAAATAAATCAACTTGTACCTGAAATTGATTTAAACTGGGTCTTGGGACAAAAGAAAGGCCATGTTTTAAGAGCTTGATTTGTTCATTAGAAAGTTCTTTTTTTGATAAGTTCACTATTTGCTGTTCTTGCCCCGGCCTCTCCCTCTGCCCTTGGGATTCCTTTTGTTGATTGTAGGGTCTTCCTCCTCTCTTTCCTCTCCTGGTCCTTCTGAATCTTCTTTTCTTGAATCTTGGGTATCTTGTTCTTGATTCTGATCTAAAAAAGGACTCCGATCTCTGTTATCACTTCCTCTTCTTCCTGAGAAATGCACTCTGGTTCTACTCCTACTTCTGCTTCCACTCCTATTCCTAAAATTGCTTTTCTTCCAGTTCAGCACTCTATCACTTTCATAATCATTCTGATCACATTGTAATTTCTTCTGTTTTCTAGTAATGAGAACTTTTTTATATTTAGTTAATTTATCTTTCATTTGTACATCCAACTCTTTAAACATTACTGTCTCTTTAAATGTCAAAACTTCTTTCTTTCTTTGCTTGTTCAATTTCTATTTCAAGTTCTGTATGTTTTTGTATGTCAGCCTTGATAATTAATTCTATGAATGACTTAGAGCAAGTAGAGGCTGCTGCTAACCATTCTTCTTTAAGTGGAAAGTTTTCATAGCCAGAAGAGGGTAGTACATTAATTCTGAGCCCTCGTGGTGCTTGCCCTTTTCAAGATATTGCTCTAAAGTAATAATATTATAAGTGATGTCCAGCTCCTTTTTAAATAATTTTTCTAGTTTGAAAAAAATATTTTTAACATCACCTGATGTAGATTTTTCTCCAAAGAGCCTGTTACTCGCTCTGCTTTTCCTTGTAGCCCAGGTGTCCGTGTGTTCCCAATCAAAGCTTGATCTGACGTCTTCAGTAGTCCCTTCATGCATTATGCATGCAGCAGTTGCTGGAATATAATTCTTTGAGATACCACAATATTGTGAAGTGCCACGAAGGGATGAGGTGAAGGAAAACCTCCTGGCCCGTTTTTTTCAGCAGTGCTATTGTCAATCGTATCTCCTGAAGATTAAAGCGCTATCAGCTTTTCCATATGCTGCTTCAAATAGGTGATGATTTTTCCATTCAAAAGGAGAAAACAACAGTGCACTGCTACGGGAAAGAGTACACTTTGCAGAGGTTGTCAGTCTTTGGCTGTTTTGGTCCAAAACATAGGAGCACACTGCGAGTTATCAGCTTCAACCTTATAGTCCAGGTGTCAGAGTGTTCCTAATCAAAGCTCAATCCTGACATCTTCGTCAGCCCCATCATGCATTCTGCATGCCGCAATGGCTGAAAAATAATTCTTGGGGATGCCTCGATAGTACAGGATGAAAGAAAGCCTCCCGGTCCTTCTGGCAATATTAAAGTAATTTAAACCCTCTGGAGATTAAAGCCTTACATTACCAGCTTCTCCATGTGCTGCTGCATACAGGTGCAAATGTTCAATTCAAAAAGGAGAAAAGCAGCGCACTGTTGTGAGGGGGGTGCTCTCTACAGAGGTTGCAAAACCTGTGAATTCAGTAGTCCAAGAAGAAAGAGCACACCACAAGTCTTCAGCTTTATAGCTAATTTTTATTGCCAAAGTGTTCACGGCCAGGAACCCAAGCACTTCGGCTGTATAGCCTTCAAAGGGGTATGGCTCAGCGTCATACATCTAGCGTTTATAAACAAAATCTGATGTCATCAGTAATTGACATTTTCTGATTTTTACATAGTTATATAGACACCACTATTTTATTATTTTACACAAATTATTTACAAAAATACATATAAAAATAATACATTTTCACCATACATATGTTCAATTGTTCAGACTTTTATGAATATGTAACTTTTCTTTTTCGTCCGGGGGGGGGAGAAGAAGAAGGTGAAGAAGAGAAGGGAAGAAAGGGAAGGGGGAAGATGGAAAAACTTTTGGAAGGAAGCAGGAGAACTAAGAAAGAGATTTTTAGATAGGGGTTACAATAATGATCTCCTCACTAACACATTGATTAAAGCAGTAAGTAGAAGGAGAGAGGAGTTATTAGAAGAAAAAAAGAAAGAACAAGCAAATTTGAATGTACCTGTAACATTTGTAACTGAATTCAACAAACGGTCTGGGCTGATAGGGAATGTTGTATACAGGAATTGGCACATACTACATTCTGATATAAACTTGAAAGAAGTGGTAGGAGAAACACCAAGAATTACTTTTTCAAGAGGGCAGAATTTAAAATATAAGATAATCAGGAGTAAATTAATCAAGCCTGAAAAAATACATGGATAGGAATAAAACCACAAGGAAGCTTTAAATGTCAAAGATGTAGTGTCTGCTGTTTCTGCAACACAGGATCTGAATTTACACACCCACAAAATGGAGAAAAATACACAATGAAGGAATTGATTAATTGTGACACAACATTTGTTGTTTATGCCATATGGTGTGGGTGCAACCAACTATATGTAGGACGCACAACAAGGGCCCTTAAACAGAGAATTCAAGAACATGTTAGGAATATCATAAATAGAAAAACCGATACCCCTATTAGTCTATACTTTGCACAAAAACATAATTCTGACCCAAAAAGTTTTAAATTCATGGGAATAGACTGGCAACAAACCCTGAGATATGGTGGTGATAGAACTAATGAATTACTGAAAAAGGAAAGTAGGTGGATCTTCAAGTTAGGGTCTATGAAACCTTATGGACTAAATGATCAATGGGACTTAGAGCCCTTTCTAAAAGAAAATAAGTAGTATTAGAAAGATTATACTACTCATGAATCAACTGTGTGCACTGGATGATTTATTAATTCATTTCTATCTTTCTTTTTCTTACAGATCACCTTGTGAATGAATGTCTGTGGATCCCCAGCCTAAAAATGGTTCTTTCAACCACATTGTGGATGAAAGTAGACTTAGGGTGATCACATTTTGACATCTTCCCAGTTCTACACAGATCTATTACTCTCTCTTTCTATATGGGATATTCATGTAAATTCCATTAAAAGTTCCAGAAGCACCACCAAACTATTCCGTCCTTTCCTTTTTCCCATTTCCCTCTCTTTCCACCTCTGGCCTATCCCCCCTCCTCCCATTTCCTCCTTTTCTGTCTGGTACATTTGTCTTCCCTCTTTCCCTTTTTTCCTTTTCCCCCATCCTTTCACTGTTTAATTTACTTTTTCCATCTTCCCCCTTCCCTTTCTTCCCTTCTCTTCGTCACCTTCTTCTTCTCTCTCCCCCCCAAGGATGAGAAAGAAAAGTTACATATTCATAAAAGTGTGAACAATTGAACATATGTATGGTGAAAATGTATTCTTTTTATATGTATTTTTGTAAATAATTTGTTTATAATAATAAAATAGTGGTGTCTATATAACTATGTAAAAATCAGAAAATGTCAATTACTGATGACGTCAGATTTTGTTTATAAACACTTGATGTATGACGCTGAGCCATACCCCTTTGAAGGCTATACAGCCGAAGCACTAGTGTTCCTCGCCATGAACACTTTGGCAATAAAATTAGCTATAAAGTTGAAGACTTGTGGTGTGCTCTTTCTTCTTGGAATGCTGAATTCACAGGTTTTTCAACCTCTGTAGAGAGCACCCCCCTCGCAATGGTGCACTGCTTTTCTCCTTTTTGTACTGACTAACTGTGCATGTGGGGAAGGCTCAAAGGTTTTGCTGCAAAAAAGGTATAATGTGTTCACTGCCTGACCCTTGTCCAATAATTTCATTGTTGAGTCTAAAAAGTTGTTTAAGTTTGTCTGATATGATCTCACTCCCATAAATGCATGCCTAATATCCTTTAGTCCATTTTTTTCAGTAAACTAATTGTATCTTTTTTATTTTAATTTCTAGCAACTTCCCTATTGTGGACATTAGGATTACAGGTTAGTGGTTTCTGGTTTATCCCTAATTCTGCTCTTGAGCAGGAGGACTACATCTGCTATTCTCCCATCCCTAGGTACTCCACTCATCTCTGAAAAGCTGTTAAAGTTCTCTGCCAGTGGTACAGCTAGGCTGTGTTCAAACTCTTTCAGCACTCTTGGATGCAGCCTGTCCAGGTCAATTGATTTCTCCTCCTCTAGTGCCTTTAATCCTTTAAAGTGGATCCACAGTGATGCCTTCTCCCTACCTTCCTGATCTTGAAAGCACAATAAGGCAGCAGCTCCTTATCCTCAATCAGCATGTCCACCTTCCCTTTGTACTCTTCTTCCCACCCTTCTCCCTTTCTGAGCCTCACTAACCTTTCTTTCATTTTGTGCTTCTCCCTTATGTAATGAAAGCAATCTTTGTTATTCTTCTTTATTCCATCTGTGATTCTTAGCTCGATAGCATACTGTGTGCTCCTCACAGCTTCATTGGCTTCCTTCATCATGCTTAGAAACAACCCTCACCTCCTGTGTCTGTTTAAAATCATATTGTTTTGAAGACCTTATCTCCCTCATTGCCTTTCCAACCTCTCAAGTGAACCACAGTTGTTTCTTATACATTCTGTTGTCCCTACTATCCTTACACAGAGACTCATGGCCTCCAATAGGCTGCTATCCATAGACTATTGGATCATCTTGATATAAATGTATGGACTCATCCGGCATGTTGGCATAAATATAATTTATACAATAGAAAAGAATCAAGGACTAGGACAAAACCGTAGGTTACTCCACCCTTAACCAAAATTACCTGAGACTTAACCCCTTGAATTTAACCCAGTTGTTTTCTTTTAGTCAGATAATGTCAATTATACAATAGGGGTGAGATGATATGCCATTCTTTATTTCAGCATAAAACCACCACCATGAGATATTACACTCTGCTGATATTACCAGAGTGTGACAACTGGAGTTCTCTCCAGATATCATGTCACTATTGCATAAAACAGATACATGATGTGCACTCGTGTAATATGGAAAGTATTTTCACTCCTGCACAGTGACCTCCGGATACTCAGTCATGGCTTTGTCACTCATGAATATCCAGAGGTCACTCTTAAGGAGGGAAAATATTTTCCATGTCACACTCATGCCCATCATCTAGCCTCTTAATCCAAAGGTACTCATTTATGAGGTATTGTATCAAAGGCTTTGAAAAAGGCAACAAACATGTCTCCTGGAGCAAGACAACAATTAACTGCTTCTTGAAGATCAATAAATAGGCAACAATTACACCCATTGATAAATAATTGTTAAATAATATTTGTCCTATCCAAAATCTCTGTTTTGTACCATGGGCAAACTAAAATGATATGCTTAGGAATGTCTGTTGCTCCAGTTTCTGTAATCAAAGGAAAAGTTATTAAAGTCATCGCTTCTGATAACTATTTTTCCTGTTTATATTAAAAGGATAAAACCTAAATGCAGTTAAAATAGCTCTCTTCTCCTAAAACATGAATGCTTTTATTTTATGTCATACTGGGTTGGTGCGTATCATGGATATATCATTCTATTTATTATTGTCAAAAATTTCTGTTTTTATAATGGGTTTATAGTTTGATTTGTGATTTAGATTTGCCCACATATAACCTATTATAATCTACCATTTTTAATGCATTCTCAACACATAAAATCAATTCTGTGTTGGCCACATTTACCTATTAATATCAGTTTTTCTCTTGACCATCAATTCAGGATTCTTTTAGGGCCCATTCAATGTACATTTGTCCAGTATGGAAAAAGGGAAGTATTTTTAGAAATAAAAAGATGCTTAAAAGTGTTCAAGAAGAAGAGGACATGCTATGAAGGTGGGGGGGAGTAGATTCAGGAGAGCTAGGAGGAAGTTATTCTTCACAGAAGGAGTGGTGGAATCCTGGAACAGCCTTCCAGCAGATGTGATTGTGGCAAAAACAGTGGTGGTGTTCAAGAATGCATGGAATGGGCACAAGAAAATCATAGTAGAAAGAAAAGGGGGAGGGAGAAAGAGCCGCAGATCAAGTACGGTCTGCAACAATAAAAAACTGGCATGGAAATCCCTGTGTCAGGATTGGCTGAGACTTGATTCTAGCCATGGCAATAAGACAGCACTACCAGTGGATAAAAACAAGTCCCTGCCAGCCAGGCAACTCACAGAATTTATACACCACTTACTTCATAATTTCCATCACAAACATGGGTGCAACCTTTACTCATTTATTAAAAACTTCAACTAGGCCCTAAAAATGATTATCAAAGAAGCATGGTGCTGCTCCCACAGTATGCCTGCTTCCATCATCTACTCTGTCAACCACTCTCACAATTCTTCATATAAATCCTCTTGCACATTTTATATGATTAATTGTTTTTTTTTTTCTTGTTTCATAACCGAGACTCAGGTCTGCTGTGGCAAGACACAGTGTGAAGGACAGAATTACATCTGTTTCCTGAGGAACCCGATTCACTCAGTCACGGGAAGAGGAGGGGCCATTTAGTCCAGTACAGCTCCAAGAAGTGCTCAGCTTCTATAACTTTTGGTATCACATTCTTTTGTGATTTATTTTATGTGCAAAAGCTGAGTTGCAGTAGGGAGTGTGATGGTGAAGTGGGGATAAATGCTTATGTTCACCCACTCCCTCAAATGTTGTCACTTGCGGGAAAAAGAGGAGCCATGGCATGTTACTCACAGAACAATAAAAATATATATATATATATTTTAAACCCTCTACATACAGTTACTCCATCTCCCATCCCACATTCAGAAAACAATAAGTGTGTCTCCTTCAGCCCAATACATGGAGGGGGGCTTCTGACTGTATCAGAGTGTAACTACAGTAACAGTCAAATGTCACTATAGGGAAAATGATGTCATATTTAACTTGGTGAAAGCACTATTTTATGTCAAGGTCTGATAAAAATACCCATTTTATTAATATATTTTCTATGTTTTGTAACACTCTGGGTGCATGCATGGAACAGATTTTACTGCACTCCAGGATCTGAAGGCACTCTGCTTGTGGTCTTGTGCCTCACTATGCCCCTGGGCATGCAGTAAAATATGTTCCATGCATACCCCATCATGCCTTATTGCTTACTTGATGACCATGAAAAATTCCCCACCTATCCCTACCAGTTTGACAGAGAACTCCCTGCTCCATACCTGGCAACAGATAAAATTGAGGATCTGGCTCCATTTGAGGCCTGTGTGTGTGTGTCTGTGTGTGTGTATGTGTGCCAGTGTAACTATGAAGAATTTTAAATTTATGTATTCCATGTTACTATTCCATGTGTGTGTGCAGGGGTAGCATTCTACTACTGGAATAATGCAGAGCTTTGAATTCTTCTATTCCATGGTAAACAATCACACAGTGTATTGAATGAGAAGAAAGATAGATGACTAACAGGTGATAAACATCTATGGAGGGACTATTTTACATTATTTAGCAACATTTTATTATATTTTTTGTGGCTTTGAAAACTTTTAGAGTGTTTGTTTTTTAACAGTTGCCTATGGGCCCAATTTATATAAGTAATAATGCACTCCACGGACATTGGTGGTACTTGGTTTCCCCCGTGGTCAGGGTGCTGAAGGCACTCCGCTTCACCTCATGCCTCACTATGGCCCTGACTGTGGGGGAAACCTAATACCACCATCATCCCATCATGCTTTCTTGCCTAAATAATGTAGGTAGAAAAAAAAAGAACAGACTGGGTGGGACAAGCGGTCCTTATCTGCTGTTAAATGTTAAGTTTCTATGTAAGTCCGAATTGCGCTTTGCTTATGATAGGTGTGATCTTTAGCTTAACTCTTACTATGGCTTCTGATACTGAACATGGGGCATTCAGCAATACCAAATATACTATATTTACTTTTTTATACATGGGACAATAGGAAGTACAGAGAGAAACAGGCTGAAATGCCCTACAGGTTTGTCTGAGACTTGGATCCCAATATTATTCAGAAGGCTACGCCTTCTCTTTCTGAAGGTTTCTAGTGTGGGGCTAACAACCACTAAGTTTGATAGACTATTACTTATGGATGCTACCCTCTAACTTACAGATGATTTTATGAGGCAAGTTTTGACCTGATGTTTTATGTGGCCTTACATAAACACACCCCCACGCTATACTAAGGTTCATACTAAGATACGTTCAAGAGCGTAAAGGCAAAAGCCCATAGAGCTATTATACTAAACCATTAAATAGTAGGAAAGCTCATACCCACTGCCTATCAGTCTATCTAAACGATATTTAAATATACTTTTAGTTTCACTAATGACAACTTGAAGTGGTAATTTATTCCATGGGTCAATGGCTCTAAGAGTAAAGAAATATTTTCATCTGATCTGTGAGAATGGTTTTCTTACTAACTGCAAGGGATGTCCCCTTGTATTGTGAGAACAGTTTTTAAAATCCAGTCCTAGTTCACATAAAAGATAGGGATCTTGGACAATGTCATATAACAACATAAGGTCACCCCAAAGATGACAAGTGGAAAGGGGCACACATTTTAAAGTGTCTAATCTACATTCATAAGAAACAGTATGTAGCCCAGATATTTTCTTTTGTAAACTTTCTCTGAACTGTTTCCAATTATTGACCTTCAGATTTTTTGTATGGACACCAGCGTTGGGAGGCGTATTCTAAATGTGGTCTGGCATATGATTGATACAATGGCAATAGCATCTCACACTCCCTAGATCTGATGTTATGTAAAATAGACCATACAACGTTATTGGTTTTATTAATAATACCATGTTCATGTTTGTTATGAGACAGATTATCTGAGATTATTATACCTAAATCTCTTTCATCAGATGTTTTTTCAAGTAATGATCCATCCAATGAGTATGGAAATTGCAAGTTTTTAGTGCCTAAATGCATTACTTTACATTTGGAAATGTTTAAAGTCAGACTCCAATTTTTTACCCATAAGGTAATATAATCATGATCTTTTTGGATAATGTTAGCCTGGGAAACAGAGGCACAGGATCCACCAATTTTAACATCATCTGCATATTTTGCAGTAAAAGAAGAACAACCTAAAGTTAAATCTGTGATAAATGCTTGAAAAAGGCAGGGGACCAAAACTGAACCCTGGGGCACACCACTGGACACATTGCCCTTAGCTGATTTTTTCCTATTGATGACAACTTGTTGGGTCCATATTTATAGCCAATTATTTATCCAGTTAACAATGAAGCCATTTATATTAAGCTTACAAAGTTTAGTAGTCATAGCCCAATGTGGCATGACATCAAACGCCTTACTAAAATTTATAAAAATGACATCACAAGGCACACTCTTGTCAAGGGAAAAACTGATATGTTCATAAAAACATATTAGAGTAGTTAAACAACTTCTGCCTCTTTTGAAACCTTGTTGATCTGGAGCAGAAGGATCAAGGATGGGAGATATCTAATCTTTAATAAGGCTTTCTAGAAGTTTATAAACAGAGGAAGTCAAACTAATAGGCCAATAGTTTTCCCAGTTGTTTTGGGGGCCTTTTTATAAATAGGAATCACATCTGCTTATAGTATATGTTAGAACGTTGTTCTAACTTGTTTTCTGTGACAGCAAAAACATGGTTCTGCTGCAGTAGTGACATCTGAACAGCAGCAGAATGACTTTTGGTTCTGCTTCAGTAGGGATGTCATACCAGTTCCCTCATGAGCGCTTTGTTCATCATGGCAATGATTCATGGCACTGCCTCACCCACAAAACGGTAGTTCTAAAAACAAAATCTGTCATGTGGTAAAGTCGTGGTTCTGGCAGCCGCTCGTAACTTGAGTTAGTTATTTAACAATTAAAACCCATCTCAGCGAGGGGTAATGGGTGAGAGGTTAACATTTAACTGTGCGGCATGGTGATCACGGTACTGGGGGGAGTAGTGTGCAGTAGTCTTATGATACAATCTGTACAAGCACTGTAAGCAATCTTTTTTTTTTTTTTTTTCTCTCTCCCCTTCCAGTCAAGTACTTTCACAAGGCAAGTTAGGTCTCTGGATTTTTTTTTTTGTAAATATGTGGGCATTAGTAGGCAGTAACATACACTATACAGAACAGTGGATGGCTGAACGGCAACAACAAGGCTTATTCTTACTCTCATGGTTGCTATGCCGAATGTTGACCTCTTGAGCTGCACTCTTGAGGTCAACAATCGGCTTAGCAACCACTCGGTTAAGAATAGCCTTGTTCTTTCTGTTCAGACATCTACTATCCTATATGTCTCCAATCATGTGGAACATAATTATTGGCCAGGAAACATTCAAACATTTTTTTTAAAGGGCCAGTGATGGTATCTGCTAATAGAAATAACAGATGACTGACTATACTATCTGGACCTGGACTGTATTTTCCTTTGAGTGTTGATATTTTTTTCTTAATAATGTCTGTGGGAAAACAGACAGGTGGAACATTAACAGTTTTGAGCAGAACATCATCAGAAGTGTGTTGGGATTTACTAATGAACATTTTACAAAAATTATTATGAAATAACTTAGCCATACTTGTAGAATCATGGATCAAGTTATCATTTGCAAGTAAGGGATCCATTTGGCATGTGGGTTTCTTCAATGAATTGATATATGAATAGAAATATTTTCTATTTGTTTTTTTAGCATTCATTGCTAAATTGTCTTCCCACCTAGATTTAGCCTTTTTGATCATATTCTTACATTTGTTTTTGGATATGAATATATGAGTCCCAATTTGAAGTAGATTTATTTTTTTGGTATCTAACATACTTTTTTCATTTTCACCTAACAATTCTTTTTATTGATAGGTTCATCCATTTTGGAGCTTTTTTTATGATTTACGTTTTTGACCTTAGATGGAATATACAAATCTCTCAGATGGCAAATAATGTCCTTAAAACTTTCCCAACAGTGAACAGGGGAAGAACCTACAAGTATAGACTCCCCATTAATTTTCTCAATAATATCCGTCATAGTTGTCGAATCTGCTCTATCATATAAATATATTTTGGTGGGGTTAGAGTTAAAAACATAATTTTATATAGTATTGAAAGTGACAGTATTGTGATCACTTTTCCCTATGGGATCACTAATCTGGATGTTATCCAACAATAGATCATCATCAAAAAATACAAAGTCCAGAATATTATTGCCTCTAGTTGGAGTAAGTATGTTCTGCTTGAGGCCTAGCTTGGTGCATGTATTCAATAACCTATTTCCCAGACTGGAATTAGCACTTAAATTCAGCCATTCTATTTCACTTAGATTGAAGTCTCCGGTGACAACAATGTTTCCTAATGCTTTTGCCTATTCGATTTCACTTAATATAGCTTCTAATATATCTACTGCAGAATTCAGAGGATGATAGCAGGAACCCAAAATAAGAACGTCAGACATGGAAAGAAATATTTTGACCCAAATAGTCTCAGTTTGTTTATTATGTTTTTTTGATACTCTTAGTAATATTAATTGATTTTAGTTGATTATTAACAAATAAAGCAACCCCCCTCCTATTCTATTAGTTCTATTGTGTGTATAAATGGTGAAACCAGGTATATTAGTTTCCCGAGATGACCCATCATCACCCCAAGTTTCACTAATGGAGATGATATCAATATTATCTTGACTGATTCTACATTTTAATTCATCCAGGTTTTGATTTAAACACTTGGCATTGAAACTTAAGCAATGCAGTTGTTGACTATTCATTGTGCTAGTGGTAACTGGTTTTAGAGATGGTGACATATCCACCATCTCACCCACAGAACTCAGTTTAAAAGATTATTAACAGATGAAAGCAACTGTTTTCCCAGGATAGCATTACCACGTCTGCTTAGGAGTTGACCATCAATGCAGTATAACTCAGAATGATTTTCAAATTCTTCCCAATGGGTTATGCAAGTGATGTTCTGTTGAAGACACCATTTCCAAAGTCATTCATTTATGACTTTAATTTTTTTTTATTAAGGAAAGGTGAGAAATGAGGAATAGGTAGAATCTCAGAGAGACAAATATTGCAACCAATATCAACCAGTTGTCTGAATGAGTAGCTGTTAAAACTAACAGCTCCACTGTTAAGGGACTCCATGGCCAGACAGGTAATAACTCACCACTTCAGCCCAAAGGTGCTGGGCTGAGCATTACAAGACAAGATTTGAGTGAAGTGGTGGTAACTTGCATGGACAGGGATGTGGCTGCCAGTGAAACAGAAAGAATCTCTGTGTGCCCACAACCACAGAAAATAGAGAAACTGGCAGTTATATCACAAAAGAAAAAGTGAAATGTAACAAACAACATCTTGGGAGTTGGGAAGCAGGCCCATGCTATACAGCAGGATCGCACACTGAAAGAGGCATTACCTGGGCTTGGAGTACAGTCTTACTTCTTTAAAGACAGAAAGAATTAAAAATATTGGAACGACCAGGTTGTTGAGCAAGAGAACCTGACCTTTATTTTGTCAGGAACAGCCGGAATAAGGCCCAGTAATTGGTCCTGGGAATTAGCTCTTGTGGACGCCAGCTGGATACAGGGGCAGAATGGACAATGGACCCCAGATCCAACAGATACTTTGTATTAATGTATGGTTTTGACTGCTTCTACCTCAGTGGCTACCAATGCAGAACAGGGGATGAGCGCCATCATACCCCGGGTAATTATATAAACACTGCATCTAATAACTGTAATGTTGATATTGTGCCTGATACTGTGCAGCATGTATCTAATAATGTGATCATAGGTATGAGGGATGCCTCAATTAATAATGAGCAAGATAGGGTGGAGGTGGTTCACCTTGGGCCTGGGCCAGAGGCACTACAGAATGTGCAGCAGGGAAGGTCTCTGGACTCCCTATTTAAATGATCAGATCTGTTGGCTAGTAGGGGTGAACCTGCTCCATGGAGTAATACAGTATGCCTACAGTATAAAGGGGGATTAGAACCCCCCCCCCAGATAGGGTACATATTGCTAGAGTGTTGTTAAAAACTTTAATGAAGTTTTTTTCATCAGACATTTTTGCCTCAGTTAGTTTGGGCAGTGGTAACTACGACATCAGTTTCAAAAATGTCTCCAGTTTGGATCATTTTTGGGAGGTATATCAGAAACTAAAAAACACTCCTGCATGGATCCCCTTCTATGCAGTTCCCTTGACTAAATCTCTGGTTAAAACCATCAATATATTGTTCAGAAATGAGGGTGTAAATGTCAAAGACATTTTATTCAGGTTAAGACAAAGATGTTAAATTTTGGGGCGACCAGTTCCCAACTGGGATAGTGAACAAATCTGAGATGGAAGCTGGAAAATAAAGGTGAAGCTTTCTACTAACACAGGTCCAGTACATTTACCAAGTTCTTTTTTTCTGGGAAAAGATTGAAGGTCAATATTTTATAGTCAGTGTCACAAACCCACTCAGCAGGTCAGCCCTCTACTCCCAAAGTGCCAACCTCCGAGCGCAGTCTTGTGAACAGTTAACAGACACAGGGTAACCCTTCTGGTCTGTTTTGTGGGTTACAAATCAACCTTTGGTCTCAAGTCTTGGAGGGATTCTAACTGTGAACCTCTTGCTAGCATTTCCAATGCACAGGCTCAGATAATTCTGTCTTCTGGGGGCCTGATATCTTTGCCTACAGGCACCTAACCAGGTGTACAGAACTGAACCCTTAAAAACTGTGATAAAAGACCTCAGATTTAAAACACTTACCTTTTTCCAGTTTGGTATCACCATTCATGCTAATGTATAGTGTCTGCTGCAACCATATATACTCTACTTGTAAAGAAGAGAAATCAAAGACAGACCAAGTAAGCTCTAAAAAGAGTTTTACTAAAATAGAGAAAAATATGTAAAACATAAAATACAGATCTATTATATCACAAGACACATATTTTAAAAGAACAAGGTTTAACATTGCAATTCTTACTACAGTACTTAGATTTCTCTCTCTCTCTCTCTCTCTCTCTAAATACCTGCTTAAAAGTGCTCACAGATGTTTCTTTGTCAGACTCTAGATAAAAGTGTCTCTGAAGGAAAAACAGAATAATGTTTGAAAGCTGGTTTTCCCCACCTATTTGCATGAGGTCACCTAGCCCCTCCCTGTCAGAATATATTAAAAATGTATCTATATAAAAACAGGATGTCTTTTCCAAGTATTAAATTCTGCAACCTCAGCATAATGCATGTTCTTCAAATGACTCTCTTTGATCTTATGATAAGCTTCCCCCTTCCAAGACATAAGGGCATCTTTTATGACTTCACACTAAAACGTCACAACCTGCTCTTCTTCCTCTAAGCGTTATCAAAGTTTATGATTTTCCCTCTTAGCAACTACATCTATAATTAACTTAGAAAAGTCTGTAATTAGCTTCAGGCCTTCCAGGTAACACCTTGTATCTAAAACCTGTGTGTGTGTGTGTGTGTGTGTGATCTCACATGCTGCTTCAGAATTTCTCATGGGAGACAGTCCATACACCTTTTTTTATATTACAAAAAATGATCATACATCACTCAGAACTGGCTCTCCATGTCACAGCGGGCAGCCTAGGTCCTGCTTTAAGTGCGGTTCAAGGCTGAATCTAAGCTCAGCATGTGACACCCCACGCTGTAGCCACTGTTTGGAACACTGTCATTTGGCAGCATCTTGTTTAAACCTTTTTAAGTGTAACCTATGGGAACAAACTGGTCATGCACATGAGAAATGCCCTTTGGCATCTCACAATAGGGAGGATTTCCCCTCACATGAAGGACTTATTAACCAGACCTAACATCAGCAGGCTAAAAGGGTTGCAGCTCAGTGCACAGTACAGGAGGCACATCGCCCAGATTCTCCCCCCCACCGAGACAGTGGTGGAAGTAGGACCAGTCACCCCTCTTACTACAGACATTCCTCAGGTTGTTCTTCAGGTAGAAGATATTCAGCAGTCATCTCCAGATGCAGGGTGTACAGGGAATGAAATGCCCACCCCCCACCAGGTGAAAAGGTACCTCCCTTCAAGATTGTGGTACAAAACAAAAGGAATAGGCAGGGGAAGAGAATGCTGCAACCTCCTCCTGTAAAATATAGGGGTGGAGGGCCCCCCTTAAATTAGGAAACCAGTTTGGACTCCTTGCTAGTGACAGTCAGGATGGAGACACTGATGAGGAAGGCATGGATACCTCCTTGATTGCTTCTACTACTGATACTGAAGGGGGGACAGAGGACTCCATAGCTAAAAGAATTAGGAGACAGAAAATTAACAAGACCTCTTAAACTTTCTATGTTGTTAGTGATGGGATTCATATTTTTTCCCCATTGTCTTTATGCATTCACTCAACATTACCACCCTTAACATAAATAGCATAAAAAGTGAAAAGAAGCATACTGGTGCTTTATTTTCTTTGAAAAATGTTAAGAGTGATGTAATATGCATACAGGATACTAGGGTAAAGATCCACTTTGAACTTCAACAGTCAGCCAAGGAATGAAGTCTGGGGCCTTCCTTTTGGTCAACTGGTACAGAAACTTGTAATGGGATAGGTATTCTCTTAGCAAATCCCCAAATCTCAGTTAAAAGGTTAGTAGATATTCATCCTGGAAGGGCTGTGTTTCTTGACCTTTCCTTTTTAATTGAGAGATTTTGCCTCATTGCGATTTACGGTCCCCAAACTAAAGAACAGAGGGTGGCTATATTTTAAAGAGGTATAGCCCTTTTTACATTCTTCTAGACTCTTATTATGGCTGGGGGACTTTAACTGTGGGTTAAATAGAATGGATAGAGGTTTACAAACTAATAAAATGTATTGTGATTCTTCTACATTAAAACAGATAATTGATATGACAGGTTTGATAGATGTGTACAGGAAACTACATCCCACAGGGTGGTTTACTTTCTTTAGAGGCAACTTAAGACGCATATTGATTTTATATTTACATCCGCAGTTCTAGAGATTCTAGATGTTTGTATTTATCCTTTTGAATTTTCTGACTACGTGGCATTGACAGCCAATATATATTGGGACTCTGCCCCCCGCTGCAAAAAAAATAAATGGAGGCTTAACGAGTCCCTTTTAGAAGATCCGTGGATGGATAACATTTTTATATATATATATAGAAAAATGCTAACAAATGATAGAAACATATATAATATAATATATATATATATATATATATATATATATATATATGTATATCAATGAGTTTAGTTAGCATAAATGCCCTTTGTAATTCCTTGCCTCAGTGTTTGCACACAGAGGTCTCTTTGTCTCATATCTAAATATATATATATATATATATATATATGCATATATATATATATATATATATATATATATATATATATATGAGATACTATCTGGTTGTGTGTCAATAAAAAACTAAATGTAAAGGGTACAGATTTCTGTGTAAAACAGATAGAAACAATGGAGCATCTATATTTTGAATGTCCCTATATATTGCAATTTTGGAATTATACATATAAACAATGGAGGCAGTCCTCTTTCACGATTATAACACCAGACATTTTATGTTGGGGGGTATTACCTATGATTTGGCATATTTATAATATGGAGACCATTTTTGTAATATTATGTTGTCTTAAATACCAAATCTGGTATAGTAGATGTCAATGGTCTCTAAGGCAGATACACACAACACCAGAACAACTTTTTGGGCCATACAGGAAAAAATCCTAAAAATTCACAAAGTGGAGAAACAGCAGGAATCTCCCAAAATGTTTAAAAGTTGGTGGGGTAACATACTGTGGTTGGACACGGGATAAGTTTTATTCTCCTTTTTATTGAAAAAAACTATTTGTAGATATTTTTGTGAGTATTGTATCATTAATTTGAGAAAATTCTCTTTCAAGTTTTGAAAACAAAAATACAAATTCTCCTACCTAAGGTGGGGGTGGGAGTAGTTTTCTATTTTATTTTGTTACATATTTTTTGAACAAGTACCCTATCAGGAGTATAACTCAAATACTTATTTGTTTTCTTATATATGATTCCTGTCAAGAGATGTGAATGTAATATTATTTTAAATTGTCTATACGTTCTATTTTTGTTATACAACATGTCCTAAATGTTTACCTTAATTTGAATAGTATGATTGTTGTACTTGTGTGGTTTATTCCTCTATGCTTTATTTGTGATGTGCATTAGCATTTCTTCTAAATCATTTGATCTGAAGTTAAAAAAGAAGGGGGGAGATTATTTTTCAGTTTCACTAATTTTTTGGTTTTATTTTTGCTTGTGTTTATTCTTAGTTTTTGTAAATGTGTGACAGTAATACATATTTATTTGTTGTATATGATTTGTTTTATGAATTATCATTTGTGTGCATTAACACTATTTGTTTCTTATTGATTTTGAAGTTATAATAAAAAATTCCCCTACTGTTTTAGTTGATGGGGGGATTCTTGGTTTTCCTTTCTGTATTATTGTTTGGAATTTTAATGCTGAAGTCACATGTAGGGTGTATGCTTGCAGTACTTACTTTTTGGTTTTCTGTTTCATTTGTATATGATTTTGTGTGATGTAACAGTATTTGGCTATATTTACTTTCAGGTTAGAATAAAAAATTCCCCTACTCTGCTGTAGGGGGAGCTGCAGTCCTCTTGCAGGATGGCCATTTCTGGTATGGCTCCAGAAAGGATGGATGTATGGGAGGTTGGGGAGCGGGTCTCCTCCCCAGCCTCGACAATGATCGAGGCTGAAGACTTCTATGATGCAGACAGTTCTGAAGAGTTTAATACAGCATCCCAGGAAAAAGGAAAACGAACAACTGATTAAATTGGAGACAAAAATAAGTGTTTCTACTGCTGCAGAGAAAACTGAAGTGGAAAATATACAACCCGCTCATGACATAACATTCCAGGAGGAATGACAGAATGAAGAGAAACGATTACTTGCCAAACAGCAAGAAATTACTGCTGCACTTCTTAACATTTGTTCCATTGAAACAGGAGATAAAGGGAAACCGGGCCTTTCATCTGATCAAGCTGACAGCCCTAGCTCAGTAACCAATGACTACCAAATGTCCAGGATGTCAGGAGAATCATTCTTCACACCTGAATATCCAACTGTTTACTTAACCTGTGCTTCAGACCAAACAGGAGAGATGGTCTTCTCCTTCTTGGCAAAACAACCTCAATTGCATCAGTTGAGAGGGAAGGGAAAAAAATAAAAGAACTGTTCTTACCCTTGCCAGATGTAATATTTCCTCAAATCTGGCATCCTCAAGCAAGGACTCTGTTATGAAAATGCTTCCAGGGCAGCAAAACAATCTACAGAAGCATTTTCCAGCTGTGGCAGCAGCAAAATCAGCATCTGCAAATTCATCCACAATTGATCCCCTGAAAAGGCACTCTCCAAAGTGGGGTGGACCAAAAATCCAAAAGGTGAATGGATTCCAGATCCTGAATGAGACAAAAACCCATTCTCACAAGCATCTACTGAATGGCGCCCAACTCTTAGTAAACAGGTGCCTGCAACACTTCCTTCTCACTCACATGTTAAGGCAATACCAGACAAAGCGGGAATTGTAAATGTTGAATTTAACCATGTATCATCTTATAAAGTTTCTCCTCCTATGACTACTTCAGCTCAGGACTTGGTTATTAATAATCCTATCCCCCTCAGCCACAGGCTGCTATAACAACAAACTTCTTCCCAGATAAAAATGAGAGGAATACTTCTGATATAAACAATTTAGGTGGAACTGCTAACAGGCAGGAGCACCCTTCTGATCCTCTGTCACAGGATGATAACACCCCCTTGAGTCCCCTCCTGTCTAAACTTTTTCAAAATAGTAAAAACAGAAGCAGCACCCAGGAGGAATTCTGTTCATATTAGATACAAAGGTGGTTTAGAAACAAGACCTGACCTGCACTACGTAGGTAGGAAACTCCTTAAGGATTCACTATACTTCTTCAAAGCTGAAGTATTTGCCTTCACAAATATATCTGGTGAAGATAATTTCGATGTCAGCTTCCAGACCCCAAATGCGTTGGAACTGTTTTGGCAAAAGTACAACCAGGTAAAATTCTCCCCACTCTGGACTCCCTTCATGGTCATACCTCTGACCAAACCCTATTTGTGACTGTTATGTTTTGAAATGAGGGTGTCCATGTGGAAGATATTATTTACTGGCTTTGCCAAAAATATGATGTACTCTGTGCCGTGAGACCATTTTAGATTATGAACTTTTCTGGACTGGGGGAAGAATTTAAAATAAAACCATGTCAAGATGAAAAAGGTATTTGCCATATACCTAACTTTTTTTTGCTGGGTACAGACCAAGGTCTCTGCTCTTATGAAGGTCAACCGTGCCTGCTACAAATGTGGGGCTTGCATATACTCATCCAATATGTGTGACAAACCTAGGTGTGATAATTGAGGGAAAATCTACCTTACAAGCTTACAATGTGCAAATCACACATATGACTTATGTGAAGAATACTGTCACACCTTACCTGAATATGGGTGGCTAAAAACAAGTCCAATTTAATCAACTCAGACTCCTTAATGAAGAAATCTCAGGAAGCTGCAACACCCCTTGAGCAAAACCCACCCAGGCCTCAGACACCAGATATTACTGTTACTCAGGATCCATATCATAATATCTCCCCAGATATTACTGCCAAAGCTATGGATAAAAACTCCAGTCCTGAGCACAATTCCTCCACTGAACACTCAGTCCTAAACCTCCAAACTGTTTGTTATGAAGACCTCCCCCAGTGGAAAAGCAAGAAGGGATCAACACAACTATGTTACCGCCAAACCAGTGGTCTGCCCCTTTAAGTAGGAGGCAGTGCACTCAAAACCTTAAAGGAGCCCCTCATCCACCAGAAGTGGAAACTGAGAACACTTTTTCAGCCCTGGAAAAATCAAACTGGGGACTCGGATATGAAGGTAGGAGAATCAGATTCTACCGCACAGAATGCTGGGATCCCAGACCAACAAATGGAGACTGTTGATTATAAAGGGAAGAAAAAGAAAAGAAAAAAAGAATACTTAAACCAACATGAACCCTTGTAAATGCACAGCTTAGTTCCTGTAAACACCTGTAGTATATTGAATTTTAAAAGAAATACACTGTGTTTCAATATTTGCATGATCAGAAATTTAGTGTAAGTTTCTTACAAGAAACACGGATGTCATCTCTAGATTATATCAGGCTCTTTAAAGAAGAATGGTGTTGGAGGTCCGCCTACAGGTCCTTTGGTTTAGACAGGGCCAATGGGCTGGGTATTATATTTCAACATTCTTCTTTTATGCTAACTAAACTCATTGACTTAATACCTGGCAGATTGCTAATACTAGCTGGATTATGGGATCAAACCCCCAGTAGTTTCATTACTGTCTATGCTCCCCAATCCAAAGCTGAAAAGGTTGCCCTTTTAACCTCCCTCCAACCTTTTTTAGGTACATCTAAATCTATTTTTGGGGGGAGATTTCAACTGTGAGTTCTGAATATAGATCAACAGACAAGTGATAAGAAAACGTATTGTGATTCTAATGCACTACATAAATGTATCAAAACTGCTGATCTAATTAACTGTGCAGAATACCAAGCCACAAGTCCTAGGTTTACATATAAAAGAGGGAAATTTACAACAATAGACCACTTTTTCCTATCCAAAAATATTCAGCTACTTGCATTTGAGATCTTCCCATCAGAATTGATGGACCATATGCTTCTTAAAATAAGAATCCCAAACTTTGATAACAGTATTACTAGGCAAAACAGGTGGAAACTGAACACTTCGGTGCTTTCTGATCCCCTTGTTCAGTCAGGAATTACAAGATTATTATGGGCTAGAACATTGGTTTTTGATGTATACAATGACATAGAAACATGGTGGGTGGATACAAAAAATGACATAAAACAATGGTTTCAAAATGATGGTAAAAAAAAGAATGCAAACATTTTTTTCCTATTTAGAATTACATTCCCAACTACAGTATTTATATTCTGTTTCCAACCCCCATATGATTATTCAGCTCAGATAGATAGCCTCAGGCACCAAATGAAAAATTGCCAATATGACCAAGCAAAAACTATCAGAGCAGAATTACAATATGGGACCCAAAGAGCCCCTATAGTGGATCCCTTCAAGGCATGTGAAGTCAGAAAGAAATATTCTACATTCAGTTGCTTGAAAAATGATAATGGACAGTTGGTCCATCCTACAGAAGAACTTCATGACATGGTTTCTAAACATGTACAGTCTTTAAATATAAATCAGCCTCCTTTAGCTGTAGAAATAAATACCTATCTACAGAAAGTTTACACTTCAGCCCCCCGAAGCTGAAGAATCTTGATCTCTCTATTTTAGCTTCTGAAATTGAGGAAACAATCAGCACTGTCAAATCAGGAACATCCCCAAGAACCAACAGCTTACCTTATGAATTTTACAAACATTTTTCAAATGAGTTAGCTGCATGTTTGGAGAACGTTTTTTTCTTTTTTTTTCTTTCAAACAGATTACTTTCTGAATATTTTCCTACAGGACTCATAATAATTCTATTTAAATCGGTAGCCACACATAGTATACAAAACTGGAGACCTATTAGTATCTTAATTGCAGACTGCAAAATGCTGTCACAGATTTTAAACAAATGACTGAGACATTTTTCAAAAATCCTGGTTCACCCCTCTTAGTTCTGTGGCCTCCCTGACTGAAAAATTCAACATGCTCTGATGTCAAATAGAGAATTAATAAAATACTATATATCCCAGAAAAAAAAACTGTAATTCTCTTATCACTATATCAAAGTAAGGCTTTTGACAGAGTTAATCACTCCTTCTTATTTCACACACTGAAGGCATATGGAATGCCTCCCCTGTTTATGGAATGGCTACAAATACTATATTCCTCAGCTCCAGGTAAACCCATTATTCAAGGACATATCACCCCAGGTTTAAAAATAAATGCAGGAGTTAGACAGGGGTGCCCCCTCTGTCCCCTCTTATATATTTTTATTTCTTTAGATCCCTTCCTTAGACAAGTGATTAATATCAAAAAATGTCAGGGCCTTTCTGGTGGGTGTAGTCAAGATGAAACAAAAGCTTTGGCTTATGCAGATGTTCTTTGTGGTTTTCTTTCGGACCTAAAAGGAGTGCCCTTCCTTTTACAAGAAATGCAGACTTACTCATCAGTTTCCAATGCATGTTTAAATATAAGTAAATGTAAAGGCTTGTACTTAGCGTCACCTGAATCACCCCCTCAGGTGTGTTGATGGTATACCAATCTCATCAGAACCAATTAAAATATTGAGTATTGTAGTCGGTCCTCAGAATCCACCTTTTCTAAATTGGGAGTCAGCCCTCAGCGGCTGTGAAAATAAAGGACTGAGATGGAAAGGGTGGAAACTGTCAAAATTAAAATGGATACACATCATAAAACAGTTTTTAATTCCATGTATACAGTATATTGCAATGATTTGTCCACCACCACCCATGTTGGAAACAGGATTATATAGCTGATTTTTTTTTCAAATGGTGTGGGGTAGCAGTCTAAATCCTGTAAAAAGAGTATATACTTATTTACCCAAAAAATAAAGGATGATTAGGAAGAACAGCAAGAGGAAGAAGCTGCTGTTAGACCTTTACTGCTCTACTCTACTGGACTGAAGAACTAGAACTTTATTACTGTGAACTTCAATTTAAGATAAAAACAAACAAAAAAAAGAGTGTTTTTGAGTTGGGTGAAGGAATTGTTAACTGTGCAGTTAGCTAGGTGAAGAAAAAAACTGTGAATCAGGGTGAAGGAATTGTTATCTGTGCAGTTAGCTAGGTAAAGGAAACAATTACAAAACTATAAATTAGGGGGAGTGGCTTAGAGAGAAGGAAGCCAGGTGTTTACATTTAAAAACTGACCTGGATAGCTTCTGGCAGAGAACAGCAAGAGGAAGAAGCTGCTGTTAGAACGTCACTGGGACTATATTGCCCTCCATCACTTCCCTCAAACCCACCCTTAGCTGGTTCTACTTTTATAGGCACAGGATTTGACTGACAACAGGAACTTCCTGGTTAGAAGCAGGAAGGGAGTGATCACAGAGGCGCAAAAGACTCACCATCCTAGAAGGAAAAGAGTAGCTCTCCATCACCCCCTAGCTGCTGAAGGTCTGACTCTGAGCAAGTAAGAAGGAGACTACTGAGGAATATAGGAACTTACGGTCCCAGAACAGCAAGATCAGGAGCTTTAAGGGCATGGAGACAATAGGAAAGTAGGGAAAAAGGAAAAAAAAAAGAAAAATTATATATATAAAAAAAACAAATAAACAGAGAGAGGAAAGAGTAAGTATACAAAACAACAGTTAAGGGACCACAAATAAGACATGATGGGAGTGGTGCAGTGCAGTGCCTGTGGAGCAGCAGTTTTCCGGGAGATGTTCTGGAGGATGTGATGTTGTCTCATCTGCAGGTACCTCTATGAGCTGAGGGAGGAGGTTGCTCATCTCCAGGCAGAGTTGGCCAGGATTTGGGGGACCTCTTTTCCCACCCAGTGACCACCAGGGCCACTGCCACGGCCTCAGAGGTTGCCAAGAAAGAGAAGCAGTTGGACCACAGTAGGCTCAGGGAGGGTGAGAGTAGTGGAACAGAGGAGCATCCCTCCAGTTGTACCTCTCCACAATTCATATACCATTCTGGCAGAGTGTGATTCCTCTATGAAGACACCCGCAGTGGAGACCAAGGAGGATGCTGGAGAACCTCCACAAAGGAGACCCACAGGAGGGTGACAAGGGACTCCACAGGGGAAGGAAACAGCTCCTGATGGGGGACTCCATTATTAGGAGGGTAGAACTGGGGGATGAAGGGGAGAGGGAGATAAGGTGTCTGCCTGGCACCATGGCTTGGAGGGACAGGGAACGAATCTTCAGGATCGAGGGAGCAGCTGCATAGGGGAGGGAGCTGGATGTCATTGTCCAGCTAGGGATAAATGGCCTGGCTGGGAAATGGATCAGAGCAGTGCAGGAGAAGTTTGTGGTGTTGGGGAGAGGCCTTAGACAAGTAGCATGCACGGTAACCTTCTTGAAGGTGCTGCTTGTCTGTGGCATGGGTCAGGCTAGGGTACTCCACACCATGGGATTCAATAAGTGGTTGAAAAACTGGTGCAGAGCTCAGGGTTTTAGCTTCATTGGGGACTGGGGGTCCACATGGAGGGATACAGGCCTATACTGGTGCAATGGTCTGCATCTGTCCAGGAGGGGAACCAGGATCCTGGATGATAAGTTTAAATGCTTCATTGACAAGCATTTAAACTAGCCAAGGGGGGGCACTGAAAAGGAGAAGGGAAAGTCTACCCCCCCAAAAAAATCAGGGTAGTTAGTGAGGTAAACACCAAGATAGAGCAGTCGATAGGGAGAAAGGCTGGGGTAAATGGAACAAAAGACAAAAGCAGTAAGGACAGGGATGGGGCAAAAAGGGATAAGACCATCAAAAAATGGAGGGTAATGAGTACCAATGCCCATAGTCTAGGTAACAAGATCCCTGAACTGGTGGCCTTGATGGCAGAGGTATGCCTGGATATCATGGCTGTCACAGAAACATGGTACACATAGAACCATGACTGGGATGTCAACATACCAGGGTACACAATCTACAGGAGGGACAGGGAGGGTAGAAGAGGAGGAGGAGGAGTAGCTCTCTATGTAAGGGAAGGGATCAAAGCAATGGAACTAAAGGGTAAACAGGGAGGAGAGGAGGCACTGTGGGTCACCTTGGAGACTAGAAATGGCACCACAATCTGCACAGTGGTTGTATACAGACCCTGGCCTCAGGGGGAGGAATTGGGCAAGGAAATAATAGACGGCATCCTTAGATTGGCAGAGAAAGGGAAGATATTGCTGATGGGGGACCTGAATATGCCAGATGTTAACTGGAGCACCCTTGCTGTAGCCACATCCAAGAGCAAGGCCATTCTCGATGCCCTACAGGAGGCATGCCTCAAACAGCTAGTGCTGGAACCCACTCAGGAGGGAGCAATCTTAGACCTGGTACTCTCAAATGAGGACAGAGATAGGATCTCAGATCTAGAAGCAGGTAGCCATCTGGGAACAAGTGACCACCTAACAGTGTGGTTCATGATAAACTCAGCTGTAGAGTCACGCCATACAAAAGTGAAAGTACTGGACTTCAGGAGGGCTGATTTTGTCAAAATGGGAGAGTGCCTCAGAAAAGCACTAGCAAACAGGCAAGAAGGTGGGGTGGAGCAACAATGGGGAAACATCAAAACTGCCATCACAGAGGCAACAAGCCTTTGTGTGAAGCAAATAAACAAATCAAAATTAAAGAAAAAAAACACTGTGGTTCTCAAAAGAAGTGGTAGGGAAGGTTAGGGAGAAAAAGATAACATTCAGAAAGTATAAGGAAACACAAAAGGAGCAGGAAAGAGAACTGTACCAGTTAAGGCAAAAGGAAGTGGGGAAGGCAGTCAGAATAACAAAGGACCAAACTGAGGAAAAGGTAGCCAACTCAGTTAAGAAAGGGGATAAAACCATTTATAAGTACATTAGGGAGTGAAGAAAGACTAAAGGAGGGACACTGAGGCTGAGTAAAGAGGAGGGTGGGTGGGCAGAGAGGGACAGTGAAAAAGCAGGAATACTGAATGAATACTTCTGCTCAGTATTCAGAAAGGAAGAGGAAGGGGAGGTACCTAATCCAGTCAATAGAAACA
This sequence comes from Neoceratodus forsteri, assembly GCA_016271365.2. Classification (NCBI taxonomy): domain Eukaryota; kingdom Metazoa; phylum Chordata; order Ceratodontiformes; family Ceratodontidae; genus Neoceratodus; species Neoceratodus forsteri. The sequence continues at coordinate 1,608,800,143 of CM057449.1, forward strand.
CTCTAGATAGGGAGGTCAATATCAGGCCTATAACAGAAGAAAGGATTCTGAAAGAACTCCTAAAACTGAAGGTGGACAAAGCAATTGGGCCTGATGGGATTCACCCCAGAATTCAAAAAGAACTAAGGGGAGAACTAGTGACACCACTGACTACCCTTTTTAACAAATCGTGGGAGGATGGTATGGTACCTGAGGACTGGAGGTGGGTGGATGTGAATCCCTTTCACAAAAGTGGGAGCAAGACAGAGGCAGGAAACTACAGACCTGTCAGTTTGACCTCAGTGGTAGGGAAAATGATGGAATCACTTCTGAAGGAAACAATTGTTGAGTACCTAGAGGCCAGTGGGGCACAGGACCCAAGGCAGCCTGGATTCACAGTGGGAAGGTCATGTCAGACAAATCTAATCAATTTCATTGACTGGGTGACCAACGTAGCAGACCAGGGAAGGGCTGTGGACATGGCCTACCTAGAATTTAGCAAGGCATTTGACACAGTCCCACACAAAAAATTAATAAACAAATTAGCCAGCCTGGGAGTGGGTCCCAGGGAGGTTGCCTGGGTAAAACATTGGCTGGACAACAGGACACAGAGGGTAATAGTAAACAGAGTTCAAAACAAAGAAAGGGGGGTTACTAGTGGGGTACCACAGGGTTCAGTACTGGGTCCAGTCCTTTTTAATGCCTTTATAAGTGACATTGCAGAGGGACTGGAAGGAAAAGTATGTCTCTTTGCAGATGACACAAAGATCTGCAACAGGGTTGATACACAAGGTGGGGTGGAAAGGATGAGAAGGGACTTGGCAAAGTTGGAGGAATCGACAAATGTATGGCAGCTTAGATTCAATGTAAAGAATTGCAAAGTAATGCACCTGGGAAACAAAACCCCAGTGGAAGAGTACACGATGCAGTGAGATACTAACAACAGCAAAAATGGAAAGGGACCTGGGGGGTAGTTATATCAGATGACCTAAAGGTGGGCAAGCAACGTGAGAATGCAGTAAGGAGGGCTGGAGGGATACTGGAATGCATAGGGAGAGGCATCACCAGTAGAAAACAAGAAGTTGTTATCCCTCTGTAGAAACAGTTGGTGAGAACACATCTAGAGTACTGTGTGCAGTTCTGGAGACCCCATCTCCACAAAGACATATATAGGGTGGATGCTGTCCAGAGGAGGGCAACCAAAATGGTACAGGGTCTGCACCAGAAGACATATGAAGAAAGACTTAAGGAAACTTTAAAGTATCTCAAGGGAATCAACAAAGTTCAAGAGGGTAGCATCTTTCAGAAAAAGAAATATGCAAGAACAAGGGGGGCACAATTTGAAGATACAGGGGGGACAGCTCAGAGGTAATGTGAGGAAGTATTTTTTCACAGAGAGGGTTGTAGATGCATGAAACATCCTTCCTGAGGAGATTGTGGAGTCAAAAAACAGTAGGGGAATTCAAGAATGCATGGGACAGACATAAGGCAATTCTAGTGGGGGCAAGAGGAAGTAGGCTGTTGGTTAACTAGGATCTACAGCTTATCTATTAGGTTGGGAAAGGGGCAGACTAGGTATGCCAAGCAGTCCTTATCTGTCATCAAATTCTATGTTTCTGTGTTTCTATGATTGACCCCATCATCTTTTTTCATACTTTATTTGTATCCAATACTCTAAAAAATAGGTTTACCTTCTTCAGAAAGTTTACCACACAAATGGATAACTAATAACTTGGTGTATTATTTTCAGGCATGAGAGGGACCCCCACCTAAAGCGACTCCACTCCTACAGGTCTCCAAATATTTCAGATCAGCAGCTCAGACACTATTTAAATGGAGTATATCTAAATCTCAGATTCCTCAATACTCAGGACCATGCCTATACAATTCAGTTATGAGTAAAATGTATCCCACAGAACCTGAATTTAAGAACTGCCTCCCCGACAAAGAAAGTTTTAGCTCAACTAAATAACAATAGGATCCCCCCATATGTGGGAAATCTTATGGTTATATTCCTATGGAAGGCTAAACTTTCATGGGAATAGCAAACATAACTCCCAGGAAAAGAGATAGTGTCCTTACACTGCCTGCATGGCTCAGGAAGAGTCTATGGACACTTTATTTTAATCTGTTCCCATGTAACACTCCTGTGGAATTCTTTAGCTAAGAAATGGAAGCTTTTCTGGTTAACTTGGTTATCATATGATATATTAGTCCTAGGAGACTATACCTCATGTCATAACAAATATCATAGTGGAACTCTAGCAGTTTTTCTTGGTTGTTTAAAACTCTATCTATGGCAAGCCAGGTGCCAGTGGGTATTTCAACAACATATTATGTCTCATGAAGCATTTAGTTTAAAGTATGAATAAGCAATGAGGTCTGTTTACCAGTTAGATTTATCACTTTGCTCTTTGGACAAAGTGAACAGGTGGTGGAAAGTATTTTCATGTTTTATAAAACTAAAATAAATAGTTTATAGTCAGTCAAGTGGGCTGTTCTAAAACATAAGCCTTTATCAATTACATAGAGGATCTACTTAAAGTCATTATCATGAAAGACTGTGGATGTCATCAAATATTTTGGTTCCTTGGCTTTGTGTTATTTAAAAGAAAAGAGTGTAATAACCTTGAACATATGATAATACCATGATATTTAAAAGGTATTTTGTCTGAATTCTAAGGTTTTATGGTTCTATATCATTTTTCATTCTTTATTTTCCATTTTGTTGATGTTACATTGTTTCAAATGTGTTGTACGATTTTGCTTTGATGTTTTCTTTTAATACAATTCTTCAAGTCTTTGCAAAAAGTGCCTTTGGTTCTTTTACTTTCTCCTAGACACCTACCAGGAAAGCACCCGCACTAAAAAGGGTAGGACGGATCTCGATTTGACGTTGCATCCAAAGGACAGCACACCCTGACAGTACAGGACCCCCTGAATACTGCACTCAGGTGCCGGCATTTTAGGTACCTGTATAAACTCAATCCTGGCATGGGATTGGATCCCACAACCTTTTGGCCCAGAGGCAGATGCTCTACAACTGAGTCATGGTGGCACCTCTAATGACTATACAAAATTAGTTAGAGTTTTTTTGAGTTAATTTAAATTATGGAGAGCACAAAATGTATTTTATATTGACCAGGCTGTTTGAATTGCTGATATTGTTGATGGAACAAGAGACTGTATAATCAATTTTATTGGGAAATAAATTTATATTATGACTAAATCTCAACAGGAAGGCACATGGTCCCTGACCTGATCAGCAGATACAACCATGTGACAACACTTCTGGAACTAGATCCAAGAAATACTGCCACTGTGACTATAAAATTCAAAGCATCAGGAATGTAGACAGCTTTAAATAGGAGATGTTTTTGAACTAATACCTAAATAGATTTACAAAGAAAGTACCTAATGGCAGAAGACGACAAGCCTTCAGTGATGATATCAATATTATTTTTGTTATTGCAATACAATTTTACTGCTAAAAAATACCACAAAGTTATTCAAAACACAGAAGCAGTGAGAATTAAGTAATGCTTGCCAAGAGCAGAGGTATGATTTAATTGATGCATAGGGGTTATTTCACTTGTTCAAGGTTCAGCAACCCAATAATCTTGTTAATGAAAGCAAATTCAAAACCAGGGTACCAGTCAGCTAAAGCATTTTAAGTTTGAAGTGCATACTGTAGTTAGCTCATCCTTATAAAAATAAGATAGAAGTAAGCAGAAGTATTTATTTAAGTACTGTTGTGTCATTCTGAAGTTCTAGAAACTGACAAGGAGAGGTAAGAGATGAAAGAGTAGCCCTAAGGAATAATGCACATAATGTATCAAAATGAATGCAATCTTCTGTTGTAGAGGTAACAGTGCTCTTTTTGTACAGATTTTCTTTCAGGAAAATGTACAGTATCTATTAAGGCAGAAAGAAAAAGAACTTGGTTTCAGTGGGAGACTGAGATGTGTCTTGGGTAGTCTTTGGTAGGAGATATGATTCATTTGACAAAAATCATTGACGAGATGGCTTTTTGTTCAGCAAATTAATGGCATCATAATTTATTATGAAGGCAGGCCCAATAGATTCTAAGATTGAAAAGATGAAGCAGGCAGCTATTTTTAATGAAAATTCATTGAAATTTTGGTTGCAGGGTCTGCTGTTTTGCATAGTTAAGCATCCAGGCCCTGATACTGAAAATGTAGCACCGGTCCTAACCTGGGTGAGTGGCAGTGCTTCCGGTGGGGCCATATTCAGAGGCCCTAGAGTGCCCCCTAATCCCGGCAATATCCAGATGCTAAAATACCACTGCATCTATGCAAATAAAGGGGTTCATTCATGTATACTTGTGCAGCAACATTGTCAAAAGTTTGCAGCCTCAGTAAACAGCCCCCTTCCCCGAGCAGGGCAGTTTACTGCCACCAAAAAACACCATTTATCTGGGTGAAAAGCCCGTGCCCCCACCCCTCTTGAAGACAAGGTGGCTGTACTATAGCAGAACACCCCTGTGCCCAGCTGACCCCTGATCTCCCAGTACATGGTACATGCAATTATTGAAATCCTTGACGTCCAGTGGTTCCCCCAACCCAATCTCCCATTATGTGGTTATATATAAATCCTTTCCATCTAGTAGTGCCCCTACCCCCTAATCTGCCAGTACATGGTGTCATTGAAATCCCGGGTGTCCAGTGCTCCCCTGAACAATTCCACATCCACACATGACCTGCCCACTCACATCCAACCTTTCCACACCCCTTACACCACAGTGTCTAGTGCTGACTCAAAAACTGGAGTACAGAGACTGGCACAGATCTCTTTTCACCTCTGTGACCTGTCAGTGAGCATGTGTGCTGAAGAAACACTGCTTTGGGATAAGGAAACTTAGAGATGACCTGGGCAGGCTGGAAAACTATTCTCAGATCAGGCAGCTTTGCTTCAATCCAAAAATAAATGTAATGTGATGCACATTGGAAAAAGGAAGCCAGGAGTGAAACATGAAATCAGGAGTGCTGGAAAGCATCAAGGAGGTAAAGGTCCTAGATGCCATGATATCAGAACCTAAAATGGACAGCACACAGTAACAGAGCTGTGGAAAAGGCAAACAGGATTTGGGGATGTATAGGGAAGGGGATTAACAGCAGAAGTCAGGAGCCAATCCTCTGACTGTGCAGGTCATTGCTGAGATTACATCAGGACATGTGCAACAAGCTGATTTAAGAAATGGTAAGGGTTGAATCACTAAACAGTTTATAGTAAGGATACTACAGGCATATGGCCTTAGTCAGAAGATGGGGGTTAGAAACTAAGGCATGGGACAGCGACTAGGGCCACTGCAGAGTAGTTAGGTAGGGTAGGCAGACTGGATAGGCTGGTAGAACTTTTTCTGCTATCAGTGTGTATAGTGAAGGCAATCATTTTGGTAGTGCTTTTCCAATTTTTCAGTTGACTGTAAGAGCCTGTAGACTAAAGGGCTTGAAGAGGCATACACATGAGCAGTGTAGTTTCTGTACAATGCCACCTGCTGACTCTTTATTACTCTGTTGATGATGATGAATCTTTTAAACATTTAAAAACAGTGGCACCAAGTGACACCATGTATTACAACTACAGTAGTTGTTACTGAGGACATTGTGGCAACAGCATCTGGATATCTTTATTAAAGATGGAATCTGATGCTGTGCACCTCTAAATGTCAAAATATTGCTTCCATTTTTCTCATTAAGGTAAAAGCACATTAAGGAAGTAAAGAGCAGGTCGAAGCTTACTAGAAGCCAATACTTCTATTAGGGTGTTAAGGATAATGCTGAATTCTGCTTGCACTTGAAATGAGGACCAGATGGAGGAGACAGATCCTGATGAGAAGGAACTTCTATACTGTCTGATTTATGATGTCTAGGGCTAGTCTGTGGATGAAAAATTAAGGGAATAATTATTTGAGATCTAGCTGAGATGTATAGAAGGATATATAAAGCAGAACATTGAGACAGAGTACAATAAAATCAATATAAAGAATTCAGTGCCTAAAACAGGAACTGTATCGCTAGATATGATGCATAGCAAATACATAATATAGTAGAAGTCACTTGTCAGTGAGCCTGCTGCTGTACACCATCTACGGAGCTCTTGCCATGTTGGTGGCTGAGGTCAGTATTGGAAGAATATTGAATCACTGGTAATGAAAGACTTCTGGTTATTGCATGTTAGAAAATGGGTAAAAGAAATGCTGGCATGTGACTGGATGACAACATTCTCCACCCATATATTTAGCAACCTGGTAAAACCTAAACAGTCAGCATGTGGCCTGCAGTTCCCTGCTCACAGCTTACAATGTAAATCCTCCACTCTGGTTGCCATGCTGGATATTTCTCACACAACACCCCAGCCTCATTCAGCTTAGAAAATAGGTTGTTTAGAGTCAATATTACCCAGTTCTTTAAAGCACAGTAAGACCCTTCATAGTGTATGATGTTGTTGGTCACTCACTCTTCCAGAAGCTACAAAAGTCCTTTAACTATAATGTCAGGCCATGCCCCAAGATAGGCAGGCATCTCCTAGCACCACACAACCTGTTGAGTCTTATTGCTTGCATATGTACTGAGTTGCAGAAAAAGCTGCATGCTGTCACTATGAACATTGCACAGGCCTAAGATGAGCTAAATAGGAAACCAGCAAATAGCAGCTTCACCACAGTAATCATGATGGTCGCATAACTGAGTGTGTAGGATAGCTGCAAAGACTACTAATTTGATGGGGTGCTAAACCCAGGTTTTACAAATTAATAAAGTGAATGCCTACATGGTTGAGGTGTGGGCCTGAAATACTACCTTGCTAGATTATGGTGAATATTCTTGTACTGCATTAGGAGGAGCAGCATGGCCTCTTGGGGTTAGGACACTAGCCAGGGCGCAGGGCTTTGCCAGAGTCCGGAGACTGCAAGAAGGTGAAGAAGAAGATGTCAGAGCAGCACTACTGCTTGTAGTTGGGGGAAAGGCAAAGGCCCAGAGCACTGCCAGAAGTTAAACAGCAGCTCAGAGCTGGAAAGGAAGTTGTCAGTGGATCACTGCTTCTTGTGGTTGGGTAAGGAGCCTGAGCTCAGAGTGCTGCAAGAGGCTGATAGTCAGCTGAGTGCAGAAACAGAAAGATGTAAGTTGAAAAATAAACTAATGAAGACCATCCAGGAAGAAATGAGCAATGGAGCAAATCAGGTAAGAAGCGGAGTCCCCAGAAAACATCAAACAAGAAATATGCAATCTTGAAATGTAATAATACAGAGGCAATGAAGCAAAGTTTGAGCACCCCAGCTGGGTTTTGTGTCTTGTATTACATTTGTGTTTGTGGGGGAGGTGCAGTGCACGGCTCACTGACTCTGTGGACTAAAGGCATAATGCAGATGTACCTCCCTATATGATTATGGGTATGGTAAGGGATGTTCCTTATTGTTTCACAAGTGTCTTTCATGCCGGTTGGGTGGGAGCACTGCAAAATGAAACTGAGCGGCTCTGTCTGCCCAGCCAGTATGTGAGACACCTGTAAAACAGTATGAAACACTCCTTACTATGCCCATAATCATATTATATGGCAATGAATCACCATAATGTGATTATGGGTTGCTGTAAACATATTTTTTTTCTTTAACATTTTCTGTAATTTACTTTCCGTCCTCACCTGCTGTGTTGCAGTAGTTTTGCCCAAGTCAGATACTACGCCGGCCATCTGTTGTGGATGTACACATGGTGTTGTGGGTCTGCTGGAGCTCAGCACAATGGTGTGGAGGCCACAGGATTCTTGATTTGGCATGGTAGATGGCTATATGAAAGTTAAGTAGTTGTGGTTTACTTCCACCTGCTAAAAGTTGTTTTTTTGTTGTTGTTTTTTTACTACTATGTTCACTCACAGCAGTGCTTGTGAGGAGACTGTAGGAGAGTCAGCTACAAAGAATGACTTCACACAAAATAAGATGTACAGCCATTCTCCTCACTGATTGGTCAATGGCAACCCATTACTTTATACTTAGTTTGAATTTTTGAAACATCTCACAGTGAACAAATTCCATGCAAGTATAATGGAAAAATCTTACAAACATTTCTCCACGGAGACAGCAGGAACAAACATGTTCCAGACAATCCCCAGGTACTCCATCAACAATACGTGGCACAAACACATATTTAATGGCACAGTCATTGCAATGTACTTATTTAGAAAAGGAAGTTTCTCACATATGCTCTGCACTTAAGATGTTCTTTACAATGTCTATAGTGTAGCTGAAGGTCTCCAATATGAACATAGCAGTTTTTCTTTATAGGGCTTTTTTTTACTTGCACAATAACATGAAAAATGTATAGCTTGTATACTGTATGTGTGACACAGTCTGCCACAATTAGAGTTGAACATTTCTTTAAAATTTGTAAAAATGATCCAAAACAGTTGCTGCATGCTATACCATGTGAACAGCTAATTTAAATTGTCAAAGACAAATATTGTGCCTCAGACCCTGCTTGCACTTGCAAAATGATAGCCAGATAAAGTTTCATATATAAAAGTCTAACCTCATTTGAAACATACGTGAGGAAAATCCCTAAATGTTTTTGAGGAGTTTTTGTTTGTTTGTAAAAGTTTATTCTTGAACTTTCCAAGAAAAGTATAGCCCAATTGAACGAAGTTAATTTGCAATGGGGTCCAGCATTCATACAATATATAAATAATCAAAACACCATACAATATTATCTTAAAAAGAACAAAATATAACATAGACACTTTGTCATTACATAGGACAAAATTAGCAACTTTTGGGTTATGAAAATGCACGCTGCATCCAATCTTTTATCAAACTCCATGGTACCACTGCCTTAGATTTTCTGATGCAAACATAGGACACTATGCACAAATGGCATGGAGTGGCTATGTGCACATATCTGGGGTGCAAAGCCACTCCACACGCACTGCTTGCCCCAGCTCCTGTGGTGGTCGCGAGGGCATCAGATCTCTTGCCCTCCCCCGAGCACCAGACAGAAATCTCTCCAGCTTGCCCCAGCTCCTCTGGTGGTCACGAGGGTGTCGGATCTCTTGCCATCCCCCGAGCATGCAGACAGAAATCTCCCCAACTTGCCCCAGTTCCTCCTGTGGTTGCAAGGGTGCTGGATCTCTTGCCCTCCCCCGAGCACACAGACAGAAATCTACCCAGGTACGGAGCAGAATGGAATTAGGCTGTGCAGGCGCTTGCTCATTTGCTGTGTGGTTTGACTTTGACACCTTTTTTCAAACAAAGACTCTGATTTTTGATTGGCAGAGTGCAACTGATGGTTTATTTCTACGAACTTCCAACACTTTGTGCAGGGTTTGAGAAAGTTGGGGGGTACTTTAAGGCATTATTTGCAGCCTCTCTACTGATGTATGTACTCCCTGAGGTTGGTCTGCATACTGCATGTTAGAAAACAAGCTTAAACTTAATGTAAAGTATTTTACAGTTTAGTGCAAAAATGCACCAGAGAGGGTAAATGTGAAGCTGCAGTGAAATTAAAGTATTTTAGTTGCATGCACTGTAGCTCATAGTGCAAATCTTGTAATCACCATACCACTTATTAATTCAGAGTCAATCAGTGTTGAGGAATTGTGGAGTTCCTCCCTCTACCTACCTTATTTAATGGTGTGCATTTCTTCTCTCCCCAGCTTGCCCCAGCTCCTCCGGTGGTCGCGAGGTCATCGGATCTCTTGCCCTCCCCGAGCACACAGACAGAAATCTCCCTAGATACCGAGTGGAATGGGATTAGGCTGTGCAGGCGCTTGCTTGTTTGCTGTGCGGTTTGAGCCCCCGTCGGCGCTCCGCGCTGGCTGCCCCACCACCCCCCACCACCCTTGGTTAGTTGTTCGTCTTATAGACTGTGTCACATGTGAGTGCAGAACCAATAAGCCCACTTTGGCATTTACAGCTTATACTCTTTTCAACACTAGTGGCAGCTCTTGCAGCTGCTGCTGCTAAATTCCAGTCCATCATGTCGCCTCTTCCTCTAGTGTTAGTCTGCCTACTCATGCCTACATCATCCATCCCACCCTCCTGCTACCCTGAACAGCAACAGCAGACAAGCCCCCTAATACTGGATGATACAATTGCTAAGCAGCCCTATCAAGCAACCTCCTCCATGGGGAAGCCCTTCCCTTATCACATGCACTATGGTTTACTTGGAGCTGCCATCCTTCCTCTCTCCTTTCATGCAGAGTTGCAGGCCCTAAACATCTCTCCTCTAAGCTACCACTCACAATGCCTGCTTACACCTCAGCAGCACCCCACCCGCCGCAAGTCTCAATGGGCTACAAAGCAACTATTGCTACTTCTCCTCCTAGCTGGGGACATTGACTGCAACCCTGGTCTGCCCCCCTCCCATAATGGCCACCTTCCACCCCCTATGACCCACCTACCAAAGGACCTCAAAATAACACATCTAAATACAGTATATGCAGCATCCTTATCAAATTCATGGCACTTCAACCAAACATACTCTCACTGAGCACTGATATCCTAATCATTACTGAAACATGGCTGAAGTTCCAAAATCGGGATGCTGAATTCTTAATCTCTGGATATTCCCTCATTCTACAGGACTGTCAAGGTAAAAAGAGGGGTGGGGACACTGCCATGTTCACCTCCTCTAGGCTACAGTTTACCCCATCAGGCTCCCTGTTCCCATGCAAGCTATAGACTCTCTGCTCATTAATATCTCACTACCTCACACAAATCCCCTGTACTTAACAGGGTCCTATTGCTCCCCAGATACCCAGCTGTCAGACATCATGGACCACTTGAGCACTCTAAAATCCTTTGCCTCTGGTGGAGAGCTGCACATACTTGGTGATTTCAACCAGAACTGGCTCTTCTCTACTAGCTCTAAAACACATAGCCAAGTAAATGCCTTAAACCTTTCCCAGCAAATAACAGAACCCACTCGCCTGAACCACAAATCAAATAAACATACACTATTGGACTGGGCCCTGACCTCTCATCCCCATCGAGTACTCACCGCCAGTCTTCTACCAGACTCTCTCAGTGATCACCACATGATTTATATGGTACAGAAAATCTTCAAACCAAAGGCTGCACCCCCCCCCCGTTCTCTGCTCACCAGGTCCTATATAAATCCCTGGACCCAACAGTGCTCCTAACTGACTTACATAACGTTGATTGGTCTGTCATCCCACGTGTACCCGATATTGACACTGCCCTTGAATTTTTCTCGATGAGATTCCTGGCTATCTGGCATCATCATGCACCACTTAGACTATCCAGAGTAAGGGGTGCACACTTGACCTGGGTGACCGCCAATCTCATTGATAATTTTCACCTCAGGGACCACGCCTGGAAAATCTATAAAGCATCATGTTCCCAAACGGATCTACAACAGTACCGGTCACTACAGAATGCCTGCACAAGGCTAATCCATCAGGCCAAATCAAACTATTTTAAGGTATCCTTCAACACCAACTTCAAACACCCAACAAAGTTTTGGAAGTCAATTAAATCCCTCTTGTCTCAACTGGTCCAACCCCCTACACCAGCCCTCAACATAGCAGAAAACACTATCACTGCACCGAGCACGGTGGCCATTGAGTTAAACTCCTATTTCACAAACTGAGCATCCACCCTCTTGCCCACTCTTCTGCCCCACTCCTTGCAGCCATACAATTCAACCCCAGCCACACCCCCATCCTCAAATTTCTCCTTTCGCTTAGTAACTCCCTCAGAGGTATTAAAAGCCCTAGGGCTCTTCAACCCCACCAAAGGTAATTGCCCATCGGGTCTTGACTCCAAAATGCTCCTCATGTCTGCCCCAGCCATTGCTAGCCCATTGGCTGCTCTCTTTAACCTCTCTTTTATGCAGGACTCAGTACCCTCTTTCTGGAAACATGCTACAGTTACCCCCTTACTTTTTTTTTTTTTAATTTCTATTTTCCTGCCCCACGAGCCATCCCTCAGGAGCACCCATGAAGCCTGCCCCTGCCAGCACCCTTCCACTCCCTCAATCCCATCATTGCACCACGGAACACCCCCCGGGTGGGGTCGGGTCTGGGTACCCCAAATCTTGGGTACTTATCTAGGTCCCGGGTTGCGGGTGGGCACTGGCACATTAGGACCCTGGCTCAGCGTTCCTTCATCCAGGCTCTGCGGGGGTTCTTTTTTCCCATGTTCCCCCATGGGACGCTGCGTGCCTGAGCATCAGGGCATCCTCTGGCATCCGCAATGTCTCCCCTTCCCCTCCTTCCATGAAGGAGCAGCCTCTGAGGCTGATTGGCTGCTGGCTTGTGCCCTTGACCAATCATACCCCCTGAGACTCGGCTTGCCGTCGCTCTCCCCAGTCTCCACCAGGGGTCGCCGCTTGCCGGTATGGAAATCCCCTCCTCCCCCCTGGAGAAGGCAAGCTGTCCCCGGACGCTCCAGCCTGTCTCCACCTGGCCAACCCCTGATGACCCGAGCTCACTCCCAAACCCGGGTCGCTGGTGTGGTGTGAGGTGTGGCATTCAGCACCTCAACCCTCAGTGCCACTGGGCCGGCTAGTTACCCCCTCACATAAAGGCGGTGACCCTTCCTCCCCGGGAAACTACCGCCCTATCTCCCTTCTCCACATCCTAGCCAAATTACAGGAGCACCTCATCCTCTCCCAGCTCTCTGCTTTTTTTGACTCTACCTCCTTCTTCACTCCATACCAGTCTGGGTTTAGGAAATCGCACTACATCATAACCTCTCTCCTAAGATTCACTGACACCATCCTCACGGGAATGGATAATGGGGAAATTACCTCTTCCATTTTCATCGACCTTGCTAAGGCCTTTGACACGGTCTCCCACACCCTGCTACTGTCCAAGCTCTCCCTAGCCGGCCTATCAGATCTGGCCACCAGTTGGTTCAATTCACACCTGGCAGGCAGGTCCCAATCGGTCTGAATTAGCTCTTCCACCTCCCCTCCTCCCTGTCACTACAGGAGTCCCACAAGGCTCCATCCTTGGCCCAATTCTGTTCTCCATCTTCCTGAATGATCCGCCCCTGGCCTGCCCACATACTTCCATTCACCTGTATGCTGACAATACAGTACTGTATGGCTCAGGCTCATCTCCTTCTGAAGTAGCAACCAGGCTTCAACAGGACTTTGAACATGTCCAGCTTTGGTTCCATTCAAATCAACTCTTTCTTAATCTCAAGAAAACTGTCTCCCTCACATTCAGCACAAGGGCAAAACTCACTAGGATCCCCTCCTCCCTTATCTTCCACACCATTGATGGCTTTCCTCTGGAGAATTGTAAGTCCTTCAGATATCTTGGGGTCTGGCTGGATCAGTATCTAGATTTTTTGGATCATATAGATTCTATTCACAAAAAAAATGCACCCCATGTTGGGTGCATTATACCGACACAAAAGTTGCATCCCCCTGCAAACACTCTCAGAAATTGTCCCCAAAATTATCCTCCCAATACTGGACTATAGGGATGTGGTCTACAGTGCAGCTCCCAAGTCCTCCCTAACCAGACTCGATCCTCTTTTCCACTCCTTCTGTCATTTCACCCTAGACTGCCCCCCCACAACCCATCACTGTGTCCTTTAACGGTCCTTAGACCTCCCTTCCCTTCATGATCAGAGGCTGTCACATTGTGTTAGGACCACAGCTAAATTTTTGGCACAAACCCTCCCCTCTTACCTTGCAGCAGCCCTCCCACCACCAGCCTACTCACTCAGGAACATTGATTCCTGGCTACTCCATGTCCAGCACACGTTCACCACCCCTGGCCAGACTGCCTTTAAATATCATATGACAAAGATTTGGAACTCCTTGCTGAGATCCATTAGACACACCACCGGCCCACTACATCTAAACTCCCTACTAAAGATGCACTTCTCCTCCACGTGCTCATGCAAATAGCTCTGTTAAGGTCCTAGCATCATGCCTGTCTACTGTGCTGCTCTCTCCTTACTTGATGTCACAGACTCAGTTACTGCCTCTACAAAAGTTTGCTTCCTTCATCCCAATCTGACACTTAACCTGCCTGGCTTTCAGGCCCTTAGGTAGTAGCTGGGGTCTATTATACTTGTTTTCTGTCCTACGGGATCTCTGTCACTGATGCATTACTGTTCTTGCTCCTCAATGCCAACATAATGTAGGAGTACATTCCAAATTGTACCCCCTCATGCTTTGTTTCTTCCTCATTACTAACTGTGCAGTTGTTTGTATTTGCTGTTGTATTTGTTTCTGCGATTCTATTTTGTTTCTCTGCATTTTTTTTCCCTATCACCCCCCACCCCCAGGGCGCATCTAGAATTGAGTGGTACTCTGCTCAGTATGCCTTCCTGGTAAAACGCTTAAATAAATAAATAAATTGCACCCCCACACAGGATGCAGAAATGGGAGCACATGGGCGCACCACACCCGATCCCCCATGTCTGTGGATCATGCTGGGGCATTCTGAGGGCGTGCCAGCACTACGCAGTATTCACAAATCCACATATTGCTGGCAACATGAGTGCAGAAGGGGGCACAGGGTATGCCAGGGGCTGTAACCCCTCTTCTCACCCCCACAGATGCCTCCCACCAGTCTCAAGAAGAATGGGAAACATCCCACAGTGCTGCCCCATCCCAAGAGGCAGACCAAGAAGGCTGAGGCAGCTATGTCATGGCACTGGCAAATGTCCAGTGTCCTGAAGTGTCAGTGCCATGGGGGTTGGGGATCTGCTGATGGCCTCCAGGGAAAAGGTTGCACCGTGCCATGGGTGTGGGGGGTCAGTCTCCTGGGCCGGCCTCTGGTGTGTGGTCAAATGGGTCTGAGTGCCCACAGGGGCTATGCATGACCCAGACTCATGCCTATTGGCTCAAGGGATCCACTCCTATACTCAGGATGGGCATCTGACTGGATGCCCACCCAGGTCCACGACCCCTCCCCTGGCTGCCCTAATGAGTCCTGCACATGGCGGGGAAGCCACAGACAGGTGGCCTGCATTGGTGAATGCCTGTATGGGTGCATCTATTCATAGGACACAGGGTCATGGGCAGGGTACATGACTTTCCTGTGTACCCCTACCCGCTTCATACATAGCACCAATAGTACATTACTGTAGGGTATGCAGTGTTTTAAATGTCAGGCTCACAGATTCAATCTTATTTCAGCTTAGTTTTTTATTCTGCAGTACCTCAAGGTTTATAGATTGCAGCATCATTGCTGAAACAGACAGGGGAACATTACAGCTACAGCAAGTGAATTTATTGCTAACAGAATTTAACTTAGGTTTTATAATGACAAGCAATAGTGCTTAACTAAATGTTGGTCTGGATTCAGAGAAAGCCTGAGGTGATCACCAATGAATTTTCTCTTAATGCAACAGCTTAAAATTTTAATACAACAGGGTATAATAATGCTGTCAGAGAATTAAAGGATTCACTCCCTTCTAGTGAGGATTCCCTTAGCATGAGAAATCTATAAATTAACCTGATATTGTATCGTTTGGGAGTCAGTTTTGCAGGCATTACAATTAGCCAAGGCATTTTCAGATGCAATGATGTATATTAGTGATATGTTGATTTGAAGTTTGATTGTTCTTTTAAATGTCAATCTCTGCAGAGAAGTTAATATTTCCTGCAGTCATAATCCATTCAAAGTTAAACTGATTCAAAATTAGCCAATTTGTAGAGGTGTAGAGGGACAGAGTCAAAGAAAAAAAAGATACTATAGGAAAGGAGAAACAAGTCTAAATTATGGTTGTAATTATTGCCAGTACTATTTCACTTTCACTTCAGTGATACGTGTCTGTGATGGCATTGCCTATGATTATGGACTCTCAAAATTAATGAGCAATTTGAGCCCTGATCTATCAGTAGTAATAGATATTTATGAGCTGTGCCTAAAAGACAGGTCATTAGCATTAACCTGAAGAGCCCAGTTTTGCAGTAATTGTGTCTTAGTCCAAATGGCACCAGTGTGCATGTGACTTCCATTGTCATGGCAATGCCAACCCTGACATTTCCCTACATGACATACATTTCTTGATCTGCATGGTTTAAAATTCAAATTAGCTGCCATTCACATAACATTTTAACTTGTTCTACTAGGCAAAATGAAACAAGCCAGGCATTTTATGCAAACTCTCAAGCTGTCATTTTTTTCAGGTAAATTATGTGAAATTAAGGATGCCAGCAACAGAAAAATAGATATCTGTATGGAAGCAATCTGTATTGTGCTGATTAATTTCTATTTTATTTAATTGTATTATTATTATTTTGACTGAGAAAGTAGGACAGGACAGTTCTGAATATTTTCAGCCTTGCCAGGAGTGGGGTGGGTGGGGAGGGGGGGGGATGAAGATGCAAACTGGTACATTGAATTATTTTAAACTGTTGGTGGTATCTTTTTTGTGTATGATGGAAAGTGGACCGTGAAACCAAGGAAATTGTCTACTTGTTTCAAGAAGTGCAGTGGGTGCAGTGCAGTGCACCAGAACAGGTAGACAGGACCTCTGTTTAATGTCTCTTACAAGAGACGGCACTTCAGGAGTGCAGCACCCCACATACTGTACTACAGTGTCAGTAGTAGGCTTTACCTCAAGTTCCTAGTGTGATTATAGAATCCGCAAACTCTTATTTTTCTGGCTTCAGAGGCAAGTGTGCAACCTGCTGAGCCACTGACAGTGATGGTAAAAAAAAACATTCAAGAAAGATGTCTCTAGTGTGCATAACACTTGAGATAGCAACAAATATAACATATAAAGTACTGTACCATTTGTAAGATTTGAAAGAAAAGAGCTGCAGAAAAACTCCTACATCCATAATTCCCAAAGCCCTTATAGCTTGTGGGAAAATTGCTTCATGCTAAGGACAGTTAGTGATACATCTTCATGCTGTAAATCCCTCAGTTCATAAGAAATATCTTGCCTATCTTGTCTCTGCTTCATTGCAGAAAGATTTAACCACTTGCAGTCATAAATGAGCTCAGTATGACAGCAAGTCAATAACTACTGTACTATGAAGGCCAAAGTAGTGGTGATGACATTTTTATGTATATTGTTTACAGATGCATTCATTTCAAGGGAGTAAAACTGGGTTTAAAAACTAAAATAAAATAGATTAGAGCAAAGTCCAGATGTCTACCACATAACTTGGAATGAAAAAAAATAAGGCTGTCTTGTGGTGGAAAACATACTGTTTGAGGCTCCTCTTGCTACAGTAGAGAAATAAAAGGTCCTGGGGGTCGTAACAGCCAAGAAGCTAAAGCATAACAGGCAGTGAACAGTCACTGTAAAGAAGACTGAGAGAATGCTGCAGTGCATCAAAAGGCGTGACTAACAGAACACGCAAAGTTATATTGATACATTACAAGGTCCTGCTCAGGCCCTGCCTGGAGTACTTTAGAAACATATTAACACACAATAATGGCAGAAAAAGACCAAAGGTCCATCTAATCTACCCAGAGTTCTCTATCTGCCCCAGGACCTATTGTCCATATGTTTTTTTTTTTATTCAAAGTTTATTGATTTTACACAACCAGCTATAGGCATGCCAGTCACATGTATACATAATACACCATGGTTAACAAAATTATCCTATACTATACATAGTTCAACAAACTAAACCCTCCCACCCACCCACCACCTAAACCCCCAACCCCTCACTCCTCCCCCACCCTTCTGGAGTGTGCAAGTTTATTGTATAAATGAGGAGAAGAGGCATCTATTGTCTTGGGGTACTATGTATGCTAATTACTCAACACATCCTTACTGCAGATAAACCACAAATAGTTTCCCCTACTTCCTATCAAAACCTGCTATGTTATTCTGACAACCAGCTATTAACCATTCAGACCTAAAAAAAACTAGACATATCCCTTAACCAATCATTATATGATATTACTACCTGGTCTCTCCAATGTTTCAGGACTAATTTTTTGACAGTAATAGCTATTAGAGCCATATGATATTTTCACTCTTTAACTTTAATATCATTATAGCATCCCAGAAGACAGACTTCCACTGTAAACAGGTCCTTCAACCTTAAACAAGGGTCCAGTTTGGCTTTAATTTCCTGCCACAGTGGAGCTATTTTTTCACAGTACCAAAATATATGGACCATATTCCCTTCCTCTTTAGTACACCTTGTGCAGGCATTATCTGAAATCCTACCCAGTCTGGCCAATCTCAGGGGGGTATAATACATGTTATTCAGTATATAATACTGTGTAAGTCTGAATCTGTCCTGCGAGAGGTAAATATAAAGATCTTTCCAGATCTTAACCCAATCCAAAGTCACCCCAGGGAGCAAGGATTCCCAAATTGATGAACCAGATAATGAGTCGGTACAAATAGAGGTCAAGAGAAAGGCATATACTGCAGAAACAGAATGTGGTTTTATGGAGCATTCACTAACTTGAATCAACAAAGGTCTAAGGAAGGCCGAGCATGTCTTATTTGGTATACCTTAAAAATCATCTACCTCGGGATATCGTACTTGCTGAGGATTTCGGGTGAAGAGAGAAGATTATCCTGGGCAAATAGGTCTTCCACACATGCATACCTTAACTGTGGGAGCCACTGCGGTAAAAGATTCACCCCTCCGATTTTAATGTTGGGGTTTGATGTAATTGGCTGCCCTGTATCAACTTTAAGAGGTATCTTCAGGTATGAACAGCATTGAGAAAATACCCTCAAGGAGGTACTGACCACCGAGTCCCATAAACCCTTTGGCAATGAACGCTTTGTTAGATAATGGACCGAAAAGGGGTTGATGTTATTAGTTTTGAAAAGGTCTCTCTCAATCTGAAGCCAAATCGGAATGTACTCCGTATCACCCTGAGAGATCCACCTTCCCAATTTAATTAAATGGCTTGCCCAGTAATATAAAAGGAAATTCGGGAGACAAAGTCCACCCAGGGGTCTAGGGGTGCTAAGCTTATGAAAGGCACTACGGGGATGTTTACCCAGCCAAATAAATTTAGAAATCATAGAATGCAAACACTTAAAAAAGGAAATCAGAAGCCATAAGTTCAAAAGATTCAAAGGGTAAAACAAACGTGGAAGAATGTTCATCTTAATTATACTTATCTGGGCCCATAGTGAAAGGGATAAACTCCGCCATCTCACAAGGTCCTGTTGGATAGCTCTAACCAGATCATCGAGGTTGAGCTTCTGAACCATAATAGAATCTCTGGCTAAATAAATACCTAGATATTTAAGGGTCTGTGAGGACCATTTAATGCCCAAGTGACTAACTTCAGATTTCGAGGTATAGCTGTTAAGAGGGAAGATCTCGGTTTTAGAGATGTTTAGTTTGTAATTGGAAAGCTTACCGTATTGTTTAACAACCTCTAAAACTTGCTCTAACGAAGAAGCTGGATGAGTTAAATGAAGGAGAATATCGTCTGCATAGACAGAGAGCTTAAGAACTTAAGTATGAGCAAGGATACCTGTAATTTGAGTGAACTGTTTAATATGCTGAAGTAATGGCTCCAAATAAAGATTAAACAGGAAAGGTGAAAGGGGACAACCTTGTCTGGTACCAGTATATAATAGGAATCTCCATTGCAATAAATATTAGCAGATGGGGAGGCGTAAAGAGACTGTATCATTGTAATAAATTGGGGGGGGACCCATTCTCCGCAAGGTTGACCATAAAAATTCCCAGCATACTCTATCGAAAGCCTTTTCAGCATCTAAAGAAACTAACGCCATTGGGAACTGGGAAGATTGGGCCACCTGGAAAATATGTGTGAGTGTCCTAAGATGATCTGCTGAGGAGTGTCCTGCCACAAACCCTACTTGCTCTGGACTTAATAATCGGGCCCAGTATGCTTTTATCCGAAGTGAAAGCAGTTTTGCTATGATGTTAATGTCACAATTTAAAAGAGAAATTGGTCTATAATTAGCTGGGTCCAGTTGGGATTTATCTGGCTTAAGTAAGAGAATAATCGTGGCATCCATTAGAGATGGATCTAACATGTCAGCTGTAAACATATAACTGTATAGTTTAAGCAAGAGGGGAGCTACTTCCTTTGAGAAAATTTTATAAAAATTTGAAGGGAAGCCGTCCGGCCCTGGCGCCTTGTCGGGAGTGAGACTATTAATAGCCATCTCTATTTCAGTAATAGAAATTGGCGAAGTTAGGGAAGCTTGACAAGAATCCTCCGACACTGGGAGATTTAAAGAATCTAAATAGTTGCCAGTATCTTGTGGATTTAAACTGGTAAGACACTTCCCATACAGTGACTTATAGAAGTTCTCAAAGACCTCAACTATGTCATACGGCTCTGGTTTGATAAAGCCATCAGCGACCCTTATAGACGGGGCTAAACGGGAACTTTACAACTGCCGTAAACGTAAGGCAAGCAACCGACCAGCCTTTTCCCCCTGGTCAATATATTTAGCTTTAGTTTTAACCAGGGCATATTCTGCCTTCTCTCTTAATAGCTCCGCGTATTCATTACGAAGGCCTAACAACTCCTCCATGGCACCCCTGGAAGTACCGGGAGACAAGGAATTCTCTTTCTCTTTAATCTGGGTTAATAAAGTCAAGGCCTTAGAATCTTGTATCTACTTCCTCCTGGAGGCAATCTTAATAAATTCTCCCCAAAGGTAGCACTTCAAAGAGCACCAAAGGAGGTCACATCTCTGAACTAACTCTCCATTGTGTTCTATAAATTTGGCAATGAGTTCTTTGATACGAGAGATCAAAGACTCATCCCTTAACAACTGGGTATTTAGTCTCCAAATTGTTTCCCTTGGAGTATGGGGGTCCACTGTGAGGGCCAACCATGCCACCGCATGGTCTGATATCACTATGGGTTCTATACCAGCCTGGTATAGGCCCGGCATAAAAGAACCACTAATTAGGAAATAGACTAATCTAGACCGGGTCTGGTGGATGTTTGAATAAAATGTATATGACTGTTGCATGGGATTTAGGAGGCACCACAGATCGCCCAACCCTAGCATGGTCATAAAATCCTTCAGGGCATTCTGTGAGGGTGAAAGTGGCTTCAGTGGCCTATAGGTCCTATCCAGGTCCTGAGTTGGAGGAATGTGCCAGTCCCCCCCTAAAATCACTGGGGCAGGTAGGAGCATTGCCATCTTGTTGGCTAGGTCCATCAGGAAACTTGGATCCCCTCCCACCAGTCCATATACTGAACCCAAGACCACTGTCGTATTATTTAAAATACCTTTGGTTAACACATATCTCCCACCAGAGTCTATGAACGTCGTGTCTTCCTTAAATGCAACGTTCCTTCTAAATAAAATAGCCACCCCTCGGCTTGAAGATGAACACCCTGCTGCGAAAATCTGAGACACTCCCTGCCTACATAGGGATAGTGACTCCGAGTTGGTCAAGTGGGTTTCTTGGAGCAGAATAATATCTGCATTTAAAAGAACACAGTGTTTAAGTATTTGCAGTCTTTTCAAGACGTCCCTTACTCCTCTAACATTCCAAGTGATTATTTTTGTTGGAAAACTAGCCATTATTAATTCTGGGTGCCAGTATCAATCTTAAAGGATTTGGCATATCCCAGACCAAAACCCTAAGGCACACTCTAGCACTCCCTCCTCCCAACCCTCCCCAAACAATATATGATGCATAAAGACCTGTCCCAACACGGAACAGAAGCCTATTAAGTAACCAGTGTACTCTTCCACCCTCACCCCCTCAGTCCCCACCATAATCCTAATCAATAATTCTAAACACAGTTCCCTAAAAAAATATTCACTACCATTCATCCCACATTCTCCTAGACTAGTAAATCTAATGTTCCTCGGGAAATATCGCAAAATTACCCCATCCGGTAGTACCCCCAAAACCCAACCGCTCCCTCCCCATAAACTCTTATAACTATTTACAATAGGCCACTCAATCCAACTTGGAATAGCTGCCTGCCAAGATGACTCTTACATGAATGGCCAGACCCCGATGGCATTGTCTGTATCTGGTAAATATATAAAGTCCCAGTGACAGGTTATCGCTCTACGTGGAACACCGAAAGTTACCACTGCATTCTGCTCTAAGGGATCCTTAAATAAAATAAAACACAAGTAGAAATTAATCCAGACACCATTCCCCCCCCAAACTAGTATGTCTAGCAGCATTCCCAGACTGCACGGCCCAGAGACCTCTGCACCCCCGAGCCCCACTGGATAAGACAGGCACTCTAAGGGTCAGGATTCAACCTGAAGCATGAGGCCCGCACTTCAAATCCAAGCATAAAAAAAAAGACCAAACAGCATCCCTTTATAGTGCCTCGTATTCGCAGCCCCTGTGATTATGCAGCATCTTAACCCCCAATACTCCATCTAAAAATAACTAGTGCTCAACAGCAGTCACAAATCCAAAGTGAAGTGTTAATTAAAGGCAGCTCAAGCCTGACTATCGACCAAGGATCAGCGTCATACAGTGGGGGGTACTTTACGCTGCTACGAGCAGCCTATAAACCCCTAGTGTTCGCCTCCTTGCTCTAATTCAGCAAAACATTGTGAGATCATCATAAAACAATGAGTAGTGTAAGAAAACAGACCTGAACCAGTGACTACTCCTGCCCATGGGTTCACTGAGGGAAGAATAAAGAGGATACACCCTGCGGACCCTAAATATTGCCCCCCTAGGGAACAGTCCCTATTAGCAAAGGTTCCCCTGTAAACCCCAGTGACCAGAAAACCTTTTGACCCTTACTCTGTTCTACCCCTCCCCTCAAGCATCGAACCCCTAGAAATCCCACCAAGCAATCCAAGACAGCCATAGACAAGCAGAGAGAACAGGTAATCAACTTGAAATATAAACTTTAGATAACTTTTCAAACTGTTAAAGTCTTTATAAATATCCATCCTTGAACAGACTGGGTAGCTTCATTGAAAGATCCGAAGATGCCTGCTCAGGTG
The DNA here is from genome assembly GCA_016271365.2 of Neoceratodus forsteri. Lineage (NCBI taxonomy): Eukaryota > Metazoa > Chordata > Ceratodontiformes > Ceratodontidae > Neoceratodus > Neoceratodus forsteri. Next base: position 1,608,822,995 of record CM057449.1, read on the forward strand.
TATCATACGTAAACCAGGACCCCTGAACTGAGACTCGGAGCTTGGCTGGGTACTGTATGCGAAAAGGGATACCCGCAGCAATAAGCTTTTTGACTGTGGCATGGTTAGCAGCCCATTTCAAACGAGTCTCCCGAGGCAGATCTTGGGTTATTCTTAGAGTGGCATTCTCCCACTTAATACTTTGCAGCTCTCTTGCTTTATCAATAACATGTTGTTTTTCCACGAAACTCAAAAACCTCACTATAATTGGTCTTGGTGGGACATTTGGTGGAGGCTGTGGCTTGAGGAAGCGATGTGCCCTTTCGATCTGGTAGTTAGCACTTATTGGGGAAGGACCCACAACTTTTTGTAGAAACTTCTGCAGGAAGGCCACTGTATTGGGCCCTTCTTCCGATTCAGGCAAACCGAGAATCACTATATTTTTCCGCCTACTCCTGCCCTCCAAATCTTCACTCTTCAACTGTCACTCTTCAACTGTAATCTTTGTATTTGTTGGTGCAGTTGCACTAATTAGGGTTCGACTTTCTCCTTCCACCTTTCCACTGAAGCCATTTGGGCCTCGGTATCCCCATCCTTCTTGCAAGGCTAGTGAAATCACTATGGAGGGACTTCAACTCCGAGGAAATGTCAGACAGAGTCTCTCTGAATGTAAGCATCTCCTGTAGGAAACGATCCTCCGTTAATGGAGTAGTAGATGAAGCTGGGGGCACCACTTTCCTGGCAATAGCCCCTTGAGCCCGCTGCTTTTTCGACAATTTCTCCGGTGAAGTTGGTGGAGTATGCCGGGGCAAGGCCTGCTTCATATTGGATTCCATCTCATTAATACAAGCAGTCGCGAGGCAAATTGCCTCCATAACTTAACTCTGCCCCTCCAGACAAATCAGAAACAGCTGCTAATCATTATCGCAGAAGGCTATTTTCTCTAGGATTAAACAATAGAGAGGTGAGGTGCTGGAGCTCCGCTTCAGTGCTGCTGTCAGGAACCCTGCATCATGTGATCTCATCCATACGGGGTTTTATCCCTCCTTGTCCACCCCATGCTCCCCTTCCTACCACTACTGACCTTAGTAAGCACCAAACCCTTTACTATGGTATGTCCGAGTGATGGTTGAATGGATTTATGGTCTTGGTGCCACCACCTTCACTGTCAGACTGTTTCCGGCTTCACCACCATTTCCATAAAATAGAATTTTCTCACATCCCTCTTAAACCTTCTCCCCCTCCAGTTTCCACTTGTGACCTCAGTTTCTTGACTCTGTACTCTTGCTACATAGTTTTCCATCTTGTTTATTCCCTTCAGGAACTTGAAAGTGTCTATCATAAACCCTTGCCCACCCCCCGGCTTGGTCTGTAGTGTGTACATTTTCAGTGCTTTCAGATGCTCTTCAGAATTTCTGCCCTGTTGACCCTGAACTATCTTGGTCACCATTTTCCTTAGGTGAGGACTCCAAAGCTGAGCACAATATTCCAGATACAGTCTCACCAATGACCTATATAGAAATAGTAGTACCTCCTTTTTCCTGCTGTCCGTACCCCTTCTGATATACCCCAGCATCCTATTAGCCTTACTATAGTCCTTACTACACTTACTTGTTTGGGGGACTCACTAAATATGACTCCCTAGTCCCTTTTCTCTGCTATAAGGCCCCTTTTAACCCCTACCATTCAGTACTTGGCCCTGTTTTTTTTAGGTGCATAACCTTGCATTTGTGGTGTTGAAGTTCAACTGACAAATCTTAGACCACCTTTCTAACTTTTTTAGATCCCTCTGCATCTCCCTGATTATCTCATTGCTATCTGCCATGCCACAGAGCTTGGTGTCATTTGTGAAGAGACACAACTTGCTCTGGATGTCCTCTCCAGTGTCATTAATGAGCATATTGAAGAGGGCAGGATCCAGGACTGATCCCTGCTGTACCCCACTTCATATGTCCCGCTCTTCCAGTTTGATCCCACTTGCCACCAGCTTTTGCAGTCTCTAATTCAACCAGTTTTCCACCCATCTACCTATGTCCCTAGCCATTCCAGGTCTCCCAGGTTCTTCTGTAATCTTCTGTGTGGCACTGAGTTGAATGCCTTGCTGAAATCAAAGTAGAGTAAATCCAGAGCATATCACTTATCTACAACCTCTGTTACCTAATCAAAGAAAACTATCAGAGTGGTCTAACAAGACCTCACTGTCACATATCAATGTCTTCTAGACCATTGCTCTCTAGGTAATCCACAAGTTCCTCTTTGATCAGTGACTCTTCAGTTTCCCCACTATAGAGGTAAAGCTGACAGGTCTGTAATTCCCTAGTTGCTAGGTGTCTCCCCCCCCTTGTGTAGCAGAACTACGTCTGCTGCCCTCCAATCTTTTGGAACTACTCTTCTCTGAACTGAGCTATTGAAGAGCCCTACTAAGGGTTCAATCAATTTTGCAGCCAATTCCTGAGTACCCTTGCAGTCCATCCCCATCTGCTTTGCTGCCCAATATTGAAAAGACATTGAGACTATGGAAAGGTTGCAATCTAGGACCACCAAAATTATCAGAGATATAAAGGACAAAAGCTATGATGAGAGACTGATGGCCCTTCTTAAGAAAAGGAAGTGGGGTGGGGGAAATGATCTCTGTCTTTTGCATACTTAGCTATTAATGAGGTCAAACTGACAAAGACATTTGATCTGGTGTGATCCAGCAGAATATTGTGTTTGTGTTAAAGCTCAAAGGTGGTACATTTAGGTGTAACATTTGGAGGCATTCACCCTCCTAGTGTGGAGAGAATCTAAGGAACAGTCTACCAGCATATAAAGTAATGGATATTAAGACAATACAGGTCTTAAAGGTGAACATGGACAAACTGGTGCTTACCAAGGTAATTACAGAATAAACTGGGTGGTAGGGTAGATAAGGAATCTTGATAAATTAGAATATGTTTGCACAACATTCCTGCACCAATTAGTTTGCTGGAGCTCTAACTGACAGCCAGTTATGAATTAATTTTGTACATTAATAACTATTGTATAATGTGCATACCTACAATTTTAGGAAGAAAAGAGGCCCATTAGTCTATAAAGTTTCCCCCTCACTCCTACCAACTCAGTGGGAATACCCCAGCAACCCTTTTTAATCAAAGTTCTAGTACACAGTGATCTTGAAGGTTATTGCAGTATCAGCTGATATGCCATAGCCTGATCTGAAAGTGTTTTCCAAGTGTGCACCTCTCGTTTCATGAACAGATCTTCCTCTGTTCAATGATTGATATGATGTGTACATGTATTCTTTCAGCTGCGTGCATCCTTAAGAGCTTCACTTGGTCTAACCATGTTATCATTTTTCTATTTGAAGATCACACTCCTGTCACTTTTAACTGTTCTTTTTCCATGGAAAACAATCTTATTTCTGTCAGTCGGTGCTAGAAATCCATGTTTTTCAAATCTTCAACCACGGTGGTTAGACCTTATTTTCTCACTTTCAGCATGTGAATATCTTTCCTCAGATATGGAAACTAGAATGTACAGGTACATCATATCAAAGTTCAGTCCTCAGCAAGGACCTGTAAGGGGCATTACCATGTCTCAACCTGCTTACTGTATTAATTTTTTTCCTGACACAAACTGCAACTTTGTTCACCTTGCTTGATGCTGCCCAGCATTGTTACTGCCATTTAAAGTTGCTGCTAACCAATACACCCACATATTGCTCTGGGGTTATACGTGAAAATCTTACACCAGAAAATAGGTTGTTATACTTTTTGGGGGTAGACCAACTGTCTGTGGCATCTGACTTATAGTGTGATCCTGTCTCTAACCTGGATTCTTATAAGTATAGAAGACTAGAGCTGAGAATGATTACATGAGTTTCTTAAGGCCACACAGTCACTACATGACTTTTGGTTAGATTTAAACCTGGGTCTGTTTGTAAAAAAAATCTCTGCTCTAATCACTAAAACACTGGCTGGGACTTTCTAAATGGAGCAGCTGACCTGCAACTACTGTATTAAAGGAGACTGTGAATGCCACTGCCAAGGATGGGGGTATGAATGTGGAGCGGACAGAGGGGTAGATCCAGACTGTAACAGAGTTAAAGGCAAGAAAGGCACAAGTAGAGGGGGAGAAAGAACAAGAGGCTAAGGAGGAATAATCAGAACTTGCAGTAGTAGAAGAGAAAAAAACAAGAAGCTGAGGTGGTGGCAGGGGGCTGGGGAAACTTGCAGAAGAGAAGGAGGAAGAACTAAACAAGGAAAACTTATTTATTATATTATTTATTTACGAGTTTAGCCAGGAAGGCATACTGAGCAGGGATTGCTCAATTCCAGATGCGACCTGGGGGACAAGTCCCAAGACAATAGTACAATCACAGGAACAGTAGTTAAACAGCACAGTGAGGGGGCCACCCACCATACAGACAATAGACAGATAGATACAGGAACATAGGAGGGGGAACATACATGGGATAATGTTACAGAGAAACACAAAAACCAAAAATACTAGTACATAGTGGACACTAGCTAAAGCATGAACAGCTTGAGGAGAAGTGGGTGCTGAGTAGGCGGTTGAGGAGGCGGGGGTTGGGTGAGTGTCTTATATCAGCTGACAAGGCATTCCATAGCTGGGGGACACGGAATTTGAAAGCTGCCTGCCCTTTGGTTGTGTGCATGAAAGGGACATGGAGGAGCCTGGGGTCCATGCTTCTGAGGGAGTAAGCAGGGGAAAGTTGTGGGGAGAGGACAGAGGCCAGGTAGGGGGGAAGGGTATGGGACCAGAATTTGGCTGCGGACCTGGCACAGTAGGTTAGTCTGCGGTCTTGGAGGGACGGCAGGGCTAGGGAGCTGTATAAGGTGCAGTGGTGGGTTGTTTGTGGGCAGTCCAGGATAAAGTGATAGAAAGAGTGGAAAAGGGTGTCAAGGCTGGCCAAGGTGGAGAAGGGAGCAGTAGTATAGACTATGTCACCAACGTCGAGTATTGGGAGTATCATCTTTTGAACAATAGCTTTCCTGGCAGGAGAGGGGAAGGGAGACAGCTTTTTTTCCTATATAGGGCACAGAGTTTAGGGAGTGGTTTCTTATGTATGGAATCAATGTGGGTGGAAAAATCAAGATGCTGATCAAGCCAGATGCCTAGGTATCTGAAACTGGTGCAAGCTTCCAGGAGGGTCCCATCCAGGGTTTGGAAAGGGGGGCAAGGGGCTTGATGGGAGAGTCTTTGATGTGAGCTGAAAGTTAGCAACATAGTTTTCTTAGGGTTTAGGAATAGTTGGTTTGACCAGAACCAGTCCTGGATGGCATTGAAATCCTGCTGTAGCAGATTTGCCACCTCGCTTGTGGAAGGACCTGTGGCATACAGCACTGTGTCGTCCACATACATTTGGATGGATGAGTAGCAACAGGCTGATGGGAGGTTGTTTAAGAATATGGAGAAGAGCAGTGAGCCCAAAACTGAGCCTTGGGGGACACCAGTGGTAACTGGTAGGGGGTTGGAGATGTGTGAGGTGACTTTTACAGCCTGGTGCCTACCCACCAGGTAGTCGTGGAACCAGGTGGAGGCTGGATTGGTGAGACCAGTTTATTTTAGTTTAGAAAGGAGCAGTGTATGGGAGATGGGGTCGAAGGCCTTGGCTAAGTCTATAAAGATGGCAGAGGTGATGTAGCCTTTGTCCATGCCGGTGAGTATGTCATCAGTGAGTCTTAGCAGGGAGGTGGTAGTTGAGTGTGACTTGTGAAAACAGGATTGGTATGGGGTGAAGAAGGAGGAGGCATCCAGATAGGGAGAGAGTTGGGCGAGGACAAGACGTTTCTGTAGTTTTGCCAAAATTGTGAGTAGGGAGATGGGGCAATAGTTACCCGGGGAGGTGGGGTCACCCTCTTTTGGGAGGGGTATGACGGTAGCCTGTTTCCATTCGGTTGGTAATTTGCCTAGTGAGAAGGAGAGTTTGAATAGAGCGGCTAGTGGGGCGGCTATGGCTGGGGCGGACAGATATAACATCTTGGCTTCCAGGGCCATGGGGCATTTACCTTTGTTAGGGTTCAGGGAATGGAGGGAGTTGAGTACTTCGTCTGGGGATACAGGGTGAAAGGTGAAACTATATGGTCAGTAGGAGTGCTCTTGGTGGTGGGGGGGCATGGAGTGAGTGGGTGCTGGAGGGATGATAGGAGAGAGTCAGCGCAGCTGGAGAACTAGGCGTTGAAAGCAGTGGCAACCTCGCTGGGACTGGTGATGGAAGTGCCATGTAGTGACAGTGTCGGTGGTGGTGGCTGGGTGGGGGGGAGAAAAGGGATTTGAATGATTTCCAAAAGTTTGTCGGGTGGTTTAGGTTTGTGCTGAAAGCCGATAGGAAATAGCTCTTTTTTGCCTGGTGAATGAGATTAGTACAGGAGTTGCGGAGGGCTCTGTAGCTTTGTAAGGATGCCTGGGGTGCCCAGTTTCTTGTGGACTTTCCATTCGTGGTCCCTGGAGTGGCATTGGCTGATGATATCAGCAGTGATCCAGGGAAGGTGGGTGACTCTGACCCTTTTTGTGCGCAGGGGGGCATGGTAGTCCTAGACTTTTAGAAATTTGGCCTTGAAAGTTTTGAGTGCGGCGTCAATAGATGTGGCTGCTGGAATGAAAGACCAGTCTACTTGATCTAGGTCATGCACAAGCAATGCTAGGTCCAGGGAATTAAATGATCTTGTGCGAAGAATCTTGGAGAGGGTGAGCAGTGGGCCTATACACCTTTCTGATCATGAAGATCATGTGGTGGTCACTTAGGGAGTCTGGGAGCAGGCCCGCACGTGGAATCCGTTGGGGGTTGGAGGAGAGGATCCAGTCCAGGAGAGAGTGATTTTGCATTTTGTGGTTTAGCCGGGTGGGGTGTTCAATTAGTTGTGTGAGATTTAGAGCCTTGATCTTGGTCTTGAGGTGGGCCTTATCTGTGGCTAGCCAGTTGTGGTTAAAATCGCCGATGGCGTTAAGCTCACCTCCCATGGTTAATGACTTTAGCGTGTTCAGGTGTGCTGGGATGTCAGGTAGGGGTGTGCCGGGGGGCAGTAGGTACCTGCAACGTACATAGGGGTGGAACTCGAGAGCAAGAGTTTGATTAGGAGAGAGTCGATGTGGGCTGGGAGTGTGGGAATTTGTATCATGGTAAACTGCAGCTTAGAGGAGATGTACATGGCTGTTCCACCACCTCTCTTATTCCCTGAACAATCATGTCTGATAATTAAGTAGCCAGGGATGGATACTTCAGCATCAGTGTGATGCGGCTTTAACCAGGTTTTAGATATGATCAGGATATCAGGGTGATGGGATAGGGTGATTGGTTGCAGCACTGATAGAAGCATGGCCATGTGCTAGGTCTGGGCTAAATTCAACAATGTCAAGTTAATCTACATTATCATTTACCTTTATTATGCGTTGCCCTTAATATACTGCCTGTAAATTGTGACTGTGCACTGTTATGTATTTTACTTCATCTTTTTGTATGTATTTTTATTACTACTGCACCTTGCATTATGCCTTTTCACGTGCACATCACGTATTGTATACTTCCATTCCCCCATCACCTCTCAACCTGATACGTCTGGAAATGAGCTGTTACAAGCTCAGTATGTTTTTCCTGATGAAACTTTTTAAGTAAATAATAGCCTAGTCTAGTAGTAACTAATCCCCAATATAATTAACAATTATAGTATGAATGAGTGTGCTGGAGATACAAGACCCTGAGTTTCTGTTCTTGCAGTTCAGTGGACTCACCCTTTATGGGCCGAACTATGCATGTGTTTTTCTGATCCTAGTCCTAGGGGACGAAGGCAGCTCTTTATGCCTTGCAACTCACCACACTGGCTGCACTTGAGAACCCTTCGATGGAATGTGCTGTGCTAGCTTGGAATGCTATCTGGCCTGGGTCATGCCAGCTGCTGTGTACACCAGTCACCCTCCAGCTAGAACAGAGATCCATCTACCCATAAGAAGGTATTGGCTAGATTCATACCTAAATTTAAATCTCCTCGATTTTCTTTTAAGGCCTACTCTAAAACTAGCCTGATTTCACTGCACCCCCTGCTTTGTCTGAGGAATCCCACACTGAAGCTATTGCCACCACTTAATCAATGAGGTTACATGCTATACATGTTTGGCATACCCATTTGTTTCTCAGTGTTTGGTTGCTTGCATTCTGTTACCTAGATACCATAGGTAGGGATGTAAGTTTGTCATGGCAGTCATACACGTCATTGATTCCATGATGTTTGATCTTTATTTAGGACTTCCATGACTTTCACTACTGTCATCAGACTGTAGCAATGATGACAGTGCCACAACATTTATTACTGTTTACTAATGATTTCATGAACAAACAATGAGTCATTAAAATGTCATCCATGACAAACTTACAACCCTAACCATAGGTTATTGATTGATGATATCATATAGGATTGTTGGGGGAGGGGGCATGTCCTGGACCTCTCCTTGCTGCTTAGATGGCTGTTACAGCTCTCTGCAGCAAGGTCTATGGTCGTAAATGATGGCACAATGTAGACCAATATGGTCTCTACACACTGCAATTACATTTTTGCCATGATGTATCATCTACTCTTGTTGGGTCAGTATTGTTTTTTAACTTTATTGTTACTATTGTACAGGATGATAACTTCCTGTCTAACAAATGACTACAATGGTTTGGTCTCTCTGCAGTCTCAGCCCCTCTTTCTGTTTAGTGCCCCCTGTTTCATTCAGCTCCTGGTAATCTAATCAGGTACCTGATTTTTGTCAAACTCCCAACCTACAATCACTGTGATCCCAACAGATAACTTAAAATGGCCGACCTCAATTACATATTGTAGAATATTAAGGGGATCAACCCACCCATAAAGCATAAAAAGATCTTAACCCAAATCAAAAAAATTTAATGAACAGGCGGTCTTTGTACAGGAGAACAAACTAACATCCCCAAAAGCACTAGAGCATATAAGAGAAAAGACAGTGCTAGAGGTGCACCATACTTTCAATTGTGCAAAAAGGGTGGGGGCAGGTGATAATCCTGATTCACAAAACCCTAAACTGGCGATGCAATGCCACCCATGGTAACCCTGAAAGTAGATGGCTTATGGCACAGATGGATACTCCCGAGGGCCCACTAACCCTACTTAATATATATGCACCAAACTGTGATACCCCCAATTATTTGCTAGGATTAGTGAAGAGCTAACCCATTTTAATGACCCACAAACCCCAATCTTAGTGGGTGAAATTTCAACCTCACCCTGGACCTGCTCCTTGATAGGTCTCATGTCAACCAGGAGACTAACGGGATGGCTGCGTCCATGCTTAGAGAAGAAATATGAGAGCATTCCCTCACTTATATAGGGTGCCTATTCTACCCCACTACTAAATACTATACTTTCCATTCACAAGTGTGCCAGTCATCAAGCCAGATTGATTTCTGGCTCACATCCCCTCAGATGATGCAGATTATCATAGCAGTACCCATTCACCCCATCAAAATTTCTGACCATGTCCCCATATTTCTGACCTTTCTTTGGGACCCCATTCACCTCATGGTCCTCAACATGGAGAATAGACTCTCTCTTGCTTAGAGACCCTACCTTTGCTCCATGGATCAGACAAGAGATCTAAGACTTTCTATGGCAGAATGACAATGGGGCAGTTCAAGACATCACTCTATGGACACCCTTAAGGCATACTTTAAAGGCCATATAATTTGATATGCTGCCTATACGTGAAAGGCCAAGGAACAAGAAGCAAGGGATTTGAAAGCAAGGGCAAGATTCACAAAACTTTGCCCCTGGGGCAAACTGGGTTTTGTCCAGAGTTGGTATCAACTAGAGTCTATGGTAATGCATTAAGTACAAAAAAGGGGCAGACTAGGTGGGCCACACAGTCCTTATCTACTGTCACCTTCTGTGTGTCTGTATGTATCTGTGTCTCCCCTTTCTGCTATATTGGGGAACCCGCCAAGAAATTCTGCTTTCTCCATTACTCTTTTTATAGGCTATTGAACCCCTATTAATTACCATTAGATCTAATCCCCAAACTGTTGTCTTTTGCACTTCCACCAGTGAATACAAATCCTTATTGTACGCAGATGACCTTCTTGTAATACTACCATATGCCCAGACTGCTATAACCCCACTACAGCATCTTCTGTCTACATATTCCTTGGTCAGGGCCTCATGGTCAACCACTCAAAGTCAGAAATCATCCCCCTCAGTAATCTCTGCCTACAGCATCACTTCCAAAACACTGCAAAGAAATGGGCAGCCAATGGCATCACATACCTAAACATACACTTCACCCCCTCTCTTCAAAACATCTGCCAGGTTAATTTCACTCCCTTAATAAACAGTCACCATGGACATAACACAGTGGAAATCATTCATCCTTTCCTTCACTGGTAAAATAAAGGCAGAGGAAATGATGTTAGCCCATAAAACTCTCCACTTACTTGGCCACCTTCCAATAACAGTCCTAGACCAATGGTTTGCTAAACTTAACTGGCTAATAGGTATTTTTATCTAGGAAGGCAAACTTCCAAGAATTAGTAGAACCAAACTGCAGAAACACTGGCAGAGAGGGGGCTGGGAGCTTCCTCATTTTAAACACTTCAACATATTCTTGCTTTCGGCACAAGTACTCAACAGGTTCTTGCCCGGTCAACAACAAGCATCTCTGTGGTTGCATGTTTAAGGACATGTGATTGAAGTAACATATCCACTGGCATCCCTCTACTCACATAAACCATAAGACTGCAAACAATACCTTACACTTACCATCTGTCTAAAATATTAGCACCAACTTACCTCCACATTGGGACTCTACACCTTTCCTGTTGGTGAGCACATTATTACTATCATGTGCATATTATTAGTTAGATCCATAAGCATAGTGTATTTATAAACACTGTGTAGTTAGGTTTCACATTTAAACATTAAGTGTATAGATGCTAGTTGAAATGAGCATATTATTAGTGTGAGCATATCATTATCATGAGCATGATAGTTGCACAAATATACTAGTAGAAGCATTGTATTAATACCTGCATATATTAGTATTAGAAATCAATATATCTTTAAACACTGTAGGCAGCCTGAAACACGCTAAGGAGTTAAATCAAGTTTAGTCAGAATAAACTCTAATATGCAGAGTTTTACTAACCTTGGGAAGTTGTGGTAGCTGTGGATTCTCAAAGCTAAGCAAATGTGTTATCTGTTTATGCAATCCCTGGGCATGGCCTGCGACTATTACTGGTATCTGCTTATCACATATTATTGCTACATTGTAAAGTTTTAATGAAGTTTCTGCTGACTATTTGTCTAATCCTAGCCAACTGGTGTCTAGCTTTAGGGAGAGCTGTATAGCTTGGAGATGGAATTGGACAGTAAGTCCTTCATGTCTTACTAGTGTAAAGTCATAACAACCTGGTTCAAAACATGTTTTGGGTAAGAAATTGATGGCTAACAGAATGCTGATCAAGCTTGGCTCTCATAAGAAAGCATCCTGTCAGTGCCACGTAGACAAAGGCAAACTTTAGTGAATATGAAGTGAGAGGTTTTATCTCTCTGTGCCACATGGAGTCCAGAATCATGAAAATAATACACCTCTTATGGCATGGCTTTCTCTTCTGTTCCATGTTGCAAGTGATGAAGCAGTGAACTGGAGTCACAATGTACAAAAACAGGTCAATATGAAAACTGATATAATCTGAATAAATTCAAAGCAGTAGAACTTTGTAGAAGCCTCATTCAAAAGCAGTGGCTGTGAAGGAGTAGACCTATTGTTTCTGGTGACTGAACATGCTCAGTGGCTGACTGTTCAAGTGTGGCTAGTGAACTGAACCAAGGTAGTTAAAATGACAATAGTTTCTACAAATTCAGCTGAGGTCTCAAGTGGTGTGCCCCAGTGTATAGCCCAGGGATCAGGGCTTCTTAATATGCATATTAGTTACACTGGGATGGAATTACATAGAACTTTAAGTCCGTTAGCAGATGACACATAACTCTGCAAGACTGTGGACAACAGTGAGGAGATTAACAACATGAAGAGAGATTTAGAAAGTGTGGAGCAGTGGGTCAGAACGTAGCAGTTAAAACTCATCATCAATAGATGCAAGGTGATTCATACTGGCATCAAAAATCTACGGATAGCTGGTCTGGTGGTGCTGAGGGTTGAGGCCCTGGATGCCACACCTCACACCATGCTGGCAACCCGGGTTCGGGAGAGAGCATGGGTCACCGGGGGTCAGCTGGGGTGGAGAAGGATAGAGCACCCAATGGCAGCTCTCCTTCTCTGGGGGGCAACTGCAGGCTCCCTCTGCAATGCTACCACCTAGGGGAGCCCAGATGGATAGCACGGTAGGTGGGTGGATGTTGGCAGGGGGCAGAGCAGAAGGTACGTCTCGGCATGCCTCCTAGCTCATAACCCCTCATTGCATGCCAACATCAGAGGAGGGAGGAAAGAAACCGGAAAACCACCTCGGCTTCTCCTAGGAGATGGCACCTGGCTGGCAGGTCTCCAGGCTCATCGGACAGACTCCGCTGCACCGACCCCATAAACTCAAGTATGTTGGTTTGAGGAAGCAAGCATGGGGGGCGTCCCTCCTCATCCCTACCCATGGGGTACACCGGGGGTATGATAGTGTGTTGTTGTGTGCTCTAGGGACAGACCTCAATAGGGAGATGGGGAGTGGGGCCTGCGGGTAATAGGATGCTGGAGAGAATGGAGAAGAGAGGCAAATCGGGGCATAAATACACAGTAAAAAAAATCTACGGATAGAAAAAAGCATCAATGCAGTCATGGTAGAGCTTTCAAAGGAGGAAACTGACTTAGAAGTTATAAAAACCAACAGGATGGAATTCTGTCCTCAATGCCAGTATTTTCCCTATACACCAAGAGTGAGGATACAGAAAACACAGGTAACTGTAGACTAAGGAGCTTGTTGCTGTTAGTTGTCAAACTGCTGGAATCAGTTATAAAATAACAGTAACTGGACTTCCTGGAATAAAATAGTGTTATGAACAGAAATCAGCATAGTTTCACAAGGGGAAGCTCAATTCAAATGAATTTGATTGCAGTCTTCAACTCAGTAACAAATGGATGTCAGCCCGGCAGTCAACATTCTGTAACTTGACATCAGTAAGGCCTTTTATTTCATATCTCCTGGGAGGCTTTTCTGAAGGTGGGGTAAATAGGTCTAGGGACAGGAATAACTGAGTGGATTGCCAACTCTCTGTCAGATGCAACCCAGAGAGGGGTCCCAAGTGGTAAATTCTCTAATATTACAGAGGTCACAAGTTCAGTATGCCAGGGGTTGGTTCTGAAACAGATCTTCATCAATATGTGTATCAGTGACCTTGAGTTGGGGTTACACAGTCAATTATGTTTGTTCACTGATAACAGAAAATTCTGTGGTAGGGTAGACAATGATTATGGAATCAATAGTATATATAAAATGTGTAAGGATGTTCCGCCCTCCTGATTGGCCAAGACTTAGGTCTAGCCATGACCTTAACAGACCACTAACAACGGCAAAAAACAAGTTCCTGCCAAACAGGGCAACTTGCATACAGAATTCATAAACCACTTACTTCCCGATTTCATCACAGACATGGCTGCCATCTTTATTCATATTTCTGATGTGCAGGTTATCTGTGATTCTTTTTTGGACAAATTCCTTGATTTGTCTAGGTATACGCAGGCCTTTACTCAGGACCTGTGTACAGATAGATAATCTCATGTTGTTTCTGAATTTGGTTCTTTTTCCTTTTCATTTATTGAACCATATCGGGTTTATTATCTTTTGAAACACATGCCAATTTGTTTAAGTGCATTTGAACTTGAAACCCGGTTCTTAAAATTGATTTCTGAATATATTACTTATCCACTTACTTCTATTTATAATTTATCTTTGCTTACTGGATGTTTCCCTGATGTATGGAAACAGACAGTAATCAAACCCATTTATAAATCTGGTGATAGAATGGACATGGACAATTATCATCCTATTTCTCTTTTGCCACCTTTGGGTAAAATTTTTGAAAGACTTGTGAATGAGCAGTTTACTGCCTATTTACAAGATAATGGTCTTAGGACTTCTGATCAGCACGGGTTTCGTAAGTATCATGGGACGGGGGACGGCCTTGGCCAGGTTCACGAACCACACCAGTGTAGCTATGGATGAGGGTCTGCTCACTGGTGCTGTGTTCGTGGACCTGTCCAAGGCCTTTGATCTTGTAAGTCATCCTTTGCTGATTAGGACGCTCTGAAGTTATGGTATGACAGAGATTGCTGTTGATTGGTTTCATAGTTATTTGTCTGATCGTCCACTTAAAGTAGGACTAAATGGAGCTTTTTCAACTAGTAAAATTTTGTCACAGGGGGTGCCTCAGGGGTCCATTTTGGGCCCTTTGTTGTTTACGGTATTTGTAGATGTTGTTCCATCTTTATTGAATGATACACATTGCCTGATTTATGCAGATGATATTATTTTGTATAAAAGTTCAATTTCTGTTGAACTCATAAATAAGTCCTTAAATAAGGACTTTGCTATTCTATGTGGGTGGTTAAAAGGGAATTGTTTGGCATTAAATAATTCAAAAACAAAATGTATGCTGTTTGGCTCTAGAATTAGATTAAATAGATCTCAGAATTTGTCCATCTCGGATTTGTTGGGTAATGGGATGGAGCAAGTAAGACAATTTAAATACCTTGGGAGTTTTGTTAGATCAACACTTAAAATTTTCTGATCATGTAAAATTTATTTCTTGTCAGATAAATCAGAGACTTGGTGTATTATTCAAGTTTCAATCCCTGTTGACTTTACCAGCAAGACGTGCAATAGCAGAGGGTGTCTTATTACCACAGTTGAATTATAATGCATTTCTTTTTACTAACTTGTCAAATAGAGAGTTCTCTCTCCTTACTAATGTGTTTCATGGTATTTGTAGATTTACTTTTAAGTTGTCCTATTCTACTCATCACTGTGAACTGTATAGACTATCTGCCTGGCTTCCTCCCAGGATGGGTTGTCTATACAGTCTATGTTTATTAACTGATAAAGTTCTTCGTCAAGGTACAGATTCTCCATTATATTCACTTTTACACATTAAAATAAATTCATGGGAACTTCTCTCTGATCAACAAATTAAGTTAAAGGTCCCAAAAACTAAGACTAAAATGGGGGATGGTTCGTTTACTTACTCTGCTGCTAAAAATTGGAATGAACTTCCTATTGTTTTATATGAAAATGTTTGTCATCAAACTTTTAAAATTAGGTTAAGAAATTATTTTCTTGCTAAATTGCATTGTTGCTGTTTTCAGTAATTATTTTATATATATTTATTTGTAATTTGGTAATGTATGTTTAATGTTGTATTGTATTGTGATGTGAGTTTTGTTAATTGTAAACATCTTGACTGTATATGTATGGTCCCCAGGTCGTACATGAAAATGGGCCTTTGGCTCATTGTACTTACCCGGTAAACAAATGTTTAAAATAAAAAAATAAAAAAAATAAAAACCTTCAACTAGGCCCTAAAAATAAAAGTATATTAAATTAAATAAAATAAGTAAATAGTTAAATTTAGCCCCAGCTTACACACATTTAAAAAATCAGTTACTATTCAGATTCCATCGCTGGTGTTTCTTTGAAGACCATGAAAAGTCCCCCTCCTACCACTTTGCCAGAAAACTCCCAGCTCTTTACCCTGCAACAGATAAAATTGAGGTTCTGGCTCCATTTAAGCCCTGTGTGTGCTGTGTGTGTACGCCAGTAGAACTCTGAAGAAATCTGAATTCATGTATTCCATGTTACCATTCCATGTGTGTAGGGGGAGCATTCTGCTACTGGGATAATGCAGATCTTTGAATTCTTCTATTCCATGGTAAACAATTATACAATATATTGAATGTGTAGAAAGACAAATGACTGACAGATACGAAAGATTTGTGAAGGGTCTATTTTATGACTGTTCATTTTTTAAACATTGCCTATGGGCCCATTTTATACAAGAAATAAGGCCCTTCAGTAACTAGTGACACCACTGAATACCCTTTTTGACAAATCATGGGAGGATGGTGTGGTACCTGAGGACTGGAAAAGGGCAGATATAATTCCCCTTCAAAACATGGGAGCAAGACAGAGGCAAGAAACTACAGACCTGTTACTTTGACCTCAGTCATAGGGGAAAATTATGGAATCACTTCTGAAGGAAAGAATTGTTGAGTACCTAGAGGCCGGTGGGGCACAGGACACAAGGCAGCATGGATTCACAGCAGGAAGGTCATGTCAGACAAATCTAATCGATATCTTTGACTGGGTGATCAAAGCAGTAGACCAGGGAGGGGCTGTGGACAAGGCCTACCTACACTTTAGCAAGGCGTTTGACACAGTCCCACACAAAAGATTAATAAACAAGTTAGCCAGCCTGGGAGTGGGTCCCAGGCTTATAGCCTAGGTAAAACATTGGCTGGACAACAGGATGTGGAGGGTAATAGTAAATGGAATCCACTCCGAAGAAAGGGGGGTTACTATAGGGGTACCGCAGGGTTCAGTACTGGAATCAATCCTCTTTAATGTCTTTATAGGTGACATTGCAGAGGAACTGGAAGGGAAAGAATGCCTCTTTGTAGATGACACAAAGATCTGCAACAGGTTTGATACAGAAGGGGGATTGGAAAGGGCAAGAACAGACTTGCCAAAGTTGGAGGAATGGTCAAAAGTATGGTGGCTTAGATTCAACGCAAAGGACTGCAAAGTAATGTATCTAGGAAACAAAAACCCAGGGGAAGAGTACACAATGTGGGGGGTGGTACTAACAACAACAAAAATGGAAAGGGACCTGGGGTTAGTCATATCTGATGACCTAAAAGTAGGCAAGCAATGTGAGAATTCAGTAAGGAGGGCTTGGGGGATACTGAAATGCACAGAGAGAGGCATCACCAGTAGAAATCAGGAAGTTGTCATCCCTCTGTACAGACATTTGGTGAGACCCCATCTAGAATACTGTCTACAGTTTTGAAGACCCCATCTCCACAAGGACATAGACAGGATGGAGGCAGTTCAGAGGAGGGCAACTAAAATGGTGCAGGTTCTGCACCAGAGGCCATATGAAGAGAGACTAAAGCTGAACACTACTTGAGCTTCGGGGACACTGGCTGAAATCAGATGGTGAGTCAGTCTGGCACTATTTTGCCTACGGGGAGAGAGAGAGAGAGAGAGAGAGAGAGAGAGAAAGTGTCATCTTGAGCTGTATCTTGGCATAGACACTGTAGCTGTATTTGTAGTGTAAGTTATTTTTTAGGGTAAGTCACCTTAGTGGGAAGGCATCTTAGGCAGAGACTGGAGGAGAAGAGAAAAAAAATTAGGACTGCATTCTTATCTTTGTTACTGTCCTGTAAGTTTATTTTTGTTGGGTGGGGCTAGTTAGGAAACGACAAATAGTACTGGTTAATTTTATTGATAATACCATATTTATTTGCATTGCCTTTTCCTGTTAGTTAAGACTGCTTAAGCATGGGTAGAATAGTGGGCTGTAATGGATACAGGGCAGAAGTTTGGATGAACATTTTGTGGAAGCTTGGAGGGTGTCCAATCTGTCATAGGCTGAAAAGGCTTGAGGAGGAGGTGAAGTGGCTTGGTAGGGAGTTGGATAGGATGGGAGGAGCGAGGGGGGCTGCTGGGACAAGTGGGCCACCCTAGAGAGTAACATGAGGGCACCACATGGGAGGAGCTTCGGGTTGAGGGAGCAGATGGGGAGGAGGTGAGGGAGCAAGCCAAACAGGCATCCAGGCTCTGAAGTGAGGACCGGAGTAGGGAGGGAAGAGCTGACTCACAGCATGGCAGTGGAGGCAGGTAATAGATTTGCGGTCCTGCTGACATTGATGGATGAGCGAGGGGGGCTAAGATCACCAGGATGGAGCAGGAGAGGGGAAGGGAGGGGAAGGAACAAGGGACAGAAGTAGATTAGAGAAGGGAGAAAAGGGTAATAGGAGGACAGGCACAGCTAGAAGGATGGAAGAAGGAAGTAGAGAGGAAGGAGAAAGGAACAGAGAAGGAAAGGGGATGGATAGGCAAAGGGGGATCCAGGGAGGTTGGGAGGGAAGTTGAGGATAGAGAGGGAGAGGGGGACTGATCAGGCGTGGGGGAGGGAGCATTGAGGGGAAGGGCAGAGAACAATGGTGGCAGACTACAGAGACAGACACCATGGTAGTAAGGTGGGGGCATGAATGTGGAATGATAAGGGAGGGATACTAGTGCTGGGGGATTCCATAGTAAAAGGGATAAGATGGGGCATTAAGGGGGAAAGGCACAGTCATATATGGGTGGAGTCCATACCTGGGTGAACGGCGGGCAGGGTGGGGCAGTCAGTTCTGAATTGTGCAAAAAGGGGTAGGAGGAAACTGCATCTTGTGGTGCACATGGGTATGAATGACCTGGTGGGGAGATGATGGCAGTTGTGAGAGAGGTTTGAGGAACTGGGTAGGGTGTATGAGGAACTGGGGGAATCTGTGGCCTTCTTGGAGGTGCTCCGAGTGCCATGCATGAGTACAGTGAGAAAAGGGAGGATTCAAGAGTTCAACACTTGGCTGGGGGAATGGTGTCAATCCAAGGGGTAAGGGTTAGTGGGGGGCTGGGGACGAACCTGGAACAAAAATGATCTATACACAAGAGATAGACTGCACTTGAGCGGGGAGGAGAGGCAATTATTAAAACAGGGGATAAAGAGGTACATAGCAGCAAAGGTGAGTTTAAACTAGGTTGGGGGGTGGCGAGTGGACAGTTGGTAGGCAGGGAACCCAGAGAGGGGAGCCCGACGAGCTTACCCCTCAAGACAAAAGGGAGGAATCAGGGTAGATGAATGGGGGGGTGGGGAAAATCCAGGGTAAGACATGGAAGGATATGGGGTAGAGGGTGGTCACGTTGAATATGAGGAGCCTAGGTAATAAGTTTGCTGAGTTGCAGACTGTCTTAGCAGTGAGGATAGTGGACATTGCAGCCATCACAGAAACATGGGCTACCCAGTACCAGGACTGGGATATGATGATCCCAGGCTTCAAAATATTAAGGAAGAATATGGCTAAAGGGAAGCGCGGGTGTAGCAAAGTATGTATGAGAAGGGATAAGGTGTACAAGGGAGGAGGGGGGGAGGAAGGTAGAACAGAGGCCCTATGAATGCAGATTCAGGACTCAAGAGGTAGACACTGAGAATGGGGATAGTATACAGACCTCCAGTGCAAGGGGATGACCTGGACAAATGAGCTAGCTGAGCAAATCAGAAGAGTCTGTAAGAAGGGGAGCACAGTGGTGGTGGGAGACTTCAACCTACCTGGGGTGGAGTGGAGCACTCCAGCCACCACAAGTGCAAGGGACCAGGTCATACTAGAGACATTTCAGAACAGCTTCCTGGAGCAGTTGGTACATGAATCTGCTAGATTAACTAGGACTCTGGATCTGGTACATTCAAATGGGGAGGCTGTAAGGGATCTAGGGGGTGGAGTACCCTCTGGCTGGTAGTGACTACCACTCAGTGTGGTTCACGCTTAATATGAGTAGGGAAACAGGGGGTATGGAAACCAGGGTGATTGATTTTAAAGGGGCAGACTTTAGCAGGATGGGGGAAATTTTGAGTAAGTATCTGGCAGGGATTCATCAGGACATGGATGCTAGTTAAAAGTGGGATATTATTAAAAGAGGTCTCACAGAGGCCACTGGGGCATGTACAAAGGTACAGAGCAAGAAGGGAAGGGCAAAGAAGCCCAGCTGGTTGACTCTGGAGGTTATGGAGGGGGTAAGGACCAAGAGAAAGGTATTTTGGAAACTCAAAAAATTGGGGGGGTGAGAAAGAAGTGTATACAAAGAAGTCCAGGGAGGTTACCAGGCTAGGCATAGTGGCCAAGGCCTCAAGAGAACTGAGACTGGCACAGGGTGTTAGGAAAGGAGAAAAGGACTTCTTCAGATACTTTAGAGAAAGAAGGAAGAATTCAATACCAGATTGTGAGCATTAGGAAGGACAGAGGGTGTGTGGAAAAGGGGGAAAACAGGCAGAGGCATTAAATGAATACTTCTGTTCTGTGTTCATGAAGGAGAAAGGGGGTCAGAAACACTGGGGGGCAGGGAGGGTAGTAGAGAGGAGGGGGTGACTGATGTAGGGATTGTGGAGGAAAGGGTTCTGAAAGGATTGAGGGCATTAAGGGTGAACAAGGCACAGGGACCAGATGGCATTCACTCCAGGGTACTCAGAGAGCTGGTGGAGATCCTGTTGGGGCCGCTGATTGACCTGTTTAATACCTCCATGGACACAGGATGCATACCACAGGACTGCAGGATGGCCCATGTGGTGCCCATTCACAAAAGTGGCCTCAGGGATAAGCCAGGCAACCACAGACCAGTGAGCCTCACATCACTTGTGGGAAAGCTCATGGAGACAATCCTAAAAGAGTGGCTGGTGACCTTCTTGGAGAACAATGGTCTCCAGGACAGTCATCAACATGGGTTTATCTCTGGCAGATCCTGCCAGACAAATCAAATTGAGTATTATGGCTGGGTGACCAAGGAACTGGACAGGGGCCCCGCGGTGGATATCCTGTATTTGGAATTCAGCAAGGCCTTTGATTTCATGCTGCGTGGGAGTTTGGGGGGGTGAAGCTGGAATACATAGGGGTGAGAATAAACATGTTCAATTGGATCATCAACTTGCTGAATTGAAGTCAGCAGAAGGTGGTGGGGGGGTGCTCTTAGCACCAAGGGAAGTGACAAGTGGGGTGCCACAGGGAAAGGTGCTGGGACCAGTATTGTTTGGGATATTCATAGCTGATATCTCACATGGGGTCCAGAGTAGGATCAGCCTGTTTGTGGATGATTTGAAGATGGGATCTGTGGTAGATGACATCAAAGGCTGGAAGGGGCCACATGAGGACCTCAACAAACTACAGGAGTGGTCAGTAACATGGCAACTGGGATTCAGCACCAAGAAGTGCAAGGTAATGGACTTCAGAGCTGGAAACCAGGGGAGGAGCTATCAGCTGGGAGGGGCACAGCTGGAAAGTAATGAGGAAGAAAAGGATCTGGGGGTGATTATAATGGAGAGCATGACCAACTCAGCTCAGTGAAGAAAGGCAGTGGCAAAGGCCAATAAGATGCTAGGGTGTATAGCGAGGGGAATCTCCTCCAGGAATAGGAAGGTGATCCTCCCCTGTACAGGTCTCTAGTCAGGCCTGTCCTGGAGTACTGCATGCAGTAATGGTGTCCAATCCTGAAGAAGAACTTCATGTTGTTGGGATGGGGTGCAGCGTAGGGTGAAAAAGATGATCCTGGGATTTGAGGGAAAATCCTATGTGGAGGGATTGGCAGAGCTGAACATGTACTCCCTGGAGGAGAGGAGGGATTGGGGGATATGATCATTTAATATGAAACATTTAAATACCTCAAGGGGATAAATAAGGTTAATACGGAAGGTATTTTCCAGCTTTGAAGAAGGAGGCATACGAGCGGGCATTAGTTGAAGTTGGAAGATTCAGGAGAGAAATCAGGAGAAAATGTTTTCACGGAAAGGGTGGTGGACAGGTGGAATGCTCTGCCCGGTGGAATGGTGTCCTGTAGAATGGTGGGTGGCTTTAAGAGGGGTTGGGACAGGGTGGGGGGGTTATGATGAAGAGGAGTAGGGAGGTGGGGCAGATGCAAGTTGAGGGGCTAGCTGTGCAATCAAGCAGACTCGATAGACTGTAAGGCCTGCTTCTGCTGGCATTTTCACATGTTCGTATGTTCGTAAAGGAGCTTAATATGTATATCATGGAGGAAAGGAGGGAGAGGGGGGACATTATAGAAACATTTAAGTACCTCAAGGGAATTAACAAAGTCTAAGAGGGTAGCATCTTTCAGAAAAAGAGATGTGCAAGAACAAGGGTCTGGTGACCTTCCCAATCCTTGTTCTTCATCTGTACTTCCCTACCTTGCTTTGTTTGCTGCCATTGTTTATTTTTTTGTCTCTTTTTGTCTTCTCTTCTCCTCTCTGATGTACTACATTGTGATCTATTCAAACAGAAGACAGAAAGAAGTAAGTGTCTCAGCTGGGACTTGAATCCAGGCTGCCAGAATTATTGTTCTGGTTGCAGCACCAAGGCAACTGAAACCTAAGCTACCCCAGAGCACATTACTCTTTGTCCAATGCACAGCCTGGTGCTGCAGAGATAATTACATTACCTCAGTTGGGACTTGTTTGTATGTGTTCCATAAATATGCACACTGCACTCTTGTGTAGCACCAGGTTGTGCTTTGGAGAAAGAGAAATTGCTCACATTTGGTCCAGGTTCCAGTTGCCTTGGTGACACAGCTGATAGAGCAATAGGAATGATATTCTTGGCAGCCTGGGTTCAAGTCCCATCTGAGGCACTTACTTCTTTCTCTCTTCTGTTTGTATGTGTTCCATAAATATGCACACTACACTCTTGTGACTGAAGAATGTAATTATCTCTGCAGCACCAGGTTGTGCATTGTAGAAAGAGTAATGTGCTCTGGGATGGTTCAGGTCCCAGTTGCCTTGGTGGTACAGCTTTAAGCTCAACCAGAATGGTATTCCAGGAGGTCTGGCTTCAAGTCCCAGCTGAGGCACTTACTTCTTTCTCTCTTCTGTTTGTATGTATTCCATAAATCTGGACATCACACTCTTGTGATTGAAGAAATACATTGTGACCCCCAATTGAAACTAGGCTTACTGATTCTGTAATCACACATTTTGAAGACATAAACATGAATGTGACCTGCTCCTCAGGCTGTGAAAAGGAGACGACTTTTTTCTATGATCTAGGAGTTTATTAAAAGAATAAATTTACTCTTCAGATAGAAAAGGGTTAATGTTTGTAATCCTGAGCTAAAGTTGTTTATTTTGCTTGTCTGTTTATCTCATGAAGTGTATAAATACAGCTAATTGACTGTGGTGTGGTGTTTTGAGAACAAAAGTCCAAGGAAGTTAAACGAGGAAAACAGTAAATAGTCTTAACCATTAAGCTGCCAGCAGAATTAGAACGTATAGGAATTTAGGACTGAAATATCAGTCTGCTACCCTGCAAGGGTTAAGAAGGCTACAAAAAGAGATGGACTCTCTGCAAACTCTGAACACTCTTTATGAAGCTAAAAGTAAGAAAATGATATTTTAGTCAAACAGGTTATCCTGAAGCTGCAAGGTATTGCTTTCTACTGATTAGAAAGGGGGTCTATAAGTTTGATACAAGCAAGAACTCTTAAAGCAGCTATGTAGTCCCTAATGTATAGTCATGAAACAGTCCATGCCCTGGAGGTGATGGAGGATGTTCATGTAGCAATAGGCTAGATTTTAGGAACTTTTTCTTTCCAGTGGCTCTACAAGAACATAATTTATTTATTTATTGAAATGTTTCACCAGGAAAGCACACTGATAAACAAGTTGATCATCTCCCGATGTGACCTGGGGGGAGATGCTATGGGGAGAATTACATGTAACAGATACATCATAGTCAACAACAAATATGAATAAGTAGTACATGAGAACAGTATACAATTTTTCAGCAATCTCAGGAGTACAGAATGCAAAATACAGCAATGTAAAGCAGATGACAATTGTGTAAACTTTTAAAGTGCACACACATGATGGTGGTATGGAGGCACTAAAGGAAGCCATGTACATGCAATACAAACTTTAGCCTAGCATTTGTTGAATTTGTTCTGAGCTTGACGGAAAATGTCCTTACTAACAATGTCTTCATCTGGGAGGAGACAGAGATACTGAGGAGGGGGGGGTTCCTTACCGATCGGCGGGTCTGGGGAGAGGGGGAGGCATCACTGGCAGGAGGGGGAAGGGCTAAGCAGGGAGAAGAGGTACTGGAAGTGGAAATCACAGCAGAGAGAGTGAGGGAAGCCCTCAGCTTCCTTAAGATGGAGAAAGCACTGGGGCCAGATAAATTACATCCCAGAGTGCTGAAGGAACTTATGGATGTCCTGGCAAAACCCCTGGAGGAGCTTCACCATCTCTGAGGACAGGGTGGGTGCCCCAGGACTGGAAGGTGGCGATATAGTGCCTATCCACAAGGGGGGATCAAGGGAGGTGGCAGAGAACTACAGGTCTGTCAGCCTGACATCGGTGGTGGGCAAGGTGATGGAGGGCATTGTCAATGGAGAGGCTAGGGGGGACCTGGAAAAGTCAGGGTGCCTGGACGATAGACAGCATGGATTCGTCTCTGGAAATCATGTCAGACAAACCTTGTGGAGTTTTATGACTGGGTGACGAATGCCTTGGACCTGGGTAGACCAGTGGACGTCCTCTTTCTAGACTTCAGCAAGGCATTTGACTCAGTTCCTCACATGGTCCTGTTGGATAAGCTGGGAGAAATGGGGGTGGGGAACCAGATGATCAGATGGATAGGCAATTGGCTCCAGGACCGGACCCAGAGGGTCGTAGTTGGCGGGATAGTCTCATCCCCAAAGAGGGTCATTAGTGGGGTCCCACAGGGATTAGTCCTTGGGCCCCTCCTGTTCAATGCCTACGTCTCTGACATAAGGACAGAAATCAGGAGTGAGATGAGTCTCTTTGTGGATGACTCAAAACTCGGGGCAGTGGTGGATGGGGAGGAGGGGAGGGTGGCCCTACAGGGGGACCTGGAGGCTCTGGAAAGATGGTCTAGAAAGTGGAAGCTGAGGTTCAATGCAGGGAAATGCAAGGTACTCCACCTGGGGGCCAGAAACCCAGGCCAAGTGTACACCTGGGGAATGCTACAAGTCTCGATGGCTGAGAGGGACCTGGGGGTGGTGGTGGATGTCAAAATGAACAACTCAGAGACTTGTAGGAGGGCAGCAGCCAAGGCCAACAGGATGCTGGGATGCATCGCTAGGGGGATCACCTCCAGAAGGAGGGAAGTGATGCTCCCTCTGTATAACTGCTTGGTGAGGCCACACCTTGAGTACTGTGTGCAGTTTTGGAGGCCACACTTAAAGAGGGACATTAAACTCCTGGAGAGGGTCCAGAGGAAGGCAACCAAAATGATTTGGGGCTTGGGGGACAGGATTTATGAGGAGAGGCCTCAAGAGCTAAATATGTACACATTGGAAGAGAGAAGGGACTGGGGGACATAATGGGGGTCTTCAAGTACATGAAGAGGGTAAATAGGGGAGGAACAGTCAGGGTGCTTTGAAGGAGGGAGGGGCCACTAGAGGACATGGGTGGAAGCTGGAGGGGGGAAGATTCAGGGAGAAAGGAGGAGGTGCTACTCATTGAGAGGGTGGTGGAGCATGAATGTACCGCCTAGGGGCTGGTGGAGGTAGAGACGTGGAGGGGTTCAAGAGGGCTGGGACAGGTACAGGAAGGGTTCAGGAAGCAACCAATGCAGCAAGAATATCTGGAACTGGGAAGGGAGAAGCCAGAGAAGGCGAGGGGGGCAGCAAGGTCAGCACCCAGGGTTGGGGCTGACCAATCGAGCAGACTCGAAAGACCGTTAGGCCTATTCTGCTGGCATTTTAGTATGTTGGAGACTTAATTATCACATGAAGGTTATTGCCATGTGCGCCACCATGGAGCAAACTATGCAAACATGTATCTTGCTTAGTGGGAGAAAATGTTTGCACTGGCCGGTGAGGAAAATCCATATTGCAATAAACTAGATTTTATAAGAGGTTAATTGACAATATATTTCTTTTATTATCTGGCAGGGAAACATTGCAGAATTGCAACAATTTGTTGATTACACTGAAACAATCAATGCAAATTTAAAATGTACCCTGACAGCACATTTGGTACAGGTACATTTTCTTGACTTAACTATTTGAAAGGATAAACAAGAATGAATAAAGACAGATTTGTACTGCTAACCCACTGAGATCAACTCTACTATACACGTTACAGGTTGCCATCCCAGGCATATGGACAAAAACATACCAGTTATTCAGTTTATGTTCTTAAAGCAAAGTTGCAGTACAGAAGCTACCTATGAACATAGAAAAGGAACACTTATAAAGCATTTCAGAAATAGGGGTTTCAGTAATGATTCTATAAACAATCTCTGATCACAGCCACTATGGCTGCTAATACATTAACTTGATAAGGGTGTTTTATAGCCTTAAATGTAAAGATAAATTGCCGTAGTCATCTCTGTATGTAAATATAATGTTTGCTAAATGTGGATCATTTATCTGGTTGATCCTGTGTTTCCCATGTGTTTAAAATGGGAGAGGTGAGTGTGTGTTATAGTATATGTGGAAGTAGAGGGAGCTCTGCACCAAGGCCTTCAAGTAAAGGTAGAAGGAATGATGCAGGAAGGAGAACTATATATATATATACTGGGGACTGTGGGGTAACCTGGAAGGATAAAAATGTATACTGAAGTGATGGCCTGCTTTCATCCAGCAGGCAACCACAGTACTCAACAGATGATTCAAATGTTACTGCTATGGACATTTAATGTAGCCAAGGGTGGGGAAGGGGTGACGGAAGAAATATGGGAGGCAGAAAGTGGACCACTACAAGCTGAGACAGAGAGTAGGGAGATCCCAAGTGGAGAGAGTCCCACCAGGATGCAAATTATTCAAGGAAGCAAAGGAAGAAGGGAGAAAAAAAACAGTCAAAGGAGAAAGGCGTGGAAGGAGGAACAGTTGGAAAAATCAGAAAGCAGCAAGAAGAGCAGTGAGGGCTGTCAAAATGGTACACGGTCTGCATCAGAAGCCCAATGAAGAGAAACTGAAAGAATTCAATATGTACACCCTGGATGAGAGGAAGGAGAGTGGGGCTATTATGGAGACCTTCAAAATACCTCTTGGAGGTTAACAAAGTACAGGAGAGAGAGATGTTTCACAGAAAAAGGTGCTGTAAAACAAGGGGTCTTGATAGGAAGCTGGAAGGAGGTAGATTCAGGAGAAATGTGAGGAAGTGCTTCTTCACAGAAAGGGTATTGGATTCTTAGAACAGCCTGCCATGGGAGGCGGTGGAGGTGAAACCAGTGGTAAGTTTCAAAAATGCCTGGAATAGGCACCAAAGGAATTCTAGGAGGAAGAAGCTAGGTGAAAGAGACAGTGCTGTAGGGCAAGTTGTGTTTGCAGCAAAAGTGATCATCATTAAAAATGGGCAGACTTGATGGGCCCAGCAGTCATTATCTGCCATCAGTGTGTATGTTTATGTAACCCCGCCTTTGGGAGATTATTAGTTCTATTCGGTCCTGCCTGGGTTTTTGTGACCTAATTCGGCCCAGTAGAAAAAGGTTAATTCTTCTCTGCACTTGGGCAGAGCCTCCCATGCATCAGGAGGTCATCGTGGGTATAGGGGATGGATAGAGCCCACCAGTTTAGGTGGGGGTGGGGGAGTTCCAGTCAAAGGAGTGAGTGATGAAGGAGTGAGAGTGAATCAGGGCTGGGTGGCTTGATTGCCTGATCCGGCCCCCGACCAGTGGCACCTGGGATGACACTGAGAAAGAAGTTGGAACTAGTAGCCACAAGCCACATAATATCTTGGAAGGCAACTAAAGTCAAGAGGGGACCCAGCAGCTGCAAGTTGCAGAGTGCCCTGGCAGTCTGCACTGATTAATGTAAGGATCTTGTGGACAAGAATGTGGCAGGGAGTGCAGTGCCCAGACATTGAGCTGATTTGGAGCTCCATGGGACATGTTCTCCTTCTCAATTCAGAGCCAGTTGCTGCCAGTCTTGAAAACAATGCAGGGGTCATGAGGGAACCCACAAATCCCAAAGCCATGAGGATTGCATGTTCCGAGGGAGACCTGCTGAGTTTGTATGGAGAGAGCTAGCAAGAGATGGGGATCATTGAGAGTTTGGGTGCCTGTGAAGAATAATGGTCTGTTAGGCAATGTGAACTGTTCTTGGACTTGTGCTGCCTTCAAACTTTTGTGACCATAGCTGTCCTGAGTTAATGTTGCCCTAAGGACTGTGCGACCTCCTCGGTCCAGGTAAAAATGGTTATTATGGCCATACTGGCCATGTGAAAGCTCAGTGTGTTTCCCACTAATTAACTGATGCACCCTAGAGCTATGTGTGAATATGTTTAATGAATCTGGGATCCCTGTTGTTTCTTCAAGTTCCACGTGGACATTCTGTTATTGAAAGAATTTGTTTAATATGCATAAACCTGTCATTTTCTTCCAGCACCAGCGAGGAAAAGGGACCCTATGTGTGACATCCAGGCCTAGCTAACATGACCACTGGAAGTGTTTCTGCTACGGTGGGTGCCCACTTCCCATGGACATATTCCATCCATAACCCTAGACATAGAAAGGGAGGGCTACATTTCTATGTATGAGTGGTTATGTGATTCAAATGAATAAGGCACACAGCTGTTCCAGTTTTTCACTCACGCTGTTGGTTTACAGAGCAAATTTAAATACAAATGTGTGTGGTGGTTGTTGGGGGGAGGGGTAAGGAGATGCAGTCTTGAGGATCAAACAAAACAGAAAACCAAAATAAATTAAATACCTGGGCTGTGTAATGCTATGCACTCCATGAAGTTCAGCAGTGATGAACATTACATGCATACTCTGTAGGTTACAGTCAGTGATTTTAGAAATACATATTTTTTATCCAAGACATCAGTTTCCATTCAGTGCACGTAGTAAGCTTTATTTGTAAAAGGTTGGGAAATAATTTAAGTTTAAGATGACAAAAAAGTAAAGTAAGTTATCACATTTGGTCTGCTTCACTTTTCAGCATTTCCCTGTATAAGTCTGGTTCCTAGACAGAGAGATAAAGACAGAGAGAAGAGGAAGAGTGGAGCATGGTTGCCCATCCAGTATTCTCTATATACAGTGCCACACACACACACACACACACATTTGGGGGAGAGAGAGAGAGAGAGAGAAAAGTGTAATTTGAATCTGTGCTGGACCAATACAGTGTCATTACAAACTCAGTTTTGATGAAAAGGCAGTGATGTAATATTAAATTTTAAAGTGTGGGGTCCTCATGAACTATGATGATTTCAACACTCCAAAGACAGTGGGTCTGGGAGCCGCCTAGGACCCCAGAAGCTATCAGGTTTTAGATGCATTCTGGTGCATTTTGAGGTCATTTTGACACTATTTAGCTGCTGTTAAAGCCTTCTTTGACTTGTTACATCCAACCAATATCACCATCAAAATAACTACTTTTTATTTTCTTAAAAATAAAATTGTCGAAACTAAAGCAAAAAAATCACACTCCAGCCACCCTTCAAACACCCAACTATATACCACTTCTCTGCAGTACAGGCAGCTATCACTGCAGCAGGCATTGCACTTATTACTTTACTACCTGAACAGCAGACTCTGCCACTCCCCCGCAGCAGTACACCACTCAGCCAGACATACAAGGCATTGAGGAGGACTCACAAAATACCAGCCTGGATGTGCATGTCTGTCACACAGCATAAACTTACACACACCATCCATGCCAGAGAATGGAAGTGATACACAGGATCTGCTGGATGGTCCCTCAAGACACAGCATTGGCACAGGATGTATGCCAGGTCATGACTAATTTATCTTCATATGCCATAAACTGAGACAGTTGGAGCAGGGTGGGTAAGGCTCAGCAGGGACAGCTGCATGAAATACAGGACATATACAGTGACATCACAGTCCACAGACTTGACATACAGCAAGGGTTCTGCAACCTGTGTGAGACCTGACACAATGGCATGAACATAACTGTCATTGTTCTACAGCAGGATGATGTTTCCCATTCATATCCAGTATATGGCAGTCAACCCCCAACTCCCCATATGCCATACACTGAAACCACAACACCATCAAGCTCTCCAGCATAACACACACATGACAGCCAACCTACAGGGGTGCACAGCCAACTGTAACAGATAATAACATACTGCCAAGCAGCATGTTGACAGCTCAGTCACATGGCAATGGCAGGGGCAATGCTGGTGGTAGGCTCAGCTCTTCCTAATCACCCACTCAGAAATCATCCTTGACACCAAAGCCAAAAAACAATTACCTAATGCTTCATTCAAATGCAGCACAGGTTTAATGCTGAAGCATTTCCCCCCACCATCAGATACTTGTGGACTTAACTTCATTGTTTCCATGTTTGCTCACAGTGGGGGGATGAGAGGCCCTCATCAAGGGGCAAGCTTTGGGGAAAGAGAGAACACTTGAGCCATTGGATGCAGCCCAGCCCAGCCCCTCACTATCAGATAAGGCCATCCAATGAA
The DNA here is from genome assembly GCA_016271365.2 of Neoceratodus forsteri. Lineage (NCBI taxonomy): Eukaryota > Metazoa > Chordata > Ceratodontiformes > Ceratodontidae > Neoceratodus > Neoceratodus forsteri. Next base: position 1,608,853,135 of record CM057449.1, read on the forward strand.
AACAAAATTATAAATACAAAACAGCACACTTACCTCACTGCTCCTCTTATGATATAGCCAGGTTGGTTATTAATTCACAGTCTCCATCTTTGCTGGAGACTGTGTTTAAAACTAGGGATGGCTGCCCGCTTCAGTGAACCACCTTGACTTAGACTTAGATTGATGGACCATTTTAGAATCTATCAATCAGCAATCACCCATAAGAAGGCAGAATTCCTGTTCAGGGAGATTGCTGCTGTGTGGAATCGACCAGCCAAACTCTTTCAGACTGTTGACAGATTGTGCAATCCACTCTGTCTGCAGTCTGGAAGAGATTTTTCGCAGATGAAGTGTGATGAGCTTGCTCGAGTCTTCACAGATAAGATTGACAGCATCAGGTCTGGCATCTGTCCTGCTCTGTCTTTAGGGAGTTGTGGTGGTTCGCGAGAGGAAGCAATCCCTTGTGCCTCCTGGTCTGACTTTAGTAGGCTGGCATTCATGGATGTTGTGAGGATTATCCAGACAGTAAGACTAACCAGCTGTAGTTTGGATTTGGGCCCTACACCACTGTTACTAAGTTGTGTAGATGTTATCTGCCTGATCCTTGCTGAAATTGTCTGGAAATCTTTGGAGCAAGGGGTTTTCCCCACCCCCTTAAAGGAGGCGGTCATTTGACCACTGCTTAAAAAACCTTCACTGAATCCAGATGTCCCAGCTAACTACAGACCTAGCTCTAACCTGCCCTTTGTGAAAGTACCGGATGCAAAGGCTGCCTATTATAGAGCTGAGCTTGACTCCTCCTGCCACAATCCTGCCAAGTTCTGGAGCACTATTAAGGGTATAGTAGGCCAAGACTCAAGCACCGCACTACCAAATCATCTGCATCACAGTGAGGGCATAATTTGACAGGCTGGAAATACTAGATGCATTCAATAACCACTTTACAATTGCTGGCCTTGCATTCGACTCCTCCCCAGCTAATCTGCTACGTGCACAATTAAGCTCCCAGTACGCAGGGTCTCAGAGTCCGGTTTCCTCCTTCTCCTTCAAACCAGTTCTGTTGAATCAAGTGGAGGAACTAATCTCGCAGCTGGATATCAAAAAAGTGCAGGATCAGATTCCATTGATCCCTACTTTCTAAAGATTGCAGCACACATCATTGCAGTTCTCTTAACACATCTCTTTAATCTGTCATTGACATCTGGTTCTATTCCTGCTATATGGAAAACAGCCCAAGTTTTTCCCCTATTGAAATCAGGGGAACCCATGGAACTTAATAATTATAGACCAATTACTATCCTTCCAGTGCTATCCAAGCTGCTAGAAAAATTAGTGAGCATCCAGCTAAGAGAATACCTTGAAGAAACTAATCTTTAAATCCAGCACAATCTGGGTTTAGAGCTAGGCATAGTACTATTTCTGCATTGGCTAAAGTTACAAATGACTGGCAATCTGAATTGGATAAAAAATAGTGTTTGTGTTGTATTCCTAGATCTAAGCAAGGCTTTTGACACGGTGGACCATGAACTGCTACTTTCCTCCTTATGCTCCATAGGCCTGGATCCATCCTCCTTAGTTGGTTTAGGTGTTATCTCACAGGAAGGACACAACAAGTGAAGGTCAAGGTGATTTTTCTCCACTAAAACTCTTTTTAAGAGGAGTTCCACAAGGTTCTATCCTGGCCCTATCCTTTGCCATCTATATTAATAACATTGATTCAAACCTTACCAGAGCATCTCTTCATTTGTTTGCAGATGATACTGTTTATATGTCAGCAACCCTCGCCTGTTACAGCTTTTGAAATTCTACAAGCAGAATTTCTCTTATTACAACATCAACTTTTGAAAAGAAACTTCTTTAAATGCTAAAAACAAAAGCAATGCTGTTCTCCAGACAAAGCCAGATAAGTCCCTCCTCATTAAACAACCTCCCCAGCTATCCACTATCCTAGGAGAAAACTGGACTATGTAGAGAAATTCAAGTACTTGGGTGTGTGGATAGATAATAGGCTTGACTACACAGTCCACATTGAAGAACTTCTAAAAGCTTTCGCAAAGACTTGGTTTATTCTTCAGAATAAGGCACTTCCTAACCAGAGATTCCAAGATGAGGTTGGTTCAGGCCACATTTCTTTCAGTGCTTGACTATGCAAATTTTCTTTACAGTCACTGCCCCATCTCCTACCTAAGTAAATTGGATACTATACCACAGAGCACTAAGATTCATTACAGATCTTCCAGTTAACACTCATCACTGTTTCTTTATGCTGCTGCCGGTTGGACGTCCCTATATCTCAGAAGAAACAGAAATGCTGCATTTTGATTTACAGAGCACTGACTAAGAAGCTTCCTAATTATATTCTAGATTGCTTCACCCAGTCCAGAGCTAGTACCTATGCACTAAAGCCACAATTTCATCATGCTCAAGGTGCCAAAAGTCAACACCCGATACAGGAGATCTGCTATCAGCTATACCCTAGCTATATCATGGAATACCCTACAAAAGACCCGAGTTGTTTAACTGGATATCATTAGCATCCTTCAAACATCTTTATCTAAGTCTCTTCCCTGATAACTGCAACTGCTTCCACAAGTTCTAACTTATCCACATTCCTAACCCTCTCCTCTGTCAGACACCCTAACTTGGCAATCCATTTCCTAGACATTATCTCCACTGTTCTCCTTTCAGGTAGCCTTCTCATGATCACATTTCTGTTTCCAACTAATTTACCTCCACAGAATCACTCAACCCTGGTTTTTACCTCACCCACTCATTCCTGACCCCAACCTTAGCCCTTATCACTCCTACACACCTCCTTTACTTGCCCCAGCCCCTGTTCTAGTCCCTCAACCACTTCCTACCCTGTCACCACCAGAAGCTGTAATCATCTCCTCAGTTCACTTCAACCACTGTGTCTCCTTGTCTTCACCGGCCCACCAGGGACCTTGAAGCTCTTGGGCACTGTGTTGACTGTATATCATGACACCACATAGTTGATATGTACTATATATATTAGAGTCCCTAGTCTGCTTTCATTGTTCTACCTTGTACTATCATGTTTAATCAATTTCTGCCTTTTTCTTGCTGTATATATGTGTCTTGACTTATCTGCATATGTTTCAATTATTAACCTTGACCTTATCAGGTCCATCTTGTAAATGAGCTATGCTCAACGATGTTCGCCTGAATAAATAAAGATTTGATTGATTGATTGTGGGTAAGGTTATTGAAAAGGTGGTTGCGATACAGTTGGACGACCATCTTATGAATCACAACATCTATGAATCTCTCCAGTCGAGCTTTAGGAAAAGATATAGCACTGAGACTGCCCTTGTCCGGTATTAAATGATCTCCTAATTGCGAGAGATCGAAAGGTTCATACTATTCTAGTCCTTCTTGATCTCTCTGCAGCATTTGATACTGTGAATCATGGTGTGCTGTTGGAGTGCCTGTGCTTCCTTTGTGGACTGTCTGTTACATTTCTACATTGGTTTCAATCTTTCCTCACAGGGTGGACTCAGAGGCTTACTATGGGGATTTACTCCTCTGATACCATCTCTCTCTGTCCTGTGGGGTACCACAGGGCTCCATCTTGGCGCCCATGTTGTTCGTAGTCTATATACTGCCATTAGGAGATATCATTAGGCGTTACAGTCTGGGTTTTCACTGCTATGCAGATGATACCCAGCTGTATTTGTCCTTTACTCCCTGCCAGGATGATGCAATCTCTCTGCTTAACAGCTGTCTAGCTGAAATCAATGACTGGATGAGCGCCAGCTAGCCGAGGTTAAACCCGGATAAGACCGAGGTGTTGGCTGTGGACCCAGGTTGCCTTGAGGCAGGTCATAGGGCTGAAGTACCATCAGGCCTTTGGCTTGGTGATGCCCAGCTCTTGACCTCAGGCCAGGTGCGTAACCTGGGCATTATTGTTGTCAGTGGTTTGACTCTGAAATCACAGGTGTCAGCCATTGTTAAGTCCTCTTTTTTCCATCTGAGGAATATCACCCAGGTGAAACACCTGATTTCTCCAGCTGAAATTCCTACTCTGGTGCGTGCCTTTGTGACCACTCTCCTTAATTATTGCAATTCCCTTTACCTGGGGCTACCGGGGGTTGAAATTCACCACCTGCAGCTAGTGCAGAACGCGGAAGCCAGGCTTTTGACTGGAATATCTAGGTATAGTCACATTACACCTGTTCTGTGTGGGTTGTACTGGCTGCCAGTACAATGATGAATCACCTTCAAGGTCGGGTTACTGACCTATAAAGCCCTACATGAACAGGGACCACGGTATCTGAAACATCGCCTTACTCCCTACTGCCCCTCTCGCTCACTTCGATCTGCCAATGATGGATTGCTAGAGATTCCCAGGGTTCATTTGAAAACATCTGGAACTCATGCGTTTTCTTATGCAGCTCCTGCCCTGTGGAATTCTCTACCTCGTCGGATACGTAGCTGCCTGACTGTCGAGAGTTTTAAAACAGAGCTGAAAACGTTTTTATTTGTAAAAGCTTATGGCCTATGATTTTATATTGTTATTATTATATTTGTTTGTTAATTGTTATTTGTAAAGTGCTTTGATCTTTGGAAAAGCATTTTTAAATACATTTTTACTTATTTACTTACTTACTTACTTGACCTACAGAGCAGGTTCAGTGCTTTTTGGAGATTTGGTTAATAATTCATATTGTTTTATTTGCATTGACTGTCTAACTCATTCGGTCCTGGCCAGGTTCTGACTCCCGATTTTTGAGAATTAATCCCTCACAGGCTCACATGGCATGACTAGTCAGTGGCTCCCCACTTGCACTCCACATAGTACCAGCAGCACCTCCAGTCACACAGGTACAGCTAACAGCTCACTGGGTTAGAGGATTTCCCAGGACATTCCCTAGACTGCAGATTTGTCTTTCACAAGAAGAAAAAGTATAAACTTCAAGGCAAGAACAAAGCTATCACAGTCAGGTAATTAAGTTACTAATCCTTGATGGAGAAGACATATGAACATGCACTACTGCTTTGCCACATTAGATAAGTTAACTAAATAAATAAGTCGACTATTCTGCTCTATAGTTGAAAGGTACATATTTAAAGCTGGAACCCACTGGAGATGAGAAACTGCCTCTCATTTGGGCTATCCTGGATAAATACATTATAAAAATGGGTAAAAGGAGGACCCCGATGAAAAAACAAGATCTTGACTCTCCAGAGTACTATCCTGAATAAATGCAGTGTAAAAACTTGGTCAAACAGAACCCCACTGCAAACAAGATATCACAATTCAGCAGGTCTATCCTGTGTAAATATACTGTAAAACTATAACAGCAGGGCCCTACAGCAGAACCCTATTGAAAACCAAATGTTGCATGTAAGCTTCTCTCTCCCGGAAAAATACATTGTAAAAGCATCCAGATCACCCATCTTGTAGCTGTTTGGTATATTCTTGGTGGTCTAATGGTCCCTCTAGTAAGGGCATCTGACCCCTCCTGACTCACACTCTCAGGCACCTCAACAGCCCTGATCACATAATGCAAACTACAGCAGTAGTGATAACTGACGCAGTCCACTGCTCACCACCTCAACTGGTTTCCATCTGACGGTCTGTGAGCAATCTCAAGTATTGTACAAACACCTGCTTCTACTGTACTCATGATCACTCACTGACAGTCAGATGGTGGCAGGTGAAGGTGGTGAGCAGAGGGCTGTGAAGGTCACTGTCACTATTTCTGTGCTTCAGCTTAGATGACCTGAGCGGGAAGGGGTTGTGGGGAGGAGGGTCCTAAGCAGGCTAGTTGACAGAGGGTCAGATGTCCTTACAGGGGTTGGGGAGAACACTAGACTACCAGGAATATTCAAGACAGCTACAAGACAGTCAATTGTGGGTGCAGGAACCTTAGTAGGGGTGCGCAGACAGTTCTTATTTAAAACAGAACCCCCCCGCAGATCCAGCCCTAACTCTAGAGCTCAGATAAATAAGGACTTGGCTGCAGGAGTCAGGTTCCAAGTCTATTTTTATTTATTTTTTAATTTTGGGGGGGCCAGGAAAGACACTTTGAGCTGAAACTCATTTTAGGTAATCCTGGGAGCACTATAAAGTTAAGTGACTTGCTCAGTGTCACACAGTATACAAATGGTGGACTCAAACCCATGTCTCCAGGTTTCTCCAGGAGTCCTTTAATGAGATCATAAAAAAACTGTAGTCAGGAATTCCTTTACATAACATCCCAATTCTGTCAGTAGGCAGTAATGGTTAACAGTGCTGGTGTTGAATCAGTCACTGCCATGTTGTTTCCTCCTAGATTTTAAATTAAACACACACACACACACACACACACACACACACACACACCACTGTGTTTTAGCCTTGCTTTACAACCATGGACAGACATAGTCCAGCATTCAAGATCTCTGACCTCTACCACTACAGCTTGCAGCGCTGTTTGTTAATATGAGCTGCATAATTCACAACCTCCTCACATTGGGAGACCATGGAGGTCAGAGGGGACAGCCATGCTCCTGTGTTTTAGAAAAAAAATACTCGATAGAATTGCTATCCTGTAATTTAAATAACCACAATTATACTATTCAGTTTATATCTGTGCTGATATTAATGACAAAATGAGATATTTATGAAAGTAGTGTGAGAAACAACTACAGTATATCGCACATTTCTGTTGATGTAAAAAGGCAAACTATTATTAGCGTGACCTCATGACTGCTAGTGATTTTTAAATGTAATTTGTTTAGCTAGGATAACCAAGCTGAGATACAATATCTCATTTTCAGCGTGGCCCTGGATGTGTCCATTGTTATAGCTTAGTGAAGCGAAGCACTGAGAGATTAAGTGTCTTGCTCAGGATCACACAGCAAGTAAGAAGTTCTGGTGCAATATGAACTGTGGTCTCCTTGTTCTAAAACCTGTGCAATAGATTTTATTTCTGCACAAAAGTTCAGGACCCTGTGGGAATTTTTTCCTCATTCCCACCACTGGGTAAAAATGGACAACAGTAATGTTTCACCTCTAGGTCACTTGGTCAAAACTGATCCAGGTTGTGACAACAATGCATAATGGATGGCAACTTCTTTAAATTGTACTGCTTCACTTCGCTATGGCACACTGAAAGAGGCAGAAAGAAATCAAGGGTATGTGAAGTCTGCCTGTCACACTGTTTTTATGCATAGAACATTAAGTAATATTGCACTGCAGGATAAATGACATTTCAGCTTTCATGCTTTTTTGATTTCTGTTTCATCTTGACCTTAAGAATGTTACAAGCCATGTTCTGTACAAGGCACAGCTCTTGCAGGACTTCAGTATACCCAGTCCCTACAAGGTCAGGACTTTGATGCTCATCCATAGAAACATAGAATTTGATGGCAGATAAGGACCACTTGGCCCACCCAGTCTGCCCATTTCCCTACCTACTGGATAAGCTGCAGATCCTAGTTAACCAGCAGCCTACTTCTTCCTACCCCCACCCTTGAATTCCACCACTGTTTTTGACTCCACAACCTCCTCCAGAAGGCCATTCCATGTATCCACAACCCTCTCTGTGAAAAAAATACTTCCTTAAATTACCTCTGAGCCGCCCCCCTCTATCTTCAAATTGTGCCCCCTTGTTCTTGCACACCTCTTTTTTTGAAAGATGCTACCCTCTTGGACTTTGTTGATTCCCTTGAGGTACTTAAACATTTCTTTCATGTCCTCCCTTTCCCTCCTTCCCTCCTTTCCTCGAGGCTATACATATTAAGCTCCTTTAGTCTCTCTTCATATGTCTTCCGGTGCAGACCCCGCACCATTTTACTTGCCCTCCTCTGGACAGCTTCCATCCTGTCTATGTCTTTGCGGAGATTGGGTCTCCAGAACTGCACGCAGTACTCCAGATGGGGTCTGACCAGCTGTCTGTACAGAGGGATAATAATCTCTTGTTTTCTACTGGTGATGCCTCTCCTATGCATCCCAGTATCCCCAGCCTCCTTGCTGCCCTCTCACATTGCTTGCCCACCTTAGGTCATCTGATATGACTACCCCAGGTCCCTTTCTAATTTTTGTTGTTGTTAGTATATCACCCCTATTGTGTACTTCTTCCCTGGATTTTGTTTCCAGGTGCATTACCTGCACTCTTAGCATTGAATCTAAGCTGCCATACATTTGACCATTCCTCTAACCTTGCCAAGTCCCTTCTCATCCTTTCCACCCCATCTTGTGCATCAACTCGTTGCAGATCTTTTGTGTTGTCTGCAAGAGAGACATACTTTTCTTCCAGTCCCCTGCAATGTCGCTTGTAAAGACATTGAAGAGGACCGTCCTAGTACTGAACCCCTGCGTACCCCACAAGTAACCCCTTCTTCTGAGTGGATTCCATTTACTATTACTGTCTGTGTCCTATTCTCCAGCCAATTCTTACCCAGGCTGTCATCTTGGGACCCACCCCAGGCTGGCTAACTTGTATATTAATCTTTGTGTGGGACTGTGTCAAATGCCTTGCTAAAGTCTAGGTAGGCCATGTTCACAGCCCCTCCCTGATCTACTACTTTGGTCACCTAGTCAAAGAAATTTATCAGATTCATCTGGCATGACCTTCCCGATGTGAATCCATGCTGCCTAGGGTCCTGTGCCCCTCTGACCTCTAGATACTCGACAATTCTTTCCTTCAGAAGTGATTCCATCATTTTCACTATCACTGAGGTTAAACTAACAGGTCTGTAGTTTCCTGCTTCTGCCTTGCTCCCACTTTTGTGAAGGGGAATCACATCTGCCCTCCTCCAGTCCTCGGGTACCACCCCATCCTCCCATGATTTGTTAAAGAGGTAGTCAGTGGTGTCACTAGTTCTACCCTTAGTTCTTTTAGAATGCAAATAAAGTGTAACCACCCACATTTTTCAATACATCCATACCTAAAAATGATGAATTAGTTATAACCTGGTGGTGCTTTTTTGTCAAAACTTTTATTTTCAGAAAACACTTTGTTTCTGAGTTCTACTGTGTGTTATTAATCATTCTCTGACTTGTCCAGTCAAGTCAGTCCATGCATTTTTATTTATTAATTTTTTGTTGACCGGGTAACAGCACTAGACAAATCCTGCCTATTTTCAGGCACAATCCGGGGAAGGGGATACAGATGAATGCCAACTGACCTTGAATCAGATGAAACTGTTGGTGGTATATTTAGTGAATGAGGGAAATTTGGCCAGGACACCTGGGAATTCCCCTACTCTTTCCGATAAGTGCCATGGGATCTTTAACATCCACCTGAACTACCACCAATCCAGGCAGATGGGACCTTGGTTTAACATCTCATCCGAAAGACAGCACCTCAGAAGTGCAGCACCCCTCTCATGCTGCACTACAGTGTCAGTACTGGGATATTAACCCAAGTGCCAGATGTGGGAACTAAGCCCACAGCTCTCTGATCTCCCTGCTTCAGAGGCGAGTGTGCTACCTACTGAGCTACTGACACTGCAACAAAGAAGGAAGATATCCATCAGACTCAGACACCAATAAAACTGTCACTTTATAGTCAGTCAAGCAGTATTTCCAAATAAACTCCTTAAGAATGCAAATAAAGTGTAACCACCCACATTTTTTAACAGGATTGTCATTACAAAAATTGGACAGAGGGTTACACGATCTTTACTTAGCTTACTATGGAACATAATTTTAACTTAGCAAACAAGAAGATTTACTAAAAAAATTAGACTGCTTTTTCACTTAATTGAAGAATAATGACAATCTCTTTCTGCCTGTCCCAGCCCAGTGAGCCCACTGCCACAAGCTGAAACAAATCATGTTGAGCTCCAATAAAGGCTATGAAGCAAGTCAGCAGAGAAGCTATAACACAAAGTTCCTTTATACCTCTGCTACAAAGACTGTTAAGTTTCTGATTTAATACTGCTGCCTGGAGAACTACTTAAGAAAAACAACAACCTTGCCAACAGGACATTGTTTAGATACAAATATGTAAAAGGAGAGTTTAGGTGTCCTTTAAGACTAAAACAAACTGTCTGTGCCATTTAAGTACTGCTTAAAATGAGCATATCCATTGATTGTAATTTGAGCTGACATGAGAATGCTACATGTAGGAAAGGAACTCTCCCCCCCCCCACACACACACACTCAGCGTAGTGACTTCAGGTAGTGGAAGGATCATATATTATGTCCAACATGTGCTTCAGAAGGAGTCTGAAGTGCCCTTTTTCCCAAGTAACAGCAAGACATCTGAAGGGCTCCACCCACACAGCTATAGAAATGTGGAACAAGATTTTGAGAAATGCAGTGCACAAACTTGTGTAACCACCCCTCCAGTACTTTGCATAGCAAGTTACCCCTTGGAACCCTGGACGGGGCACCGAAACTACTTTCGGAACAATTTTGGTACCATCCCTAGCTTTGGGAATAGTTGCCAGGGTCATTACCTCTAGAGGTCAGAAAGGGGTGGGGGTGTACAAAAGCAAAACTACAAATGTGACCAAAAAAACCCAGGTCCTGAGGAGAGAACTTTTTGCTAGGGCTATGCTAGGTCTGTACTTCTGGAGGGGTACCCAGTAATTCCTCACAGTAAACAGTAACATGAATGTCCAAATCAGGTTGTGGTTCTAGAGTGTGACTTTATTCCAAAAGATGGTACTCTAAAACAAAGGTGTACCCCCAAGAGTTTACACATCGTGGCACAAGGCAATGGCAGAACAACAGAAATCTGTATCAGACCGAATCTCTACATATCCCATATGTCATAGGACTTTGAATTCTTTGCAGAGGCAATGGCCTCAGCTGAACACACATTTTCTTCTAGTGGCAGCTATCACAACTGAGCACATTTCCCATATGGCATAGGATTTAAACATTTCGGCAACGTGGCAACTGGCCATGACGGAACACACTGGTGCTCAAAATTAGCACAACCCACATCAGGGGGTAAACTTTCTCTTCAGGCATTGGCCATCATGTCTTGAATAAGCAGGTGCCCTTACAGAATCTGTAGTGCTGAACTGGTCACTCCCAGATGGGGGCTCCCCACTTTTTGCTTCCATGTCCATACCCAGCCATTCTTTCAGAGTTACACCTCAAAACGTCTGGTAAAACAGTTGGAACTATGCACCTTGGAATGACTTTCACATCCTGCATAAGAAAACACTACTTCTGAGTATAGAACTAAAGTCCTGAACAGTGTGCCAAGTCTCTCTGGGGACCTCATGATTGTCAGCCAACTTTAAAAACATGAGAACAGTCTCAACTTAGAACAGAACTTGGGTATATTTCCCTTTATCAGAGAGAACATCCCAAAAACAGGTACTTTATTCGGGGAAGCACAAAGTCATATTACTCACGGTTGGTAAACAAACAGGCAGTTTCAAAGTCCTGGATCAAATTAGGAGATTGCCTGTCGGATCCATCCTAGCAGTCCTTTTCCATCTCTCTGGGAATAAAAATCAGGAACTCCTGCTCTAGACAACGGTTTCCACCACTTCTTTTGGCAGGCAAATGTTTCTCAGCACTAGGGGTGAAAAATAGGTTCTCTTCTCAGAGCCCTCACTCCTCCAACTGCTCTCTACAACTGCTGACAGAGAACTAACCCAGGATTCTAAAACTCCCACTCACAGCCAGCTGCCGTGGCTTATGCTGCTGTGAGAGTTCTAAATGGCATCACCTCTCTCATCTCAGCTGAGACCAAGTAAACAGAGAGGGAGCAGTTGAAAAAGCAATTTAACCAGTTATTCACCCACTGCCTTCCCTACCTTGCACTGACACTGATGGGATTCTAGTAACCTCAGGGGACTGCGTCGTTACACTCACCCCATGCCAGGTAAATGACTGTCTGCAGTCATTTCTACCTGGCACCAGGCCTTCCTACCCTCTGTATTACCTATAGGTAAGTAGTGCTACAACTCCCCTACCATGTGCCAGGCACAGGCAGGCAACACTAAAGGCACAGTGGCCAGCTGATGAAACTTCAGCCCCTATCCTATGATCTATGGATACTCAGTGGCTCCAAGAAGACTGCTTGAAGCATGCCCTAATAGATCAGATCTGAGGACCCTACTCCAGATCAGGACCACATCCTGTCTATCCCCCTAACCTTCAAGAGAAAATCTATCTGACCAGGCAGCCCACCAGGGAATCACCCTCCAAGCTCCCAGATTACCTGCAAACAAAAACAAGGAAAATGCACATTGCATTGCATTACATTTCCCAAAGATTTCTCCATAATCTCACATCTGTGAAGGAAAACATGTTAACACCTGGTTAACTACAAACAATCCTAGAAAACTTTAAGAAAAGAGGAACTCGGTGGAGCTCCAACATCCTCTTCTTTTCTTCTCTTCTTTTTTTCCTCAGGAACACCTGCAAGAGAAGAAAAACACAAACACATTTTGCATACCACACAGTGCCTAAGCCTCCACCTGAACACTAGAGAACCCCAAAAATATTTTTCTATAAAAATACAAAAGTAAAATAAAATGGAAAGAAGACATTTATATAATACATTTGGGGTGGAAGGCCCTAAAGAGTCCAAACTAGGGATGGAATGCAGTTGCCCAAAGGCAGGGTCCATTAAAGAGTCTCTCCTAGGCCAGAACCTACTGAAGAACAGTCCTGGAACAGGACAGGGTCTGTTTAGCACTGCAATCCATGGAGAGAGACTTTGAGGATAGTCAATCAGTTCCATGGATAGTCTTCACATGTAGGATATGTTGTGCAAAGTCAGTTAGGTAACAAAAATGTGATCGTACCAGTTCCTTGAAGACTGAAAACATAGGATCACCTTACTTCTATGAGCTGAGGACCTTCTCCCTTCAGACCAGGTGGCATCTTCAGATACAGCTGGAGTTATGTCCTCTGAAAACCCAGAGATGAAACAGGAAAACTGCTGGGTGCTGTCATCTGAAAACCAAACAATGGAACAGGAAAACAGCTGGAATGATGTTATCTGGAAGGCCAGGCGATGAACCATGAAAACTGCTGGATTGCTGTCATCCGAAACATAACAATAGAACAAGAAAACAGCTGGGTGATGTCATCTGGAAAAAACAGGTGATGAAATAGGAAAACAGCTGGATTGATGTCATCTGGAAGGCCAGGCGATGGAAATGGGAAAACACTGCTGGGGTGATGAATCTGGATGCACCTGAAGAATCCTGGAATACCAGTAGAGCTGCATCTTCCTCCTTGTATACTGCTGCTGCTAGATGACAGACACTGGGCTGCCACTGGTCGTTTCCCTCTAGGCAGGCTGGCATATTCACAGGGAGTGGCAACATTGAGGGTAGTACCATTCAGGGTGAGGTGCAAGGACTATGACACCATCTAGGTGTTCAAAGTTGATGTTGTGGAATGTCTCATTCCCTGCCTTATCTACAATTGGCACAGTGTCCATAAACAGAGTCCTGCCCAATTTCCAGAATTTAAGTTGATCATTAATGACTCTGTCCCAGACACATTCTGCTATGCAAGAGTACAAATTCTTGCTTGCCTCTTCCAATAACCAGGTTTGCCTGTTCTGTTCAATTTCCTCCCAGACTCTACGAGGAAAGGTAGTAAAGGATTGCCCATAGATGGCATAAGCCCACCTATGTATCAGTCTCTCCTCCTTGCTGCTCTTCACAAGTTTGCGGCCCATGGCCTGGCTTGGGAGTGGCCAGTCCTGGTTGAGCCAGTGCAGCATACTTAAAGAATGAAAGAACTTGTCCCCAACCATTTCTGTGGGCAGGGTACTGGAGCCCTCTTCTTCTCTCTCTAGCTTCTCTGAGGCAAGAGCTTGAGGCAACTCACGTGGACCCTCAACATGAAGATACAGATCTTCATCCTCCTCTTCCTCACTCAGGATCTGAGCCCAGGAGTGAGCAGATGTCCTCACTCCAGAGACGGTCCTCACCTCACTGGGCACAGAGGTAAACACCTCCCAGTTCAGTGTCTCTTGCAGTTCATCCTCCCCTACTAGGCTAGGACTTGGACTTTCTTTTTATGGATCCACGGATCCTTCCAATGCACTGTCCACGTGGGACACAGGCCTAGCAACCTCTCTCTGTGCGTACCCTTGCAGTAGATCAATGTTGCTCTCTCCTTTTGTGCCACACTGTATGGAGCTTCCCTCAACAGGTTCAGCCTGGTGCTGCATGCTGCTACTTGCAGAGTTCCCTACTCTGGTCCATGTTGGAGCCAAATGAATTTGTGATGATCTCTCTGGTGCTGCACTTATGCTCATACTGTATTTCACAAGGCAATCCGAATAGTGGGGTAACAGAAACACATCTCTTCCAGCCTTGAGGCACATAATTCACAGCCTCATTAGATAGCTAGGGATTGCTACATGTGGAGGCAACCCTTCACCATAGAAAGTTCTCTCTATTTCTCTTAGTGCTGCCAGCTCCACTGCGATCCTCACTGGGCATGATCTGGGTAGCGCAGAGTTGCCGAGGCCATGTCTGAAAGCAAAGATACAAAAGTTGGTTGTTACTGAATTGCTCACTAGTCTCTTTGCTGTCTCACAAAATGGCTCCCTGCCGCTTGTGTTTCCATTGCTAACCCTGCCCTGTAATGGTGGCAGTAGCTCTCATCATGCATCAAATCTGTTCACTGACTAAACTATGTTTCCAACCTTTTCTGGCTACTGAATTTGCTCAGCACTGTAATTAATTGCACTGCTGGTATCTCTCAGCCCTTTCATATGATTTTAAACTTGACTTTGCAATCAGCTTAAATTAAAAGAACTAGTTACACATGCTCAAAGTCACTTGCAAGTCCAGAGTATTTCCATTGCACAAAATTGCCTGTTCGCTGCATTCGCACTAGACAACTCTCAGTCCCTTTTTGCTTGGAAGCATTTACTGCTGCTGAACCCATTATAAATGCTCACAGTTTATGCTCAGAATTTTGTTTGTTGCCTTTCTGTTTCAATGCATAGTCCTTCTTTGCAAAACATTCACACTACTTGCACACAGATTCAGCTGGCTTGATATTCACACACAGTTTGATGCACAGTAAGCTGGTTTTACTCACTGAATTCAGTAGCTGGCTTTCTCCTGTGGAAATTTTTGGCCTGGAGCTGATCCTGGAAGTCCTCTGGGGTGAAACAGGCTGGTGGTCTGCTGATCAATCAATCAATCAAGTCTTTATTTAACCAGGCGTTCATCGTTAAGCAGAAGTTCATTTGCAAGATGGACCTGGGTGGAGCATGAACAATTGTATATACAGGTCAACACAGGTATTTACAAGGCAATACAGATAATGCTCTTTACAGAGAGGAAGAAAAAGAAGTTCATATGTACATAGAATTATACAGATATTGTACAGAGTACACGGTATTTACATACATAGAAGTGTCTATAGGAAGATAAAGCAGGTTATCTAAGGTTGCAGGAGGAAGTAACAGAAGAAAAAAATAAAAACATACACCAGGTAGAGGAAGTAGGGGGAAGGGAGGGAGGAGGAGGGAAAGGTTAGCAGGGCACATTTCACAGAAAGGAGTTGGTAAAATGGGATGTAGAGAAGGTGGATGGAGAAAAGGAGTATGTGTGAGCCCCGGGATTGAATGCTATAAAGTACGGGACATGGTAGGATGTCACAACCCAGAGTAGTGAGTTCCTATCCGAGGTTGGGAAAGGAAGAATAAGGTGATGGATGAGCCTAGTCTTGATAAGACAGGCGGATAAGAGAGAGATAGAACAATTAGGCTGGTGAGGAGCAAGCTGGGGGGGTCAGTACTAAAAATTGGGTCTAGGCATGGCTATATACCAGTGCAGACACCGGTACTGGGTCTGAGTGGGTGAAGCAGGTACATACTTCCCTGATTGTACAGAAATAAAGCATCTTGAATGCATTTATACCGATTAGAGTGCTTAATTTGAGGGTTTTTTTGTAGATCGTTCCATAAGGTAGGTAGCACGAAGCTTATGGCTGCCCTGCCAAAGTGGGATTTTGCTTTGGGTACTTTAAGTGTAATAGCTGAGTAACTTCTTAATGCGTATTTACCAATTATACTCAGGGAAAGACAGCAGGAGACATAGTAAGGCAGCTTATTAGAGATGACTCTATAGGTCCAGAGAGCAGCATTTCTGTGGCGCCTGAACTTTAGTGATGTTCACCCCACTGCCGCATATAGGGTGCAGTGATGCGTGTCGAAGGGGAGTGCCATTATAAACCTCAGTGCTCGATGGTAGAGTGTGCCCAGTTTAGCCATGTAAGAGTTGGGGCATTGGCTGTAGAGGAAGTCTGCGTAATCAACCAATGATAGGAAAATGGATTGGACCAGTTGTTTCTTGGCATCTCTGGTGAGAAATTGGTTGATTCTTAAAAACTGATCGTATCCACGAATGACACATTCACTTTCCAGTTGGTCGGACAATGGGTAGAGCCCAAATTTACACAGCAAAAGTCTGTTTTTTTACAGATTAGAACATTCACAAGTCCCTCGATGGTTGATCCTGGTCTGACCAGCTTGCACACTACTCTCTGGCTCCTCCTCGAACACTCAACTGCACACAGAAGCTGGCTAGGGGGTGGGACTGATTGCAGTTGCACCAATCACGTAACACCATGCAAATGACCCTCTGTCTCTCTCGCTCACTCTTCATTCATGGCGATCATTGAGCAAGAGCAAATTTAAACTGCAAACTATAACTTTTTTTCTCGGCTGCAATTTCAGCATGGGAGTGCAGTTTTGACCATTTTCTCCACAGATTCTGACAATTCCTCTAGCGACTCCCCCAATTTCTACACAAAGCGCATGAAACTTTCAGGGCACATTTCCTAGTCTGTTTCCTAAAGTTCACAGTACTTTTGGCATTTGAAAATTGTAAGTTAAAAAGTTCTGTAAACATTTTTTGATGCAGAGACTAGAACATACACTTGCAGGCATGACTGTCCATTGCAAGTTGACAAAACACACAAGCAGCACTCTGTTCTTTCTGTACTAGCAGGCATGCAAGCAGCACATTCGGATGGCACTATCCTGGGCAAAATCCTTTTGTCCAAAGCTTCCTTTTCTGTTTTGTGCTACCATGCTACCAGAGAAACAAACTCTAGCCATACCCTCAGAAAAAAATCTCTGGTTCTCTCCCCAGATTAAACAACATCCTTAGATGAGCCCCCAATTTTTGTAAACATCCCCCACTATTTCGTACAGTAAGCTACCCCTTGCTACCCTTGGCTGGACACCCAAACTTCTTCGGACAATTTGCTACCATCTCTAGCTTTGGGAATGTATACAAGTCTCATTACTTCTAGAGGTCAGAAAGGGGTGGGGGTGTACAAAAGCAAATACACAAATGACCAAACAAATCCAGGTCCTGAGGAGAGAACTTTTTATTAGGGCCGTGCTAGATCTGTACTTCTGGAAGGGTACCCAGTAATTCCACACAGGAAGCAGTAACATGCATGTCCAAACCATGTTGGGGTTCTACAGTGTGATTTTTTTCCAAAAGATGGTACTCTAAAGCAAAGGTGGACCCCCAAGGATTTACACAGCATAACACAAGGCAATGGCAGAACAACAGAAATCTGAATCAGACCGAAACTCTACATATCCCATATGTCATAGGGCCTTGAATTCTCTTTAGCGGCAATGGCCTCAACTGATTACACATTTTATTCTAGTGGGAATGGCTACAACTGAGCAAATTTCCCATGTGGCATAGGATTTAAACATTTCAGAAATGTGGCAATTGGCCATGATGGAGAACACTGGTGTTCAAAATGAGCACAACCCACACCAGGGGGTAAGCTTTCTCTTAGGGCATTGGCTACCATGTCCTGACTAAGCAGCTCCCTTATGGAACCTGTAGTGCTGAACTGGTCAGTCCAGATGGGGGCTGCTCACCTTTCACTTCCATGTACATACCCAGTCATTCTTTCAGAGTTACACCTCAAAAATTCTGGTAAAACAGTGAGAACTATGCATCTTGGAAGGACTTTCACGTCCTGCATAAGAAAACACTACTTCTGAGTGTAGAGTTAAAGTCCTGAACAATGTACCAAGTCTCTCTGGGGACCCCACAATTGTCAGCCAACTTTAAAAAACATGAGAATAGTCTCAATTTAGAACAGAACTGGTGTCTGTTTCCCTTTATCAGAGAGAACACCCCAAAAACAGGTACCTTCCTCGGGGAAGCACAAAGTCAGATTACGCATGGTTGGTAAACAAACAAGGAGCTTCAAAGTCCTAGATCAAATTAGGGGATTGCCCCTTGGTTCTATCCTGGCAGTCCTTTTCTATCTCCCTGGGGATGAAAAATCAGGAACTCCTGCTCCAGACAATGGTTTCCATCACTTCTCTTGGCAGGCAGATGTTTTTCAGCACTAGGGCGAGAAAATAGGCTCTCTTCTCAGAGCCCACACTGCAGCTCTCACTCCTCCAACTGATCACTACAACTGCTGACACAGAACTAACCTAGGATTCTAAAACTCCACACTCACAGCCAGCTGATGTGGCTTATGCTGCTGCAAGAGTTCTAAATGACATCTCTCTCATCTCAGCTGAGACTGAGTAAACAGAGAGTGAGCAGTTGAAATCCCTTGTGCCCCCAGGTCGTTCCTGTAAAAAAGCTTTCAGCTTAGTGTGCTATACTTGGTTAAACAACTAAATAAATAAATAAATACCCATTTTACCAGTTATTCACCAGCTGCCTTCCCTACCTAACACTGATGCTGATGGGATTCTAGTAACCCCAGGGGACTGGGTGGTCATACTTGTTTATACCTAGAGTTAGAAACATGCAGATTGAAATCTTTAGGTATGTAAACTTTATCACTATGTTTATTACACAAGCTAATCTACTGTACTTAGGGATTCCGATGAGAAACTGGTACATCCCTGACAAAGAGCCACAGCTTTGCAAGTGTACAGTAAATGGCCACAGGATTACATTTTGGTGGGGGAGAACCTTATTTTATTTATTTATTGAATTTTGTTGATCAAGTAGGTCCACTGAGACTAGAAGTCTATTTTTCAGGGGCGACCCGGGGGGGGGGAATACAGATAGTAACGAACTGAAATTGAACCAGATTAAGCTGTTGGTGGTATTTTTTAGTGAACGGAGAAATTTGGCCAGGACATTGGGGAAATTCCCCAACTCTGCTGGTAGGGGGACTTGCTGCCTGTTTGCGTGTCAGTCTCCATCTGTATGGAGATGGAGCAGGACGTGGAGAAGCTTGAAGTGCTGGACACACCTCTTTCAGGAGATTTGAGTGAAGTGGATACTTTCTTCGATGCAGAAGTCCTTTTGGAGAATGATGTCACTGTTTCTGAAGCAGTTGCACCGGTCGACCTAGGATCTGCTGCTTGGTTTGACACTATGGAGGTATTGATAACCCCTAAATCCTTTGATTCTGCTGCTGAATCTTGACCAGATACTCATCCCACACAGGTTTCTATTTCTGTGGACTTACCGGCTGTTGATGCTAGTGACCTGGGTATCTCCCTGGTGACTGGCAAGAGCTGTCAAGCGCCAGCCCAGAATACTCCTACTACGGATGTGTCGGGTGATCAGCTTAGCATTCTACCTCTTGTTCCTTTGATAACTTTTCAGACCATGCTGACTGACCAGACTGGGGTTTCAGTATTTTCGTTTATGGCTCCTAAATGTCCTACTCGGGAGAAACTATGTGCTGACTCTACTGCTCCTTAGCAAGCATGGGCTGATACTGAAATGACTGATTCTGAGCCTTGGACTGTGGATAAATCGTTGCATGCGGCTGGTTGAGTGAAGTCTCCTACATTGCATCAATGGACTTCTAGATTTTCCCCATCCATATCCCTGGGGTCCGATTGTGGATGCCCTTGCCCGGTGCTTACCCATCGGGTCCTCGTACCCCTTCTGTGGCTGATGGCACTGCTTTTGATAGTACCCCAGGAACTGACTTGGAACTTACTCCTAGTCCTGTACTAAACTTTGACAATATGGCTCTTTTGGGAACTCGTGGTGTACATCCTCAATAACCCAACCTTCCTGATCCTGTTACTGATGGTGCTGGGGCTCCTACTCCCTCTCCTGCTGCTGATAGTGGATCTCGTCCTAAAACTTATGCATCCTTCTTTCAGAAGAAGGTGCTGCCTGCTTAAAGACATAATGCAGTGCGCATTATTTACAAGGGAAGCTTACATGTTTCTCCTGATAGGGGTTATGTGGGGAAAGTCTTACTTAAATCCAGTCTGAGCTTTAATGTGGCTGAGCTCTACGCTCTGATCCATGTTTCTGGGGAGCGCTCCTTTGATGTGAGCTTTAAGCTACAAAATGGTTTGGAGGCCTTTTGGTTACAGTACTGTAAAGTTAAACATACTCCTTTATGGTCTCCCTTTGAGGTGATTCCCCTGACTAAGCCAGCCTATAAATCTGTCACTATTCTTTTTCGTAATGAAGGGGTCAGTGTAACTGATTTGCTTTTTTGGTTAAAGCAACGCTGTACAGTGCTGGGTCCCCCGTAAGCCATTTTTAATGACGAAAATATCTGGACTGGGGGTTGGAGGGTTCAGGTGATTTTGAATGCTATTGATGGGTCATTACAGCATTTGCCAAACTCCTTTTTTATTGGGGGGGATGGGGAGTTTTGTTCTATCCTGGGCAGCCTAAAACATGCTACAAGTGTGGTGCTCCCAGGCATATTAGTAATGTTTGTGATAAAATCCGCCGTTCTTTGTGTGGGAAGTTGGGCCACTTTTATTATCAGTGCACTGAAGAGGTTTGTTGTAACATATGTGGTTTGCCTGGTCACTCCTATATGGATAGTGATCAGGCTACCTCTACTAAATCTAGGTCTGGTGATCTTGAGGAGCAATGGTTGCTAGTGGCGGCTCAAAGAAACATGTGCAACGGTGTGAGTCTGCTACTCGATCAAAACCCTCCCCAACTTTTCCTTTAGAGGCTCTATTGGATGTGCCTCCTTTGGCCCCTCCCCTCGAGTTTGGTTCTGATTCACCCTTGGAAGTTGCTCCTGTGGAGGCGCTGTCTAAAGAACTTTCTGTTGAAGTACCTCTCACTCTTCTGACTGTGGAGCCTCTAGATACCCAATCTCTCCCTTCCTCTGCAATGCCCCCCCCCCCGCTGACTGTTCCGGTAGTGGATCCCAAACAGTGAGTAACTCGACGTAGCAGTTGAAGGCAGCCTGCTTCTGAGGTCCCCAAAATTTCTGAAACCAAGACATCTAATTATTTCCATCCCCTTTTGTTAGACTCCTGTATGGTGGGGCTTGACTCTGAGGTATCATCTGAAGATTCCCGCTGTTTTGAACCCCTTTCTGATTCAGAATCTAGTGAGTTGGGAGATGTTGCTGTTAAATTGATGGACCCTAAGAAGGGTGCCATCCCTGTTAAAGGAAGGAAAAGCGGACGGTGGGTGCTAGTAAATCCCTGGCCTATAAACCTCCCTGAGTCCTCTGATGTGTCCGATTCCCTCTTTATCCCTGTTGATGATTAATGTCAATAGTATCAGAAATGTTAGGAAACGGAGTGGGTTTTTTTCACATTTGTTGACCTATACTGCTGAAGTTCTTTTTTTACAGGACACCCAGCTACACACACCTGTTGAGCTTTGTCAGGTTCAGACTGAGTGGTTTAAAGGACCCTCATATTGGTCTCCTGGTTTGGATTCTTGTACGGGGGTGGGAATTGTATTTACTTTACCAGTTCAACTTCTCAAGCTGTTGAATTTGATCCCTGGGAGGGTTTTAGTTTTGGATGTTAAAATTTGGGGTGCTTACTACCGGTTGATTACTATATATGCTCCTCAATCTAAGGTAGACTGTGTGGAGGTTTTTTCCACCATTCATCCTTTTCTTTTTTCTGTTCAGACTGTGATATGGGGGGGTGATTTCAATCGTGGTGTTACTTGTCAGGATCGGGGTAGTGGTACATCTACTATGAAAGTGTTTTGTGATATGTCCTTCTTATCCTCCACTGTACAACTAGCAAGTTTGGTGGATGCATATAAATCTGTTCATAAAACGGGGAAGCTGACCTTTCAAAGGGGTGTGCATGCCACCCTTATTGATTTTGTTTTTATTAGTAAGGGATTCCCAGTTACGAATGCTCAGGTTGCTTCTGCGGAGTTTTCTGATCATAAGGTGCTCTTGGTACTTCTTGGGCCCCCAAAATTGCTTTATGGACCTGGTCTTTCATTAAATACGTCGATTCTTGCTGAAAGCTCTGTTATCCACCAGATCTTGCATGCTGTCAGTGGACAGAAAACTTTGTTTGAATTATTTGATAATCCCTCTTTGTGGTGGGATTGTTTAAAGCAAGATCTCTAGAATTTGTTATCTGTTAGTAGACATAGATCTGATTCTGAGAAAATTAGTACTTGCAACATAGAACACAGTTGCATCATTTGATGGGTTTAGCTCACACCACTGGTCATGATTTTAGGGGCCAAATTTCTGCAGTACAAACTGTTATGAGGGCTTTTCATGAGCGTCAAATGGCATCTCTTACGATGCAGCAGAAATTTGGTACACTGGGGAAGTTAGAGACTATTTGTCCCTTTATTAGTTGTCAGGACCAGATTCGAGAAAAAAAATTGCTGGCAGTTTGGGATTCGGATGGGGTAATGGTGACATCTCAGTCTGACATAATGCGGGTATGTCTCATTACTTGAGGACCCAATTTGCTACTCCTGTTATTGACCGGACTGCTTTTTCGCATTTTTTCGGTTTGTTGAATGTTCCCTCTATTCCTGGTAAGATGATTTCCGGCCTGACTAAGTCGGTTTCTTCAACTGAAATTCTGGATGCAGTCTTAGCACTGCCTAAAGGAAAGGTCCCTGGACTCGATGGTCTTCCTGCTGAGCTTTATAAGTTGATTGTCCCACTTATTTCACAGGAATTGGCTTTAGTTTATACTTACCTGTTGGATATGGAGTTCCTTTCTTTGGACATGACACTTGGTGTGGTGACACTTTTACATAAAAAAGGATTCTGGGAGAATTTGGATAACTGGAGACGTATCTGTCATTTGAAAGTCGATTTTAAGATTCTGATGAAGATTTTGGCATGTCCTCTGTCAAAAATTGCCCCCTTTGTTATTTCACAGTTCCAATCTTGTTCTGTTCCCGGGAAAAGGATGCATGATCAACTGTTACTGTTGCATGAGGTCTTTGTGTCTAGGACCTTCCATGATGCGACTGGGTATCTGGTGTCTCTCGATCAATGGAAGGCTTTTGACTCTGTTGCCCATACATTTTTATGGTTTGTCTTGCAGTTATTTGGGATTCCGGCAGTCTTTATTCATTTGTTAAAGGTTATTTATGGTCAGGCTGTTCTTCGACCGTTGGTGAATTTTTTTTGGGTCCAATGATTCTGGTTCATCTTGGGGTACATCAGGATTGCCCCTTGAGCCCATTGTTTTTTGGTTTTAGTACTGATCCTGTGCTTCATGTATTGAATGATGTTTGGTTTTACTCCTGTTTCAGCTTGTCAGCGTCCTCTTCCTTGGACAGCTGCTGACTGTGCGGACGATATTTGTTTTCTTCTAAAATCCTCCACTGATATTTTAAGGACTATTGACTTTTGCTTGTATTACGGGGTGGCTTCTGGGGTTCATTTGAATAAGCAGAAGTGTTCGATTAAATATCTTGGGGTGGGTGCCCCACATCCCTTTGTTGCTGGGCTTACTGTTCAGGAAGGGCCCTGACAATTTTAGTGATTGCTTTTGATACTAGTCATCCGAATCTCCTGAATTGGGATATGAAACTTCAGCAGGGAAAACTGTAGGTGGATGGCTGGAATAAAAGTGTTATGGGTAAACAGAAAAGGGTCCATTTGGTTAGGACTTATCTTTTGTCTCTTTTTCTGTATGTTAGTCTTGTGTTTCCTCCCCCAGAGATCGAGATGCTGCTCTTTGTGGTTTACTCTTTTCCGCAATTTGGGGAAGCAGACTGAATCCAATTAAACGTAATGTTTTATACCTTAAAGTTATGGATGGGGGTCTTTACATGGTGAACCCTGTATTGTTCTTTTTTCTTAATTTTATATTTGCTAACTCCGACTTGGTGGGTGGCATTATGGTCTGAAAGGCTGAAGGCTTGGTATCCACGTTGGGTCTCTGGTGATTTGAAAATATATAAATCAGTTTTGTTTTCTTCCCAGTTTTATAGGGAAGTGTTTGTTCATTTGAAGCAGTGGGATCTCGTATATGAAGATGTTTTTCACAAATCAAAGAAACTGTTGTATGCACAGGTTTTGGTCACAACATTCACTGATATTGATATCTTTTTCTTATGTCCTCTTTCATCTGTACCTCATGTTCTATGGATTCTTCATAATGAAAGAATTCCTGTTAAATTTGGGGATGTGTTATGGCTTTGTTGCCATGACAAGCTAAATGTTAAGGCTAATCAAAAACATAGGGCTTTGACTGAATGACAATGTGCAAGGCCTGCATGTTTAGGACAGTTGGAGTCAATAGACACTTTTACACACAGGTTTTTAAAATTAAATGAGCATTACCTGTGGCGCTGTTGTGCTCTGTTGCGTTTTTAGGATCCCTTTACACTCCGTGAGTTTTCCAGCAGCTCCCACCTCCATTTGTGTTTCAGCACCCCCACAGAGCTTGCTGCTGTATTGCTGTTTGTGCACCACTTTGGAATGGCTGTTTTACACAGTCCGATGAAACAGAACACAACGGTCCAAACCGCGAAAAGCAGATTTTGCAATTTGGATGAACGTTCACCTATGGAATGAAACAGATGCACTTTACACACAAGGGATGTAACAGAATACTGTTTCCATAACAGTTATTCCTTTACATAAACCTGTGTGTAAAAGTGACTTATGTCTCATTTATTCTTTACTTGTTCCTTTATTCACTCCTTTTGAAATTACTTGGTGGGGTGTTGGGGTATGCCTGTATTGAGAACCCTTTCTTATGATAATTTGATTTATGGGGTATTTGGTTGGGAATGGTCTCATTGGGATGCCCAGATGTTGAATGTCTTATTTTCTGTTGTGAAATGGTATGTCTGGAATGGCAGATGTCTGTTTACTTTGCAACAAAAATTGCTTTCTTTTAAAGACCTTTCAGGCTGTATTTTGAAGGAGGTGTGCAATATTTATTTTCTCGAGAAGTCCTTTCATAATGCTGTATATGTTGCAAATGTTTGGTGGAATCTTCCTTGGGTTTGCTTTGACAGTTTCTTGTGGAATTTGTTGAACTGGTATAATTTGTCCTCCTCATTTTTGATGTTGTATTTGAATATCTAATAAATACAAAATTCCCCTACTCTGCCAGTAGGAGGGCTGCTGGCTGTTCTGCCAGAATGGCCACTCTGTTGGAGTCCCAGGAGAGAATGGATGTGTCAGGGCCAGAGGAGCAGGCCTCCTCCACTGCCACCATACCTCAAGAGGCTGCCAAGAATTCTTTACGTTATTTAGAAGTTCCTGATGAAGATTTGGGAAATGAAATGTTTGTTTCTATGGAAGTTTGGATGGGGATGCCCCCCTTCAAATTGTAGTGTGAGTCAAAACCCAGGAAACTACCTCAGAAATTATTTCCAACAATATTGTGGACTTACCAAAAGAAATACTTGAGGAGTTAGCACCTGAAGATCGCAAGCATCATCAGTGCAAGTTACTTCTTACAGCCGAACATTCGAGTCTGTAAACAAGAACTAGGGCTATGCGAATACCGAATAGTACTTTCCGAAAACCACGAATAATGGGCTATTCGAATATTAGGAACCGAATACCAGATAGTCCACTATTCGGCTGGTATTCCGTATTCAGTGGTGCACAAGGGAAAAAAAAAACTTTCTCACCCGCCTGGCCAGCATTAAATACATATCTTAGCCCTGATGTCTAGTTGTCCCACCCCTCCGGCCAATTGCCAGTCTAAATGAAGACTCCCACCCCAGACCCTGAGCAATACCCCAGTTCCCAAATGTATAAAATTAAATAAAAATCCCTAATTTCCTGGTGTTTAGTGGTCACCACCCCCCTCTGGCCGATTGCTGGTCAAAATGAAAATCCCCCTCCCGACCCTCAGCAATACCCCATGGTCCCCATTCCCAAATTTATAAAATAAAAAAAAAATCCCTCATTTCCTTGCTGCCTAGTGGTCCCACCCCAAGGCCGATCACCGGTTCAGAATGAAGTATTCCCTCCCCAGACCCTCAGCAATACCCCCGTTCCCCCATTGCAAAATGTATAAAATAAGAACAAATTCCTCATTTCCCTGGTGTCTAGTGGGCCCCCCACCTCCCCATCAGGTAGTGCCTCTACCCATGACTCCAGCAGGCCACCAGCACAGCCTTCCACTCACCTCCATGGCCGGCAGCCTGGCAAAGTTTTCAATGAATGAGCATGTGCTTGTACAAGCACGCACTCATTCATTGATACTCAGATTCAGCCACCAGCAGTGGCTAACACTACCAGGGGCTAGAGAGGAGGGGGGAGCAGCTCCCTCTTCCCCTCTAGTCCCTGACAGTGCTAGACACTGGTGGCTGAATCTGTCAATGAATTAGCATGTGCTTGTACAGCATGTGCTCATTCACTGAAAGCTCAATCGGGCTGCCGGCCATGGAGGTGAGTGGAGGACTGTGCCGATGGCCCCCTGGGGTCATGGGTGGGGGCACTACCTGATGGGGAGGTGGGGAGCCACTAGACACCAGGGAAATGAGGGATTTGTTTCTATTTTATACATTTTGCAACAAGGGAATGGGGTATTGCTGAGGGTCTGGGGAGGAATACTTCATTCTGAACCAGTGATCGGCCCAGGGGATGGGACCACTAGACACCAGGGAAATGAGAGATTTTTTTTATTTTATACATTTGGGAATGGAGGACTGGGGCTATAGCTGAGGGTCTGGGGATTCTTCATTTTGGACTGGCAATCAGCCGGGGTGGGGGGCTGGGACCACTAGGCACCTTGCAAATTAGTTTTTTATTTATTTTATACATTTTGGGACAGGGGATGGGGGTACTGCTGATAGTCTGGGTTGGGGGATTCTTTTTTTTGACAGGTGATTGGCTGGGGGGGACCACTAGACACCAGGGATAAAATATGTGTTTACTGCTGGCCAGGAGGGGGGTGTCCTTATATTTTTAAATACCCCCCTCCTAGCAACCCAAATACCAAATATTTTGGCACTGAATAATGAATATTCATCCGAATATTCAAAAAAAAAAGGTATTCGCACAGCCCTAACAAGAACCACTCCTGTCAAACACTCCAGCTCAGGTGTCAGCATGATTCAACTCCCTGATGATGCACTAGCATCAAATGGAGCCGCCTCCCTGGCGTCTGTCAAATTACCAACACCCTAGGTAACAAATGATTCTCCTTCTTATATGTGTGGCAGTAAAAACACAAAAGTTAGGGTGTGCCCAGAGCCAGAGGTAAATGTTACAGGGGTTAAAATAGCAAAAGTCAAATCTATAAACACCAGCACCAGGCTGCCACTTTCCCAAACTGTGGCTATTGAGTTAAACCCTATCTCATCAGGGCTAACAGAGGATCATCTCCAAAAGAATTTAAATGAAAGCAATGTGTTTGTGTTTTCTAGTGGTCAGTCCCCTGTAACTGAATCCAGCAAAGTAAATGAAACAAGCTCTCCTCCCAACAAAACTTGTATACCAAATGGATATCAATAACCAGGATGATACAACAGTTTTTTTTCTTTCACTGCACGGCATGCAGGCCCAAAACAGGCTAGCAAAGGGGACATTAAGAATAAAAGACCTCTTCTTGCCATTTCAAAAAGGAATATTTCTATGGATTTGCCTAACATGAGTGATGAATCTGCCAATGATACTAATTTAATTACAATCCAAAATAAAAAGAACCAGTCTGTCTCTTCTGCAGTCCAAATGGCATTTTCTCTAAACCCATCATCAAATGATCCTTTTGCTCAATGGTCCCATGAAAAAGCACGTTCAGAAGTAGGGTGGAAAAGAATTCCAGATGGAAAATGGCTCCCTGATCCAGATTGGTCTCCAGCTACTACTCTGTCTCAAGCAATACCAGAATGGCAGCAAACTGCAGTAACTCAGGTACCTGCACCTAGCCCTACAACACAAATGGCAGTTGTTACTTTAAATCAACCTACAGTGAAAAAAAAACCAGTAAAGTCCGCACCTTCATCCAGTAAAAAGGGATTGAGCAACATCTTAGACACCCCCACACGATAAAAATAGAGGGGTACCCCCTCCCCAAGTTCAGGACACCCCTAGAAATGAACAATCACCTGATGATAACCCCATACCTCCACAGAGGCCTTTGATCTCAGACCTCTTCCAAAAAACAAAACAAGGTGCTGTCCCCAGGAGGATTGCAGTCCAAATTAGGTATAAAGGGAGTTTGGAAACAAGGCCTGACTGATACTTTGTGGGGAAAAATCTTTTAAAAGACTGCCTCCATTTTTCTCCCAAGGAAGTCTTGGTAATTACCAACATTACAGATGAATACAATTACAATGTGAGCTTCAGGACTTCCAATGCACTAGCACTATTCTGGCAACAATATAAACAGGTTAAATTCTCACCCCTCTGGTCTCCCTTCCTGGTGATACCATTGACAAAACCTCTGATCAAATGTGTTACTATTATGTTCAGAAATGAAGGGGTTCACATTCAGGACATTGTTTACTGGTTAAATCAGAAATGTGATGTTTTAAGTGCTCCAGAAGCTATTCTCAATCTAGAATTATTTTGGACAGGAGAATGGAAGTTCAAAGAGAAGTTTAGGCAAACAGATGAGGATATTATGCACATTCCAAATTCTGTCATGCTAGGAAGGGATCGGGAGATTTGTTTCTATGCGGGTCAGCCTCGTGTTTGTTACAAATGTGTCTCTTATACCCTCCTGCCCAGCATATTTGACAAGCCCCACTGTGATAATTGTGGGGAGGTGGGCCACATCAGCCACCAGTGTGCAAACCATAGAAAGTGCAGTCTCTGCAACGAGACAGGGCACATTTTTTCAGAATGCCCATGGGCTGCAAAGAATAAATCTTCCTCTCTAAGCCCTGATACCCTTATCCAAAAAGCCCAGGATGCAGCAGACCAACCTGCACCTAAAAATCAGCATCCCAAACCATCTTCCGTTCAAGACACACCTACTGAGGAACATTCTGGAAAACCTGAGAATACCATGGAAAGCACGATTAAGTCAGAACCTGAAGTTGCCAACCCTCCCTCTCCCTCCTCAGTCCTTCTTCCAGTGTGCTATCAATACCCTCCTGATGTAAATTTCCAAGACCCCATGTCTCCTAACCCCCTCTCTACTGTCCCCACAGATAGTCCTGTTGAGAGACCTGCTCCCCTACCTAAGAGATGGTCCACCAGGAGCGTTAAGGTTCCACCCCGGAAACTGAGTCTGTTAATCCCATTTCAATGTTAGCATCTGCAACTTGGGGGGATTTGGAAATGGACGTCGGGGACTCCAACATCAACTCCCAAACCCAAGATTCTATTACAACCAGCAATAACATAGAAGGAAACAAAGAAAAGAAAAAGAGGAAAAAGGGCTCTTAAACCCAAGAAACTCTGTTCCATTATGAAACACTGTATAGTTTCTGTAAATATTTGCAGTCTGGTAAACCATTAAAAAAGACATATGGTGTTTCAATACATACATGATTCAAGCTTTGAGGTGTCACTTTTTCAAGAAACCTGGAAGTCAACAAGTGATCAAGCACGGTTATACCAAATGGTGATGGGGGCCTTCTTTTTGGTCCTTCAGGATGGACAGGGCAGACTGAGTGGGAATTATTTTTAATTCCTTCCCCTTCTCACTCATGAAACTAATAGATTTAATCTCAGGCAGGTTGCTGATTTTGGATGGTACCTGGCACCATTCTCCATGTAGATTTATTTCCATCTATGCCCCTCAATCCAAAGCTTAAAGGGTTGCCCTCCTTTCATCCCTTCAACCTTATTTAGTGATCTTTCAGAATATTTTTTGGAAGGTGATTTCATTTGTGAACTGCCTAAATCAAAAACATCTGATGGTAAAAATATTTATTATGACTCAAATTCCCTAAATGATTGTATATTGACAGCTGATCTCTCTAACTGTGCTCAATATCAAAAATCTGGGCCTAAATTAATTTATACTAGAGGTAGATTCTCCTCCACCATAGATCACTTTTTTATTACAAAAAAATATCCCCCCTTCAGTTCTGGAAATCCTTCCTTTAAAGTTTTTGGACCATTTACTGTTAAAACTATTCCTTCAGGACCACCCCCTTCCAAATAGTAATCAGGATTGTCGGAAGCTAAATAATTCAATCTTATCAGACCCTATAGTTAAAAATAGAATTTCAAACCTCCTTTGGGCCAGGGCATCAGTGTGTGACCTCTGTAATAATACCAGGAGTGGTGGGCAGACCCTAAGCTAGACATAAAACTTTTGGTTCCAGTCCTTTGGTGAAAAAATGAATGATCCAAATTCTTTAAATATCTCCAGCTTTGACAACAACTCCAGTATATATTTCCCTAGCTTCACACTCCAGGGAAGATTAATCCACTCAAACAGAAACTGTAAAATCTCAGATGGAAGAGTACCAGTATGACTGGGCTAAAACGGCTGAGCAGTGTTACAATATGAGACACAAAAAATACCTGTTGGGGACCCTTTTGAGGCCTATAAAGTGAGGAAGGAGGCAACAACATTAGACAAATTATCTGATGATGCAGGCAATTTAGCAGCATCCACCACTGATTTATTCAGCATCATTTCTGATTTCTCAGAATCCCATGAAATGAGTCACCCTCCTCAGGACTTTACTATAAATTCATATCTGGAGGAAGCAGAAAGGCTGAGCCCTTCCACAGGGTTAACGGATCTTGCTAGCCCTATCTCAGTTATTGAAATAGATGGAGTTATTAAGTCCTTAACATTAGGAACTTCCCAAGGCTTGGATAGCCTCTCGTATGAATTTTATAAAAACTTCCCCAAAGAACTAGCTGCTTGTTTAGAAGATGTTTTTCCTTTTTTTTTTCAAAACCACAAAGACCCTTCTTATTTTACAGCAGGGTTAATAATATTTCTATTTAAAAGTGGTGACAGGTCAAAAATTCAAAATTGGTGACCTATTACAGTTTGAATTCAGATTTCAAAATCTTATCTCAAATACTAAATAGAAGATCAAGGAAAGTGACAAAAACTCAGATTCACCCCTCCCAATTCTGTGGGCTCCCTGACAGAAAAATTCAACACCCTCTGATGATTATAAGGGACACAATTGACTCACTGTCTTCCCAGAAAAAAGTTGGCTGTATAGTAACGTTAGACCAAAGTAAGACGTTTGACAGAGTATATCATCCCTTTTTATTTTCCACACTAGATTATTATGGTATCGCTCCTGATTTCATTCACTAGATAAAATTACTTTATTCATCTGTGACTGTCACAATTATTATCAAAGGACAGGTTACTATGAGCTTACAGATCTTAACAGGAGAAAGGCAGGGGTGCTTCTTGAGCCCCTTGCTTTATATTTTTCCCTTGGATCCCTTACTGAGGAGATTAATTTACAATTCACAATGGGATGGTTTACCTAGATCATATGGACTTCCTCCATTAAAAGCCCAAGCCTATGCAGATGATCTCTACTTATTTTTTGAGACCCCCTACACAATTATCACTATTTTTTCAGGAACTGAACAATTACTTTAGAGTCTCTAACTCCACTTTCAAGCTATGGAAATGCAAAGGTTTATTTACAGGCTAACCACCCCCACCCGTATCAATTTCAGTTATTCAGATAACTACAGACCCTGTGAAAATATTAGATATCTCAATTGGACCACAAAACATACCTTTTTGTAACTGAGATTCATCATTATCCACCCCTCAAGCAAAAGTCCAAAGATGGAAAGGATGGAAGCTATCAAAACTAAAAAGAGTACAGATTATAAAACAATTTTTGATTCCAGGCTTACTGTATACAACTATGATTTTTCCTCCTCCATTTATGCTAGAATCCAGATTATATAACTTCTTCCTCCAGATGCTCTGGAGAAGATGATATAATCCCATCAGGAGAGTGTTTACTTACCTTCCCCCCAAAAAGGGGTTTTGGATATGGTAGACCCAATATCCTTCTTTTATTCTTTATTCATATCCCAGAATATAAAAAGAGGGTTACAACCTTCAGACTCTCTTGCATATAAAAAAAATACAAGGTTTTTAAGCTATTTTCTTTCATTGATAGATACTCTACCTAAAGTTACCCCTCACCTAAAGTTGCCAGAATATTTCAAACCAGTGGCCCACAAGTTGTTTAAATGGGGACTACCTAAACAACAGATATTGCAAAGTTCTGGCCTCCATTTCTACAACTCGATCATGTCAATAATCCACCCACCAGAACCAGAATTTAAGAAATGTACCCCTTGTTATAATAAAATGATTTTGGCACAACTGAACAATGAGAGGATCCTCTTTCACATGTGGGAAATCCTATGACTCTCTGTATATGGAAGGTTAAATATACGAGGGAACCTTAAGCAGAAAGCAATTAATGAAAGCTGTTGCCCGTATGATACATGTCACACTAAGGAGGAAACAGTGCATCATTTTTTATTTGAATGTTCCTATGTTACCCTTCTATGGTAATATGCAGCACAAAAATGGAAATTAAATTGGCTAATATGACCTGTGAATTTTTAATATTAGGCATTTATCCAAATATCTTCACAAAATACCATGAGGGTACTCTATCAGTGTTTTTATGCATGTAAAGTTTTACCTGTGGCAGTCTCAATGCCAGTGGACCTTCCAACAGCGTATTATGCATTATTTACTATTTTATGTGAGAATGCACTAAGCACTGTCAATGAAACATATATTACTTTACATTCCTCAAACAAAGTAATGAAATGGTGGAAAGGATTTTCTTTTGTATAAAGTTTAAATTAGGGATTTTGTCTGACACTAGGTCGTATAAATAAAAACATACAAATTTGTCAGCAGATAAAGGCCTTGTGGTCTGTCGAGTCTACTCAAGTGCACTGCTAACAACCCTTATACTGCAGCTGCCCCTCCCTCCCCTCCCCTGACCCTCCCTCCCTCTTACCCTATCCCATCCCCTTTTGAAGCAGTCCACTGTTCTACAGGATACCACTTCTGTAGGCAACACATTCCACCCAGACACCACTCTTTTCATAAAAAAGTACCTTCTCATTTCCCTCCTGAACTGGCCCCTCCAATCTGAGATTGAGACCTTGAGTGTCCCCACCCCTTAATTTGAATAGTCGGTTCATGCCTGTGTTGCTTATTCCTTCATGTACTTGAAGGTTTCAATCATATCCCACCTGTCTCTCCTCTCCTCCAGTGAGCACATGTTCAACTTCCTCAGCCTGCTTATGTAGGGTATGTCCCCTAGTCCCTGGATCATCTTTGTTGCTCTTCACTGTACCCCTGCCAGTAACTTAATAACCTTCTTCAGGTATGGATGCCAGGATTGCATACAGTTCTCCAGGTGTGGCCTAACCAGTGACTTATACAAAGGCAGGATCACCTTCCCTCTCCTTGAAGATATACCCCTGGCAATACAACCCAGCATTTCATTGGCCTTTGCAGCTGCCTTCCTGGACTGTGCTGAGTTGTTCATTGAGCCTGTTATAATCACCCCCAGATCCTTCTCCTCCGCTGCCATGGCTAGCTGAACACCCCCCTCCCTCCAAGCTGGTAGCTCCTTCTTGTTTTTTTTTTTGCCCCAAAATGTAGCACCTTGCACTCTTGGCATTGAACCCAAACTGCCAGATATCTGACTAGGTCTTCATATTTTATCTTCCTTTTATGGACATTTGTTAGAAGGCTCAGTATGTATGAAGAAAAAGGAAAATGTATTAATGAATTATTTCTAATTATCTTTCTTTGCTCCTTCTGTTTAATTTATATAAAATGTTTCGCTTATGTTTTGTATCGATGTAATTTTCAATGAAATATTGCTCTACTCTTTTTGAGAAGAGCTATGGGAGCTTTAATGTCCACCTGAACAAGCAGATGGGACCTTGGTTTAATGTCTCATCTGAAAGATAGCACCTCAGGAGTGCAGCACCCCCCTCCCCCCATAATGCACTACAGTGTCAGTATTGGAATTTAACCCAAGTGCCTGGTGTGGGACTAAAACCCACAATCTTTCAATCTTCTGGCCTCAGAGGTTAGTAACAACCTGCTGAGCCACTGACACTGCTAAACTTAGAGGACGAACTTGGGCACAGTCTCCATGTTAACCCTGACAAGCTAGTGTCCAAACCAGTATTGCTACACAGTACTTTTAGATTTGGTTTGTGTGCCTTCTGTGAGCATATACATGTTGGAAATGTCTTTAAACAACTGATCTCTGGAGAAGCCTATGAAGTAACATAGAAACATACATAGAAACATAGAAGTTGTCAGCAGATGAAGACCTCAATGGCCCATCCAGTTTGCCCTTTCCTGCATTCTGTGCCATTGCAGCCCCTATACAATCTTTGGTCATTTCCCCCTTGTGCTCCATCCAAGGTCCCCATGTATTTGTCCCATTCATGCTTGAATCCTGTGACTGTTCTGGCACCTACCACCTTTGCTGGGAGGCCAATCCAGGCATCCACCACCCTCTCTGTGAAAAAATATTTCCTCACATTCTTCCTGAGCTTCCCCCTTCCAGCTTCACAGTGTGACCCCTTGTCCTCAAGTAGGTTTTTCTACATAAAATGCTACCCTACAGTACCTTATTATTTCTACCTGCGAGTGCATTCACCTAATTTTTTCAGTACCTTATTAATACCTGTTATGTACTTGAGTGTTTCTATCAGACATGTTTGGTTCCTGTCCCCGGGGTCCCACCAGACCAAGTGGGCAGGTAACCAGTGGAGCTGCAATGCCTGCCAGTCCCCCTAGTGTGGTGCTTTGCAATTCCAGATCGATCAGAAATAAGATGGCAGTTATAGTGGACTTGATTTTGATGATCAGTCTAGCTTGCATCACAGGCACCTGGGTGGGTGACAATGCCGGGCCAGTTTTAGAGGCAGCCATCCACACCTGGGTGCTCTGTAGTGCATGCCCTAGGGTGGAATTCAGGGGCAGGGGAGTGGTCATCTGTTTTAGATATGATCTGGGCTTCACTGTGCACCTGCTCAGAACTACCAGGTCCTTCAAATGTGTGGCAGTGTTTCAGGGTCCGGGTGCAGGCTGCAGGATTCTCCTGATTTACCACCCCCCTAGGGTGGTGGGAGAATTCCTGCAGAATGTGGCAGATCTCATCATTGGGTGAAGTGCTGGAGGCCCCCAGATGTTTAGGGCTGGGGGACTTCAATGCTTGGGCCAATGATGAATCCTCCAGGCTTGGTTCCAAACTCCTCCAGATGATATCATCTCTGGGCCTGTCTCAAGACATTACTTCTGTGATCCATCATGGTGGCCACATGTTATACCTGGTGTTCTCATGGGGCTTGAGGTAGGTAACCTCAAGACAGAATGGGTCTGCTGATCCAATCATTGCATGGTGTGGTCCTTATTCAGACCCCCTTCGAAAGCCCTCTTCCTGTGGAGACGGTCAACTACTGCCCTTTGAGGGGATTGTCCCAAGAGGGTTTTCTGGAGGTTGCTGATTTATCTAGTGTAGGTGTTGCATGTATGAAGGGTGCGAGTGATGTGGTTGCCACCTGTAATAGGGCAATGTTCGATGCACTCAATGCCCTCACTTCAGTCCGTGTATGACCTTAATTCTCTCACTTGAGGTTTCCTTGGTTCGATTAGGAGCTCAAGATGATGAAAATTAAGGGTCAAAAGTTAGAGTAGTGCTGGTGGAGGACCAGGCTAGTAGAAGACAAACTGGCCCTGCATACTCACTATGGTGAGTACCAGGGGGAAATCAACCATAGCACGGCAGAGTTCCTGTGCAGGGAGATTGCTCCGGGGGGAACTGACCTGTTGTGCCATTTTGAACTGTAGACAGGCTGTTACACCTGGTCTGTCTGCAGCCGAAAAAAGCCTTTTCTGATTCTTTGTGTGAGGAGTTTACTCGGTTCTTCTCTGACAGAGTGTCCTCCATCCGGCAAAGAATTCCATCAGTGAGCCAGGTTACAGCTTGCAGTGATTGCCATGGGCATTGCAGAGGAACTCCACCTGTTTGGGGTGAGTTTTAGCTGGTGGAGGTGGCTGAGGTCATTGAGGATGCTTCTGGACTGAAGCACACATATTGTGAACTGGAGCCGGTGCCAACACATTTCTTGATGGGACGTGTCGGTTCCGTTGGCCCAGTTTTTGCCTTGATTGTCTGGTGCTTTTTGTCAGAGAGGGTCTTCCCAGATTCCCTGAAGGAAGCTTTGGTGATTCCCCTTCTGAAAAAAACATCCTTAGACCCTGACACCTTGGTGAATTATTGACCTATCTCCAACCTCTCTTTTTTGGGTAAGGTTGTAGAAAAGATTGTGGCACAACAGCATGAGGAGCACTTTGTGGCCTTTGACATCTATGAGCCATTCCAGTCTGGATGTCGTGCTAGGCATAGCACTAAAATGGCATTAGTTCTGGTGCACAATGGCCTCTTTAGGGTGAGAGATAGAGTAGAGGGGTAAATTCTCATTCTCCTCCATCTCTCCACAGCACTTGACACAGTGGGCCATATAATGTTTCTTGACCATCTCAGAGAGTACTGTGGGCTTGCCAGAACTGTCATCTGCTGGTTTGAGTCCTACCTTGCAAACAGGAGGCAATGAGTAGTGATGGGGAATTTCCCCTCTTCCTCAAGACTCCTGTCCTGCGGAGTACCTCTGGATTCGGTCCTGTCACCAATGTTGTTTGCTGTGTACATGCTGCCCCTGAATGAGCTCATTAGGAAGTACATGGGTTTTCATTGCTTTGCAGATGATACCCAGTTGTATCTTTCCTTTGCCCCAGGACATCTGATGCTGTGGAAGTGCTAAATCCTGCCTGACTGAGATTAATGACTGGATGTCCTCCAGCTGGTTATGCCTGAACCCTGATAAGATGGATGTCCTGGTTGTAGAGCTAAAACCACAAGCATGATAGGATTGCTTCTGGTGTGGCAACTGGTCTTTTCCTGGGACCTACACTATTGATGGCTTTCTTTAGGGTGTGCGATCTGGGCGTGTTCCTAGATGATGGACTAACATTTGAACCTCAGGTGTCATCCATTGTCCAAAGTAGTTTTTACCACCTGAGGAATATCACCAGTACCAAAACACTACAGTAGTTCTGCCTGAGGACCTTCCTACCTTGGTACATGCCTTTGTGATGTCCAGGCTTGATTACTGTAATGCGCTCTACTTCAGAGTCTCTGGAGGCACCCTCTGCTGGCTGCAGTTAGTGCAGAATGTTGCCACCAGGTTGCTGATTGGACTTCCCAAGTTTAGTCATGTAACCTCGGTGTGGCACGAACTGCACTGGCTGCTGGTCAGGTGGAGGGTTATCTTCAAGGTGGGCTTGCTCATCTTTTAAGGTCCTGCATAGACTAGGCCCTGGCTATCTGTCTGACCTCTTTACACCTACCACTTCTATTCACTGTCTCTGCTCCTCCTCTAGGGATCTCCTGGTGATTCCCTGGATGAGGTTAAAAACTGCCAGAGACAGGGCGTTCAGTATTGCCGGCTCCATCCTGTGGAATTCACTACCACCTGCAGTCAAGGAGTCCCCTTGAGTTGAGGTCTTCAAGGGCCACCTAGAGACCTTTTTGTTTGCTCTGGCATTCCCAGATATAGAGCTGTAGAGAATTGTTATCTGATTCATCTTTAATGCTTGTGTTCTGTATTTAGTTTACTGATTTTATTATAATTTTTGCTATATTTGTTATATTTAGGCAAGTCCTATCTCTTTGATTGTTAATATTTGTAAGGCACCAGGAGCTTCCAGGATTGGGTGCCTAAGAAATAAAATTTGCCTTGCCTTGCTTTGCCTCACTTTGCCTTGCCTATCATATCCCCCCTACATTACAGTACCTTATTAATACCTGTTATGCACTTGAATGTTTCTGTCATATCCCCCCTTTCCCTTCTTTCCTCCAGTGAGTAGATATCCAGATATCTTACTCTCTCCCCATTGGGCATCTGATGCAATCCCTGCACCATTTTGGTTGCCCACCTCTGTACCACCTCCACCCTATCAATGTCCTTCAGGAGGGGGAGTCTCCAGTACTGGACCCAGTACTCGAGGTGTGGCCTTACCAGTGACTTGTACTGGGGCAACACTACTCCTTCTTCCTACTGGTGATACCCTTCCTATGCAGAACTGCATTCTACTAGCCTTTCCTACTGCCTTTTCACTATGCTTGGCTACTTTCAGGTAATCAGAGATGATTATCCCTAGGTCTCTGTCCTGTTTGGTAGTCACCAGTACCTCCCCTGCCAAGTGGTACATAGCCCGCAGATTTCTGTGCCTCAAATGCATAATTTTCCACTTTTTAGTATTGAAACCCAGTTGCTAAACACTCAACCATTCCTGTTGTACAAATTGTTCCTCATTTTTTTGACCCCCACCCCTCCCCCAGTGTGTCCACCCTGTTGCAAATTTTAGTGTCATTTATGAACAGGCAGACTCTCCATTCCAGCCCTTCTGCAATGTCGTGCCTGTCCCCTGAGGAACTCCGTTGCTCACCCTGCCATATTCTGAGTGGACCCCATTTACCACCACTCTCTGACTCCTGCCAATCAACCACCTTCTTACCCAGTTTACCACTTTCTGGCCCACTCCTAGACAATCTAACTTGTTCATCAGTCTTCTGTGTGGAACGGTGTTGAAGGTCTTCCAGAAATCCAGGTATGCCACATCCACCGCTACACCCTGATCCACTTCCCTGGTCACCCAGTCAAAGAACTCAATCAGGTTTGTCTGGCAAGACCTCCACACAGTGAACCCATGTTTCTTTTGAGCCCTTAATCCACTTGTTTCAAGGTATTCCACTATCCTTCCCTTCAATAGTGATTCCATAACCTTGCCCACTACCTAGGTCAGACTGAAGGGTCTGTAATTATCTGCCTCCTCCCTATTCCCACTTTTGTGAAGTGGGATCACATTATCCCTTCTCCAGTCCTTCAGAACTACCCCTGTTTCCAGCAATATGTTGAACAAAGCAGTCAGGGGTGCAGCCAGCACCTGTATGAGCTCCTTTAGTGCACTAGGGTGAACACCATCCAGTCCCATTGACTTGTCAATTTTAGATTTTGCCAGACAGATAAAGACCACTTGGTCATCCAGTCTGACCATTTCTCCATACCTGCACTACTACATCAGACCATTTCTCATCTACAGCACTTTCTCCCTCCCCTCTTCCTTTTCACTATGATTCCTTTTGTACTTATCACATGCTTCCTTAAACCCAACCACTGTTTTTACCTCTACCACCTCTGTTGGAAGACTGTTCCATGAATCCACAAATCCACCGCTCTTTCTGTGAAGATGTACTTCCTCACATCTCTCCTGAATCTGCCCCCCTTCTAGCTTCACAACATGTCCCCTTGTTCTTGAGCACCTTTTTTTCTGAAAATACTCCCATCTGTGCCTTACTTACACTTGTGAGGTATTTAAAGATCTCTATCATATCCAGCCTATCCCTCCTCTGTTCCTGGGTGTACATATTGAGGTCCTTTAGTCTCTCTGCATAGGGCTTTTGATGCAGAACCTGTAGCATTTTAGTTGTCATCCTCTGGACTGCCTTCACTCTGTCTACATCCTTCCAGAGATGTAGTCTCCAGAACTGGACACAATACTGTAGGTGGGGTCTTACCAGTGATCTATACAGAGGCAACACCACCTCCCTCTTTCTGCTGGTGATACCCCTCCCTATGGACCCCAGCATCCCACTTGCTCTCCCTACTACCTTGCCACACTGCCTGGCCACCTTTAAGTCATCCAGTATGGTTACCCCCAGGTCTCTTTCTTACTTGGTGGTAATCATTACCACTTCAAACATTTTGTACTCCACCCCTGAGTTTCTGTGCCCTAAGTGCATTATTCTGCCCTTTTTGCATTGAAAACCCAGATGCCACACCCTTGACCACTCCTATAGTTTTCTCAGATCTCTGATCATCCTTTACACCCCTCCCCCCAGAGTGTCCACCCCACTGCAGATTTTGGTGTCATCTACATAGAGGCAGACCTTCTCTTCCAGCTCCTGTGCAATGTCACTTATAAAGACATTGAAGAGGACCAGTCCCAGCACTGATCTCTGAGGCACCCCACTGGTTACTCTCCCTTCCTTGGAGTGAACTATGTTTACCACCACCCTCTGTCCCCCAACTTCTAACCAATTTCTTATCCAATTTACCACCTTTGGACCCACTCCTAAGTTAGCCAGCTTGCATACTAGTCTCCTGTGTGGAATGGTGTTGAATGCCTTGCTGAAATCTAGGTAGGCCATGTCCACTGCTCCGTCCTAATCTAGTTCCATTGTCACCCAGTCAAAGAAATCTATCAGATTCATCTGACATGACGTCCCCCCTTGTGAAACCATGCTGTATTGGGTCTTATAGCCTGACATGATCCCCCTTGTGAAATCATGCTGCCTTAAATCTTGTAATTCAAGTGTTTACACCTCTGCCTGGAAATGAACCACTGATCCTTTGCTTGCTAAGCAAATACATATTCAGTGTCCCACTGAGCTATAGTGAACTATAGCTATAGAATACTAGTGAACATTTATGCAGGATAGATAAAAACAAAATGACAAAGTGCTGAATATTACTAAAACTAATCTTAGTAAAAGTTCACAAGCACTCAGAGCTCTGAGGAAAGAGGGGCATCCCTTCGAAACATCAGCAGTATGTCACACAGTGAGCACCTGGAAGAAAGGTGGACACCAAGAACACCAGGTAGAATGATGGAATGGTGATGATTAATTTAAAATGGATACTCACCATGTGAATAGTCTAGTGTGGATATGTGGGTCATGGAAATTAATGAATCCCGGTTTGGTAAATGAAGACCAGCCAGAGAGAGGTATACCTACCAAACTTTCGGCATGGTTAAAGTGGAGAAATGAAGGGATTTTCAACCTACAGCACACAATGGAGTAGGCAATGGAGCCAAGAAGAATTTAACCACTCACTGAAGTTTTATGAAAAGTACTTTTCTGGCTAAATCAAGCGTGCTAGTTGTATAAATTAAATTGTGTGCTAAAATAAGAATGTAATTGTAAGAAAGCACATAGCTGATGGTGAAATAAAATATGGAAAGCAAAAATTAAGACAAAATGGTGTAAGTCTGAGTGCTTGTGAACTTTTAATAAGATTAGTTTTAGTAATATTCATCAGATTGAATACCCTGTACAGAGCACCAGTAGCTTTACCTAAAGCAAAGTAATAGGCTAATGAGCATTGCAAAAGGAAAAGAAGGAGAGCTCATTACAAAAAATAACAATGTGTTTGTGATGCATACTGCCAGTTGTGGACCAGGACAAAGGTTTACATTTCAAGGTTATGAGAGGGTCTTCTTGAATGCTCATGAGTGATGCCTGGATAATAAACTCAGGACTAAAGGAACATTTTCAATCAAACCCATTTTTTAAAATAGGCAGGTGTGTGTGTGTGTGTGTGTGTGTATTTTTTTGGATTGCCAGTACGACCTACTTCTGTGATGAGAAATATTAAATATATGGGGCCGGATATTCAAAAGGGTTGCGCCATGCGCAATAGGGTTGCACATGCACAAGTCCGAAAGTGCTCCATTCTGCGATATTCAGCAGGAGACAGTTGCACCACTGAAAACAGGCTGAGCAACAGCGCAATGCAAATGAAGGCATGGGCAACCGAAGGGGGTGGATCCATGCATAAAAAGCGCAATGCGATATTCAAAGACTTGTGCAATGCGCAAGAGCTGAACAGCCGGAAGATGCGCCCCAGCGGAAATGAGCCAAAATAAAAAGGCTCAAGGAAGAGGCGCAAGAACGTGACAGGGAAGACACATGAGGCAGAGACAGAGAAAGTCAGAGTAACAAACAGTGCAGGCCAGGAGTGCACAGGACAGAAGAGGGCAAGGGAAGGTGTATGGGGCCACAGAGTGCAGAGGCCAGTAGGTGTACCAGGTGCAGTGGAGGTAGCAGTCAGGACAGCGGGGTAACAGAGCAACATCAGCCAGGGGTCACAAGCCAGGAGATGGACAGTGCCAGCTTCCACATGGAAGCTGTAATAGGGGGTGAGAATGCATGCTGCAG
This sequence comes from Neoceratodus forsteri, assembly GCA_016271365.2. NCBI lineage: Eukaryota > Metazoa > Chordata > Ceratodontiformes > Ceratodontidae > Neoceratodus > Neoceratodus forsteri. The sequence goes on from CM057449.1 coordinate 1,608,895,195, forward strand.
GGGGACGTGGCCGTGGAAGGGCCCGTCGGCGGTACACCCCCAACAGGCAGTACCGTGCCCACATCAGCTTTGAGCTGTACACAGATGTAGAGATCATGGGCCAGTACCACCTGAACAGGGCAATACTGAGACAGTTCTGTGAGCTGTGCAGTGATGTGATGCAGGCACCCTCACGAAGGAGTCACGCTCTGTCGGTGGAGACCAAGGTGACAGCCTGCATGTGCCTGCTCACCATGGGCACCTTCCAGAGGCCAACAGGGGACACCACAGGCATCACACAGTTGGCCACATCATGCATCCTCACCCAATTCCTCAGCGCACTGCTGCCACATGCTGCAGAGCACATCCAGTTCCCCAGCACCGCGGCAGAGCGTACAGCAAACATGCAGGAGTTCCACAGGGTAGCACGTATGCCTGGTGTGCTAGGGGCCATAGACTGCACCCATGTGGCCATACGCACGCCAGCTGGCCCTGATGGGGCTGCATATAGGAACAGGAAGGGCTATTCCAGTGTCAACTGCCAGGTGGTGTGTAATGCCACTGGGTGCATAATCAATGTCTGTGCCACACACCCTGATGGAGCACATGATGCCTTTATATGGTATCAGTCCGCACTGTGCCATCGATTCGAGAGTGGGGACATCCCCACAGGCCATCTAGTGGGTGAGTACACATGTAGGATTGCAAACGTGGGGCAAGGGTGGGAATGCCAAAGGTGTTATGGTAGTGGCACACAGGGATATTGGCAATATGGACCTGAACATGATACTCATCTCCACCATCTCCACTCAGGTGACAGTGGATACCCACTCCGTCCCTGGCTGCTCACACCATACTGGCGCCCCATGACCCCATCGCAGCAACACTATAATGAGGCGCATGCCGCCACACGCAACATCATTGAGCGGGTGTTTGGGATGCTCAAGGCATGCTTCCAATGCCTAGACACCTCCGGCAGTGCCCTACAGTACAGCCCCTCAAAAGGGCTGTGGGATATTCCTGGCCTGCTGTATCCTGCACAACATGGCCAAAGACTGTGGGATAGCCATTCAGGTCGAGGAGAGGGACAGCGATGGGGATGCCAGAGGCACTGGAGATGATGGTGATGAGCAGCCCCCCCTTGGACGGCGGGACCCCCGACTGACCCGGCAGGCCCAGCTGCACTGGGACACCATCACGGAGGAGCATTATGCATGACACAGGTAAGTCAAGGGGCCATGTGCAACCAACACTGTCCTGGCACAACCCACAGGCACACAGAGTAACACACCAAGGGTGCATGATGGCAAGGGGAGTGGAAGGGACCAGGCACACAAACACACCATCAGGGAGGGGTGAACAGTCATATGGACACACACACACACACACACCAGGCACAAAGCGTACATGGGCAGGTGCACAGCAGAGCAGGAACAGACATGGCAAACACACAGATCCACAGACCACATCCACCACCTGTACTGTCCAAGTACATGTGTCAGATGCTGGGCACCCTTGCACCTTGGTGTACAGTACAATGCAGGCATCATCATGCACACACACCTGTGGACAGCAGTCAGGATGGTGTGCAGGTGGTCCGTATGTCGGCGTGATGTGCAGGCCACCCACCAGTGCACTGCCCACCATGACGCACAGTGCACACAGGGCAGCACCAGACAGGGCCCACACTGGGAGACAGGTCAGTCATGTTGCACCATTCCATGGCCACCGTGGATGCATGGGTGGCCCCCGCCATGACCCAACAGCACTGGCAGGCTGAGCAGGGGCCACATGGGGTGGCACCGATGGACCACCAGGGGTCCCACTGCGTGATCGCGACCTTGTCCGCACTGGGGTCTGTAGTATGCCAAACATACCTGCACCAGGGTTGCTCGTGATGCCCACAGCAGAACCCGGCATCGACAGGCTGGGTGTCACACGATGCCGGGAATGGGGAGTGGAGAGTGTACTGTGTGTGGGTGTGCAGTACAGGGGCACCTGCTTGTGTGCCCAATGCAGCCACGACAGCGACCAATGCCTGGGTCTGCCTGTCAATGGCAGTGGTCACATCCATCCGCATATGGACCATCTCTGCAAGGTTCAGAGCACAGTCCCTGCTGTGCCACTCCACAGCCACGCACAGTGCCTCCACGGATGTTGCAACCCACCTTTGCTGCTGTACTGATTCCTGCAGCAGGTGGGTGTGCTCTTCAAATGGGTACTCTGCCACAACGGCATCCTGTCCCCCAGGTTATGGAAGGTCCTGATGCTCAACACCCCTTGAGGGTGGGCGCTGTTCACCAGGACCAGGAATGGGTATATCAAAGGGCGGTGGGCATGTGCCACCGCTGGACACTGTACCCCCAGACCTGGTGGGTGACTGCTGCTGCTGCCCCTCCAACCGCTGTGCCCCAGGGACCACTCGTTCTACTGTTGTGGCCGCAACAGTGCCAGACACCTGCACAGCCACGGTGCTGCCCCACGGTGCTGACAGGCACAGCCTGGGACTGTGCCGACATGCTGGTACACCGTTGGAACCAGCTAGGCCCAGGGGCACATGCTGGCCTGCTGTGTGTCCGTCATGGGACACACACATGTCACTGCCATTGCAGTCCTTGCATCATCAATGGTGCAGGTATGTGCTACAGCCACAGTCTGGCGTGCTGGCATGCTTGCATGCCAGACTGCTGAACACAGGCAGCGCACCCCACCCGACTCACTGACACCAGAGTTGGCAGCCTGGCGTGCATGCTGGTGCAGTGCATGCTGGCTGGTGACAGAGGTGGATGGACCCTCCTCCATGTCCAGCAGGTCTTACTCACTGCCTGAACCCACCATCACCATCCCCTGAAGATGAACAGGATCTGTAACAGAAAGAGAGGACATGTGAGTGCATGTGAACAACCTTCCCCCCCCAACACCACCACCATGTCATACCGTGCAGTGATGGGCTTCCACCTGTCTGGAATCCACCTCCTGGTACACCCTCAATAGCACTCCACTGCACTGATGCAGCCAGTCAGTCCTCAGCTGGGGTCAGCTCCACCACCGCTGTCTGGCCCCCGCCTGTGCCAGCACGTGCTGACCAGAGGGCTGCCACCTTCTCCTTCACCCTCCTGCGGTCTGTCCCCATCTTCGTTTTGCATTCCTGCATGGAGCACTGGTGGCTTCCGTGCAGGTTCACTGCCCGAGCTACCCCCTCCCATGCAGCCACATGGGCCTGAGAGGTGCCCCGCCATCCACTCAGTAGTGGCTCCTCCAGGTAGTCCTGGAAGAGGGCCTCTGTCTCCGCCGTGGTGAAGTTGGGCCACCTCCTCCACCCACCATCCTCACCCTCACCTTGGCTCTGCTCGGTCATGTCGATCTGTATGGGTGGAAGTGGACACCTGTCACTGTGCAGTCTACAGCGTTATCCCATGACCATTGTCCAGAACATCACACAGCATGCAACCCACCTCTCACCTGCAGTAACCGAATCTGGCCAGCGCAGCCCAATGTCGCACATTTATAGTGCAATGCATGCAAATTAGGAGTGGAGCAACTGTAATGAGATGCAAATCGCGCCACTGTGCCTTTGAATGTCTGATCAGATGATTTGCGTAGCCGGCTGAACATCACGCCCGTTGCACTACTTGTCTGGTTGAGCCAGCTAAGCCAATGGCACAGATCTGTGACTGTGTGGTACACTGCATTGCACATGTCCAGGTAGCTTACGCAGGCATCTGCCGTGCTGATGACGTGCTGTGCGTGATCGGCAATTCAGGCCATGGCCACCATTGTGCCAGTGGTGCTTCAGCACTGGGCACCATATGGCGCTGTGGCACTACTGCACAATAGTCCACTGTGGCACTAGCACACAGGTGACCATTCGCACAGGATGCGTAGACGTCAGATGGTGCTGTGCATGGCCTTGCATCACAGACCCCTGACCTGGTGTCCGACCTTTGCCCCCTTGCGCTGTTCAGCTGCCATGTGTACGGCTCTGTTGCGCTGTTTGGTGACGGCGCTATGTGCAGCGGCACTATACGAACAGAGCGATTGGAACCTATGGTGGTCTATTGCGCAACATTTCCATGTGGGGTTGCCGTGCTGCGGGGCGCCATATTGCCTGCTCTACTACCACAGTAATGGTACGCAGGAGAGCTCCCCAGTGGAGTCAGTTGGAGGTGGCCAACCTGGTGGCAGTGGTTGAGCCCCACTTTTTGGCACTGTTTGGGGATCAGCCCCTCACCATGGCCCGCACCCATGTGTGGCTGCAGGTGGCCACTGAACTGGAGAGGGTCACAGGGCGGTGCCGGTCTGCTGAACAGTGCAGACGCAGGTATAGTGACCTCTGCAGGAGGGAGCCGGACATGCTGCAACACCTCAGGTCACATGCCAGGAGGGGCATTGTGCCTAGGCCAGGTGGGTGTACCATCTATGCACCTGTATTCTCTGTAGGGGTGTAACTGTGTTTTGGTGGCAGTGCATGGTGGATGGCTCTGCCATGGCTGGCTCTGTCAGTGTGTGCAGGTGTGAGATGCATGGGTCTGGCTGTGTGGGCAGGCACACTCACTGGGGCAGGGGCAGTCTGCTTTGGGGTCACACTGATGTTTTTCTCAACATTTGTCACCCACAGGTCTGGCGGAGAGGATGCAGGCCCAGGCTGAGGAGGGCCGTGGTGGGGCCCAGGTGGCAGCCGGAGGAGGCGTGATGGGTGGGCCACAGTGGCAGCAGCAGAGCAGCCACAGCTGCTTGATGAGTGTGGTGTCATTACATCATGGATGCTATTGCATGCTGGAGGGGGTGGGCATGACCACCAGCCATGGACAACACAACCATGCACGACACAGGCGACAGTCATCACTGTCCAGTGTCACTGCACGTCTGTGTGTGCATCACTGGTGATCCATGCATGCACTGGGCACATGGCTGTGGAACTGGCATCCCACCACATTGCCACGTCACTTGACAGCCTTGTTTGTGCTGTGATGGACATGGGCAGTGTGTGTGTGCAGTGGTGCACATAGCTGGTGCTGCCTGGTTGGGCGTGTCATGTGCATGGTCACTGTGGGTGGGTGCATACCATCACAGGTGAGGGGCACTAGGCTATATGCCTTGCAGGATGGGTGGTGTTCAGGGTTGTGGACAGTCACAGCCATTGACTGTGTTCCCTTTTCCTAGGTCTCAGCATCCTACCGCGGATGGACTGTGCCCTCCAGCGGCTGATGCAGGTGTCAGTCACTACACATGACCTCCTGACAGACATGCAGCACCATGGGGTCAGGCGACGCCGGAGGAACTGGGAAGATCAACAGGCAGCAGGGGCGAGCCTGCCAGGTGCTGACTGCTTCCCCTTCCCACTTCACCCAGCCCTCCACCCTGCCTTCCCTCTCCCAGTTGTTCACCCCTACCCTTACCCACCCACCTTGTACCCCTACCCCTCCTTGTCTTGTACATATGTATATAGATGTTGTTGGTGTTGTACATATCTTTTTCGAATATATATATATTTTGTTATGAATTCTGTGGTGGTCTCTGATTTGCAGTGGGCTATGGTTGCTCAGTTGCAGTGGTGTGCATGGCATCTGGGGTGGTAAGGTCCTGGGTATGTGTGTGTGTGCATGGGAAGGTGTCTCCGGTGTGGGAGTGCCTTTCAGTCGGTGTCGACATCTGCTGCCAACCACTGCTAGGTGCCCAGGGTGGGTCTGGCTTGTATGGTTCTGTGCTACACGAGGTTGCAGTGTGCCGGGGTTGCATGGTGTTTACTGCAGTGCCAGTCACTGCACATGGGTGGTGTCTTGGGGTCACAGTGCAGGGTGTGCTGTACAGAAGGGGGGGCTGATGTGCACTGTGGTTGTCGACCCCCTGTGTGTGGCAGTCTCAGCCTGCCAGTGGGTGTGCTGGGGCGACATGGCCCTGCTGTGCTTTGTTGGCTTGTCCCCATGGGCCGGTGGATCATCCATCCCTCCCCCAGTGATGCTGTGCTTGGGGTGTGCGGGTGTATTGTTAGTTCTGCCGTGTGTTCCTGTGCCCATGTGTGGCATGGCTGGTGGTGGGCCCCAGCCTGCCTCCCTGGTTGTGCAGTACCATTGCTCTGCTGGGGGGGGCTCTGCTTGCGCTATGGCACCTCTGGACTGTTCAGCTGGGCTAGCCTTGTTGCGCTATGGAGCATCATTTCTGCTCAGCTTCCCCTTCCTGGTTGTGCTATGGCGCGGTTTGTGCGATATTCAGGCGTTGGCTGCTTAGCAATTGACCTTGCTCCATGTTTGAATATCGGCGATTGCACCTGTGCGCCAAGTGACTAGCTTGCTCCTGCTGTTTGCACACTTTTTGGGCGCAGTTTGAATATCCGGCCCATGATGTTTTACCTCATGTTATAGATCCCCCAGCTACAGTATACTGTAATATGTAGAAATATATTCATGCTTTTATCCCATTCCCTGTGGTTTCTTCCTTCCCTCCCTTCTTCCTTTTCCATTTAGATAAATGCAGTTATGGGTGCTTTGGGACTGTGTTGTCTTCTGCAGATGCCATTGTATTTAATAATGATATGCTATGAAATAATATTTATTTAAGCACTTGCACTTTAAGAAAATTACTTATTTTGTACTATAAAGTTTAATGATACTGATGGGACATTTACACCTTGAAAAGGTGCTAGTGTGTGACTCAAAATGTTGCCAGTGTGTGGGGTGATACTTAAGTGATTTGTTTTGTACTGATAAAAGTATTTAACTTTTTCAAGATTTTGGAGTCCTGACCAGGTTTTGAATGTCGAGCCTGGCTTGTTGGTTCTTCTGTTGGCACTTTTGGTTTGCTGTGGCACCACTCCCTGGTTACAGAGCCACCTTTGCTGCCTGTACAGACTACAAAATCCTTTGCTGATCTTATTATTAATAACTGATGTACAGTGGCTTCCAAGTCTGTTTTCCAACTCTGTTTGCCATTCTGTTACCAGTGGACAGTTTATTGTTGTGTTATTAATAAAACAGTGTTATTTGTGTCTTGTACCGTTTTCTATGGTCTATCTGTATTTCCTGATTCACTTCTCTAACACATTTCTCCAGTACATTTGTACTGTTTCAAACACTGATAATAAGCCACAGTTTTAAATCCTTTTGCTAGTGTGAAATAGTACATGGGGAAGCTTTTAGGATGCTTGTTGGTACTCGATGGGGTTTCACGAGACAAAATAAAACAAAACAATGCTCCAAGACCAATGGCCAGTACCTAGGATATGCAATATTGTAAAAGAGCACAAAATCCAGCACCCAACCTACCCCCAAAATGTCACTATAAAAAATAGGTGAAAGTGACTACATTTATTGTATGCTTAACGTCTGATAAAAAAAGACAAACTGTGCAAGACACTGTGTTTTAATGGTGACTTTTTTGGACTAGGTTGGCTGCTGGATTTTGTGCTCTGTATTGCAAGACAAAACCAAGAGATAATATTGGATTGGTACAGGTGGTTGATTAAGCTATACCTGGAGTACTGCATGCAGTTTTTGGAACCCGCTTTTGAAAAAAGGATAGGGAAAGAAATTAAACTATTCAAGGAAGGGCAACAATAATGATCCAGTGGCTGCAAGGTAGGACCTATCAGGAAACATTAGTTAACCTAAACAGGTCCTTGCTGGAGAATTTCATAAAGGGCGGTAGGAAAACTAATGATTTTGAAGGTGCTTACCCCCAAGTGTCTTAGCACTTGAAACAGAAGAAAGAAAGAAAGGTGGTGCACACTTCAGGTCCACAGTAATAAATATGCAGTTTAAAATGCAATAATAAATATGTAGTTAAAAGTTTAAAATGCTTCGGCTATGTATTAACATGCTATATATCTTCCTCAGGGGACCCTCCCTGAGGAAGGCATAGAGTATGTTGATATGTAGGGGAAGTTGGCAGCATATATTACCAGTTTGTCTGTTTACAGCTCTTTAATTTAACCACACTTCAGCTCTAGCATATGGTGCTTTAAATAAATATTTATTAATGTGGACCTGAAGTGTGCTCCATCTTCCTTCTTTTCTTCATGTACTTGCTTGAGGACAGGAGAGAAGGAGACATGAGGAAAGTCTACAAACACATGCGGTGACACACCAGAGTGGTCTTCTTGAATTTATTTAAGATAAGAAGTAGTATGACCACTAGGGACCTGTGACAGTGTGGCCCTTATCATGGAAGGCTACCCTAATGTTTTTACACCCCCCCAACAAGAATTAATGAAATGCTTTAAAAGATGCCGATATGTAAAGCAAAAATGCAGAACAGGAGCAGCAATCCCTTAGTTTGTGCCCCTTGCCCTGCATGTCCCATTTAGTGGTGGGTGAACTGGCCCCAATTCACTTCATAAAATGATTTGCAGAGTGAAGGCAAATTCGTGGAGTGCTCTGCAACGCAAAGCGGAGTACTTTGCGTTATAATGGATAACGTGAAGTCCATTGAAAACAATGACTTCGCGTTACTCTGCCTTCCCAAACCACTACTCCACCAATTCTTAAGGCAAAGTACATTGAAAACAATGTACTTCGCCTCACTTCACCTTGTTTTTAAGCTCCAAAGGCGAATTTTGCATTGACTCATGGGATTTTAGGTCACATGAGCTCTAGATTGTTTTGCACAGCCTCAGTTTGGGGTAGTGTGTATAAGAAGCTGTAGGAGACAATCTGCTCTGAGAGCTCTCTGTGATTCAAACCTTCTAAAAGCTGTTAAAAAAGCCTTTTTTTGGTAATTTGTTTTGCTGAAACTTTAGTTCATCGATTGTAGGAAACCCTCCTGTGCTCATATATTTAAGCGTTTATTGTTTGTGTGTGGATTTTGAATGTTAATGTACAACATTCAGTCTGTGTACTGAGAGACAGTGGAAGTGTGCTTTGCAGGAGGGGCGAATCTATGTTGTAGGTAGATTAACTTGAAAAAAAAGACAGTGCTTTCTGTTTTGGTGATATTTTTCTTGTATAACTGTGTTAATGTACACATAGTAATATTTTCAATAATTCTTGCCATTTTTTTGCTGATTATTGTGGTGCAGCAGTGCATATTAGTTTGTTTAAAATATGTGGTTATATTACTGAAGTTTTCAATTTGCTACACATTACTTAATGTGTGTGTGAGTATGTGTGCGACGTGTGTCATCAAATCAGACACCTTTTATTGTGCCACATAATAATTTCAGCAATGTGAACCTGCTATCCACTGCAGCTGTGTGATTATTGTACTTCTTTGTGGTATCTTTACTGGTACTAGTACTAGTGACTGCTACTGCAGCAGTGTAATACACTGCCCCCTCCCCCGCAGCCCCCCCAACTGGCAAAGGTATTCTTTTCCAGATTTGAATTTCTGATAGTAAGCACTGGTTAGGTGTTGTGCCTTTGCATCTGTATCTCTTCAGTGCACTGCACAATCTTAATCTGTCTGTGCATTTGCATCTTCTTAGGGCCTAATCTCCATCTGTAACTTAAGTCACAGTTGTTTCTTTGGCTTCCCTTCAGAGTACTGGACCAGTGTAGTGCATAATTCTGCATGGACATTGTACTCATTAATATGCGTTTTTAAGTCAGAAACAACATCACGAGTCTCTCGTGATACAAATCACGTTCTTCATCATCATGGTCACAAATGCAGTAACAAATCACTATTCACAATCACGTCATCAATCACAACATTCATTTTTTTACTAATTACTTGGATGTATTGTAAGCATGTTTTGTAGTATCTCTCCAGGCTTCACCACTTCAACATTGTACTCATTAATAAGCATTTTTAAGTCTGGGAGTTTTGTGCTACAGCCCATCGGGGAAGTACAGCCATAGGCATTCACGTTCCTCCCATACAACATGTGAGTTACAGTACTACTGTAAGAGGTGGGCGAGTGGCCCCAATTTGCTCCGTGAAGTGATTCTCTGAGTAACGTGGAATCTGTGGAGAACTCCACAATGTGAAGGGGAGTACTTCACTTTTTTATTTTGTTTATTTAAGCTTTTGTTGACAGGGTAGGTGCACTAGACAAATCCTGCCTATTTTCAGGCACGACCCGGGGGAGGGGGATACAGATGAATGCCAACTGACATTGAACCAGATTAAGCTGTTGGTGGTATTTTTAGTGAATGAGGGAAATTTGGCCAGGACACCGGGGAAATTCCCCTACTCTTTCGATAAGTGCCATGGGATCTTTAACATCCACCTGAACTACCACCAATCCAGGTAGATGGGACCTCGGTTTAACGTCTCATCCGAAAGACAGCACCTCAGAAGTGCAGCACCCCTCTCATGCTGCACTACAGTGTCAGTACTGGGATATTAACCCAAGTGCCAGATGTGGGAACTGAACCCACAGCCCTCTGATCTCCCGGCCTCAGAGGCTAGTGTGCTACCTACTGAGCCACTGACACTGCACTTCATAATGAGGAATGCGAAGTGCATTGAAACCAATGACTTTGCATTATTCTGTCTTCCCCAAACCACTTCTCCACCAATTTTAAGGCGAAGTACATTGAAATCGATGTAATTCACCTCACTTTGCCCTGTAATTGAGCTCCAAATGAAATTATGCAGTTATTCATGGGATTTCAGGTCACATGGGCTCTAGATTGTTTCTCACAGGCTCGGTTCTGGCCTGGGTAGTGTGTGTGCAATGGTAGCTGGAGACAGTTTGCTCTCAGAGCTCTGCAATTCAAAACCTCTAAAAACTGTTTAATATGCCTTTTTGAGTAATAGTTTTTGCTCAAAGTTTAGTACATCGATTGTAGGAAACCCTTCTGTGCTCATATCATCCAGTGTTTATTGTTGTGTGTGGATTTTGAAAGTTAATTCAGAACAGTCAGTCTGTGTACTGTAAAGTGTGCTTTGGGGGAAGGTCGTATTTGTGGTGTAGGTAGATTAACTGGAAGAAAAAGGCAGTCTTTCTGTTTTGGTTATATTTTTCTTGTATAACTGTGTTAATGTACACACAGTAATATTTTCAGTAATTCTTGACATGTTTTTGCTGATTGTTGTGGTGTAGCAGTGTACAATTTGTCTGTTTAAAATATTTAGTTATATTACTAAATGTTTTCAATTTGCTACACATTATTTGAGTGTGCGTGTGATTGTGTGTGCGATGTGTGCCATTAAATTAGACACCTTTTATTGTGTTACAGAGTAATTGCAGCAGTGTGAACCTGCTATCCACCACACCTGCATGAATTTTTTATACTGCTTTGTAGTATCTTTACTGGTAGAGGACTGTTACTGTTATGCACTAATCCCCCAACTGGCAAAATGTATTCCCTTCCAGATTTGGATTTGTGACTTGTAAGCACTGGTTAGGTGTTGTTGTGCCTTTTCGTATGCATCCCTTGAGTGTGCAGTGCAATCTTAATCTGTTTGTGCGTTTGCATGGCACCATTAATTCTGGAAGACTGCATTTCTTGTTACGCTCTCATTTCACTTCGTCAGCACTCGGGAATTTTCTGGACACAAGACAGTAGCATTTTGGGGATGCACATTCATTCTGGTGATTGTGTGGGTGGGATGCTGCCAATATTGTTGTCCCTCTGCCTTACTTCACGTTTAGGGTGGAGTGACAACACGGAGTAATAATAAGAAGGCGAAGTGAGGCTTTCCTATGGGGCACTCCGCGTAGCGAAGTGCCAACGCGAAGTGGCCACTTTGCCTTCACTTTACCGGCGGATTTTAAATTTGCTACATCTCTAGCAGTGGCTCTGTAGCTAAAAGAAAAGCCACTGAGGAAAGTAAGTATTCACTGGCTCTTGCCGCCTTGTTTTACAAAATGCCCCTATTTATGAAAGAAAGTGCATGTCCTGCTGAATGCAAACATTTGGAGTAGAAGCATGAACAGAAAATGCAGGTCACACTTTGTTAAAGATTATACTGGTGCCCCATACAAGAATCTAAATGTTTAAATTGAAGAGAGAGGGGAACAGTTGAAATTAGGTGCGTGCTCACTTCTTGAGCTCCTTCCTTCTTTCTGCTATATTGTAGCACTCAGAGTGGAGCGGGCGGCTGTCAGGATGGCAGGAACATAGCTGCCCAAGACAAAGAAACAAAAAGAAAAGAAAACTGTGCCCCGAGAGGTGCACATTGTGCACAATGTGACATCTCTTTGCTGTACGGAGCAGGAATGGCTCTGTGAAACACCAAGAAATACCGCGGTTTGCGATTTAAAAATTAAAACAAAACAAAAAGCTGCAGACATGTATGGAGCAAAGGCATGCTCCTCAACCCAAAGAACAGCACGCTATGTGGCATACTGATAGAGACGATGAGATTTAAATGTTAGCTTTATAAATTCAAAATGGTGAATGAAAGCCGCATGTAGTGCAGTCATAAGGTGGTAATAAATAAATAAACTGGAAATAAAAAAACACATCAGGTGGCTGGAAATAAAGACAGCAGCTGGCTATAGAGTGGCTGACTGTTAAAAATGGCCATGAGGGCCCATTTGAAATGGAAAGCCAATGGGCTGAGATTTCAGCCATCAGGAGAAAGAAGAAAAGGGCCCCTTAACAATAGGAGCGACACAATGAAATAAAATGAGGTATTAAATGCCTAAAGGGATAATTTGATTGTAAGAACACATAATGCGCTGGAAGCCCAAGAAAAGAATGAAAGCAAATTATTATTGGGGAAGACAGAACAAAAGGGAAATGTAACAAAACAGCCAACTTTAATAAAAAAATGTCTGGAGATATTGTGTGTGTTTTGAAGGTATGCTCCCACCTTTTGTATAGAACACTGTGAGCAATGAAATACAAGGTAATTCACTAATTGAAATACAGGGTTATTCATAAGTTATGAAAATGCCTAGCATGGTACTGTGGATTGATCTGTTTACAGGAAGGCTCATTCAAGAATGACTGAAGGCTATAGGGAAGCAGCAGCCACTATTGAACTGAGCTGTATAGGTGCTACTGGGCCCAACAGTGTTCTTTGTTGGAATTTACTGGACTAACCATTGTTTTCTTAAATTATTTTCAAACTGATAATCATTTTATGCTTTGAAAATAAAATGATAAATGCCACCTGGTATTTTTGTATGCACTATAGCTGTTGTCTGCCTGGTTATTGTATCCTGAAATCCTAGCCCTGCTATTGCTGTCAGAAGTGGTATTCCTGGCTGAACATCCAAGTTATCTCGGGGGAGTTCAGTTGGGGGTGCTCAACCTGGCACCTCAGGATAAGGCAGAAAGTGTATGGCGCCAGAGGAGATGAGGAAGTTGAGAGATGGTGGCCGGGGCAAGGCACCACAGGAACAGATGGCTGACCTTAGGAGACAGCTGCATTGGATGAATTGGTGCAGGAGGGAGGCAGAGCTCAGATGTCAGGAGCTGAAGATACAGATGGAACAGACCAGAGACACATCCAGGAGGGAACCGGTGCAAGTTGAAGAAGATGTGGCAGAGGATGATATCTGGGCTGTGGAAGAAGAGGACACCAGCTGGAGTAACCTGCCAATGTTGCCGATATTCTCTGCTTGTTATCTAGAAGAAGACCCCCTGAAGGAACCTTGGCAGCCATTGCTTCCTGAACTACCAATATTTCCTGGATGCTACCTGGAGGAAGATGGCCTGAAAGAGGATGAGTCCTCAGGTAAGACAGTTCTTGTAGATTCTGGGGTGAAGACTAAAAGCAACATAGAAGAGGCTGTAGTAGCCAAAGGGACTTTGAACTTTGTGTTGTACCCCCTCTCTTGAAATGTGCTGATTTATATACTGTATACTGGGGAAAAAGTACAGGTGGAAGATCCAGACGTCACTAGGTTAGGGGCATATGTTAAAGTCCAGGATGGAAAGCAGGTCAATTGGGGAGTAAGGAAAAATCAGTTATGGTGGTATGAGTAGAGGGATGAGGTTCTCTACCATACGAGGCCTTACCTCTGGACAAACCAGGTGAATGCAAGGGTTGTGGTACCTGTGGGCTTAAGACAAAAGGTGCTGGAGACTGTAGGAGGCAGCTAGCTGAGAACTTTAAGCCGTGGGGAGGTACTATCCCTCATCACTCTGGTTTATTATTGGCCTGGCATGTATCGGCAGGTGGCCGACTCTCTGAAAGCTGGTGCTGAATACAAGCAGAGAAGGGTACCAGAATGGTGATGGGGTGGAATCACTTCAAGGGTTGAAGACCAAGGTACCTGACACCCAAGTAAGAGATGACGATTCCAACATAAAGCAACCAGATCATGACGGTAGTCTATGTAATCCCTTTCAGTTTAAAGTTTCTGACCATCTTGTCAGGTGACTTCCCAGAAGGGTTTTTTCTGTAAAGGGGCAAGTTGTACTTGAGAATTCCCCTCGGAGGCCTAATGGGAATAGGGACCACTTAAGATGTGTCAACACTTAGTTTTCAGGACCTAGTAACAAAGGTTTCATAAAATATATGTAGTATGGATCTGAGTGAAATGTTCTCTAGATGGAGGCAGCCACAGTTAGCATAAAACTGCTGTATACTACATTGTCTGGTATTCAGGAGTGATAAAAAAGAAATAAGTCTCAGGGTAAATGTATGAAATGTATGACAAGAATTTATATTCCATGTGAGAATTTATTGTCATTATAAAGGACCCTGAGACGGAGCCAATGAATGAGGGTGGACCATGGCTCCATCCCCTTCCAGAGCGAGGGAAGGTGGATTACAGTATGAACCATCTGTTCTCTTCAACTACAAAACCAAAACTGCTATTGCAACAGTTTCTTCTCCTATTCTATTTTCATATATCTTCCAAAGTCTTAATAGTTGGCCTCCTTCGAGCAATTTCCCCTCCTTCTTTTGATCTTTCTAAAACTGCTGATCTTTTTAAATCCTTCTTTTGGGTCAGATAAGGGGAGATTCAGGATATAACCTCCTTTGGTATATTAGCAGGTGCATTTTTTTGAATATGGGTGCCTGCTAGTACTAAATGAAAAATTGGAATATGGATTCTATGTGATGAAAAAGAGTTCAAGAATTTTCCAGTCAGTGATGACTAGTTCTGTATGGAAAGTATGAAAACTGTATGGAATCTGGGTCTTTAACATAGATGTTTACTATGTTTAGCAGGATGATAGCCCCAGGGTAAATGTTGCATCAGTGTTGTTGTGTAAGGTAAGGACGTTCAACATTACGCATCCTGATTTATGGGACCCTGGGGTGGAGCTTCACCATGACAGTGGGGCGAAGCGCCACCATACCCTTTGTTGTGTTGGTACATCTGTATTGGACAATCAATGAATGGTTGCCCTCTTAGGTAGGGAAGAATGTGACAGGGTGGCCCCTGTCATGGAAGGGTGCCCTAATTTTTGCACCCCACCCCAAGAATTAATGAAATGCTTTAAAAGATGCTGATATGTAAAGCAAAAACATAGAACAGGAACATCAATCCCTTATTTTGTTTAGGTGCCCCTTTCCCTGCATGTCCCATTCTGTCCATTGGCTCTGTAGCCAAAAGAAAAGCCACTGAGGAAAATAAGTATTTAGCGGATCTTGTCGCCTTGATTTGCAAAATGCCCCTGTTTATGAAAGAAAGTGCATGTCGTGCTGAATGCAATCATTTGGAGTGGGAGTATGAATGGAAAGCGCAGGTTGCACTTTGTTAAAGATTATACTGGTGCCCCATACAAGAATCTAAATGTATAAAGCAAAGAGAGAGAGGGGAACAGTTTAAAAGTAGGTGCACACTCGCTCCTTTAGCTCCCTTCCTCTTTCTGTTATATTGTAGCACTCAGAGTGGAGTGGGCGGCTGTCAGGATGGCAGGGACATAGCTGCCCGAGAAAAAGAAATAAAAGAAAAGAAAATTGTGCGCTGAGAGGTGCGCATTGTGCACAATTTGGCATCTCTTTGCTGTACGGAGCAGAAGTGGCTCTGTGAAGCACCAGGAACTATCTCAGTTTTCAGTTTAAAAATAAAAATAAAACAGAAAGCAGCAGACATCTACGGAGCGAAGGCATGCTACTTAGCCCTCAGACCGCCACACTATGCGGCATACTGATAAAGCCAATGGGATTTAAATGTTAGCTTTATAAATGCAGAATGGCGAATGAAAGCTGCATGCAGTACAGTCATAAGGTGGTAATAAATAAACAAACTGGAAATAAGAAAAACACATAAGGTGGCTGGAAATAAAGATAGCAGCTGGCTGTAGAGTGGCTGACTGTTAAGAATGGCCAGGAGGGCCCATTTGAAATGTAAAGCCAATAGGCTCAGATTTCAGACATCAGGAGAAAGAAGAAAAGGGACTCTTAACAATAGGAGCCTCCAAATGAAATAAAATAAAATATTAAATGCCTAAAGGGATAATTTGATTGTAAAAACACATAACGTGCTGGAAGCACAAGAAAAGAATGAAAGCAAATTATCACTGGGAAAGACAGAACAAAAGGAAAACATAACAAAACAGCCTACTTTAATAAAAAAGTCTGGAGATGTTGTGTGTGTTTTGAAGGTATGCTCCCCCCTTTTGTATATAGAAACACAGAAGCAGAAGTTGACCGCAGATAAGGACCGCACGGCCCATCCAGTCTGCCAATTTTTTCTACCTTATGAATGTGCCATAGGCCTGTACTCTGTCAATGGCCTATCTGTTCATACTCATCTTTATTGCTCCCTTATTCCTATCCCATGCCTGTTTGAGGCCCTGCACTGTATTCATATCCACCACTTCCTGAGATAGGCTGTTCCATGCATCCACCACCCTTTCTGTGAAAAAGAACTTCCTCACATTATTCCTTAATCAGCCTCCCTCTAATCTCATGCTGTCTTCTTGTCCTGCTATTTTTCTTATATTGAAACATGTTAGACTCTTTCACCTTGTTAATGCCCTTAAGGTGTTTGAATGTTTCGATCATATCACCTCTCTCCCTCCTTTGCTCTAAGGTATACATATTGAGCTCCATTAATCTGTCCTCATATGTTTTCTGATGCAGTCCCTGCACAATTTTGGTTGCCCTTCTCTGGACTGCATCCGTTTTGTTAATGTCCTTGTGCAGGTGCAGCCTTCAGTACTGCACACAGTACTCCAGATGGGGCCTAACCAGTGTCTTGTAAAGAGGGATTATTACCTTGCTCTTATGACTTGCGATACCCCTACTAATACACCCCAACATCCCTCAAGCCTTACCTACTGCTTTAGTGATTTGCTTGGATGATTTCAGGTTATCTGTGATGATGATGCCCAAGTCTCTTTCTTCCCTTGTGATTGCCAGCAACTCCCCTCCCAACCTATAGGTGGCTTTAGGTTTTCTTTTCCCTATGTGCATGATCTTGCACTTCTTTGCATTAAACCCCATTTGCCACTCTTCCAACCATTTTGCCAGTTTATCCAGACCCCTTCTCATTATGCCCACCTCATCTGGATCAACTACTCTGTTGCAGATCTTGATGTCATCTGCAAACAGACAAACCCTACTCTCCAGTCCATCTGCAATGTCACTGATGAAGATATTGAAGAGAACTGGCCCCAGGACTGATCCCTGATGTACCCCACTTGTGACTTGCATTTCTTCTGACTATATACCATTTACCACCACTCTCTGTTTTCTGCCTGCCAACCAGTTTGCCACCCAGTTGATCAACTTCTGACCCACCCTGAGCTTACCCAGCTTATTAATCAATCTTCTATGTGGTACAGTATCGAAAGCTTTGCTAAATTCAAGGTAGGCCCCATCAACTGCTCCCACCTTGATCTACCACTCTAGTTACCCAGTCAAAAAAATCTATGAGATTAGTTTGACAGGACCTTTCTGCTGTAAACCCATGCTGCCTTTGATCCTGTCTTCCTATGGATTCCAGGTGTTGCACTATCCTTTCCTTAAGGAGTGCTGCCATAATCTTGCCCACAAGTGAGGTAAGACTTACTGGTCTGTAGTTCCCTGTCTCCTCCCTGCTACCAGTCTTGTGGAGTGGGATCACATGAGTCCTTCTCAAGTCTTCTAGGACCTCTTCTGGGCTCAGAGACTCACTAAACAGTTCTGATAATGGTTCTGCTAATTCTACCCTTAGCTCCTTTAGTTCCCTGGGATGTATGCCGTCAGGCCCCATTAACTTGTCCACCCTGAGCTTAGTGAGCTCTTGTAGGACCCTTTCTTTTGTGAAGGGACTAGTGCTCACCTCCCTCCCCCTTGTATCCATGGTGCTGAGCTGTGGGCCCTGCTCTACCTTCTCCTCAGTAAATACTCAACGGAAGTATCTATTTAGGATAGATGCTTTTCCTTGGTCCTCCTCACACATCCCCTTATCCCCTTTGATCTTAGCAATACCTCCCCATGGACTTTCTCCTTTCACTAATGTATCTATAGAAAGTCTTATCACCTTCTTTTACTGTTCACACTAGTGTTTCCTCAGTTTGGGCCCTTGCCTGCCTTACTACCTTCCCTGCTTCCCTTAGGGAAGTTTGGTATGCCTCCCCATGTTTGTCCCCTGTGTTTCCTTATATTTCCTGAAGGCCAGCCTTTTGACTCTGACCTTATTTGCTACTGTTTTTGAGAACCAAAGTAATTTCCTTCTTCTTTTGATCTTGCTTTTCTCTCTAACACAGTGGGATGTTGATTCAAGTATTGCATCCTTAATGCTTACCCACTTTGCTTGCACCCCCACACCTGCATTTCTTCTTGCCAGGGCTAGCTTAACTCTGTTGTCCATCTTATCAAAGTCAGCTCCTCTGAAATCCCATATTTGGAATGGAATGATTTAGATCTAGTGGTCAAATTGAACCATACCATGTGATGGTCACTCTCCCCCAGGTGACCGTCTACTTGGAGATCTTTGATCCTTTCCCAGTTAGTCAGTACTAGATCTAGGATAGCCCTGTCTTTTGTGGGTTGTTTTGCCAGTTGTTTAAGGCCCTCGCCCTGCAGTGAATCCACTATATGTCTAGTTCTGGCAGATGTTCCTTCTGGTATTGACCAATCTGTATCTGGTATGTTGAAGTCTCCTATTATCAGAACTTCCCCTTTAGCTGTCATGTTTTGTATATCTTCTAACAGTAATGTGTCTATGTCCTCTCCCTGATCTGGAGGCCTGTAGACAACCCCAATTAGTATAACTGTCTCATTTCCTGTTTCCAGGGTGACCGATGGTTCTTCTGGCTCCTTATGTGTATTCTGAATTTCTGTAGCTTTGATATTTTCATTGACATAAAGGGCCACTTCATCCCCCCCTTTTTGCAACTTGGTCTCTTCTAAACAGTACATAGCCAGGTACTGAAGTCTCCCATGTGTGGTTATTGGTGAACCATGTCTCACTAATGGCTACTATGTCCAGTTTAGCCTCTGTCATTGTTGCCTGCAGGTCTGGGATCTTGTTTCCCAGACTGCGAGCATTTGTGCACATGATTTTCCATGGCCAGATGGTGTGTTAGTTGTTGGGTAAGGTTCGGCATTTCCCCTGTGCATAGTATGGGAAGCCAGACCTTTTTCCTTACCTGGCGATGCAAATGAACTACAAACATGCTGAACTCCTGTTTGATCACTAGCTGAGGGTGGGGGGTGTTCTTCCCATTCGACGTATCAGGTGCTACACCCCTCTCCCCATTTGCTAGTTTAAATATCCTGCAAAGACATCAAACTTCTGCCCCAATGCACTGACTCCCTCCTGAGTCAGATGCAATCCATCGAATTTAAAGAACTTTCGCTCCCAAAACTGTTGCTAGTTACCTTCAAATTTGTGTCCTTTTTCCTGGCTGCAGCTCTTGAGCCACATGTTTAGCTCCCCATCTCCCTTTTTATGACCTTCCGTTCATCTGCCCCCGTCTCCCAGACTGGCAGGATCTCAGAGAAGGAGATGCCAGATGAAATGGATGATAATTTGTCACTCTGCCAGGTCAGGTGTTCCTTGGTCTCCACAACTGACCTGCTGGTGAGACTGTTAGTCCCCATGTGTACCAGGACATTGATATTTTCTCCTGCTTCCTGCACAGTTTCAGCAATGCAGTTAGTGTCTCTCCATGCTGATGTACCTGGGAGACATCTGACCATTACCCCCAGCTGGAGGTAGGTATCAACTCCCCGAATAATGGTGTCTCCTATGATCATAAGTGTTTTGGATTTACTTTTTACTTTTTTTGTTTTGGTCCCTGTTTTGGGTGAGTTTTGTTGTGCTAACTCCTGTGCTGCAGTGTCCAGCTCTGCAGTGTCCTCTGCCCCTTTGTTTGATTTCGGAGATAGAGGCAGATACCTGGTTTAGCTTTTATATGGTTTGTGGAGGTGATATGTTGGAGATTAGTGAGTGATGGGGCACCTGATTTGCCCCTTCTAACCATCTGCCAACCTCCCGGACCAACTACCCTCTGCAGACGAAGTGCTTCTGTTGGATGTTGGGGAAATGGTGGGTGGTTCTTATAATATATTTCCTCCTGAATATGCGATTTCAGGCGTGCAGTCTCTGCCCATACTGCCTGAAGCTGAGCCCTTAGATCTCCAATGGTCCGGCATGTAGGACAGTGTCCTAAATCCTGTATAACTGCCCTTTTGAAACATGTCCCGCAGTACCTGCAGTTAATAATATCCATTCCAGATGAGTTGCTGGGTTTATAACCTGGTCAGAGTAATTAGAATGAGGGAAATGAAAGCAAAAGTTTGATTTTGTGTTTTGTTTGTTTGTTTTTGTATAACTTGCTATGTCAAGTTGAATTACATGTGCCCCTGTAAATGAGATCACTGTGTGGATACCCCTCTGGTCCTCCCCTTCCTGCTTTGCTGCAGGAATGTCACAACTGTGCTGTACTATAAAAGGAGTGTAGCCTGGGGTGGTTGGGGATGGGTGTGGGTGGCCGGGCGCTTCCCCTGCCAAAAAGAACCACAGACAAAAGAAACAAGGAGGTAAGAGCAGAAACAATCAACCAACAACAAAAGCAGTAGCCCTGAAAGCTTAGCCTAATGATTGATAAAATGGTAAAACCTGTAAAGCACCGCCTGTAATAATTTCACAGAAGATATACCCTGTAAAAAACCTTTTACTGCAGAAAAAAATAAAGCAGTAACAG
Source organism: Neoceratodus forsteri (assembly GCA_016271365.2). Taxonomy (NCBI): domain Eukaryota; kingdom Metazoa; phylum Chordata; order Ceratodontiformes; family Ceratodontidae; genus Neoceratodus; species Neoceratodus forsteri. The sequence continues at coordinate 1,608,916,110 of CM057449.1, forward strand.
AAGATATACCTTGCAAAAAAAAAATTGAATCAGAGAAGATAACAGCAGTAATCTGTAAGCACAAACCTGTAGGCACATCCTGTAATAATGCAGCAGAAAGTATTCCCTGCAACAACAACTTGAATCAGAGAAAAATAAAGCAGTAATATGTTTGCAACAAACAGTAACAACCCCTGTGAGAACCCTGTGAGGAATGATATACAAGGTTATTCATTCATTAAAATACAGGGTTATTAATTAATTGTGAAAATGCCTAGCATGGTACTGTGGACTGACCTGTTCAGAGGAAGGCTCATTCAAGAATCACTGAAGGCTATAGGGAAGCAGCAGCACCTGTTGGTCTATATTTATACTAAGCTGGATTCATTCTAATTATTACAGAGGGAGGAGTCTGAAATAATTGAAGTCAATTAAGTATATAAGGGCATTTTTCTGATCAGGATTATGGAGAAGCATACTACTGTTAAATCATAATGTTAAGTAATACAACAAGGCTTAGAAGCAACCATTTTATTTGTGTATAGGTGCAGGTTGTGAGCCTTGGAAACTACAAATGTATTAATTATAAGCTAAAGTGATGACACATGATGGTGATGTCATCAACAAAAAGATATAAAAGCCTACCACTAGAGGTGGAAAGTTAGATAGGGTGTCAGAGGACAGCTGACAGAGAGAGGTGTAAGACCTCAGATGCAAGCGTGTGTGCTTATATACTGAACTGAGCTGTATGGGTGCTGCTGGGCCCAACAGTGTTCTTTGCTGGAATTTGCTGGACTAACCATTATTTTATTAAAGTCTGTTCAAACTGCTAATGATTTTATGCATTGAAAATAAAATTATAAATGCCACCTGGCATTTTTTCTGCACTATAGCTGTTGTCTACCTGGTTAATGTGTCCTGAAATCCCAACCCTGCTACAGGACCAAAGACTCAAACTAGTGGGGAAATATTTAAGAAGAATTGTGAAAATAATGCTTTACAGAGAGGGTGGTGGATTAGGGGACAACCTTCAAAGTAATGTGATTAATGCTAGAACAATTTCAGGGTTCAAAACCCAAGGGGCTGTGTACACAAAGTTATTTGAAGCAAAAGGGAAGGCAAGGGCTCTGGGAAGGGGAAGGGAAGGCAGAAGGGGAAAGGAGAAATTATTTAACCAGGAAAGGCACACTAAGCCAGTGCTTTTTTTCCCCAGGTGAGACCTGGGAGAAAAAGGAAGTTAAGTGACTTGCTCAAGGCCACACAGTATGCAAGTGAGAACTGATGGGATTCAAACCCAGGTCTCCAGGTTTGCAGCTTAGAGCCCTTAACCACTACACTATACTGCCTCCTGGGAACTCCAAAAAGATTCAGAAATTATAGGTTGGAGCAACAGGGCAGACCAGATAGATTTTAAGTCTGTTTTTCACCTATGCAGTCTATGTATCTACATTATGCAATGGGGTCCGAGAATCAGGGACTCTGATTGGCTGACTGACACCTTTCTGCTGTGGTAAATCATGGAATAACCCACACAAAAGGTGCTAGTCAGCCACATCTGGAACCCCAATTACAGGAATCAATCCAACCCCTGAAAATAAAAACATCGAAGCCACCATTTTGGGTTGTCTGTAAAAGGCGACGGAGAACCACAATCCTGGCTCAGAAAGCAAAACTGCCCTGAAGGGCTGTAAATTACTCTAAGCTGCCCCCCCCCTCCATTCAGGGCTCACCTTAAGTAACTCATTACCCCTGTCTCCCAATATCTTCACTCTCCGGTCCCAAGACTGTCAAATATGGAGACCAGAAGTGTAATCACAGCAGGACTCCTCAATTCAAATGTGCAGCCATTGCCGCTCAACACCATATCACCTCAGACCCTCTACACTGTTCTGGGGGCTGAGTCAGAGGCCATATACAATAAGAACACAACTTTGTTCCCCCAGGCCAGGAGCCATGGAGATCAGCGGAATGAGTGTTATAAAGCAAGGCAGCACTGTACACTGCAGTACGTGTGCACAATCAACAGAAAAGCAGAGCCAGTGCTCTGTACTACAAATAAACAAAGCAACTTCAAAAGACTGTCCTAGCTCCTCTAACAAAAATGTAACAGAGACACAGTAAACTCTTACATCAGGCACACTATTAAAGGTTTCCCAGCTCAAAGGAAACAATAGCTCCCGGGAATGACAAAAAGCACTGCACATGCACAGTAACAGGGAAGCCCTAGCAACCGAAGACTAATTTGTCTGGTGCTGCAACAAATCACATGCAAATAATTCAACATACCAAAACAATTCTATTTCCTTATTGTTTTGTGCCCCCCAAGAAAGGGGGACATTGTATAATCACAGTAAACACAAGAAGGTGAGGGTTATGCTGGTATTTATCCAATTCTGGTGTGGTTTGGCCATTTGGCCTGTGGCCTCTTGACTGAACAATGCCAGATGTGGGTAAATCCCAGCACAACCCACATCCTATTGTGATTGATTGCTTAATTATTATCTACTTCATGATGGTAGTTCAAATGAGATACTGGAGTGCATCATCAGTGGTTACAGTACTTGTAATAATTACAGGATCTTGCCATTGTACAGTTAATTGAGTAGGCCACACCCAGAGCAGAGCATGTCATTTTGGAACTAGGGCTGGGCAAAATTCTGGTGAAATTCTAATTTCACTTCTACAAAATTCTATAAAATTTCTGTGAAACTTCAGTGAAATTTTGCCACAATTGTGATTTCATATTTTTCTATCTAATATAACAAGTATTTGTCCACATTTATTTTATTTAATTGAATTTTGGTAACCGGGTGAGCCAACTGAGAATATACAGTCCCTTTTTCAGGAGTGATCCTGGATCAAACATACATTTTCAGGGTTTGTATAACAAGAATGGTTACATACAAGTACAGAGATATAGTGCAATGCTACAAATGGAATGAGCAGGATTAACAATGAGCTCTACAGCATCTGCAGAGAACACCAAGCAAGCAAACAGTGCAATAGCAGCTTAAACAGTACATTACAGTTAGATAAAGTGCCACATGTAAAGCCCACAGGCAGTAAAATGTACAGTAATGTAGGATGTGAGCCACAAATGGTTTGGGTGCAGATTATCTGAAGCAAGTACATTGAGAGGAGGATGACAGGTGAAGCAAGAGGGAGTGTTGGAATTGGGAGCGGGAAGAGCAGGATAAGTTTGCATGCAGTAAGGAGTTCCATAAGGACACGGTGGAAAAGGCAAAAGATCTACCTACGGATAACTGCAGTGTAAGGGTTACAAGAAGGGGAAGGGGGGAGGAGGAGGAGGACTTAAGCATAGGAGTGGACTGTCTGAGTTGTACAATACCTGTAAGATGGGGGGCTGGAGGTCAACAAATTTGTAGACAAATCCAAGGGTTATTAGTTGGAGTTTGGACTCGTAAGGAGGTCATCCCAAGGATGCTAGGACTTTACAGTGGTGGTGACATGTGTTCACCCCTAAGGCAAACCTTACAACTCTGTGATAAAGTTGCCTAAGGTGTATGAGGATGGTTGCATTTGTTAAGAGAAGTAGTAGTGCGCTATAGGTGAGCAGAGGGAGAAGAAACATACATAGAAACATAGAAACATAGAATGTGATGGCAGATAAGGACCGCTTGGCCCACCCAGTCTGCCCATTTCCCTACCTACTGGACAAGCTGCAGATCCTAGTTAACCAGCAGCCTACTTCTTCCTACCCCGACCCCCTAGAATGGCCTTATGACTGTCCCATGCATGCTTGAATTCCACCACTGATTTTGACTCCACAACCTCCTCCGGAAGGCCATTCCATGCATCCACAACCCTCTCTGTGAAAAAATACTTCCTTAAATTACCTCTGAGCCCCCCCATTATCTTAAAATTGTGCCCTTTTGTTCTTGCACACCTCTTTTTTTGAAAGATGCTACCCTCTTGGACTTTGTTGATTCCCTTGAGGCACTTAAATGTTTCTATCATGTCCCCTCTCCCTCTCCCTCCTTTCCTCGAGGCTATACATATTAAGCTCCTTTCGTCTCTCTCATATGTCTTCCGTTGCAGACCCTGCACCATTTTAGTTGCCCTCCTCTGGACAGCTTCCATCCTGTCTATGTCTTTGCAGAGATTGGGTCTCCAGAACTGCACAGTACTCAGATGGGGTCTGACCAGCTGTCTGTACAGAGGATAATAACTTCCTGTTTTCTACTGGCGATGCCTCTCCCTATGCATCCCAGTATCCCCCCAGCCCTCCTGGCGGCCCTCTCACATTCCTTGCCCACCTTTAGGTCATCTAATATGACTACCCCCAGGTCCCTTTCCATTTTTGTTGTTGTTAGTATCTCACCCCCCATTGTGTACTCTTCCCCTGGGTTCTTGTTTCCCAGGTGCATTACCTTGCACTTCTTAGCATTGAATCTAAGCTGCCATACATTTGACCATTCCTCTAACCTTGCCAAGTCCCTCCTCATCCTTTCCACCCCACCCTGTGCATCAACTCTGTTGCAGATCTTTGTGTCATCTGCGAAGAGACATACTTTTCCTTCAGTCCCTCTGCAATGTCAGCTTATAAAGACATTGAGAGGACGATCTAATACTGAACCCTGCGGTACCCACTAGTAACCTCCTTTCTTCTGAGTGGACTCCATTTACTATTACTCTCTGTTCCTATTCTCCAGCCAATTCTTTACCCAGGTTGTCATCTTGGGACCCACTCCCAGGCTGGCTAACTTGTATATTAATCTTTTGTGGGACTGTGTCAAATGCCTTGCTAAAGTCTAGGTAGGCCATGTCCACAGCCCCTCCCTGATCTACTACTTTGGTCACCCAGTCAAAGAAATCTATCAGATTCGTCTGGCATGACCTTCCACTGTGAATCCATGCTGCCTAGGGTCCTGTGCCCTCTGGCCTCTAGATACTCGACAATTCTTTCCTTCAAGTGATTCCATCATTTCCCTATCACTGAGGTTAAACTAACAGGTCTGTAGTTTCCTGCTTCTGCCTTGCTCCCACTTTTGTGAGGGAATCACATCTGCCCTCCTCCAGTTCTCGGCTACCACCCCATCCTCCCATGATTTGTTAAAAGGGTAGTCAGTGGTGTCACTAGTTCTACCATAGTTCTTTTAAATTCTGGGATGAATCCAATCAGGCCCCATTGCTTCTGACCTTCAGTTTTAAGAGTTCTTTCAGAACCCTTTCTTCTGTAAATAGGCTGGTATCAACTTCTGTATCCAGAGTGTTTCTACTGTTTGTTTTAGTACCTCCCCTCTTCATTTGTAAATACTGAGCAAAAATATTTGTTTAGTATCTCTGCCTTTTCACAGTCTCCTCTGCCCACCCTCCCTCCCTTTATTAAGCCTCACTATCCCTCCCTTGGTCTTCCTTCACTCCCTGATGTACCTATAAAAGGTTTTATCCCCCTTCTTAACTTGAGTTGGCTATCTTTTCCTCAGTTTGGGCCTTTGCTGTTCTGACTGCCTTCCCAGCCTCCTTTTGCTTTAACTGATACAGTTCTCTGTCCTGCTTCTTCTGCGATTCCTTGTACTTCCTGAATGCTTTCTTTTCCCTTGAACCTTCACTGCCACTTCCTTTGAGAACCATAGTGGTTTCTTACATCATTTTGTTTGTTTATTGCTTCACACAAAGGCTCGTTACCTCTGTGATGGCAGTTTTTATTATTCCCCATTGTTCTTCCACCCCTCCTTCCTGCCCATTTGCTAGTGCATTCCTTAGGCACTCACCCATTTTGGCAAAGTCAGCCCTCCTAAAGTCCAGTACTTTTGCCTTTGTATGGCTTGACTCTATTGCTGTGTTTATTGTGAACCATACTGTTCGATGGTCGTTAGTTCCCAAATGGCTACCCACTTCTACATCTGTGATCCTTTCTCCATCTCCATTTGAGAGAACCAGGTCTAAGATTGCTCCCTCTCGAGTGGGCTCCAATGCTAGTTGTCTAAGGCATGACCCCTGTAGGGCATCTAGAATAACCCCACTCTTCGAAGTGGCTGCTGCAACTGCACTCAGTTAACATCTGGCATATTCAGATCACCCATCAGCAATATCTCCCCTTTTTCTGCCATTCTAAGTATACTTTCTATCATTTCCTTGTCCATTTTCTCCCCCTGAGAAGGGGGTCTGTATACAACCCCTGTGCGGATAGTGGTGCCATTGCCTGTCTCCAAATTTACCCACAGCACTTCTTCTCCTCCCTGTTTACCCTTTTGTTCTGTTACTTTTATTCCTTCCCTTATATAAAGAGCTACTCCTCCTCCTCCTCTTTTACCCTCCCTGTCCCTTCTGTAGATAGTGTATCCTGGTATGTATACGTCCCAGTCATGGTTTTGTGTGTACCATGTTTCTGTGACTGCCACAATATTCAGATGTTCCTCCTCCATCAAGGCCATTAATTCAGGAAGCTTGTTACCCAGACTATGGGCATTGGTACTCATTGCTCTCCATTTTTTGATGGCTTTACCTTCTGTTGCAGCATCCCCTACTGACCTTTCTACCTCGGTCTTTTTCTCATTTAGTACCCTGTTTTGTAGGGAGAGGCTGGGATTTTCCTGCTGCTTATCAGTGCCTGAAGGGTGGAGTTTGTGATTTTCTGTCAAGGGACTAAGGAGAAGAAGTTATTTAAATGATTGCATGGATTCGAGGGTATCACCATCACGGGAAGAGATAGTGAGCATTCAGTGAGGTTGCAGAGTGGAAACAGGGTTGAAGAATACCATACGTTTGTTTTTTATGGAGTTGAGAACTAACTGGTTATCCAAAAACTAATCTTCTAGCATTTGGAAATCAGAAGTAAGTGTCCTATTTAGCCAGGAGATGTCTAGAGAGGAGCTGTGGATAATGGCATAGTCTGTGTAAAGGTGGACAGAGGTCCCACCATAGTTGGTCAATAAATCATTACTGAAAAGAGAAAATAACAGTTTTTCCAAGATGGACCCTTGAGGTACTCCGTGGGCGATGGATCTAAAGTGTGAGAGCACACCTGACCATTTAACTCCTTGAGAGCGGCCAGTTAGGTAACTGTAAAACCTGTTCAGTGCACTAGGGTCAAGGCCCAGGGAGTTCAAATTCCAGAAAAGGAGGTTGTGGTTATCTAGGTCGAATGCCTTCATTAAGTCCACGAAGATTGCTCCCATGACTAGGCCATGGTCCATCACATTGAATAGGTTGGCCAACTCTTTTACAAGGACAGGGAGGGAACTGTCAATTTTCCAGAATCCATGTTGGAATACAGAGAGAAGGTGGTGTGAATCTAGGTATTACTGGAGATTGTTGTAAAGGATTCATTCTTGGATTTTTGCAAGAGGACAGAGGATCGATATTGGCCTGTAGTTGTCAACTACTGAGATGGTCCCACCCTTATGGACAGGGAAAACCATGGTGACCTTCCACTTACCTGGAACCGTACCAGATAGGAAGGACCTGTTGATTAGACTGCACACTGGAAAGGCCAAGGCTGAGACTCCAAGCATAAGTATCTTGGGCTCAAGTGTGTCATGACCCAGAGAGCTATCTGACTTGAGATTAGTGAGGAGTGTATGAACTTCCTGAAGTGTAGCCAACTTAAGATGGAAGGCTAGGTAGCTACCTGTATCTACCAGTGGAGGGGGAAGGGGTGTTGTCGGTGAAGAGTGAGGTGTTCTTTTGCAGGTTCATGAAGAACTCATTGAAACCTTAGCAATGGAAGGGGGGGTCAGATAAGACACACCCTTTTGCAGTGTGGGAACTAGGCACTTCAATGGACTTGCCTTTGATAAGAGAGTTCACCTGCTTCCAGAACTCCTTTCAGTTGCTCAGGTGCTCGACTTGTAAGGTCCGGAAGTGGGTGCACTTAGCCTTGACAAGTACGTTCTTGCATGTGTTCCTAAGCTGCCTATAGGCCTGTCAATCAGCAGACAGACCACTACACTTAAAGGTTTTCTATTCCCTGTCATGAGCAGTCATGAGCTTATACAGCTCCTTGGACAGTCAGGGTGCTTTGAGACCTTTAGATCTGCATCTTTTCAAGGGCACATGGAGGTTGACTAAATCAGTCAGGGTGTGCACGAAAACATCAAAGGCTGTGTGAATATCAGGGAGGGAGAGAATAGGACCCCAATTAGCATTAGAAACAGAGGCAAGGTAGGCATGGACATTGAACTGGGACATATCCCTAACTAGAGAGACCTTTTTGGGGGGGGACTAGGGAAGTTATTATACCACAAGCAGTAGGCTGAGGAGTGGTCACTAATACTGTCAGGGAGGACACCAGCATCTCTTACTTTATGAATGCAATTTGTAATTATCCAGTCAAGTAAGGTATGTTTGCCTGATTTTACATTCAGCTATGTGGGCTTGGAGATGAGCTGTGAGAGGTTAGAGTCAGCAAGGATGGAACGTGTCTTGTCAGTGTTGAGATTCAACCAATCAAGGTTAAAGTTCCCACAAAGGATGAGGTCATGTGGGGGGAGATTAGCAAGGGATAGGTTGGCAATGGCTTCTTTGGAGGGGAGGTAGACACATCCCACAATGAGTTTCTTGACAGAGCCAAGGGTTAGGGTGAGGAATAAAGATGCTACCGAAGAGAATTCAAGTTCTAGGGAATGAATTTCAGTGGCAGCAAAGCATGTCTTGACATACACAAGGACCCATTACACCCATTTGATCAGCCGATCCTTCTGGAAACAGTTGCAGCCATGCAGAGCCACCTCATACTGCTTCATATTTGTGTGATGACTTTACCAAGGTCCATGCAGAACTGTACAAAGCATCAGATCTCTGTCCTTAAAAGTCACTGAGTTATGAGCCTCCAAACATTCAGACATTTTAAAATTACATTTTGCAATTACAGTATGTAAACTACAGAATTTTAAGCCCCAATGACTAAAATTAGACAACAGAATATTACCAATTCTCTGAGGTTCTTTGTCCTTAAATTTTAGGCTTTGAGGCCACTACATTGCCCAGCAGCAGGGTGTTGTGCTGCCATGCTGACAACTCAGAATCTGAAGCAAACCTGGCAAGTCACATCAGGAGGCAGGCCATGGACAAGACAGCTGCCACTCGGCAGTGCATCTTGGTCAGATAGGGTTGGTGGTGGATTCCACCTACACAGTGACCCCTGTGACTGAGCCAAGGAGCTTGCTTCTGCTGCAGGGGAAGCTGTGGCTGTGTGAGGCTGATAGAGGCACCACCCCCCACCATTGGAGATGGGTGGGAAAAAAAATGTTTGAGAAAAAACAGGTAGCCAACTGAATAATGGCTGTATTCAGCCTGATCAAGTTATAGCCCTGTGAATAGAGATGGATTGACATTTAATTTCTCTGGCAAAATGCCTGGTGAAATCGCCAATTTTGCCATAGAAAACATTTTGCGAAATTGGACCCTTATGGTGAAATTTTGCTGGTAAATTTCTGGCAAAATTTTGCGGTCAATTTTGCCTTTCACCAACACATTTCACTGTACGTTAGTATCAAGAGAAATTGGGGAAAAAAATGTTTGTCACATGACTTACTCTCTCTATCTGACTGCTGGTCACACGGGTGACTGTACTTAGGCAGGAAGTCAGACTAAATCTACGTCATTTAGAGCTTTTGCAGCCTAGTAGGAGAGAGACAGAGTGAGCAGGAGAGCTTGGTTTTCAAAAAATATAGTGTTTGTGTGTATTTGTTTGTAATCTGTTCCGCACTTTATTTTGAAAAGTAAATATTTTTTGGTTATATTTTTCTATCTTTATAGTGTGTGTGTGTGTGTGTGGCATATGTGTGTGTGTGTGTGTGTGTGTTTGACTCTCCATCCTCCAGTCCCTCCCTGTATCTTTCTTTCTTTCTTTTTCATTTATTTTCTTTAGTTTTATATTAAGAAAAATGTTGTTTATGATGGAGAGGGAGACTGGGAGTGCGCTACCAGAGGCAGGAGGATCTGCTGTCTGCCTTAACAGGCAGGTATTTTCCAAGCACCCCCCAAAGAGAAGCATGAACCTGTATCTCCCCCAGCAGCAGCAGGTCCCCCCTCACCACCAGCAGCAGCAGGAGCCCATTGCACCCCCCAAGGAGCATGTGCAGCCTGTGCGCCCCTCCCCAGCAAGAGCAGCAGTAGCAGCAGGTCTCAGTCTCAGATGAGGCGGCCACCAGATCAGCTGATGAGTCCCCCCCCCACAAGGTCTCTCCAGTTTGGAATGTTCTTTCCACAAAAGTTGTAGATGACAGTATTGTCATCTGCAGCCTTTGTGGCAAAGATGTCAGGCATGGAAAAAAGGGTCCCACTTTGGGATGGGCAGATAGAGGAGCCACCTGCGACACCACCACACTGCAGAGTGGCTCTCCAAGCAGCAAGAAGCTGCAGCAGGAGGCAGTGATGGGGCTGAGCATGAGAACAGCATGCAGCAGCCTAGGGGGAGCTGCAGTAGCAGAAACTGTAGGAGTGATACATCCCACACCCGCCTGCACAGCCATGCTGCAAGTTCAACATCACAGCTTGCAGCAGCTCTCCCAGCAGGTAACATCAGGATGGAGGACCTTGAGGCCGTGCACCAAGATGTTGTGGCAGTGCACACAGAAGTGCAAGGACTCTGGCAGCAGGTGGACCAGTTCCACCAGGAGGTCAGGGGAGAACTTGATAAAATAAGGGAGGATCAAAAGAAGGTCTTAGACCTCCTGGTGGAGCTGCATCGTGGGGGTGGTGGTGGTGTTGTTGGTGGCAGTGGCAGTGGTGCAAATGATTAATGCTATCTGTTCACCAATTTTCTTTTCTTTCCTTTCCTTTGTATTTTGCATGTCTTGCTCTTTTTTCCTCTGTACCTCCCTAAAGATAAGAAAAACACCCCAAAACAATTATTTTCTGTCCTCTTTCTTTTCTATTAAATATCTCTTTGTTCCTTTTCTTGTCCTGTGGTTTTATATCTGATATGTCATGTTTTATGGAATGTTTATGCTTCCTCCATTTCCCCTCTGACTGATATGATTGAATACCCTTACCCTAACTGAGTCTGACCCTGCATGTCCCCCCAAGTACTATAGCCATAAACTGTATACCTTTTTGCTAGCTTTGTTACTCCTTTATCTGTTTCCTCATATCTGCAAATGTCAAATATTGTAATTTGTTCCTATGAACAAACATTTTTTCCCAAAGCTATGTGATCTCGTTGTCTGTTGTGTGTGCTAAGGGCTGGTGGCAGTGGCTTTTGCTTTGTGCAGCATCAGTCCGAGTACGTACACAACCAGTCATAGAAATAGCCACATAAGCACTTTTATTGTGAAGTTACACATGAATATGTTTTATTCTGCTGAACAACACGTGTCCCCCTGACCTTCCTACCTCCACAAATGTTAACTTTGTGTCCCTCCCTTCCTCTAGTCATGATAATGTTTTATTAGTGTCTCACCACCACCACACAGTCATGGCCTGGGTGACCTGGCCCAAAATGTGCACTTTGGCCACAGTTTAACACAGCCTCTTGCTGGCATGCTGTAAAGAGCAGACATGGCAAAAGGAGATATATAACAAGAGTAAGGTTTGATAAAAATGTGACATAAATCTGATCTGAGTCATCTTGTGAAATGGTGCACCCCCCCCCACCACCTCCCAGAGATGAAATAGCTGTTTTTACCCATTTGCCAAGTATTTCAGCTGGAATCTCAGCGCTGATCATGCTGAACAGAGCCTACAAGTCCAGAAATGTTTCCCAATAAATGTGACATTAAATTCAGACAGAAATCAGGTCTCAGCCATGTTGTTATATGGCACCCAAGACACCACCCGAACCAAAACATGGTCTTTGGTCCATTGTTTACAATTCATCTCATGCTGAATCTCTGTTCTGTGAGCACAGGACAGGCTGTATATGTCCAGGAATGTAACAGGAAAAATGGTAGATAAAACTGAGACAGAAATATGGTCTGAGTCAGGATGTGATGTGGTCCCCCACCACCACCCAGACATTAAATAGCTGTTTTTGGCCCTGTTTGCCAAGTATTTCAGCCTGAATTTCAGTGCTGCTTGAGCCAGAAAGTGCCTACAAGTACAGAAATGCTTCCCAAAAAAATGTTATATTAAATTCAGAAGAAATCAGGTCTCAGCCATGTTATTATATGGCACCCAAGCCACCATCAGAATCAAAACATGGTCTTTGGTCCACTGTTTACAAGTTACCTCATGCCGAATCTCTGTTCTGCGCACGCAGAACAGGCTGTATTTGTCCAGAAATGTGACAGTAAAAATGGTAGATGAAACTCAGACAGAAATATGGTCTGAGTCACGATGTGATGTGCCCCCCCCACCACCACCACCCAGACATTAAATAGCTTTTTCAGCCCTGTTTGCCAAGTATTTCAGCCTGAATCTCAGTGCTGCTTGTGCCAAACAGGGCCTACAAGTACAGAAACGTTTCCCAAAAAAAATACATAATTAACTCACTACCTCCAATAGCTTTGTATGAAGTCTGAACTATCCATTGTTTACCTGACACAAAATGACCACCCAAGAAATACTGAGTTAAATTCAGACAGAAATTAGGTCTCAGCCATGTTGTTATATGGTACCCAAGCTACCACCCGAACCAAAACTTTGTTCCACTGTTTATAAGTCATCTCATGCTGAATCTCTGCTCTGTGAGCACTGGACAGTTTTGTACATGTCCAGAAATATGACAGGAGAAATGGTACATAAAACTGAGACAGAAATATGGTCTGAGTCACGATGTGATGTGGTGCCCCCCCCCCCACCACCTAGACATTAAATTGCTGTTTTGGGCCATGTTTAGCAATGATTTCAGCCTGAATCTCAGTACTGCTTGTGCCAAACAGGGCCTACAAGTTCAGAAATGTTTCAAAAAAAATGTTACAGCAAATTCAGGCAGAAATCAGGTCTCAGCCATGTTGTTATATGGTGCCCAAGACACCACCCGAACACCAAAACATGGTCTCTGGTCCACTGTTTACAAGTCATCTCATGTTGAATCTCTGTTTTGTGAGTGCAGTACAGGCTGTACATGTCCAGGAATGTGACAGGAAAAATGGTAGATAAAATTGAGACTGAAATATGATTTCAGCCTGATGTGAAATGCTGCGCCACCACTTCATGGATCTGAAAAGGGGTGCCATGCAGTGAAAATAAATTTGTCATGCAAAATGCTGCTGCTACTCACAATTGTTTCCTCCTGCTGCTGCTTTTTAAATTAATTGAGAAATGTAGAACTATCATTTCCCTATGCTGCTGTCCTGATCGACTGTGTTGACTGACTCTTTGGTTGTAACTTGCCTGGCGGTGTGGAGTGAATGACATTTTGGGGCACTGTAGCCTGCTGCCTGCTACTGTCTCTGACTACTACTTGACAAGTTGCCACAAGAAGTACCGTTTTGCATGGTCTATGGTGGATTATCTTCGCGGAGACCATACTGCTACTGCTGCACATGTAAGCATCTGTCTTTATTTTTTTTCATTGTGCAACATAAGGGTGTTGGTGGGTTGGTATTGTGGTGTCTTGAGTTCTAATCTTAGTTAGTATCTTGATGTTGTATGTACTTGCAGTAATGCTGAATACTGAACACTGATTGTAATCTTGCCTGTTCTGTGAAGCTGTCTCTGTAATTCTCCTGGGTTGTGTCTGAAAATAGCCACACCTGTAGCTAATGCACCCACCTGGTAAACAAAAACTAAATTAAAAAAAATATGTTTGCACTGCTTTTATATTATTTTTCAGTGTGCTGTGGATGATATCATCATGCCAGGCCAGGATTAGGATCTAGGGATATTGGAATGCATCACATTTCCAATTCCAAGGCAGATGGTAAATGTTAAATTTTTCATTACTAGTGGGGTACTTCTATTACTGCCATCTGGATGTCTGAGTTTGATAGTAATTATGTTCTTTTTTTTTGCTTTTGTCAACATCAGGAATTCCAGCTAAGTTAAGACTTGCTCCTGCTCAACCAGAGCTGTGGGATTTATTTAATTGTGCAATGGTTCCACTTTCACAGTCCTTGAGATAACTATTTCCTCATTTTTTATGATCTTCTGTGGAGGCTGGGGTGGAGGGGGGAACTTTGAGGATGTTGCTGGGGAGGGGCTGGAACCTTTTACAATGCTCAAAATATGTTCTTCTTTTTATCTTTTTTCCAGGTACACAGTACTGTTAGGGGAAGGGGAATGCCTGCTACTGTGCTCTACCACGGTCTGGAATCATGTGCCCCACCCAGCATGTTCCTTCTGGGGGAAATTTCTGCAGTTTAATGACATTACAGGGTATGGTAAGTATACATTTTTTTTATATTCTTCTTCTAATTTACTTGCTAAAACCAGGTATGCAGATTGACCAGTATTCACCATTTTTCCTTATCTTTGGTCTTGCCTGGGTGATTTTCCTATGTTGAAGTTTCATCCTATCTCTGTGTGATGACTACATCCATCCAGACCCTGAAGGAGCTGTATTGCAATTTGCATGTAAGACAGAGCGTGTTGCTTGAACTGCGACTTTGGCCACAGGTGTCCATACCATTAATGAGTAAGCACCACCCACATCCAGGGAGGAACTATATGTAGAAGTGAATGGTTGAGATTCTGTTTAGTAAATAATTAGGTGGAGGGTGCTAATGTATTGTCTAATCATTTGAGTTGGCAGAGCTGCAGTAACCATTAAAATTTGGAATCCAAACTGAGGGCAGCATACACCTCCTCCTACCGTCCTCTGACTCCCCATAGGAACCATCACAGTTTTGGTACAAAAACTTTAACCTGGTAGTATAGCATAAGTAATCTTTTTGGGGCAATTGAATGTTGTAAGTTGTTAAGACTTTCCATAATTACTTTTGTAATTAATGACTAGTATCATTAAAGATGGCCGACATTCACCATTTCTCAAAATTTGTTCAACTTGTGGTAACGGTTGAATGAGTGTGTTAAATTCATATGCGACTTGTACTAGGAGCCAGGGTTCTTCAATATGTCATGGATAGTAAGTGGCAGAAAATATTTTTTGGGTCGCATGGAGTGCATGGGTGTGTCAGGTGGTGGGAAGGGGGGACCGTGTGGCATGTGCCATCATGGGCACTTTTAAGGACATCAAGACAACATATCTTGTTGTAAGATGTGGTTAATAGTCAAAATGAAAAGTAATGTATATCTTGATATTTTTTTGCTGCAAAACAATATAACTGTAATCATGCAAAATCTTTATGGTTTATGGTTATGTATTGCTGCTGCTTTATATAGGCTGGGGAACTGGAGACCAAACAACATTTTAAGGCAAAGGGTGATCAAATGAAAGTGATTCACAATGCAGCAGAAAACACATAACCATAACCAATACAATGGTACATAGCTAAAGATAAGTTATAACACTATACTGAGCTGAAAGTGGTTTGGGGGGTGGCCTTTGAGTAAACTCTGCCTTTCTCCACTTCCACATCAACCAAGAAGCACCTCTCACAGGGTTCAAGACTGGAGTTGTCACCCAGATGGGAATTCTCTCACCATTGCTGTTTCAGATGACAGCGTGGCTCAGTTAGTAGCACATCCACCTCTGGACCAGAAGGTCATGGGTTCTTGTCCAACACTGGGATTGGACTTGCTCCTTAAATAATGGCATCCGAGTGCAGTATTGGGGGAGTGCTGTACTGCTGGGGTGTGCCATCCTTCGGATGAGACATTAAATCGAGGTCCCTGCTACCCATCCTGATGTTGTCCTGGTGGGTGTCCAGGTGGAAGTAAAAGAACCCTGGGCACTCTTCACAAACAGTAGGGGACATTCCTGGTGTCCTGGCCAACATTTCCCTTCCCATAAACTGGTTCATGCAATTGTCCAGGCTATGAGTGGGTGTTGACGTGCGATATCGCCACCACTTCACATTCAGTCACTTCACTACCTGTCTAGCATTGCTCATAAAGCACTTTGGGATACACTGTGTATGAAAAGCACTATATAAATGCTGATTTTTCTTCTTCATCCACCTCACTGCAGGTGGATGCTTTAGTGAAGAGATTTTCATCATCCTCATCACCGAGACACAGTTCCTGTGGCAACACCACTGACATCACTATGTTGTGCAGAATGCGCCTTTCGTTCATTTTGATAAATGTTAGTATGAACACATTCTTGAGTGATAAATTGGTCCTACGGTCACTCACAATGGCCCCAGCTGCACTAAACAGTCATTCCACACTAACACTGGATGAGGGGCAGCTCAGGTATTTCACAGCAACCAATGTTAGTGTTGGTCAGACAGTCATTTTGCTGCTCCAGTACACCAGTGGCTTGTCAGTAATGGCAAGGTGCTTTGGGTCCCCCATGTAGGCCTTCACCATTCATTCTGCTGCCCTGAGTCCAGCTGTCTCAACTGTCTCCTCTTCCTTTTTCTCCAGATCTTCCACTCCCACCTGAAAGAGAACATCCCAAATGGGATTGCCTTTTGCTTTCTGCTCTGCCTTGCCCATTTTCTCTGATTGGGTTGCCTGTGAGCAACTGGTGGTGGCAGCAACATCCATTTTCACCACAGTGTGTGCCTTTTTCATATGTACAGCATATACCATTCTAATGAGGTTCTCTGTCAACTTTTGTACTCACTGATGACCTCCTTTATTTATAGAATGCAGGCCATGTTTTTAGCGTGGATCCAGCATGGTGGTGATTGCAAAGTCAGCCAACTGTAAAATGCCGGATATGTGGGTATTTGTGTCCAGCACGTGAAGCATGTGATCCATTACATCACAACTGTCATGATCCCCACGTGTCTCCAGCTGGTATCACACATTAACTATTGTCTGCCTCAGCACAAGTATGAGTGGTATGGCTTGACTTATACAAGCAGTGTTCCCACTCACTGCCTGTGTAGCATGCTCTAATGGATGGAGAATGCATATTAGCCTATCCATTTGGTGCCACTGCTCTGTTGTTAGAATGATGGAAACTCCAGCACTGTCACAGGTGGTGTGCACCAGCAGGTATTCTGACATAGCCTTATACTGTTCATACAGCCACTCAAGCATACACAGTGTGGAGTTCCACTTGGTCACAACATCAAGCTTCATCCGGTGCTGAGGCGGATGCTTATTGTGCTATAGTTCACGTAGATGGTCACAGGCCTTTGCAGAATGGACGAAGTGGACACAGATTCAAAGTGTGACAGTAACTGTTTCCTTAATGTTCACATGGTTGAGGAACTGCTGTACAACAAGATTAAGGCAGTGTGCAAGGCAGGGCACCCTAAAAAAAACACCATCAGTAATGCACTTCACTACACTGGAGCCATTATCACTTGAGATGAATCCTGTTATGAGTGGCTGTGTGTGAAGCCACCCATCAATCTCTGACAGCAGAACATTAAGCATTTTCTCAGCTGTGTGAGAACCAGCAACACATGTCATACTCAGGGTCACATGCTGCTGAATACCAGGTGTGTTGCTACCACACAATTTTGATTTCTGTAGGTTTTGCCATTTCTCAAATCAAGTACCACCCCAGGCCACTGTGCCCAGTGTGCTGCTATGCATAGATACGAGCTTGCTGCTGTCTGTCCACTGGTCCACATATCCATGCTAAGATGGATATATTCTGATGCACTATGCTTCAATGCATGTCTAATGGAATCAGCCACTCTACTGTTCAGTTCTGGCATGGCACACTTAGAAAAATAGGTTCGTGATGGAACCTGCCATTTGGGACAGGCATGGGCCATCAACGTGTGGAAACCAGCATTCTCCATGAATCAGAAAGGCAACAGATTGATGGCCAGCATTTCAGCAGTGGCAGTATTTAACTCTTGTGCAACAGTATGACTGGGGGGATACTTTGTGTGCTGCTCAAGGATGGTCTTTAGAGTGGGCTGCATCTTTGGGGCTGTTCGACCAGATCACTGTACTTGAGGCAGCAATGATGTTCTTTTAGGGATAACACATGACTCTTGGGGCTATGTAGACCGCATGACACCAGTTATTTTGGTTGCTTATGGGTGTAGTGGTGTCATTTTCAAACTCAAAGGACTGGCACCTCCACTGCTATGTCTATTACTTGAGAGGTCAAAGGATTGCTCACCCTCCTCTTCCACCACTGACCCACTCTGCCCTCCCTCCTCCTGCTCTTCCTCTACTACGTTTAACTTGCCATGGGAGATGCTACAAACAGCTCTGGCATCCTTCAGGTGGTACTGACATATCTACGGGTGCTTGTATTTCAGGTGGGCGTGTTGGCCACTGGTGCCTATGTGGCTTTCCTCCCCCCCCCCGACTAACACATACTTGAGAAAGTTGGCATATTGCTATGGTCTCATCAGCAGGATCAAGCACATAAAAGTCCCAAACTAGGGACTTTTTACCTCTTTACTTCAGATGCTTCTGGGACTGGGATAATTCAGAAACAGGTGTGGAAGTGCATGTTTTTGGGCTACTCTCATCTCTTCCATAAGACTACTTTTGGAAGGGGAAGGGTTACTTGACAGCTTGGAGGTTTGCTTATAGGCTTGGTGACAGACAGACATGCAAATGGCCTGCATCGCCCTTGATCTTCTTTAACTCATGCTCCCATGTGGGATCATCCCAGTCATCATCATCATCACCACCAATAGCAATGATGTCCTTGTCCTCCTCCTCCCTATTACTATCTTCTTGCAGCACATAACCTTTTTCTTTCTCTACAACAATCTCAGTGGTTTGACTATCCCTATCTCCAAGATTATCAGACTCTGGTTCAACACTGTCAGCACCAACTCCTGCAGGAACAGGGACAGTAACATTGACAGACTTATCACCCTCCTCCTGGACCACTCTTCTTGTGCTGGTGTCAGTGCCTCCCATTCCCTTCTTCTCATTATCATCATCCCCCACTAGCATGGATGCAACAGTTTGAGCCTTAAAAAAGTAAGACACAGGTATGACAGTACTTCCAACAACTCCTTTGCGGGTACCTGTCTCACCACCAGAGCCCACAGCAGAAGACACTGATGCAGACATACGTGTGCTTTCACTGCTATGGGGAGTGGAACCTGGAACTGAAGTTGTACTCTTTTTAGCAGACTTCATAGCTCCTTCATCTCCCCTGCCACATTTCCCCCCTATACTGGGCCATCTCTTAGCAGGCATTTTTGAGGGCTGCTGCTTCAAAGCTTTGCCTTTCTCTGGGAGTATATCAAGAAAGGATGTATTACTAACTGTCAATAACACCTCACACATTGTACCTACATTACTGGCTTACAAGTCCAAACACTAATCAGGACAGGTAGCAGCACTTAGTGAACAACTAATTCCATATATGGTAGGTAGCCTATTCTAGTAGAAACAAAAAAAATAACTTTTTTCTTTCCCCAATCAGGAATTAAAGCAACACGCACAGGAAAAATGGGCACACGTGATCGACTTTGAATACAGATCACCTGTTTCTGGACAACTAAAGTACTGTAATGTGTTGTTAATTAGTCAATACAACAATTTTTTTTTTATTTTATAAGGGCAATGACAACCATAAAACATTGACAAAGGAGAGTACCACAACATGGTAGCAGTCTGGATGGGAGGGATCAGCAAGTAATCTCTTGAAAACAACTATATTGACCCTTAGGCTGCCAACAGAATTGGAAGGTATAGGAATTTTGGACTGATACATCAGTCTGCAGCCCTGCAAGGGTTAATATATAGTTTTTTTGTACTGCATGCATCAGATGTTAAACAAACAACAGAGAAAGGGTAAGGCAAGTCAACTAAAACAGGAACACCGCACAATGTGCAGAGGCAAGCTCCAGCAATAAAATACAGGGGAGCAATTCAACAAAGCAGTGAAACTGTAAATGGGCAAGTTCAAGTGAACAAGTAAAAGTACTTAAGTTTCCATACAAAAAAAAATATAACTGTTGATTTTCACAGTTTAAGTGACATAAGTTAACACTTCAGGAAACAGAACTAACCACAAACAAATAAAAATAAAATAATGGATCAGCTCTGTGTGTTAAAACTTTAGAATTCACAATCACAACTGAAAGTGGAAGAATGATATATATAACACAGGCTAACAGAGGCAGGAACTCTCAGACAGGACAGAGTAACTTTTCAGAGAAAAAAAATTGTCAAGATATAAGAAAATTAATAAGAAATAACAGTGAAAAAAACTCACAATTTGTGAGTAATCTGTTTGTAAAAGGTGAAAAAATAGCTTGCTCTGGTTTACACTCCTACCCTACCCTAGTTAACTTATTCAAAGATACAGGCAAAAATAAAACTTAATTAAACTTAGTATTATGCAAAAATCCACAAAATGAGAAAATGTTCCCTAGTATCACTAGGAAAAAACGGTATATTTTGGAGCAGTTAGCTCTCAAAAACAAGTTTTAAAGAGGTTTAAAAATACTTTATTGACTGCATGTGATATTTAACCTATTTACCCACAATGTATTGCAAATTTCACTTTTGGAGCAAAATTTCACTGGCAAAATCAAAGGTTATGCTGGCAAAATTTTGCCCCAAGACAAAATTTTAAGAATTAATGGGCAAAATTGGCCGACCAAGCATTTTATGTGAAATTTCGCCATTATGCAAAATCAGAAAAACAGGCAAAATTTTGTTTCGCCTAGGTGAAAAATTTTGTGTAATTGTGGAATTACGCAAAATATTCACCAGGCAAAATATTTCAATTTTGCACAACACTACCTGTGAACAGAGTATATCACTGAGAGATGAGTTGCTGTTGGGGAGAAAAAACAACAGGGAGAAAAAAACAGGCTGTGTATGTCAACTCTCTAATCTCTTCCTTAAAGGCTGGAAAAGTTATAAGCAGCCAAAGATTACAAAATAACATTAGTAATTAAAGTTGAATTTTGTGAGCTTTTTGGAAACTGTGGAATGTTGTGATACTTTTGTTAAAGCCATGTCCATACATTTTTCATAATCATACACTTGAGTTGTCATTGTAGAGGAAGGCAAAAGCTGTGTAAAATAACAATAAGGAAGTTACACCAGCAAAACTGAGTCACAAGGTGAAATTTTAAGCACTACCGGCTGAGGTGGTGGCATGTAGCACAGTGAAATGCTTCAAAAAGGGGTGGAACATGGCAAAGAGAGGGTAAAGGGAGGGAAGGGGAGGGAGTGGGGCAGCTGCTGAATATGGAGCTAGCTGCAATCTTGAGCAGCCTAGATAGACCAGGATGGCCTTTTGCTGCTGGCAATTTTTGTATGTTCATATGTCCGTAAGTATTAGTAGGAGCTCCATAGTAAAAGTATAGTGGTGCGAAGTGTCAGGTCACTATCTTAGGTAACGAACCATAAAGAACAGTCATGGATATCACTGTGCACTAGCCTGAATTTTTGCAGTAGCCAAATAAGCTCTATAACTCACTGATTTAATGACTTGTGGAAGCACATGCACGGGCAGCATTGTTTCTGTATGATGCCACCTGCTGACTCTAATAATATTGTAGTTAACAACATATATTTTTACTATTTAAAAGAAATGGCATCAGGTGATACCAGGCCTTACAACTAGCTGTCATTTAGGCCATTGTGACAGAAGTATCTAGATATCTTATGTCATGATGGAATATGATGCTGGGCATCACTGTTGTAGGAGTGTCAGAGGGATATTGCAGGTAAGGAGATTGAGTGGTGCTAAATAAAGTACTTTTTGACAGTTCAATTCCACAAGTGGAATTTCTAGTGGCATTACCTACCATGTGTCCATGAATTTTAAGGGCACGTTTTGCAAATTAGTAATTTCTACAGAATCCACAATAAAATTGTAACTTACTAAACCACATTTTTCCAACTTAATAACATTCCAGGACATATTACTTTAGTATGAATGCAATATCTTTAGTTTGTACCTGCAATAGCAGTGGAGCAATGATCATCCAAATATTTTGAAAATGTTCACAGTTTAATGAATACTTAAATTGTGAAATTTTGAACTCCTGTAACTTACAATTTACACAACCAATCACCTCTCTATTAAGCATTTGTATGAATCTTCCAAGAAAACATGTTTATAAATTATGAATTATCTAGCTCCAAATGTGGTTAAGTTGTAGGCATGGAAATATTTTTAGAAATGTTCACATGAACAATAAATTGCCAGACTTTGGGCCCCTATAACTTCCCCACCCTTGTGCAGAAACTTGATATTCTGTTAAGGATTCTTCCTAACAATAGGCATGCCAGTTTGTAAATCTTTAGTTGTAATACTGACTGACATTAAACCAATTAAAAAATGTCAGAAAATTATGCAACATTTCACTAAATATCATTGAATTTCACAGAATATCACAAAAATTCTGTAAAATCAGAATTTGCTAATGTCGCTCATCCTGTTTGGAACCCTCTTCAATAAAAAAAGATATGAAGAGGTTAGAAACTATTTAGCAGAGTGCAAAAAATGATTCAGGGGTAACAAGGTAGGACACTACATAAGAGACTAGACAGTCATAATATGTACTTCCTATGGGACAGTAGGGAGAGGAGGGCATAATAGAAACCTACACATAAATGCAGGGGCATAGCATAGTTGACAGCATGGATTTATTGACACTAAAGGGTAACAAACCATGAGGGGACACAACCTAAAACTAGCAGGGGAACTTGATGATGGACATAAGGAAACATTTCTGCACAGAGAGAGTGGTAGACAGATGGAACTGACTATCCAGTAATGTGATTAATGCTAGTAGTTTCACAGGTTCAAAACCCAATGGGATAAATACAAGCAGTAATTAGAAACAAAAATGAGAACTGGGGTTATGGAAGCTCAAACGGTTAGGAAAATTTTAGATTAGAACAACAGGGCAGACTGTGTGGTCATTAGTATTTTTTGTCTATACCATCTGTGTATCTATGTGTTTGCAATCCGACAGCTATGAACCATTAGCAGATTTAAGGAAAAAATGTGTAACTTACTGTATGTGTGCAACAAATTGTCTCTAAGTGAAATCCAACCATTCTAGCCAAGCTTGGTTTGGACTCTTAACATCCAAGCACCTGAAGATCAGAAAAGCTTAGATTAATGCAAAACCAGGAGGTCATCCTTAACTTGCATTGATATGAAAGCAGACACTCACCCACCATTCTATTCTGAAGTTCAAGTTGCAGTCATGACAACCTAAACAAATGGGGAGGGGGGATGGTTAGAAAACTGGGTAAAAGAGTGTACTGCTTTCACTGCTAAATAAATAAACAAACAAGCGTAAGAACAATCTTGTCAATTTTTTTCTGTCCCAGCCATTATTGTGCCCAAATTGTTTCTAATGATAATGTTGCCTCAGAGCCTGATCCACAATAATCTCATGGCCCCTCCATTTGTACAGTGGGCTGTGCAAGCCACAAAGGATGTGCACTTGTGCTGCACTCCCTACTCCCTTCAAATCTATATGCTTGTCCCTTCCACACCTAATACTGTGCTTTATGCACATACACTGTATGCCTATGCCTATGCCCTGTTCAGATTTGGACTCAGGTGTGGAGGTGTGTTTATGCACTATCTTTAGCATGTTTTCCATGATCTGAGGGGTGCACAAGTTCCAACAGTATTATGTACTCTAGTGCAAAGCAAGGCAATTTTAATTTTATAGCACCCAATCCCAGGAGCTCAGAAACCTAAGCAATGAAACAGTTTATAAATTCAGATGAAACATAACAAAATCATAGACACAAATAAATGAAAAATAACTATAACAAACAGATTAATCAGTGCCATAAGCTTGTTGAAATAAGTAGTACTTAAGTTCCTTCCTAGACACCTCCACTGATGTGGAACTCTTAAGATGAAGTGCAAGGGAATTCCAGATAGCTGGGGACACCTCCAAGAAAGTCATATCACTTGACTGTTTTAACAGAACCTTGGAGTGGCCAGCAACATCAGCTCAGTGGAGCAGAGGCATGACCTGAGTCATAGCAGAACAAGTTATTTTTAAGACAGCGTGGACCCAAACAGTGCATACAACATAGACACACAGAATCTGATGGCAAAAGGAAACCTATGGCCATCAAGTCTGCTCATGTTTGTTAGTACCTTGCAGTGTTGTAATGTTTAGGGCTTTTTAAATTAACAGCACATTCTTAAATGCTTTGCACCACCTAAAAGATAGTTAGTGCAAATGCCACAGCACAGGTATGATATATTCTGAATACAAAGTTCTTGTAATCATACTGTCCACAGCATTTTGCACCACCTCCCATGACAGACCAAGGTAGAGAGTATTGTTGTTGTCCAGTCTTGAGGTAACAAAGGCATAAACCAGGGTTACCAGAGCCTCTTGCACTAGACAGCATTTAATCCAGGAGATATCATGCAACTGAACAAAGTCCACTCAGGCCTACAGTAAGTTAAGGTAAAATTTTATTTAAAGATGCCCATTCCTGGATGGTCTGGGAGACGTACAATAAATTAACATATGTTCAAAATAGATCAACAAAATATCATAAAAACAATTATAAGCATAAGTATATAAAAACACTAAATTGCAACAGAAAATCAACTATCCTCACTCTACTCAAATCAGAGTTCATCAATCAGTACCTTAATCTAAAAATGCCTCAGTGAATAAGAGGGCCTTAAGGTGGACCTTGAATACCTCCAAAGTGGGGGCCCCCTTTACCCTAGAAGGGAGTGAGTTCCACAGGACAGGGGATGCGATACTGAATGCCCTATCGCCAGCCGATTTCAGCCATGACCTGGGAACCACTAGGAGGCCTCCACAGGAGGAACGGAGGGGGAGAGCTGAGACAGCAGGAACCAGAAGGTCTAACAGGTAACCAGGGCCCTGACCATGTAGGACCTCTGATGGGTCGCAGCAGAAAGAGCTTGTGACAGGCCCAAAGAAGACATAATTTGGAGGAGGTTGTGACCAAGCCGAGACTATTCGTCATCGGTCCAAACATTGAAATCCCCCCGAATAATACATCTGGGGGCCTCCAATGTTTCACCAGCGATGAATTCGGCAATCTCCTGCAGAAAGTTCCCCACCATCCCAGGAGGGCAGTAAACAAGGAAAATCCTGCAACCTGCACCTGGATCCCCATGAATGGCCACACATTCAAAAGAACCTGGAGCCCCCACTGGGTGCATGGTGAAGCCCAAGTCAGATCTAAAACAGATGACTACACCACCGCCCCTACATTCTTCTCTGGGGCAGTGCACTACAGTATACCCGGGAGGAATGGCAGCCTCAAAAACTGGACCTGCATCGTACCTAACCCAGGTCTCCATAATGCAAGCCAGATCAACTGAGGAAAACAAATCCACAATAATTGTGGACTTGTTCCTAATCGATCTGGCATTGCATAGCACTGCCCTCAAGAAATTTGTGGGAAAGGTAGCCCCTCGGGTTGCCTGACCACTCGGCCTGGTGGCAACCCTGGGGACAGGCACCAAACACGCCTGGCCTCTCTCTCTTGTGCCCATCAACCAGGGCGCCTCCTGGACCCAACAATCTCAATCTTACCACCCTCTGCTGTGCATGGGGCATCCCCCCGGCCTCTTCAAATCCCCACCTCCCAGCAACGTCTTATCGTAGTATCCAAAACCGGGAAGCAGGTAAAGGGCCACAGATCATGCAAGAGGGATGACACGTACACTACTCTGGCCCCCTTGGCCCCCCCCAGACAACCTTTGCACATCGCAGATATCTAAGCTTTAAGCTACCAAACACTACTGCATGGGCTACAAAAACCTCCTACCAGTAACATACAGCTATTTTGTTTGTTAAATATCAAAATACAGATTTTGTAAAAATAAAAGCAATCTTAACAATAAAGTACTCAACCAAACACAGAGAAATTGTAAACACCAGCAAAGCCATTAAATGTAAAACAGGGCAGTTTAAATATCCCCTTACTAGGTATATGAACTTTCCAAGCAATATGAATAACAGAACCCTAGGATCCCTAAGCCCTTTAAACTAATCACAGTTCATACCTGGAAAAATAAATCTGCGTGCAAATACCTAATATAAAATAGCAACCAAGCCTGTAAACTATTAAGTCCTTTCCTCTGAGGAGTGGTGCTCGCACCACTCAATACTGCTCGCGCTAGCGAGCAGCACAGGGATGTCAACAGGGTATATCCCGCCCAAATGCTGATGTCACTCACAATTACCAAAGTCCCAATTCCTCTACTTGCTGACCAGACTGTGCAGATGAATAGAGTGTAGATGCAGGCGTAACGGCAGTCTCTCACCCTGCACACTCCGCTTGCAGCCTAGCTCTTCCAAGCCAAGCACACACAGTCAGTAGGGGAGATCACAAACAGCACACCGACTCCATGGTAGCTTCAAACAACAACCGCTAGCGAGCGGCACAGGGATTTCACAAGATATTAGTAGTGGTAGTAGTAGATTTTATTTTATTTGGGGCACCCTTCCCCAAAGGCTCAGTGTGCCCTAACAGTGAAATTGCAGACACATAAATAACAGAACAGAAACAGTTAAATAATACATATACATATACGAGCATACGAATGTACCAGCAGAAACAGACCATCCGGTGTATCTAAGTCTGTTCGGGTGTGTAGCTAGCACCCCTAGTTTGCAGCTGCCCCACCCCCCTCCCATTTGTCATCCCATTGCCACCCCCACCTTCCTCTCCCTCACTCTCCTCTGTTCTCTGTCCCATGCCCTTTTGAAGCTGTTCACAGATTTATATTATACCACCCATTCTGGTAGTGCATTCCATTTTGCTACCTCCCTCTCTGTGAAATAGTGTCTCCTCATTTCCCTCCTAAATCTTTCCCCCTCTATTCTTAGCCCATGTCCCTTGGTGTCCCTCCCCTTCCTTAGCTTAAAGACCCCATCTGCCCCATCCTTATAGATCCCCTTCGGATACTTGAATGTCTCTATCATGTCCCCCCTGTCCCTTCTATCCTTCAGAGTGTACATATTCAGGTCTCCCAGCCTACTCTCATAGTCTCTCCCTTCCATACCACATATCATCTTTGTTGCTGTGCTCTACACCCCCTCCAGTAGCCTGATATCATGCTTTAGGTATGGCCTCCACAGCTACACACAATACTCTAAATATGGCCTTACCAGCGACCTGTAGAGGGGCAAGATCACCTCTCTTCGTCTGGACGAAAAACCCCTTGCTATGCACCTCAGCATTTTGTTCACTTTTGCAGCTGCTCTTCAGCACTAGGCTGTGTTGTTCATGGTCCCTGTTATCATTACCCCTAGGTCCTTCTCCTCCTCAGTGATCCCCAGCTTAACTGCCCCAGCTAGTATTCTCTCCTTGGGTTCTTTGCTCCAAAGTGCATAACCTCACGCTTGTTTGCATTTAACCCCAGCTGCCACCTCTCTGACACTCCTCTAGCTTGCTTGGATCCCCCTGCAGCTGCTTCCATCCCTCCCCTCCATCCACCACTGCTCCAATTTTGGTGTCATCAGCGAACAGACTTACCTTACTCACTACCCCATGTGCAATGTCTGATATGAAGAGCCCAAATAATACTGGCCCCAGCACAGAGCCCTGTGGCACTCCACTCATTACTTGCCTTGGAGTTGAGATCTTCCCTCTCACCACCACCCATTGCAGCCTCCCACTCAGCCAGCTTGTAATCCAGTTCATCATTTTTGCCCCTACACTAGATAGCTTCCACCCAAGCCGCCCATGAGGCACCGAATCAAGGTCCTTGCTCTAGTCCAAGGAGAGAACTTCCACCGCATGACCCATATCCAGCTCACCTGTCACCCAGTCATAATATTGTATCAAGCTGGTTTGACAAGACTTCCCTAAAATGAACCCATGCTGCCTCACATCCTGGAGGCTATTGTCCTCGAGGTACGACACCAGTCTTTTCTTTAGTATCATTTCCATGAGTTTGCACACTATGGAGGTGAGACTTACCGGACAATAATTACCTTGTTCGTCCCTTGGCCCACTCTTGTGTAATGGTACTACATGTGCCATCCTCCAGTCCAGTGGCACACATCCCGACTCCAGTGAAGTGCTGTACAGATCTGCCAGCAGCTCCGCCAACACCTCTGCCATCTCCCTCAGGACCCTGGGGTGGATACTGTCTGGCCCTGGTGCCTTGTCTACCTTCAATGACCTCTGTCCCTCTAGGACTCTGCTTGCCTCAGTTCTTCCATCTGTCACCTCCTCTTCCCCTGTCCCCACCCTCCCAGCCCATGGTGGTAGCGGTCCCTCCTTTTCTTCCATGAACACTGAGCAAAAGTATTCATTCAGTGCTTCTACCTGCTCCTCCCCCTTTTCTGTCTACTCCCCACCCCTTTTTGTCCTCACTATTGTCTCCTTGCACTTCCTTTTCTCCCTGATATATCTGAAAATGTCTTTCTCACCCCCATTAATTATCTGCGCTAATCTCAGCTCCCTCTGGGCCTTGGCTTCTCTCACTTTTCTGGTCACCTCCCTGGACCATCTTGCATATTCCTCCCTGTCCACTTCCTTCCTCATCCTCCTATACCTCTGGTGCAGCACTCGTTTTGCCCTCACCACCTCCACAACCTTGCTGTTCAACCAGCATGGCTTTCTTGCTCTGTTCCTCTTACTCTGTGTCTTGGTGCAGGCTTCTGTTGCCTCTGTAATCCCCCATTTAATAATATCCCATTTCTGCTTCATGTCCATCTCCTACCTTATGCTCTCCAGTTTCCCTTTCGGTACTTCCTGCATCCCCCCCCAAAGTCTGCCCCCTGAAGTTTACCACCCGAGTAACTGATTTCTCTGGCTTCCCACACAGCGTGCTATTAAACCACACTGTTTGGTAATCGCTGTCGGCTAGTGGGTCATCCACCTTTATTTCCCTTACTGCCTCCTCATTCAACAATATCAGATCTAAAGTGTTCTTTAGCCTAGTAGGTACACTAACCAACTGTGTCAGGAGACCCTCCTGGATCGCGTCCAGGAGCACTTGCTCCCTTGCACTGGAGGTGACCAGAATGCTCCAGTCAAACCCCGGCAAGTTGAAATCCCCAATGATGACCTCCTTCCCTTTCCTACATATCTTTCTGATTTGTTCTGCTAATTTCCTGTCAAGCTCCTCAGACTGGGACGGTGGCCTGTATACCACCCCAAACCTCAGTTTCCTACCATTTGAATCTAGGAGCTACAGCCAGATTGCTTCTGTTCTCCTTTCTTCCCCCTCATCCCTTATGCATTTGATCCTGTCCCTCACATAGACTGCCACCCCACCCCCCTTCCCTCCTTATGGTCCTTCCTGTATAATTTGTATCCTGGGATTGCAGATCCCAGTCCTGGTGCTCAGTTGCCCACGTTTCTGTGACAACTGCAATATCCACCCTCCACACTGCTAAGTGTGCCTGTAGCTCAGCTGATTTGTTTCCTAAGCTTCTTGCATTCAATGAGACCACCCTCCATCTTGCCCCCTTCCCTTCACTGGCATCCATCTCCTCCGTTCTACTCCCTCCTCTTTTGGCCACCCCGAGTCCTTTCCTGCTAGCCTATACATATACATACCTGTAGCTATACATATACATATACAACCCATCATAATTAAAACAACTAAATCCATTCTAAATCCTTAAAGACCATCTCAGACTCCAAAAGCCTACATAGACAAAAAGGATTTTATGTGTTGTTTAAATACCTCAATAGATGGTGCCTCCAGGAGATGCCACGAAGCAGGAGCAGCTACTTCGATTGCCTGGTCCTGAATGTTCTAGTGTTAGTCACAAGTCAGCAGTGATTCCTAGATGTTTAATCTGATCCATGGCGGACAGAACATGTCATTTAGTGAAGGTAATCCCATGGAAACACTTTTGTCCTATTGGCCAACAATGACCTTGTTCATTTATTTAATTTAGTTTTTGTTGACAGGGAAAAAAGGGCTAGGCAATTCTGCCTATTTTCAGCTTCATCCCGAGAGAGTGGGGACATACAGATGGAAACCAACTAAAACTTAACCAGATGAAGTAGTTGGTGGTATTTTTAGTGAATGGAATAAATTTCATAAGGACACTGGAAAAATTCCTCTACTCTTTTCAAGAAGTCCCATTGGATCTTTTATGACTACCTGAACAACCACCAGAACAGGCAGATGAGACCTTGGTTTAATGTCTCACCCAAAGGATGGCACTGCAGGAGTGCAGCTCCCACTCATGCTGCAGTACAGTTTCAGTATACTGGGTTTCTTCACGTTTCTTGTGGGGCTAGAATCCCCAGTCTTCTGATCTTTGGCCTCAGAGGTGAGTGTGCAACATGCTGAATCACTGACACCAGTTCCACTAGCAACAGATCCAGTTTACCTGGATTAAGTCTCAACCAGCTAGAGGCCATCCAGTCTGTTACTTCAGCACAGAGATTGCCGTTTGCCTATCAGTTGTGAAAAACAGGGACAACTGGAGACTGCAGTGATGCCAACCAGCCCAGTGCACTAGTCCCATGAGGCAGTGATATGCCTTATTGGGTCCTGTTCTGCTCTGTCACTGGCTGCCCCTAGCCCTCTGTGCTGATATAGAGGACTGTTGTCAGAAGTGTATTTTTATTTATTTATTTATTTTTATTTGTGCATTTGGGATGCTACAATCCTTGCAGGGCTGCCATATCCAAGAATGCCATGATCTGCACAGAGAATGGGATCTAGAACTGATGGGATCTACGCATCCTACTGGATGATTGCCATTTACCCAAATGCTGTCCCTGACATGCCCCCTTGCCCTGCTGTGCCAGTGTCTGTGTGAAGTGAGAAACCAGGGCTGGCCTACTAGGGACTGTGAATCCTGACTCAGTCATGTACTTCTATGAGCACAGAGCTCTGCAGCTTGGATACACCCACTTGGCACGTATCTGGGCTGCCTAGGTGCATCAAGCATTTAATGTCCATAACAGTCAGTGTCTAAAACAACATGGCCCTAGCACTGAATCTAGGTACTTTTGACACTTATGTTTCAACTTTATATGTAGGTAATTAATGTGTGTAGAAGCAGACTTATAGGGTAATATATATTTTGATGTGTAGAGATCCTAAAAGGACCCTCATAATAGTTTTTTTTCCTGGCTATCAAATGCCTGACCCAACATTTTGAGGCAGGTTGAATTCTTGTGATCTATTACATGAATTGGCACATTCTCCAGATTACCCACTTCAATATATTTCCAGATTGGTAAATTTGGCACCACTCATTACAAGTCTACACCCTTTTTAAAATGCAATCCTGTTTGTGTGTGAATCTATTACATGCAACATCAGAACAAAAACAGTCCTTCTGTTTTCCACATTAGACAAGCCACAGTGTGAGGACAACAGAAATATCAGAAATGTGGCAAAATGTCAAAGTGTCAATCCCAAACCCAAGAGACTATCAATCAGCAGCTTGAAACTGATTATTATACCTCACACCCCTGTGTTTTAATTACGTTGGTTGATTGGTGAAGCCTAAATAAATAATCAGTTTCACGCTGTTGGTTAGGAGGGTTCCTTTTATCCTTACTGCAGTTTTCAAATGTGCAAGGATTTACATCTGAAAAGGTTAGTAGTACATAACGTTATAGATGCATTCTCTCGGTAACAGCAAGGAAGGTCTTCTGAGAGCATATGAACTGTTGCTATGTCTCAACTAGTTGAGAAAGGGAAGAAAATATAATGACACTAAAGGGTAGAAACTTGCCCTTCACTTGTAAGTAACCTACAACAGTGATTTTATTTAAATAAACAAAGGCCAACATTTAGTTCATAGTAAGCACAGAAAGGCAGACTTGGTTTTCTGACTCACACCGGGTTGCTGGCAGTGGGACACTGGCAGCACAGAAGCAGACAAAAGAGGCAGCACAGCCCTGGACCACCAACCAGAAGGTACAGGAAAAATGACTTGAATAAAGTCTCAACACACCAAAGAAGTCAATCCAGACAAATTGCTTTAATCAGACCAACAGGATTCCACAGTCTGAAAACCTCCAGTGCTTCATCTTGCTGGGGAGAGTTCTAACATAACACACATTTATAGTAGCAGAATTCAGTAAAGCACACCTACAGTACAATATGGAGTTAAATTACGTAGTATACTTTCTATAGGTATTGTACTGTAGAAGGGGATGATGTGATGAGGAAAAGACTGGCCTCCCAATTACTAAGCTATCAATTTGTACTGTTGTACTGCACCTTCCAAAAAAGAGCATTATACTGTACTTGTAAAATAGCTAACCCCTTTAAGGAGGTAACAGTACATTTAATTCCATCCCTGACCTAAATCTAACTTATTTTAATTTAAACCCCCACCTGTTTAATCCACATAATATTAACAG
This sequence comes from Neoceratodus forsteri, assembly GCA_016271365.2. Taxonomy (NCBI): domain Eukaryota; kingdom Metazoa; phylum Chordata; order Ceratodontiformes; family Ceratodontidae; genus Neoceratodus; species Neoceratodus forsteri. The sequence goes on from CM057449.1 coordinate 1,608,948,246, forward strand.
TTATAGTTTAGCACTACAAGCAAACAGATTGTTTTTAATGACTTCTGTGCACATTACAGAAGTGGAAAAAATACAGATACTGTAGGTAAATAATAACCCACAACAGGGCATGTGTTTCTGGAGAATTAATGCATGCCTCTCATGGATTGGAAGACAGGATGCCAATGGCTTACTGACTTTCAATGCACTCTGGAAGTGCATGCATGCTCAAGAAACCCATGCCCTGTAGTGGGTTACTGCTCTTCTAAAATGTTTTTTTTAAAGGAAAAATATTTTATTTTCCTTTAGTTATGTTGAAGCTGAGCAGAATACATCAGTTTGCTGACAAAGATTGCACACCTTTAAATGAACAAGGAAGCTGTATCTATTTTGCAGAAACCTATGTCCTGTTGTGGGCTTCTGTGTTTAGAAAGTGGATGCAAAATATTTTAATGGAAAATGGTTTATTTTCATTTAGGTAGGTTATTGCTAGATAGATTATGGCAGATTTGCAAAAAACTGTGCAGTTTCTTGTTAAACAATAAATGATCAGATACTGTGTTTTAACCAATGAAGTCATTTGATTTAGTGAGTTTTTTTATACCCTGTTTTATAATTATTTTAAACCCACAAACCAGATCCCATATGTGTTTGTCAAAGTCATTATCCAAAAACACAAACTGCAAATGAAGCATGCAGAGCAATACAATCAGGACTACCAGGACAATGCTGTCTAATAATTAACTTTTAGCCTAAAAATACATATTAGTTTTTCACTCTGGAATTAAAGGTCAGCTCGCCAGTAGTCACGAACGCCTTCTGATGGGCAAAGAGATGGACGTGGCTAGTATCACAGTACTGTAAGTCAAGTGGACCATTGATTCCAAATTGAGGAATATAAGTTTTGGGAGGTCCTGTTCATATAAAAAAAACATATATATCATAATGCAGATTCCATTAATATGTTTGTAAATTGAAGTTTAAAGTCTCTAACTCAAGAGCTGGTGCTCTGCAGCTTGCATGGGACAATATCTGGAATTGCTGTTGCAGTAGTTTCTGTAGTTGTCTCTCTGTGCCATCCTTAGCAGTAGCTCTATCCCATAGAGCAAACCAAACAGAACACCCCTCCCAACAATTTTTCTAATGCCTTACCCCCTGCCATATAGCACTAACCAAATCAAATTTCAGGACAGCTCTTTATTACTAGTCTTAGTCTGTTTGTGGCAGTCCAATAAAACTGCAGGACTAAGTTACACAGAAACATAGAAACATAGAAGTTGATGGCAGATAAGGACCGCAAGGGCCATCCAGTCTGCCCAGTTCTTTTCTACCATATGAATGTGCCATCTGCCTTTGTTCTGTCAATGGCATATTCATACTCATCTGTATTGCTCCCTTATGCCTATCCCATGCCTGTTTGAAGCCCTGCACTGTAGTCATATCCACCACTTCCTGAGGTAGGCCATTCCGTCCATCCACCACCCTTTGTGTGAAAAAGAACTTCCTCACATTACCCCTTAATCAGCCTCCCTTTAATCTCATGCTGTGTCTTCTTGTCCTGCTATTTTTCTTATTTTTATTTATTTATTTAGACATCAGTTTAACAACCTTTGAGCCAGAGGCTCATTTACAAAGGTACCTCGTCACATAGAGGACAACAGACAGCAGAACAATAAACAACAGTTAATACAGATTCAAGCAAGTTACAATTGAGGGTTACAGTAGGCAAAATACATATGTTTGTGAGGTGAGGACAGGAGGGGACGGTAAGAGGGAGAAGGGATGGGGAGGAGAGAGGAAAGGGAAGGAGGCTGTTAAGGGGAGATGGAAAGCAGGAGCGGGGGTTGGAGTGCTGCTCAGCGAGCATTGTAAAGACTTTTTTTTTTTTTTTTCTCTGCTTCTTCTTCTCAGCAGCAACACCTGTGCGAGATGAGCAGGTGGTTTCTGAGGCTGAGTTTAAAGCTTGCTAATGTGGGAGAGTCAGAGATACTGGTAGGGAATGAGTTATACCAGGTAGGTGCTCTGTAGGGCAATGCCCTTTGGCCTTGTGAGGTCCTAGCCCTTGGTATGAACAGAGCTGTTTTGGACAAGCTGCGGGTGTTCATCGCTGGTGCAGTACGGCGAATAGAGCCAGTTAGGCCATTTGGAGATAGGCCATGCAGTGCTTTAAAGGTGAGCTGGCAGGTTTGATACATGAGCCGCTCATCCAGATTGAGTAGGGTAGCCAAGGCATACAGCTGACATGTATGCGTATGTCTAGGTGCACTGGTGATAAGTCTGCAGGCTTTGTTAAGTGTAAGGTGGACCTTGCTGAGCGCTGTCTGATCGGCTGACCCATAGACCGGGAGGCCATAGTCGATGAGAGATATGACAGAAGAGGTGACAGCAAGGCGGAGGGCATCCACAGGGAGACATTTTTTGTGCCGGTAGAGAATGCCCAGCCGCTGGTTGGCGGCAGTGTTCAAGGAGGAGATATGGTCATGGAAGGAGAGGGCAGGGTCAAAGACAATTCCCAGGTATTTATAGGATTGCACAGGTTCGATGGGGATTTTGAGGGTGGAAAGTACAGTGAGGGGAAATTTACTGAGCTTGTTTTGGGGGTGGGAGAAGAGCATTGTTTTTGTTTTCTTTAGGTTGATTATGAGTCGATGCTCAGAGAACCAGGTTTCGGCGGAAACAAAAGCAAGTAGGAGAGAACTCTGAAGCAGCGTAGGGTTACTATCAGCGGCAAGGAGTACAGCATCATCAGCATATAGCAGGATCTTGCCTGTGCAGGCACTGGGTAGTGAGTTGAGGAAAAGGAAGAAGAGTAGAGGTCCAAGAATAGAGCCCTGAGGGACTCCAGAGCAAATAGGGCAGGTGCTGGAGAGGTTTCCACTAACTTTCACACATTGGGAGCGAGAGCTGAGAGATAGCTGGCGCACCAGGAGACTGGTCCAGTGGCAAAGCCTATGTGGTCCAGGGTAGTTAACAAGAGTGGGTGCGTATACGGTATCAAAAGCTTTAGACAGGTCAATGAACACCACCCAGCCAGGGCACCAGTGTCCAAGGAGGTGTGGAGGAAGTTGGCAAACCCAGGAGAGCCGACAGGTACTATGACCAGCTCTGAACCCATGTTGCTCAGGGCAAAGAACATTGTACTTTGAGAGGTAGTCGGAGACCTGAGTTGCAACAATTTTCTAGTGCTTTAGAGGGGGGGATTGAGAATGGCAATTACCAGGCAGAGTCCTGTCGCCACCTTTGTGGACAGGAGTAACCGTAGCAACCCTCCAGACAGTAGGAAATTGCCCGAGGCAAAGGGATTTGTTAAAGATGCATGTGATAGGGGTGAGGACCTGATCCAGGACCTGACGCAGGAGGCAGGGATCAAGGGAATCATTACCTATGGCGTTACCTTTAAGGGCCTTAAGGAGATATGGTCTAGTTTCTTGTAAGGTGACACAGCACAGGTGGAACAAGGGGCGTGTGATGGGAGGGGCGGAACTAGGAGGTGGAAGACTGAAGAAGTTATAGGAGCACTGAGCTAAGGTCGTAAAGGAGTTATTGAGGTGGGTGGCAATGAGGGTAGGGTCAGTGGAGACAGTACCATTGATGTTAAGAAGTGTGGGAGAGGGGACTGGGAGTGACCATTCAGCTGCTTGACATTGTCCCAGAAAGACCTAGGATTCCCCAAGAGGAGGTAAGGGAGGCTTGGTAGTAATCCCTTGCTTTTGGATAGCCCAGGTGCATTGGTTTCTAGCCGCAGCATAGGTCTGCCTGTCAGATGGTCGGCCAGAGGCAACAGCAAGGTGCCACAGATTATCCCGCTGCTTAAAAGCCGCCCAGTGCAGGGGTGAGCCAAGGAGCATATCTTACTTTGGACCTATGGGCAGTTATAGGAGCGAAGATGTCACAGGCAAGTTGAAAGTGTTGATAAAGAAGGACAGGGCCATGTCAACGTTAGTTGCATTTATTAGTGGGGACCAGTCTGTGTGAGCAAGGTAATTTTTAGGTCATTCAAACCCCGGGTCTAAGCCGCCGAGAGGTGGTTTTGACTGAGGTGTGGGCTGAGAGGTTACCCAGTTGAAGAGACAGGAGAGTGGTCACTAAGACAGTCAGGAGGATCTGGATATTGTGGACCCGGCTTGGCCTGTCAGTAAGACCACATCCAGGAGAGTGCTAGTGCCCCATCTGGGGTTGATTCTAGTGGGCTGGGAGACTAGTTGGGTTATATCAATTGCAGCAAGAGCCTCATGGTGAAGAGGCTGAGGGCAAAGCCAATTAACGCTTCAGGTCACCCACCAGGATTTGGTCAGAGGGGTTGGGTAGGGAGGTAATGTAGTCAATTAGTGGGCCCAGTGCCTGAGACTGGTTTTGGGTGGTGTAGGCTGTAAAGATAGGCCCTCTAGAGGGTCAGGAGATAGTTTGATTGTTAGTGCCTGGGCATGGTGGTCAAGGTCTGGGGGAGGTAGGGCTAGTCCAGTGAACGGGTCCTTTAAGTAGATGGCACAACCTCCACCTCTCCTACCAACCCAGTCCAGCCGGTAGAGAGTGTAGCCAGGGAGAGATACCAGTGAGTTAGGGGTGGAGTCAGACAGCCAGGTTTCAACCAAGGCAACCACATCAGGTTTATGAACCAACATCCAGCAGTGTAGTGAGTCCAATTTTTCAGGAGGCTACAGATGTTCATAGATGCTACGAGTCCAGTGGATTTTGAGGGACGGTTAGTGTTGCTGGGCCCAGGATTGGGATGAATGTTGCCAGACAGAAGTAGGAGTAGGAGGAGGGCTGTTCTTGGTAGTGCGCAGTATGAGAGTTCTGACGACTGAGTGTAGGGGATGTGGGGATGTAGAGGTGCAGGGAGGAAGCATAGTGCAGACAGGATAAGCAAGCATGATGAGATGCAGAAGGGGGCAAGGGAGGAGGAGGGGTGACCACACAATCGGTGGTAGGTAGGTGGGCATGCAGGGTGAGGAAAGCTGCAGGAGGGGGGGGCAGGGTGGGATGTGGGGTGGTGCAGGCAAGTATCTTGGGGCATAGGAACTGCTCAACAACGGGGATATAGCACCCCTAGGGGTGGTAACTAAAATTAGGATTAGGGGAAGGAGGGGGAGGAAAGCGAGATGTAGGGTGATAGACATGCATGACGGTAGTAGTGCCATGTTTTGTATATTTTTTTTTTTTGTGTAGAAAACAGCTAACACTGGCTGGGATGGTAGCTGGAGGGGGGAAGATGTGGATGGACCCCATATGGGACTGGGGGCAGGCAGTAGTAGGATTGCTAGGGGGGAAACAGTGCCCACTGGTGGCCAGCAGGTATAACCTGCAAATGGGAAAGAGGGACTTAGGTTCACGTGCACACAGGATGTGATGTCACAGGGAAGTGACATGTACAGCCCGAGCCAATAAAGCTACGGCCGCACCTGGGTGGCTGGGGTGGTGGGGCAGACGACACGAAGTGTCGTCGGGCTAGCACCCCACAGCAGAAAGCCCTCCGGAACAATCAGTTGACTGTGGGGCAAGAGTCCTTTGTTGTACAGCCGAAGAAACATCCCACGGTTGACTAGGGCAGGAGTAGAATGTAGAGATGCCGTTTACCTGCTCTGCCGGCATTTCAGTGAGGGCTCCAGGTGGGAGCAGCGATCCTCCATCCCTGCCGCGGTAGGCAGCGTTTTGTGCATGGGGGGGGTCCGTCTGCTCTGCCGGCGTTTCAGTGAGGGCTCCAGGTGGGAGCAGCGATCCTCCATCCCTGCCGCGGTCGGCAGCATTTTGTGCATGGGGGGGTCCGTCTGCTCTGCCAGTGTTTCAGTGAGGGCTCCAGGTGGGAGCAGCTATCCTCCATCCCTGCCACGGTCGGCAGGTATTAAAACATGTTAGACTCTTTCACCTTGTTAATGCTCTTAAGGTGTTTGAATGTTTTGATCATATCACCTCTCTCCCTCCTTTGCTCTAAGGTATACATATTGAGCTCTATTAATCTGCCCTCATGTTTTCTGATGCAGTCCCTACACCATTTTGGTTGCCCTTCTCTGGACTGCCTCAATTTGGTTATTGTCCTTGTGAAGGTGTGGCCTCCAGTACTGCACACAGTACTCCAGATGGGGCCTAACCCCTGTCTTGTGAAGAGGGATTAATACCTCCCTCTTACGACTTCTGATACCCCTACTAATTCACCCCAACATCCCCCTAGCCTTATCTACTGCTTTAGAGGTCTGTGTGGATGATTTCAGGTCATCTGTGATGATGATGCCCAAGTCTCTTTCTTCCCTTGTGATTACTAGCAACTCCCCTCCCAGCCTATAGGTGGCTTCGGGGATTCTCTTCCCTATGTGCATGATCTTGCACTTCTTTGCATTAAACCCCAGTTGTCACTCTTCTGATCATTTTGCCAGTTTATCCAGATCTCTTCTCATTCTGCCCACCCCATCTGGATCATCTACTCTGTTGCAGATCTTGGTGTCATCTGCAACCAGACTAACCTTACCCTCCAGTCCATCTGCTATGTCACTGATGAAGATATTGAAGAGGACTGGCCCCAGGACTGATCCCTGAGGTACCCCACTTGTGACTTGCATTTCTTCTGACTGTATACCGTTTACCACTCTTTTTTATCTCTGTTTTCTGCCCATCAACCAGTTTGCCACCCAGTTGATTAACTTCTGACCCACCCCAAGCCTACCCAGCTTATTGATCAATCTTCTATGTGGAACAGTATCGAAAGCTTTTTTGATGAAGTCAAGGTAGGCAACATCAACTGCTCCTCCTTGGTCCACCAATCTGGTTACTCAATCAAAGAAATCTACGAGATTAGTTTGTCAGGACCTTCCTGTTGTCAACCCATGCTGTCTTGAATCCTGAGCTCCTATGGATTCCAGGTGTTGCACTATCCTTTCCTTAAGGAGAGCCTCCATAATTTTGCCCACTACTGAGGTAAGGCTGACTGGTCTGTAGCTCCCTGCCTCCTTCCTGCTACCATTCTTGTGCAGCGGGATCACATGAGCCCTTCTCAAGTCTTCTGGGACCTCTCTTGTGCTCAGAGACTCACTAAACAGTTCTGATAATGGCTCTGCTAGTTCCACCCTTAGTTCCTTTAGTACCCTGGGATGTATGCCATCAGGTCCCATTGCTTTGTCTACCCTGAGCATATCGAGTTCTTGTAGGACCCTTTCTTTTGTGAAGGGACTAGTGCACACCTCCCTGCCTCCCCCCTGTGTCCATGGTGCTGTGCTGTGGGTCCTGCCCTATCTTCTCCTCAGTAAACACTGAGCAGAAGTATCTATTTAGGATAGATGCTTTTACATGGTCCTCCTCCTCACATGCCCCCTTATCCCCTTTGATCATAGCAATACCTCCTCTGGACTTTTTCCTTTCACTAATGTATCTATAGAAAGTCTTGTCACTTTCTTTTTCTGTTCATGCTAGTGTTTCCTCGGTTTGGGCCTTTGCCTGCCTTACTGCCTTCCCTGCTTCCCTTAAGGAAGTTTGGTATGCCTTCCTATCTTCATCCTGCTGCGTTTCCTTATATTTCCTGAAGGCCAGCCTTTTGGCTCTGACCTTTTCTGCTACTGTTTTTTTTTTTTTATAACCACAGTGGTTTCCTTCTTCTTTTGCACTTCCTTTTCTTTCTAACACAGTGGGATGTTGCTTCAAGTATTGCATCCTTAATGCTTGATCACTTTGCCTGTATCCCCTCACCTGTATTTCTTTTTTCCAGGGCTAGCTTAACTCTGTTGGCTAGCTTGTCAAAATCAGCTCCTCTGAAGTCCCATATTTTTGCCTTGGAATGGGATGATTTAGTTCTAGTGGCCAAAGTGAACCATACCATGTGATGGTCACTGGTCCCCAGGTGACCTTCTACCTGGAGATCTGTGATCCTTTCCCTGTTAGTCAGTGCTAGATCTAGAATAGCCCTGTCTCTGAGTAATGTACAACTTCTGTTGTCTGTGGTGGTATATGACGGGACTTTGAATGGCCAATCATGTATTAAAGAGCCAGTGTACTGCCTAAAACTATTAGTTTTTAAAAAGCAGTCAACCATTACCATTAATATCTGAGGTTCTTTTCTTTTACTTTTGTTTAATTAGGACATTTTTACCTGGTGTTAATAGGTCTGATGTGTGGGACAGCACTCTGGCAGTTGACATAACAACTTCTTTTCCCCCATTACATCATCAGCTCAGTGACCCCACTGACTGTGGCATCACTGCTGCTTAGGAACAGCCACTCAGTAGCTGCCAGGTCAGTCGCCTGTGATGTCACTGTCAGTGAGATCGAAATGTTGATGATGATGTGTTTAACTGTGTGGGGAGGGACTACAGAAAAATATGTCAGCTGCCAGGCTGAGTCCTATTCCATACATCCAGTGCAACATTAACATGTACACTTTCTAATGAGCAAAAGGAAAAAGAAAACTACTTCAAAAATAAAACGTTACAACTGACTACTACTTAAATTTATATAATTTTCCTGTCTGTCTGTTTCAGTTCCACTAGTTCTTTAAATGAAAAATACATTTTAGCTGTGCTGGGTGGATGGCAGTTCGCACAGCACCAGTGCACCGCAGCAGTCTCTCATGCTGCCTGCGAGCTTAACCCATGCAGTTTGCATCACCTAGCAATTGCTTTTTCTCTCTCTGTGATCAGTCCACCCATCATCGCATCTCAGATATCACCAGCAAATCTGTTTCTTTCATGACAGTCCCTCACTGCATGCAGCCTCCTGATCTCGCTTTGTGCCTGCTGCTACAAGCTGCAACTCATCAGTGTGATGGCAATCTCTCTGTATCTGCTGCTGTAGGCTACAGCTCAGGCTTGGAAACACAGAGATCATGATCACACTGATGAGTTGCAGCCTGCAGCATCTGACAGACATGTAGGATTAGGAAGAAAGAATCAGCCGGTGGGCTGGGCAGGGCAAATCTTGTTTCCTGTATGAATGCCTCTATACATAGATATTGAAGTTGGCTAATGTTGCTGAAGTTATTCTGAAGCTAAAAATATGTGCTCTTCTGTAAATGACTTGAAATTCAATCTTTTTCCTCTGAAATTTCTTATTGGAGAATTCTCTCAACCATTAAGTACTGGTCCAGTGCAGATACCTTGGAATTACACCAGGGAACTCCTAGTCATATTTTTCAATATGAAGACTGTGTTGCTTACAGACTAAGGCACAATGCTATCAGCTTTTCTTGTTTTCAGTATTCCCTAAAGGCAAAATTGAAAAATAGAAATGTTGATAAAATCTTACTGGTATGAACTAGAAAATAAACAATTAATTCTAAATAGTTATTTGTTGTATCCTAATGTTTCCATGCCCTCACTCAATTATTTCAAGCATCATGTTTCTAATCTTATGTTTCTGTAGTTAGGTACTGTGACAGCCACCTCTCTCTCTGGGGCTGAAACAGCTTTCAGAAAGATGTCTGTCTTTGATTATCTGCTGCCACCAGCTGGGGTCCACCAGCAGCCTACCTTCCCACTTGTATAGAACTGGGAGATCAAACATGCAATTGCACAGATCAAAGCCTGGTAGTGTGTCTTTCTGGTGGCAGATGCTAAACAGAGTTTTGCCTCAGCCAGTGGAAACCATAAAATACCTTAGAAATAATTTAAATCACAGCCAAATAAATAGCTCCTTGCTTAACAGAAGGTCAAAAGTTGCATTACAGAATATATATATATATATATATATATATATATATATATATATAGAATATATATATATAGATATCTAACACAAGAGAATAACAGTTACAGGAAAAGTAAACAAATATTTTTAAATAACAGATTACAAAAAGAAAAAGGTTAATAACTAAGATATGTTATTCTTCTTACCCATGTGCTACACTTGAAGAGAGAGACTTCATTCCTATATTTTCTGTCTATGTAGTTCCCAGGAGTAGGCTCACAGCTTAACCTCTCGGAGTTAACCCCAGCAAAACACAACATGTAATTGTCTTTCTGCACTTTTTATAGTCTCCTTTTCAATAGATAATTCTTGTCCCCCTTTGAATGTACCAACCATTTACCATGAATCTGTTTAATTGTTCCTCTCAGTTTAAACAGCCCTATAGATATCCAATTAGATCAATTTAACATTCAGTTTATATTTGAGTGGTCCAATCCTTTCAAACTCTGTGTGAGTGTGTATGTAGGTGCCCTTCTCCCTCTTGGTCATTCTCTCTAAGATTTACAACTGGGATGACACCTTATCTAGATGCTGCTGGCAGTGCAATCCCAGTGTGTGTTTTTTTTTCAGACTGCTATAAATATCCCAGCCAAAAATCCGAGCCACTAACTCCTTCCTTCCAATTTCTGTCACAGGTACCATAGGTGATTAGTCACATACAGTAGTACATCTTTCTTTGACGTCCTCTGATTCCTCTTTTAGGGTTTGCTTGTATACACTATCTATCTTAATGTGTTTCTATGCTACCACTTGCCTTACCTAGAAATTAACCTACTAGTGTTTTACAACAAACTGAATTTGATGCTGCTGCAGCAGCTGCATTCATGTTTCCCTGATTTTGTGATCTTGTCCTGCATAATTTTGTGTGTGACTAGCTGTGACACTAGCACCTTAGCTGGTTTCATAATGTAGTGACAGGGAGCGAGTCTGAGTTTAACACTGTTTTTTTTTTACATGCAAATGGTTATTTTGTGTTATAGTTAGAGCTATAGTGCACATTGAGTAAACACATTCTATCTAATAATAGCAGAGACCAATGATGGTGTACCTGTTTGTCCTGTAAATAGGTGTTACCATATATGACATTTTTTTTTATGATAGAACAGTCTAATGGTGATGTGTAGGTGTCCCTCTGTAAATGCCCAAAATTTCCCTGTGTCTAGAGACACTTGGTGGCCCTTCTTGTCAAAAGGTCACTTGCCTCACACCATGAAATTTGTACCCTTCTATATCCTTTTGCCACATGGGTCAGGTCAGATGGCTGCCAGGGACACTAAAGCAATACAGGGCAATAATTAATAAAGATGACACACAAATGATGCCCATACTGGGAGTTGGGGTCAGACAGGCTTAATGTTTATTTGCTGCACTTGTAGTACACAGCATTTAAGGGCATTACCATTACCAATCACTGTGCCATAATTTAATTATTCAGGCATGTACAATGCCATTGCTGTCTCAATAACTGCTGTGTTACATGCTGTACCATACAATTCTTTAACTACACTGCCCTTCACTCTGACTTGGCAACTGACTACTGTTTCACACAATTACTACATCTCCCATTTTTGGGGGTCCCTTGGACATTTGCACACACAGGACCATCTGCATGGTGGCAACCTCCCAGGTAGGGTGAGCATTACCCTAGGGGCAACTATGCTTGAACTTGTCTGCTGTGCCAGCTACTAGCATCACATGAAATAGCCACCAGAATCATGTTGCATTCCCACGTTATTAGATAGCTGGTTCAGCCATATGTGTCTCCCTTCCAATATCACATTGAGAGTCCTAGTGGTGCAACACAGTGGATTCTCATGCTTGAACTAACACTATGGGACTTAACTAACACCAGCTCTTGCCAGGCTCCTTTACCCCATGACCTCTAACACTAAATTCACTATTCATCCTAGGGCAGGATTTCTCAAATGGTTAGGCCAGCCTTCCTGGGGAGGTCCCAACCTGTTCCAGGGGAGGCTCAAGCAAGTCTAAAAAAGTGCTGTATTTAAATTTTGAAATTTAAATATTTTGTGTGAAGGGATGAGGAAAACTGAAAGAGGATAAAGTGAAATATGTATTCATTTATAAAATCGGTGACCAAGAAAAGCACACTACCAATGTTCATTCCAGGTGTACCTGGGAGGAGTAGGGAATGCAGTTTAAAAGGTAACTGCAAAACAGTCAAGCAATACAACATGAACAATAGTGCAGAAAAAAAAGGAATGATGAACAAATAATGTGAGGTATGACAACTGACCAATTACACTGGTGGTAGAACAGCCCAAATACTGTGCAAGGGTTAAGAAGAACGGCACTAGGAGCCAAGAGCAGGAGGGAACAAAATGATTACCCTAGAAGTTACTGAAAAGCACAATAAGAGAGGGAGATGCAGTGTAGGACAGTTATTCCAGATAGATGGGAAGGAGACAGAGACAGCAGTTTGACCCATGAAGGTATTACAACCAGTGGTAACAATCATTTGACAGTCAAACTAGTGGAGCAAGTAGGCTGGCCTGTGGGGGGGGGGGGCATTACAATAAGTTGAATAAGAACTAACTACTCAAAGGAGTTTCACCTTATTCCTGACATACTGTGCAAAGTATGCTGTTTTTCTATATGGGGGCCAAAGATTATTTCGATATTTGGGGGAGGCTCAAGATATTTTCCATGGCTTGTGGGAAACTCACTATTACAAAGTCTGAGAACTAATGTCCTAGGAGATAAATCTACCTTGGGTACCATTTCCTCCTCTGGAGCATTAAAATGCAAAGTCTGCTTGCAAATCACTCCTTTCCTTGTATTCTCCTGGTGGGAGTGGATCCACAAAGATCCCATTGACCTCCTTCGAACAGGGGTTCACCTACACTCTCTTGTTCCTCTCAAATCTAGATAGTCACTCTCTCAGGCAGGACTCCTGCTTGGTCTCCCCCCTTTGTTGGTGGTTTTGGGTGAGCCTCCCTTCCCCAGGAGGGAGTGAGGAAAGATGGGGTTCCCACTCCTTGGCTCTTCCAGTGGCCAAATTGTAACTATAACTCCACGAATGGAACTGGGAAATCCTGACACTCTCAGGACTGCAGGAACCAAACTCTGGCACTCATCTAACCTTCCTCTCTCATAGTATAAAGGGGAAGGTCAGGACCATGAATATTCATGTCTGAGGTTCCCACTTGTGAATGAGTCAGGAAAGACAGATCAGAAACTGCAGACTCCCTGGCTTCTACTGTAGCTGAGGCTCACCAGAGAGCATCTCCTAGGGTCTTGCTTAACCCTTCAGGAGTTCCCTAGTAACTTGTATTGTGCTGTAAGAAGAGAGACTAGTTACACTATGTGTCAAAATTCACACTCTGTATGTTAGTGAAGAGTCAGTTTGTTTTAGTACTGCTGATCACCCCACTACTGTTTCTAGGGGATCCACTGTTGGGTTCACCCAGTACTTACCACCCCAAGAGGGTTCCAGCATCAGCTGTCCCCGCCCTTTGGTTTAAAAGACTGTTCACTTGGCCATCTCATTTTTGCCTCTTTCTCTAGCTCCCTCTCTCATAAGTTGAAGACCATCCTAGTTGAAAAGCTTTCTGTCCCTGAATCACCCCCAGTCTCATTCAAATCCATAGCCCTCCTCCTTCTTGCACCAGTTCCTCAACCTAGCATTAAATGCCTCAGTTTCCTCCTGTCTCACAGAAACATAGAAACATAGAATCTGGCAGCAGATAAGTACCACTTGGCCCACCTAGTCTGCCCATTTTCCCTATGTACTGTAACACCATACACCCTACTTGATCTCTGACTTTACCCCCTCATTCCTTACAAGGTTCCCTTATGCCTATCCCATGCAAACTTCAATCCCATTATCATTTTTGCCCCCACCATCTCTGCTTGGAGGTTGTTCCAGGCATCCACCACTCTTTCTGTGAAGATGTACTTCCTCACATCTCCCCTGAGTCTGCCTCCCTCAACCTCAGTAGCATGTCCCCTTGTTCTTGATCATCATTTATTCTGAAAAATGCTTCCCTCTTAAACCTTATTTATGCCTGTGAGGTATTTGAGAGTCTCTATCATATCCCCCCCTCTCTGTGCATTCCTCCAGGGTGTACATATTAAGGTCATTTAGCCTCTTTGTTGCCCTCCTCTGGACTGCCTCTACTCTGTCTATGTCCTTCCAGAGATGTGGTCTCCAGAACTGGACATAGTACTCCAGGTGAGGTCTCACCAGTCATCTATACACCAACTCTCTCTTTCTGCTGGTGATACCCCTCCCAATGCACCCTAGAATCCCACTAGCTCTCCCCATTGCCTTGTCACACTGTCTGATCTCCTTTCATCAGATATGATTTCCACCAAGTCTCTTTCCTGTTTGGTGGTTGTGAATACTATCCTCACATTTTGTGCTCTGTCCCTGGGTTCCTGTGCTCCAAGTGTATGATTTTGCACTTCTGCACATTGAAACTTAGCTGCCACAGCCTTGCCCACTCCTCTAGCTTTCTTAGATCTCTATTCATTTTTTCCACCCCCCTTGAGTGTCTGCACTATTGCAGATTTTAGTGTCATCTGCAAAAAGCATACCTTCCCTTCTAGCCCCTCTGCAGTGTTGCTAATAAAGACATTAAAGAGAACAAGTCCCAGCACTGATCCCTGTAGCACCCCATTGCTCACTCTACCTTCCTCAGAGTGAACGCCATTTACCATCACTCTCTGTCTCCTGTCACCTAACCAATTCATTACCCAGCTTACCACCTTTGGATCCACTCTTAGGCTGCCCAGTTTATTTATGAGTCTCCTGTGTGGACTGATGTCAAAGGCCTTACTGAAATCTAGGAAAACCACATCCACTGCTTCCACCATGATCTAATTCCCTGGTCACTCAGTCAAAGAAATCAAGCAGATTTGTTTAAAATGACCTCCCCCAAGTGAATCCATGCTGCCTTGGATCCTGTAAGCCACTGGATTCAAGATATTCCACAATCTTTTCCTTCAGTAGTGATTCCATTAATTTCCTCACCTTTGAAGTCAGGTTGTCTGGCCTGTAACTGCCAGTCTCCCCACTGCTACCCACTTTTATGATGTGGGACTACATCTGCCTTCCTACAGTCCTCTGGAACCACTCCTGTCTTCAGTAAGTGGTTGAACAGGGCTGTCAGAGGTGCAGGCAGCACCTCTCTGCATGCCCTCAATATCCTTGGATGCACCTTGTCTGACCCCATTGCCTTGTCCACTTTCAGATTTGTGAGTGTCTCCTTATACCTCCTGAATGCTAATGTTTTTGCCCTTACCTTCTCAGTTACCTCTTTTAGAACCATAGCAGTCTCTTTTTTTCTCTTGGTGGGTACAAGGTGCAGTATTTCCCACTCACGAGTGGGGTCTTTTAATAGTTGCCTGAGGAATGTCCCCTGCAGGGAGTCCAGGATGTCCCTGCTCCTAGCTGGAGCTGCAACTGGGATGCTCCAGTCTACAACTGGCAGATTGAAGTTCCCTACCAGCAGCACCTCCCCCTTATTTGCCATCTTTTGGATGGCTTCCACCAGAACCTTATCCAACTCCCCCACCCCCTGTGCTTTAGGTCTGTAGATCATGCAGTGAAAATTGCGGCTCCATTCCCCATTTCTTGGGTGATGCTCAGTACCTCCGCCAATCCCTTTATTCCCTATAGTTCTTTAGCTTTTATGCTATCCATCACATAAACAGCCACCTCTACCCCTTTCTTTCCCACCCTGCCCTCCCTGAACAGAGTATAGCCTGGTAAAGCTGTGTCCCAGTCATGGTTCTCTTTGCACCATGACTCGTTAATGGCAACAATGTCCAGGTCAGCCTCCGCCATAATGGTCTCTAGGTCCAGGATTTTATTTCCCAGACTTTGAGCACTTGCACACATGGCCTTCCAGATTCTGCTACCATCCTACTTGTCAACCCCCCATTTTTCGTTTTGCCTTCTCTCCTTACCCCCTCAATCAATCAATCAATCAAACAATTTTTATTTAACCAGGTGAAGCACTCTTGAGAAAACTCATTGACAAGGTGGGCTTTAGAAGGTTCACATATCATACAAATATATAATTATATAAAAAAAACCCCATAAATTCTCATTTTCCTCTCACTTCATTTCTATCATTTTCTTTTTCTTGTTGTTAAGTGCCCTTGAGGATTTATCTCCCTTAGGGTTTTCTCTACTGATTACTTCAGCTTGTGGGGGGAGGACAGTTTATATCTCTTTGCTTTCTTCTGCCACCCCCCCTCAGCTAGTTTGAATGCTTGCCAATGTAACATTTAAACCCTTCACTGAATACTGCAGTTCCCCTCACAGACGGATGCAGGCCATCTCCCCTGTATAGGATCTTATCTCTCCAGGTGGGATACCATTCCCCAATGTAGCTGAACACCTTCTCTCTGCACCACTCCTTCAACCATAAGTCGAAGCTCCTGGTATGGGGTACCCTGTCCTCCCCCTCATATACAGGCAGCACCTCAGAAAAGGTTACTAAGTGTACTACCTGCATGAGGCCCCTCTGCAAGTCCTGGAACTCCTCCTCCAGTATCCTAGCCTTATCCATAGCCAGATGATTATTCCCTGGGTGGACAATGACATCCAGCTCTCCCTCCCATCCTGCTGCCCTATTAACAATCAGGATCTTCTTTCCATCCCTCCAAGCTGTGGTGCCAGGTAGGCACCTAACCTGCCTTTCCCTCTCCCTTCCTCTCCCTAAATCTATCCACCTCACAGTGGAGTCCCCCACCAAAAGGTGCTTCATCCTTCTCTGGGGTCCTCTTCCACACTCCTTTGGGTCTCCATTACAGAGGACCCCCACATTCTGCTTGGTCACTACTACAGGTGCATCCGTGGAACAGTCCTGCCCCACCAGAGCAGTGTAGGAGTTCTGTAGAGGTAGCATATAGGAAATGTGCCTCTGTCCCACCACTCTCACCCTTCCCAAGCCTACCGTAGTCCAGACATTCCTCCTTCTTGACATCCTTTGAGGTAGCGGTGGCAGACTTCATTGTCCCTAAGTGGGTGAGGAGGCCCCCTGAATCCTAGCCAACTTGGTTGGGAGTCTAGCAACCTCCTCCCTCAGCCCAGAGAGGTACATGCAGATGGAGAAGCACTGCAGTCTCCAGAAGGTCTCCTTGAAAACTGACACCCCACAACCTCTGCACTGCACCACTCCCATCATGATTTCTACTCTGTTACCCCTAGGAAAAATTTGGTCCCTTGCATCATGACCTGTATAGATTTCTAGCTAGCATCTCCCCTCACAGTTTTTTTTAATGAAACCCTTTTGTACCCCTACCCTAGATAAGGTGTTTTACTCTCTCCTGCTTCTAGTCCACCCCGCCTTTCCTTGCAGACCTCCTGCTTCCCTGTTTCCCCCTTGGCTTCCAGCTTTACTCACTCACTGCTGTGGTGCAGAGTGTCCTGCTGCTGGTAGCCTTATTAGGCTAACTCAGGCGGGCAGACTCCGCTGTGATGTCCTTGTCCCATTTTTCCTTAGCGTAAGGGGCTGCTTGATTGCATCTTCCTTTTGAAGCAGTAGGAAGTGGATTGGTGAGTCTGGCAAGTGCCCTGGATTGGCTCCCTGGAGTGCAGCTTCCTTGCTAATTAGCTCCTGCCTGGAGCCTTGTGTTGCTGTGTATCTCCGCTTTGTTTTTGTTGCTGTTTGCTGTTGGTTACAGGTGAGGAAGGCTCTTTATGCTACATGCAGGAGTCCCTCTCAGCCCTGCTTCTCAATCAGTGCTTTGTGAAGCTGAGGAGTGCAAAACCACAGAGTTTTTAAAACCCCTTCCTGTATTTGTTATTTTGGGCAGCACCCTGGATTGGCTCCCTGGAGAACAGGGGGTGTAGCTTCCTAGCTGACTGGCTCCCACCTGGAGCCCTGTGTAGCCACTTAGCTCTGCTCCATGTTTGTTGCTGTTTGCTCTAGGTTGCAGGGGGGAGGGCTCCTTGTGCTATATGCAGGAGTCCATCTCTGCCCTGCTTCTCAATCAGCTCTTTCTGAAACTGAGTAGTGCAAAACCACCGTGTTTTTTTTAAAAATCTTCTTCCTTTCTTTGTTCTTTCAGGCATGCACCCTGAGCTGGCTCCCATAAGAGTAGGGGGCATGGCTTGCATGCTGATTGATTCCTTCCTGGAGCCCTGTGTAGCTGCTTATCTCTGCTCTGCTCCATTTCTGTTGATGTTTGCTATTGGTTGCAGGGGTGGAGGGCTCCTTGTGCTACACACAGGAGTCCCTCTCTGCCTTTCTTCTTGATTGGCACTTCCTTAAGCTGAGGAGTGCAAAAGTACCACAGGGTTTTTAAATCCTCTCCCTTTCTTTGTTCTTTCAAGCAGGCACCCTGGATTGGCTCCCTGGAGAGCAGGTAGTACAGCTTCCTCGCTGACTGGCTCCCACCTGAAGCCCTGTGTTATCACTTATTTCTGCTCCATTTCTGTTGGTGATTGCTGTTAGTTGCGGGGAGGAGGGTTCTTTGTGCGATATGCAGTAGTCCCTCTCTGCCCTGCTTTGACTGGTGTTTCCTCAAGCTGAGAAGGAGTAGTATACATTTGGCAGTTGTGGAATTCAAACCCAGGTCTGCACCTTCTTCTGTTTTGTAGCTCAGTGAACTACTCTTTAGGCTATATTGCTATTGCCTCACCGTACCCCGTCCCCTAGCCCAAACTGGCAGCACCTCTGAAAAGGCCAACTTACCTGCCTACCCCCTAAGCTTCCTTCCAAGCCTTTGGAAGTTGGTCTTAGAAACACCCACCATGATTTGTCAAATGGGCCATGCCTAGGTGCACTAGGACATGTGGCACCTTCTTCATCCCATTTAGTATCCTCTCTATCCTGGTCTTATCCCTTGGGGCTGATGCGCAAGGATGGTATTTGACCTTTCCACTTGCAAGTCCATTGTGGAAGATTGAGCCACAGTTCCTATAGTTAGTTAATCCTCCTCTCTGCCAGTTCTCCATCTTTTCTACTAGCTGCATCCCTCCTTCATAAGTACAGGACTACTCCAGAGAAGGTGTAGTGCATGATGGGGGTTTATGCCCCCCACTTATTTTCTACTTTTTTCCTCACTACTTACTCTCTACTAACCCCTCCTTTTTGTATGCCACCAGCATTGGCCTACCCCTGACAGGGTATAGTGCCCAGTGGTGGTTTACCCCTTCTCTTCTGTTTACCCATACATAGACCTACCCCAAATTGGGTATAGTGCCTGATGGTGGTTTAACCCTACCCTTTTGTTTACCCCTGTGTGACCTACTCCAGATAATGTGTAGTGCCTAATGGTGGTTTACCTTTCTCACTTCTTTCTTACCACTACTAGTACTGTACTACCACTCTCCCTGTACAGGCCTACCCCAGATAATGTCTTGATACTCCTCCGAATCCTGGGAATGACACCAATGGCAAGAAGGTGAAACAAATCATAAGATACTTCTCTACACAAGAGGCTTCACAAATCTAGAAGAGAAGATTAATGAGAGTAAAGCAGACAATCTCTTCTAAGAGGTACTACTCATTCTGTTTACAGACAAAAGTCTTAAAGGGTCTGACAACATAGAGAACAGTATCATCAGCAAATAAATGAACACTTGCTTGGTTGATAACCTCATTAATAGTGTTAATATATATTGTAAATAGCAAAGGTCCTACTATTGAACCCTGTGGTACACCTCTGAGAAGTGTTTTCAGTGCTGACAAATCCCGTTGTGTCTTGATTTGCTGTTGCCTACCTATAAGGTAACATGTAAACCATTTGACAGCAGTGACATCCAGGCCAATACCTTGTAGTATGGTCAGCAGTAGGTCATGGTCTACTGTGTCAAATGCCTTGCTCAGGTCAAGGAATAAGGCACTCACATGAAGTTTAGAGTCTAGTGCCAAGTGCCAGTCATTTGTTACTTTGGTTAAAGCAGATATTATGCTGTTTTTTTCTGAAATCAAACTGAAGGGGGTTAATCATATTACATGAGTCTAAATAGTTTCTGATCTGTGTATTGACTAGTTATTGGAGGAGTTTAGATAGGATGGGTAGGAGAGATATGGGTCTATAATTATGGAGGTCGCTCGGATCACTGGACTGAAAGAGTGGGACTACGTGCACTATTTTCCAAATGGTAGGAAGTTCACTGTGGGCAAGGAACATGTTAAAAAGATGTGTAATGGGAGCAGTCAACCCATGGCGACCTACTTTTAGGAAGTATGGTTCTAATGTATTGGCTCTTGCACTTTTCTGGTGTCCAGGCCCAGTAAGAGGTCTTTAACTTGCTTGAAGGTGATACAGCTGAAAGTGAATTTTAACTCCTGAGCAGAAGCCTTAAAGGCTTTTAGGAGTCAAAATGTTCCTCTTTTGGTGTGAGGAGAGTTGGTAGATGAAATGCAGCAGTCGGTGAATTTGTATGAGGCCATGGTGGAATGTATAGCCACCAGTACTGAAAGGATTAAAGGGGTAGGAGCAGGAATGGAGGGCTCTTTTTCCTGTGTATGGGTGCTGGTATAGCTGTTAGTATATGCAGATACCTCAAAGTAGGTAGGATGCACCGGCAAGCTTAGTACGTGATGGTGTTCAGTGCTGTAAGGGAGATTCCCTAATGTGATTACACAGCAAAATAAGAATAGTTGCATGATGAAGACTTTTCTGCAATAGAATAATTGCATAATGAAGACTTTCCAGTGGAGGGAAATGAGCACACCACTCTTATAAGTTAGGGGGGAAGAGACGACTATACTGTTATGACACAGTCAAGCTGCTAATGAAAGAACTAAGATCCCTCTAGTGGCAGATCTTTATAATCTGCTAATGGGAAACTGGACACTGAAAAAAAAAGGAAATTGACAAACAGCTATCATGTGACTCAAGAGTAGAGGAGACACAAGAAGGGCACAAGGCTGTGGAGGGAGTGCCCAGTCAGGGATCTCCACTGGGGCAGAGGAAGAAAGAATCACAGAAGTCCAGGTAGATGGTAACATGGGGTCTAGTGACCACCACACAGTATGGTCCAACATGGACATAAGGTCGCAGTTGAGTCACACCAAGGCAAGAGTCTTGGATTTTAGGAGGGCAGATTTTGTGAGCATGGAGATACATATCAAAGAAGCCCCAGCAAGGTAGGATGGAAGGGGGGGTTGGGGAGCAGTGGGCACACCTAAAAGGAGCAATTGTGCAGGTGACAAACCAATGCATTAGGCTGAGAAACAAAGGCAAGAGAAGGAAGAAGCCATTGTGTTCACAATAGAGGTAACAGAGAAGAAAAGGATCAAAAAGAGGGCTTTCATGATATATAAGGGGATGCAGAAGGATGAGGTTAGGGAGGTGTACCTAAAGTGTTTGAGAGAAGTGAGGAAAGCTGTCAGGATAGCAAAGGCACAAACAAAGTTAAGCACAGACAGTGAAAAGAGGGGATAAGACATTCTATAGGTACATCAGAGAAAGAAGTATAGGCCTAGTGGTCCTTATCTGCCATCAATTGTCTATGTTTCTATGATAACAAGACCACAGGGGAGTACTGTCTTAAGCTGGCTGGGGAAGATTCAAGAGGCGGTCATTACAGAGAAGGTGGTGGCAAGTTGGAATCAACTCCTATCTGAGGTTGTCAATAAGAAGACAATGGAGGGATTCAATAGAGGTTGGGACAGGGTTGGTGGGATAGTCAGGATTAGCTTGGTGGGAGCAGGGCCCACTGTGGTATCTAGAGTGGGACCATGCAATCAAGCAAACTCTAAAGACCAAATGCCTGCTTCTGTTTGTATGTTTGTAAAAGAAGCAAGCATTTTGGAAAGATGTATTAATATGATAACAGAGAAAACTTTTAAGTGATCATGAGGAGGCAAGGGACATTAGAAGACTCTATTACCAACTTCAGATGTATTGTTTTTCAGGCTTCATGGGCAGTGGGAACGTAAGTTAACTGTTGCTTCTCTAACAACCCCTAATTGGGCAATGGGAAATGTGGTCCTGCTACAGTGGCAGAAGTTAATTCGACATGATATCCCCTGAGATAAGGCAAGCACAGAAAGATGCATGTTATGTGTTGCTGAACAGGAGGTGCAGGTACAAGGTTTATCAAACCTTTAAACAAGCATACCAGTGTGCAAAAGTGTGCGACTCTTACCTAGGGCACAGTGTGCACCCAGAACAACCATACCCACTGTGCGATGTTGAGAATTCTATTATTGAAATTCATGACAAATCATTTATTTTGTAATGATTGTATTTTAACCTCGCATGTGTTAATATTACACCATTGTTTGTGAATTTAATGGCATCAGTTGTTCACTCAGACTGTATGTCACTGATGTTAAGTACAGACTCTACCAGAACCACTTTGCTTGATCAACTCACTTCTTGTTAAATGGCTCATCAGCTGACTGGTTCATCTGGTCATAAGAGTGGTATACAAATGATAGCTTAATAGACCATTAGCCAACCTCCTAATGAAGACTTAACAGTCGATGTGCTTGGGCATCTGGTCTGTACAATGCTGAGGTCCTGTATTGTTTGTGCACCTTTTTCATAGGTTTCCAATAAAAGAATTGTCAGCATTACACAGTGAGCCTAGTTATTCTTGGTGCACTCTATGCTGCTTGATGAGTACAATACTCTTTTGCCTTGTGGTATTCCCCAAGAAAACCTGGAGATACCTAGAAAAACTATCCAAGACTGCCTTAGCTGTAGGAAATATCACAAAAAATAACTTGCCAAATCAACTACTACTAATGTACATGTTAGGGCATATTGCACATAAAAACATCACTGGTAAAGTTGCAGCAAAATTGGGACTGATGTACAGCACATAGTGAGGCAAACTTTGGCAGCAAGGCAGCAGGGTGTACAGCACTCTTAGTTACCTGATAGAGGAGGCTGATATGCCTCCTGCCCAATCAGGACAGTATGAGGAGGAAGTAGAGGGGGAGGGAGGAAGGAAGGAAGGAAGGAAGGAAGGAAGGAAGGAAGGAAGGAAGGAAGGAAGGAAGGAAGGAAGGGAGGGTTGGAGGGAGGGAGGGAGGAAAGGTTGGTTGAGTAAAGAAGTGGCAAGGGGATGGGTCAGGGATAAAGAAGGCCTCAAGTCTCTGTGGTAGGTGATATTTCTAAAGTCCAGAAGCCACCAGGAAAACAAAATGGCTGAATTGCAGTTGTTGATAGCAGAAGAAGAGGTGGACATAGTGGCCATCACAGAGACACAGGCCACAATGAACCACAACTGGGACCTTGCAGTTCCCAGTATAAAATGTATAGGAAAGATAGAGGGACAGAAAGGGGGTGGCTCTGTACTTGAAGGAGGGGATAACCTGCACCATGGAAGAAAAGGGAGAAGGTAGGACAGAAACATTGTGGGCACATGCACAATCCTCTAAGGGGAGGAAACTAAGGATAGAAACATAGAAACATAGAAGTTGTTGGCAGATAAGAGCCATCTGGCCCACCTAGTCCACCCTGCTTGTCCTGTCTATAGCCCCCCTCTAGCACCCTGTAAGTCCTCAGGTAATACCCATGTCTGCCTTGGTGCTAGGATGTCTGTGGTCTACAGGTCACTGTCCAAGGATGAAGAGTTAGACAATGTGATCCCAAATCATGGAAATGGGCAGCAAGGGAAAAATAATGGGAGATTTCAATATACCTGGGGTGGACAGGAAAATCTCAACTTCCTCCTGCTCCAGGAAGCAAGTACTGTTGAATGTGCTCCAGAGTAGGTTCCTGACACAAAGTGTCAAGGAACCCAGTAGGGAGAGGCCATACTAGATCTGGTCCTTTCCAACTGTCAACATGTTCAGGATGTAAAAGTGGAAGTGCCACTTCCAAGAATGGCCCATCACGTGGTGTGGTTCCACCTGGACATGGGCAGAGGGATGATCAGGATCAAGATGGGGGGTTTGTACATCAGTAGGGCTGATGATTGTAGGCTGGGCAACATTCTAGCAGGACACCTTGCAGCAATTAGAAAGAAGATGGAGGTGGAACAGAAATGGGTCACAATAAAGGAGGGACTGATGGAGGGCAGTAGTCAGTGCACCAAAATCAAAAGCAAGAAGTCTAAGGCATAAAAGCCTATCTGGTTTGGCAAAGAGGTGACCAAAGCTTCAAAGGACAATAAGGCAGCCTTGTAGAAATATAAATGTACTCTGAATGAGGAGGATATGGAGAATTACTGTGCTAAAATAAGGGAGGAGACCAGGGCGGTTAGAGAGGCAAAAGCTACAAGCAAAATACAGCTAGCACAGTGAGTAAAAGTGGGTAAGAAAGCATTTTTTCAGTACATGAGGGAGAAGAGGAACATGAAGTATGAGAGCATCAGATTAAAAAAGATGGGGGGTTGGGCAGAGGGTAATGATGAGAAAGTGAAGATATTTAACCAGTATTCCAACTCAGTCTTCACTAAAGAGAAGCATGGACCAGTGCCACAAGGGAGCAGAGAGGTATGACCTGGTAAGAAGGGGTCACAGATGATGTAATACAAGTTGACAGGGTGCATAACAGCATGAGGGCCCTGAAGGCTGATAAATCCCCAAAGCAAGATGGTGTGCAGTCATGGATCCTAAGGGAGCTGGCGGATGTGCTGGAGGGGCCCCTGGCAGACCTGTTTAACACCTCCCTGGAGTTGGGGAGTGTGCTGAGGAACTGTAGAACTGTGCATGTGGTGCCTCTCCTTAAAAGTGGGCCAAGGGATGAACTATGGAATTACAGGCCTGTCAGTCTGACCTCAATAGCGGGTGAAGCTGATAGACACCATCCTGAAGGAAAGATTGATGAGCTTTCTGAAGGAAATTAGGCTCAAGGATGAGAGGCAGCATGGGCTTGTTACGGCAAGGTCCTACCAGACTAATCTAATTAACTTCATTGGCCAGGTGAGCATGACAGTGGACAAGGGCCAGTCAGTTGATGTCCTGTATTTGGACACCAGCAAGGTCTTTGACTCTGTGCTTCATAGGAGATGGGTGAGAAAGCTGGAAGACTTGGGGTGGGGGCTAAACTTGATAGATGACTCAAATGCTGGTTGCCGGACAGAAGCAAAGGTGGTAGTGAATGGGGTTGGATTCTTAGAAGCTAGGTCCATGACCAGTGGGGTCCCACAGGGTTCATTGCTCCATCCAGTGTTGCTTATTGTTTAATATCTTCATCAGGGACATAACAGATAGGATTGAAGGTAAAATTTGCTTGTTCATGGATGACACAAAGCACAGTGAGAGAATGGATATGAATGAGAGGAGACAGGAACTCAAGGAGGACCTGTCTAGGCTAGAGAAGTGGTCTGGCATTTGGCAACTGGGGTTCAATATTAAAAAGTGTATGGTTCTTCCAATGTTGTATCAAACTACAATTGTAACCTTATTTGTCCAATTTTTAAATGCAGTGCTGTTTTTTTTTTTGTAATGTGGAAAATCTGCAATAAAAAATTACAAACTAAAAAAAAAAGTGTAAGATTATATACTCAGGAGCAAATAACACAGGGACCAAATACTTGCTGGGTGGTGTGCAGGTGACCAGATCAGAAGAAAACAACCTAGGATTAATCATCATGAGTGACCTGAAGCACTCTGCACACTGCAAGAGGGCAGCAGCCATGCAAATTGGATGCTGGGCTGCACAGCAAGGAGGACTACCAGCAGAAAGGCAAAGGTCATACTACCACTGTGCAGATCATTGGTGAATGAGCACCTGGAGTACAGTGTGCAGTACTGATGATCTTATCTAAAGAAGTATATTAATCTGCTGGGATCAGTCCAGAGAAGGGCAGCCAAGATGATCCAGTGCTAGCAGGGCAACACCTATGAGGGGAAACTCAGGGGGCTCAACATGTACTACCTTGAGGACAGAAGAGAGAGGAGGTACATGACTTGTGACCTTCAAGTACCTTAAAGTTATAAACAGAATGAGCATGGAGGGCCTCTTCAGCCTTAGTGGGAAAAAATCCACTAGGTGGGCATAGCATAAAGTTGGTATGGGAAAGATTCAGAAGGCAGATGAGGATGCACTTTTTCACTGAAAGGGTTATCACCAAGTGGAACAAGTTGCTGGATGAGGTGGTATCCCAGAAAATGTTGACCAGCTTCAAGAGAGGATGGGACAGAATGAAGGATAAAATTGTAGGTAGAGGAGAGTTGAGTGAGGGGGAGGAAGTAATTGAGGGGGTCATGGGGAAAATGGGGAGGGGTAGGGGTAGGCGAAAGTTGCGTATTCCACTTTCGTAGAACTTCCGTGAAATTTCAGAAATTTCCCTGAAATTTCAGAACTTTAGCCACTGGCAAAACTGGGATTTTCTGTGGATTTTTGCCGAGTTTCGCTGACTTTTTTTGTGAACTGCAGAAAAATGCATATAAACTGCGGACTTTATTCTGTCCACAGATTAACGAACTGTCAGTGAATGAGCACATGCTTGTACAACCATGACAATTCATTGGGCCGCCGGTAGTGGAGGAGAGAGGAGGGCTGCACCATTGATCCACCCTGGGCAGGGTGGGGGAGAGCTGGGTGGTGGTGGATGAACTGTCAGGGTGGGGGTGGGGATCCACTAGACACCAGGAAATTTGGATTAGTTTTTTATAAGGGATCAGGGATGGGGGTCTACTGGACACCAGGGAATACTGGGAATAGAGGGGGATGAGTCGGTGGACTGCCAGCTGTTTTTATATGGATTAAGGAATCCAGGATAGGGAGGGGGGTCTGCTAGACACCAGGGAAATAAAATGCTTTTGGGGCCATGATTGGTGGGTGGGGGGGGTTAGACACCAGGAGGGTCCGAGGGAGGAATTGGATTTATTTATTTATTTACTGGGAGCCCTGATCAGTAGGGGGTGGATTAATGAATTAAACTGCTGTTAAAAAAAAAACCTCAGAACTGATTACCGACAGTGATCCATTTTGTAGATTTTTTCCCTGCAGTTTAATAAATTAACTTGCAGTTTGTTTATTTATTCCACAGTTTAAAGGTGAAATTTCTGTGGAAGCTGTAAGAACTTCAGCAGAAGCAAAATTCACACTTTTACAGAAATTCCGCCAATGTAATTCTTTTTCATACACCCCTAGGGAGGGGGCAGATCCTGTAGTAAACAGAGGGATCTGCACAGATAGACCATAGAGTCTTTATCTACTGGCAAGTTTGTATGTTCATATGTGTGACAGGGTGGAATAGGATCCTGTCCCAGTTGTTATGCAGAAACTGTTTAAATGCAAGGATCTGTTCCGTTTTGTCTTTTCCTGTCTCTTCATCTGTCTGGTTGTGCAACCAAATTTTCCTGTGAGACCTTAGGATTTGATCATCCTGACAGTCTCACAATCCTTTTCCTCTCGCTGACTCTCAGTCTTCCCTTGCTGTCTGACTTTTTCTCCCTTGCATATCTGCTGATATAAAAATATATACAAATCATCATGTGGAAATGTAACAGATATTGGGATCCCTTTGTTTAGAAAATATATAGTATTAATTTTTGAAATGCATATAATGGTGGTTTGAGATGATTGCAAAAAACTATTGGAAACTCGAGAGGTTACCTGCGAACAAATTTTTAAGCCTTTTGCAAAAGAGCTGTAGGAAAGGGGGCATCTGCTCACACATATTGTGTTCCTGCTTTGCACATGCCTGAAACATACAAGAACAGGATGCTTGTTAAGAATGGTGGTTGGAAGGACTTATAAGAAAGCTGAGCTGCAACTGTTAAAGAAGAGAAGAATGGACACAGAGCTGGAAGAAAATCTCAGATGGACTTTTTCTGTTTTTTGGCCTTTGTAAATAGTTATAATGGACAACTTTAATTTTTTATGTTACTGCTAGTGTAAATAAATATTTTTGGTGAATTCTACAACTGCTTCTAGTTTTCCTATGCTTCCTGACCTGTGCCTTGACAACAGATGGTGTCAGCCTAAGTGGGATTTATACCATGCATACTCTAAACCAGGAGTTTTGTGCATGGGTACTGGACCTAGTACCAGGGAAGCACAGAGAAAGGTATGGGTTCTGCAGCAGCAAGTCCAGAAGTAGTTACCAGGAGAATGGCAGCCAAACTAGCACAGGCAGAAGTCCAAGCTGAGATTGTACAGCCAGCACAAGTTATGGGGAAAGAACAGGCAGTTACAGAACCTGAAAGCCTGATGGACTTTTTCAAATGGTGGGCTATACAACAAAAACAGACTGAGAAGCAGAGAGAGAAAAAGAGATTCAATGTTTAAAAGCACAGAGGAGTGAAGAGATGCAGTGATCAGAGCAGCAATGGATGAATGTCTTGTAAGCTATCAATGGCAGAGGATCTTGCACACATCCAGAAAAACAACAAAATGCAAGCAACTTAAAAGCCATTAAACTTACAAAGTTGTGTCCCTTGGATGATATAGAGGCATACCTGACAACTTTTGAAAGAGTTGCCTCAGCCTGCCAATGGCCAAAGCAGCAATGGACAATCAGACTGGTACCCTACCTGACAGGGAAAGCCCAACTTGTCTACAGCAATATGGACACTGCACAGTCAGAAAACTATGATCTGGTGAAAAGCGAAATCCTGAAAAGGTATGATATCTCCGGAGAGACGTATAGGCAGAGATTTAGATCTCTGAAGTACAACTCAGTTGACAATCCTCAAGAAGTCTTCACCCAACTCAGAAAACTCCTGATACAATGGCTCCAACTAGAGAGCAAAACAGTCCCACAGATCATCGATACATTTGCCATGGAGCAATTCATCAACATACTGCCTACAGATATGCAACTTTGGATAAAGGAACACTGACCAGAGAGTGGAGAAAAGGCTGTTTCTATGGTCAATGACTACCAAATGGCCAGACAGATGCCACAGCAGTGAGATAACAGCCAAGCACTGATAAGACACTCTTTTTCCCATTTAAACTCCAAGCCTGATAAGAAATCTGGTGGGGGTAACAAATCTGTGCTGAAAGATGTTATTTGCTATAACTGTAATAAGTCAGGCCACATTGCAAGAAACTACCATAGTAAGGAGAGTGGCACTGGAACAGATTTGTCCCTGGTAAATTGGGGCAAGTGCTTAACAGATGTGAAGGTGGGGGATAAGACTGTGAAGGGACTCATTGATTTGGGAAGTAGACAGACCCTGGTGCATGTTGAAGTGCTGGGAAAACACTCTGCAAAAAGACCAGGTACTGGTGTCATCTGCATCACTGTGACACTCGATACTATCCCACCACCCAAGTGACTCTGACCATTAAGGGTGTGTCGCACCAAATGAAAGTGAGGGTAGTATCTAAGTTACCATACCTCTACCTATGATTATTGGAAATGACTTTCAAGGATTTACTGAGTTAATCAAAGAAGGAGTAAATCCTGATGTTTCTGCAGCTGTGGTGACAAGAGCTCAGGCAAAGAAAATTTCATATGGTGGGGACACTTTTCCTTTCAGTGATTTTGATTCGGACTTGTTTGAGCACAGCTCCAAGATCCAGAAATCCAAGAAAGAAGGACAATGCCTGAAGAAACTGTGGCAACAAATGACTGATGGACATAAGGGGGTTAACATATGAAAATGCTGAAATTAAATTGATAACCGATTGTAATTTTCTTTCAGAGCAAGCTAACAATGTTTCTCTCCAGGGTTATTTTAAGCAGCTGGGGATGAAACCAAAACAGGGTTGACCAATGTTTAAAAAATGTAATGGGTTACTGTACATAGTTTGGGTTAAACCTCAGGCACAGGAACAAACAGAACGCTTGGTTATACCACAGAAGTATAGAATAGGGTTGTTACAGCTAGCACATGATAGTCCTATGGCTGGTCACTCGGGGATGGATCGCACCCTTGCCAGATTGCTGTATAGATTTTTCTGGCCTGGAATTCATGAAGATGTTGCTACCTACTATAATTCCTGTGCTAAGTGTCAGAAAGTAGCCCCAGTCACTAGAAAAGACAAGTGCTCCTGGTGCCTCTACCCTTGATAGATGTGCCTTTTGAGAGAATTGCAATGGATGTGGTTGGTACTTTAGACAAAAGTAAAAAGGGTTTTAGATTTATCCTGGTAGTATGCGACTATGTTACTCAATACCCAGAAGCAGTTCCAATGCGTACTGTCACAGCTTCAGAAATAGCCGAAGAGCTTGCAAAAATGTTCAGCAGAATGGGCATACCTAAAGAAATTATAACTGATCAGGCTAGTAATTTTGGTACTGCATTGCTTAAGGAGCTGCACAGACTACTGGATATCACTGCCACAAGAACTTCCCCCTATCACCCTCAGACAGACAGTCTTGTTGAGTATTTTAACCAAACCCTAAAACGCTTGTTAAAAAGGTTTATAAAAGGGAAGGGAAAGATTGGGACCAATACTTGCCTTACCTACCTTTTGCTTACAGAGAAGTGCCACAGGCATCAACAGGGTTTACACCATTTGAAATGTTGTATGGTAGGCAGCCAAGAGGGCCACTGGATGTGATAAAAGAAACGTGGGAAGATAACCCCACTCAGAAACAATCTATAACTTCTTATATGTGTGCCCTAAGAAAGAAACTGGCAAAATATGTTGAAATTGCCCATAGTAATCAGAAAGAGGCCCCAAACCAGTAGAAGGTATATTATGACCATGGGGTAAAAGAAAGGTTTTTTATAAACAAGGTGAAAAGGTTTTGCTACTGTTACCCACAACAGAAAATAAACTGTTAATGAAGTGGCAAGGGCCTTATAGAGTGTTTAGATGTACTAGTACCGTTAACTATGAGATTGAAACCCCTGACAGGAAAAATCCTACTAAGATATACCATGCTAACCTCCTCAAGAAATGGGTTGAAGAAATGACAAAAGCTGCTGTGCTAGTTTCACCAGACAATGATAAGGAACATATTGATGTAGCTTATGATAGACTGGAACAAACAGTAAATGCCGATGCTGTAAAGGTGAATGTTTCTTTAACCTCAGAACAAACTGCAGACATTCTTACTGTGCTAAAGACATTTAACAGTACTTTTAGCACAGTACCAGGCTGAGCAAAAGGGGTTGAGCATGTTATAGGGACAAGAAGTGCTCGTCATATTAGGCAAAAGACATACAGGTTGCCAGAGCGGTTAAGAGCTAACATGGTTAAGGAAATACAAAAAATGAAAGAACTGATTATCATAGAAGAATTGAGGAGTGCTTGGTCATCTCCAATAGTAATTGTAAACAAAAAAGATGGGGGTGTTAGAATCTGCCTTGAGTTTAGGAAACTTAATCAAGTGTCAGAATTTGACAGTTATCCTATGCCCAGAACAGATGATTTGGTGGACAGACTGGGGACTGCAAAGTATATCAGTACCTTTGATCTCACCAAGGGTCACTGGCAAATACCTGGTTCCATGTCATTATAGCAATCGAGAAACAGCGATTGCTATTATGGTGAGTGTACATCGCTGAAAAATAATTTCAGCGATGCACACTAGCAGTGTACAGAAAAACAGTGCCCAAGACCTACAGGTCTCATTTTTAATTCAAGGGGCTGCACCCCCTACTTATGGATTCACAACTCCAGGGGGTGCATGTCAAGGTGGGTGAAAAACTTGACTAAATGCAACCTGTACCACGCTGGACCAGACCTCGGTACCCCATGCCTCCCAGCCGACCACCCTCCCCATGATGCCAGTGATCCAGCTCGGAGGCTGCTCACTGCAACCCCTCCCACATGCCATCCCTCTCTTGTGTCTCCCCCTGAGGATGCATGTGCATGTGTAAATGCGTGAGTTCCTGTTGCAGTTTTCACTGACCTCAGTATCTGGTTGCCCTCGTCCCTAGGTTGCTGTGATCAGTCGCCAAGCTTGACTTGTTTTTCCAGGAGCTCAATCTCGGTTGCTATGGTCACATACTACCCAAATACCTTTAGCTAAAGAATCCAGAGATAAAACTGCATATGCCTCTCCTGTTGGATTCTATCAGTTCACCACCATGCCCTTTGGTTTACATGGTGCATCAGCCACATTCCAATGGGACATAAATGTAATTTTATTACCTCATTCTGGTTACTGTGCTGCATACCTGGATGATGTTGTGGTGTACAGTACAGACTGGAAAAGCCACCTGGAACACTTACAAGCAGTTATGAAAGCTATCAAAAATGCAGGTCTAACTACTAATCATACCAAATGTGCATTGGGCATGCAGGAAAACAGATATTGGGGCTATTTTTTGGGAAATGGAGAAGTTAAGCCAGAGGTTTCTAAAATAGAAGCTGTAGCTAACAGCCCTGTTCCTAAAGCCAAAAAACATGTCAGTTAATTTTCAGGGCTGGCTGGTTATTATCGGAAATTTGTTCCCAATTTTCTAGAGTTAGCTACTCCCCTCACAGAACCCATGAAAAAATGGTACCCAAATAATGTGAAATGGACCCCAGAGTGTGATGGAGCTTTTCAAGCCATTAAGGCTGCATTATGTTCAGCCCCTGTTCTAAAAAGCCCAGATTTTGAGAAACCATTTTTTGTTACAAACAGATGCATCAGAGGTAGGTCTAGGTGCAGTACTGAGTCAAAATATAGGTGGTACAGAACATCTTATTTTGTACATAAGTAGGAAGTTGCATGACAGAGAGAAAAGGTACTCCACCACTGAAGAGGAATGTTTAGCAGCAAAGTGGGCCATGGAGTCCCTTAAGTTTTATTTACTAGGAACTGACTTTGTACTTATAACATATAACAGCCCACTCTGTTGGCTTAACTAAATAAAAGATAAAAATTCCAGAATCACAAGGTGGTATCTGGCACTGCAGCCATTTAAATTCCCCGTGATACACAAATCTGGTAAAGAGAATAGCAATGCTGATTTTCTGTCAAGATATGGATCAGGGATTGATGGTTCTGAAGGGTGAAAAACAAATGTATGGGTTTGAACTTTACTATTTGCTGTCCTGTCATAGAAAAAATGGATAATGCACATGTGCTTAATTTCTGAAAATAAGCAGCAGATGTTAGTAGAGAATTAATAAAAAGTTATGGAAACCTGTTTGATAAAACAGGTTCCCTCTTAAGGACAGGGTTGTATTTGACAGGGTGGAATAGGACCCTGTCCCAGTTGTTATGGAGAAAGTGTTTAAATGCAAGGATCTGTTCTGTTCAGTCCTTTTCTGTCTCTTGTCTGTCTGGTTGTGTAACCACATTTTCCTGTGAGACCTAGGATTTGATCACCCGGACAGTCTCACAATTATTTGCCTCTCGCTTTCTCTCAGTCTTTCCTTGCTGTGTGTTTCTTTTTCTCCCTTGCATATCTACTGATATAGAAATACATGCAAATCATTATGTGGAAATGTAACTGATATTGGGATCCCTTTGTTTAGAAAATATATAGTGTTAATTTTTGAAATGTATATAATGGTGGCTTAAAATGATTGCAACAAGCTATTGGAAACTCAAGAGGGTACCTGAGTGCACATTTCTAAGCTTTTGCAGAAGAGCTGTGGGAAAGGGAGTCTCAGCTAGAGATCCAGTGAATTTAAAATCTGCAGGCTAAGTGAATACAAAGTGGCCACTTCGTGTTATCATAATGCTACACGAAGTGGCCATTGAGAAGTGCTAACTTCACCGTGTTATTATGACTTTGCATTGTTATTCTGCCTTAATGCGAAATAAGGCAGAATGACAACAATATAGGCACTTTAGGCAGACCCCTCCACACATCACATGGCTTACAGTACTGTAAGTCACATGCTTTAGCCAGGCAGGAAGGAAGTGAGTCATACAAGCAGAAACTTTCACTTTCTCCTTTGCAGAGGTAGAAGGAGGAAGCATTTTGTGTAAGAGAGGAGAGTTTGTTATTTGTTTCTTTCTAGAGCAAATTACGGAAAACCCAAAAGCTTTTTTAAAAGCTAATTCTTTAGTTTTTGCTGTACTGTTTTGTCAGTTATTTTTGGTGACCGATTTCTTTGTTTTATAAGTTTTGTTTTATGTGTGTGTGTGTCTATGTGTGACTGTGTGTGTGTGCATGTGTGTGAGACTGTCAGTGTGTGTGAAGTCACTCATTTCATGATACATCAGAGTGGAGCAGGAAGGAGTGTTTTGTGTGAAGGACCAGGGACATTCTGTGGCCCGTGGCCAGAGGGGAGTGCGCATGTGTAGGCGTCATCATAGCCAGGTGTCATTGGACCACTCCAGACTGTTTGGTCCTGCCTTCCCCTAGAAGCAGCAGCACCACCAGTGCCACTGCCACATCCACCAAGTCCACCACCACCACAACCACCACCACCAGTAGCAGCTGCAGGAGCTCCAGCAGCATCACCTCCTGCTCCACAGCAGCAGGTGGAGTCCCAGGTGCTGTGTGTTGCTGCAGCAGGAGGAGGGCCACAGCAGCAGCTGCTCCACCACTACCCCCACCACTGCCACCAGCACCACCCTCACCACCACCACTACCTGGTTTCCCCCCCACACACCAGTTGACCCCGCCACAATGCCTGCAATGCAGGCCGACATAGCACTGTTGTGGGCTGTGCTGGAGTAAAGTAATGAGAGGGTTGGTGCTGTCCAGCTGCAGGTGGAGCAGATCGAGCAACACCAGCTATAAATAGTGTTGATGCTCCATCTGCTGCTGGAACATCATGGGATCTCCCATTAGCTTTTTTTTCTGCACAGCCCCACCCCCCACTGCTGTAGTGTTTTGCATTTTGTTTATGTTTAATACCAGACAGAGGGAAGACCACACAGTATTAGTTTAAAGGGAAGCAGTCAGCAATAGGAGGTCCTGCTCCCTGCAAGGCTTACCCTCTGGTTAAGCCTTTTAAGCAGTTGCAGTGTTTTTTGTTCATTAACATCTTTTATTTTAATGAAAAAGTCAGTTACCTGGAAGTAGTGGATGCTAGTGGGGGCTCCATTATGTGCAAAGGTGCAACAGCAACGCATCATGCGCCTCAATACAAAAGTATTGAAGTGCATGGCATCTCCGCCACACCTTTCCTTTACACATAATGGAGCCCCCATAGTGTCCACCATCCTTTGGGGTCACTGACTTTTCTTTATTAAAATAAAGTATGTTGAGGTGCAAGAAAAACACTGCAACATACTTAAAAGGCTTAACCGGAGGGTAAGCCTTGCAGGGGGCAGGATGCAGGAGCTCGTGTTGCTCACTGCTTCCCTTTAAATATATACATACGCATACAGTTATACATGCTCCTTATTGCCCTGTTATTATCATCCAGTGCCTCAGTAATGTTTACTTTCTGTTGTGGAGTGGTTGTGGAAAAGCTGGTCTGAGCAGTGCAAGTATGATGTGCTAAATTGCGTGTGTGCAGTCAGTATTGTTTCCTGTGTGTGTGACATCAGACATTGTGCAGCTTCTTGCAAACATATATTGCTGACTTGTTGCAGTGTTTATGATATAAAGAATAGCAAGCAGAATAATATATATTTTATTGTCACCATCATCATCAGCGGACTAAGTGATACGATACTTTTTTCAGAGGTGTCTAGCCAGAGTGCACCTTAGTCACATACTGCACACATGACTTTTAGAAGAGCAGGTGTTTTTTGTGCTATGAACTCTGCAAAGTCATGTGTGCACTGTGAGTGACTGAGGTGCAAAGTGACCTGATACCTCTGAAAAAATATCATATCACTTACTCCGCTGGTGCTGATGGTACAAATAAAATATGCATCATATATTCTTTGTTATCTTTATTCTTGTGATACTGCAACAAGTCACATCATATATATGATTGCACGAAGCTGGACAATGTCTTCACACACAGGAAAGAACAGTGGTGGCACACATGCAGTTTAGCACAATATGCTTGCACTGCTCAGTCATGCTTTTTGCTAAACACTTCAATTCACAAGTCCTGACAAAAAGTAAACATTACTGAGGCTCCAGAAATACTTCTTTTTTTGAAATAGACAGTAAAGAGATTCACCAAGTTACAGTATTGCACCAAATACATTGGTGCCTTACCTCCAGGGGAATCTTTCTTGCTCCACATGTCCTTACATTCCATAGTGCAATATTTTTCTGGCAAAAACATTTGTAATTTCAGTAAACTGGGTCCTGGAGGACTTCCCGTTCTGAAGAGCCGCCCAAGTTCCTCCCCCGCTCTCAGCAATGTTATGACGTCATGCCAGGGAGAGTGCAGGGACAAGCTCCATTTTAGTGAATGGCCAGCAGCTTTCTGAATGTTTCTTTATGTTTTAATGGTCAATTTGTGGAGAAACATGGGCACGTTTCCACAAACAAGACTCTTGTTAGTCGAAATGTGTCCAGAAAATTGCCAAGTGCTGAGGGAGTGAAATGGGAGCGTTACACCACACGCAAAGTCACCCAGAATTTATTGAGCAGTCAGTCATGCATGCAGTGGTCACACAGAGTCCCCAGAATTTTTCTGCATCCCCAAAATGCATATGCCTTGTGTCCAGAAAATTGTCAAGTGCCGAGGAAGTGAAATGGGAGCATTACACCACACACAAAGTCCCCCAGAATTTATTGCATGTGTCAGTCATGCGCTCAGTAGCCACACATAGTCCCCAGAATTTTTTTGCATTTGTGTCCAGAAAGTTTACATACTCTTTGATGATGATGTACTCATGATGCACAGTGTCATACCAAACCATGTGAAGGAGGGATAACATGACATGAATCCATTCAGTGTTCCGTCAGAAATGATGACCGTGAGAGAATTGTTGCTGTTCCAAAGTGTGCTGCAATTCCTGCAAATGCGATGCGATCACCTAAACCAGATGGAAGGGTGCCCTTTGTGTGTACAGTAATAGTAGCCTTGGTGAGTTGAGATATATACTAATATATATATATATATATATATATATATATATATATATATATATATATTGTATTTTCTAGGTGGGGGTTAACATATATAGACATGTACTTATTGTATTGTTTTGTATCACAGGTCACAGATAGTGTTAGTGTACATATTTCAGTGCTTGATGAGAAATTTTTGTGTTGAAATTGGAAATGGAATACTCTCAAGCCAATGAAGGTAAGTATTTTTTTTGGTGGGGGGAAGCATATTTGCAGGTAGGTCTCATTAATGGTTTCTTATTTGGTTACTTCTTCACTGATTTCTTCTGCATCCTTCTTGTGTCTGGTTGGTAATGATGGTCATGGTCATCGATTGAAATGACTTCTGCATGTCTGCCCCAGCCTGGGGGGGATGCTGATGTTGAAGAACTTCTTTGGATAAGGCAACTATGCCACAGCAAAGCATCTGGAAGTTTCCTAAAAAAGAAATGAAGGACTTATTACAACTTGATTGCAGCAGTAACACATTATGTTTAAGCTGTGGCTGTTCCACGGGTATCTGGATTGACACAGCTAGCAAGCTGTCCCACTGCAATCAGCAGATAACAACTTAATTTAGTACCAGGCTGTGTAACAAATACACTGTGTCAGTGTCCCTGCATCTCAACTCAAGTTACATTTCAAAACCACATCTTGTCAATTAACACAACCTGGGTCCAACTTTTTCAACACTGTCATGGCTGCACAGCTGGAAATTTGTATGATATGGTGTAGAAATATTTTTTGTGATGTACACATGTGACTTAGTTGATGAATCCTCAATCAGATTTGTTGCACTCTTATAAAAAAAAAAAAAGGAACAGATGAAATAAAATATATATATATACTTACCAGTATGGATTGGAAATGGATATTCCATAGGTTCCTGTGGACAGTACTGCTGCTGTACCATTGATACTGACTTTCAGCGAAGGAGAGTCATTTGTTGTTAACCTGTAAAAAAAATTAAAATAAGTTTACTGTATGTGTTTGACCATTGCAGCTCAGAAAAGCAACAGAAAACAAAACACACAGCTAAAGGAAGTTGAATAGCATAAAAAACATTAGTACACATACTCACTTTATAGTTTTAATAGTAAGAAGCCTTGTACTTGTACCTGTGGCTGATGGTTGTGGTCTCCTGTTTGACTCCCTCTGCCTTGGCATGGTCAATGTAATGGAAAAACATTGCCAGAATGACACTGGTGGTGGGTGCTGGTGGTCATAGCTGTGGCACATGATGATGACATTCCCTCTGACACCTTCTTGCATCTTGTGGTAATAGCAGTGGCTAACAGCAGTCTTATGGTGGTGGTCCAGGGGGGCACACAAAGTCATTCCCAGTGGTGGCAGTGGGTAACAGCAGCCTTATGGTGGTGGTGGTGGTGGTCCAGGAGGCACACAAAGTCATTCCCTGTGGTGGCAGTGGCAAACAGCAGTCTTATGGTGGTGGTACAGGGGCCAGACTATATTGTGATCTCTGTTACAAATGTAACGTGACATATGGAAGTTGAGTCACTGTAAGTGGGACACTTATTTAACCTTATGAAAAAGAAAACATATATCATACAACAAATGTGACAGCCTTTTAACAACTTAAGTTAAAACCTGCCTGCCAACATTAACCTCATCACCATCATCATCATCATCATAAAGAAAGCTGCCCTCACAGTCATCTATGTCTGAAGTCTGACCACTAGGAAATTCTTTCTCCTTTGTGGCATCATCTACGTCAGTGGTAGGCCGTTTCATGCTGCCACTGCCAGTACCACCAGGATGGTCCATTTCTACATCAACAAAACCATGACTAGGCTGGGGTACGAATACTGAGGCTGCAGTCTGAGCTGGTATGTGCCTCTCATTTATTTTTATGAATGTTAGCAAACAGACATTTGCAGGAGAGAGGTTTGTACAACAATCCTGAACTATTGCACCTGCTGAGCTGAATACCCTCTCAACACTTACACTGGAGGGTGGGTATGTCAGGTACTTCAGTGCCACTGCAGTCAGCTCTGGCCATTCACTGACCTTTCCACTCCAGTATAAAATAGGATCATTAGTTATTGACAGATGCCTGTTTTCAGGCAAATATGACTCAACCATTCTCTGTCCTGCACTAAGTCCAGTGGTTGAAGCATCATCCTGTTCTCCAGAATCATTTATGTCACAAATCCCCACTTGGGACAAAGCCTCCCAAAGTGGGTTGATGCCAACTGCTTTGGGTGACAGACCACCTGGAACTGAGGTCCCCTTCCCCTTACAGGAACAGGATATGCTTGTTACTCCTCCAGGTTCATCTTCAGCCTGATTATGCTGCTGAGGTTTGCTGACCTTGGCACGTGACTTCTGTGCCCCATGAACCAAGCGCACCAGTTGCCCATTGACATTTTTTACCTGTTCAGGCCCTCCCTCCAGTACTGAGACAATTCCATGTTTGTATCGTGGGTCTAGCATTGTTGCTATTGCAAAGTTGTCACTACGCTGAATGCTCAAGATGTGACGATTCTGGTTGAACACTGTCAGCATGTATTTCAGCAACATACTGCTAGCACTGTCTCCAGCAACATCAAGGCTATGCTGTACATTCACCAATGTCTGCCTCAGCACCTACAGCAGTGGAATTGATTGGCTAATGGAGGCAGACTCGCCATTCACTGCCTGTGCAGCATGTTCAAAAGGCCACAAAATTGTTATTACAGAGTCCATGAGGCATCACTGTTCAGTCATCATAGACATGGAGGCCCCGGAACAGTCATGGCTAGTTTGCATGACAAGAAAATCTGAGATGGCTTTGTATTGTTCATACAACCTCTCTGCCATGTATAAAGTGGAGTTCCACCAGGTGACAACTTCCAGCTTCAAGCGGTGCTGAAGGAGGTTGTTTCGGATCTGCAACTGCCAAAGTTGGTCATGGGCCTTTGCAACTCGTGAAAAGTGAGAACAGACACAGCATGCAACTGTCAGCTTTCCTTTACATCAGGGTGCTGCAGAAACTCCTGCATCACAAGATTTAAACAGTGGGCTATGCATGGAACATGAACAAAGCCACCATTTATGGTGCATTTCACCACATTTGACCCATTGTCACTTGCTATGAACCCAGCTCTCAGGGACAGGTGGTTCAGCCACTTGTCAGTTTCCATCAGTACCAAGTCCAACATGTTTTCACCAGTGTGTGAACAGGTCACATTGACATAGCAATCGTTGCATGCTGTCAAATTCTTGGAAGATTGCTACCACGACACTCTACCTAACTGCACTGATTATTCACACTACTAACAGCACAAACAACACCCGGCACCTGCATCCAATGTGCAGTTATACACAAATATGAACTCCCCACTATTTTGCCACTTATCCACATATCCATACTTAAATGGATGAATGGAGAGGAGGACTGTTGAAGGGCATGTCTTATAGAGTCGGACACAGTACGGTACAACTCGGGGACAGCATGGGTCGAAAAGTATGTCCTGGATGGGACTTTCCATTTTGGACAGGCATGTGCAGCAAACCGCCGGAACCCAGAATTCTCCACAAAGGAGAAGGGCCAAAGATCAATTGCCAGTATTTCAGCTACAGCAGCATTAAGTTCACGTGACACTGTATGATTGGGTGGGTACTTCAGCTTATGCGCAAAAATACTCTGTAACGTGGGCTGACTTAAACGTTTTGCACAGGGTGTGATGACAAATGGTTCTGCTTTGTGAATGGCAGGGGGTGGAGTGTGGATGTTTGATGAAGATGGTTGCACGGGTAATGATGACAAACCCACAAATGCTGTTATTTTGCCAAATTTACCAACCGGGGTTGATGTACCACTTGCACTAGACATACTGCATTCACCACCACCACCACCAAAACTGCTAGTCTCACCAGCACTGGACAACATTTCAAAATCATTATGTTCCTCCACCTCATCATGCCTGTAGTAATCCTCTGCTCTTATTTCATCACTACTGTACACATTTAATTTCCTACTTGATTTAACAGTCATAGAAGGGGATAACGTGCTCGTTATGGTTGATAACAAGGGTGAACGCCCCACTGTGGTATTAGTTGCCATGTTGTGCTGGGTCCACAGTGCCATGTGCCTGTTCTTAAGATGTGTATGCTGTCCTCCTCTGCCCAGAAGGCTCCCCTTTTTACCTTGACTCACACGTGCATAGTAAACCTGACAGATTGCAACTGACTCATCATTTTGCATCTTGCACAAAAAATTCCCAAACAAGGGATTGTGATGCTCTTGTTTAACATGTCCCCGACGCTGCCTATTGGATTCTGTTTTTTTAATTCATGAAGTGGGGGTGTGCTATGTGATTTTTCCGCAGGACACACTTGGACTGCAACTGAACACCACAACTACCTATCATTATTACTGGGTGTTCATCATCACCATCAACTGAAACTGGTAAATCACAACTTTTTGGGGATTAATGCAAACAGACCCAGACACAGCCTCCTTGAATTTGTTTTTCTCCAACTCCCAACTGGAGTCACTTACATCATCATCATATTCATCAACATCACCCACATCCACATCATCTGCTTGGATGCTGGCATGTGGACTGCATTTTGCAACCACAGCAACATCATCATCATCATCAGATTCATCATCAACACCACCATCACCTGATATTTTTTCACCACACTGTGAATCACTGCATGGAAAATTCATGACCTGAACTGCAGTGGAAGAAATGTCACATTGTATGCTATGATTGACATGATGATCAGAATCCCTCGTGTTCAGTTACTGGGATGTTACTGGGAAGTATGACATCATCTACACTGCCACTCACTCGCACTGCTTTACACTCCACTATATTTTTGGACACAGTAAACTTGTCAGAAGTGGAACTTGAGGCAGCAATACTCATACCACCACCAGCAACTGCACTAATACCACCAGCTGGGACAACATCATCTCTTCCAACTATGAGTGAAGCGACTGATTGGGCTGTAAAAAACATTGCAGGAGAAATATCTTTCCTCACATCAGCAACGCACTTCTGTGTCTGCATACTACCATGCCCACAGACAATCTTACCACTGGCAGCAGTGCCAAGGCGAGAATGAGCTTTGCTTGCACATCTCTCTGCAGGCATTTTGGGGGATCAACAACAATATTCTAAACAAATTTAGATTTTGGAACAACTGTGGCTTCAGCAACAGATACAGACGCAAAGTCACAAGTTCAATAACAATCTGTAAAAGAATTCCTTTTGCCGGTGGCGGGGGGCACTGACTGCAGATTTTTAAGGCAGTGTAAGCAGCAAAACAAAGGAAAGATACCACAATGGCAGTACGAAAATCACACAGCTGCAGTGGATAGCAGGTTCATACTGCTGTGCCTGCAATTACACTGTGGCACAGTAAAAGGTGTATTATTTGAAGTCATGCACCGCACACACACTCACATGCACACACAATTTGTCTACAAGTAATGCATAGCAAATTGAAAACTTCAGTAATATACCATGTATTTTAAACAACCTGAAATTATGAACTGCTGCAGCAGATCCACACAACACACAAACGGCAAAAAAAGTTCAACAATTACTGACAATATTACTGTGTGTACATTAACACAGTCAGTTATATAACAAAAATATAACCAAAAAACAAAGAACTCTGTATTTCTCCAATGTAAATCTACCTACACCACAGATACACCCCTCCCCAAAGCACACTTTCACTGTCTCTTACTACACAGACTCAGTGTTGTACATTAACTTTCAAATTCCACACACAAACAATAAACGCTCGATGATATGAGCACATGAGGGTTTCCTACAATCGATGAACTAAAGTCTAAGGAAAACAAATTACTCAAAAAGGCTTTTTAACAGCTTTTAGAAGGTTTGAATCACAGAGAGTTCTCAGAGCAGACTGTCTCCTACAGCTTCCTGCATGCTTTACCCCGAACTGAAGCTGTGCAGAACAATATAGAATCCATGTAGCCTGAAATCCCATGAATCACTACAAAATTCACCTTTGGAGCTTAAAAACAAGGCAAAGTGGGGTGAAGTACATTGTTTTCAATGAACTTTGCCTTTAAAATTGGTGGAGCAGTGGTCTGGGAAGGTGGAGTAATGCAAAGTCATTGTTTTCAATGGACTTTGAGTTACCCATCATAACGTGAATTACTGCGCTTCACATTGTGGTGTACTCCATGAATTCGCCTTCACTCTGCGAATCATTTCATGGAGCGAATTGAGCCCACTTCACCCACCACTAGTCTCAGCTCAGGCACACTGTTTTTCTGTCAGGAAATGAGACCTTTTGGGTTGCCCCTATCCCCCAATCATGTACCCCTCATCCTCCCAAGATTGACAGAGGCCGGGGAGTGGCACTGAGGTTGTGAAGCCTAAATGTCACCCCATTCTTCTTTACTGTGGCATGTGAACATGATTACACATGGAATGGGGTGACATTTAGGCTTCACAACCCCAATGACACACCCCGGCATCTGTCAATCTTAGAGGATGGGGGGTACATGAGGGGAGGTAGGGGGCTACCCTAAAGGTCTCATTTCCTGACTTTTTGTGTTTTAACCCTAAATGATGCATTAACACAGTTTTTTTGCATAGAAAATATATATATATATATATACTATATATATATATATATATATATATACACATACACACAGAGTAGGACAACAAAAGAGAAACAAAAGTGAAAAAGTCATACATTAATAGTACATAGGTTAGTTACAATCAGTTTAGAATAATATATGCAGTCATTAACGAGTCATAGGATCACAGTTGTAACAGTACACAACAACATATAACACTGTAGTAGAGATACAAGTCCTACCGTAAAGGATCACAGGT
This sequence comes from Neoceratodus forsteri, assembly GCA_016271365.2. Classification (NCBI taxonomy): domain Eukaryota; kingdom Metazoa; phylum Chordata; order Ceratodontiformes; family Ceratodontidae; genus Neoceratodus; species Neoceratodus forsteri. Next base: position 1,608,991,387 of record CM057449.1, read on the forward strand.
TACCAGGCTAACCTCTGAGAGGTTACTGAGCAAAGTAAGTGGCCTATCTCCATTTGCACTTAAACTGGTTCCCCCAAGAGAGCAGGCTTTGACCCTTTTCTTAATCAAAGCAAGGTTTGGGGAGTTAAACATCTCATATCAGAGGTGAGTTCCACTATGAAGGGGCAACAAATGAGAATGACCTCATATCAGAGCCAGATTGTACCCTAGGGATTTCAAGTAATGGGCTTGCTGAGGAACATAGAAGCCTGGGGCATGTGAACACTCACCAGAATAAATCTGAGCCACAAAAACAGTGCAAATCCCACCAAAATTCTATGGTGTCCACAATACCCCTTCCTCATCGTGAAAGGTATTTCTAAACAAAAATCAAAAATAAATTGTCTTATATACTGTATTAATTACCATTCATTTGCAGCCTTACATACTGTACTGTATACACCCATTGTGTTGATAAAAAACAGTTACACACATTAAGGCCCACAGAGTAACACAATCTCATATATTCCTTTTAAGATGCCTTGTTATACTATGCAAAACATAAATATCATTTCTAAATATCAGTGCTCTTAATTCATCAGTGTAAACCAGAGTTGTTTATTACAAAAGAACAGCAAAAACAGAGAATGTGCTTATGTGTCTTAGATAATTATATTTCTTATTTAAATTGCTGTATACTGTATTCTGGATTGCTGTATATAAGACATAAAAAACTGTTTAGATTCTATCAAATTGTGCTATCAAAAAATGGTGTATCTAGTATTTTAGAAATGGACATTCTGTCCAAATATATTACTACCCGTATTCTCCGTTTATTCTAAGTTTCTCTTCAAAACATAATCCTACTTCCTGTCCCTTTTCTCATTTCAAAGCTTCTGTTCAAACTCCTATATTAGATCAAAAAATGAACCCCTTACATTTAACAAAGTTTAGTCATCACTAGATTATTGCTGCTCTTTGAAACAAAACCCATCTTATGTTCCTTATTTTCCTTTTAAGACTTCTTTTTAGGCATTTAACAGACAAAAAAGACAAAACCCTTTTAGTATTAATGTAACACCATAATCCAGCTGTGGATGCAGACTGTCTACAGTAAAACCAATAGTTCTGAGTGTGTCAGCTTAAATGCTGTGCTCAAAATATTCTTATCTGAACTTTCAGATGTTTCTTTCTAGGCACCTCATCAGATGCATACAGGTGAGTACTGAACTATGTGGCCTGGCTACATTTGAAGATTCCCATTGGGGGGTGCCATTCAAACACAATGATGTCATTGTGCAAACAGATGCTTCTACGTCATTCTTGCATCAGCATAATGATATGAGGGGGTCTCACACCATTACCCCAACCTATCAAGAATTGCTGGCACTCATTAGCAAGCAGCCAAGAGCTGGGAATCAGTGAAAATGCTTCAAATGTGAAAAATACACTAAGCAATATGCTTCTTTCCTGGTTTGAAAGCCTTAATGTAAGTCAAAGCACATTGAGAGAGAACTTGTTTGCAAGGAGCACTGCCCTGCCAGGGAGGTTTTAAAAGGTCAGATTAGTTGGGGGGTGTCAGCACATTATTAAAAACAATCTTCAGGGGAAGATAGTATAATTTAAATAACAGTACAAATGGAGAATTATTGTGATAATATATTTAGACAGAATGACCATTTCAAAAATACTAGATACTCAGTTTTTTTAAATAGCAAAATTTGATGGAATTTGAACAGGCTTTTTATGTCTTATATGCAGCAGTCTGGAATGCAGTATACAGCAATCTGAATAAGAAATATAATTGACTAAGACAAGTTAGGACATTCTTTGTTGTCTGCTGTTTTTTTTTAAATAACCAGCTCTGGTTTACACTGATGAATTAAGAGCACTGATGTTTAGAAATTCTATTTATTTTTTGCATAGTGCAACACGACATCCTAAAAGGAATATATGTGGTTGTGTTACTCTGTGGACCATAAGTTATGAGACTCTTTTATTATCAACACAGTGGGTGTATGTGTAAGGTTGCAGATGAATGGCAATTGATATACTGTATAAGACAATACATTTTTTTATATGTTTAGAAACACCTTCCACCCAGAGGAAAGGGTACTGCAGACACCCCAAAACATTGGTGAGATTTGAGGGTGCTGTTATTGCTTATACCACAAATAAACTTTTTTTTTCTTTTTTTTTTCCCTCTCCAGCCACCCCCCTTTGGGCCAATTGCCCCTGAGGACCTGCACACCTCTCGGCTGCACTGCCTGACTGCATATTGCAGCCACCATAGGGTAACCCAACATGGCCCTTCGTCGGGTGGGTCCTCCTCTTCCAAGGAGAAAGGGCCTGGTGGCCTAGGCATTGGCTCTGGGTGCTGCTGTGGTCAGTCTTAGTGGAGTCTGAGGAGGCACTTGGCCCGGGGCCGCCATCATCCTGGTGGGTGGAGATGCCATGTTTCTGTTTTTCCTCCTGCTTTTCCCCAGATCGTGCTGCCTCTGTGCTTCCCCTGGTCTCCACCAGGGGCCGCTACAGAGCGATGTCTTTCCCTAGCCCACCCCAGGAGAGGAGAGCCATCCTCCAGATGCTCGATCCAGCTCCTACCCTTGCTGACCCTCCAGTACCAGAGTGCATTCCCGAACCCCGGTGGCCAGTTTGATGAGAGGTAAGGAGCCAGCGCCTCAACCCTCTTCGCCACCGGGCCACCACAAATAAACTTTTAATGCTTAGATTTATTCTGGTGAGTAGTCACTTATTCCTGTGGACTTTGCAATTTGTATTTGGCCCTCATAGGAACAGACTACTCCTTGATGTTGTTCTTTTTATGCCTAGGGTATAGCTGCAGGCTCATCTTGCTGTTTGAACACAGATGCTTCCCATTTGGTTTAAAATTAAGTGTACCCTTGAGGCTGGATGAGGCAATGGGTTTCACAAGATTGGAGGATAGGCATAGCACTTGGAATTTTAGTCTTGCATCTAAGGAAAAACTGACTCAGAGCAGCAAACATGGCACAGTGGCAATCTCTAAAGGAAGCACCGGCCACAAGATGCACTACTTTGTTATACAGGGTATTGAAACTGCTTAATTATGATTCATGAAGGGACTGTAGGATGGGGGCCCCATAGAGAAGTGCCAGCTTTAGGGTGCTGTTATCAATGGCAAGGCATGCATCTTTTGAAAGATAGGGGAAAAGCCTGTAGATGAGGCTGAGTTTCTGGTAGACTATTTTGGACAGGGCACCCACATGGAGTACAAGTGTCATGTCCTGGTTGTTAGCATATAGCCTATTGGGATCTGTCATTGTTTTATATAAGTCTATATTGCTAATATTGCTAATAAGAAATATACTGTATGATATACTACGGCTTATGTTAGGGGAAGTTAGCAATAGAAATTTGCCAGGCTTGAAAAACTGCTGACTATGAGAAAAACAAGTCATTTTTCTCAGATGTAGCTATCTCAGGGTTAGGTCTATCTATATTCTGAGATATGTTATGTATGCTGGCCATTGATGACAATGTACAAGGTAAGCGGGAGAGAGATAGTCCAGCTGCAAGCAACAGGAAGCCTTGTAGCAGTCCTGCAGAAACAGCAAATGAATGAACTATTTACAGTATTATGCCATACATGAATAGTTCCCTGTTTGCTGAGAGTGACGGGGAAAGTGAGTAATGGTCTGAGTTGTGGATAAATAGAGGACTTATTTTGGGATCTGAGTGAGCCAGAACTCATGATGCAGAAGGTGAGCCACTGCCGCTGACTCCCAGGATTGGTAATGTATGTACTTTGTCCTGTATATTGCAATGGCTGATAATAAATATGCAATATGTTGATTGTGCTTCTCTCATGATGCCATTACCCACCGAAACTCTTGTACAACACCAACACACTAAGAGTTTCTCATGATTACAATTGGCACTACCTAGATGGGACATCACTGAATGGGCACAAACAGCCTCAGGATAGGAAAGGATAGCAACATAACTATTCCCAGTAAGTATATATTGGTGGAGAGAGGTTTTGAAGCCACGCTGCTGACCAAAAGACACATAGCATGTCCAGTCTAGGTTTTAATTGCAGCTCACTGCAATTCAGCAGTAACTGTAGGTTGGCAGGATAAGGCATGGGATCCTAACTGTGGACTGAGGCACACAGGGTGCCAAGGTACTGCTTGAAACACAGTATAAAATTGTAATCACAATGGAGGAATACATCTCCAAGTTTGTGACCAGCCACTGTGGGGGGGGGGGGGATTTTGCACTGGACTTGAGACATCATCTCAACCCCTGGATGTGGGTCAAGAATAGAGACGCAGTGAAGTTTGAGTACATTGGTGAATTTTTGGCAAAGTTGCCAAATTATACTCCACAGATCACTTTGCAAAGCTGACTTGCTTAATGAAAAATTTATCATTTGTAACTTTGCCTTGCTTTTGGGTTTTTTTAAGCATTGAGAAGTTAGGAATGGCAAATCACTTTACATAATTCAATCCCCAGTGTCTAGTACCCCCCCCACTCCACCTGCTGATTGCTGGCCCCAGTGTAAAATTAATTATTTTTTTAAACTTAATCCCTAGTGTTGAGTGGTTCCCCCACCCACTGATCACTGGCACCAGTGTAAAATTAATTCTTTTTTAAAGTAAATTATTGGTGTCTAGTGGTCTCCCCCAACCATCGATCGCCAGCCACAGTGTAAAATGTATTATTTTTTTTAATAAATCCCTGGTGTCTAGTGGTCCCCCTCACCTGCCAATCGCTGTCCCCAGTGTAAAAATAATTTCCTATTCTTTAAAATCCCTGGTGTCTCTTGGTCCCCCCAACCACCAATCACCAGCCCCAATAAATTCTTATTTATAATTAAATCCTGGGTGTATAGTGGACCCTCACTCTGTCAGGTTGTGCCCCACCACCTCACCCCTCACCCTGACCCCAAGTGGGCTACCAGCATGATTAGCCACCTGACAAAGCTGGAAGGAATGAGCATTTACTTATGTGCTCATTCATTCCAGATCAGTCAGGTAGCCAGCCATGATAGAGAGTGGAGGGCTGCTCTAGTCACCCACTTGGAGTCGGCATGGGGGCACACTAACTGATGGGTTGGGAGGGCTTATAGACACCTGAGATTTAATCATAAGTAAGAATTTATTGGTGCTGGTGATTGGTCAGGGGGGTACCAGTAGATACCAGAGATTTAAAAGAATAAGAAATTATTTTTACACTGAGGCTGGTGACCAGTGGGGGGGGGGGAATAACTAGACACCAGGGATTTAAAAGAATAAGAAATTATTTTTACACTGGGGCCATTGATCGGTGGGTGTGGGGGTCACTAGACACTAGACATTTACTTAAAAAGATAATTAATTTTACACTGGGGCTGGTGGTCAGCAGGTGGGGGGGCATTAGACACCAGGGCCAGTATTCACAAAAAGAATGCAAAGTGGGCACACACATTTTCACTGCACTTCCTGGCTGTGCTGTTGGGCAATGGAGTTATTCACAGTCAGATAGCATGGTGCCCTATCTGACTGTGAATAGGGGCTGGCACTGGCAGCACTAACCCAGGAAAAGCAGTGGCATACCCAGTAGTGCTGCCCCCAAAGCCAGTCAGGAAAATGGTCCTGCAGCCAATAGCTCTCAGGTGCTAAAGTGCAGTTCACAAAAAAGGTCACGCAAATGAGCCCACTGGGAATGTAAGGTGCTAGTGGCCATTAGCATGCCCACTATGGGCTCATTTGCATGGCATTAGTGTTGCATTGTGACTCCCCCCCACTAGCCCATGGCCCATGCAGCCACAGTCCCCGGTAGGCTAGTGGTGCCCTCCCCCCACAATCACCAACCCAATAATAGTAACAAAAAGTTTCCATTGTGTAGTGTCCCATTCCAGTCCCTGATCGAACATCTGAAGTGTTTATCTTCATTTTCCATAGTGTAGTGTTTCACCCCAGTCCCTGATCATCCACCCAAAGTGTTTATCTTCATTTTCCATAGTGTAGTGTCCCAGTCCCCTTCCCAATCACTGACCCTGACTCAGTAAAAAATACCATGAATCCTGGTGGCCCAGTGGTCCTTCCCCCACTTCCCTTATTTCGACCCTGTGAAGTGGTCCAGTTTTGGCAGTTCAGGACTTCACCCAGTAACTGAGATCCCAACCACCCCTCACCCTCAACTCATTCCACAGTTGATACCATCATCATCACATCTGGCTGCCGATAGCTCTTCCAGTGATCGAGTACTGTATAGAGTACAGCACATTGACAGTGATTGACAGGTCACTGTTAATGGGCCATAATCTATACAGTATGCAGTCACTGGGAGAGCAGTCAGCAGCCAGCTGCGGTGGTGAGTGGTGAGCTGTGCTGTTCTCTGGCTGTGGGTCAGGCTGGGGAGAAGCAGGGTGGTCGGACTCTCCATTACTGGGTGGGGGTGTCCACTAGACTGCCATGGAGTTTGGACTGCTTCACAGGGAACGAGGAGGGAGGAGGGACTACTTGACCACCAGGATTTGTGGTAGTTTTTTACAGGGTCAGCAATCAGAGGATGGAAAGGGGGGAGAGACCTTTGGACCACCATGATTCATGGTATTTTTTTACTGATTTGGGGATCAGTGACTGGGGAGGATGGAGGGACACTACATTATGGAAGCTGAGGATAAACACTTTTGGTGGGCTATTGGGGACTGGGGTGGGACACTACACTGACACCAGGGATTTACTTATAAAAAAATTATTTTACACTGGGGCAGTGGATCGGTGGGGTGCCCACTACATATCAGGTAAGTTTTTGCTGCAAAGTGAAGTGTGGAACTTTGCCCATGAAGTTTCACTCTTCACGTTGAACCATGCTCCACAAATGGGGTGAATGTCACAAATTGTGCTTTGCAAATTGTGCACCATTCATGAATTAGTTTACAGAGTGAATTTTGACAGCTTTGCTCATCTCTAGTCAAGAAACAGTTTGAAGGTCTGGACCAGGGAAAAAGACTGAAAGAAAAACAAAGAACAGGTTTTTGTGTACGAGGCTTGTCTATGGCATGCAAAGCATGCGTTACAAAAGTAAAATGTATGAAAGACAATTTGAGCAAAATGAAACAAACCTTGTCAGACAAAGACCAGAACATCCAATCCCTTGTGAACCAGTTGACTAATTTGACAGCAGTCAACAAAGCATTGTATTCCAGCATAAATTATAAACAAATGAGAGGTTTATACAGACTGGGAATGTGTACTGTATGACATGTCACATTTCTATTCTGTCTCCTACTGGCTTTATCAACCAGAATAGACACTTTCTAATGCTCTCCATTGACTTTTCTCTCTGTACTTTCCCCAACACATACACACACACACATATGCACACACACACACACACACACACACACACACACACATTACAGTGCAGAAAAAGCTGGCTTTTTTTGCTCTTAGTGCTGTGTGATGGAGGTTAAATGAATTTTATGTTGTGTCATTCTGTGCTTTATAAATGCTCAGACATCATCATACCACTGTGTGTTTTGTGAATTTGGACTGAGACTTTATTTTTCTACTCTAAGTAGCAAGTAAAAAATGTTCAAGGCTAAGAGTTATGCAATGTTTTGGGAATGTTATCTCAGTAAGTACAGAGAGATTTTTGATGAGAGAGACAGAGAGAGAGTACTGTAATTAAGGGTATGTTTTTGTTCAGCAGTTTATAGCCATTCCTTATACGTGTTTATAGTTGCAATACATTTGTGATGACATGGATGATTTTGATAATAGTGCTAAGTGATTGCCAGCCCAGTGGTGTAGAGGGCTAAGAAGCTGGATGACTTATTTCTCACCATGCCGGTGACCCGTGTTCAGGAACTTACATAGGCCACAGGGGATTGGCCAAGTGGGAGGGCTGAATGAGGATTGAGCAGCTATTGGCAGCTCTCCTCACCCAGATAGGGAAGGTGGTCTCTCTCCTAGGCTTTGACCACCATCATGTGGAAGCATCATGGTGGTGCAGGCAGGACATGGAGATGGGAGCTAGGCCGGGGTTGGCAGAGCAGAATCTCTCTGGCCAAGGCACAGGTGCACACCTCCATGTGCGAGTGATGTCCTTGTCTGGGAACTCCAAGGAATAGTGGGAGAAAAGTGGAAAATTGGGGGCCACAGCTGGATGAAGCCCCCTGCATCAGCTCCGGTGGTGCCTCTGGGTAGTAGGGAGGTACCCAAATGACCTCTGATGCCTGGTGTCAGATGGCCGACACAAGCCACCACCTGCCAGGAAGGATAAATAAAGGATGGAAAAAAAATAGTGCTATGTGAAATTTTGGTTTGAATATTGTTGTCATACTCTGCTTTGTACCTGGGACCATCTAGTCCCTTGAATCGGGTAGGGAAGGATTAACTCTTTTCCACTATTCAGCTTTTGCAGCTTGAAGGAAAAAAACAGAAACAAAAACAGAAGGGTTTCTTTACACATATTTTGCAATTGCCTGTTAACCCCCTTCACACCTGAATTAAATGGAAGTTGGTGCAAAGTGACTCATACGTGTGAGGTGTTTAAAGAAAAATGTATTTTCTGAAAAATACAGTGAGGAGGGTCCAGGCATTGAATGTATTGCCAGGCCCTCCCCCAACACAAGAATTTTCATACAATTGGGCAAACAAAGATATTATATTAGGCTGGATAAACTGATGGCAAGATTATGTTTGTGTGTGAAAAAGGGATTGCATACGTGAAAGACAGTAGGTATGGATTATTTGGAGTCTAAGTTTAAGATGGCAGAATACAGAGAGTATATTCAATGGTGGAGACTTTGGAATTGTTTCATGAGAATGCAGGATGACATGCTAGAATCAGTCTGCACAGTTTATGCATGTGTCTTATGGAAGTACAAAGACGTGTTTTAATGCAAAAGTACAGTAAGGTATGAACTAATGTGATTAACCCTTACCCTATGTACCTACTGAAATCATTCCTTCAATAGCACAAACTCCATGCAGCTGCTAGCCTCCCACAGCTTTCATTGGTTTGAATCTAGAGAAGTGGGAAGCATATACCTACCTGTGAAACCTGTGAACAAAAACAAGAAAGATCTCCTTTGGCTGTTAATGTTTGCTCATTTGAAGTTATTTGTAGGTTTTCCATTTCATTGGCCCATTTATGTCATCTCCATTGCAGAGGAGTCTCAACTCTTGGTATATCCCTATTGTGTAATCAAAGTTTTTTTTTTTTTTTTTTTTGTTTTGTTTTTTTTTTTCTTGTACCATACTGCTTGTTAAGCATAGGAGGTTTAGAGGTTTATTTTTGTCTCTTTTTCAAAAGGGGGGGGGGGCACATTTCCAAAAGAGGCACATTCAAACTAAACTGTCTCATTATAGGTTTATCTGACAACCCTGAGTTCTCAGCAGCTGCTTGAACAGAACCACTGGCTGAAATCCAGTCCACAGACAGAAAGGATTTTATTGTGTTCAGAGCCTTAATTGAACAGGAAAATGAAGTTTATATGTTGAAATTAACCTGTTCATTTCTGCATTTTAAGCTTTTAACATTTTATCAATGAATGTAATTCCCTAGTGTTATTAGTCATATGTGGTCCGTGGCACTTTGTATGGGGGAGAGGTCTGACTTTTGGGAAGGCTTGCAGTCACTGTCCCTCTACTGTACTTTGTTTATCTGGTGATTTCTGCAGTCTGTCAATTTTCTGTTTAATGGTTTAAATGGTTAAAGCCCACTCTGAAATAGGTTCTGGTGGCAAAGGCAATGCCAAGTCAATCTCCTTGTGAAATGAGCAAAGAGCTTGGGGGGTGGAGACATGAACATTCCATGCACCTCCATAACCTTTGACAAGTGTCTCAGAAAAACAAACCAAGCCCATTCAACTGCTTTATGGCAGTAGCTGAATCATATAGTTTAACTGTTTAAAAAGCATAAAAGAAATTGCAATTGTCATCCAGAGACTGAAATTCTGCTGTATGCAGATCCAGGAACTTATTTCTTCAGTACCTGATGTGAAGATGGGAGGCCATCAGGGGGCAAACAAAACCATTTTGAAAATGCAGACAGTTGGGTGGTGGTCAGATACAGGAAAATAAAAAGAGGGAGACATACACAGATACTATGAGACCTACATTGTGTGTGATCCAAGTAGCCACTGAGAAGTGATTTCATGTAAATCAATTAAAACTGTATAAAGATCAGAACAAACCTACCAATGAAGGGATGGGGAAACCAAAGCTCTCCTCTCCACTTATTTTGTCTTTCAGAAATTAAGCAATATGTGGCTGGCAGCCACAGGACTCCAGGTGACATTGCACCAGTGAGTAGTACCAGTGGGTGGTGGGATTCAATTCTATTATCTGTCACCTACATTTCATCCATCATGGCACGTTTGATGTTATGGCAGCATATGTTGGACAATCATAGACCATCTGTGAGTGCCTTGCTGGCTCAAACTCAAGAGATACCACCTGTATTGAACAATATTACCAGGAGCACATACATCTGTTGACCAATCCAGTGCACAAATTCAATGCAGGCATTTATATAAGTGACTGCTATAGAGCCAGAAACAACCAAAAACCCAGAGCATGAAATGGTGACACAGATCATATTTAGGTTCCTTAGACTGCCACTACTGGTTCCCAACATTACGCACTCACCTGCATGTGAGACTGTTGTAGAGACTGAACTGTGCCCTGAAAGTGGTACTGGGCCCATTTGGTTTGAATGCTACTTCTATCCCAGAGACTTTATTGAATAATGTACAGTTTATGTATATACATGTTGTTTTTAATGTTTTACATTAGGATGTGATGTAATATGGGCCTTGTGTGGGAAAAAAAGTATCTTTGTTTATATTTCTTCACCTTTACTGCTGATTGCACTCATCAGGCAAAAGTTGCTGATATTCTGTACTGGGAAAGTTTGGACATATTCCTGAGATTTTGAAGTTTTCTAATCTGGACATGACTGAACATAGTCATTCTTGTGCTTATACTAATGTATGTTAATTATATAATGCTTTTCTTTTGGACATGTTAGCTTCATATCATGCTAGAGCCCAAGATCCCATAGCTATGCAAGAAAGGAGACCCCAAGATGGAGTCTTCTGTACCGGACAGGTTAGAGACCTGGAAGGACTTACTGGCACCATCACAGGCCTATATGCATCTGCCTTGTCCATATGGAATAAGGATGACATGGAAACCATACAGTGGCATGAACAGTATTTTGAACTTCAAGGAAGCTAAGTATGTGTGCACACAGGCAGACTATGTGGTCTGTAGTCCTTTATCTGTCATCAGCATCTATGTATCTATGTAATAACATCTATGTACTGTAAAATGCAGATAAGGTTACCAAACCTATGATACATGGGATTAACGGCTTAGTACAAAAGGAAGAAACATTTACTGTATATAATATGCAAGATATTGCATGTTTGTTTTCTGAAACACAAACTAAGATCAAGGCATTAGTTGCAAAAAATCTATAAAGGCCTGGCACAAACATATAGGTAGAGAAGTAATGTGCTCAGCCTATGGGAACTATGTTCCCACACTGATCTGTAATTTCCTCAGAGATGTGGAATCAGGCCATTTCCCTGACCTCATCTCTGATAATTATTTAACCAAATGGTATTGTTCAGCATGTGTAGACAGGTCACAAAACATCCACACAAAGTGTGTTGATGCCTGCCAAAAAGTTTACTTTTGTGACATCTATAATGTATGTTAGCTTGCACTCCAACCAGCAAAAATACTACACCACAGGGTACTAATCTAGACAGGATATGCTGTGAATATCTTTCACTTTTTCTTTACTAGTATTTGACCCCACTGAGGCTGTTTTTGACAAACTAGCCATGGTCCATTATGTGGGTTACTTGGAAACTGAAATTTATAAAGAGAAGGTGGACACCCATTCCTTAGTAGTATATAACCCCATTATGGCCCAGTGGCAGGCCCCACATACAGCTTGTTGCTCAGTAAGTGGACATCACTACATATGTCGCTATGCTGTCTTTGATGTGGTAACATCTGTGTGCAGCCTTGATGGAGGTATTCAGCAAAACATAAGCATCCTGTCAACCAAAATGGCACCTGTGCAGTGCTGCTGACAAAATGGCACCTTCTGATGGTCAGAGTTACATACAACATGGCTGGTCACACTAGCGTGCCCGGTAACTATTCAAAATTTTGGTTCACATCCACTGCTTGCACTGCCATTGGTCAGACGGTTATCCTACCAGTACTACTTCATCAGCAACAATATATTCTCTGTGAACCTGGTCATTAAAATTATGTCATAAAATATATTATCGCCTTCAATGTGCATATTTCTCCTCTTTCCCTAGACTCGAAATTCTTGCTTTATGGTAAAGATGAACATATGATTAGAAATATTGAACTTGCTCAACTATCTTTAAATATTTTATTACATGACAGTGACTTTGATCTCTTAATTTTGAATACATGGATAGAAATTAGCTTCAAATTGTCAATTATGTTACAAGCTATTTTAATGCTTATTATATTCACAATGCTATGTTGCCTTAGACAGCTTTTAAGAAACCATTATAAGGAATTGAAAATGTTAAAGTATGCTCATGTTTTACACTCTGCATAACATGACAGCTAATTGTCTTGTGATGCCACTTTTCAACAGTACTTTGTACTTTGTTAGGGTATCAACAGGGGGACTGTTAGCATATAGCTTAAAGGGATCTACCATTGTTTTATATAAGAATCTATTGCTAGTATTGCTAATTAGAAATGCATTATATACCATGGCTTATGTTAGGGGAAGTCAGCAATAGAAATTTACCAGGCTTGCAAAATGTCTGACTATGATATGTTGCATGTCAGGGTTATGCCTATCTATATACTGAGGGAAATCAAGAAGAAAAACAATGTCTGTTATGTTTGTTGGCCATGACTGATAATGTACAAGGTTAGCAGGAGAGAGATAGCCCAGCTATAGACAACAGGAAGCCTTGTAGCAGTCCTGTTGAAACAGCAAAAGAATGTACTATGTATTATGCCACATATGGATAGTTCCCTGTTTGCTGAGAGTGATGAGGAAAGTGAGTAATAGTTTGAGTTGTAGATAAATACAGGACTTATTTTGGGGTCTCAGTGAGCCAAAATCCATTATGGAGATGGTGGTCCACTGCTGCTGACTCCCAGGACTTGGTAATTTATGTACTTTGTCCTGTATATTGCTATGACTGATAATAAATATGTAATACACTGATTGTGCTTCTCTCATGATGTCATTACCCACTGAAACTGTAGGGCAACACCAACATACCAAGAGTTTCTCATTATTACATGGTGAAACAAAACCCCAAGGTATTTTACTGAACACACCATCTCTAGGTGCATTCCACCAAGAGTGGACAACCTGAATAAGTATTGTCTCTCAGTGCCTAGTCTCCTGGGTCCAAAAAGCATGGATTTAGTCTGTTTTACATTCAGAATAAGTTTGTTTGTCAAAACCCATGTTTCCAGCTTTTGGACATCACTCTCCAGATTCTTGTTTATCCAGCCAGTGTCTACAGCAGATTTGTACATAACAGAATCATCTGCGTAGAGTTTCAGTATGGCCCCATCCAATTTTGGGGCAAATCATTAATAAACAGTGAAGAGGAGGGGATCCATAATTGAACCTTGCAGTACACCATCTGTTATTACTTATGGTCTGATACCCCACCTTGCAACTTGACACTTTGTTTTTAGTTAATTAGGTAGTTGATAAAACAGGGACAGGCAAGGTTATCCAGTCCCACAGTCTTTAGTTTGGTAAGCAGTAGTTTGTGGTTTACCAGGTCAAACGTCTTGAGAAGGTTGATAAAAACTGTCCTTGTAACCACACCATTCACCATGGCATTTAGGATGTCTGAGGTCACTCACACCAGTGCAGTGTCATCACCATAGTTTCCCCACCCCACCTCGCCTATGTAGCACCCACCTCTCTCCTCCTCCAGGGTCTCAGCAAAGTTTTATAAATAAATATAACCATCCCCCATCCCAGTCAAAGCACTGCAACCCACAACGCCCACAATCCAGTCAAATAAATAAGGAGTTCCTCCTCCCCACTACCCTCTGGCATAATCCCCTTATCCCTCCACTCATAGAAGTATAGAGACAGAATTTGCCAGCTGATAAGGACCATTTGGTCCTCCTAGTCTGCACTTTTCTCCCGGCCTACAGTCTCACCACAGATCCTACTTGATCTCCAGTCCATTATCCTTCCCTTTTTGGTTTCCCATAAGATTCCCTTGTGCCTAACCTATGCATTCTTGAACTCCTCTACTCTTTTTACCTCCACCACCTCTGCTGGAAGGCTGTTCCAAGAATATACCACTCTTTGTATGAAGAAGTACTTCTTCACATGTCTCCAGAATCTATCCCCCTCCAACTTCATATGCAGTGGAGTCAGCCACAATGAGGCATATTAACTTGTAATAATGATATGTCACAAAATATTGCATGACAAAAGAGCTTAATTTGTCATTGACTTACAATTGCCTCTGAAGTAAACTACATCATTCTGTGATATTCTGCAGCATTTCAGTGTTTCATCCTGGCTGTCACATCTGTAATGTCCCTTTATTCTTGAGCACTTTTTAACAATATGTCCCTTCTGTATATTATTTACCCCCTTTAGGTGTTTAATAGTCTCTAGCATAGCACCCTTTTCCTTCTTTTTTTTTGCAAATTGAACAAACTTTATTTGAAAATACAGAAATACAGAATTAACAAGAATCTCAGGAACAATATCAAGAGAGTGACTGAAACACTCCATGTAGACTTAAACAGATGAAATAAGAATGAGCAGGCAAAACTATAACACTATGATACAGAAAACACTATACACATTCTACATCTAATTCCAATTCACTACTACCCCGCTACCCCCACCCAACCCTCCCAACCACCACTAGAGACTGCCACATCCAAAATAGAACACTAGCTGAAGAAAACAACCCAAATACTTACAAGTAAAGGAAAAAGAGGTTTACTTATTTATTTTATTTATTTCAGTACTTGGAAAACCATTTGAGCTCAGAGCTCTTTACATAGGTTCCACGTCAGGACATTTCAGCACAACAGATAGGTGAAATTATAGAAAGGATTGCAAAAATATAAAGGTAAACAAACAGGATTATATATCTAACACAGTACAAGTCACAGGAAAACAGACAATTTACAGTGCCCAACCGTAAAACCAGTCAGTCGTCAGCAAACAAGAGGTTGTGTGGAGCGTTGCTAATTGCTAAAGAGAAAAAGAAAAAAGGGGGTGAAGGGGAGGAGCCCAACTGCAATGTGCAAAAGGAGAGCGTAATATCAGTATAGCAGTAGGGATCGGAGGGAAGTGACTAGACTGGAGACAGAGAGAGAGGGTGCTAGGTGTGTGGGGGGAGCAGGAGGGCCTACTCAGGGGAGGGCAGGGGATGGAAGTAGTGACTGGGGGGAGGAAAGGTGGTGCTAGTGATGGCAGACACATTGAGATTCACATATCATAAGGAGCTTCAAGTTCATTTTGAAAGTACCCAGTGTGGGCAGGTGCGCTATGTTCTTCTGGAGGGAGTTGAACCACAGTGGTGCAAGGAAAGCAAAGAACCTTTGTCCTTGAGATGTTCAACATTTTGGAGTTAAGAAGGACTGGTGTTTGGAGTTACGGGTGTGCTGTGGATTATTGCTGGGAACCAGAAGTTGTTTGACCCCTGTCAGTAGCTGACCAAGACAGATCTTTCTGGCCAGGAGGCAGGATTGATATTTTAGTCGGCCATTGAGCATGAGCCAGTGTGCCCTGGCATAGAGATCTCAGGTGTGAGTCAGTCGGTGAGCACCTAAGGTGAGCCGGCAGACTTTGTTGAGTGCAGTTTTTATGCACTGGAGAGCAGTATCTGTGGCAGAACCATATATAGGCAGCCCATAGTCCACCAGGTACTCACAGAACTGTAAACAGCTATGCTGAGGGTGTCAGGGGAAAGGCTATGCTTGTGACGATAAAGTAGCCCTATGCACTTGTTGATAGCTTTGGCCATGTTGTCAGTGTGGAGAGTATAGGAGAGCAAGTTGTCAATAGTAATACCGAGGTATTTAAAGTGTTGAACAAGTTCAAGGGAAACCCCGCCACAATTGCATATTGATAGTGGGTAGTTTTTGTGTTTGTTTAGAGAGCTGGAAAACAGCATGGTTTTTGTTTTCTTGTAGTTCATTATCAATGTATGATCTTTGAACCACGTCTCTATACTGGTGAAGTCACTCTGTAGTTGCTGCTCAAGGGCACTAGGGTATGAGCCATTTGAGAAGACAACTGCATTATCTGCATAAAGGAGGATGAAGCCTTGATTGGCTTGAGGGAGGCAATTCAAGAATAAGCTAAATAAAAGGGAACCCAGTATTGACCCCTGTGGAACACCTGAGCAGACAGGTTTGCTGTCTGAGAGGACATTAACTATCCTGACTTGTTAGGAGTGGCAGTGCAGGTAACTGTGGAACCATGCAACTGCCTCAGGGGCAAGGCCTGTAGCAGTGAGTTGGTCAACTAGGAGGGCATTATTGACTGTATCGGAAGTCTTTGTCAAGCACGCTATCAGTGTCAGAAGCCCCAAACACTGCTGACCAGTCAGCATTGAGGAGATCGGCTTTAAAGTGACCCATGTGACCAGGCTTGAGGACCCTGTTGGCGACTGTTCTTAGAGGGGGTTTTGTGAAATTATTAGCCCAACTGAACATGACGGGATTAGTCACTAATTTCATCTGGGGGGGACAGAGGTGTTGGAAATATGCTCAGGTCAGTTCATGAGTACCCAGTCAAGCAGAGTACTAGTGCCCATTCTATAATTGGTCCTAGTGGGGGCTTCAATAAACTGTGTAACGTGAACAGCCTGAAATGCATTTTTGAAGTGGTTAGCTTCAGAGGCAAGTCAATTAATATTGAAATCACCAAGACGTATAACCTCGGAGCTTAGGATCAGGCTTCCAAGGCAGTCTATGACAGCTTGGAGACCTTGGGCCAAGTTCTTTGGTGGGATGTAGACTGAAAACAGCGTATATGTTTTGTTATGGGCCCCAAGAAGGACCTTAATGGCAAGGGCCTGGGAGAACAGCCCTAGGCTGGGTAAATTTAGGACTATGCCCTGTATGCTATCCTTAAAGAAGAGTGCACAGCCACCACCTCTTTTAGATACTCGATCTTGCCTAAAAATTGTGTAACCCAGTAGACTGATGGCACCATCGGGGATACTGGGAGAGAGCCATGTCTCGCCAACTGACAGCACATCAGGATTATAGAGGGCTACCCAGACTTATAGATTATCAAACTTTGCTGCCAGGCTGCGGATGTTTAGGGATGCAAATGATAACGTGCCTGGTTTCTGGGCAATCATACCCTGATTTTGAGGGGGACCAGCATTGGGGTGGATGTTGCCTGAGAGAAGTAGCAACAAGAGGGCTACTCTAACCAAATAACTTTCAAAGTATTTGGTGTTAGCTTTGTGCTGCCTTCTTGAGTTTATTCTAATGGTGTGCTTGTCAGAGAATGAGGGCAGTCTGAGCAGGAGTGTGGGAGGAAGAACCCATGGCTGAGCACACTGAGTTCTGGACCAGGCATGCTAGGGTGTGTTGTCAGGCCTGCAAGTGGCTGGTTGGTCAGAGCCAAGCACCGATGTTATGGTGCAGTAAGTATTACCATAGGTATGCTCAGTGATAAGGAGGGTAGGCAGTTTAGGGTCATTGCATGGCGGCCTTGAGAGCATACAGAGAGTGGTCAGAAGAATATAAAAAGGCATTAATCTGGTTACCGAAGTCATGATTGGTGGGGGGGGGGAGTCTAAGATTAATACTACTGTAGAAAAATGCAAGGACTAAAAGGCTGATAAAGATAAGGCAACAGCAATGTTTGTTAAATTTGAGCATGTGAGAGGATCACCCCTTTAAGAAGTTGTAGGAAATGAGAGCCCCTTTAAGAAGTTGCTGTAATTGACTAGTATGAGGCCTCAGGGTGTGGGGATCACTGGGGAAGTAAATTTAATAAAGATAGGAGGGGGTGGAGGGGTGGGTAAAAAAATCTGTCCAGAGAGTAGTACAGCAAGGCAGTGACTGAGCTGTGATTTGAAAAAGCTGCCTTGGGTGCTTGCTTTCTCAATGGGGATCTGCAGTACCCAATCGGGAAGCAGCCACAGTCCCCAGGAGCTAGTCCAATTATGGGGATCGAAGCCTGGAAGCTCTGAGCTAGCTCAATAATACATAAAGTGGATCCCAAATGTTCTTGCACCTATCAAGATGATCCATCATAGATACATAGACACTGTCAGCAGATAAGGGCCTATGGCCCACCCCAGTCTGCCCATTTGAGCTTGTAAGTTCCCTTTATGTTTTTCTAGAAGTCTGTTGCCCCTTACCCCTGACCTCCAGAATTCACTTATGTGTATCACATGCATTCTTAAATCCCATGATTATTTCAGCCCCCCCAACTTCCTCTGGTAGGGTGCTCCACTTGTCCATCACCTTTTCTGTGAAGAAATTCTTCCGCATGTTTCCTCTGAATCACCCTCCCTCCAACTTCATCCCATGCCCTCTAGTCATGGAACATCTTTTTCACTGGAAAATAGTGTATTCCTGCACCCTGCTCCTCCCTGTAAGGTTCTTTTATGTGTCTACCATATCCCGTCTCTCCCATCTCTCCTCCAGGGAGTAAATATTCAAGTCCTTCAGCCTGTCCTCAGAGGACTTGTGATGCAATCCCTGTACCATCTTTTTTGCCCTCCTCTGAACCTTCTCTATGCTATGTTCTTGCGTAGATAAGGTCTCCAGAATTGTACACTGTACTCAAGATGGGGCCTCACTAGTGTCTCATATAGTGGAATAATGATCTCCCTTTTCCTGCTGGTGATGCCCCTGCTTATGCATCCCAGCATCATATTCCCTTTACCTGTTGCCTTGTCTCACTGTTTCCCTAACATGAGGTTATATGAGATAATAACCCCAAGGTCCCTTTCCTGCTTGGTGCATGCTATATCCTCACCCCCCCCAAATGATATGTTGTTCCAGGGTTTTTGTTCCCATATGCATTATCTTGCACTTCTCTGCATTGAGTTTCAATTGCCAAGCCCTTGACCATTCTTCAAGCTTCTGCAGGTCCATCCTTATTCTGTCTACACCTTCTGGCATTTCCACTCTGTTACAGAGCTTCTTGTCATCAGCGAACAGGGAAATTCTGCCTTCTACGTCCTTTGCAATGTCATTGATGAAGATGTTGAATAGGACCTGTCCAAGCACTGATCCCTGTGGTACCCCACTGGTCACACTTCCCTCTGTGGAGTGACAGCCATTTTTGACCACCCTCTGTGTCCTGCTGCCCAGCCAATTACCCACTTACCACACTACTGTCCTGCCCACTCCCATATTCCCCAGTTTGTTTAACTGCCTTCTATGTGGCACAGTGTCAAAGGCCTTGCTGAAGTCCAGATGGGCCACATCCACTGTCCTCCCCTGATCTACCTCCCTTGTCACCCTGTCAAAAAATTCAATGAGGTTGGTCTGGCATGACCTCCCCCAGTGAAACCAAGTTGCCTTGGGTCATGCAGTCCATTGGCAACCAGATGTTCCACCAATCTCTTCTTCAGTAGTGCTTCCATGATCTTCCCCACTACCAAGGTCAGGCTGACTGGTCTGAATTTCCCTGCTTCCTCTTTGTTCTGCTTTTGTATAAGGGGACTACATCTGCTGTCCTCCTGTCTTTGGGTACCTCCACTGTTTCCAGTGATTGGCTAAACAGGATTGCCAGAGGTACAGCCACCACCTCTCTTAATTCCTTTAGGACCCTGGGGTGCACCCCATCTGGACCCATTGCTTTACTGTCTCTTATTCCTTCCAGATCCTTGAGGGCCCTCTCCCCCCTGTAAAGGGACTTGTGTCAATTTCTGCACCATTCCTACCCCTTGTACTCCTTTCTGGCCCATTTCCCTCCTCTTCCTCAGTAAAGACTAAGCAGAAATATCTGTTCAGTATGTCAGCTTTACTGTTGTCATCCTCCATGCGGACCCCATCCTCCCTCTTTAGCATCACCATCCCTCCCTTTGCCCTTCACTTATGTACCTGGAAAAGGTTTTGTCCCCTCTACCCACTGATTTTGCTATATGCTCTTCTGTCTGAGTTTTGGATTCCCTTACTGACATCCCTGCCTCCCTTTGCTTCTCCTTGTACTTCTCCCTTTTCCCTTCTGTCTGCGTCTTTTTGTATTGCCTGAATGTGATCTTTTTGGCTTTCACTTTCTCCGCTACCTCCTTGGAAAACCATAATGGCCTCCTCTTCCTTTTCCCCTTGCTAACCTGCTTAATGCAAAATTATGTTGCTCTTGCAATCCCTGTTTTAAATATTGCCCACTGTTCCTTCACCTCTGATTCCCTCCCCCATTCCCATTAGTGCCTCTTTCAAGCATCACCCCATTTTCCCAAAGTCTTCCCTCCTAAAATCCATGATACATGTTTTTGTGTGGTTTAGTTCTGCTTCTTCTGTGATTTCAAACCACAGAGACCTGTGGTTATTGTTCCCCAGGTGCTCACCCACTGTTACTCCTATCACACTGTCCCCATTTGTGAGCATGAAATCCAGTATTGCCTTCTGCCGAGTCTGTTCCATGACCAGTTGCTAAAGGAAGACACCTTGAAGGGAGTCCAGGATAAATCTGCTCCTGGTTGATGCTGCTGATGGGAAGCTCCTGTCCACATCTGGAATATTGAAGTCAACAACCAGCACCACCTTCCTGTTGTCTGTCATTCTTTGGATGGCTAGCATCAAGTCCCTATCTGTTTCTTCCTCTTGGGCTGGTGGTCTGTAGATCACCCCTGTGTGGATGGCTGACCCCAATTTCCTTTGCAGCTTAACCCACAGTATTTCACCCCCATTTTGTTCCTCCAGGATATCTGTGGCCTTTGTGCCATCATTCACATAGAGTGCCACTCCTCCTCCTCCCTTCCTGCCTGTCCTGTCTCTTCTGAATATGTTTTAGCCGAGTATGGCCATCTCCCAGTCATGGTTATCATTACACCAGGTCTCTGTGATGGCCACAATGTCTAGGTCCAACTTCACTATGGCAGCCCCCAGATCCTCAACCTTGTTGCTAGGGGTCCTGGCATTGGCACACATGGCTTTCCATGATGTGAACTCCCTGGACTGTTTAGCAGTTCTACTCCAACCCCCTCCCTGGTTGTCCTGTATCCCTGGTTCTCCCTGCTGCCTGTCCTTCAGTGGAATTTTTCCCCCTTTCTGGCTACCAACCACTTGGGTGCTTATCTCCATCTTTTGCACACTGCTTTGTATATATATCTCCTCTTCCTGTTCACTGTTTCCACTGCTAGCTGTGGGGGGTGGGCAATTAGATTCCCTCCTTGCTGTCCTGTCAACCCCCTTGGCTAGTTTAAATGCTTGTCCATGTAGCATTTAAACTTATCATTGAGTGCTTGGATTCCCCTCCAGGACGGATGCAGATCATCAGGCTTGAACAAGACCCCTTCCCTCCAGGTGGGTCCCCAGTCACTAATGAATCCAAGCCCTTCCTTGCAGCACCAGTTCTTCAACCATAAGTTAATGTTCCTGGTGCATGCGCCCCTACACTCTCCCATGCCTTTCACAGGTAGTACTTCCAAGAAGGTGACAGAAGTAGCCACTTGCTTGAGACCCCTCTCCAATTTCCTTAACTCTTGCTGAACTTCCTTAGGCTGCCCATTTGCCAGGTCATTAGTACCCAGGTGGACAATGACATTCAGCTCACCCTCATGTCTTGCCTTTCTGGCGATCCCCATGATCTTTCTCCCATCCCTCCATGTCATGGCACTTGGTAGGCACCTCACCTCCCTGTCCTCCCTCTCTTGTATTCCCAACTGGATCACTTTTATGATAGAGTCCCCTACCAGGATTTGCTTCCTCCTCCTCCTCTTGGGTTCACCACTGCCCCCACTGAGGTCACCTCCTTGGCTGACCTCCACATCCTTCCCTTCTACTTCTCTGAGTACCTCTGGTTGGCTGTCCCCATTTGCCAGTGCAGCATATGAGTTCTGGAGTAGAACAGGATTTGGGATGTACTCTGCCTGACCACCCTATATCCCTGAGTTCACAGTCATCCAAGTGCTCCTTGTTCTTGGCATCCTTTTTGGCAATGGCATTGTACTGGGTGGTCTCCGGATAGGGGTGAAAGTACTCCTTACCCAGTTTACATCTGTTTTGAGTCTGGCTACCTCATCCCACAGTCCAGAGAGATGTCTGCTGATATGGAAGCACCTCAGTGTCCAGAAGGACTGCCTGAATATGGCTGCCCCACATCCACTGTATTGCACCACTCCCCACATGATACTGCACTTATACTGCTATTCCAGTAGTTGTCTGTTACTGAAACTCTCCTTCTAGTTCCCTCTTTATTAATTTACTGTCCTGAAAATCCTGTCACTGCTCCTCAGAGACTTTTTTTTTAAAGAAGGAAAACAACAACAAAAAACATGAGTCAAAACAGTTGTGCCAAGGGCGGGGTTCCTCCTCCTTATGCCCCTACTACTCCACAACCCCTGTTATTACCTGTGCTTGGCTCCTGTCAATCAGATTTAACAGGGCATATAATTAAGGGTGGTGGGAGGGTAGGGTGGACTACATTTTGCAGCAAGTAAAGACAGCAAAGGAAAACAGCATCACTAAAAGCACACCAAACTAGGTTTCAAATTGTCAACAGCCCCAAAACAGCTCTAAGTAAAGATAGCAAAGAAATAACAGTACCACTAAAAGCCCACACATCTAGGTTTAAAACAAAAACAGCAAGTAAAGATAGCAAAGGAAAACAGCACCACTACAAGCACACCAAACTAAGTTTCAAATTTTCAACAGCCCCTGAACAATTGTAAGTAAAGACAACAGAGAAATAACAGTGCAACTAGAAGCCCACAAATCTAAGTTTAAAACAAAAACAGCAATGAGCAGTTACTGCACTGCACTGAAATGGATTTGGATCCTTCCCCTTCTGGCATCTTCTGAGCTTTATCACACTGTCCCTTAATGTATTGCTATAAGGCAATAAATATAAATATTCACATTTTATGGCTTATACTAGCTATAAGTCCTTCAGCTTGGAGTGCAAAAAGGATTCCTCTCCACTCAATAAACTGAGGGACAGTCTGCTCAAGCCAGTGTCGGAGAATAACATTTTGGTCTCAAGCTGAAATCAGAGCCATGTGTGGCCATTGTTTAACCATCAGCCTGTTTCTGTAGTCTCCCACCAAGCATATCTCAGGAAGTAATGCATCAGACAACCTGAGCAAAGGATCCAGATGCACCTGGATAGATTCCCAGAAGGCATTACTTTTTCATAGGACCATAAAATGTGAAACAACATACCAAGTACTTCAGTACAATGGCAACTGGTGTCTGAGGGTAGTTTGCCCATTCTATGTAATTTAATGGGGGTATAATACAGATAATGAAGGACCTGGAACTGTATAAAATGGTATTGATCCCATTTAATGTATCTATATACATATTTCCAAATATGGGACCAGTGACAGGGAGAACCATTTTCAGGAAGAACCTGATCCCAATAATAAAATGTGGGTCCCTCATTACTAGACACCCTGTCCTATAAATTATGATAGTAGTAGGAGATAACATGGGAAGCAGGTGCATTGAGGGCTGGGGGAGAATACAGCTCCCATAAGGTTTATCCCAAAGGCCAGTGCCAAAATGGTACAAAAATATATGCCTCAGTTAGAGATATTTAAAGCATGAGGAGACAGGCCAATGATACTGATTCCGAGCTTCCTGAAAAGTTATCAGCTTATGACCTCGGAGGAGATTGTCTACTGGGTGCATCTCATGAAATGGCCAGAAGGTGCTGGTAAGAACCTGACCCATTATTTTGAAATTAGGATTTCTAACAGGGGTTGCATAGTATCCCTGTACAGCCGTATTTTGACCAGGGAACATAATTGCAGGTGGGCCTGTAGGGATGCCTCCAGAGGTGAACCTCTCAAAAGATGACTAAAGTGCTTGTGGGGAATGAAAAGGAGAGCCCTAGTGCCAAGGCCTAGATGCACACACTGGAAGCATTCTATGTCCAGCCATTGAGGGACTAGTGTTGGGCAAAATTGGAATATTTTGCTGGGTGAAATGCAAAATTTCACCTGCGATTGAGAGCAAAATTTCACCCCCAAGCCAGCAAAATTTCACCTGTGGGTGAAATTTCACCACTGCCGGCAAAATTTTGCCATTGTTGGTGGACTGTTCAGAGAGCAAAAATGCAGCAAAATTGCTAAATTTTGACACATTTTCGCGAAACATTTCACTGGGCAAAGTTACTGATTTCACCACAATTTTGCTGGCAAAATTTAATTTTGCTGCATCCCTGTGAAGGATATAAACCTGGGCACTATCAACAGATTTCAGTCTAAGCCATTGAAAAAATCTAGTACAAGACTGGCTAGATAGTAAAGAAAGAGATTGGGAGTCTGAACCTCCCGAGTGCATCAACTTGGACAGAGCTGTTTCGGGAGATTTACCCCAGCAAAGAAAAGAGGAAAGCAGCCTATTGATCTGCACAAACCAAGACTGTGGTAGAACATAGCTAAACATCTGTAGGAGATACAGAAGATGGGGGAGCAAGTTCATTTTAATATTATTCATATGTCCCCACAGGGTAATGGGTAACAAGGACCACCTTTCTAGGTCTATTTTCAGATGAGCAATAACTAAGTCTAGATTGTATTGCTTCAGTTTGTCAGGTGAGACACTCAAATAAATGCCCTAATATTTCAACTTATCCTGGGCCCAGACAAGGCCCAGGTGCTCTACCTCAACCAATAATATTGCACTATTAAGCGGCATAACTTCAGTTTTTGCTAGGTTTAGATTATAATTCAAAATGTGACCAAACTGGGTAATAATTTCCAGTTCTGCAAATATAGATGAAGCAGGGGAAACGACATGCAACAGGATGTCATCTGCATAAACTGATAATTTATAGTGGGATTGCACAAAGTGTATACCAAGAACCCGTGCTGCAGCGTTAAGTTTCCTGATCAAGGGTTCTAAAAACAAATTAAACAAATAGGGTGAAAGCAGACATCCTTGCCTAGTATCTTGCTATAAGGGAAACAAAAATGAAAAAACTCCATTGCAGAGTATTCAAGCTGAGGGATGAGAACAGAGCACCTGAACCCATTTAATGAAAGTCTATGGAATATTATATTTCGGTAACAGATGAAACAAATAGTCCCATGAGACCCTATCAAAGACCTTCTCTGTGTCCAGGGACACCAACACTGCAGAAGCACCTAGACACAGAGATACGATGGGAAAGCTTGTGCAGATGATCAGTGGAGAGCCTCCCTTGAATGAACCCCACCTGCTCCAGACTTATGAGGGGACCCCAAACTGGCACAACCTATGAGCCAGCATTTTGGTGAGAATTTTAAGAGCCACATTAAGGAGAGCTATTGGTCTATAGTTTGAAACCAGAAGGGGATCCCTACCAGGTTTCAGGAGCACCACAATAATGGTCTCATTAAGGGAGAGATCTCTGAGGCCTTCATCAAAAATGTAGTTAAAGGTCCTCAAAGGTACAGGGGCCAACTAGATTTTAAAAGTTTTGTAAAAACTGACAGTGTATCCATCCAGGCCTGGAATCTTATCCAATGCTAGAAAGTCAGTGGCAGAGTAAATTTTGGATAAAGATGTCAGGCACTGCAGAGTCCGAATCAGAGTCGGTCAGGTGAGGTAACTCTACGCCCTGGATAAAAGACTCCAATTGATTAGAACAAAAGGGTGATGAAAGCAGAGCATACAAATTTTGGTAATAATTTTTAAAATAAGCACAATATCTTGAGGGGAGGTGAGAAGTTGACCGGAGGCAGTATGAATAGAGGAGACTATCCTATCCATAGTTTGGGGATGAAGATGCAAAGCCAGAATTTTCCTGGCCTTCTCACCCTGATCAAAATATTTCACCTTTGAATGCAGCAATTCTTGGCAATATTGTATTATACTGAGCCCGAAATTGTTCCAAGGATCCCCAGTCTGAGTGGGGTGAAGTAGAAGAAATACGTCTTTCCAAGACTCTAATTTGGTTAAACAAAGAGGCCAATTCTCTCAAGGCCACTTTTTTACGTTTTGAAGCCAATAGGACCAGCTCTCCCCTGAGAGCACATTTCAAGTCCTCCCATAAATAATCAAGCTTAACCACTGAGGGGGAATTACACTCCAGAAAAAAAGATAATAAAGGACTGCATGTGCTCCAACAAATGTTTAGATTTAAGGAATTGATTATTAAATCTCCAAACTTTATTGTGCTCAACGAAGATGAAAGGCACCATTGGAGGAAAGTAGCAAGGTGATCCGAAATTACCTTGGCAACATATTGACAAGAAATGACTCCAGAGAGATGCTCAGCCCCCAACAAAAAGTAATCAAGCCTAGAAAAAGAATTGTGGGGGGGGGAATGAAAATTCAGCACCAGCATCATCATGACTGGGTACAAACATAGATGTTGTTGTTCTGCTTGGTATGGTGGGCAAAAAAAAGTTGAAGCACTGTGATTCGTGATCGTGAAGATGAAGAATGTGATTTGTCTCGTGACTTGTGAATCCGTGATCATGACATGGCAATGAGTACAACGTTTGAACTGAGATATGCACCACACTGGTACTCAGAACACTACTTAAACCTTGAACATAGTCAGAACCCATCTTGACTACTGCTCCCCTTTCTGTGCACCTACATTAATAGGTGGAAAAAGATTGTTGAAGGAGTACAAAGAAGAATTACCAAAAGAGTGAGGAATATGCAAAATCTGGACTATGGGCAAAGGTTAGAACAGCTTGGTTTATACTCTATGGAGTAGAGGCAATTAAGAGGCAACTTATGTTTCACATATAATGCCTTACAGAATGCTTCATTAATGGAGACAATAGGGTTGGTTAGGCAAGATTTCACTACAAACAGAATTCATAACCAAAAATTAAAGGGTGACATCAACAGATCCAAAAAAGAAATAACTGGTACACCCAAAGAATTATATCACTGTGGAACACTCTACTGAAAAAAGTAGTTATTAGTGAAAATATGGTAATGTTTAAAAATAGGCTTAATCAATATATGGGAAATAACAAACTGTAATTCAAGAGTTAGATCTGAATAAACCCACTGAGGATTTAAGGTGGTGAGTTTCAAAAGGCCAACAGCCTCATAACTCGTAATGACCTATGAACATTCAAAGTAATCCTCCTCATGCCTGTGGTAAACCTCCAGTGTTAATTCACAACTTTTACCTACATGGCTACTTGCTGTTACTTGAGGACTGGCTGGCAGATTTTATTTCAGACACACACACACACACACACACACACACACACACAGAATTTGCTTTACACACCACCTACGCTAAGGTCTCATGACTTGTGAGCGTGACATGATGTGACTCAGTCATGATGAACTTCCTGGAACTGTACAATGTTTGCACCAAGATAATATCTACAGGATTAAATAGGGCTGGATTTTTGTGAGGACAAATATTTGAGTAGGGCATCCTACAGAAAGTGAACACAAACAGAAGCATTGTACTAGACCAAAGATCTTGAGTGACATGACATGATAGCTGGGTGTCCCCCAGTCCTGATTCATGATGAAGCTGACAAATCTTTACATGTGGTATAGGATCCTGGTGTGATTGACGATGATCAGCACAGCATGCAACCAAAAGCCCCAGTATTATTTATCAGGCTCCCATGTCAACAACCCAGGTCCTCTTAAAAATACAAAGTAGAACCCATCATCAAGTTACCACCCATTAACTCAAAGGTCTCAGCAGGCTGTAAAAAGATTGGGTAGTATTTTTTTCAGTTCCTTAAGATCTTGATCGGGGTCATCAAAAGAATGCCAAGAGACATTTATCAGAACTTGAAAATGAGCCAGATAAAGCATTTTGAAGCAAGGGCTCACAGTAATGATTTTCATCACAACCAAGTGAAAATTAACACATTTTTGTCTTATGGCAGCTGGGAGGTCTAAGACAACATGAATTATGTTACATTCCCATGAGATTTGCTGAAGTTCTCTGGTTTTGGACAATATATGCACTTTGTCCAAGTATTTCAAGAGTCACTGTACGAAGGGCCACAGGGGGATCCAGCAGGAAGTTTGGCATAGAGGAACAGTGTGCTCTCTCCACAATGTATGCAGGATGGTTAGAAGAAGGGCTTGCAATCCTTTCAAGAAACTTCTGAGAGAAAAGAATGGAGGAAGCCCCCTCTGTGTCCTCTGCAAGACCAAAGACAACAAGGTTGTTCTGACAAGATCTCTCGTCGAGATCTTCAAACTTAACATCAATTTCGGAGAGCCATTGTCTTAAATCTGTAATATCAGGTGCTGCTTTCTCCCTCCAGCACTCAAGAGAAGTAGTCTGAGCTTCAGCATCACTAACGTGGTGAGATAAGGCTCCGAGATCCTCCCACAATGATTTTTATCTGTTGTAAGATCTTTTATAGGGGCGTTTGGTGGCTGAAACTCTTCCAGGAACCTTTCCTTGGATAAGGAAATGGTGGGATTTGGCTGACCCAAGGAGCAACCAGCTTCCAACCCTTGGCACTCAGATTTCTTTGCTTGTTTGTCAGACATCTGTTGCGGTGTGTGGTGCGGGAGCACTGGCTTCATATTGGTGTCCATAACAGTGCTTCTGAATAAAATAGATGAGCGAAACTGAAGCAGAGCATATGCCAAATTAGTAAGTGTGAGAAAAAGGACAAAAAAATAACAATAAAACAAACTTTGAAGTGAAAAATAAGCCAAAAGGAGTGGTAGCTGAGGTGCCGAGCTGTTGCTCACTCACTAGGCATCACATAACCCCCCACACCCTTCTCCTTCTTCTCTTCCAGTGTGTACTATTCAGGTCCTTAAGTTTCACCTTGTAGTGCTTCTGATGGAGACCCTGCACAATTTTTGTTGCTCTCCCCTGTATCACCTCCACTCTGCCTATGTCCTTCCAGAGATGTGGTCTCCAGAACTGGATACAGTGCCCCATGTGGAGGCTTACCAGCAATCTATATAGTGGCAACACCACATTCCTCTTTCTGCCGGTGATACTCCATACTGCATCATCCCACTAGCCCTCCCAGCTGTCTTGTTGCACTGCCTGGCCAAATTTAGGTCGTCCAATATTCCCGCCAGGTCTCCTCCATGTTTGATGGTTGTCAGTAATATCCCACCCATTTTGTACTCCATCTCCTTGTTTCTGTGTCCCAAGTGCATTCTATTGCACTTTTTTGCATTGAAACCTAGCTGCCATACCCTTGTTTTCTCCTCAAGTTTTCTCAGGTCACTGGTCATCCTTTTCATCCCCCTCAGAATGTACACACCATTGCAAGTTTTGGTGTCATCCACAAAGAGGCAGACCATCCCTTCCAGCTTCTCCGCAATGTCACTTATAAAGACATAAAAATGGACCTGTCATAGCACTGATCCTTGAGACACCACACTGGTCACTCTCCCTTCCTCAGAGTGAACTCTGTTTACAACCACCCTTTGCTGCCTATCACCTAACCAATTTCTTACCCAGTTAACCACCTATGGTCCCACTCCTAAGCTACCCAGCTTGGGAGAGACCTGGATAGATGAATCCAAGATGGCCACATAGGAGCTGCCACCCAGCAAGCATTCTAACACATTGCTTGATGCGTAAGGATTACTAAAGAAGAAAAACAGATTAAACAGTTCAGTAACAGCATTACAAGCAACAAGGAACAGATATGTGCAAAGCTAATTCCTTGAGGGGAAAGGAATATGTCCAAAGCATATCAGAGAATCAAAGAATTGATGGAAGAAGGAAGTAAAGTGAAGAACAAAAAATGGAGAAACCAGCAAGACAACAGATGAGGGAAGAACATCAATGACCAGGCAACATAGCAACATGGACAAGTTACAACAACAGAAGTTGAATCTGTTCTGTGCCTCATCTTGATACTATCTCAACCCAGCATTGTCTCCACTACCAAATATACCAATTCGAGGGGATTTCAGCCTGGGGGGGGAACAATTTCAGGCAAAATGGAGGAGTTGAAGCAACAAAGACACAGGACATCACAGAAGGAAGGAAACCCAAGGAATAAGGCAGAACCCACTGCAGAAATTACAACAGAACCCACTACCATGGAAGAATTTGAAGGTAATGGAAGTGACAGTGAAAGCTTTGAAAGAACCAAAGTGGGTGGGGATGAAAACAAAATGAAACAGACAAATAAAAACTCAAACTGTGAATTACTGGCAGAACAATTGCCACAACAGGAAAAAATAAAGATAGACAAAAAAGACAAAAAGACCACTCCTTTAATGTCAGTGAAAAAATATTGATTTTGAGATGTTAAATCAATTCAAAAACTAGATCAAAGCAGATATACCAAAGGGCTTTGATTCACTTACTTCCATAGTCTCTACTTTAAACAAATCAGTTAATGACTTAACACTTCAGATACAAACATTAAGTGTTTTAATGGGAGTAGCTGAACAGAGAATTAGTAATGTAGAAGATAAAATTAAACCATCAATAACTCATGTTACAGACCATGCAACACAACTTAGATAGCTACAACAAAAAGTAACTGATTTGGAAGACCACTCAAGACGGAACAACCTAAAGCCGATAAATGTGCCTGAAGGGGTTGGGGGAACCCCATGCCACATTTTGAAAAGCTCTAAACACAAGTGGTTGGACTGAAATACCCTGAACAAAAGATAATCATAGATAGAGCTCATTGAGGCAACACCAGCAAAATCAAAGTTTGCACCCAGTTCGCACAGACCATATGCCAGAACAATTTTTGTAAAACCCTAATATTTTACAGATCGGGAAACAATTCTACAGAGAGCAAGAGTGGAGAAAGAATTAAATGGAGAGGGCTTTTCATTTTCAGCATACCCAGATTTCAGCTACAAGATGATGTAAACCCAAAGATCCTTTTAGCAGGCTAAAACAATGCTGAGAAATCAAGGAATTCAATTTTCTATAGTTCCACCTGTCACATTCAAGTTCTTTTACACAGGAAAAATGCAGTTTTTCACTGAGTCCATTAAAATAAAAATTTATATTAAAGAACACTTTACAAAGACCACATTTCAAAATAATCCAGATAAGGAACAGCAATTTAACTCCCTGAATCAAACAGAGGAACCTACTGAAAATGCTGATGAGTCATGGCTGAAGAATTAGGACTTAGGAATATGAGTCAAAACAAGATGTTCTCAATTTCTTTCCTGTACTAGAAGACAATTATGGATATAGACAATGTAGTTACTTTAATAAGACAGAGAAAATGAAATGAGCAGGAGATGAGGGAGGGATTGAGTGGGGGCAGGTCATGATTAGGATATAAATATGAACATTTTGTAAATAAGGTGATTGATTTTCTTTGTAAGCTTCTTTTTCGGGTAAAGACAATCAATAGAAGCTCTCCACTTGAATTAACAAAATGAATGCACAATTATGGGTGACAATTGAGGTAACAGGTAAACTACACTGAGTAAATTGGTGGAGGGAACCAATGTAGTAGTATGTTTCAATGTGCCTCTTTATGAACAAAAAGGTTTTGATGTAGGGAACTGGCATGTAAAAATTATCTGCAGAATTAAGAAATAAATGAGATATAAACACATGTGAAATATGGCACAAGAAGTGGAGGGAAGAAAAAGTAACTATTAATTGTACCATTCATTTTATTAAAAGTAACAAAATAATAAAAAGTTGAGTGTGGAGGGAAAGAGTGAGGCATTGAGTGAACAGGTCAGGAAGAAATAACTAGGCAAATCCAAGTCTGGCCACCCAAGAAGATGCATGGGAGAGGGAAGGTACTTTTCACCAACAGCATGAATATGGAGACTTAACAGAGCAATACCAAGTTAACAGTTACAGGAAAGATTAAATCAAAGCCATGCTACCATGGTAAAACCATGGGGGAGTGGGGAAGGGGATTTTAGGATGTCAAAGATAACAAAAACATTTAGTGAAGATTGGGGTGGAGGGATTCAGATCATTAGAAAAGACAGCAAAATACATTTGAAACAACAACAGACTAGACGTCTTTTCATATAAGGCAACTAAAAACTACTATTTGAATAGAAAATGTTATGCATACTTTTTATCATTAAGCAGAATGGTGGAAATATATAAGATGTTAACAAGGAAAGTTAAAGGGCTTAAAGATCATGCTAAAAGCAGGAAATATTTAATTCTATTAATAAACAAGGTATAAACTGTGTTTTATTTCAAGAAACACATTTATCAACAGAAGAATTTAATTATTTATGCAAAAGATGTAGCCCTGTTATCAACGCACCATATACTAACAATGCAAGGGAAGATGCAATTTTGTTTAAATGTAGTTCAGGATTTAATATTACACAGCAATACGTTGATAAAGAATGAAGATATATTATTGTGGAAGTACAGAAACAGGGTATGAAATTTACCATAGTCACTAGATATTGTCCTAACGACAACTCACCACGTTTTTACAATGAACTTAAGTGTGAACTGTCTACATTTGGTACACCATGGATAACTGGAGGAGATTTCAATCTAACAATGAATAATGCACTAGATATATCTAACCTTTTCTCACCCAAATTAATGTATGCTGCAATACAGTTAATGCAGTTCATGAAAGATTACAAATTCATAGATCCACGGAGACAAGTACATCCAATAGACAGACAGTATTCTTTTTTTTGTAGTGTTCACCAATGTTAATAACGTATTGATTTATTTTTAGTATAAGAATCCATCCTATATAAAATTAAAGAAACTACATACAAAAACATAGTAATATCAGATCAGTCACCAGTTATTTTAAACATTGTAAATAAACAAATAAAAATGCAGACTCCCTTTTTTAAATTAGATCCAATTTTATCAAGAAATTGACATTTCATAGAATATGTAAATGATAAGTTGGATACCTTTTTGAAGTAATCCAAGACCCAAATATACAACAGAATATCATATGGGATGCTTTCAAAGCCTTCATTAGAGGAGCAATAATTGCGTTTCATGCAAAAAGAAAGAAGAAATTAACAAAAACAATGCTGGAATTAGAAAAGCATATAAATAATAATGAACAAACTCATATGGAAACAGGGAACCCTAATATATTGCAAGAGTTAATTGTGCTTAGAAATCAATATAATAATCATGTCACTGAAGAAGCTGAAAGACAAATGCTGCTTACACAGTGTAAGTACTAAACTTTGGGTGATAAATCTGACAACATTTTAACATGACAGATAAAAAAAGAAAAATAGAAAAACTTAATAACTACAATTCAGAAAGAGAAGCACCAAATTACAAATGAACCAGATGAAATAAATAACATATTTTTGATATTTTATAAAAAATTATATATCTCAGAATCTAATAATGATACAGCAAAAACTACAGACTATCTATCAAAAAATAATTTACCACTTTTAAATCAACATCAAATAGAAACTAAGTATAAAGAAATTACAACTGAAGAAATACAGATGACAATAAAATCACTATCAGGTGGAAAAGCTTCAGGACCAGATAGCATTGCCATAGATGTTTATAAAACATTTATACAGAAAATAACTAAACATTTAAAAAAATTTGAAGAAGTATTTAAACAACAAAATCTTCCAGAATCATTTTGTAACACTAACATATTACTTTGTCTTAAAAACATTAAGGAACCTACAATACCTGGATCATTTAGGCCCATATCGCTTATAAATTCTGATTCAAAAATGCTAATAAAAATCATAGCTACCAGACTAGATAAAATGTTACCAAAATGAATACACTAGGACCAAAATAGTTTTATAAAAGGACACAAATTACAAACAAACATCAGACAGGCATTAGATTTAATTGATAGTTATAAGGATACAGTACTAACTTATTTCTACTTTCATTAGATGCCAAAAAGGCATTCAACAGGGTGGAATGGGACTACTTGATATCACTCATGAGTAAATTTGGATTTGGACAAAAGTTTCAAACCTGAGTTAAGATAGTGTACACTAAGTTAACAGCAAGAACAAGAATTAATAATGAAATATCAGAAATAATTTAAATGCAAAGGGGGGGGCAGGACAAGGATGCCCACTATCACCCATGATTTTTTTGTGATGGCAATAGAGCCATTGGTGCAAATAATTAGACAATCACAAGAAATTAAAGGAGTAACATGTGGGTACCTGATACACAAAATTAATATTTATGTAGATGGTGCTTTAATCTATAGAAAAAATTTAAATCTTTATTTCATACCACTAACAAAATATTGCAATAATTTGGTAGTGTATCAGGATATAAAGTTTATTGGGGCAAAACAGAATTAATAGAAACTAAAAAACATACAAACCCATTTAAAAATCAAGTTAATTATAATATTAAAATAACCAATCAAATGAAATATTTAGGTATAAATATCACCATGGAATTAGATAAATTATTTGAAAATAACTTTGAAACATTAACAAAAAAAAGTTCAAACAGACCTTCAACTTTGGGAAACACCACCACTAACATTAATAGGCAGGGTCAATCTTATAAAAATGAATATTTTACCAAACTACCTGTTTTTATTTCAGACCATTCCCCTATATATATATATATATATATATATATATATGTGTGTGTTTGCATGTGTGTGTGTGTGTATACTGTATCATTAAACTGGTTAAAACAAATGGAAAAGATAATAAAAACAAATTATGGAAAGGCAAATGCCAATGGCTGAAAATAGAAAAATTATGTATGTCAAAAGCTAAAGGTGGATTAGCACTTCCAAATTTAATGTGATACTATTTTGCTGCTAATTTAGCAACAGTACATACATAGTTCTGCCTAGATAATATACTGTAGATCAATCTACTCACATAGAAGCAATTCAAATGCCTGTCAAAGCATAAAACATAATACTGTATGCTGGACCATATAGGAAATATATGACAGATTTCAGAGTCACAACTGATGCATTAAGCAAACTATAGGAACAGGTTAACAAAAATTAAGTTACCCCAAGATTTTTCATTTCATGCACCAGTTTACCTAAATGGAAACTTTACACCATTAATTAATGATCAAGCATAAAAAATATGGCAAAAAAAAAAAGGATTAATGAAAATTAAGCAGTTGTTTGATAATCAGGGATTAATGGAATTTCAAACTATCAAAACTAAATATAATTTAAATAACGCACTTTTTTACGTTTTTGTAAATCGGAAATTACATAAGTCAATATATAAATACTTCAAGACCACTAGAGTATGATGAACTTGAAAAATGAAACTAATAATAATAAACAAACATATAAAATTGTATAAAAAAATCTATTTATATTTGGTAGACAAGTTAGGAATGATTATCAATCAACTAAAATCAAAATGGGAGGACAAAATAGGTAAAGATTTAAATATACTCAGATGGAACAAAGGAACTGATGTATCCAAACAAGGAATAATGTCAACCAGACTACAACAAATTTATTTTAACATCATACATAGAAAATACTACACACCACACAGATTTAATTTATTTAGTCCACAATGCTTAAATAAATGTCCAAGATTCCCCCAAATTGGAACACCTGAACATATGATAATGACATGCCCTGCACTGAGAAAGTTTTGGAATCAGGTCCTGATTACATTATCTTAAGCAATTGGTAAATAACTGCACCATAATAAAGAATGGATCATGATGACACACAGTAATACCATAGATAAATTGCCCATACAAAAACAGCGGTTATTAAGAATTGGTTGCATAATTGCATATAAATGCATCTTATTAAAATGGATGGACTAAATTCCCCAGCTATTTATTACTTAGCTAAACTTCATGATATCAATTCATAAGTTGGAAAAAGTTCATTACTCATTAAGAAACAAATTAAGATTATATGAAAAAATATGGGCACCCTTTAATTTAACACAAAATTCAACTGTGGTTCTAAGATTCATATCTTAGAAATGTATCAATTGATTATAGGCATGCGTGAAAACAATCTTCTGCTGGCAAAATTTCCATGGAGGTCAGAATTTTGCCTCCATGAAAGTTTAGAAATGATGTTCCAGACTTCCACAGAAATTCTGCCATGAACTGCATTTATTTTTTTAGTAGATGCATAATTTTACATTGAGTTGCAGTAAAAAGGTTCCACAGACATGATTTCCTGTTTTTTCCTGAAACATGGAATAATTTATTCTGCATGTAAGAGAATGTTGCACATTTACTGTAAGAAATCCGGACTTGTGGTGATTATTTTTTTCCCCGCAAGTTTCCTGTTTCTAAATTATGCATTTCTGCTCGTCAGCAGAAAAACTACTCCACATGTAGTAAACAGTATCCCTATGTAAAACTAGAAACTTTATTATTGGGTGGAACAAAAAATCTGAATTTCGGAAGGCGGAAATCTCATTACTGTTTTCTTACTGTTTATCAGCTCATAATGTAAATAGTCAGTAGGAGAGTGGAGACTTGAGATTGAGAGTAGGGATTTTTAGAGACAAACAACAAGAAGAGATAAAACATTAGTGAAAGCAATCTGCTTATTTAATTATTCTTAGTTTGCTTAGTTTACTTTGAAGACTTGTTTCAGAGTGAAGAATTTTTTTTTATTTTTTTTTTGGTGGTGGTGGTGGTTATAATTTAATTTTGAGAAATGGCAGAAAGTAGACCAATACTGGACTTGGGCAGCAGTAGCCATGTGGAGGCAGGTGATCATGGACAGCAGCAGGGTGATGGTGGGAATGCGGAGCAGGAGGGGCAGTAGGATCAGTCAGTGGTTCAGCCAGAGAAGGCTATGGCCACCACATCCTCTGTCACTAGTGCCAAAGCCACCACTAGTGATGAGACCTCTGGCTTCACCAGCATGAAGAAAAAGATAACACCCCCCTACAGCCACAATGAGGTGGTGGTTCTTGTCAGGGAGGTCACCGAGCATACTGAAAAGTGCCACTTAAGGAAAGGGAGACACTGTGGGCTGCTGCCAAGGCCAGCTTACAGACGGGAGTTATGTCCTGCAGAATAAAACAAATTAAGCACAAGTGGGGCAATCTGCAGAGGAGGGACCCTGAAGTCCTTAAGATTCTGGGTGCAGCCATCACCACCATCAGAGATGGGACACCAAAAAAGAAGAGGGTTCAGTAAGTGGATGAGCTGGCAGGATCTTCTGCACCACCACCAAAAAGAAAGCAGTATTGAGAGTGTGGAAAGCAGCATTGAGAGTGAGTATACTGACTTGATTCCTGAACCTTTTTTACAGCAGTTGGTGTTGCAGATCTCCTTTTTTCCCTCACTGTGAGCCACACCCTGTGAGGCCCATAAATGCATGCAGAAGTCATATTGAGACAAGACAAGTAGTCTAGGCATGGGGCACATGGTGGTAAACTGGGTTAGGAACTGGCTTACAGACAGGAAGCAGAGGGTTGTGATAAATGGAATCCAATCAGGGGAGAGGGAGGTGACCAGTGGGGTACCTCAGGGATCAGTTCTTGGTCCAGTCCTGTTTAATGTCTTCATTAGTGACATTGCAGTAGAAGGGCTGGAGGGAAAGGTGTGCCGGTTTACAAATGACACTAAGATCTGCAACACAGTGGATACTCTAGACAGAGTATAGAGAATGAGGAGGACCCTGAGAAAGCTTGAAAAATGGTCTGAGGTGTGGCAACTACTGTAAGATTCAATTCCAAGAAGTGCAAAATAATGCTTCTGTGAAGAGGGAACCCTTGGGAGTGCTACAAGATGGGGAAGAGTTGCTAACTATTACAAAGAAAGAAAGTGACCTGGGGGTTATCATTGCTGATGATCTAAAAGTGTCTAAGCAGAGTACAAAGGCTGAAGAGCGGGCCAGTGGCATCCTGGGATGAATAACAGTGGTATCACAAGCCAAAGGTTGGAGGAGGTTATGCCATTGTACAAAATGCTTGTGAGGCCTCACCTAGAGTACTGTGTGCAGTTCTGGAGGCCACACCTTCATAAGGACATTGACAGGCTGAGTGGAGATGGTCAGAAAGGTGACTAAGATGGTACAAGGATTGCACCAAACAATTTATGAGAGAGACTAAAGGACCTCAATATGTACTCACTGGAGGCAAGGAGGGATAGGGAGGACATGATAGGAATATTCAAGTATCTAATAGGCATAAACAAGGTGCAGGGGGGAGACATCTTCCAATATAAGAGATGTACAAGAACAAGAGGGCATGACATCAAATTGGAAGGTAGTAGGCTGAGGGGTAATGTGAGGACGTTTTTCTTCACAGAGAGGGTGGTAGATGCATGGACTAAGATGCCACAGGAGGTGGTGAGGGCAAACACAGTGGATGGTTTAAACATGCATGGGACAGGCATAAGGGTATACTGGTGGTGGGAAGGAGGGGGAAATCCATTGACTAGGTATGGTCAGTGGAAACAAACTAGTGTAGGGCTTCAGGCAGACTGGATGGGCCTGGTGTTCCATATCTGCCTACAATTTCTATATTTCTATGTAAGACTGTTTCCCAATTATACTGTGGCTTGGTGAATAGTGAATGGCTGTGTGAATCTGATGCATGTGCTTGCGTAACTCAAGCTTGCTGGAGAGTTCTATGGCACCAAGCACTGTCAATCCCCCCACCGCCCCCACGATTCCAGCAGCAATTGTCATTAATAATTTAAAGAAATTAAGTTTTACCTCAAACATGTCATGTAAGTACTGTGGTCTGTGTTTTGTTACCGACCTCGGCTGCCTATGATGGCATGCACAATGGCTGGCACCCACCTGACTTGCTGAGAATCCTTCCCTGTCCCCAGTCCCATGTGACTGTGATGTGGATTCACATCATGGGTGTATTTTGTCTGTAAGTAATAATGTTATCCAATTGCTGTTAGTTACTATGGTGAAACTATCCTGTGTGTCATGTCTGCTGCCATCTGCATTACTTGATCCATCCTAATACAGATGTTACAGTGGGAGTGGTCAGTGCTCATTAGGCCTGACTATTGTGCTGTACATCCACTTTTGTGGTAGCTCCTGTAGCAGGTAAAGGGAGCAATGCTGTCAGCCAGTGAATATGTGCGTCCTCCCAATCATCAACCATTCTGATCTGTCACTATTGTTAGTCCATGGCCATCTCTGAAAGCACCCTTTATCTGAATATTAAATGTGCAGTTTTATGTTGTGGAATCATGGAAGTGGGCCCTGGTTGTATATCCTCCTGACCTTCATTTGGGAATATCTGAGGTGTCCTGCATTTAAATATAGTTTATAGCACCTAGCCCACACCACAGGACTGACTGCATGTGTAATATTACTGTAATTCTGCTTTGGTCTTATGTTTTCCAACTTGCAACACTGATTTAAAATACTTCTTTTCATTTTGAATAGGTACTGTTGAAAGAAGTGGGACCGATAGTGATGACTCCACCAGCACCATTGCTGCTGGACTGAGCAGCAGTACCACTGCTGATGATGAGCCTGTGTACAGTTCCAGTAAATTACTTAAACTTTTTAAACTTTTTGAATTTTCAGTGCATCCTCTAATATCCACCTGCATTGGTGCACCAACTAGGGCAACTAAAATGGTGCAGGGTCTACACCAGAAGCCATATGAAGAGTGACTAAAGGAGCTTATATTATATATATATATATATATATATATATATATATATATGTATTATACCCTTGAGGAAAAGAGGGAGGGGGGGACATGATACAAACTTTCAAGTGCCTCAAGGGAATCAACAAAGTCCAAGAGGGTAGCATTTCAGAAAAAGAGATATGCAAGAACAAGGGGGCACACTTTGAAGATAAAGGAAGATGGCTCAGGGGCAATGTGAGGAAGTATTTTTTGATGGAGAGGGTGGTGGTGGATGCATGGAACGGCTTTCCTGAGGCTGTCATGGGGTAAAAAACAGTGGGGAAATTCCAGACTGCATGGGACAGACATAAGGCAATCCTAGTTGTGAGAAGAATGAAGTAGGCTGTTGGTTAACTTAACTATGATCTGCAGCTTATCCACTAGGAAGGGAAATGGGCAGACTAAGACTGGGTGGGCCAAGCAGTCCTTATCTGCCATCAAAGTCTATGTTTCTATGTTTTTTGCGGACAATCAGGGTGGTGGATAGTAGAGGTGTGTGTTATGTTGCATTGGTAAAATATCTGCAAATTATCACCAGAGTGGACTGGACTAAAGTTTGGTAATAACTATTCATTTTCTTTAGTGTACAGTATGTTAAATGAACTTATTTGGGGTGTTCCAGAAGACAGTGACACAGATGTTGCATGTATTTCAACCTTAAACATGTGAGAAGAGTCAGGTACCTCAATATGTCCTTGCTGCCATCACTGGAGAAGAGGAAGGATTGGGTCTGGGGGGACAGGATAGAAACATCAAGGACCTTAAGTGTATAAACAAGGTACAGGAGGGAGACATCTTCCAATACAGAAAGAGTGCAAGAACGAGGGGGCATGGCATGAAATTGGAAGGTGGCAGGTTAAAAGGGAATGTGTGGAATGTTTTCTTTACAGCGAGAGTGATGGATGTATAGAATGATCTGCCACATGAGGTGGTGGGACTGGAGTGAGAGCTGTGCTTGGATTTAAACATGCTTTGAACAGGCATAGGGGGACCATAGAGGTTATGCAGAGGGGGGGTCAGAAGCCATAATGAAGCACAAGGCTCATGGGCAGACTGTGTGGGCAGGGCTGTCCTTATGTGCCAAGTCTGCAGACAATGTCTGTGCTTCCATGGTTATATGTAAGGAAGGAATGCCCTGCCCAGAACCCACAGCTTGTCAATTTACAACATAGAGCAGAGTTAGGAAGACTTGATCAGGTGCTGACTCACTTGGGTGGTGGGGCACACAGAAAGCATGCAATAAGTAAGTTGCACTGATGTCTGTCAGATTTCATCTCTCACACACACACACACACACACACACACACACACGCACACACATACACACAGCAGTTCCCCTCACACATACTGCACTCACTATATAAGGGCAGATAGTTGTGGAGCACATTATGTTGAAGCTGCATATTTCTTTCTGTACTGCAGATAACACTGAAACATCAGTAGCAGTCCAACCAGTAGAGGGAAAGATGGGAGCCGAGTCAGCCACAAAACAAGCAATGCCATTAAGCAAGTGCACAGAAAATTGTGTGTGAAGAATGATGAAGGCTCTCACCAAATTGGAAGACAAGGATGATCTGCCTTCAGATTCAGCAGGAGGCAGCAGTGTGCCACAGGCCAGACAGGCTCAACAGCAGCAACAGACCAAGCCATGGATAACCTCCAAGGCATCACTCACCCAGCCACAGATGGCACAGGAGGGCAGAATGGAGAGGAAGACCACCATGAGTGGGAAACTCCATGCTGTTCTTCGTTATGTATCAGTTACTTTGTTCCACCCAGGTCTCTCCCCTACTCACCCACCATTTTTATAAATCAAATGGTGACATCTTTGGTCATTGTGATATCTGATTGTCTGAGTTTCAGCCAATCAGATTTTACTAGCAGCAAAGACATTGCAT
The DNA here is from genome assembly GCA_016271365.2 of Neoceratodus forsteri. NCBI lineage: Eukaryota > Metazoa > Chordata > Ceratodontiformes > Ceratodontidae > Neoceratodus > Neoceratodus forsteri. The sequence goes on from CM057449.1 coordinate 1,609,032,914, forward strand.
GCAGTAATGCCATTACTGATATAGACATTGAAAAAAGAGCAGACACTGCATCCTGCAGTGGTTTTCTTCACTTCCAGATTGCATGAAAATGGATTCTTTGTGGTTCTACTGGGGGGAGAGAGGGTGGTTGGGGCAAGAGGGGGGTTGGGTGGGTGTTCTGATTTGAGCTATTAGGGTCTGGTTGGGGGGGCTGTGTGGGGGTAGTGTGTTTCGACACACAGATGTGAAAGGATAAACCTGCATTTTGCATATAAATTCACCAGAGCAGAGGGGGAGTCAGAAGGAGGAGGGGCTATTGGTAGATGGGGGAAGATGTATTATAATAAGAAATCTATCTGGAAGGTGGAAGGGGTGGAAATTACAACACAGTGGTTGGTGGTAGGATTTTACACATTTGGACATTTTAAAAAAATAAAACAAAAAATGGCAAAGTTGGAGCACCTGCCAGGAAATGTAACCATCATGAATCAGAGATTTCCAGAATTCACATCAGATTCACTGGCAAATAAAAACTTTACAACATCTCTCATGTGCTTCCTGTTTGTTGCATTTTTCTGATTGATGAGAGCCTATGGGATTGGGTGTCTTAAAATAAGCCTGCTTAGCCTTGCCTAGCAGTTAAAGACTATTACAATTATTAAACTGAATTTTAAACTCACCAACACAAGTTAATATTGGCCCTAATTTCTTTGAAATTAGAGATTTTGACAGGAAACTTATTTTGTGAGACGCCAACCTCAGATTGGTGTGTGTGTGTGTGTGTGTGTGTGTGTGTGTGTGTGTGTGTAGGCGCATGTGTGCATTTAGCAGTGTGCTGGCTTCATTTCTTGATGTAGTCCACACAAGGACCATATCATGACATCAGATGTTGTAAGTGTGTGTCTGACATCAGTCTGACATCAGTGCCAATGTTGATACCAGTACCAGGATGAGTAGATGTGGTCAGTAGCCACTTGGGTCCTTGCGTGGCACCCAAACCTCTCTGCCTATCTCACCAAGGAGGTATGACTGACAATTGCCAGCAGTACTCTGTTGCCTGCCCTAATGTATGATGCTTCTCTACTGTACAACCTATGAGAAACCAGTCTCAATCGCTTGAATGTCTTGTACAACAGTGTCACTCGGTTTGCGGCCAGTGCCAACCCCAGGAACAATCACTGCATGATTCTTTCAGATCTTAAGTCGCCCTCTCTAAAGGATAGACTGGCCTACCCCACTATTCTGCCTTTCCTACAAGCATTCAATGAATTCTCTTCCCCACCAGCCTTAAGGGACTTCTCAATCTGGTACCCCAAAGACAGCTCCTCAGCTCCTTGAGCTGTCCCCTGATCAATGTACCTACGCCCAGCATGTGTTCTGGAGCCAGGTCATTTTCAGTCTCAACCCCATCCATCTGGAATAAACTTCTGCTTGAAGTACAAGACTGCTCCTCCCTGGTTATGTTTAAGTCTAACCTCAAGGCCAATCTACTAAATGATTCTTGGTACCTCTACAACCATTGACCTGACTGCTGCCCACTTCACTCCCTGGGTCATGTTTCTACTAGTTTAATTGTGCCTAGTGTTGCAGCAAAATGTAATCTCACTGGCAAACCTCCGTCAAAATCGTGAATTTTGCAACACGAAAATGTTTTGCAAAATTCTTACATTTTACCCGTGACGTTTGCGAGTGTGAAATGCGAAATTCCACCAAGGGACAAATGACCTGGTTGGGGAAAGGATCAGAGGAGTGCAGGAGGAGTTTGTGGTGTTGGGAAGGGGCCTTAGACAAGTAGCACACACACAGTAACCTTCTCAGAGGTGCTGCCTGTCTATGGTATGGGTGAGGCTAGGGTGCTCCGTAGCATGAGACTCAATCAGTGATTGAAAAACTGGAGCACAGGGTTTTGGCTTCATTGGGAATTAGGGGCCCACCTGGAGGGATGCAGGCTTATACTGGCAGGATGGTCTGCATCTGTCCAGGATGGGAACCAGGATCCTAGGTGATAGGTTTAAATGCTTCATTGGCAAGCACTTAAACTAGCCAAGGGGGGAGGCACTGAAAAGGAGAAGGAAAATCCTAGCCTCAGCCCCAAAAATCAGGGTAATTAATGAGGTAAACACCAAGATAGAGAAGTCTATAGGAAGAAGGGCAGGGGTAAATGGAGAAAAAGACAAAGGCAATAAAGACAGGGATGGGGCAAAAAGGGGTAAGGCCATCAAAAAATGGAGGGTAGTGAGTACCAATGTCGATACTCTAGGCAACAAGCTCCCTGAACTGGTGGCCTTTATGGAAGAGGGATACCTGGATATCATTGCAGTCACAGAAACATGGTACACCGAGAACTATGACTGGGATTGCAACATACCAGGGTAAACAATCTACAGGAGGGACAGGGAGGGTAGAAGAGGAGGAGAAGGAGTAGCTCTCCATGTAAGGGAAGGGATCAAAGCAATGGAACTAAAGGGTAAACAGGGAGGAGAGGAGGCACTGTGGGTCACCCTGGAGACTGGAAATGACACCACAATCTGCACAGGGGTTGTATACAAACCCCCATCTTAGGGGGAGGACTAGGATAAGGAAATGATAGAAGACATCCTTAGGATGGCAGAGAAAGGGGAGATATTGCTGATAGGTGATGTGAATATGCTAGATGTTAACTGGAGCACCTTTGCTGCAGCCATATCCAAGAGCAGGGCCATTCTCGATGCCCTATAGGGGGCATGCCTCAGACAGCTAGTGTTGGAACCCACTCAGGAGAGAGCAATCTTAGATCTGGTACTCTCAAATGGGGATGGAGAGAGGATCTCAGATCGAGAATTGGGTAGCCATCTGGGAACAAGTGACCACCAAATAGTGTGGTTCATGATAAACTCAGCTGTAAAGTAAGCCATACAAAAGTGAAGGTACTGGACTTCAGAAGGGCTGATTATGTCAAAATGGGAGAGTGCTTCAGAAAAGCACTAGCAAACAGGCAAGAAGGTGGGGTGGAGCAACAATGGGGAAACATCCAAACTGTCATTGCAGAGGCAACAAGGCTTTGTGTGAAGCAAAAAAAAAATCAAAATGAAAGAAAAAAACACTATGGTTCTCAAGAGATGTGGTGGGGAAGGTTAGGGAGAAAAAGATAGCATTCAGGAAGTATAAGGAAACACAGAAGGAGCAGGACAGAGAGCTGTACCAGTTAAAGAAGAAGGAAGCAGAAAAGGCAGTCAGAATAGCAAATGCCCAAACTGAGGAAAAGATAGCCAACTGGGTTAAGAAGGGAGATAAAACCTTTTATAGATACATTGGGGAGAGAAGAAAGACAAAGGGAAGGATACTGAGGCTAAATAAAGAGGAGGGTGGGTGGACAGAGAGGGACAGTGAAAAAGCAAGGCTACTGAACAAATACTTCTTAGTATTCACAAAGGAAGAGGAGGGGTAGGTACCTAATCCAGTCAGTAGAAGCAGTCTGGATAGGGGGGCTGATATCAGTCCTTTCACAGAAGAAAGGTTTCTGAAAGAACTCCTAAAACTGAAGGTGGACAAAGCAATGGGGCCTGATGGGATTCACCCCAGAATTCTAGAAGAACTAAGGGGGGAACTAGTAACACCATTGACTACCCTTTTTAACAAATCATGGGAGAATGGTAGTAGCTCTCTACATAAGGGAAGAAATCAAAGCAACAGAACAAAAGGGTAAACAGGGAGGAGAAAAGCACTGTGGGTCAATTTGGAGGCAGGTAATCGCACCACAATCTGCACAGGGGTTGTATACAGACCCCCCTCTAAGGGGAGGAAATGGACAAGGAAATGATAGAAAGTATACTTAGAAAAGCAGATAAAGGGGAGATATTGATGATGGGTGATCTGAATATGCCAGATGTTAACTGGACTGCAGTTGCAGCAGCCACTTCTAAGAGTGGGGTTATTCTACATGCCCTACAGGGGGCATGCCTTAGATAACTAGTACTGTAACCCACTCGAGAGGGAGCAATCTTAGACCTGGTTCTCTCAAATGGAGTTGGAGAGAGGATCACAGATGTAGAAGTGGGTAGCCATCTGGGAACTAGCAACCATCGAACAGTATGGTTCACAATAAACACAGCAATAGAGTCAAGCTATACAAAGGCAAAACTACTGGACTTCAGGAAGGCTAACTTTGCCAAAATGGGTGAGTGCCTAAGGAATGCACTAGCAAATGGGCAGGAAGGAGGGGTGGAAGAACAATGGATAATAATAAAAACAGCCATCACAGAGGTAACAAGCCTTTGTGTGAAGTAAATAAACAAACAAAACGATGTAAGAAACCACTATGGTTCTCAAAGGAGGTGGCAGTGAAGGATCAAGAGAAAAAGAAAGCATTCAGAAACTACAAGGAATCACAGAAGGAGCAGGACATAGAATTGTATCAGTTAAAGCAAAAGGAAGCTGGGAAGGCAGTCAGAACAGCAAAGGCCTGAACCGAGGAAAAGATAGCCAACTCAGTTAAGAAAGGGGATAAAACCTTTTTTAGGTACATTCGGGAGTGAAGGAAGACTAAGGGAGGAATAGTGAGGTTTAATAAAGGGGAGGGGGTGGGCAGAGAGTGACGGTGAAAAGGCAGAGACACTAAACTAATATTTTTGCTCAGTATTTACAAATGAAGAGGGGGAGGTACCTAAAACAAACAGTAGAAACACTCTGGATACAGAAGTTGATACCAACCCATTTACAGAAGAAAGAGTTCTGAAAGAACTCTTAAAACTGAAGGTGGACAAAGCAATGGGACCTGATGGGATTCATCCCGGAATTCTAAAAGAACTAAGGGTAGAACTAGTGACACCACTGACTACACTCTTTAACAAATCATGAGAGGATGGGGTGGTACCTGAGGACTGGAGGAGGGTAGATGTGATTCCCTTCACAAAAGTGGGAGCAGGGCAGAAGCAGGAAACTACAGACCTGTTGGTTTAACCTCAGTGATAGGAAAATTATGGAATCACCTGAGAAGGAAAGAACTGTCAAGTACCTAGAGGCCAGAGGGCACAGGACCCGAGGCAGCATGGATTACAGCAGGAAGGTCATGCCAGATGAATCTAATAGATTTCTTTGACTGGGTGACCGAAGTAGTAGATCAGGGAGGGGCTGTGGACATGGCCTACCTAGACTTTAGCAAGGCATTTGACTCAGTCCCACACAAAAGATTAATATACAAGTTAGCCAGCAAGGGAGTGGGTCCCAAGATGATAGCCTGGGTAAGAGAATTGGCTGGAGAATAAGACACAGAGGGTAATAGTAAATGAGTCCACTCTGAGAAAAGGGGGTTACTAGTGGGGTACCGCAGGGTTCAGTATTAGGACCGGTCCTCTTCAATGTCCTTATAAGCGACATTGCAGAGGGACTGGAAGGAAAAGTATGTCTCTTTGCAGATGACACAAAGATCTGCAACAGAGTTGATGCTCAAGGTGGGGTGGAAAGGATGAGAAGGGACATGGCAAGGTTAGAGGAATGGTCAAATGTATGGCAGCTTAGATTCAATGCTAAGAAGTACAAGGTAATGCACCTGGGAAACAAAAACCCAGGGGAAGAGTACACAATGGGGGTGAGAATAACAACAACAAAATGGAAAGGACCTGGGGGTAGTCATTCAGATGACTTAAAGGTGGGCAAGCAATGTGAGAGGGCAGTAAGGAGGGCTGGGGGATACTGGGATGCATAGGGAGAGGCATCACCAGTAGAAAACAGGAAGTTGTTATCCATCTGTACAGACAGCTGGTGAGACCCCATCTTGAGTACTGTGTGCAGTTCTGGAGACCCAATCTCTGCAAGGACATAGACAAGATGGAAACTGTCCAGAGGAGGGCAACTAAAATGGTGTAGGGTCTGCACCAGAAGACATATGAAGAGAGACTAAAGGAGCTTAATATGTATAGCCTCGAGGAAAGGAGGGAGAGGGGGGACATGATAGCAACTTTCAAGTACCTCAAGGGAATCAGCAAAATCCAAGAGGGTAGTGTCTTTCAAAAAAAAGAGGTGTGCAAGAACAAGGGGGGACCAATTTGAAGATGGGGGGTGGCTCAAAGGTAATGTAAGGAAGTATTTTTTCACAGAGAGGGTTGTGGATGCATGGAACAGCCTTCTGGAGGAGGTTGTGGAGTCAAAAACAGTGGTTGAATTCAAGCATGCATGGGACAGTCATAAGGCAATTCTAGGGGGGGGGTAGAAAGAAGTAGGCTGTTGGTTAACTAGGATCTGCAACTTATCCATTAGGTAGGGAAATGGGCAGACAGGGTGGGCCAAGCAGTCCTTATCTGCCGTCAAATTCTATGTTTCTATGTTTCTATGGTGTGGTACCTGAGAACTGGAGAAGGGTGGATGTGATTCCCCTTCACAAAAGTAGGAGCAAGAGAGAGGCAGAAAACTACAGACCTGTCAGTTTGACCTCAGTGGTAGAGAAGATGATGGAACGACTTCTGAAGAAAATAATTGTTAAGTACCTAGAGGCTAGTGGGGCACAGGACTCAAGGCAGCATGGATTCACAGTGGGAAGGTCATGTTAGATGAATCTAATCAATTTTTTTGACTGGGTGACCAAAGTAGTAGACCAGGGAGGGGCTGTGGACATGGTCTACCTAAACTTTAGCAAGGCATTTGACACAGTCCTGCACAAAAGATTAATAAACAGATTAGCCAACCTGGGAGTGGGTCCCAGTGTGGTAGCCTGGGTAAAACATTAGCTGGACAACAGGACATAGAGGGTAATAGTAAATGGAGTCAACAGTGAAGAAAGGGGGGTTACTAGTTGGGTACCACAGGGTTCAGTACTGGGTCCGGTCCTTTTTAATGTCTTTATAGGTGACATTGCAGAGGGAATGGAAGGAAAAGCGTGTCTCTTTCCAGACAACACAAAGATCTGCAACAGGGTTGATACACAAGGTGGGGTGGGAAGGATGAGAAGGGACTTGGCAAGGTTGGAGGAATGGCTAAATGTATGTCAGCTTAGATTCAACACAAAGAAGTGCAAAGTAATGCACCTGGGAAACAAAAACCCAGGGGAAGAGTACACAATAGGAGGTGAGATACTGACAACATCAAAAATGGAAAGGGACCTAGAGGTAGTTATGTCAGATGACCTAAAGGTGGGAAAGCAATGTGAGAAGGCAGTAAGGAGGGCTGGGGGGATACTGGGATGCACAGGAAGAGGCACCACCAGTAGAAAACAGGAAGTTGTTATCCATCTGTACAGACAGTTGGTGAGACCCCATCAGGAGTACTGTGTGCAGTTCTGGAGACCCCATCTCCACAAAGAAATAGACAGGGTGGAGGCTGTCCAGAGGAGGGCAACCAAAATGGTGCAGGGTCTGCACCAGAAGCCATACGAAGAGAGACTGAAGGAGCTTAATATGTATACCCACAAGGAAAGGAGGGAGAGGGGGAACATGATAGAAAGTTTCAAGTACCTCAAGGGAATCAACAAAGTCCAAGATGGTAGCATCTTTCAGAAAAAGAGATGTGCAAGAACAAGGGGGCACAAATTGAAAATAGAGTAGGGATGGCTCAGGGGTAACGTGAGGATGTATTTTTTCATGGAGATAGTTGTGGATGCATGGAACAACCTTTCTGAGGAGGTCATGGAGTCAAAAACAGTGGGGGAATTCAAGAATGCATGGGACAGACATAAGGTAATTCTAGTAGGGGGTAGGAGGAAGTAGACTGTTGGTTAACTAGGATCTGCAGCTTATCCATTAGGTAGGGAAATGGGCAGACTAGGTGGGCCAAGCAGTCCTTATCTACCATCAAATTCTATGTTTAATTGCAAATTTCACTCAAGGGCATCAAAATATCGCCAGACAGTGGTGGAATTCTTCTGGTCATGGGCAAAATGTGCGATTTTGCCGGTGGAATTTCACATTTCGTGCCATGAAATATTTCACAAAATGTGTGAATTTCATGAAATGTTTAAGGGAATGAAATTCACGCATTTCACACATCTCTAACTGTGCCCCATCACTGCCATAGCTCCTATCTTGAGGTGTATATTTAATGTTAATTTCCTTTAATGGGATCCTATGTTATTTATTTAACCTTACTGTTGTTTATGCATAGTTGTCCACTTCTCCCTGTAGCACTGCAAACTGTAAACATCCATCTTCATTTACTTCTATTATTAGCATCTGAATTATGCATTCTATTTGTTGTTTGTAGTCAACTTTACATTATTTTCCTTCTGCAGATCATTGTCTTTGTGAGTAAACAGTTTTCATGCTTGTTCCTTTACCTGAATGCAATTAATCCAGTGTTGCCCCTGATATAGGGACTGTTGGTCTCAGTGGGGATACCTAGTTACCAAAATTCTAATTAAAAAACATAAATAAATAAAGCAAACTTGACTCAGCCTCTCTGTAGCACAAAAAAAAGGTTTATAGTTACTTTGAAAATCAGATTACTTGGACACGTTAACAACTAATGTGAATCTGTTGACCTCCTCAGGTTATGCCTTTACTTGTACATTACTGGGCAATGTTTTCCTCAGCCTGTCCCTCCATGTCCTGTGCCACTTCTTAGTTCTGCTGAGATGTTTTTCTGATATGTTATTTATCTTTGCCTTTGACTCCACATTGTATACTCATTTTTGCCCAGTTGTAAATTATGTTTTTGTATTAGTATGCCTATTATGTTATTGTTGCACCATGTATGCATTTTACTTTGTTTTAGTTCTTATTAAATCATCCTGCTCATTCCTGAAAATAGGCATTTCTCTGTCTAGTGTGCTTACCCAGTCAACAAAAACTAAATAAAACAAATAGTGCATACTGAAGTGAGCATGTAGCAGTCGTCAGTCCTTAAAATAAAATCAAATGTCAAAATGTACCCCTTCTAGAAACATTATCAGCACTGAGAACCAGTTGCTTTTTCAAGTTTTTTTTTTTACTCAAGTAGATTAACACATTTTTTATGTTGACTGTGCACATGCGCAAGAAACTTATTGCAGCAGCTTGCTGCAGAAGTAGGTTGTGGAGGAGCGGCACTGTTGTGGCCAATGCCCCCACAGCCTTTGGAGGCTTGGTCCATTGTTGCCAATGGGGTGGCACGCTGCTGCTGACACTAGTTCAGCCAGCATTTTATTTATTTATTTATTATACATATTGGAATTACTATCCTTTGGGTCAAGGACTCGTTTCCAAAGGCTCCACATCAGTTCCAGTGGATTCAACACATAGACAGCAACACAAATGCAATATGACAGACAGGAGGTTACAGAACTTTTTTGTTATATACCAAACAGCGAATAGCAAACAGTATGCATAAATTTGCAGGTGTCGGAACAAACAACATTGAATCCGAGCCATCCAGTGCCCAGATAAGAGTTAAAGTTTACAGTAGCAGTACAGAGTTCTATACAGTGAGAAAGCTAGACTCCAAGGACAAATACAGTAAATTCAGAATTGCATCCTGAGATAAGGCGATTGTCGTCAAGAGTCTAGGAAAGGGGCCGGGGAGGGAGCGGGGCACCTATGGGTTAGGATCCCACTTGTGGAGCACATTCGCAGTTGCAGGTGGAGAAAATGAGGCTCTTGAGAGCTGCCTTAAAAGGACCTATTTTAGTGAGTGAGGAGATCGAGGAGGGGAAGGTGTTGAACCAGTGTGGCACCCTGTAACAAAAGGATCTCTGAGCGAGTGATGTCTGCACTCTTGTGACTCTGAGAATAGCCTTAGTGGACCCACAGATAGAGGCAGAGGAGGAAGCAGGGTGGAGGGAGATGGACACCCCTGGGGGGAGAGACCTAGAAGTATTTTTTTAACCAGAAGGCCGGTCTGATATTGTAACCACTCTTCTAGATTGAGTATGTTGGCCAACAAGGATAGAGTGCATACATGAGTCCATTTATCTGCACCAGTGAGGAGCCTACAGGCCTTATTTAGGGATAGTTGGATTCTCCTGAGGGTAGTGGCATCAGCAGCAGCATAAGACAGGGAGGCCGTAGTCTACAAGAGACAGGACAGAGAAGGAGACAGCCAATTTGAGGGCATCCGGTGGGAGGCAGTCCTTATGACGGTAGAGAAGGCCTATGCGCATGTTAATTGCAGAGGTAAGCAGGTCGATATGCAAGAGAAAGGAGAGGGAAGAGTAGAAGGTAATGCCTAGGTATTTGTAGCTGCTAACTTGTTCTAGTGGGTGGAGTGAGCTGGATAGTATATGGAGGGGCAAGATTTTTGCCTTATTTTGATGATGGGCAAACAACATGGCTTTTGTTTTTTTAATTTTAATGACCAGCCTGCAGTCGATGAACCAGTTTCCAATTTGACTGAAAGAGTGCTGGAGGGAGGCCTGAAGAGAGGAGGGGTCAGCATGCCACAACCTTGTAAGGTTTCAGCCTCTGCAATCAGGGGCTGCCTCATCATTGCAGCGTAAGCCATTCTGCTGCAATGAGGGAGTGACCCGTCATTGCTGGGCGGAACCTTGGTGCTGTGATATTGTTTGTGAACTTGGCGGCGGCTTGCTGCCATGTTCACAAACAAAATAATGTACCCCCACTGCCGAGGGGGTGCCCAGTCCCCCTCAGCAGCATGTGCCCCCCCGACACAGTGTTTGTTTGCTGATGGGGGCCCCAATCCTCATCGACTTCAGTACCCTGAGTTCATGTTGCCGATGGAAGCCCACTCCTCATCGGCATTATTTACCCCTTCACAGTTTAATTTGCCAATGGGCGAGCCCACTCTCCATAGGCATAATTCCCCCAAACATCCAGTGCAGTTGTGCTGAGGGGTGCCCACCCCCACGGATCTTGCGCCCCCCCCTTTTGTGCCGATGGGGGGTGCCCAATCCCCCATCAGCTAGAGCTGCCTCCCCCAAAAGAAACAATCTGTTGGCATGCTGAGAGTCCACCTCAGTGTGCCAAATAGCCCTGTAAAAAAAGAGAACTGTCAAGAGATGTTTATATATTTTTTTAACCTGTAGAGAAAGAAAACCGTCCCTCACCATCTCCCTGCCCCCTCCCACAACCCGCGCTCACCCTCTGTGCACACTGCCTCCCCACACCCCCCTCACCCCATACTTACCTGCACAGTCCAGCGAGACAATCCTTGGTGGACCAGGAACATGTCTGACTCTGCACTCTTCAAAGCTGACCATGAACTGAGGAAATGCCGGTAAGCTGTATAATGGTATAAATAGGGTTTTTTCAACTTTGATGCATATCTCAGGCATTTTTTGGACTTTTGGCACAGCATTTTTAAGATGGGGTTTTTGGGACCCTTCCTCATGAATTCAACCACTGTCATGGCATTATTCGGCCCTGAAAGGTGATTTTTCGGTCACTGCGTGGAATCACCTTTTGGGACCGATTAATTAAATGACAGTGCCAGTGTTCATGAGGTGGGCTCTCAAAAAGTCTATGTTGCAAATCTGGTGGAAAAAATCCAAGAATTTACTGTTTTACGAGAGTGTGTTGCACTGTTGCTACGCAGGCTCGTAACTTCACAAATTTGCAATATTTTCACTCCAGATTTTCAACATTGCCATTTTCCCACACCTCCTTATGAACAGTACAGCTGTCATTTTCCACATCATGGCCGAAACGTATTTTCGCACTTCCAGTGCAGAATAGTGCAGTCGCTGTGGGAAATTAGTGTTTGGGACACATTAAGAAAATCATAGTGACACTGTTCATTAGCAGAGGTCCTAAAATGCCTATGTTGAAAATTTGGTGACGAAAGTCCATAAAATGACTGTGTTACGAGCGTGTGTTTTTCATTTTCTAGGCACACTCGTAACTTTGCCAATCTGCAATATTTTCACTCCAGATTTTCAACATTGCCATTGTTCCACACCTCGTTATGAACAGTGTAGCTGTCATTTTTCACATCCTGGCTGAAATGTGTTTTCGCATTTCTGGCGCAGAATAGTGCGGGCACTGTGGGAAATCAGTGTTCGGGATGCATTATGAAAATCACAGTGACACTGTTCAGGAGCAGAGGTCCTAAAATGCCTATGTTGAAAATTTTGTGATGGAACTCCATAAAATCACTGTGTTACGAGCGAGCATTGTGCAGTTTCCACGCACCCTTGTAATTTCGCAAATTAGTAATATTTTCATGCCAGATATTCAACATTGGCATTTTTTCACACCTCCTTATGAACAGTACAACTGTCATTTTTCACGTCCTGGCCAAAATGTGTTTTTGCATTTCCAGCGCAGAATATCGCAGTCACTTTTGGAAATCAGTGTTTGGGACAGATTAGGATCGAGCGAGTGAGAGAGGGGGAGTGACCAAGCTCAACTGAGCTCTGTCGGAACTGCAGCAGATTTCTTTCTTGCTAGAAAAAGGTGCCAAAGCATGCAGGAGCCCAGTGCAAAACGGAAGCCTGCAGCGCCGGGACAAACAGAACAAGTGGGTGAGGGAGGGGGACTGAGCGAGCTCAACGGAGCAAAGCAATCAACATTCGGCATTGACAAATTCTTATTTATATCCCATCCCTCTGGGAGAACAGATGATAGTGGGTTGATTGCCAAAGTGTTAAGCACATTAAATCATGGAAGGCCCAAATTGTCAGACCCTAATCAAATTAGTACTGTATATCCTGTTAGTGTGGGGAACTCTCCATATCAAGTAAAGCAATCAAAAACTATAGAAATACACTAAATAAAAATCATAGAAACAAAATCATAATACTCCATTAACAATATACTAAATATTAATCCAGTCTTCATAATACTTAGATATTGGAATCTACTATGGTAATAAGGGACGCTTTAAAACCTGACAGAAACTGGATCTTAGTGCACATCTTTTTTTTTTTAAGGGATAACTTTTGATTTAATTTAAAGGATACCTAAACAACATTTTGACAACAAACTATTCAAAAATCTGACTTCGTAGGTGATTAAAGGAAAGGCTGCTGTATTCATTAAGGCTAAAACTACATTTATATAATTTACCTAAATTTTGTTCCAGAACATTTGAATATTGTAAAATCAGCCTTCTAATTACAAAAAAAAAAGTCTTACCGTCTTCTTAAAATGGCCGCCAAATACGTTATGTGATGACATAATTTGAGCCAAAGTCAGAAAGATATATGGCTGGCTATAGTGCTAACTAGTTATTTTTTTCCTTTGAATAGAATTGTTTCACCCAAATGGTCAAACCATGTGCATTATTTTGTATAATACACGTTAGGCTATGGTTCTGTTCATGTTGTTTACTTTAACATGCTGAAATTGTGTTTTAATTCAACTGACTTTCTCTGTTGCAAACCACAGTGCAGTACAAATCTTGAATAACCTGGTGGTCTAGTGGTTATGGTGGATCCAAGATACTACAGTGGGGGTGCTGGGGTGGTGCGCATGCTTAATATGCACTTTTTAACATTTTTATTAAACCTTTATATTTTCTGCTATTCTTTTCTAGTATGTTTTTGACAGAACCTACAAATGTAATCCATAGTTTTAATGTAAACATTTGTACAATCAATAAATCAGACTTCTTCAACAAAGTGAAATGCAGCAGCAGCACGTAAGTAGGTTACTATGTGTGTGGGGGGGGGGTGCAGCCACATCCTTCACCACCCCCTAGAATCACCATTTTTTTGTAGCAAAGTTCTTGTTCAGTCCAATGTTAGAGTTCATACTTTCTCAAAACTCAAATATATGCTTGTATTGTCTTCTTTTTCCATAGGAAATAATAATAATAAGAGGAATTAGCATTTATATAGTGGTTTTCACACACATTGTATCCCAGAGTGCTTTACAAGCAATACCAGACTGGCAGTGAAGTGACTGAACATGTAGTGGCAGCCATGTCATATATTAATATCCACACACAGCTTTGGACAATTGCATGAACTGGTTTTATGGGAAGGGGAATGTTGCCCAGGATAATGGGGTCAGGTAGTGATCAAGGTGCTGGCAGCCTACATCTTATTTATCACAGTAATCTGCTCATAATTCTCTGCTCTGTCTTCCCCCTTCCCTGAATATAGCAGTACCTTGCAAGCGTGGCCTTCTCAGTCCTCCTGTGGTATTCATTCTTCACTATTCTTCCTCACACCAAAAACTGGTAAGCTCATCACCCTTCTGCATCATGAATGCAAGTAGTAGAGTCCCCGTTTTATTTTGACATATCAAATATAAACATATATTTCCAGTAAGTCAGACTGATAGCAGCAGGGAACAAGGGGAATGATGGGCTTTCCTATCCTTAAACGATCTAGGCTACCTTTGACTAGGCACTGCTAAATGATGGGTGTGCACATCATTATGCACATCATTTAACAGTGCCTAATTATAGGTAGCTTAGATCTTACATGGGTAGGAAAGCCTATTTTTCCACTTGTGCAATGCAGCTATCAACCTGGCTTACCAGAAGATCATTTTTATTATTAATATGTAAAAATAACATGGGAGACTGTACTAACCACATTCATGATGCAGAAGGGTAGTGAACTCACCAGTTTTTGGTGTAAGTATGTGAGAAGAATGAATGCCAGAGGGACTGAAGAGGCCACCCAGCAGGGTATAGCATATTCAGGTTAGTTGAAGAGATGAAGGAGGACGTTGGAGCAGATCACTGTAAGATCTGAAATGTGGGGCTGCCAACATTGTGATCACTACCTGACTGTGGATGAGAGTAGCCAGCGATGACACATACTTAGAGTGGCAGGGCTGCACCTAAACTGTTACTTGAATTCAGTGTAGGGAGATTACCCTCAGGTGGGGGTGACGTTTGTTAGGACAGTATTGAGGGAGTTGTGTATAGCTCATTCAAGATTTGGAAGGGTGGTAGCCAGCCAGCTTGAACTGTAGAGTACAGCACAGAAAAGTACTGGAGAAGAATTGTTGGGAACTGTCCTGTAGGGTTCTGCAGATCACAGGTAAAGGAATAGACTGACAATAGAAGTCTGGTGGATTTGCTTAAGGTATTAGTATGCCTCTCCTGCTAATAATATTGCTACCCATTGTAAGTGCAGCCCTTATGAGGGCATGAACAGCAGTTTTTCTGATGGGTCATGATGCTTATTGCTTGGCCCTCCAGGAAGACCTAGTTGCTGGTTTATGAGGTGGGAAAAAACACAACAGGGGAACTGTACATACTACCATCACTGTGCAGAAGGGTGATGATCCACTCAATGTTTACAGTGGGAGCAGAAATCAAACACTGAGAATGTGGACTGGAGAGTGATTTGGGAGGCATTTTTTAACAGTGCCAGCTGATGATGAATATTGGTATAGGTGTGCACAACTCTCTGAGGTACAAGATTACAATCTGAGGTATGATAATTATCTTCATGAGACCGTAAGAACATATGCAGCACCAGGCAGTTCTAAGGACAGGGTATGGATGGTGGGGTGTTCAACAGAAGGCAAGCTAGACGCAGAAGGTTCACATGGAAAAAGAAAGCCTTATTTGTGGATTAACAAGAGAGCATGGGCTTTGGAACTGAACCAGACCAGTACTTTGCTTTGTGATCCTGAGCAAGTCATTACACTTCCTTGTGCTCCCAGGCCACACCTGTAAACAAGCTTTCAGCTTAGTGTGTCTCTCCTAGCTATCAATAAACAAAATTCAGTGCATCACATAACCACTAGATCATCAGGTAATTGAAGTGTTGTTCTGTAATGCAGTTTGCCAAGAAAAAGTCAGCTGGATTGCAAAACGTTTTCCACAAGTTAAAGTAAACTAAATGAACGCAACCATAGCCTAACATGTGTACTGATCAAAATAATCCATGAGTTAATACATGGTGTTGGTCATTCTGGTACAACAATTCAAAACAAAGAGGGAAAGAACTAGTAAGCACTATAGAAATATATGTGGGACTCTGTCTTTGGCTCAGATGATGTCATCATGACTCATCACTTAACAGACTTGGCAGCCATCTTAGGGAGAAACCAAGGCTGTTTTTTATAAAGTGAATGGCTGATGTTTACATTTTTCAAAAGCTATGAAACTGCATTTATATTATTTACATAAACACAATTTTAGCATAAATGTAAACAACAGCCTCTACTTTACCTTGTTATGAAGCCAGATTCTGGAGTTTGCAATTTTAAAAACTGCTTAATTAGGTACCCTTTAATGGACTGACATGATTGTCTGTTGTATGCTCACTGCAGTATATACCATTCACATTAGTTGTAAACATATCAAGGTTGGTTGATTTGCCCAGAAACTTTAAACCCCTTTTTTTGCCACTGATGGGCTTTCTCCAATTAACATGGAAAGCTTGGACCCAGGTGCTCTCCAGAATGTGCCAATAACAACACTGCCACTGATGTCAGCTTCAATTATGCTGTGTCTGACATCTCAACATTGTCTAGGTGCAGACTACTTCAGGAAGAGGATCCTGTATACTGTTCAGTACACTTACACACACACACACACACACTGAGATCAGTGTCTCATAGAGTAAATCTCTAGAAGTGGTTGGTTTCCAAGAAGATGCCAGATGATCAGGTGGTTCCCCCAGGACAGTGGGCAGTGCTAAGAATGGCAACCAATTTTTTTTTACATTTTAAATAAATATACAGCACACTTTATCCCCAGCTGCTACTTTCATCAGGACTGCATGGGGTCATGATGGGGTTTCTGCCAGTATTACTCTCTCCCCCAAATGGCTGTCAACCTGCATACTCCTCATGGGATATTGGGACACATGCTCTAGTCCAGCTAGCCAATTGAGTGGTTGCCCATGGACTGTGGATAGGGACTCTTCTTCCCTTATGGGGCACTCACATATAGTGCTCCCTCCATGTTACTGCCCTCCATGTGGAGGACCAAGAGCAAAGGACATCAAGAAGTCTGCATGGAGTCAGACATTGAGGTGGCCAGCAGAAAGAAACATTGTCTCCCATTGCACTGATTCCTGACTGTTGCAATGCTCGGCAGATGCATGAGTGCCCTAATAGAATGGCCTAATATGCTATCAAGCCACTAGACTATCATAACAAGGTACATTTTTAACAACTGCCTGCCTGCAAACATTATTTGCTGCTAACTCCTATTTTGGTTTGTTGGCTGATAGGGTACATATTATGTTTTTGCTAGATTCTTGAAACTCATTGCATATTAGATTTGGCTAACATACTGTCTAGGTGGCTTGTGTATACTGGCTTCGAACTACTAGAGTAGGATGCTGCTAAGTTTCCTACTACTGTTTGACTGGCTCAAATCTCCCTGTCCTTGACTCTAATATAAGCAAGGACAACCTAACCCAGCTTGTCTCGGTGCCTACATGACATTCCAGCAATGGTAATAGTCACACCATCCTTGACTGGGTACTTATCAACAGGCTAGACAGAATCTCTTCCATGACCATGCTACCAGACTCCATTAGTGAACATCCACCTGTCACCTGTGTCTGGGATGCCAGCCTCCCCACCCACCCATCCAAATTCATCTCCATGTCTGACTTCTCTGCCCTCGACACCTCAGCTTTTCTAAGGGATCTTCAGCAAATCGACTGGTCCCCCATATCCGCGACAAATAACAACTGACTTGGCTGTAGAATACTTTACCAACTCTCTGTGCTCCTTGCAGTCCAAGCACAGTCCTTCAATCAGGCACAGGGTCTGGGGCCTGCCTACCAAATGGTTAACCATCCCTCTTCTATATATGCTTAAAGCACAGGACAAACTCTGGACCATATGGAAAACTTCCTCCTTGCTCTCGGACTTCATTACATATCACTCCCTTCATAACTCTTGCAAGAAAGCGCAACGGACTGCCAAAAGAAATTACTATAGAGGCCTTCTTCATGCCACCTCTAGTGACCTAAAAAGGTTCTGGGCACAAATAAACCACACAATGGGACGTTCCATGTCCCAAACCCCCCCATGACTTTCTAATAAATAACATCTCCTGTAACAACACTAATACCATAGCTAATGCTTTCAGTTCACTCTTTACTGCCCTCCCTAGTTTTGATGCTGAGGGATCCCCCCTCACCACACCTCCCACCCCTGACCTCCCCTCATCCCATCCTTCCCTGATTCTCCACCCGGTCTCCAGGCTGGACATCCTATGAGCTCTCAACATGATGTCTCCCCACGGCAGCGCAGACCCTGATGGACTGGAACTCATAATTCTCAAATTAGGTGCGTCTCTTCTTGCCACCCCCATTATGCAATTGTTCAACCTCTTCATTAGCTCGGGTTCTGTGCCCCTCTCCTGGAAAAATGCCAGGGTTATCCCAGTCTTCAAAAAGAGTGATTCAAAAAACCTAACAAACTACCATCTTATTGTACTCCTGCTGACCCACAGTAAACTCCTGGAGAAGCTTATCCATCGCCAGGTGTCTAACTTCATTGCCAACTTTAACCTGCAATCTCCTGCTCAGCATGGCTTTAGGCCAAACCACAGCACCACAACAGCCCTAGTGCAATTTACCAGTGACATCAAATCTGCTATGGACCAAGGCCAGCTTAATGGGCTGTTTTTATTGACATGTCAAAGGCGTTTGACTCGGTTAACCACAACCTGCTCCTGCATCAACTAAGCTCCATTGGCACCTCCCAATCCACACTTGTCTGGTTTGCCAGCTATCTGTGGAGCCTCTTGCAGTCTGCCTCCTGTCAAAAAGTTCTCTCTGCCCCTTCCCTGCTTCATTCGGGCATCCCACAAGTTTCCATAGTTGGGCCCCTACTCGTTTCTTTGTACATCAATAACCTACCTTTGGTGCCCTCCCACAGTCTCTCCTTACTCTATGCCGATGACTTGGTTCTCTATGTCTCCTCCAGCTCTATTCATGAAATTAAATCCTGCCTCTCCTCTGATGTCCATCGTACCCAAACTTGGCTTACATCCCACCGCCTGGTGCTAAATGTTGCCAAGACCCAGGCTATGCTCTTTGGGTCACAAAGGAAATCTGTCACTTCAACTCCATTTCTCCAGGTTTCTTGTCTTGATGGCTCCCTTGTGGAAGTAACTCAGTCCTTCAAATACCTAGGAGTCACACTGGATCCATCCCTTAACTTCTCTCTGCATGTCAAAGCTTTCTGCAAATCAGTCAATGTTACAACTGGACTGGTTTACAGAGTCTGTCAGTTTCTGACCCCTGCTGCCAGAATCTCTGTCACCCAAGGCCTTCTCCTCTCTGGACTCTGCTACACTCTGCCTGTCTTTGCTATGGCACAGGAAAGCATCTTGCAAATGTGGGATGTTGCCTAAAACAGTCTCTGTAGATTTGCACTATCTGCTACTCGTCTTAAGCACCACTGTACTCTCTACTCTGACCTCCACTGGTTGTCTCCTTCCTCACATCAGGCTTATTCATTAGGTTGTCTGACTGACAACATTATTCGTTCTTCTATCCCCTCCACACTCATTGCTATGCTCACCCCCATGGATTGCCCTCGTTCCCTCAGTTCCAAGTCTTTAGCTCTGTTATCTGTCCCAAAATGCTCTACCAGGATGGGTGAACTTGTCTTTTCCTTCTATGCCCCCCAAATTTTGGAACTCTCTCCCACTTGATCTTAGGTACTCCAAATACCACCCCAGTTTCAAGAAAGGCCTCTCCAATTACCTCGCCTCCTTGACATTTGCAAATGTCCCTAGCTTCATAAGTCATGCAAATCTACCATTGTCCTGCACTTAAATTTCCTTGTGGCCTCTTGATTCCTCCCATCCCCATTCTTCCTCAGCTGTACAGTAGCTATGCACTTTGTTCCCTGTCTCTGCCTGGGAATTTTCTCCTTGCTGACTTACCAACAGCACTGTCATGCTTTGTACATTATTATCAGTAAATTGCGCCTTTTTGTCTGTTTTGTTCAAATTAAACTGTGTGATATGTACCTCCTCTATGTACTATATAACTGTTTGAAATCTCCTATTGTACAACACTGTATATGTATTTGTTTTTACCTGTTCCTTGATTTGTTCTCTCCCGGGTCATTCCTGAAAATAGGCAGTTCTGTCTAGTGCACTTACTCGGTTACCAAAAGCAAATAAATAAATCAATAAATATTTTAAATTGTATTGTACTGGTTGCCTACTACTGGCTGACATCTGACAGTGTTTAAACAGTGTTGTACTGGATGCAGCCACCCCTAGTACATCTGCAAAATTGCTAACACCCTAGCTGAGAGGTCTATGAATATTGGTTACCAATTACCAGCAAGGGCTGCCAGTAAGTTACCTGCTACCGCTTGATTGCAGATGGTTTCTTAACTGCATTTTAATGGTTACAGCAACCCCGAGTCCTTCTGTTGTATTGCTTATACCCTATCTGGGTGGTTGTGGTTTTTCGGTTACCAACTATTGTTAAGTTCTTTGACACTGTCTGACTGCTAATACTGTTAAAATATCTATTATTGTCTACTGTCAACCTCACTTTTATGGTAGCATTGGTAACACCCTAGCTGGGTGGTCTGAGGATTTGGGTTACAATTACAAGTTTAGACTGCTGCTAAGTACCCTGCTACATGTTTCTGTCTATTGATAATGTTTAAATGGAATGATACTTGTAGCTGCCTCCCTTACTGCTACTATAGAACTGCTAATACCCCATCTGGGTGGACTGTTGCTAAAGGGTTGCTGGTCAGTGACCTACCTGTTTAACTTGCCAGTTGATGTTACTCTCCCTCAAGGCAAACATGTTCTTTGCAATAATCATGCTACTTCCCTGCCTAACCACAGTACAACTATCTGAATCCATAGAGCCTTCTGTGGCAAGGGATGCTATCTCCCTTGGTCCCATGCTGATACCAAAGCCTGCTGATCCCCCAAACAATCTTACAGTACTCAAGCACCCCAGTCATATACCATCTACATGGGACCCCTTAACCATGGTAGTACATGGCATCCAGGGGACGCTACAGGGTTTCTTGATATGTCAGTGTCTGCAGGGCCATGTGCCTGCCCCTCCTTCCTAGGATGAAGACCTGAAGACTGAAGCACTACCTCAGAGCCTCCAGGGATCTTACAATAATACTGCTCCTACTGTCTTGCAATATCCACCCCAGCACAGGCACAACTGGTCCTACTGGTAACTCTGAGCCTGGCACTCACTGCCAAGGTTACTGAACATAGTGTCCTTAAACATCAGTAGTCTAATACCTAAATTTGCCCATTTCAAACCTCAAGTTGCATTAATGCAGCCAGACATTGTTTGCCTAAGTAAAACTAGGTGCAGTACACACATGCCTGATGCCACTGTCTCATTGCCAGGTTTCAATATTTTTATTGAGGATATAATAAGTAAGCGAGGTAGAGGCTGCCTTATCTACCTCAGGTCAGATCTGCAAGCCTCCAAAATTGCAATTAAGGATCTAACCAGAAACTGTGAATGCCTAGCAATAAAACTATTGATAAGGTGTGGGTGCAAATCTCTTGTCATTCTGTCTGTATACATCCGAATTGGTAATCAGCATCAGGGCATAGAGTTATTTACTCAATATTTGCATTTTCTTACACAGAACTTGGAATGCCTTGTTACCAATGACTTTAGCATTAATCGGAATGCTATGTCAAGCATAGGACATAGGGAAAAGATGTCCAATCTGTTACTCACACAAATCATCAATGAGCACACCAGGACCAACTGTAAAACAGGCACTATGATAGTACTCAACTGGATACTGGTCACACATTGAGGCAGGGTTAAAGTTGTCAATGTTCTGCAGAATAACCTAATCACACACTGAGGCAGGGTTAAAGTTGTCAATGTTCTGCAGGATAACCTAATCACACATTAAGGCAGGGTTAAAGTTGTCAATGTTCTGCAGGATAACCTAATCACACATTGAGGCAGGGTTAAAGTTGTCAACGTTCTGCAGGATAACCTAAGTGCTCAGTCTCCAGTGCAATGCCTATGGGCAGTTAACCTGCCCAGGCCACTCCCCCGATCTTAATCAGCCAGATCTTAAACAAAAATAAGATACCTGAATTCAAAGTCCATGTGGCCCAGATTGATTGGAACTTCCTTGGTGCCATTACTGATATTGATTGGGCACTTTGTCTCTGAGTTCACATATATCTTTGATAGATTTGCACCTGTCAAAAAATGCGAGTCAAGAGGTACACTGTTTGGAAGTAACTCTCCAGAACTTCTTGCCTGCATGAGAGAGTGGGATAAGCTGTGGGCACTGGCCAGGGAAACAGGGTCCCAATTTTACTAGCAAAAATGCAGAGAAGCCACCAACAACTGCACCAGTATGATTAGAAAGGCCAGTTCTGACTTCTGCAAGGACTGGCAGACCTAGACCTGGAGCAATGGCAAAAGATTCTGTGACAGCATCTCTGAGCTCCTTGATAAGGATAATACATTGCAAAAATCATAGTACAACAAAACTTATGTTGAACAAATGAGGTCAGCACTTTTGACAAGGTAATAGGTGAAAAAATACGACCATTTATTCAATATTATCAATTCACCACCAAGTCAGTACAAAAGAATTCACATATCAGGGTTTTATTTAACTCCTAAAATTGATTAGCATTTTGCTCATAAAAGTGCTAAAACATTGTGGAAATGCATAGCACTTGCCTCACTGTGTTTAACAAACATAACACTTCTAGAAAACCTATATAAATACTTTCTGGACAGTTAGCATTGTCCCAAGAAAAAAACTGCTAATCAATTATTTAAAACCCTGCATATTACTAGACTGTGTACTGCCAAAAAGACACAGAAAGCAGTACAGCTTACCACATAAAAAATATATGCATGGTCAGTGTGAAAAATGGCTTGAAAGCACACTTACAGCTTTAGTGTTGAATGGTAGACTTACTCCTGTGGTGCCCGCATACAAATCCTGTCACCAGCCTGGTCGTAAATTTGACCTGACTCCAAAACAAGGAGAAAGAAGACAGTGATTAGCTAACACACATCATAAGGACTAAAAACGTGTAACTGAGTTGAACAAACCGAAAAAAACACTGGTGCACCGCTGAGCCTCCTGCAACACCGTACTTCCTGATAGAGCACTTACGTATCGATCTGCAATCAGGTCATTGTTAGAGCTCTGATGATGACCTGATTGCAGGTCAATATGTGAATTATTTTTTACTGACTTGGTAGTGAATTGATAATATTGAATAAATCATCATTTTTTTCACCTATTACCTTGTCAAAAGTGCTGACCTAATTTGTTCAACATAAGTTTTGTTGGACTATGATTTTTGCAATGAATCTTTTCAGCTCTGAGGTATTTCAAGTGCTCTTCCCTGTGTGAGTAACAACAGAGCCCCCCCCCATCTAATTCTTGGGAGTGTTTGTGTTGAGTGTAAGGGTAATACATTGTTAAAATGCTCTTGGTTGAAGATTGAGAGGTCCCTGAGCCTACCAAAATTGTCTATTATTTCAATTCAACCATCACTGTCCTAAGTTCCATCATCTTTGCTGACACTGCCCAGACCACCTGTGAAAGACCTGGTCCTGAAGCTTCCCAGTTGCTTGGTCCCGAACCAGGCTACCATAAGTTCTACTTTAAGACTGTGTCAGTCAAGGACGCCTCAAAATATTTCAGTACAGTGCTTGATAAAACTACAGTTGGGAGTGACTCACTGACTCACTTGACATGAAATTACTTGCCCTGGTAATAAAGGAATTTTCCTACCCCATCCCTGTAATGTTTGACTTTTCCCTGCATTAGTCTCAGTTCTTCAAGAAATAGAAATCCTCTCTTTTTACACCAGTATTCAAAAGTGCAATGACTCTAGTCCTGCCATTTGCAGGCCAATTTAAATTATCTTCCCCACTGTCCAAGGCTCTAGAGAGAAAAGTCTGTGACCAACTAGTCACATGTCTTGAAAAATACATCATCCAGTGTGGCAGCAGCATGGCTTTCAGAAGCTTCACAGCTCCGATACTGCACCATTGGAATATTCCAAAAGTGTGCATAAAGCCCTTGACAGTGGTGACCTGGTTGGACCTATATGCATAAACCTTACAAAAGCTTTCAAACTGGTCAACCATAAGGTCCTACTCAACAAACTCCTTGCCCTAAGTCTGTCTAAGAACACTGTGGACTAGTTCTATAGTTCCCTCATGACCTGCACTCAGCGTGTGAAGCTCAATGGCTCCTTGTCTGACATTATGTGAATATCTATTTGTGTCCCTGAGGGCTCCATATTGGGCCCACTCCTATTTGGCCTCTTCATAAACACATTGCCTGATGCCTGTCAGATAGCCAACATTCTCATGTATGGTAATGATGCTTTAATTTATACCAAAACCACTGACTTTGATAACCTCTCTACCATTCTCGAAAGTAACATCAAATCCTTGGAAAGATGGTTCTTCAACAACAAACTGGTCCTAATCTACAAAAAAAAAAAAAACATGAAGCAAAACAAACACCAGCCTCTTACAGAAAATGAAAGCTCCACCCATTATCATCTGGAATCACATAGGACAACATCTTTAACAGGTGGAAACCTTTGAATACTTTGGAGTAACTCTGGATGAATTTGATCCCAGTGTTCAAAATCTAGTGGCCATAGTCAACAGAAGACTGGCTACTCTGTACCAAAATTGGAGTAACCTAACTGTGGAAGCTAGACACCTTATAGTGGCCAGCTCCTTCATATCACTTATACTGTATGTCCTCCATATACACGCAACTGCCTGTGACATGGTGCTAAATAGATCAAAGCAGATCTGTTATAAGGCATGTTGCTTTGAACCTGGTGCAGATAATTGCATCTACACTTGCACTCTATATATCCTAACTGGCTTCCATTAACCAGCAGAATAAAGCTGCAGGCCCATCTGCTAGTCAAAAACTTTCTCCTGGGTTTCACTCTCCCTGCCTTAACAAACTGTTTCCATATGTCTCCAACCATTACAACTCCAGGAGTATGGCAAGGACTGCCCTATCACCTTGCTTCTGACATATTAAGTTGGGCAAGCAATCATTTGCTGTTAGGCCACAAACTGGCTAGACAAACTGTCTGATACTTTGTTGAAACTACCCAAAATTAATCAATTTAAGAGATTTTTGAGTCTACTCTTGCAGTCCGATGCAGCTTTAACCATTTACTGTTAAATTCAGTTTTTCCTTTGTACTTATCCTGTGACCTTGTTTCAAAGTGATCTGCCATTATTTGCACATTTCTGTATGTACTTGTTGCTGTCTTTTAATAATATGTGCCTGATTCAAAAACATTCATCTGGAAATTCTTACAGTACAGTACTTGTCTTATTTTGTGACTGTACAACTGATGTGGAAGCTTTGTAAATGAACATGTGTGCTGAAAGGTACTCTGAAGTTCTCAAGAAATAAGTAAATAAAGTTGCACACTTTTACTTGGGTTGGTCAGTTAAAAACTCTGTTAAATAATTTTGATATTTTGTAAATGCTAAGAGCAAATTGTTCTTCTTTGGGTGAATTGCTGGTAGTTTAAAACATTAAAATGTTTGGCACAATTGAATTCATTTTTTTTATCTATTTTATTGTATTAGGATCACCTTGTTGAAAAACAGAGTCAAGCAAGCAAAACACTCAACAGTCCAGTTGCTGAATTAAAATATTAATGGAGTCCACACAGATTTTATAAAGTATTTTCCACTTTTGTTGCAGGTAATTTAGCAGCTTGTGTGGAACACAGCCATACTAAAAGCCGAGCCCTTCATCACTAAATCTTCCTGACCCCCTCAGGAAGACCTAGTGTCCAAGCGCTGGGCATCTAAAAGTGGAGAATAATTTGCAAAACCTGTGTGGACTCCATTAATATTGTAATGCAGTAACTGGACTGGTGAGTGTACTGATTGCTTGACTCTGTCTGTGAATGGTAAACGTGGGGCTAGCAACCCCCTGCAGAGCACCAGGCTACAGTTTCCTTTGTGCACACCTGCCTCTTGTTACAGATTACACCTTCCTGAAAAAGCATTTAATAAAGTGAAATGTTAAGAAGACAACATGGGGGTCAGTCATACTAATAAAATCAAATGAAGCTTTAGAAATCTATCTGCTTCTACTAGTTCTGTTTGTTTATCATTTTTGGATTGATATTCCTGCAGTTCATTTGAACTGCCTCAGTGACAATATTACATTTTGGAAAGAGTAAGGCTGTTTGTGAAGGATTCCAAAATTGATATTTTAATATCCAAAAATTTGCTAGAATATGGTGGGAGAGAAAGTGGGTGCTATGATGGTGTAGGGAACAACTTTATCATCACTTGTGGTGGGAGGAGGTGAGAGATATGTGGGTGGGGTGATTTAATTTAACAAAAGGAAAATAACTATGTGTAGTGACACTTTGATGGCAAAAGTGTCACTACAGATAGTTCTGGCTGTCAGGAGTTACGGATAGTGGCACCTTCCCCTGCAAAGTACCACTGTTCCTAGTCAACACCTGGTAAGGCACTCACTTCACCAAGTGAAGAACTGCCCTAAATGTCCCTTTGTGTTACATGAAGTCAGCACACATTGCAAAAATAATTATAAATAAATAATCTGTCTCATTTATAAGACTATTAAACAGTGAAGGCCCCAATACTGGTCCCTGGGTCACACTACTTATGACTTCTCTCCACTCTGATTTGTTAGTCATCAGTATTACTCTCTGCTTTCTGTTTCCCAGACAGTGTAAAAACTACCTTAGCAATGCATGTTGCCTCCAGTTCCATGCTTATCCACTTTGCATAGAAACCTAAGTTGTGTGCAGTATGGAATGGTCTGCTAAAAGTCAAGTGCTGCATAAACAGAATTATATTCACCTTCTTTTCCTTGTCCATATCTTTAGATGACACTTCTTCAATATGTTTACGTACATTGGCATGACATTTCTTTATTCATTTAATGCATTATATGTACTGTGTATTGTCACTTTTGGACTAATTAACTTCCCTTACTATGAACATTTCAAAATAAATTAAATGAAGGTACTTGCTGTCCCCTAGAACACCCCTGTAGAAGAGATGCTTTTATATCAAGGAACTGTCTCAGGAAAGTGAACTTTCAATAGCTAAATAATGCATAATTTTCAAATAATGGGTTTAACTAATGAAAAACTAATGGCAACATGCTTATTTTCCAAACATTGTGTAATAATGTTTCTATTTTATAAATATTGAATATTATATACCCTTAATTGTTTTGCAATACATGAAATTAAAAGTATTACTACAGCAACCAGTAGGTATCATAGATATCTGCTTATTAAAACTACCTGTTTGTTCAAAAAGTGTGTTCAGTGAATTCAACATTGTATGTTTTGATATATCATTCATACAGACAGCACATAAAAATATATTTACAATACATTTTGGATTACTTATATTGTATTATCAGAGTATGTTGTATATGTAAATATGTTTTCATTTGGTGGTTACTGGAACATTAATAGCTGCATCAAGTCTGCGATGGTATTTCTTTTAGAACTGGAAATGCAATACTTTTAAGTGCTTTTTTGTAATAATGAAAGGAGGGATACAATGGGCCAATAGATCAGACTGAGAGCATTTCATAATGTCAGGGCTGTTATCTGCTGCACCAACACTGCAAGAGACTGCTAGAAATTGTTTTGAATCTACAATGTAATGCATGACAGAACTACTGTATCTGATCAATGCTAACAGCATTTCCCTAATGTTTTGACATGTGAAGACTCTTTCCTTCTCCCCTAAGTGTTTTTTCTTCCATAAAAAAAACCTCTACATTGTCCTTGGCACTAAGGGCACTGTTTGTTGATTGAATGTGGCTGCTCTGAGTAAAATATCAAGTGAGCATTTGTATGCCAGAAGGTCAAATCTGACACAGCTGATAGATTGTTTTGATGTGTGGAGGAAATTTAGATGGTGAGCTCTGCTACTATTCCAGTGGTAAAGGTCAGATTGACCACTTCTTCACTGTTTTTGGAATCTTAGAACCCACCAGGACAATTTCTCATTTTAGGCAATACAGAAACTGATGAGCAAGCTAGAACACCGGATATGCTCCAGTGGTTTTCAGCATGGAAACTCAGTTTTAACAATGTCTTGAATTTATTCTCAGTTCTGTTAATGCAGTCTTACCTTTTTGGATCATTATTTTTCCACATTCCATGATTACACCAACACTTAATAGGTTTCTATCATAAAGGGATTTTCTAATTAATGGGATTGTATTAGGGATACAAAAATGTACAACTGAAAAAAAGTAAAATATCTGTTTCAGAAAACAAACTCACCTAGCCATTGGAAGAATCTCAGTAAAAAGTGCCTGTTGACTTTTCCAGATATGCATGTACTTGAAGCCGTTGCATCCATTGTGTTATTTTTCTCAGGTCAATTTACAGAACAGTTCTAGTTTGTATTGTTAAATCGGTATATATGGATCATGACTTGAGACAAAATATTAAATAAAATATAGTTTATATTATATGATTCACTGAAATGATTTTATTTACTAGGCTTATACTAAAATATTTACCTTTGGCAGTTGACAAAGGCCAGTAAGGATTGTACAGTACACATGATATGGAAGAAACAGGAGATCTACTGAATTTTATCTTACTGTGTCCTTCCTTCCTAGATATAAAATATAGGAAAAGCAGCTGGATCTTATTGGACAATTACATTATTGCAAAGATCACGTAATATTGAAATAACAGCCAAAACAAATCTTGTCAAAGGGATAATTTTTGTACAGCCATTGCTAATTAAGAAAAAGAAAATGAAATCAAGTAAACTTGTGAAAACAGAAAATTGGAATTAATTACTTGAAAAATGTCATATACAAACTAAACATTAAATATAACAAATAAAGACAATTAAATAATTGTGTTCTTACATGACATGCTAGCTAGGTATGTGGGAACTTTCCAAAACTGACATTTACATTTACCCAACATCAAAATATGTGTGAACTTTTCACATTTTACAGTATTAATGAGAGGTGAACTTTGGAATGTTCAGGCATCCACATACCAGTCCAAAGCTGCCCCCCACACCTCCCAATACCCCCAGTTACTTTAACAAATATTTTCAGAGACCACTAATTTGGACCCCATTTTGCAGTAAAGAGAAAGAAAGCAGGTCTCTCTGATTGGTGAGAGGCATGCTGATGTGCAGACACATCCATTAACCCTGTTTGTGCTTGTAAAAGTGTGGTATTTTGGGAGGTGTTCAGGTTGGGTTGCACAGGGGTGTTATTTGCCACTTAATGCCATTACATAACCTAACATCTTTTTGATTGGAAAACATGCTCCATTTGCAACCTCTGCTATTTTGCTGGTCACAGGGAGGACAGGGCAGACCCATTCGCTCACCTGAGGAGTTGGATCTCTCTCATAATGTGTGGATAATGTGGGAGACAGTTTGCAGTCTGGACGATGGCTCCATCTGTTATTGGTCATTAATCTTTCTTCCTAGAATAGAAACATAGAATGTGTTGGCATAAAAGAACTGGTAGACCCACCCAGTTTGCCTTATTTTTCTTGCCTATCACCCACTTTCTGCTACTGAAATGGTGCACTTGGCTCCAACTCACTCATGGGGCTGCAATGCCATACAGCAGTTAGGGTGTAATTGGCAGGTGGTCATCCTAGTCAAGACTTATGCATGACTGCAGGTAGGTCAGTCTGAGACAGGCAGCATCCAATTATATGTCAAGATACTGTACTTCCCAACCTTCTGTATTAGGTCTGGTAAGTGTCCCAATCCCTCCCCCAACTTCTGACCTTCTATGATTTCTCAAGTATCACCCCCTCTCAGCCTGGTCTCTAACATGATGGCAATTGATTGGTCCATATTCAACAGCATGTCAGATGCAGATTTAGTCCTTGGCTTCTTCTGTGCTGCCTTAGCTTCCATCCAAGACAAGCACTCCTATTAACCACTAGGTGTGTCCAATGTGGAATTTCTTAGTGGCTCACTAGGGTACTTCTTGGAAGAATAAAGCACAGTGACAATGTGTGGGTAACCTTTAAATCTAATCCATCACCTACATTCTGAATTGAATACAGAAGGCAGAGGAATCTCTGAAAATTAGAAGCCAAGAAACTGAAGGCCAGTTATCTGGAAAACCAATGGTCTCTGTTCTTGGACAACCCGAATTGATTCTGGTTAGTAATCAACTCCCTCATTAAACCCAGAAATAGGCAATACTCAACCAAACTGAAAACAGAGACCAGGAATAATCAATGCTGAACTAAACTGAACACATATTCTGTACAAGTGTATTATATGATCACTATCTCATACCTGAAGTTTTCAGTTTAAAGGAGACAGGAAATTTGTGCTATTGGCAGCAGTTACTGGTAATTTAAATGAAAGCCTTACCTCCAAATAAACCATATTTAACTGTATCTTAATAAACAGTGATGTAAAAAAGTGTGTTTTCAATTGGTTTTGTTTTTATTGATAACTTTCTGCATTATTCTTCAAGGAACCAGTAATTTGGAGTTTTTACTATACAGTACCAAAGTTTGTGTACAGAATGCTAAACATGAACTACTGTCCTATCAGAACCATACTTAGAGTTCTATAACTTGAGCTGTTTTTATTGACCTTACCAAAGCATTTGAATTGGTAGACCACAGCATTCCCATCAATAATCTGTGCCACTTAGGTATCTCCCCAGTAGCTTCTTCCTGGTTCTGGAGCTAACTATCCTGCAGAATCCAGTAGGTTAGCTCTGGGGTCTGCATTTCCACCCCAAAGAAAGTTGTTAGTGGGGCACCACAGCGATCCTTTCTTAGGCCCATACTTTTTCCCCTCTTTATCACTGCCCTCCCCAAGGTAAGTCAGGGGTGTCATACTCTCCTCTATGTGGATAACCTGATATTGTACCATAGTGAAAAGTTCCCCATGGTCATTTCCTCGACACCTATCATTGAATTTAGCTCAGTGCATTTATAGTTTCAAAATAACAGGCTGCTACTTCACCCCCCCCAATAAAAGGTTATGTTATTTGGGTCCAACCAAGGATTTGCAAACTGTCAGGAGTGGATTTCCCCATTTTAAAGTCCAGGCATCTGATGGTACAACCTGGGAGATTGAATCCTCCTTTAAGTATCTGGATATTACATTATACTCTAAACTTCTCTGAGAACACCACACTTACCATAAGTGCATAACCCAAAAACTGGGTATCAGTTACAGACTAAAATATCTTACAACCCCAGACAAAAAGCCTATACTTACAAGGAGTACATTGCTTCACCTTCCAGAGTATTGCTTGTCCATATTTTCTCAGCTAATCTTCCATTAATAATACAGCAACAGATTTGCTTTAATGGTCCCTTTCAGTATACACCACAGCTCCTTATACAAATCCCTTGTCTGGCTTGCCCCACAGGTCCACATGAATCACTCTTAGGTTGTCTTGTAGACAAGTCTGTGAGCAACAAAGAGATCTTCTGTTGCAACTTGTGTGGGTCAAAAGGCCTTCTCAGTTGCTGCCCAACCAACTGGAATGGCCTGCCTTACTCTATATGCTTTCTTTAATACAACTCCCAGTTCAAAACACTCTACAGAGTTGCTCTACTGGACAACTTTACCTGTAAAGACCTCCTCTTACCACAACTTTTTTAATGTATCAGTCTTCCAGCAATTTTGGAATTATTTTACATATTATCATCTGCCTGTTACTTCCGATAGCTTTCTATGTAATCACTTGTAATCACTATGTAATGTACTGTGTATGAATGTCCTATTTGTTAAATAGGTTTATGTTTTTTGTCCTGTGTGTACTGTATTCATGCTGTAATTCTGTGTGCCTTCTTCATGACTCGTGTCATGCCCAAAAACAGTCCCTGTGACCAGTGCACATACCCACTGAACAAATTAATAAACACTGTAAATGAATTAAATAAAAACATGGAACCCACCTACTGAAGCATGCAACTGCAGTCATCACATTTTCCAGGTAGAGGGCTCCAACATTCTGTAGGTATGAGCATGTGTATTTTTCACCCCTCTCTCAGATGAGAGGCTAACAAATAAACATTAAAAAATTATTGACATACATATCACCAAGCTCATCCAAGTTGGTTGTGTGGACATCTCAGGGATGTACTACTATCAAAATTTGCATTTCATTCCCTGATGTATGTGATGCTTGGCCAGCTGGTTATGATTATTGAATGATATTTGTAAAATAAAAATATAGTATGTGATTGTCTCACATAAGACAGCCTGTGCTTCCATTGGTGCCACCCCAACACAGGTTTCAGTGAAGCTACAGGATATGTAAACTGACCAGGAACCATTTCATTAACTGACTTCCTTCAGCATGGCATTTGATGTCCTTTTTATGACCTCATGCTTTTGAAGTTGGAAAACTAAATATACATGTTATTACAGGACAGGATGTCATTTAGCTGATTCCTGTTGGCTATATCACACCTCGGTGATGGAGCACAGGGTTGTAAACCTCAAAGGAACTGGTTGATCAAAGACTCATAATTTGGGAAATTAGTTTTTGTGGATGTCACATTATTTAAAATACCTCCTGATAGGACATCATGATTGTATTTTTTTTATTCTAAAAGGAGGAGCTAGATGACTCACAGAACGGGTGTGGAGAGACAGAGTTAAACTAATACTTGTGTCTGAACTGTTTGTCATATTATTTTGGGACTTTGAGAGAAAAACAGTTCTCTGATCTAACTTAAGCACTTCCAGAGGTAATACCTTAGACAGCAAAGGTCTAAAGTATTGGGGTAGGAGTTTTTGTTTTGTACATTTCCCTTACTATTTTATGTTATTGTTAGTTCTTTTATATATTGTTCTGTGCTTACAGTTTTCATATTTTTATCATCTTTTAGTAAAGTACCTTTTCTTCAAAAGACTGCTTGGGTGTCTGCCAGTTCTTTTTTTGCATGTAACATATAGATGGTTAAGTCTGACAATTGTTCAAGAGCTTGATGGTGTTACTGAGCTTGAGTAAAAAGGTAAGAGTATACCTAAGGTCTCTTATCGAGTTAAAAGGGTTCACTTTGGATACCTGTTTAGGTGCCCTTAAGCGGAAGATATATTGCATCCCCCCAAAGAGAATATTATCTGAGCCTGTACATTTGGGTACGCTAGCATACGGTTCACAGTTTGAATCCCCCCAGAACTTGAGACTAAAGGTGATTTGGACCCAAAAGCAGACAGGAGGGTTACCCTGTCTGTTACCTGTTCACACTATTGCTCTCTGGGGTTGGCACTGTGGGAGCAGAGGGCCTGACCTGTGGAGTGCCTTTCTGACAGTGTGCACTTTGCTGTGTTTACTACACAGCATCTTGTGAATGTGAAGTGTATGAAAGATATTTAGAAAAAAGAAATGGTGGTGGAAGCTCGTAGTAAAGACATAGGCTTAGCCAAACCTAGTCTGTTTAACTCAAGCCAGCTTATTTTTGTGGTGGTTTCTATTTGAACATTAGGGTTTGGCCCACCTCTATTCTAAACATTTTTGAATTAATATTGGAAATTACAAGGTATGTGTTGTGATAGCATAATGGCACATCTTGGGTGGGTTGAAGCATGAGACAGAGCCAAGTACTTCCAGCACCATAGTAGTTCTGTTATCCTACACAACACACACCCTGGGGTGTCTTTTCAGGACATTTTTCTTCAATATTCTATTTATACTTCCTGCTGATGAAGGCTTGGGCTTTCTTCTGCCCTACCCCACTGACCTGCTATCCACCATCTCCCCAAGCTTACCTGAGCAGGCCAGTATCACCACTGATCCCCCCCCCATGGTGGGGTTGGGAGGGTGAGGGTCATCCTCCCCTCTAAGATCATAATCCAGTAGGCTTGGCAGGTGCTTCCTGGTGATAAGTCAGGTGGGGACTCAGAGTACAGACCATCATTCATGCCTGCCTCACTGTGCATTCCTCTCTTTTCTCCCTTCCCCTAGCCACAGTAAACTTGGGCTTGTACTTGAACATGGAGGTGTATTTGTGTCCTGGAACTGTAGATCCCCCCTTCCCTGACTCTCGTGTGTGGCTTGTGCATGAGTGCTACCACCAGATCTCCACCTGGTGGCAGCCAAGGGCTGAGATGGTACATCTCCCTGTTCCAGGACAGGAGAGCTGCCAGTCAGCCACTCAATCTTCTCCCAGTCCCCCACGTACCCCTGTGACCCAAGTTTGTTCCCAAACTCAGGTTGTCTGCATGATGAGAGGTAATGTGTGCAGTGCCTCATCCCTCTATGTCTCTGGGCCAGCTCAAACTTAAAGTCGAAGGGGACACTTGGTCCATCATGTCCACTCCTTCTGCTTCAAAAGCAGGCGTGATTAAATCTGCTTTCCAAACATGTACTAATTTATGGGGATTTCCCTACCTACTCAACTAGTCTGAGTTCCATTGGTGCCCCAATAATTAGCAGAACTTTGCCCAGGCTTACTTTAAAGGCCTGTATTACCTTCATGTCCACTGTCTCAATTAGAAGGCTATTCAGTAGGTTTACCACCCTTTGGCAGAAGTACCTGTTAATGTTACCCATGAATGTACCACCTGGTGGCCTTCTGGAGAAGAACAGATCAAACATGTATTTCTGGAAAATCCAGTTGGTACCCTTGAGTACACAGAAAACTGAGAACATGTCCATGCTCAGCCTCTTTTTCTTCAAAAATAGCCCCCCCCCCCCAAAAAAAAAACACATGTTAATAACCACTACACTTTCTTCATGGCTCTTGTTCCTCAAATGTTTCATCTTGGGTACCTTGTGTGTACTTTCTTGACAAATTCAATATCCTTTTTGTTTTTCAGTGGGAGCCCTTAACTTCACACTGTACTCCAGACTGTGTCTCACCAGGGCCTTGGGAAGTGGCAGTACTGCTTCCGCTGCATTGCTGGTCAGGTACTGTTTAATGCACCTTACAATTCTGCTAGG
The DNA here is from genome assembly GCA_016271365.2 of Neoceratodus forsteri. Taxonomy (NCBI): domain Eukaryota; kingdom Metazoa; phylum Chordata; order Ceratodontiformes; family Ceratodontidae; genus Neoceratodus; species Neoceratodus forsteri. Next base: position 1,609,067,605 of record CM057449.1, read on the forward strand.
TCTTCGGACAGCAACCATGCACTGCTTGTGATGTTTCAGTTCTTTGTCTATTATGAGTCTCAGGTTATTTTTCTTCTGCACTATAACAATGGTAGTGCCATGCAGGGTGAAGCTCCTTCCTCTGGGTCCTATATCTCTTTTTCCTTCTGAAGAAAAGCATCTTGCATTAGAATCATAGCATTCAATCACAAAATGAGGCGCAAATCATTTAGTTACATTTAATCTGAAAGTCCAGGAGTCTGACCAGTCAACCAGATTGTCCTCCTGAAGTTTGTCCTAATCCTCAATAGAGTCCACCACATTGGCTTTCTCAGTGTCATCAGTGAACTTAAGCATCCTGTTAGAGCCCTAAGCATTCAGGTTATTGATAAAAATGTTTAACAACAGTGGCCCCAGCACAAATGCCCATTGGATGCTGCTTAGTTCTCCTCTCCCCTCAGAGTAGTGACTGTTCCCTACACAGTTGGAGAAATGAACAATATATTTGTTTGAACACTCTCCCCTCAGAGCAGTGAATGTTCCCTACACAGTTGGAGAAATGAAAAACATAACTTTCTTGAACCCACCTGCTTGTCCTTATTTTTTCCTGCTCCCCCCAATCCTTGTGATAAGAGCCACTACAACTGCATCCTACTGTACCTCCAGCTGGGAGAAACAGTCAGTATCAGTGCTCCCCTTGATTGGCCCAGTAGGTTCAGCTGAGTATTGGATTCCCCAGGCCCTCTCTCCACAGCAGTCAAGTGGCTCACCTCTTTAACACACCTGACTCCAAGCTGACCTTAGTTAAGCAATAGAATACAATAGTATGTTGGTTGGGCTGGGATAAACTCAAGTCCAGCAGGGTAATTATGGCACAAGGCTGCAAGCCAAGTGCCTTTACCACTTTAAAGGGCATTTATTCCAGCCTAACCAACTGATAAATGCACATCTGAGTGCCTTAATTACTTGGAAATGCATTTATTCCAGCACAACCAACACTTTCAGAAGTCTTATAACACTTAGGTTTCTGATCAAAAATGTGACTTAAATGAAAAAAAAGAAACATTAAAACATTTTAAATTGAGTAATTTTTTTATTTTAAAAATAGCGTTTCTGCTGGTGGGCCTTCATCAGGTACATACTAGTGTGGGATGTATTTTGAAGCAAATATAATGTGGTGTCTGACCAATTTTTATATTGTTGGCAGGGTTTTGTTACGGATTTTATATGTTATTACACAGGGGAGTAAACAGGGGAAGGAGTTGCTTACTTGACTGAAGTGGGGCAAGGTTTTATTTATTTATTTATTTGAATCTAGTATTACAAGTACCTTTGAGCCAAGGCTCTTTTACAAAGGTTCCATGTTAGTTGAGGTACAGTTCAAACAAGACATTGAATAACAGTATAACAGTTGGTTACAGGCAGTTACATGCAGTTTTATACATTCAATACAGTGGCAAAAATGCCAGAAGGAGGTCTGGTGACACGGTTGACACTGTATGGAGGAGAGACACACTAGTGGGGTGTGGCTATAGGCACTTGTCAAATATCAATTAAAGTGCTACAGGGGGTAGGAAAGGAGGGTGGGAGATGGGGAGGATGAATGAGTGTATATGAGAGGGAGTTGATGGGGAGAGGGTTAAGTGCTAGGTGGAAAGAGCAAAGAGGAGAGGGGAGAACAATTAGGAAGGACAGTCACAGGAGCTAGATGCAGACAGGATGTGATGGAGATTGGATTTGAATGGGCCAATCTTTGGCATTTAGGAGATGTCAGTGTTGAGACCATTGAACCAGCTGGGAGCTCTGTGCGCAAACAATCTTTGCCCTTGTGTGGTACGGAAATGCGGGATATGCAGAAGCTGGAATTCAGAGCCCCTGGTGATGCGAGTAGTCCGCCCTTGGCAGAGGAGAGCTTGGACACCTGGGGGAGCAAGGCCTAGTGTTATTTTCTTTGTCATAAGGCAGGTTTTGTACTTGATCCGGTTTGAAAGTTGAAACCACCCAGTCTGTGCATAGAGATCACATGTGTGGGTGAGGCCACTGGTGCCAGTTATGAGATGGCAGGCTTTGTTTAGTGCAATGGATATGCACCTGAGGGCAGTGGCAGAGGCAGAGCTGTAGATGATCAGGCCATAGTCAATTATTGAGATTACTGAGCTCCGTACTGCAATCCATAAGGTATCTGAGGTAAGGCATTGCCTGTGTCTGAAGAGTAGGCCAATGCAAGTGTTGGCAGCCTTGGTAATGTTGTCAATGTGCATAGCATATGATAGGTTACAATCGATGGTAATACCTAGCTAATTAAAGGATTGAACCTGTTCAAGGGTTGCACCAAGGCAGTTTTTGATCATGATGGAATTGAGTCTGTGTTTGTTGTGTGGGCAACCGAAGAGCATGGACTTGTTTTTTTTAGTAGTTGAGAACCAATTTATGTGTCTTAAACCAAGTTTCAGTCGAGGTGAAGGCAAGCTGCAGATTCTTTTGAAGGTGGCCTGGATCCTTGTGAGTGGAGAGGATGACGGCATTGTCAGCATAGAGGAGGATTTGTGCTGGACGTAATTGTGGAATATCATTCAGAAAGAGGCTAAAAAGAAGTGGCCCAAGAATGGAGCCTTGAGGAACTCCTGAGTGAACAGGACATGCAACTGAGAGAACATTAGCTATTTTCACTCTTTGGGAGCGGTTCTCCAAGTAGCTCTTGAACCAGGTAGTGGACTCAGGCGAGAGCCCAGAAGAACGTAGCTGTGTGATTAATAGATTATGATGTACAGTGTCAAAAGCCTTGGTCAGGTCAATGAAGACCGACCCGGTTAGAGGGCTGTTGTTCAACGAGCTGTGGATAACACTGTTGAATGCAAGGATGGCCGATGTAGTACTGTGACCTGTATGGAGACCATGCTGTTGGGGGAAGAGGATGTTGTGTTTGTCCATGTATTCCATTAGCTGGTCAGATACCATACTTTCAATAGCCTTGTGGGGGGGAGTATGGAGATAGGCCAGTAGTTCACATGTAGATTCTTGTCCCCACTGGACCGGGGTTACTGTGGCTGATTTCCATCTGTCAGAGAACTGGCTGAGGGTGAGGGAGAGATTGAAAATTTTTGTTAGTGGAAGTAGCACTTCATCAAGGGTGAGGGACGCCAGCTTGAGGTTGAGTGAGTCCCCATAGGTTCTGGATTTGACAATTGCATTAGAGACGTATTTACTGACCTCATGCTTCCAGACTTCCTTAAAGTAGAATGGTGGGTGGTTAGAAAGAGGGGGTTGTGGGCTGGGGGTATGAGAAGGAGGGTGGTCATCATTGAAGAAATTCGAATGGAGAATACTACTGAGGTCAGAGAATGCAGTATTGAAAGTATTTGCAATTGTGGTAGGGTCGAGAATTATGCCACCATCAATGACCAACATAGTAGGTGAGGTTCTTGGCTGCTTCCCAGTTACTTCTTTAAGATTGTCCCAGAAGGATTTTCCCTTACCCCAGGTATTTGTGAGGGTATCTTTGTAATATGCATTTTTCTTCTGGTGGATTGATTTAGTGCAGTTGTTTCATGCCCATTTGTAGTTCTGAATATCGGCTTGATTGCCAGTGGCCAGTGCCCGAAGCCAGAAGAGGTCCCTTGCTTTCAGATCAGTATGTAGTTCAGCAGAGAGCCAAGGATTGCAAAGGCCTTTGATTTTATGCCTTTTGAAAGGGGCATATATGTCACAAGGCAGCACTGAAGGAGTTGATGAAAAAATCCAAGGCTTAGTTGATATCAGAAACGTTGAATATAGGAGACCAGTCAAGTTGCCAGAGGTGGGATTTGAGGTGCTTCAACTGACCACATGGGAGGACTCTACTACTGATCAATTTGGGGGGGGGGCATTCAGAATTTATTCAACCATTTGCAGATGACTGGGGCATGGTCACATAGTGTATCTGGAAGGATGGAAACATCTGAGATTTGGGAGGGATGGCTGGTCAGTATCCAGTCCAGGAGAGTGCTTGCACCAGTTTTATAATTATGTCTGTTGGGGAGACTACCAGCTGTGCCAGGTTGGCTGCTGAGATGGCATCCTTGAGGCCACCTGTGTCAGCGACTAGCCAATTGATGTTAAAATCGCCCATTAGGATCGACTCCGAGTCAGGGGATTGGGCACAGATGAGGTCCAAGACTGAGTTGATGCATTTACCTTGTTTTTTTAGAGGAATGTAAACAGCAGCAACAGTTGATAAGTACTGCTGGGAAAAGCATGAAAAGTAACCAAGAGAGTGATTGAAATGTTGTCAGTACTGGGCTAAGCTGAGATTCTTTTTTTGTATACAAGGAGTTATGTGTTAGGTCAGCAGAGATTTCACTGGGGAATCAGATGGTATTTTCATGTTTTACATGTGCGGTGGAAGTACGAGAGCTACTGTGGGAAGAAATCTGTGAGGTAATGAGTGAGTAGCTGGTCAGATGGGCAGGAGTACCGGAGATAGTGGGTAAGCTCCCAATCTGGAAGACATCAGCATTCGAGCAAATGTGTTGTTCAGGAAATGACAGACAACTAAGAACTATTGAAAAAGTAAAAATGGTACAAATATGGCACAAAAGAATGCAAAAAATATTTGTCCCAATTGGTGGTGAGTGTTGCAGATTGTAATATAACAAGATTTTTTTTTATTTTAGTTGTGAAAAAATGTATTTCAGTTTTAAATGAAAAATTATTTAATTTGCACAAAACATTCCTTGGTTAATAGGGGAAGTGGCACTGGTACTTTTTTAACTCATTGGCTGATTGAGGTAAAAATATGCATGCCAGTCTGCTTCAGTCAGTCAGAGAACTGGATTTTCTCAACCCATTTTATAACATGGGATTCAAGGGCTTACTTGAGAAAATGGTCTTCCAGGTGGCAGTACAATGCACTGCTTCATCTCTAGTGTCATGTGGACAGATTTAATTTTTAAGGGGGAAGAGAACTCTGAAGCTGATACTTTATTGATTCCAAGTTGCCTTGCTCATAAAAAGTAACTCTTAAAGTGGATTCAGAGTTGTAGAAGTAGTGTTCAGCCTTGCAGCCACATGAGAGATCTTGGACAGTATTTCTGAAAGCTAGCATAATGTCTACAGACTGATCTGCAGCCTTGGATGAATATTGGTAGTGCTGGTGCACCAAGACCATTAAACTTATCTCTGCCCAATTTTCCATTTGCAGGTAGATGTGCTTCACTTGGACATGATTTGTGGAGGCATACATCTAAGTGTAGATCCAAGCAACACCCAAAATAATGCACAGTAGACCACATAGATGTAATCTATTAGGCATATCCTTCATGCTGAGATGGAATATCCTGATTTATTACACAAGTTCCTTGCAACAAGTGTTGAATGCCATGGGACCAGCCATCAAAAACTAAATTTTGAAAATGCTGACAGTTGGGTTCATGAGCTGACTAATGTTTCCCAACTTGGGACTGGCAGTGGGATGCACATGGTATTCTCTCGAGGAGTCAGGGTTCTGACACCCAACATTTATGTATTCCATTTGACTGACTGAACAAAAAGAAGCATTGCCATTGGCTATTAGGCAGATGCTTACTCGTTCTTCTTGTGGGTCATCTGATATCCAGTTGGAGATAGGGGAATACTCACACAGAAAAGAGATATTTGGCTCATCAAAAAGTACCCTTTAAAGCATACAGTACATCTTAAAACATTGTCTCTATTTAGTCAGGGATATCAGCAGGATATAGCAAGTGTTGGAGCACACATAAAGGATTTGGTATAGACTGGTGCTTTTTAGAAGCATATACTGGCAGTGATTAGAGCAAACATCAGTGAATCTGTAGTCTAAGATTTTAATCTGTCAATTGCCGCACACTCTTTAATCTGGCTCTGAGAAAGTCATTAAAACTTTCTGTGCTTAACCTCTTTATAATGTATGGTAGAACGTTGTTATAGGCAGAAATCTACCTTTTTAAAACAACATTTTACCATCGCTGTGACGTCACAATGTTGTTAACCCATCGATGGTACGTCACATTGATGGGTTAACAACCAGGAACAGTCTGGGCATGCGCACAACTGGACCGGATGGCCTTGAAACGGCCACGGCGATGAGGGAAGAGCGGCGGTGACTGAAAAAAGAACTGCAGTAAGGAACTGCTTTTTTTTCTTAAAAACCTAAATAGTACCATACACTATAAAATATAATGTATGGTACATCGATTATTAACCTTTTTTTAACCAATCTCGAGGTAGCCATGGTGAGGAAAAGCTCTCAAGCTTCACTCTCAAGGTTTACGTGGTAGCCCTGGCAACCTCTCGATGGTTAACAAACCGTTTAACCATCGATGACCATACATTATACTCTATGTAACCTCTCTCTAATCTGTCTCTGTACTGTGTGATTTTTTTCCCTGTGTGCTTAAAAGCAGCAGCATTCTCCTCCCCTTTTTTTCTTGAACGTAATGTGCTTTGGGGCAATTTGTATGAGGCTCTCTAGCCAAAAAAGAACTCCTTCTTTCCTAATCAGACTGTGGCTGCCTACTCTGAAGGGATCCTGCTTTCTAATCTCATGCTCACTCCCCAGTCCTGGCACAGGATCCCCTGGCTCCCTTATGATGTGTAACCTGCTGCCTCATCTGTTCAGCCAGCTGTCTGCTCCCTTCATAAACTCTTTACGTTCTGCTCTTCCTTGTTCTGCAGCTACTTATCAGGTGTCCTCAATCCCCTAAACACAATGTTAACAAGAGAAATAGAAGCTCTTACCATTTTCCTGGGATTCCTCAATGCCCCACTTACAGCTCTGCTTATTTCTGACTAGCAATTCTAGGGAGAGAAAGCTGTCAATTGACCCACTCCAGTCAGCCTTAAAGAAGAAACAAAATCATTTAAAAGCAAGGCAATTTTATTTTTCAGGCACCCTATCCCTGGGGCTTAGGGCTTTATTCCATGACAGCAAAACAATAACCAACATCAATACAAAATATGGATCCTCTAAACTGAGAATGTAAATAATAAGTAAATAAATAGCTCCTAGGAGCAAAACTCTCCTGCTTGCTGCAGTTAAGTACTATAATATGATGACATGAATAACATTAACTCAGGTAGTAGGCTAATTCTAAGAGATGGGAGATTAGTGCCCCTTTGAAGGCCCCCACCATGCTAGACAGGCAAAGAGTTCCACAACATGGAAGTAGTCACCATGAATGACTTGTCCCCAGATAACTTCAGCCTTAAATGAGCCACAGACAACAGATCAGTCCTGGATGAGCAGAGATGGCAGACAGAAGAAGTAAAACAAGGCAGGGATAGTAAGTCTAAAAGGGGAAGGGCGCAATGTATGAGCAACCCGTTATTGCAGACCAGTACCTTCCCAAGTGTAATAATTTATGTAAACATGGTGGCAGCTTGCTGCCTCCTCTCAGCCCCATGAAAGTTGAATGGGGGTGGCCAATCCCCCAATCAGTAGCCCCTGACCCAGTTCATTTGCCAGCAGGGGGGCCCTCTCCCCGTTGGCATGATGTAACCCCCTCCCCCATTTGTTGTCTTCTGAGAGGGAGCCCAATCCCCCTTAATATCATACTCCCCAACAGTCGTTCTTTACCAATGGGGGGGCTCAATCCCCATCAGCAAGGCCACTGATTTACGGTGATTAAAACAATGAAATTCCATTTTCAAGACTTCAGATTCTGGAATTACACTGGTGATTGTTACTCTAATTTCCGGATTTTACCGGGATTCTGGTATCATTCTTTTAGTATGTGCATAAATAACAGAATTAAAGAAGGCTTAATATACAGAGCATTAAATAAAGCAAATTGAAATTAGTACAGGAAGGAATTAAAAATAAAACACAAGTTTTGTAGATTTACTGATCTGATATAAAATGCCAGATTCCATGAAATCTTTGTTTTACGGTTTTCAGGCAGCCCTAATTCCAAATTTACAGATTTTCGGTAAAAACAAAACTAGCCTTGCCCATCAACAAGTACACCCACCCCAAAAGGCAAATTGGCACACTAGGATTCACCCTAGTGTGCTGAAAGCAAACTTAGTGAAAAAAAAAACCTTCCCGCGATGTCTTTTCTTTTTTCCCTGAAACAAAGGAAAGCGGCACACATCGGGTCGCCTCCCTCCCCCATCCCGAACTCCCACTGCACACCTACTCACACACCCCCACCCCATACTTACCTCTGGAGCTGTGGCACAATGACCTTCGGTGGACTGGGAACACATCTGCACTCTTCAAAGCCAACCACAAACTGAAGACATGCCGGCAAGCTGTACAATGGCATAGAGTTTTTTCAACTTTTGTGCATATCTCAGGCATTTTTGAGAATTTTGGCACCAAATTTTCAACATGGGGTTATTGTGATCCCTCCTCATGAATTCAACCACTAGCGTGGTGTTATTTGGTCCCAAAAGGTGATATTGCGGTCACTGCACGGAATCACCTTCTGAGACAGATTAACAAAACAACAGTGCCAGTGTTCATGAGGTGGGCTCTCAAAAAGCCTATGTTGCAAATCTGGTGAAAAAAATCCAGACTTTGCAAATTTGTCATATTTTCACTTCAAATTTTCAACATTGTCATTTTTCCACACCTCCTTATAAATAGTACTGCTGTCATTTTTCACATCCTGACCGAAATGTATTTTCGCACTTCCAGTGCAGAATAGCGTGGTCACTGTAGGAAATCAGTGTTTAGAAGAAATTAAGAAATCACAGTGACACTGTTCATGAGCAGCCTATGTTGAAAATTTGGTGATGAAAATCCATAAAATAGCTGTGTTACGAGTATGCGTTGTGCAGTTTCCACACACTCTCAAAACTGCGAATTTGTAATATTTTCACTCCAGATTTTCAACATTGGCATTTTTCCACACCTCCTTGTGAACAGTACAGCTGTCATTTTTCACATCCTGGCCAAATTGTGTTTTCATGTGGTCGCCATGGGAAATCAGTGTTCGGGACAGATTCAAGCAAATCACAGTGACACTGTTCATGAGCAGAGGTGCTAAAATACCTATGATGAAAATTTAGTGACGAAAGTCATGAAATGACTATGTTATGAGTGTACGTTGTGCAATTTCCATGCACTCTTGTATTTACATGCATTTGTAATATTTTCATTCCAGACTTTCAACATTGGCATTTTTTCATACCTCCTTATGAACAGTACAGTTGTCATTTTTCATATCCTGCCTGAAATCTGGCACAGAATAGTGCTGTCGCTGTGGGAAATCAATGTTCAGGACAGATACAGTTTCCACGTATGCATGGAAGTTCGAGTATTTTTTATATTTTCACTACAGATTTTCAACACTGCTATCTCTTCACATCTCCCTATGAATAGTACAGCTGTCATTCTTCACATCCTGCCTGATCTGTGTTTTCGTTACATCTGGTACAGAATGGCACGGTCACTGTGGGAACTCAAAGTTCGGGACACATTAACAAAATCACAGTGCCACTGTTCATGAGAAGAGGTCTCAAATGCATTCATGAGGTAAGGGATACAAAAAGGAAATGTTGAAAATGTGTAGTGCAAATACCAACAAATGGCCAGGGCATTAAGGTGTCTAACCATAATGTCCGACCCTGTACAGACTGACAGGTATCAGGGGTGTGACTTTGGATTGCTGACTGCAATGCTCATGCCATTCCACCCCCACCACGCTGAAGCCAATGACAGACATTGAGGTGTGCCTTGAACTCCAGTCCCAGAGTTCACCCCATTCTATACTGTACCCTTTTCAGTGTATGTCCTTATGGAATGGAGTGACTGTACAGCTGAACTTCCCAAGGCACACCTCAACATGTGTTGGTGTCTGCAGGATAGGGTGAAGTGAAATGGCTTGAACGTTATGGGCGATGACCCAAACACATACCCCAATGCTTGTCTGCCTCTGCAGGGTAGAGGTGGGGTTGGTGTGAAGTTCAATACTTTTCTGTCATTCCTATTCTGCATCCCTCTAACTCCTGCATTTCCAATGCTAACACCAGCAAGCAAACATTTGTCATTGACAAATGCTTGTTTAAACCATGTTATATTGGTCATTGGGTAAATGACTTTTTTAGCTAACTTTGTTTCTTTGGTTTCTAATCTTAAATAGTTCCTTTTCACTTTGATATTTCTTTGTTTCTAGATCAAACACAGCACTCTCCTCATGGAGATGTAATTAATACTATTTTTTCTTACACAGTTAGTGAGATTCCTCTCATAAATTAAATGTAAGGCTAAAATCTTAGTCTATGAGAAATGTAATGGAACTCCTGCAAGAACTGAAGCAATGCAGCCAAGCTACATTTTGTATATAAATAAAATACTGTAATATTGTGAAATGCAAATTGTGTGAGCTTTGATTCTTACATCTCTGTTATACTATAAATGTTGTAAAATGTGACTGATATTTAACTAATTTTCAGGATTTTAATGTGACTATTTCATAAGCAAAGTATGGATTCACATATTTCTGGAAAAATAATAAAACCTATGATGCCTTTAAAATGAAGGCAAACATACATCCCACTTGATTGTACTAAGCAAAAGCATATACAACTTCTAAGCACAACACAGATAAATATTAAAAAGATCATTCTAAATTTATACTATAAAGAATAAGTCTGAAGCATTAATTAACAAGCATTGCTTTTTGGGATATATTTGGTAAAATAACTTAATATTCATGGACTGTTTCCAGTTCAGCATCTCTTGATAAAATTAGCACTGTGTGGAACTACAAACTTTCTCTTAATGGAATTCGGAAGAATTTGGTGTCAGGCCTCAGAATTCTGTGGAATACTGCATAGTTTTGAATAGGCATTTTTTTTACCTTGAAAAGCTGCAGTAAAAGCAATGTTTTGTATTTGTTCTAGAGTTACACAGAATGTCAATAAAATTCTGCAGCTCAGTGTCTTTTCCACAGAAAAGGTTTTTGCAACCTTCAGCAATGATCAAAAACATTAATATAATAGTCACATTAAAATCATGAAAATCAACACATGTGGGTGCATTTCATGCCAGCTGTTTCCTCCTAGCCCTTGCAGACCTGTGAGGGAGCTGGATCTACTGTTTGTAAAGGTGGTTGTCTAAATGGAAATTGTCCCAAATTTCCATGAACAGCACAGCTTTTCTCTCTCTAACAGGGTTGTCCCAATGAAAACTGCAGAAAAACAACCTACTGTGCAGTTTGCTGTCTGTTCCATGGCTCAGATAGGACCCTGCTTTATTAATTGAGCAAATGTGTTGGATTTTTTCTCATGAACCAGGAAGTGATGTTGAAGCCCTTAAACAAGGGGTCAGGGGCTAGATTTGTAAAACTTTGCCCCAGCACAAACCCGGTTTTGTGCTGAGTTGGTATTCACAAAAGCCCTGTTTGTGGGCTCAAACCAGTTTTGCACCAGGGCAAAGTTGGAGGGGGCTGCAGTGCAAATGAAAAAGAGGGGGCCTGCATATCAGTACAGTCCCATTCACAAAGCACTTGCTCTGTGTAAGGGCCTTTTGCAGGGTTCCCTTGCATGGAGCAAATACTGCCGACCGAGAGCTTGCTTTAATCCCATGCAACTCTAGTGGCTGGCAGAGGTACTGTGGTGCCCACCTCTCCCTGCTGATCACTGCCCCGCTGCCAATCACTGGCCTGAGCTGAAAAAGACATGTCCCTAGTGCCAGTGGCCCCTCCACTCACCTGCAATTATATGCCCAAGTCTACAGAAGTCATACACCCTGGTGCCAGTGCCCCCCCCACTAACTGTTGACATCTTAGAAAATATAAAACTTCCCTGGTGCTAGAGCTGCCACCCCCCATGATTGCTGCTCACCAGACAGGTATAAGGAAATGAATGTCCCTGATGGTAGTAGTTCCCCTCTGCCAATCACCAGGCTGAGTTGAAAAATTAATATTCCCAGTTGCCAGTGGTTCTCCCACCCTGTGATTACTGATTGCCAACCCAAAATGAACAATACAATGTTGTTGGTGTCCATTGGTGCCTCCCCCCACCTGATCAACTGCCCGATATATGAATACCGTTTCCCTGGTGTCCAGTGGTCCCTATCCCCACCCGTACCCATGCCCAAAATATTAAACAATATTGTATGGTGTCCAGTGATCCTTCCCCCATGTGATCCCTCACCTCATGTCTGTACTGCTATTCCCTGCTGTCCAGTTTTCCCTCTCCCTGCCTGCACCCATGCCTGATATATTAACAAATATTCTCTGGTGCCTTGTGGTCCTGCCCTCTGCCTGATCCCTGACCCCCTGTAAAAGAAATGTAACACATTCCCTGCTGTCTAGCAGATCTACCTCCCTCTCCTGATCCCTTGTAAAATGCTTATTTTACAGGGGCTTGGGCATGGGATGGGACCACTGGACACCAGAGAATAGCATTACAGACATAGAGTGAAGGATCAGACGAGGGGATCACTAGACACCAATGAATAGCATTGTAGACATGGGGTGAGGGATGAAAAAGGGGGAGGAACCACTGGACACCAAGAACACTGTATTGTTTATTTCTGGCCAGTGTTTGGCGATCATGGGAGAGGGAGACACTGGCAACAGGGACAGAGGTCTGCCCATGGGGCAGGGGCTGCAGGTGGGGTGCACTATACTCTGGTGCAGCCCATATAAATGGGCACATAATGGCCATTCAAATGGCAACATAGCACCTTGCATGCCCAATGGGCTCATTTACATAGCTGCTTTTGTGAATTACAAATGGCGCACCTGCACTATTCATTGCATGACCATACTCCTGGCTGTATGTCGGGTGGCACTAGTGGGTTAGTGGTGGTGGTACTGGGGTTAGCACTGAATCATCCTGGCCCTAGTTACAGTTGGATAGTGTAGGTACATTATCAGACTGCGAATAGGAATCTTTGACACCTGGGCAATCATACAGTGCAACATAAACCTTTGTGCTAAGCTGTGCAATTTTTTTGTGAATCTAGCCCCAGTGGTTAAAACCAGCTTGAAATCACACAGATACAATACTGCACAAATGTACCCATGCAGTTCCAGAGCCTTAGTGCAGATCTACTATTTCAGCTGAGAAGGATAGATCAGCTATTGGTTTCAGAAATATGCGTTGTCTAATCTGATTAAACAAAAAAACTTTATCTTGAGTTTTTGTACCACAGAATTGCAGTGCAACCCATAGTGTGCATACTGAAAGTGCTTTCTATGTTTGGTTGATTGCAGAATGCAACATAAACATGATGGTACAGCTTTAATGGAAAAAAGTAGGTTCTGGATGTGTGTCAGGCTGTGTGCCATTTAAGTGACTGGAAAGCAGACTGCAATGAAAGTTAATTGATCTGCCCAGTGCTACAGAGTTTCCTCTGGAAAGCACACGTTTCAAAGCACCAAGAGTTGTGGGCACAAAATGTTGGTGATCTGTGAGTCCTCCCGTGGACATTGTAGTTTTCCACTTGCTCTCCACTTTTAATCACATATTTTTATATTGCACAATACTTCATGGAAATATGCTTCTTTAGGGCTGCTTGCCGGATCCATTTGCCTTTGTTTCCTCTGGAAAGCACATTTTTCAGAGCAGTTTCACTGCTTCAATCAGTGTGTTGGCTTTTACCATTTTGATGATGCTGCATATCCTGTGCTCCCTGTCTCAGTCTCTCCTGCCAACATGCCATTTCCTGTAACATATTTCTCAGAATACTGCCTGCTTCACTACCAGGAAACCAGCTGTCTGAATATGTATAGGGATCTTCATTTAAAGACTGGTGTTCAGGTGCCTAACACCACCCCTAGAGAACACTACTGTTCACCTTCCCAAAAATCCAGCAGAGGTGCCTAATGCAGCTGCTGGTAAACATTACTGTCCCCCCCCATCCAGCAGTTTAGTGCCCAATCCTGCCACTGGTCTACATTACTGTTCCCCTCCCTTCCTCCCATATCTGGCAGTCAGGTACCCTACCCCACAACTGATCAACATTACTGTCATCTCCTCAAGTCTGGTGATGGGGTCCCAACCACTCCACCAATAAACATTGCTGTTGTCTTCCCCACAATGTCCACACTAGTATTCTCCCCAAAATGTTAAAAATTATCCACCACCATTTCCCACATTCTGTGCCCCCTATTACCTCGCACTGTCACTCACCTCTGTTCTTCATCGTGGCCCCTCTTACCCGTTGTCAAATTCCTAAGGTCCCTCAAAATGCTGCTCCTCCATTTGCATTGAAATTAATATGTCCCATTCATTTTAAAGAGGATTTTTCATTTAATTTGTAACTTTTTTGGTTTTTAATATTTTTAACTACTTATTCTTTTTAACCAAGCATACTGATTTTCAGTTTTTACAGGAAAATGCAGTAACATTCCAAAATCTGGTCTTTCTATACACTGGTAAAAACAAACCATTTCACATTTTTTTCACCAGATGAGTAAATCTTTAGAAATTGTATTTTCCTATAAATTCTTTCCTGCACTATTTTCATTTTGCTTTATTTGATTTGATGTACACTTAGCCTTCTTTTATTTTGAATATTTATACACATACCAAAAACGTACAAGGATAGAATGCTGGTAAAAAGTGATTTTGGCATTGCAGACACTGGTGACAATACCAGTTTTTCCCATCTGCAAAATGGAATTTCCCTTTATCAGTCATGGTAAACCAGTGTCCCTGCTTCTTTTTTAGCCCTACCCTGATTAACCCTATGAGTATTAACATCCAAATCTTTTTGCAGCCTGTGCTAGTATGCAAAGCAAATACCCATTTTCCGGATATTTGAATGTTGACACCCATATAGTTCATTGTGGTGGAGTAAAAAGGACCTCAGAAGGAAAATGTAATTGAAAATATTAAAAAACAAAGTCAACATGGAGGGACAGAGTAGCCATGACGAAGGACAGAGGTGGGTCCAATGCCCAACCAGCTTCCAGGCACTAAAGCAGGTCATGTCAGTCCACTCACAGGAGTGGCAGAAAATCAACCAGCTGACTGCTGTCAAAGTAGGCCATACTAGTTCCTCTGCAGGGAAAGTAATAGAAGCAACACTTGGAGGGGACCAGACTATCTTTAGAGGAGCCC
This sequence comes from Neoceratodus forsteri, assembly GCA_016271365.2. Taxonomy (NCBI): domain Eukaryota; kingdom Metazoa; phylum Chordata; order Ceratodontiformes; family Ceratodontidae; genus Neoceratodus; species Neoceratodus forsteri. Next base: position 1,609,082,605 of record CM057449.1, read on the forward strand.
CACCTGGCAGTGATCTAGTCAGTTCTCCAGGTGAGAGAGTGCATCTGTACAGGAACTGCACTCAGTGGTCTTCATCCAACAATCATTGAGAGAGGGTGCCTTTGTATTGGAGCCATGGTTGGTGGTGATCCAGCCCACCCCCCCTGAAGTGAGGGGCCATCCCTAGAGCAGCTGTATTCCTCAGTGATCCTGCATCTCTCTCTCCCCCTTCCACTAGCCTGAATAACTAATTACTATATGTATTTGGATCCACAGGAACAGCCAGTCTTGAATCATAAAGAATCATTAACTCCCCTCCAAAATTTCATTTATCTTATGCATGCCCCTATTCACACCTCATTTGCCTTATAGAAACATGCAATCAAACGTTATTGGCATTGACGAATGCTTGTTGATTTTTTGTTGCTTTATTATCATTAGATTTGTAAATTTTACAAACAGAGAAGGTAGTCAAAAGAGTTTAGCGGTGCCTGTGGGGAAAACAGTTTGATTTGCATCAAGTACATCATGCACTTTGGGCACAGAAACCCAGAAGCAGTAAGTAAGTAAACATTTATTTATGAAGCTACCTATCCTTGAGGCTCAGGGTGCTGTACAGGATGTTGACAATTTCAATTCAATAATTCACATGATAAAATAAAAATATAACTAAAACAACATAAGACAGCCCAGGGAAACTAAAATTAAGATTGAGGGAAATATTAAATCCCTAAGGCTTCCTTAAATAGATGTGCCTTCAGGTCATGCTTGAAAGCCTCCAACAAGGGGGCTTCCATCAAGGACCCTGGAAGCAAATTCCACAGGGCCAGCCCAGCTACTTCAGATCAATGGTCACCCAATGTTTTAAGCCAATATGAAGCAGAGTACAAAATGTGAGAAGTGGTATTGATGGCCACCAAACAGGAGACAGACCACAGAGTAAACATATTTGATGACCTCAAGGTGGTGAGGCAGTGTAACAAGGCAGTTGGTAGGCTCAGTGGGATGTTGCTGTGCATAGGGAGCAGTATCACCTGCAGAATGAGTTATCAAGGAGTATGTGAACAGTACACATGCTCCTGGATAGTTCATTATGCAGCCAGCTGAGGTGGTGAGTAGAGGGGAGTGTTGGTGGCAGGATTTGGATGGGGAATGGGGGGAGCAGGGTGGTGTTTGGCAATGCCTAACAAGGAGGGAAGGTTGTGAACCACTACACCATCAGGGACAATGACCAGGTTTGTTGTGTTTTTGCTTTTCCTCCAGGAGATCAGGGATCAGGGATTGGTGGGGGAATGTCATACCACAGAGGACCTCTTGCTGTTGTGTGGGGGGATCAAGGATCATGGGGGGGGTCCACTACACCACCAGGGCTCATACAAAGGCATTGGGAAAGGGAGGTTACTGACCTACAGGGAACAAATTTATTTTAAAGACTTGTGAAACTGTAAAATAACTGCAAACTTGTCGTGCTGATGGGCAGATGTGCCCTGACAACCCCCATGGCTCCTCCCCTGCTCTTAGTGTACCCATGGTCCACTTCCCTCAAAAGTCCTAGTGGCTCAACAACTTATATCACATCCTGGCTGGTCTAAATGGTGCCCCCAGCTACATCCATTGCAGGACTTTGAAAGTCCCAGATAAGGGGATGTGGCAGCCTCACCATGGAGCAAGCCACCTTGCAACCTGGCACACTGGGTTGTTGGACACAACTCTGGCATAAGGGGGCATCAGTGCCATCTGTTCTTGACTTACTTTAAATGCTATGCTTTTCAACTCAGCTAAAACAAAAGTTATGTTATTTGGCACACAATTTATGTTGGTGGACACCCTGGAAATGAGGATATCTGATTTGTGGGGTGGTCTGCTTGAACAAGTGTCTCAAATTAAGTATTTGGGCACACTATTGGATCCCAGTTTGACCTTTTCACCTCAGATTCAGCCAATGATTAAGAAAGTAAATCAAAGAATAGGGGTGTTATACAAATTCAAGTCATTCTTCTCATAAGCAACTAGATTAGCAATTGCTATTGGTTCTCTTCTTCCATATTTTGATCACAGTTCTTGTTTATAGTATAATATAGATACAAAAGAAATGCAAGCACTAAACTGTGGCCTATAATAATATTTGTAGATTTATTTTATGAGCCCACAATATGACACATCGGTGTAATCTTTATTCTTTGTTGGGGTGGTTTTCCCCTAGTTGCAAAATAGAATATTTTGTTGGCTGTCTGATGTATAAATGTTTTTGCTTTGGCTCCCTTTTTCCTTTTTCTGATCTTGTTGTAATGAGAGACTTGCTTTCCAGCCTTAGGTCGGCTGATGGCCCCCTATATTGTGTCCCCAGGTCTCAGCTTAGATTAAGCTCTAGAGCTTTTTCAATAGCAGCACCACTGTATTGGAATTCACTCCCACTTGATGTTAGGATTGCTCCCTCTGTTTTAACTTTTAAACAAAGGTTAAAAAGTTATTTATTACATAAATCTGTTTATAACTGCAATTTGTAATTTGTATTTTTTGGTTTTGTATTGCTGCTGATTTTATTTGTGTATTTTTGTTATGTTTTTTTGTCTGGGTCAGGCCTGAAAAGGGACCTTTGATCCAGTGCCTTTACCCAGTTACCAAAGAATAAATGAAAATGAAATGAAAATTGTATGAGCCTCATATTATCCCTCACCCTCTCCTTAAGTTTCCTCTTGGTCCTTTCAACATATTGTAATATGTAGTAAAACATAGAATAATATGTCACACATTTACACATGGCTAAATGGACCACCAACTGTATGTGGTGTGACAATTACTAAACATTTGGACAGCCAATCTTTTTCCACCAGTGAGGTTCAGAAAATTCTCTGTTATTGTGATTACATGACAGTACTTGCACCTCCTGCATTGATGGCATCCATTAGGCAATCATGTAAGCTGGAGATGTGCAAAGTTGGCAAACTTCACTCCACAAATTAATTAGCAAAGTTTGCCAAGTTCACAAAGTGCCCACTTCATAAAGTTTTAGGCAGGTGAAGTTGCACATTTTCAGGTGAAATCATACAAATTCCCCTGTGAAGTTGTAACTTTGCTATGACTTCACGTGACTTCACCTGAAAAAGTGCTATTTCCCCTGAAAAACTCTATATGAAATGGTGAAGAGGGCAATTTGCAAAGTGTTTTGTGAAAGTAAATTTCACAACTTTTCCAAAACTTTGCTGGTGAAACAAAACTTTGCAATATCTCTAGAGAAAGCTGTGCACCCATCATGGTGTGGGATGCAAACCATGAGTCATATGATTATCAAGATTCCGTGGCCTCTTGTATACCATTCTGGAGTTCTGTGCCACAGAAGGACTCCTTTGCACTCAGTTTGCAGAATCCTACAGTTCTTCTTAATGACTGATTCCAGTCTCCCCTGTTCTAGTGCTGTATGTAATGACAGAGTTTCAGTAACTTTTTACCTGTGTACTATTACATACCTGTGGCACTAGTAGGGAATTCCTACAGTACTGGCTGCCCTATCTCTAGCCCTATGGATTTCTTCCCAGCTATAATCCCTGTCCCTCAATCTACTACTAAGTTCTGCTGAATTCTGCTTTTCTTAAGTGTTCTATGCCACAGTTTCTAAGAACTCTAGTGAACAAGTTCATAGCAATGTTCTTGACCTTGAGGTGGGGTCACACAGACTGGTTAACAGGACAGTGTTTCTGCCTATTGCTTTGTGAAACAGGTTGTGTTGTTTAGAGTTTTTCACAATGCAGGTGTCCAAAAAGGAAATATCGGTCGACCAGCAAATATTTGCAAAGTGAAGATTCACATTGCTGTCCTCCAGATATCTGACAAAACTAACCAGCTCCTCTATTACCTGACATAAAATTATGATTTAATTGATATGGTGCCACTATAGGACTATTTTCTCGAGGAAGAAGTTTGCATTGTCTTCATTCACATTTTGTTGTTCCTAACAACCAAGATATTAATTGGTAATGTTGAGGGCAAATTTTGTCTCTGTAGCCATGCCACTCATTTGCACAAATACGTCTCCCTGAAAAGAAAAAAACAGCACTTCAGCAAGAAACATGAAAGCTCAATTCGAAATTAAGTTGGTGAAGTGTAATCAGGTTCCCTAAGGTCCAAGAAATGCTGATGTGCATATAAACCCTCCTCGTGTAGGATAGCCTTGTACAAAATGTGAAAAAAAAATTGAAAGAGCTGGCCCCATTATGCTCAGCTGTGGAGACTGCTCTGGTTTGCTAGCCACCTGGGTACATGCCTCTAACCTGAGGCATCAAGAACTGAGGTCAACAGGGAGGGCAGAAAAGTATCTGTATGAATGCTCTCCTCCTCTGGAGGGACCAGCCCTCCGAGATCAGCACATGGAGGAAGTGGGGGCCATTGCATCTGTGGGCGACCATACACCAGTAGGTCCCGACCCTGAGTGCCTATGTGAGCATACTCTGCATTGTAGGGGGATGGGAAGGTATAACAGGAGAACATGCCCAGCTAAGACACTCATAGGTAATTGTATTCCTGTGTATTTCCCCACACTGCCAGACCCCTCATAGGCAGTGCATCCATTACACAGCTCCAGCTATCCAATCCTAGACTTTGGTGGCATGCATCCCATCTCCACCTAAGCCAGGAAGGGGGCCCTGAGGAGTGACAGAACTGACCCAAGTGTAGGTGAACATTCTGGAATCTGTCTGTGGATGATGCAAACATGAGTGTCCAGTAGAAAGAGGAGTGGCATGATGTGAGGACCTGAAAGAGTGAGGCACCTGGGACATGGAAGTTGGAAAACAAGGTGAGAGGAATGTTTTTTATGTTTGTTTTACACATTATTAGGTGTATGTCTGCGGTGTGTGTGTGGGTGTGTGTGCGTGTGTGTGTGTGTGTGTGTGTGTGTGTGTGTGTGTGTGTGTGTGTGTGTGTGTCTTGGGATTATACAGATGTTAAATTATATGATGTTTATAATTAAATTACAGCAAGTGGGAGATAATGGGTTTTCCCTACACCAGGATGGATGCCAAAACTTTTTGTTTAAAAAATTTCTTGCCGACATCTTATGCACTATGATCTAGTTGCCAAAAGAAGTGTAAAAGCATGTGGCTCCTACCTGTGAACCACATGGTTTCAGAATCTCCTTGGCCAATTGGGACACATGACATTCCCAATACATTTTATAAGTGTCTAAGTGTCCTGGCTAGTAAATTCACCGTACTGTAAAACACGACCAAAACAGGAATACTATAAATTAAGTGGTGTAGTACTTGCAGATAAGTGTCCATCATTTCATATTCTGTCCATGTAGAATAGGCACTGTACTCCTTCCAGATACAAACACTTTACATGTTATAACAGTTTACAGTATGCATACTCCCTCAGGCTCAGTCTCTATTCCTTCTCTGAAAGATCCAGTTGAATTTTCCCAGTTTTCAATGTCCAGTTCTGAGCCCATATTTTTTGAGAACCCTCAACCTTTGTCCGTCTCTCTCAGTGAACATTCCAGTCAAACTGTTTGATTCTGATCCCAGCCTGCAGATTAGGTCATCCTTTTTAGGAAGATGTGAAAACATACACCTACAAGTCTCTGAGAGCACAACTTCAATCTCTCTCACAGAAAAAAAAAACTAAAAAAAAAAATCCTAGCAAATACTTTACTCATGCACATAGCCATAAACATCTAAATAACTGCAGAGGCAGACTGTCAGTTTATCAATCATATATTGCTTTTAAGTATCAATCATAAAAATCCTTTTAGCTTATAATGTTCTAATTTTCTTTCCAAACAGCTACCTGTGAAAGTGTGCTGTTAAATCTCCAAATACCTGTCTAATTCTGTTTCACAAGTCTACTGCAGTAGCACTCTCTGAATATCTTTACTGTCCTTTCCTTTACTTTCCCCCTTTTTAAATTCCCTTTTTCCAGGCAGGCCACCTGGATAAGAGGCCCTTTCTATCACTTTCATTTCATTAAAAAGACAGGTATGGAGCGTCAGTACCCCCCCCCCCAATGATAGGCTACAGTGTATAGACCTGGGGTTAAGCATATTTGAGCTAGTAGTTCCTCTTCATGTTTAAGCAATGCTTAGGAAACAAATGTGAATGCCAAATATAGGGGAATTCTCCTCACAGTACAAGCACTTAGTTTATTTAGGCAGAGAAAAATAAAGATAGTAAAAGGGTTCAGAGTCTGCCTGCTGGTCACCCAATCCCTTAGTGTGTTGTTGTAAGGTTCCCTAGATATGCCTTAGCAACACTATTTTGACCCCAAAACAGTTAACTTTTCCTTACTGTTTAACTTTATTATTTTGGTAAGGTGACATGGAAAGGCAAAATGCCAGCAGCACAAATGGTTTTAAACATAAGCAGATCTGAAATTAAGGGACTGCTTTTGTTTGCTTGTGCTGCAATGTGTTTAGCACTCCCAAAAGAAACTCTTAAACAAAAATATGCAGTATTTCAGATATTGTAAAATAAATGATGGTCTCTTTTCAGTTTTACTCCTTTTCATAGCAGTCTGGCTCCTGTTAATATTAGAAGTAAAGCTTACCACATAATGGATATTCAGGCCTTTAGCCAGAGGTAGTCCTTGCAGCCATTTGCACTTGTTGCTCTTGCTGTTTCCCTAGGAGGCAACCGGCCCATTTCTCACTATAGTTATACTGTGGATAGGTTGAGGAGGGCTAAACTTGGTAAGAGACTGTTTTAGTTAAACCTGTATTATATTTCATTTCAGGGATGTCAATGTTTTGTAATAAAGATTTATTGAATGTCCCTTGGCTTAGAATGAAATAAAAATGTTTTATAAATGAAAATTTGTATTGAAGAGTATAGGGGCGAGTCTGGAGTGATCACTTGATGATTCCCTAGGATAAGCGGAGACTCATTCTTGTGATACCTTCAGATTCGTTTTAGGATCAGCCAGTACTGATCCATTTGGGAATCTGCACTTACAGACTAAGATAACTGAAATCCAGGCTGACCTTTTGTTTGCTGATATTGCCTGTGGAAACATTCATTTATTTTGTACCTTTTATGTTTCTTTCTTATTCCTGCAAAGTTAATAGTTTTATATTTCTTTTTTTTGCTGTTACTTTAATAAAGCTTTAGGCTTGGCACTTTTTAAGCCTTGCCACATTACCTTTTGTGTCAGTGTCCATCATTACACCCACCCTATGACACTGGTGGCAGTGGTGGGATGTTTTGATGATACTGGTGCTTCCAGTAACTGGACATTGAATGCAGGAGAAGAAGGAAGAGCAGGTCCTTGACAAGCCCAGCGGTGTCCTCACACGAACCATGGCTGCCAAGTATGGAGAGACCCCTTTGCCAGGGTTGGGGCCAGATGTCCGGCGAAAAGCAGCCAAAGAGGAGAAAGAGGAGGTGCTGAGAGAGGAAGGTGAGGATGGGACCACTACAGAACAAATTGCTGATGAACTTCCAGAGGACATACATAGCCTGTTGCGCTGGTTGTGTGTTAAGCAACTTGCCATGGATAAACAAAGGGAAATGGATCTTCAGAGAGCTGAGTCCAGGTGGAATGATACATTAAGGGCCATCAGAGACCTTGGGACACGTAATCCTCCCCCTGTAGATGGACCTAAGGACATAAAACTGACCAAATTGGGTGCCACTGATGACATTGAAGCATACATGACTACATTTGAGTGAATAGCCCAGGCATGTGGGTGGCCTAGGACCCAATGGGTTATACGCTTAGTACCATACCTATCCGGAAAGGCACAGCTGGCCTACAGCCATATGGACAACACCCAGGCTGAGAACTATGATGCTGTTAAGCAGGCAATCCTGCAAAGGTATGATATCAGCCCTGAAACATACCGGCAACGTTTCGGACATGCAGATTTCATAACACAGACACTCCCAGAGAAACAAATACCAAATTGAAGGACTTATGCCAGAAGTGGTTGCAACCAGGGGTAAAAACGATAGAACAAATTTTGGAGATGGTAATAATGGAACAGTTCATTCGTATACTACCCTCAGATGTACAGGTGTGGGTGAGGAACACCGACCAGACACTTGGAAAAAGCCATCACACTGGCGAGGACTATCTAATGGCCCGTCCAACCGACAACGAGGACAACCTGGTGCTGGTCTGACTCTGCCCATGGTAAGACCTACTACTTCTTCTTCTTCTTCCCCATCTGGTACTGGTAGTGGGGACTCCAAGACTGTTCCATTTAATAGACCATTTAACCCCAACATCATATGTAGGAGTGCCAAGGAAAGGGCATATAGCCCGATATTGCCCAGAGAAATCACAGTTACCCAGTTGGCCTAGCAAATTGGGGACAGTATGTCACACCAGTGAAAATTGGCAACAGGAGGTTACTGGGTTGATAGATTCTGGCAGCAAACAAACGTTAGTGAGAACTGATTTGGTTCAGCCACAAAACACAAAAGGGGACAAAAGCAACAGTGATCTGCATTCATGGGGACATCCATCAGTATCCTATGACTGATTTAACTTTACAGGTACAAGGAAAGTGCATGATATGACTGTTGGTTTGGTTCCCCATCTGCCTATTCCCATTATACTTGGACATGATTTTCCTGACTTTTCCAGCCTGATACAGGTGAATGAGAGTGTTTGTGCCTTGACAACCCGGGCCCAGACCAGACAAGAACAGCAGTGGGCTCAGTTGTTCCCATTTGATGATGAGATCTATGGGGAGCCGGGAAAAATCCCTAAATCTGACAAGAAAGAAAAAGGGACAAACATCAATGGACACAAAAACATATGTTGAAAAAGGGTGATATTAAAAATGTAGATGTTACAACTGTTGATGTTGCTTCTGCTGGCAACAAGGGTATATCTATATCTAAGGAAGAAAGGTTTGAAATAGAACAACAAAAGGATGAAACCTTACAGCCATTTTTCAGATGGTAGGGGTTATAGGAAGAGACCATGAGCCCTCATGTATTTTAACAGATGGTTTACTGTATAGGAGATGCATACACCCCGTTACGGGTGAACAAATTGACCAGCTGTTAGTGCCCACTAGATACAGACAACAATTACTATCACTGGCTCATGAACTTCCCTTAGCAGAACACTTGGGTAGGGACCGTACTTTACAAAGGCTGTTATTAAGGTTCTACTGGGCAGGTATTCATGCTCAAGTAGCAGAATACTGCCGCAGTTGCCCGGAGTGTCAGAAAGTGGCCTATGTTACAAAAAAAGATAAGGTCCCTCTCCAACCACTGCCTTTAATTACTGTTCCATTCAGCCGTATAGCAATGGATGTAGTGGGACCTTTACCTAAGAGCTCAAAGGAAACCGATTTATATTGGTAATCTGTGACTACTGCACCAAGTATCCTGAGGCTATCCTACCGCTGTAACTGCAGAAAAGTAGCAGATGAATTACTTAAAGTATTCAGTCGGGTGGGGATACCAAGGAAATCCTAACAGATAGGGGAGCAATTTTGTTCACAGATGCTAGCACGACTGTACACGCAACTTTAGGAATGGAGGCTATCCACACCACCCCATACCATCCCCAAACAGGCGGTCTGGTTGGCGATTCAACCAGACCTTGAAAAAATGTTGAAGAAGTATGTGGAAGATGAGGAAAAACATGGATATTTACCTTCCACTCCTATTGTTTGCATATAGGAGGTCCCACAGGCTTCTACAGGGTTTGCCCCCTTTGAGTTACTTTATGGGAGGAACCCCAGGGGACCCCTAGATGTTGTCAAGGAGGAATGGGAAGACAAAAAAGGAACACACCAGTACCACCCTCGAATATTTAACGAACTTGCGTTCCAAACTGGTCAGATACACACAGATGGCTCATCAGCACAATCTATGCAAACAGGCAGTGCAGAAGGAGTATTATGACCAGGGTGTGGGAACTAAGTCATTCCAAGAAGGGGATAAGGTACTGTTGTTGTTACCCTCCTCCTCTGACAAGTTACTGATGAAATGGCAGGGCCCCTATACTATCTTAAGACAAACAGGCCCTGTTACATATGAACTTGAACTACCAGACAGGTGTCAGAAAAAGGGGATTTACCATGTAAACTTGTTAAAAGAATGGGTTGAAAGACCAACCCCAGGGTGTTTTATATTTGCCCAGAAGTGATACCAATGAAATGGAAGTAGCCTATAGGCGGCTAGAGAATGATGGAGAAATGAGTGATCTTACAATTAATCCCATGCTGATGACAGAGCAGAGGAGAGAGTTAGATCACCTTCTTAGTAAGTATTCCCAGTCATTCACCTCTAAACCTGGGTTGGTACATGGTTTTGAACACCGAATTGAAGTTAATTCCCTAGCCCTATCCGACAAAAACCATACGGTTACCTGAGAGGACCAGGGATGAAGTAATAAAGAAGTAAGGAAGATGCATGAGTTGGGGTAATTGAACCATCAAATAGTGATTGGGCATTTCCCATAGTTTAGTAAGTAAAAGAAGGTGGTATACGCCTCTGTCTGGATTTCAGACGTCTAAATGCTGTTTCAAATTGATGCATACCCTATGCCAAGGATTGATGACATCATGGATAGACTTGGCAATGCAAAATACATTACCACCTTTGACCTGACAAAGGGTTACTGGCAGATCCCTTTGGATCAGACTTCAAAAGAAAAAACAGCATTTACCACGCCTATTGGGTTGTACCATTTTGTCACTATGCCCTTCGGCCTACATGGTGCACCAGCCACGTTTCAGTGCCTAATGGACCGAACTTTACAGCGTCATGAGTCCTATTGCGCTGCATATTTGGATGATGTGATAGTGTACAGCCCCACTTGGGCAGCCCATTTACAACATCTAGATGCTGTCCTCCGTTCTCTTACAACAGCAGGGTTAACTATAAATCCCACAAAATGTAGTATAGCTATGCAAGAGACTAGATATCTGGGGTTCCTAATAGGTAATGGGAAAGTTAAACCTGAAATAAGTAAAATTGATGCTGTGGCCCAATGTCCCAGACCATTAAATAAAAAACAAGTTCGATCTTTCTTGGGACTGGCAGGTTATTACAGGAGGTTTGTGCCTAATTTTGCCACCTTAGCTACACCCTTACTAACCTGACAAAGAAACGACACCCCAATGCTGTTAAATGGACACCAGAGTGCGAAAAATCCTTTTGCACCATTAAGGCACATCTTTGTGCAGCACCAGTACTCAGAAGCCCTGACTTCACCCTTCCTTTTTTGCTGCAAACGGATGCTTGGACTCTGGCATAGGGGCTGTTCTGTCTCAAATAGTAAATGGAGAAGAACATCCAGTGATATACCTGAACCGTAAGCTGCATGAGAGAGAGACAAGATATTCAGCCATAGAAATGGAATGTCTGGCTATCAAGTGGGCCATTGAAGCCCTCAAGTTTTACCTGTGGGGCTCAGAATTTGAGGTTTTAACTGACCACAACCCCCTTTGTTGGCTTCATAATATGAAGGATAAAAACCCAAGAATAATGCGGTGGTACTTGGCCTTACAGCCTTATAGGTTCACAGTACACCACCGACCTGGGGCAGCAAATAAGAATGCTGATTTTATGTCCCGATATGGGGCAGAACAAAATACACATGCAGACCTCGGGGAATTTGAAAGCAGTAAGAAGGATTAGGAATAACCTTTCATCTATGTATTATTTAATAAGGGTCCCCGAGGTGGAGCTTTGGGAGTGGGTGGGCTAAAGCTCCATCTCTCCCTTTCTAAGAGTGAGAGATCTGTTAATTTTGCATAAGACTTAGTAGTTAGGAAACTAGGGGATAGAAGTAGGATAATGTACCCCCTATAGTTTCCTCTTAAGTGGGGAGGAAATGTGAAAGTGTGCTGTTAAATCTCCAAATACCTGTCTAATTCTGTTTCACAAGTCTACTGCAGTAGCACTCTCTGAATATCTTTACTGTCCTTTCCTTTACTTTCCCCCTTTTTAAATTCCCTTTTTCCAGACAGGCCACCTCGATAAGTGGCCCTTTCTATCACTTTCATTTCATTAAAAAGACATGTATGGAGCTTCAGTAACCCCCCCCCCCAATGATAGGCTACAGTGTATAGACCTGGGGTTAAGCATATTTGGGCTAGTAGTTCCTCTTCATGTTTAAGCAATGCCCAGGAAACAAATGTGAATGCCAAATATAGGAATTCTCCTCACAGTACAAGCACTTAGTTTATTTAGGCAGAGAAAATAAAGATAGTAAAAGGGTTCAGAGTCTGCCTGCTGGTCACCCAATCCCTTAGTGTGTTGTTGTAAGGTTCCCTAGATATGCCTTAGCAACACTATTTTGACCCCAAAACAGTTAACTTTTCCTTACTGTTTAACTTTATTATTTTGGTAAGGTGACATGGAAAGGCAAAATGCCAGCAGCACAAATGGTTTTAAACATAAGCAGATTTGAAATTAAAGGGACTGCTTTTGTTTGCTTGTGCTGCAATGTGTTCTAGCTCCCAAAGAAACTCTTAAACAAAAATATGCAGTATTTCAGATATTGTAAAATAAATGATGGTCTCTTTTCAGTTTTACTCCTTTTCATAGCAGTCTGGCTCCTGTTAATATTAGAGTAAAGCTTACCACATAATGGATATTCAGGCCTTTAGCCAGAGGTAGTCCTTGCAGCCATTTGCACTTGTTGCTCTTGCTGTTTCCTAGAGGCAGCCGCCCATTCTCACTATAGTTATACTGTGGATAGGTTGAGGAGGGGCTAAACTTGGTAAGAGACTGTTTTAGTTAAACCTGTATTATATTTCATTTCAGGGATGTCAATGTTTTGTAATAAAGATTTATTGAATGTCCCTTGGCTTAGAATGAAATAAAAATGTTTTATAAATGAAAATTTGTATTGAAGAGTATAGGGGCGGAGTCTGGGTGATCACCTGATGATTCCCTAGGATAAAGGAGACTCATTCTTGTGATACCTTCAGATTCGTTTTAGGATCAGCCAGTACTGATCCATTTGGGAATCTGCACTTACAGACTAAGATAACTGAAATCCAGGCGCCTTTTCGTTTGCTGATATTGCCTGTGGAAACATTCATTTATTTTGTACCTTTTATGTTTCTTTCTGTATTCCTGCAAAGTTAATAGTTTTATATTTTCTTTTTTTTTTTGCTGTTACTTTAATAAAGCTTTAGGCTTGGCACTTTTTTTTAAGCCTTGCCACATTACCTTTTTGTGTCAGTGTCCATCATTACACCCACACCCTATGACACTACCTTTATCTGCCAATCCATAAAACACAGCCATTTTCTGCCTGTGCTAAAGAATATCAAATCATTTATGTGCAGTAAATATTGTTTTCTTGAATTTCCATTAATTCTCTAAAATGTTTTATTTATTTATTTAAAACATTTTTACCAGGTAAGTAAACAGAGCCCAGGAGGTTCATTTCCATTTGTGACCTGGGTGAGGGAATGGAACACGGGAATGTGTAGAAAATATACAGTAATTATTTACAATAATTCACTATTGAAGTAGAATTATTTGCAATAATTCTGTATTCAAGTAGATACCAGTACCTATTATACTGAGATCAAGCAGGTACATTTACAGCAAAACCCTTGGATGGCTGCAGGGGAGGTAATATACCAATGAATCTTGCAGGTAAGCTGTTATTGGAGCCACATCTAGTAGATCAGATACATATAAGTAGTCAGACTAGAACGGTTCTTTTGCATGCCAGTCCTGCATAACTTTTACATCAGGGAACTGTAATAGGGTACGTTTCTCCAGGTGTTAGACATGCAGTCTCGGGGTAGAATCCAAGGAGTGGCAACAGGAGTTGTGGCAGGAAAGAGTGGAGTTCTAGAAGACCTTGATCAGGAGATTCGCCAAGTGGGAATTAGGTAAAGCAGTGTTCTTGGCAGGGAGGTTGTTCTACCTGCTAAGAAGCCTACAGTATAACTGTTGAAGGGTTGCCCTAGATGGCATTGCAGCATGCAATAAGTACTGTAGCCGATGGCATTTCTCTGACCTTAGTGAGTAGGCAGAGTTAGAGGAAGGAGCAAGGAGATTTCAAAGATAGTTGGGCAGTTTACTGGCCCAGCATTTGACACCAACCAAGGTGATGTGCGACACTTGTATAACAGGAGGAGGGGCCCAACCCAACTTTTCATACATGGAAGAATGATGGATATGGAGGGAACAGGCCAGAACAAATCTGCACAGAGCATTAAACAGCTTGGGATTGGCTTTAGAATAGGCAACAGAGATAAGATTGTACATTCAACCACTTGTTTCCTGGTAATTAGCTTAGGCTCGCTTTAGCCTGTAGTGGGTTCCAAGTTCTACAAAACTCTTGGCAATTGCCTGTGTCACATGCCAAGAGTACTCAAGGTGCTTGAGTAAGTGGATGCCTAGGTATTTGTAGATGGATACATACTTCTTGTGATCAGCTTGATGAGTATGTAGGTTCAATGTGGAAGGGGAAGAGTTTAACCATTGCTTAGAGCTGAACAACATGAAAACTGTCTTATTTTGGTTCATAGTTAGCAGACTGTCTTGAAACTTCTTTTGCAACATTAGGAAGTCATTCTGCAGGGTCTATTCAATGGTATAGGCAGAAGAGCCAGACATATTTATTATGGTATCTTCGGTATACACGTGGTTGTTTCAAGTAAAATAGATATCATCCAAATATTCAATAACTTTGAGTATTTCTTTCCCCTAATTGCCTCCAAGCCTTTGCTTTGAACCTAGGGCCAATGACTAAATAAGCTAAAGAATATCCTGCTCGATGATATGTGTTGCCCTTCTCCCTGTTTGAAAAATGAATACAACTAAGATAAAAATGTGTTTCCCTCAATAGCCCATCTTATTGCAGGAATTTGTCTGAATTACTATGGGACTTGTTCAAGCAGAGATTATTAATATTTTCGTTATTCTTTGGACAGGTGATTTTCTTATGATTGGAAGAGCAGCTCTTCAGCTCTATTAACCAGCCATGGGGCTAAGCCTCACAGACTTGCATTTGTACTATACAGTGTCCCAATTATGCTTACAGAGCACTGATGATCCACTGGGACATAGTATAAAGATTGGGTCTAGTGTAAATCTACAGCCATCTGTCCTGCTCCTCTAGAAGTGGTTTTGGCCCTTCCTCTCCTTAAACTCTTGTGGATGAAAATGTTTTTGTCCCTATTTATCTGTAATGTGGCTTTGTAGAGTGAGAGTATGCTGGAGTTTGAAGAGAGGGATGAATTATCAGTCCAAGCCATATCCTTCTTTTCATTATTCCTGCAGAAACATGGTTGCACAGTGATACCCAACATCAGGTTCTCTCTTTCCTAATCTTGTCAGTCAGTATCTTTTTTAAGCCTGTAGTTACATTTTGATTTGGTCAAATCATAAACATTAACAATAAAATATCATTTTTTTATTTCATACATCCTTACATAAATGTTATTTCATTTACAAAATCACCCGG
Source organism: Neoceratodus forsteri (assembly GCA_016271365.2). Lineage (NCBI taxonomy): Eukaryota > Metazoa > Chordata > Ceratodontiformes > Ceratodontidae > Neoceratodus > Neoceratodus forsteri. The sequence continues at coordinate 1,609,097,980 of CM057449.1, forward strand.
ACATTAAAATGAATGTTAATATATGTATGCATAGCCCTTTACAACACTAAAAGTGTTCTGATGATCTTATGCATTAAGTAAACATCTGGGGCTAGGTATTCAAATATGCAGAACAAGTGGAGTGCAAAGGATTACACTGCACTTGCATCTACTTCTGACCCATGGGCTGCTATATTCAGCAAGACAGTGTGTGTCAGCACTATTTGACTGAATGTCAGCCTGTGTTAGTACAATGCTGCCTCAACATGACCAGGGCTGTATTGTGCTGACAGAGAATTGTGCCCCAGGACCAGATAGCACTGGGAGCTATGCTGCAGTATTAAGCTGCACCATGCAAATGAGCCCATCTAGCATGCAAAGCACTAAGGTGCCATTTCCAAGCACATTATTGACCCATTTGCATGGGAAGTGGCAGCCAGTTGTGCCTGTCTTGACATCATCCATAGTGGCTAGCAGCTCTCCCCAACCCCCAACACCCATCCCAGTTTGTTAGCAGGATTCCCTGGTGTCTAGTGGCACCCCCTCACCCTCCACACATCTGTGATGGTTAGATATAGGGATGACCTGGTTTCTAGTGACACCCTCACCCCCAAACACCAGTCCTGAATGTGTCCGACCATGTCTCAGCATATGGTGATGTCCCACAATCCCTAAACACCTGTCCCAGTAAATGTTAAGGTTTTTCTGGTGTCTAGACACACCCCACACTCTCTGATCTTTTATCCCTTATCCCGGTACTTCCATGGGTATCCCTGGTGTCTAGTGGAACCACCAACCCTCTGATGCCTTGTTCCAGTGCTTCCAAAGGTATTCATGGTGTCTAGTGGCACCCTCCACCCTCTGATTTCTTGTCCTGGTACTATCAAAGGTTTCCCTGGTGTCTAGTGGCACATCCCTCTGATCCCTCATCCCACATAGAACACACTAAGTGTGGTGGCTAGTGGTGTCTCCACATCCCAAGCTCCAGTTCTGTGGTCACAAACATAATCCTGGCATTCAGAGGTACTCCCTCCCCCACTCCTGACCGCCATATGAGATACAGAACAGTGAACATTGGTGGTGCAGCAGCCCCCCACCCCACCCACATGTAGATTACCACCCATCCAACACCCCCCTTACCAGCAAGCCAGACCCATGTGGAGACCCGTTATTTAGTGAGCAGCACACCCATCCTCTCATCTCCTCCAACAGCCACTGTGTGGGCTGCCTGCTAGTGTGCATACAGCATATTGTATACTGTATGCACACTTACAATCAGCCTATTCTGCGGCCAGCTGTAGAGGTAAAATAAAGGATGTGCTGGCACTGAAGCACACTTACAGGCAGTTCATATGGCAGCTGGTTGAGGAGCTGAGAGAATGGGTGTGCCGATCACTACATCAAGGGTCACTGCACAACCCCAACTTGCTGGCAAAGGGTGGTGCTGGATGGGCAGTGGTCTGCACGCAGGTGGGAGGCCACTGCACTGTTGTCAATGTTCAGTGCTCCATATGTCATCAGATGCTTGGGGATGGGGAGGGGGTACCTCTGGATGCCAGGGTTATTTTTGAGGCTATGGGATGGAAGTTCAGGAGGTGGGAGCACCACTAGCCACCACAGCCAAGGTGTCCTGTACAGAATGGGGACTCAGAGGGTAAGGGGTGTCACTAGACACAAGGGAATCCACTGGAAGTACTGGGATGAGGGATCAGAGGATGAAGGGGTGCCACTAGACACCAGGGAAACCCTTGGAAGTACTGGAGCAAGTGATTAGAGGGTGTGAGGTGCCCCTAGACACCAGGGGATACTTTGGAAGTACCAGCATCAGGGATCAGAGGGTGGGAGGGTGCTACTAGATGCCAAGGAAGTACTTTGATGCAGGATCAGAGAGTGGGGTGAGACTAGGGAATTTGTTGGTAGTACTTGGATGAGGGATCGGAGGCTGGGGGTGCAACTAGATGCCAGAGAAACCTTTGAGAGTACTCAGAGGGTGGAAAGTTGCCACTAGATACAAGGGAATCCTTTGCATTTACTGGGATGGGTGTTCAGGGGGTAGGGGTGCCACTAGATTCTGAGGCATGGTTGGACATATGTGGGATAGTTGTTTACTGGGGTGGGGGTGCCACTAGACATCAATGAATTCCTATAGCTTATTCAGGGCTGGTTTTCAGAGGGTGGGGCAATGACTCTAGGCACCAGGGAATACCGATTACTAATTGGGATGGGGTTCAGAGGATGAGGGGTGCCACTAAACATCAGGGAATAGTCTGACACATGGAACAGGTGAATGGGGGCAGACTGCAGCAGTACAGCTGTCCTGCCATTGGTGGAGTGCGGGCATGGGCTTTGCACCCAGTTAAGACTAGGTTTTCAGAGGTGATAAATAGTGCCACTTTGGATGACATTTACCACTGACACAAACTTTAGAATTGCTGTTGCACCTGTATGCAGGTGGTGACTACCTCATTTCTATGGGCGCAGTGTTATGTTACTGCTCAAGTGCTAACAGGTGTAGCCTGTATTATTGGGGTATCCAAATATAGACTACACCAAAAATGGGCGCACACCCAGATAGCGCAGGCAGCCACCCATTATTGCTAACATTTTAATATCTGGTCCCTGAAGTTAACTCTTGTGTCCTACTTTTTTTATCATATGTTTGTATGGATTTTCATAATATGCAATAAAAGGAAATATAAGCCACAATTCATGTTTTTAAACATACTGTAATATATAAGAGCAAAAACAAATTTAAGAAGCCCATTATAAACATTTAATTCCAAACACAGAGTAGGCATAGGGCATTTTTCTCAATAAATCATTTTAACCAATTTAAATAAGATTATCCTTATTATATTAATGTTTCAATGCCATCAATGTATCAATTCCTGATCTATTTAACTCATAAAGCTGAATTAAGCCTATAGTTATACAATAGTTCAGTATTCTTGTTACCTTAATATAATGAATAAAGAAAAAGTAAATAACAAAGTAAAAACTGACAATTTCTACATTTAGTCCCTATAAAATGCTGTCTCATGTTTAATGTTTCTAGTTAGTCAGACCTGGCAAGGCCACAGGCCCTGACAGTTTGTACCCTAGGATGCTGAGAGAGCTGGCGAAGGAGCTAGCAGTCCCTGTCATGCACCTATTCAATAGACCACTTAAGCCCAGGATTGTACCTAGGGACTGGAGGGTGGCAGACATGGTACCACTCCATAAGAGTGGAAATAAGGAGGAGACAGTTAATTATAGGCCAGTCAGCCTCACATCAATAGTGAGCAAGCTGATGGAGACACTTATTAAACAATATCTGGTAGAACACCTAGAAGAAAATCACCTCAAGAACGATAAACAGCATGGGGTTGTGGCAGATGGGTCATGTCAAATGGACCTTATTACTTTCTTCAATCATGTGTCCAAGGAATTGGATAGGGACCATGCAGTGCACCTGCTTTACTTTGACTTTAGTGAGGCATTTGACACAGTCCTACACAGGCACCCCTTAAAGAAGCCGGAGGACCTGGGAGCAACAGAGCAGATAGTAAGGTGGGTGCAAAATTGGCTGGAAAATAGGAAACAAAGGATAGTAGTAAATGGGGTGAGATCTATTGAAAGGCAAGACACTAGTGGGGAGTCTCAGGGGTCAGTCCTGGGGACAATCCTTTTCAACATACTCATCATTGACATTGGTGAGAGCATAAAGGGTAACATCTCCCTGTTTGCAGATGACATGAAACTTAGTGGTAGAGTGGAGAGCATGGAGGGAGTCAGATAGCTTCAGGAGGATCTTAAAAAATTTGAATGGTGGACACACATATGGCAGTTGAAATTCAATACTAAGAAGGGCAAGTTAATATGCCTGAGTAGAGCTAACCCTAAGACAGAATATTGGCTAAACGGGATCAATCATAGCTCTTCGACTGAGGAACGGGATCTGTGGGCCATCATTAGGCCTGACCTCAAGCAGAAGAGCCAGTATAATAAAGCTTACAGTAAGGCTAGCAAGGTACTGTGATGTGCCTGACAGGACATAGATTGTAGTGACAAGGAGGTGATACTACCCCTCTACCAGTCCTTAGTGAGGCCTCACCAGGAGTATGGTGTCCAGTTCTGGAGGCCTCACTTTAGAAACGATATTGGTGTGTTGATTCAGGTGATCCAGAAAAGAGCAGCAAAGATGATACAAGGCCTTCGGAGAGTCACCTATGAGGAAATGTTGGGGGCTTTGAACATGCACTCACTGGAAACTAGGAGGGACAGGGGAGATGTGATCAAAACCTTCAAGTCCCCCCCCCCACCTCGTATTGTATTATTACAGAGCACTGCAAAACTCCTTAGCTTCTAAATAGGGCCCAAGAGTTTATGACTGGGACCATAATCTTCTACCCACTACAGCACCCAGAAACTGGCCTACCATCTGGAATCAACTATACAAATTTATGAAATGGAACCGCTATTAACTGATGCAGTTTCAGATTCTTCACAATCTTTACTATACCCCTATTAAGCTGCACAAGATGGGTTGGCTTCCTAACAATCTTTGTTCCAGAAGCAGCCAAGAGCCAGGCTCTCTTTATCATATTCTATGGACCTGCCAAAAAGTGGTTCCCCTTTTGGGATTCAATTTGGTCCCGCTTAAACCCCATTAGGGCTTTCTGATGCCTTTCTCCCTGAAATCTGTATTGGGAGTGACTATACAGGATCTCTGAATAGCAATTAGAAAGCCCACATCGCCTTAATAGCACTATGTGCCAAGAAGGTTATTCTCTGTCACTGGTTAGACCAGGACATACCTCACTTCCTGGAATGGTACAAAGAAATGTTGTTTGCTTCACAAGCCGAGCACCTGATTGACAACTTGGCTGACAAGTCATCAGAATATAAACGCATTTGGGAACCCTTGTATACATTAACTGTATAAGTATTAGCTGGATATCTTTCTTAACTTGTACTCATATGTATGCTTGTACTTTTTTGATCCTTTGTGGCAACTAGGTGTATAATGGACAAATTAGCATTAGTCTCACTTCAGATTAATTATGAGTTGTTGCTCAGGTGGTTGGGCAGAGGGGGGTTGGGGGGGAGGATTAAGGGGATAAAATTAAAATGTTGATGAGGTTGCTGTTATCATTGTTTCTGTATCTCATGCTTTAATAAAGTCTATTAAATCCGAAAAAAAAAAAAACCTCTTCAAGTTCCTTAGAGGCATAAACAAAGTGCCGCACACTGCGCTTTTCAACAAGCACACCAGTTCTATAACATAAGGGCATAAGTGGGAATTCAAAGGTGGAAATTTCAGGAGGGATTTCAGAAAGTATTACTTCTTGGAGAGGATGGTGGAACCATGGAATAGACTACCACCCGAGACAGTGGCAGCAAATTCAGTGTTGAGTTTCAAGCGCAAGTGGGACAAGGCTTGAGCACAATCACACAGTACTGGAAAAGGATAGGCTGGGCATCTCGAGGGACAGGACCCTGATGTAACAGTAGGTCCTGGGAAACCATGTTTGGGCAGACTAAATGAACATTTTACCATCAATATAATTTTTGTTTCAGTTGCATATTATTAGGCTAAAATTACAACCATAGATGCATTCATATATTTCCAGATATTTTGCAATATATCTAAAGATGCTATTTCTGATGGCTCTACAGTTGTGCTGCTGGCAGGCAGGGAATTCCCTATAGATATCCGAGAAATTTCAGGAAATACCTTACCATGCCTTTGGCTGCAACTGTACTGAGGGAGACCTGAGATGGTCTTAACACGTGAGTCTCAAAATTTATTGGGAATGATAAGCAACCTTGAAAAGCAAAAAACAAGCTTTGTCCCAGATTCCCTCCTTTCCTCCACAAAAGACAGGCAACTATGTGTTGTTGTGCTCAGATTAGCAATTAATTTATTAATATTTCACATTTATATTTACAAATACCATCACAATTTTCCATTATTTATTTTCCACAATTCTTTGTTTATATTGCATTAACATATCAATCTCTGATCACCCCTCTTCCTTGTTCCTCTTCTTCTTGCCTCCCCAGGTGAAAACCTGGGTGCCTTCTTCTTCTTCTCTTTCTCTTGTAGGTAATGGTGAAAACTGAGACCACTTTTTCTCTCCTTCTGTTGCTTCTTCTTCTCCTCATATTCCTTTAACATTTCCCCTTTCCCTCCCCCCTTTCCCCACCCCACTGCCTTCCACATCTGGCAGTCCACCAATGTCCGACAGGGACACCTACTGCCATCCACCTCTGACAGGCCATACCCCGCCTAGCCCCCCCCACTCCTCTCCCTGTTCTCCTTCTTGATGGGTGGGTGGGAGGCAACAAACCTCCAGCAAAAGAGGTTGAAAACTACTGTGCAGGGCATTATGTACCCTGCAGCTGGCCCCTCCTATTTCTTACTTTCTCCCTATCCCTGTCTCTTTCCTTCTTAGGCTTCCCCCTTCCTGTCTGCCAATCCTTTTTCCTGGTTCTCAGTCCCTCCCTGTCTCTCTCCCCCTCTCTCTGACTCTCCCCCACCCCCCCATCTGAGCTAACCATCTGTACCAAAGGGGGGTGAAGGGGTTCACCAGGACAACTCGGTCTGCCCCTTAAAGGGCAAACTCCATTATCACCCAATTAACAAGGCAGGGCTTGTACTTCTAAATTTTTATTGTCATTATATAGCAGCCCAACTGGAACCATGACTATAGGGTATTATGTGGAAGGAAATCTCCCTGTCTTGGTTCAGCTACAGAAAGCATCCACCCAGTGGGAAGATCAATGAAGTGCTTTATGGGTGAAAGTAAGCAATAATCAAACAAATACAGAAATATCCCCTTGCCTTACAAATACAGCTAGGGTTTGGTGAGCATTAAATAATCTTCTTGGACATAAGTAGAAACTTTCAGAAGCCGAAAACTACAGAACTGTTAGTTTAACCTCAGTGATAGGGAAAAAGAGCAGGAAGGTCATGTCAGATGAATCTAATAGATTTCTTTGACTGGGTAACCAAAGTAGTAGATCAGAGAGGGGCTGTGGACATGGTCTACCTAGAGTTTAGCAAGGCATTTGACACAGTCCCACATAAAAGATTAATATACATGTTAGCCAGCCTGGGAGTGGGTCCCAAGATGGTAGCCTGGGTAAAGAATTGGCTGGAGAACAGGACACAGAGGGTAATAGTAAACAACATCCACTCTGAAGAAAAGGGGGTTTCTAGTGGGGTACCGCAGTGTTCAGTATTAGGACTGGTCCTCTTCAATGTCTTTATAAGTGACATTGCAGACGGACTGGAAGGAAAAGTGTCTTGTATGCAGACAACACAAAGATCTGCAACAGAGCTGATACACAAGGCGGGGTGGAAAGGATGAGAAGGGACTTGGCAAGGTTGGAGGAATGGTCAAATGTATGGCAGCTTAGATTCAGTGCTAAGAAGTGCAAAGTAATGCACCTGGGAAACAAAAATCCGGGGAAAGAGTACACAATGGGGGGAGGTGAGATAATAACAACCACAGAAATGGAATTGGACCTGGGGTAGTCATATCAGATGACCTTAAGATGGGCAAGCAATGAGAGAAGGCAGTAAGGAGGGCTTGGGGGATACTGGGATGTATAGGAAGAGGCATCACCAGTAGAAAACAGGAAGTTGTTATCCATCTGAATAGACAGCTGGTGAGACCCCATCTGGGAGTACTGCATGCAGTTCTGGAGATGCAAACTCCGCAAAGACATAGACAGGATGGAGGCAGTCCAGAAGAGGACAACTAAAATGGTGCAGGTTCTGCACCAGAAGATATATGAAGAGAGACTTAAGGAGCTTAATATGTATAGCCTCAAGGAAAGGAGGGAGAGGGGTGACATGATAGAAATGTTCAAGTACCTCAAGGGAATCATCAAAGTCCAAGAGAGTACCATCTTTCAGAAAAAGAGGTGTGCAAGACCAAAGGGGCACAATTTGAAGATAGAGGTGGGATGGCTCAGAGGTAATGTAAGGAAGTATTTTTTTTCACAGAGAGGGTTGTGGATGCATGGAACGGCCTTCCTGAAGAGGTTGTGGAGTCAAAAACAGTGGTAGAATTCAAGAATGCATGGGACAGCCATAAGGCAATTCTAGGGGGGTGGGGTTGTGAAGATGTAGACTGTTGGTTAACTAGGAACTGTAGCTTATCCAGTAGGTAGGGAAATGGGCAGACTGGGTGGGCCAAGTGGTCTTTATCTGCCGTCAAGTTCTATGTTTCTATGTTTCTCCAATTATGTATTTCTCAACCTTCTACTAAATTTCAACTAATCAAAATTTTAAAGTATGGAATGAAAAGGGAGTAGCTCAATTTAGGCATTTGTATATAGATGGAGAATTAATAAGTTTCTATCAACAAGTTCCTCCTCCTGGGGCTGTGTGGGTGGCTGTTTGTGCTTGTCTGTGTCTGTAGGTTAGTTTTTGTTCATTTACATGTTTTTCTGCTGGGAATACCTGTGCCATTCTTGCACACAATATTGGTGAAATTCTCCTGGACTGAATTTCTGCAAATCGCCATCATCAGGTATCAGCTTTTTAATTTTAAATCAACTTTCTTGAAGCCTCCCCAAGGAAGGATATGCCTTACAACTAGTCTTATAAACATGGTGATGCTGGGTCCTGCAACTGAATCAACATTTTCAACATTCTCATCTGACCACTCTTAAAGCAACTGCACTTGTGGACTTAAAAGAACAAAGGAATTTTAACACATTTTGTGACTGAATCAACATTTTTGTCTGACCTTTTCCAAAGGTATTGTACTTGTCTCTGAGGACTTTGAAGATCAAAGGAAACATACAGACAAAAGGATTTCACACATTGCATATGCCTACTGTCTGACCTACTCCCAAGGTATTGTACTTATCTCTGAGGACTTTGAAGAACAAAGGAAACATATAGACAAAAGGATTTTACACATTGCATATGCCCAGGCCACAGTTTATCACCTTTCAGGAACTTTAACATATTATCTGATCCTGGATCTCAACAGTACTATAGTACTTCTCTTAAACCCTCTGGCACCAAACCCTCCCAGTCTTTTTTTTTCATTTTCTCTGTGCTTAGCCATAGTGTAGCTATCCACCTTAGCCCACTAAAATCCGTACCCCACCACCCTCCTATTGCTCGCCACCCCCCGACTGCCTAGCCCATACTACTTCTCGGCTCTCTCCTGCCTCGCTAAAAAAATGCTTTGGCTTAGTCCCCACCACCTGTTCCTGCTCACCCTCACCCTCCTTTTCCCTTTATGCCAACTCCCCCCCTCCGCCTACCCTACCCCTCCACCTACTCTCACCTTTCTATACTACTACCCAAAACATTGTACCATGGCTTTTACTCTGGAAGTCTTAAACAAACATCACCCAATTAATACCTGGGTGCAAAGAGCCATATTTCCTAATTGGAAACTGCCACATCATTATAACTCACTAACGATCACCCTCTACTGGGACTCCAGAAGACAATCAAGCATCTTAAAAGTACAAGCAGAAACTCACTCCAACCTATTATGAACTACGAATAGTAGCAGCTGAAACTCCTGCTCCTCCTACTTTTAATATCTGGTGGGATACACCCAAACCCTGGTCCTGTTGCACTGAAGCCGACAAAAACAGGGAAAGTTGGTAGTGGTCTCCATTATCACTCTAAATATCTGCAGCCTCCTTCCCAAATTGGCATCTCTTCAAACTCTCGCTGGACAAAACCCTGATATACTAGCCATTGTGGAAACCTGGCTATCTCCCAGCACCCGGATCATGCGGTCTCGCTTGAAGGCTGCAATCTTTTCAGACTCGACTGGGCAAGCAAGAAAGGTGGGGGCTGTGCTATCTACATAAAGGACAACCTCTCCTGTCAACGCGGCAGCTTCACCCCCACAAATACGCAGATGCAACTCCTCCCTATCAAACTGCTTCTTGGTGCACAAAACAAAGTTCTCACAGTGGCTGCAGTCTATATCCCTCCAAAGACCACCGTGCCAGTATTAAGTCTGTACTTGATTTTGTTAGTCTGCAGCCCTCTGAAAATGAGCTCCTCCTCCTCGGGATTTCAACATAAACTGGCTCGCCTCCTGACACTGGCTCTTACAAAGATGACATCCTAGCAGCAAACCTGACTCAGATGGTAACCTCCCCACCGGAAAAATTACAAAACTGGTACAAGCACCCTTATTTACTGGGTTCTCACAAATCACCCTGACCGGATAAAAACATTAAAGTCCTCCTGACTCCCTCAGTGACCACTCCCCAGTGTCCTGTACCTGGTCTAATAAATTTCTCAAGCCACCCCAAAGTTATAACAAGCAGAGTATTGCCTTATGGGAATCTTATCAAGTTGAAAACCCATCTCCTACAACAGGACTGGACACCAATCCTTGAATCAACTGATATTAATACCGCACTAGAATACTTCATTAAATCTTTCAACTCTGCGCATCAAACTTATCGCTCAGTAAAAAGCGTAAAATCAAAGCGCTATCAAATCCATGGATTACTGCCAAACTACTTGCCGAGCTCAAGGTTGGGACCACCTCTGGGCAGTTGCCAGAGACACAGGCTCACCTCATGATACCCTAAAATACAAGCAGGCACGAAATAGATGTACCTCACAAATTAGGCAAATGAAGAGTGCCTATTTCAAAAATGCCCTTGAATCCACCTGGGGTGATGGAAGAGCTTTTTGGGACAACATCCGAAACATAATGGGTAAACAATCAAAATCGTCACCTACCATTATGAAAGTTGATGGATCCACCACTCTTGACCCAAAGTCTATTGCAGATGTGCTTAATAAGACATTCACAGACCTTAGTGGGGTCCTCACCCCAGATTTCTTCTCGAACTTACCTGTGCCTAGCCTAGTATCACAAAACACCCCTTGTGACAAACCACAATTTTACTTCAAGAAAATCAAAGTGCACGAAGCACACAAGTAGATAAGAAAGGTCTGCTCCAAATCCAGAACAAGTAGTGACACGCTAGATCTAAAATCCTGTCTCTCACCCTGGATGAAGTAATTCACCCCTTGCAAAAATTCTTAATCTGTCACTTTGCCAAAGTCAATTTCCCAACAAATGGAAATCTGCCATAGTTACGCCAGTGCACAAAGGGGGACAAAACCTCAACAGGAAACTATCGACCAATATCAATACTCCTCCTCCTCCAAAGCACTTGAACGAATAGTGGCAGACCAACTCTCTGATTACCTGGACAAATACAATGTACTCTGTAATCAACAGCACGCTTTAGGAAAGGACATAGTACAACAACAGCCTTACTTGATTTCTCTGGAGAAGTCCACTCAGCCCTGGACAAAGGGTGCCAAACAGGTGCAGTCTTTATCAATCTTACAAAAGCTTTCGACACAGTCCATCATGGCCTACTTACCTCCCTACTTTCTAGCCTAGGCCTGGCCGAAGGTCCTTGTGCTTGGGTAAAAAGTTACCTGTCCAATCGGTCACAGGCTGTAAAAATCTCTAATGAACTCTCCGACTTCAAACCAGTTCTCTCGGGTGTACCACAGGGATCAATTCTTGGACCGCTCCTCTTTAGCCTGTTCCTTAACTCCCTCCCAGATATCTGCCAGGAGAAAATAATCTTATACGCTGATGATGCTGTAATTCTCTCTTCCACAAGGATCCAAACTCCTACGAAAAAGCCTGCAACTTGCTCTAGTGTTGAAAGGTGGTTACTGGATAGTAAACATGTGCTAAACCACAATAAAACAAAAGCCATGCTCTTCTCCAATCACCAAAACAAAAATAGGCATACTCCACTCACCATACAAACCTCTGCGGGAATTACACTGGACCAAGTAAATACTTTCAAATACCTTGGCATCACTTTTGACCAAGGGCTCACCTTTGCAACCCACATTGACAACACTGCAAAAACAGTGAACCAACGCCTTGGAATACTATTCCGTAACCGTCAATTTCTAAATCAAGCGGCATTGAGAATAGCTATACAGAGTTCCATAATCTCAATCATTGACTATGGCCTTATTATTTATGGCTCAGCTACCTCCACTGCTCTAAGGCGTATCTCAATCACTCTAAATAAGGCCTGCCGGCTCCTCACGGGGGCTCAAAGACTGACTCACACGTGTGATCTGTACTATGAATCAGGCTGGTTGAACCTATCAAATCGTCTTATTTATCTCACCTGCACAATGGCAAAAAATCTATCTTGGGACTGACTCCATTATGTATTCAAAACCTACTCCGACTGAATCCTGGCTCACAACCCTCCACCAGATCTGAACGCCAACCTTTCCTGGTTCCGAGATGCTGGACTGCACAGGGACAAAAATCTTTGCATACAGGGCCCGACATGGTTCAATGCACTTAGTCCACCTACTCTATCCTCAACCTCTGAAGCTTTCAAATCCATGCTCTATGCCCACCTCACCACCACTAGCAACTGTGATTGCGCTAGATAAAGACTACTACTCCTCATGTCCATCCTCACATCTGAGGCCTCTTCCTCCCTGACTAATGAACCCTTTGGTACCTCTACTACTTCCTGTCTCCCACCCAAACTCACTCCCCCCCTTTTTTCCTGTCCCCTCTCACTTACTCTCCCGCTCACCACCTTTCCCTCCTCTCTAGCCTCCTTTTGGCTCCTAATGATCACCCTCTCCCTGGAAGTTTCCTTAACCTCGAAATTGTCTACTCGCTTGAACCTGTTATAGCTTGTTTTCTTATGAAACTTAAAAACGTTACTGCCTTAAACTGTTAATAGCAAATTTATGATGTAACTTTCCTGTCTGGTTTTACCTGTAATGTGCATCGTGCTTTGTTAAATGTTCTTTGTGACGTGGAACCTTTGTAAAAGAGCCCTGGCTCAAAGGTATTAATTCCTAGACTAATAAACTAAACTAAACTAAAATCAGTTAACACAAAAATATGTACTGCCGTACAGGCATTTTCTAGCCTTTTTATAAATTTAAATGGTTATAGAAAAGGTGATAGGACAACTCAATTCCATTATTCTCTCCCCGGTGCAATCTCTTATGAATTCTGTTTTATCAGGAGAGAAATTGATATGCAGGATTTGTAATTTGCATTTCTCTAAAGAATTAGATGATCTTCCACTTGTGAGGTGGGAGTGAGAAAAAGACCTAGGTATCCAAATACAGGATGACCAATGGTGTTTATTGATGTCTTCAACAAAAGATGGTAGTGCATGTGATAAGCTCAGACAAATACAGTAAAATGTTCCTCATAAAGTATATCCCACTCCTGTTAATTAAATTATCCTCTCGTATATCAGTTAAATGCCAAAAGTGTTTAACTACAAAAGGGACTTTGTCTCATTCTTTAATTATCTACCCAGTTTTTTTTAGAAATATTTTTTATTGATTTTCAAAATAAACACAGTATAGAAGATTAGAAGAGTAATGTTGAAACAATTCAGGATATAGTACTGTACATATGCCAACAGTAATCAAAGAAATTATCTTAGCATAAAATAATGTTCCGGTACCTGAGATTGGGGGGGGGGGCCCACAGGTGGACTTGCCTGCTCTACAAGAAAAGCATTTGGCCTGCCCGGGATCTTCTTGTGTGATTTCTAAGTGCTGACTGTCATGCCTTAAGTTGTACCCAATAGCTCCCTATTTGAAGTCCGAACCATCCATTGATTCTCCTGATACAAAATGGCCACCCAGGGTATAATGAGTTAATAGGTCATCTGAACAGGGGCTATTCTAATCTTCCACTCTGGAACAAAAATATGGAATCACACAACATCTTGGCTGCAGTCAGTGCAATGCACATAAACACAGTTATACCATACACTGCCATGAGCAAGAGTAACTAAGGTATACTTATGATCAGTCTGTGGTCTTGGATAATTGGTGGTATATAGGTAAGCAATAAGACATGATGGGATGTGCATTAGACAGCTGTAATGCACGGCTAGGGGGATGTACTGAGGCACAAGGCCATAGGCTGAGTGCGTCCAGTCCCTAGCCTGCATTAGAACTGTCTAATGCACATCCCCGGAGTGGCTTATTGCACTTATAGAATGGGCCTGTGTATTCTAAATGGGGGTTCTAGTTTCAGCTGTGCATTAGACACATCTAATGCACTGCTAACAACCAATCAGATTGCTTGAAATCCTTTGCACATTTTACAACAAGGGATATACTACAGGGGGATCAGCCTACACCTTTCCTAGGGTCACTATATACTGTATCTTACAAGAGTTCCAGCACTTGTAAAACTTCACTGGGGTGCCTCCCACTGACTGGATGAGCCTGTCTAAGGATGCAAGTGTCGTAAGAGAGTTCAGGAATTCAGGGATTGTGGGAATATTTATCATTCTCCAGTTGCACAGGATAAGTCTTTTGGCCTGTATTCCGAGTAGGGCCAGCCATCTTTTCTATGGGGATGAGCACTGGAAGATGGACAGGGGGTATCATCAGACCCAAAATTCTACATTGGAGGGAGTGGGTCTGAGTATAACATCAGTTGCTAATGTCCACACCTGAGTCCATAAAGGCTGTATCTCAGGGCATGCCCACATGATATGAATAATATCCCCTTTGGTAGCTAGGCATCTCCAACATTGGTCGGTGGACATGAGTTTAGCATTATACAGCACCTCTGAGGTCGTATACCAAGAATGCAGGATCTTGTTTTGTATAAGCTTTCTCCTGGGGTCTGGATAAATCTTATGCACAGATATCCAACATGCTTGCCACTGTTGGTCTGTGATCTGGGTATGCAGGGACTTCTCCCATTTGGACTCAGATGCTAAGGACTGGCTAGGGATTTTGTTACCAATTTCTGAGTAGATTCGAATGGCCACACCTCTCTTGAGAGACAACCATGCTTAAAGGCTACCAGGGAGGTGGTTAGTAACATGTTTTGGGGAATACATCTGAACAGCACTCCTCGGTTGCAGAGATCTCCAAATGTCAGCTTGTGGTATTTTAAACTGTACCTGTAGACTTTGAAATGTGGCTGCCTGGCCATTGGAAAGGTCAAGCTCCTGCTGGATATAGGTTATTCTCTTGCTTATCCACTGGGGCCATGATTGAGATTTCTTGTTCACCTGAATAAGGTGGTTACCCCATAGAGGAGTGCATTGCATTGGTGTTGGGTTCACGTTGAGAAGCTTGTGTGTTCTTAACCAGTACCTGACAGAGAAGCTTATGGTTGGGCGCTCTTTCAGACTAGTTGGGGTGGTACCATAAATTAGTGGGGCTAGAACCTGTAGACCTGCTTGATCCTCCTCCATATGGAGCCATTGTGGAGAGGACCTGGATGGAACCAGTGGATGGATTATGCGGTGTGAAAGGCCAAGGTATATACCTCAAACCAGGGCAAACTCCAACCCCTTGATTTCCAGTGTTCCCGTAGCTTGTTCTGGTTGTATTGAGGCTTTTTCCCCTCCCAAATAAAATTGCCAATGACAGCATTGATTTGGGCATACCATCTAGGAGGTAGGTAGATTGCTACAGTAGGTGGGATATCACATACAGAAGCTTGCAGGAAATCACCATCTTAATGGCAGCAATTTTCCCTGCAATTGTAAGATGCAATAATTTCCACCTGGCAAGTTCTGTGCGTATTTTAGTGAAAAGAGGCTTAAGGTTTAGGTCCCATAGATGGGACACATTCTTTGAATATTCGTATTCCAAGGTATGTATACCACTCGCAGCCCATCTCAGGTTGTGGGGAACATACTTTCCATATATGTTAGATTTAAAGGCATCACTTCTATCTTATTATGATTAATTTTAAAACTGGATATTCTTGTGAATTATTCAAACATTTTCATTAAGGGGCTAATAGACAGTGTGATGTCTGCAAGGGGGATCAGCAGTTCATCCACATACATGAGCATGAAGTATCTGCATCCCCCAATGGGGACTCCCCTGTATTTGTGGATGTTGCCTGATGGCCATGGCTTAGTGTTCCAATCCAGCACAAATAAAAGTAGGGACGGGGGCAACCCTGCCTGGTACCTCTACCTATTGGGAAGGAGTCAGATATAAGAGAGTTTGTCAGAATTCTGTCTGTGGGGGCAAAGTATAGGGAGCCAGTCCAAGCTAAGAATTTGCCACCGAAGCTCATACTGTATGTGTTAGCACTGACTGTAGATAATCCCACTCCAAGGAATCAAAAGCTTTCTCGAAATCTACATCCAGTGCCACTGTGGGGGTGGGTAAGGAATTTGCCACTGTGGCAATATTGATTACTGATTTGATATGGTCAGCACTGTATCTCCTAGGCACAAACCCCACCTGGGTGGGGTGTGACAGTTGGAGGAGCATGGGGCTAAGATGGAGGGCCATTGTTTTTGTGAAAATCTTACTGTCCACATTGATTAGGGATATGGGTCTGTAGCTGGAAGGCTAAGTGGGGTATTTTCCCTTCTTTGGGAGAATGGTTATCACTGCATCATTAAGGGTTGGTGGAAACTGACCAGTTTCCATGGCTTCTGCATAAACCTTGCTAAGTGGGGAAGCTATCTCAGAGGAGAGGTGTTGCCATAAGTCCACTGTGAACCTGTCTCCACCAGGGGACTTATCTGCTTTAAGACCATGGATGGCATCCACAACCTCCTCCTCTAACATAGGGGGCATCTAGCTGCACCCTCTGCTGGTCTGATAGGCATGGAATATCCAGTGGGGTAAGGAACTCTTTTACCTCAGCAGGGTTAGGTGTGCGGGACAAGGAGTATAATGTACAATAAAATTGTTTCATTATGTTTTTTATTTCTTGTGTATGGGTTTGAATATGCCCACTGGCATCTTGCAATCCTGCAATGAACCTCTCAGACAGCTGTTTTCTAGGTCAATAAGTGAGGACTTTCCTTCCTTTTTCCCCTGCCTCGCAATATTTGTGCCTTAGCCTTAAGATGGAGCTCTCAGCCTTCTGGGAGAGTACGTCATTAATATCCATTCGCAGGCCCCCAATTTTTTGAAACAGTTGGGAATTTGGATTGGAATGTGGGGTTGATTTAAAAGCAAGCTCTCCAGTCTGGTGCTCCTTTTCAAAGCCTTGCAATTGCTTCGCTCTGGCTTGCCATTTCATGGCTGCATACCCCAAAATACTGCCCCCGAGGGTGGCCTTAAATGCCTCCCAGGTGTTTTCAGGTGTTGTGTCCTACATATGGTTCTCTTGAAAAAATAAAGTGGCCAACTTCTTGCCCCACCCAACAAATTCTGGATCTTTAAGGAGAAGTGTGTCCCACCTCCAAGAGTTGGAGTCCTGGGGAGGGGGGCCCCAAAGCATATGTAGCTGCACCCGGAGCATGGTCCAATATTACCATGGGGGCTATGCGGGAGTTGTGGGATGACTGTGTCACCTGGAGGGATGTCAGCCAGAAGTCTAACCAGCTATGGGACCCATGTACTGTATTGGGGAGTAAAAGGAATAATCTCAGTCCTGGGGATGAAAGACCCACCAGATGTCTACAAGGTCCACATGTTCCATCAGCTGGAGGAGAGTCACTGCTCCTCTCCCATGTGGTTCACATTGACTGGCACTTCTGTCCAGTACAGGGGCCAGAGTGAGGTTAAAGTCCCCACCCAGAAGGACTGAGGTGGGGGCAGGGGCAAGGGTCTCAATTTTTTGAGCAATAGTATGGAAAAATACCAGGGTCATCTGTGTTGGGTACATAGATGTTACCCAACAGCAGTGGGACCTGCGGTGTATCCATCACTACCAGCACCCATCTGCCTTGTGGGTCATGCTCAGTGGTGATGGGGGTTCAACGTTGTTTTTTATGGACCAGGATAGCTACCCATTTTTTCCAGGTAGGGGCCGAGCAGTGGAACACCTGTCCCACCCATTCCCTTACTAGTCTTGAGTGATCTCCCTGAGTCAATTTGGATTCATGAAGGATGCAAGGTCTGACATTAGTTTCTTTAGATGTGAGAGCACTTGTTTCCTCTTGACTGGCGTGTTAAGACCTTTCACATTCCATGAGGTACATAAAATGTCACCCATTTCCAGACCTAGGGAAAGTATAAATAAAAGATGCTAGCAACGGGGGTTGGGGGGTCATATAGTCAGACCTTGTCTCCCAGTACACGCCAGTGAGAGATTCATGTGAATAGACCTTTCCAAGAGCCTACTGACATTCAAACTACTTAGACAGTAAAGTAACAGTGCAATTGGTGAATAAAGCATTGCATAAAACACAACTACTGTAGTAACACACTACTAACTATAATACTAAAACTATGTACACAGGTCACAGCCTAAAACATTGAAGAGCACAGGGAATTAGATCCGGGCAACTGTGGTTGCCCAAGGTTCGTCGACTCCTTCTGGAAGGTGGGATAAGATCCACTACACTGTATTCGAGTGAAGATTGTGTCATCTAGACTTAGAGGTTCTTAGAGACATGTATAGTACTGAGTAAAAGGGGGGGTGCCTCGAATAAGGCCTCAGTTCACTTTGTAGCAGCCAGCTAAAAGGGGGACTGAAGGTGTTACCCGGGCAACAATTGTTCTAGACCCTCAGGGGTATGACATTCTATCAAAAGGTGGAGGGGTGGGGTTGGTGAGATGTAGGGATCCAATGACAAAAGAAAGGGGTTGGAATGTGCATCAGAGGTTTTATGTATCCCCAATATTTGTGGGGCCAGTTTCTAGGTACAGCTGTATTGGGATGGGGTCGAATCCCACCTCCCATGAGTACAATACTGGGCAAGCAGAGAAGAGTTCCTTGATGGTAGACATAATCCAGCCTGCTCAGCACTGGTGCTGGCTATTGGCTCTTTCATTAAGGCTGACAGAGGGATGCACTGAGGGACCTCTCCAAGGTAAATTGTGTGGCCTATCCCCTACCTCCTGCCATCTGACAACTTTCCGCAGTTACCTGTAGAGTTCAAGTAGAGGCAGTCAGATGAATATATGCAGGGAAATGCTGGCTTGAACAGGGCATTTATACCATAGCACATTAATCCCTTTGCTCATATAACTGTTCAGCTTCTAGGTGGTCAGCATATAACTGCATATATTCCATTTACAAATACCTAGGGGGATAAACAGCATAAAGAGCTACCTGGTGATTTTGAATAAAGTTACTGTCTCTTGGTAATGATTGGTATAAGGATAGTTTGTAAGGGTCTGTAGGTAGTCCAGGGCTTAAGCTATTTGCTAGATCTGCAAAGCCCCAAATTCTAGGCCCTGGGAGCAAAAACTGAGATACCTTGGGGGGGAAGATAGGGCCTATCACCACCCCATGCCACCTACATCTCCAGGGGTGTCATTGTAATACAATGATATCTGTGTAACCCCCCTACAAATGGGGGTTCCCAAAAAGTCTTCCTTGAGCTTGCCTAAATGCTCACTGCCAGGCTGGTGTCCGGCATTTTAGCAGTTTAAATGTGATTACCAGAACCTGTATAACCTGTGTGTACTGTCTCTTTAAGAGCTGCCTAATTGAAGCTTAAGCAATCTGAGAGGGAGCTCTGTTGAAAGATGTAACTATTTACTGAAAATCATTTAGAGTGATAATGATAATGTAGTTTGTCTAACCTGCTTTCTTTGTAGCAAGGACTGTTTTTGTTTGCCTCCACTAGCTTGGTCCTAAACTGCAAATTGGACCAAACAGTACTGGTGGGACCTAAAATGTAGCCAGACTTCAGGAGCTGTCTGAATTCAAAATCTGTAGGAACTTTAATTTGGAGTTGTTTTGCACCTTTTTTGCAACTGAAGGGGGAGCTCTTGCTTTGACTGACAGCCAAATCAGCCAACCAAATCTTTTGGATCTTGGGGAAGTCAAGGGCTGCTTGCAGTTTTCAGGTAGATCCAAGCTGGAAGCTGAATAAGAAGGAGCTGTGTGATTCTGAGCAGCAATCCTGAGTGGATTTGCATGGGAGAACTCTGAAAAGGCTAAGTCTTTGGCCTGCCTGTTGGTGTGCTGCTCCTGAGAAATCCAAGTTTGTGTGACTAAAGTAAGCTACTGAAGTGGGCCAGGCTCAACCTGAAGAAGACCGAAGATTTTGCTGAATTTAATCAGCCTATCAGGAGTTCCAGCTACCCCTGTGCAGAGACTTTGCGATTGTGACCAGGGAGCGCTTTGCCTGGTACAATAGAATTCCCATACATGTAAATGAGCTATGAGCTGCTAGTGGGTTGTGAGTTAGTGCCCCACTGTGTGAACTGTGTTCTGCTTGCTGGAAACTGTATCCAGCCCAAAATGGACTGCATCTGAATTTGTCGCCATGTGGTCTGGGCCTTGCCAGTCTGGCCCAGCCAGACTACCCGCTGCACAGAGAAGCCATCGACAAGACACCTGCCTGGGGATCAGCCCCCTGCTCTATGCTTGAACAGGAAAGATGCCTTTGCAACTCATGTGGGCCTTGCTTCTCTGGCATTTCAGATTAACCACCTGCAGTCTCGATTTTCATCCAGCCTGTGTCCAGTCTTGGGTATCATGAGTAAATACCAGGGTAGCTCCCTGC
The DNA here is from genome assembly GCA_016271365.2 of Neoceratodus forsteri. Taxonomy (NCBI): domain Eukaryota; kingdom Metazoa; phylum Chordata; order Ceratodontiformes; family Ceratodontidae; genus Neoceratodus; species Neoceratodus forsteri. The sequence continues at coordinate 1,609,118,392 of CM057449.1, forward strand.
ACCAACAGTTTAATCTGAGTGTGTCATCTGATTGTCTTGTTGTTTCATTTCCTTTATGATCTGAGCACTCTGGCTCTGGACTGCAAATACTGTGTACTGTGCATGTTGTGTTTTCCATCATAGGGCCCCAACCAGCTGCAACCCCGGGCAACAGTCCCGGCTAGCCCATTTCTTCTCCATCTGGGTACCCAGAGTTGTGACTGTGTGGGGGGACTCAAAGTGCATGCATAATTGCTTGATTGATATAACCTTTAAGCTAATTAACCTGATTTTGCCCCTTCCTTGTTCAAGTCCCCTGAATAAATCATCTCTAACTTTTTCTGCATGTAATCTGACTGTGGTTCCAGTTTGTGCTCAAAGTACTGTACTGATGCTATTTTCTGTGCATAACCCTGTTTTACAGGGGGTCTCCAGGGTCGAGCCAGAGGAACCAGCCCTGGTGGTAAGTGCAAACAGTGTGGGTACTTGTATGGTGTACCAGGGGTATTGTGAAAGTGATTATTGTACAGTGTTTAGGCCACTAGAGGGGAAAGAGGGGGGTTACAGTGTCCCAGAGGGCTGTGCCCAGGTTAGCTTGTCCACTACCAACCCTGACCTCCGGGTGGAGGCACCCACTTCAGAACTCAAGCCCCTTAACCTGCTACTTGCCAAGCAGGTAGGGGTAGTAGCCCTTGGGATAGTGCCACCTAGGGGATACATCTTGGAGGCTCACCACTGGATTAGCATCCCCTAGTGGCCAAATTTACAAATTGCTGTTAAAAATAAGGGGCTACCCCAACAGAAGTGGCTGTACACCAGTTGGTGGGGTGGTGTACTGGGCAGGAGTTCGAACCCCAAAATGCTATACGTATCCTGGATATTCCCCTGGGTACCAAAAAGAACACTGTAGAGAGAGTACTTTCCAAGGCTGAATGTTTACAAAACCCTGTGGTGGTGGGTCGACAGGCTAATCTGCTCGCCCAAAGTTTCATGGCGTTAGTAGAGTGTAAGGACCCAGTAGACAGTTCCAAAGTGCCACGGACTATCACCCCCGAAGGAGCCCTCACTGTCTGGAGACTGATAAAGACAATAAAGAACCTGGGGAGAATGAGCCCCCACTGTCTGAGACTTTTGAGGAGAAATTTGCTAAGTTGTTGCTGACGGAAGGGAAAACTGTGGAGGACTTAAAGAAACTATTCCTGCCACCTGGGGGTGTTCCTCCTCCAACACGCCCTCCCACTCCAGCACCCATTATTGCCCCTTCTTCTGTGACCTTGCCAATGCTGGCTTCTATGTATGTACCTGCCATTAGGCACGACTCTTACCGAAGGTTGAGAATCTTTTCCGGCACCCTCCTCAACCCCCAAGGGGAGGATGTTTGGGAGACCCAGATAGAGTGTGTTGCCCCTTTGGTACCTGAACGGCAGTGTGCAGAGGCTGAGAAACAGAAAAGGATCATAGAAAGTTTGAGGGGTCCAGCCATAGAGGCCATTAAATTTCTGAGGTCCACAAACCCTGTTGCATCTGTCCAGAAGTACCTATCTGCACTCAAAGGCAATTTTGGGAGCATTGAGTCAGGGGAGAACTTGATGTGGAAATTTCAATGTACAAAACAATGGCCAGGGGAATGTTTGTCTGCATATGTTACTTGTCTGGAAAGAGCGCTGCAGAAGGCTTACCAAAAAGGTGGGGTAGCCACCAGTGACTTAAACCATGTGAGGTTGGGGCACTTACTACAACATGCAAAGCCTTCTAAATTGCAACTCCTTCAATTAAGGCTCCCAGATAGAAGGGGTAACCCACCGGACTGTTGTGACTTGATAAAAGAACTCCAGGAGTTTGAAGATGAAGAGGGGGATTGTAATTCTAGGGTGAGCACAGCCCAAGTGATCATAGCATCGGAAGGCCCTTCCGAAGTGGGGACCAATGAGGGTGTGCCGCCATGGGATGAACTGCTGAGGGAGTTCAGGGAAACAAAAAACAGTCTCTTTATAAAGGTTGCTCCTGCAAGTACAGGCACCGACCCTTATCCAACTGCATCTGCTATGGGGGTTGGGGTGTCCACCCAGGCATCTCCTTCTGACAGTAGCTCGAAACTCGATGTCTTGACTATGGAAGTAAGAGAATTGATGAGATGTCTCCAAATGCTCAGCAGACAGAGATAGCACCAAGGTTTTCAGTTGGTAGTACCACACCCCTGTTCCCAGTGTGATGCCTCAGCCACCCCAAATCCCAGAAAACATATTTTGCCATAATTGTGGGAAGGATGGGCACATGAAGAGAGAATGCCGGCTCCACAAAAGACCTAGATAAAGTTGTATATAGGCTTCAAGGAGAGCTTCAGAGAATGAATCAGTGGTCGAGGAGTGCACAAAATGACCACAGTGAGGGTTCAAGAAGTAGTAACTCAAATTCCTATGTGGCTAAATCATCGGTCCTGACCCCTGCTGCTGTCCCTCCAGACTGGTCCAAAATAGTGGGCCCTTTAATGGAGACTACCATGGCTGTGAATGGTATTCCTACTTGGGCTGTGCTGGACAGTGGGTCGCAAGTGACCACTGTATTTAAGGACTGGTATGACAAACACTTATCTGCTGTACCCTTACAATTCCTGGAAGGCCTACATGTGTGGGGGCTGAGTGACAAGTCTTATCCCTACCTAGGATATGTCTACCTCTAGTTGTCATTTCCTGAAGCTGTAACTGGTGTAGAGGAGCAAGTCGAGATGCTGGCCTTAGTGTGCCCTCCTACTGGACTGTATGATGGGTTTCCCCTGTTATTGGGACCAACCCCCATACGTTTGGGAGACTGGCACAACTCTGTCGTGAGAAACAAGTTCAACAGACTGGGAGGTCCCTATGAATTTCAGCTCTGGTCAAGAGGGCCTATGATTTGCAGCAGAACCCCAAGGAACTGGACCAGGATGAACCGGTAGAGGTCGTGTGGAAGAGGGATCCCGATTCAATGGTAATGGACCCTAACACCCAGTGTACCGTTCAAGGGGAAGTCCACCTCTGCAAAGATGTCAAGAACAAAATACTGTTGTTGGAAGGGCCAGGTGATGGAAAATTGCTGGAAGGATTATTGGTTAAGCCCAGCATCTTGCCAGCTCATGCTCATGCCTATGCATGATGAGTGATGGTCCAGATTCATGATGTGTCAGATCAGGAGATCTGGGTGAACAGAGGATGCTCCCTAGCTATGGTACACTGCACAGATACTGCAGTGTTGCCCAGCAACAAGCATCTTGGCAAGACAGATAGAGTGACTCCCGACTTGTTAGATTTTAGTGACTCCCCATTGGCAGCTGAATGGAAGACTAGAATTAGCCAGAAACTTGCCCAGAGAGATCAAGTGTTTTCGTTGAAGGAATGGGATGTGGGATGTGTCCAGGGTGTGGAGCATCACATACGCCTGCACAATGAACAGCCATTTCGAGAGAGGTCTCAACACCTAGCCCCTGCAGACATAGACGATGTGAGAAGACACTTGCAGGAAATGCTCATGGCTGGTATGATACAAGAATCCAGGAGCCCATATGCTTCTCCCATTGTGGTTGTGCATAAGAAGAATGGATCTGTGAGAAAATGTGTTGATTATCAAACTCTGAATTGGCTGACCATCCCTGATCAAGACACCATGCCCCGTATACAAGATGCTCTGGATTGTTTGAATGGGAGCAAATGGTTCTCGATGTTGGATCTTCGCAGTGGATATTACCAGATTCCTGTCACTCTGGGGGACCATGAGAAGACAGCCTTCATCTGTCCTTTGGGGTTCTACAAATTTCTGAGAATGCCACAGGGGATATCGGGCGCCCCAGCCACCTTCCAGCGACTGATGGAACAAGCAGCGGGAGACATGAATTTGCTAGAATGCCTGGTGTACTTGGATGATGTCATTGTGTTCAGGAGCTTCCCAGAGGAACATGAGAGTCGATTGTTCAAAGTACTAGACTGACTGGAAGATTTTGGCCTCAAGCTGTCCATCGACAAGTGCCAGTGTTTCCAAGCCTCTGTGAAGTATGTGGGGCACATAGTGTCTACAGATGGGATAGGGACTGATCCTAGTAAAGCTGAAGCCTTTACTACTTGGCCCCAGCCCCACAATTTGAAAGAACTACAATGTTTCCTGGGATTCTGTGGCTACTACCACCAGTTCATAAAGGACTATTCCAAGTGATTTGGCCACTCTTGAATCTTACCCAGGGTTTTTTTTAATTTTTATTTAGTTGTTGTTTAACCAGGAGTAGCACACTAAGCTGAAAGCTTTTCTACAGGAGCGACCTGGGAGCACAGGGAAGTGAAGTGGCTTGCTCAGGGTCACACAGTATGCAAGTGGAAGCTGTGGGATTCAAACCCAGGTCTGGTCTGCTGGATGTCACCAGATTTGCAGCTCAGAGCCTTAAACCACTGTGCTATACCTTTCTACCAATTGGAAATACAAAAAAGGGTCCGTCAAAGAACCAGACAAAGCGTATTTCCACCCAGGTGAAACTTTTGGGTCCCATTGAATGCCTGACTGTGAAGCAGCATTCCACAAAGTCATATACCAGCTCACCCATGCCCCCATCTTCACTTATGTTGATCCCACCAAACCCTATGTGCTGCATACTGACGCCAATCTGCAGGGTCTAGGAGCTGTACTGTATCAAGACCATGAGGATGGTTTGATACTAGTGGCATTTGCCAGTAGGAGCTTGAACCCATCAGAACAAAACTATCCTGTGCACAAGTTGGAGTTCATTGCATTAAAATGGGCCACTGTTGACCAGTTTCATGATTACCTCTATGGGGCAAAAATATTGGTGAGAACTGACAATAACCCGTTGACCTATGTACAGACTTCAGCTAAGTTAGATGCCACAGGGCACCGGTGGCTTTCTGCATTGTCAGCATATGATTATGCTGTCAAATACAGACCAGGCCTGAATCATATTGATGCTGATGCCCTATCTCAGAGGCCCATTTCCAAGATCGACTGGGTCAGGCTGTCTGAATCTGACATCCGAGCATTGTGCCAAAAGTTTGATAGAAATGAACAGATGTCTACGGACACAGTGGACTGCTTAGTAGATTGCTTGGGCCCCTCTGATACCTGCATACAGGCTGTGTATTGCCACTTCTCTGCTCTAGATATTAGTGCACTACCTCAGTTTGACAATGACAGCATTCAGTGGGCTCAATCCCAAGATCCTATGATTTAACCAGCACTTGACGCCCTTCGTGCAGGAAAAGATGTGTCCAAGTTGCGTTCCTCTGATCCACGAACTGCTTTATTGTTTAAAGAAGGCCTCAAGTTGAAGCTGCTTAATCAGTTGTTGTATAGAGAGACTGTAGATTGGGGTGGCCAAATAGACAAGCAACAATTGATCCTGCCCACAGCCTACAAAGATTTGGTACTGAGGTCCCTACACAATCATATGGGCCACTTTGGTATAGACTGGACCCTTGACCTAGTATGATCTCAGTTCTACTGGCCCAAGATGGGGGCTGATGTTGAGCACCATGTAAGGACTTGTAGTCACTGCCTGCAGAGAAAAACCCTGCCTCACAGGGCTGCCCTCCTTGTCAACATTACTACCAGCACCCCAATGGAACTAGTATGCATAGACTTCTTGAGTTTAGAGCCTGATCAGCGAAACATTGGCAATGTGCTAGTGATTATGGGCCATTTCACATGGTATGCACAGGCTTTTCCCACCAAAGATCAAAAAGCATCTACTATGGCTAAGGTGCTAGTGGAAAATTTCTTTGCCCACTATGGTGCCCCCCAGCGAATTCACTCTGATGAGGGCCATGACTTTGAGAGTCAGCTAATCAAAGAAATGCTCTCTCTATGGGGGGTGCAAAAGTCAAGAACCACCTCTTATCACCCACAGGGAGATCCTCAACCTGAATGCTTTAACCACACCCTACTAAACATGCTAGGCACCCTCCACTCAAAAGATAAGTATAAATGGAGCCAGCAGATTAGCACCTTGGTACACGCATACAATTGCATGAAGAATGATGCTACCGGATTATCTTCCTACTGCCTCATGTTCAGGAGAGAGGCCTGGTTGCCTGTTGATGTCTGTTTTGGGGTTTCTCTCGATGGGGTCCGAGCCGAAGATTACTGGCAATATGTACAAAAACTGAAAGCTCAATTGAACCATGCCTATCAACTGGCCCAGACAATGGCCGCCAAAAAAAAACTAGCTAACAAAGAGAGACATGATAGAAAAGTGAAGGCTCAAGAGCTGAGGCCTGGAGACCGTGTGTTGTTGCGAAATTTAGGATTCCATGGTAAACACAAAATTGCTGATTGATGACACCATCTTCCCCATGTCATAATTGGAAAGTTGAATGATTTGCCAGTGTACAAAGTGCGCCCAGAGAATAACTCCAAAGCTGTCAAGACCATGCACCGTAACCACTTGCTACCTATTGGTCAAGTTATAACCAAGGCAAAACCCGCCTAGGTTGATTCTCCTGGACCAGTGACTCATGCTGCTGCAAGAAAGAAACAGAGTCAGCCTGCCCTCATGGTTGCCAATTTAAGACTTCCCCCGCAGCAGGAACAGAATGATAGTGACTGCCAGTCTAACTCAGATGACAGTGAGTGTGATAATGCCTATTATCCCTCATATGAACTGAGTCAGCTGTTTTGTGGAAATCCTATGTTGAATTATGGGGATAAAGCTGGGCCTTCTGGACTGCCTAACACCCCGGCATCATTCTTGGAGCCAATGCTCCCTGAAGATGAAGTGCAAAGTATCACATCTGAGGATGCTGAGTCTTTGTGTATTGTGGAACGGTATGATTTGCCTGAAGGAGAGGCTAATGGTATGAGTCTTTCTGGTGACATGCCAGAACTTGAGGAACACTATGAGAGTGCTGACAACTGACCTTCAGTGCCAGAGTGCTTCAAAATGAGCCAAGTGTTGTAGAAAGAGAGACTACAGAGCAAAGGGCTGACAGTGCTCCCAGCTTGGACATTCTCCTTCATGCAGAGACACCCCTCACAAGTGATGAAAGCTCCAAGACCATTGCTGAAAGTACAGAAACTGTGGTTGTTCACCCCAGAAAGACTGGCCGTGCTGTCAAGCCAGTGGTGTGCTACAGTTACGATTCCCCCAGGAGGCCAGTGGATTTGTTTCTGAATGTAGTTCACAAAGGTGTTTATGTCTCTCAGAGCTCACTGCCCAAATTGAGCTTGGTGGCCCATTCCAGGTTACTTGTTCTGCCCTCTCACCATAGTGCCCCTGCTTCATCCAACCCCAAGTTAGCTGATAGGGAAGGGCCCCCTCTTGCATTGTTTTGAGTACAAGACTTTATTACATGATTCTGTATAGTAATGTTCAATTTACCTGTGTGAAATATGCATAATGTATTGTCAGAATGGAAATGATATAGTGGAGTACATTGAAATGTATAGCAAAGTGACAAATTATGCCAATTGATGAATCAGATAGTACTTGTATAGCATACTAATGGTATAAATGTCTTGTATGTGTTGCATTTTCAATGTTATGATGGTACAAACTTGACGCGGACGCCAAGTTTTCCCAGGCAGGGAAGAGTGTAACCCCCCTACAAATAGGAATTCCCAAAAAGTCTTCCTTGAGCTTGCTTAAATGCTCACTGCCAGGCTGGTCTCCTGCATTTTAGCAGTTTAAATGTGATTACCAGAGCCTGTATAGATTATGTGTACTGTCTCTTTAAGAGCTGCCTAATTGCAGCTTAAGTAATCTGAGAGGGAGCTCTGTTGAAAGATGTAACTATTTACTGAAAATCATTTAGAATGATAATGATAAACTGCTTTCTTTGTAGCAAGGATTGTTTTATTTGTCTCCACTATCTTGTTCCTGGACTACAAATTGGACCAAACAGTACTGCTGGGACTTAAAATGTAGCCGGACTACAGGAGCTGTCTGAATTCAAAATCTGTAGGAACTTTAGTTTGGAGTTTTTTTGTGCCTTTTTTGCAACTGACGGGGGAGCTCTTGCTTTGACTGACAGCCAAATCAGCCAACCAAATCTTTTGGATCTTGGAGAAGTCCCGGGCTGCTTGCAATTTTCAGTTAGATCTAAGCTGGAAGCTGAACAAGAAGGAGCTGTGTGATTCTGAGCAGCAATCCTGAGTGGATTTGCGTGGGAGAACTCTGAAAAGGCTAAGTCTTTGGCCTGCATGTCGGTGTGCTGCTCCTGAGAGGGAGAGAAGAGAATTATTTTGGACTAAATCCAAGTTTGTGTGACTAAAGTAAGCTACTGAAGTGGGCCATGCTCAACCTGAAGAAGACCGAAGATTTTGCTGAATGCGATTGGCCTGTTAGGAGTTCCAGCTACCCTTAAGCTCCCAGTGTGTGCAGAGACTTTGCAATTGTAACAGGGGAGCATTTTGCCTGGTACAGTAGAATTCCAGTACATGTAAATGAGCTATGAGCTGCTAGTGGGTTGTGAGTTAGTTCCCCACAGTGTGAACTGTGTTCTGCTTGCTGGAAGCTGTATCCAGCCCAAAATGGACTGCATCAGAATTTGTCGCCATGCAGTCTGGGCCTTGCCAGACTGGCCCAGCCAGACTACCCCCTGCACTGAGAAGCCATGGACAAGAGACCTGCCTGGGGATCGGCCCCCTGCTCCACGCTTGAATAGGAAAGACGCCTCTGCAACTCATGTGGGCCTTGTTTCTCCTGGCATTTCAGATTAACCACCTGCAGTCTCGATTTTCATCCAGCCTATGTCCAGTCTTTGGTATTGTGAGTAAATACCAGGGTAGCTCCCTGCAACAACAGCTTAATCTGAGTGTGTCATCTGATTGTCTTGTTGTTTCATTTCCTTTACGAACTGAGCCCTCTGGCTCCGGATTACAAATATTGTGTACTGTGCATGTTATGTTTTCCATCACAGAGCCCCAGTCAGCTGCACCCCCGGGCAACAGTCTTGGCTAGCCCATCTCTTCTCCACCTGGGTACCCAGAAATGTGACTGTGTGGGGGGACTCAAAGTGCATGCATAATTGCTTGATTGATATAACCTTTAAGCTAATTAACCTGATTTTGCCTCTTCCTTGTTCAAGTCCCCTGAATAAATCAGATCTAACTTTATCTGCATGTAATCTGACTGTGGTTCCAGTTTGTGCTCAAAGTACTGTACTGTTGCTATTTGCTGTGCGTAAGATTGTTTTACAGGGGGTCCCCAGGGTCGAGCCAGAGGAACCAGCCTTGGTGGTAAGTGCAAACAGTGTGGGTACTTGTGTGGGATACCAGGGGTATTGTGAAAGTAATTATTGTATAGTGTTTAGGCCACTAGAGGGGAAAGAGGTGGGTAACAGTGTCCCGGAGGGCTGTGCCCAGGTTAGCTCGACCGCTACCAATCTCCGGGTGGAGGCACCTGTTTCAGAACTCAAGCCCCTTAACTTGCTACTAGCCAAGCAGGCAGGGGTAGTAGCCCTTGGGATAGTGCCACCTAGGGGTTACATCTGTCTTTAATCTGAACTCTAACTCCTTCCTCCTCCCCCCCGATTCCCATAACAGAAACAACTTGGCACTTATCTGACTGCTCATTTGGTCTTGTCAGGGAGCACCACGGAGCCCTCTTCTGCAGTGATTGTGAGTGGATGCTGGGTGATCTGGGGAGCCAGTTTAGGTCCATTATTTCTCCCGCCACTGGAGTTGCTTGGTGATGCTGTTGCTGCTTTCTCTTCCTATGTGGTGATGATCTGTTCTGTGATGTCCACCCCGATGTCCATAGAGGAAAGTTCATTCAGTTTGGGAGGTGGAGAGGAGGAATGAAGCATTGCAAATCTGTTCTTAAGTCAGCCACGGGTCCTCTTCTGTGCTGTTGTCATGATGCCTGTCTCTCCTGCTGGGACTCCTTGGTCCAGCTCTTTCCTCAGGGTGCACTCTCCACTTGTGATGATTTGATGCCTGTCTTTTTCAAGGTCAAGGGGGTAAATACCACACTTCTGCGGCATCCGTCTGCTGCCTTAATTCCTTGGCTTGCTCCACAGCAACATAGGTGCTTGATAACCTACCACCAGGTCGCTTGCTGTTTGGGAACCTGGAGCACCTCATCTCCTGAGGTTCTTCACAAGAAGTCCATCAGGTGCTCTGGGGTCTTGAAGTTCAGCAGGACTCCACTGTGAATGACCCACATGACTGCCAGATATCACAGAGAAAAGGAAATTCCAACCTGGTGCATGAACCTCTGGGCCTCAGTTTAGGCCTTGCGCTTTCCACTAAATCTTTTGAGTAGTTCTGGAATTTAGAAATTTTACATCCTTGCCAGTATAATGAGCCTTTAATGTGGGCTGCAGTTAAGATATTGTCTTTCTGTCTGTAATCTAACAAGCGGACCAGGATGGGTCTAGGCCTTTCCCCTTACCTTGGCCTAGGAGCTAGAGTCCTGTGAGCTCACTCGATCTGTAGCAGTGGCTGCCCATGGGATTGCAGGATTTCCAGCAGCACAGTTTGTAAAAATCCTGCTGCATCATTTTTTTTTGGCACCTTCAGTTAATCCTAGGAGCTGGAGGTTGTTTCTCCAGCTCCAGTTCTTGAGATTATCCACATTTGCCATTAGTGCCCAGATCGCTTTACCATGGTCATCAACAGTCTCTGTAATTTCACACAGTGCTGTCTCATGCACCCCAAGCCTCCACTTGGTTTGGAATAGACAGACCTTAATGCAGTGGACAGCCGTCTTGGTTTGATTAGTAGTGGCAGTCAGTTGGTCCATTTTTAACAGCAGCTGGGAGAACATGGATTGCGCTGAGCAAGGGTCTGCAGCTGCCACCACCTCCACCTGCATGCTTGCCTCTTGATGTTAAGCCCGAGGGCTGTGAAAGTTAGTAGACGGTCAGCAGAAAGTCCAAAACAATCTGGGTGTTCCTTGGCTTTCTGGCTGGCACCACAGGTCATTTTTACAAAAAAGAACTTCTTGTTAAGGATTTTTGAGGAAAAAAGACTGGGTGGATTACCAAGACTTCATGCTAAACATCCAGCTATGATCAGAGCTTAGCCATGCCCTCCATTACCAACCCAGTTATAAAGGATTATTCCCATGATAGCATTAGGGATCTGATTGGTGGTGTGCTGGGAGCAGATTTCCCACATCACTCAAGCATTTTAATTTTAGGGGGTGTTTTTTGTCATCTGAACATTTTAATCAGAATGCTAGAAGGTTTATCAATATTGCCATCATTAAAGAAAGTGCTCTTACAGCACTGGAAAGATGCTTATTCACACCATACCTTAAAGGACTCAGTCTTTTATTAGAATGTTCCAAATCTGAGAGACTTTATTATTCCTTAAAGAAAAAGACAGAGGAATATGATTTAATGTGGCATTGGCAACCATTTGTTGAATTTATGAATCACAGACAAAAAAGAATTAGATTTTTTTGGAAGCACCACAGAAGAGCAACAGCACCTGCAGTGACATCCCCCACATCAACACCTTGTAAACGCCACTGTCAACCCTGACGAACACCAGCTCAGCGGACAGAACCTCGATGTAAGCCTCTATTCTGCACATCCAGATGGCCACCATCATGACCGGCAACAGAATGATGCACCACACGAAGATACCACCAAGAGTGACCAGATGACAGGCACCCTCTCCACAATGGTATGGCAGCAGCTGATGGACAGCAAGCAGACAGACTGGGCAGCAAAGGCAACTGTGGAGGATGGCATTGCAGCAACAGATGGCATAATTAGGTGGCTCGGCACACACACATACACACAACATGCCACAGGTGGACCACAGCCCAACACCAGACCCTACACCATGGATACACGGACAGGCAGCAGCTGGGAACACTACATACGGGGATGAGAGCTGTGCACCCCCGTGCCCCTCTGAGCTCAGATCTGGTGTGTGATGTTGAGAGCCAGCCCCATCAGGTAGTCCCCATGACTCTGGCTACCATACTCACCAACGAGCTCAACCAACCACCTGGCACTCTCCCTTCACCACCTATGGGACCTCCCTACAGCCTGGCTGGACACAATCTGCTGCAGCTTGACCTCCATTAGTTGCTGGTCCCACCCAGGACATCCAGGTAATACAACAGGGTGGGGTGCACCGAGCCCAGCAGAGAGTTGAATGCCCTGTGCAGTGTCAGCCTTTGATGGCATTGTTGGTGCGCAGCATCCCCTCCATGATGGCAGCATGGCTGTTCCAAACAGGTAGGGAAAACAGCAGCTTGTGGCAGTGCCCACTGCGCACAGGTTTGCTAAGCCAGATGTTCTTGAAGAAATTGAGGATGGGGGTGAGCACCTCCTCATGCTCAATGAAGTAGTGTCATCCATGCAGCTTTTCATATGTGGCACAGACATCCTCAGGGGGCACAAATGTCAGGGCAGGCAGCATGCCAAGGTGCATGGTGCAGACATCATCAGCAATGTACAGTCACATGATCTCTGCATGCTGCTGTATCTGCCTACAGACACACTGGCACAGATGGAAGAAACACCCATGGACATCCAGCTGCAGGAATACATTCCGCAGTACCTTGTAAGTGGCCATCTCGAGGTTGATGAGCATGTGCCATGGGCTGATAACAGGGCACAGCTTTGCCACCATGAAGAACATCTCTGTGTATGCTGCAATTGTCCTCTTGGTCATGAGGACATACACGGTGGGTAGTATTGTGCTCCTGTCCACCCCATGCAGGGTGTAATGTTTCTGGAAGCGGCGGAGATAACACTTGAAGGTGGCATTCCCAAACCAGGTAGTGCTGCCAACAAGGTGCTTGAGGTTCTTGCTAGAGCTAAACAGCAAGAACTGATGGTCATTAGTGCCGTCAGAGTCATAAATCAAAAATGGCTCACCTGCAAGCTTCCTGTTGTATTCCTCCAGAATGGTGAGCTCAGCGATGTTTGGGGGGGCACTGGTGCCCACTGTGCACCCTTCTGCACCTGTTAGGTGGACCTCTTCAGTAGTGGGATGGGGGAAGAATGCTCCCCATGGCATCACTGACTCCTGAGCAGCACTCCACAATGATTTGCTAGATGTTCTCATTTGTGTCCAGGGCCCTCTTCTTAACTGCAGCCCTCATCCACCGTTTGCCCACCGTTGTGGTGTTCGGCATATGGTTATGTGTGCCCGATAGAGTGGGTGCAGCACCACCAACTGTCAGCACCCATCCTTTGCACAGTGCTGTGGTGTGTTTGCAGTCTTCCAGTTCATGCGTTCCCCATGTGTCCACTCCCTCTGGTACATGTAGCTGTCCATGACCAGCAGGTTATGGCCATTCATGCTTGGAACATAATCCGAAGGCATCCTCTGATTCAGTCCTGGAAACGTGTGCTGTGTGTAAGGACCATCTTTGTAGTGCACCATTGGCAATCCTGTTGACATTGTTGGGGTGTGTGTCACTGTGCTTTCACAGGTGCTTCGGATGCAGTCAGGTTGAGCATGTCACTCTGGGAGGGGTCAGTGCGAGGGTGTCACTCTGACACCATGCTTCTGATTTTTTGACAAAAAAAATGTATGCTGTTTTTATTGTTTTCCTCTTTTTTATTTTGTGTGTGTGTTTTTTTACTAAGTTTGGGGTGAGTAGGCAGAGGCAACACACTGTATTGTGATGACACAAGCATTTGAACCGTTTGTCCCTTCTGAACTGAGAATTCAGAAATATTCTCTGTTTTGGTAAATATTCCTTGTGATTTCTGAACCAAAAAACTACATTTAAAAAAGCGTAATTAAGTGACACCAAAAATGACAACTATTTGGGACTGAGAACATTGTGACAGGAGGATCAGGATATCTTGAGTCATGATGTATCCTTATACTGGGCACCATACCCAGGCGAATTGGTAAATCATCAGTCATGATTTTTGAAGGTCAGTCATGACTGATTATTGTTAATCACCAAATATTACCAAAATATCATCAAAGGAGATCATGATTTAAGAGCATGATCTAGATCATGATTTAATCATCTAACATGAAGTTTCAAATCACCAGCTGATGATTATTGATTATTTTTGTAAGCTTGAATGAGCCTGATGGTTGTTGATGATCTGTGTATCTCATTGATGATTATATTAGTTCAGTGTTATAAGATTGTGTGTCACAGAAGTAATACTTAAAGTTTTATTTGTTAATTTTGAAAATATGAATGTCACATATCACCCTCAGCAGCATGTGCCCCCCCGTTTGTTTGCTGACGGGGTCCCCAATCCCTGTCGGCATTATGGAACCCCCCCCTTGCTTTTGTTGTCTGCTGACAGGGTGCCTAATCCCCGTCGGCATAATGTCACCCCCCTTTTGTTGTGTGCTAATGGGGGTGCCCAATACCCATCAGCATAATGTAACACCCCTCCCCCTTTTCCTGTGTGCTGATGTGGGTGCACAATCCCCCATTGGTTACAGCTTCCCCCCAAAAAAAGACTCTGTTGGCACACTGGGAGCCCACCCAGTGTGCCACATGCCCCTGTAAAATGTAAAATGGTCCCGCAATGTCTTTTTTTTTTACCTGTAAAAAAGGAAAAGGTCCCTCAGCGGCCTCCTGGCCCCCCTCCCACAACCCGCACCCACCCACTGTGCACCCTGCCTCCCCACACCCCCCTCACCCCATACTTACCTCCGGAGTCTGCCGGGAAGATCTTCAGTGGACCGGGAACACATCTGCACTCTTCAAAGCCTACCATGAACTGAGGAAATACCAGAAAGCAATAGAATGGAATAAATAGGGTTTTCTCAGCTTTGGAATTTTGGCACCAAATTTTCAACATGGGGTCTTTGGGAACTCTCCTCATGAATTCTGGAACTGTCATGGTGTTATTCTGCCCCAAAAGGTAATTTCATGGTCACTGCACAGAATCCCCTTTTGGGACCGATTAATGAAACAACAGTGGCAGTGTTCATGAGGTGGGCTCTCAAAAAGCCTATACTGCAATTTTGGTGGGAAAAATAAAAAAAAAAGACTGTTCTACTAGTGTGCGTTGCGCAGTTGCTACGCACGCTCGTAATTTTGCAAATTTGCAATATTTTAATGCCAGATTTTCAACATTGGCATTCTTTCAGACCTCCCTGTGAGCAGTACGGCTGTCATTTTCCACATCCTGGCCAAAATGTGTTTTCACACTTATGGTGCAGAAGAGCACAGTCACTGTGGGAAATCAGTGTTTAGGACAGATTAAGAAAATGACAATGGCACTGTTCATGAGCAGAGGTCCTAAAATGTCTATGGTGAAAATTTGGTGTTACGAGCATGCATTGTACAGTTTGCATGCACGCTTATAACTTCACGAATTAATAATATTTTCACTCCAGATTTTCAATATTTCCATTCTTCTCCAGCTCCTTATGAACAGTACATCTGTTATTTTTCACATTCTTGCCAAAATGTGTTTTCGGAGATCCGGCACAGAATAATGTGATCGCTGTGGGAAATCCATGTTCGGGACACATTATGAGGTCCTAAAATGCCTATGTTGAAAATTTGGTGACGAAAGTCCATAAAATGAGTACGTTATGAATGTGCATTGCGTAGTTTCCATGCACACTCATACCGTCACAACTTTGCAATACTTTCACTCTAGATTTTCAGCAGTGCCATTTTGCCACACCGCCTTATGAACAGTGCAGCTGTCATTTTTCATATCCTGGCCAAAATGTGTTTTTGCTCTTCCGGCATTCAATAGTGCGGTTGCTGTGGGAAATCAGTGTTCGTGACATATTAAGAAAATCATACTGACACTGTTCATGAGCAGTGGTCGTAAAATGCCTATTTTTAAAATTTTGTGATGAAACTCCATAAGATGACTGTGTTACGAGCGTGTGTTGTGCAGGTTCCACACACCATCGGGGGGAGAAAAGCCGAACAAGGACGGTAGTAACCAACTTTAGGGCTGCAGACTTCAGGGAGATGGGAAGGACGTTTAAAGATCATCTGGACAGGATAAGGCTGGATATGGATGCTGACAGCAGGTGGGAGATTATTAGGAGGGGAATACAAGAGGTTACCAGATCCTGGGCAAGAGAAAGGCATAAGTTCGGTAAGGCCACAAAATCCTGCTGGTGAACCCAGGAGGTACAGGAGGTGGTGATAGAAAAGAAGGTGGCCTATAGGTGCTTCAAGTGCTCAAGGAGTGAAAGGGATTAGGAGGAATATAAGATGACAGCCAAGAGAGTAACCAGGGAGGTGAGAACAGCTCAGGCAAAAAAAGAACAGTCCTTGGCCAGTAGGATCTGGAGGGGGACAAGGGGTTCTTTAGGTACATAGGGGAAAAAAGGAAAGTAAGGGGAAAGATCAGCAAGATAAAAGTAGGGGATCGTTGGGAACAGGAGGTGGGGGAACAGGCAGAAGTCCTAAATGAGTACTTTGCCTCAGTGTTTACCAGTGGGGATAGAGGAGCTATGTCTTGCAAGGAGAGTGGGGGCAAACCGGAAGAAGGGGTGGTACAGGTAGAGACCAGGTTCCCTGATGGGTCTGGGGAAAGGGAGTGGCCACCACAAACAGGTGGGGGGCCAGTAGTGCAGGGTGAAAAGGGAGAAGACTTGGATGCTGAAATCCCAGTAGAGAGAGTAAAGGAATCCCTCAGGTCCCTTTGGATGGAGAAAGCACCTGGGCCAGACAAGATACATCCCAGGGTGCTGAGGGAACTGGCAGATGTCCTGGCAGTCCCTCTAGCAGAGCTTTTCAACATCCCTATGAGGACTGGGTGGGTGCCCCAAGACTGGAGGGTGGCTCATGTTGTGCTGATCCATAAGGGGGGATCAAGAGAGGAGGCAGAAAATTACAGGCCCATTAGCCAGACATCGGTGGTCGACAAGGTGATGGACGGTATTGTCAAGGAAAGGCTAGGGGGGTTACTGGAGCAAACTGGGTACTTGGACGATAGGTAGCAAGGCTTTGTCATGGGAAGATCCTGCCAGACAAACCTTGTTGAGTTCTATGACTGGGTGACGAGGGCCTTGGACCAGGGTAGGCCAGTGGACGTCCTCTTTCTGGACTTTAGCAAGGCATTTGATTCAGTACCCCACAGTGGCCTGCTAGCTAAGCTGAAGGAAATGGGGGTAGGGAGACAATTGTTAAGATGGATAGGAAATTGGCTGTCTGAGCGTACTCAGAAGGTGGTGGTTGGAGGGTTAGCCTCATCCACAAGATGGGTTACTAGTGGGGTTCCCCCAGGGGTCAGTGCTGGGGCCACTCCTGTTCAATGCCTATGTCTTGGACATCAGGAGGGGGATCAGGAGTGAGATGAGTCTTTTTGCAGATGACTTATAGCTGGGTGCAGTGGTGGATGAGGAGGAGGAGGGCAGCGTGGCCTTGCAGGAGGACCTGGAGGCTCTGGAAAGGTGGTCGGGAAAATGGAAACTAAAATTCAATATGGGGAAGTGCAAGGTTCTTCACCTGGGAGTCAGAAATCCAGGCCTGTGGTATACCCTGGGAGGAGACATGATCCAAGTCACAGAGGGTGAGAGGGACCTGGCAGTAGTGGTAGATGTCAAAATAAACAACTCAGAGACCTGTAGGAGGGCAGCGGCAATGGCAAATAAGATGCTGGGATGCATTGCCAGGGGGATTACCTCCAGAAAGGCGGCAGTGATCTTTCCATTGAACAACTGCTTCGTTAGGCAACACCTTGAGTATTGTGTGCAGTTTTGGAGACCATATTTAAAAAGGGACATTACACTCCCAGAAAGGGTCCAAAGTAGGGCAACCAAAATGATCTGGGGCCTGGTGGAGAGGACCTATGAGGAGAGGCTCAGGGAGCTCAACATCTAGGACTGGGGACAGTATAACCCAAGGGGGAGGGGTGACACCAAAATCGACCCTCAGTGCAGGTGCTGAAAATCGAGCAGACTCGAGAGATGTTAGGCCTATTCTGCTGGCATTTTAATGTGTTAGTATGTTAGTAATATTTTCATGCCAGATTTTCAAAACTGGCATTTGTTCACACTTCTTTATGAACAGTGCAGCTGTCAGGAGGTACCAAACCATCCTCCCATGATTTGTTAAAACTCTACTTCCAAGATGGCGGTCGTGCTGGACTAGCCTCTATACCTCATAGTTCGTGTTCTGTTTTAACTGTTTTATTTATTTGATTTGTTCGGTCGCGAGTTTAAATCGTTTTATTCATTTGTTTGTGAGTTTTAGTTTTGTACTGCCCAGTTTTTGTGACTTTTTGCTGCTTCCAGTAGTTTGTTTTGATGCTCCGGTTGTTGTCTCAAGGCCTTGCCTATCCTAGTGTTCTCAGTCGAAGGGAGCTTTTTACTGGGAGTCACATTCTTTATTTTTGCCGCTGTTCATCGCCTGCTGCCGATTTCTGTCCCGGTGTTTCCAAAGTGTGGGAAAGTAAGTCTTGCAGCTTACAGTAGTTCTCCCTGGTGGCCTTTTGTGGGGGAAGTAAGTGACTTTCGCTGGGAGCAGGAGCCTATGGTTGCCTACCGTCTGTTGCTGTTGCTTTCTTGGCGCATCCTTTAATGTGGGGGAGTTTATTTTCGGCTCATCTGGATGTTCGTTGGTCTCGGTCCCAGGAATCTTCTGGCTGCTATTTGATGTTTGGCCTTTACAGCTGGATGCACTGTAAAGGATACTTACAGTGGTCTATTGAGAAAGAATTGGACTAGTTGGTGTGATTTCTACATGAATTTGGTCTGGAAAGGACAGTTACTGGTGTTTTAATGTATCGTGAGTAATGGACCCGATTCACTGATCGTTGTCCTTTATTTCCCTGGGATTTCTAATCTTATTCTAAGCTGTGTTTAATGTTCCTTGGGGAATAGTGCCATATTAATGATTTTGGTTCTGGGAGGTTCTTACCCTCCCACCCTTTTTGTGCCTGGGTGATCTTGGGTCGTGCTTCCTGGGACCAAGCAGGAGCTGCTCTCATTTCCCCTAAGGAGTTGGGGGTTATTAGGAGGGCTCCTAAGCTACTCCAGGGTCGGCCTTAATAGTTTGGCCTTGGGATATCTGAAGCTGTGGGTCCTGGTAGTATAATAGAGCCTGATTAGGCAGTTTGGGGGTGTGGGGGGGGGGACTTCCCGTTCCTTGCAGCTCGGTCTGTGGATTTCCCCAACCTCATTTGAGATATTTCTTCTCTGCTTATGGACTTGCACTGAGATTGTATGCTGTTATTCTTCGAACATACATTTGCAATAGTCTGGATTTTGACTCGGGTCACCATAATGCCATTTGACTTTTCACTGGATCCTGCTTTCATCATTTGAAGGACAGTGTGTGTAGTGAGAGGGCCTCACTATCCTTATATATCTGGATTCCGTAATACTAACCATCATCGGCAGTGAGAGTGCCTAAAAACTGCAAATGGACTATTTATATCTGTGTTTTTGAATGCTTTGTCCTATTGGTAGTGAGAGGACCTTTAGGATGAAAATTAGTTTTGAATTGTATTATTTTAGTTCTTAACTGTGTTTTTCTTCCCTCTCCAGAGCCGTGAGAGGGTTCTTTGGGTGGGAAAGTTTTATTAGTTTGTTTTATTTTTTTTTTTTTAATTATGTTATTGGGTGGGTTTTAATTATGGGCAATTTATTTATGAGGTAATTAGGATTTTTATTTAGCTGTCTAGCAGTGAGTTTGTTTCCCGCTTGTGATATGTGTTGTTTAGTTACCCCGGTCATGCATTATTCATCCTCCGATCTCTGTGCCCTTTGCCTTTTTCCCTTCTCCCCTTCCATTTTCCATCTACCAGTGCTGTCGGGTGTTTGGAATTGTACGTAGGAGGGCTTGGGGTAGGTGTAGCGGGGAACATGGACATGGAAAGGCGAATGAATGGACCTTTCATATAGGGCTGATCAGGTCCAGAAGACACCCTGGGGTGAAATGGTGCCTGGAATGTGGAGATTCATGTCTAGTCCCCATACCCAAGGGCACCACCTGTTTTGATGGGCAAGTAGTCGGGACAGCTCCGGAGCCCTGTCCAACTCGGGTGGTGTTGTGCAATGCCAGATCTATTAAAAACAAGTCCACTGTTATTGCTGACTTTGTTGGGACAGCAGATCTGGCTTGCATCACCAAGACCTGGCTGGATGGAAATGCTGGCCCCATTTTGGAGGCGGCTGTACCAGCCGGGTACTCGGTGATTCAACACCCGAGATTGGATCACAGAGGGGGGGGGAGTAGCGGTCTGTTTTAAGTCCAGGTTGGGGCTCATGGGTGTACCAGTTGGGGAAGCTGAATCCTTTGAGTGTACCGTAGTAGCTGGTGTGGTCTGCAGGACAGCCCTCGTCTACTGTCCACAAGGAGACGAGAGACGATTCCTGCAGGAAGTGGCAGACTTCATTGCCGATATGGCATTGGAGTCACCCAAATTGATGGTTCTAGGTGACTTCAATGCCTGGGTCGATGATGAACTCTCAGCTTTTGGTCAACACTTCCTCCAGTTGATGACATCACTGGGCCTTACACAAATTGTTTCTTCAGCTACTCATAATCATGGTCACTCTTTGGATTTAGTTTTTCTCCTGGGGATTAAGGCTTTTGATTTGGTGGTGGAATCTGTCAGTTGGTCTGATCACTACACCGTGGGCTTCAATTTTTGTGCTCCCCTTCGTAGGTCTGCCCCTGTGAAAATGGTTCGATACTGTCCCTTACGGGACGTGTGCCCCAAAGACCTGATGGCAGTACTGAACCTATCAGAGTTTCCTGTTGCCAGCTTCGGTCTGGAGTCCATGGTTTTGGCTTGTAATCAGGCCATTTCCTTGGCCCTTGACTCAATTTCTCCTGTCCGTGTTCGTCTCCTCTCTCTCCACCCTCGGGCCCCATGGTTTGATGGGTCCTTGAGGGAGTTGCAATGTGTCGGACAACAGTTAGAGCGTTGTTGATGGAAATCTGCTCTAGAAATTGACTGCCTTAGTTTAGAGGAGCATTATCGGCTCTACCCATCAGAGATCTCCCGTAAGAAGGCAGAATTCCTGTCCATGGAGATCGCTGTTGTTCAGAATCGACTGGCTCAGCTCTTCACAACTGTGGACAGGCTGTGCAACCCAACCTGTCTCTAGCTCCGTCGAGCTTTTTCACAAAAGGAGTGTCATGAGATCGCTCAATTCTTTGCGAATAAGGTTGCCGACATCATATCAGAGATCCGCCTGACACACTCTAAGGGGGAAGCTGTTGGTCAACGTCTGGCCATAGTACTCACAGCCTCCTGGAGTTCCTTTGACTTGCTGATGTTCGAGGATATTATGTGGATCATCCAGGGGATGCATCCTATGTGCTGTAGTTTAGATCCAGGTCCAAACTCCCTGATTTTGGGTTGTGTTGAGATCGTGGGCCTGTTTCTGGCTCAAATAATCTGGTGCTTCTTGGAATTGGGTGTTTCCTAGCTCCCTAAAGGAAGCGGTGTTGACTCCCCTTTTGAAGAAGGCTTCTCTGGACCCAGATATTTTTGCCAACTACAGACCTATGTCAAACCTTCCCTTTATTGGGAAGTTTATTGAGAAGGTAGTGGCAAACCAGCTGGAGGACCATTTGACCATCCATAGTATCTATGAACCTTTACGAACCTCTTCAGTCCGGTTTTTGCAAGAGGCATAGTACCGAGACTGCTCTGGTTCAGGTGCTCAATGATAGCTTGATGGCGAGAGATCAGAAAAAACATTCTATCTTGGTTCTCCTTGATCTCTCTTCAGCCTTTGACACTGTAGACCATGGGGTTTTGCTCGAGCACCTGAGGTCCATCTGTAGACTGTCTAGTACAGTGCTCAGATGGTTTTCATCTTTTCTATTGAGGAGAACACAGAGAGTTATGTCAGGGATTTATTCCTCCAACCCTTTCTTGTTGCAGTGTGGTGTTCCCCAGGGCTCGGTGCTTTCCCCCATGTTGCTTGCACTGTATGTGCTGCCCCTCGGAGACATTGTAAGATGGTACATGCTGAGGTTTCACTGTTATGCTGATGATACCCAGCTTTACCTATCTTTTGCCCCTGACCAGGTTGGTGCTTTCTCAATATTAAATAGCTGCCTCGCTGAAATCCATGACTGGATGAATTCGAGTTGGTTAAAGTCGAACGCCAGTAAGACCAAGGTTATGGTTGTGGACCCAGGTCATCGGATAGAGGGGTTGGGGTCTGACCAACCCTCTGGTTTATTTTGGGGGGGATCAGATCCTCACCTCTGAATGGGTGCATAACCTGGAAGTGGTGTTTGATGATGAGCTGACCCTACATCATCAGGTGTCAGCAGTCATTAAGTCTGCATTTTACCATCTTAGGAACATTGCCAGGGTGAAGCACCTTGTTTCATCCAGAGATTTACCTGTGTTGGTCCATGCCTTTGTGACCTCACGCCTTGACTACTGCAACTTCCTGTACCTGGGGCTTCCTGGGGTTGATATCCGCTGCTTGCAGCTAGTGCAGAACGCCGCTGTGAGGTTGTTGACAGGGGCATCCAGAAGGTCACACATTACCCCTGTGCTGCGCGATCTGCACTGGCTGCCTATACAGTGGCGGATCACCTTTACAGTAGGTCTTCTGACCTTCAAAGCCCTGCACGAACTTGGCCTTGACTACATGAAAGAGCTTCTGATTCCTTACAGCCCTGTATGACATCTCCGTTTGGCTGATGAGGGTTGCTGGAGTTCGAGGGTTATTTTAAAATCTTCTGGTGCTCTGGCTTTTGTGTTTATAGCCCCAACCCTCAGGAATTCTCTGCCTCGCTGGCTTCAGGAATGCACGACTGTGGAGTCTTTTAAGCGGGAACTCAAGACCCATTTATGGAGTCAGGCCTTTATGGCTTGAGGTTGTTGTGATTACTTTGATTTTATATGTGTATATCCTGATTTTATCACTCATCTGTACAGCGCCTTGGTGCTTGAAAGGCACCTAATAAATAAAGTTTTATTATTTATTATTATTATTAACATGTACACCCTGGAGGAGAGGAGGGACATAATAGAGGTCTTTAAGTACATGAAAGGGATCAATAGGTCACGGGTGTAAGCTGGAAAAGGGCAGGCTCAGAGGGGAGAGGAGGAGATGTTATTTCACTGAAAGGGTGGTGGAACCATGGAATGCACTGCCCAGGGAGCTGGTAGAGGTGGAGACTGTGGACAGGTTTAAATGAGGATGGGACAGGTACAGGGGGACAGTAACTCTGACCAGGCCCAGTACAGGTGGAACATCTGGGACTGGGGACAGTATAACCTAAGGGGGAAGGGTGACACCAAAATCGACCCTCAGTGCAGGTGCTGAAAATCGAGAAGACCCGAGAGACGTTAGGCCTATTCTGCTGGCATTTTAATGTGTTAGTATGTTAGTAATATTTTCATGCCAGATTTTCAAAACTGGCATTTGTTCACACTTCTTTATGAAAAGTACAGCTGTCATTTTTCATATCCTGGCTGAAATGTGTTTCCATGCTTCTGGCACAGAATACCGCAGTCCCTGTTGGAAATCAGTGTTTAGGACAGATTAGGATTGAGCGACTGGGAGGGGGAGCGACCAGGCTCAACTGAGCTCTGTTGGGACTGCTGCGGATTTCTTTATGGGCAGGAAAAGGCAGCAATGCATGCAGGGTCTGAGTACAAAAGGGTAGCCTGCAGCAGTGGGAGAAACAGAACGAGCAAGTGACAGAGAGGGAGTGAGCAAGCTCAATGGAGCTCTATTGTGACTGCAGCAGATTTCGCTGTGGGCAGAAAAGGGTGGCAATGCAGGCAGGAGCCCAGTACAGAAGGGTAGCCTGCAGCACCAGCAGAAACGGAACGAGCGAGTGAGAGGGGGGGAGTGAGTGAGGCCAACAGAGCTCTTTCGGGACTGCTGCAGATTTATTTGTGGGCAGAAAAAGATGCTGACAGAGGCAGGAGCCCAGTAAAAAAGGGCAGTCTACAGCACCAGGAGAATCTGAATGAGCGAGTGAGACAGAGGTAGTGAGCGACCTCAATGGAGCTCTGTCGGAAAAGATGCAGATTTCTTTGTGGGCAGAAAAAGGTGCCAATGCAGGCAGGAGCCCAGGACAAAAGGGCAGCCTGCAGCACCGGGTGAAACAGAATGTGTGAGTGAGAGAGGGGGAGTGACTGAGCTCAACAGAGGTGTATTGTGATTGCTGTGGTTTTCTTTGTGGGCAGGAAAAGGTGGCAGTGCAGGCAGGAGCCCAGTACTAAAAGCCAGCCTGCAGTGCCAGCAGAAATGGAACAAGCGAGTGAGAGAGGGAAAGTGAGCAAGCTCAATGGAACTGTGCCGGGACTGCTACAGATGTCTTTGTGGGCAGAAAAACCTGCCAATGCAGGCAGGAACCCAGTACAAAAGAGCAGTCTGCAGCAGCGAGAGACACAGAATGAGCAAGTGAGGGAGGGGGAGAGAGTGAGTTCAATGGAGCTCTGTTGGGACTGCTGTGGATTTCTTTGTGGGCAGAAAAAGGTAGTAATGCATGCAGGGGCCCAGTACAAAAAGGCAGCCTGCAGCACCAGGAGAAACAGAATGAGCGAGTGAGAGAGGGGGGGGGAGAGAGCGAGCTCAGTGGAGCTGTGTCAGGACTGCTGCATATGTCTTTGTGGCAGACAAAGCCGGCAACGCATGCAGGAGCCCAGTACAAAAGGGCAGCCTACAGCGCCGACAGAAGTGGAATGAGCTAGCGAAAGAGGGGGAATGAACGAGCTCAATGGAGCTCTTTCAGGACTGCTGCAGATTTCTTTGTGGGTAGAACAAGGCACCAACAGAGGCAGGAGACCACTACTAAACAGCGGTCTGTAGAGCCAGGAGAAACAGAATGAGCGAGTGAGACAGGCGGAGAGAGAGCGACCTCAGCAGAGCTCTGTTGGGACAGCTGCGGATTTCTTTGTGTGCAGAAAAGATTGCCAATGCAGGAAGCCCAGCACAAAGAGAGCAAGCATCGCATGGAAAACACAATGAGCGAAAGGAGAGGGGAGGAGCGAGCTCAACGGAGCTCTACCATGACTGTTGTGATTTCTTTGTGGCAGAAAACGGCAAAGCTAACTACTTTGGCATGTCATTTTAATAAATGGACTTTTAAACCTTGGTACATTTACTTAATTAATACTAATATTTTCACACCAGATTTTCAAAATTGTCATTTTTCTACACCTCCTTGTGAACAGTACAGCTGTCATTTTTCACATCCAGGCCGAAATGTGTTTCGGCTCTTCCGGTGCACCATTGTGCGGTCGCTGTGGGAAATCAGTGTTCAGGGCAGATTACAAAAATGACAGTGACACTGTTCATGAGCAGAGGTTCTGAAATGCCTATGTTGAAAATTTGGTGATGATACTCCATAAAATGACTGTGTTACAAGCATGCATTGTGCAGTTTGCACGCACACTCGTAACGTGCATTTATAATATTTTCACTCTGGATCTTCACCATTGGCATTTTTCCACACCTCTTGATGAACAGTACAGCTGTCATTTTACATATCCTGCCCGAAATGTGTTTTTGCACATCAGGTGCAGAATAGCGAGGTTACTGTGCGAAATCACTTTTTGGGACAGTTTGAGGAAATGACAGTGACACTGTACATGAGCAGAGGTGCTAAAATGCCTATGTTGAAAATTTGTTGCTGAAAGTCCATAAAATGACTGTGTTACAAGCGTGCATTGTGCATTTCCCACGCACCCCTGTAACTTCGCAAATTTGCAATATTTACATGCCACATTTTCAACACTGCCATTTTTTTTCACCTCTTTATGAACAGTACAGCTGTCATTTTTCACATCCTGCCCAAAATGTGTTTCCACACTGCACTACCAAAGCCAATGCCAGGACGACAACATTTGACATTGACAAATGCTTGTTTTACATTAGCATAGGTTTGTGTCAATGTGAGCAGAAGGGCATGACTGCATAGTTAAAATGGCAGCAAGAGGAACTTTGAAAACATCATTCTACATTTCCATCATACTGTATACTGTATGTGTATTATGAAGCTTGCACAATGCTAGTCAAACTCAATGGCAATCAGTAGTTACATATCCTTAAAGCAGTAGCTAATGTTACAACATAAAACACAACATCAATGGTTCAGTTCTCATAAGCTTGTCCTGAACCACAGCAAGACTAAAGCCATGTCCTTCTGTAACCGACGGAGCAGGCACAGCTCTCTGTCCCTCACCATCAAGAACCACGCTGGGAACCCACTTGAACATGTCAAGCAGTTCAAGTACCTTGGTATAACCCTGGATAGTACTGTTTCCTACACTCGGCATATTGACACTGTTGCCAAGACCGCCAATATACGGATTGGACTACTACATAAACACAAGCACTGTATGCCTGCGGATGCCCTTAAACTAGCCATCTACAGCTCTGTCACCTCTATCATTGACTACGGCCTTGCCATCTATGACTCTGCCTCATCAAGTGCCCTCCGCAAGATCTCAGTTTCTCTCAACAAAGCCTGTAGACTACTAACGGGTGCGGCCCGACAAACTCACACCTGTGACCTCCATGCTCAGGCCAGCTGGCTACCCCTACTCAGCAGAATACAATACCAGACCTGCTTACTTACCAAAAAGATTCTCCTTGGTCTCATGCCACATGGAGTTAGCTCACTCCTTACTACCTACAGTGGCACTCAACAAACACGTGGTGCCCATTCTCTAACCTTTCAGGTTCCCAGATGTCGTACCTCAATAGGTCAGCGGTCCTTTATCTATAGAGCTGCTCAATGGTTCAATTCCCTCAATAAAGAAGCACTTTCCTCTAATACACTTGGACCCTTCAAAAGGAATCTCAAACTTTACCTCACCTCTACCACTCAATGTGACTGCTTCTCTGAACAGAGATCTCTCTAAACACCTCCCAGCTCACTCATGTCTCACAGCCCGCCCTTTCCCAGTCTCATTCCCTCTGGCACCGGGCCTTCCTTGTGACTCCTTTCCTGCTTCGCATCTTCACTGGTACAAGACATTTTCCACCACCATCGGATAGTGGTCCATTAGCCTGCCAACTTCCTGTCCCGGTCGCACACCTGCAATACTAACTGCCTATGGTGCCCTCTATCTCTTACTGTTACCGCAGCCAGCTGCCTATTCAAGCTGCACATTATATGAATATTATCTCAAAGTATGTTATAACTGAGTATCTTTATTTTTTCTTTTAGTTGTTTTGGTTGTTTGTTGTGCATTCTTTTTCTACCTCTGTATGTATGTTGACCCTCATCCTTTGACGTGGAACCTTTGTAAACGAGCAGTTTCTGCTCAGGTATTTGTAATCCGAGAATTTAATAAATAAAATAAATAAATAAATGGATAGACCATTTCATTATTATCTTGAAATTGTTTTGTCAAGTAATCAATAAGGAAAACAGATCAGTCTTGTTAACAGTTGTGATCTGGGGAAGGGAGGCAAGTATGGGTGACAGCTAAAAATTGAAAGAAGAAAGTTAACATGTCAGATACAGCCATTACACCTTAGTTAAATACATCCAGAGCATCCAGAATACTAATCAAATAACAGTTGCATTAAGATTCTGCAAAGCAAACTCAAAATCATGGCATGGCATGACAGAATGCAGTCACATAGCGCCAGAAGAGACAAGGGACTGCTTAAACTCAAGTTTGAACACACTGAGACTGATGAAACAATTTAAGTCATATGGTAGGTTATTCTGGCTTATTTGAAACTGTGTAATATATGAATATAAGCAGAAGTCAGCAGAATAAAGTCATTTGGTCTATCTAGCCTGTTCATATTGCAGGGTCCACAGTTTAAGCTACTGACCCTGTTTCCCTGCCCCTATCATCCCAGCCATTCTATCTGCCCCTCTCATGACCCTTACTTGCCCCTTATGTCTATCCCAGCATCTCTTGAAGCTTCCCACCATCTTCAATGAAACCACCTCTTCCAGCAGTGTATTCCAACCGGCCACCACCCTCTCCATGAAGAAGTTCTTACTAACCTCCCTCCTAAACCTCTTCCCTATAGCTTAAGACTGTGTCCCCTGGTGTTAAGGCTGCCACTTAACTGAAAGGGACCCTCCTTATTCACCATATTTATTCCTTTCGAGTGCTTGCAGATCTCAGCCATGTCCACGCTCTCCTTCCTCTAGCCCAGGAAGTACATATTCAGGGCCCTCAACCTCTCTACATATGCTTTGCCCTGATGACCTGTGATCATCTTTGTTTCCCTCCCCTGGACCGTATACAGCAGGTTAATGAGCTTTTTAAGGTATGGTCACCAGTACTGTACTCCATGGTCTAGATGTGGCCTCAATAGTGACCTATACAAGGCCAGCATAACCTCCTCTCACTAACTGCTAAACCCTCAGACTATGCATCCCAACATCTTGTTTGCCCTTGCTGCTGCTTTCTTGTACTGTGTGGAGTGCTTCAGGTTACTAGTGATCATTACTCCCAGATCTTTCTCTTCCTCTGCTGCAGATACCTAGACCTGTCACAGGTAGTACTCTGTCCTGGGATTCTTGGCTTCAATGTGCGTAACTTTGCATTTCTTTTCTTTGAAGCCAAGCTGGCAAATCCCAGACCACCTCTCAAGCATCTTCAGACCACCCTGTATGTCCTGTATCCTTTCCGCTGAGTCCATCATCCCACAGAGCTTGGTGTCACACATGAATAGACACATTTTGGCCTTAATGCCATCCCCGATATCACTGATGAAGACACTGACCAACACAAACCCAGGACTGAGCACTGCAAGACCACACTGGTGGTCTCCCTCATGCTAGATAACTTCCACCCCATATCACTCTCTGGGTCCTGATCCTCAGCCAATATTCTACCTATCTGGTCATGTCCACAACCCCGCGATCTGACATCATGCTGATTAACCTCTTGTGGGGTACAGAGTCAATGGCCTTGCTGAAGTTCAGATAAAAGATGTCTACCAGTTGGCTCTTGTCTACTGTCTTAGTGATCCAGTCAAAGAAGCCAGTCATATTCAACACAATCTCTACCATGAACCCACGCTGCCTCACATCCTGGAGACCATATTCCTCTAGATACTCTATTAACCTTTCCTTAAGTATGATCTCCATAAGCTTGCACACAATTGAGGTCAGACTGACTGGTCTGTAATTCCTTGGATCATCTTTGGGACTGCTCTAATGGAGGGGCACCACATGTGCCATTTTCCAGTCCTGTGGTACCACACCTGACTCCAGTGAACTATTGAGCACACCGACCAGCGACTGCACAGGCTCCTCTGTTGGTTCCTTTAGGATCCTTGGGTATATGCTGTCTTGGCCTGGTGATTTGTCCACCTTTAATGCTAGCAACCCTTCCCTCCCTCCCTCACGTAATCCTCCTTTTCCACCATACGAACATACAAAAAGAGCCAGTAGAATCAGACTACCTGGTCTATCGTGTCTGCTCATAATAATGCAGGGTCTGGCCTTACTCTTACGCCATTCATCCCAAGCTTTACCCTTATGTTTTTCCAAGGCCCTCTTGAATGGTCCCACCATCGTTGCTGATACCACTTTCTCTGGCAGCTCATTCTAGGTGGTCACCACCCTGTCTGTATAGAAATGTTTCCTTACCTCCCTTCTGAATCCCCCCCCCCAATCAAATTTAGGCTGTTGCCCCTAGTGGTGCTGTTTTCACTCATTTTAAAGGGACCCTCCATCTGCACTCTGTTAATTCCCTTCATGTACTTGAAGGTCTCGATCACATCCCCCCTCCTTCCTCCTCTCATCTAGGTAGTACATCCCCCAAGGATCCCACCCTCTCCTCATAGGACCTATCCTGTAGCCCCTCTGGTATCTTGGTTGCTCTCCTCTGGACCCCTTCCAGCATGCTGATGTCCTTCTTAAGGTATGGATGCTAGTACCTCAACCCATATTTTAAATGTGGTCTCACCAATGACATGTACAGTTGTAAAATGACCTTGTTCTGCCTGCTATTGAATCTCCTTGCAATACAGCCCAGCATCCTGTTAGCCTTCATCATTGCCTTCTTACACTGGGGGTGTGTGTTTCAGGTCACTTGTAATGACCACTCCTAGATCCTTTTCCTCTTCAGAAGCATTTAGCTGAACCTCTCCTATGTTATACTCTGCCCTTGTATTCTTGTCCCCACTGTGCATCACTTAGGCACTTTTATGTCATTGAAACCAAGTTGCCAGATTTCTGACCATCTCTCTAGTCTGTCAAGGTCCTCCATCAGGTCCTGTATCCCCTCCTTGGTGTCTACCCTTCCACAGAGTTTGGTGTCATCCACAAACAGGCATATTTTGCATTTAATACCATCCCTGATGTCACTTATAAAGTCTTTCAACACATTGGCCCCAACACTGATCCCTGCAGGACCACACTGGTGACCTCCCTGGTGCTGGAGAACTCGCCCCCAACTACTATACTCTGAGTTCTGCCCCTTAACCAATTTTCAGTCCATCTTATCATATTCTCCTCTGATTGTGGAATTCTGATCTAACATGGCAGTTGCACCAGACTAGGCTTGCATTCCACCACCGTCCTGAATACTAAGAGGATTTTTAAGGAGAATTAGTGGTAACAAGTGCAGATGCTCAACTCCATTAGGTGAGCCTTGAGTCCTCTCTTAAATCCTCCTAAAAAGTTGCCTTCCTGGAGCTGTCTTGGCAATGTGTTCCAAAGATGTGGTTATAGGCAGAAAAGACTGTTGTCATTGGGAGTACTTAACCTTTGATAAGATAGCCATTTTATTATGTGTGCCTGTAGTTCAAGGAGAAGACACAGGTAGCAGAAATGCAAAGTACATTTTATTTTACTAAAGGTATACCACCTACTGCCTAGGAAAGTGTGTTCTTACCAGTCCATCTTTTTGTTCCTTCTGTCTGGTTCGGTCAGATTTTCTCCCCTGTTTTCTCTCACCCCACACAGGAAGAAAGCTGTGGAGAGGAGGTCTCTGTTGTTGGAGCTGTGTATGAGCAACAGGGCCAGGTTGGATGGTTGAAACTGGGAGAAGAGGCTTCTGCTTACCTGAAAAGTGAATTTTCTGCTGATTTCTGACTATGCCTGAAGAGGAGATTTACCCATGCAGCAAAACAGCTCCAGCTTATCCAAAGACAGTATTGTTTGGACTTTAGGAGGGTCTCCATTGTATTAATGTGCTAAAAAAGATTTTATTTTACTCTTTTTGAAGTGTGTGCAGTGAACATGTATATGTATGTGGATCAATCATGTGTCTATTTCAAAATTTGCTGTGGTGAATTGTTTTATACAGTGTTCTACATTTTACTTTTCATACAATAGCCTATAGAGACATAATAGTGGCATAATTATTTTAAATAATTTTAATTTTTTTGTGCCACTTGTTTTGTTTAGTGACACATGACCTAGCTAATTTTATGCGCATGCACCACTTTGGCATTCAGAGAGTTCAGGTCGCCACTTTGTCTGGAGCCACACACACAGTCGGTCCTGGGAGCATTGCCAAGTATCTTTGCATTTTAAAAGTTTTGGAATAAAATTTGCTCCGTTTTAGCGCTGTGGTCACTTGAGATAAAATATACCTTTAAGTGCTGTTTTACTGTGGAGGTGTTTCTTTTTAGCCACTCCATCAATTGAAACATTTGTGCAGTGCATCAATCCATGACTATTTTTGCCCTAATATTGATTTTGAGCTGCCAAGAAGTCTGAAGTGGTGGGTTTACTTGATGTATGGATAAACAATATTAACAACGTCAGCTCTTTCTTTTGTGGCTGCTGGCTCTCCCTACAAAAGTATGTCAGGTTTTTACTGGGTTACTAGTGGGCCACTTTAGCTACTTTAGCGAGCTGTTATATGTATAGATCAAACTTATTAAGGTTTACTGAAAGAGTTGTTTATCAGATGCTAACTAGACACCAATTTTAATCTCTTGGAAATACTGTGGTGGTCTAGCATTCACCCTTTAAATGTGAGTGCTTTTCCTTGCACAATATGTGATTATTTTTCCCTAAAGGCCTTTATTGAACCTTTGCTGAAGTTTTTTACTTTTGTTCACATGTGCCTTGTGTGCCAGCTTGGGGCTTTGATTGACTTTTGCTTCAAATATCTGTAGCTAGTGAACTTTAGCCTGGGTGATCTTATTTGTGTTTACGGGTGTTAATAGATGCTAACAGGTTGTGCATATTTTATACAGTGAGTGTCTAGTTCGGTATGTCTGTTGTATTTTATCTTATCTGATATTTTTATTTGTATTTTAAGTAGATTTTTGTTTTTATCTAGTGTCCAGTTTGTTCAGCTTGGGAAAGAAGTTGTTGTGGCCAGGACTGGGACTTTTACTGGAACTGCATCCCCTTGGAACTGCTTGTATGGGAACACATGGATCACATCATTTGTAATTAAAGGTCCTGCCTTGAGATATTGACGTCATCATGAGGGCTTTAAGAAGCACCTGTCTGGCTACATATTGCTTACTCATACAAACCTGTGAAATCTGAAACATCCGAAGTATTGACGGGTGAGAGTCCATTGCTCCTGAACAAACTTGAAGCCGAATCTATTGGACTTAAGTGCAGTCATTCAGCTGGTCATATTTGTAGTATTTCAGCCCTGCTGCACTTTCTGGATTCACTCTGGACTCATTCTTATTCTATCATAAATTTAGATTTGTTTACTCTGCTTAATGTTGTACATTTTTGGGATTTTTATTTTTATACATCTAGCATACCTGCATATTTTTGCACACTGAGATTGTATTTAACACAGTCAGTACAGTAATATGTATACACATAATGGTAAGGAAATAGGCACTGGTCAGAATGGTCAGAATAAATCCTCTAACAATAAGAAAAAGGGAAAGAATGGGTGGATCTTTTCACAAGAGCTCAAAATAGCTTCTACCTCTTCATCAACTGCTGCTGAAATAGCCGGAGTTCGATCATTATCTCAGTATATCGATGTGGAGATAACTCTAGATTTTATGGACAGTTTTGATAGGACAGACAATCCCCCCCCTTCCCCATTACACAAGAATCATTGGGAGGTGTGGTTGCTACTGTGAATGAAGATTTCAATGGCTCACTGCACTCTTTGTGGACTTCTGGTCTTGCCCATCTTAATGAGACCCCTATACTCCCTAGCTGCAATCTTATACAGGAAGTTAACAGCCTTAAGTGCTCAAATGAATATCCCTCTGGAATAAGGAACCTGCATCAAAGGAAAATTACTGATTATTTTACTTCAATTAAATGTAAAAATAAAATACATAGAGATCTAAAATGCCAACAACCAACTATTATTAGAGATGAGGCTACTGAACTGGCTAGCACTTTACCACTGGTAGCTGCAGGGACTTTGGAACTGCGACAACAAATCTCTTTTTTTCCCACGGGTTAACTCTTTTTAGTGCACTGAATCTGACTGATAGTGAGCACCCTATATCTGTACACTCAGAGGCATCTTCTATTTTGGCTGGGTCTCCTGATAAAGTTTTTGAAAAGTTAGATGCAGATGTAAACAAGGTAAATTTAGCCCCAGAATGTTTAGCCCAATGCCCAGATACCCTTTCTAACTATACAGTTCAATCAGTGGCCCATCAATTATGGCAAACATTGTTCTTTTGGAAGCATATAAAGAAATAAAACAATATATTGGAAACTTATCAGCTCTGTTTTCCCAAAGATTTAACAAGTTGATAGAGAAGCTTGAGCTTATTAGAGACAAAATAGAGGAGAGAGTAGGACATTGTTCATTCCCCTCTATCCTTATTCCACACACCCCTCTACCCCCCAAAAAAAGAAAAAAGGTAGGAATAATAAAAATAATAAGAATAGGACCCAATTTAAAAAAAAATGAAAAAAGCAAGGAAAAACCAAAAGACAACCGATTACACTACACATATTGAACTTTCTAATAAATCATCAGATGTTTATACCACTTTCCAGGGATGTGGGTGCTATTGAACAGATTTCATCTACTATTCTAGCTCTTGTTTTAAATGATGATGAAAATGATGAACCTAACCTCCTTGATCAGAGAGATAAATCTAGAGGATCTTCTACAGCTAAAAATACAGTTTCCTGGTCAAAAACTAATCAGACTGAAGAGGCTGCGTTTGCAAGCCCTAGGGTAAAAATATTTAAAAAAACGTACCACGTTTAATAAACCAAACTATTGTTACTGGGGAAGAGGTAGTATTCAAATTAGAAAATGTTTTTCCTAAATCTTATGAAATGCAAGAAACATTACAGAAGTTAATAGACATCTCATTAGTGCCAAACTGGAACTTTCCAGGGAGGCAAAGTCTGTCTTATATGTGTTTCAGAATAATAAGGCTCCCTCTAATCCTATATATTTGTTGTTGCCCAATATGGAAGTGGAAAAACAAAATCTGGGCAAAACAACAAAGATTGAATACTCTTGAAATTTGTATTTCTTCACCTGTTACATAGGCAACAATATGGAAATATACATATAATAACAAAATTCAGGATATATGTTTTTTTAGCCGAAATCGTCCATGGCACCCTTGCACTGTTAAATTGGAATTTTGATGAAAAAAAGTTACTAAAGACTCTGGCCCAGATATTCAAACTGTGCCCAAAAAGTGAGCAACAACAGGAGCAAGCGCAAGTCTATTGCGCCCATGTGCAAGAAGCGTGATATTCAAAAACTGCGCGGGCCAAGATGCGCCTACAGCCGATGACTGAATATTGCACCACCTGTGCCATAGCACAACTAGGGAGGTGAAACTGAGCATATCTGATGCACCCTAGTGCAACAAGGGATGTTCAGCTGAGCAGTCCAGATGCACCATAGCTCAACCAGGGATGCCCCCCAGCAGAAGGACAGCAATGCAACAGCACAACCAGGGATGCAGGGGCCCACCACCCATGCCACAGATGGGCAGAGGAACACACAGCAGAACAGACATCGTCCCCCCACAACCCATGCACTGCACAACTGGGGGAGGGCTGGAATAACCACTGGCCCATGGAGACCAGCAACCAACCCACAGCCAGGCCATGGTGCCCCATCACACCCCATGGCAAGCAGTGACTGGCACACAAGGATGGCCGACCACCCCGTACCACACCATCCCACAAATGCAGAGCACACCCTGCACCATGATCCCCATTCACCCTGCCCAGGAGTACCACCCAACAGTGCAGGATACTCCATGCATGCCACCACCCGCACTGTGACAATGCAACCCTGTGCACCATGGAGCCATGCAAGGCAGCCCCACCATGGACACCCTGCAGCCAGCGGCAGCAGACAGTGATGCAACAGATGCATACACAGTGCCACCCTGTATGTCCCCCCCTGTGGTACAGCTGAGAGACCAACCATGTGTCAGCAGACGAGGTACCCCACATGCGACAGGGCATGCCCCAGACCCCACCTCCAGAGGTACAGCATCCTGCACTCCCTCCCAAGGATGGACACATCCCATCCCTGCACTGGCCACAGCAGCCACCACTGACACACCAGCAGACCGTGCATATCACAGACATGCAAGGGTGTCAGCTGCATAGGCCATGGACAATCTGACAAGGGTTCCACACACACAGTGCAGGCCCCATGGACCACTGCACACAGGCATACAGTGCACAGAATACAACACACAAACCACAGACAGTGACTGATTCCCCTGCCCACACCATAGGTGGTTCACCTCTGCACACACACACACACACACACACACATATATGCCCATTCGTGCACTACCCCTGACGCCATGCACACCACTGCAGCTGAGCACCTGTAGCCCACTGCAAATCAGAGACCACCACAGTTGTTATAACAAAAGTATGTATTAAAATATAACAACTCTGTAACATATTTACAAATATATACAAGGGGGAAGGGCCACAAACCAGGTTGAGGCGGGCATGGGGCAGGGGTGTACAAATGGGAAAGGGAAGAAGGGGTATGAGGGTGGGTTCAGGGCGTATGGGTGTCAGGGGGTTATGGAGGGCCTATTCTCTGCCCTGCTTTCCACTCCTTTGGCACCTCTGGGTTCTCCTCCTCCGGACCCCATGTCTCTCCAACCTCTCCAAGGCTGCCAGGGACACCTGTGCCAGCTGCAGGATTTCTTGTATTACCTGTTTCAGGGCCATCCAATGTTGTCCACCTAGGACAAGGGAACAGAGTCAATACATGTGACTGTCCAGTCCCCTGCAGCAAACCCATTGTGCATGAGATACAGCCATGGGCCATGCCCCTGTGATGGTGTTCGACCACCCACAGTGACCGTGTCCACAAGACCTGCCTACCCAGGCAGCCACAGCCATGTGGACCACTGCACACACCCACCGCCCATGTCCTGCACAGCACTACCGTGGCCATATAGTGACTTGGCTATGCGGTGTGAAGGCAGTGGCACAGCCATGTGCCCAGTGCATGCATGGACCACCATTGACACACTCCAAGACATGCAGTGCAACTGGACAGTGCTGACTGTAACAAGTTGCGTGCATGGCAGTGGTGTCAGTGGATGATGGCCATGCCCCGCTGCCCACCCTGCTACACAGCATGCAATTGTAATCATGGATGTAAGGCAATCACCATCATCAGGCTGGTCCCTGCACCTCTGCACACCTTTGCCCCTTCCGGCCTGATGGTCCTCCTGGCGGCGCCTCCTCTCCCTCACCAGCCTGCGCTCATCTGGGCCTAAGGTGCAAACATGGAGAGAGGAACATCAGTACAATCCTGTAGCAAAGTCCCCCCACCCCTATGTGTGTGCAATCCCACACAGCCAGACCCACCCACCCCACACCCTGATAACACCACCATGGCCAACACCGGACGGCCCCCACCATGTGCAGGACACACGCAACTGTGATACCTGTATGGAAAATGAAAGTGTATGGATGTTGCACCTACCTGGATGTGGCACTGTGCCCCTCCTGGCATGTGTCCGCAGGTGGGCAAGCAGGTCCGGGTCCCTCCACCTCAGGTCCCCATATCTGTGGCGGCACTGTTCTGCCATCCACCCCATACCAGTGGCCTCCTGCCACACCTGACTCCTAGCCCTGTCCAGGGGTGCCTCACCAAATAGTGGGCCAACATGTGGCTCCACAATGGCAACCAGGTTTGCCAGTTCCACCTGGCTCCAATGTACAGCTTTCCTCCATGCTATCTCTACTGCTCAGTTAAGTCAAAATGGCACTCTGCAGCACAGTTCCACCATGTGCAGATGCTGTGTGGTACAGCGCTGCCATTTCCTATCGCGCTGTCACTGAACAGCGCGATAGTGGTGCACCCATGCCTGACGCATGTTGCTAGGGGGTAAAGGTCAGGCACAGGGTCAAGGGTCTCTGGCGCATGGACAGTCACAGCGTGATTGGAACCCAATGCATCTAGTGTGATTGGATGCCTGTGTGCCACCTGCTGTAGTGGCCTACTGCGCTGTTGCCCTAGCGCACCTATGATGCCCCAGTACCCCAGCGCCATATAGGTGAACAGCACTGTAGTGCCACTGGCACAATGGTGGCCGAGCCATGCATTGCCTCCTGTGCACAGCATGTCAGCAGCATGGCAGGTGCCTGCATCATCAACCCGGGCATGCGCAGTTAGGTGTGTACTGCGCATGTCACAGAACTGCGCCCTTGGCTCAGCACATTCAACACAATTGCACAAAGTGCAACAGCATGATATTTAGCTGTCATATACAAATCAGCTAATCAGCCATTCAATGGCGCAGTCACTGCATTTGCATCCAGTTAAAGATGCGCCTCGCCTCATTTGCATGGGTTACGCTATAAAAGTGTGACGTTGGGCTGCACTGGCCATAGTCAGTTACTGCAGTCTATTGCTGAGCTGCATGCTGTTGGGGAGCGTGGACTGTAGATTTTGGGACATGCATGGGACTGCACAGTCACAGGTAACACCTGTCATTCTCCCAGGCTGAATCATGACCAAGCGAGTTGTGGAGGAAGAGGAACAGAGTTGTGGGAGGAGGAGGAGGCCAAATTTCATGAAGGCCAAGATGGATGCCCTGTTCGAGGCCTACCTGGACAAGGAGCCACTACTCAGCGGATGCCAGGGAACACCACAGGCCCATGCGGCTGCATGGGAGGAGGTGGCGTGTGCTGTAAACCTGCATGGCAGCCACCAGTGCTCCGTGCAGGAGTGCAAGAAGAAGATGGGCACAGACAGGTGGATGATTAAGGAGAAGGTGGCTGCCTTCAGGGCAGCATGGTCTGCAACAGGTGGGGGACAGCTGGAGGTGCTACGCCTGACCCCACAGGAGGAGAGGGTTGCTGGCAGCATGCAGTGTTGCACCATTGAGGATGTACTGGGTGGTGGATTCCAGATGGGTGGTAGCCCGTCACTGCATGGTAGGTCATGGTCTGTCTATTGGGGGGGCCAGGGTAGGTCACATGCAGTAACGTGACTTTGTTTTCCCTTACAGCTCCTGACCATCTGCATGGGTCAGTGGTGGTGGAGTTCTCCACTGAGGCCTGTCAGATGGAGATGGAGGAAGGCCCATCCACCTCCACAGGTATATGTGGCTCAGGGTGACAGTGGGCCTGCCTGGACGTCCAGACTGATGTTGGTGGAACAGGTGCAGAGGAGACCCTGCCCATATTCCAGCGTGCCAGCATCCATGGACTTGGGCTAGTGCCGGGTCCATCACCGATGATGATGGTGTTGCTAACGTCATGGGCAGTGACACGTGTCTGCCACAGGATGGCCACACAGCAGGTAACATCATGGCCATGGCTGTGGATGGTGCCACTGTGGAGGCCTGCATGTCAACACAGTCCCAGCCTGTGCCTGTCGGCACTGGTGGGGCAGCACTGGTGTCTGTACAGGACAGTGGGACTGTTGCTGCCACTGCAGTGGCACCATTGAGCCCTGGGGAGTGGCAGCCGGAGGGGCAGCATCAGCAGTCAGCCAATGGGCTTGGGGTACAGCGTCAGGGGGCGGCATCAGTGCACCACCTGTGGACATGCCCAGGCCTGGCCCTTGTGTGCAGCACCCATCCTCAAGGGGTGATGAGCATCAGGGCAATGAACACCCTGAGGGACAGCATGTCGATCAGGTAGATGACCTCTTGGATGAGCACACCAGCATACTGCAAGCATCAGTCAATCAGCAGATTCGGGTTGTGAAGGTGGTGGATGCACTGAGTGCGGCTCTGAACCAGGCAGAGGAGCGTCGCAGCAGAGAAACTGCTCTGCTCCTGGCAGGGGTGGACCGAATGCGGGAGGATGTGACCGCTGCCATTGACAGGCTGAAACAGACAATCACAGCTGCCATAGCCACAGAGAGCACACAGTTATTTGCCCATGCATCACAGACACCGCACAGTGCAATGTCCACCCCCTGTTCCTGGTGTCATGTGACACCATCCTTGTTGACACCAGGTTCAGCTGTGGGTATCCCGAGCACACCTGGCGCAGGCATATTCAGTGTGCTGCAGACCCCTGTGTGAGCACAGTCATATTTATGCAATGGAACCCCTTGGGGACCATCGGTGCCACTCCATGAGGCCAGTGGTCAGCCTGTCACTGCTGGCGGGTCTCGGAGGGGCCACCCATGCATCTGTGGTGGCTGGGGCACTGTGGTGCATGACTGACCTGTCTCCCAGCATGGCTACTGTCTGATGCTGCCCTGTGTGCATTGTGTCATTCAGCAGGCAATGCACGGGTGGGTACCCGGCCCTGCATGCACACACACAGTCCATCTGCACACCCTCCTGGCTGCTGTCCACAGTTGCATGTGCATGATGATGCCTGCATTGCACTGTATGCCAATGTGCAATGGTGCCCAACGTCTGACACATGCACAATGACAGGCAGTGGGCATGGTGGTCTGTGGACATGTGTGTGGCTAGGTATGGCATTCTGGGTCTGCGTGTCTCCTACTCTTTGTGTTTGTCTGGTGAGTTGTGTGTGTGTGTGTGTGTGTATGTGTGTGTCTGACCGCGTGCCATGTTAGACCTCACCCATCCCTGGTGGTGTGTGTGGTTCCATGCCTGGCCACTTCCCTTGATGACATGCACCCCTGGTGTGTGTCCATGCATGTTTGTGGGTTGTGTCTTTGCCACTGGTGGTTGCACATGGCCCCATGACTTACCTGGGTTGGCTGAAGTGCTACTCCGTGATGGTGTCTGGGTCCAGCTGTGCCAGCTGGAGCA
Organism: Neoceratodus forsteri; assembly: GCA_016271365.2. Classification (NCBI taxonomy): domain Eukaryota; kingdom Metazoa; phylum Chordata; order Ceratodontiformes; family Ceratodontidae; genus Neoceratodus; species Neoceratodus forsteri. The sequence continues at coordinate 1,609,158,295 of CM057449.1, forward strand.
GTCAGGGGTCCCATTGCCCAAGGGGAGCTGCCCATCACCATTGTCACCGGCATCCTCATCGTCCCCATTGCTGTTCCCCTCTTTGACCTGTATGGCGTCCCACTCTATTGGCCATGTTGGATGCAACAGGCCAGGAATAGCCTGCAGGCCTTGAGGGGCTGTACTGTAGGGCACTGCCAAAGGTGTCCATGCAACAGAAAAGTGCCTTCAGCATACCGAATACCCGCTTGATGACATTACATGTGGTGGCATCTGCCTCATTGTAGCGTTGCTGCAATGGGGTCATGGGCCGCCAGTATGGTGTCAGCTGCCAGGGTTGGAGTGGGTATCCACTATCACCTGTGTGTAGAAGGTGGAGGTTAGTTTGGTGATCAGCATCGCCCTGCCCCGGGCCATGTAGGCCACTACCTATGTCAACTCTGACCATGCCCCTCCTAAGCCCTAAGTTTGTCCATGTGGTTTGCATACTCACCCACTAAGTGGCCAGTGGGGATGTCCCCACTCTTGAATCTGTAGCACAGTGCCAACTGGTGCCAGATGAAGGCATCATGTGCTCCCCCAGGGTGCATGGCACAGACATTGATTATGCGCCCCCTGGCATCTTACACCACCTGGCAGTTGATGCTAGCATAGCCCTTGCGATTCATGTATGCTGCCCCCTCGGGGCCAGGTGGTGTGCAGATGGCCAAATGGGTGGAGTCTATTGCCCCTAGCATGCCAGGCATACGTGCTACCCTGTGGAACTCCTGTACATTTGCTGTGTGCTCTGCTGGTGTGCTGGGGAAATGGATGTACTCCACAGCTTGTGGCAGCAGTGTGCTGAGGAATTGGGTGAGGTGGCGTGACACGGCCAACTGGGTTATGCCTGTGGTGTCCCCTGTTGGTCTCTGGAAGGTACCCATGGCAAGAAAGCACATGCAAGCTGTCACTTTAGTCTTCACTGACAGAGCATGGCTCCATCGTGTGGGTGCCAGCATCACATCACTGCACAGCTCACAGAGCTGCCTCAGAATTATCCGATTCAGGTGGTACCAACCCACGATCTCAGTATCACTGTACAGCTCAAAGCTGGTGCAGGCTCGGTACTGCCTGTTGGGGGCATACCCCCGATGGGCCCTTCCACGGCCGTGCCCCCCTGCTGCCCACCTTCTCTCCCCTCATTGCTGCCTCCAACTGGATGGTGGCACTGGCCATGTCCCTGGCTGTGTTCAATTTCCGGCAGCTGTTTCTGTGTCTCTCACCGTCCTGGGCTACTTCCTCACACCAGAACACCTAACTGTGCTGGCCTCAGTGCTATGTGGCACTTCTCCCTTCTGCACTGTGGCTGTGGCTCCTCACACCTTCCCTGAGCCTGTGGGTTCCAGGTGCCCTTTCTCTGTCCTGCCTGTGTGTGTGTGTGTGTTACCTGTGTGGCTGGCTATAGTTCAGAAACATGTATCTTGTCTGTAGCGTTCTTGCGCCTCTCCCTTGTTCCTTTTTATTTTGGCTCATTTCTGCTATCGTGCAACTTCTGCTTGCTCCCCTATTGCGCATGGTGCATGTTGTTGAATATCGCACTGTGCCATTTATGCATGGTTCCTCACCCTTTAGTTGTGCAATACATTCATTATCATTGCACTATTGCTCAGCGTGATTTGAGGGATGCAATTGTCTCCTACTGAATTTCGCAGAATGGTGAATTTTCGGACTTGCACTGATGCAATCCTATAGCGCATGGCACAACCCTCTTGAAAATCTGGGCCTCTGACTATTTTTGGAATTAGTCGAATTGATTGGGAAAGTCCAGCCATATTGACATCCTTTGTTTGGACACTACTGGCCACCATACTTCAAATTGAAATTAGTTCAGTAAACCTGCAATTTGCCACAAGGGCACATTGTGGAGAAAATGAGACACAAATAGATATTATAGTAAAGACTACTGAAATATATGAATATTAACTTTCACATACTGAAGAGCTGGATAGGGCCATTTTTTTTTTTCGGGTATCCTTTTCTGATCCTAAATTTTGCACTCACATGGATGGGAAAAATCTTAATAGCTACTGATTAATTTGTGAGTCAAATATAATTTTATCTACACCTTTGGATCTTCCAGCTGATTCAATATATACTAATTTTCTCTCATGAACTATTGCTGGATTTGGCAGTAAAATGGTAGATGCTAAATGGGTTGATTTTGTACAAAATTTTGACATATTACTATTGCAAAAGACTTGGGCAATAAAATATGTATCTGTCAATGGCTATGAAGCACACTGCACACACACACTACAAAGGATAACCAATATGGCAGACCAAAAGGTGGTTTGGCACTTCTTGTCAGAAAAGGTAGTGTTATTCAGGTGTTGGACTTTGTCTCCCCTAGTAATGAATTTGCTTTGAGTATTATACAATGGGATAATAGTATTTTTACTCATTGCCAATGTTTATGTTTCTTTACATTATTATTTAACACTGTCATATGATTTTTGGACAACATTTACTGAAGAAGTTGATTCTTTAGTTTTGAAGCACCAGATCAATATGGTTTTAATTGCAGTAGACTTTAACTCTCGCATGGCAAATTTTGATAATTTAGCAGTATTACAACATATATGTATTTGGGGGATCTCGCAGTAAGAAACTCCTAAGATAAAGTAGTTTATGAAGCACAGAAACAATTTATAATGTTTATCACTGCTGATAATCTCCTAATCCTTAATGGCAGAACTGAAGGAGACAGGGAGGGGCTATGCACTTTTTTTCTGCTTCTGGTTAGAGTATCATAGATTATATACTAATTTCTCCTGAATGCCATGACCTCTTCAATAATTTTTGTATACATATGAGGCCTGAAAGTGATCATGCAGTGCTTTTATTAACAGTACAAACTACAAAGAAGGAGCAACTCACTGTTGAAAAAACAATTACTTGAGGCCCATGGTCTCTTTAGGGTGTGACAAATTATCTCTTACCTTAAAAAACCGAGAAAGAGTTGGTGACGTTATCTGCTCTCCTCCATGACCCATTTATTGTTAATTGCTAAAGGCCAAAGTTCAGCTAAATATTTAAATGAACAATTGAAACCTCATTTACAGTGTATCAGTAAAAAGATTTATTCTACAGTTGGAAAGAACCACCCTCATTCTTGGTTTGATATGCAATGTAACGTGGAAAAATATAAATTAGGAAGGTTAATAAGGTTTACCCCAAAAAATCCAACCAAGGCCAATTTTGTAAAACTGAATATAGCAAGAAAATCTTACAGAAAGTTTTTGTCACCAAAAAAATTGGAATTTATGCAAAGATAATGGCAGCAGATGTATCAAATAATAAAAGCCAAGGGGCTGGATATTCAAACTGCGCCCAAAAAGTGTGCAACAGCAGGAGCAAGCTCAAGTCACTTGCGCACATGCGCAATAGACGCGATATTCAAACATGGAGCAAGCCAAATTGCGCAACAAGCTAGCATCTGAATATCGCATAACCTGCGCTATAGCGCAACCAGGAAGGGGAAGCTGAGCAGAGACGATGCGCTATGGCGTAACAAGGGCTGCCCAGCTGAGCAGCCCAGAGGTGCCATAGTGCAAGCAGGGAGCCCCCCAGCAGCAGAGCAATGGAACTGCACAACCAGGGAGGTAGGCAGGGGCCCACCACCCATGCCACAGATGGGCACTGGGACACACTGCAGAACCAACAATGTACCCCCACACCCCAACCACAGCATAACTGGGGGAGGGATGGAACAGCCATCGGACCATGGGGACAAGCAAACAAAGCACAGCTGGGCCATGGTGCCCCAGCAAACCCACCGGCAAGCTAAGACTGCCACACAGGGAGGGCGGACCACCCCATGGCACAGAAGCCCCCCCGTGCACAGCACACCCTGTGCCGTGACCCCAAGACACCCCCCATGAGCAGTGACCACCACTGCGGGAATCCCCATGCATACCTCCACCCCCTTCACTGCCACACTGCAACCTCATGTACCACAGAACCATACAAGCCAGACCCACCATGAGCCACAGCAGCCTGCACAGACATCCACAGTGGTGTGTGGAAGCATGCAGCACACTGGATGCAACACAGTGCAGGGGCAAACACATACCCATACCCATGGGGACACTAACACAGGGACGCAGTAGTGTGGCAGCCAAGTCTCCAGTGTGGGCCCATGAAAACTGTGCACACACAGCCTGCAGTCCCTCATGGCACAGGGGTGACACCCACCCTGTGCATGAACTGTGGCCCTGTACGCCACCAGCAGATGCCTGGATCAAAAGTCACAGACAGTGGTGCACAGCCCCTGCAATACACACAGGCCACAGCATGGAGGTGGGACAGCAACTTCTGGAGGCCATAGTGTCACCTGAGGCAAACATGCACCACACCATTGACAGGAGGCAACCCAGCATGGTGATGGTCACAGTGGATGACCTGCAGGACAGCCACCACTGAGAAGGCAGCAGACCTCACAGGCCACAGACATGCAAGGGTGTCAGCTGCACAGGCCAAGGATGGGTTGACAGGGGCACAATGGACACAGAGCAGGCACCATGGAACACTGCACACAGTAATGCAATGCACAGGGAACAACACACACACCACAAATACTGACTGATGGCCACTCCCACACCAGAGACACTTCCACACACACACACACACACATACCCATGAGTGAACCACCCCAGATGCCATGCACACCACTGCAACTGAGCACCTATAGCCAGCTGCAAATCAGAGACCACCACAGTATTCATATCAAAATAACTGTATTCCAAAATATAACAACAACAACTATTTACAATTATGTACAAACATGGGGTGGAGGGACAGGAACAAGGTGGGGTGGGTAGGCAGGGTGAACATATGGGAGAGAGGCGGGGTGTGAGGGTTGGTCAAAGGGGAGGTTGCTCTCTTCACTGGCGGCCAGCCTGGTCCTCTGCTGCCTGGGGCTGTTGTCTGGGTCACCTCCTCCTCCTCGCCATGCTGCTGCAGATCCCGCAGGATGGCAAGGACTTGCACCACCGCAACAAGGTCCTGGATGGACCGCTGCATTCGCAGGAGTATCTGCACACCTAGGACAAGGGATCAGAGTCAATGGGTGTGACTGTCCATCCCCCTGCAGCCCACCCAGTATGCATGGCAGACAGCCATGTGCCACACTCCTGTGATGGTGTGCACCCACCCACAGTGACCGTGTCCACAAGACATGCCCAACCAGTCAGCAACAGCCATGTGTACCACTGAACACACCCACCGCCCATGTCCAGCACAGCACAACCAAAGCCATACAGTAACATGGCTATGCGGTGAGCAGGCAGTGCCACAGCCATGTGCCCAGTGCACGCATGGACCACCATTGACGCACTCCCAGACATGCAGTGGCACTGGACAGTGCTGACTGTCACATGTCGCATGCATGGCAGTGGTGTCCATGGATGGTGGCAATGCCCTGCCTCCCACCCTGTCGCACAGCATGCAGTAGCAATCATGGTGTCATGGCACTCACCCTCATCGGGATGCTGCTGGCATTGTGGTTGTTCACCGCCACGATCTGGTCCTACAGCCACCACCCTCCGCTGCTGCTCCAAATTCCTCCTCCGCTCGGCCACGCCTATGGGAGACAAAAGGAGAGAAACACAAAGCATATTCCCCCCTCCCCAATGTGTGTGCCCACCCACCCAGCCAGACCCACCCATCCCATACCCTGTAAACACCGCCACAGCCAACCCTAGACCATCCCTCCCCTATGTTCTGTACACATGAGACAGTGTTACCCATATGGACCATACAAGTGCGTAGACGTATCACCCACCTGGACGAGGCACCATGCCCCTCCTGGCACGCGACCGCAGACGTGCCAGTAGCTCTGGCTTCCTCCATCTCAGGTCCCCATACCGGTGCCTGCACTGTTCGGCTGTTCTCCTGTGGCCAGTGGCTGCCTCCAGGTCAGTGGCCACCTCTTCCCAGACCTGGGTCCTGGCCCTGTCCAGTGGCACCTCACCAAAGAGTGGGCCATAGTATGGCTCCACAGTGGCCACAAGGTTGGCCAGTTCAAGAGCATCCCACTGAGGGGCTCTCCTGCATGCCATCTCTAATGCTATAGTAGACAATATGGCGCTCTGCAGTGCAGCAACCCCACGTGGAAGTGCTGCGCGGTACATCGCCGCCATTTCATATCACGCTGTCGGTACAGCGCTGCCATTCCCTATCGCGCTGTCACTGAACAGCATAATAGAGCTGTACACATGCCAGACATACAGCGCCAGGGGGCAAAGGTCGGGCACAAGGTCAGGGGTCAGTGATGCAAGGCCACGCACAGCGCCATCGGACGTCTACAAGTCCTGCGCAAATGGTCACCTGAGTGCCAGTGCCACAGTGGACTATTGCGCAGTTGTGCCACAGCGCCATTTGGTTCCCAGCGCTGTAGCACCACTGGCACAATGGTGGCCATGTCCTGAATTGCTGATCACGCACAGCACATCATCAGTGTGGCAGATGCCTGCGTAAGCCACCTAGGCATGCACAATGTGGTGTACTACACAGTCACGGAAATGCGCCATTGGCTCAGCCGGCTCAACCGTATTGCACAAAGTGCAACGGCGCGATATTCAGCCGACACATGCAAATCATCTGATCAGCCATTCAAAGGCACAGTGGCGCGATTTGCATCTCATTACAGTTGCTCCACTCCTAAATTGCATGCATTGCGCTATAAATGTGCGGCATTGGGCTGCGCTGGCCAGATTCGGTTACTGCAGGTGAGAGGTGGATTGCATGCTGTGTGATGTTCTGGACAATGGTCATGGGATAACGCTGTAGACTGCACAGTGACAGGTGTCAACTTCCACCCATACAGACCGACATGACCGAGCAGAGCCAAGGTGAGGGTGAGGATGGTGGGTGGAGGAGGAGGCCCAACTTCATCACGGCAGAGACAGAGGCCCTCTTCCAGGCCTACCTGGAGGAGGAGCCACTACTGAGTGGATGGCGGGGCACCCCTCAGGCCTGTGTGGCTGCATGGGAGGGGGTAGCTCGGGCAGTGAACCCGCACGGAAGCCACCAGCGCCCGCAGGAATGCAAAAGAAGATGGGACAGACCACAGGAGGGTGAAGGAGAAGGTGGCAGCCCTCAGGGCGGCAAGTGCTGGCACAGGCGGGGGCCAGCCAGCGGTGGCAGAGCTGACCCCGGCTGAGGACTGACTGGCTGCAACAATGCAGCAGAGTGCTATTGAGGGCGTACCAGGAGGTGGATTCCAGACAGGTGGAAGCCCATCACTGTACGGTATGACATGGTGGTGGTGTTGGAGGGGGGAGGTTGTTCACATGCACTCACATGTCCTCACTTTCTGTTACAGATCCTGTTCATCTTTAGGGGACAGTGGTGGTGGGTCCAGGCAGTGAGGAAGACCTGCCGGAGTTGGAGGAGGGTCCATCCACCTCTGTCGCCAGCCAGCATGCACTGCACCAGCATGCACGCCTGACTGCCAACTCTGTTGTCGGTGAGTCAGGTGGGGGGGTGCACAGCCTGTGTCTCAGCAGTCTGGCATGAAGCATGCCAGCACGCTGTGACTGTGCGTCAGTGCCTGCACCATTGATGATGCAAGGACTGCAATGGGCAGTGACATGTGTGTCCCATGACGGACACACAGCAGGCCAGCACATGCCCTGGGCCTAGCTGGTTCCAACGTGTGTGCTAGCATGTGGCACAGTCCCAGACTGTGCCTGTCAGCACCGGTGGGGCAGCACCGGTGGCTGTGCAGGTGTCTGGCACTGTTGCGGCCACAGCAGTTGAACGAGTGGTCCCTGTGGCACAGCAGTTGGAGGGGCAGCTGCAGCAGTCACCCCCCAGGTCTGGGGGTACAGTGTCCAGCGGTGGCACATGCCCACCACCCTTTGATATGCCCATTCCTGGTCCTGGTGAACAGCGCCCACCCTCAAGGGGTGTTGAGCATCAGGACCTTCCACACCCTGGGGGACAGGATGCCGTTGTGGCACAGTACCCATTTGAAGAGCATACCCACCTGCTGTGGGAATCAGTACAGCAGCAAAGGCAGGTTGCAACGTCCATGGAGGCACTGTGCGTGGCTGTGGAGTGGCACAGCAGGGACTGTGCTCTGATCCTTGCAGAGATGGTCCATATGCGGATGGATGTGACCGCCGCCATTGACAGGCAGACCCAGGCATTGGTCGCTGTCGTGGCTGCATTGGTCCCACAAGCAGGTGCCCCTGTACCGCGCACCCCACACAGTACGCTCTCCACTCTCCATTCCCGGCGTCATGCGACACCCAGCCTGTCGATGCTGGGTTCTGCTGTGGGCATCCCGAGCACCCCTGGTGCAAGTATGTTTGGCATACTACAGACCCAAGTACGGACAAGGTCACGATCATGCAGTGGGACCCCTGGTGGTCCATCGGTGCCACCCCATGTGGCCCCTGCTCAGCCTGCCGGTGCTTTTGGGTCACAGCGGAGCCACCCACGCATCTGCGGTGGCCGTGGAACAGTGCAACATGACTGACCTGTCTCCCCAGTGCGGGCCCTGTCTGGTGCTGCCCTGTGTGCAATGTGCATCATGGTGGGCAGTGCACTGGTGGGTGCCCTGCCCATCACGCCGACACACGGACCACCTGCACACCATCCCGACTGCTGTCCACAGGTGCGTGTGCATGATGATGCCTGCATTGTACTGTACACCAAGGTGCAAGGGTGCCCAGCATCTGACATATGTACTTGGACAGTACAGGTGGTGGGTGTGATCTGTGGATCTGTGTGTTTGCCATGTCTGTTCCTGCTCTGCTGTGCACCTGCCCATGTATGCTTTGTGCCTGTGTGTGTGTGTGTGTGTGTGTCCATATGATTGTTCACCCCTCCCTGATGGTGTGTTTGTGTGCCTGGTCCCTTCCACTCCCCTTGCCGTCATGCACCCCTGGTGTGTTACTCTGTGTGCCTGTAGGTTGCGCCAGGACAGTGTTGGTTGCACATGGTCCCTTGACTTACCTGTGTCATGCATAATGCTCCTCCATGATGGTGTCCCGGTGCAGCTGGGCCTGCCGGATCAGTCGGGGGTCCCGCCATCCAATGGGGGGCTGCTCATCACCATCATCACTGGCGCCTCTGGCGTCGCCATCGCTGTCCCCCTCCTCGACCTGAATGGCTATACCACAGTCTTTGGCCATGTTGTGCAGGATACAACAGGCCAGGAATATCCCACAGGCCTTTGAGGGGCTGTACTGTAGGGCACCGCCGGAGGTGTCTTGGCATCGGAAGCGTGCCTTGAGCATCCCAAACACCTGCTCGATGATGTTGCATGTGGCGGCATGCGCCTCATTATAGCGTTGCTGCGATGGGGTCATGGGGTGCCGGTATGGTGTGAGCAGCCAGGGATGGAGTGGGTATCCGCTGTCACCTGTGTGGAGATGGTGGAGATGAGTATCATGTTCAGGTCCATATTGCCAATATCCCTGTGTGCCACTACCATTGCACCTGTGGCATTCCCACCCTTGCCCCACGTTTGCAATCCCTACATGCGTACTCACCCACTAGATGGCCTGTGGGGATGTCCCCACTCTCGAATCGATGGCACAGTGTGGACTGATACCATATGAAGGCATCATGTGCTCCGCCAGGGTGTGTGGCACAGACATTGATTATGCACCCAGTGGCATCACACACCACCTGGCAGTTGACACTGGAATAGCCCTTCCTTTTCCTATATGCAGCCCCATCGGGGCCAGGTGGTGTGCGAATGGCCACATGATTGCAGTCTATGGCCCCTAGCACACCAGGCATACATGCTACCCTGTGGAACTCCTGCATGTTTGCTGTACGCTCTGCCACGGTGCTGGGGAAATAGATGTGTTCCACAGCATGTGGCAGCAGTGCGCTGAGGAATTAGGGGAGGATGCGTGACGTGGCCGACTGTGTGATGCCTGTGGTGTCCCCTGTCAGCCTCTGGAAGGTGCCCGTGGTGAGCAGGCACATGCAGGCTGTCACCTTGGTCTCCACCGACAGAGCGTGACTCCGTTGTGAGGGTGCCTGCATCACATCACTGCACATCTCACAGAGCCGCCTCAGTATTGCCCTGTTCAGGCGGTACCGGCCCACGATCTCTACATCTGTGTACAGCTCAAAGCTGATGTGGGCACGGTACTGCCTGTTGGGGGTGTACCGCCGATGGCCCTTCCACGGCCACGTCCCCCTGCAGCATGCATTCTCACCCCCCTCATTACAGCTTCCATGTGGAAGCTGGCACTGTCCATCTCCCTGACTTGTGACCCCCCCTGGCTGATGTTGCTCTGTTACCCCCTCTGTCCTGACTGCTACCTCCACTGCACCGGGTACCCCCGCTGGCCTCTGCTGCCTATGGCCCACACAACTTCCCTTGCCTGCCCTGTTCTGGACTGTCACTGTATTTCTCTCTCTGTCTGTCTCGCTTGGCATCCCTGTAGTGTTCTTGCACCTCTTACTTGAGCCTTTTTTATTTTGGCTCATTTCCGCTGTGGCGCACCTTCCGGTTGTTCCGCTATTGCGCATTGTGCAAACCTTTGAATATCGCATTGCACTCTTTATGCATGGATCCACCCCCTTCAGTTGTGCATGCCTTCATTTGCATTGCACTGTTGCTCAGCCTGTTTTCAGTGGTGCAACTGCCTCCTGCTGAATATCGCAGAATGGCGCAAATTTGGACTTGCGCATGCACAACCCTATTGCGCATGGCGCAACACTTTTGAATATCCCACCCAAGGACTCTAAGTCATTTTGGCTTATGGTCTCTGTAGGGGTTAATATGTTTTCCCCTTTTCTTTACTATCTATATTCCAGAGGATACATGGGTGATGTGTTTTAAAAAAAAATTAATCTTGTCTGACACCCTCTCAACAACTAGTAGTACTCCCAGATTGGGTGTCCTCCAACATTTATTTGCCTTTAATTTTTACACTTGGTAAAACTGAACAGGAGATATTACAACTGGCCAACAATAAAGCCCTGGGTCCAGACCCTATTCCCTGAGAAATTTATAAAGACCATATGAACTATTGAGTGCCTTTTCTAACCAACTTCCTTAACATCTGTTTAGCAAAACAATTAATTCCTCAGTCATGGACCATAAACATAACCATGCCACTTTATAAAAAAAGATGAGGCAATATTTCATCAAATTATCATCCCAGTAGTCTAGTTGACATCAGTTGTAAAGTTTTTTCTCAGATTCTTCTGAATAAGCTTCAAGAGTGGTTAGATAAATTTAACCCGCTCTCCAACTTCCAAGCAGGATTTCATCATGGTTTCTACACCATTGACAACATTTCTTTGGTAGTCCATCTGCTTGAAAAGTATCATTTATTCAGAAAAATGAAACTTAATACTTTGTTTATTGATTTTACAGCCACATTTGACTGGGTGGTCAGAGAATTCCTCTGGGATATATTACTTGCTCAAGGTATTCACTTAAATCTAATAATTCCTATTTATTTACTGCACTGTAATGCCCTAAGCACAGTAAGATATGACAATAATGGTAATCTAATTGAATATTTCACGACCAGCAAGGGAGTCAAGAAGGCTGTCTTTTGCCCCCCTGCTGTTTAGCATCTATATTGCTTCATTATTAACTTTTGACAGTATTTTACCTTTAGATTCCCCAAAAATTAATAATACCCACATACACATTTTGACTTATTCTGATGATTTTATTCTTTTTTCTCTTTCCCCAGTGAAGCTCCAATGGAAAATAAACCAGATTCGAGTTAAATGTGAAAATCTTTATTTAAAGATTAATCTCAAAAAAACTAAAATAATGATTTTTGGCTCTCATTCACACACCCCTAATTTTTATCTAGGCACCAGCCATATCGATATTGTGTTTTCCTATGTTTACTTGGGAGTTACTTCCACCTCTAATGGTCACTGGAACTCCCATGTCAAGCAGCAAGTAAGTAAGGCAAAGCATGTGGCCAACGCCCTACTACACTTTCATTTTACGTATGGTGGCCTTTCGCTGACTCCAGCTATCACAGCAGGTGAGGCCACAATTGTCCCTATTCTCACATTTGGTTCAGACATATGGCCATCTAAAAATTACCCTAATCTAGAACTACCCTTATCGTATTACTATAAAACTGTATTACAGGTGCCTAGTTGTACATCCGGTTCAAATGTAAGATCAGAACTAGGAAGGATACCAATTTCATGTATATTAAATTTGCACAAGGCTTCTTACTGGTTAAAGATAATAAATAATGTACAAAATAGTATTCCACTATTATGTTTAAATGAAAAATAACAATTACATTCAAATGATTTCTATTCTCCATGGTTGAAGGAATTGATTCAGATTTTTAGAAAGAACTGATTCTGTTCATCTTTGGAAGGATTATCTGCCTGGCATTTCAGTTGCCATGTCGTATAGAACTAGGCTTAAAGCCAACATCTTTTCCTTAGCTCAGGAGTTACAAATGTACCAGATGAGACAACAAAAACAGGCTCCCTGGTTCAGTCATAACAAAACTGATTGATTAATTATGGATTATTTCACATTACCCATTTCCCCACACTTGTGAAAGACAATTACCTGGGCATGGCTGGTCATAGTAACTTCAACATTTTCATATTTTAATCAATATGGTCCTGATGTAGCACTTACAGATCTCAAGTGTCCATGCAAAAATGGTTTTCAGGAAACCCTGTTCCATATTGTCATATAGTGTCCTTTGTATAATATTCACAGAGACTAACATGAAAAAGATATTCTGACTAGATATGACAACACAAATTACAATGTACTATTTATATTAATGCACCCTAGGGAAAATGAGGAAGCTGAAAAAATTGCCTCTTTCATTGCAGCTGTAATTAGCTCTAAAAGGAAAAGATTCCTAGCCTTAAAATCCAGGAGTGGTGACACTGGAAATTAACTCTTGTAACAGAGAGAAACAATATCTTGTATTGTTTATTACTTTTGGCCTGGTACCACAAATGTGTACAGTAACTGTATTTTGAGTATCCACTATAAATTAACTCTTGTAATGGAGAGATACAGTATCTTGCATTGTTTGCAACTTTTGACCTGGTATTATGATGTGTATTTGTATTTTGAGTATCCACTATGAATAGGAAATGCAATGTATGTAATTATTTGGATCACAGCATAGAGTTTGTACATTGAATTTGCTATATGTTTTTAATTGAAACATTATTTTATATTTGTATATTGTTGTAAAGTACATGTCTTTGAAGAACAATAAACTATGTGATTTGATTTGATAGTCTCCCCTACCCCTAGGTCCCTCAGTTTCATTATCAACCTTCCATGTGGCAATGAACTGAAGGCAGTACTAAAGACCAGGTACTGTATATCCATATCTGGCACTTGGGTTAATATCCCAGTACTGACACTGCATTGCAGCATGAGAGGGGTGCTGCACTTCTGAGGTGCTGTCTTTCGGATGAGACGTTAAACCAAGGTCCCACCTGCCTGGACTGGTGATAGTTCAGGTGGATGTTAAAGAACCCATGGCACTTATCGAAAAGAGTAGGGTAATTTCCCCGGTGTCCTGGCCAAATTTCCCTCATTCACTAAAAATACCTCCAATAGCTTAATCTGGTTCAAGGTCAGTTGGCATTCATCTGTATCCCCCTCCCCTGGGTCATGCCTGAAAAATAGGCAGAATTTGTGTAGTGCTCTTACCTGGTCAACAAAAACTAAATAAATAAATATCATGTCCACCACCTAGCCTTTGTCCATTCATGCTCCCCTCTCACCTCTCCCCTGCCCCTCTTGCCCCTCCCCATAGGCACTGGTTTATCTTTCTCTCTGGTGAAAACAGAACAGAAGTACCCATTCAGTACCTCTACTTTTCCCCCATTCTCCTCCACCCACTCATCCACTTTTTGAAGAGAACAATCCCATCTTTCTTGTCCCTTTTCTCACTCATATAGAGAAAAAGGCCTTCTCCCCGGGAGTTTTGTAGCCTAAAGTTTTACACTCAAAAGTGTCAACTGATTTGCACTCTGATGACCAGGTTTTCAAACACAGTACAATAGTGAGTGTGGGGGTAGGCACATTTTAGGGCAAAGCTACATAGTGCAACTTATACTGTAGGGTGTATTATTTAGAGATTCAGCTTGTGGGTTTCCACACAAACAGCTTCCACATAGTCAAGAGTTGGTAGGATTATCTGCTTAGCAATCCTTTTACTAGCATTCTGGGAGACACAGCCATGCCTTTTGTATGGGTCTATGCAAGAAAAAGGACTACCAAACTGTGACATTAGTCTCAATTTCTAAAAGTCATAATATGGTAATTATTATAGGCATTTTTGCATCATGTGTCTCACCTTATAAAAATATAGTATGGTGCAGGATACTCCCATTTTAGCTCCTGAGAAAAAGCTACCACAAAGTTGCATGGGTCACAGGGGACATAAAAGTAGGGCGGCACATGTAACAGAGGACATAAAAGTACCACAGCATGTAATAAGAGAGAGGAAATAGTAGTTCAATTTTTAAAAAGTTTATCATTCAAGATTAAAAGGTCAAATGGGTCATACAACCATACATCTGAAAAAGCATTAAATATTTACAACAAAACAGGAGTTTGATGTAATGCATCAACTAACTATTTTGACTGTAACAACAGACTACACTATTACCATAGACTTAAAAATTTACATATATATTTATATATAAAAAACAAGAGAAATTATGATGCAAGCTGTGGTTATGCACAAAACTGAATACATATGACACACACAAAGAGATTATTCACAAAAAAGTATACATGTAAAAACATAGAAACATAGACATTGACGGCAGATAAGGATGCTTAGCCCACCTAGTCTGCCTAAGTCTGATGTATTAAGTGGTTATTCACAAAAGAGAATATGCGCCACAACAAGTGATTATTCAGAACAGAGAATACATGACACAAGAAGTGGTTATCACAAAAGAGAATACACGATGAAAGAAGTGGTTAACAACACAAAGTGATTGACCCATCTGTACACAACATAGAGACATGCCACCACCTGTCTGTACACAACAGGGAGACATGCCAAGACTCATCTTCAGACATGGAGTCATGCCACCACCCTTTTGCAGACAACATGGAGGCACGCCACCACCTGTCTGTACACAACATGGAGGCTCACCACCACCCTTCTGCAGACAACATGGAGGCACGCCACCACCTGTCTGCACACAACATGGAGGCTCACCACCACCTGTCTGTACACAACATGGAGGCTCACCACCACCCTTCTGCAGACAACATGGAGGCACGCCACCACCTGTCTGCACACAACATGGAGGCTCACCACCACCCTTCTGCAGACAACATGGAGGCACGCCACCACCTGTCTGCACACAACATGGAGGCTCACTACTACCCTTCTGCAGACAACATGGAGGCATGCTACCACATGTCCGCACAAAATATGTTGGCACACCACCACACATCTGCGCACAACATGGAGGTAAACATCTAAATAGCTGATGGAATCTGACAATGAATCAGTAAAGCATGCATTCTGAGTAGGGCATCATCAGTCCATATCACCTGAATAATGGACTGTAAGTGTAAGCCAGACACAACACCTGCATAAAACAGTATAGCTGGTTTTCATAGTCATTTCTTTCTTTTTTTGTAAGCAAATTTCTATAAAGCCACCACACAAGTGCATGTTATGGCTGACCAATATGGACCCGAGAATAATGTGAATTAAAGCACAACAAGCAGCATGGGGAGAGTGCTTTTTAACTTAAAGCACCCCATCAAAAACCAGGACCATAAGGTTTTGTGCTATGATTAACAGTATGCTGTGGATGCCCTGTGATGCAACCAGAAAATCAGAAAGGCACAATAATAAACACTTTTAAAGTGCAACAAAAGTTAATATTGCAGGCAGTGTCAAACACGTTAGTTAATGCAGTAGCACCACCCAAACAACATCTGAATCACAGCACATAAACTAGCAACCCTGACAATCTTGGTTGTTGCCTACTTAGGCATAAAACTCAAATGTGCATAAATAGGTAATTGGTGTATGGGTGTACCAAACACATATGTGCAAAATGAACAACTGTTTATTTGGGGGACAGGCTGAGGACATAGTCACACACAAAATGGTTCTGAAAATATCACCAGCCCAGTACAAACTATTTGTCTGAAAACAATAAATGGCCACATGCGTGTGTTTGGAGATTTTGAAATTTAAACCGTAATAGCAGTTGGCCATTTATTGTTTTCAAACAAATAGTTTGTACTTGGCTGGTGATATTTCCAGAACAATTTTGTGCATGATTATGTCCCCAACCTGTCCCCCAAAATAAACAGTTGAACAGGTTTGTTACCGTGTTCTTTTTATATTTTTTGATGTTGGGTTACAATTTTTTTGTAATGTGAAAACAAAAACATGAACAAAATTCTAATTATTTATTCATTTATGCAGTCATTTATATCTATTTTTTTATCTTGGACAGCACATTGACTGCATAAATGAATAAATAATTAGCATTTTGTTCATGTTTTTGTTTTCACATTACAAAAAATTGTAACCCAACATCAAAAAATATAAAAAGAACACAGTAACAAACCTGTTCAAATTACCAATTCACTGTATAAGTGACAGCAAAAAAAAAAAAAAAGAGAAAATAAGCAATAAGAAAGGAAGGGGAAATTGTTTAACCAGAAAATGTTTAACCAGGCTATTTGTTTAACCAGAAAATGTTTAACCAGGTTATGTTGAAAAAACACCTTTATTGAGCAGGGACAATCTTCTAAAGAAATTGACAGAGCAGTAGAATGTGCAACACATGTACCAAGAGAATAACTATTTCAGTATAAGGAAAGGACAAGTATCAACAGAATACCCTTAGTATTCACATATCCCCTGACCTTGAATGTCTACGTAAGATTATTAAGGACCTCCACCCAATATTTAGTGAGGATGAGACCTCACATTTTATTTTTCAAGAACTACCACTGCTATATTTTAAACAACCACCTAATTTAGCCAACCTGATTATTAGGAGTCAACTTGGACCAGAAAATAATACCATGACACTAAATAGTACATCACTCTGCAATCAACCCAGATGTATGATTTCTGAGCTCATTTCTTCCACTTCAGACTGTGTGGTTACATCACAAAACAGAAAATCAGGGTACAGAGGAATTATACATGTGCATCACAGAAGAGACAAAAATAATGACAAACAGAGATGGTCAGACATTCAGGAACAGAGACAGACTGAGACATACAGCACACATAGTGATTACAGCTCTTGTGTGAAGTTATGCTGTTTGTCTTAGTTTCAGATTCTGATTCTGTTAACATTTTTAAGAAAAAAATACTGAAAAAAAGTTAAAATCAGTACTGTCAGTATGCTGTGGCACACTTATCTGTCCAATGTCATCTTGGGTCCCCTCAACTGAAGAAATCAGTCATTTTCTTCTGCCGTGATTCGGTAGCCATCTGCCATATTATCGCATCCTCCGGGTTGAATAGATGTTCCCAATCTTCCACTCTCCTGTGCTGCATGCACCAACTCCTCAGCTGGCTGCAATAGATCTGGGTGTCCTTGTTGCTGACAGAGTCCTGCTCAGGAATTGTTTCCACTTGTTCGTCCTCATCTGATCCTGGATTCAATGTGTTTAGAGCCTTGCATATTGTTGAGACTATAAGATCGCCCTCTGTCGCTTCATCTGTGTCAGTGTCTATGAAGGACAGGAATTTCTTAACGGTCAGATTTTCAGGCAGGGGAACATCCACAAGGGGATTTGCAGTTGTAAGGAATGCAGTGGCACCCTCTTCTGCTCCCTCCATATGCACACCTTACATGGATTCATCTGCGGTAAAGTAAAATCCACTCTTTCAAAAACAATTGGAAATTGTTGTAGGCTTTACAGCAGCCCATGCCTTGTGAAGCATGTAGATGGCATCCATTAAGTTTAAGTTTACCCGTCTGGCGATCTCTGATGCCAGTGCCGTGGTGCCACTGTCGATGATCCCCACTATGCACTCCAAGAAAAGTGAGCGGTAATGACCCTTTAGATTTCTAATCACCCCCATATCTAGGGGCTGAATTAGACTTGTCATGTTGGGAGAGGAAATGGACTGCAAAGTTACTGAAACTGCCAGCTATGTTTGCAGGGTGGGTGGAGCAGTTGTCCACAAAAAGAATAACTTTGCAGTGCCTCCTATGAAGCTTGCTGTTCCAAGCTTCAAGTCAGTCATAGAAAATTGCACTTGTCATCCAGGCATTTGCTGAGCTTACATACTGGACTGGCAGCGTGGACAGATCTTTGGGCAGGCACCGTGGCCTCTTGCTCTTGCCAATGACTAAAAGTTGCAGTTTCTCTGTGCCTGACATGTTAGCACAGCAGAGAAACATGATACTTAGCCTTTTTTACTCCCACCAAATCCGTATCCTTCTGTATGTGCCCTCGATCCAGATAACCACGAAAAAAAAATGCTGGTTTCATCGGCATTGAATATGTCACTGGGAGCATAATCAGAAATTAAGGAGGGGAGAACTGATTTAATCCATTCGGACACTGACTGCTCATCAGCGTCCAATCTTTCACCCTGCTCTTTTACACAAACAATATTTTGATGGCCTTTCCAGCAAGACAGCCACCCATCTGTAGCCTCAAAATAAACATGAGTTAGATGGGAGGCTAACTCAGAGGCTTTCTTTTTCAGGCCTGTCCCCGAAATACATGCACCCTTGCTGAAGCCATTGGAAAACCACAGGTGAAGTGCTTCATCGACCTGTGTGTCCTTACTGTCACACTTCCTTTTACGCGTTGGGTTGCTGTTTGCATGCCATTCACATAAAAGCTCTGTCTTTTTAAGGCTAATGCCACCGACTTGACTTTTTGATATGTTAAAAAGGGTTGCTTCCTTAGCCATTGAAGCACCAGGTTCTTGCAGTGCTTCCCAAACCTTTACTTTATCTGCCAAAGATAGATCAACTCTTTTGGATGCCATCAGTCAGATAACTGTGCACAGGCACTGTAGCAACAAAGACACAGCCAATGTATGCTACACATTTGGAAAGGCATTTAAACTAAGCAGGTGTTAATTATTTCATTGATGTTCAATTTGGATCGTTTAGAAACTAACTGATCTTCAGTATACAGATGAGATTTTCTCTGCAAACCAGCCAAGAATCATTCCCTATAACAGGCTTACTATGTCCCCTTTAAAGGTAAGAGGGTTCATAGAATTACATAGCCACTTAATTGGTGCCAGGGGAATCGTCCCCTTTAAGCGAACATCCCCATTAAGCCCATCCCAATTAAATGGCTTTGACTGTATACTGTCACATTTTTTAGCTCTGAACATATTGGGATGCATGGTCTCATTAGCTTGAGGGTCTTTGACAGATTAAATTACATTGGGCAAATATTGTAGTGATTGCTGTATATGACAGTATGTTAGGACTCTTTGCTCAGATATATAGTGAATATGTACTTCCTTCTAACTGGTTATCTTCCGCGGGAAGGGGGGGTATTCCATTGTGGTTCTATTCAGATTCCTTGGACTGTTACTGTACATACAGTAATTTGATTACATACTGTCACATTTTTGAACTCTGAACATATTAGGATGAATGATCTTATTTACTTGGGGTCCTTGACAGGTTAAATTCCATTGGATAAATATTGTAGTGACTGGTGTAAATGATGTGTTAGGACTCTTAGCTCACAAACATAGTGAAAATACACTAGTTATCTACCCATGGGGTGATAGGGTTTAATTCCATTGGGTTTTTATTCAGAGTCCAAAGACTGTTCCTGTACATGTAGTAGTTTCATTATATACTGACACATTATTGAACTCTGAACCTATCAGGATACATGGTCTCATTTGTTTGGGAGTCCTTGACAGTTGATTTTTTTTTTAATTTGGCACATATACTGACAATTGATTTTACCTTGTATAAAATCCTGTTACAACACTGAAGGTTTTAAAGTTTATGAAATATAATAACTGATTGAGTGTATAGTTGGAAAATATCTTCAGATATGTTATAAACTGTATAGCGATATGAAACAGTTGCTCACACTAGGCTAACTTTATTTGAAACTCTCTTAATGCCATATATAGGAACTTTCAATTATATCATTTTTTGGTTTTAACATACAACAAGTAGGGTTGCCAACAAAAGGCAACCTGAATTGTCTAGTGGCACTCCAGAGGAAAGGGAGCGGGAAAAGGCAGGAGGGGGAAGGGGTTAAAGGGAAATTGGAGCACACAGGGTGGAGGGGCAGGGCCAGTGAGATCACAAGGTGGGAGGACAAAGCAAAAAGGGGAGGAGACAAGGAAGACATGATGGACAGGGCCAGGTAATGATGCATTCACCTGCAGAGGGAACCTGATTGGATAAGGGCATGGCTAGTAGGGGTCCTCACAAGGGATCCTTAGGGCTATTTAACCCTGGGTTGAAGTTGCCTATTGCTCTTACTGCTGGGATTTTTCATTTTAAGTGGATCTCAGCACAGCATTGGCAAATTTCCTGATTACTTACACCACTGAGTAAGGTATTGCAACTCTGGGGCCTGGGGACTCAGGCCTTGAGGGTTTTCTTTTCTTTTAAATTGGCTGATTTTAGACAAAACAAATGTATAGCCGCTGTTGATTAAGAAAGTTTGCTAGGTATGTTAAAGCAGGCAGACAAATTACAGGCTGTTTTTTTGAGAGGCTTTGTCTTGGCCTGTTGACTGCATGGCTGACCACATGGCAGCCAGCAGAGTCCTTCTATTTATTTAGCTTTTGTTTACCGGGTAAGTACACTAGACAAGTATTATGCCTATTTTTAGGAACGACCCGGGAGAATACAACATGAGGAACAACAGTCAAGGAGACATGCCAAACAGAGTACAGTTTTTTGTCACAGTAAACAAACATGTGGGAAATACATCATTTGACGCTGGAGAAACATATAGTAGTAAGCACATTTCAGATTATACACTCTAGACTAGCTAGTTCAACTGACAGATATGTACAGGTGATCATACATAGGAGTGGAGCATAGCTCAAGGACTGGATTGGTCATAATATAACTTATTACATTGTTGTATACACCCCCTAGGCTAGTTGGATCGCAGGCAGGTATATACAGCTCATCACATTTTTCTAAATATGCACATATTAGACAGAAATAGAAACACTTGGTAGTACAAGTTTCTACCAAGTGACCATTTTGTAAGGGAGGTTTGCTAGATCAAGGTAGAGCCAGTTTTAATACAGAATGGAACTTTTGTGGCTTAAGATATTTATTTCTAAGATTTGTTTTAAAAAAAAAAGATACACTGGAAGATTAGCCACTGCTTGCTAGCTGTTGTAAACAAAAAAACAGGCAATTTAAGAATGTATGGTTAGCTAATTAATATGTTAAAGCAGGCATTTCAGACAGACAAATTATAGGCTGGTTTGATAAGAGGTTTTGTCTTTGCCTGCAGGCCACATGGCCGACCACATGGCATTTAGGGCCTAGTACTCTCGTTCAGGCAGCCAGCAGAATCCTTTTGTAAGGGAGTTTTTGTTAGAGCAAGAGAGAGACAGTTTTTAATACAGAATTAATTTTTCATGGTTTAAAGTATTTATTTCAAAGATTTGTTGGAAAAAAAAAAGAAAAAAGAAAAGATATGCTGGAAGATTGGCCACTGCCTGCTAGCTGTTGTTAAAAAAAAACAAGTGATTTAAGAATTTATGTTTTGCTGATTAATAGGTTAAAGCAGGTATTGGAGACAGACAAATCACAAGCGGGTTTGTGGAGAGCTTTTGTCTTGCCTGGTGGAGACTAGAAAGTAAATTATTTAAAGGATTAATAAAGATAAATAAGAGAATATAGGCTTTGGGGCCTGCTAACCACATGGCACGCCAGGCCCAGTAAAGTATATATGGCATTTGACTGGTTTTAAGAATTGGGTTTGGCAAGAATAATGTTTATTTTCAGCATTTTAAAAGATTCACAATAACAGGCATTAAAAAAAGATAGAATTTGTGGGCATTTATGATGAGCAGTTAGAGGCTGGGAGAGCATATTCAAGCTTGTAGTGACTCATTAGTGGGTTACTACTTGTTGAAAAATGGAGAATTTCTTTTTTCACAGAGTTTGGGAAGGCGTTCTTGGCATGCTGGAATGCTAGCATTTTAAATGGAAAGGCATTTTAGTAGCATTTACGCTTTAAAAAGGAGCTCATGCTAGGCATTTGCTTGGTGTTTTGCATTGAAGCTGAGCAGTGGGATTGTTTGTAGAGGTCGATACTGTTTTAGGATCGGACTTTCGGGTGGTGATGCTAGTGTGCGGACAGTCGGTGAAGCATGTCTAGCCTGGTTTATCCTTTTAATTTAGCCGCAGGATTTATTTTGGAATTTGTAGCGGCTCCCTCTTGTTACTTCTCTACTTGCCTGTGGTTCCACTAGAAAATGGGCAGGTGGGGTGATGGGGCCATGGATCTCTCTCATGTCTGTCAGGAGCTTTAGTACCAGGTTTAATTGGGCCAGTGCAAGGACAGAAGTCCTAGTGCCTGGTGGGGCTTCAGGTTGAATCGGTGTCACACGCAGGTAGTTTTTGAGCTCTGGCCCCTTTGGGCTGTGGGTTTTAGGCACTGATCACATGGAAAGGCCCTGGACTGGTGGCCTAGGCACAGTGTGCCATGGGGCAAGCTTTGGGGGGTTGAGGAAGTGGACAAGTTGCCAAAGGGATGGAGGTGAACAAAAAAAAAAAAAAACAGCAGTGATTTGGGGAGAGCTTGTGCCCACCTCTGCAGCTGTAGATCTGACCCTCCAGATGGTGAGATGCAGATACCCACCTGGGTGCATTGTGGATGGCAGTGAGCCAGTGGCCGATATGAAACCTGGCTGCATTGATGTTGTGTGTGGGGGGGGGGAGAAGGCAATTTGGGATGAACTGATGGAAGGGGAGCACAAACCAGCATGGGGCTGTGTAAAGATTTTTGGAGGGTAAAATTTGGCCTTTGGTGCATTATGCCATGGCCACATTCTGTGGCATCTCACGTCATCATTGTGTGACTCACTGGGGGGGTCCCTTGTGATTTTGGATGGTAGCATCAAACTCTTAGTTTACAGGACACCAGTGGAATAAGCTAAAGTGTTTTATAAAAACTGGTTAAAAGTGCAAAGCAGTAAGCATCCTCAATAGAAGTTTAAACCAGAGTGTTGTAATTTCTCTTTTGTAAGGGGTCCCAAAAGAATACGACTACCTATCTTTTTCAAAGTGGAGGGTGTACTCTAATAAAAAAACCCTGGGGGAATGATGCCTTTGTTTTGTTTTTTATTACATGGGTTAATTTGTCTCCAAAATCGTTTACTAGAGCTCGACCATGGGCAGGGCGTCTGACAACAGGCCACATGATCCGAGGACAATGGAGCACACACAGCAGAGCCGAGCATGGATAGCTGGCACATTGAGAACTTGAGACTGATTTTAGGATGGTGTTTTTTTTGGGGGTAAAGGGAGGTCTGGTAGGAGGGATGAAGGTTTTCTGTAGGAACAAGGCAAGAACTAATCAATAATCAGGGGGCATGGTCCTGGAAGAGAGGCTGCAGGCTTGGCAACTGATCACTGGTAATATAAGGGAATGCTTTGACTGGGGGGATGCACAGGGTGATATGCAGGTCAGACACCACTGTGGCAGGGGTTTAGGTTTAAATTGGGTTACAGAGAGTAACGGGGAAGGCTGGAGCAAGAATGGCCCCCTTCCCCACCACCACACATTGCTTGGGGTCAGGGTAGCGAGTGCCCCACCCCATTCTTGGTATGGATAATAAGAAGTCCAGATTCTTTAGTGCCATAAAAGAGGGTGGGGAGATGTTTTCTGTTCACCCACAGATATGGGGAGAAAACACCCACTAGGGTGGAGAGAGAGAGGGTAATTTCCTGATGTGCATGCTTTTCTCATCTTTCCTTTGTCATTAAGTATTCATTTACAGATCATGGCATCTAAGATGGTAACCCCTCCAGCCTCCAGTGCCCAGCTGAGATTGGAGACAGCCGCACTGATGACCAAGATGACCGAGCTGATAGACAAGGCAGTGAAAAGGGAGGAAGAGAAGGTGACAGAGACAGCCAGCTGGTCCAAGGAGGCTGGAGGTAAGTGGCATAGGCGACCAGCCCCAGACCCAGAGCCTGCTCCTATCCCAAAGTCCACATACTTGGATACCAGTGGGGGTAAGAATACAGGGGAGACTACAGGGGAAGGTAGTTTGAAGGAATATAGGGAAGGGTTATTAGTGGATATGGGGGATAAGGGGCTGGGCACTATGGATTAGATCTGGGAAGAATTTAGGAGTGAAAAATGTGGTAAGGGGAAACCTAAGGTATCAGAGGGAGACACGGCAGGGGAGAGGAAACTTTATGACCCCCCTTCCCGGTTTTCATCATGGGAGACCACATATCACCCTCCATAAAAGATAAGATTTGGAAAGTGGAGCACATGGACATATTTGGCCTTTTAGACAAAAAGACAGGCAAGTAATATGAGCATAAGGAGATGGAAGGAAAATCTGAAATGGCTGTGGCACTAGCAATGGGGAGGACATACATGACAAGAACAATGTGGTGCCATGGGCATCCCTCAGTGTTGCTGTCCTGCTTATCAAGGTGGTACGGGGGCACAGTTGGCAGAAACAGATTCTGAATCCGCATTCTACCTGTTACCCATCTGACCAGAGGATTGGGACTTACTGGGTTTCCAATTTGAGGACTGAGTTTATTTGACATGGCCCTGCCCATGGGGTGCTTGGTAGCCTGATCCACCTATGAGGCAGTTAGCACATGGTTACGGTGGGTGTTCAGGTGCAGATATGGCTACAGCCAGTTAGTACATTACTTGGATGTTTTCTTGCTCATAGGGAAATCCAGGACAGAGGTACAGAGGAGGTTGGGAGATATTCAGGCTTTATGCATAGCAGTCAGTAACCCACTGGTAAAATGGAAGACAGAAGGGACCACTAGGGTGGTTGAGTTCCTGGGATTGAATTTGAATATGATAGAGGAATGTTTTTGGCAGCCTCAAGCCAAAGTGGCAAAACTGAAGGAGCTCATCAGCCAGGTATTTGGTAGGAGAAGGGTGCCATTGGTAGTGATATAGCAACTGCTGGGCCATCTCAATTTCACTTGTATGGCGATCCACCCAGGCAGAGTTTTTCACACAGTGACTAGGCTGGGCCATGAACAATGCAAAGTGGCCACACCATTGGGTTGACATCACAAAGAGGTAAAGCAGGACCTCTTGGTGTGGAAGGATTTTTTGGGGAGTACAATGGAATTACCATTGGCAGGAGGATTGGGTAGACAGCGAGGCTCTGCAGTGATGCACGGATGCAGCAGGCGCATCAGGCGTCATGGTGTACTATGAGGACAGGTGGTTGGTAGAACCATGGCCCACCAGTTGGACAGCTCAGGGTTTACAGAAGGACATTACTTTCCTGGAGAGTGTCCCTATTTGGGTTGCATTGGTGGTATGGGGGAAGGAGATGAGAAAAAGAAAGGTGGTGTTCTGCTGTGACAACAAAAGGGTGATAGAGGTAATTAACAGGCAGACAGGACACACTGAAATGGTGACTAGGGTTGACAGACAACTGGTGCTGCTAGGACTGCGCTAGGACTGCACTTGAACCTTTCCTTCAGGGTGAGGCATGATGAAGAGGTAAAGAATGAGAATGCTGACATCCTTTCACGTTTTCAGTGTGCTGGTTCAAACTGCTGGCCCCTCATGCAGAGCTGGTGAAAACATCAATACTAGAACATGTGTGGGAAATTGGGTAGCAAGAGCCCAAATGTTGTACTGGATTTACTGGTCAGCCAACACTATAAGGGCCTATGAAGGTGCATGGGAAGCCTTCCAAGGGTATTGCTCCAGCATGGCATGGTGGTAAATGCACCAGCCTCGGAAGAACATGTAATGAGATTTATGGTGAATAGATGGGAGAGGGGAATGGCCCACTCTTCCATGGCAGTGCTGCTAGCAGGCAATACGATGAGTCTGCTATTCCAGGGGTTGCTCAGAGCCCAACAGAAGTCAAAAGTATGATGCATGCTTCTGGGGTGGCAGAAGGGGCAAGGCCAGCATACAGACACACAGACCCATAACACATGATATTCTAGAGGCAGTCATGGGGGCGCTGGGAGCCACATCTCACTCAACATCCAAGGTATGTGTTTTTCAGGCAGTATTTGCATTACTGTACAGGGAGGCCTTTTGGGTGGGCAAGTTGGCGACAAAACAAAGGTGACACAGAGGGAGGTTTACAGGGGGAGGACTTTCAATTTTTCAAGGAGGGTCTGCACATTTGGTTGCGATGATCAAAGACAGACCAGATGGGTCAGAGCACCTAGGTGTGCAGCCTACACAGTGTGGAGGGGCAGATCTGTGCAGCAAAAACCAGTGAAAAATATGGGAGTATATGGCTGTTAGGCATGGGCAACTGGTTTCAACATGGGAAAGGTTAAGTGGTAACTTGTTATCAGGTGGGGGCGCTGTTGTAGCCGCAATTGGCATTTAGAGGACATGACCCATCACAGTTCACCACACATTCTTTTATAATTGGAGTTGCTTCAGAATTAGCCCAGGAGGGGTGATCTGTGGAAGAAATAAAGAAGTGGGGCCACTGGCGATTCGACTGTTCCAAGTGCTATATCAGACCTTGAAATGACCTCTTTGTGTTTTTCCTTCTGTCAGCAGGTGATGGGAAGCAATGGGTTATGTGGATCCTGGGACACTCCTATGTCTACTGGGCAGAGAAGCACATGGTGAACAGCCAAAGGGAGAAGGAGTTTGCATGAGGACTCAGAAGCCCACAAGTACAATGGAAAGGGATTTGGGGATTGCGCTGGTCTCAATTGTAACCTGTTTTGGAGGATCTTAAATTGCTTTGATGCAGGCCAGATATATTAGTTAATCACCTTGGGGGCAATGACTTAGGGAAGATGCCACGGGGGGCCCTGTTGAGGGCTGTCATGGCAGATTTTCAGACCATCAAGGTTTGGTGGCTCAGGGTGGAGATTGTGGGTCTGACATTATATTAAGGAGGGTTTGGCATCAGGCTACCAGCACTGGAGCAATTAAAAGAGCTTGGAAATGGCTAAATAGGAGTGTAGCAGTTTGTGTAAAGGGGATGGGGGAGTCGGTGTTTCACACCTGGGCATTAATTTTGACAAGCTGCACCTTTATGGGGGGATGGGGTACATTTATCTGATAGAGGTTTGGCAGCATTTGTACTGGCTCTCGGGCAGGTGGCTGCAGTAAAGCTATGGTAGACTAGCCCTATGGCAAGTGGCTACCCTGCGGCTATGGTAAGAGCTGGATCCCTGCAAGGGGGGGCCCACCATCCATCACAAGCTGGAGGTGGGGGCTGGTGGAAGGGATTAAGAGTGAGGAGGGAAGGCCATAGAAAAGGGGGTGGGGAGATAGACAGGGGATAGGGGAGAGGCTGCATGGGCCAGGGGTAGGCACCTGGACATGTTCTATAGAGGGGGAGGGTAGAATGGCTAAGGGGTCTCCGCTTGAGCATCCAGACCTAGCTAGATGGCAGGGAGAGAAGATTGGTGTTGATGGCAGGGGTTGGATCAGGCATCCAGACCCCGAGAGAAGAAAGTGGTATTCAGTGCAAGATTGAATTGGTATAAAATTGTATGACAATTGTACTTACAGGGAATAAAGTGTGTTCTAAATATGATTGAATTATACTGATGCATGTAAACCTGACAAATCTTACTGTGGTGTGACAAATCTTTTGCCTTTGTGCACCCATTGAGTTTTGGTGTGGACATTCATATCATTTCAGAAGGAGTGCTCATGGGGCAATGTCATATTTTAACATGTACTTAACTGAGAACTGCATACAATGGTTCATTAAGACTGTATTCACTGCATATGCTGAGACATTCAGAATTACATATTGTTGTACATTTTAAATGTATAGGCAACTAGTTACAAACAGGACAGTCTTGTAAACTAGGCCTATTGGCCTAAAGATTTATTTTCCTGTATAAAAATAAAGTTTTTTACTACTACTTACTTATGATAGTTAAGTTTTCTGCTTGGAAGGTTGTTATCTTATTTGGATGACATTTGATCTTGAATCATCTCAGCTAATAGCAAACTGGTGAGGTCTGGTTCAACTGTTTCTAACTTCAGTGATGGTTTAAATGACTATTTTAAACCAATGAGAATTTTTTCTGTTTTTTTTTTTTTTTTTTTATGTATGATCTGGATGTTAATAGCATGTGATTTTGTAAATAACTGTCATAGGATTCAGAGGAAGGACTTCATTAGTCTGAAAGCTTAAGCACTTTGTTCTTTTTGTTATATCTGTGTTGATCCAATAAATGTTATCAAACTATTTGCTTCTGGATCTGTTCTAACAAGGCAAAAACCAAATCTGTATGTCATCATAGAAGATATTGGAATTTGCCGTAGAATATGGCAGTTGCACAACATCAAGAAGAAACTGGCACAGCTAGACAGTGACATCTATTTTTTAACCCAGTGCAAGAGGAACAACATTATCCCTAAAGATCTATTTGGAATTCATTAAAAAACACAGATAATTCTGTGTATGCTGAACAAATCTGTTGTAGAACCTCTGAGAATTTGAAAAATCACAGGATCCTTAGGTCATATGTCAAGAAAGCATTTTTGAACAAACACTTTGATGAAATTGTTACCACACTGGAGAGATTGTCTGGTGAGCCTATTCCAGACTTCTTGCAAGAGATACACATGAACTACCAAAGGACCTAAGAAAAGTCATGCTGATCAAAAAGAGGACGTTAGATACCTTTCAAAGTACTGTACCATACTTCTTAATAGCCATAAAGAACAAAATAGAGTGACTGAAAAACAACACCACACAGATGGGCACCTTTCAGTTGTTAATTTGTTCAATCACACGTTGACCAATGGGGAATTAAGTGTACTTTCAAAATGTCTCACTTTCTGCCCAAAAAACACACTAGATAAAATACAATTTTTTTGGTGAACTGGAGGAATGCTTCTGTAAATTGAGACTTAAAGAATTCTTTCAAGGTAGGGAAGAAATCACATGTAGTGATGACATCACAAACAGTAACAATTCAATGGATAAGAAAAAGAAATCTGATTTTATCCCCCCCCCAAGTAGTAGTAAAAATTTGTATTTAATTGACCAGCAAAAGAATAGGAGACTTGACTGAGGCAAGCTCATTTCCAATGAGGTCCTTAATGCAATCATTCCTAATTACAACATAATTTAAAAAAAAAAAATTACAGAAAGATTACATATATAAATATACATACAGTATAAACTAACATCATAACAATTACTAAATTACAATTAACTATTTAAGATCTATATACTAGATCTACATAGACAGCACAGAACACATTCATTCACATACATGTGCAAACCTTTATCATATTTGATATGTAATATTCAAGGTGGATCAACATTAAACCTTCTGTTAGCTTCAATTCTGAACCATCTTTTTATTCCTCCTATACAAGGGCTAAAATTAATTGGCCTATGGTGAAGTGGAAATTAATTCCATATATAGAGACCCAAATGGAATTAATGCGCTCTACCCTGGTCTGTCCTTCTTCTGGGCAATTCATATTCCTTACCCTCCGCAGAGTGCAGTCCTCCTCTAATCATCCTAACCTAGAGTTCATCAGTAATATAGTCAGGTACCTTACCCCTAACTGAGTTGACCACATAAAACAAAACATGAAAAGACCTATCATTTGGATACATTCAATTCAAAGACTGATATAGCTCACTTCTGTGAGTTCTCTTTAGTACATTCAAAACAAACCTTGCTATTTTATTAAAAAGAACATCTATCTTAGCTAACTGGGTAGAGATTGCCCCCATATAGACTATGTCTCCATAGTACAAAAGTGGTATCGGTGCAGTTGTAACTACATACTTCTTTACCCTTTCATTCATACAATTTCTAATTCTATATCATGCGCCCAAACATCCACTAACTTTCTTAATTATATGTTCTATATGGGTAACCCATCCAAGTGATCTATCTAGGTACATTTCTAAATATCTATAACATTGCACTTGTTCAAGAACAATTTTATCTCTAGTTACTATATAATATATTCAAACCTAGCTCAGAATAGGTTACACTATTCTCTTTAGAGAACAATATAACCTGGGTTTTTTGAGTTCAAAACAAGTTTAGACTCACTATACAATGTATGTAACTCATCAAACACACCCTGCAGAATAGGTTCTATCTGCATTACCGATGTGCCTTCCACATAAATAATGGCATCATTAGCATATAAGTGACATTGTACACCAAAATGGGTTAAAACAAGATCATTCATATACAAATTAAATAATACTGGGCCCAAAATGGATCCATGGGGAACTTCAGAAATAACTGCCCAAAGGCCAGATCCCCAACCATTAATTTATACCATTTGTTGGGAAATGTGCAAGATGGCGGATGAGCTGAGCCAGCCTGAGCACTAGCTCCGTTTTGCTTGTTTAGTTTTATTGTGCTTTTCTATGTTTATTTTACTTTATTTGTTCATTTGTGTGTTTTTCAGACTAGTTTAGGGTTGAAGAAGTGAGTTAGATTAGGGTACGTGACGTTTGCGGTCGCCGTGTATTGAGTACTGAGTCGTGGTTTTGCCAAGTTTGGGTAACGGAGTTCTTCCGGCTTCTCGGTAGCGTATATGCCCTGTCTCCAACCACAGTGTGATAGGCTGTGGTATTGGGGAGCTGTGGGGAGGACTTTTGGTTGCTCCAGTGTTGGAGTGCCTCTGAGTTACGCGAGAGGACTCCATTTTTGGTCGGTGCTGCTCCCTCCCTCCAGGGAGTATTGACGTCTGCCCGACTGCTTACCTGGCCGCAGTGTGGCAGACTGTGGAGTCGGAGAGTAGCAGGGAGGATTTTGCGCCATTCTTTCTGGCTGGATCTGTTGATTTTGTCTCTTCTGAGGGGAAGTCTGGTCTGGGAACTCGACCTGGAGTGTTCAACTGTATTTGGGGATTTTTGAATATCCCAGAAGATCAAGTTGCAGTTAAGGACTCTGCTGAACCATTATTCAAACTACTGTGGTACAGGGGTTCTCTTAATTTGTGCTAGGGAGTGGGGTTAAATTTTGCTGTAGCTTGGGGGATCTGAGCTATGGACCGGCCGGGGAGTTGGCTGGTGGGCTCAGGGTCCTCCTTGTTCCCCAAGGGGTCTACTGATTTGTGGATCCCGGTTGGTGGTTCCTGCTGTTACAGTGAATATTTTGACTCGGCCCCCCAGCACATAGGGTTCTCTTAATGCCTGTCCGTAGTGGATTTTGGGACTTTATAAGTAACTTTGGCATGGTAGGAGTGGCTCAGTGGATGGTTGCTTGTTACTTATAAACTGCAACAACAGGAGATTTGCTTTTGAACTTGTGGGGAGTGCTGTCCACTTATTGGTCTCCGAATGAGTAGGAGTCGCTCTGGGTGCTTCAGGGAGCTGGGGACTAGGCCCTTCTAAGCTGTCTTAGGGTCGGCTGTTTGGGCTGACTTGTGAGACTGCTGTAGCAGCAGGTCGTCGACTGAGTGGGGTATTCTCCCTGAAGAAATATATTCTGCCTCCTGAAGTATTCTGTTGCCTCTGGATAAGTAATTGTCTGAACTGTTGGTTTTGAAGAGCAGCTGTTGGAAGATCTGTTGGACACTTCTGGGCTTCCTTGTTTGTTTTGAACATTTTTGATTTTTTCTGCTGAGAATTTTTTGATTTTATTTGGATTTTATTCACTTTTGGACTGCCTGAGAACCATTCTCTTTGGTTCTTACCAACTCCTGGACTAAGGGTGGTGAGAGTGATGTATATTTATTTATTTTAAAATTGTTTTATTACAAATCTGATTTACTTAATTGATTCCCTGCATGTGAGAGGTGGTAGTGGGAGATTGTATAACATTTCTTGCAGTGTTGCACTGAGAGGTGCTGCATTGTTTAAACACAAATCTGTTAATAACTAGTAGTATATTTTATTGTATTTTAAGATCATTGGATTTTTGGATTTTATATTATTTTTATTACTTTGATTATTTCTGAGTTTGGGGTTTATTTTGGTTTATGTTAGCTTATTTTGTGTTTATCTGCCCTCCCTCAGTGTGAAAGAGTGAGAAGATTGTGTTATTATAGAGTGTGTTATTTATAATCTTGATATTTGTAGGTTTATTTTTGTTGTTTTGTTTAATCAATGATGGTTGGGTATTATTCCCCCACTAGGCTCAGAGAATTACATCCCTTTGAGTGCCCACCATTGTCATCCGACACCTATTTTGGGTGTCGAGCATTGGGCATTCTAAGGAGGCGAGGACGAAGGTGGAAAGCTGGGCCTTGTGGGGAACAGGAAAGGGGGGGAGGATTGGGGTTTTAGGGTCCAGAAGATGTCCTGGGGCAAAATGGGGTCAGGATAGAGGTTGCTCTTATCTTGTCCCCATACCCAAGAGTCCCGAAGAAATCAGACAGGTGCCGAGGTCTTCCTCGACAGCTCATCCTGCCTTGGCTGTGTTGTGCAATGCCAGATCTATAAAAAACAAGACAGCTATTATAGCTGATCTTGCTGGGTCATTTGATCTGGCTTGCATCACTGAGACCTGGCTGGATGAAAATCCTGGCCCTATTTTGGCCTCAGCAACTCCAGCCGGGTTCTCGGTGATACACCGTCCAAGGCTGGATCATAGGGGCGGAGGTGTGGCCATTATGTTTAGATCTGAACTGGGCCTTGTGGATGTGCCATTGGGAAACACCAGATCTTTTGAATATATCCTGGGTGAGGGTGCAGGCTGTGGGATTCTCCTCATCTACCGTCCACCAGGTGACGGACGCGAATTCCTACAGGAGATTGCAGATTTCATTGTCGACCTGGTATTGAGGTTTCCCAGATTAATACTTCTGGGTGACTTCAATGCCTGGGTCAACAATGAACTATCTCATTTTGGTCAAAATCTCCTCCAGTTGATGAATACACTGGGCCTGACACAGGTTGTTACCTCTTCTACCCATATAGGGGGTCATTCATTAGACCTGGTCTTTCTCTTGAGTATGGAGATCACTGACTTGGTGGTGGAACCAGTCAGTTGGTCGGACCATTACACCATAAGGTTCAGTTTCAGGGCCCCCTCTAATAGGTCTGCCCCTATGGAGATGGTCCAGTACCGCCCTTTAAGGGGTGTTGGCACCAATGACCTAATGGCGATGCTGGATCTATCGAGTCTGTCGGGTGATTGCATGAGTCCAGATGGTCTTGTATTAGCCTATAATAAGGCTGTGGGAGATGCTCTGGACAAAATTGCTCCTGTTCGTGTTCGGCCTCTCACCATCCATCCAAGGAGTCCATGGTTTGATGGCTCCTTGAAGGAATTAGGCAAGTAGGCCGAAGGCTGGAGAGAGCTTGCGGAAATCGGGCCTTGATGCTGACAGGCTTAGATTGTTGGCCCATTATGATGGCTACCAATCAGAAATCACTCGTAAGAAGGCAGAATTCCTGTCCAGAGAGATTTCTGCTGCAAAGAATCGACCTGCTCAGCTTTTCCGGACTGTGGACAGACTGTGCAATCCAGTCTGTCTTCAGCCTAGAGAAGCCTTTTCTCAGCTTAGATGCGAGGAGTTTGCTCGCTTCTTTGCAGATAAGGTTGCCGGCATCAGGTCCGGCATCGGTCCGACCTCTCCTACCGGGGACTGTGGTGGTCGACTGGTGGTGTCTTATCCTCGGCCTGTCTGGTTAGATTTTCACTGCCTGGAATTCGTGGACATTGTGAAGATCATCCAAACAATGCGACCAACTAGCTGTAGTTTGGATCCGGGTCCTACACCGCTGTTAGTAGGCTGTGTAGAAGTTATCTACCCAATCCTTGCTGACATTATCTGGAAATCCTTGGAGAGGGGGGTCTTTCCTGACCCCTTAAAGAGGCAGTAGTTCGACCACTCTTAAAAAAATCCTCCTTGGACCCAGACTGTCTAGCTAACTACCAGTCTATCTCTAACCTGCCATTTGTTGGTAAGGTTATTGAAAAGGCTGTTGCATTGCAATTGGATGATCATCTTACTTCTCATAATGTCTATGATACTCTCCAGTCTGGTTTCAGGAAAAGGCATAGTACTGAGACTGCCCTTATTTGGGTATTGAGTGACCTCCTAATGGCCAGAGATCGAAAGGCTTGTACCATTCTGGTCCTTCTTGATCTGTCTGCTGCATTTGACACTGTAGACCATGGGGTGCTATTGGAGTGACTGTGGGTCTTTTGTGGGCTGTCTGGTACAGTCCACAAGTGGTTTTGTTCTTACCTCACTGGCAGGTCTCAGAGAGTTGTCAGCGGAATTTATTCCTCTGATGCTCTCCCTGCCATGTGGGTACCACAGGGCTCCATTTTAGCTCCCATGTTGTTTGCAGTGTATATGCTGCCATTGGGAGAAATCATCAGGTGATACAGTCTGAGTTTTCACTGCTATGCAGATGATACTCAGCTGTACCTGTCCTTTCTCCCCGAACAGAGTGATGCACTCTCTGTACTTAACAACTGCCTGGATGAGATCAGAATTTGGATGAGTTCGAGCTGGTTGAGACTTAATCTAGATAAGACTGAGGTATTGGTTGTGGATGCGGGTCGTCCTGGGGTGGGTTTGGGTGTTGGACGGCCATCAGGTTTATTACTTGGTGACGTACCGCTCTCTACCTCTCGACAGGTGTGAAATCTGGGCGTTATTTTTGATGATGGTCTGACCCTGAAATCTCAGGTGTCAGCTGTTGTTAAAACCTCTTTCTACCATCTGAGGAATATTGCCCGGGTGAAACATCTGATTCCCCGGGAGGACCTTCCAACTTTGGTCCACGCCTTTGTCACTACCCATCTGGACTACTGCAATTCCCTCTACCTAGGGCTACCAGGGGTTGATATCCACCGCCTTCAGCTGGTGCAGAACGCTGCAGCCAGGCTTCTGACTGGGACTCTTAGAACCAGCCACATTATGCCTGTGCTTTGCGAACTGCACTGGCTGCCTGTTCAGTGGTGGATCACCTTTAAGGTTGGTTTACTAACCTTTAAAGCCCTACATGACCAGGGACCCGGTTACCTGAAAGATCTTCTGGTTCCCTATTGCCCCCTCCGCCCCCTCTGTTCCGCCAGTGAGGGATTGCTAGAGATTCCCAGGGTTCGTTTGAAGCTATCGGGATCTTGTGCCTTTGCCTTTTCAGCTCCAACCCTGTGGAATTCTCTACCTCACTGGTTAAGAGAATGCCCAACCGTTGATAGTTTTAAAACTGATTTAAAGACATATCTTTTTACTCTGGCCTATCCTGTCTAGTTATGGTTGTTTTAATGTTTGTATTTTGCTGTTCTATTTATTCCTGTACAGCGCCTTGATTTCAAAAGGCGCTTTATAAATAAACATGACTTGACTTGACTTGACTTGACTTGTTTCCTTCCAAATAGATAAGCATCAAACCACCTAACTACTGTACATTAGTAGATATAGCCAAAGCAAGTAGTCTGGACAGGAGGATGTTGTAGTTTAGGGTATCAAATTCCTTTGATAAATTAACTAAAATTGCCCCCACTGACACCCCCCTGTCCAGAGCATCTGAAATGCCCCAAGTAACTTTCAATAGGGCAGAAGTTGTACCATGCAAAGGTCTAAAACCAGATTGGAATTTATTAATCATGCATCCTTTTTCCAAAAATATCTGAAGTTGTTTAGCTACCAACTGTTTAAACACTTTAGCCACTATCAGTAATAATGAGATGGGTCTATAATTCTCTAAGAAAGCTCTAGAGCCATTTTTAAAAATTGGAATTACCTTAGCTAACTTTAGCTAACTTCCACATTTCAGGAATTTCCCCACATGTGAGTGACATGTTAAAATACTGCCCAAAGGGTAAAAAATAACTGGAGCAGCATATTTCGAAAGAATATTAGGAATCTCATCTAAATCTCCTGCTTTCCTAGTATGTATTCTAAGTAATGCATCTTGTACATCTAAAGCTGATACAAGCTCAAAAACAAACTACTTACCCTTTTCAATCTCAACTTCTGTATCTTTTTTGGGGACTTCTAGTGAAGAAAAATGTATTACACCTTGTGATGAAGTCACTGTGCCCATGGTTGTAAAATAGTCATTAAAACTATCTACCACCTGTAGGCCCAATGGGATTTTCACATTCTCAATCTTAAATTTTCTGGGTAATCTAAACGTTGTTCTCCATTAACCTTTTTTAAAACTTTCCAAAATTCCCTTTCATTGTCAGTCAGATTAGTTGTTAATTCCCTATTATCAAGGCCACTGACTTACTGTGATTAAAATAATGAAATTACATTTCCAAGACTTCAGATTCTGGAATTGCACCAGTGATTGTTACTCTAATTTTCAGATTTTACCCGGATTCTGCTATCATTCTTTTAGAATGTGCATAAATAATCAGAATTAAAGATGGCTTAATATACAGAACATTAAATAAAGACAGTTGAAAATGGTACAGGAAGGAACTAAAAAAAAAACACAAGTTTTGTAGATTTACTGATCTGATATAAAATGCCAGATTCCATGAAATCTTTGTTTTTACCAGTCTTCTGGCAGCCCTAATTCTGGAATTTTACCGGATTTTCCAGTAAAAAATGAAAAACAGTGTCCTTGCCTATTATAATAATCTTGTTTAACTTTTTTAAGTTCATAATTAAAATGATTTTGCAATTGTTTATACTTTTCCCAATCTGTATCATTTTTTGTGGATTTAGCCACCTTCCATGCCCTACCTCGTTGTTTCTTAAATTTAAAAAGGTAAGAATTATACCAGAGAGCATTATTAGACTTTAGTTTCCTAGTTCTAGGTAATGCATGCCTATTACAAATTGTCAAAAAATCATCATAGAACATTACCCAAGCATCATCAACAGTGGAGACCAATTCTAACTTCTCCCAGTTATATTCTTCCAACTCTAGCATACATTTTATGTAATCATAGTTTTTAAATGATCTATATTGAACTAGTTTCTCTTGCTTTCTTGGTTTCTTTTGATTTCTTATGCCATACATCATCTGGTGATCCGAAAAAGAATCTGGGAGAACACCACTAGCCACAAACATCTCTGGATCCGTGGTAAACAATAGGTCCAAAATTGTGAAAGAAATTGGATGTTTAGTATTAATTCTGGTTATATCTGTTGTTAACTGGGTCATACCCAAAACTTTACCTATCTCTACCATACTATGATTAGTCTCTACCGTCTTCTAATCTACATTAAGGTCCCCAATCAAAAGAATCTCGTGGCTATTCAGGTATTCCCCCAGAAAATCCTGCAATGCATGAAACACTTCAAGGCTGGCTTTCGGTGGTCAATACATACCCAGTAATAATAAAGGTTTATTAAAAGGGAAATTAAATAGTAATGGAAGAACTTCAGAACCACACAAATCCTGTTGACTGTTAAGTGTTGACACATTTAGGGAGCTAAGAGCATACAGTAAATAATAACTCCCCCGTTCGATCTTTCCTTCATAAACTATAACCATTTATATGTATCATATTATCCATAATCTTATCATTCCACTATGATTCTGTGACTATAATCACATCTGGATTATATTTAATAGTCCATTCCCTCAGATGTTCAGTCTTTCTTAATAAGCTACAGATGTTAATATGAATCACACACAGCCCTTCTTCCTTCAAAATATTTGCAGTAAGATCAGGTTTCAAGACATCACAGGAATTTAAATTATTTTCAAGATCTAAGTCAGTATAGGGGCCTGGATTAGGATGAATATCCCCATTTATGACTTAACTAATCATTAACACCATTTTACAAAATTTATATAATTGCCCTTTCATTGCTACTTTCTTAAGGTGTTTAATTGTGGGTTGATGCAAATAGATTTGATTTTGTCCCCACCCTGCCAATTATCCTTTAAATATTGTAATCCACTTGGTTAAGTTAATTTCCAAATAATCACTCAACAATCCTGATGAAACTGTGTAGTTACTTAATTGGCTCACCCCAACACATGTGCTTGATGTGTCCCCATGCAACCAGTGGCACCAATACATTTCCATATAATCAATATTACTCATGATACTTCTGGGAGCAAGGGGAAACATACAGCCATTCACATAGAGCAAAATACTGAGTTGGAATGTCAACATTTCTAAATTGAAATACAGGGATTGTACTATGGAACAAAATATTTGTGAAACGCTCCTAATTACCAATATTGGACCACTACACCAAAATGAATGCCCTGTCCCAACTATAATGTCTAAAGTTAAGTTCAAAACATAAATGATCACTTTAACAGTCTTTTAAAAATAGTACTTATACTGTATATAATACAAACAGCTAAACAGCCTAAAACATTTAAAACAAGGCACCACCAGTACATATAGACCAACACTACTAATACTACATTGATGTGCCTCGATTAGAATAACTAATTTGTCCTCAACTTACTTATAACTAATCCAAACACTTTCTGTGTACGAGTGGTGCTTGCACCACTTACTATTGCTCACACTAGCGAGCGTGTGTAGATTTAAACAAAAGCGCTCTCTCCTTTCTGTGACCTCAGTGGTCAGCTCCCCCGAGCCCCCTGCACACTGAGATGTAAAGTCAATGGCAATAACAGTAGAATGACAACAAGGAAATGCACAATCTCTCACTCTGGGCTCCTTGAAGATGATTTTGTTCTGATGCAAATCAGGGACACAGGTCGGGGAGTGCAGCTGGAGACTAGTCAGTAATAGAGCTAGTGGCGCATAGATTTAAACAAAAGTGCCTGCCCCTTTCCGTGACCTCAGTGGGCATAATAAGAAACTAGACAATTACATTCATTGCTTTCAGCAGAGAGTTACTGGTGAGATCCTTAATAGGCAAAAACAGGCCCATTATAACCTCTCTCCATTGGAACATAGGGGTATCCAAACACTGAAATTGAACCACAACATTGTCATAAAAAAGATGATAAAGGCTCTGCAGTGGTGATAGTAAACCAAGAGGACTATACTAATGAAGCCAACAGACAGCTAACTGACCATATCTACTTCAGAGAACTGGAAAGTGACCCCACTATAAACTATAAAAGAGAACTAAAGGACTTAATTAGATAATTTCCAAACCATGTCCAAGACAGACTAACTGACCTCATCCCTGCTGAATCCATGCCAAGGACAGTCTACATGCTGCCTAAAATACATAAACCTAGCAATCTGGGAAGACCCATAGTCTCGGGTAATGGTACCCTGAATGAGGGGATCTCAGGGTTTGTAGAAACCATTTTAAAACCACTGGCTATGGAAAGAGATAGTTACATCCAGGACACTACACACTTCCTGTGTAAAAGTTCTGGTTATAAGGACTTACCACCTGATACAGTACCATTTTAGCCACAATGGAAGTAACATCTCTCTACACTAATATTCCACACACAGATAGCATTTCAGCCTGCCTTAAATACACACATGAGAAAGGACTGGACCAAAACATTGACTCTGAAGTGGTGGGGAAACTTATTGAAATCATTCTGACACATAACAATTTCAGCTTCAATAGTAAACATTATGTTCAAACTATGGAAACAGCAGTGGGCACCAGGATGTCTCCACGGTATGCTAATCTTGTCATGGTGAATTTCAAGAGGATTTTTTAAGGCACCAAACACACAAATCATTCACTTATTTCTGTTACATTGATGATTTGTTTCTAATTTGGACTGGAGGTACTGACACTCTTAAGGATTTTCATCAGGAACACAATAATCTCTATCCTACCATAAAGCTTCTCCTGGAATATTCTGCTTTCAGTGTTAATTTTATGGACACCACTGCCACCATCAAGAATTAAACCTTACATACATGTATTTCTAGGAAGCCAACAGACAGACAGAGATACTTACACAGGAATAGTAAGCACCCAAGCCACACAAAAATATATGTCATACAGTCAAGCACATTGGTATCACTGTATCTGTTTAAGTGAAGAAGACAGAGATACACATTTGGCTATCTTGAAAAACACCTTTATTGAGCAGGGATGCTCTTTAAGAGAAATTGACAGAGCAGTAGAATGTGCAATGCAGGTACTAAGTGAACAACTACTTCAGTATAAGGAAAGGAAAACTACCAACAGAATATCCTTAGTAGTCACATATCATCCTGACCTTGAACTTCTGTGTAAGATTATAAAGGACCTCTAACCAATATTTAGTGAGGATGAGACCCTAAATTGTATTTTTCAAGAACTACCTTTACTATCTTTTAAACAATCACCTAATTTAGCCAACCTGATTATTACGAGTAAACTTGGACCAGAACCGAATACCATGACACTAAATGGCACATGACCCTGTAATCAACACAGATGAAAGACTTGTAAGCTCATTTCCACTTCAGACTGTGTGATTAATCACAAAACAGACAATTCAGGGTATCAGAGAATTATACATGTGCATCACGGAATACTGTTTACTTCATTCAATGCAAGAGATGTCCACAAACAGGGTATGTTGGAGAGATGAGCCAACCTCTCAACACTAGAATGAACTCACACTGACATACTATTAATATGAAGATAACTGAAAAAACAGTGGGGCAATTCTTCTCTCAGCCTAACCACTCAATCTCAGATATGTCAGTAATGGTCTTGAAAGGAAATTTAAAAAGTACACAACAGAGATGGGCTTCTGAGATCAGGATTATTTTATTTCTAAATGTGGTAGAAAATGGCACAAACATTGATTTGGGGTTTATGTCACATTATATAACTTAAACATCCACAGACCTTTAATCAAAGGATGGACATATAATAGGACTTCAGCATGTCTTTGTTTTTGTTTTAATATTTATAGTGTCCCTTTAAGTGGTTATCAACATATTGGTTCCTCACCAAAGAACTCTGTGTATGTGTGTGTGGGGAGGGGGGTATGTGGGTCTGGGGGTTGTTACATTGAGGTAGGTTTATTTTCATGTACATGACATATTGGTCTTACAGTGTGTTAGGACACTTAGTTCACATACATAGTGAATATCAATTTCCTTCTAACTAGTTGTCTTCCCTGGGGGTAGGGTATGGTTAATCCCATTGGGTTTTTATTTAGATTCCTTAGACTGTTACTGTACATACAGTAGTTTTATTATATACTGTCACATTTTTGAACTCTGAACGTATTGGGATGCATGATCCAATTTGCTTGGGGGTTCTCGACAGATTAAATTACACTGGGCAAATATTGTAGTGATTGGTGTAAATGATGGTGTGTTAGGACTCTCGGCTCACATACATATTGCATATATACGTCCTTCTAATTAGTTGTCTTCCCGGGCGGGGGGTATTTCATTGTGGTTCTATTCAGATTCCTTGGACTGTTACTGTATATATAGTATTTTGATTGTATAATATCAGATTTTTGAACTCTGAGCATATTAGGATGCATGGTCTCATTTACTTGGGGGTCCTTGACAGGTTAAATTCCATTGGGTAAATATTGCAGTGATTGGTGCAAATGATGATGTGTTAGGACTCCTAGCTCACATACATAGTGAATATACACTTTCTTCTAACTAGTTATCTGCCCTCGGGATGGTAGGGTTTAATTCCATTGGGTTTTTATTCAGAGTCCTTAGACTGTCTCTGCACATATAGTAGTTTGATTATATACTGACACATTATTGAACTCTGAATATATCAGGTTGCATGGTTTCATTTACTTTGGGGGTCCTCGACAGTTTTTTTTTTTTATTTGGCTCTTATACTGACAATTGATATCATGTGTAAAATCCTGCCACAACACTGAAGGTTTTAAGGTTTATGAAATATAGTAACTGGTTGAGTGCATAGTTGGAAAAGTGTCTCAATATATGTTTTAAACTGTACAGAAGTGTGAAACAGTTGTTCACACTAGTTAACTTTATTTTAAACCCTATTAATACCATATACAGAAAATGTTGGTTATATACTGTAGTTTTGGTTTTTTTAACATAAAATAATGTCACATTTTAACATGTACTTAAGTGAGAATTAAATTCAATGGTTTATTAAGACTGTATTCATTGCAGGTG
The DNA here is from genome assembly GCA_016271365.2 of Neoceratodus forsteri. Taxonomy (NCBI): domain Eukaryota; kingdom Metazoa; phylum Chordata; order Ceratodontiformes; family Ceratodontidae; genus Neoceratodus; species Neoceratodus forsteri. The sequence goes on from CM057449.1 coordinate 1,609,200,355, forward strand.
CTGAGACATTCAGAATTTATGATAGTTGAGCTTTCTGATTGGAAGGTTGTTATTTTATTCAAATGACATTTGACCTTGAAGGCATCTCAGCTAATAGCAAACTGGTGATGTCTGGTTCAACTGTTTCTAACTTCAGTGATGTTTTAAATGAGTATTGTAAATCAAAGATAATTCTTTATGGTTTTTTTATGTATGATCTGAGTGTTAATAGTATGTGATATTCTAAATAACTGTCATAAGCTTCTGAGGAAGGACTTTGTTAGTCCGAAAGCTTAAGCACTTTGTTCTTTTTGTAACATCTATATTGGTCCAATAAAAGGTATCAAACCATTTGCTTCTGGATCTGCTTAACCAGAAAGACAGACTAAGCTGAAACATGTTTGTAGGTGCAACCTAGGAGCACAAGGAAGTTAAGTAACTTGCTCGGGTCACACAGAATTGAAGTGGGGGCTTATGGAATTCAAACCCAGGTCCATATGTTTGAAGTTCAGTGTCTTTAACCATTATGCTATACTGCCTACTAATACCAATAATTGAAATACAACTGGAGCCCTGCATCATCCCATCTGCCAGAAATTAAATCAAACAAAAAGAAAAAGTATAAGATGAAGACAGGCATCCACAGCTCTGCCATAAAAAAAAAGAGGCAAATGTATGCCCATCTTGCAACAAAAGGGAGACATGCATCCAGATGGCTGCAAATAAAATGGAGGGATACATCCACCTGACTGCAAACAAAATGGAGGCACACCTCCACTCAGCTACAAACAAGATGGAGGCACTCCTAACAGGCAGCCCATATGCATTTGGTTCCCCCACAAAAAAAACAACCAACTGTTGACTACACTTTGTTGCATACTCAGTCAAGGGGTATGCCTGAAGGCCTCAAAAGCTACAGAGGCACACTTGAGACTAATTCCCCACAGAAAAACAGCATGCAGCAAAGAACAATCAAGATTTTGTTTGGTGGTGGAGACTCACATGGCCAGCCAGTTCAACCAATTCAAACAATCTACCCCAAAAAGGACCAGACACAGCTAGTTTTCAAACCATTAAAATTCACATGAATGCAAGCAGTTTTCAAACAACAGAAGCACTACTGAAACAGGCAGCCCATGTGCATCTTGTACCCCCCTCCATCCCACCACACAATCAATTGTAGATCTTTGTTACTCGGACAAGGGGTAGGCCCAAAGGCTTCACAAACTTACTGGATGCTACATCATCCCAAAATGGCCAGTAGCACACACATGGACTGCCAGTGGCAAACCTTATATTAATTGCTCATGTCTGCACACCTGTGCCCCCCCATCACACAAGATCACATGGGTTACCTGTGTATGAAGGGCCATGTACAAAGCACAGTCAATACAGTGCACACAAAATACTACAATAAAAATATTAGAATAAATTAAAAGACACATTCATTAACATACTCTGAGCAGAACATGGTATGGCACAGGACAACAAGCACAGGATGACATCTAGTGAGCCTAACAAAGTTAACGTGGTAGGAGGTCCTCAGGCTCATGAACATGGATCAGGTCCCAATGTCAGAAAACATGTCTTATTTTTTTTCTCACTATTTGGGCATCATACATTCAGAAGATGCCCCCATTATCTTATTTGGTTTACTATTTGTGCATCAAACTTTATTTGAAGCCCCACTCCATTACAGAAACACAAGCTACATATACCAGCCATGTGCTCAAACTCAAAGCATGTTGCCATGCAGTGGGGCAAACAAGCTAAGCCAATTCAAGATCAGGAAATGCACCTTGCCAGCATCTGACCTTGCTGAGCACAGTAAAATTATCAAAGGTGCAAAAACGTTACCAGTTGTCCATGAAATAAAAATGGCAAAAATTAACAACAGCACATTATATCCAGCCATCAGTCAAACCTGAACATGTTCCTTCTTCAGCAGTGAGTAGTGCTACTTAACCGATGATCAAGGAGCTTGAGTACATAACTGGGACTCCTCTCAGGGACAGGAAACCTTCCAATTAACCTGGCTAGAAAACAAAAGGACTGGCAACCATGGGACTGTATATTTTAAACATCCACCAAGGTCAGCCCTCTTTTAGCAACTTGGCTGACTCTGAACAGATTACAAAGATGATCACCTAGCCTCCAAGAGAATGGTGCAAGCATCCTGGGGCTGGACATGAAAACCTCATTACTTTTAAGGGCACATATCTTGATCATGCCATGGTGAAGAAAAAAGAGATAAACAGAAACACAGCTAGTGTTTGAAAGCAAATTCCTTCACAAGACCCTTTAGTCACTAGGGCTTAGTGTATCAAGTTTCCAGTAATAAGGTGCAGTTAACAGAGTTGGTCATAAATAAGTATGTTCATGCCATAATCTTTAGAGTCCTCCGAGGTGTGGGAATGATTGCTGAAGCACACAGAACAAGCTTGAGAAATAAACACAGGCGGCTACACTATGTTGTAGAACAATTTATTTTGGGAACAAATTACAATCACTACCATTACAAACAGTTTTTCAACACATCCTTTGCTGTTTCACAACAATTGTGAAATAATGTTTTCTGAGATCCTGCCAGTACCAAGGGCAAGCAGACAGAGAAATAATAAATTCAAAAGAGTAAACAATTGGTTAAGAAGTTGATGCCTGAAAGAAGGTATCACGTGCATTACCACTTGGGAGATGTTTGAAGGAAGAAATGATTTATACGCATTAGATGGTCTCCACCTCAGCAGGAAAAGTTCAAATATGTTGGAAAAAATGTTCTGCAAGCATATTAATCCTGATGGTTTAAACTAGTAAGGTGGGGGAAATGGGGAGGGGGACGCCTTCAGTAAGGAAAGAAACACCAAATAAAATGAAAAAGGCAGACTTACAATTTCTCTTGACCAACGCACAAAGCCTGAATGTCATTAAGAAATTATAGTTAGAACTAATATGAATAGAAAGAGATATCGAAATAGCAGCAGTCACTGAAAGATGGTGGAATGAAAATAACACCTGGAACAGAGACATCAATGGTTACAATTTACTATATAGAGATCGGGAGTAAGAAGAGGAGGGGGCATAGCAATCTATTTTAGAAAGAACACAGTAAGCTATGAAATATCTAATCAAAATGAGAATCAGCTTGAAATACTGCGGTTAGAGATTAACAGGAAGTGACAAGAAACTACCTGTAGACTTGTGTTACCGACCACTGGATTGTAGTGAACATGACCACAGAGAATTAATTAAAAACATAATGGATATGGCCCAGAGCGAAGACATCATTGTCATGAGCAATCGTAATCTTCCAGGTGTTAATTGGGAAAATCTCTCTGTAACTAATAATAGAGAACAATCCTTTCTCAACATGATAATTGAATGTGGACTGCAACAAGGTTCAACCACTTCAGAGTGCCGGCAGCAGTGAGCCCACAGTAATTACGGCTCCAAGTGGGAAAGTTGCCATCCTCTCATTTTGCACCCATATGGGGGCTATGCCCCCCCTTTCTAAGGATACTAACTCCAAGGGGAAGGGTGCAAACCTTGTGGAGAGGGTGGCAAATCCAGCATTTGGTGCCATAATGACCTGGCGCTGTAATGACAGTGCCCTAATGTCCGGAAAGGCTGCACAAGTGGTTAGGAAACCCACTAGATTAAACAATATACTTGATATAGTACTCAAAGACATGACAAACAATGTAGGGGATGTCACAATAAATGGACCCTTGCTGAACAGTGATCATGATATAGTAACATTTATCCAATCTAATAACATAAAAAGAATAAAAGGCATCACAATTGTTAAAAACTATGCAAGAGCAAATTACAGCTCTATCAATAAATATTTGAAAGAGTGGGACTGGAATCATATTTGTAATACAAATGACATTAATACATTCTGGACTGATGTCAAAACTACACTCTTGACCATAGAACATAGATTCATCCCTAATAAGAAAATCTATAACAAAAACGGTAAAGTACCCCATTGGTTCTCTAATAGAATATGAAAGCAGCTAGATAAAAAGAAAAGGGCTTACAAATCAATGAAGAGGGATAACAATGAATATTTTTTTTATTATTATTTATTTGTTCTAGGATTACAAATACCTTTGAGACGAGGCTCTTTTACAAAGGTTCCACGTCATTGGTACAATTGAGACAATCATAAGCAAAGATAACAGTTAATAAAATAAAAAAAAAGCACGTAGTCTTGTAGATGAAAAAAGAACAATAAGGTGAAACTTTGGGGAAGGGAAAGGGAAAGGAGGAGGGTGAAATCAGGGAGACTAAGTGGATGGGAGAAAAGGGGAGGTAGGTTGGGGGGACAGAGAGAGGAGAGGTGGAAGGCAGATAAGAATAGAGGTAGTGCAGTCGGGTGACATTTGTCATGGGCCAGCAGGGGAGATGAAGATGGGGGGGGGGGTGCTGGCAAAGTGCTTGAGTAGATGTGGATCCAAAAGGGCATCTTCAGCTATGGAACCAAAAGACATGTTTAGCCACAACAGTCGCAGAGGTTGGGGGCAGTCAGTGTTAGGCGGAGACGAGTCTTAAACGTGCTGAGCGATAGTGAAGATGAGATGTCGCTGGGAAGACCGTTGTACCAACTAGTGGCCCAGTAAGCAAAGGATCTTTGGCCTTGTGTTGTGCGGTAATGGGGGACTTGCAGAAGCTGAGGTTTCGATCCCCTGGTATGTCGGGTGTGGATTCTCGGTTGTATGAGGGCACAGACTCCAGGGGGGGCAAGGCCCAGCAAGATTTTCTTAGTAGTAATACAAGTTTGGTGTTTTATTCGATTGGCAAGATTCAACCATCCAGTTTGAGAATAGAGGTCACTGGTGTGAGTTAGGCTTTGGGAGCCAGTGACAAGTCGACAGGCCTTGTTGAGGGCGGTGGATACACATTTGAGTGCAGTGGTTGTAGCAGAGCTATAAATTATAATGCCATAATCAATGATAGAAACATAGATTTTGACGGCAGATAAGGACCGCTTGGCCCATCCAGTCTGCCCATTTCCCTACCTAATGGATAAGCTGCAGATCCTAATTAACCAGCAGCCTACTTCTTCCTACCCCCAACCCCTAGAATTGCCTTATGACTGTCCCATGCATGCTTGAATTCCACCACTGTTTTTGACTCCACAACCTCCTTCGGAAGGCCGTTCCATGCATCCACAACCCTCTGTGAAAAATGCTTCCTTAAATTACCTCTGAGCCACCCCTTCTATCTTCAAATTGTGACCCTTGTTCTTGCGCACCTCTTTTTTGAAAGATGCTACCCTCTTGGACTTTGTTGATTCCCTTGAGGTACTTGAAAGTTTCTATCATGTCCCCCCTCTCCCTCCTTTCCTCGAGGCTATACATATTCAGCTCCTTAAGTATCTCTTCATATGTCTTCCAGTGCAGACCCTGCACCATTTTAGTTGCCCTCCTCTGGACAGCCTCCATCCTGTCCATGTCTTTGTGGAGATTGGGTCTCCAGAACTGCACGCTTTACTCCAGATGGGGTCTCACCAACTGTCTGTACAGAGGGATAATAACTTCCTGTTTTCTACTGGTGATGCCTCTCCCTATGCATCCCAGTATCCCCCAGCCCTCCTTGCTGCCCTCTCACATTGCTTGCCTACCTTTAGTTCATCTGATATGACTAACCCCAGGTCCCTTTCCATTTTGTTGTTGTTAGTATCTCACCTCCCATTGTGTACTCTTCCCCTGGGTTTTTGTTTCCCAGGTGCATTACCTTGCACTTCTTAGCATTGAATCTAAGCTGCCATACATTTGACCATTCCTCTAACCTTGCCAACCCTTCTCATCCTTTCCACCCCACCTTGTGCATCAACTCTGTTGCAGATCTTTGTGTCATCTGCAAAGAGACATACTTTTCCTTCCAGTCCCTTTGCAATGCCGCTTATAAAGACATTGAAGAGGACCGGTCCTAATACTGAACCCTGCGGTACCCCACTAGTAACCCCCCTTTCTTCAGAGTGGACTCCATTTACTATTACTCTCTGTGTCCTATTCTCCAGCCAATTCTTTACCCAGGCTATCATCTTGAGACCCACTCCCAGGCTGGCTAACTTGTATATTAATCTTTTGTGTGGGACTGTGTCAAATGCCTTGCTAAAGTCTAGGTAGACCATGTCCACAGCCCCTCCCTGATCTACTACTTTGGTCACCCAGTCAAAGAAATCTATCAGATTTTTCTGGCATGACCTTCCTGCTGTGAATCCATGCTGCCTTGGGTCCTGAGCCCCTCTGGCCTCTAGATACTCAACAATTCTTTCCTTCAGAAGTGATTCCATCATTTTCCCTACCACTGAGGTTAAACTAACAGGTCATAGATACATAGATACATAGACAGTGTCGGCAGATAAGGGCCTATGGCCCACCTAGTCTGCCCATTTGAGCTTGTAAGTTCAGTTTGTTTTCCTAGAAGTCTATTTCCCCTTACCCCTGACCTCTAGAATTCCTTTATGTCTATCCCATGCATTCTTAAATCCCGTGATTGTTTCAGCCCCCACCACTTCCTCTGGCAGGGTGTTCCACTTGTCCACCACCCGTTCTGTGAAGAAATTCTTTCTCATGTTTCCTCTGAATCGTCCTCCCTCCAACTTCATCCCATGCCCTCTAGTCCTGAAACATCTCTTTCGCTTAAAAATAGTGTTTTCCTGCACCCTGTTCCTCTCTGTAAGATACTTGTATGTCTCTATCATATCCCCTCTCTCCCTCCTCTCCTCTAGGGAGTACATGTTCAGTTCCTTCAACCTGTCTTCATAGGACTTGTGATGCAACCCATGCACCATCTTTGTTGCCCTCCTCTGAACCTTCTCTACCCTGTCTATGTCCTTACGTAGGTATGGTCTCCAGAACTGTACACTGTACTCCAGGTGGGGCCTCACTAGTGTCTTGTATAGCGGAATTATGACCTCCCTTTTCCTGCTGGTGATGCCCCTGCCTATACATCCCAGCATCCTATTTGCTTTACCTGATGCCTTGTCACACTGTTTCCTACCTTGAGGTCATCAGAGATGACAACCCCAAGATCCCTTTCCTGCTTGGTGCATGCTATATCCTCACCCCCAACTGATATATTGTGCCAGGGTTTTTGTGCCCCATATGCATTATCTTGCACTTTTGCATTGAATTTCAACTGCCAAACCCTTGACCATTCTTCAAGTTTCTGCAGGTCCCTTCTCATTCTGTCTACACCCTCTGGTGTGTCTACTCTGTTACAGAGCTTTGTGTCATCAGTGAACAGTGAAATTCTGCCTTCTATATCTTGTGCAATGTCACTGATGAAGATGTTGAATAGGACCGGTCCCAGCACTGATCCCTGTGGTACCCCACTGGTCACTCTTCCCTCTGTGGAGTGACAGACATTTACCACCACCCTCTGTGTCCTGCCACCCAGCCAGTTACCTACCCACCACACTACTGTCCTGCCCACACCCATATTCCCCAGTTTGTGTAATAGTCTTCTATGTGGCACAGTGTCAAAGGCCTTGCTGAAGTCCAGATAGGCCATGTCCACTGCCCTCCCTGATCCACCTCCCTAGTCACCCAGTCAAAAAATTCAATGAGGTTGGTCTGACATGACCTCCCCCTGGTGAAACCGTGCTGCCTTGGGTCCTGTAGTCCATTGACAACCAGATGTTCCACCAATCTCCTTCAGTAGTGCTTCCATGATCTTTCCCACTACCGAGGTGAGGCTGACTGGTCTTTAGTTCCCTGCTTCCTCTTTGTTCCCACTTTTGTATAAGGGGACTACATCTGCTGTCCTCCAGTCTTTCGGTACCTCCCCTGTTTCCAGTGATTGGCTGAACAGGATAGTCAGAGGTTCAGCCACCACCTCTCTTAGTTCTTTAAGGACCCTGGGGTGCACCCCATCTGGCCCCATTGCTTTATCAGCTCTTATTACTTCCAGTTATAGATACATAACTTCCAGTTATAGATACAGGTCTGTAGTTTTCTGCTTCTGCCTTGCTCCCACTTTTGTGAAGGGGAATCACATCTGCCCTTCTCCAGTCCTCGAGTACCACCCCATCCTCCCATGATTTGTTAAAGAGGGTAGTCAGTGGTGTCACTAGTTCTACCCTTAGTTCTTTTAGAATTCTGGGAGGAATCCCATCAGGCCCCATTGCTTTGTCCACCTTCAGTTTTAATAGTTCTTTCAAACCCTTTCTTCTGTAAATTGGCTGGTATCAACTTCTGTATCCAGAGTGTTTCTACTGTTTGTTTTAGGTACCTCCCCCACTTCCTTTGTAAATACTGAGCAAAAATATTTGTTTAGTATCTCTGCCTTTTCACAGTCACACTCTGCCCACCCTCCCTCCTCTTTATTAAGCCTCACTAACCCTCCCTTGGTCTTTCTTCGCTCCCTGATGTACCTATAAAAGGTTTTATCCTCCTTCTTAGCTGAGTTGGCTATCTTTTCCTCGGTTTGGGCCTTTGCTGTTCTGACTGCCTTCCCAGCTTCCTTTTGCTTTAACTGATACAGTTCTCTGTCCTGCTCCTTCTGTGATTCCTTGTACTTTCTGAATGCTTTCTTTTTCTCTTGAACCTTCACTGCCACTTTCTTTGAGAACCATAGTAGTTTCTTACATCGTTTCATTTTGTTTATTTGCTTCACACAAAGGCTTGTTACCTCTGTGATGGCAGTTTTTATTTTTCCTCATTGTTCTTCCACCCCTCCTTCCTGCCTATTTGCTAGTGCATTCCTTAGGCACTCACCCATTTTGGCAAAGCCAGTCCTCCTAAAGTCCAGTACTTTTGCCTTTGTATGGCTTGACTCTATTGCTGTGTTTATTGTGAACCATACTGTTCGATGGTCGCTAGTTCCCAGATTGCTACCCACTTCTACATCTGTGATCCTCTCATCTCCTTTTGAGAGAACCAGGTCTAAGATTGCTCCCTCTCGAGTGGGCTCCAATACTAGTTGTCTAAGGCCTGCCCCCTGTAGGGATCTAGAATAATCCCACTCTTTGAAGTGGCTGCTGCAACTGCACTCCAGTTAACATCTGGCATATTCAGATCACCCATCAGCAATATCTCCCCTTTTTCTGCCATTCTAAGTATTCTTTCTATCATTTCCTTGTCCATTTCCTCCCCCTGAGGAGGGGGTCCATATACAACCCCTGTGCAGATTGTGGTGCCATTGCCGGTCTCCAAATTTACCCACAGTGCTTCTTCATCTCCCTGTTTTCCCTTTTATTCTGTTGCTTTGATTCCTTCCCTTATGTAAAGAGCTACTCCTCATCCTTTTTTACCCTCCCTGACCCTCCTGTAGATAGTGTATCCTGGTATGTTTATATCCCAGTCATGGTTTTGTGTGTACCATGTTTCTGTGACTGCCACGATATCCAGATGTTCCTCCTCCATCAAGGCCACTACTTCAGGAAGCTTGTTACTCAGACTATGGGCATTGGTACTCATTGCTCTCCATTTTTTGATGGCTTTACCTTCTTTTGCAGCATCCCCCACTGACCTGTCTACCTGTCTATGATGGATATGATGGAGCTCTGGACAGTGACAGTGAGGGCTTCAGGTGTCAGGTATTTCCTATGATGGAATAACAGGTCTAGCCAGGAGTTAGCGGCTTTGGCGACATGGTCGATGTGGGCAGTGTAGGAGAGGTGAGGGTCAATGGTGATCCCGAGGTAGTTAAAGTTTTTGACTTGTTCCAGTGCGGCACCTTGTCTGGTGATAACAGAGAGTTGGAAGTGCTTATGTTTATTATGGGAGCTGCTGAAGATCATGGCCTTTGTTTTGTTTTTTTTGATTAAGGATCAGTTTGTGCATTGTGAGCCAATTCTCAATGGAGGAGAAGCTGAGTTGGAGATTTTCTTGCAATTTCTTCGGGTCCTGGTGTGTGGCAAGGATTACTGCATCATCAGCATACAGGGTGATATGTTCAGTGCAGGAGTCCGGTAGGGTGTTAAGGAACAGGCTGAAGAGAAGGGGGCCCAGTATTGAACCCTGGGGGACTCCAGAGAAGACAGGTCTGGAATCAGAGTGCACATCTCCAATTTTTACACGCTGGGTGCAGTTTTCAAGATAGCTTTGGAACCAAGAGATTGAATCATTGGAGAGACCAGCATTTTTTAGTTGGCTCAGCAGGAGGGAGTGGTGGACAGTATCGAAGGCTTTGGTCAGGTCAATGAAAATAGCACCAGTTAGTTGTCCATTGTCAAGGGAGCTGTGAATGGAGCTGGTGAATTTGAGTAAGGCAGAGGATGTACTATGACCTTTTCTAAAGCCATGTTGCTGTTTACAGAGAATATTATAATTGTTCAGATGCTCAGTAAGTTGGTCCGCTATTATATGTTCCAGTGCCTTCGATAGGGGAGGCAGAATGGAGATAGGGCGGAAGTTCCCATGGTCAGCCTTATCACCACTTTTGTGAATCGGCGTAACAGTGGCCATTTTCCATTTGTCTGGGAATTGGCTAGAGGAAAGAGAGAGATTAAAGATCTTGGTGAGGGGCCCCAAGTACCTTGTCAAGCGTTAGGGTCAGTAGCTTGAGGTCAAGTGTGTCATTGCTTGTTCTAGATTTGCTGATGGCTCTGGCAATGTAGTTTCGGACTTGATGTTTCTTTAGAGCTTTAAAGTAGAAAGGTGGGTGACAGACGTGGGTGGAGGAGTTGGGGGGATGGGAGTTGACACATCTTGGAAGAAGTCAGAGGGGAGAACACTGTTAAGGTCAATGAAAGTGATGTTAAAAGTGTTTGCAATGGTTTTAGAGTCGAGTGTAGTGTGCCCATTTATGTTGAGTATGTTCAGCGAAGGTTCTGACTGCTTCCCAGTGACATCTTTAATGTTTTTCCAGAAATCCCTCCCATTTCCCCAGTTAGTGAGGGCATTTTTATAGTAGTCAGATTTCTGTTGCTGAATGGATTTGGTGCAGTCATTCCGTGCCCATTTATAATTCTGGATGTTGAGTTGCTTACTGGAGTTTCTAGCCAGTTCCCAGAAGTGGTCCCTGGATTTAAGTTTTTTTAGGAGGTCTCCTGACAGCCAAGGGTTGCTGAGCGATTTAACTTTATGCTTTTTGAGGGGGGAAAATTTATTACAGGCTTCATTAAAAATGTGAATAAATTGCTCCAGTGCAGTATTAGTATCTATTGCCTTGAAGATGGAGGACCAGTCCTGCAGACTGAGGTGCGATTTGAGGTGGGGTAGCTGACCACGGGGTAGGACTCTGCTGGTGATGATTTTTGGAGGGGGCTTAAAGAATTTGTTTGACCAGGTACAGCTGATGGGAGAATGGTCACTGAGTGAGTCAGGGAGGACTGAGGTTTTCATGATCCGAGAGGGGTGATTGGTTAGTATCCAGTCGAGTAGGGTGCAGGTCCCAGTTCTGTAGTTCTTTCTGGTTGCATAGTCAACCATTTGAGTCAGGTTACATGATATAATGGAGTCTTTAAATGACCCACCTTCAGCTGAGAGCCAATTAATGTTAAAGTTACCAAGAAGGATGATTTCGGAGTCCGATGGGTGGGATTTGACAAAGTCAAGAACAGCGGTTAGGCCAGGTCCCTGTTCTTCAGGAGGTATGTAAACAGTGACAACTGTGAGGGCCTTATTGTGGGCACCTAATAGGAGTCTGATGGAAAGAATCTGAGCAGGTGTTGCTGGAAGATTGGAATCAATGGGGCGTCCTCGGAAAGTGTCTTTCACATATAAGGCACACCCTCCACCTCTTTCAGACTTACAATCAACCCAGAAGACATTGTAGCCAGGAAGGGTGATTGCCTGGTAAGGAATCTTTGGGGTGAGCCAAGTTTCAACTACTGACAGAATATCCGGGTTGTGTTGGGTGGTAAAGGCTTGCAGTGCATCAAGCTTAGGAAGTAAACTGCAGATGTTCAGGCACATGATTGAGAGAGTGCCTGCTGGTTTGTTTTGGTTGGAGGTGTTTGGTCTGGGGTTAGGATGAACAGTCCCTGATAGCAGAAGGAGGAGGAGCACAAGTTTCAGGGTGCATTGGTGGAGTTCAGTCAGAGAGAGGTTGTGTTTCTTTTTTGAACAGTAGTATGCCAGGTGGTAATGTCGAAAATGCAGCATTGGAATAGTTGTATACAATGTGGCTAGATGTGCACAAGACTTACACACGAGCAGGGACAGATCAATTTCGGTGGTGTGCCTCCAGGGGGATGATTTGCCCCATTGCCAAATGATGTAAAATAATCAAATCCACAGGAAAATGACCAGTAAACTGTTTGATCTATGGTAACAAGATAAAGGATGTGTTAAATTCCTGGAACACTGGCCTGGGGCATATGCAGGAAGTTAAAACCCTTTGTCGGTGTCTTCCCTTTGTTTAAATAGTTGTGAATGGTTCTCAAAGACATGCAGTTCCCTTTAGCAACAAGGTAGACGGAAATGTGGATTCAGTTTGCACTCCCCAGGTCAGAGCTTCTAGAATTTCTTAGCTGTACTTACTTTGATTGTGATGGCTTCCAAAAAAGTTAATTTATAATGAGAATCCCAATATATGCTGATGATGTTTTCCAGTTTCTTAGTCCAGGAAACTTTCATAGATCACATATCCAAGAATGGTCTAGTTCCTCCAAGCCAAAACACATGAAAATCCACAAAACTAAACTGTTGACAGAGACAAACACAAACACCCAGCCACACAGCCCAAGTAGTGTCCTTTTACATATAATAGAAAGAAAAGCAGGGTTTTTTTGTTAATAGAAAGAAGCACAGAATGGAACTTCAGAACAGTAAAAGATTAATAAAGAGTAAAATATGAAAACTAGAGTTTAAGATCACCTATACAAAAGATGGAGGAAAGTCCTTTTTTGCTTTTGTCAATAACAGGGAATGATAGGTCAGTGGATCCACAAAAAACAGGTGCACCAGAGGTATCAGATCCAAAACAAATGGTAGATATATTTAATAACATAATTTTTTTTGTTCAGTGTATGCCAAAGCTGATCTATTTCATCATGACATTATAGAATCAGAAAATGAGGAAGTTAAAATGCAAAATAATTTGCTGGATAAATATAAAAATATCACTAAAGTAAAACAACAAGTACATAAAATAATTACTGTTAAATCAGCAGGGCCAGACAAATTACACCCACGATTATTAAGGGAGATGGGAGAATGGCTGGCAGTCTCATTAACTGCCCTGTTAGAGTGTCCATTCTTACTGGAAAAGTTCCAGATGATTGGAAATGGGCAACTGTTGTGCCGATGTTTAAAAAGGGAGACAAGACCAACCCATCAAACTATAGGCCCATTGTCCCCAGAAACCCCAGCCAATAATTGATAACAGAAAGCTGTTCTGGATGCCCAGATTAGCAAACACATTTGTTATGTAATTAAATTTGTACAAATCCTCTTGTGATCATCATCATCATCATCATGTCTTCAAACATTTTTACATTTCCACCTTCTCCATGTACCAACTTATTATCCTCTTTTCTATATATATATATATATAAAATCATTAATGCATTATAAATAATTTTCTTTCTTCTCCTTTAATAATCATTTGTCTTCCTTTTCTTTTCTTCCCTCCCCAGCCGTATACCTGGGAACCACCCTCCTTATCTTTTCTTCTCTGGGCACTAGTGTACACTAGTACCCTTCTCCATTCTCTGTATTCTGTGGTCTTCCATGTCTGCCTTTCCCCCATCCCATTTCTCAACCTGCCTCCAGCTCATGAAGGACAGCAGGTCTTGCCCTATCTACCGGGGCCCTTCCTTGCTTCATCCCACAATGCAGTCCTCAATCCCCGAGTTTAATTTATTTATTTATTTAGTTTTTGTTGACCGGGTAAGTGCACTAGACAAATCCTGCCTATTTTCAGGCACGACCCATGGGAGGGGGATACAGATGAATGCCAACTGACCCTGAATCAGATTAAGCTGTTGGTGGTATTTTTAGTGAATGAGGAAAATTCGGCCAGGACACTGGGGAAATTCTTCTACTGCATTACTGTCAGTAGGGGGACCCTTGGCCATCAGCGTTGCGATTGCCAGTCTTCCTGGGATGTTGGAGGAGATGGATGCAGCAAGTACAGGAGAGCAGGCCTCCTCTCCTGTACTGTCGGTGCCAGAGGCTGTTGAGGAAGCTTGTTCAGTGGCTGAAGTTGTTGAACTTAGTATTCTTACTAATTCGAATTCTCCTGTGATGTCTCGTCCTGTGTGCGACTTTGTACTCCCTTCTGGTGGAAGTGGAGCCTGCTTACTTGCTACATGATTCCAATTATTGAAACAAATGGACTTACTTGATCAGGAACTCACTGCTTCTCCTGAGGTTGCTGGGCTCCCTGTTTCGGCTTCTCCTGTTTCCGGTTGGATGACTATTGTGGCTGGACTGGTTGATTGTAATGCACCTCTGAATGCCGTCATTCCGCTGCCTACAACGGAGCTCCCGTCTGTTTCTCGTGCTGGCAGTTTGTCGGGTTCAGTTCCCGAATGCCTACAGCCCCTCTCATCCTGTCTCCCTTCTGAACCTCTACCTCCTGACTGTGCCCATGTAGCTCCTTTACCAGCACCAGGAGCTGCTGCGGGCAGTACAGTGTTTTCTTTCACATCTCGAGTTCAGAGGCCCGGTTGGAGTAAATTGCCAGGAGTTCCCTCTACTACTTTATCAGAAGAGACTTGTGTTTTGCAGCCTGCAGTCTTGCCAGATGGGTCAACTTGGTCTCCCGAATGAGCTTTTACAGAGGCCGGGTTGGGAACAGCTGGAAGGCGGGTCCTGGTCGCCTGATTCACAGGATCCTTCATACATTACCATGCTGAAGAATGCTGCAGCACCAGTGGCCACCACACCTTCCACTCCTATGAGCTCCATCTTGCCCCGGGGTAATGCCTCTTCTCTTTGTGTTATGGACTCTAAAACTGTTATTTGTACTACTGTTGGGGGTATTTCTGAACCTGTTGTTTCTGTATCTACTGTAGGTGTCTCTGTTAGTTCCTCTGGTTCAAGGTGTCCTGCTTCCAGCTCGGCCTTGCCAGCTCAAGCAGCTGTGGTAGACACTGACCCAGAGGTACCGGTTTGCTTGGGTCCACACCCTGTGTTGTTGCATAGTACTGGTGAAAAAACAGGTACA
Organism: Neoceratodus forsteri; assembly: GCA_016271365.2. NCBI lineage: Eukaryota > Metazoa > Chordata > Ceratodontiformes > Ceratodontidae > Neoceratodus > Neoceratodus forsteri. The sequence continues at coordinate 1,609,215,406 of CM057449.1, forward strand.
TTAGTGGGCTTTAAGCTCACTGATTCATTCCAAAATAAGGGTGAACCTGCCCCTAGACGCAATGCTGTGCACTTCTTATATAAAGGGGGGTTGGAAAATCCCCCAGACAGGCTTTATGTTTCAAAAACTTTGCTTAAAGGTTCTATGCATTTTTTTTCCTTGGAAGTTTTTGCCCTGATTAGTTTAGGGAATGCTAACTATGATGTTAGCTTTAAAAATGTCTCTAGTTTGGATCGTTTTTGGGCTCAGTACGCTACTTGTAAAAATTCTCCCATTTGGTCTCCCTTTCATGTTCTTCCTTTGAGCAAACCTACAGTTAAGAATCTTATTATCATTTTTAAAAATGAAGGGGTCAATGTTGAAGACATCTTGTTTTGGCTCAGACAGCATTGTGAGGTTTTGAATAAACCCACTCCTACTTTAGATAGTGAGCAGATTTGGGATGGGGGGTGGAGGGTTCGGGTTAAGTTATTTTCTACCAACTCTGGCCCCAATCACTTGCCTAGTTTTTTTTTTCTTGGGAAGGATAAGGGGTTAATTTTTTATGCAGGGCAGCCCAGATCTTGCTTTAAGTGTGGCTCTAGGGCCCACTTCAGCTCGGCTTGTGTTACACTTAAATGTAGTCATTGTTTGGATTTTGGCCATAATTCTAGTGCTTGCTTGAACCTTTTCAAGTGTAATCTCTGTGAACACACTGGTCATGCTTATGGTCACTGTCCCTGGGCCTCGCATAATCAGGATGATTATCCCTCTCATGAAGGCCTCATTAATCTTGCACAGCAGCAGCAGGCTAAAAAGACTGCTGAGCATAATTTACGATTTGGTCTTGTGGCCTCACCCCCTCCTCAACATAACATTACCCAGGGGACAGGGGATGTGGAGGCCTCTGATTTTGCCCATCAGAATGTGGTTCAGATGCAAGAGCCAGTTAATATCATGGTATCAGAGGGCCCTATTTTGGCGCTTCTGTCTCTACTGAACTTGAGGTAATGCCTCCCCGTCCCCCGCCTTTGCCTCAGACTCAGTCTGTTCTGGAGCCATCTACCTTTATTACTGTTCAGAAAAAAGGACTAGGAAAGGGCTGACTGTTTCTGGTAGGGGTAAGGTTCCTGGATCTCGGTCCTGGACATCTGGTAATACATTTGCTGTTTTGGCTTCTGATGTTACTGATAGGGATTCTGTTGATGATGACACTGATACTTCCTCACTTGTTTCTAATACAGATACGGAAGGAGGTGGGGAAGTAGATCCCAATGCTAAAAGAACTAGACAGTGTCGACGGAGTAAGTCACCTTAACTCTTCCCTATGGATTCCTTATCAGTCCTCTCTTTTAATGTTAATAGTATCAAGGGAGACAGAAAGCTTGGAGGTGTTATGTTATCTTTACAGGATATGCACTGTGACATTACCTGTTTGGTTGATACTAGGTTGAAAACTAATAAGGAACTTCAGCAGGCCTCACGGGTGTGGTCCCATGGCCATTCCTTTTGGTCCTCAGAGGTGGATAAATGTGATGGTGTGGGTATTTTGTTTTCTAATTCTGCCCTTCGAGTGTCTAGACTTGTGGATATTTGTCCTGGTCGAGCATTAATGTTTGACCTTTCCCTCCATACTGAAAGATTTCGGTTAATTGCATTATACACTCCCCAGACTAAAGCACAGCGGTCTGCTCTTTTTCGGTCAGTTCAGCCTTACTTGCATACTTCCAGACTGGTTATTTGGGCTGGGGACTTTAATTGTGGACTTCATTAGACTGATAGAGGACTTCAGACATCTAAACTTTTTAGTGATACCATGACCCTGAAGAATGTACTTTCTACTGCCAAACTTCAGGATGCCTATAGGGTTTTGCACCCTAGGGGCGGGTATACATATTTTCAGGGTGACTGTTATACTAGGATTGATTTTATATTTCTTTCCCATACTCTTACAGTTCTTGACTGTCGGACCATTGGGAGTGAGTTTTCAGACCATGCGGCTCTGAGGGTTTCACTCTCATGGTCTAAGGTTCCCCAGTGTAGAAAGAATAGGTGGAGACTTAATGATTCCATACTTCAAGACCCCAAAATCCCAAAAGTGTGGAGATGGGAATGGGCAGCATGTCTTTCTGTTGCTGATATTTATGAGAATATTCTGGAATGGTGGGAGGACACTAAGGTTAGATGGAGACAGGTTTTACAAAAGAAAGCTGCTGATGCCCATACTAGTTGTTAAAAAAAGTACTTGGCCTTACGTCAACAATTACAGACTTTGATTTCGCTGTCTGATAGTTGTTCTCATGATTATAGCTCACAGATTTCTATTTTGAGTAGCCAGATGCGGGATTTGCAGTACGACAGGGCCAAATCCTTGGGGTATGAAGCACAATTTGGGACTAAATTAGCCAAGGGTGGCTTAGATCCTTTCAAAGAATGTCAGGACTGGGTTGACTCTAGGGTTATTTATCACTTGCTATCTCCCAACGGGGGATCTGGTCAGTTCCCCGGAGTCACTGGTTCAGCTTGTTGAGCATTTTGTTTCAGGCATGTTTGGGACTGAATCTCCCAGTGTAGATGCTGAGGATTTTTTAGCATCATTATCTTTTGCCCCACCTCACTTCTGAGGAATGTGATATGCTGACTGCGGACATCACTGAGGAGGAGGAGGTGTTGCATGCCATCGTCGGCTTAAAAAGGGATTCTGCCCCTGGCTCTGATGGACTCACAGCAGGTTTCTATTCTACTTTTCAAACAGATTTGGTTCCGGCTTTAACTATTTTATTTAATGAAATGTTGTCAAAAGCTACATTTTTGAAATCTATGAAAGAGGCAATTTTGGTCCTTATTCATAAGAAGGGTTTGGTTTCAGATATTAATAATTGGAGACCTTTGAGTCTCCTTAACGTGGACAGCAAGCTTATTGCTAAAATTTTGTTAGCCAGACTTGTTCAGGTAGCTAGACTAATTAGTTCTGCCCAGAAGTGTGGCATCCCAGGTAGATGCCAAACTGATAATCTGAATTTATTACGGGAATTATTCACCTTGGGTGACCAGAATTGCATTAAGGGATGGGTGCTTGGGATCGACCAGGAGAAAGCCTTTCATAGGGTTTCCCACAAATTTTTGTTTTCTGTTTTGGCAGCATTTGGATTCCCTTCTCAATTTATAGGTTGGATTAGAGCCCTTTATCTTAATGCAGTTCTTCTTCCCAATGTTAATGGTTGGTTGGGGTGTCGGGTTTTGGTTAAACGGGGAGTGCATCAGGGTTGCCCTTTGAGTCCCCTTTTATACACTTTTGGAATTGATATTTTGATTAGGGCTGTTCTTAATTGCCCTGGGGTCTTTGGTTTACAAGGGACATCTAACCTCATCCCTGTTAAAATATTAGCTTATGCAGATGATTTGGTCCTGACGGTGGCATCCAACTCAGATGAGCAGGCTTTGATTACTGTTCTTCACCAGTATTCTTTAGTGGCGGGTTCCCAGATTAATTTTTTGAAAAGTATTGGACTTCCCTTAGGAAACCCAACTATTCCCGAGTCGGGGTCCTTTGCTGGAATCTGGCTGTCTTCGGAACCCATTAAGATACTTGGACTTTGGTTTGGGTTGGTTGATTTACAGTTGTTAAACAGGAACACTGCATTGGGGAGGGCTGATAGGCTCTTAGCTGGTTGGCGGCGGCAGCAGATCGGTAAAATGAAACGGGTTTATTTACTCAAAACTTTGATGGTTCCAATTTTTTTGTACCTTTGTTATGCCCCCCCCCATGAAATTATTCACAAAATTGTATAGTGTGTTTTTTCAGGGCCTTTGGGGTTCCCGGCTGAATCCTATTAAACAAGGCTTCACTTATAGACCTCTTGGTGAGGGAGGAGTGGGAATGTTGAATCCTGTGGCTTTCTTCTATAGTATTTTTTTATGTTATAATTTTGATTGGGCTTTGAAACCTGAAGATAAGGGTTGGAAGCCTTTTCTTTGTTCATGGCTTCTGCCTTGCCTCATTCCATGGGAACACAGCAGAAAGAGGTCTTTAGTTAAACTTTCGGGGCCCCCGACCTATGGTTTGGAAGCCGTGAAACTGGCTATGACTTGGGGTTTTACACCTTGTGATTTCTGTAAACAAGGCAAAAAGGCCTTATATGACCAAATTTGGAGACAGGATGCTCAGGATCCTGTCTCATTTCCATCCTGTCCTCCTGATCGCCAGGCATGGATTATGAAGCAACTCTTGAATCCTAGGATACCTCCTTATGTATGGGACATGGTATGGCTCAGTAATTATGGCAGACTTAGTGTTAAAGGTAATCACAAACATAAAATGTTGCATGATAGATATTGTCCTAGGGACTCCTGTTTTTCCATTATTGAAACTCAGGCACATTTATTTCTTGAATGTAACTTTGCATTTGATTTTTTGACCACTATTGCTGCTGCCTGGGCGGAACCTCTTTTTTTCTAAATTGTCATATGCAGATATTATGTTTGGGACTCATTCTGTTTTAAACACTAAATAGCATACAGAAACTATATATATTGTTCTTAGCTTCATACATTATTTTTTATGGCAAGCTAGGTGTTTGCTGGTTTTGCATCAGAAGTGGATCCCTATTGTAGAAATTATACGGAATGTTGGGAATGCAGTATTTGCAGTGAAAAAGTCTGACTTTTCTAGATATTCTAGACTGCAGTTTCACCATTTTTGGTCTAATTGTGATTCATGGACATTGAACTCATTTATTGTACTATTTTTTTGTTCTTTTCTGCTTTTTGCCTTTGTATTGTATTTGTGACAATTTTTCTTGTATGTATGTTGTAACGAAGCCCACTTCTTCACAATAAAATTCCCCTACTCTTTTCGATAAGTGCCATGGGATCTTTAACATCCACCTGAACTTCCACCAATCCAGGCAGATGGGACCTCAGTTTAACATCTCATCCGAAAGGCAGCACCTCAGAAGTGCAGCACCCCTCTCATGCTGCACTACAGTGTCAGTACTGGGATATTAACCCAAGTACCATATGTGGGAACTGAACCCACATTCCTCTGATCTCCTGGCCTCAGAGGTGAGTGTGCTACCTACTGAGCCACTGATACTGACAATGAGTTAAACATGTCATTCCTCAAACCTGAAAGATGAATCCCATCCACCCTGTAAAACTCATCTTTTTCTTCAATTCCCTTCCTAATAACCCCACCATACTTACAAATAATGCTCCCACCCTCTGTTTCATTCTCCTTCTGGCTCTGTCTATTGCCCTGTGGCTGTGGGCATATCTCCAAACCCTTCTGGGCACAATGTCTGACCAGACCAAGGTGACACCAGGCCACCATTGTTTAATTTTTGTAATGTCATGATTTATTTCATAAAAAATGTCCAGCCATGGCCTGGACCCAAGTCATTTCCACCCAGGTGGATGACCAGCATATCCAGCTCGGGATGTGTCTCCCACATCTCTCAGAATGTCAGCAAAAGCTGTGCTCATTTCATGCATCTGATTCCTCTCCTTGTCAGCTTACACTGCCTAGGATTCTGATGTTTCTGACAACCACCCAACCTCCTCGCTGCTCTCCTCTCTGCTCAGAATATGAATCAGTGCCTGCAAATCCAACACTTTAAGCTTCTTTTGGACCCTGTTGACAACAAAATAATCATGAGAATGAATCAGATTCCATCCCCTCCCCCTATTATCTCCCTCATGCTCCCCCATATTTTTATACTTATATCTGTAAAAGAGAACAGAAACAAGGTTAAAACACCAGTCTTGTAAAGGTCTCACATACTGTATCTTTTAAAACAGTTTGAGGCCCAATGGCCAAGTGTCTTCAACTCCTCTTGTGATCCCCCTTTTACTGCGGCTACTGAGGCTGCCCCAATATGAAAAGAGTGGGAAGAAAATTTTTTAGGATCCTCCCCTACGAATTCAATGCCCTTCTTATGTCTGCTTGTATGCATGTGCAAGAAACATAGTGCTATCATCCGAAATGCAGTGCCGTACAGTTGAAAGGGAGAGAGACGCTTCAGTAAGCATGACAAGATAACTGAAGTGCGTTCTCTCCCTTTCAACTGTACGGCACTGCATTTCAGATGATCTGAAGCATGCTCTCTCCCCACCCCCCAAGCGGCCTTCCAGGTGCCACGCTGAGAGCCCATCACAGTATGGCAAAAACTGTTATGGCCGAAGAGGGTGCCCGATCCCCCATCAGCTCCACAGACCCCCCCAATAGCCTTCCAACTGCCACACTGGGAGCCCACCCCAGCGTGACAAAAATTGTTATGGCTGACGGGGGTGCCCAATCCACCATCAGCTCCATGCCCCCCAAACAGCCTTCTAGCTGCCAGGCTGGGAGCACACCCCAGCATGGCAAACATCCTGTGTCGTCATGCTGTTAAAAAAAAACTGAAAACAAAAAAAGGTCCCTCACGGTCTACTTGCCCCCCTCCCCCCCCTGTGCCCACCCTCTGTGCACCCTGCCTCCCCACACACACCCTCACCCCATACTTACCTCTGGAGTCTGGCGCGATGATCTTTGGTGGACTGGGAACACATCTGCACTCTTCAAAGCTAACCGTGAACTGAGGAAATGCCGGTAAACTGTATAATGGAATAAATAGGGTTTTTTCAACCTTGATGCTTATCTCAGGCATTATTTGGAATTTTGGCACCAAATTTTCAACATAGGGTTTTTGGGACCCCTCCTCATGAACACTATTACTGTCATGGCATTAATCGGCACCGAAAGGTGATTTCGTGGTCGCTGCACGGAATCACCTCACGGGCCTGATTAATGGAATGACAGTGCCAGTGTGTTCATGAGGTGGGATCTCAAAAAGCCTATATTGCAAATTTGGTGAAAAAAGTCCTAAAAATACTGTTTTACGAGCGTGCATTGTGCAGTTCCTACGCACGCTCGTAAGTTCACAAATTTGTAATACTTGCACTCCAGATCTGCAACACTGTCATTTTACCACACCTCCTTATAAGCAGTACAGCTGTCATTTTTCACATGTCAGCCAAAATGTGTTTTCGCACATGTAGCGTACAATGGTGCTGTTGGTGTGCGAAAGCAATGTTTGGGACAGATTAAGAAAATCACAGTTACACTGTTCATGAGCAGAGGTCTTAAAATGGCTATGTTGAAATTTTGGTGCAAAAATTCCTAAAAATGACTGTTTTACGAGTGTTCATTGAGCATTTCCTATGCACACTCACAAGTTTGCAAATTTCTAATACTTGCACACCAGATTTTCAACATTGGTTGAATTGAATTGCCATTTTACTATACCTCCTTATGAGCAGTACAGCTGTCATTTTTCACATCTCTCCCGAAATGTGTTTCTGCTCATGTAGCACACAATGGCGCAGTCGGTGTGTGAAATCAATGTTTGGGACAGATTAAGAAAATCACAGTGACACTGTTCACGAGCAGAGGTCTTAAAATGGTTATGTTAAAAAATTCATACAAATGACTGTGTTATGAGCATGCATTGCGCAGTTTCCATGCACCCTTGTAAGTTCACAAATTTGTACTATTTTCAGTCCAGATTTTCAACACTGGCATTTTTCCACAGCTCCTTATGAACAGTACAGCTGTCATTTTTCACACCCTGCCTGAAAGGTGTTTTTGCACTTCTGGCACAGAACTGCGTGGTCACTGTGGGACATCATTGTTCGGGACAGATTAAGAAAATGACAGTGACACTGTTCATGAGCAGAGGTGTCAAAATTCCTGTGTTGACAATCTGCTGCAAAAAATCTCCAAACTAATTACATTACAGGTGTGCGTTGCACAGTTTCAGCGCACGCTCATGACTTTTTTTTTTTATATTTCCCTCCAGATTTTCAACATTGCCATTTTTTACACCTCCCCATGAACAGTACAGCTGTCATTTTTCACATCCTCTTCGAAATATGTTTTTGCACCTGTGGTGCCAAATGGCATAGTCGCTGTGCAAAATCAGCTTTCGGCTAACAAACTGATATTGCCACTGTTAATGACGTGGGGGGTCACAAAAAAAACATATTGAAAATTTGGAGTGAAAATACCAATGAACACCTGGGGCATTAGGGTTTCTGACCATAACACCCCACCCTGTAGAGGCTGACAGGCATCAGGGGTGTGACTTGGGATTGCCGCCTATAACGCTCATGCCATTCCACCCCCACCCACACCCTGCAGCCACTGACAGGCATCAAGGTGTGCCTTGGACTCTTTGGCCCCAAAGTTCACCCTGTTCTCCTATACTGCACCCATCTCACTGTATTTCCTTATGGAATGGTGTGAGCACAAACCCCAAAGACCCCAAGGCACACTGTGATACATGTCGGTGTTTTCAGGGTAGGGTGTGGTGAAATGGTGTGGCCACTATGCCTGATGACCCAAAGACACATCCCGATGTCTGTCAGTCTCTGCAGGGTGGTGGTGGGGTTGGCTACAGTTTAATACTTCACTGCCATTCCCATTATGCATCTCTCTAACGCCTACACTACCAATGCCAATGCCAGCAAGCAAACATTCGGCATTGACAAATGCTTGTTTAATACTGCAACAATTTGAATGCTTGTGACTGCTTTTCCATCCCCGTGTTTAAACAGGAAACCAAACCTTGCCCTCTGCACTGTGATGTATGCCTACAGTGCTTGAGTCAGACAAATGTTTGGGTTCTGGTGCTGTCTTAATACAAAATTGGCCACTTGTACTGTCTGAGCCATCTTTCACTTTCTCACTAGCATCTCATCTGCCCCCCTTGCCCCACGTCACATTTTCCCAGTGGAAGTCCCTTAAGCTGTCCCCTTTGCTGTACCCCACTACCTTGCTTGTTCTAAAAGCTCCATGCCACATTGCTGAATATATTGAGGCAAACAAAATGCCTCGTCCTTTGATCCGCACACTTGAGGCATGGCCTTTAACAAGTTCTCTAACATTGTTTCAGAAATTGGCCTCCATGTATCCCCTGACTTCCCTTGTAGGTGTAGCCACTCCTGCATCATTATTTTTACCAGAATGCTTTTAGTGGGATCCTCCCATCCCATGATGTTACAAATTAAGCTGATGGTAGACAAATGCACCCCCCATTGTCGCATGGACTATCCCCTTCTGCCACCCATGTATTACAAATTTTCCAACTTACTCTTCTGTTACTGCCCCACTTTTCTCCCTCTTTTTTCCCTCTCTGAAGGCCAGAAAAACTCACCAAGACCCCTAGTAAGCCTTTAAGGTCCAAGGTGACCAGGATTTATGGAACAGCAACTCAGCTCCCTCCAGCCAATCACCCAAAATGAATGCGGGTACTGGTGTCCTCTGCACCTCTGCCTGTGGAGATATGGCCTGGGAGAGGCTGTCAGCTATGTCATTCTGTTCCACCTTAATATGCCTAGCCCTAACATGTTATGCCTAAGCCTCTGCAGCACCAGTTGCTGTAGTACTCTCATGACCACCTCTGACATGGCTGTCCCTTTGTTCAGCACCTCTACTACTGCCCTATTGTCACACCAGAAAGTGACTTTCTGGTACTTTAGCTCCTCCTCCCATAGCAGTGTGCTAACCCAAAGAGGTAGAATCTCAAGCAGGGTGATGTCCTTACTTAAATCTGATGCCTTCCAATCATCCGGCCATGCCTCCAAAAACCGCTTTTCCCTACAGTAAGCCCCCATACCTAACCCCCTGGCTGTATCTATATATAAATCCAGGTCTGTGTTAAACAACCAGTCATCTTGCCAAATGGTTATCCCATTAAAATCTCTAAAAAATGTTTTCCATATCTCTAAATTGGCCCCATTATCCTTGAATATGTCTGCCCATTGATGTGGTTTAATGGCCCTTGTGTCACCCTGGCCAGTCATCGTGTAAATGCCTGCCCTGGTCCTATTGCCCTGCAGGCAAAATTTAGGTGCCTCATAAGTTGCTGCACCTGCAGCAACTGTATTCACCATCTCCTCCCAGTGGCTTGTAGCAGATGTCTCAACCTGACCACTTTTGCACCTGCAAACAAAATAATTCTGCTTCCACATCTATTTATATGCCCAGAAATTCTAAGCACTAGCTAGGCCCCTCTATCTTGTCAGGGGCTAAAAGAACCCCTAGCTACCAGCAGAGGTCCTGATAACACAACAACATGTGCTTAGTCTCCTCCATACCCTTACCTGTAAGTAGAAAATAGTCTAGTTAGTGAATTATTGTTTTATACCTGTACCTGTGTTGGAAAGCCCATTGGAGCCAGCTGCTGAAAAACTCAAACATTGCACAGGCAATCGAGCAACCCATAAGCATGGCCTTGTCAAAGTAATAGTCCTCCCCTATCTTAAAGCCCAGTAAATCCCAATCCTCAGGGTGGATTAGTAACAGCATGAATGCAGCTTCTATGTCTGTCTTTGCCTGCCATGCTCCACAGGTCGCCCTCATGAGTTGCATTGCCTCCTCTATGGTGGTATAAGTAACCTTACTGTCTTCTTCCATTATATGGTAATTTACTGGTCTCACCTTTGGGAATGGACAGGTGGTGTATCATGTGGAATTCCCCCAGTTGCTTCTTTGGGACCAGTCCCAGTGGGGACACCCTAAGGTTCTGTAAAGGAGCCTCCTTTAATGGTCCTTCCACTCTCCCCACTAATAACTCCTTTATATTCTGCTTGAATAATTCCCCTTTCTTTTTACAGATTCCAGATTCTTTGCCATCCTGCCTAGCCAAGGTCCCTTTAACTGTAATTTAAATCCCTCTCTGAGACCATCTGTTAGTGTCTTGGCTGCTGCCCTATCAGGAAAATCCCTTACCCATTCCTCCAAAACATTTAATCTTATAGGGGTTACTGTCAAACCATAGCTCTTGACAGCTAGGTGACTGTTCATATTCAGCACCTACTACTGACTGTAGCCGTGTCCACCTCTGTACCCCCTCTCCTTGTGACCTCTACCCCACTGCTGTCCTCTGTATCCTCCCTGTCCACCTCGAAAGGACTGATTGTTCTGTGTGCTGGCTGCTCCCCCAGTGCCAGCATTGAACCAATTTGTTCTACATTTGGAGGCTGGGTGATTGCCCCTGCATTTCGAACAAGAATGCCTGAAATGACAATGTAGGCATGATCAAAATGCCCTGTTATACCCCCGGCAGCATTTTTGTACCAAACTCAGTTTTTTACCCCCTTCCCAACATTGTTCCCATTGCTTATCAAACAATCTAACCACATGTCAGACTGCTGTGTATCCCATCTAACATCCCCAAACATTGCCATTCACTGATGAAACTGCTCGTCATATTGCAACCAATTATTACTGCCCCTCAGCTTGACCTTTCTTATTAAAAAGTAGGTGAGCAACAGAATTGCTGACTTCAGTTTCTTCTCAATTACTATTGTGAGTAACTTGTAAATCCCATTAACCATGAATCCCACATCTTACCCTTGTTAGCCTTGCCCTCTTTCCCTTTTCCCAGCAATACCACCACTGCCACCGTGTCCAACTTTACTATGCTTTCTTTTTCATCATATTTTGTAACAGCTTCTTTACTTACCAGTGCAACTATATCAACAAGCTCTCCCTTCCAAATGTTCTCTTTTGTGGCCAAAGGCACATGCTCCCCTATTCACATGCCCGTTGACCCTATCTCCCTCGTGCCCATGCCTTTCCCAGTGTTGGCCCCTGATCTGTCTTAACTTCCTCCTTCTTACCTTTCTTAATCTCTGCCAGTGCCTTCTTGAACTGCCCTTCCCCATCATCCCCCATAACACCAAGCATTTGCTCCACATATTCTTTAATACTACTGCCTATGTTGGGGGTTTCATTACCTGCTTTTGGGGCTGGATTTGGAACCAGGACCGGTTCTGGTGGAGCAGGTTCAGTTGGCAGGCTAACATCTGGTGTTGTTGGAGGTGCAGATTGACCTGACGGCAGCAGAGGGTCTACTGGGTTGTCTGGTAGGGGGGAAACATGGCCAGGCAATGGCTGGAGACCAGGGCTGGTGATCAGCAGTGACATGTGAGCCAGTGCTGGAGGCAGTGGCACTGGCACCACAGGGTCCTGGGTGCGAGGGGGGGGCTGTGCTTCTCGGTTGTCTCTTATTGCCCTTATCCTTCTTCCCCTTCTCTGCCTTCCACTTTTCCCCATGCCCAGTCTCCAAATCCTCCACCAATACCCAGATTTTGTTGGCTTTATCTGCGAGATCCACAATGGCCTTACAGGCATCGGCCTTGGTCATCTTGTTCTTCCTAGGAGCTATCCTGAAACTCTAGTTGTAGTGGTGCTGTAACACAAATGTAACAAGGTTACCCATTTTAGGACCAAAAACCATAATTCCTATGCAGGGCCTATAAGCATCAATACCCCTTTTATTCCAGCACCTCCGGTTATCCAATTATCCTGGTATGCCCTGATTTGAGTCACTTGCTTTTAAATTATGCTATCATCAACATCTAGCTCCTATCTTCCATAATTTCTTTAACTATTATTATTATGGTGATAAACTTATTGATGCATTATTCCTGTGCCCTGGAGCACCCCCTTTCCAACTCATGCGGGTATAGGCTTTTATTTATAAGAGCAGGTTTATAATTGTCTCCACACTGCATGTTGCTGCACCCCTCCATTTGATCCCCCAATGGTATCAGCCTCTTTTCATTTCCAGTTTTCCATTCTCATCGTTATTATGTATACTGTTTTGAAATGACAGTCACCTGTTTCTTGCCCTAAAATGGTGAACCACCTCAGCCTTGCATCCTGACTCTAAAATGGCCACCGAGGCCTGTTGCAAAATGCTGCTGCCCCGCTGTAGCTTGAGAAACAAATTTAAAATTGGATGCAACATGCAGTTTGCAGCAAAACTATATAGTAAAATACAGTATGTGTATATCCATCCGAGACTGCCCCACTGAGTGTATATGTGCAGCTTCTTACCCCCAGAAACACTTTTTCATACAGCAAGAGGTGAGTCCTCATTGCTCTCTTTTTTTAAAAAAAAAGACTCAAATATACCCCATAGTCATTCAGTTAATAAGTTGACTGTTCCCAGTCCAGCACACTAATTAATACCTCCTGCTCTATGTGCAACTCCGTGTCTTGAGTTATCCACTCTTACTCCTGTTTTTTACTATTTATTGTCCCTCTTATCTTTGGCTTGTTGTTTTGTATTTTTGTGCTTTGAATTCAGCAAATTTGGCTTTTAACATACCAGGTGCCCCCAGCCACGTAGACCCCTATACCAGCTCGGTTGGAGAGCGGCACTCATGTGATGCCACATGGCTCGGCCTGGCCCCTGGCATCATGTTTTCTGGTCTTCGGCCCCTGGCCCAGATTTTGGCTGAATCCCCAGTAAAATTTAAAAACCACATCAATAACCTTTAAATACTTTCCTTTTGCCCCTTGCAAGTAAGCACAAATCCATGACTAGCACATCAAATGAGTCTCCATTTGTGCTCAAACACACGGTCTCAACCGTGGCTTGCAAACCCACCCACTGACATGCTAGGTGGCCTGACCTTGGCCGCGTGGTAACCCATGGCTTGTCTCAACATCTCAAGCTCAAAAAAAAAGGCATTCTCAAATTATTGTCCCCCCATGCTCCTCATCAAACCTAAGGGTGAAGAACCAAACCAAAAAAAACAGCCCAGCCGAGCAGAGGGGAAACTGCATAGCATGCTTGCTATTTCCTCCCCTGTCCTATCATTGCTGGAGCATCTTCTCAAGTGTGGCCCAGATCTATGCCATTGCAGCATTGCTTGGGAGGTCTGGCTTGCGAGCCAGAGGTGGAGGGCACATCGTTGGAACAATAGCCCATGCCACCTACCTCAGTCTGCACCCTCTGCCTGCATTTAGGATTTCCTCCTTTTTTTGAACAATGCACTCCCCATGTACCACAGCTTCTGGAACAAAAACACTGCACCGCAACACTGAGGCCCACAGCAGGATTCACCCACAAGGACCACACCAGTGTTTGGCTCCAAACTCAGAAAACCTTTCTACAGTACGTACCCCAGCCAGACTAGAACAAGGACTTAAAACAGATGCAATGTTCCTGCTCAGGCAGCCTGAAAACCCCATCTCTCTGCAAAATCATTGATTCTTACCTTTGTTCTGAGTGCTCACCATGCTGGGCCGCTCCTCCATGAACTGGCTGGAAGTTATTTCACAATGTTGAATGTGCGAGCTAAAAATTTAAAATTATCAAAGTTTTTTTTTAATTTTCTATTTAACTTCCACACCAAATATCAATGTCTTCAACAAATTAGCTAACTAAATTCAATTAAATAAGGTTTGCCAATCCGACATGCTATAATAGAGCAAGTCAATAACAAAAAACTACCACAGCGAAAAGTGAGGTCTGGGACCCTGTGGGGCTGCCTTTTAAACTCCTTTGACCCCACTGCCTCAGTCCCAACCTTTGGCCAATCATTTCCAATCACCTTTCCATATGTGACCTCCCTTTTTGTGACCTTGCATATGAGGTCACTCTATCCCCCACCCACAGACCCCCCTCCCTCTGCTGTTGCAGCCACTGTGCTAACACCCCCATTGACTGAGACTCAGGGGACAACAAGGCTTGCCCCTGAAACCTGGCAAACCTCATTAGTTTGGTAGCAGAACTCGGTAAAATCATGGAAACACTTATTAAACAAATGTCAGATATGAAAAATAAGAATATTAGTAACATTTTACTGCATGGGTTTAAAAAGAACAGATCATGCTTAACAAATGTGTTGGTCTTTTATGAGGAAGGGAGTCAAGCAATTGACAAGAATGAATCAGCCGATACCAAAGCATTTGATAAGGTTCCATAAGTTTTACTTATTAGGAAGTTATATAGGTTATATAGCCCTTGAACGGGGCTGCTTCAGCTCCCCCATGGTTGGCCAGCACCCAGACAGCCACTGACCGAGACTAGGACACCCACCTGCAGCTTCTTGGAAGGTATGGCAACGGCACTTCCAGCAATCTCGCTCTGATTGGCAAGGACTTTTCCCCTGTTTTGCCACACTAAAGCTGTAATAGGAGGTTGTTTTTTTTTTTTTGGAAGTTTTCAACTGTATTAGCTGGATTGTAATTGCTACTAGTAATTTAAAGTGCTTACAGTTCTTCTCTTTCCTGCTCTTTATGCACCCCCTCCCAACCAAGCACTCTGCCTTGGCTCCGAAAAGTCTAGCTTTTCTTTGTCCTGTTAAACTGCTCACACTAAAGCTATCCTACCTCCATGCTATTTAAACACTGCCATTTTTTCCTCTCTCCAGCTGCCTGTCCTTGAACGGGGCTGCTTCAGCTCCCCCACGGTCGGCCGGCACCCAGACAGCCACCGACCGAGAATAGGACACCCGCCTGCAGCTTCTTGGAAGGTACGGCAACGGTGCTTCCAGCAAACCCGCTCTGATTGGCCGGGACTTTTCCCCTACTTTGCCACACTAAAGCTGTAATAGGAGGTTTATTTTTTTTTTTTTTTAAGTGGCTAGTTTTCCATTAGCAGGTTATACAGACCTGCCACTAGAGGGATTCTTGTTCTTTCATTTAGAAAAAAAAAAAGAAAAAAAAGTCTACCCTCTGAAAGACACAGTTTCTTTACTTGCTATATACCTTCCTTCCTTCCCACCCTCGAGATCCTCTCGAACCGGGTAAGATTTCTCTGAACCCTGAATCATACTTTAATCATGCGCCTCCACCATTCTCTACCCCATTCTATTTCTTCTTGCCTGTCTTCATCCCCTACTGCACTCCCCAAAAGCCTGCTTTCTCTCCCTCCCCCACAGCTTCCACATTCCTACATCCTTCCTCCACATAGGCACACTGCACACTGGTCACTGCCCCTTGCCCATGGTCCATCCTACCACCATGAAACTGTCCTACACCCACACTGGTCCTAGCCCTCCACTCTGGTCCCCCGTCTACGCTCACCCTCACCCACCATCGCCGATGCTCGGCAACTTCCCGAGATGCCAGCAGGTGAAACATTCCCTTAAAGAAATACGCCACAGCTCCTTGAGGCTAGTCCTCCTCCTTCTCCTAATGCTGTCAGACAACATGCACCCAAACCCTGGCCCATTCTGCTCTAAAGCTACTAATCTGAGCAAGCCTTCGGGTGCCCTCTCGTTTATATCAATCAACATCTGCAGCCTCCTTCCTAAAATGGATGCCTTACAGGCCTTCACCAGCCAACACTGCCCTGACATCCTGGCAGTTGTCGAAACCTGGCTCAAGCCATCTGTACCGGACCTTGAAATCAGCCTTCCTGGCTACAACGTCTTTAGGCTGGATCGCCTCTCCAAAAGAGGCAGGGGCTGCACTCTCTACCTAAAAGACTCCATACAAGGGCACCACATCATTACCTCAATCCAACCCACAACTGCTCAGATACTGCCAGTGCGAATCCTCCTCGGTGCCCAAAACAAAACCTTCTCTGTTGCCACCATCTACATCCCTCCCAAAGAACAGGGAACTGGTCTAACAGCTGTGCTTGACTTTGTAAAGTCACTCCCACCAGACACCGAATCCATCCTCCTAGGCGACTTCAACATCAACTGGCCTGCGGCAGATGCTGGTGCACACAGGGATACCATTGCTGCAGCGAACCTCACACAAATGGTTGACTCACCAACCAGGAAAAATTACAGGACTGGTACCAGCACACTCTTGGACTGGATCTTTACCAGTCACCCATCGTGGATATCTAACACTAATGTCCTCCCAGACTCTCTCAGTGATCACTCCCCTGTTAGCTGCACCTGGTCAAATAAATTCATCAAACAACCACCAAAAACAATCACCAGCAGGGTTCTACCCAGTGGTCACCTTCCTTGACTCAAATCCTACCTCCTCCACCAAGACTGGTCCCCTATCTTCAATGCAACCAATGTAAACACTATCCTTGACCACTTCATAAACATTTTCACTGTGGCCTGTGACACGTGTGCTCCTATTAAGAAACGCAAGGTCAAATCACTGAGTAACCCTTAGCTCACAGGTGACCTCCTCAGGATGCTAAAAACAAGAGACCACCTATGGGAGCTGGCCTGAAACTCTGGAAAGCAAAACAACATCCAAAACTACAAACGTGCCCGCAATGACTGCACGAAAACCATCAGGCAAATAAAGTCCGCCAACTATAAGCATGCCCTCACAAACTCCTGGGGCAATGGTTGGGAATTCTGGAACAACATAAAGGAACTCACTGGGAATCCACCCAAAACCCCCCCCATCAATACTCAACATCAACGGAACCACAACCCTCAACCCAAAAACCAACGCGGATACCTTTAACAAAGCCTTTACCGACCTCAGCGCTGTCCTACCTCAGGACTACTTCAAAGATGGTGTAGCCCCCCCTGTCTGGAATGAACGCTACTCCCACCAGCTCCCCCTGCTTCTACTTCAAAGCAGTCAAGGCTCACCAAGTACACAAATACGTTACCATAGCCCTTGGTAAATCAAGATTCAGTAATGACTCCCTCGATCTCAAAATCCTGTCTCTCACACTTGATGAAGTGCTTAGTCCTCTGACCAGTATTTTCAACCTCTCCCTCAGCCTTAGCCAGTTCCCAGACAGATGGAAATCTGCCACTGTCACCCCAGTCCATAAAAGTGGTGACAAAACTGCCCACGATAACTACAGACCTATCTCCCTACTACCCCCACTCTCCAAGGCACTAGAACGCATTGTGTCGGACCAGCTCACAGCATACTTGGATACGTACAACATCCTGTGCAAGCAACAACACAGGTTCTGCAAAGGTCACAGCACCTCCACAGCCCTACTTGAATTCACCAGTGCAATCCACAACACACTTGATTCCGGTCAACTACTAGGCTCAATCTACATTGACTTAACTAAAGCCTTCAACACCATCAATCACCGCCTCCTACTTGTCCAGCTTCAGAACACTGGGCTGTCAACCGACACCATTGGCTGGTTTAAGACCTACCTTGAAGAACGGTCCCAAACAGTAAGAATTGCTGATACACTCTCGGACCCTAGACCGGTCCGCTGAGTCTCCTAGGGCCTCCATTCTGGGACCCTCCTCTTCAGCCTATTCTTAAACTCACACCGACAGCTGCCCAGAACAAATAATTTCTACGCCGACGATGCTGTGATCCTCACCTCGGACCCTGATCCAAACCTATTACAAAATAAACTTCAGTGGGCTTTCTCCTCCATCGATTCCTGGTTCCTAAATCATAAACTGCTTCTCAATCAGAAAAAAAACAAGTCTATGGTCTTTTGCAGCCCCCACAACAAAAACAAACAACTCCACCTCTCCATTGCAACCAAACAAGGAGCCATCCTAGAGCAAACACAATTGTTCAAGTATCTTGGCATCACCCTTGATCCCCACCTCTCATGCGCTGTACATATTAGCAATGTGGCAAAGTCTGCCAATGTGAGGTTAGGCATATTATTCCGGCACAGGAAACACCTAACCCCAGAAGCACTGTCAGTGGCCGTCCAAAGCTCCATTGTCAGCATCATAGACTATGGTCTTATCATATATGGGTCTGCAACTACCACTGCTCTCAAATGTATTGCGACCTCCCTGAATAAGACCTGTCATCTCATCACTGGCTCACATCGCCATACCCACACATGTGACCTTTATTCACAATCTGGATGGCTTCAACTGGACAAATGCATAAAATACCAAACCTGCATCACGGCCAAGAAAATCATAATGAGACTTGCCCCACCTGGTGTCTGTGCCCTCCTTAAGCCTATACATAGGAATGTCACTACAAGGAGATCCAACTCCCATCTACTACATATCCCACAGTGTCGCATGACCCAAGGACAAAGATCATTTGCCTATCGGGCATCCAACTGGCTCAACTCTCTCGGCAGCGATATAGTGACCGCTCCAACACTCGGCCTTTTCAAGTCCAAGCTGCACCTCTCACTGCTTGTATCCTGCGATTGCCCATCTTAACATTTACACCATTCCAGCTGCACATGCCCCAGCACCCAGCACTTACAATCAGTCTTTGCACCCCTAACACCTTACCTGGCATATTGCCTTGACAAGACCCCCTGGCTGCTCTGTCTCCCACCCTCACCCACCTCCCCATATCTCCACTCCTGCCCCACCCACCTCCTGTACTCCCCTTACCCCTGCACCTCCTACCTCCCGATCTCCTACCCTCACTTCTCCCCATCGACTCCTCCTCCCTTGTCTTGCTCATAGCTCAAGTCTTTGTACTGGTTATTACATGTCTGTAAGTCAGTGACATTATGTTTGTACCTAAAAATGATGACTGTTGCACACGCTGACATGGAACCTTTGTAAAAGAGCCTCGGCTCAAAGGTATTGTAATCCTAGATTGAAATAAATAAATAAATAAAATATAAATTAGAATTGGATGCAAAAATAATAGCAGTGATAAAAGAATGACTGAAAAATAGAACTCAGAAAACTAGAATAAGTGTAAATCTATTAGGCACTGGAGGGGTTACTGCAGGGTCCCTCAGAAATCAGTGCTGGGCCTGGTTTTGTTCAATTTATTCATTTCAGATATGGACAAGGAAACTTGGAACTGGTTGGTGAAGTTTGCCAACAATTCCAATCTGGGGGCAGTAGTAAAAACACAAGAGCAAATAGGCAACCTTAAAGAAGATCTTGAAACAGTTGATATAAAAGGCAAATGACAATGGCAAGTACCTAAATATGGAGAAGTGTGTTGTCCTACACTTGGTAAAAGAGAACACTAATGCTACATATAGTCTAAAGGGTCATAGGTTGAGAGAAGTAAATACAGAGAATGATCTGAAGTACTCATAAAAAAAAAACTCGTCTGGTGAACAGTGTAATAAAGTCATTCAGAAAACAAGTAATATCCTTGGTTGCATAAGAAGCACGTTTGTCTGTAGGGATAAGAACTGTGTAATGACACTGTACAAGACCTACATAAGGCCCCATCTTGATTACTGTTCCTTCTTGTGGAGTTCTCATTTAAAAAGAGACATTAACAACATTGAAAGAATACAGCGTTGTGCCACTAAAATGATATTGTGATGGGGACATAAGACGTATGAGGACTGATTGAGGGATCTAGGCCTGCATACTCTGGAAATGAGAAGACACAGAGGAAACATGCTTCAAATGTATAAGGCTATGTGCGATGGGGTATTAATGGCTAGTATGAACAAAACATTAAACATGAGAATGCAAAACCTAAGATGTCACAATAAACACATTTCCATTGAAAACACCAAGAGGAACAATAGAAGAGGCTTTTTTACTTATACAGCCTCCACGTTGTGGAATTCACTACCAAGAGAGGAGATCTTGGTGGAATCTTTTGGTATTTAAAAAAAAAATGCTGAATGCCTACCTATGCCAGCAGATGGAGCATTGATCCCACAATGAGGGAGACATGCTCAATGGGCCATTGCCTTCTCCTCTCTACCTACCTAGTATAGAACCTATTCTAGAAATGACAAAGACACAGACATACCTGGAAAGGTAAAGCAGCAAATTCATTTAGTGGTGCAACATTATTCATTCTACTGTGAAACCATAAATGATGCTGTGAGACCGATGCCACAATAGCAAAGAAAAGTGCAACACAGAACAAAAACACATTATGAAAACACTAACATTTGAATACTTATAACTCTGAAACCCCTTCATATTTTTCACCAGGCCTGTCAAAGGTACTACCTTGGGACATAACAAATGTCCCTTCCAAGTTTGGGGCAAAATTTCCTTTCCATGTATACTGTAGATGAGAGCAAAAAAAAAAAGCAATAATAAGTATAGAAAACAAAAACTGTTTTTTTCTAGAAATGACAGCTTATCTAAGAAACTGCTCAATTTGCCTTCACAAAAATTGTCACACATCAAGGTTGTGCCTCCTAGACCACACGTAGAAAATTTCAGCTCATTTCGTCAAAGGGAGACAAAGATGTAAATGTTCAAAATTTTAGGTTTAACATTACACAGGCTACTCATCCCTAACTATAGTGGTGCAACCACACCACTATAATATTACAGCGTTAGGGTACAGTAGCCTGTTTAATGTTAAATCTCAAATTTTGCACCGTAATGACTTTACAGTTGATCAATCGATCTGCACAAAACTTGGTATGCACTGTCCTGTGGGATAGATCTCTTGATGTGGCCAGTTTCATTCCGATCAAATCTGCAGATTCTGAGATCCGGATAGTGAACGAAAGTAAAAAGTCCCCCTTTTTTGCAGTTTTTACTCCTCATCTTGCTTCCAGATGGTGTGGAATTTTGTTGTGATTGTTTTATCTTATAAAGAACCTGGGTAGCAGAACTGCCACTGTTAGTTTGGTGCAAATATATACACTGTTGCAAAGTTAAGTTTTTAAGTTCCCATTATATCCTACAGGAAGTTCATTTTTCAGAAGCTACTGTATATCTAAAGTTTGACAATGGATTTTAGTTCCCAAAAAAGGATTGAGACTCGTGAGCCTGTTCCTTTTTAGTGAGAAAAAAATCACTTTTTTGCCAGCTGCCATCTTGTTTACCGTTTTTTTTAATTGATTTTTTTCAAAACCCATGAAAATAGGGTGCTGGAGGGATATCAAATAATGGATCTTGCTCATTGGAACTCCATTATTTGGATTTAACAGTGCCTCGTACCAAACTGATAGTGGCATTTTTTTTTCTCTCTTTTATTTCCTTTTTTGCCACTTGCTAAGATCCTTTTTCATTTATTACTGTGGCTTGTGGATATGATTACAGATGGAATGGGGTGACATTTAGGCCTCACAACCCCAATGACATACCCCGTCAGCTGTCAATCTTCGGATGATGGGCGGGTCTACGAGGGCGGATGGGGCAACCCCAAAGGTTTAGCCCTATATGTTGCATTAACAATGTTTTTTACATAGAATATATATATATATATATGTATATATACTGTACAATGGGGTGGGAGCAATACCAGTGTGATCATCTCAGTTATTTCCACTGGAGTGTGATATCGGAAGATAACATCAGCAGATTTAAAATATCTGACAGATATACATACGCTGCTGATGTCACCACTCACTCACTACAGCCTGCATTGTAAATGGAACTGCTTCACAAAACAGTTTTTGTTTCTCACTGCTACTTGCAACTAACTCAATTAGCATTGCAAAAGACACTCACCTGTGTTTCATAGTGTTTCTTAGACACTTAGCCCACTACTATGCTGATCTCAGTTTCACTACAGCCTGCATTCTAAATGAAACTGCTTCACAAAAAAGTTTATTTCTCACTGCTACCTGCAACTTACTCAATTAGCATTGCAAAGGATGCTCACCTGTGTCCCATAGTGTTTTTGCGACTCCCAGCCCATTCAGAAAAACTCACACACACTCAAACCACACATGGAAAGAGCAGAGAACACACAGAAACAGGAAAAGAACACAGAAAAACATAATACTTCTGAAGCTCCCAACCCATTGTATAAATAATACACATGATGTGCAGATGGTGTGCTATGGAAAATATTCTCACTCCCCAAGAGTGAGCTCTGGATACTCTCACTCGTGCCTTTGGCACTCTTAAGTATCCAGAGCTCACTCTGCAGGAGTAAGAATATTTTCCATATCACACTCAACTTATCATGTAGTGTGTGTGTGTGTGTGTATATATATATATATATATATATATATATATATATATATATATATATATACACAGTATATATATAGAGAGAGATAGATATATTTATATCTGTATCTATATACTATATATATATATATATATATATATATATATATATATATATATAGATATAGATATATATATATATTCATTGCAAAAACATTAGTTATGATTAGTTAGGTTGTTACTAAAGTGATAAAAGTAGGGAAATCTGGCATTAGGGTTTCCAACCCTAATGCCTTAACCCCACTCTGCAGACACTGACAGTCATTGGTGGTGCCACTTGTGGTCCTCAGGCCTAACACTCACCCCATTCCATAAGTAAATAAGCTGAAATGGGTACAGTATAGGACAGTGGGGTGAGCATTAGGTCTGATGACCCCAAAATACAGCCCAGATGGCTGTCAGTGTCTGCAGTGTGTGGCTGGGCATTAGAGTTAGAAACCCTAACACCATATTTCCCTACTTTTGTCATTTTAGTAACAACCCTAACTGATGCATTAACAAAGTTTTTGCAATGAATTTTGTTACTTTTTCAGATAGTTTACTTGTAATCTTATTTACCTGTGGGAGTGCAGGGCCTTTGGGTCCTATGTTTCCATGCTCCATAATTGTTCATATGTCACAGTGGGAGTGCAGGGCCTGAAGAGCCCTGCACTCCCATGCTTTGTGACTTTCCTTATCTTACTGTGGGAGCACAGGGTCCTTTGGGCCCTGTGTACCCATCCCTGTGTAGATGCATGACCAAATTATCATCATAGCCATGTTTTGTGGTGCCATTTTCAAACTGCTGACTGCTTTAAAAGACAAACAGTGCTTCCAGTTCGTTTCAGTGCTTGTGTGCTTCTGCCCCGCCGGCACTGTACGCCGGCTCCCCACCACCCCACCACCACCCTTGGTGAGCTCCTGCTTTTATAGACTGATGTCACATGACTGAGTAAAACCTATCAGCCCATTTTACCATTTTCAGCTTATCAGCTGCTGCCACCAGAGGGCACCAATATATTTCCCAGCAACTAACATACCTGTCCAGGATGTTGCTTTTCACCACCTTCGTTTTCCACTCTATGGCATCACAAACTATCTTGCCACCAGCCAACATCCCAAATAGGGAACCCCCACCTGCCTTGCCCCCTCAGCTATCCCCCTCAGCCATGCTATGTTGCCTCCCATCACTCAGCTGCACAAGACTTGGCTCACGTCCACTATGGGCTTATCAGTGCCACTATCCTGCCTCCCTCATTTCATGCGGAGCTCTTGGTCTTACATACCCCAGCCCTCCGCCACTCACCTGGTTCCTCTCCTTGCCGCAACCCTACTGCATGCACAACCCATTCCAGGACAAAAACAAAGCATCTCTTTGCTCTTCTCCTGCTCCTGTCAGGAGACATAGAGGCTAACCCAGGTCCCAACATGACACATACCCACACCCCTTTCACTCTCCCCAAAGGCCTACCTATACTGTACCTTAATACCTGCAGCCTGTTATCAAAAATCTCGCTATTACAACCTATCTCCTTAACATTGCACCCCGACATCCTGATCATCTCAGAAACATGGCTAAAACCACACCATACTGATGCTGAAGTCTCCATACCAGGATACTCAATCATCAGGCATGACAGGCAAGGCAAAAAGAGAGTCAGAGGTATGGCAATGTACATCTCCAACAGTCGGCCAGTTCACTATTGTGGACATCCCCTCTCTCCCAGCAAACATCGATTCGGTACTCATCAAACTGTCAATCCCATATACCACCCCTGTATATGTGGCAAGCTCGTACTGCTCCCCCCGGCACACCCACTGATGATATCCTCTCACATCTAACCACTTTACAGTCCCTAGCTGTAGGTGGTGATCTCCACACCACGGGTGATTATCACACCAATTGGTTAGTTGCTGATAAAGCCCTCCTGAAACCAAAATAAAGGCTCTGAACCTCACCCAACTCATAAAAGAGCCCACCAGACTCAACCACAAGACAAAAAAACACTCCCTACTGGACTGGGCTCTCACCTCGCACCCACACAGAATTCTGAACACAGGCCTGCTTCCAGATTCTTTAAGTGATCATCACATGATTTACCTGATCAGGAAGGTACATAGGCCCTCAGCCCCCCCAAGATGCTACGGACCAGGTCCCATAACTCCCTAGACCTAGAATCTCTCCTGGCAGACCTGGGACATGTAAACTGGTCCTTCATCACCGAGGCATCCTCCATTGACAATGCCTATGAAGCGTTTCAAACCAGATTCCTAAAAGTATGGGACAAGCTTGTTCCTCTGCATACAAAAAGGGTTAGAGGGGCTCATCTCCCATGGATCACGGCTGACATAATCAGAAAATGCCACTCCGGGGACCATGAATGGAAAATATATAAGAAACTGGGCACCCAGGCCTCCCTTACTACCTTCAGATCCCTGCATAATGCTTGCACAAACATCATCCACCAAGCCAAAAAGAGCTACTTCCTATCAATCTTTAGTAATAACTTTAGCCATCTGATGGATTTCTTAAAATCTCTCAAATCTCTGATCTCCCCCCCAACCCAACCCCCACCCCAACCCTATCAGCTCAGGACACCCTCATCTCTGACCCCATCTACGTAGCCTAAGTTTTTAACACCCATTTCGCCAGCTGCGCAGATAACCTTCTACCCTTCCTCAATTACAAGCACAGCTCGGCCACCCCCCACCACCCCACACACCCCTCACCCCCCAGTCCAGCCATTCTCATTCCAACTGGTTTCCCAGCAGAAGTCCTCCACTCTCTACAGGCACTGAACCCTAATAAAGGCAAATGCCCGATGTCCCTGGATGCCAAGATACTATTCTTGTCAGCCCCTGCCATAGACACCCCCCTAGCAGCCCTTCTCAACCTTTCCTTTTCACTGGGCAAGCTACCAATGGCATGGAAAATGGCCACTGTTATACCCCTCCCAAAAGGCAGTGACCCCTCCTCCCCAGGAAAGTACAGATCCATTTCCCTACTCCCTATTCTGGCCAAACTCCAGGAGCGACTTGTCTTGTCCCAACTGACTCCATACTTGGACACCTCCTCCTTTTTTACACCTTTCCAATCCGGCTTCCACAAAACCCACTCAACCATCACCTCCCTACTATGAGTCTCTAGGGACATTCTCACCGGTATCAACAAGGGACATATCACCTCGGACATTTTTATTGACCTAACAAAGGCCTTCGATACCATCTCTCACTCCCTATTCCTCTCCAAACTTACTGAAACAGGGCTCGCACACCCAGCAATAGAGTGGTTCCAAGACTACCTAGTGGGCAGGAAACAAGCTGTCAGACTTGCATCACACACCTCAAACCCCCTTCCAGTCACATCTGGTGTCCCCCAAGGATCAGTCCTTGGACCATTATCTAAACGACCTCCCCTCTGCATGCTCCCATTCTTCCATCCACATGTATGTGGATGATACAGTCTTGTATGCATCTGACCCCTTAACTAGCAGAGTGTCATCTCTCCTTCAGGAGGATTTCTCTGCCATCCAGCATTGGTTTATGTCAAATCAGTTATTTATAAACCGACAAAAAACTGTGTCAGTCACGTTTGGCTCCCAACAAAGACTCTCCCGCCAATCCCCCTGTCCCCCGTTCAAAACCCTGGATGGGTCTCCCCTGGAACAATGCACTAGCTATAGATATCTAGGCATCTGGCTTGATCAGCACCTAGATTTTGCCTCTCACATTGACTCCCTACACAAGAGGCTGCTCCCAAAACTGGGTGCACTGTATCGTAACAAAAACTGCCTCTCCACACAAGCAAGGCACACAATTGTCCAAAAAATCATACTTCCCGTACTCGATTATAGTGACATAGTATATACTATTGCACCCATGTCTGCCCTGGCAAGCCTAGACACCCTATTGCACTCCTTCTGTCGTTTCATCCTTGACTGCCCACAATTCACCCACCACTGCACTTTATACAGCTCCCTAACCCTGCCATCCCTCCATGATCGTAGATTAATAAACTGCGCTAGGTTCACTG
Source organism: Neoceratodus forsteri (assembly GCA_016271365.2). Classification (NCBI taxonomy): domain Eukaryota; kingdom Metazoa; phylum Chordata; order Ceratodontiformes; family Ceratodontidae; genus Neoceratodus; species Neoceratodus forsteri. Next base: position 1,609,241,984 of record CM057449.1, read on the forward strand.
CCAAATATTGGTCTCTCTCCCTCCCTCCCTACCTGGCATCTACCCTCTCCTAACAACCTCCACCTGCATACTCCCTTAGAGACATGGACCCTAGACTACTCCACGTCCCATTTATGCGCAATACCAAATGGCAGGCAGCTTTTAGCTACAGAATCCCACAGATCTGGAATGCCCTACCTGCCCCCATAAGACACCCACAAAATCCCTATCATCGTACCCAACTACTCAAGGCACATTTCTCCTCCAGCTGCTCCTGCTAATTTAACAGTTTACCAACTAAAATGTGTTGTACAATCGTACTTGATATTTGTTATTTGATACTATATATCTATTCCCTGTCTGTAACTTCCAGACTTATGGTTCCAGGAGTAAACTTTTCTGTATTCTAATACTATTGTAATGTACAGTTTCTATGTAATGTACTGGGCCTTGGCCCCCAGGTTGCATCTGTAATCGAGCATTGTTGCTCAGTGTGCCTTCCTGGTAAATCTCGTAAATAAATAAATAAATAAATTGCCCCAGTACATGTACCTGGTGGAGAAAATGTTCAAATCCTTGCCAAAGCATAATTCTGTGCAACTGCAACTACCATTCAGTGCTACAGGTGCAAAAAAAAAAGCCCATTTTGGACAGGATTTGAAATATGACAGCTGTGACATACATGAGGTCGGGTAATAAGAAGGCTATGTTGAAAGTCTTGGGTCAAAATATTTTAAATTTCCAAAGTTACAAGGGGGGCACACTGAAATTGCCATGAGTGGTCATAACTTTAGCATGTTTTATATTTTGATTCCAAATTTTTGAATATACTGTTCTTATGACCCCACCTTATAAACCCTGTAGGTGAAACTATTCAAATCCCTGGCAAAACACCATTCCACACCACTGGTGTGAAAACATGTTTTGGGCAAGATGTGAAAAACGACAGTTATACTGTTCATGAGGTAGTGTGAAAAAATAGCCATGCTTAAAATTTGGAGTGAACATATTAAAAATTACCAAAGTTATGCGTGTGCATAGAAAACTTTCTATGGTCACACATAACTCGGTCATTTTTAGGATTTTTTTTTTACCAAATTTTCAACATGGTCTTTTAGGGACCCCACCTCATAAACATTGGCACTGTCATTTCGTTTATTGGTCCCAAAAGGTGATTTAATGCAGCAAGCACAAAATCACTTTCAGGGCCTGATTAATGAAATGACAGTGACAGTGTTCATGAGGTGAGGTCCCAAAAAGCCCTTGTTGAAAATTAGGTGCAAAAATACCTACTGTAAAAATGGCAAAGATACGTTCAAAATGCCATTGAAATACGTTGTCCCTGGATCCCCAACCAGAAATAAATCAGACCATGCCTTGTTGCTTTTGGATGCTCACTGGCAGGATTTATTTTTATCTAAAAGGCATGGTTAAATTCATACATTTACATCCCATTTTAGTCTAACAATTCCATATTAACAAATTTGGACATAACAGTCCCCAGTCTCTTCGGGGACATAACAGTCCCATCTTCCCTCTCATGTGGTTGTCCTTCTGGCTGTCCTCCTCCTCTTGTGACACTGCTTCTTGGGATCCAGACACCATGATCAGGCCCCCCTTTCCATCACCATAACCAGGTACCAACTTACCCAGAACATTCTCTCCCACTACTAGGCATGGACACAGCTGATCCACCTCCTAGTCATATATCCCACCCCCTTTCCCATTACTCCCATGCCTGGGTTCTCTTTGTCCCCAGCCCATGGTACCTACCCCTTCCCCCCCTCTACCTGCCATCCATTTTCCCTCTAGCTCCCAGCCTTTCCACTGACCCATCTCCAGCTTGCAATGAAAGATGGGGCTTCCCCTTGTGGGTTACCCCCTCAAACCTTTTTCGTTAATTTTTCCTACTAGGTCCCGAATGGGTAGAGGAACAAACCCATACCAAACTCGGTCAGATGCACTACATCCCCCCAGTTCACCTCCTCCTCTTCATAGGAGATGTCTACCACTGCCCTGGCTACCTTCCTGTTCAGTCACTTTCATGCCACCTCTATTGTCTTTGGACTCTTTGATCCCCTCCAAATCCTTCTAGCAGTAATCTCCGACCAGCCTAATACCACCCTGGGCTACAACCCTTCACCTTTTCCAAGTCTGCAATAATATCTTTCATCAGGGATCCCCAAGGCAATGTCCCCAAGTCATTGCCACCCAGATGTACAATAATGTAGTCCAGCCAGCCCCAATGCACACACAGATCTCCCAGTAGGGGAAGCAATTGTGACCACTTCATGCCTCTCAGGCCCCTCCATCATACTCTGGTGTGATCCACTCCTGAAAACAGCTGCATCCCTATATTTGTGACAGCTGTGAACCTCTCTGCACAATATATGAAAGAGTTCCCCATGATCCACACCTGCCACTTGGAATCTGCTGTGGGGAGAGAAAAGGACACCCATTAGCCATTGTCAGCACCTCACATGATGCCTGTAACAATTAGACTTCCATCTCCCCACCCACTTGACCTCAGCATCTCCCACCCCGGCAACAGCTAGCTCCATTGCTGCTCCAATCTGGAAGTATTGAGGGGCAAACCAAGAGGGATCCTTACCTACAAATGCTAGCACCTTTTTCAGTACTCCTCCCACCTGATATCCCGTCACCGGGGACCTGTCCCCATGCATGAACTGGGCCCCTTTTAGTAGCCCCCATTTTCTACTATACTCCTTCATGGCCTTGACCATGCAAGGTGCCCCAGTCACCTGCCTGTGTATTTCCATGGTGGCCCTCCCACCCCCCAGTCCATCTTGGACCTCATGAGCTGGATGACCACCTTCTATGTTTCCACCAGCACGTTGTGCTCCTGTAAGCCTGCAGTGGCTGCCCCCTTTCATGGTGCCACCGTCTCCCCCACCAGAAAGGCCCCCCCTGGCTAGGACTGCAAATATGACCCGAAACAGATGAGCCTCATTTGCAGAGCGACAAACGTGGTCCAGTGCCTGTAGCAATCACTTGAGCAGAGGGCTGCGAATGGGCTTCCTCCCATCCTGCCATTTGCCCTGCCCCCTTTGCCACCCCATGACCATCCATTTTATTGCCTGTCCGCCCGCCACATCTGGCCATCCCTGCTCCTGGTATGCCCAGCTGATCCCTGCCAGCTGCACCACCATCCCCTCCTCCCATTTTTTCAACATGTACTTTACCACCTGCTGTCTCACCCCTCCCCACCCCACCCCCCCATCTGAAATGCCTGGAAGCCTTCTCATGCCCCCTCATAGGCATTCAAAGTGTTGGCTGCCCATGACCCTCTATACAAAGCCCTGGCTGTCCTCCTCCAACCCCCCACATCCAGGTTGGGACCCTGGTCCGGGTAGGTGCAGCCTGTGGTGCCAACTCCTGGAAGCAATCGATCTGTAAGCAAGAGAGACAGTCAGCCACTTCATTCTGTATGCCTTCGATGTGATGTGTCTTGAAGAACAAGTTCAAGCACAGCCCCAGCAACACCAGATTCCTCATTTCCCACCATACTGATTCCGTATGGCCACTCGGCCTGTTGATTACCTCCACTACCCTTTTGTTATCACACCAGAAAGAGATGTGCCACCCCACCATGCACTCTATCCATATTTCTAAGGCCACCCATATGGGAAAGATCTCAAGAAATGTGATATCCCTGGTCCAGCCCTGTTCCTTCCACTCCTCTGGCCATGCCTCTGAGACCCATTCCCCTTGAAAGTAGGCTCCCAACCCGAGTCTCCCACCGCATCTGTAAACAGCTTGAGGTCCACATTGCAGGCTCACTCATCCTGCCAGAATGTCACCCCATTGTGTGACTCCAAGAAAATCTCCCACACTTGGAGATCCTCCCCCACTCCTTTACTAATGTCTACCCAGTGATGGAGCTGCTTGGACTTACCCATTGCCCTCCCCAACCACCTTGCAAAGGCCCTGCCTGGGCTTATGGCCTTACAGGCAAAATTAAGGTACCCCAGCAGCTGTTAAACCTGTACCAGTGGCACCCTCCTCCTCCCCCCACCAATGCCAATAACCCCTTCAAACATGCCACTTTGTCCCCTGGCAAGTGGAAACACTCCTGTTTGGTGTCTACCTCAATCCCCAGGAACTCCAGCTTGTGGGCCACAGCCTCAGTCTTGCCCTCTGCCAGGGGATCCCAATGACACTGCACATGTCCTGGAAGTCCTGCAACATCTTCTGAGCTTCTGTCTGGCTTTTTCCTATCAGAAGGAAATCATCCAAATAGTGCATCACCCTCCTGTAGCCATACCATGACACAAATACCCCTGTACCTATGAACTGAACACCTCAAATGTCGAGCAGGCCATGGAGCATCCCATGGGAATTGCTTTTATTGAAGTACAGCATGATGTTGAACTGGAAACCTAGCAAGTCCCAATCCACTGGTTGTACTGGTAACAGCTGTAAAGTGGATTCAGTGTCTGTCTTTGTGAGCCATGCCCCTCCCGCCACTAGTATCAGCTAGATTGCTTGATCCAGAGATGCGTATGAGACCATGCTCAACTCGTCTGGGATCCCTGCATTCACCAACCCCCCCCGGGTAAGACAGGTGGTGGATGAGCCAGAATTCTCCTGCTTGCATTTTAGGCACCACCCCCATGGGTGACACTGGGAACTGCTGGCAGGGGGGTTCGCCCAATGGCCCTTCTACCCTCACTGCCCTTACTTTCTTCTTTATTTTTTTCTAAACTATGTTCACCTTCCCTTTCACTGAGGCCAAATTCTTAGCCCTCATTCCCATCCATGACCCTTCAAATACCAGTGGGAAACCCCCCTTAAACCCCTCCCTCAGAAGGGCCACCCCTTCTTGTCAGGGTACCCCATTATCCAGACTTCCACCACATCCAGATTGATGGGGGTGCAGGCCAGCGTGTAGCCCCACTGCCCACCGCCTGCTTCTGTCCTAGCTCCACCCATAGTTGGAGGTCCCCCCCAGCCACCTCAACAAGACTGCTCTGCCAGCTGCTCGCTGGCCTGCCCACTCTTGTTGCCTCCTTGCCTGCAAACTGTTGCTAGGTGCAATCCCCCACATCCTGAATAAACATGCCAGAACTTGCAGCTAGGTCACGTACATGAAGCCCTGTTATAAGCTCGGCATGCTTTGGCTCCCTCTGCAGTGGCAACCTGCTTCACCTGATCCACCACCTGTCCCCCAGTTGGTGCAGACAGCGTCCTGACCAAGAACTCGGTGTGAGAACAATCCCACCTCAGGTCCCCTTTTGCCGCCATCCTCCTTTGGAAAGCCTCATCGTATTTGAGCTACCCGAAAACCCAACTTGGCCCGATAGGCATCCCGAATAACTGCCATGTACATCAATAGTGGTATCGCTAAATCAGACTGTTTCTCCAACACCAGCAAGCTTAAAATTATGAAGCCCACTTGTCATGTTTCTATGATCTTCCCTTTCAACCAGGCCTCCTTCCCCTTGTGCCCGACCACTGCCAGTGCTACTGCCATCTCTGACTTACCCACTGACTCCCTCTGCTCATACTTTTTAGCCTTGTCTTCGTCCACTAGCCCAAATATATCCACATATTCCCCCTTCCAAATCTTTTCTTTTACTGAGGCTGGCGTGTGGACACCCAGCCTAAAGCCAGGCAGCCCCTTGTACAGCTTCCACATTCCCCCAGAGGTGTCCACACCCTCCTTCCCCCCTTGCCCCCATCCTTGATGGCTTTCAAAACCCACTCCAGTTTCACAACCTTGTCCTCCCCCATGTCCCCCAGCAACCCCTCCATATATTCTTTCAAATCAACTTCATTATTCATGTCCACATCATCCTTACCCCCCCATCCAGATGGGGCCCAGCCGGGACCAGGGCGGGCTCCACAGGTGGGGTGGGCCCCCACATCATCCTTTTGCTCCTTTTCCTGGGTCCAGCCCTCTCATCTCGCTCCTTCCTCTTCCTCTGTGCCTCCTCTTCTTCCTCACTTTTCTTTGCTGCCTCCATCAACTCCATCTACTACGTCATTAGTTCCCTGCCTCCACCAACATGGCCTCACTTGATGCCTGGGCTTTCTTGGGTTCCATTGTGTCTGATGACCCTAGACTGCACAAAATGAAAAAATCAGCCCCAAGTTCTCCAGCCCCTTTCTTCCTTCACAGCCCCCTAGGGTATGTCTGCCTTAAAAATGGCTGATTTCTAAGTTCCTGCAACATCCCTCTTATCAGCAACCATCCTGTATGCTCGCCATCCCTCCAGACCCACGGGTGTATGTGCCACGTGGCCAGCCCTTACCGAGTCCCCTCCTCTCCTCTGCACGGCCTCAATGGCCCCAGTGTTCAAAACCTGTGTCCCCCCCGAGGCCAAAGCATCACAGGTGCTGCTCTTCCTGCTGGTTTTTCAGAGCTCATCAGCCTTCCCCCCACAAGCAGCAGCAACTCCTGCCCATTCTCCAGTTCACTGCCTTCATGTGCCATTATCCTCCTAGCTACCTCACCTTTCACCCATAGGCCCCCCCGTGTCCTCCTTTTCCCCCAAAAGCAGTGCCCAATGCTGTTCTTCCACATAGTTGACTTTGTGCACTAAATGCCCTTTAATTCACCACCAGTAACCCATTCACCCTGTATGGCCTTGCCCTCTACAGCTTCCTTCTCCTGAATTGTGATCCATAATTCTCTGTTTGCAGCCCCTCGGCATGTGGTGAAGTCCGACCCAAAAACACAACTCCTATAAACTGCATTTTAAATAGATAGTGAGTCATTGCTAGGTAGGGCTACATAAACAAACCAAACAAAACATAATGCCACCACTTATAAAACACTACCCTTGTAACTGCTGCAAACTTATTATTTATTTATTTGTTTTTTTAATAGCTACTGGCTTTGCCATCAACCTGACTGCTCCCCTGGAGGTCAAGCCATTATGCGTTCGGTCCCTAGGCCCGACCACGTGGCGTGACCACTGATTAGAGAAAATGCAAATTTGCTTTTTCTCTAATCAGTAGTGTCAATGCTATTAATGTTTGACCACAAGTAGATGGTAAATGTTCAGAAATGTGGTATGTGAAAATAGACTATTTTCATGCATGCCACACTTTTGAACATTACTCATCCAATTGTGGCCAAACATGCAGCACTGACACCCACAAGCTGCCCCCCCTTCTCCAGAAGTGTGGGACACTAGGAAACCCCCTCCCAGTGTCCCAATACATGTAGGCCCCCAGCAGAGTGGGACACTGGGGAGCCCACTCCCAATGTCCCAACTTATGTCCCCCCCAGTAGTGTGAGACACTGGGGAGGCCACTCCTAGTGTCCTGTCTCATGTCTCCCCCTCCCAGCAGTGTGAAACACTGGATATCCCTCTCCCAGTGTCCCAAAAATATGTTTATGATTATAACCTGTTGGTAAAGAAAACAGTCCCTCTATGTCTTATTTATTTTTACATCTTCTGTGGTGTAGAGGACAAGACACAGGGACTGGACACCCGGGGTCCTGGGTTTGAGCACAGACTCTTCCTATTTTTTTCTTTTTCATTGTATGTCAAAATAAAAATATGGAGAAGCTAGTCTCAAACCCAGGGACCTTGAATATCCCATTTCTGTGCCTTAGCCTTTGTGCCACAGGAGAAGTACAGCAGCAGCTGTGCTTTTCCTGTACTTTCCTTAGTCTTTGGTTCAGCTTTGAAGAGTGCAGATGTGTCGCAGTTCACAGAAGATGACAACCCAAGACCTCTGGTGGTTAGTATAGTGTAAGGGGTGTGTAGGGTGGTGGTTGCTCAGTGTGAGGATTTAGATGGGGGAGGAGTCAGTGGTGATGACAAGACATCATTTTCTTTGTTTCAGGTTTAAAAAAGTAAAAGACATTGCTAGGACAGTTTTCTTTTTTTTAGGTATTAATATTATCTGGGAACACTGGGAGTTGGCTCCACAGTGTCCCACACTGCTGGGGGTAGGGGGCTGGTAACACCAACACAGGGATTTTGCCTCCCAATGCAGGCATTCATAAAATCGAATGGGCTGCAATGGAGTGCTGTCTGACACTGGAAGTGGGCATCCTATCTCAGAAACCACAAAACAGATACACACAAAATGTGCCACTTCAAGAGAACTGCCCCTGGATATTAAGCATGCCCAACTTCCTTTGAAAGGTTGAAAGTTATTAAGGTTAAAAACTTTGAGTTTAACACAGAAGTTTGCACTCAGCCCTAACTGTCGGGCCCTATGTAAAAACATTGCATTTGATCTTGTCTGATCCAGGATAGGGGTGGGCATTAGAAACATAGAAACATAGAATTTGATGGCAGATAAGGACCGCTTGGCCCACATAGTCTGCCCATTTTCCTACCTAACAGATAAGCTGCAGATCCTGATTAACCAACAGCTTACTTCCTCCTACCCCCCACTAGGACTGCGTTATGTCTGTCCCATGCATTCTTGAATTCTCCACTGTTCTTGACTCCACGACCTCCTCAGGGAGGCTGTTCCATGCATCCACATCCTCTCTGTGAAAAAATACTTCCTCACATTACCTCTGAGCCGCTCCCCCTCTATCTTCAAATTGTGCCCCCTTGTTCTTGCACATCTCTTTTTCTGAAAGATGCCACCCTCTTGGACTTTGTTGATTCCCTTGAGGTACTTGAAAGTTTCTATCATGTCCCCTCTCTCCCTCCTTTCCTCAAGGGATACATATTAAGCTCCTTTAGTCTTTCTTCGTATGTCTTCTGGTACAGACCCTGCACCATTTGGTTGCCTCCTCTGGACAGCCTCACTCTGTCTATGTCTTTGGAGATGGGGTCTCCAGAACTGCACACAGTACTCCAGATGGGGTCTCACCAACTGTCTGTACAGAGGGATAACAACTTCCTGTTTTCTACTATTGATGCCTCTCCCTATGCATCCCAATATCTCCCCAGCCTTCCTTACTGCCTTCTCACATTGCTTGCCCACCTTTAGGTCATCTGATATAATTACCCCCAGGTCCCTTTCCATTTTTACTGTTGTCAGTCTCTCACCCCCCATTGTGTACTCTTGGCCTGAGTTCTTGTTTCCCAGGTGCATTACCTTGCACTTCTTTGCATTGAATTAGGGTTGACAACCCCAAGTAAGACCACAGCATTGATTCATCAATACTCTGGAGAACCAAATCTTGAATGTTTTTTTCATTTCCCAACTTTGTGCACTTTGCATTTTACAGCCATAATATCTGCATTTACCTAGTTTTTTTTTGCAATGAAGTTACCATCTTTTTGTGATAGTGGAACTGTATCCTTATTTGCACAGGTCCCTTTGGGACCTGCACATAATGAGATACATACAATTTTGGAGACAGTCCTGATGCAGTGCATGGGACCATCAGACCCTGGCACACATTATTATACCTTGTGGTTGAGTCTCCCTGACCCACCACAGGATGTGGTGCCTGCACCAAAACACTGCTCTGTCCCTGCCCAGGATGTGACTGGTGCTTCATGCTGCAGCAAATTCCCCATCAGCCTTGTCTCAGTAAATCAGCCCACTGAATTCACACCTGAACTCAGCTCACTGGTATGGTAATGCTACATGTTCCCCAGAGGTGCAACAGGCATCCCTGCAATCAATGTTACTTAACTTTTTTTGTTTTTCAATATTTTGACCACAAACTTTCAACATATTCTTCTTATGGCCCAACCTCATAAGCCCTATATGTGAACATTTTCAAATCTGTACTGAAATACCATTCCATGCCACAGGTGTGAAAACACATTTTGGGTAGTATGTGAAAAATGACAGCAGTACTGTTCATGAGCTGGTGTGAAAAAATGGGTATGTTGAAAATCTGGAGCCAAAATATTGTAAATTTCCAAAGATATGTGACTGCATAGAAACTGCTCAATGCACACTCATAGCACAGCAATTTTTAGGATTTTCTTAACCAGATTTTCAACATGGGCTTTCTGGGGCCCCAGCTGATGAACATTGGCACTGTCATTTTGTTAATCAGTCATGAAAGGTGATTCCAGCAGTGACCCCAAAATCACCTTCTTGAAATGATTAATGAAATGACAGTGCCAGTGTTCATGAGGTGGGTCGCAAAAAGCCCATGTTGAAAATTTGCTGAAAAAAATACCTAAAAATGGTGAAGATATCAACATAAGTTGAAAATGCTATTGAAATACATTATATAGCACTTACCTTTATTTCTCAGTTTGTAGTTCGGCTTTAAAGAGTGCAGATGTATCCCAATCTACAGAAGATGACATTATATGACCTCAATGTACGTAGAGGGTAAAAGGGGTGGGGTGGTGGGTGCTCAGTGGGAGGTTCAGATTAGAGAAGGGGGACAGGAGAGACGAAGAGGGACCATTTTCTTGTTTCAAAAAAAGACATTGCAGGGCATTTTTTTTTCTTTTTATGTATTTATTAAAGGAATGAACACTATTTCAGGACACTGAAACTGTGCTTCCCAGTATCCCACACTGCTGGGGGGGGGGGTTAAAATGCCAACATAGAGATTGGGCCCCCTGATTTCAGCAATGGTAATAAAACAAGGGGCTGCATGGGGGGAAGCATCTGGCACTGGGGGTGGGCATCCCCATGTCAGACAAGTGTAACACAATATTAAATAATGAATATATTAATTATTTAAATATATTAACTGCCACCAGGAATTACCCCCCGCCCCCCGGTGTGCAGATAACAGTTTTAAGATCAATGGCAAATGTGTGTCGGTAGGGCTGATTGCACAGGATTCAGCAGTCTTCATGAGTAATTTTGTCATGGAGGGATCTTCATGGCATAAATCTGATATTTGGTTCTGTGTATGTCTCATTGGCAAGTTGTGTTGTAAAGTAAGAGTCATGTCCTTTTTGCCGTTGCTGTCTGAGAATCGCCAGTTAGCTTATGACATCATTTGTTGTGCTGCAGCCTGAGCCCGCACTTGTCAGCTGGTGCTCTTAGCTGTTTCATGCTACACTTGTAGGATCCTGAGAGTCTGACAGAGTAGTTCTGTCAATGGTAGCTGTATAAAACAAAAAATTAAGTCCTTCATTCTCTTTTACGAATGAGAAAATAAGTATGCAATGTTTTCGTACATGATTTGTCTGTGACAATATCTTTTTTGTGTTTTCAGTGTGTATTTATACTGCATTATGTGAAGATGCTTATACTGTGGTAATAATTATCCAGCTCCTTATGTGAAGGGGATTTTCTATGTGGCACTTCATGTTATACATTTTTGTTTTTCCTTTTCATCTTTTTTTCTGTATGTTCTGAAATTGCGGTGCTGCATGTATCCTTTTTTTGTTGTTATTATTTGTTTCACATCTGCCCAGCATAAGCTGTGCTAGTGTTCTTCAGTTCTTCAAGGGATGCAGTAAATATGCTAATTGAACATGTTGTTTGCTTATGTTAAAAAAAAAAATCTTAAATGACTTATATTTACAGCACAATTTGATATCTGTAAAGGAAATAGCAGTCACAAATGCAATGAGGTGACAGACACACGCATCATAGTGTGTGAAAAATTATGGGGATTTCAGTGACCAGATTGTGTTACCTACTGTAAATAAATCATAGCAATAAATAAAATGTGGTATGTGCCAAATGCATATCGTGAAGCAGACAGTTAAAAAAATAAAAAAAAAGGCTGGAGTGTAATTAATGAATTGAATGTCCATAACCAATGATTGTGTTTGCAAACTTCTATACTACCACCCAAAAATACTAAAGATTCAAGCTTGCAGTGTGGCTAAGATGAGAGTACTGTTGTTTTGGTCATGATTTTCTTCCAATGGATGCCTTTTGTGTGGGTTTCTTTTTTGTCAAGTTTTGCCTTTAGTTTGCATTGGTCTTTGTCTGTGTTTCTTGCCAGCTTCAGCTTGTTCTGTGTTAGAGGTCCCATCCTTTTTTTTTTTGGCTGTTTGTTTTGTTAGCTGCTCTGAACTCTTTTAATGTGGATAAAAATATTGATAGACTATCATTAGCATATATTTTGGATGGTAGCCCTCTAGGTCATGTATTCAGCAACAGAGGCAAAAGGCTAAATCTTGGATATACTATGATTTGTTGAAATGCATCAGCCCAACGCTCCATATCCCAACCTCGGGCGGCCGAAACACTGTTATGGATTTTACTCCCAGCAAGTGATTGGGGGGGCTTCAACCCCTGCACCCCCATGTGGGGTGCTCTAAGTGGGGTGCTCCAACCCCTGCATCCCCCACTTAAGGATTCTTACACCCCGGGGGTAAAATCCTGATGTTGTGCAACTGTGTTCCGGGCACCCAGGGTCAGGATATGGAGCATCAGGCCGATGCATTTTGGCAAACCTAATGGATCCCTAAATCTCACCCCCCCCAAAAAAAAATGAAAATAATTATGTCACTGCCATGATTTGTCTGCCTACAGTAATGGTCAATGAAATTAACAGGATTTATTGGGAACAGAGTAGGGCAAGAGAATACACATCAATTCTGCTCAATGGGAAATATAAAGATGTATATAGCTACTAGCATTGTACATACTAAATCATTACCTCATATCACATACCCACGCACCACACACACACACACACACACACACACACACACCATACTGTCATTTGGATCACAACTTTCCATAAACTCTCTGTCCATTTTCCCCACAATGTAAAACATCAGTTTACTTTATGACTGGTGGGGCTACAATGACAGTAGCCCCATCCCTGACCTAAGAGTCACGACAGCCCCAGCCTACACTGTATGACACAGCTGTCTTTAATATATGGCATCTATATCAAATACTGCAAGTACTATATGACACAGTTATCGTTTATTAAAGATAGCTGTGTCGTACGTGCCTCAGTCCACAGAAGATGCCATCGACCTCTGGAGATAAGTATAACTGTAGGATAAAGGTGTGGGGATGGTGGGTGGTGTGTGCTCAGTGAGAGGGGAGGGTTGGAGATAGGGAGATGGCAGCCACTAGGAAGGACTGTTTTATTTTTTTCAGGTAAAGGAACAACAAAGACGATGTAGGACTTTTTTTTCTTTTCAGGTAGATCATTAAGTAAATAACATTATTTCGAGACACTAGGGGGTGGGCTCCCCAGTGTCTCACACTGCTGGGGGGATGCAAATGCTGACATGAGGACTGGGCACTCTGATGTTGGCAGTGGCAATGAAACAAGGGACTGCACTGGGGGGAGCATCTGACACCATGTCAGATGACAATAAGAAATAAAAATAAATAAATACACTGACACCGGGGATTGGGGCCCATGGTGTGTAGATATTGTTTATTTAAATTCCACCTTTATTGAAATTTTCAATACCATAACATAGAGCACAATTCGTACAAAGATACATAGGAAGCCAAAATACAAATGCCCTATGTTATGCCCCCCCCAACCCCTGGCATGGCACTCTATTAACTAGGCTATCCATATTGACCTAGGAATATAGCAATGCAAACACAGGGATAAGGTGAAACATGGCATAGATGGCAGGGCATTCAAGGTGGCCCCAGGATAGCAATTGATGGGCTAGTCCACTGATGACCCAGTTTGAAGCAGGTATAAGGCATGAAAGCCTTCCCAAATACTTTTGTATTGGGAGTGGACCCCCAGAGGCTGGCTTTAAGTTGACCAACCCACAGATTAAATAATAACTTCCGGATCCACTCTGTATATGTTATACTATGGTCACTCAGCCAGTGGCGCATAATCAGCTTTTTCAAGGTTAGTGTTATCAAAGCCATGTGATATCTGCAATTCCAGACAGGAATCTGGGAAATGTTCCCAATTAGGCAAATCTCAGGTGTGAATAGTTCCCCAATACCCAGTAAAGGATATGCTCTAGCCCTGATCATTTCCCAAAGTGTTTTAATCAAGGGACAATACCAAAATATATGTCTAAAATTCCCTTCATGCTGACGGCATCTGTTACAGAGGCCTTCCAGATTTCTGATCAGTTTTTGAAGCTTAATGGAGGTCCAATACATGTCATTTAGAAATTGATACTGAGTGAGCCTCAATCTGTCTTGGAAAATGTACACATGTGTGTTCTTCCAAATGGATCCCCACCTATCTAGTAGATTGGGAAATTGGGCAGAGCAATATCTAGGAGTTTCGCTTTGGGTATCTATTGCTCTTTCCTGTAGCAGTGTATACACCAGGGAAACCTCATAAGGCTGCCACATAGATTAACCAGAGAATCAAACCAGATTCACCCTTCTTCAGCCTCACACATGCTTGACAAATTTTTGACTAAGAGGTGGCATAACTGAAAAACTTTGAAAGTCTGAAACCTATCCACATTATACAGGGATATAATTGTGCCAGAGTCTAGACAGGCTACTACTGGGAAAAAAGTCCCTTATTCTAGTGCCATTAAGTTGAGGGAGGCACAGCGAGGAGATATGTTTACCCCCTCTTTTCAGATTAGGATTTCCAACCACTGGCTGCCTGGGGTCTTTAGTATATTGGTACTGTAAAAAGTTACACAACTGCTTATGCATCTGGATAGAAGACAAGATGGGAGATCTGGCCAATCCAGGTGGCAAGGCCTTAGCTGGGATATGTAGCAGAGCATCTGGGGAACTACCTACATTGGATAGCAACTCTTTTTCCAACACCAACCAGGCTGGTATATAAGAATAGGAGGCAAATTCTTCCTGGGGGTAAGTCATCTTAAGTATGTGGCCACCAGGCTAGCCCAGAAATACAGGCCAAAATGTGGGAGCTTTAAACTATCCATCGGTATGGAGGCAGCAAGCTTCTTATATACCCACCTAGGTTGTTTACCTAGCCAAATAAAAGAGGAGATAATACCATGCACCTTCTTAAACTAGGCTAAAGATATTCAAGAGTTTAACTTGCTAAGAGGTTAAAAAAGTCTGGGTAATATATTCATTCTGATGATGTTAATGCATCCCCAGAGTGAAATGGGAAGAGGTTGCCACTTATTAAGATATTGTTGAATGGCAACAAGTGGGAGATCAAGGTCCAATTTCCTTAACATGGTCTCGTTTCTAGATAGTACCAAACCCAAGTATCACATACTCTTAGGATTCCACTGAACCCCTAGTGGGGTTAGTTCCTGCTTTGTAAGCTTGTGATTAAGAGGAAACACCACTGTCCCACCTAAATTGACTCTATAATTGGAAACTGCCCCATACTCTGTGATGATAGAAAAAAACACTGGAAAGGACTGTACTGTACATATTAGATGAAGGAGAACATCATCAGCATACACTGAGAGTTTAAACACTTTGCTTCCTACAGAGATACCCTGAACATCCCCATGGTCTCGTAATTTAGACAATAAAGGCTCGAGGTAGATGTTAAATATGAGAGGGGACAACGGGCAGCCCTGCCTGGTACCAGAGTGCAGGGGGAAGATATCTGAAAATACCCCATTACATTATATCCGAGCATGAGGATTTTGGTAGCGAGAGGAAACCCACATAATGAATTTGGAAGGGAAACTAAACTTGTGCATGGAAAGAAAGAGGAATTGCCAATCTACCTTGTCAAATGCCTTCTCTGCATTCAGGGAAAGCAACCCAGCAGGTGTGTCAGAGTCCCTGGATGCAGAGAAGATGTCCACCAGTTAACAGAAGTGGTCAGCAGAGTGCCTTCCCTCCATAAAGCCCACCTGATTAATGTGGATAATATGAGGCAACACCACCTTGAGCCTGCTGGCCAGGAGTTTTGCAAGTATTTTTATATCACAATTTAGGAGTGATATGGGTCTATAGCTGGTTATGCTCTCCAGGTCTTTATCAGGTTTGTATAATACTATAATTAATGCCTTCAATAGTGTCTTATCTAGGGGCTTCCCATCCAGTAGCCACTCAAATATTCAAGCTATCCAGGGTGTAATCTGTTTGCTGAACACCTTGCAAAAATGTTGGGAAAAAACATAGGGTCCAGGGGCTTTATTAGCCACCAGAGATGTTTTGGCAGCCCAAATTCCATCTCAGAAATAGGAGCCAGTAGCATCTCCTGTTGACCCTAAGTAAGAGAGAGAGAGAGAGAGAGAGAGAGAGAGAGAATGAAGGTAGTTCTGGACCACCTGAGGATCCGAGAGATTCTTCATTGGACAATATCAAGCCTTGTAATACTTGGAAAATTCCTCAGTAATTTCTTTTGTGGTTAGACAAAGGGCCCCACTTGCCTGAGGTCATATACTTCGAACTATTCTAGAAGATTCTGCTTTCTTAAGTCTTATGGCCAAAAGATGCCCGACTTTCTCCCCGGTCAGTGTACTTTGTACCTGTTTTTAAAATTGCATTCTCTGCTTTCTCCCTTAGAAGGTTATTATATTGGACGCTGAGCCCTATCAAAAGGATTCCATCCATCTCCTTAGTGTTGGAAGACAATGAGGCTTCCAGGCTACCTATCTTGGCCAACAGAGAAAGAGCCTTTTGATCCCTCTCCCATTTCCTCTGTGAGGCTGGTCTGATGAACAGTCCTCACAAGACACACTTAAAGGCCACCCATTCTAAATCAGGCCTTGCTGTGGAGCGCAGGTTAACTTCAGTGTAGGCCTCAATTTCTTGGGTAATGGATTATACAACTTTGTCCTTCTTAAGGAGTTGATTATTTAATTTCCAGAGTGACTCCTTAGGGATGTCAGCTGCAAGTGAGAGAATACAAACCACTGCTGAGTGATCTGAGATCACTGCGGGCACAATCTGTGAGTCAAGAACACCTCTTTACACCACCTGACTGATTAAAAAATAATCAATCCTAGATGAGGATCTGTGGACTCCTGACTTAAAGGTAAATTCCATCAGAGTAGGATGCAAAATTGTCCATAGGTCACATAACCCCAGATGATCCACCAGGTCCCTGATGGATCTCTGCACAGGGGAGAGACCCTTTTTCTTAGGATCTGTTTTATCTGTATCTGGGGAAAAGGGGAGATTCCAGTCTCCGCCCAAAATCAGCGGGAGGGTTGTAAATGGGGCTATGACCTGTAACAGATCAGTTAGAAACTGGGGAATGTTGGCATTGGGTCCATATATGCATCTGAGCACTACCGTAGTCCTATCCAGAATCCCATGTACCAAAAGGTATTGACCCATTGGATCCCTGAGAACTTGGTCACTTGTAAAAGAAATACCCTGAGCCACCAGAATAGCTATCCCCTACTTGGTGTACTATGTCCTGCATTAAAAACTTGACCTGCATATTGTCTCTGGAGTAGATTACCCTCTGCTTTTAGAAGATGTGTTTCTTGAAGGAAAGAAATATCCCCTCTCAGTAATTTAATGTGCTTTAGCACCTGGTATCTCTTAACCTTATTCCTAAGTCCACAAAAATTCCAAGAAAGAATTGTTTTAGTACATGCCATTACAAACATCAGAATCAGTGTCACGTACATATGACAGCCTGCCCTACAGTCCAACTCAAAATCCCCCAGTGCCAAGCTGGAACTCCCCTCCACCCCTGTGACCGGCCCCTCCCCACCAAACCTCCCCACGGTCCCTTAGAAACCCACCTCCAGATGTCCCACTGACCCACCCACCCCTCACCTCATAGTCTATGTTGCCATGAACAAAGTACTTTATCATAACCCAAATAATCACCCCTTCCCCAATCAACAGTCTTCACAGTACATGGTGACTTCCACAGAATAGCCTCCATCCCCCCCAAAACTCACACAGTTGAATTCAGCTATCTACCCTCAGAGCAGGGATATTCCCTTAATAACTATATGTGGTGGTGGCAAAACTCGATATATCCCCCCCAAATAAAAGGGAAACTACTTTCCTGAGACTAAGCCATCTTACGGGTGGGGGCACAAATCCAGAGCACCCTCCCCAACCAAAAAACAAATAAAAGGAATAAACGAGTGGAGGCTGCATTACATGTACCCAAAATGCAGAAAGGACTCAGGGGACACTAAAAACAGCCAGACCTAAAAAAGAACCCCATCGCACGTAATGAGTATCATACTGGGGGTTACCTCTTAGCTCACAGGTATTGTGCTACCCAGCTATTGTCTAAGGTGAGGGTGAGCTATATTTATCCACATTGCATCAACCTACCCCTGACTTATAACTACCAAAGCCACCACCTCCTGCTGGGCAGAAAAAATGGTAGTCCCCTCCAGGTCCCCTTGTCATGGGAGAAAGGACTGAAAGGAGTATTCACCCCCCTTGCACCCCAAAAGGATACAATAAATCAGTCCCTAAACCTGGGAGGCTTAAGAGGTTGGGTGTCCCCCAATTACTGACATGAAATACTTTAGTTTCCCAAGTGGTCACTGCATCAAGACCCCTATCAATAATACCCTGAAACGCTGTGACTCTAGTGGGAGTAGAATCAAAACCCCCACCCTCCAGAAGATACCCCTGTAAATCTACCAACTGTATCGAACCATAGAAATATACTTTAAAATTAAACTAACACAGTCCCCTGTAGAAAAAGGGAGTAAGTTGCAATGTCCTGCAAACAGTCAGCAAACTTGCAAGTGGAGAACTTAGAAGAAAAAGGGAAAAGCACACACAGCATAACAGAAGCAGATACTTTTTGCCAAGTGCCCTCAAATCCTCTGGCCCAAACAAATCGAAGTGCACAATCCAGTGAAGCAGTTTAACTTGTTCCAAATCCCAGCCACAACTCCAGCTGGGGTAGAAAAAAATTAAAGCACTGTTCTGTTCTTACAGAAACCTCTGCCGAACATACTCACTGTGGCACACTCAAGCACAGTAATTTGAAACCAAAACTCTCAGAGGGAGACCTCAGCCATTATGAAAAATGTTGGGAAACATTTTTTTTAGTTCAGCTACTGTAGATTGTGGGTCTTCCAGAATCACCTATTTCCCATCCATAGAGACATGCAAAATTGTGGGATATAACATTCTGAATGGAACATTTGCAGCCAAGAGCTTTGCGACCACGCTGAGGTATTCTGCCCACTTCTAGCGCACTGATAGTGGGAGGTTCTGTGCCTCTTGAATTGGTGCACCTTCCCATAACACTTCTTTCAACTCTTTAACCTTTGCCAACAGATGCTACCTTTCCTGGAAGTTTAAGAATTTAAATATAAAGGTTCTGGGCAGAGCTCCTGGTGGGGGCATTGGTCTTAAAGCACGGTGGGCCCTTTCTATTATGTAGTCAGTCCCAAAAAGGTGAGGAGCCTGCTATCTTTGCCACAAATTTCTTCGCAAATTGGACTGGGTGGGAGCCTTTTTCGCGCTCCAGGAGCCCAGTGATAATGACATAATTACGGCAGCCCCTTCCTTCTAAATCATCTGCTTTAGCTCCCAGTTTTGCAATTCGTTGCCTGGTGGTTGCCATAGCTGGGTTAAATTTATCAACTTTCTTTTCCACAGAAGTAATTCGAACCTCGCAGTCTCCAGTCTGTTGAACTAGGTCTTCCAGCTTGCTTGTTATAGCTTTAACCTCCTCAGTTAGCGATCAAACCTCATCCCTAAATGGGTGGAATTTCTCTAGGAAATTTGTCTAGGGTGAGGAGATTGTGCACAGGATTTAGAGAAAATTGTCTGGCTGGTGGGCCTGCTTGAGCTTTTGCTTTCTTCGCGGCCTTTTCCAGCGTGGGAGGTGGAGTGTGACGAGGAGGTGTAGATCACATTTCTGCCTCCATATTAGGGATTTTCTCCTGAAAAAACACTCTTGTTGCAGACCTTGTACTCTCATCCACCCGAACTTGCCATTTGATAGCTACTAGCATTGGATACATGCAAGAAATAAAGAGTTTGAAGGAGGAAGTAGCAGAAGCACTCTGGAACACAGCTATTCAACCTGAAGCATTACGTGATCTCAGCCCATGATTTTCGGTGTGCAGATATTGTAATAGTTTAATCCACAGTCAGCCTGGTGGGGCTACAATGGCAGTAGCCCAGTCCCTGACCTACGAGTGGCAACAACACAAGCCTACACAATATGGCACAGCTGTCTTTAATAAATGACAACTGCATCATATAGTGCAAGTACTATATGACACAGCTGTCATTTATTAAAGACAGCTGTGTTTTATAGTGCAAGCAGCTGCTTTTGCAAAAATTCAGTTATGAATAGGACGTTAATTTTTTGAACAGTGCATGCCCGGAAATGGAACATTTTTAAAACCATTTAACTGCAGAATATAAAGACCACAAAAGCACACACCTTGGACCAACCTCTATACAACCTGAAAGTGTCATGTTTCAAAACCTCTAATTTTTTTAGTTATTTGGTGGCAAAAACATTCTTAAACTTTTCAAAAACAGAAACTTTTGTGTTTTTGTGCACCTACAGTATGTAGCTTTGTGTCCCCTGCATCCATCTACATGAAAATTACAGGATCTAGAGTTCTGGGTTCAGAGACTGTGCTTCACAAATGTCATGTAAATCAGTTGAAGGGGGACAAAGTTATTAAGGTAAGGTGCCAAAATTGGGGTTT
This sequence comes from Neoceratodus forsteri, assembly GCA_016271365.2. Classification (NCBI taxonomy): domain Eukaryota; kingdom Metazoa; phylum Chordata; order Ceratodontiformes; family Ceratodontidae; genus Neoceratodus; species Neoceratodus forsteri. The sequence continues at coordinate 1,609,262,311 of CM057449.1, forward strand.
AACATGGAAGTTGTTTCACAACCCCAATATGCAGCCACAACTGCTCCTATATAATCTGTGTATGTATATATATATATATATATATATATATATTAGAGGCAAAAAACTCTGTTTAATGCATTAGTTAGGGTTGTTCCACAGCAACAAAAGCAAGGAAATTGATGTTGGGGTTGAAACCCCCAGGACCCCACACCCCAACCAGCATCGGGGTGGACACCTGGGTTGCCAGCCCCAACTCTCACCCCATCAGATGTATGAAGAAGCAGAGGTATAGGAGAATGGGGTGAGATTAGGACCGACACCCCCAATGCACACCCCAATGCCGGTTGGGGTGGGGGGTCCTTGGGGGACTTTAAGCCCTAACACCGAATTTCCTCACTTTTATCACTGTGGAACAACCCTAACTAATGCATTAAAGGGAGCTTTTTGCCTCTAATTTCCCTTCTTTTTGAGAATGATAATGAGAAATAGTGAATGTAATGCAGTGGCTGGATGGTGCCCGCAAACGCAAATTGGTATTGCGCATGGTGACGCAAAGTGAAACAGAAAGAGAAACAGTACTGTAGACAAAATGGTAAAAATAATGCAAACACAAGTGCAAATGAAAATGCAAAGGGTAACACACATGGTGGCATAGACGTGAACGGTAAGTGAAATGGGTACGGAACTGCAAGTGGAAACAGTAACGGTAACAGTAATGTAAGCACACAGGCTGATTTTCCCCAAAAGCTACATAGAGAAAGACAGTGAGTACAAAGAATGTATGCATAATAATGGGTCTTGGACAGAAAATGAGGAGTTGGAATACTAAATTGCTTATATCTCAGGAACCGTACGACATAGAAAAAAAATTTAAAAGTCATATGATTTATGACTTTCTTGGCTAGTTTTGTACTTAGCCCCTCATAGGGTCTAAGCACTTTTCTGACAAAAAGTCTGTATCCCACACCGTTTCTGAGATACAGGACCTGAAAGGCGTGGCAAACGCTGTAATGTTATCCTATGGGGAAAAAAAAGAAGTTCTGAGTGCCATAACTTTGGCTCCCTGTAACATTTTTTTACCAAACTACTGAAAGAAACATTTGTGGGATGCTGGCTTTCTTCCCTATACATTTCAGCCCAAAAGACCAAACCATTATTTTGTAGCAGGGCACCAAAGGATTCCTGTAAGGCAGCAGACGCCGTAATGATATCCTATGGGAAAAAGCATCAACTTTGGAGTGCCGTAACTTTCTCACCTTGTAATATTCTTTCACTGAAACACTGAAAGGCACATCTGTGAGACGTTGGCTGCATTGCCTCTAAATTTCAGCCCAAACGACCAAACCGTTCTTTTGCAGCAGGGTGGCAAAGAATTGCTGTCATTTTCCCACAGTCTAGAAAAGTACTGTCGAACTTTGCGAAAGCTTTCGCAAATTCATTCAACAGTGTCATGCATGCGAAAGTCCTTTGCAAAAGTACTTTTTCCAGAAATTTGAAAAATATATTTCTGTGGTGTTTTACCCCAAAATAAAGACATGCCTAGCATCCTCAGGGTCCGACTAGGTGAATACAAGGTTGCTAGAGGACTAGGTTGCTAAAGGGTCCCAAATTTAAATGCCAAGAATTTTTCTAATGACCAACTGAAAATGAAAAGGGAAGATTTGAGGCAGTAAATGGGCCATTTGAGAAAGTAAAAACTGCATTTGCGACACCGTCAAACTTTTTGTTAACTTTTCCTATTGACTTATAATGGGAACTTGTTTTTTGAATAACTTTTGAACCATTTAATATTTTTTCACTAAATCTTCAAAAGACACTTTGGGGACCCCATCCACACGTTCCCTGAAGATTTCGGACCAATCGTGCACACCGTGCGACCTGTAGAGAAGACCAAAGCATTCCAAAAAAGCGTAAATGAGCGCACAGATCACGCTTAATAACTCTGCAGCTGTATAGCCAAACAGTACTAAAGCTGGCAGATCCCAAGATGTATGGTTCTTGATCATGTATTCCAAATTTCAGGCAAGTCCGTTGAACGGTTGAAAAGTTATTAAGTTGCAAAATGTTAGGTTTAACATGTAAATAGCTCCTCAACCCTAACTATGGTAGCACTACCATGTTACCATAATATATATATTTATTTATATAAATATATATATACACTCACATATATAAACACACATAAATATATATATATATATATATATATATATATATTATGGTAGCATGTAGTGCTACAATAGTTAAGGTTGAGGAGCCATTTACATGTTAAACCTAAAATTTTTACATTAGAGTTAAGCCCCTTTGACCCCCCGTCCACACAACCAGCATCAGGGTGTGCATTGGGGTTGTCGATCTAACTCTCACCCCATTCTCCTATACCTCTGCTTCTTCACACATCTGATGGGGTGAGAGTTAGTGGCAACCCCAACGCCACACTCGATGCCAGTTGGGGTAGATGGGGTGTAAAGGGGGCTTTCAACCCTAACACTGAATTTCCTCGCTTTTTTCGTTGTGGAACAACCCTAACTAATGCATTAAATGGAGTTTTTTGCCTCTAATATATATATATATATGTATATGGACTCCAGTTCCCAAAAAGATTCTAAATCATATCAGATGACATGAGTTGACTAACAATTTTCTGGTGGAAATGTGTCCGCTTAATCCTTATTATATATTCCACTACCAAACCTGGGTCTGACCATCATTTATTCTAATCTCCTTTTTTTGATCTCTCCCCTAAATAATAAACTACAGTAACTGGCATAAGATAATTTTAAATTTTAGATTCAGTTTGAAATCTGGTGATTTTAATTGGGAGCTGGTGCCAGATTAGGGACTGGGGAAAAGTCCAATTAAGGGTTTATAAATAGGGACTATCCAGCCCAGTTGTTTATGTGTAGGAGCTTGAGGAACTGTTGAGGCCTTTGCTGCTGATGGTGCTGCAGCTGCTGAATAGGTGTGCAGGAAAGCATTTTCCTGAGCTGGCGGACTAGAGTCTGGCAGTGTAGTATTCTCAGGGAGATTCTGAGCTTACTCCTGGGGAAGGGCTGGAAGGTCTGGCTGTGCAGAGGAATGAGGATATTTTTCTCCAGGATAGTCAAGATGGCAGAGGGCCTTTCTGAGTGGGCCTGTTCTCAAACTTATGGAGTGGATGTACTTGTGGGAGGTGGAAAGGATAGCAGAGCTGTCCAAGGAGAGCTCTCCTACTTTGGTATGGCACTTGCTTTGGGAACAGAAGATTGGGGGGGTCTTGACCATGTCTTTTGCTTCTCTTGCTGCTGATCCCCTTGCTGCATTGGCAAAAGGTATGCTGCCAAACCTCATCATTTGAATCCTGTAAGTTGTGTGAAGAGCTGGTCACCAATGCATGGCTGTCTTTAACTCTGTGTGGCTGTAGTTGTGTCCATTGGGAAAACTTCATGTTGAAGTGGTGCCTTTTAAAGAACCATCCCAGGCCAGGACCAAATGATAGATTCTTCAGCTGCCTCCAATGCTGGTGGAAGACACCATCTCTGTCAATGCACAGGGTGGTGGTGTATCTCAGACAGTAGGATGTCTCAATTTTCTGTAAGGCTTTTGTGTCAGTTGTGAGGGCCCCATCCCACTCCATCAGTACCTGAGAAAAGTCCATGAAAATATGAATGTGGTGGCCCTGCCAGGTGAGGGGGTCCTCCTCTGGCCTTCCTGGAGTCCAGATGGACCACATCTGCATATATGCAATATACATGCAGTATTCAAGATGGTGGCCATGCTGGGCTAGCCACTTTGTTCTGTTCTGTTTTGTTTTGCCTTTCCCATTTTATTTTGCTGTCTTGTTTATCTTTTACTGCTTTTGTAATTCTGATGTGGGTTTTATGTTTTTTGATACCGCTATCTGTTTTATCGTTTTTGCTACTCATTTTGTTACCCGCCTTTATTCCACAGTATTACACTTGGCTCGCTTATGCACTGTTTCCTGTTTTCGGTTTGGTCTGTTTTTGTTTTGTTTTACGGGCCGGGACCTAGTGTGTTGTCCAAACACCTGAGATCTGTGAAGAGCCACAGTGTTTTAATGGAGAAGACCTGGTAATTCTGAGAAGCTTTCCGGAGTCTCTGTTATACTCGATCCTAGTGTTTGGATTGAGTTTTTGTATGCGGACTGCGTTACTGACTCATTTGTCCAGGGAGTGGTCCAGTTGGTTTTATGGCTCTTTAGCTGAATTTAAACAAGTACTTTTCGAATTGTCACCTTGGTACTCCGGATGTGGATTTGAACCAGTGGCTGTGCTTTTTGAATATCCCTGGATTTATTTATGTTTGGCCAGTGGATCGTGGGGAGCAGCGATCCGGTGGAGTCATTTTGAAAAGCCTTCAAGATAAGTGGATTTGAAGCCTTTAGTGACATTTCTGATGGATTAAATGATATTTTTGAGTTTGACATTTTGGGCTTAATAGTTGGGCTTGCAGAGTTCCTGGGGGGCCCGGGTCAGTGTCACACACAGAGGTGGGGAGTGGGGTAGGCTGGAGGGCTTGTCCTTAACTCCCCTTCCTCTAGACTCCTGGGGTAGCTGGCTGGGGGGCTGACTCCTCTTGGAGTGGAAGTAGTGGGCAACTGACTTTCTGGGCTGGCTGGAACCTGCGGCCTGCTAGTGGCCTTTCTACAATTTCAATTGGTGTGGATTCTGAAGTCTTGTGTTTTTGAAGACTGACTTGTTTGCTGCTCCTATTGACATTTGGGTGGGTTATTTGATATTTGTATCCTGCTGCATATAGACAGGATTCTTGTTGTCTGCAATTATATTTTGTTTGAGGAAATAATATGAGCAGTGAGAGTGCTATATAATATCTTTTATTCCACCTGTATCTGCTATTGTGAGAGAGTCCCAGAGGGTGGTTTTTAAATTATTTCCTCTGTTTGTTATTTTTTATTATTATTATGATTTAGTTATTATGATTTGTTTATTTTTGTGAGAGTGTTTTGTTTTTAAGTACCAGGTAGTGAGAGGACCTGGGAATAATTTAAAATTGTTTTAGTTAATTTTTTTGGTTGACCCCCAGGCTGTGAGAGGACCTGTGGGTTAAATCAATTAACTTGGTTTTGTGTTAGAGAGTTGTTTTAGTTTTATTTTATGTTAGTTGGTCTCATAATTTGTAGTTGTTTAATTTTAGCTGCAGGAAGTCTGCTGGTAGTTTTTATTATATTTATTGTTTTAAATTGAGCAGCTTGATGTGCCTGCCTGCCCCTTCTGTCTTATGCTATTCGGCCTCCATTCTCCATGCCCTTGGCCCCTTCTCTTTGGCCCCCCTGCCTGCCTTTATTTATCATCGTTGCCAGGCATTGGGGATTGCTTGAAGGGGGGGAACAGGGGGTAGGTGGGGGGTTGTGGTCAGTGGAGTGAGCGGGGCCTTCCCATAGGGGTGGTCAGGCCCAGAAGATGACCTGGGGAGAAATGGCTGCTTGAACGTGGTGACTCTGTTCTGGTTCCCATACCCAAGGGCACCTCCAGTTTGGGAGGGCAAGTGGTTGGGACAAGTCACCAACCTTGTCCAACTCGGGGCATTGTTGTGCAATGACAGATCTGTCTGCAACAAGACTGGTCTTATTGCAGATTTTGTTGCAAGGGCAGATCTGATTTGCATTACCGAGACCTGGTTGGATGGGAATGAGGCCCCTTTTTTAGAGGCTGCTGTTCCCACCAGGTACTCAGTTATGCATCGTCCGAGATTGGATCGCGAAGGGGGGTGGCGGTCTGTTTTAAGACTGAATTGGGCCTAACTGGTGTATCAGTTGAGGAGGCCAGGTCATTTGAGTGTATCGTGGTAGCTGGTGTAGGATGCAGGATTGCCCTCATTTATCATCCACCAGCTGATGAGAAACTTTTTCTGCAGGAAATAGCAGATTTTGCCACCGAGATGGCCTTGGAGTTGCCCAGACTGATGGTTCTGGATGACTTCAGTGCTTGGGTCAACGACGAATCTTCACTTTTTGGTCAACATGTCCTCCAGGAGATGACATCTCTGGGCTTTACACAAGTTGTTTCCTCAGCTACACACAAGGGAGGTCACTCTCTTGACCTGGTCCTCCTCCTGGGGATCGAGGCTTCTGATCTGGTGGTGATACCAGTCGGTTGATCCTATCACTACTCAGTTGGGTTCAATTTTGAGGCCCCCCTGGGTAGGTCTTCCCCTTTGGAGTTGATCAGGTACCGTCCATTGTGAAACATTGTCCCTGAAGACCTGATGGCGATTATTGACCTCTCGTTGTTGGACGAGTTCTGCACTGATCCTAGGCAGCTGGTAGTGGCCAATAATAGGGCCATATCAGTAGCACTCGATCAGATTGTGCCAGTCTGTGTTCACCCCCTTCCATGTCATCCCACTGCCACATGGTTTGATGGGACTCTGAGAGGGTTGTGGAGGATGGGGCATAGGTTGGAGCGTCATTGGAGGAAGACTACCACTGATGCCAACCACCTTATTTTGCTAGAGCATTATAAACACTACCAAACAGCAATTTCCCATAAGAAGGCAGAATTCCTGTCCAGGGAAATTTCTGTTGTACAGAATCAACTGGCTCAGCTCTTCAGAACTGTTGACAGACTGTGCAACCCAGCCTGTCAGCAGATCCGTCCAGTCTTTGGTCAAACTGATTGTGAGGAGATCGCTCGCTTCTTTGCGAATAAGGTTGAAGACATCAGGAAGGAGTGCCTCCAACCTCATTCCAAGGATGTTGCAGTTGATCGGTGTCCTGTCGCTGAGCCCGGAGTTTCCTGGAGTGCCTTTGACCTGCCGGACCTCGTAAACACTATGAGCAGGGACCCTGGTTTTCTATTTTTACCGGTAACACCGGTAACAATCACGGAATCCTGCTTGGTTCAAGGATTTTGAATTCTTGTACCAGTGTCTCACGGAAATTGCATGTCACTGCACAGAATCCTTAAGATTTCAGCATCTTTTTAGATGTTTTTATTTTCTCTTTCTATGCCGCCTTCTCACAGCATCTGTCTCCACTTTTCAGTGATCCCTAGGCTGGGTAACTTCTGGCTTCACCCCAGCTCCTGTGGGCTCCTCAGTTGTTTGAATGAAAACTAGTCTGAATGAAAGTATGTTCGTAAGGAAAAAAATGCCTTACTACTTATGAAAAGACTTCACAGTAAGCACCCCACTGAGGTGAACTGGATCATTTGCACCTTTTCTCCCACCTGCTGTTTCAGTCTCTGTGACAACAAAAAGTTTTCTGATAGACTGCTTCAACAAAAAGCAAATGTTAAGTATTTAAATGTACTTCTGTTTGGCCTGTGGATGTTGAAAGCACATTCAATGACATACAGAAGGTAAGACCCCAGGGGCTAAGGATGCTGGTGGGCAGAGTGGTGCTCAATCCACATCTGAGCTCAGACATGAAAACTGGGAGACACCCTTTTCATGGGCACCAAGTAAAACAAAAGCATCCACACGTCTGGGAGATGAATGAATCCATTTGAAGGTCCTCCACTAATCACTTGTGGATTTGTTAGGTGAAGACACTTTATTTCAAAGAAGCAAATTCAAGCAGTTTTTTTTTTGCTCCTCCTACCCTCTGGCCATCCACTCCTTCAGGCCTGCCAAGGCTCCCTACCACCTCTGCTGAGTCCCGACCACGATCCACTGCCCCTTACTGCTGTGCTACCAGGTAACCCAAAGTAACCCTTCATTGAGTGGGGCCCCTACCCCTGTGGGAGGCTACCAGGGGAGGAGAATTGCCCCAAAGAGCTTCCTGTGTATCCTGGGCATGGCAGGGGCCAGAACAGATGCATGTCTGGGATTTCCAGCTTATGGAGGGACCAGCAGGCATCCTTTGGTTGGCCAGCGGGTGTTTTCCCATTTTCTTGGGAGCGTGACAGGCCATATGATGTCAAGGCACAAGCCAACGTCCGTCACACTCCCTCCCGCAGTGAGGGCTGACGTGTTGTCATGCCTCTGGCCTCCCCCAGGGGCCAGTAAATGCTGAGCCATGAACTCAACCCTCCATCCCAGGAGAAGGTGAGTGGTCATTGGACACTCAAGCCTTCACCCACCAGCTGGCCCTCCAACACCCAAGTCTGTTCCCTAACCCTGGTCAGCGGTGTCATAGGCAGAAATCCAATTCAGGCAGTTAAATTATAGATAGGGAAAAACAAAGGTAGTCCACCTTAGCGGTGATGGTTCAGATTAATTTACATCTGAGTTCTAACAAGCAAAGAGACCAAGTCATTTGTAACTTGTGCATGTGGGGTGTGGGTGTTGAAGAAAAGGGATCATAGTGCTGTCACTACTGCCATCACCCCAGAGGGATGTGGACTGTACTGTTGCTACTGCTGTCACACCGAAGGGGTGGGGGCTGTAGTGCTTCTGCCATCACTACTGGTGGATGGGGAGTGTAGTACTGCTGCCATCACACCTAAGAGATGGGGCCACAGTGCTGCTGCTTCTGTCACAGGTCGTAGTGTTGTTGCTGTCACCATCACACCAGAGGGATGGGAGCCATAGTGCTGTTGGTGCTTCCATCACACCTTAGTGATAGGGGCTATAGTGTTGTTGTTGCCATCACATCTTGTACCTAAAATAACTTTAAATTGGTACAAGGATGGAAGGATGTGCAATAGTGGAGGTCAAAATTGCTAAAATGTATGTTAGCAGAGTTAAACATTGTTAAATAAAGTACACAGAACCAAATACCGGTTAAAACGGATTTTGGCTTAGCAAACACCGGTGACAATATCGTTTTTTATAATGTGCAAAATGGAATATGCCCTTTCTCAGTCCCGGTAAACCAGTGTCCCTGACTATGAGCATTGTCCATGAGATGTGTCCCACATGCTGTAGTTTAGACCCTGGCCCTACTTCCCTGATTTTGGGTTGTAGTGAGATCATTGGCCCTGTCTTAGCTTGGATTGTCCGGTGTTCTTTAGATATGGGAGTTTTTCCTAGCTCTCTGAAAGAAGGGGTGGTGACTCCCCTTCTGAAGAAAGCTTCTTTAGACCCGGATGACATCACAAACTACAGGCCAATCTCTAACCTCCCTTTTGTGGGGAAGGTTATTGAGAAAGTTGTGGAGGCTCAATTGGATAACCATTTGACCCTCCATAGTTTATACGAACCTCTCCAGTCTGGTTTTCGCAAGAGGCATAGTACCGAGACTGCTCTGGTTCGAGTGCTCAATGATCTCCTGATGGCGAGAGATCAGAGACACCGTTCTATCTCGGTTCTCCTTGATCGATCATCAGCTTTTGATACTGTGGATCATGGGGTTCTGCTCGAATGCCTGAGGTCCATTTGTGGGCTGTTGAGTACAATCCTCAGATGGTTTTCATTGTTCCTCGAAGGGAGAATGCAGAGAGTGGTCTCGAGTTTGTTTTCATCCAGGGCCTTCTCTCTGCCTTGCAGGGTGCCTCAGGGCTCAGTGCTTTCCCCCATGTTATTCGCAGTATATATGCTACCCCTTGGAGACATTGCAAGACACTATGAGCTGAGGTTTCACTGCTATGCTGTTGATACCCAGCTCTACCTGTCTTTTGCACCTGACATGGTTAATGCTATCTAGGTACTGAACAACTGCCTCGCTGACATCCAAGACTGAATGAATTCCAGCAGTTTAAAGTTGAACCCAGGAAAGACTGAGGTTATGGTTGTGGATCCAGGTCACAGGGTAGAGGGATTGAGGGCTGGTCTCCTCTCTGGATTAAGCCTGGGGGTGGACCAGATCCTCACCTCTGAATGGGTGCGTAACCTGATAGTGGAGATTGATGCTGGTTTGACCCTCCATCATCAGGTGTCTCCAGTTGTCAAGCTGGCCTTTTTCCATTTTAAGAACACTGCCAGGATTAGGCATCTTGTTCCGCCCAGTGACCTGCCGATCTTGGTCCATGCCTTTGTGACATCACACCTTGATCACTGTAACTCCCTTTACCTAGGACTTCCTGGGGTTGATATCCGCCGCTTGCAGCTAGTGCAGAATGCGGCAGTACGTTTGTTGACTGGGGCCTCTAGAAGTTCTCACATTACCCCTGTGCTGCGCACTCTGCACTGGCTGCCAATACAGTGGTGGATCACCTTTAAAGTGGGTCTTTTGACCTACAAAGCCCTACACAGTCTGGGTCCCGACTACTTGAAAGAACCCCTGGTGCCTTACACCCCTCTGTGACAGCTCCACTCAGCTGACGAGGGGTTGCTGAAGATTCCGAGGGTAAATTTGAAGTCATCTGGTGCCCGTGTGTTTGGACTTGCTGCACCTACCCTCTGGAATTCTCTGCCCCATCAGCTCCGGGAGTGTAGGACGGTGGGGAGTTTTAAGCAGGCACTAAAGACCTTTTTATGGGAAAAGGTGTTTCTTTCTCTGTTTTGATTTTATACTGTTGTATTGAAATATATGTTCATATTTGATTTTATTGAATGTATTGAATATGTTTTATGTTTGTTCTTGCTGTACAGTGCCTTGAAATTTTGAAAGGCGCTCAACTAAATAAATTTTATTATTATTATTATTACTACTTAAACAGTTGCATCACCTGCACTTTCACTGGGAAGTACAGCAATTTGACCATGATGGGCCTCCATTTTTGTTTGGCCTTGGATGGGAGTATCAGAGATCTGTGGGAGTGCTCCAGCTAGAGAAGCACCAGCCAGTGGTGCATCAGGATGATGGTCTGGACATTCTGTAGGAAGGTATTTGTGTCCTGGCCCTCGACCCCCTCCAGGAATCCAACAATTTGTACATTTTTCTTTCTGTCCCTATCCTTCATGCCATCTAGCTTTTCACAGAGGAAGCTGATCATGTGCTCTTGCTCCTGCATGTGAGATAGGATACAGTGTTTGTAGGCCTGTTGTTTTGCTTCCTGTCATTGAGTGAGGTTTACTCATTGTGTAAGTGAGGTGATAATCTCTATTGCCTGTTGGGCAGCTAGCTTTATGTTACTTATACCATGAAGGAGTTTTTCAAACAAGTTTATTTCTGCCAGGTCCACTGAGGGTGTTTGAGAAGCCACTGATGGATCCATGATCGAGTGTGTCATTTTCCTGCTGGGAGGCTGAGGCTAACAGAAGAACTAATTGAACACTGAACTGTGCCACTGCCAGTGATCAGAACTGGACAAGAAGCACACAACCAGGTATAGTACACTGGGGCCTGGGCTGTCAGATAAGGCTTGTCACAGTTCAGATGGCTATTAGGTTTGTAGAAATGAAATCAGTAAATCTATGAAGGGAAGTGGTGTTGGAGTGCTTTGATAAAAACATGATTGAAAGGTGGTGTAAAAAGTTGACTTGGAAGACTAGTCAATTGTCTACTGATTAATCTTTCTAGTAAATTGGTGAACACAGGTAACAGAAAAATGGGTGATAGTTTATGGTATCTTCAGAATCATTATCATTGTATTTCTTGCTTCCAAGCTGCATGGAAAATATGAGTAGTCATGGAACAAACTGTAAAGAAAGTCAATTGACTAGTAACAGCAGGGGAACCAAATAATGAGAATTGTGGTGAAAGGCCATGGAGTCCACAACTAGATTTCAGATCAGTGGAACACAACTTATTAAAAAACATGAGCTTCTTTAAGTAAAGAGGACACCATCTGCTCTTTAGGAGTAATTGGATGCTTGAGAAGATATTCAAATTTAGATTGCACATTCCCCCATTATAACTCTGCTTTAGCAATATGTGAAATAATTAAAGTCAGTAAATAGCGCTCCCTCATGTAGTCATCCATATTGCTTCCCCATGTAGTTATCAGTATTCTAAGCTATATTTGAACACCAATGAGGACATTTTTAAAAGGGTTGTATGCAGATGCAATTGCATACTCTGACTGTGTCTGCATTCCTCCACTTTGATCCAGGCACCTCTGTTGACATTTTTCAGGCGTTGCATCCATTTATGACAAAAAGTCAAGAATTACAACTGAAAACAGACACAACTGGGAGTTGCATCCAGTTTGGAAACAGTTGCATCTGCTTTTGAAGGATATACTATGATAGACCGAAATTCAGTATCCCGAAGCTTAATATACAGAGTTTATGGTCCCGAAATCAGAAATCCCGCATGACTCGGATGCCTGACAATACAATGTCAGGCATCCTGCTATCACAAACACACCTCAATATGAGGGGCTTCACCCTCCATACCCGCCATGTGGGGGTCTTCACCCCCCCATGACCCCTTAACTAATATAACAAACTCCAAGGGGGAGCAGACCTCAGAGTAAAAATATATTAGTTACAGGGCAAAATTCCTAAAGGTCCATAGCCCAGATCAGAACCTGAGCCTCCCAGGCTACACTGGCCAAGCTGCTAGTGGTTTAGCTCACCACACCACCGGGGCAGCTCAGCCAGCTTCCAGATCCGGCACTTCTTTCTGTGGCATCACCACAGGTAATGTAGCAACCCATCACATCCGCTATCTTACCCCTTCATGTAACACCACTGAGCATGAAGCCACTGGGATTAACAGTGTCAGGATACCACACTTGTCGTGCAATATTGCGCGGGTTGGTGAGTGTCGGGATAATGGGTTCCTTTTTGAACACAAACTTCAGATGCTGTTAGGCCATTTAATAGATGATCTAGCAAACTGTTTAATCTTACATGTCCAGTAACTATGATGAACTACAAAACAAGTAACAGAAACTGCTCCTAAACCCTACATAGCGGCAGAAGAAGACTTATAGGTCATTGTATCTGATATGTTCTGCTTATATCAGCTATAGTCTGTTGTTGTGTGTCTTGGAGTGAGACATCACGTCAGTGTCAGTGGCTCAGGAAGTTGCAGACTTGCCTTTGAGACTAGAAGAGTGGAAGTGTAAACAAGCTTTCAGCCTAGTGTGTCACACCTGGTTAAACAATTGGAAAAAAAAAAGGTTGTGGGTTTAAGCCCCACACCAGGCACTTGAGGTGAAATCCCAATACTGACACTGTAGTTCATCATGAGGGGGATGCTACACTCCTGAGGTGTCATCTTTCAGATGAGATATTTATTTATTTATTTATTCATTAGATTTCGGATGTACCATTGCGCCAAAGGCTCGTTTTCAGAGGTTCCATGTCATACATTACATACATTGTAAAAAAAAATCTAGGAGTTACCACATATAGAACAGAATGAAACATTTGTTAAAGAGTACAATTTAAGGGACAAGTCATGTTAATAAAATTTGAAGTGTTAAGGGCGAAAGGGCTGAAATATATACAGCAAACAAATTATACATTGAAGTACACACAACAGTTACAAATGGTTCCAGTTGCAGTGTTAAGTCAGAACATGTTATACAGGCAGTTCTTTTGTCAATGTGCAAGACAGTGTGGCTTCCAAGTGCAAGGCAGTGTAGAGTGATTACTAACCTATGGGGAAAGGCCATACATGGGAGGGAGAGGTACAGTAGTGAGAGCAGAAAAGGTTGAAAGGGCGAGCTAAGGGCAGGTGTTCAAGTCGAAGGTAGGATTAGAGTCATGCCAGGGGAGATCTGTAGCAGAAGGGGAGCTGAATGTGGGTGGCAGGTAGGGGTGGAAAGGGAGAGGAAGGGGTACCAGAGAGACTAGACTAGGCTATTGAGGTGTAGGGAGGTGAAAGGGGGTAGGCAGAAGGCCTATGTCCCACAGTCACAACCACTGGTAGGTGCCAGAAGGATACAAAGCTTAGTCTTAAACAAACCCAGCCTAACTTCTTTCTGTAGGTCAGCCCAAAGAAAGTTGAACCAGGTGGGTGCACGATATTCAAAGGACCTCTGGCCTTGCATGGTGCAGTGGAAGGGGACTTTGGGAGAGTGGATATTTATGCTCCCAGTGCTTCTCGCAGAGTCATGTAGGCTGATGAGGTTTTTAACACCCATCGGGGTAAGTCCAAGGATAGATTTCTTTGCCAGCTGACATACATGATACTGTATCCTGCATTCCAAGTTAAGCCAGCCTGTCTGAACATAAAGTTAGCATGTGTGTGTCATCCAGTTTGCATCCAGGACAAGTCTACAGGCCTTGTTAAGTGAGGTCTTCACCCTTCTGAGGGTCATGGAGGTTGCAGAGCCATAGACTACAAGGCCATAGCATTGAGCTAGTGACCGCTGTTTTCAAGACCTCATAGGTTAAGCATTGTTTGTTTTTATAGAGCAGCACTAGTCCAACATTTGCAGTCCTTGCAACTTGGTCGATATGCTGTGTGTAAGATAGTAGTAGTAGTAGTAGTAATTTTGTTGATCAACTTATTCAAGTCATTACAACTAAAATACATGATTAAAATTCAATCAAATACACATTTTTATAATTTCCATGTTAAAACATCCATCATATAACATTAGTCCTCAATTTTACATTCTTCTTAGTGATATCCACATTTTTAAATATTGACATATTGGACAAATTATAAACAGCTTAACCTACCCCTTAAGTTAAAACATTTCTCACATGCAATTTTTTCTGCTCAATTATTTTTAAAAAGGAGACCACAGTGAGTAATATTTTCAGGTTATGAGATTTTAACAAGAAATTCAACATAATTTCTGGATTTAACTCAAGTTTTCTCAAAATCTCCCCCAAAATGTTCCTTCTATCTTTCTCATATAGAGGGCATATTATTAATAAATGTCTAAGTGTATCTTTATCTCTTCCACATTTACATAGTATATCCCCCATTATTTTCTCTTTACTATATAAATTTAATTTCCAATTTGTTGTAATACTCTCGAATCTTGCTTGGGTTAATATTTCCTAAACTTAGGATTGATCTTAGCTCTCAAGTAAAATTCTAATTCATGTGACCTCTTACATGTATTTTTAACCATCCATTCATTCACTTTATATTGTTTACACAGTGCCAAATCCAATTGGGTATAATAATCTCTAACCCTATCTTTAATTCTTAATTTACTCCAAGATATTTTAAACAGTGTACCATTTCAAGGGGGAATTTAGCTTGTTGCAGATTTGTAATTGGAAAGATTTGTGCCTGCTATGAGGAGATGTGAATAACATGGTCTTCTTATTGTTGTAATTTAACAGGAGCTTGGAGCTGAGGAACCATTGCTCAGCTGCAGAGAAACTGGATTGCATTTGTTGTTCTAGTCTGTTAGGGTCACAGTAACTTGAAAAAAAGTACTGCATCATCTGCATGTAGTAGTAAGTTGTCTTTAACAGCCACTGAGAGTTGGTTAAGGAACAAACTAAAGAGGAGAGGGCCAAGGATGGTGCCTTGGGACACTCCTGTTAATACCAACCGCTGTCGGAGAGGATATTTTGTATTTTGACTCTTTGCCCTCTCCCAGAGAGGTAAGTCCTGAACCAGGCCACTGAGACAGAGGAGAGACCAATATGGGTTAATTGCTTCAGCAGCAGTTTGTGGTTAATGGTGTTGAAGACCTTGCTGAGGTCAGTATAGGTTGCCTAAAGCAGTAGCAGTACTCTGCTGCTTCCAAAAGCAGTGCTGCTGCCAGCACTGCAATTGGTAAGTGTCAAGGTAGTCTGTCAATTGATCTGCTTGAGCACTTTTGAAAGAGGAGAAGGATTGAAATCAGCCTGTTGTTAGAGTGGCTTGCTTGGTCTCCACTTTTACGACTAGGCATGATCACTACAGTTTTCCAGAGTCGGGCAAATTTCCCCAAGGTCAGGGATAAGTTTATTATTTTGGGTAGTGGAACTAGAAGAATGTCAAGGGCTAGCCCAACGAGTGTGAGGTCAAGGGAGTCACTGCTCATCCTAGATTTTCCAAGTGCTTTCCAAGAGTATTTTTTTGCCCTTGGCCAGTGTGATGATGTTCAGGTAGAAAGGGGGTGAGGTGCTCTGGTGGGTCTCCCAGTCCTGCAATGGTGATTCTTTCTTCACGGTTTCAAGGAAGTCCGGAGGTAGTACATTGCTTAAGTCTGTGAATGCCTTGTTAAACATGTCCGCAATAATCTTGGGGTCCAGTGTAGGGGTTCCTTCCACATTAAGAATGAAGGGGGAGGTCTTAAAAGATTTTCCTGTTAGCTGCTTGATGTTTTCTCATAACCTTTTGGAGTTTCCCCATGAGTTGGTTAGCTCAGTTCTGAAGTGGTGGCTTTTGGCCTTTCTAATTGCCCAGGTGCAGTTATTCCTGGCTGTTTCACAATTCTGCAGGTTGGCTGGTGAGTGAGTGTACTTCACCTTTTTCCACAGTTCATTCCTGCACTTCATTAGCTGCAGGAGCTGTGGTATGATCCAGGTGTTATAGGAGGACTGGATTTAATGTTTAGTGACTGGGGCAAAGATATCACAGGAGATGTTAATGCTCTGAATTTGTCCCTTGAGTGCAGTGTCAGCATCCTTGGTAGTATCTAGGAAGCTCCAATCTTGCTGTCATAGGTGTTCTTTAAAAGCCTCCAACTTCCCTTTTGTTAGTAATCTGTTTGCGACTGTTTCGGGCAGAAGCTTGGGGGACTTACTAGTACAACAGCAGAATATAGGTGAATGGTCGCTGATGGAGTCCAGAAGAACTGTTGTGCCTATAATCCTTTCTGGCCAGTTAGTGATGAGCCAGTCAATAAGAGAGGTAGTTCCAAAACAGTACTTTAGTTGAGTGGGGGAGCATACTAGCTGTGACATATTGAGTGCAGCTAGTGCTTCTTTAATTGGGCCTACCTCAGAGGATGTCCAGTTGATGTTAAAATCATGCATCTTTGTTAGTTTGGTGTTTTGCCGATGATCCGATAGGAAGTTGTGGGTAGTTTTGAAATCATTATTTTGGTCCGGGGGTGTGAGGGGATATAGACAGATGCCACAGTTAAGGTTTTTCCATTTGTACCTAGCATAACTGTTATTGCTAGGAGTTGGGTATTACAGGTGGAGGTGAAGTTAGGTAGCATTTGTGCCTGGAGGTGGTGTTTAAGTAGAGTGCACAACCATCCCCTCACTTTCCAGTCCTATCTTGTCTAAATATTTTATGCCCAGGTAGATGAACGGCAGCATCAGTGATCCTAGGATTGAACCAGAGCTCCACAATTGAAAGGATATCTGGCTGGTGCTGGGTGACCCAGATGTGAAGCAAGTCTAGCTTAGCGACTAGGCTACAAATATTCATGGAGGCTAGGTTGAGCACACCATGGTTTTTGGGAATAGATGAGGGACTTGCAATAGGGCCTGGGTTGGGGTGCATATTCCCAGAGAGGAGCAGAAGTAGTAAGGTCATGTGGATAGCTTGCCACTTGAGGTTAGCTAAAATTTGGGATCATTTTGGTATCCTGGCTGTGTGATGCTTGGTTAGGGTACTGGTGTATATCAGCTCACAGAGTGGAGGGGGGAGGGAGTACTTGTAGTGAGTGTGATACATGGAGATAGAAGGATACAGTTGTGTTTTCCAGAGGGTTTCTAGACCTTGAGTCATGGTAGATTTAGGGCTGTGTTGGTAGGGAAGGATGTTATAATTAGACAAGGGGGTCTCTTGGTAAAATAATGAAGGGTCTGGTGTTATAGGAGGTCAAGTAATAAGCACAGTGCCAGATGGCAGCTGCATTCAAGGTAGTTTATGATGGTGTTCTGAGACAGCATTTGGCCAGTAATGGCAACAGCTTTTGGAAAGCTAGAAAATATGGAAAGATTAGCAAGCAGATTGCAGGCTGAGAGCTTTCAGCAGAATAGCATGTGCTTCAGGCACAGTAGAAGTCGGGGATCATGGCACAACCAAACGGCAGGAGCTGAGGGAAGATATTAGCCAATAGCGCCACAGAGTTCCTGAGTCTTGGCCAATCAGTGCAAGAGCCATAAGCCGGGGTTCTGGCCAGGGTTTCCCAGGCCAGAAATTCAATTAACCCTTGGGAGAGTAGTAAAAAGTCTGCCAGAGTTCTTGACATTGAGGTGGTGGCTAGTTGAAAGCCGCTGCCCTGTGGGACTCATGGCTACTTCAGGTGGAAAGTCCGCTGTGTCTAGGAAGAGAGAGAGAGAGAGAGAGGGAGGGATAAAGGTGTTAGATATCTAGGCAGGAAAGCAGTGGGCGGGGGTAGACTAGCTGAGAAGACAGAGGAGCAGCAGGGGGTGGGAGGTATGAGAAAGAGATGACAATCAGAGGGAAGGACCCACAGGAGTGAGGAGGCAAGTGTAGGAGTGCTACCAAGATGGAGGGGACAGAATCTGAGAAGAAACTTGTAGTCAGAAGAAAGGGGAAAAACATTTCCTCAGACTTGACAGAAGGGGGATGCTTCAGCGGAGTGGCTAGGCACAGTAGAGGGTAGAAGGGGAGAAACAGATGGAAGAGGCAGAAGTACAAGCTAAGACAAACAGATACGTTTTTTCTTTACAGTCAAAAAGCATCCCTGTCTACAGAGAAATAACATGCATAAATGCTGCAGCTTTAACCAAGCTTTCTCAAACAGAGCTGTAATCACAGTTTAGAATAATGCTATACTTGGTAGGGAATAAAAAGATGCACTTGGTATAAAATAACACTGGTATGTAAAAGAAGAACTTTAACAAAAATTTAAAATATGGAGAGATTAGCAAACAGATTGCAGGCTGAGAGCTGCCGGCAGAACAGCAAGGGCTTTATTTATTTATTTAATTATTAAATTTTGATAATCAGGTGAGCCCACTGGGCCCCGAAGGTCCCTTTTTCAAGGGTGACCCGAGGGTTACAAAATACATTACATGGGATTGTTTCAACAGGATACATAACAAATGTCATACATTATTACATGGGATAGTATACAACTAGATACATTAATTACATCACATAGATACATAGAAGGGCAGACAGTAGTGTCAGTGTAATAAGCAGGAGCGTATGAAGGAGTAAAACGCTTTGGAGTACCTTATCCTAACAAATACACTTTGTGGGGGTAGCCAGGTGCGCCTTAAGCCTGGTGCGGAAGGTATAGCCTTCAGGCACAGAAGATGCCAGGGATCATGACACAACCAATCAGCAGGTGCTGAGGGAAGAGATTAGCCAGTGGCACTACATGTTAAAATCAAGGTCCTGTCTGCCTGTTCTGGTGGTTGTTCTGGTATATGTTAAAACTCCCAAGGCACTTCTTGAAAAAAGAGGAGGGGAATTTTCCCAGTTTCCTGGTCAAATTTCCCTCATTCTCTAAAAATACCATCAACAGCCTAATTGGGTTCAATTTCAGTTGGTTACCATCTGTTTCCACCCCTTCCCCTGGGACGGGGCTGAACTTAAGCAGAATTGTCTAGCTCTCCTTTCCCAGTCAACAAAAACTAAATAAGTAAAATAAATATGTGAACTTTGTCATCCTTGTATCCCGATCCTTTCCCAACTCACTTAAACTCCACTCACCATACTCCTGTCCTTGCCTCATTCCACTTGAAATCCTTGTACAGTCTTTGACCTTACAGTGTGATTACCATTCCTTGTTCAACACACCACTTAAGTAATACTTCTTATGTCCCGCTTAATTCATTAATTTATTTATTTATTAAAATTTGTTGACCAGGTAGGCCCACTGAGACAACAACGTTCCTTTTTCAGGGGTGACCTGGAATTAATTACTGAGGAAAGACACTTGAGCATACAAGAGACAAAGGTAGGGCAGTTAAACACATAGGTTCATACATAAGGAGCATGCAGTAAACAAGAGAGAACAGGTAGCAGTAGAGGAAGCCAGATGTACCGGGTAGGTGTACAGGTGACATGCCACAAGCCAATGTAATGGCAATTAAAAACAGGACAATACAGGTCAAGATTCAGGAATATAAGGGGCACCAACATTTCAAGTGCAACAGCACTGATCGACTACCAGTAAGTGAGATTTTAGGGCAGTTTTGAATGAGTACAGAGTAGAGCAGTTAGCCACAGCTGCAGGTAGACTGTTCCAGAGTGAGGGGGCAGACCTAGCAAAGGACCTGTTGCCAGCTTGGGTTTGAGTCCTAGGCACTTCCAGGATGGGGTGGACAGTAGACCTCAGGTCATGTTTAGCTGTTTTGAATAGGAGAAATTTATTCCCCTTCAGGCTTGTACTCATGGCCCCTGGTGCCTGACCCCTCACTATAACTGAAGAGTTCAGATCAGTCCACTGTATTGACCCCATTGATATATTTGAAGGTTTCTATAATAGTCACCCTTCCCAGCCATTCATCATATAACTTTCCCTGCATACCCCATGCCATTTCATTGGCCCTTCTCTGTACAGTTTCCAAGCTGTTGCAGTCCTTCCTGAGATGCAGGTTCAATAAATGTGTACAGTACTCCAAATGTGGCCTCACGAAGGACCTACACAGTGGCAGGTTCTCCTTTGCCTCCTGCTGGTGATGCCTTTACCAATACAGAACAACATCCAGTTGTCATTTGCATACACCCTGTTGCACTGGGTCAATTGCTTGAGACTGTCACTAATAATAACCCCTGTCACTCTCCTCAATAATACAGTTAATTAACACTGACACCCCTATATATTACTCCATTTTGGGGTCCTTATTTTTCAAGCTCTATGACCCTGCATTTCTTCACATTGAATTTAATTTGGCAGATCCTGGACCACTTTTAAATATTGCCATATTGATCCTCAGTTCACTGATTCCCTTCTTTGTGCCAACCTTCCAGCATAGCTTAACATCTTCTGCAAAAAGGTTAATTTTACCCATAGTCCCTACTTCTTAAGTTTGTCAGAAGTGAGTATGTTGAAGAGTACGTGTCCAAGGAACAATTGCTAAGGCATTCTGCTTGTCACCTTTCTAACCCTCGAGAGGCTCCTAATCACCACAACCCTGTCATTCACTGGTGATATGCAAACTAGCTTCAGCCCACAAAATGTTAACTTCAACATGGTGAACATAAACATAAATTTGGTACCATAAAAATGTATTTTGAAGCAAAAATAAAAAGCAGGACTCCACACCAGGGATTAGATTGAAGTGCGTAATGAAGTATATTGTTTCTTTAACACGTACTGCTGCTCCAGCTTCACTGAACATTCTAAATAAAAACAAAACTCTATGTTGAAACTTGAAATGTATTGTTTGCTTGTACTTTTTATTACTAAATGCATGCTCCTATAAAATGCCATTGAAAATTTCTATCCATTAAAAAAACTAACAATGTTAATGGTGATTTGTTGAACAAAAATAAAAATTGAATTTCTTAATAATAATGGACAATGACATACAGTATTTTATTTTGGGAGACCAATTAATTTTCTACAAAATGATAGTACATTGGATTTTAAATAGCAGATATAGTGTTTGAAGATTGTATGACACTTTCAATATTGCTTACATGAGTAAAGAATATCGTTCACTAGTCTTTTAATAAAAGCACCTCAGAAAGGTGTATTATATCAATGAATAAAGCTTTTTAAAGAAATAGAATACAGAACTGGTATAGGACACAGTTAGTCTCATATTCCAGAATATACCTGTTATATTAGACCACCTCAGAGGCCACAGTGAATATTTACTTAGTTTCTATTATTAGGCATGGATATGCAGAACAAACTTTTTTCTCAAGTACCACATTGCTACTGTGATACTTCACCTGACAATTGATTCCCTTTACATCTGGCAATGTTTATCATTGCTTCCCAGTTGCATGGGCTTGCAAGACTGATGCTTTTGACATTTCAGTATAGAATGACTCCAGGGAACAGGAGCACATAAACATTCTTCTAGTTTATTAACCTGAGAAAGTTATGAGGGAGGCAAAACAACCTTACAAACCATATGAACCAGGATGATTGATGTTTTATTAATAACACCTGATATACTTTTCTAAGTGTTCCAGAGGGACATGAGCTATGGACACAGTAATTAAGTGTCCTATTATTTAAAAAAATGTTATATTTAGTTTATAAATAATATACAGTAATGCAATGTCTTCTCAGCTATATTTACTTGCACTACCATCAATTAATATACTGGTTTTGTATAGCAATACTGTGACCCATGTTACTTGTAGAAGAAAAGTTTCCCATATGCCAAAGAAATGTGATGGTTAAGAACAGGTAGTGTTTTTCTAATTTTGCTCATTAGATTGCAATCAGTGAAAATATTTGGGAAAGCCAGGTAAATGAGTCAAAAGCTGATTTAAGTAAATAAGAAGGCAATGGGCAAAAGCCATTACCAAGGAAGATGGCTATTTTTGAGGTGTATGTTTCTGCTGAAGATTGTCAGGTTTTGTCATATTACAGTATGTATGGAATTCAGGGCAGCAGATTGGGGTCACTGGTTGGTGTGCACCAGTCTTCCCCTGCTGGTGGAGTGATGTGGAGTTGTATGCTCAGTGTCAGGGCATAATAGGCGTCACAAGTAAGGTAAAAAAAAGGAGCAGAGAGGAAAGTGAGAAAATGCAGTGCTGATGTTTGTGATCCTAGCCTGGTTTTCCAGCTGCCTCTCAGCTGCAAAAGATGGTCTCTGGGAGCCCTGTATTAGATTCTGGTATGGTATTTCTCAAGGGTAGAACTCCCTTAAATGGAGCTGAGGGTTCAGTCATGATTTTTTTTTTCTTCTCTTTTTCCGGCAGGTCCTCTGTCAGGTTCTGCCCCGGTCATGGTCCCAGGACTCCAACCAACCGTCAGCTGCCCTGAATTCTCCCAGTCACCCATGGCTTGCCCCCTGAGGGTGTGGCCACAGCATTGGTTCCCAGAATTCCAGTACCATGGAAACAGTAATTAGTTAGGAGTGCTGGCAACAGTCGCTAATTGAAGCCCATGGAGGGCTTCACATAGATGGAGGACCCACTGCTCCCTTTTCAGTTTTTTCCTCTGGGAGGTGGGGATGCGTAATGATGTCCAGCTTCTGCCCCGCCTCCAGTACGTTCTAGCACTGGTAGCTGCATGGCTCTCGGCCTCCGCCAGGGATCCATCTCATGCTGGGTACTTCCCCACCCTTCCCTGGAGAAGGAGAGCAGTCCATAGGATGCTCTAACATTCTCCCCCTGGCTGGCCCTCCAGCAACCCGGGTAGGTTCCCGAACCCAGTTGCCAGCTTTGCAGGCAGAAATCCAACCACTGCGCCGATGGGACGGCCAGGTTCATTGTGTCACCAGGATCACCAAACTGTTTGTGGTAGCTTTGGGAGATGAAAGTGGAATCTTTGCAAGGTTCAGCAAGTTGTGGGGAACATGAATTATGACTGGTAAAAATGGAAAGGGAAACTTCAGTCTCAGAATGGAACTCTGAATGACTTGAGAACAGGTTAGCAGCACCTGATGATAGTGTCCTGACTGTGAAGGATAGGTAAACTGCTCTGGTTATGGTCTGATGCATTTGAAGGTGTACAGTATCTTATTCTATAACTTGTCAGTCAAAAATGTGAATCACTCTAAGATTGGCATTTCAGTCAGAGTGCATGCACGTCTGATTCGATGCACTTGGAGGGTTTGCAAAGCAACCTTGCACCCCATAAATGGGATGTGCAGTAGAGGACTCATGCTGTTTGAATGACTTTACAACACCAGTGTGGCAGCTGAGTCTGTGGCAGTTCACCATCTATTTGCAGCGTGCTTTTTTTTACTATGCTGAAAGGTTGTTTGACAGAGATATTTAGCAAATGCTTATTAGGCTGAATCAAGAGGCATACAGGGAAACCTGAATGTTTAACTAAGTCAAAATGCTGCTTTTGGATTGCAATGTTTTATCTGCAAATGGACTTTAAAGAATTAGGGCCAGATATTCAAAAGGGTTGCGCCATGCGCAACAGGGTTGCGCATGCTCAAGTCCTAAATTGCTCCATTCTGCGATATTCAGCAGGAGGCAGTTGCGCCACTGAAAACAGGCTGAGCAACAGCGCAATGCAAATGAATGCATGCTCAACTGGAGGGGGAGGAACCATGCATAAACTGCACAGCCCGATATTCAGCCGGGCTGTGCAGAGTTGTGCAGGCGCAACCCCCAACCTGCGCCTGCTGGACTTTGAGCCAATGGTACTTGCGCCACCGCAAGTTGAATGCTCCACTCTGACTACTTGTGGTGGCGCAAGTTCCACTGCGCCATGCACAGTGGCTGTGGCTGGGGTGGGACATTCAAAGGAGTTGCTCAATAGCGCAACTCCTTTGAATATAGCCCCGGCCACACCCCTGCGAAACTATTTTGCGCAGCGCAAGGGCTTGCGCCTCAGAATGGCGCAGTTTGAATATCCAGCCCTTAGTGTTTAAGTGCTAATTGTGTATGTGTTGTTTTCCTAAAGCACAAGTTAGTAGCATTACATAAAAAGGAGTAATAAATGTGATTACTTCAGAAATGTGAGTATAGTAGAATGTGATATCACAGTTTGGGTCAGAAAGCTTGAAAAGAACATTTATGCAGAACACTAAAATCTGTCTTTTGTAGGCATTTTTAGAAATTGCCAGATAAATCACACTGGCGTTAAAAGAGCTGGGTTTCTATAAACTTCTTCCTCTGACTCTCTTTCAAATGAAATGATGAACATAGAATGGGCTTGATTCATGAATGTCTACACACTGCGTAAGGGCAACATGTAGGCATTCCTACTGCTGAATGCCATGCAGCAGAGCCATGCACACCCCCACCAGTATTAACGAATGGTGCTCTAGCACCTTGCGCCAGTGATCCCTGTGCCAGCCACATGACTCTGTGCTGCAGGTGGGACAGGGACATGATGGGGGGGTGCCCATGCCAGCGCGAATTCACAGAGGCATTGCACAGCTGCACATGGGGGGACCCAGCCATAACCGTCCTGCATGGTAATGCACCCACCCTGTTGGACACCGGTCAGGGGCACTGGCATTGTGACCCCCAACCCACTGTTCCCCAAGCCCACTGTGCTGTTTGGGTGGGCTGGGGTGGACATACAGACTAATGCTTGATGGTTGTGCATGGCAGGGTACACGACCCCCTGACAGCCCGTGCTCCACTGCAGATGGAATCCTCTGTTGGAAGAAGGATGGGCATCACTTTGGATGCTGCCCTGCATCCTACTCTGGACTGCCATATTCCCCAGCTGTGTGGTTGTGCACCTGTGGGGTGGGGCTGTGGGCAGTCAGATGGCAGTCATGAATGTCGACTGGTGCACGCCTGTGCCAGGGTGCAGTGCTGTGCAAGTGGGATACGTGCATTTTGCATGTAAGTCCCACCCATATATGAATTAAGCCCATTATGATGTGCAATAAACAGTACTGCTATTTAAAAAAAACATTTTGAATTAAAATACTGGGCGACTTCATGAGTACATATTTGGGAGTCACATGATGCACTTCTCTGAGTGACAGTGTTCTGTCTTAGCTACATAGTTTTCTAAGTTAATAGCCACCCTTCCCTTCTGTTTTTGTTTTATTTTTTTGTGTTTGTGTTTTTACTGCAGTTGCTAACAGTTGTGTGCCTACCCAGTCAGAACAGTGCAATTTCAACAGCACATGTAAGGACAGCACTGTTTGAAGAGCATATCATGGATAGTGACAGGGTAGGACAGCAAAATGCATCAACTGCTACCACTGCAGCTGTCACATCTTGGGGAGTTAATCGAGGGTGGTATGAAGGGCTGGGAAATGTTGGAGGTTGGCCGAGCTGCTCCTGTGTCAGAGAGGGCTAATTCAAAGAGAAGCTTGGTCAGCAGAGTTCTGGTCCCAGTCTCCAATTTTTTACTGTGAGACGGGTTTCCCAACATATTTTGCAAGTCCCATCTCACAGTACCCTCCCAGTTTCACTTTTC
The DNA here is from genome assembly GCA_016271365.2 of Neoceratodus forsteri. Taxonomy (NCBI): domain Eukaryota; kingdom Metazoa; phylum Chordata; order Ceratodontiformes; family Ceratodontidae; genus Neoceratodus; species Neoceratodus forsteri. The sequence continues at coordinate 1,609,287,837 of CM057449.1, forward strand.
TCCAAAATACAACTCCCCCTCAAAACTGATTATTTTAGTAATGGCGGTGTGAGGGGCAGATCTCCCCACATCTGTGGGTGTGGGAATTACAGCCCAATGCAAAAACATAAATTCAGTATTTTGTTTTGAGTTCATGGTAGCAGTCCTTGGTGTGTGTTTGGACTGCTACCATGTGGATTTGTGTGTTTTTGGCAGGTGCTGTTATTGCAGGTGTTGTTGTTTCAGTGCTGTTTTTGACATTGCTGTTTTAGTGTTCATGCTTCAAGCCTAGTGCTCTTGGTTGACAGTCCTGTCAGTTTTTCTGAGTTTCATTTCAAACTCACTATGGAATTAAAAGCTCCAGCACAATCAGCCCGCCGTCTCCTCAGGAGCCTACTCTGGAGGATCAACCCTTAGTCGAAGGGCAGAAGGCATCGAATGGCATACAACCAATGCCATGCAACCTCAGCTGGAATCTTCCTCTTAGAATATCTTTAAAAGAGATTGTTTTTTACAGGAGGTGCATAGCTTGAAAATATATTATTATGGATATCACCACAGAAGTGTACTCAATGCAGGCTGCCCTGGAAGAACTTTCAAGGTGGGTTGGAGATGCAGAGGCATAAGTTAATTCATTGAAGGACCACTATTCATGGCTCGAGCCTGAAGTAATATCTATGTAAATAGATCCCAAAACTAGAGGAACAAAGTGAGGATTTGGAGGGCAGGAGTCACTGGAAAAATTTGGTGTTGGTGGGTCTGCCTCATTGGGCTGTGGGACCAGATGCTATCCTTTTTTTACAGAAGTTGTTAACTAAACTTACTGGACCCTCTCGGCACAACCTTGATTACATTATCAAATGAGTGCACTACTCCCTGAAACCTCCCCTGCAGGATGGAGAGCATCAACATCCTCTGATTTTCATTTACTCAGTTACTTGGAGAAGGCACATACTGTATTTTGATTAAATTAAGGAACACTAAAGAATTTTATTGGGAAGTATGCTACAGATACATTTTTCAAGATCATACTTGCAAATAAGGTCTCAGAGGGCAGATTGTAGGGATGTGAAGCGATGGCTCCTAGCAGCACAGATTTCTTTTCGAATGCTTTATCCCACCAGGTTAGTTGTGGAGACATCACAAGGTCAGAAACCGTTCTCATTGGCTGCACAAGCCACTTATTAGCTTCCCTCCCTATTTCCTGATCTCTTTCCCGGCTGTCCTCACAAATGAGGTTTGCACATTTTTAATATAATATGTATCCAGATCTTACAAACCTCTCAGGATGGACTTGTCTATTTCAATAACTCAGATTTTTCCTTGTAGACTTGATATAGTGCCCGAGTAGACTTCATTCTTGTTACTGACTCATTTGGTTTGTACCTGTTGTGAATCCTCACTGGGTCTGTTAATGGGCAGTTCTTGTTAAGTTTGTAGACTGTTTTCTAAACTCTGTAGCTTGTTCTGGTTTGGACTGGACACACAATTATTGTTAGATGGGACTACGAAGTAATTAATACGTTCTGTTATTGCATGGACATAAAGACTCAACCTTGGCTCTTAGGATATATATATATATAGTATATATATATATATATATATATATATATATATATATATATATATATATACACACATACACACACACTACCGGTCAAAAGTTTTAGAACACCCCCATTTTTCCAGTTTTTATTGAAATTTACGTAGGTTAATGTCTCAATGTACTGTGAAACTAAAGCATAGAACAAATAAATAATTGGAGATAAAAAAGGAACCATAGAATCATTTTAACAAAATTTAATCTAAATTTTTGACTCATCAAAGTAGCCACCTTTTGCAGATATACTGTAACCGCCGAACACACTCGTGGCATTCTTCCTACAACGGACATCAAATATTGTTCGGGAAGTTCTTCCCAACACTGTTGCAGAAGTTCCCACAAATGTGTTGCACTTGTAGGTTGCTTTGCTTTCTCCCTTCTATCCAGTTCATCCCAAACCAGCTCGATGGGGTTTAAGTCTGGAGACTGTGCTGGCCATTCCATGATTTGAAGCCTACCGTCTTGTTCTTTTCCTCGAAGGTAGTTCTGACATAGCCTGGAGGTATGTTTTGGGTCATTATCTTGCTGTAGGATGAACCCCTGACCAACTAGGCGTAGACCTACTAGACAGAGCTGGAGCTGCGAAAGGGGGCTACCAGCCGATTGGCTCAAGGAGTGGGAGGCACTGGATATAACGCCGTCGCCGCTCTCCAGTGGCATTTCTTTGGTTATTTCCTTGCTGTGTGGCCAAGGTGCTGTGCCATTGCAGCTGTTGTATACGCTGCATTTACTGTCAGGACTACTTGATTATTTGTTGGAAGAACTGCCACTTTATCTGTGCGGAACACAGCGTGAGAGGCTATGTTATTCGCACTGATGAGCTGCCAGCTGGAGCTGGAGCTGCAAAAGGGGGCTACCAGCCGATTGGCTCAAGGAGTGGGAGGCACTGGATATAACGCCGTCGCCGCTCACCAGCGGCATTTCTTTGGTTATTTCTTCGCTGTGTGGCCAAGGTGCTGTGCCGTTGCAGCTGTTGTATATGCTGCATTTACTGTCAGGACTACTTGATTATTTGTTGGAAGAACTGCCACTTTATCTGTGCGGAACACAGCATGAGAGGCTATGTTATTCGCACTGACGAGCTGCCAGCTGGAGCTGGAGCTGCGAAAGGGGGCTACCAGCCAATTGGCTCAAGGAGTGGGAGGCACTGGATATAACGCCGCCGCCACCAGCGGCATTTCTTGGTTATTTCTTCGCTGTGTGGCTAGAGTGCCGCTGCAGCTGTTGTATATGCTGCATTTACTGTCAGGACTACTTGATTATTTGTTGGAAGAACTGCCACTTTATCTGTGCGGAACACAGCATGAGAGGCTATGTTATTCGTGATGACGAGCTGCCAGCTGGAGCTGGAGCTGCGAAGGGGCTACCAGCCAATTGGCTCAAGGAGTGGAGGCACTGGATATACGCCGCCGCCACCAGCGGCATTTCTTGGTTATTTCTTCGCTGTGTGGCTGGCAGTGCTGTGCCGTTGCAGCTGTTGTATATGCTGCATTTACTGTCAGGACTACTTGATTATTTGTTGGAAGAACTGCCACTTTATCTGTGCGGAACACAGCATGAGAGGCTATGTTATTCGCACTGACGAGCTGCCAGCTGGAGCTGGAGCTGCGAAAGGGGGCTACCAGCCAATTGGCTCAAGGAGTGGGAGGCACTGGATATAACACCGTCGCCGCTTGCCAGCGTGAGCGTGGCGCGAGCGTTGTGAGTGGCGGAGTCAAAATTCTGTCTGTTCTGTTGAAGAGACGGGTGTGAGGGAATCTTGTTTTAATAGAGTGTATGTCTACCAGTCTTATCATAAAATAGAGTTTTTAGGTTTTTCCTGCATGTTATTAATGTGTTATTTGGTTATTTAAGCTAGACATGTGTAGGTCATTTGACAGACGGCCCTTGGAGCCTTGAATTGTTTATGGTAACTCACAGTTGCATGCGTTGCATCCTTTTATCCCCCTCCCTGTATCTGATATTACTGTCAGACGTTGTAGGGAAGTGGGGATTAGTGGGGATTGCTTTTCGCATGCGCTGTGTGATGACCAAGAGCAGGTTGTACGGATGATTGAGGTGGTTAAGTCCAGAAGACGCCCTGGAATAAATAGAGCACCTAGAAGAAGCCAGACGTGGTTGGTGCCTATTTCCAGGGAGGCCACCAGACCATGTGGCCAGGTGACATTTAGGGCTGCATCACCTTTAATATCTCTGACGGCAGTGCTATGGAACGCCAGGTCGATCAGAAACAAGACGGCTATTATTGCCACTCTGGTTTCATCGGTCGACCTGGCGTGCATTACAGAAACCTGGGTAGGGGACGATGCTGGCCCTGTGTTTGAGGCTGCAGTCCCCCCAGGTTATACTGTGGTGCACTGCCCAAGAGAAAATCGTAGGGGAGGCGGTGTAGCTATTTGTTTTAAATCAAGCCTGGACTTCACTGTGCACCTGGTGGGAACCTCAGGTTCTTTTGAGTGTGTAGCCGTTCGAGGAGGACTCGGTGTCAGCTGCAGGATCCTCCTCATCTATCGTCCGCCTGAGCCGATGGGGGGGTTCCTGCAGGAATTCATCGAGTTTGTTGCCAGAGAAACATTGAATTCCCCAAGATGTATTTTCCTTGGGGACTTCAATGTTTGGGCCGAGGACAGAGGTCAAAGGTGTGCCGACGAGTTACTGCAGAGTATGTCCCTTTTGGGGCTGGTGCAGTCTGTCGGCGAGCCTACTCACCAGGATGGCCACACATTGGACCTGGTGTTCTCACTGGGACTTGCGATCACTAATCTCAACATTGGTCGGGTGGTTTGGTCTGATCATTGCACGGTGAGGTTCATGTTTAGTGCTCCCGTCATGAACTCTTCCCCTTCTGAGATATTTCTCTGCTGCCCATTAAAAGATCTGACCCCTGAGGGTTTTTTGGTGGCAGTTGATTTGTCAAAGGTGTGTGATGCATGTGTCGGAGCAGTTGAACCAGGGGTAGATGCCTATAATGAGGTACTATCTGGCACCATCGACTCCCTCGCACCTGTCCGTGTACGACCCAGAACTTCTTACCTGAGGTCACCTTGGTTTGATAGTGATCTCGGGGAAATGAAGAGGCTGGGTCGGAGATTAGAGCATCGCTGGAGGAAATCTCATTTGGGGGCTGACAAACTGGGCCTGTGTGCACATTATTGAGCATATCAGGAGGCAATCAACCGAAAGAAGACAATATTTTTGTCTCGGGAGATTGCTGCTAGGAGAAGCCGACCAGCCTCACTTTTCCGGACTGTCGATAGACTACTTCATCCACTCTGTCTTCAGCCCGGAAGAGTTTCCTTGAATGAGGATTGTGAGGAATTTGCTTGGTTTTTCTCAGACAGGGTGTCTGCAATCTGGCGGGAGGTATCCTCAGCCAGTAATATCATTGCTGTCAGTGGTCGCCAGTCATGTTCTAAGAGCACTCTCTCTGGGTGGGGGGGAGTTTAGGCCGGTGGAGGTTCATGAGGTCACTGAGATAGTGGCCAATCTGAGGCATACCGTTTGTGAACTGGATCCCGTGCCAACGCGCTTCTTGATGAGGTGCATTGACACGGTTGGCCCGGTGTTTGCCCTGATCGTCCGGTGTTCCTTGAGTCAGGGTGTCTTTCCGGTTGCCTTGAAGGAGGCTCTGGTGAGACCTCTTTTAAAGAAAGCTTCTCTGGACCCGGAGATCAGGGCAAATTATCGTCCTGTCTCCAATCTTCCATTTTTGGGAAAGATTGTTTAGAAGGTGGTATCACTTCAGTTGGGGGAACATCTCAGGACCCACAAGTTGTATGATCCCTTCCAGTCAGCTTATCGAGCCAGACATAGCACTGAAACTGCATTAGTTCGTGTGCATAATGACCTCCTTAGGGCTAGGGATCGGGGGGGACAAGACAATTCTTGTTCTCCTTGATCTCTCTCTTCAGCATTTGATACTGTGGTCCATAGTGTATTGCTTTTCCGCCTGAGGGAGCTATGTGGACTCACCGATGTTGTCATCAAATGGTTTGAGTCATTTCTTACTAACAGGAGGCAGCGGATTGTGATGGGTAATTTCTCATCTGCACCCTACCTCCTTCCATGTGGAGTCCCTCAGGGCTTGGTATTGGCTCCTATGTTGTTCGCAGTATACATGCTGCCCCTTGGGGAGATCATTAGGAGGTATGGTTTGAGTTTTCACTGCTATGCTGATGATACTCAGCTATACCTTTACTTTGCCCCTGGAACATCAAATGCAGTGAATGTGTTAAATATCTGTCTGGCTGAGATAAATTACTGGATGTCTTCCAGCTGGCTGCGACTGAACTCTAACAAGACTGAGGTATTAGTAGTGGAGTCGAACAGAGTTCGTGATGAGATGGCCTCTGACTCTGTGACTGGCATTGTGCTAGGAGCTGTGTCATTGATGGCCTCTCCATGGGTGCGAAATATTGGTGTGATCTTTGACAGGAATTTGTCCATGGAGGCTCAAGTATCCTCGGTGGTTCATTCCTGTTTTTATCATCTGAGAAATATCGCCAGGATTAAACCCTTGGTTCCGGCTCTGGACCTCCCTACTTTGGTACATGCCTTAGTCACTTCTAGGCTTGACTACTGTAATTCCCCCTATCTCAGGGTCTCTGGAACTTCTCTTCACAGACTGCAGCTAGTGCAAAATGCCGCTGCCCGGTTTTTGACTGGACAAAGTAAGTTCAGTCATATTACTCCAGTATTACGTGAATTGCACTGGCTGCCGGTCAGGTGGAGAGTATTGTTCAAGGTGGGTTGTCTCACCTATAAGACCCTAAATGGACAGGGCCCTGGTTACCTTTCTGATCTCCTGGAACTGTCCACCTCTGTCCGTGATCTCTGCTCTTCCAATAGCGGCCTCCTCAAAATCCCGAGAGCGAGATTGAAATCAGCTGGAGACCGATCGTTTGGAGTTGCTGCTCCAGTCTTATGGAACTCGCTGCAGTTGGAAGTGAGAGAGGCCTCTAGTATAGAGGCTTTCAAGAGCCGTCTGAAGATCTTTTTATTTATACAGGCATTTGGGAATTGAATTTTATGTATGTTGTTTTAAGGAATGTATATGGTATGACACACTGTATAGTTTTGTGCAGCGCCCAGATCCTTTGGGATTGGGCGTCTTTTTAAATAAAATTGACATTGACATTGACATTGACCAGAGGGTATTGCATGGAGCTGCAAAATGCTGTGGTAGCCCTTTTGGTTCAGTGTGCCAGTCACTCTGTGCTGTTGTCCTGTGAGCCGCCTATCACGCAAGCTGTTGACTCTCAGAAACTTGCCTTCTGATTCTGTTGTGGCTTTGGGTCTGCCAGACCTCTTCCTGTCAGAGTTTCCTCCAGTTTCCAAGTGCCTTTTGATGGTGTAGGAAACTGTACTCACTGACACCTTGACTTTCTTTGCAATTTCTCTACAGCAGTTTTTGCTAACCTAAACTTTTTTTTAACCTCTAGCAGTTTACCGCTTACCTTTGTACCATTTCAGGTTATTCACTGGACTTGAATTGCTTAAATTTCAATAAAAACTGGAAAAATGGGGATGTTCTAAAACTTTTTGACCAGTAGTGTATATATGTAGATATAGCCAAAGCAACAAAAGTTGAGAAATGAGGCTTTAGGGTTTCCTTAATACCCCACCTTGCCAAACCAGGCAGGACAGCAAGTCTAGGGAGTGCCTTGGGCTTCTCAAGCTTAACTCTCACCCCATTCCATCTCTAAATAAGGTCAGATGTGTAAACATTATACAAATGAGGTGAGCATTAGGCTTGTGAAGCCCAAAGCACACACCACATCTGCTCTCCTGCCTGGTTTAGGAGTGTAGCATGTTAAAGAAACCATAACGTCTCATTTCCTAGCTTTTGTTACTTTGTCACTAACTGGAGCATTAACAAAGTTTTTTGCAACTTATTTTCTTACTTCCTGTAATAGCATAATAGTATCCTTATTTTACTGTTGGTGCACAGGTTCCTTCAGACCCTGCACTCCCATCCCCCTGTAGATGCATATATGAATGTAACTGTGGAAGCACTGTACCCTCCATGCCCTGCACGTCCATTTATAGGACAACAGTGACCAAATTGTCCACATAGCCATCTTATTACCCAAACTCATGCACCCAGTACAAAAACATTTTGATTCCCTGCCAAAACATAATTCTGCACAACTGTAACACTATTCTATGCCACAGGTGTGAAAACAAATTTTGTCCAGGATTAGAAAAAAATTACAGATGTGACATACATAACATGGGGTAATAAGAAGGCTATGTTGAAAATCTGGGGTAAAAATATTTAACATTTCTGAAGTTACGAGCGAGAGTATCAAAATTGCAATGAATGGTCATAACTTTGATATTTTGTCTTATTTTGACCCCAAATGTTCAACATAGCCTTATGACCCCATTTCTTAAACCCCATAGGTGAAAATTTTCAAGTCCATGCCAAAATGACATTCTGCACCACAGTTGTGAAAACACATTTCAGACAGGATGTGAAAAATGACAGCTGTACTGTTTATGGGGTTGTGTGAAAAAAATGGTTATATTGAAAATTTGGAGTCATAATATTGAAAATTACCAAAGTTATGCACATGAATAGCAAAATGTCAGTGAATATTTGAAACTAAGTGATTTTTAGGATTTTTACACCAAATTTTCTACCTGGTCTTTTTGGGATCCCACCTCATGAACACTGGTCATGAAATTTCATTATTCCGTCCTGAAAGGTGATTTCATGCAGCAACTGCAAAATCACCTTCTGGGACTGATTAATGAAATGACAGTTGCAGTGTTCATGAGGTAGGGTCTCAAAAAGGCCATGTTGAAAATTTGGTTAAAGAATTAACAAACAATGGCAAAGTTATGAACATAAGTTCAAAATGACAGTGAAATACATTATACAGCACTTAACTTGATTCCTTAGTTCATGGTTCAGCTTTGAAGAGTGCAGATATGTCCCAGTCCACAGAAGATGACAGCCTAGGACCTCTGGTGGTAAGTATGGGTTAAGGGGGGCATAGGGTGGTGGTTGCTCTGTGGGAGGGTTGTGATGGGGGAGAGGGATGGTGGGGATAATGAAGGACTGTTTTCTTTCTTCAGGATTAAAAAAAGATGTCAGGAGACTGTTTACTTTTTTACAGGTACATAATACAATTAATCTTTTTCAGGTCATTGGGGGTACAGTCCCCAGTGTCCCACTGTGCTTGTGGGGGATTCTGAATACCAACATGGGAGATGGGCCCCCCAAACATCAGCAAACATTATTAAAACAACAGGAATAGCAATCGGGGGTGACACAAACTGAGGGATCTCTCCCCCTTCTCTCCCAGCAATAATACTGATGCCCCTGACTCACCATTGGCTGCTCAGCACCTGTCCCTTCCAGTATGGAAATTGTCCTGCTCTCACCTGACTGCCACTGGGATCTGGGTGCACATCCTGCCTTGTTTGCTCATACAATCCACGGTCCCAGCTCCTGTTGAGCTCTACAAATCCCTTTGGAGTCTGGTCCTAGCCATGGTGTTGGTTTCCCTGCACTCGGTATCCTGTGCCCTCTCTGGTTGGTAGCACAATGTACTACGCATTACAACAGGAAAATACAAATGAGGGTGTGGGTTCTACTAGACACCAGGGAAAGATAAACAAACAACGTGGACAGCAATCAATGGGTGGAGGTGCCACTAAACACCACAAGGAAAGAAAATAAAACTTTGAATGGGAATTGGATGGTGGGGGTGCCACTAGATACCAGGGAAACAAAATAAGATAGGGGACTGTGATCAGAGTTTAGGGGGTGCCACTAGACACCAAGGAAATACAAGAAAAGGATTCTCAAGTAAAGAAAAAGGATCTTTTTTCATAACTCGCAATATGAAAAAGGATTCTTTTTGCATATAACACAGTCACGAGAAAGGATTTATAACAGTAAAGGAAACACATGTCTGGGACATATCTGTAACATTGAAGTGGGGGTTGCACCTAAGGGAGTCCTGATCAGCAAGCTAGGTGTGGTGGTCTCTCTCCAGGATGTCTTTTTTGTGGCTATTGATTTTTTTTTTAAATGGAAAACAAGATGGCAGCTCATGAAAAATGATTTTATGCTGACAAAAAATGATTTAGGTCTCATGAGTAAGGAATTGATCTCAAGAGAACAATTCTTTTTTCATGAGGTCAATCCTTGGTCAGACTTTATCCCTATAAAATCAGCAGGAGATTTCCAAATGGAAACAATGGGAAAATTTAAAATGTAATAAACTTGCAACAGATTAATATTTTAGTATGGCGCTTCTTTTACCCAAGCTGTTTGTACCATAAAAAATGATACCAAAATTCCACACTGTGTAGACGCAAGACAATGAGTAAAAAACTACAAAAAAAAAAGGCTACTTTTAAGGTTTTAGCACTATCTGGATCTCATAATCCATACATCTGACTAGAAAGAAATTTGCTACATCAAGAGATCTTCATCATGGGACAGCACATACCAAATGTTGTGCAAATCCATTGATCGGTTGCAAAAGTTATTAAAGTGCAATATTTGAGGTTTAAAATTAAACAGGCTACTCAACCCTAACTAAAGGGGCACAACTGTGCACCCATAATATATTATAGGGGTGCTGTATCACCCCTATTGCTTTAAGTAGCCTAATTAATGTTAAACCTCAAATTTTGCACATTAATATCTTTGGCTGTCTTTGACAAAATGAACTGAAATTCTGTATGTGTTGTCTAGGAGGCAAGGTCTTGATGTGCGGAAATTTTTTTGATGGCAGCCTGTACTGTTTCTGAGATCCGCATGTGTCATTTTGTGTAAACAACTAACTTTTTCCTATACTTAACACTGTTTTTTTTTTTTTGCTGACACCTACAGCCTACATGGAAAGGAATTGTTGTCCCAAACATGCAGGGGACATGTGTTATGTTCCAAGATAGTGCCTTTGACAGGTCTAGTGAAAAAATATGAAAGTATTCCCGAGTTATTAGGCTTTACATTTTAGTGTTTTCTGAACTGCACATGCACAGTAGGGTTTTTTTGGATATCGTTCTGTGGCAAAAGTAAAACTTTGATGCTGCAGATGCATGTTTCTGATTTCACACCACTTGTTTGGTGGGCACAAAACATTTCTGGTACAGTGTCAACCACCAACTTATTAATTTTTTCCATGAAGTGACAAACGTGGAAAATACATAAAAGTGCTGCAATTTTTTAAAACAAACTTCAGAATCTAGCAAAACGGGGGCTTTTGAACCCCCCCAAAATGATATTCTGTGGAGGAACCAACACATGTAGCTTGATTACTGGGACCCCTTAGATACATTCTGCACTTTACTGCTTGGAAAATGCCCTTAAAATGTGTTTTATTTAACACTGACATTTGTTTTCCATATTGGCTTCATATGAAATTAGATCTTGTTTCATATGTCAACTTATAAAACAAGTTCTTCTTTCGTATGGGAAATCAATGTATTTCAATTGGATTTTCAACTGTGATATATAACTTTGCCTTTTGGGGGACTCCACCTATGAACAATATAACTGTTGCTACACAACTCCCACTCAAAAGGTGATTTTGAAGTTGCTTGTTGAATTCACCTTTCAGGTAGGATTTACATAATGACAGCTATTTGTTAATGAGGAAGGGTCATAAGCAGGGCCACTGGAAAATTGCGGGCGCAATTTTTCCGCAATTTCCGCAATTTTCACCCTTCTCCGCACAAAATACGCAATTTCTTACATTTATGGAATTTTTGACTGAAATTGTATAAAAATATTTAAATTCTCAAGGAAATCTACTCAGATATGGTACACAGACTTGGATTTGACCAAAACAGTACAGTGTGAGGTGATAAGGGGTCAAATGTGACTCTGCTTTCATGTGGTTCTCTTCCCTGCTTTGGTTTCAGAATCCTCTGGTCATGCATATGTAGACTTGAACACTTAAAACCTCTGTTAAAGCAGACTATCAGAGAACTTTTTGCTGACACAGAGACTGAAACAATAGTTGTGAGAAGAGGTGCAAAGTGCCCCATTCACCTAAATGAAGCCTTGACCACGATGCTTGTTTTTTGAATGATAGGGTAGATTTTCCTTTTATAAATACTTTCAATCTGAAAGGATTTTGATTCAAATGTGTCAAGAGTTTGGATGGCCCTGCTGATTATAAATTTGAATGTGTTTCTGAGGGGGTTGGGGACAGTGATTCCTTACATGTCAGTCTGCCACAACTGCATACTCACATACAAAGCCTACAAAAAGCAAACATTTCTGAAAACATGCTGAACAGGTTAAGTATAGTTAAACAGTTACCTTCAAATAGACAAAATAATTGCAACCCAAGTAAAATCACTGCAAACCAAGTAGAACAAAAGTACAATGTATTAAAAACTATTGTATGATGAAATGAAAGCTATTGGTATGATTTGATACTTTTATCATGTGATTATAAAATGTACTTACAGTGCTGATTAAGAACAGTAATCATTTCAACAAAATAAATATTTTTCTTACTAGACCTTTATTAGGCACCCTGGTTAACTGTTTATTTTTTCTTGCACCAAAGCAAGTAGTTTAAACAGGCATCATTATTTAACATCTAGAAACTGGCAAAATATGTTGTTTCAGGATGTATTCAGTATAGACAAACTGTAAATTACTGAATAAAATCTAATTAGCACTGCATGACTTAGATGTCTTGATTTTTAGAAGATTTGCTACATAATGATTAGTTTACAGTGCATTTGAAAAACACACATCTTTCTTCATATTAAAAGCATTTACAAGTGGCAATACATTTATCTAACAATTTATGTGATCAATACATGCTGCAGCAAACAATAAAATATTTATTAGGGGCATTGGGGATGTATAGTGAACCCCCGCAATTTTCCCGCAATTTTTGCAAGAAAATCCCTTCATTTTTGGGTAAAATTTTCCGCAATTTTCCAGTGGACCTGGTCATAAGAAGGCTAAGTTGAAAATTTCCGGTCAAAATATGTAAAACTAACAAAGTTATGACCATTCATTACAATTTTGCTAAGCACGCTCATAACTTTGGAAATTTTAATGAGTTTGACTCTACATTTTTAACATAGACTTATTATTACCCCCACCTCAGGTATGTCATACTTGTTATTTTTCAAATCCTAGTCAAAATGTGTTTTTGCACCTGTGGTGCAGAATGGTGTTCTAGTTGCGTGGAATTATATTTTGGTGGGGTTTTGAAAATGTTCTGTACCTGATACATGAGGTAAGGTAATATGATGGCTTTGCTGGTAATTTGGTCACTGTTGTCCTATTAATTGGAGTGTAGGACCCTTCCACAGCAACATACACACAGGCATCTATGGACAGGCACTGCTTTCCAACAGGCAAATAAAACTACAATTACATCATCTCAAAAAGTAAGGAAATTCTTTGCAACAAACTATGTTAATGCATCAGTTAGGGTTGCTATCAAACTGTAAAAAGGAGAGAAATACAGTGTTAGGATTTCAACCCTAACATCCCACCCCCTCCCTGCACACACACCAACAGGCATCAAGGGTGTGCCTTGGGGTCATCAGCCCTAAAACTCCCCCCATTCTCCTATACTGTACCCATGTCAGCTTATGCATGTAAGAAATGGGGTAAGTGTTAGGAATGACTACCCCAACACACACCTCCAACACCGGTTGGTGTGTGCAGGGAGGGGGTGGGCTAACTTGTATTTCTCCTTTTACAGTTTGATAGCAGCCCTAATTGATGCACTAAAGTAGTTTTTGTGCACAGAATATATATATATATATATATATATATATATATATTATGGTAGCACATTAGTGCTACCATAGTTAGGGTTGAGGAGCCCTTTTAATGTTAAATGGTCAAACTTTGCACCTTAATAACCTTGCCACTGTTCAATGGATTTGCCTGAAATTTGAATGAAAGAACCATACATCTTGGGATCTGCCAACTTTCGTACTAGTTGGATATATGGCTGCGGAGTTATTAAGCATGATCTGCGTGTGCATTTATGCTTTCTGGTGATTTGTTTGCTCACACCTACAGGTTGCACGGTTTGTGCGACCAGTCTGAAAACTTCAGGGAACATGTACCTTTCAAAGATTTCATGAAAAAATATTAAACAGTTCAAAAGTTATTCAAAAAACAAGATCCCATTATAATTCAATGGGAAAAGTTAACAAAAAGGTTGACATTTTCACAAATGCACTTTTTAGTGTCACAAATGGCCCTAGTAGTGTCACAAATCCACCATTTTGTTTTCAGTTAGAGATCAGAAAAATGCTTGCCATTTAAATTTGGGACCTTCTAGCAACACGGTTCTTTTTGTGTTCACCTAGTCGGACCCTGAGGATGCTAGCCATGTCTTTATTTTGGGATGAAACACCCTAGAAATATGTTTTTCAAATTTATGGAAAAAGTAGTGTCGCAAAGTAGTGTTGCACTCATGACACTTTCACAAATACTCATGAAAGCTTTCACAAATCAGGACACTACTTTTTCAGACTATGGCCAAAATAACTGCACTTCTTTGACACCCTGCTGCAAAAGAACAGTTTGGTCTATTGAGCTGAAATTTAGACAGAACACAGTTAACATCTCATAGATGTGCCTTTTGGCAGTTTGGTGAAACAATATTGCATGGTTGCAAAGTTACAGTACTCGAAGTTGGTGTTTTTCCCATAGACTACGTGGTTGCATAATGCACCTTTCTCGAGGCTCAGATTGGAAAGCGATGGTGAGGTACAGGATTTTTTGTTATGAAGTCATATAGCCCTATAGGCTATGTAATAGCAAAAACCCAGCCAGAAAAATCATGATTTTTGTGAAATTTAATTTATTTTTCTACATCGTGCGGTTGCTGAGATATTTGCAGTTAAGTGCTTCCAATGCTTGTTTTAAGCTTCGATGCCCATTACAATGCATACACTCTTTGTGTTTCTCTATGCAGCTGTTCAGCAAAAACAGGGTATGCACTTCCGTTACTGTTACATTTACTGTTTCCACTTTCGTTTATGTACACGTTTGCATTACTGTTCCCGTGTGCACCACCGTGTGCGTTACCCTTTGGGCTGTCATTTGCATTTTCATTACTGTTACCATTTGCATTTCCACCTTGTGTTTGCATTGCTGTTCCTGTTACTATGTCAAAAGACATCATGTGGCGGGAACACGGGGCCCTTCCCACCGCTGCATTACATTCTCTATTACATTCACTATTTCTCGTCATTATTCTCAAAAAGAAGGGAAATTAGAAGTAAAAAAATTCTGTTTAATGCATCAGTTAGGGTTGTTTCACAGCAACAAAAGCAAGGAAATTCAGTGTTAGGGTTGAAACCCCCCAGGACCCCTCCAGCCCACCCCCCCAACCAGTATCGGGGTGCATGTTGGGGTCATCGGTCCTAACTCTCACCCCATTCTCCTATTCATCAGCTTCTTTTCACATGTGATGGGGTGAGAGTTAGGGTCGATGACACCAATGCACACCCTGATACCAGTTGGGGGGTGGGCTGGATGGGTTCAAGGGAGGTTTCATCCCTAACACCGAATTCTCACTTTTGTTGCTGTGGAATAATCCTAACTGATGCATTAACAGAGTTTTGCCTCTAATATATATATATATATATATATATATATATATATATATATATATATAAATAAATAAATATATATATATATATATATATATATATATATATATATATATATATATTCAGTTCCACTATAGTTATATTGAGTACCCTATTTAAGGTAAAACTCAGAAGTTTGGCAGCTTAATAACTTTGCCACCATATGACGGATTTGACTGAAATTTGGCATGCATGGAGTGGTAGCAAAGGATTGTAGATCTGCCATGTTTTGTAATGGTCGTATATACAGTTGCAGAGCTACTTAGCACCAGAAAATGTGGTAATTATGCATTTTTATGCATTCTTTGCTTGCGCCTACAGGTCACATGGTCTGCGTGACCGGTCCCAAACCTTCATGCAGCCAGGGTCTCCGATGTGCTTTTCCAAGATTTCATGAAAAAATATTAACCGATTCAAAAGTTATTCAAAGAACAAGATTCCCATTATAGTCAATGGGAAAAGTTAACAAAAAGTTTGACAGTGTCGTAAATGCAGTTTTTAGTGTCGCAAATGACCCCAGTAGTGTCGCAAATCTGCCATCTTGTTTTCAGTTGGTGGTCACAGAAATGCTTGGCATTAAATCTGGGATCCTCTAGGGATACAATTCTTGCTGCGTTCACCTAGTCGAATCATGAGGATGCTAGTCATATCTTTTTTGGGGGGTTAAACACCCCAGAAATGTGTTTTTGAAATTTATGTAAACAGTAATGACACAAAGTAGTGTCGCACATTTGACACTTTCAGGATTTTTTTTGCTAAAGTGTCACAAATCATGGCACTACTTTGTGACACTATGCCCAAAAGAATAGGAAATCTTTGCCACTCTGCTGCAAAAGAATGGTGTGGTCTTTTGGGATGGCATTTGAAGGGAAGAAAGCCAAGATCCCACAGATGTGCCTTTTGGTGGTTTGGTGACAAAATATTAAAGGGCTACAAAGCTATGTCACTCCGAAGTTGACAATTTTTCCCATAGGCCAACATTACAGCGTCTGCCATGCCTTTCAGGGCCCATATCTTGAAAACGCTTTGAGATACTGCTTTTCATTACGAAGTGCTTAGCCCCCCACTAGGGGGATAAGTACAAAACTAGCCAGGAAAATCATAAATACTGTGATATTTTAATTTTTTTTCTGCATCATACGGTTCCTGAGATATAAGCAATTTAGTATTCCAAGTGTTCATTTTCTGCTCCGAGGCCCATTATTATGCATACATTCTTTTTATTCACTGTGCTTCTGAATGCACCTTTTGGGGAAAAACAGGGTGTGCATTTCACTTACTGTTACAGTCAGCAATTCTGTTACCGTTTTCATTAGGGTTTCCGTTTATGTCACTGTGTGTGTTACACTTTGCGTTTGTGTTTGCACTTGCATTTGCATTACTGTTACCATTTGCATTTCCATTACTGTTTTTATTTGCATTTCCTTTTGCATAACCGTATGCATTACCATTTGCATTTGTGTACGCACTTCCGTTTCCATTTCTGTTTCCTTTGGCATCATCGTTGGTGTTACCATGAGTGTTAACATTTCCAATTGCATCACAATGACCATGCACGTTACAATTTGTGATTGCGTACGCACTTGCATTTGCGCTTCCGTTTCTGTTACTGTTCCCTTTGCTGTCATTGTTGGGGTTACCATAACCATTTCCAGTTGCGTTACCATTACTGTTTTCATGTTCATTACCATTTTGTTTCTGTCAGCCTTAGCATTTGCAATTTCAGTAGTGTTTCCATTGTCAAGTGTGTTACTGTTTCCTTCTGCAGTGCCTTTGCCATTACCGTTTGCATTTCTGTTTATGTACCCAATTTTCATTTCGCTCAGTCATACAGTTTTTGCACAGCAAAGTGACAAAAAATCACATGATGGGCCCCACACTCCCACCACCACATTCCAGTCAATATTTATAGTGCACATTCTCAAAAAGAAGGGCAATTCATGGCAAACCCTCCATTTAATGCATCAGTTAGTGTTGTTCCACAGTGACAAAAGCAAGGAAATTCAGTGTTAGGGTTGAAAACAATAACTGCACATCCCCCCCCCCACCACACACACACATATACATGCAAGTAGGGGAAGGACCAAGGCAACACAACCAATCACACACAACCACCAGCAGGTAACAGGAATAACATACAACCATATAAACCATGAAACCACACACCCAGCCTCCCATTGGGCTGTAGCATGCAGTCATCACTACTAACTCACATCCTGGACGTTCCACACACCGCTAAACACATATTACTACAGACAACTGGACATCTTGGGTCACATGCTGCCACCAACATGTAACACACTACACATATGGTATTTTGGGGTTCCCCAGATCCAAAACAGGATTTTGTACAATCCCGAAATACTTTTGAAAATCACTTGCACAAATGTGAAAGTGTTGTGCTTTGACACTTTCATGTTTGCGAAAGTATTTTGTGAAAATGTGTTCCTAATGACTGTACATTTTTGCCATCATCCTGCAAGTAGACAGTTGGGTCCTTTGGCCTCAAATTTGCAGGATGACAAGACCTGGTCGGACAGATGTGCTTTCTCCTGCTATTGTGCTAAAATATTTAAGGATGACAAAGTTACAATGTTCCAAAATTGAACAATTTGCCATAGACTAACATTGCAGTGCCCATGATGCCTTTTGCCAGCCATATGTTGAAAACAAAGTGAGGTACACCATTTTTTCCTACTGCCAGCTTGGTTCACCTTTATGTGAACTAATCTTGAAAAACACCTTTGTAAATAATCTATGATATCTCAAGTTGGATATCTCCACTTCCTATAGTAACACAGGTATACACTTTCTGCTGGATGTGTGTGATTGGTTGTGTTGCCTTGGTTCTTCCCCTACTTGCATGTATATGTGTGTGTGTGTGTGTGTGTGTGTGTGTGTGTATGTGTGGTGGTGGGGATGGGGGGGAATGCGCAGTTAGGGTTTTCAACCCTAACACCAAATTTCCTCACTTTTGTCGCTGTGGAACAACCCTAACTGATGCATTAGACAGAGATTTTTGCCATGAATATATATTATAGTGGCACAGTAGTGCCACTATAGTAAGGGTTGAGTACCCCATTTTAGGTTAAATCTGAAATTTGGTAGCTTAATAACTTTGCCACTGTATAATGAATTTACCTAAAATTTGGCATGCACAGTCTTGTAGCATAGATCTCTGGATCTGTCAAGGTTTGTTACAGTTGGATGTATAGTTGCTGAGCTACAGAGCGTCGAAACATGCACAAGTTACTCGTTTTCGCACATTCTTTGCTTGTGCCTACAGGTCACATGGTCTGTGCGACTGGTCCAAAACCATCAGAGAACATGCCGCCAGGGTCCTTGATGTGCCTTTCAAAGATTTTGTGAAAAAATATTAAACGGTTCAAAAGTTATTAAAAAAACAAGTTTCCATTATAGTCAATGGGAAAAGTTAAAAAGTTTGAAAGTGTCGCAAATGCAGTTTTTAGTGTCACCAATGACCCCTGTAGTGTCACAAATCCACCATCTTTTTTTCAGTTGGTGGTCACAGAAATGCTTGACATTTAAATTTGGGACCCTCTAGGGACATAATTCTTGCTGTGTTCACCTTGTTGAGTTCTGAGGATGCTAGCCATGTCTTTTTTTTTTTGGGGGTTAAACAACACAGAAATATATTTTTAAGATTTTTGTAAGCAGTAGTGTCACAAAGCAGTGTCACACATTTGACACTTTCATGATTTTTTTTTGCAAAAGTGTCGCAAATCACGACACTACTTTTGCGACACTATGCCCAAAAGAATAGGGAATCTTTGCCACCCTGCTGCAAAAGAACTGTTTGGTCTTTTGGGCTGAACTTTAGAGGGAAGAAAGCCAAGATCCCACAGATGTGCCTTTTGGTGGTTTGGTGACAAAATATTAGAGAGCTGCGAGGTTACGTCACTCCAAAGTTGATGATTTTTCCCATAGGCTAACATTACGGCATCCACCGCGCATTTCAGGGCCTGTATCTTGAAAACAGTTCAAGATATGGACTTTTTGTTGGAAGAATGCTTAGTATCCCACTAGGAGCTAAGTGCAAAACTAGCCTGGAAAGTCATAAATAATATGAGATTTTAAATTTTCTTCTACGTCATACAGTTCCTGAGATACAAGGAATTTAGTATTCCAAGCGCTGATTTTCTGCTCCGAGGGCCATTATTATACATATATTCTTTGTATTCACTGTGCTTTTGAATGTACCTTTTTTGGGAAAAAAGGGTGTGCATTTGCGTTACTGTAACCGTTAGTGTTTCTGCTTGCATTTCCGTTACTATTTGTGTTAGCGTTTCTGTTTATGTCACCGTGTGCATTTCCCTTTGCATTTGCGCTTATGTTACTGTTACCATTTCTGTTTCCATTACCATTTCTATTTGCATTTACTTTTGCATCACCATGCATGTTACCCTTTATGTTTGTGTTACTGTTACTATTTGCGTCTACATAACCATTTGCGTTAGCATTTCTGTTTATGTCACCATATGCGTTACCCTTTGTGTTTGTGTTTGTGCTTGTGTTTGCGTTACTGTTACCGTTTGTGTTTCCGTTACTGTTTTTGTTTATGTTTACTTTTGCTTCACCTTGTGCGTTACCATTTGCGTCTGCATACGTGCTTGCGTTTGTCTTTACATTTGCTTTTGTGTTTCCTTTGGCATCATCATTGATGTTATAAGTGTTTGTCTCTCCTACTGCATTACTGTGACTGTGTGCGTTACCATTTGCATTTGTGTATGCGCTTATATTTGCATTTACTTTTGCATTAGTGTTTCCTTTGGCGTCATCGTTGGTGTTACTATAACTGTTTGCATTTTCAATTGCATTACCATTACCATTTGCATGTTCGTTACCATTTGCATTTCTGTTGGCCTTAGCGTTTGTGTTTTTGGTAGCGTTTCCGTTGTCGAGTGCGTGACTATTTTCTTCTGCATCACCATTGCGGTTACCATTTCTGTTTCTGTTTGCATTTGTGTTACAGTTTGCATTTTCATTACCATTTTTGTTACCATTTGCATTGCCGTTAGCATTTGCATTATAGTTTTTTGATACCATTTGCGTTTCTGTTGCCGTTAGCATTTGCGTTACCATTTCTGTTTTCATTTATGTTTGCACTTGTGTTTTTCTTATGGTTTGCATTATCATTTCTGTTTGCATCACCATGTGTGTTACTGTTTGTGCTTGCATTTGCATTACCATTAGCATTTTCTTTTACCTCACTGTTTCCATCATGGTTTGCATTAACGTTACCATTTATGTTTTTGCATTTGAGTAGTACAGTGCAAAACATTATGTCTTTGCTATTTTTCTGCACTGTCTTCTGTGATGCATAGCACAGCCAGTGTGTGGTTGATTGGTCGGAACCATGGTACATAGAAACACCTTTGTTCATGGAACTTGCCAATTTTTGTTAGGTGAAAAAATGTTGTTCCTTCCAGAATTATTGCCATTTGAAGTTGTCCCACTTTGCAGATACTGATTTTTAGGCTTCCAGGTCTGCCATTTTAGTGCATTTTCAGCTGCTATTTCTACCATTTTGTGTTGGAAGATTTCTTAAAGGTGCAGAAATGTAAAAATTGAATATCTCTGGAACAGTTTGTTCTCTTTACATGAAATTTGGAGGGTGTTGAGTGGATGTCCTGGAGATATGACTTATGTTGTTTACATGTTTGAAAAATAATTTGCTGCGGAGATACTGTGGCACAGTTAATGTTTTAAGCATAGCATTCTGCATGGTGCAACTGGCTTGAAATTTATAGCATAGGTAGCTCTTTTGGTACGGAGGTACCTTGCAGTATTTTGGTGTGTAAAACATTAACAGGTGCAGAATAATGCCACTCCGTTGAATGAACATTAGGTTCATTATGCTTCAATAACTTCTGAACCGTGTTTCTGATTTGCCTGGCATTTTAATTGGTTCAAAGATTAATAATACATCTTTGACCATTACAATTTTTGGGTCACTGGGACTTATGGTTGCTGAATTGTGCATGTTATATTGTTTGCTTGTGGTGCTGTGTGACTGTTGAATGGATGTACACACAATTCTGGACACACATTCCATTCACTATTTATAGTGCACATTCTCAAAAAGAAAGGACATCCATGGCAAAAAACTCTAACATGACAAACATAGAGAAATGTGAGTTTAGGGTTTCCAGTCTTTGCTTGTCAACTCTAAAGCTCACCTGACTGTGCTAGCAAGAAAGCTCAGATGTGATGAACACAGGTGAGTATGTTTCAGGAGAGTACACAGTGGGGGTGATTTTTAGGGTTGACAAGCCCAAAGAAGTCTCCAACCCGATTTGCTTCAGGTGGGTGCGGGATCTAGGGTTAGAAATCATATTTTCCAACTTTTGTTTCTTTAATCTTAATCCTAAATGGTGCATTAAGAAATTTCTTATTTTTTGAGATAGTGTAATTGTAGCATCATTTGCCTGTGGGATTAGATAGATAGATAGATAGATAGATAGATAGATAGATAGATATAGATATAGATATATAAAGTTAAATATATAGGTATATACTTTATATAGATACAGATATATATTCTTTGTGAAAAACCTCGTTAATGCACTAGTTAGGATTGAAGCCACACAAATAGAGAAATGTGTCATTAGGATTTCCAACCCTAACACACCACCCTCATCCTGTGGGCAGCAACTTAACTCTCATCCCATTCCATGAGTAAATAAGCTGAGATGTGAACAGTATATAACAGTATTGTGAGTGTTATGGTTGACAACCCCAAGGTACATGCCCCACACCTGTTGCTACCTGCAGGGTTGCGGTGGGGTGTTAGGGTTGGAAATCCTAACATCACTTTCCCCTACTTTTACTACTTCAAACCTAACTAGTGCATTAACAATGTTTTTGCAAAGAATATTCTTACTTTTTGAGATACTATAGTCATGTCCTTATATAATGCATTTGTAAGATCCCATTAGTCCATAATGGTATCTGTATTTGTGTGTTGGAGCGCAAGACCCTCTGTGCCTGCACTTCCATCCATCCATAATTTTTGAAATATTGTATTAGAATCATTATTTCCCTGTGGGAGAACAAGGCCCTCCCATCAGTCCATAATGGTATCCAAATTTGCGAGTGGGAGCATATGGCCCACGGGCTCTGCACTCCAATCCATGTATAATTTTTGGGATAGTGTAATTGTATCTTTATCTGCCTGTGGGAGTGCCAAAGAAACACTTCACAGTGCAATGTTATCCTATGTGAAACACAACAAAATTTGAAACATGTATAACTTTACAGCAAATGAATACCTTTTCATCAAACCAGCAAAGGCAAATCTGTGGGGCAAGCCTTTTGTACACTGACATTTTCAAACCATGTCTTCACAGTAGAGTGTCAAAGAAATGACTGGCTATGCCTCACACTACAATTGTATCCTATGGGAAACAAAGGAAAATTTAAACCCACAGAACTCAACAGCAAAGTAATCTGCTTTTACCAAACAATGAAAATGCATATCTGTGGAGCAAGCTCTTTATACCCTGAAAATTTCAGATCAAAATTCCAAACAATATTTTCAGTCTGAAGTGACAAAGAAACAACTATAAAAAAATATTTTTTTGCAAATTGTGAAACAGGATCCTGTATCATGTTTCTTGTTTCGATGTTTGTGAAATTTCCAGGTGATTTATCAAAAAAGTAACAGCAGAATCCGACAGAACAGGTCTTGATTACTAGTATGCATGTGATGGTTACTTCAGAAAACAGTTTTTTTTTCAGTTTTTTTATTTTTGTTGATTCACTAAGAAAAAACATGATGGTGGCAGCATGGTAAAAGTTCCCCATTTGCGACAAAGGATTACCTTCTTTGGACAAAGGATTACACATTTGCAACAAAAGTTCTTTGTTGAGGCTCACATTTATCACAAAAAATCTTCGTTGAGACTCACATGTAATGAGAAAGTGAAATTCCTCTAGGAAATAATGGAAAATATTAAAATGTAATAACTTCTGGGCCAGATTAGTTTTTCACTAAACCTTAAAAAGGCACATTTTTTACCTATAATCTATATACACTAAAAATTTCTGACCATAATTCAAAACAGTTTTTGTGCAACAGTGTGACAAAAAATGAAAAAAAGTAATTTTCAAATTTTTTATACTCATCTCTGCACCCACGTATCCAAATAAAACAAAACTTGCCACATCAAGAGATCCTTGATCATGCATGCAAAATTTCATGCAAATCACTTAAAAATTTGCAAAGTTATTAATGTGCAAAATTTTGAGTTTAACATAGGAGTGGCTGTTGAACCCTGTGTGACCACTCCCCTATAATATAGATATGGATATGTGTATATATACAGTGGCATCCCCAGGATGAAACCCAATTCTGCAGCATTTTGCTGCACTCTGCAGAATGCTGCAGCAGACCTACTGAATAAAGCAATGTGATTTCAATGGCAATTAGTCCCTTTTGTCATGCAGGAAAATGTGACACTGCCAAGATGAAGTGAATGCCACAGTTTCCTGTATGACAAAAGGGACTAATTACCATTGAAATTATATTGCTTTATTCAGTAGATCTGCTGCAGCATACTACAGAGTGCTTTAAAAGTAGGTTTCATCCGGGGACACCACTGTATATATATGTATTTAAAACACTGATTCACTGACCACTTTACCTTGACAAATCTCAGATTTGGCACTGGATTGTTTGACATAATGCAGTAAGCCTGTGTGGGAGAGCCGGCCAGTTGTTTATGTGTATTGGGCCCTATGCATGAAGGCATGTGAAATGCACCAAAAGGAGGCATAGCGGTGGTGTGCATATATGCACTGAACAAGATGGCACCACATGCCTGCATTCACAGCCAGGGGGTGCAGACATGGCCATCGCCATGGCTGGGGTTGATGCCTGCAGATACATGCAGAGCATATGGAGGAATACCAGGCAGAGTCTGGGAATGTGGCCACAGCCAGTAACCCTACTATATATGGACAACTGCACCTTTGTGCACACCCAAGGAAGTGAATGATGACATGGAGGGTGAAGGCAATGGTGCATCTTGGGGAGGCATATCAGCTGCAGTATATGTGCCCTCCAGGCATGAAACTCATGTGGAGGTGCATGGTCGCAGGACACAGGTGCATCTGGCCCATCGATGACCACCACATGGCCCAGGTCATCTAACTTCACCGGCCCACAGATGGTGACCCTAGTCACAAACATTGGGCCACTATGCTGCATTTTATGGGGTAAATACACTGAAGGTTCCACTGAAACTAAGGCTTGCCTTGTGGCTGGATATACAGGCATCAGTCAGTATACTGTAGTAGGGCTGGAGGCTTGCACACTCTGTGGCATCAAGCACAAGTGGTGTGACCTTTGGTCTGAAGTGAAGTGGAAGCTGGGGGCCACCCACTGCACACAATCAGCCACTGGGAGTGAACTGCCAACCAAGGAACTAAATCTGATCCCATAGAGAGAAGATAGTGGTGAAGGCAATCTCCAATGTGGTCCAGCATGGCAAGGACATGGGCATCGATGATAAGTGTGCATTGCAGTATGTGTGGCACCATGTACAGGACAGGTGGACAATGTTGCCACCATACCAATGTTAACAACCCTGTGTTGCAACCCATAGACACATCCCAATGGGCAGTGTGATCAGCAGTGACCACTGCATGGGTGGAGCCACCAAGGGAGCAGGCACCCATGGGGATTAGGTAGCATGACCTGAGCACCATACTGGGACCAAGTCCCACGGATGGTTCACTGTCAATACTAACCACACACCTTATCACCCACAGGTCAACAGCTGTAACAGGCCAGGATGCTGGTGAGGACAGCGTGGCATACCATGATGATGATGTAATGGTGGTGGAAACCATTGCAGAGCAGTGGACACCTTTGAATGGTGAACCCCTGCTGACACACCTCTGTACACCCTCTCCATCCCAGGACCTGCTGCTGTGCACAAGCAGGTAAATGGCACTGGACACCACAGCCCTTGCCTTGCCACCTCAAGGCAATAGCCCATCACCACCACCAGCAGTCACAGGTGCAGAGCAGTGCATGCTAGAAAAACAAGTGTCCTCCCACCATGGCCCTGACAGTGATGATGAGGGTCAGCCCTATGACTGCCATGGTACACCAGGCAGAACCCATCTGTCAGTGAGTGTGCTGTAGGTATATTACCATGACCAGTGACAGCTTGATTGGGACCACCTGGTGGCACAAATGGATACCACAGAGCTGCTGTGTGACCTCTCCAAGGAGGTGCAGGGGCATCAGCAGGATGCCCAAGGCCATGCAGCACCTGTGGCTACACAGACCAGCCAAACATATGGGGAGGGGGATGGAATCATACATGGCATGGCAGATACATGTGGTGAAAGGAGGGACCCCAGACTGGATGCAGTGTCGTTGTGAAGAAGACCACCACAGGCCACCAGAGATACAGTAGGCTTGGCAAAGGGACGATGACTGGGAATAAGGTCTGGACATAGAACTCTGAGGATGTGACCATGCCACCATTATGAGGGATCAAACAAGCATGGATGTCACCACAAGGGTGATACCCTGCACACCACAAGAAGCACACAAAAGTTGTTTTTTCATTTCAGTTTTTATGGCCCCACTTTTTTCCCTGTTTTTCTCCCAGACCCTGTCCAGGCCATGCATGCGAGTGTGGAGGCACATGCATGCCATAGTACTATGACACCCCTCCAGCTACCTGCCACCCCCTCCCACCTACACTGACCATTGGACCTCCACCCAATGGTAACAGAACTATGGGGGGGCAACAGGCTCCCAGAAGAGGAGAGCTGGATTTCAGCTGCTCAATCTTGCTCCCTCCCCCATGCCATCTCTTCCATGACCTGAGTCTGTTCCCGAACCTGGTTCACAAGCATGACATGAGGTAAGACAGCCAGCAACTCATCCATCTGTGCCACTGGTACAGCTCTTGAAACAAACTACAATTCACAGCTGTCATGCACAACACACCACATAGTGGGCACAGCATATGTACTCCAAGCACCAACCTTGCCCCAACACAGAACACTCCCAGTCATGATACAGGACCACACAAC
Source organism: Neoceratodus forsteri (assembly GCA_016271365.2). Taxonomy (NCBI): domain Eukaryota; kingdom Metazoa; phylum Chordata; order Ceratodontiformes; family Ceratodontidae; genus Neoceratodus; species Neoceratodus forsteri. Next base: position 1,609,314,112 of record CM057449.1, read on the forward strand.
CCACCATATGAACTCTCCCACCACTCATGACCTCACATATCCCACAGAGAAACACCCTGTTACCACACAGAACCACATAAATCCACACATGCTTTCCCAACACACATCACCACATGTTAACACCCCCCTCAGAAGAACCCCCCCAAATCAAATGTGACCACTCACTAGCAATGCACTTCTGTCCCACCCTCAAAGGGAATAGGGCCGGAGGCCCACCACATGGGCACTGCATGTACTGTACCCATACAGGTGTCATAACTAGCACAGGTGCACTCAGATGGGTATGTTATCATGGTGCCTCCTGACCCACAGCTAAGGGCCGAATTCACCCTGTGTCACCACGTGCCACACTGCATGGCCCAACACTGTTTTTTCCCCATCACACATGTTGGTTCATCATCATCATCATCACAGGGTGGCATGTCCTTGCGTGCATCTCCTGGCATGGGTATTTGGCACCATTGACAGATATTGTGTAGAATGGCATAGACAGTGAACACTCTGCAAGTCTTTCTGGGGGTGAGCATCATCATTCTACCTGAGTGATCCAGGCATCAGAACTCCATCCTCAGCCTGCCAATCATGCATTCCACCACTGACCATTTCTTCTTCTGCACCATATTGAATGCCTCCTCCACCTGCCCCTGTGGCTCCAGGTACAGTGTTAGAAGGTACAGTTGAAGTGGGTATCCACTGTCACCTAGAATGGAAAAGACAGTGCTAGTATGTGTGGAGACACTGGCATGCTCCATTGGCCCTCTTCATGGTACCCACCAAGCAACCAGCCATCCTTACCACCATGGTCAATGAGGCTGGCCCCCAGTCCAGAACAGTCAAAGATATATATCTCATGGCATGATAATGGGTATTTGGCACAGACATTCATAATGATGCCATCTGCATTATAGGTAACCTGACAGTTGATGCTGTGAAACTCCTTGCAATTAAAGTACACCTCCTCCTCCACTGTGGGGGCCATGATCATGACATGGGTGCAGTCTGTGGTGCCTATCATGTTTGGTATGCCATGCATGCCATTAACCCCCCTTTTGTGGCTTGCCAGTCCACAGGTGTCATTGAGAAGGTAATATGTATTTGCACATAATGTAGCATGGCATCTGTGACCTGGTCCAGGGCACTGGAGATGGATGGCTGGCTAACACCTGTGACATCCCCCTGCCACCCTCTGGAAGGTTTCTTTGGCAAATTATGTCAATGCACACAGCATCTTTGTTTCAATGGTCATCACCCCAGAACATCCAGTGCTGGGTGTGACATGAAACTGTACCAAGTCAGAAAGTTGTGCGATGGCAGCATGGTCCAATCAGAACCACTGTATGCAGTGAGTGTCCCTAATGAGCTGCAGCAGTAGTCTGTTTCAGAATACTCATGACCTGGGGCATGCTTGATGCCATCATAACAGTGTCAGCCCCTCGTCCAGCAGGAGGGCATTCAGCAGGAGCCCTGGGCACATGGTGCACATGTGAGTGCTGTCAAACCTGTCATACTACAGCAGATTGATGTACAGCATGGCAAGATTGCCTGCTTCTACCAGCTAGCAGCAGCAGTTCTCTCAATGGCCCATTCTGTGGGCTCTTCCTTTGCATGTCGATGTGTGGGGTGGTGTAATAGAACATCTGCCTTGTGGTGATGTCCAGTCTTGGGTGCAACATCATAGAGGAACAGTGGCAAATGCAGCAGCTGTGGGGTGTCTGCAGCAGAACCTCATGTAAACTGAGGTGGAGGGTCGGCCTCACTTACCAAGATGTCTGGGAGGGGAGCAATGTCTGAGAGATCACACAGTCGGTGGAGGTGAGTACATGGCTTCATGGGGGTGGAGTGATGGCAGACATGCTGCATGGCAAATGGTTCAATGTCTGCCTATGTTTGTGTCTCCACAGGCCTTCAGCATGAAACCACTATTGATGACCCTGGAGAGGATGGAATTGGGCCCAGGGGAGATCATGACTGTGGTGGCAAGGAGGAAAAGGTGGACCCAGGCTATCCCTGACAACCTATCCCTCAGGGTAGGGTCCAGGGATATTTTTTACTGGGAAGATGTTGGGGAGATTTGGGAGATGGAGGAGGGCTCTAAGGTAAGTGTAACATGGCATGCATGTGATGTAAAGGGTGGTTGTGGCACATCATGGGCTGACCACTCACACCCCTCCTTTCCTGGCTGTTTCTGTTGTTGCAGAAGTACACTGGTCCTCTCAATGCCTGGTCCTGGCCCTGTGAATGCCAACAGGGAGCACACCCCTGCCTTCCTCAGGGGACTCTTCAGAGGGGGAAATATGAGTCCTTGGCTGAGTGCTACTCACTTTACCTGTTCTTCTAATGCATAACGTTATATATACATATATTATAGTAAAGTGTTATGAAAACTATAACCTATGCCAGTGCCTTTTTTCCAGCCAACACAGCAATGCTGGGAGGGAATCTGTGTGGCATGCATGTTCCACATCCTTCTGGCATACTCATCAGAGTACTGGCCTGTTGCACTCAGGGATGGCAGTTCATAGTCAGCGGCATGTCCTGCAACAGATGTTGGTCTGCACTGGGGATGGTGGATGTTGAGTATTGCTGTGGGCTATGTGCATGGTGTTCTGTTTGTGTGGTGGTTGTTTGCCTGGCCATATGTCCCCATGCTGTGCTGTCTGTTGCCTGCTGTTTGGCAGGGGAATGCAGCCCAGCTCATGTCCTGGCTCATCCCTACTGAGTTCTGTCACAGCCTGTGCACTGTGCATAGGGGTTTACGGCAGCCCCACCCCCGGTGTAGTGTTGTGCATGTTGTCCCACATGCCTTCCCAACATGGCTGTAGTTGTGCATGTACATCTGGGGGGGTCACATGGTGCACTATGCAGATCTGCCCCTCAGCATACTCCGTACAGCACAATCATGCTGTTCCATGGTGGCTGTGGGCATGCAGAACTATGCACATTTCATTCATGCCACCATCCTACATGATGCACTGATGTAGTGTGCTATGCGATCCATTTATGCAGCCTGAGGGGGCCATCCCGTGCTATGTGCATAGGGCACATTTTGACTGTGTGCGTGTGTGTGTGTGTGTGTGTGTGCTTGTGTGTATTATCCTCTGATCCTCCTCCCAGAAATAAATCTCTCCACAACTGTTTCTGTTGGATGCACACTAGCAATATTTATTAAGGCACACAAATTATATTTACATTCCCAACTTCAATTTCAACAGTACACAGTACAGTACAGTACCACCACAATAATTCATTCTTCTTTCTGGAAACTTTCTGTAGACTTGATCATCTCCTCCTTGCTTGTAGCACTTTGGGGTCCGGACACTGGCTGATCTAGCCCCCCCCATCATGAGAACCAGGTACCACTGCCAGGTACCCCCCCTTGGTATCACCACTAGGTAACACCACCACCACTTAGTACCACTAGCAGGTATCTTCACTTACCTGGGCCTGACCCACACAGGGTCAGTTCCTGGTCCATACCCCACTAGGTCTGAACACATGAACTGGCCCCTAGTATCTATTCCCTCCCCCATCCCCCTCTACTTCCATGCCTGGTTTCCTCTGCCCCAAGCCCATGCTGTCTACCCCTCCCACTCTCCTGCCCCCCTTTTCCCTTTCGTTCCCCCCTTTTCTTGACCTTTTTCTCCTTTCTGTGGGCCACCTGTTGCCCACCACCAGGGCTCCTGCCAGCCTCCCTGGGCCATATGCTGCCCTCCTGCAGCTCCCCGACCCCATTCCGGGGTCCACTGGGGACCTTATTTTATACCCCCAACTTCCCATGCAGTGCCAGCCAGTGGCAAAACCTGTCTACTTAGTGCAGGGCAGGTGGGTGGGGAATCATTATTACATCAAAAACGAGGGAGACCAAAAGCTCTGCAGGCTCTTACATAGCCCAAAACAGGCCCCACCTGCCAGCATCCCTCTTTACCCCCTTCCCTTGACCAATTGGGAAGCTCTTCTATCCCTAGTCCTTTAACCCTCTCTGATGTCCCATCCCCCTCCCCTTTCCTATCCACCTCCCCCTCTTTGCTTTTTCTGGCAGGGGGACATTAGACAAGCTGGCCTGCCTTTTTTTGGCAAGCCTTATTGTCCTCTGATCCCCCTCCCAGAAATAAATCTCTCCATAACTGTTTCTGTTGGATGCATGCTGGCAATATTTATTAAGGCACGTAAATTATATTTACATTCCCAAATTCAATTTCAACAGTATTCAGTACAGTACAGCACCACCACAATAATTCATTCTGCTTCTTCTTTCTGGAAACCTTCTGCCAACGTGATATTCTCCTCCTTACTTGTAGCACTTCAGGGTCCAGACACCATCTGTTCCAGCCCCCCCCATCATCACCAGAACCAGGTACCACCACCAGGTACCCCCACTTGATACCACCACCAGGTATCACCACCACTTAGTACCACTAGCTGGTACCCCCACTTACCTGGGCCTGACTCACACAGGGTCAGTTCCCGGTCCATACCCCACTAGGTCCCAACATGTGATCTGGCCCCTAGTATCTATCCCCTCCCCCCTTTACGTCCATGCCTGGGTTCCTCTACCACCAGCCTGTGCTGCCCACCCTCCCCTCTCCTGGCCCCCTTTTCCCTTTCGTTCCCCTCTTTTGCACTGACTCATCTCCATCTTGCAAAGGAAGATGGGACTCCTCTCTTGTGGGCTAGAAAACCTGGTCCTTCCATCTTCCTTAACACCCCTACCCCATATCTCCCACAGACCTCAGTAGGGGCTCTTGCCCCATGATGGGCCTGCCTCTTCTCCCCTATAGGCATCCTCTACCCATACCAAATGTCCTTGGGATGGGCTGTACCCCCACAGCTTCCACTCAGCCTCGCACACCGCTATCCAGTCTGCTTCTGCCTGCCATCACCCACCCAGGGGCACACCACCCCCTTGGTGCTCCACCACAGGGCTGGCCATGAATGCAGGTCCATCCACCATCACCTTATTGAGTCTGCTGGGGTGAGAGTGGACCCCCACATGCCTCTGATGCTGTGTCCTTGTACTGCTGTGGCTGAGGCCTGCCCCCCCTGCACCCTCTGCCTGATGAGGGGAAAAGCATGAATCCCATGTGGACTGCCCTTGGCCCAGTGCCTCCTTTGTGGCTTCTTGGGCCTACCCTTCCATGACCCCAAATAGCTCCAGCCACCCAGCACCCTGCCTGCTTTGCACACCTCTGGCCGGACTCTCCCATGCACCCCTCTGCAGGCCCCTCCCGGTGTGGCTACCCGATGTCCCCGATGCCCATCCTCCTTTCCAGGCCCTGGCAGGCTGACACCTGCATTCGGCACCTATACCACCTCCTTTAGCAATTCCTGTGCTGGGCCCTTCTGGCCCCCACCTATAACTCAGATGAGTTGCCTTCCATCCTTATTCTCTCCCATCAGCCATGTCCCTTGTAGCCACCCTGCTCTCCTGGCCAGGCACATGTAGCCAGCTCATGGCTATCCCCCAGTCCTTGTACGCCTGCTGCTGGGCCCCTGAGGTGGCCAGAGATCTCTGTTCTGTCACCTATCAACAGCTATCCAGCTCCATGGCCCTTCCTCATCCAGTCCTGGGTTACAGCTCATTGATCCCACCTGCCCATACCTCCGGGGTTCAGGAACCTTCCAGACCCATGTCCTGTCCCTCCCCTGTAGCTGTCATGCCATGATTCAGGTTGTCCATTTTTCTTCCCTTATTCAGGGTCCCATGAGCCACATGCCCCTCTCTCTCTCCTTGAGGCTGCCCTCATGGCCCCTGCAGTATGATTTCCATAGTTTGCCACTGCTCTAACTTCCATTCTTGCCATTGCTCTGCTGCTCCACAAGCCTCGTGTTGTTGGCCCCCCACTACTGGTGTGCTTCCCTGTTTGGCCCCCATGGTTCACCAGCCCAGGGCTCAGAATTGGCACACCCATGCCAGACAACCTCTGCCAGTGCCCCTTTCCCTCAGCTTATCTGAGAACTACCTGGCGTAAGGGCTGGGCCCCTCCTAGCTGTACTGCCTTGGTCAGCTAGTTCCCCCAAGGGCTTGACCTTCAACTGGTTGGTTGGCCAATGCCTTCTTGATCTGCATCCAATAGCCACCACTTCTGCCCACTGTTGTCAGCCATCCTTCTTCCCACTGAATCCCCATTCTCAGCCCTGATAAGCTGTCTGGTCCACCCTCACTCTTTCTTGGACCTGGACACCCCCATTGGGATCAGTCCACCTTCCCTGTGGGGGCCACCCCAGGCCCCCTCAGGATCGCCTAGATTCATGGTTCAAAGATTCTCCCCCCCTTTTGCCAAGCTGGTGCCCCAGCTTCCCCGCCTCTGGGCTGGGTAGTCCCATTTGAGGTCCCCGTTCCCAGAGAGACCTGCAGGGCACCCACCCAGGTTCTGCCCCCTTTCTTGCCCCTGGGCCCCACCTTGTATAAACTGTCTTTTTCTGGGGCCAGGGACATGCCATGCCTCTGGCCGATGCTGGCCCACCATGGCCCCAGGGGTCCTCCCCTGTCCTTCCCATTCTCTGTCGGCCTGTGTCCCTCCTTCAGCATGCTTTCACTGTCCAAAAGCACAATGCAGTGGGTGGAGTCCCCTAGTCTAACTCCCTACCCCATCTCTGTGCCCTCATCTTCCCATAGGCTCTGCCCACATGGGGTTCTAGGCCCACCCTTCAATCATGCCAGCCCTTCCCTCCAAACTGGGAATACCTACCAGTGCTGGCCTGGGGGGATCTCCATTAACTAACAGCCTTGCTTAAGGGTGCACCAGTGCACGAGGGGACTGTGGGCTTCCAAACTCAGTGCTAGCCCCCTTCCAGGCCTCGCAGCTCTGGTCCCCTCGACCTCTGTGCCATATCGCCTCCTGAAATTAATTCTTGAGACTATATCACCTCCTGCAAATCCATCTCAGCTGGCTTAAGCCTTCCTACACCTGCCCATCCCCCAGATCCCTCCACACCTTGCTGGTGTGATCCAGGTTCCCGGGTATCCTGCGGGACATCTCTCTGCACCCTACCCCAGTCTTCCACTCCTGGGCCACGAATGCCTCAAGTGAATTCCTCTGCCATATCTGGCAATCATTGCTGACAGATTTTCTTCTATTTGCTCCCCTAACAAAACTCTTGCCCGCTACATTTTAACTGGATATGGCAAAATGTCCCAGCCATGGCCAGTGAGTGCCACTGGTAGGTTCCCCTTGCACACACCTGCATACTGCTGGCCTGCCTGGCCTTGGTGCTCAGAAAGGGCTGCTTAGCTATATGTATGCTTCTCCCCAGTGCCCCTGACCTTGCGCTTTGTGAGCAGATCCTGTCCGTATTGGATTGGGAACAAAATCCCCCCAGCTGCTAACAGCTGAAAATCCATTAAGCCTCCTAAATCTGTCCTGACATCACTTGGATGCTCCATCCTCCCCTACTATGCCCCTCTGGAGAAATTGCTCCTGGTCAACTCCACCCCCATTCCCCCCTGTTCGCAAAACCCCCCCTCAAAGCTGCACCCACAAAGGTGCACTCATCCAGGCTGCCACTTTTCACCTAGGTGCCTCCCAGGGAAGAGATTTTCCTTCCTCCAAGGCGTTTGTGGGCCTGCCCAACATGAACTGCCAAAATGCACCCCTAGCACATTGCACATCATTACTGGCCCAAAACCACTGCCCCCTTACTTGTTTTCTTTTTTTTTTTTGTTTTTGTTTTTGTTTGATAACTCTTGAAACTATGCACACTCCCAGTGCCCCTAGCCCTAGGACTGTCATTCCTCAGACTAGGATGGGCCTTTTTTCCCCCTAAAATGCATCTATTTTGACACCCCCACCCCGTAGCAGCACTTGGGGTACTACACCTGTGGCAGGGACCACTGCAGGAACCCAACTGCTGGCTATACACCATGCGCACTATGCACCTTCACACCACCCCTCCTGGAGGACCTGTGCCAAACCCCTCCCATTGCCCACCTGCCGGGCCAGAGCAGGCACAACAGCTGGACCCTCCACTGCACCCCAGGTGCCCACATTATATTTAGGCTCTGGCCTGCTTCCAGTGTGTACTGAGCAGCAGCTCACCACCCACCCCACTCTACCCGCATTGCTTGCCTCACTGCCGAATGGCAGGGCCCGCCCCTCCTACCACTCTGCCTGAGCAGCCTCATAGCATATCTGGCCCCCAATGACCACCATCCCCCCGTGTGGCTCACGGCACTCCACCTTGTCTAACAACCTATATCCAGGTGAATAATCTCTTTAAACATGACCAACGACCGTACCTCAGCAGCTAGTGAGGACCCGGTTACTTGTCATTGCCCTTCTTAATTCTCTAACTCATCCAATTAGGTTATCATGATAAAGCCCTTTTTTTTTTTTGTTACAGTAGGCAAAAACATGTGTAACTTTTTGTCTTTCCCTTCCAAATGCTAGGACCAGCCTGAAATGCATAGTTCAATGATATCATGAAAATGATTAGATAGCCAACCGTACTTAAATGTGAGGTACTCCTCAGACACACTCCGATGCCCCTTCATGGCACAGTGCTGGGGCATTCTTTCAAAGGATGTCACCTGAGCTACCACTGGTTGTTCTGCCTAAGCTCTTCTTTCAATTAAGTTGGCAAATCCCTCACCAAGCTGAGAGGGCCCCCCATCTATAGTGGGGTCTCCTCTTGTATTGACATATGTAGCGTCCCCAAAATTTCTCTCTCTGATCTGCCAGTCATGGATAGTAATTAACTTTACCCATGATATCTATTACTTTGACCACCTCTACAGATTTCCATGTCCTTAGCTCTTCCTGGGCATCTACCATTCGGTGTCGCAATATACATCCCAATAGAATTATATAATAGGCCCTCGTAGGAGCCATAGATGTCCTAATATCACCCAGGAGTAAACTATCTGCCTGGGGATATAACTGGTGGTTCAACAGTAACATTAGATCAATTCTCCCAAGAACAGGGGGAGCAAATTTAAATTTCCAGCAGAACATACCCTCTGGTCCAAATCAGCATTGCGTTCTTAGTGCCCCACAGCAAAGCTATAACTTCATGTACTTTCAACAGTAAACTTCGGTAATTGCGCCTATTCCCACAAATATAAATAAGTCCCCCATAGTGTCTACCAATTATGATTAAGTCTTTTACCTGTCCACATGCAAACATACATAACCATTGCAACTACTGTCCATCTGAGGCACCGTGCCATGTCTCTTGTAGGCCCAACAACTTGAAAATCTTGAATATGTTTCTTCCAGCCATCATCAGTGCTTTTACCATTCATCCAGCAAAACCCCAGGATATCCGGGTTACACCTGTTACTCAGCCCCAGATTCACTGCAGGGTATATTCTGTGATTCCAAACAACTCCCATCCTACCCTGTATTTCCATCAAGATCAATTTGACCTTCCATTCTACCTCCTGCCCAATGATGTACCACCGAGGCCCCTTCTGCCATTGATGTCTACCACCAAACCTTCACCTGCAGCATGTATGAGCCGTGCCCCCTGCTTGTTTCCCCTCTGAGATCAGACCATGAAAAACAAAAAAGGGGGGGTTGTATTACTCTGGAATGCCACCTCATGTCCCCTAGCTCCAGTGAGTGGCCTCTGCTTCCTCTCCCGTCATTAACCTTGTATCCCCGCTGGGGCCCTGTTGATTGGGCTAAGTGCCCGGAAGACAGAAAACAAATGTTTGCTTTTTTTAGAAGCTGGCCACTGTGTTGGAGGTCCCTAACCCCTTCCTGCTCAGTCCACATGGCTTGGTTACTCCTTGTGTACTTGCCAGCTGCACTGGAGCATGCAGCACTTGGCCCCCTCGGGCGCCTTTCCCACCTGAGCTGCTGAGACTTAGATGGAGCCACACAAAACCCCCACAGTGTCAGCACTTTTCCCCCCCATGTATCTTTCCCCCTCTTGCTGGCCTCTGCCTTGCACAAGGCTCACCGGCCCAGGGTTCCACCACCATTCACCTTGTCCTAGCCACTGAGTGGTGGCACAGCTCATGTGGCACACCCTCCTCCAATCGCATCAAGTGGCCGACACCCGAAACGTCACCTGTCCTCCGCAAACTTTAGTTCTCTCCTTGAGGATGCTGCCAGGCAGCACTGGAGGCCAACCCACATAACTTCTCTGCATTGCTGCCCCTTTCACAAGCTGCTAACTTGCTTGCAAGTCCTCCAGTTTTGCTCAGCTTATGCAAGCCCCACCACTACTTGTCCCGATCTCACCACCCCCTCCTTGGCAGGTGACATAAAAGGACTCAACTTGCTGCCAGCTCTCTATTTGGCCCCAGCAGGCCCCTTCCCATGTTCCTTGCAATCAGAGCTACACTACCTTAGGCAAACATAAGATCAACAAAAATCTCCGCGGTTGCTTTGGTAGACCAGCTGCTGTGGCCACCCCTGCGAGCAATTAAACCTATTGTGCATGATTTAACTCATTTGGCCACAAAGATAACAGGTGCCCAAGAGATTCCAACCCAGTTCCCGGTTTAAATGGCAGAGGTCTTAAACCTTGCCTTCTGCTGCCCACATGGGGAGCTATGGCCACCCACTAGGCCTCTAGTCACTCGTTCCCAGCTCCCCAATCTACACAACAAACCAGGGTTCTCCCACTTGGCCTCAGGCCTAGGTTCCCTGAAAGTGCCTTCCCTCTGTAGATTGCCAATGTAGTGCTGAGAATCATCATCCCAGCAAAAAGAGGGAGACCAAAAGCTCTGCAGGCTCTTAAATAGCCCAAAACAGGCTCCACCTCCCAGCCCCCCTCTTTAGCCCCTCATCTTGATCAATTGATAAGCTCTCCTATCCCTAGTCATTCCCTGTCTGACATCCCATCCCCCTTCCCTTTCCTATCCCCCTCCCCCCTTTGCTTTTTCTAGCAGGGGGACATTAGACAAGTTGGCCTGTCTTTTATTGGCAAGCCTTATTATCTCATTGTTGAATCACTATGTTTCCTATCCACTGTCATTCAGTGAACCACAATATGCAGTTTTTAAACAATCGCCAAACAAATAACTTTCTAAATCACAGCCTCTGCCAACCCAACCATATATTGTACAGAACGTTCGAGAATTTTTTTTTAGTATATATTTATGTTTTTGTTATCTATATGAGTGTACTAGAATGACAGAGTATTTTCCAGACAAGCATGGACAAGCAGACAGTCACAGAGTGATGCATTCATATACTTATAGATGAGATTAACAAGTGATTATTACATGTGTAGAAAGATTCTGCAGAGTGCAACAAGTAGAAGTTTCAATACGTCCAACTTTTTAAAACTTCTCCCACAAGCTCTCTTTCTATTAGCAAACATGATGTTAAACAACTGCCTGTACCTTGCATCAAGATGACATTCATCAGACCAAGACATGAACTATTTGTTGTAGAGACTACTGTTTACTTTACTGCTGATATTATCCTGTAAAAGTTGCTCTTAACAATACCCCAGGAGATGAAAGTAAGCTAGGGGGTCACGGGCATTCAATTCGACTCTTGTAATTTTTTTTTCAGTAATATGCATAATCGCAGCAGTTTGCAATAAATGCATCTAAGTTCTCTTTACAACAGTCTTGATCTGTTCGTAGTTTGTAAGTGAATCATGAAGCTTGTCAGAGCAGGTCATTTTCATCTTTGACACTCTATATTTAGACAGCATTTTGTTAACTTCTTTAAAGTAAAGTACTTTTGATGCATGTTTTGATCACTGTCTTTAGAAAATGTGACAGTGTACCTGTGTCTGTAATTTAGTAGTTTGCTGCTAACTGCCATATGATATATATTTTATAAGTATATTGAGGGGATGTCTCTTATGGGATGAGAAGGCTACTTCATGCTGTTTAGGGTGAGAGTACCATGAAGTGAAGCTGATCAGCTCTGTCAGCTTAAAACAGCACAAAATAACCTTCTTATCCCATAAAAGATACCCATCACTATACTTACTAATATATTATGAAGCAGTGGAACTGCCTCCAGCATAAAACAACACTTTAGAGTAGACATTTTAATGACAATGTTTGATTTATTTGTACCCTTAGTGCTGGTCACCCTGCTCTTCGGATCCGGTAGTGATACGTTCCACAAGCAGTAATTTTATAGTTACGCAGTCACTTTGAAAGATGGAGATATTTCTTGTAGGTTTTCATGTCAGAGGGGAGGAAAAGTCTTCTATCTGTAGTAAAATTGTGAAGTTTACTGGCTCCATCTTTCAAACGGATTGCTCCTTTAATAAAATGCACTGAGAATTTACTGTTAAGTTTTCTGCCTGGAGTAACTGCTACTTTGATACAATGCACTGACAGTTTCCCCTTAAATTTTCTGTGAATGGATTGCAAATTTTATAAAACATGCTCATAATTTCCCGTTCACTTCTGTGGTGATGAACTGCTTGTTTTATGAAATGCATTGATAATTTCATGGGGAGTTTTGTGGTTAAATAAACTGTGTTTTTTTTTTTACTTCTTATACAGTATGTTTGAGGTGACTGGGCTGAGCATGTAAACTCCAAAGCTGTTGCAGTTTTTCTTCCCTGCCACTGCTGAATTCCCTGACAGCCCAGACCCTCTGTACTGTGGATCACGCCTCACACCCTAACCTGCAGTCAACTGTCCCCTGCAAGCCAAAGCACCAAGCACAAGTGCAGAGTCCCTCCTGAGCATATGAGAGGGAGATGGGCAAAGAACTGCATGAACATGCAAGTGAGTAGTGAGTCAGCCAGCATGGCAGTGTAGTCATACCATACATTTGGCCAGTCATCACACAGTGCTAGGAGTGCGAGGTACAGTAGCAACTGTATGATGAATAAGATGTACAGTAGTGCTGTCCTCTGATTGGCGAAGGCAGTTCCACTGCTTTATAATGAAAAATAATGCTTTCAGATTTCAGTGTCTCAGACCTTGCATCTTTCACCAACACTAAAACAGAGGTTGTCATTTTTTCCTGAAAATTTGATTTGTGTATCACATTTGATTATGGTTCTTACTGTATACATTTGCATGTATATTAATTATGTGCAAGTCTGGGACGGGAACTGAAGCAAGAATTTTAAATGTGATACTGTCATAATGTGCAGGTTAACTTCAAACAAAACACAGTTCAATCTTATATCACACAATCCCATGATACTTTCATCTCTGTGGTCAGGATCCAAAAGACGACTCTGAGCAGGTTTTTCACACACAGGGAGTGTAACAGATTTTAGTATTCTAATTAAATTGAACATCCTGTATTTTTATAAAGAGAATGACAGAAACACTGATTTTAATAACATGAATCCAACATAAATGCTAGTTTCTTGCTTGCCTTTGAACTTGCATCCCTTCTTTGCCCTGAAATGAGTGACAATCCTTGTTTGCATATGACAGGGTGTAGTGATAAGAGATTAAGAGCGCTTGATCTGTCACAAGCCTACTATGGATGGTCTGTTAATAGAGCTAGTTGACAAGAGGAAGATAATGATGAACATACTGTGCATGCAAGGCTTTGACCCCCCCAAAAAAACATTTTGTGAATGTTGAAAGTAAGCTCAACTTGGAAGACTTTTCTTGATATTCATTTAGAATTTAGTTTACATTACCATTAACAAATTACAAAATGGGCTATGCAATCTCATGACTTTTTTAAACTCCCGCCCTCTTCCCCCACCCCAACACATCACTCAGATCTTCTCATTCCATGGCTACATCTGTCATGCTCTCTTTGACAGCTATCTTGCTCCTTGTGCATCCACCAATACATTCATGGACACTCATACACAAGGGTCCATGCTACCTGCATGCTCGCATTGGTGACATCAGCAGAGTGGGCACTTGAGCACATCTGCCCACAGTTCAGAACAGTAAAAAAAAATATTTTTATTGGTAAAAAAAATGATTGAGCACAATAATGAAAACAAAGAAACTAACAAGTACACTTTCTCTTTCATTTTCATCCAAGAACAGACAGTTGTTTTATTTATCATGATCCATGCACTGTTGCTTTAAGTTTGAGTTTTGCATTTTACATTCTGTAGTTTCATGGGGTGCATCATGTACAAATGCATTGTAGCTACTACAGACGAGGAGGTCACATTTCTTGGGATGTCTGTGAGGAATGTCTGTGAGGAACAGGATGTTGTAATGAAAAATACTGAAAAAATGACTGGGAGGCGAGGAGCAGTACAGTGTCAGTGATCCCTGGTTACAACAGGAGGGAGACATGACTTATGGGCTAAGGCAGCCTGTGGTGCACAATCCATATATTAAGGATTCTTTTAAATTGGAGGCAAAGATGGAACAAAGGTTCCTTGAGTGATGTAGAATGGGGCCCCAACACTAAATTTCAACTAAATGTAACTAAAGTTTACTAAGCTAACTGTAGCCTGCATTCTGCCATTTTACTGACCTGCAGATCTCCTCATTGCACATTAAAAATATATGAATTTCCATCAACTACAAATATGTACTTATCTGGTTATCACTGGGTGTCATAAGCAGACTATGCTCCTAGAAACAGATAACGGGTTACACATTTTAGTTCACACAGTTCTACAATCCATTTTCATAAAGATGACATTGTCATTTTGCATAATGCAAGTATAAACATTTCCCAACAGCACAACATTCCTTCCATATATGTCCCCATGCATAATTTAAGAGCATAAGATAAAGAGCTTCCTATGAAAAGGTAAAGAAACCCATCAGGGAGTCCATGAATGTTAGTACCTAACCTTTCCAAACTAAAAGATTTCACCTTCCCCTGATTATTCAGCATTTAAACTAGTCATGAATCAGTGGACCACAGCCAGGTTTACTTTACAGGTTGTGTTTAATAGGGAGATTTTATAACAGCACACTACTGATATCAATAATCAAGCTCTTCCCATGAAATGTTTTACAGGCATCAAACAGAAAATGCTATGAACCACGAACACCATAAATAACTGAATGTTTAGCAAATTATTTATTCTGGTGTGAGTAGTGAGCCATGAGAGATGTAATCATTAAATCACTGTGAGCCCCATATAATTAGGATTTCAGCTTTCAATGCAACTGATACAGATGGCCAGTCATTTTTGCATATGAAGGGATCCTTTTTTGTAAGGCTGAAATCTTTTTTCATTTAGCCATGTGGAAAAAGCAGAAGCAAGTCATGAAAAAAGATGCAAAAAAGAAAGAACAAATTTGGAGGTAATTTTAACAAAAGTAAAGTGCAGAATCCACCTAAAGGGGTCCCGATGACCAAGATATGTGAGTTGGTCTCTTTCTCTATGATGCCATTTTTGTGGGTTTTGAACATATTTTTTCAATAAAATGGAGAAGATGGCAGCAAACAAAAATGGATTTTTCCTTCAAGAAAAAGGATTAGTTCCATACGAAAAATACAACGGCGCAGGAACTGAGCAGCAGGATAAGTGCTACGGTGCTAAACTGATAGTAAACAAGAATGTAAAGGTGAACAGCACCCATAGCCAGTGGAAATATACTCAGACTCACCACAGTTGGATAAATATAGTCATTTTATTCAATAAATAGTGCACGCAGTGTAATACACCCAATGGTACCAGTTCCAAAGTGCAAGGTGGTCTAAGCCTTTAAAAAACACTGATGTTTCACACTGCCATGCTTCCTCAGAGTGACTGCAAGTTTATTTATGCAGGCTATGGGTGCTGTTCACCTTTGCTTTCCTCCTTATGAAAAAGGATTTTTGTTTCGTTTCTTACAGTTATCTGTAAGTGCTTACTGAGCATGCTCAGAACATAAATTATTTTAAGAATGAATTACTCTGGAATGGTATAATATTTTTTCACCAAACTAGTAAAAGGAACTACTGTGGGGCAGGTCCTTTATATGCTGGACATTTCAGACCAAAATTCCAAACAGCCTGGGTGCTACAGCCCAATAAAAAAACAGCACCCCCCTCAAAAATAAAATCATGGAATCTGCACATCGGACAGAAACAAATGGTGGCACATCCAGAGATCTACCCCACAAAACTGCACATGAAAAATGTTGTGCAAATATACTGAACAGTTGCAAAGTTATTAAAGTGCAAAACCTGGGGTTTAACTTTAAAGTGTCTATAAATATATAGTACTGTAACTGCGACAATATTATAAATACAGTATAGATATAGATAATGTATATAGATGTAATATTTGCTGTTTTCTGGCTATTACTAGCTTTGCACTGTAGTAGAGTTTAACTCAAACTTGTGGCCTAGTGCAGAGTATTTTGATTGCTCTCACTGTTTAGCAGATAGGTTCTTTTTGCATAATATTTAATATTCCTCTAACTAGCTGCTCTTTGTCTTTCCTACGCTCACTCTTCTCTCTTCTCCATGATTTCACTTCTCACTCTTGCAATTACATCTTATACCTGAATTTGTTCCAGTACACATTACCTTCTACCCACCTCTGATCTATACGCAACATAGAAATATAGACTCTGAGGGCAGATAAGGACCACTTGGCCCACCCAGTCTGCCCATTTCCCTACCTATTGGATAAGCTACAGATCTTAGTTAACCAACTGCTTACTTCCTCCTACCCCCACTACAATTGCCTTATGTCTGTCCATTCCTGATTCTTCCACTTTTTTTGACCACACTAACTCCTCAGAAAGGCCATTCCATGTGCCCACCACCCTCTCTGTGAAAAAATACTTCCTCACGTTGCCCCTAAGTCATCCCCCATTATCTTCAAATTGTGTCCCTTTGTTCTTACACATCTCTTTTTCTGAAAGATGCTTCCCTCTTGGACTTTGTTGATTCCTATGAGGTACTTGAAAGTTTCCATCATATCCCCCCTCTCCTTCCTTTCCTCGAGGGTATACTTATTAAGCTCCTTTAGTCTCTCTTTGTATGGCTTCTGGTGCAGACTCTGCAAGATTTTAGTTGTCCTCCTCTGGACTGCCTCCATTCTATCTATGTCCTTGTGGAGATGGGATCTCCAGAACTGCGTGCAGTACTCCAGATGGGGTCTCAACAGCTGTCTAAACAGAGGGATAACAACTTCCTGTTTTCTACCTGTGATGCCTCTACCTATGCATCCTGGTACCCCCCAGCCCTCCTTACTTCCTTCTCACATTGTTTGCCTAACTTTAGTCATCTTATATGACTACCCCCAGGTCCCTTTCCATTTTTGTTGTTGTTAGTACCTCCCACATCCCCCATTGTGTATTCTTCTGCTTGTTTTTTTGTTTCCCAGGTGCATTACTTTGCACTTCTTTACATTGAATCTAAGCTGCCATACCTTTGACCATTCCTCCAACCTTGCCAAGTCCCTTCTCATCCTTTCCACCCACCTTGTGTATCAACCCTGTTGCAGATCTTTGTGTCATCTGCACTCCCTCTTTTTTCACTCCCCCCCATAGTAACAAGCCATATATCCTACTGTTAACCCCCATTACCTCTGCAGTTTGAATTGTATTTCCTTGAATCCCACTGGATGGCATTATCTGCCTCTCTCTCCTTCTATAAATTACACTTTGTACTTTGAATTGTATCTCGATACCCACTGGAATACATTCTCTGCTTTATCCTTGCACAAATTGTCTATTGATTGTAGCTTAGTATATGATGCTTACTTTTTTTCCTGCTGTGTAATTATTCTTCTGATTGTTATTTATTGCCCTCCCTCCAGAATGCATCTGGAAATGAGCTAGCTGTTATGAGCTCAATATGTCTTTCCTGGTGAAACTTTTGAAATAATTAAATAAAATAAATAAATACATACATACATGTTGCCCTTAACCTTTCCGTGCCACATTGTAAGTTATACTCCTTTATTATAACATTTAACAACAATCTATAATGACCCAATCTAGTTTTTTTCAATAAGGTCAGTTTTCTTTAACACTATTTCCTAATTTGTCAATAACTGATTTGGTACCTGTGCCCTGTTTCTCATTTTGATGGAAGAGCCACCAGGGTAAGGGATGTTACAGGGTTGCAGAATCTATTACTCATGGATGGCTGTGAAACATTGAGCAGTGTTAAATTGCTAATCTTTTTTCTGCACTATACTGTTTTATAGCTTTCTTTTATTGTGAGGTTCTAATGAGAACTCCTTTATAATGTATGGGGGCGGTAGTTCATTGTTATTTGAGTTTGTGCTTTTTCAGAGCTGACTCATGGACATCACTGGCCAATCACAGACTAATGAAGATAGGAGATAGTCTGTGGAATGAGGGGGGATTTGTATGACTGGAGGGTTTTTCTTTTTTGTTTATTATTTGTGAGCATTTTTATGTTATCTAGTATGTCATTATGTTTTGCTGTACTGTCTCTGAATAGTATGGAGGAAGTGGGTTCCAGACCAAACTGCAATAGGCTTGGATAGAGCATTGGCTGTCTGGGTTTTCAGTTCCATCTCATCCATTTTTAGTACTGAACATGGCTGGTACATCCAGTATTTTATCGTGGAATACTAAAGGGGAACCCATCACATCCAAGAAATACAGAATCTTAAAACACCTAAGTACTCTGGATGACTTGGTGACCTGTCTTCAATAGACTCATCTTCCAAGGGAGCAAACAGTGCTCTTTTGAATTGCCTGGGTTGTCAAGATTTATGGGGATGAGAACAGCACCAGAAAACATGGTGTGACCATCTAAATTTCTCATTCTATCTCTTTCCATCTTATTCGGGGTATCCCGTGATATGGGTGAAGCAAACTGAGAGACTCAAATGTGAGTGACTCAATTTGTGTGCCTGAAGGAGTAGCGAATGTGAGAGGATAGTGAGGGGAGAGAACAACTAGTATGGAGGGACAGAATAGTGATGGTAAATGATGAGAGAATTGTGTAGTTATGTGCACTAAATGGAAGAAAGCAGCCTGCTGCTGCTGAGCTGGCCACCCAGAATGGTGGATATAGTCACCGGCTGGAATGTTGATGGTCCTGGGTTCTGGACTTCCTGTAGGTAAATGTTATTTTTAACTGTTTTGTCTATTAACATTTTTTTTTCTGTTCTGTGTCATCTGTTTCCCCCAACTGTGTTGCCCCAGTCATGGTATCACCCCTGCATATTGTAGTCCCTGTCCCATGTATTCCCCTGTCCCCCAGTGTCCACACCCCCAAAGTTGATTATATCAGTATGGGGAGTGCAGGGGCATAGCCCCCCCCCCCACATTAAACATTACTGTATGTCCTCCTTTTATTGCTCTGCCTAGTGCTGTTGTTGTTTTGCCATTTGCTGTGGTGTTGGAGTGCTGATTTTGTTTTCGGCGACATGTAGTCACTTATATGGAAGTCACTGTAAAACAGTCGCTATTATGACATAGAACCTTATTCATGATATCTGGGACCCAGAAGGCTGTTACATTATTCTTCATGGCAGACTAGGACAGTTTGAAATAATACTGGGTTTGATTTATGGGCTATATTTGTACAATCCATATTTTTTGGCAAGTCTGGCTCCCAAACTAGCATTATACAGTATGTGAATTTGCCAATCATTCTTGGCAGAGACTGGAACTTGTTGTTACAGCCTGATCTGGATAGATCAGGCTGTGATCACCAGAGGCAGTCTCCATGACAGCGAGCAATTATGGAGTTTATGGATGGGCTGGTTCTGTTCAATCCCTGGTGTATATTGCATCCAGAGGATAGACAATATTCTTTCTACTCAGCACCACATGATTCATTTTCATGCATTGATTATTTTCTTGTGCTACAAGATGTCCTGTCATACAGACTTAGTGCTCAAGTGCTTTCTGACCACTCACCTTTTCTTCTACAATTAGATCTGACTTGTGGAGCAAAATCATATTGTACTTGGTTTATCCTTCAACTTCTTCATGGTCCTATTATAGTAGGCAAACATAGAGAATGCATTGTTAATTTTTGGCAGATAAGTTAAGATCTGAGGATAGGGAAGATGTCCTCTGGTCTGCTGCTAAATATCATTTATGTGGTGAGGCTATATGACTTGCTACAATTTGGAAGAATCAATTTATTTATTTATTTATTTAGCCTTTATTGACTGGGTAAGTTCATTAGGCCAGAAACCTGCCTATTTTCAGGCATGGCCCAGGAGAGTACATAACAGGTAAACAAGCATGTAACATAGGTCAAGAATACAAACATTTAGATAAAAAAAAGAAGTTCCTAGCATTACAGGCTAGTGATTGAGTACAAATCATTGAGGCCAACATCAGAAGTGAATTAATATACAGAAAATGTGAATGCAAGTGAGAGAGGAGGACAGGCAACAACCCAGACAATAGCTGTGATTCATTAAGGTGGGAGGATGGGTAGTTGTCACATAAAAAGCAGGGCTAGGCAGCAGGAGGGATGAGATCAGAGGCACAAGCGTTTGTCAGGAGTATGGAGGAGGTGAAAAAGATGGTACACAGGTAACAATTTCCAAAAACTGGGGGATTAGTGGGAAAATGCATGTACACCCATCTTGGTGGAGCATTTGAAGATACTGTAGTCATTAGGGTCTGTTAAGAAGATCACAGAGCGTAGGCATAGTGGACAGGTAAAAATAAGGAGGCCAAAGAGGCAGGTTGGTAGGATCTTATAATGTAGTCAATGAAGCTGTCAAGGATGTAGGAACTCTGGTCAGATGGAGACAACCAGATCAAGTATGAATAAAGGCTACAATGTTGGGTGAGCCATGGGGTGGAAGAGGTGAGCCTACATACATATTATAAGCAACCTCCTATTTGTGAAGACAGCTGGCACTGGCTTGGGAGAAGGATGGGAGTGCATTATAGAGTGTAGGAAGTAAAACTCTTGGGGCTATAGCAGTGTGAGAGTCTTGGGTGAGGGCATGGAGAATATGATAGGCAAGACCAAGCTTGTTTGTTGACCAATCTACAAATGTTGTTAATGTGCAGGGAGAAGTTGAGGGTAGGGTCCAGGTCTTATGGGGGCGACCCAAGGAGCATAGCCTGGGACTTGGGAATGTTAAGGACGATATGGTTTTGGGAAATATAGGTCTGGATAGCATGCAGGTTAGAGGTGAGCTTGGAGTTAATTCCACGTAGGAAGCTGGACCCAAGTAAAGTACCAGGTCATCAGCAAACAGAAGAATCTTACAGTTGGAGTGGGAGTGGGAATGTCTTTGATGGAGCTAGAAAGGAGTAGCAGCCCTAAGATGGAACATTGAAGAACATCTAGTTTTAAGGGGGCAAGAGAGTAGAAAGCCTTTTTGAAGGATATGAACAGATGGCAGTTGAAAAGGGTGTTTGAGAACCAGGACTGGGCTGAGCTAAAGAAACTGAGGGACTCCAGATTTTGCAGTAGGAGGGAGTGGTTAACTAAATTAAAAGCTTTAGTTAAGTCGTTGAAGATAGCTCCTGTAAGTAGGCCTCAATCCATATTAGATTTGACATCACTGCTGAATAGAGTTAGGGCAGCAGAGGTACTGTGGGAGGGCCTAAATATGTGCTGGACAAGGGATAGGAGACTGGCATTCAGCTGGTGCTCAGACACTTGGGAGTGGGCAATCTTTTCAAGGAGTTTGCTGGGCAAACTTCATCTGCCCTTTTACAAGAAATTCAAGTCATTGAGAAAATCTCAGTCCTACTACCCTTGATCACACCTGGTGCTAGCGTAATGTCTTGTGGGCAAAGTATGCAGAACTGATCAATGAAAAAAAGTGGTCAAGATAAGAGTGCATTCTATTTGGTGAATGGAGGCCCAGTGCATCACTCTGGGCATCCAGGACAATAGTCAGACTCCTTTGATCACCAATTCATGTCAGATTGCTTCCCAGTTCAAACAGTTTTATCACAATCTATATACTCATGAACAATCGGAGCATTACACTACCAAGTTGGCTGAGGCCTTCTTGAATGGCATCCCCCTACCTTACCTGGATGAAGCTCAGCAGGCACTTTAAGAGGGACACATACAAGCTGTGGAGGTAGATCAAGCCATTCGGACACTGTCAATGGGCAAGGCATCAGGACTGGATGTTTTCCAGCAGAATTTTACAAAAGTTTTCAAACAGATTTAGCAGACCCCCAACAGACTTTTTTAATCAGTTATATGAACAAGGTGTGTCTGATCATACTCTTACAGAAGTTACATTTTGCCTCATCCCAAACCTGGTAAAGAGGCCACACTCATCAGTAATTATCAACTCATCTCTTTGATGAATGAAGACATGAAGATTCTTGCCTGGGTTCTAGCTAACAGACTTCAGAAAGTATAGCATCTGTTAATAGTCTCAGAGCATGTTGGTTTTAAGTTAGATATGTTGTGTAATGATCAGTTAAGGAAATTACTTCACTTACTAGCAGCATGACAGGAGACAAGGCAGCCCACAGCCCTGGTCTCCACAGACACTCAGAAAGCTTTTGACAGGGTTGATTGGACATACCTGTTCCATATTCTACATCACTATGGTATTCCCAAATCCTTCATCCAGTGGATAAAGTTTCTGTACATTACTCCAATGGCTAGACTATCTTGTAATGGACTTTTATCAGAATCCTTTCCTTTAGTCAGAGGGATGCAACAAGGCTATTCCCTGTCCCAATTTTTATTTAATTTGTATTTACTGTAGAACCCTGTTATTGAAATTGAAAATGGCACCTGGAATCAGGAGAATTCAACTCATAGAGAATGAATATAAATTATCAGCTTATACTGATGATATTCTTTTGCACATTCTACTTCCCCAGAATTACATCCCTAAAGTCTTGACTATTTTTGCAACTTTCAGTCATTTTGTGGGATACAAGTTAAATACTAGTAAAACTGGTGTTTTTCTCCTTAATACACAAGTCTCTAAACATTCAATTTTGGAATTAGGTCTCCAGTGGTCTCCCTCAGTGTTGTCATATTTAGGTATACATTTCTCTTGTTTTCTTTATAAACTGAAAAGTATAAATCTTGATGGAACTTGCAAGGTGGCAGTCATTGCAACTTACCTTATGGGGATGCATACATATACGTAAAATGAATGTTTTGCCTCACTTGTTATACCCCATGCAGCTGTGTAACATTTATATACCCTTGTCCTTGTTTAAGGCTCTTCACTCGACCCTATCCAGCTTTCTTTGGAAAGGGAAAGCCCATCATTGAGCCTATCCTAAGTTTACTCTTCCAAAATAGATGGTGGGGGAAGGGGGCTTTGTTTACCTAATTTTCAGTTAAATTATCTTGCATCACATGCTAGTAATTTTTTTGCTTGGGGGGACTTGCTGCAGAATATATCACTGGATTATGTCCCGTAATGGTTGCAAATTGAGAAAGATCTTTGTACAGAATCAGGCATTAATCCAGCTTCTCTACTTTTTATTCTGTTGTCCCAGGTGCTTGAGAGGTTACATCACGCTCCACTTATATGGTCTTTTTTATCTTACTTGTATTTTTCTGCCTTCCCTGTGACATTCCCAGTGTGGGCAACCAGCCACCGGCTCTGCCTGCCCAGAGAGCTGGGTGGCTCGATCTGCACCCAGGAGGGTCTAGGATGGCCATCCTGCTGGAGGGCCCCCCATTGCCTCTCCCAGCCAGGACAGCCCCGGGACCCTACTCGACAAGACTCCTCTCAAGTCCTCCAGGCAGTGCAGATCATGGCCATCAGGCTGCACGGTCATGCCCAGCCCATTCTCCTCCTCGTTAGACCCTGTTTGGGAGTGCAGACAGAAAAGGCCCTGTGCTCCCACCACTTGAAACATAGCAAATTTTCATTCATTGGAGTGGCATAATTCTACACCTGTCTACATGTTACACACCTAACCACTGAAAATGACCTCCATGGCAGTAAGGCTAGCTACACTATAAATGTCAAGCCACTACCACAATTTAGCACACTATCTGCAAAACGTAAACTGTGTCATGCAATATCTCTGCAGAAAATTAATTTTATGAGACCTAATCACAGTAATTCACATCTTCAGGACATCCCTTCAACACCCTCCAAAATTCAAGATAATAAGCCAAACCATTTCCGAGATATTTAATTTTAAAGTCTGAGATTTTCATTCATCAGAGTGGCATAATTCTGCACCTATTTACATTTTACACACCTAACCACTGAAAATTACCTCTGTTTCAGTAAGGCTAGCTACCCAATAAATTTCAAGCTGCTACCACAATGCAGAATGCTATCCGCAAAACATAAACTATGTCATGCAGTATCTCCACAGCATATTAATTTTATGACACCTAAGCACGATAATTCACATGTACAGGACATCCCCTCAACACCCTCCAAATTTCAAGTTAAAAGACCAAACTGTTTCTAAGATATTTCATTTTAATGTTTTTGTACCTTTAAAAATTCTTTGATCACGAGAATCGGCTGTGACCTCATGATCAAAGATCATCTTTGATCATGGGGGACATCTTCTTGTGAAATTCGGGCTATCTGGTCCCTCCTAGAGACATCTGGTTCGGCAAAAATCTGGTCTTCTTTTCCCACCCTCACAAATGAAGCTCACAATCAAAGAAATCTCATGACCAAAGCATTTGCAGGCTCACGACCAAAGAATTTAAAAATGTTGAAACTGTATTTCTTGACACAACTACATTAAACCACAGGAATGGCTCAATAGAGGGAAGTCCTCTGAGCAAAACCCATCCTAGTTTTACTTCACAAGTCACCCCTGGGCTGAGACATTTGTTTTTTTCTAACCCAAAAATCTGGTCATCTCGTCCCTCTCTCGTGAACGAAGATCGCAATCAAAGAATCTCGCGATCAAATAATTTACAGGATCATGATCAAAGATCATTAACAAGCCATGATCAAAGAATTTAAAAGTTTAAAACTCCATTTTTTGACACAACTACATTAAACTACAGGCATGGCTCAACAGAGGGAAGCCACCTGAGCAAAACCCAGGCAAGTTTTACTTCAAAAGTCACCCCAGGGCTTAGATATTTGTTTTTTTCCAACCCAAACTGAAAACAAGATGGCGGTCACATGACCTATAAATTTCTCATGATCAAAGAATCTTTGATCATGAGCCTGCAAATTCTTTGATCATGAGTAGTGACCAGATGGCCAAAACCCCATTCTTCTTTCGCAAAACAACCATATACATTTTTCCATAGACTTATAATGGGAGCTAAAATGTTTAATAACTTCTGAATGGATTAATATTCTTTTCCCAAATCAAAAAGTGTCGTGTTCCTTGACCCAAGCTCTTTCTTTGTGCCATGTTTCAGATCAGCATGCCACATGGTGATCGTGCAGCACCATGGACAAAATCAAAAAAACTGCCCTCAAAACTGGCAAAAGGTGCCTTTTTCAGTGATTCACAGTGCAAAAACTGTAAGCCCGATGGAAACTCAACTTGGCAAATCAAGTGATCTATCAGGCTCCACCATGCATACCAAATTTCATGCAAATCCATTTAACAGGTCCAAAGTTATTAACATGCAAAATTTCAAGTTTAATAATAAAGTGCCTTCATAACCCTAACTATGGGGTGTGCCCACACCTCTATAATATATTATATATATATATATATATATATATATATATATATATATATATATATATATATATATTATACTGGTGCAGTATTACTGTGAAAGGTAACTACTTCTGTGTTAAACCCAAAATTTTGGAACCATAATAATCTTCTAACCATTCAGTGGATTTCAATGAATTTGAACAAGCATAATCTCTAGGGGTAGATCTATCAATTTGCCAAATTTTGTGTGATTCCGTTTTGTGGTTTCTGTAATACAGAGTGCTGAAAAAAACAGAAATTTCAGTGTTTTGTACATATTTTTATAAATGCATACATAGCCAAATCTTTGAACCTTAATAACTTTGGAACTCCTAAATGTATTTGCACTAAATATTGCATGCATTATCTCTTGGAGTAGGTCTCATGATGTTTCAATTTTCTTGTGAATCTGTTGTGTTTTTTTTTTACTTTTGGAGTATTGAAAATATAGAAACATCTGTGCTTTTTGCCATTTCTTTGCCTGTATCTCGGAAACAGCTTTAGGTTGTGGTCTGAAATGTTCATGGTAGAAATATTTTTCCTCCCAGATGTGCCTTTTAAAGGTTTGGTTAAAAAAATATTAATCCATTCAAAAGTTATTAATTTTTTTTAATTTGCCATTATTTCCTATGGAAAAATGTAAAACTTTGTTAATGCACCATTTGGGTCAATCATCAAAAATAGGGAAATGTGACTTTGGGATTCCAAAGCTTAAGACACCACCCCCACTCTGTATGCAGGAAAAGGCATGAGGTATGTTTATGGGGTTGTAAACCCTAATTCTCACCCCATTCTCCTACGCTGTATCCATCTTGCCTTACCTACTCATGGAAAGAGATAAGCGTTGAGAGTTCACAACCCCAAAACACATCCCTCATGCTTGTTCCTTCATGTAAAGAGGGAATGCAGTCTATGTGATCCTCAGTGCAAAAAAGACAGTAGATCCTGCAAAAACAAACTAGGCTTTATGTGACCCTCCATGCACAAATGGAGTACCGCCTTTGAAAACAAAAATATTTTCAAGCGGAACATCTAACTTTTACCTTGGAAAATAATGGGAACATTAAAACTGTGGTAACTTTTGAAAGGATTAATATTTTTCTAACTAAACATCCAAAAGGCATATCTGTGAAGCAAAGGCTTTCTACAAAGAAAATTTCAGACTACAGCCTAAAGCCATTTCTCAGATACAGGTGGACAAAGGAAAGGCGCAAAAGTGGTAAATTTAGGATATTTTGACACTATGTATCACACAAGCCATACAATGGATTTACACAAGAGACATTTCCCTAGAGATTATGCATGTTAAATTCTGTGCACATCTATTTAGCAGTTCAAAAGTTATTACATTTCATAATCTCTCTCTCTCTCTCTCTCTCTATATATATATATATATATATATATATATATATATATATATATATATATATATATATATATATTTATATTATAGTGGCACAGTAGTGCCACTATAGTTAGGGCTGAGTACCCCATTTAAGGTTAAATCTGAAATTTTGCACCTGAATAACTTTGCAACTGTATGACAGATGTGCCTGAAATTTGGAAAGCATGGTCTGGGACGGGTCTGGTATGATTTCCCGACTTGCGTCCTCCCGACTAATAGTTTCCCGATGTTATTTTCCCGACTACATTAATCCCGCCTGCACAGTTGCCCGAGGTACTGTCGGCTGTCACATAGAGCCAATACACTGGGTATCAAGATATGAAAATACACTTATTAGACCCCAGAAACCATGACCCTGTAATAGTATTTTTCTGTCCTAATACCATGTTTTTTTTTTGTAGATTAATCTTTAACTTTCATAACTCTGAAAAACATTTTGTGGTAAAGTAGCCCTTCTACTGGCACAGTGCTGTTAGAAGGTGATGCAATTTTTGAGATCAACTTTGTTTTTTTGTGAATAGTACTTCCTGATGCCCTTCCCCCTCATCCTCAGGTACAGTTGCAGTGCAATTTGGCACTATGTGACAGCACTATGTTCACTTTTATTTTGTTTTTCTCAGTGGAAAGGGGAAGGAAATTGCTACAAATCTGTCCTGTCCTAATGCTCCCCTGTATTGTTTCAGTAGCGAGCCCAGTTGTTGCACAATGTGGCTGATGAAAGACAACACTTAACCCTGATTGTTTCTAAGGTGAGAGATGAGAAAGAGTTTTTACAGTGACATTGTTTTACAGCAGCTGATCCATTCTGTTTATGCAACCAAGAGGGAAGATGTTGCTGTTTATCTTGAGTCAAGCGGGAATGTAGTCAGTGGGTGAAGCTGTGTGTTATAGCACTTAGCATGCAACATGCTAGCACTATGTGTTTAAACAACAAAAACTATTATTCTTTAACAAACTGAAAAAAAAAGTTTAAAAATAGAGTACAGTGGGTACCACGTGATTTTTTACAGAAAATATTCGGTATGGTTGAACTGATTGCTTCATGAGATGGGGTTATCTTTTGCTAAGGGAGCAATTTAAAACGAAAAATTTAAATTTTAAGTAAACAGGCAGGCAGAGACTCAGGACTCAATTCTCTCACCTGGCAGTGTAAGTCTACTTTATTCCAAATTGTTAACACAAGTATCATATTATACCAACAGGATCTGTAGGATGTGCAATACCAATGCTGGGAAACTGATGTTCGGGCAATAAAATGTTGGCAAACAAGCTAGGTCGGGCAACTGACGTCGGTAAATTAAATGTCAGGAAAACATATTACGGGCAACTGTAAGGATCTCTCTGGGACCATAGAGCTCTGGATCACGCAAGGTTTTTATGGTCAGATGTACAGTTGTGGAGCTACAGTGCACCATAAAATGCATAAATTATGGATTTTTGCATGTTTCTTTGCTCATGCCTACAGCTGCCACAGTTTGTGTGATCGGTCCAAAAATGTCAGGGAACATGCAGCTGGGGTCCCTAGTGTGCCTTTTGAAGATTTTGTGAAAAAATATTAAACGGTTCAAAAGTTATCACAAAAAACTAAAATCCATTATAGTCTATTGGAAAAGTTAACAACCAATGCGACACTGTCACAAATGCAGTTTTTACTGTCGCAAATGAGCCTTTTACTTTCACAAGCTGGCCATTACTTTTTCAGTTACTGCTCAAAAAAAATGCTTGCCATTTAAATGTGGGACCCTCTAGGGACATAATTTTTGTTGTGCTCACCTAGTCGAGTCTTGAGGATGCTAGCCATGTCTTTTTAGGGGGGTTAAACAGCCCAGAAATATTTTTAAAATGTTTGTAAATGGTAGTTGTGATGTAGACAGCCAGTTCTAAAGTGCTATATCATTTTTTTTATATAAAATGTATTAATCACCGTCTCTGCCGAAAACTAAAATGGTCTAGGAATGACCTCACTCATCCCCCCAAGATTTCAGCTGACAGATGCAGGCCAAGAGAAATATTGACAGCACGTATCACACCAACTCAGTTTGTAGAGACAATGTGTTACATGGAAGACTTTAATCAAGGATCCTGTTTCACTGAGTTAATTACAGAGTTGTTTAAGTCAACTTTGTTAAGAGGGAAATCATTAAAAAGGTTTATGACATTGAAGAAGAAAAACATAGGTTATTACACAGAGGTGAGAGGTTGTAAATGTTCATATGAAGCCTGTGTAAGAAGGATGCAGCATGAATCAAAAGAGGTGCCATTGAAATTGAGTTATGCTAAGGTTGCAGAATTAATACTTTGAAATTATATCCTGTGGTTGTATAGAAATATATTTTTTTTAGATATTTTGACAGGGAGGAGCTAGATGACCTCATGCAAAAGAGGTGGGCAAAACCAGCTTTAAAGTTTATTCTGTTTCACTACATACACACTTTTATCTGACACTGACCAAGAAAACATCTGAGCACTGAAAACAGGTATTTAGAAAGCTAGACAAATCTAAATATTGTTGTAGGAATTGCACTTTTTTAAACCTTGTTTTGTTTAAAGATATGTATGCCTTGTGATATGAGTTCTGTATTGTATGTTTGACATATTATTATATATTTTAGTAAAAACTCTAATTTTAGAGCATATCTGGTCTGTCTTTGAATTGCTTTATTTTGCTAAGAAATATTTATGGTAATAGCAGACAGCAGACATAAGCTTGTATGGTGGTACCAAACTGGAAAGAGAAGCGTTTTAAATCTGAGGTCTTTATTAAAGTTTTAGGGTTCATCTCTGAATACCTGGTTAGGTGTCCATAGGCAAAGATATCTGGCCCCTGAAGACAGATCTATCTGAGCCTGTGCATTGCGTATGCTAGCAAGAGGTTGATAGTTTGACTCTCTCCAGAACTTGAGACTAAAGGTTGATCTGAACTCACAAAACAGACAAGATGGTTACCTTGTCTGTTACACTGTTTATAAGACTGCACTCAGAGGTTGGCACTTTGGGAGCAAAGGGCCTGACATGCTGAGTGAATCTGTGATGGATTGGTTGGCAGCGGTGGCATTATTTTGGTATCACAAGTTTTATTGTTCTGTGTCAGCTGAGACCGTAAGCTCTCTTGCAAAGAAAGAAAAAGGCAGAGTTTTATTTTAAAAAGGAAACAGAACCATATATCACTTGGTGTACAGTCAAGTTCCTACCAATTTTATTTTTTCTCTAAAAGTGCAAAATCAAAGTAGCCGTAGTCAATGAAGAAGAAAATGGCTTTCGACTACAGCAGACACACTGTAGATTTCTTAAAGCAGTTGTGCGGGGACAGGGGAATCCCGTTTGGGGTGAAAGCCAGTAAGCAGAACCTCATAGAGGCTCTGACAGTAGCAGATACCCAGAGCTGGGAGTCACAGACCATGACTGAAGGAGACCAGACCTCGAAAGTGGCAAGACTAGAGGCCAGTGAGGGGTCCCGAGCTAATGAGGAGGACAGCAGGGCCACTGTCAGTGAAGGGCCACAGCAGCAGGGAATGGCCACCAGTATTCTGAATCCAGAGGTAATCAAATTACAAATTGAGTTGTGCAGGATGGAGTTGGAGTCCCAGAAGAGGAGAGAGTGAGAACACAGAAAGGCAGAGTGACAACAGAGGGATGCAGACTGTGAGGAGTGCGAGCACCAGCGAGCTGCAGAGGAGAAGAGAGAGGAGTGCTAGAGGAAACATGAGCTGGAGAAGATGTGACTCCGACCAGCAGCACCAGAGCAGGTAAGAGGCTTGGGTTTAACTGAAACTGCAGGACTGGGTTACAAATTGAACTCCAAATTAAAAGCTGAGTTTAAGGAAGGGGAAGATGCGGATGCTTTTTTAAATTCTTTTGAAAAAGTTTGTTTTCAGGCTAAAATTCCTAGAGAGTCATGGAGCTTCAAGTTCAAGTTCAAGTTTATTGAGGAAAACTCCATTGAGCAAGCTCATTCACAAGGAGGTCCTCTGACATATAGACTTGCACAATATATATACATAAATAGATAGTAAACAGTATATACATAATGCATGCATAACATAATACAGGCAAGATATACATACAAGGACACCACATAGGATGACCACAGGTGGTAGTCAGCTAATGTAACACAGGGAAGTGACTTATAGATATCATACTGATAATTGAAACATGGTGACTGTTGTGTGCAATACATACATTTTGGCAGATGGAACAAACAATAGAATATAACAGATAAGGAGGGTAGGAATGATTTGATAGTGTGAACAGTGGAGTGTATACGTAGACAAAGCCATGAGTAGGAGGGGAAGGGATAACAGTAGTTGGGTAGCTGCTGCAAGGTAGCAGATATAAGCCAGGTGCCAGACAGTGGAATAGTATCTTAATGTAAATGAAAGTGCAAGCAATAAGTAGTTAATATGAACAAAGCAATTATGTCTTACCAATGGATGCACATGGCACACATGGGGAGGGAAGAGGCTTAATGACAGCTACAGGTGTCTTTTATTTTAGCTGAGCTTAGCAATTTGTAAGAGTTTATTGAAACTGTGCTAGTTAGTTTCAGTACGGTTTGTAATTGGTTCCAAATAGAGGGAAGGGCATGTGCAATAGCATGTTTACCAAAGGAGGTCCGCATCCTCGGTATATTAAGCATAATAAAGTCAGATTTTCTTAGCGAGTATGCACTATGTGAAATACTAATGAGGGATGAGAGATAGCTCAGTAATTTCTGCAGGAGCAGTTTAAGAGTCCATAGCCCAGCACTGAGCAGGTGTCTAGTAGTGAGGATGTCCAACCAACAGCTGCATATAAGTCACAGTGATGCGAACAGTAAGGGGAGTCGGTAATGAACCGTAACACACGGTGATAAAGGATGTCCAGTTTACTTAGATTTGCAAGAGTGGTGGAGGAATAGATTACATCGCCATAGTCGAGAAGGGGGAGAAAAGTGGCATGGATAAGCTTATTTCGAGTTTCAAGGGGGAAGAGGGGCCTATTTCTATGGAAGAAACCTAGCCTGGCTTTTAGCCTTCTAGAGATGTCTTCGACATGGTCATTGAAAGATAGTTTGTTGTCGATCCAGATACCCAGGTATTTAAATTTGGTAACAACTTCCAGAGGCTCATTTAGCGTGGTAACAATGAAATTTTGGGACAGGGTATTGGGGGTGCCTGTGACAGCACTACGGGAGAATATCATTGCTTTAGTCTTCTTGGCATTAAGCAGAAGCTTTGCCTTTATTAGATTATGCTCAAGTTGTGCAAAGTCTGCTTGAAGCACTCCCTTGACTTCAGATAGCGATGAGCCGGAAGTATACATCACAGTATCATCTGTGAAAAAGTGCAGATTAGACGTAGATATGTTGGAATCTAGGTCATTAATGTATAACAAAAAAAAAATAGGGCCTAAGATGGATCTTTGGGGGACTCCTCTTACAACTGACAAGGCAGCAGAAAAACAGCATTCCGCCTTTACTTTTTGGGATCTCCCAGTTAAGTAACTAGTGAACCACTGGGTGGTATGGTATGTGGCACCCAACTTTGCAAGGCAATTGACTAATAGTTTGTGATCAGCAGTATCAAAAGCTTTGCTTAGATCCAAAAAGACTGCACCAGTTACCTTCTTTGAATCTATAGCAGAGATCCAGTCATTGGTTACTTTTGCTAGTGCAGAGATTGTGTTATGATCTGCCCGGAAGCCGGATTGGGCTGGATTGATGACAGAAAAGGTTTCCAAGTGAGATTTTAACTGGATGTGGATCAGTTTTTCGAGAACTTTAGAAAGGATAGGCAATATGGAGATAGGCCTATAGTTGTTTACATCGCACAGGTCACCAGATTTAAACAGTAGGAGGATATGTGCTGATTTCCAGCAGGACGGCACAATAGCAGATGTAATGGAAAGACTGAAGATGTGGAGAATTAGGGCAGTGAGATTGGCATATCCTAACCTTAGGAAAAAGGGTTCCAAGCCATCGTCCCCTGCACTTTTTTTGGTGTCTAAATTAAGGAGAGAATCTTCTACTTCTTTGTAAGTTATCTCGCGCAGTTAGAAAGGGCTAGGTGCAGGACTAGATATAAGGGGAGGGCTATGCTGGCTCACCACAGAACCAGCATAAGGTGATGAGTCAAAAGCTAATCCAGCTGTGGCAAAGTGGGAGTTAAGTTCCTCCAGGATTAGGGACTTGTTTTTCACAATCTTACCACTTGCAACTATCTTTGCTGGGACAGAGGGGGCAGTGGGCTGTCCTTCTATGGATTTGATCGTCTTCCATATTTTATGAGGGTTACCTTTAGCTTGATCTAGAGTAGAGATATAATAGTTAGCTTTAGCAGACCGTATACTTTTCACACAGGTATTCCTGGCTGTTCTAAAAGCCTGCCAATCTGAGGATTCTTTGGAATGTCTAGCTTTTGTCCAGAGCTTTTCTGGGACTATGAGGGCTGCCTTAAGATCCGAGGTGAACCAGGGGTTAGAGTTATTCCGTACCCTTACTTTGATGAATGGGGCATGCTTATTTATTATTTTAGTAAGATTGTCATTAAGGGTGTAAGCTGCCTCATTGACATCTTTGGCTAGGTAGAGGTCTTGCCATCTGATCACGCCCAGGTCAGATAGGAAGTTTACTGCACTGAACTTGTGGAAAGACCATTTTGTTATAAAGATGGGCTGCGGTTGGGCCTTGATTTGAGATCTTATGCCAGCAACAATCCCATGATCACTCATGTCATTGTGAAACACTGCTGAATGATATATTTTATGTGGGTGGGTGGTAAGTACCACGTCTAGGATGGAACTGTTGGCAGTATTTAGAATGTTATTCCTAGTAGATTAACTGACTAATTGCCCAAGACCTAGCTCATTGCAAAGGGATTTGAGGCAGTGTGATTTAGGTGATAGCCAATCCATACTTAGATCTCCTAGAAATATTGTTTCAGTTTTTGCATCTGCGAACATGGATTTCAAAAGGTTAAGGACTTCATCATCACCAGACGGAGGTCTATAGCCACCTATTATAGTGATACATTCCGAGGAGGGGAGATGAAGGTTCAGCGAGACAAGCTCAAATTCCTTGGCTAAAGATTTGCAACCAATATTGGTGACTGAGTACTTAGATTTGGTATAGATAACCACACCCCCGCCTCCAGACTCTCTATCCGCTCTAAATAGTTTGTAGCCCTGCAGTGAGATTTGTTGATCAGTATTTGTCTTTTTTAACTGTGACTCAGTAATTATGATAAGGTCAAGGTTAATATGTGCTGCCCAGGCTTGCAGTTGTACAAGTTTTTTAGGCAGGCTTAGAATATTGACCATCATCATTTTGAGACCTGTGGCCTCAGCAAAATCAATAGGCGAGGTAAGTTGTGGGGGCAGGTTTAGCTCCACATTTCCTGAGCAGAGAAGAAGTATTAGTATAATTTTCTTTAAGGAGCTTATAAGGATGAAGACTGCTTCTTTATTTCTGTGAGATTGCCCATAATGTACTGCACAGGAGGTAGCACCACTACAATGACATTTCGTGATCAATGTGAGTGCTCGAATAGACATAGGCGAGGGCAGCAGCAAGGGGGTGGTGGCAAACCAGGGGGATAGGCTAAAAGGGGGGAGGAGGATGAAATAGTGGCTACACAGCAGTCCGTTATAACATAAGGCATTGATAAAGTGCATTGGAGAACTGGTTTGCATTGAGGTAATTCAGGTTGCACTGTATTGTTGGGGACTCTGTACATTAGGAATAATAATAGCACAGTAAAGAAAGCCATAGTACCAGGATGGGTGGTCTAACGATTGGTATTAGTGCAGTGTTTTTTCTAGGCAAGTAATTGACCCACCTAAGTACTCGCTTAAAACCTAAGTGAGATATACAGCAGAAAGGGGAACAAGAGAGCAGGAGCAGATTAGTTACTGTGTAGGGCTCTGAAGATATTCGGACAGGGCAGGCTTATTGGCCACACTCAGCTACCAATCATAGGTTGGCAGCAGACAATACTAGGCCAATGAAACAGCAATGAGTTAGGGAAAGCGGAGCATGAGTGTATTTAAAGGAGGCCTGGGAGGCGTGGGGGGGTGGGATAAAATTTCAAGTCAGAGCAAGAGCTGAGGAGTCAGGATTAAGAAGGGAACACTGCAAAAGACTATAGAAAAGGCACTCCAATCAAAGCGAAGCAGACAAGTGGGCAGATCAATCATGGTCCCCCTAGGGCAGCACCACACCAATCAAGGGTGCCCAGGCATGCTGGCTCTCTGCGAAGGATTTTATCAGTTTGTACCTGAGCTGCGATCTGTGCCCCGATGCCCTAAGTCTGGCTAGGGCTGCTGGAGTGAGTCGGTGGTGGCGGCGGCAGTAGGAGGGGCTGTTGCTGGCCGCTTTTTCACCGGCGCACCTATGGGTGTGAATCCTACAAACAGAAAGAGAGCTAGGCCATTCATATGTAAGGGCAGACAAAGTTTCAGGGGTGGGAAGGCAGGGAAGCTGGAGACAGTTCGTCAGCAGGGGGTGGGTGTGAAAGTGGAGACAAAGGAAAAACGATTACAAGGGTTGGGCAGACAGGACAAGTAAATGGCTGGATGTTAGCAGAGGAAGCTGGGGGGGAAGGTATGCTGTCTTGAAGAGAGAGAGGCAGCCACCAAAACACGGCAAGTTACTATAAGTTTGAGGAGGGTACAGCAGCTCACGCTAGGTACTGGGAAAAAGATTAGAAAAAGAAAAAAAAACAACAGTGCACAGAGTGAGAGTTTAACACAGCAAAATACAATAAGTCAATTACAGAGGAAAGAGCAGTAGCTTGTACTTTAGGAGGCTGAAGGGGAGAGTACAGCTTATCTCGCTAACCATATACAGGCTAAAATTACAATTTGGTTGCAATCTATGCAAGGTAGAACACAGAGATATCTTGCAGTCTTACTTTAGCCACTTTACATTCACTAACACATTTTTATACAAATTTCAAGTCAGAACAAGAGCTAAGAAGTCAGGATTAAGAAGGGAACACTGTAAAAGACTATAGAAAAGGCACTAGAATCAGGCAAGTGGGTGGACCAATCCCGATCCCCCTAGGGCAGCGCCACACCAATCAAGGGTGCCCAGGCATGCTGGCTCTCTGCGAAGGATTTTATCGGTTTGTACCTGAGCTGCGATCCATGCCCCAATGCCCTAAGGCTGGCTAGGGCTGCTGGAGTGAGTCGGTGGTGGTGGCGGCCGTAGGAGCAGCTGTTGCTGGCTGCTTTTTCACTGGCATGCCTACGGCTATTCCCACTATCCCCGCTACTTACTGGGAAAGCTCAAGATGCATTGGGTCAAATGGACAATGAAGACGGCAATGATTACAGAAATCTAAAAGCTGCAGTGTTAAAAAAGTTTGAATTAACTGCTGAAATATACAGAGCAAAATTCTGTAAGCTCAGGAGAAGCCCTGATATGAGCTATGAGGAGCTAGCCATGAAACAATGTCAGTTTTTAAAACATTGGTGGGAAGGAATTGAGGCAAACTCTGTTGATAAAATTGAAAATGTAATTTTATTAGAACAGTTTTATTGGGCATGCCCAGCAGAGCTAAAAACCTGGCTACAGGACCGTGATCCAAAAACAGTGCAAGAGGCTGCTGAACTCTTGGACCACTATGCCAAGAGCAGACCTGCTCTGAAAGTGAATGGGGCAGGCAGGGCAGCACAGAAAGGGAAATGCATGCCTTCAGGGCAGCTAAAACCCTCACTGCCTCCACCGAAATCAGTTAGCCCCAGGTTTCCAAGAAAAGATTTTTCTGAAGTAAGAAATGCTTGTTGGTTATGTAAAGAAACTGGGCACATTGCCAGACAGTGTCCAAGAAGGGCAAGCAATAATAACGCAAAGTAGTACCAGAGAGGAAGTGGGTTGTTTATGTGTCCCTGGAAGCATGCCAGTGAACATGAGGGAACACATGCACCCCGTCATGATGAATGGGGTACAGACGCAGGGGTTAAGGGACACAGGGGCATCCCTGACATTGGTAAAGGGGGATCTGGTACAGCCTGGTCAGCTTATACCCAATAAATACGTAACTGTACAAGGGTTTACTGGTGAAGAGAAAACATTTCCACTCGCTAGTGTTCTCCTGGACTGGGGTGAAACAGGGGGAACTGTGCAGCAGGTGGCTGTAGCCAACACATTAGCAGTGGATGTGATCCTGGGTAACTATCTCCAGCAGGGGTGGTATGTGCAGTTACCTGTAGCCATGTGGCAAGGGAAAATAGCAGTTCCCTGAACCCTCAGAAAACACATCGCCTTTGTGACGTTATCTCGTAAATGAAGCGAGATACAGACTTTTCACTACTGGTGGCTCAGATCACCTTTGTGCCGTTATCTCAGAAACAAAGTGAGATACAGACTTTTCACTGCTTTTGGATCACATCACCTTTATGCCATTATCTTTGAAATGAAATGATATACAGAATTTTCGCTAATATTGTATCACATTGCCTTTGTGCCGTTATCTCGGAAACAAAGCGAGATACAGACTTTTCGCTACTGTTGACTCAGATGGCCTTTGTGCCATTATCTCGGAAACGAAGCGAGATACACAGTTTCTTGCTACTGTTGTATTACATCAGGTTGCTGTTATTGTTTCCATTTGCATTACCCTTTACATTTATGTTTGCATTTCTCTCAACGTTAGCGTTATGGTTTGCCCTTGCATTTCTGTTACCATTTGTGTCTCTACGTTTGTGTCACTGTTACTGTGACATTTAGTGTTTGTGGTTACATTACCATTACCATTACGGTTGCGTTTTGCATTATCATTTGTGTCACTGTTACCTTTACCGTTTGCATTTGCAATAACATTTGCACATTCAGGTAAATAACATTCAGGAGTTACATGACATCAGCCATGCAATGCCCCCACCCCCAGAGTCCAGCTGTTTTAGCCTGAGTACACATAAAGTGCAGACAAATTATGATATTGAGGAGTTGCACGATCTGAGCCAATGAATATCCCCATTCCCTCACAAAGACTAGGTATTGGACCTTGATCATAGAACTATAGCCCAAATGAGGTGATGAACATCAACGTTATACCTGTCGGATACCAGTTGCACACACATTTGTACATTGAGAAGTTGCATGGCCTCAGCCAGACAATGCCTCTCCAGACCGGGTATTGGAACCTGAGTACAGAGCTACAGTCCAAGTGAAGCTATAGACATCAGTGTTATACCTTTGTCAATACTCCCTCCCCCCCACACCCGTAGACTAGGTATTGGAGCCTGAATAGAGAGCTACAACCCAAATGAAGCTATGGATATCAACATTGTACCTGTATCATACCAGGTACAGACAAATAATGACGTTGAGGAGCTGCACGGTTTGAGCCAGTCAATGCCCCCCAACCTCCCCAAAACAAGTATTGGACCCTGAGCATAGAAGCATACCACAAATGAAGCTATAGACATCAATGTCATACCTTTCTGATACCAGTTGCACAGAAATTTGGACATGGAGTTCTTGAATGGCATTAGACAAGCAGTGCTCCCATGCCCTAGACCAGGTATTTTAATCTTAGTACAGAGGTGCAGACCAAATTAATCTATAGACATATATATAATGTACAGTAGAATGTTGTTATAGGTAGAAATCTACCTTTTTTTGACAACATTTTACCACTGATGTGAAATTGCGATGTTGTTAACCCATTAATGGTATGTCACATTGATGGGTTAACATCCAGAAACAGTCTGGGCATGTGCAAAAAATGGATCGGACGGCCTAAAAATGGCTACAGTGGTGAGGGCAGAGCAGTGGAAACATAAAAAAACTGCAGTAAGGAACTTCTTTCCTTTGTAAAAAAAAACTAAATTGTACCATACGCTATAAAACATAATGTATGGTACATCGATGGGTAGCTGTTTTTTTAACTCATCTCGAGGTTGC
Organism: Neoceratodus forsteri; assembly: GCA_016271365.2. Lineage (NCBI taxonomy): Eukaryota > Metazoa > Chordata > Ceratodontiformes > Ceratodontidae > Neoceratodus > Neoceratodus forsteri. The sequence continues at coordinate 1,609,352,761 of CM057449.1, forward strand.
CATGGTGACCTAAACCTCTTGAGCTTTGCTCTGAGGTTTACATGGTCACCCTGGCAACCTCTTGATGGTTAACAAACTGGTTAACCATCGATGACCATACATTATCCTCTCTGTTATACCACCCTCATACCAGGTGCAGACAAATCATGACACTGAGGAGTTGCATGGCCTGAGCCAGTCAATGCCCCCACCCCCATAAATCAGGTGTTGGACCATGAGTGTAGAACTATTGCCCAAATGATGGTATAGACATCAATGTTATTTGTCTGTGATACCAGGTACAAACACATCTGAACAGTGAGGAGTGGCATGGCCTCAGTCAGGCAATGACCCACCCCCTAGACCAGGCATTGGAGCTTGAAATGCATACTTATAGCTTTTGAGTAGTGAGTATAACAACACTTGTTTTTTTTTAGAAAAATGTTCATGTATTTTCTTTTTTTATTTCTCAATTATTCATTTTTTTACAAAACAATAAAATATTTATTTTTTAACTTTTGTGCATGATACATAAAAAATAGATTTTTTCTTACAGGTAACATATTTATAAAAAAATATTCAATCATTGTATATGCTTTGTAAGGGGTAGACAACAAAAAAGTGCTTTCTATTAAAAAAAATACAATTAAATAATAGTGATGTTAAAGGAAAAAATATTATTTTATGTACATCTTAAGAAAAAATAGGGAGGTCTGCTATTTTGGTAGAGGTGGTGCAGAGGAGATGACTGGATGGGATATGGAAATGGATCAGAAGTGGAAACTGCTGAGATAGATGAGATACCGGACTCTGTGGAGGGCTTGGGTCTTCAGGACTGGTCAGGGAAACTGACTGGTACTGCATGTGGTGAAGCAGTGATGGCGTGTGGTATTCCTTCTCCAGCTGTGTCAACAGGATCCAGCAAAAGGCTAACTGTACCTTGCTGCCCCTCCAACAGAGATAGGATTTTGTCCTACCCCCTGCAGGAGGGTGACCAGCTTTTGTAGCAGGATGTCAACCTTCTGCTGATGCTGGCTGACACAGCTACAGTGTCCTCTGCAGGTGGCACCAGTGCTGCTTGCTGCTTCAGGAGCTGTAATAAGAAAGTATGATAATCTATACAGTGCATTGATAACCTTACTATATTGTAAAATTTCATGTAGTACTGTGGATAAATAACATTAGTTACTTACTAATGGTAATTTACTAGTGAACAGGCACACACACATACCGTAGTGCAGAGCTATACCTCAAATGAAGGCATAGACATCAAGGTTATACCTCCCTGATACCAGGTACTGACAAATTTGGACATTGAGGAGTTGCATGGCCTCAGCCAGTTAATGCCCCACCATCCAAGATCAGGTATTGTACCCTGACTGCAGAGCTACAGGGCAAATGAAGACATGGCGATGGAGGTTATAGATCCCTGATGCCAGGTGTAGACAAATAAGGGCATTAAGGGCTTGCACAGCATCAGCCAGGCAATGCCCCCACCCCCTCAAGATAAGGTATTGTACACTGATTGTTGAAGTGCAAGACAAATAAAGGAATAGACATCAATGTCATACCTACCTGATATCAGTTTCAGACAAATTAGGACATTGAAGAGTTAGATGGCCTCAACCAAGCAATGTCCTGCACCTCCCAAATATCAGGTATTGGACCCTGAGTGAAGAGGTACAGCAGAAATGAAGGCATAGAGATGAATGTCATACTTTGCTGATACCAAGTGCAGACAAATTAGGACATTGAGGAGTTGCAACGACTCAGCCAGACAATGCCTCACTCCCCAAGACCAGGTATTGTTCCCTGGGTGCAGAGCTACAGGACAAATGAAGGCTTAGAGATTAAGGTTATCCCTCCCTGATGGCAGGTGCAGACAAATTAGGATATTGAGGAGCTGCATGGCCTCAGCCAAGGAATGCCCCTACCCTAAATATCAGGTATTGCACCCTAACTGCAGAGCTACATTGCAAATCAAGGCATAGACATGAATGTTATACCTCGCTGATACCAGGTGCAGACAGATTTGGACATTGAGGAGTTTCATGGTCTCTGCAAGGCAATGCCCTCACCCGCAAAGACTAGATAGTGCAGAGACATGGTACAAATGAAGGCATAGACATTACTGTTATACCTCTCTGATATTGGCTACAGACAAATTACAATGTTGAGGAGTTGCATGGCCTCACCCAACCAATGCCCCCTTCCCCAAATATCAGGTATTGGACCCTGAGTAAAGAGGTACACCACAAATGAAGGCATACAGATGAATGTCATACCATGCTAATACCAGGTGCAGACAAATTAGAATATTGAGGAGTTGCATGGCCTCAGTCAGGCAATGCACTCACCCCCCAAGACCAGGCATTGTACCCTTAGTGCAGAGCTACAGGCCAAGTGAAGGCATAGAAATTAAGGTTACACCTCTCTGATACCAGTTGCAGACAAATTTGGCCATTGATGACTTGCATGGCATCAGCTAGGCAATGCCCCCACCCCCTGTAGACTGGATATTGGAGCCTGAGTGCAGAGCCACAGTCCAACTTTAGTGATAGATATGAACATTATATATGCATGATACTAGCTTTGTATAAGTTAGAACAATGAGGAGTTGTATTGTGTCAGCCAGGCAATGGCAACACTTCGCCACACCAGTATTTGCAATTGAGTGCAGAGGTATGGCTCAAATAAAGCAATGGACATAAAGTTATTACTCACTGATACCATCTGCACATAAGTTAGTAGACTGAGGAATTGCATGGCCTCAGCCAGGCAATGCTCCCACCCACTGAACATCAGGTATTGGACTGTGACTGTAGAGCTACAGGACAACATAACCCATACACATCAGTGTTATACCTCTGTGATACCAGCTGCAGACAAATTACGATACTGGGGAGTTGCATGTCCTCATCTAAGGGCTGTCCCCCGCTACCTCAAGATCAGGATTGAGGCTGGGGACAAGTTTGGAAACTGAGTAGTTGCACAGTGTTTAACAAGCAATGATGTATTGTCCACATGAGTACAGTACCTGTTGGACTCTGACTGTACATCTACAGTATAGCCAAACCCATAACTATTTATATGAGAATAGCCTGATAGCAATGATATAGAACTTCAGATTCTGATTAGTTGCAAAGGCTTACTCAGGAAGGACCTCTGCCACCAACAAAATAAAGATGAGGATTAACAAATATACGTATATATGTGCCACCAATGTGTGTAGAACATTGCAACACTTACGTTCAGCACTGGCATCCTGTTCCTGCTTCACCACATGCAGCAATGGATGTTGCTCAGTCTCCCTGCCTGCTATAAAAGAGAAATATACATTGTACTAATAGAGATTTTTGTTTTAGGAACATGTCAATTAAAATTGTTAATGACCATTTCATTGCTTAAGTATCAACATTATAACAGAAAATGTTTATGATTTGTAACAACTACAGAATGCATTGGGATGATTTATTAACTGAGATTAAGCAGATTACAGCCTTGTTATGCCATTCTTACATCTCTCTGTTGTTAACTGTTTTTGAGCATGGCATACGAGTGGTGCAATGCAATTCAATGCTCACAATAATCAATGTTGTAACAAAGTGGAATGGTCACAACATTTTATGTTCTGCTAAGTAATTTTAAATCTGTGATTGCCTAATCTTGGCAGCACATACAGTATTAAATATAATGTATGCTGTTTGCTTAATACCTGTGCAGATAACACTTATTTATGTTGCTATGACATCTGAAAAAGTCTCAACCTGTGGTTTTGAGATATTTAATGATGTCATTGCAAGCTCTTGAACTGTTAACGGCATGGTTATTAAACACAGAGCATACATTGTACTATGCGTATCTGAATGCCACTTCCCTGCATACAGTATAACATTTAAACTGTTACGCTGTTTTTGACAACATATTTCAACACTTTACACACCTAGTAGTTCTGGACAGTTATGTATGACATTGTATCATTGTTAGTGTCTTGAATACAGAGCCAACGGACGAGTCACTGCTGCTGCTGTAGTCATTCACTGGAGCTGTACTATGCAATCCTTGTGTAATACGACCATTTTCATGCTTTTTCTCTTTACCCTGGACATCCTCCTGTGTACCATCTAAGGAGGGTAACACCAGCTGCTGGAGCTTGTAATGACAAGAATGGTTTTGTTTAGCCCATGGTGAATACATCAGTAATGCAACTTTTAACTGTTGCTTCATTTCGATTTGTACATGTAGAGTGTGGCTGCAATGTAGTCTGATACCTAGGCCTACACCTTAGCATACGAAGGATGGTTTTCTTTTATGTATGGTTGTGGGTGTCACAGGTATTTTTCATATAGAGTGGTACTGACGATACCATAGCTATGAAGTCCTACACACAGTTTTTCTGTGTTGACTCTTGACAACTGTCAGCTGTGGTACAAAGCTCTAGGGCAGAAGCAAATGCACCCATCATGAAATTTAATGCCAAAAGGGTAGGTGTTGAGCTATTACGGAATATGTGGAAAGTCTATTTAATAATTAAATGTCTACACATTAACTGTCAACTATAAGTAAAAACTTTTTTTCTTTCTAACTGTACAAATACACGTCTTACTCATATTTTAATTGACATAACACTCTGTAGGGTGTGTATGGAAGATATGTTCTGCAAGCTACTGGCTAGAGTTAGCTATACAAAGTGCATGTGCTCTAGGATATTTTTCATGATCACACTGTGGTGCCTTATTGGCTATCCATGTTATATGCTTGTTACAGTATTCTGTTCCTTTTGTGTTACATTTCATATTCTTGGGGCTGTTATGGTTTCTCTTACCTTGTGACTCGACAAAGATGATGCTGTCTGGGTCTAACCTTGGGGGTGGTGCTACCTCAACTACTTGAGGGGAGAAACTGTGTTGTCCTGTTAAGGAATAATAACACATATGTAAATTGGTCTTTCACTTATGTTATAAGTTCAGTTTATATTTCTTTATTGTAATATATGGAGATGCTTAAATAATACTATACTAACCCATACAAAAAAATCCCGGTAATACCTTAGTCAGTGCCGTAATACTATACTTCCGGTCCCTGTAATACTATACTTCCGGTCCAATAATACTATACTTCCGGTCCTCGTAATACTATTGTTGCGATCACCAACTTTTCTAGTGTCCAAAGCATAGTTTTTTTTCTTTTCTTTCTTTTCTTTTTATTCTTGAGAGAGAGAAGCAGGACTCCACGCGGGAAGGGGGGGGATGTGAGTGAGGAGCGAGAACAAGCAGCATGAAACTGTCCCACAAGGAATCCAGAGGTAAGACCTCGTCAGCATCTTCATCCATATATTACAAAAAATAACAGTTAGGTTCCAGTGAATCACTCTGCTGTAATTCCATCTCAAGGTTCTGAGGACATAGGAACCTCTCGAGCTTTGCTCTCGAGGTTACCTATGTCCCCAGAACCTCTCGATGGAATTACTGCCTTGTAATTCACTTGAACCTATATATTATTCTATTTATTATCAATATTTTCTGTTGATTACAATAACTGCTCTATTTATTACATAACTATTATGTATCCACCACACACGTCATTTTGTCCTGCTATGAGACATTGACTTATGTGGAATGAGATAACATAAAACAGTATGGAGAAAAGTGATTTGCATATTTTACAATCTTATAAGACCCATAGAATTTATAACGACACAGACCAATCATTGCATGTTTAATAAGCTTGTGACAATATAGTAATACATGCAAAAATCTAATACTTATAATTGGCGGCAACAATTGTAGAAAGCTGTGGTACTACATATATTTAAACTTCTGATCATGAGTCTACTGCACCAATAGTATAATATAGATAACAATATACTGGTAACTTTTACTGTAGAGCACTATTCACTGTGTCTTACGTATTATGCTGAGTGCAATATTGTTTGTTTACTTACACTGTGTCAGGCGTTCCCCAGCATGGGACTTGTCTGCCGCTTCCCATATCTTGTAGGTGAGGTAGTATCACCTGAGATCATTCTCTGGTATCTCCTCATGCTCTTTCAGCTGGTAGAAATGCTGCCTCAGCAATTTCCACTTCCTCTTACACATCTGAGCTGTTTTCTTTCACCTTGTACTGGCAGCTCAGATGTGCATTTATCCGCCTCCACGTAGCATCCAGTCTCTTGTTTGTGCTCATCATTAATATATAGGGATTTCACTTCCTCTGCAACACCTCCACCAAGAAGCAGACCTCCCTCAAACTCCAAAGAACCATACTGTTGTTTGAAACTGTGAAAAATAAAAAGAGATAGAACACAAAATAGGTCACTGCTGGTTCTATGTTATTGTAAGAACACATTCATTCAGCATACAGATTGTTAATCATGGATATCTTAAAACTGTTTTCAGTTCCCATACCACATAATATGTCATTCATACAAGCTGCACACCATTTAGGATACTGAACAATTCTACAACCTTAGCCAGTCAATGTAACTCACCCCAGAAACAAGCTATTACATCCTGAGTAGAGATTGACAGTGTATCTAAACCCATACACAGTAGTGTTGCACCTATCTGACACTACTTCTATGAAAATTAGGAGTTTTACTAGATGCATGGCATCAAGGACGTAGTCCCTCCCTGAGCAGGTATTGGATTTTCAGTGCACAGCCACATCTCAAGTAAATCCATGTACAGTAACATTATACCTTCCTGATAGCAGGTGTGCACAGGTTAGGGAACTTAGCAGTTACATGGTGTCAGATAAGCAACCCCCCCCCCCCCCCTTGTATTTCATCCAGAGTGCATAGCCAAAGCACAACTGAAGCTATAAACATTCATGTTATACCATCCTGGTAACAGCTACAGACAACTTAGGATACTGAGGAGGTGCATGTCATCAGCCAGGCAATACCCCCAGTACCCCAACACCTGGTATTCCATCCAGAAAGTGCAGTCAAATGCCAACTAAACTCATAAACATTGATATTATATCTGCATGGTAACAGCTGCACACAACTTAGGACAGTGACAAGCTGAAAATCCTCAGCCAGGCAATACCCTCACCCCCCCCCAACACCAGGTATTCCATGTTATGTGTACATCCACAGCCAAACTAAATACATAAACATTTGCATTATACTGTAAAACTGTTAAATGACATGCAAAGCAAATTTCATGGGTAGACATTCCTGTAAATTTGAGCACCAAATAGAAATCACGCATCAACCTCCAGTAACCCTTGTATGCTTTCAATTAGCCACCTCTCCCAGGATTACCATTCTGATAACATTCCTTTATAACATGCAGTGGGAGTGGTTAAGGTGTTGATTTGGTTCTGCTCCTAGTGTAGTGTTGTTGCAGTTGCTGCTTACTTTGCTGTGCTTTCTTTAGCCTACCTACCTAGCGATACCATTTTTTACTGTTTTGCTGCAGTGATTTTTGCAATGTCACTAATTCAGTGGTTACAACGGAGCAGACCTCAGAAGCGTGACTGCTCAGTGCTGGAGGAATTAACAGCAGACACACTTAGTGACTGTGCTGGGGTGTCATATAAAACTGCGGACAGCGTTGTAAAAGAAATTCAAAATGTAACACCCCCAGTAAAGCAAAGAAGAACAGAGCACACTACTTACTCTCCTGAGGTATGGTTTGAGCTAGGGAAATATGCAGTCACTTATGGGGTTATGAATGCAGTTAGGCATTGTCAGGGCAAGTACAACAGCCCCATTAATGAAAGCACTATACATAAATTTAAGAAAGACTACATTGACAAACTAAAAACAGTTCCTGATCCATCCCTTCTTCCCTCTGTATTGCTCACTAAACCCAAAGGTGGTCCTACACTCTTGATGGAGGACATGGAAACAGAGCTAAAAATTATAATTAAAAGCTTGAGAGCTGAGGGGGCAGTTGTCAATGCCCGCATTGCTGTCGCAGTTGCAGTGGGTGTTGTGAAATCCCATAATCTCAAAATGCTGTATGAGAATGGTGGCCTGCTTTTATTTTCTAGGCAGTGGGCTTAGCAATTCCTTAATAGATTTGGGTTTTGCAAGAGGAAGGGCACCAAATCTGGTAGAAAAACACTCATTGATTTTCCACAATTGAAGGAGACCTTCCTAAAATGCATCAGCATTGCCAGTATGCAGGAGCTAATTCCTGCAGAACTCATCATTAATATTGATGAAACTGCTGTCAATCTTGTCCCATGCTCCCAGTGGACAATGGAGACAGTGGGAGCAAAGCAGGTTGAGGTAACTGGCCTGGGAGACAAGCGTCAGATCTCTCTGTTACTGGGATGTACTCTGGCAGGAGACTAACTGCCCCTTCCCTGGTGATATACCAGGGCAAAACCAACCATAGCCATCCCACCTTTGAGTTTCCTGCAGAATGGCACATAACTCATTCTGACAACCACTGGGCAAATACTGACACAATGCTGCAGTATATTGATGCCATTCTGATTCCATACATTTCATCAGTAATAAAAATTAACAATCTACCTGTCGAGCAAAGATCCATCTTCATCCTGGATCTTTACAGAGCGCACACCACCAGACCTGTACTTAACAAACTGGAGAATGCAGCGATCATACCCATATTTATCCCAGCATCATGTACAGACTTGTTACAACCCCTCGATATCTCTATCAATAAAATCTTTAAGGACAATCTAAAGGCATGCTTTACAGAATGGTATGCTGCTAAGATTACGGACAAGCTAAATCTGGGCACACCATTAGAAAAAATTTATGTTGATCTCCACATGAGCACCATAAAAATTCAGCATGCCAGATGGTTATTAAAATCATTCCAGGAACTGCAAACAGAAGATTGTCTCTGTGGGTTCGCTGAGGCAGGGGTAAAAACTGCCCATGATACCTGCTTGGAGAGTATTGTGAGTATAGTATCTGTAACAGTAAAGTAAATGAAACTGTTTTTATTCTAAAATAACACCCGTACTTTTTTTTAGGTATCTGAGGTTTCTGGGGTCCTAGAGAACTTGGTGTTCACTGAGACAGAACTAGATGAACAGGAAACAACAGCACCAGTACCTGTGATTGAAGAACCAAGAGAGATGGTGCCTACTGAAAAGGAAAGAAGAGGTTAGCAGACTGTTCACTGATTTACAGAAAACAGCATACTGTATTATCTCCTTTCGACGTTCTTACTTTGTTCTTTTTCCTCTGACAGTGATTAGAAGCACAGCGAGGGACTTAAAAGGAACACAGTAGTTTTAAAGTAAGCCTCTCTTATCTTGTATTATCATGCTTATTTGTTAAGGCAATTGCAGACACCAAGCTGTGTTTCTTTTATTTTCATAGGCTCTGCTTGCTGAATGAAGTGCTTGTGGATGAACATTGAACATTGAAAGCAACAGTGAAAGCACTGTTGAAACAAATAAAATTGTGAGTATATAAAATACTGCTTAAGTTTTATTTTGCTGCAAATGATTGTTCGCGCATGAAGAAGTAGAGCGACTATAGAGAGAATAAATATCATTACAAATTAACAGTTTTACAGTACATCCCAGATAATAGCTACACACAAAAGTAGGGCAGTGAGGACCAGAATGTACTCAGTCAGGGAATACCCCACCACCACCACCAGGTATTGCATCCTGAGTGTACAGACACAGGTTAACTAAACCCATAAACATTTATGTTACACCTGCCTGATAACAGCTGCACACTACTTAGGACACTGAGGAGCTTAATTAATTCAGCAAGGCAATACCCCCACCCCCCCCACACCAGGTATTGCATCCCAAGGGCCGGATATTCAAACTGCGCCCAAAAAGAGCGCAACAGCAGGAGCAAGCACAAGTCAATTGCACATATGCGCAACAGACGCGATATCCAAACATGGAGCAAGACAAACTACGCAAGCAGCCAACGTCTGAATATGGCACAAACTGCGCCATAGCGCAACCAGGAAGGGGAAGCTGAGCAGAAATGATGCGCCATAGCGCAAGCAGAGCCCCCCCCAGCAGAGCAATGGAACTGCATAACCAGGGAGGCAGGCTGGGGCCCACTACCAGCCATGCCACACATGGGCACAGGAACACACTGCAGAACCAACAATACACCCACACACCCCAAGCACAGCATCACTGGGGGAGGGATGGATGATCCACTGGCCCATGGGGACAAGCCAACAAAGCACAGCAGGGCCATGATGCCCCAGCACAACCACTGGCAGGCTGAGACTGCCACACACAGGGGGGGTCGACAACCACAGTGCACATCAGCCCCCCCTTCTGCGCAGCACACCCTGCACCGTGACCCCAAGACACCACCCATGTGCAGTGACTGTCACTGCAGTAAACACCATGCATCCCCCCCCTGGCACACTGCAACCTCGTGTAGCACAGAACCATACAAGCCAGACCCACCCTGGGCACCCAGCAGTGGGCGGCAGCAGATGGCAAGACCGACTGAAAGTCACTCCCACACTGGAGACACCTCCCCATGCACACACACACACACACACATACCCAGGACCATACCACCCCAGATGGCAAGCACACCACTGCAACTGAGCAACCATAGCCAGCTGCAAATCAGAGACCACAGTATTCATAACAAAATATATATATATATTGGAAAAGATATGTACAACACCAAGACCAATAACACAACTATATACAGATATGTACAAGACAAGGGGGGTACAAGGTAGGGGTGGGTAAGGGGTAGGTGAACAACTGGGAGAGGGAAGGCAGGGTGGAGGGATGGGTGAAGTGGGAAGGGGAAGCACATTCAGCGCCTGGCAGGCTGGTCTCCTGCTGCCTGTTGCTGTTCCCGTCTCCTCCGGTGTCGCCTGACCCCATGACGCTGCATGTCCCTGAGGAGGTCATGTGTCGCGACTGACACCCTCGTCAGCCGCTGGAAGGCACGGTCCATCCGGCATAGGATGCTGAGACCTAGGAAAAGGGAACACAGTCAATGGCTGTGACTGTCCACAACCCTGAACACCACCCATCCTGCAAGGCATATAGCCTAGTGCCCCGCACCTGTGATGGTATGCACCCACCCACAGTGACCATGCACATGACACGCCCAACCAGGCAGAACCAGCTATGTACACCACTGCACACACACACTGCCCATGTCCATCACAGCACAAACAAGGCTGTCAAGTGACGTGGCAATGTGGTGGGATGCCAGTTCCACAGCCATGTGCCCAGTGCATGCATGGATCACCAGTGACGCACACACAGACATGCAGTGACACTGGACAGTGATGACTGTCGCCTGTGTCGTGCATGGTTGTGTTGTCCATGGCTGGTGGTCATGCCCACCCCCTCCAGCATGCAATAGCATCCATGATGTAATGATACTCACACTCATCAAGCAGCTGTGGCTGCTGCTGCTGCTGCTGCCACTGTGGCCCACCCCTCACGCCTCCTCCATCCACCACCTGGGCCCTGCCACGGCCCTCCTCAGCCTGGGCCTGCATCCTCTCCGCCAGGCCTGTGGGTGACAAATGTTGAGAAAAACATCAGTGTGACCCCAAAGCAGACTGCCCCCTGCCCCAGTGAGTGTGCCTGCCCACACAGCCAGACCCATTCATCTCACACCTGCACACACTGACACAGCCAACCGTGGAAGAGCCATCCCCCATGCACCACCACCAAAACACAGTCACACCCCTACGGAGAATACAGGTGCATAGATGGTACACCCACCTGGCCTAGGCACAACGCCCCTCGTGGCACGTGACCTGAGGCGTTGCAGCACATCTGGCTCCCTCCTGCAGAGGTCACTAAATCTGTGCCTGCACTGCTCTGCAGACCGGCACCACCCTGTAACCCTCACCAGGTCAGTGGCCACCTGCAGCCACACATGGGTGCGGGCCATGGTGAGGGGCTGATCACCAAACAGTGCCTCAAAGTGGGGCTCAACCAGGGCCACCAGGTTGGCCACCTCCACCTGATTCCACTGGGGAGCTCTCCTGTGTGCCATAATTGCGGTCGTACAGCAGGCAATATGGCGCCCCACAGCGCGGCAACCCCATGTGGAAATGTTGCACAATAGACCACCATAGGTTCCAATCACGCTGTTCATATAGCGCCGTCGGTTCACATAGCGCTGTCACCAAACAACGCAAGAAAGCCGTACACATGGCAGCTGAACAGCGCCAGGGGGCAAAGGTCGGACACCAGGTCAGGGGTCTATGACGCAAGGCCACGCACAGCGCCATCTGACGTTTATACATCCTGCGCGACTGATCACCTGCGTGCCAGTGCCACAGTGGACTATTGCGCAGTAGTGCCACAGTGCCATATGGTGCTCAGTGCTGTAGCGCCACTTGCACAATGGTGGCCATAGCCTGAATTGCCGATCGCGCACAGCACGTCATCAGCGCGGCAGACGCCTGCGTAAGCTACCTGGGCTTGCGCAATGCAGTGTACCACACAGTTACAGATCTGCACCATTGGCTCAGCTGGCTCAACCGTATTGCACAAAGCCAACGGGCGCTATAGTCAACCGACATGCAAATCATCTGATCAGCCATTCAAAGGCACAGTGGCGTGATTTGCATCTCATTACAGTTGCTCCACTCCTAATTTGCATGCATTGAGCTATAAATGTGTGACTTTGGGCTGCGCTGGCCAGATTCGGTTACTGCAGGTGAGAGGTGGGTTGCATGCTGTGTGATGTTCTGGACAATGGTCATGGGATAACACTGTAGACTGCACAGTGACAGGTGTCCACTTCCACCCATACAGATCGCCATGACTGAGCAGAGCCAAGGTGAGGGTGAGGATGGTGGGCGGAGGAGGAGGCCCAACTTCACCACAGCGGAGACAGAGGCCCTCTTCCAGGCCTACCTGGAGGAGGAGCCACTACTGAGTGGACGGCGGGGCACCCCTCAGGCCCGTGTGGCTGCATGGGAGGGGGTAGCTCGGGCAGTGAACCTGCAAGGAAGCCACCAGTGCTCCGTGCAGGAATGCAAAAAGAAGATGCGGACAGACCGCAGGAGGGTGAAGGAGAAGGTGGCAGCCCTCAGGGCGGCACGCTGGCACTGGCGGGGCCAGCCAGCGGTGGTGGAGCTGCCTCGCTGAGGACCGACTGGCTGCACCAATGCAGCGGAGTGCTATTGAGGGCGTGCATTGGGAGGTGGATTCAGACAGGTGGAAGCCCATTACTGCACGGTATGACATGGTGGTGGTGTTGGGGGAAGGTTGTTCACATGCACTCACATGTCCTCTCTTTCTGTTACAGATCCTGTTCGTCTTCAGGGGACGGTGGTGGTGGGTTCAGGCAGTGAGGAAGACCTGCTGGACATGGAGGAGGGTCCATCCACCTCTGTTACCAGCCAGTATGCACTGCACCAGCATGCATGCCGGGCTGCCAACTCTGGTGACGGTGAGTCGGGTGTGGGGGGTGCACAGCCTGTGTCTCAGCAGTCTGGCATGCAAGCATGCCAGCACGCTGTGACTGTGGCTGTAGCATGTACCTGCACCATTGATGATGCAAGGACTGCAATGGGCAGTGACATGTGTGTGTGCCATAACGGACAAACAGCAGGCCAGCACGTGCCCCTGGGCCTAGCTGGTTCCGTGTGTTCCAGCATGTCGGCACAGTCCCAAGCTGTGTCTGTCAGCACTGGTGGGGGCAGCACCAGGTGGCTGTGCAGGTGTCTGGCACTGTTGCAGCCACAGCAGTGGAACGAGTGGTCCCTGGGGCACAGCGGTTGGAGGGGCAGCAGCAGCAGTCACCCACCAGGTCTGGCGGTACAGTGTCCAGTGGTGGCACATGCCCACTGCCCTTTGATATACCCATTCCTGGTCCTGGTGAACAGCGCCCACCTCAAGGGGTGTTGAGCAACAGGACCTTCCATGCCCTGGGGGACAGGATGCCGCTGTGGCAGAGTACCCATTTGAAGAGCATACCCGCCTGCTGCGGGAATCAGTACAGCAGCAAAGGTGGGTTGCAACATCCGTGGAGGCACTGTGTGTGGCTGTGGAGCAGCACAGCAGAGACTGTGCTCTGGACCGTGCAGAGATGATCCATATGCGGATGGATGTGACCGCCGCCATTGACAGGCAGAGCCAGGCATTGGTCGCTGTCGTGGCTGCATTGGGCACACAAGCAGGTGCTCCTGTACCACGCACCCCACACAGTACGATCTCCACTCCCCATTCCCGGTGTCATGCGACACCAAGCCTGTCAATGCCAGGTTCTGCTGTGGGGCATCCCCGAGCACCCCTGGTGCAGGTATGTTTGGCATACTACAGACCCCACTGCAGACAAGGTCACGATTGCGCAGTGGGACCCCTGGTGGTCCATCGGTGCCACCCCATGTGGCCCCTGCTCAGCCTGCCAGTGCTGTTGGGTCACGGTGGGGCCACCCACGCATCTGTGGTGGCAGTGGAATGGTGCAACATGACTGACCTGTCTCCCAGTGCGGGCCCTGTCTGGTGCTGCCCTGTGTGCACTGTGCGTTATGGTGGCAGTGCACTGGTGGGTGCCCTGCACATCACGCCGACATACGGACCACCTGCACACCATCCCAACTGCTGTCCACAGTGTGTGTGCATGATGATGCCTGCATTGTACTGTACAACTGTTGCGCAGGGTGCTCAGCATCTCACACACGCATTTGGACAGTACAGGTGGTGGGTGTGGTCTGTGGATCTGTGTGTTTGCCATGTCTGTTCCTGCTCCATTGTGCACCTGCCCATGTACACTTTGTGCCTGTGTGCGTGTGTGTGTGTCCATATGACTGTTCGCCCTCCCTGATGGTGTGTTTGTGTGCCTGGTTCCTTCCCACTCCCTTGCCGCCATGCACCCCTGGTGTGTTACTCTGTGTGCCTGTGGGTTGCGCCAGGACAGTGTTGGTTGCACATGGCCCCTTGACTTACCTGTGTCATGCATAATGCTCCTCCGTGATGGTGTCCCGGTGCAGCTGGGCCTGCCGGATCCATCTGGGGTCCCGCCATCCAAGGGGGGGCTTCTCATCACCATCATCACCAGCGCCGCTGGCGTCCCCATTGCTGTCCCCCTCCTCGACCTGAATGGCTATCCCACAGTCTTTGGCCATGTTGTGCAGGATACAACAGGCCAGGAATATCCCACAGGCCTTTGAGGGGCTGTACTGTAGGGCACCGCCGGAGGTGTCTAGGCATCGGAAGCATGCCTTGAGCATCCCAAACACCCGTTCGATGATGTTGCGTGTTGCGGCATGCGCCTCATTATAGCGTTGCTGCGATGGGGTCATGGGGCACCGGTATGGTGTGAGCAGCCAGGGATGGAGTGGGTATCCGCTGTCACCTGTGTGGAGATGGTGGAGATGAGTATCATGTTCAGGTCCATATTGCCAATATCCCTGTGTGCCACTGACATGGCACCTGTGGCATTCCCACCCTTTCCCCACGTTTGCAATTCCTACATGCGTACTCACCCACTAGATGGCCTGTGGGGATGTCCCCACTCTCGAATCGATGGCACAGTGTGGACTGATACCATATAAAGGCATCATGTGCTCCACCAGGGAGTGTGGCACAGACATTGATTATGCGCCCAGTGGCATCACACACCACCTGGCAGTTGACACTGGAATAGCCCTTCCTGTTCCTATATGCAGCCCCATCGGGGCCAGGTGATGTGCATATGGCCACATGGGTGCAGCCTATGGCCCCTAGCACACCAGGCATATGTGCTATCCTGTTGAACTCCTGCATGTTTGCTGTACACTTTGCCATGGTGCTGGGGAAATGGATGTGCTCTGCAGCATGTGGCAGCAGTGCGCTGAGGAATTGGGTGAGTATGCATGACGTGGCCGACTGTGTGATGCCTGTGGTGTCCCCTGTCAGCCTCTAGAAGGTGCCCGTGGCGAGCAGGCACATGCAGGCTGTCACCTTGGTCTCCACCAACAGAGCATGACTCCGTCGTGAGGGTGCCTGCATCACATCACTGCACAGCTCACAGAGCCGTCTCAGTATTGCCCTGTTCAGGCGGTACCGGCCCACGATCTCTACATCTGTGTACAGCTCAAAGCTGATGTGGGCACGGTACTGCCTGTTGGGGGCTTACTGCCGACGGGCCTTTCCACGGCCATGTCCCCCTGCAGCATGCATTCTCACCCCCCTCATTACAGCTTCCATGTGGAAGCTGGCACTGTCCATCTCCCTTGCTTGTGACCCCCCTGGCTGATGTTGTTCTGTTACCCCCGTTGTCCTGACTGCTACCTCCACTGCACCTGGTACACCTACTGGCCTCTGCACTCTGTGGCCCCATACACCTTCCCTTGCCCCTTTTCTGTCCTGTGCACTCCCTGGCCTGCACTATTTGTTGCTCTGACCTTCTCTATCTCTCTGCCTCATGTGTCTTCCCTGTCGTGTTCTTGTGCCTCTTCCTTGAGCCTTTTTATTTTGGCTCATTTCCGCTGGGGCGCAACTTCAGGCTGTTCCGCTCTTGCGCATTGCACAAGTCTTTGAATATCGCATTGCACTTTTTATGCATGGATCCACCCCCTTTGGTTGCACATGCCTTCATTCACATTGCGCTGTTGCTCAGCTTGTTTCGGTGGCCGCAACTGCCTCCTGCTGAATATCGCAGAATGGCGTGACTGGACCT
Source organism: Neoceratodus forsteri (assembly GCA_016271365.2). Taxonomy (NCBI): domain Eukaryota; kingdom Metazoa; phylum Chordata; order Ceratodontiformes; family Ceratodontidae; genus Neoceratodus; species Neoceratodus forsteri. The sequence continues at coordinate 1,609,369,319 of CM057449.1, forward strand.
CTGCGCATGCTCAACCCTATTGCGCATGGCACAACCCTTTTGAATATCCGGCCCCTAGTGTATAGTGACAGCCAAAATAAATACATAAACATTTACATTATACATCCCAGAAAAAAGCTGCACAAAAAAGTAGGACAGTGAGGACCTGAATGTCCTCGGTTAGGGAATGCCTCCCCCCCCCACCAGGTATTGCATCCTGAGTGTACAGACACAGGCCAACTAAACCCATAAACATTTATGTTACACCTTCCTGATAACAGCTGCACACAATTTAGAACACTGAGGAGCTGAATTAATGCAACAAGACAATATCCCCAACCCCAACACCAGGTATTGCATCCTAAGTGTACAGTGACAGCCAAACTAAATACATAAACATATACATTGTATGTCCCAGATAATACCTCCAGACAAGGTAAGACACTGAGTACCTGCATGTCCTGAGCCAGCCAATATCCCCACCCCTCCAAAAAAAAACAGCAGCTATTGCATTCTTAGTGTACATGGAAAAAGATCAACTAGACCTATAAACATTACTGTTATAGTTCCCTGGTAGCAGCTGTACACAACTTAAGATATTGAATAGCTGCATGTCCTCAGCAATACCCCTAGCCCTGGAACAGCATTTATTGCATCATGACTGTACAAACAGACTGCACTGAATGCATGTGCAGTAATATTACACTGACCCAGCAGCAGTTGTGTACAGGTTATGACACTTCTCATTTGTATGGTTTCTAGCAATCACTCCACCCCCACCCCCCACCAAGACCAGTTATGGCATTCTGACTGTACAGGCACACCCCAACAAAATCCATTACAGTACTGTTATGCCTAACATATTAACTTGCTACATGTACTGTGTTGCCATGGTGCATCAACATAGATTCTTTATGTATGTGCCCTGTATCATGTATGTAGTTTTTCTATTTTTTTGACCAATGTTTTGTGGCTCTTAAAAGAGCTGTTGCTTTAAGGTTACATTTGAACACTCTGATATTTAGAGCATTGTGAGGATTCCATCTTGGCAGTCTCCCCAAAAAGGCAATTGCCAGCATGTGAGATGTGCACACCATCTGTTAAATATAGTCAATCTTTAGAATATTTAATTTCAGGATGATGTATGGTGTGCATCCCAAACATTTGCAGATATCCAGAAATTTGTATGTTCCCCTTTCTTCATGCCCCGTCAAGCATGCACACATGTTGTTCTGCTTGCCAGAACCTAGTCTCTGTAATATCTGAAAACAGCATCTTACAGGCAGGTAACATACTCATAATAGACGCAAGATCCAGTTTTGCTTCTGATACTAAATCTACCCATCTTTTGGTGCCTAAATCATTGCCTCCAAGATGAATCAGCAGTATGTCTGGAGGAGCTTGACTGCTCAATAGCCTGTGCATTGTTGGCATGAGATGCTCCCACCTCATACCTCCTCTGCCAAACCACTTAACAGAACAATTTGGAAGCTGCAGGTCCTTTCCAAATTCACTTGTGTGAACATAGTCACAAGCTCATATAATTAAACTGCTGCAGACAACCACACAGTGCATTTGCTGTTTTCTGCCATTCTAAGCTTTTAAACTGAGAAGTGAACAGAGAGCTACCAAATAAATCTGAATGTCTCCTGCAGTGTCTAGTGAATGCTGAATATGAAACTGAAATTTCTCTCCGTGGTTCAATATTGCTTTGATGGGCTGGCCAAATACACAGAAAAAAAATGATTGGTTTATAGTTTACCACAGTTAACCAGTATACTGACTGCATCTACTAAACTGACAGTGAATGGTTGCAGCTGCTTTCAGGCAGAGATGTTGCAAAGTTTCTAGGAGGGAGAATACTAGGTTTCTATTGGCTACTTAAAAAAATGACAATTGAAAACTTGCAATGATTGGTTCCCTCTTATTGTAAGATGCACGTGCTCAGTACTTACTGCATCCATTTGCAGCTGTCATCTGGGCTGGTAAGTAATCAGTAGCAGTCTGACTTTAAACATTAATAACTTCTTTTCACAGCATAACAGACACTTTGTACTAAAATGGTGAAATACAGCTCTAAAAAACAATTTGTTTTCTGCCTTTTTTTGCAATTTTCATATTTTATAATAGTAGAAAAAGTTATAGAAAATGGTATGTACTTACACAAGACAAAACACTGTGCTGCAGTTCAGATTAAGATGGCTGCTTTGTCTTTCTTCTCCAACTTTAAGTAGCTCTGTTGGTTGTCTGAGATCACCAGAGGTGTCCACACTACTATTGGCATGAGTGTCTGTCACTCAAATAAAAAACAGTCTCTGATTGGTTTAGGTTCATAGAGGCTGTTATTTTCACATATGTATTTGGAAGTGTCGAATATTGGACAGAAATTTGCAAAAGTTTCATGATTTGTGAAAGTATAATTCAACAGTTTCGTGTATTTGATAGTATTTTGCAAAAGTGTCATGACTTTTGACAGTATTATTTGACACTTTCATGTATTCGATAGTACTTTGCAAAAGTGTTGCAAGATGATGTTGAATATTCGATAGTTTCACAAATTTGTGATAATCTTCACAAAGTAGTATTGAATATATATTTATATGTCCCATGGAGCCAGTCATTGCTAGATAAGTGTGGTTTCATGTGTGTTCTGCTTATGAGAGAAGAGCAAAGCAAAGTGAAGCTATTCTGGCATGAGCAGGATGCGCATGGAAAGCACTCTTATCTAGCAATGAGTGCTGATGTGGGGATATGAAAATATTATTGTCTGTTGAGTAGTAGTTGCATATGCAGGTGAAAAAATTACTAAAAAAAATAGAACACACATTTTTCAACGATGTGACATATCTAAGTGTACTCACTGTGACCAGTTCTAGTAACCATATAAAGTCTGTCCTCTGTGTTTCTGTTCGGGTTCTGTGGGTTTTCTGGAGCTGTTTGGAGATCACACATCCGATTCTTATTTACATACATTTTAAAATGGCACAGTGCTTAGAAAAGGTATTTTAAACCTTCATTTGTGTGGCTAGTTCGTGCCTGCTGTTGAATGAATTCTGGGATGAAAGGTAATTGAGTGGAGTTTCTCTATGGTGACTTAAGGAGAAACACACATTATCTAGTGGGTGATAGACTATTTGTTTAATTTAAGTTAATGATTCTACTTTTTTAGTTACACAGTGGGACAACTGTTCCCTTGATTACACCCATATTTGTGTTTTTATTACAATGCCAGCAGGCTGCAGGAGTGTTTAACAGTACGAGGGGTTAAAGGTCACTGCCTTGGATATTTGATACAGGAAGGGTCTGAGGTTTATTGGTGATTTTGGAAGCAACTGGATGTAGTCCAGGTATTTCTGATTTTTTTCTTCATTTTACTCAGGATTCAGTAGTGGCACAGCTATATTGTTTTATTTTATTTTAACCAGGAGAGACACATTAAGCTGAAAGCTTGTTTACAGGTGTGACCTGAGAGCACAAGGAAGTTAAGTGACTTGCTCATGGTCACACAATATGCAAGTGGGGCTATGGGATTCAAATCCAGGTCTCCATATTTGCAGCTCAGAGCCTTAAACCACTGCACTATACTGCCTCCTGTTACGTACCTAACAGTCTCGAGGATATGGAGTAGCATGGCAGCATAAAGCAGAGATCATGTTAGGCCTTGGGGGAATCTGGAGCAACACAACAGGTAGTGGGGAGTAGGTTTCTCTGTGGAGGGTGTTTGTCTGTAGGCAGGTAGCAGATAGGTTTCTTGGATATTGGAAGCTGTTTACTAATAAGGTGGCTAGGCTTTTCAATTGTTGGAGGGTGTCTGATTACCCTGAATACTGGAGGTGCAGGATGACTGCTATTGTGTTGTACTGTTGCACAGTTTACATTTGAAAATTCCATCATGGGCTGTGTTTTAGCAGGTTTTTTTTTCTGTTTTACTTTTATCTTATATTAAAGATGTACATTGTGTGCAACTATGGAATGTGATTTAACAGTTCTTACTTGACACTAAATATGTCTTTTTCTCTGTTTTTTTAATACAGGTGTCTGATAGTCATGAAACATTTTACAAATCTACTTTCAAGTACTTGAGAAGACAATGCCTTCAAAGCAGAGACGGAGTGCTATGCAGAGACAAAACAGGTGTCATAACAGTAGTGTTGCTTAAGAGTGGCAAGAATTGCACACATTCTACATCAAAACGACAACAGAGTTCGCCTTCTGTACATAGGGTTAATTTACCAGTTATACCTTCCACAGAAATTGTAAGTGCTTGCTCAACTGCAAGACAACCATGCAGGGCTGACCAACAGTTTCTGAAACCTTTCAGAGGCAAGAAATCTGTTGCGAAGTGAAGCATAACATCACGTACGCAGCAACAGCAACAAGCTATGATTGCTGCTAGTCACCTGAGGAAGCAAAAGTATTACTGAGCACTGCCATCTAAAGCTAAGGTTGATAGACTTATTGTAGCAGTGATGAGACGTGAATTAAGAAAACTGAAAAGTCATCTGTCATTGATGACATTGCATCTCAGAGTTCAGACATTTATCAACAGAGCACTATTTGTTCTTCAACGCTTGTGGTGTAAAATGGCAAATATACTAGAACAATTCAGAAAAGTTTTGTACAGTATCAAGATGAGGTTACAACAGTACCACATGCTGAATGAACACAACTTCTGTGATGTTTTCAGAGGTAGTTGGCTACATACACAAGACTCAGAGGCATATTTCTGGAAGGAATCATGTAGCATGCAGAAGAAGGACATCAAGTTCTGTATTGATGAGCATGGTAAACTATGTAATGTGCTGCCAGTATGTGATGACAGACCTACTGAGTCAGATGATGAGTCTGAGTCAACTGTTCAGCCTCGTAGGTGTCACTGTTTGGCATGGACATGTGATGCAACATGCAACCGGAGGGAATCATTGTTTGATAAAGTCGAGCTCTATATCAATCTATTTGTCATTACTGATCATAAAGACAGACATAAATTGTTTGACACTATAGACTTTTGTGAGATTCGTCCACATACTTGACTTATGGGTCATTCACTAGCATGTTTAGACACTGGTGTATGTGACAGCGTCTTTCACCACATGCTGATGCTTGTGGTGCATCAATCTGGTATGCGTAACTTTGTATATAAGGTGTATGAGGTGAGACGAGTTGTTGCACAGTATACTCATCTTAACAAGTTGTTGCAGTCTGGTGACATGCGTGATGCCATGACATTTATGAAACATCTACAATGTGACTGGAATGTCACTGATACTGTTCTTGATCAGGCATCAAGTGTTGATGGCAACTGTGTCTCTGTCTTGGAAACAGACATTCTGAAAATGTTTGGGAAATCCATTGCCAAATTTGAGTTGGCAAAGACAGAGAAGTTTGACTCTGTATGTGTGTCATGTGATTGTCTGAGTTATCAGAAACAAATGGTCACAGTTAATCTAGAAACCGTGTCATAGTACAATGATATGTGGTTCCGACTCCTGGCATTTCTGCTGTTAAAAAGTGGATTCAGTTGCAGCCAATCATTGTGATGTGCAACCACTGTTTTGGCAAGGTGAAGAATAACATTCTGCCACCAAGATCCCTGTTGAACACTATGGAAGCACATGTTACACCTGCTGAGATTGCCACATTAAGTATCTTTGAATGGATTCTTATTTAGACAATGAAACCATTTCAAACTATCCTACATTTGAATACTAGGACTTGGAACATTCCACAGAAAGAGCCATTAAGTCTCTTAGGGGTTCTGTTATGTATCTCCCACTTCCTTTGCAGGAGAATGTTGAGGCAATCTCCAGAAAGAACAGTTTGGTGATTCTTGTTAACAGTGTCCCAACAAAGTCAAAGGTCATCTGGCAGGATGTTGTCAATGTACAGAAGGTGAAGAATGCTCTCACTTACTTGAAGAGCAACAATCCCTTCTATGCAGACATTGACATTGATCGCATGAGTAGTGTATCTGCTCAGTACAGTGTGTTGGAGACCAGCAAGCCAATGATTGAGAAGATCGATGTACAAACAACTGACAATGTGTATGAACAATACACAATACAACTGCTACATAGCAGAGATCCAGTTGGAGATAACATTGATCTCTATCGATGAAACAGGTGGAAGCACCCCTTTTAGCATTTGGAGGCAACTTTGGAAATGCGCTGTTTTCTGGATTTATTTCCAAAAGGGTCTGGTGGCCGTTTAGATGATAGAGAAGTTTGTGAACAAGGTGCTGAATACTGTACCAGTTGAGTGTTCAGTAAGGATGGCAAATTCAGATGCAACATACAGTACTTGTTTCACCTGCTATGGGAGAGTGAGCTTAGCATACTCTCTGCATCAACTGCACATACTATACGGCTCACAACTCCACTTGATGGAATCACTACCATTCAGATTTTGCAGAAATTGAAGGAAAAGAATAAAACTGTACAGGTCAATTTGTCATCCATACTGTCAAGTCTATGTGTCACCAAGGAATACTGGTATCGCAGACACTCTGAGGTGATGACTATGCTGAGAGAGTATGGTGCAGCAACATGGCTTGTTACACTCAGCTGTGCTGAATGCACATGGGATGAGTTGATTGATTTCTTGAAGTGGGCAAACTCTGATGTAGGGGGCATTTCATCAATGACTCTCGGAGAAATGTGCTCACTTGACCGAGAGTCTGTGAGAAGATATTTTCACAAGTGATTCCATGACATTCTGACTTTCATTTTGTCAAAGGACAATACACCTCTTGATTATGTTGAACATTACTTCTGAAGAATTGAGTATCACGCAAGAGGTGCTCCTCATATTCATATGCTACTATGGATCAAGGACGCTCCACTCACAGGTGAACATGAAGCAACAGAACTGCTATCCTTCATATAATGCTACATTACTTACTGCATAATGGACAAGTATGACAGTCCTACACTGTGGAAGTTGGTGCAAAATTTTCAGTGAAATATTTGTGCCAAATACTGCTGCCATGCAGTTAGAAAAAAATCTGATTGGTACACAAGATGTCACTTAGGATTCCCCAGACATGTGTGTCAGAATGGTCGCATGAATTAACTCTTTTCAGCAATGTGCCATCACTTAATGGCAAAATCAACCAAGAGGGTATATGAGTTACCCAGACAGGAGCAGGAGGTGTACATCAATGATTATAACCCCAGTGCTTCTCATGTGGCAAACCAACATAGACGTTCAGTTTGTGGCTGACAATTCTATGGCTCTGGTTCAGTACGTCACTTTGTACATCACCAAACATGAACAGACTAGCTTGCAAAATCTTTGTGAGGATATTGCCAGTTTAAGCAAGTCACTGACATCCTAGTTGCAGTCTCTTGGATTGAAGACCCTATCCTACAGAGAATGCAGAGCATATCAGACCAGCGATCACTTGATCGGTACACATTTGTATGGCAAATCTGATGCTGCGCACTTTCTCAGTGTTAATTACAAAGAGAAGCACAAACGTGTACTAATATCTCATGATCAGATTGAGGAACTGGCTCTCAATAGACCTTCTTCAAAGTGTATATTGAAGAATAATCTGATTGACACATTCTACCCCAGAAGAAACAGTGACATGGATGATATGTGTCTGTTTGAGATAGCTAAATGGTACGACTACAAGACGGATGTCTCACCTGATTGTGCACACAACATTTACAAGGTCAGAGGAGTGGATGGATGTCTTGTCAAGAGATGTAAGCCTTGGCTCATTGACCATTGTAAGTTACATCTAGCCACATCTGAGAGCATAGGGCATTACTATTTTGCCCTGCAGTTCTTATTTAAACCCTGGAAGAATGAGTCCAAACTGAAAAGTGACTGTGACACATTTGAGGAACAATTCAATCACAGTTACAAGACTTTCAAAACTGGATACTCAGAAAGATATATACAGAGACTGCAATCTGAAAAGGAACAACTTGAAAAGACACAGAAACAACCTGAAGAGGACACTCCAGTTAATTTGCAGGACAGCTATGATCTGGAAGGATAAGGTACTGTTGGAGTGCCTCTTCATCTGAATACACCAGAAGTATTCATGTCAGAAGTGGAAAGTGCTATAGAGCATGGCATGTTCTGTTGATCCAGTGGAATTGAGAGAGATAGAGACTCTATGATCAACAATGTGTGGTCCATTCTGCAGTTACAGATGCTGTCCCACATGGGATACTACATGAACAGAAGAAATGTATTTGTGGTGATTATAAGCCACTGCTAATATTCATTAATGGTTCAGCGGGTACAGGTAAGTGTTTCCTTATAGAGGCTATTACGGCTGAAATAAAAAAACTTACAGACTCAGCAATGTCTGTTGCTGTTATTGCTCCCACTGGACTGGCTGCATGCAACATTGGTAGAGTCACACTACACCATCTTTTCATGTTGCCAGTGGAGCATGGTAGAGCAGGAGAGTATTGTCAGCTGTCATATGAGGTTGCATCCCAGCTTTATTCTATGCTCACTAAAATGAAGCTACTAATCATTGATGAGATCAGCACCATGTCTAATGTGATGCTTACCTGTATACACCTGTGTCTACAGGAGATTTGGGGCACTAACTATGGAGATGAATTTAGTGGTAAAAGCATTGTTGTATTTGGAGACCTTTTACAACTTGCACCAGTTAATGCAGAACATGTGTTTGCAGCTCTGTCTGTCAAACAGGCAAAGAATAAACTGGGCTGCATTGGAGGTTGTAACCTGTGGGAGTTATCCACCTATATTGAGTTGTGTGAGAACATGCGTTAGAGTGGTGATCTAGCTTACCAGGTGCTGCTGGATCAAGCTCGTGAAGGTACATTGTCACTGCCACATTTTTTGATGTTAAATAGTCGATGAATCACTGTGGACACTACATCAATACATGCAGCATGTGATGTTTTTAGTGATGTGTACTCCAAGGGTGCACGGATTGTCTGTCTTATGCCACAACTTAAGAAATCTGATGAATTCAACAGTGTTATGTTGCAGAGAGAGAGAGAGAATCAATAAATTGTCACACTGCATGCTATTGATACAGCTGATGATGTTATTCTAAGTCGAAAGCTGGTAGCAAAGATGACTGAGTGACTGTCTGAACTTAAGTCAGATGTGTCAAGTGCAGCTGGGCTAGAAGCTGTTCTTACTTTTTGTAAGAATGTACGTGTCATGCTACGTCACAATCTGGATGTTGAACATGGCATTGTAAATGATGCAATGGATCACATCATTGACTTTCAGTACAACGTCCAGAAGATGTTTATTGAGGCACTTGTTGTTCAGTTACAAACTCAAATGGGCAGACTAGGTGGGCCATAGGCCCTTATCTGCCGACACTGTCTATGTATCTATGTATTTAGTTTGACAACATGAAACAGTCTGTGCACATTGATCAGACCTGTGTTAAGTTCCAGTTCTTCAAGGATATCTATGTAAACAGGGAGCAGTCTCCTATATGTGTTGCATATGCTGTTTCCATACACAAGTCACAGGGCTTGAGTTTGGATTCAGCGATGGTGGACATAGGCACTGACATTTTCAAGGATGGCATGAGCTATGTTGTGCTTTCACATGTTTGTAGTCTTTCTGGGTTGCGCATCATCACACTAGCACCACAGTAGATATGAACTGGCAAGCGATGTATTATTGAGTACAACAGATTATGCACTCTGTACCAGCCACAGATGCCTCTCATACCATTACATATGTATGTGGTTGGGTCAAATGCCACAATCAGAGCTTCAGCTACCAAGAAAAGGACATGAGCAACCACTAGTGAATTACCTGCTCACACTATCAACAAGGTCAGTATGTAAAACACAGATGCAACATCACCTGCTCATAAGAAGTCACTTAGTATGGCTGTTGTCCCAGCTTTTGATAACAGTGTTGGGAGTTAACTGCTATGCAAATTCAGCTATTCAAGCATTTCTCCACATGCCACACTTTGTGCAGGTAATATCGTCTTCACAAGACACTGCCTTGTCAAAGGCATTGAAGGAAGTTGTGAATGTGACTTCTGAGCAGTTAGATAATGTGCACTCACTGACACCTTTAAGCCAAGTTCTTGGTGCCTATGAGGGGAACAGTACATTTGCAGCTAACATGCAGCAGGATGCCACTGAGTTTATGATGGCAATCATAAACAGTTTAGATGAAGAGGGGATTCCAATGCAACAGTACTTTTCTGTCTCCTATGTTACAATATATGTATGTCTGTCATGTGGTCATTCAGAGTGAGAAACCACTGATGATATGCTTTAGGTTTCTTTGTTTCTGCCTCACTGTCAACGTGTTAAGTTCCAACAGCTGTTCACAAGTGCAGAAAGTGGTCATGTTTGTGTTTGATGTGGAGGATCTTGTACTCAGTCTATACATTTTCAGACTTCATCTCACTACCTCATGCTTGTCCTGCATAAGTTTGACTCTCAGGGCATTAGAGCTGAAACACCAATCACTGACTTCACTGCTGGTAAAGTGTTATTTAATCAAAGTGTGTTTGACACGGATGCTGTGATCTACCACCAAGGACAGTCTGTACATTCTGGACATTACACTACTTTGTTGAGGTACAGAAATGGATGGGTTGAATGCAAGGACTCCATGAGCACTTTTAAGTAGAGGCTACCACGCCACTTAAAAAATGTTTATGCACTGATGTTGAAGAACTACCAGAATCTTCATCAGTCAGAAGAGTAGTTATGCAGCATGTTGTATACATTGCTGTCCTATTTTGCTACATAGTAACTGCACAGTAACTAGTCCTATTTATTCTCTAAATAGTAATGCAATATTACATTAGCAGTACTTCACATTGTTTACATGTATATGTTCAGTCACTGTGACATCTAAGATAGTTGTGTTAATCAGTGCTAAAGTAAATATAGTTGCAGTGGTCTTCAATCAGCACCAAGTGTGTTTACAATCACTAGAAAAATCACACTTAGATGTTTAAGAAAGACTTTCAGGTGGCAACACAGATATGAGTATCTGGTTCTCATGTTCGTTCATTGTTTTTTCTTCTGAGTAACTGCCATGCAGACATTACAAGTACTACTTGTCACACTTGCCAACTGTGTACCTCTACTTAGGTGCAATACTTGTGCATGTACACAAAACAAATGTGTTTCATATGTATTATTATATGTTTGTACTGTGTTTCGATATCATAAGGATCTTTTATGAGTAAAATATATCCTGAATTTGTTTGTGATACTTCTGTGATTCATACAGTTTCACGCTGTTTTCTATGTTCTATGCTGAGCTGCACTTAACAATGTCACACTCTGATATAGGCATTACTCTGTTACATGTTGAGTATTATCATGTGTGACTTTTCTTTTTTGTCCCTTTGGGGATGGACTTCATACATTCATATTGTATAGCAACAGTGTACTACTATGTCTGTTTTGTTTTTGTACATCTGTATTTTGTATATGTAATAATCAATAGATTATGCAATATAACTCTGTAGCATCAACTTTTGAGCAGTTGTCTTTATTACGATTAAACTGTATGTGTTCAGAAATGATAAACATGTTGCTGTTTCACACACTCTTTTATTGACAAATATTTCAAAATATTATTTGTATGATTATTTGATATTATGTAGGTATTTAGCACAACTTTTCTAATTAGTACTGACTTTAACACAGCTATTATTCACAGTAAGACATAGTATAATGGTAAATCTTTGTTTTTAGCAAGAGGTGCCATGTTGTCAATTGTAGAATAGAATTTGTATCATTCATAGTATTATGTGCAAGCATTACTTATTATTAACATATTTCTCACAGTTGTTAGTGACATAGAGGCATAGTTGCTTCACTATTATTGCTAATCACAGTGTTTATGATATTTAGTGATCTATAGAGTAGCTATTAACACATGACATTTACTATTATGTGCATGAACATAAACTAAATACATGCAGACAATTGTACACTATTGTAAATCAGACACTTATACTGATAACTGTTTTTTTATGTACCTGATAATATTTCTCAGTCACCTCAATTGGGTAGTCAGTTGGGAATTTTTCAAATGCATCTATATATCTATATGGCTTCACATATATCTATGTGTATATATATGAGTATGTATACATATGTATGTGTATATATATCTATATCTATATATATATATATATTATATATATATATATATATATATATATATATATATATATAAAATCTATCTAAATAGTTATAAGTACTTTTTTAAGATACCAGAATGGATTTCTGGTGCTATTCTTTAAACAGTTGGCATCTGGTTTTTCACCCACCCCAGGAACATTTACACTGTCAGTCACACAATGACAATAATAGTTTCACTGTTAGAAACATACTAAACAGTGTGCTGAGATTATAGTGGCAGCTGTATTCATGTGGTCTTTACTACTGTCATGACTTCCTTATCAAGTACTGTAGCTGTCATACTGCTTAAGATATATATTCAACTTTTATGCAATACTTTATTTTTTTAGATATTATTTTGTGAGACTGATTTTGTGTTGCAATTTGGATTTTAATTCAGCCTTTTTCATCAACAATTAATTTTGCCCTATCCTGATGGGTGGCGACTGGAACCTGGTACAAACTAATGATTTAGATCATACTTATTACAAAGGAGTAAAAATGTCCCCCACACAGAGACCTCTACAAGAATTTACATTATCGCTGGGCCTTGTGGATCCATGGAGGATAATCAATGCCTCAAACAAAGAATTTACATTCTTCTTCCCAGTCCACAAAAGTTATTCTCGTCTCGACTACTTCTTAATCAGTCAACAGTTGTTACCCTATATAGCTGACACTAGAACTTTGGCCCGAGTAATTTCTGACCATTCACCTATTAAGATGCAATGTATGCTACCAAATGTTTTAATAGGATCCTACTCATGGTCACTCAATAACAAGCTACTGTCAGAAGATCAAATAGTTGTGCGATTCCAAGAATTTTTATCAAATTCTATTAGTACTAACTGGGGCTCGATCCCCGCAATGGATCGGGCATGGGCAGCTCTGAAGGCTACTTGGAGAGGAGAACTTATTTGTATAGCATCAGTATGGAAAAGGAAAAAAAGCAATTTTTTTAATAATTGTTTGGATAAAATTAGAGCTTTGGAAAATAAGGAGGTCGGCACACTTTCCCCATCACAAGAGCAAGAACTATCTGCTCTTAGAGCCATTTACCAGTGCTCTAGAGAGGCCAGTTCAAGAACTCTGCTCTCTGCTAAAAGCCTCATGCATTGGTAAAGAAGGTAGCACAGTGCAAGCTCCTGTACAGCAGATTGAACAACACTCAGCCTCAAGTAGTGCACTTCCTAAAAACTTATCCTCAGACAGACGTTTTGATTACCGACCCTGTGAGAATATTGACATTGTTTCAAGATTATTATAAATTACTATACTCTGCATAACCAAGAACACTTGAACAAGACAGCAGGATGTGGGCTTTGCTTGAAAAGACCACTTTCCCCTCCATGCCAGAGGGAGCCAGATCTGTTTTGAATGCCCCTTTCTCGGGCGAGGAAATATCAGAAATCATTGACTCCCTAAAACCAGACAAAGCACCGGGTCCCGATGGCTTCACTGGCCTATTTTATAAAACCTTTAAAAGGTTTCTAATTCCTCTGTTACTTCAAGTATACACCTATTGGTGTTCTCATGAGGTTAATGAGCAAGCATTATTTGAGGCAAGAATAACTCTTCTGCCCAAGCCAGGGAAAGACCCATTCATAATAGGAAATTACAGGCCTATTTCGATCCTCAATGTAGACGTTAAAATCTATGCCAAAATTTTGGCTAATAGATTGGGGAAAGTATGGGAGGGGCTACTTAGTACGGAACAGGCAGGGTTCGTGGCTGGATGATCCTCTGTGGACCACTTCAGGAAACTATTCCACCTAATTTCTGCGTCTAGAGCTCCGGAGCTAGAGGCAGCTCTTGTATCCCTAGATGCGGAAAAAGCTTTCTATAGAGTAGAATGGCACTTTATGTTTGCAGTATTACAGAAATTTGGCTTTCCACAATGATTCATCAATCATATTCGTGTCCTCTACTCATGCCCATCAGCTAGAATTCAATGCAACATTTTCATTTCGGCTGTTTTCCCCTTATCTCGAGGCACCTGCCAGGGCTGTCCTCTCTCTCCATTTCTTTTTAATCTGTATATAGAGCCTTTAGTCAGGGCTTTAAAATCAGACAATCTAATACGGAGTATCCATGCTGGTAACCTCGAATGCAAACTATCCCTTTTTGTGGATGATTTGCTTATCCACATAGAGAACAGCAGGGAATCCTTGCCCTGCACATTGCAGATTATCTCCTGTTTTAGCTCCTTTTCAGGCTATAAACTTAATAGGAATAAAACTATAGTGTATGCGTTATCCTCTCTTCTGTCGAGGGATTGGTGCTCCTCCTTGGGTCTACAATGGGAGAATGATTGCCTTGTTTATCTGGGCATTAGAATTTCAAAAGATCTTACCAACCTTGTGGACCTCAACCTAACTCCTTTATTTAAAACTGTTAAAGAAGACCTGGAGAGATGGAATAAATTACCTCTGTCTTTCTGGGATAGGGCTAATACTTTGAAAATGGTTATCTTACCTAAAATTGTTATCCCCTATTAAATCTTAATATTTATCTGTCCAAGTTCTTCTTCAGGCCCTTATACAGAATCTGTTCAGATTTCCTTGGGAAAGGTAAAGCCCCACGCTGAGCATACGCTAAGCTCACCCACTCTAAGAAACTGGGGGTCTCCAATTGCCTGACTTTTACATTTATTATCTGGCTATCCATGCCATGAGATTTTCACATTGGGCATCCGCAGCTGAAGCAGCTCCGGAATTTGCCTCCTGGTTAGCCTTGGATCGATCCCTAACAAACACCTACCAAGTTGACTTAGTGGCCTTGTTATATACTCCTTGGTCTAAAGTCTCAAAAAACATAAGGAACTCCCCACTAGGATGGGATATGAAGGCTCTACAGCAACTCTGTTCTTTACTTTGCAAGTCTAACCTAAGAGACCTTAGGCATCCCCTCCTTAATAACCCAAACTTACAAACAGGTAACTGTTCAATTAGTAATTTTCCAGGTAAGTATCCCTCAAAAATCCGATTGGTATGCCTTGTTTCGGCTGGCTCCCTGCTGCCGATGTCTGCGTTAGTCACTAAATTCGAGGTGGATCACAAAGATCTATTACAATTGTACGAGGTTCGCCAGTGCTTACATTCCTTTTTGGGGAAAGGGCCATGGTCGGAAGGAGCCGGAGTTATGTTAGAAAAATTGAGGAGATTAGCAGAGAGCCAGAAAGCAATATCCAAGATATATAAGTCAATTTTGTCAGATGTAATGTATAAAGGTAGTCCTACAGCATACTATTGGGAGATTAACCTTACCAAAGGATGGCTGGCCAAAACCTGGGAAAAGATTTGGATTGATACCTATTCCCTTATTAAACAGGATAGACTTAGGAATATCCAATTTAACATTCTGCACAATCATTATTTTACTCCCGTCAAATTATCTCGGATTTATAAGACTTCTTCATCCGAATGCGGAGATTGTGGATGCTCACTCACTACTTTATACCACAAATTGTGGACTTGTCCTAAAATTGTCAAATTTTGAAACTCAGTCAAACAGTGGGTGGCTCCACACTTTAACATCTCAACCTTCTTTGATGGAAATACATGTTTACTAGGGATGTATGCTCAAATTCCTACCCTATCTCAAAAGATGCAAGTGGCCATGGTAGCCATGGTTACCAAATTGCTAATACTTCGACATTGGCAGATCAGATGGGAACCATCATTTAAAGAATGGTGGGAAGAGTTTTTAAATGCCTTAAATGCGGAGAGGTGTGTAGCCCGTTTTTTTCAATCTAGTGAGAAAGTTCATAGATGTTGGGGTGGGTTTCTTGCAAACCTTAAAAGCAAGTATGGCTATTAAGAGAGAACGAGTCCTGAACCCCCCTGACCTTGGGTTTCTCTTTGTGCAAAATATTAGGTCAAACTCATCCTATCGTTGACTACATCCCCTCCAGAAATAGACTGTGACTTTTGACTTCGGCTTCTCACTGAATGGTTTTCCTTCCACATGCTTCAGTACCTCCTTTTTTTTTCATTTCGTCCTTTAGGCAATGTCTCTTCGGTTGTATTCCCCACTGTCTGCTTAAGAGTGTTGTCCTTTATTTATGGTTTAACCTAAATTCTGTTACATTATAAACCTGTAAAGAGAGCAATTTTGCATATTATTCTTATGTATTTGCTGCAAAGGTGTGGGTGGGTGGGGTTGGAGTCTTAGTTCTTTTCTTTTTTGGGTTGATAGCCTTTTCTTTTATAGGGATTTTTTTGTGTGTATTGATGTGCATAAATGCTGTCTACCAGTTTCTTGGCAATGTTTGTTCGGTTTTGACTTTGTTTGTATTGAGTTGGAAAAATAAAGTTAGTTGCAAAAAAAAAAAATAATTTTGCAATAAGTCTTTTTAAACCTTCTCTGTGTTGTGTCTTTACTTATATATAATGTAACAGTATTGATATTTATACTGCATGTGGTATACTACTGCATAGAAAGCAAGTAAAACAGGGTAATTTGTGTACGTATTCTACTTAACAGAGTACATGTCTTATTGATCTATATGGTGTACATATTACTGTCCTATAGGATTTATGCATGAGCTCATTTTTATGTCTAAGATGTAGCATGGGAACTATTGACACATAAATTACTTAAGACAAGTAGATATAACAAAGAAGCTATTATATCTTGGTGGGAGCATGGGCCCTGGCAACAAATACAATGTAGTATTTAGAGTATGCTTTCTCAAAAAGACAGGGAATTCATGGCAAAAAAACTCTGTTTAATACATCAGTTAGGGTTGTTCCACAGTGACAAAAGTGAGGAAATTCAGTGTTAGGGCTGAAAACCCTAACTCTGCATTCTGCCCCCAAACCCAGCACCACACACACATATGCACATACAAGTAGGGGGGAGGACCAAGGCAACACAACCAATCACAGACAACCAGCAGCAGGTAACAGAAATCACATACAACTTTCTAAACGTACTACAAGACACATCCATCATCATGGTCCACCAACTGTATGATTTCTGATGCCATCCGAGTGCCTTGGGGGTACACAGGCATACTGGCCATCAATTGTTGGTGGACTACAGTAAACATTCTTGTATTAATAATACATTTCTTATCTCTTCAGAATGAGAATGTGTAGGTAATGCATTACTCTAATAACATGACTGAGTCAGGCAGTAGTTTTAGAGTCTATTGTTGAATGTTAATGTCTCCTGGTGTTACCCTGATACAAGCCAATGATGTATCAGTACACTATTGTGTGCACAGTAGTACTGCACCATAATCTTACATTGTACAGTGACAGATCTCTGTTGGAGCCTTAGACCCCCAAAAATCACATGGTTACACTGCACTATACCTGTATTCTTCACTGTTCCCCATTTGAAACAGGTAAGTGTGTTTCTCTACTAATTGCTATGTTGCTGCTAGCATGCTGGTCGAAGGGCCCCATGCTCACATGTTTGTCTTTATGACCATGTAGTATCAGAGAGCAATTTTATCACCCTTTCATGTGTGCCAATGTATCCTGATCTTACCCTGTGATAAAGAAATTATTTTTAAGTACTGTACAGTATTATGTGCAGAGCCCTTCTGCACTGTTTTCTGAAGTTGTACACCAGGACAGATGTATGGGACTGTGTGACCCAAATGGTGACATGATACCACATCACTCTCTTTACCTTGGTGAGTGTTTCTTAGTGCAAACACATGTTTCCATTTCTATACCAGTTGCTGCTTTGGTGTGGTGGTGGGGGCCAAGTGCACCATGCTACCACTTTTGTAGCTATGAATGGATAATATCAGACAGCATTTTCACTGACCTTTCATGTGTGGTAATGGTTCCTCATGTTATCCTGGCATTAGTAAATAATGTGTCAGAATACTATTATATACAGAGTGCTGCTCCATTGTCATCTTATCCTGTACACTTCAGCAGCTATGCGATACCATAAGACCCAAAGTGTTCAATAGCATCACAGCCATGATTGACATTAACAGACAAATGGTTTCAGATATGAACAACAATAATGACTGTTATTATGGACTGATAACATCAAACTAATAATAAATAATAACAAGCTGCATTAATACCACTGTACATTCTGAGCTAAGGCTTCTGCATGTTTACTCATAATAACCCAATTGTGCTTCTGTATAGTATAATGAACACTAAACTACAGCGTTGTCATTAAACTCTTGAGCATTGCATATCTGCATTCATTTGTTACCAGGACTTCTTTTTAATAGGCACATGTTTGCATTTATGTACACATGCCCATCTTGTTTTGAATATGGGTGCGTTGCTGAGTGCATGTGACCCAAAGGGTGCCATGATGTCACTTCTGTACTTATCACCGCATTATATTACACACCTTTTTGACCATCCTTTCTTGTATGTTAATGCCTTGTGATATTATCCCAGCATAATGAAATGATGTATATCTTAAGATTTGTGTGAAGAGTACTCCTGTTTTGGCATCTTACCCTGTGCAACTGCACAGAATGCCTATGTACTTCTATGGCAGCAGAACTCATACAGTTCATGAACAATGATGATAGATGTGTCTTGTAGTACATTTAGACAGTTGTATGTTATTTCTGTTACCTGCTGCTGGTTGTCTGTGATTGTTGTGTTGCCTTGGTCCCCCCCCCCACTTTCATGTGCATGTGTGTGTGGTGCTGGTGGTGGGGAGGGGGAATGTGGAGTTAGGGTTTTCAACCCTAACACTGAATTTACTCACTTTTGTCACTGTGGAACAACCCTAAACAATGCATTAAATGGATTTTCTGCCATGAATATATATATATATACAATATATATATATATATGTGTGTATATATGTATATATATATATATATATATATATATATATATATATATATATATATATTCATTGCAAAACACTTCATTAAGGCACCATTAGGACTGAACCATTAAAGGTGGGGAAATGAACCTTAGGGTTCCCAAGCATAAAACCCCACTGCCAGTGTGCATGCAGAAAAAGGCATGAGGGGAAGTTAGGCTTCCCAACCCCAACACCCTACCCCATCCTCAGCTTCCAATTGTAACACCCCACCCCCACCCTGCATGCAGGAACAAGTGTGATGGATGTACCTTGGTATTTCGAACCCTAATGTTCACCTCATTCTCTTATTCTGTATGCATGTTACCTTACTTAGTCTTGGAATGGTTTAAGCATTAGGGTTCAAAACACCAAGGTACACCCATCACACCTCTGGCTCTGTGCTCCCATCCATGCCTCTTGTAATTTTGCTCCATTTCCATGTGCGAGCACAGGGACGTCTAGGCCCTGCACTCCTATCAGTCCATAGTGAGTGGTAGGGCCCTGTGCTCTCATACATGCCTCTTGTACTTTGCCCCTCATTTCCATGTGTGAGTGTAGAACCCTCTGGGCCCTATGCTGGCATCAGTCCATTATGAGCAGTGGAGACACAGGGCCCTACAGGCCCTTTGCTCCCATTTATGCTTATTGTAATTGTCCCTCATGTGCATATGGGAGCACAGGGCCCTCTGGGTCCCATGCTTCCATCAGTGCATAGTGTGTTGTGATACCACTGTGCCCTGCAAAGCAGTACTGCTGCCATGTTGATAATGCATGCCACAGTATAGGCTACATGCACCCCATTCATTGCAATTCACCAACAGTTTGAAACATCGCCTGATAACATGCAAAATGACTTAGTACACCCAAAGGTGTACTAAATTACCCATAGCACTGAAACTGTATCTTGAAGCATATTCAAGATATAGCATCTGAAAAGTACTCCAGCCATCACAATGTTACCCTAAGGGAAATTCCAAAACTTCAAAGTGTTATAACTCTGCCTTGCAGTAACATTTTCCCACCAAACTAGCTGAAGGCACATCTTTCGGGGCAAGTCCTTTGCACCCTGAAAATTTCAGCCCAAAAGCCCAAACCATTTTTTGTGAAGAAGCTGAGATTTTACAGTATTACAGAATGGGGTGAGAGTTAGGCCTGATGACCCCAAGACACACCCTGACACTTGTTGATGTGTGGAGGGTGGGATTGGGAGTGCAGTGGTAAGGTTGATAGCCCTAACACTGAATTTCCAGTCTTTTGTTGCTGTAATAGACGCTCTAACTGACGCATTAATGGAGTTTTTTGCAATGAATGTCCCTTCTTTTTGAGATAGTATAATAGTACCCTTATTTCACTGTGGGTGCCCAATTCCTCCAAAGATTTGCATATGTATGTTGGTGTGGAAGCTTGCGGCCCTCTGGGCCCTGCACTTCCATGTGTTCTACAGCAGAGACCTACATAGCCATCTTATTACCCTACCTCATGTACCCTGGTACAGATACATTGTTAAATGCAAGGCAAAACATAATTGTGCACAACTGCAATGCCATTCTGTGTCACAGGTACAAAAACACATTTTGGGTAGGATGTGAAAAAAGGACAGCTGTACTGTGTATGAGGTGGTGTGATAAAATGGCTATGTTGAAAATTTGGCAGCAAAATATTGAAAGTACCAAGGTTATGTGCATGTGTAGAATAAATTCAACGAATGCACACAACTCACCATTTTCAGGAATTTTCTCACTAGATTTTCAACATGGCCTTTTGGGACCCAACCTCATGAACACTGGCACTGTGATTTCATTATTCCACCCCAAAAGTTGATTTTGCACAGCGACCATGCCATTCTATACCACAGGTGCAAAAACACGTTTTGGGCAGGAAGTAAACAATGACAGCTGTATGGTTCATGAGGAGGTGTGAAACAATGGCAATGTTGAAAATCTGGAGTGAACATATTAAAAATTGGCTAAATTATGAGTGTGCACAGAAACTGTGCAATACACATGCATAATGCAGCTGTTTTTTGAATATTTTGCACCAAATTTTCAACATGAGCCGTTTTGGGACCTCTCCTCATGAACACTGACACTGTCATTTTTGTTAGTGAGTCCCAAAAGGTGATTCTGTGCAGTGACTGCAAAATCACCTTTTGGGATGAAGTAATGAGATGACAGGGACAGTAGTCATGAAGAGAGGTCACAAAATGTCCATGTTGAAAATTTAATGCAAAAATGTAAAAAAATGCCCTAGAAATCAATATAAGTTCAAAACACTATAGACAGCCATTATATGGCACTTACCTTGATTCTTCAGTTCATGGTTAGACTTTGAAGAGTGCAGACTTATCCAGGTCAAGATAAGATTACAGCCATTGACCTTCTGAGGTAAGTATGGGGCAAGGGGGGGTTGTGGGTAGGTGGGTGCACAGAGGTAGGGTGGGGATGGGGAGGGGAACAGGGGGAGATGATGAGGAACCATTTTCTTTTTTGAAGGATTTATTAAATAAAAAGATGTAAGGGGACTGTTTTCTTTATTTTAGGCATCATGTAAATAAATAAACATTTCAGGACACTGGGGGTGAGCTCCTCAGTATCCCACAGTGACAGTACTGGTAGTGATGGAGGGGGGGCATGATATAACTGGGGTCATGTGTAAAGAGGCTGACATTGTACAGCTCAGGAGAATGCAGTGAGAGGCCTAACAACCCCATGGCACACCTTGATGCCTGTTGGTGTGTTGAAGATGGGGGCTGGGGTGGTAGTATGGGGAGGGTTATGGGCTCAACTGGAAGCACCAAGGGAGGTCGACAGTGAAAATGCCAACCTCCCACACAGTGATGGCACAATATCGAAGCAGGTATTGTGCCGCCCATTCATCAAGTCTTTTCTGTGGGGGGCTGTGTCCCCCACACCTCCCATGTGGGGGCTCTGCCACCCGCACCCCCCAGGCTTTAGGATTATCAACTCCAGGTTGGAGTTGGTCCAGGGAGGGGGCACAACACTGGAGGAAAGTGAAACATGAAAAAAGGACCAGTACAGTGATTGTCGCCGTAATGGTCTTTTTTCATGTTTTGCTGTAGGGGTGTCAACCCTAACATCTCGTTTCCTTACTTTTGTTGCATCAACCCTAACTGATGCATTAACAAAGTTTTTTTGCAATGAATATATATATATATGTATATATATATATATATATATATATATATATATATATATATATATATATATTATGCTGTGGGTTGCACCAGTATGTTAGGGAGAAAGGTAAAATCTATTTTAAACCTGAATTTGTGAATGTTAATGCCTTTGAAACCGTTCAATGGATTTCCAAAATGTTTGGCATGCGTAATTGCTAGGGGTAGATCTCTTTACTTGCCAAATTTCATGTTAATCTGCTTTGTGGTTTCTGAGATACAGAGTATTGACAAAAAACACATTTCAGAGTTTTATATATATTATTATACAGGTGCGGTTGCTTCAGTATAGTTAGGGTGAAAGTGCACTTCTATGTTAATGTTCAAACTTTGATGGTTAATAACTTTGGAACTGTTAAATGGATTTGCACGAAGTTTGGTATGCGTAACCTGTAGGGACAGGTTTCTTGATCTGCCAAATGTGGTGGGTATCAGTCAAGTGGTTTCTGAGATATAAAGTGTTTAATAAAAAGAAGAAAAATCGGGGTTTTTGACATTTGTTTGTCATCCTGGATCTCTAAAATGGCTTTATGTTGTGGGCTGAAGTTTTCAGGGTAGAAAGCCCTTCAGTTACAAATATGCCTTTTGAAGGTTTGGTGAAAAAATATTAATCTGTTCAAAAGTTAAGGTTTTAAATTTGCCATTATTTCCTATTGAAAGGTTAAGCGTTTAGCATGAAAATGGACCATTTGCAAAAATGAGTCTGCTTGTGAAAATGAAACCAAGTTGTTTAATTTTTGAAAGTTAATAACTTTGGAACCATTCAATGGATTTGCATGAAATGTGGCATGCATAATCTCAAGGGGTGGCTGGGGTTGGTGGTTTTTGAGATATGGAATGCCAAAAAAATGTAACATTAATGGCCATTTTTAAAAATGAATCATCTGCCCCGTCCACTGACATTTTGACTGCTGACAAGGGTGCCTAATCTCCCTGTTGGCATCATGTATGCCCCCAGACTCATCTGACAGACTGGGAGCCCACCACAATGTGCCCTTATTTATTTTTCAAATAAATTATCCTGTTAATATAGAGAACTGTCCCCCTTAGTCTTTTATGGTAAAAAAAAACCCTGAAAAAAAGAAAACAGTCCATCGTCTTCTCCCCCACTCCCCCTCCTCATCCCCACCTCCCCCTGTGCAACTACCTCTCTGCACCCCCTCACTCATACTTACCCTCTGGAGGTCAGGATTGGTGATCTTCTCTGGACTGGGACACGTCTGCACTCTTCAATGCCGAACTGCAATCTGAGGAATCAAGGTAAGCCATATAATGGGAGTCATTGGGGTGGAGAGTTCAACTTACGTTGATATCTCCATTACATTTTAGGAATTTGTGCACCAAATTTTCAACAAGGGTTCTTGGAACCCCACCTCGAGAACACTGGCACTGTCATTTCATTTCATTTCTCTGTCCCAAAAGGTGATTTTGCAGTCACTGCACAGGGCCATCGTTTGGGACAGATTCAAGAAATGACAGTGCCACTGTTCATGAGGTGGGGTCCCAAAAAGACCATGTTGAAAATGTGGTGAATAAATTCCCAAAAGTGACTGCATTATGAGTGTGCATTGTGTAGTTCTGTGCATGCTCATAACTTCACCACTTTTTCACACCTCCTTATGAACAGTGCAGCTGTCATTTTCCATATCCTGCCCAGAATGTGTTTTTACAACTGTGGCACAAAATGGCACAGTCACAGTGTGAAATCAACTTTTGGAATGGAATAACAAAATCACAGTTGCACTATTCATGAGGGGAGGTCCCCTAATGCCAATGTTGAAAACTTGGTGAAACAAATCAAAAAAATGACCATGTTATGAGTGTGCATTGTGCAGTTTCTACACACGCTCATAACATCACCAGTTTTTCCTGTTTTCAGTCCAGATTTTTGACATTGCCATTATTCCACTACCTCATGAATAGTACAGCTGTCATTTTTCAAATCCTACTAAAAATGATTTTCCACAACTGTGGCACAATAATGATGTTACAGTTTTGTGGAATTACATTTTCATGGGGGTTTGAAAGTTGTTGTACTGGGTACATGTGGTGAGGTGCTAAGAAGGTTATGTTGAACATTTGGGGTGAAAATTATTTGAGATGACTCAGTTATGACTATTTGTTGCAATTTCAGTACACCTGCTCATAACTTATTGTGTGGAAGCACAGGGGCTTGAGACACCTGTGTTTCCACAGCTAGATACATATGTGCATCTATGGAGGGATGGGAGTGCAGGGTCCAAAGGACCCTATGCTCCCATTGTGACATATGGACACTGTTGTTTTATCTACATGGAGGGATGGGAAAGCAGGGTCCTATATGGACACTATTGTATTATCTGGATGGAGGGATGAGAACAGTGTCCCCCACACTCCTCACACCTACATACATCTGGGTGTGACATGAGGTTGTCAGGCCTAACTCTCACCCCATTGTCCTATACTGTAGTGTGTAAGCTTGTTTACACATGTAATGGGGTGAGAGTTCAGCCTGACAACCCAATCGCACACCCTGATGCCTGCTGGTGTGTGGGGGGTGGGAGGATGTAAGTGGGTTGGTAGGGGTGGGAACTCTGCGGGTGGGGCATTTGGGCTGGAAACCCTAACACCACATTTCCCTATTTTTGTTGCTGTGTTATTCATCATAACTGATGCAATAACAACGTTTTTTTACAAAGAATTATAAAGATAAATAGCCACATTTTTGAACCTTAACAACTTTAGAACTTTTGAACAATTTTGCACCAAATTTGGCATGCATAATCTCTATGGATCAGTCTCTCGATGTGCCAACATGCGTGTGAAGCTGTTGTGTGGTTTTGTAGGTACAGAGTGTTGAAAAACAGAAAAATCTGTGTTTATTGTGGTCTGAAATTTTCAGTGTAGAAAGACGTTGCCTCACAGATGTCCCTTTTGAAAGTCTGGTGAACAACTATTAATCCATTCAAAAGTTACTAACTTTTTATATGTCCCAATATTTCTTATGGGAAAATTTATATGTCAGGCACAAAAGTAATTTTATGTTTGCATAGATGAGTATTTGAGCAAATAGGAGTCTGTATTTGCACAAACAGAAGTCTGTAGTTGCACAAATAAAGTACTTTTGTAACCACAGGAGCTGTCAGTTGATTGACATATATCATAAGTATTGGAAATGCAACCCTGATGTTGTGCTTCTCCTGTGTTGCAAAGGATAAGTCACAGGGACAGGACTGTAAGAATGCTGGGTTTGAAAGCAGTCTCTATAATTTATTTTCCACCTACAATGAAGGTGAAAAAATGTAGACAGCCTGAATTTGAACCCCAAGACCACTGCATGCTTTATTCATGTGCTTAGTCCTCCACAGCACAGGACAAGTACAACCATAGATGTGCTTTTTGTATATTTGTCAATGTTGTCAATTATATGCATGTTTGGCTGAAAGTGGATGCTTGATGTTTGAAAATGTGGTATGTGTGAAAATAGGCTATGCCTATTTTTGCACATACTATCCTTTATCTACTTGTGGCCAAACATGCATACTGACATCCACAAGTCTGCAAGTCCCTCCCCCCTTCCCCAGTAGTGTGGGACACTTAGGAGCCCATGCCAAGTGCCCCTGGGCATGTTACTCCTCCCACCCAGGAGTGTTGAATACTGGGAAGCCAACTCCCAGTGTCCCATAAGCCCCCTAGCAGCAGTGTGGGACACTGGGGAGTCCATTCCCAGTGTCCCAAAATGTGTGTTTTTCTGCTCACCTGTAGGCAAAGAATATGGTCCCAGATGTCTTTTTAATTTTTTAAATCTGGAAAAAAGAAAATGGTCCCTCGTCATCTCCATGGTTCCCCTACCCATATCCTGACCCTTCCACTGAGGACCCACCAACTCACACCCTCTCCTTACCCTGTACAGTACTTACCTGAGGAGGACATCTGCTGTCATCTTCTCATCTTCTGTTGACTGGGGCACATCTGCACTCTTCAAAGCTGAACTGCAAACTGAAGAATCAAGGTAAGTGCTGCATAATGTATTTCAATGGCAGTCTGAACTTATGATCATAACTTCTCCAATTCTGGTATTTTTTCATCAAATTTTCAAAGTGGCTTTTGGGGACCCCACCTCATAAACACAGCAATTGTTGTTCCATTAGTTTGGCTTGGAAGGTGATTTTGCAGTCATTGCATGAAATTACCTTTTGGGACTGATTAACAAAATAACAGTGCCAATGTTCATGATGTGGAGTCCCAAAAAGCCCATATTGAAAATTTGGTGAAAATATTCTTAATAATGGCTGAGTTCAGTGCAGTCATTGACAATTTTCTACACACACATGTACATTTGGTAACATGTAATATTTTGAATCTAAATTTTTAACATAACCATTTTGTTTACCACCTGTTGAACTGCACAGCTGTCATTTTTCACAACTTGCCCAAAATATGTTTCCACACCTGAGGTATGGAATGGGGTTTTGGCATGGACTTCAACATTTTCATCTATGGGGTTTGTGAGGTAGGGTCATAAGAAGACAAGGCTGAAAGTTTGGGGTGAAAATATGAAAAATATTCCAAAGTTATGAAGATCCACTGCTATTTCGGTACGCCCGATTTTAACTTTTTTTTAACATTTTCGTTCCAGATTTTCAGCATAACCTTCTTATTACATGATGTCATGTATGTCACAGCTGCCATTTTTTAAATCCTGCCCAAGATATGTTTTTACAACTGTGGCATGGAATGGCATTACAGTTGTGCAGAATTATGTTTTGGTGGGGATTCAAAAATGTTCTGTACTGGGTACATGTGCTGGGGTAATCAGATGGCTATGCTGATAATTTGGTTACTCATCTATGGAGCAATGGGAACGCAGGGTGCAAAGGACCCTGCCCTCCTACAGTAAAATAAGGAAAATCATGGAGCAAGGGAGTGCAGGGCCTGAAGGGCCCTGCACTCCTACTGTGACATAAGGATTGTTATGGAGGGTGGGAGCACAGGGCCCAAAGGGTCTGCTCTCCCACAGACAAATAAGGATAGAAGTAAACTATCTGAAAAAGTAAGGAGATTCATTGCAAAAAAAATTCATTAATGCACCATTAGGGTGAAGCATCAAAATTAGGGAAATGTGACATTAGGGTTCCCAAGCCTAAGACCCCACCCCCCACCCCCACTGTGAATGCAGGAACATGCATGAGGGGTGTGTTTTAGGTTAACTAATGCTCACCCCATTCTCCTATGCTGTATCCATCTTACCTTACTTACTCATGGAATGGAGTGAGAATTAGGGTTCACAATCTCAAAAACACCCCTCATGCCTGTTCCTGCATGCACAGTGGGGGTGGGGCCTTAGGCTCAGGAACCCTAAGGTCACATTTCCCTACTTTAATGCTTTACTCTAATGGTGTATTAACAACATTTTTGCAATAAATGTATGTGTATATATATATATATATATATATATATATATACATACATATATATCTATATATATGTATACATATATATATATATATATATATATATATATATATATATATATATATATATTCATTGCAAAAACTTCATTAATGCATCAGTTAGGGTGAGTATTACAGCAACAAAAGGAGAGAAATGAGGCATTAGGGTTTCCAACCCTAATGCTCCACCCCCACCCTATTTTGCAGAGACTGACAGGTGTGGGAGGTGTGCCTTGGGGTCATATGCCATAACGCTCATGCCATTCCATCCCCATCCTGCAGACACTGACAGACAACAGGCCGTGAATTGAGGTCATCACCCCCAATGCTCACCCCATTCCATAAGTAAATAAGCTAAAATGAGTACAGTATAGGAGAATGTGGTGAGCATCATATAGAAGCAGATTCACAACACCCAAAGAAATACCTTAAGAAACCTTCAGGTATGCTCCGTAAGAGAGGCTAGCCTCATTGAAGTTGCATAGCACTTTAGGGCTGTGATGCTCCAATGAGCAATAGAATTTGAAAATAAAATGCAGAGGAAGTCTCTCATGCATGGCAGTTAGTCTTGGCGTTCTGAGGGGAAAGAACGGCATACATGAATGGTAAGGATTTAAATCCCATTTCATCTCTAACAAAGTAGTAGAGATTGCAACTTAGGCAAAAAACAACAGAGTAGCTGGGACTTTATGTATGGGAAGTGTTTGGAATGTGCTGAGCAGGGTGAGGTGAGGTGAGATTAAATAAGTACAGATGCTTCATGTCTGCAAATAATTCAAGAAAGTTTCTTGACATATTTGAAATCGAGTGAGATATATTGAAATCCACAAAAAAAAGTAGAGCATTTAAGTGCAGAGTGAGTTTGAGAAGGGGCTTGCAAACACTTAAATGGGACAATGTAAATTGAATGTCTTTAAATGGAAGTAACGATAGTTGAAAGCGCTTGCTGCAGTGTCTGTGCAAGTAATAACACTTATTATTTATAAGAGTCTGAAGCACTTGGCATTTTGGAAGTGGTGGTAGAGATGAAAACAAATGGAGACTGGAGACATTCAGATTTATTGAACTGAAGGAGACATGATCAATTAAGCATTATATTTTATATGATAGAAAGTATACAGTTTAACTAAAAAAAGTGAGCAAAATTGATCTATTGTTTGTAAGGCAACAAAAAGGCCATATTATTTTTACATTATTTAACAACATAGTAGCCAGAAAATGGGCTGAAAATTTAATAAAATTCATACTGAAATATTTTCTCTTGAATGCTACTGTTTGGAACTCAGAAGAACCCCAAGGCATATTAGTATGGAATCTTTGCAGAGTATGTTCCTTATATCACTGGTTTGCTGTTGTTGGTATATAGGAAAGAAGCACTTAGTAGTTCACATGGATGTATAACACAAAAATTCATTATTTACATTACAAAAATAATTTTTAGTTTTTAAAAAACTATTGATTTGTATAAAAATCACCTGCACAAATGTTGAATGTGAAACTAGAGGGATATGAGTTTAAACAATTCCTTATTTTGTTGTAGGAGTAACAGCAATCGAACCAAAGGAGAAACTGAACAAGACTAGTAAGCACTTTTGAAAGTGAGTGTCAGGCTTGCTTTTTGATTAAGATCTGTTATTAATTTTTGAAAGTAAATGGTAAACAGTATGATTAATTTGTGTATGTTTTTTAATAGGCATAAAGGCAATTTAACAAAGAATCTTATTGCACAAGAACTGTGGCAAGGGTAACACTAAAGGGCATTGGCCGGGAAGCCAAATTTAGAAGAAATACAAAATCATACATTCCCCATAATGCAAAGCATCATGAGCTGTATATGCAAATCACCACAAAATATTATGCTGGTTCAACTATAAGCAGAAATGCATGGTGTCAAAAAGCCTCTCACACAGTCTGCAAAGGGTGACAACAGATTTTTTTTTTTAATTTTAGTCTTTGGTAGCCAGGTTAGGCCCACTAGGCACAAGTGCCTGTTTTCAGGGGTGACCTGGGAGCACAGATGACACAGACACGTGTTTCATCCTAACAGGACTCATCAGTATACCTTGTCTGTATGACACCCCAGTGGAACGAAACAGCTACCCTAAGTTGGTCTATCAGGGCAGTATTGTGGCGAGCCGAATAAAAACAAAAAGCAAGACACGTGTCTGTGTCATCTGTTGACACCCTTTGCAGACTGTGTAAAGGGCTTTTTGGTACCATGCATTTCTGCTTTAACTTGAACCAGCGTAATATTTTGTGGTGATTTGCATATACAGCTCATCAAGCTTTGCATTATGGGGGTATGTGTGATTTTGTATATCTTATAAAGGCAATTCTTCTGATGAAGCCTGGTAATCAGGTGAAATGTTGAGAATTGAAGCCATGTGAATATAATAAAAAGAATTCACATCACTCATCAAACAATTCATGTCTATTTTCATTGTTTGCACCCCCACTTCCTTCCTGTTGAGAGACTTGGTCTTACAAGACATACGGGGGAAGCAGTGACCTAAACAAGTTCATTTCCAGTGGAACTTCTGGGAATTTATTCCAGGACCTGCTTTCCTTGTTACTTTTGGTGCAAAATATGTGAGATGCACTACAGCCATGGAGGTTGAAGAAGAAAAGGGCTAAACGTTTTACAGAAAGCTCTAATGAGCTGGGAAATTTAACAGATGCATAATTAACTAACCACTTGGATTTTTTTTTCATTTTGACAAGTGTTACTGCACTTTCTAGATAGTGTGATTATATTGTTTTAAAAATACATACTTGAGGAAAATGGATGCATTTTGTGACATACAGTAGGTGGGAGTGTGAGCTCCAGATATAATGTCACAACATTTTCAGATGCAGAGAAAGAAACATTACTGTGGCAAATCAAGGGAGATAGAGACTTATCAACCACACTACTTGATAATACAAAATTAATGGCACAGAAGGTAGAGCATCAACACTTTAGAGACTGCAGACTTGAATGACATGCTTTGACCTTAGGCCAATACCTGGCACATCAAAAAATACCAAGAATATTAAGAGTATACATTGAGCATAACATAGGAATCAAGTCAGCCAAGCTTGCCATAAATGAGATGGAATAAGGACTAGATGCTCAGTAGACTTTATGTACGCACTAATAGAGGCAATTATAGAAGAAAGGAGCCAAACTGCTGAGACTTTGAACCTTAAAGCGAAAATTAAAATTTGAAGAATTCAACAACACAGAACAGATTAAGAAAATAACTAAAGGAGTATGAGAATAATTTAAAACAACAAAAGAACAAACAATTTAATAGAGACACAAATGATTACAGAGAAAATAAAGTGTATACCCGCAGTAAATATACACCTAGGCAAAATCGCAATCACCCATATAGACCACCAGAAAGTGGCTCAGATAGTGACAGCAGTTATAATACAGTAAGTGGCAAACCACCATAGAGCTACAGACAGGAATAGAGATGTTGCAAAATAAAATTTTGCCATTGAAATCGATGCAAAATTGGAAATTTTGCCACACTAAATGTTTTGTGAAATTGCAAAATTTCACCTGCAATTTCATTCCCCGGAAATGAGCATCTCCTTGGTTTCTAGTGGTTCCCCAGCCTCTCACCAGGCCAAATTTAGAAAAAAAATAATTCTCTCTGGTCTCCAGTGGTCCACTGTGGCCGATCACTGGCTGAAATTGAATAAAGCCCCCAGAGTTACCCTCATGTCTCAACTCCTTGTGTAAAAAAAATAAAATAAAATAAATAAAATCCCCAACTCCCTGGTGTCTAGTGGACCCCACCCTGTCATCAGATAGAACCCACCCTGCTCCCCTCCAGTACCCCAATCTGGTCACCAGCACAGCCTTCCTCTCACCTCCTTGGCCAACAGCCCAATTGAGCACTGCAATGAATGAAGCATGCACTCATTTATTGACAGATTCAGACAGCCAGCATTCTCACTACAGTCCAATAGTATTGAGAGTGCTGGCTGTCTGAATAAAATGAATGAGCACATGCTTATATGAGCACACGCTCATTTTTTGAAGTGCTCAGTCAGTCTGCCAGCCATAGAGGTGAGTGGAGGGCTGTGCCAGTGGCTAGATTGGGGTACTGGGGGGAGTGGGGTAGGCCCTATCTGATGATAGGGTGGAGGTCCACTAGACACCATTAAGAATTCATTTAATTTGGGCTGGTGACCGACTGGGGGGGTCCATTAGTAGTGGTGAAATTGCAGAATTTGAATGAGCAAAATTTCACATTTCACCCCTTGAAATATTTCACAAAATGTGTGAGATTTCCGTGAAATTTTTCAATTTTGCATACCACTAGACAAGAACAGGCCATAGGCAGGGAGTGTTTTTCCAGACAGAAGGAGGAGGAGGGGAAACAGGAGCCACCCAACCCTTCACATATGAGAAGCCCATTGGATCAGAGAGGACCCAAGTATAGAACCAGGGCAAGGGACATGATAGATGAGGATGCAGAGCAGGGAATGGAAGGTAGATGGCAGTGGTCAAGCAGAAGAATGGGCGAAACCTGACCTGAACAGAGGCTCTACCAGAGCTAATACCAATATTCAACTTAAGTAGAAGGAAATTACCAGAAGTGGAGACGAATGTGTTGTGTAGAGGTTTATCTTTTGCACCAACCACCACAGTAAATACATTTGAACTTGAATGTGATTTGCAGCAGGTTTTTTTTTAGAAATCTTAGATTAAAATCACACTTTAGAGATCAGCAACAAACTGACACCTATAAAAGAGAAATTAAACAAGCTTTAAATATCAAATCTACATACAACCCTCTGACAGGAGTAAACCTAGCCATTGAGACATATGCAGAAATAGTGAGATCAGAGATTCAATCACTTTTCAAAACAGAACAGGACAAAAGACCACCAAGAGACAATCATAGCCAACAAGAGAGAAGGGTCTTAAATGAGTTAAAAGCAGATGAAAATATCATAGTCAAGCCCACAGACCAGGGTGGAGGGATATTCATTTTAGACTATCCACTTTACAAGAATATGTGTTTGAGACTTCTTGAGAATTGAAGTAACTACACTAGACTGGAATCAGTTCGCACAGTGACCCTTAAAAGAGACTTGAACATGCTCATAGAAGAATTCTTAGTAATAGACTCAAGGAATGGGAAGGGGAGTCTCTGATTCAGAAGTTTCCCAGCATTCCAATTTTTTATACAACACCCAAAATACATAAAGATATCCTAAACCTTCCAGGACGTCCAGTCATCTCAGGCATTGGTAGCTTATTTGAACCTGTTTCCAATCACATTAATTATCATTTGCAATCACTGATTGAGGGAATTCCTACATATATTAGGGACACAGCACATTTTATTAACATTATATAGGATCTAGGTTTGAGCACCCAAGAGAAGGAAATTACTATTTTATTTACTCTAGATGTGTCATAATTATACATATCAATATATCATGAGGAAGGAGTGGTAGCAATGGGAAACTGCTGGACACCAGGGAACTCCACTGTCATCCCAAAACTAGTACACTGCAGACATTAGCAGAATGTATCCTTACAAAAACTTCCTAAATTAAAAAAAATAATTATGAACAAAGTTGTGGCATAGCCATGGGGTCTACCATAACCCCAGGCTATGCTAATGCTTATATGCATGAATATGAAAATGAGTTTATAATGAATACAAATAATAATCCATACCTTTGAACACATGTAACTGTATAAGAGATTCATTGATGGTCTCTTTTTGTTATGGACAGGAACCTTAGAACAACTACATGAATTTTATGGATATTTGAATACATGTACACATCACATAAAATGTACTATGATGTTTAGCAGAGAAAGTTTGCCATACTTGGATGTAGTGGTAACATTTGGCAGAACAGGTTTAATCACCACTTTATATAGAAAAACAACAGTGAGGAACACAATACTTCATGCGAATAGCTTTCACTCAGAGAATCTGATCAAAATCATTACTTATTCCCAGTGTTTATGCATATGCAGAAACTGCACAATAGATGATGACTTTAGGAGAGAGATAGATGGGGCAAAATCAAGATTTCAATGGCGAGGATACAGAAGAATACATTAACAGGATCTGAGAGATGCATACAGGGCACCACACAAGCCCAAGCATTAAATGGCACTCAAAGTACAGATTTACAACCGGGGCTGTTTTTTTTTTTTTCTGTAAAACATAATCATAAAATAAATTCCATTAGAAATACTATAAGGAAGCACTGGGACATAGTGTGTGCTTATCCACTGAATCAGAATGTATTTCATTGCTCCCCATTAGTAGCTGTTAAAAAAAGTACAGACACTGAAGGATAGACTGGTGACTACAGATCACCCACAGGGCAAGGGAGAACAGAGCTAACAGTTGTTATTAGGACCCCTATGCCCTGATATGGTCCTGTGTGGATGGTACTCTGTTTCTGGACATACAAGCAAAAAATAAAAGACACATAAAAACCCATATACAAATACAGAATATCAGAAAAAACAAGTTGTCACTTGTAATACCATAGGGGTAGTATATATTTTGCAGTGTCCCTGCAATAAGTTGTACGTAGGAAAGGCCACACATTTATTAAAGCAGAGAATTCAAGAACACAAATCAAATATTTGAAATAAAATACCCACTCCTGTGTCTGAGCACTTCATGGCAGCAGGACACATGGTGGCTTCCCTTAGGTTCTAGGTTTTAGAGGTAGTCACACCACTGGAGAGATGGAGATTTTAATAAATTAGTGGAAAACATAGAAACAAGATGGATTTACAAAATGTAGGTCTTAAACCCAAATATTGGCTAAAACAAAGATATTAACTGGAACAGTTGTAGCTAGACATAATATATGTCTGATACAAGAAATAGGGATTTGTGTTGGTCTAATAACTCTGATTGACTTTGATTTCAATGTATTATAATTGAGGCTCAGAATATATGTGTTTGAGGTTGGGAGTCACTGTCCACCTATTGTCTGACTTTCACGGTTCAATTAATATCTATATAAGTATGTTTACATTTAGGGAATGTTAGCACTCCCCCTCACCACCAATTTTAGGATTGGATGGTGGAGGTTAGGGCATGTGTTCTGCTTCATACATCCTTTATAAATTTTAGCTCTGATGTGTTTTTGTAACTCCAGAACAGTATAGAAATGTGTAAAAACAGCACCATTGGCATTGATGTGCAATAAAACCTGCATTTATTTTAAGCAGCCAAAATTAAAAGAATTGATAACAACATATATGCCCTGATTATAGGAATTGGGCTCTAACATGAATGGCTGGAGAAAGCTTTAATACATCAAAAACATGAATTGTAAAATAATTTCCATGTCTCCACTGGTCCCATAAGTTTTCTGTCTATTGCTATATAATGATCTCCTAACCCTTTTCCCTCCTTTTTTAGCTTAAACATCAGTATTATGATTTGGTAACTAAGATGCAGTTATTGGTACTCTATAACTCAGGGTTTGAACCAGGTTACAAATGGATTTTTTTCCAAAAAGTATGCACACGAGGTGCTCCCTTAAGTCACACTGTCGGACCAGTGTAAGGAACCACACTCCACTGCAAAGCAGATTCACAACACCCAAAGGAACACCTTAAGAAACCTTCAGGCATGCTCAATAAGAAAGGCTAGTCCCATTTAAGTTGCATAGCATATTAGGGCAGTGACACTCCAATGACCAACTGAATTTGAAAATAAAATTCAAAGGCGGTCTCTCATATAGGGCAATTAGTCTTGACTTTCTGAAGGGAAAGAACAGCACACATGAATGGTATGGATTTAAATCCCATTTCATCTCTAACAAAGTAGTACAGATTGCAACTTAAGCAAAAAACAACAGAGTAGCTGACTTTATAGATGGGAAAAGTCTGGAATGTGCTGAACAGGGTGAGGTGAGATTAAATAAGTACAGACGCTTCATGTCTGATTGCAAATCATTCCCAAAGGTTTTTTGATATATTTGAAATGGGGTGAGGTATATTGAAATCCACAAAAGAGTAGAATGTTTTAGTGTATAGTGAGTTTGAGAAGGGACTTGCAAACATTTAAATGGGATGGTGTAAACTGAATGGCCCAGATATTCAAACTGCTCCCAAAATGTGCGCAACAGCAGGAGCAAGCACAATTCAATTGCGCATATGCGCAACAGACGCGATATTCAAACATGAAGCAGAACAAATTGCGCAAGCAGCCAACGTCTGAATATTGCACAAACTGCACTATAGCGCAACCCAGGAAGGGAAGCTGAGCAGAAAGGCGTGCTCATAGCGAACAAGGGCAGCACAGCTGAGCAGTCCAGAGGTGCCATAGCGCAGAGCCCCCAGCAGAACAATGGAACTGCACAACCAGGAGGCAGGCTGGGGCCCACCGCCAGCCATGCCACACATGGGCACAAGAACACACTGCAGAACCAATAAGACACCTGCACACCCCAAGCACAGCATCACTGGGGGTGGGATGGATGATCTACTGGCCCATGGGGACAAGCCAACAAAGCACAGCAGGGCCATGACGCCACAGCACAACCACTGGCAGGCTGAGACTGCCACACACAGGGGGTTGACAACCACAGTGCACATCAGCCCCCCGGACGCACAGCACACCCTGCACCGTGACCCCAAGACACCACCCATGTGCTTTGACTGGCACTGCAGGAAACACCATGCATCCTCCGCACACGCCAACCTGTGTAGCAGAGAAGCATACAAGCCAGACCCACCCCAGCACCCAGCAGTGAGTGGCAGCAGATGGCAAGACCAACAGAAAGTCACTGCCACACTGGAGACACCTCCCCATGCACACACACGCGCACACACACACACACATACCCAGGACCATACCACACCACCCCAGATGGCATGCACACCACTGCAACTGAGCAACCATAGCCAGCTGCAAATCAGAGACCAACACAGTATTCATATCAAAATATAAATGTATTAGAAAAATGTAAATTACAAAATCAACAACAACATAACTATTTACAAGAGGGGGGTAGGGGTACAAGGTAGGGATGGGCAAGGTGTAGGGATGAGCAACTTGGAGAGGGAAGGCAAGGTGGGAGGGATGGGTGAAGTGGGAAGGGAATCTGGCCCAAGGCCCAGCAGGCTGGTCCTCTTCCGCCTGGTGTCAATATGTCTGGCCGCAGCCCTCCGGGAGGCCATGGCGCTGATGTTGGTGAGGATGGTCCTGTTGTCCATGGACACCTGCGAGCTGCTGCAGTGCCCGCCCATCCTCCAGAGCACAATGAGGCCCTAGGAAAATGGAAACACAGTCAATGGCTGTGACTGACCACAACCCTGAACACCACCCAACCTGCAAGCCATATAGCCCAATGTCCCGCACCTGTGATGGTATGCACCACACAGTGAACATGCACATGGCCAGCCCAACCAGGCGGCACCAGCTATGTGCACCACTGCACACACACACTGCCCATGTCCATCACAGCACAAACAAGGCTGTCAAGTGACGTGGAAATGTGGTGCGATGCCAGTTCCACAGCCATGTGCCCAGTGCATGCATGGACCACCAGTGATGCACACACAGACATGCAGTGACACTGGACAGTGATGAATGTTGCCTGTGTCATGCATGGTTGTGTTGTGCATGGCTGGTGGTCATGCCCACCCCCTCTAGCATGCAATAGCATCCATGATGTAATGATACTCACACTCGGCAAGCAGCTGTGGCTGCTGCTGCTGCTGTGGCCCACCCCTCGCAGCACCACCGACTGCCACCGGGGACCTGCCACGGCCCTCCTTACACCGTGCCTGCATCCTCTCTGCCCGGCCTGTGGGAGACAAATGTTGAGAAAAACATCAGTGTGACTCCAAAGCAGACTGCCCCCTGCCCCAGTGAGAGTGCCTGCCCACACAGCCAGACCCATGCATCTCACACCTGCACACACTGACACAGCCAACCATGTCAGAGCCATCACCCATGCACAGCCACCAATATACACTCACACCCCAACAGAGAATACAGGTGCATAGATGGTACACCAACCTGGCCTAGGCACCACGCCCCTCCTGGCACGTGACCGTAGCAGCTCATGCAGGTCAGGCTCCCTCCTGCGGAGGTCACTGTACCTGTGCTGGCACTGCTCAGCAGACTGGCGCCACCCAGTGACCCCCACCAGGTCATTGGCCACTTGCAGCCAGACCTGGGTTCTAGCCATGGTGAGGGGCTCCTCACCATACAGTGCCCCATATTGGGGCTCTACCAGGGCCACCAGGTTGGCTACCTCCACCGGGCTCCATTGCACTTCCCTCCTGCGTGCCATGCTTCCAAGTTTACAGCAGGCAATATGGCGCCCCACAGTGCGGCAACCCCACGTGGAAATGTTACGCAATAGACCACCATAAGTTCCAATCGCGCTGTTCGTACAGTGCCGTTGGTCCACATAGTGCTGTCACCAGACAGCGCAATAGGGCCGTACACATGGCAGCCGAACAGCGCCAGGGGGCAAAGGTTGGACACCAGGTCAGGGTCTTTGACGCATACACACAGCGCCATCTGACGCCTATGCATCCGCGCCGACCGACCACCCGCGGACAGTGCCACAGTGGACTATTGCACAGTAGTGCCACAGTGCCATATAGTGCCCAGTGCTGTAGCGCCACTGGCACAATGGTGGCCATGGCCTGAATTGCCGATCGCGCACAGCACATCATCAGCGCAGCAGACACCTGCGTAAGATACCTGGGCATGCGCAATGCAGTGTACCGCACAGTCACAGATCTGCGCTATTGGCTCAGTCGGCTGAACCGTATTGCGAAAAGAGCAATGGCGCGATATTCAGCCGACACATGCAAATCATCTAAACAGCCATTCAAAGGCGCAGTGGCGTGATCTGCATCTCATTACAGTTGTTCCACTCCTCATTTGCATGCATTGTGCTATAAAAGTGTGACAGTGGGCTGCGCTGGCCAGATTCGGTTACTGCAGGTGAGAGGTGAGTTGCATGCTGTGGGATGTTCTGGACAATGGGCATGGGATAACGCTGTAGACTGCACAGTGACAGGTGTCCACTTCCACCCATACAGAGCACCATGACCGAGCAGAGCCAAGGTGAGGGTGAGGATGGTGGGCGAAGGAGGAGGAGGCCCAACTTCACCATGTCAGAGACTGAGGCCCTCTTCCAGGTCTACCTGGAGGAGGAGGAGGCACTACTGAGTGGATGGCGGGGCACCCCTCTGGCCCGTGCAGCTGCATGGGAGGGGGTAGCCTGGGCAGTGAACCTGCACGGAAGCCACCAGCGCTCCGTGCAGGAATGCAAAAAGAAGATTGGGACAGACCGCAGGAGGGTGAAGGAGAAGGTGGCAGCCCTCAGGGTGGCACGTGCTGGCACTGGCAGGGGCCAGCCAGCGGTGGTGGAGCTGACCCCGGCTGAGGACTGACTGGCTGCATCAATGCAGTGCAGTGCTATTGAGGGCGTACCAGGAGGTGGATTCCAGACAGGTGGAAGCCCATCACTGCATGGTATGACATGGTGGTGGTGTTGGGGGGGGGAGGTTGTTCACATGCACTCACATGTCCTCTCTTTTGGTTACAGATCCTGTTCATCTTCAGGGGATGGTGGTGGTGGGTCCAGGCAGTGAGGATGACCTGCTGGACATGGAGGAGGGTCCATCCACCTCTGTCACCAGCCAGCATGCACTGCACCAGCATGCACGCTGGGCTGCCAACTCTGTGTCGGTGATTCGGTGGGGTGCACAGCCTGTGTCTCAGCAGTCTGGCATGCAAGCATGCCAGCACGCTCTGACTGTGGCTGTAGCTCGTACCTGCACCATTGATGATGCAAGGACTGCAATGGGCAGTGATATGTGTGTGTCTCATGACGGACACACAGCAGGCCAGCATGTGCCCCTGGCCTTGCTTGTTCTGACTTGCATGCCAGCATGTCGGCACAGTCCCAGGCTGTGCCTGTCAGCACCGGTGGGGCAGCACCGGTGGCTGTGCAGGTGTCTGGCACTGTTGCGGCCCCAGCGGTGGAATGAGTAGTCCCTGGGGCACAGCAGTTGGAAGGGCAGCAGCAGCAGCAGTCACCCACCAGGTCTGGGGGTGCAGTGTCCAGTGGTGGCACATGCCCGCCACCCTTTGATATGCCCATTCCTGGTCCTGGCAAACAGCACCCACCCTCAAGGGGTGTTGTGCATCAGGACCTTCCACACCCTGGGGGACAGGATGCCATTGTGGCAGAGTACCCATTGGACGAGGACACCTGCCTGCTGTGGGAATCAGTACAGCAGCAAAGGCGGGTTGCAACATCTGTGGAGGCACTGTGTGCGGCTGTGGAGCGGCACAGCAGGGAGTGTGCTCTGGACTGTGCAGAGATGGTCCGTATGCGGATGGATGTGACCGCCGCCATTGACAGGCAGACCCAGGCATTGGTCACTGTCGTGGCTGCATTGGGCACACACGCAGGTGCTCCTGTACTGCGCACCCCACACAGTACGCTCTCCACTCCCCATTACCGGCATCATGCGACCCCAGGCCTGTCAATGCCAGATTCTGCTGTGGGCATCCCAAGCACCTCTGGTGCAGGTATGTTTGGTATCCTACAGACCCCAGTGAGGACAAGGTCGCGATCGCGCAGTGGGACCCCTTGTGGTCCATCGGTGCCACCCCATGTGGCCCCTGCTCAGCCTGCCAGTGCTGTTGGGTCATGGTGAGGCCACCCACGCATCTGCGGTGGCCGTGGAATGGTGCAACAGGACTGACCTGTCTCCCAGTGCGGGCCCTGTCTGCTGCTGCCCTGTGTGCACTGTGCGTCATGGTGGGCAGTGCACTGGTGGGTGCCCTGCCCATCACGTTGACATACGGACCACCTGCACACCATCCTGACTGCTGTCCATAGGTGCGTGTGCATGATGATTCCTGCATTGTACTGTACACCAAGGTGCAAGGGTGCCCAGCATCTGACACACGTGCTTGGACAGTACATGTGGTGGGTGTGGTCTGTGGATCTGTGTGTTTGCCATGTCTGTTCCTGCTCTGCTGTCCACCTGCCCATGTACGCTTTGTGCCTGGTGTGTTTGTGTGTGTGTGTGTGTGTGTCCATATGACTGTTCACCCCTCCCTGATGGTGTGTTTGTGTGCCTTCCACCCTCCTTGCCGTCATGCATCCCTGGTGTGTTACTCTGTGTGCCTGTGGGTTGCGCCAGGACAGTGTTGTTTGCACATGGCCCCTTGACTTACCTGTGTTGTGCATAATGCTCCTCCGTGATGGTGTCCCGGTGCAGCTGGGCCTGCCAGATCAGTCGGGGGTCCTGCCGTCCAAGAGGGGCTGCACCTCACCATCAACACCGGTGCCGCTGGTGTCCCCATCGCTGTCCCCCTCTTCAACCTGTATGACTATCCCACAGTCATTGGCCATGTTGTGCAGGATACAACAGGCCAGGAATATCCCACAAGCCTTTGAGGGGCTGTACTGTAGGGCACTGCCGGAGGTGTCTAGGCATCAGAAGCATGCCTTGAGCATCCCAAACACCCGCTCAATGATGTTGCGTGTGGTGGCATGTGCCTCATTATAGCGTTGATGCGATGGGGTCATGAGGCGCCAGTATGGTGTGAGCAGCCAGGGACAGAGTGGGTATCCGCTGTCACCTGTGTGGAGAAAGTGCAGATCAGTCTCATGTTCAGGTCCATATTGCCCATATCCCTGTGTGCCACTACCATGGCACCTGTGGCATTCCCACCCTTGCCCCGAGTTTGCATTCCCTACATGTGTACTCACCCACTAGATGGCCTGTGGGGATGTCCCCACTCTCGAATCAATGGCACAGTGCGGACTGATGCCATATGAAGGCATCATGTGCTCCACCAGGTGTGTGGCACAGACATTGATTATACGCCCAGTGGCATCACACACCACCCGGCAGTTGACACTGGGGAAGCCCTTCCAATTCATATAGGCGGCCCCATCGGGGCCAGGTGGTGTGTGAATGGCCACATGGGTGCAGTCTATGGTCCCTAGCATGCCAGGCATACGTGCTACCCTGTGGAACACCTGCATGTTTGCTGTACACTCTGCCACGGTGCTGGGGAAATGGATGTGCTCTGCAGCATGTGGCAGCAGTGCTGAGGAATTGGGTGAGGATGCGTGATGTGGCCGACTGTGTGATGCCTGTGGTGTCCCCTGTTGGCCTCTGGAAGGTGCCCGTGGCAAGCAGGCACATGCAGGCTGTCACCTTGGTCTCCACTGACAGAGCATGGCTCCGGCGTGAGAGTGCCTGCATCACATTACTGCACAGCTCACAGAGCCGCCTCAGTATTGCCCTGTTCAGGCGGTACCAGCCCACGATCTCTACATCTGTGTACAACTCAAAGCTGATGCGGGCACGGTACTGCCTGTTGGGGGCGTACTGCCGACGGGCCCCTCCACGGCCATGTCCCCCTGCACCTTGCATTCTCACCCACCTCATTACAGCTTCCATGTGGAAGCTGGCACTGTCCATCTCCCTGGCTTGTGCCCCCTTGGCTGATGTTGCTCTGTTACACCCGCTGTCCTGACTGCTACTTCCACTGCACCGGGCACCCCGCCGCTGGCCTCTGCAGCCTATGGCCCACACTGCTTCCCTTGCCTGCCCTGGCCTGTCACTGTCTGTCTTTCTCTCTCTCTCTTCCCCACTTGGCATCCCTGTGGTGTTCTTGCGCCGCTTCCTTGAGCCTTTTTATTTTGGCTCATTTCCGCTGGGGCGCAACTTCCGGCTGGTCGGCTGTTGCGCTTGCGCAAGTCTTTAGATGTCGCATTGCACTCTTTATGCATGGATCCATCCCTTGACTGCGCATGCCGTTACTTGCATTGGCGCTGTTGCTCAGCATGTTTTTGGCGGCGCAACTGCCTCCTGCTGAATATCGCAGAATGGCGCACTTTTGGACTTGCGCAAGCGCAACCCTATTGCGCATGGCGCAACCCTTTTGAATATCCCACCCTATGTCTTTAAATGGAAGTAACAATAGTTGAAAGCGCTTCCTGCAGTATCAGTGCAAGTAATAAAATGTATTTTTTATAAGAGTTTGAAGCACTTGTTATTTTGTTAGTTGTGGTAGAGATGAAAAGAAATGAAGACTGGAGACATTCAGATATACTGAACTTAAGGAGAAATGAACAATTGAGCATTATATTTGATATGATAAAAAGTATAAAATTTAAGTATAAAAATGAGCAAAGTGGATCTATTGTTTGTAAGGCAACGAAAAGGTTGTATTAATTTTACATTATTTAACTGCATAGAAGCCAGAAAAGGGGCTGAAAATGTGATAACATTCATATCAAAATATGTATTTCTCAAATACAAGTGTTTAGAACCCAGAAGAAAAAAAAGAGGTACATTAGTATGGAATCTTTGGAGTGTGTCTTCCTTATATCACTGGTTTGATAGTATTGCTATATAGGAAAGAAGAACTTAATAGTTCACATGGATGTATACCAGGAAAATTTGTTATTTACATTAAAAAAATAAATTTTGTTTAAAGAAAACTATCGATTTGTATACAAATCACTGGTATAAATGATGAATGTGAAACTAGAGAGATATGAGTTAAAACATTTTTATTTTGTTGTAGGATTAAAAACTATGGAACCAAAGGAGAAATTGAACAAGACTAGTACGCACTTTTGAAAGTGAGTGTCAGGCTTGCTTTTTGATTAAGATCTGTTATTAATTTTTGAAAGTAGACGGTAGAAAGTAGGATTCATTTGTGCATGTTTTTTAATAGGCATAAAGGCAATTCTCCTGATGAAGCGTTATAATCAGGTGAAACGTTGAGAATTGAAGTCATGTGAATTTAATAAAAAGAACTGACAACACTCATCGAAGAATTTCTATTTTCATTGTTTGCACCTTCCACCCCTTCCTGTTGAGAGACTTGGTCTTACAAGACACAAGGGGAGGTAGCATCTTAACAAGTTTATTTCCTGTGGAATTTCTGGGAATTTATTCCAGGACCTGCTTTCCTAGAAGTGAAAATAAAGTATGTTCTTTTAAAAGAAATGGGTGAATGTAACCCTTCATGAGCCAAAAAGCACTGCACAAAAAGTTTTGCATGGGACATCTAACTTTTTCCCATAGAAAATAATGGAAAAAATTAATTTTAAATAACTTTTGAATGGATTACTGTTTTTGGAATAAACATTAAAAGGCACTTCTGTAGCACTACGGCAGTCTTCCCTGAAAGTTTCAAATCAATTCATAGAGCCATTTCTCAGACATTTGTGACAAAAAAATGGCAAAAATTTGGGAATGTTTGTATTTTTAATGCTTAATAACTTTTGAAGCTTTCCACCAATTAATACGAAATATGGCAAGTCAGCAGACCTACCCTATGCATGTCTTCATGCCAAATGTCATGCACATCTGTTGAATGGTTCAAAAGTTATTAAGGTTCACAATTTTGAGATTGACAATAAACTGCCCTTGCACCCTAACTATACTGGTGCTACCGCACCAGTATATATATATATGTATATTATAGTGGCACGGTAATGCCACTATAGTTAGGGTTAAGTACCTCATTTAAGGTTAAATCTGAAATTTCACAGCTTAGTAACTTTACTACCATATGATGGATTTGCCTCAAATTTGGAATCTAAAACCTTCAGGGAACATGCAGCCAAGGTCCCCGATGTGCCTTTCGAAGATTTCATGAAAAAATATTAAATGGTTCAAAAGTTATTCAAAAAACAAGTTTCCCATTATAGTCAATGGGAAAAGTTAACAAAATATGCGAAAGTGTCACAAATGCAGTTTTTAGTGTTGCAAATGACCCTTGTAGTGTTGCAAATTAGACATCTTGTTTTCAGTTGATGGTCACAGAAATGCTTGGCATTTAAATTTGGGACCCTCTAGGGACACCTAGTCGAGCCCTGAGGATGCTGGCCATGTCTTTGGGGGGGGGGGTTAAACACCCCAGAAATATGTTTTTTAAATTTTTGAAAAAAGAAGTGTTGCATATGCAACACTTTCATGATTTCATTTGCGAAAGTGTCGAGATTTGCGACACTACTTTGCGACACTATAGCCAAAACAATAGGAAATCTGTGCCACCCTGCTGCAAAAGAACGGTTTGGTCTTTTGTGCTGAAATTTGAAGGGAAAATAGCCAAGATCCAACATATGTGCCTTTTGTTGATTTGGTGACAAAATATTAGAGGGCTGCAAAGTTACAGCACTCAGAAATTGACCATTTTTCACATGAGCTAACATTATGGCATCCGCCACACCTTTCGGGGCTCGTATCTCAAAAACGCTTCAAGATACTGACT
Source organism: Neoceratodus forsteri (assembly GCA_016271365.2). Taxonomy (NCBI): domain Eukaryota; kingdom Metazoa; phylum Chordata; order Ceratodontiformes; family Ceratodontidae; genus Neoceratodus; species Neoceratodus forsteri. The sequence goes on from CM057449.1 coordinate 1,609,414,149, forward strand.
TTTCGTTGGAAAAATGCTTAGTCCTCCACTAGGGGGATAAGTGCAAAACTAGCCTGGAAAGTCATAAATAATATGAGATTTTAATTTTTTTTCCACGTTATACAGTTCCTGAGATATAAGGAATTTAGTATTCCAAGTGCTCATTTTCTGCTCCAAGGGCCATTATTATGCATACATTCTTTGTATTCATTGTGTTTCTGAATGCACCTGCTTGGGTAACAAAAGGGTGTGCATTTGCGTTACTGTTACAGTTATCATTTCTGCTTGCATTTCCATAACTGTTTGCATTAGCTTTTCCATTTACGTCACCCTGTGTGTTACCCTTTGGATTTGCATTTGTGCTTGCATTTGCATTTACTGTTACCCTTTGCATTTCTGTTATTGTTTTGCTTGCATTTACTTTTGCATCACCATGTGCGTTACCATTTGCATTTGCATATGTGCTTGTGTTTGCATTTCTGTTTGCATTTGTGCTTCCTTTAGTGTCATCGTTGGTGTTACTGTAAGCATTTGCATTTCCAATTGTGTTACTGTGACCTGTGCATTACCATTTACATTTGCGCTTGCATTTGCGTTTCCGTTTGCATTAGTGTTTCCTTTGGCATCATCGTTGGTGTTACCGTAAGCATTTGCATTTCCAATTGCATTACCATTTGTGTTTACTTTGGCATCATCATTGGTGTTACCATAACCGTTTGCATTTCCAATTGCTTTACCATTACCATTTGCGTGTTCATTACCGGTTGCATTTGCCTTTCTGTTGGCCATAGCGTTTGCACTTTCAGTAGCGTTTAAGTTGTTGAGTGCATTACTGTTTCCATCTGCATCGCCATTGCCACTACCGTTTGCTTTTCTGTTTGTATTACTGTTATCGTTTTTGTTACCATTTGCATTTCTGGTGCTGTTATCATTTGCGTTACCATTTGCGTTGCCATTTCGGTTTTCATTTATGTTTGTACTTGCATTTCTCTTACAATTTGTGTTATCATTTCTGTTTGCATCACTGTGTGCATTACCATTTGTGCTTGCACTTGTGTTACCATTAATGTTACTATTTTCTTTTACCTCACTGTTTCCATCACCGTTTGCATTAACGTTACCATTTGTGTTTTTGCGTTTGTGTAGTGAAGTGCAAAACATTATGTTTCTATTTTTCTGCACTGTCTTCCATGAAGCATAGCGCAGCCAGTGTGTGGTTGATTGGTCTGAAACATGGCACATAGAAGGACTTTTCTTCAAGGAACATGCCAGTTTTTGTTTGGTGAAAAACTGTTGTTTCTTTCCAGAGTTAATGCCATTTGAAGTTGCCCCACTTCGCAGGTACTGATTTTTCAGCTGCCAGTTCTGCCATTTTAGTGCATTTTCAGCTGCGATGTCTGCCATTTTGTGGTGGAACACTTCTTAAAGGTGCAGAAACTTAAAAATGTAATATCTCTGGAATGTTGCTTTTTTTCACATGAATTATGTTGTTCACATGTTGGAAAAATAGTTTGCTACAGAGATACTGCATGATGCAGTTAACATTTTGCACATAGTGTTCTGCATGGTGTTACTGTCTTGAAATTTATAGCATAGTGGTATGGAGGTGACTTGCAGTGGTTTGGTGTGTAAAAGATTAACAGGTGCGGAATTATGCCACTCTGAAGAATGAAAATTTGGTTCATTACGCTTCAATAATGAACCACGGGTATGATTTGCCTGGAATGTAGAATGTAGAAAGTCTTATAACAGTTTTGACTGTGACAATTTTCAGGTCGCTAGCACCTACGGTTGCTGAATTGTTTGTGTTACGTTTTTTGCTCGTGTTGCTGTGCGACATATAGTTCTTGTGTAGCGAAGTGGAAAACATGTTATTCGTGGCACTTCTGCACAGTGTCATAGCACAGCCAGTGTGTTGTTGATTGATCTGAAACTTTCCACCTAGAAAGAAGTGTGTTCAAGGAATGAGCCAGTTTTTGTTGCTGAAAAAATGTTTCGTTCAAGAATTATTGCCTTTAGAAGTTGCCCCGCTTCCCAGGTACTGACTTTTTGGCCGCCAGTTCTGCCATTTTTCCACATTTTCAGCCACGATTTTCACTATTTTGTGGTGGAAGACTTCTTAAAGGCACAAAAACTTAAAAATTGAATATCTCTGGAACGGTTTGTCTTGTCACATGAAATTTGGAAGGTGTTGAGTGGATGTCCTGGAGATGTGAATTTTGCTGTTCACATTTTGGAAAAATAATTCGCTACTGAGATACTGCATGACACAGTTAAAGTTTTGTGCATAGCATTCTGCATGGTGCTAGTGGCTTAAAATTTATAGCATAAGTAGCTCTAGTGATATGGAGGTTCCTTGCAGTGGTTTGGTGTGTAAAACATTAACAGGTGTGCAATAATGCCACTCCAACGAATGCAAATCTGGTTCATTATGCTTCAATAACTTCTGAACTATGTGTCTGATTTACCTGGCATTTGGAATGTACAAAGATTTCTAATACAGCTTTGACTGTGACAATTGTCTGGTTGCTATCACTTACGGTTGCAGAACTGTGCATGTTACGTTGTTTGCTTGTGATGCTGTGTGACTGTTGAACAGATGTACATACAATTCTGGACACACAGTGTGCTATGGTACATGTCTTCTTTTAACAAGTTTTGGTTCTGTCAGATATATGATTCTTGTATAGTGAAGAGGAAAAAATTTTATTTGTCGCACTCTCGAGCAGTTTCATAGTGTAGCCAGTGTGTGGTTGATTGATCTGAAACTTGCCACGTAGAAAGACCTGTATTCAAGGAACATGATAAGTTTTTGTTTGGTGAAAGAATGCTTGTCCGTTCCAGAGTTATTGACAATTGAAGTTGCCACGCTTCACAGGTACTGATTTTTTGGCCACCAGTTCTGCCATTTTAGCACATTTTGAGCCGCGATTTCCGCCATTTTGAGGTGGAAGACTTCTTAAAGGTGCAGAAATGTAAAAATTGAATATTTCTGTAATGGTTTGGTCTTTTCACATGAAATTTGGAGGGTGTTGAATGGCTCTCCTGGGGATGTGAATAATCCTATTTGCATTTTGGAAACATTCTTCGCTGTAGAGATACTGCATGACACAGTTAATGTTTTGTGCATAGCATCCGGCATTGTGCTATTGGCTTGAAATTTATACTGTAGGTTGCCCTAGTGGTACAGAGGTGCCTTGCAGTGGTTTGGTGTGTAAAACATTTACAGGTGCAGAATTATGCCACTCTGATGAATGAAAAATTCGCTCATTATGTTTCAATAACTTCTGAACTGTGTGTCCGATTTGCCTGGAAGTTGGAATGTACAAAGATGTTTGATACAGCATCGAATGTGACAGTTTTTGTTTCACTGGCTGTTATGGTTGCTGAATTGTCCATGTAATATTTTTTGTTCGTGGTGCTGTGCGACCGTTGAATGGATGTACATACAATTCTGGACACACACAGTGTGCTATGGTACATGTCTACTTTTAACAATTTTTGGTTCCATTGGATATATGGTTCTTGTGTAGAGAAGTGGAAAAAAACATTATTTGGGGCACTCATGCACAATTTCATAGCACAGACAGTGTGTAGTTGATTGATCTGAAACTTGCCACATAGAAAGAAGTGTGTTCAAGGAACATGCCAGTTTTTGCTGCTGAAAAAATGTTGTTTCATTCCAGAGTTATTGCCTTTTGAAGTTGCCCTGCTTCCCAGGTACTGATTTTTCCACCGCTATTTCCTCCATTTTGTGGTGGAAGACTTCTTAAAGGTGCAGAAACTTACAAATTGAATATCTCTGGAATGTTTGGTCTTTTCACATGAAATTTGGAGGGTGTTGAGTAGATGTCCTGTGGATGTGAATAATACTGTTCACATGTTGGAAAAACAATTTGCTACTGAGATACTGTGTGACACAGTTAACATTTTGTGCATAGCTTTCTGCATTGTGCTAGTGGCTTGAAATTTTTATTGTAGGTAGCCCTAGTGATACAGAGGTGCCTTGCAGTGGTTTGGTGTGTAAAACATTAACAGGTGCAGAATTATGCCACTCCGACGAATGAAAACTTGGCTCATTATGCTTCAATAACTTCTGAACCGTGTGTCCAATTTGTCTGGCATTTGGAATGTACAAAGTTTAATAAAATTTTCAGGTCACTGGCTCTCATGGTTGCTGAATTGTGCATGTTATGTTGTTTGCTCATGGTGCTGTGCATCTGTTCAATGGATTACACACAAGTCTGGACACATGGTGTACTATGGTACATGTCTTCATTTACCAGTTTTCATTTTAGTCAGTCATACAGTTTTTGCACAGCAAAATGACCAAAATTCTCATGGTGGGAGTGTGGGGCCCGAAGGGCCTCGGGCTCCCACCACCACATTCTAGTCACTATTTATAGTGCACATTCTCAAAAAGAAGGAAAATTCATGCAAAAAAACCTCCATTTAAATGCATCATTTAGGGTTGTTCCACAGTGACAAAAGCAAGGAAATTCGGTGTTAGGGTTGAAAACCCTAACTGCGCATTCCCCCCCACTACCACCACCACACACACTCACACATACATGCAAGTAGGGGAAGGACCAAGGCAACACAAACAATCACAAACAACCAGCAGCAGGTAACAGGAATAACATACAACAATGTAAACCATAAAATCACACACCCATGATCCCATCAGGCTGTTGCATGGGGTCGTCACTGCTAACTCTGATCCCAGACATTCCACACACTGCAAAATACATATCACTATGGACAACTGGAAATCTTGGGTCACACACTGCCACCAACACATAACACTGACTACACATATGGTATTATGGGGTTCTCAAGATCCAAAACAGAATTTTGCACATTCCCTGAAATACTTTTGAAAATCACTTTTGCAAATGCGACAGTGTCATGCTATGCAGTTGCAACACTTTTGTGTTTGCAACAGTATTTTACAACATTATTTTGCATGCTTTTGCAAATGTGACAATGCGTATCTTCCGTTTGTGACACTTTCATGTTTGCCACAGTATTTTGCAACACTACTTTACATGCTTTCACAAATGCAACACTTTCATGTCTTCCATTTGCTACACTTTCGTGTTAGTGAAATTGTTTTGCAAAAGTATGCTCCTAATGACTGCACATCTTTGCCATCATCCTGCAAATAAACAGTTGGGTCCTTTGGGCTGAAATTTGCAGGGTGGCATGATCTGGTCCCACAGATGTGCCTTTCCCTGCTTTTGTGCTAAAATACTTAAGGATTACAAAGTTACATTGTTCCAACCTTGATCAATTTGCCATAGACTAACATTGTATTTCACTGTGTTGGTGTTGCCATTAGGGGGCATACCATGTTCCCACACCAAAACATGCTTGTTTCCATGGCTTGATTAGCTCCCACTGCATCATTCATGGACTCATGAACACCCCAACACAATCTAGCCAATCATTATATGCTGGGAGCAGGAAGACTATTCTATGATGAGCGTCTGCACTGTCTGAGGGTTTTGTATTGTTCAGGAAGTGTGCACTAACAGTTGATCAGTAATTTGAAGTCAAAAAAAGCTGGGCACAGCTATACATTTCCATGCATTTAGGTTATGTTAAGCGAGGAGGCATATAAAGCAACATCAATGAATTTTAGAGAATGTAAGCTATTATAAAATGTGTATTACTACCAGAAAATAATATGATGAAAAAAAGGTTGTCCATGCCCCTTTAAATACTGTACTTGTTGCTTGATCCAAACATTTATGAAAAGTGATGGAACTGTACTTTCCAAATCTTAAATTTCAAACTGTAGCAGTTAGTTATGTGCCGCTGAAAATAACTGTTGTGTATGATTGTTTTCTGATAGGAGACTGACCAGTATATTCTGTATCCTGGATTACTGCAGCTGGCCATATTGTATAGGCAGGAAGTCTTTGCACTTCCTCATGATGATGATGCCAACAGGGCATGTACAGTAGACACGCAACATATTGCCAGCATGTTCTTTGGTGATTCCAGCATTTAGGACAGGGAAGCCGTATTGTCATTCCAGCTGTGTGGTCTGTAGCATAAGAGGCACTTACCCTGACCTCTTGGGTAAATATACTGGGTTTATACCTTCCAGACTTATTTGAACCATTTGAACATACTTTATGTATAGTGCATGGTGGAATGTGGTTGTGTATGGAAATCCATACACCGCAAAAAGTCATTCTGCTTCAGTAGTGACGTATTCACTAACACAGAATGACTTTTTGTTCTGCATTAGTGAGGACATCACAATACAATCACCCCCAAACAGCACAGTTGATTGGATAGGGGGCGGTTGAAGAGCTGTGTGCACGAGCCGACTCGGTGAGTGGCAAAATGAGAAGGGAGACTTACTAAAGTAAGCATACTTCTTTTTGGGGGCCATACACTATATAGAAAAGTGTTTGGGAGCCCATACACAACCATGCTATTCTAATACCTTGTGGTTTCCATTGCGATAGGGACCTATCGAGCTTCACTCTCAAGGTCCTCATCGTCAATGGAAACCACTCAATAATAGAATAACGTGGTTTTGCATGGGCTCCCATACACTATCCTATATATTGTCCTTTTCCAAACTGACTTACCAGTCTAATAAACTTATTACCTTGTATTTTTTGTTTGAATTACATAAGTCCTTTTTGTTATTCTCTGTGTTCAGTAAGTTAGCCAAAGTTTCATTGAACTGCTGAATAACAAAATGTAATAATCAACTTTTTCTGAAAATACAACTGCTTTCATCAATATGTTTCTGAGCAATGACACACAAACAGGGTTGCAGTTAAAATGTTTATTAAGGACAACTTTGACTTTCACAGTTTGAATGCAGTTTCTTTTTTACGTTTTCCAGTTTTACTGAATCTCTACCAAACAGGAAATCTGGTTTGAATATATTCTAGCATTAACCTTTTAAAATAAACTTACTATATTTGCAAATCCTGTAATACAGGGTTTGCAGAACCAAGTTCAACTGTTGTGAGTGTAGTAATCTCGTAATAATAAGGTTGATTACATTCTTTGAGCCTCATGCATTGCATTTTTGTCATTTTTATGTTGATTTCATGCATGCGCCAGAAACATATTGTGGCAGCTTGCCAGAAGCAGGTTGAGGAGGGGTGGCACTGTTGTAGCCAATGCCCCCACAGCCTTTAAAGGCTTGGTCTACTTTCCCCAATGCTGTGGCATGCTGCTGCTGACACTAGTACAGCCAGCATGCCACCACCTTGAAATGTTTTGGCTGCTGCAAACAGGGGCCACCTCATCATTGCAGTGTTAGCCATTCTACTGCAATGAGGGAGCGACCTGTCATTGCAGGGAGGAACGTTGCTAAGTGTGATATTGTTTGTGAACATGGTGGCAGCTTGCTGCCGTGTTCACAAAGAATATTAATTAAACCCCACTTCCGAGGGGGTGCCCAATCCCCCTCGGCAGCAAGTGACCCCAGAACAGTTTTTGTTCGCTAACGGGGCCCAATCTCTGTTGGCTTCAGTCCCGTCTGAGTTTAAGTTGCCGGGGGATCCCACTTCCCATTGGCTTATATCCCCTCCCAGTTTGATTTGCCAATGGAGGAGCCCACTCCCCATTGGCATAATGTCCCTCCCCACAAAAAAAAACTAGATTTGTGCCGAGGGGGTGCCCAATCCCCCTTGGCTCTTGTGCCTCCCCTTTTGTGCCAATAGGGGTGCCCAATGCCCCATCGGCTACAGCTGTCCCTCCAAAAAACACTCTGTTGCCACACTGGGAGCCCACCCCAGCATGCCACATGTCCCTGTAAAGAAAAAATGTCCCGCAATGTTTTTTATTGTTTTTATTGTATTTTATTGTACATTGTTTTTATTGTACAAAAAAGAAAACAATCCCTCACAGTCTCCCTGCCGCCTCCCGCAACCCATGCCCACACTCTCTGCACCCTGCCTCCCCACACCCCCCACCCCATTCTTACCTCCAGAGCCCAGAGCGACAATCTTCGGTGGACCAGGAACATGTCTGCACTCTTCAAAGCCAACCGCGAACTGAGGAAATGCCGGTAAGCTGTATAATGGCATAAATAGTTTTTTTTTTCAGCTTTGATGCATATCTCAGGCATTTTTTGGAATTTTGGCACCAAATTTTCAACATGGGGTATTTGGGACCCCTCCTTATGAATTCAGGAACTGTCATGGCATTAATCAGTCCCAAAAGATGATTTTGTGGTCACTGCCCGGAATCACCTTTTGGGACTGATTACCAAAATGACAGTGGCAGTGTTCATGAGGTGGGCTCTCAAAAAGTATATGTTGCAAATTTGGTGGAAAAAAATCCAAGAAATAACTGCTTTACGAGTGTGTATTGCACAGTTGCTACACACACTCATAACTTCATGCATTTGCAATATTTTTACTCCAGATTTTCAACATTGCCATTGTTCTGCACCTCCTTATGAACAGTATAGCTGTCATTTTTCACATCCTGGCCAAAATGTGTTTTCACAGTTCAGGTGCAGCATAGCGTGGTTGCTGAGGGAAATCCATGTTCAGGACACAGTACGAAAATAACAGTGACACTGTTCATTAGAAGAGGTTCTAAAATGCCTATGTTGAAAATTTGGTGACAAAAGTCCCTAAAATGAGTGTGTTACGAGCGTGCGTTGCACAGTTTCCATGCATGCTCGTACCTTCGCAACTTTGCAATATTTTCACTCCAGATTTTCAACATTGCCATTTTTCAACACCTCCTTATGAACAGTGCAGCTGTCATTTTTCACATCCTGGCTGAATTGCTTTTTTGATCTTCTGGTGCACAATTGCACGGTCACTGTGGGAAATCAGTGTGAGGGACACATTAAGAAAATCTCACTGGCACTGTTCATAAGCAGAGGTCCTAAAATGCCTATGTTGAAAATTTTGTGATGAAACTTCATAAAATGACTGTGTTACAAGCGTGCATTGTGCAGTTTCCACACACCCTTGTAACTTCGCAAATTAGTAATATTTTCACGCCAGATTTTCAACACTGGCATTTTTTCACACCTCCTTATGAACAGTACAGCTGTCATTTTTCACATCTTGGCCGAAATGTGTTTTCGTGCTTCCAGTGCAGAATACCGCAGTCGCTGTTGGAAATCAGTGTTTGGGACAGATTAGGATCAAGCGAGTGAGAGAGGGGGAGTGACCGAGCTCAATTGAGCTCTGTCAGGACTGCTGTGGATTTCTTTGTGGGCAGGAAAAGGCACCAATGCAGGCAGGAGCCCAGTACAAAAGGGCAGCCTGCAGTGGCGGGAGACACAGAACGCATGAGTGAAGGAGGGGGAGTGAGAGAGCTCAACGGAGCTCTGTTGGACTGCTGCAGATTTCTTTGTGGGAAGAAAAAGGTAGCAATGCATTCATGAAAAGGTGCCAATGCAGGTAGGAGCCCAGTACAAAAGGGCAGCCTGCAGCACCGGCAGAAATGGAATGAGCAAGTGAGAGAAGGGGAGTGAGCAAGGTCAATGGAGCTCTGTCGGGACTGCTGCAGATTTCTTTGTGGGAAGAAAAAGGTGGCAACACAGGCAGGAGCCCAGTACAAAAGGCCAGCCTGCAGTGCCAGCAGTATCGGAATGAGCGAGTGAGAGAGAGGGAGTAAGCAAGTTCAATGGACCTGTGTCAGGACTGCTGCAGATTTCTTTGTGGGCAGAAAAAGCCACCAACACAGGCAGCAGCCCAGTATGAAAGGGCAGCCTGCAGCATCAGGAGAAGCAGAATGAGCGCGTGAGAGAGGGGAAGTGAGCCACTTCGACGGAGCTCTGTCAGGACAGCTGCAGATTTCTTTGTGGGTAGAAAAAGGTGCCAATGCAGGCAGAAGCCCAGTACAAAAGAGCAGCCTGCAGCTCCGGAAGAAGCAGAACTAGCGAGTGACTGAGGGGCAGTGAGCGAGCTCAATGGACCAACACAATCAACATTCGGCATTGACAAATGCTTGTTACATATTGCATTCTGTAAGTAACATAACACAGTAAAATGTGCAATTTGGTTTTCTACAATGACAGTAACAGCTTTGCCAGAAGGCTTCTATCATAAGAGTAGTAGTATGCTCCCTTCTGAAGTACTCTATTGAAATTTGAACTGTTGACAATCCTTACATCATATTACCCATTGAATACATATAGACTGTCATGCTGGTTGATTAACTTCAAACATTTCTAGAGGTGGATGGACCTTTATTCTTCATCCCTTTACAGCATAAACAGAGTGATTGGTAAAGCTCAAAGCATGCTACTTCATGCACACCATAGTAAAACGGAAGAATCATCCACATACCAATCAGGGCAAGGATAGAGCCCTGGGTTGTGGTGGTGGGGGAGATGAATGGGGGGGCAGGGTGATGTAGCCTGATGACTATGATATGTACGGGACTGTGCTAAACAGAGGTTGTGTACTATTGAAGGGAGGGAGGGGCAGGTACCCCTATGTTGGGGGTTGAAGTGGTGGTCCAAAAATAGATATTGAGCAACTGAATTAGACAATAACTGACTGAAGATACAAGGCAGCAGTGAAGTTGTAGAAAAAATGGCCATATGATCATCTTAGAATTCAAACAGTAAATTGTTTTGATAAGATAGTGTAAGTAAGTAGCAGAGGAGCGCATTACATTAAAAATTATTTCACTTATTTACATAACAGTAGTGTCATTCTAATGTTTGACCTATGAAGTACATTAGCTCAGTCATTGAGCCCAGTTCCATACATCACATTTCACTGAAGGTCAATGTATGATTACAGATGATCAGCGGAAAGCAAGTGTAGTAGTACATGTCCATCATCCAGTTAACTGTATTTGCAGAGACTGTGGTATTTTGAGGTGTACACCATGGAGGTAAGATTAGAATGAGAAAGAGAAGAGTAGAACCATCTCATCACCTCACTGTACTCTGGGAGGATTGCCAAACTACTCCTTGACTGTTGGTTTTATGTTGAAGTAAGACACATGCTGAGCAACCAGTTGTGTTGTTGGTGGAGGCCGCACCGGTGCTATTGTACTTGATATGTTCCTTGAATCCCTTGTCTCCAGAGACTTTTGCTGATGGACTGTGCCACACATTTTGGCACGAGTATGGCAGACAGTTTCCAACATGGCTAGCAGATAGTGACAAGTTTTTGAACTTTCTTCGCTACAGAAGTCCAGCGTTGGGACTTCTTCTTGTACATACGGTGATAACTGGAAAGTTAACAAATAAAGGAAAACAAATTAGTACCCATCAGAATCAATGAAGTTGCTCTAACTTGCTTCATACCATTTGTGAGGCTGGAGATGAAAATTCATATACATTATGAAACACACAAGATGGTTCCAGGGTCAACTGCACCACCTAGCAGTGTTTTTCTGTCAGACTCCACATGCTGCTGACTTTCTTGACCCTTTTTTTAATCAGATTTGTGCAAGTTTGATTGTAACAGCCACAGTTTGTAGGAGTTGGACTCAGGAACAGGAGACCCCAGAGTCAGCATTGGGGAGTTGGCTGATTGTTTTCCCTACAGCAATGGTTAGGACCAAACCCAATCTCCTGCCACAGGGTGTGTCCACCTTATAGGCGTCCAGGTGGCATCACTCCTGCCACTGCTCGGGACAGGACTAGCACAGACAGCCTGCCTCTGAGTGTGTGTGAGGAGTGGAATGGGGGGAGGAAAAAAGTCAGATCATAGCAGCAGGACTGAATAAAATGCATATCATTGTGAATTACTCTAATAGCAGACACAGACAGGAAAGGAAGGGGGGTGAGAAACACAATCATGAGCAGAATTAGATGAATAGAAAGTGGAAGCAAAGATTTAAAGAAATGAGTAATAAAAAAGATACAGTAGGAGGCACAAATACACTTGGAGAGCTGCTGCAGTACATAGGTTCAGGACAAGAGGAACTACTTACAAGGACACAAGGGAATCTTGGTAAAGTAAAATATAAGGTAGCACAGGATGTGGGGAATGGTGCAATGCAGTGGATGTGGGCAGCTATATAATGGCAGAGCTCTTGGACATTGAGGTGCTGCTCGATCTGCATGTGCCTCTCTGATTTGAGGGATGAGTTTGCAGGACTCAGGGCTGAAATAGCCTGGGAAAGGACAGTCCTTATCCCCCATTCAAATCCACCCAGTCCAAGACTGTTGCCACAGAGGATGCCAAGAGAACAGGCCAGGTGAATAACTGTGGGCTCAGGGAAGGTTTGGGTGGTTGAGAGAAGGCACACCCCAACACCTACCTCACTTCCTAATGCCTAATAATAAGGGCAGGGGTTATCCACAGACCCCCAAATCAAAAGGAGGAAGTGGCTAAGGAAATGGCAAAAGTCATCATGGAGATGTCCAACATGGAGGAGGTAATACTGATTGGGGATTTCAAAATGCCTGATGTGGATTGCAGCATCCCAGTGGCATCATCTAATAGGAGAAGGGAGGTCCTGGAGGAGTTACAGAGGGCATCGCTAAGGCAGATCTTACATGAGCATACTTGAGAGAAGGCCAAACCAAACCTGGTACTGCCAAACAGAAACAATGTGAACAGAATTACAGTCCCCCCCACCCCATTTGGGGCAAGCGATCACAATACAGTTGATAACTGGGGAAAAAAAGCAATCCACAACAAAACAATAGTACATGATTTCAAGATGGTAGACTTTAGGAAAATGTGGAAAAGAGTTAGCAAGGCTATGGAAAGGATACAAAAGGAATAGTGTGTAGTGGAAAGGTCGGAGAACAATAAGGAGGCCTTCCAAGAAGCTGTGAGTCTATGCATAAGGCAGGTATCGAATAACAACAGGAGGAGGAGGAGGAAACCTCTATGGCTCTCACAAAAAGTAGCAGAGGTAGTTAAGGCCAAAAAGAATAGCCTTCAAGAAGAACAAAGCAAAGCTGAGGGAACAGGATAGGGAGGGAGGTGTGTATACCAGCAAGAGAAAAGAAGCAGTAAAGGGGATAAGCGAGGCAAAGTCTCACAGAGACAAACATAGCAAAGTCTGTGAGGATGGGGAAAAAAACATTTCTCAGATACATCAGCAAAAGAAGTAAGAACAAGTCAGGAATAGTAATAAAGGGGGAGGGAGGAAAATGTGTGGTGAAGGACCAGCAGAAAGCATGCATACTTCTGCTCAGTATTCTCAAAAGAAGGGGATGAAAATGGTTGACAGATAAAGAAAAAAGTAAGGAACAGAGGGGGGGTGGACACAACCCCTTTTACAGAAGAGAGGGTACTAGAAAAACTGGAGACACAGACGTGGGAGTGGATAGGATGAGAAAGGACTTAAACAAAATATGAGTGCTGACACAATGGGGCATTCAAGCATGCATGGGATAGCCACAGGGTACTACTGAGACTAGGACAGAGGGGGTTTGTAAACAGGTCTGGCAAGGACGTGATGTAAGGAAGTAAGACATATTTTAAAAAACAAATCTGGGCAGACTGGATGGACCGGAGATCCTGTCCTGCTGACAACTAATATGTAACTATGTAATTATGTTGCCATACACCAGTAGTTATGCTATTTAGAAGTACCAAGGCCGGAGGTAGAGACAACAGATAAAAAAAAATGTGTTTTAAAGTAAATAAAACACCTTACATTGTGAGTTAGCAGTAGCAAATGATGGTATATTCACATGGTAGACATGTAGCATTATGCTCTCATTAAAACAGTGGCATAGTCTTTGTAGGGTTGAAGACATTTGGCTCCTACTCCTCCTTCCTTATAAGCAGATTGCTCAAGAGATGCAGATCCAAACACAATGTCATAATTGAATGCATACCTTGCAATTATCCAGTTGAATTTTTTTTTTCCGAGATTCTTCAATTTCACCACTATACTCTGTTCTTTCCCATGACGAGTATGATATGCTGTGAATGAAAATATTGGTACAGTAGAATGGTATATAATGAAAAATGTGCAACAAACACACATCACTTGTCCCTTTTTGTTTCTCATTTCTTCACGTCCAAGGTGACTGTTGTAGTCTATTGCAGCCATGTAGCATCTAGCCCTATACATTGGATACGAGTACAGTATGAGTAGTGCTTTGATGCGTACATCAGCACATGCTGGTGAAATTGTTCTGTTTCTGACATGGTCCTGCAAAAAATATAAGGATCTATACAGGGAATTGTAACAGGCATAGGATGCACTTTGTCAGCTATCAACATATTTATCTTATTACTTGGCACACAGGAAGTAGTGAACCTGTATCATATTTTAAATCAAGACAGTATTAATATTCTCAACACAGTACTTTGTCCAACGCATAAACATTGAAATCTGTGTATGTTGTGTTCATGCGATATTTTAACTTCAGCATTGCAACTGCAAATATTAGGATCTGTATGTTACACTACTGTCGTCCATTCAATTAATCATTTACATACCATGATGCCCTGTACTAAGACAAAATAACACAAGCATGGGGTTGTGCATGTATAATAAAGTACAGTGCTTTGCTGCATACTAAGCAGTCTGCATGTGGACCAGTGACATACTGAGTCAGTGGGCTTGTGGAACATCTAATCAATGCCCGCACCTATGTTTGTTATTGCTGACCATTGCAATCAGAAGAGAAGCTCCAGCACAGTGTCAATTGGAATATCAGAAATCAGGACACAGTTCATCCTCAATTTAGACTCAAAATTTTAATGAAGCACTGCTGAAAATATTGCACGTTGCTCTCTTATGCATGAACAGCAGACATATCTTTGTGTTCCAATAATGTTACTACCTACTTGTATCCAGTCACCTCTGCTATCATTTCTTTAGTAAAGGTGGAATAGTTGAATACACAAGAGCATAGCCATCCGGCAAAAGAGCAAAACAGTTCAAACAGAGATGCTTACTTTGTGAATTTAGCACTAATAACAGTTCACAGAATACATGATGCATACCTACAGGTACATGGTCAATGAGTCTGACTCATTAAATTAGACAGACAATGTTACATTCTTTTGCATTTTTTTCAAAGTCAATACATACAATACAACTAACCTGAAATTCAGATAATATGGTACATTTCCAGTAAATCAATGGTCTACAACCAGCTTTGTGAGTTCATCATGAGTGAAAGATCCTTCACTGATCCAGTCTTTACTTATATCCTTCAAAACTGGTCCATGTGCACATTGCGCATTACCCAAACCATGGCCGAATGTCCACTCATGTTTGTTTGTGACGTGATGGAGAACAGAAGTCCACATGCCCTAGCCACATGAAGGAAAAAGAGACATTACACTCTATAAGTACAATGTGTGGCAGAGTACAGTTACTCTGTCACTGCAGCTGAAACACAACACGATAAGGTAAGGAAGCAGTTTTCCCTATTGGCAGGCATGATTACACTGTACTGGTATTGTGCAGTAAGACAGTACAGTGTTTACTTTTTTGTTATGCTGAATATACACAGCTGCATGGTACAATGCCTAAGCAGCACTGCACTTGAAAGGCCCTGCCTGTAGATCAGTTGGTGAGCAACCAGACATGCCTACCTCCTGAAGTGTATAAGTAGTTTCTCCCAGTCTCCTTCTGCAGGGCTTTCTTGGCCCACCATCCTCCCTTCCTTCTCCAATGGCTCACCTCTCTACCTGCAAGGGCTCATTCCTAAGGTACCTCTAGCCAAGTACCCTTTCCACAGCACTCTAGGTGGAACCCTCTTACAGGGTTCCTTGCTTTTAGTACCACTACCACAGATGTTGTTACTCAGTTGCACAAGCATAACATTATTCTGGTTGAGAAAGCCATCAAACTGTATGTTACTATGGCATGTAATGTTTTATTTTTGTTATTTTCAAGTCTCTGCAAGACAGTACATGATTTGACATATTTCTTCAATATCATTATCACATTCGATAAAATATGTCATTCATATCAACAGTTGTATCACTGCTAAGTACTTGATACACATGCACTGCGCATACATTAAATTCATTATAAGAATCTGCTTCCCTACAACAACACCAAAAATGGTTCACAATTTCACTTCACCAAGAGGCAATTATTTTGCAGTCCTTCTGCTGACTAACCTATAGGAAACATCGAGCAAACAGGTAAGTCATTCAAAAACACTGTTCAACAACACTTTCAGAAGTATAGGTCAATCACCATTGATATCTTGCTTGTACAAAAAGCCACTACTTGCATCTATTTATGTACTTATTTCATATATTGATATATCAACTGGCTGGTGACCTGAGGCTCACTTCCTTCTCCAATGTAGAGTCACTAATGCTTATCCCACATAACCATCACCGAGTATAGTCTTGGTGGAATTGTCAGTTGGCAGGTAGCATGGAGGGTTCCTTGGGAGATACATAATGCTTGTGTTTCCACCCACTAATGTATGTCCGACACTGGGAAATGATACATCATGCCATAGGCATGGTGTTGTAAGAGCACACATTACGTATATTGTATATATCCGAGTGGATTACTGATTACGCACATTGACTGTAATACATTGCCTAAATAGAAATAATAAGAAATATGTCAGTAACTTGCAGTGATTAACTTTGTTCTTAGATTTTTGGTGAAATGCAGTATGTCATAGAAGTGCTTCACCTGAGGGTACTGTTTCTTTGTTGGACATTCAAAACAAAAAATACTTGACGTCTGAAAAAAAATGCCAATGTTAACACACATACTGTACATACATTCAAATAGTGTGTACCTTTCTGTAAACTATTACTTCTGATCTACAATTGTAGATAACATTACTTCATAAATTCAGAGCACTAACAAGCATGTGCATCTGTGATGACTTCTGACACATCTATGCTGACTGCTAACAGCTTATTTAAAGATCGCTTGAAAGCCTCCTTTTCCATTACTGGAGATTTCAGGTTCATTTCTCATTTGTCTTCTATTTCTACAGATATAATTTTCTTACTATCATACTCCATGACTGTATACAGTACGTACAGTACTGGGCAGTACCAGGGACTTTCCATTCTACCATCACCTGCAACACAAAATACACTTGAATATGCAAGACTAATTTTTGTATTGTACAACAGTTTGGACAATGGAAAACCAAATTGTCCTGAAACACTGCATTTTGTAACAGATATGACAACTGCCACTGGAACATCAAGTGGAGTAATTCACTCCTGACAGAAAATGAAACTCTGCATTCTACCACATTTGACAGTTGAGATTCCATACTTCTACAAATGTACAGGTGACATTAAACTATATGTCACACACCCCATTTCTCTTGTGTTTCACTTACCACTTATAATAACTTTTTTCCACGCAGCTTCTTAAAAATGCTTTCTTGCATAGTGCTCCACCTGTTTTCAACAGTAGGGATTACACAGTGCTGTTGTATGCTGAAAAATGTAGATGCACTCATCATCCAGAGGTTTAAACTCTTAAACAGCAGGTTAATTGTTCCATAATTATTCCCAGACATAACTATAGCAGCAGCAAAAGCAATATCACCAGCATACATTTGCTTCTTCACCAATGGCTGAGAACACCAGTTGTGCACATTGTGTCCAGAAGAACATTTCTGTGTGGGTGAGAAATACAAAATGGTTGATATGCATGAATGAATTAAGAACACTATCTTTCCATTAGTTCTTTGCTGCGAGCAGTCATCTGTCAATGTTATGAGAGTTTACTCATGTACAATAAACTTCAACTAAGCCCTAAAAATAAAAGTCCATTACATTTAAAAAAGTAGGCACATAGGGCTGAATATTCAAACTGCGCCATTCTGTGGCGCAAGGCCTTGCGCTGCTCAAATAAGTTGCGCTGGGGTATGGCCGGGGCGATATTCAATGGAGTTGCACTATTGAGCAACTCCTTTGAATATCACCCCCCAGGCACAGCCACTGTGCATGGCGCAGTGGAACTTGCGCCACCGCTAAGTGGTCAGAGTGGAGCATTCAAGATGCAGTAGCACAAGTTCCATTGCGCCATGCGCAAATTCCCGATATTCAAAAGGTGACATGCAAATGGGGCCATAATTCATGAAAGGTGCAGGGGGGTCCATTTGCATCTACTTATGGCCCCATTTGCATACCATTAGCATGCAGGTGCGCTGATCCCTGATGACTTGCGCCTGGTGCCCTGCCAGGTAGAAGCCGTCGGGGACCGATGCCCCCTTCAGCCCGATCATGGGCATGAAGTAAATCCCCCCTCCCCAGTGTGGCCCGATCATGGGCAAACCCGTAGGAACCCCACTAGCCCGATGTGGGCAGAGCAGAGTTCAACCCCCAAGACCAATATCCTGGTGGTCCAGTGGACTCGCGGCCTGATCATGGGCATTAGAGTCTGCCCCCAATGTCCAAGTACCCTGGTGATCTAGTGGCCCCCACCCCACCCACAGAGCCCCACCACCCTGCTCCCCAGTCAGCCAGTGGGCGGCAGCACCCACCACCTGCCGCCCCACCACCCGCCGACTGACTGCTCAGACAGACGCCTGCATCGGTTCAGAGCAAAGCCAATGGGCATGCAGCCCATATTGTACAAGGCAGTCCAGATATGTGAATGAATTCATATCTGGACTGCCTTTGACGGTATGGGCTGCATGCCCATTGGCTCTGCCTGAACCGATGGGCGTGCAGCCCTACACGAGCAGTCAGTCAGCGGGCGCGGGTGGCAGGCAGGTAGGATGCCACCCGCCAGCTGACGGGTGGAGGGGTGGTGGGGGCTCTGTGGGTGGGTGGAGGGCTACTAGATCACCAGGGTACTTTGACCTTGGGGGTAGATTCTAATGCCCGCGATTGGGCTTCACGGTCCACTGGACCACCAGGATATTGTTCTTGGGGGGGGTTGAACTCTGTTCTGTCCACAGTCGGGCTAGTGGGGGGTTGGGGGATTCTTACGGGTTTGCCTGCGATCGGGCCAGTCAGGGGGAAGGGGTTACTATTATGTCCGCGATTGGGCTGCAGAGGGGGCACAGGGATGGAGTGGAGGGCCACCCACAGGTGGCAGCTGCTGTGTTGAGCCCTGCAATGTGGCAGCTCACCTGCAGGTGGCCCTCAACTTACTCCTTTTTTTTTTTTGCTCAAAGTTGTGCTGGCGCAGGTTGGGGGTTGCGCCTGCACAACTCTGCACAGCCCGGCTGAATATCGGGCTGTGCAGTTTATGCATGGTTCCTCCCCCTCCGGTTGAGCATGCCTTCATTAGCATTGTGCTGTTGCTCAGCATGACTTGGGGGGCACAACTGCCTCCTGCTGAATATGGCAGAATGGCGCAATTTCGGACTTGCGCAGGCGCAACCCTATTGCGCATGGTGCAACCCTTTTGAATATCCAGCCCATAATGTATTGTAATTCACAGTAATAAGCCCCACCTTACACCAATTACAAAACTGTAAAACATCAATGACTAATCATGTTTACATTGCTGGTGTTTCTTTGATGAACAGGAAAAAAAAAACTTCTATCCCTACCGGTTAGTCAGAGAACTCCATTCTTGTTATATGATGACAAATGACATTTACGTTTCAGCTCCACTAAAGGACTATGTTTGTGTCTTTATCTGCATTCTGTGTATTGAACTCTGAATCATTTTAAATCATGTATTCCATGCTACCATTCTATGTGTGGGTGTGTGTGTGTGTGTGTGTGTGTGTTTTGGGAGTGTGGGCATTATACTGTCTAAATAATTCAGAGCTTTGAATTCTTCTACGCTATGGTAAACAATCACACAATGTTTGTGCAGAAAACAGATGACTGGAGAAAACCATTTGTGGAGGGACTATTTCTACATATATTATCAACATTGCCTTATATTTTCACTTGACTTTCAAAATATTTACACAGTTGTTTTTAAAAGATTGCCTATGGGTCTGTTTTATATAAGCAATAAGTCATGGCTTGGTGTTGGTAGTACTGATGTTCCTGCACACCCAGTGTCTGAAGTAACTCTGCCAGCGGCCATGTGCATCTCTACGCCTCTTGGTTTGCTGGTATCTCAGTTCCACCAACACCAAGTCATGTCTTATTGATTACGTATTCTGGATTAAGCAATCCTGATATCACATCCTTTCAAAATCCTACATTATGAAAAAACAGACGCAAAAAAAAAAGTTACTGGTAATATACATAGATCAGATAATGACATCATCATTACACAGATGAGTAACTCACCCAGAGCACGTGTGGTACTGACGGGTTATGATGTGCTTCTGAGGTTACCTCACCCCCACATTTTTCACAGTTGTGAATTGGAATCTGTCTGATCAATGACGTCAAAGCATTCTGATACACCAGAGTAAGTCTGTCATACAAATATGACTCTGCTTCTATCTCATGTACTCCGCTGCCTTCCATGGTGTCATGAACATTGTCCCAAGATTCCCACCAATGAAAACAGATACAACTGAATGCATGGGTGCTCAGTTTGGCAATTAATTTACTTATTTGTTATCATCCCCAATCCATTTCCGTATAATAAATTATTTTCCACGTGCATATACAAATTCACATCAATTTCCTTATTATACACAGTTTGTCAATTTTCATATTTGTCTTTTCTTCTCCTCCCAGATGTACATCTGGGGCTGCTTTTCTTCTTCCTCTCTGATGGGATATGAGTGTATACACATACCCTTCTTTGTTCCTCTATTTTCCTGCAATCTTTTTCTTATTTTGTCACTTCACCCTTCCTTCTCCCCTTCCCCTTTCCCCATTCACTACATCCCTTTGAGACCCACTTACATTGGTGTAGGCCAGTAGACAATGGTGTCTGCCTCTTTAACGGGGCAAACCTCCTTGTCCCCAGATCCCCACCAATGAAAACACAGACAACTGAATGTGTGGGGGCTCAGTTTGGCAATTAATTTACTTATTTCTTATCATCCACAATCTATTTCCATTTTACAAATTATTGTCCACATGAATATTCAGATTCACATCAATTCCTTATTATGTACAGTTTATCAATTTTCAAATTTGTCTTTTCTTCTCCCAACAGATGTACATCTGGGAGGGCCTTTTCTTCTTCCTCTCTCTGACCGGGTACGAGTGTACACCCATACCCTTCTTCTGTCCTGTCCTGCAATCTTTTCTTGTTTTCCCTCCCTCCCACTCTATCTTCCCCCTCCCCTATTTTCCATTAGACCACCTCCTGCTTGCGGCAGACAGTGGACTTTCTCCCCTTCTTTAAATCCTCTCTAGGATCCGGGGCTTAATTAAATCTGCTGTTTCTCAGTTAAAGAGATCTAAACCCAGCCTGGAGATGTGCACCCCGTCCCCTCTGTAAAATTTGTCAGCATGTTCCTCTACTCCTCTCTTTATAGTTTTACCCCGAAAAGCTGCAAACAACCTTCCTACTCTGGCATTCATGCATTTTTTCACTTTTCTATGGCTCTATGGCTCTGTGCATGATGCCATATCCTCCGAGGTACTATCTTGGACCAAAAACAGAGCAACCTCTGCCCACCATTACTTTATTTTAGTAATGTGTGATTTTATTTGAAAGAGAATGTCCAGCCATGGCCTGGTCCCCAAATCACTCCCTCCTAGATGTATTATGATCATGTCTGATTGTTTGCTCTCCCCTTTGATTCCCTGCAGCATCGGCAGCAGCTGCACGTATCTCGCTCCCTGCATTCCTCTCCAGGTCGGCTTAATATGGTTCAGAATAAAGGATAGTTGATGCCCTGAATGATCTGGATCCCTCTTTTCCACCCAATTAACAAAGGATCTATGGTGTCAAGTCAACAACTAACTTGTCAACTGGCATCACAGCACCAGGCTTCCTGTTGACTCGAAGTGCAGTCAGCAGGGAGCTGCAGAGAGCAGGGATTGTATTTTTCTTCAGGGAGCTTCAACTCAAACTCCCCACATGGGGGGTTTTGCCTCCTGTTTCTATAGATACCAACTCCGAGTCAGAATTGGTTTGGGAAAGGGGTGCAGGACAGGGAAAAGTGTTGCCCAGTTCTGGGTGTAACCCCTAAAGTGACATGGCACTATTGTCAACAGCGACGTATGTTGCTGTAGGGGTTTCACCATGGGAGATGCATACCACTAACAAAGCAGTGTCCGCAAATCCAAACTTCCAGTCTCCTTGTCTGACCTATTGAAAATAACAAAATAGAGAGAGTGTCATTTCCAATTATTACTGTTAAAACCCATCAACTTCTACTCTGCCTGTTTTTTTTATCCAACCACCCCTCATTGCCCCTTTTGCCCTGTACATTCTTGGCACCTTCTTAAGATGGGAGAGAAAAGAAGACATAGTACCAATTATTGTATTGAATTTTGCTATATTCTCTTATAACACCCTGACGCCCAACTCCCTTATTGTTTAATTTTTGAGCCGTCACCACCTTGTGCTGCCACCTCAGATGCTGCCCCTATCCTAAATGAGTGTGATGAGAAACCTTTTGGTTCTTCACCCAGAAACAACACCCCTTTTTTAAGCACAGCTGCCACCTGTGTGCTGGTCACCTGCGACCCTTCTCTGTATATAAATAATAATGGGTTCTGACCCTTTGGATGTACTGTGACATACACCGACAGTTCCTCCACTAGACATATTGTGGCAATTTAGTGCCACCACAATCAATCCCTAGTTCCCAAACCTGCCTGCTCCGTCTTAGATTTTCTGAGTTTGACCGTGACCATGTCTTTTGAACAATTTGTATTATCCCACATAAGGCTCTCCAAATTATCCCTTTTCCCCTGCCCCATTATCTCACTGACTCTAAAAGCCACACTGTACATGGGGGCATATAAAGCCTGAAATAAAATAACCTAACTGTGGGAGTGACATATGTGACTCAATACCCCTACTAAGCTTCCCAGCAGGGCTTCGGTAATGAGCTTTCTGTTATCTGTGGGCTTTTCAGAGACTCTTAACCAAATCTGCATCATGTGTTTTACCAGATTGCCCTTGTAGGGTCCTCCCACCTTATTAGGTTGCACACCAGGCCTATGGCCACTAAACGGACCCCATGGTTGCATGCGCTACTTTGTTCTTCCACTTCAGTACCACAAACTTTGCTACCTGGTTGCTTGTTACCTCCTCACTTACCTCAAAGCCATTAAATTTCCTGAAGGCTTGAATACCTCCATGAAGCTCATATGCTTTTAGGTCTGAGGTGACCAGGAGTTGCAAACCAACAGTTTGGCTCCTTCCAGCCAATCTTCCATACATAGCCTGGAACTGGTGTCTGCCTGGGCTCCGCTCCTGGGACAATGGCATAAAACATGTCCATCTGCAGTTGGGGAGGCAGTCAGTTATTACATTGTCTATTCCATCAATGTGCCTGGCCCAGAATGACATGTTCAGGGATAGACCCTGCAGCACTAACGGTCTCAAAACCTCATCACTGGCTCAGACATGGCTACCCTTTTGTTCAGTGCTTCTGCCACAGCCCTACTGTCGTCCAAAATGTGACACTCTGGTTTCTCAATTCATCTCTTCATACCACCATAGCCACCCAAATTGGGAAGATTTCCAAAAAGGTGATGTCTTTGCTAATGCCAAAGCTAATCCATTGTGTGGGCCAGGCTTCTGCAAACCACTTCCCCCTAAAGTAGGCCCCATCTGCAAAAACCCTGCCACATCCATGTATAACTGTAGGTCCGTGTTAAAGACTCAGACTTCCTGCAAAAAGTCTTCCCATTGTAGCTTCTTAGGAAAACCTCCATACTCCCTTGTGTCCTTAGCAATGTCCATCCATTGGTGTGGCCTAGTTGCCCCTTTTGTCACCCTAGCCTGGCACTGTGTGAACATGCAAGCCAGAGTTATCACCCTGCATGCAAAGTTTAAATGTCCCATAAACTTCTGCATCTGTTGCAGCTGAACCTCCTACATGCTTTTACTGTCTCTACCAGCATCCTCAGTTTTGCACCTTCTTTTCTGGTAATCTAAACAACTCTTCCTCCATGTCTGTCTCAGTCCTCAAGAACTCAGCCTCTGGCTGGAGCCTCTGTCTTGTCTAGGGATAGTGGCACCCACAGTTCCTTGCACATAGCTTCAAAATCCCACAGCATTCTCTGCATCTCATCTTTTCCTTCACCCATTAGCAAGAAGTCATCTAAATAATGGATTATTGATCTATACCCATAAGTCTGCTGAAAGACTCACTGCAGCCATGTGCTTGAACATCTCGAATGTAGCGCATGCTACTGAGCAATCCAGGGCATGGCTTTGTCAAAATAGTATAAATCTCCCACCTGAAAATCCATCAGGACCCAGTGCTCAGGGTGGACCAGTAACAATCAGAATGCCGATTCAATGTCAGTTTTGGACAGCCTGGGTTGCCCTCATGAGCTGTACTGCCTCCTCTAATGTGGCATAGGTCACCCTAATGTCTTCCTCATTGATGTGATCATTTACTGAAGCACTATCCAGGTAAGATCAATGATAAATGAACCAAAACTCCCCTGGTTGCTTCTTCAGCCCCAGTCCCAATGGGTCAAGCAAAGGACCCTTCTACTCTTCCCACTGCCACCTTTTTTTAATATTTTTCTCCAATGGTGCTTCCTTTGCTATTATGGATTTTAAATTCTTTGCATTTGTTCTCTTCCTAATACCCCTAAAGAGCAAGCTAAAACTCTTTTGGAAACCTTCCAACAACCTACTCGCTACTGCCCTGTCAGGGTGATGCCTCACCCATTCCCTCAAAACTTCTTCCCGTATAGGCATGTCCGCTAACTTAAATGAGAACCCATTTCCTTTTCCAGCTGTCTTGCTGTCCTCTATAATACGTCTGTCCTCTGACCCCCCTTTGCTTGACCCCTGCTTCCTCCCCCACTGCTGACCTCTATAACTTGAGTGTCCTGCCTAATAGGGCTGACTGTAATAGTTGCTGTTGATCCCCTTGTCCCATCCAGTTTTGCACTTGAAAGCTGGATGTGCTCCCCCACATTTTTAGCCTGCATGCCTAAAACGGCAGTGTGGCCAAGAACAAAATGCCCTGTTGTATCCCCAGCAGCATTTTTGTAGTGTTCCTGACTTCTTAGCCCCTTCACCCTGCGGGCCGGTCATGCCCGTGCATATCTCCAACTATAAGTCAATCTGCCTGGTGTCCCACTTCACATTTCCAAAGTGGGCCATCCTCTTCTTAAATTTTTCATCGTACCTTAATCAGCTATGGACCACTTTTGCCTTGTATGCATTTTTTTTTATTATCAGGGAATAGGTTAACAATGGTGTGGCCAGCTTTGGATTTTTCTGTATTACAGCGGCCATGTGATATGTAAAACCTGTTGACCATGCATCCCAAGTGTTGCCTTTTAATGACTTTTCCTCCACCCCTTTTCCCAAGAGAACCACAGCCGCTGCCATGTCCTTCTTTTTGAAGCTCTTTTTCTTCATACTTATCTATGTTATCTACATTGACTAACACAAATATGTCTACATATTCCCCCTTCAATATCTTCTCTTACACTGGGCGACCCTAAATCCGTGAGATATATTATAATCCCAAAATTTGTTCTCCGACTCACACACACTGAGGTAGGAGACCAATCCCAGAATTCCAACAGGGACTTGTGTTATGTGGAGGGCTTTGACCCCACCCCATAACTAATAACTAACCAATAATATAACCAGCTTTGAGGGGAACAGACCACAGAGTTGGTAGTTAGGCTCAGGGGGTGACAAAGTTTGAAAAATTCCCTTACCGGAATAGACTCCATCCCAGAAAGCTTGTTGACTGAGCTGCAGGAGCATTACTGATTCACACCACAGAGTAGTTTGTCCAGATCCCGCTCCGCCACCCTCTTAAGGTAATACCAGACAAAACCATGTTCTATGGGTGTAACCAAGATTTCACTGGGCAAAATACAATTTTGCCTAATGAAATGCAATTTTGCTGTCAGGCAACACTTTTGGGCATCACTAATTTCAGGATACCAAAGCTGAGTCTGTGAGTGTTGGTACCCTTAGCTTCAGTATCCGATAGGATACCTTTCTGTGCCTGCAATCTTTTCACTACTCCCCCCCATCTCTGCCCCATCTCTCCTCCTTTTTCCTTTTTCTTAATCTCCAAAATAATTTCTCAAACAGCCCCAAGCCATTATCCCCCATAGACTTTAGCATCTGTTCCATGTACTCTTTCACACTACTCTCCAATGTGAAATTCTTATTACCTGTTGTTTGGAGCTCTGGCTGTGGACCAGGCCCTGTCAATTCAGCTGGTTGGTTGTTGTCAGGTGAGAGGGGAGGAGCTGGAAGAGTCACCAGGGTTGGAACTACAATAGGACCCAGTGGGAGTGGCATCACCTTGTGGGATGAGGGTACGGGTCCATGTTCCGGAGTAGGCTCTGGAGATGGAGGAGAGACTGGGTCCTCAGAAAATAGAATCCACCAGCTCTGGTGTAGACAAAGATTGAGGTGCTTGTTTGTTGGTGCCCTTCCCACCCAGCCTCTTGTCTGCCTTCCATTTCTCCCCACATGCTGGAGGGGCCTTATCTGTGGCATACAGAAATTTATTTGCCATACCGACTAGTTCCATGACCACCTGGTAACAGTCCTTCTGCTTGGGTTTGTCTTTCTGGGTGCCATGGTGATACAACATGTTTTGAACCAGAGAATATAATAAACATGGATAGATATGTTAATGTACACCAAAAATGTACCCATGTAACATCTTTCTTTCTTTCTTTTGTGCACCAAAGACCTATTCCCTTTCTTTTGTCTGGCCTTTAAAAGCACTATTAAGTGCCAGTTCCCTACTAATACTTGCACTATGTGGGGGCCATATCTCCAACCATGATGGCATCCCACATCCCAAGGCAGGGAAAGCTAAATATAGCAAGCTACCAAAACAAAACCAGGCATAAAGCATGCTACTAACTTACTTGAAAGTTCAGCAGGAAGAATAACCAAATAAGTGCAAACCCAGGCTGCAAGAAACCACCTAGCTGCAAACTTAGCCCTATAATATTAGTCATCAACTCAAGCCTCCTGAAACAAACAGTGCACCTTCTTGCTCAAATACCATTTTTTCTACTTACCTTGTGAGCTTGCTTGCAAAATGCTTGATACTCACTGGATTGAACAAATTCAGTTGTCACCCCACTTCTGATTAAATAAGTAACCTTTAGTAAATGAACTTGTTACAATATATATACATTTATAATACAACCTCTTTTTTTGCAGTTAACGTAAACTCCTAATCAGTAACCCATAAAACAAAGAAACAAAGCTTGTACCCATGTAAGGCATGTGTGATTTTGTATTTTCTTGAAACTTGGCTTCCCAGCCAAATGCCCTTTGGGGTAACCCTTGCCTCAGTGTTTACGCACAGAGGTTCTTTGTCTTTTAAATAGTTTTTTATTTTAATGGGTTCACCACAATATATCCCAGGCACACTGCCTTAGGGGTAGCTGGTCCATTCCACTGGGGTGTCAAACAAACGAGGCATACTGATGAGTCCTGGTAGGATGAAACACGGTCTCATGTCTTCTGTTAGCACCCTTTGCAAACTGTGTGAGAGGCCTTTCGGCACCATGCACCTTGCTTAAAGTTGGACCAGCATAACATTCTGTGGTGATTTGCATATGCAGCCCATGATGCTTTGCATTGTGGGGCATGTGTGATTTTATTTTCTTGAAACTTGGCTTCCCAGCCAAATGCCCTTTGGGTAACCCTTGCCTCAGTGTTTACGCACAGAGGTTCTTTGTCTTTAAATAGTTTTTATTTTAATGGGTTCACCACAATATATCCCAGGCACACTGCCTTAGGGTAGCTGGTCCATTCCACTGGGGTGTCAAACAAACGAGGCATACTGATGAGTCCTGGTAGGACCAAACACGTGTCTATGTCTTCTGTTAGCACCCTTTGCAACTGTGTGAGAGGCCTTTCGGCACCATGCAATTCTGCTTAAAGTTGGACCAGCATAACATTCTGTGGTGATTTGCATATGCAGCCCATGATGCTTTGCATTGTGGGGGCATGTGTGATTTTGTATTTTCTTGAAACTCGGCTTCCCAGCCAAATGCCCTTTGGGGTAACCCTTGCCTCAGTGTTTACGCACAGAGGTTCTTTGTCTTTTAAAGCTTTAGATGGCTAATTAATTAACACAAATTGCCCAAACTGACATGATTCTTGGAGAAAAGACTCAAAGAAGCTCTATCTCTCTCGCTGGCTGTTTTTTTTTTTTAAATCCACTTTTATGTGACATCATAGATCCCACCCCTATCTCCCCCTGATGTCACTCACCCCTCCCATCTCCCCTCCCCCTTTTCCTCTCCAATGCATCCCTCTGAGACCCACCCACATTGGTCTGGGCCTGTAGACAATGGTGTCTGCCCCTTTAATGGGGCAAACCTCCTTGTCGCTACATTCCCCAAAGTCCAGTACCTCATCGGTGGCTAATGCATTTTGCAGATGGAGCACTACAGTAAGGATGGAAAGATTAAGAACCTGACTAAGGGGGGTATTAGACACTGTTTCTTTACAACTGTATGTTTCTTTCATACCCTATTTATTCATCAGGTGTGGGTCAGTGAAGTTATCTCTGATGTCTCATGGGCCATTAGTGAGATATCAGGATTTAGACAATAGGACTGAACAAATAACTCATTGAATAAAAACATGTATTCTCAGCTGGCTGTGTGGCGCTAGGCAATAGGGGTTAGCCTAGCACGCTGATGTCCCGGGTTCACACCTGAGCCTGGGAAACAAGAGGCAGAGGCCAGCAGGGAGGGCTCAAGAGTGTCCCTTGGACACTTTCCTCCCGGGGGCAAGGCTCTGAAGACATCGCTTTGGAGTAACTCCTTGGGGAAAGTTCTGGCCCTGTGCTTTGCGGTGTGGTTGACCATGCACTGCTGGTGCAGGCATGCAGGACATCATGGTGTACCTTGCCACAGGAAGGACAACCAGAAAAGGAAAATTCCACCTGTGCTGGGTGGATGACAGTGGCCCGCTCCCCCTGGCTGTGAAGCTGGGAAGCCTCTGAGTCTCCTTGCACCACCCAAGATGCCAAGAGGTGCCAATTGACACTTCAATCTCCTCCCACTCCCCATGGGAGTGGCCCTCCGATGAAGGGATACATTGGGACAGGTGGTGGTGAGGGACATGAATAGCAGATTGGTAGAGCGGTAACAGGGTGAGACCTGGCAGCCTGAAGGAGTGGGCGGCCGGGCTGGAAAGGAGCATAAATAGATAACACAAAAAAAACAAAAAAAAACATGTATTCTCACTGCAGTGGAATAATCCATTTATTTTACTGTGGTGACATCACCAAAGTAAAATAAATGACATTTATTCAACGGTTCATGAAATGTCTCCATTAGCATGGGATAGCACAATTGAATATCATTGAGCAACATACATTGCACGACTGTGCTATTCCATGCTAATGGTAACTTTTCACCTCCACCCCAACAGTAGGGTGCTCTGTAGTATAAATCAAATCCATGATGGGCAGGGAGAATCACGGAAAATATCTTAACTCATGAAGAGTGACCTCTGGTACCACCACTCGTGGGTCAGCCACGCTGTGCTACTCATGTGGTATCCCAAGATCACTCTTGACTCAGATATTTTCAATATTCCACTCCTGCCCATCATGTATCCCCTATATATATTCATGCTGGTATCTCACAAAGGTCCATAACTCATTTAGAGTGTTCAGCTTCAGCAGCAGTATTAATCATATTAAAATGCAAATAACTTTAATATGAAACATGATAACATGCTATTGTAGCACGAAATTTGTTCAGCACATACAGATCTACAAAATGAGTGGTGTTTCATTTACAGATACCTTTTAGATTTTTTTAATAATTAGCAAAAAAGGCGGAAAATTTGATTGTTTCCCTTTTTGCAACAAACAAATGCAAATAACTTTGAAACAGAAAAAAGACATACCCACCATTGTGGAACAGATCAAATATGACATGTGTGGGAGTGAGACAGCAGGAATATCTTCACTCACTGTCACTGACTTCTTCTACTCCACTCATGGCTTCTCCACTCATGGAATACCAAGAGTGTAATGACAGCTCATGAAGAGATTTCTGCTATCTCACTACCGCCCATGTCATATCCCATATGAATGCAAAGATACTTCAATATCACTTGCATACCTATCTGAGTAGTTGTCATCAGAATAAACTTCCAAATCAGTGCTGTCATCAACACAGCTGTCATATGTGGCATCACTGTTAAAGGTACTAGGTTCATTGACTCTGAAACACGAGACTAATCAATGCAATGGCACATACCAGTTACTGTATTATTCAATATAACATGTGAGGGAGCAAAACTGTGCTTGAAACATTTCTGTAATTAACTATGCCAATATTTGCCTCACATAACTGAATGCTATGCATACTCTGAGTAGGCCATTTATAAAAATAAATTATTAAAACTGCTACCAAAATCATTTACAAGGATGGCAGCAACACATCATATGTTAGCAAAAAACCCTGGCGGGACATTACATCAGACACAGCACTGCAATTAATTAATATATTTGTGATATGAAATACATTTCAAATTAAAACCATAAAATAAACCCACAGACAGATTGCAAATGAACAAGCTTGATTCAGAGCCACAATGGCTGCTAATACACTAACTTGATAAGGGTGTTTCATGGCTTAAACATAAAGATGAATTGCTTTAGTCATCTCTGTGTGTAAATATAATGTTTATAAAGGTAGACCATTGCCTTTGAGTAATGGTAGAAGGAATGGTGCAGGAGTGAGAAGTATGTCTACACTGGGGACTGTGGGCCAACCTAGAAGAATAAGAACCTATACTGAGGTGATGGTCTGCTTTCATCCAGAAGGCAGATCTAATCTCTCTAACTACCGGCCAATATCAATTCTTCCACCACTCTCAAAGGCCCTCAAAAGGATAGTATATGATCAGTTAGTCTGCTATCTCACAGAATACAAGCTTCAGTGTCAGCAGCAGCATCATAGTTTCCGAAAAGCACATAGTACGACTACTGCCCTGGTAGAATACACTGGCTACATTCATGAGCCACTGGACCAGAGGATCTTGGTGGGGACCATTTACACTGACCTCCCCAAGGCCTTTGATACAGTTAATCGTGAACTACTTTTAGCCAGCTGGCCACACGGGATGTCCACTGTATCAGTGGGCTGGTTCAGGAGCTCCTCCATGAGAACACAGCAGGTCAAAATACATGGGGCTCTATCTGACCATCAAACTGTTTTCACATGGGTATCCCAAAGTTCTATCTTGGGCCCCTGCTATTCAGTCTGTTCCTGAATGACCTCCCAAAGCATGCCAAAACAAGGTACTCTTAGCAGAGGCTGCTCAATGTCTTCCAGGATGCATTTCTGACACAACAGGTGGGTGAGCCAACTAGGGAGGCCCAGACACTGGACATGGTCCTGGCAGATAGCGATCAGATTAGTGGCCTAGAGGTGAGGGACCCACTGGCTGGGAGAGATCACGCCACAGTCTGGTTCTTCCAGGACCTAGGGGGGAGGAAAGTTGAACAAGGACAGTAGTAATAGACTTTAGGGTGCAGACTTCAGGGAGATGGGAAGGATCCTAAAGATCATCTAGACAGGATAAGGCCAGATGTGGATGCTGACAACAGGTGGGGATCATTAGGAGGGGAATACAGGAGGTTACCAGATCCTGCTAAAGGAAAGGTATAAGTTCAGTAAGGCCAAAAACCTGCTGGTGGACCCGGGAGGTACAGGAGGTGGTGAGAGAAAAGAAGGCAGCCTATAGGCGCTTCAAGTGGTCAAGGAGTGAAAAGAATCAGGAGGAATATGACCTGACAGCCAAGAGGTCACCAGGGTGGTGACAGCAGCTAAGACAAAAAGGAGTAGTCCTTGGCCAGTGGGATCTCGAGGGGGACAAGGGGTTCTTTAGATACATAGGGGAAAAAGGAAAGTAAAGGGACAGGTCAGCAAGATAAGGGTAGGGATGGTTAGGCACAGGAGGCGGGGAACAAGCAGAAGTCCTAAATGAGTATTTTGTGTCAGTTTATATCAGGGGTGATGGAGGAGCTAGGTCTTGGGAGGGAACAGGGCAAACCAGAGCAAGTGGTGAGACCAGAAGAGACCAATGGCCTGATGGGTCTGGGAAGGGAGTGGCCAGCACAGACAGGTGGGGGCCCAGCAGTGCATGGTGAAATGGGGAGAACGAGGCTGAAATCCCAGTAGAGAGACTGAGAGAAGCCTCAGGTCCCTTTGATGGAGAAAGCACCTGGGCCAGATGAGATACATCCCAGGGTACTGAGGAACTGGCAGATGTCCTGGCAGTCCCTGTAGCAGAGCTTTTCAACATCTCCTTGAGGACTGGGTGGGTTCCCCAAGACTGGAGGGTGGCCCACATTGTGCCAATCTACAAGAGGGGATCAAGAGAGGAGGCGGGAAATTACAGGCCCATTAGCTTGACATCGGTGGTCTGCAAGGTGATGGAGGGCAATGTCCAGGAAAGGCTAGGGGGGTTACTGGAGCAAACTGGGGGCTTGGACAATAGGCAGCATGGCTTTGTCATAGGAAGATCATGCCAGACAAATCTTGTTGAGTTCTATGACTGGGTGACGAGGGCCCTGGACCAGGGTAGGCCAGTGGATGTCCTCTTTCTGGATTTTAGCAAGGCGTTTGATTTGGTACCCCACAGTGGCCTGCTGGCTAATCTGAAGGAAATGGGGCTAGGGAGACAGTTGCTAAGATGGGTAGGAAATTGGATCTCTGAGCATACTCAGAAGGTCGTGGTTGGAGAGTTAGCCTCTTCCCCAAGGTGAGTTACTAGTGGGTTCCCCAGGGGTCAGTATTAGGCCACTCCTGTTCAACACCTATATCTCAGACATCAGGAGGGGATCAGGAGTGAGGTGAGTCTCTTTGCAGATGACTCAAAGCTAGGTGCAGTGGTGGATGGGGAGGAGGAGGATTGCCTTGCAGGAGGACCTGGAGACTCTGGAAAGGAGGTCAGGAAAATGGAAACTAAAATTCAATGCAGGGAAGTGAGCTCTGCACCTGGGATTCAGAAATCCAGGCCAGGGTGTATACCCTGGGAGGAGACATGATTCAAGTTACAGAGGATGAGATGGACCTGGGGGTAGTGGTAGATATCAAAATGAACAACTCGGAGACCTGTAGGAGGGCAGTGGCAAGGGCAAATAGGATGCTGGGATGCATCGCCAGGAGGATTACCTCCAGAAAGGTGGAAGTGATCCTTCCACTGTACAATTGCTTGGTTAGGCCACACCTCGAGTATTGTGTACAATTTTGGAGAACACTTTTAAAGAGGACCATTACACTCCCAGAGAGGGTCCAAAGGAGGGCAACCAAATTATCTGGGGCCTGGGAGAGAGGACCTATGTGGAGAGGCTCAAGGAGCTCGACGTGTACATCCTGAAGGAGAGGAGGGACATGATAGAGGTCTTTAAGTACATGAAAGGGATCAATAAAGGAGGCCCAGTCAGGGTGCTCCAAAGGAAGGAGGGTGGGGCAACAAGAGGTCACGGGTGTAAGCTGGAAGAGGCAGGCTCAGAGGGGAGAGGAGGAGATGTTATTTTACTGAAAGGGTGGTAGAGCCATGGGATGCACTGCCCAGGGAGCAGGTAGAGATGGAGACTGTGAACGGGTTTAAGAGGGATGGGACAGGTACAGGGGGAAGGTAAGTCTGACTAGGCACAATACAGATGGAACATCTGTGACTGGGGACAGTATAACCCAAGGGAGGGGGGGACACCAAAATCGACCCTCAATGCGGGTGCTGAAAATCGAGCAGACTTGAGAGACCATTAGACCTATTCTGCTGGCGTTTTAGTATGTTAGTATATGCAGACGATGCTGTGCTATACACGTCAATCTGTGCCTGATCTGCTTGAAAAACAGTTGCAAGCTAACTTTACCACAGTTGAGGCTTGGTTCCATAGATCTGGGCTCCTACTGAACTACAAAAAAACTAAGACAATGTTGTTCATTCCCCATCATAATCACCATAAGGCTTATCCCATCAAAATACACAATCACAGCAATGACCTTCTAGAATCAGTCAGCAATTTCAAATACTTTGAGGTCATTCTTGACTGCTCTCTCTCTCTCTCTTATGGGCTGCATATTGACCATATTGCCAAGGCAGCTAATGCCAGATTAGGACAACTTTACCATCACAGACACTGCCTCACTAAATGCACCATCAAACTTGCAGTAAACAGCTCAGCTCAGAGCAGCTCAATCCTGTCAGTCATATACTACAGTCTTGTAGTCTATGGGGCTGTATCAGACATTGCACTCAAGCGAATAAAGTTGTTTTAACAAAGCCTGCAGGCTTGTTCTTGGGGTACATTACTTAACTCATACATGCAAGCTGTATTCTAACAATGGATGGCTCAGTCTAATCAACAGGATCCAATTTCAGGTGTGCTTGCTTAGAACATAGCTATCCTTGGCCTTGCACAACGGGTGTGCAAACTCTCTCAGCCCTTCCTTCAACTCCAGACAAACCAGGAGTACAAGTAAAGCAACCACCCAAGTCCCATTTCATCACACTACACAAGGACAGTGGTCCTTCATTTACAGGGACCCCCCGGCTAAATTCTCTAAGCACTGCCCTTATTTCCAAACCAGAGATTTGCCCTTTCAAGTCTCAACTGCGTGCTCATTTTGTTTTGAGCAGCATGTGCGACTGTGACCCCACTCTCTAATGTTGGCAGGAAAATGTCCAGAACTACTTATGTGCTGCACTTACTTCCCATCCTCTCCTTCCTCCTTAGTGTTTCCCCTGACCGTTTAGCCTCTGCATCCCGACACTTATTGTGCTAAACCTCCCTAGGCCTGGTCTGTAAAACTCTATGGGCCAGTCACTCTACTTTACTATCTCTTTACCTTCTAGGATCATCTCCTTTTTTACAGGACTGACAAAATCTTCTAGGTTGCACCTCCTCCAGCCTCTTGCTGTTCTCTCACCTTGCTTCCCTGGTTCCCTGCTTTTTTTGACATACTGCTCCATTCTGCAACATGCTAACTCCCACCATAGCTTCCCCCTCCCCCACCTCTTCTTGCCCCATCCTTGGTCAAGGCAATTTTCCCAAGCTTCAGAACTGCACTAACTAAAAGTCTGTATCTTGAA
Source organism: Neoceratodus forsteri (assembly GCA_016271365.2). Taxonomy (NCBI): domain Eukaryota; kingdom Metazoa; phylum Chordata; order Ceratodontiformes; family Ceratodontidae; genus Neoceratodus; species Neoceratodus forsteri. The sequence goes on from CM057449.1 coordinate 1,609,449,114, forward strand.
ATACTGTATCATTGTACCCTTGCAATTATTTTGTTAATTGTATGTCTGCTCTTTTACGTTGTAATCTAGCTATGCCTTACTTCTCTGTTGCATGGAAATGGATCTTTTAATTTTGTGCTTAATGTCTTGTAATCCTCTGACATAGAACCTTTGTAAAGGAGCAGTTTTGGTCAAAGGTTGTATAATCCAAGATTCAAGAAATAAATAAATAAATAAACTAAATACAATAAGAAAACCACAGTCCTCAGTGAAGGATTCAAATGTTACTTCTATGGACAATTAATGTTGCCAAAAGGGGGGGGGTGACAGAAGAAATATGAGATGCAGAAAGTGGGCCACCACAAGCTGAGATAGAGAATAGGGAGATCCCAAGGGGAGAGAGTCCCACCAGAATGCAAGTTATTCAAGGAAGCAGGGGGTTAGCAAAGGAAGAAGGGAGAAAAGAGCAGCCAAAGGAGAAAGGTGTGGAAAGAGGAACAGTTGGAAAAAGGAGAAAGCAGCAAGAAGAGAGGTGAGGGCTGTCAAAATGGTGAAAGGTCTGCATCAGAAGCCCTATGAGGAGAGACTGAAGAAGTTCAATATGTACACCCTAGAGGAGAGGAGGGAGAGTAGTGTTATTATGGAAACCTTCAAAATACCTCTAGGAGGTTAATAAGGTACAGGAAGGAGATATGTTTCAGTGAAAAGGTGCTGTAGAACAAGGATTCTTGATATGAAGCTGGAAAGTGGTAGATGTGAGGGAAGTACTACTTCACAGAAAGGGTGGTGGATTCCTGAAACAGCCTTCCATGGGAGGCAGTGGGCTGAAACCAGTGGTGGGTTTCAAAAATGCCTGGGACGGGCACAAAGGAATCCTAGGAGGACAGAGTTGGGTGGAAGAGGCAGTGATATAGGGCAAGTTGGGTCTGCAGCAAAAGTGATCATAATTAAAAATGAGCAGACTAGATGGGCCCAGGAGGTCATTATATGCCATCAGTTTCTATGTTTATGTAACACCCCTGTTTGGGAGATTTCAAGTTCTATTCGTCCCTCTGTGGATTTTTGTGGCCTAATTCAGTCCAGTAGAAAAAGGGTTAGTTCTTCTCAGCACTTGGGTGGGAGGTCACCATGAGTGCATGTGGAGATGAAGCCCCTCAATGTAGGCAGGAGGGGAGTTTTAGTCAGAGGTATGATCGCTGAGGAAGTGAGAGTGAGTCAGAGCTGGGTGGGTCAGTTGTCCACTTCAACCCTGGCTTGTGGCCTTTGGGGACACAGAGGAAGAAGTTGGAGCCAGTGGCCACAAGCCACACAGTATCTTGGAGGGCAGCTAAAGTTGAGAGGGAAGCCAGCAGCCACAAGTTGCAGAGTGCCCTGGCAGCCTGCACTGATTGGAGTAGGTATCCTGTGGACAAGAATGTGGCAGGGAGTGCAGTGTCCAGACATTGAGCTGATTTGGAGCTCCACTGAACATGTTCCACTTCTCAATTTGGGACAGTTGCTGCCAGTCATGGGAAATGATGAGGGTCATGATGGAACCTACAAATTGAAGCCACAAGGATTGCATGTTCTGACAGCAACCTGCTGAGTCAGTATGGACAGAGAGCAAGAGAAGGGGTTCATTGAGAATTTGGGTGCCTGTGAAGAATAATGGGCTGGTAGACACTTTGAACTGTTCTGTGACTAGTGCTGCCTTAAAGCTTTAGTTACTCTAGCGGTCCTGAGTTACTGCTGCCCTAAAGACTATGCAACCTCCTTGGTCTAGGTAGAAACAGATATTATGGACATACTGCCCATGTCAAAGCTGAATGTGTTTCCCACTAATTAACTGATGCTCCCCAGAGCTATGTGTGAATATGGCTAATGAATTTTGGATCCCTGTTGTTTCTTCAAGTTCTGTGTGGACATGCTGTTATTGAAAGGAACTGTTTAATATGCATTAACCTGTTGTTTTCATCCAGCACCAGCAATGAAAAGGGACCCTGTGTGTGACATCAGTGCCTGGGTATCAAGGCCAAGAGCAGTGGTTCTGCTGCTGTGGATGCCCCCCTTCCCATGGATATATTCTATCCATACCCCTAGACATGGAGTGGAGGCTACATTTCTATGTATGACAGGTTATGTGACTGAAATGGATAAGACAAACCGCTGTTCCAGTTTTGCACTCACACTGTTGGTTTAAAGAGTAAGTTTAGATACAAACGGTGTGTTAGTTGTTGGGGAGGGGTAAGGAGATGCATGCTTGAGGATCAAACAAAAAAATCAAATTAAATAGCTGGTGGGCCATATAATACTATGCACTCCATCAAGCTCAGCAGTGATGAACATTACATACATACATCTTCTGTAGGTTACAGTCAGCAATTTCAGAAATACATTTTTTTTTCATTCACACCATCAGCCTCCATTCAATGCACATAGTAAGCTTTATTTGTCAAAGGTTGGGAAATAATTTAAAAGTTTAAGTTGATAAAAAATCAAGTAAGTTTTCACATTTGGTCAGCTTCACATTTCAGCATTTCCCATTATATATCTTGTTCTGAGAGAGAGATAGAGAGAGAGAGACAGAGAGAGACAGAGAGAGAAGAGGAAAGGTGGAGCATCGTTGCCCATCCACTATTCTCTTTGTACAGTGACACACACACACACACACACACACATATGAGACAGAGAGAGATAGAGAAGTGTAATTTAGCAGTGGTGAATCAAGATGGCTGCTGCATGCTATTAGGTTGTGGAGTAACTTCAGGAGCAGGGCTTGACTGAATGCTTGCTGAACCTTTTTAACAGGTATACCACCACTGCCTACTTAGTTTGATAGTCGGCCTTTCCGGTTGGTCTTGTGTGGCCTCTTGTTCATCTGGTCTCCCCTTGTTTTTGCTCCTCTTTCCCCAGGTATCAGCATCCAGACTCTGGAGGTGCAGGGGCCACCACTGAGCAAGAAGGGAGCAGGGCTTTTCGCTGGAGGTGCTAATCGAGCTAAACAGGAGAGCCAGGTGAGTTATCCAGATCCCTATGAGTGGCATTTGATCCAGAACAGAATACAGAGTACACAGAACAGAAAGCAGAAGACAGTGAAGTGTGGAATAGTTAAGAGGAAAGTCCAAAGAGAAAGATAGTGATAGGAAAGCCCTTTGGAGGCTATTCCAGGCTATTGTATGACAGCAGAAATGTTACAAATCTTATTACAACCAAATAGAACTGAACTGATATGATCTGATGGGCAAGAAATTTTGCTTTATATTGTTTTATATTCTTCTTGTCTTGTATTGTTCTGAATTACTGAATTATTGACTAGATTTATTTGAGCTCTGTGAATTCCCTGTAATCTTCTGATAACATTGGATAGAGGATACAGGTACTGGTACACGATACATGGTACATGGAACATGGAAACTCCCCCAACCCCCTTATTCTTTGATTTGCGGTCTATTCTTATGTGTCTAGCCTCTAGCACCTACTAACCAGCACTTAGTGCTCACTGCTAAAGGGGGAATTGCTTGTGTTTGATTGTCTTTTTACTGGAGTTTGTAAAAGATTTGATAGTGGATTGTGGGCTGGTGTGTGTGTTCACTCTAGTTCTTTAGTGTGTGGGACTTTTTGCAATTGTCTTTTTAAGTGTTTAGTTCTTAATTGGCTCTCATTGACTCCTGTTTTGCATACTGCATGGAGCTGGGAGGTAGGAGTTAGGACCTGAGTGTAGTGAAATATGGAGCCAGCTGTGAAAACGCTGATTGACATTAGTCCTGGTGGAGAAAAGTGGAGAACAGTAATTTGTAAATAATGGAAACTATCTTCACTGATGGTGATAGCCTCATGAACCCAATTATGAAGGTATAATTGCATGTACCCTGTACGTACCCTGTATTAGCCCTCATTTTGAAGCATATCTGGTTAACGTGCACAAGTGTAGCGTTCTGGCATTGGAATCACCATTTGGCTTGCACTAGACTTTGCTCCGGTCATTGATTTGATTATGCCCTGGGCACTCTGCATTTTAAGGTATTTGGAATGTTTTTTTTTGTACTATTTTAATGTTTTAATGTTTTAATTAAGTTCTGCTGGAGTCTCTGTTTTAGATCCTGATCTATTCCCTTTTGATATATGTTTTTGTCTCATTGTAGTGACTGGGCTCTACAGTTGCAATTTTAAGCACTACTTTGGATTTGCGATCTGAATCTGTGTCGGTTAAGCACCAGAGGGAGATTGTGCTGGGAAGGGAGGAAGAGTTGGTGGAGTGGATATTCATTTTGTCCGTATTAGAGAGCAGATGAAGTTATAAATGCACTTTACTTCATACCAAATAGAGAAGAAGGGAAATAGTGTTATAGGTTAAATTTTTATTTAGTTATTACATTGTATTTATATTTTGTGTTGTAGGTATCTTGCTTTTGTATTCAGCTTGTTCAATGTTCATTCCTGGTTGCATTAGGATGCTCAAAACTACATGGGACCTATCCAGGCTCTTTGGGACTGAAAGTTGCTACTAACTTTCTTTTATTCTGGACCTGTTCAGCTACAAGATATATACCGGGCCACAAGTCTTGCTGGGATAATATTATTTATTTTGGTGTTACTTCATTTTATTGCTGTAAAACTTGCTGTATTGTTGTTTTCCTGGGTGTACAAGTTAAAAGCTTGACAGTAAAGGCATGGCAGGTCTTCAATCTGAGGAATTAGTGCCGCCTTTAATGAAAACAAGGAGTGGCAAAATGGTCCACGATGAGGATAGCTGCATTCTTATAAAGCAATTGAAGGAGAAGGAAGTAAAAAGGGAGCTAAAGAAAGTAAAAAACATGCTAAGATGCATAAAGATTTTCAATTTACAAAAACAAATGCTGAAAAACAAAAAAAATCAAGTAAATCCATGAAAAAAGATGGAAAATTGAATATACTTGCTCCTGCACAAACTCTGATAACTCTGCACTTAGAAAAATCAGAACTTACAGATTGGGAAGATATCAGAACTACTTCAACCCATTGTCAATTAAATGAGGGGGAAAATAATTAAACAACCTAGTGTAAGGAAGGAATAAAACAGCATTATCCAAGATCTGGTACATAGTTTTGATTCTGACTCAGTTAAAGAACTCCAAATCTGTTCTTTTATGAACATAGTGAGTCTATATCTCCAGTAAAGGAATTGCAAGGGGAAAAGATTAAAAGGGTCACTTTGGGGGAATTTCCTAGTTTAAGTGATTGTAATCAAGATTTTCCTGTAAGTTCCCTTTCATATAACAGCTTACCTGAAATCACATCCATGCATGAACAATCAATGATCCATAATAAGGCTGTTATGGAAATTAGGAATGAATTGCAGGATATTACACTTGGTTTAAAAGAACTAGTAAATCAAAACACATCAACTGGTGGAAATAATGGCCTTGAAATTACCTATACTCCCTTTATTGATGAAAATCTTATTAAGGCTCAAAAAAATCAGCATGTGGCAAGTGTTGCCATTATGGAGCAGCTGCTGATGATAAAAGGTGAGATTAGTGACCTAAGAGAGGAGTTTGCCTTAAAAGCTATTATACAATGGCAAGAAAGAATGTTGGACTATGATTGGTCAGTCTGGGATTGGACCTGTGATGTTATCCTGGCATAACATCACGGATCTAGTCCAAGTACACATATGACCGAGTGACTTTAAAAATCACTGCCCATTCGATGCTACCAGTCAGCTTCACAGTCTGCACAGCTACACTTAGCCTGTGGTCACCGCGATTTTTCAAAACAGCAGCTCTTCTCTTCAGTTGCAACAAATGTCCCCTTCCTAATGAAATGCCAATACAGTAATTAACAGCAGCTCTCCCTCTATTTAACAAAGCATACCAAGCTATTGTTCCCCCATTCTCCAAAGCGCTACACTGACCAGCTTCTCACGTGCATGTCCACACAACTTCTTTTTCCCAACCACTCTCAAATCACCCATACCACAGAGCACTCTCACCGTCATTCTGAGCTTTCTCCAGGTACAAATCACAAACACTACAAACTGTACGGAGAGAACATAAAATACAAATTACTGCAGTCTGAACTATACGTAAAAAATGATTGGTTACTGCAATGTTAGCACATGCATGGGTTAACAGTGTTGCAGTCTCAGCTTGGCGGCAAACCTGAAGGAAAAACTGCTATCTATTTGTGTCCTTCTTTAAAAAAAAAAAAGGAATTCAACTTACCAGAAGGTAAGGGATAAAGGCAAATAAAAACCCAGAAACCCAGGGGCACTAACAATGGGAGATAGCGAGGGGGAGGGGAAGAGTGAGACAGAGAAATACACCTGCAGACAGCACACAGTAGGGTGCCACCTGTTGGACAAGCAGAAAAGGAACTTTTTTTTGTTTAAATACTCCTCCACACTACTAAATCTGTAAAAAAAAAAGGTACATCTTTATTCATTGTATTTTTTTGAAATTCTAAATACAAGCATTTGTCAATGCCAAATGTTTACTTGCTGGCGTTGGCAGTGGTATTGTAGAAGTTACAGAGCTGCGTAATAGGAATGGCAGTGAAGTATTGAACTGAAGCCAACCCCACCACCACCCTGCAGAGAGTGACAGGCATTGGGGTGTGCCTTTGGGTCGTCAGGCATAACGGCCATGCCATTTCACCACACCCCACCCTGCAGACACTGACAAGTGTCACGGTGTGCCTTGGGGTCTTTGGCCCTTATGCGCACCCCATTCCATCAGGAAGTACGGTGAGATGGGTGCGGTATAGGAGAATGGGGTTAACTTTGGGGCTGAACAGTCCAAGGCATACCTCGATGCCTCTCACTGGCTGCAGGGTGTGGAATGGTATGAGCATTACAGGCAAGAATCCCAAGTCACATCCCTGATGCCTGTAATTCTCTTAGGGTTGGGCATTATGGTTGGAAACCCTAATACCTCAGGCATTCATTGGTATTTTCACTCCAAATTTTCAACATGATTTTTGTGACCCCACCTCATGAACAGTGGCAATATCAGTTTGTTAGCTGAAAGCTGCTATGCACAGTGACTATGGCATTTAGCACCACAGGTGCAAAAACATTCCGAACAGGATGTAAAAATGACAGCTGTACTGTTCATGGGGAGGTGTAAAATGGCAATGTTGCAAATCTGCAGTAAAAATATTAAAAACTGGTGAAGTCATGAGCTGCATAGAAACTGTGCAACGACAGTCGTAATGTAATTAGTTTGAGGATTTTTACAGCAGATTGCCAACACAGGCATTTTGGGACTCCGATCATGAACAGTGTCACTGTGATTTTCTGTATCTGTCCCGAACAATGATTTCCCACAGCGACTACGATCTCTCAGCTTAAAAGTGTGAAAACACATTTCAGCCATGTTCTGAAAAATGACAGCTGTACTGTTCATAAGGAAGTGTGGAAAATGCCACTGGTGAAAATCTGGACTGAAAATATTACAAAGTTATGAACTTACGAGGGTGCGTGGAAACTGCGCAACGCTCACTCATAACACAGTCATTTTTAGGAATTTTTTCACCAAATTTTCAACATAGCCATTTTAAGACCTCTGCTCATGAACAGTGTCACTGTGATTTTCTTAATGTGTCCCAAACATTGATTTGCACACTGACTGCTGTCATTGTAAGCTACATGGCGAGCACATTTTGAGTGAGATGTGAAAATGACAGCTGTAGTACTCATAAGAAGGTGTGGTAAAATGGCAATGTTGAAAATCTGGAGTGAAAATATTGAAAATTCGCGAACTTACTAGCCTGCATAGGAACCACGCAATGCACGCTCGTAAAACAGTCATTTTTAGGAATTTTTCCACCAAATTTTCAAAATAGGCTTCTTGAGAGCCCACCTTATGAACACTGGCAGTGTCATTTCATTAATCAGTCCTGAAAGGTGATTCCACGTAGTGACTGTGAAATCACCCTTTGGGTCCAATAACACCATGGCAGTGACATCATTCATGAGAAGGGGTCCCAAAACCCCATGTTGAAAATTTGGTGCAAAATTCCAAAAACACCTGAGATATGCAGCAAAGTTGAAAAACCCTATCTATCCCATTATACAGCTTACCGGCATTTCTCAGTTCGCGGTCGGCTTTGAAGAGTGCAGACGTGTTCCCGTCCACTGAAGATCGCCACGCCGAGGTCTGGAGGTAAGTATGGGGTGAGGGGGTGGGGAGGCAGGGTGCCCAGTGTGTTGGTGCAGGTTTTGGGAGGGGGCAGGGAGAAGCTCCGAGGACAGTTTTTTATTTCGCGGTTTTTAAATGATGACATCGGGACATTTGCCATGCTGGGGTGGGCTCCCAGCATGGCAAAAGGATGGCTGGTTGGGGGCATGGAGCTGACAGGGGATTGGGCACCCTGCTATTATAAAGATCAGTTGCCACTTGGGGTGGGCTCCCAGCGTGGCACCCTGTACTCGGGGGGGCGGACAGTGGAGCTGATGGGGGATAGGGCACCCCCGTCAGCTATACGATGAGTTGCCACGCTGGGGTGGGCACCCAGTGTGGAACATGGAAGGCTTTTGGGGGGTGCAGCACAGCCGACAGGGGATTGGGCACCCCCCGCTGTACAGCATGTGTGTGGGGGGGCAGCACGCAGTATGCGTGTGTGTGTGTGTGTGTAGGGGAGTGTGCATGAGCAGGCAATATCTTATCGCTGCTCACTGAAGTGTAGCTCCCCCTTTCAACTGTACTCCACTGCATTTTGGAGCTGTCATAGACTGCTCCAGCAGGCATTGGAGAACTGCGGCCACGCCTGCCAACACACTTACTGAATTGGAAGAGGGGTGACACACCTCTGAAAACTCGGATGATGGCACTATGTTTCTTGCACACGCATGCAAGCAAACATAAATAATGAGCCATTAGATAGGAATAATGCACCCTAGGGTGTTGTGCTGGATAACGTTACTTCTGGGGTGATTAGTCACACTCGGCCTGTGGCCTTATGCCCAATCACCCCAGGCATAATGTTATCCCAGCACAACACACACTCTGTCATGCATTATTCTTTATTAGACTGGAGGAACTGTTAACTAACCAAAAGAAGAGCTTGCTACTTATTGGTTCTCCTTCTGTGATTATTTGTGACCCAATCCAGCAAATTGTGAGCCTGGAGGATATTTTTATTGATATTAGTAAGGATTTGGCCAGTAAAGATTGTAAAATTGGTGTTGAACCAGTACATCAGTTGAAATAGAAGGCAAACAAACAAAGAACTCTGTGCAGTTAAAATGCAAAAAAAAAAAAAAAGAGAGAGAGATGCATGCCTAACACAGATAAACACCATCAGTTGAAGAAGGAAAAATGGAGGGAAAAAAAATAAGGTCTGAAAAAACAAAGTGTTAGAACACAATAGAGAGATAGTCCTCCAGAATTGTTAGGTAGTAAAGGAGGAAATCTAGATCTTAAGCAAACTCCTTATACCCAGGAAATGTTAAACTATGTGTCAATTGAATCTGCCATAGGTAGAAATGAGCAAAGTTTTCAACTTCAAGAGGAGGTTGACTCTTGTTCTGGTTCAATTTTAAATGCTAGTATTTCTTCCCAACTTAGTGATTTACAGGCAGTTGTTACAGAGAGAAGTATTCCCTATGATCCCTTGGAAAATAATGATGTCTTAAAAATGTTGGTAACTTTATTATTTAATGATTCAATCATGCTGGATATTGCTGTTGATGACATATGTGATGTCATAAGAACATGTGAATATGGAAATGAAAATGATATCTTGTTGGTGTTTTTTTTTAAGAATGCATGTATTGCCCACTACACTTGGAGGAATTCAGATAAAATGAATGACTATGGCATTATGCTGGACTACCCAGTTCTTACAAAATATTTATTACTATATCCAGACTGGACACAGTTCACTACCTGGAATTTGGCCATAGAATTGTTAAATTATGTTAATATACAAGATTTTGTATTTCAAAATGAAAAATTAAATATTCCTCCAGATGTGGTGCTTTCTATTTTGGATGACCTATACAGGGAAAGAAGGAAAATCGAAGCTAAGATACCTGATTACTCATCTATTCTCCAATATCTTGGGACTTCATTTTTATTAGAATGACATAGTTAAACTTGACTTGGATTTAACTTGGAGGAATCAGACAAAATAGGCAAAAATGCCCATTTAATTGTCTCCCACTCATAGTGGGGTTAACTCAGTTTCTTAGTACTCAGGAGATAATCATCTAGCCTTGTTTTAAACTGATCAAATGTAGATGCCTCAATAATATGTTTAGGTAAGGTGTTCCATATTCTGGAAGTACGTATGTTATAAAAGTTCAGGTGTTTAACTGTAAGAACATTAGGAACGTGAATGTGTATCTTATGTGACCTAAGGTTAACCTTCTTATCAATTATATGAAAACCACATTGCTCCATTAGGGAGGGGTCTTTATTGATTTTGTATAATAGTAGCAAATCATCCCTAATTTTTCTAGTTTCCAACTAATATAGGTTAAGTATCTTTAACCTTTCATTGTAATCACAATTTTTTAACCCATGTACTGATTTAGTTACCCTCTTCTGAATTTTTTCTATTAAGTTAATATCTCTTTGGAGATAAGGGGCAGAATTCACAAAGGGAAAATGTTAAAGTTTCCCTCCACAACTCCTGTTGTGGACTGGAATCGTCCACAGCTGCAGCAGTACCGATTCACAGCAGCGGCAGTTGCGAAGGGTGCTACAGCAGGTTCCACTGCCTGTAGCAGCCTCCCACAGCTGCAGTGCTGTCCATGACAACAGCATTCACAAGCTGCTGTATTCCTTGGAGCCGGTCATACTACAGCTCCACCTATGTGAATACCCACAGCTCTGGGTGACCTGTGGCTTTGCAAGTGGTTTCCCACTAGCGGCAAGGTTTTCCCGCAGCTGCAGGTCCTTCTCTCCCTTACGTGAATCCTGCCCTCGGACTCCAGACTGAGGTGCCATAATCAAGATGTGGCAAAACATATGTTGTGTATAATTTCACAATACTTAATCTATCTCTAGATATAAATGCTCTTCTTATAGAATGAAATATTCGATTACATTTCACAAAAAGTTTTTAGCATGTGTTTTGGAAGATAAATTGAATCCATCCATATTCCCATATTTTTCTAACATATGCTAGCCTTGAGTGCATTGTTGTTCAGAACATATTGATATTTGTGGTTACTGTTTCCAAAGTGTAAGACAGAACATTTATCTTCATTGAATTTTATATTGTTTTCCACTCCCCATAGTTCTATGCATTTAAGATCTTTACATAATTGTTGATATTGAGAAAATGAGGAAACATCCCCACCTATTTTTGTATCATCCACAAATTTGGTTATGGCACTGCCAAGCCCTCTACCCATATTGCTTATATATAAACTAAACAACTCTGGACCCAGCATTGATCCCTGGGGAACTCCACTGGTAACATTTCCATCCTTGGAAAGTCACAAATTAATTCTTACTTTTTGTTTCCTGTCAGTTAGCCAGTTTTTTATCCATCTCAGAATATAATCATTTTGTCCTGAGTAAAGTAATTTAGAAATTAGTTTATCATGGGGAAACAAATCAAAGGCCTTTCCTAGCTCTAGATAGATTACATCTGTTGATACTCCTTTATCTAGTTGACTACTAACAAAATTATGGAAGGAAATCAAATATGTATTACACAAAATACCTTTGAAACCATGCTGTGTAAAATCTTCTAATCCCAAGGAGGTTATTTCATACTCAATCATATTTTAGATTATTCTTTCAAGTAATTTACAACAGATCGAAGTAAGACTAATAGGTATATAGTTAAGAACACAGGTTCTATTACCCTTCTTATGAATTTGAACAACTATAGCAGTTAGCCAACCAGATGGAATATCACCAGTCTTAAGAGATTTATTAAATAGCATGGTTAGAGGCTGAACTACAGTGTTAGCAATTTTTTTTCCAGACAATAGAGCTTGCATTGTCATGTCCAGATGAGGCTGAGGTGCATAATTTATATAGTTCATTAAGTACTGTTTCTTGATTCAAATTTATTTCACTGACTTATCAATGCAAGGCATAAATGTTTATGAATCTTTTGGTGAAATACTGACGTAAAAATGAATTAAAGGCATTAGCTATATCCATATTATTAGAGATTGTCTTACCATCAACTGTTATTGTACTGATTTTATTTGACTGCTTATTTTATTAATATAAGCATAAAAGGCTTTACAGTCTTTGAACTAGCCAGTTTATGCTCCAAATTATTTTTTCCTTTTTAATTAATGCTTTAAGTAACCTTTGTTGGGTCATATATCTTAATTTGTTTATTGAGAAGGGATTTAATTTATATTTCCTAAAGGCTCGATATTTCTTACTTATTTGTGTTTTAGTAGTCTTAGAAAACCAAAGTGAGATGTCACCCTTACTATTGAATTTTTTATGTCTAGGGATATGCAAGGTCATTGCCTCCTGTATCTTGATTTTTAGTATAATCCACATTTGGTTTACTGTTAAATCTTTAAGGAGAGATCTCCAATCTATATTACCAAGGTCATTAGTTAGTTTTGACCAATCAGCTTTCTTAAAGTCAGGAATGGCTGTAGAGCCATACATTTTAGGTTTAAAGAGATTTAGTGTACATTCAATAGTTTTATGATCACTAGACCCCAGATGGGCACACACATTAATATTGGAAATACGCTCCTTGCATTTTGTGATAACTAAATCCAGGATGTTGTTACCCCTAGTTGGATTCCTGACTAGTTGATCACAACCATGTGAAATTAATGCATCTAACAAAGCTTTTTCAAATGTGGTTGTCCCTTTTGACATCTCCTAAGATACACCTGGAGCATTAAAGTCACAAAGGATTATAGTGTCACCTAAGTTACAAACATTATTGATTTCATTTATTAACTCATAATTATAACACTGATCACTATTAGGGGGTCTATAACAAATACCTAACCTTATTTTCAGTAAGTGAGTGAAAATTAAATCTATCCATAAGGATTCAGTTAACTTATCAGATTTATTAAATATTTCTGTTTCCGGACATTGTATGTTCTCTGAGATGTAACAACAAACTCCACCTTCCTTCTTCTCATCTCTATTTTTATAAAATAACTGAATCCTGGTATGTTGTTGGACCACTCACTAGAATCATTCCAACATGTTAAGTAACACATACTATATCCACACCAAGTTCTTGAATAAGAATTTTTAGTTCAGCAAGTTTAATCTGATTAAGACTTCGAGCATTAATTCACCAGTCCTTAAGGTGAGTTCTTACATCCTTATCATGGTTCTTTGTCCTAGGACCCTTGTCCCCCTTGTCAATCAGTTTAAATATTTGCAAATAATGTTTTCAAAAACCCTACCTAATTTATATGCACCTTGTTTATTTATTTTATTTATTTAGCTTTTGTTAACCAGGTAGGTACACTAGACAAGACAATTGCCTATTTTCAGGTACGACCCGGGAGAGTACAGGAATAATAGATTTAGGTACATACAACGACATTGTACAAATTATACATGTTACAGTTCATGTGAGGATACAGATGCAACACAGCATATGAAACATGGTAAGGCATAGATTATACAGTATTAACATAACAAAAATAAACACCTTGTGGGAGGGGAGATAAGAGCAGTAATGTTACAGATTCAACACAGCGTACGAGCATGGTAAGGCATAGATTATACAGTATTAACATAACAATATAAACACCTTATGGAAGCCAAGAGCAGTTCCAGGGGCACAGTATTGAAATCCTTCAGATGTGACACTATATACAGTTTAGTAACCTCTTGGAGTCTGGTCTTTTGTCCAGGAGTAGCTCCAGAGCATAGGAGTGCTGTGATGGATCAATTCACAGGGGTTTGGGGCAGCCACAGGCTAAGGCAAGTTTGAGATGGCTCCATTGGGAGGAACGGAGACACATCTGTGAGTTTGCGGCACGGACCTGGGCAGGGAAGGAGTTCCACAGTCTGGGAATGAATGCAGCAAAGTTCTGCCCACCCATTTGAGTCCATGTAGCTGGTGTCTTGAGGAGGGCCTGTCCCTGGGACCTGAGGGAGTAGGAGGAGGAGACAGATGGGACAAGAAATTTTGCAAGCCCTCGAGGGGTGCCAGTGCCATGGACCTTTCCGGTGAAGCACCCTAAGATGAAGTCTATGTGGTTAGCTGGTGAGAGCCAGTTTAGCCTGCTATAGAGATCGCAATGGTGAGTGAGATGGGGGGCAGCCAGCACGAAGCAGCAGACATTGTTGTAGGCAGTGGGCCACCTAGTGAGGTGGACTTTGGATGAGCGGGCAAACAAGAGGAGCCCATAGCAGAGCGAGGGTAGGAGCACCCCTCTAGCAAGTGCAATCCGAGCTGCCAGAGTAAGATTACTTTTTGCTCTGTATGACAGATCCAGTTTGCAGTTTACAATCTTGCAAGTATTCTGAATGTGGTGGCCAAGGTCAAGCTGTGGGTCCAGTGTCACTCCAAGGTATTTAAAGTTGTCAGTAACTGTGATCTTGACCTCGTTAATACCAGAAACACATAGTGGAGTAGGGGTGGCCTTAATCTTGGCCTGAGACCCAAACAGCATGGCCTGGGTTTTCCTGAGATTTAGAACCAACTTATGTGACAATATCCAGGATTGGATGTTCCTCAAGTCCTCGCTCAGGTGGTGATTTATGACCCCTATCTCAGGGGAGTGAGTCAGGATGACCAGGTCATCTGCATAAAGGATAGGCTTGCAGTGGATAGCAGCAGCTGGGAGTTTGTTCACGAATATGGAGAATAGCAGGGGGCCCCAAGACGGAGCCTTGTGGGACACCCATGGTAACAGGGATAGTGTCTGAGAACTCCTTCCCATACTTAACAAGTTGCTGTCTGCTGCTTAGATAGTTGGAAAACCAATTGAGCACCACAGGTGATAGACCATAGGAGCTGAGCTGGGTGGAGAGCATGGTGTGATCAACAAGATCAAAGGCCTTAGAGAGATCTATAAAGATGGCTCCAGAGAGTTTGCCTTGGTCCATAACCGCTCTGATCCAAGATGAGACTGTGACAAGGGCAGAAGTTGTGCTGTGCCCTTTCCTAGAGCCATGCTGCTCAGGGGACAACAGGTCATGAGACTGCAAGTACTCCGAGAGAGTTGCCCTGCCACAACCTTCTTGAGAAGTTTGTGACCGCTGACAGTATGAATATTGGATGGTCGTTTTCTATGACTTTGGGGTTTCCTTGTTTAAGTATTGGGACCACCTTGGCTACTTTCCATACTTCTGGAATGACACCTGACGACATGGACAGATTGAAGATAAGGGTTACCATGGGGGCAATCTCACTGGCACCAAGACTCAGAAGTTTCAGCTCCACTCCATCATGTCTAGCACTCAAGAAGTGGGAGAGACCCGAGAGCAGTCTCTGCACCTCTTGCACCGCTACCACCTTAAAAGAAGGGGCAGATAAGATGAGGATGGTGTGGCCCATTTTCACTCCTTTTCCCTCCCTCTTGGGGGAGTGATGAGGTAAAGGAAGATAGGTCTGAGAAGTACTGGTTGAATGCATTTGCGATGGTCAGGAGTTGTTGCAACTGGCACCATCGATGACCATAACCGAGGTCTCATCGTCGGGGTCCCACTGGCTATATTCTTAATGTTTCTCCAGAACCTCCTGGGGTCCCTAGCTGTGTGCAGCAGCACAGATTGCAATATTCACCTTTGGCTTCCCTAATAGCCTTCTTACACTGATTTCTGAGCATCCTGTACTGCAGAAATACGGCCTGTTCTGCCGTGGCCTTGAATTTTTCCCAGCACTTATCTCTGTACTTTAAGGATTAGCAGACTGCCCTGCAGCCACTTTGTCGACAAGCCCCTGACCCTCTGTCTGATGGGGGGCATGTTTATCCTGCAGCACCCTAAACACAGTGAGAAAGTGGCTGGCTGCTGTTGAGAGTCCTGTGTGTTCCATACTGCTGACCAGTCAGCGTGCTGGAGATCAGCATGGTAGGAGCCAAGATCAAACCTTGAGTAGTCTCAGACCTGCATAATTTTATGTGGGAGTTTCAAAGAAGGAATCTTCCACACCCCGTACAGATGGAGTGGTCTGAGATGGAGTCAGAGAGGATGTCCGACGAGCTGATCTTCTCTGGTTGATTTGTCATGACCCAGTCCAGGAGAGAGTTCCCTCCACCATTTGGTGGGCATCTAGTAGGCTCCTTAATCAGTTGTGACAGCGAGAGATCAACAAGGAGTGGTTCATATGCTTTGGAGTTGCAACCAAGCCAGTTTAGGTTGAGATCACCTAGAATAATAAGTTCATTATGTCAGGTCACAGCACCTACAGTATCCAGGAGGATGGACAGCCCCTCCAGGCTGTCCCTTGGGGGATTGTAGGTGAATACAACATGTATCTTTTAGGTCATCCCGAGCAACAGCACTGTGCAGAGAACTCACAAGGGACTCTACAGGCTGTGGACAGGTAGCACCCGACAAGTTAAGATGGCTTTTATAATAGACCAAGATGCCAACTTCTCTTTTTTCCTGGGCTATCAAGCCTGAGGAGGTCATAGCCCAGGAGAGCACATGCAGAGTTTGGTATGGTGGGTTGCTTACAGGTTTCTGTTATTCTAAGGATGTCAGGGTGTGGTGGGTGACCAAGCCAGTAGTTCTGCCAGGTTGGGCAGGATGCTGATGAATATTGAGATGGGCAATTTTCAGCCCTTTGACTGCCATCCCACCAAGAGCAGCAGGGTTGTTTGGCAAGGTGGGCATGGGGTTTAGCTCGATGTCACCTGACAGTGCTAGGGTCACCAGGAGTAGCTATAGGAGATGTTTTAGGGAAGGGAGCCATCCCTGGCATGCACTCTGAGCCATATCTCCTGACCAGACGTGCATGGCACCGAAAGCACCTCAGGTCAAGACTGCAGAGAACCCAGGAGGGGTCTGCCTTCCGCTAATAGGTTGGAGAACGTGAAATCAGTTTTCCAGCAGGGAGCAAGTTCCCATGGTTCACCCGCTCTAGGGACATCTGCACCAATATACCAGTGGATGCCAAGGACAGTGAGGATACCACAGGCTAGTGTGCGTACAAGTGGATGCAGTGGTATTCGCTAAATAGGTACTGAGGGTTCCTCATGTTCATACCAGTGATAACTGACTGAGGGGAATGGTCCAGAAATCAGTGCTGGTCAATGGTCCCAACTCTGTGGTTAGTGGTGATTCCACACCACTACCAGACACCTGATACCACCCTGTTTTTGGCAGTACCTACCTATTACTACACCTATCTATTCTCACCGCAACAGTTCAGAGCTCTTACCTCCAAGAGTACCAAACTAAGCCCCTAAGTTGATGAACACCCGTGCTATGTTGGTAGGCAGATCACCTGTAACAGATTGAGGATTATAAAATAGTTCAGTTCACAGGGATACTAATGCTGTTAGAGTAGTCAAAAATATAAGCCAGTGGACCCTCGATGCCCCACTAGATATAGGTGAATGTATGCCAGCCCCTCAGCAAACTGTACAGCCCTCTTAAAACAAAGATATATCTTATACCAAACAAACTGCTTTAAATATTGTGTATTCTCTGCTACTAGTTCATGGTTGTAACTCAGGATACTGTAGGAATTGATGGAACAATTACTTAAGTGCAACCCATCCCAGCAGTATAACGACTACTATCAAAGAATGTCTCCCTGAGGGTGTAGAGATAAAACTTCTTGAAGAGTTCATTTCTAAGCCATTCATTGACACATTTTATTTTTTTCTCAGTGTGGCAATTAGCCCTTGACACTGGTAACATTTCAGAAAAGTGGACTTCACAATTAAGTTCCTTTAATTTGTTTCCTAAACTGATAAACTCTTTTTTTATAACATCAATTGAATGTTTTTTTAATATCATTGGTACCAGCATGTATAATGACAAGTGGATTGGAACCTGAATTATGAAGGATATCTGAACACATTTCATGAATATCCTTTATTCCAGCCCCCCTAAAAGATGAACAGGCAATATTATGTTTGTCTTTCCTACAAACAATTTTATTGGTGTATTTAATAATTGAATCACCAAGTACAAAATACTGCCTGTTAACCACATTGGTAGACTCGATGTCCATGGGAAGAGAGGTATTTGTCATAACAACCTCCAGTTTATCCAGATGTTTTGATTTGGACTTGTGTTTACCTCCCTTACTCATGGTCGAGGTAGGGTGGATATGTACCATTGGTATTTCATGTGCTTGTGCACTTTGTTCATCAATTTCAGGATTAGGATCACATAATGTAGGGTTTATATGCAAGTCATGTTCATTATCAGTAGCAATATCATGCTGTTCCTCAATAGTACTATGTAGGTACTTATCAATAATATTCTCACAACTGTCAATATTTATTAATGGTTCAAATCTATTGTTTAATACAAGATTATTTCCCAAAGCCCTACTTCTTGTTTTAGGCTTGGGCCCACCAAGACTTCAGTCCAGTCATCATTATCCAAGTTATTAGTAGAGTTAATTTCAGCTTCGTGCTTGTGTTTATCAGTATGACTGACTATACAAGCGTTGTTGTCCCTCATTAAATTAGGGAGGGTTGTCAAGTCACTATTACTAAGTGATAAAGTCCTGTTCTGGGATGAAATATGGACTTTAGAGACCAGGACATCCTGCTGTAGTTCCAACACTGCAAGTCATTTATAAAATGTCTCAATATCTTCCTCAGAATACTATTTCCAACACACTTTGTACAAACATAAAAAGTGTTCATAGGTAAAGTAACAAACAACGTGTACATATTACATGAAGTGCATTTAAGTCCAGTTTCACCATCCAACATCATAATTATCTGTCTTAGGTTGGGCTGTGGAGGACTAGAAAGATTTATTGTGGAAATAGGGGATGGTTCTAAGCTGATTAAGTCACTCATTTTAGAAAAAGGAACCAAATAGCCACTTATAGCACAAGATATTAACAGCAGTATACTTACTTACTAAATGAAGATGGTAGTACTACAGGCCCTCTCCCCCTATTCCACTCTTGACACATGTGACATGCACTAAAACACTCGTGTCTCTGTGTGCATCTCCGTGCTTGAACCCACGTGGCTGCCCCACACATTCTCGCCCCGCTCGCTTAGCAAGCAATATAAGCAAGTAGTCAGGAAGTATCAAGCGGTCACTTCCTGTTCAGTGAGTACAGCATGCCAAAAGTTATTTCAATAAAAATAATAAAACCTGCAACCACTTCATGCAGTGGACTTCTTGCAAAAGGAGGGTCCCCTTTGTGCCTGCTATCTCTAAAATATAACACTTTGGGCAATCATGCTAACCAAGTGGAGAGTGATGCAAGGGAGCTCCACAATCCCACAATGCCAGTTAGATAGGAAGTCTGGCAAAACGTTTCTGTGGCAATGACCCAGAAAACAATTCCTCTCCCCAGAGGTTTGTATGACATACAATAACGTTTAATGAGGGTTTCTTTACTGTGCAAAATGAGTGCTAAAAGCAACACAGCCAGTAAAGCAATATGCAGTCAAAATCTAACACAGATTCCACCATATCTCAATATATGTATATATATATATACACACACAAGCAGGCAGGAAGTATCAAGCAGTCACTTCCTGTCCAATGAGTACAGCATGCCCAAAGTTATTTAAATAAAATAATAAACCTCCAGCCACCTCATGCGGTGGACTTCTTGTGAAAAGGAGCATTCCCTTTGCTTCTGCTATCTCTAAAATGTAACACTTTGGGCAATCATGCTAAACAAGTGAAGAGTGGTGTAAAGGAGCCTCCACAATCCCACAATGCCAACATTTCCATGGCAACAGACCAGAAAACAATTCCTCTCCCAGAGGTTCATAAGAGATACAATAAAGTTTTGATGAGGGTTTCTTTACTGTGCAAAATGAGTGCTAAAAGCAACACAGTCAGTAAAGCAATATGCAGCCAGAATCTAACACAGACGCCACCCATATTTCAATATATATACAAGTAGGTAGGAAGTATCAAGCAGTCACTTCCTGTTCAGCGAGTACAGCATGCCCAAAGTTATATAAATAAAATAATAAAACCTCCAGTCACCTCATGCGGTGGACTTCTTATGAAAATGAGCATCCCTTTGCTCCTGCTGTCTCTTAAATATAACACTTTGGGCAATCTATGCTAACCAAGTGAGAGTGGTGCAAGAGAGCCTTCACAATCCCACAATGCCAGTAAGCTAGGAAGTTCGACAAAATGTTTCCATGGCAATGACCCAGAAAACAATTCCTCTCCCCAGAGGTTCGTACGACATACAATAAAGTTTTAATGAGGGTTTCTTTACTGTGAAAAATGAGTGCTAAAAGCAACACAGCCAGTAAACCAATATACAGTCAAAATCTAACACAGCTGCCCACCCATATCTCAATATATATACGCAAGCAGGCAGGAAGTATCAAGCAGTCACTTCCTGTCCAGCGAGTACAGCATGCCCAAAGTTATTTGAACAAAAAAATAAAACCCCCAGCCACCTCAAGTGGTGGACTTCTTGCAGAAAGGAGTGTCCCCATTGCTCCTGCTGTCTCTAAAATATAACACTTTGGGCAATCATGCTAACCAAGTGGAGAGTGGTGCAAGGGAACCTCCACAATTCCACAATGCCAGTTAGATAGGAATTTTGGCAAAAACGTTTCCGTGGCAATGGACCAGAAAACAATTCCTCTTCCCAGAGGTTGTACAAGATACAATGAAGTTTTAATGAGGGTTTCTTTACTGGGCAAAATGAGTGCTAAAAGCAACACAGCCAGTAAAGCAATATGCAGCCAAAATCTAAAGTAGAAAGGGTTTATAGAATGGGGTCTGAAGGAAGTCAAATTGATGTTACTTTAGTCAATAATAAGCTAGCTCAACATGTATTATCTGCTGCAGACAAACTTGATCCTTTGGGTATTTTAATTGTCAACTTTGATGGGATCAATGTGAAACAAAAACATATGTATATTGAGGAAGTTGTAACTGCCACTAAGTTTTCTTATGGGGTAGAGGTTAGAAATAGATTCTTGCTGATTAAGATAACTGACTGGTTAATGAATGTGATGACAGGGAAACATTTGTAGTAATGGATATATCAGATGATAACTGTATAAACAGCTTAGAAGTTAAGGAATCTGATGAGTTTCTCCTTAAATATTTAAATAGTTTTAAGATTGTTACATGGAATGTTGCTGGGCATGGTGCAAAAATGGTGGATTCTGATTATGTGGATTTTCTCAAATAATTTGATATAATAAACCTACAAGGAATCTGGCATAGTAAAGAGCAAGAGTAAGTAATCAATTTAAATGGATTTCAAACCTACATAGCCTTGCAGTGAAAATAAATAAGATGGGAAGGTGTGCAGAGGGTCTTATTGTATATGTTAAAATTGTGATATTTTGAAACTCCTGCAGTATAAGAGCTATAAGAAAGTTATTGTGGCAACTATAAAATTATAAGAGGTTGTAGTAGTAAATATAAATGTCTATAACCACCAAAGAACTCATCTAATCATGAGCAAGAATTGTTTACTAGGTTGTTGACAGAAATTGAAAACCTTCATACAATGTATCCAAATGCAGAAGTCTTTATAATTGGTGATTTAAATATTATATCTGGTCATCTTGTTTCCCAATTAGATAATGAACTTTTTGAATTAGAAAAACTCATAGGACTTCAAGGTGAACTGTCACTGGATAAGAAAAACACAGACAGTAATTAAAAGCTTGAACATGTCTTGAAAGATTCTGATTTAACAATCTATAATGGAAGATCTGAAACAGACAACCAAAGCGGGTATAGCCGTATTAAGGCTAAAGGCATCTCTTTAGTGGACTATGTCCTTATTTCCCCATATGATTATTGTAAGTACTATGATGTAAAAACTGTGACAAGATCAGATAGTGATCATTTCCCAATTATTGTTGTGAGAAAAACAGAAGTAAATAGACAAAAAGTTACTGAATTAAATATGGAAATAAGAAACAACAGAAGACTGAGATGGAATACACTTACAAGGGAAAATATAGAATATTTAATGTCTCAGTTTCAAGATCATTGTAACTTGCAGGTAGATAAAGAACTGGACCCTATACAAATGTGTGAAGCCATACTAAGTGTCTACTCTAGGACAGTAATGAAATTTGGGAATAGCTATATGGGAAGATAGTATAAATATAAAAATTGGTTCTATAAAAACACGTCTGGGGAAAAAAGACAGAATTGGCTAAGGTTGCTAGAATAACTAAAAATCATCCAACAAGAGATAATCTTATGAAGCTTTCTAAATATAGAAGGGAATATAAAGATCATGTGACTATGCAAAGAGCTATAAAACAAAAAGAGCTATGGGGTAAAATGTTAGCTACTACTGAAGGAAATGATGATTGTACATTTTGGCAACTGGTTGAGCAAGGTACAAATCAATACAAAACACAAATAGATGTCTTTTATTATGCCAGATCAATGGATCAAGTGTTATAATGATATTTACAGTAAGAAATCTACAAAATCTATTAGTTTGGAAAATCCAATTAGTATCCCAATGGAAATAAATGGAGATTTTACATGAATTACTCCCAAGGAAGTTTGTTTGGCACTAAATCATTTAAAAAAAAATAAGGCACTGGGACCTGATGGGATTGTTCTGGATCTCTACAAAACTGATACTGATTGGTGGTC
Source organism: Neoceratodus forsteri (assembly GCA_016271365.2). Lineage (NCBI taxonomy): Eukaryota > Metazoa > Chordata > Ceratodontiformes > Ceratodontidae > Neoceratodus > Neoceratodus forsteri. The sequence goes on from CM057449.1 coordinate 1,609,471,733, forward strand.
TGTTACTTTTTCAGATTTTTTTCAATAAATGCATTATGTATGCATATACATCAAACCTATGGTCAGGTAGCCATATAATGCCAATCTATGAAAAAGGAGATCGATCATGTCCTGGAAATTATAGGCCGATAAGCTTACTTGATACAATGGCTAAGGTATATGCAAAGGTATTATTAAACAAACTTCTGTTCTGGTTACACAAACATAATGGGATTACTCCTTTAGAAGCGGGCTTTAGAAAGGGTTGAGAAACTAATACTCAAGTCTTTCTTCTGAATCATTTAATTGAAAAATACTGTTTAATCAAGAAACAGAAATTATGTGTTGCATTTGTGTACTTTAGCTCTGCTTTTGATTCATTTGATAGAGACTGTTTATGGTCTCAGATGTATACTGTGGGCATTAATTTAATCTGATTATTCTTCTTAAATGTCTATATACTGATACATGGACAAGGATTCAGTGTTCTAATAATGGATTCTTTATGGTAGAAATTCCAACTAAGCTGGGGTCCACCAAGGATGTGTTTTGGTGCCTACCTTATTCAACACATATATAAACACATTGATACTTAACTTACATAGTTTGGATTTTCATCCACCTACTGTAGGTCATCAGAAGATACTCTTATTAGCATATGCAGATGGCTAAGCTATAATTTCTCTTACTAGACTGGGTTTACAGAGTCATTTGAATAAATTAGATCTTATTAGTAAACAACTAAACTTTAAATCGAGCTCAAAGAAAACAAAAACAGTAGTTTTTGGTTCAGAACTATAGCAGATTATGGTTTATGGGTCTACTATTGACTTTGTAAAATAATTTCCTATCTGGGTGTTACATATTCCTCCAATTTAAAATGGAATAAGCATATTAAAATGACTGCCAATAAAATGAACAAAACTGTGCTGGGTCTTAAGAGATTTAATAACAGATTTGGAGGATGTTCTATAGAGCCTATGTTGAAGGCTATAAACACCGAGACATGGGGTTTAACAGTTGCTAAAGGGCTTGATACAGTCTTGAATAAAGCATATAAACAGATATAGTAGTAGCACAGAATTTGTCAAGCAATTTTGTGATATTCCCTATCTATCCTTCACAAAATTTAGGGAAACAAAATCCTCTAAAATTCTTTTTGTTATACCTACAGAAAGAGGCCAGTTCCAACTACAGTACTTAAGTGCCATCTGGTAGATTTTCACCTACACTATCAGATGAGACAACCCTCTCTGGGTAGCAGTGAACACACTAACAAACAGAACAAAATCCCTAACTAAAGGTTTCACAATTCTCAATAGGGATTTTTAAAAATCCTTAAAAATCCTTTGACTAATTCGGTGCTACTACTGTACATGGCTCCCCCTTGGAATTCCAAGTTCCCTAATGAGAACTCAGGTTGGTCAAATCAATATGAATGCCTGGATACATATCAGGATAATTAGATTCTGGCTAAAATTATATCTTAATGTGGATCATAAAATCCTGAAGGATGTCTTTTTGGAAAAAAAAACATGGACCAAAAATAAACAACAAAACTGGTTCCTGAAAGTTGAGGACCTTTTAAAATATTATAATTTGACCTACCTAAGCACATATCTAGGGAAAGGAATTATTATCAACACGGCATGCTATAAAGTTATAACTGACACTGCAATGAAGAAAGCAAAGGAGTTTGACCTACAGTTAGTTAACAATTTAAAGTCTCTACATGGCTGACCAATAATACTCAAGAACATAATCTAAAATTATATTTGTCTGATGTACACAATCCAGACTATAGGAAAGTCATTACCCAGTATAGGTTTAAAACATTTCCTAGCAATGTACTTGTAGCAAGAAATAAGAGAGATAATTCAATTTCAATTAATGGTCAGTGTCAGGCAAAAGAACCCAAAAATTTGCATCATGTAATTTTTGTATGTACATGGTATAATAGCTTAAGAGTTAAATATCTTAGCAACTTTATCGGTTCCTTGATCATGCCCATAAGATATATTTTAGACCTGTTATTCAACTGTGAAAGTTTATAAATTCTAAAGAAACTGGCTGTTCATCTAATAAATGTAACACAGCTTAGGAGGAAGAAGTATGCAGCATGGGTAATTGAATAGATGACTTTTTGTAATCTGTTAGTAAGATAATACATTTAATATACATAAGATTATTTATGATAAATGTTTAGTTATGTATAACTATTGGAGAAAATAGTAACTGGATTATATATGTTTTGGTTTGTCTGTATGTGTAATGTTTGTAAATTTTTGACTTGTTTGTAATGACAATTTGTGCCTACAATAAAATAATTATTATTATTAATTTAGAGTGTGGAGGTCTTCATGAACTATGATTTCCCAACCTCCACAGGCCAGGGAGTCTAGGGCCACATAGACCTCCAGAAGCTATCAGGTTGTAGATGCATTCTGTTGCATTTTGAGGGTCATATTGACACTATTTGACTGCTTTTAATGCCACCTTGCTTGTTACAATCAACCAATATCACAATCAAAATACTTACTTTTTATTTTCTTAAAACAATTGTCAGAACTAAAACAAACAGCCCATTTCGGCCACCCTTCAAACACCTAATTATATATCACTTCTATTGAGTACAGCCAGCTATCACTATAACAGGCATTGCACTTGCTACATTGCAACCTGTACAGAATAATCTGCCCTGTCCCAACAGTGCATCACACAGTCAGACATCACAAGGCAATGAGAAGGGTACACAAAACACCAGCCTGGATGTGCATGTGTCTGTCACACAGCAGACACTTACACAGACCATCCATGCCAGAGAATGGAATGGATATACAGGACCCACTGAGGGTCCCTCAAGGCTCAACGCTTACACAGGATGTATACCAGGTCATGAATGCTTTATCTATATGTACCCTGAACTGAGGCAGTGGGAGCAGGGAAGGAAAGGCTCAGTAAGGAAAACTGCATAAAATACAGGGCATATACAGTGACATCACAGCCCACAGACCTGACATACAGCAAGGGTTTTGCAACCTGTGTGAGATCTCAGACAATGCCATGACCATAAATGTCACTGCCCTACAACAAGATGCTGTTTCCCATTCATATCCAGTGTATGGCAGCCAACCCCCAAATCCCCATATGTCATACACTGGAATCACAACACCATCAAGCACTCCAGCACAACCCACACATGACAGCCAACCTGCAGGGCTGCACAGTCAGCTGTAACAGATGATGACTTAATACCAAGCATGTTCTGTGCCATGTAGACAGCCCAGTCATATGGCAAGGGCAGGGTAATGCTGGTGGTAGGCTCATCCCACCCTAAACACCCACTCAGAAGTCACCCTAGACACCAAAGACAAAAACAATTGCCTAATGCATCATCTGAATGCAGCACAGGCTTTAATGCTGAAGAACTGTCAGCCACCATCATATGCATGTGGACTTTACTTCATGGGATCCATGCTCGCTCACAGCTGGGATGGGAGGCTGGCAACAAGGGTAACCTGGGTGAAAAAGAGATCACTCAAGTCACTGGATGCAGCCCAGCCCCTCTCCATCAGATAAGACCATCCAATACAAACACAATTATTAATACAAAACAGAACACTTACCTCACTGCTCCTTTTATGACAAAACTAGGCTGGTGATTAAGTCATACTGTTTTGTTGACACTGACCATCTAACTCATTCGGTTCTGGCCAAGTCCTGACTCCCAGCTTGTGACAATTAATCCCTCACAGGCTCACATGGTGCAACTAATCAGCTGCTCCCCACTCACACTCCACATAGCACCAGCAGCACCTCCAGTCACACAGGTACAGCTAGCCACTCACTGGGTTAGAGGATTTCTTCTGGACATTCCCTAGATTGCAGATCTATCTTTCACTTGAACAAAAAGTATGAACTTCAAGATGAGAACAAAGCTATAACTGTCAGGTTATTAAGTTACTAATCCTTCATGGAGAAGACATTTAAACATGCACTACTGCTTTGCATATTACATAAGTTAACTAAATAAATAAGTTCACTTATTCTGCTCTATCATAGAAAAATACGAAGTGAAAGCTGGACCCCACTGAATATGAGAAATTGCCTCTCACTTGAGCTATCCTGTGTAAATGCATTATAAAAATGGGTAAAATGAGGACCCCACTGAAAAAAACAAGATCTTGTATCTTCGCTGTACAATCCTGGTTAAATATAGTGTAAAAACTTAGTCAAACAGAACCCCACTACAAGCAAGATATCACAACTCAGTCCTCATTCAGAAGTAAGATTCCTGGAGTGAAATTCGGCACCTTGGCTGAAAGCAGCTCTTAACGGCTGCTGCGCCGACTCCTCCAGCTGCCACTGCCAGCCTCCCTGGAACTTGGACTCAGATCCCATCTGCAGGATCCCCAGAGTGAAATTCGGCACCTTCACCCAAAGCGGCGCTCAACGGCCACCGCGCCGACTCCTCCAGCTGCCACTGCCTGCCTCCCTAGAACTTGGATCCCATCTACAAGATCCCCGGAGTGAAATTTGGCATCTTCGCTGAAAGTGGCACTCAACGGCCGCCACACCGACTCCTCCAGCTGCCACTGCCCGCCTTCCTGGAACTAGGACTCAGATCCCATCTGCAGGTACGAGTGCCAACACTCTGTGGAGCTCCATACTCTGTGGCTGCCTCATGATTGGTGGGGCGCTGCTGCCAGTGGTCCTTGATTGGACAACTTAGCTGGAGCCCCTCAGCTATTGGTGCGCCCAGTACTGCTGCCTAGTGTACTTTTCGGGTCTCCTTTCTGACCTATTTTTTCAGCTCACAGTGTTAACCTGTACTAATTTGAACTGTATTTTAATTCCTGCACTGTGATACTTGCCTATATATGACACTATCTGCATCATTTTACTTAGTGCTAGCCTTTTTAGCTTGATGTAGTATAACCGCTGTTGTAGCCTATTGGGCATATGTACTCCTCTCACTGAGTCTCTCTCTGCTCTCTCTCTCTCTTGCTATCTCTCTCCAACTTTGTCCTCCTGCACTTCAATTTAATTTCTCTTGCATCCCTTCTGCAGTCTGAACAGCTGCTGCTACTCCTAACCGCACCCACCAGTAATTTCCCTTGGCTCACAAACCCCTCTCTCCACCTGTCATTTTTATTTTTTTTGTTTTCCTCTGAGTGTTTGCCACCACTCACTACCCTGCTCTTGTCCTTTAAGCTAATTGTGCCTTCTACTCCCTTTGTCCTCCCACCACACCCTTAGCATCCTCACTCTTTCATTAATTAATTTTTCCAGCACCCCTGCCCCCCTCTGATGGACTGTCGCCAGCCCCCTCCCTACTTTGCTGTGACTTAAATTAATCTGCCTCTTCTTTCTGGCCCCTCTAGTATCCCCAGAGTGAAATTCTGCACCTTCGCCAAAAGCAGCGCTCAACGGCCACCGCGCCGATTCCTCCAGCTGCCACTGCCCATCTCCCTGGAACTCGGACTCAGATCCCATCTGCAGGTATGTGTGCCAACACTCTGTGGAGCTCCATACTCTGTGGCTGCCTTGAGATTGGTACGGCGCTGCTGCCAGTGGTCCTTGATTGGACGACTTAGCTAGTGCCCCTCAGCCATTGGTGCACCCAGTACTGCTGCCTAGTGCACTTTTCGGGTCTCCTTTCTGACCTATTTTTTCTCCCACCCCACCACCCCTCCCAGGCCTCCTTTAAATACACTGATGCCCCTCCCACCTGGGCTGCTTCACCTATCAGAAGCAGCACTCCCTAACTCACCCATCCTACTGGTCTCTGCTGATTCCTCAACATCCTCAACTCTCTACTTTTTCCCATTCAGTGCCCTCTCTCAGCTTAACTGTGTCTGCCACATTCCCCTTGACATGGCTGCTTTTAACATGCATCCAGCACTGCTATTTATCATCATAATTGTGCTGCACTGCCCCACCCATCAAGTGACTACCACCCCCCATTCCCAAGACCAGCTCATACCAACCCCAGCCCTGCACTACCCCTTAGGTATGACCACTGGGACACAGCTTAATAACTTTGTGCCTCTCAGCTCCCCAACCTGGCACACTAGTGTCACTCTGAAGCACCAAGAGTATATCCCTCAGGGGAACACATATGTACTAGCAGCTCTCCATAATAAGCCAGGGTCAAATTGTTGCCTCAACACCCAGGCGTGCAGAAGGATTTCCAGCAAACAAGCCCTCAAAACACTTCTAACTGCCCTATGGAGATTTCTTCTACTGCTACTGCTCCTCTCTGAAACATTAACCCAAACCCCTGGCCACCTGGACCATCTGCTTACTGCCAGAACCAGAAGTCAGGGTATCTTACCTGATGACCATCAATATCTGCAGCCTCCTCAGCAAACTTGATAACCTCCAAACCTGGATTCAGAAATAAAATCCTAACATCCCTCTGTCATTGAAACATGGCTAACTCAAAGATCCCTGATAGTGCAGTTGCCATTCCCGGAAACACGATTTTCAGGCTGGACAGGAGCTCTAAGTGGGTGGTGGCTGTGCCATCTACCTGAGGATACCTCATGGATATGCCATTCTCTTTCTAAACCGGGAGCAACATCTCAGGTCCTTGCCATCGAAGTCCTCCTCTGGGCCCACAAAAAAAACCTCACCACATTCTCCATTTACATCCCCCCAAAGGACCCGACTAATGGCTTCTATTATGTCCTGGAATGCCTGAAGGGTCTACGCCATAACTCAGAGTCCATCATCATGGGAGATTTTAACATTAACTGGCTTGCACCTGAGGCCTGCACCTACATGGATGCAGTTACAGCACAACATCTTACTCAGCTAGTCCCCTCTCCTACCAGGTGTAACTGCAGGACAGGGACATATACCCTTATTGACTGGATTCTGTCCAACCACCCTAAAAGAATCTCCATGGTATCTGTTCTCCCTGACTCCTTAAATGACCATTCGCCCGTCATCTGCACTTTGGCTAATAACTACATCAAGCCCCCCAAAAAATAATACAAGCCAGGATACTCAAAAAGGGACAGCTACAACTACTAAAATCCCACCTAAGCAGTTAAGATTTGTCAAAATTAGACTCACTCAGGGACTTAAACAAGGCGCTCGATCTGTTTATCAGTCGATTCACTGAGGCTTGTGATATCCATGCACCGCTAAAAAAAATGAAGGTTAAAGTTGGAGCTAACCCATGGATAAATACTGAGCTCATCATGCAGCTCAAACAAAGGGACCACCTCTGGCACTGTGCTTGAGCTGCAGCTGCCCAAGCAGACATTCAAAAATACAAACAAGCAAGAAAAGCTGCTCCTGCTTATACAGAGATGGCCAAAAGCAAATACTTTAGAGAAGCGCTCCAACTCGTGGGGGGTTGGGAAGAAATTCTGGAAAAACTTTAAGGACCTCTCTGGCAAAGACACCAAGTCTCCACCCACCATGCTCAACATTGATGGCACTCCTACGTTGGACCTAGATACCATCACTAATACGTTCATCAGTGCTTTCTTCAACCTGAGCAGTGTCCTCCCACCTGACTTCTTTGATGCTCCCACCACTGCCACAGCATCCCAAGCACACTCAGTGCCGCAGTTCTTCTTGAAAAGGATCCCAATGCACTCAGCCAGAACCTATATTTGCAAGGCTATCAGCAAAACTGGCTATAGTGGTGATTCACTCGACTTGAAGCTGCTCACACTAGTCCTTGATGAGAGCCTTGAACCCCTGACAATGATCTTCAACCTCTCCCTAAGGTATGGCCAGTTCCCATCACTCTGGAAAAAGGCTACCATCACACCAGCGCATAAGAGTAGAGACAAGTCATTGTACACCAATTATAGGCCCATCTCCATCCTCCCCCCACTATCCAAAGCCCTTGAATGCATAGTCTCTGACCAGCTTGTAGAGTTCCTGGAAAAACAAAATATTCAGTGCCCTGAGCAACATGGCTTCCGAAAAGGGCACAGTACCACCACGGCATTGTTGGAATTCACCGGTTGTATCCATGATGCCTTGGACCAAGGACTATGTGGGGGGCCATATTCATTGACCTGACTAAGGCCTTTGATACAGTTAACCACCCCCTACTACTCAGACAACTGACTGATCTTGAGCTCTCCAATAATGCACTGCCCTAGTTTGCTAGCTACCTTGGGGAAGAGCCCAAAGTGTTAAAATTGCTGGAGTCTCATCAGCTGAAAAGCCAGTCCTCTCAGGTGTCCCTCAGGGGTCAATACTGGGCCTATTACTCTTTTCTCTCTTCCTAAACAACCTCCCTGGCATCTGCCAATAGAGGATACTACTCTATGCAGATGATGCGATCCTATTCTTTAGCAATCGGACTTTAACCTACTTGAGAGTCTACATAACATGATTTCAGCCTGGTGGAAAAATGGTTTGGCTCTTGCAAACTTGTCATGAACTATAATAAAACTAAGGTTATGTCTTTTGTCTTTCTGCAATGCACGTAGCAATTATAAACCTCTACCCCTCACCATCAAGAATCAAGATGGGATCTCACTTGATCAGGCTCATGAGTTCAAATACCTTGGCATCAACCTGGACAGCTCACTCTCTTACTCCCAGCACGTTGGGAAGGTTGCAAAGTCTGCCAACATATGCCTTGGCCTGCTCCACAAGTATAAACACTGCATGACCTCTGAAGCCCGTAGACTGGCTATCCACAGCTCTGTTACTCCATTGCCAACTACGGTCTTGCAATCTATGGCTCTGCCTCTGCTACTGCCCTTAGGAGGATATCAGTGACTCTTAACAAGGCCTGCAGACTTCTCACCAGGGCTGAACACCTAATGCACACCTGTGACCTTTACGGCAAGGCTGGATGGCTACCTCTGATAAGTAGAATACAATACCAGACCTGTCTTATTGCCAAAAAGTTATTCTCAGACTTATGCCACCAGGTGTGGTGAGTTTCCTTACTACCAACAGCTGCACCCTGCCAACATGCAGTTCTCAATCCCAGACTTTCCAGGTCCCCTGGTGCCGGACCTCACTGGGTCAGAGATCCTTCATGTATAGGGCTCCTCAGTGGTTCAATACCCTTAACAAAGAAAGACTTGCTGCTACAACGCTAAGCCCTTTAAAAGGCAACCACGCTCTATTCCTCCCTTCTACCTCATACTGTGACTGCCTCCCTGTTCCATGGTCATCAACATCTACCTATGTTGAATCTGTTATCAGCCATCGCAGCCCTGCTTTCCTGGCACTAGCCCCTCCCCTCTCACTTTGCCCCGCTCACCCACTCATCCCTCTCTTCGACCCACTCATACCTTTGGTCACTGGTCCCTGTGCCCCTCTTTTCATCCCTGTCTTACAATGGCACCTTCCAGCCAGCTTTCTCTTGACTCCTTCCGACCAAGTATACCAATTCATCTTGGATTCTGTATATAAGCTAGCTAGTGTTGTTCTACTTTAACATGTTGACTGAACTATTTATGTACAAGTAATCTGTATGTTATGACTGTTACCATTGTTTACCATTGTCATATGTTACCCCCCATCCTCTGACATGGAACCTTTGTAAACGAGCAGTTCCTGCTCAAAGGTACTTGTAATCCTAGAATTTAATAAATAAATAAATAAAAGTAGAAAGCTGCACAAGGTTTGGGTGCAGGGACAAATCAACATAAGTTCATCACAGAATCCCACATTACCACCACCATGTACAAAAATTACTTCTCCATAACATCTCCATTAAAGTTTAATCTTTATTGCATTGCCAGTGGACATCACACACATGCCTTGACACATATTGGACTGAAAATCCATTTTTAAAACACATGTCTTTTGAAAAAGGATTTTTGGTCCAAAATGCATCAAGGCATGTTGTGTGGCCTGTCCTGCACTGGCACCTCAATAAAGATTGCACTTTAATGGAGATGTTGTTAGCAGCATTCTTTTTTACATGATGGTGGTGAGTGTGGGATTCTGTGCTGAACTTATATCACAACCCAGATGGGCTATCCTGTGTAAATATATTGCAAAACTGTAAAAGCAGGGCCCTATAGTAAACCCTACTTAAAAACAGATGTTGCATGTAGAGTAAGCTGATCTATCCTGGAAAAACATTGTAAAGCATCTAGATCACCCATCTTGTAGCTGTCTGCTATATTCTTGCTGGACTAGTGGTCCCTCCAATAAGGGCATCTGATCACCTCCTAACTCTTCTAAGCCCCCCCCAGCCCTTGTCACATAATGCAAACTGCAGCAATAATGATGACTGGCACAGCCCTCTGCTCACCACCTCAACTGGTTTCCATCTTATGGTTTCTGAGCAATTGTAAGTATTGTACAAATGCCTATGTCTACTGTACTCATGATCACTCACTGACAGGATGGTGGCAGGCCAAGGAGGTGAGCAGAAGGCTGTGTAGGTCACTGTCACTATTTCTGTACTTTGGCTTGGGTGACTTGAGAGGGAAGGGGGGACTGTGGGAGGGGGGTGCTGAGTAGGTGGATTGACAGAGGATCAGATGTCCTTTTGGGTGTGGGAGACTACCAGACTACCAGGAATATTCAAGAGAACTACAGGATAGTCGATTAAGGGTGCAAGTACCTGAGCAGGGTGTGCATACAGTTCCTATTTGAATCAGCCCCCCAATCCAGCCCTCACTCCAGAAATCAGATAAACAAGGACTCAGCTGCAGGAGTCAGGTTTCAAGTCCTTATTTATTTATTTTACAATTGTATTTTGGCCAGGAAAGGCACATTGAGCTGGAACTCATTTTCAGGTCATCCTGGGAGCATTATGAAGTTAAGTGACTTGCTCAGCTCAGAGGCATACACTATGCCAATGATGGCTGTGTGTTTTAAATCCAAGTCTCCGGTTTCTACAGGAGTCCTTTAATGAGAGCATAAAAAACGTAGACATGAATTCCTTTACAAAACATCCCTCCTAGGTTTTAAATTTCACACACACACACATCCACCACCTCCACCACTGTGTTTTTTTCTATATAAGAGAGCTATTGCAGGACTTCATATAACCCAGTCCCAACAACAACAGGACTTTGATGCTCATCCACACCTAAAATGTTGAATTAGTTATAACCAGGGGAGCGTTTTTGTTGAAACTTTTATTTTCTGTAAACACTTTGTTCTGAGTTGTACTGTGTGTTATTCATCATTCTCTGACTTGACCAGTCAAGTCAATCTATGCATATCAAAGAGGGAAGATATCCATCAAAGTCAGGCACCAATAAAACTGTTACTTTATAATCAGTCAAGCAGTACTACAAAATAAACTCCATAAGAATGCAAATAAAGTGTAGCTACCCAAATTTTTCAACAGGATTGTCAGTACAAAAACTGGACAGAGGGTTATATAATCTTTACTTACTTTGGTAGGGAAACTAACTTAGCAAACAACAGATTTACTAAAAAACATAAACTGCCTGTTTCACTTAATTGGAGAATCATGACAGTCTCTGTCTGCCTGTCACAGCCCAGTGACCCCAGTGCCAGAAGCTGAAATAAATCATCTTGTGCTATAAACACAGTTCCTTTACACCTCTGGTTCAAAGACTGCCAAGTTACTGATTTAACAGTGGTGCATGGAGAACTACATACAAGAAAAACATACACCCTTGCCAAGACGGCATTGTTTCAATAAAAATATGTAAAATGAGGATTTAATTGTCCTTTAAGACTAAAAAAAGCTATCTGTGCTGTTTAAAGTGAGCATATCCACTGATTGAAATTTGATCTGTCATGAGAATGCTACATGAAGGAAAGGAACTCTTTCTCTCCCCCCCCATGCAGTAATTTAAGGTAGTGGAAGGATCCTGGTTGAACTCAGGCACTGTTCTTCAGAAGGAGTCTGAAGTGCCCTTATTCAAAAGTAACATCAACATGTCTGCAGGGCTCTGCTCACACAGCCATAAAAAGCACATGGAGAATATCCATAAACAACAATGAGATCCACTGCAGCAGTATGAGTTCGCATGACTAGCATTGTGCAAATATAACTTCATTGTGATACAAATGGCAGCAGACAAAGTGAATTTAGGACATTGGACATGTGTGAGTGATTTTTTCAGTGAGCTTGACAGTTCAGATGAGAGTAGATGGGTGACTGAGAGTGTACATGAGAGATAGGGTGTCACCAACTCGTACCAAATTCTGGCCACCAGTACCTCAGTCCTCATAATTTTATGGTCAGCCCAAGGACAGATCTATATACAGGGAAGCAAAGATGCAGAACCAAATTCATGAATCTCAAAACTCACTCTGTAGGTTCCAGAAACAAAAATTCAGGGTGCTTCTCCATTGAGGCAAAGCATCCAAAATATGCAGCAAGATTGTGGGTTTTTCAGGTTTCATGTCCATGGCTGTGTCTTCAGAGCTGCTTCAGTTAGTTAAAAAAATTAGAACAACATATATTCAAATCATAATTACCTAAATACATTTTGCACACCTGTGTAAGGAGTATTACAAATGCAGTCAGTAGAAGATGGACTATCACAATACAGTATACAGTGCATCAACATCCATCCAATTACACATCAGGAAAATGTAATGAGTGTCACACAGCCAGCTGCAAGAACAATAGCACACTTTAATGACAGTTTATCTGCATTACCACTGACCAAGACTGTGACCAGACTGACCAATATCAGTCATACACAAGTCACAATTTCTGTTAGAAGTGTGTCTGTTTCTAACAGAAACAGCTGCTGTTGTTTTTTAATTTAAAAAATTAAAATCAGTACACTGTATAACAGAGAATGTTCATGCATCCCTGTACACACAGTTGGAATGAACAACTTTTTACCATATCATCAGCACAACTCAGGGTCATGCTGGCCTCCACATGAATTTATAAACAGGCTTCTGATGTACCATAACACACTATTAGTTTATGGCTCCTAATAAAAGAACGAATGTCCCTCACTGCATAAGGTAATAAGTTCAAGCCACAGTTAAGCATTCAGACACCCTCTTCCTAGTCACCATTATAGATGTGTCTGCATACTGTGCTCATACATACTCACTATCAACAAGTACTTATAAAAGGAAAGACCATCACATGAAACACAATAAGTCAGTAGTTCATGGCTATCTTTCAGTAAGGATCCATATGTAGCACAAATACCCACAGGTGGCTGAAACTTCAGTTACACAAATGCTGCCTTCCCTCCCTCCAGCAACATGCTCCCACCTCACTGACATTACACTTCCCCATCTACACTTCCATCTCCCTATCATAGTTGGCCGGTGCACATCTCACATTGACACAGTGACTGGAACAGTCCTCTTCTCACCTCCATGGCCAGCAACCACATGAGCCACAGTAACTGCACATATTCAACAAAAGCTCATATGGTGTCTGGCCAGCCATGTAGATTGAGAGGAGGGCTGAGCCCGGCACTGTACAGAGATGAGAGGAGTGCCATATGGCTGTGGTAAGGAGTGGGAGTACAAGTGGGGATCTGGAATGTCAGTGGGATGTGACAGTTTGGAGCATGTTGGAAGGGGGGCCGCCACTGGACCACCAGGGACTCGATTTTAAAGCATGTGCACAAGCGATAGGGTAAGACCTTTATGGCAGAAGGATGAGGGCAGGCACTCACAGTGAATAATTATCATTTTGGAGTCCAATTAACATTTTATGTTTGCTTGCACGCATGTGCAACAAACATAGTGCCATCATCGGAGATTTCGGAGTGTCACCTCCTCCTCCAATTCAGGCAGCGAGCTGGCAGGCGCTGCCTCTGCAATATGCATTTTGGAGCTGTCTATGACACGCCCAAATGCAGTGGCATACAGTTGAAAGGGGAGCTACGCTTGAGTGAGCAGCAATAAGAAGCTGCTCACGCACAGCTCCCCCAGCTCTCAGACATGCGCGCCACCCACGCAGCGAGTAGCCGACGGGTGCCAACTCGTGGCTGCGCTTGCACCGCTCTCCCCCTTCCAAGTATTTGGTGCCATGCTGGAGCCCACCCCAGCGTGGCAATCACGATTTTGCCGATGGGGTGCCCAATCCCCCATCGGCTGAATGCCCACTCAAGGTCCTTGTGCATGCTGGGAGCCCACCCCAGCGTCGCAAAGCGGTCCCGCTGACGTGTTTTTTTTTTTTTCCTGTAAACAAAATGTCCCACGTGCGCCTTCCCAGCCCCCTCCCACATCCCGCACCCACCAACTGTGCACTCAGCCTCCCCACACCCCCCACCCCATACATACCTCCGACTCGGCGCAATGATCTTCGTTGGACCGGGAACACGTCTGCACTCTTCAAAGGCGCACCGCGAACTGAGGAAATGCCGGTAAGCTGTATAATGGGCTAGATAGGAGGGTTCAACTTTATTGCATATCTCAGGCATTTTGGGGATTTTTGCAATTTTTCAACATAGGTTTTGATTCTTTCGAGTGATGTCACTGTCATGGCGCGATTCGCCTCGGCGGGCGATTTCTGCGCAGTGACTGTGCAGTGACTGCGAAATCACCCTTCAGGACTGAATACTGCCATGACAGTGACATCACTCATGAGAAGGGGGCCCAAAACCCCCATGTTGAAAATTTGGTGCCAAAATTCCAAAAAATGACTGTTTGACGAGCGTGCGTTGCGCAGTTCCTACGCAGGCGCATAAGTTCGCGAAATTTCAATATTTTCACTCCAGATTTTCAAAATTGCCATTTCACCACACCATCTTATGAGTAATACAGCTGTCATTCTTCACATCTCACCCAAAATGTGTTTCCTTTGTAGCGCAGAATGGCGTAGTCGTGTGTGAAATCAATGTACGGGACAAATTAAGAAAATCACAGTGATATTGTTCATGAGCAGAGGTATTGAAATGGCTATGTTGAAAATTTGGTGAAAAATCCTAAAATGACTGTTTTTGACGCGTATGCTATGCAGTTCCTACGCGCTCATAGGTTTGCCAATTTTCAATATTTCCACTCCAGATTTTCAACATTGCCATTTTTCCACACTTTCTTATGAGTAGTACAGCTGTTATTTTTCACATTTCACCCAAAACGTGTTTCTTCCCATGTAGCGCACAATGGTGTAGTTGTGCGAACTCAGTGTATGGGACACATTAAGGAAATCACAGTGTCACTGTTCATGAGCAGAGATCTTAAAATGGCAATGTTGAAAATTTGGTGACAGAATTCCTAAAAATGACTGTTTTACGAGTGTGCATTGCACAGTTCCCACGCACGCTCGTAGGTTTGCGAATTTTCAATATTTCCACTCCAGATTTCCAACATTGCCATTTTTCCACACCTCCTTATGAGCAGTACAGCTGTCATTTTTCACATCCTGCCCAAAACGTGTTTCCGCCCATGTAGCGCACAATGGCGCAGTCGGTGTGCAAGCTCAATGTATGGGACACATTAACAAAACCACAGTGACACTGTTCATGAGCAGAGGTCTTAAAATGGCTATGTTGAAAACTTGGTGGAAAATGCCTAGAAATGACTTTTACGAGCATGCGCTGCACAGTTCCTATGCATGCTCGTAAGTTTGCAAATTTAATATTTTCACTCTAGATTTTCAACATGTCCATTTTATTAAACTTCCTTATGAACAGTACAGCTGCAATTTTTCGTATGTCACCCAAAATGTGTTATCGCACATGTAGCGCACAATGGTGCTGTTGGTGTGCGAAAGCAATGTTTAGGACAGATTAAGAAAATCACAGTTACACTGTTCATGAGCAGAGGTCTTAAAATGGCTATGTTGAAAATTTGGTGACAAAAGTCCATAAAATGACTGTGTTACGAGTGAGCATTGTGCACTTTCCACGCATCCTCGTTAGTTCATGACTTTGTAATATTTTCAGTCCAGATTTTCACTAGTGGCATTTTTCAACACTTCCTTATGAACAGTACAGCTGCCATTTTTCACAACATGGCCGAAGTGTGTTTTCACACTTTCAGTGCAGAGATGCGTGGTCGCTGTCGGAAATCATTGTTCGGCACAGATAAAGAAAATCACAGTGACACTGTTCATGATCGGAGGCACCAAAATACCTGAGTTGACAATCTGCTATAAAATATCCCCAACCTACTTATATAACGGGTGTGCGTTGCACAGTTTCTATGTACGCTCGTGACTTCACCATTTTTTTAAATATTTTTACTACACATTTGCAACATAGACATTTTTACACCTCCCCATGACAGAGTACAGCTGTCATTTTTTACAGCCTGTTCGGAATATTTTTGCACCTGTGGTGCTAAATCCCGTAGTCACTGTGCATAAGCAGCTTTTGGCTACCAAACTGATATTCCCCCTGTTCATGAGGTGGGGTCACAAAACAAACGTTGAAAATTTGGAGTTAAAATACCAACGAATGCCTGAGGTATTAGGCTTTCCAACTAAATCGCCCAACCCTATAGAGAATGACAGGAATCAGGGGTGTGACTTGGGATTCTTGCCTGTGATGCTCATACCATTCCACACCCTGCAGTCACTGAGAGGCATCGAGGTATGCCTTGGACTCTTCGGCCCCAAACTTCACCCCATTCTCCTATATTGTACCCATCTCACTGTATTTCCTAATGAAATGGGTGCGATAAGGCCAAAGACCCCAAGGAACATGTGACACTTGTCAGTCTCTGCAGAGTGTGGTGAAATAGCGTGGCCGTTATGCCTGATGACCCAAATGCACACCCGGCTGTCTGTCACTCTCTGCAGGGTGGTGGTGAGGTTGGCTTCAGTTCAATACTTCACTGCCATTCCTATTACGCAGCTCTGTAACTTCTACACTACCACTGCCAATGCCAGTAAGCAAACATTCGGCATTGACAAATGCTTGTTTTTCTAATCACAGACTGGTCAGTACTGATTAAGCCGGACAGGTGAGGAGTTACAACAGTTTCACTCTGTCTACTCATTCACCTTCCATTATCACCTTATCCCTCCTGTCGTCCATTCATGCTACCGTAGACCCAAAAGTAAGAACAGTAGTTTTAAATACTTAAATGGATTGCAGTAGCATGATACTCCTCCAACCATGCAGTACTCTGATCTGTATCATCTTCCATATCACATCCTATCACTTAATAAGACACCTTTCTTACCACCTTTAAGAAAACTTACCTGACATCAGAACACGGACTATACAGCGCAAATCACTAGGAAGAGTTGCAGCTGAGCTACCTTGAGAATGCTGAACCTCAGTCATGTCAAAGGTCATATCAAGGCTGAAACACACACATAGCATTAAGTGTCAGTTTCATATGAATCAGAAATATAGAAACATAGAAGTTGACAGAAGATAAGGACCACAAGGCCCCTCCAGTCTGCCCATTTCTTTTTTCTACCTTATGAATGTGCCATAGGCCTTTGCTCTTTCAGGGGTAAGGGGCAACAGACTTCTAGGAAAACAAACTGAACTTACAAGCTCAAATGGGCAGACTGGGTGGGCCATAGGCCCTTATCTGCCAACACTGTCTATGTATCTATGTATCTATGTATCTATGCTCTGTCAATGGCCCATCTATTCATACTCATCTTTATTACTCCCTTATGTCTGTCTCATGTCTGTTTGAAGCCCTGCACTGTATTCATATCCACCACTTCCTGAGGTAGGCCATTCCATGCATCCACCACCCTTTCTGTGAAAAAGAACTTCCTCACATTACCCCTTAATTGGCCTCCCTCCAATCTCATGCTGTGCCCTCTTGTCCTGCTATTTTTCTTAGATTGAAACATGTTAGACTCTGTCACCTTGTTAATGCCCTAAAGGTGTTTGAATGTTTCAAGCATATCACCTCTCCCTCCTTTGCACTAGGGTATACATATTGAGTTCAGTTAATCTGTCCTCATATGTTTTCTGATGCAGTCCCTGCACCATTGTGGTTGCCCTTCTCTGGACTGCCTCAATTTGGTTAATGTCCTTGTGAAGGTGTGGCCTTCAGTACTGCATGCAGTACTCCAAATGAGGCCTAACCAGTGTCTTGTAAAGAGGGATTATTACCTTCCTCTTCTGACTTGGGATACCCCAACTAATACACCCCAACATCCCTCTAGCCTTACCTACTGCTTTAGAGGTCTGCTTGGATGATTTCAGGTCATCAGTGATGATGACGCCCACGTCTCTTTCTTCCCTTGTGACTGCCAGCAACTCCCCCTCCCAGCCTATAGGTGGCTTCAGGGTTTTCTCTTCCCTATGTGCATGATCTTGCACTTCTTTGCTTTAAACCCCAATTACCACTCTTCTAACCATTTTGCAAGTTTATCCAGATCTCTTCTCATTCTGCCCACACCATCTGGATCATCTACTCTGTTGCAGATCTTGGTGTCATCTGCAAACAGACAAACCTTTCCCTCCAGTCCATCTGCAATGTCACTGATGAAGATATTGAAGAGGTCTGGCCCCAGGACTGATCCCTGAGGTACCCCACTTGTGACTTGCATCCCTTCTGACTGTATACCATTTACCACCACTCTCTGTTTTCTGCCCAACAACCAGTTTGCCACCCAGTTGACCAATGTCTGACCCACCCTGAGCCTACCCAGCTTATTAATCAATCTTCTATGTGGAACAATATTGAAAGCTTTGCTGAAGTCAAGGTAGGCAACATCAACTGCTCCCCCTTGGTCCACCACTCTGGTTACCCAGTCAAAGAAATCTATGAGATTAGTTTGACAGGACCTTCCTTTTGTAAATCCATGCTGTCTTGGATCGTGTGCTCCTATGGATTCCAGATGTTGCACTATCCTTTCCTTAAGGAGTGTCTCCATAATCTTGCCCACTACTGAGGTAAGACTGACTGGTCTGTAGTTCCCTGCCTCCTCACTGCTACCACTGTTGATTCTTATTCAAGCATGAAGGGAATCAGAGCTACCACATCAAGGAGCATCATTGTGGTTCATAAAGGACATTGAAATCTTCCTAGTTATTATGTTGACTTACAGTTTCATTAAATATTGAGAATAACAAAGTTTCACAACTTAAAACCAGTTACAAACTTAACGCAATAGCTGTTTACGTGATGGTACAATTCATGAACAGTCAACACAGTGGTCCTGCACAACTGTGACATCACATAAGTGGTATTACCACAGTTGTTTCTACTTAATATCCATCACTAACAACCATCAGAAATAGTACAATATGGTACTGTGACTAACTCCCAAAAAACATTTCAACTTATGACAACAATGACAACAACAAAGCCAAGAGATGCACACATTGCAATAATTAATAGAAATCAATAGACCTTAAACAAAGTAGTCCTAAATCCTCAAGCCTCATCACAGTGAAAAACATGTAGTTGTCCTACCACAATCCACACTCCATCATTCCATTCAGACCACAGCTAATGTGGTTGTGCATTTCATAGGTAAACCAGTGTCAGATCAAACTTCACACAATCATATATATTTAACATACCTACATGCAACATGCCATTATTGAACAATACAAATCATTGCAGGCATATGATCTGCAGTAATTTCAGTTCAATGAAAATGTTTCTGGAAAAAATGAACAGTTGGAGATAAAAGGCTGAAATCATAGTAACATTACTGGTGGAAATCATACAGGCATCAGAGCTTGAAATGTGCTTCAAAAGGTCACTTTTGGCTGTAACAGTCAAGCTGTCTTGAGACTGCAGAGAATGCATGCTGCGTTTCTGCTCATAGTACCCTCAAAATAAATTTAATGTTAAACAGAATGATTACATTCACCAGCAAACTACATAGTACAGAGAACACAATGTACTGTGCTCATCAGTTACTCAATGCCCAGTAGTACACATTATCAGAGCATTTAAATGCAACAGTTTAGCACACCATTTTGTTTCAGATCACTTTTCTGTCTCTTACAAATCACAGATTTGAATAATTTGCAGTCAGTACTAATCGTCACACAGATTATAATATACTTCTACAATCCACACTTCCTCTTCAGTAGCTTTAATATGGAAGAATTCAGCATCACTAAGCATCAAAGCAGCAAAGAGAAAGCAGGCAGAGGTAGCATTCATTATCATACATCTTAAAGACTAGTCTATGAGTGGTGCCATAGTAAAAGTAGTAATCCTCAGACCTGAGGCTCCACACGCCAGCAGACACACATTCAGGTAATGTTTCAACATCTGCATTGACATTGTCATCAGAGCATGTGGTATACTGGTAGACTGCACTGAAATATTAAGACTCTTAAAGTGTCAGTACACACCCCAGTGTTCTATGAACTAAAACACCATTTTTTTGTGATAGGATAACACTGAGTGTATTGCCACTGTAAGAGTTTCAATCAGAATTACTGGATTAGTATTTTTACTACCACAGCGCTCATAGAACAACCTTTAAGATGTATGATAATGAATGCAATCTCTGCCTGCTTTCTCTTTGTTGATTTGATGCCTATTGATGCTGAATTCCTTCATATTAAAGCTACTGAAGAGAAAGTGTGGAGTGCTGACCTTCCTTTGCCTTTTGGTAATTGTATGCTCTTTGGACTATTCTATCACCTCTGCTAATGTGTCTTCAGGAATTCAGTGAGGAGGTCAGCAGGCATCAGGCCACAATAGGGAGGGGAGAGTATGACAGAAGTGACACAAGAGAGAGGAGTCTCTAAAGGGAGTACTGACCAGGTACAACTCAGAAACATACCACATGGCTGGAAGTCCAAAGAGCATAATGGGGTCCAAGAGAGTAAATACTTAAGAAGGCATGGGGATACAGAGTGTTTGTGGACACTCAAAATGGATGGGTAGTAAGTTATAATGGATGCAGGGCAGCCATATTCCTGGGGATTGTAGGGAGGGCAGGGGGATGTATGATGTGTAGGCAGTTGATACATATTAGTGAAGAACTTGGAGGAACAAGTAAAAGGGGACATGAAGAGGCCATAAACAGATGTTATGGCAGACAAAATAAAGGATAGACAAGGTGGGCAACCAAGAGGGGTAGTCAATCAGGTGCATCTGTGGACAGGAACCAATGAATGGAGTATACTCAAGCACTAGGGGAACATAAAAACATGGGCAGGGGAATAAGTCACATATAGGGGTGTTTGGAGTAGCTCAGAGAAGAATGAATGGTAATTGGAACAAATTCTATGTTTTGCCTAGACTGGAGGACCAGGACAGAGCAGGGAGGAACATTGAAAGGAATAGAAGGGTGGAGGGCACTGTGACGGGTAATAGATACAGCAGTGAGGCAGAAGGCAAAAAAGAGGTAGTCCAGTTGGAAGCAGATGCAATGCATGGCAGAATGAAGACTATCCTCAAGGAAAGACTGGTAAAATTTCTGGAGGATACTGATCTTTCAGAAAAAGAGATGTGCAAGAACAAGGGGGCACAATTTGAAGTTAGGGGGGATGGCTCAGGGGCAATGTGAGGAAGTATTTTTTCACAGAGAGGGTGGTAGATGCATGGAACCACCCTCCTGAGGAGGTTGTGGGGTCTAAAACTGTGGGAGAATTCAAGAATGCATGGGACAGACACAAGGCAATTCTTGTGGGGGGTAGGAAGAAATAGGCTGTTGGTTAACTAGGATCTGCAGCTTATCCAGTAGGTATAGAAATGGGCAGACTAGGTGGGCCAAGTGGTCCTTATCTGCCATCAAAGTCTATGTTTCTATGATCTCAAGGATGGCAGACAGCACGGGTTTATCCCTGGCAGATCCTGCAAAGTAAATCAGGTGGAAATTTTTGATTGGGTGACACAGGCATTGGACGTGGGTGATGTGGCGAACATCCTATACCTGGACTTCAGAAAGACCATTGATTCAGTGCTGCAATGTAGGCTGACCAGTAAACTGAGCAACCTGGGAGCAGGGAGAAAACTGATTACATGGGTCAGGAGATGGTTGCAAGATAGACAACAGAAGGCAGTAGTGGGGTGGGGGGGTAAGCTATTTGAGGGCAGTGTGGAAACAAGTGTGGCCCCACAGGGCTCCGTGTTGGGACCAGTGCTGTTTAACATTTTCATTGATGACATTGCATAAAGGGTTAAAGAGTATCATCAGACTCATCGCTGACAACACCAAGATCTGTGCAGAGGTTGATTGGGGGGGAGGGGGCAGTATAATACACCAAGACTAATTTGTAAAACTGGAAAAATGGTTTAACACATGGCAACTTGGATTCAATGCCAAGAAGTGCAAATTCATGTGCTTGGGATCCAGGAACCCATAAAATAGTTACTTGTTTGGGGAAGTGCAGTTATCCAAGGCAAAGTAGGAGAAGGATCAGCATGTACCAGTTACAGGGAAAATAAGCCACACATCCCTCTGCAGGCAGTGGCAGCAAAAAGCAACTGAATGAGGTGGTGCAACACAAGGGGACTTACCTTGATGAGAGGGGAAGTCATCCTTCCCCTGTATAGGTACCTGGTGAGGCCACACTTGGAGTACTGCATGCAGTACTGCCTGCCCTACTTGATAAAGGACTCCAAGCTATTGGATGGGGTACAACATCAGGCAACAAAAAAGATCATAGGATTAGAAGAGAAACCTTATAAGGAGAGACTGAGAGAGCTTGATACGTATTCCCTGTAGGACAGAAGAGGGAGAAGGGATGTGACTGAGAACTTCAAGTACCTAAAGTGTATGAACTGAGAAAGCAATGGAAGTATGTTCGAATTGAAAGGTGGATGGGAAACCATGTGGCACAGTCTGCAGTTGGAAGGAGGCAGATTCAGGAGAGAAATAAGGAGGCATTCTTTCACCAAAAGGGTAGTGCAATGGTAGAACTCACTGCCAGTAAGGAGATGTGACTGCAGATAGTGGGAAGTTTCAAAAGGTGGTGGGACTGGTTCAGATGGAGGGATCAAACCATGGAGGTAGGGGGAAAGGTAGGAGTGAAGGATACATAAGTTAAATCAATGTGGACGGGGCAAGGAGAAAGGTGATGGGGACAGCAGTGATCTGAAAGACTGAACTGCTGCACACATGAGCAGACTAGATAGTCTAATAGGCCTGTATCTGCTGGCAGTTTCATATGTTCGTTGTAAAGGCTATGGATCATAAAGTTGACCTGACTCATTCCTGACATTGACATTCTGTGTGTGATGCCCGGAAAGATAAGTTACGGACTGGCACACAGTTTGACATATCATATAAATAATATAATTGAGACATAATTGACAGTGTTACTTCATTTTACAAACCTACAATTTTATACATACTTAGTTAACAGACTACATGCAAGATTTGCATGAGACATGTCAAGAGGTCTAAACCTTACTCTCAGGTTCTTGGCAATATTGGGAATTCAAGGAATCTCAAAGGCATTGCATAAGAGTAATAAACTTGTATATTACCACCAAAAGGATAATTCACAGTTGCCCTAAGCAGTTCTTACCAATACGAACCGGGAGCCAATGCTAAGCATTCCCTATACCTCGAGGTTTCTTTGTGTCTCTTGGGGTCTCCGAGGTATAAGACTCAGTGTCTCACATTATATACCTATGATAATTACTATGGTTACTGAAAGACAGAAACATTTCTAGTTACAGAGGTGAGCCCTATAGGCTAAATTAGAGGTGGCTCCACGGTCCAAGATAACATTATACAATTTTGTAGTAGTCATCAGTTTGTAAAACAAAAGAATACATTATACAGAAAATACAAAATCACACATGCCCCCACAATGCAAAGCATCATAGGTTGCATATGCAAATCACCACAGAATGTTATGCTGGTCCAACTTTAAGCAGAATTGCATGGTGCCGAAAGGCCTCTCACACAGTTTGCAAAGGTAAGTTTTAACCCTTGCCTCAGTGTTTATGCACAGAGGTTCTTTGTCTTGTACATTATACAAAGTCTTACATAACTCAGTGTAGTAGTATAAATCACCAAAAGGTTGCAATGCCGATTTATATATTATAATCATTACAAGGACACAGATATCCTAACATCTTATGAGTAAGAAATACACAGAAAATACATAGGAAAAATGAATATATATTAGCAAGCAAAGTGTGTTACACTAATATGCGTAGATATCCTGACATCTACTCTTATATAGTAGGTACCCCTTAGCCCTCTATGTTAGTATAACATATGCCTAAGCACTAGCTGTCTATGGTGTACCTCTGGAGATACCGATCAGGGTGCAGGGACCTTGTGTAACATTCCCCCCTTGCTGCCTCCAAGGGCAACACAGGCAAATCTAGGGAAAGGTCAGGGAGCAGGGGCCGTTTACAAACCTGACGCGCGAGCTTTGTAAAGGAACTCCAACTGCTCACGGTGTTGGCACAGTGTGTGCTGTAGGTAGCATAGCATAATAATCAAGAAAAATATAAAAAAATGCTTGTATAATAACAAAACCTTTAAAAGTAATGTCTAACCATGTGTTAGTTAATTCATCATTCATATCACTATCATTAATCGGTGAAAGGATAGTTTCATTAGCCTTGATCATATTATTGCTGATGTGGATGAGGTGGATGTCTTTTCTGTCCAAAAGTGATTTTAATGTAAGTGACAGTGGATCTATGTGTACATTAAAATATGGTAGATATTCAGAAAGTGTGAGCAGATACTCAGGGTTACCATCAATGATGTCCGCATCCACTAGGGGGACGGGGGTAATAACCGTATGTCCAATGACAGACTGCTGATGGGGGACAAAATAGAAGTTGGGGTTATCAATAACACATGTCTCAGTTCCGGAAGTATAACTCCTGTAATTTGTAACCACACACTATTCGCCATCAGAATTGTATTGGATCTTAACAGTAGGAAAGCACCACTTTTGCAACTGTACTGGGCAGGTGTAGGTTGTCTTGGAAATCCGTGTTGACAGGCGATGAACCTCCTCTCGATAAAATTGAAGAAGCTTGTCTGGATCCGATGTTGAGTCTAGAAGATCTGTGCCGTTAGTGCTGATCTCATCGTCCATGGAAAAAATCCAGTCTATTCTATCTGGAGAATAACCACATACAGGTTTAATAACATCAAATACATCACATCGACACAAGTAAATATACTGTTTCTTCACACAGCAGTTAGTGTGCGGAGCGACCCAGGTGTCCAGGAAAGGATGGTAGACCAGCAGAGGAGGTAAGTCTAAGCGTTCTTTGTAGATGTTGTCATCAAGGTACCCAATCGAGTGTACAGCAGCAAGCTTGTCAAATAATGCTATAGTGGGATCAAAGCATGGCAGAGAGACAGTAAAAGAAGCAAACATTGTATCTCTGATAGAACATTTCTTAGAAGTAAAACATGGACCAGTACTAGGGTGCCTGGTCACAAAACCCAAATTCCTAGCTGTAGATAGAGGAATAGTTAGAGATTGCTGCATACACATAGCAATACAGCCAGGGGTTTTACATCGTGGACAATACCATTTGGAAATATGTCTGTCATGTATTATATCAGGGATTCTTCCAGATTCTAGATCACAGAAGAGATTGTTGCTGGTAGTGATTATGTACTGTATGAGCCATAGGCTGAGCAGAGGATTTCTCAAGCAATGTATTGTTTATCTGCTTCTTTCTTACTCTGTACAGTGAGTGCATTAATCTTTTCTTTAGAGTCAGTAAATGCCTTAGCAATATCGTGAATATTGTAAACAGTGTATCTTTCTTTCTGACTAAGGCCATCCACACCATGCAATAATGGGGGTAGTATATTATTCACCAAACCAGTTTGAAATTTGGCTGAATGAGATTTGATAGCTGCAATGTCTGTCTTATTCCAGATAGACATAGCCATACCAAAGAGACTGTGACAATACCTGTTGCACCAGTGACATCAGAACTGTCAACCTCACGTGTATTATGTTTATGACTTTGATCATCAGGATTGGGTTTTCTCCTGAAGTTGCCTCTATGCTCGGTGGTGTGTACCCCAGCAATAGGGTCTTGAGTATGAATTTGAAATGCTGCTAAACTATCAAGCAATAACGTACTGTAAAATGCTGAAGTGTTAGTATTGTGACACATACCAAATTCTTTCATATTCCAGTAAGTAAGATTAAACAAAACAGGTATATGCATAAATTGTAGATTATTAATAAGTGAACCAGGTAAGGCAGTGGCTGTTAGACCACTACGGGGACCAGGGGTGTGCTTTGGACATTCCAAAAGCTGTTTATCAGTGGGTGGTAGTACAGATAGGTACATGGCAGCAGAGGCCATGTTGTGTACAGCACAACATTTTTGAGCAGAGTCCTTAGACAAAGAATTACAATATGAAGGATCAATTAAAGCAGTGATATTGTATAAACCAGAATGTCTAAGAGCATTTTGTAGCAAGAAAAGAGAACCATTCAGGGATAATTTAGCATTAGGACAGCCCTGGAAAGTTCCCTTGGAAAGTTTGGCCACAGGGAGAATTTGTCTTTGTGATGTGGCTTGCCACTCAATTTGCAGGGTAGATTTATCAGGAGCAACAACCGAGGCAGTAAGTTAAGCATCAGAACCTTCCTGGACAGTAATCAAACTATCGGGTATTTTGATGGATACTCCCTCTGGAGGAGATGTTGAATGATCAAGGCATTGTAGGAGGTTCGGTACCATGCCTTGGATGCAGGGAATAACTCCTGAGATAGGAGAAAATGGAACAAGATCGCCATCTTGTCAGTGTATCTGAAAAGCAAAATCAAACATTAGTAGGTTAGTACTATTCCACCCAATGGGGTGAGGAAAAGTAATTAAGCTCCTTTGTACAGTTTTAATTGGTTTGCATGTAACCATTTGTCAGTCAGTTTATTGCTTTGCAGGAGTCTAACTTGATAGACTGCCGGACTCAGCTTGTTGACAATGGGGTAAGGGACTTCCCATTTATTAGACAAGGAGTGTGTGGGATGTGCAAATCGAAGAATCATTACTTGATTTCCAACCTGTCAATCTACTTCTTGTGCATGCTTGTCAAACTGTATTTTGGACTGTTGCTGGGCCTTACCCATGCAGTTGGCAGCACACAAGTGTGTGTGTATATGAGGTCTTTTCTGAGTTTTCCCACATATTGGTCTACAGACAAATGGTCTGCAGTGGGGGTGTGCAGGTCAAACAACAGATGTTCAGGTAATCTCATTTGTCTTCCAGTCATCACCTCAAAGGGTGTCAACTGGGTGGTGGCTGAGGGCATGCCCCTTATTGCCATAAGGAGTAACAGCAATAGGGAATCCCAAGTTTTGGGATTGTCCTCAATGACTTTGGAAAGCATCTGCTTAATCCGTCTGTTGGCTCTCTCTCTACTTGACCTGACGATTGGGGGTGGTAGGGTATGTGGAACTTCTGTTGAACTCCAAGGTGTTCAAGGGATTTTTTCATCAACTCACCTGTAAAACTTGTTCCTTTGTCTGAGTCTACCTGAAAAGGTAGACCCCACCTGGAGAAAATTTGTTCAACCAGGATTTTGGCAGTGGTTTTAGCAGTACATGTCTTGGTGGGGAAAGCTTCGATCCACTTTGAAAAAAGATCAGTTACCACAAGAGCATTTCATTTGGTGGGGATGGGGTTGTTTTGCGCACAAATGAGGCAGTTATCTATGTACTGTTTAACATCATTGGTGACACCAGGCCACCAAGCGGTGGTCTTGAGCCTCTGGAGGGTATTTTCCACTCCCTGGTGTCCATCAGTGGGTGTATCATGTACTTGGTGCAAAAATTCAGACCTAAGATGTCTGGGGACCACACACAACTTGGTGGTGGAATCATCTGGTTGGTACCAGATGAGCTTGTCATCTGGTGACAAGTGCAACATACCTTCATGCCTCTGGTAGGGGTTATGTGTGGTAGGTTTTTCTTCAGTACCTTTGTCAAGGAATCTGAACACTTCTTTGAGTTCACTATCAACATGCTGGGCTGCTGAGATGTCCAAGAGGGAAAAAGGTTCAGTTTTTCTTCCTGACTGCTGCAATGTGTATGGTTGTATTGGTCTCTGGATGATCCATCCTTCATGTGACCCCCCCCCGGCCCCTTCCTTGGCAAGGGTGTCTGCTGTGTCATTGAAGGCATGATAGGGGTCATTCAGGGAGTGAGCTTTGACTTTGTGTACATAGAGTCTGTGTGCAAACCTCTGTGCCAGTGAATGTATGTACATTACCAGTTCTTTGTACTTCACTGAACTGTCATCAGAAGAGAGGAAGGAGTTCTTATGCCAGAAAGGAAGACATTCTGTAAGAGAACAGCAAACCCAGTTAGAGTCTGTGAAAATGATGGTATCCTCAGTTCTATGCTGGTTGAACTCGAGGGCACAGGCCACCGCTGCCATCTCTGCATACTGTGATGATGCTACACTACAGTGCTTAGAAATCTTAACAGTGTTACCATAGGGGTAAATTACTAAGATACCCATCCCCTGAAATTTGCTCTCCCTGATAGTAGGAAGCTGAACCATCAGTGAAAATATGACACAAAGAGGTGTTCTCAAGTATTTGTGGCATGGCAGGGAGGAATGGACCTGGATCTGGAAGATCAGGTGACTGCAGTGTACAGTCATGGGGTTCTCCTTGGAAAAGGAGTCCATGCACCAGCATAGATGGAATTTTGGTTGGGTGTACCTGTATGTCTCTATAATGGAGAAGAAGTGACCAGTGAGTCAGTCTGGTATTAGAGACTGAACCATCCTTCACTCTATCTGATAGTAAAAAGGTAGTTGGGGTGTGGTTAGTATTAATGATCAGTGGAGAGTATGCAATGGTATACAGGAAGTGTTTGACAGCCCAGTAGGTGGCCAGAAGGTTCCTTTCACGAAGGCTGTACTTCTGTTCTACTGGGGTCAAGAGCTGTGATGCATAAGCAATGGCTCTCAGGGTGTCATGAACCTTCTGGGCCAGCACCACTGACATTGCAATGTCAGAGGTGACACATTCCAGATGGAATGGTAGTGCTGGATTGGGGTTGACCAGAGCTGGGGCGGAGGCAAAGGCCTGCTTCAGTGACATCACAGCCTGGGTGTGTATAGGGTCCCATTTCCAAGGAATGTCCTTTTTCAATAACTCATACAGAGGAGCAGCCTTCTGAGCAGTCACAGATGAAATCTCTAGAGTAGTTCACCATACCCAGAAACCTTCTGAGAGTTTCACTCTGGTGGGCAGTGGCAAGTCTTGCAATCCTTGTATCTTTTTCCAGGTAGGGCTGCGGCCTTGGTCTGTTATTTTTAGACCCAGAAAGAGTACCTCTTTCTGACATAGCTGTGCTTTTGCTGGGTTACATTTGAGGCCTGCTCTCTGGATGAGAGTCAGTAGTTCATCCAAGAGATCCAAGTGTTGTTCCTGCTTGGCAGTTGCCAACAGCAGGTCATCCACATATTGCAAGAGACACTGAGGAGTAGAGAAACCTTCAAGGGTGTCCATCATGTGCAGATGGAACAGGGACAGGCTATCATGGAATCCCTGTGGTAAGCAGGTCCACGTGTACTGCCTTCCTTCAAAGGTGAAGGCAAACTTATATTGACTCTTAGTGGCCAAAGGCAATGACCAGAAATCATTGGAAATATCCAGGGGCACTGAACCATTTTAGGTCAGGGTCAAAAGTTGTAGTACATCAGGTGCAGATGCCACAGTTGGAGCACAACTGGGGGTGACCTGGTTCAGTTTCCTATAGTCAATAGTAAGTCTTCAGGAGCCTGTGGGTTTTTTCAAGGGCCACACTGGGGAGTTGGCAGTAGAAACACATGTTCTGATTACCCCCTGGTTAAGGAGTGATTTTATTGTTTCTCTGAGAGAAGGCAAGGCCTCAGATGGAAAAGGATATTGCCTTTGCCTCTCATGTGCTGTGCCTGGCACTTCGATGACAGTGTGCATTCTGCCACAGTCATGCTTGTTGATAGCAAATGCTTTCAAATGACTTTGCAAAATGGGTAGGAGCGTTGGAAAAAGCTCATGGTTCTTGAACAAATCTATGACATCATACTCCTTGTTGTTGGCAGATATTGTTGCCACAATGTGTGAGTCAGAGATCAAGAGCAGTCCGGCGGTCGTGAGGGCTGCACGGCAAAGCTCTCCCCCGATTGATACCGGAGCCCTGAAACTGAACTGAAAATCAGCCAGCAGTCCGGCGGCCATGAGGGCTGCATGGCAAAGCTCTCCCCCAATTGATACCAGAGCCCTGAAACTGAACTGAAAATCACCCCAGGTATTACAGAAACTGATCGCATCCATTGCTGGATCGGAGCGCTGGCTTTGCCCCGACGAACGCTACGCATTCAGCTCCCCACCACCCCCACCACCACCCTTGGTTGGCATTCCAATATATAGGTTGATTTCTGATCACATGATCACACCAGTCCACTTTTCCATCTGCAGGTTATCTTTTCCCACCACTAGAGGTCCTCTTACTTTTTTTCTCTTTTTATCTCCAGTACTGTCACTTACTTCCTAACTCTCCACTCAACCATACTCCCACTTACCCTCATCACTCTCCTTCTGCAATTTCCTCAGGCCTTCTCGCCTACCACTCATAACGACATAATGAGGTGCAAGAATAAAACCCTCTGTCAACACGCAGCCTGACACCCCCAGCCTTGCCCCCCCCAATATACATTGACACCTCTACTCCCACCCCTGGATACCACCTACCGAGGCAAGAAACCCACTGGTGCCCCCCTCTCTGGCCAACCTCATTCCACATCCACAACACAGCAAATCCCCTTTTCTCACAACTTAGTCCTCTTGTCTGCCCCCCTTATGCTGAAACTACCAATACCCACAATCGGTCACACGCAGCATAAATGTCAAAGACCTACTAATTGAGCTAACAGCAACCACCTCAGGTCACTCATCCTTCTCCTTCTTCTGACTGGCAATGTCCACCCCAACCCTGGCCCACTAAAACACCCACCATCCCACCCATCTCCAGGAAATGGGCTGTGCATCGCATCACTAAACATTTGCAGCATTCAAAAAAAATGGGACTCCTTTCAGTGTTGGGTACTCCAGAATCACCCTGACATCATTGCTCTGAGTGAAACCTGGCTCTCCCCCCTGTCCCCAACTCGGCAGCATACCTCCCTGGATACCACTTCTACTGCTCCAACTGAGTTGGAAAACGAGGGGGTGGCTGTGCTGTCTACCTCAGGGACTCACTCTCTGGCCACCTACTCCCTCTGCCCATACTAACGTACAGAGCTCAGGCTCCCACCCTAAAAATAACTCTAGGAAAGTCTACATCCCCTCTCCTACTCACCGTGGCTTATGTCCCTCCCAGGGACCAGAAGATAGCCTTCCAATCCATCATGTCCTACCTCTCAACCCTACCTCCAAAGCACAAAAAAATACTACTGGGGATTTCAACATAAACTGGCTGGCCAAAACAGCTGCCCCATACATCAAAGAGGCTGCAGCCCTCGATCTCACACAGGTCGTCAGAACTCCCACCCGGCTACATGCCCGCACGGGGTCATCCTCTCTACTAGACCTAGTCTTCACAAACCACCCCCACAAAATAACCAGCAACCTAGTCCTCCCTGACATCCTAAGTGACCACTCACCAGTACTCTGCAACTGGTCTGGTACCCCCCTCAAAACCATTCCTAAAATTACTGCTTAACACAAACTAGGGCCTGGTAAACTAGCCCTACTCAAGGCCCTCCTCAGAGAATGGGAATGTGCACCCCTAATAAACACCCTTGACCCGAACCACACTCTCAAACTATTTATCAGCACCTTTAACGCTGCCTGTGACAAGTACTCCCCCCTCACCAAAACAATGACCAAAGAGAATCAAGCTCCTTGGTTCTTGGACCACCTCCAAGGCCTACTATGTCACCGTGATGCACTATGGCACCTTGCTAATGAGATCCAAAAGCCTCTGGACAGGCAACAGTATTGGGAGTCCCGAAACAAGTGCACCTGGGCCATACGCACCGCCAAAGTGAACTATTGCAAAGCCTCCTTAACCTCCATGTGAGGCACTGGATGCAAGTTTTGGAAAACATTAAAGAACTCTGTGGCAAGGCTGCAAATCTGCCACCTGACCAAATTCTAATAAATGGTAACCTCCCCGCTGACCCTTTCAGTATAGCCATGGCCCTAAACACTGCTTTCACTGATCTCTCCCATGTGCTGCCCCCTAATTTTTTCAATCCCCCACCTGCCCGTATCACCCCACATCCTCCCCTTGCTCCACCTTTCCACCTGTGAGTCCTTACCCCTGAGACTGCCAAACCCTACCTAACCAAAGCTATTGGCCAAAATCACTATAGTCATGACACCCTAGACCTCAAACTTCTTCACCTCACCCTCCAGGAAGTTCTAGCACCACTCACCCACATTCTCAACCACTCCCTCTGCCAAGGGAAATTCCCCACCCTATGGAAATCAGCCTACATCACACCCATCCATAAAAGTGGTGAGCGAACATCCACAAACAACTACCGCCCCATCTCTATCCTACCCCCCCGTCTAAGGCCCTAGAATGCATAGTGGCCGACCAACTCACTGACCACCTTAATAAATATAACCTTCTATCCGGACAGCAACACGGTTTCCGTAAGGGCCATAGTACCACCACCACCCTCCTTGAATTTACCTCCTGTGTCCACTCAGCCAAGGACAACTGCCACCTCACAGGCGCCATCTTTGTGAACCTAACTAAGGCCTTCGATACCGTAAACCATGCCCTCCTACTGAACACCCTAGCTTACACGGAGCTCTCCAATGACGCCCTAAACTGGTTCACCAGCTATCTCTCTGATAGAATGCAGATAGTCAAGGTAGGTCCTGTCCTGTCCCCCCGCCTCCCAATCTGTTTGGTGTCCCACAGGGCTCCATACTTGGCCCCCTACTCTTCAGTCTATACCTCAACTCCCTCCCATCGTCATGCCCCAGAAATATGCTCCTATACGCGGATGATGCAGTCCTGTTCGCCTCTGACCCAACACCCCTCAAACTCCACCAAACTCTCCAACAGTCTTTCCGTGAAATCAAAGACTGGCTCACCACCCAGCTTCTTATTATTAACTACAATAAGATAAAAGTCATGCTATTCGCCCACCCCCAGAACCCACTCAAGAACCTCTGCCCCCAACTTCTCACTGCCAATCAGACCCCACTAGAACAAGTAAGCAATTTTAAACACCTAGGGATCACATTAGACCCCACCCTAAGCTTTAATAAACATATCCTACACCTCTCAACAGCCCTTAGCTTCAGACTGGGTGTACTATACCGTTTCAAACACTGTATTACCCCTGAAGCTTTACAACTTACCATAAACTCCTCGATCCTCTCCCTACTAGACTACGGCATCTTAATCTACAGTGCTGCACCATCCACAACCCTAAACAGACTTCGACTTGTGCTTAACAAAGCCTGTCATCTCATCTTTGGATGTGATCGTTTTACTCACTCCTGCTCCATATACAGCAGCACAAACTGGCTAAACCTTGATAACCGAATTAGGCACCACACCTGCCTTATGACCAAAAAGGCATTACTAGGCCTCACCCCTCCTACCCTTGACCAAATTATCCTCCCAACACCTCCAGGCAAAACAACCCATAGCTCAAACAAGTGGCTGCTATGGGTACCCCATGGCCGGACTTCCCAATTCCAGTGTACTTTCAATTACAGAGCCCCTTCCTGGACTAACGCCCTACCAAGTCTTATAACAAATGAATTAAGGCTTAGCCCCTATAAATCCAAGCTAAGGAAATACCTTCAGGCCTCAAACCAATGTAACTGCCCGTGACACCTGACTGTCCTATACCTCCTTCAATCTAACAACTGTCGTATTCCCCGTACCATCTAGCACCTATGAAACGATATGACTATCAGCCTCTACAGAGCCCTCTATAACCTTCTGGCTGTGCTATAGAAATGAAAAGCAAAACTGCTGTTAGCTAACTGCTGAACAACTATGTAACCTCTTTGACTGTTTATTTTGTAATGTTCTGTAATCTGTATTTATAAATATTGTTCCTTGTGGAACCTTTGTAAATGAGTCACTGACTCAAAGGTCTTTATGAATACTACAATAAATAAATAAAATATTGGCCCTGAATCTGTATCAATTGCATGTTAGCTAGATCTACCACACAGCTTTGTGGTGCAAGGAAGTCGATCCTAATGATACTAGGATGATCATGCAATACCATTAGTTGGAAGGTGTGTGAGGCCTTTAAATGGCCCAGCTCTACCGGTAGAAGTAGAGAGCAGTATGCAGGTAACCTAGTACCATCTACTCCTGACATGTTGGTCCTCCATCCGGTGGACCAAGGAGATATGTCCGGGTGGTCGTCATGTAATACAGACACAGCCATGCCTGTATCTAATAACACTGTAAGTAGGCGGCCCCCGACCTCAGCCTCAGTGCAGGGCCTTCCGTTTGTATCCAAGACCAGCTTGTTTACAATCCAGACTGGGGCTTGTAATTGTCAATCTGCATTGGAGGGTGCATGTAAGGTTGGGCCTTGCTCTGATAAACCACTTCACCATGCTGCACTGATGCTATATAGAGAGGTGCTTCTGGGTTCAGGCCTGCGTGGGCCTGAAGGCCTATACTTCCGGTGTCACTATGGCCCATTGAGGCCTGGGTTCCTGGTTGTATGGCTGCAAGGGACTGAGCGGGAACAGCATCCGCTACAGAGCACACTTGCCCCAAGAGTTCTCTAAACTTCCGATTTTCTTCAGCTATCTCCCTATATGAATGGCCTGGTCTTTGTTGTTGTTTACCCTTGTTCTTATGCTTTTTATTCTTATGATAATTCCGGTTCCCACCCCACTGTTGCTGCTGTTGTGATTGTTGTTGTTGTTGGGCCTGCTGGGGGTGTTGGTTGTCTACCGGGAGGGGCTGTTTGTGTTGGGCCTGCCCTTCCACCATGTAGTGTGTCACAGCCTCTTGGGTAGGCTCCACAGTGGCTACTTTCTTTGAACCGGAGCCCAGATCATGGATATAGAGTTGACAGACTCTCTTGGTTTTCCAAAGAATGTCAGCAAACCTTTCCATGGAGGGATAGGTGGTTGGCTCTACTTTTTCTTTCACTGCAGAAATCATGTTCCTAAGGAACAGGGTCTTATATTCAATAAGGTTCACATCTGCAGCTTCTTGGGCAAAGTGTTTCTCTGTTCGGTAGGCCATCCAAAACCTCTGGTGGTAAGTCACTGGACTTTCCTTTGCATTCTGTTTCACAGGATATGCAAGCATCACTCCTACTACACCTGGGCTGTGTGCAGAAATGAGTTCAGCTGCAATCTCATCAAAGGTGGCGTCACCGTCCTGGCGGATGGCATCGGGGAGTTTAGCCCACAAGCCAGGCTCGATAGTTTGGTGTAGTATTTGGACTTAATATTCTGCAGGGAGGCTAAGCATTTCGCATTTGGAATGCACCTTCTCTAAATGGCAGCTGAGGTTGTCGGATGGGCTCGTCTGACCAATGCTGTCAGCTATTTGCTGAACAGAGTAGGCCATTTGTAGGGGATTAGTGGGGCGATCAGGTGGAGGTACATTTCCTCGGGCACCATCCAGAGCTGCCTGAGCTGCGGCTTCTGCTACCAAGTGGATTATGCCATTCTGAGTGCCAGTTTCATGAATAAGCTGCCTAATTTGGCCTTTTAAAACTCGCTTATTCCTTTCCGGAATGGGCACACTATTCACCGCATTATCAATCATTCTTTCAATCTCCTGCCTGTCTTCCACATTAATTGTGGCTATCAGTGGTGCTGTTGGGACCAGGCTTGGGCCTGCTCCCTCCCATCATGGAGGCCACCATGTTGGCATCTCCCATGATGTGCGTCACGACGTCAACGACGTATGACATGGTGTGGCTGGAGTGGGGACCCACCATGTTGGGATGGCTGGGTGGGGTTTCTGGGCCATAGTAGGGGTGTTACTGGGCATTGTACTGAGAAATGTCATCATCTGAGACCTCCCCTTCAGATGATGTATGTAAGGCAGGGGCTACACCTCTCATCACCTTAACATATCCATCCAGAACCTCCCGCTAATGGCGCAGTTTCGTCATCTTGGATTCACATTCAGCATTACTCACATTTGCAACATCCATATCAACCTCATCTTGCATTTGTTTTGGCAACACTCTATACACAGTGCTCAATTAGTGATTGTCCCTAGTAGCCACTTCTAAGTCATTACGTACCTGGTTTATCTCATCCTGTAGCTCTCCCATCTCCTCATTCAACTGTGCATTTTCTGTACTTAACAAGTCATTCATATGCAAAGCCTGCTCCTTATCCTGCCTCAAACTTTCACACTCTTGCTTCAACATACAAATTTCTTGTACACCAGCCTGTGCTGAATGATGCTAAAGTGAATCCTTTTCATTGCACAAAGTCTGGAGTTCTGATTCCAAATTCAGCTGCAGTCTAACACATTCCATTTTCTGTAAACCCATCTCTTGCTTAAAAGATGTGATCTGCAGATCAAGGGTTCGAAACCTCACTTCGGAGGCTTCCAGAGCAGCGTAGAGAGCCGAGACCAACAGCCCTTTGGCATGACACTTTTTGGCTGTTTGTCTTGTCTCCCAGTACTGGGTTGAGATCCCCAGTATAGGGTTTTTAGATTGACTTGCGTCCCGCGTGAAGTCAGCCTATCCTCCATGAGAGGCAAGGAAGTTGAGATATTGACTCTCAGTTCTGCACAGATATTTGATACGGTGGCCATTGAGCGGGAGGGAACGAAAAATCAAACTGTGAAAAAGGCACCGTGCTATGTATCAATCCACAGTAGGCACACTTTACACCCAGTCATGCTACTGTATACCTCGTAGGCTTGCAATTCAAAGCTTCTGTGGAGCAGGTCGAGTCGGCATTGACCAGACCCAAGAAAAACAGCCAGACCTTGCAAGTGACTACAAAGTGGACTGAAAATGAGAGAGGTGTTGAGGAAATGCACAGCTACTGTCCCCATTGGGAATGGAAAAGTTGTGAGCAACAAGTGAAAGCTTACAAACACCAAATATTGCCTGCACGCAGTCGCCAATTGTCAGGAGGTCTAAACCTCACTCTCAGGTTCTTGGCAATATTGAGAATGCAAGGAATCACAAAGGTGTTGCATAAGAGTAATAAACTTGTTTATTACTACCAAAAGGATAGTTCACAGTTGCCCTAAGCAGTTCTTACAAATACGAACCGGGAGCCAATGCTAAGCATTCCCTATATCTCGAGGTTTCTTTGTGTCTCTAGGGGTCTCAGAGGTATAAGACTCAGCGTGTCACATTATATACCTATGATAATTACTATGGTTACTGTAAGACAGAAACATTTCTAGTTACAGAGATGAGCCCTGTTGGCTAAATTAGAGGTGGCTCCACTGTCCAAGATAACATTATACAATTTTGTAGTAGTCATTAGTTTGTAAAACAAAAGAATACATTATACAGAGTCTTATATAACTCAGTGTAGTAGTACAAATCACCAAAAGGTGGCAATGCTGACTTATATATTATAATCATTACAAGGACACAGATGTCCTATGAGTAAGAAATACACAGAAAATACATAGGAAATATATATATATATACATATATATATATATATATATTAGCAAGCAAAGTGTATTACAATAATATGTGTACATATCCTGACATCTACTCTTATATGGTAGATGCCCTTAGCCCTATATGTTAGTGTAACATATGCCTAAGCACTAGCTGTCTACGGTGTACCTCTGGGGATACCTATCAGGGTGCAGGGACCCCATGTAACAGACATAATGCCAAGGTCTTACTTGAGTTTCATCCACTGACTGTGTTTATTCCCAGTCACTATTCTAGTCTTGGATCTTTCCTTCTCCAAAGTCTTTTGTTTCCTTTTCCTATTAGAGTCAGTCCTGAACCGAGGCTTCCCACATGTGTAAACTGGAGAAGACATAGCTGAAGGATGGTCAATAGGTAAACACATCAGTTGTAGACATTTAGGTTACAGATAATGTCTATCAATCAGATAACATCCAGTTATACAGGAGATAGAAAAAAAATATGGCATGCGTTGTCTAAAATTCAACAAGAAAACAAAAGGAAATTACATAACATGATGGACATAGCACATATTAATCATTCGGTCAGTTGTCAGGATAACCAAGACATGATGTAGTTAATAATGTATAATCTGCAACAAAAGAAAACCAGAAAGGATAGATAAAATGTGCCCGCAGACAACTTTAAACAAAAATTGTTCCACAACTTGGTAAGGACACAAATAAGTATACTACACTGTTGATAAGTAATGTGATGAAGTCGTTAAACAAATGTTTGCCACCTGTCAAAATGAACATCTGCTGCAATATGCATGATTAAGAAATACAGTTTTAGCTCCTCTCATGAGACCATCCAAACAGTGTAGGGACCACAACACAGGTGCCAAGATTATTTTGACAGCTACAATTCCTTCTGTTTCTGCATCACTATCCTTCATGCACTCCATACAGAAATTAAAAAATACAGTTATCAAGTTGGTACATACTGTACAACTAACTGAAGGAGAAATACAGAAACACAGAAATTAACAACAGATAAGGACCACCGGGCACATCCGGTATGTCCAAAAGTCATACAGTAGTTTGTGGCCTTTGACCCTATCTGGTCAAATGCTTTCCCCCCTTCTAACCTCTAAGGTACCTTACGGCTGTCCAATATGTTTAAAATCCTCCACTGTGCTCGCACCCACCACCTTCTATGGTAGTCTATTCAATGTTTCCACAACCCTCTCCATGATGAAAAACATTCTAATATTTCACCATAGCCTGCCACCTCCTAATTTCATATTATGCCCCCTCATTCTTGTACATCTCTTACATTGGAAGATGTCTCCCCACTGCACCATGTTTACTCCAATGGGGTACTTGAATGTTTCTGTCATGTCCCCCAGTTCCTCCTCTCCTCCAGCGAGTACACATTGACATCCTTTAGTCTGTCCTCATATGTTTTTGGGTGCAAGCCCTGTACCACTTTAATCCCCCTTTTCTGGACCACCTCCATTCTGTCAATGTCCTTACAAAGGAGCAGCCTCCAGAAATGAGCAGAGTACTCTAGGTAAGGCACCAATAGCATTTTGTACCATGGCATCACTATCTCCCATCTTCTACAAGTGATACCTTTGACTATAAACCCCAGCATGTCACTGGTCCTCCCAGCGGCCTTTTCTACTCAGCTTAGACATGGTTCCATATTGGGGGGGATCCATCAATGTTTCTCTGCTTGGCAGAGACTGGTGGTGTGGTTGTGGTTCATTAAGGGTGGTGTGGGGGTATAGGTCCACAGACGTAGGGAGGGTGAGGGAATGCAGGTTCAGGTATTGGGTAGTGGTTCAGGGGGAGGTCAACACGGGGGATAGGTAGCTGATCGGCAGGGAAGATGATCAGCTGGGGAGATGTAGGTTTGCAGGGGAGAGTAAGCCCTGGTAATATTCCCCTATCAAAAAGAAAATTGTAATCCACAACATATAAGGTATTGCCCTTCTCATGTGTAACACAATCAAATGATTTTTTTATGTGTTTTACAAGAAAAGACTGGGATTTTAAACTATATGCTGATTGCAATTATAGTTCAGGATACCGTAACACAGGAAGTTCAGTACAATGGCATTGAGTTTACACAACACCAACCAGTGACACACAGATAATTAGCTATAAGGGCATTACTTGCTAGGGCAAAAAATTGCAATGATAATCATTACATGGACCGGTTCCATGCCATAATAGCAACTGTAAAACAGCGTTTGCTATTATGGTGAGTGTATATCGCCAAAAAACAAATCGGCAATATACACTTCAAGGCAACCCAACATCTGGAATATTAAAAAGTGTTTTTACTGCACCCTCCAGCACCCCTCCTTGAGGGGGGACTTTTCCTACCACAGCCTCCTGAATTAAGATTTTCAACTCTAGGGGTGCATGTTGGGGAAGGGGCAAAATCTGAATTTCACAAAAAATTAAGTCCCGCATAAAGCAACAAAATTTACTCACTCCCGGTCCCAGCCCTGAACCCAGTACCTGCTGTGCCAGAGCTAGCCACCCACACCACCACACTACATGGCTAGCTCAGCAGCAGCAGGTACACCAGTCCCCTAAATCCCCTTCCCTGCCCCTCCCCTTCCTCTTGCTATTCCCCCCCTTCTGATCGCCTTTCCCCCGAGTCGCTTTCCCATAAGGTCGCTAGTTTGCAGGGTAGCCCAGGATGATACTGTAGCTCTAAAAATGAATCATTATTTTGAAGTCACTCATTTTTGGTTGCTATCATCAGTGGATACCTATGGACAAGGCCGCTAGAATTCTACGGCTGCAGAATTTTACACCGAACTTGCAATCTACCGCAGAACTTCTGCGGTGCCGTTGAATTCACTCTTCTTGGTGATTTTTTATTAATATTTCTGTTTATACGTAGAATCTGGTTCCCTTCCCCTCTTTTTATGTCCAAACCCCCTATATGTTCAGAATGTGATGTTATCATCGCTATGACATCATACATTAGCTAATGAAATGGCTGTATTCTGCAACAGAAATGAACAGTCACATATCTACCACAGCTCCCACTGCCAGAGACGATGGCACAGCACATCAGGCATGGTGATATTTGCTCAACCTGCACTACAGCCTAATACAATTTTAAGTCTTACATTGTTGCACTAGGGCCAACTTAAACAAAACCTTGTCAATAGCTCAGACCTGTTAAGTCCATACCTCACTTTGTACAAATCTATTTGTGCCTTTAACGTACAGAGGCGCTATCT
The DNA here is from genome assembly GCA_016271365.2 of Neoceratodus forsteri. Taxonomy (NCBI): domain Eukaryota; kingdom Metazoa; phylum Chordata; order Ceratodontiformes; family Ceratodontidae; genus Neoceratodus; species Neoceratodus forsteri. The sequence goes on from CM057449.1 coordinate 1,609,512,273, forward strand.
GCAATGAATAACTGGTAAAATGAATTTAACTGTCTAAATTTTTAAGAAAAATAAAGTAATTATGCCCAGAAAAGTGAAATATAATAATGTGTAGACCTGTTGAAAGAACAGACCTGTTAAATAATTGCACTGTACGCATTTTTGCCAGGGTTATTGATTACATATTGTCATTGGTTGATAGAATCACCTAAAAGTTATGGAGAAATATTGTGTGCAGGGACAGCTGTTGGGCCAGAGGGTAGCATGCTGTGTTTCCGTGCCGGCAACACAGGTTCAAAGATTAGCTCATGGAGCTGGCTGGGCAGCAGAAGGATTGATGGAACACATCACTGCTTGGAGCCTGGGAAGGTATGGTGCAGTGTTCTGTCACATGGTGGACACATTGTGATGGGCCGGAGAGCTGTATCTCACAATTGGTTCACATGCATGTCATGGCCTGATGGGAGTAGACAGTGTGTCAGGGAAAGCAGGTTGACATGAAAAATGAGTTTTGCAATAACTCCTCTATTCCATTTCCAATGGGACCTGCATGAATGAGGATGCAAGTTCATGGAAATAAAAAAAAAATATGTATATGTTGTATATATATATATATATATATATATATATATATATACACACACACACACACACACACACACAGTATCTCTATCTCTCTCACCACACACACGCATATTTGTATGTATGTTACAGATTGCATATAAATATATAAGTGATACACAGTGGGAACCTCATGAGTGGTGCAGAAAGCACATACAAATATGTAAGTGTCAGACAGTGGAAACCTCATTAGTGGGATAGATAGCATGCATATAGAAATACCTTATTTATCACATAAGATCCCCTCTGCATATGTCATTTATGCAACAGGCTAGGACCTTAAGGGAGAGACATTTGTTTTGCTTTTTTAGTCATAAAATTATTTTTAAAAGTCTGTTATTTTTTGAACTAGTGTTACTGTGCTTTCCACCATCCTGATTGCTATAACCACTGCCATGAAAGTGAAGCCAGGATGACAAGCTGACACTGTGATGTGGTAGTTTGTTAGTGCCGCAGAACTTCCGCAGAAATGACAAACCACCACCGCAGAAGTTCTGCGGCAAATGATAGTCTTGCCTCAGAACTTGGTCCCACTATGCCGCAGAAAAGTAGGGGCCCTGCCTATGGACCCTGCATAAGTACAAGGTTCAAGGCACGGCACCCACTGCAGATAAACTAGCACCCTGATTCTTTGTGAGTCACTGTGCCAGAAGCATCTATGGGGCCCCACACCAGTCAATATCACCCCCTGTCCTTTGTCTTTGTACTCAATCAGCAGTTTTGCACTTTATCTGCTGATTGGATAAGGAGGGATTGTGGGGGAGGGTAATCACATACAGTCTGCAGTAGAAGGAAAAGCCAAGTGACAGCTTCATCCAGCTGCAGATCATTCTTCCTAAAAGAGACAAACTTTGCTAAAACAACAAAAAGTGATCTGGAAAGCTACTAATCGCTGTGCATGGGGAATACTGCCAATAATACCATTTTATTATTGTCTGCACATGTCTTTACTATTCCAAACAACTTACTGACAGGGGCCACAATACATACTCCAGGTAACATATCATACTTACATGAAATTTGTGTGTAGATACATACAAGTAATTTGACCATAAGACACCTGATCAGCACAGTCCACACCAACAACTGAGCTGCAACCCTGCAATACTTTTAACCACATTGCAGACGCTATCCATAACATACAACATTACAAACTGAATAAATCAAGCTGCAGTGCCACTCGGATGAGACCCAACTTCAAAGCATTTCTGTGATCCAGGTCAATGGAGCCATGAACATACAAAATACAAATGCAGTAGCATAAGGACTTAAATAAGGTAATTGCATGACTTCTATAAACAACATTCTCATCCAAAAAAATTCAAAAGCCATTCACATGACATAGGGATTGCTGCATTCAGTAAAGAAAAACAGAGCACTCATCTGCTCAACTCCAGGATACCATGCAGATGAGAACAAGGAGATAGTAGAGCAGAACAAGGTATGATCCCTGCTGACTCTGTTTAATGAGTCAATTACACATATTGGGCCCTATGCACTATGCAGGCAGGGGTACATGGAAAACACGCGTACCCTGCCCACATAGCTGCATACCTGCTGACAGGTGTGCACATGCTGGTATACACAACTGGTGCTCACCTGTCCGTGGTTCCTTCCCCAGCATGCAGGTGTGCAGTGGAGTGTTCCGTGGACTGAGCATGCATCCAATTGCCCAGGTCTGTGAGTGGATCCCTTGCACCCACAGAATGTGGATGTCAGCCAATGGCACGCTGAGTGCCTGTGGCACAGAGATGGTGGGAGACTGTTCGGCCACCCCCAGTTCTTCCCATGGCCTCCATTGTCTGTGGTGGCATATCGTGGGGGTCTGGAGTACCCCGACATACTCACCACAACTGATGGCAGCATCTGGGGGGGCACTAACCCACACAGCTGGGGTCTGCCATGCGTAATGTGTTCCCCCCTGTGCCCAGCACTCTGCACCTTTGTGAATTGCACAGAGTGTGGGCAAGACCCAGGCATGCTGCTGTCTGCATGGCTGGGGGATCAGCACATACATGTCCTGTGCCCCCCTGTGAATGCCACATGGGGTCAGAGTGATCCCACTACACGGCATTCAGACTTAGCTATGCCAACACGCCTGGGGTACATGGCGCATTGGCACAGTGCATAGGGCCCAATATGAAGCAACTGCCAAGACTGAAAAAAAGGAGAACATTTTTTTTTTTTAAACATGATGTGTCTGAATATATCATGTGCTTCAGAGAGGTGTATGGTAAGGGACATACAGTAGTCAGACACAAACTCGGATTCCAGGGAACAGTAACAATTACTTAGAAAAAGGAAACAACATGATAGCACCTAAAGAGTGCCCCATTAGATCACCATCAACTACTGTCTCACAACCAAAATGTACTATGAACATAAGACACCGGTGGGAAAATAACGAACAGCTGGACAGCTGAAGGTGCTACATGTCAGAAGATAAGGGGTTCGGGGGAGAGATGCATGCAGCTACATCAGATAGAGTCAAGGAAAACATATAAACAACATAGCATTTACACTTCTAGGATCACACTTTTAGGCTTCCATTTTCCTATTGAAAACCCCCACACCATTCAGGTCACCGACCTCATGGCAGCTACCGCTTTCTGCCGCATTCATCACTAAACAAAAAAAATGGTCTGACTACAGCAGAGATACATGGCTCTGCCAAAACCAACATTTGAAATCCAAAAACCTTACATACATTTTTCTGGCTTCACTGTACAATGAGCAGTAAATTCCATGAATGACAACCCAAAAAGACTAGGATGGACTTCAAAGACAATTTCCTTAATGGAGACATGCAAGTGACAGAGCGGGAGAAGTGACAAATAACATTTGGGGTGGCTTCCAACAGATGCACACAATGTACACGGGAGCACGCACATTACACCTGCAGTGCAACAACCTGCTGAACATATAAACAACAACCATCATGAAGTGTTGTAACACCAATATGGTGGAAGGTGTTTACATCACTAAAATGCCATGTAAGGAAAGCTTATTTAGATAAAAAAACACACACCAACAGATTCTGCACCTCACATCTAACAAACTACAACAGAAAAGAAACACTGTTCAAAGGTTAGACAACACAGAGTTGACAGTGTCACTTTAACAGCAAAAAATTTGTATTCAGTGTGGACAAAATGTTACATTAAAAGAAAAGATCTACAAATAAATACGATACTGATAAATAACATGCTAGGTAATAGCTATTAGGTGAATAATGTAGAATCACAGGAAGGATCACAACAGCAGAAAAGGAGACTGTTCATGGACATGTCACACATGTGACACAGAAGTCAATGGCAGGTGGACTACAGCCTCAGATATCCAAAAATCAGAAAATGGTGTTATCTCTATTCTAACCCATAATCAACATTTAAGGTGAGTACTACAAGTTTAAATTTGGAAATTGTAATTTGCTTCATTTTTTTTTTACCTCAGTGTCACACTAGTGGCTCAGATTTATCAGAGAATGACCCATGTATACTGTATATGTAAGCAATAACACACAACAAAGTGTGGGTTATCACCTGATAAGAGCACACCAATGGGTGTACTAAGGTACAAGGCGCTTGTGCCGAGTGCCTCATCCTCCTAGGCATGCTCTTATCAGGTGATAACCCACACCTCAGAGTGTGTTATTGTGCTTAATTATTGTAAGCAAAAATGTGTAATATATATATATAAATTAATTATGGTAGCATGGTACTGCTACCATAGTTAGGGTTGAGTAGCACTTTTAAGGTTAAAGGTTCAAATTTTGCATCTTAATAACTTTGCCACTGTTTAACGGATTTGCCTGAAATTCGGTAGACATGATGGGGCATGGTAGATCTTGGTATCTGCCAAGTTTCGTATGATCAGATATATGACTTTGCGAGAGAGTGCTTCGCGTACTGGCGGCGGTAATTACGCTTTTCTGCGAATTCTTTGCTCTCGCCTACAGGTCACATGGTTTGTGTGACCGGTCCACAAACTTCAGGGAACATGCTGCTGGGGTCCCTGATGTCCCTTTTGAAGATTTCGTGAAAAAATATTGAACGGTTCAAATGTTATTCAAAAAACAAGTTCCCATTATACATCAGTGGGAAAAGTTAACAAAAAGTTCGACACTTTCGCAAATGCACTTTTTAGTATCACAAATGGCCCTACTAGTGTAGTAAATCTGCCATTTTGTTTTCAGTTGGTGATCAGAAAAATGCTTGGCATTTAAATTTGGGACCCTCTAGGGACACAATTCTTTTTGTGTTCAACTAGTCGGACCCTGAGGATGCTAACCATGTCTTTATTTTGGGGTAAAACACCCCAGAAATATGTTTGTCAAATTTCTGGAACCAGTAGTGTCACAAAGTAGTGTCACAAGCATGACACTTTGGCAAAATTTTGTGAAAATTGCCGCAAATTGTGACACTACTTTTTCAGACTAGGCCAAAATTACACAAATTCTTTGCAACCCTGCTGAGAAAGAACGGTTTGGTCTTTTGAGCTGAAATTTGGAAGGAAGGCAGCCAACATCTCCCAGATGTGCCTTTTGGTGGTCTGGTGAAAATTTTGCATGGTTGCCAAGTTACGGTACTCTGAAGTTGGCATTTTTCCCCATAGACTAACATGTTTTCGTACGTCGCGCCTTTCGGGGCTCGTATCTAGAAAACAATGCGAGATAAGGAATTTTTATTGTGAGTTGCATAGCCCTGTGGGCTATGAAATACAAAAACCTAGCCAGGAAAGTCATGATTTTTGTGACATTTAAATTTTTTTTCTATGTCGTGCAGTTGCTGAGATATTAGCAATTAAGTACTTCCAATGCTCGTTTTCAGCTTCGATGCCCATTACAATGCATACGTTCTTTCTGTTTCTCTATGCACCTGTTTGGCAAAAACAGGGTATGTCCTTCTGTTACTGTTACAGTTACTGTTTCCACTTGCGTTTCTGTCCCCTTTTGCATTACTGTTCCCGTGTATGCCATCGTGTGCATTACCCTTTGCATTGTCATTTGCTCTTGCATTTTTGTTACTGTTACCATTTGCGTTTCCACTACTGTTTCTATTTACACCACCATACGCATTGCTATTTTCGTTTCTGACAGCCCTTTCATTTGTGTTTCCATTTCTCTTTCATTTTGCGTCTTCCTTGCTGTTACTGTTACCATTTGCGTTTGCAATTGCGTTACTGTGCCCATGCACATTACGGTTTGTGTTTCCATATGCACTTGCATTTCCTTTTGTGTTTCTGTTTCCTTTGCTGTTATTGTTGCTCTTACCATTACCATTTGCATTTACAATTGCGGTACTGTGCCTGTGCACGTTTTGGTTTGCGTTTCCATATGCACTTCTGCTCCTGTTTTCATTTCTGTTTCCTTTGGCATTATTCTTCATGTTAACTTCACTATTTGCATTTACAATTGCGGTACCATGCCTGTGCGTGTCACGGTTTGCGTTTACGTGTGCGCTTGCATTCGCATTTCCATCTCTATTCCATTTCGAGTTCTTTTTCCTGTGACACTTAACATTTCCATTTAAAATACTGCTGCCATCACTGTTCATGTTACCAGTTGCTTTTTTGTATGGGCTTCAGTGTCCGTTTGCGTCACTGTTCGTTTCGGCGTCACTTTGCACTTGCGTTTCTATTAATGTTTCCTTAACCATTTACGTTTCTGTTACCATGCGCGCCACTGTTGGTGCTTATGTTTGCATTGCTGTTCCTCTTACTATGTCACACGACATCATGTGGTGGGAGTGCGGGGCCCAAAGGGCCCCTCACTCCCGATGCTGCATTACTTTCACTATTTCTCATCATTGTTCTCAAAAAGAAGGGAAATTAGAGGCAAAAACTCTGTTTAATGCATCAGTTAGGGTTGTTCACAGTGACAAAAGTGAGGAAATTCACTATTAGGGTTGAAACCCCTTGGACCCTCAGCCCACCCCCCAACTGGCATGAGGTGCGCATTAGGGGTCATCGGTCTAACTCTCACCCCATTCCCTATTCTCAGCTTCTTTACACATGTGATGGGGTGACAGGGCCGATGACCCCAATGTGCACCCCGATGCTGGTTGGGGGTTGGCTGGAGGGGTTCAAGTGGGGTTTCAACCCTAACAGTGAATTTCCTTGCTTCTGTCGCTGTTTAACAACCCTAACTGATGCATTAAATGGAGTTTTTTGCCTCTAATATATATACATATATATATATATATATATATATATATATATATTATGGTAGCACGATAGTGCTACCATAGTTAGGGTTGAGTACCCCATTTAAGGTTAAATGGTGACATTTTGCACCTTAATAACTTTGCCACCATGCAGCAGATTTGCCTGAAATTTGGTAGGCACAGGGCGTAACAATAGATCTTGGGGGCTGCCAGCTTTTGTACCAGTCCGATATACAGCTGTGGAGTTATTAAGTGACATTCCAGGGCGCATTTACGTTTTTTTGTGCATTCTTTGCTCAAGCTTACATGTCGCACTGGGGTGCCCGATGCGCCTTTTGAAGACTTCCTGAAAAAATATTGAATGGTTCAAAAGTTATTCAAAAAACAAGTTTCCCATTATAGTCAATGGAAAAAGTTAACAAAAGCTTCAACAGTGTCGCAAATGCAGTTTTTCGTGTCACAAATGACCCCTGTAGTGTTGCGAGTCATCCATTTTTTTTTCAGTTAGTGGTCACAAAAATGCTTGCCATTTAAATTTGAGACCCTCTAGGGACACAGTTCTTTTTGTGTTTACCTAGTCGAGCTCTGAGGATGCTAGGCACATCTTTATTTTGGGGTTAAACACCCCAAAATATACTTTTCAAATTTTTGGGAAAAGTAGTGTCACAAAGTAGTGTCGCACCTGCGACACTTTCGTGATTTTTGTTTGTGAAAGTGTTGCAAATCTCGACACTATTTTGCAACACTATGGCCAAAATGACGGGAATTGTTTGCCACCCTGCTGCAAAGGAACAGTTTGGTCTTTTGGGATGAAATTTGGAGGGAAGAGAGCCAACATCCCGCAGATGTGCCTTTTTGTAATTTGGTGAAAAAATATTATAGGGCGGCAAAGTTACGGCACTCCGAAGTTCACATTTTTTCCCATAGGATAACAGTATGGCATCCACCACGTCTTTCGGGGCCCGTATCTCGGAAACGGTGTGAGATACGGACTTTTCGTCAGAAAAATTCTTAGCCCCCCAAATGGTGGCTAATTGCAAAACTAGCCAGGACAGTTATATTTCATTTGAAATTTAAATTTTTTTCTACGTCGTACGGTTCCTGAGATATAAGCAATTTAGTATTCCAACTCCTCATTTTCTGCTCTGAGCCCCATTATTATGCATACATTCTTTGTACTCACTGTGTGTCTCTATGCAGCTGTTGGGGAAAACCAGGGTGTGTGCTCCCATTACTGTTGCCCTTACCATTCCCACTTGCGTTTCTGTAGCTGTTTGCATTACCATTCCTGTATGCGCCACTGTGCAAGTACCTTTGCATTTTCATTTGCGCTATATTATAAGCATTGTTACCATTTGCATTTCCACTTCTGTTTGTCTTTGTGTTTACATTTGTGTCACCATGTACATTTTCATTTGTGTTTGTGGCTGCCCTTCCATTTGCGTTTGCGTTTGTCTTTTGTTTGGCATCATCGCATCGTTGCTGTTACTGTTACCATATGCATTTAAAATTGCAGTACCATGACTGTGCGTGTTATGGTTTGCATTTCCATACGCGCTTGCCTTCGTATTTCCATTTCTGTTTCCTTTGGCACTATTTTTGCTGTTACCATTACCATTTGCATTTCCAACTGCGGTACCGTGACTGTGTGCATTATAGTTTGTGTTTCCATACATGCTTGCATTTGCATTTCCGTTTCTGTTTCCGTCAGCATTATTTTTGCTGTTACCATTACCCTTTGCATTTGCAACTGTGGCACCATGACCATGCACGTTACACTTTGTGTTTCTGTATGCGCTTGCATTTGTGTTTCCGTTTCTGTTTCCTTTGGCATTATTGTTGCTGTTACAGTAACTATTTGTGTTTACAATAGCGGTACCATGACTGTGCGTGTTACCAGTTGCATTTCTGTATGCGCTTGCGTCTCCGTTTGTATCACTGTTTGGTTTGGCATCACTTTGCGCTTACATTTCTGTTAACTTTTGCTTTACCATTTACATTTGTGTCACCAAGTGCGTGACTGTTAGCGCTTGTGTTTCCATTGCAGTTACCATTACTATGTCACAAAAAGTCACGTGGGGGCCCTCGCTCCCACTACCACATTCCATTCACTATTTATAGTCCTCATTCTCAAAAAGAGGGGAAATTCATGGCAAAAAACTCTGTTTAATGCATCAGTTAGGGTTGTTCCACAGTGACAAAAGAGAGGAAATTTGATGTTAGGGTTGAAAGCCCCTTGGACCCCAGCCTCCCCCAACTGGCATTGGGGTGTGCTTTGGGGTCATCGATTCAAGTCTCACCCCATTCTCCTTATACCTCAGTTTTTTACACATGTGATGGGGTGAGAGTTAGGGCTGGCCGACTCCAATGCACACCTCCAACGCTAGTTTGGGAGGGCGGGTTGGGGATGCAAGGGACTTTCAACCCTAACACTTAATTTCCCACTTTGCAGCTGTGGAACAACCCTAACTGATGCTTTAAATTGAGTTTTTACATGAATATATATATATATATATATATATATATATATATATGGTGGTAGTTCAGGTGGAAGTTAAAGATCCCATGGCACTTATCGAAAAGAGATGGGGAATTTCCCTGAGTCCTGGCCAAATTTCCTTATTCACTAAAACCATCAACAGCTTAATCTGGTTCAAGGTCAGTTGGCATTCATCTGTATTCTCTCCCTGGTCGGCCTGAAAATAGGCAGGATTTGTCTAGTGACTTACCCGTCAACAAAAATTAAATAAATAAATATATATATATATATATATATATATATATATATATATATATATATATATATATATATATGGATTTAATAGGGGAAAGATTGAAAAAATAGTCCCATTTCAGCCCCCATTCAGTACCAGTGGCACAGATAGGCTACTTGATTTCGTATGAGTCTTTTTTGTTGAAATTGTTATTGTAGTCCATGCTTTTTGAAAGAATGAGAGCATTATATGTTGTTGTGTGCATACCACCTGGGTTTTTAGGGAGTGAGCATGTCATTTAGTGGATTGTAAATGGAGAACATTGGTGGATGCTTGCCGAAATTTAAAACAGCCTGCTTATTTTTTGCTGAGTTTATTTCTGTAGAGAAAAGGTCAGGCTTTGCAGGATTTTACTTTTTCTATGTGCTTTATTTTAGTTTTGTTTGCAATTTCTGTTTTGGCCTGCTTGTTTGTGAGCGAGCATGTCCGTTGGCGGCTGCCATACTGTGCGTTTTTTTTTTCTTTTCGCTTTTCTGAAATGGTGGGTTGTGCATTGTGGTGCCATTACTTAAGTAAGTAGCGGTGGAGGACTGAGGTTGTTTTTCATTTTTATTTTGTTAACCAGGATAAAGCACTGGAACTATTCCTTTTTCAGGTCTGACACGGACATAAATTACAGACATAGACATGAAAGAAATAACATTACTAGACAATAACAAACTAATTACAAGAAACAATTACAATTATCCACATTTATTAAATGTTGTTTAAGATTTGCTTTAAAACTCAGCAATGATGTAGATGAACGAACGTTAACAGGTAAAGCATTCCAAGAACCAGCTTTGGACTTATATGCTATAGCTTGTAAGAGTGTACTATAAGAAGTGCTTAGTGGAACTGAAAAACTATGGACAGACACTAAATAAGTTAAAGGAATCTTTGAAAATGGAAAAATAGATTTGTAAATTTGACAACCAAAAAAATATGAGAGTTCTGATCTAGGAGAGAACCATTGCAACTGTGAATATAACCTACAATGATGTGTACAAAAGGAGAACTTAAACAAGGAACAGATGTTATTGTAAGCTACTGACAGAGAATTAAGCTCCTTCTGTCCAAGATTAATGTACAAACTCGCACAGTAGTCAAAATGTGGCATCAATGACCCTTAAACAATAAACTTTTTAATAATGGGAGAAAAATAACATTGAACCTTGTAAAGTAAGCCCAATTTTTGATTCATGGTGCGAGAGTCAGCCCTTACCTGTAAAGAAAAAGACAAAGATGGATCAAGTATAAAACCCAGATATTTGAAATCAAAAATCCAGAGCTGGCCCAGTGGTGCTGAGGGTTGAGGTGCTGGACTCCACACCTTGTGCCACATTGGTGACCCAGGTTTGGGAGTGAGCCCGGGTCATCAGGGTTTGGCTGAGAAGGAGAGGGATTGAGCATCTGATGGGCTGCTCTTCCTCTCTGGGGTAGGGGGCCTGTAGCTGTCGGTGCACTGCTGGCCCCTAATGGAGGCCAAGGGTGATACAGTGACACAGACAACAAAAAGGGTGAGTTGGGGCAATGGCTGGTGAGGGAGCATGCATGGGAGAATGTGTGCTCCTTCCATTGGGGTCATTGTAGGCCCCAATCACAAGGGGGAAGTCAAACAGGGAAAAATGGTGACCAGTCATGGTGGCTTGATGGCTGTTCAGTGGGACTCCCAGCTCCGAGGGCATTGCTCAAAAATACTGGATCCGATCTCGGTGGAGAGAGGGGGGCCTCTCCACCACCCAGCCACAGGGGGAAAGCCACAAGGTTATGCAGTGGGGCCCCAACTAGGAGCCAGGGTGCTCTGGATGGTGGCTAGAGGAAGCAGGATGCCTGGATGTGGCTGGCGGACTGGGGGCCAAGGTAAGAAAAAAAAAATCAAATCAAAAACCCGGTTTAATGGAATACCTGATGCATCATGAACCACAAACTTAAGATTCATTTTTAACATTTGGGATGTGCCAAAAAGCATTGACATTATTTTTTTCACATTCAGAATCAATCCATTCTTGACAAACCACTGACTAACCAAAGAAAACTCTCTTTCTATGATTGATGTCACTTCCAAAATAGAATTAGACTGATAAAAACAAAAACAAATCATCTGCATACAACTCACATGATTTACAAACAGTAGGCAGTTGATTAATAAACAAAGTAAGCAACAGAGGGCCCAAAATTGAGTGCTGGAGAATGCCATATTTAATTGAAGAAGTAAAAGAAATTGTCTAACCAACAACAACAAATTGTGAACGTCCTGATAATTAATCTTTGCACCACTTAACTACCAGTGGGGAAAACACTAGGGAAACCAATTTCTCCAATAAAAGGTCATGTTCAATCAAATCGAATGTCTTGGTCAGGTCCACGAAGACCACCCCAGTCATAAACCTCTTTTCAAACCCAATAGGGTGGAATTCGTGAACCTGACCAAGGCAGTGACAGTTCCATGACTGTTTTGAAAACCATGCTGCTGTGATGCCATAACATTACACTTTTCCAAAAATTCAGTAATTTGATTAGCCACCAATTGTTTTTATTTATTTAAATCTGATGCCTCTTTCACCAGCTGGCTAAAGGAGGAATAAGGGTGGATATTTTTCAGGGATTAAAAGAGTCGCCTTGAGGTTCGCTCCATTAAGTCACAGGTTTCTAGGCGCCATTTCCAATCCTGGGAATATGAGCTATACAGTGGGCAGATGGGCAGTGAAAAAAATAAATAAGTAACAGGTACAAAGCCGGCAGATTATTTCTGTCATTTAGGAACTGGCGGATGTTGTATATATGGTTGTTTTTTTTTTTCTGTTGGTGGCACCGCTCTCCCAGTGCACCGATTGTGGTTTCCTCAGCTGCTAGGTGACAGACTGCATTGAGACCAGTGAAGTGGATAGATTCTTACATGTGCTATAGTTTGCTTGACACTAGTTGTGCTGGTTGTTAAGTTATCATCTGATAAGGACATGGCTGAAGCAGATGCTCAGCTAATCACAGTTTAGGATTTTTTTTTTTGCCCATTTTATACATTTTTATAAATATATGCAGCCAAATTTATAAACCTTAATAACTTTGGAAATTTTAAAAAAATTTGCACCAAATTTGTCATGTATGGTTTCTATGGGAAGGTCTTCTGATGTGCTCATTTACATGTGAATCTGTTTTGTGGTTTTGTAGATACAGAGTGTTGAAAAAACAGAAAAATCTGTGTTTTTTGCCATTTCCTTGTCCACCTGGATCTCAGAAATGGCTTTAGGTTGTGGTCTGAAAATGTCAGGGTAAAAATACTTTGCCTCACAGATGTGCCTTTTGATGGTTTGGTGAAAAATATTAATCCATTCAAAACTTTTTAAATTTTAAAATTTCCCATTATTTCTTATGGGAATATTTATACGTCAGTCATGAAAGTAATTTTGTGTTTGCACAAACAAGTATTTGTGCCAATACGAGTCTGTATTTGCACAAATAGAAGTCTGTATTTGCACAAATAAAGTACTTTTGTGACTGCAGGAGCTGTCAGTTGATTGACAGATCTAACAAGAATAGGAAATGCAATCTGTTGTGCTTCTCCTGTGTAGCAAAGGACAAGGCACAGGGACAGGACTGCAAGCATCCTGGGTTTGAATCTAGTCTCTGTAATGTTTTTTCACCTACAATGAAGGTGAAAAAAATGTAGACAGCCTGGATTTGAACCCCAAGACCACTGCATGCTCTATTCTTCTGCTTAGTCCTCCATGGCACAGGACAAGCACAACCACAGATGTGTTTTTGTATATTTGTCAATGTTGTCAATTATATGCCTATCTGGTTGCAAGTGTATGCTTGATGTTTGAAAATGTGGTATGTGCAAAAATAGGCTATGCATATTTTCGCACATACCATCCTTTTGAACATTAAATATTTACTTGTGGCCAAACATGCATACTGACAGCCACAAGTCTGCAAGTCCCCCACTTCCCCAGTAGTGTGGGACACTTGGGAGCCCACTACCAGTGTCCCTGAACATGTATCTCCTCGCTCCAGGAGTGTCGGACACTGGAAAACCCACTCCCAGTGTCCCATAAGCCCCCTTCTCAGCAGTGTGGGACATTGGGGAGCCCACTACCAGTGTCCTGAAATGTGTATTTTCCTGCTCACCTGTAGGCAAAGAAAATGGTCCCCTGGTGTCTTTTTAATTTTTTAAACCTGGAAAAAAGATAATGGTCACCCATCATCTCCGTGGTTCCCCTACCCCTACACAGACCCTCCCACTGAGGACCCACCACCTCACACCCTCTCCTTACCCTATACCTACCTCCGGTGGACTTAGGTCTGCTGTCATCTACTGCAAACCAGGACATGTCTGCACTCTTCAAAGCCGAATTGCAAACTGAGGAATCGAGGTAAGTGCTATATAATATAGTTCAATGGCGTTTTGAACTTATGTTCATAACTTTGCCATTTTTTGGTTATGTTTTCTCCAAATATTCAATGTGGGCTTTTGGGGAACCCCCATAAGAACTGTGACTGTTGTTCTGTTAGTCAGGAATGTAAGGTGATTTTGCAATCACTGCACAAAATCACCTTTCGGGACTGATTAATGAAATGACAGTTCCCATTCTTTTATGCTCTACCCATCTTACCTTACTTACTCATGGAATGGAGTGAGCATTAAGGTTGACAACCACAAAATGCACCCCTTATGCCTTTTCCTGCATGCACAATTGGGGTGGGGTCATAGGCTTGGGAAGCCTAAGGTCAAAAAATATATATATATATATATATATATATAAAGAAAACCCACATTGCACATACCCCAATAATCCAAAGCATCATGGGAAACATATGCAAATGCCCATGAATTAATTTGTAAATATATATATATATATATATATATATTATGGTAGCGGTAGTGCTACCATAGTTAGGTTGAGGAGCTATTTACATGTTAAACCCAAAATTTTGCACCTTAATAACTTTGCAACCCTTGAACTGCTATGAACTGCTATGAGGAGAATGCACAGCTCTCTCAGCCATATCAACAGATGACTCCCCCAGCGTTAAAGCATTCTTCTTTTGAACTGTCATGGAGACATGCAATAATACCTAAGCCACCTCAACATTTGACTCCCCAGTTTATTGCTGCCTACCTCCCCCAGATACCCTTACTAAAGCATTCTCCTTTGATCCTTCCCCCTTTTTTTAAATTGATAAAACTCAACAAATTAACATGAATTCAAAAAATGCCTCTTCCTTACCTTCTTCTTCGGAACTCTTCCAGACTGATGTGCTAGGCTCTCAAAAATACTCACCCAAGAACCTAGCAGAAAGTGGCAGAGCCACTCTGTATTGCCTTTTTAACCTCCTTTTGCTCCATCCCTTCCTGGCCATTCATTCTGCTTGTTGGTCCTTCTTACCCACCTACTTTCTGACAGCCTCATGACCTCATGAGGCCATCCCCCTTTTCTATGACCTCACTCCCCTTCCCTCCATTTGCCCTCCCCTTCCTTTCTTTCTTCCCACCTCCCCTTCCTGCTACAGTATCAGTCTCTTTTTTAGGGTCAAAAGGAAGAAGGGGCCTGGAACAATGGAGGTTGCCCTACATGGCAACCCATTTTGTTTCTGTTTTTCTTTACATTTAATTTCATAGATTGCAATTCGCAAAAGTTTTGTAAATGTGTAAAAGCTACCTGTAGCCTTTCCCATACCAAATCAACAGAGTCCCCACTAACGTAAATCACTGTATCATCAGTGTAAAGATGAAAATCAACATTCATTCTGCAAAATTTAAGTTTGTTAGCATATATATTGAAAAGTAAAGGCCCAGTATTGACCCCTGGGGCACTCCAGATCAAACGTATCTAACAGAATAATCTGATGAGCCCAGAGATACACACTGTTGCCTGTCCAGGATGTAGGAACTGAACCATTCCACAACCTTAGGAGAAATGTTCAGGTCCCCCAGCCTAGACAAAAGGGTAACGTGATTGTGTCGAAGGCTTTTGACAGGTCTATAAAAATAGCACCTGTCAAAAGCCCATGATCCAATCCATCATGTATATCCCCTAAGACCTTAACTAAAGCAGTCTGAGTACTATGATGAATTCTAAACCCAGATTGCCTACAATTTAATTTTCTCCCAGATTCCAAAAAATGGGCAAACTGGCAAGATACCAAATGCTCAAACATTTTTGAGATCTGGGACAAAAGTGAAATCGGTCTATAATTTCCAATATCCATTTTAGCACCTGATTTATGTATAGGAATTACCTTAGCTATTTTCCAGTGATCTGGGAACTCTGCAATTTGAAGGGAGAGGTTAAAAATGTATGATAATGGATATGCAATAACTGGAGCTGAGTGCCAAACTAATTTTGATGGTATTCCATCAAAACCAGTGGATTTTTTTGTATCCAATTTCAGAATTTCAAATTGTACGTCCTCAACCGATACATTCGTAAATGTGAATTTTGGGTTCCCTTGTAAGAACTCAGTGTGTTCTTTAGAGAAAAGCTGTTTTGGTAAGAATGACTGTGTTTGAAAATTTTCATTCCCCAGAGTTCCAGGTTCAAGAAAACAATCATTGAATGTTTCAGCCACCTCAGGACTAGATGACATATACTGATTATTAATCAAACAATTATCTTCATATTTAGTTTTATGGGTACCCATTAACCCCGATATAATGCTCCAAAAAGCTCCCTTATTAGATTTATTATTCATAGATAATTATTTTTTTTAATATTCTTGTTTAGTTTCTATAACCACCTTACTATATATGTTATGTGATTGTCTATAGGCCAAACAAGTAGATTCATTGGGGTCGCACTTTGATTTATGCTAACATTTATTGATTTGCTGTTTTAATTTATGCAGGTTTGAATTGTACCACTTCAGATGAAAAGCTTTTACTTTTCTCCTTAAAATAGGCACGTGGTGATTACATACCAACATAAATGCCTGCAAAAAATAACTCCAAGCATCTGATGCACTAGGAATAAGATGCATTCAAGTCCAATCAATACCCTCTACATCCAACATGAAATTAACATAATCAAATTTTCCAAAATTTCTCAAAACTAAGTAACCTGGAGATTGACCAGACACCCTCACCTTTTTTTGAATAGCAAAAACAATTTGATGATCCGAAAAGGTGTCCAGCAAAACCCCACTACTTAAATAAAGGCTGGGACTGTTTGTAAAAATAAGATTTAAAGTGGAAGATTATGAGAAATCTCTATTATTCAATCGTGTAGGACCCTGAATTAGTTGGTTCAGGCCCATAACAATTTGAAGCTCTAACAAACTATGTAATCCTTTAATTTTTGTCCAATTTACATTAAAACCCCAAGGAGGAGGATTTCATGTGAACTTTTATATTTTTGCAGAAAAATCTGAAGAGTGTCAAAAACATCTGAATTAGTTTTAGGAGATTTATAAATACCACCAAGAAGCATATATTTACAAAAAATGATTTTTAACTCCAGAATTAAAGTTTCTAAACCTATTTCAATAGTATCTGTCTGAAGCCTAATAGACTCCAAGTTTGATTCAATATACATCAGGACCCTGCCACCTTTACTCTTTTTTCTATCATTCCTATATATTTGATAATTATCCAGTTGAATTTGGGAATCACCAATCCTGCCATGCAACCAAGTTTCCGTTATTACTATGACCTTTGGCTGGTGCATGGTAACCCAATCCCTAATTGAATCAAACTTTTTCCAGATGCTTCGAGAGTTAAAGTGCAGTATCCTAAAATCACCCTCTGAAAATAAATCACTGTTGGTAGGTGCCAAAGCATCTACATTTGTCAAAGCAACATCATCTGGACCCGGGTTAGGATGTATATCACCGCATGTTACCAGAAAAAGAATAATTAGTCACCTAACAACCTTCAATATGTAATATCTCATTGTCTTTAGTCTCCCTAGGGACCCAAAGAAATGAGAAAACTTTGCAGACAACATGTAATTGTGAAAACACCCCTTAATTAATACAGCATACTTAACCATGTCTCTGCACTATTAATAAATTGAGATTAGGAAATGGGTTTACACAGTAACACCAAGTATCATGAACAGTTGATGTCCCTTTATATTGAGAATAAGAAACTAAGCGCCAGATATTTAAAACTTTGCCCTGGGGCTAAATTAGCACTGCCTGGTGGGCAAACTTAGCCTGGAACACAAAGCAAGCTATAGTCAAAAGGAAATAGCCCAGTGCTAATCCTACTGAATGTAGCAGTCTAAGGAAGCCGGGCAAACTGGTCTGGGAGTGCAGGGCAAAAATAGCCTGGGAATAAGACAGCACCAAATATAGCAACAGGGAAGTGCAAACTGCCACTGCAGCTCATTAGACTCTGTAGCAAGCCAATGTTGCAGGTGGAGAACATTGTGTGCGATTGCACAGAGATGTCTCACAGCTACTGCAAACACACCTCTCAACCTCCTGACTCATAAATCAGTGACAAGGCTTAAAACAATCAGGGACAAAGATTTAAAATCAGGGACACACCGTAAAATTTGATGATATCCACTCAGGAAGCTGGTAGAATAAGTGGTGTAGTGTAAAATGCATTGTTTAAGGAAGAACATGTCTGTAACATTAATGACTGACATTATGTTATGCCTACAACCCCCACTGTTTGGTCATGGAAATACAATTTGTAGAAGGGACAGAGTAAAGGTTTGAGGTAAATACAGGGACATCCCTGAAAATCAGGGACAGTTGAGAGGTATGACTGCAAACAACAATGTAAGCCACACACTGCAGAACTGTGCTTAGTGTGCTATGCTCAAGTGAGGTTTGCCCGGGGTTAACCTGATTGCACAGTGCTAACACATTAGCCCAGTGCAAACTGGTTAGCCCGGGGTAAACAGGAGCTATATTCAAAGCTCCCATGCAAATGAGCCTACTTGGGTAATCCATGGGCAAACAAGTACATTTGCATCTCATTAAGTGCTGTTTAGCATACATTACCATGCAGTTTGCCCGGTGCTACTGCATGGAGCAAAAAGCTCCCCCTTTGGGTCGGAATGGAAGTACAGGCTGGATGTTGCAGGCCAAGGCATGCCCACAGAATCCCCTGTTGGTTGGAATAGAAGTACAAGCTGGAAGCAGCAGGAACTGTGCACTGGCAGGTACAAGCAGTGCATACAACATAGCTATGTAGCACTGCAAGCAGTACATGAGATATATAGATCCATAGTGATCTATAACTATAGATCGAAACAGAGACACATGCACACATATATATATATAGATACAGAGATAGCTAAATACACACGCACACACACACACTACCAGTGTCCACACATGCCCTGGATGATGCCCCCACCCCATACCAACAGAGGCAGCCCACAGCAGGTGTGGGTGAAACACAAATATGCATGGGGCAGGCATAAGGCAAACCTGCTGGGGATGGGGGATGTCAGCTGTAGGGTCACTGGGCTGTGCAACACAGCCATCCAACATATAGGGACCTGGGCAGACAGGCTGGGCCAGGCAACCCTTCTCAGCCATCATGGTCCCTGTTCCCACCTGTGTTGGTTCCACTCACTGGTAGTCCAGTGGTCCCCCCACCCCCCTACAGCATGAATCCCAACCCCCATATATGTATATCACGTCAGTATCCCTGGTAGTGTAGTGGTCCCCCCAACCACAGCACTATCCCGACCCACATTTGATATAATAATAACTCCATTTCCCTGGTAGTGTAGTGGTCCCCTCATCCACCAGCACATATCCTGAGACCCATTTGGCATAATAATAACTCAGTTTCCATGGTAGTCTAGTGGTCCCCCCACCCCCAAGCATGGCTCCTGACCCCAGTTTAAAAACAAAATATGTCAGTTTCCCTGGTAGTCTAGTGGTCCCCCCTTCCCCAAGCATGGCTCCCAACCCTGGTTTAATAACAAAATATGTCAGTTTCCCCTGGTAGTCTAGTGGTCCCCCCTTCCCCAAGCACAGCTCCTGACCCCCATTTGAAATAAACCTAACTCACTTTCCCTTGTAGTCTAGTGCCCCCCTCTGCGCAGTGACAACCCACCCATCCAAGTAGATTCCCAGAACGGAGCCAGCGACTGGCTCAGCCCTCCTCTCACCACCACGGCTGTCCACCGACTGAGATAGGAAGGGCTCCTTCCTTAGTTGGCTGCCAGCCGTGGTGGTGAAAGTTGAGGCTGGAGCCAGTGCCAGCTCCGCTTCTGGGAATCTACTTGGATGGGTGGGTTGTCACTGGGGGGCACTAGATACCAGGGATTCTAGGAAAAGTAGATGCCAGAAGTACAAGAGGAAACCCGAGATACTGGCATTCAGCCTTTGTTTGCATGCATTCTAGTGCTCGCAGAAGGTAACGTGTACTTAAAAATAAGTTGCACATGAAAATTGCTGTGCTAGCAGTAAGTAATAACACTGTAGCTATTAAACTAAAGGGAAACTACTTTAGCATGCTGCACCTACATTAATTTTACCTTCTGTAACAGTTCAGCTTCAGGATTATGAAGTAGGTAGCGGGCGTCATGCACCTAGTGTCCCACTGCCTTCGGACCTTAAACTGCTATTTACACTGGGCTACCAAAGCTACCGTGAAGGGAAAAAAACTGTTCTAAGAGGCATAGTCAACATTTCATATTTTCGCATCCTGTCGCCTAATTATTTTTCTTTTCTTTGTAGTTTTCATACTTTTACATGACTAATTGAACTGTTCATAAGTTTCTAAACTACAGTCCAGTTTAGTGAAGTACAGAACCTGCAATTGCATGTGCCACAACCTGCAGTGGACCAGTCTGCCAGCTCACCTCACAGGCGCCCAACTTCTCTAGCTCTCTCACCTGTTGCGTGCTATTCTCAGGTTTCCCTTTGGCTGCTGCTAAACTTACTTTTGTGTGGAGAGTTCTGTGAGCGGCGTGGCAGGGCACGTCACCTAGGGCAGCTCACTGTCAAAGTGTTGAGCGCCCTCAAAGCCGCGCACAGCTGCAGTGAAGTCACCAATGATGAATTGCATAACGCAGATGGATGGGGAGCGCTCCTTCCTACCTCAGTCAGCAGCTGGCAGTAGTGGTGAGAGGAGGGCTGAGCCAGTCGCCAGCTCTGTTCTGGGAATCTACTTGAATGGGCAGGTTGTCACTGCGGGGGGGGGGGCACTAGACTACCAGGGGAAGGGAGTTAGGTTTATTTCCAAAGGTGGTTGGGAGCCATGCTTGGGGGAAGGGGAACCACTAGACTACCAGGGAAAATTAGATGTTTTATTTTTAAACCGGGGTCAGGTGCCGTGCTTGGGGGGCCACTAGACTACCAGGGAAAATGAGATGTTTTATTTTTAAACCGGGGTCGGGTGCTGTGCTTGGGGGAGGGGGACCACTAGACAACCAGGGAAAATGAGATGTTGTATTATGAAACCGGGGTCAGGAGCTGTGCTTGGGGCAGGAAGGACCACTAGACTACCAGGGAAAATGAGTTATTATGTCAAACGGGGGTCAGGATAGGTACTTGGGGGTGGGGTGACCACTAGACTACCAGGGATTCATCCTTTATGTTATGGTCATCGGGGGTTGGGATTCGTTGGGGGGGGCACCACTGCATTACAGCCAGCTTTTTTTGGCAGTAGTTAGCGCCACACTACAAGTTGTGCTAATGCCTGTAGTGCGGCGCTATACCTTTGTATATGCCGTTGCACCGGCATTCAGGTCCCCTCCCCTCAGTCCTTCCCCTGCATACATTATAAATTAGCATCGGTGCTAACACCTAGTGCCAACACTAAATGTCCTTTTGAATATTGCAGTCGGGCACAAATTCGGTGCTAGTTCAAGCAACGGATTTGCGCCCGGTGCTACCCTTTGAATATTTGGCCCTTAGTGTATCAAAGTTGCTCACTTTCAGTTCATGGTTCTTCTACCCTAAGAATGAGTGTCAGATCTCTCTTACAACCTTTAGAGTGGTCTCAGTGGTGATGGAATGAACATAGAAAATATACTGTTAACATAAAGTTAATACAGAACGTATTAGGAAAATAAAAATAAACAGGTCTGTAAATGATAGGAAAAGTAAACACAGAAAATGTCTAAACTGAATGCTTTTATAAGTTTATGTTGTTCACACTTACAGAATACACCTATATTTACTTTCAATGGATAAACTTGACACACAGGACTTGAAACAGAATCCTTTAGGTTGCAACTTTACTTCTCAAGGTAAGAACTACGCAGTGTGTGTAGACTGGGATGAAGGCTCCTTTCTCCTAGAATTTTATGGGGCATTGTCCATCCCTTTGTTAGACCAGAGGTCAGCTGCTGTGACCTCACAGAAGCTGCTCCCTTCTTCTTCTTTTTCTTCTTCTTCCCTGGGAATGTTTAGGTACTGTACATTAAAACACTTTATGACAAATGCAGAACTGTTTTTTTTTCCCATGTGCAGATTGAATTTACTTAAAATGTTTATCCTATATTTCTATCAAAAATATTATTCTGTAACTTAATTAGTTTAAATAATTTTGATCCAATAACTACTAAGTAACACCTTTAAAGAAGGATCTAAGAAACATTTCAGGTTTCAACTCTTTAACTGTTTCTGTTATTTGAGGGCAAGCAAAAATGGTCATGAAATGAATATTTTGAACATGTTTGACCCCTTCTAACTTTAAAATTATTGAACTAAACTTCACCAAATTCAGAGAGGGGGATTGGGTGACCTGTCACAAAGAATGTATGTGCAAAGTTTCAGGACTTTAGGTCAGAAGATGGCTCAGCTACAATGTAAGAATATTAAAATTACAATTTATCATAAATGTGCCTATGATTGCTGCTTTGGACTTAGTTTGTCCAGCATCCACATAAACAGTGCCATAAAGAAATAACCTCAAGCTGTTTTACTTCTAACTCTGTTTAGTACCTGAATTTGTTTCCATATTGTAAGCTTTATTCTGGGTTCAGAAAAA
This sequence comes from Neoceratodus forsteri, assembly GCA_016271365.2. NCBI lineage: Eukaryota > Metazoa > Chordata > Ceratodontiformes > Ceratodontidae > Neoceratodus > Neoceratodus forsteri. The sequence goes on from CM057449.1 coordinate 1,609,534,703, forward strand.
AAATGCCCAAATACTTTTTGCTCTTATGTTTTAATGAGAGCATTATGAACCAAATAACAATTTGCCAGCAGTTCACCTAGGATGCAGTACATGTTTTAATTATATGCCATCTGTGTTAGGAAAGATATGATATATATATATATATATATATACACACACACTTCTTCTAGAGTGTGCAAGCCTTTGAGTACAAAGTAGTTAAAAAACCTGTCGATGCTAGCACTTTGTAAAGAACAAACACTCCCTTTGGCTTTAAGTACTGACACTGCAGTTTACTTGTGTGAACTGCAGATTTTAAAGTACCCACTGCAGGTATTATTACAGTTAAGCAACAAAGAATCATTTGGCAACTTAATTTCTTTGGGCAATTATGTGCAGCAGACAGGGTATTGGGCTTTTCTAAACAAATGGATAAGAACAATGGGATAGTTTCAGACAGGCTTGTAAAATTATTTACAAAATATATATGATTGAACAAGGATTTTAATTTACTGTGTGAGAGTTATTTAGCACAGATATACAGTTCCGAGTAGAGTCAGGTGAAATCAATGCATGACTGAGGCAGAAGAAGCATAAATTGCCCCAGGAAGAGAAGGGACACTAGAGGGCATGGGCTAAGAATAGAGGGGGGAAGATTTAGGAGGAAGATGAGGAGGCATTACTTCACAGAGAGAGTGATGTTGAAGTGGAATGTCCTACTATAGAGGGTGATATCATGCAAAACTGGGGGTAGCTTTAAAAGGTCATGGGACAGAGAACAGGGGAGAGTACAGGTGGATGAGGCTGAGAACGGCTGAGGGTGGACAAAAAGGGAGGGGGGTAGAGCAGCTGGAACTTAGGGGAGCTAGCTGCACACTCAAGCAGATGTTGATAGACAAGGCAGTCTGTTTCTGCGGGCACATTCGTACGTTCATATGTACATATAGTAACATAGCAGCACTGTGATTTTATCAAGAATTTAGGATTCATCTTATTCACCCTTCCTGCTATACAACAGTGACAATACCCAAGTTTGAGTACTGACACACACCCGAGTGTATCTGCTTTATTTTACCCTTCTTCATGCTGTGTAATTCATTAATTTAGCCACCCTTTGGAATCGCTCTAGTCCTGCCTGAACAATGCTAGTTTCTGCTACCTGACCAGGTAGGCTATTGCACATATTAACAGCCTCTGTGTAAGATAGCCCCTTGTGATGTGTACCTTCATATTGCTACCCCCAAGACTGAGCGTCACACCCTATAGCTCTGGTTGCATTCAGAAAAGCAAACAGAATTGCTTAACTTAAAGCCTGGTAGGGTTTTAACAATAGCAGCTAGTGCTGGCTCCCCTCTATACCTTCAGTTCAGCTATGCAAGTCCTTCCCTCTTTCCCTTTAAAACAGGGATCTGTGGAGCAAATGCATCATGGATAGAAGAAGAGAAAAAGGGCTGAGGATTAAGGATCAGATTGGGTGCCTGTGTTAGCCATAGATATGAGAAAAGGATAAGGGTCAGAGTGAGGTGTTAATGCCCTAACAGTGAATCTGTATTCATGGGGCCAGAGATGACACCCTGTGGAGGCAAGGATAAGGATCATAAGTAAGAAAGGATAACAAGTGGGATAGGGAGCAGGTGGTAGGTAAGGGAGGGATGGCCACAAATAGAGCAGGCCTGCAAAGGAGGGGAGCAGCTATCCACAATCTGGGTGTGCATCTAGCCACGGGAGGGGCAGTTGTTCATCTGGATTTGCTGGCATTCTCTCTTGTGCAATGAGGAATGCTGAAGAAATGCCAAAGGGGCCTTTCCTTCCCAGGGTGGGGTTGTAAGGTACATAATATACAAAGTAATATGCTAGGAAACAGAAATGTGTAAGATAGAGTGAGTAATGATATGCAAGTAATACAACTGATCATGATGAGTGTTGCAATAAATTGATATCAGCTAGACAAACCCAGTGGAGTGGTGGTGAGGGTGGTATGCTGAACAAGAAAAGAAGGGGCAGGGTTAAAGATCAGTACTGTAGGAGCCATACACCCAATGTATTATCTAGTTTTACCTTTGTTTTACTAAAATGTTATCAAGGTGTATTCATGGCTGGGGTGATGTTATATGCAGCTAACTGACTTGCTGACACACCACCGGATGCATAAAAGCTGATTTACGGAGGCTTACCAGTTTCACATTCATCTTTTGTGATTTCCCAGTCTGCCATGTCTCTAATCTGCTGGATGCAGTGTGGTAAGTCCCTGAAACTGTACTTTTCTCAACTGGGCAACCAGACAACTCCAGCGGAAACAGCTGATGCCCCACTGTAAGTGCCAGAGAATGTTGCCTGACAGCTTTAGTGTGCCAGCCCCCAACCAAAAAAACAATGTTCTGAATACAACATATACAGTGCTTCTTTCAGGTCTGAGATCAGTATACATGCAATAGAGAGGGAGATAGGTGTTATGAGCACTAGTATAACAGGCAAATCAATGGATCGACAGTTTGAAAATTTAAAAAAAGATTACTTGGAGCAGTTGACACAAACCCCTGCCTACAATAAATTGCCACACACTTTATTAACAAAACCTGGAAGGGGGAAGGTCTACGATCTTATTATGAGAGGTAGAGGAAGAATTAGAGAAAAAAAACTTTCAGAGCTGAAGGGACAGTAGTTAATGCAAGGGTTGAGACAGCAATAACTAGAGGTGTGGTAATTCCTAACAACACAATGTAGTCGGAATATGGTGCTAATCTCTTATTTTCCAAGCAGTTGACAGGGCCATTTTTAAACTGAACAGGATTTACAAAAAGAAAAGGACATAAGCAGCCAGAGAAAATACCTGAAAACTTTGAGTCACTACTTTTTTGGCTTCCATACTTGAGTGGAAACTGCTGCAAGCCAGCAGCTCATATCTGTTGACCATGTTGCATAGTATGGATGAGACCGGGGTAAAACTTTTGCCAAGTTCTCTGTAGACTGTGGCTGAGAGCTGTTTGAAACAAGTGGAGATTTTGGGGTTATGAGACAAATGGCATCTGTTTCTAATACTGTCATGCACACCTGCTGGGACATTTTACCACCACAGTTCATTTACCAAAGGAAAACAAAGTACTAGCTGTCAGCATTTAAGTTCCCTGAAGGCTGGTCTGTTTCACGTCAGAAAATCACTGGGCAAACAGTGACATAATGCTGGACTACTTAGACCATATTCTGGTGCCCAGCATCACTTTTATAAAACTAAACCATCTCTGCAAAACAGAGAACTCTGCTTATAATGGATTTGTTTGGGGCACTCTCAATAGGAACATAGAAACTGACCACAGATAAGGGCCTCTTGGATTACCTAGTCTGCTCATTTTCCCTACCTTCCTACTGTAATACCTCTGACCCTATTTGATCTCTGGTTTGGCCCTTCCTTCTCTAACCACTAAAGTTATCTTATGCCTATCCCATGTATTCTTGAATCCTGTTACAGTTTTTGCCCCCACCACTTCCTCTGGGAGGCTGTTCAGGGCATCCACTACTGTTTCTGTAAAGAAGTATTTCCTGTTTCCCCTGAGTCTACCTCCCTCCTGCTACATAGTATGCCCCCTTGTTCTTGAGTATTTTCTTTCTGAAAAATGCTTCCATCCTGTACCTTATTTATACCTGTGAGGTTTTGAAAGTCTCTATTATATCCCCTTTTTCCCTCCTTTCTTCCACAGTGTATATATATTGAGGTCCTCAATTGTCTCCTCATAGGATCTCTGGTGCATACACTGCACCATTTTAGTTGTCCTCCTCTGCACTGCCTTTACTCTGTCTATGTCCTTCTGGAGATGTGGTCTCCAGAACTGGACACGGTACTCCATATGAGGTCTCACCAATGATCTATGCAGTGGTATCACCACCTTCCTCTTTCTGCTGGTAATGCCCATCCCTATGCACCCCAGTACCCCACTGGCTCTCTCCACTGCCTTGTTACATTGTTTGGCTACATTTAGGTCATCATATATGATTGGTGGTTGTCAGTACCACTTACCCCATCATGTACTGCACCCCTGGTTTTCTGTGCTCCAAGTACATGATGTTGCACTTCTTCACATTGAAACATAGCTGCCACTCTCTTGACCACTCTAATACTGGGATTAGAATGGTAGAAGACCCATTGGTCCATGTAAACTGTTCCCCACTTTAGTGGGTACATTTTAACCTGTTTGCCATAATCAATTCATCTGTTTTCCTTTTAAATTCTGCAAGTGAATTACTAGCCACTACTTCACCTGGCAAAGCATTCCAAATTATTCTAGTTCTATTCATGAAAGAATAGTAAAATCTGTTTCCTTTAACCACATCTAATTTAATTTGCATCCTATGCCCTCTAAGTCCTACCGGCTTTCCCTGTAGTCTCAGACCTATCTCAGTTGATAGATCCTTATCATTGATGATCTTGTACAAAGACATTGTCTCCTCTCATTCTCCTTTGTTCCAGAGTAAACAAACCAGTTCTTTTTAATATTTCTCTATACTCATATTTTCCTAGTGTGCCCATCATTCTAGTATATCTTCTCTGTATAGCGTCCACTCATTTTATTTCCCCTATTCTATATGGACTCCAGAGCTGCGATCTATAGTCCACATATGGTCTTATATAGGACGTATATATGAGCAACAGACATCCCATGGACCTATTTATGAAACTTCATTTTATGTTTCTTACCATACAATTTGCTCTTTGTATAACCTGCGTATGTTGTTTTACAAACTTCAGCTTATTATCTATAAGAATTCCACAATCTTTCTCTTCTTCTACATCCTGCAATCTTTCATTATTTAACGTATAGATGTTTTTACTATTCAGTCTTCCCAAATGCATTATTCTTGATTTATCAACGTTAAACTTCATATTATTTTTTTGTGCCCGTATTTAAATTTTTTTTAAGTCCATTTTTAAATCACTTTGCTGCTCCGGTGTTCCCACTGGTCCACCTAATTTAATATCATCTGCAAATCTGACCACCTGACTGGATACAGTATGGTGAAAGTCACTGATATATAGAGAAAACAAAACTGGCCCCAGTACAGATCCCTGTGGTACTCCACTTTCTACTTTAATAGGTTCAGTTAGTTCTCCTGTTATTCTTACCCTCTGCATTCTATCATGCAACCCGTTTTTAGTCCAGATGACAATATGACTATCTAACCCTATAGTAGTCATTTTTTGCACTAACTTAGTATGTGGTACCTTGTTAAAGGCCTTCTGAAAATCCAGGAATATAGCATCCATGGGTATGTTTTTATTTAAATTCCCATTTATGTATTCATAAAAACACAAAATATTTGATTACACATGCTCTATTCTTCTTAAACCCATGTTGTTTATTGTCAACATAACCTAGGAGTTCCAAATTATCTTCTATTTTACTTTTCGATATACTCTCAGCAACTTTCCCCAAGACTGCAGTCAAACTTATTGGTCTGTAATTAAATGTTTCTGATCTTTTTCCTATCTTATATAGTGGCACCACAATGGCTTGTTTCCAATCTACAGGTACATCACCAGATATGAATGAGCTATTATAAATTCAGGTTTACGGTTCTGCAATTACCAATACCACTTCCTTTATAAAGTGTGGATACAATAGATCTGGTCCTGCTGACTTACGTGATTTTAATTTCTTTAATAAACTTTCCATTTCCATCTTAGTTGTAGTTAAGTTTTTTGTTTGGTGATTTTCTAACTCTTTAACATCATTATTTTTCCCATTTTTTTCCAAAACTGTCCCAAATAATTCATTTAAGGCATTTGCCATTTCTTTCGATTCCTTAATATATTTACCATTGTCCTGCAATGGCACAACTCCTTGTTTATCCTTCTTATTTTGATTTATATAAGTATTAACACTTTTGCCATTATCCTTTCTGTAAGCCATACAGTATTTGCTTTGACTGTCTTTCTTTTCGTATCATTTTTTTCCTCATTCTTTAAACTATTTTTATAATGCAATTTTGCCTCCTCCGTGCCTGTTACTTTCATTTTTTTGAATGCCTTTTGTTTTTACATGCATGATTTAATTACTTTATTTGTACACCAGGGTACGAGACTCACAAAAGAGATGAGCTAGGTGCAGGTGAGATGCACCAGCGCAAATAGGATGCGCCACCAGATGCCAGGCAATTCAGAAATGGATGCACCATGGGATGCGCCAAGCACAACCTCGCTATGAATCATGCGGCAAGCACACAGTGCAAGGGGTGATGCACCAGCACAGCCAGAATGCACATACAGGTAGCGCAAACACCCAGGGGGAGCAACATAGTGAATACAGAACAACCCAGGAAGGCATGAGGGAACAATAGGGGACAACACAGTAGGGAAAAAGGGGAGAGGGACACACAACCAAAGGGGCAAATGAGAGTGACCGGGGCAAACCTGTGGCAGACATTGGCACAATACCATGAATGGCCACACAGAACAACACCCAGAGGACCAGGCCACACCCAACACAGGCCCATGGCAGGTACACAACACAGGTACACTGTAGCTGGCATGGTACCACACAGCTGCAGGGGACAGCAAGGGGCATGGAGGAGGCCACAGAACAAGGTCAACACCCCAGGTGGCCAAGACTGTAGACATGTGGGAGGCCACACAGGGTAACACCATGCCATAAGATGGGCAGCACACAGTGCCACCAAAGTACCACCCAACAAGACCATACCCTGACTACAGGACACCACACATGGGGCCACAGACCAGAAGTGTGACAGTACAATGTATTCACACCTCAAACAGCACACACAGACTGGGGACAGACATGGGAGCATCAGGACAGGAGCCCTACACACACACCACAGGCAGCAGTGGGGCCACACAGAGGTAGGGTGGTGGGGGGGGAAGCAGGCCATATAAGTACAGGTGCACAAACGGGCATGGCAGCAAGGGGACAGTAAGGTGTCCATGACAGTACACAAACCCATGACCATGGAACAGTAAAGGACCACAGACACTGTGTCAGATAAAAACATTTAATACAAACAACATAATAAACACCATGAAAAGCAACAACAACAACAACAACAACAACAGAGCACACCACACAAACTACTTATACAGTATACAAAAAGGGAAGGGGTGGCAAGGACTATATACAAATGCTGTAGTGCAAAACTGGCAGGGGTGGGGACAGCAATAGGGGTATGGAGGATGGGGAACACAGGTATGAAGGAACACTATATACAATACACCACAGAGGCCTATGGGAGTGGCTGCGAGCCATGGAGCTGCAAACCCTGGCAGCCACATGCTTCCCGCTGCTGCAGGACAGCTGCGAACATCCATAGAAGATGGCCCTGAATGCATCTCACAGGTTGCAGTGCAGCCCATGTGGCCCATTGTAGGTTGCAGCCCACAACCTGCTGCTGCCCATGCCATCCTCCCATGACTGCCACAGTGCAACAATCCCAGGGACCTACAGCAAGAACAAAGAGAACACATACTAAGTGTCATGTCTGGCACACAATCCCCACCAAGCACATGCCCACCCGACCAGAGAGACACTGCACACACAAAGGTAACCACCTACACACACAGCCACTAGGTCGTGCACCAGCCTCGGCCCTCAACACCATTCCTCAATGGCCTCCATGGCCTACCACCTGTCCTCTAGCTCTGCAAGACACAAGAGACAGAGACCACCATGAGTAGACATGTCAGTGCACAAACACATCCCTCCACACCACTGCAGGCAAGCAGTGATGGTATACACAAGCAGTGCAACACCAGTGAATGGCCATGTTGGCCACAGCTGCACACAGCAGCTGTGCCAAACCACCAAAGTGCCCTGCCACAGATATGCACCGCATCCGGGTGGTCCAGCCACAGGTGCCACACAGTGTACCTGTCCCACACACCACTGCAGTGAGGCCCACCCCATGTGGCATACATGATAGGTCACCACAGGGCTGGGGAAGTCACAGCCAAGTGTGAATGTGGGTATGTGCCCATGTGCATGTGACATTGTGATTTGACCCCTTCCCACCACGCATGCACCCATGCTGCACACCCATGGGTGACACCTACCTGGTCATGGCAGAGCACCCCAGCGTGCAATGTCCCAGAGCCTCTGCAGGCTAGCACTGTCCCACCACCCAAGGTCACTGTAACAGTGATGGCACTGTTCACCCATGTGGGGAACCCCAGTGCACCATACCATCTGCCAGGCAATAGAGGCCCACGCCTCTGCCCTGGGCACCTGCAGGCCCTCACCCCCGAACAGCTGGCCCTCGACCAACAACACAAGGGCCACCAGATGGAGCATCTCCATTTCAGACCAGTTCATGGCCCTTGGTCAAGTCCTTCCTTGCCTAGGCATTGCCAGAGCTACTGCAGCACCGCTAGTTCTATGCAGCACATGCACAAAATGGCACCAAATGCACCACTATGCCACGTGGATGCCCCTGCGCACAGCAGCATGAAAAGTGATTGGTCAGTCATGCGGACACATGTGCAATGTGCATTAGTGTGGCAGGAATGTGGGGCCATGGGTCATGACTGGGTCACGCATGCATGACAAGTATGTGTCCATCATGAGGTGTGTGGCACAATACATTGTGCAAGGTGCCTGTGAGGCGCACTAATGCATTGCCACACAAGGGTGTGTAATGCGCGATCATCAAGCATCATTGGGAAGCTGGCGTACTGTGCATCGTGCAGACTGATGTGCATTTGCATACAGACAGCACCGTGCAATGTGCAGCATATGCATGTCCGCGATGCAACTTTTGTGCCGATCGCGCATATGCATTGTGGAGGCAGATGGTCGCTGGAGATGGCGCATATGCATAGAATGTGAAACTGCCCCTAACCCCCATTCAGGGAGATGCCCCGAATGCACCATGCATACACAGGTAATGCGCCATGTGGAAATGCACTCAACTCAGCAGATGCATCATGCTGATTGAGATGAGCTGAGGGCAATTATGCAATTCACAGACAATGCATCCAGACTGGCCTAATTATGTAGTCAGGGGCATCTCAGCTTTTTAGCATCTTGTTGTCACTGCCCCAAACCTCATTTGCATGCCCTGAGCCATAAATGCTCCCAAGTCAGCCCAAAATGAGAATAGGTGACTGAGAGGAAGCACAGCCTTGAAGGTGAGTACACTCTAATTCTACATGTATGTCAACAGGGCCTGTGGACTGGGAAAGTGCACTAGGTAACCGTAGCCGAGATCCAGGTACATCCCAGGGGAGAAAGGGTTCAATGACTTCCACAGAACTGTCACACAGACACAGCTATCACCAGACATGTCCAGTAGTTGTGTTGACAATCCATATGTTGAAATGGTCAGTGGATAGCCTGTCACCATCTGCACATGTGCAGGGACACCTGCAGCATGCCATGCACAGCCACACAATGACCCACGGTCAGTCACAGTGTGGGATGGGTCACTGACATCCTCAGTCCCTGCTCATACAGTCATGGGTGCACAGTGGCAGTGATGGGTGGCTGGCTGCATGTGTGCCAGTACATGCATCACAGGTGGCATGTACATGGCCATGCAGCTGTCCATGTCAGCTCAGCTGCACATGCTGGACACAGCAGTGACAGCCCCACTACACAGTGCACCCCAGCACATGTGCATGGGCTGCAGGGTGATGGGTTGGCCACATGCATCCACAGTACATAGTGAATGGGCACACTGGACCTAAATGTGCATGGCTAATGACCGTCTCCACTCTCCCACAGAAACCACTATGTCAGGAGGCAACAGTGTTGTCAACAGATTTCAGCCAAACTTCACAAAGATGAAGAGCAGGCCCTGATCGAGGCATACCACCTGAGGTGGGATGTACTGTTGGAAAGGGGTGGCAACCAGACGGCACCGGAGGAGGCATGGGAGGTGGTGGCCCGTCATGTAAATGCCATGGAGACATACAACAGGACCCCCCTGGAGTGCAGGAAGCATCTGAATGATGGCAAGAGGAGGGTAAAGGAGAAGATGACCAACATGGAGGCCTCCCTGTGGTGTACAGGGGATGGACCACAGGCCAGTGTATGCCTAAGACCCAGTGAGGAGCTCCTTGCAGCAATCATTGTCAGGGAAGCCATGCAGGGCGTCCAGGGAGGGGGGTACCAGACTGGTGGAAGCCCATCACAGCACTGTAAGTAGCCATGCACACCACCCGTGTCTGGCCACATGTGTGCCCCAGCTGCCATGCCCATCCCATTGTGTGGTGCTGTGCGACCTTGATCCCAGGGGATGTACCATGCATGGCTATGGAGTGGTCATGCTGTGCTTCACTGTGCAGGATGGCCCATGCCTGTGATGTTACCTCTACAGGGCCAGTGCCAGGTGGGTTGCTGGGACACACACATTGTTGGATGTGCATGTCATAACATTGCCATGCATAGCACCATATGGTCGTGGCCAGTCCCACATGGATCAGGCACAGCAGGTGCATGACTGTCTCACCATTAATGGCACTGCATGGCAGTGCCAGGGACTGTCATGCGCAACCATGGCAGAACACTGTGTCATACTATGCATGTTTGTGTGTGTCTGTCCATATGCCACTGTGTTGACCTGTTCACTAATCATGTTCTCCCATCTTCTTTTCACAGCTCCAACATGACTCACTGGTGCAGTCATGAGCTCGACTGCACAGGATGCCCTAGTGGGTGATGATGCAGGCCTGTCCCACAGGGCTGCAGGCACTGCAGTGGATGGTGCCATCCCTGGGCCATCCTCCACACCAGACACACCTGCCCCAACCCCAGTGGTGGCGGGCCCATCAGACACCTCGGTGAATGCCCCCACAGCAGGTGGCAACAACACCACATTGCTGGGGTGTCTGCTGGGTTTCCCTGATGATGAACCTGCAGATGCAGTAGACATTGCTGATGCCATCATTGTACTTGCATCTGGCATGCAGGGGATGTAAAACAATGTCCTTGCAGACTATGACACCACACAGATAGTGGGGGATGTGGCTAACAGTAGGACATGCATCACACAGGTGCCTGTGCAGGTGGCCCCTGATGCCACTGATGGTCCTGCTGCACATGACATGGATGCAGTGGCCACACAGCTGCCCATAGCAATGGGTGCTGTGCCCCCAACATCTGGTCTAGGTGCATTGGCGGGGCTTCAGGGGCATCCCGTCCAGGTGCTGTGGGACCCACGCAGGTTCTGATGAAACGTGATGACACCAGTTGTGGACATGATGGGGCTGTGTATGCCCAAGGCCCAGCCTGCTGTGGTGCAACCATGGCCCATGGATGCAGCACAGCAGGCTGTTTCACCCCCCCTGCTCATCGAAGCACCACTGTGACCCATCACCCTCTGATGAGGTGGAGGGTTATATTCAGTTCTTGTGTGACACCATGAAGGGGCAGGCAGCCCTATGTGTGGAGTTGAGAAGCCAACGTGCAGTGATGTTCTTTGAGCATGAGTCCGCGGCAGCATGGTGGGCCCAGATGTTGACCGAGGCAAGCCTTATGTAGGTAGGCATGACTGCAGCATCGAAGTGGATTGCAGCCACTGCAGAGGTGGTGGTTGCATCTGGTATGGGCCGTGGCTGTCAGGCATCCAGCCGGACACCCAGGAGCACCTCCCTCACACCCAGGCAGTTGCATTGGGTGGACCCATTGCTGCTGATACCGACACCTGATATTGCACCAGCCAGTGTCCACAGCACGAACATGGCTCGCGGTGCAACCACACCAATGAGCACTCATTCATGGTCTCATTGCAGTACCCCTACAGGGGTGTTGGATACACCCCCTGTGGCTGGTGGGGGTGCAGCTGCATCCACTAGTCATGGCAGAGGCTGCCCTCATGTCTGCGGTGGCCATGGTGCTGCCCTGTGACATTCCAGTCCCCGTTCCAATGGCAGCTGCACTTTTTAGCACTGTCCCACACACCTGGATGACTATGCCTGGTGTGGCGTGTGTGGTAGGTACCTGCCCCAGTGCACTGCATTTATGGTCCCCCTGTGCAGTGCACCCTGCATGGCTGTATGCATCACTGTTGTGCCATGTGGCATGGGTGTGATGAGTGCGATCCAGTGTCAGCTGCAACTGTGTGCCAGCTGTGGTGCACACTGATCCATGCTGCCCCTGGCATTGTCAGAGTGGCACATGTGTGTGTTGTGGTGTGTGTGTGTATGTATGTGTGTGTGTGTTTGTTTGTGCCCACCCGACACTGCTGGCTGGGTGTGTGCGTGTGTGTCTCTATTCCTAGTGTTCTCTGGCATATGTGGGGTCCACCGCTGTCCCGCCGACACTGTGTGGCATGTGTTTTGTGTGTGTGTGTGTGAGCGTGTGTGTGCGCCTTTGATGGGCAGTTTGTGTGCTGTGCTGTGTGAGCCATGCAATGCATGGCTCTACCTGTTGTCACCATTGTACACCTCCCAGTTACATACCTCTGTTACTCACCTGCAGTTACCAAAATGCTCGTCCACCAGTGAGCTCCAGTACTGCCTTGCCTATGCAGCCAGGCAGGGGTATCACCGGCCCATTGGTGTTTAGGCCCTGTGGCACTGCATCATCCTTTCCACCCTCCTCCTTCTCTTCCCCAGAACTGTCACCCTCACTGGCCTTGACAAGTATTCCATGGTCAATGGCCATGTTGTGTAGCATATAACAGCCCAAGAATATGCCACAGGCCTTCTCAGGGCTATACTGTACTGTCCCACCTGAACTACCCAGGCACTGGAAGCACATCTTCAACATACTGAAGACACGCTCGAGGACGGTGCGCTTAGTGGTGTGTGCCTCGTTGTAATGCTCCTCTGCCTCTGTTCTGGGTCATCAGAAGGGGGTGAGGAGCCAGGGCCTCAGTGTGTACACAGCATCTCCTGAGGTGGGGGGGACAGATGGCTGCTAGTACACTGGTCACATGTGTGAGGTGCCCCCCCGACCCATGGTGCACTGGTGTGTGCGTTGATCATCCACTACCAGCAGTACCTGTCCCTACCCTGCAGTTGTACTCCCAGCAGCCACCTGTTGCTGCTGGGCCTGCAGCTGATGTGGGCCCAAGGCCAACATTGCCACTGAGGTCACACGTGCCACACCCTCCATTGTCCTGCCTAGTGTGCATTGCAGCACTGCCCGCTGTCTGCTTGTGTTGTGCATGTCCCTGCTACACATGCCATCCCATGGCACTGCACCTCACATTCCATGGCTTGCATGTGTGCCTCCCTTTACCAGCTGGTGTCTGCCTGTGTCCCTTTACACACCTCTGCTGTCCCACATCTGCTGCACCCTTTGCGCATGGTGCATCATGCTGTCTATGGACCTCCCCCCCATCCTATGCCATGCTGCCCTGTTGCGTGGCTACATGCCATGTCACATGCACCTACTAAATGTCCGCTTGGTATGTCCCCTGCCTCAAATCTGTGGCAGAGAGTGGACTGTTGTTATGTGTGCTCCCAGGATGTGTGGCATAGACATTGGTGATGCACCCTGTGGCATTGCACACCACCTGGCAGTTGAGAGAGTAGTATCTCTTGCAGTTTATGTACAATAAAGCGTCATTGTCAGGTGGTGCATGGATTGCCACATGGGTGCAGTCAATGGGCCCTATGATGCCTGTCATGTGTGCCACCCTGTAGAACCCCTGCATGGCTTCTGTCTGCTCTGCCTGTGTGCTGGGGAAATGGATATATTCCGAAGCATGTGGTAGCAGTGCAGTGAAGAACTGTGTGAAGAGACAGGAAGTGGAGGCCTGTGATATGCCAGTGGTGTCCTCTGTAGGCCTCTGGAACGTTCCTGTGGCGAGTAAACACATTACTGTTGTCACCTTGATCTCCACTGATATGGTGTGACCACGTGCCTTGGATGCCTGCATTTCCTCATGGCACAGCTCACAGAGCTGCCTCAGAATGGCCCTGTTGACAGCCTGGCACAATACCTCCAAGGGCCCAGTCTCCTACAGTGCCTTCCGTCTTCCTGTCTCTTCACCCTCATTAGTAGTCCCACCATTATGAAGGGTGCTGCGTCCATCCTGGTGATCTGCTATTGCTCTCTATCCCTCTCACTGTGACTCTCACTGCTGGCTGGTGCTGCTGTTCTGTCACTGACCAGCTGGTGGCTGGCAGTTAAGTCTACTTCTTTTATACTTATCTTTTCATGGTGCATTTGTTACTTGCACTGGCTTTACTATGAAGTTGCACCTTCATTTTGTACTGTGAATTGCTTTGTGCTGTATATGCATGTGCATACCCCCTCAGAATGTACTGCATGTCATTATTTTGCATCTACAGTGCATCACATTTGGCCCAACACATCTGGGATGCCCCGGCACATACGCCCTGTCTGAATAATTTTCTGGTGCCTTTTTTGGGTTGAGCCGGTGCATCTCACTTGTGCCTGGCACATCTCTTTTGTGAATCTAGTCCCATGATGGTTTTTTACCTCTCTTATTGTACATTTTTCTATCAGGTACATACTTTTTTCCCAGATTTAATAATCTATCCTTTAACTCTCTTCACATTTGATTAGCACTTTTATCTTCAAAACTTAATCTCTAATTCCACCTTTCTAGTTCTTGTTTTATTTTTTTTTTAATTTGCCTGTTATAGTTTTTTGCAACTTTTTTCCTTTTGTATATGTCAGCTGCTCTTTTACATTAAATTCAGTAATTTTGTGGTTGCTATTTCGAAGCTGCTCTCTTATTTTTATTTTGTGAATAATGTCCCTTCTATTTGTTATTAATAAATCAAGTATATCCCCCCCCCCCAAGTTGGCTTGTATATTAACTGTTCCAGGCCTGCCATGTCCAACATGTCTACAAACTGCTTGTTATTAGCCATATTGTGTTTGTGATGTCCACAGTTAATTTCAGGGAAATTGAAATCCCCTGTGATAATAACATCCCCTTCAAAGGCCATGCTCTCAATTAGATCTTTTATAAGGGTATCTATTTCTTTACTGCTGTTTGGTGGCCTATAATAGAAGCCAAATAGTATCTTTTTTTCAACACCTCCTACTATTGTAACCCATATAGATTCTACGCCTTCGGTGTCAACGTTATTACTCAGGCTACTTTGTATATC
Source organism: Neoceratodus forsteri (assembly GCA_016271365.2). NCBI lineage: Eukaryota > Metazoa > Chordata > Ceratodontiformes > Ceratodontidae > Neoceratodus > Neoceratodus forsteri. The sequence continues at coordinate 1,609,549,716 of CM057449.1, forward strand.
TTCTTCAATATAAATGGCCACACCTCCCCCCTTTTTATTTCTTCTTGATTTTGAATATAGCCTGTATCCTTCAACATTTATATTCTAGTTTATCTCTGTCTCCCACCACGTCTCTGTCACCATATGTATATCAACTTTTTCCTTAATTAGCATTACTTCAAATTCAGATTTTTTTATCACTGTTCAAACGTCTTGCATTTAGTGACCATATAGTCATTTCTACGTTCTTCTTTTTCTCTCTTCCTTTGCCCTGTAAACCATTTTCCATGCTTTTCTTGTTCTCCTTGCCCTCTCTCCTTCCTAGTTAGTTTACATTTTCATCCACTATCTGTTTTAAATCCAACCCTAGTTTCCTGCTGCCTTTTTTACTTAAGTGTAATCCGTCTTTGCAAAAATATGATGATTCATTGATAAAATCCTCCCAATGTGTTATACACCCTAAACATTCCTGTAGCATGGAATGTCTGAGACAGTTATTCAATTCTTTTATTTTTGTAGTATTAAAACTATTTTCCCTTAAAGCTGGTAGAATTTCTGAAAAATACACCTTACAATGTAATGTCTCTGCTTCTTTCCTTATTTCTTTGAATTCTTTTTTTATCTCCTGCTGTTCCTGCCTTCTAATGTTGTTTATTCCTACAGTAGATGTACCTGTAGGGTCAAAGTTGCAGATCCATACCTTTCCTTTAGTATATCTCCTAACATTCCTTTTACATGTCCTATTTTAGCCCCCTTAAAATAACTTGTAGTTATATTTTCTTTATTACTACTTGAGGTGTATCTATCTGTATATTTTAATATGGAATACCCCTGCACATATACTTCCAATCCACTTTAGCCCCCCCTGCTCCTTCGTTACTCAATAGACCTGTTTTTTTACTAATTGTACTGGCCATTGATCCATCCCCTGTTATATCTGAGTCATTTAATTTACCGCTTGTACTTGCTATATGTCCATCCATTTTCACTTGTTCATCAAGTTGTTGTTCATTGTCCTCCCCCATACATGTTATATGTTTATTCAGTCCATATTGTGTTTCCTTTTGTGTTATAAAGTCATTATTTACCATTTGTTTTGAACAGTTTGTGCTTGGTGTTAACAGCTGATCATGGGGTAATTTCATAGTTTCATTCTCCAGATGTGGTTTATTTAGGCTCCCATTATCATTGTCCTCATTGATTCTATTATTTTCTGTATCTAGCATTATCAGTTGTTTAAAGCTATTTGCAGTATCCAGAGAAAACCCCATGGCTCATCTTCTTCCTTTCTTTTTCCTTTTTTTATTTTCTTTCCTCAGTTACCCAAACTTTTTCCTGTTCACGTTCCCTTTTTCTTTTCCTTGTTTCATTTCCTCCTAATTTGTCTGTACCCTGCATGTCCTGCTGCCCATCTACATCTTCCTGCAGCATAGCCTTGTGTTGCCATACTATCAATTGTATGTCAGCCTCAACTAGTCTCCCCTGTAATTCCTTAATTAGATGGCACTGCTCACAAGTAAACACTAACATTTCATTAACCACATCTGTAGTAATCATTTTACACCAAATACATCTTAATCCTAGTGTTCTTCCTTCCAGTTTCACCACATTGGTATCCATTTTCCAGCTATTATTACACACCCTTATATAATGTTTTTCTGCTACTAGATTGTTGGTCCTTACTTACATACAGTAAACATACACTTTCTCTCCACTTCTATTGCTGTTACACCTCTCAACACACATAACATGCACAGATGCACATGTTTCCATGCACAGCACCACATGTGCCGCTCACCAGTTTGCACTGCTCAGTGATCACCTGTTCTTAATAGATCTCTATGACCCGGCAATGTATCAAGGGGTCATGAGCATCAAAACCCTAAAATGTCCCAAAGCACTGATATTTTCCTATCTATTGATCAGGGAAGAGCTGTAGAAGTAAAGCTGTGCATTTTTAGCCACAGTTCCGTTATTTATAGTTCATCTCTCTCTCTCACTGGGAACTACATTCCCCAGCCTTACTTCCTGTTCATGACCTGCACATACAGGCAATCATAGGCAAATAGAACCCTTAGCTGTTTTAAAACAATGTAAACAAGCGGAGCATAAATGAGTAGCAGCACCTTCAGCTGTGAACCTCTGTCATGCTGCTTTTGGCAGCCACACAAAGTGATGTAGAATTTTCTTAGATCTCTTTTCATTTTTTCCACACACACACACCCACGGTGTCTACCTTATTGCAGATTTTAGTGTCATCTACAAAAAGGCATACCTTCCCTTCTAGTCCCTCTGCAATGTCACAGATAAAGACATTGAAGATGACCAGTCTCACTATTGATCCTTGTTGCACCCCACTGGTCACCCTTCCTTCCCCGGAGTGAACTTCATTTACCACCGCCCCCTGTCGCCTATCCACCAACCAATTTCTTACCCAGTTTACCACTTTTGTACCCACTTTCAGGCTTGAGTTTCTGATGCAGAATGGTGTCAAAGGCTTTTACTGAAATCCAGGTAGGCCATATCAACCACTCCACCCTGATCTACATCCTTGGTCACCCAGTCAAAGAAATCTATCATACATGTTTGACATGAGCTGCCCCCAGTGAATCCATGTTGCCTCAGATCACATAATCCACAGATTACACAATACTGCACAATCATCTCCTTCAGCAGTTATTCCATGATTTTCCCCACCACCGAGGTCAAGCTGATTGGCCTGTAACTGCCAGCCCCCTCCCTTCTACAACTTTTGTGAAGTGAGACTACATCTGCTCTCTTCCAGTCTTCCAGGACCACTTCTGTTTCAGTGAGTGGTTGATCAGGGCTGTCAGAGGTACAGCCAGCACCTCTCTGAGCCCATTCAGTATCCTTGGATATATCCCATCTGGCCACATTGCCTTGTCCACTTTCAGATTTTTGAGTTCCTTCAGGATTCACTCTTTGTTAAATGGACTGGTGTCCACCTCCCTTCCTTCAATGCTCCTGGCACTTATCTGTGGTCCCTTGCCTTCCACTTCCTCCATGAACACTAAACAAAAATATTTGTTCAGGATGACTGATTTTTCCTGGTCTCACTCCACACACTGTGCCTTTCCCTTCTTAGCCTTGCAATCCCTCCCCTGGTCTTTCTCCTTTTCTTACATACCTGAAAAATGTTTGTCACCTTTCTTTACTGCCTGGTCTATTTTCTCCTCCCTTTGCACTTTTGTGCTCCTGACTGCTTTCCCTGCCTCCTTCTGCTCAGTTGAAGATATTCTCCAAAATGAACTGGATTCATGCACTGGCATTCCACTGGCATGCACTGGCATTCCAGCTTTCATCCCCCCCCCATGCACTATCTTGCTACAGTCCTTCAATGCCACAATGAACAAACTTTGTAAAGACCTTTTGAAAGGTCAGTTCAACTTGTCAGCAGTAGCTCAGCAGCTGCTGTTAATGTGGATCTGCACATGACATACTGTAACTAATGACCAAACACACTCAATGGCTCATGTTGGCATTTGAAAATCTGTGTATGCTGAAGGAGGCATAGAACTGTAAGCTTGGCATTCTTGAAATTACATGAAAAACCTGACCACATGGAGAAGTGTTAAAAGTTGACTTGATTCACCTTTGCCACTGAAATAATCAGACTCTAGCATTTCTTGTTGTTTCCTGATTACTGAATACTGATCACGTTTTTTGTCATTTGGTTACTGTTGATACCCCTCCCCCCCATACTGTGTTTTTGTTGTGTCGTTTAAAATGAATAAAGATTAAGTTTGCATATGACTCAATATCCTTGTGAATCAATTTTTGCACATCACAAAGGGTATGTGAATATAGCAAATTTTTTTGGGCAGCAAAAATTAGTAGATTTACAGTACATTCCATGCACTTCTGTAAACCTGAATGTCTTTATGTCCTCATTGCATGCATTGCCATTTCTTTGTCTACCTTTCAGCCTGTGAACTCACAAGATTGTTTTCCACATCCTTTAATCCCTTCAAAGTTATCTTTAAAAAAAATCCAGAGATACTAGATACTATTTGTTCTGCTTTTGCTGATGACTACAGACAAGAGTTAACACAATTATTGCTGTTCCAAAAGATCTTATGAGAGTTGTTAAGAATAAATTTTTTTTTTCATTTCTCTACCACTTAGTATATCCACAGTAATGATGCAGAGCAACTCAAGAGAAGAATGGAAAGTATTATAGCTATATATCTTACATCCTGATCACACACAGAGCATGGCAGGTTTTCCTGAGACTCATTTTTGCTGTCTGTACCCTGCAATAATGATATACTCAGACAGTTAATGGACGTCAAGGGATTCCTCAAAAAAACATTCTGCAGCAATCAGATTAAAAGACAGACAGTACAGAGATTCCTGACTCATTTTCATATATTGTTTGCAGCACACATTTAATAGGCTGTGCCTTTGTATTACTCTGGTTTTCTCATAAGTGTCAACATTCCTAAGTATTTTTAATATATACATACACATAGTTCAAAGCACAATAATTAAAATAATTAATCACTCTGTATTGTGTCTGTTTTACAGTGTTACAGATACAAGTGTTCATTCTGTATAGTCATCAGCATGCCAGACAGCAAGATTTGAAAGCATCCTTCTATCTACTGTATATCTAGCATTATCTTATCACATCCTAGGGACCCTGTGCTAATATAATATTGTTAGAAGAGATATGGTATAGGAAAGCCTCAGGGTAATTTTGTCATGTGTTCTTGGCAACAAAGAACTGCTGAATGTACACTTAAAACCTCAGGTGACATTCACTTCTGCAGCAGTTCAGTTACACATGTGAAAGCCCTAGTGTGGGCTGATACAGAATTTTTATTAGATGAACATGTCAAAACCCAACATTTTGAACATCTGTAAAGAAAGTGTGAAGGAATTCAGCTTCCTTTGGCATGCTGGCGCTTCACCATGCTGGGGCACGTTTAACAGGGAAAACACACTGAACATGCCCCAGTCATTGGCAAGCCACATGACCTGCAGCAGCCAATCATTGATGCTGGATATCCAGGACACCTTGCACTACAATAGTGCATACAGAATTATTATGGAACACAGACTTTCACAAGCCACTTTATCAACTTTTGTGAAATTCTAACATAGAATTGCAAAATGAATGCATGCGTTGAGGACTGCTGTATTAAATTGTAGGTTACAATTCCATAAAACTGACTACTGTGTTATAAACTGAACTGCAAAAGGACTGCATGTTTTGTGGATCAATGTATTAAACTGCAGACTGGAATTCTGCAGAACTGCTATAATGCAGTTCATTGGTATCATTCCACAGTTCAGGTAGAAAGCGGAACAGAGCAAATAGTCATGGAACACATTTGGAGGATTTGTATTTCTCCAAAGTTGAAATTTCAGAAAATTGTGTTACATTTCAACATTTTTCTAAATATTTGTAGATCTGAATTTGCAGTTTCCACCCAGCACTACACTGTGCAAATCTCAGTCCCATTTCTAGCTCAGAGAAAGGATCTGTGGCAGGAAGAAAAAAGCTCTTTTTATGTAAAAAAGGGTGACTTTTGATCTGAAAACTTTCAAAATTGTCACATAGTTATGCATTATGATAACATACTAATGTACTAAGATGCCAGCAGAGTAGGGCTAAAGGTCTGTTGAGTCTGCTCGAAAATCAGTACCAGGTCAGGATACCATTGCTGCCCCCCTCACTTTCCCCATAAATCCCCCAAGGCCCCACCCCCATCAGAGTTACACCTCCAGTACTGGCATTCCTCATCTTTACCTCAGCTTTATTATTCTATGTAGCTAATGTTCACTGCATTTATTTGTACAGTAGTTTCAGGTATAGGATCATAGCATGATATGAGTCAAGAGCCTTGGGGCTGTAGAGACTTGACAAGGAATCATAAAAAGTCATATTTCCTATCCCCCATATAAACATGCAAGTCTGTTTTAAAACTCTCCATAGTTGCACTGTCAACCACGCTACTGGGTAGTCTGCTCCATACATTAACCACTGTTTGATTATACCATTGCCCCCACTAGATTTGTTTTGTAGAATTCCTCTTAAACTGATAATGATGGAATCTACTACTCCTATCTGTTTTACTTTCTAGACCTAAGGATTCCCAAAGATCACAATCTCTAAATGCTCTATATAACAGACTCATGTCCCCTCTTGTTCTTCTATAAAGCCGGCTGTGTAGTCCTAGCTGTTTCAGTCTGTCTCCATACTCGAAATCATTTAATCCATTCATATACTGTATTTGGTAGCTCTTCACTGAACACTCTGAATCATTTTAACATCCTTAACTTTGCATGGAGCCCAGAACTGGACACAATACTCTAAATGTGGCCACACCAAGGCTGAATACAATGGGAGCAAGACTCGTGTATCTCTACTTTTAATATTCCTATTTATGCAACCCAGGATATCATTAGCTTTACTCATTGCTGCTCTACTGTACATTGCTGGGTGGCAGATAGATTATCTGTCACAAGTACCCTTAGGTCTCTCTCCATTTTTGATACCGGAATCGGTGCAGTGTATAGGTGGTATTTGGCTCTTGGGTTTTTGCTCCCCATTTGAATTACCTTGCATTTATTTGAGTTTAGGATGAGCTTATTTTCCAATACCCATGCCCCTACATTAGTTATCTCTCTTTGGATATCTTTTATAGCTTGATCATCATTCACTATGCTACCCAATTTGATGTCATCTGCAAACTTGGTGATCCAGTATGTGTTTGATGTCTGCAATGGGGCCACAAAGATATTAAATATTGTAGGCCCAGAATGGAAGCCTGGGGGACCTTACTAGCCATTTCTGTCCATGGAGATAGATGGCCAGCTAGGCACACACTCTGTGTCCTACTGTCCAGCCAGGATTCAACCCACCTGACTATATTAATGTCCAGTCTCATTTCTATTAATCTTTCTAAAAGTTGGTTGTGTGGCTAGGTGTCAAAAGCCCTAGAGCAGTCTAGATACAGGACATCAACAGGTAAACCCCCATCCGACGCAATACTCACTGGGTCAAAAAAGTGAAAAAGGTTTGTCAAACAGAAATGACCATTCTGAAAACCATGCTGATATCCATCAGACTCTCCTTGCTAATATGGTCACATATTAGATCTTTAATTATACCCTCAGTTAGCTTACTCATTAACGATGTCAGACTAATTGGTCTAAAGTTACCACATTCTGTTTTTGGTCCCATTTTGTGGATAGGTGTAATAGAGGCTTCTTTCAATGTGTGTACTGCTGCACCTTCTCCCAAAGAACTATTTAGGATGTCAGCTAATGGTCCTGCTAAGACAACAGCAAGCTGCTTTGGCATAGCATGATGCAGGTTGTCTGAGCCTGGGGATTTATGTGCATCGTGTTTGCGTAATCTTTCAATCACATCCTTTTTTAATGATAACAAACTTGTTGGGCAATCCCTTTAATACTTGTTCTCATTGTTCTAATGCAACATAATTCTTGTGAGTGTAGATACCAGTAAAATGTTCGTTAAAGGCTGGGTAAGCATGCTAGTGAAATTATGCTGTTGAGGAAAGACAAGAGACAGTGTAAACCTGCACTGACAGCTGCCAGCCCTGCCATAGTAGTGGTCAGAGTGAACTAAGCACACTGAAAAAAGGTGCAGGAGGATTTTTGAATCACTTATTTGACTGATATTTTGTTATTTTTTTTTATTGAGATCTGGTTTTATAGTGTAGTAGTGTAGATGATATGATTGGAATCAGAAAATACAATCTGTTTTTTTTTGATTTTGGGATCCAGTTCTAACATAGAACCAGAGAAACATAGAGTCGGACTGCTTGGCCAACCTAGTCTGCCCATTTCCAAACCTAACGGATATGCTGCAGATCCTACTTAACCAACAGCCTACTTTCTCCTACCCCCCACTAGAATTGCCTTATGTCTGTCCTATAAATTCTTGAATTCCTCAATGTTTTTGACTCCACAACCTCCTCAGGAAGGCTGTTCCATGCATCCATAACCCTCTCCATGAAAAAATACTTCCTCACATTACTTCAGAGCCATCCCCCCTCTATTTTCAAATTGTGTCCCCTTGTTCCGGCACATCTCTTTTTCTGAAAAATGCTACCATCTTAGACTTTGTTGACTCCCTTGAGGTACTTGAAAGTTTCTATCATGTCCCCCCTCTACCTCCTTTCTTCGAGGATATACATATTAAGCTCCTTTGGCCTATCTTCGTATGTCTTCTGGTGCAGACCCTGCATCATTTTGGTTGCTCTCCTCTGGACAGCCTCCACTTTGTCTATGTCTTTGCAGAGATGGGGTCTCCAGAACTGCACACAGTACTCCAGATGGGGTCTTACCAACTGTCTGTATGGAGGGATAACAGCTTCCTGTTTTCTACTGGTGATGCCTCTCCCTATGCATCCCAGTATCCCCTCAGCCCTGCTTACTGCCTTCTCACATTGCTTGCCCATGTTTAGGTCATCTGATATAACTACCCTAGGTCCCTTTCCATTTTTGTAGTTGTCAATATCTCACCCCCCCCATTGTGTACTCTTTCCCTGGGTTTTTGTTTCCCAGGTGCATTACTTTGCACTTCTTTGCTTTGAATCTAAGCCACCATACATTTGACCATTCCTCCAACCTTGCCAACCTTGCTAAGTCCCTTCTCATCCTTTCCATGCCTTCTTGTGTATCAACCCTGTTGCAGATCTTTGTGTCATCTGCAAAGAGACATACGTTTTCTTCCAGTCCCTCTGCAATGTCACTTATAAAGACATTGAAAAGGACCGGACCCAGTACTGAACCCTGTGGTACTCCACTAGTAGCTCCCCTTTCTTCACTTTGTACTCAATTTACTATTACCTTCTGTGTCCTGCTGTCCAGCCAATGTTTTACCCAGGCTACCACCCGGGGAGGAACTCCCAGGCAGGTGAATTTGTTTATTAATCTTTTGTGTGGGACTGTGTCAAATGCCTTGCTAAAGTCTAGACAGACCATGTCCACAGCCCCTCCCTGGTCTACTACTTGGGTCACCCAGTCAAAGAAATCGATTAGATTCATCAGAAATGACCTTCCCACTGTGAATCCATGCTGTCTTGGGCCCTGTGCTCCGCTGACCTCTAGGTACTCAACAGGTCTTTCCTTCACAAGTGATTACATCATTTTCCCTACCACTGAGGTCAAACTGACAGGTCTGTAGTTCCCTGCCTCTGTCTTGCTCCCACTTTTGTGAAGGGGAATCACATCCACCCTCCTCCAGTCCTCAGGTGCCACACCACCCTCCCATGATTTGTTAAAAAGTTTAGTCAGTGGTGTTACTAGTTCTACCCTTAGTTATTTTAGAATTCTGGGTTGAATCCCATCAGGCCCCATTGCTTAGTCCACCTTCAGTTTTAGGAGTTCTTTCATTACCCTTTCTTCTGTGGAAGGACTGATATTGACCCACCCATCCAGAGTGCTTCTATTGACTGGATTAGGTGCCTTCCCTCCTCTTTTTTTGTGAATACTGAGCAGAAGTATTCATTCAGTATCCCTGCTTTTTCACTGTCCCTCTCTGCCCACCCATCCTCCTCTTTATTCAGCCCGTCTTTCTTCAGTCCCTAATGTACCTGTAAAAGGTTTTATCCCCCTTCTTAACTGTGTTGGCTATCTTTTCCTCAGTTTGGGTTTTGCTTTTCTGACTGCCTTCCCCGCTTCCTTCTGTTTTAACTGGTACAGGTCTCTGTCCTGCTCCTTCTATGTTTCCTTATACTTTCTGAATGTTATCTCTTTCTCCCTAACCTTCCCCACCACCTTTTTTGAGAACCATAGTGTTTTGTCTTTCACTTTGATTTGTTTATTTGTGTCACAAAAAGGCTTGTTGCCTCTGTGATGGCAGTTCTGATATTTCCCCATTGTTACTCCACCCCTCCTTCTTGCCTGTTTGCTAGTACTTTTCTGAGGCACTCTCCCATTTTGACAAAATCAGCCCTCCTGAAGTCCAGTACCTTCACTTTTGTATGGCTTCACTCTACAGCTGACTTTATTGTGAACCACACTATTTGGTGGTCACTTGTTCCCAGATGGCTACCCACTTCCAGATATGAGATCCTCTCTCTGTCCCCATTTGAGAGTACCAGGTCTAAGATTGCTCCCTCCCAAGTGGGTTTCAACACTAGCTTTCTTAGGCATGCCCCCTGTAGGGCATTGAGAATGGATCTGCTCTTGGATGTGGCTGCAGCAAAGGTGCTTCAGTTAACATCTGGCATATTCAGGTCCCCCATCAGCAATATCTCCCCTTTCTCTGCCATCCTGAGGATGCCTTCTATCATTTCCTTGCCATTTTCTCCCCCTGAGACGGGGGTCTGTATTCAACCCTGTGCAGATTGTGATGCCATTTCTAGTCTCCAGGGTGACCCACGGTGCCTCCTCTTCTCCCTGTTTACCCTTTAGTTCCATTATTTTGATCCCTTCCATTACATAGATAGCTACTCCTCTTCTACCCACCCTGTTCCACCTGTAGATTGTGTACCCTGGTATGTTGACACGCCAGTTATGGTTCTCTGTATACCATGTTTCTGTGACTGCCACGATATCCAGGCATCCCTCTTCCATGAAGGCCACCAGTTCAGGGAGATTGTTACCTAGACTATGGGCATTGGTACTTATTGCCCTCAATTTTTTGATGGCCTTATCCCTTTTAGACCCATCCCTGTGCTTACTGCCTTTGTCTTTTTCTCCATTTACCCCTGCCCTTCTCCCTATTGACTTCTACATCTTGGTGTTAACCTCATTAATTACCCTGATTATTTTTGAGGGAGGGTGGTCAAGGATTTCCATTCTCATTTTCAGTGCCTCCCCCCTTTGCTAGTTTAAATGCTTGCCAATGAAGCATTTAAACCTATCACCTTGGATCCAGGTTTCCCTCCTGAACAGATGCAGACCATCACAGCAGTATAGGCCTGCATCCCTCCAGGTGGACCCCCAGTCTCCAATGAAGCCAAAACCCTGAGATCTGCACCAGGCTTTCAACCACCGATTGAATCCCATGATGCAGAGCACCCTAGCCTCACCATGCCAAAGGCAGGCAGCACCTCCGAGAAGATTACCTTGCATGTTACTTGTCTAAGGCCCCTCCCCTACTCCACAAACTCCTCCTGCACTGCTCTGATCCCTTTCCCAGCCAGGTAATTTGTTCCTAAGTGGACAATGACATCCTGCTCCCTCCTCCATGCAGCTGCTCCTGCGATCCTGAGGATTCACTCCGTGTCCCTCCAGGCCAAGGCACCAGTCAGGCACCTTACCTCCCTCATACCTCCCACCCCCAGTTCTACTCTCCTAACAATGGAGTCCCGCACCAGGAGTTGTTTCCTTCCCCTGTGGAATCTCATGCCACCCTCCTGTGGGTCTTCTTTGTGGAGGTTACCAGCATCCTTCTTGGTCTGGACTGTGGGTGCCTCCATAGAGGAACTACACTCTTCCAGAATGGCTATGAATTGTGGAGAGGTACAACTGGAGGGATGTGCCTCTGTTTCACCACCCTCACCCTCCCTGAGCCCACTGTGGTCCAACCACTCCTCTTTCTTGGCAACCTCTGAAGCAGTGGCAGTGGCCCTGGTGGTCCCTGGGTGGGAAAAAAGGTCCCTTGAATCCTGACCAACTCAGCCTGGAGATGAGCAACCTCCTCCCTTAGCCCAGAGAGGTGCCTGCATGTGGGACAACACTGCATCCTTCAGGACGTCTCCCAGAAGACTGCTGCCCTACAGCCACTGCACTGCAGCACTCCCATCATGTCTTATTTTTGGTCCCTTAACTGTTGTTTTATATACTTACTCTTTCATCTCTCTGTTTATTTTTTGTTATATAATTTTTTTTCTCTCCCTACTTTCCTACTGCCTTCGTGCCCTTAAAGCTCCTGATTTTCCTGTTCTGGGACAGAAAGTTCCTGTATTCCTCAATAATCTCATTCTTACTTGCTCAGACTCAAACCTCCAGCAGCTGGGGGGATGGAGAGCTACTCTTTTCCTTCTAGTATTGTGAGTCTTTTGTGTCTCTGTGATCCCTAACTTTCTGCTCCAAAACACAAAGTTCCTGTCGTCAGTCAAATTCTGTGCCTATAAAAGTAGAACTGGCTAAGTGTGGTGTGGGGGGTGGAGGTGAGGGATGGAGGGCAATATAGTCCCAGTAAAGTTCTAACAGCAGCTCCTTCCTCTTGCTGTTCTCTGCCAAAAGCTATCTAAATGCAAACACCTAGCTTCCTTTTTGCCTAAGCCACTCCCCCTAATTCATAGTTTCTTTTTTCATCTAGCTAACAACACAGATAACAATTCCTTCACCCAGCTCAGACTAACACATTCTTTTTTTTGGTTTTACCCTAAATTGAAGTTCCCAGTGGTAGAGTTCTAGTTCATTAGTCCAGTAGAGTAGTAAAATTCTAACAGTAGCTTCTTCTGCATCAGAATCAGAAGCAGAGTCTGAAATCTGATTCTGAGAATGGTTCTAGTTGGGCATATTGAGGGTGCTACCAGTGGTAACCCTCAGAGGCTGCTGGCAACTGCAAGGAGAGGGTGGGAAGTGGGAGGGAAGTGTCCTGCAGGATGGAAACTGGAACCAAAATTGGATTCTAATTCTGATTCCTAAAACACACTATCTCAGAATTAGAATTTTGTATTCAGAACCCAAAAAACCTAATTCCTAATTTTGGAATGGAATCCGGTTAAACCTAATTCCAGATTCCAAAATCTGATCATCCCTAGTAGTGGGCTTAGAAATGCATATTTATGTATTTGTATGCCCCATTGTAGCCACTTGTTGCTAGATAAGAGTGGTTTCACATGCATTCTGCTTGTAAGAGTACAGCAAAGCAAAGCAAAGCTGAGCAGTTCTGGCATGAGCAGGACGCAAGTGGAAATCACTGTTATCTAGCAATGAGTGGCAATGTGGGACATAACAATATTATTGTCCATCAAATAGTTGCAGCTGGACATAGAGATCCATGTTCACAAAATAAAGAATAATAATTTAACAATGTAGAACATTTAAGTGTACTCATGGCCAGATAGAAGCCGCACTGACAGACAATGTCTGTTTTCTGTGTTTTCATCCTGGGCGGGAGGGTGGGCAGGATTACAGGCGCCAGTGACTGGTCATTTCATGGATCATCTAATTTAATTTTTACTTGGCACTGTGGTTATTATGGTTGTTTTTGTTTTTTTCTCACTTAGATTAGCCCTGTCATGTCGTTGCTGCAGTCGATTGAACAGTGGGGGTGAAAGGTCATTGACAGGAGCGTTACCATGACTACTGTTAAAAAACACACAAAACAGGGTGAATACCAAAGTGGTAGTTTATTTTTATAGGTCTCCTCTCATTCTTGCACAGTGGTAAAATTATACGCATATTTATATCATTATTCTGTTTTATCTCCCTGTATGTAAGCTTTAGCACTGTATTTTAAAGTTGTAGTCAAAGGTCGTTGACTTTGAAATTTGAATCACGATGGGCCAGGGGTAACCAGCGACAGTGAATCGAGCTTGTTTTATGCAGTGTTTATAGATATAATTTATAATTCATTTTCTTCACTGTAAAGGAATTTATTTGGGGTGCTCTTTCAGATACTACAAGTATATCACTATACTATATGAACATTATGCTTTGCTCAGCGACAGAAAGAGATGAAGCAAAGATACACTTGCTGATAAGTCTCTTGAGGGAAGTATCAAACAGCACTTTGACATCATTTCATTCTGCTACCTTATTTTGGGCTATTCACAATTTATATTGACTGACTGGATGCATGTGTACTTAATACAGTGTTTTGTTTGTTAAACAACTGCTTTTGAAAGAAGCTCTAAGGACCCCCTGCTGTTCCATTATATTTGGGTTGGCTGCAGATTCTGCTTCTGGACAGTTTTTGTGATGATGTTAGGTTATTACTGCTAATATTACTATTTTTAGAACTATTTTGTCAGTTAAGTTTTACTAGGAAATGTGGAGGAAGAACAAAGTTTCCTTTCTTGTGCTGCATGGATCTGTAAGCATGTGCACAAGGATCTGAATCAATGCATTTACTCATCTGTGTAAATGCATGCTAGCTTAATTCTGTGAGCAATTTTTCCAATGCATTTTTATCAATCTATTTTTGTATACTGAATTATGATGTAAGTAATGTGTGTACAACACTCAATATGTAACCCTTGGATGTGCATAACCTCCATAAATGGACTCATTTATGTTGTGTTTTTTTTTCACACAATAGAAACTGATTTACAAATATTAAGTTACATGATGCTTTAAATGTGCTGGTCTTTAGTTGACTGACATTAGTAACCCCCACATCTACTGTGGTTGTTTGACAAAAAAAAAAAAAAGAGCATCAAACAGACATTGAAGCTTGACAGGATGAAAATTACTTTGCCTGCACTCTGCAGTATGCTGCATCAGAGTTACTAAACTCAACAACATTATCTCAATATATATTTATCCCTTTTGTTTTGCAGGAAAATGTTAGACAGCCAGGATGAATTGAATTTTAGGTTTTCCTTCATGACAAAATGGATTAACTGAGATTTAAATTACATTCTTTTTTACAGTAACTGCTTTGCCATGCTGCAGAATGCTGAAAAATGCTGTCAAATTGGGTGTTATCCTGGTGTGCTTCACTGTTCAGCATAGACAAAAACTATTTGCTTCTGAATACATTTTCTTGGCTGTGTGTCTTACTGTCTATGTCTGTTTGTGCTAATGTGGATTCTTTTGAACTCTTGTATTTAATTTAACACTGTGTGTGAGTGTGCCACTGTGAGAGTATGCTTAAGTTTGTGAGTGTGTGTGACCGTGTGTGTGTGTGTGTGTGTGTGTGTGTCAGTGTAGGTGTGTAGGTGTGGGTGGGTGGGAAGGGCAATGTTTAAACAATTGAAGTCATATCGTACTTTGAATTCTTTTATTCCATGGTAAGCAATCACACAACTTACTGAACTGGAAAAAAAGAAAGACAATTGTCCTGTGGAAATGACATCTGTGGATTGGATTATAGATCGAGGGGAGCACTCCTGACAAATTGGAGCACTCCTTTCCCCTGCGAGTGAGACACTCTTATTCTGTGAAGAGCATCTCATGCGCAGATGCCCTGGAAATTGGTGCAGTCTGGAAACAGTTTTTTTTAAATATATTGTTGATTGCTCTCGATCAATAATATATTAATATGTCCTCCATCGCCACTTGTTGCTGAAAACAAGTGATTTCACTTAACTTCAGCTTGAACCAGAACAGCTCAGTTTTGCTTCGCTGTTCTTGCTCAGCTGAAGGCAAGTGAAATCACTTGTTTTCAGCAGCAAGTGGCTCCAGGGGACGTATTAACACATAAAAAAACTTTTACCACAATGTGCCTGTTTCCATGGCATCTGCGCTTGAGACACTTTTCACAGAATAAGAGTACCTCACTTGCGGGGGATAGGAGCACTCCAATTTGTCAGGAGCACTCCCTCAATCTATAATACAACTTTTCCTGTTTACATCTTTACATAAAGAAAAACCTGGACATATGTGCCAGTGTGTTGCATCACATAGCAAGAGAGAGAGATATAAATAATAAAATTCAGATGCACAACACTTAATTCTCTCTTAATCTTTCTTTTATTATTTTATGAAGTAATATTTGGGACAATGGTTTCATGGCTCAGTCACTTCTTCAGGTCCCTTGCAATATTTTTTCTGAAAAGATTAAATAAACAAATAAAAATAGTTTACAATGATAATCCATACTTTTTTCATTTTAACCACATCTCTTATCCATTTACAGACAGTGCTATATTCTTTTTTAAATTTATATTAGCTGAATGAACTGAACAGTGATTAAATTACAAATCTATATTAAAAATACTTTTCTTCTTGAGCTTTTTATACCCATCCAACACCAGTGAAACTGGGAAATTAATTAAACAATATATACATAATTGCACCTCCTGTGCTCACCTTAAATATTTCTTATCCTATTTTTAGCTTGATGTTCATCAATTTCCAAACTCAATCTATAATAAAAGAAAAGAAAAACTAAATATGCTCATTCTCCATCACACTATACAGTGTATTTAAACAATATTGTCTTAAAAGCCTCACCCTTAGTTGCCCAGCATGACTTTAGAATGTTTCCATACTGTATGACACTCTGGTATCTTATTTTTGCCTGGTAACAAAATGCAGAATCATTTATTTAGTAAAAAATTCCTCTTGTTTTTGAACACATTCTGAGCATTACTCTTTTTTTTATATACAACAAAATGTTATTTATGGTTCCCAGTTTCAAACTTAAATGTTTACCTCTGACTCTCTGTAAGTCTCTATACTCTGACTACCTCAGCTTTAGTATTCAGAAGTGAGCTGTTTGCTATTGCTGCCAACTTTTTGGTCCCTAAAGGTAATATACATATGTGTAACTCATGTGTTGACTAAAATGTTACTTTGTTGTGCCAGAGTTTCACTGAATAAACTGAAAATCTACTTACAAATTATTTACTGAGCCATCAGAATGCCATCTCTAAGAGAGGGAGTGGTCAGACTGTGGCTAGCATGAGTTTAAATCTTGCAGTATGTGGGGGAAACATCGACTGGCTCTTTATCAATTCGCCCCCACCTTGGCTTAAAGGGCTGAATACTTTTTTTGACATTCTTTACAATGTTATTAAATTTTAACACCATCGCCTTCCTTGGCTCTTTATTTACTTCATTATTTTATCAATACTTTTTAGCACTGTGTTACTCCAAAGGGGGTGAGCTTATAAAAAAGGGGAGAGGGTGCATGCAAAGGGGGGGGGGCTCCCCATTAGAGTAGAGGGAGAAGGTCCCACACTACTGTGAGTGATGGCTGTATATTTTATATCAAATCAACAATAAATTTGATTCCAGTTTCTGTCAAAACCCAGCTGCTCAACATAATAATGAAAAATAAGAAATAAATAAAAAATTAAAAAATCTAATGTAAGTTATATATGCAATGTATTACTTTTTACTTTTTTAATTGTCACACTGGACACAACTCAACCATAGAACCTTGTTCCACTAAAAAATATAAATTCCATTCCATTTCTTCATTTAGACCCACTCTGGGATCCAAAGTATTCAATATATAAATCCAATAGACTTCACTTCCAATGATGTCATATCCTGTAATCTGATGTCACTTTTATGTTCACTTATTCTTCTTCTAAGTTCTGTTGTCATCTTTTCTATGTACAACTTGTCACAAGGAAATCAAATCAGATATACCACATGGTCACTATTACAATCAATATGTTGCTTGATGGGAAATCTTCTATTGGTGTGTGGATCTTCAAATTCCACTTTCTTTGTGGTGTTGCCACATTGAAAACAGTGGCCATTGTAAAGAATGTTAAAAAAAGTATTCAGCCCTTTAAGCCAAGGTGGGGGGCAAACCGTTGAAGAGCCAGTGGTTCTGAGTTTGCTCCAAGCTGCCAACAGTTTCTCTGAGCCAGTTTTCCTTTGGCTCAAGCTGCCAGTTCAGCAGCTTTCAGCAACACTGTTTAGAGGCAGTGTGATGTCATTTAGTGATGTCGATGTTCCCCCCACATACCACAAGATTTAATCTCATGCTAGACACAGTCTGACCACTCCCTCTCTTGGAGACAGCGTTCTCATGGCACAGTTAGGAATTTTAAGCAGAATTTCAGTTTATTCAGTGAAGCTCTGACACAAGGAAGTAACCTTTTAGTCAACACATGAGTTATAAATATGTATATTTCCTTTAGGGACCAAAAAGTTGGCAGCAAGTGCAAAAAGTTCACTTGTGAATACTAAAGCTGAGTATAGAGTATAGAGACTTACAGAGAGTCAGAGGTAAACATTTAAGTTTGAAACTGGGAACCATAAATTACATTTTGTTGTATATATAAAAAAAAGAGTAATGCTCAGAATGTGTTCAAAAACAAGAGGGATTTCTTACTAAATAAATGGTTCTGCATTTTGTTACCAGGCAAAAATAAGATACTAGAGTGTCATATGGAAACATTCTAAAGTCGTGCTGGACGACTAAGGGTGAGGCTTTTAAGATGATAGTGTTTAAATACACTGTATAGTGTGATGGAGAATTGAGAATGTTTTGTTTTTCTTTTCATTTATTATAGATTGAGTTTGGAAATTGATGAACATCAAGCTAAAAATAGGATAAGAAATATTTAAGGTGAGCACAGGAGGTGCAATTATGTATATATTGTTTACTTAATTTCCCAGTTTCACGGGTGTTGGCTGGGTATAAAAAGCTCAAGAAGAAAAGTATTTTTAATATGGATTTGTAATGTAATCACTGTTCAGTTCATTCAGCTAATATAAATTTAAAAAAGAATATAGCACTGTTTGTAAATGGATAAGTGATGTGGTTAAAATGAAAAAGTATGGATTATCGTTGTAAACAATTTTTGTTTATTTACTCTTTGCAGAAAAAATATTGCAAGGGACCTGAAGAAGTGGCAGAGCCAAAAAACCATTGTCCCAAATATTACTTCATAAAATAATAAAAGAATGATTAAGATAGAATTAAGTGTTGTGCATCTGAATTGTATTATTTGTATATCTCTGGTGCTAATAGGATGATCCACTAATTAACACTTTGGTTAGTACAAGGCAGCCTGGTACCTATTTTCTCTATTTTCTTTACTGTACCACATAGCAAAGACACTGAAGGAACTTATCTTTGACCTGAGCTTAACCTCCTCACTGTTTGAGTGGTGGCGGCATCCCCTTTAAACAACAGATGTCTCCATAGGATAATATAGCCACTTTATCGGTGTCCTGGGGATCGTCCCAATTAAGCAGACATCCCTTTTAACCGTGTCCCCTTTAAGTGGCTTCTACTGTACCATCAATACATTCTTGTTCCTTAGCGCTTGATTACATATTCATGCACGCTTCTATTGATCTGGTAAGAATGTATGTGAACACATAAAACCTAGACAAGCCATACCATCACATAACTCTCACACGCAACTTCAACTCAGTTTTTTTTACACTCGAGTAATTTCTAGATTTATTTGCTATGCAGTTTGGTAAACTTTACACAACTCGGAAAACAAACTGACAATAGATCAGGTATAGAGTAAATTGGTTATAAATGTTTATTTAGATAACACACATTACAAATATATTCATGCACTACTTTTAAATGGTTTAGTAGAGCTCCACAAAATAAACTTTTTATTTTATTCACAGGTTTAACTATCATAACATAAATGTGATTATCTATATTGATACTGCCTGCCCTTGAACAGGGCTGCTTCAGCTCCCCCACGGTCGGCCGACACCCAGCCAGCCACCGACCGAGACCAGGACGCCTGCCTGCAGCTTCTTGGAAGCAGCCTCCCCTTGACCAGGGCTGCTTCAGCTCCCCCATGGTCAGCTGGCACCCAGCCAGCCACCGACCGAGACCAGGATGCCTGCCTGCAGCTTCTTGGAAGCTGCCTGCCCTTGAACAGGGCTGCTTCAGCTCCCCCACGGTCGGACGGCACCCAGCCAGCCACCGACCGAGACAAGGATGCCCACCTGCAGCTCCTTGGAAGTTACAGGACAGCGCAGCCAATTGGAACATGGGTGCTTCCAGCAAACCCACTCTGATTGGCCCGGACTTTTCCCCTGCTTCAGCCATCTGGCACTTTTTACAAATAGATTTTCGAAAGAACTAAGCACATTTCAACTGTGTAATAGAAGTTTTTCAACTGTATTAGCTGGATTATAATTTCTACTAGTGTTTTAAAGTGCTTACACCTCTTCTGTCTCA
The DNA here is from genome assembly GCA_016271365.2 of Neoceratodus forsteri. Taxonomy (NCBI): domain Eukaryota; kingdom Metazoa; phylum Chordata; order Ceratodontiformes; family Ceratodontidae; genus Neoceratodus; species Neoceratodus forsteri. The sequence goes on from CM057449.1 coordinate 1,609,569,442, forward strand.
GTGCTAGTCCCCCCATCCAAGCACTCTGCCTTGGCGCTCAAAAGTCTAACTACCTTTTGTCTTACTAAACTGCTCAGATCTAACCCATCCTAACCTCTATGCTATTTAAGACCTGCTCCTTTTTCTTCTCTCCAGCTGCCTGCCCTTGAACAGTGCTGCTTCAGCTAACCCACGGTCAGCCGGCACCCAGCCAGCCACCGACTGAGACTAGGATGCCCGCCTGCAGCTCCTTGGAAGGTACAGGACAGCGCAGTCAATTGGAACACGGGTGCTTCCAGCAAACCCACTCTGATTGGCCAGGACTTTTCCACTGCTTCAGCCATCTGGCACTTTTTACAAATAGATTTTCAGTAGAACTAAGCACATTTCAACTGTGTAATAGAAGTTTTTCAACTGTATTAGCCGGATTATAATTTCTACTAGTGTTTTAAAGTGCTTACACCTCTTCTGTCTCAGTGCTAGCCCCCCCATCCAAGCACTCTGCCTTGGCACGAAAAGTCTAACTACCTTTTGTCTTACTAAACTGCTCAGATCTAACCCATCCTAACCTCTATGCTATTTAAGACCTGCTCTTTTTCTTCTCTCCAGCTGCCTGTCCTTGAACAGGGCTGCTTCAGCTCCCACGGTTGGCGGCGCAGCCAGCCACCAACCAAGACCAGGATGCCCGCCTGCAGCTCCTTGGAAGGTACAGGACAGCGCAGCCAATTGGAACATGGGTGCTTCCAGCAAACCCCCTCCCCTCCCCTGGGTTGTACCTGAAAATAGGCAGGATTTGTCTAGTGCACTTACCCAGTCAACAAAAACTAAAAAAAAAAAAAAAGCTCTGATTGGCCAGGACTTTTCCCCTGCTTCAGCCATCTGGAACTTTTTACAAATAGATTTTCGATAGAACTAAGCACATTTCAACTGTGTAATAGAAGTTTTTCAACTGTATTAGCTGGATTATAATTTCTACTAGTGTTGTAAAGTGCTTACATCTCTTCTGTCTCAGTGCTAGCCCCCCCCATCCAAGCACTCTGCCTTGGCGCTGAAAAGTCTAACTACCTTTTGTCTTACTAAACTGCACAGATCTAACCCATCCTAACCTCTATGCTATTTAAGACCTGCTCTTTTTTCTTCTCTCCAGCTGCCTGCCCTTGAATAGGGCTGCTTCAGCTCCCCCCACGGTCGTCGGGCACCCAGCCAGCCACCGACTGAGACCAGGACACCCGCCTGTAGCTCCTTGGAAGGTACAGGACAGCGCAGCCAATTGGAACATGGGTGCTTCCAGAAAACCCACTCTGATTGACCAGGACTTTTCCCCTGCTTCAGCCATCTGGCACTTTTTACAAATAGATTTTTGATAGAACTAAGCACATTTCAACTGTGTAATAGAAGTTTTTTTTTTTTTAAGTGGCTAGTTTTCCATTAGCAGGTTATACAGACCTGCCACTAGAGGGATTCTTGGTCTTTCTACACAAATCACTGTACTCAATCGTGGGCAATATGGCCTGCATTATCATTCTCAGTATCATTATCATTGCCTTTAAAGTGCTAATTTTCGGCCTCCCTGCTGCACTGCTGACGCTTGCCATTGCAAAGTGTTTAACCTGCTGTGCTCTGTCTTTTTTCCTCAGAAGAGGACCCTCGCTAAGTGCCCACAGTCGAGTGCCAGGGCCAGTCTCTGCCAGCGGGCAGTCAGCAGCCGAAAGCTGATGCTCGGAACCGCCAGACCCGAGGGACTGCCAGGGAAAGGTATGGCAAAACTGCAATTTTTATGCCCACCTGCTCTTCCCCCTTCTGTAGCCTTTCTTATATAGACACCTTCCCGCCAAAGCATAAATCACGCCCCCTGCATCTCGCTGCCCTGTAGCCTGCTCTATATCCCTTTGTTAGCTACCTAATCGGTAGACTCCTTTTCTGCTCGCTCATACTGCCCACACTATTGAGCCAAAGCTTGACCACTGTTTGCCCTTAAACATCACAGTGAGAAATACATACGCTAGGCACCCCCTATTGTGTTTTTCTATCCTTCTCCCTCTAATTTATATTCCCTTTTTTAAACTATACTCACCGGACAGTAGCTGAATAAGTCATTTATATTAGCAATCTACTGAGGGCACCACCAAAGACATTTGATATAGTATCTTCTGCATACCAGTTATACTTTTCATAATGGGGGGATTTCTCTGGATTCTGCTAGCTCTATTACTGTATCCTGAGTGCAGTGAAAAAGGATATCTCTCAGAGCATGCCACACAAGGAGATGTATTACATTACTCAACTTACTGCATTACTGCAACAGTCACAAGGGACTGGGTATGTATATATGACCTCCCAATGCTACAACATAACCCATGGAGCAGTTGCCATGGAGGGACTCAGGTGGATTTACTATCTTATGGGACCTTGCTTCAACTCTGTACAGAAAATTATTTAATGTGCCTGTCTGCAAGACTACTAATCAGCGCTCTAACAAGAGGCCAAAGCTCCATATCCAGATGGCAAACAAAGTGGTATCAGAATAAAAAAAAATGGGCAATGGCAAGAATCTTTAACCTATCTCTTGCGGCAACTATGAAACTATTGATACTATTAATATGCTCAGGAAATGTAGAACTTAACCCAGGACCCCCAGAGGTCATCACTGCACCAACAGACTTAGCCAAGATCAAAGGGCTAAGCTTTCTCCATATTAATGTATGCAGTCTGTTAAAGAAGATCACGATGATCCAAGCCTGGGTTAACCATACCCTACCAGATATACTAATAGTGTCTGAGACGTGGCTTAGGTCTGTCACAGCCGACAAAGACATAAACTTACCTAATTATCAAGTATTCAGAGCTGACCGCCAAACTAGGGGTGGGGCGTAGCAATATATGTGAAGGACAGCCTATCTGTAACCTGCCTCGACTCATTATCCATGGTAAAGGAATTTGAATGCCTATCCCTCAAAGTGGCCCTCTCCCACACCACATGCTGCAGCTAATCGGGGCTGCTATAGGCCCCTCAGCTGACCTCAAGCTATTATCCCACCTGGGTGACCTAATCATAAAGGAACAGAAGAAACTATAATCATAGGAGACCTAAACCTAAACTGGCTCTCAAAGGCAGCTGCACCCTTAATATCATTCTGCGATACACATGGGTTTACACAGCTCGTAAATGAACCCACCAGAATCAACAAAAAGAATACAAGCAACAGCACACTATTAGATGTTATACTAGTGAATAAACCTCACCTTTTCTCGCATGTTGGAGTACTATTCAATGACATCAGTGACCACTGCCTTATTGCGGGAATAAGATCAGCATGCAAGCCGTCATCCCCCACCAAGTTCACAATGAGGAGATCAAAGCAAAAATTCAACATTGAGGCATATCTGGAAGAGAGAAACCACTCCACATGATGGCAAGAGTTTTACTTAGCAAACACAGTGGAGATAGCATACTAGGTGCTAAATGACATTATTACAGGTGCCCTTAATATCCATGCTCCAATTTCTAAGGTACACATCAAAAATAAAACCTACCGTTGGTTCACTCCTGACCTTAAAGCCACCCTCCTTGACAGAGACAAGTTATAGAAAAAGGCACGAAAAACTAAGATATCAACTGATTGGGAACTGTTCAAAAAAGCCAGGAATATCTGTACCAGGAAAGTACGAGATGCTAAGGCTGCTTATTATATGTCTGAACTAGACTCCTCCTGCCACAACCCTGCCAAGTTCTGGAACACCATAAAAGACATAACAGGATATGATCCAAGTAACACACTCCCAGCCAAAATACACAATGGCAAGGGGAACCATCTCTGATAGACTGAAAGTCCTGGAATCATTCAACAATCACTTTACAACCGCTGGTCTAGCATTCGACACCTCTCCGGCTAACCAAATGCATTCCTAGTTAGGTATCAAGAACACTGAAGCATGGGTAACGGAGTCCACCTTCTCCTTCAGACCAGCCACCCTGAAGCAGGTGGAAGAATTAATATCACAGCTGGACACCAAAAAAAGTGCAGGTGCAGACTCCTTTGATCCCTATTTTTTTTTAAAATTGCCATACAAGTATTAGCAGTGCCAATAACACACCTATTTAACCTCTCACTACAACTAGGATCTATTCCATCGATCTGGAAAACAGCCCAAGTTATCCCGCTACTGAAAGCAGGGGACCCCGTGGACCTCAACAACTACAGACCAATCTCTATCCTCCCTGTGCTATCCAAGCTGCTAGAAAAAATCATAAGCACCCAACTAAGAGGATATCTTGAAGAGGCTAATCTTTTAAATCCAGCACAATCTGGGTTTAGAACCAACCACAGCACCATCACAGCCCTGGCTAAAGTACCCAATGATTTGCAACTCGAACTGGTCAAAAAAAATTGTGTCTGTGCTGTATTTTTAGACCTGAGTAAGGCATTCGATACGGTCGACCACGATCTGCTCCTCTCCTCCCTGAAATCCATAGGACTTGACTCACCCTCCATTAGATGGTTTAACAACTATCTCATGGGAAGGACCCAGCAGGTGAAGGCTGAAGGAGACCTATCACCACTCAAATCTCTCCAAAGAGGAGTTCCCCAAGGATCCATCCTCGGCCCAATCCTATTTGCCATCTATATCAATAGCATCGACAATAACCTCACCAAAGCCACTGTACACCTGTTTGCAGATGATACAGAATTGTATGTCAGTCACCCCTCTCCTGTAACAGCATGCATAGAGCTACAAGCAGAATTCAACCTATTACAACACCAACTACTGGAAAAAAAACTTCTGCTAAATGCAAAAAAAAACCCAAAGGCAATGTTTTTCTCCCCCCAAACACAAGTCAGACACTCCTTTCCAAACAATCTCCCCCACATATCCACTGTCCTTGGTGAAAATCTTGAATATGTTACAAAATTCAAATATCTGGGGGTCTGGGTAGACAGTAGACTCAACTACTTAGATCATCTGGAAGATCTGCTAAAAAACCTCTGTCAGAGGCTTGGGCTCTATTACAGAATAAAGCACTTTCTCACATGTGATTCTAAAAAGAAGCTGGTCCAGGCCACATTTCTATCAGTATTAGATTATGCAGATTTCCTATATGGTCATTGCCCCAACTCATATCTGAGCAAACTGGACACACTTTACCATAGAGCCTTGAGGTTTATTACAGATCTTCCTCTCAGCACTCACCACTGCTCGCTTTATGCTGCAGTTGGATGGACCTTACTCCAATTTAGAAGAGACAGGAATGCCACACTATGGACTTATAGAGCGATATCAAAGATGCTACCAAATTACATCTCAAACTGCTTCACACGAATCACATCAAGTAAATATGCAGTAAGAAGTCTAAACTTCATCATGCTTAAAGTGCCCAAATTCAATTCTCGATATGGTAGATCTGCTATTAGCTATGTCTTATCTGCCTTATGGAATACGATGCAGAAGACCCTGAAAATGAACAGATACATCTCATTTACATCCTTTAAATGTCTGTATTCGAGGCTTATCAAAGAAAAATGTAATTGTTTCAACAAACAGTAGAGTATTCCTAATCTTATCCATCTCCCTCCCCAGATAGCCAACTCACGGAAGGTATCAACCTTTACTAAGAGTCACCTCCCCTCACACTCCATGCACCCCTCCTTTCCATCTGCCTCCCCTTAATCCCTTGTCATATATCACAGCCCTATATCCCTGTTATACAAACCCCCCAGTGCCGCCCTCCTGCCCTCTTCATAAGGTCCACAGTTTATCCGTTCCACAGTATAGGCCCCCACCATCTTCCTCCTCCCCCACCAGCCAAGCACACCACTTCTCGCTCCCCTTCCCCTCACCCCTTATTACCACTACACCTGAATTTAATGTATAGTCTGATTAGAATGTATCCTTAGACTGTGTGTATACTGAATATTCTATGTAGTATCCTAGAGTGTGTGTATATTGAATATTTTTTATGTATCTATGTAAATTGAACCTTGACCTTACCAGGTCCATCTTGCAAATGAGTTGTGCTCAACGATGTTCGCCTGGATAAATAAAGATTTGATTGATTGATCGATTGATTGATTGGATAAATAAAGATTTGATTGATTGATTGATCGATACTGCACACTAGATACTGTAGTTGTGAAACATTCTATTTACTTATTATTTCAAAAATAAATAATACTATGCAATATATTAAAACAATGAGAACTCTAGTACTGCACCGAGGAGGTATTAATTTTTATAAGTTTCCATAAAGAATGTATTGTTTTATACAGAATTTAAAAAAAAAGCTATTGAAGTTGGCACCCATTGCAAACATGGCTCCAAACATATCTTTTGTTTCATTGTCCATTGATGCAGTCATAACTTGCTTGTTCACAGGCAATGGTGAATACATATCTTTAGGTGGTTCGCAATCTTGGAAGGGCACCAAACAGGAGTTGATTAAAATGTCTATTTTGGTCATCATCTGCATTACTTGCATAATGCTATATGCTTGTTTTTGACTTTTGGCTTGAAATTAATATTATGTGTCCATCTTCTACTCTCGCATCACTTAGTAGCTGGCAGCAGGTTGCTGTGACACAGTGATTTGTGTACGCCTGGGATACACCTGCTGCTGCTGCTGAAATGTTTTTCATTAAGGTACCAATTGTTTTTGCTCCAATAGGGTTTTTACCATACAGATTTAACTTTGTTTCTCAATGTTATGGGGCTTCTGAAATAGTCTTTGAGATGTAGAGCTTGTAACTGGTGACTGAACAGCTTGGATTGCGGGCTGTGCATACATCCATACATCCGATATGTTGGGCACATCATTCAGTCCTCCTTGATGGTTTTTGTTCTGCTCCACAGTCACCTTTGTGATATACTCTGCTGCTGTTGAGTTGTAACAGATTGCGAAATCTGTCACCAGTAGGTTTGTAGTGTTTTCTTGTCCTCGTCTGCAAACAAAAAGCTGCAATTCAAACCATATTTTATATAATAGGTTCAAGGGTGTCACACAGCTCAGTGTTTCAGATGCATACATTTTTTTAAGTCCACCCTACTAACAGGTGTCTTATGTTCAACTGTGTTTAACTCCTGTACAGCATCATTCTTAAATTGAAGATTACGATTCTTGTTCTCGTGATGGAATTCTGGGTCTGTTGTTATGTTTACATTTCTGTTCCATGGCTGGCTTTGGAGATGTTTATTTATTCCACTTCTGATGTTTATCAAATTGCCTCTTCAATATAGGGAACCATCAGTTTGGTGAAGTGAGATATAGAACTCTGAGAGGAGATGTGCGAAATGTGGAGTAGGTGGCATTTTAAATTCCTCTTGCTTCTGTCTCTCTTTGCAGAACTCTTTTAAGATATGTATGGTCCAGTTGTTTTTGTACTTTGTGGGTTTTTTTGTCATCGAACTTTTCAACTCTGCTATGGCTTCTTCTGTCAATATTGGAAAATGTTGTATATCGCATTCAGGGGCTGTTGCTTGAACTGGAGTACTCTGCTCAATCTCCGAGGTTTGTGACAAGTCATCTTCGGTGAACTCTCCATCAAATATATTGTCAGTGCTTATGTCAAAATTAATAGACTCCATTGTGCTGTGGAAAAAAAAATAAAGTAATTCCATTTTTTTACACTGGCTTTTTATTACTTACTGAGCAAGTTAAAGTTTGTTAAAATACTCTGTTTAGCAACAGGTCGTTACTCTGTTGACATTTTCTAAAAAAACAGAATGTGAAATTTTGACAATTAACATTACAAAAATTATGGATCTCAGAAATGCTGCAATCTGATTGGGTGTTAGTATTCTAACAATCTCTAATTAATGCATGGCAGAGTGGTATGCTCAACCTGACATGTCTGCAGTTCAAAATAGGTTCATGTGTGAGATTACATTTTCCCCTCAAGCAGAAAAGGTGCATGGGTATCATTAAAATGAGTTACCTTGTCTACCAGTTCATGGAAGAAATGTGGTTCAGACTCATTAGGACATGTTAATTTTACACCATCAGATGACTGTTTCAGGTTTCAAAAAAGGGCTAGGTATTCCCATATAGAGTTATTTCATTTGCAGTCTGAAGTTCGGAGGACTCTACTCAGCCAAGAATGGCACAGCTATTCACTCCATATTGAGCCAGTCATTATTAAAAAGGTGCCACTTTAAATTACTACCTACATTGAGAACAACAGACAGATGAAACACAGCATTACAGAATGATGAACTGTGTGATACATTTTTTCTTTTTGTTGGGCAGTAGGGTGTGAGGCAGTAGCTAAAATAAAAGAACATTGAGGCTCTTGGATAACAATTTGGCTGTGAACAAACATTAGCCACCACCGCCCCCCCCCCCATTTATGATCATCTTCGCTGAACCCTGATATCTGAGTGATCAGACTGGTGGTGGAGGTTGAACCGGAGGTTGGATGCAGGTCTCAGTGTTGGGTGTTATGGTTGGACAGTTAATCCACCTTTTCCTACCTGGGCTCAGGACTTTTCCCTTGTCCCGTCCTTACCTGAGTGGCTCAGACATGAAATGTGACTGGTGTGTACATGTTTACACACATGCACGCTGGGTTGACATCTCAACCAATACACCTACTAGGATATGCACAAACTAGTTGTGCCCCCTCAGTCACTTCCAGGTGTCACTTAAAGACTGGGAACTGTGATACCCTCCACTCCACTCCATCCCATGACAGAAGAGCAGTCCTATGGATGATCAGTGGTGTGCTCTATTACTGACCTCTAATGAACTGAACTCATTTACAAACTCGGGTCACCAGAGTGGCACATGATGTGGATTACATTATCCGAACACTCAGTACTGCTCGGCCTGCTACCCTACCACTGACTGACTTCCACATGCAACTCCGAGTCATGAATCTCAACTATGGTTTACCTTACACTGTCTGGTTGACCACTTATATTTCAGGGCTCAGTGAAGAGTGAAGAGATGCTCGGCGCCCCAGCCCTCTACACCACAGCTCAGCCAGCCTCCTGGCTCCTGGCACTTTTGTCCTTTCTACAGGACCATGGACAGCAATCAGGGGAGCGCTTACAGCATCCGCTCTAAATGCCTAGTCGCTGCCCAAGTGTGCTCTTACCAGACTAGCGCCGTATAGTGTGGCCCCATTCTGGTAACACCCAAATGACATGGTACCCCACTCTACACATACTCGCATGGACGTAACAGGTTAACAGGTCAGTGAGCAGTGTGGAAAAAAAATTATAAATACTGAAAAAAAATGAAATGTGACAAATAGAGACATTTTTTATGTTTGTGTATTTTTATGTAACACTGAGCCACCTTTTAGGTACGAGTGGTGTCGCTTAACATATTTACATATTTTATGTACATGTATGGTGGGTCACCATCGCTGTCAATACACCCACTTGAGGATCTACTAAGTTGTTATGACACACAGTCACTAACATGAGTCACTTAAAGAACATGGTCTGTGACCCCTCCACCACTACATCCCATGGTAGGAAAGTACTCATCCAGATAATCAGTAATGTACTAAGCTACTGACCCCCTGATGGTCTGAGCTCACTAATTGTATCAAGTCATTGGCATGGCACAAGGTCTGGCAAACAGTACCTCAACCCTCAGTGCCATTTGCCCTGCTCTGCTGCCCTGCCCTGGTGACACTTTTACCACCCAACCACACTCTCCTTAAAAATCCTATTGGGGGGAGGGGGAGGAGATTTGGAAATATGATGGATTTCTGAATATTTATTTGTAGGACAAAAGTACCCTTGAACTCCTCAATATTGTTACTTCAGTACCACAATTCTAACACACACTCAACCCCTGCCCCCCCCAACCATCCAAAATAAAAAAGAACTGCTGTTTACAAAAAAAAAAAGAACATGGACTCAATGCAGTAAAGTGGTTGGATTACAGTGGTTTTACATATGTCATACTCATGCCAGCAGTACTCTGATGAGCAGAACGAGCTTTAAACCACTCTTATCTAGTGACAGGTGGCTCCGTGGGACATATAAATATATATTTTATAAGTTTAGCGTTTGGTAATATTTGCACAGGGACACATATTATTCAAGACATTACTTATAGGCTTTTAAGCTAGGCATGGAGGTATTTAGATCAGTGCACTTTGTCAATATACTAAGATGCTTTTGTTACAAGTTCCCCCTTTTTCATTCTGTTGATATTGGTGTGCATTTTACATCCAAGTCTCATGAACTGTTACATTACAAAGGCTGAGCACTTTTTTACACAACTACTATATACAAGGTTTGTTTTCTTAAGGCTGATTTTTTCTTGTAATCAGTAATTATGTTGTGACTAATTCTATACATCTCTCAAGCTGATTGAAAGGAAAAGGTCACTGTATAAACATATCACAATTTATGCTAATTAGAACCGTGGGATTCAAACCCAGATCTCAGCGAAAGCTATTATTTGTACGTAGGTTTTTTATTTATCTAATAGCTCAACGTATGGTGTTCCAGTACAATAACACTCTTCCCTTTTACTTGTTTGAAGTAAGCTGGCACTTTCTTTGCTGTTCACAGATAAATATTCATTTTACTTTACAGTGCTTCACAGTTGAGGCAATTTGTATAACACAGGGGTACCTGCAGAAAGTGAAAGGGAATTGCAAGAAATGGCTCACAGTTCAATCAGAGATTCCTGTTATGTGAGTACAACTTGAGAAGCATTTCAAACAGTTTTTAATTTTACTGGGTAACCTTGCAGGCTTGGAGTGATGGGAGTTAGAAACATAGAAGTTGATGGCAGATAAGAACAAGAAGTCCCATCCAGTCTGCCCATTTCTTTTCTACCTTATAAAAGTGCCATCGGCCTTTGCTCTGTCGATGGCCGATATATTCATACTCATCTGTAATGATCCCTTATGCCTATCCCATGCCTGTTTGAAGCCCTGAACTGTATTCATATCTACCACTTCCTGAAGTAGGCCATTTCATGCATCCGCCAACCTTTCTGTGAAAAAGAACTTCCTCACATTACCCCTTCATCGGCCTCCCTCTAATCTCATGCTGTGTCTTCTTGTCCTGCTATTTTTCTTATATAGAGTTATGAGATTAGTAGTACTATGTCAATTTTAGAAAAAAATATGTGAAGTCTGTGAAGCTGCGTCGTGCGGCTTTTTGGCTTGCCTCTAAGTTAATAATGGGAACTGTGCATCGCTGTGCTATGTTTACTAACAATTACTATTTATGGCTCTCCGTTCAGTGAAAATAGTTTAGTGAGTTGTAGTGTGCTATGCAGGATAGATTTTTGTTGTTATGTGATGTTGTACAATTTAAGTTTAAAGTGTCATTATGGATAGTGGGCTTATGGAATTTTGCTTTTCTTTACAGTTCTAACACATTTCTTTTACATTGCTCATGAAACACTATTGCCTAAATAAGACTGCTTCACGAGCTAAGTAAACAAGTAATCTGATTGGCTAATACAATTTACACAGACTATAATAGTTTTTTTTTTTTAGTTTTTTTTCACTTGCAGGGCGGTGCAAATTTAATGTAGTAGACTGGGAAAGGTGAAGGGTGGATTGGATCCATGACGGGTCGTCGACAAAATATATGTTGAACGACCTGACAGCAAAACTGGCAGGTCAACTGCATTTTGCAGTCGGCTGCCAGTTTCCAGAAGGAACAAGTGTTTTCTTTTGGGGGATTTGCACCCAAACTCCCCACACAAGGGACTGTGCTCCCCACACCCCCACTTAGGATTCTCAACTCCAAGTTGGAGCTGAGTTGGGGGGGTGCAGGACCCCCTACAGACAGTGTCGGGTGCCAGCAGATTCCCTACAGCGATGTGCTGCTGTTGTCACTGTAGGGGACTCTGCTGTTGACATGTCGATGTTGGGGATGTATCCCGGCTGGATTTATGGTGCAGCATGGTGCAAAAATACATTTTGTTATTTTTTTTCCTCTGTGTGTAAGCCTGCCAGACAGTCAGTGAATGATTAGTAAAGCAGACTGTTGTGTGAGACACAAGGTCACAAGGTCTTACAGTGAAGGGGTTTTTGGTCTGTGTTAGTGGGGTATGGAGAGGTAGAGTCTGGTGCTGTAGCTCTTCCTTATCACCTCAGAACTCATACAGTAGTGTGGCTTGTCCAGGCAGCAGGCATGCATCATGGAAAACACATGAGCATCTAAAAATTATTGACAACTGTTGTGAGTCATTTTTATTAGCATCCAGTGGTGGCTGTATTGTGTATCGTTAATCATTCATGAGTTATCAGTGCATGTAGAAAACATGCAGAGAAACACAGGGGGAGATAGGATGTGGTGGGAGCCCAACAGATTGAAAATAGCAAACTGGAAATGGTGCAGGGGAGGGGGGAATTTTGAATGATTTATTTGACTTTTTAGTTTACTGATTAAAGGAAAGAAGGAGTTAAATGTTCTGCTGTGTTACCTCCACCAAGTGCAAGTTCTATAAGTGGTGTTAGTGGAGGTTGGAGCTGGTCATAGTGGAACAAGACCTAGGAGTCATAGTCAGGGCTAGATCTGGGGCTCCACAATCTAGACGTCGCCATAGACCGTAAGGTCTTCTTCTGCTAGTTATTTCATATGTTCATGTTTATATGGGGCTGTGAGAACATGATTTTATAGCCAAAGACGCCATGGTTCATTGCACTCCAGAAATACACTGGTTCTGCACTCACTGCAGTGCAGACAGCTTTCCCTGCCAGTCACCAAGTGTATCTGGTGATGAAACCATCCTATACAATGAAGAAGCCTACAAGTGTTGCCCTTTTCCTTCCTTCCTTCCAAGTGCTTTCAATTCAGTGGGTCAAAAGAGTTTGATGCAAGTGCTGACTTGCTTCATAACTTGCCTCAAACAAGATTTTTCTAAAGCTGTCTGCATCTGATCGAGACACTGCTGCACCAAAGCCCAGTTGTAACAGGACTGCATCATACAAACAGGTGCACCAGGTCGCAAGGGGGTTTGCACCATGGTGGGAGTGCATCATCCTCTTTTTGGGGACTTTGCAACCCCCACCATGGATGCAGTAGGAGTTTCCACATAGACCAGCCATGAGGTGGTCTAAGTAGGTTGACCCAGTGGGGTGTGGGAGTACAGGTGACAGAAGGGGTGTCGGGGCACAACTGGGCATCAGTCACAGCCATGTGGCACCTGATGGGTTTCCCTTGCAGTGTAGTGCAAAGGATGAAATTAACTGAAAGAAAAGATCAACTTTACTGACACAGATCCTGAATGGTAATATCAATCCTGTTTGTCTAGTACTCCCCCCCCAAATCCCCAATCCCAGCTATGTACAGAATCCTTGGTAGTGTAGTGCCCTCTCCCACCCCTACCATTCCCCAATCACCCCCGAGTAAACTGACACAAGTGCTGTGGTCCTATAGCACCCCCTCACCCAATCACACCCAAATAAAAATGCGGTAATAGTCCCTGGTGGTCTAGTGGGCCCCCCAACCTCCTCACCTACTCAGGAATTGCCCAATCACCCCACTCCCTCCCATTGGTGCCCTGATCCTGCAACTGGCACAGCCCTCCTCTCACTACCACAGTAAGCCACACATTGCACTAAGAAGGAGCGTGTGGGGGGGGATCTCCCCCCTACACCCTGGGTCAGCAGTTTGTTATCCCCCCTTACTCTCTGCAACCAAACTGGAGTTGCCTTTTGAGCACTGGGGAGTCAGTAATCTATTTTGGCTTCTAAGTTCCTCATGGAGCATCTTGCAGTTGTTCTTTGAGGGACTTTAGTTGTAGGTTGTGGGGAAGCAGGGTAGGTTGCAAGCTGGGTGTTTTGGTGGAAGGGGGGTTCCTCCTTAGTGGCCAGTTTTGCACGCCCTAGTCTGGTGTTTATTTTCTGGTGTGTGGATTTCATTGAAGACTGCTGTGTGGGTCTGGATTTTGTTCCTCCTGGCTATTGAAGATCATTTGGTTACAGTGTAGATTCAACTATTTTGATGGAGTTGGACTATTTTATGCCATTTGGAAGCTGATACTTTCTTGATCCTTTTCCTTTGTTACTGTGAGACAATTAACTTTAATTTCTTTTTTATTTTTATTTTTGTTTGCTGGTTCTTCTTCCCCCATTACATGAAAGGTGGCAGGGATGACTTTCACTGAACATTGAACAGGAGTGGTGAGAGGACTCTAGTCTACCACATTTTCCTTTCTTCTCTGCCTGAGAGGCAGTGGAGATATGTCAGTTTTGGACAATTAAATGCTGGAGTTGTGTGAGAACTCCAGCATAATATACTGACTTTATTATTTATTATTTTCATTTATTATATAAAGTACTTTTTGGAGTTTTTATTTATTTTATTAGTTGGTAATTTCAGGAGAAGGTTGGAATTTTATGAGGTGGGGTAATACGGGCTACTGCAGATAGAAGATGTGTTGGTCTATTGCCCTCTCGGTCAGGCACTACTCTCCTGCAGAACTCCGGGACCTCCACCCCATTTATCCTCCTCCTTTGACTACAGAGGTTTATAACCAATGAGGGCCTTGGGCATTGTTAGTAGAAAGAAGGGGTGGGCTGGGGGCCCCAGACTTTGGGGGTGAGTTGAGCGGGGTAGCCGTATCGGAGTTGTGCAGTCCAGGAAATGCCCTGGGGCAAAATAATCTTTAGATCATGGTCCGCCATGTCTGGTTACCATACCCAAGGGCTCCTGTAATTCTGGGCAGATAATTCAGTAAGCTCCAAAACCCTGTCTGACTGGAGTGGTGTTATGCAATGCCAGGTCTATTAGAAATAAGACAGCAATTATTGCTGATCTTGTTGGGACAGCAGACATGGCTTGTATCACAAAAATCTGTCTTGATGACAACACAGGCCCCATTTTGGAAGTGATGGTGCCAGCTGGGTTTTCAATGATACACCACTTGAGATCGGACCACAGGGGTGGGGGGGGTGGCAATCTATTTTAGATCAGAAGTGGGCCTCACTGGTGTACCAGTAGAGGAGGCCAGATCATTTGAGTTTACCACAGCAGCAGGTGTGGGCTGCAGGATCATTCTCATCTACCGTCCACCCAGAGCCGAGAAAGTGTCCCTGCAGGAAGTGGCAGGTTTCATCGTTGATGTGGCAGTGGAGTCACCCAGGCCGATAGTCCTGGACGACTTCAATGCCTGGGTCAATGATGAACTTTCATAGTTTGGTCAAGACTTCCTCCAGCTCATGTTATCATTTGGATTCATGCATGTAGTTGCCTCTGCTACTCATAATCATGGTCACTCTCTTGACCTGGTCTTCCTCCTGGGGATCTAGTCCTTCATTCTGGTCATGGACCCAGTCATTTGGTCCAATCACTGCACAGTGAGATTCAATCTCCAGTCCCCCCTTATAGGCCTGCCCCTGTGGAGATAGTCATATACCACCCATTGAGAGGTGTAACCCCAGAGGGTCTTATGGCAGTATTAGACCTATCAGGAATTTCAAGGGTGGGCAAGGATCCAGAGAATCTAGTTTTGGCCTATAACAAGGCTATCACTGAGGCTCTGCATGTTATCACCCTACTTCATGTTCACCCCCCTCTCTCTCTCCGCCCTCAGTCCCCCTGGTTTGATGGGACCTTGAGAGAGTTGAGACAGGTGGGTAGAAGGCTAGAACATCGCTGGCAGAAAACAGCCCTTGATGTCGACCACCTTAGATTGATGGATCATTACCTATCAATCAGTAATCTCACATAAGAAGGCAGAGTTCCTATCTGGTTAGATAGCTGCTGCTCAGAACCGACCTGCTCAGCTCTTTCAAAATGTGGACAGGCTGTGCAACCCAGCCTGTCTACAGGTTTGAGGAGCATTTTCACAAGATAAGTGTGATAAGTTTGCTTGCTTTTTTGTAGATAAGGTGGCCTGCATCAGGGCTGAAATCTGTCTAGCACCCTCTATGGGGGTTAGTGGTGGTCGATGTATGGTCACTTTCCCTCGGTCCTCTTGGACATCTTTCGATCGACCGGAGAAATGGGACGTCATGTGGATTGTCCAGACATTGTGGGCAACTTGCTGTAGTTTGGGTCTGGACCTTACATGCCTAGTATTAGGGTGTTTGGAGATCATTGGCCCAGTCCTTGCGGAGATTGTCTGGTGCTCCTTAGAGTCAGGAGAATTCCGTAGCTCCCTGAAAGAGGAGGTGTTGACACTGCTTCTTAAGAAAGCTTCTTTGGACTCAGGCATCTGTGCAAACTACAGACATATCTCTAACCTTCCCGTTATTGGGAAGGTGATTGAGAAAGTAGTTGTGCTGCAACTGGAGAACCATCTTACCATTCATGATGTCTTCAATCCTCTCCAGTCAGGTTTCAGGAAGAGACACAGTATCGAGACCACTCTGGTTTGGGTCCACAATGATCTCCTGATGGCAAGAGACCAGAAGCACCATTCCATCTTGGTGCTTTTGGATCTCTCTTCAGCATTTGACACTGTGGAACATGGGGTCCAGCTTGAGTGCCTGAGGGTCATCTGTGGACTGGCTGGTCCAGTTCTTGGATGGTTTCATTCTTTCCTAGCTGGCAGGTCTCAGAGGGTGGTTTCAGTTTTTTTTCCTCTGAACCATTCTCACTGTCATGCGGGGTACTTCAGGGATCGGTGCTGTCCCCCATGTTGTTCGCAGTGTATTTGTTGCCGGTCGGAGACATTGTAAGACAATATGGGCTGAGTTTCCACTGCTACACAGATGATACACAGCTTTATATGTCTTTTGCACCCGACCAGGATAGTGTGGTCTCAATGTTTAACAGCTGTCTGGTGGAAATCCATGACTGGATGAAGTCCAGTTGGCTGAAATTGAATTCTGGGAAGACTGAGGTGTTAGTTGTGGATCCAGGGTGCCAGATAGAGAGGTCAGTGGTGGGGTTACCTTCCAGGCTTTGGCTCAATGGTATACAGCTGCCCACATCTGAACGGATGCATGATCTGGGGATGGTATTGGATGATGGACTGACACTGTGGGCACAGGTGTCAGCAGTCATCAGATCTTACTTTTACCATCTTAGGAACATCGCCAGAATTAAGCACCTTGTTCCGTCTGATGATTTGCCTACGTTGATCCATGCTTTTGTGACCTCACACCTTGACAGCTGCAACTCCCTATACCTAGGGTTTCTGGGGGTTGATGTCCACCACTTCCAGCTGGTGCAGAATGCTGTGGCATGATTATTAACTGGGACTTCATGCACCAGTCATATTGCTCCCATGCTGCGTGATCTGCACTGGCTGCCTATACAGTGGTGGACCACCTTCAAAGTCAGTCTTCTGACCTACAAAGCCCTACATGGACTGGGACTGGATTTCCTACAAGAGCTCCTGGTTCCTTACAGCCTTGGCTCACCTCTCCTCTCAACTGCCGAGGGGTTGTTAGGGGTTCCCAGGGTGCGGTTAAAGATATTTGGTGCCAGGGCTTTTATGTTCATGGTGCCATCCCTGTGGAACTCTTTACCTCATCAGATTAGAGAGTGTGGAACTGTGGAGGGATTCAAGACCAGTTTAAAGACCTACTTATTTAAACAGGCTTTTAATATTTAAATGTTTAGGAATTCTGAGGATTTTAATTGAAGTTGTTGTTTTATGTGATTTTATTGAGTTGTCTGTTAATGTTCTCTATGTAAAGTGCTTTGATGTTTGAATTGTACTATACAAATAAAATTATTATTATTATTATTATTATTATTATTATTATTATTATTACTAGCCTGCTGATTTAAAAGCTGGAGCATGGTGCCTGCTACCACCGGGGTTTGCTGCAGCCATTAGTGCTCTATAAGTTATGTTGCTCTAAGGGGTGTTTGAAAATCATGTCCCAGGAGTCTAAGTTTGTTAGGCACTCCAACAAAACAGTCTTTTGGTGCCCAGTATTAAAATGTTGCAGACCCATAGGTGATGCTGTGGTTGGCTGGCAGTGGTACATCTAAGTTTAACCTCAGAGAAATGGGCTCCTTAACAAGTCCCCCTAATGCCATGCAATTGTTAAAATGGTTTGAACTTCTGAAAATAAGGTATTTTTAATCTGGCCTGATGGTAAATTTATAAACAACTTTGTAATCACACATAGTTCCTCAAACGAGTGCAAACCCCATTTGTGCTCATGTTTACTAGTTCAAAGGCTCCATGGGGTGCTGTCAGCCTCTGACACTGTGATCTCTAATGTGCCTTTGAGACCAGTTGTGCTTCAGTATGGGATTCAGATTACCAAAATAAACATCATTCTCTCCACTCTCCCAAGACAGAGTTTCAGGAGTTGCTACCCACCATACTCTGCAGCTGTCATGTCTTGTGCAGGTTAGCATGCAGATGCCACCTGATATCCTCTCTGATCTCAGCTTGTATGGGTCACCTGAAGTCCAAGACATGAGGCCTGTAGTTGTGCATTACATGCCCTTGTCAAGATGACTAGGTCTGCTCTCCTTGGGATCTCTCACAGATCTGACTCCTCCCTCATAGCCTAGCTTATATCACATCCCATTCAGCACTGCACATATTTCTCCACCTCCTCTAACTCTCAATCCACAGCCCTATTAGGTGTAGAAAAGGTGCCAGTCAACAGCCCCACCTTCATCCAGAGGCCTGCAGGGAAGTTTAGACTTGGAAAGCCTTTACTTGGTCATGCCAGATATCAGCAGGTCACAAAATGGTGGCCCCTATGGAGTCCACACAATCACTCTGATATACATTTCCTCCAATGTGTCTCAAACCACTGATCACCACATCACACCAGGAGTCTTGGGGGCCAATATGATCTCCAGATGATTTCCCTACTTCACAACTGGGGGTTACAATGTTCTCCAGCTGAAGAAAATGGCTGCCGTTGGGCATTTAGATGGAAAAACTGTGTTGTCCAACTGCTAAAACAAGATACATTCATCAGATGTCTTAGTCTAGACACTTAATTTCTATTCTAGAACACATAAATCAAACATTTCTGGTTAAAAGCATTAACATGACCCACCACATCAGTTAAGATTGTCCCATTGAATAGTTGAGGGACACATAAAGTTGTACCAGACAGGATGCAGTGCAGAAATGCTACAGGATATCACAAAATGTTATAGTATGCTGCAGGGAACAGCGTAATTCAATGGTAATTAAGTTCTTTTGTCATGCAGTATTTTGTGACATCTCACATACTGCAAGTTATTACACTGCAACATTACTGTCTCTCTGTATGTACTGTATTCTAGAAAAAGGACTGGGATGTCACATATATTTCCCTGTGCACAACATGAAGGAGAATATTAATGAAGGAGCAGGGGCATCATACCTGAGTTTCAGTGCGGGCATCACAGGCCAGGAGGAATGTTGGCTAGGGACAGACAATCAACCCTCATATTTGATGATCTAAGCCTCTGCACATTCTGGAGCACTATCAGTTCCCAGTAGTCCAGCGTCCACTTCCAGCTCCTGAGACTGAGTATCCTTTTCATCTTCCAGGCAATCTGGTTCCACGATCCCATGGATGAAAGGCTGAACATTAGCTGGAATGAAAATAGTTGCTTAGTGGTCCAAATCACTTCCAATGTGAACAGACTGTGGTTATCTACAAGGAAGGGGAAAGAAGTTAGAACTTTATCTTCATCTGTCAACTCATTATCACACAGTGGCATGGCCAACGTTGTCAGTTGTGGGCTGTCCTGCTGCTGCCAAGCTTGAATTCACAAGACCTGCAGAAGGATCTCAGAAAACTTTAGAGATGGTCAGGGATCTGGCTACTTGGCTTCAATATCTCAAAAGAGACAGTCCAGTCCAGCCAACCTCGGTATAAAATGAAAGAATAAACTGATCAGGGAGTAGCTTCTTACCAATAAGAGGCAGTATCAGAAGAAAACAATTGGTAATGAGGTAGCCCACTCACATGATTAATCATGCAAATGGTTTATTTGAATTAAATCTTTATTTTTTTATTTTTTTCTTGGAGCTTTATGTAAATACAGTGCCATCATACATTTTGGACCTAGTCCATCATCAGTGAAAATTACAATGTTATTCTAAAAAAATACATAAAATAAAGTATAAATATGTTTCCCAAGCTTTCAAAAAATTGTATCAATAAATCAATGAAACTAATTCTCCTCACCATTAAAACTCCATCATTACATACAACTCTAAATTTTAAGACCAATTAACAATCCATATTCTTGTTAGTGTCAAAAAATGAAAACAGCTTTTAAATCTCCATTCACTTCCATATAGCAATACATATTTTAAGAAATAAATCACATAACTGAATATTGCTCACTTTACTTTTTTCTCAAATATTCTCATTCTCAATTTCAAGTGTCCACGCTTCAAGACTTATACATAATTTCTTTTAAGAAAGAGCAAACAAATGAAAACTGATTTTAAAATCTAGTCATTTCATCATCGATATCTAATTTACATAATTGTTGAATCACAAAAAGATAAATATATGCCTTGTTAGTCACGTAGGGTAAAGTCTCCCCTGTTAAAAAAAAAAAAAAATTCACGTTTAAATGTTCTCCCTCTATTAACAATGTAATTTCTATAAATTATATTTCCTTGTAGTGTGCTTCAAAGCTGTATCTTTTAGTTACAACAATAAAGTGTTAAACTTTTCTATGCTCCAGAGCATTAATTTTCTATATTCCTTCTGCTTAGATGCAATTGGTGGTAACATCTACAAAATTTAATTATTTTTGGCATACAAAATGTTTCCTTTCAACTAAAAAGCTGTTTGACCTTTAAATGTTTTTAGTCCCCAAAGACGTATTAGCATTTCTTTCAAGTATTTCTATTCGCTTAGTTCATTTACAATAAGTTGAAAACAGCAAAACCAGCACCATTCGAGACTACAAGTATATAGGCTTTAATCGAAAATATACAGAGGCAAATGCCTACAGCATACAATCCACAGTGAAGCAACAGTAGGAACCCCGACCGGTTTCGCAACTAGTACATAATCTTATCCCCCTGATGAGCACTAGTTACGAGAACTGGTGGGGTTCCTATTGTTGCTTCGCTGTGGATTGTATGCTGTAGGCATTTGCCTTGTATTTTCAATTAAAGCTTGAAATATCATCCTACTTCAGCATAGCTATCACTGTCTCTGTTCCCTCTGGAGATCAGACTGGTTCAGATGGGACAAAAGTGTTTGCTGTAGAAATGTGAACCCACAGTATATGAATGGTAAGCAGTTATTGGATGGCCCCAAACTATCTACAAAATAGTTTGCATTAGCAGGAGAGGACTGTTTCATTTATTTCCTGAACAGTGCAGTCTAAACCCCTCTGCAGAACCACATATGTCTCAATAGCAACAGGGGTAGAATAGCAACTGTTAAAACAGCTACCCCTGTCGCTGTCCTGGAACTGTGTCAAAGTGGAAAAGGACAAGGGAGTGAAAAATGCAGAAGCTGGCTGAGCTGCTCCCATGGCAGAGAGGGATAAGGAAGAAGCAACTTCATCAGTGAGAGTGGGAGGCTAGGGTTCTGTTCCCAGACTCCCGAGTCATGCCATTTTCACCTTCCCACTACCCAAAGTGTGTTGTATTTGCTTTTGTCATGAAAACAAATGACTCCCCCACTGAGATACTACTTTTCTCTGCAATCCGCTCCACTTAGGATTTTGTTATAAAATTAACAAGGGTGCAGGGAGCAGATCAGAGTAGTGCAACCCTAGGAGACATACGCCAAGTGCGGTCCAGCCTCTAGACTTACTGTCTGCTGAGCTTCACTGATATTCACTGACTGGGAGAGAGACCAATCACAGAGGGAAGGCAGACTGTGACAGGTGCAGAAGCAGGGATTCCTTGACAGCAGTTCTACCTGGCTGAATTCCCCTTGGAGTGCAAAGTCTGGGCTCCTATCTCCACTGAGGTGACTTCTCTCCTCGATCACTCTGCTCAGACCCAGCCAGCAGCTGCTCTCTCAGCATAAGAAGCAGTTGGAGCACTTACCCAGAATACTTGGCTGCTGTATTTAAATCAGCATTTGTACTGCTGTACCACTACTGAAATAGTGGTCGACTAATAGAAAGCTCTCAGCTGGAAGCAACAGCTCAGACACAAAGGGCACACCTTGGAGGCATATGCTAAGAGCAGTTCAGCTCCTAGCCTTACTATCTGCTGTACCCACTACTGAAATAGTGGTTGGCTAATAGAAAGCTCTGAGCCAGAAAAACTAGAAGCAACAGCTCAGACCCAAAGGGCAACCCTAGGAGACATGCACCAAGTGCGGTCCAGCCCCTAGCCTTATTGTCTGCTGAACTTCACTGATCTTCACCCACTGGGAGAAACAAATCACGGAGGGAAGGCAGACTCTAACAGGTACAAAAGCAAGGATTCCTTGACAGCAGTTGTACCAGACTGAATCCCCCTTGGAGTGCACAGTCCAAGCTACGATCTCCGCTGAGGTGACTTCACGCCTCGATCGCTCTGTTCAGACCCAGCCAGCGACTGCTCTCTCAGCACAAGGAGCAGTTGGAACACTTACCCAGCATTCCTGGCTGCTGTATGTAAATCAGCATTTGTACTGCTGTACCACTACTGAAATAGTGGTCGACTAATATAAAGCTCACAGCTGGAAGCAACAGCTCAGACACAAAGGACACCCCTAGGAGGCATATGCCAAGAGTGGTTCAGCCACTGGCCTTACTGTCTGCTGTACCACTACTGAAATAGTGGTCAGCTAATAAAAAAACTCTGAGCCAGAAACAACCAAAAGCAACAGCTCAGACACAAAGGGCACCTCTAGGAGGCATATGCCAAGTGCGGTCCGGCTCCTAGCCTTACTGTCTGCTGAGTTTCACTGATCTTCACTGACTGGGAGAGAGACCTCCTATCCTCCAGTCTCTAGTTGTGCTACTAAGTGGCAGACCTTAACAAACTGATTGTTTTATCAGCAGGAAGGAGAAACAAAGGTTCTGACTCCATGGGGACTGTTCTGAGCCAAAGGGAAGAACAACTGAGCTAGTAACCAGATTCTTTCTTACCTTGCAGGAGTACAAGCTAGACCTCATCTGTTCAACAGCTACCTGATTGTTTTCTGCAGCATACAGGGAACGGTTGGATATGCCCACCACCCTCCCCTAATCCCACCTTCCCCGAGTGCTCTTGCTTGATAGGTGTGTAGCACTGCCCACAAAACAAAACAAACAAAAAAAAAACACTGTTATGTTTTCTTTTTCCTCCACCCATCCTGCCAAGAAACAGGAATCAGCATTATCACTCAACTAAAACAAAACAAAATAATTGGACCTTGTCAGTTGCGAAAACTGTGGTGAACTGTACAATAGCATATACAAATGGCAACCAGGACTCTGCCATGTGTGCTGCACCATAGCAGATCTTGCAGCCCAACTACAGGAGGCTTGGACTATAATATCTAACCTCCAAAACAGGGAACTCTATAGCACACCTCCTCAACCTCCCCACCACCAGTACCAGCATGTCAGCCAGGGGTCAGTACTCGAGGCAGGGCCCAGAGACTGGCAAGTGGTAAGTAAAAAGAGGCATCATAGCAGGCCCAGGAAGGAAGCCAAAAACCAGGAGCATTTCCAGGCCATCCAAACCAAAAACAGGTTCACTCCACTGCTACCAATCCCACACAAAGTAATACAAGTTAAAGAAATTAAACCACCAGAAAATGCTAACACACCAATTAAAACCAATACAAACTATGATAAAACACAAAAATACTAATACTCAAAATATAACCAACAACAATACCAAAACCAGATGCAATAACTACAAAAATACTAATACTCAAAATATAACCAACAATAATACCAAACCCAAATGCAATAACTACAAAAATACTAATACTCAAAATGTAACCAACAATACCAAAACCAAATGGAATAACAGCAAAAATACTAAAACTCAGAATAAAAATTTCACAAATAGAAAAACAAAAGCAAAGATTCTCATAATCGGGGATTCCATGATCTGAAGAGTGGAAGGCCAACTATCACAAAATGTTAAAAGCGACATCATGGTAGTCTCTACCAGGATCCTCTTCAAGTAGGGACACTAACTGCATAAGGACAATTGTGCAGGAATCAGGGGATGTTACACATATAACAATACACCTTGGTACCAATGACTTGGCAAATCACACAGTTCATGAGGCCATGACACACTTCAAGTACCTGGCCAACAAGCTTTCTTCCCTTCCGTCCAAATTAGCCTTCTCAAAAGTGCTGCCAGTGTGGGAAAAAGGAAGAAGTACCAAGCAAGACAGAGAAATTGAAGCAGGCAAATTCAACTCATGGCTGTATGACTGGTGCCAAGACAAGAGATACCACTACATAGGGAACTGGCACAACTTTTAGGAAACATCTTTTTTAAAATACAATGGATTGCACCTAAACAGAGAAGGTGTGTGAGCACTCAGTCAAAAATTCAATATCTGTACAGGTAGTTCAAACTAAATAAAGGAGAGTATGACACAGCTCACACCCCTGCTGTCAGTGGGCTGGTCATCACTCTCCCAAATGCCAAATGCATGCAAACATCCTCAGAAAAATCAGAGCCAACATCAGCCTGAACCAGCAACCTCTATAATCTCTTGGCTAGAAACTGCAGCAGTCCAAAAAGAGGGTACAATCTCGCACCAAAGATGATGTTATTTCCTGAAAGGCAATGTTTACAAATACTAGGAGCCTAACCAACAAACTTCCCGAACTCACATCCATCTTGGAAACAGAAAGGTTGGACTGGGTGGCTGTAACAGAAACATGTTTCATGGAAAACCATGGATGGGATACAGCCATTCCTGGTTACAATCTGTTCAGGAAAGATAGGCAGGGCAAAAAAAGAAGTGGGGGCATAGACATTTACATTCAGGAGGAAAAAAAAGCCACAGAAGTAAAAGGGGTAACCTGGGGACTTCGAGTCACTGTGGCTAACAGTAGACACGGGCAAGGGAAACCTCTTCAGTATCTGTGTCGTGTACAGGCCCCTAAATCAAGGAGAAAAAAGAGACAAAGACCTAATAGAGGAAATCCAGAAAATGTCTGATAAAGGTGAAGTAATACGGGTGGGGGACTTCAACCTACCAGATATTAATTGGAGCACACTAACAGCAGCAACAAGAAGAAGTAGGGACTTCTTCTTGTCACTACAAGGTGCAGTACTGTGCCAACTTGTTAAAACCCCAACAAGGGGAGATGCTATTCTCAATCTTGTCCTCACAAACTCAGAAATGATCAATGGCATTGAAGTGGGATGCCAATGGGCAACAGCAATCATAGCATGGTAAACTTTAAGGTAAACATAACACAGGACACCAGCCACTCAAAGATAAAGGTGCTAGATTTCAGAAAGGCTGACTTCCAAAAAATGATGAACAACATAAGTAACCAGTTAATGGAAACAGAGGTTGAGGAGGTGGCGGTCATGTGGAGGAGACTCAAAGAGCACAATAAAGACTGTCACAGATCAATGTGCCAGATGGATCAGCAAAGCAAAAAGAAATATAAATCCTTTATGGTTTTCCAAGGAAGTGGCTACCACAGTCAAAGAAAAAAAGAAGGTGAACCGCATATATCAGGAAACCAAAACTTGAGAAAGACTGGGAGTCGTGCAAGGAAGAAATGAGAGTCTAACAAACAAATTAGAAAGGCAAAAGCCAGACAGAGGAAAAGATAGTAGAAGGGGCAAAGAGAGGAGACAAATCATTTTTTAGATACATTATGTAATGTTGGAAGGCAAAAGGGGGAATAGTAAAGATTGCTACTGTAAAGGGAAATGCACCAAACATGACTAGGAGAAAGCCAAAAACCTCAACAAATACTTTTGCTCGATGTTTACCAAAGAGGACCCAGGGGATAGCCCAGCCATGAAAAAACACAACACCTCAGGACCAGGGGTAGACATGAGTCCTTTTACAGAAGCCAAAGTATGGGAGGTGCTAAAGAAACTAAAAGCAGACAAAGCCATGGAAACAAACGAGATGCAAGCCAGAATCCTTAAGGAAATGGGGGCAGAATTAGCAGCCATTCTGGCACTTCTATTCATGAAATCCTTGAAGAGCAATATGATACCTGAAGACTGGAAAAAGGCAATAGTGGTTCTACTTCACAAATCAGGCAGTTGCGAAGAGGCTAGTAATTATTGACCAGTGAGCTTCATGTCTATAGTAGGAAAACTAATGGAGACACTACTCAAACAGAGGATCATAACATTCTTCAAAACTAGTGGCCAATAAGACCCTAAACAGCATGGTTCACACAGGTAGATCATGGCAGACAAATCTGCTCAAGTTTTTTGGCTATGCTACAAAAATAGAGGATGACAGTGGGGCAGTAGATGTGGTCTACCTAGACTTTAGTAAGGCCTTCAACTCGGTTCCACAAAGAAGGCTGGTAAAGAAGCTTGACCACACAGAGGGTGGTCCAGAAATAGTCAGATTGGTACAAAACTGGTTATAAGGCAGAATCCAGAAGGTACAAGTTAATGGAACACAATTGATGGAAGGAAGGGTGACCAGTGGGGTGCCCTAGGGCTCAGTGCAGGGGCCTCTGATCTTCAATGTCTTTATAGCAGACATCACTGATGGACTGGAAGGGACAGTGTCTCTGTTCGCAGATGACACCAAGATATGTAACAGGGAGGACACCTCAGAAGGAGTGAGCAAGGTGGAAGCTGACCTCAAGAAACTACAAGAATGGTGCGGAGTGTGGCAGCTGAGTTTTAATGCCAAACAGTTCAAAGTCATGCACGTAGAAAAGAAAAATCCAAGAAAGAAGCATTACCTAGGAGGCGAAAGACTGGCAGCCTCAAACCAGGAACTAGGTATCATAATCTTAGATGATTTGAAGGTTAGTAAGCACTGTGAGAAGGTAACATTAAAGGCCAACAGAATGCTGCGCTGCATTGGTAGGGGAATCACAAGCAAGAGGAGAGAGGTGGTACTACCACTGTATAGATCGCTGGTCAGGCCTCACCTGGAATACGGAGTCCAATTCTGGAAGCCTCATTTTAGGAAGGACATTGACCAGGTAGAAACAGTACAGAGAAAGGTAATAAAAAATGATTCAGGGTCTGCAACATATGTCCTACGAGAAAAGACTTGGGAACTAAATGTGTACTCCCTGGAGCAGAGAAGAGAGAGAGGGGACATGATTGAAACATTCAAGTACTTAAAAGGCATTAACAAGGTACAAGCACAGGAACTTTTTCACTTCAAGAACGGCTCTAGGACCAAGGGACATGACCTCAAGCTGCAAGGAGGGAGGTTCTCTATCAACACCAGGAAGTTTTTCTTCACAGAAAGAGTGGTGGACACCTGCAACACCCTACAACAAGAGGTTGTGGGGGTCAACACTGTGGGGGGGATTCAAGAATGCATGGGATAGACACAAGGCAGCCCTGACTACAAGGGGCAACTAGAGTGTCAAAACAGGTCTAAAACATAAGGGCAGACTAGATGTATCTAGCAATCTCCTTCTGCTGTCAACTTCAATGTTTCTATATTTTCAATGGTAGCAGTCATCTGTGTGGTTTCTGACTCCTACCATTGGTGCTGTTTTTCAGTACAGCATTTTACAATGGCACTGTTGTTGAAAGCATTGTTTATACTGTGCTAATTTTGACAGCACTGCTGTACACATCGCTGTTGTAACCTAGTGCCAGGGAGGGGAGGGATAAGAGGTGCAAGGGAAGGGATCATAGGTATTTAGAAATGAATGAGATACAATGTATCTAGTAATGTGAAGGTAGATGGAGAATGGATAAGAAGGAGTCTAGTGAGCAATTATGAGCATGAAGAGGGGAGCTGGTAGAAAACAGCAGACGGAGTTGTAAAGGGTATCCAGTCTGACCAGGGAAGTAGAGGGGTGGTGCCATAGACCATGTCTGCATAGTCAAAGAACAGAAGCACTGTTTTGGTAACAAGCGCACAGCACACCAGAGGCGAACTTCTATCAAATCTTTTGCACTGGGCTCTAATGGTAGGTTCAGGAATCTTCTTCCTCTCTGTCAGTTGGATCACATTTCAATGGGCACAGTGACAAAGCATCCTCATTCACAAGATTCAGGTCAAAGACAATATTCTAGAGAGTAATTTCAGGTAGACAAAGGAGATAACCTTCAATGTCCTGAAACATTCAAATTGGCCATGGTCTGTATGTACGTTAGTGGGTTATGATGTGTTTAAATGTTAATCAGCCTCATAGAAATAGTCATGATGCAGCTTATCGATGGCCCATTTGAGAGCAAGAGATTCCAACTTCAGGCTGGACCAGTGGTGTGGAGGACTGAGGCACTGGCACTTCACCTCTTGTTACACCAGTGACCCATGTTCGGTGGTGAGTGTGGGCTCTTGGGGGCTGGCCAGGGAAAAAAAGGATTGAGCACCAGATGGCTGCTCTCCTTTCCTGGGGGAAGGACCTGTATGCTCCACCAAATGACTGCCACCCACTGGAGGCCAGGTGGTAATGAGGATCTAGGAGAGCAGTAATAGGGAGGTCTGTGGAACTCCTGGGTGTGCGCATGTCACTACTCGTGCACATCTACGTGCACACCGGAGCATGGGGAACAGGGATAATAACCAGGAAAAGCCTGTGTTCCTATCGCCATATGTGACAGCCCTTGTGGGACTCCCGGGTCCTGTTTCTGCATGGCTCTCTAGTGGCATGACAGCGGGGGCAGCAGTCGATGGGACTGGGTGACCCTTACATATGAACATATGAAATTTGCCAGCAGATAAAGGCCTAGAGGGTCTATCGAGTCTGCTCAAATGTGCAGCTAGCGCCCCTTATTCTGCAGCTGGCCCTTCCTTCCACCCTTCCCCTCCATTGACTCTCCCCCTTGCCCTGCCACAGCCCCTATTGAAGCAATCCACTGTTCTACTGGATATTACTTCTGCCGGTTATGCATTCCACCCAGCTACCACCCTGTCTGTAAAAAAGTGTCTCCTCATCTCCCTCCTGAACCTTCCTCCCTCCAGTCTTATATCATGGCCCCAGGTGTCCCTCTCCTCCCTTTCTTTGAACAGCCCATCGGTACCTGTCTTGTTTATTCCTTTCATGTACTTAAAGGTTTCAATCATGTCTCCCCTATCCCTCCTCTCCTCCAGCAAGTACATTTTCAACTCCCTCAGCCTCCTCCCATATGATGTCCCCCAGCCACTCGATCATCTTCTTCACCCTGCGCTACACCCCCTCCAGTAACTTAATGTCCCCTTCAGATACAGGCACTAGTACTGCATGCAGTACTTCAGGTGTGGTCTAACTAATTACCTATACAGTGGCAGAATCACCTCCTCCCTTCTCGGAGATATACACCTTGGAATGCAACCCAGCATTTTGCTGGCCTTTGCAGCTGCCTTCCTACTTTGTGCTGAGTTGTTCATTGACCCTGTAATGAGCACTCCCAGATCCTTCTCCTCCTCCTCCTCTGTCTGGGCTAGCTGCACTCCCCCAGCTGGGAACTCCTCCTTGGGTTCTTCACCGCAAAATGCAGCACCTTGCACTTTTTGGCATTAAACCCCAGTTGCTAGGTGTCTGACCAGGTTTTTAGCTTTGCCAGATAATCCTACAACCCCTGCCATCCAGGTCATCAACCACTGCTCCTATCTTAGTATAATCAGCAAACAGACTGATCTTGCTCTTGATGTCCAATGATATGTCTGCAATAAATATCCCAAACACTGGTCCCAGCATTGAGCCTTGTAGAACACTGCTCATCACTACCCTTGGGGATGAGAGCTCCCCACCCACCACCACCCTCTGTTGCCTTCTCTGAAGCCAGTTCCCTACCCATCTCACCAGTTTTGCACCTACCCCTGTGCCTTCTAACTTACTTCCCAGACTCCCATTTGGCACCAAGTTGAATGCCTTACTGAAGTCCAGATACAGGACATCCACTGCATGGCCCCTGTCCAATTGTCTAGTTACCCAGTCATAGAACACAGAATACAGGACCCAGTGACAGGAGCAGATGGTGGTGGGCAAGCAAAACGCTATAGAAAAAAAAAGAGATTCCAACATGTGCAGTGGGTAATTTTGCTCACTTTGTGTCAGACTTCAACTGGCAAAGATGACTGGTTTGAGATGCTCCGGAGAGTCCTGACATTGCACAAAATGGCCACCAGGCCATGTAGGCTAGTGTCTGTGTGCAGAACAGAGTTTTTGTGGACCACAGTAAGTGAGTACAGGTGAGTTAATTAAGTGGGAGATGATTTCCTTGAATGCTTCATCACTGTCAGTGGCCCACGTGGCCTTGACAGTTTCATGAACTTTGAAATAGGTTGAGGGTTCCATCCTTTTTGTCCTTGGTTCCCAGCTTCAAAGTCTTGATAGTATTATGATTTCTTTGTGTTAAATTCAGAAAAGGTCACACTACTCTGGTGTAGTGTCTGACAAACCACCTATGGTATCTGCAGAACCCAAGGAAATGTTGCAAATCTTTGAGTATCCAAGGGTGGGGCAGGGAAGTCAGGGCCTCAGCCTTAGTGAGATCCATTTGAACTCCATCCATAGGCAAAATGTGCCTTATATACTTCACATAGGTTTGGGAGGTACCCCATGACTCCTGTATGATTCCCAGTACCAGCAAGTCTTGAAAATATCATTGTACACTGTCTATATCAGGGGACACAGGATAGCTGAGGCTGCTTCCTGAATTTTTATTCATTCTGCAGCCTAAGTTCCACTTAAGTGACATACTTCACATCACACTGCCAAGTAGAGTACATTTTGGTCTGGGTGGTTATTTTCTAACTGATATGAGTTCACCATTAATATGGCAAGGGGTAGTCTATCTATTGCCTTACAGTCTTTAGCTGTACCATAATAACTGTACAATACACTTTTGCCACCATAGTTCCCCCTTTCATTATCAGAAGAGGCTCAATTACATTCTGTTCTTATTGCTACACCATACAGTGGCATGAACCCTGTGCAGCCGACCAAAAGGGTTCCAGGAGGCCGGAGCAGGCAGAAAGGTCACGGCAGCCGCAAAAATTTTGCCCACCCTCCCCTCCTGGTTGATTCCTTTATACACTTTCTCCCGCCATTTCTTAATCCACGCCACATCCCTTTCCTTCCTCCTTTAACCCATACCTAACCTCCACAATGCTACTTTGCTTCCTTTTGCTCCTGACCTCAACATCTCACCCAATCCCTTATGATATAATGTTGTGCCCAGTGTCAAGATAAATAACTCAGTTAATACGACCTGCCCACTTCTGCCATCCACAATGGCCAACCACGGATTCTTATTCACCCCGAACCACGTTTACAATGCAACTATGGGATATCCCATAAGGCCACCCTAACAATTCAGCACAGCCCTGGCACCTTACTTGTATCATGGCTTTTATTAACCCACTATGCCTGGCCATTAAATTATTATGCTATGATAAAATTGCACCTATATACCAGGACCATCACTCATCTCACAGGCACCCAGGATTAGGAGGAAGCCTCTGACCACTCACTATCCCTGCCCTTGGTGCCCTCCTCAAATTA
This sequence comes from Neoceratodus forsteri, assembly GCA_016271365.2. Lineage (NCBI taxonomy): Eukaryota > Metazoa > Chordata > Ceratodontiformes > Ceratodontidae > Neoceratodus > Neoceratodus forsteri. The sequence continues at coordinate 1,609,600,810 of CM057449.1, forward strand.
ATCTTCTACCTTCTGATCTGTTTTGGTACCATTGAAATAAATCCTGGCCCCATTGAAAGTTTATTTTCCCTGCTGATCTATCCTCTATAAATGGCCTAAGCTTCCTACACTTCAATGCCTGCAGCCTCTTAAAAAATTCTCCGTAATACAGGCCTGGGTGGCACATACCTGCCTGACTTTCTGTCATCTCTGAATCTTGGCTCAGACCTTCGACCAAGACAGTGTTTGTAAACCTTACCAACTATCAGCTCTTCAGAGCAGATCACCCTTCCAGGGGTGGTGGGGTATCATACATTAAGGACACCATCTCTGCTACCTACCTCATCAACACATCCGAACCAAAGGAATTTGAATGTTTGTCAATCAAAATATCCCTTCCTAACTTGTCTTCATTTAAATTGATTGGCTGCTATAGGCCCCCTCAGCAGGCCTCAAATTACTATCTCACCTGGGGTCAATAACCAATCTAGGTCCTGAAGATACCATCATCCTTGGTGATTTGAATTTAAACTGGCTATCTAATGCATCTGCACCATTGGTAACCTATTGTGACACCTATGGCTACACAGCTAATTAAAGACCCAACCAGGGTTAACCAAAAATTCTAGCAACAGCTCACTCCTGGATATTATGTTGGTAAACAAGCCTCACTTATATACGCATGCAGGAGTACTACCGAATGATGTAAGTGACCATTGTCCCATAGCTGGCATAAGATCTTCACTCAAACCACCAACCCTGCTGAATTTGTCCTCAAAGGTCAGAAAAGAAGTTCAACATACCAGGATACCTCATGACCTGAGTAACACAATATATTGGCAATTTCTACCTTACAACCTCAGTGGAAACAGCTCTCCAGATCTTAAGGACATTATCACTAATGCTCTCAATATTCATGCACCATTCACCAATATCAGAACTAAAGCAGGTCCTGCCCCTGGTTCACCACTGATCTTAAAACAGCCTTGCTAGCCAGAGACAAACTGTGGAAAAAGTCAAGAAAAACTAAGGATTCCAGAGACTGGCTAAATTTCAGAAAAGCAAGAAATTCATGTACAACACAAATAAGATCTGCCAAAGCTGCCTATTATAGAGCTGAATTGGATGCCTCCTATAATAACCCAACCAGGCTCTGGGAACTATAAAAGGGTATCTTGGGCCAAAACTCTACTCCTGCCTTAACCTGCAAACTGCTACTAAATAACACAGACATTACGGACAAACAAGAATCCTAAATACCTTCAATGACACTTCACCACAGCTGGACTAGCATTTGACTCTTCACCTGCAAATCTCCTGAGATCTTACTTGAACCTTCAATCCACCATGGGTCAAAGGCTACATCAACCTTCTCCTTCAACCCAATATCCTTGAAAGAAGTGGAAGATCTCCTCTCCAATTTAGATACTTCAAAAGTGCAGGTACAGACTCCCTGGACCCCTACTTCCTCAAGATTGCATCTCAAGTCTTATCTGCCCCTCACTCATCTCTTCAATCTTTCCTCACCACTGGATCCATTCCTCCACTTGGAAAACAGCTCAAGTAGTTCCTTTACTCAAATCTGGTGATCCCATGGCCCTCAATAATTACAGGCCCATTTCCATCCTATCAGTTCTATCAAGATGCTCGAAAAGTTAGTAAACTCACAATTAAGGGACTACCTGGATAACAATAACCTCCTAAATACAGCACAATCAGGATTTAGATCAAGGCATAGCACCATTTCGGCCCTAGCCAAAGTAACCAACGACTGGCAGATTGCTATGGATAAGAAGAACAGTACCTGTGCTGTGTTCCTGGATTTGAGCAAAGCATTTGACACTGTGGATCATGAATCATTAATCACCTCCCTTGGCTCACTAGGGTTGGATTCCCCTTCACTCAATTGGTTCAAGTGCTATCTATCAGATAGGTCACAACTGGTAAAAAATGGAAAATACCTATCCACCTTAAAACCACTGTTAAGAGGTGTACACGCAAGGCTCTATTCTTGGCCCCATCCTCTTGCCATCTATATTAATAATATTGATGCTAACTTCACTCAATCCAACATCCATCTGTTTGCTGATGATACTGTATTATATGTTAGCAATCCTTCATTATCTAAAGCCTGTGAACTGCTACAATCTGAATTTTCCATCCTACAACACAACCTACTGGATAAAAACTACTTCTAAATGCAAAAAACAAAAGCTATGTTCTTTACCTCAAAGAGTTGCTCTGCCACTACCCACCATCCACCACCCTACAACTAACCACCTTACTTGGAGAGAAGCTGGAATTCGTTGATAACTTCAAATACCTTGGAGTCTGGATTGATAACAAGCTTGACTATTCTGTCCATATTGAGGAGCTACTAAAGAAACTGAGACAAAGGCTTGGTTTATTTTTTAGAATAAAGCACTACCTCAACAGAGACTCCAAAAAAAGATTAATCCAGGCTTCATTCCTATCCCTCATTGACTATGCTGACTTTCTGTATGGACATTGTTCACTCCCCCTCTTAAATAAACTGGACACCCTATACCACAGGTCCATCAGATTCATTACTGACCTTCCCTTCAGCACCCATCATTGCTCCCTTTATAAGGCAGTTAACTGGACATCATTACAACACAGAAGAAATAGGAATGCTGCAATTTGGATATTCAAAGCCTTATCAGGCAAGCTACCTACCTATATCTCAGACTGTTTTACTCAAATTACTTCTAGGCCATACAACCTAAGGATCAGCAAACTTATCATTCTTAAGGTCCCCAATGTCTGCACCCAGTTTGGGAGGGCTGCTATCAGCTACTCACTAGCAATTGTTTGAATTCACTCCAAAAACCATGAAGCTAAATAACCTCCTACCCTTAATATCCTTCAAAAGATTATTCACCACCCTATTCCCAGAACTATGCAACTGCTTCCACAAGGCCTAAACCCCGGCCCTACCCCCCCTTTTTTTTCGTGTTCCTATATGCTGATAAAACTCCGCTTCCAGTCCCAAGATTCACCCTCAAAATGCCTCATAGGTCCTATAAGCTACATATTACTCCTGATGTGCCCATTGCCTTCTGTCTCACAGATTAAAAGTTTTAATGTGCCTTGTACATATGTATATTGTTATATATTAGCACTTATGTCATTGTATTACTGTTTATGTTACCCCTGTCATTTGTATTACTGTTTATGCTACCCTTGTCAATGTAATAACACTTGCACTTCTTGACCACTCAGGTCCATCTTGTAAATGAGCTATGCTCAATGATGTTCGCCTGATTAAATAAAGATTTTGATTGATTGATTGATTGAACCCATGTCTGGCAGCACTAATAATTTTAACAATACTCAGAAAGGGCTAGCATTCATGGTGCAAGTGTAGGTGCAACCACAGGGGCTGGCTAGCCCCTTGACCACGTTCCTCATAGCAAAGCACCGGGCAACTTCCAGTAGGTGATTTTTGTAGTCCTAGGTCTGCACAAGTTCTATGTTCAATCAAATTCAGTAATAAATTAAGCATTTTTGGCATTAAATGTGCTCTAGTCTCTCCTTTAAATGTGCATCGCTTTGTTGACTCTGGCTAATGCCTTTAACATCAGTCCTTCTGCATACACTTGTCTGGCAGCCTTAAGCACTTCCATCATTAGAATCTGATTGGTGGCATCCTTTTTTAGTTTGATTACATCACTAACTCCACATTTGGCACTGGAGGTAGCACAAGACCCTCTTCATCCTGGCATCATACAATGCTGACTTCTACATCATTGTCTGGAAATGTGAGGCATTGAAATTACCTGAAAACTTCCCTCACTAGTTCATGGGCTGGCAAGGCTTGTCCTCCTTGTTATGTTTATCAATGTTCACAGAGCTGCTTCAAATGCCAAAATATGTTTATTTTATTTATTTATTGAAAAGTTTCACCAGGTAGAAATACTGAGCGATTTGTTAGTTTCCAGATGTGTCCTGGGGAAAATGGAACAGGGACGCAATACAGTATAGAAATGCAAAGATAGTAGAATGGATGGCAGGTTACCAATGACAGTTTCAGAATTAGAAGTGCTTACAATAACAGATTCAAGCTTGACTCCCAAGCATAAGGAGTTTTTTTTTTCACTTTGAAAACAAGCATGGCTTTGTACATGAGGAATAGTTAATAGGGAGTAGAAATTAGGGAAAAGCAAACAATGTTAGAAGCAGATGCAGGTACAGTAGGGGAGGTGAAATTACAAAAGTTGGAAGAGAGAGTACAAAGGGAGGGGGCATGTGAGCATGTTTTACAATTATCACTGGGACATTATTGTAAAGCCCTGATTCTGGGCACATTAATACCATGGTTACCATGGGTCCTCCAACTCCCACTACTCAGTCTGGGAAATCCACATCTAACAGCAATAGTTCCAAGATAAAGGTAAGCCTTGTCACTTAGTCCTCATAGATCCAGATCTTCCAGAAATAGCAAGGGAAGATGACTCAAGTGCTGCTCATTAGAGATGTGGCGAAGTTTAACTTCACTGGTGAAGTTCTTGTGAAGTGGCAAAAATTCACACTTTGTGGAGCTTCGTGAAGTTTCCAGAGAGTTGAGAAACTTTTATTTCTCCTAAATTGCAAAGTTTTTGCCACAAATTATGGAATTTTGCACTGAAGTGTAAAATTTTACCTGCAAAATTCTGCACTTTGCAGAAAAACTTCGCACTTCGTAGTTGATACATGCTATGCAAATTGTCTAAACTTCACGAATTGCACAACATTTGTGAATTAATGCATGGAGCAAAGTTTGTCTACTTTGCCCATCTCTACTCCTCACAGAAATGGTTGAAGATTGAGGTCACTTGTGAACCATTGTAAAGCATGGTACAGACCCGGTTCCCTTCTACTCTGCCAAACACTTCAGTAGAAGGGCTGATTATGGTGTGGACCAAGACCATAGTGCCAATTAGTTATCTTGGCCATGAACTTGGCCACAGGTGACCTAGCAGCAAAAAAGAGATAGCATTTTAATCCTGGGGTTGAAGTACACTGTACCCCTGGGCCCCTCTGGCATTTTCCTGCAGTTTCTGCACCTTGTTGAACAGTTTGTCAATGACTGTATGAGAATTTCTAGAACAGTTTGTCAATGACTGTATGAGAATTTCTAGCATTTTTACAACCTTAACAGTGGTGCTAAGTCACTCAACTTTAGATAGATGTAGTTCTGCAATGGCCAGGCCGGCATGGTCAAATTCTTCAGGGGACGGCTCCCAGGGAGGTGGTCCCTGGTTATGAGGAATGCTTGAGCTCCCTCCAGTGCCACTTTTTTATCCTTTTGCTAATCAAGCACAATCTGAGTGAGTCCCTCTAAATGCTCCATGATATCAGCCATTCCAGAACCCCACAAGCTGATATGAGCATTCTTCCCATGATTACCCAGAAAGCTCTCCAATGGCCAGTCACTCCAACAAGACACTCTTTCTCTTACACTTCTCCATTTAAGTTTCTGTAAAGGGGGGGAGTTAACTAACTCTTCTCTGTAGCCACAGGTTGGTAAACAGTTCATCAGTTTAGACATCTCCTTTAAGTAGCTGTTGCAGATAGGTCTGTTCAATGTTGCCCACCTCCCACCTTCCTTTCCATTAAGCCTTCTGTACCAATTTTTCCAATTGTACTATGAAATCAGACAATTTCTCTCCCTCTTTAAGCACATTAAAGCCAGTTTCATTAGAGTCTTCACAGGTTTTTCCAAATTGCCAAACATCCATTTAAGTGTGATCATACAATCCTCAGCTTTGGCATCACTCTTTGATGCAAGATGGGCCGAAGTAGTGGCAACAGCAGGCCCCCATAAGCTTCCAGTTAACCGGCATGATTTTCAAGAGCAGAGCCCTATCATTTCATGCTTCAGCAGCATAGCCATATCACTCCACACATCAAAATCCTCTTTTCTTGTGGAGGTGAGCAGAGTTCAAGAGAAGTGGTAGTGCTTTCATTACTTAGATGATGGAAGAGTACATTTTTCAATCAGCCACCCTAAAACATCCAGCATGGCAACAACAGAGGTAGGTTTGGACCCCAACAAGTCAATGACATCCTTTGAGTCAGTCAGAGTCTTTCCTTCCTTTGTGATCTACTCCTTTATCCTGCTCTTCCAATCTGACCTGGCCTTGTGTGGGGGGGGCATCATCATGCTCCCCTGACTAACCAGAGTCTTTGGTTTCACAAGCCTTTTTACAGTAAGCATGGCTGGCAAGCTACTTGGGTTTACCTGCTAGTCACTTTCCACTAGTACATCTAACATGGTGACTCCATGTCACATGTCATCTGCAGAGTTTTCAACTCCCTAATTCCTTTTATGTTTGATTCTAGAATGCTCTTGAGTGTTGGCTTATCCATATCATACAACACATTAGGCACTAAGGAAAATAGGTTATGCCGCTTCTATTTGCACCACTTCTCTACTGCCCTAAATGCCATGTTGGTGTTCTCTCTTTTTAACACCTACAGTTCATAAGCTATAGAGGTTGGCAGGGCCCAGCTGGTAAACAGAATCAAGATTCGGTGCCTCCAAGATGTAAGGCCCTTCTTGAGGAAGTTTCCTCCCATAATTCCTCAGGAGGTGGAACATTTCTACCTTACACTGCCACTGGGTGTCAATAGAGTTAACAGTGGCTCCTCACTTCTTGTATCTCTAAAATTAGGGGGCTTCATATCTAAGCTAAACAGTATTGTGTGGTGCCTTCATGCAGAAAAAAGTAATAGCATACCAGATTATTATATACTGCAGCGCTTTGAATGCTGTGTCTACTCACCTTAAACTGTGGTCACTTCCCCCCACTAACCCTGAACATACAAACTGTAATAATCCCTATAATGGCATGCACAGTGAAACAGCAGTTAATGAAGATAAAGCAGGTTATGTACAGACAGTTGGTGAGACTCCATCTGGAGTACTGCATGCAGTTCTGGAGACCTCTTCTCTGCAGGGACATAGACAGGATGGAGGCAGTCCAGAGGAGGGCAACTAAAATGGTGTAGGTTTTGCGCAAGAAGCTATACAAAGAGAGACTAAAATATCTTAATATGTACACCCTTGAGGAAAGGAGGGAGAGGGGGACATGATATAAACTTTCAAGTACCTCAAGGGAATCAACAAAGTCCAAAAGGGTAGTACCTTTCAGAAAAAGAGATGCACAAGAACAAGGGGGCACAATATGAACATGGGGGGGTGACTCAGGGGCAATGTGAGGACGTATTTTTTCATGAAGAGGTTGGTGGATGCATGGAACAGCCTCCTGAGGAGGTTGTGGGGTCAAAAACAGTGGGGGAATTTAAAAATGCATGGGACAGACATAAGGCAATTCTAGTGGGAGGTAGGAGAAATTAGGCTGTTGGTAAAACAAGGACCTGTAGTTTATCCAGTAGGTAGGGAAATGGGCAGACTGGGTGGGCCAAGCAGTCCTTATCTGCCGTCAAAGTCTATGTTTCTATGTTTCTAAGTTACCCAGAAAAACACAGTTTTTATCACAACTGGCTGCCTCAAGAAAGGAAAATAGAGTAAGTCAGACCACAATTTCAACAGCACTGGGCCCTGCTTAGTTGATCAGTAGGCTGGATCTGACCAACCCCCAGTGTCTGAGCCACTCATTAGTTAGTCTCTACATAGGATCAACTGATTGTAACCTTGCTGTCATAGGTTGTTTACCAAATTAAAATATATGTCTCTACTGTACTGGAGCTTGCTACCCTCTCCCACCTGATATCAGGATTTCTTAAGCAGTTAGGATCTCCTGCTCAACAGTCCCTGGATACTCAGTATTGAAACATTACACATCTGTAGATGTTGCTGTTAGTTGGCTAGCATGGGTGCAGTTAAGTTTTACCTGAGCGCTTCAGGCCTGCAGGGCACTGCGTGAAGAGAATTATACAGTATATCTGGCATTATAATACTTTTTGTATTCCTTTTGGGAGAGGGATATTCTAGCACCATTGTTCAGGGTCAGGCTGCACGTGGGTGAGGTATTGAATTGTGTAACAAGTGTTGCTGCACCCAGAACTGGAGCGTTTGGAAGAGATCACCCATATTTTACAGTGATATTGTAGTGGAATACATATTTTTTTTTATTTATTGTACCTTATTCCCATTCTTTTTTTTAACTGATACTTTATTGAATTAAAAGCAAATGTTACATCAACTTAATGCATCAATTAGATAGATATTCATATTAAAAAATATTGATTGAGCACAAAGCAGTGTACACATAATAATGTCCTTCATGTTGTTTTTTTGTTCCATGGCTAGTTGGTGACTGTCAAGCAACAAACAAGTTCCATGTGGATTATTCGACTATTGCTGTCAGCTAATGAGGAAACAATGCAGGACTCTCTGTTTTGCAACCACATCATCATGACATATCCAACCAATGAACAGATGTCAAAGTTTTTCTACAATAAATTCACAATAATAACGCATAGAAACAGCTTTCATTAACATTAATGTTAAATATGTTTAATGGTGGAAGAATAAAATAAAGGAAAAAAATTTCTTAACACAATTTATTGGTCTGTGCAGTGTGCTTCTTACTAAAGTTTTAAATGTTATATTATTCCATTTAGGTATGTGACCCGATAAGCATGTGGGCAGGAAATGGGGTGTGCGAGAGTGGGACAAAGATGAGAAGAAAGAAGTGGAGGCACCTTCCTGTGGTGTCTGCCCAAACTATGTTGTTAAACTGCTCCAGAACCTGGAGTTTCCACATTCTCTCCACCCCCCAGAAAGCTATGCAGATTAAGGTGGACAGTGGCTGTAATTCTTTCCAGTTCCAGTTCAGTCACCCTTCCCATCCAAAGGGCTATTGTCAGAGGGTCTGCAGAGAGCCATCTCAGGGTGATGCACGTAAGTGCAGTGACTCTGAGAATATGATAGAGTTGTCTATGTTGTTTGGGCAGGTTAATATGTGTTCTGTCATGGATTCCAAGAATATAATTAGAGTAAATAAAAGAGAGAGACGCACTAAAGAGAAATTGCATCTTAGCATGTATCTGCTGCCAAAAAGATTTCAGTTTGGGGAAGTCCCAGAAAATGTGAAAATGAGACCCTATCATCCCACATTTACATTTACCACATTTACTTACCTGGTTACCAAAAGAATAAAATAAAATAAAATTTACGCCAACACTGTGCGCTGTATGCAGCATCAAAGTGTTGAGTGATAACAGGTGTTCTGAAGAACCTCACTGCCACTCTCCAGTGGAACTCCCCCCAGGTTGGCAAAGCTGTTATTTTTCCATCCTTGTCGTAGGGCCTGAAGTCAGTCTGAGTCCGTAATGATCGAGTTGGACTCTTGTTCCCATCTCAAGCAGATTTGATTTGTATACTCTATAGTTTGGGTACTTAGTAAATTGTACAACTGGGAGATAGGGTGCATTTTCACATTCAGTGTCACCCAGCAATAAAAAAGGTGCTCTAGATCAGTTAAGGGTCTTTGCAGTTTGTTGAACGTTGTTTATTTGTTGGATAAAGTGCCTAACCTGAAGAAAGTGAAAGTGATCCTCTCGTCTCAATCTATGTTTCTGTTGTAAATAGTTGAATGTGGTACACACACCCTGATGGATGAAGTGGGTAAACTTGGTAAGGCCTCTTATCTCCCAGTACTTATAGCCATTCTCACAACTGAGGTGGGGTAAAGGATTCATGGTGCCTTATGAGGGCTAGTGGACTAATGCTTTCAGGGACCCTCAAACACTGACAAAGCTGGAGTAAAGATCTGAGAATATGTCTAGTCCATGGGTTTATCACCTTACTGATTAAGTGTGAGGAGATGGAAGCAGTGGGCAGAGCCCAGATAAGAAATGCGGGTAGTTGCTCCTTCTTCATTGAGCATCATCCAGTGTCCTGCCTTTGTTTTAGCGAGGAGTATATCCAAGGGCCTTGTGCCACCAGATAGTATTTATATAGATCTGGGAGGCCTAGACTGCCTGACTCCTTAGGTGTGCAAAGGAGGCCTCGGGATAGTCTTGGCCTCTTCTCCTTCCAAAGAAATTTGGAAATGGTGGAGTTTAAAATCTGTCCAGAAAGAAGGGGGAAATGAAATGGGGAGCATGTGAAATAAAAATAATAGCCTTGGGAGAACATTAATTTTAATGGTATGTACTCTCCCATAGAATATGAAGGGGAGGAGCTTTCACCTGGCAAGGTCCTGTTTAAAGGTCTCTAGTAATTTCTGATAGTTGTTTGAGGAAAGCTTAGTGACATCAACAGAAATCTTAATTCCCAGTTACCTGAAAGTGTTATTGGGGGCCCAAGCAAAAGGAAATTGTGCTCTGAACTCAGGAGGGGGACTCCCTCTAAGGATCATGGCCTCTGATTTGGTCAGGTTAATTTTATATCCCACTAAGGTGTGAAAATGTTCTAGGGTATCTAATAAAGGGCGAAGGGAGGTCATCGGGTCACCCAGAAAAAGAAGGGTGTCATCGGCGTATAAAGCAATCATGTTCTTGCTGTCCCACCTTTACCCCTTAGATGTCTGGATGCAGTCTAATTTGAATCACCAGAGGGTCAAGGGAGAAGGCGAAGAGTAGGGGGTACAATGGACAGCCATGACGGGTTCCCCTACCTAATAGAAATCTGGTTCAGGTACACCCGGTTACCTTGACTTCTGGATTTGAGTAGATGGCCTTAACAGCCTGGATAAACTTCCTTCCCAGATCAAATGTATCTAAGGTTGCTAATAGGAAATTCCAATCTACCATATCAAATGCCTTTTTGACATTGACACTGATAGCTAATTGAAAAGTTCTATTTCCCTTTTGGGCCAAGATTATATTGAGAAAACATCTAATGCTATCTTTTAGAAGTCTACCTTTAATAAATCCTGTTTGATTATGGTGTATTGAGTCCGGGATAACTGTTTGTAGTCTGTTTGCTAGGATACCCATGAATATTTTCAGGTCCATATTCAACAGGGATATGGGGCAGTAGGACTCACACTCCAGTGGGTCCTTTCCAGGTTTCAATATGGTAGAGATTTGGGCATGATTCCATGAAGGTGGGATGTCATGGCCTTGTTGAAAGACTGAGTTAACTGCTTTAAGTAACAGGGGAAGTAGGTCTTCTTGAAAGATTTTTTAAAATTCTGCCAGACAGCCATCTGGGCCCGGTGCTTTGGTAGACTTTAAATACTGGACCTCTGTTTTAAGCTCTTGTAAAGTAGTAGGCTCTCCTACAGTATCCACCTGGGAGTGCTCAGAGAGGAAAGGGGAACTGAGGCCAGATGGTGGTGTATATTTTTGGCACGTGATGGGCCTTATTCTGGGCTATATAGCTGTTTATAAAAATCAGCTAAGCATTGAGAGATTTCTGTCTATGATGTCAGGACATTGTCTCCTTGGGTTTGCATTAGTTTATGAACTGCTATCTTTGCTGCCTCTTTATGGAGCTGAGCTGCTAACAGTTTGCCTGCCAGATTACTGTGCTCATAGAACTTTTGCCTGGCATATCTCAGCATACCCTCTGTTTTATAATTCAACATCTGAGCTAGGTCCTGTTGGGCTTTGTCTATTTTTTTGTTATACTTCCTTTAATTGAAGAGATTTATGCTGACTTTCCAATTCAAGGATTTCTCTCACCGATGTTCACTGTTTTTCTAATTGATCCCTATTTACTTTTGTTGCATAAGTGATTATTTTTCCACCAAGATACACGTTAAGTGTGTTCCAGTATATTGTGGGTAGAGCGTCTGCTGGTGGGTTAAATTGCTGAAACATTTTAATATCCTCTCTGATAAGGGACTTAAACTCTTCCTGGTTAAGCAGACTGAGATTTAAACACCAGGTAGGGTTCCTGCATGGTGTATCCAGGATCACTTTCATTGTAACTAGGGCATGGTCAGAGAGGCCAATGCTGCCTATTTGAACAGCCTCCACTGCCCACACCCAGCTAGTAGGGACCAAGAGAAGATCTATTCTAGAGTAAGTGTTATAGGTGCCTCCATGTATCTAGAAGACCATATTTATATAGTAGGCAATTTAGTGTATTAGAAGCCCTAGATCTCCTCCCATGATGGACACCTGATTAGTCTAATTGTGAAATCTAGATTTAGTAGTTGCCGTATTGCTCCTTGCAAGGATAGATCCAGAAGCAAATGATTTGGTACCTTTTAATGGACCAACATAGATGTAACAACAAGAACAAAGTGCTCTAGCTTTCAGACCAACCAGTCCTTCTTCAGAAGCTCATGGCAGTTGTTTAGAAAATACAATACTTATAACAGCTAGATAATGCATTATCTAGCTGTTATAATATTGCATTCTAAACAACTGCCATAACTGAAAGAACTTAATCCAAAACTAGAGCACTTGTTATTGATGATCATCGTAGTCGATTAAAATATCAAATCATTTGCTTCTGGAACTAGTCTAATTGTGGGAACAATGTGGTGTTAAAGTCGTCCCCAACTATCACCAATACAGAGATGTCTGTACCCATCTTTAACAATGTTTTAACCAAACAGGGAGCACGGAGCCACTCCTCATTAGGAGCATAGAGATTCAGTATCATACAGGTCTGTGCACCCATCTCTCCCCTGATAAAAATTTATCAACCCTCCGGATCAAACCGAACTTCTAAAACTTTAAAAGGTAGATTTTTCCTGATTGAAATTGTTACACCTCTCTTATGGGGTTGTTTGTGACAGTGAGAGGCATAAATCTCCCCCACCCAGAATCTCCTTAATTTAGCATGTTCTGACAGTGTTAAGGGGGTCTCTTGCAGGAGAGCCACATCTGTCTTTAGATCTCACAATTCCCTTAAGAGCCTGGCCTGTTTTATTGGGCTAGTAAGTCCCTTAACATTATAAGTTATAACTCAGATCTCAGCCATTGGGAATGAATTTTAACAGTATGTTTATTCTGGTCTGATAGGTTCGAAGTCTCACTGCACCACACCAAATCCAACATTTAGTATAGACAGAGTATGTGACAAACACCAACTGAACAAGAACCATAATAAGAACCATGAGTAATTAATGTATCTATATGCACTAATGTAAAACCAATAACTGTACATTTTTCTTCATTTTTGATATTTTAAAACTAGTAAAACCTATAACACTTCAAGGTGATCCCCCTCTAAAATACCCTATATCAGAAAGTTAAAAGGAGCAATTGAGGGTATAGGGTTATCTTTGTAAGATAAACCTATCCCCCATTCTTGAGGGCTTGTAACCAGCTCCACCATGCCCTTGTTCTTGCAAGCTGTAACCTCATCCTGATTCTGGTGTTTCTTGGCCTACCCCCTAGAGAAGGTTCACATATCTTGCTGCCTGAGGGACAGATGAAGCTATTACGAGATTCTTGTGATCATGTGGGGTCCAAAGGACACAAGGGGCATTTGTGCAAAACATTTACAGCCCTGGAGTAATTTCTGGGTTTTGGTCTCACACTCTGTTGTCATGATGTTGGTGCGTGTATGTCCAATAATGGACATGCACATACCCATGCATCTACTGTACTTCCTCCTATCCTGTTCAGACATGCTCTAGGCTATTCATGCCCCTGATGCTACAGCATTGACATGTATTGTGTCAGTTGCTTTTGGCCTGCCCAAAGGGGTTAGTCAAACCATGGCTGTACAAACTCCCTCTCCCCAGGGATGGAAAGTATTGACATTGGAAGCAACTCCCTTCTATCTGTAGATTTCAGCAATCCGATCATGCAGTGCAAACCTGAGCCACTCATGTGGTTGCATGATGTGCTAGTTATGGCCCATTTGGCAGCTCCATTGTGAGTCTTTTCAACTCAGCTATTGAAGTGTGTGCTAAGACCAGAGACTACAGAGTCCCATGAGGAATTTGTTTGCTACTGTCTGTGGACAATACCCTGCAGCATGTGTTGTGCTCTGCTTGCAGTGCATTCACATAAGGCATCATTTGTGGAGAAAATAATTTGTCAAACTGAGTATAGATCTGCTTGGGAGGTCGAACACAGAGGGTGGTAGACAAACAGGAGTTTTTGAAGGTGAGAAAAGTGACTAGTGGGGTTCCTCATGGGTTAGTACTTGTACTGGTCCTCTTCAATATTTTCATCAGCGATATCAGTGAAGGTATCAAGGGTAAGATTTGCCTCTTTGTAGGGGATACAACGATATGTGCAAGGGTAGACATGGAAGAAGGGAAAATAGAGCTAAAGGAGAATCTGGGCAGGTTGGAAAGCTAATCCATGATTTGGCAGCTGAAATTTAAAGATACAAAATGTAGGGCAATGCATACCAGGAGAAGGAACCCAACAGTGCTTGATAGCACTATAGAAGAATTGTATTTAGGGGTGTTGATATCAGTGACCCTTAAAGCATCTGCACACTGCAACAGGGCAATTACTAAAGCAAACAAAATGTTGGGTTGCATGTGGAGGGGGATAAGCAGTAGAGGGCGAGAGGTGCTCCTGCCACTTTACAGGTCACTACCGCAGCCACACCTAAAATAATTTGCATGGCATTGGAGCCCATACCTGAGGAAGGACAGCAAGAAGATGGAGGCAGTACAGCACAGGACGACTAAGATGATCAGTGTCCATGGGGATAAGACATATGATGAGGGGTTCCACCCTGAAGAAAAGGAGGGGAAGGGATGACATTACTGAGACATGACACAAAGGAACTATTCTTGCCTTCAAACATGGTGATGAGAGGAAGATTCAAAAAGGACATCCTTCAGCAGGGTGGATAAGTGAAACAAGCTATGTAAAGAAGTGGATCAGCAGATTTGAGCAAGATGGGACAGGCTGATGGGTTTAGTTAGAAAAAGTAGGAACAGTAGGAAAGATTATGATTGTAGCAAGGGCAAGCAAAATAGTTAGGTAGAGTGTCCAGACTGGATAAGCCAAGAGCTTTTTTCTGTTGTTAATGTCAATGCATCTGTGTAGCTATGAAAAAAGTGTGGTACTTCATGAGTGCCTTACTTACAAATATGGCACCATTTACTGTTGGTAACCATTTGAGGGCCCATATCGAAGAGAACATCACCAAGTGGAGGAAGAAGTCTTAAGAGAAGGTGGCCAGACAGTGGATGACGTATGGTGGCTGTTTTGGGAACTGGATGCCATGGTGAAGGAGAAGAACATGCTCCATAGAAACATGCTTTACTTACCTCACCCTCTGATCGAATATGTAAAAGGGATTTTTCTATCGCAAACCCTCCATATTCCCCGAGCCCACACCCCCTTCTTCTTAGCTCCTCCTCCTGGAAAGATCAGCTTGTTTAACCTTTCACAGTCATGTTTGAACCCATTTACAGTTTCAGCTCCTCAAAGTCTGCTGGTAATCTGTTCCACAGCTCCACCACCCTCTTGGTGAAGAAGAACTTCCTCACACCTTTCTAGAAGTTTCCACCATGTAGCCTCCACTCATGTCCTCTCATGACTGCACTACTGTTGCTATTGAATACTGTTATTGTTGAATATACTCAATGTTTTTGGTGTCAGATGTGGCTGAAAATGGGACTTGCTAACCAGTACACCATCTGGTTAAATGGCAATAATTATCTTAAATTATGGCCACGATTTGTGTTCCTGTTCTAGGTGTCACATTCAAAGTCAATCTTCTCTAAGAAGTTCTTAGGAGGGAGTTTACATTATCTTGTTTTTATTTTCTGCATGTTGTATATATTTATTCATGTATTTATTGAATTATGGTGACCAGGTAAGCCCACTGAGATCAGATGTCCCTTTTTCAGGGGCAACCTGGACTTAGTTACATACATAGGATGACATAGGTATAAAGTATTTAACATAGTTACAGGCAGTATATGACATATGTATAAAATATCATACAAGAATATGAAAACATATATAGACATTTTAGATTAGTTACATGACATAGCACAGAACCACATTCTGAGAATGCTCATTCTAAGACTATGAGTATTTACATACAAGTCATAGGATTTAACAAAAACAGTTACAGGGGACTGTAGTCCAAAAGAGAGATTTTAGTCTCTTTTTAAACTGTGCTAGGTCAGGACCATTGAGGGCAGTGAGTTCCACAGGTATGGGGCGGAGAAGCAGAATGACCGTCTTCTTCCTTCATACTGAAGTTTGAGGACATCCAGTAGTGGAAGGGCTGTGGTTCTGAGAGGTCTGGTAAACTGTTTGCATTGTATAATGCAAGACAGACTGGGTGGGAAGGGGGATTGCAAGAGCATGAAAGCAAGGCAGTACAGGGGGTAATGTAGCCTAGTTTCAAAAGATGGCCAACCCAGGGTTGCTAACAATGTGCAATGGTGTGTTCTAGGGTGTACACCTCTTGCAAAGTGTCCAATCCTGTGGTATTGAGATTTAAGCCTAATGTAGGTGGCTTTCCAGACAGACTGCAATCCGGGGGAACCATAGAATAAGAGGGGGAGGAGGAGGGTGCTGTTGGCAATGGTGCATCAAACCTCATTAGTCAGGTAGGGAGCAAGTCTGTAGAGTAGCCTAAGTTTTAGGTTTAGGGTTTTTGTTAGTGCATCCACATGAGGGTCAAATGTCATGGTTTGGTCTAGGACCATGCCTAAGTATTTAAGGTCCTCGACCACCTCCGGGTTGTCTCTGGAGCAAGTAGTAAGTTTAAGGAAATGCTGCCTATCTGTGCCGAGGATTTTGTGACTGAACAACATGGCTTTTGTATTTTTGGCATTGAGGAGGAGTTTGTTGGCCAGAAACCAATATTCTAGTGAACTGAAGTCATGCTCTAGTTGAGTATTGTGCATATAACTTTATTGAATCTGAATAACCATTAGCATGTAGTCATTTTAAGGGCTAATTTAAATATTTGAATATTTTAGATCATTAGAAGAAAATAGTTCCTCATTTCACCAACAGCTCTGTGTGTGTTTTCATTATATGGAGAATGATCACCAATTGTGCTTCATCTCTTATTCCCTACAGCTTTCTTCCTTTTCAGATTCAGTAGGTATGCTAAAACAGATGGCAGGGAGGACACAATGACATTGTTTGAAGCAAAGCAAAGCAAGAAGCCTGTGCCAGATAACTGTTTAGGATTATTCTGTATAATCACCTTGCAGCAAAGAAAATGAACAAAGGCCTGCAAAACATCATTATTTTCCTTTTTTCTGTTCAAGTGCCAAGAGTTATATCGTGTGATTATCCACGTTATTAAACTCTCCTACATCTTTGTTTCTGAAACTCTCATTTCCAAGGATGCCTCCACTCTTGGTCACCCCCCTTCCACCAAAAAAAACAAAATTTATCTATTCATACCAATCTCCAGGTCCTTATATGTAGCACATGTCAGTAGTTTAGAACAATTGTCACAGGCTGCAGCAGAGTTGTGGCACTGCTTCAAGCCAACGTACCTGACCTTCGGTCCTCAATCATCAGTAGATATTTTTATATTGTTTCCAGTGTGGGACCATAACTTTTAGTGATCCTGTTTTGATAATAACACAGAATTACAAGACTGCATGTCAAAGACTGAGCAGCTTCCCCATCTCCAGAATGTGGAAAGCTTACTGCTTTGCCTCTGAGGTGTGCAATCCTTTTATGAGTAACTTTTGAACTTTTAATCATGCATTTCTCAAGGTTTGAGCAGCCCTGACACTCTAATAACGCATATAGGCATGTCCAGGCATTGAGTCACTTTCTATTAATCTAGCCTGGGTGGGGGGTCATGGGACATGAAATGCAGCCAAGGACCCCATAACCCTAGGGGGTCATGAGGCATGAGGTGCAGCGGAAGTACTCCAAGGGTTAGATCAGCAACAACAACCCAATCCCTTATTATCCTTTTTCTTTCTTATTCTTTTGTTTTGGTAACTGGGTTCAGCGGTGCCTGACAGGATGTTATGCAGAATACTGCAGAATTCTACAGAGGTAGTGCTGACAACTTCTGTGTCATTTAATCAATTTTTCCATGCAGGAATCTATGGGACTGCATTGCATCCTGTCAGGTTCCACTATACCATAATGTTACTACAAAATCCAAATGTTTGCATTTTCTAAAAAAAAATTATTTACTAGTTAAAATTCTAACTGAATTATTCTATCACAATGTCTAGATACAGTATATCATAGAAACTCCCCATTCAGTTCATAAGAGTTTCCAGACAGTATTTTTTTTTAAAGTAACTAATTCAGAATGTTGTCAGCCAATCAGAAATCCCAATTTTTGGCTATTGTTTTATAATGATATTTAACACATATTTTAATTAAATTAATATCAGGAATTTGCACACAGCATAACTCTGTTGTGCTGGTGCAGTTCTCATTCCTGGTATTCAGCCCTGTCTGGGGGAGGGGGGGACGCACCAGAGCATTGTATTTGTGCAGTGTGCATTACCTGATATAGTGGAACCTGACAGGATGCAATGCAGTCCCATAGATTCCTGCATGGAGGTTACTACTTTTCAGGACCATAAAATCCTTAACACACTATCAGTTGATTATGTCTGGAGAAGTGTCATCTGGCCATGGGTGTAATCGTGTCTCCCCTTCTGATGTTGCTCTTATGCTCTGAAATGTACATTTTATAAGGATCTCCCCATTTTTTCCTAAGCAGAACAAACTACATGTGCATTTAAGAGCACCAATTACATTTTCTTATGAACAGGTTATAAACTGCATGATTTTAACCTCTTTTCCATTATAGGTATTATACATCTTTCTTGTTTTAACATTGTTTGTACAATGACTACAATGGCCCCAATATTCAGAACTGTGCCTGGCAATGGGCCATGTGGTGGCGCAGCACAACTGAGTTGTGCTGGTGCAATCCAGAGATATATTTAAATGAGATGAGCCATGGTGCATCTCCTTTGAATATATCAGGTAATGCACACTTCATTGCCTCTTACATGGTCAGCCTTTTCCAGTGCTTGGTCAAGTGTCCTTTTTGCATATCTTTTCTCTTTAAATCATGCCAGTTTCTGTTCTTGATTGCTTCTGATTTCACCATCTGCAGACCAATTTCTCTTAATCCTCAAATGGAATGCCTCCAATGAAATCTTTCTGATGTAAGCTCTTTGAATGCAATGTTGTGTTCTTGAGATTTCTTTCCTGTGTGATGACAGTGATGCTTATCACACTGAGATTATGTCTCTCCACAACACAAGATGATTTTATTTTTTACAGGTACGTAAAGGATGTTTTTAGGTGCTGGAGGAAGAGGATGGGGTGCAAGAGGGGTTGGTAGGGGGAATGCACTCACT
The DNA here is from genome assembly GCA_016271365.2 of Neoceratodus forsteri. Lineage (NCBI taxonomy): Eukaryota > Metazoa > Chordata > Ceratodontiformes > Ceratodontidae > Neoceratodus > Neoceratodus forsteri. The sequence continues at coordinate 1,609,619,964 of CM057449.1, forward strand.
GATGGTGCTAAGTTGGGTGGAGGGAACAGGGGAGTTTAGTTTTGATGTGCAAGTAATGGGAAGTATTATACTACTATAATAACTGGTTAACATTTTCTTCCATAGGAAAACCCAATTATAATTCGCTGTTATAACCCACGGGTTATAACAGTGGACACACGCCGGGTTTCCCTCTCTCCATGCATCCACTGGCAGCAGTCTTCCCACCCTTGAGTAAACTGGACAACAGCAGCTGTACTTTCCCACTTCTCATATGCGGACTGCAGTCAGCTACTTTGAAGGCAAGAGCCTTGGAAAATCATTTTTCCCTAGCTTTCTTACTATAGTTACTTGATGAAATCACTAAAAAAAATATAAGTTTATCCCAGTGCATCAGCCCAATGATGAAACAGGTCACAGACCACACTTCGACCTAACAGCAATGTAATTTTATTTTGTCGAATTGCTGTGGTGAAAATAAGCTCCCCAGCAATTATATAAAATAAAACATGGGGTTGTGTGTTTAACTCGAGTTTTTACATACACTCCTCTGTGTTAGTTTCTTAAATAAACCCCTCGTGCTTCGCTCTCAGGGTTTATGCAGAATCCAACACCTTGGGGTGTGTGTAAAAACCCATTACACACACGACCCCATGCATTATTCTATATATAACAATTGATTATTATTATGGGGTGGCAGTGAACTTCACCAGGAGGGAGGGAAAGGGTGGTTGCACAGTAGGGGGATAGTTTAGGGTGGTAGATTTATTTGCAAAGCTCAGGGTGTGGGGAAGGTGTGGATACTAGTAAACAAAGTGGCTAAGAGAACAGGCTGTCTTAAAAAAATGGTTAAAGACACTTTTGAAACACTTTGGGCTTGATTATCAAAGCCCTGAGGATGTCACAAGCCCCTAGTCCTCCAATTGTTTGGCATATGGGCTTGAGGCATTCCCCAGGCCATAGATCAGGATTTTCAATCTTGATCACCAAATTATGCAAGTTAGACCAGCTTTTTCCTGGTCTCTAACTTGCACAATTTAGGGGACTCTTTTTATATGGCTAATGCCAAATCTTTGGTGCAAGCTGCCATAAAAAGAGGAAGCTGTCACAACTGCACCTAATGTATTAAAATCAGGGGCCATTGTGTCAAAGGAGTTTGGTGCAGATGCACCAAATAATGAGTGTGATGAAGGGCTTATGCAAGCCCTGTGTCACCTTTGAAAATCGAGCCCTTTATGTAGTTCTACATGGGTGACGCGTCACTTTGTCAGAACAAAAACTATGGTAAGAGGTACTTTGCTGGCACTTTGTGTATTTTCACTAGGTAGGTTTGGCACTTTATCAGGCAAAGAACTACAAGAAGTGTTTCATGAAATCAGGAAACATCACAAAGTTCAGGCAAAGTTAAGTTTTCCTGCCTTCACTCATCTCTACTTTAGTTTGTCATGTTACACTTGCAATGGGGTGTTTGCTGTGGTTGTGGTGGGGACTTGGCGGAGGGAGTAATGTTCCCAAAATAAGATATAGTACAAAATGTCATGTAATACAATACAAACAATAGTAATGTTTTGTATTCTATTCTATACACATCAACATCAGTTTATTTGTTAAATATAATATAGAGAATAATATATGGGGTGATGTGTTTAACGAGATTTTACACACACCCGAGTTGTGGGATGCTACATAAACCCCGGGGGCGAAGCCCAGGGGTTTATAAAGCATCCACAATGAGGTAATATAAATCAAGTTTACAACAGCACATATTTTATTTTTTATAATTGCAGGAGTGCGCTTTTTCGCCTCAGCAATTATAAAAAATTAAATTACCTAACAGATTAGTGTTCAGGAAGCTATGGACCAGTCTTGATTTTGCGCAGTCCACAGTCTTCCTAATTATAGGATTGTGGTTGTTGTTGAAAAAAGGAAGAGGATATTTCATTTTAAAAAAAATGTGTAGACACTTACAATTTTAGTTTTCATATAAACTTACCACCGAGCGGCGGCTGCAGTGTCCTTCCGGGCTTTGAGAGGCAGGGGCAGTCTGACATGGACTCGGCTGTGGTGTCAGAGTGACGGGAAAATACTTGTTTCCATTTTTAAGTGGTTTACTGCAGGAAAATAGTTTTTATTTTTTTTTATGAGAAGTTCATTTCCCCGAATAGGAGGGACCAAGAAGTGTGATGCGCAATGGAATTCCATCACTGAACGTGAACATCGGAGAACAGCGACTGAGGGATGGCTGTTCCAAGGAAACCTGGCGCGTGTTTGCCATTATAACCAGCCGAGCTGGTTATAATGGCAAATTATAACTGGGTTTCCCTATGGGAAAAAGCGCTCGACGGTAATTATAATATCCATTACAGTCTAGTTGCATGCCTATCCTTAATAATCACAATTAGCAATGCCTTTTCCAAATCTCTGTTGTGTCACCTGCACTGTGATGGTGTTATAATCTCAGAAAACTCTATTATCCCACTGATCTTTTTCTACTTAGTTCTGGGCTTGGTCTTTCTCTGTATGTGCATAGCCATTCCTTGCCTTAACATCTCTGTTGGGTTCAAATCTGGATATCTATTTTGGGAGCAGAAAACACAAATTGGGAGACAAAAACTAGGACATGTCAGGTAAATGCACTGCAACTATAGTGGTAACAAAATACACTGTCAGATATTTCCTGAAATTTCTGTGATATCGGTATAGAAATTATTTGCCTGTCTGCAGTATCACCAAAGGGCCACCAAAGAGAATCTCTTTAGAAATATTGTAAAATGTCTGGAAATATCTGACCACATCTGTTGCTGCAACTGTAACCTTCTTTCTATTTCAATACAAATATTTATAAAACACTGCATCCTGGTGGAGTTTTGATCCAGTTATTCTGCTGCTCAGCAATAAACTGTGATGAGGCAGTGTAATGTGATCATAACTTTGATACAGGTGGTGGAGACTGAAAAACACCATATAGGCAAATATTACAACAGCCTTCCTTATAATCCTCTCTCTAAAGGAGAGATCATCCATGGTTCCTGTGGTACAAGATTGTTTATGACATTAGCTCTCTTTTTGCTTTACACATATAATACTGTACAGTAGTAAAGTACATTTACCATGGAAAATACAAGCCAGGCCACAACCCCACTTTGAAATTGTTCACCAGACATCATTGCTGATCAAAACATAGCTTCTACAATGATCAAGCAACTCCAGCCTACATATTAACATACAGTATGTGATGGAGAGTCATTCAAGCTATAAAGCTTGTATCTTTAACTTTTTGTTAGCCTAATAAGCGTAATACCTTTACCTAGCAGAAAAATTCCCTTTTTGTTTCTCTCCTGTTCCCCAGACATGACTCTTCAGAGGGTAATTAGGTCACAGTTTCATCAAACCCCCCTCCCTTCTTCTGATTAGCCATGGAAGCAAATTGTTCCACTCAAACTATCATTTCATTTATAGAAATTACATCATGAAACATCTTTGCTGTCCCTTGACTGCTGCAGTTACATTGCCTTGTTCACACGTTGTATCATCAGGCAATGTCTGTGATCAAAAAATTCATCAGGCCATGAATGCAACCATCTATAGCAAGAAACCAGAGACACTTTTCAGAACCGTAGTAAATTTATCGTGCTCTTCCATGTGATCAGTCCATACACTGGCACATTTTGCTCACACACTGAAGTTATAAAAAATGTGACCACATGCAATGTGCACAACAAATCTATAGCTTACTGTAACTGACTGTATACTCATCATCTTCATGCATTATGTGATACAATGCAGCGTCATATTCTAAACTACAAGAAAACAAAAGTCATGTTCTTCTCACACCCGCTGAACTCCCAGAAGGGGGCTCTGCTCCCAAATTCCAACTGCCAATTGGACCCCATTGAGCAAGTGGATACCTTTAAATATCTGGGCATCACCCTAGACCTGTCCCTTAACTTCCACCAGCACATCCATCATCTGTCCTCTGCCCTTAATGTCCAACTCGGTATTCTCTATCACTTCAAACACTGCCTTACTCCTGAAGCTCTTTGGCTCGCTGTCTCCTCCGCTGTCCCCTCTCTCCTTGACTATGGTATTCTTATATATGGAGCTGCAAACACCTCAGCGCTAGGCAGACTCCGTCTCTCCTTGAACAAAGCATGCCATCTCATCCTCAGCTGTGATTGGCTCATCCATACTTGCTCTCTATATAACTCCACCAACTCTTTGAACCTCAATAACAGAATCTGGTTCCACACATGCCTTATGGCCAAAACGATTGCCTGGTACTCTTCCTCTCTGGTCTCACCACTATAATCCAACCAGCTCCAACTCTCAGAAACACCCATAGCTCTGGCAAGCAGCTCCTATCTGTCCCCAGGTGCTGAACCTCACAATTCCAAAGGTCCTTTAGCTATAGGGCCCCCTCCTGGATGAATAGCCTGCCCTGCACCCTCACTAATGAATACAGAATTGGCCCCTTCAAAAATTTTCTCAGAGCCCATCTCCAGTCCTTTCACCCCTGTGACTGTCTCTAAGCCCCCGTCCCCTCCCTCCCCTGACAAGGGCCTCTGGCCAGCTTCCCTCCTCCCTCCCACACCCTTATTTATAGCCCCTGCCAGAGTTGCCTGTTCAATTCTAATCCAGAGCTTATATACTAAGCTACTTAACCTATCCTAATACGCCTTAGGATCTGACTGTTAGCCTTTATTATTGTACTCTCTGTAAAATGCCTGTCTGACTCCTGCTCCTGAATTTGTGATCACTGTAATAATGTTCTACTTCTTGTGACTTGGAGCCTGTGTAAATGAGTCTCGGACTCAAAAGTATTTTCTGAATCTGCAATAAATAAAAAATAAATAAAATATAAGCTCTGTTTGCAATGTAAACAAAGAATACAGATTTAAATAGAAACAGAGAAACAGAATTTGTTGGCAGAAAAGGACCACTTGTCCCACCCAGTCTGCCCATTTTTTTTCCCCTGCTTATTATGTCCCAGCAGTCCCTACCATGTCTTTGGCAGCCTCCCCTGCCCATTTTATTCACCTGTATTCCCCTATGTCTATTCCATGCATGTTTGAAACTTCCCACAGTTTTTCCCCACTACTTCTTGTGGCAGGCTGTTCTAGACATCCATCACTCTTTCAGTGAAGTAGAATTTCTTCACATCACTCTTACTTAGTGTTGTTGCATGCCTTCTTGTTCTGCTGAATGTTTTCATTTGAAACACTCTCCACCTATACCTTTTTCACTTCTGTGAGGTACCCGTAGGTCTCTATCATGTGCCCTGTGTCCCTCCTTTTATCTAGGATGTACATATTGAGACCCATCAGTCTCTCATTGTTCGGTTTCTCAAGCAACCCATGTATCATTTTAGGTCATCTCCTCTGGACTGCCTCTACCCTGTCCCTGTCTTTTCTGAGATGTGGTCTTGACAACTGTACACAATATTCAAGGTGTGGTCTCATTAATGATCACTACAATGGAAATATCACTTCCCCCCTCCTGCTTGTAATATTTCTCCCTTTGCACCCCAGCATTCCACTAGTCCTGCCCATTACCTTGTCATATTGCCCTGTGGCTTTGAGGTCATCAGATATTATAACCACTAGTTTCCTTTCCTTTTTTTTTTTTTGAAACTGATAGTACTTCCCTCCAATTTATACTCAACTCCTGGGTTTCTGTGCCTCAGGTGCACGATTTCATACATTGGACATTGAACCCCAGCTGCCATACCCTTGACCACTCATCAACTCTTCTAAGTTCCCTTCTCATTTTATCCACACTCTCCTGAGTATACACACTGTTGCAGATTTTGGTGTTGTCTGCAAAAAGTAATACCTTTCCTTTCAGCTCTTCTGTGATGTTATGAAGATGTTGAACAGGACTGATCCCAATATTGAACTCTAAGGCACTCTGTTGGTCACTCTTCTCTTATTAGAGTGAGTGCCATACACCACCACCCTCTGCCGCCAATCCATTAACCATTTTTTTATCTTAGTTGAAATCTTGGTTCTCACTCCTAGACTATCCAACTTCTTTATCAGTCTCCTACGTGGTACAGTGTTTGAAGCTTAGGGGAAGTCCAAATAGGCCACATCAACTGCCTTTCCCTGACCTATTTCCCTTATTACCCTGTCAAGGATTTGTCTGACATCCTACTTGGTTAATATGTCATACACTTAATAGCGTATGACAAAACCCTGAAACAGAAACAGCGCCATATAGGACAGCAAGAGGGTGCAATAACGTGAATAGGTCTGGTCGTGGTACTGCACCCTCTCATTGCCCCAGGCAGAGGATAAAACCTCTGCTGGGATGGGAACCCACTGAGCAGCTGCTGTGGCTTACAGGATGAGCCACTGGCAACAAGGGAGGCAGGCAGTGCGTTTGGGACCAGGTTCGATTCCTGGTCCCAGAGGCATGGAATTTTTCATTTTTTCACACTTTGTGATATTTACTTTTACCCCCGAGTTAGTTATTTTAGTTGGAGGGGTTTGGGAGTGCAGCACCCCATAAGGTGGTGTGAGGGGGCAGAGCCCCTTTGCAAAAACAAGACTTATGCTGCATGCAATATATTGTGCTGTAATGGCAGTGCTGTATATTGCTGCAGCATAATGTCTTGCAACATTATGACACCTTGCTATCAGACATGATCTCCCCCTTATGAAAACATGATGTCTTTGGTTTTGAAGTCCTCTGAATTCAAGATATTTCTTCAGCCTTTCTATTAACATTATTCCACTGAATTCCACACCACTGATCTGAGACTGATTGGTCTATAGTTATTAGCCTCCTTCCTGCTACTGCATTAATGGAGCAGAACTACATCAGCTCTCCTCCAGTTTCTTGGAACCTCTCCTGTCTTCCAGTGATATGTTGAATAAGGATTCTAGTGGTGCAGCAAGTTCTTCCCTGAGTTCTCTTATCACCCTTGTATTTACCTCACCTGGTCCAATTGCCTTGTCCTCTTTCAGGTTTGCAAATCCCTTCAAGATGCTTCTTTCTGTAAATTGACTTGGGCTTACCTCTACCATTTCTGTGTTCTTAATGCTTCTTGTTGGTTTGTCCATCTTCCTGTCCACTGTCGGCAGCAAAGAGAAATATCTGTTCAGGATGTCAGCTTTTTCCTGATCATTCTCTGTGTAGTCACCATCCACCAACTTCCTTATACTCACTATCCCTACCCTTAACTAATACCAAATTACAATGATTTAAATATCAAATCACATAGCAACTGGAAGCATACAGTTGTTCAAACACCTAGCTGAGTAACATTTTTAAAAATGCCCATAGTTTGTAATCCTGATACCAGTGCTGTCAAGAAATGTGTAGATGTTACTCACACTGGTAAAAGCATTACATTTTCTTGGTTTTGGCAGGTTCATCTTGGAATTTATCTTCTTCACCATTTTGTTTACTAAAAGGTATAGTACTGTACAATCAATTTGTGAAAATCTACCAATGTAGTAATGAGGTAAGGTAAGAGGAGACATGATAACAGTGTTTTGAACAATCAATGGAGATATGGAAATGATGGTATGCTTAAAGTTCAGTAGCAGAGATATAGCCCCAAATACTAGAAGTCATCAAAGGCAACTAAAGGGGAACAAAAATGACAATGTAGCAATAAGGTAAAGTAACAGACTTAAGAGTGTTTTGATCAATGAATGGAGATATAGAAATGATAGAGTGCTTAACAGTATGTACCAGAGTTACAGTCCCAAATACTAGAAGTTTTCAAAGGCAACTAAAGGAGGATGTATCTAAAACAAATATGAGACATCAAAACTTCACTCATAAAGTTGTTTCTTTGTGGAGCAGCTGCCTAAAATAGTGGTAAATACTGGAACAGTTGATTTATTTCAGAAAAGGCTAAATATCTATTAGTAAAAAGGGTATAACCACTGTTAGTTGTGGGCAGGCTTGTAGAGTCATTATTGGCCTTCTTCCATCTGTAAATTCCTATATTCCAGTGTTCCTAAGTACAGAAAACATAATCTCTGTCACTCTTCTCCGGCAAATGCTAAACACAGAGGTCAGCCCATAAATGAGGAGGGATGACAGCATATTGCAATATTGAGTAGTGAATTGCAAAACGTAAAGAATAAAACCCCTCTCAAAGCATATTGCACCCCTTATCTTAAATAGGCATCATTTGCACCTACATTATTTCTGACCTACTCCTAATACCTTTTGAAAATCCAATAGAAGCTGGAAAACAAACAGGGATGATTGATGGGTACGAAAAGGTATACTAGGAGTGAATGAGCTAAGCCACTGTTGTCTGTCCTTTATACCTTCACCCCCTGTTATAGCTTTACTTGCTTGTGTGCATGATATGTTTGCATGTGTGGACATGCCTGGACACATTTCCATCCAATGTGTGTGTGTGTGTGTGTGTGTGTGTGTGTGTGTGTGTGCATGTGTGTGTGCGTGTGCGTGTGCATGTGTGTGTGTGTGCATGTGCGTGTGTTTGTTTGTGGGCACGCTCATATGGGAATTCAAGCTATGTGTGTGCACATCTATTTTCATTTTCTACAAGTGTCTCTGTCTGTCTCCTTTCCCCACATTCCTCACATTTCAGCCTTTTTATCAAGCCGTTAGTTATGCCTCTCTTGAGGACCCTTCAGCTCTTTTAGTCCTACTATTAGTTTTCATATGCATCATCACCTTTTTGTTTTCCAGCTTCTATTACTAGCTTGCCTATTGTCACTTCTTCTCCTAGATCCTCCACCTATTTTCCTTCCTCCCATATATATTCCTTATTTCCCCTTACTTCTCTACTAACTTTGCTTTTTTTCCCTTTTAGATAATGCCTGAAGAAGACCTATGGTCGAAATATAAATTCTAACATTATTTTCTGTTTTCAGTGGGCATTTAAAAATACCATTCTGTTTTGTTATATTATATAAAATCATTGCAAAACAACAGCATTTATGCACCAGTAAGGGGTCATCATAACCCCACAAAGTAGGGAAATGTGGCATTAGAGTTTCAATCCCTAATGCTACACTATCCCAAGCAGTACAATCACAAAACCACACAAGTGACTGCAGACAGCCATCATCAGGTAGTAAAGACACTATACAATTGCTTTCAGATGACACAAATGCAGTAACACTTTGTGCATTTTCATCTGTGACATGCACACTGCAGAAAAATATACACTCACTTATGGCTGCAGATATAAACCCTTCATTATTAAAATCACAACACCACAACTGTCTACAAAAGCACATGCCCCTGCAAACACAAACACAATCCATGATGTTCATGTTACAACAGTACTTCTGTCTGCAGAAACACTGACCTCTGTGGTGCTAGTTGTTCTGCAGCCACAGCTACAGATGCACAGTAGGCAAACACACTGAATTGTTGTTGCACTTCAGCAGCCACTGATAGATACCATGATACCCAAATTACACCATTACTTCTGTCTGTAGAAGTGCAGGCTCCTGTGGAGTCAGTGTTATTGCAGCCACCCATGCACACTACAAGACATATTACCCACTTCTGCAGTCACAGCTAGACAGCCATGATAACCAAATTGCAGCTTATTTCTGCCTGCTGAATTGCTGGCCTCTGTGGGGCCAGCACTTATGAAACCACAGGCACTCATGCACACTATAAGACATACACACTGATTTCTGGCTGCATAAGCACAGGCTCCTGTGGGGTTCCCCTCCATCCTGACCAAGGCTTTCACTAAAAATGGTCCACGGGTACCCAATCCTGCTGGACATTGCAGACATCATAAAGGCAGACACTGGGGTGCCCAACTACATGCCAGCTAGCATCAACCACCTGTATTAGAGGTGGATCTAGGTGCACACCCCCTGAGCTGCTATATGCAAAGGCCCCTCTCCACTTCACCTGCCCCCACCCCACACAGCTAATAACACTGGGATGTCCAGACCCAGTGCCATTGAAGAGTCTGCCAACATAGAGGTGTCCCCTCACCAGTGTTAGTAAGATCCCCCCCGGAAAAAAGAAAAATGTCCCTTGCAGAACTTGTTTTTTTTGTATAAACCTGAAAAGAAGAAAATGGTTCCTTGTCAATCTCTATCCCACAACTCTCCACCCAAACCACCCAACCACCCATTCAGAACCCATAACCACACCCCAAACCATCACACACCTACAGACTATCCAGTGCCATAATGTACTATCTGTGATGGAAGACATCCTTCTCTTGCAACCAGCTACAAAATGAGGTAACAAGGTAAGTGCCATCAATGTATTTTCATGTGTTCTGAACTTTTAGTCATAACTTTGTCATTTTTAAATATTTTTGTACCAAATGTTCAACATGGCATTATTGGGTCTCCACCTCATAAACAAGGAAAGTAAATGTTTTTCAAAATGTGTCCTGATAGGTGATTTCATAGTCACTCCATAAAATCATATTTTGGGCAGGATTTAAAAATGTTCACATACCAGTTTCATAAGTGAGATCCTAAAAAGACTATGTTGAAACTTTGTTGAAAAAATATGTAATAAAATGGAAAAGTTAGGAATGAACATTGCAATTTTTTAATGTTCACTCATAATGTTGGTAATTTTCAATATTGTGGCACAAACATGTTCAGCATAGCCATTTTTTACACCACCTCTTGAACATGACAGGTGTTGTTTTTCAAATCATGCCCAAAATGTGTATTTGCACTTGTGGCATGAAATAACATTTCAGACAGTATTTTATAACTAAGAGATGTCATTTTCAGATGGGGGCTCGTAAAAGCACTATGTTTAAAATGTTTGAGTCAAAATGTGAAAAGAAATGAAGTGACAGTGTGTGCTGGGTCAGCCATTGTCCCAGCGGGTAGAAAATTGTGATCCCATGCCATTAAGTAGAGTTCTGGGGTGAGCTCAGCAAACCAATTGCATAGGCTGAGGCTGGTGTTTGGTGCTGCCATGTGGCACCACTATCAGCTTGGGGAGAGACAGTGTGGTGTTGGTTGCATGGGCATCAAGTAACCATATTGTGACCAAATCTCTTGTTTTGGCATACTTCGCAGAGGGCCTTGTGCCTCTAGATCCATAGCTTCACAGATGCATAGGGCCCAGAGGGCCCTGCATTTCTGCAGCCAGATGACCTCTTGGTCCTCAGCAGATACATATGCAGCTACATAGACACTTAGGGCTGTTCTGCTCACAAATTCATTGTATTACTAGCTACATGGAAGTGTAGGACTTGGAGAGCCTTGTACTTCCACAGGCAGATGAATGCTTCCCTTATCTCAGGGACCAACAGGCTCCGCATGTCTGCATCTGTTTACATATGACCCAAAGGGATCTGCATGAATGCAAATACAATTCCACTCTCTCAAAATAAAAAAAGGAAATTCATTACAAATTGCTGTGTTAATGAACCAGTTAGTTTTGATCACAGAAGTAGGGAAATGTGGCATTAGGGTTTTCAACCCTAACACCTCAGACCCCAATCAACAAATAGACAGGACAACAAACACAACCACAGACAGCCATCTTCAGATAAGACAAACAACATCCAACTGTTTCCAGATATCACAAATGCAGTAGCACTGATGTACTACCTTTGTGGATTTATATCTTTGATGGCAAAAGCACAGATATCATGGGTCTTGCAGTTCTTCAGCCAGAAGTGTGTGTATGTCCTACATAAGTATCTGTGGCTACAGAAGTGCTGCACAAAGGGATAAGTACATCTCACTGTGGATCCAGGTGTGCAGGGCAATCTGGGCCCCGGACAACAGAGCACTGTGTGTGTCTGCAGAACTGTGGGGCTATTCGGGACCTGTGCCAAGGAAAAAGTCCAGCTGGCTTATGCTTTCATCATTCATGATTTTAAAAATTCATATTTCCAACAGAGAAAAGGCAATATCTACCCATTCAACATACCAAAGATTTTTCCTATAAGACTAATATGTGGACCACACAAACCAAAAAACAACCCCACCTAACTGTCCTGCTAAATGTCCTGTTTTCTTTGAGCAGAAAGTTGTGTTTTTTTTTTTGCTTTTGTATCACTGATATAGAAAAGCTAATTTCTTTACCTCACAAAAGCATTTTAAGGTGAAACCATAATAAAATTAAAGCACTTGTCTTTCAGTACCCATGAATTTTAAAAATTCATATTTCAAGCCAAAAAAGAGAATATCGGACATCAAAATTACCAAGGGCTCGATTCTCAAAATGGGCTTAGATCAGTGCAAGATCAGTGCAAGCTGCAATAAACAGCCAATGTGCCAATTGTGCCAATGCCCTGTGCACCAGTGCCCTGCACCCAATTCTCTATAGGGAAGGGTCCCAGTGGCAAAGTCCCACAGCTTGTGGCAACCCTGGCCATGTGCCAAACAGGTGCCACATCAATAGGGTATGCCACAAGTTGTGAGGTGGCTGTGTGCCACTGTAGCACATCCCTGCTGGTGAGCACCCCCCAGCCCCGATCCCCTAATCAGTATCTGTAAAGCCCACCCCCCTCCCTGATCCCCCATGACATTATTAATGTCAATGATTAATATATCTTAGTGGTCTAGTGGCCCTCCTTCCCTCCCCAATCCCTGATGTCACTATTAATGTAAATTATTAATATATCCTAGTAGTCTAGTGGTCCTCCCTCCCCAATCCCCAATGTCACTATTAATGTAAAATATTAATATGTCCTGATGGTCTAGTGGCCCTCCCACCCTGATCCCCAATCCCCCATTATGCAATATTACCACAGTCAATGGTGGTATAGTGGACCCCACTCCAGCAGGCAATGTTCCATTATTATGCTCCCCCCAATCCCCAAACTGAGTCAACGACTGGCACAGCCTACCACTTACCACCATGGTCAGCTGCTGACTGAGCACTCAGTGAGCACTATACTGTATTCAGTGAAGCACTCATTGAGAACTCAGCTGGCAGCTGGTCATGGTGGTGAGTGGTGGGCAGTGTGTTTGGGAATTGGGGGGAATGAGGATTAGAACACTGCCTGCTGGGGTGGAGGGGTGGGGGTCCACTATATGACCAATGACCAGGGTAATAATTGTATAATGGGGGATCAGAAACTGGTGAGGAAGGGCCACTAAACCACCAGGATATGTTAATACTTTTCATTAATAGTAACACTGGGAATTGGGGAGGGAGGACAACTAGACCACCGGGAAATATTAATAATTTACATTAATAGTGACATCGGGGACTGGGGAGGAAGGGCCACTAGACCACCAGGATATATTCATGCTTTACATTAATGATGACTTTGGGGATCAGGAAGGGGAGGGCCACTAGACCACCAGGAAATAGTAATAATTTACATTTATTGTGACATTGGGGATTGGTGAGGGGGTGGGGTTTACATATACTGATAGGGAATTGGGGCTTGAGAGAGGGGACCTACACACATTTGTGCACAGTGCCAAACTCTCCCAGAGGTATATTTCTAAGTACCCTTAGACCAGTCCTACTTAGAAATTCTCCCTCTTTGTGAGTTTTGAGAATACAACATTAGGGGATGTGGCAGCCTGCATCTTCTGTATGCCCCCTTGTGTCATGCCACAGTCCATGGTCACAGCAAAACCCATTTGGGGCAGACAGCCTGTGATTGATGCAGGCTGCCTTTGAAATTGCTCCTGGCAGATCGGTTGGTGCAATGGGAAGTTTTCACCTTTCACTGTGTCACAAGCCCTTTGCACTGCGCTAGGAGCATTGAGAATCGAGCACCAAGGGTTCTTCTGTTAAGGCTAACATTTGGACAACAGATACTACAAACAACCCCTTCACCTACATTTTCTGTTTTCAGAGAGCAACAATTTGAGTGGTTTTATGCTGTTGTTTTGCTAACTCACATAAAAAGCTAATTTTGAACTAACTTACTGAAATTAACTGAATTGTTTATATGAAACTGAAACAGTGCTAAAGTATGTTTCCATTATGCTGTCGTGACTTGTGATTTTTCTTCAGCTCGGTGGTGCAGAAAACTTAGGTACTGTGGAATGCCTTATCTCACACCATGCTGGTGACTCAAGTTTGGAAGCATGTTCAGGTTGTGAAAGGCTGGTAGTGGAGAGGGCTGTGAGGCAGATTGAGCAGTTGGCAAGCAGCTCTCCTCTCCTGGAGATGGGTGGTTAACCTTCTTGGCTCTTGGCTGCCTCTAGGAGGAGGAGGAGGCCTGTTGGTAGTACTGATGCTATGGGAGGGCCAGATGAATGTCTGGGTGGGTGGAAGGAGGCCATGGTTTCAGAGAGCATGTATGACTCCATGCACATTCACTTCTGTGCCACATTACAGCTCCAGGATTGAGGGAGAAAACAGAAAGAAAACTGGATGGGAACTGGGCTTCATGAAGCCCTACCCAAGGTGTCACAGCCTGCCATCCATACCACTTCATTGGTTAAGTGAAGGGGCTTCTGGATGAGAGTCACCAGTAGGGAAGACAGCCATCCCCAGGACCTGCTGTGGGAGTAAATCAATGGGGGAATACCCCTTAGACAGTGAGAGGTAACAAGCAGGCCAATGGCACCTGGGGCAGGGCTGAAAACTACCCAGCCACCCAAGGAGGATAAAAACCTTTATTAAACAAAAAAGTAAAGCATAAGCATTATCCACTAACTGTCGTTTCACACTTTTATGTTGAACATTCAAATTACATATGACCACTCAACTTAATTGTTTAGTTTTTTGTGCACAGAGATTTTACCGTTACTTAGCTAAATATTTTATAGAATGAAATCTTTTTACCATTCAAATGCATTACAACATGCTTTTGTGAATATAGTTATCCAAAAAAACTACTGAGCATATGCAGAAAATGAAAACTGCACGCATAAGGAACACAAAAATGGGAAAGGAATGCACCTTGGCTCTAGCTCCATTCCTGCCAAATTTCAGGAAAAAAGTAAAATGGAGGCCGAGTTATAAAGGTGAAAATATTAAAGTTTATTAAAAACTGGTTTCTAGACCTTAATATAAGGTGATACCATGCCTTTATAATATGATAATCTGCACAATATATATATAGATATAAACTGCAAAAAAAATGTGTTACTGCTCTAGTTAGAGTTAAAGCCACAAAGGTAGGGAAATGTGGAATTAGGGTAACCAAACCTAACTCCCCACCTCCACCCTTGAGAAGGCAGTATAGCACAGTGGTCTAAGGCTCTGAGCTGCAAACCTGGTGACCTGGGTTTGAATCCCACAGCCCCCACTTGCATACTGTGTGACACTGAGCAAGTCACTTCACTTCCTTGTGCTTCCAGGTCACACTTGTAAACAAGCTTTCAGCTTAATGTGCCACTCCTGGTTAAAAAAAAAAACCCGCACACTCCAACAGACATTGGTGTGTGTGCTTTGGAGTTATCATCCCTAACACTCACCCCATTCTCCTATACTGTACCCATGTCAGCTTATTTACTAATTAAATGGGGTGAGTGTTAGGACTGATAACCATCCAAAGGCAAACCTTTGGCATAGACCTCTTCATCACTGAAATATTTAGGGAAAAAGTCCATACTGTCTAGGCCGTAGGTAAAAGCAAAAATTCCCATGTTAAGTATAGGGGACAAAAGTGGGGTTTTGTCACTTTTGTGACCCTCCACATCTCAAAAACTGTACAAGATGTCTTCATGAAGGACTTCCGGTGTGAGCAGCAATCAGTATGGATGGCTGACTTTAGAGCTCCGCTGAGAACCCACTTTAAACCCTGTCTCTACAGCACTTACTGACATTGAATTTTCACTTAGTTTATCAGAGAGACCTTTAGATTTCATAGATTAAACAAAGAAAAATCCAGTTGTTTCCTTACCTTCAGATGCAGTTTCTTCCCTTATTGCATTGCCATCAGGATCCTCTGAGGACCTAATGGTGACTGCTTCTCCAGAAGCTCTCTCCTCCTCTAATGCTATTCTTCATGAACTTAAAGAATTCAGGACTGAGACCCATGCACAATTCCGAGAATTAAAAAGTGGGGTCCAGTCCTTAGAGGATAAAGTTACTGGTTTGGAGCAACATGCCAGTGATACAGATCAACAAGTTAACCAGCTGGATCATCTGTTTGCTAAACTTATCCAGCATGTTCAGATATGCCAGGATAAAATGGATGATTTGGAGAATCGCTCAAAGCAAAATAATATTCAGTTGTGTGGGCTTCCTGAAGGCATGGAAGGCAATGGTCCTATGACTGACTTTCTGTAGGAGTTACTACTCACTGTGTTAAATGTTAAAGACCTATGCCCTCTTTCACTAAAGCAAGACCACCTGGCATTAACAGAATGGCCAGCAAACCCAGCAGCTTGCCCCAGATCTATCATTATGCGTTTTTACTATTACGCTGTTAAACAGGCGATCTTGCAAAGAACCTGGAGGAAGGGTACAATTACTTACAAGTGGTACAGATTGTATTTTTCCCAAGACTACTCACCCTTCCTTCAGAGAAGACACAGGGCTTTTGCTCCATTATTTCCAGTTCTGAAGAAGCATAACATTAAATTTACTACGCACCACCTGGCTGGACTAAAAATATTTTTTTTCAGATGGTACCAAGATATTTGAGGACCCAGAAGCAGCCTGTGCCGAATTAAAGAGTCGTGTTTTGATTATATCAGATAATTTAATGGTTGTTCAAGATAATCAGGACAAAAGTTCTCTGCAGCTGGACACCTGGTCAAAAGTCTCCCCTGATGGGAAGACGTGTTGCAAGAACCAGTCCCCGCAGGAGATCTGAGAACATCTTAAATCTTTTTGTAGCCAATCTCTGGATTGATGTCTCCACTGTCCATTGGACTTCATATTAAGAATGTTTTTTCTCACTTGCAGCTATCCATCAATTTGATTAGATGGATTTGTAATGTGTTCTAATTATTAGTTTGTAATCTTTCCAGAATGGTAGGAGTGGGACTACACTATTTTGTTCTTTACATTTGGCTGATGTGAAGGGGGGACTACAATTTGTTAATGAGGATTGAGCTGAACTCTGTCTATTGAGGCAGGGGGATTGCTGGGGATATTCTTTTTTATTGAAAGAATGGTACCATCCTTGTGGGGATGTGGGGTAATTTTTTATTTGAAGGGAATGGGAGTTTGGATGAAGGATAGTGGGTGGCTGTTCATTTTCTTGAGGTGACTTGGACTGTGTTTTCCTTTTTTTCACTTTATTCTTTGGCATTGCTTTTGTGGGGAGATTGTTTTCTTTATTTTCTTTATGGTTCAAGCTTTTAACAGCTCAGCTTTGGGTCAATTTTATCAGTTTCTGTAGAGTATGGCACGTTAGCAAAATAAGCTTTGTTTAGTTTAAGATGGCAGTTAGTGTGCATGCCGAGGAAATTTGTGGAAGCCCCTAGAAGGTTTGATGGATTTTCTGATGAGACAGTATTCAGACACCATCGTGGAAGCTGTTTATAGTGATTTTTCTTTCTGTTCTGTACATATACTTTCCTTTTTCCCCCTACCAAGATGGTATAACATATTTTTCTTTTACAGTTTTTAAGCACATTGGCTATTCCTTATTTCATGAGGGGAAAATATTTTTTTATATATATACGTTAGCTATGTGGATTTATAGAACATCTTATGTTCTGCTTTGTCCTGTCTCCCCCTTTTGGCTCCTTTGTTTTAGGTGGCGATCATTTACCTCATTACTGTCTTATCTTGAATTAGTAGATTTTAGGCCTGAGCCCCACGTAATCTGCTTCCGTATATCTGTTAGTTTTTGCTGTGATGCTTTCTTATTTATTTATTTTTTGTTATTTATTTGTTCTATCTCCCATCCCTGTACTTAGTTTGTGACTTTGGATAATTCTTTTTTGATTTCGAGGTAATAGCTTGGGTATCTTTTATTGTGGTGTCATAGCTCATTAACCTTTTATTATTTAATTTTTTTCATGCCTAATTTTCTCTGGTTTTTTTTTTTGCTTTATTTTTCTCTTATGTTTGTTTGTGAGATCATTTTTGGTATATCTTTGGGAGCTGGGGTTTGATTGTGTCATCCATTGTTATGGTGAGCCTTTCAACTGGCAGCTAAGCATTTGGCCAATGCTGTTATAGGTTAGGTGACAAGGTGCTGGGGTATTGGTGATGTCTGTAATTTAAGCATTCTATTAGCCTACCTTTAATATGATCAGAACCTTCTTTTTAGATAGATGTAAATTATACTACTTGGTGCAAACAGGTTTTGGTAGAGTCCAGAAAGCTGTTCTGTTGCCTATATGATACTAGAACATACAAAGGATCCCATGAGTTTGTCCATTTAATTTTTCTTCCTCATGTTTTGTTGATGTACAATACATTGGTTATATGCAATGTGAGGGGTGCTTTGAATTGTGTTGTGGCCTTGTTGAAACTACATCTGTTTTTAAACAAAATATACCCATAATACTAATGGGACATGCTTCTATATCAGTTTTTTTTAATATGTCCTCCCTTAGCACTTTGACATAGTTCTCAATTGGTTATTTTAAATAAAAGTTTTGCCCCTGCTGTGGGTTCCCTTTTTATGTCCCACCCCTTTTTTTGTTTCTCGTTTTTGGTTGCCCTTGCATTTGCCCCAATAGATATATGTATTGATTTCTTTTTTTCTTAAGTGGGGTTCTGCAGAATTCTTTCTTGACTTGCCAGTTATCAATGTCTTTGTCATTTTTTTCACTTGGGTCTTTTTTGACCCTGGGTATATCTGGTTTGTCCATACATTTCCCACTTCAAAGTGAAACTCCACTTCGGCACTGCCCAGGAGCCCAATTGTTTTTTGGGCTGCCATGAGTGGAAGTCACATTTTTATTTTGTCAGTTTATTGCTTTTTTTTTACAGGCATTTATTATTATCTGCTTCATCCCTGTTGGTAGAAGCAATTTGTTTCAGTGGTTATATATGTTTTTTTTTTGGACCACATAGTTCTATACTTTTTCTTGGAAGGCAAGTTTTCCTTTGGCTTTATTCCACATGGATCTATGGATCCCATTACTGCAGTTTCCACTTGAAAAATCTAATTCCCATTCAGTTTTCAGCATTTCTTTACAGTTTAGATATTGTATACCCATATGGCATGGGCATATTTCATTTTGATGCTTTGTATTATTAGGAGTTCTTTTTCTGTATCAGAGGGCCATTCTATTATACCACATTGTGTCTTTTTAAGGCCACTGACTTCTTATAAGCTCATAGTCATATTTATTATTATTGATCAACCAAGATGTAACAAAACATTGAAGTTATTACAATCAGTAAAATATTTGGATTTAAACACAAACACATTAAAAGTGAAGACAATAACATGCAATTAAATTACAATAAAAAAATTTAATCTGTGCACCATATAAAAAGGCGTCCTCTTAGAACAAGGAATTATTCAGAGTGATTTTCTTCTTGTTTGTTAATTTTCCTTTTAATTAGTGATGCAAAAAAATGCAATGATCTGTTCTGCATCCTTTATTGTAAAGGGGTGCAGAAGAATGACTAATACATCTTAATTGGTATTATTATAACTTTCCAAAATGTCTTTAAAGTATTTCAGGAAGATATCCAAATATAGAGGGCATAAAATAACCAGATGTAGTGATGATTCTTGTATAGTTTGATTGCACTGACACATTAAAACTTTGGGTATTATATCTTTGCCAAATTTTTTGTTAAAATATGAATATTTGGAGTTAATTAGGCCAAATATTGCCCATGTCAAGATTTTCCTTTTAGATGGTACCAAAGGGAACAATAAATTATTTTCCAGGCCATGGTCAAGTTTTCCCCTTCCCCTCCCCAATCTGCTCCAGCCATATTTCACTCTTCCCTCACCACCCCACTTGCTTCAGTCTGATATCCAGTATGCCCTCTAGCTCTGCCTCCCCCAGATATCCTCCTGCACTTTCCTCTGCTACCCCATGCCACTACCCTCTCTTTCCCCAATTAAACTCTTTCACCCCACCCCCACAATTTTACTCCCCATATATCTTTCCTTCCCATCTACCCCTATCCTCACACCCCTCCTTCACCCCTTCTCCTCGTCACCTTACCCCACACCCCACTCCCTTCCCACGCTCCTCTCCTTTCCATCACCCCTCACCTCTTGACTACATTTCAGTACCCCCTTCTTTTCCTGCCCTCATCCCCATGACAATAGGCATGGCAGCTCCTCAGCCCTGCAATAGTAGTTCCACTGCCAGTGGCTCCAAACCTTTCTTACAATCCTTTCATGCTATTAAACCTTCTCAACTTTCTCCTCTCAATCCCTACCCCAAAACAATACTGTTACCACTACTACCACCTACAAACTGTCTGCAATCCTAATGCAAACTCTGTTTGCATATTACTGTTCTTGTATCTGCAGTCCAAAACATTGGTCGTACTAATTTGCTAGCCATGTTTAAACTGATATAATGTACCTTTTGTATCTACAATGCCTGCCTTCTGTTCGATGTACTCCATAATCTTTATATCTATTCTGACTTGTCTTGTTGAATTTTTAATTGATGTAGAGCCTTTGTAAATGAGCTTTTAGCTCAAAGGTTGTAATCCAAGACTATAATAAATAAAATAAATAACAATTACAATTAAACCAGGGTGCACATTTTTGGGCCCTGATAAGTTCCATACCCCTATCTTGTGACTTAAGGAATAATTTTCCACAATGAGTTTTTTGTATTATAGAGAGATAGTAATCTTTTTCTGATAGTCTGCCCATTTATGCATGGGGTTAATCAAATTAAGAATTTTGTATATATTTGATAATCATTTAGATTTTAGGCCCATTTTGAACCATTTTATTTGCTCCTGCAGGCATAACATAGGAAGGGTATCATAATTATTATTTACAATTTTCAGCCAGTAGGATAGGCATGTATACTGGTTAACTGCATATATTGGTATCCTCCCGGGTTCTGCCCTAACCATTGTGGAGGCTGTGGACAGAGGGACCATAAGTAAAGATTTATAGAAATAAAGAAGGGGGGATTCAAGATTAGTTTTTTGATCGGAAATTATTACTTCTTCACCATAAGTCAATAATGGGTTAATTTTTGCTTCAGCTGCTATTACAGCAGCTGTTATGTCGAGACCTCCAATTTTAAAGAGAAATTTTAATAAAGCTTTATCATTTACTTTTGATTTTCTAATTTGAGAGTTATGATATTATTAACTGTATTAGATCCCTGGTCAGTTCAGTTCATCAGAACATTTTGCTCTATATATTTAGCGGGTTTTCATTTTGCCCTTTATCTGTTTTTGGTCAGGGTCAATGCAGGTACAAGTTATGTACTGTAACTGTTTTTTTTTTTCAGGTGGGGGGGATTTGAAGAACTCCAGGGTGTAACTGTTTTTTATTTGGGTGGTTTATATATTATTCTGTTATTCCTTTTTCACTTTTTTATTGTTTTTCCTGCTGCCACAACCTAATCGTATTCTTTCATATAATGTAAATGGTATACACAATCCGATCAAACATAACTGTCTACTTCAGTTTTTAAATTCCACCAAACAGATTTGATTTGTTTACAAGAGACACATTTATCTATTGGGGAACATCAAAAATTTGGTATATCTGGTTATGACCATGTGTTTTTCTCAATTCTTAGGTCAGGTCATTGGAGAGAGGTTCTACTTCTTTGTCAGAGAGGACTCTCTTTACACAGGTTTTATGTGATAAAGGTGACTCAGTTTTGTCATTGAACAATAAGGGTGAACACATTTCTGCCCTTAACAAAGAGTCTGAGCAACATTCCACTGACTGTTACATAGAGCGATGGTCGCTAACTCCCTAACACAGGTCAAGAAAAATAAAATGTTTTACGTGGTGGGCAAGCTCCCTGCACCCACCAGTGCATATATTCTCAACTCCAGGGGGAGCAGACTTAGAGGCAAGTCAAAAAACAAAAGAGACAAAAAAAAATCTATCCCGTAGGCAGATCCGAACCTGGGTCTACCAGCTCAAGCAGTGATGGCTCTGTCTAGCCACTAAACCAAATGGCCAGCTTGGCAGGGCTTGGCCAAACAAATGCTTATATCATGTTACAGTGAGTGAAGCTCACTGCTTCACTTGCTGCAACCTACTCATCAGTATTTTTTGTCACTTGCTGTCAATATGAGCAGTATTACTCAGTCGCTCATATTGAGTCACTCAATAATAGTCTCTCATATCACATGATACCTTTGCACCTCAACTTACAGTTTGTGAATCTGTGGGTTGATACATCATTGTCACAGGGTCGATTGAAGGACATCCTGTCACTCTGGTAAATACTTATTTCCCACCAAGTTCATCACATCTGGTTTTTGTTAAATTGTTTGCTGCACTTTTGGATTATATCCACAGTTAGGTATTTTGAGGGAGATACCTCAGTTTGCCCTTGGCACCAGAGTGGGATTCATCAAGTCCAAAAGCTTTCTACCAGTCTGTGGCCTCTAAGTATTTTGTAAAATAAGTGCAAACCTTAGGCCTAATTGATTTGTGGAGACTTAATCATCCAGAAACAAGGGAATTCACCCATTATTCTCCCCGTCATGGCTCATTTGCCAGACTTGACTATTTTTTTACAACAACTGGAGCATGTTGATATGTTTACTGAGGTGCAGCACAGTGCTATGCACCTTTCAGAGCATGCTCCAGTCTTGGCTTCCTTTGTCCTAAGAAGGGAAACTGGACAGTCTTTCTGTTGTTTACAGCCTGGCCTTCTATGTGACCCGATATGCCTGGATAAACTTTAGTCTCAAATTTCCCAGTTTCTTCTTGAAAATAATGTGAAGGGCATCTTGCCTATTATTTTATGGGACACTTTGAAGGCTGTTCTTTGTGGCACAATTTTCACTCATGCCAGTGCTCAGCATAGGGAAAGAGAAAAGAGATTAACGGAATTATGCTCTCTTATTCGATCCTACCTGTTTCACTGGCAGCAGGGTGATCATGCAGTTAAACCTTTACTCTTGGAAGTGTGTGCCAAGATTCAAAAATGTTTAGACCAGAAAGTAGAACTAGCTTTGTTTTACTTAAGGCAATGAACATTTGAAGAAGGACCTCGAGGAGCATGTCAGTTGAGTCATCCTTTGCATGCCTTTTGCATAACTGCAATGGTGGTTCACCTCCATTATCCAGTGGCAGAGGCATTTGCACATCATAGTGCTGAGATTGCTTCCATTTTTAGATCATATTATTCCACTCTGTATAAATCAGAATCCTCTCCCCCATGTATTCACAAGTTTATTTCTTTCTAGCTCAGGCTACATTGCCAAAATTGACACAGAGTCAAGTACAAACCTTATCATCACCTATCACTAAGGCAGATCTTTTGAGGGTCATAAAGGAGGCCAAGACTGGAAAGGCTCCAGGTATAGACAGTTATCCTTCAGAATTTTCTAAGTTGAAATTATTAAGACCCTTGTTGGCATCAATTTTAGTATGGATGTTTTGTTCTGTGAGGGGTGGAAAACTTTCTCTCCCTTCATTTAGATATGCCACAATTTTCGACCCTCCAAAAATCTGGCAATGGTCTTACTTTTCCCTCTTCTTATTGCCCTATTTCTGTTTTGAATTGCAATTATAAGTTATTTATGTCCATTTGGGCACATAGATTTGAGGGTCTTCTCCCATGCCTGCTGGATCAGGATCAGTTAGGATTTATCCGTACTAGACAGGTAAATGATAATGTTCAGCAGGCTCTGTTGTTAATCAACTACATATCTACCCAATCTATCCCTCTGGTCCTGGCCAGCTTGGATGTGGAGAAGGCCTTTGATAGGGTCTCATGGGACTTTCTTTGGAATACCCTCCTTTCTTTTGATTCTACTGCTTTTTTTATTTCTTTGTTGCAGTGGCTAGTTCACTGTCCTACTGCTTTGGTTACAGTGAATGGGTAATATTCTTTACCTTTTACTTTAGAATAGGGTACTATACAAGGGTGTTCCCTATCCGCCTTTTATTTGCTTTATATATTGAATCTGTGGCCTCTCATATCCGTCATTTTACTTCCATCTCTGGTATTCCTCTTGGCAGGTGAGATGATCATCTTTCTTTATTTACTGATGATATTCTTCTTACTTTGTCAGAACCAACTGTATCCCTTCCCTCAGTGTTTCAATTACTAGCCCAGTTTGAAACCTTGGCAGTCTTCCACGTGAACAAAAATAAAACTAAACTACTAGTTTTTAATTATTTCCCACCTCCCTCAGTAGTGGCTATTCTTCCAGTAGAATGGGACAGAAACTGTGTAAACATATTTAGGGGTCTACCTTTCTTGGAATCTGGATCATTTGGAATTATTCAACTTTGAACCAATAACTGGTATGATAGCCCATGATTTAAAGTGTTGGTAGTACCATGTCTCCCTTTTCCAGAGGATAGAGATTATACAGACTAACATACTACCAAGGATTTTATTTTTTCTTCAAATTTTACATATTTTCCTTAGTCATTCTTATTTCTGGGATTGGCAATGGAGGAGTTCTAGTTTTGTTTGGGATGGTCAGGGATCCTGCAATCAATCCTCCATTCTTTATCTCCCTATTTCTAGAGGTGGGCTAAACTTTTCAAATCTGAGGTGATATGTGACAGCTTGTCAAATGCGAATACTATGTCTTTGGTTGTTGGATTCATATTATATCTACTGGAAGGATGTTGAATTTACTATTAATGATTTATATGAATTGAGTCACATATTATTTTTGATCCCTCCTGATTAGCTCCCTATTACTAAGTTTACTAGGTATACCCAGCCTCCTCTAAAGATTAGGCATTAAGTACATACTTCTCTGTCCCTGGCTGAACATACTTTTCTAGTGGCCCTGGCATGGTATATACATGCAACCTGTTAACTAAAACAGATTTATTTCTGCATCATTGGAACTGGTAAGGTTTCATATACTATGATCAAGTGCTGGGTTCACAAGGGATCTGTCTTTTTTCAGAGTAGCAAGCAACTTATACCCTTCCTAACACTGATCATTTTTGGTATCTGCAGTTGGGAGCTTTCCTTTGTATGCTGCCACCAGCCCACAGGCAACTGCCTGATTCGTTGTCCTCAATTTTTATTTTAATCCAACAGCATCAACAGGTGGAAACCTGTCCTAATTTTATAGGGCATATTTATTCCCTGTTGAGATCTTTATCTGCAGAATCTACTTTATCAATTTTACAGAGTTGTTCTCTGATTTGCATCAGGATTTTGATTACACTTCTTGGGAAAGGCATTGTCTCATATCAATAAAACTTACTGATTCTGTCTACTTGAAAGAATTTTCCTAGAAGTGTAGAATGCGTTTTTTTTCATACACCAGTAACTACAGCTAATTACTAGTATAATTTCTCTGCTGTATGCAGGTGAGGTTGCAGAGATTTGGAGGTGGATCAGGTTCATATTTTTTAGTTGTTCCCCCTCCTATGACCTTACTGGGATGAGATCATGACAGTACATTCAACTATTTTTGATGTTCCTTTTCCATTCCCTCTGTATCTTCTGTTGTTGCATATCCCCCTTCCAGATTTAAATTTGGATAAGTGACAACTTCAGTAATTTTTGATTTTATTAATGTGTGCTAAGAAAACTATTACTAGGTCATGGCTAACTTCTCAAGTACCTTCTTTTTCAAGTTGGGTTCATTTAGTTGACTCTATATATTATTATGAACAATGTTACTTTAGATATTTAGATAGACTGGCAGTTTTTCCATTAATTAAAATGGGCTCTCTTTGGAGGGTCACGTGATGCAGCATGGAGAGTAGAAGCCTTCCTGCGAGTTCCGTTCCTCTCGCCTTTTAAAAGTGCGAATATTTCTTCTCAAACCTGAGATTCATAATATTCATCTTCTCTGCAGTGTCTAAATCATTAAAACTGAAGATCTACTTATGACTGGCTTCAGCATTATGT
Source organism: Neoceratodus forsteri (assembly GCA_016271365.2). Taxonomy (NCBI): domain Eukaryota; kingdom Metazoa; phylum Chordata; order Ceratodontiformes; family Ceratodontidae; genus Neoceratodus; species Neoceratodus forsteri. The sequence goes on from CM057449.1 coordinate 1,609,645,739, forward strand.
CTAATCCATCAGAACAGGAAGGGCCAGTTCAAGAGTCGGAGGCCAAGTGCCCGCGTCGGAGTTCTTCACCCCCGAGTACAGTGGAGGAGTTGTCACCCACTCATGTATACTCCGAGCTAACCACTATCAAAGAAGCCCTTCTAAAGCTAATTGAAGAAGTCACAGACTTTAAACCAGCACTAACCCAGTTGGCCCAGCGAGTTACCGATACTGAAGCGAGGATAATCTCAATAGAAAGGAGGCAAGAGAAAACCGAACCTGTATTGGCAGAAATTAAAAAAACAGTCACCAAACTAGAAGATCGCTTGGAGGACTTAGAGGGGAGGAACAGAAGAAATAATTTGGTGTTACTTGGGCTCCCTGAAGGGGATGAGGGCCCAAACACTATACTATTTTTGCAAACGTTTTTAAAGCAAACGGTGGGCCCCTCTCCAAACAGGCAGATGGGACCTCAGTTTAACGTCTCATCTGAAAGATGGCACCTCAGAAGTGCAGCACCCTTCTCATGCTGCACTACAGTGTCAGTACTGGGATATTAACCCAAGTGCCAGATGTGGGAACTGAACCCACAGCCCTCTGATCTCCCGGCCTCAAAGGTGAGTGTGCTACCTACTGAGCCACTGACACTGATGATAACAGCACAGTCATGAGACTGGAGTCTACCAATCACAGTACAGTATTTCTCTTACTTATTTTATAGTTTGCCAACAATTTGCCAATGAAGTTACATTTTGCCATACTCCTGGTGGTTTCAATAGATTTATCTGGATATTGAAGACTACAGGTATCCCACATATTGAGGCAAGGGGTTAGAAGGGGTGCCACCATTAAATAAATGTATTATGGTGACTATGAAGCAGGTCAGGCTAGGGATGGGGAATCTTTTAAATGTCAGCTCCTCTTAGACACATTTAAAACATGTTTTGGAAAACTAGGCGGGGTAGAGGACAGAAAATGACTGTAATGGGCTCAAGAGATATCATACACTGCTACTGCGGTCTGTTTTCCTTTCTGGCCAACTAATTCATTGTTAACCAAAGTGTTTGGCTGAATTAAAGAAATCAAATTCAAGAATAAGGAGCCAGAATTAAAGCAGAACTGAATTTGCTACCAGTAACTTTCTGTTAGTCCTACTCCTGAATTGTAAAATGCATCTTAGTCTGGGAGATTAATGGTAAATTAAATTTGATTGAATGTTACATAGTGGGCAAATAATATTTATTTAATTTTTTTTCTATTATTTCTTTATGCTCCTGTGGAGCCTGCCAGGTGGCTCCGGTCCTTCTGTCAGAGGGACTCCAGCTCTACATTCCCCTTCCGACTTCCTCTGCAATCCCCCATGGGTTCCCCTCTGTGACAGGCCCAAGGTGAAGGGGCACTGGTTTTCCCCCACCCCCAAAGTAAACTGCAGATATTCTGGGAGCCAGGACAGGCATAGGAAAGCCATCAAGGAGCCTGCCAGCTCCTTTTTCCTCCATATCCCCCCTTCCCACTTATGGTGTACATTGGCAATGTGCCTCCCAACTTGCATCTCCTCCAGCCACCACCAGAGGGAGATCAATGAGTGGGATGGCAATCCCTCCCTCCCTGAGAGAGGAGAGCAGTCCTCCAGACACACAGTCCTCTCTCCCCGCAGACACCCGGTGGCCTGGGTCATCAGTGTGGTGTCCAGTGCCTCAACCCTCAGCACCACCTGGCCCGCTTCAGTTAGTTCAAATTTGAAATATTATTAAAAGCTGCACACCTCCTTTTCCAGTGTGAAACTTTTGCCATACTGTAAATTGTGATCTTATTAGTAAGTACATAAGCAGTCTGAATAGTAACAGATATATCCTTATATTGTATCACAAGGTATCTGACTGAAGGTTAAGACAGCCATTATTCCTCTGGTACACTCAGCCCTAGGTTGTTTTGAATCATGTGAACTTTTCCTTTGGTTTAATTAAAATGCTTTTGATGTAGTTAAAAAAATTAAATCAATGTCAGTAACATGCAACATTTAGGGGCTTCAACATCAACAAACTTAATAACATGATAGTGTGATGAGCTTGGCAAATTGACTTATGTGGCTAATAAAGCATACCATATAAGTTATACTCAACCTTGATTAAATCTCTAATATATCTCTAACATACTGACTGCTTCTCAAGAGTCCTACTTGACTTTAGGCTACCCCTAATGTAAATTCAGCACAGTGCTACTATAGAAATTATGTGTATTATGTAAGCCCTGCTGAGAGCTAGGAGCACTTTCAATAACAAGTGTCAAAATGCTGATGGCTCTATTCACTAAACATTGCTGACATATGATTATCAAGTACTGCATGATGAAAATAAATGCTTATACAGTATGCATACAAGAGAGAAAACAATTTTCATTACATCCTCTTCCCCTTATTTGCTGCTTATGCAGCCTTTATAGGGTTACTGTCACTCCCACAGATGCCAAATTGTTCCTAGCTAAAACCACATTGTGATGACTTACCCTTATTAATTCCTGATACAGCTGCTTATTTCTAAAAAGCAGCTGACACCAGTTTTCATTATGACAGACAACCTATACAATGGAACAAAACAAAGCAGAGCTGGGCACACACAAAGCCATGCTGAGAAATAAAGTTTTATCACTATACTTAAATTATTGCAAGCAGGCATGGTTGAGGCCAATGATAACACCCCTATGTATCGACCCAGTCACATGGGTCTTCCTCAGAGGGTAGTGTTAGCCAAGCTGTGCACTGTTTAAATATACCCCTCAATTATATTCCTTATCAATTAGTTCATTAGTCAAACAGTTACAGATTCAAGACATGTATAAAAGCGCCTACTTAATTACAAACACCAAAAAATGATATCCATACAAGTCACATATATAGTTCCTTAAAGATATATAGACCCAGATATTCAGAGCAGTTGCACATTGCACAACTGAGCTGCGCCATTGCAAGTATGGAAATGCGCCGAGGAGCGAAATTCAGTGGGAGCCATGGCACAGCACAAAACCCACTGCGCCAATGCACAACTTTAATATATGCAGTGCAAGTGCAGGGGGCATTCCATGAATACGCAGTGCAATAGTATATTTAACCATGAAGCCATGGCGCAAGTGTGGAGCAACTCAAAGATGCACTGACCAGACTTGTTCCTATAAAAACAGGGCACAAACACACAGATAGAAGTTGCGCCAAGAGTGTGAGAGGGAGAGGGAGAGGGAGAGATTGTGAAAGAGACAGACAGACAGATACAAGAACAGACATAGAGAGGGAGAGAGACAGAGAGGTGGCAAGGGAGAGGGAGAGAGGGGCAGAGAGAGAGAGACAGAGACAGAGACAGAGACAGACATACACACACACAGAAAAACAGTGTACCAGTGTGGCACACAGACAGCAGCAAACCACCCAGGGGGACACTGGACTGAAGGAGGGATGGAGAGAGTACCATTCCTGATGGAGGCAGTAATGAGTGGTGTGAGGAGGCAGGAGGAACAGCAACATGGCCTATGAAGGGCCTGTCAGTGGTATGCCCAACACAGGTGGTACAGTGCCCACATCACCTTTGAGAACTATAGTGACACAGAGATTGTGGACTGGTACCACCTGAACAGGACCATTCTGAGGCAGCTCTGTGAGCTGTGAAGTGAGAAGATGCAGACACCCACCAGACAGAGCCATGCCACGTCCATGGAGACCCAGATGACTGCTGCCATGTGCCTGCTCACCACGGGCACCTTCCAATGACCAACAGGGGACAACACAGGCATCATCCAGTTGGTCATGTCCCACCTCCTTACACAGTTTCTCAATGCTCTGCTGCCACATGCTTCGGAATTAATCTGTTTCCCCAGCACACAGGTGGAGTGTACAACAAACATGTAGGACTTCCACAGGGTGATACGCATGCCCGGCATGATTGGGGCCATTTATTGTACCCATGTGGGCATCTGCATGCCACCTGGCCCTGAGGGAATGGTGTACATTAGCAGGAAAGGGAGCCTGAGTATCAACTGCCAGGTGGTGTGTGATGCCACAGGGCACATCATCATTGTCTACGCCACACACCCTGGGAGTGCACATGATGCATTCATCTGGCACAGCTCTGTGCTGTGCCACAGGTTTGAACATGGGGATATTCCCATGGGCCACCTAGTGGGTGAGTATGGCATGGGCAAGGGGCGATGGGCATAGCAGACCTGGGGATGAGGGTGGGCAGGATGTGCATGGTGGTGTGGGCACCAGGGACAGGCAAGGGGCACAGCACAGAATAGCATAGGGCTAACCATGTCATTCTCCACACAAGTGACAGCGCTGAGGCCCTGGCTGCTCACCCCCTACCGGTGACCATCATCCCCAGCAGAGGAACGGTACAACGAGGCACACGCTAGCATGTGCAACATCATCAAGTGTGTCTTTGGCATGCTGAAGGCATGATTCCTTTGCCTAGACAGGTGAGGCAGTGTCCTACAGTACAGCCCCTTGAAAGCCTGTGGCCTATTCCTGGCCTACTGCATACTGCACAACATGGCTATTGACCATGGGATAGCTGTCAAGGCAGATGAGGGCAACAGTAGTGGGAATGATGGGGACAATGGTCTGGAGGGTGGTGGACAGCCACCCCCGAGTGGAGGGACCCTCAACTCAAGCAGCAGGCATGACGCCACTGTGACACTGTCACACAGGAACACTTTGGTGAACGCTGGTAAGTGGTGTGGTACACATGCATGGGCCACACAGACAAGTACAGCACACATGTGGGGACATGCATGGTGAGGGGCATGCACACAAAGAGGTGTGATGCAGGGGTAGGGGGGTCAGTGACACACAAAAACACACAGCAACACACACACACACACACACATATGCACCATTTGAATGTGGAATGGATCAGACACATGGCACTGGTGCACAAGTGCAACCGGTGCTAGACTACCCTCATCACGCCCATGTCACATGGCCCAGTTGCCAGGTATGCACACACACACAAGCAGCATGCAGCACAATACACAGGCGCACCACCATTGATATGGTGCACACACACCGCCAATGTGCGCACAGGGCATCAGCCACTGACTGCGGTCAGGGAAGCCAGCAGATCAGGGCAGCAGCATGGTACCATGGCCACCACAGCCACAGGGGCAGCTGCACCAGGGCCGATTGGAAGCCACAGGCTGCACATTGGCCAGTGGGTGTCCAACAGCTTCCCAGGGGTGGAAGCATGGGACCATGACTGTGTCCTCACGGGGGTGTGCAGGCACCCAAACAGGCCAACCCCGAGTGTGCCTGGGATGCCTACATCCAAGCCCAGCATTGACTGTGATGGGATCACCTGACACCATGTCCATGGGGTGGACAGCACACTGCAGAGGCTCTTCTGTGCATGACCATGCCCTGTGGCAGCCAGCAATGCAAAGCCATCTGCAACTGCACTGGCAATGCGAACCAAGGATGCAGTCATGGCCTTCTGCAGGTGTTGCATTCCCTCCAGTATCTGTGCAGTGCCCCTGTCCTACTGCTTGGCTAACTGGCACACCTCCGCATGCAGTGCACACACCCCAGTGGCAAGCAGCACCTGTTGCTGAACAGACGACCACAGCAGCCGGGTGAGCTCAGCCAGATGATCTGCATCCTGGGGCTCCCAGGTGGGACGCCGATCATCTGGGGGTGACCTGCCATGCTGCACAGCCCCCCTCTCCGGTGGACACTGCACAGTGGGGTCTGCAGGGGGAATGGGTACAGCAGGCGCACCGGCAGTGAACCCAGTGTCCAGCTGCCCTGTGGCACCCACAGCCTGCTACCGTTGCCTGTCTGGCCACGGTACGCTACCCTGCACCTGCACAGCTGCACCACCACCAACGCAGGGCACATCCATCGCAATGGACACCACTGCACCCGCAGTGGTGGCAGGCAGCTTTACCACCACTGGCATTGCGCTGAGTACAGTAACTGCTTGTGCTGCCCGCAGGAGTGACACAATCATAACGTCACCCATGCTGTCCAGGAGGTGTGTGAAGTCATCATTGGAGTCAGACCTCATCCCAATCTGTGTCTCTGCACACAGGACACCAAGGCTGGCATCCTGCAGGATCACATCCAGGGCCTCATCTGACCCTAGGCCAAGGACACCCACAAGCACCGTGATGCTGATCTGTGGCCTGTCAGGCCCCCAGATGCTGGTGGATGTTGATGGTCCATCCTCCAGGGCCATGCCAATGTCCACGGGTGCCACTGCTGCTGCCAGCACCCAATTCTCTGCACAGAGGCATGCTGTTGCGGCAAGAGAAGGATGGTGTGTTAGTGATGAATTGCCCACATATGCCCCCCCGTACACTGCTGCCACATGCATCCTGCAGCATGGCATGTGTGTGGGTGTGCACATGGCACATGAAATGCAGGACAGCAGCATGCAGGCCAGCACACCCATGTACACACCCTCTGGGTTACCAGCTGTGCATGGCTGACATATATACCATGCAGTGATGGTCTGCCACCCATCTGGAAACCTCCTCCAAACACACCCTCAACTGAGGTGCAGCGGATGGTGGCTGCCACCTTTGGTGTCAGTGATGTTGCATCCACAGGTCCTCCTCCAGTCGCATTCTGGGATGCTCTAATGGCTGCCACCTTCTCCTTTATGTGCCATCTTTCAGTCCTGACCTTCTTCCGGCACTTCTGCGCTGACTGCTGGTGGCTGCCTTGCTTTTTGACATAGGCTGCCACCTCCTCCCATGCAACTGCCCTGTTATGCGGTGTACCCATGGCACCACTCAACAGGGCCTCCCTGTCAAAGTAGGCCTCAAACAGGGCCTCGGTCTCTCCCTTTGTGAAGTTGGGCCTGTGATTCTATGCAGGCCCCCGCTTCTCACCCTCCTCCTGTGCTGACATGTTGCCTCCTGTGAACAAGGACAGCACAGTGTGTCAGTGGCAGCATCTCCATGGTCCGTCCCACCTTGCAGTGCTGTCTGCTGCCAGTGTGCTGCTGCGGCATCCACCATTTCCCTATCAAGGTTGCAATACTGGTTCATGGCCTGTGCTGTTCCGTGATGCTTATGAGGTGCAATGCATGCAAATGAGGTTGTGCACAATGGTAATGACATGCTAATGCACCCCACTGTGCCACACATTGGCTGATGAGGTCATTTGCATGTGGCATGTGAATATCAAGAAATTGCGCCATGCACAATGGGATTGGAAACATAGAATTTGACGGCAGACAAAAACCACTTGGCCCACCCGGTCTGCCCATTTCCCTACCTAATGGATAAGCTGCAGATCCTAGTTAACCAGCAGCCTATTTCTTCCTACTCCCACCCCCTAGAATTGCCTTATGACTGTTCCATGCATGCTTGAATTCCACCACTGTTTTTGACTCCACAACCTCCTCCGGAAGGCCGTTCCATGCATCCACAACCCTCTCTGTGAAAAAAATACTTCCTTAAATTACCTCTGAGCCACCCCCTTTCTATCTTCAAATTGTGCCCCCTTGTTCTTGCACACCTCTTTTTTTGAAAGATGCTACCCTCTTGGACTTTGTTGATTCCCTTGAGGTGCTTGAAAGTTTCTATCATGTCCCCCCTCTCCCTCCTTTCCTCGAGGCTATACATATTACGCTCCTTAAGTCTCTTTTCATATGTCCTGTGCAGATCCTGCACCATTTTAGTTGACCTCCTCTGGACAGCTTCCATCCTGTCTATGTCTTTGCGGAGATTGGGTCTCCAGAACTGCATGCAGTACTCCAGATGGGGTCTCACCAGCTGTCTGTACAGAGGGATAATAACTTCCTGTTTTCTACTGGTGATGCCTCTCCCTATGCATCCAAGTATCCTCCCAGCACTCCTTGCTGCCCTCTCACATTTCTTGCTCACCTTTAGGTCATCTGATATGACTACCCCAAGTCCCTTTCCATTTTTTGTTGTTGTTAGTAACTCACCACCCATTGTGTACTCTTCCCCTGGGTTTTTGTTTCCCAGGTGCATCACCTTGCACTTCTTGGCATTGAATCTAAGCTGCCATACATTTGACCATTCCTCTAACCTTGCCAAGACCCTTCTCATCCTTTCCACCCCACCCTGTGCATCAACTCTGTTGCAGATCTTTGTGTCATCTGCAAAGAGAAATACTTTTCCTTCCAGTCCCTCTGCAATGTCACTTATAAAGACATTGAAGAAGACCGGTCCTAATACTGAACCCTGTGGTACCCCACTAGTAACCCCCCTTTCTTCAGAGTGGACTCCATTTACTATTACTCTCTGTGACCTATTCTCCAGCCAATTGTTTACCCAGGCTGTCATCTTGGGACCCACTACCAGGCTGGCTAACTTCTATATTAATCTTTTTGTGTGGGACTGTGTCAAATGCCTTGCTAAAGTCTAGGTAGGCCATGTCCTCAGCCCCTCCCTGATCTACTACTTTGGTCACCCAGTCAAAGAAATCTATCAGATTCATCTGGCATGACCTTCCTGCTGTGAATCCATGCTGCCTTGGGTCCTGTGCCCCTCTGGCCTCTAGATACTCGACAATTCTTTCCTTCAGAAGTGATTCCATCATTTTCCCTATCACTGAGGTTAAACTAACAGGTCTGTAGTTTCCTGCTTCTGCCTTGTTCCCACTTTTGTGAAGGGAACATTTGCCCTCCTCCAGTCCTCAGGTACCACCCCATCCTCCCATGATTTGTTAAAAAGGGTAGTCAGTGGTGTCACTAGTTCTACCCTTAGTTCTTTTAGAATTCTGGGATGAATCCCATCAGGCCCCATTGCTTTGTCCACCTTCAGTTTTAAGAGTTCTTTCAGAACCCTTTCTTCTGTAAATGGGCTGGTATCAACTTCTGTATCGAGTGTTTCTATTGTTTGTTTTAGGTACCTCCCCCTCTTCATTTGTAAATACTGAGCAAAAACATTTGTTTAGTATCTCTGCCTTTTCACCGTCACCCTCTGCCCACCCCTCCCCTTTATTAAGCCTCACTATCCCTCCCTTGGTCTTCCTTACTCCCTGATGAACCTATAAAAGGTTTTAACCCCCTTCTTAACTGAGTTGGCTATCTTTTCCTCAGTTTGGGCCTTTGCTGTTCTGACTGCCTTCCCAGCTTACTTTTGCTTTAACTGATGCAGTTATCTGTCCTGCTCCTTCTCTGATTCCTTGTACTTCCTGAATGCTTTTTTTTTCTCTTGAACCTTCACTGCCTCTTCCTTTGAGAACCATAGTGGTTTCTCACATCGTTTTGTTTTGTTTATTTGCTTAACACAAAGGCTTGTTACCTCTGTGATGGCAGTTTTTATTATTTCTATTGTTCTTCCACCCTCCTTCCTGCTCATTTGCTAGTGCATTCTTTAGGCACTCACCCATTTGGCAAAGTCAGCCCTCTTAAAGTCCAGTACTTTTGCCTTTGTATGGCTTGACTCTAGTGCTGTGTTTAGTGTGAACCATACTGTTCGATGGTCACTAGTTCCCAGAAGGCTACCCACTTCTACATCTGTGATCCTCTCTCCATCTCCATTTTAAAGAACCAGGTCTAAGATTGCTCCCTCTGAAGTGGGTTTCAATACTAGTCATCTAAGGTATGCCCCCTGTAGGGCATCTAGAATAACTCCACTCTTCGAAGTGGCTGCTGCAACTGCACTCCAGTTAACATCTGGCACATTCAGATCACCCATCAGCAATATCTCCCCTTTTTCTGCCATTCTAAGTATACTTTCTACCATTTCCTTTGTCCATTTCCTCCCCCTACGAGGGGGGTCCATATGCAACCCCTGTGCGGATTGTGGTGCCATTGCCTGTCTCCAAATTGACCCACAATGCTTCTTCTCCTCCCTGTTTACCCTTTTGTTCTGTTGCTTTGATTCCTTCCCTTATGTAAAGAGCTACTCCTCCTCCTCTTTTACCTTCCTTGTCCCTCCTGTAGATAGTGTATCCTGGTATTTTTACATCCCAGTCATGGTTTTGTGTGTACCATGTTTCTGTGACTGCCACGATATCCAGATGTTCCTTCTCCATCAAGGCCACTAATTCAGGAAGTTTGTTACCCAGACTATGGGCATTGGTACTCATTGCTCTCCATTATTTGATGTCTTTACCTTCTGTTGCAGCATCCCCCACTGACCTTTCTACCTCGGTCTTTTTCTCATTTAGTACCCTGTTTTGTAGGGAGAGGCTGGGATTTTCCTGCTGCTTATCAGTGCCTCCCCCCTTGACTAGTTTAAAAGCTTGCCAATGAAGCATTTAAACCAATTGCTCAAAAGACTTGTTCCCTTCCTGGACAGATGCAGACCATCCTAGCCATAGTATAGGCTGGTGTCCCTCAGGTGGAACCCCAGTCCCCAATGAAGCTAAACCCTGTGTTTCACACCATTTTTTCAACCATTCATTTAACTGCATGGTGCAAAATACCCTCACCTCACCCATGCCATTGACAGGCAGCACGTCTGAGAAGGATACTATGTGTGCTACTTGTCTTAGGCCCCTCCCCAACTCTACAAAGTCCTCCTGCACTGCTCTAATCTTATGATGAGTCAAGTCATTTGTCCCTAGGTGGACAATGACATCCAGCTCAGACTCCTGTGCAGCTGTTCTCGTCATCCTGAGGATGTGCTTCCTGTCCCTATAAGCCATGGCACCTGGCAGGCACCTCACATCAGTTTTCCCTGCTCCCCCAAGTTCTATCCTCCTAATAATTGAGTCCCCCACCAGGAGCTGCTTCCTTTCCCTGTGGTGTCCTCTGCCTCCTTCCTGTGGGCCTCCCTTTTGACAGTTGTCCTCAGCTTCCTTAGTCTCCTCTGCGGGTGCATCCATAGGGGAACTATGCTCCTCCAGAACGGTGTATGGACTGTGGAGTGGAACAGCTGACTGGGTGTGCCTCTGTTCCACCATTCTCACCCTCCCTGAGCCCACTGTGGTCCAACTGCTGTGCTTTCTTCGCAACCTCTGAGGTAGTGGTGGTGGCTCTGGTGCTCCCTGGATGGGGGAGGTTCCATTCCTACTGTTCAGTGTGGCCTGAGGGAAGGTTCCCTTACTACTGTCCAGAGTGGCCTGAAGACGGGCAACTTCCTCCCACAGGGCAGAGAGTTGTCTGCAAATAGGGCAGCATCTCAGCCTCCAGAAAGACTCCCAAAAGACTGCTGCCCCACAGCCATTACATTGCACTACTCCCCACATGCTTATCTACTTTTTTTGTGTGTGTGTGATTGGTTTGTTATATAGAAATATATATATATTATACAATGTGTATGCTTAAATTGTCCAATTGCATCGGAACAAGCCAGGGCGCAATGCCCGTGAGTACACGGGCATGCAGTGCACTTGCGCGGAATGCTGTCATGCTGTCGATCATGCACCATGTGCAGACAGCGTGATGCATCTCCACTGCGATTGGCCACATGCATGATGGCATGTGTCCTATCATGCACATGGGCATTGTGCACTGGCGGGTGACTTCTAACTCGTGGGTTGCCTCCGTGACCCAGTGACCTCATCAGGCCACACATATTGCACATGTCTAGCATTGCGCGATGGCCTGGCACTGTGCATTCTCCCCCGCATCCTGCATCAGGTACCTGTGGTGGCCACGTGCACCTGTACCCACCATTTTGCCACCGAAATGAGCAAGAGCAATGGCACAGGGTCGCAGTCACCATGCCTGTACTTGAAGTGACCTTGAGGTCATCAACCTCATTGCCTGTGTTAAGGCCTACAGTGAACAGCTGTTTGGCCAGGTGCCCCTGCAGCAGGCCAGGGGCAGTGTGTGGCAGGCCATTTCTGTCAGCCTGGCGAGGAGAACAGGGGTGCAAAGGACAGCAGGGCAGTGCAGAGACTGCTATGGTGACCTGATGTGGAGGGACCCTTACCAGCTCTGGAGGTTACAAGCACGTGTCAGGTGCAGTGCAGTGCCACAGCCAGGTACGTTAACCGATGCTGCATGTTTGCCCTGGTGCTGTACTGTGGTGTTGGCTTTACTGCCTGGCATGCCCTGCAGTGGGGTACACAGTCATAATGTGCATCACTGAGTGGCATTGTCAGCTGCCGCTTGCATTGCAATGCAGCCATGCTGGTGTGCAGGACATGTCAGGTAGGGGCACGCCCTGTGAACCGCGGGCTGTGGGGGGGGCAACTGGTGTGGTCAGGTACTGATGTGCAACTGTCTTCTTTCCATTTACAGGGCCGGAGAACTGCAGGTGGGCCAGGGTGGCAGCAGAATGCAACCGGGTGGTGCACCCTGATGGGGGTTGACCTGCGCAGGCAGCACCGCAGGGAGCAGGTAAGCACTGTCATGGTCCTTCCCACTGTACATGGGGGGTGGTGGGGGGAGTGGGTGCAGGCATGGCCACCTGTGCCATGTGCCATGGCAGCTGTGTATGTTGCACTGTGCATGGTGCATGCCACTGTGGCACATCCATTGGACACATTTGCCAGCATGTTGGTGGGGTAGGCATGTGCCTGGCTACCACCTTTGTTGCTGCAGTGCTGCCGGTGCAGTGTGCCATCTGACTGTCACTGTGCGGTCATGCAACCCATTTATGCGGTGGGGAACACCTCGATGCAACACTTAGGTGTGCCGTGTTGCTGGCTGGCATTGCCCCCCCCGGGGATGTCTGTTCTGGGCCCTCCAGGGGTGTGTGGTCCCACTGCCCATTGTGCACTGTGGGTGGGCATCATTTCTTGTGCCATTGCACTGATCACCTGTCCTTTCCCTTGCAATAGGTGTCTGGCATTCAGTGTGGAGAGTGGCATGAAGAATGCTGAGCCATCTCATACAGCAGAACCTGCTAGTGGTCTCCAGTATCCTGGAGGTGGTCGTTGCTATACGGCGAATGTTGGGGGCAGAGCGGAGGGGCGATGGCTTGGTGGGGCCACCAGATTGGGCCACCACTGATGTTGCTGTTCCTTGTCCCTGTTTCCCCTGTTGCACCTTCCCCTACAGTCCCTCCTCCCGCCGTACAGTCCCTGTTCCCTTCCCCTTCTCTTGCTGAACCTACCCATTCCTAGCCTGTAATATTTGTAAATAGTTCTGTTATATAAATATTTTCTACCATACCTGCCTGTGTCCGTGTCTGCTTTGCAGGTGGCGTGTGGAACCATGCTGCAGTGGCCCAGTGTCTGTCCATTTTGTGTGTATGGCAGGGGGTGCATGTTGTTCTTCCGTGGTTCCCTGCTGTGTGCTATGGTGTGTCCCATTGTGGTGGTGTCTATTCCCTGGGTTGGTGGCTGTGCATTGGGGTGCCCATGGGGTGGCAGTCAGGGTGTGTGGCAGTTGTGTGTATGGTGGTGGCTCACGGCCATGGTCATTGTTCGAGTACTGTCTGCACACTGTGTTGAGGTCCTCTACTTGGCACTGAGTGGCCTGTCCCATGTGGTCTGCCATGCTTCCTGCATCCTGGCCCATTTGGTTCCCGCTGTGTGAGCTCACTGTGTGCTTGTGTGGCATGTGTGTGCTTGGCTGCATGGTCCTGGGTGTAGCCAGCTGTGGTCTCTTGGTGGGGGGGCATGGCTGACAACCTGCCTGGGGGTGGGGGGCCCCCTTGGTGGTCCTCCATTGGCTGTTGGCACCTCTTGTCACCTGCTATCCATGCCACCATTGTGTTCTGGGGTCCAGTGTCTGGGTGCCTGTGTGTGCCCTGCTGTTCCCTGCTGGTGGAGGCCTCCTATGGCTGCTGTCACTATGCTCCCATGGCTCTGTCCCTGGGTCTGTTCTCTGTGCCCTGTCCCCCTCTTTACTGTGCTGCTCTGCGCTGCCACGGTTGCTCTGGAGCATCTCTGTTTGCGTCATGACACACCTCTGTTTGCACTATGGCACAACTCTGTTTGCACCATGACACAACTCTGCCATATTCAGCCATGTTGTGCTGGTGCTGTTTGGCCTGTGCAACCTCTGAATATGGCTCTAGTTTCCCATGGCGTATTGGATTTGTGCTGCGCTTGACTTGCGCAGGCCTTTGGTGCATTTCTGAATATCTGGGCAATTGTGTTACAAGTTAAATCTCACTGTAATTAGTATGCATAAGAATTATACAATACTAGGTTGCTGATATACTCATTCAAAATTAATATTATTGCTTTTAGAATTCAAATGTTTAGATACAGCTGTGTACTTACAGTATAATTGTGGCAACATCTTGTTTTCTCAAAAAATGACTGCTTTAAATTTATTTTTTTACAACATTAAACATCTCTTACATATAATTGCCACAAAACAGCTACCCAATAAATATAGGCATAAATTGAGTCAGTAAACTTAGGATGTATAAAAAAATTAAACATATCCAAATGTAGAAGGTCAAACAGTGTGCAAAAGGTCAATTCACAAATAAGGCTTAAAATCTAATTGATCTTTTAAGCCAATTGGCCTAAGTGTCCCAAATGTAAAAGTTCAATTCATTGTACATTTATTAAGTGCGTTTCCTCTGTCTCCCCCTTGATCTCAGAGTGGCACATGATGACTTGCTCGAACTTGCAGACAACATGGACTGCTATTGTGTGATTCAAAAAAATAGCTCCCATGGCATTCTCAAACTTTCCATTGATTATTGCTCTAACATGTTCTTGTATACATGATTTTAGAGGAAGATTTTTCCTCCCATGTATAATTTCTTACACTGACACCACACAACATAAACAGTAAAGGGACTCTGACAACCCAAATGGCCATGCAATTCAATGTGTTCCTCACTACTGGCATGTACAAAATGCTCCACTGTTTCGGTGTAGCAATGAATGTTGCAATGCCTGCACCTAAAAAAAAAACTTTTGTGTGACAAAATTTGAACTCTTTCAGGATATCTTTCAAGTTTGGACCTCTCCAATAGGAAATTAATGGTGCATTTCACAAAATAGGACCTATAGTGTGATCACCTTGAATTATTGACAATCAGGCTTTGATTATGTTATTGATCTCAGATGATCTGCAATTACAGTCACTAACAAAAATTATTTGATCATGGTGGCAGGAGAAATCCTTTGCTGTGATTTTACTAAAATAAATGTCTTAATTTTATTCCAAAGCACTGGATTTTGTTCTGTCTGAACTGTTGAGCCCGACTTCTGTGTGAAATGAGATTTGATTGATGCATGCCTGTGGCTCCAGGAACTAATTCAGTGTTCCCTAATGAAGGAAAGTGTGTTAGCACTGGCCTCAGTCATGCCTTCTTTGCAATAATTTAAGTAATAAAACTTTAATTCTTAGTATGTCTTGGTGTGCGCCCAGCTCTACCTTGTTTTGTTCCTGTGTTTGTGCTTGCTGGAGCACCTTTAAGTGACTGATGTGTTCTCTTACTCCTGCTTACTGATAACCTATACAATGGAGTTTGCCTGCATTGTAAGGGTTTCCTGCCATGATTGTGTCAGCTCCTCTTTAATTACTTAATTATTAAAAGTGGAAAATGGTCAGTTGGTTTATTGTACCATAACTTGCACATAATTAGCAGTCATCACTTTTCATATACACAAAACCAAGTTGTAGTTATCCATTAGAACCATCTGCATGTAATTGAGAGTTGTCAATCAAATGTGCAGCTCTCAAAGCATACTGCACAAACTCGGCAGGAGGCAGGAAAGGTCCATGCTCTCTCTTTCTCACTTACATGTTCTCACTGAACAGGGTAGTGGTTGAAGATCGCATACCCTTCCACATACATTCAGGCACTGTATTCTTTGTTAACTTTAGGAATGCCCTGAAATAGTCCAACAACTCATGATGCCAGAGTCTCCTTGCACTGCATTATGAGTGGCTTGGCTGTGTGGGGTGTTCCAAAATTTTCTGAAGAATGCAATTGAAGAAGATCTAAGAAAGCACACATGTTGTGGTGTGGTAATGTTATTATAGTGGACAACCAGTTTACTCTTTCATACAATTTATTTATTCACACAGTTAAGCTAAGATACAATGTCTCATTTTTTAATTGGTCCTGTACTTCTCTATTTTTTACAGTTGGGTGCACTGAAGCATTGAAAGATTAAATGCCCTGTTCAGGACTGCATATTGCACATTTTACTGTGGATGGATCTTAACCTTATTTTCTAGCCTGTGCTCTAACACTAGACCATGTGGCTGCCTCTGTTTATTTAGAGAAAGGAAGCTGATATAAAAAAAAATATATATATATATAAGCAACTCCACAAAAGGTCAGTAGTTATTTTCTAAGAACTGTAGGCACAGTCTGAGGGCCAGTGAGTTGTTAGCATCCCTGCATCCCTTTAAGGAACAGCAAAGGCAGTAAGGACAGGGATGGGGCTAAAAGGACATCAAAAAATGGAGGGTGATGCGTACCAATGACCATACTCTGGGTAACAAGCTCCCTAAACTATTTTTTTTTTGTTGTTTAACCAGGTATAGCACACTAAGCTGAAAGCTTTTTTACAGGAGTGACCTGGGAGCACAAAGAGGTTAAGTTACTTGCTCAGGGTCACACAGAATGCAAGTGGAAGCTGTGGGATTCAAACCCAGGTCTGGTCTGCTGGATGTCACCAAATTTGCAGCTCAGAGCCTTAGACCACTGCACTATACTGCCTCCTCCTCCTAGTTACCTTGATGGAAGAGGGACACCTGGATATTGTGGCAGTCACAGAAACCTGGTACACAGAGAACCATGACTGGGATGTCAACATACCAGGGTACACAATCTACAGGAGGGACAGGGAGGGTAAAAGAGGAAGAGGATTAGATCTATACATAAGGGAAGGGAACAAATCACTGGAACTTAAGGGTAAACAGGGAGTAGAGGAGGCACTGTGGGTAACCCTGGAGACAGGAAATGGCACCACAATCCTCATGGGAGTTGTGTACAGACCCCCATCTCAGGGGGAGGCAACAGACAAGAAAATGATAGAAGGCATCCTTAGAATGGCAGAAAAAGGGGAGATATTATTGATGGGGAACCTGCATATGCCAGATGTTAACTGGAACACGTTTGTTGCAGCCACATCCAAGAGCAGGGTAATTCTTGAAGCCCTAGAGGGGACATGACTCACACAGCTAGTGCTGAAACCCACTTGGGAGGGAGCAATCTTAGACCTGGTACTCTCAAATGGGGATGAAGAGAGGATCTCAGATTTAAAAGTGGATATCCGTCTGGGAACAAGCGACAACCAAATAGCATGGTTCATGATAAACACAACCTTAGAGTCAAACCATACAAAAGTGAGGGCATAGGACTTTAGGAGGGCTGACTTTGGCAAGTTGGGAAAGTGCTTCATAAAAGCAATAGCAGACAGCAAGAAGGAGGGGTGGAGGAACAATGGGGAAAAATCAAAACTGCCATCACAAAGGTAGCACGCCTTTGTGTGAAGCAAATAAACAAAACAAAATGAAGTAAAAAACACTATGGTTCTCAAAAGAGGTGGCGGGAAAGGTTAAGGAGAAAAAGATAGCATCAGGAGGTATAAGGAAACACAGAAGGAGCAGGACAGAGAATGGTACCAGTTAAAGCAGCAGGAAGTGGGGAAGGCAGTCAGAACAGGAAAGGCCCAAATCAAGGAAAAGATAGCCAACTCAGTTAAGAAGGGGCATAAAACCTTATATAGGTACATTAGGGAGCAAAGAAAGACCAAGGGAGGGATAGTGAGGCTTAATAAATTGGGAGTGAGGGTGGGCAGAAGGTGACAGTGAAAAAGCAAAGATACTGAATGAATACTTCTGCTCAGTATTCACAGAAGAAGAGGAGGGGGAGGTACCTAAACCAAACAATAGAAGAACTCTGGATGGGGGGGGGTCAATACCACTCCATTTACAGAAGAAAGGGTCCTGAAAGAACGCCTAAAACTGAAGGTGGACAAAGCAATGGGGCCTGATGGGATTCATCCCAGAATTCTAAAAGAACTAAGGGGAGAACTAGTGACATGACTGGCTACCCTTTTTAACAAATCATGGGAGGATGGTGTGGTACCTGGCGACTGGAGAAGGGCAGATGTGATTCCTCTTCACAAAAGTGGGAGCAAGGCAGAGGCAGGAAACTACAGACCTGTTAGTTTGATCTCAGTGGTAGGGGAAAATGAAGGAATCACTTCTGAAAGAAAGAATTGTTGAGTACCTAGAGGCCAGCAGGGCACAGGACCCAAGGCAGCCTGGATTCACAGCAGGAAGGTCATGTCAGATGAATCTAATTGATTTCTTTGACTGGGTGACCAAAGTAGTAGACAAGGGAGTGGCTGTGGAAATGGCCTACCTGGACTTTAGCAATGCATTTCACATAGTCCCACACAAAAGAATAATAAACAAGTTAGCCAGCCTAGGACTGGGTCCCAGGGTCGTAGCCTGGGTAAAATATTGGCTGGACAACAGGACACAGAGGTCAATAGTAAATGGAGCCCACACCAAAGAAAGGGGGGTTACTAGTGGAGTACAGCAGGGTTCAGTACTGGGACTAGTCCTCTTTAATGTCTTTATATGTGACCTTGGGGAGGGACTGGAAGGAGAAGTATTCCTCTTTGCAGACAATACAAAGATTTGCAACAGGGTTGATACACGGGAGGGGAAGGGGTGGAAAGGATGTGAAGGGATTTGGCAAGGTTGGAGGAATGGTTAAAGTATGGCAGCATAGATTCAATGCAAATAAGTGCAAAGTATTGCACCTGGGAAACAAAAACCCAGGAGAAGAGTACACAATGGAGGGGAGGTACTAGCAACAACAAAAATGGAAAGGGACCTGGGGATTGTCATATCAGACAACCTAAAGGTAGGAAAGCAATGTGAGAAAGCAGTAAGGAGTGCTGGGGTGATACTGGGATGCATATGGAATGGAATCAGCAGTAGAAAACAAGAAGTTGTTATCCCTCTGTACAGACAATTGGTGAGACCTCATCTGGAGTACTGTGTGCTGTTCTGGAGATCCTGTCTCCACAAGGTCATAGACAGGATGGATGCAGTCCAGAGGGGGGCAATTAAAATGGTATAGGGTCTGTACCAGAAGCCATACACAAAGAGACTAAAGGAACTTAATATGTATACCTCAAGGAAAGGAGGGAAAGGGGGGTATGACAGTAAATTTCAGGTACCTCAAGGGAATCAACAAAGTTCAAGAGGGTAGCATCTTTCAGAAAAAGAGATGTGCAAGAACAAGGGGGCATGATTTGAAGATAGAGGGGGATTGCTGAGTGGCAACGTGAGGAAGTTTTTTTTTTTCATGTAGAGGGTGGTGGAAACATGGAATGATCTCCTGAAGAAGTTGTGAGTCAAAAACAGTGGGGGAATCCAAGAATGTATGGGCAGACATAAGGCAATTCTAGTGGGACTTAGAAGAAAGTAGGTTGTTGGTTAACTAGGATCTGCAGCTTATCCAATAGGTAGGGAAATGGGAAGACCAGGAGGACCAAGCAGTCCTTATCTGCCATCAAAGTCTATGCTTCTATGTAGCTATTTATCCACTAATCGTGGACCTTGGGATGAGCCAGTAAATTACAGATTGATCAGCCTGATATCCATAATGGGAATCTTTTGGAGTCCATCTTGAAGGAAAGGGTGGAGCAGTTCCTTGAGGCTAATGGCATTCATGATGTATGGCAACACGGGTTCATCCGGGAGCGATCCTGTAAGAACAACCTAGTAAAATGTTTTGAGTGGGTAACAAGATCCCTGGATGGTGGAAGACTGGTTTATGTCCTGTATCTGGACTTCAGCATGGCATTCAACTTGGTGCCTCACAGGAGACTGATAAGTAAGCAGAGGGACTTAGGGGTGGTGGAGAAAATGGTAGAGTGGATTGGCAGCTGGCTGAGTAATGAGCAACAGAGGTTGGTGGTAGGGGAGGAGGTTTTGACACCTAGAAGGGTCATTGGTGGGGTCCCCTAAGGATCCGTGTCAGGGTCACTGTTGTTTAATGCATTCATTATGGACATTGGGAGGATGATAGGAGCAAAATGAGCCTATTTGCTGATGACTCCAAACTAGGAGTGGAGGTGGACAGTGAGGAGGGTAGGATGTCACTCCAGGAAGACTTGGAGAGGCTTGAACAGTGGTCACAGATTTGGTAGCTGGGATTTAACACTCGGAATTGCAGTGTACTGCATTAAGGTTTTAGGAATCCTGGCTGTGGCCGGCCTGGTGGCACTGAGGGTTGAGGCACTAGACGTTGCACCTCGCACCATGCCGCTGACCCGGGTTTGGGAATGGACTTGGGCCACCAGAGGTTGGCTGGGGAGAGGAAGGATTGTGCGTCCCGTGACTGCTCTCCTTCATCTAGGGAGGACTGAAGCACTGCAGTGCACTGTAGCGGCAGCTGGTGGAGGCCGGCAGTGCAGCAGTGAGAAGCAGAGATAAGGGGGAGAGCGTGGCAGGCATCGGCACATAGTGCCCAGATGCCATTGCATGTCTGGCTCTCAAAGAACACAAAAAAATCCATCAGAAAATGGCAGAGTGTGATCTCTGTGGCTGATGGCTGCACCCGGCGTCCACTGGTATCCTAGAGGATCCCGCATACAGGGTGCATGAGTGATTAAAGGCCAGCCCTGTGGGGGTGCCAGACGGTCCAGGGGGTGCGGGTGTCGGAGGCAGGAGATTGCAAGGGATCTGCTCCACAGGAAGGAACAAAAATAGAGCTGCGATAAAAACAAGGAATCCTGGCTGTGACTACCATTTGGGAGGGAACAACCTCTGATCTCCAAGGAAGAAAAGAACTGGGAGTGGTAATAGATGCCGAAATGAGTAATTCAGAACAGTGCAGGAGAGTGGCAGCAAAGGCAAATAGAATGCTAGGATATATTGCTAGGGGGATAACATCGAAGAGGATGGAGGTAATCCTGCCCCTGTACAATTCCTTGGTGAGGCCACACTTGGAGTACCGTGTGCAGTTCTGGTGTCCTTACTTAAGAAGGGATGTTGTTCTGGTAGAGAAAATTCAGAGGAGGGTGTCTAAGATGGTACATGGTCTGGGGGAAAAGTCCCTTGAAGACAGACTTAGAGAGCTGAACATGTACTCACTGGAGGACAGAAGAGATAGGGCACATGATAGAGACCTTTAAATATTTAAAGGGGATCAATAGCATAAATACGGAAGGTTTGCTCAAACTGAAAGTGGAAGGGACCACTAGAGGTCATAGTCTAAAATTGGTGGGGGGGGGGTCAGAGAAGAAATGAGGAAACACTACTTCACAGAGAGGGTGGTGGCACCTTGAACTGTGCTACCTGAGGAACTGATGTCAATGGATTCAGTGGGAGGATTCAAAAGAGGTTGGGACAGGTACATGGGAAAGCTACAAGTAGAGAGAGAAGTGAATAGCAAGGGAGCTCTGGTGGAGGAACCTGAAGGCAATGGAATGAAAAGGGGAGGGGAGCAGCAGCAGTGACAGTACTGTCAGCTGCATCTCAGGTAGATGTGATGGACCATTAGGCCTAATCTGCTGGCAACTTAGTATGTTATTATGTTAGTACTAAAACTATTATGTTTATAATTTTGTTAATCTGAATGTTTGATTGTATCTTTAGTTTCTTTTAAATATGTGAAATAGAACAAGTGCATATTCCATGGTATCTTTTAAAAATATATGATTATCATCATCTGGCCTCACAGTGGCTACATTTGTCACATCACAGCGGGCTGTCATTAAAAGTAGATGTGAACAGCATTGGGTCTGGATTTGAATTATTGCAGAGCATTTTGTGGATCACATCTAAAACAACAAACTCTGTCTAGAGTAGATCTGGCTGCAGCTGAGCTCGCAACAGAACACAGCACAGTCCACCATGTCCAAGATGGTCATTGGAGCACAGTACACATGCGCAAGCAGTTGTGCACGCGTGACTTCACTTTTGCAGATGCGGTGAAGTTGTGCATGCAAACTGAGTTCCAGTGGCCATCTTGGGCATGGCAGAATGTTTTGCTGTGAGCTCAGTGTGCATGAGCAAGTTCACCAGAACTGCAGAAGTGAAGTCACGCATACACGACTACTCATGCATGCACACTGAACTTCAATGGACGTATTGAGCATGGTGTGGCAGGAAAAGTAGTGTGCCTCAGGAGGGTATAAGCAGAGAGTTTTGGAGTTGCAGAATCATCGTACTGCAACTCCAGACTTGTGCTTTTTTATCCTATTTTTTACAGCTGCAGCAAGACAGCTTCAGGCTCCATCCACTGCAACCATAAAAAGCACTTAAAGATAAGGTGAGTCTACCCATTTTCTGCTTCACTGTCTCCTGGTCCTATTGAGTAATGCATCACACCTCATTCTGATGTCTGTTCTCCCTAGACCACCAGGTGCAGCGGTTGGGGGGGTTATGACAGTGGGATCTCAAACTCCCCCCTCCACCCAGAAGAAATGAACGTTTGAGCAACTAATGTATGTTTTTTAAGTTTCTTCTCATTCTGGTCCACTCCAAGTCTTAGGCACAGTTTCTGCTCAATAGCATGACAGGCAATGCCTTATTTTCTGATGCCACAGTGCACAGATACTATGTGCCAATACATTTCTGAAAAAGTTTCAAATTTAATCTGATGATCCATATTTCATTTAAGTATTACCCACAAGTTTATTTGTTAGTCAACCAAAAACTTAATCTTATAGTTTGTTTTCTGAGCAACAATGTATTTCTAAGATTCTCAGAGTTATCATATGTCCATTTTATTTCTCACTGATGTTTTTAAAGCAGTTTACATTGTTAATTTAATAATTAATAACTCAAGTCACCAATGATTGCCACCACTAGCAATTTTTAAAAATCCTTTGCTGTGAAGTTACTTTTTGTCTTTACATGTAGCATTCATACTGTGGATTTATTATGAGGGTACTACTGCTAGCATAAACTTCTGATGGTAAATAGCACAACACTGCACCAAAATGTTTAATTTACTGTATTCATCATGGGCTTGGCCAGAGCACTGGGACTCGTAGGAAAAACTTCAACATCCCATATCATAGTTCAGGAATTGCATGCAATGAAAAGAAGAAGTGAATATAGTGATGCCTTTGAAGAAATACATACTTACTTAAAAATATAGAATAGTGTATGGGTAACCATACCCTACAAGGCTATTCTTCCACTGAGTGGATACAATGTCAACTGATGACCTTGAGAGCAAAGCTTGAGAGGTCCCTAAGTTGGCATTGTATCCATGAGGAGCAGGTATATCAGAGTAGTGTATGGTTACCATACACTGTTCTATAAAGTGTATGGTGGGTCCCAATGTCTTCAGCGGGCATGTAAAATAAAAATAATCACTCACTTTACCCTGTTTTAGGTCTACTCTGCCGACCACACTTAATCAGCAACTGCCACTGGCCAGCACACAAGTATGACTCTCACACATCAGCGGATGAACCACAGCTGCAGATGGACTCCTTTGTATTATGAAGTCCTTACTAACGCAGAGCAAAAAGTCATTCTGCATTAGTGAGGACATCAGTACTGCAACAGAACAACTTTCTGTGGTGAATGGCTTTCCATACACAATCGCATTCCACCATACACTATAAACCTACAGTATATGATATCTGTTCATACTAATAAATACTGCTGCTTTAAATTGCAGATGTACAAATTGGTTTGGATTGTAATCTGAACCCCATCCCCCTTGGGTGGCTTGGATCATCCAAGCCACATTTTGGGAGGTCTGAGCTGCTCCATATCAGAGCCAGAGGAGGGCCACAAGGACCTGCATATGTACCTGCATATGGCTTAGCTCAGACTCAAATCTGGATCCCCTCATTGGATATGGATTGTTCTGGATCATCCAGATTAATTTACTGGATATCTGGGCCAGAATTTGAACTGGGTCACAGCCACCTTGCATCTCTGTAATTAAAAAGTAAACACACATTCTTAACAAAAAATCAAATTTTAATAAAACTGAAAGGATCCTTGTGAACTACAGTAACTTCATGTGTACCCAGTAATGCAGGAAAATCCAAAAGTAAACTCAGATTGTCTTTAAGATTATATGGCCACTATACTTTTTAGGTCTGTAAAGAACAGAATGATAATACATGAGTGGGCTGGCCCAGTGGTGACTTGTTACTGCTTCGGGCACCTTCACTACTCGAGAGATATTGCACGTGCATGCATATGAAACATAGAAACAGACAGTGGGGCTCTATGTACTAATCAGTGAGAAATACATGCTGGACAGGTGTGCACTGGCCAGTATTCACTACCGGCTGCCACCTGTCCATGCCCCTGCCTCTCCCTGGTGTGCAGGTCCATGCAGGGTGGCTTGAAGAGGCATAGAGGACCAAGCCGGGCATCCAATTGGATGCCTGCCCTGGGTCCCTAGTGGATCAATCGAGTAGCTGGGTGTGGGTCCAGGTGTGTGAATGGCACCAGTGGACACATAGACCAATGCAGCAATGCCCCATCTTGCTCTGGACTCCTTGGCAAGCCCCTGGAGCATGTGGGTTGCTCACTGCCATCCTCCCCAGCTGAAGGCAACCCCAGAACCTGTGTAGCATGGTGCCCCCTCCATGTACACACTGCACACAGGTGCACCTGCCACATGCAGGTGACCCCCAAACCTCATACCGGGTCATGCCTGAAAATAGTCATTGCTATGACTAGTGCACCTACCCGATAAATAAAAACTAAATAAAAAAAATAAATACCCCCAACCCTGCAGTGGTGTTCAGTGGTGCCCCCTGGCACCGACAACCCCCAAGCAGTACCTGAAGTATTGGTACCATGAGCCAGCCGGCCATGTGAGCCAGATGGCCAGTGGCACAGCCATCCACACTCCTCCATGGCCACTGGCCATCTGATAAATGAGGGTGCACATCAGCTGCATTCCCCTGCATAGGTTAGACAGCCAACAACCATGGAGGTGTGCAGAGGGCTGTGCCATTGGCCATCTGGCTCATGGTACCGACACTTCAGATATGGGTTGGGGGTTGTCAGTGCCGGGGAGGCCTCTAGTGACACAGAGTTCATTCAGTGTGGGGGGCAATGGGCACCCCCATGTCTGTGTGGTGGAGGCTGCTGTGTGATATCCAGGATGGGTGTCACCACAATGGTGGAGACTACAGACCATGGATGAGCCCTGCTGGGGGGGGGCTGTGCTTCTCTGGGTGCCATGCTGGCACTATTGGATGATGGGCTGCTTGGGCACAGCTGTGCAGACCTGGGTAGGAGTGTGTGCAGCATTGGGGGTGGGGATCTCTCTGTCATGGACATGGGGTGTTTGGCAGGTGGGTATGGGGTCTGGGCTGGCCCAAGCTGTGTGTGTGTGGGTACTGCCTGCTGCTCACGGGACTGTTCTGCTGTTCGGTGTGCCCAGAGGCCCCCTATGTGCCCCAGTGCACAGCACTACTCGCTATGGTGCATGGTGCATAGTGCCGGCACACCCCCGGCCTGCACCCATCATATTGCTGTCTGTGTGGCAGGGGGATCAGGTACGTACCAGCTGTGCACCCCAATCATGAATGCTGCATGGCCACTGTTCCATGGCATTCCGCCTTAGCTATGCCAATGCGCCCAGTTTACATGGTGCGTTGGCATAGTGCATTGGGCCCAATATGAACTGATAAAGAACCAATGGTTAATCTAATTTGTCTGGTCCCTACCTCTAAACTTGTGTTTTTTTCAATTTTCTTTTTGCTAGCAGCTGATGGGAGTTGTGTGTTTATTATAGCGATAAGAGGCTTTCTACAAAAGGAGAGTGCTTGAGGAACCTGATGCTTAGAGGCACCCAGTATCAACCCAAAACAAGACATCACCATTGCTTTTAAAGATAGTTATTTGCTCACCTTTGTTGAAAACCAAAACAGACTAGCACAGAAAGGCACAGGGCAGGGTCAGTTAATATCAGAGGTGTTGAACAGAAAAGCAGAATACCCACATTCTGTACTACAGAGAGAAAGAGAGAGAGAGAGAGAGAGAGAAAGAGAATGCAAAAGGTGTGCCTTGACATACCATTCATTGACCACAGAATAATAAATAAACCACCAAACTGAATTAAGGATGAGCCAAAGCAGAATTTGTTTTGGCAAATGTGCTGAAATGTGTCACTTTCAACTTCAATTAGGCAATGTTGAACTTTCGGTCCACTATGGGTCACTTAGACCTTTAGGAACTCAATTAACAAAATACTCTATCAATCATCTCCCAAGGTTGCCATGGTTTGTCCCATGGCCACCCACCCCTCATCCCAATCCCTTCTCACCCTCCTCCCATCCAAAAGATTTTTTTTTATTATTATTAAACAATAATTGTCAGCTTCTGGCATCATGCCTGCTGCAGACTGTGTTTTTAAATATCAGCTGACTGGAGGAACAGGGGAGAGAAAAGTGGGGTGGGAGTGACTATTATGGGCAAGAAGTGATGGAAAGGTATAATTTGCCTGTTATATAGCCTGCTAGACCCTCATGTCAAAGACCCAAAATAACACTTGTGCTGACGTGTTAAAGCTGAACTGTAGGCAAGGGTTCAAATCAAAGCCAAACCAAATTTGCCAATTTCTGATGTCACACTTAGACTTAATACCAATCAGGAGAGACCAGCTAACACACCACCACTTCAGTCTGCATTAGACTTTCCTCAAGATGTGGGGTCAAAGAGAACATGCCCTCCCTTATATACAGTAGTCTGGAATAAAAGTCTCAGCATGCATAAATACTGACTTATCTCATATGCACATATTAAAATATAAGAAAGGGAAAATATATATTGGATAGTGGATGGCTGAATGGAAACAACAAGGCTATTCTTACACGAGTGGTTGCTATGCCGATTGTTGACCTCAATAGCACAGCTTGAGAGGTCAACATTCGGCATAGCAACCATAAGAGTAAGAATAAGCCTTGTTGTTTCCGTTCAGCCATCCATTGTTCTATATAGTATATGTTATTGCCTACTAGTGCCCACATATTTACAAAAAAAAAATCCAGAGACGTAACTTGTGTTGTGGAAGTACTTGACTGGAAGGGGAGAGAGAAACGAAAACAAAAAATATTACTTACAGTGCTTGTACAGATTGTATCATAAGACCGCCACTACTTTGCACACTACCCCCCCACGTACTGCGATCACTGTGCTGCACAGTTAAACTTTAACCTCTCACCCATTACTCCTCGCTGATATGGGTTTTAAATGTCAAATAACTTACTCGAGTTACGAGAGGCTGCCAGGACTACTACTTCACCACATGGCTGATTTTTTTTGAACTACCATTTGTCAGGTGAGGCAGTGCCATGAATTTTTTCCACGATGAACAAAGTGCTCCTGAGGGAACTGGTATGATGTCCGTACTGAAGCAGAACCCAAAGTCATTCTGCTGCAGTATGGACATCACTACTGGAGCAGAACCATGTTTTTGCTGTCACAGAAAACAAGTTAGAACAATGTTCTAACATACACTATAAACTGGGGACACCATAAACTGCAAACTGACTCATATAGACAGATACTGTATATAAACAGTTCTTCAGATTGAAACACTGGTAGGAAGAGAAACCATCAAATACTGTTCGCAGCTACAACCAAATGTGCAAATTGTTTGTTTGTTTGCTTGTTTACTTATTTATTTAAAAAACTTGCCCCAGGAAAGACAAACTGAGCTGGTAACAACTGATTTCCAGATGTGTTCTAGGTTGGAAGTGGATAGGTAGTAAACAATACAAGAATGTACAAGTGAAGAAAGTATACTTAACAAGCACAAAGAACACATGTATAAGAGTGCATTAAGTTCAGTACTAAACATAGACTGAATTATGGGGCAGTGTGTGTAACGAGAATGTTACACTCACCCAAGGCATTAAATGCTACAGAAACCCCAAAAGTGAAGCTCAAGGAGTTTATACAAGCATTCAGCATCAAGGGTGTATGTAAAATGTGAGTGTTACACACTACTCCGTGGTTTGTTTTATGTAATTGCTGGGGAGTGTTTTTTTTTTGACACTGCAATTATGTAAATGGAAAGTCTGTGCAGCCACAGTAGGGTTGAAGTGCAGTCTGTGGTTGGGACTCTGGTTCAGCTGAAGTGCCTTATTAAACCCTTTATTTTAATGTCAGCATTCTAAGACTTACAGAATAAGAGTGTGAGAGCTGCTGAAGTGTCTGATGCAACAAAGGGAAGACCTTGGCTGGCACATGCATGAATCGAGGGAAACCCAGCACATGTTCACCATTATAACCAGCTGGTTTAAATGGCAAATTATAATCAGGTTTCCCTAGGAGGAAAAATGCCCCCTAGTTATTATATGTAATTTATATAATGCTCAACTGGTTATCAAAGAGTGGATAGGTGAAAGCTAAACCATGACTGTGTAGTGAGGAGGTATATCCTAGGTGCTTAATACACCAAACTTTGAATCTGGATACCTTGGAGACCTAGCTTTGAGACCCAAAGTTAATATTCCCAAATGGTACCGTACATATTGTGTGAATCTGAACAAGTTACTTAACATCCCTGTGCTCCCGGGTCACACCTGATGGTGAGCTACAGCTCAATGTGCCTTTCCCAGTAAAGAATTCTAAAATAAAAAATATATGTGTGTTTCAGTGTGTCTGTATATGTGTGTGTGTGTGAAGATTAAGAAAAAGAGAGTCAGAGAGATAGATTTATTTATTTATTTATATATGTATTTATTTAATCATTCTAGGATTATAAATACCTTTGAGTGACAGGCAGCTCATTTACAAAGGTTCCACGTCAGTAGGGAGGGTTACATACAGATACAGAGAAACAGACAAGTCATACAGAGTATTTCAGAACATATATTGTTTAAATTATAGTATAGCGCAGGGGTTCTCAAATGATGAGGCCAGCCTCCATGGGGAGGCCCCAACCTGTTCCAGTGGAGGCTCAAGCAAGTCTGAAAAAGTACTGTATTTAAATGTCGAGTTTTATGTATTTTGTGTGAAGAGATGAAGCAAACTGAAAGAGAATAATAGTAGGTGAATTGTATGTATTTATTTACTAATAGGTGATAAGGGAAAGTGAATGAGCCAAGGCTCTTTTCAGGTGTACCTGTGGAAGGGTAGGGAGTGAATACATTTCAAAAAGTAACTGCAAAACAATAAAGAAATACACAATGAATAATACTGCAAACAAATATGAACAATAAACTGATAATGAGTGCTGGTACTTGATCAATTTGTAGACTGAAGGCAGAACAGCCCAAATACAAGGGTTGAGCATAGAAGTGCTAAGAGCAATAGCAGGAAGGAGCAAAGTAATCCCAGAGAAGCTGCTTAGAAGCAGGGAAGTAGGGGGAGAGGCAAAGTATGTAGGAAGGTTATTTCATATAGAGAGGAAACAGAGAAAGTAATCTTACCAATGAAGATACTGCAACAAGGGGTAACAATGGTTCAAGAATGAAAAAAGTGGAGCAAGTAGGCTGGCCTGTTGGGGGAAGGGGTTACAATAAACTGAATAATAATATTTGTTTATTTGTTATTCAGATAACACCTTTGAGCACAGGAGCTCTTTTTCAAAGGTTCCACATCAGTATAAGACAAAGAACAGAATGTGAGCCAAGTACTCAGAGGGATTTCAATTTATTTGTGGTGTACTGTGCAAAGTACTGTATGTTATATTTCTTTGGGGAAGCCCAAGATTATTTCGTTTTTTGGGGGAGGCTCAAAATCTTTTCCATGGATTTGGGGAGGCTCACTGTGACAAAGTCTAAGAACTATTGGTATAGAACAATTAAGCTTCAGTTATATCCACTTTAAGCACAACCTGATCAGAGGCAGGGGATAGAAAAGTAGAGGGGGGAGGAAGATCCAAGAGAGAGAGAGAGGAGCAGTCAGGCAGCCTTGTCAGTTTGCAACTTCAACAGGGGGAGGAAAGAGTCTTAGAAGGGGGGAGATGGAGGCAAAGAGGGAGAGAGGTGCAAAGGCAGGGAAGAGGGTGGTAGATTGACAGAGAGACAGACAGACAGATACATTGATAGATAGAGAGCTAGAAAGAATACATTAAACAGTCAAGAAGTCTAAAATACTTTCCAGAGTGCACCACCAATATATATTATAGTGGGGCAGAAGCACCTCTATAATTAAGGTTGAGCAGGGGTTCAATGTTAAATGCCTAACTTTGCATCTTAATAACTTTGGCAGTGTTTGACAAAATCAACTGACGTTTTGAATGTGTTGTCTAGGAGGCAATCTCCAAATCTGTGGAAAGTTTTGTGATGACAGCTTGTGCAGTTTCTGAGATCTACATACCTAATTGTTCTATAATAGCTGGGGATTGTTCTTCTGCTAAGGGAAACTGGGTTATAATCCGGCGTTATAACCCGGGGTTTATAATGGTGAACATGCACCGTGTTTCCCTTGTGCATGTGCCCCAGCAGCAGCTCTTTCTTTGTTCACTGCCAGCCCTTCACGATGGACGCTGACACTTGGTGGTCAGTTCATTTAAAAAAAAGAAGTAGTAAAGGGGCACTTCAGTTAGTAAAAGTTACGATTTTAACAAAAATAAATAAAAAAAAGGTAAGGGAGAGCCGACCCAGTGGCACTGAGGGTTAAGGCACTAGATGCCACACCTCGCGGTATGCAGGCATCCCAGGTTCGGGAATGGATGTTTTCCTCCTCCAGAGTGGGGTGGATTACCAGATGGTGTAGGCATCCATCGCACTACCACCAGTGGAAGCATGGGCAGTAGTGTGCACGGCTCTAAGGAGTTGGGGAGAGAGGGCGCTGCTGGGTGCTTGACGGTGACATGCATAAGCACGCCGATCATCTGGATGTATGCCCTTCATGCCAATGCCCTCATGGAATGGGGAAAAATAGGGAAAAATGTAAAAACCCTGGACACTGAGCATGATAAAGCCGGGATCTCAGTACATTGGGACCCAGCAGAATGAGTTGGGGCGGTATGTGGCCCCCTCCGAAGCAAGGCCGAGGCCCGGGCAGGTGACAAAAAAAAGGTAAGGGAAAACTTTCCCTCAAGCAGCCACTTTCTTACTGCATGAATACCAAAACCCAACCAGACTACACAGGGAGAACTTTTTTTTAGTTTATATAGTTGCTGTGGCATAAAAAGCAATCCCCAGCAATTATATAAAATAAAACATGAGGTGGTGTGATTAACTCAAGATTTTACACACATCCCTCACTGTTGGATGCTTATATTATTCCATTGAGCTTCACTCTCAGGGTTTATGTAGCATCCAACACCTCGGTGTGTGTATAAAATCTTGTTAAACACCCACCCCATGCATTATTCTACAGTATATGTAGATGTCTAATTTTTTTTCCTATACTTAACATGGGATTTTTTTGCGCTCTCCTGCAGCCTACACAGAATTTTTTCAACAAATGTTCCTGATACATGTGTGATGCCCTAAGGTAGTGCCTTTAACAGGCTTCTTGAAAAAAATATTAAATGGTTCCAGAGTTATAAGGCTTTAAAGTTTTCTGTTTTTCTGTTCTGAACACGCTCAGTTGGCTTCTTGGGATAACATTCTAATACAACACCAAAAATTCTGTTTCACAAGACAGTGTTTGGTCTCTCACCATTTGCTTCACACAGCACAAAACATATATTGTATGGTGAGAGCTGCCATCTTGTTTCCTTTCCCCCTTGAAATAAAAAAAAAACTTGGGTGATTTATAAAATAGTGTAATTAAAAACAAACAAACATCTAAACCCAGCTAAATGGGGCCTATTTAGCAAGGTCCTGGTGCTGTTTTTTTTTAAATTGCCAGAAATACCTATACTGGGCATCTAAAAATCCAGGATGCCCAACTTAGAGAGAGGAACTATTCACCCCCATTCTCTGTATATGAACAGCAGGACTTTTTTGAGTTCAGCAGTCATAACTAGAGTCCTGCTGCAGGCTGCAGTGAGAGGAGTGAGCCACAGATCCCCCATTCTGTTTGTCTCCATCTGAAAGCCTACCTATCTCTCCATCTACCTCTTTATCTTTCTGTCTATCTATCTCTCTGCCTGTCTGTCTGTCTGTCTACCCACCCCGGTACCTCTTCTTTCTTCCCCTTCCCCCCAGGTGTCCCACCCACCCATCCTAATCTTACTGTTTATTTAGTTATTTTATTTAATAATTTATTTTTTCTTTAAAAAGATATGTATGTGGCAGGTGTGTCCATCCCTGGTACCACTTCTCTGGACACCTCTCCATTCTAGATCACCGGACCCCATTTCTATATAGTACTCCTACACTAGGGTGCCCAATTCCAGTGTCAGGTTTTAACCTGAAGTAAAGAAAAATATTCCTTTAGTGATCGTTTTTTGTTTGTTTTAACATATAAAAAAAGAAAACAGTCCCCTGCTGTTCTGACCTGGCCACCATGACCTCCTACTCAGCACCAGCCACTCCACACCCTCACTCACATGAGCATGTCTCACAACTAGTGCTGTGCAGAATTTTCAAATTGTGGTGGAACAAAATTCTGTGGAATTTTCAAAATTCTGCCAAATTCCACCACAAATGGAATGGTGAAATTCTGCAGTAGAAAAAAGTGGCGTAATGATTTTTCATGGAAAAATGCTGTATTCCACAAATCTCAATATCTTCCGCGAAAACTGTTATGGAATAATTTTCCCCAGAATAATTGCTTTTCCATGGAATATTATTTTGTGGATTACAGTAGGCGGAATTCCGCTGATGAGCCAGTGAAATTCCAGCAGAGATTCATTCAGCAAAATGGCCATTCTGCAGTAATTCAGATGGTATTCCACATTCCGCACAACACTACTCACAGCATAGAGCCATTTTCTTATTGAAGACACATCTTTCTGCTGGAACCTGCAACTGCAGTATGAGAAAATGAAGTCCAGTTTGTTTCCTGTGAATATAGTGAGTGAGTTTAGGTGACTCAATTTTGGTTAAAGTCAAAATAGCGATTTCAAAATTGGCTATGAGCCCTTCATAACGCATGCTTAATTCAGTGAGTTGGTTTCTGACGGAGTAGGTCTACTGTGCACTATATGAAGGTTAGTCTCTCAGGCTACTTCCAAGCCAGCTGTGTGGTGCTGGGGTTAATGATACTGCCTGTGTTACTCAGGGACCCAGGTTCGGGGTTGGGTGTGAGGAGTTTTTTTGCTTGGTGTGGGGAGTTATTGTTTTTTTTCTATCCATGTGCTGCTGTAATTTTGGGGGGGATTGTTTTCTTTGTTTCCATTCTGCCCACCTTCTGCACTTTGTTTCCCCCCTCACCCACAGATCGTGCACCCAGCATTCTCCCCCTACAGTAAGGATGTGCAAAATTAAAATTCTGCAAGCTGAATTCAAGCAAAAGTCTGACTTTCACTTCCGCAGAAGTTCAGAAATTGATTTCTGGGGGACTTCCGGTGATACGTTGTGCAGGATAGCAGCTTCCTCTCGCAGCTCCGGCCCCCCGACTGTTAAAAAACCCTTTTACTCCCTCACAGATATTGCCTACTCCTGTGACTGACAAATAAGACCTCCAGAACATCTTGGGAACTACGGTGATTTATAAAGGGGCAGAGATATGGACGTCGAGAGTGAAAAGATGCTGCCAAAACACACTCCGCCCGTGACACCCGAAAAGGCCCCGAAGAAGTCTAGGGCCTCAGATGCCACTCAAAGCCCAGGCGCTGCTACTGCAATCGGGGACCAGGAGCCTCTGACCCCACAAAGATTCCTGGATGAATTTAGGCCATTTCAGGAGGATCTGCCTAGTCTGGCATCAGATCTCGCTACTTTAACAGCGCAGCTCAAGGAGGTCTCCCAAAAAAGCCTCGGATAACTCTGCCATATCACCTCACTGGAGAAAAGACAAGAGAGGCTCAATCCAGATATGAGTGCCTGTAGGCAACGTTTAACCAAATTGGAACTCAAGGTGGAGGACCTTGAACGGCGTAATCGCCGGAATAACGTAGTGATAATCGGGCTCCCAGAGGGGGAAGAAGGACATGACACCATTTTGTTCATTCAGAAATTGCTGGTCAAGTTAGCTGGCCCTTCACCTTTTGACAATAAGTACATCGTAGAAAGGGCACACAGGGCCCTCCTTGCCAAACCAACTCCAGGTGCTCCACCACGCCCTTTGATATTCCGATTTTTGAATTTTTTGGAGAAACAATATTTCCTTCAAAAATGCAGGGAGCTACAAGAGTTCAAATGGGAGGGGCAGAAACCTAAGAATAACACAGGACTTGCCTGCGTCTGTTCAACTGAAAAGAGCAGCCTTTCATCCTATGGTGTTAAAGCTGATCGTGGCAAGCATCTAGTTTAGGAAGACTTACCCTGCCAGATTACAGGTGTTAATCACTGGAACCTGGTCTTCTTTTGAGGATCCTGAAGTGGCATCTTCTCAGCTCTGACTCACTTTCCCTGACCTCTTTAAGAGCCCCTGAGGGATAACTGTGAAGAACACCGTCGGCAGCGAAGCCAGTTGAATGTGAAGCTGTTTTACTCTGGTGGGAATTCCCTAATAGAGGTCGAAAATTATAATTTTGATGGCCCTAATGGGCATTTAAATAGTCTAGTGGTGCCCGACTGTTGCACCACAACGCGGCCACATGAGGGTGCTCCAGTATAGTAGATGGACATCAACACAATGTACAGACTTTTAGGTTACATAGATGCCGTATTTGGGACTTTTTTCTCCTATAATTCGTATTTTATTTCTTTCTCTCACTGATGGACATCTGGTTTGGGGTTTTCCTCTTTTGATGCCCCTTGGCAGCCTTCTCATGCTAAAGAGACTGGGAGGGATAAATCCGGACTAAACGGCACCTTCAATGTTAAAGCTGTGACATTCCGGATGGTGCTGCTGCACTGCTACTGCCCTCACGGCTGTGCTCTTCCCCTTTTGGTTTACTATAATGGACATGGGTTCTTAATGTTTCCTGCTAGGAGGAGCAATGCCTAAATAATGATGGTTTAATATAAAAGTAATTGCAAAGGCAGTTGTTACAATTGTAATTATAATAGTTTTGAGTAGTAGCCCATGGTTGGAATTAGTAGTCCCAAAGTGTTAGTTAAATCTTATGGGACCGAAGTCTATAATTTTGAGTTGTTTAGTATAGGTAGGATGCGTCCCAAAGGTCGAGGGCTGCAGTTAGGTTCACTTCTTGTGGATATAATGCCTGTATAAGACGTCACCTGTGGGTGATTATAACTGGATTATCTGAGAATGTTTGGTTATTCGTATTAGAGACATAAGGGGGGCTGGAGGGAGAGGGATGTTTGCAGCAGCATGAGGCATGCAGCACGGAGCGAGCAAATGGGTAGGGGGAGGGTTGGGTTTTTTGGTCATTGTCTGTTCCATGTAAGGGCTATACTAAGGGGTTTGTTTGGTTTTGGGCATATGGGGGGAGGATTTCTTCACACAGCCTCAGCTTACAGAGAGAACGTCTGGATAAGGTCTATATCGGCTCAGTTTTGTGTATATTGTTAAGACAGGAATGATGAACATTTTCACATGGAATGTCAGGGGAGCTAGGTGCAAACTAAAGCAGTACCAGTTACCCAAGCACCTCCATCTGGTGGCAGCAGACATAATCATGGTTCAAGAGTCACACCTTTTGAACTCAGAGGCTAACATCTTGCGTAAGCAACAAATAAGCCAATGTTTCTCAGCCGAAGGGAACACGCAAAGTAGGGGGGTGACGATCCTAATTCATAGAACCATACCATTTACGCCTGATTTAATTATTCCCGATCCAGAGGGGCGTTATATTATTGTGAAGGGGAAGTTGTATTCCAGAGACATTTTAGTGGCTAGTGTATATGGTCCCAACATCGATTCTCCCCGCTTCTTCATGCAACTACTCAATACTCTATCACCCCACTTAGACACTCCCCTAATCTTAGGAGGGGACCTGAACCTGGTTGTTGATCCACAATTAGACCACTCCAACAAATTTAAGAAAGGGCTTTCCCCGGCTCAGCGTGCACTTCGGGAGCTGATAGACAGTGCAGGGCTGGTTGATACATGGCGAGTCCTCCATCCGACAGTTAAAGATTACACGTTCACTTCGCAAGTCCACCATACCTCTTCACGTATCGATTACATATTGATTTCCCAAAGCTTAATTACTGGGGTATCAGATGCGAACATACATCCGGGTCCTCTATCCGACCACTCATTGGTATTGTGCTGGATTTCTCTTTTATCTTCTCCTTTGAAAGGTGGGCATTGGAAGATTAATAAACAACTGCTCAAAAGTCAGGGAAATGTTAAATGCATAGCAGAACACATCTCACTTTTCTCCGAAATTAATGTTAACTCTACACAGAGACCAGACAT
This sequence comes from Neoceratodus forsteri, assembly GCA_016271365.2. NCBI lineage: Eukaryota > Metazoa > Chordata > Ceratodontiformes > Ceratodontidae > Neoceratodus > Neoceratodus forsteri. Next base: position 1,609,681,810 of record CM057449.1, read on the forward strand.
AGAAAGGTGTGCTCTAAAAGCTTATCTGCGAGGCCAACTGATTGGCCTAGCTTCTAGTAGGAAAAAGATGCAGGAAGAGAAACTGAAATCTCTACCGCTCTAAATTCTTGGGCTGGAGCGCACCTTGATGCCCCAGTCCATGGACTCAGAAAGGCAGAATTTGGTTAGACTAAATTATGCCTATCTAGACCTGTTGAGACAGAAGGCTGAATTCTCTATTCTCAAAACCAAAGCATTCTATCTGGATCAGGGAGAAAAAGCAGGGCGTCTCCTGGCTCTCAGACTTAGACAGCTCGAATCTGACAGAGTCATTGCTTCAATTCACTCTATTGTTAATAACACCTTGAAAACAGCCCTTTCTGACATAGCCTCTGAATTCAGAACTTACTACTCTCAGCTGTATAGTGCGATGGAAGAGCCCCCTTCGCTGGCAAAACTGTCTCAGTTTTTCTCCCGTGTCTCCCTGCCCACTATTACTAATGAGCACATAACCGCACTCATTTTCCCCATTACATCGGAGGAGATAGTTAAGGTCATCAAGGATCTCCCCTCAGATAAAACACCAGGGCCTGACGGTTTCTCCGCTAACGTTTATAGAACATATGCTTCCCAATTGGCCCCTTTATTGGTGACATTGTTCCGCCATATATTGTCGCAGCAGGAAATGGATAAGTCTTTATTTGAGGCTTTAATCACTCTAATACCTAAAAAGGGGAAACCTTCGGACAGAGTGCACAGCTATAGACCGATCTCCCTCTTGAACCAGGATCTCAAGATCCTTACTAAATTACTAGCAGACCGATTAGGTCCGGTACTGTCAGACATAATAGACCCAGAACAGGTGGGATTCATGAAGGCTAGATCATCCGTGGACCATCTCAGGACCCTGTCGCATGTCTTCCTGGCTACCAGGGATGCCGACTACCCAGCTGTGCTTGTTTCCCTGGATGCCGAGAAGGCATTCGACAGAGTCAATTGGAACTTTTTGCAATATTCCCTTCAGGCGTTTGGATTCCCTCCGCTGTTTCTGGACTGGATCAAGGCACTATATAAATGCCCAACTGCACGTGTACTCTGTAATGGGTTTATGTCTGACCCTTTTACACTTTCTGCTGGAACTAGGCAGGGCTGCCCATTATCACCTTTACTGTTTAACATCTACTTAGAGCCCCTAATTCGCAGGATCAGAATGGACCTGGGCATACAGGGTATCACAGTGCAGCAACATACTGTGAAAGCCCTGGCCTACGCTGATGACCTGCTTTTACAATTGGCTCATCCTAAAACGTCCATTCCGGCCCTCATGTCAGTTCTTGAGGAGTTCAGTTCCTTGTCTAATTACAAGTTGAACAAGGATAAAACTGTTGTTTTCCCCCTAAACTATAAGGCGACAAAAGTGGAAGTAATGGAGGTGGGGTTCTCCTGGCAGACCAAGTTCTTAAAATACTTGGGAGTTGGCCTAGCAAGGGATCCTCGTAGATTCACAAAACTAAATTTAGATCCCCTCATCGTGGTGATCAGGCAAGATCTTGCAAGGTGGGCCCTCCTCCCCCTGTCCCTTTGGGGGAGAATTAATATCATTAAAATGAATGTCTTTCCCCGTATATTTTATTTAATTCAGTGTTCAAACATTTGGATTCCCTTGAATTGGTTTAAGAAGTTACACACAATGTTTTCAGATTTTGTCTGGTCTGCAAGGAAAGCCTGGATAAGTTATAGTAAGTTATCAGCTCCCAAGGGAATAGGAGGACTACGCCTCCCGCATATAGCATTATACTATTGGGCTAGTCATGCAAGCCTCTATCTTAGGTGGCTTACACCAGAATCCCTGGATATGTCATATCCCATACCCCAATTTGGTTGGATATCGAACGCTCCCTGATAAAAGCTAATGGGCTATCTCCAAGGGCGCTTTGGCATACCAAGCTGAAATCTTTGTCCCCTTCACTCAAATATACCCCCCCTGGCAGTATCGGTGAGAGTGCACTCACAGCTATGTGCTTTCTTGAAATATGAGCATACGGTGGACCCTGCCCAACCATAGTGGGGAAATCCCAACCTCAACATGGAGGGCAAACCACTCCAGTTGAGGTGGATCCCCAAACTGGGAGATCGACCACTTAGTTTTTTTATACAAGAGGATCATTCATGGTTAAATTCCTCCAAGATCATCCATAAAGCCCAAATTCTGAATTCGGTGGTTTTCAAAATATTCCAGTTATGGCACCTATTGGTAAAATCTCTTGGCACGGTCCCCCCCCCCAGTTTCCCAAAATCATTCTTACTGGACGGAACTGATTTTGGTGGCTGTCCGCCCTCATGCTGTGTCCAAGATGTATGGGTTACTACAAAACTGGAAATGGCTGGACTGTTTTGGTCCGACCCAATTTTGGGCTGTGCATTTCCCTCACCAAATCTTTAATTGGCCCTCTCTATGGGCGGACTGTCACAAGTACATCAGACAGGATAAGCTCCGGCTTATGCAGTTTAAAATTTTGCACAATTATTATTACTCTCTTTGCAAATTGGCTAAGTAGGGGCACCTGTCGTCTAGTAGGTGCAATCATTGCCACCAGGATGAGGGGAATCTCCTACATATATTTTGGGAGTGTACTAAGGTGACTCCATTGTGGCAAGAGATTCGATCGAGGGCAGATCCGTTACTGGGATTAAATGACCTTTTTACTCCCGAAATTTGCATCTTAGGAGATTTCTCCTCTATCACAATCATCATTAGGAAATTCCATATGGCTTTAATAGCCATGTCAGTGAAAAATCTGGTGCTGCGTCATTGGAAGGATGCAACTGGCATTGCTTATAGTGAATGGTTGCAAGAGTTGTTGGCAAATGTTGGCAAGGTTGTGCCTAGAGAATATGATAGCTAACCTGCATGATCAGTCTCAAAAATTCCAGAGGATATGGGGCCCCATGCTGATGTTGTACTCTTTGCAGGTCTAACACTTATTTGTCCCCACTCGGTTGGTCCTCTGGGGGTCGCACCTGTGTGAAGAAAAGGGAGGAGAGGGGGAGGGGGAGGGGGGAAGGGAAGAGTTGATCTAATCTCTGTATTCAGGTACTGACTCTATTACTTGTGTGTTTATTGGATCTTCTCTTCTGTATTATACAAAATTGAATAAAGTTTGAGTTGCAAAAGGAAATTGATTTCTGAACTTCTGTGGAAATTCTGCCCATGACCATAATTGCCCAACTCAGTTGCCCCACCCCCAGAAAAACCCTGGTGGCTAGTGGTCCCTCCCCCACCCACTCCACATGTAACAAAATATCCCAGGTGGCTAGTGGTCCCTCCTCTGCACGCAGTCACCCGCAGCCCCAAAGTGTACAATAACCCCCCATCTCTGTATTCTGTATAATTTAAAAAAAAACCTGGTAGTCTATTTTTTTTTAAATTGTAACCCCTTCCCATCCCTGATCCCCAGTCTTGAGTCTGGCTTCCAAATCCCTGGTAGTCTAGTGCCCCCCACCACCCTTTCCAACAGGTGTCCCACAGCTCCACTCCCACCACATCGTAAACCTCAGCCACAGTGGGCAGACTGGCACAGCCCTCCCCTCTCCACCACAGCTGGCCTGAAGACTGAGCTGTCAATGAATAAGCATGTTCTGGTGCAGGAACACACTGATTCATTGATAGCTAAGTGGGCAGGCCAGCCATGGTAGAGAGGATGGCTGTGCTAGTCCGCCCCACTGCCACCGAGGTTTACGATGGGAGTGGGAGTGGGGTGGTGGGACTCCTGCTGGGGAGGAGGGTGGGGGCACTTATCGAGCAGGGATTTGGGAGTCAGACTCAGGACTGGGGATCGGGATGAGGAGGAGTTACAATTTAAAAAGAAAACACTAGACCATAATGATTTTTTTTTTAATTATACAGAATATAGAGATAGGGATGGGGGGTTACTGTAAATTTCAGGGGTGGGTGACCGGGTGGAAGGAAGAGACCACTAGCCACCAGAGATTTGTTTTTACATGTGGGCAGGTGGAGAGAGGGACCACTAGCTTCCAAGGCTTAATACTGAGAGAAATTTCAACCATAACTTTCGTGGAAATTTTCTACTCCACCACAGGTGGAAGTTCGGAAACAAACGCTTAAGTTCCCTGATTTCCACTGAAGTTCAGTAGGGGGGAAAAACTGCTGAGTTTTGCCCATCCCTACCCTACAGTCTTGTCTTCCCTTCATGAAGTCGCCCGCATCCTAAGTTTTCCCCTGTTCCCCAATGTCATCCCCCAGTGGAGGTGATTGTATTATTTGTGGTTGGTGTGACAGGTGAAGCCTCTCACAAAGGAGGTGCAAGGTGTATAGCCTCCCACATAAAAAGAATCTGTACATCAGCTCCCCCAGAGAAAGTAAGGAGCTGTTACTATTTTTGTGGCTTACTGTAGTGCACATCACCATTTTGGGTTTTTGGCAATATGCACTTGCTGTTATTGTCTTCACAAATTTTCCCATGATAATATCACATAGAACCAGTGCAGTTCAATGTATTGTATTTCAGTAGGGTTTTCAGCTTTTTGATGCTTTAAAGCATCATGTTTTCAACTTTGATATTTTTGCATTTTTAGAGCACTGATTTTAAACGTGGCTTTTTTTGGGACCCAAATCATGACCAATGTTGGGGGAATTATGCAGATCAGGCCTGAAAGGTGATTATGCAGTCACTTGGTAAAATCACCTTTTAGGTACGATTTGAAAATTTTCACTGCACTTGTTTTTATTTATTCATTTTATTTTATTTATTTATTTATTTATTTATTTAAAAGCTGGTAAGCGGGAAAGGCACACTGAGCCAAGGTTCGTTTCCAGGTGAATCCTGGGTAAGGGCAAGGAGTCAATATATAACAATACAGCATTAGTGCATAATATTACAGAAGCTACATAGCATTAAAATAGATACAGAGTACAATAAAAATAGCAGTGAGACATGGCATAACAGAGTGGTAACACAGCAAGATTTAAACAATGGAATAGGCAGCAGTAAAGAGATACAGGAGCAATGCAAATTGGTGCAAGACAGAATAATTTCAGTAATACATCTACAGCAGATCATATGACAGTAGACAATAAGAGCTGGCATTGGAAGGATGGGGTGAAGGGGGATGGGAGGGGGATGGGGAACTAGTAAGTTAAGGGGCTGAGACATAGAGCGGGAAAAGATGGCTAAAGTGGTTTTTGATGGCCACTGCAGTTGGCAAACCCTGAACCATGAGGGGTAGTAAATTCCATAAGGTGGGAAGCCAGTGAGCAAAGGCATGTTTCCCAGCAAGAGAGTGCAGAGTAGCTAATGAGAAATAACACTGGTCATGAGAGTGCAGGGCATGGACAGAGCTGGGGGCAGGGGCTATTAGGAAGGAGAGGTGCGGTGGAGGGTTTTGAACTAGAATTCTGCGATGAAGGACACAAAGTAAGCTAGCCAACGAATGGCTAGAGAGGGGAAGGCTACTGCTTGGTAAAGGCTGCAGTGATGCATGCAGTAGGAGATGTTTGCAGGGAAATTCAGAAGGCATGGAACAGAGGATCTAGCTTTGCCAAGGCGGACTGGGCAGCAGCACTGTAGACCATGTCAGCATAGTCAAAGAATGGGAGGATGAGTTTAGTTATGATTTCTTTCCTGACTGGGAGGGAGGGAGAGATTGCATTTATACCTGTGTAGCATGCCTAACTTGGGTTGAAGTTTGTTATGAATTGTGTCGAGGTGAAGTGAGAAGTCTAATTTGGAGTCCAGCTAAACTCCCAGGTACTTGTAACTATCCACTACTGAGATTATGGACCTTTCAAGAGCATAGAAGGGGGTGAAGTTTGGCTAGCTTCTGGGCGGAACTGAATACCATAATGACAGTTTTTTTTTTTGTTGCACTTAAGAGATTTAGTGTCTAGCCAGCACAGAATATTCTCAAAATTGTGCTGGAGGATGGATTCAACTTGATCTTGGGAGGGGCACGAGGTGAAGATTACTGAATCATCTGTGTATATTTAGACATGAGAGGAAGGGCAGACAGATCGCAGGTTAATTATGAAGATGGAGAAGAAGGTGGGGACCAAGGACTGACCCTTGTGGAACTCCAGCGAGGATGGGAAGTGGGGGGACTTTGATTCTCCCAGCTGCATGAACTGAAACATGTCTGACAGGTAGACCTTGAACCAATTGATGGCAGGGGGAGGGAAGCTTATTAAAGCAAGATCATCTATTAGGAGTTTATGGGCAATGGAGTCGAACGCTTTAGCCAGATTCCGAAGATTGTCAAAGTTCGGTGATCTTTGTCCATAGCAGTGTGGATATGGTTGGCAAGATGGAGAAGGGATGAGGAGGTGGAATGGTGTCATTGAAAGCCAGATTGGCAGTGGGTCAGGATATCATTCAATTGTGGATCAAAATATTTAAAATTGCAAACTTATGGACGTATGTTGAAATTTTGCAATGCATGCTCATAAATTTGGTAATTTTAAATATTTTCACCACAGATTTTCAACATAGCCATTTTTCATGTCACTTCATGAATATGACATCTATCATTTTTCAAATCCTGACCAAAATGTGTTTCCACACCTGTGGTGCGAAATGACATTGTCACGGTGCTAAATCACTTTTTGGGCAGGTTTTGAACATTTTCTCCATCCCTGTTCATGAGATTGGTTTATAAAAAGACAGTGTTTAAAATGTGGAGTAAAAATAGTACAAAACAACTAAGTTATGAGTCTACTTTGAAAATTTGCAACACACACCCATAACTTTGGCAATTTTAAATATTTTAATCCCCGATTTTCAAAATAGCCATTTTTTCATATCACTTCATGAACATGACAACCCTTGTTTTTTAAAATCTGGATGAAATGTGTTTTAACACCTTTGCCTAGCAATGATGTTTTGGCCTAGATTTGAAAATGTTCACCTACCGGGTTCTTGAGGTGTGTTCGTAGCAATGCTACATTGAAAGTTTGGTGTCAAAATATTAAAAAGCACACAATTATGAAGGCATGTTAACATTTTCCAATGCACATTCATAACTGTGGTAATTTATGACATCTGATTATGCGTAGAAGGGCAGGGTCAGCAGGGCCCTGCACTTCCGTAGGTGGACAAAACATAGGCGGATCCAAGGGGGTGAGGGAGGGCATTCGCCTCTCTAGTTTTTTGGGCCAAAAAAGATTGCCCTTTTCATTTATTTGTCAGCATGTGTCACTGTGTCAGATAGAACTTCTGCCATAAGTGCCCCTTGAACCAGACTGCCACCGCGCCTTGCACACCCCTCCTCCTTGTACCTGCCACAGTGCCTCGCGCACTCCCGCCCCATCACTAACCAAAAAAAAGGAAAAAAAAATCAACTGTAAGCTAAGCCTGATGTTTAGATGCAGAAAAAGTGTCAACAGTGTTGTTATTCTCATTCCCAGGCCAGCAGAGTTGTAAAATAGAGCTGTTATCTTTAATGACAACAAAGCTGGCTGATAAGGGCTCTACAACTCCAGTGGAACTTTCAGCTCTCTGTCCTGCCATCCATGATCCATCTCAGCCCTGCCCTTAACACCTCTTTGCTGTAACTTCAAGGGAATGGGCAGGACTTGACACATAGATTGTCCTCCTACCTGCTGTGCTCACACCTCCAGGTCTGCTCTGTTCTTCTCTTCAGCAACAACTGGTGAAATAAATTATTTAAATTTTTGTGGAATGTTATTCAGTGATGTTCAACCAAGTTCTGACTCTCTAAGCCAGGCAGGCAGGTTTGTAAGTAAAGTAAGGGGGTATAAAGGTAGCCCCCCCCATCAACCCATCCCATTTATCCTCTAATCCTGACTGACTGACTGACTTGCTCACTCCTGGCTGGCTGACTAATCTTAGGCTTTTGTGTAGTTCAGCAAGGTATTTAATTTGTACCAGACGGTCAAACCTGACACACATCTGCACTGGCACTGTTGTTGAGGCTAAGGCTGTGGGCGACTGACCATACTTGTATTTTTTTTTATGTATTTTATTTTGTATTTTGTTGAAGGGTGGAAGCCAGATGAAGCAACTTCTTTTCCACTCACCCTGCTAGACTGCTTGCCAGCAGAGAGCGAAGAGCGACTGATCACAGAAGGCCAGTCCACTCCCTCCAGTGACAATCCGTGTTTGTGAGAGGGAGTGGGACTGTGGTCATCGTCAGCAACTTGGCACAGTCCCTAGCTAGCTGCTAATTTTGTTCAAATTGTGTTTTACAAAATACAATTGCCCTTCCTTAATTTAAAAAATACTGGCTTGTTGTTCACCAGTCAGTAGGACTTACTCAGACAATACCACAGCAGCACAGTGAGCCCAAGGTTACGGGACACCTGGTCAGACATCACCAATGCCACCAGCAGCAGTTAAGAAGTTAATAACAGTACCCCAACCCTGAACTGAAGAAGACTCCTCTGTGAGCTGTCTCTGCTGCTGTAGCTGCTCCCACTCTGCTATTGCCAGGCTGCCAGCCCAGATTTTACAACAACCACCTCTAAGCTCTTAACGGATACATTCTAATGTTATTCTTTTTGTTAATTATGGAGTGGGGTAAGGAAGGAGGTCCATGAGGCATACGTGCCTTTTTGCTTTCTGTGGTGACTGGTGAAACCTGCTGCACCATCACTATACTGCAATTCTCCCTTATTTCCAGTGCCCCACTGACAGACCCAGATCAAGATCAGATCACCTGGTTATTTAAAATGTATAATTTATAGTGAATTTCTCTTTCAGAAAACAAATGGAACTGAGAATTGGTGGGCATGTGTCAACTGGTTTGGTAGATGTGGAGTTCATGGTTATTTATTCCTCTCTGGGCAACTGCATTTTGTTAGAAAATTCAATTTAGAAAGAAAACAAGAGAGAAAGTGAGCAGAGCACAGACATGGAAGGAGGCTGAAATGAAATCTGTGATTGTTTTTTGGGGCGGTAATGAAATGCACTCACTGGCTGGCTGGTGCTGTGTATAGGCAATCGGTGCTGGATGGAGTGTAAGTTCAGAGTGCATGCATTCTGCTAGCTGAGGGGCCCTACAGGGAGATGCAGTTGAATATTAAACACTTTGTTGCTCCAGGCTTCAGGGGCTTCTGCCACTATTATGTGCAAACAAAATGCAAAGTACATTTAACTATGGGAGTGTCCCACATGTCCAGTGTTTCAAGTGAGTAGAATGCTTTATTCTCTTTTTTTTAATATAATTGCACATTTGGACATATGTGGCACCTCTTTAATCATCCTGCTGTGGTTTTTCCTTTGCTTGATTTGAATTGTCCCCCCTCCCTTTCCTGGACCCATTATCGATGCTGCCTGTTCCCTCCTGATATCATTTTAATAATTACTGATCTGTTCTGCAACTTGGTGAGATCTGCGCAAGTCTGACTGGCACTGGTAACATCAGCCCACACTCATCTTACTGAAGGCCAGGCAGGGTAGAGTTAGCCTCAGTACTGGAGGTGGTGGTGTTGGTGGGAATATATAGCAGGACAGTGGGGGCATGACCACCTGCACCCGGGTCTGGACTGGGAACATCAGATAGGGTGTGGGTGGGGTGGTTAAGTAAGTAAACACTTATGTACTATCTAGTGAGGAGGCAATGACATTAACCAACATTCAGACATATAATTCATTTTCTTATTATTCTTATGAGGGCTTGGGACAGGGAGTCAGGCAGAACAGCCTGAGTGTTGCCTCTTCATTAAAGCACAGTGATTTAATAGTGGCAAGCCACTGACCTTGACTGAATATTCCACACAGGGTTGGTGCCCATCTTATTTGGTGCTGCTTCTTGCCTAAGCTAGCCTAATCCAGTCCTATGAGGGTAGAGGGTTTATGTTAACATGGCTAAGCATTGGGAAATAGTTGCTACCAAGTCAGCTAATCACCTCACATAGAAGGCATGCTTTCAGATTTCCCTGCCTTTGTCTATCCTGCTATAAAATGCAGAAACTAATGTACTAATCTTTGCATTCAGGACATCGCCAGGAGTGAGCTGCCTTTATTTTGCAGTGTATGGCGCTGATTTTCAGTACAATAAAATAAAACTAAATTACAGCGCAGTTTTCACAAAGTTGCTGTGATTGCATTTTCGGAGAATGTCATGGTGGTGATCAGACAAATACAATTACATTGCATGGTACAAACCACTGGACGGAAAGGGAAGGGAAAGGGGAAATATTGTTTAACCTAGAAAGGCACACTAAGCTGAAGCTTATTTCCAGCCCAGGTGTGACCTGGGAGTACAAGGAAGTTAAGTGACTTATGCAGGGTCACACAGTATGTAAGTGGTCTGGGGGTTGTGTAATTCAAATCCAGGTCTCCAGGTGTGTAGCTCAGTGTCCTTAACCACTGCATTGTACTGCCTCCTGAACAATACTAAGACATATACCATCTTAATGGATTCTCAGAAACAGGAAGAAAATGTGTCATTTAATTTTGTATGTGTTATACAGCATAACTAGGTTGATTAGATATACCAAGCTTTCCATGTGTTTTACAGTGCATTGTTGCAGATAGGAATTCAGGGGCCTGGGGCCTGTCCACTGGTGGTTTACCAATAAGGTCACAGTGTACTAGGATACAAGAGCAGTTGTGGTCAATAATAAGCTTTTTCTTCAGGTAACATTTGAAAGAACAGCAGCAAGTGCGTCAGCAGATTTGGCACCATAGGGGAAGGGAGGGGAGGATATTCGACTCACAGTTCTGTAAAAGTGAATGACAGTTGTCTAATTTCAGATTTTATGTGAACCACAGCACTAATCTTAAGCTTGAGTGGATTATCATTGGGGTGAACAATGATTTCTGGAAAGGGAGAAAGGGTCCAGCGGAGTAATTTCTACTGATGCCAACCCCCAGTATATTTGCCAATGTGCATTAAAGTGACTTAGGGGATTGCTTGTCCAGCCTTGTGAAGCAGCTGGCTGAAGGGTGAACAGTATGGTGTACTGGCTGGGGCACAGGCATTAAATAAATCTTTGTTGCTACGAAGAACAAACAGAATACCCTACCTCAATCTTTTTGTCACTGAAGTGAGGGTCAGAGAGAGGCACGCAAAGTAAATGAAATGATGAACAGTGTGGGGCTGGGGCACTGGACTGGTCCATGGAATGGGACACGTAAGACATATTCCCTGCACTAGTATCTTTAAGGTTTTGAGTTGGCATCTTTCTGGTTGACTATATTATGTCTTAGGTGTCATATAACCAGTGCCCCTGCCTCACACTGTTCATTGCCATTTCATTTATTTTGAGCATCTCTGTCCCTCACTTCAGTGACAAAAGATTACAATATGGTATTCTATTTGTTTCAGTGCTTATAGATGCTCAAAATTAATGTTTCCTTTTCATTATATTTGCATTATATAATGCTACAAATTTCTGTTTAAGGTTTGAGTTTATAGCAGCTTTCTCATGTGGGACTGGGCACTTTTTTGATTTTGAGGGGTAAAATGAAAGACATTTTAAGAAGTATTCAAAAATACTTGTTTGCTGCTGCGTGTTTGTTCCTTGCAAAGATGGAGTACATATTAGGCTTGTTACTGTGGAAGATTGATAATACAAATATTACTATGCCATCTTTCATTTTCACCTGAGCAGCCACTGTATCAGGTTAAGCAATGATTGGCTGAAACTTCATATGGGGCTATTGGAGGAAATGAGCTGACAGATGTGCTCTTAATATACTGTATTAAATGTTCCTATATGGTATAACTGCATTCTTAACATTATGGTTGTCTTCTTAAATGTGCATTTTATTGTATTTCTGTATGGCGAAAAATGGTTTAGAAAAAGTGATCTCTGTAACCCTATAAGTTCCCTTACGATCCTCAGCCTCCCCCAGCCTTTACTATCTTTCGGCACACATGGGACGGGGTCTTCCCTTGGCACACAGCCCAGATGGACATGTGTCTCTGCATTTGTTCATGCAGGTTCCAAAGGGACCTGCATGAATGAGAATATGATACCTCTATCTCAAAAAGAAGGGAAGTTCTTTGCATAAAACTTTGTTAATGCACCAGTTAGGGTACCCTAACATCACAAAGGTAGGAAAATATGGCATTAGGGTTTCTAGCCTTAACTTCCCACCCCTCCCCTCCAAGCAGCAAAATAAAAAAAAAATGAGGGTTTTGGGTCTCTGGAGTCTTGATGAATCAATGGTGGGATCTTCCTTGTGATTGTCAGCCTTAATGCAATGTTTTGTGCATACAATGGTCTGTGAGTTTGCATCAGTGGTAAAGTAAGCAAGATACTCAATCAAAGAAATACAAAATCACACATACCTCAACCATGCAGGTATCCTGTGATATGAAAGAGTGAATTTGAAAGAATGTACATATGGGTGAAGGTAAAAGAGCGATGTTAAAATGGGTTACCTGGATTTGTGAGCACCTGGTATTTTAGTGCATTGTCATAGGCAGAGACTGATATATAGCTAAAGTATGTAGGTTCCTGCTGGTGGAGTGAAATCAGAGCTGGCTGGCTAGTGTAGTGGTGAGAATCACCATCTGTGTGGAATAGGGGCCTGGGTTTGGATCTGGCTAGTGGGAATACTTTTTTTTTCTATTATTGTTCTTGTGTTGTGGGCTAAGTCCCATTCTGCCCACCCTCCCGACCTTTTTCCTCTCTACTCTCCCATGTCCTCCTGCAATGTTCTCCCCCTTCTGACCTCTTCTGGTGCTATAGTCCTCATCTTGAGAGTGTCCCCATTCCTCAGTGTTCATTCTTCCCCCTGGAGTTGGTTATTTATAGTATAGGGGTGCAGGGGGCAGAGCCCCCCTCAAAAAACAAAGAGAAAAATTGCTGACTTTTTGGAGTGGTGTTTTGCTGGTCACCATTTTCGTAGTGGCTGTTATTGATTTACCTTTAGCTGTCGGCACCATTCTTACTTCACCATTATCACATGGAACCCATAATGCAAAGCATCTTGTGATGTTTATGCAAATCATCATGAAATTTTAGGCTGGTTCAGATAAAACTGGAATGCATGGTGCCAAAGGGTGTCTCACACAATCTGCAATGGGTGCAGACAGATGACACAGACACGTGTTTCATCCTACCCAGGACTCATCAGTGTGCCATGTCTGTATGACACCCCAGGGGAAATGAGCCAGCCCTATGTTAGTCTTACAGATTTGGGTGATGGTGAGACCCCAGAAAACAAAGTAAAAGACAAAGAACTCAGTGCAAAAGCACTGAGACAAGGGTTACCCCAAGAAGGGGTGTGACCAACGAACTTCCCTTTTTCAGTATATTAGTCACAATTTTCCCCATACAGCCCCTATCCCTAAATGTTTTGGCCAGAACCCCTACTTGTCACTTGAATTCTAAATCTTCAGAGTGATTCCAGTTTAGTCTCAGATACTGAATATAGAGGAATGACTCAATACAGTTAGTAGGGTTGACACTACTGGGTAACAGTGCATTGTAAGATGCCATGGCTTTTCAAAACTTGTACTGTAGTTCTAATCTGGCCAGCGTCATCAATGTGTACAATAGGGCAAAACATTAATCTCGGTTTCATTGCTCTTGTACAATATGTCATTTGAATTCAACTTTGCTACAAATCTTTCAATAACCTCTGCATCGTTCATCCATATGCAAAACTTTTCATCAATATACTGTGCTGTAACATAGTCAATACATTACACTTCATCTCTACAGCTAAAGAAACCAATATCTGTCTGTTCATATTTTGGTCATGTGAATTACATTTTGAGACTTGCAAGTTTGGAGGGCTTCATGTTCTTGGCTGATACTGGAGCCTGAATGAACTTATCAGGGTCATTCACTATCTAGACAACTTAGAGGATGGCAGGACTGGAGAGAGTGTCTTCCCACTAGACAGGGAATGTGGAAAAATCTGCAGAAAATAGAAAGATGATGACCGTCTGCTACTAGTCTGATCATCCCAAAGCTTAATAATAATGCTTCCATGCAGCACAGCATCCAGGATCAAATGTATACATTACAAGATACACTTCCCCATTTGTGTGGTATATATAGAATAATGGCTAGGTAGGTGGTTATAATAAGAATTTTACACACACCTGAGATGTGAAATGTCACATAAACCCGAGAGGGAAGCCTGAGGGGTTTATAAAGTCATCCAACACTGAGGGTTTGTGAAAATTCAAGTTTTATACACCTACCCAGCCTTTATTTTATATAATTGCTGGGGAGTTTTTTTTGCCACAGCAATTACATAAAATAAATGTACATCTGTTGTTAGCCACAGTCCGATCCAGATGAAGCATGGTCCGAGGTAAGAAGCTGCTGGAAACTTTCCCTTTTCTTTTTTTAGTATTTAATTTTTTTTAATTCAGAAGCAGAAATTTCAGCCTGTGGCTGTCTGTGTATTCCCCCCTCCCTCCAGGTGCTTATTGCTTGTTTTCTCCTACGCTTCCTCCCATTTCAGCAGCTCCCTTTCAGCTGTCTGTCAGCTCCTCTGCCACTGTCTGTCCATGACTGTCCCCCGTGGCTCATGTTCTGTGTCCCCCATTCCCTCACTTCTCCTTGGGGGTTCTGTTTTATATTATTATTATTATTACTATTTTTTTTTTTTACCCACCGCTGAGTGTCAGCTGCAGTGAAGGGTCCGGTTGTAATTTTGTGGTGGCTGGCAGCTGAGGAAGGGGAGACCAGAGTTTGGTGCACGCGTGGAATGGGGGAAACCCGGTGCATGTAGGCCATTACAACCAGCTGGTTATAATGGCAAATTATAACCAGGATTCCCTTAGGGAAAAAAACAATCCCCAGTTATTATAATGCTTTTATTTGTTGGTCCCACAGTAAGCAAATGACTCTGGGGAGTGAACCTGTAATTTTTTGGTTTGAAAGTTGGCACCTTAACCACTAAACCACATTGCCTCCTAGTACAACATTTTCCATCATTCTCCTAAACATGGGTAATATACTATTGATCAATCTATTTATCTTACATCTCCTAAACTGATTGCCATGAACGTGTTAGAATTTGTAGACTTGAAAGACATTTCCTGTATGTCTGATGTCATGCTGAGGTTCCCTTTGACAACTTTGATATTATTATTCTTAAAAATGTCATATTTAAAATGAAATGGTAGGAACAACACTGTTGCACACCTCTCATTGTGGAAATAACCATCTTTTGCATTTTATTCTGATTTCTTTTTAAATAATGAAGCATTTACATTGAGCTAAATGACAATACATTGTGATGATTAGTGTTTAAAACATTGCTATTTTTTACTTCTTTGCAACATTCTGAATAAATCAGTCTTGCCAAAAAGGTGAAAATGGTTAGGTTTTCAGTAATCACTATGAGTTTCGTGTGTTGAACCCTAGAACCCCCACAAACTAGCAGCATGAAAAATGTCGACAATGTTACACCAAATGTGTCTAGTTTCCATAAAATCATCAAAATCACACCTCACCAATGTAAACCAGTTTATTTTCTTGCAAATTGTTGAAAGCCTAGCACAGATTGTACTGACTGCAATAAAATTGTTTATCATCTAAGACTTAAAAAAAATACTATTCTTACAAGCCATAACTGTGGCAGAAAATAATAAGTCTGTCAAAGGATTGCAGCAGAAGTCCATTTGTCTGTGGCCCCTGCCACCTGACCCAAAGCTAGGCATGTATGAATCTTCTTCCGGGGGAAGAGGGTAGACCCTGAGACCACCCCAGGAGAGTGTTTAAAAAGGGCTGAGGCTAACAGTTCCCCATCTTTTCTTCCCCCTCTTCAGATCACCAGCAGGCATTCTGCAATCACCACAGTCAGCTGTAAGGTAAGGCACGTACCAGAGAATGAGTGCTGGACAACAAGGATTGTGCAACAGGAACACAAGCAGGCTGAAAAAAGCCTTGGAGGTACTGTAGGGAATCAAAGCCTGATGGAAAGGTCAGAAAGACTAGCACATGGTCTAGAGAGGCAGCCGTGTATGTGGTAGGCAGGTTAGGAAAAAATGGGCCAGGCAGAACAAAGGATTCTTTGTGTGGCCATAGGTTAATCCTCTCTGGCAAAGACAGGCAGACGGCAGTGGCTGAGTCAGGTTAGGGGTGCCAAAGGTCATGTCTTTTGCCCTACCAAGATGAAAGAAAGAAAGAAAGAAGGAAGGAAGGAAGGAAGGAAGGAAGGAAGGAAGGAAGAAAGAAAGAAAGAAAGAAAGAAAGAAAGAAAGAAAGAAAGAAAGAAAGAAAGAAAGAGAGAGGGAGAGAGAGAGAGAGAGAAAGAAAGAAAGAAAGAAAGAAAGAAAGAAAGAAAGAAAGAGGCTGAGTGCTGGCCTCTGTAGGACTGGAGTAATCCTGCATCTATTGCTCATGATGCAACACAAGCAGGGCAGCCCACAGGTAGGGTGACCATGTGGCCCCAGGAAGAGGGTCTTTGCTCTTGCTCTGGCAGAGATTTCGGGTAGATAAATTGGGAACCATACTCGGATGTTTGGTTGACCTGGTCATGGAACCATTAAGTTGCACTTAGGAGAATTCCCCTTTAGCAGAATAGTGAAAGCTGCTGCCTTCTGGATTCCAAGTCTCAGGTTTGATTCATAACAGGGTTCTTAGGGAGTCTGCCAAACAAGAGGTGACTCATCATGCTTCAGGACTTATCTTGTCATTTTTAGGTGCAGGCTTTGAGAATAGCCTGTGTAGTTAGAGGGGAGGAGGGATCAGGATAGGTGTGGTGGGGTCCATATGTCAGATTGTCAGGAGTTGCCAAGCAGACTGCGTGGTTGGTCAGCCCCCTCGTTTGTTCCCGATACAACCATGCTGTCAGAGCAGCTCATGTACTGGCCACATCAGCTAATCCCCATATCATGACTATCAAAGTATATAGAAAATAAATCTAACTGTCAACCAAATGGAGCAGACAACAACATGGTACCTGCTGGGGAGGACTGTCACTGCTTCCTCTTCTGCAGCAGCTATGGGTTCTGAATAAAAAGAAAAAGGAAAAAGAAAACACAAAGAAATGGGGAAGCACAGCACCACCACTGGTTCAGACAATTTTCATAGATAGTGATATAGGAATATGATTTCACATTGTGATTCAATTGGGGCATGAGCTAACCCCAAATCATTTAAATGTTATAGCATTCCCACCTTGTTGGTGGGTGACCAGAAGTGGCATTTGCAGTCAGTTGAGAAATGGCAGAAACAAAATTAATATCTGGGATTAACATTTGTTCGATGATTGAGGGTGCTTGTCACTTGGGGAAGGGGCAAATTAGTCTGATCCTTCTTTCTGCTCTGATCACCACCAGCTAGTGTTACTTCAGAGGCCACAGCAAGGCTTAGTTAGAGCAGAATGCAAAAACAAATTTTTTCAATATAAGGAAAAGCTGATGGCAGACAGCCTTATAGGCTGAAAAGGTGTGGCCCACCACAGGGGACCAAAATCCGGGGGCCATCTAGAAATTACTAAGAAGGTCTGAACTCTTAAAGGAACAGCAGGGATGGTGAATTGGGCAACCAGAGCTAGGGGACACACCTTGTAAATGGGTATGTATGTAATAAAAACAAAGTAAAATGTTCTTCTGGTTTCCTTGTTGTTCTTCTTTTCTCTGTTTTATGGTGGTGAGTGGGGGAAACATTTATTGAAGCTGGGCAGACATGAAAAGACCCTCCCCACGGTGTGCCTGGGTTACAGGAAGAAATTACTAATGTGTTCTTTTTTTTGGAGGATGGTGGTTTGTCTTAATGGCTTGTATAATTCCTAGCAATAAAAGTGACTACAGTGGCGCTGGAAGCCCAGCTTCGACAAATGTACAAGAAGAAGGCCCAGGAGTGGCTCAAAGTCTGTTTGGAAGGAAGCAGCTCTCCAAGTCCAGCAACAACAAAGAAGAAGAAGTGGTCAGCCAAGGAATCAGCAGCAGCCCTGTCTAAGGTACCAAGGACACCACAGGGAGGTAATAGCAACACCTGGAACCTTCAGATATCACAAGAGCAGTTTAAAATATGCTAGTTAGGGCTTTTGAGGGGATTATTCCAGGGGAGGGGCCATTAGCATGGCCCAAGAAAGGGAGCTGTGGACCAGCTCTGTTGGGTGAGGATTCTAGCACCAAACAGGAGAAGGCCCTGACTCCCTCAGTGGCAGAATCAGCAGAGGAAGCCACAGCCTCACAGAGTTTGCCTCAAAGTCAGCACAAAGCCATGAAAGGTCAATTGTGCAGGAGAAACTGGGCAGGATCATGGACCTCATGACTGGGTTTGTCTCTTCAGTTCCAGATCAGTAACACAAGGGGGGAGGTCAGACAAGGGGAACAAGGTCACAGCCAGAGTCAGCCTGACACCAACACAGGTGAAAGTGTAGGACAGCTCCTGTGTTTCACAATGAATGTGCTGCCTGAGGGCCACAGCACCCCGTCATGCAGTGCACTTACCCGAAACCCCTGAAGAGAGGTTACTGTCTTGCGCACAGGAAGTATCACAAGTCCCAGAGAGCCAAGCCTGCCCACTCCAGTAAAAGTGAGCAGGCTTAGATCTTGGCTTGACCAGTACCCGGACCATGAGGCTGCCCCCCTGGTATTGGCAAGTTTCTCAGTAGGCTTCAGAATCCTGTATATGTGCCCTTGGAAAGGGTACAAGGCAGAAAATCTGAAGTCAGACAGGGAGTGCCCTCACATGGTTCAGAGAAAACTAGACAAAGAGAGACAGTTGGGTCAGGTGAACAGGCCTATTCAGACCCCCCCCCACCTACTCACAGGGTGTCTCTGATTGGGCTGGTACCTAAGAAGGTCTCAGGTGAATTGTAGAGGATCAGCCACCTTTTGCATTCAGTAGGGCACTCAGTTAATGACAATATTAATTTTCGGTTCACAACAGTTGAGCATGAATTATTCGACAGGGCAATGGCAGTAGTTGGGCATCCTGATGGCTAAAGCAGACATAGAACTGACCTTCCAATTACTGCTGGTACCTCCAGCAGACAGGGACCTGGTAGGGATGAAATTCCAGGGAAAGTCTTATGTGGATAATTGCATGCCTATGGGATGCACAATAGCTTACACAGTGTTTTAAGGCTTCAGCAACTTTTGGCATTGGGTTACTACGTGAGTGTCAGAGAACCGGGGCATTGCCCACTACCAACTGACTTTCTGTTTGTGGGACCAGCCCGCTCCCTGGTTTGTAGACAGACACTGAGCACATTCAAAGAACTGTGCGACCATTTTGGTGTTCTCTAGGTTCCGGGCAAGGTTGTGTCACAAAGTTAGGTACTGACCTTCCTGGGCATAGAGAGTGATGCACTAAGGTAGGAATGCTATTTGCCTCATGACAAGTTGGACACACTGTGGTCTCTGTTGAGCAAGGTAGCTGTGGCTAAGAAGATAACCCTGCAGGAACTGCAGTAAATAGTCAAACACCTAAATTTCACATGTCGAATCATCACCATAGGGAGGACCTTCATAAGACAGTGAGTAAAGCTGGTGGCTAAAAACCCATCACAGGATTAGGGTCCATGAAGGATTCCTGTGAGGACCTGCAGGTATGGCAGACATTCATCTCCCACTACAATGGTGTATCAACATGGCCAGAGACCGAAGATTAGCAGGTCTTGGAGTTGTACATGGATGCAGCTGGAGGGATCCGATTTGGGGTCCTACTGCCAAGGTGAGTGGTAAGCCTTGAAGTGTCCTCCCATGTGGGCTGGAGTCAGCCTCCACAAGCAGATCACATTGCTAGAGTCCTTCCTGATTGTGGTGGCTCTGTGCATTTGGAGCCCCAGGCTGAGGGACAAGAGGGTTATCTTTCACTCAGACAATATGGGCGTGGCACACACCATAAATGGGCAATCAGGGCTGAAGGGCCCATTGGGTGACCAAATGAGAATCTTTGTACAAAAATGCACGTTGCTGAACATTTATTTTAAAACTGTCCATGTTCTGAGCATTGAGAATGAAATTGCTGATGCTTTATCTAATGTCCAGTGGCAGAAATTCAGGGGGTTGCCCATAGCAGTGGACCACCATTCACAGCTGGTCCCGCCATTTCTGTGGACGGTGGTGACTTTGAGACTTGGAAGTTCATAGGTAATTACATTGCTCCTCAGACCAAAGTGGCCTATTGCTCATGGGTGGAGCATTGCAATACACCACGGGAAAAGGCAGAATGGCCATACACCTGGCCCATTTCAGTTGATCCACTGTGCAGCTATATCATCATGGCAAGGCAGCAGGGACTGATGCCAGCGGTCATTGAATGATATCTGTCGGGCTTGTCTTGGTTTTCATGAGTTATGGTGTTCATGGACAACACCTGAGCTTTCAAGGTTCAGAAGGTCCTTGGGGGTTGGGCCAAGAGTCAAACTAGGCAACCAGTCAAGTGATGCCCTATCACACCAGCCCTGCTGATTTGGATGAAGGCAGCATTGCCAACAGCATGCTGGAATCCATATGAGGCCACCTTATTCAATACTATGTTTCCATTGGCATTCTACAGGACTTTCCATGTCCCTGAGTTGATGCAAGTGGGCCTGAAGAGGGGAAAACCAAGCTTGGCAGACAGTGGCATTGCATTGACCCAGGAAGTTGTTTTTGTATGGCTGTGAAGGAGCAAAAACAATCAGAACGGCACCAGTTGCTGGTGTCTGGTGAAGGCCTCAGCTGAATCCTCATTGGACATCCATTCCTTGGAAGGAGCATACATAGAAACATAGAAGTTGATGGCAGATAAGGACTGCAATACCCATCCAGTATGCCCATTTCTTTTTCTACCTTATGAATGTGCCATCGACCTTTGCTCTGTCAATGGGCTATCTATTCATACTCATCTGTATTGCTCCCCTTATGCCTATCCCATGCCTGTTTGAAGCCCTGCACTGTATTCATATCCACCACTTCCTCAGGTAGGCTGTTTCATGAATCCACCACCCTTTCTGTGAAAAAGAACTTCCTCAAATTACCCCTTAATCAGTCTCCCTCTAATCTCATGCTGTGTCCTCTTGTCCTGCTATTTTTCTTATATTGAAACATGTTAGACTCTTTCACCTTGTTAATGCCCTTAAAGTGTTTGAATGTTTTGATCATATCACCTCTCTCCCCTCATTTGTTCTATGGTATACATATTGAGCTCCGTTAATCTGTCCTCATATGTTTTCTGATGCAGTACCTGCATCATTTTGGTTGCCCTTCTCTGGACTGCCTCAATTTGGTTAATGTCCTTGTAAAGGTGTGGTCTCCAGTACTGCATGCAGTACTCCAGATGGGGCCTAACCAGTGTCTTGTAAAGAGGGATTATTACCTCCCTCTTACGACTTGTGATGCCCCTACTAATACATCCCAACATCTCCCTAGACTCACCTACTGCTTCAGTGGTCTGCTTGGATGATTTCAGGTCATCTGTGATAATGATGCCTAAGTCTCTTTCTTCCCTTGTGACTGCCAGGAACTCCCCTCCCAGCCTATAGGTGACTTCAGGGTTTCTCTTCCCTATGTGCATGATCTTGCACTTCTTTGCGTTAAACCACAGTTGCCTTTCTTCCAACCATTTTGTCAGTTTGTCCAGATCTCTTATTCTGCCCACCCCATCTGGATCATCTACTCTGTTGCAGATCTTGGTGTCATCTGCAAACAGACAAACATTACCTTCCAGTCCATCTGCAAAGTCACTGATGAAGATATTGAAGAGAATTGTCCCCAGAACTGATCCCTGAGGTACCCCACTTAATTTATTTTCATTTATTTATTTATTGAGGATATCAGATTACATACCTTGAGTCATAGACTCCTTTACAAAGGTTCCACATCAGTGTTACAGAGACATTAAATACAATACAATACAAAATTAAATACAGTAATAACAAAAGGGAACTAAACAGATACAAGGAAGCATGTACTGCAGTCAGTATTGTATCAAAGGGTTACATTTAACAGAGTATATCAGTTGGTGTCATACAGAGCACAGAAGAATTGCATAGACAAACACATACACTGCAGCTCAGTGGCACCAGTCTGGCCCAAGAAGAAACTCATTTACATATGAGGAGAGGGCTGGACATGGGTGTCCATTGTCAACTTTTAGCATGCACCACGGATTGCAAGACCAGAGTATGGTCCATTGTCAATTGGGAGAGGCTGTCCATGCTTGGAGTTAATGACTTGTGACTTTCATCTCTTCTGACTGTATACCATTTACCACTGCTCTCTGTTTTCTGCCCATCAACCAGTTTGCCACCCAGTTTACCAACTTCTGACCCACCCCGAGCCTACCCAGCTTATGAATCAAGCTTCTATGTGGAACAGTATCAAAAGCTTTGCTGAAGTCAAGGTAGGTGACATCAACTGCTTCCCCTTGGTCCACCACTCTAGTCCACCACTCTGGTTACCCAGTCAAATAAATCTATGAGATTAGTTTGACAAGACCTTCCTGTTGTAAACCCATGCTGTCTTGGATCCTATGCTGCTATGGATTCCAGGTGTTACACTATCCTTTCCTTAAGGAGTGCCTCCATAATCTCGCCCACTACTAAGGTAAGACTGACCCGTCTGTAGTTTCCTGCCTCCTCCCTGCTACCACTCTTGTGGAGCAGGATCACATGAGCCCTTCTCATACATGGCCTCTCACCCAATACAGGGTAATGCCTTATTCCAGTTCCATGTGAAAATTATGATTGCTTAGTCATGAAGTAGAAAATAGCGATTCTTCTATAGCAAGCGTTACTATCACAAACTAAAATTGAAGTGGCTCACAATACAGCGAGCTCGTCTTTTCAGCGATCCTGTCTGAAGTCCTTGCTATATTTCTTACCTGATTACCAGTTCTTTCTGCCCCCAGAAATGCCTTCTGTTGTTATGAATACCTGATTACCAGGTAACCAGTTCTTTCTGCCCCCAGAAATGCTTTCTGTTGTTATGAATACCTGGTTACCAGGTAACCAGTTCTGTCTGCCCCCAGAATGCCTTGTGTTGTTATGGACACCAGTGATATTTAAAATGGTGGCTAACTGTGCTTTAGTCCCTTCAGTAAGGTTTTGTGTATATTACTGGATTGAGCCATGGAATTCGAGGAAATTACCAGCCAAACAGGCAGGGCCTTAGCGTTGTTCCGTGGATATCTTTATCACGAGGACAAGAAAACAGCAGAGAAAATATACTGGCATTGTGTGGATTCACACAAATTCAGCTGTTTAGCTTGAATCCACACTATAGGCAATGAGGTAGTGAAAACATGCAAGGATCACACACATGTTGCCAATGCTGGGGATGTGGGTGCCAGGAAAGTAATGGCAAACATTAGAGAATGAGCATGAACTACCATTGAGACAACTTCTCAGGTGGTTGTGCAGTGCACTAGTACAGCTCATGATGCCTTGATGGTCATTTACCTGCAGTCCCTTTAATCAAGTGTACCATGCAAAGAATAAGACAGGTCAAGAGAAGTTTCCCTGCTACTCAGACTACAGTGCAAGACCTGGTTGTAACAACTGAGTTCACCTTAACAATGTCAGGTGATCAGTTCTTATGTTATGATAGTGGGAGTGAGCCAGACAGATTCTTCATTTTTGCTACTGAGGCAAACAAACAGCTGCTGAGAGAGTCAAGTGAATGGATGCTTGATGGCACATTTAAATCCTGCCCTGCTCAGTTTGATCAGCTTTATATAGTTCACTGCCTTAGGTCAGGCACAGTTGTTACTGCTGTATATGTTCTGATGAGTTCACGGAAAAGCACTTCTTATGCAAGGGTGTTCAAAACCATCAGTGAGCAGTGCACAGCATTGTCCCGACACCGCAATTATGGATCTCAAAAAAATCCACTTGGAAGGCATTCACTGAAGTCTTCCCTAATAGTGAGATCAGAGGTTGTTATTTTCACTATGCACAAGCAATTTGGTGAAAGATCCGACAATACCCTGAGGTACAAGAAAAGTATTCTACTGATGCTTATTTTTCACTGTACCTCTGAATGTTGCTTTCACTTGCATTCATGTCTGCTGAGGATGTGGTATCTACCTTTGATGACATGTGAGAGTGGGAGTTTTTTGCTACGAATGAGGACTTGTTGATGCCACTATTCGATTATTTTGAGACTACTTGGATTGGTAGACCCAGGAGAAGAACTGGGTGAAGAAGAGCATGCTTTCCACCCTTGCAGTGGAACTGCTACGATGCAACTACCAGAAGTATAACCAGAACAAATAACACTATTGAAGGATGGCATAGAGGGTTCAATAGCCATTTCAGATCATGCAATCCCAGCTTGTGGAAACTATTAGACTGTCTAAAAGAGGAACAGAGACTGACAGAGCTCAACATTGAGCAATTAGTGTCAGGGACTCACGGTTCAGAGCCAAAAAGGAAATACAAGGATCAGAAAAGTCGCATCTAGTCCATTGCGAGTCAGTATGCAACATGGAACAGGTATGACTACCTCAGGGGGTTAGCTTATAATTTCCAATTCCAAGTGTGATTTATTCCATTGAGGAGATGCTGGACTTTTAAAAAACGAATTACATAAAGGTATGCCCTCTGTAGTCACAATCCTCATGATTGTGTTTTTTTTCTCAATTGTAGTCACTATTTTGATGTTAATGTAAGCCCTGACACCTGTTAGTTCTGTTAACCTCTATTAGCTTTCACAAATTGGGATGCTGTGATTTGCGATTGTAGCAAGTGCTGTTTTTAGCTTTCACAATTTATGGGCATCAGGAATTGCACAGCATTCGCTATTTCAGCCTAGTCACTGTTTTGTGCAGGTCACAGAATTCACTCTCTCTATTATTTACTTGCTATTTTTTACTCACTATAATAGCCACACTATTAAAATGAGATACCCCTTCTTCTAGCATGCATATGGTAAACCCATGACAGCCTGTCATTTCTGGCATACAATGGTGCTCACCATCCACCAAGCTGTATTAAATGCCAAAGACTTCAACACCCATTCCTTCAGTATCAGTGCAACAATGACCACCCAGAGCCAACTGTTGATGAATACTGTGATGCAGGTTCAGGGGTGCTAGAATTCCCAGGCTTTCTTGTGCTACATATGACCATAATTGGTTTAATGGCCTTGCATTGTCTATTACAAGTTCCTCAGTGGGCTCCAAGAACATATGACTCTGTGGTTATTCCTTCATCTACTGGGCAGAGGTGATAGTGGCCTGCCGGCCTGTGGAGCGGGACCTAGCCATACCACAGCAGATGGCACAGATTCCCAGATTGTGTACAAAAGGCATGTGCTCTGAGCAACTGCTCCCCAGGTTGGCAGTGGAGGCCCCGACAGTGTATAGTGGACATTCTTCTGCTCCATCTAGAAAGAGAGAGAGGACCCAGAAATTGATCAACCTGCTGCTGATAATGAAGGGGGACCTACATTCCATATTACAGTGGTGATCTAAGCTGGTGATCACCTGGTCTCACCTAATTTAATGTAGGCACTGGTAGCATGCAAGGGACTCCAAACTTTAAATGCAGCATGCATTCGCATCAATAGGGAAATGAGAGGATTCATGGAATCCATAGAGGAAACCATGGTGCGAAACAAGGATATTAACGGTGTCTGCAGGGACTTTATGCTCAGGATGGTGTGTATTTGTGGGATGAAGGATGGGATTTATTGCTGTATTCTTTTTAGGAGCTCTTGGTAGCACAGTTGGAGTAACTGCTTGGGGGGAGTCAGACTGCATCCTTCCTGTGGTAGCTTAGGAGTATTGCACATCATTGGTACAGGGGGAAGGAGGTAATGAGTCAAAGTGTTCCAAAGGCTTCATTGCCTCCAGCTGGCATAAGGCCTGGGGATTGCACCCGATTGTGTAAAAATCAAAGTCTCGGTGCCAAAGTCCCAGGGTTAGCCTCATGTCACTCACAGCACCAAACAGTTGTTGCACCTGCAGGAATTACTCTAGGGATCTGCCCCCGCCCAGCACAACACTAGAGGGGTCCTGATGGGGGAGTGAACCTACACTCCATGAGGGGGCCAGGGGGGCATAAGGTATGAGGCAGTAGTAGAGGATGAGTCGATGGGAAGCTAAGACAGGCTATTACTGAATTGGTACCCGGCATGGCCCGGGTAACTCTCATAAATGCAAGCATGTCCATGGTACTGTACCACAATGACAAGTACCATGGCAGTATGTACATTTCCAGCCATAAAAAAACACTATGAAGGTGGGACCATTGATACATCAGCAGAGTGCGGCATCATAGTACACCGTAACACTGCAGACAGCACAACTGTACAGAATGAAATAACTTGAGCAATTGCTTTGTAATCTGAGTTAAGGGGGGATATTTATTTATAGCCACCTCAACTTCTTCCCACGTGAAGGAAGCATCCATATCCTGTTTGCTGTAACTGAAGCCTGAGGAATAGTGAGAGAGTACAGGAATCTATGGGGGAGTAGCTTTGGGAGCAATCTTTGTGGTATATAGTTTTAGGTAGAAACTTTGAAATTTTCGACAGATTTCTTCAGTATCTGAAGTCATATCCCTTTCTGCATAAAGAGTAAATATGTTTTTCTTGGCTGTGTTATTTCAGAGCTGCCATGAAAAAAATTCTCTCCCCTATGGTTCCCTTCAAAATACCCGTATTATTTGATAGGAGAATATGTCTCTTCATATGACTTGTGTCTTTCAAAGTGTTATGCTCATTCTGACCTTTTATAGTTCTCTTTAAATGTGAGACACCCCATTCCCATCATATGTTCCTTCTCCAGATCGCTCGGTTCCAGCAGTAGAGCATCCAGCCGCAAACAAAGCTTTTTTTTTTTTTTACTATAAAGAACAGGACATTACTTCCCCACAGCTAAATGCCTTATGAATGTAGCAGCATAATGCTGGGGGTGGTGATGGTATCTACATGGTTATGGATATGAAACTCTTCTAAGGTGTTAGTTATTTTTTTGTTCCCTCTATCCAGGTGACCTCCCCAATCCTCAAACTGTGAAATTTATCTATCTCTGGCCCAACTGAAGTTGCCAATACCTTTACCAATTTTGTCACATTCTGTGCCTTGTCCCTACTTCCTCCTCCCCTCCCTTCTCCCCATCCTGCCTGCTCTGTCACCCCAAATGCTCCCATCCTCCCACACTGTAGTCTAGCATTGTTTTCCTTTTCCTCAGTCTCCAGTGAGACCACCATCACTGTTGCACTCTTACTTACTATAAGCAGCACAGACCAGATGGGCCAGAAACTAAACTTCATCACTATACTGGCCACTGCTGCCCTCTTATCTACCTTTCCCAGAAGCAGGCTAAACCCTCCCATTCCTCAAAGGGGTGACTCTTCCTTCCCAGGTAATTACCAGCCCATCTTGCTCCATCCTGCCCTGGCTCAGCTGCAGGAAAAACTTGCTATCTCTCTGATATTCACCTACCTAGAGTTCTCTTCTTTCTTCTCCCTTTCTAGCTTGACTTTTGGAATTACCATGCCAGCATCTCATCTTTCCTCGGGATCATTGACTTCATGCTGAAAGGAATGGATCATGGCCTGTTCGCCACAACCATTTTCACAGACCTCGTAGCAAAGGCTTTCTTTACTGTGACCCACTCTATCTCTTGGATCAGCTGGGTGCTGCAAATCTATATGATATGGAGGTCAGCTGGTTCTACTCCAGTCAGTTCAGGTTGGTGATTAGAGAAGGGTGAAGTGGCCCCAATTCACTCCGCGAAGTGATTCGCGGAGTGAAGGTGAATTTGCAGAGTGCTTTACAACGCGAAGCGGAGTATTTCACGTTATAATGGGTAACGTGAAGTCCATTGAAAACAATGTACTTCACCTCACTTTGCCTTGTTTTTAAGCTCCAAAGGTGAATTTTGCAGTGATTCATGGGATTTCAGGTCACATGGGCTCTAGCCTCAGTTTGGGGTAGTGTGTGTAGGAAGCTGTAGGAGATGATCTGCTCTGAGAGCTCTCTGCGATTCAAACATTCTAAAAGCTGTTAAAAAAGCCTTATGAGTCATTTTTTTTTTTTGCTGAAACTTTAGTTCATCAATTATACGAAGCCCTTCTGTGCTAATATCATTGAGCGTTTATTGTTTTTGTGTGGATTTTGAATGTTAATGTAAAACATTCAGTCTGTGTACTGAGAGACAGTGGAAGTGTGCTTTGGGGGAGGAGTGTATCAGTAGTGTAGGTAGATTAACTTGGAGAAAAAGACAGTGCTTTCTGTTTTGGTGATATTTTTCTTGTATAACTGTGTTAATGTACACACAGTAATATTTTCAATAATTCTTGCCTTTTTTTGCTGATTGTTGTGATGTAGCAGTGCATAATTTTAGTTTGCTTAAAATATGTGGTTATATAAATGAAGTTTTCGATTTGCTACGCATTACTTAGTGTGTGTGTGAGCATGTGTGTGATGCGTGTCATCTAATCAGACACCTTTTATTGTGCCACATAATAATTTCAGCAATGTGAACCTGCTATCCACTGCAGCTGTGTGATTTTGTACTTCTTTGTGGTATTTTTACTGGTACTAGTACTAGTGACTGTTACTGCAGCAGTGCAGTACACTGCCCCCCCCAACCCCGTGGCCCGCCACAACTGGCAAAGGTACTCTTTCCAGATTTGAATTTCTGATGGTGAGCACTGGTAAGGTGTTGTGCCTTTGCATCTACATCTCTTCAGTGTGCAGCGCAATCTTAATCTGTCTGTACATTTGCATCTCTTTAGGGCCCAATCTCCATCTGTAACTTAAGTCACAGTTGTTTCTTTGGATTCCCTTCAGATTACTGGACAGGTGTGGTGCATAATTCTGAATTAACATTGTACTCGTTAATATGCGTTTTTAAGTCAGGACTATCATCACGAGTCACTCATGATACAAATCACGTTCTTCATCATCACGGTCACAAATGCTGTCACAAATCACGATTCACGATCACGTCATGGATCACAACATTCATTTTTTTACTAGTTACTTGGATGTATGGTAAGCATGTTTTGTAGTATCTCTCCAGGCTTCACCATTCCACCATTGTACTCGTTAATAAGCATTTTTAAGTCTGGGAGTTTTGTGCTGCAGCCCATTGGGGAACTATAGCTATAAGCATTCGCATTCCTTCCCATACATCATGTCAATTACAGTGCTGTAAGTAGAAGTGGGCAAAGTGGGCCCAATTTGCTCCATGAAGTGATTCACTGAGTAACATGGAATCCACGGAGAACTCCACAATGAGAAGCGGAGTACTTTGCTTCATAATGAGGAATGCAAAGTCCATTGAAATCAATTACTTTGCATTATTCTGCCTTTCCTAAACCACTTCTCCACCAATTTTATGGCGAAGTACATTGAAATCAATGTAATTCGCCTCACTTCACCCTGTAATTGAACTCCAAATGAAATTCTGCAGTTATTTATGGGATTTCAGGTCATATGGGCTCTAGATTGTTCACCACAGCCTCAGTTCTGGCCTGGGTAGTGTGTGTAGTGGTAGCTGGAGACAGTTTGCTCTTAGAGCTCTGCGATTCAAAACCTCTAAAAGCTGTTTAAAATGCCTTTCTGAATAATATTTTTTGCTCAAAATTTAGTACATCGATTGTAGGAAACCCTTCTGTGCTCATATCGGGTGTTTATTGCTGTGTGTGGATTTTGAATGTTAATTTAGAACAGTCAGTCTGTGTACTGTGACGCGTGCTTTGGGGGAGTGGTGTATTTGTGGTGTAGGTAGATTAACTGGGAGAAAAAGGCAGTCTTTCTGTTTTGGTTATATTTTTCTTGTATAACTGTGTTAATGTACACACAGTAATATTTTCAGTAATTCTTGACTTTTTTTTGCTGATTGTTGTGGTGCAGCAGTGTACAATTTGTCTGTTTAAAACAGTTGGTTATATAACTAAAGGTTTTCAATTTGCTACGCATTACTTGAGTGTGCATGTGAGTGTGTGTACGATATGTGCCATTAAATCAGACACCTTTTATTATGTTACAGAGTAATTGCAGCAGTGTGAACCTGCTATCCACTGCACCTGCATGAATTTTTTATACTGCTTTGTGGTATCTTTACTGGTATTGGATTGTTACTGCCATGTACTAATCCCCCAACTGTCAAAATGTATTCCTTTCCAGATTTGGATTTGTGACTTGTGAGCAATGGTTAGGTGTCGTTGTGCCTTTTCATATGCATCCCTTGAGCAATCTTAATCTGTCTGTGCATTTGCATGGCACCATTAATTCTGGGATACTGTATTTCTTGTTACACTCTCATTTCACTTCATCAGCACTGGGGAGTTTTCTGAACACAAGGCACTAGCACTTTGGGATGCACATTAATTCTGGTGACTGCTTGGGTGCAATGCTGCCAATATTGTTGTCACTCCACCTTACTTCGCATTTAAGGTGGAATGACAACAAAATAATAATAAGACAAAGGAGCTCTTTCCTATGGGGCACCCATTAGCGAGTGCCAAAGCTTTTAAGTGGCCACTGGCCACTTCGCTGGCGGATTAAATTTGCTGCATCTCTATTGGTGATGCTCTCCACCACCCTGCCCATCAAGTCTGTTGTCCACCAGGGTTTTCTACTTGAGCCAGTCCATTTTTCTATTTTCTTAAATGACCTCACCTTCACCTGTGTCTCCTCACACATGGACATGGATACTGATGACACAGTTCAATTTACTTTTCGTGCTTCAGTCCCTAAGCTGTAATCATCGATCCAGAATGACTTAGACAACTTCCAGCACTGGTTTCACTCAGACTATCTCTCTCACTAAATGCCCCCAAATATGTCTCTGACATTTGGCAATAAACAGAGACTATCAAGGCTCCAACATACCACGGTCTTTAAAACTCTGGATGACAACCTGCTTGAACAAATATCCCACTACAAGTACTTAGGGGTGTGACTGGACAAGAAATGCAGATTTTCCAACCATACTGACGATATGCAAAAGAAACTTCCCCATAAGCTTGTTTTGCTGTACTGAAACAAATTCTACCTTTGTCTTCTGGTCTGTTGATAGATTATCCTTAAAATGATCTTGCCTTTGTTTGACTACATGCATTTAGTAGACAGCATGATTCCGAAGTCTACACTTGCAAGGCTTAACCCTCTATTTCATTCCTTCTGCTGTTGTGCAGTTAGTGCTCCATTTCTCACCCATCATTGCACTCTCTCTCTCTCTCTCTCTCTCTCTTTCTCTCTCCTAATCTCCCTTTCTCTCTCACTCTCCTAATCTCTCTTTCCCTCCCTAGAGGTTTGGTGTCTTTTACATGGTTCTTCCTTCTTGGCCAAATACTGGCTTGTTACCTGTTATCTCTCCTTAAAGCATATATCCAGTTATTCTACTCCTGCAGATCATCTGCTGCTCATTCCTTCCACATCCCTTATGATGAATCTATAGCATGTTAGACTGCTTTCCATAGCCACCTTTCAACATTGTGAAAAACCATTTTCTCCCTATCATCTCTAGTCCTCCCTGTATTCTCAAACCATTCTAAATGATGCACTTCTCAAAAGCTTTCTTCATTGCCTCTACACATTACAACTTATGACCTACCCACCCCCACACTATTTACCCATTTTGCTTCTTACCCTATTGTACAGATTGCAACTCATGGTTACTAGCTTGAAGTCCACCATTGCATTAAATATTTTTTCCTGTGTCTATTGTAGTATTGAGCACCCACACCTGTAGTTTGGGATGGAGCCAATTTGCTGCACCTACAGCTTGAAGCAGGACACAGGAGGCTATTAGTTTTCCACCCTGAGATTTCCTTAGTTTCTCTGATTCTTTGAGACATGTGCATTTTTTGTAGCACAAGTATATACACTTTTAGAATTTTAACAAATCAGTACATGTTTACATGTTATTACATGTTATTACATTTTTAAGACCATTAATGTTGAATGACATACTGTATAATTGCTCAGCCATAATCATGTTGTAAAGAATAATAACACACAATGACAAGCACGGGCTGAAAAAAGGTAGCACATAGCTGGTCAATTTAAATTAATATATTCCAAAAGAAGTACTGTATCAGATGTAACCTGTTGTGAGGAATGAATGATTATCTGCAAAGAAACCATGGTAACCTGTCCTTCTTCCTGTCAACCAAAAAACATACAGAATGATCAGTTGTCTTACTAAGGCAGAAAACCACATGCCTCAGACATTTCCCTTCCCCTTCCCTAACCCCTTTCCACTAACAATCAATCAATCAAGACAGACCCTCCCCACTCTCCCAGGACCAGCAACTGACTGATCACAATGCTGCAAAAAAAGGTGGTTGTCAAACCTGATCAGTCAATTTAATCCAGAAAGGAAGAGGTGTGCTCTAGCCATAAAACAAACATCAGTGAGTGACAATGCATTCATGTCCTATAGTAGGCTGGGCATTTTTCTTAATGATTTTTTGCTGTGTTCAGAAGCTATAAGGTTGTTGCAAACAGTGTAGCAGAATTATGTAGCTATTAGTTCAACTCAGAACTCAAGGCAGCAAAACTAAATGTCACAAGCCATCTGTGGCATAGCAGAGTAAACAGTCAAGATGTGTCCTCCTACCCAGTAGGGCTGATGCTGAATGTTTATTCAGCGAACATGCTGAAATCTGATACTGTGCTCACTTACAAAGCCGCAATGCAGTTCCAAAGAAACCCATTATTTCTTCCGCACTTCAATGTCATTGTGCAGCATATTTTAAAGGGAGTGAACACTGAGCATGTGCAAGTTGTTGGCAAGCTATATGACCTGCAGCAATCAAGCGGTGATGCTGAAGATCAATAATTCTTCACGATACCCACATTTCAGTCCCATTTCCAGTTGTCTCTCACAGGAGAATACATGGCTACTGAAGGAGCTCCTATTAAGTTAAAAAGAATGACTTCTGGTCAGAAAATGTTCAGAACCAAGAGAAAATCATCCATTGTCCGGTAGCCCCCCAATTCCCCCCTTTCCCAAAGAAGACACAAACACAGATCCTGGAGGAAATGGCCGCAGCTATGCATTTCTTTACCAAATTAGATATTAATATTGCTCCTTATTGTTATAACTTCTTTTACTGACCTCACAGAAATATTAATGTTCTATTCCACATTGAGCGGCATGCACTGCTGGGAGGTTGTGCCATACATCCAGTACCCGCACCTCCCTCTAGCCTGGGATTCCCTTATGGTGAATGCTGAAGTCTCTCTTAGTGATGGTATGGATAGTCAAATGGCCAAGGTCCTGGCAGCTGGCCATGCAGTACGTACTGCTGAGATTGGACTGAAACCCCACATATGGGACTAGGTCTTGCAGTCCACCATTCTCACGCTGACCAAGGGCAAGGAAACCTTCAGCAGGACTGGTCTTATCCCCTTTTTTCCACTACCTTCCTCCTGCACTCCTCCCAAGCCACCTCATGGCTGCAACATTCAGTAACAACAATACCTAATCTACTTATATACTTTCATCCCATGCTCACTATTCTACTCTAATGCGAACTCTACCATTGGAAATTGAATTAGCTATATACAACAATTCACATTTTATGCTAAGATACCAATACCTACAGTCCTTTTCTAACTTTTAGTTGTGCCTACATTAGATTATGTCTAAATTTTTTTAATTACTTTATAGATTTAGCTTTTAGTATTTATTTTACTCTGTTTATTTTATAGTATTATACAATTTATTTATTTTTTGTCTGACTTATGACATCCCTTTGGAGGAGGCAAAAAAACCCTAGAAAAATCCCAGTAGGGGTAAAGCCAGAAAAAGTCTCTCCCTAATCACTACTGCAGCCACCCACAATGGGTCAAAGGATGCCCTCACTGACCTACCCCAACCCTTATTCCAAGGGCTGGGAGGTGGTGATGTAGTGGATGGAGGAGAAAGAGTCAGGGAACCTGGAAAGCATTCCCGATATCCCTCTTGTTCTTCCCCACCCAGACCTCCCCCTTCGGGGCATACTGATACCTCCCCTTGGGGCATACCAAGGGCCTGCTGTCCACTCCCAGAGGTGGTATCCTATCCTAGTCTGGACCAGTGGGGGAGAGGGCCCCTTGACAAATGGTCAGCTGCTGCAATGCTTGGGCAGGCTAGGTATTGTCTGGTAACCCCCCAGTTCCCCCCTTTCCCAAAGAGGACACACACACAGATCTTGGAGGAAATGGCTGCAGCCATGCATTTATTTACCACATTGAATATTAATGTTGCCCTTTGTTGTTATAACATCTTTTATTGGCCTCACAGAAATATTAATATTCTATTCCACATTGAGCAGCATGCGCTGATGGGAGGATGTGCCATATGTCTGGCACCCACACGTCCCGCTAGCCTGGGACTCCCTTACGGTGCCTGCTGAAGTATCTCTCAATGATGGTAAGGATGGACATATGGCCAAGGTCCTAGTGGCCAGCCCCCATCTGTCACCTCTGACCTTGCAGTATGTACTGCTGAGATTGGACTGAGACCCCCATGTGGGACCAGGTCTTACGGGCCACCTTTCTCACGCTGACCAAGGGCAAGGAAATCTTCGGGAGAACTTGTCTCAATTCCTTTATTTCCACTACCTTCCTCCTGTGCTCCTCCTGAGCCGACATAGGCTGGACCACATCTGACCCCCCCAAGCAGCTTGCTCAATCCTGACCTTCAAGATCCTCCTAAAATCTTCCACTAGGCAATCCAAGCCTTCCACCTACGCTTGTCCTGCCTCACCCACTGCCAGACATCAGTGGGTATTGTAAATCTTGTCATGTCTCACTGCTGCACCCCCCAGGGACTCCATAAAAATTCTCATCTTCCTGTTAATCCTTATGCAAGCCTAGTTCAATGCCACCCCTTGCCTCACTTGTGGCCAGTGCTGTCTCATCATGAGATTTGACCAGATGAGAATTGTATAGGTCATCAAGCCCTAATGGAATAGAAATCCTCCTTCATTGCCAGCAGCAGAGTCACTGTCTTCCGGTGCCTCAAGTCCTTGCCACCCAGCTGAATCAGGAGGATATCAGGCCTCTTCTGCCTGCCAGCTTCAACTCGAAGCTGCAGAAGCAAACCCTCTAATGTATACCCTGGATCCTCAACCATCTGATGTGAGCTGCATGATGTGTAAATGACAGGTTGCTTCTCCCTTGCTGACAGGCCACTCTCTTCACTGCCCACTAAATGAAGGAGTGTCCACATATCCATATTCTGGTGATGGCATCCCTGGAGCCTGCAAGAGACAAGAAAACATTATCACAAGTGCAGTTGCACATAGCACAAGAATGTCTGGGACTTCCATCTCCTCAACACCTGGATATCAGAATCCAGCAGGCCCAAACTCCTGGCATTCGTTGCTGCTCCTATGCAGAAGGAATGGGTACAATATTCTCGAGCATCCAACCCCACTTGCTGGAGCACCTTTTTCAAAATAAACTGTACTTGGTATGCAGTTACTGGCCTACCTTCCTGGTGGTGAAATAATGCTTCCCCCAACTCAGGGCAAGGCGCCGTATAGGTGCTGATCATATGCGTGACCTGCCAACCAGACCCCATTGGTGGCCTTAGATCATACCAGTGCCCTGCCCCTCATTGTTCAGTCTTCGACTTCCATAGTTGAATGTATACCTTCCTTGCCACTGAGACCACATCCTGTGCCAATAACTCCGGTACCCCTTTACTGCCTGTGGGCTATGTCAACTCTGATACCATAAATGCCCCACAAAGTGCCACCAAGAATAATGTTTCACACAACTGAGCTTCATACTTGTTCCAGCAAACCTTGAGCAGGACCGCCCAGAGGCTGTTATGAATTGCCGGGATAATGCATCTCCGGTCATCCAGCAGGCAAATCATACACCACCACCAACCCTCCAAGAGCATCTGCACTTTGGAGGCCTATATGTTGTCCACTATACCCATGGCTGTGGACAACAATGACAAACTCACCAAATGCCGCCCCATCACCCCTGGCAAACATCCCACTTTCCTACTCACCAAAAAGTATCTGCACAATTGATCTACTGAAATGGGCCACACATCTGCCCACCCCCGCAGCTTCCTGTGTGGCAATATAGTGCTCCACCCCCCCGCTGTAGGCCTCTTTGGTTCTGGGTACAATGGAATTACCTATGGATCTCCAAGTCGCCCTGTCACCACCCCCCAGAGTAATTGTGGGACCCTCCATGGCTGTTTGTCTGCTGCTGGTGCCAACTCATAGAATCTGTGCCACTGCAAATGAGATAAAGCATAAGCAATTCCGTTGTCAACTCCTGGTACATGCACTGCCTTGAAATCAATGTTAAATAGCAGACATTTCAATACAAAAACTCTCATTAAGTCCCCCAGTGGGCCCATCGGGCCCAGCTGCTGGTTGATGGTGTGCACCACTCTCATGTTGTCAGATCAAAAATGGACCACCCTGTCCAACAGTCTAAGACCCCATATGCATAAGGATAATAACCACCAGAAAGATCTCCAGCAGTGTGATCTGCTTGCCCAAACCTGCTGCCAGCCACCTTTCTGGCTACAGTCCTGCACACCATTCCCCTTGAAAATAGGCTCCAAATCCTTTGCCTCCAGCTGCATTCATGAAAAGCTCGATAGACTGTACAACCCAGGGTGCTTGCCACAGTTCCACCCCATTGAAATAATCAAGAAATATCCTCCAAACCTGAATGTGTTGTCTGAACTGTTCTGTCACCCTTATCCTATGGTGTGGTTTTGAACACCCTAGACCCCTCTTAGCCAACCTGCACATAAAAGTCCTACCTACTGGTATCACCCAGCATGCAAAGTTGAGATGGCCCACTAACTGTTGCAGGTCATGCAGAGAGATATTCTTTGCCCCTTCTACTTTATGCAGGAGGATCTATATTGTGTCTAATT
Organism: Neoceratodus forsteri; assembly: GCA_016271365.2. Lineage (NCBI taxonomy): Eukaryota > Metazoa > Chordata > Ceratodontiformes > Ceratodontidae > Neoceratodus > Neoceratodus forsteri. The sequence continues at coordinate 1,609,718,498 of CM057449.1, forward strand.
TATCCTGTGGTAGCCAACACAGCCAGTCAACAGAATCAGTTTCAATACCCAAAAAAGTGAGCACTGTCCCGGGGGCTCCGACTTATCGGCTGCCAAAGGCACCCCAAAGTCCTTACTCACCCGCTCGAAGGCATGCACGATCCCATTGCAGGCCAGCAAGCCTGCTGGTACCACGAACAAAAGGCCATCAAGGTAATGCACTATGGCCTCGCTTTGTGCCACCTGTGCAGTCACCCAATGCAAGAAGGTACTGAAATGTTCAAAGACTGCACAGACCACTGCACATCCCATAGGTATGCAATTGTTCATGTAACAGACACCCTCGAACTTCACGCCTGACAAGGTCCTGTCCTCGGGATGTACCGGAAGCAGTCTGAATGCCGACTCAATGTCTGCTTTCGCCATGAGTGCTCCAGGCCCTGCCACTTCCACCATCTGTATGGCCTGATCAAAGGACTGATAGTGCACTGATGTGTGACTGTAATGAACATTATCATTCACCGAGTCCCTCTCCCTGTACGACAAGTGACTGATCATGTGGAAATTCCCCAGGGTCTTCTTAGGCACTAAGCCAATGGGTGAAACCCAAAGTTATCTAAGGGGGAGATCAGCAAATGGCAGCTCACATGTCCCAGCCACCTCTCCTTCTCCAGTTTTTCCCAGACTACTTGTGGCTCATTCCTGGCTGACTTCAAGTTGTCTGCCTCATATACCATATGGAAGCCCGAGTATGGAATCCTGAAGCCAACCATGAACCTACTTTCTAACAAGTCGGTGGCTGCTCTGTCCAGGTACTGGTCAACCCAAGGCTTAATTCTTTTTATCTGGACTAGAGTGGGAAGCCTTCCCACCTCGGACCCTGGGGAATTTACCCAGCACTTCATGGCTGGTCCCTCATCCTCCTTGTGCTGCTGAGCACTGGAGAAAAGGGTGCTGCCTCCTGCAGGCCATGCGCACATGCCAGAACCTACAGCTGGAGCTCATGCAAGTGCTTTGGTTATAAGCATAACACACTGGCTGGCCCCCTTCCTAGGCTTCTTCTGCTAGATCACCTTAATGGGCAGACCACTATCTGTGTGCTGTACTCCCCCACCTTGCATGACATCAACCAGCAAGGGCATGTCTATCTTACCCCAGCACAACACTGTGTCAAGCTGCCATCACGGCGAATCTCCTTGTCGTACTCTAGCCAAGCTGTACCCCCTTCTCCTTATGCATTAAGGTAATCCGATGCATGTAATTCAGCAACTCCACTCTTGTTTTTCATCTGTTTGCAGGAGGACTGTAGCTTAAATAATAAATGCCACAATCCAATTGTCATGAGTCTGTGGTACCTTAACCTTCTTACATTCCTGTTCCTCACCCTTTTCCTTCTTGCCCTCATAGGCTCCACAGGGCAGTTCAAGAGGGAGAATTGGTCAACGTACTCCTGGTTCCTAATTTGCTATCTCACCTTCTCAGTTAAATGGGTGCCTACTGGGGTATCCAGCCCCGCAAATGGGTTCTCCAGTGGAGGAGGTGCCAGTTTGTCCAGCACCGTCCCGTGCTTACCTGTGCCAGCCCCCTGAAGGTCTGGAGACCATCTTGTTCTTAATTTCAGTCACTAAATCCACAACCACCCCAACTAGCTGCTTTAGACATTCATCTGCCACTGTCCACAGGCTGGTTTCCACTCTTGGCTGCGTCCCACTAGTCCCTTCGTCATCCGACAAGGCAGGTACTGTTGGTGAGACGCTACTACCCAACTCTAACAGCCCTTTCTGAGTCAGCCCTTCTGACTCGCTATCAGATTCATCACCCCTTACCACCCCCAGGACCTGCCTTACCTGACTGACCCCTAATTGTGACCTGTCAGGGTGAGTCTTATCTTAAGGGAGGGGCACCTTCGATGGTGGTAACGATTTTCTTACTCCTACCCTCTTGTTTTGAGAAAGTGTAGTTGACAGCTGCTCCAATCCCGCCAGGCATGCCTCCATCCATGCTGCTCCATTCTTCTTGTACAATGCTTTCAGCTTCACCTCAGCTGCTGCCAGCACCCAGGATACTGGGTTTCTCTTCCGAGTGCCATGTCCTGCAAAGACAACTGAAGCCCTCCCACCATATACATTGTTAGATATCATTCACATCACCACTTCCTGAACACTATGCTTCTATATAGCCAACTCTGACCCCTACAGAACACTCCCAAGGTAGGGAGGGATGGAGGAGGGTAAGATGTGTGTTTATTGAATTACACAGGGTGCAACAAAAACTCTCTTTTTTTTAAAATGCCCTGCAAAAGCCCACTTGGCCCAAGTGACGGGGGAGGCAATGTTGCTAGGTCTGGGTCACACAAATATTAATGAAGGTTGTGGGAATCAACCCCAGGGCTTCTGAATGCAGGAGTTATACCAAGTTAGGTACTTTAACTCTAGGCAATGTATCCTGCCCCTTGTTAATGCCCTCCCCAGGTGCTGGGGAACCTCTCATTTCCCCAGCTCTAAGAGTACTCATTCTCTATTTCTCCCTTTGTTATTTTATATATATTTTTTATAGTAGTTGTCTGGAGGGCAGGAACTAACAGAAGGTGGAGACCCCATGCAGGAAAACCTGACTGCAAAGTACTGCCTCAGCCAGCCCATGGAGAAGTAGAGGGATTTCTGAATGCCCCCAACAAACATGGCCCCGATGGCCACTGCCATATTGGTAGGGCCTCTTTTTATGCTCGACCAATCCCCATCAGGCCGCATGGCTAGTCCACTACTCTAAGGCTAGGCTGACTGGCAAGCCCACCAAGAACTCCCAGAGAATCATATGTCTGCCACTTGAGACAGAGAGACAAGGAGACTGCAGCTGGTATTCCTGGTGCCCCAATGGAATTCCGTGTCTCGTGAGATCTTGAGACTCCCCCCCCATCCAATCCCGAAAGCTTCATGCTGAGGAATGCACTGACCTACCATGCAGTGTGAGATGCCCTGTTCCTGACATCTGCCCTGCCTTACCAAATGCTCCTCTGTGGGAGTTGGGGGGGGGGAGAGTAAGAGCAGGCATGACCGATCACCTCCCATCCACACCATCTCCATGTCTGCATGCAACCAGCAGCCCTCTATTAAAAGGGGGAGCAGGCCACTGGATGATTGTGCCTATCCATCACAAAGTCATGCTGATCCCAGAGCCTCATTGGTAAGGGCCGCCCTTCACATTCTTCTGATACTTTAATATATTCTATATTTTTTAGATGGTAAAGGGAAGTGCAAGGCATGAGAAGCCAGGATGGCTGAAGGTGACTCTGGGAGGATCAGAGGCAGGCCTCAGGCGCTAGGGTGATCTGGGGAGTGAAAGGCAGCTGAATGGTGGGGCGGCCATACTATGACCCCATTTGATAATTCCAGCCAGGCCTAGCCTAGTAAAATACCCGAAACGTAGAAAGCTGAGAAAGCTGATTTGGATGTAACATTATTAAACGATTAACTGAAAAGTCTAAGACTACATAGTTTGTTGATTTACCTTAGGGTGAGTGGGGTGAAGTTCCAGCATACTTTTGTATTGTTTGAGCGTAAGCCTATACTGGTTATCATCCTCTTCCCATTATAGCTACTGATACATATTTGTCTCTAAATTTCCCTTTTTTTGAGGTTTTGGCTGTACTGGAAAGTCTTTTTTCGAAAGCGTTTATTAAGATACCGTTAAATGTGGCTCATATTGAGGCAAGTCTTTCATTTCTCTTATTAGAAACATTACTAACTGCTGCCAATTAGCACAGATTTCCAGTCCCCTTCAAGCAGAATGGGAAAGGAGCAGGGGTGACTTTTAAAAGATATATTCAACATTTTTTAATGAGTGCTGGTAGTGTAGAAGCATAGACATCTATTTTATTTATTTTTGCAGTTACAAGGCAGAGAGAATTTAGTAAACTTGAAAAGGTGCAGGGGCTTGAAGCATTTATTTGTCAAATAATTTGATTGCTGGCAGTAAGGTACAGATACATTTTTATATATTCTTTTTTGCCTGAGAGTGAAAAATAAGTGACTTAGGCTGCTACTTTGAGGCACTAGGTTTATCAGTAAAGTGAGAAGGAGGGCTTGTCAGTGGACAATATGGTGAACATGTGTTTGGGTGGACATCTGCTGTAATGCTATGTAGAATCTATGAGGAAAAGTACTGGAGGAGAAAAGGATGCAGAGGTGGGGGACAAAGTAAGGACTAAAAGACTGAGTTTCAGGAAATATAAGAGACCCAAAAGGAGGAGGACAGAGAAGTGTACCTTGAATGTCTAAGGGAAGCAGGGAAGGTTGTTAGGAGAGCTAAGGTGCAGACAGAGGAGGGTTTAGCACGGTCTGTGAAAAAATGGGACAAGGCATTTTATAGGTACATCAGCGAAAGAAGAAAAACTGGAGGGGGGTTTGTGAGTCTCAAAGGAGAGGAGAGAGAGTGTAAGGAGGGGGATCTGGACAAAGGCAGAAATACTGAACAAATACTTCTGCTCAGTATTCACTAATGAATGTGAGGGTCAAGGAGCACAGATGGGTGGCAGGGGCAATGGGGTGGGGAGATGTGGACATGCGTCCATTCACAGTGGAGAGAGTTCTGGAAGAACTCACTAAGCTGAATGTGAATAAGGCTACAGGGCCAGATGGCGTCCACACAAGGATATTACGGGAGCTGCTAAGGGAACTGGCAGTGCCTCTAGCAGCCCTGTTCATGGAGTCACTCAACACAGGTGTGGTTCCAGAAGACTGGAGGAGGGCGCATGTCCCACTGCACAAAAGCGGCAGTAGGGAGGAGGTGGGGAACTACAGGCCAGTCAGCCTCACCTCAGTGGTGGGAAAGATAATGGAGACACTGCTGAAAGAAAGGATAGTGGCAAACCTGGAATCCAGGGGTGTCCTGGATCTGAGGCAACATGGATTCACAGCAGAAAGGTCATGTCAAATGAATCTGATTGATTTTTTTGATTGGGTGACTAGGGACGTAAATCAGGGAGAGGCCTTAGACGGTGCCTACCTAGATTTCAGCAAAGCCTTCAACACCATCCAGCACAGAAGGCTGGTTAACAAGATGGGTAGTCTGGGCATGGGTGACAAGGTGGTGGACTGAGTTAGAAACTGGTTAACAGACAGGAAACAGAGGGCGGTGGTAAATGTGGTGCAATCTGGGAAGAAGGGATGACCAGCAGGGTACCTTAGGAATCAGTATTGGGACCAGTCCAGTTCAATGTCTTCATTAGTGACATTGCAGAGGGTCTGGAAGGAAAGGTCTGCTTGTTTGCAGATGACACCAAGATCTGCAACAGGGTGGATATTCCAGAAGGGGTTCAGAAAATGAAGAGGGACATGGAGAAGCTTGAAAGATGGTTGGAGATGTGGCAACTGAGGTTCAATGCAAAAAATGCAAAATAATGCACCTGGGTAGATGGAATCCTGGGAAGAGATACAGGTTGTTGGGGGGGGGGGTGACTGTCACCAAGGAGGAACGGGACCTAGGGGTTATCATCTCTGATGATGTTAAGGTATCAAAACGATGCTCAAAGGTGGGGGAGGAGAAGGCCCAGTGGCATGCTGGGGTGAATAGGCAGAGGTATAGCATGAGGCAGGAGGTGGTGATGCCATTGTATAAAGCACTGGTAAGGCCACACCTGGAGTATTACATGCAGTTCTTGAGGCCACACCTACACAAGGACATAAACAAGGTGGAAACTATCCAGAGAAGGGCAACAAAGATGGTGCAGGGCTTGCACCACTTAACATATGAGAAAAGACTATGGGACCCAAATACTCACTGGAGAAGACAGCGGGGGGGACATAATTGAAATCTTCAAGTACCTCAAAAGCATAAACAAGGTGCAGGTGAGGGACCTTTTCCAATATAGAAAAAGTACTAGAACAAGGGGGCAAGATATGAAATTGGAGGGTAGATTAAGAGGCAATGTGAGGAAGTTTTTTTTACACAGAAAGGGTAGTTGATGCTTGGAATAATCTGCCAGAGGAGGTAGTTGGGGCAAGTACAGTAGTGAGGCTTAAGCATGCTGGGACAGGCACAAGAGAACCTTGAGAGGGGGAGGGACTGATGAAAAGCCATTGATCACATAGGTTCATTGGCCATATACAATTTATAGGGCAGGGTTGTTCAACCTTTTATGGGGAGGGAGCAACATCTGAAATTTAAGAACCAGTGGAAAGCAACATCACCATGTGGCACGTGCCATTCAACATGTGCGCACAATGTCATTTTTTACAGCTTTACACTTATTTATACATACATATATCATTTTAAATAATAAACAAGCATTTGTCAATGCCGAATGTTGTCTTGCCGGCATTGGCATTGGTAGTGCAGGAGTTAGAGAGATGCATAGTAGGCATGGCAGTGAAGTTTTGAACTGATGCCAACCCATCCCCACCCTGCAGAGACTGACAGGCATTGGGGTGTCCCTTTGGGTGCTTGGTAGTGCAGTGCGGGAAAACATTTTGGGCAGGATGTGAAAAATGACAGTTGTACACTTCATTAGGAGGCGTAAAAAAATGCCAGTGTTGAAAATGTGGCATGTAAATATAGCAAATTTATGAAGTTACAAGGTTGTGTGGAAAATATGCAATGCACGCTTGCAACACTGCCATTTTATGGGTGTTCAGCACCAAATTTTCAACATAGGCATTTTAGCACCTCTGCTCATGTACAGTGTCACTGTTATTTCCTCAGTGTCTCAAGAAATGATTTTGCACAGCGACCACGCTATTCTGCGCCGGAAGTGTGAAAACACATTTTGGGCAGGAAATGTGAAATGACAGCTGTACTGTTCATCAAGAGGTGTGGAAAAATAGCAATGGTGAAAATCCAGAGTGAAAATATCAGAAATGCATGATGGTACGAGCGTGTGTGCAATCTGCCAACGCATGCGGGTAACACAGCCATTTTATGGAGTATCATCACCAAATGTTCAATATAGGCATTTTAGGACCTCTTGTTATGAACTGTGTCACTGTCATTTTCATAATCTGGCCCAAACACTGATTTCCCACAGGGACTGCGCTATTGTGCGCCAGAAGTGCGGAAACACATTTCAGGCAGGATGTGGAAAATGACAGCTGTACTGTTCACAAGGAGGTGTACAAAAATGGCAATGCTGAAAATCTGGCATTAAAATGTTGCAAATTCACGAAGTTATGAGCCTGTGTAGCAACTGTGCAATGCACGCTCGTAAAACAGGCATTTGTTGGATTTTTTCCACCAAATTTAGAACATAGGGTTTTTGAGAGGCCACCTCATGAACACTGGCATTCTCATTTTTTTAGTGGGTCCCGAAAGATGATTTTGCGCAGTGACTGCGAAATCACCTTTCGAGGCTGATTAACACCATGACAGTGATAGAATTCATAAGGGGGGCCCCAAAAACCCTATGTTGAAAATTTGGTGCCAAAATTCCAACAGGTGCCTGAGATATACAACAAAGTTGAAAAAACCCTATTCATTCCATGATACAGCTTACTGGCATTTCCTCAGTTCGCAGTCAGCTTTGAAGAGTGCAGACGTGTTCCAGGTCCAGCAAAGATCATCGCGTCGGACTCGGGAGGCAAGTATGGGGTGAGGAGGGGTGAGGGGTGTGGGGAGGCAGGGTCCGCAGTGGGTGGGTGGGTGTGGCTGGGGGCAGAAGATTATGAGGACCATTTATTCGTTACAGGAAAGAAAGAAAAGAATGAACATCATGGGACAGTTTTTTTTTTGGGGGACTTGGCATGCTGGGGTGAGCTCCCAGTGTGCCACCTAAGTGTTTTTGGGGGTTGCTGCAGCCGATGGGATCAGGCACCCTTGTTGGCAGACAATGGGGGCTTGTGGGGTGTCAACTATGCCAGCGGGATTGGGCACCCCGTTGGTACACAATGACAGTGGGGGAGGCAAGAGCCGAGGGGATTGGACACCCCTTGGTATATATAAGAAATGCGGGTGATTTATGCCGATGGGGAGTGGGCTCCCCTGTCGGCATGCAATGAAAGTGGAGGGGCAAGAACTGAGGGGGATTGGGCACCCCTCAGCATATAGGAAATGGGGAGGGCACTGCTGAATGCCGATGGGGTAGGCTCCTGTCGACTAAGTGTATCGGCCACAGTAAGCCAGCTGGGGGATTGGGCACCCGAGGTCAGCCATTGGCAGCCGCCCACCATGCTGCTAATGTACAGCATGGTGAAAGGTCCGTTGTAACCACGTGAGTTTTTGCACAGATTGCAGCGACCTTTCCATAGATGTGCTTGCCACATTAGCATGCATGGTGTGGTGCTGCTGATTGGGAAATGAGGGACGCACGCACCTACTGATGCATGCCCTGCATTCACCCAACAGCGGCCGCGCCTCCAAAGCTGCACTACCGCAAGATGTCGACTTGCACGCGAGTGCAGCAAGCCAACATAAAAATGACTGCATTAATCAATAATTTTTTAATCAGCTTTTATTAAATATTTATAAAAACACATTTTAGAAACCATGGAATGGGATGGGATATGTAGCATGTAAATGGAGATGTAACTGAACTTTATTGCTAGCACTGGTGGAATGGGATAGCACCTCTTCACCTGTCTCTTAATATGTGCACACAGCACTGTATGACCCCCTCCAAAAAAACACACATCTAACAACTATGCTGACATCATTATATGCTCTTATAATAGTAGCCCCAGCATTTGAAAAAGTAAAAAAAAATGTGACAGCAAGTTATTTGACTGAGACAGCCAGACAGTCAGCATTGTATAGTTTGAGATTTGATGATCTTGTATCTGGGACTGCAAAATCATAGCAGTGTGGCAGCAGGAGAAGGAGAAACTGATCTAATAGCCTGCATAATGTTTTGCCCACTGAGACAGACCACAGCAAAAATGAATGCTCTCAGTCAGCACCAACTAATTGAGCAATTTAATACCACAGATAATTAAGCACAGCAGCTCACCTGATGGTAATTTTAAGTCCCTCCACTCAGAGCATTGAAATACTTGTTCAAATCAGACCATGGTGGAATGGAATGCAATTAAATACTTAACACTGAACTTGCCAGTGTTTGAAGTAACTGTTGAGGTCTGCGATGTGCTAATTTTCTAACTATTCCCCAAGCAACTACTGCCACTTGCACTTAATTCCTAAAATCTATCCGGTCCAGGAACAAAATAGACAAAAGGAATCAATGGGGGAATGCAGTTTTAAATGCAAATCAGTAATGTAATTTAAAAAAAAAAAGTTGATTACAGAAACATTGTTGTGAGCAACACAGAATGGCTTGGCGAGCCACATGTTGCTCACCAGCCACGGGTTGGACAGCCCTGGTATAGGGCCTAAGGGCAGACTGGATGGGCCTGGCAGTCCTTATCTGCCAACAATTTCTATGTTTCTATGTTGGAAGTAAAGGAGTGGGCAAATGTTCCACCATGCCAGATACAATAAGAACTAGTTCTATAAGTGGTGGTGATGGAGAGGGAGTCAGGAAGGAACACGGGTTCATACTGGTGGCACAGGGATTCTACCTGAGAAAAGGACTAGGGCTGGACGTGATAGTCCATCCAGAAAAAAACATGGTTCAGCAGTCCTCAAGAAGTCAATTGGTTCCTTGCACTATGCATAAAGCAGATCTCACAGCCAGTCCACATCCAGTGCATCTGGCCATGAAAGCACTCTGAGCAAATCAGAATCACACAGGTCTCCTTCTTTCCCTCCTTTGAGTACTTTGAGGACCCCTACCCATGGGGATAAAAGAGATGTATGTACAGTATATCCATAAAGGCAAGCCCTCCCCCTGTTTGCCTTGCATGAACAGCACAGCACCAGCTGCCAGTGCCAATGGCACCACCACCTCTGAGATATTGGCATAGACAATTGGCTCTCTGCCTGAGGTAGTATATGATATCCCTCTACCCCAGCTGCCAACATCAGCAGCAGCAGCAGCACCAAGCCCAGTGTTGCTGCTCAGCCATTATCTGAAGAGGAAAATAGTGTTGTCTTTGTCTGACATTGTTATCTTGTCACCTAAGAAAAAGTGAAATCGTATGAGCTAGAATTAAGCAATAATGCACAACAAGGTGTGTGTTATTGTACCAATAAACTTATCCACTCCTGGTGCAGTTGAAGCACGGCGGCCGGTGCTGCTCACCAGGGTGACTGTCAACACACACACACACACTGCTGCTTCTGAATTATACAATAGCTCGATAGTATACAAAACAAAAAATAAAATAAAAAATGTTTTTAGTAGATTTTTAGTGAGGCAGTATATCTTTGTTTCTGAAAGAAAAAAAAAGGATCAGGCTCCATAAAATCAACACAGTGATGTTATTGTGTAATATCATCACTGTCTCAGGCACACACTGTCCAATCAGAGTCCAGGAAATGTTCTTGCCATTGTATAATAAGACATATCTCACCAACCCTACAATTTTATAAATGTCAGCCAGTAATACCAACACCAGTGTCACAGGTCATGGGTAACTCAGTGGACTAATTGGTAGTGTGACACAGATACGGTTGTAATTCAACAAAGTTTATTTCTTCACAGCAGAATTATTTCTTCATAGCAGGACAAATTCAATAGTAATGAACTGATATGGCAAAATAAAAAAAGTAAATGGCAAATAAAAACTATGACATTAGCTACTAGTAGTAGAAATACACAGCTAGAAGGAGCCAGCTGTCCCAGGTCCCTTTTTCTCAACACCTTAGAGAAATTTCTTAGTGCTTTCTAGAGCCTATCTCTAGGTAATCTACACCCTAGGAGCAATTTCCGGGTAATCCTCCCAACATTTCAGCAAACAGTGTTTTATACAGAGGACTGCATCATGTGATGTGTTAGCTCCACCCATACTAATTTCTAACACATAAAACTAGTTCAGTTTATTTTTAAATTCAATCATTTAAACATAATCATCTTTTAATACATCATACTAAGCAGTGCTTTTTATCATATCCATTTTATAAAGTACCTCAAATGTTTTTTTAGTAAATGTCCTCTGAAGCACCACCCCTTAGCAGTTCTATACTATAAAAAAGGTTAACAGCAGCCGGTCAGCGCTATAGCAGTATAATGCTGTGAGAGGGTAAGGTGAGCGTCCGAGTCTGCCACTACAGCATGGTCCCAACATTAACTTGGTAGGTCTACTCATTTTATTACACTCTTAAAAACTGTGCACTTTCAAAACAATGAAGAAAAATACTTACTAGCCTAATATCGCTAGTTAAAATCTCTGTTTCCCAGACCTGAGTCCACAGACTTGTGCGCTAATGTGAACTTGGGCTAATAAGACAGGCTGTGAAAACAGTCAGTGAAGCTGCACCACCGAGAGGAAAAGCCAAATTCTACTAAACGCTTTTATCCGAGTGGTGGCTTCCACTGTATTCTACTTTCTCAGGTGCTCTTCTGACACAAGGGCATAACCCATGGGACTCCATTTTTACTTACAGGTAAAGGGGAAACATAATTTTCTTCTTATTTTATTTATTTTCTTTTTAATAAAAACAACTACCTCTTGTTAGTTGTGGTGTACCTAACATGCTGTGCCTTGCCTGATAATTATTACCCCATGACATTTGGTACCAGGAGTGGGTTATGTCTAGCAGCTGATTCTTTTCTATAACCATTTGGGACATCTGTGTATAACTACCATCTGAAGCCCATTTCCCTATGTGGTAGCCTCCCATTTCTCCAAGGTTGCCACCTTTTGTGAACTGCAACCCTCCGGACCACTCCTCTTACACATTCCATAACTTCCCCTTAAGGGCTAAATGCCCTGCCTTTTAAATAGATTGCCACCTGACAGTACATCCCTGGCCAGTAATAGTATGGAATAAGTTGTCCCAGAACTTCCCTGTGCTCTAAAGGCTTAATCTCCATGCATACTGCATCTATCAATTCCTTTCTATGAGTACTGAGCCTGCCCTGTCTGATCAAGAATGTCATCAATTCTTGGGATGGGATGACTGTCGAATTGAGACACTTGATTTAACCGTCTGAAATTGAGGCATAGGCGTATGCCACCTTCCTTTTTTGGCACCGCTGCTATGGGTGAAGACCAGGGGCTGACAGAGGGCTCAATTATACCTAGCTGTTTCAACTTTTTGATTTCCAAGTCTACATCATCCCTTACACTTTCTGGCAATTGATAAGACTTTTGTGGAATGGGAACAGAATCTGTCTGAATTACATGCTGTACACCAATACCTTTTTCTGGTATGCTGGTGAAGGTGGCAGCATAGTGATGTAATAAACTTCTTAATTCAATGTGCTGTTTTTCGACAAAAGTCTTATCGAGTGCCATAACGTGTGAGGGATGATGTAGACATAGACATCAAAATGTGAATGGATTATTCTGTATTGCTAAACTGATTAGTCAGTAACTATATGTCTAGCAAGACTGATATATGAAATATTTTCAATATAATTTTAGAGGTGGACCTTGCACTTTAGGGAAGGAGTCAGGGTGCTTTAAAAACCCAAGGTCCAGAATCTCTAGTTCAGATGTAGCCTGAAGTTGGTGCTGCCAACATTTCCTGTACAGGGTTCTCTGAAGGGAGACACGACACTGTCTTTATTCGGGCTCTAGTTACCTGTAGACACTGAGCTGTGTTTTGCTTTGTTTATTTTCTTTTGAGTTGTTAATGGTATTCAGAAACAGTCATTATTTTGTATCCTGCATTGTTTATTTTTTATTTTCTTTCTTTATTTTTAATAAAAATAACCACCTCTTGTTAGATGTGGTGTACCTGATACGTTGTGTCTTGCCTGATCATTATTGTCCCTTGGCAACCAAAGCAGCTTTTAATGGAGGAGAGTGTCAGTGAGGCTGAACTAGAAGTGGAGCTTTCAGAGCAGGGGGGTATGAGAGTGGGGGGATAGGGGAAAGGTAGAAGCTTACAAGGAGGTGGCAGCAAAAAGGCAAGGGAAAGATAATGTGCATTTGAGACAGAGGGGTATGTGAAAGAGGAAAAAGATGTCAAAGAGGAGGAGAAGCAAGAATAAGATGCAGGACAGGAAGAAGCAGGAAAGGAGAAAGTTCATGCAGGAGAGTATAAAAAGAATGAAGCAGAGAAGGTAGAAAGTGTGCTGTCAGTCACATCAACAGGTTCAAATGATGACTGTGATACAGAGGGGAAGAGACCATCTTGGAACAAGATGATCAAATTTTTATAAATAATGCAAAAGAGGAAGGTAAGAAAACAAGTTACAGGAAAAGTTGAAGACCAGGCCTGGCCCAGATAATCAGCCTCACTGCAAACCTACTGTTCTTGCTGCTGCCTGGCTGCCCCAGTGGGGCATCAACCCCAGCCATGTCATTCCACCAAGGCAGGAAAAATAAATCATCTCATAGTTACCACCCTGTTACTCCAAAACAATCCCAACAGTGCAGTCATGCAGTGAAAAAAGTAAAGAGATCTTCTGCAGTGCGGTAGTATTTTTACTGGTGACCCCACAAAGTCACTGGGAGCGTGTTTTCATCTGAGTGAATGAAAGATCATCGAGGTTCAGTCTACTCAGACAGTGGGAACCAGTGTTATGGCTCATCATCTAAACTGTGGACATGGTGTTTTATAAATGGTCTTATTGATTACCAATCCCCACTTTGGTCACAAGGACCAGCAGAAGCAGGAACAATCATGCATGGGTGGTTAGAAAAGACAGTTTGTTCAAATTATACAGCCACCATGGCAGTATCGGCCGCAGTAGCTGAATGATGCAGGTACCACTGATACTTGAAAAGCAAAACACCAAGAACTACCAGCCAGAACCAGTAGTGTACAGCACCAGCACTAGTCCTGATTTTGTTGCAAACAAAACTACAGTGATCAAGTCATTATTTCATTTTTATTTGTTTAGTTTTTATTTACCAGGTGAATGCACTGGGCAGTAACAGTTACCTTTTTTTAGATATGACCTGGTGGAATACAACAGGGGAACAGTGAAACAGGAGAAGTGGCAACTGGTTTGAAAAGAATACAATGTACAGTAAAAATCTGAAAAGAAAAATACTAGCAGCATGTTGTAATAAAGGAACAGGTACACATTCAAAGAGCAAAATAAAGGCCATATGAAACATAAGGCAGAGTGTACAATCAGCTAAAATGCATAGCAGAATTCATGACGATTGCAAACAAGTAGGTACGGGAGTAACACAGAGAAGATAAGAGAACCCCCCTCTCTGTAATGGCCTAAGGGCAGGAGCATTCAGCAGCCTGAGACAGGAAGGAGTGATATGCTTTTTTGAAGGCATATAGGACAGGGCACCTACTTTTCTGCAGCACAGTGGGACCAAATTCTGCAGCAAGACTACCATTTGCTGCAGAACTTCTGCAGCAGTGGTTTGTAATTTCTGTGGAAGTTCTGCGGCACTAACAAACTACCACATCACAGTGTCAGCTTGTTATCCTGACTTCACTTTCATGGCAGTGGTTATACCAATCAGGATGGGGGAAAGCACAGTAACACTAGTTCAAAAAATAACAGACTTATAAAATAATTTTATGCCTAAAAAAGCAAAACAAATGTCTCTCCCTTAAGGTCCTAGCCTGTTGCTTAAATGACATATGCAGAGGGGATATTATGTGATAAATAAAGTATTTCTATATGCATGCTATCTATCCCACTAATGAGGTTTCCACTGTATATCACATATCACATATATTTGTATGTGCTTTCTACACCACCCATGAGGTTCCCACTGTGTATCACTTATATATTTAAATGCAATCTGTAACATATATACAAATGTGTGTGTGTGTGTGTGTGTGTGGTGAGAGAGAGACAGAGATACTGCAAATGTGTGTGTGTGAGTGTGTGTTTTTTATTTCCATGAACTTACATCCTCATTCATACAGGTCCCATTGGAAATGGAATAGATGAGTTATTGCAAAACTCATTTTTCATGTCAACCTGCTTTCCGTGACACACTGCGTAACACCATCAGGCCATGACATGCATGTGAACCGATTGTGAGATAGAGCTCTCCAGCCCATCACAATGTGTCCACCATGTGACAGAACACTGCACTATACCTTCCCAGGCTCCGAGCAGTGATGTGTTCTTTGCCTTTTGCTCCCCACAATATCTGGAACTCTATCCCTGCCACTATCTGGCAGCATGAATTCTATATCAAGTTCTCAGAATCTCTGGTGTCGCAGAATTTTGCAGAACTTGCACCCATCAGAGAACTTATGGTGCCACAGAATTCACTCTTCTTGGTGAATTGTTATTAATATTTCTGTTTATCCATAGAATCTGGTTCCCGTCTCCTCTTTTTATATCAAAACCCCCCTATATGCTCAGAATGTGATGTTATCATTGCTATAACATCATACATTATCTAATGAAATGACTGCATTCTGCAACAGAAATGAACAGTCACTACCACAGCTCCCACTGCCAGAGATGGTGGCACAGCACGTCATGCATGGTAATATTTGCTCAACCTGCACTACAGCCTAATACAATTTTCAGTCTTAAATTATTGCACTAGGGCCAGCTTAAACAAAACCTTGTCAATAGCACAGACCTGTTAAGTCCATACCTCACTTTGTACAAACCTGTTTGTGCCTTTAAGTTATAGAGATGCCTTCTGAAATGAACAACTGGTAAAATGAATTTAACTGTCATTTTTAAGAAAAATAAAGTGATTATGCCCCAAAAAGTGGAATATTATAATGTGTAGGCCTGTTGAAAGAATAGACCTGTTAAATAAATAATTGCCCTGTACACATTTTTGCCAGGGTTATTGATTACATATTGTCATTGGTTGATAGAGTCACCTAAAAGTTATGGAGAAATGTTGTGTGCAGGGACAGCTGTTGGGCCAGAGGGTATATAATGTATATATATATATATATATATATATATATATTTTGATTTCTTCATGGCTTTTTAGGTGTTTAATTACTAGTAGCAACCCCTCCATTTTTATTTACTCTGACCCATTTAGATGTATTATGTTTTTGAAAATATTTTCCCCATGTGTTATATTCTTTTCCTCATGTTTCTGTTATCGCGATAATATCATTGAGTTGTATGCTCAGAAAGGCTTCTAAATATGATGATCTATTATTCAAAGTTTTTGACCAGGGTATTCAAAGATCCTGGTTTGCACACAAAAAAACTTTGTTCCAGGTGCAAATAGTGCCTGGAACAAACCCTCGCTGTATTGGAACATACCCAGAGTACATAATATGTGCTACTGGCATGTTACTATATGCTTCCCAACTAAACCAGGCACTATCCTGATTGCTTCTACAAACCACAACCCCCTACTGGTTGCATATGGCCAATAGAGAGTTATGGGGCTTGTGGGAGCACAAGATCAGTTAGGACTAGCAAATGGTAGTTTAGTCACCGGTAAAGGTTACGGTGGGAGTATATTTGTGAGTCATGCCAAACACCTTACAGACTGGTTTATGTTCACCTGATAGGCTGATGATGCACATGTGACTTCATATGTGAAATCAGATCCCTGTAGTCTTGTGCCTTGATACAGCTGGAACCAGTTAGATGTCTTCCAGATCTTGTGGATATGGTACCTTGGGAAAAACATGTTAGAGTATCAGGTTTGTGACTATATGAAGAGGCAAAAGGCATGATCACTGTTCAGAACTTTATTCCCTAGTGTATATATGCTAAGAAGAAACCAGTATGCTGGTAAATATAGGCCTGCTTACCTTAAGAACTAGTCATGAGCTGGCTGTCATCTTGGTGGGCCACAGAGTACCCAGAGATATGCTTTCACAATAACCTTTGCCAGTTGAGTAAACTACTATTGTGGGGCATAATCTCTGGGGTGCTCCAAACACCTTACAGTCTGGTTAATAAAAAGCAGTGTAAGAATTATTTGGAGTGGGTTAGACTGTTTGTGACTGGGTCCCATGGTAAGGGCCATAGTAAGGATGGATTGTCCAAAGTTAGTCTTAGAGTTCAAGAGAAGGTCAGTTCTGCAGTGTTTCATAAAAGTGTGTATGGACTACAAAGTAGCAGCTGCACATATCTCATCTTCTGTTGTCATGTTTCATTCTGCTCAAAATGTGGCAATGGCCCTAGTAGAGTGTGCTCTAATGTCTGGTGGATGGATAGCCTTTTTCAACTATGAGGCTATGGTCAACTTAGACACTGGGGAGCCCTTCCTGCCTCCTTACAAGATGACAAAAATTCTGTCAGTCTTTCTTAGTTCTTGGGTTCCATTAATGCAAGTTGCCAGTACCCTGTTCATGCCAAATGTGCTTAATGGTCTGTGTGTTTTGCCCACTATCATTGGGAGGTATGCTGGCAGTTTGCCTTCAGACACTTGGGAAAAGTGGAACTCCAAAGCTACCTTGAGTGTGAACAATGGTATAGTCCTCATCCTGACTCTGTTTTCATGGAAAAACAGAAACAGCTCCTTACGGGGTAAGGTGTGAAGCTTGCAGGTTCTCCTCACATAGCAAACAGAAACAAGAAAGACAGTTTTGAGAGTCAACCATTTGGTATTGACTGAGTAAAGGGTTCCATGATGTTGAAGTCATTGCTTGCAATATCAAGATGAGGTTCCAGGGTGATGTGACCTGCTTAGGCTTTCGTCATATGTTGGCTGCTACTTTCTATGAAGAGAGACTTAAGGAGCTTAATATGTATAGCCTCGAGGAAAGGAGGGAGAGGGGAGACATGATAGAAACTTTCAAATACCTCAAGGCAATCAACAAAGTCCAAGAGGGTAGCATCTTTCAAAAAAAGAGGTGTGCAAGAACAAGGGGCACAATTTGAAGATAGAAGAGGCTCAGAGGTAATTTAAGGAAGTATTTTTCACAGAGAGGGTTGTGGATGTATGGAACAGCCTTCCAGAGGAGGTTGTGGAGTCAAAAACAGTGGTGGAATTCAAGCATGCATGGGACAGTCATAAGGCAATTCTAGGGGGTGGGGTTAGGAAGAAGTAGGCTGCTGGTTAACTAGGATCTGCAGCTTATCCATCAGGTAGGGAAATGGGCAGACTGGGTGGGCCAAGCGGTCCTTATCTGCTGTCAAATTCTATGTTTCTATGTTTCTAGAATAAAATGACATCAGGGTGTGTTCCAGGGGATGTTTTGTCTGTAATTCCTCAGGCAGCCTCTATAGCAGCTATCTGTACTCTAAGTGATAAGGTGGAGAGGCCTTTGTCAAACTCTCCTTGCAGGAACAACAGGATGTCCAGTATGGTGGACTTTTCTGATGCTAAATCTTTTTGCCGGCACCATCTGGAGAATATGGCCTATTGTATTTTGTAAGTGGTAGTAGTAGATGGCCTTCTGGAGATTGTCATGGTGTCTATCACTGAGAGGTGATAGCCCATCCTCAACATTCTCTCCCTTTAAGGAGTCAAGTTGTTGGCTTCAGATTCTGTGAGTTGGGGTGCCTCACTGAGTCCTGCTATAATATATCCTGCCTGTTCAGTAGGTGTCAAGAGTGATCGAGTGCTATTGCCACCACTATTTCAAACCATGACCTTTTTGGCCAGTAGGGGTGGTGATGATGATGATGACTCATGTCCTGGACTTATGGGTTTACTTAATTTTTTTTTTTTTTATTTATTTAGTTTTGTTGACCAGGTAAGTGCACTAGACAAATTCTGCCTATTTTCAGGCACGACCTGAGGAGGGGGAATACAGATGAATGCCAACTGACTTTAAACCAGATTAAGCTGTAGGTGGTATTTTTAGTTAAAGGGGAAATTTGGGCCAGGGCACCGGGAGAATTCCCCTACTCTTGCTGCAGAGGGCACTGAAGCACTGCAGGAGAGATGGCTAATCCCAGTCTAGAACAGGTCCTTGAGGAGCAAGGATGTGGTGAGGGAAGTATGGATAACATGTTGGACTTACAACATGGAACAGGAACTGCAGAGAATGTCCTGGGTGTAGATATCCCACTTGGGGAGCCCTCACAGATCAATATGGAGTTGGAAAATCGAGGAATGGATACTGTGGAAGACAGACTACAAGCAGATTTGGCATACAAAAAGAAACAATTGCTACTAATGATTTCAGCAGCAGAGAATGACTTTTTAACTAGTAAACTACAGTTGGAGGACAAACAGAAAAAGAGAAAAAGATCTGCAGTTAGCCCTTCCCCTGTACTGAGTAAATGCTTACCGGCGGACATTAATTTGGAATGAGGAATGGAACAGGGTACTGACCTGGCACCACAATTGGAGACTCAAGAGATGGAAGCAGTGAATCTAGAACTGCAGACCCTGAGCCCTGTCTGGACCCCTGGGGCAGCATTGCAACAGGCAGATTGGGTATTTCAATGGAATCATTGGGTCCCAGATCCTGCTATACCAATACCTGGTTCACCAGAACGTTTAGCATTATGAATGCTGGAGAAGAATACATTGCAGGTACAAAGCACTGCTGTAGAAAAACCTAAGTCCCCAAACAAGGCAACTGCTGCTGTGCAGGTTGAAGGTGAGGCTACACGGATAGTTACTGCACCAGACGCAGACCCCCTAGAAACTATAAAGCCAGAATCTGGATTTTTGGAGAATGGGCTGACAGATATCAGGAACCCCAACCTCCAAGGGGATCAGAATGGTACACCTTTTGTGCATAAGGTCCCAAATCAAGGTATGTCTATTCCCTGTTGCTTGATGAACAGCAAAAGGGAGGGAAAGTGAGTCTGCAGCCAGACACACAACAATCACGAACATTTGCTGGCCTCTTTCATAAACCTGCAGAGGCTGTGAAAAGACATTTTTTAGTACATCTCAGATATAAAGGTAAAGCCCCTATTTTATCTGATAGGGTGTGGGTAGGTAGGACCCTGATTAAAGATTTGATGTTTTTTTTCCCCGGAGGACGTCTATGCCTTCATTCATGCCCCAGGGGACCAAACTTATGATTTAAGTTTCTGTATGATGTAATCTCTTGATAAATTCTGGAAAATGTAATATGCCTTAAAAGATATGGAACACTGGATTGACCTTTTGGCAATTCCTATTACAAAACCAACGATTAAGACAGTAACAATATTATTTCGAAACAAAGGTGTTGCATTAATAATATAATGTTTTGGCTTTAAAAAAAATGTTCAGTTATGAAACACCCCAGACCCATTGTGGATGAAAATGGGTTTTAGAATGGGGCTTGGACATTCCAGGTACAATTGACACAAACAGAAACAGGAATACAACATCTACCAAGTTCATTTTTTGGGGGTTGGGACAGGGGCATATTGTTTTATGCAGGACAACCGAAAAGTTGCTATCGTTGTGGAGCTTTGAAACATTTGAACACTAATTGTGACAAGATCAAGTGCTTTCAATGTGGAATGTTGGGGCATATGGCTACACATTGTAGAGAAGCCCCGTTGTGTAATTTATGTGGGGAAGAGGAACACTCCTTCCAGGATTGCCCCTGGGTGGCCCATAATACAAAGGCAGAATCAGACCATGAGTTTTATCTGGCCATAGCAAAACAGAATTTTGGTAACTTCTTTGATACATACACTGAGAAAACTCCTCAAACTAGCAAACATGTCAGGGGCAGAGGCAGTGGACTAGAAGATGGCACAAGCCTCAGTGCTCTAGAACTCAGCACTTGGTGCTGGATAAAAGCCTGCCGGACAATACTGGGCCTCTACAATGTAAGAGAGATTCAAAGCCAAGACCAAGACCTGAAGAAGAAGCAACCCCATATGCAACACCTCAGGGGTCTCCTCTGAGAACTGTAACATTAACCTCCTTTTTTCAGCAGGAGGGTTCTGACAATTTTGCCCCAAGTCTCTCCTCCCCCCAAACCCTCTAAAGGCAATACATTGGGATCTTTGGCCCTTAACCCTTTGGATGTAGAAATCCAGGAGGGTAATGCAGTTTCTGAGGAAGGCTTTGTAACTCCTTCCAAACCAAGGGACTTTGTGATGGAACATGAGGGAGTGCCTCTTTCCCTGTTACCACTGACTAACAAGTTTGCTTTCTTCACTACTTGGGGGGAACAGGTAGAATCAGAAATTCCAATTTCCTCCTCTAGGATAGGATTTACCCGCCCCCCAAAAATCCCAAAGTCTAGACCTACCAACAAACGGGTGACTAGATCTACTGGGAGAGTATTAGACCTTCCTCCCTGAACCAATATATTTCAAGATAGCTAATTTAAATGTTAATAGTATCAAATCTGCAAGAAAATGATTTGCTACATTTGAAATTTTGCAACAAATGCTTTATGATGTTTTTTTTCCTTCAAGACAGTAGATTGCACTCTGTTGGGGAAATTAATCAGGTTTCTAGAGATTGGCTATGGGGACCGTCATTCTAGTCATTGAGATTGGAGACCTTTTAGTAGGGCAGGGTTTGATTTTGGTACTCCAGGAGTGAAGGTACATCGTTTAGTGGATATTGAACCAGGTCGAGCATTAATGTTCTATATAGAATTGAATTTGGTACAGTGTAGACTATTAAATATAAATGGACTACAATCAAAAACCCTATGAATTGACCTGTTAAAAAAGGTGCATCCTTTCTTAAATACAAGTAGACACGTTTTTTTGGGGGGTGATTTAATACAAATTTGACATGAGAGGGCCCTTTAGAAAAGCAATATTGTGATAAAGCTTTTTTTAAGGAATATGATAGGATAGGTGTATTTTAAGGATGTGCAAGGGAGAGGGAGTTGAACTGTTAAACCTACTTTTTATAAAGGGAAACTTTCCTCCTGTATTAACACGGGTTTTGTCAAACAGTTTTTGCCTATTTATAATATCCATATTGTGCCAGCAGAGACCTCTGACCATGCCATGATAGGTGTTCATA
The DNA here is from genome assembly GCA_016271365.2 of Neoceratodus forsteri. Lineage (NCBI taxonomy): Eukaryota > Metazoa > Chordata > Ceratodontiformes > Ceratodontidae > Neoceratodus > Neoceratodus forsteri. Next base: position 1,609,740,229 of record CM057449.1, read on the forward strand.
TTGAATTCCCAACCCGGCAAATATCAGTCCTAGGATATTGGAGACTGAATTCTTCATTTTTCAGAGACTGAAGTTTTATAAACATTGACCAGCATAGCCCAAGATAAAACTTTTACATTATTTTTGTATGACAACATTGGTCAATGGTGGGAAGACCTGAAGCTTTAAGGGGTTACTTTCAGGAGGAAGGGAGGACTAGAAGGACAACAGCATATTCTACTTACCTAGAACTCTGTGAATGACTGGGGGAATTATTGACAAGGCAACATGATAGAAGAGGAAATTTATTGGTTGAGATTCAGGAGGTAAAGGGAGATATGGCACTAAATCAGTACGACCGAATGAGCTCATTACATAAGGAGCAGACCTTTGGTACACAAGGGAAGGTGAAGCAGGTTAACCCATTTTTTGACAGCCAAAAGAGGAGAGAGAAGAAGATGATGTCGGGTCTATTGACATCACAGGGCTTGTTGATGGAAGATAATGTAGGCATTATAACAGTGTTGGAAAACCACGTCAGTTGTGTGTCTGGGACCCTGGTAAATGATCTAGGTTTTAATCACCAGATTTTAAATTCAGCAATGCTACCACTGTTATCACCTGCATTACAGGAGTCATTGATACTGCCATTTACTCTCCAGGAGCTGGACATAGTGATAGCTAAATTGGGTGGAAATATTGCTCCTGGATCCAATGGACTTCCAGGAGAATTATATAAAATATTATGGACTATAATACCATGGGAAATGTTAACAGTGTATAACTATTTTTTACAAGACCAGTATTTACCTACTCAGATGTATGAGGGGCTCATGATATTTTTATATAAATCAGGGGGGCCGGAGATATACAAAATTCATGACCAGTAACACTCATAAACACAGATTTTAAGATATTTACAAAGTTGTTGGGTAATAGACTAGCTTCTGTAATGGAGGGACTTATTATATCTACCCAGTACTGTTCAATTCCCAGATGAAGAATGACAGAGGCTCTACTGTTCTTATGAGAATTGATGAAGGTTCATAGCTTACCAGCTGGGGGCAATAATAGGGGGATATATTGTCAGTTTAGATCAGGTAAAAGCCTTTGATGGAGTATCCCGTGCTTTTCTATGGCAATGTCTCAGAGCTTATGGAATCCCAGAGACTTTTATCCAGTGGTTGTAATTGTACTATTGTTTGGCATATGTGAAACCCTATAATAATGGATGGATGGGGACTACGATTAGGGTTAGGAAGGGGAGTAAGACAGGGTTGCCCATTAAGCCCCTTATTATATGTTTTTATGTTAGACCCCTTGCTGAGATTAATTCAGAAATCCCCTTTAATCTATGGGTTGGGGGAAGTGGGGACAGGATTATAAAGTGTTGGCCTATGTGGACGATGTCTGCCTGCTAATGAGGGCTGGTACATCTATCCACCTGGCATGTAATTTGTTATAGGAGGTGGGTAAGATTACAGGGGTGCGAATCATTATGAAAAAGACTTGTTGTTTAGACATTACAGGGTTTCTGGGACCAGGAATATTGGTGGAGGGCATCCCAATAGCAGTGACCCCATACCGTATTCTGGGGATTTATTGTGGGGGGGGGATAATATGGTGGGTTTTAATTGGGAATGGACATTGGTACTCGGACAAGCAAAGATTAAACTCAGGAACAGGTGGAAGATGTTGAAAAAATGACAAGTTTATTTATTAAAAACATTTTTAGTTCCATTTTTTTTATATATCACTACAGTTTTTTTCTGCCCCAATGTTTGGAGACAAAATGTATGGAATGTTTATTTACTTGTGAGTGGGGGGTAGATTAAATCCCATTTGATGAAATGTCCTTTATAAGAAACATAAAAATGGGGTTTAAACATGTTATACCTGTGTGTGTTCTTTTTTACATTATTTTTGTATAATAATATAATTCCATTGGTGAAAAGTACTACCCAACTTTGGGGGGAAATGGGGATATGAAAAACTGACAGGAGTTTTGGGAGAATGGAAATCTAAGAAATTTTTACATAAAAACAAAAGACATCCATAATTGGATCAGAGATGTGAAGGGGTATTTGATGCTTTAAAGAAATTGGGTGTAACTCTGGAAACAGCTTTCCGCCTTCCCAGGAGAGCACTAAATGAGGATATTATGTTATGGTGTTTTGATGACAATATCTTTACAGGTTTTACACAGGTGGATCACAGACATATATCAGATTATATTACTGATGACAGAATCCCAGTACACATGTTGGATACTGTGTGGTTGGGAATACATGGGCAGATCAATGTTAAGGACAATCAAAAACACAAGGCTATACAAGAGAGATATTGCCCGAGAGAACACTGCATCTTAAAAATTGAGACAATGAACCATTTATTTTTTCCTGCCCATATGTGATACAGTTGTGGGACATAGTGAAAAACAGATGGAAATGGGTTGGTCCCATACCACCAGATACTAATTTATTATATTATGGGATAATTCCAAATTTGAATAGTATGATACATCATGGCACGCTTAAAATAATATATGTACATTTCCTTTACTGGATGTGGATAAGCCATTGTCAGTTGGTGTTACAACAACAACACATACCAGTTTTGGAGCATTTCCGTATGATTAGCACAGATTTAGGCAAGTGGAGAAAGATAGAGCAGCAAAATATTAATTCCGGAAAATGGGTTAATTTATGGAAGCATTTTGATCAAATTTAGGTTTTTTTTGGCAGGTCTGGACACTGAAAGAGGTCCCTATCTGCAATTATCCCATGGATTTTATCAGTGGATTTCAACCTCTTTTGAGTTTTGTCCACAAAAGAACATTGGGAAGCCATAGGTCTAATTAATATTTGGATAGGTTTTTGTCAAAGGTACAAAATAATTCCCCTGATGTATTTTTGGGGAAGGAGGTAGGGGTGCACATTCAGTTACGTTAATTCTGTCTAGGGTTAACAGTATGAATTCATATTCTTATGTGTCTCTGTCATAGTAGGAACCCCTTTCTACACTGTATATTTATGTTTCAGTTTTTCAGTATGGAGTAATACACTCTTGAGTTTTTGTTCTTTTCACTTAAGAATTTGTATGAAGGAATACTGATTTCTTTAAATGTTTTTAAAAGATAGGATAAATTCCCCTGCTCTTTTGGTAGGGAGGGGGATGTTATATACGTTTAGTAAATTTAGTTCTGTCTTGGGTATAAGTATGAATTAATACTCTTTAGTATTTCAGTTTTTCTCTCTTTTACACTTTGCATACTTATGTTTAAGTTTTACAGTATGCAGTAATATTCTTTTGAGTTTGTTTTTTCTTTTTTATGATTTGTTTGTAGAAATACTGTTTTTGTTTATATGTTCTTTTATGATATGAATAAAAAATTCCACATCTCTTTTCTAGAATTGCCATGGGATCTTTAACATCCACCTGAACTACCACCAGAACAGGGAGATGGGACCTCAGTTTAACATATCATCTGAAAGATGGCACCCCAGCAATGCAGCACCCCCCTTATGCTGCACTAAAGTGTCGGTATTTGGATTTTACCCCAAGTGCCTGGTGTGGGGAAAGAACCCACAGCCTTCTGATCTCCTGGCCTCAGAGATGAGTGTGCTACCTGCTGAGTCACTGACAATACTTTTGGGATTAGTAAGATTGGTGTAAATATGTATACCATCTAGAAGAACCATTGCAATGAGAGAGCCTGTTGAGTCCCATTGATTGTTTCTCCTGGAGTCTGGAAAAAAATCGTACTTGGGCACTGGTGCTGGAGAACATTAGGTCTATATGTACAATTCCCTGCCTCCTGTTGATCAGAGCCAATACTTGGCTGTGGAGATGCCACTGTCCTGGATGTATCTGTTATCTGCTCAGTCTCCCATTGTGTTGAGCTTGCAGACTAGATAAATTGCTGTGATGTGTGATAGATTTTTCTGCACCCAGTTCAGGATCTTTGTGGTCTCTCTTTGCATGGCCTTGCTTTTTTCCCCTCTCTTTTTCATGATGTACACTACCATGGCCATTTTGTTGGAGCATATATTATTGTTCTTGATTTTGTTCTGGAAATTTGTTATGGCATTGTGTACTGCTGTCATTTCTAGGCCACTAATTGGTAGCCTTAACTCTGTCATCGACCACTTGCCTTACACTGTGAGAGAGCCCACTGCCACTCCACAACCCTTGAAGCTGGCATTTGTGTCAATGGTAAGGTTGTAATTACTGTCTGGCCCCATGCTTTTTGTGAGGTTGGACAACTGCATCCCCCATTGAAGGAATTTCTTCACCTGTCTGTCATTGACACACTAGTTACCAAGTAGTAGTCCGATTGTTCTTACTATTGAATGGCAAGTAGAAATAAAGGCCTCAGGCCAGACCGCTGGCACAGCAGTGGTGATACCTCTCTGGATACCAGCAGCCTGGGTTTGGGATGGAGCCTAGGCTGCTGGAGGACCAGCCAGGGTACAGCATCCCATGAATGCTGACCTCCTCAGGAAGGGAGGGAGGGCTCCTGGTCTCTGCTGCAATTCACCCAGGTGAAAGTGCAGAATAGAGCTAGTAACAGGGAGGGGGATCATCATCGCTTTAATGTCTAGGCATCAGATGCATTGCATCCATGATATTCAGAGTAGACAGAAAAATCCCAAATCCCTCAACCAAGCAGGATGCTGTCCCTACTCTGCCACAGGTTCTGCACTCCTGACTGAAGCTCTCACTCTCCCACTGACTTGTCAACTCTGTCTGGGGTTACGGAGTGGCCCCCAGGCAACCCTTTCCATGGAGGGTCATCCATGTAGTAGCTCAGAGGAAACAGGGGGTGAGACAAGTCCAAGGATTACAGGTGATGGGGCTGGGCAGCACAGAAGACTTAAGTGGTCCAGTCGGGAGCATAGTGGAGAAAGTGTCCTAAATGAAAACATTTTTAGAAAAATTAGTAGTGGCCTGAAGTTCCATTGTGCTCATGGAACTAAGTCTATACAAGATGCCATGGTTCCTGCAACTTCCCAGAACTTGTAATAGATCTTTTGGGGTTGGTTGGTTGTCTCAATGCAGTTTGTATGCTTATGAGATCATGCTCTGCACTTATTTGTCTGATGGTCGGACTAGACCTGCTTTTGTGTCTTCACGGAGCCCAGATGCTCTATAACATAGAAACATAGAAAGTGACAGTAAATAAGGGCCTCGTGTCCCATCCAGTCTGCCCTTTATCATTGTGTTACTTTTGCTGCAGACCCATCCAGGACTATGGCACTTTCTCTTCTACCCCTTACCACCCCTATCAGATGGCTGGGTTCAAGGCTGATCATTTTGTCTATTCACCACCCACTCATGGCTCTCCAGACATTGCAGGACAGTGACAGTTTCCTGATTGCATTTTCTGGTGATCTGGTGTGGATAAGTCAGTCATCCAGATATGGCATTACCTGCATCCCTTTCTTTCTCATCTTGTTTGTTTGTTTGTTTGTTTGTTTATTCGCTTAATGGGTAAGCACACTGGAAACAAGTTCCTTTTACAGGTGTGACCCACATATATTGCATACAGACAATACATAATCAAACATACGTATACAATGCAGCAAATTGCAGACAAAAATGTCTTTGTTACGTATAAAATTCATAAAAAAAAATTCATAAAAAACAGTTACAATTAAATTGAGATTCAAATACATCCTTAATGCATCGGCAAACTTTTGACAGAACACAACCACCTAATATCTTGAGGAATTTCATTCCAAATAAATGACAATATAAACAAAGGATCTTTGTCCACTTTTAGATTTCATAAAAGGAATCTCGAGAAACCTACTGTCTGACCTATGTCTAGAATAATGACCATCAATATATGGTCTCAAAACTTTGAAATACTATGTGGAATTCCAGAGTCCATAACTTTATATATGAACTTGGCACACAGTATTGGAAATTTAATGAAACCGGTAACCAGCCCATTTCTTTCAAAATCACACAATGATGAGATGACTTAGAACAATTTAAAGCAAACTTAGCTATCAAGTGAAGTAAAGTGGATTTCTTTGAAATCACTGTCGTAGAAGCAGTGTCAGTAATCATAGCTGCATAGTTCACAATAGGAAGTAAGCAGCAATTTGAAATAACCAACCTAGACTCAGGAATAAGAAATGAACGGATTCTGTACAAAGAACCTAATCTACAATGTATTCTTGAGGTAACCCTCAAAAAATGAGATTCATAACTTAGATGAGAATCTAGTAATACCCCAAGATATTGAAATGTATCAACATAGTCAAACAGTAATCCATCAAGAGATTTAACTTCCAAAGTACCAACCTCAGATCTCAGTCTAGGTGGGGTACCAAAAACCATCACCTTTGTCTTAGATTTGTTTAAGAGTAATTTACAGGCCATAAGTGAAGACTGAAAATTGCACATTTCCTCTGTTAAAGAAACACCTAGATCTCCAACTGACAAACCCTGCGTATAAATTACTTGGTGGTGAGGACCACAGAGATCTTTCCGAACACTCAGGGAGCTGAGGCTAGTCAAAATGGATGGGCCTGGTACTGAAAGTATTATCTCAATATGTGGAGCATGAGGTATTTGAGGTACAATGGTCTGATTGAGATATGTAGGTATGCTTCCTTCATACCTATAGAGGTTAGTACTGTAGTCCCCTAGTCAGATGCATTTGAGAGTGGACCTGATTGTTTCCATTTTTAAATTCTTGCATTGTACAAAAAGATTGAAGTATTTTTCTAGCATGGCCCATATGTCACCAGTTTTATTGGGCACCATAATGAAGATGGAATATATTCTGTTTCCCTGTTCATATGCTTGCTGATACCTTAGTGATGGCCCGGTTCACTACTAGCTTGTCCAGTATGCATTGAATTTGCTGTGGACTCCCCTTTTTCCATGATATTGGAGAAACTATTAGTCGGTTCCTTACTGGTGTTTCCTTCACTTATATTGAGTATGCTTTTTGAACAATCTCTAGGACTCATTTGTCCCGTGTGGTGTTTTGCCACATGTTTAAGAACTGAAGTAAACTTGCCTGTTCTTGGAGGATGGCCGAGGTCCTTGCTCTGTGTTGTGTATTCACTGGCGAGACTGCTGTTTACCTTTGAAGGAGTTGCTAAATATTCCTCTGCTTGGACAGGTGTAGTTTCTAGAACTACCACTGCTACTGTTGCCTGAGGAGGATGGATGAAAATTGTTGTTGCAGGAGATATTTTAGCCCTGGCATCAGCTGCAAAAATGTCTGTATTTGCAAACATGGCCTCTTGAGGAAAAATAGGTATTATTTTAGTTCTTGTTCATCACCAGGAATTCACCTTCTGCTTTTTCTTTGAGGTATTTCTCAAACCCTTCTCCAAACAGATGTGCTCTCTTAAATGGCAGCTTTTGCAGCATAACATTTGATTCACTGTCTATGTCCCACAGTTTAAGCCAGAGCATTAAGCAGACTCTGTTGGCATTAACTGCCACCCTGGTGTTAATGTTTAAGGAATTCACAGGCATGTTCATCAGGTACTTGGTGGATTGGATTGCCTGGTTTAACAGTTGTGCTTCCACTGACTTGGATGGCTGGGTCATATGTACATCCTGCATCTAGGAAAGCTGGACCCATGTGGCGTATATGGCAGTAGATTTGCTAGTATGAAGCTCTTTTTGAGATTTTTTTTCATCTTGCGATCTGCCAAGTCTTTCAGACCTGTAGTGCTTTTGGATGATAGCACAGTCTTTTTACTAGGGTGGTAATTTGTGGATTGACTAGTGGTGCTGTGCACCTGATCTTTCAGCTGTTATCTTGGAGGGGATACATCTTGTCCCAGGATCATCATTCCCAAATTCTGGCAGGGTCCACTACTTCCATTCTTTTGACATAACTTCCTCAAACAGTTCACAGACAGGGAACTTGTCTGTAGGTTTAATTGAAGGCAGTAGAGAAGGCATCATTTACTTTCAGATAGGGGTGGTGGAGCCTCGAATCTCACAGTAGTCTTGATGTTCCATTCTTGGTTGAGTACCTGGTCCATGTAACATACTTTTGCAGTGAGGGATTGAGGATCTTGCTCCATGTTAGTATCCCACCTCTGATTTGTCTTCTGAATCACATCCCATGCAAGAAGTGTATTTGACTGGCAGGTACTCATAGGTTCAGGCCAGGTTGGAGGTGGAAGGGTCTGCAGGATTCAGATTGCAAGTGTTGGCCATTTTTGTTAACTTCTCCATCATAGCCACCATGAGTTGCTGCTGTGTTTTGATTAAAGACTGATTTTGCAATATGTTCAAGGACGTGTCTGGAATCTCCTTAGAGTTTTCTGGCAAAGTAGGGTTGTTCTTAGAGGTTGATGGTGTATCCTCTGAGGTTCTTCTTATTTCCTGATTAATGAGAATCACATCTGCACTCTCAGATGAGTTATCTAGTGCTCCAGTAGGTCACAAGAGTCCATTCTGGGATGGCAATAGTGGAAAGCTGCAGGTACAGTATGGCACTTGTTTGTTCTCAACATGATGTCTGCATAAGGAGACATAATGAGAAAGCAGATGGAGTAAATGGTAGTGTTCAGTTCTGAACAAATAGTATAGAGACGTGATAATAATAATAGTGCCAGTATACTATATCTTCAGCATTTCTGCAGCTGCATGGTGCACCACCATAAGGTCTAGGGTGGCAGGTTACCTGAGTCATACAGCTGGTGTCTATGACACAGTATGGCACACATACATGCATTATTTGATTGCACATACTGCTACTGCCTCTTGAGGCTACCAGAATAATGTCTGGAAGTGATGAGAATGGGTCACTTCTGGTGTCCTCAGAAATGTACTGTCAGCCTATGGTGCAATGTATCCTAGACTTGGGCTGCAATTGTGTTTCAAAAGTAAGAATTGAGAGAGAATACTCCATTCCCCATAGTATTACCACAGATGATGTATGCTGAAAAGCTGTATTATAAGTAAACTACGGGTACTCTTCTGAGATGGCTGCTGAACTTGATGTGAAATGGGCCCCTTCCGATGGTTGCCGGGCTCTTTATATATTGCATAAGTGCCAACTTGTCTCCAACCAGCACAGCCCCACTACTCACCACCTTGACCAGCCACCATCTGAATGATAGGTAGCAGACACATGTCTACTGTGTCAAGTCAAGTCAAGTAGATGCATACTTGCTCCCTATTAGTACTGTGGAAGCCCAGCTTCATGTTTGAATATTGAGTTTGATTATGCTGTGGCACCAGTTTCTGTTTTCTGAGCTACCTTCTCCTACTTGTCTCTTTAATATCATCATTCAGTTATTGTCCAGTATGACAGGTGCTTGCATAAATAGAAACAATGGAGTTGCAGTAAGAGACTGATTTATGTCTTTTGCAAGTTGTCTTCTATCCTCAATCATGACACTTAATAAGCTTGTTATGGACCTATTTTCTTTATCATTTTGCACATGTATACACTATATCTGCATATCTAACTGTGGAGTACCTAACAACATATCTGTTGTTGTCATACAAGTTGACAGTTGATTATGGGTCATTTTCATTCTGTATGCTAGCTTCAGTTTTCTTGTTAGAGCTAAGTGGTGAAAACTGATTTGAAGTGTGCATTGTGTGGTGAATCTCAGCCCTTCTGTCTTTCTTAGGATTTCTACCATTCCCTTTGATTAAAGTCCACGTTGCTTCACCCTCAGTTTCATTCTCACCTGAATTACATCCCTTCACCCATTTTTTTAATTTGTATTGGCACCTGTACTACTCTGGTTGTTTCTGTTTGCTGCTTTTTTTTCCAAATCAAGTGCAGTATTTAGATTAAGTACAGTTGTATCCAGAAATAATTCTAGATCTCTTATTTTCCTCAGCTTGTGAAATTGTGCTGTTAGTTCAGCACACATTCTCAATTAATTTTGCATTTTGAGCATTTGTAGTACAGATATGTGCTGTGGGAGGTGATAGCTTGATTTTGGAAGAAAATTTCCCAAGAAGGCAAGCCCAAAGCATCTTGACCATTGAACATGATTACATAGCCATAAATTTAAATATTTTAACACCAAAATGAAAGAAAACAATACAGAGATTTGGCAATACACACTATGCATTTTAGGGTGAATTTACTCTTGTTTTGTTTTTTTGCAGTGTCTCCTGTCTTACTGGCTGTAACTGGTGGAAACTAGTAGACAATCTCTCTGCCAGTGTCACCTCCACCAAGTGCTCACCAATGATCACACAATCTTCAGGAGAGATTGTGCTATACTGGAATAACTAGTGTTTCACTTCAAGTCCAGAGTGGATAAAAAATGGCCAATTGTAGCCCAGCTAACTAATTCAGTGAACCTAAATTATGTATTTTCACTCCAGAAGCCCAATAGAAGGGCTATACTATGAGAAGAAATGCACCTTAAAAGTCAGAGGAAGGATCAACTGGCAAGGAGGCAGAATAGAAACTCCCAGGGAGACAATAACAGTGGGTTTAATTTTTCTGCACTTTCCTTCCCAAGGTGTCTCTCACCTAAAGTGCCACAAGGATTCTGAAAGGGCCAGAGTGAAAATCAACATCTAGAGCCACATATTAGTGGTTGGAAGAGATGCATTCAACTAGAACCAAAGGTGCCAGAAAGGAACCAATCAGAAGTGAAATTTGCCCTTCAACTGGGGGCTCTAGAGTAATACAATGGGGACCCACCAAAACTGACTCACCTCCATTCAGGAACTAGATCTCCAAGAAGAATTTTTCTGCAGCCTTCCACAAATGGCCCTTGCAAATACTAATGATGATTCTATGCTGTTCAGCTTGCAGGAGCAGGCCAATTGTCAGTGCTTTTCCCCTCCAGCGCTGTTCCCTCTGTTTCAATATACCTACTGTATCAGCTGCATCCACCTCTGTGTAGAAATGTGTCTGATGTCCTGGTTAGGAATACCCTGAGGCATAAGGGGAAAACTGTGCAAATAGCTATTTTTTCTATAGTTTTGTTTTGACTTCAGCAAACTCAACCTTTTGATTTGTAAGACTGTATTGTAATCTGGGAAAATGCACACTCCAGTTGGCCACTTTCATCCCCCTTTTGCATCTGGCCACCAGCAGAACCTTTTTTGTATTCAGAAAAGTGAAGGGAGTGTGTCAGAAAGGGCATAGGTGATTCTCTAGGATCAGGTTCTTCCTATTGGAACTGTGGGCTGTCTATTGCTATGTTTCTGTAGGTCTATAACCCATATCCAGTATTTCTGGTAACCAGCACTTTATGCAATCCACTAGGTATTTTCCTTCAATGCCCTCCAGGAGTACAATAATGCAAATATTTTATATCTGCTCCTGGTTCTCCAGATCATCAACTTCTCTTGCAGGTGTTTAATAGTCTGTTGGACCACCACACAATTTCTTCCCAGATCACTGATCTTGTCTTTTAAATCACTAATGCTTTGTTCAGCTTCATTAAGATGGGTCTCATGCTGTGAAGATTTGTATCTCAGTACACTCAAAGTGCTGTGTACAGATAATATTTGAGCTTTAATGTTCATCAAACTTGATCTTAAAGGACCCAACATTGGCAAGCTACTCATCAGAGCATGTTGTGATTTTTGGCTTGAGCTGGGACTTCAGAAGTAGCCATACCTTTTGAACAAGTCAAGGCTGTGCAGGCTGAAGAGTAGAAATTTATTAAAAGATTAGCCGAGTTTGCTTTTTTCCAGACTTTCCTTCTTTGGTCATATCAGAAAGCAGAACACTGAAAGACACCTGGTTCCAGCTTGCTCTGAAGGTACAACTCCCAGAAATGAACTGGGAGTGACTTACAGATTGTGCACAAGAGTGAACTCATCCTGGGCTGAGCTGTTTTCACTGGCTGAGCAGTATGCTGTTTGCATATGTGCACTATAGTTACAAAGTATACTGTCATCTTTCACACTTGTGTGCATTCTCTTTACTCTGCTCCCCATACTCAGAAAATCCTTTGTTCAGTTTTACTGCTGGTGGCAGCTTCAGCTAGAAGCAGGGAAATGCTGGACTTTCTGCAGGGATTGTTTCTCAGGCCGCTAGTCAGTGAACCCACTTGAGATGTGGCAATACTGTATCTAGTGCTTACTAACGGGGATAGTATTGCAAGTGTCAAGGTGGAAAGTCATCTGGAGATCAGTGATCATCACAGCATGTGGTTCAACATAAGAACAGCTGTGAAATCCAGCCTCAAATTGATTTGAGTCCCCAACTTCAGAAGGGCAGATTTTACAATTATGGATGAATGCCTCAGGGGAAGATCGGGGGGGTTGGGAAAAGTGGGCCAAACTAAAAAAGGGCATAGTGAAGGCAATGAACCTTTGTGTCAAGCAAGAGAGCAAAAGAAAAAGAAAGAGGAGTCCACTATACTTCTCAGAAGAGGTAGCAGAAAAGGTATAACTAAAAAAGTAGCATTCAGAATGTATATGAAGTCTTAGAGAGAGGAGGATAGGGAAGTGTATTTACTGTAGGACAACAGAGGGAGGCAGACAAAGCAGTAAGCAGTGCAAAGGCAAAAACTGAGTTAAAAATAGCTCAGAGAAAATCAAAAGAGAAAAAGGACCTTTTTTAGGTATGTTATTGAGAAAAGGAAAACAAGGGGAAGGATTGTATAGTTAAACGGGGAGGGGGTGACTGCACAGAGGGTAATCAAGAGAAGGCAAACATCTTGAACAAATAATCCTCTAATTTTTCATGGTAGAAGGGGAAGGAAAGGGAAGGGAAGGGACCACAAAAAGGTGTCAAGAGACTTGATTTGAGGGAAACGTACACTAGTCTGTTTTCTAAGGAGTAAGTCTGGAAAGCACTCTCTAACCTGAAGGTGGACAAAGTATGGAGACAGACTGAATACATCCAAGGGTGCTGAGGGAGCTCAAGGAGGTATTGACTGCACTTCTGATGAATCTATTTAACAGATCACTGGAGACCAGTGTGGTCCCGGGGGACTGGAGAAGGGCAGAGATAGTTCTACTTCACAAAAGTGGCAGCTGGGAAGAGGCAGGCAGGTACAGGCTGGAAACCATCAAACTCTGCTGCACTCTGAAGAATAAAATATGCCCAAACAATGCTCTGTGCCATTTGTTTTATTTGAACCCAACAACATGCACTTAAAAAGTAGTTGGAGGCTGGCCCAGTGGCGCTGATGGTTGAGGTGCTGGATGCCACACCTTGTGCTGCGCCAGCGAACCAGGTTCAGGAACAGACTCAGATTGTCGGGGGTAGGTGGGGTGAAGGAGGATTGAGCATCCCAGTGAATGTTCTCTTCCTTCTGGGGTGGGACACCGGGGCTGTTTCAAGCAGCTGACACTCCTGAGGCCAGTGGAAGCATGGGCTTTTGGGGCACTGGTGGCTGTGCTCTGTGGAGTCAGGGAAGGGGGGTACTGTTAGGTGCTTGCAGACAGCGTGTGTCAGAACATCGCCAGCTTGGATGTACATCCTTCATGCCGGTGTCCCAGGGGTTGGGAGAAAAATTGGGGAAAAATGCAAAAAACCCTGGCCCCATGAGCTAAACTTAAACTGGGGATGGGATGCCTTGGGGATTGCCCTGGCAGATGGAGTAGGAGGAGGTATGAGGCCTCCTCTGAAACCATGGGAGCTGGGCAAGTGAAAAAAAAATGCAGTTGGACTTGTATTGCCAGGCAAGCACAGAAGAAAATTACCTTAGTGCTTCACCATAAAGGCTTCCAGCTCTTTGCCATAGAGGCTCTGTCAGACTCCCTGACAAAACCTTTACAGCATAAGTGCTAGGATAATTTTCTTTTTTGCTTGTCTAGTAATACAAGTCCAACTGCATTTTAAGTGTATTTCAGTGGACACACAAATAAAACAATTGGCACAGAGGGTTGTTTGGATGTGTATTATTCTCTGGAATGCAGCAGAGTTGGGTTTCTTGAGATTGAGCTGCGTTAGCCACTTCCATCCAGCTGCTCCCCTCAAGTTCAACTGTTGCATGGCCTGACCTGGAAGCAATTATAGGCCTGTCAGTCTGACATTGGTGGTGGGTAAATTAATGGAAACACTAATAAAGGAAAGGATTGCGGGATATCTTATGTCTAATGGATTACAGGATCCAAGTCAGCATGATTTTACAAGGGGAAGATCATGCCAAACAAATCTGAAATATTTCATTGATTGGGTGACCAAGGAGTTGGATCAGGGAGCAGTGTTGGACATGGCCTACCTGGACTTCAGCAAGGCTTTCGACACTGTTCCACATAGCAGATTAGTAAACAATTTGGGGAACTTAGGGGTGGGTAACAAGGTGGTAACCTTGGTAAAAAATTGGGTGGGGATAGGATGCACAGCGTAGTGGTAAATGGAGTTTGCTCCAAGGAAGGGAGGGTGAGCAACAAGGTACTTCAGTGATCAGTGCTGGGTCTCGTCCTCTTCAGTGCCTTTATGAGTGACAGCAGAGCAACTGGAAGAAAAGGTCTGCCTCCTTGTGGATGACAACAAGATCTGCAACACAGTAGACCCTTCAGGACGTTGGAAAGGATGGGCAAAGATCTAAAAAGAGTGAAGGTGTCAACATGGGTATGGCAACTGGGATTTAGTGCAAAAAAGTGCTAAATCAAGCACTTGGGTCAAAGAAACCCAGGCGTGGAGTACAAAATGGGTGGAGTGATACTGACAAAGACTAAGCAGGAAAGAGACCTAGTGGAAATCATATTAGATGACCTAGAGGTGGCCAGGCAGTGTGACAAGACAGTTGGAAGGGCTAGTGGGATGCTGGGGAGTATAGGAAGTGGTAACACCAGCAGGAAGAGAGACGTGGTGCTGCTCCTACATAGATTGTTGGTTAGACCTCACCTTGAGTAGTGTGTCCAGTTCTCAAGATCATGTTTCAGGAAGGACATAGACAGAGTGGAGGCAGTCCAGAGGAGGACTACAAAAATGGTAAAGGGTCTGCATCAAAATTCTACAAGGAGAGGCTTAAGGAGCTAAATATGTACACGCTGGAGGAGAGGAGGGAGAAGAGGGATATGATAGAAAACTTTAAATATCTCACAGGGGTTAATAAGATACAAGAGGGGGTATTTTTCAGAGTTCATTGTGCTCTAGAACAAAGGAGCATGCTATGAATCTGGAAGGGGGTCAATTCATGGTAGTAAATGCCTGGAACAGCCATTCAGCAGAAGTACTGGGGGTGAAAACAGTGGTGGGGTTCAAAAATGCCTGGGACTGGCACATAAGAATTGTATGGGTAAGGAGGGAGGTGAAGAGATGGTACTGTGTATCAGCAGCAGATCTGTAACAAAAATTGAAGGTTAAAAAATTGAGCAGACTGGATGGGTCCAGTGGCCCTTATCTGCAGTCACATTCCATGTCTCTGTGTTACTATGGAAAGTAGTACACATAACAAAAATGTAATACTGTAGTAAAAGCTTAGTGGGTTACATTTTACAGGATTTCTTGTGCCTAGTAAAGGAGCTGAACTTCAGATGATCACTGTGCCTGTTGGCTCAGCATCATCACCCCTTCCCACTTGTAGGATTTTCATGTGTGGGATTTTAAAAATATTGCCTACAGATAGTAGCATAAATGACAAACTACAACTGAAGATTCCAGGGTTTCAAAAGTCTGGCTATTATGTTATGCCCAGATGGCAGCAAAACAAAATATCAAGTGGCCAAAACTGATATGAATTGGAATACAAATAAAAATGCATACAAATGTGCAAACTGACTCTGGCATGATCTGCACTTCCTCATAGTTTGTTAGCTACTAAGAATTTGTTTTATAATTTACATTCTTCCCACTTTCTAAATTGGGTAAAGCTCTTCTTCAGTCCAACCTATAGTCCTACATCTACTAGAGTGATCACCACTGCCCACAAGATAGCAACTGCTTGTCCACATATATAGTGTCCTGGACATAAAGGTCCAGGTAGGGTCAGCCAGAACTGTCCTAACCAGAGAGAAAGGGGAGGGGAGAGGATTCAGAGAACCACATGACACAACTGGGAAAGTGGTGTGTGTAGTTGCATCATCCACTTGAGCACCGCCAATGTTTCAATCTAGTCTTCAACATCCTTATATTCATTCCTACTCCACTGGGTCACAATCCAAGAAACCTTTCTGTCTAGTCAGATGTAGGCTGCTACCAGACCCACTACTACACTCTTACTGACAATTGCTGGCACTGAACTATAAGTAATACAATATGCCACCACCTCCTATGCCAGCATGATGTGTCACTTAGATGGCAGCCGATCATTTCCTTGTCTGAAGTAATGTATTCCTGCCCACATGATTCCAGCCCTCTGTGACACCAACCCATCCTCCCTGACATGGGAATCATCTAAGCAGGACACTCAATACTGACTCTACTATTCCATTCTGTGACAGCCCAATTTAAATTAATGAATTTTAGCAGGTCATTTTTTACATTTCCATTGGATTTCATAAACCTTACTGTAATTAAAAGCATCAACTGTGTATTAAGAGCAAAAATCTTTTGCATGCCTTGAACTCTGTGGAGGACATATAAAGTGCCAATGTGAAATCCAAAATTTGATATGAAGGTCAGACAGGCATATTAAATATTTTATTGTCTGAAATGGCATTAAACATTCTTTGTTTTTCTTATTATATGTTTACTTTACAGTGGTATTCATAATAAGTAGGCATGACATTTTAGCTAACATTGACCTTTGTGGTAATGGAGGAGAAAGTTGTATGAAGTATGTATGTAATAATAAGTAATCTTTCTTTTCTGTGAATACAATATTGTTAAACCAATAACTTTGTGCTCAAGGTTTAATACCTTGCATTTATTTGGCTTCCCAGTCTAAATAACTTCAAAAATTTAATAACTATAAAACTGAAAGTAGAGAAACAGCCTTGAAGACATAGCTTTAACATAAATCATGCAATTGTTTTTGCCTTAAGTTGATTTTTATGACTTTCTGATGAAAAATATCTGTCACACAAACATTCCTATCAGGCCTTGAAAAATTACTAACATTTTATTAAAGGTTCTGAAATATGTCATATTTAGACACAGTTCTGCTTACACTTTGTTTTCTGTATTCATTTTCCTCTTTACTGTACTCATCAGGTATGTTTGCACATGAAACTTACTGTGGATGTCTGCTTTTTCTTCTTACAGTATCTACATCTGAAGACATGGGCCCGATTCCAGAAGGGGATAGCCGGTATAAGTTGAGATACGCCAAACCCCATGGCATATCTCGCTACTTAAGCCAGGCGATACACCAGCCCCCATTACAAGAGGCGAGATCTGTCATGACTTATGTCGGCTGTGATGATCGCAGGCTATGACAACACTTACGCCACAGCCTGCAACACCTGGTGCAACTGCAGGTTACTACAGCAACATAGCCAAAGTCCAGTAGGGCAGCTGTCGCAACCCGCAGTTGTGATTACAAGAGAAGCAGTGGCATACCTAATGTATCACAGCTCAGACCTATCTTAGGTGGCATCTGACAGCTGGCACCATTGGATGCCACCATGCAGTGCCCCAGCAATGGTGCTAGGTTAACCCCCCAAGCCCCCACTAACACACTCCTGCCCACAACCCCCCTATCTGCCCAGACCCCCGAGGGTCTGTTTCTGATGTGCCACCCCCTGGATGCTTGTGCTATGCATCCTGCCAGTCCTATACCCCCTAGTGCCTGCTGAGGTGGTCCAGTGCTGGGGGAGCTTCAGGGGTGCTGCCTGTTGCTTGCCACAAGTTGCGACATGTGGCTGTGATACGCCATATGTGGGCTACCACCACATGCATGGCGTATCTCACATGTCACATTTGCCAGGACCCTGCTGCTTCTGGAATGCAGTGTAGGGTCCCCGGGCACAGGGGCGACCGACATAACTCTCAACTGCATGCAAGTTATGCAGGCCATCCTGGAATTGGCCCCATAATCCTTTCCTTGTACCATAAACATAATTTCCACAGCAAAAGACTGTGACATCATAAAGTGGAGATTGTGACTTCTGGTGTAAACTAGCAGAAGAAATAAATGGCATGTGTGGGTAAAACATGTTTTATGCAAATTACTTTGGAGATAAAAAATGGAGAAAACTAGTTATTTTAACTTTAAGATGAATTTTGGCCAATTTTTATGTCTTTCAGAATTTTTCTGAAGTGTCAGTGCCTTTATAGGCAACAGACACATGCTAGACAATATGAAGGAAAATATTTGTGCTATGCCATGGTGCGCGAGTTAAGGCCAGGAATAAGATGGTCAGATCCACCACAGAAAGCTTTGACTACATGGTATAGTAGAGGAAGATCCACTGAACATTTTTAAGTCAGTATAATCCTAAATTATGTAATAATTTTTATTGTAAGGGATACTTTTTTTGTCAAAGTGAGCCATAACCTTTTTTGAGAAATTAAGTGATTGGTTTCAGATAATATATCACATTTTTCTACAGCTTTTAATTACCACACAGTTGATGTATCAATAAAATAGATTCAGGAAAGCTTCATTCATCATTCTAAATATGGTACAGTACAACTTGATAGTGATTTACTCATCACTGGCATTTACAGATGGAAAAACTGACAACAATGTATTTTTTTTATCATATTTATTCTTCTCAACAAAAAAGACAGACTTCTCTGAGATACAAAAGTATGAATGCATTTTTTGTGCATTACACTAGAAATTTCTTAATTACTACATGTTATTTGTACTGCAACTACAAATGAAAATGTTTCACTTATCAGTACTTCTTGTCATGAATATGTAAACACAGATAGCTCATTCAAAGTCTATATGTTCTTAGGTACTTCACTGTCTAACTGTACTGTCTGGGTTTTTACATTCACTTTGTCTACACAGTGGCATGCCACTGTGCTTGCAAACACATGCATGTTTACTGGCCTAACACAAAGACGGTATACCAGTTCCGTCAGACCTCTCATGGCAGGCCCTTTGCTGATTAGTTCTGGCTGCAGTGTACATTTTTAATAGCCTACATTGTCTAGCTTGAGAAGTCAGATCCTTCACTGGTCATAGCATACCAAACCATTGTAATTACAGCTGTTCATTTTATGTGAACAGAAAAGCTAACAAAAATTCTGTAGAAGGCAGCCCACCATTCATCTGTCTCTTCTAGCAGAACAGGCAGTACCTCACTAAAAATCTAAAAGTAGAATGACACCCTTGAAGCCACGGCTTAAACATGAATCACGTGATTGTTTTTTTGTTACATTGATTTTTCCAACTTCCTGATGAACAATGTCAGCCATCGAACATTCCTACCAAGCCTTAAAGAGATACTAACACATTATTTTAAACTCTAAAATATATATTAGACACTGTTCCTCTTGCACTTTGTTTTCTATATTCATTTTCTGCTTTACTTATCAAGTTTGCTTTCATAAGAATCTTTATCACTTAGATTTCTACTTTTTCTGCTTATCTACATCTGAAGTCATAATCCTTTCTTTGTAACAAAATAATAATTTCCTCAGCAAGAGACTAAAATGGAGATTATGGCTTCTGGTGTAAACTAGCAGAAGAAACAAAATGTATGGGACAAATCCTTTTTTATACAAATTACTTTTGAGGTAAGAAATGGAGAAAAACTAGGAGAGTTTTAAACATTAAGATGATTTTTTTCCAGTTAATATGTCTTTCAGAATGTTTCTGAGGTGTCAGCACCTTTACAGTCACAAACACATGCTGGGTGACATGAACCAAAATATTTATGCTATACCATATTCCAGGAGCTAAGACCAGGCCATAACACGGTGACACCCACCACAGAAAGTTTTAATTCATGCTATGTTAGAGCAAGATCCACATACCATTTCTACCTCAGGTGCCATCCTAAATCATGGTTTCAGAGTATGGGATTATTTTTGTCAAAGTGAGTAATGTTTAAAAATTAAGCTATTGGAATCATATACTATGTCATATTTCTCTACGTCTTTAAATTACTACACAGTTGAGATATCTATACAGTAGATTCAGGAGATCATCATATAAATAAAGTACAACTAATAATAATAATAATTTTATTTATAAAGCGCCTTTCGGCTTCCAAGGCACTGTACAATTTAAAACATTACAAATCAAACATTAAAATCAAATGTCAAACAAAAATAAAACCAGCAACAAATCATCAATTACAGAATGATCAGTTTTCCAAAAAGGCCATTGCCATAAATGGGTTTTCAAGCCCTGCTTAAATTCCTGCACGGAGGTGTACTCCCATAACCGATAGTGATTTCTTCATCCTTAGCATTTACGGATGGACAAAACTGATAACAATGTATTTTCTTTATCATATTTATTCTTCTCAACAAAAAAATGCAGACTTCCCAGAGATACAACAGCATTTATGTATTTTTTTTGCATTACAGTAGATATGCTGTACTTACTGTATGTTAGTTGTACTGTACAAATAAAAGTGCTTGCTTTATCAATAGTTCTTTTCTCATAAATGTGTAATCACAGACAGCTCATTCAAAGTCTATATGTTCTTTGGCATCTTCAGTTTCTCCTTGTATGAATTTCCACATTCCACATCATCTATAAACAGGCATGCGTCTGTGCTTGCAAACACAGGCACCATGCATACCCAGCCAACTATCTTCAGACTGACCTCACACAAAGACAGGATACCAGTTCCATCAGACCTCTTAGTGCAAGCTTTTTACTCATTAATTCTGACTGCAGTGCACCTTTATAATAGATTACCATGCCAAGCTAGAGAAGTCAGATCTTTCACTGGTCACAGGGCTCTTCTCCATACCAGAGCAGAGTGATTACAGAAAAGCAACAAGGCATTGTGTAGAAGGTGGCCATTATTCCTCAGCTCCTTCTATCAGAACAAGCAACACCTCAAACTGTCTGTGTTATTCCAGCCTTCTCTACTATAGTGTAGGCCACAAATGTACTCTTCACAATTTCCAGGTGTTGATTTATCTCCAGATGGCTTCCATCCAAGTACAGCTAAGCTATTCTGATGCACAGTGTTTCATCATAAAACCTCCTAAGGCATGCCGGCCCACCAGCACAGTGGAAGTGCTACCACTTTCAACGCCAATGATCTGGATTTAGATGAGCCTAAGGAGTCACAGAGCCAGCCAGGAGGAGGAGGATCAAGCATCCACTGGACTGCTCTCCTTCTCCTGGGGAGCAGGGAGGGGAAGAGACCAGTGCTTGACTGTCCCCTGGCAGAAGCTGGGGGAGAAGCAGCCTGAGCTGTAAGGTTGAGGAGGTGTGGCAGACATTGGTGTGGTTGCCATGACATCATTGTACACCATGTCTCCCACAGGGGATGAAACAGGAAAAACACCCCACCACAGCAAGATGACTAGTACCCTCTGCAGGCCCCCCTCACCCAGCAACTCAGGCTCCTCCCAGAGTCTGGATTTGGTCCTGGTGGGTTGAGAGACTCCCTGCCACCCTGCCACAGAGGGCAAGCTGTTGGGCACTATGGGAGCTGTAAGCCCTGAGGGAAGCCAGGGTGATGAACCTGGGATGACCAGCAGGAAGGAGGACAAACCAGGACAGAAAGCAAAAAATAAACCTCCTAAGGCTTCCTTTTCCCAAAGCCATCAAGGTATTAGTCAAATTTGCCCCTGTTATAGCATGGAATGCAGGCAGTGCATTAAAAAGTATCTGACCTTGATTTTGAAACACTGTAAATGTGATTGACACAGGAGATGCAACATCACCTCTGTCATGAGTTGTTGCCTTACAGTATGATTAGAGCTGCATGTTCAGTTCTACAAGAGAAGTGAACACCTCAAACCTGAGATGTTTTGTTTTCATGGACTCTCACAAATGTTTGGGCTAAAACTAAAACTTATAGTTTGACTGGTTTGAATGATTTGAATCAGTTGAACCAGAAAAAACAAATTGATGAATTGGTGAATACAGTTTGCACACCACTGAAAACATGTGATTGCTTGAGAGGCAGTCCCATGGTATGCATTAGAGCTGTGCAGAATGGGAAAATTCTGAATCTATGGAATTTCAATGGAGTTTCACAACATTGTGTGAAATTCCATGGAATTTCATCAGAATTTTGTGGAATTTGTAAAATGTAGTAAGTTAGTTGTAACTCAGCCATTATTCAAGCTAGAGCTCCAAAATATGGTAAGTATACTCTTTGGATCAATGACCACGGACTTGCCAAACATCATTAAAACTGGATGGATAGTTTCAAAATTATAGGTGCTCAAATGTCATTTTATTGTTTGTGCAAAGTTTCATGAACATTTTTATCTGCATATACCTTAACCATCTACTGGGTCAGGGATCTTAAATTTGACATGATTTCTTGATGATAGGTGTTCTAACAATGTGCTAGATTTCATGACATTATAATGCATTGTCTCAAAATTATATGTGCTCAAAATCTGTCATTTTATTTTTTTCAGGAAATTTCATGAACAAATTTCATCTCCATATAACTCAGGAACCTTTGGAGTTAGGCATGTGTAAATTAGTCCATATAACCTTTTTTTTAATGCTTATAGAATTCTCTAAATATGGATGGCATTAGATAAGAGATTTCTAAGTTACAGGGGTTCAAAGCTTTACTATGTAAATATCTGCAAAATTTGTGAAAACTATTAAAAATGTGGATGTTTGTAACTTCTCTGATCTTTCATGCATAGAGTAAACATTTAACATGCATATTCACAGTACATGTATCACAATGTCTAACACAACTGGATAAATTGGTTAAGCAGTTTTAATTTTGCAAAAGAAAAATAAATGATTAGCAACATTTTCTCACATATCTATGATAGCATATACCGCAGATGAAGCATCCAGATTTTTTTGTGGAATTTAACATTAACAATGTACACATCACTACTTCATTTGATAAGCTGGGCTGTGCTTTTTGCAGTTCTGCTGTTTCTCTCTGGGTGACTATTCACCCCCCACCTTTTCTTTTGGCTTAGCCAGATTGACTCAGTAGAACTACTAATCCCACTGATATCCTCTTTGTTCTTTACAGTGACAAACTCCCTTAAAAAGTGAGTCACCTACTCCTTTTCCTATCGACCTACCCTGTTGGAATAGCCAGAATTATTTCTTCCTGCTGCCCAAGATATTGTCTTTCCTTACAGCATCTTTTTGAGTACCTCTAAGTCCTAGACTTGCATGTCCATCTGGCTCCCTGGATCATAAATTTACTGGATGTGATCCTTAAATATCCTGCATTCAGGTTGGACTTGTTGACACTGTGCTTTCTTGCTCCAACCTGGGGGTCTACCACTGTTGTGCTACCCAGCTCAGCTGTCCATTTCTTGGTGAAACTGTGCATCTGACTCCAGAACCTGGTGACCCTTTGCACTACCTGCCTCTTGTACTCCTATCTTTTAATTAGAATTCCCCAGATAAGCAAGGTGAAATTAGAAAATTTGAGTTTTATGGAATTTTTCATGAAATTCTACAGTTTTCACAAAGACTCATGGGATTTGACTTTAAGTACACATGTTACTTTGTAATTGCTCATAGCAAGCAATGAATACAATTGTCCAACACAGTACCTTGTATGGTCTAAGAATCTGCCAAATTTTTTTTTGTAATTAAAATGTTATTGCTTTTAACCATTATACTGAAGTATCATACATACGTTACAAAAACATTCATCACCGAACATGTACATTCCCTTATCAATACAAATGACTCTATTAGTCTAATACTATCAAATAAAGGAACAATAACGTACTCTGAAAACATCTAAAATGTAAAATCCCACTACCACTACCCTCCCCCTTCCCTATCCCCACTTATAAATCCTCCAGAGAAATCACACCAAGTTAAAGAGGTATATGCTAACACCATTAGTACCAGTTAATGTTATGGCTTCCAGGTCATACAAAAATGCTCCAACGAGCCCCAGAGCACAACATACTGTTCACGCCACTACCCACATAGATGCAATGTGCTTTTCAAGCTGCAATGCTAAAGTGCACCTTTATGCCACTACAATGGCGGCACAGTGTCCGATGCCCAATGTCGAAGAATTAGCAACTTCTGTCACCACAGAGACCAGAGCCACACGAGCCCGCCTATGTTTTAGAAGCTGACGAGGAAAGCAAGTAGCAGACACACTTCAGGAGTGTCCATTTTTCTTGAGCCAAGGATAGGGTCTAGCTTATTACATATCGTCTTCCAAAGAGCACGAATCATCGGACATGTCCATAATAAATTATATAAAGTTCCCTCTTCTTTTCTGCACCTCCAGCAACAAGGTGAGCTGAGTGCGCCCCGCCTAGATAGGTGAGAAGTGGTTAAATATAAATGATGCAAAATATTAAAGTGTATAAGTCTAAGCCTACCTTGTTTAATATATCTGTATGCATTCAACCAAAGAGTTTTCCAAAACTTTGGGGAATCATTTATACTCAAAACTCTCACCCAATAGAAAGCTACACCTGATGGGAGTCTGAGATCCCACTCCTGGAGGAGACCGTGAATCTTAGAAACAGCATGCGGTTGCTTCGCTAGATCCCAAAAGGAATCCATACTAACTTTCCCCCTATCCAACACAGAGGTCCTTTCAAATATCTGTTTTAGAGCTTTATTAAGCTGTAACCACTTTAAATAGTCCGCATCCGAGAGACCCAAGCTTATTTTGAGAGCCTCAAAAGAAAGTGGGCCTACCTGATTACATAAATCGAAACTGTCATCCTACTTAATTGGGGCCAGAACGCAGCAGGTATGGGAGAGTCAGCAATTTTAATTTGGGGATTATCCATGATAGGTTGGGTGCCCGAGAGCCACCAACGTACACCTAGAAGGCGTTGGAGTTGATGATAAGCTCTGATTGTCCAACCTAGAGGTTTACTTTTGAGGCATTTGGGTAAAGCAGCCCAAGGGGTAAACAATAGAGCATATAAAGAACATTTAACTGTTTTCACCAGGCTCCATTCAATATCTAACCAAAGGGGCACGTATTCATCCTGTCCCCATTCCTTGGGACCATAGGGCCAGCTTACACATATGTTAAGCAAGGTAGTATTTAAAAAGGGACGGAGCAGCTAAACCGCCCCTATGTTTAGGAGCTGACAAATTCAGATATGATCTATGGGCTGGTTTACCCTGCCACAGGAATGAATTAAAGATCTTCTGTACTTTCATAAACCACTCCTTCGAAGGTGAAATCCTAACATATCTAATGGATAGAGTATCTTTGAAGAACAACCTATTTTTAGGAGATTTAATCTGCCCCATAAGGAAAGGGAAATTGAACCCCACCTCTTAAGATCATTTGTAATCTCTCAATTAGAACTGTTAAATTCTCTTTAATCATAGAAGTAAAGTTTGTATTAATATTTAAACCTAAATAAGTAATATATTTAGCTTCCCAGCCCAAATCTAAGCCCTGTATTTCTGATTTCCTAGTAAAATGATTTAAGGGAAAAAATTTTGTTTTTGCGTAGTTCAATTTATAACAGGATACTTTAGAGAAACTATTGATTTCTTCTAAAATATGTGGAAGCACAGTAGCTGGGTTTACAACATGCAGTAAAACATCATCGGCATACGCCGAACATACGTAGCTGGAGTCGCCAATTTGTATACCTTTAATAAACGAGTTATTAGTTAACCTATGGAGCAGAGGCTCTAGATACAAATTAAATAATAAAGGGGACAATGGGCAACCCTGCCTGGTGCCTCTCTCCAGACTAAAAGCCAGTGATAACATACCGTTGCATTTCACCCTCGCCGAGGGGGAGGAATACAAAATTTTTATCCAAGCAATGAAACTGTGGGGTAAGCCAAAGTTCGAGAGAGTAGCAAATAGAAAAGGCCAAGACACTCGATCAAACGCTTTTTCAGCGTCGAGTGATAGGAGGATTGCCGGAATTTTCAGTTCTTTGGCTCCATCAATAAGATGCATTAGTTTTTTTATATGGTCATGAGAAAGCCTCCCTCTCATAAATCCTATCTGTTCCCTACTTATCAGTCGACCCATCACTTTTGATAATCTATTAACTAGAATTTTTGCTAGAATTTTAATATCAGTGTTAAGCAGAGATATTGGTCGGTAACTATCTAACAAAGTGGGATCTTTGCCAGGCTTTACAATTAGGGATATTGTGGCTTCTAGGAAAGCTGGGTCAGATATACCGTGATTGAACCAGTATACGAAAGTATCTAGCAGAGTTGGCGAGATATCGGTAATGAAAATTTTGTAAAAATTATTTGTGAATCCATCAGGACCCGGAGATTTATCAAGGGGTAATTGCTGAATTGCTTGATGAATTTCAGAGATTGTTATTGGGAGATTCAGGCCTTCAGCTTCAGCTTCTGACAATCTTGGTAAATTAATCGCCCTTAGAAAGGCTGTAATTTCTAAGTCTGAAGGTCTGGAGTCTGGCTCCTGGGTGTACAATTTTGGAAGTACTCACCAAAAATCTTTGGTATTTCTCTCGGATCTGTACATAACTGGCCTCCTTACTCACCCGGACCCCTATAATATGTTGAGATGACTCTGTTTGTTTTACCGCACAGAAAGGAGTTTACTGGCCTTTTCCCCTAAGTCTAAGTATTGAAGTTTCATTCGAGAAAGGGCTAATTCTGCTTGTTGAAAAACCATCCCCATATACTGTGCTTGTAATTTGTGTAACTCAGCCCACTCAGCATCAGATGATCTCCGGGATAAACTATGTTCTAACCCTTGATTGAGGATAAAAGTGAACCCAACCGTTCTGTCCACTCTCGCTTCCGCCTTGAGGCCACTTTAATTAATTCACCTCTAGTGAACATTTAAGAGCTGCCCATATCATATCCATGTGACTCACAGAATCCTTATTCTCTGCCAGAAAATTACCAATAAAATCTTTCATGACCCTTAATGACTCTGGTTCTTTTAGTAATTGCGAGTTTAACCTCCATTGAGGTGACCTGCAAATTTCTGGGTAAGGCCTGTAGATCATACTAACTGGAGCATGATCCAAGATAACTCTTGCAGAAATATCCACCATGAGTATATTAGATACCACCAAGGAACTGACTAATATGTAATCAGTTCTTGAATATGACTTATGCACTGGGGAATAAAAGGAATATTGTCTTTTGTCAGGATTGAACATGCGCCATATGTCAATCAGAGCTGATTTATAAATAAGGTCCTTAGTGCTCTTTGCCACAGATAGGCCCCCTACGTTTATCATACGATCTATCTAGATCATTTTGGAGTACCAGGTTCCAGTCTCCTCCAAGAATGGTGATCCTATTGCTATCTTGGTCTATTTTGTCGAAAAGGTTCATAAAAAAGGAAGGAGAATCATGATTGGGCCCATAAATCGAGCCCAGAGTCATCGGCTGGGAGGCCAAAATAGCATGTACAAAAATATAGCGGCCTTCCGGATCCCAATTTTCATGCACTAACTTAAAGGCAATTCCCTTGGCCACTAAAATAGCAACCCCAGCTTTTTTGGTTGAAGATCCAGCTCCAAAAACGTGAGCTACCCATGTTCTTCTAAAATAGTGAAGGTCTGCCCTTTTCAGGTGGGTCTCCTGGAGAAAAACAATTTGTGCTCCTAAACGGGAGAGGTGTTTTAGTACCACCTGCCTTTTGACCCTATCCTTGGCTCCTTTGATATTCCAGCTAACTACCCTGTACAGTGAGCCCATAATGCCCTCTGAAACTGTGCTTGAGATTAGTATAAAGCACTATTAGGATCAAGCCAGTATATGTTCTTGTTTGGTACTTATACACACCCAGAAGACTGAATAAAGCATACCTCTTTCTAAACCTAGAAATTTGCAAACCTCTCCCCACCCACCCCCAAATTACTTTCCACCCAATAGAACCACCCCTCCCACACTTAAACCACCCCTTTAAATAATCTTCCTTCCTCCAAAACTAATAACACCCCAGTTCCCAGAACTGCACTCCCATAACAAATTCACCACATGATATACTTCCAAACAGCCCGACACCTACCATCATCAGAACACCGACCGGAGCTCGCCGCGCAACCCCCAAAAACCTTTTTTCATTCTTATTCCCTTACTAATATGGATCAACTCTCTTCATAAGCATTTCCCAAACTCACTCAATCCTTTTTTACTGAAAAAAAAAAGGGGGGGTTCCCCTTTTCCACTCTGGTATTCTTGACTTAAGTAGTCCAAGACTAGTCTTCATAGAGGACTACTAGGCCCATGCTCGGAGTATCTTCAAAAGTCCCTCCGTGTCTTCTCCATAAGAATCCATGTCACCTAGGGAGAGAAAAAAAAAACATAATCACCTCGTTAGTGTCCCCAAAAGGATTAAGTCCAAAAGGTTCAAAATATTAACATCCAGGTTAATCAGCCAGTAAGTCCATCCTTTGCTTGATGAAATTCAGAGATACCACTGAAACTTCTGTGTCTTTCACTTAAAAAGATCAGGAAATAATTGCTGCAGCTCCTTTAATGCCTGCTGATATGAGTCGAAGGACAGCCATTTACCACCATGAGAGACCATTAACACCGCAGGATATTTCACTTTATAGGGCTTAGACGTCAGCGATGAGTTTAGATACAATGGGATGTAACTCTTGCCTTCTAACTCTGACAGAGTGGGGGAGATCCTGTATAATCTGAATTTTTTTACCTTCCCATGAAAGCTCTTTCATCTCTCTGGCCTTTCAAGCACATGTTGCTTATCCAGAAAATTAAGGAACCTCAGGATAAAAAGGCCTGGGGGCTGCCCTTGAAGCAGAGGAGGCGAAGGCTCGGTGTGCTCTTTTCGATGATATATTCTCCTCCCCGGAAGGAGAACTAACAACCTTGCGACATAATTTTTGCATAAAAACAATCGGTGTGGCCTCTTCCTCTTTCTCTGGAATACCAATAATCACTAAATTATTCCTTCTGCTGCGCCCCTCCAAGTCCTCCATTTTTTCCTCCAGCTTCTTGATTCTCCTTTTGGCCAGTACTAGTTCGGCATCTGATCCTGCCTGTTTTGACTCCAATGAGATAACTTTGGCCTCTGTGTCCCCCATCCTTCTCGTCAAGGCATCAACAGACTTTTTAATCTCCTGCATGTCCTCTTGCCACTGTTTTAATGAACGTCTGTAATGGCTGCATAAACTCAAGAAATTTAGCCTCTGTTAGTGGGGAATCCAAATTATGTAGCTGCGTGAGGCTTGCGGCCTGCTGCTTGGCCCATTTTGCAGTCTGTAACTTTTCTGGTGTTCTGGGAGGCGAGTGTTTCACTCGCAGTTTTTTCATGAACGAGTCCATCGTCATCGACGAAAACCGCAGATTCGTCCTCCGTGACTTCACCCGGAAGTGTCGATACGTTAAGACCACGCGGTAAACGACCAAAACACAGGAATCTGTAAAGGCGATCGGCGGAGCTCCGGCGGTGTGCGACCGATCACTCAGGCTGCCATCACGTGACCAGAATCTGCCAAATTTAATAGTATTGCATTCTCTAGTTTTAAAGTTTCATGGGTTTATAAATTTGTAGTTTACATTCTTGCAAAATTACATTTTTAAATGTTGTGAAAGTTTGACTACTTTTAATTTAATCCCATTTAAAGCTGAAAACATGAACTTTTTCAGAAATGACCATGTGGTATAGTAGTTTAAATTTTTCAACTCTGGTTAAATTTGGATATGTAATTTTAAAATTAGAGGGAACAAACTGAAATTAAAATTTTGGCAACTTGTTTGGCAGGCTATAACTCAGTCCCATTTCAGGTGAGAAATCTGACATTATGTGCATATGCAAATGTAGTGTAACCTGTATACCTGTTAATATTTGTAATATTTCAATGAATATTATTAAAATTATACTAAAATTACAGAAATCCACATTTTGGGACAATACTTGACTACCTATAACTTGGCTCCCATTGAAGCGTGAGACTTAAAACATGGTGCATATACGCATTCTAGGTGCTTCTCTAGATCCTGATATTGTGGAGAAATTTGGATAAGAAATTTTAAAATTATCTCAAAATAACTGAAAATGAAATTTTAGTTAAAAGTTTGGCCACCCATAACTCTATTTCCTTTTAATCTAGAGATCTGACATTTGGTACATTCTTGTAGGCCATATGGTACTGTTTGGTTTCCAAATATAGTGTTATTCTAACATGTACCTTTAAAATTATAGTTACACAATTGAAATGTAAAATTATGTGAAATTCAGCAGAATTCTGGTGGAAATTCCTGTGGAATTCCATGGAATCAGAATGGTCATTCCGTGGGCAGAATTTTACATTCCATACAGCTCTAGTACACATCCTCATGTTGGTGTCAGCCAAGAGCTTATCTGCTGTGAGATACTGTAGCTCAGTCCCACACTTGGCATTGGGCTGAGAGGTAGCTAGACAAGGCATCCTGCATTGAAGCTAGTTTATCTATGTTGTTCATTATAAAATATGGGACTCCCTCTTTTATCTACCAACCTCTGTACATCCTAAATTGTGGTGGATAAAAAGGGGTGGTGGATAATAGAGGGTGGCTGTTAAAGGGGGAGACAGCATCTTTGTAAAACAGGACAGGAGCTCTCTCTGCCATTAAGCGAGGGTGGCGGATAAAGGGGGGCAGCTAAAGGAGGGGCACAGCATATTGATGATGACATTGTCTTAAAACACTGCAGGAAAAACATTTTAAATCTAAAGTCAACCTGAAAGCAGCATTTCTCAGTTTTTTACAATGCAAGCATACAGCAGCATCAGCCAGGATGCAACATGGTAATGCTGCAGTATATCACAAAATGCTACAGTAAACTGCAGGGAACAATGCATTTCACTGGCAATTAAGCCAGTTTGTTATGCAGTACTTTGTGACATATCACTTACTGCAGTTTATTGCATTGCATTGCTAGGGCTGGAAGGACTTTGTGCGGACTTAAATTTGGTCCAAGAATATAATGGCCAGTTTCTGGGAATGTTGCACAGTGTGACAGTGTCATTTGTAAAAAAAAATAATGAGTTCATTATTTAGCTGAGAAAATCTAAGAAGCATTAAGCAATCATAAGGATTTCTGGATGTGTGTTGATATATGTTTGTATTGTGCATGTTGCTGTATTTTATCTTATTGTATGTATTTTCTTGTATGTACTCTGGTCACCCATGTAAATGGGTCTTTGGATGATAGTCTTCCCACTTTAAATAAACAAACAAGCAAACAAAACAATAAATATGTACAGGTTTAAATAATGTAACAAAAATACTTGCAGCCATATTTATTAATTAATCTAATTTTGAAAATGTAGGTGATGCAGGTATGTTGCCTTAGCATGTTGCCATTGATTTCAATTGTAAATATTATAACTAGTGATCATTTTTCAGCACCTTTGCACATGTAGCTACTGTACATCACCGTCAATTAGTATGATTTTACTTAAGTGGTAATAAGTTATGATGTCATTAAAAGGCATTGCCATTTAAGAATGCTGTTTTTAATCACATGTCAGCCTTTGATAAGGCCTTGGATCAGAAAATGCATCAGGTGATTGCCCCATGGGCCATAGTTTTTTTTTTTTCTCATTAAATAAATAATTGATGCACTGAGCACATTTTTATTAAAACCTTGGTGTGGTATATTTTCTGAAAGAGTTGGTGAGTGCCTGAATTACTTTGGTTAAACAAAGAAGACCTGGTATAGTCTCGGAATTCTGTAAATGTGGGAAGAAACTACATAACAACTTGAAACATGTTGTTTTTTTATATCCTTTATATCACAGTAGATGAAAGTTTGGGATTGGGCCTATACTGGCTAACCTATGTCTTCCTTCTGATCAACTGATTAATGTATTGTTTAATTCTACTGATATACATACATGGTACTGTCTGTCTATATTCCTGAGTATGCTCACTTTATAATGAATTACCAATTTTGTCTGGGTAGCTAACTATTACATTCCCAGTAAGCTCTTATAATTACTTCTTAATGTTGTAAATTATTGAAAGTGTATGAGTGAAGTGTCTTTTTTAGCCTTAATTGGCTCTTTTTCCAATTTGACGTAGTCTTTTGGAATAGTGAGATTATGTAGCTGTAACTCAGATGGGGGTGCAAGTAACCAGATGCAAACCCAGGTAAGTCCAGTTTACTCCTGTAAATGTAAAGGCAAAAAGAAAATCAGCACCCATAAAACCAATAAAGGAACAACTCCAGCGCTGATAAAAAATACTAATTTTATATAAAGGCAGACGTGCGCACAGCATACAAAAAGCCACTTTTTGTATACTATGTGCACGTCTGCCTTTATATAAAATTAGCATATGGGTGCTGATTTTCTTTTTGCCTTAGTATTTATCTGAATCACAAGCAGCATACAAATCCTGGTGCTCTGTAGGTCCATTTTTACAAAGTTCCTGTAAATGTACAGGATTTGTAAGGCCCTTTCCCTCCTTAATTCTTCCTATCTTTTAGGTTGTATAATGATGTAAATTCATTAGCACTTTGCTCCTTTACTGCTATTTTAAATTTGTATCAGAGTTTATTATAGGGAGTTGGGCTATACCTATTAATCAGGTTATGTTTACTGGTTACTCACAATTATTAACTGCAGGCAGCCACTCTGTAACTCTGTAAACCACACCTGTGTTTTCTCCATAAGCCGCAGGTATGGCAAATATCCACAAGTCTCCCTCTGTCTCCTTGGAAGGTATCCTTACACTGGCATTGTTCGAGCCCCTGACAGAAAACTGCCAGTGCGAGAGATTCACTACTAGGAGATCCTAAACAAAGAAATGGCCACATTTTAAAGAAAATTGTCTGGGGCATAAAAGTTTAAAAATAAAATCCCCCATTTTGCTGCTCCCAGTGAACTGGAAAGACAGAAGTTTATTGAGGACCAGGAGAATGAAAATACACACAAACAAAAAAAGTGACATGTCACTGTTCCACAAATATCTGGAAGAAACGGGTGAGTCACCAGATTTCATTACCCTCCTATACCATAGCTGGACACCTTACTAGCCAAATTTATATTCACAATTAAAAAGTCAGATAGCTCTAACTATGAGCCCTGTTCAATACTTATTGCCTGTCGATTCACAGTTTTTCTCTTTTCCATTTAACTAAAAAAAATGTTCTTCACAGAAACTGTTTGAATCTCTTAATTACAAAATTAGTTAGTGAGTAACCAGTAAATATAAAAAATAAAACATGGGGAAGTGTGGTACTTTGGATTTTATTCCCTCTGTCAGTGTGTGATGCCCAGATATCCCCTTCAAGCTTTGCCCTTGGGATTTATGGGGCATCACACACCTTGGATATGCATAAAATCCTCATATGCCACACTTCCCCATGAATTATTCTATATTGTATTTTCTTTTAAAATTGTTTTGTAATGACTTAATGTGAAATAATAAACATGAACTTGAACTTGATTTACTTTGGTTTCTTCTGTATTGAAAAATATGTGATGTTGTTGCAAAGATGGAAAAATGACTTATAATTTCAGCAAATTACATTACTGTGATACACTTTGGGACCAACAATGTTGGAAGGAGGAGGAGGACATTAAATATCCAGAAGGATATTGAAGAGGCAGGAAAGGCTATTAAAAACAAATGGAAGAAATTAATTGTGTCCGAGATCCTACCAGTACAGAGAGACACTAGAAAGCATAATCAGAATATTAAAAACCTAAATGGGTAGATAAGGAGATGGTGTGCTAGAGGAGGCTTCTTCTTTCAGTGAAACTGAGACAGATTTGAGGGAGACCCCAGACTGTATGGAAGGGATGGTTTACACCTCAGCAGGGAAGGGTCCTGGGTACTTGGAAACAAAATTAATAGAAGCATTCAGCCATGTTTAAACTGGACATGGGGGGGGGATGTTATTGCTATCATAAAGTCAATCATGGGTAGACCAAGTAGGATCAGGAATAAAACAAAAAACAATGTAAATGTATTACTGACTAATGCCAGAAGTCAAGTTAGAAAGAAAGGGGAATTGGAGTATATAATGAACAAGGACATAGTGGATCTGTGTGCTACAATTGAGACATGGTACAAAGAGGGGGATACATGGGATAAAAACATTCAAGAGTATACTCTGTTCTCTAGAGACAGGAATGATGGGTTGGGGTTGCAATATAAGTCTCAAATGAGGTTACAGCAAAGAGAATTTATTTGGACAACACAGAGCACTATGACCAGGAACATGTATGGCTCAAAATTATAGCAACTACTGGGAAAAAGATCATTTTGGGTGTAGTGTGTAGACCACTTATGGAAGGCACTGAAAAGCACTTACAACTGCTAGAGTTTTTAGGGAAAATTAACTCAGATATTAAAATAATTATACTAGGGGACTTTAATATGCCTCATATTGATTGAAATACAGAGAAGGTAAATTAGCCTTAGAAATAATTTTGGGAATTTGATAAATAAGCTAAGTTTTGAGCAGCATGTAACTCGAGTCCACATGGTGTAATAAAATATTAGATTTGGTATTAAGCAGTTTAGAGGATCAGATCTCAAATTGTGCAGTACAACCACCCCGGCAGGTAGTGACCATGACATAGTGAAGTTTGAATTAAAAACTCAGAACCTTAGGGTAACAGGAAGCACCATTATAAAACGCTTCAAGGATACTGATTTCAATAGTATGAGGGCAGCTCTGTAGAAATGGAATAGGAAGAAGAAATTGGAGAAAAAGAATTTAAACAACATTTGGGAAACTTTTTGAAAGAAGATAAATGATCTTATAGACAAACTTGTGCCAGTTAAGAGGAAATATAATGCATGAGATAGGATAGTAGGCTGGCTGAATAGGGCAGTTAAAACAAGAAGGAAAAATAAGGCATACGAGAGAGTGAAAAAAATTGAACAATGAAGAGGCCTGGTCTAGTTATAAGCAGAATTTTGGTGAATGCAAAATATGTATTTGAAGGAAGAAAAGAAGACAGGAGCTAAATGTGGTTATGAAAGTTAGAGATAGCTGTAAAAGTTTTTACAGTCATATTAATCACAAAAGAGGATGGGAATAAGTTAGTGGGGCCCCTGGTAGGTATAGGTGGCAACCTGGTCACACATGTCAAACAAATGGCTGAAACATCAGGGACTTATTTTGGAACAGTTTTCAAGCCAAAGGTAACTACACCAGTATCTAAATTATAGGTTATGGGTAGCCCTGTCATAAGGATAAACACCAATGACATTTGCAAAAGACTGCAGGGGCTGGGTGGTTTATATCCTAGAGTCCTAAAAGAACTAGCGAATAAAATAGCAGACTCTATAGCCAAGATTGTCCAGGCACATCTGGACAGAAGTGAGATGGTGACAAAATGGAAAAAAGCCGCAATAGTTCCTATATTTAAGAAAGGCAGTACATCACAGAGTAAGAATTATAGACCAATTACTTGACCTCTGTGCTGGGAAAGATGCTGGAAAGGAATATTAAGGATGATATTGAGTATTACATAGAGCAGAATGAACTAAACAGTCAGACACAACATGGATTTACAAGGTGAATGTCCTGTCAGACTAACTTAATGAGCATTTTGAGAATTTAAGTAGAAAACTGGAGAATGCAAACTCTGTTAATATGGTTTAAATAGAATACAGTAAGTCATTTGATTCCATCTCCCATGCCAAGGTGATAGAAAGATTATACCGTAGGAAGTGGAAATAAATTATATCAGGGATTTGGTCATGATTGAGAACAGCAAGTGAGCTGAAGAGGGAAATGTCTACTTGGATTTCTGTCACTAGTGGGGTGACCCAGAATTCTGTACTTGGTCTGATACTGTTTAATATATATGTCTTCTCCTTGCTCTGTGAGGACAGAATCTGGGTAGCATAATTTGCGGATTATATTATGATGGGTATAGAAATTCATAGCACATCTGATGTTGATATATTACAAAAAGAACTTAGAGCTTTGAAACAATGGGCACACAAACATTAGTTAGATTTCAATCTGGCAAAAAGTTCAGTGATGCACCTAGGGAAAAATAATCCCAAAGCATCATATGTACTGATGGGGGTACTCTGATGGAGATAGAGGTAGAAAAGGATTTAGGAATAACAACAAAGAGTGACTTAATCTTCACAACACACTGTCAGCAAACTGCTACTAAGGCAAATGGGATTATGCCGTGTATTCATAGGCATATAACTAGCAGGGAGAAATGGGTTCTAGGACCACTGAATACTTTGTTTGTGAGGCCGCACCTCAATTATCGTGCTTTCTGTTACCCCCATCTCAGAACTGATATTAAAAAAATAGAGGGGATACAGTGTAGAGCAACAAAAACAATTAAGGAATTGCATAACATGGAATACACAGAAAGATTAAGAAAATTGGACTTCCACACAGTAGAATATAGAAGGCTGAGGGGGGAATCTGTACATGGTATACGGAGCATTTGCAATAGAGGTGGGCAAAGTGGCCAAAATTTGCTCCACGAATCAATTCGCAGAGTAATCTGCAATGCGAAGTGGAGTACTTTGCATCATATTGATAACAATGACTTTGGATTATTCCACCTTCCCCCAACCACTTCTGCACCAATTTTAATGAGAAATACATAGAGATGAATGTACTTCGGATCACTTTGCCTTGTTATTGAGTTCCAAGGTGAATTTTGCAGTGATTCATGGGATTGCAGGGCACATGGGCTCTAGATTGTTCTGCACAGCCTCCGTTCTGTGTGGTGTGTGTGAATAGTGGTAGCTGGAGACAGTTTGTTGTTAGAACTCTGAGATTCAAACCCTCTGAAAGCTGTTAAAAAAGCCTTTTTGAGCCATTTTGTTGCTCAAAATTTAATACATTGATTGTAGGAAACCTTCTTGTCTTCATATCATCGAGTGTTTATTGTTTGTGTGTGGATTTTGAATGTTAATTTAGAACATTCAGTCTGTGTACTGACAGACTACTGCCTGCACTCCCTTCACCGGACTGAGTGTGCC
Organism: Neoceratodus forsteri; assembly: GCA_016271365.2. NCBI lineage: Eukaryota > Metazoa > Chordata > Ceratodontiformes > Ceratodontidae > Neoceratodus > Neoceratodus forsteri. The sequence goes on from CM057449.1 coordinate 1,609,777,005, forward strand.
TGTTATTTGGGTGCCAACTTTCAGGGTTCGCCGCCCCATCCCCAAGGTCCACCGCCCCCTGGAGTTGGTATCTTTAGTTATGGGGTCTGTGGGGGGCTCAGACCCCTGCAATACAACAGGAATTTGCTGTGAATTCTCTGGCACCCTGATGGTGAGCACACTCAGGCCAGTGCAATTACCACCCAGAACCCTGTCAAGCACTTGATGTGTGCTTTGGGGGAAGGGTGTATCTGTGGTGGAGGTAGATTAACTGGGAGAAAAAGGTAGTCTTTCTGTTTTGGTTATATTTTTCTTGTATAACAGTGTTAATGTACACACAGTAATATTTCCAGTAATACTTGACATTTTTTTGCTGATTGTTGTGGTGCAGCAGTGCATAATTTCAGTTTGTTTAAAAGATTTGGTTATATTACTGAAGTTTTCAATTTGCTATGCATTACTTGTAGTGCGTGTGTGAGTGTGTGTGCGATGCATGCCATCAAATCAGACACATTTTATTGTGCCACAGAGTAATTGCAGCAGTGTGAACCTGCTGTCTACTGCACTTGTGTGATTTTGTACTGATTTGTGGTATCTTGGTTTTGGTATGTTACTGCAGTGCACTACACCCCCACCCCAACCGGCAATTGGTATTCTTTTCCAGATTGGATTGTGAATTGTGAGCACCGGTTAAGATTTTGTTGTGACTTTGCGTCTGCATCTCTTCTTGATTGCGCAGTGCAGTCTTAATCTGTCTGTGCTTTTGCATCTGTTTAGTGCCCGGTTTTCATCTGCAAGCCACAGCTGTTGGCTTTTTTTTTTGCTTCATATCCACTTGCCCAGACTGAAAGTTCAGAAATCTAAATTTGTTTAGAATTTTCTTGGTGATCCCCCAAAATGCCTGCAAAGAGATGTGCAAGCAAAGCTGATTCTAGCCATGACACTACTGCCAGTGGCAAGATTGTCTGTGAGCGTGGTAGTATGCAGAAGTGTATAGCTGATGTCAGTAAAGGGATTTATCCATCAATGTTTCTTACAGCACAATCTGTAGCTTCACTCATAGTTGGCGGAGATGATGTTGTCCCAGCTGGTGGTGTTAGTGCAGTTTATGCTGGCATGAGTATTGCTGCCTCAAGTTTCACTTCTGACCAGTTAACCATTTCAAAAAATATAGTTGAGTCTAAAGCTGTGACTGACAGTGTAGATGATGTCATACTTCCCATTAACATCCCCATGGTAGTTGAACATGATTCTGATCCTGGCAATGATAACTCACAATGTCACATTTCTTCCAGCACTATTGAGGTCATGCCTTTGCCATCCAATGATTCAAAGTGTGGTGCAAAAATATTGGGTGATTATGATGATGATGCTGTGGTTGGAACATGTTCTCGATATGACAGCATCCAAGTTGAAAATGTGGATGCGGATGATGTTGATGAATATGATGATGATGTCAGTGACCCCTGTTGGGAACCAGAGAAAAAGAAAGTCAAGGTGGCTGTGTTTGGGTCTGTTGGCGTTAAATCCCCCCTCCTCAAAAAAGTTGTGATTTAGCAGTTCCTGTTGATGATAATGATGATGACCCAGTAATAATCATGGGTAGTCATGGTGGTCATTTGGAGCCTAAGTGTGTCCAGCCTGAAAAATCATGTAGCACACTAAGCAGCAACAGGGACATGTTTAAAGTAGGAGATCACAGTCCCTTGTTTTGGGATTTTTTGTCCCAGATACAAATGATAAGTCAGTTGCAATCTGCCAGCTTTGCCATGTGTGTGTGAGTCAAGGTAAAAAGGGGAGTCATCTGGGCACGGGGGGACAGCATATACATCTTAAGAACAGGCACATGACACTGTAGACCTGGCACTAAATGGCAGCTAATGCCATAGTGGGGCATTCACCCTCATCATCAACCTTACTGAGCATGTTATCCCCTTGCATGAGTGTAAGACCAAGTAGGAATGTCTGCAGTAGCAATGAAATAACACAAGAGGTTTACTACAGGCATGATGAGGGGGAGGATTATGATTTAGAAATCTTGTCAAGTGGTGTTCAGAGTAGCAGTGGTGGTGGTGGTCAATGCAGTATGTCTAGTGCAAGTGGTACATCAATCCCTTTACGTAAAATGGGGAAAATAACTTCATTTGTGGACCTGTCACCTGTGCACCCCTCTTCATCACACATCCACACCTCACCCCAGCCATTCGCAGAGTAGAGCCATTTATCACACCTAGTACAAAACGTGTAAATCAGCCCACGTTGGAGAGTGTTTTTGCCCGTAACCTCCTGCCTGCCTGCTTGAATCATGTGACCTACACTATGTAAGCCATGTGATGTGTGTGGGCTGCCTCTGAATTCTCACTCTGTGTTAAAGTGGAATAAGGCGGAGTGCACAATGTGAAGTCATAATTACAACACAAGTGGTAACTGAGGGTTTGAAATGGGCACTTCGCATAGTGGAACACTAATGCGAAGTGGCCACTTTGCGTCCACTTTTACTTCGCTGCATCTCTAATTTGCAAATAACAGTCTTTGGGAATTTACTGAACTAGACACCAAAAACATACTGAGAAACACAAGGGCATAACCACCGCAGCTTAAAGGAGAAGTACATAGATCTAAAAAAAGATCAGTGTGGTTCTCTCAGAGGGTGGTGTCCCTTTGTAATTGTCTGTTACGCAAAATTTCCTTACTCTGGTACAATCCTTTTTAGTTGTTTGTCCAAATCAAACTATGGATTTAATTTCCAGTTATGTAAATAAGGTACAATAAAGTACAGTTAAGATCTCCTGACACAGCGCTTGTTATCTTTTATATAAAGTGGGGAAGTTCAAGTTAGTCATAACTGTTTCAGAAGACATTTTCCTTTTTTTTGTTATTATTTTTCTCTCCTACTGCCAACTTGTATCTTCAGGAGGGTGTCCCCAGCCCCATCCCCCGGCATCCACCAGCCAACACTGACCTGACCCCAGGGCTTATCCCCCCCCGGCGGGGGTCCCGGACTCCCCCACCGAGGACCGGACTTAGTTGGCCAGCATCGTGGCTAGCTGGGGGTGGAGCCTGCAAGGCATCCTCCGTCATTCTGCATGGCAGTGTTTTTTCTCCTGTTCTCCCCAGGAGTTGGGACCGTGCAATGTCACCAGTGGAGGGGGGCATGCACACATCCGCACGCGCTCCCTCCAGAAGTCTGGCCAAACTCCTCCCCATCTTGTGGTGCGGTACTCTGTCCTCCAGCCTCCGCCGGGGGGCAAACAAGCGTCGACCATCAGGAAGCCCCCTTCCCTGAGAAGGAGAGCAATCCATCGGATGCTCAATCCTTCTCCTCCCCTGCCGACCCCCTACAGCCCGTGCTTGTTCCTGAACATGGGTCGCCAGCATAGCGCGAGGTAAGGCACCAGTGCCTCAGCCCTCAGCGCTACTGGGCTGGTAGAGAAGACATTTTCTGATAATAATAGTAAGGGCCCTTTTCTGAATCTTCCCACTATCTTTAGCTGCCCCTTTGCCATGGACAGGACTCTACACAGGATAGCAATATTCTTATGATGACCTCAGCACACTTTTGTAAACTGGCAGCAATTCACCCTTAGACAAACCGGCCCTCTTAAATTAATTCATAATGTAAACTCTTTTGCTAGCTTTTACAGTTATATTGGACATATTGTGACCACCACATGTTGTTACAGTACATATAGTCACGCTCCCAAATTTTACATTGTATATAATTTCAGCTTCTGCCCCAGCTACTCAGAACATCTGTACACAATCATTTTTCTAAAACTGATAACATTTTTTTCACAATAATACACTTACCAGTATTACTGGTCCAGCCAATGGGCAAGACCAGGTTAGAATGGATGGGGCTAGGGTTTTTGTATAATACAGTGGAAGCCATCCTTGGTAGCCATTCTACGCTTCCCTCTTAAGTGAAAACTCAAGCTACCACTTTAAGGTACTGCAAAATGGTATTTTCAGTTCATTACCTCTTCTATCACATACTGTACAATTAGAAAACCTGCAACTGATTCCTTAAACAAAACAAGTTAACACTTAAGCTAATGAGGTACTGTATTAAGAGACAAGTTTCAGACAAGTTTCAGATGACTATCTCTGTAGTTCCTGGACAATTGTGTATCAACATAAATAGCATTTTCACATCCAGGATCCATGTCATTGACTAAAATTAGGAACAAAAAGCTACCATGTTTTTCATCTTGTAGAACACCCACAAAAACATCCTTCCATTCCAATTTGGAGTTGCCTAACATAACCCACTGTAACCTGTGCTCTCAAAGAGAACATACACAACTCACTAATGATAGATGAATTCTATAGTTCACCATCCTGGCTCCCAAAATGTTGTGACTGGTAAAATCAAAAGCTTTGGAAAAATTGATCATAGAGAACTACTTCTCTCTAGTACTGGGTCATAATGTCACATGACACAATGCCATAGCAATATACCACGCTGCCAGTGCAGTGCAATATATTGCCAGTGACATTTCTCTATGTTTTACAGGGGGCTCTGGCCCCCACATCACCTGCTAGGGGGGCTGTGCCCCCTGAACCCCCCCAACTAAAATAATCAACTCCGGGAGGGGGGTTGTTATACACTTAAATCACACAAAGTGAGAAATAATGAAAAATTTCATGCATCTGGGACCAGGATTCGATACCTAGTCCACAGATGTACCACCTCCATTGCTGCCTGTGGCTCATCCTATCAAGCCAAGGCAGCTGCTCGGTGGACCCTCCTCCAAGCAGAGGACGCATCTTCTGCAATGGAACAGAGACAGGGTGCACAACTGCAGATAGACCAATTAGTGATTTTGCACCTTGTCACTATTCCTGCCTGCACTGTTTCTGTTGTGCTGTTTTGATGTGCATTATTTCACACATGGTGAACTGACCAGGTAGGTTCTCTCCTACAACCACCTCTGCTTCCCTTAAGTTCTTGCTTGCTCATAATCTTCACAAATTTGGTAGCCATGGTGGTCTTGATCCTAAACTTTTACTTCTCACAGCCCCTGCTGTTACACTGCCTACCACCTTGCTTCTCAGCCTTTCTTTTTCCTCTGCTAGTGTTCCTAATGTCTGGAAGCAGTATACAGTACTGTTATTCCTATCCCTAAAAGTGGTGATCCCTCATCTCCTGGTAACTACTATTCTATTTCTTTCTTTTCTACTCTAGCTAAGTTACAGGAATGCCTTGTACTATCTCAGTTCTTTACTTTCTGTGACTCTGCTTCCTTCTTCATCCCCTTTTAGTCTGGTTTTAGGAAATATCACTCCACTGGACATTGTATCCCCCCATCCCAATCCCCTGTACATGACTGTACTGTTACAGCATGCACTCCTTGACAGCTCAGTCAGTGGCTGGCTGTGATGGAGAGCGGAGGTCTGTGCTGTTTGCCAGCTTGGGATAGGGATGGAGGGAGCGGGGTGGTGGGGCACTATCTGCCATGCCAGAGGGGTGGGGGGTCTACTAGATGTTAGGGAATGCTGTAATTATCATACGGAGGGGGATCCACTAGACACAATGGAATGCTGTGACTATCATGTACAGGGGATTGAGGATGGGGAGGGGGGTCCACTAAACATCAGGGAATGTTGTAACTATCATGTACAGGGGATCGGAGACAGGGAGGGGGTTCCTCAGGCACCACGAGATGCTGCAACTACCATGTACAGGAGGTTGGGATGGGGGGATACAATGGACACCAGGCACACAGTGTTCAGATGTTGGGCAGGTGACTGGGTGGGGGAAGTGACCACTCGACATCAGGGAATAGGTGTCTACATGTTGGGCAGGTGATCGGAGGTGGGTAGGGGCTACTTGATACCAGGGAAACTTATGTTCTTATACTCAGGCTGATGATCAGTGATCAGGGGGGTGGGACAATTAGCACTAGGGAAATACAGTATTTTTATTACCAATCAGGCCAGCAACTGGCATTTATGGGGGGCACTAGATGCCAGGGATATAGGGCTGCCTCTTGGGCAAGGGCTGGGGGATGAAGTAAATTCCAGTACAGCATATGTAAATGGGCCCATAATGGGCATGCAAATGGCTACCTAGAGCCTTGCATACCAAATAGGATAATCTACATAGCTATTTTTGTGAATTGGGAATAGCACACCTGTGCTATGCATTGTGGGCCATATTTCTGGCTGCAAGTCATAGAAACATAGAAACACAGACCTTGATGGCAGAGAAGGATCACTTGGCCCACTTAGTCTGCCCATTTCCCTACCTATTGGATAAGCTGCAGATCCTAGTCAACCTGCTGCCTACTTCATTCTTACGTCCTCCTACTCCCACTATAATTGCCTTATGTCGGTCCCATGCATTCTTGAATTCCCCCACTGTTTATGACCCCACATCCTCATCAGGAAGGCTGTTCCATGCATCCACCATCCTATCCATGAAAAAAATACTTCTTCATGTTGCCCCTGAGCCATCCCCTCTTCTATCTTCAAATTGTGCCCCAGTGTTCTTTCACGTTTCTTTTTCTAAAATATGCTACCTTCTTGTACTTTGTTGATTCCCTTGAAGTACTTGAAGGTTTCCATCATGTACCCCCTCTCCATCCTTTCCTCATGGGTATACATATTAAGCTCTTTTAGTCTCTCTCTCGTCATATGGCTTATGGTGCAGGCCATATATCATTTTGGTTGCCCTCCTCTGGACTGCCTCTATCCTGTCTATGTCCTTGAGGAGATTTGTCTCCAGAACTGCAAACAGTACTCTAGATGGGGTCTTACCAGCTGTCTGTATAGATGGATAACAACTTCCTGATTTCTACTGGTGATGCCTCTCCCTATGCATCCTAGAATCCATCAGCCCTTCTTATTGCCTTCTTACATTGCTTGCCTACCTTACGGTCACCTGATATGAGTACCCCCAGGTCCCTTTCCATTTTTGTTGTTGTTAGTACCCCCCCATTGTGTACTCTTCCCCTGGGTTTGGTTTCCAAGATGCATTATATTGCACTTCTTTGCATTGAAACTAAGCTGCCATATTCTTGACCATTTCTCCCACCTTGCCAAGTTCCTTTTTCATCCTTTCCACCCCTCCATGTTTATCAACCCTGTTGCAGATCTTTGTGTCATCTCCAAAGAGTCATACTTTTCCTTCCAGCCCCTCTGCAATGTCACCTATAAAGACATTAAAGAGTATTGGTCTCAGTACTGAACCCTGTGGTACCCCACTAGTAACTCTCCTTTCTCCAGAGTGTGTTCCGTTTACTATTACCCTCGATGTCCTGTTGTCCAGCCAATTCATTACCCAGGCTACCACCCTGGGACCCACTCCCAGGCTGGCTAACTTGTTTATTAATCTTTTTGTGAGGTACTGTGTCAAATGCCTTGGTAAAGTCTAAGTAGGCCATAGCTGCAGCCCCTCCCTGGTCTACTACTTTAGTCACCCAGTCAAAGAAATCTATTAGATTCATCTGACATGACCTTCCCACTGTGAATCCATGCTGCCTTGGGTCCTGTGCTCTGTTGGCCTCTAGGTACTTGACAATTCTTTCTTTCAGAAATTATTCCATTATTTTTCCTACCACTGAGGGGCAGAACTACTAGGCTGGCACTGGTGGTAGTGATTCAACCTAGCCCTATTCACAGTCAGATAGCATGGTGTGCTATCAGGCTGAATGGCAATTTTGGACATCTGGGCAAATGCAATGCACAACACAAACATTTGTGCTGTGCTTTGCATTTTTTTGTGAATCTAGCCCTTGGTGTACAGTACTAATATTACTAATTAGGAGAAAGTTAGTTTGCAGTAAAGGTAGAAACATTTATTGCAATTAGAGCTTCTGTGTAGTGTCTGCTATTTAGAGTGTGTTGTTTCCAATATGTGCTTGTTGAGGCAAGGGGAAAAATTTACATACTGTTGTAGTACAACTGATTTTGATTCTGGCTTATTGAAACTGATTTTAGCAGCTGGATTGTGTGATGTCTAAAATTCTTCCTAAGAAAGTTTATAGCAGAATCATGTTTGTGATAAAATATTTGCAGACACCAGCTCAGGTGGGGCGCAAGGGTTCTAATTCCTCCACCTCCTCAGAATCAGACATGGAAGATGTGTTACCTGAACATGGCCTGTTTAGAGGCTATAATAATGGTGACTAAAAGATCAACCAGTAAAACAGGCATGACATGTCACAGAGGATGGGAAAAGGCAGAACAAAAAAAAGGTGAATGCACCATAAATAGAATGGGGACAAGGCATGGTAAATAGAAATGATGAAGGTACCTTTAGTGGAATAAGCCTGGCAAAGCAAAAAAAAAAACAATACTGAAGGCACTGCAGGTGGAAAGAGGCAAAGCAATATAAACAAAATAAATGAAGACAACTAAGGTGGAGGAGGGCAAGACAGCATAATCTAAATACTTTAGGGAAGACACCACTGGTGTAAGGTGACAAGACAGTGTAAATAATAAAAGAGGGTGAGACACAGCATGTGGAAGGGGACAGGCAACAAGAGCAAGTGGGCCATCCACATCCACTGGCATAGATAAAATAAGGTCACGTTAAAGTGAAAGAGAGCCAGTAAGTAAAATAGACTTTGACAGACTGACTAAAAGGGAAGAAAGCGTAGAAAGTGAAAAGGACACCATCTGAGCAAGTGAATGGGTACAAAGGTTCTTCAAGTGACAGAGAACCAGTGTTGGTAGACAGGAGTGGTTAATGCAAGGGATATCAAAAGTGTGGGGGTTGCTAAGTGCAGGGGGAGAGGCAGATGATTTACAAGAGACAGAACAAGTGGACAAATCCCTCAGGGTCACTCTACAGACAGTACTGCAGCAAACAAACAACAGAAAAGTGTTTTGGAAATGATGTGGTACGAAAATGAGCAGCAGCTAGAACCATTCGGGTTAACAGGAAAACTGGAGATTAATGTACATTTACTTGATAATCTAGTAGCACCATTTGAGCGTTTCAGAACATTCTTTATAACCTGGCACCACATGAGTGTTTCAAAAGATTATTTTCAGAGACAGAGCTCAATGGTAGTGACAGCATTATGACAATTATTTGTACAGAAACCAAAATATATGCCAAGCAATTTTTTGTCTAGCATTGCTTAAACGGAAGTTTCACATACTGTACTTCTTCATATAAACCACTGTGTTCCACTTCAATATACTGTATGTTTTCATTATTATTTTCCTATTGATGGGGTGGTTATAAAACACAGCTTTCAGATTACTGGTCCACAAACCCATTCCTGACCACACCCACAGTGCACTCATTTATGAGCAGGACAGGTTTGTGAGTGTTTTAAAATTCCTGGATTTTGTTAATTATAAAAATGCTATGGCATCCACTGCCAAACAATAGAAAATCAGAAGTGGCTTAGGCATATGGCAGAACAAGATTATGATATCATATATCCCTTCCAGATACAATAGCAAATACAGCATAGATGAATCTGTTATGATTTAAAAGGACAGCTTGGATTCAAACAATATATGCCCTTGAGAAGTACCAGAATAGGCATCAAAAGCTATGAGCTACTTTATGTGAAAGTTATTCAGACCGTAGTGGGATAGAAAGCTGTAGGTAGACTTATGTGGTGTGTGCAGATAAAAGCAATGTACCAAGCTTAACACTGGACCTGAGCATCACAGGTACTAAGGAGGAAAATATGAAGTGGAATGTTTATCCAGACAAGGAAAATAATCTCAAAATAACAATACAGGTTGTGAACAATGCCACAGCACCAAAGAAAGGACAAACAACTAAGGAAATTGTTACTCAATTGCTAGGTCACAGAGAGGGGCCAGTGATTATAAAAGCAGTTACTAAGCAGGAGGCAGTAGTTTTCAGGTGGGTGGCAGCCTTCAAGATGCAGTGTTTCAAATGCAAGCCAGCACAGATTTTTACCAACTGCATTCCCTGATGCTGTGAAAGGTGCCTATCTACTGTATACTGAGTACACTGACTGCCTGTATTGTGTGCACTTTGTGCCTTCTGCCACTAATCCTCCCATATTCTGCTCCTGGTGCCACAAAGTATTCCTAGTCTGTCTCCCAATCCTGGAGGAGGGGCCAGTGACCATAAAAGCTGCTACTAGGCTGGAGACAACAGTATTTGGGTGGGTAGCAGTATTCACAGCGCATCATTTCAAGTGTATGTCAGTGTGAAGTTTTATCACCTGCATTCCTTGACTCTGAAAGGTGCCTACCTATACTAACTACACTGAATGCCTGCATAGTGTATATTTTGTGTCTTCAGCCTCCTGCCTTCCTTTTTTTCAGAAATTCAATATAACTTATTGTTCTCAAGGAAAAAATATAGCAATACAACATACAAACAGCAAACTCATCCCCCATCCCATCCAGTTATCCCAGAGTGCAGAGTGGACACTAATATGACCAGGCCATATGCAATCTCATACTGGAATTGCCAAAGGACCCACTATATAGTTGAGACAACAAAGGTATCTACAAAAAATAATGGTGCCCACTAAAAAAAGGAAGATGAAATCATTCCTTGTCATACTGGGCTTGCTTCAGAGTGGACTAAGTTGTGTACAAGGCATGCAACTTGCTTCATTTTCTATTATGTAACAGAAGTCTATTATGCACACTCACTATCATTTTTTCTAAACGAAGATTAAAATTCATGCAACAGTTCTTGATAAGTGATCAAGGTTTTGTCGAGCCAATGATGGAAAACTATTCTCTTAAGCGAAAGGGAAATCAAGGCTAAGAAATATCTCCTTTCCCTCATGGCAGTTTCACTATAATCCCCCACAATACATGTTTCCAGGGTGAAAGCCCCTTTAAAGCCACAGAGCGGATCTGCCCTAGATTTAATAAACTCCCACAGGGGTGCCACTTTAGGGCAATCCCAGAAAATGTGTAACAAAGTGCCTTCATCTTGTCCACACCTTGTACAAAGAGAAAAATTGTATCTACCCATCTTAACTAGTTTTGGAGGTGTGAAATAAATGTGATGCAAGATGTGGAATTGAATGAGATGGAGTTTATCAAGTGTCAAGTTTATTGATTCGGAAACAACCTTTGAGCTGGAAGCTCATTTACAAAGATTCCACACCTAGACAGGACATACAATACAGAAAAATTGCAATGTCACAACAATCATGGGAAATGTAAACATGAAGATCTTCCCAGATTTCATTCCACCTAAAACACGTTGTAGAAAAATTGCATTCCAATATGGGGATTCTCCGGTGATACCAGTGAATAACCTGGGGGGGAAATAGGATTATAAACATGATACTGCATGTGGCTGTGATGCGATTTCAGTAGCTGATTGCAGGAACTCACCAACATTTATAACCCAAGGCATGAAACCAAACCATTGAAGAAAAAACATGTTAAAGCTAAAATATCTTGAATACACACTTATTGTCTAAATGATAAGAGGTGAGAATGTCCTGGCATGATCTTAATGAAGTCTCCTGCTTTCTTGTTTGCAGCTCCAGGTGTCACTAGGTAGTACTAGTCTATGCTGCAATCCATTTGTGGGAGCAATGAGTGAGAAGGAGGGGCCAGTGACTACAAAAGCAGCTACTGGAGTGGATTTGGCACCATTTGGGTGTTAGTGTTCAAAGTGAAGTGTTTCAGGTATAAGTCAGCATGGAGTCAACAGCAACAACCGGACTGGGGCACAATATCTGTTGAACCATCTGCCGTTGTATGGCTTTCTTTGACTTTATCTATGTATGCATGTATGTGTGTATGTATGTATGTATTATTTATTAATTATTCTTTAGTAACCAAGTAAGGCGCACTAGGCACAAGTGCCTGTTTTTGGGGTCACCACAGGAGTACTAGGGCAGTTAAGTGACTTGCCCAGAGTCATACAATATGCAAGTGGAGGTTGTGGGACTCAGATCAAGGTCTGCAGGGTGTACCAAGGTCATTCGCAGTGTGTTACTCTAACTTCTAGGCTATACTGCCAGCCCCTATGCTGTACTGTTTGCAGTTGGACAAGAGTCCCCAGTGGCTGTCTGATTTACTATTAACTTTGGTTTGGGAATGAAGTCTCCCCAGTTGCTGATAGCATATATTATGCCCAGCATATCTCTGCAAGTGCTTTTGTATGGGTAGGAGGGAGACTTGTCTGATTCTGGACTACTTCAGCTTATTCTGGCCATAGCTGAAGTTAGCTTTAAGTTACTATATTTTTCTTGTCTGTATTTTACAATGTATTTCATTTTTACTGAAGTGATTTTTTAGTAGTTTCTCTATAGAACAATCTAAGGTCGAAAATGTGACTCTTTAGATTTGGATATTATTATGCTAGATAAATTGATTCACTTTGATAATTGTAATGATTTTTCTTATTTTTAAAGAAAGAATGTCCATTTATTGCATTTTAATCTTGATAATGTTAGACTAATGTTAATTCAAAAAGGATATTATAATTATCTGAACAATCTAACAGCTAGAAAAGAAACACTAAAACTCAATTCTCCAGAATGAGGAAAAAATATTTTTAAAGTTTAACTAATGTATGTAGAGGGCATATACTATGATTTACTGTCTAGATGTACTTATTTCAGGTAGTGCTCACCCATACTTTGGGTCCATTGGATATGGTGCAAACAATGCTACACATAAGAGGCTCCTGTGTATTGTATCAGTGAATTTAGTTAGCGTAATGTCAAAATTCAACCAGTTTGCAGTATGCATCCAATACAGAAACCCAGATAGTGTTTTAATGTATAAGTCTTCATTGTCATCTAGAATTTCTGATGAGGAACTCTCCAGTATCCTTCAATTTGTTTAGGGAGTCTACAGCAATAACAAGCATCTGTCAATGCTGAATGTTTTCATGCTGGCTAGAGATGCACAAAAGGAATGGTAGTGAAGTATTGAAGTGATGCCAACCCCACCCTCACCCTGTAGAGAGTGACAGGCATTGGGGTGTGCCTTTGGGTCATCAGCTATAATGCTCATTCCATTGTTCCTCACCCAACCCTGTAGTCACTGACAAGTGTTGTGGTGTGCTTTGGGGTCTTTGGTCATTATACTTACCCCATTCCATAAGGAAATAAGCTGATGTGGGTGCAGTATAGGAGCGTGGGGTGAAGTTCGGGGGCGAACAGTGCAAGACACACCACAATGTCTGTCAGTGGCAGCAGGGTGGGCGTGGGGGGTGGAATGGCATGATTATTACATCCGATGATCCCAAGTCACAACCCTGATGACTGTCAGCCCATACTGGGTAGGGTGCTACATTTGGAAACCCTAACACCGTAGGCGTGTAATGGTAGTTTCACTCCAGATTTTCAACATGGGCTACTTGTCAGGCCACCTCATGAAAAGTGACACAATCACTTTGTTAGCTGAAACGTGGTTTTGCACAGCAGCTGTGCCACTTAGCGACAGAGGGATGAAAACACAGTTTTGGGCAGGGTCTATAGAATGACAACTGTATTGTTCATGAGGAGGCATAAAACATGGCAATGGTGAAAATCTGGAGTGGCAATATGAAATATTGGTGAAGCAATGAACATGCATACAAACTGCGCAACAGATGTCAGCAACCCAATTATTTGTGGGAGTTTTTTAGGCACATTTTCAACATAGGTATTTTGGGACCTCTCCTCATGAACAGTGGTGCTGTGATTTTGTTAATGTGTCCCAAGAGGTGATTTCCCACAGCGAGCATGCCATTGTGCACCACAGTTGCAGAAATGCATTTTGGTCAAGCTGTGAAAAATGGCAGCTTTACTGTTGATAAGGAGGCATGCACAAATGCCAGTGGTGAAAATCTGGCTTGAAAATATTGCAAATTTACAAAGTTACAAGGGTGCGTGGAAACTGCTCAATGCACTTTTGCAGCACAGTCATTTTATGGACTTTCTGCACCAAATTTTCAACATGGGCATTTTAGGACCTCTGCTCATGAATGGTGTCATCGTCATTTCCGAAAACTGTCCCGAAAACTGATTTCGCACAGCAACCGTGCAATTCTGCACTGATGTGCCAAAACACATTCCAGCCAGGATATGTAAAATGACAGCTGTACTATTCATAAGGAGGTGTGGAAAAATGCCAGTTCTGAACATCTGGAGTGAAAATGTTACAAATGCACTAAGTCATGAGCATGCATGCAAACTGCACAACACACGCTCATAAAACACTAATTTTATGGACTTTCAGCCCCAAATTTTCAACATAGGCATTTTAGGTCCTCTGTTAATGAACAGCATCACTGTCATTTTCATAATGTGTCTCAAACATGGACTTTCCACAGCAACCACGCTATTCTGCACCGGAACTGTGAAAACAATTTTGGTCAGGATGTGAAAAATGACAGCTGTACTGTTAATAAGGAGGTGCAGAACAATGGCAATGTTGAAAATCTGGAATGAAAATATTATACATTCGCGAACTTACGAGCATGCGTGCAAACTGCGCAACACATGCTCATAACACAGTCAAGTTATAGAGTATCATCACCAAATTTTCAGAATAGGCATTTTAGGACTTCTGCTCATGAACAGTGTAACTGTCATTTTTGTAATTTGTCCCGAACACTGATTTACCACATTGACCATGCTATTCAGCACCAGAAGTGCGAAAACACATTTTGGGCAGGATGTGAAAAATGACAGCTGTATGGTTTACAAGAAGGTGTGAAAAAAATGCCAATTTTGAACATGTGGCATGAAAATATTGCAAATTCGCTAAGTTACAAGTGTGCATAGCAACTGCACAATGCATGCTCTCAAAACAGTCATTTTTTGAATTTTTCCCACCAAATTTGCAAGATAGGCTTTTTGAGAGCCCCCCTCATGAACACTGGCACTGTCATTTCATTCCTCACTCCCAAAAGGTGATTCCATGCAGTGACTGCAAAATCACCTTTTGGGACCAAATAATGCCATGACAGTACAAGAATTCATGAGGAGGGGTCCCAAAAACCCCATGTTGAAAATTTGGTGCCACAATACAAAAAAATGCCTGAGATATGCATCAAAGTTGAAAAAACCCTATTTATTCCATTATACAGCTTACCGGCATTTCCTCAGTTCGAGGTCGACTTTGAAGAGTGCGGACATGTTCCCAGTCCACCGAAGATCGTCGCACCGGATTCCGCATGTAAGTATGGGGTGAGGGTGTGTGTGGGGAGACAGGGTGCGCAGAGGGTAGGTGCGGGTTGTGGGATGGAGACTATGAGGGACTGTTTTTGTGTTAAGGGTTAAAAAAACAAAACATCGCAGGACAGTTTTTTTTTTCATGGTATTTGGCATGCTGGGATGGGCTCCCAACATGCCACCTAATTGTTTAGAGGGGAGTCCTGCAGCAGACAGGGGATTAGGCACCCTCGTTGGCACACCACCAAAGGGGGGGTTAATTTATGCCGACAGGGATTGGACACCCCAGTCTGCACATAAGGAAAGCTGAGGGCAAGAGCCGAGGGGGATTGGGCACCCCCTCGGCATATAACAAATGGGGGGGTGCTTTATGCTGACAGGGAGTGGGCTACCCCATCAGCACATATATTGGGGCCATGGTAAGCCAGAAGGGGATTGGGCACCCCCGAAGTCAGCAGTTGGGTGGCCACCATGCTTACAATGTGGCCAAGCATGTCGGGAGGTCCGCTGCATCTGACGAGCTTTGCTCAGATTGCAGTGGATCTTTCTTTAGATGAGCTCACAACATTATGTATGCATGGTGTGGCACTGGCATGTAGGCTGATTGGGGAATGAGGGAGACACGTACTGATGTGTGCCCTGCATTCGCCCAACAGTGACCACATCTCCAAATCTGCACTACCGCAAGATGTTGGCTCCGCAAGTGCACCAACATAAAAAGGGTAGAGTAGTTTAATCTGCACAAAATGTAATCTGCAAACTACAACAACTAATCTTATATTTGAAGTCAAAGATTGTGAATATGTGGTTATTAAATTAATTCGGGGAATGGGAAAAAAAAACTTGTTATTATGAAAGCCAATATTCCCCTTGATAATTAGCTGTTTTTTGGTGCAGTATTAGCCACTGCTAAGCAATTTAAATCACAGATTGTAGTGAGCAAGAAATAATGTGACCTACTGGGAACTGAATCCAGGTCCCTGGAGTACCATCCTGGTTCTCTAACTACTGAGCTATATGCTCACATGGTGGGTCTGAGGTTCCCGGATATGCTTCCTTTCTCTGTTACTGCATAGCCTGCAGCTAGGGACAATTGAGTTGACAATTAGAAGTTTTTTTTTGGTGTAGTATTAGCCACTGCTAAGCAAATTACATCACAAATTGTACCGAGAAAGAAATAATGTGACCTACTGAAAATTGAGCCCAGGACCCTAGAATACCATCCTGTGCTCTAACCACTGAGATATAGGCTTACATGGCTGGACCTGAGGTGTGGATTTGCAATACCAAAGAATGGAAGTATGTCAGGGATCTTCATTACAATTTGTGATCTACATTCCCACTTGTAATCAGAAGAATGGTTTAGATTCTTTTTATCAATGTTGTGCACAACTCAGTCATAATCTGGAGAAAACTGTGTTATGGCACTTCAATATTAATTGGTACTCAAAGTGCAAAATGGGGTTAAGGAAAAGAGTTTTCATTTATTGTTGACAAAGGTAGTGCCTTGATATACTAGAACAAGCTATAAAATGGGTTCTAAGACTTTACTTAATGTTGCACTCCTCCTAAATTAACCTGCAAGGTGTGAAATAGGGTTGTCACTTCAGGGCAAACAGAATTGTCAGGGGTTACCTGAAGGAAATGGCAGGGTTTCTGGTTGGGAAGGGAGGAGGAGGGTAGGCTAGTCAGAAGGAGGGGGGGAAAGGGGAGGGGAGGGGCCGGATGAGATCACTAACTGGGGAACGCTCTGAGGTGCTTGGGGTCCTAATGGGCTATAAAAGTGGATGCAGTAGAAGGGATCCCACTTTTTCTGCTAGGATTGACTTGAAGATCTTAGCACATTGATTGGCAGCACAGGTTTATTGAGTCAAACAAGATAAGGTTAGATAGGCTTGTTAAGGATGGATGGCCTGTATTAGCAGGCTGAAGTAGCTGAGCAGGAACAATGAGCACTGCAGGCATCTTATTAATTATTGGCTAGGGAATTGTTGGCGGGTTTCAGTATTACTGGTTGTGGAAAATGCTTTCAGTGGAATTTTACATGCTTCTGGTAGTTTCAAAAAATGTGCTTACGGTGAAATGTACTGTTTTACTATCTTTGTGGGATATTTTGGTTCTTTACTGCACTGGCAGGCAACTGGAATGTGAATGAGGGCACTGGTTCTGTTTGCAGGTAGCTGCAATAGTGAGTATGCCTCTTGAACTCAAGAGTTTTTAGTACTCCCTCATGGGATTGGGTCAGGGAGCATGAGGTACGATGGAGGCTGTAGGATGGTGAGAGCTTTTGGTATGAGTGGGAGAAGAAGTAGAGGTAAAAGCACAGGGACAAGAAGCTGGTGGGGACAGGTGAAAGACCATTTGATGGTAGGGAAGTGAGAAGTCACAAAGGAGTGTAGCCTCATATGGCTGAGCAGTGTCGGACTCACCACATAGGTGGGTGGGGGGGCATCTTTTGTTTTAAGAACCGGGCTCATGGTTAGTGGGTAGCTGACCCACAGAATGCAGCAGCAAAAAGAGAGAAAGGAAAGAGTTTAGTTTAAGGTTTTATGTTAAGAAGGGCAGTGGATGAGCAACAAGAGGGCACCAGGTATTGCGGGTGGATGGAATACAGATGCAGCTGCTGGTGGGGAGCATACTAAGAGTTGGGTATAGGGGAGAGTCTTATTTCCAGATACCAGCTTCTACATGGTAATGCAAGTTCCCAACGGTGTTGCGTGCAAGTCTGTAGAGCAAGGGTAAAGGTCCTTAAATCCTGGATGTGGATCTGTACCTAGGAACAAGGAGGGTGAGGGACTGGGCAAGATGTTACCAGAAAGAGGTGGTCCAGGAGGCACAACTGTTGGCTTTGGGAAGGTGAACCTCTTTGGAGTTGCGTATACGTGTGGGATGGCAGCAAAGCTTGTGGCGCAGGGCCACATTGTTCGGTTTTGGATAAAGGGCCAGTAATGTGCCATGAGTGGATAGTTCCAATGCATTTATTTATTTATTTATTTTATTTAGTAGAAATCAGAATTGCAAACTTTTGAATCAGCGACTCATTTACAAAGGCTCCTTGTCAGGAAACAGATAGTATATACAAATACAGACATAGTTACATAGAGTACAGATCGATGTAGGGAACACTTTACATGTATATACATAAATACAAGGGTTAAAATTCATACGAGAGCAAAAACTCTATACAGGAAAACACTTTACACATATGTACATAAATACCAAGAATACAATTCATAAGAGAGTGAAACTCTATACGGGTTCTATATAGTGATGTAGCTAAACCATCTAGTACCCCAGAGACCAGAAACAGCAAGATCAGGTAGCAAGACCATTTACAGGTTTGGCTAATGGGCTGGAATACGGACATGTGGTGAGAAGGCTTTCTCTGCTTCGGGGAGTTAAAAAAAAAAAAAGAAAGAAAACCCAAAACGGATGATTTAAATTTGGGATGGCCAAGGCAAGGCTGAAGGGTAAAGGGTGGTGCAGATGAACACCCCATGGTGGGCTGCAATGCACAAAATGGCAGCAGCCCACTCCAAGCAAAATGATGGAAGGGCTGTGTGGCGATGACATCATGGGGGGGGGTCCGCAAGGCAGCCAGGGCGAGGAGTAAAGCACTGAATGAAAGAGAAGGCTGATGCTAAAAAAGAAACATTCAAATAAGAGAAATGTATAATAAAACACACCTTGGGACAAGTTTAATGTAGTAAAGGCAAAGAAAATAATCGCTCCTGCAGCAGGCGTACTGGCCCAGGCCATGGGTGGATCCCTCAGGCAAAGGTGGATGAATGGAGGGAGGTATTAGCATTTGCAAAACATATGAGGCAAATACTTACCATGCGGCAGGGCTGTTTGACAACTCAGTTGGGGGAGTAGCTGATGGGGGATAAGGCCAAGGCCAGGTAGCACAAGCAAATGCTGGGGGTGAAAGAGGAACACAATTTAATAAATATATATAATAAAGAAACCAGTATAGGATAAAATAAGACAAAACATAGGGGGCATGACACAAACAAGGAGTGCGGCAGGCGTGCCTCAAGGGCAAGTCAGTCTTC
Source organism: Neoceratodus forsteri (assembly GCA_016271365.2). Lineage (NCBI taxonomy): Eukaryota > Metazoa > Chordata > Ceratodontiformes > Ceratodontidae > Neoceratodus > Neoceratodus forsteri. Next base: position 1,609,796,128 of record CM057449.1, read on the forward strand.
CAGCTGGGGCACAACAAAGGAACCATTGGCAGGGTTGCATGGTAGCTGGTGACACGGGCAGAGCAACAGGATAACCCCCCCAACAAATATACAGATAAAGAGGGAATAAAATAGGAAAGCAATATGGTAGTGACATAGCCCCTTCTGGGGCAAGTGGGTGTGGCAGTATGGCAACAGAGTAACATGTTGGTATTGTTTCATTCTTTAAGTTGACAGAATAGCACCAAGAGAGACACCAGTTCCCACCACTAGCACCCAGCTGAGGGAAGAAGCAGCAGCCCTCATGGGGAAGATGACTGAGCTTGTCGAGGCAGTGCAACAGAGAGAGAAAGAGGCATCTAGGAAATGGAAGGCACCATCTGGTCCCAAAGGGAAGGGTAAAGGAAAACAACAGATGCCATCGGAACTGGAACCAGCCCAAGAGCCAGAGCCCCTCCATGAGACAGGGGAGCTAGATACAGGGAATGGCAAGGGGAAGGTTGGTCTGTCCAATGATGACAGCCTGAAAAATACTTGTAAGGGATTACAAATGACATAAAGGAGTAAGGTATGGAGAAAATGGAGAAAGTACTTAAGAAGCTAAAAGGGGAAAAAGGGAGTGAGACAGGTCCTGGGGCAGGGGCAAAAGGGGGAGGAAGGGTAATGAGGTGATGCCAGGGACAACCCTTGGGGATCACATGCCACAGACTATTAAAGAAATTATCTGAAAAGGAGAATATGCCAATATATTGGTGTTAGTAGATAAGGAAACTGCAAAGAAATATGAGTAAAGGGAAACAGTGGAGAAGTTTGAAATGGCAGTGGCAATGGCACTAGTGGAAAACACATCAGAAGATACTACCTATAATGGGAAAAATATCAACACATGGCATGCTGGTTTCATGGTATTCGGCACCATTTTATTGGAAAAATTACCTGATTTAGCTATACCTTTGTTGGCATACTCAGCCATAATCAAGGATGCATACAAGGTGAAGTTGGGATATGAGTGGTTAAGGTGTGACGAAGCCTTTTATCAAAGGATGGCTTCACATGGCGATTTAAGATGGGATTGTACCCACATGAACCTTTGGTTATGGACCCTATCCAGGCAGGTTGGGAGCAGTGAGAAAGGGAATAGAAAGGGGGAAACAACCAGGTAAGAAAGACCTGTTAGGGATATAACAAGGCTTCCTGTACCTGGGCAAATTGCAAATTTAGACATGTTTGCTCCAAGTGTGCAGGTCAACACCCCATATCACATTGCAGGACAATGGGAGATAGATTGGGCTCTCAGAAATATAGCGAGCAGCCCATTAGGGGAGATATGCAGGGTCATGGGGGCAAAGCATATCAAGGAGGAAGGAGAAGGGGATCTAGTAGGAAAGGGACATATGGAGCAGGATGGGGGGGAACTGGGGTAAGTGAGGGTAAACAGATGGGGATTCCCACTAACCAGGACTCCCATAAAAATGGAAATATTACAAGAATGGACCTGGGGATACCAAAATGAGGATATGAGGAGAATGCTAAGGTAGGGTTTCACATGGGGTTTTGGCTTGAGTTATCAAGGGATAAGGAGAAAAATGTCTGCAACCTGGGATCAGTCAAGGATAGGGAAGAAATAGTGGACAAGAAAATTAAGAACAAACTAGCGGCAGGCAGGGTGGAGGGGTCGTTCAGTGAGCCCATTTTGAAGAGTTCAGGGTATCATCCCTCAGGGTGATACCAAAAAAACAGGTGAGGAGTTCCATTTGATCCACCACTTGTCCTACTCGGAGGTGGCAACAGTGAATGATAGCATCCCAGAGGAGCAGCGTGCAGTATCATATGCAATACTCAACCAGGCAGTAGATTTGATTTGGCAGTAGGGGGGCATGTCTGGCGAAAACCAACACAGAAGCATTTTTATTTTATTACCAGTTAGGCCAGAGGACTGGGACCTTCTGGGTTTTAATTCTGAGGTGGGTACTATTTTGACAAAGCCATTCCTATAGGTTGTTCGGTAGCATGTGCCACTTTTGAGGCCTTTAGTACATGGTTACAGTGGGTGTTTGGGGAGTGGTACAGACATAAGGGTGAAGTCCACTACCTAGATGACTTTCTTCTGGTGCGACAAAGGAAAAAGGGGACTGCAGCAATGCTGATGAATTTTCAGGAAATGTGCAGAGTAATTGGGGTACCATTAGCAGAAGGTTACATGGAAGGGCCGAGCAAGAAACTGGATTTCCTGTGCATTGAAGTGGACACTAAATACAAAATGTTCCGCTTACCAAATTACAAGGTACTCAGGTTGAAGGGGTTACTGAAGCAGATGAAGGCCAAGAGGAGGGTACCGCTAGTGACAGTGCAGCACCTCTTGAGGTATTTAAAGTTTGCATGCAAAGCAAAAGCACTAGGGAGGGCATTCATAAGAAGGCTAGCATGGGCCATTAGTAAGGCAAAGCTACTGCACCATTGGGTAAATATTTCTAAAGTGGTACACCACGATTTGGAGGTCTGGAGTAATTTTTGGAGGGTTACAATGGGATCAAGTTTGGGCAGGATGAGTGACTGTTCAACACTGACCTGGAATTGTACACAGATGCCTCTGGGGCTCTAGGCATTGGTGCCTAGCCACAGACATTGCCAGCTATTTCCAGATATTTCGCAAAATTTCCAAAGAGTTTCTCTCTGCTGCCCCTGCTGTGGAAATGGAGAAAGCATGAGATATTTCTGGAAATATCACAGAAATTTCAGGAAATAGCTGGCAGTGTCTGTGGCTGCTACAGGGAGACTGGATGTCTGAGGCATGGCCAGAGGTGTGGAATCAGAGGGGATTGCTGAAGGACATCACCTTTCTGGAAATATTTGTTATATGGGTATCAATGTTAACTTTGGGAAAAAGGTTGAGGAACCAAAGGATTATCTTCTGGTGCAACAACAAGGCAGTGGTGGAAGTCATCAACAGGCAGAGGGGGTCCACTGAGATGGTGACCCAGGTATTACATCAGCTGGTTTTATTATGGCTTAAACTCAACTTGTCCTTTAATACAAGGCACATTGAAGGGATTCAGAATGAAGTTGCTGACAGCCTCTCCCATCTTCAGTTGGACAGGTTTAGGTCTTTGGTACCACAAGCTACCATCCAGGCAACTCAGGTGCCACTTCAGTTATAGGAAATTGGCTGGAAGGAACCTGACTGCTGTACCGGAGTTCTTGGTCTGCTAATAAGCTAAAAGCATTGAGGGGGGCATGGAACACTTTTTAGGAGTTTCGGTGGTAGGAGGCATTTGAGTTAAGTAGGCCCATATTTGAGGAGCAGATAGTGCAGTACGTGGTCAGGAAATGGGACGTGGGAATGGCACACGCAACCACGGGAGTGCAAGTAGCAGGAATAGGGTTGGGCATGCAGCATTAGGGACTGGGCAGAGCTGAATAAATTTAAGGTTGTATGGCAAATGCTAAAAGTGTGGCAGAGAAACCAAGGTAGGCCAGGGGATGAAAGGAAGCCAGTAGCAGGGCAGTTGCTGGTAAAACTGCTTTGGACACTGGGGCATATATGCACATCCTGGTATGAAACATGTTTATTCAGGACAGTTTTCATGGTTATGGCCTGAAGGAACATTCAGGGCAGGCGAAGTGGCCACAAAGAACAAGAAAGAGGCAGAAGGGAGGATATTATGGGAGGAAGGCTACTGGGGTTCGGAGAGGGTGATAATTTGGTTGTGATGGTCCAAAACAGAACAAGCATGTGTAGGGACTGAGGTCATACTAGATAAACAACCAGGAAAAGGTTGCTGTGCAGTAGGAGCCCTGAAAGAATACAAAGCCATTCGACCAACGAGGGGATAAGTTATTCATACATGGGAACAGGTACCCAGTCACTTGTTACCAGGTGACTGGGGTCCTAAAAAAGGGGATAGCATTCGTGGGTGAGGATCCCAGGCAATTTTTGCCACACTCATTTAGCATAGGCAATGCCTCAGAAAGGGCAGTGCATGAGGGCTCTGAGGAAGAGGTAAAATGGGTGGGCAGGTAGAAATCGAACTGTTACAAGAGAAGTGTCAGGAAACTGATGTACCATTTGTTTGATTTGTATCAACAGGCAAGAAACAGCAGAAACAAGTGATTACAGGGCATTCATTAGTGTTCTGGGTGGAGAGGCACGCATCGGCTATGTGGAGAAGCAGACAACTCCAGAGAGTGGTTGAGGATACACACATTCAATGAAAAGGGGTCTGCGGCATGAAACGGGCACAACTCATGCCAGTTTTAGAAGAACAGAAGCTAAGGTTGCCCAGATTTGTTAATAATGCATGCAGGGCATAATGATCTGGAAGACAGACCCTGGGGAGTACTATTACAGTACATAAAGACAGACTTTGGGATAATTAAGGGATGATGGCCATGAGTCCCCATAGGGTAGTCTGAAGTCATCTTTAGAAAGGTCTAGAGACATGCCAGGGACATCAGATCGGTAGAGAAGGCCGGGAAATGCCTCAATAGGAGAGTGGCCTCAGTGATGGCCAAGTTGGGTGGAATATACATCTCACACAGGGACATCTCCTACGACATCGTGGGATGTTACAGAGGGGATGGGGTGCACTTTTCAAATGTGGGCATGCCCTTTTTTCTCCTACCTATAATCGGGGCATTTAAAGGGTGGGAGGGAAAGTGCGCAAAGGACAGGGGGAAGACTATTATTTGTCACTAGGCTAGAGATGGGTTAGTGGAAGGGAGGGATGAATGGGGGAGAAGGAGGAGGGGCACAGTTGGAGGGTAGGATTTGGGGTAGGGGGAGTGGTAGGGGGAGGTCATCAGGCACAGGCCAGGGTCAAGGGCATCCAGCCATGACTGCAACATGTGGTGGGGGTGGTTGAAAAAAAAGGAAACTGGGGGTCAGATTATTGGCATCTGACCCCCCAAGGACAAAAGTAGAAGAGTTTAGAACCAGAAGGGGGTGTCTGGTCTCACATCCGGGCCTCAAGAAGAATGGTGAAGGAAGAAAGAATGGTAAAAGAAGAAAAGCTGCAGGAAATAAAATGGACTTTAATGTTGTAAAAAGTGTAAATATGAACATACAAAGTGACTTGATTAAGTTTGATGGTATTGTATGAAGATGTCTTAATAAACTAATTACCAAGTTGAACACTGAAAAATGTTGTCTGAAAGTATTCATTCCCATGTGAAAATCCCTCTGACAAATAGGGTTGCCACTTCAGGGCAACCAGAATTGTCAGAGGGTTTCTGGAAGGAAATGGCAGGGGTGCTGGTTGGGAAAGGAGGAAGAGGGTAGGCTAATCAGAAGAAGGGGGAAGGGGAGGGGCCAGATGAGGTCACTAGGTGGGTAAAATGGTGCAGGAAGGAAAGGGTGCAAGTGGGGTTGGGCGAGCCCGGGGGCCCTTAGGGTCCTAATGGGCTATAAATGTGGATGCAGGAGAAGGGATCCCCATTCTTCAACTAGGATCGATTTGAAGCCCACCCATCCAACAAGATGGGCCCTGGCCCGGTTCCCAGGAGCTCCCCGACTAGCACCGCAGGTCTATGCATGGTGTCCATGAATATTTGTAGCCTTCTAAAAAAGTTTGACTTGCTACAATGCCTGGTCACATCAATTAACCCTGATGTCATCGCTCTGGTTGAGACTTGGCTGTCGAAATCCTCCCCTGACTCCCTGGTCTCCCTTCCTGGTTTCACCCTCTTCCGGTCCGACTGTGTTGGGAGACGGGGCGGCGGCTGCGCTATTTATGTCAAGGAATCTCTCCCCATACTAGCCCTGCCTACTCCAATCCTTGACTCCAGGGCCCAGGCGCTTACGCTGAAACTAACCCCTGACCCTTTAAAGGGACCCCTTTATCTGACTACTGCATACGTGCTCCCCAGGGACCAAATGCAGGCCATTGCCTCTCTTATAGAATACCTTTCCTCACTACCTCCTTCCGCTGATCAAATTCTGGTGGGTGACTTAAATGTCAACTGGCTCAGCCCCTCCTCCTACTCTACCAGTGACTCCTTTTCTGCAATAGACCTAACACAACTAGTTACCCAACCTTCCAGGACTAACCCCAAGAGAGGCTCCAGTACCCTGCTTGATGTGGTACTCACCAACCGCCCTAATCGGATCCCCAATGTACAAGTCCTCCCAGATTCTCTCAGCGATCACTCCCCCATTCTATTCCACTGGTCATCCTCAGTCCCCAAACCCATAGCACAGTCCACATGCCAGTGGCGTCTAATACCTGGTGGTCTGACAAAACTTAAGGAACTTCTGTCCCAAATTGACTGGTCTCCTATACAGGCAACTCTGACATTGACACAGCTCTCCTTCTTTACCCGAACTTTTAATAATGTCCTGTGATATCTTTGCCCCAGTGTTGACCCGCTCTAAAAGGCAGAATGCCCCCTGGATAACCCCAGCTTTGATCCACCAACTCAAACATAGGGACAACCTATGGCACCATGCATTGAGACTGGCCGGCCCAGTGACAGGCAGTTATATGCTGCCACCCGAAACAAGTGCACTTGGGCCATCAGAAAGGCCAAGTCTGAGCACTATCGGTCCTCATTCACAGCCTCATGGGGGAACCCTAGAACCTTCTGGGATAACATTAAACAGTTAAATGGGAGTGCACACTCCGTCCACCCACCCAGATCAACATTAATGGCGTGATCTCTCAGACCCAGCCCTCATAGCCAACCACCTCAACACCTCATTCACTGACCTTAGCCCTATCCTCCTACAAACTTTTTGACCCTCCTCCCCAAGCGCACCGTCGTCTTTCTCGCCTTATTTTTCTCCTCCGCCGTGTTTCTGCTCAAGAACTTGTCACACTCTGTCACTGCCCTCAAGAGTAATAGTACGGGGCAGGACACCTGGATCCGTGTATCCTATGGCTGGTCTTAGACACAGCCCTTACCCCGATCACGTGCCTCATCAACCACTCTCTTTGCCTGGGGAAGGTTCCAACTGCCTGGAAAGTCGCCACTGTCACCACTATCTTTAAAGATGGTGATAGGACTGTGGCTGGAAACTATCGGCCAATCTCCATTCTCTCTCCTCTCTCCAAGGCCTTGGAAAAAGTGGTAGCCTCTCAAATCTCTGACTATCTCTCCACCTACAATGTCCTATGTCCTGAGCAGCATGGCTTCCAAGCGGGCTGCAGTACCAACACAGCCCTCCTAGAGTTCTCCAACTTTCTCCACTCCTCCTTAGACACTGGTTCTCTGGCTGGTGTGGTCTTCATTGACCTCCCTAAAGCTTTCAACACTGTCTCCCACCCCCTCCTTCTTGATGCCCTTAGTCTCTCTGGTTTTGCTGCTGGGCCTATCTCCTGGTGCACCAGTTATCTGTCTGACCACTCACAGAGTGTAAAAATTAATGGGACCTACTCAGACATCTGTCCCATCTTTTCTGGGGTTCCCCAGGTCTCCATTCTGGGCCCCTTACTATTCTCCCTTTACCTTAACACCCTTTCACGCTCTTGCTCAGGGAACATTCTATTGTACGCTGATGATGCAGTCATCTTTGCCTCAAGTCGTAACCCTATTGCCCTCCAGAACTAGCTGCAGAAGTCCTTCGCTGAAGCCGAGAGCTGGTTCAAGGAACATAGATTGGTGATAAATCTTGAAAATACAAAAACCATGTTCTTCACTCATCCTCAAAACAAATTCTGCTACTTCAAACTCCTCATTCACTCTGGGTCCTCTTTCCCACTTGAACAAGTTTGCTCCTATAAATATCTAGGGATCCATTTTGACCCCTCCCTCTCCTTCCATGGACACATTGCTGCCCTAGCCACTGCCACTAATATCCGATTGGGCATCTTACATCGGTATAAACACTGCCTCACCCGGAGGCTCTTTGACTCGCAGTCACCTCCTCTATCCTGTCCCTAGTGGACTATGGACTGCCGGTGTATGGTGCTGCTGATCAGACCGCACTCCATAAAATTTGCACTACTCTGAATAAGGCCTGCAGGTTAATTACTGGGGCACCTAGGCTAACACACACCTGTCTACAGTACGCTAAAGAGCTGGTACTTGATCTTGATGAGCGCCCAAATATCTGACCTGTACCCTTACAAAAAAGACCCTCCTTGGGCTATCCCCGCCTGGATTGACCACCACCATCCGCCGCTCTGTCCCACTAGTTCATACTCGGACTTCTGAGAAAACCTCTCTTGTTATCCCTAGAGCTAGGACCTCTCACGGCCAAAGATCCTTCAGCTTTAGGGCCCCTCCTGGTTCAACACACCTCCCCTCAATCTCCGAAGCTCCAACTATATCGTGCTTCAATACGTCCTTATGGAACCACCTTGTTAACACCCGAGGCTGTAATTGCCACTAGTCAAAGCCGTACTCAATACTAATGACAAAGCTTACTACTAAGCTTCTAAAGACAACATAACTCTGATATTGTTTGCATCAATCCTACCTGTACCAGCTTGTTTGTGTCTATGTCTTAAGTTACTGTTATACTGTGTTATACTGTTATACTGTGTATTTTCGTTTGTCTTACTGTGACAAGGTACCTTTGTAAATGAGCCTATGGCTCAAAGGTTTTCCAAACTGCTGTCTAAATAAATAAATAAATAAAATAAAGAAATAGGGCAAAACCCAAGACAGATGGGCAGAATAGATGAAAATAACAGGACCAGGGACAGCCAGAAGGGCAAAGAAAGAGCCACCTGGTGAGGATGGCAGCCAAGTGAAGGATTGGAATTTGGGTTGCCAACACAGGGCAATGGTAAGTAGAAACAGGTGATATGGGGCTGACAAAAGAGGGCAGGGGAAGACACCTGGGTATGGGTTGCTGGGAAGAGGGCAGCAATGTGGTCAGACAGGCCAAAGGGGCTGGAAAGGGGAAACCAGGTGGGGAAGGAAGGGATGAAAGTGGGGAAGGGGAGGGGAACAGTGGAGGGGTAATATTTGGGGTAGGGGCAAAGGGAAGGGGAGATCAACAGGCATTGGCCAGGTTCAGGGGCATCCAGCTGCAGCTGCAACTTGTGGCGGAGGGAGTGTTGAGCAAAAGTAAACTGGGGGTCGGTTTTTGGCATGTGACCCCAAAGAGAAAAATAGAATGAAGTTAAAAACCAGAAGAGGGTGTCGGGTCATGCATCCAGGCAACAAGAAGAATGGAGAAGGAAGAAAGAATAGTAAAAGAAGAAAAGTGGCAAGAAATAAAATGGACTTGAATGTTTTAAAATGTGTAACTATGAATATACGAAGTGACTTGATTAAATTTGGTGGTTTGTATGAATGTGTCTTAATAAATTATTTGCTAATCAAGCACCCAAAAATGTTGTCTGTGAGCATTCATTTCTGAGGGAAAATCCCTCTGACAATGGGCAATTAAACAGTTATTGCCCTCCCATCGCTGGATCTAGTCTCATGATTTTAATAAAGCTAAACTACCCTAAATTAAAGAAAGGATATCACAGAATGATTGGAGCTCTCTTAATGCAATCTCCAAACTAAACTATGCATTGGAGTTCTTCATTCATGAATTTAACAAGGTTTGTTACTACTGTACTTTGCACCTTTTTGAAATTGGGACGGAAATAGAAATGTACTTGTGTGGTTATCCTACAGGCCCTTATGAAAGACAAAGATTCATAATGGACTCTCTTTGGGGAATAAGGGGAACATGCTCCTATGTAAAAGTTTAATGTGCTCAGGAACCTGTGCAAGTCCAAGGTTAGACAAGAAAACCTGAATGTTGTAAAATTCAGCAAAATCAAATTGGTCTAATACTTAACAGTTCTGGCTTAATATAAATTGGCATTTAGGTAAAAAGAATAAAAGAGCACTCCTAGTGGATTGGATTAGAAAGCAATGTTAAATTCTTCTAAAATAGCTGTTTCAATGTGGCTTTTACTAATGTGAATTCATATTCAGGCAGTGGTTTGACCTTGCATGACTATATGACTGTTTCTGAATCTGTTGATGTATATCAGTCACAGTTCTATTTTAAACATATTTCATGGTTAAGATACATAAACTATGTCAAGAGAGTGCTAAATGAGACAAGAATGGGCACAGATTCCATTGACATAATTTTGTTCCCCTTAGTTCTGGATAAAACTCATTTTTTCCAGCCCCCAAGCATTTTATATATTTATTACAGTTAAATTAACTTCCTGATGTTTTGAAAAAGGCCTGTGTTACCCCAATTTATAAACAAGCATTTGTCAATGCCGAATGTTGTCTTGCTGACATTGGCATTGGTACTGCAGGAGTTAGACAGATGCATAAAAGGAATGGCAGTGAAGTACGGAAGTGATGCCAACCTCACACCACCCTGAAGAGACTGACAGGCACTGAGGTGTACCTTTAGGTGTCAGCCATAACGCTCATGTGATTTCACCTCACCCTACCCTGAAGAGTCTGACAAGTATCATGTTCTGCCTTGGGGTCCTCAGGTTTTACGCTCACCCCATTCCATATGGAAATACATTAAGATAGGTGCAGTATAGGAGAATGGGGGTGAACTTTAGGGCCGAAGAGTGCAAGGCACAGTTTGGTGCTTATCAGTGGCTGCAGAGGGGGGTGGAATGGCGTGAGCATTAGAACAGACAATCTAAAGTCACACCCCTGACACCGATTAGTCTCCACAGGGTGGGATGTTATGGTTAGAAACCCTAATGCCCCAGGCATTTGTTGGTATTTGCACTCCAAATTTTCAGCATGGGATTTTTCTCACCCTACCTCATGAAAACATTTGGGACCCCTGCTCATGAACAGTGGCACTATAATTTTGTTAATCTTTCCTGAACGTTGATGTTCCACAGTGATTGCACCATTCTGCACCAGTAGTTCGAAACCACATTTTGGACAGGATGTGAGAAATGACAACTGTACTGTTCCTAAGGAGGTGTGCAAAAATGGCAATGTGGAAAATCTGGAGTGAAAATATTAAACATTCTCCAAGTTATGAGTGTGCATGGAAACTGCGCAATGCATGCTCATAACACAGTCATTCTGTGGAATTTTCTTACCAAATTTTCAACATAGGCATTTTGGGACCTCCACTCATGAACACTGTCACAGTGATTTTCTTAATCTGTCCTGAACAATTATTTCCTGCAGTTTCTCATTGTGTACCACATGTGCAAAACCACATTTTGCACAGCATGTGAAAAATAACAACTGTACTCTTCTTAAGGAGGTGTGCAAAAATGGCAATGTTGAAAATCTGGAGTGAAAATATTAACAATTCTCGAACTTACAAGTGTGCGTGAAAACTGCTCAATGCACACTCATAAAATAGGCATTTTGTGGAATTTTGTCACCAAATATTCAACATATACATTTTGGGACCTCCACTCATGGACAGTGTTACTGTGATTTTCTTAATCTGTCCAGAACATTGATTTCATAAACCGACCGTGCCATTGTGCACCACATCTGCGAAAACACATTTTGGGTGAGATGTGGAAAATGACAGCTATAATGTTCATAAGGAAGTATGGTAAAATGGCAATGTTGAAAATCCGGAGTGAAAATATTAAAAATACTCGCAGTTACGAGTGTGCGTATGAACTGCACAACACGTGTTTATAACGCAGTCATTTTTAGGAATTTTTTCACCAGATTTGCAACATAGGGTTTTAGGAGCCCACCTCATGAACTGTGACACTGTGATTTCATTACTCAGTCCCAAAAGGTGATTCTGTAGAGTGACCATGAAATCACCTTTCAGGACCGAATAACAAAATGACAGTGACTGAGTTCATGAGGCTGGGTCCCAAGAATCCCATGCTGAAAATCTGGTGACAAAATTTCCAGAAATGGCCAAGATATCCACCAAAGTTAAAAAAAACCCTATTTATGCCATTACACAGCTTACCAGCATTTCTTCAGTTCGCGGTCGGCTTTGAAGGGTGATGACGTGTTCCTGGTCCACCGGAGATCATCGTTCCGGCCTCCGTGGGTAAGTATGGGGTGAGGGGGTGGGGAGATGTGAGCGCAGAGGGTGAGTGCTGTTTGGGGGCACAAGAGACCATGGGGGTCTGTTTTCTGTTTTCCAGGGAAAACAAAACAGCAACATGGGATGCTTTGGGCACACCAGGGTGGGCTCACAGCATGCCGGCATACCTGGGTGTTTCTTTGGGGGCTGGAGCCTATGGGGATTGGGCACCCATTGGCCATACAATGTCCTGGGGAATGATCACACTGGGGTGGGCTCCAGCATGTCACTTGGCTTTTGTTTGGGGGAGCTGGAGCCAATGGGGACTGGGCACCCCCATAGGCTGCATGGTGTGCTTTTTGGGGGGCAGCATGAGCCAAGAGGGATTGGGCACCCCCTCAGCACACAACAAATTTTTTGGGGGACATTATGCCGATGGGGATTGGGCTAACTTGTCAGCAAATGAACTGGCAAGGGCAAATGCTGACAGGGGGATTGGGCACCCCCTATGTCTTTTGTTATGGGAATTGCCAGAGGCGGATGGCTCCGCCATGTTTATTGAAATGTTACACCAGGGAAGGCATACCCTGCAGTGAGGGGACACTCCCTCACTGCAGCAGCTAAATCCTTTCAAGGTGGTGGCACGCTTTGGCACTGCTGTCATAGACAGCGTGCAATCTAATCCGTACCACAGAACCCAGCCCGAAAAAGCAGTGGTGCCACTGGCCACTACAGGACCTCACCTCCAAACCCTGCTATTCCAAGTTGCCGCAATACGTTTCTTTCGCATGAGCAAGACAACATAAAAATGGGGGTACTGCAAAGTTAACTAGCTATAGGTCAATATCCATCCTTTCTCTACTCTCCAAGACCCTGGAGAGAATAATGAGTGATCAATTTATTACATACTTGGACAATTACAATATTGAATAAAGACAACATGGATCATGTAAGTTCCATAGTATTATCTCTGATCTTGCTAAGTCCACTGAATATATCCATGTGGCTTTTATCAGACGATGCATGGTCAGTGCCACCTTTATCAATTTAATGAAGGGATTCAACATAGCTGATGAAGAATCACTACTGTAAAAACACGTACATTTGGGTTCATCTTTTGAAACAGTTAATCGGTTTAAAGATTAGCTATCAAACCAGCCACAGCATGTAAGGGTAGCTGTATCTCTGTAAGAGTCTAGGCTTGTATTAGTCAGGGTGCTGAGGGTTCTAGATTTGGCCCCTTAGTGTTTAGTTCATAAATAAATTCCTTGTCCAAGGTCTGACAATTATGTTATATGCTGATGATGCTATTATCTTTGTAAGACTGTCTACTCTTGGCTCCATAACTAAATAGCTACAAACAGATTTTAGGTACATGAAAGAATGTTTTTTTTTTTAAATTAAGATTGTTGTTTATAGTAAAAAAATGAAGGCAATGCTTTTTAGTCACAGAAAAAGATTAAAATACAGTATATGCTTACTCTGGGCATACTGTACACAGTAACCAAGGGATAACATTGAAACAGTTTGATGTTTTTAACTAATTAAGCATAATTTTAGAAAATGTTTGTCTTATGTTTAAAATATTGACTATTTGGTAAAGGATAATAATTGTTGGCAGGGGGTTTACTGAAACAAATACAATTTTGTGTGGAAGCAAAGCATCTGATAGTTTCTAGTTCTTTCTTTCCTTCCTTGATTATGGACTGGTTATATATTTGGCTGCAAGTTGCAATGCTTTTGAGAAGGTAAAACTGCGTTTAAGAAAGTGTGTAGATTTTAATTGTATTTAACGAAAACAAATCACGAAGAGTTGACTTTTATCTACTTACAAATTGGATACTATAAAACTGAGGCCTAAGTACTATATTTGTTTGTTAAGTAAAAGGGCTCTTCTGGGCCTTGCTCCAGTAAATACTACAAAAAGTGTTTTTGGACAATTTCAAACCAGTATAATATCTAAAGTATGACGTGTCAAAATTTTTTAAAACGTTTTAGCAGAACGTTCCTGGATTTAATATATTTTTGCACTAGGTCTGTAGACTTTATGAACAGTTTGCCTTTGGACCTCCTTTATTCTACTTCAGACTTGGAGATTAATAAAATGGGTTGCTCTATTAAAGGGCAGCCTAGGTTGTCATTGGCCCCGTGGGATTAGCAGGAGGCTAGACAAGGAAGAGGGGGGAAGGGAGGGATAGGAAAAGGCAAGCCAAAATACCTAGGGGGGGAGGAAAGAGGGTGGGGAGGGGTGGGAACAGGGGTTGATGAGGTCACAGGCGATAATGTCACCTGGAAGGAGGAGGGACTAGATGCCATCAAGCCCATTGGGCAGTGATGAGGCATGGGAGGGGTCCAAGTTGGGGTAGAAAAGGGTCTGCAGGGAAAGGGATCTCCCTCTTTCCTGCAGCTGTTCGATGATATCAGATCTCTTAAGCTGCATAAGATTGCTGCTTTTGGGTAGATTTCTAGGCTGAGGAAAGGTGTGGTAGGCCCAGGCCTTTCCACCAGATTTTGGTTCTGGAACTTTTAGTTTTTTGTAGATGCTCAGTGGTTTTCTTGTGGTAAATAGGCTTGTAACTTTCAATGCTGTTTTTTCACAGCATGATATGTTTTGAATCCTTGAGTTGTCACACTGTTTGGGCCCAGATGCTGAGTGGGCCTGATGTTTTTATTTTGTGCATTGTGGTAAGGTTATTTCCTAGGCTTGTATAGGGGAACCAGATCAATCAGTGCTGCAGGACGTAGACAGTTTGTTCAGGTACTCTGCATGAGGTTGTTCATGTCAGAACATCTTGGCATTGGCATGAGATGGGTGTGTACAGCCCTGGGCACCTAGGCCATGTGGAGCCACCATGGGCCAGGATGCCCTCACCTCCCAGTATAGGCATGCAGTTGTTAACATTAGGTGCATTTCTCCCCCGCTCATCAGTAAGGAGTGCAGCGTCAGGCAGCTTCGCAGCTGCAATGGAGCATTTGGTTAGGAAGTAGGAGCTGGTATAGGAATGCTGGGGCTGTCAGGCAGATAACAGTGGTGTGGGCCCCCCAACCCGTTCCCGGCTGGTCATTTAAGGTAAGCTGAGCTGGGGCTCACATCATCCTTGTGGTGCGCACAGCAGGGCGTAGATCACTGGTAGGCTGATTTTTCCCATTTGCCTTCCATTTCAGGCTGGGTCTGATTTGACCGATGGTGGGGGCCCAGTCACATGCAGGCACAGGTTGGTCAGCTGCCAGCAGCGTGGGACATCAGGAATGGGCAGAATGGTGGGGCTCCATATGGCTAGCTTTGGGGGATTTGATCTCAAGAACTACACACTGGGTGGCCCGTGCTCGGGCCCATTGTTCCAGCATTGGGATTTGAAGAGGCCAGGCAGGGGGCACATGCATTTGTGAGAGTGTGGGTAGTTTTGGAGCCTTTGACAAAGGGATAACTCCATTTTGCCAGCATCACCTGAAAAAAAAAAGAGAGAGAATCAAATAAAGCTGACACCAGCATCTAGGTGAGAGGGGCAGGAGCTTAATAGACACTGAGCTGCCAGGGGGGGCCAGTTTAGGGGTGTGCGCACACTGCAGCATTCAGGGAGGGATTCCTGCAGAGAGCTGGCTCCAAGCGGTCGGGTGAAGTGGGGCTAGGGGAGCACACAGGCAGGGGGAAGGTTCCTTTCCTTCTCAAAAGGTTGAATAGAAACATAGAATTTGATGGCAGATAAGGACCGCTTGGCCCACCTTGTCTGCCCATTTTCCTACCTAACAGATAAGCTGCCGATCCTAATTAACCAACAGCTTACTTCCTCCTACCCCTCACTAAAAGAATAAGGGGCATGATAGGGACTGGGTCAGGCAGAGGCTTGATTGGTAGTTTGCAGGCTGGATTTCCTTTGTAAGGCAGCACTTGCACAGTGGCGGACACAGGCTCGGCGAGGCTTGCAAACTTGGGTCGCTGGGTGGCGGGGGATTTCTGAGGCCAGCTGGTCACAGGCAGTAAGGCAGCCACCATTTTGGGGATATGGGCTGGGGTAGCCAGCAGGGCCCCACCAATTTGGTATGGCTCAGCAAGCCACGTGGCAGCCGCCATTTTTGTGTGTGGGCAGATACCTCCTCCTCTTTTAAAATGGGCAACAGAGGCAGTGTACATATGAGCAGTTCCAGCACTGGTGTAAGGCTGGGTTATTCGTAGCCCCACAGGAACCTCCAATAGAGGAAGGGGCAACAGGGGAGCACGGTACAGGGAAAGCACCCCCGGCACAGTTTTTTCTTGCCCAAAAAGTGGAGAAAGAATCCGAAGACACATATAAATAGGTGTCGCGCTAAGCCAGTTGCACTTCACAGCTGGAAAGGGCACTGGCTGGTGGAGGGGGGGGCACTTGTTGGGGTCCAGCAGGGTATTTGCCATGGAAGCCGAGCCGGGGGCTTCAAGAGGGGTTGGGGGCAGTGGGCATTCAGCGACACACTTAAGTGATGGCAGTGGTTACAAGCCACCAGGAGCAGGACAAAAGGAAAGGGAGGCAGCAGAGCCTTGGAATCCAATTGGCTTGGGGGGGTAAAAATAAATAAAAATAAATAAATAAATAAAAAGGGATGGGGAGGAGGGGCCAGCAGGGGGCCAGGAGCAGTGGTGAACAGCCCCCACTTCAGTGGCAGAACTGGGGGGATTGGAGATTTTTGGGGCACCTTACAAAATGGGGGGTAGCAGGGAGATATGCATCAGGGCATATGGGGACACAGGCTGGCAATATCTTTGCAGTTTCAAGGTGAGGCAGGTTTTTAAACAAAAAAAAAGTAGAGTGATAAGAGTTGGGAGGAGGCAGACAAAAGGCCGGGCAAGGGTTTGAAGGTGGAGAATTAGGTACAGGATAGGTGAGCAGGGTGCAGGTGCGGGTGAGGGGCCCAGTATGGGTGGCTACCGGTGGCAGCCTGGGATGACATTGGGAGACCACTTTCCCAGGCATCATTAGAAACAATTGGTAAGGGGGAAGATATGGTATATTTGCATTGACAGACAAGGATACTGTGAAGAAATATGAACAGTAGGAGGTGGTGGGCAACGCAGAGAGGGTGGCAGCACCTGCTATTGTGGGTAAGACTGTGAGGAGGCTAGATCCAAAGGCAGGACCTTCAGGGCATGGACCGAGGGTTCACGAACTTTAGCAACATTAATGGTAGAAGGAACTGTAATTGGCAATACCTTTGCTGATCTATTCAGCTATTATCCGGGATGCCACTGGATTAAGTGTGGGTTTGGAGGTTTAATATGTGATGAGAAGTTAGTTGAGTAGGGCATAGCTTAGGCCTGTTCTGGGTGATGGGGGTCCACCCCATCACCTGCTGAGGGCCGCAGGTGGATAAGAATGGTTTCCAAGCACAAAGGTCAAGATTTCAGGTAGGGCAGGGGGGAGCAGGACTGGATTCAGTTGACAAAGAAACAATTATAGGTGGCAAGTGGAAGGGTAGAATTTGGCAGGAGACTATTACCCTCAGGGGAATAGGGGTCCTTTGGGAGCCTCCCAAAACAAAAAAAGGCTAGTCAAACTCAAGGAACTTCTCAAAGGCAGGAATGAGAAGTGGGAGGTTTCAGCTGAAGGAGTCTAGCAGGTTCTCAGGCACATGAATTTTTGCCAGTAAAGTGGGGGTCACCAGGCAGGATTTTCATGAGGCACCTGGTAAGGGCACCACAAAGACCAAGCTACCTCACCACTGTGTCGATATCAGTAATGGGGTACAGGATGACCATTATCCAGGAAGGGATTCCTGGAAGGTTATTGCAGGGTCACTCTGTGGTGGAGACCAGTGGGAGTATAACAGTGACCTGGAGCTGTATACAGATGAAGCCGGGGGGATACAGCATTGGCGCCACTTTCTTGGTGAATGGGTATCAGAGTAAGGGCCGGATCAATGGGTGGACCTGTGTTTGACTAGGGACATTACTTTGCTGGTGGCACTCCCCATAGAGGTGGCCAGGGGGTTGGGGGGTGGACACCTAAGGAAAAGAAAGGGTTTATTCAGGGGGAGAATATGGCAGTGAGATCGGGCATCAACAGGCAGTTGGGGTTCATGGAGGCAGTATTGCTGGAAGCCTGGAGTTTGGTCTGGGAAGGGCTGAGGATGAACATGTCATTCTGGGCCAAGGTGGTTTGCATGGGCAAGAACAAAATAGCTGGTAGCCTTTCCATGTTCACAGTGGACAAGCTCCAGTCAAGTGCCCCAGTGGCAGTGGCCCAGAGAACGCAGAGGCCATTCAGCCTCTGGGAGAGTGGATGAACCAAGCCCAGCTCCTTTTGTTCAGAATGCCTGGGCTCGTAGGTTACCAGGATTTCTGGGAGAGAGCGGGGTTTGAGGTAAGGGGCACAGTTTTCCGAGTTGCAGATCATCAAGTACATTGGTGGACAGTCAGGGACCCAGGATGGCAGGTTCCCACCATTAGGGTTGTACCTATCAGGTATTGGCATGGTCATGCCAACTACTAGGGTGAGATACCTCCACGAGGGCCCCTACAGGTTGCCTGATGCAGCTAGGGTGGGGATAGGTCCCAGGGAGAGCAGGTGGACAGTTGTAGGCAATTGGCAGGGGCATGCCAGCCCTGCTTATGAGCAGCCTACACCATGGGTGTTCCTTGGCACATGAGGCCAGGTTGTCCATAGCCATATTTCATGGCATGTGGGTAGGGGTATTTTGATTTTAATGAGGTAGTGGCCAAAGGAAAATGGGACACTGACACAGGCTGGCAGCTGCAGGAGGTTGCTGAGTCAGAGGAGGCAGCCTATGTGGCTCAGGAGGCCACAAAATGAACCAGGTGGGGAAGGGTGTTTAGGGTGGAACTGAAACAGTCCCATTTCCTGTCTCCAGGGTGACCCACAGTGCTTCCGCTCCCTCCTGCATTCCCTGAACTTCATTTGCTTTAATTTCCTCCTTGACATAGATAGCCACCCCATCACCCTTTTTTCCCCACCCAGTCTTTTCTAAATAGAGTGTAACCTAATGTAGCTATATCTCATTCATTGTTCCCCGTGTACCTTGTCTCCATAACAGCAACAATGTCCAGGCTTGCTTCTGCCATCAAGGCCACAAGGTATGGGAATTATTTCCCTGGCTACAGGCATTCGTGCATATGGCCTTCCAAGTTTTGCAACCTCCCCTTCTAGTAGCTCCCCTCCTGTACCTCTTCCCTCTCTTCATCTCCTGTTTTTACTCTCTTTCTTCCTTATTTCTGCCATTCTACCTATCTCAGTTTTAGGTTTTAGTGTCAATTTCCCAACCCTGGGGTCCTCCCTATTGACTGCTTCATCTTGTGGGGAAGGGGCAATCAGCGTCTTCCTGCTTACTGTCACTTCCCCCCTTGGCTAGTTTAAATGCTTGCCAATGAAGAATTTAAACCACTCACTAAGGATCTTGATCCCCCCCCGATAGATGCAGTCCATCCCACTTCTATAGGCCTGCATCCCTCCAGGTGGGACCCCAGTCCCCAATGAAGCCGAAACCCTCTGCATTGCACCAATCCTTCAACCATGCATTAAATCTTGTGGAGGGAGTGCTCTGCCTTCCCCCTTGTCATAAACCAGTAGCACCTCTGAAAAGGTTCCAGTGTGTGCCACTTTTCTAAGACCCCTCCCAGCTCCCTGAAGTTCTCCTGCACTACCCTAACTTCGTCACCAGCCAGATCTTTTGTCCCCAGGTGGACAATGATGTGTAGTTCTCCCACCCATCCAACTGCCCCAGTGATCCTGTGGATGTGCTTTCCATCCCTCCAAGCCATGGCACCTGGTAGGCACCTAACCTCCCTCTTTCCCACTCCACCCACCCCAAGTCTGCCCCTCTAACAATAGAATACCCCACCAGGAGTTGCTTCATCCTCCGCTGGGGTCCTCTGCCTCCCCCCCCGGGTGTCCACCATGGAAGACACCCACATCCTTCTTGCTCTCCACTGTGGGTGCCTCCATGGAACAGTCCCACCCTTCCAGTGCAGCATTTGAGTTTTGGAGTTTAACCGTAGGAGGAAAGTGCCTCTGCCCCACCACCCTCAGCCTTCCTGAGCCCACTGTAGTCCAACCACTCCTCCTCCCAGGCAACCTTTGAAGCAGTGGGAGTGGACTCGGTGGCCCCTGGAAGAAGGATGACATTCCCCGAACCCTGGACAACTCTGCATGGAGACAAGCAACTTCCTCACTCGGCCCACAGATGTGCCTGCAGATGGGACAGCACTGCATCCTTCAGAACATCTCTTGGAAGACTGCGCCTCACAGCCACTGCACTGCACCACTCCCATCAAATCTTATTTCTGGTCCTTCTCCTGTTGCTTTGTATGTTTACTCTCTCCTCCCTCTGTTTATTTATTGATTTGTTTATGTATTTATTTTTCTGCCTACTTTCCTACTGCCTTTGTGTCCTTACAGCTCCCACCCTTCCTGTTCTGGGACACGAACTTCCTGTATTCTTCGGTAGTCTCCTTCCTCCTTGCTCTGAGTCAAACTTCCAGCAGCTGGGGGGAGGGAGAGTTACTCCTTTCCTTCAAGGATGGCGAATCTTATGTGTCTCGGTGAGCCTTCCTTTCCTGCTCCCAAACAGGAAGTTCCTGTTGTCAGTCAAATCCAGTGCCTATAAAAGAGGAACTGGCTAAGGGGGGTGGAGGGGAGGAGGGCAATAATGATGTGTAACAGGCTCTCTTACTTATTTATTTATTAGCATTTGATGACTGGGTAAGTGCACTAGGCAAGAAACCTGCCTATTTTCTGGCATGACCTGGGAGAGTACAGTTACAGTAAATGCAGTAAAGACAACAATAACAACAATGAGGTACAAAAGCTGAGATAACAGTCAGAGCTAACTATTCAAACTGTATAAACAACAGCATAAGATTACAAGCAAGTAATACAGCAGGTTAGAGCATCAAAACAAATTGTCGTAGAACTTAATTCATTACACAAGTCAGTAGTCCCACATCACATTAACAGGAGACAAACAGGCACATGTACGCAGCAGTAAAACAGAAATGGGCAAGGGAGCAGATGGAGGCAACCAGAAGGCCCCACAGAACATTAAGTGCAGTCACAGTAGCCAGGGACATTAAGGTGGGAAAAAAGAGCATGTTTAAGAAGTGTTCTAGCACTAAAGGTCTAGCTACTCAGCTGCCTCCTTCCTCTGATAGCAAGATTGCTCTCTGTCTAACTGCGGTTACCTGTTTTTCTTCTGCCTAAGCCACACTCCTCAATAAACAGCTCTCCTCCTGACTTAGCAAACTACTACTCACATATTGTGGTAGCTGCCCTAGGAGATGGTCATTCTAGTCAGGTTTTAAGAAATATATGCCACTCATATCTTTGTTTTATCCCTTGTAATTTTGTGCAGAGATGGGCAGCCTGATTCATTCACAGTGCCATGGTGATCCTGACACACACCCATGCTCAAGCATGTATTGACATGTAACCAGGGAGAGTGCAGGGGCGCACTCCATTGAAATGAATGGGGTTCGATTTCTCTAACACATTTCAGCTCAAGAATGGTAACCTAGAGATTAATGAAGGGCACACTTGATTAACAAGGGCCATGTTAGTCCAGCAGTGCCCGTCATTAATCTCTAAGTTGCCATTCTTGAGCTGAAAAATGTATGAGAAATCGAACCCCATTCATTTCAATGGGGCATGTCAGGAACACCAGGGCGCTCTGAATGAATCAGGCTACCCACCTCTGAACAAAAGTTACGAGGGATATAACAAAGATATGGGCTGCAGATGTTTCTTAAAACCTGGCTAGAATGACTGTCGCCGGGGCCAGCTACCACATTATGTGAGTAGTAGCTGCTATCCAGTAAGTGGGAAAATCACTTTAAGCTGGGTAATTTTACATAATGAAAACAGCCACTGCCAATAGTTTTAACTAAAAGGTAGCTTTCAATGTGACATCAACATTAACAGCTTAAAAGCACATCAGTGTACGTAGAGTGCAGCAGCAGAGATGACAGTCAGACAAAGAGTAAAAGCAAGATGCATTAAGATGCATATTGGGGAGTGTTCTCTAATTTTATTTGAAATATTAGTGTTTAATAAAATCCCTTAAAGCTAGAGCAGTACAAGTATTTGCTTAGAGTCCATCTAGACCCCTGACTGCAGACCTGGTAAACCCACGGTGGAGTTTATCTCCCTTATTTTAGACAAACTTGGCAGCATTTAAGTTGACATGTCTGGTGTCTTTAAATACAGCTGAAGTAAACTGATTTGGTCACATTTCCTTGTACCATAAGGAGCAGGAGGACAGAAGAGACTAGCAGCACTGAGAATTGCACCTGGGTCTTGTAAATTCACAGAGATTTTCCTGGCAAAATTAAGTTGTGTAGTTTGTAAGTACAGACTAGCAGTACTGAAAAGAAATGGTTTGCATTTAAGACTATAACTTAGAGTGTGAACTCATAGAATTTATCATGTATATTAATGAAAACTAGGTGTGTGTTATACCCATGTATCTTGATTTTTGATACATGTCAAATGGATGTTGATTTAATCAGATTATGAAAGGATTCATAAACAATATGAGATGCAGGGCATCATATCCCAAGGAGTACTGCTTGTTGGATACTGGGGCTACAGTGAGCTGTTTGGGCTGAGAACAGAGTGATAAGAGAGTAGCCATTGTTTGATAAGGTGACCAACTGAAGCACAGTTTAACACAGAAGCACAGAGTCATTGTTTGTTTCCCCAGAGGCATCTGTTTGCCTTCTTAATAGCAGGCTATGGCCCTTGTTAGGGCATTTTACTTTGAAAATGTAAAGGGTGTTTGTGCACGGGACACTCCCCCAACCCCACATCTAGTCCAAACACTTCAAAGGACACCATTTCTGCAAGCTAGATGAATGGTGAAGGTCGACATAACCCAAGGTGTACTGCTTGTAGGATACTGGGGTTACAGTGAACTGTTTGGGCAGAGAGTAGGGTGATCTGAGAATAGCCATTGTTTGATAAGGTGACCTACTGAGGCACAGCTTAAGGCAGAAGGGGAAACCCATTGTTTGTTTCCTTCAGGGCACCTGTTTGAATTTTTACATGTATAGGTGAACATGTTCGTGCCTTAGCCAGAGGTGATGATTCTTATGCCATTGTTAAGCATGTTAAAGAGAATCCATGTGGTAATCACACAATTAATTTCACAGGAATCGAAATGGTTACATTGGGCCTGAAGGGAGGTGGCATCAAACAGAAAATGGGAAGGAGAAAGAGTTTTTGGAAACATGAGCTGGGAGCGAGGAGTAATGATGGAATAAATGAAAATATTGACCTTGCATTATTCCTGAAAAAATTTAGGAAGAACTAAAATTGTACAGTCGAAGTTCATTTTAGGTCAGAGATTTTCCAAATACAGTTCCAGATTAAGTGTGCAATTAGGTGTATGCCAGTTTGAAGGCTTTTGATAAAAAATGTAAAAATCATAGAAACATAGAAACATAGAAGTTGTCGGCAGATAAGGAACGCAAGGCCCATCGAGTCTGCCCATTTCTTTTTCTACCTTATGAATGTGCCATATGCCTTTGGTCTGTCAATGGCCTATCTATTCATATTCATCTGCATTGCTCCCTTATGCCTATCCCATGCCTGTTTGAAGCCCTGCACTGTATTCATATCTACCACTTCCTGAGGTAGGCCATTCCATGCATCCACCACCCTTTCTGTGAAAAAGAACTTCCTCACATTACCCATTAATCGGCCTCCCTCTAATCTCATGCTTTGTCCTCTTGTCCTTCTATTTTTCATATATTGAAACATGTTAGACTCTTTCACCTTGTTAATGCCCTTAAGGTGTTTGAATGATTCGTTCATATCACCTCTCTCCCTCCTTTGCTCTAGGGTATACATATTGAGTTCAGTGAATCTGTCCTCATGTTTTCTGATGCAGACCCTGCACCATTTTGGTTACCCTTCTCTGGACTGCCTCGATTTGGTTAATGTCCTTGTGAAGGTGTGGCCTCCAGTACTGCACGCAGTACTCCAGAAGGGGCCTAACCAGTGTCTTGTAAAGAGGGATTATTACCTCCCTCTTCCGACTTGTGATACCCCTACTAATATAACCCCAACATCCCCCTAGCCTTACCTACTGCTTTAGAGGTCTGCTTGGATGATTTCAATTCATCGGTGATGATGGCGCAGAAGTCTCTTTCTTCCCTTGTGACTGCTAGCAACTCCCCTTCCAGCCTATAGGTGGCTTCAAGGTTTTTCTTCCCTATGAGCATGATCTTGCACTTCTTTGCATTAAATCCCAGTTGCCACTCTTCAGACCATTTTGCTAGTTTATCCAGTTCTCTTCTCATTCTGCCCACACCATCTGGATCATCTACTTTGTTGCAGTTCTTGGTGTCATCTGCAAACAGACAAACCTTACCCTCCAGTCCATCTGCAATGTCACTGATGAAGATATTGAAGAGGACTGGCCCCAGGACTGATCCCTGAGGTACCCCACTTGTGACTTGCATCTCATCTGACTGTATACCATTTACCACCACTCTCTGTTTTCTGCCCATCAACCAGTTTGCCACCCAGTTGACCAACTTCTGACCCACCCCGAGCCTACCCAGCTTATTAATCAATCTTCTATGTGGAACAGTATCGAAAGCTTTGCTGAAGTCAAGGTAGACAACATCAACTGCTCCTCCTTGGTCCACCACTGTGGTTACCCAGTCAAAGAAATCTATGAGATTAGTTTGACAGGACCTTCCTTTTGTAAACCCATGCTGTCTTAGATCCTGTGCTCCTATGGATTCCAGGTGTTGCATTATCCTTTCCTTAAGGATTGTCTCCATAATCTTGCCCACCACTGAGGTAAGACTGACTGGTCTGTAGTTCCCTGCCTCCTCCCTGCTACCACTCTTGTGGAGTGGGATCACATGAGTCCTTCTCCAGTCTTCTGGGACCTCTCCTGTGCTCAGAGACTCACTAAACAGTTATGATAATGGCTCTGTTAGTTCCACCCTTAGCTCCTTTAGTACCCTGGGATGTATACCATCAGGTCCCATTGCCTTGTCCACCCTGAGCTTATCGAGCTCTTGTAGGTCCCTTTCTTTTATGACTGGACTAAGGCACACCTCCCTCCCCCCCTGTGTCCATGGTGCATAGATGTGGGCCCTGCCCTACCTTCTTTTCAGTAAATACTGAGCAGAAGTATCTATTTAGGATAGATGCTTTTACATGGTCCTCCTCCTCACATGCCCCCTTATCCACTTTGATCTTGGTAATATCGCCTCTGGACTTTCTCCTTTCACTAATGTATCTATAGAAAGTCTTGTCACCTTCTTTTACTATTCGTGCTGGTGTTTCCTCAGTTTGGGCCTTTGCCTGTCTTACTGCCTTCCCTGCTTTCCTTAGGGAAGTTTGGTATGCCTCCCTATCTTCATCCTGCTGCGTTCCCTTATATTTCCTGAAGGCCAGCCTTTTGGCTCTGACCTTTTCTGCTACTATGTTTGAGAACCACAGTGATTTCCTTCTTCTTTTGCACTTCCTTTTCTCACCAACACAAATCAAAATATTTAAAGCATTAATCATGCACTTTAAGATATAGGAATACTTATGGCTACTGGCTACATCATGCACACTTAGATTTCAAGCATCGTCCCCTGAATCCCCCCCAGGAATTATGGCCACCGCACCATTTTAACTTGTTGGTTGCTCATTGGCAAATTTATTCATGGCACAAAAGACTATATTTACAAACCATATACTTTGAATTCACAATGCAGTTTATATTAAATATCTTTCCAAATTTTTCTGGCTCCAGCCTCTGTCCTTCTTCTGGTAATTTCTTGCATCTTGCTTTCAGGGCCCAGACACTGTGAATCTGGCCCCCTCCTCCACACCAGAACCAGTCCGGTCCACTTCCCAGGACTTTCACCCTCCAAACCTGGACACTTCTGAATCAGATGCCTGGACCTATCCCCCTCCCCACTTCTCCACCATGTCTGGGTTCTTTGTCCCCAACCCATGTATCCTACTCTCCCCCCTTTCTTCACCCCCACTCCCCCTTTTCCTATCTTCCCTCCCATGGACATACATGCCCCTCCCTGCCAGGAGACTCTGTCCTAGCCCCATGGTCCAATGCTGCCTCCCCGCAGTGACAGACACACCTGGCCCTATGCCCAGGGCCCCTAGGGCACTCGACCTGCCCTCCAATTCCTTCCTTTGTGCCATACCTGCCCCCCAGCGCCTTCCTTAATAAGGGTGGGAGGGTGGAAAAATTCCTGGCAAAAGAGGTTGTTATGCCTGAGCCCTGGCCTAATATACCCCTTATAGGCCCCTGGTCAGGAGTCCCTTTAGGTTCCACCCCCCAGCCAATACCTGGGGCTGTGGCTTGCCCTTGTCATATTACCCCTTTTTCTGCCTGGTGATGTCATCAGATCCCTCCCCCTCTATTCCTCTGTCCCCTCCCCCCACCCCCCATGCACTTATTCCTGGTGGGGATCACTGGACAACCTGGCATGCCTTTTAGTGACAAGCCCCATTGCCCCCTGAATCCCCCCCAGGAATGATGGATGCCACTCTGTTTTAACTTGTTGGTTGCTCGTTGGCAAATTTATTCATGACACAAAAGACTGTAGTTATAAACCATATACTTTGAATTCACAATTCAATTTACGTCAAATTTCTTTCCAAATTTTCCTGGCTCTGGCCTCTGTTCTTCTTCTGGTCATTTCTTCCATCTTGCTTTCAGGGCCGGAAACTGTGAAACCAGACCCCTCCTCCACACCAAAAACAAGCTGGTCCACTTCCCTTGGCTTTCACCCTCCAAACCCAGACAATTCTGAGTCCAGCGCCTGGACCTATCCCCCTCCCTACTTTGCCACCATGTCTGGGTTCTTTGTCCCCAGCCCAGGTACCATACCCCTATCCCCTCTTTCTTCCCCTCACTCCCCCCTTTTCCTTTCTTCCACTGCCTTTCCTCCAGCTTGTGATGGGGCTACACCTTGCAGGATAGTATCTAAGTACTTTCCTGGCTATCTGGTTCACATGCTTCCTAATAGGTTGCAGGAAGAGGCACATCCCAAACTCCGACAGGTGGACTCCATCTGACCTGTACACTTCTGGCTGGTCGAAGGAGATGTCTCTGTGCTGCAGGTGAGCCCCCTCATCTCTATTACCACCCTGGATACCCTCCTGTTCAAATGCTTCCTGACTTTCTTAATCAGCTGGACATCCTGTACCCACCTCCATACCCTCCAGGAGGTGATGTTGGACCAGCCGATTGTCACCCTCGGCCGCCACCCTCTCAATTTCTCTAAGTCCCCCATCATGCACTGTCCCAATAGCATCAATGGCAGGCTCCCTAAATTGTTGCCTCCCAGGTGTATAATAATGCAATCTGGGGTGCCACATTGCAAATTTAACTCCTCCATCACATGCATGAGCTGTGCCCACTTCATCCCCCTAATGCCTTTCCATAGCACCCTGGTATGCTCAGTGTTATATCTCATATCTGCTCCTCTGGAGGTGGCCACCACAATCCTTTCAGCCCAATACACTAAGGAATGCCCCACTATCCAGATTTTCATTTTGGAACCTGCCATGGAAACAAATTAAACAGTTTGGGTTGCTGTTGCTAGTTTCTCATGTACCTCTTGTAGCAGCTGGACCTCCAGCACCCCACCTTTTGTAAATCCGCCACTGCAGCCCTTCTCTCTGCTGCCTTCATGGCTGCCCAAATCCTGAATGAATGTGAGGCAAATTTGCTGGGATCCTCTCCCAGGAATGCTAGCGCCCTCTTGAGGACCTCCCTACTTGAAACCCCGTAACTGGGGAGCCATCCCCATGCTGGAACAGCGTCCCCCCATGCACTCCCCTGAGCACTCCTGTACTCCTCCAACACATTCACAGCACAGCTGGCTGACTGAAGTTTCCTCTCCAGTGACACTTGGGCCCCCTTCCCTCCCTGGTCCATCTTAGACCTGTCCAGAATTAATGACCACCCTGTCATGTCCCCACAAGACATCCTCATGCTGCAATGCCTGTCCAGCTGCTGCCTTTTGTGAGGCCACCACCTCCCCCATCCAGAATGCCCCTGCAGCCATCACTGCAAACATGGTCCAGAATAGTACCCCTTTGTGGGCCAATGTGCATACCTTCTGGGTGGTCCCCAAGACCCTTACCAGTAATTCCCCTCTTATGGGTTGCCTTCCTTCCACACTGACCTCTTGACCCCTGCACCACCCTTCTACCATGTGTTTTATGGTCCTACTGGCCCCTACATCAAGCCAGCCCCTGTCCTGGTGTGCCCAACTGATGCCAGCTAAGTGCATTACCATTGTGGCATGGGCCAGCCCTTCTTCCCTCAGCTTCACCATGAACCTCCTTACCTGCTCATCCTGGGCTAGTTCATTCTTGTCCCACCCATGCGTCCCCCTGAAGACCTGGAATTTTGCACACCCTGCTTCATAGGCTCTCAGTGTGTTTCCTGCCCAGGAGCCCTGGTACAGCACCCTGGCTGTGTCCCTCCAACCTCCCATAACCGGTCTGGGATCTTGGTCCTGTGTGGAGCTGCCTGTGGCTTCAGCTCCTGAAACCTGTCGAGCTGCAAACGGGAAAGACTGTCAGCCACTTCATTCCTCAAACCTTTAATATGCTGTGCTTTGAATGACAGGTTCAGCTGCAGTCCCAGCAAGACCATATGTCTGAGCAACCTGCCCACTGTCTCCATCCCCCCCTCTTGTCTATTAATCACTTTGACTACCCCCTTGTTATCGCACCAAAACAAGATGCACTTCCCCATCATCCTATCACCCCATACTTCCAGGGCCACCCATATCGGGAAGATCTCCAGAAAGGTGATGTCCTTCAGCAGTCCACCTTCTGCCCAAGATGCCGACCATGGTTCTGACATCCATTCTCCTTGAAATATATGCCCCCATTCCCAGGGCACCCCAAAGCATCTGTGAACAGCTCCAGTTCTGTGCTCCGTTCCCACTCATCCTGCCAGATTGTCACACCATTATAGCTGTCGGGAAATTCCTCCCAAAGCCCAAAGTCCTCCTGAACCCCTTTCGATATGTCCACCCAATGGTGCGGCCACTTGGCTTTTCTGTAGCCCTTCCCAGTCTTCTTGTAAAAGCTCTGCCTGGACTGATGGCCTTGCAGGCCAAATGATGGTGCCCCAGCAGTTGCTGTATTTGTACCAGCAGCACCCTCCTCCTCCCCATGACCTGGGCCAATAAGCCCTTTAGGTGCACTACTGTGCTCCCAGGCAGCCAAAAACAGCCCTCCTCGGTGTCCACCTCTATACCCAAGAATTCCAACCTCCGGGTGGGGCCCTATCTGCTGGCACATACTCTCAAAATCCCCTAGCATTTTCTGCGTCTCCACTCTCATTTCCCCAATGAGGAGGAAATCATCCAAGTCATGTACCACCCTCCTGTGCCCATACCTGGCCCCGAAAACCCACTGTATCCAGGTGCTGAACACCTCAAAAGTGGAACAGGCTACTGAACACCTCAAGGGTATGGCTTTTTTGAAGCAGATGTGCCCTTGGAATTGAAAACACAGCAAGTCAATCTGTGGGCCTGATGGGCAAGAGACGAAAAGCCAACTCAGTGTCCGTCTTCACTAGCCATGCCCCCTCGATTGCCTTAATCAGTGCTATGGCCTGCTCTAATGAGGCATACAACACCCCCTTAAGGTGGTCTGGAATGCCATCATTCACTGAGGAGCCCTGAGAGTATGATAAATGATGAATCAAGTGGAACTCCCCTTCTGCCTTCTTGGGCACAACACCCAATGGGGAAATTCGGAAATGAGTGCACAGGGGGCCCTTCAATGGGCCCTCCACCCGGCTTACTGTGATTTCCGTCTCTATCTTGGCCCCTATAATCCCTTCCTTCCCTCTCACTGACCCCAGGTTCTTGGCCCATGTTCTTTCCTGCCCCCCATTGAAAATCCAGTGGGAAGCCCGTCTGGAACCCTTCCTAAAGTAGCTCTCCTGCCCCTTTATTTGGGTACTCCGCGGACCACTCCTCCACTGCTGCTAGGGAAATGGGAGTATGCGCCTATGCGTATCCCCACCGCCTGTCCATAGGCATCCCACTACCGCTTCTGCCACCCCCATTGGTGCTATTCTGCCCTCTATGGCTGCCCCTCTGCTACTGCTCTGTATCTCTCGGGCACCCTGAAAGGACTGCTCGTAAAACTGTCCCCTACTCTGCCATCCTCTGTCACCATTCTGCTGACAGCTGGAGGCCTGGTGTGACCCCCCACATTTTGAGCAGACATACTGGAACTTACATCTGCCCCATGTGCAGGTGGCCTTGTTGTAACCCCAACATGCCTTCGCCCCTGCAACAAGAGTGATCCTCCTTGCTTGGTCTCCTACTCCCCCCCTTCCCCAGAGACGTTCCTCACCCACAGTTCCGAGTGGGTGCAGTCCCACCTCAGGTCCCCTTTCACTGCCATCTGCTTCTGGAAGGTCTCATAATACTTGAGCCATCCATACCCAACTTTTGCTTGTACGCCTCCTTCATATTGGACGTGTATGTCAGCAAGGGGATTGCAAGTTCCAGCTGCTTCTCCAGCATCAATGCGCTATATATTATGAAACTGCCTTGCCAATTCTCTATGGTCTTCCCCTTATACTCTGCTTCCTCCGTCTTGTGGCCTACCACTGCCAATGCCACAGCCATTTTCGATTTTCCCACTGACTCCTTCTGTTCTTATTTCGTGGCTGTGTCCTCATCAACGAGCCCGAAGATGTCAATATATTCCCCTTTCCAGATTTTTTCCTTGATTGAGCCCAGCACTTGGTCCCCAATTGAACAGCCAGGGGACCCCTCATACAACTTCTTGTTTGCTGTTGCCCCATCCCCCCTTTCCCTGGCCCGGCCCCTTTGCCTTTTCAGGCCTGTACTGCCCGCTCCATCTTCTCAATTCCCGTGTCACCCATGCTGTCCAGCAGCCCCTCGAGGTAATCCTTTAAACCATTCTCATCCGTGAGGTCCACATCATTCTTACCCACATCTAGGTTCCCTTCATCTGGTTCCAGTGCAGGCAGGGACACTGGTATTGGTGTGGGGTGTGGGACTTCCTGCCTGGGTCTCTTACCCCCTCTGCCCTTACCCGGGCACTCTACCCATTCCTTGCACTTTCTCTGCACCTCCTCATCTGCCTATCTCTTCTTTGCTGCTGCCAAAAGCTCCGACATCTGCCCCATCAAGATGGACGCCTCCTGTAACATCTTTTCGCGAGTCAGCTGGGCTTGCTTTGGTGCCATGCCTGCTTCTCTGTCCCTGCAGTCTGCGGGGTGAAAGGTTATATGTTCAGTCCTGTACCTTTAGATTTGCTCCCCTTTTAGCTGCGGTTGGACAAGCTGCCAGTCTGCTCCTCCCCATGCTCCAGTGGACCAATCCTGAGCCATGCTCCAGGCCCACCATTCCAGTGTCCACTTGCTCCTATGTTGCAGTGAGCCAGTACTGTCTCTTCCTGTTTATTTACTTTTTTTTCCACCCCTACTACTGCCTTTCTGACAGGCAACAATCCCCCCCAGTGTCCTGATGCAGCATGCCCCTCCCTTTCTGCCTTGCCATGCCACCAGAACCTTCCATTGGTTGCCAAAGCATGCAACCCCTCCTTAGGGGCCAGCCCCTTTTTTTTTTATACCCACCATCCAGGTGTCTCGGACTGCGTGGGCCCGTTCTAGTGGCCTGCACCATCCCCCCAATAAGGTGAACTCCTTGCTTCTGCTGGCCAAAGCCCGCCCTTGCTTTAGGCTACCAAAAACAGCAATGCACTGCCCTTGTTCCCCTGTGAGCCCTGCAGCGCTGCTGCCCCATGCCACGCTGGGCCCCTCGCAAGATTGTGCACATGGCCTTGGCTACTGAGCCCAAGCCTCGACCTTGAGGCTGGTGACCAGCATTGCCTGCAAAGCCTCTGCCTCTTAACCAGCCACAGGGTATGGCCCTTTGCCCATCTCAGATCCTCACTGCCACTTGTCACATGCCCCCCCCTCTGCCTAGGCCTGCCATACTGCAAGCCCCTCAGCGTGACCTGGTTCCGTTGTTACCCTTGCCAGCCCCCGCCATTCCTTTGAGCCAACTGAGCACTCTTCTGTCTGTCTCTCCTTCCCCAATCATCCCCTTGTTGCCCCTTTTCCAAGGGAAACACCCCCATAGAAAAAAAACCCACTGC
The DNA here is from genome assembly GCA_016271365.2 of Neoceratodus forsteri. Taxonomy (NCBI): domain Eukaryota; kingdom Metazoa; phylum Chordata; order Ceratodontiformes; family Ceratodontidae; genus Neoceratodus; species Neoceratodus forsteri. Next base: position 1,609,828,123 of record CM057449.1, read on the forward strand.
GGTTCATGTCCGCCTGAACCATGAGGCCTCACCATGCCACCAGAAGACTGAAAAACAAAATAAAGCAAAAATTATGCCCAGGAATAAATGGAGGGACTGTTTTTTGTCCCCTCTCTCTATGCCATCTGTAAGCTTCTGTCTGCACCTTTCCATGGCCTGAGCAAACTGAGAGGGCCCTCCTCTGCATGCCTGAATCTGCGCCTTCATACCATCGTGGCTTTCTGCCCAAGCATTCCATGCCTCCATCCGAAAATTGCCACAGGAACCACCATGGTGGGCTCTGCCCACATCCCACATTACCACAACTGTGCCCCCACCGTAACGTGTTCGTTGACACTACAGCCTGTCCCACCGACCCTTCCCACGATGCTCTCACTAGGCCGCCATAAGCCCAGACAAACCATGCGCTCTGCCTTCCTACTCACTCGCTTTCATCACCAGAGGCAAACGCCCTCACCCAGCCAAGCCCTGCTAAATCACCGCCAGGCTTCCTTCTTTCACTTCGTTTCCCCATTATATGTATACATATATTTTTTTTAAATGAACATATGCGAAAGGTGTATCCCATCAATCAGCACAGCCAAACCACGTGGATGCAGAACAAAATGCTGAGGTGGTCCAGTGCCCATACCATAAGCTTCTGCCAAACAACAACATGCAATGAAAGGCCCCCACATACTGCCACGTTTCACATTCAAAAATGCTACTACAAACCAGCCCCTCAGCCATAGCACAATGTCCCCAAATGACTTATTACATATATCTAGTGCATTGTATTGCGTGTGGCCAACTCAAGCTTTCCACCATAGGAATATACCAGAACATAAAATGGCTATCTGCATCGTTGTCCAGCCAACACAACTTCCTGAGCTGACTTCTTTTTTTTGTAATTAAAGTTTTTATTGCTTTTTTCTTCACAATAACCAAACAACTTATACATAAACACAGAAGTGCTATACCGAAAGTGCACATTACCTTATCTACAATGCTGATTATGTGAACAAAGCACTTTCTGCTAACATTACAACAACAAACAGACTACCCCCAACCCCACCTCCTCCCTCCCCCAACCCCCAATTATAAGTCTCAACTTAACTGAAATAAGAAAAGGTGTATGCTTCTAAAACAAGAGTTATCTAAAGTTTATGGCTTCAAGTCATCAAAAATGTTCTTAAGAGCCCCAGAGAGAATCATAATGCTCTCACTTACCCCTCTATCACATAATGTGTTTTTCAAGTTGCAAACCTAGAGTACATTCCCTATGCCACTCCATAAGTGTTGGAACCTTATCAGAAGCCCAATGTCTAAGTATTAGCAACTTCATAACAGCTGAAACCAGAGACTCGTGCCTCCATACTTTGGAAGTGTTTGTGGGGAAAGCAAGCAACAAACAATACTCAGGAATATCCATTTTAACTGAGCCAAGAATAGGGTCCAGCATGCTACTCATAGTCCTCCAGAGTCTGCGAATTTCCGGGCATAACCATATTAAATGATATAGTGTTCCCTCTTCATTTTTGCACTTCCATCAATAGGACGAACTAAGCGCACCCCTTCTGAATAAGTGGGTAGGAGTCAAATATAAGTGATGCATGATATTGAAATGTATCAATCTAAGCCTATCCTGTTTAATAAACCTGTACGCGGTCATCCAAAGTGCCTTCCAGAACTCCGGGGAATCTTTTGTATTCAAGACTTTTACCCAATAATAGCACACCCCCGAGGGGAGCCTATGATCCCATTTCTGGAGGAGCTTGTAAACCTTGGAAACTGCATGCGGTTGCCTCGCTGCATTCAAAAGGAAATCAACCTTGATTTCTCCCCGATCAATCGAGGAAACCGACAAAAATACCCGGGATAAGGCTTTATTAAGCTGTAACCACTTAAAGAAATCTGCATCCTTGAGGCCCAAGCTTCTTTTCAGATCTCCAAATGCGCACGGGCCTTCTGGCCCCCAAAAATCGGCTACGGTCAGATTTCTTATTTGGGGCCAAAAAGCTACAGGTATAGGAGATCCAGCAATTTTAATTTGGGGATTGTCCATAACAGGTTGGGCCTCCGATAACCACCAACGTATACCGAAATAATGTTGTAACTGGTGATAGGCCCTGATTGACCAACCCAAAGGATTGTTTTTGAAAAATCTAGGTATACTGGCCAAAGGAATAAACAGCAAAGCATATAAAGAACTTTTTACCGTCTTGGCCATGCCCCGTTCAATGTCCAGCCACAGAGGTGAATAAATGACTTCTCCCCCTTCCTTGCTCCATAAGGCCACCTTACAACTATGCTGGGCGAGGTAATACTTAAACAGAGAAGGGGCCGCTAAACCTCCTTTATCTTTGGGAGCTGACAGCTTTAAAAATGATCTACGGGATGGTTTGCCTTGCCACAGGAAGGAATTAAAAATCTTCTGTACTCTAACAAACCAGCCCTTTGCCAAGTAGAAACCTAGCATATCTAATGGATAAAGTATCCTTGGAAGGGCAATCATTTTAAGAAGATTAAGCCTGCCCCATAAGGATAAGTATATTGAACTCCACCGCTTGAGATCATCAGCGATCTCTTGTATTAAAGTTGTTAAATTATCCTTAACCATAAGAGCGACACTTGTACTAATATTTATCCCAAGAAATGTTATGGATTTGGTTTCCCAGCTTAAGTCTAAATTTTGCAAATCTGTTTTCCTAGTGTAATAATTTAACGGGAAGACTTTTGTTTTAGTATAATTCAATTTATAAGAAGACACTCCAGAAAAGCTATTGATTTCTTCTAAAATAGTTGGTATCGAAGCCCCTGGATTCTCAATGTGTAATAATACATCGACGGCATAAGCCGAACATGTATAATTAGATTCCCCAATTTGTATACCTTTGATAAGTGAATTCTTCATCAGCCTACGGAGCAATGGCTCTATATACAAATTAAATAACAAAGGGGACAAAGGACAACCCTGTCTAGTGCCTCGCTCTAGTTTGAAAACCGGTGACAACATTCCATTACACTTCACTTTTGCCGACGGAATAGAATATAAAATTTTAACCCAACATATAAAGTTATGGGGTATACCAAAGGTCGAGAGGGTGGCAAACAAAAAAGGCCAGGACACCCGATCGAAAGCTTTTTCAGCGTCAAGTGATAAAAGTGCAGCTGGGATTTCAGTATCTTTAGCCTTCGCAATAAGGTACATTAATTTTCTCATATGATCATGGGAAAGCCTCCCTTTCATGAAACCTACTTGTTCCCTACACACTAAGCGATCCATAACTTTTGATAATCTATTGGCAAGAATTTTTGCTAATATTTTAATATCGGTATTAAGGAGAGAGATTGGTCGATAGCTATCTAAGCTAGAGGGATCTTTCCCAGGTTTTAAAATCAGGGATATTGTAGCCTCTAGTAAACTTGGATCAGAAATACCATAATTGAACCAATATTTAAAAGTGTCAAGTAGAATTGGCGAGATGTCTGAAAGAAAGGTTTTATAAAAATTACTCGGAAATCCATCGGGGCCTGATGATTTATCAGAAGGTAGCTGTCGTATAACCTGATGAATCTCAGAGATCGTAATTGGTGCGTCTAGGCCTTCAGATTCGGTTTCAGATAACTTTGGCAAATAAGCTGCACTTAAAAAAGCTGCAATTTCAGAGCCTGAAGGCCTAGAATCTGATTCCTGGGCATATAATTTCTGAAAATATTCCCCAAAAATCTTTGGAATTTCACTCGGGTCCGTGCACAATTGATCCCCCTGCCCTACTCGTACACTCACTATATGCTGAGCCGAATCCAATTGTTTTACCCGCAATGCAAGGAGTTTACTAGCCTTTTCCCCCAAATCCAAATATTGAAGTTTTGCCCGAGATAGAGCTAGTTCTGCTTGTTGGAAAACCAAACCCGCATACTGAGCTTGTAATTTATGTAATTTAGCCCACTCAGAGTCTGCTGAGTTCCGAGATAAGCTGTGTTCCATACTTCTAATTGAGGATAAGAGAGAGGTTAATTTAGCTCTCTGCTCCCGTTTCCTCCTAGCTGCTATCTTGATTACCTCGCCTCTTAATGAACATTTTAAAGCTGCCCAAATCATGTCTGTATGACCCACAGAACCTTTATTTTCTGCTAAAAAGTGCGCAATAAAGTCCTTAATGGCATTTAAAGAGGCTTGTTCTTTTAATAATTAAGAATTTAACCTCCATTGTGGTGATCTGTGAATCTCTGGCAAAGGCCTGTAAGTTATACTGACCGGAGCATGATCTGAGATTACTCTTGCGGAGATATCAGCCTGAATCAAATTAGGAACTGCAGATGAGCTAACTAAAATATAGTCAATTCTCGAATATGAATTATGCACCGGAGAATAGAAGGAAAACTGTCTCGTATCAGGGTTGAATATGCGCCAGATATCTACCAAGGCTGATTTATTGATAAAATCTTTCAGGGCCCTTTGCGCTGCAGATAGGCCCCTACGTCTATCGTGAGACCTATCTAAATCATTTTGCAGTACCAAGTTCCAATCTCCTCCCAGAATGGTGATTTTATGAGCCTCCAGGTCCATTTTTCCCAAGAGATTCTTGAAAAAGCAGGATGAATCACAATTAGGACCATAGATTGAGCCCAAAATCACCGGCTGAGATGCTAAAATGGCATCTGAGCTGACTTCTTAAAACCATCAAAATTAACAGATTAAAGTTAACAGAAATAGTACCACAGAAAAACAACCCAGTGAGCCATGCCATTACTTGCCTAGGCCCCTCTATCTAAATGCATACCATGATAAAAGGGCCATCCAAAATTAAGTAATTCTCACAGGGCCCACATGGCTTACAAGGCCTAGCTGTCCCATGTGCCTTACCTAAAGTTTGCCAAATGATGTGCTGAGATCCTCAGTCTGAAACATTCCTAGCAAAAGAGGTCATCCTGCCTGAGTCCTGGCCTAATATACCCCTTTTAGGCCCCTGGTCAGGACCCCCTTTGGGCTCTGCCCCCCAGCCAATCCCTGGGGCTCTGGCTTGCCCTTGTCATATTACCCATTTTCGTGCCTGGTGATGTCATCAGGCCCCTCCCCCTCTATTCCTCTGTCCCCTTCCCCAGCCCCTCCCTCAGATATGCACTTATTCCTGGTAGGGATCACTGGACAACCTGTCCTGCTGTTTAATGGCAAGTCCCATTGTGCCTGGGCAGACAAACTCATTGTAATAGGACACAAGTGCAATTAAGAACATACTTGAATGAAATGATAAATTTGTATTGTATGTAGAAGTTCCTGACAAATATAGGACAGAAACTGTTGTTTGACAAACCCATGACATTGAATATGAGTTGTTTTATGTATAAATTAATGTATTATTGTGAAATGTGACTCTTTAATATTTATTTTTAAGTAGATGTTAGCACCTGATTGGTCACTATGTCACATGTACTTTGTGATATCACTTTTTATAGCAGGCCTCTGCTTGGATTAAATTAGATTCACTCTGACAATGCCTGGCAGTGGCCAAGAGAAACATTAGTTCTCAGAGCGGTTAATCCACCATTTGTATGGGGCTCGCATGGTGTGAGTGAAGATGTACACTTTCATGTTATTAAAGGACTTTTATATTTGATTTTGGAGTCCTGGTGCTTCCTGATTACTGTGGGTACTCAGATTTTCTTCTTTTCATTTGCTACCACTCTACTGAGCACCACAGCATTTTTCCCGGTGCTCCATGTTCGTTTTTCTACTGTTGCATTTTTAAAGGCAGTTTATGGCCTTTATTTTTACTTTAAAACTTAAAGGGTGCTTGTGCACCAGATGCTCCCTCCCCCCCTTATCCATTCCCAACACTTCAAAAGGTGCTGCATTTGTGAGCAGAGGCAAGTGCAGCGTGAAAGTGATGCACAGGCAGAGGCAAGTGTGTCCGCCAAGGAAGACGAGGGATGGAGGCATACCCATTTCATATCAATTATCACTACTGGTACCTCTATTAACCATATTATATATTAGTATTCTGGTACATAAAGTAGTTTGTGTCTGGATACAATTTCTTAAACCAAAATGATTAATTTATGTTAGTGGTACTGTGGAAACAGACAATGTTCTGCATTGCAGCATTGTAGGAAAGTCACAGGGAATGCGAAGTTGTTATGCTACAATTAAAAAGGCTGCTGTGACATGCAGATTCACGATTTCCATTTCAGGGCTACAACTGCAAAAGGGAGCCTTTCTTAAGCACACTATACAAGTGCTAGTTTAGACTATGTCTGTTGAAAGACAGAAAGGACTGCAGTCCACAATGTTTTTATTCCTTTTAGAAGCATTTTATTCAAGTGGGACACTCTAGTGATACTTCCCAGTTTTTATCCTTTAAAAACTAGCCCACCTGATAGCTGGTCAGAGCCAGATAAAGGGGCTGCTGTTATGAACCTCTACAGAGCTTCACAGTTTGATAGAAAAAAAAAAATGATGGAAGAGGGGTATATAACTCTTTCTAATGGAACTATTGCTATCCAATGCAAACATTGTAAATCGTTTTGTTTGGATGGAATGCATGATTTCTTATTGTTTATATGTAGACAATATGAGGAAATTAAGAAAGCTAGGTATAAGATAGTTTTACTAGAACAAGAAATTAATCTTAGAAAAATTTATGAATCAATCACATAGCTTAGGTCTTCTATCTCCTCGATCTCTACTCCACCCCTGTTATGACTCCCCAACCTAGCATTATAGAGAGTGTTTCCAGCTCTAAATCTTCCAACAGGAGACCAAGGGATGATGCTTCGTCTAGCAATTCCGAGTTATGCGAGGTTAACTACAACAGGAAAACCAAAAAAAGGGTGCTGAGCACTGGGAAATGTAATATTTTTGACTAATAGCTTCCAGACTCTTACTGAGGAATCATGTACTGATATAAATGCCACATTAACACACTCTTTATATGAACCACCTTCTATGACTCACAGTAATACAATCAAGTAGACAGTTCTGACGTGTGATTCCATTATTAAATATAATGATAGTTACATTAGCAATTCTGATGAACAGAACAGGATAGTCTGCTGCTTTTCTGGTGCTATAGTTAAGGACTTAACTAGAATGGTGGATAATATACTTAAGAATGCTGGGGATAATCTTATAACTCTTATTTATATTGGGACAAATGATGTTAACCAGAAATCCATGATGGATATAAAAGATGATTTTATGGAATTGGGGGTCAAAGTGAAAGCCAGGGGTTGTGAAGGTACCCCATGCAAATTACCAGAAGCAACACACTACAAAGCATCTAAATACATGGCTAAGAAACCAGTCCAAAGAAAAGGGTTTGTGGTTTTTAAGACATTGGGATTCTTTTTGAGGTAAACCTAATCTATACTGCACAGATGGTCAACACCTAAACTTTAAAGGTAGCAGAACCCTTGATACTAGATTCAAAAAACTCATCAGCTTGGCTTTATACTAGAAAGGAATGAGAAGAAATGGGCAACTATTAAACAGATTCACTAAGTGTCAGATTTCAAGAATAATATGATGGCAAACTCCTTAAACATTTTGTTATTAAAAGCTAGAAGTTTGAATACTGATAGAAAAATTGAGCTAGAGTTGTTGACCATGACCCACAAGATAGACATTATCAGTGTCACTTAAACATGGTGGGATGAGGCCACTACTTGGTGTAAACAAATTCATGTTTATCAGTTATTTAATAAAGAAAGATTAGGGAAGGGGGGGTGTCTGCATATATTAGATATAACATTGAATGTTATCAAATACGTCTGCCTGAAGAGCATAATTCTTGTGAATTGATCAGGGTTACTGTATCTGGTATTGTGGGAAAAAAATAACAATATGAGCCTTTTATAGGCCTCCATATTGTAACATACAGACCACAAATCTTCTAAACTGAACAAATGGCACATTCCTCTGATGGTAGAGGTATTATCATAATGAGAGATCTAAATATGCCAAATATGGACTGGGGAGAAATGTCTGCCTCGTTATATCTAGGTTCAAAGATTATTGATGTTTTACTTATCCATGATCTGAGCCAAGCTGTAAATGAGCCTACACGAGGGGATAATATACTTGATGTGATTTTCACGAACATTAAGGATGACATCCATAATATCGGTGTTAGTGATCCATTAGGAAATAGCGATCATTTTACAGTTCATTATTCCTTAATTGAGGCAAAAAGAAGGATGAAAGGTACAATGCTTAGTATGAATTAACAAAGAGCAAACTGATGCTATAAGATATGAATTAAGATGCATTAAAGATCATGTGCAATAATTTTTATGTAGTGTTATTAAAAGCTTGAACTCAAGTTCCTGTGTCAGGATTAACGTTTTTCCTGAAAATGTCATGCTATTTGGTTTTGTGGTTTTCTTTAAATCAGCATTTGTTAAACTGTTCTACAGTGGCTGAAAACAGTGGAGTTATTAACTGTCCCTTTCGGTCAGGCTTGGAGAGTGATGACATCATCTTGGAGTAGCGTGCTACTTCAGATTCCTAATCAGAGCAGTCTGTAGAGTTAATGGTTTTCTCTCCAGGTTTCTTACAAACTCATTCTCTGGTTTGTGTTTAGTTAGATTATCTTAAAATCTCTCATTCTCTTCTTATAAAAAGTTGATAATTTGAAATGCAACAGGATACAGAAAATGCCCTGATTCTTGCAGCAAGTGGCAGCATGATGCAGCATCCCTAACTGCGGAGGCATGGGGCTCTAGGGCAAAGTAGGCCACAGCAACCCCAACAGTATAGACAGGATCAGGGTGCTGAATCCCTGGCTTTGGTGACAGGGGACAGAAGACAGAATGGTGTAGAATCCTCAACTGTGGGGCAGGACATGGGGGGGCATCAGGGTATAGCAGTACTGACCGTGAGATTTGGTGCACATGGTGCAGCAGCCCTGCCCATTTGGTGCAAAGGAAGTGGGTGGCAGGGTGCAGCAAAAGTCACACCTCAAGTGGCCTAAGGTAGTGTGGTGCAGCAGCCCCAACTGTAGAGGCAGGGAAGAGGGGAATCTAAGGCTTAGCAGAGCACAGCAGTGGAGACAGCAACAGGGAGAAAAAGGTGCAGTATCCTTGACTTTGGGGGTGGGGGGAAAGAGGGCAGCAGGATACATCAGCTCTCCAAGTGCTATGGAAATGCTGGGTGTGCCAGGAACCCTGAACCATAGTCTGAAAAAAGCAGGGTTCCTGCACCAAATGCCCCATGATTGCCGCAAGTGCGGGACTGCATCTGACCAAAGGCACACCGGCAGCACATGCCGCAAGGCTGTGGCACCCCTTTTGCTGGTGCAGTGAGGGATGGCCAGCACTGGTGGCTATGGTATGGGGGGCACAGGTGCCCAGTGGGCATGTGGGAGCATGTGGGGTCATAGGGAGGATCTATGTGCTAGCAGGGTGGTTGGGTATTGGCACCTGGCAGGGTGAAAATGCCCATGATAAATTGAATCAGGGCATTTGCAACCCCGGGTGCTACAGTGATCCTGTACATCCTGGCTGCCGCACCAACCCCCACTATGCCCCTCTGTGTCCCTCCAGCCACATGGACCCCACTTGTAGCCCTCACTTTATGGTGTGCCAGTCAGTTGCAAGGAGCTTAGACCACCTCCTGGCAGGTCTGAGTGGAGCCAACTTGTGACATCCATGGTGGGACTCTTGGAATTGGAATTGTCAGCCCTGCCATGGCACAAGCCCCCTTGCAACCTGGTGTACCCAGTTGCAGGTTGCAAGGGTGGTACAGTGCCTGTTTGGTGCAGTGGATTCCCCATTTGGTGCAGACTGCATTCTAGAATGGGGAATGCTGCAACAGGAGATGCAAGGTGTGACTTGCGACATTGCTCTTTGTCGCAAGCACCTTTCATCCACTGTAACAGCGTCTAGAATCAGGCCCAATGGTCTCATCTAGAGATGACTTAAAATTGTCCAATGATGAGCTTATTACTACCTTTTTAGGGAGTTTGTTCCAAACTGAGACTACTCTCTGATGGAATCAATGTTCCATAATGTTAATTCTGAAAGTATTCCCTTTGATTTGAAGTGGATGGAAACTACTGTCCCCGTTAGAATTTAGAGTAAAACCAAGTAACTCCCAAAGTTCTTTATTTTTATTGGCTGTATACACCAGACATAAATCACCTCTCAAGCTACAGTATTGTAAGCTATGAAGTCTGAGGTATTTTAGTTTATCAGAATAGCTCATGTCTTTAACTTGTGTAATAGGTTTTGTAGCTCTTCTTTGTACTCTATCCAATAACTTAATTTCATTGACTTTGTATGGATCCCAAAACTGCATGTAGTATTCCAAATGAGGATGCACCAATGAAGTATATAAGGGGAGCAAAACATTTGTATTTGTGCTCTTTATGTGTTTAAATATACAATTTAAGGCAGAGCTTGGTTTGATGACTGCAGATTTGCACTGATCAATAATTGTGAATCTAGAATTAATTATTACTCCAAGATCTTTTTTTGATGTCAGAAACTGGGACTGAGTTGATATTTATAAAATAACAGGATTTTATGTTTTTCCTACCTAAATGCATGATCTTACATTTCTCCAAATTCAGAGTAAGTTCATTTGCAGTGACCCAGTCACATAACTTATTTATTTCAACTTGCAGACTATGTTGGAGGAAACAGTAGGCAGCATTGCGCAGCAGCCTCAAATGTAGAGCAGATGTCAGGTGGCTTGTAGTGCAAGGGACAGGTGGCAGCAGAGTACAGCTGCCTCAACTGTGGGGCAGAGAGAATATGCATCAGGATGACATACTGTATTGTGTTTCTAGTTATACACATACATGATGTATTTACACACAGAAACCACCAAAGAACTGAAATGTGTGAGTTCAGACAGTACATGTGCCCTACTTACCTAATCTTGGTCTTTGTCCCTACTCTTTTCTCCTCTTTCTACCTTAACTCCCCTCTATTACCTCCTAGCTTCCTTCCTACCTACCCTACCCATGCCTGTCTCCCCCTTGAAGCTTCTTATTCTGACAATGTCTACTACTCCTTTGACTGCATATTTGTTTGACAAAGTCTGCACAATATATGACAGCATAATTTAGTTGTGTTACTTTTGTTCTTTACTAATACATCTCTATATTCCTGATATTTACACCAGTGTATTACTTTTGTAATTTTTTTCTTCCCTTTTTTTTTTATCACAATATTTCTACCAAAAATGTACAATTTTGTTCCATCTCCCATCTATGGTTTTATTGTTTTCTCACCTTGATGTGGAACCTCTGTAAAAGAACCCCTGGTACAAAGGTATTTGCAATCCTAGTTATGAACAAATAAATGTGCTTAGACTAGCAGAGTGTGACAGGCATCTGTCAATCTGACACAAAACATGTTTTTACATGAATGTATTTATGAAGGCTACAGCAAAGACTATTTATATGAATGAATGCAATTTATATTTATTTTATATTCATTTAAAAACCCTGTGTTACATAGTTAGAAAAAATTAAGTTTTGATGAGAAAGAACTGACAGCCGTGATACAGACAAGCTGATTTCTCACAGAGAAAGATTTCCACTATATCAATTCAGCACATAAATTCAAATGATCCACATTTTATATGAAGAAAATGATAGATTTTAAGATAATCTATCTAAACACAAACCAGAGACTGAGTTTGAAAGAAACATGGAGAGCAAACCACTAACTCTGCAGACTGCTCTGATTGGGAATCTGAAGCAGCAAGCTGCTCCCAAAATGATGCAGTCACTCTCCAGGCATGACTGAGAGGGACAGAAATAATGCCACTGTTTACAGCCACAACAAGTTAAAAAATGTTGATTTAAAGAAAACCACAAAACCAAACAGCATGACATTTTCAGGAAACACTAATCATGACACAGGGACTTGAATTCAAGCGTGTTCAAGCTTTTATTAACAATATGTAAAAACAGTTGCACATGGTCTTTAATTGGGATACAATCTTGAAGTCATCCAAAGAGCATGACATTTTCAGGAAACACCTATCATGACACAGGGACATGCATTCAAGCTTCTTCAAGCTTTTATTAACAATATGTGAAAACCATTGCACAAGATCTTTGATTGGGATACAGTCTTGATGTCAATCAATGCTGAACAGGCATTGCCTTTTCTTATTGCTAAAATTACTGATCTAATAGATAAATTGTTCCCAGTAAAAAGATCTATAACCCTAAGAGGAAGAGCCCCCTTGATTTAGTAATAGTATAAAGAGGATGACTAATAAGAAAAATAAATTATTCTAATTAATGAAGAGGAACCCATCTAAAAAAAAAAAAAATAAGAAGAACTACAAAGTAGCATTAAGAGCTACCAAACTGGCCATGAGGATGAGTAGGAGAAATATGGAATTTAGTCTGGTTCACTCAAAGGACAATCTGAAGTCATTTTACCCCAACATTAATTCAAAATAAAAGAAGTCCCAGAGTAATAGATCAACTGGTTAAAGATAATATTACTTACAGCGAGCCATACCATATGGCTAAATCTTTTATAACAACTATTTTTACTCAGTGTTTAATAAAGAAAGTGGTAAAATATCATCAGAGCATAATACTCTCTTGATTAGAACCTCACATGACCCAATAGATACTGACATTTACAGTAATCTTTCATCTCTAGATCCAATCAAATCTGCAGACATGGATGGGTTATATCCTAGACTACTGAAAGAGCTGAGTCAAGAAATAACTATTTTTTTAACAACAATATATAACAAATCTTTATCAGAATGTATTGTATCCATGGACTGGCGCAGATGAAAAATAATGCCATTATTTAAAAAAAAGGAAGTATATCTACTCTGGTGAATTACAGACCAATTATTTTGACATATATTGTCAGTAAAATCATGGAAAGTATTGAAAAATATAGAATTATAGAAGATATATCTAGAGTAGGTCTAATAGATTATTCACAGCACAGATTTGCTAAGGGTAGATCATGTAACAATAATCTTATTGGTTTCTACAAGAAAGTTAGTGTTAATGTGAATAATAATAATGGTGTTGATGTCATCTAGTTAGATTTTTAGAAAAGCCTTTGACACAGTATCTCATGATATATTAATATCTAAGATTAATAAGTTGGGTGTTAATAACCAGCTAATTAAATGGGTCTGAAAGCAAAACAAAATGGCTACATTAAATGCATGCTGAAAATAGAAAATAGAGTTAAAAATCAATGTTTTGACCATAGGTCTTCTTCAGATCCTCAGGACCAGGAACATAGGTCTTCCTGAAGAAGACCTATGGTTGAAACGTCGATTTTTAACTCTATTTTCTATTTTCAGCATACATTTAATATAGCCATTTTGTTTTGCTTTCATACCACATGCTGATGCAACACCTTGGTTTTATAATTAAATGGGTATATGCTTGGTTATCAGACAGGAGTTAAATGGTCAGAATACATGATTATTCTTCTGGTGAAGGTAAGGTTACCAGTGGTGTTCTTCAGGGGTTAGTCCTCGGTCCACTACTTTTTAACATTTATACTGTATATATGATTTGCAAATAAACAGCAGCAATTTTTTAATAAAATTTGCAGATGATCCCAAATTGGGTGGCATTTGTACTTGGGTTTATGTTAATTTAAGGCTTTCTTCCACTCTTCAGTATGTAGTTGAGAGGGCAAACAAATATCATTTGCAGTTTATACTGAAAAATGTATGGTAATCCATCTTGGCAGAACTAATGCTTTTCAAGATAATCACATCATTGGCATTCAACTTATATCTATTGATAAAGCCAGGATTTATAAATACTTATGAGTAATAATGTTAAGACAAGTGATCATAGCAAAAAATGTGCCATCAAAGCAAACCATTTAGTTAATTGTTTTAAACATGCCTTTTCCAGCAGATCTGAGATAGTTCTGTTACCATTATACAGGGCATATACAGTATACATCTCCAGCTGGACAATTGCTCACAGTTTTGGAGTTCGTACTTAACCCTTACAGGGCTGCAGACTGATATATCCTTCCAGAACTCCAATACATTCTAATTCTCTGGGCAATCTAAGGGTCAATGAAAGATACTCATCTTATCAAAAAAAATCAGCACAGATATACTAAATAAATGTTTAAATGCAAGAATAAATCATAAGGAAAAAGACTTCATGAATTAGTATTACTTTATTTCAAGGATAGAAGAACTGGGTGCACTTTACTATTCTTATTTAAAATATTACAGGATGAACATTTGTTTAATGAGATGGGCCCAGAATTCAAAATCTCCAAACACAGTTTAATAGCTCAAAAAAGTACAACTGGTTGAAAAACTTTCCAAAAGGGATATCTAGTCAAAAAACATTAAAGAAAAATAGTGTGGTCGAATGGAGCACTGGACAAAGAGCGAAACACATAACAGCACTCATAAAATACAGCAACAGTAGAGACAGCGCTGCACCTATGGTGGGCAAATGTCAGGGTGTAGGCACCTTATACAGTATTACCAGGAGGTGCATGGCACAGGAAAGGGACTTGTGGGTTGGTAGAAGACACAAGTAGAACAACTCCAGAAACAACATCCATGGGTGAGGAAGGGTGAATATTTTTCTATGTGGGGGGCTGCTCCCCTGTAACCATATATAATCAACTCTGGTGGGATGAAAATTTGGGGTGGGAAGATGTATTGTTCCTGGCAAAATTATTGGTGGGGAAAGACCAAAAAATACTCAGACAAGGGTTTTGAACCCCATCTAGCTGGGTACAGGAACTTGTGTCTGTGTCTCACCTTTACGCTTTGTGTCACGATGTCAGCACGATGGAATGCCTCACAGTTGAATATTCCTACTTCCCCAACACTGACAACAGCTACGTGGTGTACTGCACTATTTTAACTCAGCTATTTAACTTAACTATTTAACTGTGTTACTGTGTTTTGTTTATGTGTTTTTTACCATGCTATTATTGCTACATGCTCTTGACTGGCTTCCATTAGAAGTATGCCTTTGTACCACACTCAATCAGATTGTAGAATATGTTACCTCATGATATTGTGTATTCCAATTCATTCCCTACTTTTAAAACTAAACTAGAAATTTGATAAAAGATTGCAGCCTACTTGGCAGCATCCACTGAGAAGTGGGGGGCAGTTATGGTCTTGAAGCCTACTACTGCCCTGAAACCCAAGTATAAACCTCAAGTATAACCCAAGTATATTTTAATATTAGTGTCAATAAGAGTGACACTCAGTGATTGACTATATGAAAGGGTCAGTAGTATGTGATTTATAGGTACAGTATTTCTAGTATATAATTTTTAAAACTAGTAGGAAACTGTCTCAAACTACTTCGTATTTATTAAAGGGTGTTACACAAAGTATGTGTTATACTGTATGTTGTGTTCTTATAGTGGATGTGTATCAACCCAATAAAAGTTACTGCAGGAATGAGGGAAGCACCACTCCTCGAGATTGTGGAAGTTCCTGGAAGCTATCTCAATGTGCACAAATTTGTGGAGAAAAGTCCAGAGGCAGAAGGCAAGAGAAGATTAAAGAAATCAAGTAACTGCACCAGCATAAGATCACTCCTCATAAAGGTGCAGGAGGCTGGTGATATACGCTTAAATACCTGAACATATTTAACTATGATTTCTTATAGTGACAATTTAAATTCCACTAGTAGTTGTTTTAAAATGATGTTGTGTGCCATACATTTCATATATATATATATATATATATATATATAAATATATATATATATATATATATATATATATATATATACCTTGTTACCCAGGGTTACTAGAATCCCAATAAGACCTAGTGGTAGGCAGGGAAGGCAGCTTGTGAAACTCCAGTTAAATGGGTTTCACACTGTCTCACTCTGTTCTCAGTCTCAGCTGAGACTGAGGGATGACATCACCATAGTACTATTGCAGCTGCATGAGCCACATTGGAATCTGCAGCCAGGGAGTTGGAATAGAATTTTGGGAGGTTTGAACAGTGTTCAGTGGAGTTGGTGTTGGAAGCTTGCTGAGAAAGCAGCTCAGCAGCTCAGTGTAGGCTCTAGGAGCCTCAGCCCTGACAGAAGGCTACTTTTAGGTAAAACGGGTATGTGTCTCCACCAAAAGGGAGACACAGAATATAACTGAAGTGGTGGAGACTGCTGTTTCGGGTCTCAGTGCCCCCTCCCTTCGGGGATGGGGGGCAGGAAAGGGTTCCCTTCAGATTCCTGGGGAAACCCCCTAGTTCTGCTAGTAATGGAGAAGCTGCCTATGTGTTCCAGAGTTTATTTGGGAGAACAAGAAGACTTGTGAGTCGCCTGTGGGGAACCTTCAACCGAAGGGTGAGTGTCTGCTCTTCCTGAAAGGGTCTATGTTTTCACCCTGGGACTTGTGTGACAATGTGGGGATTGAACTATTAAAATAGTGGGAAGCCTACAGTAATGGGCTAAGCAACAAGTAAAAGTAGGTTCAAGTCCAGAGCTTATTGGGATGAAAATGATTTGGTGAGGAGATGTGACATACGTCTACCCAAGAATCTACATTTGCAAGTTTTCAGTAAAGGAATTGTTTAGTTTCCAGAGAAATGGCTGGGTATGGACTGTGGGAGCTGGAGGTGGGAGGACCCCCATCTTTGGTGACCAGGTCCACCTCTACGGATTTGCTCTGTGGATTTCTACTTTACCTCAGGCACTTGGCCAGTGATGGGGAAGTACCCAGACGTGGGATTGTGAGGAGAAAATTCTCTCTAGGAGTCAGAAGGCTCTAGTGTGGTTTGGGGAGCCACAACAGGATAATTGGTTCGTTCCCAAAATGGACCGCGGATCAAGTGGCCGGCAGGGGAACCGGGCCAGTGGGGAAAACCCAAGTAGTATACAAGTTGGACTGTGTACCGGAAGCTGCGTGCATGTCCGGGCTGTGTGCCTGGTGGGTTTAGAGCCTGAGGGCTAGAAATAGTGATGAAGTGTTCTGTTGTCTCTAATCTACATTACCAGGAATGTAGCCCCATGGGGGGCCGCCTATGCTTTGTTTGTTCAGCTTGGATTTGAATAAAAGCCACACTGGAGAATCCCATTCCTGGCTCTGGGAATTACAGTTGTTGCTTCCTGTGTTCAAATTTACTTGCGTGCCCCTGTGCAGAGTAGCCAAACCTAGGTCCCCTGTGCCGAGTAACCTCATCCTCCCTGAATCCAGTTCCCACCAGGTACTGCTGTCAGCTTCAACAGCATGCCACCTGTCGTTTTGCTAAAAAGGCAGGGGTGAGGGTTACATATACACAAAGACACTACGTATTTAATAAATGATTTCATTGTTATGTAGCTCAAATCTGATTGTGTTTTTGATATTATGATATATTACTCATGTAGTAGTGAAAGTTCTGAATGGACAAACATGAAAACAAAAAAAAGGATGTGGGTGGGGCATATTAAGAAGTGACAAACTCCATTAAGGAAGAAAAATGAGAGCGATTAGCAAGAAATATGGTCTCACCTGACATAATAACTGATAAAAAGGAAAACCAGTGAAAACATGGGAAAAACAGGAAACGTGAAATAAACCCTGAGGATGATAACAAATGACTTAAAATCCCCAAATTATTATCTGCAAAATTATCATCTGAAGATGAAGGGAACAAGTGTTTATCTGTATATGAGAATGCCTCAAGGGTAGCTTCAACTCCAATTAATAGTAGAGCTTTGATCATTACAAGTGACCTCACCAAACTAAAAAGCCTGGTGGATGTTAGCATTGAGCATGCAATATTGAATGCTCAACCATCAAGACATCATATTAAACTCATTAGAAAAAAACATAGGCCTAAGTGCATTGCAAGGAGTAGTACAGAATGATGAAATTAAGCATTTTAGGAAGGGATCAGATTACCTGGAAATCAGTTTTGGGAGAGGTGGGAGAACAATACAAAGAAAATAATTTACTGAAGAGTTTTCTCTTCTAATCACCAATTACTGCTGTGCTTCAATGCAAGATAGCAATCTTATGATAGTTCATAAAACATTTTACAGTAATGTGTAACAAACATAGAATCTGATGACAGATAAGGACCGCTTGGTCCACCTAGTCTGCCCATTTCCCTACCTAACGGATAAGCTGCAGATCCTAGTTAACCAACAGCCTACTTCTTCCTACCCCCCACTAGAATTGCCTTATGTCTGTCCCATGCATTCTTGAATTCCCCCACTGTTTTTGACTCTATGACCTCCTGAATGAAGGCTGTTCCATGTATCCACAACCCTCTCTGTGAAGAAATACTTCCTCACATTACCTCTGAGCCATTCTCCCTCTATCTTCAAATTGCGCCCCCTTGTTTTTGCGCATCTGTTTTTCTGAAAGATGCTACCCTCTTGGACTTTGTTGATTCCCTTGAGGTATTTGACAGTTTCTATCATGTCCCCCCTCTTCCTCCTTTCCTCAAGGCTATACATCTTTAGTTCCTTTAGGCTTTCTTCATATGTCTTCTGATGCAGACCCTGCATCATTTTGGTTGCCCTCCTCTGGACAGCCTCCACCCTGTCTATGTCTTTGAGGAGATGGGGTCTCCAGAACTGTACACAGTACTACAGATGTGGCCTTACCAACTGTCTGTACAGAGGGCCAACAATTTTCTGTTTTCTACTGGTGCTGCCTGTCCCTATGCATCCCAGTATTCCCCCAGCCCTCCTTAATGCCTTCTTACATTGCTGGCCCACCTTTAGGTCATCTGATATGACTACCCCAGGTCCCTTTCCAATTTTGTTGCTGTCAATATCTCACCCCCCCCTTTGTGTACTCTTCCCCTGGGTTTTTGTTTCCCAGGTGCATTACTTTGCACTTCTTTGCATTGAATCTAAGCTGCCATACATTTGATCATTCCTCCAACCTTGCCAAGTCCCTTTTCATCCTTTCCACCCCACCTTGTGTATCAACCCTGTTGCAGATCTTTGTGTCATCTGCAAAGAGGCATACTTTCCCTTACAGTCCCTCTACAATGTCATTTATAAAGACATTAAAAAAGGACCGGCCCCAGTACTGAACCCTGCAGTACCCAACTAGTAACCCTCCTTTCTTCACTGTGGACTCCATTTACTATTACCGACTGCGTCCTGTTGTCCAACCAGTGTTTTACCCAGGCTACTACCCTAGGACCCACTCCCAGGCTGGCTAATTTGTTTATTAATCTTTTGTGCAGGACTGTTTCAAATGCCATGTTAAAGTCTAGGTAGGCCATGTCCACAGCCCCTCCCTGGTTTACTGCTTTGGTCGCCCAGTCAAAGAAATCAATTAGATTTGCCTGATCTGACCTTCCCACTGTGAATCCATGCTGCCTTGGGTCCTGTGCCCCACTGGCCTCTAGGTACTCAACAATTCTTTCCTTCAGAAGTGATTCCATCATTTTCTCTACCACTGAGGTCAAACTGACAGGTCTTTAGTTTCCTGCCTCTGTCTTACTCCCACTTTTGTGAAGGGGAATCACATCTGCCCTCCTCCAGTCCTCAGGTACCACCCCATCCTCCCATGATTTATTAAAAAGGGTAGTCAGTGGTGTTACTAGTTCTTCCATTAGTTCTTTTAGAATTCTGGGGTGAATCCCATCAGGCCCCATTGCTTTATCCACCTTCAGTTTTAAGAGTTCTTTCAGAACCCTTTCTTCTGTGAAAGGACTAATATCAACGCCCCTATCCAGAGTGCTTCTATTGACCTGATTAGGTATCTCCCCCTGCTTTTCCATTGTGAATACTAAGTAAAAGTATTCATTCAGTATCCCTGCTTTTTCACTGTTGCTCTTTGCCCAACCACCTTCCTCTTTGTTCAGCCTCAGTATCCCTGCTCCCTAATGTACCTATAAAAGGTTTTATCCCCCCTTCTTAACCAAGTTGGCTATCTTTCCTCGGTTGGGCCTTTGCTATTCTGACTGCCTTACCTGCTTCCTTCTGCTTTAACTGGTACAGTTCTCTGTCCTGCTCCTTTTGTGTTTCCTTATTCTTCCTGAATGCTATCTTTTTTCCCTTACCTTATCCGGCACTTCTTTTGAGAATCATAGTGTTTTTTCTTTCATTTTGATTTGTTAATTTGCTTCACACAAAGACTTGTTGCCTCTGTGATGGCGGTTATGATGTTTCCCCATTGTTGCTCCATCCCACCTTCTTGCCTGTTTGCTAGTGCTTTTCTGAGGCACTCTCCCATTTTGTCAAAATCAGCCCTCCTGAAGTCCGGTACCTTCACTTTTGTGTGGCTTGACTATACAGCTGAGTTTATCGTGAACCACACTATTTCATGGTAGCTTGTTCCCAGATGGCTACCCACTTCAAGATCAGAGATCCTCTCTCATCCCC
This sequence comes from Neoceratodus forsteri, assembly GCA_016271365.2. Classification (NCBI taxonomy): domain Eukaryota; kingdom Metazoa; phylum Chordata; order Ceratodontiformes; family Ceratodontidae; genus Neoceratodus; species Neoceratodus forsteri. The sequence goes on from CM057449.1 coordinate 1,609,848,396, forward strand.
ATTTGAGAGTACCAGGTCTAAGATTGCTCTCTCCCGAGTGGGTTCCAAAACTAGCTGTCTGAGGCATGCCCCCTGTAGGGCATCGAGAATGGCCCTACTCTTGGATGTAGCTGCAGCAAAGGTGCTCCAGTCAACATCTGGCATATTCAGGTCTCCCATCAGCAATATCTCCCCTTTCTCTGTTATCCCAAGGATGCCTTCTATCATTTCCTTGTCCACTTCCTCCCCCTGAAATGGGGGTCTGTATACAACCCCTGTGCGGATTATGGAGCCATTTCCAGTCTCCAGGGTGACCCACAGTGCCTCCTCTCCTCCCTGTTTGCCCTTTAGTTCTGTTGCTTTTATCCCTTCCCTTACATAGAGAGCTACTCCTCCTCCTCTTCTTCCCTCCCTGTCTCTCCTGTAGATTGTGTACCCTGGTATGTTGACATCCCAGTCATGGTTCTCTGTGTACCATGTTTCTGAGACTGCCACAATATCCGGGCATCCCTCTTCCATCAAGGCCACCATTTCAGGGAGCCTTTTATCTAGATTATGGGCATTGGTACTCATTACCCTTCATTTTTTTATGGCGTTATTTCTTTTTGACCCATCCCGTACCTTCTGCCTTGTCTTTTTCTCCATTTACCCCTGCCCTTCTCCCTATCTACTGCTCTATTATGGTGCTTACCTCACTAATTACGCTGATATTTTGGGGGGGCTAGGATTTCCCTTCTCCTCTTCAGTGCCTCCCCCCTTGGCTACTTTAAATGCTTAACATTTAAACCTATCACCTAGGATCCTGGTTCCCCTCCAGGACAGATGCAGACCATCGTGCCTCTATAGGCCTGCATCCCTTCAGGTGGAGCCCCAGTCCCCAATAAAGCCAAATCCCTGAGCTCTGCACCAGCTTTTCAAACAGTCATTGAATCTCATGGTGCAGCGTTCCCTAGCCTCATCTGTGCCATAGACAGGTAGCACTTCTGAGAAAGTTACCGTGTGTGCTACTTGTCTAAGGCCCCTCCCCAACTCCACAAACTCCTGTTGCACTGCTCTGATCCCATTCTCAGCCAGGTCATTTATCCCTAGGTGGATAATGACATCCAGCCCCCTCCCCCTTGCTGCTGCTCCCATGATCCTGAGGATTCGTTTCCTGTCCTTCCAAGCCTTGGCGTCGGACAGGCACCTTATCTCCCTTACCCCTCCCTCCCCTGTTCTACCCCCTAACAATTGAGTCCCCCACCAGGAGTTGTTTCCTTCCCCTGTGGGGTCCTGGGTCACCCTCCTGTGGGTTTCTATTGTGGAGATTCCCAGCATCCTCCTTGGTCTCCACTGCAGGTGCCTCCATAGAGGAGCCATGCTTCACCAGAGTGGTGAATGAATTGTGGAGAGGCACAACTGGAGGGATGCACCTCTGTTCCACCACCCTCACCCTCCCTGAGCCCACCATGGTCCAACCACTCCTCTTTCTTGGAAACCTCTGAGGTAGTGGCAGTGGCCTGGGTGGTCCCTGGGTTGGGGAGCAGGTTTTCCAAATCTTTGCCAGGTCAGCATGGAGACAAACAACCTCCTCCCTCAGACCAGAGAGGTGCCTGAAAATAGGGCAGCAATGCAGTTTCCAGAATGTCTCCCGGAAGACTGCTGCTCCATAGCCAGTGCATTGCACCACTCTCAACATGTCTGTGTCCCTTCCAGTTACAGATGCTTTTTTGGTTTTTGTTCTTGTTTTAGTGTGTGCAAGCTTGTGAGTGTCTCTACCCCCTTTTCAGTGTACTGTGCCTTTAAGGATATGAACAGGTGTATGTTGTTAGCAGTTTTGAGGAAGTGATGTCAGAGCCCCTGCTATAAAGGAAGTTATGCGCTTGGGGCAGGTGGGGTGAGGGAAGGGTGGGTGGGAGTAAACCTATGCTGTCCAGAAACAATCACCTACAACTCTTACCCTCCACCCCGGGGAATGCCTTCCTTCCTTTCAGACACCTATTTCACAAAGGCTAAGTAACAGGTCTAGTCACAACTGACTGCAAATATTTCCCAGCTACAGTTCCTCCCAGGCAAATTAAAGTTAAAACTAAGAAAATTCCAGCCCAAAAACAGAATCAATACTAGTTACTTACACAGATCCAAAAAGTAATAATTCAGTTCAGTGTAGTCTAGAAAATGACCTCCTTGATTCAAGGAAGCTGTGGCTACTTTCTCACTCTCCCTGTCTTCAATGTGAGAAGGAGACTGTAACACCTCTGAGACAAAAAAACCTTTTCAGCAAAAAAGAAATAAATAAAATAGGGGCAAACAAAAGCACCACCTGTAATAATTTCACAGAAGATATGCCCTGGAAGAAACACTTTGCTACAGAAAAAAATAAAGCAGTAACAGAAGATATACCTTGCAAAGGACAACTTGAATCAGAAGATTACAGCAGTAATCTGTTAGCACACACCTGTAGGCACACATTGTAATAATGCAGCAGAAGGTATACCCAGCAACATCAATGTGAATCAGAGAAAAATAAAGCAATAGAATGTTAACAACAAACAGTAACAATCCCTGTGAGTACAAAATAAAAACAACAACACACAGTAAATCTGCCTTGCCAAAAGTCTTAATCCTTTCCCTTACTCAGGTAAGGTTCTTAGTTCTGTCCTTTCAAACAAACTAGAAGGAAAGAGCTCAGGTGAAGCTAGGTGCCTTGGCCAGCAAACCTAACCTTCCACAAGAGACTAATACCTCATTAACAGGTGTTGTAAGAGGTTTTCAACAAACAAATGTCCTAAAGCCCTTAAACTTCATAAACAACAAACAAACTACACTAAAGATGGGTGATAATAGAAACATAGGAAAAATTAAGGGCAGGGCAACTAAAATGGTGCAGGGTCAGCACCTGAAGACATATGAAGAGAAACTTAAGGAGCTTAATATGTATAGCCTCGAGGAAAGGAGGGAGAAGGGGGACATGATAGAAACTTTCAAGTACCTCAAGAGAATCAACAAAGTCCAAGAGGGTAGCATCTTTCAAAAAAAGAGGTGTGCAAAAACAAGGGGGCACAATTTGAAGATAGAGGGGGGCAGCTCAGAGGTAATTTAAGGAAGTATTTTTTCACAGAGAGGGTTGTGGATGCATGGAACGGCCTTCCAAAGGAGGTTGTGGAGTCAAAAACAATGGTGGAATTCAAGCATGCATGGGACAGTCATAAGGCAATTCTAGGGGGTTGGGGTAGGAAGAAGTAGGCTGCTGGTTAACTAGGATTTGCAGCTTATCCATTAGGTAGGGAAATGGGCAGACTGGGTGGGCCAAGCGGTCCTTATCTGCCGTCAAATTCTATGTTTCTATGGTAGAGGTCTCCTGTAGCTGTGGTATGTGAGATGATGGACTTCATTCACTGTATTTTCCCTCCTATTTAATCAACAATATAATAAACATGATGAGAAATAGTTATGCAGCTAATCTTATGTTTATGAAACAATTTGTGCTAATTAGATATGAGATTGACATAGTCAAGGAGGGGCTAGCTATAAATGGGGAAAGGATGGATGATGTCATAAGAACTCTTAATATAATTATACCACAAAGGAGTCGTTATCTGTAGCAGGTTTCCCTGTTGCTAATGAAATATTTACGCCAAAATTCAGTTCCTTCATTTTCAAAGACAAGGCAGATACAGCTATGAATACCAAAAGGAGGAAGAAAAAGAGAAATAAAAAACTAACATCTTAACAGATAAAAATAAAGAGAACACCAGAGATAAAAGTAAAACATCAGACTTAACACAAGAAGATCCAATTGTATTAAAGGAAGAGATAATTTTAAAGGAAGAAATGGATCAACATAGGCATAAACAAAGCAGTCACTGCTTATGTAATCCTGATGGGAGTTATCAACAGGAGTCATTTCAGTAGTCCTCCTGCTACCCAGTACACTATCTGACCATCATGTGAAGCACACATTAAGCATGGGGCTTAATGTTCAGCTGCCACCCCTTTAAGAGCACTTAGAACCTGCAAGAAACAAATTATTGCACTGCCTGGCAGTGCCATGTATGCCTGTCAGTCAGAGAAATTGTCAGTCTGGGGCTTGTCTCCATGAAGAAAACACCTGCTGCACAGAGAATAAACCTGCATTCTTTATTTTATGCATCCTTCCAGTTATTCACACAATCCAAATGGGGTCCTCACCAGCAGCAACCAAAGGGTCTGGCAGGCCACAAAGAATGTAAAGGGTTCCTTTAGTGGCAGACCAAATACCAAAAATGCCACACATAGTGGACAATGTGGCCCTTCTTCTGTTGAAACCCTATCTCGCTTGCCTGCATCGCTTGGTATCCCAAGTCACTCTCCCAGTATATTTGAACTGTTTGAATGATAATTAAACTACAGCCCTGACTGCAAAGAGGAAAATGAACTGTCTCCCATTTGTGAAGCAGTCAGCAGCCCTCATACTATACTGACAGGTCAAAAAACCAAAAAACAAGCAAACAAAAAAAACAACAGCAATATGCTCCGCATTGCTAGCCTGCTGTTTAAATAAAAACTGTCAGTAAGTCCTCTGCCCCATGAAGTGCTGAACTGCAAACCCACCAGCTCCTACCTCATGGCAGGAACCATTTTCAAAGTGCTTCTTTCTGCCAAGCAAGCTACAAGAGTGGTCTCTCTCCTCATCAGAGGGATCTCTACCAGCAGAAAGGAACAGGTATACTGTGGCTCCTCCACAGCTCTGAGCTGCTTCTCTCCTCTTCCCACCTCATGGAGCCTCCAGCACTCTGCATTGTGGCTCTGTAAATTGCCCTCTTGCTCAACTCCACGGTGCAGATTGCCACTCCAAAGAGATTGCTGCAGCTATTAATTAAATTAAGCAACAACCCAGTGCCACAGTTACTAAGTGCTCCAACAAGGAGCCTCTGCTCCCTCTTACACTAACACTGCAGCTGAACAGCCACTCCTGCAAGATTGGTGCCTCCATTCCTCAACGGAGCTCCACTACCTCCCACCTGTGGCTTCTTTGGGAGCCTTCAGCCACATGGACAGCAACCACAGCTTTCTCCTCACATCAGAGTGTCCTACAACCCTCTCAGCCACACTCCAAACACTCAGAGCCCTTCCCTGCCATGCTCAGCTACTCTACATGAGGCCATGGCAAAAACAACAAAAAGAAAAAAATAAATAAATACGAAGGGAGCAGTGAGTGAAACACATAACTAAATAAAAATAAGACTGCAATGAGCACTCTGCTCCCCACTTGGCCATGCACACCACAAGGGTCACTAAATAAACTACTGACTGCAGCAATCCTCCCCACACTCCAACAAAAGAGCCACAAAGAAAGACCTGCAAAAATTAAAATGGAGGATCCAAAGAGGAAAATAAATCAACTGGGCACAATAACCAAACCGGGAACAGGGATACAAAACAAACAGCAAATCAATTCTAAAGTCCAAAGGGGACAGAGGGAGACAACATGATCTGGGGCAGAACACAAATTGAATGGAGAAACAGCTGGGAGACTACAGAAAAAAAAAATTAAATGAAAGGCAGCACAATATATGAAGAAAGCAGTCAAATAAGTACATTCCCCAGCAAGTGTGCCACTCACCAAAAACATGGAAAACTCCTGCCAATTTTTTTCTTCTCAGTTGGGGAAGAAGGCAGCAGGGTGGTAATCACCATTTTAAACCTTGCACATCAGCCAGGCAGTCTCATGGCAAGGATACTCCATCTTGTGCAGAGCAAAACACCAAGAAAGGAAGTGAACTCTTGATCCACCCCCAATCAGATCAGTCAAATTACAGGAACTGCATGTCAAAGTTTGGCGGCCATCTTGTGAAAGGCACAAATTGACCTCACTCCATTGAAATCAATGGCAATCCTAGCGAAATGAATGGACAATGCAACAAATAGCTGATTTTTGAAACAAAACCTTTATTTAAATAACAAACAACACATAATTGAGTGGACATTCTTTATTAAGATGTCATTTGATGAACTTTGCTACAAAAATTTGTACATTTGTGTACAAAAATCATTTTTGCTTGGCACTTCATCCACAACACGATGCCCCATCTCCTGCATGACGGCAACTCTTTCTCACCTGTACAACCTTCGGTCAGTGAAATGAAGCACATCTCCAACCACAATGTCTGACGACAACACAGATATGAGAGCCAGAGCATCCAGAGTGCTACCTTCACCCATCCCGAGGTCGTGGGGCTATAAAATCAAAACAATCATCCATGACATCCAGTCTTCTATTTCCATTCAAGGAGCACCAGCTATGCAAGCCATTCAAGATGACCTGGCCTAAATTAAAGCTATTTCACCATAGTCCACAGTCCATACCAGCCTACAACCAGTACACTTCTAGGCCTTGCCTCACGAAGATGCTGTCGACTGGCTGGAACAATTTCAAGCATGGATTTCTTTCAATGGTTGGACTGATCCCTTACACATCTCCAATGCCTTGGGCTTGATTCTGAGAGAGAACTGCCATTTCCTGGTTCAACACACTTTCAGAACAAGTCAAAGGTGACACTGCCACCCTGTATACGACTTTCAAACAGCATTTTCTTCAAGTACATCCACCCTGGTTATTGGAGCAATAGCTGTGGGAATGTACCATGCAACCCACGGAATCTCTTGAAACCTTCATATAGGACACTGAGTCTTGCTGCAAACACCTACAGAAAACAGAAAGATCAAGTAACAGCCTTTGTCTGGGGCCTGTCTCCTCAATTTCGTACCTACTGAATGTCATGCAGCAAAAGCCAACCACCTGGACAGACACCATCCAAGCAGCACAACTAGCCTGAGAGTCCATCTGAATGTGTCAGTCTTCCAGTGCTCAGTCACCCCAAACCTCATAACTGGCTGCACTCGCAACATGTGTCCAACAGCAACAAGCAGTGATTTACAAGCTTATCTCAACTGTCAATACCTTACACATCAGCTCAACTGCCTCCTCTGCAAATTCTATCAACACTATGCAACCACCTCGACAGCGACCTGATCCACCTCCATCTTCACAAGAGCCTGTAACCTGCCAGTGGTGTAGATTTAGAGGACACACTGCCGCTGTCTGCCAAAATCTAAAGTATTACAACAGGATTCAAGAGAACCAAGGGTGCCCACCACAGTGCAGTCGACATAAAAACACCAACTACTTCCAGAATCAGGGAAATAAGCACTGACCAATAGACTAGGGACTTTTGTTGGGCAGGGGAACACAGCAACTGACCACCCCTCTGACTTTTACAACTCAAAAAAGCACACCCTACTACTGCTAAGTCTGGCACACTCTCACTTCCAGGTTGCAAAATTACCTGTTATCTGAACACCCCTCCTAGCCAACTATGTACCTGTAACCATCAGAGATTGATACACGCATACCTTGGTTGACACTGGAGCAGAAATATCAGTCAACAGCAGTATTCTGAACAACCAAGCTATTCATCACATACCTAATGTCTCTCCAGCTGACCTAAAGTACATTATCACAACAAGTACAGCTACACTACCTATCACATGTGTTGTCCATTGCAAGCTCCACTTTGGCTCACAATAAGCTACTGTCAAGTTTTACATAGTGCCTGATCTACAACCTGTAATAATTCTTGGCCTGGACTTCCTCAAAGCTCACAAAGCCATCCTAGACTTTGCCTCAAACAAACGGTGACTAGATCCGTGAAGGAAACTCGCAGCAATAGACTCAGTCACTGTGCCTCCTCAGTCGGAGATGGTTTTGAGTGCCAAGATTCAAGGTGAACAACTTCCACAAGGTGTTGTTCACATTGTCACAGGATAACCCGTGCTGCATTTGTCAGGTCTCCTTCCAGAAAATACCTTATCAACAGTGCATGGCGGCACAGACTTCCAAAAAATTCTGCAACTTCTCAGATGAGCCAGTGGTCATTTCAAAGAGTGCCAACATCGGAAAGTTTGTCTGCTTGTCTTCAGAGGACCAGGTCCATCAAATGCAAGAGCATCAGCCTTATTCCACCAATTCCAGTCCTGTCAGTACTATCACAACCACTCCAACTTCAACAGAGTTACCCCTCAGTCAGCGACTGTCCTCTTCAAAACTTCCAGCATCTCCAATGAAAAAGTAGCAACTTTTGAAATTCCTGGAGAATTACCCGGATGTATTTGCAGGTCCAGATAACAAGCTCAGATGCTGTGATATCCTGCAACACATCATCGAAGTGCAGTCCAACCAGAAACCAATCTGTCTGTGAGCCTTCAAAGTGGGACACAAACAGAAACAAGTCCTAGAGAACATAATCATAGACATGCTTGACCAAGATATTATTGAAGAGTCTACAAGTCCCTGGGGTGCATCTTGCCCACTGGTGGTAAAGAAGAAACATAGAAACATAGAAACATAGAATTTGACGGAAGATAAGGACCGCTTGGCCCACCCAGTCTGCCCATTTTCCTACCTACTGGATAAGCTGCAGATCCTAGTTAACCAGCAGCCTACTTCTTCCTACCCCCACCCCCTAGAATTGCCTTATGACTATCCCATGCATGCTTGAATTCCACCACTGATTTTGACTCCACAACCTCCTCCGGAAGGCCATTCCATGCATCCACAACCCTCTCTGTGAAAAAATACTTCCTTAAATTACCTCGGAGCTGTCCCCCCCATCTTCAAATTGTGCCCTCTTGTTCTTGCACACCTCTTTTTTTGAAAGATGCTACCCTCTTGGACTTTGTTGATTCCCTTGAGGTACTTGAAAGTTTCTATCATGTCCCCCCTCTCCCTCCTTTCCTCGAGGCTATACGTATTAAGCTCCTTAAGTCTCTCTTCATATGTCCTTCGGTGCAGACCCTGTTTGTGTCCCACTTTGAAGGCTCACAGACAGATTGGTTTTGTGGTTGGACTGCACCCTGAACAAAGGGTATCGCTTCGTGGTAGACTACAGAAAACTCTGTGCCTACTCGGTGCAGGATGCTCATCCCTTGCCTACAACCAAAGATGCTTTAGAAAGTCTTGGTGTGGCCATTCCTACTTACTTCACCAACTCTAGACCTTCATAGTGGGGTCTATCAAGTATTCATTGATCCAGCTTCTCATCCATATACAGCATGGAGCTGCCACTTGGGACTTTTTCAGTTCAAATTTCTGCCATGGGTCTTCAGAACAGTCCAGCCACATTCCAGCATGTTATGGAAGCCGTACTACATGGGTTGTCTTGGAAATCTTGCCTAGTCTACCTGGACAATGTGATTATCTTCAACAGAACTTTACCAGAGCAGTTCCAACATCTCAAAGAAGTGTATGAACATCTCAGACAAGCTAATCTCAAACTTCACCCAGAAAAGTGTTGTTTTGCACAGCATCAGATTCATTACCTGGGACATGTGCTTAGTTCTTGAGGCATCTCTCCAAATCCAGAGAAGGTCTCAGCAGTAAAAGACTATCCAGAACCTACCAATCTCAAAGAACTTTGAGCTTTTCTGGGCTTGTCTGGCTACTACCGAAAGTTCATTTATAGCTATGCCAAGATTGCAGCTCCACTGTATGCCCTGACCAAAAAGAGATGTGACTATATATGGACTTCTGAATATAACAAGGCCTTTAAAACCTTAAAACAAAACCTAATCTCTTCTCCTGTATTGGCCTACCCATGGTTTGACCAACCCTTCAAACTCTACTCAGATGCTAGTTCCTTTGCAGTGGGCGCTGTGCTCTGTTAAATTCAAGACAGAATAGAATGAGTTGTTTCCTATGCCGGGCGCTCTCTTTCCTCAGCTGAGCAGAACTATGACATCACAGAAAAAGAATATCTAGCTGTGGTATCTGCCGTAAAGAAATTCAACTGCTACCTTTGCTATTCCTCCTTTACAGCTATCGTTGATCACTCTGCCCTCATATGGTTATTCGAACTGAAGGAGCCAGTAGGCAAGTTCGCCTGATGGATCACCATGTTACAGGGCTACAACTTTGAAATTCAGAATAGACCAGGCTGAGTTCACTCAGATGTCAATGGTGTAAGCTGGAGATGATATCCCTCCACATCATCCTTAACAGATGAAGAATCCTGCTTACAAGCTCTTCCTTTCCACGCCACGGATGTGCTTCCTGTGGACACCCCTACAGCACCTAAAGTTGCTTTACTGCTACCAACTGATTCTACAGAAAGACACACAAATCCTCAGTTACTGCAAGAAGCCAAAGAGCTTCTCATTTCCTCTACATCTGATCTGTCCTTGGCAATTGTTAAAATGCAACAAAGAACTGACACTCAACTTATGGACATAATCACCTACTTAGAGTCTGGAAGCTTACTGCAACAAAAGAAGCATCGCCAAGATGTACTTTTCTTTACTTCACAATACTTCCTCATGACGGTGTGCTTCTTGACATAAAAAAGACACATACCACAAGTTACCATCCACAATGCAACAGACAGAGTGAAAGAATGATGTCTACCATTTTCAGCACACTTTCTAAGTACCTGAATGAGACTCACAAGACCTGGGACAATTTTGTTCCCTTTGTGCAGTTTGCCTACAATACCAGCCCTTGTGCTGACCGTACAGAGTACATACCCTTCTTCTTAGTCCATGGACATCACCCAAGAACTCCCCAGGACAGGGATCTCTCACTGCTAGAAGTTTCAACATCAGCCCCTTCTTTCATTATCCCTATACTGGAACAGCTTGAACTTGCCAGACGTGTTGCAATCACCACGTTGGGCCAGAGAAAATCTGCAGTGCAGAAAATGTCTGCAGCCAAGTCACATGAGCCTTCATTCTCTGTCGGGGACATTGTGTATTTGTATCAACCTGTCCTTGTTCCGGGCACCACCAAGAAACTGCTTCACCCCTGGACTGGTTCCTTCTACATTGTAGAAAAGCTTCCTCCTGTCCAAGTTCGTCTGCTACTCAAGTCAGATGGAAAGCTGGTACACAACAAAGTCCACATAAACTGATTGAAACATGGGTACCTGAGTATCAACCTTCCAGATGACCCCAGTCAACCTAACAATGAAGCTGCCATTGAGCCTGCCATCCTCTTTGAAGCTGACATCCCTCCAGACAACTTGCAGCTAGTTCCTACAGATCTTCCCACTCCTGACACTCTCCAACTGGATTCCATTTTGCCAGATGATTTGCCTGAGACTTCCTCTTCTTCTCAACCTTCTTCTTCTTCCTCTCAGGACACCTCTGTACACACACATCAGTGTACCAGAGCAAGAAGATCTTAAGAAAGAAGTTTGTCAATGGATCCTGGACTTAAAGAGTCAAGTGTTGTGGATTTGACAGAGGGCAGAACTCCTGGATCACTTTTGATGACCTGACTGCATCCTGTCAGGAACTACTGCAATCTACACATGCCTCCATTCCCACTGACCAGAAAAGTCAATAGAGGTCTTGAACTTTTGTAATCTGGACTCAGTGTGTTTTGGACTAATTCTTTCTCTGGTGATAGTCTCTCCCTTTAACTGTTTTTTTCAGTAAATGTCTTGTTGTACCTATATTATGCAACTGTTCAGATGGTACTGCATTCCTGCATATAATGCTTTTTTTCTCTTAGTAATGTCTTTCCATGTGGCAGTCCACCTATTATTCTTGTTATGCAACTGTTATTTAAGTTTTAGCCTGCATTCTGGGTATCCTCCTGCTGCTACCCTTCCCTCTCTTCCCTTTTCCTTCCCCCACACTTTAGTGCTTGTGGCATGACCAAGCCTAAGGTACTACTGTGTCCCTCTCTCTCTGGTGCTACTCTGACTGGTTCCCAGTGTAGTCCAGATTCTTTCCTCCTCCCCTCCCTGCAGTGGAGTACTGTTTTGTTTTAAATGTAATACCTTGACATGCATGAACATATTTTTTGCCTAAAAACATACTTAAAAATATTTCTTACTTAGCAACTGTTTATAGTTTATTGCTTGTTCAAGTGGTGCTCATATTCACAGTCCTGGCAGTGATGTGAAGCACACATTAAGCATGGGGCTTAATGTTAAGCTGCAGCCCCTTTAAGAGCACTTAGAACTGGCATGTAACAAATTTTTGCACTGCCTGGCAGTGCCATGTATGCCTGTCAGTCAGAGGAATTATCAGTCTGGGGCTTGTCTCCATGAAGAGAACACCTGCTGCACAGAGAATAAACCTGTATTCTTTATTTTATGCATCAGTCCAGGTATTTGCACGGTCCAGATGGGATCCTCACCAGCAGCAACCGAAGGGTCTGGCAGACCACAAAGAAGATATGGGGTCTTTAGTAGCAGACTAAATACCAAAAATGCCACAATCACTAAAAGCACTTGCTCAAGAGGGAAACCCAGGGCAGCAACATTTTTTAAATGTTTCTTTAGTTTTCAGAGAGACTAGAGCATGAGCGCTAGAAGCACAATGATGCTCAACAAAAGATGAGTTACAAATCACAACACATTGCACACATATGCTCCCTAGGCACCTGTTCTTGTCTTGTTAGGACCGGAAGTGAAGTCCGTCCACCTCTGGTTCACTGAGACTGCAGAGATGTTTTTCCTAAACTTAAAACTGACTAAAAAAAACAGCCTAATGCTTCAATAAGGCTGCCTCTCTGTAGAAAATGGCAGTCAGAGCATGTGTATACCTGCTAGCAGTTATAGAAACATAGAAGTTGATGTCAGATAAGGACCACAATGCCCATCCAGTATGCCCATTTCTTTTTCTGCCTAATGAATGTGCCATTGGCCTTTGCTCTGTCAATGGTTCATATACTCATACTCATCTGTATTGCTCCCTTATGCCTAACCCATGCCTATTAGAAACCCTGCACTGTATTCATATCCACCACTTCCTGAGGTAGGCCGTTCCATGCATCCACCACCCTTTCTGGGAAAAATAACTTCCTCACATTACCGCTTAATCGGCCTCCCTCTAATTTCATGCTGTGTCCTCTTGTCCTTCTATTTTTCTTATATTGAAACATGTTAGACTCTTTCACCTTGTTAATGCCCCTAAAGTGTTTGAATGTTTCGATCATATCACCTCTCTCCCTCCTTTGCTCAAGGGTATACATATTGAGTTCCGTTAATCTGTCCTCATATGTTTTCTGATGCAGTCCCTGCACCATTTTGGTTGCCCTTCTCTGGACTGCCTCAATTTGGTTAATGTCCTTGTGAAGGTGTGGCCTCCAGTACTGCATGCAGTATTCCAGATGGGACCTAACCAGTGTCTTGCAAAAAGGGATTATTACCTCCCTCTTCTGGCATGTGATAACCCTACTAATACACCTCAACACCCCCCTAGCCTTACCTATTGCTTTAGTGGTCTGCTTGGATGATTTCAGGTCATCGGTGATGATGATGACCAAGTCTCTTTCTTCTCTTGTGACTGCCAGCAACTCCCCTCCCAGCCTATAGATGGCTTCAAGGTTTCTCTTCTCTATGTGCATGATCTTGCACTTCTTTGCTTTAAACCCCAGTTGCCACTCTTCCAATCATTTAGCTAGTTTATTCAGATCTCTTCTCAGTCTGTCCACCCCATCTGGATCATCTACTTTGTTACAGATCTTGGTGTCATCTGCAAACAAACAAATCTTATCCTCCAGTCCATCTGCAATGTCACTGATGAAGATATTGAAGAAGACTGGCACCAAGACTATTTCCTGAGGTACCCCACTTGTGACTTGCATCTCTTCTGACTGTATACCGTTTACCACCACTCTCTGTTTTCTGCCCGTCAACCAGTTTGCCACCCGGTTGACCAATGTCTGACCCACTCCGAGCCAACCCAGCTTATTAATCAATCTTTTCTGTGGAACAGTATTGAAAGCTTTGCTGAAGTCAAGGTAGGTGACATCAACTGCTCCCCTTTGGTCCACCACTCTGGTTACCCAGTCAAAGAAATCTATGAGATTAGTTTTACAGGACATTCCTTTTGTAAACCCATGCTGTCTTGGATCCTGTGCTTCTATGGATTCCAGGTGTTACACTGTCCTTTTCTTAAGGAGTGCCTCCATAATCTTGTCCACTAATGAGGTAAGACTGGCTGGTCTGTAGTTCCCTGCCTCCTCCCTGCTACCACTCTTGTAGAGCGGGATCACATGAGCCCTTCTCCAGTCTTCTGGGACCTCTCCGGTGCTCAGAGACTCATTAAACAGTTCTGATAAAGGCTCTGCTAGTTCCACCTTTAGCTCCTTTAGTACCCTGGGATATATTCCATCAGGTCCCATTGCCTTGTCCACCCTGAGCTTATTGAGCTCTTGTAGGACCCTTTCTTTTGTGAAGGGACTAGTGCACACCTCCCTCCCACCTGTGTCCATGGTGTTGAGCTGTGGGCCCTGCCCTACTTTCTCTTCAGTAAATACTGAGCAGTAGTATCCATTTAGGATAGATGCTTTTACATGGTCCTCCTCCTCACATGCCCCCTTATCCCCTTTGATCTTACCAATACCCCCTCTGGACTTTCTCCTTTCACTAATGTATCTATAGAAAGTCTTGTCACCTTATTTTACTGTTTGTGCTACTGTTTCCTTGGTTTGGACCTTTGCCTGCCTTACTGCCTTCCATGCTTCCCTTATGGAAGTTTGGTATGCCTCCCTATCTTCATCCTGCTGCGTTCCCTAATATTTCCTGAAGGCCAGCCTTTTGGCTCTGACCTTTTCTGCTACTGTTTTTGAGAACCAAAGTGGTTTCCTTCTTCTTTTGCACTTCCTTTTCTCTCTAACACAATGGGATGTTGCTTCAAGTATTGCATCTTTAATGCTTGCTCACTTTGCCTGTACCCCCTCACCTGTATTTATTTTTGCCAGGGCTAGCTTAACTCTGTTGGCCATCTTATCAAAGCCAGCTCCTCTGAAGTCACATATTTTTGTCTTGGAATGGGATAATTTAGTTCTACTGGCCAAATTGAACCATACCATGTGATGGTCACTGGCCTCCAGATGACCTTCTACCTGGAGATCTGTGATCCTTTCCCTGTTAGTCAGTACTAGATCTAGGATAGCACAGTCTCTTGTGGGTTGTTGTATCAGTTGTTTCAGTCCTTCCCTCTGCAGGGAATCCACCATGTGTCTAGTTCTAGCAGATGTTCCTGCTGGTATTGACCAATCTGTATCTGGCACATTGAAGTCTCCCATTATCAGAACCTCTCCTATAGCTGTCATGTTTTGTATATCTTTTAACAGTAATGTGTCTATGTCCTCCCCCTGATCTGGAAGCCTCTACACAACCCCAGTTTGTATGGCTGTCCCAGTTCCTGTTTCCAGGGTGACCCACAGTTCTTCTGGCTCCTTATGTGTATTCTGAATATCTGTAGCTTTGATATTTTCATTGACATGAAGGGCCACTCCACCACCCCTTTCTACACCCTGGTCTCTTCTGAACAGTGCATAACCAGATACTGAAGTCTCCCAAGTGTGGTTACTGGAAATCCATGTGTCGCTAATGGCTACTATGTCCAGTTTAGCCTCTGTCATTATAGCCTGCAGATCTTGGATTTTGTTTCCCAGACTGCGAGCATTTATGTACATGATTTTCCATTGGCCAGATTTCGGTGTGTTAGTTGTTGGGTGAAGACTGGCATTTCTCCTGTGCATCATATGGGGATCCAGACATTTTTCCTTACCTAGTGATTCAGATGAACTACAAACATGCTGCACTCCTGTTTGACCACTAGCTGTGGGGGGAGGGGTCTTCTTCCAATTCGACGTATGGGGTGCTGCAGTCCTCTCCCCATTTGCTAGATTAAATATTCTGCAAAGATGTCAAACTTCTGCCCCAATGCGCTGACTCCCTCCTTAGTCAGATGCAGTCTATTAAATTTAAGGAACTTTCACTCCCAAAACTGTTGCCAGTTCCCTACAAATTTGTGACCTTTTTCCTGGCACCAGCCCTTGAGCCACATGTTTAGCTCCCCTGTCTCCCTTTCTCTGACCTTCCATCCATCTGCCACCCTCTCCCAGACTGGCAGGATCTCAGAGAAGTAGATGCTGGACAAAATGGATGATAGTTTGTCACCCAGCCTGGTCAGGTGTTCCTTGGTCTCCACAACTGACCGGCTGGTGAGATCATTAGTCCACGTCAATGTTTTCTCCTGCTTCCTGAACAATTTTAGCAATGCCATCAGTGTCTCTCCATGCTGATATACCTGGGAGACATCTGACCATTACCCCGGCTGGAGATACGTATCAACTCCCTGAATCATGGAGTCTCCTATGATCAGAAGTTTTTTGGATTTCCTTTTTGCTTTTGTTGTTTTGGTTCCTGTTTTGGGTGAGTTTTGTTGTGCTAGCTCCTGTGCTGCAGTGTCCTGCTCTGCAGTGTCCTCTTCCCCTTTGTTTGATTTCAGAGATAGAGGCAGATACCTGTTTGTTGTTTTTATATGGCTTGTGGAGGTGATATGTTGGAGAGCACAGAGTGATGGGACACTAGATATGCCCCTCTTAATCACCTACCAACCTCCCAGACCAACTACCCTCTGCGGTTGAAGTGCTTCTGTTTGATGTTGAGGAAATGGCGGGTGGTTCTTATAATGTATTTACTCTTGAATATGCAATTTGAGGTGCACAGTCTCTGCCCATGCTGCCTGGAGCTGAGCCCTTATATCTCCAATGGCCCAGCATGTAGGATAGCATCCTAAATCCTGTAAAACTGCCCTTCCAAAAAGTGTTCTGCAGTACCTGCAGTTAATTATATCCATTCCAGATAAGTTGCTGGATTTACAACCTGGTCGGAGTTATTAGAAGGAAGACAATGTAAGCAAAAGTTTGATTTTGTGCTTTGATTGTTTGTTTTTGTATAACTTGTTATAACAAGTTAAATTACTAGAGCTCCTGTAAATGATGTCACTGTGTGCATACCCCTCTGATCCACCCTTTCCTGCTTTGCAACAGGAAATGTCACTACTGTACTACTCTATAAAAGGAGTGTAGTCTGGGGTGGTTGGGGATGGGGGTGGGTCATTGGACTCTTCCCCTGCTGAAAAAGAAGAAACACAGACACAAGAAACAAGGAGGTAAGGGCAGAAACAATCAGCCAGCAACAAATGCAGTAGCCCTGAATGCTTATCCTAATGATAGATAAAACTGCAAAACCTGTAAAGCATCACCTGTAATAATTTCACAGAAGATGTACCCTGTGAGAAACACTTTGCTACAGAGAAAAATAGAGCAGTAACAGAAGATATACCTCACAAAAGACAATTTGAATCAGAAGATTACAGCAGTAATCTGTTAGCACACACCTGTAGGCACACCCTGCAGTAATGCAGCAGAAGTATACCCAGCAACAACAATCAGAATCAGAGAAAAATAAAGCAATAAAATGTTAGCAACAAACAGTAACAATACCTGTGAGTACAAAATAAAAATAACAACACACAGTAAATCTGCCTAGCCAAAAGAAGCCTTAATCCTTTTCCTTGCTTTGGCAAGGTTATTTGCTCAGTTGTAGAAGAAAAGAGGTCAGGTGAAGCTAGGTGCCTTGGCTAGCAAACCTAGTCTTCCAACTGGAACAGTTACCATATGGTCCTCCTCCTACCTCACACACACCTCTCTGCCCAGCATTAAAAGCACTTTCTCAAGAGGGACACCAGGGAGGTATTTATCCTTAGTTTTCAGAGAGAGTAGAGAGAATGAGATAAAATCATGATGATGCTAAGCAAAATATGAATTGCAATTCACAACCCACTGCACCCAACCAGCTTTATATTGAAATTTTTGTCAATCAAATAAAATCTTAATCCTGAAATCTCCACAGACATTCCTATTAATTTTCTGTATTCCAAAACATTCAGTGGTATGGTGATTGAGTTCATTTCCCCCTACATGTCATCCAAATGTATAATTCAAATTGGGCTCCCTCTATGCCCTTACATATTCGCCAGTGTGAGTTTTAAAACTCCTAATCATCCTTCCTATATAAAATAACCCACTTTTACACCTCAACATACATACAACTCCTTCTGTTGAGCAATTAATGATGGCATTACAGTAAATGTTTTCTTTACCACTTGAATGTTGTACATATGCACCATGCACCCTGAACCACTAAATTGCAGTATGTGCAATGTCCACATTTTGCATTAATTATTAGTTTTGCCAAAATGCTTGTGGGATTATTTATGGCCAGTGCAGGGACTTTAGAATGTAATCCTTTACATTTGTTGACTGTCTATATACATGTTTGCTGTTCTGGAAGGGTTTGATTGAGTTTTGACTCACTATTTTAAATGGCTCAATGTCTAGTCACTCCATCTCTTGACTTTTCTACATTTTTTATCAACCTCTGGAAATTTTGAGCTCAATTCCCACCACTACTTTTTGACTTTCTGTATGTATTTGTAAGCATGGTTTATTTATTAACTTGACCAACTTCAGTTACAGCATCTAGAATATTCCTAATTCCATACCCTCCAACTGAAAACCTGCAGATGTGCTCCTGATGTCTTTGTTCAAATACTGTATTCTAAGAACAATTGCACTTAACTCTAAAAGGTTGGCCTTTTGGTATTATAGTATGTGTGTTGTGTGTTTTGGATGACAACTGTCTACTAACAAAAATGAATTCTGTCTAACAAATAGGTCTGAAAAAAGTTACTTTTTTTTCATCTTTACACAAGCAGACATCCAGAAAATTAATTTGTTCTTTCTTAATAGCCAGTTTAAATTTTAAAGCAGGGTTATGCTCTCTAAATATTTTACAAAAAGTGTCCAATTCATCTTTAGTTCCCTTCCAGATTAATATGACATCATCAGTGTTGCAGCACCACAAATCCAACTTGGAGAAGTATGGATTTCTGGGACTGCTACAAACATAGTCCTTTTCCCATTTTGCAAGCAAGAGGTTTGCAAAGCTGGGCATGAATGTTTTGCCCATGGCTGTGCCTCAGACCTGAAGAAAAAATCTGCCATTAAGAAGAAACCTCTTGTTTTTAAGGACCATTTCAGAAACATTTACCAGGACCTCTGTAGGTGGATCATCTAACACAGTTCTCTTTTCCAGATAGTAATGGAGCACTGCCAGTCCCTCTTTATGGGGCACAGATGTATAAAGTGACACTGTATTTAATATTGCCAAGAACCACTCAGGCTGCATCTCAATCTCTTGCATTGTTCATAATATATCTGATGTATTTCTGAGAATATGATGGGGAAACTGCACAACAGGTCTTAAAATGAATACACATATTCATAGTAGCTGTGTAAGCCAGCTGATCCTTGATATGTTTGGGTGACAGGGTGGCTTATCAAGGCCTTTATGTATTTGTTGTGTAATATATAAGATAGGTATTACTGGATTTTCTGTTGTAGAAAATGTCCTCCCTTAAACTGTGAGCCACCCTATATTGTATACAGTGCTTACACGGTCATCCACCTTTTTTTAAACACTCTTCTGGGGCCACCCATAAGCTTCCTATAGTAAATACTGTCTTGAAATTGCTTTATTACTGCCTCATTGTCCCTCCAGCCCATTATGACCACTGCCCTGTTTTTATTGGCAGGCTTGGTCATGATGACTGGCCCGCTCCATTGATGTCAAAGCCTGCATTTCTGATATACAGGGTATTAGTGTTATATTTCAATTTCCTGTCTCTTTCTTGTTGTAAGTATGTATCCCCTAGATGCATATTACACATCATGTGAAATGTCTGCACTAAAGCAGTAACAGAAGATATACCTTGCAAAAGACAAATTAAATCAGAAGATTACAGCAGTAATCTGTAAGCACACACCTGTAGGCACACCATCTAATAATGCAGCAGAAGGTATACCCAGCAACAACAATTTGAATCAGAGAAAAATAAAGCAATAAAATGTTAGCAACAAGCAGTAACAATACCTGTGAGTACAAAATAAAAATAACAACACACAGTAAATCTGCCTAGCCAAAAGAAGCCTTAATCCTTTTTCTTGCTCTGGTAAGGTTATTTACTCTGTCCTTTCAAGCAACCTTGAAGAAAAGAGAGCCGGTGAAGCTAGGTGCCTTGGCCAACGAACCTAGTCTTCCACCTCCAATATATCAACTAACCTGACCTTTTAACCCTTCCCTCTGTTGGAAGTTACTGACTGTTTGTCAGCTCCATCCCCCAGATACATACCTAATTCCCTGGAAGAGCTGTGGGAGTAAAGAAATTAGATCCTTCAATGTGAGAAGGAGACTTCAACACCTCTGAGACAAACAAGAACACATTCAGCGAAAAAAAAAAAACAGAAGCAAAGATTAATTTTGCTTAGCTTAATGATAAAAAGTCAAAAAAATGTAAGCACCACCTGTAATAATTTCACAGAAGATACACCCTGTAAGAAACACTTTGCTACAGAGAAAAATAAAGAAGTAACAGAAGATATACCTCGAAAAAGACAATTTGAATCATAAGATTACAGCAGTAATCTGTAAGCACACACCTGTAGGCACACCCCGTAATAATGCAGCAGAAGGTATACACAGTAACAACAATTTGAATCAGAGAAAAATAAAGCAATAACATGTTAGTAACAAACAGTAACAATCCCTGTGAGTACAAAATAAAAATAACAACACACAGTAAATCTGCCTAGCCAAAAGAAGCCTTAATCCTTTTCCCTGCTCTGGTAAGATAATTTGTTCTGTCCTTTCAAGCAACCTAAAAGAAAAGAGCTCAGGTGAAGCTACTGTAGGTGCCTTGGCTAGCAAACTTAGTCTTTCAACTGTAGTGGTTTCCATATGGTCCTCCTCCTACCTCACACACTCCACTGCCCACCACTAAAAGCACTTTCCCAAGAGGGACACCAGGGGGGTATTTATCTTTAGCTTTCAGAGAGACTAGAGAGTAAGAGATAGAATCATGATGATGCTAAGCAAAATCTGAATTGCAATTCACAACCCACTGCACCCAACCAGCTTTTTATTGACATTTTTGTCAATCAAATAAAATTTGAATCCTGGAATCTCCACAAACATTCCTACTAATTTTCTGTATTCCAAAACATTCAGTGGTATGGTGATTGAGTTCATTTCTCCCTACATGTCATCCAAATGTGTAATTCAAATGGGGTTCCCTCTATGCCCTTACATGTTCACCGGTGTGACCTTTAAAACTCCTAATCATCCTTCGTATATAAAATGACCCACTTTTACACCTAAACATACATACAACTCATTCTGTTGAACAATTGATGAAGGCATTACAGTAAATGTTTTCTTTACCACTTGAATGTTGTACATATGCACCATGCACCCTGAACCACTAAACTGCAGTATGTGCAATGTCCACATTTTGCGTTTATTATTAGTATCGCCAAAATGCCTGTGGGATTATTTATGGCTGGTACAGGGACTTTAGAATGTAATCCTTTACATTTCTTGACTGCCTACATACATGTTTGGTGTTCTGGAAGGGCTTGATTGAGTTTTGATTCTCTATTTAAAATGGCTTAATGTCTAGTCACTCCATCTCTTGACTTTTCTACATTTTTATCAACCTCTGGAAATTTTGTGTTCAATTCCCACCACTACTTTTTGACTTTCTGTATGTATTTGCAAGCATGGTTTCTTTATTAACTTGACCAACTTCAGTTACAGCATCTAGAATATTACTAATCCCATACCCTCCAGCTGAAAATCTGCAAATGTGCTCCTCATGTCTTTTTTCAAAGACTGTATTCTAAGAACAATTGCACTTAACTCTAAAAGGTTAGCCTTTTGGTATTACAGAATGTGTGTTGTGTGTTTTGGATGACAGCTATCTGCTAACAAAAATGAATTTGTGTCTAACAAATAGGTCTGAAAAAAGTAACATTTTTTTCGTCTTTATACAAGCAGACCTCCAGAAAATGTATTTATTCTTTCTTAATAGCCAGTTTAAATTTTAAAGGAGGGTTATGCTCTCTAAATATTTTATGAAAACTGTCCAATTCATCTTTAGTTCCCTTCCAGATTAATATGACATCATCAGTGTAGAAGCACCACAAATCCAACTTGGAGAAGTATGGATTTCTGGGGCTGCTACAAACATAGTCCTCTTCCCATTTTACAAGCAAGAGGTTTGCAAAGCTGGGCATGAATGTTGTGCCCATAGCTGTGCCTCAGACCTGAAGAAAAAATCTGCCATTAAGAAGAAACCTCTTGTTTTTAAGGACCATTTCATAAACGTCTACCAGGACCTCTGTAGGTGGATCATCTAACACAGTTCTCTTTTCCAGATAGTAATGGAGCACTGCCAGTCCCTCTTTATGGGGCACAGATGTATAGTGACACTGTATTTAATATTGCCAAGAACCACTCAGGCTGCATCTCAATCTCTTGCATTGTTTGTAATATATCTGATATATTTCTGAGAATACGATGGGGCAAACTGCACAACAGGCCTTAAAATGAATACACATATTCTTAGTAGCTGTGTAAGCCAGCCGATCCTTGATATGTTTGGGTGACTGGGTGGCTTATCAAGGCCTTTATGTATTTGTGGTGTAATATATAAGATAGGTATTACTGGATTTTCTGCTGTAGAAAATGTCCTCCCTTAAACTGTGAGCCACCCTATATTGTACACAGTGCTTACACGGTCATCCACCCTTTTTTAAACACTCTTCTGAGTCCACCCATAAGCTCCTATAGTAACTACTGTCTTGAAATTGCTTTATTTCCACCTCATTGTCCCACCAGTCCATTATGACCACTGCCCTGCTTTTATTGGCAGGCTTGGTCATGATGACTGGCCCACTTCAATGATGTCAAAGTCTGCATTTCTTATATACAGGGTATTAGTGTTATATTTCAATTTCCTGTCTCTTTCTTGTTGCAATTACATATCCACTAGATGCATATTACACATCATGTGAAATGTCTGCACTGCTGGGCCATTCTTTGGACACTAGGTTAACTTCCCTCTGAAGCTCTTCTTCTGATCATCATTTCCATTGTTATGCTGTATGGCATCATCATCCTGCTTAGAAATCTATTTAAAGAATAACATTTTTAGAGCTAATTTTCAAACAAAAAGATTAAGGTAAATCATGACACCACTAATATCAATATGAGTGATTGGAATAAAGGAATATTTCACATAGGAACCTAGTGTGGCATACCACCTGCAACACAATGAAAATCACAGGGATGAGTCTGCACCAGAAAAAGCCTATGTCTCTAGCATTTCTGGATAAATAGACTCACTCAACACTTATATTCTTCAATTTTTACTATTTTTATTCTATAAATATTGGTCACAATCCTGTTAAAGTTGTCTGCCAATGTTTTGAAGGAAAAATCCCTCTACCGCTGGGCAACAATTACCAAAACTTGTAGAGTAAAGTCCTTGTTACTTAATACCTCATGACCGTGTCATGACAATCTCTCCTAAGTTTCAAAATATATTCAAGCACTGTTTATATACAGTAGGCCATCTCTGCTACAGTCTGCCATAATTGCAGGCCATGTCCTAAGCATTCTTATTTTTATTTAATATTGCCCTCTGCATGTGTTCCCCCTTCCTCATTTTCTGTTTGTTCTCAGTGGGAATCTGAACCTTGCTTTGTGATTGCACCCTCTGAGGTTCTGCTGAGATGACTTGTTTGGGGAGGGGTGGAGATCTCCTAAAAAAGACAAACTAGTACTGGAGGAACTGGTATCAGGGCCAGTTGTATGGTCTAAAATTGTAGCACCCACAGTTTGTGAGTTGTCTTTAATTTGGGTTTTAATTTCTCATCATGTCTGTGCTGTGCCTGATTGAATATGGCTTTGCCTGCATAAGCTTTGGAGTCCTGTTTTAATGTTTTCCCTTTTTCTGCTTTTAATTGTACATCATTTTTAGAAATTATTTCTTCTAATTCCTTTCTAAATTCAAACAGTTATTGCCTGGATGTTAATGATGCCAATTATTTTTTTCCAATTCCCTAATGTCATTAGAGACTTGAGGCCCTATATTCAAAACTTAGCCCTGGAGCAAAATTAGCACTGCACAGCATGCTTAATTAGCCTGGAACCATTAGCATGCTATATTCAAAGGAATAGCCCTGGGGCTAAAGCTGCTGAATATAGTGTGCAAAGTAAGCAGTCAAACAGGGCTGGGAGTGCAGTGCAAAAATAGCCCAGGAAATAAGACAGCTCAGAATACAGCAACAGGGAAGGCCAAAACGCAACAGCAGCCCAGTGGACACAGAGGTGGAGGAAGGCAGAGCTGCAGTAGCAGGCCAATGAGAGTGATAATGGCAGTGTCAGTGGCTCAATAGGTAGCACACTTGCCTCTGAGACTGGGAGATCAGAGGGCTGTAGATTCAGTTCCCACATCTGGCACTTGGCTTAATATCCCAGTACTGACACTGTAGTGCTGCATGAGAGGGGTGCTGCACTTCTGAGGTGCCATCTTTCAGATGAGACGTTAAACTGAGGTCCCATCTGCCTGGATTGATGGTAATTCAGGTGGATGTTAAAGATCCCATGGCACTTATCGAAAAGAGTAGGGGAATCTTTTATTGCAAAGAAATAACATCATAGTAAATCACAGAAAATACTTGAATAAGGAAATCAACAAACATAAATAAAAAACATAATAATAGACATCCAATACTTAAATCAAGAAATAAATCAAAATAAAGAATCCATATGTTTCCAAAATATAGCAAATGTTCTCCTATCCATCTTTACAAAATCAGAAATTCTAACTGTTTGTATTGCTTTTTCAATCTGTGAGATAATAACAGTGTTCAATAAAACAACATGCTGCAAATAATAATGACACTGAGCTTGCCAAAGATAATATTTGATGCAGGCAAAGATCACATTCAGTGTACTAGGATGATATCTTCTTAAAAACCTCATGTAATCCCCTAAAATTAAAGATTCATAAGTAATCGTCCCTCATTTCCATCTACTCTGTAAGTCTAACCAAAAAATTACCATATATGAACAAGTTATATAAAAATGTTCTAGGGTTTCTGTCAAACCAACACACCCTGGTCTTAAACACCCCCTATCCTCAACCCCCTTATGCTTCCAATTGCCACGAACCCCCAATCTCCCATAACAACAAAGCCACAAGACATCCCACATATGCACAGGAACTCTAGGATCTCTTAAAAGTTTTAAAGCAAACTGCATTCTAGATGGACAACATTTTGGAAAATCTATCTGAACCAAAAAATTCATTTCTAGAATCCTACGATAGATTTGTTTTCTATTGAGTAAAAAGGCCTCTGCCTTTTGCAATTGCCATGCTTTTATTTTTTGAAATCCAGGGACTGCAAAATCGGGAAGATTTAGATTTTTGACCTTCTTATTTCCTTGGCCTCCCCAATACTGAAAAAAGAGCTAAACAGCTCATCTGTCCAATCCATCCATAAATCCTCAGTTATATTCAAATCATTATGCAAAATGGAACTAAAAAAAAAGGAATAGAAAAAAAAAACACTGGATTTAACATACCCAGCCCCCCAGCCTTAATAGATAAATAGGTAAAATTTATTTTAATGGGGTTTAACCTGCTACCCCATAACATTTGGAAAAAAACAACTTAATAATCGAGTCTCAAATTGTAAAGGTAAAGGAAATACATAACTAATAAATAAAAAAATGGGAATAAGAATTTTTTTAATAATAGAAACCCGCTTTAATTTTTAAAGGTTCCAGGATTTCCACATCTGTACCTTCCTTTCACCCAACACTAATTTCTCCTCCCAATTCTAAATTGCCATATCACAAGATCCAAAATAAACCCCTAAGATTTTAATGTAAGTATGTACTATATTAACAGAACCAATCTGTTGTACCCTATCCCCTAAACCTAATTGCAGACAAAAACATTTATCATAATTTAAATATACACCTGAGAATCCAGAAAAAAACTCAAACTGTTGTAATGCCGTAATTCCTGAGCTTGCATCTTGTACTATAAGGCAAATATCATCTGCATAAGCAGAAATTTTTTGAGGGAAAACATTCTTACTTGGGGAAACACCCGTAATTAAATCATTATTTATTATTCCCCTGATCAAAGGATCTAATATAGAGGTAAAAAGTAAAGGGCTCAGTGGGCACCCTTGACGAACCCCCTTTTTTAAATCAATACTTGTCCCTACCAACCCATTAACTATGGGAGAAAAGGAAGCACCTTTATACAAAGATGTAATCCATGCCAACATTCGATCAGGTATTCCATACAAATTCAAAGCTTTAAACAAAAAATCATGAGAAACAGTGTCAAAAACCTTCCTATGATCCAGCACCAAAAGAAAACCAGATAATCTATTTTGCTTACCAAGTTCTGTTAATGCCCTTAAGAAGAATAAATTTTGTTTAATGTTCCTCCCAGGAACAGAGCAAGTTTGTGCAGGATGTATCAGCACTGAAGCCACCTTTTGCAATCTACTGCAAAGAATAGACGAAAATATTTTATAATCAGTATTAAGGAGACTAATAGGCCTCCAATTATTCAGATCACATCTATCTCCAGATTTAAAGATAAAGACTACCAATGCTGATGCAAAGAGACATACAAATCTATCTTCTGTCATAACCAAGGAATTAAAGACATATGGCAATATAACACTGAGTTCATCTATATACTGTTTATAAAACTTGTGCCTTAAACCATCCATCCCTGGAGATACCCCCGGTTTTAATCTATTAATTGCCTCCCTAACCTCTTGAACAGAAATAGGAGCTTCTATTTTAGTAATTAGAACAGGATCTGGCTGAGGAATAGAATAAGAAACATCCTGCCCCCAAATACCTAAAGAAACAGGTTCCATACCCAGAAACTGAAATAAATAAGAATGTAGAACTTCTAACATTTCCACATCTGAAGTTTTCAAACAGCCATTAGCATCATACACACCTGTCATTACTTTATGAAACACAGTATCCTTACAGGCAGCATATGTATCGGAAAAAGGTTGTGAAATCGTACTATACCTAAACTCTGTATTCTGGACGGTTGCTTTAGTAGCATGATAAGAAAACATTTGTTTTTTAATCTCATCCAATTGAGTTTTAATTCTATGGTCAGATTTATTAGCTCTGGACATTAGTTTATAAAACTGATCCCTAAAATGTAAATATTGTAAATAATCTTTATTACCAGTATATTTACCAAAATCAATAAATAATTTTTTTAAATCTTCTTTTGTATCCAACCATCAATGCAACCAATCTTCATAAAATTCTGCCACAGATTTTCTATAAAAAATAGATTTGCCATTTTAGATTGCATTTCTAAATGTTGTAGAACACAAACATTCAGCTTCCATCTCCACATAATCACAGGAAATCTAGCAGGAATATTTCTAAAGAATATTTCACATAATAGTAAAACATTATCAGTAAATTCAGAGAAAGAAAGTTTAAATTTTTGAGGGTATAAAAATTGAGATACAAAAAGGAAATCTATACGTGTGGATGATGTACTTCGAAAATATGTGGCTCCTGTATCTTGGTGCAGAGATCTATAAGCATCTTTGAGGCCTGTAAGCAATAAAGTATCTTTTAAAGCATGAGAGTCACAATAAACCTTCATTTGAATATTATCTTTAAACCTTAAATCTATCCCACAGTTCATATCCCCTCCCCAAACCACATGCCGCTTAGTAAAAAGGAGAGGTTTGATAGTATTAAACAAATCTACTCTAGCTGCTTTACTTTGTGGGGCATAAGTATTAATCAGGTGTATAGCGTACCCATACCAACAGCAATCAACCAGAAGGGCCCGGCCAGGGACAATATCTAGAATTGCTGGATTTTAACATGAGATGAATAGAACAAAATCCCTAATCCATCTGCAGCATCCCCCCCAAAAGTCCAAAAGGAAATCCCCCAAGGCCACAGTTTTTTAGTAGAAGAAATATCATGCAGGGATTGAAGCCTAGTTTCTTGCAAAAAAAAGGATATCAGTTTTTAAATCCTTGCAGAAGGATAAAACAGCAGCCTTTTTCTTAATGTTCTGTATACTCTGAACATTAAGAGAAGCTATACATAAGGAAGTCATAAAAAAAATAATAAAGGAAAATGCAAAATTAATCCTTATCTTTCTTCCTTTTTTGCCTTAATTTCTTTTTAACTCCCCTCCCAGACAAAATGGTGTCATCATCATACTCCATCTCTGGGACTACCTCAGACCTGGAAGAGACATCAGATTCAGAGCCCATATCTCCATCTAGAAGTACCTGGTAGGTATTTTGAAGTGGGATCTGTACAGGTTGGTTTTTACTTTTACTAACAGATCTAGTCACCCTTTTTGGAAGCTGAAAATCAGTTCCTGGGGGAGGCATAGGTTTCTGTGAAGTAGGATTTATAGAAGAAGGCTGAGAAGACACAAGTCCATCAGGGACCTGAGAGAAGGAAGCTCCATCATTTTGACAAGGGGGTCGTGCAATAGGAACAGAACTAGAGACAGGAACCTTAGTTTGATCCATCAATCTAGCATGAGGTTCTTTTTCAGTGGAAGGATTAGGCCTATAAGTCCTACATCTATCCTGAGCCTGACTGATAAGGGAGTCTTTATCTGGGCCTCCAGGCCTATTCTGACCTGCCCAGGGACGTTGGTGGTATGCATGGCCCTGTTCTTCACAGAGATTACAATGAAAGACATTTCTACAAACAGCGCTATCATGGTCATAATCACCACATAGCGCACAACGTATCCGGTCACAAGTGCTACTAAGGTGCCTACCACGACCACACGTATAACATGCTTTGGCTGACCAGGGTAAAACAGACGCCCCTGTCTTTTCCCAAAAAAAAGCTGTTGGGTATATGGCGGACCACATTTTCTACCATTTGCAATTTAACTTTAAATCTCCAGTTCCCTGTCCAAATTCCCTCTGAATCCATGATAGCCTCAGGAGGGCCCAACACATCACATATTTTACCTAGCCAAAATAGAATGTCTCCCACATTCACACCCTCATTCCTGAACATGATATTAACAGTTTTAAAAAGGGGCTTCATTAGTGGTATTGCCCAAAAGGGTGTCCATAATGCAGTCATTTTAAGGGATTCATATTTCCTCCAAAAGGAATCTAACCCCATAAAGTTTTTAAAGCTAATATCAAAATAATCTTCCCCTCTAATATTAATTAGAGCAAATATATCTTCAGCATGAAAATGCATAGAGTTAAGTAACAAAGTCCTGGCAACATAACTCTGATCTGGATGTTCTTGTAAACCACCTCTATACCTTAAACGAACAGCATTCCAGCGAGGTGCTTGTTCAACTTTGTTATTTTTAAAAAGGTCCGAAAAGAAAGGTCCACGCTGTCTTCTATCTTCCGTTGGGGAGGGGGGGTGGATTTCTATGGGAGATAGTCTCAAGAGACAGGCCAGAGGGCCCTGATGCCTCTTTTGGTAGTTTTGCATCCGTACACAAACCCCCTTCCCCTGATGTTGTAATAGCAGTAGAAGGTGCAGAGTTTGTAACAGAAATTGCCTCCAAAGGTGGAGAGTTACTCTTAGAAGTACCTGAAAACGTTTTCCAGGTTGTATCTGGAAGCCAGCAGCCATCCGCTCCTTGAATCCATCCAGCTATAGTTAACATCGACTCTTCCATCCAGTTTTCCCCAGTAAAAAGCACATCTTGCCTTGTGTTTCTCTCTTCGAAAGAAAAATCTCATACGGCATCTGAAACTGACGCACCATCCTCATTTCTGTCAGCCGCTTGCTGACTCACCAAAAATCCTTCACTACTACTCGGTCGACAGGCAAGCCTGTCAAGTGAAGGAACCGTCTCCAAATGGCATGCTATATCGGGAAATGTAGAAGAATCCTGAAGTAAAGAAACCGACGATTTTGCCACTGCCAAATCACAGGATGCTTCCAACGGAATAATGGCAGGCACTTTTTCCACAGCAAACACTTTCTCGGAATCCCCAAGTAAAGCTACAGCCGTGGTCGGGGATAGAACCACCAACTGCTCCACATCCACAACCTCCTCCTCTGACATTCTGAGGCCGACTGCCGTCCTGTCCTAGAACAGCAGCTCCCCCTACCGAGTAGGGGAATTTCCCCGGTGTCCTAGCCAGATTTCCCTCATTCACTAAAAATACCACCAACAACTTAATCTGGTTCAAAGTCAGTTCGTATTCATCTGTATCCCCCTCTCCTGGGTCATGCCTGAAAATAGGCAGGATTTGTCTAGTGCACTTACCCGGTCAACAAAAACTAAATAAATAAAAAATAAATAAAACAAATAATAATGGAGTGTTGCACAACAACAGCAACAGTCAATGCAGGCCACCACATAGCAGAACTGTGTTGCGCAAGTGACAGGTTAGCGCAGAGCAAACACATCATCCTGGGGCTAAGATTTGCAATATTCAAAGCTCATATGCAAATGAGTCTACTCAGGCAATACATGGGCAAACAGCCACATTAGCTTCTCTTTATGACCTGCTTTGCATGCACTCTCAGGTAGTTTGCCTGGAGCTACAGCATGGATCCCACATCTCCACCTGTATGTCAGACTGGAACCATAGGTCAAAGACCACAGTCTGGGAGGTGCATACAGCTCCACCTGTATGCTGAACCTGAGAACAGCTTGATTGCTGCAGGCAATGGGTGACAGCAGTCTTAACACAGTGCATATCGCCCAATCTTACAACACTGTGATGAGGGAGACAGACACTCAGACTGAGAGGCACTGGGGGACACTGATCCCCATGATGAGGGACACTGTAGAGGTATGTCACAATGTATATATCCATATACTGTATATATATATATATATATATATATATATAGTTATAGATAGAGGTACAGCTGTAGACAACCTGGTACAGATGTATCATTTAGCAGTGCATCCAGTGTATTTATCAATAATGGTGTACTTTACAAATCCAAGACTGTGTTACAAAACACCCACCATTGTATCCATGTCCAGATTATTACAGGCCACAACAGCATGAAAGTCTGCTCAGAGTAATCCAAGCTCACCAAATGTTGCAATTCCTTCCTGCTTGCTCCTGTCAGAATCACCCCCAAGTATGCTTGCTCCCATTTGCCACATTTTTTATTTTTATCACCCAAAACAGTCCGACTTCGATTGGGTGGGTGAGGGTGTACCCGATGCCTGTGGGAGCCTTTTGTTTTTAGTTAGCTGAGTGCCATACACAGAAATCCAGCTAACAAAAGTAACAGTCACTGTGTTATATTTTGTCTTTAGTTAGCTCAACACCCCACATTAAAATCCCACTAATAAAGACCAATGACATTCACTTCTTTATGTTTAATCTTATTTTTAAGTTTGCTGAGCGCACAACATGTAACTCATAAATTCAATTGGCATCTGACGTTCACACAAAATACCATTCAGTCTACCAAATAAAGCAATTATACCTGTACTGCTGTTCTTCTTTTTGCTGGCATTTTGACATGTTTCATTGCAACCTGCATTAGCTGTCTCAGATGCCTTACAACTTCTGCAAACTGCTGCAAAATCACTCAAATAATTGGCTATCAAAATATTTTGATAGGAATTACTTCTATTTCTAATGGCATTGCAGTATTAACAAGTGCAGTTCTGTCACCAATATTAGCTGTCTCAGGTGTCTTCGACCTTACAGTATATTTCGGCTAGCCTCGGTATGTGGATCTTAATTATACAAGTAAAAGCCTTTCCTTGTTGCTTCGTAGGCTGTCTAGCTATCTAGCATTATACACCTGAATATATATGCGTGGCACAGCAGTTAGTGATGGTGGATCTGAGCTCGTTGTTAGCATTAGCATTTACTGACTGCCCTTTAATTGTCATTCTGAACTGGTTGTGAGGTTTTGTTTTCACTCATTTGATGTGATACCGGGGATCACTAGCCTACATGGGATGATTTGTCTTCACTCCTACTGGTGTTGGGGATCATGATGGAGTGTGGTGGGCCACTAGACTACCATGGATACTTTTGTTTTACTACCTATGGGTGTTAGGGATTGGGATGAGGGTCCACAATGTGCTGTGCACATGTGGTGGGGACCATGTGATCTGTCTCCCCCTGCATGCACCACATTGCCGTATGCTTTTTGCTGGCAGTATTGAGCACCCTGCTACAGGTTGCACAGATATTTGTAGAGAGGCACTGTTCTTTTGAATATGCTGGTGTGCTGGCATTCACGGCCCATCCCCTCACTCCCTCCCCTAATTGCATATACTTTTAGCATTAGAATTATCATATAGCACCGGCGCTAATTGTCCTTTTGAATATTGCAGCCAGGCGCAAATCCAGCACTATTCTAGTGCAAAGTGTTTGTGCCCACCGCAAACCTTTGAATATCTGGCTCTTGGTTGGGACCATGTCTGCCAGGATCAGGAGGATCCATTTCAGTGAGGCCTTAAGTACTGTCTGTCACCATTTAGAGTAGTTAGGAATTCCTCTTTTTCTACTGCAAAAGTAGGATGTTTGATATTTCTGAGGCCCCTAGGGAGTCGGGTAAAGGCTATGGCAGCCTCTAAATATATTTTTGTGCCAGTACAAACTCATTTATTTTTTATTACTATTCTCATGTTTGAAATACACTTATCATGCATTTTGAGTACCTGTATCTATTCTGGTGCTCTGCATGTTAGGTAATAGTGGGTTGCTGGGAGGACTATGTGCAAATACCTGCTTTGCAAAGTGGAATTGCATGGATCCCTCTCCTTCTTTAGTATTAGCCTCTGTATGATTTACTGGTGCAGCTATACTGTTAACTTGTGCTACTTCCACATGAGGATTCAAGTTCTATGGACAGTATTTTACAACAGTGTATAAAGAATATATGTCTCCACATTAAGGCTGGGGCTTTCTGCTATAAAATACATAATAATGTGGTGACTGCACTATAAGTGGCTAACAGCAAACTGGAACAATGTTGCTCCACCACTAGAAAGAATGGTGGTGCCACCACTCACAAAAATACATAGTCACAAACTTGGTGGTGCAGCCATCAATCCATATAGCTAGCATCTACTGCAATGCACTAGTTATACTGTAAGAGAATATGCCAACAGTATCACTTTGTAGTATGGTTTAAATATTTCTTTTTCCATACCACAGTGAGAATAAAACATTTCATACTGTACAAATGGTTTAAGCTGAATAAGATGCACACAAAGGGAAAACTATATATTGGATCCCGCAGACCATGATCAAGAGCAGAAATGCTGGTGAACCAGGATCTGGAACTGATGTTTTACCTCACCTGGGTAGGTGCTTCGTCAGAATTGTCTACTGTGGGCACTACTTCCTGTATGTATACCAAGGTGCACACCACTGTTGTCATAGTTACTCAAATAAAGTGCACATGCATATGATATTATCTATAAGACATTCGCCATATCAAAACACGTATCAAAAGAATTATAAATATGGTTAAAAATAGATTTAAAAACATTTCTACAATTTTGTCATCCCAGTATATCTCTACAAACCTATCACATACAGTATAACAAAAATACTGTAACATAGATGTTTGGATGATGCAACATTCAAGATCAGTGTTATATAAAGCATACTACAGAGTGAACTTTTCAAGCATAAAACCGACACATTCAGTGTACATATATATCAAATGATATTGTGTCAGGTACAGACAGTTTGACCGAGATTATGCAAGCATTTGTTCAAGTCACTGCAACCATATTTTTATTAAAGAGTCCCACAGTAAATCTTTAACTAGTATTTGTTGCCTTCTGTTAACTTCTTATGTGATGTTTTCTTGAAGTGTATTCTCCAATCGTATGACAAAGTTCATAACTTGAAAGATTAAGACTCGACACCAGAATCTGATGCCACAGTTCATACCAGCTGGTTACTGTGCAGGAATATATACCAAAGAGAAAAATCAATAGTGGTTACTGCAATGTTTGTATGCTTATTTCATAGACATATAAAAGCTAGCTTGCAATAATGACTGTCTTGCATAGACATGTAAGTGACAAAATACACCTGTATTATTCAGAATACAAATCTGACAATAAAAATCTTACTCAACATGGGTTAATAGCTGTTATTTACAAATACTGATTATCTTTTCATTATCATATAGATTGCTAGTCACATCTCTGTCTTAAAACAAATCCATCTAACATCAAGAAACTTAGTAACATGTGATAGTAGCTGTCAAAAAATAGAAGCCACAACATCTTCAAATTAAACATAATGTATATCAAGAGATAACAAAATCTATCCTAATTATTTATCTAACAATGTGCCACATAATCTGTCAACATGCCTTTTAGTTAGTGTGGTCCACTGTGATATATTCAGATACAGCATGGGGTAACTATCTTCCACCTATTAGGTCAACATACCTGCTTTTAAAGGAGATGTACAGTACCAGGTCTACAGAATCATTCAGACCATGAGTGGTGGATGCCTACGTATGAAAATGTAATTTACTTTCACATGCACTGACAGCCTTTTCCCAGTAATCCATATGAACATTCCAACTCATTTTCTGCATTCCAAAAAATGAACTTTCTGATTTTGTGTATGTATTTGTAAGCTGGGTTTCTCAATTAACTTGACACACTTTAGTTACAGCCTCTATAATATACCTGTTCCCATACCCACTAGCTGAAAACCTGCAAATGTGTTCCTTATGTATTTGTTAAAAATATTCATTCTGAGTACAACTGCATTTAACTCACAAGAGCTGGCCTTTCAGGATTGCATGTGTTGTGTGTTTGGGATGGCAGCTCTCTCCTAACAAAAGTGAATTCCTGTCTGCCTCTTTAATAGATGGTAAGAAAGTTACCTTTTTCATCTTTATGCAAGCGGGCATTCAGAAAATTAAACTATGCCTTCCAAGTAGCTTAAATCTTAAAGCAGGGTTGATGCTTTCTACCTGTAAATGTTTTACAAAAAGGGTCATCTCTTCTTTGTGCCCTTCCAGATTATTATTTGTGGTGCCACTACAAACATTATCCTCCTCCCATTTTGCAAGGAAGAGATTTGGATCGGACTATCGCTCCCATAGCTATGCCTCAGACCTGAAGAAGAAATTTACTATTAAACAAAAACCTATTGTATTTAAAAACAACTTGATTATATTTATATATATATATATATATATATATATATATATATATATATATATTTGAGAGAGAGAGAGAGAGAGAGAGAGAGAGAGAGAGACAAAGACCTCACTCATTCTTGAAGCAACAGTTGATGCTGCCTGAATTTTTATTTTATTTTAACTGTTGGAAAGTACTTTTGAGTACAAGTATGCTTTTTCAAAGGTTCCATCAGGGTGGATTGCATAAAGTACAGTACATAATCACAGAATAGGGCATTACATTATGTTTGCATAAAGTGCAGATCAGAATCACTTTAAGTCATTTATAAGTTTATGGGTCCAGTTGGAGGGCCTCTTATGGCTATAAGTGCTGTCTCATATGTTCCTAAGACCAGAGGAGTATGAATCAAAGGTGAGCAGTTCTTTGGTCCTAAGGACGCAAGAGGCAACACTCATATCTATAACAGCCCTCCAACCCAAGCCATAAACTTATAATAGATCACTAACTTTATTTGTGTAATAAAGTTAGTGGCACTTGCAGTCATTGAGAAGCCTGTTATAGTGCTCAGCATGGGGTACTCTTATGGCAATAGGAGTACCTCTTGTGCAACTGAAGGAAGAGCTGTGATTGGTCAGAGACACTCCTTCAATCTATAATAAAAAGTCCAGATCAAATTATCTGCAGTTACATGAAACTTGTTCGGCGAGTAATGCATGTAAAGATCTTTTAGGCATCAACTTTGACATGTTAAATAATGAGTCATTGGTCGCTGATATGGTAGCATCTGCAGACCTGGGTTGCATCACTGAAACCTGGCTGTATGAGAATGCAAGACCCATTTTGGCTTCTTCTCGGTATTACACTGCCTGATAGTGGACTGGGAGGGGGCCGGGGAGTTGAGATCTGTTTTAGATCAGAACTGGATTGCAGGGAAGTCCCAGTGGGATCTACCAGATCCTTTGAGTGTATTGTGGTGGTGAGTGCAGGCTGCAGGATTCTTCTCATTTACCATCCATTAGGTGATGGGCGGGCTTTACTGTAGGAGGTAGAAGAGCTCATTGCCGGACTGGTGTTGGAGTTCCCCAGTTGGTTGATTCTGGGGGACTTCAATGCCTGGGTCAATGACAAGCTCTCATTTGTGCAAAACCTCCTCCAGTCTATGGAATCACTGGGCCTGACATGGGTGGTTACCACCACCACCCACGGGGCGGGGGGCACTCGTTGGGCGGTATTTCTCCTGGGGATGGAGATCACTAACATGGTGGTGGATCAAGTCAGATTTGTTTGTAAAATTTTACCCAAATTCATAAAATGAACAAGAATATAGAATAAACTCCACTGAGTTAAAAACTCATTTCCAAGGAGGTCCAGTAACAAGCATACAGATACACATTTTAAGTCGTATAACACACCTAACAAACACAATAATAGTTACATCACCCCAATATAATATATCTAACATGAAAAACACCAAAATCAGTTATCAAAACCTTAAGCAGGGACATTTTAACAATATAAAAATATAGAAATACGGGGAATATCCTTAGTTTCATCAACATAATACCTATATCAAACTTATTAAAAAGCTATATCAGGATGGTCTGACCATAATGCCCTGAGGTTTAGTTTTGTGACTCCCCTTACTGGGCCTGACCACAAGGAAATGGTGAAGTACCACCCTTTAAGAGGAGTTGCATCAGAGGACTTAAAGGCAGTACTGGACCTTTCAGGAATTCTGACTGATAGCAGAGACCCAGGCCCCCCTTGTTCTTCTCTATAATAAGGCAGTAGAAGGGGCCCTGGATCATGTTCATCCCCTGATCTCTCACCCCAGGGCCCGATGGTGTGATGGGACCCCGCAGAATTTGAAAAGGCAGGGGCGCAGGTTGGAGAGACAGTGGCAGAAAAGTAACCTGGAGGAGGACAGGCTTAGATTGTTATACCATTATAAAGTCTACCAATAAGCAATTTCCAATAAGAAGGCAGTATTCTTATCCGTGGAGATTGCAGCAGTTGAAAACAGGCCAGCTCAGCTGTTCTGCACTGTGGACAGACTGTGCAATCCAGCCTTTCTGCAATCTTGTCAAGCATTGTCACAAGAATCTGTGATGGGTTTGTGCAGTTTTCTGTGGATAAGTTTGCCTCTATTAGGAAAGAGATAATCCAGTGCCTCCCCATTGGTCCTTGCACTGATCATCTGAGTGGTACAGTTACCTGGGTGACATGGTGTAGCTTCAGTCAACTGGTAGTCACTGATATTGTGAGGATCATCCAGACTCTGTGGCCAACTTGCTGTAGTTTGGATTGGATCCCAACTCACTTTCAATTAGGGTGTGTTGAGGTTATTGGCCGGGTCCTGGCTTGGATAGTGAGGAGCTCTTGGGAGACGGGTATCTTTCTGGACCCCCCTTAAAAAGGTGTTTGTCAAACCCCTCCATAGAACCTGACTGTCCAGCTAACTACAGACCAGTTTCTGACTTGCCTTTTATGGCAAAGTTATTGAGAAGGTGGTCACACTGCAGCTGGAGGATCATTTGATCAGCCACAATATCTACCCTCTCCAGTCATTTTCAGGAAAAGACATAACACCGAGATGGCCCTGGTTCAAGTACTTAATGATCTCCTGATGGCTAGAGATCAGAGATCCCATACCATCTTGGTTCTCCTTGATCTCTCATCAGCGTTTGATACTCTGGACCATAGGGTGCTGCTCGAGTGCCTGTGGTTCTTGTGTGGACTGGGGGAGCAGTCCTCAGTTGGTTTTGATCATTCCTTGAGGGCATATCTCAGAGGGTGGTGTCAGGAATTTATTCCTTGGCCTCCTATGATCTGCCCTGCAGAGTGCTGCAGGGCTTGGTGCTGTACCTCATGTTGTTCGCAGTATCTATGCTACCATTAGGAGACATTATAAGATGATATGGTCTGAGTTTTCACTGCTATGCAGATGATACTCAGCTATTCCTGTCTGTTGTGCCCAGCCAGGACACTGAAATGATCTCAGTGTTTAACAGCTGTTTGACTGAGATTCAGGACTGGATGAATGCTAGCTGGCTGAAGCTGATCCTGAAGAAAACAGAGGTATTGGTCATGGATCCAGATCACAGGTTAGCTGGGACATTAGTGGGACAGCCCTCTGGATTAGAGCTGGGAGGAACACCACTAACTGTATCAAACCAGGTATGGAACTGTGGCAAGATTTTTGATGAAAGCCTGACCTTGAAGGCTCAAGTGTCAGCTGTAGTCAAATCATCCTTTTACCATCTTAGAAACATAGCTAGGGTGAAATACCTGGATCAGACTGAAGATCTTCCAACCTTGGTCCACACATTTATCACCACCCATCTTGATTATTTCAATGCCCTTTACCTAGGGCTAACGGCGATTGATATCCACCAATTGCAGTTGGTGGAGAATGTGACAGCCAGGTTGTGACTGGGGCCCCTAGATCCAGCCATATAACACCTGTGCTGCTTGAACTGAACTGATTGCCTATACCATGGTGGATAACCTTCATGGTCACAATGTTGACCTATAAAGCCCTACACAACCAGGGAACAAAATATCTGCAAGACCTTTTATCTCCTTACTGCCCCTCCCACCACCTCCAATCCTCCAGTGAGGGACTGCTAGAGATTCCCAGGGTCAGTCTGAAAACTTCAGGAGGAAAAGCACTTGCCTATGTGGCTCTGACCCTTTGGAATTCTTTACCTTATTGGATACATGATAGCCTGACTGTGGAGGGTTTTAAAATGTCCTTTAAAATACATTTATTTAATCAGGCCTTCACTGGCATTTAAGACTGATAGTATTTCTGCTGAATATAAAATCTAATTAGAAGATTTTTTTTTAATATATGTTAAATGTGTAATATGTCCAATAGTGTGGATTTTATAATTGAAGATTTTATGTATTTTAATATTGTAAGGGCACCCTGAGCTCCAGAAGGGCACTTTTTAAAAATAAAATTTGATGATGATGATGAGTCATGTTTAATAATGAGTCAAGGAGATTCAGTGGATTGCCATGCATGCCCTGCACAATGACATAAAACACTTGAGAAGCAAGAGATGGTTAGCTTGTAGATGGACTTGCTTTTACTGTCCATGAATATGGTGTGAGTGCAGCACTATTCTAAGCAGTGTAGTAGGTGTGTAGAGGATCAAACATTGCTGAAGAGGGCTGCCCCTCTTGTGAGACTTTCTACTAGTTCCCCCACGGAACTGGTAATGTACTGTTTTCCTTTGCCTAGATCCTACCATTGCAAGGATGCTAACATATTGGTTATAACAAATAACTTCTAAAGATATGATTAGCTTTTCTGACTAAAAACAAAAAGGCTACAGTACAATAGTCACAAAAATATTGATAGACAATGTTATCACATATATGGAGCTCTGAAAAGGATCCACCAAGATCAGAGCTGAGATTTCAAAGGCCATGATGTTAAGATACTGTTGACCTTGCTCAGGATACATTAATTCAGAGCTACTCCATATCATCACCATGGGGATCCTCAAACTGAGAGGTTTCATAGAATACTATTAATCATGCTAGACATCTTGAACCACAAGGACAATGCAAAGTGAAGACAAAAAGTGAGATCACAAAGACAGGCATACAACTGCATGAAGAGTGACACTAATGAATACTCACCCTACTACAGAATTTAATGTTCTTCGGGAAAGATTGATTACCCATGGATCCACACTTAACCATAATCCTAAATTGATGCCAGGATGAGATATGACTGCACCAATGACATGCACACACGCTGGTGCTTGCTGATGTTTTGGAGGGGAACCCTCCATCTTCAAAGCTTTTAACTTGAGCTTCATTCTGTGCTCATACCTCACTGTGACATCCATTTTGGATTATGTTTTAATTTATGTTTGTTTTGCTCACAGCTACTAGGAATAAAATATGTGTTCCAAAAAATTCTAGATATCAGAGATGCTTTTATTAATGCTGTATCTTGTTTTCATCAGAAGGGTCTGTGGAGCAAGAAGTTATCCTCAGGTAGGACTTTATCTGTGTGACTGCCATCTCCTTGTGAATAGCTTTGCTATTCAGTCTGCTTGGTTTCTAATTTCCCCAGACAGGCACCCTGTCTTGAAGTGCTATGCTTAAGGACTGCTGTAAATCTGAAACATAGGGAAAGTTATGTCTGTATTAGACCCTGTGGAATTTTCAACTTTCTCTTTCAATGGAATTCCACATAATTTTGGAACTTCAATCTAATGCAATGAAATACTGTCAAAAGTGGAAATGCTGAGTTCCAAAAGTAGTATTTAAGCTATAGATTGGTTATTTGTGGTTTACATTAATTTTAAACTAGTGTTCCACGATTTACCTAAACTGTTGATTAGGGTTCTGCAAACTGCAGAAAATGAATCTGTGGTTCACATCAAAAGACTTTCAAAAGTCCATGGAAATTAGCAAACAATTCTGGCAGTCTGTTCAGAAACAGAATTTAATTTCCATCTGCATTATAAGTGCAGACTTTTGCGTTCCATTTAACTTTGGTTTGTAGATTGAATTTCTGTTTATATGCTTCCCATCATTAAAAATTTCCCATTTCTATGATATTGAAATGAAATGAATCTGTAATTATGCATGTGATCAGGAACAACATGGCAGAGGTGGAGCATAAAAAGCCATATGTGGTTACACATAAGATGTTTGAGTGCAAGACTCCCAATGCTCCAAGAGGAGTAAAATCTGCAAAACTCCCCTGGCAGTTGCAAGTGTCAATGTTTCACTTATATCTGCAGTTATAAGCTCTGGTCAGGCTTTTTAAAGCCCTCCTTGGTCTTTGCACCATGATTCTGGCATATTCTTGTAATCTGCACTTGAAGACTAGACCTGTTAAAAGTTGGGTTAACTTTTGGGTGCACTTACCATAATTTGCAACACTTTTGGTTCAAATTGCATCAGAAAAATGATAGATGCATTA
The DNA here is from genome assembly GCA_016271365.2 of Neoceratodus forsteri. NCBI lineage: Eukaryota > Metazoa > Chordata > Ceratodontiformes > Ceratodontidae > Neoceratodus > Neoceratodus forsteri. The sequence goes on from CM057449.1 coordinate 1,609,889,203, forward strand.
CCTTTTTGACAAGTTGCCATAAAAAAGAGAAACTGTTACAATTTCATAACAAAATGTGAAAATAACATTAAAACATTTTGGCACATTTGAAATGATGCCAGCTGCATCTGCAACTGAGAATTGTGCCTGCATTCTACCTTTTTTTAAACCATTCCCTTTGGTTTGCCATATTTGAGACTAGAAGAATTCCACAGGCAGAGTATTCTAGAAAAGCCATGTGATTCCCGGCACTTACTGCAAATCATCCCGATGAATGTCAATATCCTGTCATATGAACATTATGTAACATCACATAATTGTAACTAATATTGAAAACGGTGTTTAGTTGGTTCTTTTGCATCCACAGCTTCTCACTAGGAGGGTTAGCTGCATGAGTAGGTGTGAGTGGGTTGATGGACATTCACTGTAAAAAGATGCTTGCTCCCACCTGCCATTCATTTCCAAAACAAATCAAGTAGACACAAATCCATGAAAGGAGCATGTACAGTACATGCCTGATTGGTGGCTCATGGGCCTATATCTATAGTCATATGAGCGTCATGATTTCTTGAGCTTTCTCGACTGGGAGCATTGCATGCAAATCTGCAAATATGGTTTAAAATTTAATATATGCCTCAATCTTATGAGTGTGAAGAACAGAATTAATCTTTAATGCCATTGCACAGAATCCTGAACTGCCTATATGCAGTCCAAAATAATATGTGCTGCTATTCTGAAAAAAAATGTTACATAAAACCCCTGATGCTATCTATGATTCATAGGATAAGCCCTATGTGTGAGTTTTGTTAATATTTTGTCCAACTCATTTATAAAGCAGTGAAAGAAAATCCCCTGTGGGTATGCAGCATTGGCATTATTTGATCAAGGTCACACTGCAAGTCACCAGCTAAGCATTCTGCAGGCTTAAATACAAACCAAGTAGAAGACAACATATTGGAGAAAGGAAGGCACAATTCAAAAATGCCTTGTTTCAATTTAATATGAAAAAGTAACAGTAATTGAGATTGGAAGGGACATTAGGTGTGCCCCTTCCCCACTTAATAAGCAGGGATGGATAAATATGCTTTGCAAATATGTACTAATGTATAAGGATTGTACAACCCACTCTACTACCCAAAGAACCCTATGATTTCCTTGCTAAGCAGAAATTGTTCTAGGCTTACTTTGAAGGCTTGAACTCTCTTCATGTCCACCATCTCTGATGGTAGGCTGTTTCATAGGTGTTACAAACAGGGAGAGACTGGCTCAGATGTTGAGTGAAATACAGTACTTTGTTGAGCAAAATATAGTTAAAGTGCATATAAAATATACAAAAAGTGCACACACAGTGTGTCAGCAGCAGCAGCATGTTGGGATGCACAATAAAGAATTGTACTACAGCTGACACTGGTGCCAGTCTCTTCTTGTCTGTATTGCTTATCATTTTGGCTAAACACGGAGGTTTACTGTGGAGCATGACTTTGTTTGAACTGTTCCATAGGTGTCCAACCTCAGGCAAAAAAGTGTCCTAACATTACTTGTGAATTGACCCCCTTTGAGCTGTAGGGCATGCCTCTGTGTCCTGCAGCAATACACCAGATCAAACACCTCTGTCTGCTCAATCTTGTTGATTCCATTGTGTACAGTATGTGGAAGATTGAGGTCCTATCCCCTCTCAGTCTACTTTTCTCCAAGGGGTACATGTTAAGAATGACCAACCTCAACATATAACTCTTGTCCCCACCCCTGATCATTTTACTGACCCTTCACTGAATCATCTGGATCACATTGATGTCTGTTTTGTATTGAAGGGTCCAGAACTGCAGAAAGTACTCCAGAAGGGGTCTGATCAGGGCTTTGTAACATTGACGGGATTACTTCCACTGATCCACTAAATCTTATTAGCATGAGATAGAATATGCTTCTGGTTGTATTTTAGACTTACATGAGACTCTGAGCTGGGACAGCTAAAACAGAGCGAATAGAAGATGTAACATACATAAGAAAGGTACTTTAAGTTTCATTCTGGATAAGGTAACTTTTATTTAATGTCTTGGTGCAGTTTTTTAAATTACTAAATAGTGGAGAATATGGGAAAGCCAGTTGGTTAGAATATTGAAGTCTATTATGATTTGAGTGCTATATGCCTGTGAAGCATGTGACTGATTAAGAGTGGAGCTGAACAGAAGCTGAGCAGGATAAGTGCATTCCTGCATGGGCCAGGATACAAGTGACTAGTTAGTTGACACCCTGTGCTGTGAAAGCTGACACCTAGTAGATAAAAACATCTAACCTACAGAAAACAGTATCTAATAATTAATGATTTAGTCTAGCTATTTTAATGTGTTGTTTTGGGGGCAGATCTTTAAATTTAGTATATGGTATGGAAACCTAGCTGTTTGGAATAGCATAGCTTATTGTGGGCTGTGTGCTTAATACCTATGAAGCAGGTAGTTGATTGTGGTGGAGCTGGACAGGCTTAGTACATTCCAGCTGGGGCTAAGATATAAGTGAGGCAGGGCAGCAATCGATGAGCAGGTGGCAGAGGAGTTAATATAAAACAAACTCTAGTGACAGCCAATATGGCTGCAAAATGATATTATTGATGGTAGTGAAAAATATGTAAGAAAGACGGTATCATAAAACACATATACTGAGGCCTGGATATTCAGAAGGGTTGCACATGGCACAACAGTATTGCACCATGCTCAACCCACTGATGAGCCCGGCGTGATATTCAAATGGGGATTGAGCCTGGCACAAATCCCGATGTGCCAGAGCGCATCAGTAATGTATTCAGTGCAGGTAGAGGGGATGTGCCCATGCATACTCTGCACATCCCGATATTCAGCCCAGGATGTGCTGAGTCCATGAATGCACAACCCCTACTTGCGCTGCACACAGGTGAGCCAAAAAAAAAGGAACAACAGCTGGCTACCCACAGGTGAGCTGCCATGTTGCAAGGTGCAACATGGCAGCTGCCATGAGCTCCTGCTACACCTTTGTGGTGGCACTCCCTATGCCCGATCGCGGGCATCTGTAGAAGTAAATACAGGTCCAATATCCCTGGTGGTCCAGTGGACCACTTGCAGCCCGATCATGGGCATATGTTAAAAGAAAAATGTCCTATATCTCTGGTGGTCCAGTGGACCACTCACAGCCCGATCGCAGGCTTCAGTATGAAAATCATTAGTCCAATATCCCTGGCTGGTCCAGTGGACCACTTGCAGCCTGATCACGGGCTTCAGTATGAAAATAATTAGTCCAATATCCCTGGTAGTCCAGTGGACTGCTCACAGCCCGATCGTGGGCTTCAGTATGAACAGAAATTGTCCAATATCCCTGGTGGTCCAATGGTACCCCCTTCCCACCTGCCCACTGAGCCCCACCGCCCCACTCCCCCCAGTCAGCGGTGGGTGGCAGCACCCCACCCACCTGCTGCCCCGCTGCCCGCCGACTGACACCGTATGGTAGGGCTGTATACTCCACTCTGGCCACTTGTGCTGGCACAGTGCCACTGCACCATGCACACTGCAGGTGGCCAGAATGCGATATTCAATGATGCTGTAGCTCCATTGAATATCACCCAGTCAATGCCCCAGAGCAGCCAAGTTGCGCTGCATCCAGGCTTGCGCCACAGCCTGGCACAGTCTGAATATCCAGGCCTATGTGTTTTTGAGAGCAAAAGCATTTGGACATTAATCAAAAGCTTACATCCATTAGACTCCTGCTACTCCAGCCAGACTGTGTTCTCTATTCACAAACTGGTGGTATAATACAGAGATGAGATTTTCATCATGTGATTGATTTGCACATTCCAACCTCTTTTTCTTTTTTTATAAAAAATAAGACACTAACAAGCATGAACAGTGACTCCATTAGTGCAGTTCTGAAAGGAAAATGTTTGTACTCTTTATTTGTTAGTGGTTGCCAATGCTGTCACCTTGCCCATTAGTGTGCATTAAAATGGATTTAGAAATAGTTGTTAAACAATTATAGAACATGTTGTCATGGAGCAAGTGTAAACACATGGCACAGAATGGAAATATGCAATGTACTGTAGATTCTTGTGCTGCTTTTGTAAATATTTCATTTTGTGGTTTATATTAATACATCTGAGACTGCATTCCAGTAAAAAAGTTTTGTCAGGCACAAGGTGAGAAAAAAGTAGTGGATGTTTCAGTGTTTAACTTCACAGTGGGAGGTCAAGGAGGCCAGAGAGGGACTGGTATGCTCATGTGTTTTAGAAAAAACTTCTCACTTGACAGAATTATCATCCTGAAATTTAAGCAATGCGATTTACAGTATACAGTTATATCTTTACATATATTAACCGCTAAATGAGATATTTACAAAAGAATCGAAAGAAACAATTATATCACAAGTTTCCATTCCATGCCATGCATGTACACTCACTCCATGACAGAATGTTCTATAATTCTTTAAAAAATATTTTCTAAATCTATTTCAGTGAACGTCACTAAGGGGCAATGTGACTGCACTGGCTACCATAAACTAATAAGAGTGCAAATGTTCTCCATTAAGAACTGCACTAACAGGGTCCTCAGAACCCAGTAAAAAGGGGGGGGGGATAATCCAACAAGGACATAGGGTCAAATTATCAATATATTGGGTACTGCAATTGTTTTAAAATAGTTTAAAAAGGAAGGTACTAACAAGTTTGGGCAGTGACCCTGTTAGTGCAGTTCTTAAAGGAAAATATCTGTGCTCTTTATATGCTGTCACCTTGCCCCTTAGTGTTCACTGAAATAGATTTAGAAAACAGTTTTTAATCAACTATAGAACATTTTGTCATGGGGTGAGCATAAATGCATGGCACAGAAAGGAAGTGTGCAATATACTGTAGTTGTTTCTTGTGCTACTGTAAAGGAATGCTGGACTATGTCAGTCCATGGTAGAAAAGCAAGGCTAAAACACAGTGATGTGTGTGTGTGTGTGTGTGTGTGTCTTTGTGAGAATTTTAAAACCTAGGAAGATCAAGATGGCAATGATTGATTGAGCACAGAACTGTTTACCCCGTACTGCCTACAGACAGAACTGGGATGTTATGTAAAGGGTTTCTGGACTAATGGCTGATATGTGACTCTGGCAAAGTGCAGTAGGAGAGTGGTTGCAACTGTAAAGGTAACATTTTGGGAAGGGACTTTGTTATTTGGCATAGTTATCTGGTGTAGGAGACTGTGCTGCAAGTTCAACATGTTCTTCGTTGGGAAAGAATGCTTTGAAGTAATGCTGAGTCCCTTTCTGAAGCAAGACGTCTGCAGGGCTGTGCTCACTGCAGTCATAAAAAGGACTCCAGAAATGAAGGCAAGATGTTTGGAAGCATGCTGTGAAACTCATTTAAGTGCCACAAGTGTAAACACTAGGACTTACAGTGGCAGCCAGTGACAGGAGGCACTCTGGATCTGGTAATATTGGGGAACATCACAGGAAATGCACTTGAAATTAATGGGGATTCTCTGATGTATTGTATTAAATCTGGATAGGCTGGATCATGTTAGTGGCCAAGCCATCACTGTACTATATTCACAGAAGCACTTACAGAAGAAGAGGGGCTGAGGCAAGAAATGGTACAGATTCACACCTCACTTACCAGTCGCTCTACCACTCAACGTGTACACATATGCACAGGCAGTACATGACAAAGGTTGGAGGACAATTAAGCAACTGTTTGGGATGCAGTATAGCATAGTGGTTTAAGGCTCTGAGCTGCAAATCTGGAAAGTCCAGCAGACCAGACCTGGGTTTGAATCCCACAGCTTCCACTTGCATACTGTGTGACCCTGAGTAAGTCACTTAACTTCCCTGTGCTCCCAGGTCACTCCTGTTAAAAAGCTTTCAGCTTAGTGTGCTACTCCTGGTTAAACAACTAAATAAAAAAAATGTGCTTTGGAAGCTTTCTAAAAGGAGATGAGGAAGACTGCTATTGCTCAGTTTGTGGGTGATTTATGTCCCTCAGAGTGGAGTTGACTGCCCTTAGGGCTGAGATTAGGTACCTTAGGAGCTACTTTCAACCACCACAGTGTAAAACATGGGCTGCACAGAAATATGGACCATAGTGGGGGGATGGGTTGGGGAGGAGGAAGGAGAGTAGCACCAATATGGAGTGGACCCAGGTTCCACCAAGCCAGTTAGAAAAGAAAGTTGTCAAAGTATGGCACAGCGACAGGATTTTGCCAACGGTGACCATGTCGTCTGGCAAATTCATCAATGGAGGACTGCAGTGCACAAGCATAAGGGAATTGTTGTATTGTTTGTGGTGGGCTTTGCTCGCCACAACCCCCATGTGGGGGGACTCTGCGCCCACACCCTCAGAATCTCTAAATATCCAACTTCTGGGTGTCAGATTCATGGGGTAAGCAGCCAAACTCCAGAGTCGATGAATCTGTTCATTGCTATGACAAGCCATTCGACACTGTGGGCATTGAACAGGTTGTGTCGCTGTGGGGGGTTCATTGTTACAGAATCACTTTAACAACGGTATACTATGGACCCAAGAGTAAAATCCTGGATTGATTCATGCAACTGACAGAATTGATGTAGAAGCTGAGGCAAAGAGATTATTGCTTCGGAGGTGGCATACTGAAGGGTGTTTCACTCTTGAGGAATGGATTAATGGTATGCTCCAGTTAGCTGGTTATGAAAGACTGTCATATCTGGTTGCTGGAAAGTACCACCTGTTTTGGCAAATATGGGAACCCTTTTTGACCATACAGGGAATCCAACCTACATGTTTGGTTCCCTTCTTCTCCTCCGGCATTCATTGAATTGCTTGTAGAATTCTTAGAGGTGGGCAGTCTCTACCCATAATGTATCCTCTCCTCTCCTTTTCTTTCTCTCCAATGCTGAGCAGTGACTCTTGTTTTGTTTTTTTTTATTTATAGTTACTGTTGTCTTTTAATAGTTGTTGTGCAGGCTAATATTTAGCCATACTTATAGTTCTTTAGTATTGACTATATTATTGTTTTGAAGATTGATAGTGTAAGATATACTTTGGAAAGACAACAATAATTATTAAGTGTATGTAATGCTTACATCTCTGTGATCATTTTGGGAGCGACATGTCACCTTATGTACATCGGGTATCAATCCAGGCATTACTTGATTAATTATGCATATTGATGTTATTCTTAGAGTGTTCTTTCATCTGTAATTTACCATTTATAAGGTGGTATTTTGTTGTAGAGGACTCTGAGCTGGTATGTACAATGTATATTATTGAACCTGCTGCATGTGTCAAAAATTCAATAAACTATCAATTACACAAAGGAATTGATTTAGGAGAATTACTCCAGCATGTACACATAAGTTGTTTCCCTGTGGGTGAGACAGCACTGAGTGAAGATGTGCCAGAAGAGAGAGGCAAGTAACCTCAGGGGAGCAAGAATCATGTCATAGTAGTAGTTTTACACTACTTGATCTGCACTGGTGCCAGTGGTGCTGATGATTTTCACTGGTATAGACTCAGTAGTGTAAAGAGCTGACAGAGCTTTGCAAGCCACTCCAATGCACTGCATTGCAGCCCAGAGCATTCCCTGGTTTGTTTGGAATGTGGACCAGAGTGCACTGGTGAAGGCATTTTTTGAAAGCATGTAAAACACCTGCTTTGCCTGCACCATTGCCACTCCCATTCTCAGATCCTTCCACTGGAAATAAACATGGGGTGGCAACCAGAAACACTGTGCAGCTGTAGCATGTAAAAGCTGAGGGCAACAGTGCAAATGAAGCAGAATAACCTGATTCAGATAGCAACATTCCAAGTAATAATGCAAAAGCGCCTAAAGGCTCTATACCTAGCGAAATAGGGTGGTTGGTTTCACAAGCATCCTATGTGTAGAGATCAGGTCAGTGTCTCAAGGGTGACTGCAGAAAAGGTAAATCCCTGGCTAGAAAGGCTCACTAGCTGGAAGGGGGGACCTAGGCTTCATACTACATTGAGATACCAACAACGTGGTAAACCACAGTGTCATGAAGGTAAAGGTCAGCTAGAGGGAGCTAGGCAGCAAGTTGAGATCTATGACAGATATGCTACCCTTGTTATAGGTACTGTTGGTGCCACTTGCAGGACAAGCCAGAGAGGATAAAATTATATAGTTTAACATGTTGCTAAAGGGTTGATGTGACTTGAAAGAGTGCCATTTTGCTCTGTACAGGGGAATTGTCTAGAAAGACAACAAGCATTTCTTATAATTTGTGTATTTCTCTTCCCTTTGTATGTAATTAAGTATGGACAGTGGTATACACATAGCATATTTGTCCGTCAGGGGGTATCAGTCTCTGCTGCTTACTCACTACCTGATAATATCATCCTTTTGGCATCACAGTGTGTTGTGGTGGAACATGCTGCAATATAACAAGTGGAGGATTATAACTTTAGCTGAAGAATTAGTAGCAAACACATGTGAATACTGAGCCATGAAAATGCAATTCTTATACACATTATCACCAGCAAGTAATCAAGGAAATGTATGACATGTAAGCTGGACTGAATATGAATATTATGTTGTTTGAAGCTTTCCAAAAGGCAACAGACCTGCATGAGTAATAAAAAGTAACAATTATACACTAAGCCAAAAACTCACTCAGATGTCATAGTTCTGCTGACTTTATGAGCTGAGACTGAATCAGACTGGAAAACTTTGGAAACCTTATGAAATGGAAACAAGTCTTGAGTTCAGTACCAATAGCAACTGCGTTCTTCACGGTACATTAACGATGCAGTGCACTTTTCAAAAAGGCTCCTTGTCAGCTTCACTGACCTACATAACACATTGTAAAATGCATTTGCTTGTTTCATTATTTCTAAAGGTTTTTTTTTCTCTCAAAGACACCAGCCTTTAGTTTAATTTGATCAATAACTAACATACTGACTCAACTGCAATACATAAATCATTTTTTCTTTATAGAATATACCACGACCTGTCTTTGTATAGGCTGCATCCCAAGCATAATCATATTGTTTTTGATCAGAGTTTTCAGGGCTTTGCTAGCTTCTACTACTGTTACCTCTGAACAAGTGCACAAGGCCCTTCAGGGCAAGGAAAATTCATGCAGTTAAAAATTGTAGCAACCTGTCACCTGATCATCACTTGCAGACTGGAATGGGCCTGGATAGAAGTCTGAGAAACTCCAGCTCATAACGGCAAAGCACCAAGAAAGGATTAGCTGCAGGGGTGATCAGTAGGTTGATGAAGACTAGGTATTGTTAGAATGAACACTTGCTTTCCCTAGCAGACCTCAAGAGATAATGTCATATGTTGGTAAGCTTTTGTCCAGAATCACCTCATGAGTAACAACATTGTAGGTATGAAGTTGTTTTAGCCTATAGGTTTAACTAACAGTGATTGCTCAGGACACAGGGGGCAACATTATAAATGAAGCTAACTCAAGAGAAATGTGAAAGAACATACAAGTGTTAATACAGCTAATTCTGAAGTACTTTCAGATTTCAGTCTTCAGTTTTAATGTCTATTATCTATAGCCATCATTGGCTATTAGAAGACATTTTTCACAAATGGCCAAAAAGAGGACTGAACTATTCCAAATATAGCAGAAAAAAAGAACATGGGCAAAATTTGTTTCACAGTTATTATAAGCCTCATGGAATGCTGAGTGGGGACTCAAACATTCTAACTGGGTCACTAGTGGCCCTTATCTCATGGTAATAGATCACTAATGAAAACAGAACACAGTGGCTTTTCTGCTTGCTCAGCTCTATTTTTAAAATGTGCATAAGTCTTGTTTTTTTAGCTTTATTTTAATTTAAACCTTCTATGTGAGGTTTATAATTGCATTAATGCGCTCCTTTGTGGCATTATTGGTCAGACAATGCCCTAGTAGGGTTAGATACCTTAGGTTTTACTTTAGAGATGTCACTGCCTGCTGCATTACTTGACTGGTAAGTCTTTCTGCCTTGGGCCAGATTGCTTAACTGTTGCCCATGCTAGGCTTGCTGACTTTTACATGTGTTAGAAAATCATTCCCAGTGTCTTCAGGAAGGCTAATCAGGCATCCTCTGTGGTTACTGTAGTTCTTGGCTGAGGCAGTGACTGCATTGCACTAAGGAGTCCCAAGAGGATTGAACCAGTTTGTTGTTCTCAGCCTGGGCTGGAACTATTGAAAAAGTCAGTCTAAAATGCATATTGTATTCTGGTTCAGCCATGGTAGCCAGCTTACACACAAGGATTTGCATACTTATGATGTTATGGTATTGCACTTGACATGAGGCTTTAGAGAGTGTGTTTGTGGTTTGGAGAGACACACAAAAGTTTCACATTTTTTTATGGCAGCATCCCCAGCTGTGTTGGAAGGAGGTTGTTGGTGTTATATCACACCTTTATTATACCTTACATCCCAAATTACTTTACATTCCATGAACAGTCGCAACAGCCAGTGGGTGCATAAGGTATGCCTCTCTACTTAATTTGACTTATAATAATAATAGTAAAATTAATAATCATATAATAATTTTTAATAACAATAATCTTTATTTGTTAGGCACCTTTCAAATATCAAGGCACCTTACAATATTAAAACATAATCATCAAATATGACAAATAAATATACAGTATTAAAATCATTATAACTCTTGACATGTCTGTGTCTGCAAAAAAGTTTTAAGTGACTGCTCAAAGCCTCCAATGGTCATGCAGTCCAGGAGCTGATGGAACAGAGAATTCCAGAGGGTGGGGACCACAAACGCAAAGCACAGGCCCCAGAAAATTTCAAAATAACCCTCGGAATTTCCAGCAACCCTTTGTCAGCCAAGCGGAGCTGTCACACCGGGGTGTAAGGAACCAGAAGATCTTTCAAGTAGTCAAGACCAAGACCTTGTAAGGCTTTGTAGGTCAACAAACCTACCTTAAAAGTGATCCACCACCGAATCGGCAGCCAGTGCAGATCATGCAGCATGGGGTAATATGTGAACTCCTAGATACCCTGTCAGTAAACAAGCAGCAGCGTTCTGCACTAGCTCCAAGCGGTGGATATCAACCCCAGGAAGCCCTAGATAAAGGGAGTTGCAGTAGTCAAGACAAGAAGTCACAAAGACATGGACTAATATAGGCAGATCACTGGACAGAATAAGGTGCTTGACCCTGGCACTATTCCTAAGATGGTAGAAAGCTGCCTTGATGACTGCTGACACCTGATGACAAAGGGTCAGCCCATCATCAAGAATAACTCCAAGGCCATGCACCTATTCAGAGGTAAGTATCTGAGTGCCTCCCAGAAATATTCCAGAGGGCCGACCAGTCCTTAACACCTCTATCCTGTGACCCAGGTCCACTACCATGACCTCAGTCTTTCCTGCATTCAACTTTAACCAGCTCCAATTCATTCAATCTTGGATTTCAGCTAGGCAGTTATTAAATACTTAGAGTGTACTAACCTGGTTGCGGGCAAAAGACAGGTAGAGCTGGGTATCATCAGCATAGCAATGAAATTGCAGCCCATGCCATCTTACAATGCCTCCAAGGGGCAGCTTGTACACTGTAAACAACATGGGGGAGAGCACTGAGACCTGAGGAACCCCGCAAGACAGAGAAAAACGGTTGGAAGAAAAAAAAAATCTGACATAGCTCTCTGTGTCCTACCAGCAAGGAAAGATGAAAATCATCTGAGCACTGTACCTGACAGGCCACAGATGGACCTCAGGCACTCGAGCAGCACCCCATGGTCTACAATGTCAAAAGCTGAAGAGAGATCTAGGAGTACCAGAATAGAATAGTTTCTCTGATCTCTAGCCATCAGGAGATCATTGAGCACCGGAACCAGAGTAGTCTCAGTACTGTGCCTCTTATGAAAACCTAACTGGAGAGGTTTGTAGACATTATGGATGGTCAAATGGTTTTCCAGCTGGATTGCCACTACGTTGTCGACAACCTTGCCTAAAAAGGGAAGGTTCAAGATAGGTCTGTAGTTAGCAAAAATGTCCTGGTCCAATGAAGCTTTCTTCAGAAGGGAAGTCACCACCGCCTCCTTCAGGGTGCCTGGAAACTCACCCAATTCCAAGGAGCACTGGACAATTTGAGCCAAGATCAGGCTGATGATCTCATAACAACCCAAAATCAGGGAAGTTGTGCCCGGATCTAAACTACAGCATATAGGGTGCATCCCCTGGACAATACTCATAATATCTTTGAAGTCTGGCAGGTCAAAGGAACTCCAGGAAGTACGAGGAATAGTAAGCAAACGCTGACCAACCGCATCCCCCATAGAGTGAGTCAGATGGATTTCCGACCTGATGTTGGCCACCTTATTCACAATGAATTGAGCAAGCTTATCACACTCTTTTTGTGAAAAAGCTCACTGGAACTGCAGACAGGCTGGGCTGCACAACCTGTCCACAGTTCGGAAGAGGTGAGCCAGTCAATTCTGAATGACAGTGATTTTCCTGGACAGGAACTCTGCTTTGTTATGAGAGATCGCTGATTGATAGAGCTGATAATGCTCCACCAGATGAAGACAGTCGACCTCCAGAGCAGATTTCCACCAGCAGCGCTCTAACCTTCGTCCCACACGTCACAACTCCTTCAAGGACCCATCAAACCAACAGGCCCAAGGGCAGATTGAGAGTGGATGAACTTGAGCAGGAACTATCAAGTCCAGAGCTGAGGAAATTGCATTATTATAGGCCAAACTCAATGACTCTGGACTCCAGCTGGCATCAGGAAACTCTGAGAGGTCAATCATCGCCACCAGGTCTTCAGGGCACCCATTCCATAAAGGGCAGTAACTGATCATCTCCACAGGGGCAAACCTACGAAGGGGGTACAAAAATTGAACCTCACGATGCAGTGATCAGACCAACTGACAGGTTCCACCCAAAGTTAGAGGTCTCAATCCCCAGGAGGAAAACCAAGTCCAAAGAATGACTGTGATTGTGGGTAGCTGACAAAGCAATCTGAGTGAAGCCCAGTGATGTCATCATCTGGAGGAAGTGCTAGCCAAAAGGCAAGAGTTTTTCATCGACCCAGGCATTGAAGTTGCTCAGGACCATCAGTCTGGGCAACTCCATTGCCATATTGGCAGCGAAATCTGCCACTTCCTACAGGAATCACCCCTCATCCCTGGGTGGATGGTAGATGAGAGCTATCCTGCAACCCACACCAGCTACCATGGTACATTCAAAGGACTTAGCCTCCTCAACTGGTACACCAGTGAGACCCAATTCAGTCTTAAAATAGACCACTACACCACCCCCCCACAGTCTAATCTTGGGCGGTGAATCACCGAGTACCTGGCTGAAATTGCTGCCTCCAAAATAGGGCCAGCATTTTCATCCAGCCAGGTCTCGGTGATGCAAGTGAGATCAGCTGTTCCAACAAAATTTCAGTTTTGTTCTTAATGGATCAGGCATTGCATAACACTGCCAGAGTTGGAAGATGTTCTTGAGTCGTCCCAGCTAATTACCCATCTAAAGAGATGGTGCCCTTGGGTATGGGGACTAGGCATGGATCACCACATTCCAGGCTCCATTTTGCCCAGGGTGTCTTCTGGACCTAACCACCCCTATGTGAAAGCACCCCTCCTTCGACCTCCAATGTCCCAGCCCCCCACCACATACACCCCTATTTCTCATACGTACAATGCCCAAACCCTTCAATAAATAATAAAGAGCAAAGGAGGAGGGGGGGGAGGCAGAGGACATGGAGAGAGGAGGCTGAATAGCATAAGACTAAAGGGTCCAGCAGGCATATTCCACACACTAATAACCAAGGCACACAACAAAGTCCTAAAAAGCTACCCAAAGTAAGTTGCAGTGTACCCCATAAAACTCGAGTTGAAACCTATGACAAATCATAAACTTCCCCCTGAAACAACAGTTCAAAAATCAAAACCCTACTAAATAATAAAATAATCACTACATTAACCAACAATAAAACAACGTTTCCTCACCCCAGAACCCTCTCACAGCTCAGAGGATGATAGCACTAAACAAAAACTGACAAACATCAATAACTAAGTAATAATAAAAATAATAATACAGTCAGAAAAAGTGAAGAGAAAAGACCAGCTGGTCTGAGTCCCAGTAGTCCTCTCACTACTAACAGGACAATTGAAGAGTCCTCAGGAGCTCAAGCCCTGGACAGTCTTTCTTTCAGTAATGACACAAATTCCTTTATTGCTCATAAAGTTAGTCCTTAGGCCACTGATACTCTCACTATCAGGGCCCAGAATACATTAGTAATGGCACTCTCACTGTCATAGGTAAATGAGTTACACCTTTCCAAAAGACAGACAAAATACAATAAATAAAAATGTTCTTGCTGGTCAAACTATAATAAAAATCAAACCACATCAAGAGCAGGAGCAGAAAAAAATCCAGGAGAGCCTCTTCAGGGCCAGTCAGCTCTACAGCAGGGATAGCCCTGAAAATCTGGCCAAAGGTCCACAGCCGGGCAGTGCCAGCTACTTTGAGACCCCTTCGGAACCAAACCTAATCTGTCCCCCAGGAGACTCAAGGGACAGAGCACCAAACCGCCGGCTACCCGGCAGGTAAAGCACAAACCCCTGAGCTGCTGCAGACCAGAACACAGGCCCCAAACAATTTGGGCTTATTCACCAGCTGCAAATTGAGCCACTGGTCCCTAAATACACTGCCAAAAGTCCGCCAATATGGATCCAAACAAAGTTCCAAGGTTTGAGTGCAAAAGTCACTGACAATTAAAATTCCAAATATGTAGTAGATCAATACATATATCCACGGCTCACAATTCTTTTACAATCATCCTAGTCAGGACAGCATCAAGCAACATCAAACCCTTGATCCCCAACCACAAATTTGATGCATCTCCACAATCTTCAGCAGCTGTAGTGAGACAAGCAGAGAAAGCAGGTCACTCAACAGCCAGCACTAAGCCCCAAATCCTCCAAGAGTACTCCTCATGTCTCCTCAATCTACAGCAGTGGGACAGGCAGAGAAACAGGCCGCTCAAAGGATAAACCAGTTACTAACTCGCTCCGTAGCACAAAAAGCACTAATGCAAAAGGCAAAACCAAAAAAAAGAACAAAACTAATAAAACGAACTTTAAACGTTAAAAACGCACTAAAATCGTCAGGTTCAGGGACTGCAGCTAACGAGCAGCCAACAGCATGCCCTGCTTGGCGGCCATGATGTTACTCATAGGAACAGCAAGAAGACTTCGAAGAAACAGGTGGCAGGGAGGTGTGAAATACCACATTTACATTCAGTTTGCTTTTCAAACTGTCTGCATTGTAATGATCGGGTTCTCCCTTTAAACTGCATTCAATTAATGTGTTTCTAAAGAGTTTTTGTAGAGTATTTGTTCTTTCAGCAAAGAGATACATGGCATAAATGGGTGATCTGACATCATGTTCTCTTATGTTAATGACGCTCTCATGAATAATGAGATTTCAACAACCATAAAATGTAGACCCCCCTTACAGGGTAGTCACAATGTTCTACCATGAACAATGAAAACAAACTAAAGAAAACAAATATAGCCCTAACAGCTACAGGAAAGTTGTCTGTTGACATGGAAACAAATAAAATTTGCATGAAATGATGGTGTAGTTTTCCTTTAAGTACAGCATCAATAAGTGACTTACTCAAGTTCTCACATTGAGTAAGTAGTGGAGGTGGTGGTAATGTTCACACCAACCCTGTCTTGCACAAGGTTGAAGCCCTGTCTAATAAAGATGTCACACCTCCTTGCATGGCAAATTGGAATAAATGCTATTGGATTACATTGTGTGCCTGTGGTGTCCTGCAAAATATCACTGTCACAAATGAGGATAAGAGCATATCATCATGGTGAGCAGCACTGTATGTCTCCTGGTTCACAGCTCTGCATCCTAACCAGCGATTATTACTGTATGGTTATAGTATATCAGGCTAAAGGTTTCTATTCAAGTACATATTTTAGTAATGGGAAGAGGGCTCCCATACTCAGAAATGTAGCAAATATATTTTAAAATCTTGAGTTCATGCTTATGAAAATCAAAGTACTAATAGTATTGAGATCATCAAGCTGCCCTAGGCAGAAGAAGGTCCCACTGGAAATGAGATGTGGCATATCAGCAACGTTATCCTGTGCAAGAAAATTACTTGTAAAGCACTTTGGGATGCAGTACATGCTACATAAATGTAGATTCTTTACTTTGCATCACTCCGGGCAGCACCAATAGTCCCTCAAAGTACCACCTGCACAGAGATGTGGCAATTAACATGTCATTATTTAAACCACAACAAAGGCAGGCCATGCACACTAAAAGACAACATTAATATTCCTGAAATGTACAATCTTTACTCCTAGTAAAATCCACAAGAATTCACATCCCCAGCTTCAAAAAAGGGTTAACATTTGGAAATGGTAAAAAAAAGCTTGCAACTACTGACAACACTTGGGATTCTGGGGTCAAACATTTATAAAGAACTACTCCAAATATCTGACAACTCCATTTAAACATGAGTTAAATCCCACAAAAATAAGCAGCTACTGTTGCTTCAGCTCACTGGGAACAGATACAGTTGCACTCTTTTTAGGGCTGTGGGTGGAGCCTACAACCATTTTGGGATCGATCACACCTTCCGAAAAATGGTCAATTGTGGAACCTTCTCTTGGACTTATGTAAGTATCCTTCTGAAAGTCCAACAGGGCATGAAACACTCAACCATGATTGGCTGATATGGAATAACAGGTGCACTATTTTGGCTCTTACTTCTGCACTCCGGGCAAGAACTGTGCACGTGCAACTTGTGTGCATGCAGAGTTCTGCTGGCACCATTATCTAGTGAATGGCAAATTGCCATTCACCACAGTTATGCATGTGCACATGCTGTGCATGTGCACTTGCTTCTCCGCCACCAGCACCGGCAGCAAAACCCCTCCCACTGCTGCTATCCTCACTGCTCCATCTGTTCCCCATCATGACTTCAACAACAGGGTCCCCAGTCCATGTGTCAGCATTATGTGGCCCCCCAACTCATGTGGCACACTGGGAGCCCACCCCAGTGTGTCAAAATTATATTTGTTTCCCCTGCACCAACATTGGGGTACCCAATCCCCATGTTGGCATCATGTACCCACCCCCAACTCTTGTGGCATGCTGGGAACTCACCCAAGTGTGCCCAAATGTATGTGTTTTTTTCCTGTAAATAAAGAAAACCATCTCCCGACATGTGTTTTGTTTTACCTGTAAACATGAAAATGGTCCCTTGTCGTCACCTCATCATTGACCCAGTTCCCCCCCCACCCTCCTACTGAGCACTCACCTCCCTGCCCTGCCCCCCATCCCATATTTACCTCTGGAGGCTGGCGTTGTCATCTTCTCTGGACCGGGACATGTCTACATTCTTCAAAGCCGAACTTCATTTTGCCTTGTTATTATTTCTTCACATTGTCATTCCACCTTAAACGCGAAGTAAGGTGGAGTGACAACAATATTGGCAGCATCCCACCCACACAGTCACCAGAATGAATGTGCATCCCCACAGTGCTACTGTCTTGTGTCCAGAAAACTCCCCAGTGCTGATGAAGTGAAAAGAGAGTGTAACAAGAAATGCAAAGTCTCCCAGAATTAACGGCACACTCATCATGCGTGCAGTGACCAGGTCACACACAGAGTCACCAGAATTAATGTGCATTCTCAAAATGCTACTGTCTTGTGTCCAGAAAATTCCCCTGTGTTGATGAAGTGAAATGAGAGCGTAACAAGAAATGCAGTCTCCCAGAATTAATGGTGCCATGCAAATGCACAGACAGATTAAGATTGTGCTGCACACTCAAGGGATGTATACAAAAAGGCACAACAACACCTAAACAGTGCTCACAGGTCACAAATCCAAATCTGGAAAGGAATGCATTTTGCCAGTTGGGGGATTAGTGCACGGCAGTAACAATCCAATACCAGTAAAGATACCACAAAGCAATATAAAAAATTCATGCAGGTGCGGTGGATAGCAGGTTCACACTGCTGCAATTACTCTGTAACACAATAAAAGGTGTCTGATTTAATGGCACGCATTGCACACACACTCACACGCACACTCAGGTAATGCGTAGCAAATTGAAAACCTTCAGTAATATAACCAGATGTTTTAAACAGACAATCTGTACACTGCTGCACCCCAACAATCAGCCAAAAAATGTCAAGAATTACTGAAAATATTACTGTGTGTACATTAACACAGTTATAAAAGAAAAATATAACCAAAACAGAAAGACTGCCTTTTTCTCCCAGTTAATCTACCTACACCACAAATATGCCCCTCCCCCAAAGCACACTTCACAGTACACAGACTGACTGTTCTAAATTAACATTCAAAATCCACACACAGCAATAAACAGTCGATGATATGAGCACAGAAGGGTTTCCTACAATAGATGTACTAAATATTGAGCAGAAAATATTACTCAAGAAGGCATTTGAAACAGCTTTTAGTGGTTTTGAATCGCAGAGCTCTGTGAGCAAACTGTCTCCAGCTACCGCTGCACGCACACTACTCAGGCCTGAACTGAGGTTGTGCAGAACAATCTAGAGCCCATGTGACCTGCAAGCCCTTGAATAACTGCAAAATTTCATTTGGAGCTCAATTACAGGGTGAAGTGAGGCAAATGACATTGATTTTAATGTACTTTGCCTTAAAATTTGTGGAGAAGTGGTTTGGGGAAGGCGGAGTAATGCAAAGTCATTGGTTTCAATGGACTTCACGTTACTTATCATGAAGTAAAGTACTCTGCTTCATATTGTGGAGTTCTCCATGGATTCTGCATTACTCAGTGAATCACATCATGGAGCAAGTTGGGACCACTTTGCCCACCACTACTTACAGTACTGTAACTCACATGCTGTACAGGAAGGAACACGAATGCCTATGGCAGTACTTCCCCAATGAGCTGTAGCACAAAACTCCCTGACTTAAAAACGCTTATTAATGAGTACAGTGGTAGAGTGGTGAAGCCTGGAGAGATACTACAAAACATGCTTACAATACATCCAAGTAACTAGCCAACAAATTAGTGTTGTGATTCTTGACATGATCGTGAATCATGATTTGTGACTGCATTTGTGACCGTGATGATGAAGAATGTGATTCAGTGTCGATGGTGTGAGTTAACTAATATGGAACTTTATTGGGAACACGAATGCCTACGGCTGTACTTCCCCAATGAACTGTAGTACAAATCTTCCTGACTTAAAAACATGTATTAATGAGTACAATGGTGGGGTGGTGAAGCCTGGAGAGATACTACAAAACAGGCTTACAATACATTCAAGTAACTAGTAAAAAAAATAATGTTGTCATTAGGGACGTGATCTTGAATAGTGAATAGTGATTTGTGACTGCATTTGTGACCGTGATGATGAAGAACGTGATTTGTATCACGAGTGACTCGTGATGATGGTCCTGACTTAAAAATGCATATTAATGAGTACAATTTTCATGCAGAATTATGCACCCCACCTGTCTAGTATTCTGAAAGGAAGCCAAAGAAACAACTGTGACTTAAATTACAGATAGAGATTGGGCCCTAAAGAGAAGAAAATGCACAAATTAAGATTATGCTGCACACAAAGAAATGCAGACACAAAGGCACAACACCTAACCAGTGCTCACCATCAGAAATTCAAATCTGGAAAACAATACCTTTGCCAGTTGGGGGGGTGGTGGGCAGTGTACTGCACTGCTGCAGTAACAGTCACTAGCACTAGTACCAGTAAAGATACCACAAAGAAGTACAAAAATCACACAGCTACAGTGGATTGCAGGTTCACATTGGTGAAATTATTATGTGGTACAATAAAAGGTGTCTGATTTGATGACACGCATCACACACATACTCACACACACACTAAGTAATGCGTAGCAAATTGAAAACTTCAGTAATATAACCACATACTTTAAACAAACTAAAATTATGCACTGCTGCACCACAACAATCAGCAAAAAAAGGCAAGAATTATTGAAAATATTACTGTGTGTACATTAACACAGTTACACAAGAAAAATATCACCAAAACAGAAAGCACTGTCTTTTTCTCCAAGTTAAGCTACATACACCACAGATACGCCCCTTCCCCAAAGCACACTTCCACTGTCTCTCAGTACACAGACTGAATGTTGTACACTAACATTCAAAATTCACACACAAACAATAAACGCTCAATGATATGAGCACAGGAGGGTTTGCTGTAGTCGATGAACTAAAGATT
Source organism: Neoceratodus forsteri (assembly GCA_016271365.2). Lineage (NCBI taxonomy): Eukaryota > Metazoa > Chordata > Ceratodontiformes > Ceratodontidae > Neoceratodus > Neoceratodus forsteri. The sequence goes on from CM057449.1 coordinate 1,609,909,385, forward strand.
CAGCAAAAAAAAAAAAATTACTCAAAAAGGCTTTTTTAACAGCTTTTAGAAGGTTTGAATAGCAGAGAGCCCTCAGAGCAGATTGTCTCCTACAGCTTCTTACACACACTACCCCAAACTGAAGCTGTGCAGAACAATCTAGAGCCCATGTGACCTGAAATCCCATGAATCACTGCAAAATTCGCCTTTGGAGCTTAAAAACTAGGCGAAGTGCAGCGAAGTACATTGTTTTCAACGTACTTCGCCTTAAGAATTGGTGGAGGAGTGGTTTGGGAAGCTGGAGTAATGCAAAGTCATTGTTTTCAATGGACTTCGTGTTACCCATTATAACGCAAAGTACTCCGCTTCGCGTTGCAGAGCACTCCACGAATTTGCCTTCACTCCGTGAATCACTTCGCAGAGCAAATTGGGGCCACTTCACCCATCTCTATATGAAGGATGCATCAGTGATAAAAGAAGGAAGGTATCTGTAAGCACAATACACATATAGTCTAAGCAGTTAAAAGCCTCAAAGCCAGCACAAAGCATCATGAGTATGCTGTCTTGTGTGCATGTGTGTGTGTGAAAGCTGACTTGTTAGTATTTCCACTAGTACCTCTGTACATTCTGCTCAACATTTCACTACACAGACCTTATCCAGCTTACTCACATACATTAAACATTACTATAATCTTCAAAATCTGCACAAAGAATATTTGTGACCATGATGGGTGGACTTTATCACTGGCTGCATGACAAAACCTCACATGTTGCTCTCTGGAGTCTCCAGCAATTAGCCCAGAACTAATCCCATGTGAGTGGGTGTGTGGGTGGGGGGATCCCAGTGACTCAGTCCAGGGAACGAATACTGATTCAATGGCTGAGATACAGGAGGAGGAGGAGGAGCTGGTGAGGAGTAGGACATGCTGGCAGTATTCTACTGATACACAAGTAATTTATACTGGTAGACACAGTATGCAGTGTAAGGATTTTAAAAAATTCAGATCAGGATTGTTTTTTAGCAAATGATAGAAACATAGAAACATAGACTTTGATGGCAGATAAGGACCCCTAGGCCCATCTAGTCTTCCCATTTCCCTACCTACAGGATAGGCTGCAGATCCTAGTTAACCAACAGCCTATATCTTCCTGCCCCCCACAAGAATTGCCTTATGTCTGTCCCATGCATTCTTGAATTCTCCCACAGTTTTAGACCCCACAACGTCCTCAGGAAGGCTGTTCCATGCATCCACTACCCTCTCTGTGAAATAATACTTCCTCACATTGCCCCTGAACCGCCCTCCTTCTATCTTTAAATTGTGTCCCCTTGTTCTTGCAAGTTTCTTTTTCTGAAAGATGCTACCCTCTTGGACTTTGTTGATTCCTTGAGGTACTTGAAAGTTTCTATCATGTCCCCCCTCTCCCTTCTTTCCTCAAGGGTATACATATTAAGCTCCTTTAGTCTCTCCTCATACGGCTTCTCTTGCAGACCCTGCACCATTTTAGTTGCCCTCCTCTGGACTGCCTCTATCCTGTCTATGTCCTTGCGGAGATGGGGTCTCCAGAACTGGACACAGTATTCCTGATGGGGTCTCACCAACTGTCTGTACAGAGGGATAATAACTTCCTGTTTTCTGCTGCTGATGCCTCTCCCTAAACATCCCAGTATACCCCCGGCCCTCCCTACTGCCTTCTCACATTGCTTGCTAACCTTAAGGTCATCTGATATGATTACCCCCAGGTCCCTTTCCTGTTTTGTTGTTGTTACTACCTCCCCACCCATTGTGTATTCTTCCCCTGGGTTCTTGTTTCCCAGGTGCATTATTTTGCACTTTTTTGCATTGAATCCTAGCTGCCATACGTCTGACCATTCCTCCAACCTTCCCAAGTCCCTTTTCATCCTTTTCACGCCTCCTTGTGTATCAACCCTGTTGCAGATCTTTGTGTCATCTGCAAAAAGGCATACTTTTCCTTCCAGTCCCTCTGCAATGTCACTGATGAAGACATTAAAAAGGACTGGACCCAATACTGAACCCTGCGGTACCCCACTAGTAACCACCCTTTCTTCAGAGTGGACTCCATTTACAATTACCTTCTGTGTCCTGTTGTCCAGCCAATGTTTTACCCAGGCTACCACCCTGGGACCCACTCCCAGGCTGGTTAATTTGACTAATAATCTTTTGTGTGGGACTGTGTCAAATGCCTTGCTAAAGTCTAGGTAGGCCATGTCCACAGCCCCTCCCTGGTCTACTACTTTGGTCACCCAGTCAAAGAAATCTATTAGATTCGTCTGACATGACCTTCCCACTGTGAACCCATGCTGCCTTGGATCCTGTGCTCCACTGACCTCTAGGTACTCAACTATTCTTTCCTTCAGAAGTGACTCCATCACTTTCCCTACCACAGAGGTCAGACTGACAGGTCTGTAGTTTCCTGCTCCTAACTCAAAGTTATATATTTAGAGATGCGGGGGGCCAAAAGACTGTTTCCCGATGGGAGCAATGCCAACAATCGGCATTATTCCCATTGCTGGCTGGGAAGTTGAGGACATCTCTGATGATATCAAGTGGTGGAACCTTTACGTTGATGGATGCAATGATCATTTTCATATTAGAACGTGTTTTACTTCATTGGAGTGTGAATAAGCTAACAGGGCCTTATAGTAAGCAGTTTAATGTTAACCCTCAAATTTTGCAGTTTAATAACTTTGCAACTGTTCAACGGATTTGCACAAAATTTGGTATGTGCAGTCCCATGGGGTATATCTCTTGATGTACTAAGTTTTGTTTTGATCCAAGGAGCATATTGTGTGCAGAACATAGTGAAAAAAGTGAAAAAGTCACCTTTTTTTTACCCATTTTTGTAGATTTTTCCTTATCGTGTTGCGGCAACACCGTTAGGAGCTTTAGCCTGACATTTTCAGGATTACAAGCATGTACTCATTCATTGAAGTGCTCAGTTGGGCTGCCAGCCATGGAGATGAGTGGAGTGCTGTGCTGGTAGCCCAATCAGGTGACTGGTGGGGAGCAGGGTGGGCGCTATCTGCTGACAGGGTGGGGGGATGGGGGTCCACTAGTCACCAGGGAGTTGGGGATTTTATTTATTTATTTATTTTTAGCACAAGGAGTTGGGAGGACTCAGAACATGAGGATAACTCAAGGAGGGGGCTTTATTCAATTTCAGCTAGTGATCAGTCGGGGGCCACTAGACACCAGGGAGGAAGTTAGTGGTGAAATTATAGAATTTAACCCACGGGTGGTGAAATTTCACCTGCAAGTGGTGAATTTTGCCAGTTTCCGGGCAAAATTTTGCATTTTTTTCCACGTGAAATATTTCACGAAACACATTAATTCCACAAAATATTTAGCTGGGTGAAATTTTCAATTTCACACAACACTAATTTATATATATATATATATATATATATATATATATATATATATATATATATATATATACACACACACACACACATATATGTATATATATATGTATGTATATATATATATATATATATATATATATATATATATAGGATATACAATGAGTTAGTGTAATAAATGATTTATCTGCAAAAGAGCAGTTTGACCTTAGGTAACCTCACGAGTGGCGTAAGCCATGAGTGAGGTGTCCAAGGTCAAACTGCTTGCATGCAGATAAATCATTTATTACATGAGTTTTCTATTGCATATTCCATTTATACAATTATTTTGTTTTTGCCTTTGTAGGGGGCATTTGTTAGTCAAGAAGGTGAATAAAAATTGAATGTTCTTCTATTTTTTGCTGATTATAGAAAATCTAAAATGAATCTAGAAATGAAACACCTCTCATTTTGTAGATATTTTTATGCTGAACAACTTTTGTGCTCAAAGTACCATACTATTATTTTTTGGTTTTTAAGTTATTTGCATTAGTTTGATGAAAAAGTGCACATAAATGAAATTTTCTGTGTTTTTTTGCTAATTCTGAAAAAACAAAAAAGTACATATAAATGAAACACCACTCATTTTGTAGGTATTTCTGTGCTGAATAAACTTTGTGCTTACAGTACCATGCTATCATTTTTCATTTTAAAATTATTTACATTTTTCTTGCAGACCAAATGAAAAACAAATATGAATTTTCTGCTGTGTTTTTGCTAATTATCAAAAAATCTAAAAGGTATCAATAAATAAAACACCACTCATTTTGTAGACATTTCCATGCTGAACAACTTTCATGCTCACAGTACCATGCTATCATTTTTTGTTTTAATGTTATTTGCATTTGAATATGGTTAATACTGCTACTGAGGCCGAACATTCTAAATGACTTAAGCACTGTATAGATAAATGGCTGATGACATATGCACTGTGTGGATAAATGGGTGATGACATAAGCACAGTATATATAAATTAAATTTATGAACACAGTTACTCAGATAAACGGATTTATCACACTCTGTTTATCTCCACCCTATTGCATAAATCTCTCTCTCTCTCTCTCTCTCTCTCCTCTATATATATATATATATATATATAATAGATAACCCACTCTTAGGTGTGTGGTCACACTCTGATAGATGCACGCCTTGGTGTGCATTGTATGCATGAGGCCACAGGCTGAGTGCGTCAACCACACAAGGCGTGTGTATATTAGGGTGCTACAGCACATCGTAGAGTGGGTTATCTGTCTTATAAAATGGCAAAATTGTTTTGATGGGGGTAAACGTACAGGTGTGCGGTCACACTCTGATATACGCACAGTCACCTGATGGTGTTTGTCCAATGCCATTGATGCCATTGATTTCTTTTTTCTTACCCATATTATAAATATATAAATGTATATACACACATAGCCAATGATGCTTTGCATTATGTGGGTATGTGTGATTTTGTATATGTATATAACTTTTAAGTTACTTTACTGACGTTTAATTACTTCAAATATTATAGTTGAGTTTTCTAGCCTTGTGTTTAGACTCTGTTTTTGAAAAGCAAGGGCAGCCACAGACAGAGCTGGGGTCCAACAGGCTGTTTTCACCACGCTGTATGATATTATGAGTGGGTGATCAATGTGGGACTCTCACAACTTGCCTACCTGCAACATTGGTGTCCAATGCAATCAACCAAGTTCAGTACTTCAGTCTCATGATATCTTCTACTGTCTACTAAGCTGCTGAATTCTGTGTATTACTTACTATATACTGTATTTCATTATTTTTATATTGTTGTTGAATTTTACTATTCTGTGACAGTGTTTCTGTATGCTATTGCTCAACACTTACAGTATGTAATACCCTGTTCCATGTATCATTGTTTCATTGCTTCCTAACTTATGTATGCTGTCCTACCCAGAATCTCCTTGAGAATGAGCTTGCTCAATGAAACCTTTTCCTGATGAAATAAATAGAGGAAATTAAATGTAAATAATTTGCATCAACATCACTGTAACCATTAAATGGAAAATGTGTTGTGGCTGGTGGGTGACAAAGTGACTAAGGGTGGGATATTTAAAGCTGTGGATGCAGAACTTGTGTCCACATTTCAGATGCGTGCTGTGTCTACACAAGTGTGTCAGGATGGTTGCATCATTTTTTCATACATCCTGACATACTTGTGACATTTTATACAAGTTTAGAGCACTTTTGGCCACAACTAGCATCTATTATCTGGATGTAACTGCAGTACTTGTACTGAAAAGTTAAAACAGATTTTGTGGTCTAGCTTTCCCATTATATGGATGCACCTGCAGTACTTGCACCAAACAGTTAGACCACCTGTTTGTGGTCTATCTTTTCTGACAGATGTGCACAACTGCATCGAGAAACTGAATGCAACTCTTTGAAAACCCCACCTAAGTATCTTCAATTGCTCTTTAGTTCACAAGATTAAGAAACACATCATCAACTATCAACATTCCTATTATCACTAAAATTTTGGTAATTGGCATATTGCTGACTAACGTTCATTGCACAGTCTCTGCTTAATTTATATGGCTGTGAGTGGAGTCTGCAGCCATTTTGCGATTGCTCTGAAAACGAGTGACCATGGCAAGTTTCTATTGGAGTTTAGGAAGTATCCTTCCAAAACTCCAAAACAGCTTGAAACAGTTCACCATGGTCACCTGCTAGAGAGCTACAGCTACACTGTTTTGACTGCTACTTCCACATTCTGGAGAAGAACTGCGCATGAGCGCTGTGTGCACCAGCACAGTTCCACTGGTATTGCCAGCTTGGGAATGGCACTATGTCATTCAACAGAACTATGCATGCACGAGTGCCGTGCATGCGCAGTTCCATCACCGCCACCATATTGGGAATGGCATTTAGTGAAGCTCATTCCTCAGAGCTTTATCAAGCTCACCACAGCTGTAGTCATACTGGCTAGAACTTGTTTTTAACTGAGATTACTCACTGTATATTGGAGGAGTGTAGGTAACCAGACCCAAACCTCCTTTCTATTGGGTGTCATATATAAGAAAATTCTATGTATTTGCTAATGTCACTTTTAATTGCACCTTAGCATCAAATAACAAATTATTTTTATATTGTCTAGCATGCACAGCGCAAGCAACATTTTGTGGCAGCTTGCTGGAGTAGCAGGTTGTGTAGGTGCTGTAGTGTTGTGGCCAATGAGGCCACTGCCTTTTTGGGCTTGTCTCTGTGGCACCAATGAATGAGCACTCTGTCTATGACAGCAGTTTAGAAGCATGCCACCAACTTGAAAGAAATTCAAAAAAATGACTGTGTTATGAGTGTTCATTGCGCAGTTTCCATGCACGTTCATAACTTCGAGAATTTTTAATATTTTCAATCCAGATTTTCAACATTGCCATTTCTTCACACCTCCTTATGAACCATACAGCTGTCATTTTTCACATCCTGTCTGAAATGTGCTTTCACACATCTGGTACAGAATGGTGTGGTCACTGCAGGAAATCAACATTCAGGACAGATTAACAAAATCACAGTGCCACTGTTCATGAGTGGAGGTCACAAATGCTTTCATGAGGTGGGGTCACAAAAAGCCCATGTTGAAAATTTGGAGTGCAAATACCAAGAAATGCCCGGGGCATTAGAGTTTCTAACCATAACGTCCCACCCTGTAGAGACTGACAGGCGACAGGGGTGTGACTTTGGATTGTCAGTTGTAATGTTCATGCCGTTCCACCTCCACCCCCACCCTGCAGCTAGTGACAGACATCGAGGTGTGCCTTGGACTCTTCAGCCCCAACGATCACCCCATTCTCCTATACTGCACCCATCTCAACATATTTCCTTATGGAATGGGGTGAGCATAAGGCCAATGACCCCAAGGCACATTGCAACACTTGTCAGAGTCTACAAGATAGGATGAGGTGAAATGGCATGAGCATTATGGTAGACAACCCAAAGGCACACCTCAATGACTGTCAGCCTCTGCAGGGTGGGGTGGGGTTGGCATCAGTTCCATACTTCACTGCCATTCCTATTATGCATCTCTTTAACTCCTGCACTTCCAATGCCAGTGCCAGCAAGACAACATTCAGCATTGACAAATGCTTGTTTTATTTACTTGTTATAAATTGCCTATAGACTATACAGAGTTTATCTGCACACATTTTTCAATAAATATACACAATGGGATATTTTTACAGATAGGGATGCTGCACTTGCATCTATATATCAAATGCATGCTACATCTACAGTACATAGATGTGTCCAGATGGCTGCATCCTATTCATATGAATCTGGGTGCATTTGTAACATTTCCCACGGTTTATGGCAACTTCTGCTGAGACTGTTGGACTCACTTCCATTTTTTAGATGCAAGTGCAGAATCCTGTTCCAGGAGTTAGACCAACCTTCTTGTGGTCTAACTTTGTGGGGCAGAATTCCACAGTCATGTCTGAGTAACAGATACATGTCTTTAAAAATACCTGGCAATACCAAAATGCAAAATATATATATATATATATATATATATATATATATACTGTATATATATATATGAGTAGGCATTTTCTGTCTTTGCCCCTAAGCTCTGTAACTCATTCCCACCTAGTCTTAGGAACTTCCAAACTCACCTAGTTTTCAAGAATGAGCTTAGTCAGTTTCTTCTGACATTGAGTAAGTGCTCATGTAACTGAAATCCTGTACTACTACCTAAATTTGTCCCTCCTGATGTCTTTGGGAAACTCGAGATGTTTCATTTTGTACTTAATTCTGCACTTTAGTATTATCAGCCTTTTGCTGATATACCTTATGTAATGATTGTTCTTTGCACTTGTGTACCTCGGTACCACTGTTTATCTATTGTACTTCTCTCAGGTCATGCCTGAAAACAGGCATAGATTTGTCTAGTGCACCTACCTGGTAAACAATACACAAATAGATAATTTTGCCTAATATGTATAATATGTTATATCTTAAACAACATGCTGAACATAGCAATGTTTCATGTTGTAGTGTTGTAAAAGAGTTTTACATATATACAATAATGCATGGGGTTGTGTGTTTAATGAGTTTTACACACACCTGGATGTGTTGGATGCTACATAAACCCCAAGAGCAAAGCTCGAGGGGTTTATTTAAGTATTCAACACTGAGGGGTGAGTGTAAAAACTCGTTAAACATGTAAACCAATGTTTTATTTTATATAATTGCTGGGGAGCGTTTTCTCGCCACAGCAATTGTACAAAATAAACAGCCACATTCTGGTCCCAATGGAAGGCTGTCAGTAGTTTGCCACTTGCGTGACACAGCGGCTGCTAAACACTTTTACTTTTATCTTTTTAAAACAAAATTAGCTGAGGAATGAAACTGGACTGCTGAGAGGCAAGTTGTTCTTTACTTTACATTAACTTACCACCTAGTGATGGTAGCGAAGGTGGAGTAGAGGGCGGGCAAGTGTCAGCAGACTGTGTGAGCTGAGGCAGGTGCATGCATAGGAGCAAGGAAACCTAGCGCTTGTTCACTGTTATAACTCACAGGTTGTAATGATGAATTATAACCTGGGATTCCTATGGGAGAAAATGGTCCCCAGTTGTTATTTTGTAATAATAACTGGTTACCCCCTATAATGACTGGATATCAGTTCAGGTTTGGGGCTCCCACTAGACGCCCTCCCCCTACTCAGATGATGAACTGTCGCCCTTTACAGGAATTGACCCCTGAGGATTTTTTGGTGGCAGCTGAACTATCTAGAGTGGGTGATGCATGCATCGGAGGTGTTAGTGTCAGAGCTGATACCTATAATAAGGTGTTATCTGACACTATTGACTCCCTCGCACCTGTCCATGTATGACTCAAATCTTCCTACCTGAGGTCCCCATGGTTTGATGGGGCTCTCAGGGAGCTGAAGAGGAAGGGTCAGAGGTTAGACCACTGCTGGAGAAAATCCGGTCTGGAGAGGGACAAACTGGCCCTGCGTGTACATTATAATGCATATCAGGGGGCAATCACCCATAAGAAGGCTGCTGGGAAGAACTGACCAACTTTTTTCGGCCTGTGGACAGGCTACTTCATCCTGCTTGTCTACAGCCAAAGAAGGTTTTTACTAATGCTGAATGCGAAGAGTTTGCTCGATTCTTCTTGGACAGAGTGTCCAGTATCCAGCAGGTGGTTTCTTCAGTCAGCAATATCATAGCTGGCAGTGGTCGCGCGAAGTGTTCTGAGTGCACTCATCCTGGTTGGGGGGAGTTTAGACCAGTGGAGGTAAGTGAGGTCATAGAGGTGACAACCAATCTGAAGAACACTTTTTGTGAACTGGACCTGGTGCCAACACATCTCTTCATGGGATGCATTGACACCGTTGGCCCAGTGTTTGCACTGATTGTCCGGTGTTCCCTATTTGAAGGGGTCTTTCCTGATGCCTTGAAGGAGGCATTGGTGAGACCCCTCTTAAAGAAACCATTTTTGGACCTGGAGGTCAGAGCAAATTACCGACCTATCTCTAATCTTCCTTTTTTGGCAAAGGTAGTTGAGAAGGTAGTGGTGCTTCAGTTGGAAGAGCACCTCATGACTCATGAGTTGTATGGACCTTTCCAGTTGGGGTCTTGTGCTAGGCACAGCACAGAAACCACACTTGTTTAGGAACTAAATGATGTCCTCAGGGTGAGAGATTGAGGGGATAAGACAATTCTTGTTCTCCTGGATCTCTTCTCAACATTTGACACTGTGGCCCATTGTGTGTTACTTGACCGCCTTAGGGAGCTCTGTTGACTCACCTGTACTATTAACAACTGGTTTGAGTCCTTTCTTACCAACAGGAGGCAATGGTTTGTGATGGGGAATTCCTCCTCCTCCCCTAGCCTTCTATCTTGAGGAGTTCCTCAGGGATCGGTACTAGCCCCAAAGTTGTTCGCAGTGTACATGTTACCCATGGGAGGGCTCATTAGGAAGTATGGCTTGAGTTTTCATTGCTATGCCAATGATACCAAGTGATATTTTTCCTTTGCCCCAGGAACATCAAACGCGGTGGATGTGCTGAACAGCTGCCTTGCAGAGATTAACGACTGGATGACCTCCAGCTGGTTGTGACTGAACCCCGATAAGACGGAGGTACTGGTGGTAGAGTCAGACAGAGTGCATGATAGGATGGCCTCTGAATCAGTGACTGGACTTGTTCTGGGGTCTGTTTCATTGAAGACCTCCTCTTGGGTGTGAAATCTTGGTGTCATCTTGGATAGGAATTTGACTATGGAGGCGTAAATTTCTTCCATGGTCTACTCCTGTTTCTTCCATCTCAAAAACATTGCCAGCATAAAGCCCCCTGTTCTGCCTCTGGACCTCCCCACCTTGATACATGCCTTAGTTACATCAAGGCTAGACTACTGTAATGCGCTTTACCTCGGGGTCACAGGAGGATCTTTCCTTAGACTGCAGCTAGTGCAAAATGCAGCTGTCCGGTTACTCACTGGGCAGCAAAAGTCTTGCCATATTACACTGGTGCTGTGTGAATTGCACTGGCTGCCGGTTAGGTGGAGGATCCTATTTTAGGTGGGTCTTCTCACTTACAAGGCCCTACACAGGCAGGGTCCTGGTAATCTGTTAGACCTTCTTGTACCTGCTCTTTCTGTCCGCCCCCTCCATTCTTCCTGTAGGGACCCTCTGGTGATTCCTAGGATGAGGTTATAATCTGCTGGCAACAGAGCTTTTAGTGTTGCTGCCCCCGTCCTTTGGAATTTGTTGCCCTCTGGGGTTAAGGGGGCCTCTACTTTGGAGGTTTTCAAGGCTCACCTTAAGGCCTTCCTATTTTATCAAACATTTCAGGAGTGAATGTTAAATTTTGGTTATAGATGACGATTACAAGATGTGCTTTTAATGTATTTAAATATGTTTTGTATTTTCCTTCTTAAATTGAAAATGTATTTATTTATTTTGTACAGCGCCCAGAGCCTCTCGGATAGGGCATTTTTAAATAAATTTTGCCTTGTCTTTCCTTGCCATATCCAGTCCAGATAAAATGCAATTATAACTAGCTGAATTCTGTAATTACTCGATAGTGGGCTATTATACCATTTTCTTCTTTACACTCTCAATTGACTGTATTTGTGTAAGTTTGGTGGCTGCTCAGGGACATACCTGCTTACACAAATACAGCTTAGTTTTTCTCTCTGTTGAAATCTTGCACCAGTTATTCTAAAAAAATAATACCTTTGCAAAGTTTGTCTTATGAGGATTTTTCACACACCAAAGGTATGTAAAAAATTCTCATAACACACACTTGCACAGGCATTAGTCTCTATTTATTGCTGTGTTTTAAATATGTGTGTATGTTATATCATAAAAGTTAATATAGCTTATTGATTAAACAAAGAATTGAATTGACTGAGCATCTCGTGTTCACTTTTGTCATAGCCAACAGAATGTAGACTTATTAAACCTTCCTTTTTCCATTTCCTTTATAGGAATACAATTTAATAAAAATATTCTTTCTTTCAGAGTGCATTCTTTTTAAAGTACTCTGTCAGTCTTAATTGCATTATGCTGTTAATGGAATTTTAAAGTAAGTAGCTGCTGGTTTTGTTAAATATCTTATCACAAAACAATTAATAATCATTTATGCATTGATTGCTTACGCCAAACTGTGTATTTATTTAACGTCAAAATCTGCAGTGATACGAAAATTCTGTAGTACTGTATATTGTAGCCTTAAGAAACAAGTGACCATAAACTAATATATAGTTCTGGCTTGTGGCACCATCCAGTTCATCAAAATCATACAGTGTCTTGGGGATATCAGGAATATCTACCATGGTAACCCATCATCCAAGTATTGCAGATAATGACTCTTCACATGAGTTCATGGATCCTGCTGAGATGCTGATCTATGGCAGAATGGAAAGTATTGTATTGTCTACAGGCCAGAACTATGTGGATCTGAGATGTAAGCCACCTCCCAGCTGATGCTTGCTGCTTAAAAAGGGGGAGGTGGCTTTGTAATAGTAAGGGGTAGAGATGCAATCTTTTGCAGCTGGTAGGGGACTGAATCTAGATTCTGTGCTCATGGAGACCATACTAAAGGAAAGGTTAGTTAAATATCTAGATGAGCATGGTCTCTAGGATGAGAGGCAGCATGTGATCATGGGGGGAAGCATGTCAAACAAATCTGATTGACTTTTTTGACTGTGTCACCAAGACAGTAGACAGGGGCCAAGCTGTAGATGTCCTCTGTCTTGATTTCAGCAAGGCCTTTTACTCTGTGCCCCACAAAACATTGATCAGGAAGTTGGTGGATCTTGGAGTTGGTGAAAAGATGGCCAGATGGGTGGAAAATTGGCTGAGGGACAGAACCCAGACGGTGGTTGGGGGGGAGAGTTATCTGGCACCAGAGAGGTAACCAGTGGGGTCCCACAGGGCTCAGTTCTGGGGCCAGTGTTGTTCAATGTCTTCATCAGTGGCATTGGAGATGGCATTAAGGGCAAAATGTGCATATTCATGGATGACATGCAGCTCTGTGGGAGAGTGGACACAACTGAAGGGATACAGGACCAACAGGAAGATCTAGAAAAGCTAGAGAGGTGGTTCAGGATCTTGCAGCTTTACTTCAATGCCAAGAAATGCTAAGTTATGCATATTAAAGCTAAGAATACCAGGAGAGAGTACTACCTGAGTGGAGTCTGAGTATCTGCATCACAGCAGGATAAGGACCTGGGAGTGATGATCACTAGTAAACTTAAGCACTCCACACAGTTCAAGAAAGCATCAGCAAATGCAAACAAGATGCTGGGATGCATAGCTAGGGGGCTCAGTAGTAGGAGAGAAGAGGTTATACTGCCCATGTACAGCTCACTGGTAAGGCCGCATCTAGAGTATGGAGTTCAGTACTTGTGCCCACACCTCAAAATGGACATTAACTTTCTGGAGAAGGTCCAGAGGATGGCTATAAAGATGATAGCTGGTCAGCATGGCAAGGCATATGATGAGAGGTTGAGGGCACTAAACATGTACTCCCTGGAAGACGAGAGAGAGAGAGAGAGAGAGAGAAGAGAGGGAACATGATTGGGACTTTCAAGTACCTGAAAGGGATAAATAAGATTGATAAGGAGAGTCTCTTTAAGCTGAGTGGCAACCATAACATGAGGGGGCACAGTCTTAAGCTGGAGGGTGGGAGGTTTAGGAGGGAGGTCAGGAAGCACTTCTTCACAGAGAGGGCGGTGGACACTTGGAATGTGCTGCCAGAAGAGGTCATCTCATTGAAGACAATGGGCAGCTTTAAGAGAGGCTGGGATAGGCATAGGGGAAGGTAAGGATCATGGCTAGGGAGGATGGCAGGAGTGGGGAGGAAGGGCAGGGACATTAGCTCAAGCTGTGGACCCTGCAACACCAGCAGACTCGATAGACCAAATGGCCTTCTTCTGCTGGCTTCTTCATATGTTTGTATGTTCATATTTTGTGTACCATAGTTTGGAGGAGGTAGGAAACAACAATTGGGAGCCAAGTTAGGGGATGTAGAGTAGTGTGATGAGCAGTCACGAACACTGTACTTTTGCCATAACAGTGAATTATCACTTTAGAATAACAGAACAGGGCCTGTTGATATACATTTCAAAATGAGTAGGCAGCAGCCTAACCTTTGACTGGCTGAGGCAGTCTGGCATCAGTTTTTTTTATATAAGAACTACGCTCAATGGAAATGTTCTCATAACAAACTTTTGGAATTTTTTCATTCCAGACATCATTTTACCTCCATGAAATCAAAAGTTAAACTGTCCATGTGAAAATTAGAAATTCCTCAATGATGTTCTACTGTAGTGTGGGGGATCCCTAAACCCCTAAAATTATGTGGCAGGCCAGGAAGAGGGATGAGTCTGGACATCAACAAACTGGGTAGGAGAGAGAACAGCTGAATCTACAGACAAGAGTTACTGTAGTGTGATTACATAATTAGTGACGGTGCAGTTGTGCACTGTTAACTCCCAGCCCATAGGAAACGCAGGCTCAGGCTTGCTCCATGCAGGAGGGGTTTAACACATGAGCAGCTGTTAGGAAAGTAACCTCTTTTTCTTGCTCAAGTTATTCATGATACACTCCAGTATCAAACAATACAAACTTAGCACATCTCACCCTGACTGCCAGACCTTTCAACTGACTGTTTCCTCAAGGGAACATTAAGCACTGAGGAATACCATGAGTCCTAACCCCTCACTCACTCCATACAACCTAGCAGGTAAACAAACCCATGATAAAAATGAAAAAAAAATGAAAAAAAAAAAAATTAAGAATTTTGGAATGGAGCAGATAGAAAAAAGATCACATGTCTCACGTCTGCAAAGACTTTCTAGTGGCACCTATAGATGGATTAATTATTTCACAAAATGTTTTAAACTGTGTCAATTTTTGTAATATTTATGCATTTTTTTTTGTTTTTTATTTGCTTAATTACCCATTTTCCAAGCAGAATAATACACTGTCTAAGGTGTCAACAGTAACAAGATAAATGCACTTCCAGGGCTACTGTACTCCTGGGCATGCATATCTCAATGCAATTCACACCCTGTTGTGTCTTATTGCTTACAGTACATATTATATTGTTTTTGTTTAGCTAAATCACATGAAACATTAGCATGTAATTTCAGGAGGAGGAATAATATAATAAAATATAGTATTCATTCATTCATTCAATTGTTGTAACTGGATAGGCCCACTTTAACCAGAGGACCCTTACTGAGGGGTGACTCAGAGTTTATTACAGAAAGATATTTAGACAGTAAACAGATTCATTAAATACAATAAATCACAAGGTACTGGATTTATTACAGGTAGTTGTACAGACAGTGAATGACAATAATGTGTACTGTAGTTTACATAGTATTTGATAAATTAACAACATTATAGGGGCACAGTAGTGCCCCTACATTAGGGTTCAATGGTCACGTCTATGTTAAACCCCATATTTTGCACTTCAATAACTTTGCAACTGTTTGACAGATTAGCATGACATTTTGCATGTACCGTTGGGAACCAAAGATCTCTTGATGTGGCAAATTTCCTTCTGGTTAGATGTGCTATTGTGGAGATGCAGAATGTAAGAGAAATGTGAAAATTATCATTTTTATGCAAATACTTTGGCATGCCGTTTCTCAGAACAGCTTGGGGGTTTGGTCCGAAACATTTAAGGTCTGTTGGGCTTGGGTTACAGATGTGCCTTTGAAGGTTTGGTGAAAAAATAGTAATCTGTTCAAGTTATTAAAGTTTAAAGTTTCCCATTATTTCCTAAGGGTAAAGTTAGATATGCCATGTGAAAGTACTGTTTACTGCTGCGAAAGCGATACAGGCTTTCACAAATGTGGAATGTAGTGTTGAGATTCCACCGTCTTGTTTTCCATTTTTGTTGTGGAAAAACTTAAACAACTTAAAAAATTCAGACCCTTGGTACACATCAACACTTTTGTTTACCTAATCAGTGCCAGGGAAATCATATTCTGGGCTTACTTTGACCCAGAAGTGGCCTAAAATATGTTTATTTTGATTGTGCCATATTTAATTTTACAAATTGCGACACTAGGTGCCCAATTCTAAAACGATCCCTTGGAGCAATGCAAGTTGCGATGCTCAAGGGATGCGGCAATAACCGGATGCACCAGGGACACTGCGTCATATTCTTCAAAAAAGCAGGGTCCTGGCACTGAAATCCCTGGGATTGTCACAACTGTAGATTAGCGCCCAACCATCAGTGCAGCTGCAGCACATGCCACATGGATCGGCTCCCTCCTTGCCAGCACAATACAAGACAGACCAGTATTGGTGGTGGTGGTGCGGAGGTGTAATCATTTGCCAGGAGGGGGTCAGGGAGCAGGAGGGGCATGGCAGCATAGGATGAGTTGGAGTGACAGTGGGGAAGGAAGGGAATATTTTAGCACCAGTCGGGGTGCATATGCATATGTATAATATATACAGAGGCATATTGAACCTGTCAGGTGCCAAAGCAATCCTTTACTTCCCTGATGTCTCACCAACCCACCCTATGCCCCTCTGTGCCCCTTCTGTCCCCTACCCAAAATGTAGCTCTCCCCCACAGTGTCCCACATTGCCCTAAGGTGCTTAAACTGCCTCCTGGCAGGTCTAAGTGGAGCCCCTTGCTACTGCCAAGGTAGGCCTTTTAGAATTCCAAATAAGGGTATGTTGCAGCCCCGCCATGGCACAAGCTCCCTTGTGACCTGGCATCCCCAGATGCAGGTCATTAGGGTGGCACAGTGCCCATTTGGTTCAGCTGCTTCCTATTCTGAGGCAGCCCATGTACCATAATAGGTAATGCTGCAAACTATGACACAAGGTGCAACTTGCATTATTGATGTTTGCTGCAAGCACCTTGCATCAGCAGTGCTGCTTTCAGAATTGGGCCGTATGTGTCACAATTTGTGAAAGTACTTTTGTGAAACTATCACAAATTGTGGCACTGTTTTGTGAAATACTGGGGTTATGCCACAAATTGCGGCACTGTTTCATGAAACAACTGTGGTATTGCCACAATTTGTGACACTGCTTTTTCATATATGTCTGTTTCTTTTTTACTTCATTGCAACAAACGGTTTGCACTTAATGGCTGAAATTTTTAGGGTACAAAGGGCGTGCCTCACAGATGTGCCTTTTGCTTATTTGGTGAGAAAATATTCATGTACTGTGTAGTCATAGCAATTTGAAGATTCGTAATTTCTCATAGGATATCATTGTAAAGGTTGGGGTCTCTTTCGTCAGCTATATCTCAAAAACACTTTGAAATACAGACTCGCTGCAACTCACAGCTAGTACAACTTTAGGTGTACCAAGTTGTTATGCATGTTTACAGGCCTTGTTTACAGCTGCAGGGGTAACTTTCATGAATGGAGCTATGGTGACTGTGATACCGTGCCGTGCATTCACAAAGTGACATCGGTACTGATTTGCCCACATGTAAATGAAGGCCACTTACTATATGCATGTATGGTGCTCCAACATGGACATATGAGATTATGGACTGATGGTAGTGCAGGGCCTGACAATTATGGTATGTATGTATGCATGGAAGCACAGTGCCCGGAGAGCTCTATGCTCCCACATGCACATATGGAAACCATTAGGAGCTGATGGCAGCACATGGCCCAAAGGGCTCTGAGCTCCCACAGGGGAAGTGAGAGTGAAATATAATCTATCTACACTTGTGGATATATGGTAGCACAGCACTTGGAACCATCTAAGGCTATTGTTATACTTTCTCAAAAAGTAATGAAATGCTATGCCAAAAACTTTGTTAATGCAGTATTAGGGTTCCTTATGATGATATTTTCTCAAAAAGTAAGGAAATTCTATGCAAAAAAATATATTAATGCATCATTGGAGTTCCAGCATCAAAAATAGGGAAATTAGATCATAGGGTTCCCACTCCCCACCCTCGACTTCCAACCTTAAGACCCTACCCCCACTCTGCATGTAAGAAAAGGTGTGAGGGGTGTGCCTTGTGGTTGCGAACTATAATGCTCACCCTGTTCTGTTATTTTGTACCCATTTGAGCTTACTCACTCTTGGAATGGGGTGAGCATTAGTATTCGCAACCCCAAGGCACACCCATCACACCTGTTCCTGCATGCAGGTTGGGGTTGGGGTCATAGTGTTTGAAGCTGAGGGTGGGGTCTTAGGGATGGGAACTCTAAGATCTAATTTCCCAACATGTTGATGCTGGAACCCTAATGGTGCACTAATGAAGTTCTTTGTATAGAAATAAATATATAGACACAAAAACATACATGACAGTACATTATATGGAGGGACATAATCATAAGATACTAGCACACTGCAGCATAGAAAACAAGCATAACTGACATAGGATGAGGAGACAAGTAGGAACATTATCAGTGAAATAAGGACAAGGCAGTCAATGAACAATAGCAGGAACAGTGACTACCAAGCAAGGATCCTAAACAGTTAGTATAATGTTATTACTTCCTATACTAGTTATATTGAGGCAGTGGTGCTATTACAGTTTGCATTGAGTAGGCACTGACATGTTAATGCATGATTTTTGGCTGCTTATGATTTGTCCATCTTTTGAGACAGAGATCAAAAACTGGCATGTACTGTAAGCTCTTTCTGACTGGATTTGATAAAATTTAGTCAGTTCTTTTTAATGTTAGATGAGTGATGAAACAGTACAATCATTAAGTTTAAGATGCTCATTTGGGAAAGACAAACTATCACTTTGACACCTGAAATTTTCAGATTCATCAGATACTGACACAAGGAGTATGCCTTTGTACAGTAGCTTTTTTAAAAAAAAACTGAAACAGAAAAAATATAACTTAAAAAATGTGCTGTTTGTGAATATATCAATCAATCAATCACTTTATTTAACCAGACATAAACACCATTGAGCAAGCTCATTTTCAAGGTGGTCCTGGGCATAAATACAATACAGTACACTTCATAAGATTACAATTACGGTGGATAATGGTGCAAAAAAAAAAAAGAAAAAACATTGTGAAGGTGCTGTTCAATATGGGCCTATACATACCGGTCAACATAATTAACATGCAAAGGTACATAATGATAAGCTTTACTGAAATGAGAAGAGACAACAATCCCATATAGTTTCCGCTGAGTAAGAGCTCATACCTAAATAATAAAAAATAAGGAGGTATTAAGGAATAGGATAGAAATTGGGGTGAAGGAGTAAGCAGCCAAGAGGGAGGCCAGAATTAGTAAAAGGTAGAAAATAGGCAGGGCCATCTCAGATTAAGGGAACTAGGCTTGTAGGTCCTAGGTTTCTGTTGTTAGGAATGTGGGGTGGATGAGATACTTAGGCGTAGGATTTGAGAGTGGCACCCGAGGCTTAGGGGTCATCGGCATCTGAAACAGTTGCATGATTCCTTCAGATAATCCGTCAATAGAGCTTTGAATGTGAAAATACTTAGAAGTGAGAATAATTTTAATGAGTCTTGCATAGTGTTCCAAAGTGATGGAAGTGAGAAGTTGATTGCTGCTGAGCCAAGGGTAGTTTTCACTCTAGGAATCTGGAAGTGTCTCAGGCCATAGGAACCTTTAGTCCGTTTGAAGATGTTCGAGATGTATGCAGGGAGGTTATCAGATAATGATCTAAAAAACCAGAGGAGAGCATTCCTTTTTCTTCTAGTTGAGAGTGAGGTCCATCCCAAAACCTAGTATAGACGACAGTGATGTGTACTACGGGGTAGATTTAAGATAAATCTTAAAGCCCGGTGGTAAAGCGTGTCCAGATTGTTTAGCATCGTTGATGGGCAATGACTGTAAAGGAAGTCAGCGTAGTCCAGTATAGGTAGGAATGTAGTTTGTACTAGTCTCATTCTGGCTTCTAACGTGAGTAGGTGTTTAATGCGATAGAATAAACCTAATCGCTGTCTTAGTTTCTTCAAGGTTTCATTTAAGTGGCACAGAAAGTTGATCTTGTTATCCAGCCAGAACCCTAGGTATTTAAAGGTATCAACTACTTCAAAGGGTTCCTCTAAGAGTGTTCGGATCTGTGTGATATGTGGACATCTGGAAGTAGACTTCGGTGAGAGAATCTTTGCTTTAGTCTTTTTGGCGTTGAGGAGGAGCTTATGAGTGAGAAGGTTGTATTGGAGGATGACAAAGTCTTTCTGTAAGAACTCATGGGCTAGATCCAAGGATGAATTTGTGGTATAGAGTACAGTATCATCTGCGAATAAGTGCACATTTGCTGTGCCCAGCTGCGAGTCCAGATTATTGATGTATATTGCAAAGAGGATAGGACCCATGATGGAGCCTTGTGGGACTCCTCGTAACAAGGATTTTTGTAGGGACAGATCTCCTATGGCTTTGACTTGTTGTAACCTATTGATTAGGTAGCTGGTGAACCATTTAATGGCAGAACTATCAAGTCCGATGTTACTCAGTGCAGTAAGCATGATGGTATGATCCACAGGCCTTACTTAGATCAAGGAAGAGGGCAAATACATGCTTCTTAGAGTCCAAAGCCATTTGCCAGTCTGTAGTTACTTTTGAAAGAGCTGATGTTGTACTGTGTTTGGCTCTGAAGCCGGACTGAGCTGGGTTTAGCAACTTTTGTGAATCCAAATGTTCTCTAAGTTGGATGTTGACAATTTTTTCAAGTAATTAAGAGAGGACGGATAGTATAGAAATAGGCCGGTAATTGTTCAGATCACTCGGAACCCCAGTCTTGAATAATGGTAGGATGTGGGCAGTTTTCCACAAGACAGGTAGCTCACTTTTAATCAGAGAGATGTTGAATAAGTGTGTAATGGGGGAGGTCAGATAGGTATGGCCAAGTTTTAGGAAGTAAGGTTCAATATTATCTGCACCCGCACTCTTTTTTTGTATCCAGAGAAAGGAGGAGGTCCTCCACTTGCTTGAACGTAATTGTGGGGAAGCTGAAGGGGGTGGGATGCGGTTGGTTATGGTTGTGATTATCAGTAAAGCCAACAGTGTAGTCTCTTGCCGGGCTAAGTTTGCTGATAGGTGAGGTGTCAAAGCAAGCCCTGCAGTGGCAAAGTGATCATTAAGCTTTTCTAGTATATAAGCTTTGTCCATATAGGTGGTACCATCAGACACAATTTTGTTTGGAAGGGGGTGTTGTAGTGGACTGACCTTCCACTTCTTTGAGGATCTTGCAAAATTTGGCAGAGTTGTTTTTATTGTCTTCTAGTTCTTTTTGGAAGTACCTAGCTTTTTCTGACCTAATTAGCTTGGTACAAGCATTCCTAGTGGTACGGAATGCTTACCAATCAGCCTCCAGGTGGGATTTCCTCGCTTTTTTCCACCAGTAGTCCCTATCCCTAAGTGCTTTCTTCAGGATGGGATAGAACCAGCCAGGAGTTTTATTTTTTGATTTGATCAGTCTTAGTGGGGCGTGTTTGTCTATTAGCTCCAGTAAGAGGCTGTGAAAGATGTTAAATGCCTTGTTAAAGGTGGGGGGCTAGGTAGAAATCCTGCCAACGAATGTTGCTTAGATCTTTCAGGAAAGTGTACTGGCAGAACTTTTTCAGGCATTTTTTCAGTTTGAATTTGTAGGCCGTTTTTATTTGGGAAGGATGTCTGATGCAGGCAGTAGCACAATGGTCACTTATATCATTGAAGAATACTCCAGTATGCGAGATAGTGTGAGGTTTTGTTTACTAGGATAAGGTCCAGGAGGGTGCTGCGCTCAGGTTTTTTTCTGTTAGGTCTGGTTATAGCAGTCACCATTTGTAACAGACAATTAACATCGCATAGATCCTTCAATTTCTTAGAGCTGTCATCATTCCAATTTAGATTGAAATCCCCCATTATAATACACTCAGTATCAGCAGAGTCAAGAACGTTTTGAAGGTGTGGCAGAAGTGCCCAGCCACCAGACGGTGGCCGGTAGCATGCTGCCATAAGGAGTGATTTCACGCTAGAAAGTGATAATTTTAGAGCAAGGCATTCAAATTCCTTAGCCTTTGAGGTACAGTCAAAGACTGTGACTGTGAATTTGCTTTTGACATATATTGCAACCTCCCCCCACCCAGTTGGTCTATCACAGTGGTAGATGAAATATCTGGGTACGTGATAGATTTGTCCAGGGTCAAGGGTGTGAGCCAGGATTCAGTTATCATGAAGAAATCAGGAGATGCATGTAGAGCCCAGGTCTGTATAGCATCAATCTTCTTTAGCAAACTACAGGCACTGATATGGAGAAAGCTAATCCCTTTATATTGAGGGAGGTCCACAGGGGCGTCTAGAGAAATACAGTAGGTGGACTTGGGTTTAATTCAGCATTTCCTGAACAGAGTAGGAGAAGCAGTAGTAGTTTTTTAAGGTGGTGTCTTAGCCTGCTAAACATTCTTTTGTTACTCCTTCTAGTGTACATTGGTTTAGAGGTGGCTGTGTTAAGGGCAGGATTGCTATTTGCTAGGGATAAAACATAGAGAACTGATAGAGCCGACACCATCCTTGGGAATTGCACGTGTTCTATAGTTATGGCCTGGTGGGAGGAGGGGGCATGACCATAGAGGAGACGTCCCTGATGTAGAATGCCATGGTCTAATGTGGGAGGCTATATCTTGGTAGATGATAGAGGAGGGAAACTGGCCTTTGTCTGAGTTGCAAACCAAAATTTTGGGTAGAGTATAACAAAGTAATATAAGGCAACTATAGAGAAGGATAGGTGCAGATGGCATTCTTAACGTGGAGATATTTCCTTTTGCCAGTAAAACCACAGGATTTGCAACAGTTCCTCGAGAGGGCCAAGAAAATGAGTGGATATTGTGGAGGGATGGGGTACCAATGAAAAATTAAAGGCCTAGATAACTAATAAGGCATGGCTGACAATAGCCAGTAGGAGTGAGCTAGAAGGCCAGGGCGGGGTTTATGTGTATTTAATCAGGACTGGGGGGGGGGGTGGATGGGTGGGTGAAAAAATTGGCAGCTAGGGCTCCCTTCCTGGAGGTAATCAGTCCCTGAGGGCAAGTCCATACCTGCGTTTCTGTGAGGGGCTGGTGGCTTCAGACCTGGACTGCGGGTGGCAGTCTGGCAGGTTGGGTTCATCAGAGAACCATGGCTGTGGCTCTCAAGACTACCTGGAAGGAAAAGGCAGAGGAGAATTAAATAAGAAAGTCAGAGGGGGTGGGGCTGCTCATGGAGCTAAAAAGAAATGCAGACTGGCTTAAACAGGGGGGGTTTTGCAGACCAAAATGTTAGGCAAGGTACCTCCAAGTCTGAGTGGGCAATAACAGTGCTATTTAAAACACCATACTAGCATAAAAAGGTGAAGGATGTGGTTTCATAGGCCTGAGCTGAGATCGCTACTGGTCTTATGAGGAACACAATACAGGCATTTGCATTAAATCAGAAAACTTCAGCTATAAAACACAAACAAGACAGTTTTAACAGAAAACATAATCTAGCATGATATAGTCAAACATTAACAGTGCAGAGCTATATGGAGCCAATCGGAGTTCTCCTGGGGGCTGACTGCAGTCAGTGGGCTACAGCAGTAAAAGACTCTGGATTTAAACCCAGAGACAACTGTTCTCATGTAAAGAAAGCCAAAAAATTGGCAGCTAGGGCTCTCTTCCTGGAGGTAATCAGTCCCTGAGGGCAAGTCCATACCTGCATTTCTGTGAGGGGCTGGTGGCTTCAGACATGGACTGTGGGTGGAAGTCTGGCAGGTCGGGTTTCGTCAGAGAACCATGGCTGTGGGTCTCAAGACTACCTGCATTTCTGTGAGGGGCTGGTGGCTTCAGACCTGGACTGCAGGTGGCAGTCTGGCAGGTCGGGTTCGTCAGAGAACCACGGCTGTGGCTCTCAAGACTACCTGCATTTCAGTGAGGGGCTGGTGGCTTCAGACCTGGACTGCGGGTGGCAGTCTGGCAGGTTGGGTTCATCTGAGAACCATGGCTGTGGCTCTCAAGACTACCTGCATTTCTGTGAGGGGCTGGTGGCTTGAGAACTGGGCTGTGGGTGGTAGTCTGGCAGGTTGGGTTCGTCAGAGAACCATGGCTGAGCTTTCAAGACTACCTGCGTTTCTGTGAGGGGGCTGGTGGCTAGCACTTTCATTGACTTTTTAAAAAAAAGTGTTTTCTTGAGACCATCACTATGTTGCATGAGACAACTGGTGTTTACACCAGGGCTAACAGCTAATGTAGTCAGCAATTGTTTATAAAAATAGGTTATTTTCCATCGAGCCCCAGACTACAACCCCAGTCTCCCACCTGTCTTGGACCCTGGAATTATGAAAAAAATATCTCTCCTTTTAACTGATCCTTGACTTTTCCACCTTGCCTTCCCCCCGATCCAAGATCCTAGCACAAGGAAACAGATACCCCCTCCCCCTCTTTTCTGCTGAATCCCCATCTTCTGGACCGCTGCTGCTGCTCATCCCAGATCCTGCCATAGGATGGTATCTCTGTGGAAGTATATGTATGTAATACCGGATTGTGGGCAAAAACATTTACAGTATACTTTATTAAATATATAAGAGAGACTAGTTATTGAGAAACAGGGAGAGGAGCATATATTGTGCCAGTTCACAACAAGCATTTGTCAATGCCAAATGTTGATTGCGTTGGTCTGCTGAGCTCGCTCAGTGGACCTCTGTCACTGGCTCAGTCTGTTTGTCCCGGTGCTGCAGGCTTCTCTTTTGTATGGGGCTGCTGCCTGCATTGGCACCTTGTTCTGCCGAGGAAGAAATCCGCAGCTGTCCCGATAGAGCTCCATTGAGGTGGCTCACTTCCCCTCACTCACTCGCTCATTCTGTTTTCCTGGCGCTGCGGGCTACCCTTTTGTACTGGGCTCCTGCCTGTGATGGTGACTTTTTCTGCCCACAAAGAAATCCACAGCTGTCCCGACACAGCTCTGTCGAGGTCACTCACTCCCCCTTCTCACTCACTCCTTCTGGTTCTCCCAGTGTTGCAGGCTGCCCTTTTGTACTAGGCTGCTGCTTTTGTTGGCGCCTTTTTCTGCCCACAAAGAAATCTGCAGCAGTCCCGACAAAGCTCCGTTGGGCTCGCTCACTCCCCCTCTCTCACTCACTCATTCCGTTTCTGCTGGCGCTGCAGGCTGCCCTTGTCTACTGGGTTCCTGCCTGCATTGCTGCCTTCTAATGCCCACAAAGAAACTTGCAGCAGTTACAATACAGCACCGCTGAGCTCGTTTACTTGCTCATTCTGGTTTTCCTGCCACTGCAGGGTGCCCTTTTGTACTGTGCCCCTGCGTGCATTACTGCCTTTTTCTGCCCACAAACAAATCTGCAGCAGTCCCAACAGAGCTCCATTGAGCTCACTGACTCCCCCTCCCTCAGTCGCTCATTCTGTGTCTCCTGGTGCTGCAGGCTGCCCTTTTGTACTGGGATCCTGCCTGCATTGGCGGCTTTTTCTGGCCAGAAAGAAAGCTGAATGAGTCCTGACACAGCTCCATTGAGCTTGCTCACTCCCCCTCTGTCACTCACGCATTCTGTTTCTGCCGGAGCTGTAAGCTGGCCTTTTGTACTGGGCTCCTACCTGCATTGCCATATTTTCTGCCCACAAAGAAATCTGCAGTAGTCACAACAGAGCTCTATTGAGCTTGCTCACTACTGCTCTGTCACTCACTCGTTCTGTTTCTCTTGGCGCTGCAGACTGCACTTTTGTATGGGGGCTCCTGGCTGCATTGGCACCTTTGTCTGTCCACAAAGAAATCTGCAGCTGTCCCGACAGAGCTCCGTTGAGGTCGCTCAGTCTCCCTCTCTCTCATGCGCTCATTCTGTTTGTCCTGGCACTGCAAGCTGCCCTTTTGTATGGTGCTCCTGCCTGCATTTGTGCCTTTTTCTGCCCACAAAGAAATCCGCAGCAGTCCTGATAGAGCTCCGTTGAGCTCACTAAGTCCCCCTGTCTCACTCGTGCATACCGTTTCTCCCACCGCTGCAGGCTGGCCTTTTGTACTGGGCCCCTGCCTGCATTGACACCTTTTTCTGCCCACAAAGAAATCTGCAGCAGTCCTGACAGCACTTCGGTGAGTTTGCTCACTCCCCCTCCCTCAGTCGCTGTCTTGTTGTGTTTCTCCCAGTGCTGCAGGCTGCCCTTTTGTACTGGACCCTTGAGTTGGGGCCCTTGTCTGCCCACAAACAAATCTGCAGCAGTTACGACAGAGCTCAGTTGAGCTCAGTCGCTCGCCCCCTCACTCGTTGATCTTAATTTGTCCCAAACACTGATTTCCCAGAGTGACCGTGCTATTCTCCGGTAGGAGTGCAAAAACATATTTTAGCCAGGATGTGAAAAATGACAGCTGTAGTGTTCATAAGGAGGTGTGAAAAAATGCCACTGTTGAAAATGTGGAGTGACAATATTACAAATTGGTGAAGTTACACGGGTGCGTGGAAACAGTTCAATGCACGCATATAACACTGTCATGTTATGGAGGTTCATCAGCAAATTTTCAACATAGGGATTTTAAGACCTCTGCTCATGAACAGTGCCACTGTCGTTTTCTTAATCTGTCCCGAACACTGGTTTCCCACAGTGACCACGTTATTCTGCGCCAGAACTGTGAAAACACAGTTCGGTCAGGATGTGAAAAATGAGAGCTGTACTGCTTATGAGGAGGTGTGAAAAAATGCCACTGTTGAAAATCTGGTGTGACAATATTACAAATCTGTGAAGTTACAAGGGTGTGTGGAAAGTGCGCAACACACACTTCTAACACTGTCAATTGATGGGCTATCATCACCAAATTTTCAACATAGGCATTTTAGGACCTCTGCTCATGAGCAGTATCACTGTCATTTTCTTAATCTGTCCTGAACAGTGATTTCCCACAGTGATCGCTCTATTCTGCTCAGGAAGTGCGAAAACACATTTTGGCCAGGATGGGAAAAATGACAACTGTACTCTTCATAAGTAGGTCTGGGAAAATGGTAATGTTGAAAATCTGGAGTGAAAATATAATAAATTTGCAAAGTTACGAGCGCGCGTGACAACTGCACAACGCACGCTCATAACAGTCATTTTATGGAGTATCGTTACCAAATTTTCAAAATAGGCATTTTAGGACCTCTGCTCATGAACAGTATCATTGTCATTTTCTTAATCTGTCCCGAACACTGATTTCCCACAGCGACCGCGCTATTCGCGCCAGAAATGCGAAAACATATTTTGGCCAGGAAGTGAACAATGACAACTATACAGCTCACAAGGAGGTGTAACAAAATGCCAATGTTGAAAATCTGGCATTCAAATATTGCAAATTCGCGAAGTTACGAGAGTGCGTAGCAACTGCTCCATGCTGCGCTCATAAAACAGTAATTTTTTGGATTTTTCCCACCAAATTTGCTACATTGGCTTTTGAGAGCCCACCTCATGAATACTGGCACTGTCATTTCATTAATCAACCCTGAAGGGTGATTCCACACTTTGACCGTGAAACCACCTTTCAGGGCTGATTAACGCCATGACAGTTCAAGAATTCATGAGGAGGGGTCCCAAAAACCCCATGTTGAAAATTTGGTGAAAAAATTCCCAAAAATGCCCGAGATAGGCACTAAAGTTGAAAAAACCCTATTCATTACATTATACAGCTTACCGGCATTTCCTCAGTTTGCGGTCTGCTTTGAAGAGTGCAGACGTGTTCCCGGTCCAGCGAAGATCATCTGCTTGAGCTCCGGAGGTAAGTATGGGGTGAGGGGAGGTGTGGGGAGGCTGCGCGGTTGTGGGGGCGGGAGATTCATTTAGGGACCGCTTTCATTTCTTTTCTAGGTACAACAGAAGAAAGAAAACATTGCTGGACTGCTTTTAAACATTTAGGCATGTGGCATGCTGGGGTGGGCCCCAGCATGCCACCGGAGTCTGGAAGGACAGATGTAGCTGACGGGGGCTTGGGGACCTCCATCAGCAAACAACAAAAAGGGAAGGATTTTTGGCACCCTGGAGTGGGCTCCCAGCGTGTCACCGGAGTCTGGGGGGACAGCTGTAGCTGATGGGGGATTGGGCACCTCCATCAGCAAACAACAAAAGGGGGGGAATTCCTTTCTGTCAATGGGATTGGGCACCCTGTCGGCACACCATTAAACAGGGGGGTTACATTATGCCCACTGGGAGTGGGCTCCCCCGTCAGCAAAAAAACATGGGTTAGATATTGTTTGTGAATACGGCGGTAAGCTGCCGCCATGTTCACAAACAATATCAGAGATCCTACATCCCGCCCTACAATGACGTGCCACTCCCTCATTGCAGCGGATGGCTGATGCTGCAGTGATGAAGAGGCCCCTGATTGTAGCGGCTGATTTTTTAGAAAGTTGTGGCACGCTGGCTGAACTAGTGTCAGCAGCAGTGTGCCACAGCATTAGGGGAAGCGGGACAAGCCTTTGCAGGCTGTGACGGCATTGGGCACAACAGTGCCACGCCTCCACAACCTGCTTCTGGAGAAAGCTGAC
The DNA here is from genome assembly GCA_016271365.2 of Neoceratodus forsteri. NCBI lineage: Eukaryota > Metazoa > Chordata > Ceratodontiformes > Ceratodontidae > Neoceratodus > Neoceratodus forsteri. The sequence goes on from CM057449.1 coordinate 1,609,937,683, forward strand.
GCAACATGTTTATTGCACATGTGTGTAATCAACATAAAAAGGGTAGTACTTCCGATCCACTGATGTATTGACCAATTAGTCTTTTAGACATTGGTCTGAAAATATTTTCCAGAATTATTTTAGAAAAACTCATAATAGAAATAGACTTGACAGGTGGTCTTTTACCTTTGTAAACAGGCTTCTGTAAGAATTATTCAACCCTGGATAATCGATTCATACTGAGACATTTGGTGGAAAAATATACATTTCTGCCTAAACAAAACATCTATTCTGTTTTCATAGGCTACTCAGCTGCATTCGATATTATATCTAGGAGCATCCTATGGCAAACATTGATAGAGGCATAAACAAAAGTTTGATATTTACAATTTATAGTCTTTACTCTCAGACATAGGCTAGAGTAAGATTAGGTTGTTCAGGTGAATTGTCTGCCACATTTCAGATAAACAAAAGTGTACAACAAGGCTTCATTTTATCTCCAACCTTGTTTTCCATATATGTCAATGTTTTATTGACAGACCTGCAGTGTTCTCCCTCTGATTCTCCAAATTAAATGATCATTTTTGTCCTACATTGCCATATGTAGATGATTTTGTACTATTCTGTCTTACCAAATGTGGTTTACAGAAAAAGTTGGATATGCTTTATGCTAGATCACAAGAACTTCAGCTCAATGCTAACCTACAGAAAACTAAAATTGTAATTTTTGGTTCATCAATTAAAAACAAAGTAATATGGAGATTGGGCAATCAGAAAATTGAAGTGGTATCAAATTACACATGTTTAGGGCTGACTGTTAAAAACAACTGTTTATGGACAGACATGTTAGTTTATAGTCTTGTAAAACTTTAATTAGCCCTGCATACCAGAATTTATTATTACAGTACCACAAGCCAAACCATTTTCTTTTTTCTTTGAGACACTCAACAGTGAAATGGTTATTACATAGCTTCGTTATTCTCAACCAAAACCAAATCTTTTTTGGAGTGGATTAGTGCTATTATATTATTTATTCCCAGTTCTGTTCTAATATAGGCAGCTGGACACAAAAATCCCACTCCCAGGGTTTTCATGAGAAACTTAAACATGGGGCAAGTTAATTTTTCCATTACTTTAGATTCCCAGACTTCAGTACCATAAAGAATTTGTGCCTGATATCTTGCCTTTAATGCACAAATTAATGGTTTTATAGTTTGACTGCTGTATCTATAGTTAAATCTTTCCAACCCTTTAGCTGTTTTTTTACTTTTTCCCTTGTAGCTTCAATATGGTCTGTCCACCGCACCAAACTGGGATGTGGAGGAGCTGGATCAGGAGTTGGGAGGGGTTTCTGGCTGAGGGAGGGTTTTTGGCAGCTGCTCGGTCAGCCGGGGACCTTACAAGGTCCAAGACTGGTGCACACAATGCTTTTCTGCTACCACCGCCTCTGGGGGACTGAAAACTTTAATTATTAAATAAAAACAGTAAAACAGGTGTAGTGCCCCAAAGTAAGGGGGTTAAAGTATTGGAGGCACCACAAAAAAGGAAAGAAGGTTAAGACTGCCTCATGGGTCCCCCATTGTGTAGTGGGGCATTAGTGGTTGTGTTTAGTGGCTCCTTTGGTACTTCCCCATAGAGAATCATCAGGCAGAAACATTTAAAAAAAAAGAAAGAAAAGTTTCTGCTCCTCTGGTTCTCTGCTACCTGCCTGCTCTATTCCACCCCCCTCCCAGAGCAGGTAGCACAAGAATGGGCACCCACATGCTGGGACCACTGTCCCTGGCCAGGGCGTGATACCCTGTTTTAAATCCCTGGCCATTGTGTGGGCATGGGCCCAGGGTTCTAGAATTAGAACCCTGAGCTCTGTTTTTCAAAGAAAAAACATTTTTCTTGGTGTTTGTTTCAGGCTGGCTGTGGAGAAAAAGTGACCTGAAGAGTGCGACAGAGACCCCGGGCTTAACTGTGGAATTGAATCTGGGCTCGTCGACTCTTCATAGTGTCCTCCTCCAGTCAGTGAAGACTGTTGCTTTTCCTGTGGCTCCGGTTCTGTGGTTGTGGTCATTTCTGGCAGTCCAGTGTCTAGAAAAAAAGAAGATCCTGTTCCCTGCAGCAGTTTGGGCTTTGTTTAGCCCCTTTATTTATTTATTTATTTTTTAAAACTCTGTTTTTTTTTTAAATTTCTCAAGATGACAGGCAGTAGTACATTTCAATTATAGTAGATATAGTAGAAGGGATTTTCAGGTAAACATATTACAAGCACGGTACATGAAAGGTTAAAAATAAAATACTGTAATTACAATGGTCGCTAGTATCAACAGAATCGAGCTAATAGATTATTGTTCAAAGTGCTAGGCAGGGAGGAGGCTTCACCAGTCAGGGGAAAATCATATGAATCATATCGCTGGCTCCTACTGTCCTAGGCATGGTGGGGTTAAATGACTTGAGGTGAGTGAGTGGGGATTACTCATGAGAGAATAAAGAGTCTCAGGTGAATTGCATACCAGGTTGAAGAGTCAAAACATTAATCTGTTTGATTCCCCAGGTCCATCCAATCCCCTCTATGGAACGAGATCCGGCCGAGAGTCAGAGATATAAAAAAAAATTTGGTCCATCTATTGGTCATAGTTGGTGTTGTATTTTGGAGATGGGCCATCATATGTTCTGTTTTGCATATCTCATAGATAAGGTTTTCCCTTTTCGATATGAAAGGAAGGTTTGGTTTCAGCCAGGGTCTAGTTATCACTTTTTGGACTGCCCTGAACAGTATGTCTAATAAATAGAGTGTTTATCTCAAAATTGGAGTGGGTAATAAAGAAGTAAAACCAGTTGTGGGGTGATGTCTCTCAAAGAAGGGAACAACTCCCCAACTAGTCAGTTTACCACAGCCTAAAACTCTGAAAGAGTTCTACAAGATCGTAATATATGTAGAAAACATAAACTCTGGCACACTCTAGCACCCAAACAGATGCATCTTGTAAAAAAACAGATTGTCTTTATTTTGAATCCAGCATACCCTCGGATCCCACAAGGAAACATACCAGGAGAGGAAGATGCCGAGGATGGAGATCAACAGCAGTGTTTCAAGGACATTATTGGGGCAGGTGACAGTACGGGGGAGACAGTTTCTGGGAAGAAGAGGGAGAAGAGGGAGGAAGAGGGGAGATATTAATGAGTAATAATGGTATGAATGTTATCAATTTATCTGATCACTTGCTTATATAACTTGAGATTGCTGTACTTAATAAAGGTTTGAAATTTGTTTCAACACACATATTTAACCCTTTTGATTTACATATAGATTTACACAGATTCATTAGAAAACTTAATTTGAAGTGTTTTTTTTGCTAAAGAGGTGAGAGATGTTAATCCAATACAGGTAGAATCTACCATTAATGATTCAATTAATGATTCAGTAGGTGGTGTGAGTGGCATACAATTGGATAATTGTCATACACAAATTAGACCTAAATCAATCTTCATGCCACTACAGAATCATGTGGTACAGGCATTTATGAAAGCCTGTGAAAGGGAGTTTAAGCAATTGGATAACACTAAAAAAACAGCTGAGATATGTTAATATGAGTAAAGTAGAAATGGAGGCCCTTAAGGGGTTGGAAAACAATCAAATGATTACAATTAAGCCGGCTGATAAATTGGGCGGAGTAGTGGTTTTGAACACTATGGATTATATTAAAGAAGCTGAACGACAATTCACTTTTAAACAACATAACAAACCTTTAAGTAGTGACCCTACATTAAGTTTCAAGAAAGAAATTGATGAATTGTTAGATTTGTCTTGGCGGCTACGGGTAATTCATCATGATACACATCAATTTTTGACTGTAAAAAAAAAACATACGTCCCTCTATCTACCTTTTCCCTAAGGTGCATAAGAATGCTAAGGTCCCCCCTGTTGCCTGATAGTTGCTGGAATAGGATCACTAACGGAGCCTTTGAGCCAATATGTTGATGCTTATATTAAACAGTTTGTACCACAGTTAAGGTCCTTTATTAAGGATACAAAACATGATCTGGGAATTTTTGACGATTTCCTCGTCTAGAGTTCAGACCTATTGGTCACACTCGATGTTGAGTCTCTTTGTACTAATATTCCACATCAGGATGGCCTTTTGGCATTGAGTTATTATTTAGATAAAGGGAAATTTAGTTTGGAACATAAACAGTTTATTTTAAGTTTGGCACAACATGTTTTGGAGAAGAATGTCTTTGTGTTTCAAAAGGATTTTTTTCTTCAAATAAGTGGAACAGCTATAGAGGCATCTTTTTCCTCAAATTTTGCAAATTTGTATATGGGGACGTGGGAGGAACAGTACATTTATGATTCGGATGTTAACCCCTTTTTCCATCAAATTTCTATTTATAAGCATTACATTGATGATTGTTTTTTTAATTTGGCAGGGTTTAGAGGGTGAGTTGATGTCTTTTGTAGATTATTTGCAATCAACAAATAAAAATTTAAAACTCACAGTTAATTTCAGTTTGGTCTGCATACCATTTTTGGATGTGCAAGTCATAAAAGACACAGATGGTGGTTTAAGTACTACTTTATTTCGAAAACCAACAGATAGGAATACGGTACTTTTGGCCAGTTATTGTCATCCTAAACATATCATAAAATCCATACCGAGAGGGCAGTTCATACGTGCATGAAGGAACTGCTCTACAGAGATGGAATTTGAACAGTGGGCTAACGATATGGAACTGAGGTTTTTGCAACAGGGCTATGCAGCGAGTGTTGTATTATTAGCTAGGGAAAATGCCTCTGGCTTGCAAAGACAGCAACTATTAGAAATAAATGGTTCCCCTGAACATTAAGAAAGATTTAAATACCTCCTTATGGGATTTGGCTTATCTGGACGATTAATGGAAATTATTTATAAATACCTGCTATTGTTTAGATGATTGTATGGCTTGTTCTAACTAAATGTTGTTTTAATGTATTTTTATATGTTTTAAATTGATATTGTATATTGTGTTTGATGTAAAGCACCTTGATATTTTTGAAAGATGCCTTAAAAATAAAGTTATTATTATTAGTCTGCTACGGTGAGTGAGAATGAGAGGCTTAACTTCGTTACTACATGCTCCATACAGTCTAAAGAAATAGATTTGGTTAAAAGGCATAATTGGCACATTTTACGTAATGAGCCAAAAACATTACCTTATGTTAAAGATTTTCCATGAATGGTGTATAAGAAACCATGCAATTTGGGGGATAGGCTAACTCGCAGTTATCAGCCCAAAAGTTCTTTTAAGGTGACAGGTGAACTTCAGTCTTCTTTGGGCATCTTGAATGATTTAGAACAAAGACACTTGATGGGGTCTAAACATAAAAATTGGTTACCTTGCCGTTAGGCTGTTTTAAATGTCAAAGATATAAGTTTTGTAGGCATGTACAGACTGCAAAAAGGTTTAAGAGTCCAGTAGATGGAACTATAATTGAAATTTGTGCATTTATAAATTGTGATTCTTGTTCTGTCATTTATTATGCACCTTGTCAATGTGGGGCTTATTATGTTGGGTGGACTAAGAGGAAATTAAAGGAAAGGGTGAGTGAGCACATTAGGGTGATTTCCAATACAAATTTGGATTATGCCATTGCCCAGCATTCAAATTATAGTTTGGACCCCACACAATGTAATTGGATACTTTCCGCTATTAACAGAGCAAAATTAAGACCTTGAGGGGGTGATTTAAACAACATTTTGGCTTGAAAAGAAAACTATTGGATCTTTAAATTGCAGGCATTATCTATGCCAGGTTTAAATGACAAGATAGAATTGCAGCATTATTTGTGAATTTAATATAGCATATTAAAAATTTAGAGGTATTTATTATACCAGTCAGATTAATTGAATATTTATAAATATGTACTTAAAGAATTATGATGCAATTTTGTAATATGGTTGATATGACAATTATTTAGTGATTTTTCCCTCTCTCTCTCTCCTTCCCCTTTCCTTCTCCCCCCCTTCCCTTTTCATTACATAGTGTGTCTTATAAATTTGTGAATGATTGTTGTTAAGTTATTTAATGAGTAACACTTGATGGTGCACTATAAAGACTGCATGATTGTACAGCAATTTTATTCTCTTGACAAAACGCAGGTGCGTCTGCATGAAACATTGAGGTTTTTTGTTTGTGTTTTGCTTTGAGGGTATGCTGGATTCAAAATAAAGACAATCTGCTTTTTTACAAGATGCATCTGTTTGGGTGCTAGTGTGTGCCAGAGTTTATGTTTTCTGCATTAACCAAGTACTTTGCACACCACATACCGAGTAGCGGCTCTGATTTTTATGTACCATAGTACATGCATTTGGGTGCCCAGCTCCTCTACACAGCCCCTCCAGCAAGATGAATCTCCCCTACCAGAAATTTCAACATAATCTGGGGGGTTCAAAAGTAGCAGGCCACTATTTTCCATGAAAATTCCCGCCAGGTGTATGAGCAGATGGTTTTGTGTTGTAAACGCCAGATCCCCAGCCAGTCCAGTGGGGTTAGATTTATTAATAATTCTGCTTCTCAGTTTTATTGGATTAGTTCAATAGATCAGATCGGGGACTGCTGGAGTGCTTTATAAAAGTGGGAAATGAGATGTTGCTGGGAATCAGGAGAAAACAGCTGTGTTAGGACCGAGATTAGTGGATGAGCTTGTTGGTTTAGAGTAATTGCTTCTAACTCAGATGTTAAGTAGTGTCTTATTTGTAAGTATCGAAATAAATCTTGATGGGGTAATGACTATGCTACCTGAAGTTGGAAAAAAGTTCTAATAATGCCATTTTGAAAGAACTGGTACATATGGGCCAGTCCCTTTGCCTGCCAGGTTCGAAAAGTGTGGTCCAATCTGCCTATGAGGAACCTGTCATCCCTTGCAGGGATACCCATCCACTTAGCCACATAACGGAGTTCTCGAGAGCTAAGGGTTCTCCTCAAATAATGAATGATGGCTTTTGAGAGTTTGGAAATATGCTGCTCCTCCCCGGGAGAGTTTAGCCCATTTAATTATTTTCACATGCCCCTCCGTGCCGGGGTTTTATGTTTAAATTTTGGTCCCTCGCTGGCGGCACAGAAGAGCTGCATCGTTGACTGATCCCCAGAGCTGTCAGCCCATGCAAAAGCTCCATCCATTGCATTGCCTGTCCTTTTCACTGATGGTCCCTCCCACTCTCAGCAAATACCTCCCTCTCTCCTCCCAGCTTCTTCACCCCAGGCTGGGGTGGTCAGCCAGGTGGCAGCACAGTGAAGAGTGCTGATTGCCTGAAAGTTTACAAAAAATTAAATATTTAATCTTGTTTAGTGCTGGTGGCGTCATTGTGTGACCAGAAGGGAGGACTAACCTGTACATTGAAATATATGGGGTAGCAACACCCACAGGCAGGGGCCAGCCATAGAGGCAGATAGGGAATAAATTTAAATATTTATGAGGGGCAGGAAAAAGGTGAGGCAAACCCTCCAGTGTCTGGCATCAAGGGGCAACACAGGCCCAGCATTTTAAGGGGCAACACAGGCCCAACATTTCAAGGGGCAACACAGGCAAAGCATTTCAAGGGGAAGCACAGGCCCAGCATTTAAAAGGGATAGCGTACAGGTCCATGGTAATGAGGAGGGCAGCCTTCGATCTACCATGGTTGGAGGGACAGTGAGTACCCACACATTAGAAAGGTGCTCTGTCATTAAACCTTAGGGGTCCTAGGGACTCATCAGCTTCAGAGTAAGAGAGGCCCAGAGTTGAAAGGGGTTTCTCCATGAGAGCTTCCAGAGGGGTAGCCAGATCCTAGTGAAAGAGGGACCCACAAGATTGGAGGGTCAGAACAAGGGGTGCTAAGCACACAACTGCCAGTGAATGACTGTTAACCGATGAACTATATATTGCTCAGTACCTGAAATGTTGTGTTACTTGCAAAGTAGCAAGACTGTATTACAGGAGGATTGTGGTTATTTGCCCCTACAAAGAACAATTGCCCTGGATTTCAGCAATTTTCCCCTGTTCCAGGTGAATTGCCCCTGCAATGAACTATTGCCCCAGATTTCAGCAATTTTCCCCTATTCCAGGTGAATTACCCCTGCAAAGAACAATGGAACAGTGGCAGATGGCAGGAAAAGCTCAACCACATTCGAACCACAGTGTTGTCTAGCCAGTCCACCTGCTTGAGGCGATGCCGGGTGTGCAGCTGAGGTAGGCGATCTTCGTGGTCAGCACTCAGTTAAATTAGATCATCACATAGGGTAACAAGCCCTTCCAATGGGGAAAACTGGATGGCTTGACTTTTTGGGTGCTCCCGACACACCTCAGACAGCGCAATGCACGCAGGGAAGTCTTTAGTAGCTGGTGGCAGAAGAAGCACGCAGACAATCCCTTAAGGATGGCTTCAACACTCCAGGTAGGCCCTTTCTAGTCCCTCCACACTTTTTGTGTGCTCTGTCCTCTACAGTTATCATGATTCTCCTTTTAATAACTTTTTTTTCAAACAGCAACACTCTGGGTTCTGGTATTGGAATGCTGTGCATGTGCAGCTCAGCACAACATTCTATCCTGGGCACAATGTCTACTTTTGCCACATGGTGGCATAGCAACCTTAGCTTGGCATTATCTGGTTTGGTTTATATTATTTTAAGTCTGTAGTTTGGGCAACTTTGCTGGGGTACACTGGGGATGCTGGGGACTTACTGTGGGAACTGATGGACAATTGCTGAGGGAACCCCAACTTTGGGGTATTACAACTACACTGCTGTCCCTACCCAATCTGGATTTCTGTATTAGAAGACAAATACACCTTCATCATCCCAAAGACCACAGCCCCACTCCCCAACCATCCCAGGCCTAGTATAAGGAAACAAATATCTCTGCCCACTTTCTGCTGAGTTCTTAACTCACAACCCACTCCCCCCAACCATTTGGACTATGATGCTAAGAAACAAGTACCACACCTCTCTTTTTACTTAGCCCTCTTCTCTGATCTTGATTCCTGACACAGGTAGAAGGAAACAAATACCCTTCCCCATTTTCTACTGACCCTTGGACTCATGTCCCACTCACTGTGCCCAAGCCATGGCCTAGTATAAAGATAAACTAGCTGACACTTTCTGCTGAATCTCAGGCTACTGTTCTCCCACATGTCCCAGATCCCAAGTATTGTCTGACTTCCAGGCCAGGGTACCCCCACCCCTATTGTACCCTGCTCCAACAATCCTTCCAAGACCGACTGGCACAGCACCACCACATATCTCCTTAGGAGGCCACCATCTGATTCGCATCACCACAAACCACTGTAATTAATGAAATAGACTCCATTCACAGACTTCCTATTTCATCATCAAGTATAGTTTGCGGTATTGGGAAGAAGATGGTGGCTGGACAAGGAGTTGAGTAGTGGGGCTGTGATAGTTATCATCAGAGGTGTTAGGTGGTTATTTGGGGTATTAGACACCAAGGAGTATTTGGACATCTGTGGAGTTTGGGGCTAGTTGGCTGAAGTGTGGAGAGTGAAAGAGTGAGACTGGACACCATGGGGACAAAGGCTGAGGAGAAGCTGAGGATAAGCTTCTTCTCTGTGGTGGAGAAGGGGTGTAATGGTTCTTGCTGATTATAACCCAGGCTCTTTCTAGATATGCTGGGGGAAGCAGCACATTTAGCCTACCTGTATAAGTCTGGTTCTTCATATTTTTCAGCCCTGCAGGCAAGGATAATTTCTAGCCAGTTCTAAATGTACAATTTGAAAATAACTTAATGTGTCATTCAGAGACAAACCTACAGGTGACATCAGATGGCATCAGTGAGAATTGGCTTCTATGGGCTTAACATGTGTGGTATTAACAAGATAATCAGTCCCATATTAGTGATACCAACTTCTTATAATAGCCCTTTCAGCTCAGACTGTGAACTTCAAAATAGTGAAGAATGTTGCTAAGAGTTGCTAGGATGACTCACTGTCAAGGAAAAATCCTTTCTTCAAAGTAACAGAACAACACTGCCAAATAATCCTCATTTTCTTTGACCACATCAATGGTGTTAATACATTTTTTCATTGACTTAAAAGAGAAAATCTGGTAGTCTTAGATGGGATAGAAAGGACTCAGCGAAGGGCCACTAAGATGGTGCATAGGTTGAATGGGAAGCCCTATGAGGAGAGTTTGAGGGAGTTGGATTTGTACTCACAGGAGATCAGAAGGGAGAGAGGGAGCATAATATATGTGAAGGGGATTAATAAAGCAGAGGGAAGCTTAATCACAAGAAAAGAAGGGACTAGAACTAGGGGTCATAGTCTAAGGTAAGAAAGAGGAGCGTTTAGGGGCAATGTGAGGGGGTGTTACTTCACTGAGAGGGTGGTGGAGCCCTGGAACAGTCTGCCGGAGGAGGTGATGGGGGTCAAAATGGTGGCAGGATTCAAGAGTTCATGGGACAGACACAAGGGGTTGACCTGGAGGCGAAAGGGGGTATCTCTGGATGAGGAGGGCAAGTAGGGTGGGGGGGCTAAGGGGTAGACATGATGGGACAAAGGGGTCCTTTTCTGCCATCACATTTCTAGTATTCTGTGACTTGTAGTGTATAGAACTGCAAACAAGTGTTGCCTTGTGTCAATAAACTTTAAAGGAAATACATAATTTGGAAAAAGTTATTTCCTCTTGTTGCTGCCAAATGAATCCAAAATTGCATTATTTTCTAGTTGATATACTGTGTGCAACATTTAATGCAAATATACTACCTATACTGCAAAGGCAAATGGTTCAGTCTCACTTGTCTTCAGTGGTACACTATGTTGATTCAATACAGTTTCTGCAAACCTTGAATTGTGAGTGCAGATGTTTGATACATAAATGACATATGGCATTTTTTCCTGAAGTGGTTACATCCAGTGGGAAGATGCTGAAAAACAAACCATTTCCATATACTTTACCTTTACATAGAAACAGACTTTGATGGCAGATAAGGACAGCTTGACCCACCTAGTCTGCCCATTTCCCTACCTATTGGATAAGCTGCAGATTCTAGTTAACCAACAGCCTACTTCCTCCTAACCCCCACAAGAATTGTTTTATGTCTGTCCCATGTATTGTTGAATTCCCCCACTGTTTTTGACCCCATATCTTCCTCAGGATGGCCGTCCCATGCATCCACCACCCTCTCTGTGAAAAAAGACTTCCTTACGTTGTTCCTGAGCTGTCCCCTCTACCTTCAAATTGTGCCCCCTTGTTCTTGCACATCTTTTTTTATGAACGTAAGAACATGCGTAACTGCCAGCAGAAACAGACCAACTGGTCTATCAAAGTCTGCCTGAGTGTTCAGCTAGCATCCTAGATTACAGCTGCCCCAACCCCTTCCACCACTGTCCCTCCCATATCTGTCTCAGTCCCCGCCACCCTGACCCTCCCTCTTTTTTGTCCCACTCTTTCTTAAAACGTCCTACTGTCATACATGATACCATCCCCTCTGGTAGCGCATTCCATTTAAACACCAACCTCTCGGTGAAGTAGTGCCTCCTCACCTCCCTCCTAAATATTCCACCTTCCAATTTTAGCCTGTGTCCACTCGTTTCCCTACCTTGTCTCCATTTCAACACCACTTCAGTGCTAGGTTTATTCATCCCCTTCAAATATTTGAATGTTTCAATCATATCCCTCCTCTCCTCCAGTGTGTACATATTTAGCTCATGCAGCCTGTCTTCATAGGCCTTTCGTTCCATCCCCTGTAACATTTTTGTTGCCCTCCTTTGCACCCTCTCCAATAATTTTATATCCCTCTTCAGATATGGCCACCAATACTGCACACTGTACTCCAGGTGTGACCTGACTAAGGAGCTGTAGAGGGTCAGGATCACCTCTCTATGCCTGGATGAGAAGCCTCTTGTGATACACCTCAGCATCCTGTTTGCCTTAGCTACTGCTTTCTTGGATTAGGCCAAGTTGTTCATGCTCCCTGTTACCAATACAACAAGGTCCTTCTCCTCCTCAGTGGTCCCTAGCCTTACTCCACCCAACCAGTAGTCCCTCCTAGGGTTTTTTGCTCTCAAGTGCATAACCAACCTTGCACTTACTCGCATTGAATCCCAGGTGCCACTGCTCCGACCATGCCTCCAGTTTGCTTAGGCCCCCCTGCAATTGTTTCCATCCATCCTCTTCATCCACCGCCGCCCCCATTTTGGTGTCATCTGCAAAAATACTAACCCTGCTCCCTACTCTGTGTGCGATATCTGAGATAAAGAGCCAAATAGCATCGGGCCCAGCACTGAACCCTGCGACACACCGCTTGTCACTGCTCTGGGTGTCGAGACCCCCCTCCACAACAACCCATGGTATCCTCCCCTGTAGCCAGTTCTCTATCCAGTTTGTCAGCTTCCTCCCCACACCCACGGCAGTCAGTCCCCCCCCCCCAAGTCTCCCATGTAGCATGTTATCAAAGACCTTGCTGAAGTCCAATTACAGGACATCTGCCGCATGACCCCCATCTAACTCCCTTGTTATCCAGTCATAATATTCCATTAGGTCTGTCCGACAAAACCTTCCCGAGATGAACCCCTGCTTCTGCTCACACTGGAGGCCATTACCCTCGAGGAATGACACCAGTCTCTCCTTCATTAAAGTCTCCATAAGTTCCCCCACTATAGAAGTGAGACTAACAGGCTGATAATTTCCTGGATCTTCCCTAGGCCCACTCTTGTCTCTTGTTTATGGGCACCACATGGGCCTCCCTCCAGTTCTGAGGCGCACACAACCTGTTTCCAGGGAGGTGCAGAACAGATTTTGCCAGCGGCTCAGCCAACACCTCCGCCATCTCCCTCAGCAACCTGGGATGGATGTCATCAGGACCTGGTGCCTTGTCCACCCTTAACACCCTCAGCCCCTCTAGCACTCTACTCCCCATTATAATTTTGCCTGTCACCTCCCCCCTTCCTCCACCCTCCCAGTCCATGGTGGTAGGGGTCCATCCTTCTTCTTAGTGAAAACAGAACAGAAGTAGTCATTCAGTATTTCTGCTTTTTCCTCTCCCTTTTCCACCCATTCCCTGCCCCTCTTTATCCTCACTATATGTTCTTTGCACTTCCTATTTTCCCTGACATATCGAAAAAAGTCCTTATCTCCTCCCTTTATGCCCTGCGCTAACCTTAGTTCCCTGGAGGCCTTGACTATTCTCACCCACTTGGTCACCACCTTGGACTAACTCCTGTAAGCCTCCTTATCCTTTTCCTTCCTTGTTCTCTTGAACTTCCGGTAAGCATCCCTCTTCGCCGTCATGCCCTGCAGCACTTCACTGTTCAGCCAGCATGGTTTTCTGGCTGAGTGGTGGGTGGGCGGGAGAAAATTCTCTGCTGATCTCTCTCCCATCTTGCTTGCACTGCTGCAGGCTGTCCTTTTAAATAGACAGAAGAGCCTGCAGCATTGGTGCCTTTTTTCTGTTTAAAATTTAGCTCTTCTGAGCTCCAATGAGCTCCGCTGATCTCCCTCCTCACTGATCTCACCCCTCCATTTTTCTGAAAGTTGCTACAGTCTTGGACTTTGTTAATTCCCTTAAGGTACTTAAATGTTTCTATCACCCCCCCCTTCCTTAAGGGTATACATATTAAGCTCCTTTAGTCTCTCATCATATGAAGTCTGGTACAGATCTTGCACCATTTTAGTTGCCCTACTCTGGACTGCCTCTATCCTGTCTGTGTACTTGTGGAGATGGGGTCCCCAGAAATGCATGCAGTATTCCAGATGGGGTCTTACCAACTATCTGTATAGAAGGATAACAGCTTCTGGTTTTCTACTGGTGATGTCTCTTCCTATTCATCCCAGTATCCCCCAGCCCTTCTTACTGCCTTCTCACATTGCTTGCCTACCTTAAGGTCATGTGATATGACTACCCTCAGGTCCCTTTCCATTTTTGTTGTTGTTAGTACCTACCCCCATACTGTGTACTCTTCCCCTGGGTTTTTGTTTACCGGGTACATTACTTTGCACTTTTTTGCATTGAATCTAAGCTGCCATATTTTTGACCATTCCTCCAACCTTGCCAAGTCGCTTCTCATCTTTTCCAACCCACCTTGTGTTTCAACCCTGTTGCAGATTTTTGTGCTGTCTGCAAAGAGGCATACTTTTCTTTCTAATCCCACTGCAATGTCACCTATAAAGACATTAAAGAGGACTTGTCCCAGTACTGAACCCTGTGGTACCCCACTAGTGACCCCCCTTTCTTCAAAGTGGACTCCATTTACTATATCCCTCTGCGTCCTGTTGTCCAGCCAATTTTTTACCCAGGCTACTACCCTGGGATCCACTCCGAGGCTGGCTAACTTGGTTATTAATCTTTTGTGTGGGACTGCATCAAATTCCTTGCTAAAGTACAGGTAAGCCATATCCACAGCCCCTCCCTGGTCCACCACCCTGATCACCCAGTTAAATCAATGAGTTGTATCTGATATGACCGTACTACTGTGCATCCATGCTGCCTTGGGTCCTGTGTCCCACTGGCTTCTAGGTACTCAACAATTCTTTCCTTCAGAAGTGATTCCATCATTTTCCCTGCCACTGAGGTCAAACTAACAGATCTGTAGTTTCCTGCCTCTGTCTTGCCTCCACTTTTGTGAAGGGGAAACACATCCACCCTTCTCTAGTCTTCAGGCATCACACCATTCTCCCTTGATTTGTTGAAAAGGTTAATCATTGGTGTCACTAGTTCTCCCCTTAGCTTTTTAGAATTCTGGGCTAAATCCCATCAGGCCCCATTGCTTTGTTCACCTTCAGTTTTAGGAGTTCTTTCAGGATCCTTTCTTCAGTGAATGGACTGATATTCAACCCCCCTATCCAAAGTGCTTCTATTGTTTAGTTTATGTACCTCCCCCTCCTCTTCTTTTGTGACTACTAAGTAGAAGTATTCATTCAGTATCCCTGTTTTTTCACTGTCACCCTCTGCCCACTCCCCTCCCTTTATTAAGCTTCACTATCCCTCCCTTGATCTTTCTTTACTCCCTAATGTACCTATAAAAGGTTTGATCCACCTTCTTAACTGAGTTGGCTATCTTTTCCTCAGTTTGGGCCTTTGCTATTCTGACTGCCTTCCCTGTTTCTTTCTGCTTTAACCGGTACAGTTCTCTGTCCTGCTCTTTCTGTGTTTCCTTGTACTTCCTGAATGCTACCTTTTTCTCCATAACCTTCCTCGCCACCTCTTTTGAGAACCATAGTGTTTTTTTCCTTTGTTTTGTTTTCTTGATTTACCCCACACAATGGCTTGTTGCCTCTGTGAGGGCTGTTTTGATTTTTACCCATTGTTTCTCCACTCCTCCCCCTTGCCCATTTGCTAGGGCTTTTCTGAGGCACTCTCCTATTTTCCCAAAGTCAGCCCTCCTAAAGTGCAATACTATTGCTTTTGTATGTCTTGACTCTATGGCTGTGTTTATTGTGAGCCACACTGTTTGGTGGTCGCTTGTTCCCAGATGGCTACTCACTTCTAAATGCGAGATCCTCTCTCCATCCCCATTTGAAAAAAACAGGTCTAAGATTGCTCCCTCCTGAGTGGGTTCCAGCACTAGCTGTCTGAGGCATGCCTCCTGTAGGGCATCAAGAATGACCCTGCTCTTGGATGTGGCTGCAGCAAAGGTGCTCCAGCTAACATCCTTTAGTTGGGGTGTTGTATTTATTGTCTTTGTTTTCATTAGTAAGGAGTTGCACATTAAAATTTAATTTGTTTCCCATGGAGTGTTATTGCCCTGCTGATTATTCTTTAGATGAAATCATAATCCTCTATTTGGGATATGTATTGCTGTGTAAAACATTTACCACAAAAGAAATCTGCACTAGTAGTAAGAACTTTACCTCTTTAAATTTGCCTAAACTACCCCAAAATGCACTGCCGAAAAGTTCTGCTGTTGCCTTAAAAGCATATCCAAAAGATCATTTTAGAGAGACTGTTATCTCTGAAGTACATAACATTTTTTCATATATGATATTTCGTAGTTATTGTATCATGTTTAGTGTATAATATTTTATGTATTTATGTTTTTATGTGATCTTTCAATTGTGGCTCTTGCCTGGAAAAGCAACTGGTTAAATTAAACAGGAAAATCCATGGCTTCTGCAGAATTTGTATTTATTTATTTAAAAGTTGGTACCGGGTTAAGACACACTGAGCCAAGGCTCGTTTCCAGCTGTGACCCAGGGAAGGGCAAGGAGTCAGCGTATAACAATACAGCATTAGTGTACAGTACTACAGAAGTTACACAGCATTAAAATAGATACAGAGTAGAATAAATGTTTATTTTTATTCATTTATTTTTTGTTGACCGGGTAAGTGCACTAGACAAATCCTGCCTATTTTCAGGCATGACCCGGGGGAGAAGGATACAGAGGAATGCCAACTGACCTTGAACCAGATTAAGCTGTTGGTGGTATTTTTAGTGAATGAAGGAAATTTGGCCAGGACACTGGGGAAATTCCCCTACTCTGCTTCCTGTGAGCGGGGGGGGCCCATTTTCCTGTGGGATCAAGATGGTGGCTCCCATTGATCCTGGTGGAGGTGAGATTGTCCTTGGAGCTGAGGAGTTGGCCTCCTCCTCAGTTCCTACTGTGTGTGAGGCTTTTTCCATCTCTGAGAAGATGGATGAGGATATTGCTCCTAAGTTGCCTGCATCTGAACTGCCTAGTCTGGATACTGTTACTGTTCTTGCTCCTGCTGAGGGTCATTTGTTTACCTCTCCTGCTTGTGTGGCTTCCTCTGAGGCTCCTGTTTTTTCCACAGACCCACTGTTGCAGACGGACTTCCCAAGCTGTCATTTGTTTTGGTTCCGTTGTGAGTATTTGTGAGCCCTTCTTGCTGCAGAAGACACCCGCCAGTGTCACAGCCAATCCCTCCATCTTGGGACAGGAGCATTGCTTACTGGAGCTCCACCTTCTACAACAGCTGTCAGTTCACCCGGAGTATGCACGACGGAGTTTGGTGCTGGGCCTGCTGCAACTCCAGACATGGTAAACAGTGAGTTACAGACCTCCATGGACATGAATGGTTCCTGTGTGTCATGCCGGGAACCTGCCAATAAGATTTATGTTGTTTCTTCTGACACTGCCTTAATTCCACATTTACAGGCTGGAGAGGGTTTGGGGGTGGACACTGCTTCTAGAACAGTTGCTCCTCAGGAGCTGTCAGATTCTGTGACCGGCACTGCATTACTCACTACGGTTTCTTGCAGTACTGAATTATCTGGGGAAAGTTCTAACTTTGATAACAATTTGTTGGTTACGGGGCATACTGTTGCTAATGCCTTGCAAGCTGCTGGGTGGGTTAAAGCTGGGCCAAATCAGCCTTGGGTGTCGCCTCAATGACAGGGGTCTGCTCTTGCTGACCCTATGGAACTTCCCTCTTTCGAGTTGTCTGACCCCCCTGTTCTTTTTCCTCAGCAGCAAAACCCTATGGAAACATCTCCTTTGCCCAGTATTTCTGGGCAGCATCATGACCCTGAAGACCCTATTGCCCTGAAACCAGCACCTGATGTTCCTGGGCCTGGCCTGGAACATCGTGCCCCCCTCCATGTCCTTCTGTGAGTACTGCTAGAGCTGATCCTGAACGTGATCGGAACTCATTCCGCAGAACATATGCTGGATTATTTCATGCTCCTCCTGAACCTGCTAAACGGCGTAATGCAGTAAGGCTAAAATATAAAGGAGGCTTAGAGTTACATCCTGACAGAATATATGTTGGCCGTACGCTTTTGAAGGACAGCGTGGGTTTTTCTGCTCAGGATATTTATGCTTTAATTCACACCTCAGGTGATCCAAATTTTGATATCAGCTTCAAAACTGCTGAAGGTCTGGAGCTTTTCTGGGAATGTTACCAAGGTGTTCGTAACAACCCTGACTGGAAGGTCTTTGCTGCTATTCCTCTCACTAATCCTGCCTACAGAACAGTGACTGTTTTGTTCAAGAATGAAGGGGTGGCAATATTGGATATTTTGCTCTGGTTAAGGGCTAAATGTTCTGTTTTAGATCTTCCAGACCCTATTATTGACTCTGAGGATATTTGGACTGGGGGGTGGAGGATTCAGGTCAAATTGTCTCAGGTTCGAGGTGTTATTCAGCATCTACCTAGTTGCTTCTACCTGGGGAGGGACCGAGGTTTTATCTTTTATGCTGGGCAACCTCGTTCATGTTTCAGGTGTGGGGCTCATACTCATCTGAGCAATGCCTGCTATAAAATGAAATGTTCCCTTTGTGGAGGGATCAGCCATGTCACATTTGCCTGCCAAACTCCTGTTATTTGTAATCTTTGTGAAGACACCACCCACACTTTCAGGGATTGTCCCTGGGCTTCACATAATTTTGGAGGGGATGACTCTACTGAAAATACGGCAGGGGAACCAGGGGATGGTTACCCTGTTGAAGTGCCCCTTTCCCGGCCCTCCTTGCCCTCTGTAACCATTTATGCTGTTGATCCTTCCCCTTCTAAACATGTGCCCTCTCTCCCTTGTATTCCAGTTGAGCTCCCAGGGCAGCAGGTACTTTCCCCAGGTACCACAGCCCCAGAGGTGGTTGCTGCTCTGGTATTGCTCCTTCCTTCTGAGAATATGGAGTCTCACCCTTGCTTTGTTGAGCTACCGGGGCCTTCCAGGCAGGACCCTGCTATGCAGCCTCCCCACTCCACGGATTGGGAATTTCAAAAAAATAGACAGATGACATGCAGTGTATCCCAAAAATTGGCCAAATATGCTATGGATGGAGGTGAGACTGGTCTTCCCATGTTCAACAGGTTCCTTCCACTTGCTAAGAGGAAGCAGTGGGATGCAGAGGATGATGATTCAGATTCCTCTTCACTAATTTCCTCACAGCCAGAACTTGTAACTGATTCTGAATTTCCCTCCGTATATACCAAAGGGGGGGACAAGAAGAAAAAGAAATCCAAAAGTTTGGGGACTAAAGCTGTTAAACCTCTGGTTTCCACTATGGCGGATGTCTCTCCCACCTGAACATGATGTGGCACCTTTCCTTGGGATCCTTAAACTCCAATAGTATAAAGAACCAGAAAAAAAGACTCCACTTTTTCTATCATTTCCGGTCATCATCTTGATATTTGTTTACTTCAAGACACCAGGTTACATACTACTAGAGAGACCTACCGGGCATCTACTGACTGGTTTAGGGGTGCTTCATTTTGGTCATTGGGGAAGAAACCATGCTCAGGACTGGGGTTTTTAATCTTGAATCCTGACCTCCATGTTTCTCACCTGATTGACCTGGTTCCTGGCTGTGCGTGCATTCTTGATGCCTGGCTGGGAGCACATGAATTATGTATTATTAATATTTATAATTACCAGATGAAATTCCAATGGGTTACTTTATTGCAGAAAGTTCTACCTTTTTTGTATACCACAAGATCTGTTTTTTTTTTTTAGGAAGTGATTTCAATTGTATATTGTCTTTATCTGACAAAACAGGTAGATCACAAAGTTATATTCTGATTCCAACTTTTTGTACAGAATGTTTACACAGGCCAAGCTTAGGGAATGTGCGGCTGGTTTTTCTAGCTTACCAGAGCATACTTACTCTAGGGGTCACTTGTCTACTAGAATTGACTTCTGGTTTGCCTCCCATTGGGTCCCTGTGTGTTCTTTTTCAGTTTCTCCAGTTGAGACTTCTGACCACAGACTGATTACTGTTTTTGTTGGAACTCCTGTGAACAAACGTGGCCCAAATCCGGTCTGGAGGTTGAATTCGGCTCTTTTATTTGATATGGATACCTGGGCTCTCATTCATAATGAGTTGGAGGCAAGGTTTTCTGTTTTTGATTTATATGATAATTCTCTTTTATGGTGGCAAGACTCGAAACGAGATTTGAAAACCTTATGTAGCTCTTTGGCAAAACGGGCAGCAAATTCTAAATATCTAAGCTACCTCCAGTTCAGGGATAGGCTCCAGAGGCTACTTTCTCGAGCTGTAGAGACTGGAGAAGATCTCACGGATGACATTGTTGTGATTAAATCTGAGATGTGTAAGTATCAGTATGATAGGGCCCATTCTCTCATTTTAGAACAGAAGTTTGGCTCTCAGGGGAAAGCGCAATGAGTTAATCCTTATGAATGTTGTGTGCAAAGGGTGGACTCTAAATATAAGGATGCCTTGAGGTCTGATACAGGTCAGACTGTAAATTCTAACACCAATATTGAGGAAGTGATTCATCAGTTTGTGGAAGCTTCCTTTTGTTCCAACTCTCCCCCTACTGTTGGGATGGAAGAGTTTCTACGTACATTACAGATACCTGATCTTTTGGACTCAGATAAATCCCTATTGACCTTTCCTATTTCCCAGAAAGAAGTGGAGGAGGTTATTGCTGGATTACTGTCTGGTTCTTCTCCTGGTCCGGATGGCTTACCAGGGGAACTATATAAGAAAGCAGTTAGTCACTTAAGTCCCTATTTGGTGAAAGTTTATAATGCTATATTATCTGGTTTAGTTCCTTTTCCTGCAGCTTTGGCAGACAGTATTTTGATTTTTCTTTATAAAAAGGGGGACAGATTGGATCTTAGGAATTAGAGGCCCATTAGTTTGTTAAATGTCGACTGGAAAATTCTATGTAAAGTTTTGTGTAAACGTTTGTCCTGGGTAGCTCAGGAAGTGATTTCACCCAGTCAGACTTTTGCCATTCCCCGCCGGGGTATGGGAGACATTACCAAATTACTAAGAGAAGCTTTTGATGGGTCGAGTGGTTCTGGGTATTTACTCTCCCTTGACCAAGCTAAGGCCTTTGATGAGGTTCCTCATGTCTACCTGTTTCAGGTTTTAAAACATTATGGTATTCCAGTTGGGTTTATAGAATGGCTTCAAATCATTTATAGACATGCCTCATCTCGGCCTTTGGTAAATGGAAAGCTAGGGAGATCTGTGCTGATTCAGTGAGGAGTCATACAAGGCTGTCCTCTGAGTCCACTTCTTTATGTTTTTTCTTTAGATCCTTTATTAAGGACATTACATATGACAACAGGGATTGCACCATTTTGGGATTTTGGGGATTGTGTATTTCCAATTGCCCTGGCAGATGACACTACTATACTAGTGGCCGATCAAGTATCTGGGGAGTGGGCTATGGAAGTTGTAGACTCTTTTTCTGTTGTTTCTGGTGCAAGGATCAACAGACAGAAGAGTATGGCTGTGGGGATTTGTACTTTAGAAGTAGCTCCGCAGGCTATAGGGGGTGTTGGGGTATCTGCATTACTGATTAAAATTCTGGGGTGCTGGTTTGGAGCTCCTGATCTGGCCTGTTACAATTGGGAAACAGCCTTGGCCAAAGCAGAGGAAAAAGGTGCAAGATGGAAAGGTTTTCCTATGATGAAAAAGAAAAGGGTCTTTATGTTTAAAACTTTTTTATTGCCTATTTTTCTGAATGTTAGTTATCTGTATCCTTTGCCTGTCAGATTAGAGGTTAGGATGCATACTGTGGCTTTTCAATTATTTTGGGGGAGTGGACTTAATCCCATAAAGTCAAATAGTACCTATTGGCCTGTGTGTGTGATGGTGGTTTGAACATGATCAATCCTGAGATTTCTCTTTTTACTGTTTTTCTTTATGCAAATTTTGTTCCTGTTTTAGTGTTTAGTCAATTGCCTTGGGTTCCCTTGTTCAAAGATAGATGCAGCTATTTTTGGCAGAAGAGGGAAACCCAGCAATGGGGGGTATTTTGGAACATCCCACAAGGTTTTTCTCCTTATCTTTTGGAAATCTGTAAAAAAATTAAAACTTTGGCATATCTTGACCTCTGACCTTTTGCATACTACCAGAAAATTGGAGTATAAGTAAGCTGTTACAGGAGATCTGTTTTAAAGATCCTTGTCTGGTGTTACCGGACACTGTAGTCCTTGCTGATGTCCTTCACCAAGTAACAGAAACCAGACTCCCTCCTAAAGTGTGGGATTCTGTATGACTTAGCTGTCATTCTAGACTAAATGTCAGAGGAAATCATTTTCACAAATCTATTCAGGAAAGATCTTGTCTAAGGGAGGGTTGTGGATTGGAGATTGAAACAGTATTACATCTTTTTTTGCAGTGCCCATATATTTCTGGTTTATGGCCTATGCTGGCCTGTTCATGGAATATCCCTCACCTAAGATCTATGAATTATAATACCTTGGTGTATGGTAAGTATGATAACATCTTTTAGAATGGATTCCATTTAGGGACAACTCGAGTAATTTTTGCTCTCATTAAATGGGTAATTTGGCAAACTAGATGTCAATTTGTGTTGCAACAAAAACAGCTATCTTTGTTGGGCTTACAAAATAAAATTGAGTGTGAAATCACAATGTTATTTAAAAAAGAAAGACATGTCTTTTCTAGCGCTCTTATGCAGGACTGGTGGAAAGGTTAGGGTTCTCTCCCCTTTTTATGGGTTTTTGATTGACCAGTGGATTCTCGCTGGGCGATTCTATGAACTGTTTTTTGTTTTCCATTATATTCTGGGATGGGAAGGGCTGTTGGGATAGCTTTTTTTTTTGATTCTGGTTATTATAGGTTTTTTTGAGTGGGTTTTGTTCTTGGACTTTTGGGTTTGTATTTGTTGTTTCGGACTTTTGAAGGGTATGAATGGTTACTTATTTTCTGGACTCTGATGTTATATATTGATTCCTATATTTTACGATTTTTCTGTTGTATTTTCCCTTGTTTTGTTTATGAAGCTTTATCCAATAAAAAAATTCCCCTACTCTCTGGTAGGGGGAGATGTTGTTCTAGGAAAGGACGGCAGTCTGCCTCAGGATGGCTGAGGAGGAGGTTGTGGATTTGGAGCAGCCGGTGGTTTTATCCCCGACTGCAGCTATAGTTTTGCATGGGGATTCTGATATACCTTTGGATGCTGCAACTATGATTTCTGTTGTGCTGTTTGAAGCATCTTGTGACTCTGCAGTGGCAGAATCGGCGAGTTCTTCAGCTGTACAATTACAGCCCAAGGATTTTAATATGTTTTCTGATGAAGCATGCCCTTTGGAGACTGTTCCCCTGCTTGACAGGCCTTTCGGTCAACCTGACAGTAGTGATGGGCTTCTGGTGAGTCAGCGAGCGGCTGACAGGAGCGAGGGTAGTGCGTCTGTGTCAGACACTTTGAAGGATTTCTCCACTGGAATGCAGAAATCGTCTATTGCTTCAGGGCAAGATGTTCCCTTCACAGGTGAAGACTGGACAAAGGAGTCAGCTCTGCAAAAAGCTGGATGGATCCAAGAAGCTAATGGACGATGGCTCCCAGATGAGACTTGGGAAACTTTTTCAGGTATCTCCCCCTTTAGAGGCAGTTTCTGTTGGTGTTTCTGCATCGTCTGCTACTGTTGTAGCATCAGGGGAAGGGGGGATACTTACAGACACAGAACTATTGACTAAAGCACCGGGACCTTCTGGCCTGGGTTCTGAGACCACTTCACCCAGGATTTCTCCCCCCTCCCCAAATGAAGACAGGAGATGGCATGGGCCTTATTTTTCTGACCTGTTCAAAAATAACAAGGTTGAGCAAGCTTCTCACCGTAATGCTGTCCGCTTGCGGTATAGAGGTGGTCTACAAGAGCATCTGGATAGGACTTATGTAGCCAGGACTTTATTACTTAATTCTATGCATTTTCGTGATGAAGATATATTTGCCCTAATTAATATTAGAGGTGAAGATTATTTTGATGTTTGCTTTAAAACCTTTATGGGGTTAGCCGCTTTTTGGAGGAAATATACATCTCATAAAATGACTGCATAATGGACACCCTTTTGGGCAATACCATTAACAAAACCCCTCTTTAAAACTGTTAACATCATGTTTAGGAATGAGGGTGTTAATGTAGGGGATATTCTTTTTTGTTTAGGAAAAAAATGTTATGTGTTGGGCCCTCCAGAAGCCATCATGGATTCTGAGGGAATATGGACAGGAAACTGGAGATTTAAAGTTAAATTACAAATGGTAGAAAATGAGATTCGCCATATACCAAACAACTTTATTTTGGGTAAGGATAGGGGTGTCTGTTTTTACCCAGGTTAGCCGAAAGCTTGTTATAAGTGTTGTAGTGGTAGGCACCTTAGCAGTACTTGTGATCAGGTACACTGTGCTCTGTGTGGTGATTATAACCATGACAGTGCTGTTTGTAGAAATGTCTTTCATTTTAATTTATGTGAAGAACAGGGCCATGCATACCATCAATGTCCCTGGGCAGGTCAGAATAGACCTGGATGCCCAGATAAGAACTCCCTTATCAATCAGGCCCAAGATAGATGTAGGCTGCAAGGGCCACATCCTTCAGCTGAAGGAGAACCCCAAGCTAGACCAATGAGTCACACTGATGCTTCTCCCTCTAGCCCTACTCATACTGCACAGGCCCCCTTCCAAGATACTGGTGCTTCCTTCTCTCATACCCCTGAAGAACTTGTGCCCTCTCAGTCGTCTCCTGTAATTTCTAATTTACAGAAACCTATGCCCCCCCAGGAACTGATTTTCAGCTCCCTAAAAGGCTGACTAGGTCTGTTAGTAAAAGCAAGGCCCAACCTGTACAGATCCCACTTCAGAATACCTATCAGGTGCTTCTAGATGGAGATATGGGTTCTGAGTCTAATGTTTCTTCCAGTTCTGAGGTGGTCTCAGAGATGGAGTATGATGATGACACTGTTCTGTCTGGTAGGGGAGTTAAAAAGAAATTAGGAAAAAAAAGGAAAAAGATAAGGATTAATTTTGCTTTTTCCTATGACCTCCTTCCGTATAGCTTCTCTTAATGTTCAGAGGATACAGAACATGAAGAAAAGAGCTGCAGTTTTATCCTTCTGTAAGGATTTAAAAACCAATATCCTTTTTTTACAAGAAACTAGGTTCCATTCCCTGCATGATATTTCTTCCACTAAGAGACTGTGGCCCTGGGGGATTTCTTTTTGGACATTTTGGGGGGGGGTGCTGCGGATGGGTTAGGGATTTTGTTCTATATGTCTCATGTCAAAGTCCAGCATATTTTAGATATTGTCCCTGGATGGGTCCTTTTGGTAGATTGTTGTTGGTATGGGTTTTCTGTATGCCTGAGTAACACTTATGCCCCACAAAGTAAAGCAGCTAGAGTGGATTTGTTTAATATTATTAAGCCTTTTCTTTTTACTGAGCGGCATGTGCTCTGGGGAAGGGATATGAACTGTGGGTTATTTTAAAACTTAAAGATAACATTCAGAAGAAGGTGTATTGTGATTCTCATGCTCTTAGAGATACTTTATTGCTTACAGGCCTTAAAGACGCTTATAGATTTCTGTACCAAGATAAAGGAGCCACATATTATAGAAGCACATTGTCTACACCTATAGATTTTAATTTTGTATCTCAGTTTTTATATCCTGTAAGATTTCAACTTTCTTTTTCTGAATTTACAGATCACGTTCTGCCATTATGTGATATAGCTTTCCAAAATATTTCTGCTAGATTCCCTGCAATTACTCAGAGATGGAAGCTGAATGTTTGTTTTTTATAACACTCAGAGATTAGATTAAAGTTGGCAGATCTATTTTTTATAGGAAATCTGTGGCAGAATTTTACGGGGACTGGATGCATTGGTGGTCGGATACAAAAGAGGATTTAAAAAAATTGTTTATCGATTTTGGTAAATTTACTGGTAATAAGGATTATTTATGATATTTGCTCTCTAGGGATCAGTTTTATAAACTAATGTCCTTACCTAATGCTTCAGACTATAGAATTAAAACTCAATTGGATGAGATTAAAAAACTAATGTTTTCTTATCATGCTACTAAAGCAACTGTCCAGAATACAGAATTTAGATGTAGTACGACCACACAACCATATTCTGATCCATATGCGGCTTGTAAGGATACTGTACTTCATAAAGTAATGACGGGTCTGTATGATATTAATGGCTGTTTGTAAACTTCAGATGTGGAAATGTTGGAAGTTGTACATTCTCATTTATTTCAATTTTTGGGTACAGAATCGGTTTCCTCAAGTGTTTGGGTGCAGAATGTTTCTTATTCTATTCCTCAGCTAGATTCTAGTCTAATTACTGAGCTAGAAATGCCTGTTTCTGCCCAAGAGGTTAGGGAGGCAATTACTAGATTAAAACCGGGGGTTTCTCCTGGGATAGATGGTTTATCGCATGAGTTCTATAAGTAGTATATAGATGAACTAAGTGTTATATTACCAAATGTATTCCATTCTTTGGTCGAGACAGAAGACAGATTTGTGCAGAACTTTGTCTCAGCATTGGTAGTTTTTATTTTACATTTGGAGATAGATGTGATTTGTGTAATTGGAGGCCTATTAGTCTCCTCAATACAGATTATAACATATTTTCTTCTATTATATGTAGTAGATTACAAAAGGTGGCATATGTGCTGATACATCCTGCACAGACTTGATCTGTTCCTGGGAGGAACATTAAACAAAATTTACTATTATTAAGGGCACTAACAGAATTTGGTAAACAAAATAAGTTGTCTGGGTTTCTTTTGGTCCTGGATCAGAGGAAGGCCTTTGATACTGTTTCTCATGTTTTTCTGTTTACTGTTTTAAAATATTATGGATTACCTGGTCGAATGCTGGCATGGATTACATCCTTGTATAAGGGTGCTTCCTTTTCCCCCATAGTTAATGGTTTGGTGAGGACAAGCATTGATTTAAAATGGGGGGTTTGTCAGGGATGCCCACCAAGCCCTTTGCTTTTTACTTTTATATTAGATCCTTTGATCAGAGGGATAATAAGTAATGATTTGATTCTGGGTATTTCTCCAGGTATGGATAATTCCCCTCAAAAAAATCTCTGCTTATGCAGATGATATTTGTCTTACAGTGCAAGATGCAATCTCAGGAATTAGGGCATTACAACAGTTTGAGGATTTTCCAGATTTTCGGGAGTATATTTAAATTATGATAAATGTTTTGGTTTACAAATAGGTTCAGGGGACGTGGTACAAGTGATTGGCTCCGTTAATATAGTACATTCTTATATTAAGATTTTAGGGTTTATTTTGGATCTTGTGATGTTGCTTCTTTGAATTGGGGAGAGAAATTAGTGTTGGGGGAAAGAAAGGTACAGATGTGAAAATCCTGGACTCTCTCACATTTAAAATGGGTTTCTATTATTAAAAAGTTTCTTCTTCTTCCCATTTTTTTGTATAATAGTTATGTTTTTCCCTTACCTTTAAAATTTGACACTCGATTATTAAGTTGTTTTTTCCAAATGTTATGGGATAACAGGTTAAATCCCATCAAAAGAGATTTTACTTATCTGCCAATTCAGGCTGGGGGGCTTGGTATGATAAATCCAGTGTTTTTTTTTAGATTCTTTCTTTTTTAGTTCTATCTTGCATAATGACTTAAATACTACTGAGGATTTATGGATGGATTGGACAGATGAGCTGTTTAGCTCCTTTTTTCAATATTGGGGGGATCAAGGAGTTAAGAAGGTCAAAGGCTTGAACCTTCCTGATTTTGCAGTCCCTGGTTTCAGGAAAGTAAAGGCATGGCAGCTGCAAAAAGCAGAGGCCTTTTTACTGAATAGAAAAGAAGATCAATCATAGGATCATGGAAATGAATTTCATGGTTCAGGTAGATTTTCCAAAATGCTGTCCATCGAGACTGCAGTTTGCACAGAAACTTTTAAGAGACCCTAGAGTTCCTGTGCGTATGTGGGATGTTTCTTGGCTTTGTTGTTATGGGAGATTAGGGGTCCATGGCAATTGGAAACATAAGACAGTGGAGGAAAGGGAATGTTTAAGACCAGGGTGTGATGGGTTATTAGAAACCCTAGAACATTTTTATATCAATTGTCCATATATTGTACTTTTTTGGCTTGATTTACAGAGTCAATGGAAGTGGGGACCTATTAATTATGAATCCTTAATTTTAGGGGACTACTCAGGGTTTTTAAGGAGATATCACCCTAGTACTCTGAATGTGATCTTTGCCTGCATAAAATATCATCTTTGGCAAGCTAGGTCTCATTATTATTTGCAACATGCTGTTTTATTAAACTCTGTTATTATTTCACAAATTGAAAAAGCAATACAAAAAGTTAAAACTTCTGATTTTCTAAGGATGGATAGGAGGACATTTGCTATATTTTGGAAAAATGTAGATCATTTATTTTGATGAATTTTTCTTGTTTCTTGATTTGTTTTGGCTATCCATTTCTTTTGTTATTTATATTGCTGATTTTCTTTTTTCGAGTATTTTTTGTGTTTTCCTATGATGTTATTTCTCTGCAATAAAAAATTCCCCTACTCTTTTCGATAAGTGCCATGGGATCTTTAACATCCACTTGAACTACCACCAATCCAGGTAGATGGGACCTCAGTTTAATATCTCATCCAAAAGACAGCCCCTCAGAAGTGCAGCACCCCTCACATGTTGCACTACAGTGTTAGTACTGGGATATTAACCCAAGTGCCAGCTGTGGGCACTGAACCCACAGCCCTCTGATCTCCTGGCCTCAGAGGCAAATAGCAGTGATACATACCATAACAGTGTGATAACAAAACAAGATTGAAACAATGGAATGGGTAGCGGTAAAGGGATACAGGAGCAATGCAATTGGTGCAAAACAGATTAGTTACAGTAGTACATTAACAGCAGTTCATATGACACAACAAGCACTAAGAGCTGGCTTTAGAAGGATGAGGTGGAGGGGGATGGGAGGGGCATGGGGAACTAGTAAGTTAAGGGGCTGAGTGGCAGAGATATGGAGGGAGGTGAAGATGCCTGAAGTGTTTTTTGTCAGCCACCATGGTTAGCAAGCCCTGAAATGTGAGGGGTAGTGAATTCCATAAGGTGGGGAGATGGTAAGCAAAGGCTTGTTTCCCAGAAAGAGAGTGTGGAGTAATTAATGAAGATGGGCGTGGGTCAAAAGAGTGCAGAGCATAGCCAGAGTTGGGGGTAGAGGCTATTAGAGAGGAGAGGTAGGGGGAGGGTGTTGAACCAGAATTTTGCAATGAAAAACACACAGTGAGCAAGCCAGCGATTGTCTAGAGAAGGGAGGGATACTGTTTGGTAAAGGCTGCAGTGATGAGTGCGGTAGCAGAGATTTGTGGTGAAACAGCAGGAGGCATGGAACACAGGATCTAGCTTGGACAAGGCAGACTGTGGGGCAGCACTATAGACCACATCAACATAGTCAAAGGAAGGCAGGATGAGTTTGGTTATGATTTATTTTCTGACTGGCAAGGAGAGACTGAGTTTATGCTGGTGCAGCATGCCTAACTTGGGTCAAAGTTTGTTATGAATTGTGTCATGGTGAAGGGAGAAGTCTAATTTGGGGTCCAGCCAAACTCCCAGGTACTTGTAGATATCCACTACTGAGATTTTGGATCTATTAAGAGCGTTGGGGGGGAGGGCAGTTTGGCCAGCTTCTGGGTGGAACCGAATGCCATAATGACAGTCTTTTTTTTGTGTTGCACTTCAGATATTTAGAGTCTAGCCAAAGCAGTATACTCTAAATCAGACTGGAGGACAGATTAGACTTGGCATAGGGAGGGTTCTGAGGTGAAGATCACTGAATCATCCAGGTACATTTGGACATGCGAAAAAGAGCAGATAGATGTCAGGTTATTTATGCAGATGGAGAAGAGAGTAGGACCAAGAACTGACTCTTGCAGAACTCCAGTGAGGATGGGAAGGAGAAGAGAGGGACTTTGTTTTATGCAGCTGCATGAACTGAAACCTGTCCAACAGGTAGGCCTTGAACCAATCGACGATAGGGGAAGGAGGCCTATTGAAGCAAGGTCATCTATTAGGAGTTTATGGGCAATGGAGTTGAACGCTTTGGCCAGGTCCACAAAGTTGGCCATGGTAAGGTGACTTTTGTCCATAGCAGTGTGGATATGGTTGGTAAGATGGAGAAGGGATGAGGAGGTGGAATGGTGTCATCACAAGCTAGATTGGTAGGGGTCAGGACATCATTGGTGGCTAGGAAGGAGTTTAATCTTTTGGCTATGAGGGATTCCAGTATTTTGGAGAAGGCGAGAAGAAGCAAGACAGGCCAATAGCTACCAGGGTTTGAGGGGTCACCTCCTTTGGGTAGAGGAATGACCTTGGCCAGCTACCAGGCTTTGGGCAGGGAGCTTGAAGTGAGAGAGAGATTAAAGAGGTGGGTGATGGGGAGACTATGATTGGAGCTGAGATTTTCAAAAGTTTGTGGCTGATGCCATTAGGGCTCTGTTTAGAAGCATTTAGAGATTTCAGGGCTCAGAGTACCTCTAGAGGGGAAAAGGTGGAGAAGTTGTGATAGGGAGGGGAGAGAGGGAGGGAGGATGCATGGGATAAGGGGGGACTTCTGGGAAATGGATCTGGGTGCAGGAGGGGAAGGGCTGGGGAGGTGGGAGCAGTGAGGGAGAGGGGAGAAGGGGTGCCCCTGGGGTAGGGCACAGGTGGTGAAGTAAAGGTTTATGGTGGAGGCAGCTTCATGCACACCATCAGGGAACTGAAAGCTTGGGGGGATGGGAGGAGGGACCTGGCAGGGAGTGCAGGATCTTCCAGAAAGTAGCTGGGGTGGAGCATTATCAGTCAGGCTGGGCTTTGAAGAAATCAGATTTGGTGGAATGCACTGACTTAGTGCAGGCATTCCTTAGTGTCCTGTATTTTTGGAGGTCAGAGATGGCGGAGGAATCTCTCTGTACTTTCCAGGCCCAATCTCGATTCTTGAATATCTTTATCAGGTGGGGAGAGATCCAGGGTGGTGCCTGCATCGCAACCTTAATCTCTCGAGGTGGGCATGGGAGTTCCAAATATTCAGGAAGGTTGAGCTGAAGGCAGCCAAAGCAGAGTCTATATCTGGGGCGATGAAGACTTCAGACCACTCAACGAGGTAGAGGTTGGCCAATAATTACTGATGGTTCAGGGACCTTGAAAGCCTGAACCACATGTATTTGGGAGGACCAGGTGGGGGGAGTCTTCCTGTGCCAGTGAGTAACACGGTGATCACTGAATGTATCAGAGAAGGTGCCAGATGAGGAGTATTTGTGTGGGTGAGTTGTCAGAATCCAGTCAATTAGCAACAGGTTGTTTGAGAGGGAGTTGAGCCTAGTGGGGTCAGATATTAATTGTGTGAAGTTGAGGGCCTCAATTTCTTGTATGGTTGGCCAGGCTAGAGGGGCAGACCAATTCAGATTAAAATCGCCCAGGACAAGGAGTTCGCTACAAGATGAGTGGGAGAGGAGAGAGGCAAGCTTAAATTCTATGGATGTGGGGGGGGGATTGGAGGAGAAGTAACAATTATCTATGAAGAGGGGGACGAAGAGGGGAAAACCAGCTGTAATAGAAGTAGTTCATGAGATTTAGGGATGGTCTCCTGGAGAACTGTGGAGGCTTGGAGGGATTCAAAGACATATATGGCGGCACCACCACCATGTTTACCCCTGTCCTGGCAGAATATGGAGTATCCAGGGATGGCTAATGAGGAGTCTGGGACTTTAGCTGAGAGCCATGACTCAGTGATACAGAGGATGTCAGGAAAGTACTGTGTAATCCAGGCTGTGATGTGGTGTAATTTGGGCTTGAGATGCCCAGCCCATTAGCCGGGGGGGTGGGGAGAATATGGGGCAGGCCCAGGGTTTTGTTCCAAGTTACCGGCATGAAGGAGAAGAAGAAGAAGGAGGCAAGGGATTAAAAAATCTGTGGGTGGTTTCTTTCTTAGAGAGTTGCATGGGTGGAGCCTGGGATTGAGGGCTTGATGGGCAGCAGGGTGGTTGAGATGGAGAGGAGCAGGGAGTAGAGGTGGGACTGGGTGAAGTGGGGGGGGTTGAGGAGGAGAGGGAGGCTGGACAACCAGTGAGTGAGGTGGGGAGAGAGGTTGGGGGAGGAAGGGACTGTGAGTGGTTGAAGGGGGAGTGTGGAGAGACAGTAGTACTAGTAGGGTGGCAGACAGGGCTGTGTAAAGTAGGCTATCGAGCGTTGGCATTTTCGTTTGTGGCCAGAGGTGGGTCAGAAAGAAAGATGGGAGAGTAGTTGCTACTACTGGGTAAGGAGCCTTGCAGATAAGACCAGCTTACAGGAAGTAGGAAGCCTCTGTAGTGTAGCGGGTAGAAGCCCTACCTTTGGAGATGAGTCTGTATAAGGTGCAAATGGAGAAATGGGCTGACAGAAACTAGACATACGTCATGTGACTAGTCACATGACACACCAATACCTATGAATGTAGGGCAGACCAGGGTGGAAGGGGCAGTCATCACGAAGCAATGATGGGCTAACACAGGTGAACAGAGCACCACTACAGAAGCTTTTCAGGAAATTCAGTTCACCTTCAGGTAGCACTCAGGCCTTCCAGCAACACTAATGTTGCTCCTGGGAGGGGGTGGATGGAGTCAGCATGTGATGCAGTGAGGAAGTGAGCCTGTAGGTGGAAGAACGTAGGTTAGCATCCACAGCAATGGTGTTTGAAACTCGTGGGTCAGGCTGGGGGGAGGAGGGTTCAGATGTGCTTGTGTGGCATGCGAGCACACAGTGTGATGTGCCTACTGAATTCAGATTATAACCACAGTGCAAATGAAGTGAGTACAACATAATATCTTAAGGTACACAAATTCAGGCTGCAGAAACAGCAAAATGACTAGTCGGCATGTGTCAAGCATGGGTGCCCTAGTGAAAGGCAAAGGTCTTCCCTGCCCCTCCCCCCCATTTGTATGACTTATGTCTAGGTCATTTAAAGCAAATAAGGAAGAATATAGAATTCATCTGCTCCTTTAAGTGCTGTAATGCAGTATATAAAACAGAGTTAGAGTTAAAGATACAGTCATACAGAACAACAAGCATTTGTCAATGCTGAATGTTTGCTTGCTGGTATTAGCATTAGAAATGCAGGAGTTAGACAGATGCAGAATAGGAATGGCAATGAAGTACTGAACTTCACATGAACCCCCACCTCCATCCTGTACAGACAGACAGGATCTGGGGTAAAGTTTGGGGTCATCACCCATGACGGTCAAGCCATGTCACCTCACCCTATTCTGCAGACACTGACATGTGTTGAGCTGTGCCTTAGGGTGTTTGGCTTTACAGTCACTCCATTCCATAAGGACATATGTTGAAATGGGTGCAGCATAGGAGAATGGGGTGAAATCTTGGGACAAAGAGTCCAAGGTACAGCTCGATGTCTTTCAGTGGATGGGGGTTGGGGTGGGATGGCATGAGCAGTACAGTTGGCAATCCAAAGGCACACCCCGATGCCTGTCTGTCTTTACTGGGTAGGACATTATGGTTAAAAACCGTAATGCCTCAGGCATTTGTTGGTATTCACAGTACACATTTTGAACATGGCCTTTTTGTGACCACACCTCATGAAAGCATTTGGGACCTCTTGTCATGAACAGTGGCAGAGTGATTTTGTCAATATGTCCTGTAAACTGACTTCCAACAGTGACAGTGCCATTCTGCACCACATGTATGAAAACTCAGATCTGGAAGGATGTGAAGAATGACAGCTGTACCATCCATAGGGATGTATGAAGAGATGGCAATGCTGAAAATCAGTAGTGGGAATATTAAAAATGCTTATACTTCCGAGCATATACGGAAACCACGCAACGCATGCACTTTACACAATCATTTTATGGAGTTTCATCACCAAATTTTCAACATAGGCATTTAATGACCTGTGGTCATGAACATGTCACTGTGATTTTGTTACTGTGTCCTGAACACTGATTTCCCACAGCAACCACGATATTCTATGCTGGAAGTGCAAAAACACATTTCAACCAGGATGTGAAAAATGACAGCTGTACTGTTCATAAGGAGGTGTAGGAAAATGGCAAAGTTGAAAATCTGGAGTGAAAATATTACAAATGTGCAAAGTTATAAGCGTGCATGGAAACTGCACAATACACACTTGTAACACAGTCATTTTATGGACTTTCATCAGCAGATGTTCAACATAGGCATTTTAGGACCTCTGCTAATGAACAGTGTCACTGTGATTTTGTTACTGTGTCCTGAACACTGATTTCCAACAGCAACCGCACTATTCTGTGCTGGAAGTGCAAAAACACATTTTGTCCAGGATGTAAAAAATGATAGCTCCACTGTTCATAAAGAGGAGCGGAAAAATGGCAATGTTGAAAATATGGCGTGAAAATATTTCAAATGTGCAAAGTTACGAGCGTGCATGGAAACTGAGCAATGCATGCTCGTAACACAGTCATTTTATGAACTTTTCTCATCCAATTTTAAACATACACATTTTAGGACTTCTGCTAATGAACAGTGTCACTGTGATTTTCTTAATCTGTCCCAAACATTGATTTCGCACACCAACTGTGCCATTGTGCGCTACATGTGCAGAAACACATTTTGGGTGAGATGTACACAATGACAGCTGTACTGCTCTTAAGTAGGTGTGGTAAAATGGCATTGTTGAAATTCTTGACTGCAAATATTAAAAATTCATGCACTTACGAGTGTGCATATGAACTACGCAACACAGCTCATAAACCAGTCATTTTTAGGAATGTTTTCACCAAAATTTTAACATAGCCATTTTAAGACCTCTGCTCATGAACAGTGTCACTGTGATTTTCTTAATCTGTCCCAAACATTGATTTTGCACACCGTCTGTGCCATTGTGCGCTACATGCGCAGAAACACATTTTGGACAAGATGTGAAGAATGACAGCTATATTGCTCATAAGTAGGTGTGATAAAATGGCAATGTTAAAAATCTGGAGTGCAAATGTTACAAATTTGTGAACTTACAAGCTTGCATGGGAACTGCGCAACGCACGCTCATAAAACAGTCATTTTTAGGAATTTCTTTACCAAATTTTCAACATAGCCATTGTAAGACCTCTGTTCATGAACACTGTCACTGTGATTTTCTTAATCTGTTCCAAACATTGATTTCGCACACCGACTGCGCCATTGTGCACTACATGCATGGAAACACGTTTTGGGTGAGATGTAAAAAATGACAGCTATAGTGCTCAGAAGTAGGTGTGATAAAATGGCAATGTTGAAAATCTGGAGTGCAAATGTCACAAATTCGCAA
This sequence comes from Neoceratodus forsteri, assembly GCA_016271365.2. Taxonomy (NCBI): domain Eukaryota; kingdom Metazoa; phylum Chordata; order Ceratodontiformes; family Ceratodontidae; genus Neoceratodus; species Neoceratodus forsteri. The sequence goes on from CM057449.1 coordinate 1,609,972,620, forward strand.
ACTTACGAGCATGTGTAGGAACTGCATAACGCACGCTCATAAAACAGTCATGTTTAGGAATTGTTTCACCAAATTTGCAACATAGGCTTTTTGAGAGCCCACCTTATGAGCACTGGCAATGTCATTTCATTAATTGGTCCCAAAAGGTGATTTCACTCAGTGACCAGAAAATCACCCTTCAGGCCTGAATAAGGCCATGACAGTGATAGAATTCATGAGGAGGGTTCCCAAATACCCCATGTTGAAAATTTGGTGCCAAAATTCCAAAAATATGCCTGAGATATGCAGCAAAGTTGAAAAAAACCTATTTATTACATTATACAGCTTACCAGCATTTCCTCAGTTTGTGGTCGGCTTTGAAGAGTGCAGACGTGTTCCCTGTCCACCGAAGATCATCGCGCTGGACTCCAGAGGTAAGTAAGGGATGGGGGGGTGTGGGGAGGCAGGGTACTCAGTGGGTGGGTGCAGGTTGCAGGAGGGGGGTCTGGCAGACAGCGAGGGACTATTTTTCTTTACAGGGAAGAACAAATAAAAAGACAATGCAGGACGGTTTCCAATTTTACATGGGCAGTTGGCACGCTGGGGTGGGCTCCCAGCATGCCAATAGACTCTTTTTGGGGGGAGCAGCTGTAGCCGATGGGGATTGGGCACCCCGTGAGCACACAAGAAAATGGGGGGGTAACATCATGCAGAAGGGGATTGGGCACCCTATCGGCAGGCAACAAAACCAGGGGGGTTACATAATGCCGACGGGGAATGGGCTCCTCCATCAGCTAAATAAACATTGCAGGCACTGAAGCCGGCGGGGATTGGGGCCCCGTCAGCCAATAAAGAACATTTGGGGTGGGGTACATGCTGCCGAGGGGGATTGGGCACCCCCTCGGCATGGGAGGCTGCCTAATATTGTTTGTGAACACGGCGGCAAGCTGCCTGTCATGTTCACAAACAGTATCAGGGTAGCTAATGTTCCGCCCTGCAATGATGGGTCGCTCCCTCATTGCAGCACAATGACTGATGCTGCAATGACGAGGTGGCCCCTGATTGCTGTTGTGAAAATGTTACAACTTGGTGCACTTTTTGGAGACCAGTGTCATTAGCACACTGTGCCTCCATTGGTCCCTCAGTGCCACGCCCCCAAATGCAGTGCCTCCCTTGGCTGTAACACTGCCACGCCTCCACAACCCGCTTCTTTCCTAAGCTGTCACATAATGTTTCTTGCACATGCGTGCAAGCATACATAAAAATGTAGACTGCACGGGGACTAGAGAGAGAGAAGAGAGATATTATCTTCAATGAGGAGCATGCTCACTCCTTGATATCTCTCTTTTGAAATTGGGGATGGTTTTCAGAGTGGGAAGCTGACAGGATGCCAGGAAAATAAATGTCAGCCGCTCATGGAAAACAAAGATAAACTGCGCTCTGGAGAGGTGCACATTGTGCACAATGCGGCACCTCTATTTTTGATCAGAGCAGGTTTGGCTCCGTGGTTGCTTCAGAGCAGAATGATGCCCTGAAGCACAGAGAAAGACTACAAGAGCAGGTTTGTTTTTAAGCAAGATCCTTGTACAGAGCAGGATGATGCATCGGAGCAAGAAGATGCTCCAAAGCATAGCAGACTGCCACACAGTGCGGCAAGATAATGAATGAGGGAAAATGTTTGCACATGATTAAAAATAGAGTGGGGAGTGTAGGAGCATACTGGCTTCTGGTGAGCAGTGAAGAGCTGCTTTGTTACAGCAACAGAAATGGAGCAGGTGGCTTGAAAATATTTGGTTGATTTCAACTGCCCCACTCCTATGATAAACAAGTAAGCACCCTGTCAGTAAATTAAAAAGGGATGTCCCTAAGAAGATTATAATTGGGCCCCCTCCCCCCCTTTAACTGAATAAAGCAGAGGACTGAAAGACATGAAAAAGAGGCTCAAATGAAATATTTTACCGATGGCTTGAAATTGCAGCCATCAGAGATTGAGGGATGTGGCAAAAAGGCTTAAAATTGAGCCAAAACGCCTCTTCATTATATATAAATGCCCACGGGATACTCTCTAATGTGGGGTATTAAGTGATAAAATAAAAATATAGTAAATATAGTAAAAGAAAAATATTGCCCCTCATAAAACTATTGAAACAAATGAAGGAATGAAAATAAATTTGTAACAGACTGTGTTAACAAATGGGATTATGACAGATGTGTATTGATGGTGTTCTCTCCCATATATTTATAAAACCCTGTGAGGAATTAAATACAGGGTTGTTCAGTGAATATCAATAAAATAAATGTGACTAAGAGTTTACTGTGGCCTGATCTGTTGCCAGGAGAGTGCCTAAAGAATGAAGGTCCTATAGGGAAACAGCCGCCCCTTGTGGCCTGCTTTATACTAAAAATAAAATGGGAGGTCACTATTTAGAGGAGGAGTTAAAGTAATTAAGTGCCTCATCTCTATAAAATGGTATAACCAGAAGAAAATAAATATTATTTTTAGGTAGTCAGGATCCTCATTAATCAAGGCTTAGAAATATACCTTTCTTTTCTGTATAGGCCAGGATATGAGCCTCACAAAGATATGTTTTTAATTAATAGACCTAATGGGGGACTCCTGGTTCTTCCACGGAGCAGACAACAGCTTGAGAATAGAGCTCCGCTCCCTAAGGACAGTAATCTCTCTCATCTATCTAGGAACACTTTTCAAAATGTCTAAAGAAAGTCACAAAAGAGATAAGGGATCTTTCTCCTCACTTAGAACCCCAACAAAAAGACACGATGGAGACAGATTGCCGCCAACTTATTCAGGGCGCAGTAGAAGCCACTCTCGCAGCAGCACTCATGGTTCAGGCTATGATACGGAGGCTGAGATGGATCTATTATCCTAAACCAGATTTAAGACCATACTGAAGGAAATCTGAGATTCTCAGGCTGATTCCAAGAAAGAATTTCAATCTCTAGCACAGCAACTTACAAAAATCAATGCAAGGGTACATGAGGCAGAGGGAAGAATAACAGATGTCGAGGAGAACACTATGTATCTAAACAAGGGAGTGGAAGCTCTGTTCTAGCATGCTCATGCTATACAAAGCAAATGCATTGACTTTGAAGGCCGTTCAAGACGCAGCAATCTGAGATTACAGAAACATAGAAACATAGAATTTGATGGCAGATAAGGACCGCTTGGCCCACCCAGTCTGCCCATTTCCCTACCTACTGGATAAGCTGCAGATCCTAGTTAACCAGCAGCCTACTTCTTCCTACCCCCACCCCCTAGAAGCGCCTTATGACTGTCCCATGCATGCTTGAATTCCACCACTGATTTTGACTCCACGACCTCCTCAGGAAGGCCATTCCCTGCATCCACAACCCTCTCTGTGAAAAAATACTTCCTTAAATTACCTCTGAGCCACCCCCCCTCTATCTTCAAATTGTGCCCTCTTGTTCTTGCACACCTCTTTTTTTAAAAGATGCTACCCTCTTGGACTTTGTTGATTCCCTTGAGGTACTTGAACGTTTCTATCATGTCCCCCCTCTCCCTCCTGAGGGTGCTGAGGAAGCCCCCATGACAGCCTTTCTCAAAAACATGCTTAAAGATATCCTAGATCTGCTGCCCAATTATGCACTCTCCATTGAAAGGGCCCACTGCTCCCTAGGCCCTAATCCCAACACGGTGGATGCTTGACCGCGCTCCATAATTTTTAAGCTCAGCAGCTTTAAAGTTAAAGAGGACATACTATGGAGGGTCTGGGCTAAAAAAAGAACTGACATACTTATCGTCCAGAATTTCCCTGAACCACGACTACTCACTAGAAGTACAGGAAGCCAGACAAATGTATATCCCAATTTTGAAAGCACTTTGAGCAAAAGGCATCAGATACCAGACCCCATTCCCACCTAAGCTACAAGTGCACTGGGAGGATGGCCCTCAACTATATATTAACCCAGGGAAAGCTATGGAAGACTTATGAAGAAGAGATATCATGGTTCCCTCTCCAGAACCAGACCGAATTCTAAAGCAGCAATATCCCCCCTCAATGTGGTCTCCAGCAACACAGAGACACAGAGGCATTTCCCTCTTAAGAATGGCCCAGGAAGTATTGGAACACCTGCGTACTCCAAAATGCGCCATGCTGGCAGGTGACCCCCAACCCTCAGAAAGCTGAAGGAAACATGAACTCCTCTGCTTGTGCATTCGCATGGCAATGCTCTAAAACCCCATTGCTCCACAATGTGGTAAGACTATGTTATGATCTCTATAAAATGAGGTCTCTCCGAATCACTATTACATTGTTAGACTGAAATTACTTTTGGACCTGAAACGGGACCATATATTCCATCTATAACTAGGAAGTAAACTGTAGCTTTAAACAGCGAGTTCTGTGTACATGCTGGTCCTCCTCAGCTGATTATTCACTTCTGACTTGCAGCTTATAGTGAATCGGTTGTATGGTCTTAAGGTAGTCGTGTAAGGGGCATTAGGGCTTTGGGTTATAAGGAAACTGGCCCAGGTTTGATTAATCTGCAACCTTCTTCCAAGTTAGGATATAGATGGGGAAGAATCAGAATGTCTATATATCTTCCTTTTTGATAATTGTTATAGCTCTTGGAGGGGAACGGTAGTGGTTGTTCTGCGTTATACTTTCTCCACTGCTCAAACACCCCATTGGTGGCTCTCCATACTAAAAATCTGTCCTTTGGAGTCTTTTGTGGAAGAGGTTCTGTTAATTCAGGGCATAACTCTCGGCTACCCCCCCCCCCCAGTTCGGATCATCATAACACTGTGGGGAGGGTAAGGGATCCTTAGTTTTGGATCCCCCACCTTGGAAGCCAACTTTTAATAATTTTTTAAACTCTGCTAGTTTCTATAGCTCTCGTTAACATGGTTGAAAAGTTGTAGTTAATATTTGTCTGGTTTTTTTTTATCTCCTTCTTGTTTATAACACTGGTTCATTACAGATATTGTATTGTTTGGTGGTCCCCTACCTGGGAAATTATAGCCACAAGGACACTTTACAGGAAGATAATTTTTACACCTCAAATTGACGGCTAAGACCATGACTTTTTGCTCGTACAATGTCAATGAACTGATTAACCCAGTCAAGCACAGCAAAATACTGACTTTCCTTAAAAAGACAGGCACGGACTTTCTCTTGCTACAAGAAATGCACCTCTCTTCACAAGAACATCAGAAATTGGGGAAATTTGGGTTCTGCACAGCTACGTATGCATCATACGGAAGGGGCCGGAGGCAAGGGGCAGCTGTGCTTATTCCAACCAAAACCCCCTTTGAGCAGGCTGCAGAGCTGGTAGACAAAGAAGGATGCTTTGCCTTCCTTAAAGGCCACTTCCTGGGGTGGATTTTGACCCTGGCTTCTATTTATATACCGCTTGGGTTGGATTTTCATATTTATTGAAAAATGTTTTTAAAATTACAAGTGTGGGCAGAGGAGGAGGTAATCATTGATGGAGACCTCAGTCTGGCTTTTAACCAGGTATTGGACTCTTCCTCTATAGTTCCCCACCGCATTCAGGCACTTAACAAAAAGGTTGTTAAACTTCTCACTGAATTAGGTTATGCAGATGTTTGGAGGGTCGCCCATGGGAACCAAAGAAAGTATACCTTTTTCTCTGCCTCCCCACCAGTCTCACTGCTGGTAAGATCATTTTTTGCTTCCTAATGAAATTGTGGGGCAGGTTAAAGATAGCTGGATTGGTGACAGGGCCTTATTAGACCATGTACCTATTTTCTTTCAGCTTTACCGTGGGGATTTTTGTAAAAGCACCTTCTGGAGACTTAATGCATCTCTACTCCAAGACCCTGAGGTGAAAGAGACTATAAAAACTACTTTTGACCAGGCTGTATCAGACAACGCCTCCCCAGAGACCTTAGTACCTTTGTTGTGGGACACCATTAAAGCTATAATATGAGGGAAATTTATCTCCATTTCAGCTTACAAGAAAAGACAGAGAGAGGCCAAAATGGCTGCTGTGAAAACTGAGATAGATTCCTTAGAACTTCAATTTAAAAATAAATATGAAGCTGTTGCTTATAAAAAACTTGTTCCGCTCAAGAGGGAACTTAATAAACTTTTAGATTATCAGGTAGAGCAGAAAGTCCTCTTCCTTAGGCAAAACTATTTTGAGGGAGGCCCAAGATCCCTCCACTTACTGGTGGCACGTCTGCAATTTCAGAGAGCAAGGTCAATAATCCCCTTCCTGACACTGCCAACTACCAACCAGAAATTACACCAGACCTCTGATATAGTGGCAGAGTTTAGCGAATTTTATTCTAACTTATATGCTGCACCATACCCACCCCCCACAAGACAGCATAGTAGAGGACTACTTAAAATTGTATTGTAATGTATTTGTCCTCATTATGAAGAGGTACCTTTGGAAATGAGTCTCTAGCTCAAAGGTTGTAAACTGATGTACAAATAAATAAAATAAAATAAATAAAAAGGCTCTCTCTCCCTTCCTTTCCCCACAGACCAGTGCACAGTTGACATCCTATATATCAAACTCTGAACTACAAATCGAACTCTCTGACCTGAAGAATGCGAAATGCCCAGGTACAGATGGGCTCCCAGGATAATTTTACAAACATTTCAAAGGGAAACTATCCCCACTATTATTATCAGTCTTTAGTGAGATGATGCAAGATATGGGGCGCCCTCCAAACTCCTGGGAACAGGCTATTATTACAGTTCTCCTGAAGCCGGGGAAAAAAACACTCTTTGTCCATCACACCGTCCCATCTCCATCCTCAATACAGACTACAAGCTCTTTATGTCAGTCCTGACCGGGCGTCTGCAAAAGGTAATACCCCAACTGATCCACCTTGGCCAAACTGGATTTATCCCTGGCCGGCAAGCCCAAGATAACCTCAGATGGACCACCCATTTAATTGATCACTTGAACTTTACCCATACACCCTCCATCCTACTAAGTTTAAATGCCGAAAAGGCCTTTGATAAGGTCTCGTGAACTCTTCTACTTGCAGTACTCACTAATTTTGGTTTCCCTATGCAATTTATTGACATTATTTTTAAGATTTATAAGACACCAAAAGGATTTATCAGAGCAAACGGCCATACCTCCCCTTCCTTCACACTGGGCAGAGTTACGCGGCAGGGCATCCCCATATCACCTATTCTTTTCGCTTTGTACTTAGAACCCTTAGCCCAAGGCATTAGAGAAAACTTAAATATGAAAAGGATTCAAGTAGGTGACAGGGAACAGAAATTTGCTCTATACGCGGATGATATTCAGGTTTATATCACTGAACCTGAAACATCAGTCCCTCATCTATTTCAACATCTCCAGGAATTCTCAGAGATGTCAGGATATACTTTAAACATGCATAAAACGGAAGTCTTAACTCTTAATTATCAACCCTCTTCAGCCATCAAAGATAGATACCCTATGAAATGGGATCTTCCCCCTATGAAATATTTAAGTATTAAACCATCGTCCTGCAATTCACATTTGTACCAACTAAATTATCCCCAACTGGTAAAACAGATACAGACAGATATATAGATGGTCACTACTACCATTCCCTCTCCACACCAGAATCCAAACTACCAAAATGAATCTCCTTCCTAGATTTCTTTTTTGATTCAATGTGTGCCCTGTACTGTCTCTAAAGGAAAATTAGACACATGACAAAACCTTATTTTAAAATACATTTGGTCAGGGAAGCGACAAAGAATAAGGAAACAAACACTTATTCTCGCAAAGGGAGAAGGCGCCTATGAGTTATCTTGTCTGGCTGGATATTGGGTTACAGCCCAAATGAGAGTGGCACTCTTACTACAACAGTCAGAGAATCTAGCCCAGTGGAAAACTATTGATCTGGCCATCCCCCACTCCCCTCTGTTAATTGGTCAGATATTCACACAAAACCCCCTTAAATATGATTCTCCTCCCTTTTATACTGGCACTGCAACTGCTCTAGAGGGCTGCAGAAGGGGCTGCATTAGAGGAATCACTCATGCATATCTATGGAAGTACCAGAGGTGGTCTTTCAGTTTACTGCACACAGTGGCCCACCGGGACCCTTGGTACAAACTGCAGGAGATGCAGGGATGTAGGGCTCCATGGCAATTGCTGAGGGGAGAACAGGTTATATCATTTGAGGAGGCACAGGTAAAATTTCCCTGGACACAGAGATACCTTCTATTTTACTATAAACTTAGGGATTATATAACAAAACAATATTGAAGATCATCCCTAATAATGAGGAACACCCCACAATCAATGCTATTTGAGCGAATCTGGGGTGTGGGGAAGGGGGAGAGATCTATCTCCCTGCTTTATAAAAACTATCTTGCAGACTTGCAGTATTCAATTACATGTATTAAACAGAGATGGGAATTGGACCTAGGGATAGCCCTGAATAGTGAGAGATGGTCTCAGTCTTGGAGAAATACATGGCATATATCTCCTCATCCACAGGATGGTGTGAATTTTTATGGAAACTCAGGAGTAGATACTTCCGAGTACCTGTGCAGGTGGTCAAGTGGAACTCTAAGGTCACATCCAGTTGCTGGCAGAGATGTGGAATCCCACTGGCCACACAGGCTGACATTTTCTGGCAGTGCTCTATACTCAGTGACTACTGGGGCAATATACAACAACACTTGCAAAATATTTTTACCCTCTCTACCCCCCCCCCGGGACCTAAACACCTAATACTTGGCCTATATCCTTTGGGGATAAGGGGACGGAAAGCCCAATACCTTTGGAACATTCTGATTGCAGCAACCTGTAAGGCAATCACCAAACAAAGGTTGTCCCGTCTCTCCACCTCTGAGCATGATTGGAAGGAGGTGGTTAACACCATTCAAATAGGATTACCACCTGTCCTGATTTTCGCTGGACAGTCCTGATTTGGAGAGCTGTGTCCTGCAAAAAAACATGAAAAATACTACATGTCCTGACATTGTAGTAGAAAAAATATTTTCTAACTTTCCACTAAATGTTGCAGAAAACTGTAATACCTTAGTGAAAATACCTTAAAATGATAAGAAACAATAGAAGCAACTAAGAAACTACAATATTTAGCCTTAATTCTGATTATATAGAGAAAACAGGTCTGTTGCATTGATCGAGATTACATACTGTCCTGCAAAAAATCATGCTTCAGTAAGAAATGTCCCACTTTGGGCTTCTTAAAAGGTGGCAACCCTACATTCAAACCTTTGAAAGGATATCTTCGCCTTAAGGACCCCGCAGTTTATAAACAGATGAACTAGGTGGGTAGGTGGGAAATGCATACTCGTGGAGTACCAATGGGGAGAGTTGCAGTGAATCAGTGAATTTCCTTCACCTCCAGACTAGCTCCCTGCTGGTACTTGTATAATTTCTATGCTGTATTTTTGTCTCTGACTGTCTCAGATCTCTATTTGGGATAGGATCAGCAACCGTTTTGACTTGACCTGTCTAATCGATATCAGACCCTGGTTTGTTTGAGTGGAAACTTACTTTCTAATGAATGTTTTCTCCATTCTCCTCTGTATTTTTTTCTTATTATTCTTTTCTTTTCTTTTCTTTTCTTTTCCTTTATCAATTGTTACCTTTTGGCTTACTACCTGGTTCTAGTAAGTAATACTGGATACAGACCTTCAACTGTTTAGATAAGAGTTATGTTACCTGGTCTGTCTTTAATTCTAGTATCTGTTAGTGGATAGTAAATTCCCTGTTATGTAAAAAGCAGAGAGTAATCCCCATTCTGGATAACGGGAACTCCCTGGCATACTGTCATTTACTTGTAATGAATATCTCAGACATGATTGTATCATACTGGTATGTAATACAGTTACTGGATATTTCACTGAATTTATAAAACAAAGATGAAGTATAAAAAAAAAAGAGAGACCTAATGAGGGTGGATCCCTGCTATGTGATGTCACCCATACATTTGTATAAAAGCCTACCACTAGGGGTGTTAAGTAGATAGGGGAGCCAGTGTTACACTAGCTGTGTGAGGTGAATGACTTCAGGAGCTCACACAAGTGTGTAGAAAGACTGAGAGAAAAAGAGTGCCATTGCTGGGCCGCATATTGGCCCTTCAGAGGCCATTTCATTTGGTTATTTGAAGTGTATGAACTAATACCATAATTTTGCTTTTCTGTGAAGAATCATTTTAAATAAGAAAAATAAAATGGCAAGTGCTAGAGCAGCACTTTTTATGCATGAAAGCTATTGGTCTGCCTGAGTTATTGTATCCTGTTATCCCAACCCCACTACACTGCACTTAAGGTAATCACCATTTACTATGGTCAGCAGGGCAGAGGCAGATAACTCTAGCGGGGGAAAAACAGTCTGGAAAACTCTGTTGACTCAAAAGCAGCTAAGGCTAATAGCGTTTAAAAATACTTTTAACTAACACAGGTGCACAGAGCACCACAGCAGGGGCTGCAGAAGCTTTTCAGGAAATTAAATGCACCTTCAGGTAGAGCTCCATCCTTCCAGCTATGCTAGCGTTGCTTCTGGGGCGGGGAATGGAGTCAGCTTGGGATGCAGCGAGGGAGTGAGCCTTCAGGTAGGGCTCTGCCCTTCCAGCGATCTAGCACTGTTCCTGGGGAGGGTGATGGAGTCAGCTTGGGATGCAGCGAGGGAGTGAGCCTTCAGGTAGGGCTCTGCCCTTCCAGCGATCTAGCACTGCTCCTAGGGAGGTTGATGGAGTCAGCTTGGGATGCAGCGAGAGAGTGAGCCTTCAGGTAGAGCTCTGTCCTTCCAGCGATCTAGCACTGCTCCTGGGGAGGGAGATGGAGTCAGCTTGCGATGTGACAATGGAGTGAGCCTTCAGGTAGGGCTCTGTCCTTCCAGCAATGCAAGTGTTGCTCCTGGAGGGGGAGAATTCAACAGCCAGACCGAGGAAATTAAAGCACAAAGGGTGGAAAAAATGACAACAGGAAAAAAAAGACACAGTTGATTTGCTGCCAGTCTAGTAATGTAACTTTACAGGTAGGTTTATTACAGTCACTGTATACAATTGGAACCTACAGTACCAGCTGCTTGAACACAAACATGATCCTAAATTGCTTGCAGAAAAAAATGAAGAATTATTTTGGGAATTGTGGAACAAATAAATGAACTATGAAATAAATGGCAAGGAACTCTAATTCCATGATTCAGGACTATTGTTCCGCCAATCATTATTAAATACCACAATACTTCATGGAAATCCACAGTACAGATTTGGAAGTTTGACATTTGCCAAAGGTGGAAGTTCAAAAAAAATTCAGTGAAAGTTACAAAATTTGCAAAGTTCCATGAAAACGGAATTCACAACTTTCACACATCACTACAACTGATGTTCCAAAGTATTTAAACAGCTAGCATATAAACAAACAAGGCTGGTCCTGTACTGGCAATGTTGCTATAGAGTAAATAACTCACACTTTTAACTCTCTTCCCTGCATCTCCTGGACTGTAGAGCATTTTGTAACACAGTGTTGGTTCCTGCTTTAGTCTAATGGCAGCAGCATCATTTCACCTCTCTTTCTCTTTGCTGTATTGTAAAGCATTTTTGGATACAGTGTTGGTCACATACATACACACACACACACACACGCACGCACGTGCACACACACAACACACACACACACACACACACACACACACACAAACACACACACACTTGCATCAGCTGTCTCTTCCTCAGTCTAATGAATTGTTCAGAATATGTGGGTACAGTATGGGATTCCTACCTGCCCATAATGACAGTAGCACAGAAGCTTTCTGTCCCCTCCAGCTCCTGAAATGTAGAGCAGTATATACACACACACACACACAATGGCAGCAATATTCTCTCCTATTTTTATCTCCTGGAATGCAGAGGGTTTTGGGATACAGTGTTAGTTCCAGTGCCCCTCCTGCTATAGCATTTTTCCAACCCCAATCTTCCCAGAAATGTTGTGCTACAGGCAGTGTGCTAGGAGCTGAAACTATCTTCTTCTATCAGCCCTCTCCAGCCTGTTCTCTAAAAGATATTTGTAACAAGTAAGCTTTCTACTTGACCCCCATGCTAAATTAGGAGGAAGGATCAAGAACAATAAATCCTGACTAACTCAGTCATTACTGCTAACAACCAGCTTGCCTTTCCCACAGTTAATACAACTATGGGAAGGATGTGATACAGATTAGGTAGGGCAACATCTGAGATAGCTAATTTGTGGATCTGTAACTGTTAACCCCCTCCCAAAAAAAAAACAGATGTCATGGATCAGGGCCTGAGAATGAGGTCCCACGACTTACAAATTACTCTTTGGAGATGTGGGCGGGTTGGGCTAGGTTGAGGGGAATAACACTAACACACACATACACACACACATGCCTCCCTTTGTGCCCCTCCTCTTCTCTACCCATCCTCTCATCCACCCTTCCATTCCCCTCCTCTCACTACCTCCCCCTCCTATACACCCCTTTCCTTCCATGTTCTTCTCCTACACACCCTCCTCCCTTCTATACCCTGGGCCAGATATTCAAATGGGTTGCGCCCCGGGGCGATATTCAAAAGGGAAAAATGCACGGCACAAATCTCAATGTGCCAGAGCGCATCAGTAATGTATGCAGGCACAGGTAGGGGGTCGTTCCCATGCATAACCTGCACAGCCTGATATTCAGCCCGGGATGTGCAGAGCCATGCATGCGCAACCCCCACATGCACCAGCACAAAGTTACGCCCCCAAAAAAAGGAACAACTGACAGCCACCCACAGGTGAGCTGCCACATTGCAGGGCACAACACAGCAGCTGACACCTGTGAGTGGCCACCAGAGCTCCGGCTGCACCAGGCGGCGCCCCCCTATGCCCGATCACGGGCATCTGTGAAAAAGAATAATACACTGTCCAATATCCCTGGTGGTCCAGTGGACCACTATCTGCTCGATCACAGGCATCTGTAAAACGAAAACCCCGTCCTACTTCCCTGGTGGTCCAGTGGACCGCTATGTGCCCGATCGCGGGCATCTGTCAAAAAATAGAATAAGTTCCAATATCCCTGGTGGTCCAGTGGATGGCTATCTGCCCGATCATAGGCATCTGTCAAACAATAGAATAAGTTCCTATATCCCTGGCGGTCCAGTGGACGGCTATGTGCCCGATCACGGGCATCTGTCAAAAAATAGAATAAGTTCCTATATCCCTAGTGGTCCAGTGCACCGCTATGTGCCCGATCGAGGGCATTTGTAAAGCTACATATTCCAATATCACTGGTGGTCAAGTGGTACCCCTCCACCTGCCCACTGAGCCCCACCGCCCACTCCCCCCCGGTCATCCAGTGGGCGGCAGCACCCACCCGCGCCTGCTGCCCAGCCACCTGCCAACTTGACACCGGTGGGGCTGCACGCCCATTGGTTCACAGCGTGAGCCAATGGGCGCAGCCCTACCGCATTACGCATTCCAGATATGTGAATGAATGCACCCTGCATGCAAATGGGGCCATAATGACATGCAAATGGCCCCATGTGTGCCTTGCATAAATTATGGCTCCATTTGCATGTCAACTTTTGAATATCTCTGGTCCTGTGAATGGCACAATGGCACTTGCACTAGTGCATCTCCATGCTCCACTCTGGCCACTTGCGCTGGCACAGTGCCACTGCACCATGCACACTGGGGGTGGCCAGGGTGTGATATTCAAAGCTGCTGAGCCATGGCGCAATTCTGTTGAATATCACCCAGGCCACACCCCTGAGCAGCTAAGTTGAGCTGTGCCCAAGTTTGCGCCACAGCCTGGCGCAGTTTGAATATCCAGCCCCCTGTGTCTCCTGACAATACCTCTGGCTGATATTGATTTGAATGTATGCATCATCATGTTCTTGTAACTGACTGATTACCATGTGTGTCTTGGCTTATTTACTTTATTGTCCTGTTTATATTGGTTATCTGATGACATGGAACCTTTGTAAAAGAACTCATAGCTCAAAGGTATTTTGTAATCCTAGACCTAAATAAATAAATAAATAAAAATGTATGACTGCATTAGCTCCCAGCACATGTGACTAGGTGCAAAGAGGGATGAAGTTATCTATATTACTGTGGATGGTAGGTAGTCTGATTATTCAGTTGATCTTGCCCCATGAATGATGTCAACTGACTATCCCCCTCCTTCCCTGTCTTGAGCCCTGTGAGAATTAACAGTCATATGTGATAGTATTAACTATGGGAAGGATGTGATACAGATTAGAGAGGGCGTCATCTGAGATAGCTGAGATTTGTAACTCTTACCCCCCCCCCCAAAAAAAAAAACAAAAGTCATGGATCAGGGCTTAGGAATGAGGTACCACTTCTTACAAACGACTCTTTGGAGATGTGGGTGAGTTAGGCTGGGTTGGGGGGTATAACACTAACACACACACAAACACACACATGCTGGGAACAGGAAGACGAGTACTGTGCAGATACTTCAAATTCTGTCAGAAAGCAATTCTGTGGAATTTTGGAAAGTTCTGTGGAATTCTGTCAAAAACAGAATTCTGATATTCCTTGTGCAAATTTCTTTTCCTGTAGTTTAAAAATCCTTATAAAATGGCTTGAATAAAACAAGCAATCTCATTTGTTGAAACTGGTTACATGAATATGCATTCATTTCAATTACCACACAGCTCACATTTTACTTTCTTTTTTCCTGCTTTTTAACCCTTAAAACCATTTTATAAGTGCAAAAACACACTCCAGGGTGTGTGGCAATGCATTAAATAACCACACTTCCCAAGTGGTTGAAGGAACTAGGCTGTGCCTCGTGCTTCTCATCCCACCTTGGGCCTTGTGGTCACTAAGCATTACCACACACTCTGTCATGTGTTATTGCTTACACAGTTTATATAAACTGAGATTAATTTTCTATAATCAGTGGGAAATTATTTTGCAATTTACATGATGCTCAGAATATTTTTTTGCAGTTTATGCAAAACTGCTTTTGGAAGTCTGTGGAAGTTAAAAAGAAATTCTGAAAAGCAATTTAGAAGCAGATTTGCCATTCCACATGAATTTCACTGGCAGCATTTCACATTCCACACAGCCCTAGTGAACACACTTTCCTGAGTCCTGCTACTGGAGTCAAGTGCAATGTGCATCCTGTAAGGGTTCACTACTTGATTACAGCCCTCTCATCTCAGCCTGACATGTAATACAGGTTGTTTACAACTGTTGCCAACAAAGACACAACATTTGTAAAGTCTCAGACAGCACTCACTCATTTGATGCAATAATCCTGAGAGATCCTCTTCACTCAGTACATTCCCTATGCCAAAGATTATTGTGCAGTTCTCCTTTAGACTGTAATAGGAAATGACCATCTGTGCTGAATAACTATAGCAATCTGTGGCCAAATCCAAAAGAGCTGCTAAGACATTAACCTGATAAAGCATGAAGAACTGTTGTGTAACTTGAATTGTACTTTACATGTCATAATGTGTATTTTAATATCACAAGTCTGCATTTTGAAAACAGAGAATTTGGTTTCAAAAATAAGCAATTCAATTTTAGTCTAGATTAATTATTGAAAAAAAAAATACTTGAAAAGTCCTTTCTTCCTTTGTAACATGATATATACAGTATTGGGTCTGTATTAGATTGTCTGCTGTTATTGTTTCCAGTAGCTTTAGTTTAGAGAGGTGATTTATTACATTATTTTCAGACCAATGGCCTGAGAGAAGGCTGGAGGACAGCAGTGGCAGAAAAAGCAAGATGGGAGAAAAAGTGATTTATTACAGCAGGTGTAGGTGTCCACATAAACTTGCCTTTATGGCTGGAATAACAACACTTAGACCTGACAAGGATTATTTAGGTAATTAAGTGGTCAGCACAATCAGGTTATTCCAGACTAGTGCAGGCTCAGGATGTTTCTTTAACATCAGTGTTTCTATTGAAACAGAATGGTATTAGGCACTGCTTCATTACAACATAGGAGTTATATAGTGTTATAGTGTCAGAAGTGCAACTGTGTTATTAAATCTAGGGATCCTGCTCTCACAGATGGCTCTACCGCCGCCAGTAGCACCTACAGCAGCAACTTCAGCCACTGCACCAACCCCATCAGACTCACTTGACCGCCTTCCTGGGAACTCGGAGTCAGATCCCATAGCAAGGGATCCTGCTCTCACCGACGGCACTACCGCTGCCAGCAGCGCCCTACGCCGCAACCTCAGCCGCTGCACCGACCCCATCAGACTCACTTGACCACTCTCCTGGAACTCGGAGTCGTATCCCATAGCAAGGGATCCTGCTCTCACCGATGGCACTACCACTGCCAGTGGTGCCCTAGGGTCATAACCTCGGCCGCTGCACCGACCCCATCAGACTCACTTGACTGCTCTCCTGGAACTTGGAGTTGGATCCCATAGCAAGAGATCCTGCTCTCACCGATGGCACTACCGCCGCCAGGCGGCGCACTACGGCTGCAACCTCGGCCGCTGCACTGCCTCCATCAGACTCACTTGACCGCCTTCCTGGAACTCGTAATCGGATCCCATAGCAAGGGATTCTGCTCTAACCGAGGGCACTACCGCCACCAGAGGTGCCCTACGGCCGCAACCTCAGCCGCTGCGCCAACCCCATCAGACTCACTTGACCACCCTCCTGGAACTCGGAGTCAGATCCCATAGCAAGGTATGAGCGCCTAACACCACCGGAGCCCAGAGCTTTGCCGCTTGACCCTGATTGGTGTGGTTTTGCTGCTGGTGGCCTGTGATTGGTCCAGACAGCCTTAGGCTGCACAGCTATTGGAGCGCCTTCTTTCCCCAGCATTCTAGCTCTCCTAGCTTTTCCTATACTTGGTATTTTTTACAAAGTGCTTTGTTATCAACTCTAATGCTGTGTTGAGACTGTTGTTATACTTAGCTGCCACTACAGTGTTTCTTGCCTGTAAATTATGGTTATAGAGTTCCACTGCCTAAATCATATAGTGTTTAACTGTACTGTTAATCTAAGTGTTTTCCTCTCCTCTCACTCTCTCGCCCCCCTGACCGCTACCATAATTTCAGTCAGAAACCCTCCCACAGCTTGAACTGCTGTTGTCCTTCCCACACACACACACACACACACACACACACCAGGAAACCCCTTCCAGTGTGGTAAATCATTCCTCTTTATTTTTCTTTTTTCTCTTTCCTCTCTCTCCTATTTTTCACCCCCTGTCTGGCGCTTGACTCATCTGAGCACACGCTGTCGCTACCCTCCCCCGATCTTTAACTCCCCTCCTCCCTGTTCTTAATCTCCATCTCACATTATCCCTTTGCCTAATTTTCCACCCCTCCCACTGCCACTCCACCTCTGCTTTTGTCTCTCATCTGCACCCCCCCCCAGCTGACGGTCTGCCGACAGACTCCTGCCCCAGCAGTCTCAGCCCATTTCATTTTGGACTCTTCTCTTTTTTACCCCATTAGGGATCCTGCTCTCACCAACGGCACTACTGCCTCCAGTGGCACCCTACGGCCGCAACCTCGGCCATTGCTCCAACCACATCAGACTCACTTGACTGCCCTCCTGGAACTCGGAGTCGGATCCCATAGCAAAGGTAGGGGTGCCTAACACCACCAGAGCCCAGAGCTTTGCCACTTGACCCTGATTGGTGCGGTTTTGCTGCTGGTGGCCTATGATTGGTCAGGACGGCCTTAGGCTGCATGGCTATTGGAGCACTTTCTTTCCCCAGCATTCTAGCTCTCCTAGCTTTTTTTTTCCTATACTCGGTATTTTAGTGCCACCCCCAACCCCTCCCAGGCCACCTTTAAATACTCTCTCACCCCTCCCACACTGGGAATTCTTCTCCCATTGGGTTAGTCCTCGCTGCTTAGCCACTCCTTCTCCTCACAAGCAGCCTGCACTTTCTGCAGCTAGTGCTGCCCATAATAGTGACTACACTCACACAGGAAAGGGATCATTCCCTGCCTAAACTGGCCTATTAAGTCAATTGTAGTAGCGGTGGTGATTGTACTGCTCTGCCCCTTTTTTCCCTGTTCCCACCCCAAATCAACCTCTCCTACAGCAAGCTGACATGCACTACACACCAGGAATGACAACGGGTTCATATAATGTCAATTCCTCGGTCCCCTGCACCCTAATATGGCACATTGGATACCTTCTTAAACTTAATGCAGACAGCTCCCTGGTGTACCTCCAACAAATGCTAGTAACCCACAATCTAACTGGTCACTCATGGTTCCCTGGCATCAGGAAGCAACAAGTTGTTATGCAATATGCTCAAAATCTATCTCCTGAGAATCATCTTTATGCTTCTCCTGCTCTCTGGTATTGTTCACCCCAAACCAGTACCAGCTAGCTGGATAGCGCATCCCCTGAACAGGAGGGAAGGGTCCCTCACCATCACCTCCATCAACACCTGCAGCCTCCTTAACAAGCTGGATAACCTCCAAACATGGATACAACAACACAATCCTGATATCCTCTCCATAGTCAAAACTTGGCTAAACCCCAGGATCCCAGACACTGCAGTTTCAATCCCCAGCTATTACATATTCAGACAGGACAGGTCTGCGAAATGAGGCGGGGGCTGTGCCATCTATCTAAGGGACACATACATGGGACACATCATTCCCACCCCTATCCAAGGCTCCACAACTCAGATTCTCGCCATTAAAGTTCTACTAGGGGCCCACAGTAAGGGACTCACAGTAGTCTCTGTTTACTTACCCCCTAAGGAGCAAGCTGGTGGCTTCAACTGCATCTTGGAATTTCTGCACCACAAATTGGAGATAATTATTTTCGGAGATTTTAACATAAACTGGCTCTCGCCTGAGGTCAGTGTTTATAAGGATGCTATCTCGGCACAGCACCTCACACAGCTTGTCCCCGCCTCCACTACATACAACTATAGGACTGGGATGTTCACCCTTCTTGACTGGATTCTGTCAAACCGCCTCAAATGAATCTCTCAGGTTTCAGTACTCCCTGACTCAATAAGTGACCATTCACCTGTCATTTGCTCCTGGGCTAACAAACTCACCAAGCCCCCTCCTAAGCTTATACACACCAGGGTACTTAAGCAGGGGCATCTCCAGCTATTAAAATCCCATCTATGCAACCTGGACTGGACACCAATTGAAACAGTCAATGATATTAACAAAGTGTTGGACTTGTTCATCAACCGTTTCACTGTGGCCTGTGATATCTATGTGCCCCTGAAAAAGATTAAGGTCAAAGGTAGGGAAAACCCATGGATAACTGCTGAGCTTGTGGCACGGCTCAAACACAGGGACCACCTCTGGTACTGTGCTCGAGCAACACCTACACAAGGGAACGTACAAAATTATAAAGCTGCCAGAAACGACTGCACTCAAGCAATTCGGAATGTTAAAAGCAAATATTTCAAGGAGTCACTAACCAACTCTTGGGGTAACAGTAATAACTTCTGGAATAATCTGAAAGAACTCACAGGCAAAGATCCAAAGGCACCACCCACTGTGCTCAACATCGATGGAATACCAACACTTGACCTTGGCACTATTTCCAACACTTTCAACAATGCATTCTCCAACCTAGGCAGTGTCCTTCCACCAAACTTCTTTGATGCCCCTTCACCCACCACACACCAAAACACCACACCGCAGTTAAACACAACTCCGCAGTTCTTCTTTAAAGAGATACCAACTCATGTAGTCAGAACCTATATCAGCAAGGCCATCTGCAAAACTGGGTACAGTGGTGACTCTCTGGACCTGAAGCTGATCTCGCTGGTTCTAGAAGAAATTCTTGAACCCCTGACAAAGATCTTCAACCTCTCCTTTAGACTAGGGCAATTCCCTTAACTTTGGAAACTGGCCACCATCATACCTGTATATAAAAGTGGAGATAGGGCCCTACACACCAACTACAGGTCCATTTCATTCCTCCCCTCCTTATCTAAAGCCCAGGAATGCATTGTCTCAGACCGTTAGTTGAATTCCTAGATAAGTATGAAGTTCAATGCCCAGAGCAGCATGGCTTCAGAAAGGGGCATAGTACCACCACCACAGCTCTGCTGGAATTTACAAGTTTCATCCATGCCTCACTTGACCAAGGGAACTGTGTGGGGGCAGTATTTACCTGTATTGACCTAATGAAGGCATTTTACATCATAAATCATCCAGTCCTACTCAGGTAACTGTCTACTATTGGGATCTCCAATGACGCACTGCAATGGTTTGCTAGCTACCTCGGTGGTAGGGTCCAATGTGTTAGGATTGCTGGTGTCACCTCAGATGAAAAGCCAGTCCTCTCTGGAGTCCTGCAAGGGTCAATACTAGGACCCCTACTCTTCTCCCTGTTTCTGAACAACCTCCTTAGCATCTGCCAGTGAAAAAATACTAATCTACGTGGATGATGCAGTCCTGTTCACAAGCCACCATGACGCCAAACTCCTGGAATACCAACTGCAGCTAGATTTTAAGCATGTTGAAGACTGGCTGAGTACACATAAACTCATCCTGAACCACAGCAAAACTAAAGTCATGACATTGTGTCATGCAAGGAGCAAATTTAAATCTCTGCCCCTTTCCATCAAGAACCACTTGGGGGCTTCACTCAAACATGTCTCTGAGTTCAAGTACCTTGGCATCACTCTGGACAGTACCCCTCTCCTATGCTTAACACATAGACAATGTAGCAAAGGCTGCCAACATACAAATTGGCATACTGCACAAGCAGTGTATGACTACAGATGCCCGTAGATTGGCTATTCACAGCTCTGTTACTTCCATCATAGACTACGGTATTGCCATCTATGGGTCTGCCTCTACAACTGCCCTCCGCAGGATCTCAGTATCAGTCAACAAAGCCTGCAGACTACTTACGGGCACTGCCCATCAAACACGGACCTGTGACCTGTATGCCCAGGTGGGTTGGCTTCCCTTACACAGCTGAATACAATACCAGACCTGCCTGTTATCCAAAAAGGTACTCCTTAGGCTCATGCCTCCAGGGATTGAAAAGCTCCTTACAGCCCATAACAGTACTCAGCATACACATAGCACCCAACAGTCAATCTTCCAGGTTCCCAGGTGCAGGACCACAATGGGCCAGCAGGCATTTATGCACAGGGTGCCGCAGTGGTGTAACAATCTCAACAAGGAAGCACTTTCTTCAGCTTCTGCTTTGCCTGGACCCTTCAAAAGGAATCTCTGACAATATCTCACCTCAACCTTGCAATGTGACTGCTTCTCCTAAATAACTGGCTCTCCGTTCCCCTGGTTGTTTCTGAACTGTGACCAGTAACCTTTAACAGATAACCACCTCATGGCATCTGCCCTCCTGACCTATCCATGTCCCCCCCACTGCCTCACTCCTGCCCTTCCCCATTCTTTCACACACCTCCCTCCACTACTGCACCCTACAGGCATCTGCTCCTTCTTCCATAATTCCTCTTACACTACTTCCAACCACCCATCACTCTGACAGAGGCACCTCCACCTGCCTACCTCTTCCGGATCCCCCACTAACCTGCACACCCAAACTATCCTTCCTATCATTTATTTTTTGGCTTTGCTACTCTGAAACTTTTTTAAGCTGCCATCTGAATTCTAGCAACAATTTATGACTGTAACTGTAAAATGTCTTAAGACTGTAAACCATTGTCTACCTTTGTATGTATGTTACCCACCTCCTCTGACATGGAACCTTTGTAAATGAGCAGTCCTTGCTCAAAGGTACTGTAATCCTAGAGTTTAATAAATAAAATAAAATCAAAGAATTATAGTTCTGTAAATCATTATCATCTGAAATAGAGACAATTGATGGAAGAAGCCTCACAGTCTGTCCAGTCTCCCTGTTGTCTACCTAGGTGAAGTACAGTAGTTCCCTGGACCCTTAAACCATGGTGATGGAGGCTTTCATCACAGACTCCTTGGTGCATCTGGTATGTATCATGGAGACCTGGTTGGGGGATTACTTCAGCCCTGTGCTAGAGTCATCTATTTTGTGGGGTTACTCCATGGTGCATTTCCCAAGGCAGGACTGCTGGGGGGGGGTGGCCATCAGTGTTAGATCCACATTGGGATTGACAGCATACCCCACTGGATTGACCATTGCCATTTGAATGCATGGCAGTAAATGGTTGACTGGGTACAGGTTGCAAGATCATTCTCATCTACCTGCCTCCTAGATAGGGAAATTCATTCTTACACAAACTAGATGACTTCATGGTTGACTTGGTGGTGGGATCATCCAAACTTCTTGTGTTGGGTGATTTCAATGCCTGAGTCATTGATGAATCATCTCTTTTGGAATGCAGTTCCTCCAGATGGTTCCATGTCATTAAACACATATTAGTAAGCAAATGCTATTTGAGCAAATATTACAGAGCACGTGTAAATACAGCAAATGCCCAATTCAGCATTTCTATATTCAGCACACAATTCCATTAAGTGAATTTCCACCATATCAGACATGTATGTGGATATTATAAGCCTCTCCACGAAGGTACTGTTCCCTGAATCCCCTTCATCTAAAGGATTACCACACCACATCACACCTGAATCGTGGAGGTATGTGGATCTCTGCATTCCGGTATTATATTCACTTGTATGGATAATGTGCTTTATTGAGCTGCTTCCCTCTTGCACTGCAGTTGAGCAATCACTCTTATGACACACGTGGTATATGTCACTTGTAGCCCCTTTTTAATGCACTCCACATACCCATTTGCTGTACTTGTATGAGCACTATAAAAGTTGCCTAGGTGTACTCACTATATTTGCATTGCTTTAATGACATGATACCCCTCCGGATGATGTCTTCACTGTGCCTCACACCAATTGTCAATTGCCAATTGTACTCACCAGCATGGCCATACCTGGAACTTGGTTTTCTCACTGGGTCTTGAAGTTAGTAATGTCAAGGTTGATCTGGTAATTTTGTCGGTTCTTCACACCATGCAGTTCCTTTGCAGGGTCCCCTGTTTAATTTCCTTCCCAATGGAGATGGTCAATTACCGTTAAGTTCAGAATTTGGAGCCTCAGAATCTCAAGGCAGTACCGAACATCTTGGGCATTAAAACAGCTTATGTTGATGGAGCTGAGAGAGTTGTGGAGGGTTATAATCTGACCTGTATGGCTGCTTTCAACTCCATGGCAACACTACATGTTTGTTCCTTGGTTTCCAGCCTGCAGGTCTCCATTGTTAAATGATACCTGAGGAGGGTGAAGACTAGGGAATGAAGATTGGAGCGTTGTTGGCAGACATCTAGGGTTGATGTGGAAAGATTAGTGCTGAGGGCTCATTACACTAAGTATCAGCAGGCAATCACTCTAAAAATGTCAGTATTCCTGTCACTGGTGATTGCTGTTGGAAAGAACTGACCAGCTCAATTCTTCAGCACTATGAGCAGATTATTAAATCCAATCTGCTTGCAGCCCTGCAGAGCTTTGTCCACAGAAAAGTGTGATGAATTTAATCATTTCTTTCTGGACAAGGTGTCCTCTATTCAGCGGTCTATCTTTCAATGGCCAGTCATCACCAGACAGTGCCTATTTGATGGTGGAAAGAGGCACTCTGTATTTGTGGGAAGGGTTTGAGCCAGTACTGGTGGATGATGTCTTCCTGGTTATCATGGGACTGCACTTCACTCACAGTACATTGTGTGCAGGGCAAACTTGGCATCTTCATGAATACTGGGGGGGGGGCACCTAGGTCTGATTTTTGTGGCAATCATTGGTGCTCCCTTAGGGAAGGGGGTTTCCTTCTGCTCTGAAGAAGGTGAAGGTGAAGTCTCTTCTCAAAAAAAAAAAACATTGTTGGACCATGATAATCTCTCAATCAGGCCTGTTTTGAGCTTTCCTTTTTAGGAAGTTGATCAAGAAGGTGACAGTGCTGCAGTTGGAGCAACACCTAGAGAAATATGATATCTATGAGCCCTTCGAGTTTGGTTTCCAGCCTCTGCACAGTACTGAGACTGCCCTGGTCAAGGTACACTATGATCTCCATCTGGTGAGGGAAATTCCATCCTTGTCCTGCTTGACCTTTCCTCACTGTTTGACATGGTGGACCTTGGGATAATAGAACAGTGTTAGTGGCTCAGTAGGTAGCACACTCGCCTCTGAGGCTGGGAGATCAGAGGGCTGTGGGTTCAGTTCCCACATCTGGCACTTGGGTTAATATCCCATTACTGACACTGTAGTGCAGCATGAGAGGGAGGGCTGCACTTCTGAGGTGCCGTCTTTCAAATGAGACATTAAACAGAGGTCCCATCTGCCTGGATTGGTGGTAGTTCAGGTGGATGTTAAAGATCTCATGGCACTTATCGAAAAAAGTAGGGGAAGTTTATTGAGCAAAATAAACATAACATCACATAAAGACTAAAATTCCATCAAAACAATTACTCATATAAGGTATGATAACATTAAATATTTACAGAAAAGAAAATTGTGCAACAAAGTAAATCGTATACAAAAATAACAATCAAAAGGGAAAATTTTTCCAAAATTGAATAATTTCATCTTGAGAAAACTTATGAGAATCTTTTTCCTTAACCTTTAGCGTCCCTGTCTCAATTTGTGAAATAATGGTAGAATATACAACTTGTTGCTGTTGTAATACATATTGATACCTAGCTTGCCACAAAAAATATTGAACATATGCAAAGAAAACATTCAAAGCACTTTTATATTTTTTCTAAACCCCTGTATAATCCCCCAAAATTAAGGTATTATATGTAAGCAAAGTCAGGAAAGGCATATTCCATTTAATAGCTGCCTCACTCCAAAATAACTTACCATCAGCACATTTGAGATAAAAGTGTGACTAACTTTCCTCTATATTAATACATGAGGGCTTAAGGCAATAACTATCGGACTGTGGTTTATACTTAAGATTCCCCCGAACTCCTAATCTTCCTTGGGCAGAAATCCATACAATATCCCAGATCTGTACTGGTAATCTAAAATCTGTCAGTTTATGTAAAGCAAAAGTCATTCTAGTAGGAATACACTCAGGAAAAATAAGCGATACTTGTTGTATTTCACAAACTATATGGGAATAAAAGACTTTCCTATCTAATGAAAGTAATTTTTGAAACAACACTTTCCATTGTTGTAATTTCTTTAAAGAGGAAATCCCATAACTTGGAAGGGCATCTGAAGCCAAAATCTTAGGGGGCAATAAAATCCATTTCTGGAAATATTGTTTCCATAGACACCGTGTCCAGATTTGCCATGTCATAGTGGTCAATCTCCATAAAAAACTAAAAGAAGAAAATAAAAAGATTGAGTGGTAAAATACCAATGGATTCACCATACATAACCCCCCCTTTAACTGGAAGGTATGTAATATCCCTCTTGACCGGGTTCAGCCTATTTCCCCACACCATTTTAAAAAATAAACTGCATAATCTTGTTTCTAAATTAACTGGAGGTGGATAAAGGTAACTTAAATAAAGAAAGACTGGTAATAAAAAAATTTTAGTTGTCATAATACGTTTCTTTTTACCAAATTTCCATCGTTTCCATACATTAATTTTACTTTCACCCAGAACCAACTGCTGTTCCCAATTATAAGCTGTCATATTTCCATGCCCAAACCAGATACCTAGAATTTTTGGGGGGGAGGCAGAAAATGAAATTCCCATACAATCCATCATGCCAGTCTGCGTAGGATCTAAGGAAAAACCAAAACTCTTCTCCATAGTGAGCTGTGCACCAGAAAATTGCCCATAATAATTAAAAACCTCTAGTGCCTTTGTAAGAGAAGTAACATCCTTCATCAATAAAGTAACATCATCAGCATAGGCCATAATTGTTTCTGTTTCTAACATAGGTGCAGGAGAAAGACCAGTTAAATGCTGATCCCATTGAATTTGTTGAATAACTGGATCTAAGGCAAAGGCATAAAGCAGAGGGCTTAAAGGACATCCTTGTCGAACCCCTCTACAAAGCCTAACTTCTGTTCCAAAAAGGCCATTAACCATCGGAATTATGGCAGCCTTAGTGTAAAGAAGAGCAACCCACTGCACAAACTGTTTAGGTATACCATATTGTAACAGCATATGAAAAAGATACTGATGCCTAACCTTATCAAAAGCTTTGGACTAGTCTAAAGCTACCACTAAACCTGAGCAATGCCCATTTTACTAGCCTCAAAAAATTCTCTTAAGAGGTATAAATTATATTGAATTTTCTTATGGGGAATAGCACAGGTCTGAGCTGGCTGAATTAACGAATCAGCTACCTGCACTAGGCGATTATTCAAAATTTTAGCCAGAATTTTATAATCACTGTTAAGGAGACTAATAGGTCTCCGATTAGATAGTAACTTCTTAAACGCTTCAAAATGGAAAGTGGAAGTCAACATGTAATTAAATTCCAAGGGTAAGAAACAGCTCATATATGACAACCATTTTTTATGGAAATCATTGGGAATACCATCTAATGCTGGAGAAGTACCCACGTTTAATGTTTTAATTACATCCTCAACTTCTTGTGAAGAGATGGGTTTCACCAAAAAATGTTTCATGGACTCTTCCACTTGAGGTAGTGGTGCAGAAAAATTGTTTGGCAAAGTATCTGCATTACTAACTTTTATATCATCAAACATATCTGTGACATATTGCTGCACTACCAGCAACATTTCTGGATCTGTAGCTACTATTCCTCCATCAGGCTAACATAAACTAGTCATTAAAGTTTTATCTAATCATGCTTTACAAGCTTTATAGGGGTCAGAAGCAGGTTGTTTCTCTGTTTCAAATCTAAATGCCATTTCTAAGGATTTAGCCCTGTCATATTGGTAAATTTTCATCTGTTCATTTTATTTCAGAAATTTGCAATTTAAATTTTGCGTGATCACATGGGAGAAAGGACATAAGTTTATATAACTGGTTCCTATAAGTTAAATATTTTAAATAATGAAAATTAGCCCTTTGCTTTCCCCAACTGATAAAGCCTTCAACTCTGTTTTAGTATCTAACCACCAATCATAGATATTATCAAACATATATATGGTGGAACGTCTGTCTGCAAAAAAATACCTCTAAATCATGAAAATAGTCTGGCAAATCTAGAAAGGATATATTTAATCTCATGTTTTGTATAGTGGAGAACATTCTAGTAGGTATATTAGATAAACTAAAATCGCATAATAAAATCTGATGATCTGAACATTTTGTAGGTTTAATACTACTAGATATTGGCTTAATATATTTGGACACAAAAACCATGTCTATATGTGTAGCGTATATATACCTATGATAAGTAGCCCCATGATGAGAGTGTAAACATCTATATGCATCTGATAAGCCGGCATTGACAATAATTTGTTTTAAAGCATGTGAATCATAACACATTTTTTTTGTTGAAACCCCAGAATATTTAATGTCAATATCGCAGTTAAAATCCCCAACCCATACGATATGCTGTCTAGTAAAGAGAAAGGGTTTTAATTCCTCAAATAAGTCAATTCTAGATAATTTTGTTTGGGGGGCATATAAATTAATAAGGCGAAAAGAGAAATCTCCCAAAGAATAATCTAGAACTAAAGCTCACCCATGCCTCACATCTACTAATCTGACGATTCGAAATTTAGTATTCTTAAATAAAATACCTATCCCATCAGTGGAATCCGGCCCGAAAGTCCAATAGGAAGGACCCCAAATCCATCATTTTTTAGCTGATCTATCTAAAAAATAGCTGACAATATTGTTTCCTGTAAAAAGATAACATCTACTATAAGTAGATTCAAAAAAGGCAAAATTGAAATTTGTTTTTTGTAGGCTTTAAAACTACATACATTATAGGAAGCTAGTTGTAAAGTGGCCATAAATACTTAGTAAAGTTAAGACCCTCCTTTTTTTGACTAAGGCTAGCTTTCCTTTTTTTCCCTTTTTTCCCTTTTTTTTTCTTTTGCCAGCTCCATAGTTTTACTGTCCTCATCCTCAGTAACCATTTCCGACCTATGAGAAGTGTCAGATTCTAAATCAGAGTCCCCTACATCATCTTGCAAAGGTGCAAAAATATTCTCAGTGGGGATTGGGCCTACAACTGTTTGTCGAAGAGAGGCCCTAGTGAACCTTCTGCCTTTCACAGTTTCAAAGGGAGGTGGCATAGATTTAATTATGGAGTGTTTTGCAGTAACAGAAGGCAATTTACTTTTAGAGAAAATGTCAATAGGATCCTCATTATTGGGCTGTAACCTAGATGTAGGTTTATCTACCAAAGGTAAATCCCCATCTTCCAGAGGCCCAGGTGCAGCTAAGGATCTCTTTGCTCTGTGCCTTCCCCCTGCAAGTCAGTAGGAAAACTACAAGTAGAATCTCTCCTTTTATTTTGGGCTCTGTTTAGCAAATCATCCTGATCCCACCTTTCAGAACGATTCTGTTTTGCCCAGGGACATTGATGAAAGGTGTGACCTTTGTCATCACAAAGATTACATTGAAAAATATTATCACATAAATCCATCGAATACCCATATCCCCCACATAACGAAAATTTCAGCATGTCACAAGCACTACTAATATGGGTTTTTGCCCCATATTTGTAACAAGCTCTAGGCTGTCCCCCATAGAAACAATCCCCCCTATCTTTTCCTAAAAAAAAGCTATGAGGGAGATGAATGATATCTGAATTAACTTGAAATAGTTTCACCTTAAACTTCCATCCACCAGTCCATATTCCCTCCAGATCAAGAATAGCCTCAGGGGGACCTAAAATATCACACCGGTTCTGGAGCCAGTGATAAATGTCACTGACATTAACTCCCTCATTCCTGAACATAATAGTAATATATATAATCTGAGGACGTGTAAGGGGAATTGCATAAAAGGGAGTCCATAAAGGAGTAGATTTTAAGGTGGAATACTTTTCCCAAAACTTCTCTAAATTAACATTACTCTTAAAGCTGATATCAAAAGAGTCCTCACCAGAAACATGAATTAAGGCATAAATATCAGAAGGAAAAAAATGCATCGAACCCCTTAGAAGCTGCTTTGCAACATAGTACCTATCAGGATGTTCTATCAGACCCCCTTTATAATGCAGTCTGGCTGCATTCCATCTTGGGGCCTGTTCTAATTTATTTTTAAACAATTCCAACATAGGTACCCACCTGGAATGCTGCATGTTATCGTTCCCAAAATCAGACTGATTAAAACCTGCCTGACCCTGTCTAGAGTCTTGTGCTCCCTCCCTGGATGTGCTCGGCCTAGGCAAGGCTGCAGCCCGATCCCCTACAAACTGTGCAGTGTTATCAGATAGGGCCCTTTTGGAAGTCAAAGAATCATTACCTGAGTTCAGGATTTCATCCTTGGTGGCATGCTTTGTTGCGGCCGTGTTTCCGGATGAATCTTTCCCCCAAGTTAAATCAGGAATCCATTGTCCTGAATCCGTGCATTTCCACCCGGAATCACTGAGCACTTTATCAGTAGACCAGTCGCTACCCAAATAATCCTCATCATCAGGAGATAGTCCAAATTCGCTCACATTGCTTGTGACATAGAGTAGGTCGGCTGTGGTAAAAATGCCGTTTACCCACTGCAGCCTCTGAAGCTCTTGTTGACACATTACCAACTTCAAGCTTTCTTTCACAGGCTCAGAACAACTCATTACTGAATGAATAGTACCAGGCACATGAGCTGTAGTAAAACAAGTAGTTTCTAACGAAATCTTGGATGCTGGATCAACGCCAGTAGTCTCCTGAAAATTTCTCATAATTTCAGGCAAACCATTTGTAGTCACAGTTTCTTCCCTTAGATGCAAAGAGTCCTCAGACAAAATGGCAATATTCATACTAGATCCTTCAGAACTCAAAAGAACATCCTTCTCTGTGAGAGGTTGTGTACACTCTGCCATCCTGCAGACTAAAGCCAGCAGTTCCCCCTACTGACAGCAATGCAGTAGGGGAATTTCCCCAGTGTCCTGGCCAAATTTTCCTCATTCACTAAAAATACCAAAAACAGCTTAATCTGGTTCAAGGTCAGTTGGCATTCATCTGTATCCCCCTCCCCCCAGGTAGTGCCTGAAAATAGGCAGAATGTGTCTAGTGCACTTACCCGGTCAACAAAAACTAAATAAATAATGTTGGTTTGACTGAGGTAATATGTTGCTTTCTTGGAAACAGTGTGCCAGTGGTTTGAGTCCTACTTATCAGGCAGGGTGCAGCAGGTGGCACTGGGCTCTTACATTTCAACCAGTGCTACACTCTCCTATTGTGTGCCTCATGGGTTGATCCTGGGCCCCATGTTATTTTCCACTTACATGCTATCACAGTGAGAAATCACTGGACACTATGGCTTGGATTTCCATTGCTTTGCTTATGATATCCAGCTATATGTGTCTTGTGAACTTGTTGGGAGTGTTGCAGTCTCAGGATTAGTGTTGTGCGAAATTAAAAAATGTCACCCAGCGAAATATTTTGTGTAGTCCCAGCATTACACAAAACATTTTGTGGATGTGAAATGCGAAATCACCTTGCCGATATGTGGAATTTCACCTGCAAAATGCTAATTTTACCACCTGCAGGCAAAATTTCACATTTCAATCAGAGCCAGAGGGGAACAACTTGCTATAAAAAAAAACTGTTTTTCCTCTCCCGAAAGTGACTCCATATCTCTGGCGTCTAGTGGCCCCCCCTGGCTGATTGCCGGCCCAAATAGAAAGAACCCTCCCCCGAGATTATGCTCCCTCCCCTCCATCCACATACTTTCAAATTAAAACAATTTCCCTGGCATCTAATGGCCCCACCCCCCTAGCCAATCGCCAGCCAAATTAACAATGATCCCCCTATCCCCATCCTGTTGTCCAAAGTGCAGGCTTGCAGCCCAATTCATCATGTCATAAAAAAAAAAAGCACACACATTCAACCTTGTCCTGGTGTCTAGTGGACCCCCCCCCCACCCTGTCTGGCTGCAGTATCCCCCACCCCATATGACTCCATCAAGTACCCCCTACACTGGTCACTAGCACAGTCCTCCACTCACCTCCCAACTGGCAGCCTGACTGAGCTCTTTTGGGAACAGAGCTCAGTTGGGTTGCCGGCTAGGAGGTGAGAGGAGGGCTGTGCCATTGGCTCATGGAGGGGATAATTGATATGGGGGTTGCAGGGTGGGGGATACTGCAACTGGACATGGTGCGGGGGTCCAATAGACACCAGGGAAAGGTTGCATGTGTGTTTTTGTTTTTTTAATGACATGCTGAATCTGGCTGCAGGCCTGCACTAACAATGAGACAGAGAGGAATCTCTGAGGGTCAGGGATCATAGTTGATTTGGCTGGCAATGCAGAAATAGACTACTAGACCTGGGGAAATTATTTAATTAAACTATGAGATGGAAAGATAATCTTGGGGGGTTCTTTCTATTTGGACCAGCAATCAGCCGGGGGGGGCACTATATACCAGGGATGTGGATGGGAAAGTACAGTTTTTTGTAGTACCCACATGAAATTCCACATTTTGCACAGATGAAATTCCAGCAAAATGTGCTAATTTCGTAGAATGTTTCACACTGCAAAATTCCCGATTTCATCAGAATTTTGCCAGCTAAATAAAATTTCACTGCAT
Organism: Neoceratodus forsteri; assembly: GCA_016271365.2. Lineage (NCBI taxonomy): Eukaryota > Metazoa > Chordata > Ceratodontiformes > Ceratodontidae > Neoceratodus > Neoceratodus forsteri. The sequence continues at coordinate 1,610,004,091 of CM057449.1, forward strand.
CTCTACTCAGGACTGAGTGAGTGCCTTAGGGACATTCAATATTGGATGGCTTCCAGATAGCTTGGACTTAATCAGTTTAAGACAGAGGTGTTGCTGGTGGAACCAGGTGGGTATGGTGCAGTAATGACAAATGGTGATACTGCCCTTCCATTTTAGATGGCATCATGCTTAAAACCATAGACAGAGTGAGGAATCTGGGAGTCAATGTGGATTCTAAGCTGACCCTAGAACATTAGGTGTCTGTTGCTGCCCGCAGTGGCTTTCTTCATCTTTGGTATATCTCCCTGGGCAATGCCTTCCTTGAGCCTGCTGACTTTGAGACCCTTGAGAGCACCCTGACTACATATAGACTTGATTACTGCAATAATCTGTACCTAGGGTTATCCACAAAGTTGGTTTGGCACTTGCAACCTACTGGGTTCATCAAAAACAAGCAAATGTCCTCACTGTGAAATATGAGGAAAGGTGATATTGCAGACAGATTTTGGAGCCAGCAAACAGAAAAGCAGAGAATGTTCCTATGATGACTCTGCTGATCACACAAGTAAAGGAAAATGTTAATTCTTAGCCTTCAACTTTTGTTACAAGTCACAATACTTAGCTGGCAGAACTTGGAACAATATTATGGAAAACTAGAGGATTTTGATGAGTGACCCTATAGTTGGAGGTATAAAAGGCCTTATGCCAAGGATTTCCTTAATCAATTGGGACAATATACACTAAAAGACAAATAGGCTAGGAGCCAATTTGCAAGAAATACACCCCTGTCCCATTCTTGGCTTCCCATGCAATCATCTGTTTTTGACAAATGTAATAAGTACATTATGTGGCCCATACACTACAGGGTAAAATCCTTCAAAGGAGGTAGACAACGCATGATCTGTAATATCAACTTTGTGGTATGTGCCCTTTGGTGTCCTTACAACCTTGTGTATATAAACAGGAGCATGAGGTCTCTTACAATCAGAATGCAGGAGCACTTCCGGGCAATTGAGAATAGGAATAAATGTCTAGATAGTTCAGTTGGTGCACATTTTCTTGAAAAACACAATTTTGATGCTGGGTCACCTAAAGTGATGGTAATTGACCATGTCAGACCTTTAAATAGAGGAGGCAATACAATGAATGTCCTCCTATAAAGGAAAAGCAGGTGGATCTACTTTTTAACAGCAGAAAACAATGTGGCCTCAATGAGGATTTAGACCTCATTCCTTTTCGTAACATATTTATATCATGCTAAACTACTTGAAAGTCATGTTGTGCATTTTGGTGCATAGGGCCATGGATTGTTAGTGCATAGGGCCCAACAAGTTTCCATAATTGTTGTTTATTTACTGTTTTATACTTTTTCTTCAAGGATTTTGAAAACACCCTATTTTGATTTCACATTATGATGCTTGGCCCTTTAAATCGATCACACCTTACAAGTATCTCCATCAGCTTGAAGCACCAAATTATTTGGTCAAATGTCTCCCTGTTATTACCTTGCACTAGTGCTACACTAATAGTGCTGTTATTTTAGATAAAGCTGAATTTCCAGCATTAATTTTCTGCCAGTTTTATGTGATGACAGCAACTCCAAAATGGCAAGTCCGGAATCACAAAAAAATTTCATCGAGTACAGAAATGGCAACTTTTTTGACCCCCACATCACCCGTTTTGGGAGCATTTGTACCCTGACCCCCTTTACTTAGATAACCAACTCCGAGGTCATACCACCTCAAGGAGAGGGTAAAACATTTGTCGCCAAAATTCCATCACTGACTTTTAAACTCACCGTTTCAGAGTCACTGACTTCACGTGCCACCTTTTCTGCCTAATGCTTTTGTTTGAGTGCGCCATATCACTGTGCTTTCTTGGGTATTTGGATCTGGCTGCTCCAGTCTGTGGCACTGTAGTTTTTATACTTAGCATACTATTGTCTCTGAGTTTTTTACTTAACCAGTCCTCTCCTAAGTGCCTGTCATGTGCCCTTTTGAATCCTCCCAACATATCTGCATTGACCACCTCAGTGGGCAGTCTTTTCCACTTTTTCACCACTGTCTGTGAAAAAGTACTTCCTGATTTCATTTCTAAACCTTCCCCAAAACAGTTTCCTTATGTTACCACTGGTAATTTTACTGCCACTACTAGTGACCAGTTCATTAGTGTGTTTGTATTTAAACATCATGACCCCTCTCCCTATTGACTTCCAGTGACTACTCATTGAGGCTCTCCAGTACCTGCTCATATGACCTACCTTGTTGCCCACGTATAGTTTGAGTCACCCTCTTCTGCATTCATTTCCAGTTTGTCCTCCTTTTGGTGGGGATTATACAATTGTACAAACTACTTCAAGTAATGCTGCAACATGGATCTGGAAAAGTGGCAAAATTATTTATTTTCTCCTGTTTCTAAATCCACTTCCAATGCAACACAGCTTCCTATTTGATTTCCCTGTAACTTTGTTGCATTGTTAGGGCTAGGTAAAATTAGCAAATTCTGATTTTGCAGAATTTCCAAAAGTCTTTAATTGGTCATAACTGTGTTTTTGTTATAGCTAGAGATGTGAAATTTGGCATGCATATTTTTTGGAAGGGGTCCTAAATGGATGACAAGTTTCAGGACATATGGATAAGGGTCAAGATAGTTATAGGGGTTCACATTCTGGCAATTAAGTTTTCATGTGAAAATTTCTGGAACTATTTATATGCTTATAACTTCACTTTTAGAGCTAGAAAATTAAAACTTTACATACATACTTTCTTGAAAGAGACATAGCAACTGCTAAGTAGAGAGAGAGAGGTTATTGGCTGTGTAAATGGTAAGTTATAGGAGTTCAACATTTTGCAACTTAATTATTTGTTAAATTGTGTAAACATTTTCAAAATATTGACATTGGAGGTAGGCAAGATGATGGAGGTCATCTTGAAAGAGAGGCTGTAGGTGTTTTTCTTAAGACATGAGGTCATCTGGAGGATCACCAACATGGCTATGTTTCAGGGCAGATCATATCAGACTAACACTGTGGAGTTCTACGATTGAGTGACAAAGGCACTGGACCAGGGCAGACCAGTGGATGTCCTCTTCCTAGACTTCAGCAAGGTGTTTGACTTGCTGCCACACCCAGGGTTGCTGGACATGCTGGGGGGGAGTGGGAATAGGGGAAAGGATGGTATGGTGGCTACTAAACTGGTTAACTGGGTGGTTTCAGAGGGTGGTGGTCAGCGGGAGGTGTAATTTTCTAGGAGGATTATTAGCGGGGTCCCACAAGGGTCGGTGTTGGGCCCACTCCTTTTTAATGCTTACATCCCAGACATCAGCGATGGTATCAGGAGTGAGATGAGCCTCTTTGCAGATGATGTGAAGCTGGGGGCAGTGGTGGACAGGGAGGAGGGTAGAAGAGCCCTACAGGTGAACCTGGAGACTCTGGAGAGGTGGTCACACATTTGGAAACTGAAGTTTAATGCCAAGAAATACAGTGTTCTCCACTTGGGACTTAGAAGCCCTGCTTGTGAGCACCTTTTGGGTGGGGAGAAACTGCAGATTTCAGATGGGGAAAACAATCTTGGGGTTGTCGTGTATGCCAAAATGAAAAACTCTGAGCACTGTATGATGGCTGAGGCTAAAGTAAATAAAATGCTCAGGTTCATTGCCAGGGTGATAACCTTGAGGAGACAGGAAGTGCTTCTCCCTTTGTGTAACTGATGGGTTAGACCGCTCCTAGAGCACTGTGTGCAGTTTTGGTGCCCCTACTTGAAAAAGAACATTGCACTTAGACATTGCACTTCTGGAAAGGGTCCAGAGGAAGGCAACCAAGATGATACAGGGTCTGGGGGGAAGATCCTATGAGGAAAGACTTGAGGAACTAAACTTGTACTCCCTGGAGGAGAGGTGGGACAGAGGGGATATGGTTGAGGTCTTTAAATATCTAAAGAGAGTGAATAGGGTCAACCTAAATAGGGTATTCCAGCTGAGGGAGGAGGGGACCACTAGGGGGCATTCCATTGGTAGGAGGCTAAGGGGGAGACTAGGAGACACTACTTTGCTGAGAGGGTGGTGAACCCTTGGAACATACTGCCTGCAGAACTGGTGGCTGTTTGTGCAGTGGAGGGATTCAAGATGGTCTGGGACAGGTATAAGGGAAAGGTAACACTGAGTAATGCCAGATCTGGAGGTGTAACTCTGATGGGGAATGGGGTCGGGGGGATTTATGGGGGAGGCAGGGAGGGCAGCAACAGTGTCCTGACTGGGTGCTGATTTTTGAGCAGGCTCAGTAGACCATTAGACCTACTCTGCTGGCATCTTAGTATGTTAGCATATTTGGATGGTTATAGCTACACTACTATTGCAGGTAGGCACTCAAGATTTGGCATCCATGCCAATATAAATATGTCCTGGAGTCTAATAAAGCTGGATACATGAGGTTTAGTAGGTTCAAAGTTTTGGTGGATACTTTAGAAATTACTAACTGGCAAAATTTGCTCAAAAGCTCATAGACGCATGATACAGTAGGTAATGTCGCTAGAATTCCACTTGTGGAATTTAACTTTTTGCAAAGTACTTATCACCACTGACTCACCTTACTGTACACGATTTAGCATCATGGACTTGCAATACCCCTCCAACACTCCTGCAACAGTGATACCCAGAATTATGCTCCATAATGATTAAAGATATCTGGATATTTCTGTCAAAATGGCCTAAGTAGCAACTGTAGTAGTTGTAAAGCATGAGACTTGGCATTACTTGGTGCCACTGTTTTCAAGCAGTAAAAAATAAACATTGTTATCTACATGCTTGTTAAAGAGTCAGCAGGTGGCACTGTACAGAAACAATGTTGCACTACATGTGTTTTCACAATTCAGTGAGCTCTGGTGGTTATCTGGCATATTGGAAAAATTCAGGCTAGTGCACCATGATGTCCATGATTATTCTCTATATAGTGACCTGATACTTGGCACCACTATACTTTAACTACAGAGCGTCATATGAATTCTACCGTATTGCTACTTTACCCATTCTTTACTTTCCTCTGACAGTGCAAGTGATAACTGAGCAAAATATATGGACATGGCTTCAATAAAAGTATCACAACATTCAACAATTTCACAAAAGCTCATGAAATTCTACTTTACTGATGAAATCTAGATTTAGTATTATCTTAGTCTGTCTTTAATCTGGGTGGGGGTTGCTTTTCGGTAATCACATCCTTATACACACTGTGACACTCATAGCTTGATTTAAGAGTCATCTGCTCCAGCAGTGTTATCTTATGTCAATTAAATTTATATGCAGTAGGATTCTTTGTGTGTGTTTTGCACCAAGCACCTTTGACCCTGGGACCCTCCTGGCTGAAGGTTATATGGTACTGTTAAACTTCTCTGACATCATCATCTGTATTTTTTAAATGAGTATTTTAAACCAATGGGGATTTTTTCTGTTTTTTCTGCATGATCTAGCTGTTAAAAGTACTGTTTTTTTCTAAACAACTGCCATTAGGCTTCTGAAGAAGGACTGGTTGGTCCGAAAGGTAGAGCACGTTGTTCTTGTTGTTACATCTATGTTGGTCCATTAAAAGGTATCAAATCATTTGCTTCTGGATCATATCTACTTTACTGATGCTATTTTGGCATCTTTGGCTGTTATAACTTGGCCAACCTTTGAGCAAAAGATTAGAGAGTTGACACACACAGCCTTTTTTTCCTATATTGCTTTTTCTCTTGGCTGACAGCTCGTCTCACAGGAACATAACCTGTTAGAAACATAGAAACATAGACTTTGATGGCAGATAAGGACCGCTAGGCCCATCTAGTCTGCTCATTTCCCTACCTACAGGATAGGCCACAGATCCTAGTTAACCAACAGCCTATTTCTTCCTACCCCCCACAAGAATTGCCTTATGTCTGTCCCATGCATTCTTGAATTCTCCCACAGTTTTAGACCCCACAACCTCCTCAGGAAGGCTGTTCCATGCATCCACTACCCTCTCTGTGAAATAATACTTCCTCACATTGCCCCTGAACTGCCTCCTTCTATCTTTAAATTGTGTCCCCTTGTTCTTGCAAGTCTCTTTTTCTGAAAGATGCTACCCTCTTGGACTTTGTTGATTCCACTGAGGTACTTAAAAGTTTCTATCATGTCCCCCCTCTCCCTTCTTTCCTCAAGGGTATACATATTAAGCTCCTTTAGTCTCTCCTCATACTGCTTCTCTTGCAGACCCTGCACCATTTTAGTTGCCCTCCTCTGGACTACCTCTATCCTGTCTATGTCCTTGAGGAGATGGGGACTCCAGAACTGGACACAGTACTCCAGATTGGGTCTCATCAACTGTCTGTACAGAGGGATAACAACTTCCTGTTTTCTGCTGATGATGCCGCTCCCTATACATCCCGAGTATACCCCAGCCCTCCTACTGCCTTCTCACATTGCTTGCTAACCTTAAGGTCATCTGATATGATTACCCCCAGGTCCCTTTCCTTTTTTGTTGTTGTTACTACCTCCCCACCCATTGTGTATTCTTCCCCTGGGTTCTTGTTTCTCAGGTGCATTATTTTGCACTTCTTTGCATTGAATCCTAGCTTCCATACTTCTGACCATTCCTCCAACCTTGCCAAGTCCCTTTTCATCCTTTCCACGCCTCCTTGTGTATCAACCCTGTTGCAGATCTTTGTGTCATCTGCAAAAAAGGCATACTTTTCCTTCCAGTCCCTCTGCAATGTCACTGATGAAGACATTAAAAAGGACTGGACCCAATACTGAACCCTGCAGTACCCCACTAGTAACCCCCCTTTCTTCAGAGTGGACTCCATTTACAAGTACCCTCTGTGTCCTGTTGTCCAGCCAATGTTTTACCCAGGCTACCACCCTGGGACCCACTGCCAGGATGGTTAATTTGACTAATAATCTTTTGTGTGGGACTGTGTCAAATGCCTTGCTAAAGACAAGGTAGGCCATGTCCACAGCCCCTCCCTGGTCTACTACTTTGGTCACCCAGTCAAAGAAATCTATTAGATTCATCTGACATGACCTTCCCGCTGTGAACCCATGCTGCCTTGGGTCCTGTGCTCCACTGGCCTCTAGGTACTCAACTATTCTTTCCTTCAAGAAGTGACTCCATCACTTTCCCTACCACAGAGGTCAGACTGACAGGTCTGTAGTTTCCTGCCTCTGTCTTGGTCCCACTTTTGTGAAGGGGAATCACATCCACCTTCCTCCAGTCCTCGGGTACCACACCATCCTCCCATGATTTATTAAAAAGAGTAGCCAGTGGTTTCACTAGTTCCTCCATAATTCTTTTAGAATTCTGGGGTGAATTCCATCAGGACCCATTGCTTTGTCCACCTTCAGTTTTAGGAGTTCTTGCAGAACCCTTTCTTCTGTGAAAGGACTGGAATCAACCCCCCTATCAAGAGTGCTTCTGTTAATTGGATTAGGCACTTCCCCCTCCTCTTTTGTGAATACTGAGCAGAAATATTCATTCAGTATTCCTGTTTTTTCACTGTCCCCCTCTGCCCACCCACCGTTCATTCTGTTCAGCCTTGCTATCCCTCCCTTTGTCTTTCTACACTCACTGATGTACCTATAAAAGGTTTTATCACCCTTCTTAACTGAGTTGGCTATCTTTTCCTCAGTCTGGGCCTTTGCTATTCTGACTTCCCTCCCTGCTTCCTTCTGCCTTAACTGGTACAGCTCTCTGTCCTGCTCCTTCTGTGTTTCCTTATACTTCCGGAATGCTATCTTTTTCTTCCTGAATTTCACAGCCACCTCTTTTGAGAACCATAGTGGCTTTTTCTTTCGTTTTGATTTATTTATTTGCTTCACACAAAGGCTTGTTGCCTCTGTGATGGCAGTTTTGATAATTCCCCATTGTTGCTCCACACCTCCTTCTAGCCTGTTTGCTAGTGCTTTTCTGAGGCACTCTCCCATCTTGCCAAAGTCAGCGCTTCTAAAGTCCAGTACCCTCACTTTTGTATGGCTTGACTCTGTAGCTGAGTTTAACGTGAACCACACTGTTTGATGGTCACTTGTCCCCAGATGGCAACCCACTTCTAGATCTGAGATCCTCTCACTGCCCCCATTTGAGAGTACAAGGTCTAAGATTGCTCCCTCACGAGTGGGTTCTGAAACTAGCTGTCTGATGCCTGCCACCTGTAGGGCATCAAGAATGGCCCTGCTCTTGGATGTGGCTGCAGCAAATGTGCTCCAGTTAACATCTGGCATATTCAGGTCTCCCATCAACAGTATCTCCCCTTTCTCTGCCATTCTAAGAATGCCTTCTATCATATTCTTGTCCATTCCTTCCCCCTGACATGGGGGTCTGTACACAACCCCTGTGTGGATTGTGGTGCCCTTTCCAGTCTCCAAGGTGACCCACAGTGCCTCCTCTACTCCCTGTTTACTCTTTTGTTCAGTTGCTTTTATCCCTTCCTTTACATAGAGAGTTACTCCTCCCCCTCTTCTCCCCTGCCTGTCTCTCCTGAAGGTTATGTACCCTGGTATGTTAACATCCCAGTCATGGTGCTCTGTGTACCTGTTCACAGGGATATACCCATATCAGGCTGAACCCAGACATCATTCAGATGGCTACCATTTTTTCTGCAACATTTTTTCCCCTCCACACTCCTCTGGAGAGGGTGGTGCCTTAGTCAGCCTCACACAGCCACATATTCCTGTGTTAGGGTTACCACCTGTCCTGATTTTCGCAGGACAGTCCTGATTTGAGCAACTGTGTCCTGCAAAAAAACATGAAAAATGCAAAATGTCCTGATTTTACAGTAGGAAAAATATTTTCTAACTTTCCACTAAATGTTCTAGAAAACTACAATAGCTTAACTAAAATACCTTAAAATGATAAGAAACAATAGAAGCAACTCAGAAACCACAATACTTAGCCTTAATTCTGATTATATAGAGAAAACAAGTCTGTTGCATCGGTCGAGGTTAGGCACTGTCCTGCTAAAAATCATGTTTCAGTAAGAAATGTCCCACTTTGGGCTTCTTAAAAGGTGGTAACCCTATCCTGTGTGGCAGGAGCAAGCTCCCTGGCCTATCCACAGGGGTCACTGTCTTGGTGGAACCCGCTACCAATCATCCCCGACTGAGATGAACTGCTGAGCAGCAGCTGTCTTGGCCATGGCCTGCCTCCTGACATGACTTCCAGGGCTAGCTGAAGACCCAGGTTGCCAGCAGGGCAGCATGACACTCTGCTGCTTGTCCATGAGGGTGGCCCCAAAGATTAATATTTAGGGTCAATAAACCTAACAAAACCGGTGATATTCTTTCTCTTGTTTTAAGGCTATAGGGCTTAAAAATCTGCAGTTTACATAATTGCAAAATGTAATTTTAAAATTTCTGAGAGTTTGGAGGCTTATAACTCATTCTTCTTTAATAATAGAGGTATGAAACGTGGTACTAGTCTGTATGAACCTTGGCAAAGTTATTCTGTAAATGTGGTTCGCTTTGGACAACTACTTGTTAAATTGGATGGATATAACTGAAATCACAATTCTGGCAAAATTTCACAACATTTTCAGACATTTTCTTAATTTTCACTGGTGGAATATAAATTTTGTTCAGGCATGTGCATTGCACAGTAGATATGAAGTTGTATGAAATTACTACATCCAATACTCTTTCTTCACTTATTTATTTATTTAATTTATTTATGTCTTTGATAACTGGGTGGGTGCACTGATCCAAAGGACCATTTTCAGGCACAACCTAAGCCACAGCATGGAACATTAAGCAATATGGTATGCCAACTGTAGGGTGAAACCCACACAGTGAAATCCCCCACAGCGACAATCTCAACAGGTTTTGAAATTGTCACTTTGGGGGACCTGTGGATGAAACTTTGCCCTTTCAATGACTTTCACCCCCCTTCAAGATAACTCCGACTCGGAGTTAGGAATCTATAGAAGGGGAGCATGGGGGCGCAGCCCTATGCTGTAAAAGCACACCGATGTCTGACAGGCAAAATTTCACCTGTCAACATCATGGATCTTGCTATGCCAAACCTCAACAACAGTGTTGTTGAGTTGGCATAAGTAAACCAGCAATACTGGTGTGCAGAACAGCAGTAAATACAGGACTCAACATGAGGTGCAGGAAATTACAGAACAAGGGATCATTACTAGTGCTGTGTGGAATTATCAAATTCTGGCAGAACGAGATTCCATGGAATATTCAAAATTCTACCAAATTCCACCAGAAATGGAATGGCAGAATTACGCAGAATAAAAAAGTTGCGGAATGATTTTCCACTGTAAATTCAGTGTTCTCAGTATTTTCCATGGAATTTGTTGCGGAATAATTTTTCACAGAAAAATGACTGTTCTGTGGACTATTATTCCACAGTCACAGTAGGTGGAATTTCACAGATGAACAAGCGAAATTCCGGTGGAAATTCGTCCGGCGAGATGGTCATTCTGCACTAATTCCACCAGCGGAACTCCACATTCCACACAGCACTAATCATTATATTAAGTGCAATTACAAAAGATACAAGGGTCTGGATTCGCAAAACACTCTGAATGTGTGAAACCATCCGCAAGTCCACAAGATTTTGCAATTGGGAAAAAGGGAGACATTGCACTGAGCGGTATACACAAAACTTCTGCAGTTGCAGAAAAAATACACTGTGGACTGTGGAAAAAACTGCAGCTGTAGAAGTTCCTGAGGAAAAAAAAGCCATTGAAAAGTATGCATATCTCCTTACAGGCTATTCTCAGCTATTATTTTTTTGTAGTTGCAGAAAAAATGTTGCACACATGCTGCACCACAGAGAGTGAGGCATAATTCTCTCTGAGCAAAATGCAGTGTACCAACAATTGAGATACAATTATAGTGGAGGTGCAGGCACCAAGCACAGCAAACCAGTGGGTGTATAATAATGTCAGTTGTTACAACAAAAATAGCACACATTTTCATTTAACAGCAACAAACCACAACCACTAGACCCATTGAAGCCCATAGAGGAGCCCCACAGGCAGTAGAAGCAGAGCTGGTAACAGTCTTCAGTGAGTGCTACTGAAGCAGGCAATATAAACACTCCAGGGAGAGTCACAACCAACAGTTGCACCAACAGTTACAGACAGCTACTGTGGTGCACTGTCCTGCTGGTCCCAGTGGTGTTGCAGTGGTCACAGTTGAGGGACAGTCAAAGGCAGCTGCTCCAGTTCATATGGATCACTTGTTGTTGTGCCTACTGAGCCATTTCCTCAGCTGTGGATCTGCACTTGTGAATTTTCAGCAGCTGCAGAAAAAATTTTGTGGATTTTCAGCACTTGCAAAATTTTGCAACTTGCCTGTTTTTTGCAATTTTCCGTAACTGCAGAAATTTTCTTTGTGAATATGTCACAACTAAATTATTGCAGTACTGCGAGCCATTTTTCCACAACTATGGAATTTTTGGCTTTCTTTGAGAATCCAAACCCAGGTTTGAAGGACTATCAGTTGTAAAGATGGAGAGCCATTTGACCTGCATGCTGTCAGTTTTCAGCACCTGGGGCAGGATTCTCAAAGACAGCCAAAAATTCCATAGTTTCAGAAAAATGGCTTGAAGCCCTGTGGAAATCTAGTTACAGCATATTCACAAAGAAAATTTCTGCGGCTATGGAAAATCCCAAAACTGGCAAGTTGCAAAATTCTGCAAGTGCTAAAAATCTGCAACATTTTTCCACAGCTGCTGAAACTTCGCAAGTGCAGATCCACAGCTGAGGAAAAGGTTAAGCAGGCACAACAACAGGTGATCTATATTAACTGGAGCAGAAGACTTTGACAGGCTTGCCATAAATGCAGCAAAAACTACTCACAGAGAGACCAGCAGCCAGTCCCTCAACTGGAACCACTGCAGCACTACTGGTACCAGCAGAATAATGCACACAGTGGTTGTCTATAACTGACAGTGGAACTGATAGTTGTGTCTCTCCCTGGAGTGTTTATGTTGCCTGCTTCAGTAACACTCACTGCATGCTGTTACCAGCTCTGCCTCTACTTCCTGTGGGGCTCCTTTATGGGCTGCACTGGGTCTAGTGGTTGTGGTTTGTTGCATTTCAATGAAAATGTGTGCTACTTTTGTTTTAACAGCTGACACTGCTATACACCAACTGGTTTGCATTGCTTGGTGCCTGAACCTCCACTATAATTGTATCTCAATTGTTAGTACACTGCATTTTGCTCAGAGAGAGTTACACCTCATTCTTTGTGATGAAGCATGTGTGCAACTTTTTTTCTGCAACTGTGAAAAAACACTGTCTGAGAATAGCCTTTAAGGTGACATGCCATACTTTTCAATGGCTTTTTTTCCTCAGGAACTTCAGCAGCTGCACTTTTTTTCACAGTCCGCAGTGTATTTTTTCCAAAGCTGAAGAAGTTTTGTGCATACCATTCAGTGCAATTTCCCCTTTTTTTCTGCAACTGCAGAACTTTTGGGGTCTTGCAGATGGTTTTGCACCTTCAGAGTGTTTTGAGAATCCAGCCCCAGGTTTCTATTTACAACTGAAAAGGCAACAAGTCCTTGTGCTGCACCAAGTGAGGAGGGGTTCAAAGCCAAGGCAGCCAAGTCATGTTTAACAAATCCCAAAAGGGCTGCACTCAAAAAACCACATGAACAAGCAAAGTTGCTGCAAAATGTCAGTTTAATTCCAAAATTGGAAAGACACACAGGCACAGAATACCCCAGCCAGAAGCCCCTGTACTTCAACCATTAGGTCTTGCTCAGTGGCGGGATCTGGGTAACACACCATTGTATCATTTAAGTACACTCCATTTGATGGCCTCACCTCATGAACAACAGCATAAAAAATGGTCAGCTCCTGGTGAAAGGGTGATTTCATGCAGGGAATGTGAAATCACCTTTTGAGATGTTAAAAAAAACACATTTTGGCCAGGATTTGAAAAATGACAGCTCTCACATTCATGAGGTGCTGTAAAGGTATGGCTATGTTGTAAATGTGAGATAAAAATATCTAAAATTACAAAAGTTAAGAGCCTGCATTCACACAATTCAATGTAGGCTCATAATTTTAATGTTTTTTTCAATTATTTTTACACCAAATTTTCAACATAACCTTATTATTACCTCACCTCATGAAAAAGGGCAGAGGAAATTTCCAGCTCCTGCCCAAAAGGTGCTTTCATGCAGGAATTGCAAAATCACCTTTTGACGTGTAAAAAAAACATTTTGCCAGGATTTGAAACATGACAGCTGTCGCACTCATGAGGTGCTGTAAAGATATGGTTATGTTATGAATTTTGAGGAATAATATTGAAAATTACCAAAGTTATGAGCCTGTGTTTGCAAAATTTAATGTAGGCTCATAACATTATTGTTTTTTCAATATTTTTACACCAAATTTTCAACATAGCCTTCTTATGACCCCACCTCATGAACAAGGGCAGAGAACATTTTCCACCTCTGCTCAAAAGGTGATTTCATGCAGGGACCGCAAAATCACCTTTTGCGAACAATCTGCCTAACAACAATTCAGTTGATCATAAGGGGATCCCAAAAAAGGCATGTTGAAATTTTGGGTCACGAAATATGCAAAAATGTCCAAGTTATGCCACAAAGTTTAAAACCCCATTGAAATACATAAAAACACATACCTGTTTCTTCAGTTCGTGGTCCGACTTTGAAGAATGAAGACGTGTCTGCGGTCCAGAGAGGCTTACGGCATTGGACTCCCGATTTGTAAGTACTGTAAGTTCTTAGGGGATGTGGGTGGTGGGTGCTGAGTGGGAAGGCTGGGTGGGGGATCTAACAACTGCAAAATACATTGAATGACTTTTTTTTACAGGGTTTTATTTTTTAAAAAAGAAACCTGGTGATTGCAGATCGTGACACTAGGGAATTGGGCATCCCCTGTGTCACTCTTCTGTTTCTGTGTGTGTGTGTGTGTATGGATTGGTGGGCACTGAGAGGGAGGGTTGAGTGGGGGAATATGGGAAAAAAAGGAGAAATCCTGATCAGGACACTGGGGAATTGGGCACTCCCAGTGCCACTCTTATGTTTCTGGGGATTGGGACACTGGGGGATTGGGCACACCCAGTGTCAATCTTATGCTTCTGTGGGGGTGTGGTGTGGTGGATGCTGATAGGGAGGGTTGAGTGGGGGAGGTATACATAACTAAAAAAAATTGGCGAGCACAACACTGGGGGATTGGGCACCCCCAGTATCACTGTTATTTTTTCTCAGGGGATGTGGGGTGGTGGGTGCTGAGAAGAAGGATTGGGTGGGGGGATATGCATAATTTTAAAGAAAAAAAACAAACAGCAGTCACAGTGGAGTGTGCAGCACACTCCACCATGACCAAGATGGCTGCCACACTACAATATGCATGCGCTAGTGCATGTGCAGAAGAATGCAGGACATGGTTTAGTGTTCCATGTTCCACTGTGACTGACGTTTTTTCTAAAATTAGGAATATGCCCCTGACCAAACCCTCTCTGTCAGCTGCAACCACCCCACACCCACCTAGAAACATAACAGTGACATTAGGGGTGCCCAATCCCCCAATGTCCCGATCAGGATGGGCCAATTCTTTTCCAAGTTAAAAATAGTGCAGTATGACCGGAATGCTCCACAGACACAGAGGCAACTGTGGTGACACTTCAAGATGTTGTTCAGTCACAAAGAATGCATGGAATGCAGAGTACTTTTTTGAAAGCAATAGGTCTGCAGGTTCCGCCCACTGCAGCCCTAAAAAGGAAATAGATAGCAACTACAGACAATTAGTTTAACACTTGTCCTGTGCAAAATCATGGAGACAATAATCAAGGAGTATATAGAAACATAGAAAAAAGACAGCAAAAGGAGACCAAGGATCCATCTAGTCTGCTCATGTTTTTCTTGGACCTTCTCATATCCCAGGAATTAACCCCCCTTCTGCCTAATGCTTCCTTCTGTATCTGTTGCTTTTGAGAATGCTTTAGCCTTGTTCCACCCCCAGCATGAATGATGTCACAGACTTTTCTTCCACTACCTCAGATGGTAGTTTATTCCATGTCTCCACAACTCTTTCTGTAAAATAATATTTTCTAAGCTCCCTCTTGAAGCTCCCTCCTCAACTTCCACTCGTGGTCTCTAGTGTTAGAGTCAGAGACTCTGCTGAACAGGTCTGAGGATGGCACCTTATTTATTCCTGTCAGAAACTTGTATGTTTCAATCATATCTCCCTTCTCCTTCCTTGTCTCAAGTGAGAACATATTTAATGCTTCCAGACGCTCCTCATACAAGTGACCTTGAAGGCCCTGGATCATTTTGGTGACTCTTCTCTGAACAGTCTTCAACCTGTTTATATCCTTTGTCAGATGTGGACTCCCAAGCTGGACACAGTACTCTTTGATGGGGCCCTACCAGGGACTTGTAGAGTGGCAGTGATACCTATTTCCTCCTGCTGTCAAATCCCCTCCCTATGCACCCCAGTATTTTGTTGGCCTTGCTATAAGCTTTGTTGCATTGGCTGGTCTGTTTAAGGTGCTACCTATGACGACACCTAGGTCCCGTTCTTCCAGCATGGCACTGAGCTGGACTCCTTTGAGGTGGTACTCTGCATGTGGGTTCCCTTTACTCAAATGCATCACCTTAAATGTTTTGTGTTGAACTTCAGCTGCCAGACATTGTACCAGCTTTTCAGCCTCTGTAGCTCTTTAATCAAAATAATAAATTCACAATGGTTGACAGACAAATCACAGTAGTGGTTCACTAAATATAGGTTATGTGTGACCACATTATAGCACTTTATGAACCTATCAGTGTGTCATTGGATCATAACTTACCAAGAAATATTGTGTAGCTAGATATCAGTAAAGCTTTTGACAAGGTACCACATGCTAAGTTTATTGGTAAAATTACAACTATGGGACTCAACATCAAAATGGTAAAATTAGTGCAGAGCTGGTTAAACAACAGATATCAGAGGGTAAGAATAGGAGAACACCTCTCTGTTCAAATTAAGATAGAGAGTGGTGCTTCACTGGGATCTGTACTGGGACTAGTCTTGTCTACATTATTCATAGGGGATGTGCATATTGGGCTCTATTCACTATTTATGCATGAAACATGTGTAGATACCCAGCACTGCTCCACACCAGCATTTGAGAGTGTGCATGCCGGCATTCATGATTGCTAACTGCCAGACCACTGATCCATCCCCCTGGCATGCAGCAGCATAGGTGAGGGGCATGGCTACATAGGTGGATATCCATTGGGGTGCCCGTCCCAAGTCCTAAAGTGGATCCCTTGTGCACACAGGTGGAGGATTCTGGGAAGGCAGGTATCCCCCAAGAACAAACAATGGGCATTTGCCTGTACAAACACCCCCAGACCTCCAGAGCAGCCAAATGTGTTGGTGCTGCTGTGTGCAGAGGGATCCCAGCACCACTGCATCCCGCTGTTGACCTGTGGGGGACATGTAACCACTTATACCTGGGTCCTCCTGCCATAGTTATCCAACCCCGGTCTGGTGCACAAGTGCATTTGTGCATGCATGCATCTCGGGCATCTCCATGGCATGTCTCCATCCCACCCCTGTCATGCAGCCAGCATGGAGATACCTCATGCAAGGTGCTAGCACACCAAATGTGAATGCCGCCGGGGATGCACAGGGCACCACCATATGGCACTCAGGTGTAGGAATGCCTATGCACTGCCATTATGCGGCATGTAGGCATTTGTGAATAGAGCCCATTGTCATCAACAGTAACATGATACTAAGATGGGGGGGGCCTTCCTTGACCATGGCAGAGTCCTACAAAATACAGGAAGGTAATGATCAGGATCCACACTTGGGCCAGTAAATGGGGACTGTTCTTTTTTTTTCATTTGTTTTGTTTCATTTTGCAGTTTAACTTTTTTTGAAATTGTTTTCACCCTACAGAGGAAAAATTTAAATACAGAACCAGACAGATCATGTGTGATTTGACCAAGTTGCATACTTATACACATTGGATACAACACCATTAAATGAAAAGGAGATAGGTCAATGTTAGAGAGAGATCAAACAGTCATTGATATACTGTATACTTATCAGTTCATGTTCAAACAGGTAGTAGAAAGTGAACAGAATCTACCTGGGAGTACTGATATTATGAGTTGCAACATCCTCCAAACAGAAATGCAACCAAGGTTAAAAATGCAAGTAGAAAAAAGGAAAGAGACTAAACCTAGACCAATTAATCATACAACAGCAAACAACATTACACATGCATTTTACTGGGTACAAAGGCTTCTCTCAAGGGGGAGTATGAAGGGAGATCAGAACATTTCACCAGAGAAACAAGAAGGCAAAAGTGGGTATCTCAATGGGTTGTGTTGTCAAATGGCTATATGATTGTTTCTGAGATATAGGATAAAAATGTATTCCAGATATTGTCATAAACCTGGCCTTTGGCAGTAGCAAAGTGACTAAGCTTGTCAATGTTCACCAGTGTGCCCATCGCATGCTACCACTGCTGCAAAGAGGGAAGATCTTGGGATCTCCATCTCTGCAACAAGAGGAGCTTAGCCTCTATTGAGACAGGAGAGAGCCATTTGATTGGCAGATAAGTGTGGGTATTTGGGGGAGCTCCGAGAATGAAAAACCCAGGAGAGTAGGGTATTTGGGTGCCTAATATTGTTTGACAGGTGGCATGAATGCCTCCCCATAAGTCTAGTATGACAGGACACAACCACAGACTGTGTAATAGGGAGGCACCTGGAGCATGGCATCTCCAACAGAGGTCACTGGATAGAGTCCCAAGCTTGAGCAGGAGCTGTGGGGAGTGATACCAGTAGCAGAGTATCTTGTTTTGTATGAGACAGGTATGTGAGTCTTGTACAGCAGTATGCTTCAGAGTCAAATACATATCCCAGTCTTCCTGACAAATTGGGACCTCCAGGTCCATATCCCAGTATTGCTTGGCCTTTATCATAGGGTTGGGTTGTGCTTCCATAACAGCTCTATAGAAAAACCCGGTGTAGTCCCGGCATAGTTCCATTACTGGACTACACCAACATTATTTATAACCACAGCTCAGCATCTAACCTTCACAAATTAGATATCCTCTACCATCGGGCCATCTGCTTCATTACTTCAGCACCATACAGAATGCATCACTGTGCACTGTATGCAGCTGTGGGATGGTCATCCCTTGCCGCAAGGAGAATGCTACACACTGGCAGCTGGGCTCTTAAAGCCCTTCTGAACAAACTTCCATCCTATATTACATTCTTCTTTCACCAAACGCATAGCCACTACTCCCTTAGGAAGAGTACTTACATCCTTCTTGATACCCCCAGGGTCCGCAATCAATATGACATATCTGCGGTCAGCTATATTATCCCATCAACCTGGAATAAAATCCAGGCCTCACATAGATTACTGGATCTAGTATCCCCTAATCACTTCCAGTCTTTGTTGAAAAAGATGTTCCTGGACACTGGTCAGTGTCACCTGATCTAAAATATCAGTCCTATCTTTTCAATATTTAGTCTATCTTCATCTTTCCCACCTCCCCTTCCTACCTCTAGATCTTAAATCCTTCCCTTGCCTTGTATACTGGGATCCTATTATGCAAATTATCACAATTTCTCTGCATAGAAAATCATGCAATTTGCCTCCTCTCTTGCACCAACCAGCCTTCTCAGCCAAATATAGCACTGTATTTTGGGCCACTCACCCTTTTCCTTGAATGGCCAGCCTTGATCCAAGCATAGTACTTATCTTTTCCTTCCTATCACCTTGCCTTCCTTCAGCACTCTTGGAAATTATCCCCTTCCTACCCTATCCCTGCATTTCAATATCTAACATCCTCCTGTAATATATGAAACCTTAATCTTTTATCTTTCTGAATTGTATGAAGACTTCTGAATGTTTTTACTGAATGTTATTGTAGCGATTGCCATCCTTATGTATTGTACCCTCTTTTGTGTAATTCATAGTTCTTGTATTGTATCAACTGCCATTTTTTGTATTGTCTTTTTTTATAATTCATGATTCTTTTGTGTCATACACCAGGACCTCCTTGTAAATGAGCTTGCTCAATGATGTTTTTCTGTCAATAAGCTTGAGCTTGAACTTGCCCAAGGTCTTTCTGAGCCATAATTGTGATGGTGAGGTAGGAAGAAACGCCAAAGGTAGGGTGGTGGATCTGAGGAACTGGAAAAAGGTGCTATGGATATGCAGGTATTTCCAGTGGTTTGTTTTAGTATGCCCTTAACTGTACATATATATTCACAGGACTGAAGATGCCTGAAACTAGAAATCAGAATATCTTTTCGACACCTAATACTGGATTCCTGCCATGATGCCAGGTACAGGGCTTATTATCAATTGTGATGAGAGGGCTTCCCCAAAGAGGAAGAAAGCCCAAGGGATAAAGATCAAAATGAAAAAGCTTGCATAGTGAATTCCAGGCATTTACAGAGGAGGTTATAATAAACCCATGAAAACCAGCACTGACAACATTCCAAAGTCAAGGCAAGATTTATTTTTTTGTCAAGTCCTTGTAAGTACAAGTTAAGCACATGATGCCAGTTGCAGCAACAGTGACCCTCACCAACTAATTGTTGCTGCAGCAATAGAAGGTCAAGGCACCATAGTGTAGGTTTCCCTTGGGGGGACCAATTTTACCATCGTCAATAAAGGGGCATAGTCAGAGAGAACAGTGGTACCTATCTTTGTAATTGTTAGCGTGTGAATAAGGGAGGTGGACAGAAGCCAGTAATCTATACTACTGTATGATTTGTGAGCAGAGGAGACAAAGGAGTAGTCCCGTGATGTGAGGAGTAGGAGTTACCACACATTCACCAAGTAGTACTCTGTTATGAGCGAGTGCAGTGCCTATTGGGATGCATAGGGAGAGGCATCACCAGTAGAAAACAGGAAGTTATTATCCCTCTGTACAGACAGCTGGTCAGACCCCATCTGGAGTACTGTGTGCAGTTCTGGAGACCCAGTCTTCGCAAAGACATAGACAGGATGGAAGCTGTCCAGAGGAGGGCAACTAAAATGGTGCAGGGTCTGCACCGGGAGACATATGAAGAGAGACTAAAGAAGCTTAATATGTATAGCCTCGAGGAAAGGAGGAGAGGGGGACATGATAGAAACTTTCAAGTACCTCAAGGGAATCAACAAAGTCCAAGAGGGTAGCATCTTTCAAAAAAGAGTGTGCAAGAACAAGGGGCACAATTTGAAGATAGAGGGGGCGGCTCAGAGGTAATTTAAGGAAGTATTTTTCACAGAGAGGTTGTGGATGCATGGAGCGGCCTTCTGGAGGAGGTCGTGGAGTCAAAACGTGGAATTCAAGCATGCATGGGACAGTCATAAGGCAATTCTAGGGGATGGGGTAGGAAAAAGTAGGCTGCTGGTTAACTAGGATCTGCAGCTTATCCAGTATGCAGGGAAATGGGCAGACTGGGTGGGCCAAGTGGTCCTTATCTGCCATCAAATTCTATGTTTCTATGTTTCTGACAGTCAGCAGTTTGCTGTTGTATTGAGGGATAGCTTCTGCCCAGTGCCACATCTAAGGGGATGTTAAAAACTGCTCCAATAGAAGTGAAAGGTTATCAGGCTTAAAATTGCCAAGACTGTGCACCAAAGTGGTGTAAAATGTAGAATAGCATTCACTGGGTATGAAAATTCCTCCTGTAATGAATTTATATTCAGGAGTTTGAATCAATGCCACCACCCAGCAACCCTCAGAGTCTGACTTGTGTCACAGTATTTTCCAGAAAGATGCTTGTGGATAAGAAGAGATACACCCCATTTTTGTCTAGTAAAAGTGGCATGAAGCTCCATTCTAACCCAGTCTCTCTTCAGTTTAATCGCTTCTTCCCATGTCAGATGTATTTCTTGCAAAATGGCTACCAAAGCATCTAGATTTACTGCTTGCTTTTAATAGGATGATGTAATCCCTTCATGTTTCAGGTGATAAATGTTCACACTAGGTGGGCCATAATGTAGCTGATAAAAGGAAAGGGTAAGTGAAAGTGGACAATGGCTGGGTTTTATAAATGCAGAATCCCCCCCTTAAGTACCCCTCAACGTCTCTGAACAGTCCTAACATGATGTAATGCAAAGCACATAATGATAATTGGTCAATTGAATAAGTAACATTGCTAACCAGTACACAAACCCATAGCAAATAATCTATGTACAAATAAGAACAAAACCCCAATGTTCTATCATAAACAGCAAATGTAAAATACCATCCCAACCCCCAACAATGTTGGTTACCATCTCTTATACCACAGATATTACAGAGGACATAAGTGTTCTCCAAGTAGAGGAAGACAGGAACCAGAGGTTAGGTAGGTCAGACAAAGAGTCCCAGCATACCCCAACTAAATAAAAAAGGATTACCCCCTAAATGGCCCCCACAGGAGCAGTACTTGGTAGCCATCGGGTTGAGTGTAGTAGGAGGCTTAGCCCACAGAAGACATCAGATTGAGTCACAGCACAGTACATGATCTGAGTCCTTGTAGTCAACTGGGGACAGGCATCCGGATTGACCAAGAGGAATGGAGGTTATCCAGATAAAGTGAGCAAAGCATTAGGTGAGTCAAAAGTGTGCAGAGCAGTTAGAGAGTATAACTGACATACAAAAGAAGAGCAAAAAGCCACTTACCAATCATCAATCCCCTAGTCTGAAGGTGGACACTGTCTCAATGTCTGTGCCTTTGGAGGAGATGTGGAGGGATACTGAGTTGGACTGATGACCTGCCCTGGGGAGATGTTGGCTCATCATCACAAAGAATTGGATCAGAAGCAGTCACAGTATGTGAGGGAAAAGAAGGCAGAAGTTAAATATTAGGGGTACCTGAAGGACTAGATATAGGTACATCAATGTAGAGCTTAAAAGAAAGTTGAGGTAAGTAGTATGTCCTGCACCTGAGAGGGAATGGGCAAACAGACTTAGTGCAAGTGCTGCAGAGCCCTCTTATGTGAAACTGCACCTGTTTGTTCTCCCATCAGAACAGCTCAAAGTGGTGGTGCTTCTCGTTGGGTTTGGCAGGATTCTAAAGCTGATGGCAAAACATGACACAGAAGCCAGGTGTCACAGAGTAAAGGTTTATTTCCCAAATACATATAGAAAGGACAGCCTTACCTGCTGGGAGTTTGGAACCTCCAAACACTGCAATGTCATCATAGAAAAACTCAGAGGACAACTGTCTTACACACAGTCTTATATTAGAGATAAGAAGAAGGTGGATAGTAAATACAGCAATTCTATTGGTGGACAGTAGTGGGCAGTTGCACTTAGAACAATTAGATCATCTCTTTCTCTTGCACATACTTAATGACAATATAGTTGACTAAAGCTACTTTGGAAACAATACTGTGATTTATAATGAATGTTGACTTGCAGTAGGACAAAAGCTGTAGGTGGCTCACTAACACCACTACATAATCATGCTGGCTAACAATAGCTGGGCACATGATGTATTATTGAAAAGAATAAAGATTAGCTTAGGGAAAACAACAGTGTCATGGGCCCACATGAGCAGTGCTGCTTCTGTTCTTCTCTGATAAGGGTACAATTAATCACTGTAAGTACTGGTGAAGGCCAGTTCTGTGTTACAATACAGAAATGCTTAGCACAATAATAAACAGCTGTGTGACAGAAAAGAACTAAAACTATGTCATCAGGATAAGGCCTACACAGCAATATTAACAGTATTAGAGCCAGAGGTGGGCTAGCACATAGCCCTGTTAGAATACTATAATCATTTGCACATGTGTATTACAAAAGTACATAGTACTATCTTGCTAAGCATTAATACATGTGTATTATATGAGGCACTAAGTGTGTATGTGTGATAACATACATGAGGGTCTGTAGGGCATGCAGGTTTACATATTCCCCCACTTGTTGCCCACTAAACTGGCAACACAAGATGGTGAGTTAGGATAGAATGAGCAGCATAGCTGTCTGCGATGGGGTCTGAGGGTTTTGTGTAGGCAGAAAAGGATACAACTTTGAATCAAGATATCCTGCCAAATGACAAGGCCTTAAACACAATTTTTAGCATTGAATGATCTAAAATAAGCTGTCAATCACCATCAATTATTAAATCATTCAAATCTGTATCAGCATTCTGAATAGTATTGCTGATATGCATAAGAGAAGTAGCTGTGCTATCTAACAGGAGTTAAGATTCAGTGTGAATGTATCAATATGCACAGTAAAACTGGTAATTATTGGTCTATTGAATTCAGATAGCCAGGTCACTGTCAGAGTAGTCCTGTTCAGGAATGGGTACAGGGGTGTTATAAAATGGGAAAAAAAAACGAAGCCACTGATTGGCTGTTTGACCCTCCTAGCTGTGTCCTTAATCCCTGGTATTCTACCAACCGGCACTAACCTCTGCCACACTGCCCAGTGACAACAGCAAATCACTGAGCTGTACCAACCAGAAAAAAAAAAACACAACCTATGGCACATCAAGCTGAGAAAATCATGTCTAGCGCTGACAGAAAGGCAACCGACAATCTTTCATGACACGAGCATTCTCTTCAAACGAAGCTACCATATCGCACACCACGTAAAAAGCGCTGTAATTTCGGACCCTAAAATGGATATTAGTTTCGCTGTCATTTCAAGACATACTCACCGATCTATCTCCTCAGCGAGATGATCGACCGTCTTCAAACTGCCTCAGCTGTACCAGTTTCCCGCAGTGACAGTGTTATCGAACCATAAGGCACAGCACCTCATCAACAGGTCAATACAATGGCAGACGTCGAGAATGAAGCAGCGATACCTAAAAAAAGAAAAACAAAACGTAAAAACACTGGCAAATTCGCAACCCTAACTTCAGAAGAGCTGGATCACATAGAACAAATGAAAGATGAAATCAACACTCAAAAAACAACATCATGGGCAGTAGCAGTCTTTCAGGGTTGGTGCACAGCAAAGCAAATAGCCATAGATTTTAAAGAAATAGACATACACCACCTAGCAGACATCCTCCGCAAATTCTATGCAGAGATCAGACAAACAGATGGCACAGAATACAGTATAGCTAGCATAATTTCCCTCAGAGCAGGCCTAAATCGCCATTTAAATTCACCACCACTGTCCAGAAATATAAATCTCCACAACCACCCTGATATGCAACCAGCTAACAACATGTTTTCAGCAGTCTTAAAAAAGTACAGGAGAGAAGGTAAAGATCGAGCAGCCCACCACCCTGCAATAAATGAAAACGACTTACAAATTTTACGATTATCACCAGTCCTCTCACCAAACACTGCCCGAGGACTACTGTACAAAGTTTGGCTTGATATACAGCTGTGCATGGCGCGCAGGGGCAGAGAAGGTCTCAGACAGTTGAAACCGGAACATTTTGAAATAAAAAAAGATGACCAAGGCTATGAATATGTAACACTCAGCTTCAACGAATATACTAAAAACCATAAGAAAAATGACTCCACAAAGCAACAGCACAGAGGCTACATATATGAAATTCCACACAGCCCTTTATGTCCAGTTGCTTCCTTTAAAAATACATAGCCAAGCTTCACCTAACCCTCCTGCCTTCTACTTACACCCTCGTAAAATAGCCAACAATCTACTGGCAACCTCAACTATCTGTTTTACCCGTGAGCCATTAGGGTTAAACTACCTAGCAAGCCTGATGCGAAAATCAGTGAAGAAGCAAAGCTCTCAACACGCTACACAAACCACTCAGTGGAAGCTACAGCTGTACAGTTACTCTCTACAGCAGGCCCTAGACTCCCTGAAATAATGGCGCAGTAACGGCCATCGTGCAGAAAGCAGCTTAACGCTCATACTGGGCTGCTACTCAAAAGACCGACAGTTGTGGAGCAATATTTTAGCCAACAAAACAAGAAATCAATGTTTGCAGTCACACAACCTGTCCAAAGAACCGCAATGTGAAATCACGCCCGATGATGAAACTCCATGCTGCAAGCAAATCTCTCCTGGAAACACAGCAAGCAACACAGAAACCCTCTGCACCTATTTTCCTCCGACTACAGAAACCCTCTGCACCTATTTTCCTCCGAGTAAAGCAAATCAGCAACAGCTTCACATGAATACCTTAAATCTGCAAGCAGAACAGCCAGAAACTCCTGATGCACAGACGCCATGCTTCAAAAACTGCCGAAAAGAAACCGAAATCCCCTGACGCCCCTCAACCACGAAGACACAGAAGCACCAGACTATCGTAGAAACCCAAGTCATCCAACAATTTAAAGAAACAAGCAGCACTTCTCCTTACATTATACAAAATTGTTATATGGAACATGTTGAATTTATTAACTACACAAAATAAAAAAGTACTGACGTATACATAGTGAACTACATCCTGCATTACAATAAACAGTAGTTAAAACGTTGTAATTTTTAATCTTTGAAACATTTAAAGTTTGTCTTCAAATGTTTACAATTTCTTCTGTTTAAATGTAAAAACAATGCTTTACATAAACCTTACCAGTTCATTTTTGAAAACAAAATGTATTTAACAAACATTACAACAATATAAAGTGGGACTATTTTATGTCTACATGATTTAAAAACAACAACTCTGTCTCTGTTTAAAAGTTACAAATAAAAAAACCTGTTCAATTAAGTAAAGTGTCCTACCATTTAATAAAACCCATTTTATAACGCAACACACTCAGTGTGGTTTATCGCCTGATAAAGAGCACGCCCAGTGGCATAAGGCACTCGGCGCAAGCGCCTCGTGCGCCAGGTACACCGAGCGTGCTCTTGTCAGCGATTCTCAAACCACATCGTCGATATTAATCATTGCATAAGGGATTGACCAAGAATGATTTATTTATGAGGCACAAAGCAGAAATTAGGAATGTCAACACCGCAAGGGAGTTGTCCATAAAAAATGTCTGTGATGCATTTCACAGCATAATATTATCCATCCATATTGTATGTTATTTTGACTTGTGGCAGACAAAGCTTGGTGAGTTGCACTGGACACATGACAGAGGTGAAGACCTGGAGGTATTCATGTTGCTGGCTGCTGGTGGGATGGAGGGCTGGATCTGTTCAGTTTCATTAGTTGTTCATAGGCCTTGGTAGCAGGTGCTGTAACATTTTGCTCATCAAGTCTGTCAGTGGAGTAGCCAGGCACACCGGCATAGCTACGGGGAAAACATTACACTTTCACAGGTGTCGATAGTCTTTTATGGAACAACGGTCTATATGATGTGCCAGCCAGGCTTGTAGATGAGGATGAAACACCAGAAGTGGAGGATGGTCTATGTGTTGCTTGTAGATGTCTTCTTCTATGTATCCAACAAAAACAAACGTGTCTCCACAGCATAGTCCGTCTGTTTTTTTTTTTACCATAGAATAATTTTATTGGTTTTAAGATCAGCATCACAGCTCACAGTCAACATATTCAATACGCAGCAAGCAGCATCTATAGATGCCCATATTAGCATAATGGTGTGTATACATAAAATGTTATTAAGGAAGGCAGAATAATTACACATAACCCAATCTGAATCTAAAATATAACAACCCACTTATCAGTAGAGAGTAGTCAAGCAGGTATGAAAGAAGTGAAAGCCAAAGGGTAAAGAGGCAAGAATTAGGATGGGAAGGACTGGTGGCAAGTGAATATCCATAAGAGCTTAAGTAGGAGGGTTGCAGTAAGGGATAGGGGTTTTACAGAGGGGTGAATGATAGTAAGCTTCCCATCTGGCAAGATACTGGCCCATACAGCCTTGGTGTACACAGGACAAATGCTCTAGTAAGGATAATTTAGTAAGGGCTGTTTGCCAACTGGTACAAGTCAGTAATGTTAACTGGTGCCAATACATAAGCAGGAGTCTTTTGGCCTCAAGAAGAGCCAGTGCCACCCATTGCTGCTGGGGTCAAGTTAAAGCAGTTGGTGAAGTGGTATCCTCTAAGGGTAGCCTTGGATTGAATAAAGATATCTGGGAACCAAGTACCTTGGAACAGTCCTGGGCTACAATTGTCCAGAAGGATGAAATTTGAGGGCACGTCCATAGAATGTGCAACAGATGTGCTACAGGCTGATGACAGCACCAACAATCAGAGTGCCCTAAAAGGCCATGAGCTTGTAGAGCAGCTGGAGTACAGTACCAGAATAGCAGAATTTTAAGCTGAAGGAATCGGCTTTTGGTATCTTTATAGGTGTGGTGACTTTCCCAAAGATAACGAGTCCAGGACTCTTCAAAGATGTGGACGTTGAGAACAGTCATCCATTTCAACTGGCTAGGAGTTGAGGGGTCTGACTGAGCATCCCACCATGTCCTGTAGAAGTGACCAATAAGGCCATCAGAGGAGGGGGAATTGTGAAGTTGAGCCAACCAGGTCCATTTTGGGTCAGGGCTGGTATGGGGCATGATGGCTTGCAGTGCACTGTTATCTGAAGAAACTTCCAAAAGTCACTGCTCAGGAGATGAAACTTGTTTCATATTTATTCAAAGGATAGCAGGACATCAGAACCTGGTATGCACAGGTCCTGCATGTGGTGGATACCCTTTGTCTCCCAAGTGGGCCAGAACAGAGGGGTCCCACCAATTACCAGTGCCTTATTGTGCCATAGGGGGGTGTAGAGCCATGGAGGGGGCTGAGCAGCTCAGGGTCTGAGACAGGGACATAAGAGAGTTCCATGCCTGTTTGGTCTCAGACAGAAGGGGGCAATGGTGTGAGAACATCGACGCTCTGGATGCAAGAGCGCAGACAGGCTGGTGCCCAATGCTAAGTCAGCTTTCAGCTGTACCCAGTGTGTAGAAGATAAGGGGTTGGGAACAAACCACTTGGTGGCTGAGGCAACCGTGCAGGCCAGGTGATAGCCTGAAACCAGGGGGATCCTAAACCCCCTCTTGACCAGTGCGCTCTCAGTTTGCGTTTGCTCCATCTGGGAGATTTCCCTTCCCAGAGGAAGCGAGACACCTGAATTTCTAAGGAGGCATATTGTTTGGGAGAGAGACATATCGGTAAATTCTTGAAAAGGGACATGAGTCGTGGCAGTAGGAGCATGCGGACTGCAGCAATATTTCTGGGTAGAGACAGCTGGAGTTTACAACAACTCTCTATCTCCACAGAAAGCTGAGTCAAAAGTGGGGAAAAATTAGCTAGGTCTGAGTCTGACCATTTGGTGGGAATAGTTATACCCAGGTAGGAGAAGCCCTGCACTGCCCATGACAGCTCTGTTCCCTGCAGACAGTTCCTGGAGCAGGCTGTGTTCAGAGGGGCCAGGGTTGTTTTCTTCTAGTTAGCCCATAAGCCAGAAAAAGTCAAAAAAGTCTGTAGGAGAGATAGGACATGTGGCAATGTCTGTTGAGACTGGGAGAGGGTCGGCAGAAGGTCGTCGGCATATGCTTCCGCTAAGTAAGATGTGCCAGTGACATTGATGCCAGAGATCTCCTTCGAGGCAATGAAAGCTCATATGAGAGGGTCTAGGGCCACTAAAAAAAGGAGAGGGGATGGGGGCAGTCATGTCGAGTTCTCTATGTAGAGAAAAGGGTGCTGATAAAGTAGTATTAGTTATGATTCTGGCCATTGGGGAGCAATAAAAAGTGTGGAGACCCACTGGCAGAAGGTAGGGCCAAAACCGTATAGTCCCAGGACCTGGTGTAGATAGTCCCATTCAATGGAATCAAAGGCTTTAGTAAAATATATGGCCAAAGTGGCCATAGGAAGGGCAGAGTCAGAGGATATTCATTTTAAATTGAGAAACAGTCTAGTATTGTCCAACCCAGGTTTACCCTTCATAAAGCAAACCTGGGCTGGTTGTATAATAGATGGTAGCACCTCAAGTATCCTAGTGGCCAGAATCTTAGCCAAGACTTTTGTGTCCATGGGGAGCAAGGAGATGGGGTGAAAATTTGCACAAACCAGCAGATTGTTAGACTTTTTCGGAAGGAGAGTGATAAGGGCTTCCCGTATAGTTGGAAGGAAGGAGCCAACTGTGTGGGCTTCTTGGAGAGCCAATAGCAGTGGCTGGGTTATCTCACCTGCCAGTGCCTGGTATAACTTGATGGTCATCCTGTTTGGGCCGGGGGCCTTCCCTTTAGCCATTTGGGTCAGAACATGCCAGAGCTCAATGGGAGTGATCAGGAAATCTAAGTTGGTCACCTGTGTGGGGGTGAGACATGGACTTTCAAACCGGAGAAATAACTTATCAAGATCTTGCTCTAATTGTGACAAGGAAAGGAAAGACTGTGACAGATACAGAGCTTGATAGAAGGCCTTCATGGTGTCATTTGTTTCCTGTGGGCCATGTACAACCTTACCCGAAGAGTTGAGAAGGGCATGAATTTGGAAGGAGGCTTGCTGCTGCTGCTTCTGACATCTGAAGGCTACCAAGTGGCCGCTTTTTTCTCCTCCATCCCAATAGGCATGCTTAGAGCGCAAAAGCAGCCACTCAGCCTTCTGGTGCAGGATGGCATTGATTTGTTATTTTAGGCCCACGATGCATTGTATGATGGAGTTGTCTCCCCTAGAAGAGTTACAGGATTTAAAGCGTCTCTCTAGCGTTGTAAGGTCAGCTTGCAACTTGGCCAGGGTAGTTTTGCTTGCTTTATTTTTAGAGGCCAAGAAGGCAAAGATACAGCCTCTAAGGACTGCCTTAAAGGCTTCCCAGACCATACCTGGGGAAACACCACACTGTGAGTTAATGGCAAAGTAGTCCTTTGCAGTTTGGGAAATCGCTTGATGAAATTCTGGGTCTCTTAGAAGTAGCGGGTTGCATCTCCATCGAGTGCCAATTGAGGGGTGCCCTCCCAGCATATATGAAGCTACAACCGGGGCCTGGCCAGAAATAATAATGTTCCCAGTTTTAGCATTGGAGATATTCTGGGCCACTGCACCGGATCCATATAGTTACCCCTCTAGTCTTAGAAGAAGTTAAACTAGCACAGACATTACCCATCCAGGACTTCCTTAGCCAGGGAACCACCTTATTCAAAAGGTGAGTTTCCTGTAGCAAGGCAATATCCATATGGAGGGATCAGCGATGCTGGAGTACTTTAGTTCCCTTGATAGGGTGGTTGAGACCCTTTACATTCCATGACACGAATACTGTTGATGGGAGGGTAGAACCTGCCATTGCCATGTATACACAATTGGGGAAATATTGAAAAAGAAAGATGGCACTTACTCAGACTCAAAGGAAGGGTAGGATTGGCAAACTAGGGTATACTCGCCACCCAAGCAGAGCCCTGGATATCCAAAGTACCAACCTGTGATGCCAGATGGAAGAGGACAGAGACTCAAAAAAGTAGAGGAGGTATACACACCATAGAAAACAGGCTGCAATAAAGAGAAAAACAGGTGCTGTGTGCAAACAAAGCCAAATATACCTATATGCAACTTATACAATGAGCAGTTAACAACGAAAGCTGCCCCAACCAGAAAGAACAATTATCACAAAGTAACACAAGCAGGGAGTAATATAGCAATGCACAAATGCACTATAGGTTTGGAGCTGAGGGCAAAAGAGGGTAGCCGTAGACTCTTAGCCTCAGCTACACTGGCTCTCGAAGCCTAATAAAGGGGATGTGCCTGTAACCAACTGGATTTGAGACCTCCAGGCTGAGAACATGTACAAGGTCAGGCATTTGACCCATGGGAGGAAAGGGGGAGGATGGAGGGGTAATGAGGAGAGGGAGGGGACTGGGGGGAGGGAAAAGGCAGGGGAAGGGAACCTCCTTACCAGAATGTTAGCGGCCCACCATTTGAGTTGGAGCAAAACAAAATAGGGGGTTGGACTGCAGCTACAGCCATGCTCTACACCCATTGTCATGTAAGACCCCAAGTGCACCCCATATTACCTAGATAGGTGCCAACAGTGAGGGGGCCTAGGAGCAGTACAGAAGCACCCCATAACAGCTATCCTCAGGAGGCCAGATTCCAGTGTAGTCAAGCGTGCTGGGGAAGATATATCATGCGGTCTAGGATGCCTGCTTCAAAAGGTGCAGCCACTGATGAAAATAGTAGGGTATAGGCACTTAGGGGATGTAAATATCCCAGAACAACAATACATGACTGGTTCAGTAAGTAGGGGACAAAACAGACAGAAAGAGCACTCAGTTTAACTGGGGAGGCCTTCAGCACACCCAGTGTTTATTGGGGGAGAAGCTGTAGTCCCAGGGATCTCAGTAGCCATGGCTGCCACAAAGGAAATCAGTCCATGTCTTATGGGGGTCAAAGCATCCTTCACCTCCGCCTCCACCACCTCCGCCTCCACCACCTCCACCAGAGAGGCCTCAGGGAGATCTGCCCAATCAGAAGCTGTGGTGGTAACCATGTCAAGGGATTCAGAAGGGATAGCCTGTGCACTAAGAGGAGGGGAATCTCTACCATCCCAAGAGTCTATTGCAGGGGGGCCACCATGCGGGGGTCCTGTATTAGCTAAGTCCCACTTCTGATTCTCTGGTGCTGATGAGGAGTAGAAACTTCTGAACTTGGAGGCATAGCACGGGTAGAATTAAATGAGAGTTATGGGGCAAAGGTAGTGTGTGAGAGACTGTGCTCAGGAGGGCCAAGTGCTGCAGGGGAACCTGTAACAGGGAGCTCCTGCTATTCTTGAGGATCAAACTTTTCTTAAATCTGTTCAACAGTTCTATTTCTTAGTCTGTTCTGTACTTTACAACTTCTGGTCCATAAGGTTGGCCACCTATGGACACCCCCCTCCCTTTTCTTGACTATGTTATAGTGTCCTCTTTGATTTTCCTTTTCCCTCTTAGGTCCTCATAGAAGGGAGGGTATTGTGGTGACCTCCAGATGTATGTAAACCAGGTTGTGATAATCGTTGTTGGATTTAGTATGTAATAGCACTATGTCATAATATACCTTATGTTTATGAAACCTGTAATGTTGAAAATACCATGACACTAGGTGTTTTTGATAATGGTAAAAAGTACTAGGTGACTGTTTTAGAAACTAAGCTAGCTGTGTTATTTAAAACGCATGTATATTGTTGTAAACTTAAGTAAGAAATGCCATGATGATCTGCATATATCCCATGATGCATTGCATTATGGACGTATGCATGATGTTGTATTTCTTTGAAACTTGATTTATTGCCAATGCCCTTTGGAGTAGACCTTCTTTCAGTGATTCTGTATTGAGATTCTTTGACTATAGCTTGTTTTGTTTTTTTTTTTCTTTTTGGGCCCTACTTCTCAAGCAAATGGGGCCTGCATAGGGGTGGTGGCTACATCTCAACTAGTGAATTGGATCAGAGATCAGTATCAGTAGGTGCTGGCTAAGTGCAAAGAAAGGTCATTCATAGTCTGTTGCTGCAAACTGATGTACTGAAGAAGGAATACGGCATTGCAAAAGCTTATTCCTTGTATTTTGAATAAACATCACACAGAGATTGTGTGTTGAACCTGAAGTCGGCATCTGGTCCATCTGTTATCACACAACCCCTCAACAGACTTGATGTGAGAAGTGGGATAACTTACTGGAAGCATCTGGACTGGCTGAAGAGAGATGTTTTCTGGTGGATATCGCCCAGATATCCCAGGTGGACCAATGCACCAGGAGCTGTCAGAGAAGAAAGTCCATGGTGTTCTGCCCAGAACCATGGCTGACAGATGGAGAAAAGCTGCTGCCCGGACTGGACCTGGGAGTTGAGAGGAAGGCCAAGCCTGAAGACGATAAAGAGATGCCAGTCGAGACAGATTGGTGGTGCGAGAGACAACACCCCAGAAGCAGAGACCCTGATGAGGATGGTCCACTGGACGAGTGGGCAATGGCTGGTGGCAGACTGACCATGCAGAGAGGCAGAACACTGGTGCCAGGTGCTCAAGAGGTTCCTGCTGGAGAGCTTGGACAAAGAGTCGGAGGAGGATTTTTTGTGGGCTCAGATTGAGAAGAACCCTCTGACTGTGCAGAATATTCCTTTGTTCCCAGGATGTTACCAGTTGGAGATCGGAGATGTAAGTATGGAACTTAGATGTGAGACCCCGTGTAGGATTGTGTGTAGTGATATTGTGCTGGGGTTGAAGACTCAAAGCAAGCAAGAAGAAGCCTATGAGGCTGAAGGGACTTTTCTCTTGTGTTGACGCAGCTAATTAACAGTATTGACTGGGGAATACTGCATGCTAAAAATACTAATATTGTCAAACTGTTACAGCATGTTAAAGTTAAGGAGGGTAGAGATCATTTAAAAAATGTCACCCTTGGAAAAAGGGAAACTCTCACATAGGTTACAAGGTATTAGATGGTAACAGATGGCTGAAAATAGCACAGTGATTAAAAGGATGTTTACTAAGACACCCCAGAGTTAAAATGTTAAGGAACCTGCTGTCTACCATTGCAGGATATTCAGCATGGGAGGTTCCTTGGCATCCTGTAGGTTTCTGTAGAGACCTGCCTGGGGATAAGATGACCAAGGATTTGGGGTCATAGGTTATAAAAGGTTGAAACAGGAGAGTAGAAACTACTATTTCTCCTTCCATATTCCTGCAGGCACTTTGTGTAAGACAGAGAGGTCAAGTTAGTTGCAGGCAAGGCCAGAGGTGGCTCGGCAATGGTTCCTTTCTGTAGGCAAAAGTGTAGCATTTTTGGTCAGGGGCGTGCCTGATGTCAAAGAAAGAGGTACCCATGGGCAGACAAGGAGTCTGAGGTGGTACATGTGTTTTATTGTTTTCTAAGTGAAAACCTACAAAGGAGAAGTGGGTGGAAAATAGATTGGAACCTGCACTGGGGTAACACATTGAGTGTCTACCCTCAGGTGTCTATATCTGTAACAAAATGAAATGAATCAAGAGTCATATTGGGTTTATGTAGAGGGATTGAACCTAGGTCTTGGGCCCCTGCTTTAAACTGACATGTCTGGTGGAGTTGGAGAAGGTAATTACTCACCCCCAGAGAAAGTCTTTCTATGGTACTAGACTTTACATATGTCTAGATTTTTGGACTTTAGCTAAAATGAGGTGGGAAGGTACTGTTCATCTCTGTTGAGAAATGTATTAATGCCTCAGGGTAAAAAATGATGATATCCACTGTGTTTATGATAGAATGTGTATCATTTATAGGAACCCTGAGGCATAGCTTCTGAAGATGGATGGGTGGAGGCTCCATTCCTTCCTGGGACAGGATGGTAGTAAGCAGTCTGCAATAACTGCTTCCCTCTTAAGGTGGGGGATATGACAGGGAGCTCCTGCCACTCTTGAGGACCGAACTTTTCTTAAATCTGTTGCAACAGTTCTTCTATTTCTTAGTCTGTTCTGTCCTTTACAATTTCTAGTCCATAAGGTTAGCCACCTATGGGAACCCCCCTCCCTTTTCTTGACTATGCTATAGTGTCCTCTTTGATTTTCCTTTTCTCTATTAGATCCTAGTACTGGGAGGGTATTGTGGTGACCTCCAGATGTATGTAAAACAGGTTGTGTTAATCATTTTTGGATTTAGTATGTAATAGCACTATGCCATAATATACCTTATGTTTATGAAACCTGTAATGTTGAAAATACCATGGCACTAGTTGTTTTTGATAATGGTAAAAAGTACTAGGTGAATATTATAGAAACTTAGCTAGTTGTGTTATTTAAAATGCATGTATATTGTTGTAAACTTAAGTAAGACATGTCATGATGATTTGCATATATCCCATGATGCACTGCATTTTGGAAGTATGCATGATGTTGTATTTCTTTGAAACTTGATTTGTTGCGAATGCCCTTTGGGGTAGTTCTTCTTTCAGTGAGTCTGTATTGAGATTCTTTGTCTTTAGCTTGTTTTGTTTTTGTTTTTTTCTTTTTGGCCCCCACTACTCAAGCAAATGGGGCCTGCATGGGGTGGTGGCTACATCTCAACTAGTGAATTGGATCAGTGATCAGTGTCAGTAGGTGCTGGCTAAGTGCAGAGAAATGACATTCATAGTCTGTTGCTGCAAACTGATGTGTTGAAGAAGGAATATGGCATTGCAGAAGCTTATTTCTTGTATGTTGAATAAACATCACACAGAGATTGTGTGTTGAACCTGAAGTCAGTGTTTGGCCCATCTGTTATCCCACAACCCCTTGACAGGACCGTTAACTGGTGATGCACTTCCAGCTGCAATATTGTCCTCCAGATTCCTGTTTCCACCAAGTCAGTTCCCTTTAGGAGTGCTAACTTTGCTGGGTTCCCAAAGCTTTCTGAGTAATGTAGTCAGCACAGGAAGGTCAGGCAAAAACCTACCAAGCCACCTCTCAATGTCCAGTGGATGGTCTGCCAGCAGTTCTCTACCATCCTTAGTGACAAGCAGGCTGGTGAGTCCCCTGAACGTAAACTGGAAATTGAATTGGTGCAGGAACATTTTTAGAGGGCCAAAAACTCTCTGTTTAGATGCGGTTTCCAGAGTGAAGTCACTGTAGAAAGAGACAGAGGCCCCTTGCCAGTGGACCTCTCCTAGATCTCTACTAGCTCTCAGGATCCTTTCCTTCATCGTATAATGTAAGAAATAAGCAGTAATTGGTCTGGGTGTGGTAAAGTTCCTGTTTCTGTGACCAGTTATGCTATGCCCCCGTTCCACATCCATAGGACCCCTCCATATGTCTCTCAGCATAATGGGCAAAGAGTCATTCAAAAACCTTTCCATGAATTGCCCCTCTGCCCCTTCTGGTATCCTTATTATGCGCAGTCTCTTGAGGAGCATTTATCTACAGTTGGCCCTTGACTGAAGTTGTGTGGATTTTCCCACCATTTTAGTGATTGCTTGACCACTGGTGACAGCTGTACTTGTTTCCTGTAATCTTGGGTATTGTAGCCTCAACTGTCCAGCACCAGACATTGAAGTAGTCTCATGTACATTCATGCTCTGTCCTGAAGATCTATGCAGGCTGCCATTAGGGCAAGCAGTTTGCATTAGCTGCCACACTGTGGTTGCTCTGTACTGCATTACGCTTCTGCAGTGTGCAACCAGGGTGGTTATTTGACTTTTGGATGGTCTGACTGTGCCTTTTTTGGTATCACAAATTGCCCACAAATGTTCAATAGTTGTGGGAGACAGGTGGCTCTTGGTCCTGTTGATGATCCAACCATGTTCTGTTAGAATCTGTTGGACACGGGAAGTTGCCCTTTGAGCTTCTTCATGCAACCTGGCTCAAATTAAACAATCATCCAGATATGGGATCACATGTATTCCTTCTGTGCATAGTATTGCTGCCAGTAGAGCCATCACCTTTGTAATGGTGCTGATGCCAGTCGAAGGGGAGTCACTGATATTGGAAATGATAGTCCAGAATGCAAAACCTGAGAAATCTTTAATGAGTAGGTCTGATGAGTATGTAGAGATTGGCATATTTCAAGTCTATGGAAGTGAGGAAGTTCCCCCTGCAGATTGCCACAATGGTGGAATGCAAGGTCTCCATTTTGAACTTTTGGCACTTTACAAACGTGTTTACAAATTGTAAGTCTAGAATGGGTCAGATATCCAGTCTTCTTTGGTACTGGATAGAATATTGAGTAGATGCTTGACTGTCTTTCTTGTTGAGGAACTGGTATTATGGCCTTGCTGTTGATTAGTTGATTCAGAATGGTCCTGACCTGTTGTATGGCTCCCTTGTCCTTTGATATGTGTGACTGTATGAATCTTTCTCTTCTTGGTATGCCATTGAATTCTATTGCAGAGCCTTGGGCCACAATCTCCTTGACCCATCTGTACATAATTGAGGAGGTCCAGATTGTGATGAAGCACTGGAGTCTTCCCCTCACCATCTTCAAACATCCTGGGCCTGAAAGCCTTCATTGACAGGAACCCCTGTTGAAATTGTTTGGCCTATACCCCTGCTTTCCATTGTAATAGCCTTTTCGGCCTCTATTGTTTTGGTAGTTTTATTTGCAGTTGAAGTAGTTGGGTTTGAACCTAAATGAGTGCCTTTCCTGGCCCTGGTAAGTGTGGCTTCTCATGTTTCTGTTTGTGTAGTTCCAAACTTTGTTGCTCCAAAAGGACGGGAAAGTTGCCAACTTGCTCTGTTTGTCCCCTTGTTTAACTGCAAATCCTTCTATGCCTGGGCCAAACATATTGTCCCCTGAGAAGTGGAGTTTCATGATCCTGCTCTTGGATTCCTGATCCGCTTCCAGAGCTTGAGCCAAATGTGCCTCCTGACTCTGTTAATCGATGCTGCTGACCAGTAAGCCATTTTAAAAGTGTCTATGGAAGCATCTGCTACATACTTGATGGCCTGTATGGCATAATCCATAGTAGCGCCATCTGCGCTAGATGTGGGAATGTCTTGTTGAGCCACCTCCAGCCATCGCAGGACTGCTCTAAAGGAATAAGTTGCTGCTGTTGAGGCCATCATGGCCATCATTAGCATGCCATGTACCTTTCTGATGATGTCATCCACCTTCCTGTCTATTGGGTCTTTCAGGGCTGAGGAAGACTCTGATGGCAGCACTGTCTTGTTGATGAGAGAAGAGGTCTCAGAATCTACCTTGGGTGCTGCGGCCCAAATATTTTATTTTGTTTCACCAGGGGGTACCATCTTTCAAAGGTCCCCTCTCTCTAGTCTTGATAGGGTCAGTTGCCATCCACTCTTTCACTAGAATGTTTTCTAGTGCCTTATAAATGGGGAAGAAAGTGGTGTATTGCTGTCTTTCCTGTACCAGAAGATACAATTTAAAGTCTTGTTGCTAGATGGGCTCATTTATACACAGGGTCTTGCAGTCTACCTTAATTAGCTTGAGTATGAGCTCTAAGGTACACAGTCTAGCTGACATGTCCTCCTCTTCCTCATCTGAGGGTACCTCTTCCTCAGAATTGGATGAGTCAGAGTTACTATCCAGGTCGGGATCATCTGCACCCTTCGGTCTCTAATGCTTTGGTTCCTTGTCCAGGTTTTGGGGCCATTTGTTATCTTCCAGGACATCTATTTTGTCCAGCAGTTTTTGAAGCAGATCTACCATGATATTTTATAATGCCACTGAGATGCTGTCATTTAAGGAATTGTCCTCCACATACACTGATTTCTGTGTACTGTCCTGTGGCTCTGTATCCATTATGCATAGGGAGCATAGTTCCCCCATTTCTTTTGCCATTAGGATGTTGGTACATTTCCTGCATACTCTTCTTTTGGCAAAATTAGAGTCTGAAAGGCATAAGAAGGGGGGGTGGTTTGTAGTCCCCAGGCAACTTGTAGTGATCGTAAACATCATCCTGTGTAAATAAAGGGCTGAGGTAAAGATATGACACACTAATGAGTCCAAATGAGGATGAAACATGTGTCTGTGTTTGCTGTTCTCAGTCTTTGCTGATTGTATTGAGAAGCCTTCTGGCACCATACAATGCTGCTTAAGGTTGAGCCAGTCCAAGTTAATTCATGGGTATTTGCATATGCTTACCATGATGCTTTGCATTATTGGGGTATGTGCAATTTGTGTTTCCTTTATGTATACAGTAGATATATTTTTTTTTTAGTATATAAGTATTTAGGTATTTGGGCCTTCTGAAAGTTACTAATATTCAGCGTCAATCATAGCGATGTCCCCAAGACAGTGCAAAAACAAGGAAAGAAGATTTGTATAAAAGAATTTCTCCTTTAAATGCATTTCCTCTTTAAGACTGGAGGATCATGGCAGCTAGTGGTGTCCTATGACCGGGAAAAAGTTACCGGCAAGAGTTGCTGCTGCCATCTTATTAGAGGAATGGACAAGAAGACAAAAAAATGCCATGTTAATCTGGCCCTGATCCTCTGCAACATAAGGAAGTAGCGCAACCTTAACATGGCCACTTCGGGAGGTCAGGCACCATCTTGGAGATGGTCTCGCTCACATGAAAATCCTAAGGCCAAGAACTGGCAGCAATATTGTTTGTGTGAGAAGAGAGGGACAGGAGACAAGGGAAGGAAGAGTATTGCCCATAATGGGCTGGCAACAGTGGCGTGAACCCCAAAACAAAGGGACTATGGGGTGTGGTCTAGCCACCAGCGTGATGGCAGCTTAATCATTAGAGCTGTCTAGGCTGGGCAACATTTGAGCTCTGGCGTCGAGATCCTGGGACACTGAGAACCTCTGTTACTAACATTCGATAGGGTAACCTCCCCTTACCAGCTGATGCTAGTTTGTATCGGATTCCAATGTGATTTACTGTGGCTTGGTAGCGTCAGTCTCTGTGTGGTACTTCAAACTCTAGGCCGCAAAGGCCCCACTACCATTGCGACTAGGGGCCAACAATCTGAGCTATAGGAGCATCAGGACCTGCCGCCTCTCTCCATTGCCCAGTGAGGATTCCAGCTAATAATTTCCTCCTCCCTAATCCCCACTTTCTCACACAGGGCTAGTATGACCACTCAAGACAGTACTGATCAGGCATTGTTGGCAGCTCAGCCACCCATCCAGCCTTCCTCAGTTCATGAATCTCTCCAATACATAACACGGATGCTGGAAGCAGTGCTAATTCGAGAGGAGGATATCAATACCACTCTGTCTGGCACAGCTACTGATGTAAGGCAACTCCAAGACTGCATGAATGTGACCGAACAGCAGGCAGAGGTATGTGAGCAACAACAATTGAAATTGGGCCAGGTGCAATAATCTACTAATTGCACCAGACTGGCCGAGAAGGACATGGTATGATTTAATCAAAAAGATGCTAATAGACAAGACATTGACACTATCACCTCGGCAAGACCTTTTCAGACAAGGTTCAATCTGGCACGAGGATCCAAGGACACTGAGATTGATGGCTTAACCACTCAGAGGTCTAGACTGTTAAAACTGGGGGTTTCTGGCAAGGTAGCCAAAAGAATGTTAAAGGCTTGGAAACTCTTCCCTAATAAGACATACAGTACACATTGGTACATATTCTCAAAATAGCATGAGGCTAGGGACCTAGAACCCTCAGATTGTTCCATTTTTCATGTGTTAGAGTTCTTGCAGGATGGACTGGATAAGGGACTGTGCTCAGCATCCCTACTGGTGCAAGCTGTGGCAATCGGAGCATTCTGAAGCAAAATGGATGGACACTTACCAGGGGCACATCCCTTGGTCCAAATGTTCCTAAATACCACCACCAACATTAAAATCTGACCCAGGTCTACTAAAGCTCCATGGCATCTCAGTCTGGTGCTGGATGCCATGACCAAACCACCATTTGAACCACTAGAGACTATATCGTTACCAGTACTCATTTTAAGAATAGTCTTCTTAGTAGCTATATCCTCAGCCAGGAGGACTAGTGAGATATAAGCCTTATCATGTAGAGAGCCCGTCATGATCTTTTATCCAGACAGAATTATTCTCCAGACTATACCAACCTTAGTTCCTAAGATGACATCTACATTCCACCTTACTCAGGAAATTGCATTCCTCACATTCACACCTGAGGATGAGGATCCCCGCAGAGATGCACTCACCTTACTAGATCCAGGCAGGGCAATCAAGGGTTATCTCACAGGATCAGCCAAAATTAGATGTTTGGATAAACTGTTCATCATAGCACAAGGGTCAAACCAGGGCTCGGCATCCTCCAAGTCAGTGATAGCTCAATGGATGTGATCTGCAGTTTCCAAAGTTTACCAAGCAGAAGGGGTGTCCATACTATTCTAGATTAGGGCCCACTCCACAAGGGCGGTGGCCACTTTCTGGGCAATATGAAATTCAACTTCATATACAAAATTTGTCAGGCAGCCACATGGGCTTTGCCCCATACCTTTGCCACATTTTACAGACTGGACACAGGTTTGACTGGGCAAAGAGATTTTGGACGTACGGTATTACAGGCTGTGTTCAGTCCTTTTACTCCTCCCACCCAATAGGACTGGAATGCTGCCGTACAATCACCTAGATGTTGAGACTCGGAGTGCTGTAAGAAGGTGCGATAGATAATGGAAGTTTCCTCACCTGGTAAGGGTGATAATAGGAGTACCTTTTTACAGCACTCTGTATCCAACCCTAAGATGAGAAAAAAAGATAAGGGATATGTACAGTATATGTTAATATGCTTTTCCTTTTTTCTTTACCTTATGGAAAACAATCAACATATTTTTTTTGTGATTTATGTGATGTTCAAACTCATTTAAATTGCTGGTCTGTAGCACTGTCATTTTTCATAAGCAGCACAGTGGACAAAGCCAATAAAAGGTTCTGTCACTGATACAATAGTTTGTCAAGTGGTTTATTTACTGCAGTTTCCCATACAGGACTGTGAGGTTTTCTCTAATAACTCTTAACCTTTAGGACTAATTGGAGCTCTCGAATACTTCATACTGAGGATTCTGGGAGCACAGAGAAGGAGACAGATCAGAATTCAAATTCTAAGACATTTGTGCATCAGCCTATGAGTGGATAGCAGTAAGAACCCAAATGTTGAGACTTGGAGTGATGTAGAAGGGTACTCCTATAATCACCTTTACCAGTTGAGTAAGCTTCCATTCTTCCCCCACAGTCCCCTCATGATGGGGCAGCAGGAATGTATATTCTTTCTCCATTTCATGGAAGGAATCAGTAGTAGATCACCATGGGGCATGGGATCAGATGGAACCGACATCTTCATGCAAGCAGTTGCTTAATTGTGAGCCAATGCTAATATTTGCACTCAGTTTTCCTCATTTATTTTATCCCCTCTCTCTTCTTAACTCCTTTACACTGTTATCATGGTTTCATAAAATGCATGGAATTTTCACAAATTTCATCTGGTCTAATAAACAAGCCAGGTTAGCATATTACAAACTAGCTGCTCAAAAACTATAAGGAGGACTGCGGATCCCCCATCTAGCAATTTATTACTGGGCTAATCATATTGCAAAATATTTGTGGTGGGTTAATCTGGGTCCGGAATATTTAAGACCGGTCTGGCTCAAAACTGAGTTAGACTTTATTCAATCTGAGAACATTGACCCCAGATAATGTTCTATCTTAAAATAGCCTCCCTTCCGGACACTATTAGTTGTCCCATTATCCAAACGTCCCTCAGAGTTCACACGCAGCTTTGTTCATTTATGCGGTATTCCCCAGAAATTGACCTGTTTCAGTCCATTTGGAATTCCCCGTCTTTCTCAATAAACAAAAAGATGATATCTCGTAAATGGTTGCCCCAGATTGGGGATGAGATAATCTCTACTTTTCTGGATGATGCAGGGGAATGGATCTCAGTTTCTAATATAATTTGCAAGTTTGATATCCCATTAACTTTTTATTTCAGGGTGGCCCAATTGAAACATCTACTCTCCGCAATATTTGGTAATATCCCTCCTCGTCCACCTGCTTTTCTGTTTGTATTGGATCTTTCTCCTTTATTGGGGTCACCAGGTGCTATCTCCAAAATATATTGTGTCCTATATCGGTGGAAATATGGGAGAACTGAAGGCCCCACTAGACTCTGGGTTTCTTTTTTTCCTCAATATACACCTAACTGGTCAGCTTTATGGAAGTTCTGCCATAAACAGGTTTCTCAGGATATGCCTTATGCAATACCATGTATTGCATAACATGTATTATACCCCTGTGAAGCTAAGGAAATGGGGTCTTATAAGTTTGGGGGCCTGTACTAGAGGATGTCAAGAGGAAGGTACGCTTCTTCATGTCTTTTGGTCATGCCCTAAGATAAAGCCATTATGGATGGCCATACAGAATAACCTAGACCCCATACTGGGTTTTCAGAAATACTTACCTCTAGACGTATGTTTGTTGGGGGATTTATTCTCTATCAAGGTTAGAATCAGAAGGTTTCATATTTCCATGGTTTGCACTATCTATT
Organism: Neoceratodus forsteri; assembly: GCA_016271365.2. Lineage (NCBI taxonomy): Eukaryota > Metazoa > Chordata > Ceratodontiformes > Ceratodontidae > Neoceratodus > Neoceratodus forsteri. The sequence continues at coordinate 1,610,046,710 of CM057449.1, forward strand.
AAGAAAATTGTGCTTTGGCATTGGAGGGATACATTAAGCCCAACATATCAGGAATGGGTTACTGAAATTTTGGCTAACTTGCTTACTGAGAAAGCGATAGCAAGCCTCCACAATAAGTTGCAGTGGTACAAGAATACTTGGGATCCCCTTCACACGTTAATTATGGTCAGAGCTGCTAAATGAGTCTGTATATCCAGTGTTTTTTGATTTGTGATACTATATTGTATTCTTCTATTTTTGCAAGTACCTTGCTGCTGTATGGGGTGGGGGGAAGGGGAGATGGGGACAGCTCATGTATTATTTTGTGTATAAGCACTGTATGTGGTAATTTTCTGTCCCCTGTATTAGTAAAAGTTTACTAATAAAATATGAATTATAAAAAAATAATATTTGCACTCAGTGAATGAATGAGTTGAATTCCTTCAGTTTGGTCCATTTGAGCATGTGTGCCACTTTGCTCTTTAGCCATATAATGAAATGAAATTCTATCCCTTCCTTGGTGGCCATGGTTAGTCCTATGGCAACCATTTTCCCATTTAAAAGAGCAAGCCGTGGAGATTACAACAATCGCCTTCAGGACATCTTTATGTGTTTATAGGTCTGTTCCACCTATTAATAATGTAATTATTATTGATCTAGTGATGATATATTTACTAGTTTTGTTATATTAAAAAACAAAAATTCTAACATAAGTTTTTTATCTTTCACATTTCTTTTCACAGAATAAGCTCCAAGTCTGATGAAGGAACTTGAGTTCTGAAACATTACAATTATATTTGGAGCATTGTTAACAATTATATTTGGAGTGTTGTTACAATGATATATATAAAAAAATCTTTTTGAAGTGTTTTCATGAATTATTAAAATTTGTAATCAAATTTTTTGGGAGTCATATTGAATCATATTATCTCATAAGGGTTGAGATAGATTACTCATAAAAAACATTTTCCCATCCCAATCCCTTTCTACCCAACTCCACTTTGCCCTGACATTTTTTTAACAAAGAAACAAAATATTCTAGATAATGGCACTGTGCCAGGTGGTGACAATATTAATTTCCCCACCTCCAAGGTCAAGTTGACAGGCCTGTAATTGCCAGCCCCCTCCCTGCTATGACTCTTGTGAAGTGGGACTACATCTGCTCTTCTCCAGTTCTCTGGGACCTTTCCTGTCTCCATTGAGTGGTTGAGCAGGACTGTCAGGGGTGCAGCTAGCACCTCTCTGAGCTCCTTCAGTATCCTTGGATATATCCCATCTGGCCCCATTGCCTTGTTCACTTTCAGATTTGAGAGTTCCTTCAGGAGTATCTCCTCTGTAAATGGACTAATGTCCACCTCCCTTCCTTCGAAGCCCTTGGCACTTAACTGTCGTCCCTCACTTTCCCCTTCTTCCATGAACACTGAACAAAAATATTTCTTCAGGATGCCTGCTCATTCCTGGTCCCAATCTACATACTCTTCTACTTCCCTCCTTAGCTTTCCAATCTATCCACTGTTTTTTCTCCTTTAGCATACATATCTGAAAAATGTCATATCCCCTTTATTTACTGCCTGTGCTATTTTCTCCTCCATTTACAGCTTTGCATTCCTGACTGATTTCCTTGCCTCCCATTGCATCTCATGATACACCTTCCTGTCCTTCTCCCTCTGTGTCTCCTTATACTTCCTGAATGCTAATTGTTTTGTCCTTACTTTCCCAGCCACCTCTTTTGAGAACCATAACTGTCTATTTTCCTTCTTGCTTTTGCTTACTTGCCTGACACTGAGGTTTGTTGCCTTCTCTATGGCCCCTTTTAGTACTGCCCACTATTCTTCCAGTCCACTCATGTCCTCTTCTCCTGCCAGGGCATCCTTGATGCATTTCTCCATTTTTGTAAAGTCATCCCTCCTGAAGTCCAAGACTCTCACCTTAGTGTTGCTCGATTTTGGCTCACAATAATAAATATATCTATATACATTTTTTAACATTGACATGGAAAATTTCTTGATTTGGTATTAGTTCCCAAAATTTAATTGTTATCTATGTTAGTGCAATACCCATAAACATTCATCTTGTACTTTAAATAGCATTACTAACTTTTCACTCCCCCCCCCGTAATACCATTTATTCTTACCTTTTGCAAGCTTTGCCTGCAAATTTATCAAAAGTTAATAATTACTTCAGGCTGTTGCATGCTGCAACAGCCTGGTGCCACACCGTGAGTCTTTTCCCATCTCAACAGTTCTTGTAACACCCTTTAGTTAAAATGAAGTGGAAAGCACAATATACATAAATTCCATGCTCCAGAATTTTTCTCAACTATAAGAATGAATACTTTAGGCTGCCTCATGCTGCTATATGGTGCTACACTGTGTGTCTGTCCCACTGCCACAGTTCTTGTAATGCACTTTAAGGAAAACAGTGTGAAAAGCACAATATACATATGTTCTGTTCTTCAGAATTTGTCTCAACTAATGAAATAAATACATCCAGTTGCTGCATGCTGCTAGACGGTACTGCTATGTGTGTCACTGTAAGTGGATGAACCTTACTGCCCCTAAATCCTCATTTGAATAAATTCTCCTGTCTGGTAATTTTACAAGAGGATATGAAATGAGACGGGACACCAGAATTTTTTTTTTAATTCAATATACTTTATTACTTATAACAACACAACATACAAACAACAAACAACAATCCTCACTCTCACCCAACTCACACAAAAGGCGGAATGATTAAAACACAACCTGAGGAAGATAAATTCTATTGCCAGTGACCCAAGGATCCACTACATAGTTAAAGTAATATACATAAGTGTTACAAAAAAGGGTGCCAGCAAAAGGAAAGGGATGCAATCATGTACTGGCCATATTGAGGCTGCTACAGGGCCCATTAAAGCATGTACAAGGCATGTAACTCCACTTCCTCTTACATAACTGAAACCTATTATGTATACTGGCTATCATTTTTTCTAGGTGAAGATTAAATAGTGATTCCTGCAACCATTCCTGATATGTAATTGAGGTCTGGTAAAGCCAATGATGAAGAACAACTCCCTTGACCAAAAGAGAAATCAAGGCCATTAAATATCTTCTTTTCCTCACAGCTACCTCACTGTAATCCCCCACTATGCATATTTCTGTGGTGAAAACCACATCAAGGACTAGAAGGAGGTCTGCCTAGATTTCATCAGGTCTCACAAGGGAGTTACAGTATTTTAGGGCATTTCCAGAAAATATTAAACAAGGTGCCTTCAGCTTGTCCACATCTTGTGCAGAACAAGGAGTTTAATCTATCCATTTTAACTAATTAGGGAAGGGTGAAATAAATATTATGCAAGATGTGGAACTGAATAAGGTGAAGTTTATTGTGAGAAATACTGTGTATAAGTGAGGGTCTTCCCAAATTTTATTCTACCTGAAGGGGTGATGTGGAAAAACTGTATTCCAATATGGGAATTCCCCCATGACACCAGGGAATAGGTGAGGGAAAATGAAAGAATATAAATTCAGTAAAGCATATGGCTGTGACACCATATCAGTGGCTAATTGTAGGAATTCACTAAAGTTTATCTCCCAAGGCACAGCACCAAACCATTGAAGAATAACATGCCAAAGTTGAAATACCTTGAATACAGACTTATTGCCTAAATGGCACGTAATAAGAATGTCTTGACATGATTTTAAAGTTCTATTGTGGAGCAAGTCACTTACCTTGGTTGCAGCAAGCTGGGGTAGCCAAGTGTCTGACAACATAATGCCACACACTTTAAAATTAGGATTGTGAAGAATGGGTTGAGAGACATCTTTAGAATAATCATACTTCATGAGCTTACATAACTGAGGATTAACTCATTAAGAAGTACTTATTACAGAGTCTCAAAGATGTGCAGGTAGAGATTTTGAAGAAGTAAAAAACAGAGAGGATTGGGATAGGACATTCTCTTTATTTTCTTTATTTTTATTTATATTAGTCTTTAATATGTGGGTAAGGCCCACTAGGCACAAGTGTCTATTTTCAGGGGTGACCTGGGAGTACCAGGCAGTTAAGTGACTTGCTCAGAGTCACACAATATGCAAGTTGAGGCTGTGAGAATCTTATCTCTTTCTGGTTCAAGCCAATTAGGGATATAAGGGAAATCAACATCTTCTGATCTTTGAATAGGCCATCTGAGATATTTACTGGTGTGGCTGGCCAAATAATAAACAGAAAAATGTGGGATCCAAAGGCTGCCTAATGCCTTGGGCACTGGTAGTCTGTTATAAGCTCTTTTGGGCATCTTACCCATCCAAATAAAGTCAGAAATCAGCCTGTGTGTCCGTCTGAACCATGGAAAAGGGAGGACAATGTTAAGCATATTAAGTGGATAAAATAAGTAGCGGAGAACATTCATTTTAATAATATTTATTCTTCCCCAAAGGGTCAGTGGCAGGGAGTTCCATGTCTGTAGGTCTGTAGGTCCTGCGTATGATAGTCAGCAAATCACTGAGATTGTGTTTTTTAAGCTAAGCTTTATTTCTCGAAAGAATAATGCCAAGGTACTTAAGTTGTATTGAAGCCCATGATAGTCCCAATGCAATAATATCCAATTTAAAGACGGTTGAGTTTAAAGGCATACCCCACTTTTGTCAAGGTTAAATTTATAATTGGAGAACGTATGCCAATGCCTGTTCAACAATTTTACTGCGACCGACATTACAGCAACAACAGCGACAGGTTGCGTTAATGTCAGTGCAGGATCCCGGCACTGCTTTCTGGGGGACTTTCACCCCCTTCCCAATTCAGATTTGATTATTTACATTATATGGGTGGAAGGGCAGAGTGCTCTGCATGGGGTGTTTGGGGAGTGAAGCTCCCCCAGCAAAACAAAGTTTTAATGGAACGGCTTTGTGCCGACTGCAATTGTGGTTGACATAAAGTTGTCACTGTAACATCGTTCAACACCAGATTTGTCTAACCAGTGTCATGGATCCATTGGAGAGTATGCCAAATTCTCTGATAGTGGACAAAGCAGCTGGAATGGACACTGTGGGGTCGGGCATGTGTAGTAGAATGTCATCTGCATAGGCAGATAGCTGAATATTCCATGACCCAACCTGTACTCCAGTCAAATGAGGGTTATTCTTGAGTTCCTGTATCAAGACTTTCAAATGCAGATGGAATAATGGGGGGGGGGCATGGGGCACCATTTCTGAGTACCAGGTGATAGGGGAAAAATTGAGGAAAATACTCCATTACAATAGATTCTGGCGTTCAGACATGAGTACAAAATCTGAAGCCAATGAATGAACGCAAGTGGAAAGTCACATTTTCCTAAGGTAGCAAACATAAAGGCCCAGTTAACCCTATCAAGTGCTTTTTCCATGTCCTAGGAGACCAGTGCTGCAGGGACACTGGATTCCCTGGTTGTGGAGAAAATATGCATTAGTTTGTGTAGGTGGTCAGCCGAGGAACAGGTTGGCATAAAACCAACCTGCTTATGACTTATAAATCCCATCCAAACTGCATTATTCCTGGAAGCTAGAACTTTAGACAGAATTTTAATGTCATATAGCAGTTCAAAAGTGAGATGGGCCAATAACTGGTAACATTGTCAGGAGGCTTACCAGGTTTGAGCAACAATACAATCATGGCTTCAAAAAGAGTACCATCTGAAACACCAGAACATTATAAAGAAAAAAAAAAATGGTGCAACAAAGGGACTAGTTCAGTGCTAAAAGCTTTATTGAAATTAGGAGTAAGGCAATCTGGACCAGGCACCTTATCAAGCAGTAAAGCTTGGAATGCAATTAAAATTTCCTGTTGAGTTAAAGACTGTGACAGACATTCCTACTGGAATTCAGTCAATGTGGGGAGAGGATTCGCAGCTAAATAAGCTTGGAGATCTGGAGTCAAGGGCAGGTTAGAGGGAGGCCCATAAAGAGACTGGTATTAAACTTTGAACTTGCAGGAAATATCCTGGGGTGACATTTTAATAGAGTTATCTGCTTCAGATTTAATAGAGGTAACTATACATGAAGCCTCTTGTCCCTGAAGGTGTAAAACCAGGAGATACCCTGCTTTCTCCCCTTGATCCATGTAGGTGGAATGTGTTTCAAAAATAGAATACTCTGCCTTATCACACAACTAATCTGCATATTTGTCATCGAGAGGCAGTAATTTGTTGCGAAGCACCTCCAGGTAGTTTGGGCTCAATTGTTTCTCAATCTCCCTGATATGGTTCAGGATTGCAGAGGCTTCTGACTTTCTATGTTTCTTCCTTGTAGTTGTCAGATGAATGAATTCGCCCCTAACAAAACACTTAGCAGCACTCCACTCCATATCCCCACTGTCAAAAGAACCTGTTATTGTGAGAGATAAAGACTTTCATTTGCTCCTTAAGTCTGGTAATGACACAATCCTGTTTTAAAAGCTGGTTATTTAATTTCCATATTGTATCCTTTTGAATGTTGGACACCAAGCTGTGCCTCAGCCACACCAAAGAATGGTCCTAGAGAACTCGCAGGGCTACCTCACAGTCTAGCACTCCACCTATGATTCTTTGAGTAATCAAAATATAGTCGATACGGGAGTAAGAAACGTGTACTGAGGAATAGAATGTATTCTCTTTTGCCTTCGAGTGTAATATATGCCAGGGATCACACAGCCCCAAGGAGTCAACCATATTATGGATGGAGCGCTGGGCAGGGGACAGTCCATCCAGAGGCCTACCTGTCCTATCTAAAGCCTGTGTAAAAGATATATTATAATCTCCCTCTATAATAATAGGAAAAGTAAAGAAGGGAGATAGAATCATGGCCAAGTCCATGAAAAAAGAAGGTGTGTCAACATTTGGGCCATAGACACTGCCTAAGAGAAGTTCTGTATGGCCAAAAATACCTTTAACAAAAATATACGTGCCTTGAGTATCTTCGAGACTCTGGGTACACTGAAATTTAACATTTCTAGAAATTAAAATGGCCATCTCCTTGCTTGTAGTGCTGTTACCAGCTGCAAAAACCTGATTGACTGATTGGCTACAAAAAAAAAACGCCCTCTAAGACCAATAAATGTGTTTCTTGCAAAAACATAACATTACATTGTAAATTATTCAAGTGCTTAATAATTTGGTATCTTTTAACTCTGAAGTGAGCCCCTTTCACATTCAACGAAGCATGCATTGTGTTATTAGACTTATAAAAATTATCTGAAAAATAAATTATGGGTCCATCAGGAGAATGATCATGGAAACATCTCATAAAGCATACATTCCTCCACCCAACTGCCACCCCAGCTCCCCTCCCAAAAAGTGGGAATCATCCCAAACAGAGCCAACATGCACAATCCCCTATAACTAACAAATGCCCAAACAGAGCCTGAGGGCCAACCCTCCCCCCCCCACCAACCCCCACTTGAGCAGCAATGAACCCTCCCACAATTCAACACCATAAACCAGACAAAAATCCTAGGGTGCAAACAGTTCCTTCCCCCCTACAAAACCACTCTAAATCAAACCTACCAACTCCTGGGCCCAGGGACCAGGGACCAGGACACCAACCGATATCAGTCCAGGAAACTAGTTACCATCCACCCAAGACTAACTAGCCTCATCTTTCCCCACCCCCTTCCTTGCCATCATACTAACTAGGACTATACCAGTTACATAACACCTGTTAAAGAGCGCCTTTCCCAGTCTTTTTGACTTTCATGCATAAATTACCCCTTCTTGCATTTATACTGGAATTGTATTTCATTACTGTCCTCTACAGTTAGTTTTTGCATTCTGAGCTGTTAAGAACTGCAGGGTGTATCAGAGCATCTATAGCAAGCCTGGTGTTGCTGTGGACCCATGGTTCTACTGCTGATATCACTGTAGGGGAGAGGATTGACTCACACTATGCAGTACTGTGCAGTCACTGTAGTTTTGCAAGGAAAAAATACCAGTACTCAATGTACATAGTGTGTTTCCCCCTCCCCAAGACATCCTGTTAGCAGTGCATAATGCCAAAATCCAAATGCCTTGTCAGTATATTTTTCTGAAAAATTGGTGTGTGTGTCAGTCACTGCTCTGCCATATAGTAATGTGAGCAGTATAGCCCTGGGTCCACAGAAACACCAGGCCTACTACAGAAGCTCTGGTAGGCCCTTCAGTTTTTAGCAGCTGAGAATGGAAAAACTAGCTGCAGAGGACAGTAATGAAATATAATTCCACAATCAATGCAATAAGGGGTCATTTATGCATGAAAGTCAAAAGGACTCGGAATGGCGCTCTTTAAATCTCAATCACTCTCTATCCCTCAACAAAATATTGCTCTCTTTTATAAGTGTCTTTTCATAGCAATTGAAAACTCTGTCTCCTGTTCTTGTAAGTTTCATGTCCTGTCTTTTACAAAATGGGGTAACTTATGCACGAAAGTCAAAAGAACTGAAAAAGGTGCTAACAGCAATTTGATCTTCTCTCAATTCCCATGCTTTGATACAGAGGCAGAAATAAGTAAATTTTACAAAAAACATACTGACAAAGCATTTGGATTTTGACATAATGTTAGGTGACATCTTAGTAGCTAGATCCCACATCTGCATATCAGTCCTAACAAGGTGGCATATGAGTAAAGAGAGGAATTTAGGCTGGAACTGGAGTATACATAACACCTGTTGAGTATGGTGCTAGGGTACCCACATCCAGAGAGAAATCGAGACATATCCTACTGAAGCAAACCTGGTTGTGTAGACACTGCTTCCTAAATAAGCTTAGCTGCATATAGCAGAGAACTTCAGGCTGTCACAGGTGATCCAAGCTTAGGGTAACACAGCACGATTTAAGATCCCGATATGGTTCCATTCAGATCACTGACCGGCATCAAATGCTGAACTACTTGTGCTCTTAAAGCACCGGCCATTCGAATTTGCACATATAGGATGTATCTTGTCCCAAAAGCATGGCAAAATTATTTGTCTTACCTTGGTCTCAGAAAGTAAAAGGGCCAGGTACAAGTCCAATCTACAAATCAGCCAAAATCAAAGAACTTTGAAGCACTTCCCAATGGCTAACCTAGGAGCTAAATGATTCAGTATCAGCTCTGTTGTCCCATTATTAGAATGTCTGAAGCAATGGACTGGTCAGAAATTAAGGGAACTTGAAAAGGTCCTGAGTTCAGTTGCGGCTTGATCAGCCGAATTGAAAGATTTCCATGTGCCTCCATGGAGTACCTGTAGGACAGCTGGGTACTTTTTTTTCAGAATTTAATTCTGGAAGCAATTAACTTGCTTGCCATCTGGTGAAAGGAGGCTCATTTCACCCTCAATGAAGCTGGAAGATCCTGGACAATCCTCATATGGGGTCCTTCCTTGATAAGGTTTTTAACATTCCACACTTTATTCAAAAGATGCTGATGGTCAAGGAAGTTTGATGCATGGCTCAAGGACTGGTGCCACACAAAGGGGCACCACTTCGTTGGAAACTGGGGCAACTTCTGGGAAAGGGAGTTCTTCAAATTCAACGGCTTCCACCTGACTAAAGAGGGAGTCAGAGCACTGGGCCAGAAATTGGATGTCCATGTAGGACATTTAAACTAGTGGGAGGGGAGATGATGGTAGGTCTAGTAGAAGCACACATAGAGCATGCTGTTTCTCCCTCTCCAGCTAGCACCAAATCACACTCCAGGATAGCAAAAGCAGATAGCCGGGAGCATAAAACCCTTTCCAACTCTGGCATTGACCGTCACGTGGAAAGGGAAGAACCATAAACAGGGAAATCTACAAAGGGAAGAATAATAAGATCAAGGGAGGCATGACAAACAAAGATACACAGCAAGAGTGGTCAGCACTATACCTTAATGCACGCAGTCTGGTTAACAAGATGACTGACTTCACTGCCACAATAACTGAGGCATGACTAGACTGGGTGGCCATGACCGAAACATGGTTCACAAATAATCATGGTTGGTAGATGACTCTCCCAAGGTACAACTTGTTTAGGAGAGATAGGACTGGGAAAAAGGGAAGGGGGTAGTTATTTATGTTAATGATATTATCAATGCTACAGAAATGCAGCAGGCACTAGGGGAAACAGAGGATCTATGGATTACAATAGGAGTTGGAAGTCGGAAACCAGGGATAGGGAAATCCTGGAAGCCATCCTCCAGATGTCAGACAACGGTGACATGGCGCTGGTGGGGGATTTCAATCTGCTGGACATAGATTGGAATACCCACACAGCAGCATCACAGAACAGCAGGGAATTCCTAGTCACACTAAGGGAAGCAAGCCTAAATCAACTAGTGACATCATCCACAAGGGGTAGCATGGTTCTAGACCTGATATTCATAAATAGAGATAGGGTTGTAGGTGTCGAGATAGGGAACCACCTGGGCAACAGTGATCATAACATGGTATGGTTCAGGGTAAAAAGGACTGTAGACTCCACACACTCCAAACTGAAGGTCCTTGACTTCAGAAGGGCAGACTTCACTAGCAAGAAGGCCTGCCTAAGTGACAACTTTAGAAACTCAACAGAAGGGAGCGTTAAAGAATATTGGACAAGGTTGAAAGATACAATAACCATGGTCACATCACAGTGTGCCCATCAGGTTAGTAAGAACAAAAGGAGAAAAAAAAACACTATGGTTTTCCAAGGTGGTGGCATCCATGATGAGAGAAAAGCGCATAGCCTTCTGAAAGTACAATGAGTTGGGGAACGAGGCAGACAAAGCAGAATATTAACAGAAACTAAAAGAGACAGGGAAAGTGATAAGAAATGCAATGGCTCAAACAGAGGTTAGGACAGCTCAGGAAGTAAAAAAGGGTTACAAAACCTTTTACAGGTACATATGTGAAAAAAAGGAAGACCAAAAGGGGCATTGTTAGAATCACAAAAAAGATAGACAAACCACAGAGCAAGATGAGAAGACAGAGGCACTCAATGGGTACTTTTGCCCAGTCTTCATACAGAATGCAGATGGTAACGGACCAATAATAGGCATAAACAAGTGTCCAGTTGAAGGAATAGATACAGGTCCCTTCACAGAGGAAAGGGTTCTGGAGGAAATAGACAAGTTAAAGATAGATAAAGCTGATGGGCCAGATGGGATACACACAAGAATACTGAAAGAACTAGAGAGGGAACTGACAGCCCCCTTAGCAGTGCTCTTTAACAAATCACTAAGGAGTGGGAAGGTGCTGGAGGATTGGAAGAGTTCAACAGTAGTACCACTCCACTAGATTGGAAGCAAGGAACAGCCAGGTAATTACCATCTGGTTAGTCTAATGTCCAGTTGTGGGAAAACTGATGTAGTCCCTGCTGAAGGAAAGAATCAAAGCTTTTTTGGAGCAAACTGGTTAGCTCAACAAAAATCAACACTGTTTCATATCAGGGAGGTCCTGCCAGACAAACCTGGTTGATTTTTTTAATTGGGTCACCAAAACAGTGGATCAAGGTGGGGCAGTGGTTGTGGTTTATCTGGACTTCAGCAAAGCTTTTGACTCTGTTCTGCATAGGAGACTAGTCAAAAAACTGGAGAACATGGGAATTGGGCCCGAGGTTACAAACTGAGTCAGAAATTGGTTACATGGGAGAACTCAGAGAGTATTAGTAAATGGCACTCTGTCTGTGGAGGGAAGGGTGACTAGTGGGGTCCTGCAGGGTTCAGTACTGGGGCCAATCCTCTTCAACGTATTCATCAGCAACATTGCGGATGAACTGGAGGGAAAGTTATGCCTGTTTGCAGATGACACCAAAATGGGCAACAGGGTAGACACAACAGAGGGACAGCAAAGCATGGAAGCTGATCTCTGAAAACTGGAGGAGTGGCCCAAGACGTGGCAATTGAAATTCAATGCCAAAAAATGCAAGATCATGCACCTGGGAAAGTGTAACCCCTGGAAAACTGTACTCAATGGGAGAGGAGCAGCTGGTGGCTACCAGGAAGGAGAGAGACCTAGCAGTGTTCATATCAGATGACCTCCAGATCAGTAGACAATGTGAAAAGGCAGCACTAAAGGCTGGTAGTATCCTGGGATGCATAGGGAGGGGTATCACGAGCAGAAATCATGAAGTAGTCATGCCCCTGTATCGGTCCCCTGTCAGACCTCATCTGGAGTACTGTGTTCAATTCTGGAGGCCACACATCAGGAAGGACATAGATAGGCTGGAGTCGGTACAGGGAAGAGCAACAAAGATGGTGCAGGACTTGCATCAGAAATCATATGAGGCAAGATTGAATGACTCAAATTATACTTCCTAGAACCACGCAGAAATTGTGGGGACACGATAGAAACATTCAGATACCTTAAAAGCAACAACAGGGTGCATGTGTAACCCCAAAACATCCTAGCATCCTGTTAGCCTTGTTATAGGCTTTGTTGACCTGGCTTGTTTGTTTAAGGGAGTACCTGATGATAGTTCCTAGATCCCATTCCTCTTCTGTATTGCTAAGTCTCACCCCACCATCAGTACTCTGTCTTGGGGTACCTTTTCCCAAGGTGCATTACCTTGCACTTTTTGACATTGAATTTTAACTGCCAGACCTTTGACCACCACTCTAGGTTTTGTAGGTCCCTCTTTATATCCCTTATTCCATTATCACTATCCACCCTCTCACATAGTTTTGTGTCATCTGCAAAGAGACACAGCCTGCTCTGGATTCCCTTACCAGTCTCACTAAAAACATACTAAAGAGGACCAGACCCAGGACAGATCCCTGTAGAACCCTACTCGTAACCTCCCTCTCCTCTGATTTAACCTTGTTGACCACCACCCTCTGCTCTCTCCCTTCTAGTCACCTACCCACCGAGTTCATTATGATTTTTGCTGCACCCAGGTCTTCCATCTTTTTGAGCAACCTTTTACGTGGTACCGAATCAAAAGCCTTGTTGAATGTCAAAGTACAACAGATCCACAGTGTGGCCCTTGCCTTCATCCTTGGTCACCCAGTCAAAAAAAAAAATCATGTTAGTCTGACAAAATCTTCCTGCCATGAAACTGTGCTGTTTACAATCCAGAAGCCAGTTGCTGTCTAGGTAGTCCACAAGGTCATCTTTGATTAGTCATTCCATCAGCTTTCCCACGATGGAGGTCAGACTGACAGGCCTGTAGTCCCCTAGCTGTGTCCTATCCCTTCACTTTTGAAGCAGTGCAACGTCTGCTATTCTCCAATCCCTTGGAACTTCTCCAGACCTAACTAAGTTGGTGAACGGTCTAGCCAATGGTTCAGCCAGTTCTGCTGCTAATTACTTAAGTATCCTCGCATGCATCACACCTAGTCCTAGAGCCTTATATATCTTAAGGGCAGCCAGCCCATTCAGGACCCTCTCACTAGTAAGTATTGGCTGACTCATTTCTGGGACTCCCTTTGCAGCTGCTTTGATGCCACTTTCTGACATGGACCCATAGTTCTCCTTAGTGAATACTGAGCAAAAGTAGTCATTCAGAACTGTGACCTTTTGCTATCCTGTTCTAACACCCTACCACCCTCAACTAGCCATGCAATGCCTCCCCCTTTTCCCCATTTTCACCAATATATCTAAACTGTTTTTCTCCATTCTGGAACCCTCCGAGATATGCAGCTCCAGTGTCAGCTTTCGCTTCCCTAACAACCCTCTTTGCCTCCCTATTTTTCTATAGATAATCCTCACTTTCTGCCTCCCCCTGTAGAAGGCCTTGTTTTTGGCTTTGACTGCTTCTCTGACCCTAACTGAGAACCACTGTGGGCATTTAAACCTTTTTTTTGTTTGTTACTGTTCTTATGCTTGCCTTTGATGCCTCGAGGATGACTTTCTTTATTGCCCCATCTCTCTTCTACCCCCCTTATGTCCCCAACCCCTCCTAACTTATCCCTGACCAGTTCCCTCATACTATCAAAGTCAGTCCTTCTAAAGTCAAGGACTGTGGTTCTTGATTGTGGGTTGCCAGCTCTGAGAGATAATTCAAACCACATGGAGTTGTGGCTGCTGTTCCCTAGTGGCTCCCCTACTCCCACAACACCCACCATATCTGAGTTTGTGAGCATCACATCAGGGATTGCATTCTGCCCAGTAGGCTCCTTAACAAGCTGCACCAATAGACAGCCTTGGATGGCATCCAGTAATGTCTGATGCCTGTTACTCTTGGCCACCAGGACCTCCCAATAGGTTGGCTTAAAAGTCTGTTTCCTTAGTCAGGAATCTGGATGCATGTGAAGGAGACAGCAGAGGCACATGTTCAAGGTTGATGTGGAATGCATAAGCAGGCCTGAGAAGGAGGAGGAAGAGGTTGTGTTGTCTTGATTGCTAGAGGTTGCATGGTCTGCATGGCTGAAAATGGCATTTAAGATGGCTATATAGTCAGAGTTTCTCAATCTGGAGACTACATGCTGTAAATGTGGCAGTGACCAATGTTGTTGGTGGATATAGAAGACAGAAACGTGATGGAGAAGGAAAAGGAGGTGGTGTCCTGATTGTTGGAATATGCATGGTCTGCATTGCTGACCTTTGAATTTACACTGTCTTAAGAGTCTGTTTTTTTCTTAATCTGGAGAATGTGTTATGTGGATATGGTGGGAGCCAATGTTATTGGCAAAATTGGCATTTAATGATGTAGTGTTCACTGATTGTTTAGTTTGTCTGCAGGCATGACATAGGAGAGGGTTAAGGGAGGTAATCAGATGGATTTATTGACCAGCATCACAACTTAGGAAAAATATAATGACAGGAAAACAAAATAGAATCATAAGGAAAATGTTGTGACTGATGAGGAGGCAAAGAATACAGAATATATTTATTTGTATGCTTCAATCATCCCCATGCAATAAGCAGCTCTCACTGTTTACCAGACTTGAGTTGTCCCCACATTGGAATTCTTTTTCCATCTGTACTTCATCTGCCTCAGTAGAAGGCAATTTACCAATGCTGAAAACACAGAAAAATAAAATCTGTCAGCAGATAAGGACTGCTTGGCCCATCCAGTCTGCTGGGGGCCTCTATTTCAGTCTATAATGACTACCCTCCAGAAATACTGTAGTTAATCAAAGAAAATAGTATGACTGGTTAGGAAATAAATGATGGAATAAAGGCTTTAAAGCAACAGTTATTTTTCCATCCAAATTGAGAGTAGCCATTAATGATATGAGATATGTATACGAATCAGTAGATGAAGCTGTTAAAAGATTTGAAAGTTAAAATTCCAAATGCATTTGAATAATTAGAGCTATGTGATTTAAAAAGGTATAAATCACTTATGCTGAGGTGGGGAATTCAGCAATGGACTTCAAGAAATGAAGGGTGCTCTACAAAAGTATGGAATTATTAACAATATAGGTGTTATGTATGTATTTTTATGAGTTATTTGTATTAGTGTAAGGGAAGAAGATGACTTAATTAGATTATACTTAATTAGGAAAGCAATGAAAAAAAAGGAATGTGTTTTGGTAATGATTAATTATCCTGTATATGAACTTGGCACTAAAGACATCAGAGGACCACCAAGAATTCTGAGTAAAAAATGGAAAACATTTTATATCCAAGCATTTCTATGTGTTCTTATAGGTAAAAAGATACAAAAATGTTAAATGAAAATAAAATAAAGATAATTTCACTTATTGCTAATGGACTACCTCTCCAATTAAATGATCCAGATTATTAAACAGTATTAAAAAGTCATCAGCTACTATTGTTTGTTTGCAGGAAACTCATTCAGAAGAAAAAGAGTTAAATAAAATAAAAGTGAATTGGATAAGTCATACCATATTTAGTGTAGGAACAAAAAAAGGGGAGTAGCATTACTAATTAAGAAGGGATTAAATGTGAGATAATTGACCGATTTAAAGATACTGATGGAAGAATAGTAATGGTCAAATTAGTAATTAACAATGCCAATCTAATCGTAGGCTCAATATATGCACCATTTACTAAATAGTCATTGTTCCTGGCAAACATAGTTGAAGTATCTCATACACTCTGAGAACATAATACTGGCTGGAAATTTTAATGATATGCTGAATCCATTTATGGATAAATCTATTAAAGCTAATAAAATAAATTTGCAAGACTCTAGGAAATTTAATGGTTTTATGTTATTAGAATCACTTGAGGACCCATGGAGACTCAGGTACCCTAATGAAAGGTGTTATACCCACCATAATTTAAAAACTAAGATATTCACAAGGTTAGATTGTATATACTTGCTTCTAAAAGTTTAGTTGGTAAAATAACGAATACATCAATTGATCCAAATTACCTATCAGACCATGCGATGATTCATTTAGAATTACAAATTATGGATAAAAATAGACACTATTCAAAACAATAGAGATTTAATAATGAATTACTGAAGAATGAAGAGTTTTGCACCTTAATTAAAATGCTATCAATGAATACTGGTTCTTCAATTATGATGGTCAACTCCCTGTAATAAAACTAAGGGGTGCCTTTAAGGCAACAATTAGAGGAGCTATAATATAATTTCAAATGAAATTAAATAAAATAAAAGGGGAGAGAGGAGTTCTCAACTGATTCTAAATAAAAACAGTTGGATAGGCCAGTCCTAGAAGATTATGATAAATATAGGGAGGAATGGGAATGAGTTGAAAAACAAAAACAAGATCTACTTTTTAGAGATCAATTAAAAACAATAAAAACAATCTGAAATACAAAGTATTACTATGCTGATAAATTGGGTAAAATATTAGCAACATTATTAAAACAAGAACATCACAGGAACTTAATAATGGCTATATGCAATTAGCAGAATGAACTAGCTGTATCAGATACACAAATTGCAAAGGTTTTTTTATTAACTACTATAATGAAGTGTACAATAATGATTTAAATCCCAATACAGAAAAAATAGATAATTTCATTAAAGAAGCCCAGATTAAACATTTTTCTTTTAAATATGATCCAATAACACAGTATGAAATTACAGAGATTATTAAATCCCTGACTCATAATAAGTGCCCTGGTCTAGACGGATTAACAAATGAATTTTATCAAACCTTTGTAAATGAGATATCACCTTGGTTAGAGGTGATACTCTATGAGGATAATAAATTTAGAGACACACGTAACTCCTGACTCTATGCAAATTGCTAAATTGGGTCTTATTCTGAAACCAGATAAATTAGCTACTCAACCAGAAAGTTATAGACCCATATCAATTCTGAATGTTAATTTAAAATTATAGCTAAAATTGTGAATAATAGAATTCAAAAATATATCCATGAAAATATGCATGAAAACCAGTTTGGATTTATACCAGGGAGAACAAAATCACAAGCAAATTACAAATTACAGGCAATAATAAATTTAATCAATGGAAGTATTAAATATTCAAATGAGATTTATTATGCGGTTGCTTTAGACACCACTAAAGCATTTGATTTAACAAATAGGAAACGTATGACGGAAGTACTGAAAGCAAGGATATTACCAAAAGAAATATTGTTGCTGATTGATAACCTATATAAAGTGACTAAAGTAAAAATTCAAATATATGATACGGATGTAAATTTGTGATTGGTATAACTGTATGATATGTATATGTTGTGTAAGTATTATAAAGCTGAATAAAAATTATTTTGCCAAAAAAAGAATAATACTCCCCTCCTGCACCTTGTTCACCCTCATGAGTTGCTTATAGGTCTGCATCAAGTATCCCCTTTCCCTCCTCTCTTCCAAGGTGTACAAACTGAGAACCTCAGTCTCTAATTACAGGGCTTATGATGCAGTCGCTGCACCAATTTAGTTTGCTCTCCTCTAGTCAGCCTGTCTATGTCTTTTCTGAGATGTGGTCTCCAGAACTGGACACAGTACTAGAGTACAGTCTCACCAATGATCAATACAGTGGTAACACCATCTCTCCCTTCTGCTGGTTATTCTCCTTCCCTTGCATCCCAGCATCCTGCTGACCCTGCCTACTGCCTTGTCACACTGTTCTGCCATCTTGAGGTCATCAGATATGATAACCCCAAGGTCTCTTTCCTGCTTTGTGACCATCAGTAGCTCTCCACCCATTGTATACACTGCCGCTGGGTTTCTGTACCCTAGGTGCATTATATCATCATGATCTTCATGTTAAACTTCAGTGCCATACCCACATTCATGTGGTATGGACATAGATGTGTTTGTGTTGCATGGAATATGCCCCACATTCATTTTAATAAATGCCAGCATGCCACCATTTCAAGGTGACAGATTTGTATGTAAGTCCCACAGAATGGCCCCACTGAACCAAACACCCTCTCAACACAGATACTAGGGTGTGGACAGCTCATGTACTTCACTACTGTGGAGGTCAGGGCTGGTCAGTCAGCGATCTTACTACTCCAGTAGAGTTAGTGCTCTTCCGAAATGGTAAGGTATCTGGTGTCTGCCAAATATGCATCAACATGTGTTGTGCTGCCTACAATCTTGCTTTTTCATCAGATACCACCTCCTCCTCCTCTTTTGCATCCATGTCTTCCACTCCCACCTGGGACAAAACATCCCAAGTGGATTTGTGGTTGTTTTCGTTCAGTTGGCTTGCATATTTTATCAGCCCATTTACCATGGGAGATAGTAGCAACACCCAGTCTGTAATCGTTTTCATACCATGTCTTACAAAACTTTAACATCTGTGCCCTTGTACCCATCTATTAGCTGATTTGTTCAATTCTGGACATGATCAAGCTGACCGTTAAGTATTGATGACAAGCTCTGTTTAAATTGTGGGTCCAGCATAGTGGCCATCTCAAAATCTGCAGTCTGCAGAATGCTGGAAATATGGGTATAAGCAGTCAAAGACATGGTGAATATGTTCCATTAAGGCACAGTTTCCTGTGTCACAACCTGCCTTCAGCACCTACTGCGCATTCAACAGCATCTGCCTCAGCACTCATAGAAGTGGGATGCCTTAACTGATACAGGCAGTGTCCTCACTCACTGCCTGTATTGCAAGTTCAAATAACCTTAGAATCATGATCAGGCCATCCATTAGCCACCACTGGTGTGCTGTCAGAGACATGGATACTCTGGCACTGTCACGACTTACATGCAGCAGCAGATATTCCAAGATGTTTTTTGCACTGCTCATAAAAGGGCTTGATCATATACACTGTCAAGTTCCATCTGTTGGTGACTTCCAGCATCATCTGTTGTTGATACATTTTGTTCTGGTTCTGAAGCTGTCTGATATGATCATGTATCTTTCTGGAGCATGCAAAGTAGGCACAGAGGCAAAAGGCTGCCCACAGCCAACACTGACTTGATATCTGGATATGTTCAAAACTTCTGCCCAACTTGATTAAGAAAGTGTGCCAGGCATGGCATCCTGCCCCCTCCCCCCATCATGAATGCATTTAACTATATTCAAGCCATTATCCCTTGCAATGAAACCCACTTTCAGTGAATGGGGGTGCAGCCCCTCATCAGTCTCAGTCAAGAGCAATTCTAATATTTTATGACCTATGGGTGATCCAGTTGCACTCTTTATTGTCAACATGGCATGCTAGCAAATACGGAGAGTGTTGCCGCGATCACAGTTCAGCTTAGCACAGTTTCCTCCTGGCCAGAGTCAAATACTACTCCTGATCCCTGTGCTCAAAGTGCTGTAATGTACAGATAAGAGCAACTAGCTGCTTAGCCACCTGTCCATATATCCATACTGAGATGTATGTACAGGGGTGCTGAATGCAGTAGGGCATCGATTACCAAGTGTGACACAGTTTTATAAAGTTCAGGAATGGTACAGGTGGAAAAGTAGGATTGTGTAGGAATCTGCCTTTTGGGACAGGCATGTGCCTTTAACCTTCTAACTCCCACATTCTCCACCAGAGAATGGCAGTAGATTAGTTGCCAGCATTTCAGTAGTTGCTGCTTTCAGTTCCCATACAATAGCATAATTGGGTGGGTCTTTGGCATGACACTAAAACATGCCATGTAGTGTAGGCTGGGCCTTTCTGGAGGCTGGGCTACTAACAACTGGACTTTTTATGGCCACATGGCTGATAGGGTAGAATTTGAGTGAGGGGTATTCACGACTACTGTTCCAATGAAAGTAATGTTTTGGAGTGTTTTTTGAACTGGGATTGATGTGCTTCAATGCCTCTTGGTGCTAGTACTCAACCCAACAATGCTACCATGACCCCTAACAGGCAGTCCCACAGATTCTTACTCATCTTTGTAGTAGTCCTCCTCACTCAACCCTGCCTCCACCAGGACTGTTTCCCTACCACTTCAGGATGTCTGGGCAAATACTAATGATAAGGGAGAGGTCCCCCTGCCTTGGCTTCCCATTGGTGATGAGTCCAGCATAACAGGTGCCTGGGCTTCAGATGTATGTGTTGGCCACCAGTGCCTAGGAGGCTTCCTTTTTTTCCTGATTAACTCATTCTTGACAGCAACCATTTTGTCAGCTGAGTTCTATATGTAGAAATTCCAGCAAGGGAGTTTGTACACCTTGATTTTACATAGTAGTGGGAGGAGAAAAGGGGAAGGATGGCAATGGGTGTCTTTTGAGATGGCTTCTGCACTTTGACAGTGGGTGGCTCACACAGTGTAATGGGCTCAGCACTTGTATCAAGAACAATGGTTGTAGTATTGGGGGAGGCTTTGGTAATTTCATGACATAACTGTGGTGTTCAAAGCACCACATGTTCAGTGGCATCACCCTTACTCCTTTTATTTTCAGGTTCCCATAGGGTCTAAATTATTATCCCAGTGAGGCTGATAACCTCCTCCTCCTCCTCCTGAACTCTGTCCTCCTCATCTTCACTTTCACCATTCTGTCTCTACTGCTTATTGTCTTTAGTCAGAGAAACATTTTTAAGTTCAGTCTTTTGTGACTGCACAACAGACAGATGTCCCTCTCAGGCTCTGACTCATGGTCAAGCTCAACACTCATGACTGGGAATGGGAACTATCATCAAGATCAGGCTCAGAGCCACCACCACCACCAGCAGTCATGGGGCATCAACCGCCTCCTTCGCGACCACTGTTCCTGAACCCACAATTTTGCTACATCTTGGACTGATCCACTTGTCACTGCCTCCCCCAGCACCCGCCAACTTGGATACCACAGATGTGGAGGAAAACAAATTGACAACACTAATGCCTCCACCACTTCTGCCAACTGCTCCTTTGTTACTACTACCAACCCCAGAGCCCTTGAATGAAGCAGCTGCAGGCATAGTTTTTTAGGTGCAATACCTTTCTGCCCCATCAGAACTTACACACTTCTTGGCTGCCTTACTGGCATGTCTCCCTTTGCTTGAGCAATTCCTCCAAGTCATTTTATAGAGTATATTAAGATATTTAATATTGCAAGGAAAAAAATTAATAAACACTGCAGTAAAACTAAATATTAGCAGCAGACAACACTTCTCCAGAATGGTTAGCAGTGTAGTCTGAATATGAACAGAAGTTAGAACAGTTTACTCAGCTACTGTAACAGTAGCTAGGATAAAACCACCAAATGAAGTATTGTTTTTTGTTAGTTTTATTTTTTTATGACTGGAATTAACAAGACATACATGACAGGGGTAATTCAAAACAAGTTACTGTTGGTAACATTGTAACTTCAAGAATTAAGCAAAATAATAACAACAAAGATAGAAACAGACTGACAAAACAATTCAGTTAACCACACAACACTGTACTACAGAAATAAAATGACAAATCACAGACCAAAGACAAATAAATAAATAAAAATAAAGAGAAAAAGAAATTAGAATAGAGCTCACAATAAATAAAGATCAAGTATGGGATGGCAGTACAGCTAGAGTAACAAGCTGTGAATGAGCTTGGTACAGCCAGCAGACCAAGGTTTGAATCCTACAGCCTCCACTTGCATACTGTGGGATTCTGAACAAGTCAGGTAACCTTCCCAGTGCTCCCCTTGTGTCGACACTGAAAACAGTCACGTGTTCCTAGTAGCCTTACATGGTTGCCAAAAATTAAATAAAAAAAAGTACTGATATTCTTTATGGGCTGTCTTGCTTGCTAGCTGCAACACCTCCCCTTCCCTATATAGCACTGCTTCCCACCCTGGCCCCCTCATTTCTTTTTCTTAAAATAAATAAATAAAACCCACACTCCCTGGTGTCTAGTGGACTCCCCAACCCTCCACCCTGTCAGCATGAGCTAGCGCCCACCCCACTTCCCCCTAGTACCCCGATCGGGCCACTGGCACAGCACCCCACTCTGTAGCCTGACTGAATGTGATTGAACTCTTGAACAAATGAATGAGCACGTGCTTGTACAAGCACGTGCTCATTCATTCAAGTGCTCATTCGGGCTGAATAATTTGAATAATTTGGGCTGGTGAGCAGCTGGAGTGGGGCTGGGGGGACCACTAGACACCAGGGAGAGTTTTTAAGAAATGGCAGGGTGCAAAATTGCTGTGAAATTTTGCCATTTCCCTGCAATTTCATGAAACATTTTGTGCAGCGAAATTGCTAATTTTGAGACAATTTCACCAGTGAAATTTAATTTCACAACATCTCTAGTACCATGTGACCTCCAATACAATAGTACATTGCTAACCTCATCTGTGGACCCTACTTTGCTGTCAAAGTTACCAAATTCACCATTGACAAAGTTATCCCTATACTACAACTTGAAACTTTGCACAGTACATTTCTTCATTGACTGTGGCAAATTTGTGAATTCATCTGCAAAGTTTAGTTAGCCAATTTTGCACACCACTATTTACAATGATATCAGAATGTGCAGGGAATGATACTGGAACCACCTGGAAACAACAGGTAGAATCCAGTTGCTGCTTTCTCGGGGACTCCAAACCAGTCTTTATTCTAGAATTCCAGTTGCATTTGTATTCTGGGACTAGAAATAGAATGTGCCTGGAACTAAAATGGTGCTTAGAGTGTGATGGCGGATAAGGACCGCTTGGCCCACCTAGTGCTTGAATCACCAGACTCCAGACAAAATACCAGTGTGCATTCCGGTGTCATTCTGGGTGGTCCCAGCACCATTCATTTCTATTCTAGAACCCTGGTAATTGTAGTATTCTAGATCCAGTCCTGGAATAGTACTGGAACCAAAGTGTGTCCATAACCAGAATGGTGGCAGAATTGAAATGTATCTAGAACTGGCATAGGTCTGGGACCATAATGGTCCTGGAACCACCAATAACACAGCAAAAATCAAAAGTGGGTATTCTGACTGCATTCTGTGTGGTTCTGGGACCCTTATGTTGTTGGTGCCATTTTTGCTCTGTGTGCATTCCAGTTCCAGCCACATTCTATTTCCAGTACCATTTTGGTTTTCACTAGGTACCAGTAGAAGCTAATGTTATTTTTGCTTTGGCAAAATAAATGAATGGAACAAGTTAATAAAATCAGAAACTTGACAGTACATTATATTCAAACTGGATTCTACAAAAACTGTCTAAATTGGGGCCAATAAACAGATAATTTGAGCAATCCAAGGCTCAAGAATCAGATACGTTTGATCATCTGAGCATTGGGAAACCCCTGATGCCTCTGGATACAAGCTGCTACTAGCTCAGTATGTCCTTCCTGGTAAAACTTTTGAAATAAATAAATAAATAAATAAATGCAGTGTCCTGACATTGCTAAAGTATTAAAGTGAATTGATTCTAGCAATGCTTCAGACTTGAAAGCATGGAATTTGTATGTGTGAGATGTACTGTAACTATTGAAAGTAAGATAAGGATCCAGTAAAATAACAAGGCCTTTTTTACAAGAGGAGATGGTAAAACATTACTGCTAACAAAATCAATAGAAAAAGAGAATTATTTTGCAACTGGTGCTGTGATCCTGACAGAATCAATTTGGTCTTCCCTTCATTGAGTGAGAGACAATTAAGAATTCCAATAACAATGTAAGACAGGCAAAGAATTTGCAATGAAAATAGACTGAGTCCCTGGAATCAAGTTTAAAATACATTTTGTTTTATTGGTATAATATTGTAAATTCCCACTTTCAGATTAATGACAGAACCAAGTAAAGATCCATATAAACAAGCACTGGGAGAAAACCAAGGTCCTGGGTAAAGCACAATTGGCTATGCTGGGGCAGAACTGAGACCTGCATACTTAGCATACAATAACATTAGTGAATGCATAGTCTACAGTAAACTTACTAAGTTGGTTCCAGTGATCAGGACATTGAAGGTCAACACGATGTCATGATCAATGTTATGAACATAGTCAGATGAACCCCATCCCCCCTCCAAAAAAAGAAACAAAGCAAAAATAGGCCTGTCACCATCATATTACTAGCAATATGAATCAAAGCTGAGATTGTTTTGTACCCTTGCCTTCCCTTCATTCTGACTGCAATTTTTCAAAGGAGTCATTTTCAGAAATAAATATATTTGCATCGTGTTACTTTATGCCATTTGACATGTAGTGGCAATCTGTGGCAGATAGTGACAGCATGTGCGGTGTAGTGGGGTGGGTGCCACAGGGTTTACATGTGCCATTTTCTATTAAAAGATTTGCCAGTAGGTATCCCTTGCTGTTCACATGGTGTCTGCAGTAGCAGTGTGCATGTGCCTGCTTTATATAATATAGAGGATAATGTATGGTCCTCTATCTTTAACCGGTCAGTTAACAGTTGAGAGGTTGCCAGGACAACCATGTAAACCTCGAGAGCGAAACTCGAGAGGTTTACGTCGCCATGGCAACCTCGAGATGGTTAAAATTGACCGGTTGCCTATAGAGGGACCATACATTATTTTTTATAGTGTATGGTCCCACCTCAAAAGGCTGCTTACTTTTTCATAAGTAGTCACCACCATGGCCCTTCAGTCCTTCCCTAACCGCTGCTGTTTGCACGTCGGTTCCCCATCGAAAAAAAAGCACGCACATGCACAGACCACTCACTGTTGTTAACCTATCGATGTGAAGTAGGATCGATAGGTTAACAACATATCTACGTCACATCGATAGGTTAACAACCTTAGGAAATTATGATTTCTTAAGGTTAACAGCGTTCTACCATACATTATACCTGTATTAATCTTCCATACTCTATTATTCTCCTAGAAAAGGAGAGATTGTTTTTTTGACATTGAAGTAAATAAATGTTTATTGAATTGGTTGGTGACCTGCGCTACAGTGCAGTACAGTACAGTACAGTACATAAAGAATACTGAATGGGCAACAGCCTGTGCTACCACAGAGGGGTTTTGATTCCCTCTGACCTCGAGAGCAAAGCTTGAGAGGTAACAGGGAATCAGAACAGTAAGGTGATAGCACAGGCTGGTTGTGCAAATACAGTAGTTTCAGATTCAGCATTTTTTATAGTGTATAGTGCCCCCCAAAAATAAGAAATGTTGCTGCTCTTGCGAGACTTTTGAGAAAAACACCACCATCCTAACAGTTCACCATTTTAGTTAACTGTTAGATGTGCATGCAGTGTTTTTCTTGTTAGAAAGAAGGTTGCTCATGGATTTATCAAAACAGCTTGAGTACTGTTGTACCAGAGAAGGGTACAACCGTGTTTCATGACCTTTGAACTGTGGTATAACAACATTTCAGATAACAAGGAAATCCATGGAGAACAAACCCACACCATATACTGTAGCACAGTACAGTATGTGCCCAGGTGTCTTTTTTCAACAGACTAAATTCCCCATAGTTCTACACTTCCTAGTTGCAGCAATACCTGATATCCTTGATACACACAAGCCTGAGTACTTTCAGTCTCACTGTTGGTATGGTGCTTGGGAATCCCTTTATTTTAATGAAGGGAATGCACACTGGCTGTCTCATTTTTGGGGGAAAGTATTGTCTTATTTTACATTTTTCATCCAGATTTTTCAAACTGGAAGGCTGCCTTCTCACTATCTTTTGCATGGTACTATATATGTTCCACCCCCTGGTTATCCACTGAAATGTTTATCTTGTTCTAGCAATTGAAGGAGAACATGGAGGACATGTGTATCCATCAGGAAGTTCTCTGTAATCAGCATGAAAACAAAGACCTGACTGGTCACCTCTTATTTGTTGGGTAGCACTGCACCCCATTTGTCTTCAGGAACGGGGCAGGGTACATGCAAGTTGGTACATGTATCACTGGGCAGTGGGGTCTAGCTATGCAAGTGTTATATGAACCATATTTTATGTAGGATTTTCAGAATCCAAAAAGACTTTGAACCTTACTAAGAACTGGAATATTTTTTTGGGGGGGGGTCTCTTAGTTGTGATTAGTTCTGAGCATTTATTAAGGCAAACTGATTGGTCAGTCTCTGCCTTGAATCATCAATGATGTGCATTGCTCTGCTTCCCCCAATCTTCCACTCACATCCTGTCATTCATTACAAAATAAACAACAGGGAACTGGCATGATGTGGAAGGTGGCAATAGGGCTAGCTGGGCTTTGCTGCTACTGGCCTCCCAAAACTGCAGACTGGGATCATAACTGAATTCAAAATTAATATAAAGCTTGCACGAGGACTGTGTGGGCTGAGCCAGGGAAGGGTGCTGGATTAAAGTCACAGTGTTGGTTCCTAGTAAAGTGCCTAGAGCTTGTAATTTTTTGGTGGGGAATAATATCACCGACATGGAAAATGTGGAGGGGGTGGAGGGCGGTGGAGAACTGGGTTAGGTGGGGCTGTCCACAGGACCAGACCAGCCGACCTGGGAAGGATAGGGGCTCTTTTAAAGGCCATGAGTATAAATAAGGAATAGTGAGTACAAAGTATCTGCAAGTATCAATTAGAAATACTCACTGTGGATTCATAAAAAGGTATTTGCAAACCCCTGTGGGCTATTATTGCTTTATTTTTTTTCTGTCTGATAGGTTTTGAAATTCATTTTATTCAGTAATACACAACAAAGAGCATAAAAAAGCCAGATACAAACTCCCTCTCAGCTTCCACAGAGGCAGAGCACAATCAATCAGTTTCCTCCTTCTGTTAAAGCTCATAAAGACCAAATGCCGATGTCTAGTTTGTCAGTTTTGAGCCCCTTATCTGATATATAACTGCCTTGTTTGTTTTATCATGTTTAGCATTCAAAATAAAAATTGTCATTAACTTACTTTGACTCTGTTTTGTTTGTTTGTTTGCTTGTTTGTTTCATTCTCTTTGCCTACTGCCCAGTTCTGCTAACTGTGTTATGCCTGCATGTGTGTCAGGACATCTGATACATGTGAAGTCAATCCTGTCCATGTGTCTTAGTGGGAAATATGCAGCGACTGCCTTTGCCACTAAGAGTTGAATGGCAGCTGTTCTTCTTGTATGAGATTGTTTTTTATTAGATTGCTGTGCTAAATAACCTTATTTGGATAAGGTTACTAATACACATGTATTTTCTTATCAGTTTGTTAATTAAATATTAAAAAAAGTTATTTACAATTACGTATGTCTCTTTAGTTTTGGTGTTTACCTATCTGTATCTTTTTTGTTAGGCAGTAGTGTATCTCAACCATGTTTGAAGTCATTTATGGTTCTGGCACTAACCACCTCTGGCAGCAGATCATTCCATGACTTAACCAATCTTTCTGTAAAATAACACTTTCTCACATCCTTGTTGAACCTCCGCCCATTAGCCTCCACTTGTTGCCCCATGTCCTAGCTTCTCCAATCCTAGTAATTAGCTCTTCACAGTTCACCTTGTTTGTTCCTTGCAGGAACTTGAAGGTCTCAATCATATCTCCCCTCTCTCGTCTTGTTTCAAGTGAATACATGTTCATTGCCTTTAGTTGATCCTCATAGGATCAGCTTTCCTGGACCTTAATCATCTTGGTCTCCCTGCGCTGTACCATCTCTAGCCTATCCCTTTTCTTTTTTAGAGGGGGACTCCAGAACTGGGCACAGTAATCCAGATGTGACTTTACCAGTGACCTATAAAGAGGTACCTCTTACTTCCTACTGTCAAACCCTCTCTTAGTGCAATATATTATCCTGTTAGTTTTGCTGAAGGCCTTGTTACACCCGCTGGTTTATTTAAGGGAGTCAGTGATAGAGATGTGCGAAAATAGGAAATTTCGTTGTGTGAAATATTTTACACAATTTGTGCATTTCGCAGAATATTTAGTGGGTGGAAAATGAGAAATTCTACAGGCAAAATGTGAAATTTCGCCCATGAAATGTGAAATTTCATCCTTAGAACAGTGAAATTTGGGCAAAAGTTTGCATTTTTGGGTGAAATTGGGCATTTTCCAAGGAAATTCCATATTCCACAGGCAAAATTTCACAATTTCGCACTCGGTGAAAAGTTTCACAAAACGGCAAAATTTCATGAAATGTTTTGAGTGCCAAAATTGCTGATTTCATGGCAATTTCGATGGCAAAATTTAATGTTGCAACATCTCTAGTCACTGAGGATGTTTTCTATGTCCTTTTCCTCTGATGTTGTATCTAGCTGAATGCCTCTCATCCAACATTCTGTTCTGGAGTTTTTGTTCCATAGGTTCATCATTTTGTATTTCTTGGCACTGAGTTTCAGTTGGGGATCTGTACTAATTCTCGACATGAATAAGCCTGACAAACACAAACCCGACACCAAAATCTCAACTCATTTACAACCCCAACATTCTAAATCCTGTATATTAAAATTCCATATACTAATCTCACCATCTGTTGAAATCCCAACATCTGGGTTTTGCTTTTGGGGAACCAACATCACTTACCTCAGCAGTACTTATCTAAACAGCTTTCAGTGTCCTGCATCGATCTAGCACAGCACTGCATCAACATTTTTATAGTTATTAGTGTAGCAGGCTCCTTGAATATACCGCAGTGGAGAGCTGCTCGTTGTGATTAATCACTATCCCCCGATACCAGGGTAGCCTTCATTTTGCATCAATGTCTGGAGCAGCTCAGGTTTCAAAAAGAGTCACTGGAGGGAGACCATGATGGCTGGCTTGTCCCTTGAAGGAGTCCTTGCTTGAAGCAGGGACACTGTCAGTGCTACTTGGAACCCATTTCTGTGTCCACCAGTGATTTACCAAGTGAAGAATTATGTGCGATTCCTTCACAAGTGTAGAAATGTGCGCCCACTCTTTCTTGGTGGTTTCTTCCATGACCATGGCACATCTCACCTGTGGCTGTGTGAAACATTAGTATCCATTGGTGAGGTAGTTGCCAGGGGTTTCACTCTGTGTGGGCAGATAATCCAGGTGATTTTGACAGGATAAAAGAACCTGTCAAAAGCCCAATGTTTGCAGCTGCGCTGTGTGCTCCAGATGCTAGCCATGAAAAAATATTGTGAGCAGTATCCCACACAGTAAACAAAGTAAATGTCAGGATTTTGGTGAATTGGGTTTTCAGATGTGTCAGTGTTTGGAATGTTGGGATTAAGGTGTCAGTCAAATCTCTGTCGGAATGTCACTGTTGGGCAATCATACCTAACCCTTCAGTTGCCATAATTTGGACCAATTTTCCAGCATTTGCAGGTCTTTCTGCAATCCTCTTACCCCCTCCATATTGCTAACTCTACCACAGAGTTTATTGTCATCTGCAAATAGCACAACCTTTTCTGAATTCCCTCTCTTATTAGGCTAATGAACATACTGCAGAGGACTGGGTCTGGGACATATCCTTTTGGTACTCTGTTATTGTTCTCTTTCTACTGATGTGACCCCATTCACCACAACTCTCTGCTGCCTCTCCTCCAGCCAACTCCCTACCCATTGTACTGTTTCCTTAGCTGTGCCCAGACTCCCTATCTTCTACGGAAGCCTTCATTTGACACAAAGTCGAATGCCTTGCTGAAATTAACATACTAACATACTAACATACTATTTGCCAGCAGATTAGGCCTTATGGTCTATCAAGTCTGCTCGAACCTAGATCCTTAGTTGGGTGCCGAGACCCTCCCATCCCTTGTGCTCCAGAAACCCCTATCATCCATCCCCACCCCCCCCGGGATAGGCCATCATCTGATACATCCACTTTCTGTGTCTGTCCCACCCTCTCTTAAA
The DNA here is from genome assembly GCA_016271365.2 of Neoceratodus forsteri. Taxonomy (NCBI): domain Eukaryota; kingdom Metazoa; phylum Chordata; order Ceratodontiformes; family Ceratodontidae; genus Neoceratodus; species Neoceratodus forsteri. The sequence goes on from CM057449.1 coordinate 1,610,076,532, forward strand.
GCTCTCCACTGTGGATCTCTGAACCAGCTCACCAGGCAGAGCATTCCAAGGGTCCACCACCCTCTCAGTGAAAACCTCCTCCTCTTTTCCCCCTCACCCTTCCACCTTCCAACTTCAAACCATGCCCTCTGGTGATGCCTCCTGCCTTAGTCTAAAGATCCTCCATGTTTACCCTATTTATTCCCTTGAGGTACTTGAAGACCTCAATCATGTCCCCTGTCTCTCCTCTCCTCCAATGAAAACAGGCAGAGCTCCTCAAGTCTGTCCTCGTAAGTCAAATCCCAGCCCTCGTATCATCTTTGTTGCCCTCCTCTGTACCCTCTCCAGGAGCTGTATGTCCTCTTCAAGTGTGGTCTCCAGTACTGTACACAGTACTCAAGGTGTGGTCTAACCAGTCCATTGTACAGTGGCAGAATCACTTCCTTGCTCCTAGAGGTGATCCCTTGCGATGCATCCCAACATCCTGTTTGCCTTGCTAGCTGCTCTCCTGCACTGCTCAGTGTTATTCATACATGTATCCACCATGACCCCTAGGTCTTTTTTCCCTGTTGAGGCTTCCAGCACCTCCCTCCCAGGGTGTACCTGTGTTTAGAGTTTCCCACCAAGATGCAACACCTGCACTTGGTGATATTGAAATTTAATTTCCATGTGTGAGCCCAGCTTTCCAGGGTGTCCAGGTCTCCTCAGGGCCAACCTCCCTTTCTCCTCAACTACTGCTCCCATCTTGGAGTCATCCGCGAAAAGACTCATTTCACACCCTATACCATCCCTGATGTCTGATATGTATGCATTAAACAGGATTGGACCCAGGACCGAGCCCTGTGGTACCCCACTACCAACCTCTGTAGGGTTCGAGAGCTCCCCACAGACCACTACTCTCTGAGTGCGTCCAGCTATCCAGTTTTCAATCCATCTGACCATCAAAGGGCCTACTCCTAACCCCATCAGTTTCTCCACCAGACCATTGTAGGGGACAGAGTCAAACGCCTTGCTGAAGTCCAAGAATAATACATCCACAGGCTTACCCCTATCCAGTTCTGATGTTACCCATTCATAGAACTCCACAAGGTTGGTTTGACATGATCTACATGATGAAATTGAAGTATAGTAAGACTGCTGCATGCCCCTTGTCAACTACCCTGATTATCCAATCAAAGACTACTATCAGGTTGATCAGACAAGACCACATTGCAACAAATCTGTGCTGCTTACTGTTCTGAAGTCCATCGTTCTCCAGGTATTCCATTATAGTAGGTACTCTTTGACTAGTGTCTCCATCGGTTTCCCTACCACAAATAAGACTGACAGGACTATAGTGTCCTGGCTGCTCCTTTTCCTTTCTTTTCCCTTGTGTAGTGGAATTACATTTGCCGTCCTCCAAACCTTGAGAACCACACTTTGCAATACAGAGAATAGTGGATGGGCAACCATGCACAACCAGCCTGTTGTGCCACAGAGGGGTTCTTCACTCTCGAGGTCTGATGGCATCAGAACTCTGAGGTGGCACAACAGGCTGGTTGGGCATGAGGTTGCCCATCCACTATTTTTATAGTGTATAGTGCCTGTAAAAAATCATTTAAAATCTTTGTTTTTTGTAGAAAAAAGTAATTGTTGCTGCTCTGTTTAAGTCTGGGATTACAGGCTGATTGCTATGGTCCATGGCATGGTTGTTAGGGAGCAGATGGCTGTACGTCTTAAAAGTGAGGTTTCTATTAGCTGTTAGATGTGTTTGGGTGAGCTTTAAAAAAAACATGGCAGACATATTTCTTGCTAAATAAGAGGAGAGTTGTGTCAAGGACATAGTGTTTATTTTGTGAGTAATTTTAATATCTGGCTGATCCTGCACTGTATTTTTGTTTAATAGTAACATTATCTGGTTGATCCTGCTCTTTTTTCGTATCTGGTTGATCCTACGTCTACTGAGCAATTGCTCCAGTGTGATCATGCTACTTCAGTCGGCATTATTACTCCATATCTGGTTGATCCTGAAGTTTACTTTAATTTATTGGATTGTTTAAACAGTATGAGATGCTAAAGCTACTTCTGCCTTGAGAAAGCTTGAGAGTTAGCACGAAAATGTTTGGCTGCTCGGGGAGGGACATGTTGTATCTGTGTTCTGGTGTTTGTGACACAATAAAATGAATTTTTCTCATAGCCTGACTGCAAAATGCTGTTTCTTGTTGCCCAATGGTGATATGTAGCTGTGCTGCTGTTTTTCTGTATGTGAGTACTTTGCATTTGTCTCTATCGTTGTTTTTAGCCACCTGATTGTTCTTTTGTGATCCGGAAGACTGAAGGCATCATGGCTCTCGCACCCTTTAGATGGTTTCAAAATGTTGTTCTATCACAGTGTGGTACGATCAAGTTCTATGACCTTTGAACTGTGGTACAACAACATTTTAAAAGGGATGGATTTCCATCCACAGCAATGCTACACTATACACTATAAAGAACTATTGACTAACCTAACCAGAGGTTCCTGTAGTACCAATGTCAATTCCCTTAATACCTTGGGATGCATCCCATTCAGCCTCAGGGCCTTGTTTACTTCCAGGGCTGCTAACCCTTTTCTGACTTCTGCAGTCTTATTTCTGGGACTCTTCTATCAGCTGTCTTTAAGCTGTGCTCTGGCAAGGGTCAACTCTTCTTAATGAATACTGAGCAGAAGTAGTCATTAGGCTTCTATCCATCTTCGACTGTCACACTACACCTTTATTTAGCCTGACAATACTGCCTCCCATTTTTCTTTTTTCCTTATACAGTATATCTAAAAAACTGTTTTAACCCTTCCTTTGATTCCCCTGTAATATGTACTTCTGTGCTTGACTCTGTTATCTTGACTGCGCTCTTGGCCTATAATTTTTTTCCTGATCCTCGTCCCGTTCCTCACCTCCCAGTTTTCTTTGTACCATATAAGGCCTTCTTTTTGCCCCTTACTGCCTCTCTGACCTTTTCAGAGAACCAAATTAGTCTCCTATACTTGTTTCCCTTAATAATTGTTCTTGTGCATGTTTTTGTTCCCTCTAGAATGGCTCCTTTTCTGACCCTCCCCCATCTTTCTTCTACTACCTTTTTTGATTCAAAACAATTAATTTATTTTTCAGCAGTAAGGAAGAAAGGTTTGTATGTCACATATTATTACACAACATCTGATAATTTACCAAAATAATTATATAAAGCAAAACATGATAACCCTCAAAATAAATACATTTGTTGAGATACAGTGATCATGAAATAATAAGTCTTGAAAGTGGAATTTACAGTGAACAAAATGTGATTACATACAGCAATACACTGTTTTATTTATGAAACAGGGATTTCGGTTCAACAGTGAACATGATGTAGATGGAATATAATGATACAGGAAAAAGTGGTGAGTAAACTGACTTGCTTGAGAAGTTTCTCCTAATTTGGAAGGTAATTTTAGACAAAAACAAAATGCCATACTACACCAGACATCAAGGTTACCCAAAAAACATGCACAACATATGTTAATGTTTCATTGTCATCACACAGGTCAAATTGTTGGAATAAGTAGGTTTACTCTTCACCACTTTCTGCATTAATGTCTTAAAGTGGGGGGTAGGGTCACAAGGGGGCACAATCTGAAGCTGTAATGGGGAATGTTCAGGATGGAAATAAGGAAGCACTACTTCACAGAGAGAGTGGTGGTGCGATTGAATGTGCTGCCAGAGAAGTTGATTGAACTGAAGACAGTGGATAGCTTTAAGTAGGGTTAGGACATGGTCAGGGGAAGGGTTAGTACTGACAAGAACACAATGGGGGAAGAACTGAGAGGGGAAATGGAGGAAGGGGGTAGATACAGTGGTATTAAACTGAGATCCCCACAATTGGGTAGACTTGATAGACCTGTGAACCTTTTTATGTCGGCAATTTCGTATGTTCGTATGTAACCTATTGTTTTCAAGCTTACAGCCTGTGGATTTTACAAATAGAATAAAGCCTAATACCAGTACCTTTTAAAGCCCTTTGGAATCTTGTAAATTTCCTGTTGAGAACTCTACCATCCCGAATGCTGTAAATGACTGAATTTATGGCTACTGCTGCTGGGGGAATAAAGATGCTGAATGTTGTTTTAAGCTGCTAAGCCATTGTTATTATTATTTGTCTAGCACTAATCAATATTCTGTCCTCTTGCAGAGTTATGAAGTATAATATGAGCAATAGTCAATAGCCTGTATGACAATGAGCATATATGACATGCGAGGGTTTATTTGCATGCCAAGATGTGCCCATTAGCATATAACAAGAATGACTCCTTGCACAATTGCGCATATGTATTGTGAAGAGGCCTTTCTGTTTACATTACCAACAATAACCAGGCACAGCAGTCAAGTAAAGGAAATACATTCCTTGGTTGTATAAAGTACTTCTGAATCACCCAACCATGGCTACCCAAATCCACTATACCTACAGTAGTGCACCCAATCAACAACAATCACCAACATCAGTCACCGTCACCCTGATGACCACTATGAAGGTAGAAAGGTAGTCACTGTCATGTCCATAGATGCCAACAGTCAAAGCCTATCAACTCACCAGTATTGTCCTGACATTGTATGAGTGACCATGTTTGCTCAAGCATGAACTATGAAAAGCTGTTATCATATATGGCATGCAGTTGATAAGGTGAGTCAGATGTCAGTTGCACATGGCAGTAGTTAATTTTTAGCTTTAAGAGGGGTGCTGTGTGCTGAAAGACTATATTAGAGAGGGTTAGTTTGGACAGTGATCTTGGACCACACTATTTGTAAATGTGTTGTATTATGTTAGGCAAGTCTGTCAAGATGAGTAGTGCCTTTGGTGGGCTAGTGCAGTGCCAGTGTATTATTCTTTATATCATAGCTCCTTATGGCAACCATTGGTGGGATGCTGATTGCTAGGGCAATGCTTAATATCTCTGTGTATGTGGCCATTATGATGAGTTGGTGCAGATGAGCATATACGGGCTCAATACTGTATCACTGAGAACTAAACAGCACATTGTTAACATGCTTAGCACTACATTATCCATCTTACAATGGTGCAAGACATGTGCACTGCTCCCCCCTTGTTCATTTAGATTCCCCTGCTGCTCTTTATGGGCTTTCTACAAGCAATGACAGTTGGCACTGCTGCTCATGTTTTCATAGTTTTATGTCATTTTTTATGTTGCTTGCAGGCATGTGCAAGAAACATAGTGCCATCATCAGAGTTTTCGGAGGTGTGGCACCCCGTCTTCCAATTCAGTCAGTGAGTTTGCAGGCACGGCTAGCAGTTCTCCAATGACTGGTGCAGTTGTCTATGACAGCAGTCAAAATGCAGTGGCATACAGTTGAAAGGTAGAGCTCCTCTTCAGTGAGCAGAGCTCTCTCCCCCACACACACACACGCATGCAAGCATGCATATTGTGTGCTGATGCACTCCCTCCCCCCACGCACACACTGTATAGGCCGACGGGGGTCCAACTCTGTCGGCCCACGCCTGGTCAAAGTGCTGTCCAGGTACCACGCCTGGGAGCCCACCCGCATGGCATATCTTGTTATAGCCGATGGGGTGCCCAATCCCCATCAGCTCCAGCCCCCAAACAGCCTTTCCAGCTGCCATGCTGGGAGCCCACTCCAGTGTGGCAAACATCCCGCGTTGTCTTAATTAAAAAAAAGAAAACCTGTAAATAAAAAAACCGTCCCTTGCAGTCTCACTGCCCCACCACACCCACCCAGTGCACACCCTTCCTCCCACAACCCCACCCCATACTTACCTCCTCGAACTCGGCTCGATGATCATCGGTGGACTGGGAACACTATGCACTCTTCAAAGCCGACCACGAACGGAGAAAATGCCAGTATGCTGTATAATGGAATAAATAGGGTTTTTTCAACTTTGTTGCATATCTCAGTAATTTTTGGGAATTTTGGGCCCAAATTTTCAACATAGGGTTTTTGGGACCCCTCCTCATGAATTCTTACACTGTCATGGCATTAATCAGGCCCGAAGGTGATTTCTATCACTGCCGAAATCACCTTCGGGCTGATTAATGAAACAACACTGTCAGTGTTCATAAGGTGGGCTCTCAGAAAGCCTATTTTGAAAATTTGGTGACAAAATTCCTAAAATGACTGTTTTACGGCGATGCTAGCATTTCCTACGCACACTGTAAATTCATGGAATTTTCAATATTTTCACTCCAGATTTTCAACATTACCATTTAACCACACCTCCTTATGAGCAGTACAGCTGTCATTTTTCACATCCTGCCCAAAACGTGTTTCCGCTAATGTAGCGCACAATGGCGCAGTCAGTGTGCGAAATCAATGTATGGAACACATTAGGAAAATCACAGTGACACAGTTCATGGGCAGAGGTCTTAAAATGACTACTGTATGTTGAAAATTTGGTGAAAAAATTCCTAAAAATGACTGTTTTACTGAGTGCATTGCACTTATTCCTGTCTGCGCTCCTAAGTTTCACATTTTCAATATTTTCACTCCAGATTTCCAACATTGCCATTTTACCACACCTCCTTATGAGCAGTACAGCTGTCATTTTTCACATCTGGCCCAAAACATGTTTTCACCCATGTAGCGCACAACGGCACAATCAGTGTGCGATATCCATGTATGGGACACATTAAGAAAATCACATTGACACTGTTCATGAGCAGAGGTCTTAAAATGGCTATGTTGAAAATTTGGTGAAAAAATTCCTTAAAATGACTGTTAAACAAGCGTGCGTTGCACAGTTCCTACGCACGCTCACAAGTTTGCGAATTTTCAATATTTGCACTCCAATGACTTCCAAATACCTAAACAGCACATACAAGCAAGCAACATTGGGCATTGACAAATGATTGTTCTTGTATGCCTTTCTGTTTTGGCTTTGGAGGCTGCACATCACATCCAGAAACCTGACCATGACACATTATATCATGTGTAGCTGAATACCAGCAATTCAGAATACCTTCTGTCAATCATTATGCCATCTGGATGTGGTACCTATAGTGCTGCTGGTGTTGTTGATGGGTGAGTTCATAACTTGTTCATGCCACATCAGAAGGCAAGGTACAATTTCTCCAGAGGTTTATGTGTATTGTGTATTAATGTACAGTTAGCTTTAAATGTTTGAACTTATTTTATAGAAATGAAATTAGTGTGTGAGATATTTGTATAATTGAAAAGAGACTTCATATCATGTTCAGTTTTTTTACTGACCATGTCGTACTGAATATGTGTACTTGGTGTTTAAATGTTATAGTTACAATGATGCGTTGATCTTTAAAAGTACATTGATTAAGATTTAGTTTAACTAGTTTCAGGAATGTTGGCCCTAAGCACAAATGGGTGGGTAATGTGTGTCTCAGGAGCGTTCCTTGCCCTCGCAGCTACGCACCTGCAGGAGATCTGTGGGTGGCTACATGCACAAACAGCGGCCACTGCGTGACTCCCATATGTTGCCCCACCTTCCCTCGTGTGCAGGCCTGCGGGGGCAGTCTGATGTGGAACTGCAGATCTGGGTGGGCAGCCAGTCAGTTGCCCAACCCTAATCCCACAGTGGATCACCTGTACCTGTGGACACCGGGTGTGTTGCCAGTGCATAGACTGCCATATGCAGTGTAGGGGCTGGGTGCCTGGTCGACCACCCACTGGCCCCCGAATGTGCCGCAGATGCCGGGGCTTCCTTGGTGGTGGTGCACATGACCCTGCCTCACCACTGCAGCCTGTGGCTGTAACTCTCAGGGGGCCACATAACTGCCCCATCTGCCTTTACAGCTGCCCCAATATGCTGGCAGCATCAACACCTGTGCCTGGCAGTCTGCATGGTCATGCCTCCTGCTGAATGCCGGCACAGCCCCTGTGCATCCCCTGGTCTACCCCCATGCATAGGTCCCTTCTCCACCTGGGATCCAGTGCATAGGGGGAGCATACCTACATTGATGAGTGCTGCACAGGAGGCACAGTGGGCTTGGGTGGGTGCAGAGTGGGCTATGTGCCAGGGTTATGCAGTGCATACCTACTCCACCCCTTTGTACATAGGGGCCATTATTTGTCATTGTGAAGTACTGTTTAGTTTTACTCTGGTGAGAAATGATCCAGTAACTAAAACATACTGTGAGATTATTTTTTAAAGTGTAGTGTGATAAAAGAAGAAAATGTTTTCTGTTTTAAAAACAGAAGGTAATACTTTTTTTGTTGTTTATTTCTTTCTAATCATACATTACCTTTGACATACTCATTTGAAAATTTTGTTTCCCATCAAATAATTGTACTCTTCAGTTGTGGATGAGCACAGAAATGTTGACCTGTCATGTACATAACTGAGGTGGTAGGAAATGTTATATGGAATCCAGCAATATTAGGAAACGGTGCCATGTGGCCTTCAGCAGCATTTGCAGTACTATACAGATAGCTGTTTTTTTATCCAGTGCTGTCTCAGGGTTGGACTATCAGTGTAGCAGTAGCACTACCACTAGTGATGCTGGGGACCTGAGCTGGGGAATAAGCTTGAGTTATCAGGAGCCAGTCAGGTGAAGAAGATCTAGTATCCCAGAGGGTGCTCTCTTCCTCTGGGGAGGGAGTCTATCATTGACCACTACACTACTGCCAGCTGGTTGACTACAGGTGGTTGTACATGGCAATATAGCAGGGAAGGGCAACACTGGGTGGTCTCTGCTCTGAACACTCTGCATGCAAAATTCTTGGACTCATCACGTCAGTATCCTACAGGGCAGGGACTAAAACAAAAGAAAGGCCCTATCTTATGCACGGTGATCATGGCTACACTTGGGCCAGACCCCTGTCACTGTCTACTCTTCTCCCTGCCCAAGGAATCCCTGTCTCCATATGCAGGAAGAGGTTGGATCTGGCATGGCCAGACCCCACTGTGGTGGTGGGGGGGGTGAGATGAACATGTGGGGTTGTAAGGGGATGAGGAAGTAAATGGCTGTGATGAGGGGGGTTTGGCTGGGTCCAACCTGATGGCAGTGGGTCATGATAGCATGGGAGCATGAACAATGAAAAAAGGTCTGTCTCAAGACAACACCATGGTGGACAATGTACACTACTGCCAGTTCTCTTTTAAAACTTATTATTGAACCCACAAGAGGCACTACTTGCCACACAGTATATATGGCACTACTTGCCATATATACTGTGTTAAGTTATACAACAGGTTTGGAGAGAAATGCCACAGCATCAAATTAGTATACTGTAGCTGGACCCACTTTGCAAGATATCATTGTATATTGCCTTTTTCAAACAACATGAAGTCTTGCTGTATTCTGACATTATGCAGTTAGCCCCAGCACTTAAACTGCTCTGGACAGGAAAGAGTTAACTATATGCCAGAGCATAGAATGTTGCGCTCAAGCGTGGTTCAAACCTCTTTCTGCTGCACTTTCAAGTGTAACCATCAGATTCTTTACTCCGCCTAACTGAATAGTTGCTCCGGAGAAATCTCCTTCGCTTGTCGGTTCAGTCTCAGTAAAACATTGGTTTTAAACCGTAAATTTTATTGTATTTTTGGTTCAGATCCCTCTCTGCGGTACAGTACAGTAAGTGCTGTAGGTAGTGGACATTAGTTTTATTTTCTCTGTGTGGAAATTGTAAAATCTTTTCAATTGTTCCGGCTGGAACCGATTGATTTTTGTTTCTTTATTCTGTAAAGTCTTTGGTTTATTTGTATTAGTGTGAGGTATCGGTCATATTTTTTGACGTTTTTTTCCACAGTCCATAACATGGTTGGTAACCGATAAGGGGGTCTTGCCTGGCTTTAAAGTTGCTAAAGGGTAAGTGGATAGGATGGCTATGTCTGAGAAACCCAAAAGAAAAACTGGGCCCACTGGGTTTCAGCACTTTAGTGAGTGTGGGGATGCCTTTGCTAAGGCAGACCCTCACACCATCTGTTTGCATTGTCTGGGGTTTGACCACCTTGATTCAGACTGCCAAATATGCAAGAATTTCCTTAAGGGCACCCTGGACAAGCGATTGGGTAGGCTTAAGAAAAAGGAGGCTGAGAAGTCCACTGATGCAGATGGCCAGCCCGGTTCGGTTCCAGTTGAACCTGAGGGAGTGCCCACTGATGTAGGCGATACTTCCTTGGGCAAAAGGAGAGCAGATCCTAAGGTGTCAGTTCCATCTAAAATAAAAAAGAAATCATCCAGTTCTGATCCAGAACTGTCATGTCTAACCGCCAAAGAAATTGTCAGTGCGATTAGCATAGTAGAATTGCTCCGTTCGGTTCCGGCTGATCTGGCGCCTACGGGTAGGTGCTCAGTTCGGTCGGTTCCTCCATTTCTGGAATATTTTCCGGATGATTACTATGAACTGGATTTGGAGGGGGGAAGAAGGGTTCGATGATGATGATGATGATGATGGTGAGGAAGGCCTGGATAAGCCCATTGAACCGGACATCTCCCCAGACAGGCCTTCCAATGTTTCCCCTCCCAAGCTTTCTGAGTCCCCTTCCCACTATTTGTTTTACAAAAAAAGTGGCAGAGACCCTCCAGCTCCCTCTGGTCGAAGCTGTTGAGGAACAAGAAGAGCTTGACTATGTAGAGATGATGGACATCCCAGAGTCCAAAAGGCTGTCTATTCCCCTCCATAAATGTTTTGAGAAATAGACACAAAAAATCTTGCAGCCATGTTGGGGTCATGTAACCTTTGGCTTAACAACCCCCAGATAAAGACTCTAGGAAGATGGATGCTATGGCCAAGAAACAGTACTTGGCATCCTCCTTGGGACTCAGGCATGCAATCTATATGGCCTATAAAGTCAGATACCAGAAGTCCATGTGGGATACTGTTCTGGGCTGGCTAAACAGGCTTCGCCTCAGCTAGCCAAAGAGCTGGAGGAGGTGGCTGCTGATGGGATTGAGGCATCCAAAGTCCAATTTCATGCTGCTGTGGACTCTAATGATGTTTCATCATGAGTCATGGCTACATCTGTATCTCTTAGGAGATTTACTTGGCTCAGATGTACTAGCCTCTCACAGGACACCCAGCATAAGGCCATGGATGTCCCTGTAGTAGGTAATTCTTTGTTTGGGGAGCATACAGAGAATTACATGAAAAAGATGGACGAGTATAGGACCACCTTCAGGAGTGCACAGGCCAAGAAAAGGCAGGCAACTCCTCAGAAGCAGCAATCTAGGGGCAGGTGCAGGGGCAGGCCTTTTCACAGGCCTTTCTACCAGCACAGACCTCCTCTCCTTTTCCTCAAAAGGGGTTCTTTAGAGGGAGAGGCAGAAGGAGGATGACCAGGGCTGCATCCTCCTCTCAGTCCAAGGCTCCTGCCAAACATACACCCTGATGAGTCAGCCCGGGTTGACTCCCCTTTTCCAGTAGGAGGCAGGCTGGCTTACTACTTTCAGGCCTGGAAGTCTGTTACCTCAGACAAGTGGATCCTGGAGGTAGTAAGCCAGGGACTGGCTCTCAGCTTCAAAAAATTTCCAGAGCTGAGGGCTAGGTGTTTTCCACCTGCAATCATCTCTGAAACCATTGCTCTAGAGGTAGAGGTTTCCTCTCTGCTGGCTCTCAGAGCCATAGAGAGAGTTCCTACTACATTCAAGGGCAAGGGTCTGTACTCCAGATATTTCCTAACTCCGAAAAAGACAGGGGAGTGGTGGCCCATCCTAGATCTAAGATACTTAAACAAGCACTTAGTCAAGCCAAAATTTAAAATGGTGAGTCTGGGAATAATTCTTCCATCTCTGAGACCAGGGGATTGGTTAGCCTCCCTGGACCTCAAGGATGTCTATTTTCACATTCCCATCAGGTGCTCCTACAGAAAGTACCTCAGGTTGGAACTGTCTTCAGGCCATTATCAGTTCAGAGCAATGCCCTTCGGACTAACATCAGCAACAAGGGTGTTCACAAAATGCCTAGCAGTAGTAGTGGCCTTTCTAAGGAGACAAAACATTTCCATATTTCCATACCTGGACAACTGGCTCATTGTGGGGCAGTCTCCAGACCAAGTCAAGTCAAACCTGCAAGTGACCCAACAATTGCTCACTTCTCTGGGATTCGTCCTTAATCTTCCAAAGTCAGTTCTTGAACCAGTGCAACTTCTGACCTTCATAGGGCTAGAGTTGGACACTGTCCAAGCAAAGGCTTTTCTTCTTCTGGTAAGGGTAAAGGTCTTTACAGAAATGGCTTCTTCTTTTTGACTTCTGGTGTCTCGATCAGCAAGGCATTTTCTTCAACTCCTAGGCCACATGGCAGCTTCCACTGCAGTGGATCAAGGGGCCAGATTTCAGATGAGGGACATCCAGTTCCACTTGAGGGCATTTTGGTCTCAGAAATAAGATCCTCTAACCAAACTGATTCCAGTGACTCAGACTCTGATCCAGGCTCTCCAATGGTGGTAGGATTAGACCAACCTCAGATGAGGAGTCACATTCATCACAGATGCTTTTCTCTTGGGGTGGGAAGCTCACTTGAGAGTTTTCACAGCACAGGGAGTGTGGTCCCCTCAGGAGTCTGTACTTCATATCAATCTTCTGGAGCTCAGGGCAGTGTACCTGGCTCTACAAGCTTTCTCTGACTCAGTACAGAACAAGACGGTTCAGGTCAGGACAGACAACACCACCACCATGTGGTACATCAACAAGCAGGGAGGTAATTGGTCTATGGCCTTGTGCATGGAAGCCATGAAATTAGGGTCCCTGGCATATTCTCTACAGACATCTCTTATAGCAGTCTACCTTCCAGGGAAGGACAATATGCTAGCAGATGCTCTGATCTGGATATCTCAGGGCCATCACGAATGGTCCCAGGATCCTCTAGTGTTAAAAGTGATTTTTTTCAAGAATGACACACTCCAGAGATAGATCTCTTTGCAGCCCCAGACAATCACCAACTTCCTGTCTTCTGTTGCAGACCCCCAGTCTTGGGTGCAGTCCCCTGGATGCTCTACTTCTGGACTGGGAGGGGAGATTTCTGTATGCCTTTCCTCCCTTTCCCCTGTTGTTCAAGGTTCTGGTCAAGATAAGGTCACAATCTTGCAAAGTGATCCTGATTGCTCCAGACTGGGCAGGGCAGCCTTGGTATCCTCTTTTGCTGTCCCTAGTAGTCCATCTTCCCCTATCTCTTCCCAAGAATCACAATCTGTTAACCTCCTCTCAGGAGAGGGTTTGCTACCCCAACCTTTGGTCTCTCAGCCTCAAGGCATAGCTCTTGAAGAATTAGAATATGCAAGCCTGCGTCTGTCTCAGGGGGTTCTCGGTATTCTCAAAGCCTCTCAAAAACCTGCCACTAGAAAAACCTATAATTCCAAATGGAAAAGATTCAGTATTTGGTGTTCCAATAAGCGGATATCTCCAGATACGGCTGATTTGGCTACAGTTCTGGATTATATGGTTCATCTTAATGGCTTAGGCCTCAGACCAGCAACCCTGAAAGTACACTTGGCAGCTGTTTCTGCATTTCTGTCAGTGGGTAAGGCTTCCTTACTGGCATCTCATCCTGTTTTCTATAAATTCTTTAAAGGATTGCTCCATACCAATCCTCCTTTTAAGGATCCTACTCCTGCTTGGGATCTTAATGTTTGCATTGCTCAGCTTATCCAACCCCCTTTTGAGCCTTTGGCCTCAACAGAACTTAAGTACTTGACTTGGAAAGCTGTGTTCCTGGTAGCTATTACGTCTGCCTGGTGTATAAGTGAATTACAAGCCATGTCAGTGGAGCCTGATTTTATTTCATTCCATAGAAATAAGGTGTTCCTTAGAACTAACAGGAGGTTCTTACCCAAAGTGGTTTCAGATTTTCATCTTAACCAGTCCATTTCTCTTCCTGTCTTCTGCACTGATCATTCTTCTTCAGGGGAGAGAAGGTTACACAGCTTGGATGTTAAGATGGCACTTAACTACTACATTGAGCACACTAAGGCACTTAGGTTTGACTGTCCTCAATTGTTTCTCATTTATAATAATAACAATAGCAATACAAGTTATTTAGTTAAGCGCCTTTCAAATTTTTCAAGGTGCTGTACATAAAAACATGAGAACACCAGCATAATCAATACATACAGTAAAACAACACAACATGGTGAAGTGGGAAAGGGAAAACCTGCTACTAATAGGACTATTGCCAGGTGGATTGTCTCTTGTTTACAATTCTGCTATGAGAAGCTAGGCAAAATACTCCCTTCAGGTCTGAGGGCCTAATCGACTTGAGGTACAGCTGCTTCTCTGGCTGCTGCCAGAGATGTACCATTATTAGAAATATGCAAAGCAGCAACCTGGAAAACAGACCATACATTCATCAAGCATTGCTTCCTGGATATCCAGGCTAGGAGTGATACTAGGTTTGGTACAGCAGTACTGCAGAATAGGTTCATCCCTCCTCCATGGAGGTACTGCTTGGTAGTCTGCATAATGTCAGAATACAGCAAGGCTTCATGTTGTTTGAAGAAAAAATTACTCACCTTAGTAATTGTGCTTCTTCTAATGGAGTCTTGCTGTATTCTGACCTTCCTCCCTGCCTCCCCTCTCTGAACCTGTTTTTTGGGAAGTGAGCTAGCAGGTACAGTGCTGCACCTCAGGGTTGTACTTAGCACTCCCCCCTATATAGAGAGGGGGAGTGGGTTATGTTTATTTTGTTTTTTATAGTTATATTGTTCACTACCTAGTTTTTGTTTTGGAGTTCTCGACTTGAGTCTTTTTGGGACCCAAAACATTTGGTTGCCTTTTGGCTAGTAGATTTACAATTTCCACCTAGCAGGTGTAGTTACTTAGTATTAGCTCATAAGAATCTGATGGCTACACTTGAAAGTGCAGCAGACAGAGGTTTGAACCTAGCTCGAGCGCAACATTCTATGCTCTGGCATAGAGTTAACTCTTTCCTCTCCAGAGCAGTTCAAGTGCCAGAGCTAACTGCATAATGTCAGAATACAGCAAGACTCCATTAGGAGCAACACAATTACTAAGGTGAGTAATTTGTTCTTCTGTATTCCTCAATTGATGTCTAGCAATGATGGGTACATCACAATGGAATACTGAACCTATTAGAGAGCAATGTGCACAGAACTGATGACATCACAATGGCCATGGAAGCACTAAACCAAGCATTTGAAATCAAAGAGTGTCAGATAAGTTAGTAATAAGACATGATATGGAGTACTTTTGTGCTGAAATAGTGCATGTCCAGGGGTGTAGTGAGGTACAACACTGCAAGCGGATTGTTTGACCTCCGGAAGAGCATTGATTCCAGTGCAACACTCAACTTGAAGTGTCTTATTGTGTTGATAAAATAGGTAAACTGAAAAATCTAAAAGCAAAAAGAAAACTTTTTTTAAATTAAAAACAGGTATTTTATTTGTTAGAAATAGGTGGTTAAATGTAGTCCCTTCCCAGCTGTCAAGCATGTGTCTATCCACATATTCAGAATATGGAATGCTTGTTTTTCATGGAATGTGGGAATTTAAGCGTCTACAGAAGTGTATTAGCTGAATGCTCAGGGGGGTTCTAACGTCAGAAAAGAAGCTCCAAAAAAATAAAGCTGTATTTTATTTTAATTTGTGTACATGTATAATTTGGGGAATTTAAAGGAAAAGAACATTTAATCAGTTTATTTATCCCTTTTATTTTGAAGGAGTTTTATTTTAGTACCTAAGTGATTTTGTTAGAGAGTAAAGGCAGGAGCCATGATTTTAATGGCAAATAGGAATTTGAAAAAAAAAATCATTGATATTGTTAATGCACTGTGTGCTGATTGCAAGCAGTTTTTTATCTGTGCTGTGTCCTAGCCAAACAGAGTGCAGTATTTCCCTACCCATTTTATAAATCTTTTTACAAATAGAAGAATTAAAAGTTATCACTATTAAACTGATGATGTATAAATGGAATATGCACTGTTCTGTCATAAAATATGCAGTTTATCATTACTTTTGAGAGAGCTGGGCTTTTCTAACACCCCTGTGGTTCAGCCACTAGTTGGTTATGGCACTGCCCTATAACACTTTAAGAACAGCTACCGCTTTCAGGAGATCTTGAGCTAAACATAATATTTAGGCAAAGTTCAGCTTGAATTTCATATTAACTCTGTATTTCTCCTCACCATTATGTATCACTGAGGTCTTCTGCATGAAAACAGGATCTTTGCTCCTGAAGAGTTCATATGTTCCTCTTGCTTTCTCCCTACCTGAAGTCATAATGCACTACTTGTGACATCACAGTTACTCCCATGGCAACAGATTGTGATGTTCCAACAGAGGATTATGACTTGAAGTAGAGAGTAAGTTATAGAGGCAGATGGACTCTAAGGGATACATATCATGTGTTCATGTACATTTCCTCAGAAATAGATAACGGGGAGGTGAAATCTGTAGAACATACATGGAATGAAAACTGAATTGTACCCAAGTATTATGTTTTTCAAAGTTTTATCTGAGGTGTCAGCAGCTCTTTAAAGATGAATTGAATATTTTCAGTCAGTCCATTGCATATCCTCTATAGTATATACAAGTTGAACACAGAATATTATATCAACACCCAGTGCCACTGAACTTCCAAGGATGCATACAGGGGCAAGAAGAACACTTCAATGCCAGAAAAAGAAAGGATGCATCAGCACATGTGGCATTGATGGGTTTGTGTTTACAGAAGCTCTGTATACTGCGGGCTTGATTCACAAAGGTTGACACAGGGATTGCATAAAACCCTGTATCAAATCCAGTGCTGCGCCAAACATATTGCCACACCTTGCACCTGATTCACAAAGGTCACGTGCATTTACAACACTTTACCCCCTTCACAGTGGCTTGTGCCAAATATGTGGTGCAAACCCTGTAAAAAGGTCCCCTAACTGCCATCAAGTTAGACAAGCAAAAATCTGGTCTAACTCACAGCATGTGGAGCACAGGATCATGAATCCCGAGTGCCGGCCAGAGAATGCCACAAGCCTCATGTGCCATCTGTTTGGTGTATCCGGGGCTTGTGGCATTCCAGCATGTTTGAGAATTGAGCCCCGTATGTCATTTGGAAAGGTATCTGCCATCTCATTTAAGAATGGAACATAAAATGTTTTTTTTCCACATTGGTCTAATTAAAAAACAAACATTTGTTTTCCTTTTGCTCATAAACACACATGCACTTCACCAGAAGAATGTGTGTAGTAACACAATGAAATACAATTGCTTTCAAGTACAATATCACATGTCATTGTGTGTTGATATAAAAGAATCATACACACCTGTGGAGTGGAAATTAAAAAAGGAATATAATTCTAACACGATTTTATTAACTTTACTGCACTAATTGCGTGTATTATAGAAAATGTAACAATAGAACAAGTAAACACTCAGTAATTTTGATTACACCAAAATTGGAAACAGGGTGGACACACCTGATGGACAGCATAGCATGGAAACTGATCTCCGAAAACTGGAGGAGTGATTCAAATCCTGGCAACTGAATTTCAATGTAAAACAATGCAAGATCATGCACCTGGGAAAACGCAACCCAGGGAAAATGTACTCAATGAGAGGAGAGCAGCTGGTGGCTACCAGGCAGGAGCATGACCTGGGGGGGTGATAATACTGGATGACCCCAAGGTCAGTAAACAATGTGAGAAGGTAGCACTAAAAGCTAGTGGCATCCAAGCTTGCATAGAGAGGGGCATCACAAGCAGAAGGCATGAAGTAATCATGCCCCTGTATCAGTCCCTGGTAAGGCCTCACCTGGAGTACTGTGTCCAATTCTGGAGACCGACCACACCTCTGGAAGGACATAGACAGGTTGGAGACTGTTCAAAGAAGAGCAACAAAGATGGTGCAGAGCTTGCATCAGAAGCTATACAAGGCAAGATTAGATGACCTCAAATTATACTCCCTAGAGCAATGCAAGGATTGTGGGGACATAATTGAGACATTTAAGTACCTTAAAGGTAACAACAGGGTACACATGCAGAACCTATTTCAGATAAAAGACTACAACAGGACTAGTGGGCATGACCTTTGACTTAAGTGAGGAAAGTTCAGGAGCAATATGAGGAAATTCGTCTTCACTGAGCATGTTGTGGAACCATTGAATAGCCTGCCAGACGGGGTTATGGGAGCCAAGACAGTGGGTGAATTGAAGTGGGCATGGGATAAACAATGTGGAATACTTAAGTAGGTAGCTAAGTATGGTGGGGGGTGGGGGAAAAAAGGGCAGACTGGATGGATCATATGGTCCCCATCTGCCAACAACTTCTATGTTTTTATGTTTCTATGTTTCTAATTAGCAAGTGATGTTTCAACAGAATGCATGACACCATGATCCATGGCACTGTACTGTTTAAGCAAACAAAAATCATTTGTCAAAGCATAAGGAATAATGTGGTATGCGTAGGTGACAATTGCAATCAGATTACACATTCATTCAATGCTGCCACAAAAGGATTGCTTTCTATGAACAGAGGAAGAGCCCATCCCAGAAAATCCAATAATAATGAATAGACTCAATAGGGGGGTTGACCATTAGTACAGCATTATTGCTACAATTCCAGCAACTAGGGGTTGTAAAAGTGTCCAGGTTATCAGGTCCAGCCATCAGGTAGACTGAACGTTTCATGGGGTGCTTTCTGCCAGGGAGGGTTGGTTATTTCATTCAATGCAGAACTGCCACCTGGGTGACCAGTGTTTCTATAGGACAAGGCAGTGATGAGGCTATCATGAACCTTAGCATACAGGCATACCTTATGTGTGTGCACATCACTGACATCAGCACTCGCGATGTCTTGGGCACAGAAATGGGATGTACAATGGCCCTAACTTTATGGATGTCAGACTCTGCTATAGCCAGGACATGCACCATTACCTGGAATGCAGCAGCCTGACAACATTTGAATCGGGGGGTGTAAATCCCCACACTAACCTAGCCAGTGGGGCAACCATGGAGGCCAGACATCCTTAGCTACTTTGTACTGGGGATCTAGTTACCAGCTAGACCCTGGAGTCAGTTGAAAAAACAGTTATGACTGACTTATCAAAATTATGACTGATTTTTTCAACTAGTTTGAAATCTATGACTTCAACTAACTAAAGAAAATTCAACCAATTTTTTCAACTTTCACCATTGTTGAATTGTATGTATGTACTAGTTTGTCGTACTTTGTGAGTGCCATTAGTGGAAACACTTTACAGCACATTCATTTACTTAGTGAATGCACTAGTACTGTAGAACTTGAAATCTTCACTGTAAAAAAATTTTCACTATATTCGCTGGAGACTCTTTTTCAGCGAAATAATTTTTACAGCAAAGTTTACATGGCATATAACATCACTAGCCACCAGCTTGTCAACAACATGCCTACCTGTCCTGTATGTATGTAACTAGGAAGGATGTCGATAAAGATGTCGACAAAGCACGGCATCATCACGCCACCATGTCACCACTACTCATTCCCGCATTCCATTACTAAATTGTAGTTGAATTCCAAGTATCCATTGAATGAACATTTACTTTATTCTACTTTGAATGTACAGCAGTTGCCAATGGAGGGATGGAGGGATGGAGGGAAGGATGTCTATTTACTGGATTCGTTACAAAGAACCACATGGTGGGTCAGTTTCACTTCCGCGTTACTGGTGAAAACTTTTGGCGTGTCTGTCGTGTTTGGTTGGAAATACAACAAAAGAAAACAAATGGTAAGGTGAAGTAAACTCTTTATTGGAAACTATTGTGTGCAGAAAGTAAAAATCCCAAAATATGATTCTCGATCAGACACAGTCCGACATATGAAGCTGTTGCTGCTTCTCTCAGTTTATTCGACATCTGTGGCAGGATCTGAAAAAAAAAAGAAAGTACATTTAAGCTAAAATTCAGTGTGATTCATGACTAAGTATTGCTTTGGTGTAAAAGGCTTACCATTTAGACATTCAAAATGTGCATGTAGGATTCTGGCTCGCTTGAAGCCCCTCTTGCAGTCCTCAGATCGAGCTGCCAGTTTCATAATGCTTGCTACCAACCATTGTGCATGCTTATTTTTGATACTCTTGTATGGAAGTCAATGTTAAATTTTATTTCTGGCTCACATTGTGTCATTTTGGCCACCACCTCACCCGCACACCAGTCTGTAAAACTAAGTTTTAACTCATCTTTCAGAATCTTGTTTACTGAAATGTCTAGTGGTTGAAGAAGGTTGGTGCAGGATGCAGGTAAAAACACTGACACATGTTTCTTGGCAGGTGGAGATGCAGCAGCTAGCTGTTTGATAACAGCCTCTGCCATTAGATTTGAGATGCCAGCAGTTACAGAAAGAACATCAGCATCCAAATTGTGTATCTGTAGGGCTGAGAAACCACGCATACTAGCAGGTATCCGAGGTGAGTTTAACCATTTCACTAGAGACATCTTTCAAAGTTGACAATCCATGGAATCCATGGAATCAAAGACCTTGCCGCATGATGTTACATTGACTGATTGGTCTCTTGAGCGCGATATAAACTTTGTGCAAATATTTCTAGTTCTACAATATATTACAAGATACAGTTTAGAGCTATTTAGAAGTAACTACATCCACTTTCAACAAAGATGACCAGGCACTGAAATAGAATTTTGCAATTGCAGTAATTAAGCGATTGACAACTTAAGACATGTACTGCTATTTTGCCCCTTTTATGAGGAAGACAGTAAACATTGGTTGGGTTTGATGCTACAGAACCTCAGTTTATTTTTTTATTATTCTCGTTGATGTTTTGGTTTGGCCTTGCTTGCCTAATATACCTTGTGAGCATACTTATCTTGTACCCTCACACTCCCCAGCCCCAAATCCACATAAACAGCCTTAGGCCCTGGTGTGGGAGGAGGATGCTGTCCAACCCCAAAGCCATATACAGCCTTAAAGCCTGGTGATGGAATCATACTGCAGTACACCCCTGAATCCACATGTCATGAACAGCCTTAGACCCTGCTGTGGGAGTGAGATGCTGATGCACACCACCAAAGCCACATAAGCAACCTTGTATCTAGTATGAGATGCTGAAGGACACTCCCAAAGCCACATAAGCAGCCTTGTATCAGTTGAGGGATGCTAATGTACACCCCTAGGCCCAAAGCCACATAAGCATCCAGCTGCAGCCTTGTATCAGTTGTGGCATGCTGCAGTACAACTCCATAGCCACATAACCAGCCTTTTATCCAGGATGCTGCAGAAGTCAGTAAACCTCCAAAGCAACTGAACATAACCTACCTTAGATCTGTGAGATGCTGCAGTACAGCATCAAAGCCTCGTAACCAGCCTTGTTGTATCCAGTATGTGAATAATGTTTCACTGCATAGAAACACAGAAATTGTCAGCAGATAAGGACCGCTAGGCACATCCAGTCTGCTCACAAATTTTACTGGCCAGCAACTCCCCCCCCTTCTTTCTACAGCTAAGGACCCAGTTGTGCATGTCCCAGGCATGAGTAGAAACATACAAATTGTTGGCAGATAAGGACTGCTAAGTTCTGCAACAGTAGTACACCCGAAGCTACATGAACAGATACTTATGTTTGAGTAGTACACCCTTTCAAGTTCAAAATTAAAATCAACATCAACAGCATTAGACCCTTCTGTGGTTGGATGCATCATGCTACACCCTGACCTGAAGCCACATAAACAGCAGCCTTACACCCTGGTGAGGGATGTTGCAGTAAACTACTATACCCCTGCCCTGAATCAGTAAATGACCATAATCTCACTTTCCTTTTGTAAATATACACAACCAAGTCCAGGACTCACACACTGTCCAGATGACTCCAGCTGAGCTGCAGTAGTGCAGACCAGGTCAGGCTGCCAGGCTAACACAGCCCAGTAAGCCAAGGCATGCCTCCTTGAGCTGTTATAAAGGCAAGTAACATGGCAATCTGGGTCATTGTTGTATTATGGAATTTAAATAATAGTGTTCTGCAAGAAATACAATTAAAGTTCCTGTGTCAGGATGCTCCAGTTCATATTTGGCTTAGAGACCATCTACCCTACCCTCAGCAAATTGCCTCCCCAGCCCCCCGGAAAAAACACAATAGCTAAATGGCTGAAGTTTAAATTAAATCCCTTATATGATGCCAAACAGTAATACTGTTTCTTTTCTTTTAAATATATGCATTATTAAGCCTGAGCTCTGGGCAGAAATCCAACTTTCTCTCCGTCCAAAATATTAAGTAACATCATACAGTACATCAGCTCAGCATTAATTTATTAAAACATTTCACTTCGTTGATGATGACTCAAATATGCTCCCTCCCCTCTCTTTAGACTAGAGCCCTAGGCATAGTAGGCCAGTGCAGCCCACCATACACTAAGGCACTTACTGCACTAGTAGGGTGGCCCAGAGGCCAGTACTGTAAGCATTAGGCTTCCACCTGAGTGCCCGACTGCTGTTTTCTCACTCAGACTTGACTCTGTTTCTGCTCGCTCCTCCAGAGTCAGTCACGGTGCCACTTCCCAAGATGTCTGGTTGGCCTAATGGCCGGGAGGCATGTCCTTCTCACACCCTTCCCTGCACCCACCCCTCCTGGCCTGGCCGCCCGCTGTGGCGCACACTAAGCACACCTCTCAGGCTCATTGGTCCATGGTCCGCTACTCTACAGTTCTCTCTCACTATTCTCCATCAGGGACTGGCAGACCAGCAGCTCCGCTCTCTCCTCCAGTCTCTCAGATGGTGGTGGGTCTCCCGAGAGTCCCTCTAGGCCTCTGAGACTGAGCTCTCTCCGTCCTCAGCTGGTGTCGTCAATGACTGAGCTGACTCATTGGTGAATGGTGCTGGCCTGGTTTCTCTGACCCTCGCCTGGGCCTACTTTGAGGCAGATGCTCCTCTCCCACTGTGTGCAGACACCAGACAAGACAGTCAGACTGATTTTTCATTGACAATGTGGACCGGACTCCGGACACCTCACTGCTTAGGTGCTCTAAAGACTTAAATTAATTTTAACACAACAACTGACTGCACTAGCACTTTCACACAGTACATCACACTTCTCGTTGACTGCAATTGACGCTGCCTGCTTCCCATTTAAATGGATTCTCATCCTGCCTACCTCATGCATTCACAGACAGTGCACAGAAGCACAACTTCTGGCTGCTCCTCCCTCTCATTACTCATTGGTGCATGGATGGTGTTGAGGAGCCAAGGGTACATAACTTTCTGAGAAGCAAATACAAATTCAAAAAAAAAAAAAAAAGACATCCCAGACAAGTTTTGAGTGTCAGGCTAGTAAGTTTAGTCATGACAGACTCATCAACTTAATGCAAATACAACTACTCTCAATTGTGACTGCAATTCAAGGCATTTCCAACTGATTGCAACTGCTGTAAATTGCAGCTCACAATTCCGACTGCCAACGGCGGCTACGGGGTCTAGGTTACCCATGGCTTTCATGAATGAAACACACACACCCAAAGATGGAAGGGGGCCATGAAGAGAATAAAATAAAGACTCTGTGCAATTACAAACATGTAAGTCAACATATGACTCAACAAGAAAAGTATAATAGAAAACATAATAAGGTACTATCTAAGGTCATAGCAGGCACTAATATCATACATTAATTATCACAGAGATCAGTATTTCACTCACGTGTGTGTGTGTGTACACTCTGAATGGTTGTATGACAGTGTCTATCTAAGAAGTGTATTTCAATTACATGTTTTAAATTATAAATCTGTGCAAGTGTTTTACATTACATAGTATACATTAAAAAATCATGCCTTGTGTAGTCTGTTTACTAACCAAGAAGCATATTGTTAATTTTGATTCTCAAATAGTGTTGCATATTTCTACAGTGTGTTGAGACATATTACATATTCATTTTGCACTGTCAATGTTGACTATTATTGTCAGTTAGTGTTGCAGTGAAATGTAATTGCACAGTGAAATTCTGTCAAAATCGCAAATTTCACCATACAAAACATTTTGCAAAATTCGCACATTTTGCCTGTGATTTTTGCTGGTGTAAAATGCAAAATTCCACTAGCGAAATTGCAAATTTCACCAGCAACATCCGGAATTTCGCCCACGAGCAATGGAATTTAGCCAGAGAGTGGTGCGATCAGGGACTTTGCTAAACAATAGGGGATGTGCTATCTCGCCCCTTCAGCTACTCTTCATATATTTGTGGGATCTTCTCCTGCATCTTTTACATCTCCAGTGGAGGCTCTGCAGTTCATTTCTCAACTTGACATGGCTCCTCCCTGCTTCTTTTCAGCCGAACTATTCACCCGAAGAAACCTTCTGCACTGATTCAGGATCTTGTTGCTAGCCAGGATCTCCTATTGAACAAGCATCCTACTTCAAATCTACCTTTTCCTTCAAACCAGAATCCTGTATCGGTCCCTGTTCCTTCTTCAAATGGGAAAGCTAAGATGCATCAGCAGCCGAAGTCATAGCAAGTTTCACCTTGTCGTTCACCCCTGCCTAAGGACCAACTTCCTGATGAATCGGAATCTGCCCTTCTTGACAATTTTGGTATTCTGGATGTCTGTTTCCCTGACATGAACATATTCTCTGTGGCTGTGGTTTCTTTTATTTGTGACTTAAGCCTGTGGGATGCTGTTAAGTCACAAGGAGACAATTTTTCTACAGGACCATATTTTCCCCTATCAAATAAGTATTATAGTTTGAATTTGCCTCCTTTTCTGAACTAGAATCCTGTAGTTTTGGACTGGTTCCCCACTTCAACTTACAATTCTGCATCATCAAACCATTGTCAAACCAAAATACCAAGCCGCAACAGTCTTGTGAGCTCCACTTCCTTGTCTACCTGTACTTAAGGATCCCTCACTTGTTGTAATGGGAGCTGTCCCTTTGAGCTCTACGAATCTAATGGCTACTAACTCTGGTTCGGCCCCCGTCTTTACTCCAGTGCAGCTGGAGATGATTTATTCAGAGGGGTTCTTGTTTTCAATTTTGCTTTACTGCAACACAACTTGCTTTAATCTGCAATCTTCATCCGAAATGCAATTTTGTCCTGAACTGGTCTCTTGCTTCTGACTGCTTTCTAAACTTTGCATTGCATAAGGACTCTGAATTGGAATTGTTGATTGCATTAGTCCCCTAAGCCTCTGCCTGTTTTATATAACCCCTTTTTGTCTCAGTGCTTAATCTCCTGTTGCTTTTGGGACAGCTCCATGGTACACTTGCAAATGAAATTTGTGCATTTCACATATCTCTATTGTCAGTAGTACCATGATACAGTGAAATCAGTTTAACTGAACAACGAATATGAGGAAAAAGGAATAAACTAATAAATTTGGACATGGATACTTTACTGTTACACTTATATCAGTGCCATGCTAATCACGTGGTCAGTTGTTTAAAAAATGGATGTCCTTGATATAAGCTCTCTGTTGCAGACAATTACTCCTGCCAATACGGATGGCAGTTGGCCATTAAAGGTACATTTACACACACTTGTCAGCATGGCATGCTGCATCTCCATCTCTGGTAGTGAGGTGAACGCAGTAAATATGGCAGCGAAATCAGGGGCATAGCACAAAGGGATATTAGAAAGAAGCCCACCATGAGTAGTTGAAGTACAGTACACAATATTTTGGCCATCTATTGCTGCATTAAACACAGTGATTGGACTTCTGATTTGGCCATGACCAAGATGGCCACTTGAAGATTCAGCTATCCACCTTTGGCTCTAATTGACAAAACCCTGAGTCTTAAACTCATTCTTTTTGCTACTAAATTAGATGCAGTTCATTAGTAATTGTTCTGCTGAGATGAATAATACATTTCTTCCAACTACTGATGTCTTTTTCTGTTAAAAATTACTTTTGTAAGACTGTCAAGTCATGGACATTAAAGCATTAAATACAAGAGCTCTCCCATGGACATAGGCTTTGATCCGATTGTCAGACTGATGTTTGAAAGAATTTTAATGGAGGTTTTGGGAGTGAATAACTCTATTGCAAATTCAGTGTAAAATGAAAGCTCTCAGTTTGAGACTATTTGAGATGGAGAGCACACTGAGGCACCTGGGCTTACAAGGAACAAACAGGACATTGAGATTAACCTATAATAATCAGAAATTGAGCTACTTTGGGTTAAGTTGCATGATATGGAGTGTAGAGAATGCTTGAATAGCATAGATACATAGAATTTGCTGTCAAATAAGGATCACTTGGCCCACTTAATCTGCCCAGTTTTCACTGCCTATAGTATTACAACAGATCCTACTTGATCTCTGGCCTTTCACGTCCCCTTTCCATTTCCCTAACCTTCCCTTATGCCCATCCCATGCATGCATGGACCCCACCACTATTTGCACCTTCACTACCTGCACTGGAAGACTGTTCCAGGAATCTACCACTCTTTCTGTGATTAAATACTTCCTCATATCTCTCCTGAATCTACCCCCTCTAGATTCTTTATGTACCCCCTTGCATTGAGCCCTTTTTTATTCTGAAAAACACTTCCCTCCTGTACCATATTTACTCTGTGTGGTATTTAAAGGCCTAAAATTCAGATCTCTGGGGTACTGGAGGGCGGTGAAGGAAAGAACAAGGAAGAATCCATTGAACATCTCTGATCTGAACTATTTCACATAAAAAATACTGTCCACTAGAAGTGCACTGAGTGCACCACACCCCGGCACCTCGCCCAAAAGTTGATGAAGAACTGAGGCCAATACTTGCCTTCTTCTTAAGGTAATCTGCTAAATAAAAACTTCTGTGGCTTGCCAGGGAAAAGGGTGCCCTCATCTGGCATGGACACAGGGCATTCTTCTACCAAGTCTTCTCAGCCCAATATTCAAATAAAGGTCTGCCTTCATTGAAATTCACCACTCTCTGCAGAAAATTTGAGTCAGGTACAGAATAGAATATCCAGCTACCTTCACAATCAAGTGAGGTGAGGTTTATCATCTCTTTGTAGATCCAGTTGAGGCAGCCACTTTTACACAATGCAATTGGGGAGGTCCTGGGACTTTTAAAGGAATCAACAATCAAGGGAATCATAAAAGCATCATGCAGGTACCACTCTCTGAGACCCAGCAGATAGATACTTTGAATTACTGCCCTGCACCCTCAGCTAGTATGGATCTCCTGGAACAATGGCAAGAGAAAAGAGGTAGGCAGAGGAAAGTGAATGGCAATTACCCAACTGCCCCTCTCTCCATGAACCATCCTCACTGAAGCAGAATTTGGGAGTCCTGAGCATCAGTAACTGACTCTTCCACTATAGATTCCACACCAGAGAGATCTTTTTTCCAAAGCTGCTGCTGGAGCAAACTGGAGCAGCAATACTGAAACCAGGAGTGCCAGCATTGCAACCACAACAACATCCCCTGATTTAGTGTAAAGATATTGCCCAGGACAATGGGAACAGATAGCCCTACCTCAGCAAGCTGAGAAAACAGCAGCATAAAGAATACTGACTGCTCTCAACAGGCTTGCAACGGATAGCTTAGCATGACAGTTTACTGTATTGCTGTGCAAACACTGTGGGGGCTGTCTTGTATGATCCAGCACAAGGGACTCAGCTGACCTCCTTGTGGGAGGGGCACGGACATAAAAACCCTTTACCACACTGGCACTATCTGGCACTATCAGGGCAGACACTGAAAATGCTCACTCATGCCCATGCAGTGCTGGACCCACAGTGTGAGAGGGTGACTATCAATCATGATCATAACCGTGCTTAAATTTTATTAGTATAAATGCTGAAAGGATTTTCATCAGAACAAACTGGATAGCGTGCAGTCACATACTGTCCTAAACTACAGCTGGTGAAATAAAAGTAAATAGGCTGTAGATATATGCTCAGACTTGATTACTGAAATAGTAACTTGATAGTTACTGGTGTGAGAGACCCTGAATGACTGTACATCAGGTGCCCTGCTTCTTCACCAAGTAATGCTTCATCAGGGAGCAGGTACCTGTGCAACACTACACCCCTTTTATAGTGATGCAAATAATCCCATGTTACTATATCACATGCTACATGAAAAGAACAGTTAGATTACAAATGTATAGAAAGAATTATAGTAAGCCTAAACTTATAACTAGTAAAAGTGGAGTGAGTCCAACAACACACTACAACTATTACATTCAAATAAGAAATACCAGATGATAAAAGTGTATATTAACAAACATATATTTAGAAACTTTTATCAAAAGGGTCTATATCATTTATGACTAAAATTCATACATAACACATTTAATATATAGAGAATACTATAAGGGGTGGTGTGTGTAACGAGTTTTACGCACACCCTCATTGTGAGATGCTACATAAACCCCAAGGGAGAAGCCAGAGGGGTTTATAAAATGCATCCTGACATGAGGGTGTGTGTAAAATCGAGTTTTACACACACCACCCCCTGTTTTATTTTTTATAATTGCTGGCATGCGCTTTTTCGCCTCAGCAATCATAGAAAATAAACTGATCAGTTTTCAGGCAACTGCGGACTAGTCAGAAGTCTTAGCAGTCTGCCAAGTTCTAGTGCTCCGCTTATGTGAGGTAAGAAGATGTGGAGAAAGTAACGGAAGCTGTGTCTGTATTTTTCTGTTTGTTTCCGGCATTCTTAAACTTACCGGCAAACAGCGGTTGTGGAGCTGTGGTGTACTTCGGTATGAAGAGGAGAGACCCACCAGCTCTTGCGTGTGGAGAGGGAAACCGGATGGTGTGTTCCTTTTTTGCTGGTTTTCGATCACCAGAATAGGCCTTTATTTTTTTTCAAATAAAAAACATTGGCAGCTAGGGGCATTGCTTCTCGGAACAATGAATGTCGCATAGTAAAGGAACACTGTGACTGGCGCATACATGATCAGAGGGAAACCCTGCATGTGTTTGCCATTATAACCAGCCCAACTGGTTATAACGGCAAATTATAACCATGTTTCCCTATGGGAAAAAGTGCTGGTTAGTAGTTATATGGAAGTTATAAATATGCCCATTCATGAAAAAGACAGAGTGAGAAGTTATGGGATATATGGGAGGCAGGAGTACTATATCAGTACCAACATGCATAAACTTGCTTCCAGAGGGTGAGGTAAAATCTCTGCACCCGCACTCTCCAAATCTCTGTAAACATCTGCAAGAGAAATTGAGAAAGACACAAAAGTCAATACGTAGCAACAAAATTACTGTGGAGCAAGCAGTCCATGATTAACTTATTTCTGAAACATACAGAATTGCTAAAGGTAAAGAACAAGCAAACAATAATGACACAAGTACAGCAGAGCTACAGTAAGAATGGGGCTAACAATAGGATAAAAAAAAACTAATGGCCATACTAGCAGGACTATTGGAGCATGTTGTAATACTATCTGAAGATTAATGGGGCAAGTATTAAATATACAGAACACTATCAAGGTAAATGGTTTGAGGTCACAGCTGTTTGTTTGTTTATTGTTCTAGGAATTACTACCTTTGAGCCATAGGCTCTTTTACAAAGGTTCCACGTCAATTAGGTACAGTACAAAAAAAAAAGGTTACATAGATAACACAACAATTTGTGCTGTGTCAAAGAGCGAGAAAACATATCCAAATACATATCAAAAACATTTGTGCAAAAGGACATGAGATATCAATAATCACATTATTATTACAAGAAAGAGGTCATGCCAGATTAGGAGAATCAAATAGGGAAAAAGTCCAGAACAGAGAGGGTAAGTGAAAGGTGTGGGGAGCAGACAATAGCAGGAGAAATGGTTTCCCAAACATGTCTTTGTCAAATAACGGAACAGGGTGGGTAGTGAGAAAAATGGGAGATTTAATCAGGACAGTCACAGGAGCGGGAGGTGGCAAGGTGAGAGTACAGCCTTGATTTGAAAGTACCTAGAGAGGTGGAGGCAGTAATAGGAGTGCTGAGGGCATTTAGCCAGCTGGGGGCATGATAGGCAAATGATCTTTGTCCCTGAGAAGTCCGGCATCGGGGGACTTGAGAGGCTGATGTTCTGATCTTCAGGTCTTGGATACAAGGTGGAGTGAGGCCCAGGGTGGATTTTTTAGCCATCAGGCAGGTAAGGTACTTTATCCGGTTTGAGAGTTGCAACCAACCTGAGTCAGCATAGAGTTCACATGTGTGGGTACGTCGATGTGCATCAGTGAGCAGACGACAGGCCTTATTTAGGGATGTTGTAATGCGACTAAGTGCTGTAGTAGTGGCAGATCTGTATATAACTAAGCCATAGTCAACGATTGAGATGATAGAGGATTGGATGGCAATCATCAGTGCAGAATGGGTAAGGAGCTGTCGGTTCCGATACAGAATCCCAATTCGCTGATTAATAGTTTTTGCTGTACTATCAATGTGAGTTGCAAAGGTTAGGCCTTGATCAAAGTTGATTCCAAGATATTTGAAAATTGACACTTGTTAAAGGGTATTTCCCAGGTATGTATTAATGGTGAGTGGGACTTGTCGTTTCTTGTTTTGAGGGTTAGAGAAGAGCATGGATTTAGTTTTTTTGTGGTTTAGAACCAGCTTATGTTCAAGGAACCACATCTCAACTTTGGAAAAAGCATGATGAAGGTTGAGGCGTAAGAGGTTCAGATCTTTATGAGTGGCAAGAATCAAGGCATCGTCGGCATAGAGGATTATTTGTTCAGGGCAGGATTTGGGGAGGGAGTTTAGGAAAAGGCTGAAAAGGAGGGGGCCCAGGATGGATCCCTGGGGAACTCCTGAGCGAACCGGTTTTGAGTCTGAGAGAACTCCAGCTACTTTTACAGATTGAGAGCGCTGAGCAAGGTAATTTTTTACCCAGTCACCAGGACCCTGTGAGATCCCTAGAGATAGTAGTTGTTTGATGACTAGGCCATGGTGTACTGTATCAAATGCCTTGGTTAAGTCAATGTAGACTGCTCCAGTTAGGTTGTTAGGTTACAGTTGTAATTTGGACCCATCAGATGTAAGCAGCCAAGCTGGAAATTCCAAAAATGTCAGACTGTGATAACAGTTCCAGTCTACCACTACCTTGTTTTCAATCTTTATCACATTCTTAACCCATGTACTGGAGGCTGGTGGGATCCATTACTGTGGTGAATCTGAAAATGGTCAGCTATTGGGCTGCTCTAAGTGCCTCTGTGAATGTTCCTCATGTGTTTTGAATGCACTGACTGATGGGAAAATAATCTTTCCAACAGAGAGCACTGGACAACTACACCACAGTGCATATACAATAAAATGTATACCACATGTGATGAATTGTCTGCTAGTGACCTGAGAGGTGTACTTGTCCAGGAAAAATGTTTGTGATTGGTGACAAAAATTGCAAGTATTGAAATTCCCACATTTAAACATACCAGAAGGTGTAACATTCATCAATGTATTATTGCAGGTTGATTAGAAATAAACTGACTTCTCACCGATGTGTCTCTAAGATTGGGGGCCCTTCCTAATGTGGTCCATGGATACTAACCTAAAGGTTCAGCTAATGCTGGGTGTAGCTCAGGAAGAGTCAGATGGGGCATAGGAGCCTGACCTACAATGGTGCATTACCACGGGGACCCATCACCCTAGGTCAGAGGAAATCTCCACTTTTCCCTAGAGCCTCTGCTTTAAGACTTGTGGGGGACACTCCCCCTTACCCAGAGAGCCTTTCTCATCTGCATCACATTTTTCCCCCCATAGCAGAATTAGAATATGTCCTCTGACCCAGCCCACAGGGCAGTTATGCCAGTTAGAAGGGAATATAGTAGATCAACTTGAACTTACCACCTTTGGCATACACAACTGTACAGTTTTAAGATGCTAATATACCCCCCCTCCTGACTTGAAGGAAGGTCATCTAGCTTGACTAAAACTCACTTAGTGAGCATCAGAGACTAATAGCTGCCATCAGGAATAGAAGCATTATTCTTATTGGCTTGGCTATTAGTCTCTCCCTGTTATGTGATTTAAGATTGATTCTATATGCAAGTTTCATTTTACTGTTCTGTATTGTTAAACATGTTGAGATGTTATATATTTTGTGAACTTTTTCAGTGCACCTCTGAGTGGCTATGGTGTACGATAGCCCCATGAAGATTAACCTCCAAAGTGGCTCTTCCAGTGTTAGTTATGGAGCTCGTAACTGTGTTAATTGTTTTACCACTTCTTATTCATCTTGCAGATTATAATGGTTTTCTGATTCTTACTGGAGAAACAGAATCTTTCATCTCTTCCTGTATTAGGGCACAAATCTCTTACCAGACTCTCACTGAGCTGAAAAAAAAATACATATATATATATATATATAAATATGCAACTCCTATCCCCAGAGCTTGGGAGTAGGTTTAAGAATGCATTGTGTAGTATATTATGAGGACTAACCTATTCCAGTTCATGTGGTGGAATATCCTGGGCTTAAATTCCCCCATTAAAAACAACAAGTGCTTGCCCATGTAAAGAAGGAGCGATGTGATTTTGCCTTCTTTCAGGAGACCCATCTACTGGTGACATAGACCAAAAACTTACTAGGGAGTGGGTGGGTCAAGTTGTGGGGAGTTCTGTCTCTACAAAAGTGAGTAAGTAGCCATCCATTTCCATATAAAAAAACTGAAGGTGTAGGTTTTTAAAGAGGTCCATTCCATGGAGGGGAGATGGGTCCTGGCAACATTTCTTTTGAACACAGAATCAATGTTATTGGGAAACATATATGAACCAACCCCAGATTCTGACTCATTCTTCCCTGAACTCGCCCAAGAAAGAGTCAACCTGTAAGAGCTTGGAGACAAGCTAGTTTTAGGAGGTTACTTAAATGGGGTGTGGGACCCACTTGTGGATGGGGAACACACAAAGACTGTGCTCAAAAAACTTTGTAGCATGGACAGCTGGCTAAAAACTCAAAGCAGCAAAATCAACAAAAAGAGGCAGCACTCAGTAAACAGAAATCACAAAAACACACAAATGTTGCAAACAAAAACAATGCCATGCTGACTTTTTTTGTTCAAGTTGAATTGGAAGAAACCATGAAGTTTATTTGCAACAATTATGTTTTTGTGATTTCTGATTACCAGAGTGATGCCTCTTTGTGTTGCTTTTTGTGCTTGTGGGCAGTCTCGGGGCCTCAACCTGTGTTCTAAAAATGCCAAGAAGGCACTATGTGGTCTGGCAGTGGAGTTTAACTTACTAGACCATTAGAGAAACTTTCACTCCGTGACGCATGACTATGCCTTTCATTTGGCCCCACACCATCTCCAGTAGCAGAACTGATTTCTTTATACTGCCTGCCCCACTACTACTAAAGGTTCAACAGACCTCCATTGGCCTAATTATAATCTTAGCTCACACATGGACATTATTCACGCTGGCAGTGGGTCAACAGACTCCATCAGTGCCTTGATGGCAAATGGTCACCCTTCTCCTCTACCATAAGGATTTCCAGTAGTAGATATTGAAGGAAATTGTGTTATTTTTCTGTCTTAATGATTCCCCAGAAGTCACCAAAGCAGTACTATGGGACATATTCAAGGCCTGTTCAGAGGAATGAATAATGAGCTATACAGCCTTCACCAAGAAACAGGGATCCAAAGAAGTTACAGATCTGGAGAAGGCTCTCAAACAAAAGGAGAAAAAATGCAACACCCCTGTACATCACTCACCCCAACTACACTGGGATATGCTGCAGTTGAGATACAAAATCAGCTCACTATCCTCCACAGCTGTACAATAGGCAGTAACACAGATATCCTCCACAGCTGTACAATAGGCAGTAACACAGATATCCTCCACAGCTGTACAATAGGCAGTAACACAGATGGCCCACTAGTATTGGCAGTTGGGTGAGAGGGCAGGGAGGCTCCTTGCCTATCATACAAAAATCCACCAGACTGCTAAACATGTGGGTTCCATTCACCTCCCCCATGGTGGAGTTGCCTACAAGCCAGGTGACAAAGCCAATGAGTTCCTGAGTTTCTATGCAGACCTATGCATCTCTCAGAGAGCCTGACACCTGCCAGACTTAAATGATTTTCTAGCAGGGCTTTCCTCTTCTTAAACTCTCACCTCAGTATGTGGCAGGCCTGAACATAATTATCATCTTGGCAGAGTTGTAAGCTGCTATCAAATCCCTCCCAAAAAAGAATACACCAGGTCCAGATGACATACCAATGGGTTTCTTGGATACTGTATCAGATGTCTATGAAAGAAGGCTTTTCTGCATTCTGTGAGGGTCACTTTGATCACATAGGGCCCTATGCACAAAGACATGGCTGTTAAAAATGAAACCTGTGTATACAACCCATGTAGCTACATGGCCATGGACAAGTGTGTACAGGCTGGCATTCATGGACTCCAATCACCTGTCTGTGGCCCTACCTCCTTGGTGCAGGATTCTGGGGGGTGGATGGGTGCAGCACGTAGGACTCTGGTTGGAATCCAATCAGATGCTTGGCTTGGGTCCTGAAGTGGATCCACTGCTGCTCACATGCTGGGGATACTGGGGAGTGGCTGGTCCTGGGTACTGCACATCACAGGCGAGTGCCCTAAGAAATGCCCCCAGCTTTTGTTATGTATGGCCCTCCTGTTGTGTAGTTTGGAAAGCAACTACATGTCAGGTACACAATGTAAAATGTCCACAGCAGTTGTAGCCATGTACTGTACATTATACAATGGGATATGAAAATCCTGTAACCTCATTGGTCAAAACACATCACATGACTGTGGTATATGGGCAGACTGGATGGGCCTTGCAGTCCTTATCTGTCGTCAACTTCTATGTCTCTATGTTTCTATGTATATCCTGTAATAACCCATGGCTGAGAAATGGCATTTATAAAAAACATACTGAAACACATTTAACATTTTTTTTACACATGGGTCCATTGTATAATTGCAATAAGGCACTCCAGGGTGTCGGATATTGGGGGATTTATCCACTTCTTGTGTGGTAAAGTCACTTGGCTGCACCTCGTGACACACCACACAAGGCATGGGTAAATCCCCCAATAACCCACACCCTGTCGTGCCTTATTGTTTAATTCACACAGTACCTCATCATGTTTCCCAACAGCTGTGCATGACTGGTATGCAGCTGTTAACTCCATTGCTTGTCTAGTAAGCCAGGAGACAGCCTACAGTGTGCTTTGAATATCCATAATGATTTGTATGTTAATATTCCATATATAATGTGGTATTATGCCCTACCATGCTGGTAGGAGGGCTGGGGCATCATGGTGGGGGTAGCCATATCCCAGCAGGAAGTCAAAAAGATACAAAGTGCAAATTGTGTAGCATGACACAAGTCATGCTATGCTGCATGAATTGTGTAGTTTTTTCACTTCACCCAGTGATAATTACCTAGAACATGCTGAGGTCCAAGGATGATACTGACAAGCCTGATGCCAAACTGATTCAAACAGACTGAGAATACTAAGTACCAAGGCCGGAGGACAGAGGAGAAATAAACTGTTTAAAATATCAGTGCAATGAATTTCAATAAAGTTTTCAATACACAATATAGAATCATGTCCTCTATTATTCACTATTCTTTTATGTTTGTGAATATCGCAAACCCATGAAAATAGCAAAAAAAGAATAATGAAAATAACCTGCTATAAAGTTTTCATGTCAAACAATAGTAAGACTTCATATCATGTGCTGCCATATCCTAATCTGTCAGAATAGCGCTACTATAATAATGTCAGGAAGAACAGTGCAGTCAATACAGCACTACCCCAGACAGCGATAGGGGATTAACAGTGCTATGCACTAAGTGCTCCCAGGTCACTGTCCTTGGTACTAGCACAGACCACAAGAGCAAAGGAAATCAGGAGGTTGTCTGAGCTACTCCCATGGTGTGGAGGACTAAAGCATGAAGAAGCTCAGTAGAATGGTGGTAGAGACCAGGATTCTAATCTTGATCTCCCTTTAGTTTTCTGTGTGTTTTTTTTTATAAGGAGCCATGGAAACAGTATTCCATGGCCCCATGTATTTCCTCATTCTCCAAGATCTGCTCCCCCTGGAGTGAATCTTAAAGATGGTGGGTGCGGGGGGAATGAGTCCCATGCATGGGAGTGTGGGGGGCAGAGCCCCTCACATTAACATATATTAATGTTTGTTGTTGGTGCTGTGTTGCGCTGCATCATTCTGTTGTGCTGCTGTGCTGAAGAGCACTGTCAATATGGTGCTGTTCTGGATGGCTCTATTATTGACAGCACTCCTTAGATCTATTGCCCTACCATATCATATGTATGATATTTAAGGAAGCATATTGTGTTGAAAGTTCATATGAACAAATTGTGCAATACAATTGTGAGGGAATGTAATGTTATGTGTACTTGTTATTTTTGATTAGCTTAATTCGCCATCTATTATTTAAAAAAAGGAGTTTAATGTAGCACATTCACAGACATTGTGATCATGAATATCAGTAATGGACCACGAAAGATCTACCCCAGAATGGCAATGTTGATAACAAACCATGCATTCCTATATCATAATTGTTGCATGGTGCAATTGTGGTGTATGCCAATATGATTTGGTTTTCATGGCTGGATCCTCATCATCTATGGGACCATCCATAAGGGCAAACTCACTTAAAGTTGACTCAAGTATGTCTTCATCTAAACAATTTAAATGGAATTCAGACATTTGTGTAACATGCTGGCAATTGCAATTACTTCCTGCATATAGTCCTGTTCGTACTCAGACGAAGGATTAGTAACATCTGTTCTTAGCTTTGCTTAGCATCATGACATATTCATAGGGCCACATGAATGAAAAATATAATGAATTACAATTTAAAATATAGACAGGTAAAATCCTACACATTCACTACCCTTTCCCTAGCACCACATGCCTTGCTCCACCAGGCATACCCTATGTAAGATCAAGGCATACCATATCATAATACTTACTTTCAGTAACACTGCCAGAGACAGTCTGACTGATGGGTGCAACAAATAACAATGT
Organism: Neoceratodus forsteri; assembly: GCA_016271365.2. NCBI lineage: Eukaryota > Metazoa > Chordata > Ceratodontiformes > Ceratodontidae > Neoceratodus > Neoceratodus forsteri. The sequence goes on from CM057449.1 coordinate 1,610,113,330, forward strand.
TTAAACCTTCTTCCCTAATACCACGATACCCCACCCAATGGGTGTGTATTAGTGCTGTCTGAAAATAGAACTCTGCCAGAGGAATTAGTGCAAAAGTCAGAATTTCACTTCCACAAAATATTAGAATATACTTCAGCAACTTTTGCGAAATTCCCACTTTGAATGGTGGAATGAATGTATAAATTGCAGATTAATGCATTAAACTGTGGAGAGAAATTCTGCAGAAATAATCACTGAACTGAATAATGATTGCATGTATTGCAGATTGATGTATTAAACTGCAGAATGGAATTCCATAGAATAATCATTCCACAGTTCATGTGTATCATTCTGCAATTCAGCCACAACATTTCACAGGATGAGGCAAAAATCCATCAAACTCATTCAGAGAATTTGGATTCTGCCAAAGTCAGAATTTCAGAAAATTTCACAAGATTTGTGAAATTTCATGACATTTCCACAAATTTGGAATTTGCAGTTTCTGCTGAGTACTAGTATACACTGTGCAAAATCTAAATGTGCTAATACAGGGGTATTAAAACAGAGGCGGGGGGGTACATAGCAACCAGGGTGGATTTAAACTAGGTGGGAGCAGAGGCAAGTGGCTAGACATCAAGCAGAGTCTCCAGAAAGGGGGAGCAGAATGAGCTTACTCCCCCATATCCAGTAGGGATAGTATTATGGAGTGTTCATACAGGGTGGATAAAAAAGGTGTTCAAAAGAGGAAGATAGGGAAGGGCACATATTGGAAGGTAGTCTCCTTGAACACAAGGAGCCTAGGAAACAAATCTGCTGAGTTGCAGGCTCTCATTGCAGAGGGGGAGGTGGCCATAGCTGCCATCACTGAAACATGGGCCACCCAATAGTAGGACTGGGACCTGGTGATCCCATGGTACAAGATATTTTGCAGGGATAGGGACAAAGGGAAAGGGGGAGGGCTGGTGGTGTATGTGAGTTTGGGGATAAGGTCTGCCAGGGAAGAGGGTGAAAAGGGTAGAACAGAGGCATGATGGATGCAATTCCAGGATTACAAAATCAGGACACTTAGGATGGGGGTGGTGTACAGGCCACCATCTCAGCAGAGGACTTGGATAGGAAACTTGTGGAGCAGGTAAGGAGGGTCAGCGGGAAGGGTAGCACCATGATTGTGGGGGGCTTCAATCTCTCAGGAGTGGATTGGAGCACCCCAGCCACCTCGAGTACAAGGAAGCAGGTCCTCCTGGAGGCCTTCCAGGACAGCTTCCTGGTACAGATGGTTAAGCAGCCAACTAGGTTGGCAACACTCTGAGCCTTGTACTGTCTAATGGAGAGTTTATAAGACAGCTGGGGGTGGAGTATCCACTGGCAGGAACTGACCACCACTCAGTGTGGTTCGCACTCAGCATGGGCAAGGAATTTGTAGGAAAAGGAACCAGGGTGTTGGACTTCAGGAGAGCTGAATTTGTGAGGATAGGGGAAATAGTGGCAGGGCACCTAGCCAGAATCCATCCACACATGGATGTTAACCAGAAATGTGAAGTCATCAAGCTAGGGATAGCGGAGGCCACTAGATCCTTCACCAAAACACAAAGTAAAAAGGCTATGGCGAAGAAACCAAGTTGGTTGAGCAGGGAGGTCTTGGAGAAGGTGAGGGCAAAAAGGGCAGCCTTCACAAGATTCAAGAGATCCAGGAGAGGGGAGGCTAGAGAGGAGTACATGAAAATTTCAAAAGAGGTGACCAGAGCAGTCAGGGTAACCAAGGCTTCCAGAGAGCTTAGGCTGGAACAGTCATTAAGTTTGGGGAAAAGGACTTCTTCAGGTACATAACAGAGAGAAGGATCTACAAAAATCAGATAGTGAGGATCAGGAAGGATGGGGGGAGTGGTAGAGAAAGGGGCAGAGCATGCAGAAGCACTAAATGAATACTGTTGTACTGTATATACCAGGGAGAAGGGTGGGGCAAGGTGACTGATGGGGAAATCACAGTGGCAGGGCACTGGAAGGGTTACGGGCACTGAGGGTGGATAAGTCGCCAGGACTGGATGGCATATACCCCCGGGTACTAAAATAATTGGTGGAGGTCCTGCCAGAGTCATTGCCAGAACTGTTCAATACCTGCCTGGACATGGGGAGCATACCACATGACTGGAGAATAGCTCATGTGGTGCCCCTCCACAAAAGCGGTCCCAAAGATGAACAGGCAACTATAGACCAGTAAGCTTCACATCCATTGTGGGAAAGTTAATGGAGACAATCCTTAAGGAGAGGTTGGTAACCTTTCTGGAAGGTAATGGACTCCTGGATGAAAAGCAACAAGGGTTTGTCTCTGGCAGATCCTGCCAGACCAGCCTGGTGGACTATTATGACTGGGTGACTAGGGAACTGGACAAGGGTCATGCAGTGGATGTCCTGTATCTAGACTTCAGCAAGGCATTTGATTCAGGGCCACATGGGAGGCTGGTTAGTAAGTTGAAATATCAGGGGGCAGGAACAAAGATGGTGAACTGGATTGAGCACTGGCCGCAGGGGAGACAATAGAGGGAAGTGGTGGGAGGGGAACTCTCGTCTCTTAGGACTGTGACAAGCGGGGTACCGCAGAGATCAGTACTGGGCCCAGTGTTGTTTGGCATCTTCATAGCAGACATCTCGCATGGCATTCAGAACATGATAAGTCTGTTTGCAGATGACACAAAGATCAGAGGAGTGGTAGATGGCACAGGAGGGTGGCAGGGTTTGCAGGATGATCTGGTGAAACTGGAACACTGGTTAAGCACTTGGCAGCTGGGGTACAATGCAAAGATGTGCAAAGTAATGCATTATGGAGTAAGGAACCCAAGGAGGTGTTATTAGTAGGGAGGGATACAGTTAGCCACTACTGAGGAGAAGGATCTTGGGGGTGATAATAACAAGGCAAATGAACAACTCAGCACAGTGCAGGAAGGCAGCAGCTAAAGCCAACAAGATGCTGGGGTATATTCCCTGCTTGAACTGAAAACATAAGTAGAGATGATAAAAAAAAAATACTTTTGCTGAAAATCTTTTCAGAATTGTTTATTAGATATATAGGCTAATAATCAGAAGAGTCAATTTTTTATCTTTTTTGGTGCAGTGGGAAAATAATATATTATTACACATCGACAATATCATCTAAATTTGAAAATGTTATGATTAACTCTCATTTTAAGAAAATCTTCTGACAACAGGGTGTCTGTATAGTGGACTCTAAATGCAGATTCCACATAATTCTGTTTTGACCATTTGCCTAGCAGAACGAGCCCTACATATGTGATAAGAGCAAGTAAGGAAACTTTGAAAAGGGTGCATAGAATATTCTCCTAGAAAGAGTCCAGGGCCCCACAACTTTCCATCATGTGTTTTAGGGATCTTCTTGATGTTGTACATTAGGGATGCAAATTCAAAATGCCTGTATTGTTTTTAATTCACTTGGGGTTTAATAGGTTCTGTGTATTACACTGAAATGAATCTGTTGGAACTTTATTGAGATTAAACCTATCTTGGGGATATTTATAATAGTTTCCCTTTCAGGATCTGATAGAGTATGCATCCGTTTCTCTTCCCACTTGAGTCTCTGTTGTAAAGGTTGACTACAACCTTCTACCACATAGTGATAAAGTTTAGTGATACATTTGTAGTGATTGTTATTAGAAAACAATGTCTTCTATTGCATAAGAAGCCAGCTGGCAAAATACACTAAAATGTGTAGTGCTGTGATCATGGATGTGGAGGTATCTAAAGAAGAGAGAGCTAGGAAAATTTAAGTTATGTGTTTGAGAGGCAAAATCCATCAGGTACCCTGGTTGTACAGGTTTTCAGTTTCAGCTAATCCTTTCTTATGCTATATTTTAAAAGCTGCATCAGTCAGAGATTGACGAAAGAAACTGTTAAGATAAATAAGGGAACATAGAGAGATTTTATTTTTTTGGAAGGGGGTTAAGTGTCATAACCTTGTCCCAGATCCTGCATGCCAGAATTGTACTTTTATGCAAATTACCAATAATATTCCTTTTTATTAACATTTTATTTGAAATGTATAAAGGATAATAAACAGCATTAACATCATAAACATATGACAGTGATTATGTAGGTACAAACAAACTTAATTTATTCATTATATAAATTTAGCCAACTAAAATATAGATCATTAAGCAAACATGTACAACAGAGTAGCCCTAGATAAGTTTTCAGCATAACTTAACAAGAGTAATCTTGGATGTTAGAGTTTACTTGGGTAAAGCAAGATTGTTCTGTGACATAGCATATATAAAGTAACAACAATATGGAACTGAAAACCCAAAGTACATAGGAAAATTTCCCTAGTGACTTCAAAATTCAGATGTAAGTGCAATTTCTTATAAACGTGATCAAGCATAACAATTTCCTTATAGAAACAAGACATATCACTCATGGTGTTTGTCATTACATCAGGAAATTTAACCATGGGTGATCCCAAATAGCAATGGTCTCCCAGACTGTGAGTGCTGTAAGTGGGGACTATCTGAAAGGGTTATACGGGGATTTAGGAAGCCATAGTACAATATGCCTACTCGTGCAATAGATGTTTTTGATTTCCTTCATTAGGTATGGCCATCAAGGCATCTATTGGACCAACTTTTTATAGACTTGTGGTGTGTGTGTTTTATAGATTATGCACAATCTTTTTGAGGCTGAGTGTTTCAATAACATCCTGTAGCCATTTGTGGTAGGTCTGTTTTTTCTTGTTCAACCTTTTTTCAACGTTTGTCTTTTAGGAATGTTGGCAATCAGATAACAGCTGTGGCATCTACTTTCTGCAACATCTTTGTTAAAAACCTGTCCCAGAACATAGATCTCCAGGGTAAAAATATCTTGCATACCTAAAGACACATGGGACTAGATTTTCAGATCCCTACAAATGCCACAAAGTGCTTTCAGTAACGGATTCAGATACAACTTGCACCTTTCGGCAAAGGATGTGGCAATGCCAATTCAGAAACACAGTCTGCATCAAAATCGGGACCTACTGCTGCAATCAAGCACATTGTCCCCCCTTGTGACATATTTGAGTGTGCCAGATCATAAGAGAGCTTGTGCCATGGCGGGGCTGAAACATCCCCTTCTCAGGGATTCGGGAAGCCTCCCCATGGCCGCAGCAAGGGGCTTCAAATAGATTTCATAGAGTTGTATGAGCATTGTAGGCAATAATGCCCTTTAACTGCTCGCCCTTTTCTCAAAGGGTATATATCCCAACATACAGTTCTTGGTACACTATTCATCCAATCTAACCTTAAAATTCTCCATGATTGTACAGCCTATGACTTCGATTGGTCAGCTGTTCCAGAGTGATACCACTCTCTGAAAAGCGCATTGCCCTCCAATTAGTATGGTTCAATTCCTCTTTAAGTTGTAGTTCATGCCCTCTAATATCTGTATTTACATGTCTCTTCTCAATCCCCAGACAATCCCACAACAAGAGATGTTGCAAAGTTAAACGTTGCCTGCAAATTTAGTGCAAAGTGGCGAAAATACACACTTTGCAGAATTTGCTGAGTTCTGGCTGGCCGTTCAAACTTCCATTTGTGTGATTTGCATGAAATTTTCAGTGAAATTTGCCATTTTTACCACAAATCACAAAATTCTTGGGCAAAATTTTGCATTTTGTGGTGGAATTTGAAATTGCTCTGTGAAATCCAAGAATAACATTGCAGATCGAATTTCGCAAACTTCACAAATCACTACCTACAACTTTCCATTATTAAATGCCTTGAACACAGGCACATATCACCTCTTAATCTCAAATACTCTAATGTATAGAGAACAAGATTGTGCAACCTTTCCTCATACTGTTGTCCTAGTAGATTTTCGACCATCCATGTTGCTCTGTGTGGCACTCCCTCCATCAACCTAACCTCACCCCGTTTATAAGGTGCCCAGAACTGGACGCAGTACTTCAAAAGTGGCCTGACCAGTGAGCCATACTGAAGCATAATGACCTTTCTATCATGACTCGTGATGTGCCTCCATATACATGCCAAGATACTGTTTGTCTTTTTTTGTGACTGCAAGACATTGTTTTATAGAAGTTAAATGATTTGATATCACTACCTCCTCTCCTCGGTCACAACTTTGAGTTTGTGTCTGCCCATAAAATATGATGCACACCTATTGTTTTTCTTCAATGTTCATTATGGCACATTTTTCAAGGTTAACAATCATATTGTGTTTATGTGCCCAGTTTTCCAGTCTGTTTATTTCATTCTGCAATTTCTATTCACCCTCAGTGCTATCCGCCACTGATCTGATTTTAATATCATCTGCCAATTTTACCATCCAAACATCCTCAAATTACATTGATGTTACATAGATATTAAAAAGAATTGGTCCCAGCACTGAGCTCTGCGGCACCCCACTAGTAACTGGTGTCCACTCAGAGGATGTTCCCCGTATTGTTACTTGTTGGTTTCTATTGGTCAACCAAGACTCTATCCATGATATTATTAAATCATTCAGTCCTATTTCTTGTAATGTAAGAATAATACCATCATGTGGTACCTCATCAAAGGCTTTATTATAATCAAAGAATACCACATCAACAGCCTTTGTACCTTCCAGTGTCCTTGCAACTGGCTCATAGAAGGTTAATAAATTCATCAGGCAAGACCTCCCCCGTAAAGCCATGCTGTAGAGTGTCCCTTTGGTCCATTATTTCCAGGAATTTATCAGTTTCCTCCTTTATAATCCCCTCCATTATTTTGCCAAAGATGGATGTCAAGCTGACCAGTCTGTAATTCTTGGACAGTTTCCGATCCCCTTTTTTATATATGAGAATCACTATAGCTTCCCTCCAAAAATGTACTGTTTGTCCACTGTTTATTGACTTCTGAAAGATTTCTGTCACTGGGCCTGCCAATTTCCTTGCCAATTCCTTAAAAATGTTTGGGTGTAATGAATCTGGCCCCATGGCTTTGTTAGGATTTAATTTCATAATCCTTGTATACAAATCATTTCTATGTACTATAATAGTTGATGTATTAGATGCAGGCATTACAGGAATGCTAGAAGTGGTCCCTTTATTGAAAACACTGCTAAAATATGTGTTTAATTCTTCTGCCATATGTCTCTCATCAGTTATTATTTGTCTTTCCGTATTCACTAGGGGTACCACTTGTGTACTACTGTACCCCCATGTTTGTAATTAATGTGACTACTGAAGGTCTTATAGTTGTCTTTAACCTCAGTTACCAATTTTAGCTCGTGGTTCTTTTTTCCCTTCCTAATTTCTCTTTTACACTCTCTAGTGTGCTTTTTATAATCTTCCCACGCTGCCTGATTTTGTAGTTTCTTTGCTTTCCTGTGTGCCTTCCTCCTCTTCCTGATTTTATGTTTTATTGCTATAACCTCCTTCAAACAAGGGGGCACAATTTGAAGATGGAGGGGGAGTGGCTCAGAGGTAATTTAAGGAAGTATTTTTTCACAGAGAGGGTTGTGGATGCATGGAACGGCCTTCCGGAGGAGGTTGTGGAGTCAAAAACAGAGGTGGAATTCAAGCATGCATGGGACAGTCATAAGGCAGTTCTAGGTGGTGGGGATAGGAAGAAGTAGGCTGCTGGTTAACTAGGATCTGCAGCTTATTCACTAAGTAGGGAAATGGGCAGACTGGGTGGGCCAAGCAGTCCTTATCTGCCGTCAAATTCTAGGTTTCTATGTTTACTCATCCGTCCTGGAATTCTCCCTTTTGTATTATATTTTTCTTTAATTGGTATGTATTGTTCCATTAGTTGCTGTAATTTCCCTCTTAAGTTTCCAACATTTCATTTCAATTTTTATCTTTAAATTCCTGTTAACACACCCATCAACCAAGAACTTGTCTCATGTCTGCATAATTTGCTTTATTATAGCATCTGATTTTAGCATGCCCATTGACCATTGTGTCTTCCAGCATCACCTCACACTGTACCACCTCATGGTCACTGCCATATAGTGATCCCACTGCTCTACAGTTTGTCACCTTGTCCCCTAAGTTACTCAGTACTACATCCAATACTGTATTATTTTCTCTTGTATTGAATGTTATATGCTGTTCAAAATTGAGACAATTTATAACCTCAATAAAATCTTTTTCAATAACCGATTTGCTCTCCATAGTGTCCCAATCAATCCCTGGCATATTCAGATCTCCAAGTATTAATATCCTGTGTTTCAGATCCAAGCCAGCCATAGTCTCAATCAGTGTTTTATTTAGTTGCATTCTACTTGCTGGAGCTCTATAGATGATACCGATAATAATTTCCCTTTCCCTATTTGGTATAAGTTTTAGCCATACTTGTTCCAGCTCAAGATCATTTTTTGTATCCATCTTTATATTTTCCACCTTCAGGTCATTTGAGGCATAAAGAGCTACCACCCCAACACACACACACCACCACCACCACTTCTCTCTTTACTGTACTAAGTAGAGCCAGAAATATACCTGTCCCATCCATCTTCATCTTTCCACCATGTCTCAGTCACTGCACACAGATGGATATCCTCCTTTATCATAATATGTTCCAACTCTTCTTTTTTGGTGACTTGTCTCCAAGCATTGGTCAATATTGTCTTCTGGTTGTTATTATCCTTTTATTGTTCTTATTTTTAGTTAATGTTTTTTTTTCTGTATATGCACCTTTTGCTTTTCCACCCTTATCAGTTTAAATGTTTTATGATGGATTCATTTATTCTCTTAGCTAACATCCATGTTCCGTGTCTGCTCAAGTGAAGTCCATCACAAGCATAAAGACCCTTGTCCATACTGAACTGGTCCCAGTTTCTTTGGAATTCAAAATCCTGAAGGCCGCACCACCTCCTCAGCCAACCATTTAGGTATTTAATTTCCTGCTTTTTATGGTTGTTTGCCCAGGATTTCAGATATAATGAGCTTGCCTCCTTTATTCTTTATTTTATTTCCCACCTTCTCAAAGTCTCTTTGAATGTCTATTAATTTCCTTTTGCCCACATCATTAAAACCTATGGGCCCCAATATTCAGAATTATGCCCGGTAATGGCACATGTGGTGGTGCAGGTCAACTGTGTTGTGCTGAAGACACACAGGCATATATTCAAAAGAGATGAGCAACGGCTCATCTCCTCTGAATATATCAGGAAATGCACACTGTGTAACTACAATGTGCTGGCGCATCCCCCCCAGACAGGGCTGAATACCAGGAATGGGACCTGCACCAGTGCAACAGAGTTACACTCTGCTCAAATCCCTGATATTCAGCTGGCTGTATGCAAATGGACCATAATGTATGCAAGGCACAAATAGGGCCAGTTGCATGTCATTATGTCCCCATTTGCTTGAGATGTGCAGGGCTGGCCAGTGAAATGCACATGGTGCCTTGCACAGCATGTGATCCTGCCAGAGGGGGTCCAACGGTACACCCCACCCTGTAGCCACGATCACCATACATTGCCGCAGAAAGAATACCTGGTGGTCTAGTGGTAATCCCACCTCCCGTACCCCCAATTGCGAGCATAGTAATGTTCACATATCCCTTTGCTTCTTATATTATCATCCCATTATGTTTTCAAAGCACACATCTGAACTACTATGAATCTCACATAGTGGTATGTTTTTCATACGCAAGTGTACTCCTGCTCTTCAAAGATATGCTGATGTTTCCTATAATGTCAGAGCTACAGTAATTCTGGAAATATAAAACATAACACTTTATTATTAAGTTGATCAAAGTATTCCTGTACATTGAAAATATGGTAGACACTAATATTAAACGTAGTATTCTGTAAAGTAGGAAAGTGCTTTACAGTCTGTTCATTTCCTCAAATGTTTAAAGGTTACTTCTATGCATAGTAATGCTGAGAAGTTGAGATATATAGATTTAAATACCTAATCAACATGTAAAATCACTGTCCTACTACTGCTCCCCCCTGTTAATCAGACACACTAATAGGAAACTACCAACTCACATTGTCCTCTGCCAGGTGATCCCCTCTCCCTCAATGCTGCTTTGGGAAGGTGTATCAAAAAAAAGCTGTTCATTATGAAATAGGGTTAATGGTCCCACTGGACATCAATTATGAACAGTAAATGTTGCTCCACAGGGTACTAATCCTTAGAGGAAATCATTCTGCACAGTTCTGCTGTATGTGAAGAATGACGTTTTCTAATCTCTAGTGAAACTGGCTACATAACTAGATGCAGTACTGCGTGATTCATACATGGTCAGGAATATGGACACAGACGCTATCCACACAACAAAATAAACCTGCAAATCACATGTGTATAATTAGGGTGAGTTTATACAGTGCATGATGAACTATTATTTTGAGTGCAGCAGTGATCCACTTGAAGAGAAATGTGTATCTCCATTTGGAACATGAGTCATCACAGCTGGAATCCCCATATTGTGCAGTGCAATAAATAATTAATACAATACATTAAGTTCAGGTCAGTACTGTTTGTTGATAGTAAAACATGTATAAAATCACACCAATTGTTACATGCTGAACACATCAGAATATAATATTGGCATATATCCCATGAAAGAATAACACATTCCAAACTATTGGACAGGAAGTTACCATTTCATAACTGTACATGAATACATGAGTAAGTATTCTCGGAAGACAGCAAATAATTACCTACATTTTAATTAATTCTTGCTTGAGCAAACGTTACTGTTCTATCTGAGGAATTCAAGAATTTCATGATTGATACTGTCGCTATCTTCTGAAGCACATTGAACTGAACTGAATAGTACAATGCGTCATGACAACCTCACCCACACTGTATGATTGGAATACAACATGGGCTTGTGCTGTCGATAAGATTGACTTTGTTTTCTAAAATAATAACTTAGACATCTGTTTGGCTCTCACAATCCATTTATTTTCATTGTTAGCACTCTGGTGACAGAGTAATGTTAGGAGGGGGAAACACTTGGACAGAAACCTGTCATTTACATGATTCCAAAAAGATCCATATTATAAATCTCTTTGAGAGGTAAATGGTTTGGTGAGTTAATAGTTCAGCAAACAAATTCGACCTTCACAATTATGGCTAACTGAGTACAGTTACAGGGAGCATGTGTTCTAGCACATCTTTGATATGCTGACTGTTGTTTCTCTGATATATGTATTGTTACCTTTCCAGGATGAACCCGTATACCTCACAGAGGTGGATAGGGCTAAGTCATTATACAGTAGCTTATGTTGTAATGAAAGTTTAGTTGAAATTTAAGGATACTCCCGACAAATCTTGAGTAATACAGACATATATGGGAGTCAGTTACAAATATGTGAATGACTGACTTCATTCACATATTTGTGACTGACACTTACAGTATGCACTGCAAGCCCATTGATCCACAGTGTGGACCAATGGGCTGACAGCTGATACTATAAGCTGTTAGTCAGCAGGCAGCTGAGCGGTAAGAGGGTGGGTTTGTAGTTGCCCACCGATGATGTAGGGGGAGAAGGGTGGGCAGGGGTCCTGTGTGAGTGGGAGGGTGTGGGGTGCCACTGGATCACCAGGGATATTTGTACATTACTATTCTTGCAATTGGGGGTATGGGAGGGGGTACCGATAGAATACCAGGGATATGTATGGGGTATTATACATGCAATTGGGGGCACAGGAGGGAGAGGGGTACCACTATACCCCCAGGGTGTTCTGTGGGTGCTTACAGATGGTGTCCTGGGGGGGTGCCACCCACGGCTGACAGCTGATGTGTTGCATCCTGCAGTACAGCAGCATGCCTATGGGTGGCTATCATTTGAACCTTTGTTTTCCAGCTCAACTGTGTGCATGTGGCGCATCTCAGGGTTGCACCACTATATGCACAGCACATCCCGGGCTGAATATTGAGATGTGCTGCATATGCATGGGCATGCCCCCAGGGATGCGCCGCATACATTAACTTTGTACCCCAGTGCATCGGGACTTGCGCAAGTCCCTCCACTGAATATTGCCCTGGGGCGCATTTCTGAGTTGTGCTGGTGCAACTCAGTTGTACCAGGCTCAGCTCCTTTGAATATCTGGCCCTATATGTAAAACAATAAAGGAATCTGAGTCAGTTTTTAGAAAGCTCCATATATTCATCCTTATATCTTCAATTTTTGATCCAGAAAGTGAGCAGACCATTGTTGCTTCCTCCCATGGCATATCACTTTATCAGTGTATTTTAAAATGGAATCCCTGATTACCATTATTTGTTTATTACTTGAGGTAAAATTAGATGATTGTTTATTTGTTTTCTCTGTTGTATCACTTTGTCCCCCATTTGATTATGTTTGTGTGTGCTCTATGTGGTCAGTTGGCTGTAACACTGAGTACCTATTGTTTAATTCCACTGGGACCTGTCCTAGAGTATGCCTTCTCCTCCTTTTAGTACCTTTCTGTACCATACACCATTCATCTTCTTTAGGTACTCCCTCTATTACTGGAACTTCCATTCCAGTTCTTTTCCTTTTATCTCTTCCTCCAACCTCCTTCTCATTTCCAATGCTGGTACCAGTTTTCTATTGTGAACTATCTGTTATATGTATATTATTAATGTATGATTCTGATAAATCAATGAATTTCCTCAACTCACTGATGCCCTGCTTGACACTCAATCATTTTCATAAATCCTCAAGCTCCCCTTGTAGTATTTGAATAAGCATACAATTACCACACACAAAACCAGGGGTATCATCTCCCTTAATAAACATTCTGCATGATATGCATTCACAGATCCTTTCCTCCATTGTTCCCCTTGTTAGAATTTCATAGATGTTTGTTAATAGCAGTGATTTCACAGGAAGTACTGTTAAGCCTGCCTTAGTTAGTCCATCAGGCCTTACAATACTATTTACAGTGCTAAACTATCCATATCTTAACAGTTTACCTGGGCCTCTATCTCTCTGTCCATGCTGGACATGCTAGACACAAATGCATGTCTCAGCGCATCTCTACTCACCCGCTCGTGCTTGCCCTGCTCACAAAACTGATGAGCTTTATGCCTCCTGAAACTGGAAGTATCCTCCAGTCATGTGACCACTATATTAGGCAATTATTGGCCCCAAAAATGTGCAGGTAGAAATTTGCTTTCCCCTGATTTTTAAAAAGAACTTTAAACATTCCCTCCTTTGTGATGCAAACTGAAAAAGAATTTTACATCCTGCTTGGCAAAGGTATTTGTTCTCAGACTGCCCGAGAACTACAACTCCCACCGCCCCCATACTGCCTTTGCCTAACAACCAGACACCTCTCCCCTCATCCATAGAGTAACTTTAGTTTCCCAAATATTTAAATTGCTGTATTGCCTGGGGCACTAGAGGGACACCAACATTTATATGGTGCTCCCTTCATACTAAGCTCTTTTACACACACTTTAAAAGGGACCCTTCAGTAAAATGTAAATTTTTTAATGGTTTTCAGCTTGGCTATGGGACAACTATATTGCGTCAATGGGACTATACTATTTTAATAGCACTAAGACAATCCATATAAAGATGTTATAGACTAGATATACATATTTACTAATCTAGGGTAGAAATATTAAGATTTGTGACATTGACAATTGATGTATGAATCTATTTATATGTATACTGACATCTTATGTTTTGTAAAATTAGTATGTACCCCTGTATATTATTTTATTTATATTTTACTTGCACTAAACACAGAACTTCCTTGAAAACAGGACCTTCAGTCCTAATGTTACACCTGGGTTATGCCCCCTATCGTCCCACATACACCTCACATACAACTTACACTATATTCCTGGTCTGTTATACTGTGATACTGCTATTGTGCATTAATATATAGATTTAGGCATCCATCATATAAGCCCGATGCCAGGAATGTGCTTTGCTGCTTATATATGCCAGTGTTTACATCCTTCAAAGGATTAGATCATGCATGACTATAATATCTCACTATAATACATTATGCTTGTCTTTTACATATATTCCATATATAATCTATCTAATCACTGATAAGATGACTCTGAGGGATCATCAGTGATTATTGTATACTTATATTCTCATATAATTATACTGTATGTAGTGTGTGTTTTACACTCAGGCAGATATGCCATGTGTAACAGAGCCCAGTCAGCACTTCTCTTTGTCTAAGCAAATTAGCTGACAGAGAGAGAAATCCTTTGATATGTCTTCTATTATACATAAGCAAGAAATGCCACGTGTAATAGAGCCCAGTCAGCATTTCTTTTGTCCAAGCTATAATGCAAATGCAAGCATATTATTTGTCTCATATGATACTCATTAGTAATTCTGTCTCCTAAGTCATTATCCAATACATATTGTTTCTCATATCTGTAACTATGATGTAATCTCAGTTGCTGTGCTGTTATCTGTAGTATATAGCCTTCTGAAAAGTAATGTAGCTCCAGGAGAGTGGGGAGAGAGAGAATGAGATCTTGGAGAACCTGAGATCCTACAATCGAGGAGATTATGTACATTCTCCAGGAGAGTGGTGAGAAACCCATCTCCCTTGTGATTTTCCTTGTCACATGCTTGGCGTAAGTAGTATAATAAACATTTATTAGTATTCTTGCTTGTTTATGAATGTTTCTTGACAGACTCCGAAGACATAAGAATCTGTATTATTAGTTCTGTTTAGGCAACATACAGTAAAGCGGTGACCATGGCAGTGTATCTGGGTGACAGATATTCAAACTCTGTGTAATGAACTATTTTATTTTTGTTTGTTTTTTCCTCTTCTTTCTCTGTGGGAACACACAGCTGTGAATGGATCCAAACAGACAGATAGACTGCTTTCATTTGTGGTCTCAAATCCTAATGTGTTTTTTTTTTACTCATCTAGGAGTCCACATATACCAAAGGTTGTTTGTGTCCTGTCATGAACTTTGGTTGCAAACAAAGTTTTTGATCCATAGACAGCTAGAGGTTTCTTATCTTATGACATGTCTAACAATATCAGCACTGAATTGAGGCTGGATGCCTTAACTTACCAAACTGCCTATGGTGGTTGATCTGATTTTGCTGAGGTAGCAAAACAGAGAGGTAGCCCTTTCGGGGATATCATTGCCCATTATGGGGAATTGAAAAATGGTACCAAAAGAGTTGATCCTGAAGGATTATTAATTGCAACATTGTTTAAATGTTTGATGCTGTTCTAAATAAACTATCTGTTTTGGAATCTGAGTATGTTGCTTGCAAAATGGAGAATGCTGCTTTCAAGCAGGAAATTAGTCTGAAAAAGGTTTTTCATAAAGAAAGGATAGATAGACTGCAGTCTATCCATCAAGAAAATGAGTTTCTATTTAATGGGAGAAGTAGCCAAGTCCTGCATGCCTTAATAGGTAATGCTGAAAAGGCAAAACTTATTAGAAAAAATGTTTTTCAAACTAATGGTGTTCTGGCTAATAACACTGATTCCTTATGTTTTGGAAACAAGGAACGAGGAACGAGGAAAGAGTTAATGTGCTGGTATTTCAACACTAGCCCTTGACTGAACAGTGTGATTCAGTATGTTTTCAGTACAGCAGACTTGAAATGAATGTCTTGAATATAAACTGTGACACAGCTGCTGTTGATAACAGGCATGTTTTACAAGATGAGAATGTCTTGCAATCTGAAAATAAGGCACTTACTTTACAGTGTGCTAACTCCTGTTTCTGAGGAGTTAGAATGTAGGAGTAAAACGTCAGATATGGTGAACTTGTGCCATCAGCCAGAAGTATTGGCAGGGCATGGTAACTTAATGCCCATTGACCTTGCCTCTTCTGATGTTGAAGATTTTGATTTTGAGCACTCACAGCATGTTGTGGTGTGGACTAGAACAAAGGCCAGCCACTTGTTTTTCTGTGATTCACAAGATGGAGAATTGTTAGAGTCACAAAATGGTGGACACACATGTCATCAGGTTGCAACCCCATACCATCCCCAAGATGGCCACTCATGGTCATGTGATGATGGTCATAACACAGTAACCCAAGATGTCCATGAGGTAATCCAAAAATGGCTGACCACCACATCATGAAGGCTGGATCATGCAGTCACAGGAACCTGTGATTGCTGCCATAACCAAACAAAACATACCGGAGGTTTTTGACATGATTAAGAGTGTTATCAGTAAGACTAGTGTTTCTGATGGACAGAAGATTCTCATTAAAATGATGTTGAAGTACTTCTGAATGAGGCTGGTATGCTACCTGTCATGAAGTCCATGTCTAGCACTGCAGAAGAAGCAACTTCTGCTAGCAATGTTTACTATACTAGAATGATCTTGGAGTTGCACATTGCAGTTAATTATGATGTGAAATGTGAAATAGCATCAGCTTTCCCTGAGAAGACTGAATGTACTCCTTTTCCTAACACTAACAGCACTGACCATATGCAATGAATGAATACCATAAGCTGTAGCATTAAAAACAGTGTTGCTATCATCCAGCAACCTTCTGGTGGGGAAACCCATTTTACATTTGATGGGGAAGGGGACAACCCTGATTCTGAAAGCCCTGTGCCTGTGATATTTTCAGCATCACAGGCCACATTGGGGGAGAGGGTTACAGGTTTGATTTCTGAACCTGGGCTGACAACTGTTTCAGTACTACTTTCTCCACCCCTGATGGCTACTGAACTAAAATCCATAGCTGGAGAACTATGTGCAACTTGAACAGCACTTTTATCCACTATGCAGGCACTCCTGATAGTGCCAGCACTGTCTGCACATGATGCAGAACCCCCTCCACCAGTGACACCTGGATCATTCCATACTGTGGCTGCAATAGCAGGCACAAGCCAGTAACAGGCTAGGTTATTCCCAGCACAAAGTATAGCAGGCACTTCTTGCAAGAAGGTGTAAGATATCCTAATACTGATATCACTGGCTTTTCTTGACCATGGTCCCAGCATTGGTTAATCCTAACACAGTTTTAGGGTATACTGAAACTGCTACATCAGATATAGCAATCTCAGCAGTTTTAGCCTAAACATACAAGGGACACATCAGACCAACTCCTTATGCATCCCAGATGCTTGTCTCAGTGGAGCTAAAATACATCCTTTGTGAAAGGAATCTTTTGGCTACATACTGGGCAGTGAGATACTTTATGTACATCATTGGATATGCACCCATTGAGCTGCATTCCAATCATTTGTCAACTAACTTTTTGTTGTCAGACAGAGTAAACGATGACTCTGTATCTAATGCCAGACTTACATACTGGTCTCTCATTTTACAGGATCATGACGTCACTGTTCTTCCTATCAAAACTCCATCCTTGTTGGCCTATGGCCTACAATTTGCAGGAAAGGCCCATGATTGTTCACTCAAACCCCCTGACCTTTCTTTCCCAGGGACCTTTCTGACAGAACCCCTAAAAGTGTTAAAAGACAACACTGTTTGTCATGTTTTGACTGACGACTCATCTACACATACCAACAAGGGTCAGATAGCAGGGTTTGAAATTCTTATTTTACATTCTGGTAATGACAGAGTGTGCATGGCTAGTAATTGCATCATCGTATATGTATGATTCACAGGCAATGTTAAAACATGCCTGAAAAATGAAATGAAAAGCAGGGAGGTGGGAAACAAGCACATCCCACCTATCCCCTTTATGGCTGGCCCGCTGACTGAGCTGTCAATGAATGAGCTTCATTGACAGCTCTGTTGATGTGCTGGCTGTGGAGGTGACAGAGAGAAGGGCTGTGCTGGTCTGCTGCTGCTGGCCAGATTTAGGATGGGGGTGGTAGTGGGGTTGTGGGGGGACATCTGGCTGCTGGGGAGGCTGGGTGGGGGGCACTGAATCACCAGAGATTTATTTGGAACTGGGGATTGGGATGGGGCTTAATTACCAAAACCACTAGATCACCACAGATTTTTTTTTAATAGGAGTAGGAAAAGGAGATACAGAGGGATGCGGGTGGGGGGTACTGTACATTTCCACAACATGCAAAGCAGGAATGTTTGGTTTTTCACAGGTATATTTTAATGTTTGACACTGGCACTATGGTTTTGTGGTACTGGGGAGAAGAGGGTGGCTGTACTCAACAGAGGGTGGCGAAGGAAAGGGGGGTTTAGTTATGATCTGAGGGAATGTTACCCACTCCGAAATTGAGTGTATTAGTATGAGTTTATTGGAGGGGTGGGTGCTTTTATAGAACTTTAATCAATGTAATCATGCCACCTTCATGTTAAAAAAAAAAGAAAAGCAGTAGCAGGGTTGGGTCAGCAAAAGTGTGATTGTGAGTTTTGGGACATCTCGATTTAATAATTATTAATGCTGGAGTACAATCACCCTCTTCCTAATATGAATGAAAAAAGTCCAATATTGGAGCAAGTGCTTTTCTGTGCTCAGCTATTTATGGATTTTAATCCCTTCACTCCTGTCTTAGAGGCAGAACGACATAGCCCTCCTCTCTCCTCCACGGCCAGCCTGCCAACAGAGCTGTCAATGAAACTCATTCACTGACAGCTTAGTCAGTGGGCCAGCTGTGGAGGAGAGAGGAGGAGGACTGTGCTGGTCTGCCACTGCCAGCAGGATTTAGGATGGGGGTGGGAGCTGGGTTGTGGTGGGGACATCTGGCTGCTGGGGAGGCTGGGTGGGGGGCACTGGATCACCAGAGATTTATTTGGAACTGGAGCACAGGAGGGGGTTTAATTACCAAAACCACTAGACAACCAGAGATTTTTTTTTTAACAGGAGTCGGAGAAGATATGGAGGGATGCGGGTGGGGGGGGTTACTGTACATTTCTGTGTCAGGTGGAATACCAGGTGAAGGGGAGGGACCACTACCCACCATGGATAATTATTTATATGTGGGACAGGTGGGGGGAGGGACCATTAGCCACCAGGGATTTTGCTGTGCATGTGAAACTGGTGGAGGGTGTGACCACTAGCAACCATGTATCTAGTTTTATAACTTTACTTCTTTATACCCTTGAAATTTAACCTGTGGCTGGAAGGCAAAATTTCACTAAGGGAAGCAAAATTTTGCTGAGGAAGGTGAAATTTCGCGTTCCTCCAGGTGAAATTTTACCACTCCAACAGGCGAAATTTCGCATTTCACTATGTGAAATGGGTGTAATTTCATGGATTTATCCACAAAGTGAATTCTGCCCACTTTCGCCCACCACTAGCGAGGAGTCTCCTTATTACCACAAATATTTGTGGATGGCTTACAGAGCTGGTAAGTCATTGAGAAAAACACACCTTGTGTTTAGAGAAGAATACAAAGATTTTTCCTTATGTAACATGATACCAGCACTCTATGAAAGGGTTAAGGTCTGCATGCTTTAAGAAATAGCCTTGATCTAATTACAGAAGCACCGCAGAAACTGCTTTTTGTTTTATTATGGATACTAATTGGGTCTGTTCCTCTCTGAATTTCTTTGGAAGAAAAAACTTCTCTTCCAATACTCCTAATATTACCTCTGTGAAATACAGAGACTTGTTTGTGTACAACCATAACCTAATCAGTTTAGATACAAACTGTACATTCATGGTGTTCAAGCATATTCTAAAATGTGAACCTTGTGCTCCAAAAGAAAGACCCTTATTTGAGGGCAGTATATAGGTTCCTTAATAAAGGAACTGAGCAATAACTTCCAGAAATGCCCCAATTGTATTGCCTTATAAGAAAGTGACAATGACATTCACATATCCAGTGATGGCCTATTCATTTGGCATCACTGCTGTAACACTCATGAAAAGTTACAGATAATTCCTGAAAGCCTGAGAGTAGATTTTATCTGCTGTACCAAGTACATGATACTACAACTGGTGGATACCAGTGAGTCAATAAAACACTAGACAGACTAAAATCCTCTGTCTTGTGACCACACATGAAAAATGATGAAGAAAACTACATTAGTGACTGTTTGATCTGTGCACAGAACAATCCTATACCAGCTAGGAAAATGCATTGTTACTCCTGAGGCAATCAGGACCCTGGAACAACATCCAGATTGACTTCATTGACCCTATGCCAACCACTAACAATGACAATACATTTGCACTAGTGATCACAAAATTATTTTCCAAATGGGTTCAAGCTATCCAAACATAAAGCAACACAGTCAAAGTGATTGCTAATGTCTTGGTAAACCATCTAGTTACCCCAAAGGTTAAATTCTGATTACAGGGATCCGGCTTTATAGCCAAAGTAATGCAGGAAATTCTGGGTTTGTTATGGGTTAAATAAAAGGTTCATATCCCATACCACCCACAGTCATCAGGATAGGTGGAATGGGCTAACAGGCAGATCAAAGATATGTTATCCAAACTTGTTCAGAAAAACCCAAAGAATTGGGATTCATTATTGCCGTTCCTCCTTATGGCAATAAAAGGGACACCCTCTGCAGGTACACAGCGTACCCCATTTTTGAAATCATGACCAGACAATCCATGAGACTCCCAGAACATTTACTTCTGGACCTGTGTACTGCCACTGCTGATGGAGCATCAGTAGATAAATATGTTAACTCAAACAAGACATCCAAAAGGTACATATGTTTGCTTCACAATGTATTAGCAAGGCCCAACAACAGGCCCTATCCCATTATAAACAAACTCAGTCCAGCAGTCTGCCAAGTTTGACTGCCTCACTATAACAGTCATTGATAAATGACTACATGCCAATCAAATGAACCTGTTTAAAGGAGATTAAATTACTTTTCCATACCCCAATGGGCAGAACATTAGTAAATTAACTATGTTTTTCTTTCCTCTTTCCTTTTAGTTTCCAGAAAGAGAGATGATTGTTTTTATGCTTATTATTCTTTCTAAAAGTATGGGTCTTCTTATAAGCCCAAACTGCACATCTTATTGCAGATAAGAACCAGTGACCTAATCCTAAACAGCTTGTTGAGGCAGAGTACCTCACAAGCCCACATAATTTAATTGCATCCTGTGGAATTCATACTAAAGTCCTAAAAGACATGTTCATTATCCAGAAGGGGAAGTGAGGCCCTACTGAATGTTATGATCATTGCTTCGGATCAATTCTAGCAGCTAGACTTGATCTGGACCCCTCTTTACATTTTATTGATTATGAGGAATTTTGCACCAAATTTATATGGCAATAAAAGTCATTAGACCTTAAGGTTTTACCCAGTGATGGCCCCAAAATTTGTGACACCTAATACTGAGTGCCCAAAACAGAACCTTGGCCCACCCAGTGATCTAATAGCCACTTCTCAATCAGGTACCCTAGTTAATACAGTTCAGTTCATGCACATCCCAGTGATTTTAAATCTCACCTTTTAAACTTGAAATGATTTGTTTCATGTTTCACAACAAACATTTCCCACATTTTGTTTTTAAATAAATAATGTGATAGAATACCATGGCAGCATACCAGGGACTCATAGCATGCATGCACCACATACACAAACTTATTAGTTTCACATCCTGACCACTAGTGGTACGTCTTATAACAGTAAACCTACCCAAACACACAAGGCATTTTGGTTTTGCTTTGTTTTTGTTTTTCTTATTTATAAAAAGAAAAACAGGTTTAAACTCAGGCCTACTGGGCTCTGACATAGCTATCTGAAATAGGCTGATGTAGCCATTATTCAAGCACATACATTATGTTAAAGGTTCATGATAGTATGAAATATAATATCATACCCCCCCCCATTGCATGGTACACATGATTTTGCTCATAAAGAGTGATTTACATTTACAATATTAAGGATATTGTGAAGGGGTTTGATCTGACAAAAGTTAATGTTAATGAATTATTTCTGCTTACATTAAGGAAGCAGATGAGCATCACATAGCTAGGAAAGTCCTTTGCACTGCCTACAGCTTTTAT
Organism: Neoceratodus forsteri; assembly: GCA_016271365.2. NCBI lineage: Eukaryota > Metazoa > Chordata > Ceratodontiformes > Ceratodontidae > Neoceratodus > Neoceratodus forsteri. Next base: position 1,610,135,104 of record CM057449.1, read on the forward strand.
GTTCTTACAACCCTTTGATTATCTCTTCTGGGATCTGGAATTAGACATATCCTTGATCTCATACATGAAAGATGTATGGGTTAGTGGCATTGCCACATTTTGCACTTGTTTTGCATGTGTTAGCAAATGTCTTTTTGAATCTAACACTATTCCCTTGTCAATGGCAAGGAACCTTGGATATGTCACCACACATACCAGTATTGCTCCATGTTTCAAAACGTATTCCTGCACAATCCAGGAAGCCATGTTTGTGACTCTCACAGTGTCATTGCCACATTTTCATCCTGCAATATCCATCTTTTATCGTCTGGCAACTTTCATTCTATTGATCACCTTGATGGGAACTTTTATCATGAAAGTCTGAAACTACCTCCTTTCTTTGTTTACCATGAGGTCTTGGAATCATGACTGACTCTGAACACTGAATGTAGTACCTGAAAGGATCATCACCTTTTATGCAGATGTGACAGCTTCCAACTTGTCTTACCAACTTGTGAATACTGGCCTAATAACTGAAATTAGGCTTCCTCTTGTGAACTCTCTAACAAACTGTACTGTCCAGCCAATTAAGATTCTACAATCAAGCTCATCGTTATGTATACTATGAAGCAAGTCTGGGGTGGGAGAAATCCCCTAACTTCAGTAAGAAGACTCTTCTTCATTTGATCTACAATAAAGAAATCAATTTTCTTCACTGCTTGCTCTCCAAGCCTGGCTGGCACCTCATACAACTGAGTAGTGTAATTAACTTTTACAATTTGTGCAGCTGTGTGATCATCTTCCACTGAACACTGTTGTTATTCCATTGCAAAATTAATGTGCAATTTAATGCACCCCCTGCTGAGGTCTATGAAAATACTGCTGCCTCCTGAACATTTGGATCTACCTTTGAAAAATCTAAATGCATCAGATCTGAACTATGAATCTTCATCTAATACTTGAAGAAACCCTAGATTTATCCCTGGAACTGTTCATAGTTTATGTCTTGTGGACATTGACATTTCGTGTCCTTTTTGACTTACCAACTGAAAAATGCCATCCTCCAAGGTGGTACAGTATATTCTGCTGATGCAGAATTTTGTGTGGTGACCAACTATACATTCTTTTGATATGGACTAACAGTTATGCAAAATGAACTTTTCTAACTTCTGCTTTTACTCCCTAAACAGGTAATGGGTTATACAATAACACACCTGTTCCCATCTCGGAACCAGATATCATTAAGTCTAGTCCTAACTATCTTGATGCTCTGTCTCAATTTTTACATATTTTTAATATCCATACAGGCAACTTAAATTTGTCTCTTCAATTTCTTCCCAATAGGACAGATACTCACTTGATACATATCAGTATTTACTGATTGTTTTGATATTGGAAAACCCCATTGTGAAGTTTTATTCCAAATGTTTATAGTAATACAAGGTTTACTAACATTTTCCCTTATAATCACATTTTGTTGTTTAATGAAAACCTTGAAATACCATTATGCCCAGTTAAACTTCCTCTATTAGGCTCGTACCTCGGGCATATAGATGAATGGTGCTTAACCATTGTCTTTTTCAATTAGGGCAACAAAGAGGGGACTGTTACACCTAGGTTATGCCCCCTATTATCCCACATACACCTCCCATACAACTTGCACTGTATTCCCGGTCCATTATACTGTGATACTGCTATTTTGCATTAATATATAGATTTAGGCATCCATCATATAAGCATGAGTGCCAGGAATGTGCTTTGCTGCTCATATGTGCCAGTGTTTACATCCTTCAAAGGATTAGATCATGCATGACTATTATACTTCACTGTAATTCATTATGTTTGTCTTTTACATATATTCCATATATAATCTACCTAATCATTGATAAAATGACTCTGAGGGATCATCAGTGATTATTGTATACTTATATTCTCATGTAATTATATGTAGTGTGTGTTTTACACTCAGGCAGATATGCCACATGTAACAGAGCCCAGTCAGCACTTCTCTTTATCTAAGCAAGCTACTTGACAGAGAGAGAGAAATCCTTTGCTATGTCTTCTATTATACATAAACAAGAAATGCCATGTGTAATAGAGCCCAGTCAGCATTTTTTTGTCCAAGCTATAATGCAATTGGAAGCATATTATTTGTTTCATATGATACTCATTAGTAATTCTGTCTCCTAAGTCATTATCCAATACATATTGTTTCTCATATCTGTACCTATGAGGTAATCTCTGTTGCTATTCTGTTATCTGTAGTACATAGCCTTCTGTAAACTACTGTAGTTCCAGGAGAGAGGGGAGAGAGAACAAGATCTTGGAGAACCTGAGATCCTAAAATCCTGGAGATTATGTACATTCTTCAGGATAGTGGTGAGAAACCCATCTCCCTTGTGATTTTCTTTGTCACATGCTTGGCGTAAGTAGTATAATAAACATTTATTAGTACTCCTGCTTGCTTATGAATGTTTCCTGGCAGACTCCAAAGACATAAGAATCTTTATTATTAGTATTATTATTTTCCCTACACCAAGAGTGTTTAGACAACACAAATGGAGTGGTTTTCATCTTTCTGTATAAAAATAATGACTTTTACTACTACTACTTCACTAGCTAAGCAAGCAATAAGCTGGTCAAAGCAGCTTGCACCACCACAAGATGCTGTGTCAACTTGTTGTGGGGGTTCCTGACAGATGTGTACAGGGGTGGCATGGGCACTGGGTGCCATAGTGGTGGCATGGGGGCTGCTGCTAGGGCTGTGGCCACGTGGTCCCATGGCATTGTGTGTCTCTGTAGCACTTTGCTCATTAATTGACACCCCTGCTGGATGCAACTTCACTATTATGCCTGCCCACCCCCTTCCCAACCACCACTATTGCACCATGTGCCCATGACTCCCCCCTACCTGTATGCCTTCCATGTGTGCCCCTAACCATCTCGGCACCTCTGCTGTTGCTCTGGGTGGAGAGGGGCAGCCGGATCCCTGCAGCAGGTCCCATAGGTGTGCCTATTGCTATGGTGCAAGCCTATAGATACAGAAAGTCACTGATTTATGGTGCAGGGACCCTGTTCTTTCTGAATACAGTGGAGGATCCCTGACACTGCCGGGGTGCACTGCAGCCCTAGATCACCACATATTTTCAGCTATCTAGGGATTCTTTGAAAATCTGGCCCATGGAACTTTCTTTTATTTCATTCCCAAAAGTTCTGATCTCAGAACAGTCCCACAATACATGCATTAAGGTGCCTCTGTCTTTTTTTTTTCAGACATAGTGGGGAGGGTTGCCTTTCCATTTTAAAATGCATTTGTGAAGAATAGTAAAAGTTATTAATGATCTTGAATTTCTTAATTTTTAGGTCCTGAATTCAGGTTGCTAATCTGGAGAACTCCAAGATGGTGTTCTATTGCCATTGTGATGTATCTGTGTTTAAGACAGTACACCACTAGTTTTTATTTTCACCTACTTGCCACTGAACCTACATGACCAATATGGCATACCATTGTGATACTGAGTAGCCTTCTTACTTGTATGTCATAAGTTCTACTGTCCAGTCACCTGCAGTATTCAGCAGGCATCTATTCTGCCTGTGAATTTTAATTGCATGTTGAGCTTGAAGCAGGAAATAGGCATCAGTAGGGTGGAGACTGATGATGGTTTGCAGGGTCTCAAAAAGTGACACATTTAGCATTCGCTATCAGTTGTGCCACTGTTAGAATACCTTGCTCCTTCCCGGAGTTGTTTTTCATTGTTTGATTATTTTTTTTGTATATAAACATTTTTTTAATTAAGATTCTTAAGAGTTTCAGCACAGTAACTACAACAAGGATCTCCTAAAAAGTGTTAAACAACATAGAAAAGGGAGCATTCTCTGACTCCCCAGACCACAAATCCATAAAGAACATACTCCTTGAAGGGTTTTGTATTTTAATAGTATCAAGTAAGATAAAACACATCTTTACTGGGACATCCATCTTCCCCCTTATACAAAAACTATCTTTAAGTGACCTTCATAGCTAATCCAGGAAGTAGTCTGCATCACCCCCATTGAGGTGCCTTCACCCCCTACCCAAATACTCCATCCTCTGAAGATCCATGTAACCTGATTTTTCCTCCAATAAATAACCCTATAGAAAGTGGTCACTTTATCAAGAGCTTGCTGCCATCTCAGTACAGTCTGCACTTCAGTCGACCTCCAATGTAGTAATAAAAGTATTTTTGTTTCTAAAGCTGCAGCATACAGAAACTCCATATATACCTGTAACTTCTGATCCAAAAGTAGAGAGTCTCCCAAGATCCAAAAAAGGGGGGATCTGGGAATAGACAATTGCAGAATATCCCCCAGCTTCGAAATAATATTTTCCCACCACCCTTGAATTAGATTACAATCCCATAAAATATGACCTATTGTTCCAGTTGCCTGTAAACAGCGCCAACATACATCTGAATTCAAAACTCCCATTTTAACTAAATACACCAGAGTGCGATGGCATCTCAATCAATCAATTAATCAATCAAATCTTTATTTATTCAGGCAAACATCATTGAGCAAGGTTCATTTACAAGATGGACCTGATAAGGTCAAGGTTCAATAGTTGATACACAACAAATACATCATACGCTTTATAAGACAGTTATACATACAGAGAAAAATAATGTTTATAACACAATGATGTACAATGAATTCACATGTTAAAACTCAGTTAAAGGAAGGTTAAGCTAATATCTACAGTATGTACAGTACATACATATCCCAATGGGGCCATGACAGACATACAACATAATGAATACTAGGATGGTGAAGGTATTATTGGGTGCCATAAGCTGGGGTGTCTGACTGGAAGGAATATGCCATATATGATTGGAAGCCAGATTTGTAGGATGACTATTCTAACTCTTGCAGTAGCAACTGCATTTCTCTGTGAAGAAGGCTGTACAATGCTGTTTAAAGGATACAAATGGAATGATAATAGACAGTTTTAGGGATTTTTGTAGGGTGTTCCATGCTATAGCTAGAGAATAGCTGATTTCTACCCTCCCTAGTCTGGTGCTGACTTTGGGCAATTTGAGCAGGATGATATTGTTGCTTCTTAGGGCATAGGAGCTAGGAGTGGTCTGGTTGAAGCAGTCCAGGATATAGTTTGGGAGTTTTTTTGATAAAGCTCTGTAAATCCATAGAACTGCATTTCTGCTCCTCCTGATATGAAGGAAAACCCATCCAATTGCATCATAAAGAGAGCAATGGTGGGTATTATATGGCAGATCTGTAATGAACCTTATTGCTCTATGATATAAGGTATCCAACTTGTAAAGGTAGGAGATGAGGCAGTGACTATAAAGGAAGTCTGCATAGTCAATAACTGATAGAAAGATGGCCTGGACTAACCTCATCTTTGAGTCTCTGTTAAGGAAGGGTTTTAATCTATAGAGGAGGCCAAGTCTTTGGCGAAACTTTTTTAACAGTTCTTCTAGATGATGAGTGAAGTCGAGACTGTTGTCAATGCACACACCTAGGTATTTGAAGTTTTCAACATACTCCAGATTTTCTCCAAGTATAGTGCATAGCTGGGGGGAGAGTGATTGAAAAGGATGTGCTGGTGGAGTTTTGAGTTGTGAACATCATTGCTTTAGTTTTCTTTGCATTTAGCAGAAGCTTTTTCTCGAGCAGCTGATGTTGTAACAAGGAGAATTCTGTTTGTAGGATTTCATGAGCAACTGCAGGCGAAGGGTTGCTGACATATAGAACAGTGTCATCAGCAAAGAGGTGTACTGAGGACTTGGTAAGGGTTGAATCAATGTTATTTATATCAATGGCAAAAAAGGATAGGACCCAGAATAGAGCCTTGGGGGACTCCTCTTGACAGTGGTCTTAATGGGGATAGGTCACCTTCAGCTTTTACCTGCTGTGACCTACTGGAGAGGTAGCATCTGAACCACTTAAGTGAGGGTGGATCTAGGCCAAGGGAGTGCAGGGATGAGAGTAGCAGCTCATGGTCCACAGTATCGAATGCTTTGCTCAGGTCCAGGAATACTGCACAGACATTATTCTTTTTATCCAATTTGGATTGCCAGTCATTTGTGACCTTGGCTAATGCAGTGATAGTGCTATGTTTGGCCCTGAATCCAGATTGAGCTGAATTTAATAGGTTAGCATTGTCAAGATATTCCCTTAGCTGATTACTCACTAATTTCTCCAGCATCTTGGATAGCACAGGTAGAATGGAAATGGACCTGTAATTATTAAGATACATAGGGTCCCCTGATTTTAGAAGGGGGACCACTTGGGCTGTCTTCCACAGTGTAGGAATAGAGCCAGAGTTTAGGGAAACATTAAAGAGGTGTGTTAGGGGGACTGCAAGTACATGGCATGCAATCTTTAGAAAGAAGGGGTCCAGAAAGTCTGCTCCTGCACTTTTTTTGGTATCCAGATGCCATAATAGATCCTCAACTTGTTTCAATAGTATAGGTTTGAAGCTAAAGGAAGGTTCAACTCTTTGATCACCAATGTAGTGGGAGCTTAATTGGTCCCTCAGCAGGTTAGCTGGGGAGGTGTCAAAGGCAAGGCCAGCCGTTGTGAAGTGGTTGTTGAATGCAACCAGGATTTCCATTTTGCCAGTGATAGGGCCATAACTATTGTGTAGTTGAGTTGGAAGGGGGTTGTTAGCATCCTGTCCCATCATACCCTTGATGGTGCCCCAAAACCTAGCAGGATTATGGTAGGAGGAGTCGAGCTTAGCCAGGTAGAAGGCAGCCTTTGCATCCCTAACTTTCCTGGTGCATCTATTTCTGGCTTTCCTAAAAATCATCCAGTCATTTGCATTCTTAGTTTTTCTTGCCACTTTCCAGAGTTTGTCTCTCTCCAGCAGTGCAGCTTTGAGGTCAGCTGGAAACCAGCAACAGGATTTGTTTTTTATTTGGATACTAGAGATTGGGGCATGGGTGTTAAGGGCATTTATTATAATGCTATTTAGCACCTGCTGAGCTTTTTCTACAGAATGTGCAAGATAAAACTTTTGCCAGTGTGGAGAGTAAGCTAGATCATGCAGATATCCTTCAATATTGATGTTTTTCTTAGATCTCCTCATGAGGAATTTTGCAGGATTTGTTGTTATGCTGGTGGATCTTACCCCTGCGATGGGGCAGTAATCACTTATATCGCATAGGAGCACTCCAGCATGTGTGAATAGATGTGGTTTACTCACTAGCATGATATCAAGTAGTGTGCTGTTACTACTATTCCTTGCATTTATTCTTTTTGGTTCATTAATTAACTGTGTGAGCCCATAGGTGTCACAGAATGATACCAGAGGTGTAGCTGCCTGGGTGAGCCAGTTGAAATTCAGGTCAGCTAGAATAATGACTTCTTCAGTGCTGGGCTTGACCAGGTTCCCCAGGTGGGATAAGAGCTTGTGTTCAGCAGAGGGGGGTCTGTAGCATCCAATTAGTTGAAAAGCTGCTGTATTGGGGAGAGAGACTTTTAGAAATAGGCATTCAAACTCCTTGGGCATAGATGTTCCAGCAGTACAGGATACAGCTATACCAGCTTTTGCATATATGGCTACTCCACCTCCCCTTGTTTGGTGATCAGCTCTGAATAGCTGATAGTTAGGTAGATTAACATCCCTGTCCGCTGTGGTGGGTTTGAGCCATGTCTCAGTTACCACGAGAAAGTCTGGCAAGGTATGGGCAACCCAGGCTTGTATCAACGTAAATTTTTTCAACAGACTGCATACATTAATATGCAGGAAACTGAGGCCTTTAATTGAGGTTAGGTCTGATGGAGAGGTGATACTTTCAAGAGGTCCAGGGTTGATTTCCACATTACCAAATACAGAGCAATAGAAAGAGCAGTAGTTTCATGAGGGCTGCCAGTGATAGGGAGAGGGGCTGTCTTTGGTCCTCCTTCTTTTATTCTGTTGCCACTTTTTGAGGTGCTCCTGTGGTTTTAAGGAAGTGTGGAAGTGTGTCGGGATACCAAGTAGCAGTTTGATGACTAGGCTTAGGGGGGATCTATATATCCAGCAGTGGAGCCTTGGCTGAAATACATGTGTGGTGGTATGTGTCTCTTTATGGTGATTATACCACTGTTGTCGATGCAGCAATGGTAGAGCATATATGAGGGTTTGAGTGTCAGCCAAAGGGGATGGTTCAGAGAGACTGGGTTGATGGACCACTCTAGCTTGTATGACAGGGACATCTTCTTTGTGGAACCCTATGGCTGATAGTGAAAGGAGTATCAGAAGTAAGCTCCCCATTCTGAAAGAGATATTGGTAGTTGGCTGTGGGGAGTAGTGAAGTTGCTGATTGGTTTGATCAGCAAGCTGGTGTGACTCTCTGTTGGTTTAGAAAAAATGCTGAGGGCGGGGAAGAGATTTCAGCGGGAAGATGCCTATAAATTAACACACAAGAGGGGAGAAGGGTGGGTGTGCAAAATGTTGCGCCTTTCCCGACTGCTTCCTCGCTGTTCCTCCTGACCTTGTGGTTCCCTGGTTCGGCTAAGGTGCCGCCGACCGACCGATGGTGGAGCGAAGCCCCGGCACTCAGCTAGGTGCTGTGGGGTGGGAGTTGCAGGCTGGAGAGAGACAGAGGAAGGTGCAGCAGTTAATAAAGGCAGTATCAAGCATTCCTGAGTGTCACTGACTAAATCTGCACTACAAAAGGACTGTGGGGGGGTGCTGTGGTGCCTCAGCGTCTGGCCCACCTTACACATGCAAAAAAGGAGCTGTAATTACAGTAAAGAGCAGTAAAATGGCAGTTTCCCCTTGCAATACAATAGTGGAAAACAGCACTTTTAGGTAATTTACACAGTTAAAATAGAAGGAGAGTGGCTCAGCATCTGGCCCACTGCTGCTAACAGGATCCAGCAGAATTCAAACAAAAGCAACAACAGATTCCCTCTACAGATGCCTCACAAGTTGGAAGCAGCTCTTTTGGGGATTTTGCAGAAAAACAGGGGAAGAGTGAAAAGCAAAATCAAGTCCCACACAGATTTCAGCAATGCAGGCTGAGCCAGTGTAAGTCAATGAGGCAGGAGAGCCAATCGGCTGCTGTGCCTGGAGGAGCGCTCGCTTACCGATTGGCTGTGCCTTTCCCGACTGCTGCCTCACTGTTCCTCCCTGCCTCATGGTTCCCTGGTTCGGCTAAGGTGCTGCCGACCACCCGCTGACGGAATGAAGCCCGCACTTAGCTGGGTGCTGTGGGGTGGGAGTTGCAGGTGATTGGCTGCGCCTTTCCTGACTGCTCCCTCGCTGTTCCTCCCGGCCTCGTGGTTTCCTGGTTCGGCTAAGGTGCTGCCAACCGCCCGCTGGCGGAATGAAGCCCGGCCAGCTGGGTGCTGTGGGTGGAGCAGGCGTATTGGCTGTGCTCTTCCTGACTGCTCCTCGCTGTTCCTCCCAGCCTGTGGTTCCTGGTTTGGCTAAGGTGCTGCCGCACTGCCCGCTGGCAGAGCCAAGCCCCGCGCCAGCTGGGTGCTGGGGTGGAGCAGAGGACACGCGCCTTTCCGATTGCTCCTTGCTGTTCCTCCCAGCCTGTGGTTCCCTGGTTCGGCTAATATCTACCTAATCTACCTACCGAATATCTTTTTCTGTATTAGCTGGAGTTTGGGATCAGAAGTAACTTTATGAGCCGTAACCTAACACCTTCGCCATATGTCTTGGTTCAACTCCCTACCAAGCTCTTCTCCCCACTTAAGTCTCTGGGATTCCCAATCCAGCCAGCATACCTGTTGCAATTTTTTGTACAGTAAACTAAGTGATTCCTAGCTATTTTACACCATTTTTGGATATGTATGGCCAATTGTGTCTGCCATAAATGCGTGTGTTGAAAAAACTTGAAAGATAAAATAAGTCTTAATTGTAAATACTGCCAGAAGTAACAAGAAGGGATATGGTACATGTCCTGCAATTCAGAGAATGAGAAAAGGATGCCAGATACATCAGTCACATCCCCAATCATCTGAATGTCCAACTTTTCCCAGCCCAGCCAAAAAACTGGCTTATCTTCCACTTGAATTTTAGGGTTATTCCACAAGGGCTCCTATCTCCCAATAAATAAAGGGTCCCAACCCAAAATCTTACAATACCTACCCCATGCCCTTTTGGAGAACCGCATCAGAAATGTAGTCATACTGGGGGTGATTTTAGAAGATAAAAATACCGCCAAAGGAGTGGGTCCAGCTAGTAACTGTTCTATCTCTACCCATAAAAGAGCTGTTCTCTTATTGAAGGATAACCAACCTAATGCTTGCCTGACCCCCATACAAAGGTGATGAGCCCATAGCCATGGCATGTTCCATCCTCTCGCAATCTCAGGAGCATGCAAAACCTTCCTACTAAGCCTTGGAGGCCTCCCTTCCCAGAGAAAATCTGAAAACAATTTATCCAAATTAGTCCAGGTTTTCTGAGATATCTGGAATGGCAAATTGCTTAGTTTATAAAAAATTCAAGGGAATGCCATCATCTTAATAGTATATGGCAATAGTAGTCAGTTTTGTTTCCCACAGATCACTGGCAGGAAGGTGGTAGATAGATATAGGGATAGATGGTTTTTATTTCCATACAGGATCAGAAATGGTGTGTTACAAATGAATAGAAAACAAAGAGTGGACTACATGACATGTTATATAATAGGGGAAGGATAGGCTTTTTCTCTACAGGATTTAGAATAGGGAAAATATATGGCTTTTTTCCACAGGTTTTAGAATAGAGAAAGGATAGGGCTTTTCTACATAGGTTTTAGAATTGGGAAAGGGTAAGGCTTTTCTCCACAGGTTTTAGAATAGGGAAAGGATAGGGTTTTTCTCCACAGGTTTTAAAATAGGGAAAGGGTAGGGTTTTTCTACAAAGGTTTTAGAATAGCGAAAGAATAGGATTTTTCTCCACAGGTTTTAGAACAGGGAAAGGATAGTGCTTTTCTCCACAGGTTTTAGAACAGGGAAATGATAGAGCTTTTCTCCACAGGTTTTAGAATAGGGAAAGGATAGGGCTTTTCTCCACAGGTTTTAGACTAGGGAAAGGATAGGGTTTTTCTCCACATGTTTCTGGTATTATAGTGTCTGATGGAATGCTCTTTGTGTGTGATGATCCATGCACTTCAAAAAAAGTGTTGCTTCGGCAAAATACCAAAGGTGAAATGTGAACTACTGATAGTAAATGCTAACGGTAATAAAAAATAGTCAACTATTTGGTTTATTTTCTATAGTACACTATATAAAATACTGTATGGTGGCCTAAATACACAACACTTGTTGTAAAACCTTTCTTAATTTGCTGTCCTCACTGTAACTCTGAGAGACTGAAGAAACTAGGTTTATTTTCTATGGATTATATAAGACTTGGGTGACCTATCTCTAACTTTAAGAGTGATCCAGGAAGACTTTACTCTAGAAATAATTGGTCTGGGAAGACATGATAACAATAGTAGAACCAGATCACATAACTTAAATTGATTGGTGAAACAAACAAAACTGTCAAATAGTAATTGCAACCTGCAATACTCTAACTAAGAATATAGTTGATAGTCTAAATATGAATTGATTCAAAAAGAGACAGCGAATATATGAGTAACAAAAAAGTCTCCTTCCACCAATAAAACACTGAATGGTGGCAAGTTCAGAAAAGGCCAACCAATGGTCTACATGACTTGTATTCCATCTATGATCCTATGAACCTTAGGGTGAAGGTGTATCGTTGCTGTGTATTGACAACCTCCAACTATGCTATAAAATGTATGGGAAAAAACATATAAAAACATGGGAATAAGGCATAGTAGGATAGGATAAAATAAGAAAAATATGTTCCTTTTCCATGGGTAGTATGGTGATCTAAAAAATAATAGTATAGGGTAATAGTAGAAAGATATTTCCACAGGTCGCAGGCATAAAGGCGGGAGAGATAGATATAGGGAAATACAGTTTTTTTTCCTTACAGGATTGGCAATGGTGTGTTTGAAATGAACATGAAACAAAGAGTGGACTACATGACATGTTTTAGAAAAGGGAACGGATAGGACTTTTCTCCACAGGTTTTAGAACAGGGAAAGGATAGGGCTTTTCTCCACAGTTTTCTGGTATTATTTTGTCCGGTGGAGCGCTCTTTGTGTATGATGATCCATACACTTGAAAAAGTAATTCTGCTGCAACAGTGACTTTTGCTACCTAAACAGAATGACTTCCCATTCTTCTTTAGTATATACATCACAGTGCAAGTGACCCCCAACATCGCGGTACATGGGGCTGTTGAATGTGTCACGTCGGCAAAATACCAGAGGTGAAATGTGGACCACTAATGGTAAATGCTTATGGTAATCAAAAAACAAGCTATTTTGGTTTCTTTCCTATAATGCACTATATAATATACTGTATAGTGGTCTAAATACACAACAACACTTTTCTTAAAACCTTTCTTAACTTGCTGTCCTCACTATAACCTTAGGGTGAAGGTGAATCATTGCTGTGTATTGACAACCTCCAACTATTCTATATAATGCATGGAGAGAAAAAACATGGGAATAATAACAATCAAGGCATAGCAGGATACGGTAAAGTAAGAAAAATGTGTTCCATTTCCAGGGGCAGTGCAGTGATCTAAAAAGTAATATTATAGGGTAATAGTAGACAGGTATTTATTTCCACAGGTCTCAGGCAGGAAGGCGCTAGATAGATATAGGGAAAGGCAGTTTTTTTTTCATACAGGATCGGCAATAGTGTGTTTGAAATAAATATAAAACAAAGAGTAGACTATATGACATGTTTTAGAAAAAGTAAAGGATAGGGTTTTTCTCCACAGGTTTATGGTCTTCTAGCATCTGATGGAACGCTATTGTGTATGTATGATGATATGCACAAGTCTTAAAAAAGTCATTCTGCTGCAATAGAGATGTCACTACTAAAACAGAACAACTTCACATTCTGCTTTAGTATGTATATCACAATGAAAATGTTATAGTAGATGGGACTTTTTTTCCTTACAGGTCACAGGCATGATAGTTATTGGATTTATTGACATGAACCCCACAATGCAATAGGTGGACCCCCCACATCGGCCCGCATGGCCCTACAATAGGTGGTTGGAAATGGCTCCCCGGCTGTCTGCAGGTGGTTCTGCAATGTGAAATTAGTTATCAGAAATTTCATCCAAGCCCTGGGAGCAGTAATACAAGGCGTAATCCATAGACATTTACCACTTATATAATCTAGTTTATCCCAATAAATGTGTAACAGAAGCAGACTGACACAGAAAATGACTGAATTGTGTCAGCCGTCTTGCTTTTGGTCATGTGATCCAGTGGAGATATATATATATATATATATATTAGAGGCAAAAAACTCCATTTAATGCATTAGTTAGGTTGTTCCACAGTGACAAGTGAGGAAATTCGCTGTTAGGGTTGAAAACCCTTGGATTCGCCCACCCCCAACCGGCATTGGGGTGCACATTAGATCGTCAGTCTTTCCTCACCCCATGACATGTGTAAAGCAGCAGAAGTATAGGAGAATGGGGTCAGAGTTAGGACCCACGATCCGCGCACCCCAACGCCGGTTGGGGCGCAGAGCGAAATCGAAGTTTTCAACTAACAGTGAACCTCACTGTTCATGAACAACCTAACTAAGCATTAAATGGAGTTTTAGCTCAATTTCTTCTTTGAGAATGATAACGAAATAGTAATATCGTATGCATTGGCGGGAGCCGGGGCCCCGCCACATGATGTTTCTGTGGCATACCAACAGGGACAGCAACACAAACAGAAATGCAAACAGTGGCACACATGGTAACACAAGCACGAATGAGAACAGAAAGAGGTCACTGCATGGTGGCGTGAGCGGAATGGTCTGCCACGTGATGTGTTGTCACATAGTAACATGGTGCCTGCAAACAGAAATGTCAATGGGCATGGTGATGTAAAGAAACAGTAAGATAAACAGTACCGTAGAGCAGAAATGGCAAAAATAACAGAAGCATAGCCCAAAATGAAAACGCAAAGGATAACGCACATGCGTGGCGCAGGCGTCAATGATAAGTGAAGCGGTACGGATCGCAAGCGAAAGGGTAACAGTAACAGTAATGTGGCGCACAGGCTGGTTTTCCCAAAACCTGCATTGAGAAAGACAGTGAGTACAAATAATGTATGCAAAATAATGAGTATCAGCGCAGAAAATGAGATCTTGGAATACTAAATGCATTATATCTCAGGAACCATACGACGTAGAAAAAAAATTTAAAAGTCATATTATTTACAACTGTCTTGGCTAATTTGGATCTTAGCCCCATTAGGGGACTAAGAGGTTTTCAGACGAAAAGTCCGTATCTCGCACCGTTTCCGAGATACGGGCCCTGAAAGGCGCGGCGAATGCCGTAATGTTATCCTATGGGAAAAAAAGGAAAGTTTGGAGCGCCATAACTTTGCCTCCCTGTAATGTTTTTTCACCAAACTACTGAAAGCCACATCTGTGGGCTGTTGGCTGTCTTCCCTCCAAATTTCAGGAAAAAAGACCAAACCGTTATTTTGCAGCAGGGCTCCAAATGATTTCTGTTAAGTGTCGGGCGCCGTAATGTTATCCTAAGGGAAAAACCGTCAATTTTGGAGTGCCGTAACTTTGCCGCCGTGTGATATTTTTCCACCAAACTACTGAAAGGCACATCTGTGTACTGTTGGCTGTCTTCCCTTCAAATTTCAGGAAAAAAGACCAAACCGTTATTTTGCAGCAGGGTGCCAAAGGATTCCTGTACTGCTTCGGGTGCCGTAATGTTATCCTATGGGAAAAACTGTCAACTTTGGAGTGCCATAACTTTGCCGCCGTGTAATATTTTTTCAATACAACACTGAAAGGCACATCTGTGAGATATCGGCTGTATTCTCTCAAATTTCAGCCCAAAACTCCCAACGGTTATTTTGCAGTGCAGTGCCAAAGAATTGCTGTCATTTTCCCACAGACTAGAAAATTACTGTCGCAATTTGCGAAAGCCTTCGCAAAAATTTGCGACACTTTCATGAGCATGAAAGTAATTTGCGAAAGTACTTTTTCCAGAAATTTGAAAAACATATTTCTGGGGTGTTTTACCACAAAATAAAGACATGGCAAGCATCCTCAGGGCCCGACTAGGTGAATAAAAAAAAATTAGGTTGCTAGAGGGTCCCAAATTTAAATGCCAACCATTTTCTGATCACTAACTGAAAACAAAATGGCCGATTTGCGAAAAGTAACAGGCGCCATTTGCAAATAAAAATGCATTTGTGAAAGTGTTGAACTTTTGTTAACTTTTCCCATTGACTTATACTGAAACTGTTTTTGAATAACTTTTGAACCGTTTAATATTTTTCACGAAATCTTTGAAAGGCACATCGGGACCCTAGCTGCGTTCCCTGAAGATTTTGGGCAGGTCATAAACCCGATACGACCTGTAGTAGCGACCACAAAATTCAGAAAAGCGATAGCGAGTGCACAGATCACACTTAATAACTCAGCGGCTGTATGTATCCGATCAGTACGAAACTTGGCAGATCCCAAGACCTATGATTCTTGATCATAAATTCCAAATTTCAGAGCAAATCCATCAAACGGTTGTAAAGTTATTAGATTGCAAATTTTTAGGGTTTAACATGAAATGGCTCCTCAACTAACTATGGTAGCACTGCCGAGCTGCCATAATATATATGTTGGCCAGTGAGTGCTACCATGGTTAGGAGACACCCCCACACATCTCCACAGCCCGATCGCGGGCAGAACAGCCATGTCGCCCCCCACACACACATCTCCCACAGCCCGATCGCGGGCAGAACGCACGTCATATGTCGCCCCCCCACACATCTCCCAGCCGATCGCGGGCAGAACCTGTATGACCCCCAGTGCCCGATCGCGGAGCGAGGCTCATAACCCACCCCCAGCGAATAACACCCTGGTGGTCAGTGGACCTTAAAGCCTGATCCGCGGGCAGAATGTCCTGCACAACCCCCAAACAACATTCACAAATCTGGACTGTGTATACGGTATGGGCTGCCCCCATTGGCTGTAACTCTGCACCAATGGGCGTGCAGCCCTACGGACAGTCAAGTCGGCGGGCGGCGAGGCGGCAGGCGGGTGGGATGCTGTATACGCCCGCCACGGCTGCGGGGGCAGCGGGGTGGAGGGGCTTCGATGGGTGGGTGGGGGGGACACTAGACACCAGGGAGATGTTTGGGGGTTGTGCTGTGACATTCTGCCAGCGATAAAGACTTCTAGGTCCCACTGGACCACCAGGGAGCCAGCCGAGTTGGGGGAAGGGTTACATTCTGCCAGCGATCGGGCATTGAAGAGGTTCATACAGGTTCTGCCCGGATCGGGCTGTGGGAGATGTGTGTGGGGGGTTCATGTAAGTGCCACTGCCCTGCGATCGGGCTGTGGGAGATGTGTGGGGGGTTTCGTATAACTGTGATGCCCGCGATCGGGCTGGTGAGGGGCACAGGGACTGAGTTGGGGGCCAACCAGGGGTGGCAGCTGCTGTAGTTGCACCCTGCAATACAGCAGCTCACTGTCGGTGGCCCTCAACTGATCCTTTTTGTTGCTCAAGGTTAGTGCAGGGCGCGGGTTGGGGTTAGCGCATGCATAACTCTGCACAACCCGACTTGAATATCAGGTTGCGCAGGTTATGCATGGTTCCTCCTCCTGTTGAGCATGCATTCATTTGCATTGCTCTTTTGCGCAACCTGTTGCCAGTGGAGCAACTGCCTCCTGCTGAATATGCCCAAGAATGGCGCAATGTGGGACTTGCGCATGCGCAACCCTGTTGCGCATGGAGCAACCCTTTTGAATATCTGGGCCCCTGTGTACAAAGAATGTATGCATAATTATGGGCCTGGGAGCAGAAAACGAGCAGTTGGAATACTAAATTGCATATATCTCAGGAACCGTACGACATAGAAAAAACATTTAAATGTCACATGATTCATGAGTTTCCAGGCTAGGTTTTTGTTGAGTGAGTAGCCCATAGGGCTACACAATCTTGCAACGAAAATTCTGTATCTCACACCGTTTTCGAGATACGAGCCCCGAAAGGGGCAGCGGATGCCACTTGGTTAGTCTATGGGAAAAAATGTCAACTTCGGAGTATGGTAACTTGGCATCCATGTAATATTTTTTCACCAAACCATGGAAAGGCAAATCTGTGAGATGTTGGCTGCCTTCCCTCCAAATTTCAGCCCAAAAGACCTAACCATTCTTTTGCAGCAGAGTGGCAAAAGAATTCCTGTCATTGCCGTAGTCTGGAAAAAGTAGTATGATTTGCAGCTTCATAAAATTTCTTCGAAAAGTGTTGCAAGTGTGACACTACTTTGCAACACTACTTTTCCCAGAAATTTGAAAAACATATTTCTGGGGTCTTTAACCCCAAAATAAAGACATGGCTAGCATCCTCAGGGTCCAACTAGGTGAACACAAAAATAATTGTGTCCCTAGAGGGTCCCAAATTTAAATGCCAAGCATTTCTGTGACCAGTAACTGAAAAAAAAATGGCTGACTCACAACACGACAGGGGTAATTTGCAACACTAAAAAGTCAATTTTTGCGACACTGTCAAACTTTTTGTTAACTTTTCCAGTTGACTTATAATGGGAAATTGTTTTTTGAATAACTTTTGAACTGTTCAATATTTTTTCACAAAATCTTCAAAAGGCACATTGGGCACCCTGGCTGCACATTCCCTGAAGTTTTTAGACTGGTCGCACAAACCGTGTGACCTGTAGGAGCGAGCAAAGAATGTGCAAAAAAGGTAAATGTGCACATGGATGTCGCTTAATAATTTCGCACCCATATATTCAACCGGTATGAAAGTTGGCAGATCCCAAGAACTGTGGTTACGCCCCATGCCTGCCAAATTTCAGGCAAATCTGTTGAATGGTGGCAATGTTATTAAGATGCAAAGTTTCACCATTTAACATTAAAAGGGCTACTCAACCTAACCTACTAGCAGCTACAGTGCTACCATAATATATATATATATATATATATATATATATATATATATATATATATATATATATATTATACAGGCACAGTAGTGCCTGGATATTAGGGTTGATGAGACTGTTTAATGTTAAAGGGTCATTTTTGGACCTTAATAACTTTGTAATGGTTGAGGTAATTTCTATGAAATTGGGCATGCATAATTACCCTGGGTAGGTGTTTGTATGTGGAAAATTCTGTCTCAATTGCTGTAGCCATTTCTGAGATACAGAGTATTGAAAATATAGAAGGTTTGGGGTTTTGGGCACTTTTGTCCACCTGTATCTTGGAAATGGCTTTAGCTTCTTGACTGAAAATTTTCAGGGTAGAAAGCCTTGGTCTTTTGAATGTTTGGTGGAAAAATATTAATCCATTCCAAAGTTATTCCATTTTGCATTCCCATTATTTCCAATTGGAAAAATAGATGTTTAGACAGCCAAAGGTTCTATATACATGGGAGCAGCTGCGATGTGGGATTTAGGTTGAACACATTATGCCAGTGCACATAGAGAAACAAATGCATATATTTTGATGTGTTGAAATTGGGAAGCCCACTCCCAGTGTCCACAAGTTATTTTAATAGTGTATTCTGTCCCCAGCAATGTGGGACACTGGGGAACTCACTCCCAGTGTCCTGTAAATTAATAATTTATTTACTGCCAACATCGGGGATGCCCAATCCCCATGTCGGCATTTACAACACACACACACCCAGTGGCAACATGAGACACTAGGGAACCCAGTCCCAGTATCCCATAAATTGATGATTTATTGTATTGTCGACATCGGGGTCCCAATCCCCTTGTTGGCATTTACACCCCTCCCCACAGCATTGTGAAACACTGGGAGCCCACTCCTAGTGTCCTAATCCATGTATAACCTCTCACCCTAAGTAGTATGAGACACTGGAGAGCCCACCTCCAGTGTCTTGAATCAGTTATGTCCCTGTAAAAAAGAAAAACGTCTGTCTTTTTTAAATTTTTTTTAACATGTTAAGAAGAAAACAGTCCCCCATTGTCTCCACCATCCCTTCCCCATCAACCCTCCTCTGCACACCCACCTCCCCACACCCCCCTTACTCCTAACTTACCTCAGGTGGTTGGGTGCTGTCATCTTCTCTCGACTGGGACATATCTGCACTCTTCAAAGCCAAACCGTGGACTAAAGAATAAAGGTAAGTGCCATAAAATGGCAGTCAATTGCATATTGAACTTATCTTGATATCTGGGCCATTTTTTTGAATTTTGCCACCAAATTTTTAACATTGGCTTTTTGGGACCCCACCTCATGAACACTGACACTGTCATTTCATTATTCAGTCCTAAAAGGTGATTTCACAGGCACTATGTGGAATCACTTTTTGGGACTGATTAACAAGATGACAGTGCCAGTGTTCATGAAGTGGTAACTCAAAAAGCCCATGTTGAAAATTTAGTGAAAACATTCCTAAAAATGGCTGCATTGTGAGCGTACATTGCACAGTTTCTACATAGGTGCATAACTTTGGTAATTTACAATACTTTGACTCCAATTTTTCAACATTGCAATTTGTTCACACCACTTCATGAGCAGTATAGCTGTCATTTTTATATCCTACCCAAAACATGTTTTCACCTGTGGCACAGAAGGTTATTTCCCCATTGATTTCACAATTTTCACCTACAGGGTTCATGAGGTGCGGGTGTTAAGAAGACTATGTTCAAACTTTGGAGTGAAAATGTGAAAAAATGATAAAGCTCATGCTCATTCATTGCAATTAAGTGCGCATGCTGTAACTGCATTTTTATTTAATAAGGGTCACAACTTTGAATTCTCAGCCCCAATAAGGATACAAAAATTATCTGAAAACAGAAGGAATTCATGGCAAAGCTGCATTTAATGTACCAGTAGGTTTGAATGGTTCAAAGCAGGAAATAAATTACTTGGGGTTTCCAAGCATAAGGCCTCACTCTCACCTGCAGAGAACAAGCATGAGAACTTAGGCTTTCAACTCAACACCCCATCCACACCCTCACCTTCCAATTGTAAGGCCTCACCCCCACCCTGCATGCAGGAACAGGTGTGACGGGTGTACCTTTGCCTTTCAACCCTAATGCTCACCCCACCCCAATCCAAGACTAAGTAAGGTAATATGGGTACAGAATAAGAGAATGGGATGAGCGTTGGGGTTGAAATACCAAGGTATACCTGCCATACTTGTTCCTGCATGCAGGGTGGGAGTGAGGTCTTACGACTGGAAGCCAAGAGTGCGAGTGGGGTGTTGGGATTGAGAAGTCTAAGGTCTCCTCATGCTTGTTCCTGCATGTGCAGTGGGAGTGAGGCCTTATGCTTCCCTACTTTGAACCGTTCAACCCTAATGGTGCATTAAATGCAGTTTTTGCCATGAATATATATTATACTGGCATGGTAGCGACAGTATAGTTAGGGTTTTTGGGTGTGTTTAATGTTAAAAGGCAATTTTTTCCTGGTTAATAATTTTGAACTGGATACACATATTTTCCTGAAATTGGCATGCATCATTGGCTGGGGTAGGTCTGTTGATGTGACATATTTGGTTTGAATCTCTTCTTTGGTTTCTGAGATATAAAGTGTTGAAAATACAAAGATTTCCCTGTTTTTTTCTGTTTTATTCAGTCACCTGTATCTCAGAAATGGCTTTAGGTGCTGGGCTAAATTTTCAGGGTAGAAAGCCTTGGCCTCACAGATGTGTCTTTTGAGGATTTGGTGGGAAAATATAAATTTGTTCAAAAGTTATGGCATGTTAAATTTTCCATTGTTTCCTATGTGGAAAAATAGATGTCCCACACAAAATAGGATTCTGCTTCGAACAGTTAACTAACCCTGCCTGTTCCACAGCCCCGGGACCCCACCCCAGGCTGCATAATCTCCGTTCTGGGGTGATCTGCCAGACATTGTTTTCTGCAACACTGTGAACTGAGATTTGAACTGACTACATGACTGAATGGAGTGCTGACCTTTTTTCTGGATTTCCAACTCAGTGCTTTTCTACTGAATTTTATACCCTGGTAAGTGCCCCTTATGCTAGAGGCTAAGGTTTTGTGCCCTTGAGCTACTGACTTTCATGCTTTTTGCTAATTCAATATCTTATCCCCATTCCACCACCACCACTGTAGGACACTGTGGAGCCCACTCCCAATTTCCCAGAAAGGAAACACCCCTCCCCTCCCCTCCACTGTGGGACACTGGGGAAACCACTCCCAGTGTCCTGAAATATGTTTGTAATGGTTTTGCCAACAGCAGGGTGCCCAATCCCCATGTCTGCACTACACTCACCCCCACCAGCAGTGTGTGACTCTGGAGAGCCCACTTTCAGTGTACTGAGTGCACCCTAGTTATGTTGTACCCCCAATAATAGTGGGACACTGGGAGCCACCCCAGTGCCCTAAGAAATGGTTCAACTGTTCCTGTGAAAAAGAAACAGTCCCCAAAGTCTTTTTGAAACTTCTGTAAAAAAGGTCTCTATCATCTCCCATCCCCTCCCATCCCAATCCTCCCACTGAGCAACCAACCGCCCCACACCCCTTGCTCTATACTTACCAAAAAGAGGTCTACACTGTCTTCTACTGTGGACCAGGATACATCTGCACTCTTCAAAGTCGAACAGCAAACTGAAGAATAAAGGTAACTGATAAACAGAGGCTGTCAGTGGTGTTTTGAACATATGCTAATATCTGAGCCATTTTAAGATATTTTTGCATCAAATTTTCAACATGGACTTTTTGGGACCCCACCTCATGAACACTGGCACTGTCATTTTGTTACTCTGTCCTGAAAGCTGATTTTTGCTGTGGCTGCATGAAATCACTTTTGGGACTGAGAAACAAAATGCAATGCCTTTGTGTGTGAGGTGGGGTCCCAAAAAGCCTGTGTAAAATTTGGTAAAAATACCAAAAAGGCCCGAGTTATGCACTGTCATTGAAATTTTCCTTCACAGGCTTGCAACTTTGCCAATTTATATTTTCACTCCAAGTTTTCAACATAGCCTTTTCATAACCATTATGAAAAGTACAACTGCATATCTCATCATCCGCCTGAATTGTGCTTTTGACCTCTGGGCGGAATGGTGCAATGGCTGTGCAAAATCACCTTTTAGGGATTGAGTAACAAAATAGAAACATAGAAACATAGAATCTGATGGCAGATAAGGACCACTTGGCCCACCTAGTCTGCCTATTTCCCTACCTAATGGATAAGCTGCAGATCCTAGTTAACCAACAGCCTACTTCCTCCTAACTCCCACTACAATTGTCTTATGTCTGTCCCATACATTATTGAATTCCCCCACTGTTTTTGACTTTTCAACCTCCTCAGGAAGGCTGTTCCATGCATCTACAACCCTCTCTTTGAAGAAATATTTCCTCACATTACCTCTGAGCCATATAACCCTCTATCTTCAAATTGTGCCCCCTTGTTCTTGCACATCTCTTTTTCTGAAAGATGCTACCCTCTTGGACTTTGTTGATTCCCTTGAGGTATTTGAAAGTTTCTTTCATGTCCCCCCCCTCCTTTCCTTGAGGCTCTACATCTTAAGCTCCTTTAGTCTTTCTTCATATGTCTTCTGGTGCAGACACTGCACCATTTTGATTGCCCTCCTCTGGACAGCCTCCACCCTGTCTATGTCTTTGTGGAGATGGGGTCTCCAGAACTGTATACAGTACTCCAGATGTGGTCTTACCAACTATCTGTACAGAGGACCAACAACCTCCTGTTTTCTACTGGTGATACCTCTCCCTATGCATCCCAGTATGCCCCAGCCCTCCTTACTGCCTTCTCATATTGCTGGACCCACCTTTAGGTCATCTGATATGACTACCCCAGGTCCCTTTCCATTTTGTTGTTGTCAGTATCTCACCCCCATTGTACTCTTCCCGGGTTTTGTTTCGGTGCATTACTTTGCACTTCTTTGTGTTGAATCTAAGTTGCCATACATTTGACCAGTTCTCCAACCTTGCCAAGTCCCTTTTCATCCTTTCCACCCCATCTTGTTATCAGCCCTGTTGTAGATCTTTGTGTGGTCTGCAAAGAGACATACTTTTCCTTCCAGTCCCTCTGCAATGTCACTTATAAAGACATTAAAAAGGACCAGCCCCACTATGGAACCCTTTAGTACCTCACTAGTAAACCCTTTCTTCACTGTGGACTCCATTTACTATTACACTCTGGCCCAGATATTCAAACTCACCAAAAAGTGTGCAACAGCAGGAGCAACACAAGTCCATTACCCATGTGCAAGAAGTGGGATATTCAAAACTGCACAGGCCAAGATGCGCCTACAGCTGATGACTGAATATTGCACCACCTGTACCAAAGCGCAATTAGAGGTGGAAGCTGAAGCATATCTGATGTGCCATAGCGCAACAAGAGATGTTCAGCTGAGCAGTCCAGATGCGCCCATAGCGCAACCAGGATGCCCCAGCAGCAGGGCAGCAATGCAACAGCACAACCAGGGATGAGGGCCCACCACCCATGCCACAGATGGGCAGAGGAACACACAGCAGAACAGACATCATCCCCCCACACATCATGCACTGTACAACTGGGGGAGGGCTGGAATAACCACTGGCCCATGGAGACATGCAACCAACCCACAGCCAGGCCATGGTTCCCCATCACACCCCCTGGCAAGCTGTGACCAGCACACAAAGAGGGCCAACCACCCTGTGCCACACCATCCCACCAATGCAGAGCACACCCTGCACCGTGACCCCCAGACACCCTGCCCAGGAGCAGCTGGCCCACCAGAGCAGGATACCCCATGCATGCCACCACCCCCACTGTGACAATGCAACCCTGTGCACCACAGAACCATGCAAGACAGCCCCACCACAAGCACTCATCAGTGGGTGGCAGCAAACGGTGATGCAACAACTGCATACACAGTGCCACCACGCATATCCCTGAGGTACAGCTGAGAGACCGACCATGCATTGGCACACGAGGTACCCACATGTGACAGGGCATGCCCCAGACCCCACCACCAGTGGTACAGCACCCTGCATACCCTTCCAAGGACACACTCTGACCCAGCACTGGCCACAACACTAGCGAGATACTCCAGAGTGGTGCATGGAATCATGCACCACACTGGATGCAACACAGTGCATGGACAAACACCCACCCATACCTGAGGGCACACCAACACAGGAACACAGTAGTGGGGCATCCAATCCCCAGTGTGTGGCCATGGAAACCATGTACACATGGCCAGCACTCCTCCATGGCACAGGAGTGCCAGCCACCCTGCGCAGGCACTGTGGAGCTGTACACCACCAGCATTTGCCCGGAGCACAAGTGACAGACAGTGGTGCACATCCCCTGCAACACACACAAGTGATAGCATGGAGGTGGAACAACAACAGCAGAGGCCACAGTGTCACCCGAGGCAGACATGCACCACACCAGTGACAGAAGGCAACCCGGCATTGTGCCAGGTACAGTGGCTGTCCTGCATGGACAGCCACCACTGACATGCCAGCTGGACCATGCAGTTCACAGACATGCAAGGGTGTAAGCTGCACAGGCCATGGACAGGCCGAACAGGTGCACCATGGACACAGAGCATGCACTATGGACCACTGCACACAGTCATCCAGTGCACAGGGAACAACACACACACCACAGACAGTGACTGATAGCTACTCCCACACCATAGTCACTTCCCATGGACACAGACACACGCATGACTGCACCACCCCTGACGCCATACACACCACTGCAGCTGAGCACCTATAGCCCACTGCAAAACAGAGACCACCACATTAGGTACTGTATATCAAAGCAAATGTATTGTAAAACATCACACAAAACTATATACATATATTTACAAAAGGTTGGGGGGAGGGCCACAAACAAGGTGGAGGTGGGTAAGGGGCAGGGGTGAACAAATGGTAGAGGGAAGAAGGGGTGTGAGGGTGGGTCCAGGGGGGTAGGGAAAATCAGGGGCATTAGTACGCTCGGCGGGAGCCCCACTCCCCGCTCTGGCTGCTCCTCCCGCCATGCCACCGTTGTACTCCCAGCCGGTCTATCCTTTCAAGGATCTCCAGGGAGGCCCTGGCAACATGTAGGATATCCTTCAGTGTCGCTCTGATTTCCTGCAGCTGCTGTCCACCTAGGACAAGGGAACAGAGTCAATAGGTGTGAATGCACAGCCCCATGCAGTCCACCCACTGTGCATGGCATACGGCCAAGGGACATGCCTCTGTGATGGTGTGTGACCACCCACAGTGATCGCGTCCACAAGACCTGCCCACCCAGTTGCACAAAGCATGCAGACTGCTGCACACACCCACCGGCCAAGTCCTGCACAGCACCACCATGGCTGTTCAGTGACATGGCTATGTGGTGCAAAGACAGTGGCACAGCCATGTACCCAGAGCACGGATGGACCACCATTGAACACTCCCAGACATGCAGTGCCACAGGACAGTGCTGACTGTAACAAGTTGCGTGCATGGCAGTGGTGTCAATGGATGGTGGCCATGCCCCGCTGTCTGACCTGTTACACAGCATGCAATGGTAATCATGGATGTAAGGACCATCATCAGGCTGGTCCCTGCACCTCTGCGGACCTTCACCCTTCCCAGACTGATGGTCCTCCTGCTGATGCCTCCTCTCCCTAGCCAGCCGGTGCTCGTCTGGGCCTAAGGTGCAAACATGGAGAGAGGAACATCAGTACAATCCTGTAGCAAAGTTCGCCCCATGTGTGCAATCCCACCCAGCCAGACCCACCCACCCCACACCCTGATAACACCACCACGGCCAACACCGGATCGCCCCTGTGTGCTGGACACATGCAACCGAGATACCCGTGATGGAAGATAAAGTGTATGGATGTTGTGCCTACCTGGCCATGGCACCATGCCCCTCCTGGCATGTGCCCACAGGTGTAAGCAGCAGGTCCGGTCCCTCCGCCTCAGGTCCCCATATCTGTGGATGCACTCGTTCGCCATCTGCTCACACCAGTGGCCTCGCCCAGGGCTGCCGCACCACCTCCTGCCACACCTGACTCCTGGCCCTATCCAGGGTGCTCACCAAATAGTGGGCCAACATGTGGCTCCACAATGGCAACCATTTTGCCATCTCCACCTGGCTCCACTGTACTGCCTCCTCCGCCCATCTCTACTGCTGGTTAAGTCAAAATGGTGCTCTGCAGCGCAGTTCCACCACGTGCAGATGCTGCACAGTACAGCACTGCCATTCCCTATAGTGATGTCACTGAACAGCGCGATAGTGGTGCACCCATGCCTGACGCATGGCGCCTAGGGGGCAAAGGTCAGGCAAATGGTCAAGGGTCTCTGGCGCATGGACAGCCACAGCACGATTGGAACTCAATGCATCTAGCATGATTGGGTGCCTGTGAGCCACCTCCTGTGACTGCCTACCGCGCTGTTGCCCCAGTGCGCCTACGATGCCCCAGTGCCACAGTGCTATATAGGTGAACAGTGCTGTAGCACCACTGGCAAAATGGTGGCTGTGACTCGCATTGCCTCCCACGCACAGCACGTCAGCAGCGCCGCGAGGCACCTGCATCATCAGCAGGCATGCGCGGTTGGGTGTGTACTGCACATGTCACAGAACTGCGCCCTTGGCTCCAGCACCTTCAACACAATTGCACAAAGTGCAAAGCGTGATATTCAGCCATCATATGCAAATCAGCTAATTAGCCATTCAATCAGCAGTCACTGCATTTGCATCCACTTAAAGATGCGCTCTCATTTGCATGGGTTGCGCTATAAAAGTGGCATATGAGGCTGCACTGGCCATAGTTGGTTACTACAGCTATTGGTGAGTTGCATGCTGTTTGGGAGTGTGGACTGTGGATTTTGGGACATGCATGGGACTGCACAGTCACAGGTAACACCTGTCATTCTCACAGGCTGAATCATGACCGATCGAGCTGTGGAGGAAGAGGAACAGAGTTGTGAGGAGAAGGAGGCCAATTTTATGAAGGCTGAGATGGATGCCCTGTTCGAGGCCTACCTAGACCCCAGACCAGGATCCGCTTCTCAGCGGATGCCAGGAACACCACAGGCCCGTGCTGCTGCATGGGAGGAGGTGGCGTGCTGTAAACCTGCATGGCAGCCACCAGTGCCCTGCAGGAGTGCAAGAAGAAGATGGGCACAGACAGGAGGAGGATTAAGGAGAAGGTGGCTTCGATCAGCAGCATGGTCTGTGACAGGGGAGACAGCCAGAGGTGCTACACCGACACTCGTAGAGAGGTTGCTGGCAGCATGCAGCGTGTGCCACTGAGGGTGTTCTGGGTGGTGGATTCCAGATGGGTGGTAGCCCATCACTGCATGGTAGGTCATGGTCTGTCTATTGGGGGACAGGGTAGGTCACATGCAGTAATGCTACTTTTGTTTTCCCCTTACAGCCCTGAGCATCTGCATGGGTCAGCGTGGTGGGCTTCTCCACTGAGGCCGGTCAGATGGAGATGGAGGACGGCCCATCCACCTCCACAGGAAAACGCGGCTCAGTGCGACAGTGGGCCCGCCTGGACGTCCAGACTGATGTTGTTGGAGCAGGTGCAGAGGAGGCCCTGCCCGTGTCCCAGCATGCCAGTGTCCATGGATGCCAGCATGCTGGGACTTTGGCTGGTGCCAGGTCCATCACCGATGATGATGTCACTAACGTCATGGGCAGTGACACGTGCCCTGTGTGCATTGTGTCATTCAGCGGGCAATGCACGGGTGGATACCCAGCCCTGCACACACACACACAGTCCATCTGCATACCCACCTGACTGCTGTCCACAGTTGCATGTACATGATGATGCCTGCATTGCGCTGTACACCAATGTGCAATGGTGTCCAGCGCCTGACACACAAACAATGACAGGCAGTGGGGCGTGGGTCTGTGGACATGTGTGTGGCTAGGGTGGCATTCTGGGTCGGTGTGCCTCCTACCCTTTGTGCATGTCTGGTGAGTTGTGTGTGTGTGTGTGTGTGTGTTCTGTGCCATGTTAGACCTCACACATCCCTGGGGTGTGTTTGGTCTCGATGCCAGGCCACTTCCCTTGATGGCATGCACCCCTGGTGTGGTCCATGCATGTTTGTGGGTTGTGCCTTTGCCACTGGTGGTTGCACATGGCCCCATGACTTACCTGGGTTTGCTGAAGTGCTCCTCCGTGATGGTGTCCCAGTGTAGCTGTGCCAGCCGGAGCAGTTGGGGGTCCCGTCGCCAAAGGGGGGGCTGCCCATCATCATTGTCACCAGTGTCCTCATTGTCCCCATCACTGTCCCCTTTGGCCTGGCTGCGGCTATCCCACATTCGTTGGCCATGTTGTGCAGGATGCAACAGGCCAGGAATAGCCCGCAGGCCTTTGAGGGGTGTAGCTGTAGGGCAATCACGAGGTGTCCAGGCAATGGAAATGTGCCTACAGCATCCCTAACACCCACTCAATGACATTATGTGTGGGGCCATGTGCCTCATTGTAGCATTGCTGCGATGGGGTCAGCGGGTCACCGGTATGGTGTGAGCAGTCAGGAACGGAGTGGATATCCACTGTCACCTGTGTGTAGAGGGTGGAGGTTAGTTGGTGATCAGCATCGCCCTGCCCCGGGCCATGTAGGCCACTACCCATGTCACCTCTGACCATGCCCCTCCCAAACCCTATGTTTGTCTGTGTGGTTTGCATACTCACCCACTAAGTGACCAGTGGGGATGTCCCCACTCTCAAATCTGTGGCACAGTGCCGACTGGTGCCAGATGAAGGCATTGTGTGCTCCCCCAGGGTGCATGGCACAGACATTGATTATGCGCCCCCTTGGCATCACACACCACCTGACAGTTGATGCTATCATCGCCCTTGTGATTAATGTATGTGGCCCCCTCGGGGCCAGGTGTTGTGTGGATGGCCACATGGGTGCAGTCTATTGCCCCTAGCACACCAGGCATACATGCTACCCTGTGGAACTCCTGTATGTTTGCTGTGTGCTCTGCCGGTGTGCTGGGGAAATGGATGTACTCTGCAGCATGTGGCAGCAGTGCGCTGAGGAATTGGGTGAGGTGGCATGATGCGGCTGACTGGGTTATGCCTGTGGTGTCCCCGAGTTGGTCTCTGGAAGGTACCTATGGTGAGCAAGCACATGCAAGCTGTCACTTTAGTCTCCATTGACAGAGCATGGCTCCGTGCGGTGGGTCCCTTGCATCACATCACTGCACAGCTCTCAGAGTCACCACAGAATTGCTCGATTCAAGTGGTACCGCCCACGCATCTCAGTATCACTGTACAGCTCAAAGCTGAGTGCAGGCTCAGTACTGCCTGTTGGGGGCATACCACTGATGGGCCCTTCCACGGCCGGGCCCTGCTGCCCACCTTCTCACCCTCATTACTGCCTCCATCTGGATGGTGGCTGGTCATGTCCCTGGCTTGTGTTCACCCCCAGCAGCTGTTTCTGTGTTCCCCCACTGTCCTGGCTGTACTTCCCAGCTCCAGGAACACCTCAACTCTGTTGGCCTCAGTGCTGTGTGGCACTTCCCCCTTCTGCACTGTGGCTGGCTCCCCACACCTTCCCTGAGTCTGTGTGGTTCAGGTGCCCTTTCTCTGTCCTGCCCTGTGTATGTGTGTGTTGCCTGTGTGGCTGGCTATAGTTCAGCAACATGTGCCTTCCCTGTAGCATTCTTGTGCCTTCCCTTGTTCCTTCTTGGCTCATTTCGCCATGGTTCAACTTCCGCTTGCTCCTGTTGGGCATGACACATGTTGCTGAATTTCACTGCACCATTTATGCCTGGTTCCTCCCCCTTCAGTTGCGCATACATTCATTATCATTGCGCTATTACTCAGCGTGATTTGGGGGGTGCAACTGCCTCTCACTGAATATCGCAGAATGGTGCATTTTCGGACTTGCGCTGGCGCAACCCTATTGCGCATGGAGCAACCCTTTTGAATATCTGGGCCTCTGTGTCCTGTTGTTCAGCCAGTGTTTTACCCAGGCTACCACCCTGGGACCCACTCCAGGCTGGCTCATTTGTTTATTAAACTTTTGTGTGGACTGTGTCAAATGCCTTGCTAAAGTCTAGGTAGACCATGTCCACAGCACCTCCCTGGTCTACTACTTTGTCACCCAGTCAATGAAATCAATTAGATTTGTCTGACATGACCTTCCCTGCTGTGAATCCATGCTGCCTTGGATCCTGTACCCCACTGGCCTCTTGGTACCAATAATGCTTTTCTTCAGAAGTGATTCCATCATTTTCCTACCACTGAGGTCAAACTGACAGGTCTGTGGTTTCCTGCCTCTTGTCTTGTTCCACACTTTGTGAAGGGAATCACATCCACCATCCTCCAGTCCTCAGGTACACACCATCCTCCTGTGATTAAAGATCCGCCACATCTGACCACCACCTAGAATGCAGGACACCACTAGCAGGGTTTCATGCAATGTGCCTAATGGTCATATCGGTGAATGGCCAAAGGAACCATGCCCATCCACAGTGCGCAATGGGCTGCAGGAACACACGCCCCTTGAGGCCGTAACAACCACCTGCAGGGGGGTGGGCCAATGACAGCCAGCAACTCGGTGCACCACAACATTGCACAGAGGTGGTCCCTGCCACACAATGGCCACACAACAGCGCAATGACAATCACATGGCACAGAGCACTGGCAGCATCTCAGCAACAACAGTGGCAGCCGGGTGGATGCCCACCCCACCAACAGCCGACACACGTGTCCAGTGGACATGTCACAGTGGCATGCACCACGCACAGTGTGACACACACAGCTACCTTGGCACATGGCATGGTGGCCATGCCCGCTTCCCACCCCCGCCACCCCATGTACAGTGACGAGGACCATGACAAAACACCTGCCTGCCACCTGTGGCCCTGCTGGGGCTGGTCCAGTGCCATCATGGCGTGCTGCTCTCTGCTGCACTGCTGCAGCCCTGGCCCACCGTTGGTACTCTGGTCCTGGGACTGGAAAGAACAGGTGCACATCAGTAACCAAATAGCAGCTGCCCCCCACCCCTGTGCACAGGGCATGCCCCTGCCTGACACGTCCTGCATGCCTGCATGGCTGCTTTGCAATGCAAGCAGAAGCTGGCAATGCCACTCTGTGATGCACATAACAACAGTGTACCCCTTTGCAGGGCATGCCAGGCAGCCAAGCCAACACCACAGTACAGCACCGGGCAGACAGCTGCAACACGGGATGACTTACCTGGCTGTGGCACAGCCATGCCTGGCATGTGCCTGTAAGCCTCCTCAATCTCTTTTTTTGTCCTGCCACATGAGGTCCCCATAGGTGTGGAGGCATTGCTCACCCGTTCTGGGCACCCCCGTCCTGTGCTCCAGGCTGGCAGCTATCTCCTGCCACACAGTGCCTCTGTCCTGCTGCAGGGGCACCTACCCAAAGAGCTGGGGATGTGGGGCTCCATGCAGGCCACTAGGTTGGCCAACTCCACCTGTGACCAATTCTGGGCCTGTCTGCTTCTTCCCTGGGCCATGGTCCAAGTAACTAGTTTGGCTGTGAAAATGGTAGGAGGAGGTGCACATGTCTACAAGAGGCACCTGATGCGCGATTCGTGGGACAATGCGCAGTGCCCATCCATTGCGCATTGTCAGTGAAGAGCAGAGAGGGCACGGCTACATGGGGTCACAGGGTCAGAGGTCTGACCCAGGGGTCAGAGATCTGGCCCAGGGGTCAGAGATCTGGCCCAGGGCTCAGGGGTCACCTGTCATTGTGCAGTTCACATGTGCGTGATAGGGCACGGTACCCCATGGGCGACCCTGCAAGTAGATGGCCATGCGCATTATGTGCAATGTCACTGCATCATACTGCCTGCTTGCAGTGCATGATTGAAACCATGCTAGCATGAAGCACATGTGCACTGAAGGCCTGCGCACTGTGCATGTGTGCTCATTGCACCACAACTAGCTCCGGAGCAATCCCATTGCACACAGCGCAATATCACAATATTCAGTCGCCACATGCAGTTGAGCTTATCAGCCCATGTGTGGCACAGTGGGGTGCATTAGCATGTCATTACTGTTGCGAATGACCTAATTTGCATGTGTTGCACCTTAAAAGCACCATGGAACAGCACAGGCCATGGACCAGTATTGCAACCTTGATAGGTAAGTGACGCTTGCCGCTGCAGCACACTGGGAGCGGACAACACTGCAGGGTGGGATGGACCTGGGAGATGCTGCCACTGACACACTGTGCTGTCCATGTCCACAGGCAGCAACATATCGGCACATGAGGAGGGCGAGGAGTGGGGGCCTGCACAGAAGCGCAGGCCCAGCTTCATAAAGGTTGAGACTGATGCCCTGTTTGAGGCCTACCTGGACAGGGAGCCCCTGTTGAGTGGTGCCACAGGCACACCACAGACCAGAGTTGGCGCATGGGAGGAGGTGGCAACCTACATGAACCAGCTTGGCAGCCACCAGTGGTCAACGCAGGAGTGCCACAAAAAGATAGGAACAGACATGCAGTGGATCCAGAAGGTGGCTGCCATCCGGGCATCCCTTACTGACACCAGAGGAGGGCCAGTGGATGCACCCACACTAACGCCGCAGGAGGAGTTGGTGGCAGTCACCATGCAACACACCATGGTGGAAGGTGTGCCTGAAGGAGTATTTCAGATGGGTGGCAACTCATCATTAGATGGTATGTATGTCAGACGCGCACAGCCAGTGGCATAGAGGATGCATACATAGGCCTGGTGGCATGCATGTGGCCAGTATGCATGTCATGTGCATGTGTGCACACCCACATGCATGCCATGCTGCAGGCCACATGCAGCTGCACTGTACAGGGAGGGCACATGTGGGCACTGCATCACTGACACACCGTATTTCTCTTGAAGCACCAGCACACCTTCATGCAGAGGATGTGGCACCGGCAGCATGGATGCCAGTATGGCCCCGGAGGACCAACTGTCCACATCCACCAGCATCCAGAGGCCCAGACAAGCTGTAGCTCAGCACCATGGTGCAGGTGGATGTCCTGGACCTGGGGGCGGACGAGGCTCTGGATGTCATCCTGCAGGATGCCAGCCTCAGTGTCCTGTGTGTGGAGACACATATCGGGGCAGGGTCAGACTCTGATGAGGACTACTTTCAGCTCCTGGACAGCATGGGTGACATTCTGGGTGTGTCACCCCTGTTGGCATCTGACACAGGCACCACACCCACTGCTCTGCCAGTGGCAGAACAGCTGGCTGCCACCACTGGCATGTGCAGCGGTGTGCGCTGCCATGGCTGTACCCTGCTGTGGTGGTGGTGTGGCTGCACAGGCACAGGGGGCGGCGACAGCTCCCAGACAGGTGACTGTGGCAGGCTGCGGGTACCACCAGGCAGCTGGACACAGGGTCCACCTGCTGTGCCCATTCCCCTGCAGACCCCACTGTGCAGTATCTACCAGAGAGGGGCTGTGCAACATGGCGTCTCCACATGAGGACCGGCCATCCTGCCTGGCAGCCCCAGGGCGACGATCGTCCTGGTTGAGCACACCCGCTGCTGTGGGTGTCCATTCAGCAACAGATGCTGCTTGCCACTAGGTGTGTGCACTGCATGCAAAGGTGTACCAGTTAGCTGAGCAGAAGGAAAAGAGCACTGCACCGATCCTGGCAGGATGCAACACATGCAGGAGGCCATGACTGCATCCTTGCATCACATTGCCAGAGCAATTACTGATGGCTTGTTTGCTGGCCGCCACAAGGCATGACCATGCACAGGTGACGCCTGCAGTTCATTGTCCACCCCACAGATCCGGGCGCAGGTGACTCCAAATATATCGATGCCAGGCTCTGATGTAGGCATCCCAGGCATACCTGTTTGGCGTCACACACCCCTGTGAGGAGCGCGTCAGTCCTGTGGTTCCACCTCTGTGGGCTGTTGCAACCCCCATCTGATATGCAGCCTGTGGCTGCCACTCAGCCCCAGTGAAGCCACCCCTGTGGCAGTGGTGGCCATGGTATCATGCAGCAGCCCTGATTAGTGGGTCACCCTGACCGCAGTCCATCTGCTGCCCTGTGCTCACTTGGGCGTGTATGTGCCCACCACTGGTGTCGCCAGCTGTGGCACCACACTCTGCCTGTGTTTGTGCTTGCCCAGCCACTGGATCATGTGGCGTGGGTGTGATGAGGGCAGTCTAGCACCAGTTGCGCCTGTGCACTGGTGCAAGGTGTCTGATCCATGCCACATACCAATGCCTGGGTGGGTGGGTACGTGTGTGTGTGTTGCTGTGTGTGGTTGTGTGCCACCCACTCTCCTACCCCGCATCATGCCTCTTTGTGTGCATGCCCATTGTCATGCATGCCCCTGCATGTATGCTGTGCCTGTTTTTGTGGCCCATGCTTGTGTGCCGCACCACCTACCTTCGTGCACCATAGTGCTCCCGCTCAATGGTGTCCTGGTGGCGTCACACCTGCTGGAGCAGCTGGGGGTCCCTCTACCCAGGGGGTGGCTGTTTACCACCCTCCAGCCCATTGTCTCCATCATCCCCACTACTGTCACCCTCATAAGCCTCAACAGCTATTCCATGGTCAATGGCCATGTTGTGCAGTATGTAGCAGGCCAGGAATAGGCCACAGGCTTTCAACGGGCTGTACTGTAGTTCACTGCCTGACCTGTCTAGGCAACGGAACCATGCCTTCAGCATGCCAAATACATGCTCGATGATGTTGCACATTCTGGCGTGTGCCTCGTTGTACCTTTCCTCTTCTGGGGATGACAGGCATCTGTAGGGGTGAGCAGCCAGGGCCTCAGAGGGTATGTGCTGTCACCTGTGGAGATTGACATGGTTGGCCCTCTGCTATTCTGTGCTGCATCCCTTGCCCTGTCCCTGGTGCCCACACCACCATGAAAACCCTGCCCACCCCCATCCCGGACTGCTCTACCCATTGCACCTTGCCCGTGCCATACTCACCACTAGGTGGCCCATGGGGATGTCCCCACATTCAAACATGTTGCACAGCGCAGAGCTATGTCAGATGAATGCGTTATGTGCACTCCCAGGATGTGTGGCGTAGACATTGGTGATGCATACCATGGCATCGCACACCACCTGGCAGTTGACACTCGGGCTCACCTTCCTGTTGATGTATGCAACACCCTCGGGGCAAGGTGGCATGCGGGTGCCCACGTGGGTGCAGTCAATGGCCCCAATCATGCCAGTAAACTGTTTATAAAAGCATTTTGTGTTTTTTTTTTCAAAGCTTTACAGTTTATTGAAAGCCCCTAGATTTCAGCACCATATAACGCAGGAGCATTAACTTTTCCCTTAAACGCTTGTAACATAGCCTTAAAGGAATCTGAAGCAAAGTTACTCAAAACCTCATTATCCTTTGTTGTAGATACCACTGAGTCCCTTATTGTGGTTACATGCTTATTCCAGTCGAGAACTTATCTATAATAATCCCTAAATACTTATAATACTTTACCTACAGTACTCTATGGTTATGGTACCAACTTTCCAAGTTTTAGACATTGTTGTCTTTTTCCCAAAGCCCATAATTTTGATCTTTTGGGAATTCAATTCTATCTCTAGACTCTGCAGGTACTGAATTGTCACATGCATTGCTGTCATAATATCTAGTTAGATTCCGCTAATCAAAATGGTATCATCTGTGTAAGCCAAAATATTAAGTTTTGTCCATACCGGATAGAGCATGCATGTCCTTTGCATCACAGCTTCAAGTAGCAATTTTATATAAAGGTTAAATAAAATTGGGGCCATACGGTACCCTTTTCTGATACCATTAAAAGTTGGAGAATGTTCAGTAAATTCACCAGTTCTGTTACATCTGACTCCCACCCTATAGTGTCTTAAAGATAGTTAACAAGTATAAGTCTGTATTTTCCCCCTAAGAATTTCCCATACTTTGGACTGATTAACATTATCAAAGACTCCCTTAATGTCTATAAAACTATACATAATTTTATTTTTGTTTATAACATATTTATTAATTAAATAAGTAACCACAAAATATGCTGTAGTATTATATTTATTACAAAATCCAGGCTGATGGGGAAATTAAATTATCATTAAAACCCAGTCCTGTAGTCTATTCATAATTATCATAGCATACATTTTTGGAGCCACACACAGAATGATAGGTCAGTATGAAGCCAGGTCTGACCTATCTCTCTTCTTGAATACAGGCACAATCTCTCATATTTTCTATTGTTCAAGTACCAGGAAACTTCTATTAATAACAGTAAAAACCTGGGCTAAAATTGGTGCCCACAAAGTTGGATCTGCCCTGTATATATCTCTGCTGGTATATTATCCACCCCAGGGGCTTTATTATTTTTTTTGTGCATTAATAGTTGCAATCACCTCTTGGGGTGTTAGCGGGGGCCATTGAGGGAGATCTGCATCCAAAACTATAGAAACATAGAAACATAGAAGTTGATGGCAGATAAGGACCACAAGGTCCATCCAGTCTGCCCATTTCTTTTTCTACCTTATGAATGTGCCATAGGCCTTTGCTCTGTCAATGGCCTATCTATTCATACTCATCTGTATTGCTCCCTTATGCCTATCCCACACCTGTTTGAAGCCCTGCACTGTATTCATATCCACCACTTCCTGAGGTAGGCCGTTCCATGAGTCCACCACCTTTCTGTCAAAAGAACTTCCTCACATTACCCCTTAATCAACCTCCTCTAATCTCATGATGTGTCTCTTGTCCTGATATTTTTCTAATATTGAAACATGTTAGGCTCTTTTACCTTGTTAATGCCCTTAAGGTGTTTGAATGTTTCAATCATATCACCTATCTCCCTCCTTTACTCTAGGTTATATATATTGAATTCAGTTAATCTGTCCTTATATGTTTTCTGATGCAGTCCCTGCACCATTTTGGTTGCCATTCTCTGGACTGCCTAAATTTGGTTAATGTCCTTGTAAAGGTGAGGCCTCCAGTACTGCACGCAGTACTCCAGATGGTGCCTAACCAGTGTCTTGTAAAGAGGTACTTATTACCTCCCTCTTCTGACTTGTGATACCCCTACTAATACACCCCAACATCCATCTAGCCTTACCTACTGCTTTAGAGGTCTGCTTGGATGATTTCAGGTCATCGGTGATGATGACGCCCAAGTCTCTTTCTTCCCTTGAGACTGCAAGCAACTCCCCTCCCAGCCTATAGGTGTCTTCAGAGTTTCTCTTCCCTATGGGTATGATCTTGCACTCTTTATGTAAACCTCAGTTGCCACTCTTCTGACCATTTTGCTAGTTTATCCAGATCTCTTCTCATTCTGCCCACCCCATCTGGATCATCTACTCAGTTGCAGATCTTAGTGTCATCTGCAAACAGACAAACCTTACCCTCTAGTCCATCTGCAATGTCACTGATGAAGATATTGAACAGGACTGGGCCCAGGACTGATCCCTGAGGTACCCCACTTGTGACCTGCATCTCTTCTGACTGTATACTGTTTATAACCACTCTCTGTTTTCTGCCTGTCAACCAGTTTGCCACTCAGTTAACCAATGTCTGACCCACCCTGAGTCATCTAGCTTATTAATCAATCTTCTATGTGGAACAGTATTGAAAGCTTTGCTGAGTCAAGGTAGGCAACATCAACTGCTCCCTTTGGTCCACCACTCTGGTTACCCAGTCAAAGGAAATCTATGATACTAGTTTGACAGGACATTCCTTTTGTGAACCCATGCTATCTAGGATCATGTGCTCCTGTGGATTCCAGGTGTTGCACTATCCTGTCCGTAAGAGTGCCTCCATAATCTTCCCACTACTGAGGTAAGACTGACTGGTCTCTAGTTCCCTGCCTCCACCCTGCTACCACTCTTGTGGGCGGGATCACATGAGCCCTTCTCCAGTCTTCTGGGACCTGTCATGTGATCAGACTCACTAAACAGTTCCGATAATGGCTCTGCTAGTTCCACCCTTAGCTCCTTTAGTACCCTGGGATGTATGCCATCAGGTCCCATTGCCTTGTCCACCCTGAGATTATCGAGCTCTTGTAGAGCCCTTTCTTTTGTGAAGGGACTAGTGCACACCTCCCTCCCCCCTGTGTCCATGGTACAGAGTTGTGGGCCCTGACCTACCTTTTCTTTAGTAAATACTGAGCAGAAGTATCTATTTAGGATAGATGCTTTTACATGGTCCTCCTCCTCACATGTCCCCTTATCCCATTTGACTTAGCAATACCCCCTCAGGACTTCCTCCTTTCACTGATGTATCTATAGAAAGTCTTGTCATCTTCTTTTACTGTCTGTGCTAGTGTTTCCTCTGTTTGGGCCTTTGCCTGCCTTACTGCCATCCCTGCTTCCCTTAGGGAAGTTTGGTATGCCTCCCTATCTTCATCCTGCAGTGTTCCATTATATTTCGTGAAGGCCAGCCTTTTGGCTCTGACCTTTTCTGCTACTGTGTTTTAGAACCAAAGTAGTTTCCTTCTTCTTTTGCACTTTCTTTTCTCACTAACACAGTGGGATGTTGCTTCAAGTATTGCATCTTTAATGCTTGTCCACTTTGCCTATACCCCCTCACCTGTGT
The DNA here is from genome assembly GCA_016271365.2 of Neoceratodus forsteri. Lineage (NCBI taxonomy): Eukaryota > Metazoa > Chordata > Ceratodontiformes > Ceratodontidae > Neoceratodus > Neoceratodus forsteri. The sequence continues at coordinate 1,610,173,554 of CM057449.1, forward strand.
TTCTTTTTACCAGGGCTAGCTTAACTCTGTTTACCATCTTATCAAAGTCAGCTACTCTGAAGCACCATATTTTTGCCTTGGAATGGGTTGATTTTGTTCTAGTGGCCAAATTGAACCATACCATGTGATGGTCACTGGCCCCCAGGTGATCTTCTACCTGGAGATCTGGAGTCTGGTAAATTAGCATTCAGATTAAAGCCCACTTTTCAAGTCTTCAGCATGTTTTAATAAAAATGCCCTAATATTACGGTCCTTAAGAGATAAACAAACCCATCCTTGCACCCTCCATTCATATACCTATAAACTGATTTTATATCTGACTAGGTGATTATATCTCCAATTATACTTTTGCATGAATTGTATACCATGCTCTTTAAGAAGAATGAATTTTCATTCCTCAGTTTTGGGACACCCTTAACATAAATAGTATGATTGTCCTCTCCTGATTAGTAATTCCTTCCCACTCTATCTAGTTTAATTTGGCCCATGTTTACTTTATCATTTTTAAGTTTGGGACTGGCAATACAGTATAGCCTAGAGGTTAGAGTAACGAGCTGTGAATGAGCTTGGTACATCCAGCAGACCTGGGTTTGATTCCCACAACCTCCACTTGCATACTGTGGAGCAAGTCACTTAACTTCCCAGTGCTCCCAGGTCACCTATGAAAACAGTGGGCCTTAACCGTTGCCAAAAAAAAAAAAAAGAATAAAGCTCCTCTCTACATAATTGTCACAGGGTGTGGGAATGATAATACAACACAGGATATTACTGTAAAACACACTGGGGTGTGATATTTATTCTCTTCAGATTCTTTTGAAAATAATGAACTAAAATTAAAAAAAGGCAGAATAATATACTGCTACTTCAGGTAGCTAAGCACAGTTCAAGATCTATTCAATATCAGATCTCCTTCTTCTGTATTCAGTACAGAGCTACATCTCTGGTAGCTCCTTTCACTACACTTAGCAAGGCTCATCTGACTTTTCTCTCCACTAGGAGGGATATTTATACTGATGACCTGGGTCACCTGACCTGACCCTTAACTATGACAGCCAAATCTCTAGCTCTACATTTATACAATCATGCAGGATGACCCCGGAGCTAATTTCTCACTGTATTAGCTTTAATATCCAGCAAGCAATGTGATAACAACAGTTATTTAGGACAACTAAAACAGTCATGAATAACTAATTTTGAAATAATGAGCCTCAGCCCCGCCCATTCTCCTGAGAGTGACAGTGCTATGTGATATAATGTAGGGCATTAGAAGACGTTGCCTTTCCTATAAAGACTAATTTCTCCAGCTTCTGGCTTCAGGTAAGCCTTGCACAAGTGAATGGGTAGGGTGCAGAAAAGTAAATATTTTACAGCAAAACATGTTATACTTGTCATACCTGTTTGCTAGTTAAACCTGGATAAATGAATGGGGAAGCCTTAGTTCCTTAACTCTAGCCACAGCACACAACATTGTTTTAAGCTAGTTGGTTTTTAGAACCCATTATGTACCTGTGCCTTTTCTCTTCTTTTTATGCTATGGTCTGAATAACACTCGGGTGGAATCCAGGTCTTCCATAATAATAGCATGTCACTCTCTTCAGAGTGTTGTCCCTGATCATAGGGTTCCCTCCAATTGGCTTGCAGAGATTTAGTCCTGTCCATTGTGGGTCTATCTGATTCTAAATGCTCAATCTGCCTCTTACCACTCCCTTCTTGGCAGATCCCAGCTGTTTTATCTTCTTCTCTATTTGCTTGTTTAGTCTGCATTTTGAATCTAGTGTCAGAGTGTTCATAACCTTGACTATTAACCATTTCCTTATCTTTATATATTTGAACCACCTTTTCTGTTTTTTTATTTTGCCTTTCCTTACTAGTGCCTCAATTTCCTTAACCTCCTTCCTTGTTTCCCAATGTAGTAGCTTTAATGCTCTGCTTCGTGTGATGAAATACCTCAGCTGGCTCCTTAGTTGTTTTAATTACATCTTGCTTTGGGTCTTGCATAGGGCTAGGAGCAGAATCTTCACATTGATTTTTCTCCATTATTTCCTTTAACCATCTAAGTAATTCAATACTTTTACTTTCCCCTTTGATTTCTGCTAACCCTACAATCACATTTTGAACTATGAATGACTCTACATTAGGAGGAACAGCCCCTTTCTCCTTCCCTCCATTATTACTAAGTTTCTTGTGCAATATTACTGTAGTGTCCAGTAAATTTAAAGTTTGCCACAAATAAGTAATATCTGGTGGTGCTACCGAGAGTGGATTCAAGCTATACCTTTTGTAATATGAGGAAATACTATTTTCTAAATCTTGTAAAAAAGTTCTGGCATCCAGTACTTTATCATTAGGTTTACCAAGAGGTAATGTTACATCAATTTTGCAGAGTTATTAAACTCCTCCTGCGGGGGGGAGGGGGGCTTAACCTGGACATTCACCTCCAGTGAAGCTGACTGTTTGGGTCCTTGCTCTCTGTTTTTAAACCATGAATGAATAATAGATGAGAGTAAAACCTGAGTGTTTTCAAATAATAAATGTTTTTTAAAAACTTTCAAATTCTCTCATACCTCTACTTTATCAATTACTGGCCTATCTAGTGAAATTTCTAATGTCCTTATATTAGTTAATAATGGATGTTCCTCACCTAATTTGTATTGTTATATGTCATCAAGGCAACAGTCAGGAAGCACAGGAAAACTAAGAACAGTTACAGATTTCACAATTAGTGTTTTCATGTTTCCAATGATAAAGTAAAATAAAACAATTGTACAGATTGTTAAAGAGTTCAAACAGAAGAAAGTCCTTCCTCTGAGGGTACTTATTCTAATTCTAACTCTCTCTCTCTCTCTCTCTCTCTCTCATTGCTGCTCTTCTTAAAAGAAGTCAGTGCCTAGCAAGTAATTTGAGCTTGTTACAAGATATCCTGTTTGTCACAAAATGTATCAGAACTTTGTCAGTTTCTTTTCTGCCAGTGCAACAAAATAGAACGTGGTGTCCTAAAACTAATCTCCTGTTGACAACTCTGTAAATGAGCTTGCATAGGTTAAACCCCTAAGTTCAAAATAACATTTTGCAGTCCTTTCAAAAATCTAACCATATACAGTACATTTTCAAACCAAGGGATCCAAGTTTCACACAAAAGTTCATATATATTTTATAACCACAGATATGCGAGGGGGAAGAAAAGATAGAAACAGCAAGTGAGGGCAGAGAGATAGTGGGAGGCAGAGAATCGCAAGACCATCAGAGGGAACAGTTCTTTAGTCTCACAAGAAAATTAGATTGTCAATCACACAGAAAAGAGACAGAAAGGGTGAGGCGAGAACAGATCCTTGCATTTAACACTTTCTGTGTAACAAATGGGACAGGGCCTTATTCAACCCTGTCAACCCCCCCCAGGAGAGAATCTGTTTAAGAAAACAGGTTTCCAAACCTTTCTTTTAATTCTTTTCCAACAGTTCTCCACATATGCAGTATCCCTTTTTCCAAAACAACCAGTACAGCAAACAATGAAGTTTAACCACATTTTTTAACCTTCAGAATTCTCAATTCCTGACCCATATCATGACAGAAAATTAGCATTGACATTCTCTTTTCCAGATTTGTGCATCACATTGAATTTAAATGGCTGTAGTTCCAGGTACCAACTTGGGATTCGGGAATGTTTATCCTTCATTTGGTTCCAATCTTTCTTTTCCCCTTTTCACAAATCTTTTTAACATGCATTTTAGTGTTTGATTAAAAACACTGAACAAGATCATCTGTCTGAGGGTAATAAGAAGAGGTTCTAATGGCAGTGATACCTAGTAGTCTGTACAGCTCCTTTAGTAATGCAGCACCAGAATTACTACCCTGATCAGTAATAATCTCTTTAGGTGCGTCCACTCTGCTAAAAATGTTGGCAAGCTCTGCTGCCCCTTTTGGGGCTGTTACACAATGTATTGGAACTACCTCTGGGTATCGAGTAGCATAGTTACGTACTACAGTACCAGAATGAATCAATTGCCCTTTTTACTTTTGTCTAAGGGGCCAACCACACCCATTGCAATTTTCTCAAAAGGCACATCTTTCAAAGGTAGGGGCACCAGTGGCTCCTTGTCTTTTTTAGTCACTGAGTCTACTTTCTGACACTGAGCACAAGAACTGCAATAGGTATCAACATATTCATGAATTTCAGGCCAGTAAAATATGTACAGCAATCTGGCAGGGGTGCAATCCCTCCCTAAATGACCATCCATTGCACTATTATTTGCTATATGTAACAACTGGCTCTATGATGCCAGTTCGACAAATATGTTGTTGATTGACATGACAGCAACAGATTTATGTCAACAGCAAGTTGCAGTCAACATAAATCTGGAAGAAACCCAAGTTGTTTTTCTATCGAGGCTTCATCCCTGAACCCCCCCATTTGGGGGGCTCTGCCCCCACCCCCCCAAACTTAAGGATTATCAACTGTGAATCTGAGTTGATTTGGGGAGGGGGTGCAGGACTGCCGGGGTGTTGGGCAGACCATTACAGCTAACTATTGATGTTGTCGGCATCGACATGTTCGCTGCAATGGTGTCGCTGTACAGGGGCATACCATAACAACTCAGTTCTGTACTTTGTGGTATAACCAATTGTTCTATCTGTTCCTGTGTCTGAAGTTTAACATAAACCCTATACAGTAACCCATTACATTTTTTAAACATTGGTTTACCGGTTTTATTTCATCCCCAACTGCTTAAAATAACTTTGGAGAGAAACATCATTAGTTTGTTCAGAAATAAAATCACAATCAGTTATCAGTTTAGTTTCAGCACTTTCATATAGTAATCCCTCATGTCCATCAGTGTTTTATTGCCATGTTTCTTCAGACATTTTTATTCTTTCCTGGACTACTGGATCTTGGAGCTGTGTGCAATCATGTCCAAACCAAAATCACCAAAAGGAAAAGTGTCCTTACCATCTGAGATTTTCTTTGACTATGATGTAGACATTGCAGATGTTGAAACTGCAGGTTTTGTCCTTCTGTGATTAACTCAGCAAATCCTGGAATGTAATTTCCAATAATCACAGGTACAGGTAATATAGGTACCACCTCACTTTCATTTGGTGCTTCACCTCATTAGTATCAGTCACTTGGTTGGTGAGATAGTATCGAGTGTCCCCATGGATGCAAATGACACCAGTATGTGGTTCTTTTTCCCAGTGCTTTCCCAGCACTTCAACATGCACTAGGGTCTATCTGCTTCCTCTATCAATAAGTCCCTTTACAGTCTTATCTCCCTCCTTGACATCTGTTACATACTTGCCCCAATTTGCTAAAGACAAATCTACTCCAGTGTTACCCTCCTTATTTTTATGGCAGTTTCTTGTTATATGGCCTAGCTTGTTACAGTTACAGCAAATACAGTCTTTGGGTGCAGATTTGTTACCCCTCTAGAGTATTTATCTGACTTGAGTTAAATCCAGAAAAGAGGGTCTTTCTGGTCCTTGACTGTTACTTCATTGTTACGTGATCTGTCTGGTCATCTGATAGTCCTCAACCAAAGAAACATCCTTTTCCTCACTTTCTGGTTGGTGTACTTTTAACAAAGCTGCATGTCTAAGGACAGGATGTTGATGAATTGCTACCCTGTAAATGTGTCAGTGATCTGTGGCAGTGTTTTGCCCTCTGGTTGGAGCCATTTAATGAGGGTTCCCAGAGTCAGGTGAGATGCTTCGAGGATTGTTGACTGAGGGGTACTTCAAGGACTGGAATCTTTGCCTCTGGGTCTCCTGAGATGTCATATATTTTCAGGATTTCTTGTTCTTTTGTTGTAACATCTATGTTGGTCCAATAAAAGGTATCAAACCATTTGCTTATGGATCTTTTCACAAAGTCATAGTTTTCTCACTGTTCAGTGTCCATGTTGCTGCAGGCAAGTTGGCGTTACTTGTCAGATAAGGTACCTGCCTGATTACCCATTGCTGCTTTGGCCACTGGCAGGCTGCAGGAGCTTTTTCAAAAGCTGACAGATGTGCTTCGTATCATCTGCAGGACACCACTTTGTAGTTTAATAGCTTTTAAGTTGTTTGAGTTTTGTTGCTGTGCTGGACCAGTGCCAGATCCTCCAGTTTTGATAGCTTTCAAAGCATCCAGCCATTGCTGCATCTCTTCTTCTCTGCTGCTTTTGTTGCTGCATCTCTTGTTTTCTCTGTTCTCTGTCTGTCTTGTTGTATAGCCCACCATTTGAAGAAGGCAGACAGGCTTTCAGGTTCTTTGCCTGCCTGTTATCCTCCTTCCATCAATGGTTCCAGCTGTACAGTCTCAGTTTGGACTTTTTCTCTGCTAGTTTGGCTGCCATTCTTCTGGTAAACATTCCTAGGCTTCCTTTGCAGGATCCATATCTTTCTTCTATGCTTCCCTGGTACCAGGTCTAGTATCCATGCACAAACTCCTGGCTTAGAGTATCCATGTGTAAATTCACTTAGAGTGACACCATCTGTCATTGAGGCATTGATCAAGAAGCATTGAAAAAAATAGAGCAGTTATAATATTCACAAGAAGTATTTTATTATTTCCAATTACAATAAAATAAAATTTAAAAAATGAACAGAATGTTCTTTTTAAGCATAGGCAGTTCAAACAGAACAACGTCCTTCCTCTGAGGGTATATCTAATTCTAAATTGCAGTCTCTCTCTCTAACAAACATTGCTGCTCTTTTTATAAGAAGTCTGTGTCTGGCAATTAATTTGAGCTTGTTAAGAGACATTCAGTTTCTCACAAAATGTATCAGAAGTTTGGGTGCAATGCACTAAGTGGGTGTGGGTATGTGGAAAAGTAGCATACCCAGCCCATAATCCTGTGCCCCACGGACAGGTGTGCCCATACCACCATTCACCAATACTGGCAATCTGTCCACTGCTCCCCCCCTGGGATGCAGGACTCCGCAGGGTGGCTGGGGGAGAAGTCATCATCCCTGGTGGGCTTCCAATGGGATACCTCTTGGGACCATTAGTGGATCCCACAGTGTAGGGTGGTGCAGGTCCAGGGCTGTGCATGCCAGTTGCAGGCACCTGGACCCACATGGCCCCATCCCATCTTGGTGCTGCTGCACCCAAAATCATTAGGCCACCTGTCTAGCTGCCCCTGCTGCCTCCTGCTGCCCAGCAGTTAGGAGCAGCATGGTGTGTACTGTCTTGGTCCCCAGCAACTGATGGGCTGAGTCTGTGGTGCATGCAGTGCATTATGGCAGGTGTACCTGGCACACCCTGCACCACCCACTTATCTATGCAGCCAGCACTACATGGATTAGTGAATACCATGAAGTGCTGGCACACCCCCAGAATACCCCCAGTGCAGAGCTGTCTGTGGATGAGGGGATTGGGTGCAGTGAGTTTGCCCACCTCCCCGCCGAGCATGCTGCATCGGGGAGCACAGTAGGTACAGAGTGGCTATGTGCCCCAGATAGGAACTTATATCCACTCTGCCCCATTAGTGCATAGCACCCAATGTCAGTTTCTTTCCTTGCAGGCACAACAAAATAGAAATGGTGTCCTAGAACTAATCTTCTGTTAACAACTCTGCTAATGAGCTTGTGTAGATTAAACCTTGTGTTCCAAATGACTTTCACAATCATTTCAACAATATAACTAAATACATTTTCAAACCAAGGGATCCCAGTTTCACACAAAGATGCACATATATTTTATAACCACAGATGTGCAACGGTGAAGAAAAGGCAAAAATAGCAAGTGAGGGCAGAGAGCTAGCAGGAAGCGGAGAATCACGAGACTGTCAGAGTGATCAGTTCCTAGGTCTCACAAGACAATTAGATTGTGCAATCAGACAGAAAAGAGATAGAAAAGGCAAGGACAGAACAGATCCTTGTGTTTAACTCTCTCTGTGTAAGAAATGGAACAGGACTTTATTCAAACCTCTCACAGTATAGCACCATTTTTCAAAATGTTCTGGTAATACTGTGTTGGATTTTTCTGTGTCTAATTGGCTATAGGGTAGAATAAAATAATTAGTAATTCACTTCCCACTCCCATTTTTCCTGCTTTCTTCTTTTGATTAACTCATTTTGATTCTACTGGGTTTGCTCTTAACCCCATTTTTAATTATGCTGTATTTGTCTCGTCCTTATTTGACATAATAAAATGTCCACGGTAGTCTAATATCCCAAAAAAATAATATAAAATGATTTGGTCAGAGTCTTGAAAATATGGAGCCAATGTTCCTTAATCTTAATCTTGCTTCTAGTTCTGTGTATATAAAGAAGAATTGGTGGCATTCTGAAATACTTCCAGGTGAATCATGCAGATCTCCTCCAAATAATTCCAGTGGCTTTATCAATTTAAATATAAAGTATTGTAAAACATTGTTCTTAATATTATAAATAATGACTATTAACCATTATTAAAAATCACACCAAAGGGGAGTCACATGATGTGGCTGAGAGTAGTAGCTTCACCATGAGCTCAGTCCCTCTCGCTCACTTAAATTAGCGAATACTGAGACTAAAACTGGTGATCTGAAAGATCCAGTCATTTTTCTGCGGTTAAGATTCTCACTGCAACAATCCTACCTGCAATCGGCTTCTGCAAGATGTCTACACCACCGGAGAAGGAAGGGCTAGTCCAGGAGTCAGAGGCCAAATGCCCGCGTTGGAGTTCCTCGACCACAGCCTCAGAGGTCGAGTTGTCTCCCACTCATGTGTACTCGGAGCTTTCTACCATCAAAGAAGCTCTTTTTAAATTAATTGAGGAAGTCGCCGACTTTAAACTGGCATTGACCCAGCTAGCCCGGCAGGTTACAGACACGAAGCAAGGATAGCCTCCATTGAAAGGAAGTTAGACAAAACTGATCCAGCTCTGAGAAATCAACTTCAGTTACCAAGCTAGAAGACCGATTAGAGGATTTAGAAGGGAGGAATAGAAGAAATAATTTAGTGTTACTTGGACTTCCGAGGGATGAGGGACCAAATACTATATTTTTCTACAAAAGTTCCTGAAACAAGCGGTGGACCCCTCTCAAATGGCCCTGAGTTCATAATTGAAAGAGCCCATCGTCCCTGCTAGCTGTCACTTGCTTCGAACCTCCCAGGCCATTAATCTTTAAATTGCTCAACTATTTGGATAGGGACTTTATTTTCAAGGAATCCAGGAAATTGACAGCTATTTTGTGGGAGGGGAAAAAATTGAGGCTCGTCCCAGATTTGACAGTGAAGATGCGCCAACTCAGGGCAGCCTATTGCCCCATCACTTCCAAATTGTGGGCAGCCGGTATTAAACACTGAATGTTGTATCCAGCCCGCTTAGAGGTGTCCTTGAAGGATGGATCCAAATGCTTTGACTCGCCAGAGGAAGCAATAAAGGTCCTGAGGAAAAGCTATCTGGATTTGTTCTCCAAAGGATGAGGTGTTAATCTGTATTGTGAAGCATGTAGATCTTGGAGGGATGTCTCTAGGAGATCAAGGATCATCTAGTTGTTACCGGAATTCTGGTGTGACTTTCCTCTTTTTGAGGGAGATATACAAGTTGGAAGTCTGCCACACTTTGCTACATGACAATCTTGGACTATAATTATCTTTAGAGAATTTACATTAGAAAGTTCCTTTTTGTCTTAGTAACTTGTTCATTTACTGAAGGTTATGTAAATCCTATTCTTAGCCACTAGAGGAGCTCCGCCCTTAGGAATGGGAGAACTGATGTAGCCTTAACTGCAGTTACTAATTTTTTATGTTTACAGTCAGGCTGGCTACAACCAAATGTTGCCATGCAGATATTGGTTAGGGCTTTTCCCATATAGATTGAGGCCAAAGCGGCTGCGATGTGTTTTTCTTTTTTTCTGATTTGTAACCTTAGACGAAGTGTTGTATGTATAGGTTTCACTAGAAGGGGCTCACTAGACCCTCAGTTCTTTATTCGAGTTCAGTTTTGATTTATGCTCCCTATTAGTCCTTGAAGTAGAAGTTAAAATTAAACCTTTCAAGGCTAAGAGTATAGTGGCTAGTATCATTCAATTTACAGAGGATGGGGTCAACCCCAGTTCTGCCATGGGTAAGGCACAGGGTTCCAGTTTCCCGAATGCTCCAGCAAAGATCCAAGGAGGACAAGGGATGAGGCCCTGTTGCCATATGTCTAAGCTATATCCTTATGGGTAGTAATGCGTTTTCTTTAGCTCAAAGGGCTAGCTTATTAGTTTCTTATACACATTACGCACTTGGTAGTCAGCTGTTGGCAATATGGCTACCAATGTCTGGTGAGAGACACCGGTACTGAGAATCCAAAAGCAAAACATTGGGGCTTAGCTGTTAGTATTCACAGAGTTTCTTCTGGTTCATTCTTTCTCTAAGGTTGGATGTGGGGGGGAGGGAAGGGCTCACTTTCCAGCGCGCACCATGGACCAGTTGTTCAGTGTAGGCTACAGGCCAGGTTACATAGTTGGATGGATAGGGCTGGAAATGTTGAATCTTGGTTACAGGGTTGGGGGTGGGTTAAGTTGGGGACTATTGGGTTTTTTCTTTGAGAGGATTGGGGGGGCAGCAATTTAACTATTACAGAGAGTATATATGTTTATATTTGTATGGCTAACGGTTTAAACATCCTTTCCTGGAATGTAAAGGGAAGGAGAGACAACCAAAAGAAATATATCATTTTGAACCACCTTGCTAAATTCGACCCATCAATTGTGTTCCTTCAGGAAACTCATGTGTTATGTGAACAGCTGCATTATTTCAAAAAAGAGTGGGTAGGCCAGGTTTTCGGATCAGGATTTACATCTAATAAACAGGAAGTAGCGGTACTTGTTGCAAAAAAGGTCCCATTTATGCCATCGGAATCCATTTCTGATCCAGAAGGCAGGTTCAATTTCATTGTAGGCAAAATTGGCAGCTTAGATATTGTTCTGGGCTCCATTTATGGACCGAACTCAGAATCTCCTTCCTTTTTTACACATTTGGCTATGGTTCTGGCCCTTTTTAAACTGCCCATCCTATTGGGTGGCGATTGGAATCTGGTACAATCTAATGATTTAGATAACTCTTACCATAGAGGAGATAAAAGATCTCCCACGCAGAGGGCTCTACAGGAATTCACATCGCTGGGCCTTGTAGACCCTTGGAGGATAATCAATACCTCAAGCAAAGAATTCACTTTTTTTCCCCCAGTCCACAAAAGTTACTCTCGCCTTGACTATTTTTTGATTGGTCAGCAGTTGTTACCTTACATAGTGGACGCTAATATTCTAGCCCGAGTAATTTCTGACCACTCACCTATTAAGATGCAGTGTGTGCTGCCAAATATTTTAACAAGATCTCACTCATGGTCGCTCAATAATAAACTGCTGTCTGACGACCAAATAGTGGGGCAATTCCAAGTTTTCTTAGCAAATTCTATTACTACTAACTGGGGCTCGATCAGCACTACAGATCGGGCATGGGCCGCACTGAAAGCTACTTGGAGGGGGGAACTCATCCGTGTAGCATCGGTATGGAAAAAGAAACGAAATAATTATTTAGTCAAATGCCTAGATAAAATCAGGGCCCTGGAAAGCAGAGAGGTTGGCACACTCTCCCTATCGCAAGAGCAAGAACTCTCTACCCTGAGAGCCATTTATTCTAGTGCCCTTTGGGAATCAGTTGAAAGATCTGCCTCCTTACTAAAAGCTTCATATATTGGCCAAGGGAATAAAGCGGGCAAGCTTTTGGCCTGGCAACTGAAGCAACACTCAACCGCCAAATGGGTCACAGCTCTAAAGCATCCTCAGACGAATGTCTTGGTTGCTGACCCGTGGAAATATTGGCATTGTTTCAAGACTATTACTTATCACTGTACTCTGAAGAACCGAGAACTTCTGAACATGACAATAGGATGTGGACTTTTCGGGAAAAGATTACTTTTCCGATCATGACAGAGAAAGCTAGATTAGTCTTGAAAGCCCCTTTCTCAAGTAAGGAAATATCAGAAATCATTGACTCTCTAAAACCAGACAAAGCACCGGGTCCCGACGGTTTCACTGGTTTATTTTATAAGACTTTTAAAAAGTCGTTAATACCCCTGCTACTCCAAGTTTACTCTTACTGGTATTCCCATGGGGTCAGTGAACAAACATTGTTTGAACCAAGAGTGACCCTTTTGCCCAAACCGGGGAAGGATACTTCTGAAATAGGAAATTACAGGCCTATTTCGCTTCTTAATGTAGACGTTAAAATCTATGCCAAGATTTTAGCTAATAGACTGGGGAAAGTATGGAAAGGGTTACTCAGTACAGAACAGGCAGGGTTCGTGGCTGGGCGATCCTCTGCGGACTACTTCAGAAAACTATTCTGTCTAATTTCCGCATCTGGGGCTCTGAGCTAGAGGCAGCTGGTATCCTAGATGGAAAAAGCTTTGATAAAGGAGAATGGTATTTTATGTTTACAGTATTGCAGACATTTGGTTTTCCCAACGATTCATTGACCACGCTCGTGTCCTTTACTCATGCCCGCCGCCAGAATCCAATGTAATAACCTTATTTCGCTGTTTTCCTTTATCCCGAGGTACCACCAGGGTCTGTTCTCTTTCGCCATTTCTTTTAATCTGTATATTGAGCCTCTAGTCAGGGCCCTGAATTCAGATAATTTAATACGGGGTATCCATGTCGGCAACCTTGAATGTAAATATCTTCGCTGATGACCTACTTATACACACAGAGAATAGCAGAGAATCCTTACCCAGGCTTGTGCAAATTGTTTTTGATTTTAGCTTTTTCAGGTTATAAACTTAATAAGAACAAAACTAAAGTGTACACATTATCCCTCTTTTGTTGAGCGACTGGTGCTCCTCCTTGGGCTTACAATGGGAGCAGGAATACCTGGTTTACTTGGGTATTAGAATCAAGGACCTTACTAACTTGGCTAACCTCAACCTATCGCCTCTTGATCAAAACCATCAAAAGAAGACCTGAAAGATGGAATAAGCTTCCTCTGTCCCTCTGGGGTAGAGCTAATACATTAAAAATGGCTGTTTTGCCCAAATTTTTTACCCCCTTTTTAATCTTAATATATACCTGCCCAAGTCTTTCTTCAGACCCTTGCAGAGAATCTGTTCAGATTTTCTGTGGAAAGGCAAAGCCCCTCGCCAGGCTTACACCAAGCTTACCCTCCCAAGAAAACTAGGGGGTCTTCAGTTGCCTGACTTTTATGTTTATTACCTGGCTATTCACGCCATGAGATTTGCACACTGGGTGTCTGGAGCTGAAGCAGCCCCGGATTTTGCCCCCTGGTTAATCTTGGATCGGTTGTTAACAGATATTTGCAAGGTAGATTTGGAAGCCTTGCTATATATCCCCTGGTCTAAAGTTCCCAATAACATAAAATACTCCCCACTAGGTTGGGATGTGAAGGCCCTACAGCAGCTTTATTCCTTACTTCACAAATCTAATATAAAAGATCTGACGCAACCTTTGCTCAATAATCCAAACCTAAGAATAGGTAACCACCCAATCAATAACCTACCAGGTAAATACCCCTCCAAAATTCAACTGGTATGCCTGGTTTCGGGTGACTCATTGCTACTGATATCCTTGCTAGCCACTAAATTCGAGGTGGGGCAGACTGATCTATTACAATTGTACCAGATTCACCAGAGTGTAGGTTCTTTTTAGGAAAGGCCATGGTCTGAAGGAGCCGGAGTTATGCTAGAAAAATTAAGAAAATTAGCAGAGGGCCAGAAAGCAATTTCAAGATTTATAAGTCAATTTTGTCAGAGGCAATGTACATGTGTACTCCTACAGCACACTATTGGGATGTTAATCTTACTAAAAGATGGCCGGTTAAAACTTGGGAGAAGATTTGATTGATATCTATTCTTATATCAAACAGGATAGACTTAGGAATATTCAATTAACATCCTGCACAATCTCTACTTTACCCCTGCCAGACTATCTCGGATTTGTAATACTTTTCATTTAAATGTGAAGATTGTGGAGACTCATTTGCTACTCTATATCACAAATTGTGGGCCTGTCCCAAAATTGCTAAACTCTGGAATTCAGTCAAGCAATGAGTGGCTCCCTTTTTAATATCTCAACTTTTTAATGAAAATACATGCTTATTGGGGATGTACGCTCAGATTCCAACCGTGCCTCAAAAGATGCAGGTGGCCATGATAGCCATGATTACTAAATTGGTAATACTGGCACTGGCAGAGCAGATGGGAACCTTTGTTCAGGGAATGGTGGGACAGTTTTTAACGCTTTAAATGCTGAAAGATGTGTTACCCGTTTCTTTCAATCATCGGAAAAGTTTCATAGGTGTTGGGGTGATTTCTTGTAAATCTGAAGAATAAATATGGTTATTAAAGGAGACCAATTTCAACCCCACCAACCAAGAGTTCCTTCAGCGTTAAGAGAAGATCAATCTCTCCCTTCTGGTGTCCGTGTCTTCCCCTGGATAGATTGGGAACTTGACTTGGCCTAATAGAAGGGTGTCTCTTTGTGTGTCTCAGTACCTCCTCCTCCTCCTCCCCCTTCTCTCTTTCTTATTTCTTAGGCAGGGTTTCTTCGGTTGTCTCCCCTCCATCAGTTCAGTATTAAGGTCTGTTTTGTAATCCGGTTTTAATTTCTATACAGTAAAAATTCATGAAGAGTGTAATTCTGTATAATATTTTTCATGTATTGCTGCCAAAGTGGGGGTGGGTGAGGCGGTTTTTCCCTTTTTTTTTTTTTGGTATGGTAACTTGCAAATGCTGTCTTCTACTTCTCTGGCAATGTTTGTTTGGTCTTGCTTTTAGTTGTGTTGAGTGAAATAAAAATAAAGTTAATTGCAAAAAAAAAAAAATCACACCAAAAAGAAAAGGAGAAGAGAGTTAAAATGTTGCCTCCTACCACAGAGTAATACTAGCTAAATAAAAAGAAATTAGCTAAGATGCTACTGCTGCTGCTACAAACACCTCTTCCCTCAGCATACACAGTAAGGATGAGAGGATGTGTATCGTCATCTGGTTAAATCAAGGGTGAAGGTCATGTGGTTATACCATGGTGTGAAAACTCAAAAGCAAAAAGAATAAAAAATATTATTTTAAACAGCCCAATTGTAATAAAAATATGTATGTCTCAAGTGCCACCATGAACTACTCCTTCATTCCTTATATGCCAATTGTATATGCAAATACAAACTTGGAGCTTTAAAAACCAAGAAGATAAAAATATGTCCCAAAGAGTCTCTAAACCGCTTCTAGATGTAAAAATCTTCTCATTCAAGGATGGTCAAACAGCAGGAAAAACTGTGGAACTTAAATTTAAAATTAGCAGCTTGTAAATATCCATTCCAGTCATAGTCACAATTGCATGGACACAGACTCACTCACCAGTCCATCTGTAGCTCAAACATTAGAACAGCAGATTTCTCTCACACTGTGCTTGGATTGGTGATCAGTGTCTGAGCTTCTGTGAGTCGAGGAGCTTATTTCATACATGGCCAGACTCCGAGCTGAACACCAGAGCGTTATTCTCTGCAACCATTCTTTTAAATTCAGGTTTCAGGGTCTTTTCAAAAAGATAAAACAAGATATCAGTCTTAAGAAGCTTTTAGGTTGCAACTGGTTAACCTACCTTTCTGCTCATAACTGATTTCAATGTTTATATGTTGCACATTGCAGACCTCTCCACTTTGGACCCCTTTTCTGGTGCTACGAGTTCATAAGTCCACTCCACAGACAGGAGGCACTCCCCAACTCCCCAGCTACTGTTTTCTTCACTTGCACAGTGAGCTGTCTGCTTAAGATCTAAGAAGGGGAAGAACATTTTTTTTCTGAGGATGGCTATCAAGGTTCACCCACACCAGTGTGACAAGCAAAAGGGCAAGGGACATTAGGACACCAGCACAATACTGATGACGATCATCATGCCTGGCCATTGTGCCACCAACCCCAGTTGCAATAAGTACCCTAGGGGCAAGTGTGGGCTGTTTGCGGAGGGCTGAGCCCCCTGCCTCCCACCATGGGGGCTTCACCTCCTGCACCCCCAAAACTCTGATATAATCACCTCCATGTTGGATGTGTATGGGGGAAGTGACGCAACACCCCTGCAGTGCTGTCCATGATAAGCATTGTGAAATCCAGTTCTCCAGCATGACAGGTGAACTGCTTGCAGTGTCCACATTACAGCACCCTGATGACAGTACCCCTCTAATGGTATATGCATATCAGAGACCATATATTCTAATAATGATAGTACTTTAAAGTTACTGTAGCAATAACATCATACCTTTTAGTAGGTAAAATCCCACTTTACAACAGGGCATGTGATGATGCTCACAGCGATATTTCCAGGGGTGGTGATCAGACAGACTCAAAGCCCTCCCGACTCTGGGCTCTTGTGATTCAGTCTCAGCTTCTGTCTCCATTTCTGTCCACTTCAGTCTATGCCACAATGATCAGCTCCCCAGGACTATGGAATGTTTCTGAAATGTTTTCTGAAAGAGAGAAGCCTAGATTCAACATAGTAGGTAGCAAAAGAAAATTCAAAGGCTACAGAATAAAGAGTAAAAGCCCATTGGCTTAAATGACATACCTGCTATGGTATTTAATTGGGTGTATCAGCGTATCAACCACAAATTATTAATGTAAAAATCTCTGGCATTCCGCACTCTCGCTCTTGCTCTGTTCTGTCAGAATGGGCCTTCTCAGGGATTGCACCTACAGTGAAGAAAATCATCCATCATTGATCTTTTTTTTATACCTGAAAAAAACAGAAAATGATCTGTCTGTCTGTCTATCTGTGTATCTATCTATGTATCCATCAAATATCTATCTTAATATTGTTTTTAAGCAGACTGGGGTACCCACCCATGGTAGCACTTCTTTCCACTCCCCTCTCCTCCAGGTTGCATCCTCCCAAAAGAAATAGGTGGCAGCACCAGGGTGTCCACCGCCAGTGCCACCGAATATCATCCCGACACTGGGGTATCCAGCCAGGAGTGTTGGCCCCTGTCCCCTATAATAAGGAAACCATCCATTGTTGATCTTTTTTCTTTGTTATTACCTGAGGAAAAGAAATGGTTCATCTGCAATCTCACCCCAACACCCACTGCCTACCACATCCATCCATCAGTCATCTATCTTATTTTATTAAGCAGACCGTGGTACCTACCACTGGTATGACTTCCTTCCACTCTCCTCCCTTCCAGGTTGTTTTTTCCCCTCCCAAAAGAAATAGGTGGTGGCAACAGGATGCCCACCCCTGGTGCCACTGATTACCATCCTGACACTGGGTGCCCAATGTCCATTGTCGGCCTCTGTCATCCTACAATAAAGAAAACTCCCTTGTTGATCTTTTATTTAACCTGGAAAAAAAATGGTTTCTTGCCCATCTGATTACCCCACACACCCAACCCTGACCTTTCACTCAGCACCCATCTCCCACAATCCTACATACCCACACTCAGCTGAACATATTCAATGATGTAGATCCACTTCTCTAATTGCAGACACGCCTTGCTACTGGAACCAGTGACTGCAATATGAGAACATAAGATAAGTGCAGTTTAATGTATTTCTATGGAGTTTGAACTTGTGTTCATATCATTCTCATTTTTGAACATTTTTACATCCAGTTTTCAACATTGTCTTTTTGGGACCCCACATCATAAACAAGGGCAGTAGAATTTTAGAAATCTGTCCAGAAAGCTGATTTTGTGGTTGCACTTTAAACATTTTCATTACACTTATTCTTGAAGTGGGGTCATAAGAATGCCATGTTTAAAATTTGGGATGAAAATATTTAAAAACCAAAAGATTATGAGCATATGCTGAAATTTTGCAATACACGCTTATAACTTTGATAATTTTCACTATTTTGACCCCACATTTTCAACATAGCCATTTTTTACACCACGTCATGAATGTGACAACTGCAATTTTTCAAATCCTGGACAAAATGTGTGTTCACACCTGTGCCACAGTATGATGTTTTGGCCAAGATTTGAACATTTTCACCTTCTTGTTTCATGAGTTGGGTTCCTAACAAGGCAAAGTTGAAAATTTGAGGTCAAAATGTTAAGAAAACAACACTGTTATGAAGATACATTGACATTTTTCTACACATTCATAAGTTTTGTAATTTTGACATCCACAGCTGCATGGATGTGTAGGACCAGCAGGGCCCTGCACTTTCATAGGTGGATGGAGTCTTCCCTTGGTGCAGGGCCCAGACAGCCTTGCACATCTGCATCTGTTCACACACATCCCAAAGGATTCTGCATGAATGAGGGCACAATTCCATTATTCCAAAAGAAAGTAAATTATTTGCAAAAACTTCATTAATTCACCAGCCCAGTGGCACTGAGGGCTGAGGCACTGGACACCTTACCTCACATCATGCCAGTGACCCAAGGTTGAGAACAAGCTCAGGTCATCAGAGAGCCAGCATGGGGGAGGTGAGCAGGATTGAGCAACCAAAAGGCAGCTCTCCTCTCCCAGACAGGACCCTGTCACTCACCATAGTTCCACTGCCCCTGGAAGTAGGTCCACGGGCAGTGCAGGTAAGTGAGTGGCAAGCAGTCAGAGGGCATCCCATTATAATGGCATGTGTGTGCCTTGGACAGGGTTGGCGAAACAGGAAAAAATCAGGGCATAAAAATTATATATATATATATATATAAACTTCATTAGTACACCAAACAGGATTCAACCTTATTCAAGAAAATTAGGAAATCTGGCATTATTTATTTATTTATTTTGTTTATTTAGAGAGATTCACCAGGAAAGCAACATGAACTGTGAACAGCTTGTTTCAGAAGATACGGGGGTGGGGTTCATGAAGGAGAAAAAATACAACATTTAGGAGAATACAGAGTACAGAATCATGCACAATACAGATAAAACCAGGTAGTGGGTAACTAAGAACAAGTGTGGTGTACAAAAGCCTACATGTCAGCTGCAGACCAGGTAATAGAAGTATGAACATAAGTTAAATCATAGACTAAGGTGAGCAGAACAGCAATTTTGTACATATACATTTCAGTTACAGACAGATAAAAGAGAATCATGAACATATGTTAAATCACAGATTTTAAGTAAGCAGGCAACAATTGTTCTTGGATATAACATTTGACTTATACCAGGTGATCAACCATTTTTAGTACAATGGGGAGAGATTGAATGTAGCCCTTGCTATTGTAAGTGCAGTAGATTGGGGAGATAATAGTCAAGTGCTAGCTGTTAGACCTGTAAGGTATAAAGCTATGGAGGGAGGGGAGGGAGGGAGGAGGGAGGAAGGTGGAAAGTCAGGGCCTTCACTCCTCCAGGGAGCAGAAAGCCCTGAAAGGGGACAAAGGAGCTGACAGTATAAAGAATAGAGAAGAAGGAGAGATGAATATAGGGACAGGTACTATGGGCAGTGTTACTTGGGAGAATATGGGACAAATTAAGGAAGCCAGTGCCTTCACCTTCAGGATGCAGAGAACCCTGCAAGGGAATGGGGAGCTGGCAGAAGAGAGAGATTGTCAGGAGGAGAGAGTTATGGAAACCAATGCCTTCACCCTTCAGGATGCAGGGAACCCTACAAGGGATGGGAACTGCAGAAGCTAGAGGTGGGCAATGGGGAGACAGATAGGGAGAATGGGGTATGGTGGGAGGGGTGGAAGTTCAGGAGAAAATAGCAGGAAGATTTTGGGGATGGGAAGCCAGAGCCTGCCCCTTCAGGATGTAGAGAATCCTGCAAGTGGGTGGGGCACTGGCAGAAGAAAGGTATGAGGAGCTTGCAGAGGAAGGTGGAGTAGGGCTAAGGGAGAGAGAGAGTGAAAAGAGGGAAGGGAAGGAGAGTCAGGGGATAGTGTACTTTCAGGTAGGGGTGGTGGGAAACTAGAATGGCAGGGGTAGGGATGATATAGGGAAGAGTATGGGTGGGAATATGTTGCAGTTGCAGAGTATGAATATATAGGGAAGGTATGCTGGTGGTTAGTTGCAGTTGCAGCAGTGTACTGAGTGTTTCTGAAGGAGGAATGTGAGGGATCAGTGAGAATGGGCACATGAAGTTCAAGGGGGAGAGAATTCCAGGAGCTGGGGAATAAGTAAGAAGGCATTGCGACCAGATGAGGTTCACCTCGGTGGATGCTAGCATTCTGAGTGTTGAGGATGAAGTGCGTAGCTGGAGGTGGGAGGATTGACAAGATGGAGGATAGGTAAGATGGTAGAGTGCCAAGCCAGAACCTACACACTAAGTTGGTGGTATGGGATAGGCACCTGGCAGTGAGGGAGGGGAAGGAGAGTGAGGTATAAAGATGGCAGTGGTGGGTGAGAGGGGGACAGCCAAGGACAAAGCGGCAGAAAGAATTGAAGATAGTGTGCAGTCTAGCTAGGTTGGTCTTAGGTGCAGAGTTGTAGACAATGTTCCTGAAGTCTATGACAAGGAGAATCATCTTTTTAATAGTTTCACACCTGGCTTGCTATGGTAGACAGCTACGGTGTCTGTACAGTGCACCGAGCTTAAGGAGGAGCTTTTAGTGGATGGCATCTACATGTACACCATAGTCTAGATTCCTGTCTAGTCAAAGCCCAAGGTACTTAAATGAGTGGACGTCATCCAGTTTAGTACCTGTGAGAGTGTGGAAGTTTGGTGTGGAGTCAATTCTGGACAGTTTTTCTCTGGTGCCAAAGGTCATAGAGACCATTTTTTTTTCATTCAGAGAGAGTTGGTTAGCACTAAACCAGAGCTGGACCTTATTAAAGTCCAGCTACAGACTGGTAGTCACTTCAGCAGGAGATCTCCCATGGTTTACAATCCTAACTCACCACCCCACTCCCCCAAGCTGCAAACAGAGAAATAACATTAGGGTTTTGGGTATTCTGAGTCTCAGGGAATCAACGGTGTAGTCCTCCGTGGGGTTGACAACAAAATGCTTATCCCCTATCATAAATAAACAAGGTCAGATGTGATCTCTATTCCTCACATAGGGCCCTACATAAAGAAAGCTTTGACACATTTTGTTGGCAACATTTGACGAGGCATTCTCTACCTGTGAAGCGTGTATCAGTATGAGGCAGTACTTAGAGCTATACCATTGTTTTGGACAGGAGACTAAAGGCTTAGGAGGGGGTAAGTTTTAGGGTTGAAAACCCCAAGGAAGACCCCCCACTGATTCACCAAGAGTCAAGAGACCAAAACACCCTTTTTTTCTTTTGCTGTTTGGGAGGGGTGGGGGGTGAGTTGGGAATTAGGGTTATAAACCCTAACACCACATTTCCCTACTTTTGATGCATTAAGTTGAACCCTAACTGGTGCATTAACACATTTTTTGCAAAGAATATTTATATATTATAATGACAGGGTAGCAACTTTATAGTTAGGGTTGAGTAGAGGTTTCTATGTTAAACCCCAAATATTGCACTGTAATAGGTTTACAACTGTTCGACAGATTTGAATGATATTCTGCATGTGCAGTTTTGCGAGCAAGGGCTGTTGATGTACTAAGTTTTGTTCTGGTCAGATGAGTGGATTCTGAGATCTGGATCATGAAAAGAATTAAATAAATTTTCTATTTTGCTGTTTTTTTTTTTGTCATTGCCTAGCACCCAGACAGTTTGGAATTTTGCTCTGACATTTACAGGGTACAAAGGGCTAGGCCATAGCAGTCCCTTTGTTGGTTTGGTGAAAAAATATTAATCCATTCCAAAGTTATATGAATTTGAAATGTCAGTTCTAAGCATGCTCAGTACGGGTTTTTGGATAGCTGCTTGGAACAAAAAAAGAATTTGGTCCATACGAAAAGACATTCTTTTTCTTATGGAGGTAATCCTTTTTTTGTGAGAAAAAATTCCTTTTTCATATGGTCACCATCTTGCTTTGTTTTTTCATAAAATATTTTTTGAAAACCCATGAAAATCAGATCCTGCAGAGACTTCAACACATGTACCATATCTTGCTAATCAGGACCACAGTAGGTGGATTCTGGAGTTACTTTTTGGAAAAATGACCCAGAAAGGTGTGTTCTATACATTTTAAAATCTTTTTTCATGACCCGATTTTCTTTTTTTTGTATGGCCATATGAAAAAGGAATTGGGCCATACAAAAAAGGATCCTTCATACATAAAAGAATTTGACTTAATTTATTTTTCAGATTCTTTTCATATGAAAGGATCCTTTTCATATGGTCCTCTCGCTCATACAAAAAGGTTTTCTGCTCATATGAAAACGATCTATTCATACGAAAAAGAATTTGGACTTAAGGTTTTTTTTCCACATTTCAACATCAACAAGCCAAAACTCCCTCAATATTTGCACTTAAGGGACAATCCATATTGTAAAACCCCAGTTATCCAAACCTCAATTATCCAAGACTCTCAGTTATCCAAAACTGTGGTGTGTCTCCCAGCTTAATAGACTTAATTGTAAATTTTCCTCACTAATCTGAAACCTCATTCATATAAATGATTGCATTGTCCCCCAGCACATACGGATACATGAGGATATACTGTATATCAAAACAAAGGTCTTCATGAGTACTATATGAATAACACATATCTCCCAAAGATTTAGGGCCATATAAAAAAACATAATAATTTAAAATCTAAATTCACATAGGAAAACACTGGAAGTTTAACAAGCCATACAACCAAGCAAATAAATTGTTTTGGAGGCAAACAAAAGTGCAGGGCCCTCTAGGCCCTGTGCTTCATAAGCAAATGGATGTTCACGCAGGTCCTGAAAATGAGGCTATGGTTATACTATCTCAAAAAGTAAGGAAATTATTTGCAAATCTTCATTAATTCACCAGTTAGGGTTCAGATTAAAGTGACAAAAGTAGGAAATGTTGGATTATGGTTACCAACCTAACACCCCACCTCTTGCAGGCAGCACATGGAAAAACTATTATGGTTTCACCTCTCTTGAGTCATCACAAATCAGGCCTGGGATGTTCCTTTGGGTTGTCAACCCTAACACTTACCCCATTCTCATATAATCCACACATCTCGGCTTCTTTACTGATGGAATGGGGTGAGGGTTAAGGTTGACAACGTATATCATTTTATTGTGGAATACACAGTTTGGGAAAGTCAGTTGGTGAGTTACATTCCTGTTTACACCATGTACACTCACAAGGAGTGGTGCATTCAGTGAATGCAGTATGGTGTGTCAGTGCCTTAAAGAGATTGACTGGTGGGTATATGTAGTGATCTGGGGCTTGAACCACACAGAGATTGGCACAGCTAAATGAAGAGACTAAAGCTAAAGTCCATAAAATTGCCAAGGGAGACACCCTCCCTGCTATCCCCTCAGTGGGTGTGAAATGCTTATATTAATGGAGATGGGAGATAGTTACAGATTGCTGTTCATTCAAGTGTGAGTGCCTTGCATATGATGCATGTAATCCTTCATGGTGTGGCCTTGAAATGCCTTGGATAATGGCATACTGTACATCTGTTCTCCCTTTGCAGATATACACTGCTGTGGACAAATGCAGAGGATGCTATTGGTGCTTTCAAATGGCTAAACAAAGAACAGACAAGAGAAATACAGGTTGAAGAAATGGGGACACTGCTATGGATTGGGCAGTTGATAGCTCAGGAGCATCAGCAGAACATACACAACTTATCCTGGCAAGACAGCAAACAACTAAGTAGACCACACAAAGTTGGATTGATGAGGGTGTTCATTTTGATGGACATGTGGTGCTGTACTCATTGTACAGGCCATGTTGGCAATTCTCTTTTGGTTATGATGTTGAGGTCATCATGTTAGCAAAGTACATGACTGTTAATAGACTCATATGTGGGGCTCATGTGTAATTTTCTACTTGTCCTGTGCTGTGGGTGGCAGTTTTTCTTCTGTAGTTGAGATTTTGCATTAATCTCCACATAGTATGCAGTTTGACAAACAAACATCTCACTAGGGCTTTTGGTAAAAATGCCAGAATTGTGTGTCTTATTGATGCGGATATATAAAGTACAGTGCAAAATGAAAGCAGTTTGTTTTCAAACTCTGCAGAGTCTATTCTCTATTATTCTTCTCTCACACTGTTTCTATAGCAGTGTGTGTTTTTTTTTGATCTTATTTAGTTAGTTTTACACTAGAAATATCTTATTTTTTCCCTTTAATTTCATCCAGAGAGCAGCAGTGTAGATCTCTGAGGGGGGAACGCAGAGCAGAGATAGCTGCTACTGCTGCAGAGCAGACTGAGTCTCTCTGTCTTTAATTATAAATACATATTTGATGTGATTTTTTTCTTTTGTCTTTTTTAACCCTTTCCTTGCTGTTTGCTTTTGTTAAACCTTTAATAATGAATGATAGAACTCAAGTGATGGTGGCCCTGGCACTGATCAGGCACCTTATTAGCACCCGATGCTGTAACTGCCGCTAGTCAAAGCCGTACTCAATACTTATGACAAAGCTTATTACTAAGCTGCTAAGGATGACATAACTCTGGTATTGTTTGCATCCATCCTACCTGTACCAGCTTGTTTGTATCTATGTCTTAATTTACTGTTATACTTATGTGTTGTACTGCTATACTGTGTATTTTGGTTTGTCTTACTGTGACAAGGTACCTTTGTAAATGAGCCTATGGCTCAAAGGTTTTCCAAACTGCTGTTTAAATAAAATAAAATAAAAAAATATAACACTTTCCCATCCCCATCCTCATCCAGTTCCAGATCTAATGGAAATAGGGCATAGAGGATGCCTCTATAGCTGTAGGCAGAAGCAGAATTGCTCCCCTATGGTACCACCACCACCTCCCAGTACCAGTTGCAGGAGGCACAGAGTCTGCCAGTACAGCTGCAGGCAGCAGTGTAATAACCCACATTTCACCACCACCACCTTCAATACCAGTACTTCCAGCTGCAGCACCTATGATAGCCAGCCCCATAAGTTAGCCATCAAAGTCCCTTGTGCGAGACTTTTTATTCACGAATTCAAAGAACAGTAGTGTGGCCATTTGAAATTTGTGTGACACCAAAATGAGGCAGGGAAAGAAGGGTAGCCATGTGGGTACTGGAAAGCAACATGCCCACCTTAAGAGCATGCATGCCACAGTCTGGAAAGAACACCTGAGGAAGGCAATGGCTTCAGTTGATGCAGCTGATTGTGTTGATAGTGGCTTGGGACTGTGAACATCATTTGCCAAAGGGTGTAAAGAAAGTGCACTCAGAAAATGGCATGCGAGGCCCGTGAGGTGGAAGAGGAAGGAGATGGAGGTGATGGTGGAAGGAAAAGTCCTGAGCTCTTGCAGCAGTCAAGGAAGACCAAAAAAGTATGAGCTAAAGGGGAACACCAAAAAAGTCTATGAGCTAAAGGGGAACACCAAGTCATTGCCTTTTTCAAGCAAGCAATCATGCCGCATGAACAGAGCCAAGATTTAGAGCTCAGCAAAAGGGCTAGCTCCACAAACCAATCAGGAACAAGGCCACTCCCCTAACCCATCCAGAATTGCCAATATGACGAGGGCAGGACAGCCCTCTTCCTGTGTTCCCATATTTAACTACTGTATCACCAAGCTGCCCCCTGACTAAGAACCAACATGACAAGGACAGGACAGAGGAGTCTGCCCACCGGAGTCAGCCCATTGAGGCAGCCAGCAGCCAAACACTCTACACTGCAAGAAGGAGACAGGAGAGCATATGAGGAGGGAAACAAGGGCCTAGACTCAGCAGGCATTGGCAGGATGAAGAGGGGACTAGGAAATTCAGCCTAACAACAGTGGTAAGTGTCCTATTAAACTAACCTTGTAGCTCACACTGCACAGAAGTGAGGAACGCTAGCACACACAAATTAGGAATAGGTGAAACCCTATAGAGGGTAGAGGTAAAAAAGGCTTATAAGTAAGGTTACACATAGAGTTGGGAATGGGTGAAACACCTTATCTATGGTTGGGGTAAAAAAGGTTTTGCATACTTAAGGGTTGCACATAAAGTTGGGAATTGGTGAAACACCCTATCTAGTGTGGGGTAAAAAGGATTCAGATTAAGCAAGTGAGCAAAATCAGGAAGGGAAGTATTTATGCTGGGAGTGTCAGTTTTCAGGAGATGTTCTAGAAACTGCAGTGTTGCCCCATCTGCATGCTCCTCTCTGGGCTGAGGGAGGAGGTTGCTTGATTCCAGGCAAGCTGGCCAGGATTCGGGGGTCTACTCCACCACCCAGGGACCACCAAGTCTGCCACCACTGCCTCAAAGGGTGCTAAGAGGAGGAGGAGGAGGAGTGGATGGACTATGATGGAATCAGGAAGAGTGAGGATAGTGGGTTGGAGGCATGTCCCTTATGGTACCACTCACAGTTCCTACACTGCCCTGGCAGAGCAGGTCTATCCCATGGAGGCACCAATAGTAGTGATCAGGAGGATGTGGGTGACCTCTGTGGTGGAGTCCCCAGGGAGGGTGGTAGAGGACCCCAGAGGAGGAGGAAACAACTCCTGGAGGGGGACTCTATTGTAAGGGGGATATATTTGGGGGCAGGAAGGGAAGGGGAGAGGGAGGTTAGTTGCCTATCTGGCACTATGGCTCGGACGGATGGAAAGCAGATCTTGAGAATCACTAAGGCAGCATGACTGGAGGGACATCTGGATGTCATTGTCCACCTAGAAACTAATGACCTGGCTAGGGACAAGGTTAGGTAGGGCAGAAGGAGTTCAGGAGTTGGGAGGAGTCTTTGGTATTTAACACACTCAGTAACATTTTCTGAGGTACTGAATGTCTACAACAGAGGGAAGGATAGGGTACTCTGTAAAAGGAGCTTCATCCAATGGTTGAAGGAGTGGTGCAGAGGGAGGGATCTAGCTACATTGGGAAATGGGGTCCCACCTGAGGGTAAAGGTCTTTACAAGGAGATGCCCTGCATCTATCCAGGACAGGAACCAAGGTCCTCAATGAGTGGTTTAAATGTTACTCTATATTGGTGAGCATTTAAAGTAGCTGAAGGGGTGTTGGTAGGAAGCAGGAGACACAATCCACCAAGCTGAAGTAGTCAGTATGGAGAACCCAGAGTGAGACAATTCCCTAAGGGTACCTGATAACAAGAGAATCAAAATGGTGCAAAGGAAGAGAGAGATGGGAATGAGGGCAGAGGGGGTAAAGAGAGAAAGCAAAAGGAAAAGGGGGAGCTGAAAAGCAGGGTGGTAGCAGAAACTGAAAGGCCATGTACAAAAATGCTCGAAGTTTGGGAAATAAAATTCTACAACAAGTGCCCATTATGGCAGAGGCCAAACTGGACATTGTTGCCATTACTGAGTCACAGTGCAATGAGAAACATGACTGCGATATAACCATATCATGCCACACTTTGTTCAGGAAGGAAAGGGTGGGCAAGAAAGGGGGAGGAGCGGCTCTTACAGAAGGAATAGCATAAAAGCCACAGAGATACGGGGACAAAAGGAGGGTCAGAGGTACTGTGGGTCACCCAGAGATAGGGAACGGAGCCACTATTCACACTGGCATGATCTACAGACTTCTCTCATGGGGGATAAGGATCAGATGGTGCCATCAAAAGATGGGAAATTAGGGGAGATGTTCCTGTGGGAGACTTCAATCTGCCAGATGTAGATTGGAGCATCCCAGCTGCAGCTTCAACTAGAAGCAGAGACATCCTGACTCCCTGCAGGGGCATTTTCATGCAACTAGTAAAGGAGCCCACTCACCAGGGAGCAATATTGGACCTTGTACTCACTAATGGGGACAACATTGCAGATGTCGTGGTGGGTGGCCACCTGGGCACCAGTGATCACCATACAGTGTGGTTCTATGTAAGAACTATGGCTGAAGCAAAACACACAAAGGCAAGGGTCCTGGACTTTAGGAGGGCAGATTTTACAAAGATGAGGAAATGTCTCTGGGATGCCCTGGAAGGGGGAGAGGATTTGGATGGATTGTGAACAGTGGGCAAAACTAAAAGCAGGGAAAGCAATGGCAACTAATCTCTGTGTCAGGCAAGTAAACAAAAGCAAGAGAAAAAAGAGACTGTTGTGGTTCTCAAAAGAGGTGGCTGGAAAGGTTAGGGCAAAAAAGTTAGCATTCAGGAGGTATAAGGAGACACAGAGGGAGGATGATAGGGAGGTGTATCAGGAGAAACAGAGGAAGGCAGGAAAAGCAGTAAAGAGTTCCTCCTGACATCTCCCCCTCTGTGCTACTGTTTGTGCAATGTGTTGCTTCCCTCACAGCATATCCATCTCTAAAGATGCTGCATGAGAGCAACTAGATCAAGAAGCCTGCTTCCTCCTGAATAGGGGTGGGCAAAGTTGGAAAACTTCACCTCTCATAATAACTTGAAGTTTCTTGAATTTACGATGTGCAAAGTGGCACTTGTCATGGCCTCAGCAATCAAGTTTAATTCTAAGCAAATATATCACCATTCATTCATGCCATTACCAATGCTGACACTGAATAGCATTAAAGCTCATTCTGTGGGACTTTTTTTCTTTCACAGGTATTAGAAAATTAATTTTGTCAAGGTGCTCAGAGGGAGGTGATGGGGACAGAGGGTGGTGGGGGGGTTATTGAATACTGGGGTCTGGGTGGTAGGGGGAGGTGGAGGAGTGTTTTTTGGCACACAGTAGGGGAAGGGATTTAACATCTAAGTGTCACCTGTGAACTTTGCTGGGGGGGAGGAGGGGATTACTTTCAAACAGGGAAGGGTAAGGGTGTTTTGGGGAATGGGGATGATGGCATAGTAGACATGAGGTAATAGTAATATGGTAGGAAGCACTTTTTAAAAAAAATTACAAAGTTGGGAACTTTTTTGAAGCTTCATAAAGTGCAATGTCCCTAATGCCAATATTAACAGCATGGTAAAAATTCACTGTATCTGTACTCCTGATCCCCACCTTCTACACATGTCACTGCCTGTGCACTGTTGTGCTTTCCTCACACCAAGTCCACCAGTAAATGTGCCACAAGAGAGCAACCTGCACAAGATGACTGAATCCCTCCTGACCCTTGGCTCCTCTGTGCCACTAACTGTGCTCTGTTGTGCTTTCTTCACAGCATGCCATCACTAAAGATGTTGCAAGAGTAACCCAAACAAGATGCCTGCTTCCTCCTGATCTCTGCCTCTTCAATGCCTCTGGCTTGAGCACTGTTGTGTTTTTCTCATAACAAGTCCATCACCAAAGATGCTGTAAGAGCAACCTGAACAAAATATCTGCTTCCTGTAAATCCAAAGCTGTGTGAAATATTTAGTGGTTCTTCAAGAAGTGCAAACTTTTCCACTTCAGGAAGCAAAACTTCACTGGCAAAGTGTAACTATGGTGACGAGGTTTGACCAAAAGGAGGCCTGTACCATGTAACATTTACACTGCAGAGAACAGTGGGCTGCAGGATGTCTCATATGCTTAGATTACTGAGGTGCAATGTTCTCTGTGCAGTCCTTGATAGAGAGTGTAGGAGTAGGAACTATCTGTTGAGGTGCTTTAAGTAGTCATTAGTGTTTCAGACATATTTTCAGCTTGCATATTGAAATTGTTGTACACCCGTCTTTATGGGTTGATCTTCTGCATCTGCTGAGCTGACCTGGTGTGGTATTTGATCTTTCTTTTGTGTTTGTTTTTCTTGCTAAATTTATGGAGTGTGGGACTGTCTGACTGAGCATTTGTGTGTGGGGATCACGGCACATAGCAGCAGCAGCACTTCATTATGCTGTATGAAATCAGACTTGTGGGCTTTCGAGCTAGAAGTGGGCTTTGTTTCACTGTGCTATGTATTACTGTTTATTTAACCCTTTATTAACCATTTCCTTCATTTTGGAAACCTTATCTCTGTTTCATTTGACAGGATATTTTTTGTTTATGGTTGTGCTGTTTATTTTACATTTACTGTTTTTCCAATTGATGTAGTTGATGCACAGACATTAATTATTTAGTTCTGTGATGAGAGGTCATGGTGCTAATCATGGTGGGAAAGGTAAGGGGAAGCAGTTCATGTGATGGACGTGGTATAAAAAAGAAGGAGGGTCTGTCATGACAGTCTGGAACTAGTGATTGTACACATGAAGTGGACATTAAAGCTGGGCTGGTCCCAGCAAACAGAAAAACACAGTCCTCGAGGTGTTACAACTGTAGGTATTAGTGAAAACCTATTATGTGAAGTAGATTTGGATTCTATGCTTGATGAAGGGGGCACAGGCAAGAAGTGTGCAAAATAAGGTTACCAACACCATTACCGAATACCACATCAACCCAGATTACAAAACATATCAGTTCTGGACCTGCTGAAAATTATGAACACAGCCCAGCAACTGAGGTGCATGTAACCATAGCTGGACAGGAAGGGACGATGGAATGCTGTGGGGAAAGGAGATGCAGAGCCAATTGTGCCTGTATAGAAGATAACTTCATAATTGGATTTAGGAAAACAGAAAGTTTTTAAAAAAATACAGAAAGATGAGGAGGTGGAGGAAGAGGAGGAGGTAAGCAATGGTGATGATACTGTCATTGATCCTCTGTGGGACCTTAGAGAAAAAAAAAACTTAAGATGTCCATGTCACCTGATAAGGGTAAGTGCAGTCTTCTGGTGTCGCAGCAGACAGGTGTACTGTCAATGCTTGACAAACCCAGGGCCACTATTGCTCCAGATTTTGGAAAACCACAAGGTGCTTCTATTACTGCAGCACCACAAGTACCACCACAATCACCACCACATACACCAACTTTTCCCATCAAGTGGAAGGCTCTCAAAGTGCTTTGTGTGGGAATTTTTTGTCAGCCCCCAGGCTGAGACTGTTGCAGTCTGCTACCTCTTTTAGCCCAGAGCCATGAGAAAAGAATTGCTGTGAAAGTAGTACAGATGGGCAGCACACTCACCTTAAGAACAAAGACAGGGCAAGGAGGGAACAACATCAGAGGGAAGCGCTGCATATGGTGGTATTTGTTTGCATATACAGAAAGCAGTAGTCAGGAAGGGGAACTATTTTTTTCTTGAGGAGAGAGGCAGTAGGAAGAGTGGGATATGATGGATGAGGCTGAACATGGTGATGATGTAGATTGCAGTAGTTAAGGAGGTCCTGCATCTGGAGGTTCTACCCATGACATAAAGCATCCACAGTACAGTGCACGTAACCATCCAGACCAGACTTCTGACAAAAGAAGTATCGTCACAAAAATCACTGGATTCCTTACTCCATCTGTTGCTACCACTCATAATCAGCTTTGTGCATGAGCCCAACTATTTTCAAAAACTCTGCAACGCCAAGACAGTTGCAGCCTACCACTTGCAGCTTCCAGGATCAATTCAGTTACCGCTCCCAACTGAACTCCTTCCACAGGCAGCAGAGAATGCCAGCAGGTTCAGGTACAAGAAATTCAGCACCAGCGCCCCTTCTGCTTGTGTGACTGTGTTAATTTAAAACAATTGTTCCTTGTGATTTAAACCTTGTGCTCAGTGCCTACTGCTTGCATTCTGTATAGTGTTGCTCAAATAGTATCCTAGAAATTAGGATACCAACAGATACCTCTCATTTGGCCAGATAGTTGCTGTGGTAGGATAGTAGTACTATCTCACCATGGATCTTACCCTGTAGGATCCAGCTCTGTTGCTAACTATCTGACCTAGGATCTCTAGATCTGACCTAGGATCCATCACTATCTGACCCCGGGTCCAAACTATTTGACCTAGGATCCCTGGATCCTAACTAGGATACCTGGATCTTAACTAGGATCCATCACTATCTGACCCTGGATCCTACATCTGTCTTTGGTAGGATTTCTAGTAGGATCCAATGTAGGATACCAGCACTATCTAACAGATAGTGGCAGGATCCACAAAAGCACTATCTGAGCAACACTAATTCTGTTTGTAGCCTTAATATTATTTAGTCTGCAGATGAGTACAGATTGTTTTTGGTGTTTCATAACCCTGTTTACCCGGAACTGTATGTTGGTGGTACTTTAATTTGAATTCTGCTGTTTTTCCCCATTTTTCCTCTTTATTCACAGCTTCCTCACCTCTGCGCATGCGCAGTCTGTTCCTCCCCTTCCCCAATGTCTTTGTTCCTCTCTCCTGCCTTCCCACCTTGAACATCTATCTTATTGTTCTACATTACTTCTCCTACTTTAATTCCACTGTCCCCTTCTCCACAGGCTCAGTTCAGCTACCTCTCCCAAAAGAGCTCCTTCCACAGCCAGCAGAGTCTGCCAGCAGCTTCCAGGTACAAGAGATTCAGCACCAGCGCCCCTGCTGCTTGTGTGACTATGCTAGCCCACCATTGCACAAGCGCGACCACTGCCCTGCCCTCCACCCCATCCCCTAACCTTATACCTCACCAGTGTCACATGATTAGGTCATGAGAACACCCACTGCCAGAAACAATCTGCCTAGGTTCCCTAATGCTCCTTATATTTTGTGACTATTAGGAGTCACTGCTGAGCACCTCACAAGCCTCCTCAAGAAGCTCGCATAACACCCTTTACTCATTTTGCTGCACTGCACCTCCTGCAAACCTCCTCATCGCCTAGGGTTCTCATTGCCCTCTCTAGCTCAAATCTCTGACCATCTCCTCTTGAGGTGGTAGCGCTTGCTACTCTGCTCCAGGGAAGCCACATTAATTGGTATATCTTGCCATCCCTTAGCTTTACTCACAACTCCTGACCTCATCCTGGCTACCCCAACCCCCCAAATAAATAATAAATCTTGCTCTACCCTCTTCCTTTCCCTCCACCTACTTCACTATCTTCCTTCTAACATCATGTCCCCATTTACTGTCTACCTCCCCAAACTGTTACCCACGTGGTACCTTCTCCCCAACATCTTGACATATCCCTTTTTTGCTTTCCATGTAATCACACCGCAGAGCACTGACCACTTAAGAACCCCTCACTCCAGCTCTGCTAAATCCCTTCCACTCAAAAGCACCTCAGCACACCACCATCTTTTATCTGTGTAGCCCTTTCTCCAACTGTTCTCGACCACCAGTCTCAGTCCCAAACTAAAAAACTCCACCAGACATAGGCACTCCCTCTCGCTCAAGTCACTCAAGCAATATTTATCTAGGATCTCCTCTTCTCCTCCTTCTCTGGTAACATCCACCCCAATCCTGGCCCTCCACAGTGTCCAAAATATCAGAACAGTGAAAACAAGTTCTAAAGCTTGTATCCATCAACATCCATAGTCTGTTCCCCAAGCTTGTTGTAGCTTCAAGTCTAGGTGCTGCAGACTAAACCTGATGTGCTATCCATCAATGAAAACTGGCTCTCTCCCTAGATCCCTGACACTGTAATCTCCCTACCTGGTTATACAGTATATAGGTTAGACCTGCTCAGTAAAAGGGGTGGGGCTGTGCAATATTTGTGAAAGACAACCTAAAAAGCCTAGCCCTCCCTCAAGTGATCCCAGCTAACAATTCCTAGACACTTGCGATCAAAATATGCCTTGGACAACATGGGAAATCACTTACCATACTCTCTGTTTATATCCCTCTATGGGATCAGACATCTGGCTTTAAAATAGTCATTGACTACTTGGAAAATCTCTCCCACCAATCTGAGACAGTGGTCATGGGTGATCTAAACATTAACTGGCTTGCCCCTGCAGCTGTCCCATTTAATGATGCAATCATAGCCCTCGGCATCACTCAGATGGTCACCACCCCAATGAGAATTAATCAGAGGACTGGCAATAGCTCCATCCTAGATCTGATCCTCACCACCCACCCAAAAATAATTACCAGCACCCTTGTTCTTCCAGGCATGCTGAGTGACCACTCCCCAGTAATGTGTCTCTGGTTGAATAAGACCACCAAACCACCAACTAAAACTACTTACCAATGCGTCCTCAAAAAGGGAAACTTGAAAATTTTAAAGCCTACATAGCACAGAGTGACTGGTCCCCATTATATGGATCCAATAGAGTTGACCATGCTCTGACCTACTTTGTCACTCAGTTCAATAAAGTCTGTGATCCATTTGCCCCACTTTGTAAAACAAAGCTAAATGGTCCAACTAACCCTTGGATTACCGCTACCTTACTAAACTTGATGAAAGAGAGCTATAACCGCTGGGAAACAGGTTGATACACTGAACTACAGGGCTGCCAGAAACCTGTGCACCCATGAAATTCACAGGGCCAAAACAGAGCACTTTAAGAATGAGTTCACTAACTCCTGGGGTAATAGCCGCAGTTTCTGGGATAAGCTAAAAGACTTTACTGGTAAGCCCAGTAAAGCATCCACTTCAATGCTTGAGGTAAATGGTGTTAACACACAACACCACAAACAAATAGGTGAACATTTTAATTATGCTTTTACTAGATCATTAGTGGCGTACTCCCTGACTTCTTTGATGAGTCTGACATGTCACACATGGTTGGCTCAGAGACCTCCCTCCAAGTATCCCTCCTTCTACTTTAAATGAGTTACACTGACTGAGTCCAAAGACACCTTCAAAGGGTCCTTCAAATCCAGGTTTAGAAGTGACTCCTAGATCTTAACCTCTTTAACCTCACTCTGGTATCATCCTTGCACGTCTCTCCAAACTTCTAAACTTATCTCTTCACTTAGGAATTCTCCAACCAATGGAAAGCAGCCATAGCCATGCCTGTCCACAAATCAGGAGATAGGTCGCAATGTAAAAACTATCACCCCATATCCATCCTTCCCCCGCTCTCTAAAGCCCTTGAGTGTATTGTCTGTAATCAATTGATGGAGTACCTAGCCAAATATAGCATTCGGTGCCTGCAACAGCATGGCTTTAAAAAATCACATAGCACAATCACCAGCTTCTCGAATACACCAGCCACATACTCAAGGCCTTAGATTGTGGCCACTTACTTGGGTCAATTTACTTTGACCTCACAAAAGCCTTTGGCACTGTAAACCACTCCTTCCTGCTCCACACTCTCTCTGCCCTTGGCCTCTCAACTGAGGTTACCAGCTGGTTTAAAAGCTACCTTGGTGCTAGAACCCAGGAAGAGAAAATTTGTGATACTCTCTCCAACAACCTTCCCGTATGCTCTGGTGTCTCACAAGGATCCATCCTTGGACCCTTACTTTTTAGCTTGTTCATCAATAACCTCCCCAGTGCTTGCAACAATAACATGGTCCTTAATGCAGATGACTCTATCCTTTTCTCTAGCTACCCAGACCCAATCCTTCACTCTAACGACCTTCAGTCCAACTTCAATAGGATTGAGACCTGGTCTGGTCAACACAAACTAATTATGAATTACAAAAATAAAACAAAGGTTATGCCCTTCTCCAATCCTCGCAATAAACACAAAGCTGCTAGCTTAGATATTTGTAATAACCTCCTTCAACTTACAACCCTTCTACACCACCTTTCCCCTTGACTCCTGTTCCACACCACCTCTAGCTACTTTGACAATGCCAATCTGGCTGTTTACCTTTCCCCCCATCATCCCCAAAGCTTAACATGGACCTATTATTGACATGTCTCACTATTCCCAGTATCCCCTACCTGCAACAACTTGATGTAATATAATTTATTCTATTTTTAAGATGTACCTGAAACTAACAAGTCTTGTACCTCATGTGCCATTTTAATGATGTTCATGATGCTACCATGTTTTTCTTTTTCACTGTTATCTTAATTTGTAATTATTGTATTGTACTGTATGTGTATTGCTCTGTTTTGTCCCTGACTTGAACCTTTGAAAATGAGTCTTTGACTCAAAGGTATTAATCCCAATTGAAATAAATAAATAATAAAATAAATAACCATAACCAACCACTTGAATAAGTACAGGTATTTAAATACCTCTGCATAATACTCAATACTGTTTTTCCTACAATCTGCATGTAAACCACATTGCCAAGGTCATTAACTCAGGATTGTGATCCTGTATATATATATATATATGTGTGTATATATATATATATATATATATATATATATATATATATATAACCCTGAGGCTCTGAGATTGGTTGTAACCAGCTCTATCCTATCAGTAATAGACTATGGTCTAGTTATCTATGGGACAACCTCAACACCACACTAGAGAATTTCGATAGCACTGAATAAGACTTGCAAACTTGTATCAGGACTGACAAGAGCACTCACACTTGTGAACTTTACAAACAGACCAACTGGCTTCACCTTAATGGGAGAGTCTCCTACCAGACCTGCTTGCTACTTAAAGAAGATCAGTTAGGCCTCCTCCCCTGCCACAGAAACCCTTATATTGCCCATTTCCAAGCCTCACTGCACACGTAGCACCTCCAAACAGAGGTACCTAGTCTCCTTCAGCAGGACTTCACAGGCACAGCAACATTTTGGTTATGGAGTGCCCACTTGGCTCAATGGTATCCCACCAGACATCAAAGTTGAACCAAAGCTTGGTTCTTTTAAACTCAAACTGCATCACCACCTCCCTAATCTAAGCAGCTGTGTGTACCACCTAGCCAACTACCTGCTTTCTGCCCTCCCTTACATCCCTCCTTTTCTACCTCCTTATTTCCACTCTGTACTTGTGGCTCTGTTTTCCACCCACCTTCTGCCCTCTTCACCTCACCTTCTCCCTCACCTTGCTTCTCCACCTCCCTGTCCTCTCCATTCCCCCTTTTTTCTTTTTTACCTCCCTCTTCCCTTTTCCCCCATCACCTCACATTTTCTGAGGCTCCCTAAGTTTTCAGTTCCTTCCCTCCTCTCTTCCTCCTCCTCCCTCCCCCTCCCTTCCCTTACCTTTTACTTTTCTGTTCGTCCCTCTCTTTCCTTCCTCTTTCCACACTCCCCGCCCTACTACATTCCAGCTCTATCTTGCACTACCTGCACATATTGTGACTTGGTCATGTTCTGACAGCTTTATAATTTGCAATAGCAGCACTTTCACATCTGCCCTGCTTTATCACAATTTCTAGCATGTTCTATATTGGATTCATATTGCAATGTAACCTCCTTGATTTGTAACTTCTGTTTTATTATTGTACCTGTGTTTGATTGACATGGGACCTGTGTAAAAGAACCCCTGGTTCAAAGGTATTTTGTGATCCTAGCTATCAATAAATAAATAAATAAAAATAATGTTATTCTGTCTTGCCACACAAAATGCTGACAAATCACAGTATCACTCAAAAACTGAATGTTGCAGGCATGGAACTGACAACAACAGAGCTGCTGCCTTTCTTCTTTATGAGAACAAATGGTTTCATTTGGCAAAGGTGTGTCAGAAATGAAAAGTGCCATAATTGCCATACATGTTAATGTGAGCAATTCCTGAGCTTTGTAATGCCTTTACAAGTGCAAATCACATGTATAACAGCACTTAGTCTGTGATTTCATACATTTAAGCACAAAGATGTGGAGCAGTGGCACAACAGCTACAAGCTCTTATTTTCTCGTTACAGCACACTGGGCTTCACAGGTTGAAGTAAGAAACTCAGTGACCAAAATGTACCAAGCCTAACTGCACAGGAGGAAGCAGTATGCTAGGAGTTCACCAGCACAGCACACTTGTGATGCAGAGCATGGTGCAGGTGCACAGTGTCTCCACCATCCTGGTATCAGTACTGGATGAAATTAATAAATGGCCCAATCCATTGTCATTAAAGCTGACTTCATAGCCAGTGACAATCAGTGATAAAGCAATTGCAGATGGTGTTTTTCTTCTTTTTTGGTGCCATGCCTGGCACAGGGCCTCAACCTTGTAGTATAGGAAACTTGATATAACCAGATGCGAAGGCCATGCTCATTGTCTGCTGGAGAATTTGTACTCATTTTTCATGCTCAGTAAAGACACAGGATTATTTGAGAGAATTAGAAATCAGAAATAGTCTCCCTCAGCACCGCCTGAATCAGAATGTAGTTACAAGATGTATTTCCACATTTTTTTAGCTGGAGTGGTTATGAGCAATACAAAAGCTGATTCTGAATCTAGGTTGCTGTATGCAAGCTGGGCAGCTATGGATCAATCTATTTCTCTAACTACCAATCAGTGAAGACTTATGGTTGGGTTGATCATGATATTAAAACCATTCAAGCAAGTAACCCAGGCAGTGCCTCCATTAGCTAGGCCATACCTTTGCTGCATGAGCTGGTGCAGGCTGTTTGCAATGTCCAACATCATCATCATAATTCAGGTGGTGGTGATAAAGCAAGTTCAACTTTGATGGAGTATATATTGTGATGCTTGACCACAGCAGTCACATGCAAGGCATACAAGCATCTTTCCAGTTCAGAATCACACATATCCCATAATGCAAGTTTAGGTTGGTTCTGCTTTAGCAGAAATGCATGAAGCTAATGGGCTTTCATACAATCTGCAAAGAGTGAGAACAGAGGACGAAGATATGCTGTTTCTTTCACGAAGACTCATCAGTGTGCCTCATCTGTACACTGATGAGTCCTCTGTACTGTAGGATAAAACACATCTGTATCTTCTATTATCACCTTTGCAGATTGCACGAGAGGCCCTTTGGCATCATGCCTTTCTGCTTAAAGAGCCCCTGACGACATTAAGAAAAACTGAAAAAAAGTAAGATTTATATTGAGCTCCATCCCATTTTCTTTATTACTTAACATATTTTCAGCAATTAATTCCCCATTTTCTTTATTAATGAAAA
The DNA here is from genome assembly GCA_016271365.2 of Neoceratodus forsteri. Taxonomy (NCBI): domain Eukaryota; kingdom Metazoa; phylum Chordata; order Ceratodontiformes; family Ceratodontidae; genus Neoceratodus; species Neoceratodus forsteri. The sequence continues at coordinate 1,610,211,996 of CM057449.1, forward strand.
CAGTTGCATGAAAACAAGATCCCTGTCCTCTAGCATATGTATAAACTAGCTGCTTCTCTACACATGATATCACAATCCCTTGTTTATGACATCATCATTATCTCCACAGCAACATATTTTGATGTCAAAAACATAATTATTATGTCAGGTGTAGGCAGGCAGCCAGAGATAAAAGGGCAGCAATACTGTACTCATGCAAATACCCTTAGTAATAAGGAAATAAGGGTGAGAATTACAGAATAAAATATGAAATATAAGCTACATTTATGCCTAAATATTACATTTTTCAAAGTTGTCTCAACTGTGTCAGGAGCTCTTTAAAGCAGAACCAGCCTTAATTTCCATGGTGATTTGCATATATATCCCATAATGCTTTGCATTATGGGGGTATGTGTGATTTTGTATTTCTTGGAAACCTGACTTTTTGCCAATGCCCTTTTTGAGTAATCCTTGTCTCAGTGCCTTTTTTTTTGCTGAGATTCTTTGTTTTTTAACTTTCTAGTTCAGGACCACCTCAATGGTGGACCCACAATATAAACGCTCAGTATATTTTTATTGGGGGGAGGCAGGAAGTGCAGCACTTGAAAGAATGCTAATAAAACAAGTGGATGAAGTGCTATTGCTGACACAGTAGTGAAGAATTGTGAGTACTACTGCCAACCAACAAACCCACTATGTCAGTTCAATCACATGTTAGTGTGGTGGAACGCAAAGAAAATGAGAAAGAGGAGGATGGTATGGGACTTAACAAGGTGCTGAGTATGGTGGAAGCATACATGAACTATCTTAAGCACCATGTGATTGAGAAGGAACTCCTGCAGTACTGGCCAACAAAGGCTAATGCGTGGCTAGCATTGGCATCAGTTGCCATCTCATTTCTCAGGTGTCTACCTTTATAAGTTAGATCTAAATGTGTATTCGGGTCAGTTGTTCAAAATTGCTTACCAACTTGTCTCCAAAAATGTAGGTATATAGACATTTGTAAAGATGAACAGTAGCCATATTCCACCACATAGACAGGCATCACTTTATAGTCCCATTTCAGGGGATGATCTGGGACCATCCCATAAAACAGACTCAGATGAGGAATTTCCATGTGGGGACAGTTCTGTCCTAAAGGATGGAGAGGGAAGATTCAGTGTGGATTAGTAGGTAAGATATCAATGCGTAGTAGAAGGCTACCTATTTGGGAGGTATTTGGTGCCTCTAATTTGGTTCAAAAATTTCATGTCAAGTTCTTAGCTTTTTATCCTTTATTATTCAAGAGGCATCAGATAAAATACATCCTGATTTGTCAGTTAGCATCTGACCTGTGGGTATATTCCACTATAACCCATGAGTAGTGTTGAGCAGTAAAATCACATCCAAAAATCTTTAAAATCACTCAACACATTTCTCATGTTTTCAGTCCATAAATATGCTGAATGGTAGTATGCCAGTAGTGGAGCATGGAGTTTTTATTAATATGCCATGACCATCATATCATTTTTTGCAGCCAATATAAATGTCAATAATAATTTAAGCATTTGACAGCTTAGGGAGATGCCTTGGGGGTTGATGGCTACCAGGATCAAAGAAGGGTAGTACCCCAGGCAGTTGAATATATCTTCCATTCCTCAATAGTTTTTTCAAAACTGGTGGAGAACTGGGCAAGCTCAGAAGATATGTGTCGGCATAGCCATTGTCTCACCACAGTCTCTCAAACAACGGCACCTTTCCTTACCCACATATTTTGCCACAATATCTGTTGAGAAGAAAAATCTGGATCAACATTTCCAGGCAAATGCCTGGCAGCAAGTGCTAGCCATGAGGCGGAGTGCAGGTGAGGCAAACTTTCACCAGGTTGCCAAAGTATGAGACTCCCCTAACCCTGACCTCCGTTTTTGTAATATTGAGTTAATGCTGTCAGGAGATACATCCAACAATTTGTAGAGCTGGCCAATAAGGCAGGACCACTTAGCTCCTTTTATGTGACTCACTAAGAGAGTGCAAAACAGTGACAGCTTCTCCTCTTGGGAAGCTGCCTATGATCCCAGGCTCAGTACACAGGAACAAACCTGAAAGTATCTAAAGTGGTCTGTCTCAAGCAACTAGAAAGTGGATTGCAAGGTATTGAATGAAAGCAACCCATGGAATTCAAAGATGAAAATGAATCTGAGCTCCAGCCAGACCCACTCCGCATCACTGCATCAATTTATTAGGAGGCATTCTGTGTCGAGGGCAGAGACCAAATGCATTTCAAGGTGACATAAGTTAGAATTTATGTCAAACTACTATCCAGTTTTACAGCATATTAGCAATATACGGGGAGAATTTAGTAACCGGAAGGCAACCCATAGGGTTGCCAAACAAATAGTCCAAAATTAAACAAGTCTTTCATTGTGAATCCAATATGCTTCCAACAAGCTTGGATGTTAGGGGATAGCCACAGACAAATAACACATAACTGACATGCATTTGTATATGATTTCAAAGTAGGTTAATAAACTTTACCCTTGTCCCTTGGCAGGTGTAAGATAGAGAATGTAATGTGTGGGGGTGCCCCATGCCAATTAAACCTGGATATCAATTTGCTCCATGATTTGAAATACATAGCCCTAAATATGTGGCTTGAGGCATGTTTGGCAAGGTTTGAAGAAAATATAGTATACGCAGCAGAATGTTCTGCCTGATAGCCTCAATGCATTGGAAAAATCCAAGAAATAACTGGGTCCATTTAAGTAGGTCATCTGTAACCTTCTGAGTCAGTGGCTCATAGTTTAAAAGCTCCAGGTGGAACAGTGCGTCATATGCTTTGTCCCTAAGTATTTAAAAGCTAGTTTCTACCATTTAAAAAGAGACTAGTTTTTCAGTGCACTAGAGTGTAGTTATATAACAAGACCTCAGTCTTCTGCACATTTTACCTATACCCATCTAGTTGTCCAAATACCATGAACACCTCCCAGATCGCTAGCAGAGAGATCTCTGGGAAGGTCAGGGTGATAAGGATGTGGATGTCTTTGGCAATCAGGGACAGATTGAAATTCTTGCCCATTACTAGAACCCCAGTGACCATGAATGAGAGTGAATCTCGCCACAAATGGTTCCTAATTCAAGACAAAGAGGAGAGGAGAAAGGGGACACCCCTGCCTTGTACCTCTCTGCAAAAGGAAGGGGGGTACAAGGAAACCATTGATTCAAAGATATTCTTTAGTATAGAGGTCTGAAATATGTCTACCAGCTCCACAGGGAAGCAGAAGGTTGACAGGGTGGCCCATAAAAAAAGGCCAGGCCACCCTGTCAAAGGCCTTCACTACATCCAGATTTAATAATGCCATTGGGATCTTTCATGTGTCAGCTACTCTAGCAAGTGAAATGCAATATGTGCTGAATGCAGCAATGGGCTTGTCTGTTCCTGACAACCGTACATGATCTTTATCCAACAGAGTGGGAAACAGGTTTTCTAATTGTTTCACCCAAATAGCCATATATATTTTATAATCACAATTTAATACTGAAATTGGCATGTTGAATGCAAAATCTGGGGTCCTCATCAAGTTTGGAGAGAGTCAATATCATGGCATATCATCACAAGGGTGGTGGAATTTTCTCCAATAGAAATGATTGAAAAGTAGTGTTGGGAGTAGGAATAAGCAGTTCCAGGAACTGCTTATAAAATTTGATCGGATAGCCATCTGGGCTTTGGTATTTACCTGTTTTGGAATCCTAGAAAACTGATTGGATCTCTTCAGCAGAGATTGGATCAAGCAGTTGTTGCACATTTTCCTCTGCTAGCTTTGGAAGAGGGAGAGAATTGAGAAAGTTTATAATAACCTCTGGGTGACCTCAGTATCAACTGTACAGAGATCTGATAAAACTTATTAACTATTTCCTGGATGACGTTTGGCTGACTGGTGAAGGTTTTTCTGTGGTGGTCAAACAGTTGCAGGATGCAAGCAAGATTTTTGTGAGCCGGAATTCCTTCAGCCGGATTACATGCACCACATGCCTGTCCTTTGTAATACAGTACGAATGCCTAAGTTAATATAGAGCTTCTTCTGCCTTATGATCCATGATGTTCTGCATGTCTTGTTTGACCTAGCAATCCATGTGTTGCTAAACTTGACAATAGTGTCTCCCTGCAATAGAAAGGATTGCAGGATTCACAATGTGTACTGCTATTCCTTGAGCTTATGTTCAAGCTTCTTTTTTCTTGGAGGACTGTGCAAATATTTCCACTCAGATCACTGCTTTAAGTGTATCCCATAGTATGACTGAAGAAATTGTTGGATCTGCATTCTATTGCAGGACCTGGGGGATAACTTATTCCAGTAGAGTCTGAAGCTCCTTGTCCTGGAGCAAAGCCAAATTATAGTGCTAGTGAGTATAAGCCAGGCAGCCTTGATCGAACTTTGCCAGGACAGGAGCATGGTTGGAAAGTATGATTCACCCATGTCTGACATTCTGCAGAAAGTCTAAGTGCTCTGCTGTAGTGAATGTATAATCCAGTTTAGCAAATATGCCCATCCTAAGTGTATAGTATGTGTAAGTAATGCATGCCCTTTTGGGGAACAATGGTGCCATATGTCGATAATGCCCAGGGGTGCTGGTGTGGCCTTAAGGTGCTTCTGAAAAGAAGTTGCTTGATGGGGCTAAGGGTGATATTCATGTCACCCCCCCCCTCCCATAACAGCAATGATGTCTGGGGAGAAGATTATTACAGAAACTCTGAGCTAGTGATTTGTACGATTCAGAGGGAGCTACACACTTGTCAGAGTTTCTAGTGTGTTGTATGATGTCCCACAGCTATAATATAGCATCCCTCCTTATTGGCCACCTAGTCTTGCAGCTGAAAAGTACACCTTGAGGGTCAGGATTACAGACTCCTGCAAAAGCCGCAGGGGATAGCACTATGGTAAAACCAACATTAGAAATTGTTGGTGCTCTTCATCTGAGATATGAGTCTCCTGGCTGAGGATAATATCTGGCTTTTCTTTTCTAACTGTTTAACTGCTCCACCAAACTGAAACATTTGATTGGGTTATGGACACCATTAATATTATAAGATAGTACAGTGGAGGGATGTTTCTTCTAATTTGAGAAAGAAAAGGACATATCTAAAACTCCCACTGCAGTGCTGCTCTTCAGAGCTCCCTCACATGTCTCCAGATAGGATGAAGTGCAGTCCAACATACACAGGGAAAAATTACTGAAGGCATCATACTGTCAGGCAATGACCACATTACAGAAAAATATAATTTGAAATCCAGGACAGCATGGACCAAACCAACTTGGTCCTTTAGGGCCACAGCATGGAACAAACAATAGAAACAAAGAATGATTCATAATGTTAACTGGGCTATCACACAGAATATACTGTTAGCAACACACAAGTGGAGCCAGCTGGGCTCTTCTTCACAAGAACACTAAGATAAGTAGAGAAATCCCTCCAACTGTTATTCCAAGATAGGGAGAGGGAAGATCTGTTTCATATATATGAACTGATGGTTGCTCCTATGGGGGTTAAGTCACAAGAATGTGCTGGGCCCCAGTAGCAGATTACCTACTACTTCAGAAAAGGAAGATTGGATCCTTGCCAACCTACAGCAAGTGCCCTTCCTCCAAAGAGAACATCGGTACTGTAATAAACCAGTACCAATATAAATCCACTCCTACTCCCTCCCATGTTTAAAAGACATAGAAAAGAGTGGGGGTACATGTACAATCTCAACTATTGTGCAAGGCATTGGGGACTAGTGGCCTAAGTATGTAGCTGCAATCTAGAATCAAGTACGAAGAGTGTGTGGTACAGTTTTGAGCATGGTGACCATAGACGATTCTTTGAAAGAGCATCAGTGACAGGGCTGCCAGGGGAGGATATGCACATATCCAGGGAGCATATTAAATTACCCCTAACAGGTCCTTCAAAAAAAATATTATCCCAAGCAACCACTGAGAGGCCAGAGGGCCCCCCACAACTCCCTCTGAGACCACCACAGGTCAAGGAGGTAACAAGGAGAGCACTGTTTCAGTTCCCAATGACTGTTCCAGATGAGGCAATTACCCTTTTATAATGCCATGTGAACACCCCTCCTGAATGTACCCAGCTCAATTTCAGGCCATCTCACTATTTTAACAGCCAAGTGCAGCTGACATTTAGAGGTTTATGGAGAGATGCCTCATGGGATAGAACGAGGATGCTGAAGGCTCCCCCTGGGTGGTGAGGGGTGAGCACTCACAGACCCCGCCCACAAACGCACTAAGCTAGAAGGTGCCCTGAAGCTGAGATAGTCTCTCTGTTGAAGTGGAATCACACCATTTCAAGTTTCACCCTGTGAGGGGGCCAGTGGCTGATTTACTGAAGTGGCCCCTAAATGTCCCACACAGAAAGAGTGTTTTCCACACAGATGACACAGTGCTATGAGGGACAAAATGCTGGAAACTGAGGATTGACATCATCAGTGGGGATGAAACTACCAGGTTACTTGAGCAGTGCCATCCACAGCAATTTCTCTGGGCCCTGAGACAGAGCACTGGCAGCACCAGGAGGACACCACATTGGAGCCACAGCTACTCTCCTCCCCCACTCACACCATCTTAGTAGTTCAGATATTGATTTAGAAAAGGATATCTGGTAGAGCACAGTAAAATCAAATTTGAGCTGTCCATATTCAGTCTACTGTACATCTTGTCATATTCACTGAGAAACCTGATGAAATGATGTAGCAGTTTTTTAATGTCCTGCAGATTGGAAGGGGCCTGCTGCTGAATTTCATTCCCCATTATTTGGTCTTGAGTCCCTCAGTCGTACTACCAAAGGAATGGCACAGGTTGTTTGTCTAGGTTGCTGTGTGAGGGGTAGGAGGGAAACAACAATCCCCTCAGTTGCAAGTCCTCCATTGCACCTTTGGCAATATGACACACAGTGGGGCCTTTAGGGGAGTGCACCCTAAGTTTTGCTGGAAATGGGGTTTGAAAGTGCAGACCCACTTGCCTGAAGACCTTGAAGCAGGGAAAGTAAGCCATACTTTGTGATTTAACAGAGGAACATTGTCCTGATTCAAATTTATCCTAGTAGTACCCCAAATGTCTCTTCTTTTTCATGCTTCTGACAAAACTTACTTATTAGTAGTATTACTTAAAATCACAATATGACACAGTGCTGGTGTTCCAAGATGGCCTAGCACTCTATGTACTCTCTAAATGTAGCAGTTCAGACTCATGGATTTGCAAAGTGGTGTGAATTAATTTGTCTACAAAGGCTGTAACCGTGAGCCCTCCTCCCTCTGTGAGCCAATAAATCCTCAGATTGGTTCTTCTAATACACCTTCCAAATTTCTACACTTCTGTTCCAGTTGAAATTGTCTTTGGTGGATGTGAGGATCAACTAAATAATAGCATCGGTTCATTCTGATAGAGAGGAAAGGGCCCTCATTGCTTCTTCAACTCTCTTTGCAATGCATCCACATCCTGCCATAGAGTCTGAAGAGAGCAGGATACCTCTGATTGAAAAGACTTCAACTCCATGAAAATTTGTGCATTCGTAATTCCACAGGTGAGTTGAGTGGGTGTGTTGAAGATTTTTTGACACCATCTGGATTAAACAAGGCTCTAGATTTAGGTGTTTATCTGTGAACAATACTGCCAAGAGTTCTGTTCATATATGTACATCTTTGTGGCTTATAACTTTAACTGATGTCTTCACCTTCTACTGGTTATAGTGCATTCCATTTTTGATTCATCTCCTAATTCTTTCTAGAATTTCAATTGAATCACAGATAAAATGAATGCCATATAAAATAACATTGGTATTCTTACAGTAGATCACTTGAAGCAGATCCTGATGTATTAGATAAAAAAAATCTTGAGATGAATCATTTGATTACTCTGACTTGTTTTATTTATTGTTTTTTTATAAAATGGTAATAAACAGTAATATGCTTTTTAACTATAGCATGGTGACAGTATTGGCATTCAATATGCCGTATATGAAATTGTCAAACAGCAATTTATAGACATGAATCTTTAATGATGCACTGGCAATTTTTAACATAAACTAAGTTTACTTTTTGCTAGAAATGTGATTTGTTTTTTCATAATTTAATTTAACTTTGCATTTTATCATGCATTCAGCTTCGGTTTTTCATGACTTATGGCAGAGCACTAGATTACCTAAAAGATACCTGCACCAAATGACAGCATCTCAAAAATACTGTCATGATTGCATTTTTTTATATTTTTTCTATTAAAGTTTTACACGGGAAGGGAGCTTAATAATGAATTTGGTAACTGTTTAATTGCTCCGTTGTATGCAAAATATATTGTGAAGTATAAGGAAGGACAAATAACTGACGAAAGTGGCTATATAGCAGAAATCTATAAATGTTTGTTTGCCTCTATTTATGATAGAATTTTAATTTATTTAAAATGCTTATGTGCAATATGATATAAACATATGCCTTTGTAATGATCATTTTCTAAGACGCACTGAGGTTTTAATCTTGGTAGCACTTTATTGGTTAGTTTGTAATGTTTGAATTATGTAACTATTTGGTGACTAATTAAGTTTGCACTTTGTTTGGTGACTCCAACCCCCCCACCTCAATGAAGAGGGTCGTTGCCCTCGAAGCACTAGGGAATTGTTTGTGTATATCTGAATAAACTTGTGATTTTGCTCCAGAGACATCTTTCTGTGTGAATGGCTACTTGTTGCTGTTTCCTATGTAAGTGAAGATGCCATGCTGCTGGTCAGGGTGGAAGAACCCTATCCCAGGTCAGTAACTGTTGCTGCCTCCTTTTGCTTCTTGTCTTTTTTTTTTCTGGAACCCCTGATGATAACCACCACCTATATAAAATCTGTTGTCTTGAACTTGGTCAAAATAAAAATACTTTATAGATGTTTTGGCAAGGGTGTAGAGGAGCAATGAAAGATCACTCCATTGCAAGAGGTGACATCACCAGAAGTCCACTGAGTGTGCATTTTCAATTTGAAGGCTGCTCAGATGCAGCAACAACATCACACTCTCACTTGACCACTCAAACTGCCACTTGCACACACTAATAAGCACTCACAAGTACTGTATCATTCTACCTGTTTTGTTTGTATGGACTGTAGTTGCAGCAGTTGGGGCTGGCAGTATAGCCTAGAGGTTAGAGCAACAAATTGTGAATGAGCTTGGCACATTCAGTAGGCCTAGGTTTAATTCCCACAGCCTCCACTTACATACTGTGTGACTCTGAGAAAGTCACTTAACCACAACAGTGCTCTTGGGTTGCTCCTGAAGACTGGCACTTGTGCTTAGTGGGCCTTACCTGGTTAGGAAAGAATAAAAAAAAGTTTTCTCTCTCTCTTCGTCTTCTGAACATGAATCAGCCTGAGCCCTGAACTTTGTCACCCACTTGCAATCTTTCTCAAACCTCACCTACTCCAGGCACTGTATTGCCAGCTGTTTGCAACTTTCTTCAGCGCAGCTTTCACTCTTTCTTGAATCTCACTGTCTCAAAACCAATGGAATAATCTTATTCATAGCATGAGGGATCAGTTTGCTACTTACAGGAAATTATAATTCCTCCTTCCATGAGCAATATTATGAGTTCTTCATCCCAGTGTAAGTCATAGTGACTTCATGGTGCGGGCCATGACAGGAGGCTGAAAATATTTGCAGTTAGTTTGTTGTCTTGGAGAACTAGATACTATTCAGTACACTGCCATGAACACTATCTTCCTCCTCATCCCGATTCCTCTCTCTGTCTTATCATGGCCTGCATCATTATTAACAGCAGTATAAATAAGTGCTGTTTGTTGGTTGTCTTAGAAAACTAGATGTTGTTCAGTACAGCTCCATGGACGCTGTCCTATTCCTCCTTGTGACTCCTCTCTTTGTCTCTTTATGGCCTGCATCATTACTAGAAGCAGTAAAAATAAGTGTTGTTTGTGGCTGTCTTACAGAACTAGATACTGTTCAGTACAGCTCCAGGGATGCTGTCCTATTTCTCCTCCTGACTCCTCTCTTTGTCCCTTCATGGCCTGGATAATTATTAACAGCAGCAAAAATAAGTGCCATTTGTTGGTGGTCTTAAACAACTGGATACTGTTTAATTACAGCTCCATGGACACTGTCCTATTCTTCCACCTGACTCTTGATCACTTCGTGCCCGGATCATTACTAACAGCAATAAAAGGTGGTGTTTGCTGGTTGTCTTAGTGAAATTGATACTAGTCACTCCTGCCTCTTACTGTCCTATGCCTCCTGACTTCATAGCCTGAAACCATCATCATAATAGGACCAAACAAGAAATTCATACAGAAGAAAGTCAGTGAAGAAGCACCAATATTTTTGTGTGTCATTCAGGGACTCCTTGAATTCATAACTTAATGCTATGAGAACAGAAGCACAGTGAAGGCTGCCATCTCTTCTTCACAATTCATACAATATCTTTCTGAATTCCATGAGCCATTCATTACATAATTTCATTTTTTGCATAATGGGAGGGCCAGTTCTGCTTTCTATTGATTCACCTTTACAAGAGAGACACATCCAGATTTCTGAGACCAAGTAGTGCCATGACGTTTCTTGCTTCCTCTTCATGAGCTCTAATTGCCAACTCTTGTTGACCCCAAAACCACAGCACTGGGAGGAATGCTATTCCTTTAGGCAGTATTCTTGTTCTTTAAGTCACTAAAAAGGTCAGACTTTATGTTTGTCCTCCTCACATAACTCTTCATCTTTTTGCCTGCCCCAAAGTGTGCATTGGAGTTTTCGAGCTTTTTAAATTTGTCAGATGCCTTTTTTCTCTTGGGAATCTTGTTGCTATAAATTCTGAATCACAGTTTTTTGAAAAGGTCTTTAGCTTTGGCTTACTTGCCATTGAACAAGTATGACATACCACTCTATTGTTGTCTTTGTCCAAGAGCAACCACTGCCAGTTCTCAAATCAAATGATCTTGAAGCAGCTTTAATCAGTTTGGCATATTTTTACTGTTGAAAATGTAATATCTCAAGGCTGGTAGTGTTTAAGCTATGGGTGGGCAAAGGCTGCGAATTCTGCTTTCGCGGAAATTGTGGAACTTTGCCATTGGCAAAACTGGGATTTTCCATGGATTTTGCAGGGTTCCACAGACTTTTTGTAAACTGCGGAAAAATGCATATAAACTGCAGAATTTATTCTGTCCACAGTTTATGAACTGTCAGTGAATGAGCACCTGCTTCTAGAACCATGTCATTCACTGACAATTGAGGGGCCACTGGTAGTGTAGGAGAGAGGAGGGCTGCGCGAAGCCCACTAAGGGCAGGGTGGGGGGGAGCGGGTGGTGGCAGATGAACTGTCAGGGTGGGGGTTGGGAGGTCCACTAGACACCAGGGAATACTGGGAATAGAGGGGATAAGTCGGTGGATGGCTGGCTATTTCTTTGTGGATTGAGGAATCCAGGCTAGGAGGGGGATCTGCTAGACATCAAGGAAATAAAATGTTTTGGGGCCATGATCGGTGGTTGGGGCCACTAGAAACCAGGAGGGTCCAAGGAAGGGATTGGAGGTATTTACTGGGACCCCTGATCAGTGGGGGGTGGATTAATGAATTAAACTGTGATTAAAAAAAGCCTCAGAACTGAGCACTGGCAGTGAACCTTTCTGCAGATTTGTTTTGCGCAGTTTAATAAATTAACCCACAATTTGTATATTTATTCTGCAGTTTTAAGGTGGAATTTCCCCGAAAGTTCCAAAAATGATTTCTGAACTTTCACGGAAGTGAAATTCATACTTTCGCAGAAATTCGGCCGGTGGAAATTTTATTTTCACACACACTAGTTTTAAGCATAACAGTGGAATGTTCAAGGCCAGTAATGTTACTGTATATGCAACCTTTGCAGTCTTTTCTGTTTATAGGGTCACCATGTTTTTTGCTATCTCAGTTGCTCTAGCTGCTACAGATGCTCTTGCCTCCTCAGACATCCTGGCCATCTCAGAAGCCTTAGCTGCCCTAACTGCCTCAGACAACCTAGCCATCTCAGATGCCTTAGCTGCCATAACCACTTCAGACACCTAGCCACCTCTGATGCCTTAGCTGCCCTAACTGCCTATGACAACCTATCCACCTCAGATGCCTTAGCTGCATTAGCTGCCTCAGACACCTAGCCACCTCAAATGCCTTAGTTGCCATAACTGCCTCTGACACGCTAGCCACCTCAGATGATTTAGCTGCCCTAACTGCCTCAGATAACCTAGTCACCTCAGATGCCCTACCTGCCCTAACTGCCTCAGACATCCTAGTCACCTCAGATGCCTTAGCTGCCCTAACCACCTCAGAAACCCTACCCACCTCAGTTGCCTTAGCTGCCCTAACCACTTCAGACAACCTAGTCACCTCAGATGCCCTAGCTGCCCTAACTGCCTCAGACATCCTAGCCACCTCAGATGCTCTAGATGCCCTAGCTACCTGAGTCACTTTAGTTTCCTCAGATGCCCTTTCTGCCTCCTTTACCTTTGCTGCCTTTAATTAAAAGTAAGCATAAAGGTCTCCTACTTTTCATTTGTTCGCCATGATCTTTCTACTTCCAAAACTGGATTCCAGTTGCCTTAAAAAGAAACACACTTTTTAGTCACCCCAGGTTTGTTTAGAAATACTTTTTCTTTCCTTACTGAGGACCCCATATTATTGCAGGCTTTTTTCTACCCATATTCTTTTTTTGTTGTTGTTACTTCACTATTCTAGAACCCAGTGACATCAGCTGAACTGAAGATCATAATGAAGTGGAACACAGTGACATCAGCTGAACTTATGTCACTGTTTTCTGCATCAGTATAGTCTTCATCTCAAGCAATGTCACTAGGTTTTGGAACTGCTAAGTAAAAATAAAAAGAATAGTGAATGGGAAAATGTCTGCATTGATATGGGGCTCTAAGGGCTATGTACACATTGTGGCATGGATGGCTAAGGCACTGAATGCTTATGTCCTGCCATACCAGTGACCCATGTTTGGGAATGGGCACAGGTTGCCTAGAGTTGATGGGGTGTTAGAGAATTGAGCATTCCAAGGGACTGCTGTCCTCTCCAAAGGAGTGGTGGCCAGTCAATTCAGCCTTTGACTGCCACTGGGTGGAGGTCAGGTGGTATTGCAGGCAAATGAGTGGCACAAAGGAGGGGTGACAGTTTCACAGAGCGTGTGATCCACCATGTGCACATCCTGATGTGCCGTCGTGGCAGGGGCGCATGGAAGAAAAATGGAAAAGGGGACCCAAAGGCAGACCACTGCTCTGTACACCTTCCTGGGCCAGTGCCACCACCTGGATGCGTGAAGCAACTCAGAAGTATGGCCTGGGGGGGAAGATGGCCCTCCCTCTCCAACCTCAACCCATGGATAAAGCTGTGGAGGACTCACTCTAGGTAGGTTCAGGGGAGGTAGGTGCCAGCCAGGTGGAGGTGGGGATAGATGCAGGGTCTCTGGAGGGGTAAAAACCTGTATGAAAATGAAAAAGGATCATCTCAAAACATGCAAAACAACATACTTGAGTGATATTCTTTTTTTGTGAACTCTTTTTCCCCTCCTTCTCACTCAGCTACCGGGCATCTCTCAGGCAGCTCACTTGACCTTTGCCACCACTGCCCACCTGAACCACTCCCCAACAGAAATCAGTAAGCTGGCTCCTCCAACTGGGCCCACATGAGAGGAGGTGGGGACCACAGAGAATAGAGTTGGGGTCAGGGCTGGCACTGGGCATGTGGGCATCAGTCACTGGATGCTCGCTATCGCCTCCCCCGAGTTGAGGTTTTTCCATCCTGTTGGTTCCTGGAGTTGCAGATGAGCAATGATGTCCAGTGCACAACTGTCATGCTCCTGCACCCACCCACAGGACAACCTCTGCCGCTTCAATCCCTCTAGGGATCCCCACTTCTGGCGCTGCCCCCAGCTTCCACTAGAAGCCACAAGTGCAGTGGGAGTTGGAACCCACCCACCCCAGGAGAGGAGAGGAGAGAGAGGAGCAGTCTTCAGGATGCTTAATCCTCTCCTGTTCCTGCCGATCCCCAATGACCTGAGTCCATTCCCAAACCTGGGTCACCTGCATGGTGCCAGGTGTGACATCCAGTGCCTCAGCCCACAGCGTCACTGGGCCAGCCCCACTTGGGTGATAATTACATGTTCAAATTTACAACTATATCAAAAAATGTAAACACTATTACTATCTGCAAATAGGCTTGACAATAAGGATACAGTTATTTTTAAGCAAGTTTCCACAGGTGTATATGCAATGATTATTTTTGAGAAAGAAGCACAGCAAGTAGACATCACAACTGCTGAGAATATTAATTCACAATCATTCCTTTTGAGAATATGTTGGTAGATCAGTTGAACCCCTGTCATCGCCATGTTAATGTACAAAGACAGCACAACAAGCAGGGACACCACAACTGAACAGTAAGGCAGCACAGCTGCTGAGAATATTAATTCACAAATATTCCATTAACATCTATAGGTATAATGGTTGAGCTTCTACCACCATGTCAATGTACAGAGACAAAGCAACAAGCAGGAACACCACAACTTCCAGTAATATTTCAAAATAACTCCTTTTGAGAATGCTCATAGGTACCGAAAATACATGTTCCATCTTGCACATGGGTGGAGGAAACTGGAAAGCATGGAAAAGGACCTAAAGGACATGATATTGGAGAGCCTGACAACAGTGCACTTTAACAGAGCTGTAGATATGGCCAGCAGCTGGATGGGGATGCTTAGGGAGGGCACTGTATATGTCACAGGTGCAACAACATCTGGATTCTGGAATACTGGCCAAGGTACTGGAGTCTGCACCTGGGTAAATACTGTGTCAAGCTGGATGCAGTACAGCACAGGACAAAGATTGCTCATGTACTGTAGCACATGATGTGACTCGGCTTTGCTGCTTTCCTTTTAACTCCAGTGCATGTACTGCTTGGATTCTGAACCCTTCAGTTCCCTGCCTTCTTTTAAAGCATTTTACATTAAACAAAATCTAACAGAAAAAATAAAAAAAAACAGACCTGACAACCACCACTAGCTAGCTCCATGAATACTAAATTGGTGGTGTGATGGGGGGGGGGGAGTTTGGTTGTGGTTCAGCACCGTGATGAACCCATGAAGATTAAATGTGGCTATCATTGCATTTTCAGTATCAAGTGTACTGTATTTAAACATCCTGTTCTGTGAGCTCAAGGAGCAGTGTCTGTTACATGGTAGTGCACCTAAGTCACAAGGTGTGAAGTTAAACAATCATGTTTTCAAATACTGTGAGATCTACTAATACCATAGCACAGGACAAGGATTTCTCCTAAATTTTTTCAAAAACTGAAACAGTTTTTTAACTAAGCCCAACCCCATCTTCAGCTTGCATGTAACCCACTAGGTTTTATAATAAGTTTCATATTGGAGAGAAAGGGAAACTCACAGGAATACAGTTCCACCTTACAAAAGTGTTTGTGGGTTGTTACTCCTCTGGCACCATTCTCCAAGCTGATGACACTCTTGCACTTTGGGCAGGCAACTCAAACCAAGGAGTTGAATACCTTAAGAGCATAATTTGCTAGGTTGAATTTTTTTTTTAAATTTAGTAATAAATATGTAACTTAATTTGCCTGGCTGTTAACTTCCGTGCATTAGCCGAGTGGCCATCAAGTGTTGCAGCTCTGCCACTAAAAGAAGTTTAATGATCACATGAAATAGGGAAGGAGCTACAGGCTCTCTATGTAGATATTAACAGGATCATTGGAGGGGGCTCTTTAAACCTACTGGCATTGTTTTTGCAGGCAGTTCTACATATATGGGGCTAATTGTAGACCCATGCAGATAGAACTTCCAGCAAGGATAATGCAACTACATTTAGAGAGCCACCTCCCCAAATCCTATTAATATATATAGAGCACATACAGCCAGTTCCTCACTTCGCATCATTATTAAACTTATGTTAGGGGCAGGGCTGCTACAGTGCTCAACAGCTGCTCGGTTCATACATGGAAGTTATCAGTCAGGCAGATTAATGTACATGCTCTATTTCTTTTACTACTAAATAAAACATTTTAACCCTAGTGAAGTTAGTTCTTTGAGAAGCCAACTACTTGGTATGGGTTGCCTGCCCAGAGCATGTCAGTTGCTTTTTTGAGATACGGTACACCTGCAATCCCCCCCTCCCAAAAAAAAAAAAATAGAATCCAAGAGCATCTGCAGATTGTGTATCCTTGCATTACATGACTCAACAAATTTATTTTTCACCAGATTAAATCCAATTTGAGGTTTTTATGAAACCACAGGACATACCAGCAATATACAGCAATGGATTACAAGCAATAAAAATTGTCTTACAAAAAGCATCTAGTGGTGTTATTTTTTTTTCTACACTCTCTTCCCCTTGTCTTGTTAAGAAGAACATAAGAAAGTAAGAAAGTGCCAGCAGAAGGGGGCTGTATGATCCATCTAGTCTGCCCGTGTGGCTACACCCCTAGTCTTTTTTCCTTCCTAAGTTTCCACAGTGCCTATCCCATGCTAGCTTGTGCTCTCAGTCTTTGCTGCCAAGACTTCTGGGGCAGACTGTTCCAAGGCTCCACCACCCTATCAATGAAGAAAAATTTCCTGATGTTGGTTTTGAATCTACCTCCCTGTAGGCACATGATATGCTCCCTTGTTCATGTAGATGAGCTTTCTCTGAAAAGGTTTGGAGTTTGTACTGAGTTAATTCCTTTGAGGTAAACATAGAAACATAGACTTTGACGGCAGATAAGGGCCACTTGGCCCACCCAGTCTGCCCATTTCCCTACCTACTGGATACGCTGCAGATTCTAGTTAACCAACAGCCTACTTCCTGCAACCCCCCACTATAATTGCCTTATGTCTGTCCCATGCATGTTTGAATTCCCCCACTGTTTTAGACCCAACGACCTCCTCAGGAAGGCGGTTCCATGCATCCACCACTCTCTCCGTGAAAAAAATTTCCCTCACATTACCCCTGAGCCGTTCCCTTCTATCTTTAAATTGTGCCTCCTTGTTCTTACACATCTCTTTTTCTGAAAGATGCTACCCTCCTGGATTTTGTTGATTCCCTTGAGGTACTTGAAAGTTTCTATCATGTCCCCCTGTCCCTCCTTTCCTCAAGAGTATACATATTAAGCTCTCTCAGTCTCTCTTCATATGGTTTCTGCTGCAGACCCTGCACCATTTTAGTTGCCCTCTTCTGGACTGCTTCCATCCTGTCTATGTCCTTGCGTAGATGAGGTCTCCAAACTGCACACAGTACTCCAGATGGGGTCTCACCAACTGTCTGTACAGAGGGATAACCACTTCCCTTTTCTACTTGTGATGCCCTTCCTATGCATCCCAGTATCCCCTGGCTCTCCTCACCGACTTTTCACATTGCTTACCCACCTTTAGGCCATCTGATATGACTACCCCCAGGTCCCTTTCCATTTTGTTGTTGTTAGTACCTCCTCTGCTATTGTGTACTCTTCTCCTGGGTTTTTGTTTCCCAGGTGCATTACTTTGCACTTCTTTGCATTGAATCTAAGTTGCCATATGTCTGACCATTCCTCCAACCTTGCCAAGTCCCTTCTCATCCTTTCTACCCCTCCTTTGTGTATTAACTCTGTTACAGATCTTTGTGTCATCTGCAAAGAGGCATACCTTTCCCTCCAGAACCTCTGCAATGTCACCTATAAAGATGTTAAAGAGGACTGGACCCAGTACTGAGCCCAGGGTACTCCACTAGTAACTCACCTTTCTTCGGAATGTGTTCCATTCACTATAACCTTCTGTGTCCTGTTGTGCAGTTAGTTTGCTACCCAGGCTACCACCCTGGGACCCACTCCCAGACTGGCTAACTTGATTATTAATCTTTTGTGCGGGACTGTGTCAAATGCCTTGCTAAAGTCTAGGTAGGCCATATCCACAGCCCCTCCCTGGTCTATTACTTTGGTCACCCAGTCAAAGAAACCAATTAGATTTGTCTGACATGACCTTCCTGCTGTAAATCCATGCTGCTTTGGGTCCTGTGCCCCGCTGGCCTCTAGGTACTCAATAATTCTTTCTTTCAGAAGTGATTCCATCATTTTCCCTACCACTGAGGTCAAACTTACAGGTCTGTAGTTTCCTGCTTCTGCCTTGCTCCCACTTTTGTGAAGGGGAATCACATCTGCCCTCCTCCAGTCCTCAGGTACCACATCATCCTGCCATGATTTGTTAAAAAGCATGGTCAGTGGTGTCACTAGGTCCTCCCTTAGTTCTTTTAGGATTCTGGGGTGAATCCTGTCAGGCCCCATTGCTTTGTCCACCTTGAGTTTTAGGAGTTCTTTCAGGACTCTTTCTTCTATGAATGGACTGGTGTCAACCCCCCTACCCAGAGTGCTTCTATTGTCTGGTTTAGGTAACTCCTCCTCATCTTCTTTTGTGAATACTGAGCAAAAGTATTCATTCAGTATCTCTGCCTTTTCACTGTCTCCCTCTGCCCACCTCCCCTCTCCTTTATTAATGTTCACTATCCCTCCCTTAACTTTTCTATGCTCCCTAATGTACCTATAAAAGGTTTTATCCCCCTTCTTAACTGAATTGGCTATTTTTAACTCGGTTTGGGCTTTTGCTATTCTGACTGCCTTCCCCACTTCTTTCTGCTTTAATTGATACAGTTTCCTGTCATGCTCCTTCTGTGATTCCTTATACTTTTTGAATGCAGCCTTTTTCTCCTTAACCTTCCCTGCCACCTCTTTTGAGAACCATAGTGTTTTTTTACTCCACTTTGTTTTCTTTATTTGATTCACACAAAGGCTTGTTGCCTCTATGATGGCAGTTCTGATTTTTCTCCATTGTTCTTCTACCCCTCCTTTTTGGCCATTTGCTAGTGCATTCTTCAGGTATTCACCCATTTTGCCAAAGTCAGCCCTTCTAAAGTCCAGTATCCTTGCTTTTGTATGGCTTATCTCCATGGTTGTGCTCATTGTGAAGCACACTGTGCAGTGGTAGCTTGTTCCTAGATGTCTAATGACTTCTAAATTTGTGGTCCTCTCTCCATTTGAGAGTACCAGGTCTAGTATTCCTCCCTCCTGAGTGGGTTCCAACACAATCTGTCTAAGGCCTGCCTCCTGCAGGGCATCGAGAATGAAACTGCTCTTGGATGTGGCTGCAGTACATGTCATCCAGTTAACATCTGGCATATTCAGGTCCCCCATCAACAGTATCTCCCCTTTTTCAGCCATTTTGAGAATGTCCTCTATCATTTTCTTGTCCATTTCCTCCCCTTGAGACAGGGGTCGGTATACAACCCCTGTGTGGATTGTGATGCCATTCCCTGTCTCCAAGGTGACCCAGAGTGCCTCTTGTCCTCCCCTTTACTTTTTAGTTCTGTAGCTTTGATCCCTTCCCTTATGTATAGAGCTACTACACCTCTTCTTTTACCTTCCCTGTCCCTTCTGTAGATTATGTACCCTGGTATGTTGTCATGGTTCTCTGTGTACCATGTTTCTGTGACTGCCACAATATCCAATTGTTCATCTTCCATCAGGGCTACTAACTCAGGAAGCTTGTTTCCCGGACTAAGGGCATTGGTACTCATTGCCCTCCATTTAATGTTGGCTTTATCCTTTTTCCCCCCATCCCTGCTCTTATTATCCTTGTCTATTTTTCCATTTACCCCATCCTGCCCCATGTTGAGCTCTGTACCTCAGTGCTTACCTTACTATCTGCCATGTTTTGTGGGGGGGAGGCTTGAAATTTCCTGCCTCTTATCAGCACCTCCCCCATTGGCTAGTTTAAAAGCTTACCAAGGAAGCATTTAAACCTGTCACCCAGGAGCTTGGTTCCCTTCATGGACAGATGCAGACCATCTTGCCAGTATAGACCTTTATCTCTCCAGGTGGTCCCCCAGTCCCCAATGAAGCCAAAGCCCTGTGCTCTGCACCAGTTTTGCAACCATTCATTAAACTGCATGGTGTGCAGTACTCTAGCCTCACCCCTGCCATGGACTGGCAGCACCTCTGAGAAGGTTACCGTGCTTGCTACCCATCTGAGTCCCCTCCCCAACTCCACAAATTCATTCTGCACTGCACTGATCCCATGCCTAGCTAGGTCATTTGTCCCAAGGTGGACAATGATATCTAGTTCCCTCTCCTGTGATGCTGCTTCTGCAATCCTGAGGATTTGATTCCTGTCCCTCCAAGCCATGGCACCAGGCAGGCACTTTACTTCCTTCTCCTCTCCCTTCCCCAGTTTTACCCCCCTAACAATTGAGTCCCTATCAGAAGCTGTTTCCTTCCCTGTGGTGTTCCTTGCCACTCTTTAGTGGGTATCCCTGTGGATGTCATTTATTTATTTATTGGTTTTTTTTTTTTTTTTTTAAAGAAAATTATCTGAGGATCAGTGGCAGGATTTTTAGGACAGTAAATTAATAAAAAGGGAACTAGGAGAGCTTCAGTAGCAGACAAGTAGTGGAATAGCAGTATAATTGCAGTATAATGTGGGAGTGGTGAAATGCAGTGGCTGTGGGGCAGCCATATCCAGGCAGACCTTCTGGACACTGAGGTGCTGCCCTATCTGCATGCATCTCTCTGGACTGTGGGATGAGGTAGCCAGACTCAGAGCAGAAGTAAACTGGGTCAGGAGTACCATCACCCCTATCCAGAGACCACCTAGTCCAATGCAACTGCCTCAAAGGATGCCTAGAACGAGGAGCACTTGGATGACAGTGGGCTCAGGGAGGGTTAGAGCGGTCAGGCAGAGTCACATCCTAGATCCTATTCCACTCAAGAACTCATATGCCACACTGGCAAATGAGGACAACCAAATAGAGGTACCCAGAGAAGTGGAAGGAAAGGATGTGGAGGTTAGCCAAGGAGGTGACCTCAGCAGGGAAAGCAGTGGACCCCAGAGGAGGAGGAAGTGAATCCTGGTTGGGGACTTCATCATAAGAGGGATCCAGCTAGGAACACAGGAGGGGGAGGACAGGGAGGTGAGGTGCCTACCAGGTGCCACGGCATGGAGGGATGGAATGAAGATCCTGGGGATCACTGGGAAGGCAAGACGGGAGGGTGAGCTGGATGTCATTATCCACCTAGGTACTAATGACCTGGCAAATGGGGAGCCAAAGGAAGTTCAGGAAGAGTTTAGGAAATTGGGGAGGGGTCTCAAGCAAGTAGCTACTTCTGTCACTTTCTCAGAAGTACTACCTGCGAGAGGCAAGGGAGAGCATAGGAGTGCATGCACCAGGAACTTTAACTCATGGTTGAAGAACTGGTGCTGTGAGGAAGGGTTTGGATTCATTGGTGACTGGGGACCCACCTGGAGGAATGGAGGTTTA
Organism: Neoceratodus forsteri; assembly: GCA_016271365.2. Lineage (NCBI taxonomy): Eukaryota > Metazoa > Chordata > Ceratodontiformes > Ceratodontidae > Neoceratodus > Neoceratodus forsteri. The sequence continues at coordinate 1,610,233,280 of CM057449.1, forward strand.
TTCAAGCCTGATGGCCTGCATCCATCCTGGAGGGGAATCCAAGCACTCAATGATAAGTTTAAATGCTACATTGACAAGCATTTAAACTAGCAAAGGGGGGTGGCAGGCCAGCAAGGAGGGTACCTACTTGCTCACCCCCCACAGCTAGCAGTGGAACCAGTGAACCAGAGGAGTGGCTGTCTCTGCAAAGCAGTGTGCAAAAGATGGAGATTAGTGCCCAAGAGGTGGATAGGCAGAAAAGGGGCAAAATTCAGCAGAAGGGCAGACAGCAAGGAGAACCAGGGATAAAGGACAACCAAGGAAAGGGCTGGAGTAGAACAGCGAAACGGTCTAGGAAGGTCAAATCATGGAAAGCCATATGTGCAAATGCCAGGAGCCTTAGCAACAAGTTGGAAGATTATGTATATATATTATGTCTTACCAGGTTTCCAGGTCCTAAACGGAGTTATTGTTTGTTCTTTGCAGTGTAGCAAGATTCTCAGCTTCCAACAGACAAATCAAAGTCAGTCTGACAGTATTTGAATGTCTTAGTCATATCCCCCTGTCCCTCCTCCTTTCCATTGTGTACATCTTGAGCTGGTTAAGTCTTGACTCATAGAGTTCTTGATGAAGTCTGTGAATCATCTTTGTAGTTCTCATCTGATCTGAATGGTCTCCAGACAATCTCTATGTTTCTTGAGGTGTGGTCTCCAGAACTGGATGCAATAATCTAGGTGCAGCCTCCAAGGACCTGTACAGCAGGATTGTCGCCTCGCTTTTTCTCCCCATGATACCTCTACCTATGCATCCAAGGATGCCATTAGCTTTCTGTGACACCTTTTCACATTGCCTGATTGTCTTTAAATCACCAGATATGAGTACCACTAGATCCCACTCATCCTTAGTTTCTGTCAGTTGTTCCCCTTCTAGGGTATATTTCCTGCCCGGGTTCTTACTCCCGAAGTGCATAACTTTACACTTCTTGGCATTGAATTTTAACTGCCATGGTTTTGACCATTCTTTCAGGTTTGTTTTAGATCAGAGTCCATTTCTGTGGCCCCCTCTTTTGTGTCTACTCTGTTGCAGAGCGTGGTGTCGTCTGCAAACAGGAATACCTTTCCCCCCAATCCATCAGTAATGTCACTAATGATTATGTTAAATAGAATTGGCCCTAGTACTAATCCATGGAGGACTCCGCTGGTTACCCCACCATGCTCTGACAGAGTGTTGTTTACCATGACAGTCTAGGTTCTCCCCTGGATCCAGTTCTTTACCTAGTTATTTTATGCCCCACTCCAGTGTGTTTCAACTTGTTTATTAGTCTACTACATGGAACAGAGTCAAATGCCTTGCTGAAGTTCAGATACGCTATATCTACTGCTTCACCCTGGTCCACCATTCTGGTCACCCAATCAAAGAAATCAATTATGTTTGTCTGACATGACCTCCTTGCTGAGAAGCCATGCTGCTTTGGGTCCAGTTTTCAATTTGCTTCCATATATTGCACTATTCTTTCCTTCTGTAATGTTTCCATGATTTTTCCCACCACTGAGGTGAGACTGACTGGATGGCAGTTACCACTATCTTCCCTGCTCCCACTTTTGTGGAGGGGTACCACGGTGGCTTTTTTCCAAACATCTGTGACTGCCACTTTCCAGGGACTTATTGAAGAAGGCTGCTAATGGGGAGGCAGGTTCCTCTCCGTGTTTCTGCAGTGTTCTTGAGTGGTTACTGTCAGGTCCCATTGCTTTGTTGGTTTTTAATTTTTTCAGTTCTTTTAGGATCCTTTCTTTTGTGATGGGACTTGTGTCAGCTTCATTGGTGTCCTTCATTTCCTAGCACCTGCCCACTACCCTGTTCCTCTTGTGTGAAGACTGAGCAGAAGTATTCATTCAGAACCTCTGCCTTTTCTTTGTCAGTATCCACTTTCTGCCCCTCTCTGGTTCTCAACTGAACGATGCCCCCTTTGCTTTTTCTTTTCTCCCATATATATCTGTAAAAGGCCTTATAGTGTATGGTGGAACATTGTTCTTAATTGTTTTTTATCTGTGCTGAAAAGCTAATCAGCACAGATAAAAATGTTTATAGAACGCTGTTTTGCCCATGTGTGCAAAACAGCATTTTACTATTTCAAAAGCTCACAAGGTATCTCGCGCCTTGGTCCAAACATAAAAGAACTGAGGCAACAGTCCAATCGTCAGGCACTGCAGGATCAACTCCGATCCCGATGTGGCAGATAAATTAACAAAATGCAGGATCAACCAGATATATACAAGAATGAGGTACTCACACTTAAGTTTATCCCTGCAGTTCATTTTTTTTCTCTCTCACTTAGCGAGATGTTCGGCCACCATTTTTTTTTAATTGGAAATTCCTCCCACACTAGAATGCCAGCCAATTGGAGTATGTGCTGCTGACATAGGGATGCCTAGTCCCTAGCAACCACACAACTCACAACAAGCAGCTTCAGAGACCACAGTTTCTTTTTGAGTGAAAAGAACATTTACAATTTAGAAAACAATATTTAAATAATTTGTAGGGCACCATACACTATAAAAAATACCGGATGGGCAACCCCATGCAGAACCAGTGTTTCTGCCACCTCAGGGTCTGATTCCCATGGACCTCTTGAGCTTCACTGTCAAGATCACAGGGAATTAGACCCCTCCATGGCAGGACCCACTTGTTCTGCATGGTTGCGCATCCAGTATTCTCTATGTCCCCCTTTTTAACCCCTTCAGCAATTATTTATTCTGTTCTCACTTTGGCTATCCTAATCGCCTTCTCTGCTTCCTTGAGTCTTCCTTGTATTCCTCCATGTTGCTGTCCCTCTTTGTTTGCACTTTTTTCAAGCTTTGTTTTTCTCCTTTATAGTGAAAGCAACCTCCTTAGAAAACCAAAGAAGGTTTCTTCTCTTCTCTTCTTAGTTTTACTGATCTGTTTGGTACATTCTGCTGTGGCCAGAGTTATTGTGTCCTTTATGGCCTTCAGCTTTCCTTCACATCACCCCTGCAACATCTTTGAGATGGTTTTAACAAGGACCTGAGTTTTCCGATTCTGCAGCTTTAGCAAATCACAGAATTAACTGTGGAATTTGCATCCAACCATGGAAATCGCAGCCACCCGTGGAATTCGTGGCCAATCGTAGAATTTACAGCCAACCACCACGGAAGTTACAGCTGACCACAGAATTAGCAGGCAATTGTTTCAAGATCTTTTATTTAGTATGTGCTCTGCATTCCACCTCCCCCACCCATATCACTGATGCCATAATCTGCACACATATACACTCAGAGGGTGGCTTTAGTGACTGTAAGATACAAGGTATTTCCTGTGATCAATATTTATTTATTTATGTCTTTAATAACTGGGTGGGTGCACTGATCTAAAGGACCATTTTCAGGCACAACCCAAACTGATTGATATTTGTTTATCACCTCCCACACCAACATCACCAATACCATAATCTGCACACATATACAATCAGTGGGTGGCATTAGTGACTGTGAGTTATGAGGTATTTCCTGCAATCAATATTTGTTTGCCACCTCCCCCACCCACATCACTGATACCATAATCCACACACATATACAATTGCAGTCAGTATCGGCGTTAGGGACACACAAACCACTTGAGGCACCAGCACAGCCAGGGAACCAGTTAAATATCTCTCAAGTGTCCTGATTTTTTGGGGGGCCATCCCATTTTCTGCCCCCCATCCCAATGTCCTGATCACCCTGCTGAGATCCCCTATTTTTTTCAAATTCACCTGAGTGGGGAAATTTTTTTTTTTGGCATGTGAAAAAATTCTCCTTTTACCACTGGCTGACTTCCAGAGTACTGGTCGGCATTCAACTTCCGAAAAAGATGCCAACTGATGTCCTCTATAGTGGAGGCTCAGGGAATGTTAAAGAAAAACAGCATTCATCAGTATGAGCAACTGCAAGTTCGTCATGAGAGACCAATCTGATCTTGCTAGTCTGCATGCAAGTTTATAGCCGGTTCATTTGGATCAGAGCAGCTGAGTCATGCACTGGGAAAAACTCACCAGGAAGGTGCCAAGGCCAATGACGATGGGAGCAGACAAAGGAGACAGAGAGAGAGAGAGACGCACTGCTATAGCCTCTAGTGCCATTCTGACCTGCACAGCATGGCAGGTAATAGGGGCCCATTAGAAGACCTGGCAAATCAAAAGGAAAGGAAAGGGGAAATCATTTAACCAGGAAAGGCACATTAAGCCGGACCTTGTTTCCATGTGTGACCTGGGAGCACAACAAAGTTAAGTGACTTGCTCAGGGTCACACAGTATGCAAGTGGGAGCTGATGGGATTCAAACCCAGATCTCCAGGTTTACAGCTCAGTGTTCTTAACCACTATGCTATACTGCCTCCTAACATTAAATTTAACAGTGGTTGGGTTAAGCACCTCCATTATATTCAGTCTGAGTTCAAGATCATAGGCAAATAGTTGTTTTATTTTTGTTAATTCATCATCCCCTTACAGTGTTATGAGTTCTACATTAATTATGTGATGGCTTTCTCCATGGATTATGCATAATTTACTTTAAATTCAATGTTATAGTTTCTGATTTACTGGAATCACTGTTGTTTTCACATTCAGAGCTTCTCTTAGCTGAGAGGGTGAATTGTTTTTTCTGTGCGTCATTGGTGGTGCTAATTTATATTTACCCTGGTGACCTTCACTGTGGCTGTAAGTCTAACAGAATTTTATGCCTCAGTTGTTCAGTGCTACTGTCTGTTTTGGCTGTGTTTTTTTCCATACAACCACTGTACATTTTCACTTGTTTTATAAAATAAGTGATGACAGCAAAGGGTCAGACCACATATTCTTCTGAGTTCCATTCTATATTCTGGTCATCACAATATTATTTTTTTCCCATTTTTTCCCAATTGTATTGTAATTCAAACAAAATAACAACTGCGATGAAGTGCTGCACATCATGGAAATCATGAATGTGCTTGCCAATACTTTAGAAATATGTTCTTAAGCAGCTCAATGCAAAAACTAGCACTACTCACTCAGGCAGAGAGGACTACATTCAGGCAACAGATTTCAAAAAGAGTATCAGAAATTCGGGGGGGCTGTTTAGGGTGTCATACAGTGTGTGTGTTAAAACAGTAAATGCTCTTTTAATCATTGTGGTATATCATTATTTGCCCTGCATAACTATGTATTCCATGAGGACTTTCTCTTTTAATTCTGCCATGTAGAGCCTAAGTGACCACCCTGACATCCTCTGTCTCTGTCTGTTTGCCTCTCTGCCTGCCTCTCCCTTTCTATCTCTCATTCTATCTATTTACATGTATCAACCAATAATCATTTTAGTACAATTGTATCTGTGGATTTGGAAAGCAAATATATGTGACCCTGCTTGCTGAGCACACATATCTATCTATCTATCTATCTATCTATCTATCTATCTATCTATCTATCTATCTATCTATCTATCTTTTATATCTGTCTGTCAGCTCTAAATGAAATAATGTGACAACACTGATAATTTAAATAAAAATGTATATACATATAGAGATGTATGATGTAGAATAAAATGCATATGTTTTTGAGGCTGTGTGTGTGTGGTGCAGCATTAATAATAAATATGATATTGTGTGGCCTGCATTATCCACTCCGACTCTCTTGAAGATACTGCACATGAAGGTGGTATGTAATTTCACTGAACATAGAACACAAAGAAGACACACACACACAGTTTGTGAAAAGGATCTATTAACGACTGAATGCATTTCTTGTGTGTGATCACACTACAGGTACGCTCATGCATGATGGCATTCTCTGTTTCTATAATAAAAGCATATCACAACAGAGTGTTCTGATTTCCCCTTACTGCTTGCATCACAAATGCAATTCTTCTTGACCTGAAAAATGAAGTAAAATAAGACAGCCTAGGACTGGCTGTACAGGTTAATTAAGGATGAAACCCAAGGGTGAATGTTGCAGTATGAACACTTGACTGCACTAAGAAATTCTCAAATATGGAGAAAACCAAAACAAAGTATAAAAATAAGGGAATAGTGAAAATCATCTGCCACAGAATTGCCACAGAAATAACTATCAACCGCCACAGTGTTCTGCTGCAATGGGAACCTTGCGAGAACTTCGCTCCAAAGTGCCAAAGAAAAACTGAGGTCATGGTTTTAATGCACATTTTATTTGACATAGTTAGCCTTCCTTAAGTCCAGAATATTCAGTTTTGTGTTACTTGTGTCCTCTGACCTTTGACTGTGAGACAGACTGAACAATGATTGCAGGAACCCAGATTGATTCCTACCTTAATGACTGTGATTCTGGTACTGTTTGATAGTACAAGGTCCAAGATTTCATTTTCTCTGGTGGGTGACTCCACCAACTGTTTTAATCCTGCTCCTTTTAGAGCTATGAGGAATTTCTGCTCCTGTCTCATGAAGCCATGTAGGAGGACCAATCTATATCAGGCAGATTGAAGTCTCTGACGAGCAGCAAGTCACCTTTATCAGCCATCGTTAGAGGGGTTTCTAGTAGCTCTTTGTCTCTCTCTCTCTCTATCTATCTATCTATCTATCTATCTATCTATCTATCTATAGGTTGAGTCTTCAGTCTCAATGTTTGCCGTCTGTACCTCTGTGGCCTTGATTCCTTCCCTTACATGGATAGCCACCCTCATCCTTTCCTTCCTTTGTGGTATCTCCTGTACAGAGGGTACCCTGGGATAGCAACATCCCAGGTATGGTTCTTGTTGAACCAAATCTCTGTTACAACTACCCAGTCAAGGTTAGCCTCTGCCATTATGGCAGTGAGGTCCTTTATCTTGTTTACTAGGCTATGAGCATTGAGACAAAGTGCCCACCAGCTTTGGCTGTATCTGTTTGCTGTGTTTTTCCTTCTATTGTGACGTTTTTGCTTCTTGATTAGTGTGGCTTGTGCTGCACTTATTATGTTCTGGTCAGTGCCTGTTGTCTTGTGACCTGTTGCAGAACTCTCAGGTGGTGGGGGAGGAGCAATTGCCACCCCTGGAGCCATAGTGAGCGCTAGTACCCTCTCCCTTTCCACTAGTTTAAATGACTGATAAATACTTCAAACTTTTGGCCAAGTGCATGGGTCCCCTCTTTTGTGAGGTGTAGGTCAAACCTGCAAAGTCTAGCTCCCAGAAATTCCTCCAGTCTCCCATGAAGCGATGGCCCTTTCCTTGCACCAATCCTTAAGCCAGGAGTTCAAGTCAGTGATCTTCTTTTCCTGGTATTCTGTCTGTTACCGCCCTTCCGTCATACAGGCAGAATTTCAGTGAAGGAGACAGTGGATGAAATTGACGCCAATTTGTCCCTGAGGCTGGATAACTGTGCTTTTGTTTCATCTGCAGTTTGACTAGCCAGGTTGTCTGTTCCTATATGAATCAAGACATGTGCATCTTGATTCATATAGAAATCAAGATGCACAATTCTTGATTCCTATATAAGCTTTATAAAACAAAAGGTTTATAAATAGGGGCTTTATCCCCACCCCACTCCCAACAAAATATATTTGACCTAACCAACCTCTTGTCTTAACTGGAGAACAGCAGGCCCAAGAAATGGCTTAGAGTGTAGTGCTCATGCTTACTTTGTGAATATAGAATTCAGAACATGAAGTTGTGCATCACAGCAGCCACATAGAAGCAGTGTAAGACAATAGCTTCAAGATAAATACATTTATTAGTTAGTAGTAAATTGCTGCTCTCACCCTCCACATAAGAGATGGACCACTTACCTATTTAAAATGAAGATTCCTTTATTTTAGCATACATCACCACATACAAAGTGAGCAAATATGAACAGGAGCATGCATGGTGGCAGAACCACCACCTCCTTATGTTTCACCTCCACCAATAGGGGGCTTAATCAGAGGATAGACATTAGTTACTAAGATTCTACTTTTAAATCCAGTTTAACCAATGATGTGTTCACAACATCTGTGTATCATATATATTCAAAGCCTTAAGTCACCAAGCAGTATTTAACACCAAATTTCAATCCCAGTGCAGTTCCTTTCTAAACAGATTCTCACTCAGCACTTATAAGTCACGTATCTAAATGCATCCTACATATCTCCAGTGGGGACCCTAGGAGAGAATATAAGAATTCTGCATTGGCAGTTATAAAATCTTTTTCTTATGCTTCAACATTTATATTGGTCAGTGAAAACAGAATCAAAAACACTTTTCAAGTCCCAACCATTCTGGGGGGTGGGTGATTAGTAATGTTAAAATACAGAATTGTTACAGGGAAGTCATTATTTAAATAAAAAAAGGTTTCACCTCAAACTTCCCATTAAGTCCTTGCTTGCATAGAGCTCCCAGGCAGAAAATCCATTCCTGCTCTCTCTGATTCTATAAATTCCCCAACTTTCCACCCCTCAGGTTTGTGGATATTGCTTCTGTCCCATGGGCTTGTACTTTATGTCTACTGCCAGCAGGTGCCCCATGAATGTGTGCAGCTATGGCATAGTCCAGGTTTTTATTTTTAATTGTCTAGAGGTGCTTATAGAGCCTTAATCTCAATTTCCTCTCCGTGTGGCTCACATAAAAGGCTCCACCCGAGCAGCTTAAAAAATAGACTACTGCCTCAGTGTTGCAATTCATATTGGTCCAAATGGCCTCTTTTTTACCTGTTCTAGGATTCTAAAAAATCTTTACACTGAACTATTGTAGAGCACACTTTACACATTCAACATTTGTTATTACCTGCTTTTTTTTATTTATGGGGTTAACCACCTGTTTTTCTGACAGCTGCTTACCAAGTTATCCTTGAGGTTTTTACTTGTTTGATATGCAACATGAAGGGGAGTGGAAAGGAAGGAGCATAATTTTGTAACCCCAAGTATGGTAAGATTCTGTTGGACTATGTTAACCACCTCCCGGCACCTCCACCAAAAGTGGTGATGAGCAAAAGAGAAGGATCTGGTTTGATACTTCTAGTTTTGAGGTGGAACATATCATCCCTGACCAACCTGTCAAAAGTAGCTTCAGCTTCTACCAATCTGATTGCATCATACCCCCTAGCCAGCAAGTTCTCTGTGAGCTCCATTGCACTTTTCTTATAAAAATTAGGACTGCCAGAGTTGCGCTTCAGCCATATATATTGGCGCTTCCATAAATTTCAGGTCACATGACCAGGATGACAACTAGTGGCACGCAGGATACTATTTTGATCTGTTTCCTTTTTGCACAAGTCAGTACAGAGTGTGCCATTTTCCTCTTTAAAAATTGTTTAGTCAAGAAAATGTGCTGCATTCTTGTCAGCCGTAACCTTAACATTTAAGTTACTGTTTGTCATTTCTAAATACTGTACAAACTCCTGCAGTTCTAATTCTGTATCCTTCCAAATAATGAACAGGTCATCAATGAAACATTTGTATAAATCAGTTTTTCCAAAAAATTGATTCATGGCCTGATCATACACAAACTTGTCCTACTATTCCCCCAGGTACATATTTGGTAGACTAGGGGCTAAAGTTGCCCCCGTAGCTGTACCTTTCATTTGCTTAAACAATTTGTCTTCAAACAAGAAAAAGTTATTTTTTCAGGACTTAATCTGTGAGATTGGTCAACACATTTATTTTCTCTTGTGACAAATCTGTTTGTTTGAGTAAGTAATATTCCACAGCCTGTATACCTCCCTCATGCGGAATATTGGTGTACAGTGAATCTGTGTCCATCGTAACCAATAACCAGTCTGTCTCACGTTGTACTTCATTCAAAATGGTCAACACATGACTTGTGTCTCTTAAATGACTTCTAATCTTGGGTACCATAGGTCTTAGGTAGGAATCTACAAATTATGAAAGGGACCCACTCTATGCCAGCTACTATGGGTCTACCAGGTGGAGAAACAGGGTTCTTGTGAATCTTAGAAAGGGTATAAAACACAGGTTTTATGGGATGCTGTACAGTGAGGAAAAACTATTCATCAGAAGTTATACTGTAAGACCCTCCTGACAGATTTCTAACAAATAGATTTCTATTGTTTTCTTGACGGTATTTGTAGAATCATAGGTAAGGGGTAGATAGAATGTGGTATCAGATAATTGACAATAAACTTCCTTAGTGTACTGTTCTGCCCTCTGTATAATGATACTACTCCCTTGTCTGCAGGTTTTATTACTACACTGGTGTTTCTCTCAGTTCCTTGATGGCATTCCTTTCCTGACTAGAGAAGTTGCAAAAGGCATGTCACGGGTGTTCGAATAGTGCATCTAAATCATTGGTGCAACATTCCAAAAATGTTTCCACACTGAGGTGGAGGGTGGGCAAAAGGAGGACTGGGGTCTAAATGAACTATCTGGCATGAATTGGTCATCCTGAATTTCACTCATGTTCTGTGAGGCAATATTCTGATCCTGGCTATCAATAGTACCTCCAGTATGATATTTTCCTGAAAAGAAAATTTTTAGACTAAGTTTATGGGAAAATTTCTGAATGTCCACATAAGCAGAGAACTCCGACAGTCTAAAGGAAGGAACAAATGACAGCCACTTAGAGAGTACCTTTAAATGTGCTTCTTCAAGCACTACATTGATCAGGTTAATTACTGTCAGTAGCGATTCTTCACTGCCATTCCTTGTCTGGATCTCCTGCCTCTTCCTCTGCCTCTTCCACCGCTGGGCCCCCCCACGCCTACCTCTGTCATTCTGGTCTTTGAACTGAAACGGGTTTAACACATACTCCTTCTGGGACCGCCATCCCCAGGAGGCACAACTCCTTAAAAAGGACCCCTGTTACTGTTAAAAAGCTGGGACAGCAGCAAAGTTCACCACCACTGACATTTCACATAATACTCTATGCTTCACCAAGTTGTCTTGATAAAGCATAGAGTATTACATGAAATGTCAGCTGTGGGGATCTTCGCTGCCGACCCAGCTTTTTAACAATAAATGTATTTACCTTGAAGTTATCCTCTTATGCTGCTTCTGTATGGCAGCTGTGATGCCCAACTTCATGTTTTGAATTTACTAAGTTAACGTTGAGGCACCAGCTCTGTCTCATGTGCTACCTTTACCTACAATACTTTGTAAATAGCACCACAACAAGTTGCACTGCTCCATCTGTGAACCCGAACGCTGACCTACTTACCATCTTCTGCATACCTGCTGTGTTTTACTTGCCAAACTCCAGCATGAACTGCACTATGAGCACTATCAGAAGTGACTTTCATTCATTGTTACCATTGTTGCTGTTGTTACCTGACTGCTTTTCCCTGTGCTCCATTTGGTCGCAGGTAACACAACTCTTTGAGGGGGCTCGGTGGTGAGCCATTGACCAATCTGAGAAAGAAGGGGCGGAACCATCCTTTTGAAAAGCTTATGCCGGCCTGAGGTGTGAGCACTCAGGCGCGAGCTTGAGTGGTGTGAGCACCACTCGAGAGTAATTCTGCTAACAAGCTACGGTGGTTTGAAACACTGCATCTGTAAGTCACTAGTATTTTAGTGTCCTGGATTATTTAACTCTTTAAACATAGATAAAAGCTTATAGAAACATAGACTTTGATGGCAGATAAGAGCCACTTGGCCTACCTTGTCTGCTTGTTTCCTACTTATAGGATAAGCTGCTGATCCTAGTTAACAAACAGCCTACTTCCTCCTACCCCACTCTAGAATTGCCTTATGTCTGTCCCATGTATTCTTGAATTTCCCACTGTTTTTACCCCATGACTCCTCGGAAGGTTCCATGCTTCCACCATCCTGTACATGAAAAATACTTCTTTTGTTACCCCAGAGCAGTTCCTACTATCTTCAAATTGTGTCCCTTTCTCTTGCACATCTTTTTCTGAAAGATGCTACCCTCTTGACTTTGTTGATTCCCTGAGGTACTTGAAAGTTTCTATCATGTTCCCTACTCTCTCCTTTCCTCAAGGGTATACATATTAAGCTCCTTCAGTCTCTTTTTTATGGCGTCTGGTGCAGACCCTGCACCATTCTAGTTGCTTTCTCTGGATTGCTCCATCCTGTCTATATCCTTGCAAAGATGGAGTTTTAGAATTGCATGCAGTACTCTAGAAGGGTATCACCAACTGTCTGTACAGAGGGATAACAACTTTTTTTTTATACGGTGATGCCTCTCCCTATGCATCCCAGTATCCTCCCAGCCCTCCGTACTGCTTTCTGACATTGCTTTCTACCTTTAGATCATCTGATATAACTACCCACAGGTCCCTTTCCATTTTTGATGTTGTTAGTATCCCCCCACCCATAGTGCATTTCTTCCCTGGGTTTTGTTTCCCAGGTGCATCACTTTGCACTTCTTTGCATTGAATCTAAGCTGCCAACTTTTGACCATTCCTCCAACCTTGCCAGGTCCCTTCTCATCCTTTCCACAACTCCACTTGTGTATCAACCCTGTTGCAGAACTTTGTGTCATCTGCAAAAGGGAAACATTTTTCATAATAGTATTTTTAAAATGTGGTGTTATTATATTGGGATGACTTGTTTTTGTTAAGTTTAGTCTTGTTTGAACAGGTGCTACCGTCTATACTAAATCCCCATGCTAAAATTCATGACCATGGTATGTCGACAGATGACTTTATTAACTCCAGTTCATTAAGGAACACAACCAACTTAATGCCTGGCAATATTAAGTATTTGGGTTGCCTAAGAAAGGGATCTTTTACAACTTGGGGAATTATGTTAACCCAGTCATATGTATGATGCCTATTCCTTGTTTCTTCCTGACCCTTTAGCTTGGTCTGCACTGATCTTGTCTGGTGATGTTGAGACTAACCCAGTCCTCTATCTCAAGATAATGTTTTAAATAGGCATGTTTACCAATCAGGTGGACTTAGATTTACTCATTTAAATGTGTGGAGTATTGTTTCTAAGAAACAAGAGATTGAGGCCTGGGTTGCCCAACAAGACCCAGACATATTCCTCTTTGACACAGTCATGATTAAAGCCTACAATGAATCATAATCTCTATGTTTTGGTAGAATATAAATTATTCCAGAAAGACAGGGTTTGGAAAAGAAAGGTGGGGGATATTGGTCTATTATAAGGGTAAACTGAAATTAATAGCTCTGTGTCCAAACATAACCCCAGCGCAGAGTGTGAATGGTTACTTCTTGAGCTGAAAATGGATGGTGTTATAAGCTGAAGTGTTGTATGGTATAAAAATGGGTCAAAATGGGCTGAATAGGGTTACCACCTTTTAAGAAGCCCAAAGTGGACATTTCTTACAAACATGATTTTTGGCAGGACAGTATGTAACCTTGACCGATGCAACAGATTTGTTTTCTGTATAATCAGAATTAAGGCTGAGTATTGTAGTTTCTTAGTTGCTTCTATTGTTTCTTGTCATTTTACAGTATTTTAGTTAGGTATTGTAGTTTCTACAACATTTAGTGGAAAGTCAGAAAATGTTTCTCTACTATAAAATCAGGACATGTAGTGCTTTTCATGTTTTTTTGCAGGACACAGCTGCCCAATCAGGACTGTCCTGAGAAAATCAGGACAGGTGGTAACCCTAGTGGCTATAAGATTTTTACAATTTATATGCTCCTTACAACTGGAGGTGATATTTTGTAATTGGCAACTTTAATAGAAATTGGGATTCCAAAATGAACCTAAAACCGAGTATTTAATTATTAGTGCAGGATTATGCAAACTTGTAACCACATATACTCATATGAATATGAAAAGTAATAAACATTCCACTCAGATTGGATACACACTAATAACCCAGTTAATGTAAAAGGTAAAGGAACTTTTCCAGATGTGTTCAGTGATCATCTGGTGACTTACTGCACCTAGAAATGTTGAAGGACTAGACCACCCCCAAGATTCATTTCTTTTAGGAAAGTCACCAGAGAAATTAGTGTTAAGTTGCTGAGGGATTTAGATCAGATTGACTGGTCTTTCTTGGACACAATTCCCGAGGTAGATGCTGCGATGACTACTTCACCACTTCCCTGTTGGAGCTGCAAAACAAGTACTTCCCTAAGATCTCTAGGAGAGTGAGAGGGGTTGTCAATAAGTGGATTACTCCAAATGTGTTTCACCTGATGAAGCTGAGGGACAATGTGTGGAAATGAGTTAAATCAGCCAATAGTGAAACTGACTTTAATAATTACCAAGGCTAAGAAATGCGTGTAAGATGAAATTAAGACAAGTAAATCTATAATAATCATCAAACCAACAGAATGATTTGAAAATCCTAAAAAATTTGGTCATCTATAAAGTCCCTCACAAACCTAACTGTTAAGCGTCAGACTGAAGTGTTTTACAATAATGGGAAAGATTTAACAAACATGCAGGAAATCAGTGAAACATTGATTAATAGGTTCATAGACTAAACTATGTATACTAAGGATTTTGACCCAATTGATAATAATGATGTTTCTTCTTTAGTAAGAGTTCCAACAAATTCTACCTTTTATTTTCGTATAATAAAATCTAAACAGGTGCTTAGACTAATAAATCAGATACCTGTCAATAAGAGATATGGTGCATGTGGACTGTAACCAAGGTTTCTAAAACTTTTTGCTGTTCACATATATTACCCTTTGACAAAAATGTTTAAGCTGTCTTTGATTACTGGACAGTTTCTAGTCAATGGAAGCAAACAAAAATTAAACTGATTTTTAAAAGTGGGTGTGTTAAGGATATGGACAATTATCATCCTATTGCTTTATTGCCACCTCTGGGGACATTACTAGAGAAAATTGTCAATGAACAGCTCATTGAGTATCTCCACTCCTTGTGCTTCCAGACTGCCATGCAGCATGGCTTTCATAAGTACCATGGTATGGGTACAGCCTTGGCCAGATTCACTGACCACATCAGTGGAGCTACGGATGGGGATGGAAACTCACTGGTGCTGTATTTGTGGACCTGTCCAAGACTTTTGATTTGGTGAACCATCACCTGCTGCTCGGGAGGCTGGGGGGCATTGGACTGGCAGATTCCCCATGTGAGTGGTTCGATAGTTATTTAACAGGATGTCCCCTGAGAGTGTGTTGTGGTGGAACTTTGTATGGTTGTAAAATAATGGAATGGGGTGTGCCCCAGGGATCAAACCTGGGGCCTTTCTTACTTATCATGTATGTCGATGCATTACCACCACTACTGAAGAACACAGATACAATAATATATGCAGATGATATAATATTATACAGCAGCTCATCCTCAGTGGAAGCAATAAATTATACACTAAATGAGGATTTTCTTGCCCTTGACCATTGGTTAAAGAAACACCATTTGTTATTCAATTGCAAAAACAAAAGCATCCTTTTCAGCTCAAGACCATGACCAGGGCCCTGGTGTTCTGCATCAGCATTTTCTGATTTCTGAAGCACGATTTATTCATTTCTGTGGCAGAATGCAGTCCTGTCATTGGTTAATGTGATGTGATGTCATCGATGACATCATGTACTGAGCATAGAGGAGGGACTTAGGATAAACAAGCTGGGAAAGAAAGCCTGACACTATGACACTATGAAAAACAGTATATTTATATGAAAATTCACCAAAAAAATGAATTCTGCTGCACTATATATATTCTGCAGCATGATGCAAATCTGTGGAAATTCGCAACCCAGGAACCTCAGAATTCCAGGGCCTTGACCATGACTCACTAAATGTATGGCACTTGAAATAATTGATTCTTCTAGGAACGCTTGAACAAATCACCAAATTTAAATATTTGGACATTTTATTAGATCCTAGCTTAACTTTCTCCCATCATATTAAAATAATTAGTAGAGAAGTTAACTAGAAATTGGGTGTTCTGTTTAAATTACAGAACTCATGAGGTCCGATTCGGTCGAATGTAGCCACTTGCAGATGTATGCAGGCAATATTCACTGCTATGCCAGGGACCCTGCACCACATTCAAGAGTAGTAGGGGTCCTGGCACTTCATGACATGCGGGTTACACCATGCAGAGGCTACTGTCATGGGCATGGCATCGAAACCCCACATGACACAAGTCACTGCTTGCTACCGGCAGCCTTCCCAAAGCCCTCCACCTTGGAACACCATGGCACACACCAGGAAGCATGGGGGACAGGTAGCACAGGAGTCTGGGGTGTGTGCTGAAGAATGGATCCCGGGGGTCCTCAACAATTGGGGGGTGGGGGCAGGGGCTTGCTTGAGGGGGCACGGGGGCACATCAGCACCATCACCGTGGTGCTGTGGAGTGGGCATCCGACGAATGGCACCATTGGATGCCCCTTAGAACAGCTCCAGGCTGCTCTAACTTAGCTGCAACAGTACAGCTCCTAGAATCATGCTAGTGGGTTACAGCAGCCGCCCTCTTAGAATAGGGTGCAGTTGCTGCCATCACTCACTCTTGCACCATGTCACTGCAGGCTGTAGCATAGTGGGTGGTGTATCCTGCAGTTGCCGCGTGGGTCTTCAAGAGTCATCGATGGAGCACGACACCTCTTGGAATCCAGGCTGTCGTACTGCTTGGTGTAAGTCACAAAATACATCAAGGGGTTTGGCGTATCTTGGCTTATGCCTGTGTACCCGGTCTTGGAATTGAGCCCATTGACTTTACAGGCTAGAATGGCAGTGGCAATGAGTTTACTTTTATCCACCTTGAAATACAACTCATTTCATTTTTCAGATCTATCAAAACTTGATTTATCATTATTGACCTCTACTTTTCATGGAGTCTGTAGGTTTGCACTTAAACTCCCATATCACACGCACCAATGTATTCTTTACCAGAAAACTGGTTGGCTTCCACCAAAACTGAGTGGGTTGTACAATCTAAACTGACTTATAGACAATGTTTTAAGACAGAGAGATAACTCCCCTCTTTATTTACTATATCACTTTAAAAAGAACAAAGAGAACTACGCTCACATGGAACTAATAGATTAGTCATACCAAATAAAATCAAAGATGGGAGAGCCTGTGTTTGCAAGTATAGCAGCAATAAGTTGGAACGACCTCCCAGTGTCACTACGGGTGGGACAGGACACAAATTTTGTAAAACAAATATGAGGAAACATTTCTTAAGTCAGTTACAATGTAATTGTTTTAGAAAAAGTCATATTATTGTACTGTATATGACCAGAACTTTACATCATGGCTGTTTTTTATATGGTCCCGGGTCATGCATGAAAAAGGGCCTTGGCTCATTACACTTACATGGTAAATAAAAGTTTAAATAATTAAAATAAAACTTCTTATTAGGTTAAGGTTGCCATTTGCTATTGTTTGTTACCCTAACTCGTACCTGACTATTACATTAGTACAGTATGTACAGGATTTCACATACCATAAAGGCAGTGACTTCCAGACCTCTGATTCTCCCAGTTATGCCAGGATTCTGGAACCCTCACCAAGATACCATTACTTGTAGGTTTCACTATTTATGGTGGTGCCAGCCCCCATCACACAAACACTACATTTTTCTCTGTTTCACCATGCTTAAGCTAAGTTCTCACCTGCTATGGTATTTGTAAATTATAAATTAGATACAGACCCCCTTCAGCAAAAGGTTGGATTGTAAAGGTTAATACAGTTCCATATTGCCATTTCTGCAAAATCTTGGGTATAGAATGACTCCATTCTGCTGCTGTAGACATTCTGTACAATGATTATTTGCAATTTTACTGAGCTGGGCCCTACTTTGAATGGTCTGAGTGGGTAATTTCTATTAATTTATAGCAGCAGTGCCAGTAAGGGTTAACATTTTGACCTACGCTTTTTTACTTCATTTTAGATTTCCCCTTATCTTTATCTGGAACCATACTTTTTTATTTTGAGTTACCTTTAGAATTTGTTTTACAATTAAAGGAGAGCTCCATTTAATACAGGTTTGACCTGGTTTTCATCAGTATTCTCTGTTGTTTTTGAACACTCATTTAACATCACTTCTGAGGTGACTAAAATGAACTAGCAGCAGGCAGTGCTCCCAAACCTTAAAGGATGATTGTTATCCTAAAATGGATGAATACCAGAAGTGTGCAAAACCAGGGAGGTTTTGGTTTTGTTTTTTTCAAATCTCCCCAGGTTTTGGTTCAGGTTTTAGTTTTGGATTTCTGGCCAATATTCATTCAACATAAAACATGGCCTGTACCTTCATTTTAATGTGTAATGTAAAGAACAACACGTTCAATTCTGTAGAAAAACAGTTTAATACCATGCCAGCTAGCAAGGCCCAGCTGTTAGTAAGCTCACAGGAAATCATGTATTATTTTGAGTCAGTGCTAATGTTGAATAACAGTATAGAGCCTTATTCACTAAGGTACGGAGTGGCTATGCACCACGTAAATGTGATGAGTAGCCACCCTGCACCTGCCTACACCCACTGCACCTTCTGCACATGATTTACCACCCACATACCCCCCCATGCACCCTATCCCTCGGCTGACATGGAGCCCACACCGGGCAGGTCAGGGGGCAGTCGGGGTTTGCCAGCACTCTGCAGCATTCTGCAAGGTGCGGAGTGCTGTGGATGGGCATGAATGGCTATGCCATCCCAGGTCAGCAGTAAACCTGGTATGCACTCCCCAGGCAGTGGCCACCAGCAGTGGCAGTGATGGAGGGAATCCATGGATCCCCTGCAATGGATGCCCCTGCTGCTGGGGCAGCTCATGGGTGTCAGGGGGTGGAGAACTGGCCACATACCCCTTGGTGTGCTTGGCACACTGTGTGCCGGCTGCCAAAATGGCAAGTGATCCACCAGAGGGACCCAAGATGAGAAGCTAATTGGCTGGCTGCCCAGGACCCCTGCTCAGCACATGACTGTCCTGAGGGATCTTGTGCACCGGGGTGGGCCACATAAGGAGGCCACATGGAGGCCAGCATTGCGACTACGACCGTGCATGGAACCCCACAGGTGCTGGGCCATTGAGATCTTAGGGCCAGCTCCAGGCAGCATGGGCAGAGACTACGCACCTCAAATTTCATATTCAAGAGAAATATATTATAAGAACCACCGCCATTTCCCCAACATCCAACAGAAGCACTTCGACTGCAGAGGGTAGTTGGCTGGGAGGTTGGCAGGTGGTTGGGGGGACAAATTGGGTGTCCCATCACTCGGTGCTCTCCAACATATTACCTCCATAAACCATATAAAAACTACAAACAGATATCTGCCTCTATCTCTGAAATCAAACAAAGTGGCAGAGGACACTGCAGAGAAGGATACTGCAGCACAGGAGCTAGCAGAACAAAACTCGCCCAAAACAGGAAACAAAACTATAAAAGCAAAAAGGAAATCAAAAACTTCTGATCGTAGGAGAGTCCATGATTGGGAGTCGATACCTATCTCCAGCCAGGGTAATGGTCAGCTGTATCCCAGTTACATCAGCGTGGAAAGACACTGACTACATTGCTAAACTTGTTCAGGAAGCAGGAGAAAACATTGACATCCTGGTACACTAGGGACTAATGAGCTTGCCAGCTGGTCAGTTGTGGAGACCAAGGAAGACCTGACCAGGCTAGGTGACAAACTATCATCCATTTTGTCCAGCATCTCCTTCTCTGAGATCCTGCTAGTCTGGGAAAGGTGGGAAGATAGACAGAAGGTCAGAGAAGAGGAGATAGGGAAGCTAAACATGTGGCTCAAGGGCTGGTGCCAGGAAAAAGGACACAAATTTTTAGGGAACTGGCAACAGTTTGGGGAGTGAAGGTTCTTTAAATTTGATGGACTGCATCTGACTTAGGAGGGAGTCAGTACATTGGGGCAGATGTTTGATGTCTTTGCAGAATATTTAAACTAGCAAATGGGGAGAGGAGTGCAGCACCCCATACATCGAATGGGAAGAACAACCCCCCCCCAGTTAGTGGTCAAACAGGAGTTCAGCATGTTTGCAGTTCATTTGCATCACCAGGTAAGGAAAAAGGTCCAGCCCCTATACAACATACAGGGAAAACACCAGACCTCACGCAACAACTAACACACTGAAATCTGGCCAATGGAAAATCATGTACACGAATGCTCGCAGTCTGGGAAACAAGATCCCAGACCTGCAGGCAATAATGACAGAGGCTAAACTCGACATAGTAGCAATCAGCAAGATGTGGTTTACCAGTACACAAATGCTCGCATTCTGGGAAACAAGATCCAAGATTTTCAGGCAATAATGACAGAAGCTAAACTGGACATAGTAGCCATTAGCGACACATGGTTTACCAGTAACCACACTTGGGAGACTTCAGTACCTGGTTATGTACTGTTCAGAAGAGACAGAGATGCAAAAAGGAGGGGGGGTGGAGTGGCCCTGTATGTCAATGAAAATATCAAAGTTACAGAAATTCAGAATACACATAAGGAGCCAGAAGAACTGTGGGTCACCCTGGAAACAGGAAATGGGACAGCCTTAAGAAGTGGGGGTTGTCTACAGGCCCCTGGACCAGGAGGAGTGCATAAACACATTACTGTTAGAAGATATACAAAACACGACAGCTAAAGGGAAGGTTCTGATAATGGGAGACTTCAACATGCCAGATACAGATTGGTCAATACCAGCAGGAACATCTACCAGAACTAGACACATGGTAGATTTCCGGCAGGGGGAAGGCCTCAAACAACTGGTACAACAACCCACAAGACACAGGGCTATCCTAGCTCTAGTACTGACTAACAGGGAAAGGATCACAGATCTCCAGGTTGAAGGTCACCTGGGGGCAAGTGACCATCACATGGTATGGTTCACTTTGGCCACTACAACTAAATCATCGCATTCCAGGGCAGAAATATGGGACTTCAGAGGACCTGAATTTGATAAGATGGCCAACAGAGTTAAGCTAGCCTAGGCAAAAGAAATACAGGTGAGGGGTACTGGCAAAGTGGGCAAGCATTAAGATGCAATACTTGAAGAAACATCCCATTGTGTTAGAGGGAAAAGGAAGTGCATAAGAAGAAGGAAACTACTTTGATTCTCAAAAACAGTAGCAGAAAATGTCAGAGCCAAAAGGCTGGTCTTCAGGAAATATAAGGGAATACAGTGGTATGAAGATAGGGAGGCATACCAAACTTCACTAAGGGAAGCAGGGAAGGCAGTAAGGCAAGCAAAGGCCCAAACCAAGGAAACACTAGCACAAACAGTAAAAGAAGGTGACAAGACTTTCTAGAGATATATTAGTGAAAGGAGAAAGTCCAGAAGGGGTATTGCCAAGATCAGAGGAGATAAGGGGGTGTGTGAGGAGGAAGACCATGTAAAAGCATCTATCCTGAATAAATACTTCTGCTCAGTATTTACTGAAGAGAAGATAGGGCAGGGCTCACAGGTTAGCACCATGGATACAGAAGGGAGGGAGGTGAGCACTAGTCCTTTCACAAAAGAAAGGGTCCTACAAGAGCTTGATAAGCTCAGGGTGGACAAGGCAATGGGACCTGATGGCATATATCCCAGGGTACTAAAGGAGCTAAGGGTGGAACTAGCAGTGCCATTATCAGAACTATTTAGTGAGTCTCTGAGCACAGGAGAGGTCCCAGAAGACTGGAGAAGGACTCATGTGATCTCGAGCCACAAGAGTGGTAGCAGGGAGGAGGCAAGGAACTACAGACCAGTCAGTCTTACCTCAGTAGTGGGCAAGATTATGGAGGCACTCCTTAAGGAAAGGATAGTACAACACCTGGAACCTATAGGATCACAGGATCTAAGACAGCATGGGTTTACAAAGGAAGGGCCTGTCAAACTAATCTCATGATTTCTTTGACTGGGTAACCAGAGTGGTGGACCAAGGGGAAGCAATTGATACTGGCTACCATGACTTCAGCAAAGCTTTCAATACTGTTCCACATAGAAGATTGATTAATAAGCTGGGTAGGCTCAGGGTGGGTCAGAAGTTGATCAACTGGGTGGCAAACTGGTTGATGGGCAGAAAACAGACAGTGGTAGTAAATGATATACAGTCAGAAGAGATGCAAGTCACAAGTGGGGTACCTCAAGGATCAGTCCTGGGGCCAGTCCTCTTCAATATCTTCATCAGTGACATTGCAGATGGACGGGAGGGTAAGGTTTGTCTGTTTGCAGATGACACCAAGATCTGCAACAGAGTAGATGATCCAGATGGGGTGGGCAGAATTAGAAGAGATCTGGATAAGCAAGCAAAATGGTTGAAAGAGTGGCAACTGGGGTTTAATGCAAATAAGTGCAAGATCATGCACATAGGGAAGAGAAATCCTGAAGCCACATATAGGCAGGGAGGAGAGTTTCTGGCAGTCACAAAGGAAGAAAGAGACTTGGGCATTATCATCACCAATGACCTGAAATCATCCAAGCAGACCTCTAAAGCAGTAGGTTAGGCTAGGGGAATGTTGGGGTGTATTAGTAGGGGTATCACAAGTCGTAAGAGGGAGGTAATAATCCCTCTTTACAAGACACTGGTTAGGCCCCATCTGGAGTACTGCATGCAGTACTGGAGACCACACCTTCACAAGGACATTAACCAAATTGAGGCAGTCCAGAGAAGGGCAACCAAAATGGTGCAGGGACTGCATCAGAAAACATATGAGGACAGATTAATTGAGCTCAATATGTATACCCTAGAGCAAAGGAGGGAGAGAGGTGATATGATCGAAACATTCAAACACCTTAAGGGCATTAACAAGGTGAAAGAGTCTATATGTTTCAATATAAGAAAAATAGCAGGACAAGACGACACAGCATGAGATTAGATGGAGGCCAATTAAGGGGTAATGTGAGGAGGAAGTTCTTTTTCACAGAAAGGGTGGTGGATGCATGGAATGGCCTACCTCAGGAAGTGGTGGGTATGAATACAGTGCAGGGCTTCAAACAGGTATGGGATAGGCATAAGGGAGCACTACAGATGAGTATGAATAGATAGGCCATTGACAGAGCAAAGACTGATGGCACATTAGTAAGGTAGAAAAAAGAAATGGGCAGACTGGATGGGCATTGCAGTCCTTATCTGCCATCAACCTATATGTTTCTATGGAGCTGTGTGGATGGACTATGTGCCTCCGGTGCATAGTTTGTGAATAACCTCCATAGTTAAAGATGCAGAAATATCTAATTTTTCTGGCTAAATTACAGAGAAATCACAAATTTCACCAAGCAAAACATTTCACAAAATTTGCGGATTTTGCCAATAAATTTTGCTGGTATTAAATACAAAATTCCGCTGGGGAAATTGCAAATTTCACCCAAAAAATGCAGAATTTTGCCCACCACCGGGTGGAATTTCTCCTAAGAGTGGTGGAATTCCGCTGTTCGCAGATGAAATTCCGCATTTTGCGGGCAATATTCCACATTTTGCTGGTGAAATTCACAATTCCATTGGTGGAATTTTACATTTCATACCCGCTAAATATTTCATAAAAGTGCAAATTTTGAAATATTTTGAGGAACGAAATTTGTGGATTTCACACGTCTCTACCCATAGATTCATTTGCTTGCAGTCTAAATTCCTAGTAATAACTGACAGTAGACAAGATGCGCTGAATACAGGGACATAGGCTGAGGCAGTGTAACAGCTGAGCATAGTAGTACAGCCTGGCAGTATAGCCTCAAGTTAGAGTAATGAGCTGTGACCGAGATTGGTCCAGCAGACCTGGGTTTGATTTCCCACAACCTCCCCTTGCATAATGTGTGACTCTGAGCAAGTCGCTACTTAACCACCCCAGTGCTCCCAGGTCACCCCTAAAAGTAGGCACTTGTGCCTAGTGGGCGTTTCCTGGTTGTCAAAGAATAACACACACACACACACACACACACACACACACACACACACAAACACTCAGATGCATGCATGCACACACACACACACACACACACACACACACACACATTGTTTCATCTATTGAGCAAGGTCTGCACTGCTAACAAAATTGACTTGGTGACTAAAGGAGGGTAACAGGACAGGAAGACACAATAAATGACAAGTGATGATCTAAGAGAAAATATTAAATAAAAGATAGCTGCATGCACACATAGAATATATTGGATCCTCTCATCCACCCTTTTAAAATATTGTTTTTGTTTAAATAAGCCAACTTTTTTGTTTGTGTTGCTAGCAATGGGTCTCCACAGTTTCAACAATTTTGTTTCCTCAATTAGGATGTGCATGCAACCTACAATTGTTTTATTTTTTGTAGTACAATGCCAAGTAAAATGATACTGATTTAGCACTGTGATTTGTGAAAGAGAATATCCACTTTTATGTAGTGTTTGCAAGTTTTTTTTTTTAATTTCATAGATGAGTACCATTTCAAGAGGGGCAGATTAGTCAGAAGTCAGAATGGGTTTGCCGTAGATGTTATTCAAAACACAGACTTGGCACATAGGGTACATAACTGGAAGACATCTACCAGAAATCAATACAGATTACAGTCATTTACAAATTTAAGTTGATCTTACAAATAAAGGACTGAAGAAAAAATTGTCAGTGTGAAATTCTTTCATATGTTCCATAGAGAGTAGCCCCTTACTTTTGTAGTCTTGCTAGACAGCAGTTCAGTGGAAGAAACAAAATGGTGACTGGCATGAGACAGGACATGAATGACATGAGAGACAGGCTGATGCAACATTCCCTTTCCCCCAGTAATGGGCCAGTAGTACATCTATTCTTCTTCTTCAACATCACTGCCAATAGACTCATCATGACCACTGTCCAAGCAGTGTTTTGCAAGTGCCCCTGAGTATCCTACAAATACACCATAGCTTAGTTTAAGAAAAGTTAGAATTTCAATGTTTTCTGGAAGGAGTTTTCTCCTCCTAGTACTAGCAACACAGCCAGCAGCACTAAATATTCTTTCTGAATAGATCCTTGTTGCTGGGCAACTTAAATAGTAAAGGGCCACTTTTTGTAGTGCTGGCCAGACCACACCCTTTTCATGCCAATACTGAAGTGGGTAATCTCAAGCATTTATCTTTCTTGGATCCTTTAAGAAGTCATCCACCATACTGCTTGCTGAGTAGCTTGTGATGGAGAAGTACCAGCTCTGTCTTTCTCCATGTCTTTCAGTTTTTCCAAATGTTATCTGTGGAGGCATCATACATATTGCCCGTGGGTTCTGACTCATAGTGCAAGGCTTTTCTTATTCTTCTTCTGCCTTCAGTGGGATCTGTTTCTCTAAAGGAAGCATGGCTATTTTCATGATCAGCAGCTGCAGCACTTCAAGTTGGAGTTTCTGTTGTCATTTTTAAAGCAACTTTGTTAAAGAGCTGTTCTTTATAAAGGTTGAGGTCTATACTACCAGACTGGAGAAGACCTGGCAAACTGGTTTGAAATGTGGATCCAACATTGTTGCTATCACATAATGTTCAGATTCCAAAATCATGGCAATCCTGTGGTCTGTTTCCAAAGACAAAGACAGCTTTTCAGCAAGAGTGACACCTGAGCTTGCACCTTGCTCTCCTAATGTTTTTCAGAACTCTTTCAGTCTCTGCATGAGAAGACATATCAATGGAATGACTTGGCTTATGGTTGTGCTGTCAGCACTCGCTTCATATGCGGCTTCCTCAAATGGCTGTTGCAGCTGAAATAAATATGATATAAGAGTCCACTGCCCAGAGGTGAGTGTAACATCCCCTTTTTCTATTGCATGGTCCACGGTGTACTGGTACACCACTTTGTGTTGTTCTTGGAGCCTCTGTAACAAGTAAAAGGTGGAGTTCCAATTAGTGGCAACTTCCTGCTGTAGCTGGTGAATTGGTAAGTTATTCTGTTTATGCAGTTCCTACAAAACTTTACAGCTTTTATAAAGTGCCTAAAGTGACCACATATCTTACTTGCAGCACTCAGCACATTGTACACATTCCTGTCTTAATAGAAACATAGAAACATAGAAGTTGGATTGCAGATAAGGACCGTAAGGCCCATCCAGTCTGCCCATTTCTTTTTCACCTTATAAATGTACCATCGGCCTTTGCTCTGTCAGTGACCTATCTATTCATAGTCATTTGTATTGCTCCCTTATGCCTATCCCATGCCTGTTTGAAGCCCTGCACTGTATTCATAGCCACCACTTCTTGTGGTAAGCCATTCCAAGCATCTACCACCCTTTCTGTGAAAAAGAATTTCCTCACATTCCCCCTTAATCGGCCTCCCTCTAATCTCATGCTGTGTCCTCTTGTCCTGCTATTTTTCTTATATTTAAACATGTTAGACTCTTTCACCTTGTTTATGCCTCTTAAGGTGTTTAAATGTCTCGATCATATCACCTCTCTCCTCCTTTGCTCAAGGGTATACATATTGAGCTCTGCTAATCTGTCCTTATATGTCTTCTGATGCAGTCCCTGCACCATTTTGGTTGCCCTCTCTGGACTGCCTCAATTTGGTTAATGTCCTTGTGAAGGTGTGGGTTTCCAATACTGCACGCAGTACTCCAGATGGGGCCTAACCAATGTCTTGTACAGAGGGATTATTACCTCCCTCTTACGACTTGTGATACCCTACTAATACACCCTAACACCCCCTAGCCTTACCTACTGCTTTAGAGGTCTGCTTGGATGATTTTAGGTCATCAGTGATGATGATGCCCAAGTCTCTTTCTTCCTTTGTGACTGCTAGCAACTCCTCCCAGCCTATAAGTGGCTTCAGGGTTTCTCTTCCTATGTGCATGATTTTGCACTCTTTGCATTAAATCCCAGTTGCCACTCTTCTGACCATTCTGCTAGTTTATCCAGATCTCTTCTCATTCTGCCCACCCCATCTGGATCATCTACTCTGTTGCAGATCTTGGTGTCATCTGCAAACAGACAAGCCTTACCTCTAGTCCATCTGCAGGTCACTAATGAAGATGTTGAATAGGACTGGCCCCAGGACTGATCCCTGAGGTACCCCACTTGTGACTTGCATCTCTTCTGACTGTATACCATTTACCACCACTCTCTGTTTTCTGCCAGTCAACCAGTTTGCCACCCAGTTGACCAACTTCTGACCCACCCGAGCCTACCTAGCTTATTTATCAATCTTCTATGTGGAACAGTGTCAAAAGCTTTGCTGAAGTCAAGGTAGGCGACATCAACTGCTCCCCCTTGGTCCACCACTCTGGTTACCCAGTCAAAGAAATCTATGAGATTAGTTTGACAGGACCTTCCTTTTGTAAACCCATGCTGTCTTGGATCCTGTGCCCTATGGATTCCAGGTGTTGCACTATCCTTTCCTTAAGGAGTGCCTCCATAATCTTGCCCACTACTGAGGAAATCCTGTACCACTAGATTGAGTGTATGCACAAAACAGACTAAATGTAGAAACCCATCATCCAATAATGCTTTCACAATGTCATCTCCAGTGTCTGCAACCACAAATCCTGGGGAAAGGTCATTATGAGATATTCATTCTGAGAACCGTTTCTTTAGCTCCTCTAAGATGTTCACACCAGTGTGATTTTGTTTGTCAAAGCTTGCAATACAGATGGCAGCCTGTTTGTGAGGATTTTGTTGGTCCTTGGTGGTCCCAAAGGATGCTGCAGAGGAAAATGATACCCAGTGGGCAATGACAGTCATGTAGTCTACTGTTTGACCACTCATCCACATATCTGTTGTTACATGTACTTCTTCAACAGCTGATGACTGCAAGGCACTATTACCTTCAGGCACCATTCCTATAAAGACCTGGTCCAGCCTTTCTGGAGAAATGTGTCCATGATTTCAGCTGATATCAAGGGGCATCAAGTTTCATCACCTTCTGAAACCAAGCAATGTCTGCAATAGAAATAAGCTCATGTCCAGTACAATATTTGCAGACACTGCTTTATTTAACCACTGAGCAGCTGGATTGCTTTGGACAAATTTAGTTCTCCATTCAAAAGCATGCTGCATCATTAATGTTTTCTGAGGTGTGACTGGCACACTAAAACAGGCTGGAGGAGACAGAGGAGAAGAACTCATTCTATTGTCAATTGGGGAGCTTTCTGATTCTGATAAAGACCTAGAAGATAAAGGGAGTGATGCAGTCAAAGTCCTGCTTGGTGTCTTAGGGGTTCATTGCATACTACCCCCGCTATACCACCAGTGTGAGTACCAGTGTTAACCTGTACATCCTCTGCCATGTTACCTTGTGACTTAGTCCTGGCCCACTGAAGTGGATGTATCCACTGTAAGTATCCTATTAAGGTTAACGTGACAAGGCTGTTTGCCTGTCTTCATCTTCTAAAAGAGGCCTTACGTAAGCAGCATTTTGCATGCATTGGGTCAAGGTGAAAAAAAACCCTCCAAACAGAGGAGGATGTCTTTTTACAGCTGTGGGTGTAGCCCAGCAGACATTTTGCATTCAGAATAGGGCTGATGTAATTTTTGCTACCAAACAACATGATAGAGTGTTAAAAATAGATTCCTCAGCTGAAGCCTCATTACTACGCTGCCTGTGTGTGTGTATAGGAAGCTAAGGAGCACTATTTTCCTCTGGCTTTGGGAGTTAATTGACCCCACAGAAAGTTAACTCATTATCTTCTAGCAGTCATTCTGTGTCAGATTAGCAATGGATAGTACAGACATCATAGAAAGCTATTGGAAGTAGAATGGGTTAAACACTTCCTGGAGCTTTCTACATAACAAATAAGCTCTGATGTGCCCTCAGCCATTATGAAACCTCATTAAGCCATTTGACACCACCATCCTAAAAGCAGTCATTCTGCTACTTTGCAGGACATTCCACAGCAAAGGGTTCCAGTGATGCCTGTTTCCCAATAATACACCAACTTCATTTCCCCGGCAGACAGTTCTGGGCTACTGTTTATATTCTACTAAATGTTCTTAACCTGCAATTTGTGACTGTAAGTGTTTACAACTGAATGATAGTACCCTCATTTGATTTTCACTTGCAAATAGGTAGATGTGTGTGTCTAATTTTTGTTTGACTTAGGTTACACATAGAATCTAATCAGTTCCTAACATGCTGCATTGTGATTAAATTAACTGATAAATGGGGGCACTGGTTTCTTTTACAAAATAATTTTTCCTGACCACGGATATACTAAAACAAAAATGTCTCAACAAAATGGCACCAATATCTGAACATGACTTTGGTAGAGAATAAGTGTGACTTGGGGTGGGAGATCATCAGGAATTGAGTGAGTCTTGATATTTTTAGCGTAATGATTCTCTGAGACTTCAACCTTCAATGGGTTAGACTCTGCATCCATCTGTACAGTGTACTACTAAGCCACAAGAAGTGGGGTATGGGTAAAAACGTACACAAACCCGGACCAGAACTGCAAAATCTGGACTAAGCACAAAATATCTCAACAAAATGTTTAAAAATAAGAAGTTTAGCAGTAATTTAGTTGATGTAGTGTAAAGAGCTGCTCCCGGAAAATTACTTGGTTTGGGAGGGTGCCACAAGCAGAATGGGACTTCCTGGATGTGGGAGCTCATGGCAGCAGAAGAGGCATGATGGCATTAAAAGCTTAATGGTGGATGTAGAGGCACCAATATTTGAGCATGACTTTGGTAGAGGACTAAGAGTGACTTGGGGGTGGGGGATCATGAGAAATTGAGTGTGTCTTGGTATTTTCAGCATAATGGTTTTCTGAAACTTCCACCTTCAATGGGTTAGACTCTACATCCATCTGTACAGTATGTCACTAAGACACATGCATTGGGGTATGGGTAAAAACCAGATCGCCAGACCCAGACCAGAGCTTTAAAATCTGTACTGGGCACAATTTGTGCAAATATTACTGATTCACTCACTCCAGATGTTCTGGTCTGGCTTTTGCCTATCTGGTTTGGTCCTGACAGTTCTGTTTTCAACCATGCCAAAGAAGGGTTGAAAAACAGACTTCCAGAAGCAAACCAGATATGTAAAATTGGACTGAATAGTGCAGCTAGAGTGATCAGACCAGAAATATTTGTGCAAGTTGCATCCAGTATGGCCAGTTTGGACTTCTACAGAACTGCTGTGGCTTAGGTCTGTCAGACCAGTTTTTAATCAATCAATCAATCTTTATTTTATGCTAATGGTATGTGAGCAAAAATGTCCATTTACACAAATGTTCAGTTGAGCATAAAAAGAGAACAGAACACCAGGTGAAACAATTACATAGTAAAATACAAAATAAACAGGTATAACATAAACAGGTTTAACAGCGATATCATGAGGGATATAGAGAAGAAAGGGGAAGCAAATAAATAAAAGTGACAGATTTACAGCATGGACTATAGTTGGACGTACAATTCAGGAACATGAACAGTTGGGTGATGCTTTGAAAAGAAGTGGTGCAAGTCTTGCTGCACCCAGATCCTGCATACAGACCAGCATTCCCACTGTGTTATCTGCCTATGCCCCAAATTCCGGGTCAAGGACTGTGCACCCTGCCAATCCTTCAACCAAGATGCATGGATAAGGCATCAGAAAAACTCAAATCCCACTTGCTGGAGAAATACCTAGCTTTGATGAAAAAGAGCTGCAGAATCTGTGTGAAATATCTGCTTCTCCACAGAAACCAAAAGAAGAAAAAGCACAAGGAGAGGTACCGAGACCAGGATAGGTCTCCATCCACTTGGCAGTGACCATCGGGCACCACTGACACCAGAGGGGCCCCACTTCAGTAAGTACCCCTAATGCCAGGTCTCCTACCATTCAAGCAGATAAGATCATGGCCTCCTGCTTGCTTTACTCACCGTGTAGTCGGGCTCTTCTTGGATGACAGAACCCCTATTGTGCTCCTTTGGCCCATATCTTCTTCAGGGTATATCACCAGGTCAATATGTTGCTCCCCGGCCCCACCGAGAAGTGCACAGTCACAGCCAGTAAGCTGGGCTCCAGCTCCACTGTTGTCTGCATGGCCCAGTCTGATAAGTTGAACTTTAGCTCTTCTGATGTCTGCATGGCTGTGGCTGATAAGTCACTTCCTGGTTCTTCTGGGGACTGCACAGCTAAGGTTTTCCTATCAGGGTTGCAGGATACCCCCGACAATGAGCAGAGTCAGCTGCCGGGCACACAACAGTCTTTAGAGGGTTTCTCGTTGCCACTGGCCCAACCAGATTCTCTGGGCTTTTCTGAAGATTAAGAGCCAGAGATGGGCACTAATCTGGAGGTTCCCCTCCTTCACCAGGTCAGTCTTTTCCTGGATCACCCACTGGGCCTATTGTTTATCCCTCCGGGACCTTCCATCAGGACCTCCTCAACACATGCCCCTTGGACAAATAGGTTCTGCCATCTAGAGTCCGCTCCCCAGACGATGGCGGGTCTTCCATTGGGTACTACTCACACCCGATGCCAAGTGACCATTTGTCAGTTGACCCTTCGACGGGTCAGGGTATGTCTGACACTCCGGCCATTCCTCAGATACTGACAGTCTTCTGTCAGGCTCCCAGGCACCAAATCTTCTGGTGCCAGATATTTCTGTGCCTAATCCAGTGCCAGCTCTTTTGAATGTCCCTACAGGGCTGATGCCTGGTCCTTCTGGACCTCCTGTCGCACCTTCAGCTCCACTTCCTGCTGGGTCTTCTGCTCTGCCTCCTGCTGGACCTATGGGCAATGTTCCAGGCAATCTGCCTCACAATACCCAATGTACCGCTCACCAGGGTATCCAATGCCTGGTCATCAACCTCATTATGTACAAGGGTACCATATGCCGGGCTATATCTAATCAAGGGTATGCTCCTTCTGGCTTTTCCTACTCCTATCAGGCTCATGGATACCCTCAATATCAGGCACTGGGCTATCCAATATACCAGCCTCCTCCTCCACCGCCTCCTCATCCTCCTCAGCCTCAGTCTCTGCCTCCACAGCAGCCTCTAGCTGATATCCAGACCATGTTTCAGACCTTGATTCAGGAGGACAGGACTCAACTCCCGGTCACCACTAGGATGGCAGGGAAAGTAACTGAGTGGCTAACACGCCCCTGCTTCAACTTCTCAAATCTAGGGACAAACTTTGGTCCAGGTGGAAGATCTCCCATCCGTGCAGACTTTGAAGACTATCGTGCATTCGTAACAACTGCAAAAGACAAATTCATATTGCCAAAGCACCTACTATAGGAACCTACTAATAACATCCTCTACAACCGCAGAGGTACTGGTCCAAAATTAAGGACATTCTTGGCAACGACAAGCCACAGAATCCAGCTGACATGAACATTCAAGGTGTTCACTGCACCAACCATGACACCATTGCCAATGCCTTCAATGCCCTTTTTTCTTCTCCACCAGTTGCTACTCTAACTAGCCCTTAACCTGACTGTCCCTCTTCTCCTCCCTTACCCCTCCACCCCTCCCTTTCATTCTGGCTCCAACCACATACCTTGAAGTTCGCAAGCTACTTAACTCCCTTCCGGCACGGGGGGGTCAAGGGCCTGAGGGCATCCATCCTGCATACTTAAGCAGTATGCACCTTGGCTGACCAGACCTATCACCTGGCTTTTTAACCTCTCGATTCGACGCTCACTGTCCCATCCACCTGGAAAACTGCCAGAACCATCCCTATACAAAAAGGGCGTATGCCAAACTCATGTCCAACTACCGCCTCTATATGTCTTCTGCCCACCTCAGTAAACTGCTTGAAAAATAGTCCACCGCCAGCTTGCTGCTCACCTTGACATGTTTCATCTTCAAACCCCTGTCAACATGGTTTCCGCCCGGTCACAGTACCACCTCTGCACTTACACAACTTACAAATGACATCAGAAATAATATGGACCGTGGCCTACTCACTGGGGCCGTCTTTATCGACCTGTCTAAAGCCTTCACATGGTACACCATCCTCTCATGCTAAAGAAGCTCAACCATTGGAGCATCTGACCAAGCCCTCTCCTGGTTCCATAGCTATCTTGACAATCGGATTCAGGCGGTAGCATTTCACAAGGCCCTTTCCTCCCCTAAACATCTCCGTGGAGTTCCTCAGGATCCACTCTTGGACCTCTACTCTTTCCCTCTTCCTAAATGATATTCCCACCATGTCCCGCATAGTTGCACTCTTATGTACGCAGATGACCTTGTTCTCTACTCTGGGTCAAAATCGGTTGCTGCCATTAACTCCACTCTCACTAATGACTTCCACTCTGCAGACCTGGTCTCTAGCAACCACCAAGTCCTGAACCTAGAAAAACCTGTGCTATGCTATTCGGATCCTCTAAGAAACTGTCTGCCCCTGCGAACAGGCTCCGGGTTCAATGCCTTGATGGCTCCCTCATCTCAAACACTGAGTCCTTCAAGTACCTTGGGGTCACTTTGGATCCCACACTTGACCTGTCTCAACATGTCAATATGGTGTGCCATGCCAGTCATAAAATTGGCGAGCTTATCGCTGCGCGCCACTCCCTCACTCCTTCCACTAGACTTTCTGTTGCGAGAGGTATTCTCTTACCCCAGCTCCAATATGCTCTGCCCTCCTCTTGCTGCAAACTCTGCTACACTCCACAAATGGGACACTGTCTACAACAACATCTGTAGATTCGCCTTAACTGCCCCACGCCTTACCCATCATTGTCTCCTTTACACTGGCTTAAATTGGTTGTCACCTAAGGATATTCGAGCCTACTCCTGGGCTGCTTTATCGACTCCCTGTCTAGACCTCCCTGCCCTGTCTATCTTGCCAACCTCCTGACTCCTGCCTCACACACCCGTACCCTCAGGTCTTCCTCTGTCCCCATGCTCTCCACTAGACCTTGCATGACAAAAATGGGTGAACAGGCATTTGACCATTTTGCTCCCAAATTCTGGAACTCACTCCCCCTTATGGTGAAAACGTCATCCTCCCATCGAGAATTCAAAAACTCACTGTTCACCCACCTCCTAGCCTCTGGCCAATGCAAATGCTCTTAATTTGCTTTGTCCCACTGCAGGCTGTTGGGTCTGACCCTGAGTACTACACTAATGTTCTCCCATGCAATTTGTCTAGGTGGCTATGAACCTTGATGTCTTTACTGTCCTCAGCTGTCTTATGGTTACCCTAATTGCTTTATTTTACATCCTTATTATGATCTATGCGCCTAAAATGTACCCTTATGTAACTGTTACTGTACTACCAATGTATATCTTGTTTTGCTTCTGTACACCTATATTATGTCTGTGCATTTCTGCATATTGTAACCAATGTCCTGTGCTTCCCGGTCATGCTTGAAAATAGGCAGGTCTGTTGCCTAACGACTTACCCGTTACCAAAGCTAATAAATAAATAAATAAATAACTAGCCTTGGAGCATGACCATTGGAATCCAGTGGCAGTCTCTACTCCTGTCTCCTTCTGACCTCTAGATCAACCTCTCCTGTGCATGCTCATCTTTCCAGAGAAGGTCCTCTAGACACCAGGTCAGGGATAAAACCTAGGACAGTCCTCTAAAAGGGTTCAGACCCCAGCAGGCACTCTTCAGACTCTGACTCCAACTCATCCTCCAGCTCTGTAACACATACACTTACAGAGCTCTCAGCCTAAGGAGTCCCCCACACCCCTCTGAAGGACCCTCCTTTGCAGACCTCTTCATAACTATACAAAATACCTGTGGCTGGAGTACCCAGGAATAGGATCCAAAGTGGACAAGGTTTGTGGAGCATCTAGATATGACTGGAACAACTCCTATGCCCATATTGTCTTGGAATAGGCCCCATGAAAACCTGAAATCCACTATCTGGCAACAGCCTTCCTCCATTCTGGCTATTTCAAAAAAGGCAGACAGGATGTACCACCCCCCCAGATGGGGTCAAACACCTAACTGGCCATCCTAATGCAGACTCAGTTGATATCATGGCTGCCCATGGCCAGTCCTCTAAACCTAAACATTTGAGCATGTCTCCTCCTGATAAGAAGTCTAAGCAGCTGGACAATTTCAGTTTCAAGATCCATTCCTCTTCCATTTGCTCCCTTAGGTCCCTTAATTATGTGGCTTATATGGTTTCCTACCAGAAATCTTCCCTGGCCTCACTCGAGTCCAAGCTGGAAGTTATCCAGGACCAGGAGCTTAAGACTGAGATTGCCAAGACAGCCAGAATGGCTAGAATCTCCTGTCATCATGCCCTACAGGCTACTTATGATATAGTAGACTCAGTTGCTCACATCACAGCCACTGCTGTCTGCATTAGGTGACATTCATGGCTCAGGATTGCTGACCTGGTAAATGATGTCCAAACCTCCATCCTGGATGCACCTTTCAGGGGATCTGTGTTATTCAGAGATGACATCAAGGATATTATAAATGAATTGCAGGACCACAGTAAATCTATCCATGATGTCTGCTTCATGTACCAAGGGGTTACAAAGGTAAATAGCCTTTTCATCATCAACAGAGATGCCAGACCAAAGAGGCCCCTGCCAAATGCCAAGCCAAATGCTGGTATCCAGCATCAGAAACCCCTACTCCCTTGCCAAGTCCCAGAAGTCCCACTGAGGAGCTGCTGGCTCCTTCCCTAGGCATTCTGATTTGTGGGAACCCCCCCTCCAGATCCTCTAAGGAACCAGTGGGGAGGAGATTTCTCCACCTCCTTGGGTCACAGGACATAACCATGGACTCTTGGGTCCTTCATTTAATAGCAGGAGATCACACCATAGAGTTCCTAGACAGGCCTCTGGACAACTACCAGACCTCTCCCATTATCCTTCAAGGCACCTGTATCTGATAGGTGACAAGATCCAGGCTATTCTGCAAAAGTCAGTCATACAGCCCGTGGCTCTGGCATAGACAGGAGGAGGATACTTCTTCCATTTCTTCCTAGTGATCAAAAAGATGGGCAGCCTCAGTGTGCTCAACCTATACATTGAGTGCAAGAGGTTCCATATGCTCGCCATCCAGGGACTTTTACCCTGTTCCACGAAGGCCATTGGCTTTGTACACTGGACATGCAGGATGCTTACCTGAACATCCCTGTCTTCCATGCCCATCGCCACTTTCTTAAGTTTATCTTCCAGGGAGAACATTACTAGTTCAAGACTCTCCCTTTTGGCCTATCCTCAGCTCCTTAGGTTTTTCCAAGTGCCTAGCAGAGGTGGCTGCAGCCCTATGCTGCAAAGGGATCTAGTTGAGCCTGTATCTGGTGACTGGCTTCCGTCAGCCCTATCACAGAGCAATCAGAGGGAGTCCTTCTCCTTCACCCTGGACCTCTTTTCCAGACTTGGAATAACAGTCAACTATTCCAAGTCTCACCTTTCCCCTCCCTGTGCCTGCAATTCATTTGGGGCAGTGCTGGATACGGTCCAGGGCAGGGCCTTCCTCTCATTGGACAGAGCGGAGACCCTGCAGGAACAGACCAAATTAGTGGCAACTCAAGCTGGACCAAAGCCTGGTCGATCTTCCATCTTCTAGAGCTGATGGCAGCTGCAATCCATATAGTTTCTCTAGCCAGACTGCATATGAGGGTGACCCAATGGACTCTTCGTGTCCAATAAGATCAGTGGCTGGACAACCTGGACCACAGGGTCCTAGTGTCTAGGTACATGAAAAAGGATCTTCTTTGCTTTCAGGAGTTGTCCAGTCTCTCCACAGGGGTTCCCCTTTCAACACCATGCTCCTACCATGACCCTTACAATGGATGCTTTGTGCCAGGGCTGGGGAGCCCACCTAGGAGACCATCATACCCAGAGGACATGGTCTCAGCTGGAAGCATCTCTACATATCAATGTGTTAGAAATGAGGGCAGTGCTATATATCCTCCAGGCTTTCCAGCCTCTTCCATGTCCAGGGCCACTCCTGATTCAGACTGACAATATGTCTGTGTTCTGGTACCTGAAGAAACAGAAAGGCACTTGCTTGTTCCCTCTATGACAGGAGGTGATGCAAGTGTAGTACTGGGCAGTCAAGCACGACCTCCACCTGACTGCTGTCCATGTGCCAGGCATCAGCAGCATCCTGGCAGACAGTCTCAGCCACACCACTGTCAGGGTTCATGAGTGGGAGCTAAATCAAGAGGTGGTCAAAATCTTATTTGACTTGTGGGATCAGCCAGAAATAGACCTCTTTGTCTCTCCAACCAACACAAAACTACCCAATTTTTGCTCGCTTATTCCCGGGAGTGGTGTTTTCTGGAGAGACACACTGTCTCTTCGCTGAACAGGGAGGTTCTTGTACACCTTTCCTCCCTTTCCAGTGCTTCAGAGGGTTCTCCTGAAGCTACAGGCAGAAGGGTCTCACATGATTCTAATAGCCCCTCTTTGGCCTCATCAGATTTGATTCCGTCTGCTTCAACAGCTATCGATGAAACCCCCAATATCTCTGCCTCTCCTCCATGATCTTCTGACTCAGAAGCAGGGCAGACTGGTGCATCTGGGCATCAAATCCCTCCACCTGCATGTGTGGCACCTGTGGACATATGTGAAATAACTCCCATTGTTATTTTTTTACAAACATTGTCAACTGTGCAGACGCATTTGTAAAAAATGAATTATAATAGAATTTTTGAAATGTTAATTGTCTTGCCATACTCTTGCTTGTCTAGTCACTTACTCAGCCTCCTGCTTGTTTCTGTCGTTGTACTAACTGATTCCTGTTGCTTCATATCAAGGGGTTGTTGCTTTTCATATTGTGTGTGCCTGGAGTTGAGCAGCAATAAAAGATAAACTATGTAATACCCTCAATAACACACCTACCCCTGTTTACTTTTACCTAATGCCCATTTTTAGGCCTTGTACAATAAGATCTTCCTTCAAGAGAACAACTTGTAATGAAATGTGTAAGATTTACATTGATATTTGGATATATGCATTTTATATTATAGTAATTATATGTGTGTGTACTGTATAGCAACTTCTAAAAAATCAATCAGACACATCAAATGTCTTCCTAAACATGTCTCAACATTGTGTTTATCCACCTCCTTGTCACAACATATAGTTGTCTCCTCAGTGTTTGCAATTGAGGTACAGTACCGTTATGTATATGATTTCTCGGTTCTGTTCAGTTGATTGCTATAACAGTGCATAGAATAAAATGTGAAACATATAGGTAACTGTAATACAGATGGTGGCATTATTTTTATAGCTACCCTTTCTCAATGTAAAATACTTTGATTCAGTTAGTGTATACAATGGCAATTCATGTTTATGTTTAAGCCCATGAAACACCTTTATCTAGTTAATGTATTTACAGCTGTAGTGGTTTTGCTAGGGCTTGTCTGTTTTTGTCTCTGGCATTGCAACTTCTGAATCATCATCTGGCATTTCTATGTTAATTTCTATATTTTGATTATTTTCCCCAATGTCCTCACTGGATGATTGGGAGGAGGCCTGCCATCAGCAGAGAGACAGGCAAACCAGGCACAACTTCCTTTTCAGTTTTACTGGCCCATAATGATCTTTCCTGTGATGACCTTTCCCCAGTTTTTTTGGTCTGGCATCTCACAGGTTCCTCTGGCTCTGAGCCCTCATCATCAGAGTCCCCATCATGTACTGTCTCTGTTTCAGGAATGTGCTTGCTGCCACTGCTATCTACATAGGCTGACTCTGAGGAATGAGAAATGGTTGAATCTTGAGAAAGTGGCAAAACATATGAATGAGTGCTTATGCTTTCCTTTCCAATACATGCAATGCCTGCAACTGCCTTTTCTTTTTTTAATAACTGTACATTTGGCAAATCTACTTTTCTTAGTCACTGATGCAGCACCTAACCTTTTCTTGTTACCTTTTCCTTGGCCTGTGTTTGTTAACTGAATATCACCTGTAGCAGCAGACAAACATGATAGGATCTCATAAGACAAGGAGTTGGAGCATGAGGAAGCTTCAATCGGTAAAGAAGAGGATGCACCTACTGCAGTAGAAGAAGCACTTTTTAGTTTTCTTACTGTTTTTTTTTTTCTTCTGAATTGCTGTTTTTGTCTTGGAATCTTTTTTCACAGGCTACTTCCTTCCATCATTATTACAATAACAGTTGCTGATCACTAATGAAGTCAGCTTCCTTCCAAGAAAAAATCCAGTATGTAACTGCACTACCTGCCTCTGTCACCTTGGGGAAATAGACGGCAATGATGATGACTAGTTAGTGCATGTCTCCAGGAAAGAGATAACAACTGGTTAATTAGCAAGACACAAGTTTGGGCTACTGTGCAACTGCCAAGAGCTTCCCCCTCTCTCCAAAATGTTTCATGCATGATGCAAACCTTTATTTGAAAGGACTACACAAAATAAAAAAAATATGGTCCTCCAGTCCTGACTCCTGCTTGTGTGGAAAATGACTGGTGATACTGTGCAGATAGAAGCTACTCAACTGCTGGGCTACCTCCTTCAAAAAACATTTCACATGTGATGCAAGCCTTTATTCAACAGGACTACACAAAAAATTATGGTCCTCATGTCCCAAATCCTGCTTGTGTGGGAAATGGCTGGTGACACTGAGCAGACAGAGGCTACCCAACTGCTGGGCAGCCCTCTCTCACCAAAATGTTTAACATGTGATGTGGTGGCAGCAGACTGCAGCTGTTTGGGATGCTGCCTGTTTGGCAGGTCCCATATGCTGAGAGAGAGAGAGAATGCTGCATGATGAGATGCTATGGAGTAGCGTCTAGAGCAATGTAACTGGGAGGCCTGTTTTTTATTAGTAAAAGGTATGCCACTGTTGCCCTAACTTACTACTGATAACATTTCCAGTATCCCTTTCAGTCCATCTTGTTATGATTGCTACAGTGTTCCATTTTCCCTGTCATTGCTTATTTCCCCTAGAAGCTAGGACTCCTGAGGTGACAAGGAGCCCACCAGGAGGGAGCCAAGAAGGAAGCTTATCAGGGAGCCGATAACTGGTAAGCCGCATTGGTGCTTGAAGGCACCATGCACTGAAGGAGTTTTTCCTTTTTCTCTCCAACTGATACTGACACTAGAGAATATAGAATGCTGGCTGGGCTACTGTGCACAACCAGCCTGTGCTGTCACCGAGGGGGTCTGCTGGATGTCACCAGATTTGCAGCTCAGAGCCTTAAACCACTGCACTATACTGCCTCTTTTTACATCTTTTTGTTATATTGTTTGCTTCCTACAGTAGTTTTCAGCCTCCTATCACACACATATCCTAACTATCAGTGGAACCCTTTGAACTACCAGCTACAGCTTCTGAAATATTTTTTGTATTGGGCAGTGAACAAAGCTCTAATTGCTGCCGATATTGAACAACTGAAGGATGGCACATATATGTCTTTGAACCAAACTCTTTCTCGGAGGTTCCCATGAGAAAGTGAGTGAAAAAGGATGAATTTGCACATGTATGTACACTTCGAACTTTGACTCGTAGGGTGACTGCACTTTATTAGAAGAGAAAAATAAAAAGTAAATAACTACATCAAGGCTGCAGAAGCAAAAACTGTTGGTAATATGATTTATTTTTACCATCTAACTTGAACTGGTCTAACGTGGACTAAGTGTACTTTCAAATTATAAATATATCAGGTACAATTTTCCTGTTTATTTATCCTTCTCAGTTTCTCATAGACAGTGTTTTAGTGATTCACTGGTACTTACTGATACTCACTGACTGTGATTGGTGTTTGACTGTTATTTATTGGTACTTATTTACACTATTTACTAGACCCAGCTGCTGTTATAGAATTGGTTAAATACTCTGTTTATGTGATTTTAAATGGTTGGCCAATTAAATTTTTTTTTTCTGTTTTGCACCTTAATCTGCTTCTTTGTACAGTACTGAATTTTTTACTACCCATTAGCATTCTCTGACTTACATTTTAGTATCCTAAAATTAATAGGATAATACTGTACCTAGATATTTGTGCCAGCTAAACTCTATCTATAGATGTATTAGGGTGGTCAGTACCCTCTTTCAAGTAAGGCAAAACACCAATAGCTCACTATTAGTTGAAGAACTTCAAGAGAAACCACAAAAAAGATAAAGGACCAAAAATAAACAATTTAAGCAAACTAAAATAATGGACCATATGACCTGTCCAACCGGTCTGGAAAGGATCTCTACACCAATAGGCCCATCCATACCACCCCTCTGGATATACTGTAACTGATGAAGAATCTTTACAATTGAACAATGTATCCTATATACAATATGACTCTGAATTTAATTCAGACCTGGACAAATACCCAGATTTGGACCTATTAGAGATACCAACAAATGGAACTGAAAATTCGTCATTAAGATAATAGATAAGAGCAATATAAGTCCAAATAAATCTGAACAGAATAAAAATATTTGTATTAGAAAGGAAAAACTTGATGAGGTCCTACAGGATCTCCAAGTCACTATTAATGGACTTAAAAGCATTAATATAAAGGAAATGACTTATCTTACAAATGATCATTGAGACAGAAATGAAATGGAAGGTAAGTACAGAGGGAATATGGTCCAATTTAAGTGCCAAGTATACCATCATACTTGCTTGAGTGATGAGATAAATGGGCTATTAAAAGACCCATATGCATCCAACATACTTACTATATAATGAAACAGCTTGTAATTAATAAATGCAAAATAGATGCTTTAAAAGAGAATTTCATAATTAACAATGCCAGACTTGATGAAATATATTATAAAATTACTAATATTGTCCCAATCCAAGAATCCTGTTCTAGATCACTAGTTAATACCACTTCTGGCTCTCATTTCCAAGAGATCAGACAAGCAATTAGCACAACAGTAATACCAGAGGCCTCAAAGGAGGGCATTCCAAAAAAGAATAAAGGGGGCAAAAAACAAAAAAAGGAAGGTGCAAGAAGACTAAGTCTTCAGAAGCTACAATAAGTAAAAGTCTCAGTCAAAAGAAGTCCTCTGTCACAAGGAATTCATTATCTGATGTCTAAGTTTGTACTTTAAAGAAGGCCATGAGTGACAGTGCTAATAAACTGACTGAAGTCCAGTCCCTTAGATACAAACATACATACTGTACGTATGGCTTGGGTATGCAACTGGGAAAATTAGAAGAAGTAATTAAGTATTTAGTAAATGGCTCCAATGATCTCTGTGGCAGACAAAACAGCAGAAACAAAGATATGGAGCAAACAGAACTTAGTGTAGACATGAATAATATTGACTACCCCAAGAAAAATAAATTATTGCCAGACAGAATAATTGCTGATACATCTAATAGGAGACAAACTACCAACAAATGGGAGAAGAATGAAGAATATGCATGTTTAAGCTTTTATGGTCCATCTCATTGGCCGGAAGGTACTAATGCTGACTTAAGAACACAAATATTATTCCTGATAAGAATGAATATGGGCATGGAGATATAGCCTCAAGATTCTAAAGATGTGGAACTTGTACGAGATACCCATGAGGGTGATGTATGTAATATATTTTTCCCCAAAATTGCAAATGGAATTTGATATAATGAAGCACTTTTGAAGCATTTAGGACTGAAAATAGTGTTCCGAAATAGACACCTGTCCACAAGTTATAACTCTTATTAATTTAAATCAGGTGGAACGTGTGGCTAAGTATTTTTGGAATACCAGAACTGATTTTGAGAACAATAAAACCTTACAAGGACACGACATTTTTCATAATCTCCAACAAGTTCTGCTTGGTAGAAATGGTGTTCTTGAAGTTACAAGACATGAATATGGTAGCCAAATAGATATCCATGTCAAAACAAATATGTGAGAGACAAAATGATAGAAAAACATACCATGAGTGATATAATGGGATATTACCTAGTTAATTATGATGATGAATAGAATACTAGGGTAATTCAAGAGAATAAAGCACAGGATACGCAACTAAAAATAATGAACACACAGTATTCCATCCCGTTCAAAAACTAGTTCATGTTACTTGTGGCATACGAGGACTGACTCCATGACTCTACAGCCACAAATTCACAAAATGAAAGTTTGGTTGTTACTACAGATATACCAGAAGAAGAATTGATTATTATTTTTTGGAATATAGCGGGTTGGGAATAGAAAATTCGGGACAATGATTGGATCAGTTTTGTAACAAGATGTGGTTTGATATGCATTCAAGAATCCTGGCATAATGTACATACTAATGTATGACTTACAGTTATGGCTTCAAAATGTTTCACCATGTAGGGATTAATGATTCTAA
The DNA here is from genome assembly GCA_016271365.2 of Neoceratodus forsteri. Lineage (NCBI taxonomy): Eukaryota > Metazoa > Chordata > Ceratodontiformes > Ceratodontidae > Neoceratodus > Neoceratodus forsteri. Next base: position 1,610,276,099 of record CM057449.1, read on the forward strand.
CTATGATAGCAGGTCCTCAGGAAGGTTAATAACCTTTTGTATAATAGAATTTGTTAAACAATTTACCGTGTATTCATACCTCAGCTAATTTTATGACTTCTTTTCAAAAGCAGATATTAATATTCTGGTAGTTAACAGTTATATTCCCTGTTGGTTCCAAATATTATAATCAAAATATTTGGATTGTATTGGAAGGAACATTGTTTAACCAGAAGTAGCACACTAAGCCAAAGCTTGTTTCCAGATGTGACCTGGGAGCACAAGGATGTTAAGTGACTTGCTTAGGATCACACAGTATGCACTCTAGGCAACTGTGGGATTCAAACCCAGGTCTCCAGATCTGCAGCACACAGCCTTAACCCACTGCACTATACTGCCTCCAAAAGAGCTTCTAATAGAAACCAAGTTCAACTTCCCAGACTATGAAAGACTAATCCTGGGTGATTTAAGTTCAAGAATAGGTGAATTTGATTGTCTAATAGAACATTCAATATTAACTTGCATGAATGAGCTCCCCATAATCCCCCAAAGAACAGATAAAGATAAAGTCATAAATTAATCAGGGACACAGCTTATTGAAATTACAGAAGGAATAAACTTATACCCAATAAATCGGAGACAATGCAACTACTGCAAATACACAGGTTGCTCAACAACGGATTTAGCAAAATAGTCAGGCAAAGTTGTATTTTGGCATTCTCTGCAAATCCCTACAAAAGCTGAAAGTGATCATACAGTATGCTAATTCTCCTTTGTACTAAGACAAACAATGAAATAAGTAGAAAAGAAACACCTCTATTTTTTTACTGAGTGCAGGATAAATAAAAACCTATTATGAGACTGTGTATTGGAAGAACACATTAAGAACCTAGGCCCCCATATTCAAAAGTTGCCTGAAAATTCACACAAGTGCCTGTGCCGCACATCTGAGTTGCGCCAGCCCAAAATAATCAGATATCCAGAAGATGCACCATATCGTGCATGTCCAGCTGAATAGCCCAAAGATGCGCGATTGCACGTTGTGGCTGAATGTGGGGATATGTGGCACATTCATGGGAATGCCTCCTCTACATGTGCCACATACATTATAGATATGCCATGGTGCATCCAGAGATGCGTGACTCATCTTTCCCTTTTGAATATCATGGTTCCGCTCATTTTTTGAGATGTGTGGCACATCTCCACTTTGCACAGAACATCTCCTTTGAAAATGCGGGCCAAAATACTTTCCTTCATAGCATATAATGACTGGGATTGTAACAAAATATCAAATGCAAGTGAGATATAGAATACACACACCATTATTTTTGAACAATTGAAAAGTAGTCTCTGGGCCCAGATATTCAGAAATGTGTCAAAGTCCAGTGCAAGTCCGGTGCAGTGCAAACTTGATGTGCCATGGCACAACTGGAGCCATATTCAGAGGATGCGCAGGCCAAACTATGGCTGAATATGGCACAGTTGCGCCTTTGCATACACAGAGATGCCTCAGTGCAACTGTGGCAGCACAGAGCAGCACAGCAACAGAGGGGGGGGCAGGGCACAGAAAACAGACCCAGGAACACAGCCATGGAAGCACAGTAACAGCGGCCACAGGAGGCCCCCACCAGCAGGGCACAGCAGGGCACACACAGGCACCTGGAGACTGGATCCCGGAACACAATAGTGGCATGGATAGCAGGTGACAGGAGGTGCCAATGGCCAAAGGAAGGCCACCAAGGGAGCCCCCCCAGGCACGCCACCGGCCATGCCCCTCCACCATGAGACCACAGCAGGCCACACCCAGGACCATGCAGCCAAGCACACACACACACCACACGGGCACACAGGGAGACCACACACTGGCCACTGAATGGGCCAGGATGCAGCCAGTGTGGCAGACCACATGGTAGAGGTCACACAACACCAAGCAGAGGACCCTAACACAGTGTGCAGACAGTACTGGAACAATGACTATGGCAGTGCGCCACCACCACGCACACACCCACCACACACACCCCTGACTGCCACCCCATGGACACCCCAATGCACAGCCACCAAACCAGGGAATTGATACCACCACAGCAGGACACACCCCAGGACACAGCAGGGAACCACAGAAGCACAACATGTGCCCCCTCTCATGCAAACACCAAGGACAGACACTGGGCCAGTGTAGCAGACACAGACACAGGCAGGTATGTTAGAAAAGATTTATAAAACAGGTATCTATGTACAACACATAACAGGGGTAGGGAAAGGGTAGGTACAGTGAGGGAAGGGGACAGGGAACAGGGACTGTACAGTGGAAGGGGGTACTGTAGGGGAAAGTGCAACAGGGTAAACAGGGGCCAAGAACTGGAACATCAACTGCGGCCACATCCGGCTGCCCCCCAAGCCTCTGCTCTGTCCTCTCCACTGCCAACATCCTCTGGATGATGATGACAACTTTCAGGATACTGGAGACAACCAGGAGTGTCAGGCACATCAGCCTTGACAGCATTGTGTGAGGCGCTCTCCGCACCAGATGCCGGACACCTTTGTCAAGGGACAGGACAGGTGATCACTGCAATGGCCCAAGGAACCATGCCCACCCACAGTGTGCAATGGGCAGTGGGACCATGCATCCCCAGAGGGCCTGGAATGGACACCTGTAGGGGAGTGGGCCAATGCCAGCCAGCAACACGGTATACCATGGCATTACATAGAGGTGGTCCCCACTGCACAACGGCCACACGACTGTAATGGGACAGTCACATGGCACACTGCACCGGCAGCACCGCAGCAACAACGGTGGCAGCTGGGAGCATGCCCACCCCACCAACAGCCAGCACACGGGTCCAATGGACGTGCCACAGTGGCATGCACCATGCACAGTGCGACACACACAGCTGTCATGGTGCATGGCACAGGTGGCCATGCCTGCACCCACTCCCCACCACAACCCCCCATGTACAGTGAGAATGACTATGAAAGAGCTTACCTGCCCCCTGCAGTGTATCTTGCACAGGTCCACCCCATCAGGGTTCACTGCCCAGTCATGCTCTACCACTGCCCTGGCCTGCTTGTGGTCCTCTGGCCCTGCGAATGGAAGGAAGACAGGAGCACATCAGTACCAGACCACACCAGCTACCCCCCCAGCGCCCTCTGTGCACAGGGCATGACCCTGCCTGACATGTCCTGCATGCCAGCACAGCTAAATCGCAACGCATGCAGCAGCTGGCAATGACAGTCAGTGATGTGCATGATGACAGTGTACCCTAATGCAGGGCATGCCAAGCAATGAAGCCAACACCACAGTACAGCACCAGGGCAGACATGCAACATTTGAACACCTACCCGGCTGTGGCACTGCACCATGCCTGACACGTGCCTGAAGCCCCCAGAAACATTCAGGGTCCCTCTGGCACAGGTCACTATACTGGTGCCTGCACTGTTCCGCTGTCCAGGGAACTAATGTCCTCCTCTCTAGGTGGATGGCAATGGTCTGCCTAACACTGATCCTGGCCTGCTGCAGGGGCACCTGGCTGCACAGCTGTGCACTGTAGGGCTCCACACATGTGACCAGGTTGATCACCTCCAGGTCGATCCAGTTATGGGCATGGTGTCCCTGACCCTGCGCCATGGCTCTCTCATGGTTTGGTGGTGCAAATGGCGGGAACAAGTGCACATAGCAGCCACAGGTGCCGAATGCGCTATGCGCAGGAGAATACATGGTGCCTGCCCATCACGCATTGCTGAGCATGCACAGTAGGCGTGGCCTGGTGGGGTCAAGGAGTCAGAAGTGACCCTGGGGTCAGAGGTCACTGACCAGTGTACATGTGAGTGGTAGGACACATGACACCATGTGCGATCATGTGCGTAGCTGTCCATGCGCAACATGCACAGTGCTGCTACATCACGCTGTCTGTGCGTGGTGCATGATTGACACCATGACAGTGTAGTGCACATGTGCACTGCAGGCCCATGCATGGTGCATGTACTGATATTGTGTCCCTGCCTGCTCCAGTGCAATGCCATTATGCATGGTGCATCTTCTCGACATTCAGACGCCACATGCAAATGAGCTCACCAGTCAATGCAAGGTGCAGTGGGGTGCATTAGCATATCATTACTGTTGCAAACAACCTTATTTGCATGTATTGCACCTCATAAGTGCCATGGAACAGCACACGCCATGGACCTGTATTGCAACCTTGACAGGTAAGTGGGGGATGCCGCAGTAGAAGACTGGGAGCAGACGGCACTGCAAGGTGGGATGGACCAGGGAGATGCTGCTGCTGACACACTGTGCTGTCCATGTTCACAGGAGGCAACATGTCAGCACATGAGGAGGGGGAGGAGTGGAGGCCTGCAAGGAAGCGCAGGCCCAAGTTCACTAAGGGGGAGTCGGATACCCTGTTTGAGGCCTACCTCAACAGGGAGGCCCTGTTGAGTGGTGCCATGGGCACACCACAGGAAAAAGGCCATTGGATGGGAGGAGGTGGTGACCTATGTCAGCCAGCATGCAGCCACCAGCGGTCCTCGCAGAAGTGCCACAAGAAAGTCGTGACTGATAGGCAGCGCATTAAGGAGAATGTGGCAGCCATCAAAGAGTTTCATAATGCCACCTGGAGGAGGGCCAATGTATGCACCCACACAGACGCCCACAGAAGAGTCGGTGGCAGCCAACTTACACTGCACCTCAGTGGAGGGTGTGCCTGGAGGAGGCTTCCAGATGAGTGGCAGCCCATCACTGCATGGTATGTATGGCAGCCATGCACAGCTGGTTGCCCTGAGGGTGCATACACGGGCATGCTGTTGTGCATGCAGCCATCCTGCATGCCATGTGCACACCCATGCACATGCCATGCTGCTGGACACATGCGGCAGCAGTGTACAGGGGGCACATGTTGGCAAAGCAGCACTGACATGCCATCCTTCTCTTGCAGCACCAGCATGCCTCTGTGCAGAGGATGGGGTTCCAGCAGTGGCCACAGCATCTGTGGACACCGGCATGGCCCCAGAGGAGGACCCATCAATATCTACTGGCATCCAGGGGTCCGACAGGCTGCAGATGAGCACCACAGTGCCTGTGGGTGTCCTTGGCCTAGGGTCAGATGAGGCCCTGGATGTGTTCCTGCAGGATGCCAGCATTGGTGTCCTGTGTGCAGAGACACAGATCGGGGTGGGGTCCTACTCCAATGATGACTTCACACAGATCCTGGACAGCATGGGCGACGTTGTGGGTGAGTCACCCCTGCTAGCATCACAGGTGATTACAGGGCCCATGCAATGCCAAAGGTGGCACAGCTGCCTGCCACCACTGCGGTTGCAGTGGTGTGCATTGCCACAGCTGCGCCCTGCATTGGTGGTGGTGCATCCATGCAGGCACATGGAGGCATACAGTAGCTGGAATGGTGATGGCAGCAGGCTGTGGGTGCCACTGGGCAGCCAGACACAGGGTCCACCGCTGGTGTGCCTGCCATACCCATTCCCCCTGCAGATCCCACTGTGCAGCATCCACTGGAGAGGGGGGCTGTGCAGCATGGCAGGTTACTCACTGATGATCGGCGTCCCTTATGGGAGCCCCAGGATGCAGATCATCTGGTGAAGCACACCCGGTAGCTGCAGGTGTCCATTCAGCAGCAGGTGCTGCTCACCACTGGGGTGTGTGCACTGTGGGCAGAGTTGTGCCAGTTAGTCAAGCAGCAGAACAGGGGCACTGTGCAGATCCTGGAGGGGATCCAATGCATGCAGGAGGCCACAACTGCGGCCTTGGGTCACATTGCTGGTGCAGTTGTGGATGGCTTTGTGTTGCTGGCTGCCACAGGGCATGGCTGTACACAGGAGACCCCCCGCAGTGTGCTGTTCACCCCATGGACCCAATGTTGGGTGACCCCAACACAGTGGATGCCAGGCTCAGATGTGGGCATCCTATGCATGCCCAGGGCTGGCCTGTTTGGGTGCCTACACACCCCCACGAGGACACGGTCATGGTCCAGCACTTCCACCCTGGAGGGCTGTTGGATACTCCCCTCCCGGCTGATGTGCAGCCTGTGGCTACCAGTCATCCCCAGCGTGGCTACCCCAATGGCCATGGTGACCATGGTACCGGCCAGCTGCCTGAACTGAGTGATGCCTGACCACAGTCTGCTGTTGATTCCCAGTGCACACATGGGCAGTGTGTGTGTGCCATACATGTGATGGCACACCTGTGTATCGTGCCACATGCTGCCCATGTGTGTGCATGCCCAGCCACTGGACCATGTGGTGTGGGCGTGATGAGGGCAGTCTTGCACCAGTTGCACCTAAGCACTGGTGCCATGCGTCTGATCCACACCATGTTCCATTGCCTGCGTGGCTGGGTGCGCACACATGTGTGTGTGTGTTGCCACTGCCTTCCCTACCTCTGCTTCACGTCTCTGTGTGTGCATGCCCCTCACCATACATGTCCCTGCAGGTGTGCTGTCCTTGTCTGTGTGGTCCATGCATGTGTACCACACCACCTACAGTACCTGCGTTCCCCAAAGTGTTCCTGTGTGACAGTGTCGCGGAGACATCATGCCTGTTGCTGGAGTCAAGGGTCTCTCTACCCAGGAGGTGGCTGCCCACCACCCTCTAGCAGATTGTTTCCATCATCTCCGCTACTATCACCCTCATCCACCTTGACAGCTATCCCATGGTCAATGGCCATATTGTGCAGTATGTAGCAGGCCAGGAATAGTCCACAGGCTTTCAAGGGGCTGTACTGTAGGGCACCGCCTGACCTGTCTAGGCAATGGAATCATGCCTTCAGCATGCCAAACATGCATTCGATGATGTTGCGCATGCAAGCATGTGCCTTGTAGTAGTGCTCCTCTGTTGGGGACGCCGGTCGCCGGTCGCCGGTAGGGGGTGAGCAGCCCGGGCCTCAGTGGGTACGCGCTGTCACCTGTGTGGAGAATGACATGGTTAACCCTGTGCTATTCTATAGTGCACCCCTTGCCTGTCCCTGGCACCCACCCCACCTTGCACACCCTGGCCACCCCCATCCCCAGTTCTGCTATGCCCATCGCCCCTTGCCCATGCCCTACTCACTCGCTAGGTGGCCTGTGGGGATGTCCCCATGTTCAAACCTGTGGTACAGCACAAAGCTGTGCCAGATGAATGCGTCATGTGCACTCCCAGGGTGTGTGGCGCAGATATTGATGATGCGCCCCATGGCATTGCACACCACCTGGCAGTTGATGCTAGGGCTCCTCTTCCTGTTGATGTATGCCATTCCTTTAGGGCCAGGTGGCATGTGGATGCCCACATGGGTGCAGTCAATGGCCCTAAGCATTCCAGACATGCCTGCCACCCTGTGGAAGTCCTGCATGTTTGCTATACGCTTCGCCTGTGTGGTGGGGAAATGAATGAATTCCAAAGCACGTGGCAGAAGAGCATTGAGAAACCGTGTCAGGATGCGGGACCTGGCTGACTGGGTGTTGCCCATGATGTCCCCTGTTGGTCATTGGAAGGTGCCCGTGGTGAGCAGGCACATTGCGGCAGTCACCTTCGTCTCCATGGACATGGCATGGCTCCGTCTGGTGGGTGCCTGAATCTTCTCACTGCACAGCTCACAGAGCTGCCTCAGAATGGCCCTGTTCAGGCAGTACTGGACCATGATCTCGGTGTCACTGTTGTTCTCAAAGGTGAGGTGGGCACTGTACCGCCTGTGTCAGGCATACCGTCGATGGGTCCTTCGTCGGCCACATAGCTGTTCCTCCTGCCTCCTCATTAGCGCCTCCATCAGGAACAGTGCACTCTCCATCACTCCTTCAATCCAGTGTCTACCTGGGCGGTTCACCGCTATCTGTGTGCCACACTGGTACACTGTTTATGTGTGTGTGTGTGTGTGTCTCTCTCTCTCTCTCTCTCTCTCTCTCTCTGCCCCTCTCTCCCTCTCCCACACCACCTCTCTGCCTGTCTCCCTCTGTGTCTGTTCTTCTGTCTCTTTGTCTGTCTATCTCTCTCACTATCTCTCACTCTCCGCTCTTTCTCTCACTGTCAGCACAACTGCCATCTGTGTGTTTGTACCCTGTTTTTATAGGAACAAGTTTGGTCGGTGCATGTTTGGTTTGCTCCACACTTGCGCCATGGCTTCATGGTTGAATATGCCATTGCGCTGCATAATCATGGACCGCCCCCAGCACTTGCACCACATATATTACAGTTGCGCATTGACAAAATGGGTTTTGTGCTGTGATACGTCTTCCGCTGAATATCGCTCCTCAGCGCATCTTCATACTTGCACTGGCACAACTCAAGTGTGCCATGTGCAACTGCTCTGAATATCTGGGTGTCTATCTATAAACAAATAATTATAAGAAAATGTCCTTCTAAGCAAAATAACTGGTTTGATCAGGATTGCAAGGCCTATAAAACTAAACTAAGAAAATGATAAGGATAGCTTAACATCTGAATGATAGAAAGCTATTTACAGCTCTGAATCAAGAAAGAAAAAAATACAACAGATTTCTAAAAAAAAAAAATAGCATATCAACATGAGACATGGAACAAAATGGTGAAAGTCATCCTTCATAAGCATATCAAAGGTTTTTGGCAGATGGTTGCATGAGGTGTCAAAAATTATAAGGAAAACATACACATACATCACAATAACACAAGGGGGGGGGAATTTCAAAGTCCCATGATGGACACAAGGTGCTTGAATCAAAGATTTGTAATGCAACTAGCACCTTGAACCAAAAGATTGGGCATTCACGATTCAGTAACATGGTGTGCATCTGAATCATGAGTCACTGTGTCCTTGTGGTGCTGTGCCACTGTTGTGGCCAAACACAGAGTTCACAATGCCACAAGAGGGCGTACACCACAGCAGGGCTGCAACATCCCCTTTTCTGGGATGCAAGAAACCCTGCCATGGCCGCAGCAAGGGGTGGAAGATAGGCCATGGGAAACCTGGTCTAAGCCCCTTGCACCACTCCAGACACTGTGGGGATGTGTTGGTAGGGGTCTGTAATTGGATTTTACCAGGTAGCATAGGGCACAAGGAGGCACAGTTGATGTTGGGGAAGGGGTGGGCCAACATGGCAATGTGGTTGCACCCGACTGGGGTACCGATTTTGACACAAGATTAGCACGGGCACACAATGGACAATGGGTGGTTATAGCAACACACATCACCAGGGCCTCACATGGGCATGGCCCTGGGACTACTGCCAGGGCCATGCCAACATGGGGCCATGGCACTGTGTGACCCTATACCCCCCATTCTTCATTGTGTGTCCATGCCAATATTGTGCTTTAATCGGCACCCCTGCTGGGTGCAGCCACATTGACATGGTTGCCCACCACTTCCCCAACAGCACCTCATACAAACGTACAAACATACAAAATTGCTGGCAAAAGAAGGCCCACAGGTCTATCAAGTCTTCCCGACTGTGCAGCTCTTAGTTTCATATTACTACAGCTGCCCCAGCCCCACCCAAACTCCTCCCTTCCTCCCCTTTCCTGGTCTTTCCCCCTGTGTGTTCTTGTCTGTACTAATCCTGCCCTTGACTCTATCCCAACCCCACTTAAAGCTATCCACTGTCCTCAGTTTGATTAAATCCTCCAGCAGTGTGTTCCATCTCGCCAACACTCTCTCTGTAAAGTAGTGCCTCCTCATCTCCCTCCTGAACCTTCCCCCTTCCAGCTTCAGACTGTGCCCCTAGTGACCGTCCCCCACATTTAAGCGGAACAGTGCTCCATCTCTGATTTTGTTTATGTCTTTCAAGTACTTAAATACCTCTATCATGTCCCCTCTTTCCCTGCTGTTTTCCAGCAAATACATGTTGAGCTCCCTCAATCTTTCCTCATACAGCAACTCCCCAGTCCCGTGACCTTTTTTGTTGCCCTGCACTGCACCCCCTCCAGTAATCTCACATCCTTTTTTCAGGTATGGGCACCAGTACTGCACACAGTACTCCAAATGTGGCCTCACCAGTGATCTATACAAGGGCAGGATGACCTCCTCCTCCTTTCTAGAGGTGATCCTTCTGGAAATGCAACCCAGCATCCTATTTGCCCTTACTGCTGTCCTCCTACACTATGCTAATACCTTCATGTCCCCTGATACTATTACCCAAGGTCCTTTTCCTTCTCTGAAGCTGTTACCTGCACTCACCCCAGCCAGTAGCCGGTCCTGGGATTTCTTGCTTCAAGGAGCATGACCTTGCACGTCTTAGCTTTAAACCCCAACTGCCACTCCCTAGACCAGTGTTCAAGTTTAGCTAGATCCTCCATGAGTGCCTGCCTCCCTTTCTCATTTTACACTTTTGCACCTCGTGCCCTATGCCACCACTGTACCCCACTTCCTAGCTTTGTGTATGTGCCCCCAACCCCTGGCCATCCTGCCACCTCTTTTGTTGCATCGAGGGGGGACAGCCGAATCCCTGTGGCATTACCCACAGGTGCGCCACTTGGTTTGCTGCATGCCTGCGGGTGTGGCAATTACCAGATTTCTGGCACAGGGACCCTGTTTTTCCTGAATATGGTGCAGGGTCCCTGATACAGCCGTGATGGGGCAAAGCCCCTAGATCACTGCAACTTGCAGTGACCTCGCGGAGCTTTGAAAATCTGGTCCAATGGGTCCAATATTTTTCAGGAATATTTTTTGATCCAGAACTTGAAAAAGTGACACGTTCTATTGGCCTGGGACCAAATAGCTATAATTTCTCACAAATCACATACAAGGATGTCTATTTCACAATAAAATCTCTGAAAACTAACAAAGCCTCTGGCCTGGACAGGATACCCTCAGAGGTCTTCCTGTGGCATACTGCCAGATGGAGCAAACCCCTGGCACTATTTTATAATTGTATCCAACAGCCGGCCCGGTGGTACTGAGGGTTGAGGCGCTGGACGCCACACCTCACTCCATGCCAGTGACCCGGGTTCAGGAACGGACTCCAGACGCCGGGGGTTGGCAGAGGTGGAGAAGGATTGAGCCCCTGAAGGCTGCTCTCCCTCTCTGGGGGAGGGGGGCTTTAGTGGTCAGTGCATTGGCACCCCTAGTGGAGGCTGGGGGACATTACACTGATGTTGTGCAAAGGGAAGTGAGTTGGGGCATGGCGCCGGGAAGGAGTGTGTGCGGACACGTGCGCACTCCCCCCCTTGGCGTCAGTGCATGCCCCACTCACGCAAGCCTAGTAGAGGAGGAAAAATGGTGAACCATCGCGGCGGCTTGATGGCCGTCCACGGGACGCTCATCCTCGGGAGCACTGCTGCGATGCTGGATCCTGTGCTGGCAGGAGTAAGGGGTACTCTCTGCTGCCCCGCCACAGGGGGAAAGCCGCAGGGGTATTTGGCAGCAGGGGCTCCATAGGGGCTGAAGTGGACCATACGGTGGCTGGATGATTGGGGATGCCAAGACGTAATGGGCAGATTGGGAGCCAATAAGGTAAAAAGTACTAAGAAAAAAAAAAATAATTGTATCCAAGAAGATTTTATTCCTATGACTTGGAAGGGGTAGAGATTGTGTCCCTATCCATAAAAAAGGCAATACCGCAGATCAGGCTGTGTACAGGCCCATCAGTATATTAGGCACTAACCTTAAAATCTTCTCTAAAATCGTACTAGAACATTTATCATTTCAAATGAATATAACAGATGGTCTAAGTGAACTGCAGGCAGGGTTCAGACATGGATATGCAACCACTAACAATTGTTTTATACTGGGACATCTCACAGAAAAGTGTGTTAAAATAAGAAAACAAAAACTGCACACAGTATATGCAGATTTTTCTGTTACCTTTGATGCGGTCACCAGAAAGACATTATGGGTACTAATGAGTAGATGGGGTATTGACCCCACCCTAATCAGAAGAATCTCAAACATATACCGTAAAACTTGGGCCTCAATCAGACTAGGAACAAAAGGTCAGCTTTCTCACTCTTTCATAATTAATAAGGGAGTTAGGCAAGGATGTGTCCTTGCACCATCGCTTTTCTGTTTAAATATTGATCATATGCTAAAAGACCTAGAACAAGCTGACTCCGACTTACTAAAAATTCTCGATTATCCCTGGCCAGCACTTGCTTATGGAGACAATATAATTATAATGTCATTAACTAGAAAAGGGCTACAGAAAATGTAGGGATGTGCTTTTCATTAAGCACCTCAGGAGAGATGAGGGTAGTTCCAGTAGACTGAAGAAGGGCTGATGTGGTCCCTCTACAAAAAGTGGCAGCAGGGAGGAGGCTAGCAACTACACGCTGGTCAGTCTCATGTCAGTGGTCAGGAAATTAATGGGGACCGTACTGAAGAAAAGGCTCATGGAGTACCTAGAGGCTAATGGGTGCAGGACTACTGGCAGAATGGTTTCATGGGGGGAGGTCGTGTCAAACAAATCTCATAGATTTCTTTGACTGGGTTACTAGGGAGGTGGATCAAATGAGAGCAGAGAATGTGGCCTATCTGGACTTCAGAAAGGCTTTCAACACTGTACTGTACAGGAGGTTTGTTGAGAAACTATACAGCCTGGGAGTGGGGAAAAAAAGTGGTAAGCTGGGTATCTAACTGATTAAAGGATAGGAGACAAAGGTACTGATAAATGGTGGACAATCAGAGGACGAAGGTTGACTAGTGAGATGCCAGAGGAATCGGTGCTGAGATCAGTCCTCCTAAATCTATTTTATTTTATTTATTTGTTTATTTATTTATTTATTTGTTTATTTAAGTCTTTGGTAACAGTTTAAAAGCTTATAGATAGTACTGTGTTTTGTATGTAGGTGTAGCACCTCAAGCTGTATTTTGCTGGGAAATGTATGGATGGTATGGTCCATGGACCTTGACAGAAAAGGAGCTGAAATTGTTTCTCACCTGGCCCTGACCTCAACCTCTATTAAATAGCCAGAGGGGGTGGAGTCAGGGGATAGGAGTGGCCTGATCTAGCAGTAAATCAGTTAGCTACTGTAGCCCTGATTATTGTGTAGGTACTGTAGCAGTGATCATTGGAGAATCTGGTGGTTCACTCAGAGAAACCTACTATGAGGGAGATGGGATCACACGTCATTACAGCTGGCATCTTTGTGAGCGTGGTTGGGTGTACAGGGTGCAGCGCAGCCATGGTCCTTGACTGGGCTTGGAAATTCAGTGGTTGCCCAGTGTGCTACCAGCTGGTAAAGCTCAGAGAGGAGGTTGAGGGGATTAAGATGCAGCTAGGAGATCTGGGGGGGAGGTATGGGAAGTGGGGAAAAAGGGCAAGGGGTCACCCACGTGGCTACACTGATTACTAAAGACAGGGGCATAGGGACAGAAGCACAGGGGGGTACTCGGGGGCACATTAGGACCCTGATAGAGAGGGTCCAAAAGGAGGAAACGTCCAAAGAAGCAGGCAGGAATCTTGGGTTGGACAAGGGAACCAGGGTGGGGGTTGGTTGGGAGGGAGTCTTGAGGTCAGGCATTAGGCTCAGCAACCGTTTCAACCCTCTACATTTGCTAGTGGAGGAGGGGAGGGGGTGATGCAGCTATGACAATGGGGGCAGTTAGGGATGGGAATGGAGGCGGGGCAAGAGGCAGGGTCTGGAAATCAGGAAAAATAAGGGGGAGCATAGAGTGCAAGAAAATGGGGGGTTGGGGATCAGAGCAGGCTTAGGGAGAGGGGGTACTGAGAGGAAAGGGCAAGGAGGAAGACAAGGAATGCAAGGGGGAGGATGTAGTAAATGGGGCTGAGGGTTTGGATTGAGGGGGCATGGCAGACAAGGAGGTGTTGAATGCAGATGGGCCGGATGGGAAGACAAGCCAGGCTAGGCCAATGGATGGGGGGAAGGGTCAGTCATGAGCAGGGATGGGGGTGTCATGATACAAAAAAGGATACTCGGGAGGGGGGGAAAGCCCGGGATTGGAGGGAAGGGGGTGGCCACTGTCAATAGGGAAAGGGCAGCATATGACACCCAGATAGTGGGAGGAGTGAGGAGCGAGCTGGGGGAAGGGGTCAGGAAAAAGGAAGAGAAGGGACATGGAATGAGAGGAATCCTGGTGAGTGAGAATGGAGGCAAGGGAATGGCTGGAGTGTTCCTGTTGGAAGAATCCATGATCCAGAATATCAGATGGGATAGGGAGGGGGAAGCCTGCCTGGTTAGAACCAAATGCTTCCCTGGCCTGATGGTGCACAAGGCCAAACACGAGGTATACTCACTAGCAAGAGAATGTGGAGGTTCCCCAGACATACTGTTGCAACTGGGTACAAATGACATAGAGGGAAATAATGAACTAGAGATACAGGCAAGGTTTAGGGAGCTAGCCAGGGTTTGCCATGCCATAAAATGCTTGATTTCCTTCTTGGAAATCCTGCTGGTGCTGAGGGCTAGTTGGGAGAACAAGCAGAAAATTAGGGAGGTAAATCATTGGCTCAGGGAGTGGTGTGAGGCCAGGAGGCATGGGTTGATGGGGGATTGGGGGAAACCTGGGAAGATAAGGGAAGAAGATAGAGGGGTTTATCAGAGAAAGGTGGGGTTTAAACTTGTGAAGGGGGAGGGATGGGAGTAGGGACTGTTGCAGGGGTTCCGACAAAAAGAGACTCGGTCTCCACCCCCTTAGGAAGTTGGAGGAATATTGAAAAGGCCAACAGGTAGGGTGCAGGGGGGAGAGACTGCAGTCACACAGAAACATAAGGGGGGAATGGGAGGGAGAAAAGGGGTGGAGGGTGGTCCTGCTAAATGCCAAGAGCTAGAGAAATAAGATGCCAGAGCTCCAGGTGATGCTAGCTGAGGGGTAAGTGACTGTGGCAGCTATCACTGAGACCTGGGCCACCCCAGGGCATGAATGGGGCCTAAATCTGGAGGGCTACACTATGTTCAGGAAGGACAGGGAGGAGGCAAGGGAAGGGGGGTAGCACTGATAGTCAAAAATGGCATTGGTATAGGAGGGGTGAAGGAGGTGGAGAGGACTGTGGAGGCAATTTAGGTCACCCTGAAAACAAAGTGGGCAAGAGAGTTAAAATAGGAGTGGTGTACAGACACCCTGCGCTGGCGGAGGAACTGGAAGAGAGTCTGGTGGCAAATGTCATGAGACACTGTGGATTAGGCAAGGGAAGGGTGGTGATGATGGGTGATCTAAACTTGCCAGAGACGGTCTGGGGGACTATGATGTCCTCAGTGGCCAGGGAGCAGAGGTTGTTGGATGTCTTCCAGGACTTGTTCCTAACCAAGCAGGTGGGTGAGCCGACTAGGGAGGCCCAGACACTGAATGTAGTCCTGGTGGACAATGACCAGATTTGGGGTCTGGAGGTGAGGGACCTGTTGACAGGGAGTGACCATGCCACAGTCTGGTTCTGCCTTGACCTGGGGAGGAGGAAGGCCACACAAAGATGGCGGTACTCAACTTCCGGGGGGCTGACTTCAAGGGGATGGAAAGGATCCTCAAGGATCATTTGGATGGGATAAGGCCAGACATGGATGCTGACAGTAGGTGGAAAATCATTAGGAGGGGGGTGCAGGAGGCTACCAGGACCTGTGCAAGAGTGAGGCGCAAAGGCGGTAAGGCCATAAAACCTTGTTGGCGGACCCGACCCGGGAGGTTCAGGAGGCGGTGAGGGAAATGAAGGCTGCCTATAGACACTTCAAACACTCAAAGAGCGAATGGGATCAAGGTGAGAATGAGCTGATGGCCAGAAGGGTCACTAGGGTGGTGAGATTGGCTAAGGCAAGGAAGGAGCAGAACCTGGCCATGGAAATCAGGAGTGGGAACAAGATGTTCTTTAGATACACTGGGAAAAAAGAAAGGTGAAGGGGAAGATTAGTAGGATTAGAACAGGGGAGGGATGGACACAGGACCCGGGGGAGTAGGCTGAGGTACTAAATGAGTGCTTTGCCTCAGTTTTTACCAGGAAGAATGGGGGGGCTGCATCATCCAAGGGAAGAAATGGTGAAACTGAGGAGATGGTGGAACCCTTACTGATCAGGAGCCCTGGCGGGTCTAGGAAGGGGGAAGGCAGAACAGGGGGCCAAGGGGAAGGAAATGTAGATGGAAATCCCGGTAGAGAGAGTGAGGGAAGCCCTCAGGTCCCTTAGGATGGAGAAAGCACCAGGGCCAGATGAAATATGTTCCTGGGTACTGAGGGAACTGGCGGATGTCCTGGCAAAACCTCTGACGAAGATTTCCAACATCTCTCTGATGACAGGGTGGGTGCCCCAGGACTGGAGGGTGGCACATATCATGCCTATCCACAAGGGAGGATCCAAAGAGGAGGCAGGGAACTACAGGCCCATCAGCCTGACATTGGTGGTGGGCAAGGTGATGGAAGGTATTATCAAGGAGAGGATGGGGCGGTACTAGAGAAGTTGGGGTACCTAGACGATAGACAGCATGGCCTCGTCCAGGGAAAATCATGTCAGACAAACCTTGTGGAGT
This sequence comes from Neoceratodus forsteri, assembly GCA_016271365.2. Lineage (NCBI taxonomy): Eukaryota > Metazoa > Chordata > Ceratodontiformes > Ceratodontidae > Neoceratodus > Neoceratodus forsteri. The sequence continues at coordinate 1,610,292,438 of CM057449.1, forward strand.
TCTATGGTTGTGTGATGAGTGCCCTGAACCAGGGCAGGGCAGACCAGTGGATGTTGTCTTTCTTGACTTCAGTATGGCATTTGACTCAGTTCATCATGGGAGCCTGTTGGATAAGCTGGGGCAAATGGGGGTGGGGAAATGGATGATCAGTTGGATAGGAAATTGGCTCTCAAAACATACCCAGAGGGTCATGGTAGCTGGGTTGGTCTCATTTCCAAGGAGGGTCATAAGTGGGGTCCCTCAGGGATTGGTCCTATGGCCCCTCCTGTTTAATGCCTATGTCTCTGACATAAGGAATGGTATCAAGAGTGAAATTAGTCTCTTTGTGGATGAGTCGAAGTTGGGAACAGTGGTGGATGGGGAGGATGGGAGGGTGAACCTGCAGGAGGACCTAAATGTTCTGGAGAGGTGGTCAAGGAAGTGGAGTATGAGATTCAATGCAGGGAAATAAAGGATTCTGTACCTGGGTGCCAGAAACCTGGGCCAAGTGTATACCCTGGGGGTAATGCTCAAGTCTTGATGTCTAAGAGGGACCTGGGGGTGGTGATGGATGTCAAAGTGAACAATTCTGAGATTTGTAGGAGGGCAGCATCCAAAGCCAGTAGGATGCTGGGATGCATCACTAGGGGGATTACCTCCAGAAGGAGGGAAGTGATAATCCCTCTGTACAACTGCTTGGTTAAGCTGCACCCTGAGTAATGTGCGCAGTTTTGGAGGCCGCGCTTAAAAAGGGACACTGTACTCCTGGAAAGGGTCCAGAGGAGGGCAACCAAAATGATCTGGGGCTTGGGGGAAGGGACCTATGGAGAGAGACTCGAGGACCTCAATATGTACACATTGGAGGAGAAGAGGGACAGGGAGACATAATAGAGGTCTTCAAGTACATGAAGGGGATAAACCAGGGAGGCTCAGCCAGAGTGCGCCTAAGGAAACGGGGGGGCAACTAGAGGGCACGGGTGGAAGTTAGTAGGGGAAGACTCATGGGGAAAGGATGAGGTGCTACTTCACTGAGAGGGTGGTAGAACCATGGAATGCACTGCCCAGGGAACTAGTGGAGGCAGAGACTATGGAAGGATTCAAAAGGGGTTGGGACAGATACAGGGGTTGGGTTGTGCTGGCAAACTCCAATACAGGGGGAATATCTCAGATTGGGAATGGAGAAGCCCCAGGGGGTTGGGGGACAGCAAGGTCAGCTCCCAGGTTGGGGTGACCAGATAAGCAGACACGAAAGACCATTAGGCCTACTCTGCTGGCATTTTAGTATGTTAGTAACTGGTAAATGCACTCATCCAAGGGATCATTTTCAGGCACGACCCGAGCCACAGCATGTTGTAATACAAAAGGAGAGCTGTATTATACAATGAGTATAAGCTGATGAGTATACATACATTGTTGATGGACAAATGCAGATTACAGAGAAAAGACAAAATAATGAGAGGCTACATAAGCTTATTACTAAACAGGACAGTCAACTACTAACTGTACATTATTTACAGCAGGAATAAGTGACTAGCAAAATTTAATGCATAACATAAGAACCCACCAAGGCACTGTCGAGTGGGAGTACATGGAGCATGTATTTAGACAGGACACATAGACAGAGTAAATGAGCGCTTGGGGGAGACCAAGCAGCCTAGGAGGGGAGGCTATTGTGGTCAGGGGGGGAGAGGAGGGTTAACCAGGTGAGCAATAGCACTTGGCCTTGTCAAGCAGCCAGGATTTGAGACATACACTGAAGATGGCCTGGGTGTCCAGGGAGCAGATGGGTATTGGGAGACTGTTACACAGAGTGAGAACAGCAACAGGTAAAGCTCTTCCAACCATCACCAAGGAAACTTTTGGGATTATCAAGGGAGGGACTGAGGATGCACGCAAATATCTCGAGAGAGCTACTGGTCTGAAGGAGACATGTATATAGAGAGGCAAACCTGAATCTGATGGCACTGCCCAGGATACAGCCAAGCAAGTAGTCAAATCTGAGGTGGAGTGGGAGCCAGTCTACAGCCTGATAGAGATGACAGTGATGGGTGGACTAAGGCACCAGGAGAGCAAAACGACATACGTTATTGTATCTTGAGCAGACGCTTGCACACATAGCCAAAGACACGTACAAGTAAATGGGGGAGCAATAGTCAATGATGGGTAATAAGTTGCCTTAGGGAATGGCTAAATGGGCTTCTCTGGTCAGAATCGGCTTTATCTGTTAAGCCGCACCAAGTTTCTGGTTAACCCGACAGATGACGGAGGTGATATCATCAGCATAGGAGAGGGAGGGGTCCAGACTTATGCCCATATATTTGAAAATTAATACATTTTCTAGTACAGTGTCATCCAGAGTAATTACTGAGAGAGTGGACCCTGCCTTTGCATTCTTAGATAGGAAAGGTTTAGATTCAAACAGCATGGATTTAGTTTTTTTAACGATTATAATTAGGCGGTATGACTGGAAGAAGGTGTGAGCAGAGGTGTAGTTATCGGATAGGACCGTAGTAATGTTCTTGAGAACCTTGTCACTGGAGAATAGGATGAGGTAATGCACATATAGTAGGGTGTCACAAGTAAGACAGTCAGAGGGGAGAAAGTTTATAAACAGGGAGGATAATAGTGGTCCAAGGATGGAGCCCTGTGGTACACCAGTGGTGACTGGGAGGGCAGGGGAGGTGATAGAACCTATGTATATTGACTGAGATCTATCTGCAAGGTAACTTTGGAACCACTGTGTGGTCCCAGTAGAGCAGCCAAGGTTGTGGAGGGAGGAGAGCAGCAGGCTGTGGTTGACCAGTTCAAAAGCTTTCAACAGGTCAACAAAGACAGCACCCGTTGCTCTCCCAAAGTCCATGTTCCTGTGACTGTGATTAGTAAACAGGGCCAAGGTGGATGTGGTGGAGTGATGCTTGTGGAAGCCGTGTTGCTGTCTGGACATTAGATTGTAAGTGTCGATGTGGTCGGCAGTTGTCAGTGGATGATCCTTTCCAGGAGCTTACTAAGGTAGGGGAGCAAGGATATAGGCTGGTAGTTGCCTGTCCATAGCAGGTCACCAATTTTAAAAATGGGGACCACCTTTGCATGCCTCCAAGTGCTAGGCACTGAGGAGATGGTCAATGCTAGGTTAAAGAGGTAGGTGAGTGAAATGTCTTCATAAGTGACATTGCAGAGGAGCCTGAGGGGAAGGTATGTCTCATTGTGGATGATACAAAATCTGCAATAGGACTGACATTCAGTAAGGAGTTAAGAGAATGCAATGGGATCTGAGAAAACCAAAGGAGTGGTTAAGGATGTGGTAGCTGGATTTTAGTGCTAAGAAGTGCAAGGTTATGCATCTGTAGTGGGGAAACCCTGGAGCTGTGTATAAAATGAGGGGAAGAGGTAGTTACATTCATCAAGCAAGAAAGTGACCTTAGGGGTCATCATATTTGATGGCTTCAAGGTGGCTGGTCAGTGTGACAAGGCAGTTAGAAAGGCTAGTAGGATCCTGAGGTGCACTGGGAGGGGGACTTCTAGCAGGAGGGAGGGAAGGGAAGCTGCTGTTGTATCGCTCACTGGTGAGGCCCCACCTGGAGTACTGTGTCCAGTTCTGGAGATCTTACCTTTGCAAGAACATTGGCAAGATGGAAGCAGTATAGAGGCAACCAAAATGATGTGAGGGCTGCATGAAAATCGATATGAGGAAAGGCTATAGGAACTAAATGTGTAGTCTTTGGAAGAGAGGAGATGGAGAAGAGACAAAGAGACGTTACTGAGATCTTCCAGTACCTCCCTGGGGTGAAAAGGTGCAGGTGGGCTGTGCCTTTCAGAGAAAAGAAGGTACTAGAACATGGGTTATGCAACGAAGTTGGGGGGGGAGTTTAGGAGAGATGTGAGGACATACTATATGTATAACTTGTTTTGTCATTTTATGCCCATGGGACCTCATTGTAAATGAGTTTAGGCTCAATTGGGTCATCCATTTCTGAACATCAGTATAACATTTTTGCTACTACTACTACTACTACTCTTCAGAAAAAGGTTGATGGATGATCAGAACAGCCTACCAGAGGAGGTAGTGGAGGAAAAGGCTGTGGGGAGCTTCAAGTATGCATGGGATAGGCACAAGGGCAAACCGGGTAGAGGATGGAGGAAGGGAGGGATGCCAGTGACCAAGTATGGTCAGAGTTATCTGATCAGGCAAGGAAAATGGGCAGACTAGATGGGCCTATAAGTTCTTTTCTGCCAACAAAGTCTGTTTCTGTGTTTCCAACTGGACACTATGGTGCAACTTAATCAGGGCCTGGGCATGCCCATTGTCCCCATGGTTATTCAGTATATATTCACTACTATGTGCACTGTTGCTTTTTCCTCCATATGCCATGCTGAGGGTTCTTCCTGGACAGGCATGCTTTATTCAGCATTTCACTTTTGTATGCATGAACGCATTCTTGAGCCTTGGCAGTGATGTTGAATTCACCACATGTGCCATTGCACTGAACAAAGCATAGTCTCAGTGCATACTGCATGTGTGCGGTCTATTAGTGTGTGTTCAGATCATGCATTCTCATACATTGTCATACTGACCCTCATCACCATCCATTGTGTGCCATGTTGGTCCACGTTTGGATTTTATGTCATCCATGAGAGGGCACATTGTCCAGGTATCACAGGGGGCATGGCATTCTTCGTTCTCCAAGGGATTACCCATTACTGATGGCAGTACTCATACTGAGGTGCAACACCTGGTGCAATACTTGATATTTTAGACAGAAGAAGGCTCTTGCACATCGAGTCTGTCTCCTGCACCTTGTGGGACTATTTCTTTACACACTTTTTAAAAAGGTATACTGTCAATATGGCACAAGAACACGGACACCATAATGTGGGTGCACTGAATGTGGGCTTCCAGGACTTGTGGGTGACCTGCTGTCAGGGCGTCAATCTACCTCCCACTTCCCTATGTGAACCACCATGGAGTATGTTATATTAATGTTGGAAGGTGCAGGGGGCTAACACTACGGCATGGAATTCTGTATGGTACCATATGTTTCAGGGTCAGCTCTCTGGTGGCACTGGGCGAAATCACCTTTTTACTGTGGAGGGGTTGTGGGATAACAGATGGACCAGACACCAAACTTCAAGTTCAGCACTCAATCTCTGTGTGACGTTTATTCAAAATGAAAGAGATAACCTTCAGTAATGGCATATCCCTTCTTCAATACATTGGTTTGTAGCAATAGACTATGCAAGTCATCCCTCTATACTTAGCCAGCACCTACTGACTCACTGATCTCTGATCTAACTTATCTGTTGAGATTTAGCCTCCCTTATGCAGGCCTTGTTTGCTTGAGTGGTAGGGGCTCAAATGAAAAAAAAACAAACAAAAAAAAAACAAGCTAAAGACAAAGAACTTCAGTGCAGTAGTGCTGAAACAAAGGTTACCCGGAAGTGTACTGACAATATGCCAAGTTTCAAACAAACACAACATTGCACAGAGTTCCATAATACAAAGCATCATGGTATATATGCAAATAACCATGAAATTTCAGATGTGTTCAACTTACAGCAATTTACATGCATTTTAAATAGCACAACTAACTTAATTTTCATAATACAGTCCCCTAGTAACTTTTTACCTTTATCAAAATCACCTAGTGTCATGGTATTTTCAACATTTACAGGTTTCATACACATAATGTATATATATATATCAATGTATTTTATGACATAGTGCCATTGCATACTGAATCCAAAAATGAGGAACACAGCCTGTTGTTTTATATCAGCTCAGATGTCACAACAATAACCTCCCTGTACGAGGACCTGAGAGGGAAAATGAAAATTAAAGAGAACACTATAGAATAGACAAGAAGGGGAAGGGGCCAACCTTATGGACTAGAAATTGTAAAGAATACATTAGGCTAAGAAATAGAAGAACTGTTGCAACAGATATAAAAAAATTCATCCCTCAAGAGTGGCAGGAGATCCATGTCACATATCCCCCACCTTAAGAGAGAAGTAGTTATTGCAGACTGCTTACCACCTTCCTGTTCCAGGAAGGGATGGAGCTTCTACCCATCCATCTTCAGAAGATATGTCTCAGGATCCCTATTAACGATAAACATTCCATAATAAACATAGTGGATATCATCATTTTTTACCCTGAGACATTAACACATTTCTCAACAGAGACTAACGGTACCTTCCCATCTCCTTTTAGGGAAAGTCTGTCATATTTCTTAACCAAAAATCTGTATGGCTGTGAAGTCCAGTACCATAGAAAGACTTTCTCTGGGGAGAGTAATTACCTGCTCCAGCCCCACCAGACATGTTGGTTTTAAGCAGGGGCCCAGTCCTTGGTTCAACCCCTCTACATAAACCCATTATGTCTTTTGATTCATTCATTTCAATTGCTACTGATACAGACACCTCAGGGTAGACACTAGGTGTTACCCCCAGCACAAGTTAAAATCCATTTTCCATGCACCTCCTCCTTTGTAGGTTTTCCATAGAAAAAAAAATACATGTACCACCTCCTTGATCTTAACATATTGTAACAGTTTGGCAACATTAGCGTCTTGAGCCTGCAGTATACCCTAGTCAATACTGTTAATAGATTTAGCTGTATCAATACAAGAACAAGTCCCTTCAGCCTCATGGGCTTCTTCTTGCTTGCATGGAGTCTCTGACCCCAGCATAGTATCACTAGGCACAGTCTTTCCTGGGGTCTCACATTCAAGTTCCATACTTGCATCTCTGACCTCCAACAGGTAACATCCTGGGAACACAGAAAACAAAGGAATATCCTGCTCAGTCAGGGGGTTCTCCTCAAACTGAGCCCACACAAAATCCTCTTTCAACTCTTTATCCAAACTCTCTGGCAGGAACATCTATAGCACCTGGTACCAGTGTTCTGCCTCTCTCAGTAGTCGCTCTGCCTCCAGCCATTGCCACTCATCCAGTGGATCATCCTTATCAGGGTCTCCACCTCCCAGGTGTTGTCTCTTGCACCTTCAGTCTGCCTTGACCTGCAACTTTTCATCATCTTCAGGCTTGGCCTTCCTCTGAGTTCCCAGGTCCAGTCCAGGCAGCAGCTTCTCATTGTCTGTCAGCCATGGTTCTGGTCAGAACTCCACAGATTTTCTTCTCTGGCAACTCCTGGTGCATCAGACCACGTGGGATATCAGGCAATATCCACCAGAAAATGTCCCTCTTCAGCCAGTCCAGACATTTTCAGCAAGTTATCTCACATCTGACACCAAGTCTATGGAGGGGTAGAGGGATGACAGACGGACAAGACACCGAACTTCAAATTCAACACACAATCTCTGTGTGATGTTTATTCAAAATGCAGGAGAAAACCTTTAGCAATGGCATATCCCTTCTTCAGTACATTAGTTTGTAGCAACATACTATGCAAGTCTTTCCTCTATACTTAGCCAGCACCTACTGGCTCACTGATCTCTGATCTAACTTATCTGTTGAGATTTAGTCTCCCCTATGTGGACCTTGTTTGCTTGGGTGGTAGGGGCTCAAATAAAAAAAAAAAAAACAAGCTAAAGACAAATAACCTCAGTGCAGAAGCACTGAAACAAAAGTTACCCCAAAATACATTGACAATAAGCCAAGTTCAAAGAAACACAACATCAAACATACTTCCATAATGCAAAGCATCATTGGATATATGCAAATCACAATGACATTTCAGACTTGTTCAACTTACAGCAATTTACATGCATTTCAAATAGCACAACTAACTTAAATTTTATAATATAGTCCCCTAGTAACATTTTACCTTTATCAAAAACAACTAGTACCATGGTATTTTCAACATTTGCAGGTTTCATACACATAAGGTATGTACATCAACATATTTTTTGACATAGTGCCAGTGCATACTAACTCCTACAATGAGGAACACAGCCTGTTATTTTATATAAGCTCGGAGGTCACAACAACAACCTCCTTGTATGAGGACCTGAGAGAGAAAAGGAAAATTAAAGAGGACACTCATAGGTGGCCAACTTTATGGACTAGAAATGGTAAACAATAGATTAGACTAAGAAATAAAAGAACTGTTGCAACAGATTTAAGAAAAGGTCAATCCTCAAGAGTGGATGAAGCTCCCTGTCACATTTACCTGTTGCCTTCTTGACGAGCGGTCTTTTGGTTGCGCAATTTTTACCCACAGTCTTTCTGTTTTTACTCACATTATACAGTACATAACCTTTTTAAAATGTATGCATCCAACAATTTTTTGAAAGTGCCTAGTAATTTAGTCTTCTCCACTTCCCTAGCAGCCTGTTCTAAAACCCTACTACCCTTTGCGTGAAAAAGTATCTTTTGCTATCCTTTTTTACATGATTCTGCTTCATGTGTTTGTTGCATGACTTTAATCTTACATACCTATTCATGTATACAAGTCCCATATATGGTATCATCAGTTCTTTATCTTCGAATACTTTGTACAACTGAAGCATCTCTCCCCCTCCTCTCCTCTCTTCTATTGATAATAATCCATGATCTTTAATCCTTTCCTCATATGTGTTATTTCTTAATCTTGGACTTAACTTGGTTATACTATGTTCTCCATTAATTCCTTATCCTCTCTCAAATATGGTTTCCTGAGGGGCATACAAGTATCCAAGTGAGGTATAACATATGTTCAATAAAGGGGTAACATACTCATATCATTCCTGTTTACAAACAATTTCCTTATACAGCCCAATGATCTATTTGCTATCACTGCCACCTTTGTACATTGCTTTTCATAGGTTAAATCATTGCTTACTAATATCTCCAGGTCTCTTTCTGTTTTAACCTCCTTCAAACCTCTACCTAACAGGGAGTATTTTTGTTGGGGGTATCCTGGATACAGCACATTCCAGAAGGATAGGCTAGGCAAGAAAGGTGCAGGTGTGTTAATCTTTGTTAGAAAATAGGCTTTTTATTTGCTTCACTCTGATTGGCTGGTACCTCTGCTGGGGGGGGGGGTACAGTAACTTTCAATAGACAACCAGTAAATCAAAAGTTGCAGCCTCCCATGTCCTAATATCTAAACTGGTATCCCTGTGCAGTTTGAAATTCAAAAGTCAGTAGCTGCCATTTTTTCACCACTCTCTTAGCAAGAGCCCCCCCCCGCCTTAGACCAGACACCTACCCAGTTATGTAAAAATATCATAATTGACAATTCACAGCAGTAATCAGAGAAGGCAAAATAAAAACAACCTCTTTTTCTTTCCCTCTCGGTTATCGAGCAAATGATCAGCATGCAAGCTCCCGGCTACAGTCCTTCACCACTGCACTGTGCCCTCATTCTCCCAGACTGTTAAAGATAAAGAAAAAAACACATTGCCACAGCATGCAGATCCCTTTCCTGACATACAGTATCCCTAGACAGCAGTACCTAAGGGTTCTTGTCCACTGGCTGATCTGTTTAGTTTTACCTCTCCTCCGGTTTGGTACCTAGGCACTGACTCATTCACTGGAAAAAAAAAAACAGGCGCTTTTCTTCACACTCCCAGTTTTCATGCAAGGCAGTGAGGACTGAGAACTCATAAAACAACAACAAAAAAAACCCAGAAATTACTCAGTCCCGGTAGTCACGACAGGATGCGAGGACCGGGAAACTTAAAAAAAAAAAAATACAGCCTGAACAACTGCCTCCCGACCACACTCACTCTACCAAACTGTGCTTGCTTCTCCAGATTGAAACATCTCCTGGCCCAAGTGTTACGAAAAAAAGCAGCATGACAGAAAAACATAGAGCCTCTCAAATGAAAGATAATGAAACTAAAAGTGTAGAGGGTGAACGGGGGTGGAGGGTTTCCAACTAAAAAACAAACCGTCTGCTGTGGGGGTGGTAACTGTATATAACTGGCTTTCTAACTATGGGGTCTGCAGTAGGACAAAAGGCCATCATTCTAATGAAGGCAGAGGAACTATTTAATTACAAAATGTATTTAAAATGAATTATTTGTTAACAATTTTGTCAAATTTTTTTTTACTCTGCCCATTTTCTAAGTGCAATAATACCCTCCAGGGAGGGCGGTATTGGGAAATACTGGATCTTACAGAGGCTATAAGGCCCTCTGCCTGCAGCACCAGGCCTCATTACACACCTGGGAGGTCCAGTATTTATCAATACTGCCCACCCTGTAGGGTATTATTGCTTACTTAAGAGCTCCCTAAAATCATAGAAAAAATGTACCCATACAGCCTATTGATTCATCCTAATTTATGTTAGTTAAATTGCTACTTGGAGGGACAAAGCCTTTTCCATTTGCTGGGCATACAATTTCCCCAAAGGCTGCCAAATGTGGGCCGTTCTCTCCTTAGCTAAGAGGCCAATAATTCCCTGTGAGAGCTAATATTATTAGCTGACCTTAATCTAAACTGAATGAGTGACTGCGTGAATGTCAACCCCGTTTGATGTTCCTCTTGCCAACTAATATGTGAACCCATAAGACTTAATCTCAAGTCTGGTAACCACTCCACTATTGGCTAGACACTGGTTAGTAGGCTAGATAGAATAAAAGTTGTAGGAATACTCCTGGATGCACTCAGTGGCCACTCTTCTTAGTTCTGTATCTGGAAGAACAATGTCCCTAAACCCTGCCCTAAACATTTGGTGGCCCATGACTTCTATTGGTGTGAGGAAAGTGCCTTACTTAACAGTTTATCTGCAATACACTGGGGTGACTGAAAGAGCAGCTGACATCTCCAGGACAACTTAAAACATATTTAGACACAGTTTAGTTTATATTTCACATTAGTTCTGTATTTTCCTCCCCATTATTTATTACTGAGATCATCTGCATGAAAACAGGGTCTCTGCTCCTCAAAAGTTTACCTATTCCTGCTGCTACCTCCCTACCTGAGGTCATAATGCACCACTTGTGACATCACAGTTACTCCCATGGCATCATATTGTGATGTCATAACAGGATTATGACATGAAGTAGGGAGTAAGTTATAGAGGCAGATGAACTCTGACAGATAAAGATCATGGATTTGTACACATTTCCTCTGTAATAAATGTTGGGGAGGAGAAATCTATAGAATATATTTGGAATGCAAACTGAATTGTACATAATTATTATGTTTTTCAAAGTTTTCTTTGTGGCATCAGCAGCTCTTTAACTAACCTACCCAATATAGACCAAGGTCTTGATTTCTTTATTAATAACTTTCTTAGTGTGCTGAACAGACATGCCCCCTGAAAGCAGCATTGGGTTAAAGGTGTTGCTCTACATTGTTGGATCATGACATGAGGAGCAACATGAAAAGCAGATATAAGGCCTGGGGTCAATATAAACTCTCAGGGACAGTTGCTGACTGGCATAAATACCGGGTTCTGAGAAACCGCTGTAAGCAGGACCTAAAAAATGTTAAAAGGAGTTATATTAGGAGTTTCTGGGCAACAAATCTTTCTGACCTAAAAAACCTCTGGAAACAAATCAAATGCCCCCTGAAAGGACACTAAGAAGGTACTACTTAGGACATTATAATGGAGGAAAATGGTATATCTGAATCTGTTGCCTTGGCTGATGCTTATAATAACTTTTTCTCTAATCCAGATAGGTATCAAGCACCTCAAACTGGCCAGTCCCCTAATTCTAACAATCACTGTCCTCAATTTTACTTCTATTTAATCACCAGACAGGAGGTACAGGATACTTGCCTGGATAAGAAGGATCAAACCAGAGGGCTCGCCAGGCTTTGATACACTAGAACCTAAGTTTTTGAAACTGCACCCAGCCCACGGGTGCAGCGGCAAGGTGTCCGTCTGCAACTCTGACATCCCGGGTTCAGGAATGGACCTGGGAAGTCGGAGGGCCAGCTGGGGGAGAGGGACTGAGCATTCAAGGGACAGCTCTCCTTCTCTGGGGGAAGGGGAAGTTGTGCATCTGGCACAAGACGGACACCTGGAGGAGGCTGGGGGTTTCACTGTGACCGGCACCTGTTCTCCTTGGAGGCATGTCAGATGCTGGTATCATTGCATGCCACACATCCTTCAGGTGGAAAAATTGGTAAAAAAATTGCAGCTGCCATCCGTGATGTCCCACTTCCTACGGCTCGATCGCCCACCGTGGCACTCACAACCCATGACCTATCTCATTGTCCGCTGTACCCGGCCAAAATCCCACACCCCGCTCTGGGGGGGGAAAACCAGGGTGGCAATGCCAGTAGATGCCCTTGCTGGCATCCTTCTCCCATTGCCATAGGCTTGCACTGATTAGGTGGCCCTGCCCTGGGGGGCAATCCAGGGAGTAGCATGGTTTAAGGAGTTAAGTCGCAGGGGTTGAAGAGGAGGAACAGGGATTGGCAAGGGGTGAGCTGCAAAGCAGTACCAAAGAAAAAATAATAAAAAAACAAGTTTTTGAAGCTGCAGCTCCTATTATAACACACATCTCAGAAACCTAGTCAATAAATGCCTTCTACTGGGCTCCTTTCCTAAATAATGAAAAACTGCCTTAGTGATCCCCATCCAAAAGATTTGTTTGTGTTGTTGTCCCGTTAGTATGCCCTGTCGCCTCGCTGCATTACATTCACTATTTCTCATTATCATTCTCAAAAAAGAAGGGAAATTAGAGGCAAAACCCATTTAATGCATTAGTTAGGGGTTGTTCCACAGCCAAAAAGTGAGGAAATTGCTATTAAAGGAAACCCCTTGCACTCCCCACCCACCCCCAACCGCATTGGGGTGTATTGGGATCGTGGGTCCTCACCACCCATTCTCCTGTACTTCTGTTGCTTTACACATGTCAGTGGGTGAGAGTTAGGCTGATGATCCTAATGCACTAATCCCCAATGCCACCACGCACGCTATCCTTATGCTTTACTTTATGCTTATGCTTGTTACTTTTTTGCCATTTGTGTACTGCACTGTTTTCTTTCTGTTTCACTTTGCATCACCATGCCCATTGACATTTCCATTTACAGGCACCATGTTACTATGTGACAAGATATCATGTGGTACACCGTCTCCGCTTCTTCACGCCACCGCAGGCATTACTCTTTCTGTTCTCATTCGCTCTTGTTTTACCAGCTGTGTGCACTGTTAGCATTTCTGTTTGCATTGTTGCTCCTGTTACTATTCCTAAGAAGACATCAGGAAGGGAGCGCGGCCCTTGGGCCCCATGCTCCCTACCACCGTATTACATTCACTATTTCTCATTATCATTCTCAAAAAGAAGGGAAATTAGAGGCAAAAAACTCCATTTAATGCATTAGTTAGGGTTGTTCCACAGCTACAAAAGTGAGGAAATTCAGCTGTTAGGGTTGAAAACCCTAACTCCGAATTCACCCCCCCCCAGCACCACACACACACATTCAAGTATGGGGGAGGACCAAGTCAACACAACCAATGACAGACATCCAGCAGCAGGTGACAGAAATAACAGACGATTGTCTAAATGTACTACGAGACATCCCCACCCACCTGACCAGGTACTACATGCTCAGTGGAGATCAACAGCAAAACTGAGGGTATGTACACCAAATGTACACATCCCTGATTATAGCCGTATGCAACGTACTCACACTTAGTAGTTGCATGGCCTTACCTATCGATGCCCCACACCACACCACAACTGGTACTGTGTCATATATTCAATATAAATGCTGAAGGTGCATGATGACAGCTGTGGTAAAAGGTTTTAACACCGAGTGATATTACTAATTAAGAGAAGCACATAAATTAACTACAAGACACTAGCATGCTCAAGATAAAAGTAGTGATACATTTAGTAGGTGATTTACATAGTAGTACATTTACTGCAACTGTTTACTCAACATAGAGAGGCTGATGTAAAGTATGGAGAAAGCTATTGCCTGTTCAACGCGAGAAATTCGTAGACTGCCAGTATCACATGCATTCTTACTGATGAAGGTGTACCGTTGATGTACATACATAGACCTTCAGTGTGTTTCAATACTAAACATGCAGTAAGTATTCTTGTAAGAAACATTGTAATTGTATTGATCAGGCCAAGCAACTTCTAAATATCATAGCACTACTAAGCCAACAATGATGTACCTGATCGGAGATGTATATAGATAGATTTCCTGTAGGCACTACTGAGTATGTTGTACCTGATAAAGACAATCTCATTGCATCTGTGATGACTAACTTATTCAAACAGTAATACATTTACTATTGTTGCAATGAGTGATCTATGCCACTTATGGACACAGTGTGATTTTTTTAACAGTTGTTTCCATACTCAGGCTGTATGCCTACTGTTTGGGTTTGCCATACTCTGTCACTGATGCTATCAAAGTGATAACTATGTTAATTGTGGTACAACAGGAATCAAGTAGGTATGGTGTAGATATAAACAGAATGTCTTTTAGTATTGATTTAACTCACAATGGGGTAAGTATAGGACAGCAGGGGTTATCCTCATCACTGACTCTATCAGTTATAATCACACTAGTGTTTCTGATGACTGTAATGACTGGGTTACACTGTTCATCTCTCATGAGTTCATATTCACAGCCATTCTCCAGTAACTAGACAGTGTATGGTGTAACTGGGTGACACTGTGTTGCAAAGCTGCTGCAGTGCCTAGCAGAGGGAGAGTATCTACTTAAAGACAATTAAGCAATAGGCATGACCAATAGTTATGTTAAATGGCTCTTAATTACCCTGTAGGGGTTTAATGTTGAATGAGGCATAGCCGAGTGCCACATGTCGCTAGACAGTGATAAACTGACCATTAACATAATACCTGGGAGTGGCTTATTGCTATCATAATAAAACTGTTTTTAAACAACATTAAACCATGTTCATCATATGGTTAGGTCACATGTATGTTAATAAAACTTAACATAAGGCTGTTACAATGTTTACAGTCAATTAGAAAGCTGCATTTCTCAAACCCTTGTTATAATCAGAGATATTATACCTGTACAACTCCTTGGTTTTGCTGAACTCTATTGTTCAGGTGGCCCACCACAAGTGGTGTGGTGTGGTGTGGGCATCGGTAGGTAAGGCCATGCAACTACTAAGTGTGGTATGCTGTGTGCAGCTGCAATCAGGGGATGTACGCTTGGTGTATATGGCTCAGTTTTGCTGTTGATCTCCACTGAGCATGCAGTACCTGGTCAGGTGGGTGGGGATGTCTCGTAGTACATTTAGACAATTGTTTGTTATTTCTGTCACCTGCTGCTGGATGTCTGTCATTGGTTGTGTTGACTTGTCCTCCCCATACTTGAATGTGTGTGTGTGTCTGTGTGTGTGTGTGGTGCTGGGGTGAATGAGTTAGGGTTTTCAACCCTAACAGTGAATTTCTCACTTTGTCGCTGGAACAACCCTAACTAATGCATTAAATGGAGTTTTTGCCTATATATATATATATATATATATATATATATATATATATATATATATATATATACACATGTACTGTCTGATCCTTGATTTGCTCATTCACCTGCCTGTCTTGTAAAACAGGCTTCTTCTTAGTTTTCCTTTATAGATTTATTGATATGTACAATATAGCACAATAGGTGGGCCTCTCATGGGCCAGCACAGAACTAGTATGGGTGGCAGGGTATGGGGGTATGGCACCCCGGCTATCTGTGGGTGGATCTGTAATGTAAAATTAATGATCAGAAATAGCTTCCAAGCCACTGCTGCTGTAAGAAAGGGTGTTATCCATTTACATTTACCTGTTTTGTAATCTAGTTATCCCAATAAATGTGTAACAGAAGCAGTTTGGCTCAGAAAAAGACTGAACAGTGTCAGACATATTGTTTTTGTTCTTGTGGTGCAGGGGATGTAGATATGGGACCAATCTTGGCCTTGATTTATTCATTCACTTCCCTTTCATGTAAAACATGCTGCTTCTTTTTTTTTCTTTAAGGATTTATTGACATGTACCCTACAATACATTAGGTGGGCCCCCCTATGGACCAGCATGGCACTATTATGGATGGTTGAGTATGGGGGTATGGTACTCCAGATATCTGCAGGTTGGTCTGTAATGTAAAATTAGTCATCAGAAATATAATCGAGGATCCTGAAGCTGTAAGAAAGGTGTAATCTATAGACATTTAAATCTTGTATAGTCTAGTTATCCCAGGAAATGTGTACCTGAAGCAGTTTGATGCAGAAAATGACTGAATTGTGTCAGCCATCTTGTTTTTGCTCATGTCACCAAGTGGATATAGATATGGGTACAGACTGGGCCTTGATGTTCTCATTCACTCCTATGTTATGTAAAATAGGCTACTTCTTAGTCGTCCTTTATGAATTTATTGACATACACCCCATAATGCAGTATGTGGTCACCCAACGGGCCAGCATGAGCATACCATGGGTGGTTGAGTATGGCACCCTGGCTATCTGCAGGTGGGTCTGTAATGTGAAATTAGTGATCACAAATTTCATCAAAGCCCAGGCAGATGTAAGAAAAGGTATAATCCATTGACATTTACCACTTTTATAATCTAATTATCCCAACAATTGTGTAACAGAAGCAGTCTGACACAGAAAATGACTGAACAGTAGCCACCATCTTGTTTTATTAATGTGACCCAGGAGATGTAGATATGGGTACAGTCCAGGCCTTGATTTACTCATTCACATCCCTGTCATGAAAAATGGGCTACTTCTTATTTTTATTTTCTAAATTTATTGGCATGTACCTCATAATGCAATATGTGGACATCCAATGGGCCAGTATGGTCATACCATGGGTGGTTGGGTATGGCACTCTGGCTATCTGCAATTGGGTCTGTAATGTGAATTTAGCAACCAGAAATTCTATACAAACCCCTGCTACTGTAAGAAAAGGTGTAAACCATTACCATTTACCACTTTTATAATCTAGTTATTACAATAAATGTGAAACAGAAGCAGTTTGACACAGAAAATGACTGAACAGAGGCAGCCATCTTGTTTTTGGTCATGTGACCCAGGGGATGTAAATATGGGTACAGTCTGGGCCTTGATTTACTCATTCACTTCCCCATCATGTAAAACAGGCTACTTCTTACTTTTTCTTGACATGTACCTCATAATGCAATAGGTGGGCCCCTAATGGGCCAGCATGACCCTACCTTTGGGTGGTTGGGTATGGCATCTCAGCTATCTGCTGGTGGGTCTATAATGTGAAATTAGTGATCAGAAATTTCATCCAAGCCCCTGCAGATGTAAGAAAAGGTGTAATCCATTGACATTTGCCACTTTCATAATGTAGTTATCGCCACAAATGTGTAACAGAAGTAGTTTGACACAGAAAATGATCTGGGCCTTGATTTACTCATTCACTTCTCTTTCATGTAAAACAGGCTACTTCATACTTCTCTTTTATTGATTTATTGACATGTATCCCATAATGCAATAGGTAGACACCCCATGGGCCAGCATGGACATACCATAGGTGAGTGGGTATGGCATCCCTGCTGTCTGCAGGTGAGTCCATAATGTGAAATTAGTGATCAGAAATGTCATCCAGGCCCATGCTGCTGTAAGAAAAGGTGTATTCCTTTGATATTTACCTATTTTATAATCTAGTTATCCCAATAAATGTGTAAGAGAAGCAGTGTGACACAGAAAATGATTAAATGGTGTCAGCCATCTTGTTTTTGTTCATGTGACCCAGGGGATGTAGATATGGGTACAATCTGTGCCTTGATTTACTCATTCACTTCCTCATCATGTAAAACAGGTTACTTCTTACTTTTCGTTTCTGAATTTGTTGGCATGACCCATAATGCAATAGGTGGGCCCCCATGGGCCAGCATGACCCTACCATGGGTGGTTTGGTATGGCACCCCAGCTATCTGCAGGTGGGTCTAAAATGTGAAAATAGTGCTCAGAAATTTTATCTGAAACCCTGCTGCTGTAAGAAAAGGTATAATCCATTCACATTTACCACTTTTATAATCTAGTTATCAAAATAAATGTGTAACAGAAGCAGTTTGACACAGAAAATGACCGAACGGTGTCAGCCATTATGTTTTTGTTCATGTGACACAGGGGATGTAGATATGGGTACAATCTGTGCCTTGATTTACTCATTCACTTCCCCGTCATGTAAAACAGGCTACTTCTTACTTTTTGTTTCTGAATTTATTGGCATGACCCATAACGCAATAGGTGGGCCCTCATGGGCCAGCATGACCCTACCATGGTGGTTTGGTATGGCACCCCAGCTATCTGCAGGTGGGTCTAAAATGTGAAATTAGTGCTCAAAAATTTCATCGGAAACCCTGCTGCTGTAAGAAAAGGTATAATCCATTCACATTTACCACTTGTATAATCTAGTTATCACAATAAATGTATAACAGAAGCAGTCTGACTCAGAAAATGACCGAACGGTGTCAGGCATTATGTTTTTGGTCATGTGATGCAGGGGATGTAGCTATGGGTACAATTTGGGCCTTGATTTACTCATTCCCTTCCCTAAAACAGTCTACTTCTTACTTTTCCTTTGTGAATTTATTGGTATGTACCCCATAATGCAATAGGTGGGCCCCCATGGGCCAGCATGACCCTACCATGAGTGGTTTGGGTATGGTACCCCAGCTATCTGCAGGTGGGTCTATAATGTGAAATTAGTGATCAGAAATTTAATTCAAGCCTCTGAAGATGTAAGAAAAGGTATAATCCATTGACATTTACCACTTTTATAATATAGCTATCCCTTCAAATGTGTAACAGAAGCAGTTTGACACAGAAAATGATTGAACGGTAGCCACCATCTTGTTTTTGTTCATGTGACCCAGGGGATGTAGATATGGGTACTGTCTGGGCCTTGATTTACTCATTTACTTCCCTTTCATGTAAAACAGGCTACTTCATACTTGTCCTTCATTGATTTATTGACATGTACCCCACAATGCAATAGGTAGACACCCCATGGGCCAGCATGGACATACCATGGGTGGTTGGGTAATACACCCTGGCTATCTGCAGGTGGGTCTATAATGTGAAATTAGAGATCACAAATGTCATCCAAACCCCTGCTACTGTAAGAAAATATGTAATCCATTGACATTTACCACTTTTATAATCTAGTTATCTCTACAAATGTGTAACAGAAGCAGTTTGACTCAGAAAATGACCGAACGGTAGCAGCCATCTTGTTTTTGTTCATGTGACCCAGGGAATGTAGAAATTGGTACAGTCCGGTCCTTGATTTACACTTTCTTTTCCCTTTCATGTAAAACAGGCTACTTCATACTTCTCTTTTATTGATTTATTGACATGTACTCCATAATGCAATAGGTGACACCCCATAGGACAGCATGGGCATGCCATGGGTGGTAGGGTAATGCACCCTGGCTATCTGCAGGTGGGTCTATAATGTGAAATTAGAGATCACAAATGTCATCCAAACCCCTGCTGCTGTAAGAAAATATGTAATCCATTGACATTTAACTCTTTTATGATCTAGTTATCTCAATAAATGTGTAAGAGAAAAAGTTTGACACAGAAAATGACTGAACAGTGTCAGCCATTTTTGTTTTTGGTCATGTTAGCCAGAGAAGGAGGCTATGGTTAGAATCTGGGGCTTGATTTACTCATTCTCTTCCCTGTCAGGTAAAACAGGCTACTTCTTACTTTTCCTTTTTGAATTTATTTGTGTGCACCCCATAATGCAATAGGTGGTCATCCAATTGGCAAGCATGGGCATACCATGGGTGGTTGGGTATGACACCCTGGCTATCTGCAGGTGGGTCTGTCATGTGAAATTAGAGATTAAAAACTTCATCCAGGTCACTGCTGCTATAAGAAAGGCTGTAATCCATTGACATTTGCCACTTTTATAATCTAGTTATCCCAATAAAAGTCACAAGCAGTTTGACACAGAAAATGACTGGATGGTGTCTGCCATCTTGTTTTTGGTCATGTGACCCAGAGGATGTAGCTATGGGTATAATCTGGGCCTTGATTTACTCATTCACATCCCTGTCATGTGAAACAAGCTACTTCTTACTTTATCTTTATGGATTTAGTGACGTACCCCATAATCCAATAGATACCCCCTCATGGGTCAGCATGGTCCTACCGTGGGTGGTTGGTTTTAGTCACTCTCATAATCTGTAGGTGAGAAACCAATATGACATTTTTGTTCATATAAACAATTTATAACCTGAAATTGAAAATTAATCACACTTTAGACAAAAATTTGTATCAATGATCCAACCGATTGTAATGTTTTTCCAAACTTCAATATTTTTTGTGAATATAAATTAGCAAAAACAATTGAATTTTCACTAAATAAACATATATATAATTGAATTGCTTAGTTGGAAAACTTATATTTTCACTTTAAATTATAGTTGTGCTAGGTTCTTACTATCTTGATAAAAAAATGTTACCAGGGAATTAAGAAAAATTATGTAATGATATCATAACCGACAGGTGAACAAACTCACTGAAAAAACTCTGGCAGCAAGGATATGCAATTTACAGAAAAACTGTGGCAGTGTAAGGGTTAATAGTGGCTATCTTACCAGGGAGTGATAAGCCAAGCTGCTTCCGTCTATAAAAATCCATTCTTAACTCTTCCAACACCGTATTTAATTTAGTAGAGCACATACTCCTTAGGTTGCCAGAAATGGACATGCCTAAATACTTTATTCCCTGAGGAGCCCATCTCATTGGGCAGGGGCCTAAGTTTGTCCAGCTAGGGTCCATTGTATATATAGGCAGAACCTCTGTCTTCTTCCAATTTATTAACAGCCCAGAGATACTACTAAAAGACCCCAAAACCTCCCAGGCCTCTGGGAGTGAAGTTTCCACCCTTGATAGCATTAGTAGCATGTCATCAGCATAAAGTAAGGTGAAGAAATATCTGTTCCCTAATGGTATTCCCCAGATCAATGGGTGTTGACAAATAGCTAAATTTAAAGGTTTGATGGCCAATAAAAACAGAAGTTGACTCAGAGGACAACCCTGCCTCATACCCCGAAAGATAGGAAAGGTCTCCAAGAGCACCCCATTAACCCAAGCTCTCACCCTAGGTGCTGTATAAAGACATTCCATACGCCTATGAAATCTTGGGCCAAATCCCAACCAAATAAGGACTGCCTGAAAGTATTGCCACTCTATAGAATCGAACACTTTTTCGGCATCCAATCCTATGAGTGCCACTGAATTTGGAAGGCCAACCGCCACTTGACTCAAATTAATAATCTCACGTAGATTATCTCTGCCCTGCTTACCTTTCATAAAATCTGATTGTGAGTTACTAATCAATACAGGGAGAACTCTTTCCAACCATATGACTACAATTTTTTGCAAATATCTTATAGTCTACATTAAGCAGAGATACAGGGCAATAGTTACTGCATTAAGTAGGGTCCTTCCTGAATTTAGGCATGACAGTGATAGTTGCCTCTTTCATAGAGTCAGATAGTGTACCAGTTTTATCAGTTTCTGTCAGAACAGTGTTTAGGTGCCCTGATAGACATGACTAGAACTCTTAATAAAATTCAGAGCTGAGTCCATCTGGACCAGGGCCTTTGCCTTGTGCCATTGCCATACTTGTCTGCTTGACTTCAGACACAGCAATGTCTGCTTCAAGTGAGGTCACTGCCTCCGATGGCAAACAGGGCAACTATATGCTGGCAAAAAAAGTTTCAAGCTGATCTGGGAAGGGGTCTACTGTACAAGTATACAGCTTCATATAGTATTCCTGGAACTTCCCTGCCATCTGCCAGGTATCTGTAATGAGAACTTGGGTTTCTAGGGTTCTCTTCTTTGGGCGGTAAGACAAAAGCTTACCTGCCTTATCCCCAGAATCTCAATATGTCTGTTTCAGAAAAAATAAGGCTCTTGTTGCCTTTTGGTGGTGAATACTATTCAGTCGCTCTTTACACTGGTGAAGCTCAGGAATCCTATCATCTGTATTTATGGAGGAGGCATAAATAGATTCTTCCAGCAAAAGTACCTGGGAGCTAAGTTTGTCTATCTCCCTATGCCATTGCTTGTTAATGCGAGAAGCAAACAATTTGGCCCCGAATATATGGTTTGAAAGCATCCCAGACTGTCAAAATGATACATCAGGGGTCAAATTAGCCTGGAAATAAAAATAACTTTCTTTCTTAATCCACTTTGTGAATTCCTCTAAACCTAAGAGTGTGGGGTTCATCCTCCAACAAGGGGTTCTGACTGTAATGTGCCTAGGATTCCAAACTAAGTCAGCTGGTGCATGGTCTGACAATTGGCTGCTGCTGGGCCACTAATATATCAGGAATGATGGATGAATTCACCAGGAAGTAATCTAACCTACTGAAGGACTGAAATCTAGGGGATATAAAAGTGAAATCCTTTGTGGTAGGTTGGGCAGTTCTCCAACAATCAATTAGCCTAAAATCCTTAATAATCTGATGCAAAACTTCCATGGATTGATAATGGGAGGGGGCCCCCTTTACTATGGGTTGTCTGTCCATGACTGGGTATAGCACTAAATTAATCCCCCCCCACACACACACACAAGTATAGCCATAGTAGAAGAATGTCATTCTGTTAGCTGCTGGGCTATAGCCGAGAAGAAATCAGGGGGATCATCATTAGGTGCATATAGGTTTACCAGTAATACTGGTACCAGATATATCTGCCCTACAATCATGACCCAGCGCCCCTCCTTTCCCCACCCCACATTCTACCACTAACAAACACCCACATTTAATCAAGATAGAGATTCCCCACTTCTTAGAGCTAAAAGTGCTCGAATAAACCCTACTAAAACCACCCTGTTCCAAGCACCCGACATTTTTCTTCAAGATGTGTTTCTTGTAAAAAAATAATATCACAACCCAAGGATCTTAAGCAAGAGAATACCTTTTTGCACTTCATGAGGATATTTAAACCCTGAACATTCCAAGACGTTAAGGCAATTTGTACCATATTAAAGTATAAGGCTTGACAAAGCTAAACAGATTTTCAACTTTGAAGGAAATACAATATTGATAAACATGAAGGTGGATGTCCCATATTGGCAAAACATCTCCCAGTAGGCAATTACCCCCATAATAAGTAAAACAACTTCTAATACCCCCAAATATTATAATCTGCCATAGTCTTCCCATCTCCCTTCCCCTCCTTATTATTGTCTCCCTCTCCCAAATAAAGAGAACTGTCTACAGATAATAACTTCAAACCGGCAACATGAATCAAGTAGTAACACTAGCACGAACAGTAAAAGAAGGAGGCAAGACTTTCTATAGATACATTAGTGAAAGGAGAAAGTCCAGAGAGGGTATCACTAAGCTCAAAGGAGAAAAGGGGGCATGTGAGGAGGAGGACCCTGTAAAAGCATCTATCTTAAATAGAAGGTAGTGCAGGGCCCACAGCTCAGCACCATGGATACAGGGGGAAGAAGGTGAGCACTACAACTGTCACAAAAGAAAGGGTCCTACAAGAGATCGCTAAGCTCAGGGTGGACAAGGCAATGGGACCTGAGGGCATGCATCCCAGGGTACTTAAGGACCTAAGGGTGGAACTAGCAGAGCCATTAGCAGAACTGTTTAATGAGTCTCTGAGCACAGGAGAGGTCCCAGAAGATTGGAGAAGGGCTCATGTGATCCCGCTCCACAAGAGTGGTAGCAGGGAGGAGGCAGGGAACTACAGACCAGTCAGTCTTACCTCAGTAGTGGGCAAGATTATGGAGGCACTCCAGATAGTGCAACACTTGGAATCCATAGGGGGCACAGGATCCAAGACAGCATGGGTTTACAAAAGGAAGGTCCTGTCAAATTAATCTCATACATTTCTTTGACTGGGTAACCAGAGTGGTGGACCAAGGGGGAGCAGTTGATGTCACCTACCTTGACTTCAGCAAAGCTTTCGACACTGTTCCACATAGTAGATTGATAAATAAGCTGGGTAGGCTTGGGGTGGGTCAGAAGTTGGTCAACTGGGTGGCAAACTGATGACAGGCAGAAAACAGAGAGTGGTGGTAAATGGTATACAGTCAGAAGAGATGCAAGTCACAAGTGGGGTACCTCAGGGATCAGTCCTGGGGCCAGTCCTCTTCAATATCTTCACTAGTGACATTGCAGATGGACTAGAGGGTAAGGCTTGTCTGTTTGCAGATGACACCAAGATCTGCAACAGAGTGGATGATCCAGATGGGGTGGGCAGAATGAGAAGAGATCTGGATAAACTAGCAAAATGGTCAAAAGAGTGGCAACTGGGATTTAATGCAAAGAAGTTCAAGATCATGCACATAGGGAAGAGAAACCCTGAAGCCACCTATAGGCTGGGAGGAGAGTTGCTGGCAGTCACAAAGAAAGAAAGAGACTTGGGCATCATCATCACCGATGATCTGAAATCATCCAAGCAGACCTCTAAAGCAGTAGGTAAGGCTAGAGGGATGTTGGGGTGTATTAGAAGGGGTACCACAAGTCGGAAGAGGGAGTTAATAATTCCC
This sequence comes from Neoceratodus forsteri, assembly GCA_016271365.2. Lineage (NCBI taxonomy): Eukaryota > Metazoa > Chordata > Ceratodontiformes > Ceratodontidae > Neoceratodus > Neoceratodus forsteri. Next base: position 1,610,316,803 of record CM057449.1, read on the forward strand.
TCTTTACAAGACACTGGTTAGGCCCCATGTGGAGTACTGTGTGCAGTACTGGAGGCCACGCCTTCACAAGGCCATTAACCAAATTGAGGCAGTCCAGAGAAGGGCAACAAAAATGGTGCAAGGACTGCATCAGAAGACATATGAGGACAGATTAATGGAGCTCAATGTTTATACCCCAGAGCAAAGGAGGGAGAGAGGTGATATGATCGAAACATTCAAACACCTTAAGGGCATTAACAAGGTGAAAGAGTCTAACATGTTGTAATATAAGAAAAATGGCAGGATAAGAGGACACAGCATGAGATTAGAGGGAGGCCGATTAAGGGGGAATGTGAGGAAATTCTTTTTCACAGAAAGGGTGGTGGATGCATGGAACAGTCTAACTCAGGAAGTGATGGCTATGAATACAGTGCATGGCTTCAAACAGGCATGGGATAGGCATAAGGGAGCAATACAGATGAGTATGAATAGATAGGCCACTGACAGAGCAAAGGCAGATGGCACATTCGTAAGCTAGAAAAAGAAATGGGCAGACTGGATGGGCCTTGCGGTCCTTATCTGCCGTCAACTTCTATGTTTCTAAGTATGAAACTTGCCAAACATCCATTTGCCAGAAAACTTACTATAATAAATGTCCCTAAACTATATAACCCACCTAATCAACCCTTACTCCCCTCCAAAAATCCCCAAGCTCCTGAGCAAAACACATAGATTAAAGTCCTCCCACCTCCCCACCTCACATCCCTTAACAGGCATAAGGAGTGGATGCTCATGGGCCAGCAGGATGCCCTACCAATGCCTACCCACTCCTCAGCTGGTGAAGAGGGGGCAGAGCCAGTGTACTGCCTGCCCTCAGAACTGCACCCTCACCCACCTGTCCCTACCACAAGACCCAACCTCAATCCCCCTCAACTCTAAAACATAATAATAATACCCCCCTTTAATTAACACACTTAAGTGTCATTCTTATAAGGTTATATAATGAGCTACCCCTTAAACAAAAAAAGAAAGGTGCTGGCCTTCCATTCCAGTCCCAAAAAATAGCATAACATGTCCCCTCGTAAACATAATCCAGGCCAGTCTCAAACCAATTCTCAACAGTGAGCCTTCCCCACAGCATAGCATCCAAATAAGAAAAAGGTTCAAACAATCAAATCTGGCAGTAGAAATGTGTCACTTGCTGAGCTTCTTAAGTCTCCCTAGTAATGATTGCAGTCCTCAGATATGAGCCAATAAGAGTTCCAAGCATTTACAGAGGTCTCCGTATAACCTTTGAGATCAGCAATGGAACAGTCTTACCTCAGGCAGAAGGGGCAACTAGCTGCCAAGCATCCCTGAGAGAGGTTAGCAGTAATAGAGCACCTAAGTCAGCACTGACCTATCCTTTAGATCCATTTGTTCCTGGAAATATCGATTCAGTTCCAGATCCATGCTCATGTCCACCTGAGAAGCTCCAATTAAGTCCTCCTCCCCATAATCTGCCCACTCCTTATCCCAACAGGCCAGAGACGAAGCTTGGGGGCCAGGTGACAGTCTCAGGTGTTTGGGATCTGGAATGGTTGAGCGTTCTTGGATTGTCACCAAAGAATTCAGGCCTGGTGTCGAGGTTACGGAATATGCATCTACAGGATACTGTTTATCCATAGCCTGTCGTTGCTCCATTTGTCTTTTCAGGTGAGCCCCTCCCGACCCTCATTCTCCCACCTTGCTTTCAAACTCTGCCACTATATTGGTCCCTAGGGAGAGTTGTTCCACCTCCACTCTATGGGCTCCTAGGATTACCAGCTTGTTCAAGAGATGTTCTGGGGGTTCTTGGGCCTTCTCAGCAGCTGGCATTCCTGATGTAGAGGGGAGGTTCTATTTATGGAGCAGAGGAAATCCTGGGCATCTTGTGGTGTGTTAAGAGTGTGCCACTTCTCAGACCACCAAACTTTGAGCTTAGCTGGATAATTCAGGTGGAAGGTGATTTTCTTGGCAGACAGCTCCTTTTTTATCAATGAAAATGCCTTCCTTTGGTAGGCAACAATTTTTGAATAATCTTGAAAAATACATATGGAGTGACCATTCCACTTCAGAGGCCCCTCTGTCTGGCTAACCACAGAATAAGCTTGTTGACAGAAAAACATAGAAAATATACCAGTATTGGTTGAGGACAAGACCCCCTAGCTGGTCGGGGCCTAAGGAGCGATGGACCCTTCTCTATTTCTAACGGTGCTTCCCAGGCATAGTTAAGGGGTTGGGGAAGAAATGATGTAAAAACTGGTATACGTTGTCCCCCTCAGTCCCCTCTGGCAGACCAGTAATTATAAGGTTATTCTGATGACCTCTGATTTCGAGGTCATCGACTTTCAAAGTTAGTTGGTGTACTTGTTCCTCCTGGGCTGCAATTCTATCATTCTGTCAGGCCGCATTTGGATTCACATGTATAGCAAACAGCTCAGCTCCAGCTATTGTCTTTGCTCCACTTCCTCCATTCGATCTTCCAGCTGGGAGACGGAGGTCTTAATAGCTGGCATATCTTGAATTAGCATTTGTAGCATTGCTCGAATGTCCAAGAGGTCTTCATGACCTACAATGACCTCCGTGGGCTCCATAGCTACAATAGACCTCGGCTCTAACCACAACAGCATATATACTGAAGTAGGGCTTAGAAATTATTGTCAGTGAGTTCTCAGCAATTTACAGCAGAAGGCTCCTGGGGTCCTTACATTAGTTTTCTGTTCCTTTCGTGGTTTGTAGTGTAAGCAAGATGAGCTTCGGAGCTCATGTCTCACACTGCCGTCTTGCAGCCCTCCACACTGGAAGTCCTCCATTGCTTGATTATTGATTTTAAAGTTGGTGTTAGCCCATAAATGTTGGGTAAGAACATATTTAGAAGTAGCTCCAATCACTTTCAGACCTTTGCAAAGGCTTTGTGGGTGTCTTGTAGTGGTCATTTCCTTAAGGATAAAGGCAAAACACAGTAGATTAAAGAATTAAGATCTAGATTAGTCATTCTATATTCAGTATGAATCTTTCTATCTCTAATCAGGCAGGGATGTGTGTAAGACAGGACATCACTTCATCGAGCATGCCATTAGTTCATAATATGCAGCTAAATGGCATTGCTATATAATTTGATGCCTGGAACTTTAAAGTCATCATTTTCAGTGAATCCAGCTAACCACTCTAATAAACATGGGTTTCCGTACTGCGCAAATAAAAGTGGTGATCAGTTTCAGTACTTTTTTGATCCACTCCAAGGGTATTGTGCCATGGAGCATACTCATAAGAAAAAATATCCTCAGAAGCATGTTCATCTTGACAGATTGCATTCTCTGCCCCATACCACGTGGTAACTTGATCCACCTACAGTATTAAACGTATGTCAGCTGTGAGGGTTGCTAGAAGATCTTGGAGATTTAAGGCCACAGTTGCTTGCATAGTGGGGGGTAATTCTATGTCAAGGTACTGAATGTGCTATGTACAAAACTTCAAGCCGAGGTCCACCACCTCTCATATGTTACAAAGATGATTAAGGGGCAATATCTCTGACTTCCCAATATTTAGCTTATAGCCAGACACATGGCTAAATTCTCATAGTACCAATAATAATCTTGCTACAGATTGTCTCGGTTGCATAACAGAGAGCAACACATCATCTGCATAAGTTGTTACTTTATGCTGTTTCTTGTTATAACAAATTACTTGAATCTTCTCATCATGCTGTGTCTCTAGCAGTAAGGTTTTCAGAGCCAGGTTAAGCAGAGCTGATGACAGAGGGCGTCCTTATTGAGTTCCATCACTGAGGCTGATGGGTGGTGACTTGAGCCCGTTGATTAGAACACCTGCTTTAGAATCCTTGTACAGCATCTGTACCATTTTTAATAAAGACCAGGGAAACGCCATATCATTCAAGGATATTAAACCCATACAGCGATTCCACCCAGTTAAATGATTTTTTCAGAATCTACTGTGACCAAGGCAGCAGGAATTCTTAAATCTTTGCCAGTTTTGGTCAGATATGTTGCCTTTCTGATATTGTCTGCAGTGTGTCATCCCTCCATCAGTCCAGTATGTAACCTATTGGGTCAGTTCACTGTGTGCAAGACGTCGTATGCTAAAACCGAGCAACACAGACAGCACAGGTGAGAATAGCAGCAGGGTGCAAAATCATTAAATGGTCTATGTGCAGCTGTGCACCCTGTCACTGTTCCCTAACAGAGGATAAGTTCTCTGCTGAGAGGAGGGTCCACCAAGCAACTGCCATGGCTCGACAGGATGATCCACAGGCAGCAACAGACGCAGTGCATCTGCGGACTGGGTATCAAATCCCAGTCCCAGATGCATGGAGTTTTCCTTTTATTCACACTACGTAATTTCAGTGTACAACCCCCCCCCCGGAGTTGATTATTTTAGATGTGGGTGGTTTGGAGGGTGGAGACCCCAGCAAAATACAGTGAAATGCCACAGGCAATATATCACGCTGTAGTGACAGTGCAGTATATTGCTATGGCATAATGTCTTGCAACAGTATGTAGCAGGCTGATGAGGATAGATATGATGTGTCTCAGTCTGGTTCCTAATACTTAGACAAATACTTTTGCATCTATGTTCAGTAAGGTAATGGGTCTGTAGTGTTCACGTCTCTCTTTACTCTCATTAGATTTGAGAATGAGTGTGATAAGGCCAGTCATCATGGATTTCAGTAGTTGCTCCTTGTCCATGGCTTCTGCAATCATTTCTTTCAATACAGGAGCAAGTTCTTCTGAAAAAAACTTTATAGAAATCGGAAGTGTCACTGTCCTCACCGGTGGCCTTTCACAAGGGTAGTTCATTGACAATACTTTCAATTCTGCAATAGAGATCTCCTCCTTGAGTGCAGCTGCTTGATCAGCAGTTTATGTGGGAAGGGGTACATTTCACAGAAACCCATCTAACTCCTCCATCACATTCGAAGGTATATAAAAAGGAGTAGGGTTATGCAAAGATTTTATTGATTTCATGAGCACCGAATGTCATCTACGCATCACCAGGCCATTCACTCAGGCTGATTTGGCATATTGCATGCTCTTGTTTCAAGCAGAGGGCCAAAATTTGAATGGTTTGGGACTACTGGAAATGTAATTGGCTCTGGCTCTTCGATATACCAACTCTGCAGTCTGGCATAGGTTTTCATTTTATTTTTGTGTAGCATCCACCCATTTGTTCCGGGTGTCCTCTGATGCATTATGCATTATGCATAATTTCTGCTTTGGCCACTTTTATGCAGTCCAGTAGTTTAGCCTTCTCAACTGCCTCACATGCCTTTTTCCCCATGCAGATAGCAATACACTTTCCTCTGAGGTGACATTTCAGGGCCTCCCATGTAGTAGCCCACCTGGTGTCCTCTGGGAAATTATGTTACAGAACTCTAGTATAGTGTTTTTCAGCTAGGAGGTTATTGCCCACCTGGCTTGAATGATAGGGTGGATATTATGCCCTTTATAAAGAAGAGAAGAAAGAAACCAAAATTTGGACCTTAGGGATATTATATCCTGGGGGATCGGTCAAGCTCTGTTGCATTTTCAGTATTTTTGGATGTATAATTGGAAAGGCATGAATTTGATTGGATATAATAATTGTCATAACTGTTCTAGAGAATGCTAAGCCAGATATATTATCCTCTGCCTTTTGATAGCATGTTTTAACATGATTTGTAGGAATAGAAAGCTATAGAATTTGAAATGGAAAAAATTAATGTAAAATGTTGCAAGTCTCTATGGCTGAGAGGAACCTGGGGGTGGTGGTGGATGTCAAGATGAACAACTCGGAGACTTGTAGGAGGGCAGCAGCCAAGGCCAAAAGGATGCTGGGATGCATCACTAGGGGGATCACCTCCAGAAGGAGGGAAGTGATACTTCCTCTGTATAACTGCTTGGTGAGGCCACACCTCAAGTACTGCGTGCAGTTTTGGAGACCACACTTAAAGAGGGACATAAAACTCCTGGAGAGGGTCCAGAGGAGGGCAACCAAAATGATTTGGGGCTTGAGGGACAGGACCTATGGGGAGAGGCTCGAAGAGCTAAATATGTACACAATGGAAGAGAGAAAGGACCTGGGGGATATGATACAGGTCTTCAGGTACATGAAGGGGGTAAATAGGGGAGGAACAGTCAGGGTGCTTCGAAGGAAGGAGGTGGGGGCCACTAGAGGGCATGGGTGGAAGCTGGAGGAGCGATATTCAGGGGAAAAAGGAGGAGGTGCTATTTCACTGAGAGGGTGGTGGAGCCATGGAATGTGCTGGCTAGGGGGCTGGTGGAGGCAGAGACGGTGGAGGGGTTCAAAAGGGGGTTGGACAGGTACAGGGAAAGGGTTCTGGAAGCAAAGTCCAATGCAGCGAGAATATCTGGAACTGGGAAGGGGGAAGCCAGAGAAGGCAAGGGGGGCAGCAAGGTCAGCTCCCAGGGTGGGGGCTGACCAAACGAGCAGACGCCAAAGACCATTAGGCCTATTCTGCTGGCATTTTAGTATGTTAGTATTACCTAATGAGAAATTAAGTGTTTAAAATAGAAGTGCACTTTATATCTATAATGGTAATTTGGACCTTTAGGATTTGGAATCCTGGGGGGTCGTTTAGGCTTTGTTGCATTTCTGTATTTTTGAATGTACATTTGGAAAGATATGAGTTTGATTGGATATAATAATTGCTAAAACTGTTGTAGAAAATGTGAAGCTGGGTATACTGTCCTCTGCCTTTTGGTAGCATGATTTTAATATGATTGGTAGGAATAGAAAACTATAGAATGCTAAAGGGAGAATGGAATTTAACATTACCTAATGAGAAATTAAGTGTTCAAATAGAAGTGCACTTTATATTTATAATGGTAGTGCTTCAGTTATTGAATTTAATTATTCATAAATAGTATTTTGGCATAGCCACTGAGATATTCTTTTAAGATGGATTAAATAAGAACCTTCCCATTTATTTGGATAAGTAATATTTTGAAAAAATGTGATAGGATTGTAATGCACTTCAATATTCATAGTTTTAAAAAATTGATGTCACTTTAAATGATTGTGTCACTATAATTGGTTCTGGGTATATTTAAAAGTTTTGCTCCTCCAACAGACCAGCATCCCGTGAAAAAGCCATCTGAGGCGAAATCTGGTCGGGACTCTGCTTGTTTGCACAGGTTTTATGCATTTTTATGTGAAACAAATCAATAATTTAAAGCTGTAACCTGGTGCCAGTTTGTTTCTGTTCTAGCTGCATCATTTGTGCTGAACCAGGTGCAGGTTTGAGTGAGGTTTAGGAGTGGAGCTTTCTGAGTTTATGTTTTTAAATAAATAAATAAATACATAAAAATATCTATCTATCTATTTGTAATTCTCATTCTGGAGGAGGCGGTTGTTAAGCTTCCATGAGGGTGATTGTTTCCGTCATTGATCTACCGTAAGTGTGATCTGAACTGGGGCATGATCTGATATAGTAATTGGTAGAAAAAATGTTTCCACTGTTCCCATTCTCCCATCCCCTGGTATAAACCAGTACTCAATCTGCAACAGGGTTGATACACAAGGTGGGATGAAAAGAATGAAGAAGGACTTGGCAAGGTTGGAGGAATGGTCAAATGTATGGCAGCTTAGATTCAATGCAGAGAAGTGCAATGTAATGCACCTGGGAAACAAAAACCCAGGGGAAGAGTACACAATGGGGGTGAGATACTGACAACAATAAAAATGGAAAGGGGCCTAGGGATAGTCGTATCAGATGACCTAAAGGTGGGCAAGCAATGTGAGAAGGCAGTAAGAAGGGCTGGGGGATACTGAGATGCATAGGGAGAGGCATTACCAGTAGAAAACAGGAAAGTGTTGGCCCTCTGTACAGACAGATGGTAAAACCACATCTGGAGTACTTTGTACAGTTCTGGAGACCCCATCTCTGCAAACACATAGACAGGGTGGAGGCTGTCCAGAGGAGGGCAACCAAAATGATGCAGGGTATGCATCAGAAGACATATGAAGAAAGACTAAAGGAACTAAAGATGTATAGCCTTAAGGAAAGGAGGGAGAGGGGGGCATGATAGAAACTTTCAAATACCTCAAGGGAATCATCAAAGTCCAAGAGGGTAGCATCTTTCAGAAAAAGAGATGTGCAAAAACAAGGGGCACAATTTGACGATAGAGGGGGAATGGCTCAGAGGTAATGTGAGGAAGTATTTCTTCACAGAGAGGGTTGTACTTACCGTCAAAGGAAAGTGATTTGTGCAAAAGGATTGGTGTGCCTCATTTCTTTCTGCTAATTCCTGCCCCATAGGCCCTAACCACCCATAATTGCCTCATCAGGGGAACTTCATCCTGTTTCATATGGTTCTCTTGGAGAAATGCAACCTAAGTATTGTGGCATTTGAGGTGTTTCAGTACTTCAGATCTTTTCTGTTTTACTCTTATCACATTTACATTTCAAGTAAGACGGATGAATTTTGTGTCCACCATTGTCACCATCTGTGATACAGTAAGCCTATCTGAGAATTCCTATAGAGTTCCTCAGAGTCACCCTCGGTATATTAGGAGACCCAATAGTTAAGATGAAACCACCCCAGATCTAAGAGCACCATTCTTGGCAAATCAAATCAATATAGTGAGTTTCTAGTGTGGAAGTAAAGCCACCATAACTCCATACATATTTAAAAACCAAGAAACATGCTTTTGCAGACTATCCATCTTACACCATGAAACAGAACCAATGTTAACTTTTCAATTGCCCAACAATTTAGTGTAACCTGCCATGCAAGCTGATACTACCTGGCATGCATGAAAGTGTTAACCAAATGGCTGTGTGCTAGTTAATAGTAGGAAGCAGTTAAGCAAAAATCATACAGATGCAATAAAGGAACAGACTTCCCCCTTATGTCATACTTAAGGCAGTGGCTCATTTTAAGTGTGCCCCACCCAGGATATATAACGAGGAGTCTGGTAGCCCCTCAAGGCAGCACAGGGATCACAGTATTGTGAGCCAGAACAATAACCTCTGCTGTTAGGGATTAAGCCAGATGCTGAATGGTATCATAATTAAAATATGAGTGATACCAGAAACTAATCACTGGCACTACCTGTAAGGGGCTCCCTCCATAAGTAACAACCTCTGGTCTCCACTTTAGTAAAAGGGCCTTATATCCTGCACTATCCTCATCATAAGTGTCCAAATTACATTTGGCAATTAACTGAATAATTTCTGAGTGCCCCACCCCAATCTGAGAAAACCTCTGACACTATTTACTGTTTTTGCAGGTCAGGTCAGTTTCTGCCATGGATGTTTTATTTCATATACAACCTTCGGACAATATGAACATGAAACAAAAACACTGAAAAAACTGTAGGAAGAAACTGTATGCAATAGTCCAGTCCAAATAGACCAGGTAGCAAACTTAAGTAACAAGCTAAGGTTGCAACTGAAGTGGAGGTGCTCTGGGCAGGGGTTACCAACCTCCCAAAAGGTTTTTAAAGGGGGTATCACAGTTTCCTTGCAGGTGGTCATGTAATAACATGCTGGTGTTGTGCACAGTAATATGTCAGATGACTAAGATGAGCTGCTGATGGCTGGACTGCACTGGGGTGAAAGGATGTTGGAATGCAAGTCCATCATGCTTTAGAATTCCCCTGTGAGTAGTCTCAGTTTGGTCGCTGAGAAACAGTCAAGATGCGAGAGAAAGGATGCACTTTGTCATAATGCTTTAAGATGGCTGCCAGACAGTAGTACAAACTTGCAGCCACATGTAAGGTGTTGGGGAGAAAAAAATGACATTGCAGCTCTCGGAGGTCCCAACTCTGCTTCCCATCAAGGTGATCTTCCACAGAAGTAAGAGCAGAGGATCCAGAATTACACAAAATTTGAAGCCACCAGATAGTCCTCTTCTATGCAGTTTATCCTCTGCTTGGCATTTGAAATCATGGATAGAAATGAGAGAGAAAAAGCGTAAACTACTGGGAATTAAACCCAGACCCCTGGTAATTATGTTCCAGTGTTCTAGCCATTAAGCTATGGGCTCACATGGCTAGAAGACCTGCTAGACTTTCCCTCTGAACACACATTCCTTCTCTCTAGTGTTGCACAACCTGCAGCTTAGGAACACATTACCACCAGATACTCCTTTTCTGTGCAGTTTACACTCTGCTTGGCATGTTCAATCATGCATAGAAGTGAGAGAGGAAAAGAGTGACCCACTGGGAATTTAACCCAGACCCCTAGTAATTCCTGGTAATTTCTTAATGAAGTTATGTATAAGTCAAACAATGGGTCAAAATGGCAGTCCGTGGAGCAAGACCTATGACAGATTAGGGAGGTGACTTATTTTACAACCCAAGATGTCCTAGGAAGGTTGAGCAGGATGATTACATGGAAAACTGTTTGGACAGATCTTAGCTAATTCATTTTCTGTGGCTTCCATGGTACTAAAGGTTTGGACACTAGTTTTAAGCCTGAGCTGTAGACATGTTGGGTACATCAGGTGAAAATGAGCATTAACCTTGTGGGTTCCTGCCTTGATGTCTGCAAACCAGTTTCTCTTTCTCTGAATCATGGGGTTGTGATCATTAAATACTTAGATTGTTCATAGAATCATAGAAATTTGATGACAGAAAAGAACATTTCTGGTCCATCTAGTCTGCTCAACACTCCCCTTTCACATACCCCCCGCATCACCTGCCCCTACCCTCCCACCAATACTCAGTCCCATATGCCTGTCCCATGCCCACGTAAATTCCTCCAGCATCTCAGCGCCCACCACTCTGTCCGGCAGTCTGCTCCAGGGCTCCACCGCCCTCTCTTTGAAGAAATGCTCCCTCACATTGTCCCTGAACCTATTTCTTTGCCCTCTGAGGCTGTGCCCTCTAGTTCTGGCTCCCTCCTTCCTCCTCAGCCAAACCCCCCCTTCATCTACTTTATTGAGCCCCTTTACATATTTAAGGGTTTCAATCATGTACCCCCTTTCCCTCCTTGTTTCCAGCGCATACAGATTCAGCTCCTTACACCTCTGCTTGTATGTCTTCCCCTGCATACCCTGCACCATCTTTGTTGCACTTCTCTGAACCTTCTCCAATGCATCTATATCCTCTTGGAGGTGTGGTCTCCAGAACTGAACCCTGTACTCTAACTGCAGCCTCACCATGGCTTTGTAGAAGAGCATTATAACCTCACTCCTTCTGCTAATAATGCCCCTGCCTATGCATGCCAGCATTCCATTGGCCCTTCTGGCCACCCTACTACACTGGAAACCTACCTTAAGGTTTGAGGAAACTATGATCCCCAGATCCCTTTCTTGTTCTGATTCTTTGACTTCCTCCCCCCTCAGTGTGTACCCCGCTTTCGCATTTTTCCTCCCTAGGTGCATCACAGCGCACTTCTTGGCATTAAACCACAGCTGCCATTTCCTGGCCCACTCCCTGAGTGTCTTGAGGTCCCTCCTCATGTCTTCCACCCCCTCCGGGGTCTCCACCCTATTGCAGATTTTTGCATCATCGGCAAATAGGTACACCCTCCCTCTCAAACCCTCTGCAATATCACTGATGTAGATGTTAAAGAAAAGTGGACGCAAAACTGACCCCTGTGGCACTCCACTCCTCATCCTTGTCATCTCAGAGTGTACCCCCATTAAGCACTATCCTCTGAGTTCTCCCTACTAGCCAGGCCTCCACCCAGCCTGCTATTTTCCCACCCAACCCCATGCTTTCTGTCTTGCTCACCAACCTCCTATGAGGGATGCTGTTGAAGGCCTTGCTTAAGTCCAGATAGACCACATCCACTGCCCCTCCATGGTCAATTACCTGAGTCACCCAATCAAATAACTCAGTTAGGTTGGTCTGGCATGATTTCCTCTTGGTGAAGCCATGCTGTCTGCTGTCCTGCAAGCCACATTCCTCCAGGTATTTCACCACCCTCTCCTTGATTAATGTCTTCATTAATTTCCCCACCACAGACGTGAGGCTGACTGGGCGGTAGTTCTCCTTCAGCTCTTTGCTACCCACCTTGTGCAACGGCGCTACATCTGCCCTCCTCCAGCCCTCCAGCACCCTCCTTGTATCCAGGGACAGGTTGAAGAGCCTTGTCAAGGGTGCAGCCAGCTCCTCCCTCAATTCCTTGATCTCTCTGAGGTGCAACCCATCAGACCCCATTGCCTTGTCCACCCGTAGTCTATACAGCTCAGCCCTGACCCTATCCACAGTGAATGGGCTCTGATTCATCCATTTGCCCTCCTTCCCCTTAGGTGCTAGTACCGGACCCCTGCATTCCACCTCCTCTGTGAACACCTAGGTAAAATACTCATTACCCCATACATCAGCAGTGACAGCCATAAAGACAGTAGTGTTTACTGCTCTTCAGTTGTCATGCTGTTCCCTGCCTTCCTGTAAAAATATGTTGTAGCCACAAAGAATGATAGAAATAAGTGAAAAGTGAGTGCACTGAAAAGGAAATTAGAAAAATGTATACTTTGCCTTCATCTAATCAAGCTGTTTCCTTAATATGGATATACTGCACCTACTGGTTCTTTAATTGTACCTGTTAATGTTATTTTATCTTGCCTTCTGGAATGACAACCATGTAACTGTTCCTGCTAAATGTACAATGTCTGCTAGTGTACTCTTCAGGTCATACATGCAAATGGGCAGTCATGTGCCTCATGCTCCTACTTGGTTAACAAAAACCAAATCAATAAATAAATAATTCATTTGGACAACTCTGGTTACTCTGCTGCTGTATTTGCATGTAGAGTATTTACAAAAAATTTACAATCGTGTTTGTATCTGCTTGCTCAATTCTACTAATATCACTCTGTACAGAGTTGTGTACTGTATTACCCCTTGTAATTTCACCAAGAGCGCTTGATTCTGGTGGACAGAACTGTTCATAAGGATTCCAATATCGGTTCTGTAACAGGAGCATAGTTATAGTGCACTTGTGGTTTTGCCACTTATGACTTTTAGATTCTGTTCTTTCATATGATTAGTAAATTACAAATGGATAACCCAGCATTGCCCTCCAAACGTGAAAATAATAGAAAAACAGTGAGACGTCTGCTCCAATAGAGGTCACCCAATACTGCTAGTTAATCTTGGAAAACTGATCCACTCAAGCAGAATAATTTGTTTTAAATACTGTATATAGTATATTGATGTATAGCCCAACAAGTACAAGGACTAGGAAATGTTGTTGACATATAAGAGAATTCATTGTGCTAGATTAACTAATTAGTGCAAGACAACCCATTACACTGTCCTTATACTATAAAAGTAATAGAAGGTTAGGTTTTTGGAAAAGGCATTCTTTTATAATTGAAATAAATGCACTCTGACACTATACATTATGAACTCTGGTACACACTGTACTGTATTGAGATGCTATGCAGTGAACAGACATATTTTAAGTCAAGGAGTTTTTCCCATTTTTGTTTCCTTGTTGGTTCCTAAAACAGGCTCAGAAGGTTCATGAAAAATAGTTGCTAGTTGCTGAATCCTATTAGCTTCAACTACTCTGGTGTGATAAGACCAACTCTCAGAATAAATTACCTTCTAGTAATACATTAGAGGATATCACTATTTGCAGGCTAATTTACTGCTGATCTGGCAGGTGGCAGGATCAATTGCTCACTGACTACATATGATTTCTCAACCGCTGTTTCTCCATCAGAAGAAATAAGCTTGGCTTAAAAAGTGAAGTCATGCTGATTAATCAAAAAGAGAACATGCAACATGAAAGCTGTGGTTGGAATAACTAGAGAAAGGTTTTATTCGGACAAAAAACTTAAATATGCAGTATACTGCACATCAAATAAACCCAGAAATTGAAAGCTTAGAATCCATGTAACTAGTCATTATTTTTTAATTTCTAGTTCCCCCTACTTTCAAAAATATCTCATACCAACAGACTGTATTTTGTTATGGTGCCAAGATGGGTTTCCTTTTCATTCTTATCATTTTAATGTGGTGCTGGCCCCATCATTGGGAACACTTACTGGTACTTAAATATTTGCATGAGTGAAAACTGTGGTGATAACGGGTATGGTACTCATACATTTTGGGTCAGTTTTTTGAGTATAATGATCAATTTTAAAGGGCTTGGGGACAGAATGTAATCTTATTGTTTCTTATCAGATATGGGAAAATATGTAGAAAAGAAAGTAACATGACATGCTATTATAACATAATACAGCCTGTGGACATCTGCACAGCCTGCTAGTTGACTACCCAGGTAAGTTAAAGCCAGGTTAATCCCAAGGGGCAGCTAGGACAATGAAAGGATGATACTGGAGATAAAGTAACAACTGGCATATCAACTTGTAATAATCTTTAATGAGTCTGTAAAGTGGCAAGTGTGTTCCCCATCTTCAGGAATGGGGCAATGTTGGACCCAAGAAACTACAGGATAGCACAGCTGATATACATTATTTCATACCCAGTAAGGTCCCACTTCTATCCATTTATGTAATGGGTGGGATGAAGCAATGGAAAGTTAAGTAACTTATGTAAAACCTCACAGTGAGAATCTGGCTCAAGTGAAGTTCAGACCTGAGCTCTCCTGATTTCCAAGCCCATGCTCTCTAGCCACTAGACCACACTGCCTTACACAATATGTCAAACTATCTTAATCACCTTTTTGAAAAAGGAACTAAGGAGGCAAACAGGAATTGAGCCATAACATAGTCTGTTTGGACTTTAGGAATGCCTTTGACACTTTAGAACATGATAAGCTTGTTATATAAGGACAGTAGAGTAGCATACTGTTGATGAGGTATACCAAGGGGGACTGCTATCTGACATTGGGGTAGGAAGCAGTAGGTTATGGTGGGTTGGTGGGATAGCCACTGTTCAACATTTTTGTCATGCTAGGGTCTCCAGCAGGATCCTTTAGTTTACTTATAGCACTATGATGTCCAGGGTGGTGAATTCCCACGAGGATGGTAACATGCTTTAAAGGGATCTGAACAAGCGGAGTCACTGATCATGCTCCAGGAAACATAGATTCAGTGTACTGTAACCAAATGTAAGGTACAACACTTGGGAGGAAAACCTGTGATAGATCCTAGGCCCTGTGTGGGTTTCCTCACTGTACAGGAGGAGGAGGAAAAGGACCTGGGGCTTGATACATAATCACAGTCAAGGCTGGAAATGCTTGGAGTCAAATAGAGGCTCCCCATACCACTACCACTGAAAACTGTTATACACAACTGGTTGGCACTATCAGCATGGGGTGGATTCCTCTTGTGACAGGGCCATATGGCCCCATTATGTACATAAGCAATCCAGATGTTAGTGCTCCCACACAAGGGTATCATGTCACTAACATGGTGGATTGTGACAGCTGCAGGGAATCAACAATGGCATACCACCATATGACCAGTGCCATGCAAAGATCCATGCCCTGGGTGTTCAACATTACCACCGTAGGCTTCTCCATCCCCCATCACCAGGTTCCTCTGTTCTCATTTGGGGTCAGCTACTGACTAAATTTTGTCTCATGCTGATTTTCCATGGTGGTCCAGTGGCCCCAACAAAGTAGCTTTGTAGAATATATGTACCTTTTGTCCAAGTGGCTCCCCCCTCCATAGCCCCATTCCTGTTCTCTCTGACAATTTGTTGCTCTGGGCACCACCTATGCCTTTCCTCTACCATCACATATTTTTCTGGCTAAGAAGCTGCAACTCCTTGAAGAACTGCTTCTTCTGATTCTTCAGATACTGGGAGTCACAGCCTGGCATGAGGGAGCCAGAGAACCAAGGTGTGTGGCACTGCAGCGCCATGCATACTGGCACCTTTATCAAGTAGTTGTCTTCATGTTTCTTTCACTGTGTAGTTGCACTGACCTGTGTGATAGTGCAGGTAAAGATATACAAACCTTTTGTGTACGTAACAATGGTGTGTAAGAAAGGACTGTGATGTAAAGTGGTCCCTGAGACATATCTGTGGCACATACTTGTGATGGTGTAAGGGGCCCTAAAGTCATAAACAATAATAGGCTAAGGCTTGATATGCAGAACAGAGTCACTGCCACGAAGGCTGAATGAATGCTGGAATGCAGTGCATCAACATTGGGCTGATCAGCAGAGCTAGGGAAGTACAGTAAACCTGCCAAATTACAGGGTCCTTTTCAAATCTCACCTAGAGTACTTCATGAAGATGTGCTGTCCCCGATAGGACTTTGAGGAAGTCAAGAGGATGCAGAGCAGGCCACCACAGTAATCAGAAATACTGTATTGACGGCAAAAGCTATGAGGAGAGACTGGAGGTTCTTAACATTCTGTATTGCACCTCGGGAAAGAGGAGCTGAGGCTAACTTTCTGTATAGCTGGATTGCAGCCTCTGCTTCTTCTCTCACAGTAATGCTAGCCATGAAAATCCACCCTCCCCATAAAAAGCTACTTCATTTTATGTGTCATATATCACTCTGTATTGGCTGTTCTAATTCTACATTACTTTCTCTACTGTTATAGTATTATGTATCTCAAAGCACTCCCAAGGCTGCACTTGGAAACAAGCATCCATTCAGCATGCCTTTCTCCATCAATCCATCAACACATTTCAAATAAATAAACACTGGGGGGGGAGGCTCTTCTTTCTGCAACAGAGGAGGAACAAGATTGAAGCAATAATGACCAAACAGCCAGTTATTTCCTGGTGATTAATGACCAGCAAGGGGGGAGAGTGGCCTGAGGTGCAGCAGAGGGCCAGCCTCCACCAGTTGGTCATCAATCCCCAGGATGACTGGCTGTGAAGTCATTATTGCTATTATAAGTCTAATTGCAATAATGACGATTTTTAAAGTGTTTTTTCTATTTATTTTCTTTATCACAGCGCATGCTGACAGTGTTGCGTGGTGACCCTGGTTCTTCAAAATGTGTGGAGCAATGCTGATGTGGTGGCAGGTTGGGGCAATGGTGATGTGCAGGAGCTTAAACTAAGCATGATACAAGGATTATGGCCCAGTGAACTTTTCTGTATGCCATTTTTTACTACAGTGCCTACCTTACTGATACGGCACACTACAGCAGCACCAAAAGCACTTCTTTTTTTGCCACTGCTGTTATCAGCATAGACAGAGCAATCAACTGAGTGATGCTGCTGTGCCAGACTTTTCTTTTTTGCAATTTATTAAACTTTATTAAATTTCCAAAACAAGTAAATATACAGATCACATGTTGTACAGTCTGTTTGACATTATATAGGGTAAATACACTACACCCATCCCTCTTCTCCCTCCCCACCCAGACCCCCAACCCCTCTAGTCATATGATATTCACTGCAACAGTCTACTATTTACTTGTTCCTGTAGGTATCAAACCCCCACCCCCTCCTCTCCACCCTGGACAACAGAGTTTAGGCTGATCAGGCAGTTTTTTCTGCTAAATCAATGTCTGTATAACAGACATTGATCTTTAGATGAACTAACATCATACCTCTAATCTGTAGAGTTGGCGAAGAAGTAATTAATGAATTCCTTCACCGCCCAGCTAAAAAGAGTAGTAAAAGCTCCCATCTTAGTTTAAAGATGCCAGTTTGGGATTCAATAGCGATGGCTCTTTCTGCATTTAGAGCAACCTGCATCTCTTGAATCCACTCTCTGATTGTAGGTAGAGAGTCTTTTGTCCAGTGTCTCATCAGAATCAACGATGAGACAGCTTAAGCCATAAAATGTAATATTGATGCAGTTTAGTTGTTATAGCTGAGA
Organism: Neoceratodus forsteri; assembly: GCA_016271365.2. Lineage (NCBI taxonomy): Eukaryota > Metazoa > Chordata > Ceratodontiformes > Ceratodontidae > Neoceratodus > Neoceratodus forsteri. Next base: position 1,610,334,483 of record CM057449.1, read on the forward strand.
GGTTTCTAAGTACACATATTTCTAAGGTGAAAGGATCAACCCCACTGAAAAAACAGAATCCAGAAAACTTTTAATACTCTGCTAAAAATCCTGCACTTTGGGGCAGGACCATATCATGTGACTAAGAGATCCTTCTGCCTCTTGACATCTATGGCAGGTTGGATCCTGTCTGAGGCCTACTTGATACAGTTTAAGGGAAGGAAAATAAAGGTTATGGAGAACTTTAAATTTGACTAAGCGCAGCCTGTCTTGTTTTATGAATTTATAGATGTTGGACCAGATTGTTCTCCAGATATAGGAGTCATATGAAAGACCTGCTGCGTATTGCCAATAAAAGGCGTTAGGGGGAGTACTCTTACCCACTTTGACTTGTAGTCTCTTGTACAGGTTAGAGACCAGTTTGGGTGCAGCACTTATGTAGGCTAGGTCAGTAAGAAACTCTGAAACCTGTGCTGTCCATGGAGGTGGGCCTAGAAATTGAGTCACACAGTGACTTATCTGCATATACTTAAAAATTGTGTAGTCTAGATGGTGGAATGAACCTTTAAATCCCCCTACTGATATGAACTTGTCCTCCATAACTAAATCTGACAGTGTCTTAATATTGATACAATCCCAAGATGCTGGAGTGACTACTTTGTTTCCAATTAACACATTCAGATTATTAAAAAAAGGTTGTCCTATGTCTTTTCTGGTACATAAATTGAAGAGATTACACATTTGCTGATGGACTTTCACAGCCCATCCATTTGGGAAGTTTTTTATCTCCCGGGGTACCTTGCTGTAGGGTGTATAAAGTAAAGAGCTCAGGGATCTCTGATGGCTTGCTGCTAGGTGTTGTTCTAGGTTGAGCCAAGATATCCTGGGAAGGTCCTTTCTCTGGGGATTCACCCAATGTAAATACTTACAAGCTTGAAAAGCTAAATAATACAATAGCCTGTTCTGAAGATTATGTCCCCCTGATTCTCTGGTCCAAAGTAATTTACTTGTCGCTCTTCTGGGTCATTTCCCTAGCCAGAGAAAGGAGGACCAGCTAGCATTGATCCGTTTGAACCATTCTAAGGGCAAGGGTATATTTAACATAGACAGTGGATACATTAATCTAGGGAAGATCACCATTTTAAGAATATTAGCTCTCCTCCATAATGAAAGAGGCAAAACATGCCATCTAGTTAAATCTTGCTGCATCTGGTATACCACAGGATCTAGGTTTGGCACCTTCAATGTATTAACATCTGGGGTGATCTCCAAGCCTAAAAAGGTGAGAGACTTAGAGGCCCACTTTAAACCTAATTCCTCAATGTCTGTTCTGTGACATGAATGAGTCAGAGAGAGGACTGTTATTTTATGATGATTTCATTTATATCCCGCTAGTGCACTAAAATCATCAATAACTCTTAGAACCATTGGTAGGGATTGTTGCCAGTAGGATAAAAGAAGTAAAATATCATCCACAAACATTGAAAGTTTATATTCATATGGGCCTATCCCTATTCCTCGTATGTCCCAGACTGCATTAATCTTCCTAACCAGTGGCCCTCTATAGAGCCTAAATAGCACTGGGGAGAGGGGGCACCCTTGGCAGGTATCTCTGGTCAGGGTAAAGTTCTGAGAGATGACCTTGTTGCATAGTTCCCATACAAATGGAGAGGTATAGAGAATAGGGACCCAGAGAATATATTCTACCGGGAGTCCATATTTAGGGAGTGTGTCGAAAAGAAATAGCCAACTCATCCTGTCAAAAGCTTTTTTGGCATCTAAGGAAACTAGCACCATTTCTGGGTTGGTCTCTCCAGCCACTGAAAGAAGGTGGAAAAGCTTCCTGAAATGTTCACTTGAATGTCTCCCCGATACAAACCCCACCTGCTCTGAGCTGATAAGGGTCTCCCAGACTTTCTTCAAGCTATTTGCCAGAATGCTGGCTAAGAGCTTGACTTCTATGTTGAGAAGGGAGATTGGCCTATAGTTTTCAGGGTTAGTACAGTCTCTCCCGGGTTTTGGTAGTCAACAATGAATGCTTCAGAAATGGATGTTTCCCTTATGGAGGAAGAGTAGAAATAATTGAATAGAACTCTTAAGTATGGTGTCAGGTCTGATTTGAAACATTTATAAGAAGATGAGGGAAAGCCATCTGGACCAAGGGCTTTGTCTTTGGGCAATAGATCTATGGTCTCTGCAATTTCTTGTAGTGTAATTTCTCCCTTTAAAGACTCACCCTAATCTGAATTGAGTTGTGGCAGTTCTACCACACCTAAAAAATCTATGAACTTTTCATCATATTTTGCATCTGGCAGGGGAGCAGTGTATAGGGATTGATAGTAATCCCAAAAGGTAGTAGCTATCTTCTCCTGATCTGAGATCACCTCCTCTGTGGATTTATCCACCAGAGCAAATACCCATATGGCTTCTCTCTGTTGTTTTAGTCTGTTTGCTAACAGTTTTCCAGCTTTTTCTCCTTGCCCAATATACATTGCCTTCCAGGCAGCAGATGAGCATAATGTGACATCCATCAGATGGGCTGAGTATTTGGCCCTCAGGGAGTGCAGTTCTGCCCAAAGTGGATCCTCTGAGGATTTACTTAACTTGGTCTCCAGGGTTTTTATATGGGACAGCCACACAGCTACCTTCTGCAGTTGTTTTCATTTTCTAATTGTGGCTAATCTAATAAATTCTCCCCTCCAGATGGCTTTTAGGGAACCCCAGAGAATATCCCTGGATTGAAGTATGGTTCATGTCCTGGGATCATCTAATGAAAGCTCTCATATGTTCCACTATCTTATTGTCAGTCAGCATTTGAGTGTTAAGTGACCACGTACCCATGTTCTTGTTGTAAGGAGATGTTCTTAACCTGATCCAGATAGGACAGTGGTCTGACAGTACTCTGGGGTGAGGACCCCCATCCTCCACATCCCGTAATGAAGTGGTGCTAAGGAGAAAATAATCTATTCTCGAGTACACTCCATGCAGAGGAGAATAAAAGATGTAGGCCCTCTCATCCGCATGCAGGGTTCTCCATGGATCTATTAGGCCTGTATGGTCCATAAGCTCCCACATGGCATGTTGTGCCAGGGAAAGGCCCACCTGTCTATGAAAGGATCTATCAATGTCATTTGAAAACATCAAATTCCTGTCACCTCCTAACAGGCAGGGAACATTCAGGACTGAAGATATTATGGTAAGTAAAGGGGGGAAGTGGGGGTATGAATGTTGGGTCTGTATATGGAACCAAGCAGGATTTCTACCCCAGCTAGGAGACCATGAACCAAAATATACAGCCCCTCAGTGACAGTCCCGGAGTAAAATCGCAACTGCTCCCCATCTGCTGCTTGAGCCTTCTCCAAAAACCTGCCCAACCCATATTTTCTATAACTTGCTCAAATCTGATATACCAGTATGAGTTTCTTGGAGCATTACAACGTGGGGGTGATATTGATTAAGATGGGTAAGGAGTGTGTACTTTTTGGCATTATCTTTACTGCCTTTGATGTTCCAAGAAATTATAGTCCAGCTCCCCATGAATATGTATAAATCACCATATCATGTAAAGCAACGTCCTGCAGATATGTCCAGCCTACTTTAATGAAACCTCCATTCCAATCCCTCTCACTCCCCCAAAGCCCAAACTAACTGAACCTCCTGTCCCCGGAGCAAAAAAAAAAGACCACAGCTTCTTAAATCCCCAGGCCCTATGCCCGCTCCTAAACAACAATGCCATAATGCCCTTGGGGAAGCAGCCCCTGCCACCCTTGAGTAGAGGGCAAAGCCTGCCACATGAGTAGTATTGCCCTATAGAGTTCAAATGGTTGACTGAACCCCTCGTCTCATGTAATAGAGCAGGGTCAAGTGTGGGGAAGGGCCACCTGACTCCCCTCACAGCCCCTGCATGATTAGCATGCAGTTGCCAAAGGTGCATCTGATCACAAACTCATGATCCAGAATATTCACATGCTTGATGATCCCTCCTTAGACATAATGAGGGAATCATCCTAGGAAGGGAAAAGAAAATATTTGACAGCACCATACAGTAAGGGAATATGTTTTTGGGAATCCAATCAAAATGTTCAAAACCATTCATGGGTCCTTTGTCATAGACTTCATAACAAAGCCATATAATATAAATTTAACAAATTATTTGAAAGTTTTATTATGCTCCCTGTACCAGTCTATGGGAGAGAAAAAAACTATCTGGTTCAGTCCTATATAGTCCATGTCTCAGAAGAAATTAAAAGTTGGGATTTTCAAGGAGTATAATTTGAGCTGAGAAGAGAAAAAAACAAAACAAAGGAAACTTGTCTCCAGCACAGGGCATGCCAAGAGCATGAGAGGCATATGTTTAGGCAAATTAAAGGAAGATGAAAGTCCTCAGCCCCTCATAATTGAAAAAAAAGAAAGATTAAAGTTCTTGCTCCTCCCAGATATTACAGAAAATTAAACATACCCCAGAGTTCCCTATCTTCGGAAGGTATCTCAAACAAAAAGTAGTGTCTAGGCACTCGTCTCTCAATAAAATTGTGGCCAAGTGCCACTATCTAATCAGGTAGCTCATCTTTATTGGCATCTCAGAACTCACCCATATTTACCAAAGAGGTCTGAGAGCTTTTTAATGAGGTCTAGTGCTGCTTGATCCGCGTTCTCGTATCATTGGGTACCTGTGGAAAGAGTAACTTCCAATTGAGAAGGGTAAAGCATTCGATGCCGAATCTTGGCCACCCATAATTTTGCTTGCAGAGGCCTGTAGGTTGCACATTCTTGCCGTACTTTGAGTGTCAGGTCCGGAACTAAGTGCACTCTCCTCCCTTCCCATTCAATCCTCTCCATACTTCTAGCAGCCTTCAGGATGAAATCCCTGTCCAGGTAATTCAAAATTTTAAAAATGATTGGCCATGGTGGGAGATCTGGAGGTGGTTTAGGTCTTACTGATCTGTGGGCCCGCTCAATGATATATGCAGACCCATTGGGAGAGGGACCTGCTATTTAGGTGCAGGGCATTTGTAAAAATGCTATCATATTATGCCCTTTTTTGCCCTCCAGTAGGCCTAGGAGAACCAAATTATTTCTTCTCGAACGGCCTTCCAAATCATCAACCTTCTCCTCTAATTTGTTTCCAAGCTCACTTCAGCTGTAAGTTATTGGGTTCAAGTTTATTTAATCTGTCTTCTCTAGAAGAGATTCTGGCTTTGGAATTGGCGACCCTGACTCTCAGTCATGACAGAGTTGATTTCCAGTCTCTGAATTCCGAGATTGGGGAGAAGAGAGCAGATTTAATTTTTTGTATGTTCTTGTGCAGCTGGTCTTGGGAGAAGCCCTGGGTTTGCTGTAGTGGGGCTTCCAATGGTGATGTGCTTCTGCAGAGTCATTTTACTTCCAGCCCCACCGCGACATCTAGGTCACCATTGTTCTCTAGAGTGTTACTTGAATCCCGAGAGAAGTCCTGACTTCCAAGATGCATCTTGTGCAGGTGATGGTTGTCTCTCAAGTAATAGTAGTGATTTGGAGGGGCACCAATCATTTATAGGGGTGATTTATTGTAAAATTCAATCCCAGGGTAGTGGAGCTGCACCTACATGCTGTTTACTCCACCATAGGCATCACGTGATCTGCGCCAGACATTTCTAAAAGATTTCAGACCGGCATGGTAGTCATCCAGTGAGCTAGTTTAGCTCATAAATAATTAATTAGACTGATAATTGGGGTTATAAAAGATGAAGGTTGGAAGCATAACTTGCTGTACTGTAATGCTACTAAGAAGGCTAGAAGAATCTATATGTGCATTGGAGGGGAGCTAGCAGGCAGTGGTAGTAATCTTGTCACTTCATAAGGCAGTGTCAGGCCCCACCTTGAGAACAACAATCCATGCAGTGATGGGCTCCTCAATACAAAAATGAGATTGAGTCCATCAACAAGGTGCAAAGCAAGGATGCCAAAAATAATTAGGGCTATGGGGAACAAGAGCCATGAGGAGTGGTTGGTGGTCCTTAACATGTTCACATTGAAGAAAAAGAGGTAGGGAGAAGAAACTCTTTTGCATACTCAATAGAATCAACAAGATCAAACAGACAGATTTGAGCTGGTGTCATTAAAGAAAAACAGGAAAACACCCTGAAGCTCAGAGTTGGTAAATTCATGGGTAAGATTGTAGACACTTCTTCCAGAGGGTGGTAATCCTATGGCGAAGTCTACCAGAGAGGTGTTGGACAGGAAGGCAGTACAGGTCTTCAAGGTAGCCCCAGAAAAATGTATGCTTATCAAAGGGAATAACTGAGTCAGTACTCAGGAAATTAGAGTAGATTGTGAACACCTTTAAAAGTAATACTTTTGCACAGCATACATATTTATTCCTGCATAAAATATAGAGGTATGGAGAAGATATCATAGACCTTGTGTTCATTTTTACCCTAAATAACTATGCTACCAAGCAGATATTAGCTGTTATTGATTTTTTCATTATAAATTGGAGCTAGGCTTTCTTAATTTAAATGCTGAATCCATAATATAAATCAATTAGATCCTGAAGTTACTTTCAAATTAAAAACAATTTCTTATGTAAAAACATTTACATTTATTTTCTGCACAATAATCACAAAACAATGTTAATTAAAATGTATAATTACCTTCTCTGTCACATGGTGCATAGCTTGATCTTCAAGCATTTATTGTCCTCCTCAAAGTCATGTAGGTATTGTCAAAGTGTTTTAAATATGTTAACTAATGTTATACACATCTGTGTTTCTGTCAAAGGATTTTAAACATACTGACATATTTTAGACACTTTGACAAATCTGGAGGGCAGCATTTGTGGAACAATAGATACTGGTAGTTCAGTATAACTGTATTATGTGACATTGAAAACCTGACACCCATCCAATTCAGTTGGTGTATACAATAGCTTGAAATTCTACATTAAAGATTTCAGGCACATTGTCTTACACGTGTATTATTTTTAAAGAAGTGTTTTATTTTTTCCTACATTTAGAGAAAAAACACACACAATTGGTATCATGTTTTACATAGAAATATGCTTCCACTGTAACATTTAAAACATCATAATTTCACTGTAAGCATTCCCATATCATCCTTGCTGAAAGCTTTAGAAAGTTATAAATAATCAAATGTACTGTATGTTTATATTACACAAAGGGTAATGGATATGGGACACATATGCACGACTACCTTTTGAACTGTACGTGAGTCCATTTTACTACACATATTCCATAAAGAAAGGAAGGTTTCCTATTTTGTGGACATTGGACTATATACAGTTTAACATTTTCAACAGGCCAGATTCTCCTACTTGTTGCGATTTATTTATAAGGGTGGGTGGGGGGCTATTATTCTGTTAAATTGTTTTAAAGTGAATTTGTATGTTGTATGATTGGGGTGGGGGACTATTATTCTGTTAAATTGTTTTAATGTGCATTTGTGTTTTGTATGATTGGTGTCTTTGGAGTGTGCTTATTGTGAGATTGTTGCTGTGTGTTTGGTGTATTCAAATTATTTTTATTTCATTGTTATAGTGAAGTTAGTTATGTGTAGAGGTGTGCTGGTAGAAAGGCTTACCTACTTGGTTGACTTCCTGTGATTGTTCTGTCCCTTTGCGGGGCTCCTGTTGTCTTTACCAGCAGGGGTACTCAGCCACTGTCAGGAGCTGGGGATCTTAAAGGGGTGGAGCATCTACCACAGTGAGGGTCCCCATTATAGTATTGTGGTGAGCAGGATCAGGGTAGTACAGACCAGGAGATGTCCAGGGAGCAGAAGGTGCCAGGACAAAGGACCATCATACCTGGTGTCCCTCCCTGGGGCTCTGCCAGATGTCACCAGGCAGCAGGTAGTGTGCCCAGCCTGCTCGGTTCATCCCCTTTGGGGTGTTCTCTATAAAGCAACATCAATTAGGAATAAGACTGCAGTGGTGAAATCTTTCATCTTCGATTCCTCAGATGATCTTGTTTGCATTAATGAATCCTGTCTGGGCAATGATGCTGACCCTGTTCTGGCAGTTTCTATTTCTCCCAATTATTTGGTTTTGCATTTCCTGAGGTGGGACCATAGAAGGGGCAGGGTGGCCATCTGTTTTAGATCTGCCCTGGGACTCACCACATTCCCAGTGAGAACACCAGTATCCTTTGAGTGTGTGGTTGCTATATGTGCATCGGAAGTCAATGGCAGAATAGTTCTCATCCACTGGCCTCCGGGTAGTGAGAGTCTATTTTTGCAGCAGCTGGCAGAGTTCATCACCAAGCAGTTGTTAGAGCCCCCTAGGATGCTTGTCCTGGTGGACTTCAATGCCTGGGCAGATGATGAATTCTGTCTTTTTTGATGAGAGCTCCTTTAGTTGATGTCACAGCTGGAATTGACTCAGGTTGTTGCCTCTGGGACACATACATATAGCTACACTCTGGACCTGGTCTTCTTACTCAGACTTGACATCACGGAGGTCATGGTTGATCTGGTTATTTGGTGGGATCATCATGTGGTTGACTTCCAGTGTGGGTCCCCTGTAAACTAACCTCCTCTGCAGAGTCAATCTGGTGTCGTCTGAAAAATAAATTGGAGACTCGCCAGCTCCAGGAGTCACTGGTTGTCTTGAGCATGATGCTAGCCTATGCTCGGGGTTCAGAAGCCAGTTTCAAGGCTTATAATATGGTCCTCACTGAGGCACTGGACCTGATTGCATCTTACTGTGTTCACTCCTTTATCTCCAACCGTCGCTCACCGTGGTTTTGCACTGAGCTGCACCAGTTGAAGACCAAGGGGCATAGGTTAGAGGATTCCTGGAGAGGGTTCTTGCTCTGAGGAGGACAGGTTGGTGCTGCTGATCCATTATTTGGAGTATCAGTGGGCAATTGACCTTAAGAAGATCAAATTTTTGCCATGATCAATTGCTACAGTAAGAAACCTTCCGGCTGCACTGTTCCACACTGTTGACAGCTGGTTAAATCCATCTTTTCCTCAGTCCAGAACTGCATTTTCCTTAGAAAAGTGCGAGCATTTTGGGCAGTTTTTTGCTGACAAAGTGGTCTCTATCGGGGCATGTATTACCTCTCCAGATCTAGTTTTTACTGGAGATGATAAGTTTGTTAGTGAACATCGTCTGCCATGTTGGACCGAGTTTTGGCCAGTTTTGGCAGATGAGTCTCTTCAGGTACTCACCAGCATGTGTCGGAGCACCTTTGCCCTTGATCCAGGTCGATGTGGCTTGTCATCAGCTGCTTGGATTTCCCGGGACCAGTTTTTGTGGAGATTATCAATGGGCCACTAAGTGAGGGAGTCCTTCCTGCATCTATGAAAGATGCTGTAGTGAGACCCCTCTTTAAAAAGTCATCTATTGACCCTGATGTCCTTTCAAACTATGGGCCTATCTGTAATCTTCCATGTTTGGGGACACTTATTGAGAAGGTGATGGTTGACCAGCTGGTTGAGCGCCTGGAGACATTATTCTTCTATAAAGCACTCTGGTTGGGTTTTCGGCCATGGCACAGCACTGAGCTGGCTCTGGTTTGGGTGGCAAATGAACTCTTCATGGTGAGGGACTGAGGGCACTATACCATTCTGGTGCTCTTGGGAGCTATCTTCAGCATTTGACACAGTAGATCACAGGATTCTGTTGGATTGTCTTCAGAACTATATGTGTGCTACTGCTGCAGTTTTGCACTGCTTTCACTCATATTTAACTGGAAGATTGCAGAGCATTGCCCTAGGAAATTTTTCCTCAGGTTCCTTTGCACTGCCTTGTGGTGTTCTGCAGGGTTCCATATTGGCACCCCTTTTGTTCTCCATGTATATGCTGCCACTGGGAGAGATCATTAGGCAGTACAATCTGGGATTTCTCTGCTATGCAGATCATACCCACTTGTACCTCTCTTGTGCCCCTGGTAATCTTTCTGCCCCAGATATGCTGAGTCAGTGTTTAGCTGAGATAAATGGCTGGATGCTCACTAACTGGCTATGTCTCAACCCTGGCAAGACAGAGGTTATGGTGATTGAGCTGGGTTGTGGGGGTATTTTTCATGATGGAAGACTGCCCACCCTTGTGGTTGATGTTCATCCCATGTAGGTGATGAAGGTGGTTAAGGATCTTGGTGTTATTCTTGATGATCAACTTAACCTTAAAAAACAGGTCTCATCTGTTGATAGGGCCGGCTTTTTCTATCTGCAGAATATTGCCAGGATCCATCCATTTCTAACTCCCACTGACCTGGCTATGGTTATCCATACCTTTGTTACTAGCCAACTTGATTACTGTAATGCCCTGTACCTAGGGCCGTCTGGTGATTTGATGCATTGCCTGCAGCTAGTACAGAATGCTGTGGCCAGGATGTTAATGGGCACCTCTATGGAGGACCATGTCACACCTGTTCTGTGCTCTCTGCACTGGCTGTCTGTGAGTGAGCGCATCACCTACAAGATAGGCTTGTTAACATGCAAGGCCCTATGTGATCTGGGACCTGACTATCTAAAAGAACTCCTGATTCTGTACTTTCCAATCTGCTCCCTACACTCTACCAAGGCTGGCTTATTATCTGTACCATCCTCCCATTTAAAAAGATCAGGAGCTAGGGCCTTTGGGGTGAATTCTCTTCCATCATTCATCAAATCTGCCAGTATGGTGGAGGCCTGCAAAACCTCTTTCAAAACATATTTATTTGATAAGGCTTTTAATCTTCTATGAATTAACCAATTTGGGGTGTTGCTCCTGTATTTTATTGTTATTTTGTTAAGCGCTTTAAGCCCCATGGATAGGGCACTATATAAAACAAAATCTGCCTTGCCTTGCCTATAGACATTTTATTGTGCAATAATGAAGAACCAAGGCAAATAATCTAGCACTAATTCTGGACTATAAGCTGAGGTGAAGGAAGCATTGTTTATGTATTTATTTATTAATTTTTTAACTGGATTAGTGCACTGATCCACAAACCTTTTTCAGGCACGGCCTGGGCCAAACACTGGTACATACAATGATAAGAATACAATGTAAACAACAGCAGAGAATTGTTCAAGGATCATAAACAGGAAATCCAGTGCAAGTCAGGCTAACAATACAGAGGTGGTGAAAATAAATTCAGGTAAACAGCCAAGAACATCGACAAGGTGGGTGTAATAGGATATATGTAAACAATAAACAGGGTTATGTAGCAACATCCTCTAACAATAGGATGGATAAACAACAGCAGAGCCAGCAACATCAGGTAATACCTAGAGTCCAACAGAAAATACGTAGAGGTAGAAACACAGCCGCCAATCAGCATAGAAAAACTGGTCAGTGAGCCAGTATTCAGGGTGGGATAGGAGGGCTACTAGTGGAGGTAGGAGGTAAGCGGGGACTGTGTAGGAGTCATAGCAGTGCTACTGGCCTGTGGACAAATGCAAGTCGAGCAGGACAGGAAGTGGGTTTTTAGATTTAGAGGGGGGTCAGGGGAATGCAGTGAAGGGCGGAGGTCATTTCATAGTGAGGGTACAGCTGCAGAGAAGCTCTTTGACCCATCCTGGTGGCAGTGTTAGGACAGACAAGTTGTAGGTGGGATGACTGATGAATGCGGCTGTAAGTTCTGGGCTGGATCAGGAGGGATAGAGGAGAATAAGCAGGATTGTGTAAGGCATCTCAGACTGTCCAGGCCAGCAGGTAGGATTGTTGTGCTTGAAGGGGGTGCCAGTTAAGGGACTGGTAGAGAGAGCAGTGGTGAGTAGAGAGAGGGGCTTGAAGGGTAAAATGGCACATCCGATTATAGGTAGTGTCGATCCGGTTCAGGTTGTCAGTGGAGGTAAGAGAGTGTCCTGCTGCAATCATGAAAGGAAACATAATGTTTGGATGAAGCTGAAAGGGGATATAGATTAGGTCAAGGAAAATAAGTCTACTGTTGCACAAGATCCTGATTATGTTTATGTTAGAGCTGTGGTTGCTTTCTATTAATAAAAAGATGTTATCATGGTGTTTAGCAAAGAGGACTACAAAGTGAAGCTGAGTGGTTCTGTCAGTCCAAACAGCATGGGATGACTATCTTATTCAGAAAGGAAAACCCAGACCTCTGTATAAAAACATATTACAAATCACTAGGAATCTTAATAAAATGTGTTACTTCTGCAAATGAGTGGCATTTGTTTTGCAAAATACAATGAGTTAGTAGGCTCCTTTCCACAGTTACTGCCACCCTTGGTACAATCCAAGATGTGAGGTTCATTAGTTTTACACTGACAGCATGGTCTGTACTTGGCACTGGAGAGGAGACAACAGAAAACTGAAGGCTGCATATTTTCTTTTCTGCTTTCTACTTTGATACTTCACAGTAGACAGGCTGTGTGACAATAGGTGCTGTGGCACTGTGAAAGTGAGAATGAGAGGCTCAGTGACCGTAAGGAGACAGTAGAGAGGATGTGAGAATTTTTTTTTTATTTATTTAGTTTTTGTTTACTGGGTGGGTATGCTAGACATAAAGATGACTGTTTTCTGTCACGACTCCAGAGGTTACAGGGCAGACATTGCAGGTATAATAAACAGTAGATTACATTGAGATACATAAACAAGGTGTTGTGAAACATTAGACAATAGGCTAAGCAGCACAGGTAGTATACAGGGCATTTTGAAAAAAAAAAAACATTTAACAATAAGCTAAGCATTACAGGTAGTACACAGAGTGGTCCTGGTAGGATCATAGAGATTTTTACAGTGATAGCATGACGAAAAACATTCAGTAGCAATAGTATTGCAGAAGTAGTCCTGAAAATATGAATTAGAAAGTACAACAAAAATAGATAAATAAAAATGTGGGCAAATACGACAAGTGCAGGGGGATAATGGGCAGGGGAATGACAAGATTGTGAACAGTAGGGATAATAGCAGGTCAGGATAAGGAAAGGTAGCATATAGGAGAGGAGCTGGCAAAAAGAGAAAGAGACGGCTGCAGTGGGGCTAGTGTCAGGAGAGAGAGCTGGGATCGACTGTACCGCAAGGAGAGTATTGTGGTGAAAAAGTGAGAGCTTTGAGATAGGCAGGATACCCAGAGGACTAAGGAGGATTGAAACAGGATCATTGGTTGGTGGAGCTGAGATGCTGGTGGAGCGATTTTTTAAAAGCATCATGTGTAGGAGCTAGCTGGCTGTCCAGAGGAAGTGAGTTTCACAATTGAGGTGCATGGTGGGTAAAGACTCTAGAGCCTTTGGTGGTACTGCATTTGGGGATGCATAGTAGGGATTTGTCAGCTGAGCATAGGCCATAGTTGGAGGTCTGGTAGGTGAGTAGTTCAGCTACAATTGTTGGGGTTTGAGATCTCATGATACTGTTGACAGTGGAGCTGAGGGAGCATAGTCTAATATCAGTGGGGGACAACCAATTTAGATCCGAGTATGGTAGACAATGGTGTTTTAGTCTGTGGGAGGCTGCAGTGAACCTGCAGATTTGTTTTATGTGACATCCCATCTTTGAAGATTTTATTTTGGTAAAGGAGCATAAGTTGCCACTCCATAGGTCAGAGTAGGTAGGAGTATGCCCCAAGCTATAGCCACTCTAGCAGTAGGGATTAGGATGTGGCTGGTCCGGTATGACACGCCTATCTTAGAATTGATTCAGAGACTGTGACATGGAAATGACAGTTGCCATGCTGTTAGTTGATGCATGAGAGTGCTTCTGTACCATCCATGAGAGGTTGACTGGCTGAGATTATCAAGGGGATTTACAATGGTAGAGGTAGAATAATAATAATAATAATAGCAGTTGACTTCCAGTCTATACTTGGTCTCAGTATAGCACATGCACTTCTAAGTCATAAAATGGAGGTACAAATAGCTCCGTCCATAGGACTGCACAATACATGCTCCCATGGCTGCTCCCCAGCTCTGATGTCACAAAGGGACAGCCATGGGAGATTGTGTGATGTGCCACCAGAGGCACTTTTATCAAAATGCTGATAGGAGGGATGGCAGGAAGAAATAGAAAAAATATAAATGCAACAAAACAAAGCAGTAAAATTGTAAACATTGCATGGCTACTAATTAGGGACTGCCCCATACTGAGGTGTGGGGTGTAGGGACATTGTTATGGATATTTCCCTGTAGGGCTGCTAACATGAGAAGCCATCTTAACAAAATAAGAGATCAAAGAATAATTTGAAGCAATCAAACCTTATTGACTGCAAGACATTTCATAATCTGTAAGCCAACTACCTGCTGTTATTTCTTTGAAAAAAAATATCAGGAACATTCTTTCTAAACATCTTCATTGTATTGCTCCATAAGTTCTCTACATCTTTCATCTCTTTTAAATTTAGTAGCATTATTTAATCAGATAGGGTCATTCTTTTCACAGGTTTGAAGTCCTTCATCCTATCTCTCATAATTTCCTTATCTCCATTCACTGCAACCCATGGCAGACAATATGTCTTTGTTATTTAAAGAACTTGTGACAACTTTTCAAGAACTGTAGCTTCACACAGAGCTAAACAGTGGATGCCCTGGTTCTAGTTAATTATTTAGTGTGAGGTGTTGAGGAGACTGTTCAAATCCAGATAAAAGGCTTCAAGATGCAAAAGATTCTGGAGAACTTGTTTCCCACTTTCAACGACATCAGCTGCAGGGCAGCTGTAGGACCCATGGGGCTTCAGGATAGTAAGTAGCATGTATTCGTGGTAGGGAGGTCTTGTCCGACTAACCTGATAGCTTTCTTTGGTAACACATTATATGGGCAACTGAGATTGAGTGACTCACATACGAGGGACTCAGTCTCAGCACCTGTAATCTGAGCTACCCTGAAAGGGTAATGACACATAGTTATACCGCAGATAAAGGGAAGAACGGTGAATATAGAGGAGGGTGAACAGAAGAGGTTAATACAGAGGAGGGCAAATGGAAGAGGACGGCTAATGATGAAAGTATGTGGCAGTTTGTGTGGCATGGTGTTACCAAGCTGGCCGTGTGGTGTGATGGTAAGAGTGGCTGGTTGCATTGTGAAAGGTCTAGGGTTCGGGGCTGGGTAGGAGTAGAATTTTTTTCTTCAGAGTGTTTGTGGGAGTATAAGTTTTTTTTTTTAGTTTCTCTCCCTCCCTGACATGCACCCCTCTGGAGTTTAGAATCTAAATTAAGGGGGGGGGGGTGCGTCCCACATAGATATATTAGTTTCTGTTCACCATTCATGTGCTTTCTGGGAGTGTATATCAGCTTTTTTCATGTTGGCGATGTAGACTCGCTGTAACAGTGATCATGGTTTGATGATTGCTGTTGTGACATAGAACCTTTTTCTTTGACTGGGTGATGAGGGAATTGGATATGGGCCACACTGTGGATTGACTCTACTTCAGCTTCAGCAAGCCTTTAGAATTGGTGCCTCACAGATGCTTGTAAAAGAAGATAGAGGATCTGGGTGTGGCTAAGGTCCTAGTAAACTGGGTGGATAACTGGCTAGAGGGGAGGCAACAGAGGGTTATAATCAGCATGGTCCAATTAGAAGAGAGGGAAGTCATGAGCGGGGTGCCACGGAGATCTGTTCTGGGTCCATTCCTCTACAATATCTTCATCAATGACATTGGTCAGGGAATTCAGGGAAGGTTGTGTCCCTGTACAGATAACACTGAGCTTCATGGGAGGGTGGATGGCAGTGAGGGAATCAGGGAAATACATAGGGACTTACAGAAGCTAGAGGTGTGGTCTATGGTTTGGTAGTTGAAATTCAATGCCAAGAAGTGCAAGTTAATACACATAGGGAACAAGAATCCCAAGGAAGAGCACTGGATCATAGGGTGAGACTCAGAAGTACGTTTGAGGAATGGGATCTTAGAAATATTATCTGTGACTCCCTAAAACAATCAAGTTAGTGCAAAAAGGCATATAGCAAATCAAGTAGGATGCTGAATTGTATTGGGAGGGGTACTGATAGCAGAAGGGAACAGATAATGCTTCTTCTAAATAGATATCTATAGTGAGGCTGCACCTGGTGTACTGTCTCCAGTTCTGGAATCCTCACCTTGGGAAAGATAGGGATAGGCTGGTGACAGTGCAGTGTAGGGTGATGAAAATGATTTAGGGCCAACAGGGCAGGTTCTATGACAAGCAACGGAAGACACTGTACTTGTACTTGCATGAGACCAGAAGGGAGGATGAGATATGAGAGAGACCTTTAAGTTCCTAAAAGGAATATGCAAAATCATATGTGGAAAATTATTTAGCTTAAATACTAGCTCACAGTCACATGAACATGAGTGAAAACTAACAGGCAGGTGGTTCAGGGTGGACATGAAGAAGTATTTTTCTACAGAAAGGGTGGTGAAGCCATTGAACAGTCTACCAGTCAAAGTGGTAAGTGCAAAAGCCGTTGGTGGTTTCAAGCATGGTTGGGACAAAGTGAGATGTATAGTGCTTGCTCAGTGTGGCAGAAGTTGGAATGAGAAGGGGGAGCTTGGAGAGGTCTAGGACACTGGGGAAGGGGGCAGTAGGTCCCAGGCCTAAATAGGGAACTCAGGCAGATTGGACGAATCATGAGTCTTTTTCTGCCATCACTGTCTATGTTTCTATGTTTCAATTTTTATATAGTTCATTTTATAGCCATTTCTACCTCTTAAAGTTTCCAATGTTGAATGCTGCAAGTGTGTTTTCTTCTGGGATGTAATGGCTATGGGTTATGTAAAACACTAATTTTAGAATTCATCTTACCAATGAAGTATTTTGCTCATCATAGTTTTACAAAATAATAATAACATGATAATCAGTGGATCACTCTTATAAATACCTCAGATCATTAAGTGTTCAAGGATAGTTCCCACCTTAAACAATTCTCTAAATTATGTATGTATATATAGAGGATATACAATGGCCTGTGTTCAAATATGCAATTTATTTCCATGAGTGAGAGGGTGGGACCATAACTCATGAGTCAGTTATGAAAGTCCAGCCCCATCCTTCATTTTGATTTGTTTATTTGCACCACACAAAGGCCTGTTGCCTCTGTGATGGCAGTTTTGATGTTTTCCCATTGTTCCTCCACCCCACCTTCTTGCCCATGTGCTTGTTCTTTTCTGAGGCACTCTCCCATTTTGCCAGAGTCAGCCCTTCTAAAGTCCAGTACTCTCACATTTGCATGACTTGACTCTTTACAGTAGCTGCCTTTATTGTGAACCACACTGTTTGGTGGTCACTTGTTCCCAGATGCCTACCCACTTATAAATCTGAGATCCTCTCCCCATCCCCATTTGAGAGTACCAGGTCTAAGATTGCTCCCTCCCGAGTGGGTTCCAATACCAGCGGTCTGAGGCATGCCCCCTGTAGGGCATCAAGAATGACCCTGCTCTTGGATGTGGCTGCTCAAAGTTGCTCCAGTTAACATGTGGCATATTCAGGTCCCCCATCAACAATATCTCTCATTTTTCTGTCATCCTAAGGATGCCTTCTATTGTTTTCTTGACCATTTCCTCTCCCCTGAGACACAGGTTTTATACAACCCCCATGCGGATTATGGTGCCATTTCCTGTCTCCAGGGTGACCCATTGTGCCTTCTTCTCCTCCCTGTTTACCCTTCAGTTCCATTGCTTTGATCCCTTCCCTTATGTAGAGAGCTCCTCCTCCTCCTCTTCTTCTACCCTCCCTGGCCCTTTCTGTCCCTTCTGTAGATTGTGTACCCTGGTATGTTGACATCCCAGTCATGGTTCTCTGTGTACCATGTTTCTGTGGCTGCCATGATAACCATACTTCCCTCTTTCATCAAGACAACTAGGTCAGTGAGCTTGTTACCCAGACTATGGGCATTGGTACTCATTACCCTCGATTTTTTGATGGTCTCACCCCTTTTAGCCCTATCCCTGTCCTACTGCCTTTGCCTTTTTCTCCATTTACCCCTACCCATCTCCCTATTGACTTCTTTGTTTTGGTGTTTACCTTGCTAACTACCCTGTTCTGTGGGGGGGGTTTTCCTGCTCTTTTTCAGTGCCTCCCCCTTGGCTCATTTAAATGCTTGCCAATGAAGCATTTAAACCTATCACCCAGGATCCCGGTTCCCCTTCTGGTCAGATGCAGAGCATCGCGCCAGTATAGGCCTGTATCCCTCCAGGTGGACCCCCAGTCCCCAGTGAAGCCAAAATCCTGAGCTCTCCACCAGTTTTTCAACCATTGATTGAATCCCATGATATAGAACACCCTAGGCTTCACCCATGCCATAGGCAGACAACATCTCCACGAAGGTGACCTTGCTTGCTACTTATCTAAGGACCTTCCCCAACTCCACAAACTCCCCCTGCACCGTTCTGATCCCATTCCAAGCTTTGTCATTTGTCCCTAAGTGAACAATGACATCCAGCTCTCTACCCACTGCAGCTGCTCTCATGATCCTGAGGATTCACTCCCTGTCCCTCCAATCCATGATGCCATGCAGGCACCTTACATGACTCTCCCTTCCCTTCCCCAGTTCTACCCCCCTAACAATTGAGTCCCCCACCAGGAGTTGTTTCCTTCCTCTGTGGGGTCCCATGCCACACTCCTGTGTGTCTCATTTGTAGAGGTTCCCAGCATTCTCCTTGGTCTCCACTGCAGGTGGCTCCATAGAGGAACCACATTCGGAATTGTGGAGAGGTACAACTGGAGAGATGCATCTCTGTTCCACCATCCTCACCCTCCCTAAGCCCACCACGGTCCAACGATTCCTCTTTCTTGGCAACCTCTGAGGCAGTGGCCCTGGTGGTCCCTGGGTGGGAGAGGAGATCCCCCAAATCCTGGCCAACTCAGTATGGAGACAATCAGCCTCCTCCTTCAGCCCAGAGAGGTGCCCACAGAAGGGACAACATCACATCTACCAGAATGTCTCCCAGAAGACTGCCACTCCACAGCCACTGTACTGCACCACTCCCATCATGTCTTATTTGTGGACCCTCAATTGTTGTTTTGTAAGCTTACTCTTTCTTCTGTTTTCTTTCTTTGTTTATTTTTTCTCCCTACTTTCCTACTGCATCTGTGTCCTTACAGCTTCTGCCCTTCCTGTTCTGGGACAGGAAGTTCCTGTATTCCTCAGTAGTCTCCTTCTTACTTGCTCAGAGACAGACCTCCAGCAGCTAACCCTTTTTTCCCCTTCTCCTTCTGTACCTGTCTTTCTTTCCTTCTGTAGTGACTTACAGCTTATTTTGCCTCCTCTTGTATGTGTCCTTATGAACCTAGTTGTTAGCTACACCCTTTGTAATTCTGCCTATATACCAGCTAGGCTATTGCTAGTGTGTGTGTCTAACTGTTCCTGTGTCTTTAAGTTGGTGTGGTCTGACCTTCCATTATAAAGGTAGAGCACCTAGGGGTGGTTGTGGAATGGGGGTTGTTTCTTTGATACTCAGTGTCTATGAAAAACTATTAACAATCTGGTAAGAAAAGACTTTCTTCTGTAATCTACAGTGCAAAATACAGTTCTAGTGTAAGGTAGCTGGTAGCTGCTTTCCATTTCTTAGCTTCTGCAGCAAACAAAGTCCACAGACAACTCCAGTTTTTAATCCGCAGTCCCTCAAGCCTTCTTCAGCTCCTCTTCTTATCAGACACCTCTATCACAGGAATTTCAGTAATAGCTCTAGTCACAAATGACTACAAATATTCTCCCAGCTAGATTAACTCCCTGGCAAATTAAAGTTGCACTAAGTGAAGACAACCCCAAATACAGAGAACTAAAACACTGACTACTACTTACTATTACAGTATGTGTTGCAATGAATGCCTGTCACTTCCTGTGTACTGTGGCATGATTAAACAGTGATGGTCACTGCATGCTAATGAGCTGAGGAGTAGCAATTGTAGCAGGAACTGCATAATGCTTTTATTTAATTTAGAAAAGGTATGCCACCATTAACGTTTTCCATACCTGTCTAACTTTGCAGTTCTTTCTAGGCCAACTTGTGTGGCCTGTTTTGTGTGGTCCTTCTGCTGTTCATCTTGCTCTCTCTCCGTAGGCTTGGAGTGCTGTGGAGGAGTAGCCTGCCTTGGAGAGTCAGGAAGTAAGCGTTGCAGAGTGTGAATGACTGCAGAGTTGCCACACCAGAGGAGTCTGCCAAGGATGGAGGATTGAGATACCTATATTAACTTTGCCGACAGGAAAGTCAATGTGCTGGTGAGCTGACAGTCTGAAAGTCGATGAATAAAGGTGGACTGAGGAAGATACTGATTGAGTGACTGTGATTAAGAACCAAGAATTAAAACATAAACACTCAAACATAGATCTTGATCACTTCCTTGGTGTTTTGGGTGTCCTTAGAGCTCCTAACTAAAACTAAAACAAGTCTACTGCTTTTGGATCTGTAGACATTTGTTTTTTCTTTTTGCTCTTCTCACATTAAAAGAAGCTGTGGAGTGGATGTTAAGAGGCTACAAAAGGGTACTAGAGGTATTATTTGGGCTTTTGGGTTTGGTTTTTGATTCCACTTTATTAATGTTAGGGTCTTTTCAGATCCTTTTGTAGTTTATGTTGTAAAATTCTTATAGCGCTTACCAATTGGCTAATTAGGCTACGTGAACACCTGATTACCTGGACGTCAGGTGTAGAGTTTAAAAGGCACATGCATGGTGTTTATTGTGGCACACTTCACTTGGGTATAGCATCCAATGCAGTTGTCGAGTCTTTAGATTTTGATAGCAGGTATATGGCTCAGATATAATGTACAGTGGAAGGCTCTGAAAATCTGGAAATCATGCAACCAGATCAACTGGCTTTAATTGAAGTTATAGGCAGAGCTGGGTGATTTTCCATGTGTGACTTTATTTTTTATCGCTATATGCAAGAGCAATGCAAAGATTGAGGCAACTGATGCAGCTGATGCATTGGCAAGCTTGCTGTTGAGCCATTCTTTTGAGTTTGCTAATTTTTAGAATCTTTGGAACAGTTTCCCAGTTTTTATATTCCTATATTTACAACATTCTATCCTATATTGTACTATTTTTCCCTTATTGTGGATATTAGAGGATAAGGTATTGAAGCGTAGTATGTGGTACTGACGTATGGGAAGAATAGACGGGATTTAGTTACTTATTTATCAGACAAAGTACTGAGAATCATTGCCGACCACAGGAACCCTGTTTGAGATTTTAAAACTGTTATTTTTATTTTTATTTTTAGATGTTAAATACAACAGTTAGAATTGAAGTTTTTACTGAATGCATGTGAATTACCTGTACTGAATGCTATATTTCCAGTCCAAGGGAGCTAGGCACGATATACTACCTCGCCACAGAGAAAAAAGTGTTTGTTAGCACCTTGGTCAGCTATCTGCTAACCTAGAATCTGGACTAATTAATATGTTTTCTGAGATCTGTATACACACCAAGGGAACATCTGTACCTGAAGTTTTTCTGTGTTGTTATTTTTGAGTTAACTTTCTACTACAGTTAACTTTTTGTTGAAGGACACTGAATTGACATTGGAAGTGATATAATCAACTGACTTTATATGAACTCTTTGGTGCACTAAAGATTAAATATTGACTAACCAAAAAATACATAACCCTCAATTTGAACTGTGGAATTGTGGAATTTTGCACTAGTCTGCATTATTAAGACCTGTGGAATCGTGTAAGTCTGCATTTTAAGAGTCCTCTCTCTCTACTGACTTTATTTGTGTATTCTTTTAATATAATCCTAGTAATATAAGCTTAATAAGTATAATTTGCTTATAAAATAAGCTTACAAAAAGGGGAACAAGAATGATTAATACTAGGCAGCAAAGTAAAAAAAAAACCTTAAATCTTACCTTTAACAGCTGAAAGCTCTTTAACTAATAAAGGATGTATTAGGCATTTAGAATCTTCAGAACACCCATTAAGCAACAACGTGTCTGTTAATATGGCTTGCACAAAGTAGACCAAAATTACAGAACACCTAAGTAAAACCAAGGAAGGTTTATGTAATAGTAAAACCTCTACTACTTTTAATAAACCTTATTTATTAGATACATTATCACAGAAAGCTTCACTAAGAAATGTTGCTAAAACTTTAGAAACAGTAGATATTTGGGGGGAAATGAAGAAGTAGATGAAGTCTCTACGACTGATTGTCTAAACTTGAGTAACATCAAAGAAATAGAGGATAATGGCTTGGGATTGGGCGATAACCACACTGTAATCACCTCAAGTGGTTGCTAGGGCAACATGGTAAATCTCAAGAGTGCAGCTCAAGAGGTTTACTGTAGCCCTAGCAACCACGAGAGGTGATTTCAGCGTGGTTGTCACCCACTTCCCAGCCATCATCTTTTATAGTGTATGGTCAACAAAACACTGTTTGCATTCTATGTATGAGAATTATGGAACTCTGGTGCATTCTTTTTTGTTATGCCACTGTTTGGAAGTTCCAAAATGTGGTTAACAACAATAACAACTTTTAAAATTCTAAACAATGCAAAACAAAGCTATATGACTGCTGATTATGGTGGTTAATAGGTGCTTACCATACATTATATTAGTATTATACAATGGCAAAAAAAAATCCTGGACTCTGATTGGTCAGTCTTGGGGCTGGACCCATGATGTTAATCAGTACAACATCACGGGTCTACTCTCAGCCGCACTGTGAACCTGCAGATGAGCATTTTATGGCTGAGCATTTGATTGAGCATTTGATTGATTGTTTCATCTTCTCTTAAGAAACAAAAACATTTTCGACACAAAAAACAGCTTTAAAATGATTTTTTTTATTCTGTATTACAAAGAGCCATTGCATAATAGCAATAATGCTCTCCAGGGTGTGTGTCATTTGAGATAACATCATGTCTCTGTCGTTGGATGCACTCGGCCTGCGGCCCTTGCACCCAATCACCTCAGGCATGATGTTATTCTAGCAGAACACACACCCTGTCGGGTATTATTGCTTAAATCAGGGTTTATTGGGAGAACAGGAAGCCTCTGATTCCTCTAATGCTAGTGATTTTCAAAATGTATGCTGTATTGAAAATGAGTTCACACCAGATATACGGAGAAATTAGTGTTATTTGGACAAGGACAAAACAGTCCTAGAGGAAGTATCTAGGAACTTGCAAGGAATTATCAGTGGTCTCAAAAAGTTTGATATTCAAGGCGTTAATGATTTATGTAAAAAATGTAAGAAAGAAATGGGGATAAAATCAAAACTGGAAGATGAACAACTAAGCATCTATCAGACTAGCATATTGAGTGATAAATTAGTTAATGTTTTATCAAAACAACAAAATGCTAACATCCTTTTGATGGAACAACTACTACTAAATAGAGATCTGATGGAAATGTTGAGAAATGAAATAATACACAATAGAATATCCATCATGGGGGAAATGAAAGGTAAGGAGGAGAGTATTAAAGAGAAACTAAAATGTGGAGAGAAAAGGATAAGACCGGAATGTGATAGTATTCATATACCAGAAAGCCCAATAGAGAGAAAGAAATCACATAAGATCAGTAAAACGTTAAAGACTAGAAAGGAAAAGAAAAAGAATCAAAAGCAGCAAGGAAAAATGTTAAGTCAATTAATAAAGGTCTCACCTCTTATCACTAATAAAAAACAATCAAAATCACCTATTATTACTAATACAAGTCAATCAAAGTTATCACAACAGAAATTATTAGAATGCAAGGAACCTTTCAAATGGAAGGAACAGACAGAGTTAGAAAAAGGAGTAAGTGGTAAATTTGGATATCAGTTGAACCATTTACAGAAATAAGTTGCATTGCTAAATAAAGAGTTGGAACATTTGATTCAGACAAATGGTGAAACTAAAGAGAAAGGTTATACTGAATCTCTGGTATCTAATGATCTGGGTAATCTACCACTTATTGAAATTTGTCCATCCAACACTGATTCTATTAGAAAAGAGTCTAATACTAGCACCTCCAAGAAAGTGGAGATTACAGATAGTACTCCACTAATTAGAATTCTGGCCCCTTCAGGATGGTTTTTAGTTGAGGGAGAGTACTAGACACTTAGATTGGCAGAAAATTTGAAGGAAGTACTAGATATATCCATCAATCCTACTGAAATCATTGGTGTCAAGAATATAGGAAACCACTCAGCAAAGCTATTATACATCTATATTGAATCATCTAGGACAGCCAATTATATTTGGCTAAACGCTCCCCTAATTAGAAATCAATAAGTTGTTGTTACCTTTCCCAATAGGTATCTTTGTAATACTGTTCAAATGCAAATCAAGAAGCTAGAACATAAACCTGTCAGACTTACTCTTTTTGGGGTTAATTATCTTTTTAAAGAAACAGATTGGAAATTAAGTAGAGAAATATGTAGCCTTCTCAGAAATTTCTTGCAGATCCAGATAGGTGGGGGTGGTGTCATCACTGTAGAATGTGTTGGAATGGGCACTCACATTGATATTGTGGTATACAATGAAAGAATAATGAACCAAATCTTGGAGAAGGTTCCTACATTTGACTCTGTGGGGTTAAATCTAATAGAATCCAAATTGTTGGATGACAGATTTGACATACAAAAAACAGTGTGTGATAGAACAAGGATAACAATGAGGAATAAACTACATTCTTTAGCAGGGTATGAGGACTGACATAAAGAAGAAGTTATGAAAGTTCAATCCCAATTAGAGTCCACTATAGCTTCCACTTCAGCAGCAACTCTCAGAAATGATGAATATTTTCAGTTTATTACATGGAACATTGCAGGAATTAAGGAAAAGCTCCAGGATATGTACTGGATTGATTTTATTTCAACATTCAATGTAGTCTGCCTTCAGGAAACATGGCATTATACTACAGACTCGATTGAAATAAATGGTTTCCAATTAATACATATCCCTGGTATTAAAAACTTGAAAAAAGCCAGGAATTCTGGAGGAATAGTTATGTATGTAAACTTGAGTAACATTACAACAGTTAAATGTATTACTGTAAGCAAATATGTTATAGTCATTTTATTGTAGTATGAGAGTCAAAGTTTTTTGGTTATGACAGGATATATTCCACCAAAGAGGTATCCAATGTTTAAAATGCATATATGGGAAGAACTAAGGAATCTATTAATTGATACCAGAACTAGATAGCCAGATGTCAAAATTCTATTAGCTGGCAACTTAAATGCTCGTATAGGTACATATGACGATTTGGGAGATAACACGACTGGAATAAAAGAGTCACTAATGGCAAATTAATTAATAAATCAGGCATGGAATTGATTAAAATTATGTGGGAATGTAATCTATATCCTTTAAATGGTAGACTTAATGGAGACCTTGAGGGGGAATGTACCTAAATTTCTCCCAGGGGAACATCCTTAATTGACGTCATATTCTGGACAGGTACTCCTGACATATGGAAAAGTTTAATCATAACACCTAGAGTAGAGAGTGATCATTTTCCAATTTTTCTAACAAGTAATTTCCAGAAAAAGAAACAGGTTCCACTAATACAACAACATTTTAGTATAGAAATTAGAACCAACAAAAAAATAACGTGGAAACTAGATTATTCTTTGAATATTTCATATATAGTTGAGAAGTTGTTCTTAACAGAAAGTATAGAATCTTTAAGTAAATATAGTTTAGATCAATTACTCACAAAACTAGTATGTGTTTGTGCAAGCTTTGGGCTCCGATTCTATGGGGACAATCTGTGTTTTAACTATATATATGAAACTTGTTCTCATTGGGCTCCTATTCTACAGGGGGCAATCTTTTCTTATATGTAACTTGTGAGCTTATTCCCTGTTCTGTTGACT
This sequence comes from Neoceratodus forsteri, assembly GCA_016271365.2. Classification (NCBI taxonomy): domain Eukaryota; kingdom Metazoa; phylum Chordata; order Ceratodontiformes; family Ceratodontidae; genus Neoceratodus; species Neoceratodus forsteri. The sequence goes on from CM057449.1 coordinate 1,610,360,121, forward strand.
GAGCCCTACCTCTCCTGTAATCCAGGAAGTAGGTGGACAGTGCCTGTAGTTTTACTGCCTTCTAGGTTGAACCACAGGGCACTGATAATTTAACTTTCTAGTGTCTAAATAATATTTCCACCACTTGGGAACCTTACATACACTCATAGTTGTAAAAGGAGCTTGTTTGGAGGCTAAAAAGTGGTAGTTTATTCCACAAGCTTCCTGTAACCCCTGGAGGCACTTCAAGGTCACGCTACTCCTTAAAACACTGCCCTGCTGTGAGCGGGCAAGTTAGTCTGTGTTTATGCAAGCCTTGGGTTCCTATTCTACAGGGGACAGTCTGTTTTTTTTTTAACTAAATATATGAAACTTGTGCTCATTGGGCTCCTATTCTACAAGGGGCAATCTGTTTTTTTGTATGTGACTTGTGTGCTTATTCCCTGTTCTGTTGATTGAGCCCTACCCCTCCTGTAATCCAGAAAGTAGGTGGAGAGTGCCTATAGTTTTGTTGCCTTCTAGGTTGAACTACAGGGCACTGGGAATTGAACTTTGTAGTGTCTAAATAATATTTCCACCACTTGGGGACCTTAAATACACTACTAGTTGTAAAAGGAGCTCTTTTGGAGGCTAAAAAGTGATTGTTTATTTCATGAGCATCCCGTGACTCCTGAAGGCACTCCTGGGTCACGCTACTCCTTAAAACACTGCCCTGCAGCTAGCAGGGTGACTGCTGGTAGGGTGCATGTCACCACGCATGACAAGCAGAGACATGCGTGTTGACACATGTTGGCTGTGTCTGCTGGGTTACTGGGCACTAGGCTCACATACTAACAAAATGACCATGGTAAATGTGATGAATTTGACATGCTGCATTACTTGTGGTATGTACGCAGATAGAGAACCTTGTTTAGAGTTTGAATGTGAAAATTGTATATTGATCTCCATGCTTTAGGCTGAAATAACTAATTTGCAGCAAAGAGTCCATACACATGCTGATATAAGCTGCCTGGAACAATACATACTGTAGATGCAGTGGCAGATACCATTATCACCACACCATATAAACCTCACCCCCCCAGAAATCACAAAAAAAAAACATACAATTCAGGGGAGGATGATTGGTGTCTAGTACAAAAGCAAACTGGCAAAAAGGGGAGAAGAAATATAGGGGGTAGTTCTAATGTATTGACTACAAATTGTTATAGTGTGCTGGTAAATGATCCTTGTTCAGAGAACATACCTGAGATGCTCACAGACTCAATAATTACATCCCCTTCTCCTACAGGTTCGTGTTTGTCTAACACTGGGACTATGACACCTATAAATCTCCCTAGGACATTTTAGTAATTGGTGATTCCATGTTATGTTACACAGACCATATAATATGCAGGAACAGAAACCTTTACACTACAGTTAGTGCCTTGCCAGGAGCTGGCATTGATAACATAAAACAACTCCTGCCTGGTCTGCAGGAAAACACACAGACCCCAGTTACTTTAATACACACTGGAATAAATTATTCAAGTAGAAGATCCATGTTAGATATTCAGAGAGGTTTCAAGAAAATAGGAGATACAATTAGAAATCAAGGAGGGGATTTGATTATATCAGGGTTACTACCTGTCCCCAGAGCAAGTCTAGGTAAAAGGCAAGACATCGTAATGTTAAATGGTTGATTAAAGTGATGGTGTTTCAGACAGGGAATCACTTTTTTAGAAAATTGGGAAGGATTTATGCATCAGGAGCTATAAGTAAGTGATGGGTTGCATCTAAATAAACAGGGTAAATGAATATTTGCAAACAGACTTAGACAACAAATTGATCAGAGTTTAAACTAATTTCAAGGGGGGGTGGTACCACTCCCTTGGTCAATAAAGTTCACCTTACTTCCCCAGATCCTCTAAAATGGAATTTTCTCTTGATAAATGCTTGGCGCTTAACTAATAAACATGATGAACTTCTATACACACCAAGACAACAAGAAATACATATTTGTGTAATTAACAAGACTTGGTAGAAGGAAAATGATGATCCCTGGGACAAGAGTATCCCTGGATTTTCTCTTTCATAAAGACAGGGGTATAAATAGAGGTGGAGGTGTTGCACTCCATATTTACAACAGTATTAAAGCTGAAAATATTGAATTACCACAATGGCCCTCTATAGAAGCCTTGTGGGTAAAAATATTTTCTAAATCTTCAAGCTGTATTAATTTGTAAGTAATGTATAGGTCACCCTCAATATCAGCAAAAGAAGGCACTATATTATTGGACTATGTTAAAAGCCTCACTTCCACACATAGTGCTATACTCATGGGTGATTTAAATCTCCCAGGAATAAATTGTAATATATTAAAAACTGCAACTCAAATTGAAAATGCCTATCTTGAAATCTTCTTGTTAAATAATATGGAACAATCTGCTAAAAAAATAATAGAGGTGATAATATATTGGATTTAGTACTACATAATCTTGGTAGTGTTATGGAAAATTGTCTGGTTACCCATCTCCTTGGATCCAGTGACCATGCTATGGTTAACTTTACTTTAAATGATAATTTGGGTGCTGACATTAGCAACACAGTTATTTATAATTTTTCAAAAGCCAATTTTGCAAAAATGTATAAGGAAATGTCTACTTGGGACTGGGAAAAGGATCTCCATAACAAATCCTTAAATGATATGTGGAATATATTTCTTGATAAACTATCTTTAGAAACTAAGAGATATATCCCACAAATAAAAAAAAACTGATGAAGTTAAATATAAAACTCCGTGGTTAAATGCAAAGTTAAAAAAACTAATTAAACATAAGAACAGGGCATTTAAAAGGGCTAAGTCCAGTGGTACTCAAAAAAACTGGGATACATATAAACACTATTTAAAATTATCCAAAAATAGTATTAAACAGGCTAAGGGTAATTGTGAATTAAATTTCACTACTAGAGTAAAATATAATTATAAATCTTTTTACAAATATGTTAATAATAAGAGAGAGGAAACTCCAACCATTGGCCCTTTAAATGATCAAACTGGTAATCTGGTAGTTGATAATACCCAAATGGCAGTACTATGTAATCAATATTTTTCCTCAGTTTTTAATACAAAAACATTAGCTAGTAAAATACACAACATTCAGAATAACATGGATGTGGTTGGTGTGGTAGCATCTGATATTTTAAAATTACTCAAGGATTTGAATCCCAACATATCAGCTGGCCCAGATGGTCTCCATCCTCATATTCTTTAAGAATTAGCTATCCCTTTATCAGGTCCTATTGCTGCATTATTTACACAATGTATTAAGGAGGGGCAAGTTATTAATGTATGGAGACAAGCTAATGAAATACCTATTTTTAAAAATGTTCCAAACAGGATGTAACAAACTATAGGCCTATTAGCTTGACATCTATCCTGGGTAAAATTCTTGAAGGAATCATTAAAGAGCATATAGGGAAAGTGGTACAGTCTGACAACACCCAACACGGCTTTGTAAAGGGTAGATCTTGTTTAACAAATCTGTTTGATTTTTATGGAAGAGCTAGCAAGGCCTTGGATATGAAGGAGGCAGTGGATGTCATTTTTTTTAATTTTTCTAAGGCCTTTGATAAAGTACCCCATGGTGAACTAATAGATACAATGATTAACATGGGCATCAGTGGCAACATCACCAAATGGGTGGAATCTTGGTTGACAAATAGATCCCAACAAGTCTGTATTAAGGGCTCTTACTCAGGTTATAAGCAAGTGACCAGTGGTGTTCCTCAGGGATCAGTGCTTGGCCCATGCCTCTTTAATATATATATATATTTCTTCATTAAATACTTCAACTGGAGTTTGGATAACCAAATTTGCAGATGACACCCATATAGTCCATACAGTAAACAGCTCTGAAGATTTAAACACTATTCAGCTTGTTGTAGATGAACTGGAGAGATGCGCAAACTCATAAAAAACTCAATTTTAATATTAATAAGTGTACAGTTATGTATTTCTGAAGCAGTAACTTATGATCCAATTATAAACTAGGTAGTGGGATTTTAGATGTAGTGGAGGATGAAAGGGACCTGGGAGTCAGGGTAACAAATGACCTGAGTCCCAAGTTACATTGTCAACAAGTAATTAAAAAGGCTGGTGTATTCTTCATTGTATACACAAACATATCCAAAGTAAAAGCCATAAAGTTTTGTTGTCCTTGAATACTTCATTGGTTAGGAAGGAATATTTTGCCCAGTATTGGTCACCTGGAAATATGGGATTGAAAAATGCTTTTGAAAAAATCCAAAGAAAAGCAACTAGAAGAATAAGTGAGGTAAAGGTTTTAATTATAAGGATCAACTTAATATGATCAGACAATACTCTTTGGAATATCGTAGAATGAGAGGTGACCTATGTTTGGTCTATAGAGCTCTGCAGGATGATCTACTTTGGGACCAAGTGGGTTTATCTTTTAGAAAAATTGTTTATGAAACTAGGGCTCACCCACTTCAGATTGTGGGAGAATGCTGTAAAACCAAGAAAATGAGTTCTTGGTTTTCAGTTAGAATTTCTAAAATTTGGAATACATTACCAATAAAAGTGGTGACTAGTAAGAGCATAAATATATTTAAAACACATCTTGACATTTTTCTTATCCGAAATTCAATTAAGGGTTATAACTAAATTTTTGGAGAGCACATGGACTTTCATCTTTAATAGCTCTGAATTACCTATGATACCTATGATACCTAACTATATCTACTCTTTGGAGAAATAAGAATCAGTTTAGAACATACTGTTCATATTAAAAAATGAAGGAAAACTGGATGGTACTATGAAGAATGTGTTAAATATATAAAGATAATAGGAGAGCAAAAGAAAAACAATATATGGGAAACAAAAGTAAGACTCTCTTGAGTTTAATAAACCAAACAAAAAAGGAATATAAACTTTTATTAAAAAGGAAAAAAGAAGAGTTCTTTAAAAATCTTTGGAATGAAATGCTGACAGTAATTATAAACAAAGATCAGAAAGGATTTTGGCGATTAGTAGCTAGAGGTAGAACCAATTATAAAGAAGATATGGATGTTTATGTAGCAGAAGAAGAATGGATAACTTATTACATGCAACTCTTTAAGGATTTAGATGATAATGATGATGTTGTCCTGAAAACTAATGTAACCCAATCTATAAAATTTACTAATATTGAAACTTATCTTGCCAGAAATTCACTTAAAATTAAACACCAGGGCCAGATAATATACTAGCTGAAGTTTATCAATGTTATGCTGGCTTACGGAGCAAAATATTAGCCATTTTATGTAATAAATGCATACAAGATAATAAAGATCTTTACACTTGGAAAGGAGCACAGATAATTCCAATACATAAAAAAGGATGAAATGACGATCCAACCATGTATCGACCAATCAGTCTATTAGATAATAACCTAAAGATAGTTTCTAAAATAATACTTAATAGACTTAGAGAAGCAGTCTATGAAGATGGAGTCTTATCACCTTTCCAATCTGGATTTCAAAGTGATTATTCTACAATGGATAATATTTATATTTTGTCGCATCTAATCGGAAAATATGTCCATTTAAGAAATTAAGGTTTGTATGCAACTTTCGTAGATTACTCAATGGCTTTCCATACTGTATGTAGAAAGGTGTAATGGGAAAAATTAATAAAATATGGCATCAATACAGATTTGATAAACATAATCTAAACGTTATATAATAACACCTGGGACCAAGTAAGAATAGGAATAACAGGACAACTTTAAGCAAAATTTGAAATTAATGGAGGTGTTAGGCATGGCTGCTTGTTAGCTCCATTGCTTTTCACTGTACATATTAAGTAGAAGACTGTGGACGTATATATGTCCAGAATCTATATACGTTCACACATATTCAGTTCTCAAAGGGTTAATGATTTGTTAATTGATTTAACAATCCAAAACTCAGATTCCACAAAAATATTAAATCCATACTGTGCAGCTCTTGCTTATACAGATGACCTTGCACTTTTTTCCCTAACCAAGAGAGGACTACAGGACAAACTTAAATTATTAGAAGATAAATCTAGAGAACTTAAGCTCACAATAAACTTAACTAAAACTAAAATCTTAATATTTAGCCCAAACAGCAAGAAGGAGAAAGGCATATGGACATTAGTTGGAGAAAAAGTTGATATTGTAAAAACATATACATATCTTGGTGTTGTTTTTAATGAAAACTGTTGATGGTACTGTCATTACCAGAAATGTTTGGAAGTGCTAAAAAAAAACAATGATGGCTCTTATATGTTTTAACAAGAGATACAGGAGATTGAGTATTAAACCGTTATTAACAGCAATAAAATCAAAATATGAAGCACAGTTATTGTACAGGATGGATGTGTGGGAAGTTACACACATGGAAAAACTTGCAGTACCTCTTTTTAAGCAATTAAGAAATATAATGAATGTAGGACATTCATGCCCAGCTTTGTATATTAGATCGGAATTGGGACTAATAGACGTCAGAGCACTATGTGCACTGAAACAGATTATTTTTTGGATGAGATTAACAAGACTTCCAACACACAAAATTTCAGTCATGTGCCTGAAAAAAAAACAGGGGTGGCTACAGATGGGATATACCAATGGATATTGGCTTCCTAAAATTACACAATTACTAAAAAAATATAAATTAGAGACATTAGCACACTATGCAAAAATTTGAATTTTAATAAGCGATAAATATAAAAAGTATGTGGCAAAGAAAATAGCAAATTATTGGAAAAAGGAGGATCTGGAATTAATTAAAAATTCATTATATTCCAAATGGTTTGCTAAGAACAATTTTGAATTTGGATATAAAACACATCTAGATATACTTATTGACCCTTCTATGTGGAGAATTTTCACAATATATAAATTCAAACAATTCAATAGTTGCATCTTAAGATGTGGATATAAAACAATTGACAATGAAAATTGTAGTTGTGCAATTGGAGGAAGGGAAGATCTGATCCATGTAATCTGGCACTGTGCTTGGTATGCTAAAGCTCGCCAGTATTGGTAAAGTTCCGTTATTAATAATGGAAATTAAATCAGATATAGAAACATAGGGCCAGATATTCAAAACTTTGCCCAGGGGCAAAATTAGCACTGCCCAGCGGGCAAACTGAGCCCGGAGCACAAAGCAAGCCATATTCAAACGGAATAGCCCAGGGCAAACAGCTTCTGAATATAGCATGGTAATGAGGCCATGCAAACTGGGCTGGGAGTGCAGGGCAAACATTGCCCTGGAATAAGACAGCACTGAATAAAACAACCAGGAAGTGCAACCCACAACAACAACACAGTACACAGCAACGTGAGGCAGGTACAGGACGAACTACGTGGCCAATTGTGTGCCAGCAAATGCATGGACTCAGTACAGTTGCAGGAAGCAGCAGATGAGAAGAACAGTGATCAAAACTTTACAATATTCCCGTACCATTAAGCGCTTGGCGCTAACACAGTAAGCAGCAGAGCTACAGTTAGCCTGGAGCAAACACGCTTGCCCGGAGCTAAAATGTGCCATATTCAAAAGTGCTATGCAAATGAGCCTACTTAGGTAGTCTCTGGGCAAACAACCGGATTAGCATCTCATTATACCCTGATTTGCACACAGTTTGCCTAGCGTTACTGCAGGGTCCCATAGAGCCACCTGTAGGTCAGTCTGGAAGTACAGGGCAGACAAGGTCCAACCGCAGCTCCATCTGTAGGTCAGTCTGGCAGTGCACGATGATAGCTACAGACTACAGGTAAACAGTACAGCATAGCATAGCATAGCATATTGTACCCCAGGGACAGGACACAGGACACAAGGTGGTGGTGGTGCTGCATGCAACTGTCACACTGTAGGGGCATGCTACAGTGCACAGCAGACACCACAGTAGCAAGGAGACAGTAGTGTGAGGGACGTAGCACTGCCTATGGTGTGTAGGGCAAGTGATGCTGATTGCACTGTACACAGTGACAGGCCCAACCTGCAGGTGTTTACTGACAGTCGACATTACTGTTACACTGTTGTGTGACCCACAGATGCTGTACCTGTGGCATGTGATGCCCACAGTGACATGTACATATCTGGCTTTGTGTGTTGTGGCAGTTGTACAGCTGTGGTATGTGGCTGGGGGGCATATAGTATCCGAAAGGCACACTAGTGTTGGGGGTATTCCTAATACTGGCCCATGTGCACTGCATGCTGAGTCCCAGCCTTGTGGCCACACCTGGTCTGTGGCACAGCCTGGCCACCCATACACTCCCCTCAACATCCTCCATGCCCACAGTGCTGCATGTGTGTGCTGGCATCTGTTTTGTCCACAGATATGTGTGGTCAGCAGGTGTGTGCTGTATGGCTACACTGCCATGCTGTCCACTGGCAGCAGGGTCACCACTTACTGCCTGGCATGGCTGGGACTGGTGGCAGATGATGGCATCATTGTGATGCCATTGGTTAGCAACAAGCTTCCACTATGTTTGGCTTTATCTATGTGTTATATTTATGTATTGGGTGGTAAGACCCGCTAAACAACAAATCCAGCACAGCCATTTATGTGCGTAAAGCTGATTCTCAGGATTAAGACCAGCTTTTTCTGGTAATCTACAACGCGCTAACTGTCGCGCTAGGTCGCGCTAAACCACTTAGCGCGGCGCTAGCCACTGAATATCGCATTGCGCTTGTATTCATGTCAGTTTGCCCCTTGCATACATTATACTTTTGCCTGGCGCTAATGCAGTTTGCCCGCGCTATTTGGCCTTTTGAATATGGCAGACCAGCGCTAATCCCGCGCTAAACCTGCGCAAATGATTTTTGCCCAGCGCAAAGTTTTGAATATCTGGCCCTTTGACTCTTATTTTACTGCATACCCAAGATGAATGGACTATAATTAAAATTGCTAAATTTTTCTTAACGATAAAGTTAAAAAAAGAATTAGCCCTACATTAAGTATGATGGGCTTTTAAAGATGAAGGGAAGAGCCTTTATATCTATTAGAAATATCAAGTTGGATTTTACACATATGTAGAAATTTGAAGGATTAGCTATAGGGCAATTAGAACTATTTTTTAAATACTTTGTATCAGAGGTGTTTAAATCTTTTCTACTAAAATAAGATATAATTTATAATGATATTTATGTATAACTATTTTGTACATAATTCTATCTGTCTTTTTTGAATATTTGTTGACGGCTTCTCTAAGCCAAACAATAAAATACTTTGATCGATTAAACAGTGGATTTCACTGTGTTGGGAACCAGCTATGCATCACAGTGCCAAGTGAATACATGCATCATAATGCCAAGTGAATGCATATAATGGTACAATCAAGACCTATTAATACTGTAACTATGTCTGCTGTGAACCACATGCCATATAATGCTGGATCAGGGGAGTTGCTATGGTGTGTGGAGATGCAGTGAAGTTTTATTTTGTCTGTCAGTTATCCACAATGTCACCAAATTTGCCTCTGTGGATCAATTCATGATGTTGTTTCCTTAAGTCATAATTCAACATTAGTAACTTCACCTTGCTTTTGGGTTTTTTTATGTGCAAATAGCACTTAAACAAAAAAACAAAGCAAGAAGAAGTTACAAATTAAAATTCCCCAAAATCACTGGTATATAGTGGTCTACACCCTCTGCCAATCATGAAAAAAACATATTATTTAAGTCTTTTCCTTGGTACCTAGTGCCACCCCGCCCCTGCCAATAGCTGGCCACAGATTTCAAAAATGTATATTGTTATCATTTATATCCCTGGTGTCTAGTGGTCCCCCCCTGCCCAGCCGATCTCCAGCCCCAATGTTAAATTCCTGGTGTCTAGTGGACCCCCCCACTCAAACAATCACAGAAAAACATATAATGTTATTTAAATCCATTCCCTGGCATCTAGTGGTCCCCCCTAGCCCCCACAAATCACCAGACCCAAATTAAAAAATAGATATTATCTTTTAAATCCCTGGTGTCTAGTGGTCCCCAGCCCACCAATTGCCAGGCCCGATGTTAAATCCCTAGTGTCTGGTGGACCCCCCACCACGGCCCCACCCCATCACAGGGTGCCCAGCACCTTGCTCCCCCCCAGCCCCTGGTGGGTGATCAGCACACCCTCCACTCTCACCGCGGCTGCTCACCAGATTGACCTAGAATGAATGAGCCTCATTCATTCTAGGTCAATCAGGTGACCAGCCGCAGGTGAAGGTGGAGGTATGCTAGTCACCATTTAGAACTGGATTGGAGGGTAGCAGGAACTCCCTAGTGGGGTGGGGGGTCCATTAGACACCAGGGATTTAACATTGGGACTGGCAATTGGTGAGCCTGGGAACCACTAGACACCAGGGATTTAAATGATAACAATATCTATTTTTGTCTTTGGGGCTGGTAATCTCAAAAGAGGGGACCATTAGACACCAGGGAAGGGATTTAAATAATATATTTTTTCCGCGATCAGCAGGGTAGGAGCCAGGGGATCCAGTAGACATCAGGATTTAACATTGGGGCTGGAAAATGGTATGGCAGGGGGTCCACTAGACACCAGGGATATAAATAATAATAATATCTGTATTTTTACTTTGGGGCCTGCAATTGGCAGAGATGGGGGGGACCACTAGACACCAGGGAAGGAACTTAAATAATATTACATTTTTTTCCATTATCAAGGTGGAAGGAGCACTAGACACCAGGGACTTTTGTACCACGAAGTGTGCAATTTCACCCATGAAATTCCACACTTTGTGGTTGATCCACCACTCTGCGAATTGGCAAAGTTTGCAAATTTCACTTCACAAATTGGCACTATTCATAAATTATTTCACTCTGCAAATTTTACCAACTTTGCACATCTCTAATTGAGTGGGATTCAGTATACAGTAGATGGCACTGAATGTGGCGCAAATGCAGGCAGGCTGCCAGGGAATGCATATGCATGCTGTATGCTGCACATGGCATGTCACAGGGTGTACCGGTACAACAGTAGTCAGTGTCTACAACAGCCAGATGGATATGTATACCTATGCCAGATCATGTGGCATGACAGACATGACAAGTAATGACAGGTGTACCACCTGGGACAGTCAGCAGTGCAGTCACCATCCTGGTGCATCTAGGCTATGACACAGAGGACAGACCACCACACAGAAAACTGCTTGCCAAGGCACATTGCCCACTCAGGGCAGCAGGGATAAAGACATAACAAACCACTCAGTAGCAGGCACAGCCCTTGCCATGCCACACTGTCAGTGGTGGGACTGTGCCCCATGGGCCGGGAAGGGGCTAGAATCACAACTACCAAGGTGCAGCCCTCACAAACATGTGTGCAACCTTCTGAACCATAGGGATGGACATCCCCTCCCTCCCTCACCCTTTGGAAAAAACATGCAGCATAATGTAAACATGCAACTCAGACTACGAACCACACAATACAGGATGCTCACAGATGCTAGAAGTAAAGAACAAGTAGTATTTTTTCTTTTTTTAATTTCCAAGTTCAGATCTGGCCCATCACTCTATACAGCTTATGATATTAAAATAACCAGTAAACCAACTTTAATTTTGGACTAATAGTATTTCATTGTGGGGCAGGCCCACCCAGGATTAATGGTGTTTCAGTTTTCAGCATGTGGGTGGAACAGCACAGGACTGGAACTGGACTGGCATCTTAGGCATCAGCAGGGGGCAACAGGTGACAGCAGGCATGCAGGGAACTCTGCCGGGTCACTAAGTTAAGGTAAGGTACCGTACCTGTTTACTTGCTGCTGCCTGAGTAAGAGAGTACTGAAAGAAGGTAAGGGGTAATGAAAGGGTTAAAATAGGCTGTACAAGCGCTAAGTACTGTACCTGCTCAGTGGGAAAAGAGGAAGCATCATATCTAGAGTAAGGGTAAGAAGAGATTAAAGGAAAGCAAAACAGAAGAAAACTAGAAAAACAGGCCAGATTCACAAAAGGCAAATCAGGACGCAAGGCAACTTGCTTCAGAAAAAAATTGTTTAAGTAGCACTTGCGTCCTGGGTTGCATCCCGGCAGGATTCACATAGGGAGCCTGCGACATGCTGCAGGCTGCCTGTACCCAACTGCACCTATGCACCATAAATAATAAAAATAATAATATTAACAGTTTTATTTATTGAGCACCTTTCAATTATCAAGGCGCTTCACAAAATTTAAAAACACAGTTCATTAAAATACAATATCAGAAGACATGGCGTAAGGGGGTTTATGGCAGCATTTGCACCCTATACATGTAGGGTGACTGCTATTTCCACAAACAGGATTCAGAGATAACCACCAGTGAACATCTGTCAAAGACCAGTTATGCCAACAAAAAGGTGGTCTAAGTGGTCTTTGCTCTTCACTGGAGGTTTTCACCGTGCACCAGCTTCACATCCCCTGTGGGTTACAGCCCCCCAAGGGCTCCAAGTCCCAGGCATGGCATGCACTGTGCCAGGATGGGTGTGTGGAACACCCACAATGCCCAGACCCCACTCATACACATGTTGAGGCCCCCAGCACATGCCCTGGGGCACGATCCCCCCTACAATCCCCGTAACCCCCTTGTAGGCTAGTGGCCCCCACCCCAAAGTGCGAGCCCCCATCACACCCCTCCAATACCCCGCCAGTGACTGGCACAACCCTCCCTCACCACCAGGGCCAGCCACCAACTGAACCATGCCAAGAACGCATACTGTAATAATATGAGCTCTGTGAATGATAGCGGCTGTCATTTACAAAGTGCGTAATATTAGAGTAAGTGATCACGGCACAGTTCAGTCGGTGGCTGACCCTGGTGGCTAGATAGGGATGTGCCAGTCGGTGACTCACCCACTGGGTGTGTGTGTGTGTTGGGGCTGGCACCACTGGGAGGGGTGGGGACCACTGGGCCACCAGGACAGGTAAGGGTGAGTGATCTGGGGGGCCATGGCAAGGGAGCTTGGGGCTGGTGTCCACACCTTACGGGGATTTGGAAGTGGACATGGGGGTGCCATGGCACCCATCGACTGGTGCATCTGCTGCCTACCCTGTGCTACAACCTGTGGCATACCCGGGAGCTGTGCTTTACCTTGCGCAGCTACCGCAATTCTGCAGGATGCAGACCCCTGGACCCACTCCAATACAGAATCGGGTACATGGGCCAGGTCACAGGGATGGTCAGTGCAAGCTGCCATTATTGCTGCTTGTGGCAGACCTTTCTAAATCCAGACCACCTTATCTAGGATAAGGGTACAAATGGGTTAAGTTAACCATGAAAGTGAAAACTAGAAACATCCTTTACAGGGTAAAGGTACAAATGATTTAAGTAAAGCAGGAAAGGGGGAAAACTAGAAACACCCTATCTAGGGGAAGGGAACAAAGTAAATTCCAGTATGAAGTACAGAGTGAAGGAAAGGGAAATTTTGAAGTGGTGCAGTGCAGTGAATATGAGGTACAGTTTTCAGAGAGATCTTCAAGAGACTGAGGTGCTCCTCATCTGCATGCACCTCTCTAGGCTGAGGTAGGAGGTCGCTGGAGTCCCAGACAATTTGCTAGGATTCAGGGACCTCCTGTTCCACCCAGGGTCCACCAAGTCTACCACCAATGCCCTAGATGATGCCTAGGAGAAGGAATGCCAGCTTGACAATGGTGGGCTCCAAGAGGGTGGGTTGATGAGTTACAAGTACATTCCTCAGCCTGTGCCACTACATAAATCATTTGCCACTATGGCGGGATGGAACTGCTGGGAGGTGGCACACATAGTAGTGGCCAGGAAGGATGTAGGGTTCCTCTGCAGGGGAGGCCAAAGGTGGGAGGTAGATGCCCCCAGTGGAGGAGGAAGGAACTTCTGCTGGGGGACTTGAATGATATGGCTGTAGATTTGGAGACAGGAAGGGAGAGAAAGAAGGAGGTGAGGTGCCTACTTAGCACCATGATTCATAAGGACAGAAAGCAGATCCTAAGGCTTGCTAGTGTGGCAGGGCAGGAGGGGGGAGCTGGATGTCATTGTCCACATGAGGGCTAAAGACCTGGCTAGAGAGGGGGCTGGGACTGTGCAGGGGGATGTTAGTAAGGGGGTCATAGGCAGGTAGTGAGCTCAGTGGCTTTCCCTGAGGTGCTTCTTGGCTATGGCCAGGGGGAGGACAAGGTTCACTGTACCAGAAGCTTCATCTCATGGTTGAAGAAATGGTACAGTGAAGAGGGTTTTGGCTACATTAGGGACTGGGGACCAACTTAGAGGGATCTGGACCTTTTCATGGGTGATAGCTTGCATCCATCTGTTAGAGGGACAACAGGCCTCAGTGGATGTTTTAAATGTTAATTTGATGAACATGTAAACTAGCTGAGGGAAGTGGTGGAAGAAAAAAGGAGCCCACAAACTGAACCACCCCATGGACTGAAGCAGAGAGAAGAGAAGGCCAGAGGACAGCAAAAGCCCCCATGATGCCAAATAAATAAAACATCAGTATGGTACAAAACATAGGGGATGGTAACAAGAGTTGTAAACAGAGAGGGGAAAAGAAGGCAGGGCAAAAGGGAGAGGGGCATAGAAACGTAACAGAAAAATAGAATTTGTTGGCAGATAAGGGCCTCTTGGCCCACTCAGTCTGCCCATGTTCCCTACCTACATTCTCACCACAGACCCTGCTTGATCTGTAGTACTATCGGGCAGAGTGGGAACAAAGTATTCGAAGGCCATGTATGCAAATGCAGTAAGTCTAGGAAACAAAATTCCAGATCTACGGCTATCATAATCAATGCAGACCTGGATGTTGTTGGCGTAACCGAGTTGTGGTGCACAGGAAACCATGACTAGGACATGGCCACACCAGGCTGTATTCAGTTCAGAAAGCTAGGGTGGAAAGGAAGGGAGGGGGTGGTGCTGTACATAAGGAAGGGTATCAAGGCAACAGAAAGACAAGAAGTCAAGGGGGGAACTGAGGGGGTGGTGGTATGAGAACAGTAGCCAGTGTTTGCACTGCCATGATCTACAGACCTCCAGTACAGGTGGAGAAACTGGATAAGGCACTGGTGGAAGTCATTAGCCCAATGGCAGAAAATGGGGGGGTGCTGCTGGTGGTAGTCTTCAATCTGCCAGATATGGTTCCACCACTTTACACCATTGGGGATGTCCTTGACATCCCTAACAGCAATGGGAACAATGCCAACTGTTGGAATTGCTCCTGTCAGGAGAAAGTACCCCCTCACACCCCCATCTCTAAATATACAACTCTAAGTCAGAGTTGTATTGAGTGGTAGGTGGAACACCCAGAGAGAGAGAGAGAGAGAGAGGCACTGTGCAGTGTGCCACCACAGCGACCTGGAGAGATTTGTCACTGTGTAGTCAGTGCTGTAAATTTGTCCAGATTGTGACAGTACACCGCCGGATATAGACTGGAGACTCCCAACCATAGATTCAGCTAGAAGCAGTAAAATCCTAAACTCACTGCAGGAAGCATTTCTGTGACAATTAGTTAGGGAGTCACTCATGATGGGGTAATGCTGAACCTGTTGCTCACAAACATGGACAATATTGCAGATGTCAAAGTGGGAGGCCACCTGGGGACCAGTGATCACTGTACAGTGTGGTTCAACATAAGGATGACAACAGAAGCAAATCACACAAGGACAAGGGTCATGGACTTCAGGAGGGTGGATTAAAAAAATGGATAAATGCCTCAGAGACAGCCTAGCAAGGGGAGATAAAATGGGTGGAATGGAAGAACAGTGGGCTGAGTGAAGAGAAAGTATAGTAAAGGTAACAGACATATGTGCAAAGGAAGTAAGCAAAAGCAGGATCACAAATAGACTGTTATGGTTCTCAAAGGATGTGGCTGAAAAGGTAAAGTCTAAAAGGATAACATTCAGGAGGTATAAAGAAGTGCTGAGGGAAAAGGATTGGGAAGTGCATCAGGAGAAGTAGAGGGAAGCAGAGAAAGTGGTGAGGAATGCAAAGGTGCAAACTGAGGAAAGAATAACCCAGAGGGAACTAAAGGGGTCAAGACTTTCTTTAGGAACGTAAGTGAAAAGAGGAAGATGAAGGGAGGATTGGTGATGTTACGAAGGGTGGGGGCTGTGCAGTGGGGACCAGGAAACAGAAGATACACTAAACAAATACTTTTGCTCAGACTTCACAGAAAAAGGAGAAGGGGATGGGCCATATAAAAGCAGATGGAGCCATGTGGAAGGGAGGTATATTTAAGTCCACTTAGAGGAAGAGATAGTCCTGCGGGACTTGCAAATCTGAAAGTGGACAAAGCTATGGGGCTAGAAGGGGTACACCCAAGGATACTAAAGGATCTTAGAAAGGTACAGAGGAGGGAAGATGTAGTCCCACTTCATAAAAGCAGTAACAGTAAAGGAGGCTGGCAACTATAGGCTGGTCAGTCTGACATCAGTGGTGGGAAAGTTAATGGAGTCATTGTTAAAGGAAAATATTGTGAAGTATCTTGAATCCAGTGGGTTACAAGACCCAAAGCAGCATGGATTCACAGGGGAGAGTCGATGCCAAACAAATCTGATAGATTTCTTTGACTGGGGAACCAGGGGACTAGATCAGGGTGAGGCGGTGCACAGGGCCTTCCTAGGTATTAATATAGCATTCAGCACCATACCACATAGGAGACAGCTTAGGTGTGGGTCATAAGGTAGTAATCTGGGTAAGAAATCAGTTAATGGATAGGCAAGCGAGGATTGTGGTAAAGAGAGTTCAATCCTGGGAAAGGAGGGTGACCAGCAGTGTGACAGGGCTCAGTACTGGGTCCAATCCTCTCTAATGTCTTTATACATGACACTGCACATGAACTGGAACAAAAGGTATGCCTCTTTGCAGATGACACTAAAATCTTCCCTATGGTAGACACTCCAGAGGGGGAAGAAAGAATATGCAGAGACCTGAGAAAACTTGAGCAGTGGTCAAGGGCATGGCATCTTTGTTTCAATGCAAAAAAGTGCAAGATCATGCACCTAGGGCACAGAATCCCAGAGAAGCAGAGTACAAAATGGGACAAGAGGTATTGAAGGTCACCAAAGAGGAAAGGGACCTGGGATTAATCATATCTGATGACCTTAGAGTAGAAAGGCAGTGCAACAAGGTAGTGGGTTTGTCCAGTGGGATGCTGGAGTGCATAGGGAGGGGTTTTGCCAGCAGAAAGAGAGATATGGTAGATATGGTACACTGTACAGATTGCTGGTGAGACCCCACCTGGAGAATTATGTCCAATTATGGAGAACACATCTCATGAAGGACATAGACAAGGTGGAAGTTGTAGAGAGGAGAGCAACTAAAATGCTGCATGGGCTACATCAGAAGTCCTATGAACAGAGACTAAAGGATCTGAATATGTGCACCCTGGGAGACAGAAGGGAGAGTGGGGACACAATAGCGATCTATAAATACCACACAGGGATAAGTAAGGTACAGAAGGGGAGAATTTTCAGAGGAAAAGATGCACAAAAATAAGGGAACATTCAATGAAGCTGGAAAGGGGAATATTAGAAGAGGTGTAGGGAAGTACTTGTTCACTGAAAGAGTGGTGGATGCCTGGAAGTCTTCCAGTATAGGTGGAAGGGCCAAAAACAGTGATGGGCTTCAAGAATGCATGACATTGGCAAAAGGGAATGTTAGTTGGGAAACAATGAGGGAGGGAGCCAGAGACAAATAGGGTCTGTGGTGACAGGATAGGCAGGGAAAAATGGGCAGACTGGGTGAGCCTAGTGATCCTTATCTGACATCATGTTCTGTTTCTGTGTTTCTTATATGGATTTGTGTTAGAGAACCACTAAACCTCCCTCGACAGCCTCTTACTGTGGTCTTGGCTGGCCTTTCCCTCTGCCTTTCTTCTTTTCTGGTGCTCCTATGTGGCCCATACAGCCCTATCAGGCCTTGGCTGGGTCCGCTTTTCTGTGGAGGAGGACAAAGGCTACGTGTGTTCTATAGCAGGTGGTGGACAACATGGCACAGTACCATGCAACCTCCATACTACATATGCTTGTACACCAGTACTATGCCTCTGCAGCCACATATGCACTTCTGAGGTGAATCAGACCATGAACAGACTATTACAAATGCCTTGGAGGGAGGAAGCATCAGAGCCACTGCTTCTTTTTCATTTTAACAAAGTTGACATTATCCTGCAACACATCGCTGGTGTCCTGTGAAGTGAACTGGCACCTGAGAAGCTGAGCTTTTCCTCTATTTTGTGAGTAATTCTCTGGTTCTGGCCCCAGGACTATTGCTGCTTTAGCTGTCTATAAGCTGATTTGTCTCTTAAATTTAGGAACCTGAAAATAAACATGTGGAAACCAAAAATGTATGTATGTCTAAACATGAGTTTTACCGTTTATTGTAATGTAAATGATTGCATTTCTTATGGAGCTGAAATGCAACCTCTCACTCTTTCTGAGCTTAAATTTTCTGCTGTGTCCAAATGGGGTGACTGCCACTATTGCCAGGGATGCCAGAGTATCTCCTGACTTTTCTTCCATTTTAGGGAGTTTGGTGCTCACGTGCCAGGTGGCATCTGAGGTCAATGACATCCTTGAATCCAAATTAATATGCACATAAATACATGCATATTCATTAAATGCACTATTCTGCTTGGAGTTCCATGTGATAATAGCACCAACAAAAATGATGCTGAACACAAGGGTGACTACACATCGTTGAAAGTCAAAACAGAGATCAGCACAATGTCGACCACCACAATCAATGCCTGCCACTTTGAAGATCTACATAGGGTGAACTGTACTTGTAGTTAATGTGGGGGGCTATGCCCTCCACACCCCCATTTCTATCATAATCAACTTGAAGGGAGTTGACAAGGGGAAAGGGCAAACTCGGGGGGGCAAAAAAATAAAAAAAAACCTCCAGTCAGTCACAAACCCAGGTCTGCCACTACAGAGGTAGTGACTCTAACCACTGCACCAGACGTCCGGCTTGGGACTGGATCAACTAACACACCCCTCTGTACTGCAGAACAGCTACTGCCTACTCACGCAATATCACTAAGCTTGCTATGTGCTATTAAGTGCACATAGCCCATTTTACATTCACCTTTTTGCGTTGCCCAAATTCACTAGCATAAATTGATTTGCCCATATCATGGAATACCCCTGCCTAGTCCTTGTGTAAATTGAGAAGATTTTTATGAGACTGCAAAAAAAAAGTAATGTGGTGTAGTGTAGTGAGGTTCCCCAGGTTGCACTGGGAGACGAGCAACTTGTTGTTCAGTGTGCTTTGCTGGTAAAACATTTCAATAAATAAATAAATACTGAGGTGCTTTTTGGTTGTGCAGAAAAACACAACAAAAATCCCATGGCGCTCTCATTTTTAAAAGAACTTAAGCATAATCTCACTGGCTTCATATATTAGAGAGGCTCAGCCTCATTCCCTGTACACACGAGTTGCCAAACCAGCCCTATGCGTTTCCAAAAACAGGTCCTCATACAACATAGAAAATGTTGACTACCAAAATCAGTATGTTTAAATCTGAAACCTGACAAGGATACAAACTGGTGCCTGGGTTGGCATTACTACAGTACATACAGTATGTACAGTAAATGGAATCTCATATAAGAAGCCTTGCATGGAATAAAGGTTGTGTCAAGAAGTGGTAGGATACAAATCCCTACATGTACTCACAGTCACTATGTAAAGCCTGAAATGCATAACATATACAAACCCTATCCAGAGCATTTGTCAATGAAACCAACAGGATGCATTGAGATGTAAAAAACAGCCATTACATTATAGTTGCCTATTTCTTTATCCAAACCATGTATTTCATTTGTGCTACTAAAAGAGTTAATGCTCTAGAACTCTTTTCTTAGGAGTGTTCTGTCCCAGTCCCCCTTCCTAGTTGATTTTGGAACATAATCAAGCACTGCAAATCACAAAACTGAAACTTGATGTTGAGGCTGCAAAAATGCCTTGCAAGGGAATATTTTTTGTTCTCCAACCTAATTTACAGTTTCTTGATTCTGTGTTTTAAAGGTCTGAGAATTTTTCCAATATACAGTATATTAGGCTGCAGTAACATTTATTGCAATAGGGCGCATAATCTGAATCACAGGTTAAAACATGTTTAATATGAAGTTTTTCATTTCTGCTTGGATTATTTATTTCACTTCATTTAGTTGCATTTGAGCAATGGGCATATCGTCCACAACTAGAAAACACCATGTGTTTGTTTTCTAGCCACATTATTGGTGGCAGTGGTGGGGGGAGGCTCCAGTGCTGTGTCTCCACTATATGGAACTTGATGCTATCTGGCTTTTTTTTTGCTGCTACCCAGGGTTTTGCCCAAAAATCCTCTCTCCAATTTGAAGTACTTCGTAATATGAACCAATATGCGAATATTTTTTTCGTGATGGCTCCAAATTGGTCACAGTAAGTTGTATTAAATACTATTCAGTTCTCATTTCTCCTTGGGGAAGTGTTAACCACAAACGAATACTCTGCTGTCTACCTTTGCTGCTTTCTTTTTTGCTTACTGCATGGTTCCCTTATTATAACCTGTGCCCCTAAGCTTCATTAGCAGTTTCTCACTAATACATGCACACTTCAGTTCAGTGCCACTATTGCATTTGTATCACAATAGTTGGCTATATGGGATGCTGTTGATTTGTTTTTGTGGATGATAGCTTGACGAATGGGGCAAAGTGTTCCTTCCTGTGGGTTTATGAGAGACATCCAAGATGAATCTCCTATCCTCTATTATAACCTGTAGATCACAATAAGGGCTCTCCAGTCTACTGTGTGATAAAGGATAAATATGCAGTGCAATTGTTCAGGTATTTAATACTTCTCAGATTCTCTACAGTTGCATTCCATAATAAACATACATGATCAATAAAATGCCTCAATAATTTTATCAAGGGAGGATACTGAATATGTCTTCCTTTTCTAAACCAACCATAAACACATGAGCAGCAGAGGTGGGGGCCATACTGGAACACATCTCTGGGCCTTAATTTCAATGCAAAACTCCATTCTCAAACTTAAAAATCATTACTTTCTAGAACAATGTCTGCTATTTTAAGAATAAAGCTGTTTGTTGTTTTAAGTTCCTTTCAGTCTGTCTGTTAGGGATTTCTCCAAGGCCAACAGTCCCACTCTGTGTTTGGGTGGGTATGTGTGTTACAAACTTTGTACATCAAAGTCACCAATATACATTCATCAAAATCCAGTATCTCTGCTGGGAGGTTTTCGGAAATTTGCATAAGATGTCTCAAATATTTAAGAAATGACTGTTACTTTCTACTAGTGACTTAAAGAAAATCTACAAAAACTGATAAGTAATCAGTTATGGACTCTAGACCTGAAAATAAAATGGTTGGTGTACCCAAGGGTTTCTTTAAGTTCTTATGCATTTTGGATAGACTATAAAATAAAGTAATGTTACAGTGTTGTGTGCACAATGCTTTTGCTTCCCATGTTGCACTCCATTTTCTGTTTCCCACATCTGTCACAATTTAATTATTCTTTCGCTTTCTGTCCCAAGGAATAAAATGCATCGCCTCATAGCTGCTGATATTATTTAACTGAGAGAGACAGTTTTGTATTCCTCTTTATTCATTACTACCACACCACCCATTGTCCCCTTTTAATACAGTATTCTCATCATGTTCCAAACATTGAAGTGGTCTATATTGGTCATACATCAAATTATACTGTCTTTTCTCAGACTCACTTTTCTTAATGATGGCCTCAATATCTTTTTCTAATATAATTGGCATATGTGACAATATTGAAAGGTATCAGGCCAGGCGGTAAAAAACTGGACAGAACAGTCCAAGAAAAACTGCATTTAGTACTGTATATGGAGTGAGGTGCAGGTTTGAGGGTTTGCAACCCTAATTGTAGGACCCCGAAACTAAGAAGGAACTGCACTCACTTGCTGATAGTAGCTAGTCAATAACACTGTTGCCACAGTTGTAAGTTGAATTACTTATACATTTATTTTGAATTAGCAGTCAAAGGAATTAGCGTAACAGAAATAAAGGTTCTCACAGCACTATGCTGCAGTAGCCCCTGCTCTTTGCCCTTTGGAGCTTCCTTAGTGGGTCCCTTTTCAGGAGCTGTGTAAACATATACATTTGCCCCACACACTTTGTAATAATGCAATGTGATCTAGCAGACTGGCCCAGTCCCAACCACCTCAATGCTGTGCACTATAGAAAAGCAAAGATTGAGAGCCCCCACATCAATATCAACAACCAAAAACCTCTCACTTTAGATATGTGTGCCTTGTAATACATACTTGCTGGTCATGTACAGGTAGTTTGGTTCCATTGTGAGCCCCCTCACCCACCCAATAAAACAATAAAAGCCCAACAAAGTAAAGTCATCCAATACACTCAGTACAGGGAGCTGATACTTCAATGTTTGGAACATGATGAGAATACTGTAGTAAAAGGGGACAATGGGTGGTGTGGTAGAAATTTATAAGGGGGAATACAAAACTGTCTCTCGGACTTAAATATCAGCAGCTTTGAGGCGATGCATTTTATTCCTTTGACAAAAAGTGAAAGAATAATTAAATTGTGACAGATGTGGAAAACAGGAAATGGAGTGCAACATGGGAAGCAAAAGCATTATGCACATAACACTGTAACATCACTTTATTTTATAGTCTATCCAAAATGCATAAGAACTTAGAGAAACCCTTGGGTACACCAACCATTTTAGTTTCAGTATCTGAATCCACTGCTAACACCAGGCTGAAGGTCAGCTGTAAAGGTCCAAGCTTGTTTGTTGCAGCCTCTGGTTCCAGTCCTGAGTCACAGTACAACAGGCCTCTCTCACCACAGACAAAATGTTACCCCCTACCCCACGGTATCACTGACCTTTACACCCAGATCACCCTAATCCCTGTATATTGTTTTCAGTCCAAGTGGTGCTTTGGAGGTCAATGATCTACTGTGGTCTCAGCTCTCAAATAAGAAAAAAAAACTCCTTTCAGTGCCTGGGTCTATTACCTGTCCTGAGATCAGTGATGCCTATAAATTTCCAAGCTTGAATGGTCCCACACAATATACAGTGCTTCTACTTTTATGGAGAAGTGAACACGTACTGAGTTTGCTAATCACCAAGTATTTGTATATGCACTTGTTGTATCATAAATGAGGCTTAAAGGTTCCAGGTTCTTAAAAGTCTCACGGGATTTCCTGAAGCTCATTCAGAACAGTTTTATGACTCTTTTCAAATCACACACACTACAGGGAATGACACAAAATCAGATGCACTCAGTACAGGGAGCTGATACTGCTGGAAAATCAAACAATTCCACAAATAAAAGAACAGTGCACATCGAGACAAAAATAATGAATAGTTAATAATAGTGACTGGGTATCCTATCTGCAGCAAATGTGTTGGCAAAAAAGAGAGTGGGACAATGACACCAGTCTCTGTTTTGTCAACAGACTTGCTGCGCATACCTAGTCACTGTTAGCTTTTGATCTTTGTCTCGGTGGTTCTGAACCCAACAGTGTGCTTTCAAAAGGTACTATTGGCATGATGCTTTCAAACCCTACAGGGCTCTTTCAAAAGTCAATCACTGTGGTTCCAAGCCCAGTAGGACTCTTTTAAAAGTTGACTGCTGAGGTTCCAAGCCCAGTAGGTCTGTTTCAAAAGGTGACATCCAAGGTGTTTCTGAGTATAGCATGCCGTTCCCCTGCAGCCTGCATTTCTTACCTACTTTCACCCCTGAAATCACTCCTTCCACATATTCCTAAGTGGACCTGTCGAGGAAATTAAAATTAAAAAAAAAAGTCACCTTACCATTTCCACTACCCTTGAACCCAGATCGCATTGCCCACTCCTGGTCATGGAGAGGAACAGTGGCGAAGGCAGAAGTGACCAGAGACTGTACCCCATATTTGGGTGCAGGGTCTGAAGATGCAATCAGCGTTGTGCTTTGGAGCCTAACAAGGCTTTTTCAAATGCAGCTAGTGTAGTTCCAAGCTCAGCAGGGCTCTTTCAAAAGGTGCCATACAAGATGGCTCTGACTGTAGCTGGGCTTTTCCCTTGCAAAATGCATTCCTTGTTTACCTTCACACTCTGCAATTGTGCCACACCACCTACCCCTGAGTGGTCCTATTTTCAGAAGAAACTAGAATTAAAAATTTCACCTTGCAGTTTCCACTGCCCTTGAACCCAGCTCACATTTCCAACCCTTGGGTATGGAAGGAATCAGTAGTGAAGGTAGACGTGACCACTTTTATTGTATACAGTAACTAACAAGTGACAATCATTTCCCAAAGCGTGTGTTTGTGTGGGGGAAGGGGAGGGAGGGGGAGACACCAGCCTTGGACCTGGTACTAGGATCACTAATGATATTGTTGTTTGCTGGAGGAGACATCTTACAAAATATCACAAAAGAGCATTCTAAAAAGAAATCAAATGGCACATGTACAACCATTTCACCATAACATGAACTGCTGATTTGAATGCAGTTACTTGTGCAAGCTTCAAATTCTATACTGAGGGCCTGTAGAGAAATGTGAATTTAAAAGGAGAAAAAACACCAGCGATAAGAATTCATTCTCAATCAAAACATAATGGGCAGGATTCACAAAGGAGTTGCGCTTGACACAGCTCAGCTGCCACAGCACAGAGGAGATGCACAAAGCACAAACTATGGTATTCACAGAAGATGCACTGGGGAATGGTCTCGGCGCATTCCCTCTGTGAATACCACAGTTGCGCCTAACCCTGGCTGTGCAGCACAATCCTCTTGTTTGGCTGGGAATCAATTGGGGCAGCGCATCTCATGATGCGCTGTGCCAAAAATCACCATTCACAGCTAACAACATGCAAGTGGGGCCATTAGGCATGCAAGGTGCAATGGGACCATTTGCATGTCATTATGGCCCTATTTGCATGTGTATTGCAGGGAGGCACCTGGCAGAATGTGCCAGGCACCCTGCAGGGCTGTCAGTACAGCCACAACCCAACACCTCTATAGGTACAGTGGTCCTCACACCCCGCCCATAGCACTGACCCACATACATATCCACCTGTAAGATCTCTGGTGGTATAGTGGAGCCCCTACCCTGCCCATAGCACAGTAACCACATACATATCCACCTGTAAGATTTCTGGTGGTATAGTAGACCCCCAACCCCACCCATAGTACAGTACCCCCATACAAATCCATCTGGACGATCCCTGGTGGTATAGTGGAACCCCCCATTTCCACCCCAACTGCAGTGTGAATCCCACCTTTTACAATAGCCCTGGGGTTCCAGTGGTCCCTCCACCCCCCACCCACTCAAGCACCCACACCCCAGCCCACTCCCATGTTCCAGCATGTGTAGCAGGCTGGCAGGCAGCACAACAACACACCTGCACACCACCATGGCTGCCTGCCAACTGTGCCATCCATGTATGACAGTGTACTGTACAACTG
This sequence comes from Neoceratodus forsteri, assembly GCA_016271365.2. Classification (NCBI taxonomy): domain Eukaryota; kingdom Metazoa; phylum Chordata; order Ceratodontiformes; family Ceratodontidae; genus Neoceratodus; species Neoceratodus forsteri. The sequence continues at coordinate 1,610,385,494 of CM057449.1, forward strand.
TCAGTGCACTGGTAGACCATGTCAACCAATGGGCTTGCACATGTATTGTACGCCGTCATTCAAAAAGTTGTGAATGACAGCATACAGTACACATTGCAAGCCCATTTGTTGACATGGTCTACCAACATGTTGACAGTTCTACAGTATGCTGTCATACACAGACAGCACAGTTGGTAGGCAGCTGTGGTGGTGTGTGGGTAGGTTGTGTTGCCCGCCAGCCTGCTACACATGCTGGGATGTGGGAGCAGACCGGGGTGGGGGCTGCCTGACCAGGTGGGGTGGGGGATCCACTATACCACCAAGGATCTTACAGGTGGATATGTACAGGGGGTTCTGTGCTACGGGCAAGGTGGGGGGTCCACTATACCACCAGGGTTCCTGTCATGTCTATATACCAGGGTTAGTTGCTATGGGTGTGGAGGGACCACTATACTATCAGGGATCACACCGGTGGTAATGTGCATGGGTTTGTTGCTATGGGAAGGTTGGGGGGCTAGACTGCCAGGCTGTGCAACCTGCCATGCTGCTGTCTGTAGTATGGCAGCCTGTTTGTGGGTGGCCACCCACTTAAGTCTACTCGAGATAGACTTATCTTTGGGAGGCGCATCTCCAGACTTGCCCCTGGGATGAGCCTCCAAGTTGGGCTGTGAATGGGGCTGCGCTCCATATGCATGGGCATGACCCCTTCACAGCCCTTTCAGATGCACCACATATCATTATGGGTGGTATGCAGTGCATCTGTGATGCTTTGGCACATCGGGGTTGGACCAACATGTCAGCCCCCTTCCAGAATCATGCTACGGTGCAAGTAGAGGATGCGCCGTCACATCTCAGATGCACCGAGCACATCCCTTTTGTTAATCCTGCCCTCTGTAATCACTGGTAAAGTTACAGTCATTTCCCACACAGCCTGCTAAGAAAAGATAAATAGTGCCTAAAGACTGAATTGAAATTTTCTTGCAGTGTATGAGCTGAGTTCAAGAGCGAGTGAGCACTGATCTTGAGGTTCACAGGAATTTCTTCCAATAACCTACTTTAGTCACAGTATGGTCAAGAAGAAAACATTGTCAGTACCTGCTGTTTTTTCTCCAGTTAAATATTGGTACATTAGGTTATACATATCATCAGTACCAAATAACAAAATTTGGGACTTGCAATGTTAATTTTTTTGGACATGGCAAGGCAATAAGTATAATTATAAGACTGTTTAGGTTGGATGCAAAAGGCTTCAAATTTTTTCATTAGACAAGCAAATGGCGTGTCTGTGGGCCAATCCCTTTCTGCCCTAAAAATTTCAAACTAATCTTCCAAACTGTTTGTGCGCTAGGCGTGAACAACAAAAGAGCAACCTTTTCCCATATGTATAAATCTTTTTTCACAAGAATAAAAAACGTAATGTGAAAAAATGGGATGCAAGTCAGGAAAAGGATTGAAAATGAAAAACATAAAACATTTCAGAGTGATTTTTTTTCCAGCTAATAACTGCAGAACCCATCTAATGGGGTCCAGATAAACAAGATACATATATTGGACTGGATCACTGTCAAAATCGCTCATGCAATATGGCGCGTGTTATTACAGCGTGTACATTTTAGCATTCCTTCATAATAGTGTAGTGAAATAACAGCTTGTATTTTATAGTGGATTAATGAAATGTCAGCTTACTGATGTATGCTCTTGTTAGTGGTTTCCTGTTTGTTTCCCAATCTGTGTTCCTGTTAGCTAATGTAATGTTTGCTAGGACCCTGGTTGGCAGTGCACCACATTTTGTCTCTCCCTTTCCACTCCTGAACTTCCTGTTCCTAGCTGGATAATCCGCAAACACAGTAACTCTGCAAGTCTTTCAAGGTGCAGTCATATAATTCATCTTTATTTATACATCAAAAACAAAAGAAAAGGAAATAGTATTTAAAACTGTACAGCTGTCACATTTCTAGTGCGATTGATGCTTTACAGAGTGCAATTGATGCTTTACAGAGTGTATACGTATTCATGTCCATTTATGCCTGTAGCTGAAAGTTATAGGCTATCTCTCTAAGGTATTGGTTTCGGGTACATTGAATATGCTGAGATACGATGCGTGTTATGTGTTTTGCAGAGTCTTTGTATTTTTTTTTTTACAAAGCGGCACTGTACTTTCTGCAATAAGCTGTTCCATTACAATTGTGTTATAATGTTGCTCTGTTTTCAAGAACTCTATGAGACGCCAGATGGATGGGTGATAAGCACCAATAAAATGACTAAATTTACAATGCCAAGCTTCCACTGAATTAGTGGTGTGAGGCAGGTCACACTGCAGTGCATCATAGCAGTTCCACAAAGTTATTTCGAACATTGGCCGTCTCCTACCTCCTCCGGCAAGAGGCCTGCCCAAGCATGTATCCTCGAAATAGTCAATAAGACAAGTTAAGGACTCAGCATTGCTTTGATAAAACTCTGTCTGCATTAACTCTTCAAAAGTGGTAAGAACATCTGGCACTGGAACATAGGTGGGTGAAGGCAATAAACGAATATACATGGCATAGTTGGGGTCTGAAGTATATTAAGCACACACCTCTTGAATTTCTTGTACCTTGTGCCAAATTGCTTGGTATAGATGGAAAAAACAGCCTCTTAGTGTAGCAGTGGGGTATGCTTGCTTGAATGCTTTAAGTGCTGCAGATTCAAAATCTATTAGAATACATTCTGGTTAAAGGTCACCACATAAAGTTTTCAAGGCAACAAACACTTATGAGTATGTAGCAGCTGTACGATTTGCCATTTTGTACTTTACAACATGTATAGTGTACAGCTGATGAAAAATAGTTGGGCAGCATTTAAAAGTTCCATCTGCGAACCAATGGGCACTTGTCTTCAGTATTTCGAGGTCCTGGTAAGTTGTGAATATCAGAATGCAATCACTGCTGGGACCAGAGTCAAATAGTAAAAATTTATCATTATTAAATGTAACAGTGAACTCTTCTGGTATAATGAGAGCTGCAGCATTCTCTGGTTCTGGAGGCTGGCAGTGGCCATTCAGTTTCTTTGGACGGTATGCTTTAATAGTGACATTGAGGGAAGTTGGGATGACATTGAAGGACACAGTTCAGACATGCCAGATGCCACGATTTGATGAGTGGACTCACAGGTAGTTTCAGCTTATTCTTTCATGTTGGCCACTGCCTGCTTCACAGCAAGCTCAGCTGGGTCAGGTACATGGTTATGCTCTCCCAGTTCTTTTAGCACTGAATCTCCTTTCAAATGCAATCGAGCGCAGAAGTGTCCTTTATCAAATTGCAAACATTTGTAGTAAACTTTATCTGCTCTTACATGCTCTCTGTGAAACAGGAATCCATGTAGGACTGCAAGCTCACTGTGCTTTTGGCTGCGGATGAATCTCACTTGCTGAGACACGATGCACAAATCTGAGTATGCCATCACTTGTCACCCATTAAATAGCCAAAAAATTTGAATAATGATTTAGCGCTATTTCATTAGCACCATATTGTGCACGCGCTATAATGTAATAGTGCTACTGTGTATGCGCGGCAATTTCTCATGCTATTTAGTCTGTGCTATTATGACTGGATCCCTATTGAACTCCCTCCACTATGTCATTTTTTGAGGTTTTGGAAATTGTTTTCTTTTTTAATGGAAAAAAAAAAGATAGTGGCATATGAAAGAGGATTTTTTCACACAAAAGAGGATTCACCAATATGAAAAATGATCCTTTGTCATATGACTCAATTCTTGTCTCATTCCCTGCAGCTAACTTGAAAGTGCCCACTGAGTGTGCTCAGAACAGAAATTTTAAAAATCAATAAATTTGGGACAGATTAATATTTTTTTTCACATCTGCAGGTCATGCCCATTCTGCTCTGAAATTTTTAGACCAAATTTCCAAATCGTCAGGGTGCTGGAGGTGGACAAAAAAAAGCAAAACACCCCCAAAACAGTTTTATCACTATCTGGATTTCAAAATCTGCAGATTCGATTTGAACAAATATTGACACATCAAAAGGCTTCCCCGCAGGAGTGTGCATGCACAATTTCATGCAAATCCATTGAACGGCTGCAAAGTTATTAAAGTGCAAAACTGGGGATTAACACTGAACACCCTACTCAACCTTAACTATAGTGGCGTGACCATGCCACTATAATACATGAATAATTCAGAGAATTACTTGTTTAAAGTGGGAATTACCCTTGAACACTTAATGAGCTGAGGTACTTCTTAGAGTAATACACTCATTAGTATGTTATTACTTTCTACAACTTTATGATGAGCAAAATACTTCATTTGTAGGATGAATTTTAAAGCTTTTTATCCTGAAGCATCGTAAGCTGGATTTATCCAAACAGCGACAATGAAGCTGAGCCTGCCTGACCTGATTGTGAGTATGAGTGCTTTTGATTCCATCTACTTCACTTACTAGCTGCCTTTTGTTATGTTTTCATTAACCACTTATGTCACAGCACACATTTCCTGCAGAGTATGCTGTTGATCCTATGTAAAGAACCTTTTACTATGCAATATCATCACATCATTGTTTTCTGTGATTACTGATGTAGGATACTCCTTTAATATCACCACATTCCTGATTTTTCAGTAGTTAAACATGTGTTCAAGTTTTCCTGTTCTCAGTAGCCAATCTGTAGAACTTTGCCTATGGATTTATTTATTTATTTAGCTTTTGTTGACCGGGTAAGTGCACTAGACAAATCCTGCCTATTTTCAGGCATGACCTGGGGAAGGGGGATACAGATGAATGCCAACTGACCTTGAACCAGATTAAGCGGTTGATGGTATTTTTTTAGTGAATGAGGGAAATTTGGCCAGGACACCGGGAAATTCCCCTACTCTTTTCGATAAGTGCCATGGGATCTTTAACATCCACCTGAACTACCACCAATCCAGGCAGATGGGACCTCGGTTTAACGTCTCATTCGAAAGACGGCACCTCAGAAGTGCAGCACCCCTCTCATGCTGCACTACAGTGTCAGTACAAGGATATTAACCCAAGTGCCAGATGTGGGAACTGAACCCACAGCACTCTGATCTTGACTTCAAGTGCTATCTGTTCTTCTGCCATTTGTTTTGAACCCCTGACTCTACAGTTAGACTCTCTGTGCTAGGCTTTGTAGAGCTGTTTGTTTCTGTTGGTGTCATGTAATTCATGCATCTTCTATGACTCTTTTACCCTAATTATGTTAACTACCACCTCCACCATCCATAAAAGTTTACACCTTCTGTTGTTGAAACTTTCTTTTTGTAAGATGTGCTAGGCCATGAATGGAGCCAGGCAGGGAAACAGCAGACTGTCTTGACCTCTGAGCCTTTTTCTGGTGACAGATCAATTTTCCATGTTTTTGCTTCAAGTTATCTACAAAGATTTTGAGGGTGTCTGATTGTTATGGAACACTTCTTCTCATGAGTGTATTTTTTGAAGGTACCTGCGTTGTGACCACCCTCATTTTTTTTTCAAAATTCACATTGTGCAGAAGCATGGTGTATCTCTCCCTCCATTTTCCTTGTTCATTCTAATTGTGAATCTGATGATGTTCCATAATTATCACTGTTCCACAGTGTATCTCTAATTTCCACATCTATAAACAAATCATCCTTCTTGCTAAAGATCAGGTTACGATTTATTTGTTCCCTTGTGGTTCTCTTGATGCATTATATCAGATAGCAGTCTTTAATTAGATCCTAAAATTGCCTGCTTCACCTGATCTTAGCAATTCCCTCCTCCCACTGACTTCTCCTATGACAAATATACTTTACTTGACAGTTGTCTTTCTTGTTGCTTTATGAAGTAAAGGATGCTGGTTCTCCTGTTCAGGTGTTTTTTAGCATGTGCCAACCAGTGGTTGGCAAACAGGCTGAAATTCACACTGCAAAGTGATTCGCCGAGTAATGCAGAAACTGCAGAGTAATTGGTAATGTGAAGTGGAGTACTACGCATCATAATGAGGAACGTGAAGTCCATTGAAACCAATGACTTTGCGTTACTCTGTCCTCCACAAACCACTTCTCCACCATTGATTTCAATGTACTTCGCATCACTTTGCCTCTTAAATGAGCTCCAAGATGAATTCTGTAGTGATTCATGGGATTGCAGGTCACATGGGTTGTAGATTGCTCTGCACAGCCAGATTTCTGTGTAGTGTGTGTGTGTAGTGGTAGCTGGAGACAGTGTGCTTTCAAAACTTTGTGATTCAAAACGTCTAAAAACTATTAAAAAAGCCTTTTTGAGTCTTTTTTTTTTGCTCAAAATTTAGAACAACGATTGTAGGAAACCCTGCTGTGCTCATATCATTGTTCATTGTTTTTGTGTGGATTTTGAATGTTAATTTAGAACATTCAGTCTGTGTACTGTGAAGTGTGCTTTGGGGTAGGGGTGTATCTGTGGTGTAGGTAGATTGACTGGGAGAAAATGGTAGTCTTTCTGTTTTGGTTATATTTCTCTTGTAAAACTATGTTAATGTACAGACAATAATATTTTCAGTAACTCAACATTGTTTTGCTGATTGTTGTGGTGCAGCAGTGTATAATTTCAGTTTGTTTAAAACATTTGGTTATATCACTAAAAGTTTTCAATTTGTTTTGCATTACTTGTAGTGTGTGCGAGTACGTGTGATGCGTGCCATCAAATAAGACACTTTTTATTGAGCCACAGAGTAATTGCAGCAGTGTGAACCTGCTATTCACTGCATCTGCATGAGTTTTTTGTACTGCTTTGTGGTATCTTTACTGGTAGTGGGCTGTTACTGCCATGCACTATCCCCCCAACTGGCCAACTGGTAAAAGTTATTCTTTTCCAGATATGGATTTGTGTCTTGTGAGCACTGGTTAGGTGCTGTTGTGCCTGTGTGTTGGTATCTCTTGAGTACGCAGCATAATCTTAATCTGTGCATTTGCAGTCCACCATTAAATCTGGGAGACTTTACATTTCTTGTTACACTCTCACTATACTTGGTTAGCACTGGGGAATTTTCTGTACAAAAGACAATAGCCTTGTGGGGATGCACATTAATTCTGGTGACTGTGTGTGACCACTGCCTGCATGACTGAGTGCACCATTAATTTTAGGAAATGTTGCATGTCTTGTTACACTCTCATTTCACTTCATCAGAACTGGGGAATTTTCTGGACAATAGACAGTAGCATTTTGGGGATGCACATTAATTCTGGTGACTGTGTGACCACTGCGTGCATGACTGAGCATGCCATTAATTCTAGGAGACGTTCTGTTACTTTTTATGCTCTCATTTCACTTCATCAGTACTGGACAATTTTCTGGACAAAAGATAGTAGCATTTTGGGGTTGCACATTAATTCTGGTGACTGTGTGTGACCACTGCATGCATGACTGAGTGCACCATTACATCTGGGAGACTTTGCATTTCTTGTTACGGTCTCTTTTCACTTTGTCAGCATTGGGGAATTTTCTGGACAAAATACAGTAGCATTTTGGAGTTGCACATTAATTCTGGTGTTTTTGTGTGTGGGTGGGGTGGCTGCCAATATTGTTGTCACTTCGCCTTTCTTCATGTTAAGGGGGAATGACAACTTGAAGTAATAATTACAAGGAGAAGTAAGCATTTCATATTGGCCACTTCACATGGTGGAATGACAACGTGAAGTGCCCACTTCATGACACTTTGTAAGTGAAATTTAAATTTTCTGCATCTCTGGTGCTAGCAGTGACTGTGTCTTCACTTCCACTCCAGATTCACAGCCATGGTATTTCAATCTCACAAGTGCTAAGGTCCAACAGTTTATATATATCATCAATTCACATTTTACACATGGTGCTATATCTCCTCCTTTTATGCCTGGTCTATTCTTCATATTTATTCTATACTTCTCTATGATCAGGATCTCCAATTCATCCACCATGTTTCTCATGCTTCTTGCATTAGTGTACATATTACAGACCTCCCATTGCAATTCTGATTCTTTTGATTCCACTTTGTAGCACTTGCATTGCTTCACTGGTGTTACTCGTTACCTCCACTGAATTGTAAAGGTGTGGGAAATACAGATGGACACAAACACAAGATTTCTGGTGCAATCCACTTTTTCTAAGCAAGATGTTTATTTTGTAATCATAAACAACAACAGCTTTGCACCATATAAAGTTAAAACAAAACAATCAAAATGAATCAAAAGAATAGACTTGTAAACAATGTTCACAATTTTCTCCTTAGAGCAGCACAGGACTCTCCTAGTCCTTCACCTACACTAAGTCAGAAGGCACTGACCCTATCTAACATCTGTTCAGACAGTACTATTTATACATGCCCATCTGGGTCAGGTGACAAAGCATCATCATGGCCCTTCATTTAATTAAATAACAAACTAAAAGGACTTAGTTACCCATCTATAATCAGGAGCAACTTTAGATAATAAAAGAAACTTTCCCAGAAGGATTTTCCCATTTTTAAAGGTGGAACAGTTTCCACTGGGACCTGAGTGACAGAGAGCTTACTATAAAAAGGGACCACTAGTGGCTGCTGTTCCCCTATACACGAAATTTCATTCTGTCCCCTTCTTCAGTTAAGGACAAACAATTTATTCCTTGTCCTTCTAAGTTCTACCTATGCAACTACAGTTTAACAGCAGCATAATGCATCCAATAGCTAAACTGCAGCATTCAGTACAGGTTCTAACATTTTCATAATGGCAACAGGGGTACAAAAAATAAAAATGGAAAGGGGTTTGCTGCTTTGCAATAAATATTGCAACATAGGCTATTCATGTAGGTCCTTCTCTGCCTACACACTAAATAGCCACTGCAACCCTTTATTAGGGTGTTCTACTATATACAAGACATATTTTACAGTCTAGCTATAATAGCCAATCACTCTATAAAGTTAGGACTATTATTATATGAGCTCCTTCTGTCTGAGAGCTTGAGGTCACTGCATGTTGACCACCATACATACGGACCCTTGGAAGGAAGAGAAAAGAAAGTTAAAGAGATGCACAGAGGATTGTCTGGAAGTGGCCTGCCTCCAGATGGAAAGAAAGGGACAGCTTTATTAGATAAGAATATATATAGAGAGAGGTTGCAACATAATATACTCATGGGGTCCTACTACAGTGGCAGGGATGCACCCTGTCACACTTATCCCCTTTTTTATGAGGGGAACCATAAACTATGAGTTACCCTTCCAATAAAACCTGGAAAGGGGGGAGCATCTGCCCGCCCACTCTCAGAAGTTCCATCCCGGGGTCCCTTTCAACTCCCATGGTTACTGATCTTAACTACTGTACATACCCTGGGACATTTATAATTACAGGACACAGCCTAGCACAGTATACAATTTCAGTACATGTACAAACCCTGGGGATAACACATTTAACATTTTGGCAATAGCATACAGTCTGGACTGTCTAATATAACCCCACAGTCATGTTTACCACAGGTACTAACACCCCCAAACCATTGTAAGTACAATATTAGGCACCTATTCCAAAAGTGTGCACCTTCTGATATTCCAGTTGGAGATCATTTCTACTAAATTCCCTTCACTTGGACCAAAAGAAGAAGAAATTCTGGTCAGATCCACCATGGCTGCATAATGAAATTAGTGAAGTTGTATGGAAATGTTAAGGAGATACTGTATGGAGAAACAGCTCATGTAAGTAGTAAGATTTTTTTAATTTCTGTTCTAAGGAAGGCATACACATTATTAGAAAAATATATGGAGTTGTACATTTTAATGGAAAGAATAGGAAGCAATATAGGTTTACAAAAGAACCCTACAGCAAATGCCACTGAGGTATGTGTTATCCCGGATGACATTGACTGGACAGCCAAATTTTAAAGAAAACACAATTGCACATACCCTAATAACATCATGGAAACATATGCAAATCCTCATGATGGTACATAAGGTCTCAATACATGAAAAAGTAATGGCTGGCATATGTTCAGTCTTGGATTATTTACACAGTTGTTTTTTTTTTTTTCAGAGAAACAGGGTTTTTGTCCATGAGGTGATGTAAGTTATATTTAAGCAATGTGTTGATGTTAGGAAGTCAGGTGTAATAATGGACTCTTAGCAGAAAAAATGTGATAGTAACTTTCAGAGAGAGTCATTTTTGATAAGGGTAAGGTACAGTAGTTATGCTTGTGATGATGGAAATACTAGGAAAGTATGAGGTTTATGTAAAAGTGGAGTACAAATATGTAGAGTTTCATAAGTATGTGCTCAAAATGCAGGCAAATGTGATATGCAGGTTTGTTTTAGAAATAGGTACAAATAGTGATACATGCAATTGATAGAAAGACATATAATTACATAGACATATAGACAGAGAGAGAGACACACAAACTGGCAGAATAGGAATGGTAGTGAAATATTAAAGTGACCCCAACCCCACCCATACCATGCAGAGATAGACAGGCATTGGGGTGTGCCTTTGGGTCATTGCCCATAATGCTCACACCATTTCACCTCACCCTACCCTGCAAACACAGACAAGTGTTGAGGTGTGCCTTGTGGTGTTCAAGCTTTACACTCACCCCATTCCATAAGGAAATATGTTGCAAGGGGTACAGTACTGTATAAGAAAATGGAGTGAACTTTGGTGCTGAAGAGTCAAAGGCATACCTCAATACCTGTCACTGGCTGCAGGGTGGGGATGGGTGTGGAATGGTGTGACCATTATTGTTGACAGTCCCAGGTCACACCCCTGATGCCTGTCTGTCCCTACAGGGCAAGGTGTTATGGTCATAAACCCTAATGCCCTGGGCATTGTTATGTGACTTCTTAACCTAGCAACAGTATTTAATGCATTACATTATAAGGACAAGTAAATGTTTTTAACATATGGACAGGCATTGGGGTGTGCCTTTTGGTCATTGTCCATAATGCTCATGCCATTTCACCTCACTCTACCCTACAGACACAGACAAGTGTTGAGGTGTGCTTTGGGGTGTTCATGCTTTACACTCACCCCATTCCATAAGGAAATACACTGAAATTGGGTACAGTATTATATAAGAAAATGGAGTGGACTTTGGGTCTGAAGAGTCAAAGGCACACCTCAATACATGTTACTGGCTGCAGGGTGGGAATGGGGGTGGAATGACATGAGCATTATTGCTGACAATACCAAGTCACTCCACTGATGCCTGTAAGTCCCCACTCCCTACAGGGCAGGGTGTTATTGTCAGAAACCATAGTGCCCTGTGTGTTGTTATGTGACTTCTTAACTTAGCAACAGTATTTAAAGCATTACATTATAAGGACAAGTAAATGTTTTTAATATATTTACAGACAGTTACATAAACTTAATTTTCTTCATAGAATAATTTAAATTTAGCAACAGTGGAAGTACAAAGCAATTACCCATAAAATTTGAAAAATATAACTACTTTATATTGTACATTGCCACCCCTTAAGGACCTCCTTGAAATTGAGATGCAAATGTCACACATTTATCAGTTTTCTAACAGGAATATTTTACTATCCTAAATACATTTCTTGCTTCGGTAACTGCTCAGCACAAGTATTGCATGACCTACTTATTTACATTTTACACCTGCTATGCAATGTACTGCTGCTTACTACACCAACATCATGAACCATAAAACAGATGACTGCCATAACTAAGGAGACAGTATAGCACAGTGGTTTAAGGCTGCAAATCTGTAGATCTGTGTTTTAATCCCACAGTCCCCACTTGCATAATAGGTGACCCAGAGCAAGTCACTTAACTTCCATGAGCTCCCAGGTTGCCACTGTAAACAAGCTTTCAGCTTAGCATGCCACTCCTGATTAAATAATTCAAAGGAAAAAAAACATAATATATTATTTTTCTTGCTTTATTTTACTACTTCAAGCTTTGACTAATACATCCATCCTTAAATGTCCTTTTTATAGCTTTTGTGCCTGTGACCTGGGCAGAACTACACTTAAAATCTTACACATAAATAAATAAATAATCAGAATAACATTTATTTTAGTAGTATCTCCTTCCTTTTCAGGTACCCATGACACTATGTATATATATTTATATCTTTAAAGTTCAAAGCACTAAACCTATTGAAATTCACAAAACACAAGACTTTATTCTCTTCACACATTGCTTCTGAACTTTAGGTTGTAGAGAGATAAAAATGTAGAGCTTCCCCTTGCTATTTGGGTGGGTGCTTTAGCTGTGAGCTGTGTGTGTATGTGGGGGGTATAAAAAGCTTTTCAGAAACAGGCACTCTAATATCTGATATGGGATAGTCTTCTTTGGGTGACATATTTTACTCCTTTGTGGGCTTATACCTTAATTGTCATTCTTGTGTTGCAAGTGCTTGCTTTCCTCAAGTGCTGTAATTTCAGGATGCAGTTTCACAAGTGCTGTATAAAGATGCAGTTTCAGGTGTTCCATAATTACTTTTTCTTTCCTTCTGAACCTTAAGCTCTGATGCCTCAGGCAACTCTGATAGTCAATTGTTCCAACATGATAGATCTACTTCATGCCCCTCCCACAAGAACCAAAAAAAAAAAAAAGGTGGGAATGGATCTTTAGGAGCTTCTCAGGTGGATGTGGTGGTAGATATTACTCCCCCCAAAAAAACTAATGCTGCCTCCCACTTCTCAGGTTCCAGTTCTTGTACCTCCCATGTAAGAAAAAAAATAGTGCCCTGTAACCATTGACTAACATGAAAGTATATTTATTTGAGGGTGGTAAGTATTTCTTAGAAGGTGGTAAGGCAGAGGAGACTATTTACACCTTCAGCCAGTTCCACAGACAGAAAATATGACATCAGGCCTTTTGTACATGCAAAACGTCTGCAGACTTTGCCCATTGCAGCCGTAAAAAAGATAACAGATACTGTAAGGATAAAGCCAACATTAAATGGAGGGCAATGAGTACCAATGCCCATAGTCTGGGAAACAAGCTTCCTGAGCTAGTAGCCCTGATGGAAGATGAACAATTGGATATTGTGGCAGTCATGGAAACATGGTACACAGAGAACCATGACTGGGATGTCAACATACCAGGGTACACAATCTACAGGAGGGAGAGGGAAGGTAAAAGAGGATGTGGAATAGCTCTATAGATAAGGGAAGGGATCAAAGCTACAGAACTAAAAAGTAAAGGGGGAGGACAAGAGGCACTCTGGATCACTTTGGAGACAGGGAACGGCATTACAATCCTCACAGGGGTTGTATACAGACCCAAATCTCAAGGGGAGGAAATGGACAAGAAAATGATAGAGGACATTCTCAAAATGGTTGAAAAAGGGGAGATACTGTTGATGGGGGACCTGAATATGCCAGATGTTAAATGGATGACATGTACTGCAGCCACATCCAAGAGCAGGGTCATTCTCGATGCCCTGCAGGGGGCAGGCCTAAGACAGCTAGTGTTGGAACTCACTCAGGAGGGAGCAATACTAGACCTGGTACTCTCAAATGGAGAGATGATCACAAATTTAGAAGTCAGTAGACATCTGGGAACAAGCGACCACTGCACAGTGTGCTTCACAATGAGCACAACCAAGGAGATAAGCCATATAAAAACAAGGATACTGGACTTTAAAAGGGCTGACTTTGGCAAAATTTGTGAACACCTGAAGAATGCACTAGCAAATGACCAAAAAGGAAGGGTGGAAGAACAATGGAGAAAAATCAAAACTGCCATCATAGAGGCAACATGCCTTTGTGTGAAACAAATAAAGAAAACAAAGCAAAGTAAAAAAACACTATGGTTCTCAAAAGATGTGGCAGGGAAGGTTAAGAAGAAAAAGGCTGCATTCAAAAAGTATAAGGAATCACAGAAGGAACATGACAGGGAACTGTATCAATTAAAGCAGAAAGAAGTGGGGAAGGCAGTCAGAACAGCAAAGGCCCAAAGCAAGGAAAAAATAGCCAACTCAGTTAAGAAGGGGGATAAAACCTTTTATAGGTACATTAGGGAGCATAGAAAGGTTAAGGGAGGGATAGTGAAGATTAATAAAGGAGAGGGGAGGTGGGAAAAAGGAGACAGTGAAAAGGCAGAGATACTGAATGAATACTTTTGCTCAGTATTCACAAAAGAAGATGAGGAGGAGTTACCTAAACCAGACAATAGAAGCACTCTGGGTAGGGGGGTTGACACCAGTCCATTCATAGAAGAAAGAGTCCTGAAAGAACTCCTAAAACTCAATGTGGACAAAGCAATGGGGCCTGACGGGATTCACCCCAGAATCCTAAAAGAACTAAGGGAGGACCTAGTGACACCACTGACCACGCATTTTAACAAATCATGGCAGGATGGGGTGGTACCTGAGGAATGGAGGAGGGCAGAAGTGATTCCCCTTCACAAAAGTGGGAGCAAGGCAGAAGCAGGAAACTACAGACCTGTAAGTTTGACCTCAGTGGCAGGGAAAATGATGGAATCACTTCTGAAAGAAAGAATTGCTAAGTACCTAGAGGCCAGTGGGGCAAAGGACCCAAAGAAGCATGGATTTACTGCAGGAAGGTCATGTCAGATGAATCTAATTGATTTCTTTGACTGGGTGACCAAAGTAATAGACCAGGGAGGGGCTGTGGATGTGGCCTAACTAGACTTTTGCAAGTCATTTGACACAGTCAAGCACAAAAGATTAATAATCAAGTTAGTCAGCCTGGGAATGGGTCCTAGGGTGGTAGCTTGGGTAGCAAACTGGCTGCACAACAGGACACAGAAGGTGATAGTGAATGGAACACATTCTGAAGAAAGGGGGTTACTAGTGGAGTACCTTAGGGCTCAGTACTGGATCCAGTCCTCTTTAACATATTTATAGGTGACATTGCAGAGGGTCTGGAGGGAAAGGTGTGCCTCTTTGCAGATGACACAAAGATCTGTAACAGAGTTCATACACAAGAGGGGGTAGAAAAGATGAGAAGGGACTTGGCAAGGTTGGAGAAATGGTCAGAGATATGGCACCTTAGATTCAATGCAAAGAAGTGCAAAGTAATGCACCTGGGAAACAAAAACCCAGGAGAAGAGTACACAATAGCAGGGGAGGTACTACCAACAACAAAAATGGAAAGGGACCTGGGGGTAGTCATATCAGATGACATAAAGGTGGGTAAGCAATTTGAAAAGTCGATAAGGAGATCCGAGGATACTGGGATGCATAGGAAGAGGCATCACAAGTAGAAAAAGGGAACTGGTTATCCCTCTATACAGACAGTTGGTGAGACCCCATCTGGAGTACTGTGTGCAATTTTGGAGACCTCATCTACGCAAGGATATAGACAGGATGGAAGCAGTCCAGAGGAGGGCAACTAAAATGGTGCAGTGTCTGCAGCAGAAACCATATGAAGAGACACTGAGAGAGCTTAATATGTATACTATTGATGAAAGGAGGGACAAGGGGGACATGATAGAATCTTTCAAGTACCTCAAGGGAATCAACAAAGTCCAGGAGGGCAGCATCTTTCAAAAAAAGAGATATGTAAAAACAAGGGGGCACAATTTACTGATAGAGGGGGGACAGCTCAGGGGTAATGTGAGGAAATTTTTTTTTCACGGAGAGAGTAGTGGCTAGATGGAACCGCCTTCCTGAGGAGGTCGTTTGGGTCTAAAACAGTGGGGAATTCAAACATGCATGGGACAGACATAAGGCAATTATAGTGGAGGGTTGCAGGAAGTAGGCTGTTGGTTAATTAGAATCTGCAGCTTATCCAGCAGCTAGAAAATGGGCAGACTGGATGGGCCAAGTGGTCCTTATCTGCCGTCAAAGTCTACATTTCTATTAGAAAAAGGCAGATCAGAAGAGAAGAAAGAGTTTTGTCTGAAGGTAGCTAACATGCCAGACTATAAAATATGAAGGAAGACAAGGAGAGATGATGAGACAAACCAGTTGATCCAATATTTCATGTCAGGCAGTCATCATCTTTCCCTTTCCCTGGAAGGGGATGGAGCTAGGCCCACCCTCACCAAAAGCTTCACCCCAGGGTCCCATAATAAGAAATCATCCTAGTGATGTACCAGTTACTTACCAACACATTACTTTACCCTGGGGCTAAATATAAAAAGAAAACATGGAAGATCAAACCACCTTCCCATTTTACCTGTCTAAATGTACTTCCATCAGTACACAAGGGGTATTTACTACAGCTTTCTGAGTTTTTTTTATCCTAGAAACAGCTAGTAGTAGTAGAACACAGTAAAACACTGGCTACCATCTAGTACCTCTTAACCTACATGAGTGCCTCTCCCTTTTCCATGGGTGCCATACTTTAGGCCCTCACACCTTTGGGTTCCAACTCCTTCCCATCTGTCAGGTATCCCCTGACACACACCACTGGTTTCCCCAAAGACAGCCACCTGCCTATACATTCCTAGCCAGTAATATTGTGTTGTTATTCTACTTAGGATTTCTCCATGGTTTAAGGGTCTAGAGTGCCTGGAACAAACAATCTCAAGCACCTCCTTCCTATAGAACATGGGCACTGCCACCCTGGCATTTACTTGACCAGTGTGGGTATTGGGCTTAATTGATGAAGAACACCCTTCTGCAATTCATACCACTAAAATTATGTTTTTATTTTATTTATTTAGGGATTCGCATCATACCTTTGAGCTCAGAGCTGTTTTACAAAGGTTCCACATCAAACAATGACAATGAAAACAATAACAAACAGTTTATATACAATACTCGAATAGTAGGTAGCTAGTATACAATAAGGTTACGATGTCATTCATAGTACCAATGATGACAGTACAGCATCAAGAGCATTCAACTAGGGTAAAGGACAATGTTTACATGTAGTGAAGGAGATTCATAGTTGTGACACCTAGTGTGAGAGTCCAAGGAGGAGTCAAGGTGAGGGGGATGGGGAACTGTGGACGGGGAGAGTGGGCAGCCAAAAGAAGTGGCTTTGTCTAGGAGGTTGGGCAGTAGTGGTAGTAGGTTGGTTTTAAGGTTGATCCAGTTGGGGAAAGGCACAGGGGGAGAGGAAGACAGAGGGATAGGGCAAGGGGTAATAGTAGGGGTAAAAGGAAGGGGAAGGGGAGTGTGGGTGAGTGGGCATTATGGATGTTAGAGTCCTAGTGGCAGTCACAAACTATCCTAGTAAGAAGGTGTTGCCTTAGGCCATTTTTGAATTGCGAGATGCATTGGGAGTTTAGAATGTGCACTGGGATTTTGTTGAACCATTGGGGGGCATTACAGCTGAAAGCATGCTGTCCCTGCACAATTCGATGGAAAGGTGTTGATAGGGTCCCCCTCATCCTGCCTCTGGTGGTATAGCTGGTAGCACTTGGTGTTAGGATGCTAGAAATGCATAAGGGCTTTTACCCATAGGTACCTTTTTTCCAAGGAGACATGTTTGGAATATAATCCTGTTCTTTAGTGGCAGCCAATTGGTCTCCTCGTATAAGTGGCAGGTGTGGGTATTTCAATCTGCAGCCATTGTGAGCCTACATGCCTTGTTGAGGGCAATGTGAATCCTTTTTAGTGCAGTGTCTCTTGCTGTGCCATAGACCACCAATCCATAGTTGATGGTAGAAAGGATGGAGCTGGAGACTGAGAGACAGAGGGCCTTTGCAGTGAGATTTTTTATTATGCCTATAGAGTACACCCAGCTTGGTGTTCACTGCCTTTACCACTGTGTGGATGTGTTGGGTGAAGATGAGGGACTCATCAATGGTGACCCACAGATACTTGAAGGAGTGAACTTGTTCTAGTGGCTCACTGACTTTACTGGAGATGGTGAGAGAAGGGAGCTTCTTTTTGTGTTGTAGGCTGGCTGTGAGCATCACATTGGTCTTTTTGTAGTTTAATCGAAGTTTATGGCTACAGAACCTGTCTTCCAGCTTGTAGAAAGATGCCTGTAGCTCGGAGTGGAGGGCAACTATTGATGAACTGCTGGTGAGAAGCACAGCGTCGTCTACATAAAGTATCAGTTTAGTGTCACTGACTTCAGGAAGATTATTTAGGAAGAGGCTGAATAGTAAGGGCCCCAGTACTGACCCCTGTAGGACCCCTAAAGATACCTCATTGGAGCTAGATACTGTGTGCCCAATTTTTACACGTTGGCTTCTGTGTGTTAAGTAGTCCTTGAACCAACAGACAGCAGTGGTTGCAACCCCCCAGGTTCTGTAGTTGAGTCAGGAGGAGAGAGTGATTGACAGTACCAAAGGCTTTGGTGAGGTCTATGAAGACTGACCCCACCAGTTTTCCTTCATCTAGTGCCTTGTGCAAGTAGTCAGTGTACTCAAGCAATGCAGTGGTGGTACTATGATTCTGCCTGAAACCATGTTGGTTGGAGCATAACAGGATGTGTTTGTTGAGGTAATCTGTGAGTTGGGGGGCCACAGTCTTTTCCAGGTATTTAGATAAGGGAGAGAGGATGGATATTGGCCTATAATCGGCAGTGCATGTCATATCACCGTTCTTATGCACCGTTGTCACAAGAGCCTGTTTCCAGATTCCGGGGAATTGTGCAAGAGGCAGCGATTTGTTAAATAGTTTTGTAACTGGCACGATAATGACATCCAGTGTTAGGGATGGGAGTTTCATATCAACTCCATCACTCCCCATTCTGGTCTTGCCTAGTATTTTTTTTTATGTGTTTCTAAGCATCCTTCACTGACACTTTTTTAAAGTAGAAGACAGGGATTGAGGTGTGCAGTTTGTTTTTTCCCCAGCAGGGTGCAGGTAGTTGGGGGGTAGCACTCCAGTCAGGTCAGTAAACTCTGTTTTGAGAGAATCCGCGATGTGCTGAGGGTCAGTAGTTGTGGCGTTACTGATGTTGAGCAAGCGGGGGATCATCTTCTCATCCTTCCCAAGAAGGTTTTTGATGTTCTCCCAAAACTCTTCCTATTGCCCCAAGTTTTATTAAGCTGCTCCTCATGGAAGTTGGCCTTTGCTTGGCGGATAAGGTTGGTGCATTGGTTTTTTGTAGCTCTATAGCATTGGAAGTTGTGTTTACTGCAAGAGGACCTGGCTTTTTCCCAGAGGTTGTCCCTTTCCTTCATCTGGCGAGAAGATCCCCTGTGATCCAGCCATTAACCTGACACCAAATTTTTATTTTCCTCAGTGATGTAAAGATATCACAAATGTTGTTGAAGCCCTCTATAAAGAAACTTAGGGCATGGTCAATATTATGCACATGATCGATGGGGGACCAGTCATGCTGGGAGAGGGCAGAGGGGAGGGCCTCAAGCTTGCCCTTCCACAAGACCCTATTATAATTATATGTGGGTGCTTGCTCAATTTGTTTGACCATGTGAAAGTGACTGCGGAGTGATCACTTAAGGTGTCAGGCAGGACCTTAAGCTCAGAGATCCGAGAAGGGAAACTCGAGAGGAGCCAATCAAGGAAAGTGTCTTTTCCTGTTTTGTGGTTCTGCCTCTTTGGGCTGTCTATGAGTTGGGTCAGGATGGAAGTAGCTACCATGTCCTTGAAAGGCATGGATTCTCTGCCCTTCCAGTTGATGTTAAAGTCACTTGTTATGAGAAGCTCTGTGCCCTTAGGAAGGGTAGCAATTGTATCCAGTATTTTTGGGAGGCCATCCCTGGCTTTAGTGGGTGGAAGATAAACTGAGGCTAAGATTAGAGAGTTTCCATGCCTGTTCTTTTATTGCTAGTACTTCATGATCATCCTCGACCCTGGTAAACAGGAGGACCAAGCAGCCTAGATAATCCCTGGCATGGAGAAGGACTCCTCCACCTCTCTTGCCACACCTGTCTTTCCTGAGTGTTTGATATCCCGGAAGCATCACTTCATTGTCTTTTATCTTGCTTGACAGCCAGGTCTCTGTCAGACAGAGAATGTCAGGTACATGGTGGGACATCCACACTTGGAGTAGGTCAAACTTTGCTGTGTGGCTGCAGATGTTCATTGCAGCTACTTTCAGGCCTTTACTCATGTTTCCCTCTGCGTTTGACACTGGTATTGTACCTGGATTGGCATGAACATTACCTGATAGAAGAAGAAGCATCAATATTATTTTCTTGGTGGAGAGGTTTATGCTAATGGTGGAGATTATCTTGCGCCTCCTGCTCTTGCAATGGGGGAGGTGAGCGTTCACCAGGGTGATCTTTATTGGCATGAAAATGGTAATGTTGTTGATAACCATGGCAGGTGTTGGGGGTCCCAGTCTAATAGGTGGGATGCAGGTAATGGAAAGCTAGAGCTCCTTCAACACAGTTGGTATTGGGGTGCCATAGAGTCCATTTTTGTCAAGAGCAGGTTCTTACAATGGTGGTAGTGGTCCAGCTTGGCATCTTGGGCCTGTAGCACCCACAGTGAATAGAAGACCTAGGAGGATGGAGTAATCCATGGTAGACCAGAGGTGGCAGGCAGCACTTGAGTGGTCTAACAAGCACACCAGAAGGAGATGGCAAAGGAAAAATGATGATGGTTAATTACATACAGAGAAAATGATGAACTGTTGAGATTCAGGCTGACATAATATGTTAAAATTCCTGAAAGGTGATCAACTGTGGCCTGAGCATGTGCAATGTGTGAAATCCTTTTGTCAGTATGTTTCCTTTGATCTTCAAAGTCCTCAGAGACAAGTACAATACCTTGGGAAATCTTCTTCCTGAATTTGCTTTGTAATTATCTTCAACGTGTTTTTCAGCGCAGCTACTCTGTTGATAGGATCATCAATCATCTTGCTGTTGTTATAAGTGAACTCTTGAATCCTTCTGCCTTGTATCTGAAAACAAAAATCTGATATCTCCCACAGTGGTTATCATAGTCCATCATTTCTCTGAAGACTTATTTGGTAGTTTACAATCTTTCAATGGCTTTTGGTTGTTTACCAATTGAAGTTGGCTGTCATAAAAATTATTATATTGTGATCAGCAGAAGAATATAACATATTATGTAGACAAGCTGCAGAAGCAGCTGAAGTCTAAAGGACAATCATCATGTTACCATATAAATGTTCCTAGTAATTAATGAAAAGTGAAATATAGGAAATGCTTGTTAAAGTGTATATCATTTCCAAAGGTTCTGCAGAGGGTCCATGGGCTCTTTAAATTCTCTATATGATCCACTCATCTGTTGCTCTTCTTTAAACTCTTTCTTAACATATGTGCCCATTTATTTATTTAATAATTTATTAAATACAATTCTAGTATATCTTTATCTTTTCTGCAATATGGTACAGTATGGTACACCGTGCTCTTTATGGGGCCTAGTCAAGGCCTCTGCAAAGACTTAATTCGTTCATTATTCATTCATTCATTCATCCATCAAATTTATGCGATACTTTCCAAATGGAGAGGACACCAATGTGCCCCATGGGACAGTTTTATTTTTTCACAGTCACCTAAAGAATTATTTTAAGATGCTGAGAGAGAGAAAGGGTGATGGGGGCCAGAGGGGAAATGAGAGGGGGGAATCCACTGATTGATGGGGGTTGAGTGGGCTAGGAGGAAGTGGGTAGAGTTGGGTTTTGATATGCTGATGTCAGGAAGGTTTACTACAGTACAGTAATTAAACAGTTGATGCATGGGCCTGAGGCAGACTTCACTAGAAGTGGAAGGCCTATACAGAGGGTTGCAGGGTGGGTTTGTCTTAGTGGAAGGGTCTTGGTGTATAGATGATTAGGGCACAGTTAGTGGGTGGGGGGTAAGGAATATAAAAAAAACAGCTTTTCAAATATGGCAGGTGAAGCTGGTGTAGCCATCAGGAACTTTCTAATGTTAACCCAAATGAAAATTGTCTACCTTCATACCAGCTTCACTTGTGAAGTAAAACTATGAACATCTCTACTCTTAATATTTTTATTTGGTAGTAACTTGTAACTGTACTGTACAGTAACTTTTTTAGAAGTAACTTCCCCAGCATTGCTAACTTACTGTACAGTATCTTATCTTGATGGAGAAGGTACTGTTATATAGGGCATTGAGAGTTTGTCAAAATTCTTGACTGTAGGGTGCAAAAAGTTACTTATTATCAGTGCTTTTGGCCCCACAGGGATAGTTGTATTACTTATTCCATTATATTCTGCATTTTATGGTAGCTGGCTGCATCCAAGCCTCTGGTAACATTATGTGCCATGTGATCTAACTATTATAGTTTGGTTTTAACCTTATATAAACTGTATGTAGAGTTTTCAGTTTCATCATTTCCATATTGGGCCAAAACAACAGCAAAAATGGAATGGGACCTGGGGGTAGTCACATCAGACAACCTAAAGATAAGCAAACAATGTGCAAAGGCAGTAAGGAAGGCTGGGGGGGGTACTGGGATGCATAGGGAGAGGCAACACTAGTAGAAAACAGGAACTTGTTATCCCCTGTGCAGACAGTTGGTGAGACCCCATCTGGACTACTACATTCAGTTCTGGAGACCTCATCTCCACAAGGACATAGACATGATTGAGACAGTCACGAGGAGGACAACTATAATGGTGCAGGTCTGCACAAGAAGCCATATGAAGAGAGACTAAAGGAGCTTAATATGTATACCCTAGAGGAAAGGAGGGGGGACATGATAGAAACATTCAAGTACCTCAAGGGAATCAACAAAGTCCAAGAGGGTAGCATCTTTCAGAAAAAAAGAGATGTGCAAGAAAAAGGGGGCACAATTTGAGGATAGAGGGGGGACAGCTCAGGGACAATGTGAGGGAGTATTTTCTCACACAGATGGTGGTGGGAGCATTGAATAGCCTTCCAGAGGAGGTAGTGGGGTCAAAAACAGTGGGAGAATTCAAAAATGCATGGGACTGACATAAGGCAATTCTAGTGGGGGATAGGAGGAAGTAGGATGTTGGATAACTAGGGTCTGCAGCTTATTTACTATTTATTAGAATTTCAGATAAATACCTTTGATCCAATGGCTCTTTTACAACGTTTCCATGTCAGTATACAAAGAATTGCAATACAATTTGTGTGAGATTAGCAGGCAAGCAGTTGGAATACAAATTTCAGTATGGGGTATACATGATCTAAAAGCTACAGGCAATATAATTAACAGTTAGAACAGCATACATTTAAGAATGATGAATCACAGCAAACAATATTTACATGAATTAAAGCTGCCAGAAGGGCACTGTCAGAGGGAAAGGTGCAGTGGAAAATTTGAGTTGCTGCCAATTGTGCCAGGTAGTGTAGGAAAGTAGGAAGAGAGAGAGAGTGGGCATAGGGTGTAACTGGGAAGGAGGTAGAAGGAGAGGTGGGTGGGAGACAAGGATCATGGAAATTGTACAACAGTAGGTGGAGTGAGCAAATTAGAAAAGGGAGAGGGGAAGGGAGTTGAAGGAAGGTAAGAGAGAAAGGTGGTGGACCAAGGCTAGGGAGAGAGGTAGGGGTGGAGGGGGAGGAGGAGGAGGAGGGTGGTTGTAGGCAGAGTTGGGGATAGCAGATAGGTGTGAAAGGTAGGAAAATGGGCAGACTGGGTGGGCCAAGTGGTTTTTATCTGTTGTCAAAGTCTATGTTTCTGTGTTTCTATGTAAAATGAAGTACCAAAAGCTAATTCAAATATACCCCTTTTTCTCATTGAAAGGTAACTCAAAACCATATCTTGACAAAAAAATAGTATTTACTTTACGTACTGTGTTCCTATTCTGTGAACCACCTTACATTTGAGTGGATTCATGACAGATAACATCTTGATATGGTTGATCCAAAAATAGGGTTGTGATCTGTCATTAGTACAAATTCCATACCTAACAGTTACAGTTTAAAAGCATCAATGCCCATTTGGGTGTCAGGCATTACTTTTCAATGGTGGAATATAGAACTTCTCTCTTTTTTTTTTTTGCTCCTAAGACACAGCTTGAAGCCCCCCACTGTTTTTGCCTCCACCACTTCACCTGGCAGGCTGTTCCAGGTGTCTACTACTCATTCGCTCTCTTTTTCCAGACTATGACATGGCAAGGGCTGACTGGCAGATGGACGGATTGCTGCATGCTAGCAGGTTGTGGAGGAGCCTGCAGAGCAGGAGCTGTTTCTAAGTCTAAACTTTGTCCAGAAAAGGTTCACCACCTAAGCAATTTACTGTACCTGTCTAAGGAAACAGCTCTTACCAGGCCATCTTGTGTAGCCATTCCTAGGTTTTCCGCTCTCTCTCTCTCTCTCTCTCTCTCTCTCTTGCAGGCTTGGCATTCTGAAGTTGGGGCAGCCATTCCTGGCAAGGGATATGGAGGAAAGCACTGTGGGGTGCTAGATGGCTACAGAAGAAAACAGATGGCCCAAAAATAGAATCAGAAAACCTGGAGGAATGTGTAGAGAATTTTATTTCAACTTTATTCCCCCTACCATTTTGTCAATGTATCAGTCCGTGTGAGAATTGTGAAAAATTGTGAGAAACTAAGAGAAAAAAATACTTTAATAGAAGCTCGTGTCTCCGGAGGTTGATTCATTGAATGGAGTGTGGGAGGTGGATGCAGATATTGCATATTACATAAGTTTCCCTGAAAAGTTTTATTTATGAGTAATGTTAACCTAGGTTTATAAATCAGGCTCTTTAAATCCTGCACTTTTTGTGCACTTAGATCGGGTGGGGTGACCATATATAATGCATGTGTGATGTTCTGCAAGGTAGAATCACCATTTTCAACATATTGTAGACCTCTCCATGAGTAATAAGATGGGATAGTTTTAAAAGCTTGCTGCAAGCTGGGTAGTGGAGCTTGAATTTTAATCTAAGTAAGCTGTGATTGCAGCAGGCTAAGCTGATACAAGAAGTCTGTAGAGGAATCCCATCTTTGCTGAAAAGTGCAGAGAACCAGAGAATAATGAGAGACATTATGTGTTCTAAGTAAGCATATATACTCTTTTTTCTCTTTCTGCATAGCTCTCAAGTGATAGGTTTAACAGTTTAATAGTTTGAGCCAAGAACTTGGTAGATAGTTTGGTGTACCTTGTTTTCTTTAGATTAGTACTGTGATTTGTACTGTGATTGTACTGTGAGTGTATTTGCCCAATTTTACCACCCTTCTTTTTCTATTATTGTCTTCTTTACTTAAAGATTCCCACCTACTGAAAGTGATGCTGACTCACACCAACTAGAATTATTCGAGGAGCTAAAGAATGTAACATTCCAAAGGACTCTGTGCCTGTTTTTTACAGAGGGTTAGAGACCGATACAATTAGTGGGAACAGTGACCAGTTTGCTGTGCTCGGGTGCACTGAGAGAGTAAAAGGTTGTGTACACCAGAAAGCAGAGAAGCAAGCTGGAAGTGATTGGTTGTCTTTTCTCCCTGGTCAAAAGGATTTTGTGTGGACTGAGGTGGTGGAAGACCTTGTAAATACCTCATATTTGTTTTTCTCTTTCTGCACTGCTTTGCCTTGCTATTGAAGCGTGGGTGGACTGTTTGTTCACTCATTTACACCCTGACATATGGTACTGCAATAAGAGTTTCATCCATAAGGTCAGTACAGCTGTTTTAAAACCAGAATTTGTATAATCAAACACCTTGGACAACCGCTTTGATAACAAACTCTAAAGTTAGCATTTGGATCTTTTCTTTTTCTCTTATACTACTGAGTAAACATCTTCTGGTGTATTTAACAACACTATTTTCTAAACTAGTATGTTGATTGGCAAGCAGGGTAAAGGTATGATGAGGACAAGAAGGCAAAAAATACAGGAACCAAAAGTTACCCCACTGATTAGTGAGTCTCCAAAAAAAAACAGAGATGTCACAAACAACCTAAAATAATGGACCATATAGATAGGGCAAAAAACAAGTTGAATATATGTATAAATAAAACCTTGACCCCACTTAGTAGACATAGCAAATCACCCGAGATAAACCTAGAGGTGATATATAGAGGCAAAGAGATCAGCTTACTAAATCAAGATGGGGGAAAGTTTCAGATTAAGCAATACTAGAGTCTGATACAGATTGCTTGATTATTAAAAATTATGGTGAGACTATGAATTACTTTGATAGCCTGAATAAAGGTTCCATATCATTAAGTAAGATAGACTACATCTCAATTTGGAGGGGAGGGGAATCCTTAAGTTGAAAATAGAGGGTGCATTGGTGAAAAGTGGGGTTTAAACTTGTGAAGGGGGGTGGGATGGGAGAAAAGGCTGTCAAGGGGTGCCGATAAAGGAGGGACTCTGTCTCCACCCCCCTGGGGACCAGGAGGATTGCAGGAAAAGGCCAACTGGCAAAGTGCAGACCAGGGGAAAACAGAATCCCCATGGGAACACGAGCAGGGGAAATGGAACTATAGGTAAAGGGTGGAAGGTAGTCCTGCTAAATGCCAGGAGCTTGGGCAATAAAATGCCTGAGCTCCAGGAGATGTTAACTGAGGGAGCAGTGGATGTGGCAGCGGTCACTGAGACTTGGGCCACTGCAAGACATGACTGGGACCTAAACCTGGAGGATTACACTATGTTCAGGAAAGACAGGGGGGAGGGAAGGGGAGGAGGGGTAGCAATGATAGTAAAAAACTGCATTGGCATAGGGGGAGTAGAGGAGGCAGAGGGAACCATGGAGGTGATTTGGGTCACCTTGATAACAAGGGAGGGCAAGTGAGTAAAAATAGGAGTGGTGTATAGACCCCCTGCCCTGGCGGAGGAGCTGGAGGACAGTCTGGTGGCAGATGTTAGGAGACACTGCAGACTGGGCAGAGGAACGGTGGTGGTGTTGGGGGACTTAAACATGCCAGGAACAGACTGGGAGACTATGACATCCTCTGTGACCAGGGAACAGAGGTTGTTGGATGTCTTTCAAGATGCGTTCCTAACTCAGCAGGTGAGGGAACCGACCAGGAGGCACGGTACTGGATGTGGTCCTGGCAGACAGTGACCAGATTGGGCCTGGAGGTAAGGGACCCATTGGCGGGAGTGACCATGCCACGGTCTGGTTCTGCCTGGACCTAGGAGGGGTAGAAGGCTGCACAAAGACGGAAGTAATCGACTTCAGGGGGCAGATTTTAAGGAAATGGGAAGGATCCTTAAGGAGCATTTGGATGGGATTGCGTCAGACATGGATGCTGATAGTAGGTGGGAAATCATCAGGAGAGGGGTGCAGGATGCTACCAGCACCTGTGCAAGAGTAAGAGGAAAATGCGGTAGGGCCCAAAAACCCTGTTATTGGACCAGGGAGGTCCAGGAGGTGGTGCGGGGAAAGAAAGCAGCCTATAAGCAATTCAAGTGCTCAAGGAGTGAAAGGGATCGAGGGGAGTATGAGCTGATGGCTAGAAGGGCCACTAGAGTGGTGAAGGTGGCTAAGGCAAGGAAGGAGCAGAACCTGGCCAGGGAAATTAGGAGAGGGAACAAGGGGTTCTTTAGATACATTGGGGAAAGATGAAGGGTGAAGGGGCAGATTAGCAGGATTAAATCAGGTGAGAGATGGGCACAAGACCCGGGGGAGCAGACTGAGGTACTAAATGAGTACTTCACCTCAGTTTTCACCAGGGAAAATGGGGGTGCTGCATCATACATGGGAGGAGACAGTGATACTGAGGAGGGGTGGACCCTTACAGATCGGCAGGTCTGGGGAGAGGGGGAGGCATCACTGGCAGGTGGGGGGAGGGCTAAGCAGGGAGAAGAGGTACCGGAAGTGGAAATCACAGCAGAGAGAGTGAGGGAAGCCCTCAGCTCCCTTAAGATGGAGAAAGCACTGGGGCTGGATAAATTACATCCCAGAGTGCTGAAGGAACTTGCAGATGTCCTGGTGAAACCCCTGGCAGAGCTTTTCACCATCTCTCTGAGGACAGGGTGGATGCCCCAAGACTGGAAGGTGGCACATATAGTGCCTATCCACAAGGGGGGAGCAAGGGAGGTGGCAGGGAACTACAGGCCTGTCAGCCTGACATCCGTGGTGGGCAAGGTGATGGAGGGCATTTTCAAGGAGAGGCTAGGGGGGACCTGAATAAGTCAGGGTGCCTGGATGATAGACAGCATGGATTTATCCCAGGGAAATCGTGTCAGACAAACCTGGTGGAGTTCTATGACTGGGTGACAAGTGCCTTGGACCTGGGTAAACCAGTGGATGTCCTCTTTCTGACTTCAGCAAGGCATTTGACTCTGTTCCTCACGTGGGCCTGTTGGATAAGCTGGGAGAAATGGGGTGGGGAACCAGATGATCAGATGGATAGGCAATTGGCTCCAGGACCGGACCCAGAGGGTCGTAGTTGGTGGGATAGTCTCATCCCAAGGAGGGTCATTAGTGGGTCCCACAGGGATCAGTCCTGGGCCCTTCTGTTCAATGCCTATGTATCTGACATAAGGACAGGAATCAGGAGTGAGATGAGTCTCTTTGCAGATGACTCGAAA
Source organism: Neoceratodus forsteri (assembly GCA_016271365.2). Lineage (NCBI taxonomy): Eukaryota > Metazoa > Chordata > Ceratodontiformes > Ceratodontidae > Neoceratodus > Neoceratodus forsteri. The sequence continues at coordinate 1,610,413,663 of CM057449.1, forward strand.
CTGGGGCGGTGGTGGATGGGGAGGAGGGGAGGGTGGCCCTACAGGGGGACCTGGAGGCTCAGAAAAGATGGTCTAGAAAGTGGAAGCTGAGGTTCAATGCAGGGAAATGCAAGGTGCTCCACCTGGGGTCCAGAAACCCAGGCCAAGTGTACACCCTGGGGGGGAAATGCTACAAGTCTCGATGGCTGAGAGGGACCTGGGGCTGGTGGTGGATGTCAAGATGAACAACTCTGAGACTTGTAGGAGGGCAGCAGCCAAGGCCAACAGGATGCTGGGATGCATCGCTAGGGGGATCACCTCCAGAAGGAGGGAAGTGATACTCCCTCTGTATAACTGCTTGGTGAGGCCGCACCTTGAGTACTGCGTGCAGTTTTGGAGGCCACACTTAAAGAGGGACATTAACCTCCTGGAGAGGGTCCAGAGGAGGGCAACCAAAATGATTTGGGGCTTGGGGGACAGGACCTATGAGGAGAGGCTCGAAGAGCTAAATATGTACACATTGGAAGAGAGAAGGGACCGGGGGGACATGATAGAGGTCTTCAGGTACATGAAGAGGGTAAATAGGGGAGGAACAGTCAGGGTGCTTCGAAGGAAGGAGGAAGGGGCCACTAGAGGGCATGGGTGGAAGCTGGAGGGGGGAAGATTCAGGGGAGAAAGGAGGAGGTGCTACTTCACTGAGAGGGTGGTGGAGCCATGGAATGCACTGCCTAGAGGGCTGGTGGAGGCATAGACAGTGGAGGGGTTCAAGAGGGGGTGGGACAGGTACAGGGGAAGGGTTCTGGAAGCAAAATCCAATGCAGCAAGAATATCTGGAACTGGGAAGGGAGAAGCCAGAGAAGGTGAAGGGGACAGCAAGGTCAGCACCCAGGGTGGGGGCTGACCAAACAAGCAGACACGAAAGACCGTTAGGCCTATTCTGCTGGCATTTTAGTATGTTAGTAAGTTTAAGTGATGAGAACACACTGGATATCTGGAATGACACTGGAAACCTAGTAAAAGGAAAGATATCCTTAGAAGAGGTATCATGTGACCTGAGATGCATTATTACAGGGCTCAAACAAATTAATCATGACTCTCAGAATAAGCAAAACTCTTCTTATAGAGAGTGTCAAGAATTGGGGCAAAATGTAACAGCTGGGAGTAACAGGGAATATCAGACAAGCTTCCTAAATGAAAAATTTGTAAACTTGCTTGCCAAGTAACATATAGCCAATATTTTAATCATGGAACAACTGCTTATTAATAAAGATATGTTGGATGTTATAAGACACAATATAGATATACAGGGTGCAATGTTGACAGAACTTGTAAATAACAAGAAGACCTTGGTACAAGATAATAAAAAAGAAAGAAAGGACTCAGAGGTAGAAATTGCCCAAAAAGAAAACATTAGACCAGATTTTAGCTGTATAGTTTTTTTCAGAGGAATTGAAGGGGGAATCAAGAAAATAAGAGGGAAAAAGAAAAAGAAAGTGGAGAAGAGTTTGGGTAGACAGAGTCAAAGTCAAGAAAGGGATGGATTGCAAGGCAGAGTACATGTTAAAATGGGAAAATAAAGCAGAAGGAGAAGTGGCAGAGGAAAAAGTTAAAGTTAACAGAGGAAAAGGCCGTAGTAAGGAACAGAACATCAAAGAAATCACACAGAGTGGATGGAAATTGAAAAGCACAGACACTGTTATCCCTCCAGAACAATTAAATTTGAATAGTCAATTGAATCTCTTAGAGAGAGATATTGAACCTAAATAATAAAATTAAAAGCAAGGTGAGTTACTGGGGAGTTCCATCACAAAACAGTATGATAACGGATGATCAAACTGAAGTGAAAGGCACAGTTGGGAAAATTCACCCTGATGAGATAATACAGTTCAAAGAGAGTATTAAGTCATATGGTGAGACCGCCTGTGGTGAGAGGGATAACAATCTTGTACCTCTGATAAGGATTGTGAGCCCACAGGATTGGATACCTTGGGAAAGTGCAAATCGAAAGTATTCAGTAATATAGAGATTAAAATTTGAATTAGATATTGAGACTAATGAAGAAGATGTAGAATTCAGGAACATGCAGGTTGATATGGCAACTATAATTGATATATTTTTTAATTCTCCCAGAATTGCCAGTTATGTCTGGCTAAATGTAACACAAATTAAAAGTAATGATGTTATAATTATGTTCCTGAATAGACACCTGTTCATTAATCCAGATGGAGGGAAGTATGCTCTAGAGGATAAAAAATTAGAGCTAGCTCTATTTGGGATGAAATAATTATATAGAGAAATGGATGCAAAATTAACAAGAGAAATTTATATCTTGTTAAGAAATTTTTTACATATACAATTGGGATGGAATGAAATTGAAGTAGTGGAACAGATAGGCAGAGAGCAGGACACACAGATTAACATAGTAGTGAAAAACAGATTAATGGCAAATCGAATAATGGAAAAACATTCCAGTCCTAGATGTCATGGGACTGAATTTGGTTGAATTAGAGCTAGTTGTAAGAGGCCCTAATGTAGTCAGTGATGGAAACTGTGAGGAAAGCCAAATTCCAATAACAAACAAATTTCAATTACTGTCAGAATACGTTGACTGACAACTAGAGAACCTGGGTATGAGCCTTAGTAGCATTCCATCTGTTGATGGAATCCCAGACAGAGTAAGCACTTTATTTAGGGGGGTTACAAATTGTTTCTTGGAATATTTTGGGTCTGAGAGACAAGCAAGCTGATGAAAAGTGGGTCAAGTACATAACAAGTTTTGATGTCATTTGTTTACTGGAGAGGTGGCATGGTCCTGAAGACCCTATTGAAATTAATGGTTATGAATGCTTTCATCAGGCAAGCATTAAGGATAATTTTAGGGGTAGAAAATCAGGTGGCTTAGCAACTTTTATTAGAATTGGCAGTTTTGTACATGTAGAACACATTAAGGAAACAGAAAATGTTATACTCACTCTTTTAAAATATGAAGGTCAGTGTTTCATATTGATGATTGGTTACATCCCCCCAGTGAGCTCAGGATTTTATAAGGATACTGTGTGGGAACAGTTAAATGTACTAATATTGAAGGTATGTACCTATTCCGAGAGTGGGATATCCTACGTGTTGGGGATTTAAATGCCCATATTGGAATGTTTGATGGCTTAGGAGACAATTCCTTTTTTACTAGTGCCATTAGTCCATATGCATGGAGACAAAGAGAAACTAAGGATTTGAAAGTAAATAAAGCTGGCTTACAACTGGTTTCGATTTTAAAAGAATGTAACTTATATGTATTAAATGGGCACTTGACTGGGGACTTAATGGAGGAGTGTACATATATTTCTACAAAGGGATTTGGCACTTAGGTCTGGTTTATTAGAAGTATGGGAAAAAATGGAAGTAAAATCCTGCTCGGAGAGTGATCACTTTCCCATAGTGATGATGCATGTAATGAAAGGTGGTACAGATAAGTCTAGGTTAATACAACCTTTAGTGATGGAGATAAGATCTAACAAAAAAATTATTTGGCTGCCTGACTCTACTTGCAGCTTAGTGGATTTTTTAACAAATGTAATTACCAAGGAGAGTCAAGAACTCTTTGTAAGGCTTAACAGTGGCCAAACGAATGAAACATTGTATTCAGTTTTTCAACAAATTATAATTACATTAGGCAGAAGCACATTGTCAAGGGGAAATATGAAAGAGGGCTGGTTTGATAAAGAAAGTAAAAAACAAAACTAAATTACTAAGGAAAATGTATAAACAGTATGTAAAGCAAAAAATACAGAACTATTAAAAACATTAACAGGAAAAGGAAGGAATATTAGATTCTTGTGAAAGAAAAATGAAAACAATACTATAAAAGGCAATGAGAAAAAATGAGTAAAGTTGTGAATAATAGAGATCAGAAAGGGTTTTGGAGGCTAGTGGCTAAGGGTACAAGTGTTCATAAAAAAGACTCAGATGCTTATATTTCTGAGCAGGTGTGGATTGACTACTTTTCTCAGATCTTTAATGATCCTTCTGAAGACTTCAAACCTCAGTCAAAAACAATTAGTAACAATGTGGGGAATTACATAGCTTTAAATAACGTTGAGGTTTTGTTGGCTATCAACTCACTAAAGATACACAAAGCTCCTTATCCAGATACTATCCCGGCAGAGGTCTATAAATGTCAACCGGGTCTCTGGTCCAGATTATTAACAGTATTATACAACAAATGCATACAAGAAAATAACTATCCTGTTACATGGAAAGGAGCATACATAATACCAATTCATAAAAAAGGTAATTTAACAAATCCAGCTATGTACTGCCCCATTAGCCTGCTAGACATAAACTTGAAGATTTTCTCTAAGATTGTGTTAAACAGGCTTAATGTGGAAATTGATAAACTGGGCGGTTTATCACCATATCAAGCCAGTTTCCATAGAAACTACTCGACCCTTGACAGTGTGTTCATATTAGATCATTTAATTGAGACATATGTGTGATAAGAAGGCAAAGAATCTATGCAGATTTTGTGGATAATTCAACAGCATTTGATACTATTTCAAGGAAGCTACTATGGGAAATCCTTAAAAAAAAAGAGTAGATGAATCATTAATAAGAATTATGTACAGCTTGGATCTGGATACTTGGACCCGGGTTAGAATGGGATGGGAAGGACAACTCTCCAGCAAATCTGAGGTCAATAGGGGCGTACGTCAGGGCTGCTTTCTTGCGCCAACCCTGTTTTCTCTCTATATAGATGGGCTACTAAGTGAACTTGGTACTCTTGAGTCTGACACACCAAAACTAAATGAGCAGAGATGTGCTTTGTTGGCATACAGTATGCCGATGATCTTGTTCTATTTTCCTGAACAAGGAAAGGGTTGCAGAATATGTTCAAGCAGGTAGAGAGTAGTTCAAGAGAACTAAAGTTAAAGATCTTTTTAACTAAGACTAAAGTGGTAATATTTGGGCCCAAAGGTTGTGATAGAAGTGGGAAATGGAGAATTGCTGGAGAGAAAGAGGAAAGAGTAAACTCTTATGTTTATCTTGGAATAGAATTTAATGAGAACAGAACCTGAAATCCATAGTTCCAAAACACACTTGAATCTGTGAATAAAACAATTCTGGCATTATCAAGATTCAATTATAGATATGGTGGAGCCAGTAGTAAACCTTTAATTGATGTAATAAAAGTGAAAGTGGAGTCCCAACTCTTATGTGAAATGGAAATATGGGATGTAAAGTATAGAGGATTAGTTGTTCCACTGCTTAAAATGCTTAGGAAAATAAAGGGAGTAGGGCATTCTTGCCCGTCTACTTACATAAGGGCTGAGTTAGGTATCGCAACCATAAATGCGCTCTTTGAATGTAAACAGCTTGGTTTCTGGCTGAGACTTAAGAGGCTTCCAAAAACTGAAATATATGCTCAGTGCCTAAAGGAAAAGTTAAACTGGCACAACTGGGGTATATTAAGAACTTGTGGGCCCGGATATTCAAAAGGGTTGCAAGTGGCGCAACAGAGTTGCACCAGCACAACCCTGCACTGCACCCTGGTGGGATATTGAACAGGCTGCCAGTTGCAGTGCAAATCCCGATGTGCCGGGGTGCAATGAAAATGTATGCGGCACAGATGCAGTGGCATGCCCATACATATGCGACACATCCCGATATTCAGCCCTGGATGTGCGGCGCATTTGCTAGTGCAACCCTGCACTGCGCCACATAGGGGGCACAAAGTTGAGCCACTGAAGAGTGGGAACAAATCCTGGCTACCCACATGTGGGCTGCTGTATTGCAGGGTGCAACACAGCACCCGCCAACTGTGGGTGGCCACCCGCCCACCCAGAACACTGTCCACAAGCACACATAGCACCCTGGTAGTCTAGTGGTACCCCCTCCCTCCCATGTCCCTGATCGCCATTACCATACTGTATGCATGTCCTTGGTAGTCTAGTGGCACCACCCACCCATTGCCAAGATCATGGTAAATCTCAATGAAATAATTCCTGGTGATCCAGTGGCACCCCCCCCTCCACCCACAGAGCCCTTGCTCCCCAATCCTCCCCACCATTGGCAGGCAGCTGCAATCCACCCACATAACACCCACATACTGCCCGGCCACCCGCCAAATGACAGGTACAGTATTGGCTGTAAGCCCATTGGTCCACAGTGTGGACCAATGAGCTTGCAGGGCATACTATACTAGACAGTCCCAAATGTGTGAATGACTTCATTCACACATTTGGAACCATCTAGTACAGTATGCCCTGCAAACCCATACTATACCTGTCTTTTGGTAAGCAACCAGCGTATCGGCAGGTTGCAGCTCTTCATCAATGGGGAGCGGAGTGGGCAAGGTTGTTCTGTGTGGGTGGGGGTAGGCGTGCCACTGGATCAGCAGTGAATTATGTTACGGAGATTTACCGTGATTGCAGCAATGGTTGGGGGGGTACCACTAGACTACCAGGGGCAGAAGTACAGTATGTTAATGGCAATCGGGGACATGGGAGGGAGAGGGTACCACTAGACTACCAGGGAATGTTTACAACTACTGCTTGCAGTGATCAGAGAAACAGAAGGGAGGGGGTACCACTAGACTACCAGGGAAGTAGTATATGGAGATTTACCACAATTGCGGCTACGGGACGGGGGATGCCCCAGGAACCCCACTGTGCACACATCATGCTGTGCAGAGTGCCAGGCATAATTCATCTGGCTACCCTGCACAAGGCATTCAAATGGGGCCATAATGATATGCAAATGACCTCATTTGCACCTTCCATATATTATGACCTCATTTTCATGCCCTCTGCTGAATATCACAGGTGTTATGCCCAGTGCAACTGCATTTTCACTGGTGCATCCATATGCTCCCTATCTGTGGCTTGTGCCAGTGCAGTGCCACTGCGCTGTGTGCAGTGCCACTGCACCATATGCTGTCCATGCCATAATCAGTAGTACTGCACCATTGCACATCACCATTGAATATCGCCTGGTCCTGGCCCCGGCCCAACCCAGTTACGCTGCGCCCATGCTTGCACCTCTGCCAGGCACAGTCTGAATATCTGGGCTGTGGTATTCAAAAATAAATACAATAATAAACAAATATAAAAGTATTGTGCTTAAAGTACACTGAAAGAAACATATGGATAAGTGTCAAGTATAATAAACATTTGTTCTCTAAAATTAAAAGTTCATGGCAAAATCTAGACTTAAAAGAAATAAAGGAATCCCGCTACTCCAGGTGGTTTGCCAAGAATAATCTTAAGTTTGGATACAAGAGTTACCTGGATATTCTTAGCGACCCTGAAACTTGTAAAATATTTGGAAAGTACCAGTTCGAACAATTCAATGGTAACATGTTGAGATTTAGATATAAAAAAAATCACCAGATGAAAAATGTAGTTGTTCGATGGGAGAACATGAGGACTTGATGCACGTTTTGTGGCATTGCACGTGGTACCTTAATGAACATAAATACTGGTTAGGAACTTTTGTGGATGTTAAATATGTTCTAGCTCTATAAACACTGACCTCCATTATTTTATATAACGAAGACTGCTGGTCTATACAAAGAGTGGTGAGTTACTTTAAAGCAATTAATAAATGTAAAAAAAAATGTAATAGTACAATTGTCTAGGCTAATTGATAAATGCTGTGGCATAGTTATAAATGCTCTGAGTAATCTTGGCTACCCTGAGATTAATAGATGTGAAATAGACTGTCTGTTTTAAATAGATATAAATAGATTAATTAGAGAGGTAGTGAATGGGAAATACATAAATTATGGAATTATGTATAATGTTATTGGTGCTATTATATTTTTTAAATAATAGGTGATATACTCTGTCTGTACTTTGACTTTATTTATGTATTCTATAATTCCATATGTTTTTAATGTGTATTTGTTGAAGGCTTTTTGGCTTAACAATAAACTGGAACTAAACTTTTCTTTTTCATGCAGTTTCCTACTGATATGCAGTATGGTATGGCAGTGGGATGACAAAAGGGATGGGGGTTGGGGCAGCTGTAAACTAGGGGTGTTGGCTGCACACTCGAGCAGACTTGGATAGACCGGGTGGTCTGTTTCTGCTGGCACATTGGTATGTTCGTATGGGATGTTTTTCCACACATAAATTCTGGATCATGACAGCACCAGTGCCTGCTTCAAATTCATTCATCTGTAACAGAAACTGCCTTTCAAAATCTGAATATTTTAAAACTGGGACTTAATATAAGGTGGCCTTAATGGTTCAAAATGCAGCTTCACATTCTGGGAACCATGCTTTTTGTGAGGTCAGTGAGGAAAGTACTGTAGCTAACTGAGCAAAACTGGGAAAAACTAACCTATAATATTCCTAGGAAAGATTTGATATTCTTCTTTGTAATGGGGACTAGACTCTGTCTACAACCTCAGTTGCAGATATATTGGGCTTTACCGTTCATTTTCCAGACATTTATTTGGTGTCTTGTATGCACAATGGATATTTGGTAGGATTGTTAGAGCTGCTTTTTTAATGGACTAGATCACTGCTCTTAGGTATGTCATATGACCTTCCCAGTCAGTGTTGTACATCATAACATCATCCAAATAAGCAGTGTAGTAACCTGTGTGGGGAGACAGAATTAAATCCATTTACCAGTGGAATATAGTTGGTGCATCATGTAACCAGAATGGCATGGTGGTGAACAGGTAGAATCCAATGAGTGTTGACAAAGCACTTATATACATGTATCTGTATTTTTTGTCTAGAAGTATTTGTCAGTAACCATTGGTAAGATCAAGGGTGCTGATGTGCTTAACAACTCCAAAATTGTCTACCAAATCATCTATACCGAGCATAGGATGGCGTGAAATACTGACACTTGTTGAAGTTTCCTAAAATCAAGACAGATTCAAACGTTCTCTTCTTTTTTAATTAGAATCACCATTAGTGATGACCAAGCACTTCTTACTTCTTGATTCTGCAAGGATTTCCAGCTTTTCATCTTTTGTATTTGAATAACCACATCTGCTGTTAACCACTCTGGTAATCTGTTTGACTTTTGTCTGAAAGTATGGGCACTCTGCAGCACTATTACATGCTTGACCCCTTTTGCTAGGCCAGGCACTGAGGTAAAGGTACAGTATTGTCTGATGCCTTTTCAAGGTCTCAAATTTCTGATGTTTGCTGAGTGGATTAGAAAATATTCTCCTTCACAGCCTGAGATGTGACAGTTTTCTCCAGCCCCTCATAAGCAGTATCTGTATCATCATACACTGTTTAATAGTGCTACTTGCTGACATCAGTTTCAACTTTTCTTTGCAGAAGGTGCTAGTGGTGCTGCATATTTTTTGCTATTATTCAGAACTTCTGCGTCATTTTCAACAGAATACTTTTTTGGGGGGAGACAGGAAGGGTTTCATTTACCATGGATATTTACAAGATGTGGTATGCAACGAAAGCATTGGAACAGAGACATCAAATTTGGTGAGTGGTGCAAGGTGATGCAGGATTGATATAGTGTTATAAAGACTATTGCCTGTTAATTTTGCAAAATGGTCAGCATATTTTAGTGATTGTTTTAAGTGAAAGTTAAGTCTGCCCAAATAGCTTGGGCTGTCTGGAAAGTTACAATAATCACTGGAAAGTCAGAACTGTTTTTCTCAGATTCACCAAATCTGGAAAAGCACTAAGGAACTTATTGACATAAGAACTTTTACTAGCCCACAATTTTTTCATGAGTGAGGGGAATGAAAACCTTTTAAACTTGAGCTTTATCCTGGTTATCTGTTGCTGTACATTTATAAGTCTTTGTTAGAGTTTGGACAGTTTTGTCCCATATTATCAGCCCTACCTCCTAGTCCCACCACCCCCCGGTAACAGATCTCCAATTTGCCCTGGCTTACCTCCCAAGATGTGGCCACTGAGTTGACATCACCCCACGGAGATGGTTCCAGGTTACTGTCCACATCACTATGACTGGTAGGGATCCCTAGGCTTACCCTCCTGGGTGGGACTGTGGGGGTGGGCTACCCAGTGGAACACTGTCTCGGTTGGGCTCAGGTACATTGGGGGGGCCACATTACCAGGAGGTGGCATCATCCCTGGGATAGGCAGCATTTTATGTGGATGCTAATCCCCTCAGGAGGCAGGATGTGCAATGGCATCAGTGGGATGAACCCAATGTCTGTTCCACCTTCTCACATATCAGGCACCAGTCACATCAGATCCCCCAGTCTCTGACAGGGGTCCGCACATTTGCACTTGACACTCGATCACACACCCCCTTCTCCTGTAGGAGGAAAGCAGTTCATTGGATGCTCAGTCATCCCCCCGGCTGGCCCTCCAAAAGCCTGAGTCCAGATTTTAACCCAGGTCACCAGCTTCATAGATGGAAATCCTACCCCTCCACCAATGGGCTGGCCACCAGTTTTCAACTTTTTCTATATGCTTGCCTTGAGCTATATTGCTGTTTCAGTTCATATACCAATACAAAGACTATGTAATATGTACATTCTAAGTATTTCAGCATAAGCAGACATAGTATACATGATGCTTGCAGTAAAAGGAGTTAAATTAAATAAAGTAACCATGTCAAATATGCTAAAGAGTGAAAGAGAAAAGAAAAAGAGAAATAATAAAAAGGGGAAGTGTGATAAGGCAGATATCTAGAGTAACCAACTGCCAACTAAACATTTTGTTGTACGGTTTCTTGCTAACAACATAACCAGAGACCTGCACACTACCTGAAAGTTTTATACCAAGATTGGTTGATAGACCCTTGGCAAAAGCGTAGCTATTGCAACTGATTTTCTCAACAATTGTTTTGAGATCAGCTAATGACTAGATCAGAGATGATTTAGAAATCCCCAATGAAAAATTTATATTGTAGTCTAGTAAGAATGCACAAGTACCCTAGTGAATGAATTGTCCCTTCTGCACATGGCTAGTAATGGAATATCCTAGATTCAGACCAATGTTCTTATTTAGATCACTTTAAATATGCCTGCACTACAGAAAGAGATATCACACTCTCAGCTACTCGGGAATTGTCATTTCACAACTGTGTCAGGATGATTGCCAGGGATCTGTGTGAAACTATCAATGCAATGAAACCCTCACTGAGATAAGTGGTATTCTACTTAATGTCCAGTTGTAAATAAATATAATTATCCCTAGGTTAGTCCCAGTATAAGGAAGGACAGCAGTAATATTGCAGAGGGTCTAGAAGGGAGGGATAACCTATTCATGGATGATACAAAGCTATGTAACAGGGTAGATACACAGTAAGAAATAGAAACAATGAGGAGGGATCTGAAGAGGCTAGAAAACTGGTCCAAGGAATGGCAGTTGGGTTTCAATGCAAAAAAAGTGCAAGATAATGCACCTAAGGAGAGGGAATCCTAGGGCTGAGTATGAACTGGATGGGGTTATACTGGAGGCCACCACAGAGGAAAGGGATCTAAGGATAGTCATAGAAGACAACCTCAAAGTGGTTAAATAGTGTGACAAAGCATTTGAAAAGGCTAACAGAATGCTAGTGTACATAGGGAGGGGTATAACAAGTAGAAGGAGGGAAGTGGAGGTACCATTATACAACTCCCTAGTAAGGCCTCATCTGGAGTAGTGTGTTCAGTTCTGGAGGCCCTAGCTCCAAAAAAACATAGACAGTATGGAGACGATACAGAGGAGGGCGACAAAAAAGGTGTTGGGGATGCAGCATAAGTAAAATGAGAAGTGGCTCAGAGCTCTCAATATGTACTCCCTGAAGGAAAGGAGAGGGGAAGGGGGACATGATAGAGACCTTCAAATATCTAAAGGGGATCAACAGGGTACCAAAGGGGAACATCTTTCACATGAAGGGAAATAGCAGAACAAGTGAGCACAGCATGAGACTAAAAGAGGGAAAACTTAGAGGGAACTTGAGGAAATTCTACTTCACTGAAAGGATGGTGGAGAGATGGAACAGTCTCTCCCAGGAAGTGGTGGGGTGGCTTCAGTTCAGGGATTCAAGAATGCATGGGATAGGCACATGGGAATCATCATGCTAGGGCAAAAGTGGGACTTGTAGCATCTGGAGTACCTTAAGCATTAGAAAGAGGGACAGAGAAGACTGGATGGGCCACAAAGCCCTTATCTACTGACACCATCTATGTACCTATGTATCTATGTTTGCCTCCTTCTGCAGTTAAATTCTTTATTTCTGTATGTTTATATTCAATATCCCACAAGTAAAGACAGAAGATAGTGGAATGCAACATGAGGAATTACTGTACATGACCTCCCATCAAGGCAATGTAGTCAATCAAAGAATTGTTTAAGGGATCAGCAACAAGTATATCTTGTTATTTTATAATGTCTGATATCAATACAGTAGGCATTGATGTGGTGGGTGCCAACACTATCAATGATTTCAAATGTAGCTGGGAGAGAGTGAATGGATTAGTGGTTGCTCAGGGTGATAGCAGTAGGGTGGAGAGGGGTGAATAGTGTGGGTTAGAACCCTACATGGCCAATAGAGTCCAGGTTTGTTAAGGTTTATAGGAAGACCGAATGGACCAGTGGCCTTTTTCTGTTGTCATTGTCTATGTTTCTCTGTATAGAGAAGACTAAGGGTGGAAAGTCTGTTTGCCATGAGATGATTCAAAATCATCTGAGCTTATTACCTAATCATGGATCTGATAGTATTGTGAATTCTAGTCATGTGTGCCATGAGGGAGATAAACACAAAATAAAACCTATCTGTGAATGCTGGACATGAGATTTCACCAAAAATAATTCCTGACTCTCTGGAATGGTCTAAAAGATGTGGTAATAAAAGAAAGAAAGAGCTGGGAAAAAGGAAGAACAAGATGCATAAATAATAAGAAAGTAAAGCTAAACAGAGAAATTGAGACTTAAATTCAGGTATCTATTCAGAACATGTTAGTATACTTACACAAGTAGACAATGATGATCTGAATTTTCTGACAGAAGGTGGTAAAATGAATATAATGTAGGTAGGTCCCCATAACAAGAATCTGATTGAGGTCCAAACTAACCCATGAGTCCTGGATGGGCTTGGATAGTACAAGCTGACTCGTATGCTAAAGTTCTGCGAATTCTGAGAACATATATGCCTAACACACTGTAGACACTGTATGAAAAAAAATATGGCCATAAACTTGGATGAACTATGAATCTGTGTAAACAAAAACCAACAAATCAGTAGAGGAGGGACCTAAATGATTTATGCATTGGGACATTTTTTTTTGTTACTTATGGGAAGACTATAAGAAATCTAATGAAACTTAGATCACTCATTTCACATTTGTGTAATGCAGGGCTACAAATTTCAAAGTCAGAAATTGTCATTCTAACAGTTGCCAGTGGATGACCAAAATGAGTGTGGCCCAGTTGTTTTTCTTTTTTTTTTGGGGGGTTGTTAAAGAAATGGCTGTGACATATTAAATCAGTTTAAAAATATGCACAGTCTGAGACTGGTAGCTAATCATAGACCATATCTATATGTCAGTGAGTTTCACTCATATATAAATTAAAGGAAAAAAAAAACCGTGTTTCTGACATACAGTTAGCACCCCTATTCAGTGCCATAAGAAGACAAACATGTAGAGTGATGCTATTCAATAACCAATCTCTGTGTAGAGTCACTTGAAATTAACATAATTAAAGAAAGAATGACTGCCCAACCAAGTGCAGAGGGTCACCTGGCTAAGGATGTTGTTTATGAAGTCTTACAGCAAAAGGAATATACCAACAACAGATTTTTTAGACCTTGTCAACAATGTGTGGATCCAAAACAAACTCTCCTAAATAACTGTTTCCCCCCGTAAACATCTACAGGAATCACTAGAGAATGGAGGAAGAGGCAAGATTTGAGCATCAGATGGAAGAAGCCAACACCCTTGGTAACCATTAATTACTTACATGGAACATTGCTGGGCTTTATCTTAAACTGCAGTATAATGTTTAGCAGAATTTCACAAATTGAACCTAGTCTTTTTTCAGGAAACTTGGGTAATGGATAACAACCAATTACATTTAGAAGGGTTTCCTGGGTATTCTGCTAATGCTAAGAAAGCACAAAAGATTTGATATGCTATGTATAGGCTTGCAACATGTTAATATACTGTAAATCTTGACACTAACACCGAAGTCATAATGGTGTAAGATTATATTGTGGCCATGAAGCTTGCTATCATTGATTATACTGTATATATGTTTGTTGTTGAAATATATATATATATATATATATATATATATATATATATTCCATCTGCTCACTCTAAAAATTACTTCCAGGACTGTTGATCAGAATTAACATTAGACCTACAGTAACTTCATTGTTCAATGAATATCAAAAGGGTGAATTGATAATAGTTGAGGATTATAATGGAAGACTTGGGCACCTCAATGAAACTGATAGTTATCCCATGCTTGAACATCCTGTCTCCATTGTCTGATTGTTTGTGAGAAATTCTAATGAGACTAAAGGCAATTCACAAGGGGAACAATTAAAAAACATTTCTTGAAATCACCTTAGTAATAGTGAATTGACAAGGTGGTGACAATAGTAGTGGAGATACCACTTATAATGGACCTAATGCCTCACAGGTAATAGATTATATTCTTTGTGATACAGTATGCTCTTAAATTGAAGAATAACCAAACAGTCAGTTCAGTTGAACACAGAAAGTAACCATATTCCAGTGGTGATTCTTATTATTTTTTTAATTGTTACCAGGTAAGTGCAATAGATAATGAGCTGCCTGTTTTCAGGAAAAACTTGGGATAATACAAGCAGGATACTATTACAATTGATAAATTAGAGTGAACAAAAGAAAAACAATAACTTGCACCAAAAGCAAGGGATACATAAAGACAGTAGCATGGCATAAACATAATACAAAGTACTGAAACTTATGAAAAGCACTAGTGCTGTACTGTATAGACAATAAATTCAGATTTTCAGAGATTGTATGCAGAAGTATGTTACAATAAACAATTACAAATAGACAGGCCCAATTAGAAACAGGTATAACTGTAAGCATTAAGTAAGTGCTGTCAGTAGCCACTACAAAAAGCTCTGGGCCATTGGTGTAATATAAATAACATGCGGGATGAAATTCTAAAGCCATGGGGCAAAAGTTATAAATGCACTATTCTGCAAGTTAGCTCTCAGTTTGGGAGTGGACAACAGGCCCTTATCAACTGGCCCTTAACAGCAGACCTAAGGGGATATTTACTGTAAGGGGGCAGAAGCAGAGATGCAAGTGATATAAGCAGCTAATTCTATATAATGCCATGAAAGACACCACTGACAGAAAGGCCATGCAAGGGTTGAGGAAAATCCAGCCAAGCCTAGAGTACAGAATGCAGTGATGCTCCAGCTAATTAGAAGTCAATAAAAAACAGCATATGTTATTATATATAGCATCCCATTTCCTTAACATGGCCTTGTCTGTGTCTGAACACATAGGTACCCCATACATAACTAGGTAGAATGATCACATGAACGATGGCAAGATGAGCCTCATAAGTGTGATTATGCCTAATCCTATATGAAAATCCAAGGCTGGTGTTTGCAGATTTTCAGGTAGTAGCTATGTGGAGGGTGAAGTTCAAGGTTGCCCCTAGATAACTGAGGGCCAATACTGAAGCAAGGAAGGTATGAGCACTACAAGAGACTGAAAGGCAGGAAGGACAATGTCATAGCTTGGTTATAGAGCCAAAAATGAGTGCTTGGGTTGTAGAAGTGTTTAGTAGTACTTTACTGTACTATGAGCAAGCCAGTTTTGAACAGCCTGGATGCCCAAGGAGAGGTTATTATTAATGTTCACTATATCATTTAAACTTTGAAGGAGAACCACATTATCAGCATAGAGTACGGATGAATTATAGGACAGACAGCAATGTACAGTATGCATCAAAAAGAGGAGAGTGCCTAGGATCAATCTTAGGGGAGCTCAAACTGTGGTAGGGAAGGCTCACAGAAGGAGGTACAAAATGTAACCTTCAGACAACTGTTAATTAGGTAGTGCTAAACCATGGGAGTCAGTGGGAGAGATTCCAAGAATGCTGAATTTTATATAGAAGAGCTTCATTGTAAAAAGCCAGAAAAAGTGACCAAAAGAGTAGGTGACAGCTGATGGTCGTGCTTCACAGTACCCTTCTCTATATGTTTCTATAGCTAAAGCATGACTCTGGAAGTTGCAATACATTTTTTAAATGGCTTTAATTATTCCAATCTTCTGGTTCAATGAAGGATTATACACAGTTTGTAAATTCAGTAATTCATGCATACAAAGGTTTCAATAAATTATAAGAGGTTGGCATGGTTCTCAAAGTCATTCAAAATAACGAAATATCAACAAAGTAATGCACCTACCCAAGTCCAATGGCCAGCCACTCACTCCAGCCCTGCTGCAAGGCTTTGTCAGGGGGGCATGGTATCAGTGATAAAGCTACTCCTTAAATACCCCAACCATATGCATCACATACATTTCCTGACCAAAATTAAAGTGAACAGTGCTCAATTACAAAAAAAAATCAGTTAAAAACAGATACATAGATGCCTGAAGCAGAGATCAAACTAGCTTTACAAAAATGAATATGTGCAATACCTACAGAATATGCATAAGATATGTATCAGCCAACATCTCCAAAACTTATTATACAAAAAGGTTTTTGTTTATTTAGTAGCCATTTAGAACTATCCAAGACTATCAATGGATAAATTAAGGAAGCAAAAACAAAACAACTATGTATAAACATGTAAACATTGGAGTAAAATTAAAAAGAAAAGGTTATAGTCAATACTGATAATAATTACTATTATCAGATTGTGTGGTGCTACTGAAACTCATAGCATATGTTAAACCTCCTATAACTCATGGCAAACACAGACCTCCAAACCTCCTATACAAAATAATAATAATAGTAATAATAATAATAAAAGTACATAGAAAACATTCATATAGCTTATCTATTTCCAATAAAAGTTATAGAAGGGCCATCAAATTACAAAAGTATCACATTAAAATGTTGATTGATACTAAGGAGAAATACATAATAAATAATCACTTTTATTCAAAACAAGCACTATGTTTTCTCTTCATTGACTTGGCATTTCTTAAAATACTCTGCAGCATTCACATTCAGAATGACGACTTGAAGTAGGGACAAAATGTCTCTGTAAAGCATTGCTTTACCTACATAACTAGAATGACAAGAAAAATGTTAGTAAATTTCATGAGGAAAAGTGAGCCCAACTATACATATAAGATATATTTCTAAGACTCAACAATAACCACATTCAAATATTTACATTAAAACCATCTTGCAGAAAGGGATCAGTATCCAAAATATAATTGAGTCTTTTGGGCTTTAAAGATTCAAGATGCCAGATTCACATTGATTTCTTATATACGAGATGTTTCAGTCTGTCTCCTCCTCCTCCTCTGGGATTCTTTTTTACCCATTCAAACCCCCACAAAATCTCAGACCCGCAGTGTTACTTCCATGAACCTCAATAAAATGATGACTAATTGGGATATTATCATTGTTTATTATATTCCATGCATGCTGTGTTTCAAAGATCTTGTTGTTCTGCCTACAGCACATAAAGCAAGTTGCAGGGACATGTGAGGCAGTACACCACACGAGTATCACATCTCACATATTATTCATTCTCTAATTTCAGATATTTCCAAATTCTGGTGGTGAATAAAATTGTCGCCTTCACTTGCATATTAACAAACATTATAGAGTTTACATTTCTTAAAGAACTTTGGTTCAGGTGGTAGCCAAATATGGTTTGCAAAAACTCTGTTATCTTGAAATTTACTGTGCTCAATTTTATCTTTAATAAGCTACTGATGCATCAAAGAAAGCTTTAAAAAACATAATAATTAGGTACAATTCTGCTTGCATTCTATTTATATTTTATATATTTCTGCTTCCCATAATTTATTACTAAAGAAATGGGTATGAATACGTAATTGTTGTCCCTTAGAATTCATTTTGAGTTCATCTGCCTCTATAGCTTACTCCCTACTTTAAGTCATAATCTGCTGTTGTGACATCACAATCTGTTGCCTTGAGAGCAACTGTGAGTTTACAAGTAGTGCTCTATAACTTCAGGTTCAGGGAAAGCAGCAGGAATAAATTAACTCTTCAGGAGCAAAGATCCTGTTTTCATACAAATGACCTCACTACTAAATAATGGTGTGGAAGAATACAGAACTAACTATAAATACAAGTCAGACAGTGCCTAAATATTATGTTTTGTTAAAGTTGTGCTGAACATGTCACCAACTCTTTAATATTTGGTGGTCTGCGAAATGACATACAAGGCCTATCTTGTAATATCAATGTGAGTTTCGGATCACTCAATAGAACTGGCCAAATTTATGAAGTAAATGTCCTATGGCACCTGCAATGTTATTAAATTCCACAAGAAATGTCAGTTAAAATATCTTTTTATCAAATTCCATCACTATCACAGACGCCTCCTGCATGCTGGCATTTGGACCCTCAAATTACTACTCCACAAACTACCTGTTTATTTAGCGTCTCTCATACACATCTCGCATAGCGCCTACTCCCTAAGGAAATCCGATCTTATCCTACTAGATGTTCCCAGGACACGTACCACAGCTGGCCAAAGAGCTGTCTCATACGCCCTCCCAAACATTTGGAACCAACTGCAAGCCATGCTGAAGCTAACCAGCATCGTATCAATTAACTCCTACAAAACACTAGCTATCTCTAAATTAAAAGATATATGTAGGTGCTACTAGGCCCCCAACACCAAGTCAACTTCCTAGGTACCAACTGGCCCTCTACTTATTAAGCTGAAATGTGTTGCATAATTTAGGGCAAGGTTAAAGCTGGAATGTACTGCATATATAGCATAAGGACTTCTTTGTGTATACCTCCTGTGTTATATATTTTTTTTTCTTTGTTGTTCTACATTTTATATCTCCTGTTTATGTAATTGCGAACTGCATGTGTATGTGCCTCGGGACCTCCTTGTGAATGAGCTTGCTCAACAGAGTCTTTCCTGCAATAAACTTGAACTTGAACTATGTTCCTTGTTTCTGTCAACACATTCAATTTGTATCCCCTTCTAGCAAATCTTTGTATTAATGCATTTGCTTGTTTTTGAAAGTCAGCATCTTCGCTACAGTTATGCTTCAATCTAAAAATCTGACGGAATGGAATCAACTTTTTCATTGCGTAAGGATTTGCACTATCAAAATGAAGGTACAAATTATAAGCAGTTGGTTTTCTGAAAGTTTACGTAGTGACTTTTTTCTGATGTTCTCCCTGTAAAATAGTGCGTAAAAATCAATTATGCTCTTATTTGACTGATGAGTACATCTAACATTTAATGCTTTTTGATATAATCATTCAGTAAAAGCTGCAATCTGTTTTCACCCCCACAACACACACACACTCCTCACATACAGATGATGCCATCAACGAAATGATACCACAAGATGACATCATCCACCTGGGGAAAGTTCTCCAAATATATTGTACTGATGATACTGATTTTCAAAAACAGGCAGATGTACTAATACAAAGATTTGTTAAAAGGGACTACAGATTGAAAGTGTTGACTAAAGCAAGGAACAGAGTGATGAAATTTAGTAGAAAAGATATTTTACCTCCAAAATTGTTGTCTCAGAATGCAAGACAGCTGGTGACGTTTATTGTGGAATTTAATAACATTGCAAGGACAATAGGAAGTGTACTTCAGAAATCTTGTCCAGTTCTACTGAGTGATACACAACTCACATTGGTACTAGAAGACAAGCCTCATATCTCTTTTCTTAGAGCACCAAATGTTAAAAATAAAATTGTGCTCAGTGAATTTCAAGATAACAGAGTTGCTACCAGCTGACACAGCTTAAGGAGGAGGTAGAGGGGATCTGAAGGCAGCTGGGGGGGCTGGGGAGGGAGGATTGGAGAGGTAGGAGGCAAGCAGTCACCTACATGGAAGCATTAGGTGCCGGGGCCTCCCAAGCTGGGGGAGGAGTGAAGAGTGGTGCTCACACTATCAGAGGAGGGAAGGGGGGTGCACAGAAGGCTCTCGGGGACCCTGGCAGATGGGGTCCAAAAGGTGGAAATTTCCACAGCAGTAGGCAACAGTCTGGGTGTGTCCAAAGGAAACCGAGAGAGGCAGTAGGGATGGGGGGGGGCACTGGGGGATGGGCTAAGGCTCACAAATCATTTCAGCTCTCTACACCCATTAGTAGAAGAGGGATGTGTGGGGGAGGAAGAGGAGGATGATGCTGCTGCTGTTGGAGTAGTTGGGGCAGGGATGGATAGAATGGGTTTTCTATAGATACATTAGTGAAAGGAGAAAGTCCAGAGGGGGTATTGCTAAGCTTAATGGAGAAAAGGGAGCATGTGAGGAGGAGGACCATGTAAAAGCATCTATCCTAAATAGATACTTTTGCTCAGTATTTACTGAAGAGAAGGTAGGGCAGAGCCCACAGCTCAGCACCATGGACACAGGGGGGAGGGAGGTGAGCACTACTCCTTCACAAAGAAAGGGTCCTACAAGAGCTTGCTAAGCTCAGGGTGGACAAGGCAATGGGACCTGATGGCATACATCCCAGGGTACTTAAGGAGCTAAAGGTGGAACTAGCAGAACCATTAGCAGAACTGTTTAGTGAGTCTCTGAGCACAGGAGAGGTCCCAGAAGACAGGAGAAGGGCTCATGTGATCCCGCTCCACAAGAGTGGTAGCAGGGAGGAGGCAGGGAACTACAGACCAGTCAGTCTTACCTCAGTAGTGGGCAAGATTATGGAGGCACTCCTTAAGGAAAGGATAGTGCAACACCTGGAATCCATAGGGGCACAGGATTAAAGACAGCATGGGTTTACAAAATCATTTTGGAAGTCTGATTTGAGTGTAATTTTGGCAGATGGAGGCTTACATAAAGAAAGCCCCGCAGAAACACACACCCTCAGCTACTCCCAAAAAGGCCTCTAAAAAATCCAGGGCTTCAGGTGGGCCTGAGAGGCCTGATCCTCCGAGTCAGTTTGGAGAGCAGGAACCTTTGACGCTCACTTGGTTCCTTGAGGAGTTTAAACCCTTTCGTGAGGTAATGAAAGAAATGGCAATGGATCTGAAGTCTCTTTCTAGAAAATTGGATGAAGTCGCTCTATCTGTCTTCAATAATACAGCTCAAATTGTCTCATTAGAGAAAAAGTTGGAAAATCTCAATCCTGATCTGGTCTCTATGCGTCAGAAATGATCTCATCTCGAATCCAGACTTGAAGATTTAGAGGGCCACAGCCGCAGAAACAATGTTGTGATACTCGGGTTACTGGAGGCAGAAGAAGGCCAACATGCAGTGACATTTGTCCAGAAGTTGGTGGAGTGAGTGGCCAGCCCCTCTCCCTTTGGCCCTGGCTATATTATAAAGCGAGCTCACAGGTCCCTATGGCCTAAACCTTCCCTGGATGACCCCCCTCGTCCCATTATCTGTCGGTTTTTGAACTACCTGGAGAGGCAACATTTTCTGCAGAAAGTGAGAGCTTTGCAAGAGGTTCACTGGGAGAACATGAAACTGAGAATATCACAAGATTTGCCAGGCTCGGTTTTCATGAAGCGAAAAGCGTTCCACCCTATTGTTTCCAAGATAATTGCAGCAGGCTTGAAGTTCAGGATGGGATACCCAGCCAAGTTACAGGTTCTAATAAATGGATCCTGGTCCAACTACGACGATCCTGCAGTTGCCCTGATGAGCCTTAAGTCTACGTTACCAGACCTATTTAAGGATCCCTGAGATGTTGTGTTCGTAGAACAGAGAGCTGTGTGAAGTGGAGAACTGGAACTCTCGTTTTTCCCTTCTTTGTGAAGCCGTTCAGTGTGAAGGCGAGGGGAAATCTCCCCTGTTTTGTTTGGACTGGGGGGATCAGCACAGGCCGCGCTTGTTATTAGTTTTCTTGGATCCATTCACAAAGGGCCCAAGCTGGCTAAGGGCAAAAGGACACTCGCGGTCTCGGGCCTGATTTCAGGGGAATATTTCAAGTTTTAGTATTTTTTGTGTGATAAACATAATAGAGAGGGGAGTTGGCTTTGTTGAGATTTAGATTAGGAGTTATTTCATCTGGAACGGAATTAGAGCGGTCTTGGGTTTTCTCTGTAGTTTATTCTTACTTTGTCATGACCTGGAACTGACCACCAGAGGGCGTATTAAGTATTAGTAATTCAGAAGGTTGCAGCCCTCAATTCGAGGGGGATTTTTCCAAATTCTCTCACCAGACTTGAGTGCAGGACAGTTAATTCTCACAGGGTGAGTCAATGCACTTGGAAGTGGGTTACCTCTGGGAAGATGCATCTTTTCTCCCTTTCCTTCCTATGATGCGATTACTATTCTTTTCTCGATTCCTGCTGTCAGTCTGGGGCGCAGGTCACTCTCCCTCACTGGGTTCCTGATCTGGTTTTGGTCCTTCCTTGGTTGCCTCGTGAGGCAAGGATGACTTTTGCTTTTTCTCCTGGCCTTGTCTGGATTGCCATGGTTACCTGGGTTGTGCATGGACCTTGTTGTGTCCCTTTTTTAATAGGTTATCAATAGGTTCATACTTAGGTGGGATGGTAGTGAAAGCCCAGGACCGCTCTTTCCTTTTTTGGGAGTAAACAGCACTGTGTTGTTTTTTCCCAATGAAGATTATGGAATGTAAAAGTTTCTATTAACGGGAGTCATAATTGGGGGCAGAAGATGAAGAAAAGCAACAGTACTGTGCTGAACATTGCTTGTGACAGTTTAGAGGATGGGGGGTTACGGGGTATTGTTGGAGGGAGGGGTGGGCAGGGGGACCGGAGGGACTCAATTGTGGGGGGTTAGGGAGGAGGTGGGCTTTACTGCAGTAACCATGGGTGGATGTTTACTGCGGGTATGTATCCCGGGTGCTGAGCTGTATATATTAAGTCTAACTACCATTACTGGATAGCTAATGAGATAATTTTCGCAACTTGGAATGTTAAGGGGATCAGAAAGAGGCACAAATAATACCAGGATCTCAAACATTTAAGCTTACTTAGCTCTCAGATAACTTTTCTACAGGAAACCCATCCATTAGAAGGGGAAGCTTTACAGTTAAGGAGACAACAGGTGGGATTGATCTACAGTGCCCAGGGATCTACAAATAGCTGCGGGGTCATGCTCATGATTAACAGGGGTATTCCCTTTGTTTCTACTCTAGGTCATTTAAGATCCCGAGGGAAGGTTCATCCTTGTTAAAGGTACCCTCTGGTCTGTTCCAATATTATTGGGCAGTATTTATGGCCCTAACTTAGATGACCCAGGATTTTTTATGAGACTTATATCTGCTATTCTCCCAATGCTTCCCATCAGGATTATTTTAGGGGGGGATTTTAACCAAGTACTTGATCCAAATTTAGACAGATCAGGTAGAGGTCTGGGGGTGGGTCACTCTGGGGCAGAAGGTCTTTAAAGATTTATTGGACCAATGCGGGCTCTGTGATATCTGGTGTGTCTTACATCCTGATTCCAGGGAGTTTACCTTCAGGTCAATGACACACGGATCGCAGTCCCTCATTGATTACATACTTATTTCTCAGTGCCTGCTACCTGGAGTTAAGACTTCCTCGATTCAACCTGGCCCAATTTCTGACCATTCACTAGTATTATGTAATT
The DNA here is from genome assembly GCA_016271365.2 of Neoceratodus forsteri. Taxonomy (NCBI): domain Eukaryota; kingdom Metazoa; phylum Chordata; order Ceratodontiformes; family Ceratodontidae; genus Neoceratodus; species Neoceratodus forsteri. Next base: position 1,610,437,300 of record CM057449.1, read on the forward strand.
TGGTACTGCTTAATTTACCTAACAGGGAAACCAGATGGAAACTTAATGAACAACTTCTCAAGGATGTTAAATACTGCAAACTTATAAAGGTACAAATTTAATCCTTTTTTTTATCTAACCCATTAGATAGTGCAAAGCCAGATATTTTGTGGGGGGGCCTTTAAGGCCTTCATGAGAGGGATCCTTATAAGTATGGCAGTTGGTAGGAAAAGGGCACAGGAGAAGGAATTAATATCTTTACTATCCCAAATTAGATCACTTGAAAATAATTTCTCGAATAATCCCCTAGATGAGGATATGAGAAAACTTCTAGTGTTGAAAGATAGATACTTGGAGTTACTCCGAGATAAAGCAGCATTAGCCATTATTCGTACAAGAGCCAGTTACACCGACCAGGGAGAAAAGGCGGGGCATCTACTGGCACTGTGTATTAAGCAACAAGAATCAGTGAGATTTATCCCTCCTATCAGGGCAATGGCTGATGGATCTTTAAAAGTATTTCCCACCGAAATAGATCAGGAATTTGCCCATTACTACACAAAGTTATACAGTGACATGGAGCATCCCCCTTGCCCCGGGAGTACGGAGAGTTACCTGAAAGGTTCTCATTTGCCCACTCTCCCTGATCTACACAAGGACTTTCTGGTTGCTCCTATTTCACAGGAGGAAATTGCCAACGTTATTAGTGAATTGCCGGCAGACAAGGTCCCAGGCCCTGATGGGTTTTCCTCCTTATTTTATAAAGTTTTTCAGGACCTCTTACTACCAGTACTTTGCCGATTATTTCAGCATATTTTAGCTGGGGTGGAGACTGATTCCCACCTTTTTGAGGATTTGATTGTTCTGCTCCCCAAACCAGATAAAGATCTTGAGCTGGTTCAAAGTTATAGACCTATCTCACTTTTAAATCAGGACATTAAAATCCTCTCCAAAATACTAGCCAATAGATTAACGGTTGTTCTTCTTGGGCTGATATGTATAAACCAGGTAGGTTTTATGAAAGGGCATTCATCTTCTGACCATTTACGTGCTTTATCACGTCTTCTTGGCTACCAGGGATGCCGAGGTCCCAGCAGGACTGGTCTCCCTGGATGCAGAGAAGGCATTTGATAAAATGAACTGGAACTTTCTGTTCTGAGTTCTGGAGGCTTTTCATTTTCCCTTTCAGTTTATTTCCTGGATTGCCGTACTTTATAAAAACCCCACTGCAAGAATTTCTGCGAATGGGGCATTCTCTAAGCCCTTTTCGCTTCATTCAGGTACTAGGCAAGGATGCCCCCTTTCTCCCTTGTTATTTAACTTATATTTGGAACCTCTCATTCAAAATATTCTCAACAATGTTTCTATACAAGGTATGAGAGTTGGGCGACATGAAATTAAAGTCACTGCATACACGGATGACCTGTTGATACACCTATCTCACCCTGTATCTTCAGTTCCGACTTTGCTAAGGGAAATAGCAAGATTTAGTGACCTGTCCAATTACAAACTGAATGCTAGCAAATCTCTATTTTTTCCATTAAACCACAACATTTTCAAAAATGACATTAGCCCTTTTGGTTTGTGTTGGACTTCCAGGTCATTTAAGTATTTGGGTATTAAACTTTCTCGTAACCCTCTATCACGGTTTAAGGAAAATCTGGACTCTTTATTGCAGTTGATAACTCATGACCTTGAGAGGTGGTCTAAACTTCCTATTTCACTATGGGGCCAGATCAACATAATTAAGATGAATATATTTCCTAGAATTTTCTATCCATTATCTCTCCTTAACACCTTTATTCCCTTACTCTGGTTTAAAAAGGCACATGGTGTATTCACTAGATTTATCTGGGCCGACAGATATCCTCGGTTGGCTTATCATAAACTGGCAGCCCCGAAATTGAAGGGGGGTTTACGAATTCCTCATCTGGCAATATATCACTGGGCTAGTCACCTTGCCAAATGTTTGAGATGGGTATCTTCCAGCCCAGAAAAAGAGCAACCGGTTTGGCTCAGAATAGAACTGGATGCAATTAAGTACAAGAATTTGGACCCTCTTACACTATTTTTCCTTAAGTTTTCCCAGGTACGCATGACCGAAGAGCGCCCCATAATAATGACCTTTTTAGAGATTTATTCTCAAATGTGTTCATTTTAAATACTCCCTCATCAAGACCTGGCCCAGTCTATTTGGAACTCTCCATCATTCAGTATTAATAAGAACCAGATTTCCCATCAATGGTTGCCCCAATTGGGAGATGGGAAACTTTCTTCCTTTACAGATGGAGAGGGGCATTGGTTATCAGTGGAGGATATCATTAAGAAATTTCTTATTCCGGCTTCATCCCATTTCAAAGTTATACAATTAAAGCATTTACTTGTAATTACCTTTGGTAATACTCCTCCCTCCCAAACCTTCACTTCTCTGATACTGGAGGTTTCCCCACTCTCTGGATCTTCAGGTGTAATCTCTAAATTATATCAGGTTTTGTTTTACAAAAAATATGGGGGTCCATTTGGGCCTTCAAGATTCTGGAATAATTTTTTCCCTCAACATTATCTGGATTGGCACTCTTTGTGGAGATCATGTCATAAATTAATTTCTCAAGACTGACTGCGTCTCATGCAATATCATATTTTACATAATTTGTACTACACCCAGGTTAAATTACAGAAGTGGGGCTACCTGAATTCCAATATGTGCAATAAATGTTTGCAGGAACAGGGTACACTTCTTCACATGTTTTGGTCCTACCCTAAAATCTCCCCCTTATGGGATTCAAATAAAACTTCCTTGGACCCCCTGCTGCGCCTTCATGAATACTTCATTCCCGAGATCTGCCTGTTAGGGGACTTATCCTCTATTAGAGTTAAGGTAAGAAAATTCCACATTTCTTTGATTGCCTTATCGGCTAAGAAGCTTATTCTTCATCACTGGAAAGATAGGTCCTCCCCATCTGTTCAGGAATGGGTAAAAGAAATTCTGTCTAATTTGTGCACAGAGAGAGCGATTGCCAGTCTCCATAATAAAATTATAGTGTATACTAAAATCTGAGATCCCCTTCACTCCCTAATTTCTCTGGTTCAAGTCTAAGCATATCTCAGACCATATTGTCATGTAAGATCTCAATTAAAGAGCTTGGCATTGATGGGTGCTAGTTTGGGTTACTGCAGTAAGGGGAGGGTAGGGTGGGTTAGGCAGTTATTCCATTACATTGTACCGGAATGTGATTCTCACTGTCACTTAACTGCCTTTTATTGTGGAAAATGTATCAATAAACTTTAAATTAAAAAAAAAAGCAACGACATGAGAAACAGAACAGGAACGTACAGGAGAAGGAGCAAGCAAGGGATGGGGAAGGCTCATCAGACTGCCACTGGGTCCAGCTCCTAGATCTCATTGGAAGGAGGTTTTGAATTTAAATTTTTGTAAAATTTTCACTTTTTTATATTTTGGTCCTGAGGTAAGATGACTCCATTAATATTTTATTTAATTTTCTGTTTTAAAGCCATTTGTGAAATCTCTTAATTATTTGGCCACCACCTTTGTAATTTGCATTATCACAGATTTTTGTTTATTTAATTTATATCCTGATATCTTTGAAAATCACTTAACCTCCTGCAAGAAGGCTGGCAAGGAGTTAAGGGACATAGGAAACTCTATGGCACAGGGTTATAATGTTTCAAGACATTATGCCACATCGAAAAATTGCACTGCCAATACAGCGGATTTGTTCGATGCAGCATGTCTTCTATTTTTGTAGAGGCTCTGCACCCCTCATTATGAGGCTGTGCCCCAAAACCCACCCAATAAGGATTCTCAACTCTGCGGTGGGGGGGGGGTTCAGAATGACACTGCATAAAAGTTGACAAAAATAAAAGTTTCTGGGACCGGGAATCAAACCCAGTCCCAGAAGCAGAACCAGGGTTTCTTGCTTCAATGGCTTAGTCCATTGAACCACAGCAGCTGCTTGGTGGAACCTCCTCCCAGCAGAGGTCTTATCATCTGCCTGGGATAGTGAGAGTGGTGCAATACCACAAACAGTGGTATTAGCAGTATTGCACCATTCACTTTCTAGTACAGCACTCTTCCGGGTTAACTATAATGTCGTACGCTATTAAGTGTACAACATTATGACTCATTAGGCTGATCAGGTCTATTACACTCAGCAAGCTCCACAGATCTCTCATTTACCTCTGGTAGAATGGAAAATGATTCTTTGGGTGGGTGGATGAATGTTATTTAACAGCCTAAAAATAACATCCATTCTGGTGCCATTTATGGCAATGTTCTTTTTTAATGTTTCTAATTTATTTCTTGTTTTTATGAGTTGCTCTAAGAGCATAACATTGGCAGCATGCTGATTCTTCATAACTTTAATGATATCATCACTAAGGTACGATGGTATTTAGATCAGGGACTGGCTGGCCTGTGTAACCCCCAGCATTGAGGATGTGCCCATCTCATTTTCCCTTTCATTTAAGAATAAACTGGGCTTTGTGCCTTCTGCTAAAGATTTTTGTGCACAGTCAGTGCTGTTCTTCTGTAGTGAGTGTATGATTTTATTTTTTTTGTGTGTATTATCCATTTCCTTGAGCCATGGATTGTGTTTTCTATCTCAGTAATCACTTTTTTCAGGGCACTATTTCCCATGGGTTTACCTGGAACTATGTTATCTCTTTATTTAGGTGACAGGTGGGGGCTTGGCAGTGGTGCACCAATGGAGGCACAGTGTGCTGATGACACTGGCTTCCAAAAGTGTCACCAACTTGTAATGTTTTCACTGCAGCAATCAGGGGCCTCCTCGTCATTGCAGCATCAGCCATTCCACTGCAGTGAGGGAACTACCCATCTTTACAGGGCGGAACATTGCCTAGCGTAATATTGTTTGTGAACATGGCGGCAAGCCTCCGTCATGTTCACGAACAAAATTGCACAGCCCCAAATGCCAAGGGGGTGCCAAATCCCCCTTGGCATCATGCGCCCCCCAAAACTGTCTTTGTTTGCCAACAGGGACCCAATCCCCATTGGCTTCAGTCCCCTCCTTGCCCAGTTTAATTTGCTGATGGGGGAGCCCACTCCCCATTGGCATAATGTCCCCCCCAAAAAAAGAGTTTCTTTCTGCTGAGGGGGGTGCCCAATCCCCCTCAGCTCTTGCACCCACCCTGGTATGTGCTGATGGGGGTACCCAATCCCCCATTGGCTACAGCCCCCCAAAACAAAACAGTCAGGTGGCATGGGAGAGCCAGCCCCAGTGTGCCAAATGCCCCTGTGAAAACAAAAAAAAACCCTGCAATGTTTTTTTTACCTGCAAACCAGAAAACGGTCCCATGTCAAGTCCAGAGGCCCTGCCCCCAACCCACTCCCACCCTCTGTGCTCCCTGCCTCCCCACACTCCCCCTCACCCCATACTTACCTCCAGAGAATAGCATGACAATTTTCAGTGGACCGGGAACACGTCTGCACTTTTCAAAGCGACTGCGAGCTGAAGAAATGCCGGTATAAGCTGTATAATGGCATAAATAGATTTTTTTCAACTTTGGTGCATATCTCAGGCATTTTTGGGAATTTTGCCACCAAATTTTCAATATGGGGTTATTGGGACCCCTCCTCATGAATCCAGACACTGTCATGGCATTATTCAGTCCCGAAAGGTGATTTCACGGTCACTGCATGGTATCACCTTTTGGGACCAATTAATGAAATGACAGTGCCAGTGTTAATGAGGTGGGCTCTCAAAAAAGTCTATGTTGCAAATTTGGTGGAAAATATCCAAGAAATGACTGTTTTACGAGCATGTATAATGCAGGTGCTACGCACGCTCGTAACTTCACGAATTTGTAATGTTTTCACTCCAGATTTTCAACATTGCCATTTTCCCACACCTCCTTATGAACAGAATAGCTGTCATTGTTTACATCCTGGCTGAAATGTGTTTTCACACTTCCAGCGCAGAATAGCATGATCACTGTAGGAAGTCAGTGTTTGGGACACATTAAGAAAATCACAGTGACACTGTTCATGAGCAGAGGTCCTAAAATGCCTATGTTGAAAATTTTGTGATGAAAGTCCAAAAAATGACTGTGTTGTGAGCGTGCACTGCCCAGTTTCCACGCATGCTCATAACTTTGCAAATTTGTAATATTTTCACTCCAGATTTTCAACATTGCCATTTTCCCACACCTCTTTATGAACAGTACAGCTGCCATTTTTCACATCCTAGCCGAAATGTGTTTTTGCACTTCCAGCACAGAATAACATGGTCGCTGTGGGAAATCACTGTTCAGGAGACATTAAGAAAATCCCAGTGACACTTTTTCATGAGCAGAGGTCCTAAAATGCCTATGTTGAAAATTTGGTGATGAAAGTCCATAAAATGCCTGTGTTACATGCATGCGTTGCGCAGTTTCCATGTATGCTCAGAAGTGCAAGCATTTTTAATATTCCCACTACAGATTTTCAGCATTGCCATCTCTTCACACCTCTGTATGGATGATACAGCTGTCATTCTTCACATCCTGCCCGATCTGCATTTTCATACATGTGGTGCAGAATGGCATGGTCGCTGTTGGAACTCAAAGTTCGGCACACATTGACAAAATCACACTGCCACTCTTCATGAGAAGAGGTCCCAAATGCTTTCATGAGGTGGGGTCATAAAAAAGGCCATGTTGAAAATTTGTAGTGAAAATACCAACAAATGCCTGGGGCATTAGGGTTTCTAACCCAAAACATCCCACCCTGTACAGACTGGCAGGCACTGGGGTGTGTCTTTGGATTGCTGACTGTACTGCTCATGCTATCCCACCCACCCCAGCCAGTCAGGCATTGAGGTGTACCTTGGACTCATCGGCCCCAGACTTCACTCAATTCTCCTATGGTGCACCCATTTCAGTGTATGTCCTTATGGAATGGGGTGACTGTAAATCCAAACACCCCAAGCCACACCTCAACACTTGTCGGTGTCTGCAGAATAGGGTGAGGTGACATGGCATGACCATCATGGGAGACAACCCAAACACTTACCCCAATGCCTGTCCATCTCTACAGGATGGAGGTGGGGTTGGTTTGAAGTTCAATACTTCACTGCCATTCCTATTCTGCATCTGTCTAACTCCTGCATTTCCAATGCCAATACCAGCAAGCAAACATTCAGCATTGACAAATGCTTGTTTTTTAAATGCTTTGATGCAACTCATGCAAATAGAAACCAAGCCAGTGGTCACAAAGAGATTACCATGAGGCAATATCTACTATAATGCTGAGCTGGCTTCCATTTGTTCCTTGTCAAAAATGCAATTGTAAGCAAGGAATGCCAGTGCAAGCGCTACATAGTATGTCTTTTTGTTGTCCTGTGACATAGGGTACATAATTTGAGCAACAATTACAAGTAAATATAAAACGTAAAAAAAAAACACTAAGATTGGCTAAATAAAATGGCCCAGATATTCAAAAGGGTTGTGCCATGCGCAATAGGGTTGCGCCAGTGCAAGTCCGAAAATGAGCCATTCTACGATACTCAGCGGGAGGCAGTTGTGCCCCCCAAATCATGCTGAGCAACAGCGCAATGATAATGAATGTATACACAACTGAAGGAGGAGGAACCATGCATAAATGACGCAATGCGATATTCAACAACATGCGCAATAGGGGGAGCAAGCGGAAGTCGCGCGATAGCAGAAATGAGCCAAAATAAAAAGGAACAAGGGAGAGGCATAAGAACGCTACAAGGAAGGCACATGTTGCTGAACTATAGCCAGCCACACAGGCAACACACACACACACACACACACAGGGCAGGACAAAGAAAGGGCACCTGGAACCCACAGGCTCAGGGAAGGTGTGGGGAGCCACAGCCACAGTGCAGAAGGGGGAAGTGCCACACAGCACCAAGGCCATCACAGTTAGGTGTTCCCAGTGCAGGGGAAGTAGCAGTCAGGACAGCAGGGTGAGCACAGAAACAGCTGCGGGGGGGTGAACACAAGCCAGGGACATGGCCAGTGCCACCATCCAGATGGAGGCGATAATGAGGGGGGTGAGAAGGTGGGAAGCAGGGGGGTGCGGCCATTGAAGGGCCCATCGGCTGTATGCCCCCAACAGGAGGTACCGAGCCCACACCAGCTTCGAGCTGTACAGTGATACAGAGATCATGGGGTGGTACCTCCTGAATCAGGCAATTCTGAGGTGGCTCTATGAGCTGTGCAGTGATGTGATACAGGCATCCACACACGACAGAGCCATGCTCTGTCATTGGAGACTAAGACAGCTTGCATGTGCTTGCTCACCACGGGTACCTTCCAGAGACCAACAGGGGACACCACAGGCATAACCCAGTTGGCTGCGTCATGCCACCTCACCCAATTCCTCAGCACACTGCTGCCACATGCTGTGGAATACATCCATTTCCCCAGCACACCGGTGGTGCGCACGGCAAACATACAGGAGTTCCACAGGGTAGCACATATGCCTGGCATGCTAGAGGCAACAGACTGCACCCATGTGGCCATCCGTACACCACCTGGCCCTGAGGGGGCTGCATACATTGATCGAAAGGGCTATGCTAGCATCAACTGCCAGGTGGTGTGCGATGACAGCGGGTGCATAATCAATGTCTGTGCCATGCACCCTGGGGGAGTACACAATGCCTTCATCTGGCACCAGTCGGCACTGTGCAACAGATTTGAGAGTGGGGACATCCCCACTGGCCACTTAGTGGGTGAGTATGCAAACCACACTGAAAAACTTAGGGCTTGGGAGGGGCATGGTCAGAGGTGACATGGGTAGTGGCCTACATGGTCCGGAGCAGGGCGATGCTGATCACCAAACTAACCTCCACCCTCTACACACAGGTGACAGTGGATACCCACTCCATCCCTGGCTGCTCACACCATACCGGCAGCCCGCGACCCCATTGCAGCAACGCTATAATGAGGCACATGCCACCACACATAATGTTATCGAGCGGGTGTTCAGTATGCTGAAGGCACATTTCCATTGCCTGGACACCTCTGGAGGTGCCCTACAGTACAGCCCCTCAAAGGCCTGCAGGCTATTTCTGGCCTGTTGCATCCTGCACAACATGGCCAACGAATGTGGGATAGCCATACAGGTCGAAGAGGGGGACAGCGATGGGGACGATGAGGACGCCAGTGACAATGGTGATTGGCAGCCCCCCTTGGGCGACGGGACCACCGACTGCTCCAGCTGGCACAGCTGCACCAGGACACCATCACAGAGAAGCACTTCAGCCAACCCAGGTAAGTCATGGGGCCATGTGCAACCACCAGTGGCAAAGGCACAACCCACAAACACGCATGGACACACACCAGGGGTGCATGCCATCAAGGGAATTAGCCAGGCATGGAACCACACACACCGCCAGGGATGGGTGAGGTCTAACATGGCATGCGGACAGACAGACACACACACACACAAAACTCACCAGACATGCACAAAGGGTAGGAAGCACACCGACCCAGAGCACCACCCCTAGTCACACACATGTCCACAGACCACAACACCCATTGCCTGTCATTGTGCAAGTGTCAGACACTGGGCACCATTGCACATTGGCATACAGCGCAATGCAGGCATCATCATGCACACACAACTGCGGACAGCAGCCAGGAGGGTGTGCAGATGGACTGTGTGTGTGCGCGTGCAGGGCTGGGTACCCACCCGTGCATTGCCCGCTGAATGACACAATGCACACAGGGCAGCATCAGACAGTAGCCACGGTGGAAAACAGGTCAGTCATGCGTCACAGTGCCCCGGCCGCCATGGATGCATGGGCAGCCCCACCAAGACCCACCAGCAGTGACAGGCTGACCACTGGCCTCATGGGGTGGCACCGATGGTCCCTCAGGGGTTCCACTGTGTGAACATGACCATGCTTGCGCATGGGTCTGCAGCACACCGAACATGCCTGCGCCAGGCATGCTCGGGATGCCCACAGCTGAACCTGGTGTCGACAAGGATGGTGTCACACAATGCCGGGAACAGGGGTGGACATCACACTGTGCAGTGTCTGCGATGCATGGGCAAATAACTGTGTGCCCCCTGTGGCCATGGCAGCTGTAATTGTCTGTGACAGCCTGTCAATGGCTGCGGTCACATCCTCCCGCATCCAGTCCATCCCTGCCAGGAGCAGAGCAGTTTCTCTGCTCCGACGCTCCTCTGCCTGGTGCAGAGCCACACTCAGTGGATCCACCGCGGTCACAAGCCACATCTGCTGATTGACTGATGCTTGCAGTATGCAGGTGTGCTCATCCAAGAGGTGATCTGCCTGATCAGCATGCTGTCCCTCAGGGTGTTCATGGCCCTGATGCTCATCACCCCTTGAGGGTGGGCGCTGCACACCAGGGCCAGGCCTGGGCATGTCCACAGGCAGTGCACTGATGCCACCCCCTGACACTGTACCACCAAGCCCATTGGCCAGCTGCTGATGCTGCACCTCTGGCTGTCACTCCCCAGGGCTCAATGGTGCTGCTGCAGTGGCCACAACAGTCTCACTGTCCTGTACACACACCAGTGCTGCCCCACTGGTGCTGACAAGCACAGGCTGGGACTGTGATGACACGCAGGCCTCCACAGTGGTACCACCCACAGCCATGACCACGATGTTACCTGCTGTATGGCCATCCTGTGGCACACACGTGTCACTGCCCATGACATTAGTGACATCATCATCGGTGACGGACCCGGCACCAGTCAGAGTCCCAGCATGCTGGCATCCATGGACGCTGGCAAGCTGGGACACGGGCAGGGCCTCCTCTGCACCTGCTCCAACAACATCAGTCTGGACATCCAGGCAGGCTCACTGTCGCCCTGAGCTGCATATTCCTGAAGAGGTGGATGGGCCCTCCTCCATCTCCATCTGACCTGCCTCAGTGGAGAAGCCCACCACCGCTGACTCCTGCAGATGCTCAGGAGCTGTAAGGGAAAACAAAGTTGTGTTACTGCATGTGACCTACCCTGTCTCCCCCCAATAGACAGACCATGACCTACCATGCTGTGATGGGCTACCACCCTTCTGGAATCCACCACCTGGAACACCGTCAATGGCGCAACACAGTATGCTACCAGCAACCCTCTCCTCCTGTGGGGTCAGGTGTAGCACCTCCAGCTGTCCCTCACCTGTCACAGACTATGCTGCCCTGATGGCAGCCACCTTCTCCTTAATCCTCCACCTGTCTATGCCCATCTTCTTCCTGCACACCTGCATGAAGCGCTGGTGGCTATCATGCAGGTTTACAGCACACGCCACCTCCTCCCATGCAGCAACACGGGCCTGTGGTGATCCCTGGCATCTGCTGAAAAGCGGCTCCTGGTCTAGGTAGGACTCAAACAGGGCATTCATCTCGGCCTTCGTGAAATTTGGCCTCCTCCTCCTCCTCCTCCCACGACTCTGTTCCTCTTCCTCCACAACTCGCTCGGTCATGATTCAGCCTGTGAGAATGACAGGTGTTACCTGTGACTGTGCAGTCCCATGCATGTCCCAAAATCCACAGTCCACACTCCCCAACAGCATGCAACTCACCAATAGACTGCAGTAACCGACTATGGCCAGTGCAGTCCAATGTCGCACTTTTATAACGCAACACATGCAAATGAGACGAGGAGCATCTTTGACTGGATGCAAATGCAGTGACTGCACCATTGAATGGCTGATTAGCTGATTTGCATATGACGGCTGAATGTCAGGCTGTTGCACTTTGTGCAACTGTGTTGAACATGCTGAGCCAAGGGTGCAGTTCTGTGACATGCGCAGTACACACCTAACTGCGCATGCCCGGGTTGATGATGCAGGCACCTGCCACGCTGCTGATGTGCTGTGCACGGGAGGCAATGCAGAGCACTGCCACCATTGTGCCAGTGGCGCTACAGTGCTGTTCACCTATATGGTGCTGTGGCACTGGGGCATCATAGGCGCACTGGGGCAACAGCGCGGTAGGCCACTACAGGAGGTGGCACACAGGCACCCAATCGCGCTAGACACATTGGGTTCCAGTCTTGCTGTGGCTGTCCGTGCCCCAGAGACCCTTGACCCTGTGCCCGACCTTTGCCCCCTAGGTACCATACGTCAGGCATGGGTGCACCACTATCGTGCTGTTTGGTAACAGCGTGATAGGGAATGGCAGTGCTGTACCACGCAGCATCTGCATGTGGTGGAACTGAGCTGCAGAGCACCATTTTGACTTAACAGAGCAGTAGAGATGGCGCGGAGGAGAGCTGTACAGTGGAGCCAGGTGGAGCTGACAAACCTGGTTGCCATTGTGGAGCCACATGTTGGCCCACTATTTGGTGAGGCACCCCTGTACAGGGCCAGGAGTCAGGTGTGGCAGGAGGTGGCCGACGCTCTGGAGGAGGCCACCGGTATGGGGTGGATGGCAGAGCAGTGCCGCCACAGGTATGGGGACCTGAGGCGGAGGGACCTTGACCTGCTTGCCCACCTACGGGCATGTGCCAGGAGGGGCATGGTGCCATGGCCAGGTAGGTGCAACATCCATACACTTTTATCTTCCATACGGGTATCACGGTCCGGTGATGGCCATGGTGGTGTTATCAGGGTGTGGGGTGGGTGGGTCTGGCTGTGTGGGATTGCACACACATGGGGGCAGGGGGACTTTGCTACAGGATTGTACTTATTTTCCTCCCTCCATGCTTGCACCTTAGGCCCAGATGAGCGCAGGCTGGCAAGGGGGAGGAGGCACCGCCAGGAGGACCATCAGGCCGGGAGGGGTGAAGGTCCGCATAGGTGCAGGGACCAGCCTGATGATGGTGAGTGCCTTACATCCATGATTACTATTGCATGCTGTGTAACAGGGCGGGCAGTGGGTCATGGCCACCATCCATTGACACCACTGCCATGCACACAACTTGTTATAGTCAGCACTGTCCAGTGGCACTGCATGTCTGGGAGTGCGTCAATGGTGGTCCATACATGCACCGGGCACATGGCCTTCACACCGCATAGCCAAGTCACTGTACGACCACGGTAGTGCTGTGCAGGACATGGGCGGTGGGTGTGTGTGGTGTTCCACATGGCTGTGGCTGCCTGGGTAGGCAGGTCTTGTGGACACGGTCACTGTGGGTGGTCGCACACCATCACAGGGGCATGGCACATGGCTGTATGCCATGCACAATGGATTTACTGCAGGGGACTGGACAGTCACACATATTGACTCTGCTCCCTTGACCTAGGTGGACAACGCTGGATGGCCCTGGAACGGGCAATACAGGAAATACTGCAGCTGGCACAGGTGTCCCTGACAGCCTTGGAGAGGTTGGAGCGACATGGGGTCTGGAGGAGGAGAACCCGGAGGTGCCACAGAAGTGGAGAGCAGGGCAGGGAATAGGCCCTCCATGACCCCCTGACACCCATACCCCCTGGCCCCACCCTCACATCCCTTCTTCCCTCTCTCATTTGTACACCCCTGCCCCATGCCCGCCCCCACCTGGTTTGTGGCCCTTCCCCCCCATTGTATATATTTGTAAATATGTTACATAGTTGTTATATTTTAATACATGTATTTTGTTATGACAACTGTGGTGGTCTCTGATTTGCAGCAGGCTACAGGTGCTCAGCTGCAGTGGTGTGCATGGAGTCAGGGGTGATGCACGAATGGGCGTGTGTGTGTGTGTGTGTGCAGAGGTGAACTGCCTATGGTGTGGGCAGGGGGATTAGTCACTGTCTGTGGTTTGTGTGTTGTACTCTGTGCACTGGATGCCTGTGTGCAGTGGTCCATGGGGCCTGCACTGTGTGCATGGCACCCTGTCAGACCGTCCATGGCCTGTGCAACTGACACCCTTGCATGTCTGTGATATGCACGGTCTGCTGGCATGTCAGTGGCCAGTTCTGGGACAGGATGTGTCCTTGGGAGGGTGTGCAGGGTGCTGTACCACTGGAGGTGGGGTCCAGGCCATGCCCTGTCACATGTATGGTACCTCGTGTGCTGACACATGGTCAGTCTCTCAGCTGTACCTCGGGGGGATGTGCAGGGTGGCACTGTGTATGCATCTGTTGCATCACTGTCTGCTGCTGCCCGCTGCAGGGTGTCCATGGTGGGGCTGCCTTGCATGGCTCCATGGTGCACAGGGTTGCATTGTCACAGTGGGGGTGGTGGCATGCATGGGGTGTCCTGCACTGTTGGGTGCTACTCCTGGGCAGGGTGTGCTCTGTATTTGTGGGATGGTGTGGTACGGGGTGGTCGGCCATCCTTGTGTGCTGGTCATAGCTTGCCAGGGGGTGTGATGGGGCACCATGGCCTGGCTGTGGGTTGGTTGCTGGTCTCCATGGTCCAGTGGTTATTCCAGCCCTGCGCCAGTTGTGCAGTGCATGGGGTGTGGGGGGACGATGTCAGTTCTGCTGTGTGTTCCTCTGCCCATCTGTGGCATGGGTGGTGGGCCCCTGCATCCCTGGTTGTGCTGTTGCATTGCTGCCCTGCTGCTGGGGGGCATCCCTGGTTGTGCTATGGTGCATCTGGACCGCTCAGCTGAACATCCCTTGTTGCGCTTTGGCACATCAGATATGCTCAGCTTCACCTCCCTAGTTGTGCTATGGTGCAGGTGGTGCTATATTCAGTTGTCGGCCATAGGCACATCTTGGCCTGTGCAGTTTTTGAATGTCACACTTCTTGCGCATGGGTGCAATGGACTTGCGCTTGCTCCTGCTGTTGCACACTTTTTGGGTGCAATTTGAATATCTGGGCCCAAATGTCCACTGGATTTTCTCCTCAATTCACCATTTGATGGTGATGATCTCATATGTATAAAACAATTGAGACACTAAAAACAGAAAAAAAAAAACAATAAGAAAAGAAGAAATAACTCTCCTATAAGTGTATCGAAATGCACTAGATTCAGCCATCATCTGATATATTTCTAAGTGAGGTAGGAGTGCTAATGGGGCGATTGATGTCTGGATATACAAGGAATAATCCTCCACACCTGCTGTGTCACCTTGACCATGGTCAGCTCCCCACAGTGCTTCCTGCCATCCTCCTAGAGAGCAGGCTCCACCACCATCTGGATTACAGGGCCATGCAAGAAAGAGGGCAGCAGCAGGAAAGAAGCACAGAAAACTAGCCAGTTCAGGTTGGTCCAGAAAGGGTTGCATAATTAAAGTACTGTAGAAAAAGGTTTAAAGGTTTAAAACAATGGTGGCATACCTTTTTTAAATATTTAGAATGCCTTGTACAACCCCTGCTTTCTCAGCTCTGCACAATTGAGTAGTGTAAGGTGGCTCAACAATTCCTCCTCTCTCCAATCAGTGAGTCAGAATCCCCCACTCTGTACCCCTCAATCAGTATCACCATTTCAGAAATTGTGTCTCCGCTGATTACTGTGGTATGAGAACCATCATACTGGGAGGGGAGCTAGTGAGGTGCTGCCAATTATTCCAGTTTAACATCCGCTATCTTGTGCCATTTGAGACAGCTTCTGATATCAATGAAGGAATGATGTCATACATATAAACTTGTGACAGCCTGAGGAATGTACAGTAATGTCTGTACTTGAGAAATAAGCAACAAGACACAACTGGGTGTGCATTGGATATTTCTAATGCACAGCCAGGAGATTTGTGAGGCAGAAGGCCACTGGCCTAGTGCCTTCAGCCCCTGGCAGTGTTTTAGAAATGTACAATGCATACTCTGTTGTGTCCTACTGGGCTCATCAAATGGGTCTGAGTATATAAGATGCATGTAAAAATGAAAAATTGCACATTTAAATTGGAAAAGGTTAAATAGTTTTTTTTTTAATTTCATCTAAAATAATTCCCATGCCTGAATTAGCTTGATTAATTTTTTTTTTACTTTGGACATTTGTCTTACTCTGGCTTCCATAGTTGTAGTTCGTCCTGAGTATTTTGCCATAGTTCTGCATACACACTGCCCCCCGCCTCCACCGATCACCACATCTATATTGGGAGACAGGGATACAGTTTTTTGTTTTGCTTTTTTTTATTTTGTCCAGTTTACCGCTTGATAATCAGTGACAGTACTATGCAGCATGTGGACTGGAGATAGTGAGCATGTCGAGAGGCATGAAGTTAGCCAGGGGATAATGCATTAAAACCATTTTCCTTTTTTTTTAAACTGTTTTGGAGATGGTGGCAGAGTTGCAGAGTTGGGTAAAATGGGGCACAGTTTTGCTTTCCAGATCAGGATCAAAAAGATGTGCTGAGACATCAAATTATTTTTTTTCTGACTGCAGGTGGTTGTCTCCAATCAAGACAGACACCATGAGCAGAACGAGGAACAAAGTTATGGGTGGTCAGGTGGCCACTTCAGGAGCTAGCTGTAAAAAAAAAGAATTTTTAATATTTTTATTCTGAAGCAAAGAAACAGTGAGCAGGTGGGAAGATGGCCATGGTATGAAAGGAATGAGTGACTGGATGGGCAGGTAAGCAAGCTGGTAAGGCAGGTAAGAGAGCCATCAGGCAGGTAAATGAGTGAGTGGGTGGGCTGCCAATGTGGTTGTTGACAAAAATATACAATTAAAAAACTAATCTCTGAAGAGTGCAGGGATGTGGAAATGGCATAGTGAGTGGTAACTGAAGCATGTTAAAAGTGAGGGAGACTGTGACCTCACACATGAGGGAGAGAGAGGGATCAGATGGTCAGCAGGTGAGAGGGTGGGAGAGAGCCACTTAAGTCAGAGATGTTGTTCAACTAAAATCAACTAAAATCGTGAACCACAAACAAATTATAACAATAGTGACTAAATGATTTCTGCAGGGTTATAGGGTATTTTATTAAGTTTTTATGTATTTCCCAAAAGTTTTACAGTGAAGTTGTTTAGTGATGTTTAAAAAAATAGCAATCATTAACATTTCAATTGTTTTTTAACATTCTGTGTGCATTTATTTGTTTACTTTTGTACTAAGTCCAGGCTCTCTGCACTTGTTTTTGCATATGTTTTAGATCTAATGCATAGGTAACAGTGAATCAGGATGCATGATTTTCCTTACCATTTTATAATAGTGTGTTAGTACCTGAGAAGTGTTGTTTGACTTGTCTCAATAATGGATTTCATGTGAGACATTATTTGTTTTAATTTGTTTACAATAGTTTGAGGTAATGCTTTCAAGCACATGTGCTTTCAAAACCAGCTGATTGGATCTGATTTTAATAGTTAATCACCCCACAAAGCAAACCGATTTTCAGATTTATTTTTGCTTTAATTCATCAGTTTAATATCACATCTCTCAGTAAACTTTCTTTTTTATCTCACGTTTTCAGAGCAGCCACAAGTCTCATAGCTGTTTTCGACTTTTTTCATCACTCTGTGTTGTGTCACTAATTGCTGGTAACTTCAAACTGAGACAGGTTCACATAATTGCCTGTTACTAACAGCTGGTTCTTTCATATGGGGAACTGTCTGAGTTGGGTTTGTGGGTAAGGTTTTTGTTTTACCTCTGCATAAATTCTTTACTGACAGCATACATGGGATCTGGATGATGTATCTGTCAGAAACAGGTGCCTGGCTTCGTAACTGGAGGGTGCTGGTGAGGAAACTTTCTAATTATATTTTTTTATAGAAGATATTTTTTTTTATGCATGATCTGTTTCCCAACCATCTCCCCCTACCACCACAGCACCTCATAAAACTTTCCTAAAATGTTGTACAGGCTGCTTGTTTGCCTGTCAAATGTGTACTCAGTTTATACTCCCTATTCCTGCACATACAATATGCTGCCTGTTGATGTCTTCTTTACAAAACATGAGGCAGCATGCCTGAATTGCTGACTGCTTACATGGATCTGTTGGTCATTATCAATATGCCAGCCACCATCCCTGTACTCAAACTGTGTGCATACTGCTCTGACTGAACAGCATGTTTGTCAAATGTGTGCAGAGTAAGTTGCACCTTTTCACACTATAGAGGGATGGTGGCTGAAGGACTATTAATGATTAATGGATCCACATAAGCAGGTGGAAACTCAGGCATGCTACCTCATGTTTTGTAAAGAAGACATCACCAGGCACCATAAAGTATATGCAGTGACAGGGAGTATAAACTTAGCACACATCTGACGGGCAAAACCTACAAAAAAAACTCCTTCCAAAATATTTTGTTAGAGTTTTGCAAGGCATGGTTGTGGTGATGACTAATTTAGAGACATAGTTCATGAACAAAAAGTATTCCCTGTACATACTGAAAATCAAATTAGAAAGCTATCTTCACCAGCACCCTGCCATTTATTAAGCCAGACACCTGTTTCTGACAGCTTCCTTATCCAGGCCCCATGTCTGCTGTGAGGGATGTATACAGAGTTCAAACAGAAACCAATCACACATCATTTAAGAAAGCCATTTACACATTACTGCTTGCTCATCACTTGTTGGAGGATGAAAGAGGTGATGTTTTATTGCAATTATTATAATTCAGAAAATGAAAGGTACCTGGGATTGATCCTCGTTAGCAGACAGCAATGCAGACATAATACTGACTTGCTGATTGCTGTGGCTCAGAATCGACCAGCTCAGTTCTTCCAAACTTTGGACAGACTGTGCAATCCAGCCTGTCTTCAGGTTAGGAGAGCATTTTCACAAGATAAGTGTCAGGAGTTCGCTCAATTGTTTGCCAATAGGGTCGCTGACATCAGGGCTAAGATTCATTCAGCACGCTGTATGGGGGTTTGAGGTGGGCGGTGTATGATCACCACACCTCAGTCCTCTTGGGATCACTTTGACCAGCTGGCAATCTATGATGTTGTGTGGATTGTCCAAAGTATGTGGCCTACTTGCTGTAGTGTCAACTCGGGCTCTACACACCTCATTTTGGTGTGTGTGGATGTCATCAGCCCTGTCCTTGCAGAGATAGTCTGGTGCTCTTTAGAGTTAGGTGAGTTCCCGAACTCCCTAAAGGAGGTGGTGGTTACACCTCTCCTTAAAAAATCTTCTCTGAACCCAAACTGCCCTGCCAACTACGGGCCAATCTCTGACCTTCCCTTTATTGGGAAGTTGATAAAGAAAGTAGTTGCTCTTCAGTTGGATAACCACTTGACCATCCATGACATCTATGATTCCCTCCAGTCCTGTTTTCGGAAGAGGCATAGTATGGAGACTGCTCTGGTCCGGGTGCTCAATGACCTCCTGATCGCTATAGATCAGAAGTGTAGTTCAGTCTTGGTCCTTCACGATCTCTCTTAAGCCTTTGACACTGTGGACCATGGGGGGGCTGCTTGAGTGCCTGAGAGACATCTGTGACCTGTCAGGTATGGTCCTTAGTTGGTTAATATCTTTCCTCACTGGCAGAACTCAGAGAGTGGTGTCGGGGATTCATTCTTCGGCCTCATTCTCTCTGCCATGTGAGGTTCCTCAGGACTCTGTACTGTCTCTATGTTGTTCGCAGTGTATCTGCTGCCATTGGAAGACATTGTAAGATGGTATGGGCTGCGGTTTCACTGTTACGCAGATGATACCCAGCCCTACCTGTCTTTTGCCCCGAGACCAGGACAGTGCGGTTCCTGTTTTTAATAGCTGCCTCATGGAGCTCCAAGACTGGATGTGGGCCAGCTGGCTAAGGTTGAATCCAGAAAAGACTGAGGTGGTGGTGGAGCCAGGTCACAGGATAGAGAGGACAGGAGTGCGGCCTGCCTCCAGGCTTTGGCTCAGGGGTAGCCAGCTCATGTCCTCTGTTCAGGTGCGGAATCTGGGTGTGATATTTGATGAAGGGCTGACACTCCATTCGCAGGTGTCAGCTGTAGTCAATTCTTCTTTCTACCATCTGAGGAACATCTTCCGGATTAAGCACCTTGCTCCGTCTCAAAATCTTCCAGTGCTGATCCATGCCTTCATGACATTTTGCCTTGACTACTGTAACTCCCTATACCTATGGTTTCTGGGGATTGATATCCATTGCTTACAGCTGGTACAGAATGCTGTGGCCAGGTTACTTACAGGGTTCTCCTGGACCAGTCATATCACCCTTGTGCTGTGTGAACTGCACTGGCTGCCTGTTCAGTGGTGGATCACCTTCAAGGTCAGCTTACTGACCTATAAGGCCCTGCAGAGTCTCGGTCCTGGCTACCTGGAAGAGCTCCTGGCTCCTTACTGCCCCCTCAGACCCCTCCGCTCAGCCAATGAGGGATTGCTAGAGGTTCCCAGGGTTCGATTGAAAACCTCTGATGCGAGAGCATTTAGTTATGCAGCCCTGACCCTATGGAATTCTCTACCTAGTCGGATTAGAGACCTTGGAGAGCTTTAAGACAGCTTTAAAAACTTATTTATTTAGCTGTGCTTTTGGAGACTGTTGAATCTGAATCTGTAATTTTATGGTACTGATCTATCTCAGATATTTTATTGCTTTATATATGTTTTTAACCTTTGTACAGTGCTTTGATATTTGCTTGAATTGCGCTTTATAAATAATTTTAATTATTTTATTGTTATTAATATTTTTCTTTTCAAATGACACATTTACCCATACCTATCCCTTCCCGTATGCATGGGATGACTTTTTTCTTCCAAGTGCAATACTCATACTTTCTATACCACTACCCACCCAACCCCCTTCCCCAAGAAACCTACACAAACAGTGCCTCATATGAAAGAACCAGCCATCAGTAACAGACAATTATATGAACCTGTCTCAGTATGTAGTTACCAGCAATTGATGATATAACACAGCATGATGAAAAAGTGACTAATCGGCTGCAAGACTCTTGTTTGGTCTGAAAATGTAAGACGAAAAAGAAAGTTTGCTAAGAGGCATGATGGTACACTGATGAATTAAAACAGGAAAAAAGGAAATCAGTTTAAATTGCATGGGGTGATCTGCTATTATAATGGGATCTGATCAACTGTTTTGAAAGTGCGTGGACTTGAAAGTGTTACCTCAAACTGTTGTAAAAATCAAAAACATAATAATACCTCACATGAAGTCCCTTATTGAGCTGAGTCAATCCGCACTTCTAAAGTACTAACACACTATTCCTGACTTGAGTAAAATATGTCAAAACAACTTTTCAGATATTACAAAGCAACATGACCTAAACAGACTGAAAAAGTGGCTGGAATGTAGAAAAGAACATTTAAAATGGGGGCAATATTACAGACTTTGAAGTGACATCACATATGCAGTCCCTGAAGTCTCTTTGTGCTGAATTGCCAGTTAGATGAACACTGTAAATGGGTGACATAACACTACTGAGAATATCTAATTTGTATCAAGGTTACTATCTAACTTAAGAAGAACTGACATCAATCAAGACTGATGTTAATGATAAGTTTCTTATCAGTAACAATATAAATATTATTGCAATTTATAAATCTATAAAAAAAGGGTTAAATAGATATTGATATGTCAAAAGATAAATAAACAGAGGCAGATAAGATGTATGTTCAAATATAATGTGCTGGGGGTGATCAATGTTTTCAGTCTTAAGAGTAACAAGCATTTGTCAATGCCGAACGTTCACTTGCAGGTGTTTGCAGTGGTGTTTGGCATGTATGGTGCTTTACCCTAATGCCCTGTGCCATTGCTGGTATTTGCACAATAAATTGTCAGCATGACCTTTTTGTTACCCCCCATTGTGCGCTACATAGGCGGAAACACGTTTTGGGCAGGATGTGAAAAATGACAGCTGTACTGCTCATAAGGAAGTGTGGTAAAATGGCAATGTTGAAAATCTGGAGTGGAAATATTGAAAATTCGCAAACCTAGGAGCGTGCGTGTGAACTGTGCAATGCACGCTGGTAAAACAGTCATTGTTAGGAATTTTTTCACCAAATTGTCAACATTGGCAGTTTAAAACCTCTGCTAATGAACAGTGACACTGTGATTTTCTTAATGTGTCCCATACATTGAGTTCGCACACCGACTGCGCCATGGTGCGCTACATGGGCAGAAACACATTTTGGGCAGGATGTGACAAATGACAGCTGTACAACTCATAAGAAGACATGATAAAATGGCAATTTTGAAAATCTGGAGTGAAAATATTGAAAATTTGCGAACTTACGAGCCTGCGTAGGAACTGCGCAACGCACGCTCGTAAAACAGTCATTGTTTGGAATTTTTGCACCACATTTTCAACATGGGGTTTTTGGGACCCCTTTTCATGAATGATGTCACTGTCATGGTGTTATTCGAGGCCGAAGGGTGATTTCGTGCAGTGACTGCACAGTGCCTGCTAAATCACCCTTCGGGCCCAAATAACACCATGACAGTGACATCATTCATGAGATGGGGTCCCAAAAACCCCATGTTGAAAATTTGGTGCAAACATTCCAAAAAATGACTGAGATATGCAATAAAGTTGAACCCCCCTATCTAGCCCATTATACAGCTTTCCGACATTTCCTCAGTTCGCGGTCGCCTTTGAAGAGTACAGACGTGTTCCCGGTCCACCGAAGATCGTCGCTCCAGAGTCCGGAGGTAAGTATGAGGTGAGGGGGTGTGGGGAGGCTGGGTGCGCAGTGGGTGGGTGCAGGTTGTGGGAGGGTTGGGAGATGCGCCACGGGACAGTTTTGTTTACAGGTTTGAAAAAAGATGGCGTGTGGCGTTTGCCACGCTGGGGTGGGCTCCCAGCATGGCAGAAGATGGCTGGGGGCCGAGGGCCGACAGGGGTTGGGCACCCGTCGGCAAAATAAAAGCAACGTTTGCCATGCTGGGGTGGGCTCCCAGCGTGGCAGCAGGATAACTTTGGGGCCGTGGAGCCGACGGGATTGGGCACCCCGTCCAGCAAACAATGTTTGCCATGCTGGGGTGGGCTCCCAGCGTGGCATGAAAGCTAGGGGCGTGGCGGACGCAGTGAGGGGAGGTAGCGCGTGACGCGAGGGGGGGCGGCGCTCAGTATGGCAGCAGTGTTTTTCTTTGAAGCAGAGGAACACCGCTGTCATACTGAGCTGCTGCACCCATTGGTGCAGGACCGCCATGCCTGCTCAAGGGAGCAGTGCATTGGGTGGGAAAGGCACACCTCTAAGTGTGCTACTCTCCCAAAACGTTCCTTGTGCATGCGCTCAAGGGAACGTAAAAATGAGTGTGAAGCATGAAACCATTGAACAGCAGTAATCTTTTAAACTGAGTAAAATATTAATACTTCACATACACTTTGTAAAAGATTTTGTACATTTTGCAGTAAGTTTAACTTCTAAGTAAACATAACTAATTGTTAATTATAGTATAATAAAATGCATATACATTGTTAACCTCATAGTGCCCCTCACTAACTAGCAATAGACTGTTAGCATGAAATTATAAGTTTTTAAAAAGTTTTTTGTTTGTGTAGAACTTTAACATAAGAAAAAATCACCAAGTTGTTCTAGCTATTTTTCTCAGTAATTTACATAAATGTGCACGTGTGAGAATATAATTACAATTTACTTAAAACTAACTAATATCTTTTTAACAAATGACCTAAAAGGACCTATTCTGCAACGTAAGTTTCATATCTCTACTCTTTCCCATTTTTTGAGCTGAGAGCAAATCTTTATCCAGTACATTAGGCAAGAATATGCAATTGTGGTCCATAATATCTCAATAAGTTCAAAATGTACCCTCATTGGGGGGGAGCTCAAGAAAGCTGCATTCTTGACTGAAAGTTTTTCTTAGTCACTCTGCATTGTGCTCTACATTACCATAAAAAACTGAAATGTAGAGTTTCTTTTGTACAAATAAAATGACAGCTTCTGGTGGCTCATCAGTTAAGGAGACAAAGGGTACCAAAATAGTATAGGGCATCTGAAGGGAATGGCCGGAGGAAGCTCTGGACAAAAATCTACTACTCAACCTACACAGGCCCCACATGCTGAGCAGGAGCAATCATTAGGCCTGAGAGGCATGGGAGATCCAACGCCATGGGACACCATCCTAAATGCGGTCAGAGAAATGGACCACAAACTGGAGAAAATATCGGAGAGACCTGGGGGCACAGGATACAGAAACTGAGTTAACAACCAAGGTTGCCACAGAAGCCAACAATAGATCCCAGAGGACCCAGGAGGCATTTGCCAGATCAACTAAGGAGATCAATCATCTCCATGCACACATGGAGAATGGAAAATATATCACGGGCAATGAACCTATGCCTGGTAGGGGTTTCGGAGGGCTTGGCGGGAGAGAACATTCTATCATACCTTAAACAATGGCTGTCAAACAGTCTCCCCTCTGAACTGCAGTTGGATCTGAACTCTCTTAAACTGGTGTTCTTAATCATTTTTAGATGGATTCAAGGTAATCCTGCAGCACTTTGCACCATCATGTTGGTAACAACCAGCACAGACATATGGAACAGGATTCTACAGTGGACGAGAGCCAACTACCCAGTGTCCATGGAAGTACACAAAATCAGATATTTCCAGATTAGTCCTTCGCTACTTGATCTCAATGGAAGCTCATTGACCCACTGAGGAAGCAACTCTGAAGCTTGGGGATGCCCCACTTCCTCCTGGCTGCAGCATGCCTCTGTATCACCTACGCTGGGAAATTGTTTTTAGTACAATGACCCAGAGGAGGCAAGGAAAAGGGTAGATGCCATCTTATATGAATTCTGACAGCAAGCCCCAGAAGCACAGGGGGAACCACAGGATCCAGAAGAATATTCCTGAGGTATGGTGGTTAAACAATCAGGCCTTCTGTGAGCTGAACAAAAGAGCGATCGTCTTTGAGGCTGAGATACCACCTAAACGACTTTCTGTACTTTATCCTTAGCTATCACTCCCCTGCGTTTAGGGGAAGACTTTACTTTCTTGAGTAGTTTCCCATCCAAAGATGATACTCTCAGTTAATTTCCTGTTTGTTTTTTTCCTTTTTCTATTTTCTTTGCTGTCAATATAACTAACTCACCATGCGTTTTAAATGGCACTGACCACGAGACGTATGCCATTGCTGGGGTAATAAGTTTGTTGCTTGAGTGGTAGAAGGAAGGATGGGCTGGATGTTATCAGTCAATCAATCAATCAATCAATCAATCTTTATTTTAACAGGAGTAAAATGCACCATTGAGAACACTCATTTACAAAGTTGTCCTGGGTACATAAATACAAAAAAACAAAACATATTGACAATACGTATCAAGTACAATACACAGATAAGGTGTAAAGTATGGCATTAAAATACACATTAACAGTGTTATACAGTAGGTGAAAACAGATAGGTTTCATGACGTCAGTGATGACTGCTAAACATAAATGGCTGAACTAGATGCAGCACGGACTACATAGACAGAGGTCATTCACAGCATGCAAATAAGTGCCATTGGACCCTGTGTCAAGATTGGAGATAGTCAGGAGGGTTATTCAGTACTCGAGAGATGGGTGAGATGAATGAGGTGTAATGGGTACATAATGAAGGAGGGTAAGGGAAAGGTAGGACATGAGTGAATAATGTGAGAGAGGGGAAATGGCTGCAGGTGGCTTGTATCAAGATAGAGGAAAAAGGCCAAATTAGGAGAAGCATCAGCAACTTTCTTAAAAGGAATGGTTCAGCAGATGCTTGAAGGCTGACATCCCAATTATGTTCAGTAGTTTAGGGTATCCTGTACTTTGTTCCATATAGATGGAAGGGCGTGGCTGATGGAGAAGTGCCGTAGTGAGTTCTGGCTCTAGGAACATCAAGCTTGAGGTATGAATATATTCTGAGCGAATAGGCCCCTGTGGATATGGTTAAGAGTTCCAGGATGTATTTTGGGAGTTTATTAATGATGGCTCTAAAGGTCCAGAGGTGACATTTTTCAACCTTCTAACTTTCTGTGACTGCCACCCAATCTGGGCATAAAGGTCACAGTGATGGGTATTGTAAAGGGACACTTGTTATGAATCAGATAGCCCTATGGTAAAGGGTATCCAATTTAGTGAGGGAGGCCATGGGGCAATGACCATATAAGAAGTCAGTTTAATCTAATAGTGGTAAACAAGTAGCCTGAACTAGTCTTAATTTGACATGTTGGTTAAGGAGGTGTTTAAGTCTAAAAAAGATGCCTAAACATTGCGTGCATTTTTTTAGTGAGCTCACATATATGAAAAGAGAAGGATAACTTGCAGTCAAGCCAGAATCCCAGATCCTTGAACGTGTCCACTGTTAATAATACAGATTACTTAAAATGTGGTATGACAGATGGTTACAGCAGAAAGCAATAAAGTAAAGCACCTCAAAGAGCAAACAAGTAGTGCAATGGGTGAATACAGAGTACAGTTTATAAAGGTCATGTTATTGAAATGTATGCTCATTTAAATTGATGCAAGATTGGTGTGGAACTTAAGCAGCTTCAGGGAGAAGAAATGTACCTATCACCTAGACATTAATTAAGTGGGAAAAGTGGCTATTTTGGTGATAGATAGCAATTCCTTAACTGCTTAAATAACTGCGTCTTTATTCCACAGGTTTAATGTGGCTGGCCATCCTAAATAATATGACGTTTATAAATTTATACAAGGACAGTACCCCACATGATGTATTACTGCTTGGTGGATAACTAATACTGAAGCCAACATATTTCTACTGCTGGAAATGCAGGAGCTATTGTAACCTTCTTCCACTGGCTACTGGATTAAGGTAGCATGGACAAAACTGTGCATGAAATACAGTGCTGTAAGAAGTGCTAATGGCTCTACAGCAACAGGGTTTTAACAGCGTGTGGTAGAAACCTCTACCCCTGTCGCTGTAGGCTGCCAGCAGAGAAGGTGAAGGATGCCATCATGGGGGGGGGAGTACCTGGCTGAGCTGCTCCCATGGTGAAGCAGCTAGAGCATCTACCTCTTCCAGCATCAGGGACATGGGACTGCGGTTCAGTTCTCCCCAGGTCCCACTCTGCTGAGGCTTTTATTTGGCCACAATGCTGCATTGTGCGCTCTGTATGAACTGGTTGGCATATTGTGCTGAGGTCATTTTGCCGCACACTGCTTTGCATTTGGCATTGTTGCGGTGCACAGTTTTGCCCACGACATTATGACCCCATGCAATTCTACTAAATGCAATGCTTCGGCGTGTTCACATTATAATTATTAAAGTTTCAAAAAAAGGTACCCTCATGAAATTTGGGGATTTGAGATACCCTAAGACTTAGAGGATACATACTAAATTTCACAGTCCTAGGGTCTAAAATGGCAGAGATATGAGCCTCTGCAAATGGCTTTTTTTTTTTTGTATTACTTTTTTCTCCCATGGGGGTCCCAGCTGGCATCATCATCCTTGCATCCCCTGTGATCTGGCCGCCATCTGACCAGCACTGTCTCCTACTGAGGGCAGCCACCAATTACCCCATGGCTTACCTCCCATGGTGGGGCAGCGGGGGTCGATCAACTCCCCCACCACACAACAGATCCACTCACGGTGGTCCCTCGGAGCAGTGCAGGACATCGCGGTTGGCCATCAAGCCACAACAGCTGGGCACTCCCCCTTTTCCATGTTCTGTTGGAGGCAGGGCATGCAATTCCAACAAGGGCTCCCTGCGCACGCGTCTGCACGCAGTGCACCCACCGGCTGCCCCACCTACCACCCCATTCTACCAGGCCAGTAGTGCTAACACCCAGCCTCTGCTAGGTGTCAGACTTATGCTGGACACTGTACCCAGACCCACCCTGAGATAGGAGAGCAGTCCATAGGATGCTCAATCCACTTCCTCCCTCTCCCAACCCCCAGCAGCCTGAGATCGCTCCCGAACCTGGGTTGCTGGCATGGCATGAGGTAAGGCATCCAGTGCCTCAACCCTCAGAACCACCAGGCCAGTACAAATGGTCATTTTTAATGAAACACCTGTACAACCCCAATGTACAGTTGAGCACCCTCAGCCTTACTATGGTAGCATTAAACCACAACATACTGACACAACTTCTGTGCCTTAGTGGTTTTAGGAAGCTTGCAGCATATGCAAACCTATGTAAATACTGTAGAAAAACTCAGTATAGGGCATCCTGTTTCCCTTGACTGCAGTAGGCAGATTCACCTGGCTAACTATATAGAAAGGAGTATTTCTTTTGTTATAGGTGATGGGTTCACAAAGGTGAAAGGGGAAACCCTCATGTTGTGTTTCAGTTTCTATCCCTTTTCCAACAAAGTCACATTTGATTCGTTATAGAGGTTTAGGTATCACAAATACTGGTGGATACCATATTGGTAGAAAAGAACAGAATACCATAAGTTAGAATAGGAAAGAAAAGATCTGAAGTTTCAAGTATTTTTAGGGCTGCATTGGGTGGAGCCCTGCATTCCTCTTGCTTTCAGAAAAGGACTCCACATTCCTTGCATTCTTTCCCACCGAACAAACAGCATGTTGGACTTGCACAACAGTCGCCTCCATGTTCATGGAGCAGTCCATTTGCATTGCACTAGTTTTCTTGAATAAAAAAAAAACTGTAGTCCTGATCCAGATGCCAGGGGATTGGGCACCCCCAATGTAACTTTTATGCTTCTGGAGAGGTGGGTTGGTGGTTGCTGAGAGGGAAGGTCAGGTGGGTGGGATATCTGTAAATTTAAAGAAAAAAGACATGCCAGTCATGGCCACCAAACCGCATTGTGTATGTGCAACTACTAGTGCATGTGCAGTAGTGCTCAGCAGCCATCTTGGTTACAGTGGAGTGTGCCGTATTCTGTCATGACTGCCAAAAATTAGTTTATAAATTAATGATATCCCCCCATCTGACTCTCCTTCTCAGCACCCCCCCAAGAAACATATGAGTGACAATGGGGGTGCCCAATCCCCCAGTGTCGGGAAACATACCAGTGTCAGGATTGGTTTTTTTTGTTTTGTTTGTTTGTTTTATTAATGATATCACCTCACCTGAACCTCCATCTCAGCACCCACAACCCTCAAGAAACATAATAGTTGCACTGGGGGTGCCCAATCCCCCAGTGCAGGAATCCACTCATTTTAATTTTTTTTTCAACCTGTAAAAATAAAACCATCCACCAATTTTTTTTGAGGCTGGTAGACTACCCCCACCTGACTCTCCCACTCAGCTCCCCCGCCAAACCCTTATTTTCCAATCTAGAGCCCAATGCTGTAATCCTCTCTGGACCACAGACACATCTTCACTCTTCAAAGCTTGACTGTGAACTGAATAAACAGGCAAGCGATTCAATCTATTTCAATAGGATTTTGAACTTAGTGACATAACTTGGGCATTTTTGTATAGTTTGGGCCCAAATTTTCAACATGACTTTTTTGGGACCCCAAATCATGAACAATTCAACTGACATTAGGCAAATCTGTCCCAAAAGGTGATTTCACAGTCCCTGTGTGAAATCACCTCTTGGGCAGGAGTTGAAAATCTTCTCTGCCCTTGTTCATTAGGTAGGGTCATATGAAGGTTTGTTGAAAATTTTGGGTAAACATATTAAAAAACAACAAAGTTATTCACCTACAATGAATTTTGTTAATGCAGACTTGTAACTTCAGTAATGGTCAATAATTTTACCCTAAATTTACAACATAGCTATATATTTACAGCACCTAATGAATGTGATAGCTGTCATTTTTCAAATCCTGGGAAAAATGTTTTTTTTTTTTTTTATATCCCCAAAGCTGATTTTGCCATCCCTGCACAAAATCACCTTTCAGGCAGGAGTTAAAAAATTTCTCTGCCATTGCTTATGAGATGGGGTCATAAGAAGACTATGTTTTAAATTTGAGTTAAAAATTATTAAAAAACAACAATGTTTTGAGCCTACATTGAGTTTTGTGAACACAGGCTCATAACTTTGGTAATTTTCAATATTTTACCCCAAATTTACAACATAGACATATCTGTACAGCCCTTCATGCATTTGATAGATACCATTTTTCAAATCCTAGCTAAAATGTTTTTTTTTTACATCCCGAGAGCTGATTTTGGGGTCCCTGTGCGAAATCATCTTTCTGGCGGGAGTTGAAAAATGTCTCTGCCATTGTTCATGAGGTGGCATTATAAGAAGGCTATGTTCTAAATTTGGTGCAAAAATATTTTTAATGCTATGTTCTAAATTTGGTGTAAAAACATTTTTAAAAAGTTATGACGCTATGTTGAATTTTGCAAATGCAGGCTCATAAGTTTGATAATATTCAATATTTTTACCCCAAATTTTCAGCATAGACATTTTTTGCAGCACCTCAAGAATGTGACAGTTGTCATTTTTCAACTCCTGCCCAAAATATGTTTTTGCATCCTGAAACTTGATTTAGCAGTCCCTGCACAAAACCACCTTTCAGGCAGGAGTGGAACATTTGCTCTGCCCTTCCTCATGAGGAAGGGTCATAACAAGTCTATGCTGAAAATTTGGTACACAAATATTACAAAAACAACAAATTTATGAGCCTGTGTTACATTTTGCTAACACAGGCTGATAACTTTTGTAAGTTTTAATTTTTTTATCCCACATTCCTCACCTTCAACCCTATCAGCACTAGCCAGAGATTGTGTTTTGTTGTTGTTGTTGTCTTGGCCAGGATCAGAGGCTGAGACACTGTTGCGGTAATTCTGTTTACCACTAAAATCCCTCAGTTCAGGATAGTGGACCGTGTCACAGTCTTGGTAATTGATTTATTGGGTAGTACTTGCTAGCTGCCTCACTTGTGCAATGGTCTAGGGTAATAGGGATCTTTGATCACAGGCCATGAGCAGGTAGCACAAGAAATATGCACAAACTGAGGATTTAAGGGCATTTCAATATTCCTTCTTTCTTTCTTTCTTTCTTTCTTTCTTTCTTTCTTTCTTTCTTTCTTTCTCTTTCTTTCATGAGAAATACTTGTAGTGTGTGCACACTGCTGCAAGAAAATATTTGTTTTATTTAGTATTGTACAGCTTCACAGTGATGTTAGAGGTGGACGGGACTAAGGAAGCTTCTAAAAAGCACAGAAACAGGCCCATGGATTGAGTGGATCATAGCAGACTGAGTAAAAGCTGAATTGTAACCAAAACCTATTTAGCTCAGGGGCAGGAGTAGTAGAAGAGAGAAGATGACAGAGATCAAGCTTGCCCATGCCATCCCAAGCCCATTGAAAGTGACACCATGGCACACAAAATGTTGTTCAATAGGAAAGTAGCAACTCAAAGTAGAAACACAGTTAAAGTTCTTAAAATGAGCTCAAATAACAATTCTTTGGCCAAAATGAAATAGAGAGGTAGTTCTAGGGGATCTCCAACAGGCAAGACACCTCTGCTAACAGATGGGCCACACTCCAAAAGTACAAGCAGGAGCAAAAGAAGTTGGCAGCGTTCACCAAATTTAAACTTTTATTAGTACAAAAGAAACATTTGAACACAGCAATTTACAAGTCTTTTTTTATTCCTTTGTATGAATAAAGGATTGAATGTGGTGGACAGTGCTGACCTTTTTAGTGCTAGGACATTGCCAAGCCAGTAGCCATAGCTGCACCAAAGCTAGCCACTACACAAGCACTTCACAATCAGTAGTGCTCAGTGATACAATTTTCTTAAAATATTACTATGTTTCATGTGTAATATGAGCACAAGAAAGAAGTTTGGTAACACTCACCAGCAGCAGTGTGACAATGTGTCCTTCCTTTTGTCATGGTGACAACAACTCCAACATCTCCAAGATGTGAATCTCTAAACACAGAATTTTGTCACATCAATTTTTTAACAGCTTCACTGTATGGGCCCCTGTGTCTCCTTCACCATTCATCAAATGGTGGACCTCCTCCCATGCTTTCTCCCTTTCGCTGTACAATAGTCTTTTTCCCCCAGAAGGTTGGTCAGTATTTTTGGTCACTACACTGAAAAAGACGCTTATCTTCTCTAGTGAGAAGGGTGCAGTCAGACCCTTCCTAGTACTGCCCTCAGCAGCAGCCATCTAAAAAATATAACATTTTGGAGTTTAGCTGAATCACCTTTCTCACACTCTCCTTCTTTGTCTCTCTCTCCCCACTTCTCATACTATAAAAAGTGAAACTAAACAACAAATTTGCCAAAACTGCAGAATCTGAACCCACTAATTAACTCAAATTTCACTGCTTATGTATGCCACCCTTTCACAATTGTAGAATACCATACCCAGCACTTTAAAAGCATGTCATTAACAAGTGACTATAGAATAGTAATCCACGGTTACAATATAGAACCCAGAGGAACATTGTCTAATTGGTAAATCAAAACACCATGCAGAATCACAATCTACAGTTTCAATAACATCTGCTGAATGCACTTGGAATTCCAAAATGCATTTTGAAAGTGCAATTCTGCAGGCAGAATTCAACATTCTGCACAGCACTATAATCAAGGTTTTGCATGTGATACTGTACTACTGTATGTCTAAACCCATGCATGAATTAAGCCCAGAATACTCTGGGGTCCAATAATCTTTAGGTACTGTATATCCACCTTCCTGTCACCTGCAGTGTTTACAAAATGAGGGCTGCATAATCCTTGGTTCACGGCCATGGGCAGAGGGGGATTAAATATTTGTGGTAATGGTCCCAAAGCTGTGGAATGCTCTCCCAAGGGCACTGAGGCCAGTTGAAGGTGGGGGGCATCATGTAGATGATATAGTCTTGTGATGGGAAAGCAGGCAGCTGGCTGCTTGGCATTCTTTTATACTCTGTCAGTCGGTAAAAAAGAAATAATGAATTGGCTGGGAAGGAAGTCATTTGCCTGACCTCCTGGCTGGAAGAAAGGCATTGCCATGGCAACCCAGTTGTTGTGCTGGGGACAGGGGGTAACATAAGTAGAAAAGGAATTAGAAGAGACTGGCAAAAAGGTAAGCACCAGCTGTTAATATGTTTGAGACTCTCCTTGAAGAGTATCTGTTCAGAACTGCACCTGGGAAGTAGAGTGGTCTGTCAGATTAATTTGATATCATCTCTGTGGTTGTGAGATTGCTTTATTATGCATTATTGTAATGTACTCAAAATGGGCACTGCCTAGAGTAGTGTATTAAATAAATGAATATTAATGATAATGATAATGACAATGATTAAGTGTGGAAATCCAGTTTAAACAGTGATGTTTAGTTTCAAAGTGAAATACATGACATCATTTGGTTGCTAAATTAAATTCCTCATAACTAACAGCTACAGTAGTTCACAAAAGAATTATAATGGAAAGAGGAACTGCATTATCTATTAAAGCTATTAAAGTCACTGCATCAATGGGGAATATAACAACATTTCTTAACATAACAGTCTGTGCTTCAAACACATTGAAAGGTGAAAAAGAAATGATGTGGCAAAGACTGAACACACTGATGCTTTGTTCATCGAGGAGCTTCTCTGTGCTTCTAATACACATTGACAAAAAATTGCAAACTATACAGTTTCTAAATTCAGTGTCATTAGCCATGTTTCATTTCCTATCTCACTGAAGCTAGTAACCTTCTACAACAGGAATGGGAAACGCACTGAACAGAAATTGTGGAATGTTCCAAAACCCATGAGAATAAATTACCTATTCATCATAAACAATCAGAAATGCAATTATCTTCTATGCATGGGTTATTGCACTCACCAAGATGATCTGTTATTTAAATGATAGAAGTAAAGTACCATGAAGCATCTGCCTCATACTGTAGGAAAAGGTATAAGTGAAACAATATTTGACTTAAGAAATATTCAAAAACAAGAAGAAAAATTCAATTTTATTATACTTCTTATTTCTATTTTAGACATCACCTCTAATTTGGACTTAGCAGCTTCCAAAGTGAAGTGGAGTGGACTGATTCTAATTTGTAAATGAGAGCAGGGTGCTTGGTAATCAGACTGCAGCAGTCCACTCTGCAAATGCAGTGCAGTAGCAACTCCTAACCTAACCTGATAGCAAAGGGTCCCAGATGTGTTGGTATTAGAGTTGTGTGAACAATAAAATGCCATCAGAATTTGCGCAAAAGTCAGAATTTTCCTCTGCGAATGTGTGGAAATCATTTTGCCAACTTTCCCAGAAATTTCAACTTAGAATGGTGTAATAAATGTATGAACTGTGGATTAATGTATTAAACTGTGGAATGAAATTCTGTGGAACTGATCGCTGTGTGAGGTCAGTTCTGCGGAATTTCTTTCTGCAGTTTAATGCATTAATCCACAATTAATACAGTCATTCCACAATTCAGTAAGTCAATGAACTGTAGAATGAGTCTATGAACTGTGTATTGCAAGTCCCATATTAATTAAATGTTTCCCTGGTGTCTAGTGGCACCCCACTATCTAATCACTGGTCCTGTATTAGTGTAATGTTTCCTTGGCGTCTAGTAGTAGTCCCCACCCTCTGATCACCAGCTCTGTATTAATTTAATGTTTCCCTGTTGTCTAGTGGCACCCTCCACCACCCTCATATAGCTGGTCTTGTATTAATTTAATGTTTCCAGGAGATCTAGTGGCACCTCCCACCCTCTGATCGCTGGCCCGTATCGATTTAACATTTCCCTGTACACTGATTAGTGGCCTCTTTTGACATGGTGTGGACTTTAAATGAGCAGAATGTGTTGTCTGTCTCAGATTCATTCCTGGATGGCAAAGAAATACAGCATCAATATGCTTCCCAGCCAAGCATGGTACACAACACACCTTCAGTTTAGCGGGGAATTGCTGAGCTCTAGTGGATGCCTCATGGGCAGTTCTTAGAGTTGCCACCTAGCCATTTCCAAGTGGTTATTAATAGGCCACAAGAATACTTCGAATAATCACGCTGCTGTAGAAAAAAGTATGATGCCATTCTGGTGTTGTTTCATGTGATTCTATTCAGTTAAATAAGTGAGAAAACAGTGCCACTATGTCCTATGATAGTGCATCTAATTATATTATATTGGATGGGTCTTCAACAACTGTAACAGACCCTGTTTTAAATGCTGCTACTTTATTAACACTCACAAATGGTATGAATGTTGCATCTCTTAATTATAATGTCACAGAATTACGAGTTGAAGTTGATCAGGCTATTTATACAACTCAAGTAATTACTGGAGGGGCTCTAAATGGTTCATCTTTAGCCATTTTTGGTAGCATTGGTGGTGGAGGTAGGTAGCCAGTGAACAAGGCGACTGCAATTGGGCACCTTCAAAAATGGTGACTCAATTACAGCACCTGTGTTCATTCAGGGCTACCTAGCGGGGGGGTGACCGGATACTGGGGTGAGTGACATATGGCAACAGGAAGTACGTGCGTATACACGCACCTGCGCCCACATGGGGGAGAAGGGGCAGAGGAGGGATGGTATGTGGGAGGGGGTGTGGCAGGCAGATGCCGAGCTGGTCCACTAGCATGCTGGGGAGGATGGTTGGCTGGGAGGTGCAGGGTGCAGGGTTCAGTCTGGCCTGGCAGTTTTTTTTTTTTATGCCTGCAGGCGGCTTTCAATTTGTAAGTTTTTTACCCCCCCCGACATGCACCCTCCTGGTGCTGAGAATCCATAAGCAGGAAGTGTGCGGGGGGCACATCCCCTTGCATTAAAAAAACAAAACCCATAGGTCTCAGGTGCCCTTTTTCTCCTAGCCACCAATGTGCATCGCCAAAATTCATTTTCGGCAATGTAAACTCACCGTAATGGTGATCACTATTCCGCAATAGCCATTATGACTTGGAACCATGGAAGAGGTATTACTGGGGCATCTGTAGGTATTGATGCTGGAATTATTACTTCTGGAATGCTCAGTTACAAATTGTTAAACCCAAGTATTTCAAATGCATGGGTGGGAAAGGTGACCAGTGATTTAGATATGGGGAATTTTGATGGATCCATTATATAAGGGTAACATTAAATTAATATGGGGCTAGCAATCAGAGGGTGGAGGTACCACCAAGCACCAGGGAAGCATTAAATTAACACAGGGCCAGCAAACGGAGAGTGAGTGATGCCACTAGATATCAGGGAAACATTAAATGAAAATGAGGCCAGTGAGCAGAGGGTGAGGGGTGCAACTAGACACGAAGGAAACATTAAATATGGGGCAGTCCATCAGAGAGTGGGAGTGGGGGGTGCTGCTAAACACCAGGAAAACATTAACTAAATACTGGGCCAGTGATCAGCAGGTGGGGGGTGCCACTAGATACCAGGGAAACCTTAAATTAATACAGGTCCAGTGAATGGAAAGTTGGGGGGGTGCTAATGGACACCAGGTAAAGTTTTGGATTTACTGGAGATGGCACAGAACTCATCACTGAACTATGGAACAATTACATGTATTGCAGATGAATGTATTAGTAATGCAGTTCATGTCTATTATTCTACAGTTAAGTGAGAAAACTTTGCAGGACCCAGTGAAAATTTGCCAAATACATTCAGAAGCTATCTGATTTTGCGAAAGGCAGAAGTTCAGAAAATTCTGTGAAAGCTGCAAAATTTCGCAAATGTTCTTCTAAAGTGGAATTCACAACTTTTGCCCAGCTCTAGGTGCTATGTTATGAAGCTAATGTAGCTGGATAATACCAAATTGTGGAAGACATTTTAGCAACAGACATTCTCTTTCTCAGGCACTGTGTGGAACAACTCACCAGCCCCATTAGATTTAATTAACTAACCTTAGCACTTTCCACAGGGTGCTGCTTTAGCAGCTCAAGGAGTCTTCTGGTTTCTTTCCCACCTGAAACCCACCCCTACAGTTGCTCCACAAACATTTATTGATTTTGTTAATGGAGCAGCCATAAAGAATACAACTATAATTTCCATATAATTAATGGTAACAAATGTTAAATATATGTTTCTTGTCTGATTGAATACCCCTTACAGAAATAATTACATGAAATGTTTCATGCTGCACACATAAAACTACCCAATTGATAATGCATGCTGGAAGTATGATTTAAATGTTAAACTGGAATTGATTGCATGCATGTGGCATGTATGCAGCAAGCAAGTGTGGACACCTTGATTTTTATGATAAATTGGGAAAGACTGCATACTGCAAAAAAGCAAGTGATCGCTGATAATGGCACAGGTAAAAGTTAAGTGACTTGCTTAGGATCACACTATACACGAGTGGGAGTTGAAATTCAAACCCAGATCTTCATGCTTCCAAACCTCCTGGCTTGTAGTTCAGTGCCTTTAGCCATTAAGCCATACTGTCTGCTCACACATGGCTTGCTTGTTCTTCGATACATACTGTACCTGAATACATCTGCATGCATGCGGCATGCTAGTAGCCAGTGTATGCTTTTTAGTTTAACTGTAGCACACATACCAATGGAAACACATGTTTTTCTCACCCCCAGTACACAAACTTACCCGCAAAACCACTGAATTACTTCTGTCTGGCCTGTACTCCTACTATTTTTTCTTCATAGTTTTGAATGTTCCTCGCAAACAGACTTTAAGGTGCAAACACAATTGTAGCAATAACTTGAACGCACTCTCCCACCCACATGGCCTGTCCCCCACCCACCCACCCATGCACACACACTGTAGTGGGTACAGCCATGCTGCTACAGACAACTCACCTAGTATAGATATGAGTAAAAAGTATCTTACTTGAGTATTAGGGAGCCAGAGGCAGACATCTTTAAGAGATGATGTCCATGGGTCAGAGTTCTGGGGCGTACCCCCTGGAAATGAATAGAGTTATTTTCTATTACTATTTTACATGTTATGATAGTGAGTTGGAGAATAATGAAGGCCACTGTTCTACTAATAAGGCTCTTGTTAGTCGAGCAGTGGCCTTCATTAATCTCCAACTCTCCATCAATAATGTATAAAATAGTATTTAAAAAATACCCTCATTGATATCAATGGTGCACACACCTGCAGTCTCCTTTGCACTTTGTTATAATGTGCCTGAGCTTGGAGGTGTGGAGGTCAGCTTCCCGTTGGGACGGAGCTTAAGCCTGACTATAGTGGGGCTCCAATAGTCTGTGCATATCATACCACTTAACTGTCTGTGAATGCAAGGGACAGTTCTAGAATGTCTGTAACATCTCTGAAAGGTACAACTTATTTTGTCTGACTGAAACGTTATATGCAAATCAGGAGAAATTCAAATGTATAGGGTTCATCTGTATATATCCCAGATAAGTGATTTAGATTTGCGCTTAAACCAACCCAGTTACTAACCAATTTGTTTTTTGGCTGAAGTCCCCCCCCCAAAAAAGAACTCTGTCCCGATTTTTCTCCCTGATGCCATTCCATTCACTACCCATCCCCTGTGGGTCATGAAGCCACCTAAAGGTGAATAAACTTGAAAAACACATCAATATTTCAGTTCTTCCTCCTTCCCCAATCCTCCTGTAAAAAAATTATTTACTTTTACTTACTCAGCCATATGGCCAGAACCTGCAGCCTGGCATAGTGTGCCACCAGCCCGGTTTTTAGTCTGCTCCTCCTCTCTCCTTCACCAGAAGCTGGATTCTAGAACCGACCAAAACAGGTCCCCAACGTGGTCCATGACCAAATCACCTCACTATACGAATCCACCCAACCTGGGTTGCTTCCTTCTTGCTTGGTTACTGCTGTGGCTGCTGCCACACTACACTGATCAAGGCCTGTGAAGGCCACCCACACCGCTGTAACTACTGCTGCTAATTCTAGCTTGCTGCCATGGGGGTCTGTGCTGTTTATTTTTTGTAATGCGAGCCTAGTAGAGTAAGTAGGTAGCGTAGTCTTGAGTTAGCTTCTAGCTCACCCTCCGCCCCTTCAGCCACCAGTGGGAAGGAGACTCTCTAAGAGCAGAACAACAGATAAATCCTGCCACAACACTGCTATTGAGAGTTCAGTGCTCACTGACTCCTCCAAGCTGTAGTGTTCAGCCTGTCTACTCTGTGGTGGGAAAGACAGTGTCACACTTGCAAGGCTCATACACTCTTTCTTGGCTGGAGCTCATCCACATCGCATGTGATTGTGCCACAGATAATAGGTGGAGAGAGTGGACAACACAGTACAGACACAGTCAGTTCTGGAGAGTACCTGCAGCACGAGCACACAGGCCAGGTGGGAACTTATTGTGCAAAAGATTAAATTCAAATTTATAGCCATTACTGCCACACCATAAGAACAACCTCAGCACAAATACGGGGTGGGGCAACTATGCCCCTCTGCCCTACCTAAATGGCACCCCTGTTTAATGGTAGAAATTCATTCTCGGGTGCTAATACAATGGTTTCGATTGTGTTCTGAGGTACCGTATCTCCATGTTTCATGATGTGTCCTGATCATCATGTGGATTAGTGTCCCTTATTGTCCCTCATTTTGAGTGTCCATGTCCCTCATTTCAGTGACAAAATGTGAGGTATGGTGCATGCTTCCAAGATCCTACTCAGCATAGAGTGCTGAGCATGGCCATAGTGTATATGCTGCATACAGAATGACAAAGGGAAAGTAAGTGAGATGAAACAGTCATGGAGAAACACATTTGTAGCACTAAATACGCAAAAGAGATTTGCATGGTCCAAAACAAAAAGGATAGCCTTCACAACATAGAGGCCCCTCTTCATACATCTGGAATGGGTCTGTTGACTTGTTATATCCTAGACATTTAATGCAATGTGCAAACAATACTTTACAAATTCATGGTGATTTAATGGCAAAAATCAAAAGCCATTAAACAACTTGCAAAAGGATCAGAATTAATGAGTTTACCTAATTTTAATGGGAATTCAAATAAAAATATATTTTAATGACTAATTACTAGCAGTAGTATAAGAAATAGAAACTGATGTGTTTTTTAGATGAGATTTGCACCAGCTTAGCGGCTGCACACATGGCAAGCATGCGGCATGTGAACCTGATGTGATGTTTAAATGATACTCACACTAACTTTGCTGCACTCATGTCAAGCATGCAACACACGAACCTGATGTAATTTTTAGAAGATGTTCACACCAGCTTACCTGCTGCACATATGTCAAGCTTGCAGCATGCAAATCTGATTTGCCTTTTAGACCTGGTTCACATATGTTCACTTAGTGCATGCAAACCTCTTGCAAATATTGCACAATTAAGCATGTGGCATGCATTCTGCATGTACACAGCACACCTATATTTCTGTAAGGGTTCTCTCCTGTGCCAGTCCTAATACTGAAGTGTGATTTTTTTGTTGTCTTTAGTTTTCTATTTAATGTTTGGCTCCCCCTACCAAAAAAAACTCACAGCCCCCTACCTATTCCTGTTTCCTGACTTTTGTGTGTCTACACGATATGCACTTCTGGATGTACATTAGCCCTCAGTTATAGCTAGACACATTCTAGATGTATTCATCTTCGACAATGTGTTATAAAATTGCTGTATATGCAGTCCTGTATATTGTCTGATATTTATAGAAAATGTCTCATAAGGAAACTGCAATCAGCAACCACCTATTATGTAGCTGTGGGCTGCATCGATCTAAACTAATGAAATGTGCACTAATGATTCAAACTGGCAATGAGGTCATTTTTAATAATTTAAACTTTAAAATATGTATGGGACCATATGCTATTACTCACCATTACTCACTGAGCTGTTGTTAATGGACAGGTACAGACCCTGCATAATGAATGTGTTAAAATGGTAAAAACTGACATAATGTGTATAACATGAAAATGATGTTATCATCTGGTGACAATATAAGCTGGTCTACTACATCACTTGGACAGCCATGGTTCTGGTTACACTTGACATATTCAAGTCAGATATGTTATACACATGTATTTGTGTACTTGTACAGCTGAGTGCATTTTCCTCTAAATTGGAGAATTAAATTATTTATGCTTTGCATAGATCACTGCAATCAACAGCATCATTGTTTGTAGTTCTGCAAAGACCTTGTGGGTGCATCCTTATTTGTTTCTTTTGTCTGTTGGCTGTCCTTCAGGCATGCATCTGATCCTAAAATGGTGAGACTGGTTTCACTGTGCACTTTGTTTGGGAAAGGAAACACCCGTGTCATAGAATTCAGCTGTCCATATAGAACTGTATGACCTTAATGCAGCTCTTAATTCACATTAAGTAGCAAATTAGTTAACAATAGTATTATGACCTTCATACAGAGGAGAGAAAAAATACTTGGTGAAGTAAACCTCTAGGGAACCAAGGCCTAGCTCACCATCCCTCCAGGCTAAGGGTTACTCATTATTTCCAGAAAGGGATCTCAGACATGTTGCTTTAATTAGAGCTCCATGGGAAAGGGAGTAGATTAGCAGGGGGCAGCACAGCAAATGGAGAAGTGTAGTGTGACCAGCAGGGAGGACAGCATGGAAGGTAACACTAGACTAGTTCTGCAGCAGCAGTGTACCAAAGACTCAACAGTAGGCAGGGAGGAGAGTTCTCCGCACTCAAAGTAGAGTAGGCAGGGGCATGGACTTTGGCTGTAACAGTGCAATGGCAGAAGCCTTGAAGGAACCTAGACATAGTACAGCACTCTGGCAATAGCTGATGAAAGCAGAGAGTGAGCCAACAGGCTGAGAAGCAAAACTGCACATCCTGGAAGCCACAGAAGTCAAGGCAAAACATGACACTGGCCTGTATGGGTAGAACAACAGTGAACAGTGAACAGTGACAGAAAAATTAAGAAAAAATGTGGGAGCTCTTTTGCATGGTAGTAATGTCATGGATGCATGGGCATACATGGTTTAAGTAGTACTCAATGTAGGGAGCTATGGTGAGTGTCACCTGCTGCCCCACCAGACCACAGGGATAAATCCCTTTGATTTTGAAAATTTGCAAAAAAAGGGGGTTGTGCGAAGGTCCATTTTTGCTTACCTAAAGAGGCTAAGACAAAATTGCTCAGCCAATGTTAGTCCCAGTCATTGAATATAGAGACATAGGCCCAGATATTCAAACTGCGCCAGTCTGAGGCGCAAGCCCCTGCGCCGCTCAAAATAGTTGCGCAGGGGTGTGGCCGGGGTGATATTCAAAGGAGTTGCGCTGTTGAGCAACTCCTTTGAATATCCCGAGCAACACTTGCGCGTAACGCAGTGGAACTTGCGCCACCGCAAGTTGCCAGAGTTGAGCATTAAACTTGCGGTGGCGCAAGTACCATTGCGCCATGCGCAAATTTCCGATATTCAAAAGGTGACATGCAAATGGGGCCATAATTTATGCAAGGCGCGGGGGGCCATTTGCATCTATTTATGGCCCCATTTGCATGCCATTTGCATGTAGGTGCGCCGATCCCCGAGGACTTGCTCCTGGCCACCCTGCCAGGCAGCAGCCGTCGGGGACCGACGCACAATGCAGCCCGATCGCGAGCATCACAGTTACATGACACCCCACACATCTCCCACAGACCGATCGCGGGCAGAACACGTACATGTCACCCCCCACATCTCCACAGCCCGTCGCGGGCAGAACACGTAATGCGCCCCCCCCACACATCTCCCACAGCCCGATCGCGGAGCGAGCAGCATAACCAGCCCCCCAGTGCCCGATCGCGGGCAGAACCTGTATGAACCCCCAGTGCCCGATCGCGGGCAGAATGTAACCCTCCCCAACCGAATAACTCCCTGGTGGTCCAGTGGACCGTAAAGCCCGATCGCGGGCAGAATGTCCAGCACAACCCCCAAACATCTCCCTGGTGTCTAGTGTCCCCCCACCCACCCACAAGCCCCTCCACCCGCTCCCCCGCGGCGGCGGCGACAGCATCCACCGCCTGCCGCCCGCCCGCCC
The DNA here is from genome assembly GCA_016271365.2 of Neoceratodus forsteri. NCBI lineage: Eukaryota > Metazoa > Chordata > Ceratodontiformes > Ceratodontidae > Neoceratodus > Neoceratodus forsteri. The sequence continues at coordinate 1,610,479,720 of CM057449.1, forward strand.
GCTGACTGACTGTCCGGTAGGGCTGCACGCCCATTGGTGCAGAGCTACAGCCAATGGGCGTGCAGCCCATACCGTACATGACAGTCAGATTTGTGAATGATCATTCACAAATCTGGACTATCATGTCTGATATGAGCTGCGCCGATAGCTGCAACTCTGCGCAATCAGCGTGCTTCTGTTCAATCGGTCGGCGGCGCGAGCGACGAAGCGGGTGGATGCTGTCGCCCGCCGGCTGCGGGAAGGAGTGGAGGAGGCCGTGGGTGGGTGGGGGACGCAGACACCAGGGAGATGTTTGGGGGGTTGTGCTGAAGACATTCTGCCCGCGATCGGGCTTTCACGATCCACTGGACCACCAGGGAGTTATTCGAGTTGGGGGAGGGTTACATTCTGCCCGCGATCGGGCACTGGAGGGGTTCATACAGGTTCTGCCAGCGATCGGCTGTGGGAGATGTGTGTGGGGGGGTTCATGTATTGTACTGCCCGCGATCGGGCTGTGGGAGATGTGTGTGGGGGGTTCATGATTGTACTGCCCGCGATCGGGCTGGGAGATGTGGGGTTTCATGTAACTGTGATGCCCGCGATCGGGCTGGTGGGGGGGCACAGGGACCGAGTTGGGGGCCAGCCAGGGGTGGCAGCTGCTGTGTTGCGCCCTGCAATACAGCAGCTCACCTGTGGGTGGCCCTCAACCTGATCCTTTTTTTTTTGGCTCAAGGTTGTGCAGGCGCAGGTTGGGGGTTGCGCATGCACAACTCTGCACAACCCGACTGAATATCAGGTTGCGCAGGTTATGCATGGTTCCTCCCCCTCCTGTTGAGCATGCATTCATTTGCATTGCTCTTTTGCGCAACCTGTTGCCAGTGGAGCAACTGCCTCCTGCTGAATATCGCAGAATGGCGCAATGTAGGACTTGCGCATGCGCAACCCTGTTGCGCATGGAGCAACCCTTTTGAATATCTGGGCCATAGTGTACTGTAATGCTAAAAACTCAAATCTGATCAAATTAGATCAGATTTACAAAAACATTGCCAGATTTGTTTTTCTGCAGTATGTGATGCACCAATCATCACTGTCAATGATGTCAAAATTTGAACTGAAAAAAAAAATTAAATATCAAAAGGGAATGTTTGGTTGACTATGGCATGCATACTCTTAAAATTAGATCCACCACATTCTCTGAAAAATCTTCTTACTTCCAGGAAATAAATTGAGTTCTACATATTCTTTTAAAGAAATTAAAATAAGGGGCTAGGAAGCCCAAGAACCTCTGGCTGGTTTGATGATCTGATACTGAGACCAAGGACTGCTAAGTCATGAAATGGTAGTTTTCTCACCTGGTAAAGGTGATTGTGGGAGAATATATCTCCACATTCATGACATCATGGGTTGTGTACACCTGATAGGTTGCTAAATGCACATGTAACTTGAAGAAAGTCCATCCCCCACCTGAGGGGGGGGTCTGCTCTCTCAAGGTCAGTTCGATGTATTCCAAAGCTGTATCTGTAACAATAATCTGTTAATACCTTTTGCTGTTACTGAGTGCAGATATGTAGTGACCACTTAGCGGTAGAAAATTGTTGTGTAACTTTATTTTGTTATTACACTATACATATAGACGCCGGTGATGTCCAAACCTGTTAATTTGTAATAGTGAGTATCATACATTCATACAATGTACAAAAACTTGTTGAGTCTTGCACACGTCTGTTGGGCAGGATGTGGAGTGCCTCAGTGATATATTCCCCCACAATCACCTTTACCAGGTGAGTAAACTACCATTGTTGGGGATAATCTCTGAGGCACTCCCCATTCATGACATCGTGGGTCATTAAAAAGCAGTAATCCTCTGCTAGGGTGGGTCAGACGTGTTGTCTTGTACCTAGTCCTTACATGCTGCTAAAGATTTCCTCTGCAGTATTCACATTTTCCTCTTCCCAGGAAGTTGCAACTGCTCTGGTAGAGTGAGCCTTCAGATCTCTTGGCGCAGTTGAGTTATTCACTCTGTATAGTTTCGTGATTGCTGTTTTAAGGTACATGGCGATAAAAGATTTTGAAGCTGGTTTTCCTTTTCCATGTAGCATTACAAACAGTCTGTTTGTAAATTTCCTCTTTCCTTGATAGGAATGTGCCAAGTATCCTTTTCATACCCTATTTTAAGCTGAGGGTTGTTTTATATTCCCCTCTTAGGGAGTTCTGCAGATATCTCAATAGTTTGGTTGATGTGGACTTTCAATGATACTATTGGTCAGAATGACATTATAGGTCTAAGGGATATTCTGAAGTGTAAAATGTTAGGAAAGGTAAAGGGAATTTCAGTTTACAGCTTAGTGCTTTAACCACTAGGCTACACGGTCTGCACTGGTCTGCATGAGAGTGCCTGTAGTTCTCCTCCATGTCTGGCAGATGCTAGTGCCATCAGGGAGGGGAAAGTGTTAATGTCTTTGCCAAGCCTATGTCATGCACTGGGCCCTGTTTGCTCAAGAATGGTTCGAGAGGTCTCATGTTGTACTTGGCCCATGGGACTATGTCTATCAATGATGATATTACTCCCAGTACTTGTGAAACTGCTTGAAGTTCTGGATTTCTGTGTTTCTGTAATTGTGTAGTCTGTGCAATAATTGAGTGGACTTGGGCATTTAATGGGTTGCTGAGACCCGGATTTGTGTTGATCAATGAGCCTAGACTATCTATAGACTGGCTGGGGATGATGGGTAGCTTTCTGATAGGTTATTACACAATGTGATTTTGTAGGTAGTGTACTACTGCATTTGTTCTCGAAAGGACTGCTGTACTGTTCTGGTCTTGATCAGCCACTCGTTCAATAGGGTATTACTTGTATGCCCTTAACTCTTTTACCATCATGAACACGCTTGGGGTTGATGGTAGGTTGAATGGTAACAATTGTATTGGTATAGTTTTCCCAATATGTGAAATTTATATAATTAGTAGTGTGATGTATGTGTCCTACAAATGTAGTGAAGTTAGGTAATCTCCTGAGCTTATAGCCGTGAGGGTGGGCCTGATTATTTCCATTTCTAGGGTTTGAATTGTACAGAATTTTTAAGGTCTAGAACTGGGCAAAGCCCTCTGGTCCCTTTGTGGCTACCTTGTCAAATCTGGAGGATCTTCCTTTTCCCTGTTTTGTAATGTGTTACCTTGTCTGTGGTCTTGTTGTGCAGTAAGTCTGCCAGTACTGTTTGGACTTCTGTCAGGGTAACGTGTTTGTCAGCACAGAAAACAGGACTAGAATGTTCTTTGTTGGTATGTGAGAAAGTTGCATCCCATATCCTAGTCTTATTACTTGTAGGACCCACCTGTCTTGTGTGGTTTGCTCCCATGCTTGCATGAAGAGTAGTAGTTGGTCACCGACTGGAATGTTTTGGTATTGCTTGTAGCAATAGTAGTTGTTGTTTCAACTGGGCTCTGCAGGGGGAGTACTTTCCTCTACCTTGCTTGGGAACCCTTTTAGCTCAATATCTGATGCATTTTTTTTGTTTGTTTTGTGTGTGTGGGTATGGCTGCCTGTAGCAGTGTAGCCTGTAGTTGTAATTGCCCACATCTTGTCTTGAAAGGACTGAGAATGATATGTTTTCCTAGCTGTCAGATAAGTGTATCTGTTTGACTGGTCTTTGGTATCTTATCCTCTTTTCCCTTGAGGTATCTTTCTAGACCTTAACCGAACAGTCTGTTTGACTCCTGTTTGTGCTTGGTGGAGTTGAAATGTTGCTGTATTTCAGTGTACTGGGGCATAGGCAGTAGTTATCATGGGATCTCCATGGTGGCGGGATCTCACTGCTTTGCCCCTCAGATAAGGGGTGCCAGGTTGATATTTGCCTTGCTCTCCTTGTACAGGTCATTTGATGAGTTTTTTTTTTTTTTTTTGGAAGCATTTGCTCCTGTAACCACTAGCAGGGGTATCCAGTTAGTCAATCTCCTTACATTATAAGGTCCAGTGGATACTTTATGGACATTTGCACCTGGAACCGCTAGCAGGGGTATCCAGGGTGTCAAATCTCCTTACATTATAAGGCCCAGTGGATACTTTATGGATGTTTGCACCTGGAACCGCTAGCAGGGGTATCCAGGGTGTCAAATCTCCTTACATTATAAGGCCCAGTGGAAACTTTATGGACGTTTGCACCTGGAACCGCTAGAAGGGGTATCCAGGGTGTCAAATCTTATTACATTATAAGGCCCAGTGGATACTTTATGGACATTTGCACCTGGAACCGCTAGCAGGGGTATCCAGGGTGTCAAATCGTCTTACATTATAAGGTCTAGTGAATACTTTATAAAAGTTTGCTCCTGGAACCACTAGCAGGGGTATCCAGGTAGTCAAATCTCTTTACATTATAAGGTCCAGTGGACACTTTATGGACGTTTGCTCCTGGAACCCCTAGCAGGTGTATCCAGGTAGTCATTTTCCTTACATTATAAGGTCCAGTGTATACTTTACGGTGGTTTGCTCCTGGAACCGCTAGCAGGGGCTTCCAGGTGGTCAGTCTCCTTACTTGTAACTTGCACTGTTCTACTTAATAGCCTTGTAAACCTATGTTGTGATATACTCAGAAGCTATACATCATGCATTAGTTTTCTGTACTTTTTGCCTGGTATATTCTAGTGACATAAGCAATGATAACCAGAATGCTGGATCTTGATAGCATCCTGTATTTAGTGACAATTGTCCTATAATTTTTGTACGTATGGCTTATACTGAAATATTATGAGTCTTACCATTGCCTCTAGATTTGGTTAAATATGCTTGAGATGTAGGGTATGCTGCAACCTTGGTTCAGCTACGGCTCTTTGTTTTGGCCCTGCAGTAAGCTGAGAGGGTACCGTGAGAGTTTTTTTTTTTTTTTTTTTTTAATTCTTCCCCTGCACAGTAATCAATAATGTTCTGCACTGTGCTGGCTATTGCTGAGCTTGTTCATTAAAGTGTGCACTGTCCCTTTAAATGTGATTAGAGTGAGTGAGGGGCTCAGCGTTATGCTGCCTTGCCCACAGCTGTGGTAATGGTGCTGCCCCCAATGTATTTTCCCCGTTGTTAATTGATTTGCAAATCATTGCCTCATTGCCCTTACATTTAATTATTCGCATTGTGGTCTGCTGTTGCAGATCGGCTGGTGCTTTTAACAAATGTGCTCTGTGCTGGTTGAATGTTTATGAGCGTAGTTACACTCTCTGCAAGATGGCAGCAGTGACTCTCAGTCAATCTCCTGTCTGGCAGCCACCTACACCCTTAAACCTGCATGGGTAAGGTGTGAGTGGAGAGCTTTTCCGAGATCACAGCAGCAAAGTCTCGCAATATTCTTTCTTGCGGCTGCCGATCTGGATAGGCAGGTTGGGTTAGTGTCTCAGTGCTCCTCCTCTTCATGAGACCTACTTGTTTATGGTTACTTGGTTATGTTTATTTGGGGCAGAAGCATTTTTTGTTCTGTAAAACATGTTCCTTCAGTTCTCTCTCATGGTCAGTAAGTTAGGGGACTTTGTTTTGAGAAGCTGGATTTTCCCCTGCAAAATATGTTGGATTTAGTCAAATCTAGTTTGTTTATCCTCATTTAAGATGGTGGCCAAAATCTTGTGAGAGCTAAGAGCCAATCAACTTGCAGCTCTCATGTAGCTGGAGATTTGCAAACTGGAAAGAAGAAGGGGGATGGTCATTCTGATAGGAATTGTTTGAGAAACTGGGGCCATAAAAAAAACATTTGGATGGCTCCATTTTGGTCTATAGAACTTCCTTTTCTCTGTGGGACTGTTTTTGTGTAGAAAATAGCACAAAGTGGTTGCGGGTGCTTTGATTTAGTGCCACTGAACTCCTGTAATGTCTGAATCCAGCTCAGGCATTTTAAACATTTTCCAGTGCAAGGAAGCTTTTCTGGCTGAGTTTGAGAGTACCCTTTTTACATGTTAATGGGGCTAGCAGGGTCACCAGATTCTTGTTGGTGATTAATACAACTCAGGAACCAGGTGGATTATTTATTATATTACCACATGTAAATCACTGCATAGATTCTGTGTTCAATTATGTGGGTCAGATATTATTTTAGTTCATGGCAATGCTAGCAGGGGTGTTCAGGTAGCTAATAATCTCTATAGTTGCACAATGCAATAATGTTCATAATTTGAATACTGTGCTGCACTTTCTCAGCTAACATTTTCCTAGACAATAAACACTGGTAGAAGCCGCAGTGCAAACATTTTTAAGACTACAAGTTTTGCAATTTTAAACAGTTGCAAATCTGCAGAAACATACTCTTGTGGTCTTGTTTGATCTTTGTTGCAGGATATTAATAAATGGCTTAGCCAGGTGGCTTCTTACCTTAGTAATGAAGTTGTTCTTTATAATAAATATTTGTTCTTCACAAGAAACACACTGGAGCTCTAGGGTGTGCTTGCAACCTGTTTTTGATGCACATTAGAACTGACCTTAGGAGAGCAGAACCTCTTCTCAGGTGGGGAATGGAGTTTCTTCAAGTTACATGTGCATCAAGAAACCTATCAGGTGTACACAACGCATGATGTCATGAATGGGGAGTGCCTTAGAGATTATCCCCCACAATAGCAGTTTGTTGTAATCTACAGTAGATCAAATTCCTTTCTTCAAGAGTTTCAGATGGCTGTCACACAGTAAAGGAATATATCCTCTTCTTGTGTGTGCTATTAAGATGATTTAGAATGTAATGTTGTGCCCAATATTGTGGGTGATACTTTGTACACTGTATGTTGTGTGTACTGAAGATCAGTTGTATGTATTTTATTTATTTAAAACAAATTTTACCAGGTAAACAAGCAGAGCCCAGAAGGCTTGTTTCTAGTAGCAGCCTGGGGTGTGGAGGGAGTAGAGTGATCATAGGGAGACTGCATTCACATACATAATTCTTAAAACAGATACAACTACAAATACAAATACAAAGGGTACAGTGTACATTGTATGTAAGTATTTATGTATACTATGTATGCATATGTTTGTTCAGATATATTTAGACAGAAATACTCTTGGCAGTAGGACCCTGTGTCCTAACATGTATCCACCTATATAAAAATAAAATTTGCCATACCATACAATTCGGAGCATTACCCTCAAGTGACTTAAAACAGATAACAGTACTGATTTAACCACTTTACATTTAAAACTTTATCAAGTCTAACCAAATTGGTAGAGTTTTTTTTCCGATTCTTTTGGTAACCAGTTAAGGCCCACTAGGCACAAGTGCCTGTTTTCAGGGGCAACCTGAGACCACTAGAGAGGTTAAGTGATTTGCTCAGAGGCACACAGTATACATGTGGAGGCTGTGGCACTCACATTCAGGTCTGCTGCATGTACTAAGCTCATTCATGGCTCATTTCGTTAACCTCTAGGTTATACCGACAGCCAGAGTTACCAGATCCTGACACAAAGGGAGTGCATGCCAGAGTTAAATCTCCTCTCTCTAGACTGCTAAGTAATAAGTTGCCAAAATCATAATTTATCATTAAAGTACAGTGCATACCAGCCATGGCTATAGGAATACGCATTTATTAATGCTGAGTGCTTGCTTGCATGTTGTGACAGTTTGTTTATCTGGAATATTCAACATAATCTTTTTATAACCACATCTTACGATCAAGATGGAATTTTTTGAAATGCCATCCAAAAGCTGATTTAGTGGAGTGACTGCAAAACCATGTGTTGGAGGGCATTTGAAAAACTATACATGTCTTGTTCAGGAGGAGGGGTAAAACATGGCTACAGCATGTTGCAAATTTAAAATGCGGGAAAAAAAACCTTCTGAGATTTTTAAAAAAAGCCTTCTGAGATTTTTAAGTGGAACAAATAGAATTAATGGTTTCAGATCCTCTTTGGAGATGCACTTTTTGTCTATATACCACAGAAATGAAAATCTAACAACAAGGGATGTTTATTTCTCCTGGCTCCTTTTTGTCTTCTTTAATTGAAAGTTAATGGTGGACATGGATGTTTCCATTTTGACACTATTAAACCTAATATAAATGTAACAAAATGAGTGATCACAGTGCAATGTCTGATGTTTGCAGAAACCTAAACAGAGCAACTAAAAATGAAGCAGTGACTATCTATCTGTCTGTCTGTCTCTGTCTGGCTGTCCACCCGTCTGTCTATCTATCTATCTATCTACCTACCTGTCTATACACACGTGTGTGCAAGGACACACACACACACACACACCCACACACACACACTGGTAGTGAATAAATTGGGTAAATAAATGCAGTAATTTTGAGATCAATATTTATTTTCACATAGAAAACACGCTATTTCACTTAGAACATATTATTTAAATCTAGAATCTATAAATTAGAGCAGATGCAAGCGCACAGGTCCCTCTGGACTATGCATCAAGGGAAGAGTTCATCTGCCTCTGGAAGTGCAGGGCCCAGATGGCCCTGCTCTTCCTTGCAGCAACAGATGTCAAGAATTTGTGGGGCTGTCTGCAGGACTGCAGAAGCATAGGACCCACTGGGCTGTGTGCTTCCATGCAGCTACAGATATAGATGCACAGGGCAAAGAGTGCATCTGTCAGCCAATGCTCAGGTCCCTCTGGCAGCCAAAGGTACAGCAGTGCAGGGCCCTATGTCAAGAGAAGTGTTGTCTTTACTCTATGGTACTTGGCCCCATGGAGGCAACCCTGTACCTTCTCTTCAAAGGATAGGGGGTGGTGTCAAATGACAGTGCCATCCCCCCAGCCTTGGCCCATCCAGTTAACTCACTGAGCTCACCCCTGAGCTCAGCTCAATGCAATGGGATCACAAAGAAGTAACCACTGTCCCAAAGGCTGGGACTGCAGATAACATTTCTTAGTTGTTTTTTAATTTTGTCCCCAAATTTTCAACACAGGATTTTTGGCCCCCCCCCCCTTAACATGACATGTGACATTTATAGTAGTAGTGGTAGTAGATTTTATTTATTTTGGGTGCCCTTCCCCGAAGGCTCTGGGCCCCCTTACAAATATAAATGAACAGTAAACATAACACATGATTAGTCAATTCAATAAAATCAGTAACAAAACTCATTGAAACAGTTCTCTAAACATATAAATAATTCTTCTAGCCATGAATCAAAGGCAACTAGAAATAGAAATAGAATACTGGCCAAAATATCATTTCATGCCACAAGTGCAAAAACACATTTTGACCAGGATTTGAAAAAGGGGACAAATAACATTTATGAGGTGATGTAAACAAATGGCTATGTTGAAAGTCTGGAGTGAAACTATTGAAAACTACCAAAGTTATGAGCGAGCATGGAAAAAGTACTATGTACATTTGTAACATTGTTGACACCAAATGTTGAACATAGTCTTCTCATGATATCAAGTCATGGACTAGATAGGGGAAAATTGAACATCACTTGGGATGGAGAGTGTAGACAGAGTATTTGTATGGTCCTGAGGTCTTGAGGTATGATAAGATGTTACAAACATACAGGATAGACAATTGATCTTTCTCTGCCATCATTGTCTATGTTTGTGTTTCCTTTATTTAACCTTTTTCTTTGTACCGAAGTTGGCTGGACTGGACTTTCTCAATATTCTGTTTCTATAACAGCATCCTCACAGAAAGATTATTCATTAGAGAACAACTGTAAAGCCAGAGACTAATATTTTTGGATTGCTTTAGTCCATCAGAAATACTAATTGTAGTGCTTATTTTATAAGCTTGTTGTGTCAGCTGAACACACACACACACACATATTGGGCCCTGTGCACTAATGGGCAGAGTGGCTATGTGCCACATATCTGGGGTATGTAGCCACTCTGCACCCATTGCACCCTATGCATGAAATGCAAGAAATGGGGTGCACGGCCCCTATGCATCTGACCCCCCAGCCATGCAGACCACAACCCAACAGGGGTGGGCGGGGGGCGTGCCAGCACTATTTGCCATTCACAAAGGCATGTAGTGCCTTCCACAGGGAAGTGCAACAGTTGGAAGATTACAGCAGGGGGGGCCCTGCCATAACTGAAGTACACGCAGCCACACAGACGGACACCCACCCTGGCAATGAGGACTGTCCTTTTCCACCCAATCTCTACCACAGTACCTATTCCCCTTTCACACTGGCCTACCCCAGCATACCACCATAGCCATCCCTGGCACAGCAGCACCCCCCCACACACACACACGCAAAGGGGCACCAGCCCTGTGAATGCAGTACACCCCCTGCCTCCTGTCTCTGGATCCATACATGTCCACCCACACCAACCAGTACAAGGCACCCTTTGAACTGGTCCCCCCGTCATACCCGACAACTTCCCCACATACTGGGGGCTGTGTTCATTTGGACAACTCCTGTTTTTCCTACACCCTGCCTGTCCTGTCCGACTGCCCACAAGCCACGTATGGTGGGCACATAGCAGCAATCCCTGCAAACTCCCTACTCCCGATCCCATCCCCTTCATCTTCATTGGTAGTCAATAGCACCCCACCCCCCATGGCATCAACCACCCCTCTTTCCTGTACCAGCACAGTCAGTACCATGGTCCGGACAGACAGAAACACAGCCTTCTGCACAACTCCTCGGCTGCCAGCTGTCCAAGTGATGCTGGGAGCATGCTGCCCATATATAGGTGGTGTGCTCCCAGCATCAGCTGGGTGGACATTGGCCAAGGAGATGTGTGGATGGATGTGCTGCTGGCCATCCTGTGATGTGGCACTGGCTCTCAGGTATGGGGGATGGGGTGGGTTGGCGGTGTCGCAGAGGGGCAGCATTGCATGTTTTGGAGATGGTGCTGCCTGGTGCCATGTGTATCTGCTGATCAGGCACTGGGTCAGGGTCATCATGTGATGTGCGGGAGGTTTGCTGCTGGATCACCGGCATCCTGGATGGCATGTGGGGGGCCACCATAAGGGACAGGGGCATGGGTCCTGCCGGGGACTGTATGGGTATGCAATGCAACTGGGGCATGGGCTAGGGATCCATCAGTCAATGGGGCCAGGTTGTGTGGGACCAGGTGCCTGCATTGGGCATTCATGCACTCGGACCCATGCCCTCTTGCACTATGGATCCACTGTGGGACCCATGTCAGCCATCCGATTGGACGCCTGACTGGGTGCATGACTCTGCCCCTGGCTGCCCTACGTGGACCTGAGCACCAGAGGGGGCAGGCCTCCAGACTGATGGTGGCCATTGATGAATATGGCCAGTGCATACCTGTCCACAGGTGTGGTGCTATGCAGGCAGGATATACGCCTCTGGCATGTAATTCCAGCCCGTTTGTGCATAGGGCCCTTTATCTTTGGGTAGGAACATTATGGTGATTTCAAGTTGACTTAGAGTTCATGCTTTAAATATTATTAAAATGCCTCTTAGAGGCAAATACACACAAAGAAAATGATGCACTGGTTCTTAATCCTTGCCTGCTGAGTTTATGGCACAGTATGCCACTCATAGATGCTTAACTTTCATGCGGTGTGTGATTTACTTGCCTCTTGTCATAACTGTCCTAATCTGTTTGTCATTCTCAGTCTTTTACTTTGTTTTGGGTTAATTATTCTCAGTCTTATTCTATGAATTCAGTCCTGCATTTCTCTATGTATGACTGTGAGGTTCGAAATGGATGCTTTCTCACTTTCTAATGTGTCTGTATGACACTGATCCCACAAATTCTTAGCATTCGTTGTATGCTGAGTGGATTGCTTGTAATGTATGAGACTGGAAAAAAAAACTGAAAGGGTGAAATTGTTACATTTTGAGAATGACTGCAAGTGATTTGTGAGTGATATTAGAAAGTGATCCATTTCAGCTTAGTAAAATATCTCTTAATTAATATCAATACCAGTGTCATTACCAATGAGAGATGGTGTGGAATTTGTGCCAGTAATCGTCTGTGGAGCTGGCACTTTGATGTGATACACAGGCATATTAATCTAAGAAATTGTTATTAAGAGTCAGCCATTTTCTGCCCATAAAAAGGAACATAAATCTAGTTTTTGCAATAATTACAGTTTATGATGAATTTCTAACTTTAAATATTATAAAGATTATTTACAAAGAGAAAGACTCATCCAGTACAGCCCCAGGTCCTCAGACACATTAAGATATTTTTTCTCCGACAAGGGGTGAGCCTAAATCCAGTAAAATAGCTGACGCTATACAGTCAAAAGAAACAATACTGGATATTAAAAGGCCAACTCTCCCATATAACCCTAATAAAAAAGTCTTGGGAAAAAGTGTCCAAATAGTTTATTCATATGTCTTCCAGGATAATTTCAATGTTTCGGGATATACCCTTCATCAGGACACTGGTCAAATTTCTAAGAAATAATAAACACACATAAAAAATATATTACATTTTTCATAACTTCATTTCACCATATAAATAAATCCAATATGATCAAACAACAAAAAATGTCCTTACACGTCAAAGTTTACAGTCAAATATCTAATATCTTCTTGTTCACAAACATAAGATTCTATGTTTGACTCCCCCCTACAGCCACTGTTAAATATCAACCAGACGAACAAAGAAAATTACCAAATGCAATAATTACCTAATCTGAGCTACATTTTGACAAATCAGGAGCATCCACAAGAATCAATCATTCTAATCAAGAAAATACAATTAGAACGTATTAGTTAAGAGAATTATACTGCTTGCCTTTTTGAAATTAGGACAGATAGGTCACTATAGGGACTAATCTCCAAGCAATTAATGTAAGGATACAAAGCAAACATCTTTTGGAATAACGTAAGAATAAACAGGAAATTGCTGCTGACTACTAAGTGCCCCATATAGTTAAAAATTTCAAAGTGCAATATTAGTATAGTAATAAAAGTAATGAATCACAAACTTTCTAGAGGTTAGAATATGTAAGGTCTTAAATTTGTTAAAATGGTTTTATCTTTCTAGTACCCTAACAATATCTATGGTGATCTGTTGAATTTTATAACATAAATTGATTATGGTTATGTAATTCCAATATGTATGATGATATAGGAACAGTGTTATAATACCAAATCCTGCTCCTCATGGAGTGAGATGCAAGCCCTGGAGCCCTGCTAGCAGCTGCAAGGCTCCACTACCAAATCCTGCTCCCCATGACGCGAGATGCAAGCCCCAGAGTCCTGATAGCAGCTGCAAGGTAGAGTTTTAAAATTACTTCATCACCTGAATGAGGTGTTGTTCTGCACCTGTGTTGTTAGCTAAATGTTACTATTGCTCTCTGCCCTGCTGATTTGTACTTTAATTTTATTTTCATCAGCAGAGAGCTGCTGATAGATTTTAGTGTGTATTCAAGCTTAGTTTCAGCGTATTCTGTTTTAATTGCGGTCTGGTTTTTGCAGCATACAGTCTATTTCACTGTCAGTTTTAATGCGTAATTTTGCAGGCTCCAGAATGGAGTCCTTCTTGTCTGGCACCCATTTCTGAGTACCTGCTTACCTTTACTATTTGTTGCTCCTTGATTTGAATTCTCCTCTGTGCTCCTCCTGCAGGCCTGACCACTATCATCTTTTTCTCTGTCTTCTACTCCGCATGCGCAACTTGCCCCCATTAGATCTTGCCATGTTTCTCTCTGTCCCCTTTATTTCTACAAACACTCCCCTTCTAAATTAGCCCTATTTTTCTCCACAGGCTCCACTGCCAAATCCTGCTCCTGATGAAGTGAGGCTCAAGCCCTGGAGCCCTGCCAGAAGCTGCAATGCAGAGTTTGAAAATTACCTCATCAGCCAAATGAGCTGATGTTCTGCACCTGTGTGGGCCCATTGACGCTTCACGTTGCCTGCCCCACCTACTCACCCTAGTCCACCCTCTGATTTATAGTTGTAGCAAGTCTCTTACTAGGTCATGTGATTGCCCGATTAGAAACTATCTACTTACTTTCCCATTTGAACTTAACATTGTCTGACTACTAAGTGTCACTGCTGTGCACTCCTTTTTCTCCCTTTTGCTACACAGTTCTGCTTTCACATACTCTATTTATACCTATTTACACCTACATTTTTTCCTTTGTAACCTGCCTTCTCCCCGTATCCTTCTCCTAGCCCAACCCAAGACTCGAACCTCTGACCCTCTTCTCTAAAGGCAGCCACCCTTACCACTTCACCACAGAAGCTGCCTCAGTTCACTCTGCCTTTTAGCCTACCTTAATCCTCCCCAGGTACATCCTTACTGACTCCTTCCTGATCTCTTCTCTCTCCCCGATATACACATCACACCTGTTACTGTTACCCCTTCCCCCTCAACACCAGACAGACATGTTGGCCCCCCCGATAAACACGTCACATCTGTTACTGTTACCCTTCCCCCCACAACCCCAGCCAGACATGTTGACCAATAACATTCTGGCTCCTCTCCCCCTTTTTCTTCTCCTAACTCTACTTACCTGTTACAGCACCCCTCTCACCATGCCATATATCCCTAGCACTCTGCAGAGAGTCACACCGCAGGGCACGGCACCATTAAATACAACACATGCCTGGACTGCCATACCCACCCTGCTAGTCTGCAGTCAAACAAAACACCTCTCTTTTTTGGAGTACCCCCTACTTCAACTCTTCCTCACCCCCTGAATCAATACCTCTCCTAAAAAATCCAGCAGCCAGAGCCAGCAAAGGGCATCCAAGTTTCTCGCACAGTATTTATGAAGGCTTGCCCCGCTTCTCCTTCTATTATCTGGTACTGTACACCCAAAGTGTCATAATAGCAAACAAAGATTCCTAACTATAGCCTCCATCAATATTTGTAGCCTGCTACTCAGACTTGATGACCTGCAAATCTTGGTTTCACAGCATAAGCCTGATGTTTTCTCTCTAAATGAAACCTGGTCCTCCCCAAAGATTCCCAACAATGCCATCTCCCTCACTGGATATACCCTTTTTAGGCAAGACCGTATTGGTAAAAGGGGAGGGTGTAGTGCTATCTATTTAAAAGAGACCCTAATGGGCCAAGTTATCCCACTAGTACCACCCCCATCAAAAATTCCCAAGTACTAGCAGTCAAATTAATCCTTGGCCAGCATGGAAAATCTCTCATTGTAATTTCTGTCTATATCCCACTGCATGACCGGGCATCTGGCTTTCAAATGATCATTGACTACCTGGACAACCCCCCCCCACACTAAACAGAGACAGTAGTACTGGGTGATTTCAACATAAACTGGCTTGCCCCTGAGGCTGACCCTTATTAGGATGCTCTTATGGCCATTCACATCACTCAGATGGTACCCACCCCCATGAGGATCAATTACAGAACCAGCAATAGCTACTTCCTGGACCTGACCCTCACCACCCACCCTAGTAGAATCACTAACACCAGAGTCCTCCTCTACTCACTCAGTGATCACTCACCAGTGGTATGCCAATGATCCAACAGAACACCCAAACCACAGGCTAAAATCTCTTACCAGCGCATCTTGAAAAAGGGACGCTCAAACAACTTCATGCCTTCCTGGCTCAGATTGACTAGTCTCCCCTAGACACTGCCAACAGCATTGATCAGGCTCTTAATTACTTTGTCACATGATTTAATGCAGCATGTGACAAGTTTGTCCCAATTACGAACAGAAAATTAAGGGAATCTTTGAACCCTTGGATTACCCCAGCCCTAATAAGTATGATGAAAGATGGGGGACAATCTCTAGCACTGTGCTCTTGTGACTGGCCATCAGGGTGACATGCAATGCTACAAGGCAGCCAGAAACCTGTGTACCCCCGATATTCATAGAACCAAACAGGAACACTACAATAGTGAGCTCACAAACTCTTTGAGAAATAGCAGAAATTTCTGGAGTAACATAACAGATCTTATCGGCAAACCCAATATAACATCACCATCTATGATCGAAATTAATGGCACTACCATACAAGACCCTAAACTAATAGCTAACACCTTCAATGTTGCCTTTACAGATCTTAGTGGTGTACTCCCCGACTTTTTAATGAATCCACCCTGCCAGGTGACACCATGGATTTTGCCCTCCCCCAACACCCACCCCTTCTATTTTAGGAGAGTCTTGCTCACAGAATCCAGAAAATACCTTAAGAAGGTACTTGGAAAAAATAGGTTTAGCAGTGACTTTCTGGATTTAAAACTTCTTAACCTCTCACTCGAAGTTGTTCTGATACTCCTCTCTAAACTTTTGAACTTATTGCTCTCCCTTAGGCGGTTCCCTCAGCTTTGGAAAGCGGCCATTGTCACACCCATTCACAAAAGTGGTGACAGTTTACAACATTCCAACTACCACCCTATATCAATCATTCTCCTGCTTTCTAAAGCCTTCAAGCACATTGTTTCAAACCAGTTGTCAGAATACCTGGAAAATACAACCTTCAGTGTCTGCAGGAGCATGGCTTTAGAAAAGCCCATAGCACAACCACTGCCCTTCTTGAATACACTGATCACATTTATAAGGCCTTGGATACTGGTCACATACTCGGTGCAATTTACGTTGATTTGACTAAGGCTTTCAACACCATCAATTACCAGCTCCTTCTGCACTCCTTCCCTGCCAGAGGCCTCTCAAATGAGGTTACTAGCTGGTTCGGTAGCTACTTCTAGGGTAGATCCTAACAAGTTAAAATTAGTGACACTGCCTCCAGTAGCCTTCCTATGCGATCTGGTGTACCTCAAGGGTCCATCTTTGGACCACTACTTTTTGGCCTCTTTATCAGTAACCTCCCCAAAGCCTGCAACAATAATATGATTCTTTGTGCTGACAATGCTGTCCTCTTTTCATCACATACTGATCTACTCCCACTCTCTTGTGACCTGCAGACCAACTTTTGCTTGGTAGAGATGTGGTTTGGTCAACATCGATTGCTGATGAATTATAAAAAAAAAACATGGCTATGTTGTTCACTGGCCCACACAGCAAACACAGAACAGCTAGCCTAACTATCTTGAATAAACTAAACCAACCACTCAAACAAGTTCAGGACTTCAAATACCTTGGGGTTATTCTTGACAACTCACTTTCTTATAACCTTCATGCCAATCTAATCTCCAAGGCTGTTAAATCGAGGCTAGGGGTTTTTTACTGCCATAGCCACTGCCTGACCTCTGAGGCCTTGCACATAGTTGTAACCAGCTCAGTCCTGTCTATAATGAACTACGGGCTAGTTATTTATGGGTCTGCTATGACTCTACTCTAAAAAGAATCAAGATTGAACTAAACAAATTCAAACTACAGCAGTACCTCACCAACTTTAGCAAAAACACAATAAACAAGCACTCAAAAGTCAAAAAATACTACGCAGAAATTCAAGGTATAAGAGCTATAGGAGACCGCAGCAGACTACCCCAGTGCTTCGTGTCCACTCCGGGACACTTCATCAGGAGGTGGGGATCCAGTGCTCAAGGTCTTTCTTTTATTTAGAAATAGCCCTTAAAGTGACAGATCAAATTTTTAATCCATTTATATATATATACACACACATATATTGAGAATTCAGAAATCACCTGTTGCCAGACACCCTATGTGAAGCACTACTTATAAAAGTGACTATTACATAAATATAAATACAAAAAGTTCATATCAAAAAGTCTTATTTATACAGCATAGCAATGTGGGAGGTCAAGTAGAGATGCTTAAGGTCAAATTAAGGAATTCATGCAATGGGGTCAAAAATATAATAATGGATAAGTATCCAATAGATTTTAAATCTACAAAATCACTTTTGATTTTTTTATTTATAATTATTTAATAATTTATCTTTCATGTTTTAACCCCTAGCCTTTTTTCCATTAGAAATATCTAAGATAGTGAAGAATTATTGGCCCATTTTAAATGGGGACTATAATTTGACAATTCTTGGTGATAATCTCTTGATTGTGTACAGAAAAGGAAAAAATATTTAGGACGCATTTTGACAAACAGCTTTTATTCAAAACCAATAAAAGAAATTCATCCTACTTGGCTACCATGTATTCCATCTGGTCATTTCCGTTGCAGAAGATGCAACATTTGTTGTTATTGCATTCAAGGAGATACTTTTCAACACCCAGATCTTAAGAAAAACATTTTGATCAAGGAATTTATTACATGCACAATGAGTTATGTTGTATATGTAATTAAATGTACTTGCCCTAAACTTTATATTGGACGTAAGGAACTCATGCAAGAGCATATTCATGCTATTCTAAAAACAGAACCAGATACACCGATATGTACTCATTTTGCCTTGCAACGTAAAAATGATCCCACTGATTTTTCATCCATGGGTCTGGAACATATAAAACCACTGAAAAGAGGAGGGGATAGACTCAAATTATTATTACAGAAAGAGTCAAGATGGATTTACACATTAAAAACTTTAACTCCTTTAGGACTCAATGACTGTTTGGACATTATCCCATTTCTTTGACTCTGTCATTTTAAGGCAAGTGGTCTTGGTGGGATTCTAACCTTGGTTTGGAATTTTGTATATTCTAGATTTCTGATTGTTTGAACATTATTTTACTTCTTTGACTGTTAATTTAAGGTTAGTAGTTCTGGTGGGATTCTAACCATGGTTTGGAATTTTGTGTTGTTTAGATTTTTGATTTCTTTATTGTTAAAACAATGATAGAATACACTTTTGAAGTAGAACTATTTATTCCCATTCATCTCAGTTGTGGGTTAATGCCTTGTATAGAAAATTTAGAAACTTAAATGAAAAAAAAAGAAAAAAAGGCTAGGGGTTAAAAAATGAAAAATAAATGATTAAATAATCATAAATAAAAAATCAAAAGTGATTTTGTAGATTTAAAATATATTGGATACGTATCCATTATTATATTTTTGACCCCATTGCATGAATTCCTTAATTTGACCTTAAGCATCTCTATTTGACCTCCCACATTGCTATGCTGTTTAAATAATACTTTTTGATATGAACTGTTTGTATTTATATTTATGTAATAGTCACTTCACATAGGGTGTCTGGCAACAGGGGATTATTGAATTGCTATGTATATATATCTATAATGAAATGGATTAAAAATGTGATCTATCACTTTAAGGGTGTTTCCTAAATAAAAGAAAGACCTTGAGTGCTGGATCCCCTCCTCCTGACGAAGTGTCCCGGTGTGGACAAGAAGCATTGGGGTAGTGTGCTGCGGTCTCCTATAGCTCTTATGCCTTGAATGTCTGCGTGGTATTTTTTGGCTTTTGAGTGCTTGTTTATTGTGTTTTTGCTTTCAATGTTATTTACAGCACCCACTCTATCTATGCAGCGCAAAGGCACTTGTGTGATTTCCTCACCAACCTTAGCAGCTGTGACTGTACCCATTAGGCTGTCACATGGTTCCATCTACCCATAAAACCCCTCACCCTCTCCTCCACTACACTTAACTCCACCTAACCAACACTCTTTTCCTTCCTGCTCACTCTCCTATTTCCCTCATCTTATCTCCTCTCTTCCCTTCCTTCTGACCTGTTTTATATCCCATCCCCCACCCCACCTCCCTTCCCCCTCCCAATCCAGTTCTCCTGTGCCCCTTGCCCAACTACTGTCACTGCTCACCATTCTCTGATGATTCCTTCACCTACTGATTTTCCACCCACTCTCCCCCTTACCCTACTTAATCTCCTCCTCCTCATACCTATCTTTTCACTTTTCTGACAGTACCAGCACCCACTGACAATGTCACTGTTGTGATTGTCTTTGTTGCTCTTGCCTTCCCTTTCTGCTACCCTGATACTGTAATCATATTTTAAGTTCTTTATTTTTTGCTTCTTAATTGACTGTAACCTAATTGTATTTACTACTGTTGTTTCTGTTTATTACTGTTTGTTTGTACGACAATGACGGACATGGAACCTTTGTAAAAGAACCTCTGGTTCAAAGGTATTTGTAATCCAAGATCTCATTAAATGAATAAATAAAATAAAATAAATAAAATGTTATGAAGCACTTGAGCTGTTAGGATAACATTTTCAGAAGTGTACTGCAAACTTGCATTACCCTCTGATGCATTTTGCATAATAATGGCTGAATGGTAGGCCACCTAAAAACTTGTCTAACAGTTGAATGCAATTGCAATTATTTGCAGCAATTGTTTTTTTTTATTTATTACCAGGTGAGCTCATTGAGATCAGGTCCATTTACAAGAGTGACCTGCACAATGCATGGGAAATTACAGATTGCACAGACAATATAATACATACAAGTGATGCACACTTAATATTGGCTGAATAGACTACACTAAGCAGTAATGTACATTTAGGTAAACAAATTTAGTGTCACATGCATCATAAAATGATGCATGCCTCTGATTACCTTGACACAATCTTCCAGAAATTGAAAACATTGCTATATAAGCTGGGACACCTTTGAAATTAAAGTGATCATGCTTTGCGGAACTATAGGGATGCTGATGGACTGGAAAACTGGCAAATCCATCAATAGTCTCCCCACTGAAAATGTGACCCACAGTACTTTATCAAACTAGAAGGAGATCCTAGCCAGTGTAGAATTAATATTTGTAACAGCAACAGTTAGTCTTGGCTTGTGGACATAACTGAAAATGAACATGTAAAGATGGTCAGCAGCTTATTACATTAGTGCAAACCTTATCATGGGCAGTACACATACACAGTGTTAATAAATGGTTTCCTAAAATTCAAATTAGTTTTGCTACTTTAAAGTAGCACTTACTGTAGCACACTTACTGTATCATATTGAAAAATAAAAGATCATGCTTGGACAAATTCCATGACTCAATTGACACTTCAATTCCAACGAAAATAACCTGATGTTTCTCTGAGTTGAATGACTGAAAGGAATTTCTGAGAATTCATTTCACATAGCAGTGGAGTAATGGTCATATTACGCCATTCCAGCTACCCAGAAATCTGTGCAAGTACACCAGACTATTATGGTTATGTATGCACATTAAAGCATGCTGTTTTTTACACAGTGTAGTAATTATGAAGACATTGTGAGTGCCTCTATCATAGAAGGATCTAAACCATCATCCATCAAGAATTGTCCTGGATAAAGTCAAATGAAATCAAGGCCTGTATTGATCAGAAATACATTGTATAAACACACACACACACACACACACACACACACACACACACACACACATACACACACAAACACACAAATTCCATCTTAATATAAATGATTTAAATTAGCATTTTTGGTCTCTTCTATACTGCCTATCCAAGACTTTTAGTCCATAATTAATAATTAGTTCTGCGTGCAGTACTACAGAGACGAAGGCCTATAGGGAGTATGAAATATGTTATATATGAAAACAAATTATGCATAAATAACAATAATGACAGACATTTAGCATAATAAATATCTAAATGATTATGCAGTTTTATAATAAAGATACGATTAGTTTGGAAACCTACAAAGAATCTAAAAGAAGTGATTAATCACAAGGAATCAGTATCTGAACGATTGTTTATCATTTCAAACAGAATTACTTCATCCTAAAAGGGAATAAATTAAACCAGACTCTACAATCCATCTTAAGACATTCTGTGGTCATATCAGAGCACTGCAGCTGTCATATTTTCTACTAGAAAGGGATTGTAATATATAGATGCTCCATTTTCCCTTTAGGGAGACAGCGGAATCAAAATCCCTTAAAATTATTGTTATGATATCACAATGATAGTATAATTGGATCAAAGAATCAAAAGTCCTTTTCCATATCCCACACTGAGTTCACGTTGAACTAACAAAAAAAAAGAAATAATTGTGACTGTGCAGGTCTATTTTTTGGCACTAAAAGTCTATAGAGTGCACAGTAATATCCATGAGAGGTACATTTGTTTTTACAAAGTCATGTTGGCAGGCTCCTTGAGTCCTGCAACTTAATATGAGCAGCAATTGTGAGGGGAACACAACTGGGACTTCATGAAATAAACTTGAATCCATATATTACAAAAAATAGCAAATGAGGAATTATGAACTACTTGACAAAATACTATCTTGAAGTCCTGGTGACATACTGGAACCTACCAAGTTTGTTGTTGAGGATCTCATGTCACCAGAACCTCCTGATGTTATTATAGCCTCATAATACAGTTTCCTATCTATTATTCTATTTGTGCTTCTACTTTTCATTATAGGAGAACTTTATTACTGGTTTGCAGTTGTTAACTAGCACTCCAGAAAGAAACTCCAGGATGAGGAGGCAGGTGTTCAAGACAATCTAGGCACTTGCCAAGATCACAATCTTGGTGATGTATTGATACTATGCCTCTATGGAGCTTTTGATTCTTGAATTCTTGTTTTGATCTCATGTTTTTCTAGGGTGCTATCTTGTCAGAGCCATGTGACCTACAATACCTCTTATTGACTATTTCCCATTGTGTTTATTCTGACTTCATGACAAAGTTGCTTCTTCTTTAGTAGCTTGTTTGTGATTGGTGGTATCCATGCTGACACCATCTGCAGAGAGGGAACTGTGCTTCTGGGGAACAACTATAGGCTTTCTTGACATGGTTGAGTTTGAGTTGCCCCTATTTCTTTTGGAACATCATGTCTTATTACTAGGCAGTGCCTAGCATTTTTAATGAACTACTCAAGGTCATCTGGTTTATAAACAGACCACATACCTAAAAGTGCATGAAATTTAAATTGCTCCCTCTACTGTATGGCTAAATTCTCTTGACGAAGAGAATACCAACACAATAGTCTGCACTTCACAAACATTTTCACATGATGAAGTTGGTCTTCCATTATTTATGAAAACTTCCATCAGATGATTGAAAAGTCCAACAACATGGAATGTCAGCTGCAGATTGTTTTTCTTCTAACAGGAAAATGGGCATGAGGAGGTTAATGTTCAGCTTATCGAGTCATCATCCTGTACAGTGTTCTGGGACTTGCATTGCAGTTCCTCAGTGTCTGTTCAGACACTTTTTGGCTCTTGGAAAAATACATTGAATCTCAGACACTGCAGTTTATTTAAAAAAACATTTCTGAAAAGCAATAAAAATTGCACAAAGCACCCTCAAGTTGGACTTGGGGGAACTTACTGTTGAACAGAATTTATAAATATTTTTGTTGAGTTTATTTTTTTTTTGAATTTCAGTTTTTGGGGGGTTAAAACAGACTGCATGCCTTGCAGTCTGCTGAAATGTAACTGTCTGCTGGCCTTACCATGCAGGGGACTGCCAAAGCTGCATTTCTTTGTCATTTTATTTTAATTATATTTAAAAACAAAATGTTTGTACTGCATTTGGCATGTGGTATGCAAGCCTTGCAACTTTCTGCATTGTGACTATCTGCTCACCTTACTGTGCAGTGGACTGCCAAATCTGCATTGTGCTTGTTTTACGGTTATTTAAAACATAATTTTAGTTATATTTAAAGTAACTATTATGGGAGGTTGCAAGTTCTCTCAGTGGAGTGATGTCTGGTTCTTCAATAGGGGTGGGTTTATGACATGTTGTCGCTATCCCCTCGTGAGTCGTGTAGTACTATGGCTTGTCTATCCTCTAGGTGTGGATGTTGTATGGCCATCTAAGAATAGTCAACTATCGTGAGCCATCATTGTTAATGTCCACCGGCTGAATTGGGCCATCATCGCTTTTGTGTGTGTGCTGTCAATGAAAATAGAAAAAATGATGAAAAGAACAGAAGAAGAAAGGGATGTCTCTAGAGGGCTACAGCAGTGGCAGCAGTCTTGCATGCTGTGAGCTACGCCCACCACACACACACACACACACACACACACACACACACACATGACCTTTGGCACTTATTCATACTACATATACTACTATGATGATACTCAGATACTAAAATAGTAGAAAATACTACTCTGAGGGGTGGACACAGAATAGAAGCTGTCTGGGTACAACTGACAAAAGGAGGCGGTAAAAAGATTAGGGTTGAAGTGGAGTACTGATTGCCAAACTAGAAGGAAGATGATGACAATGACTTAGGGGAGGAGATCAGAAAGCCATCAGCCAATATGCAGTTGGTGAGTTGCTGACTTATAATTGTAGGATGTGGAAATTGGGCATCCTGAAAGACCAGCAGTGAAAAAATAAGGTGCTGGTGGATGTGATGGAAAATTACTTTCTTCTGCAGTGGGTCAAAATACTGGGTATACCATTAGAATGACAACATAAAATTGTTACCACAATTAGGGTGCCGCAACAAGGGCGACAGTGAAAGGACGATCTTGATTTTAGATCACCCCTCGTGGATGTTGCCCTGTTCATCCACACTGTTACTACCCCCCACCCATGGGCATGCCCACCCTGGAGGAGGTTATATATATAGTTGTGGAGGGTGCAGGGGCAAAGCCCACCTCAAAAGGCAACTGTTTCCTGGGAGGGCTCTTTGGTGCTGTAACTGCTGGGAAACATAATGCTTGGTGCTCTAATCCCAGGTGATATGTTGCCTGAGCCATAATCATCATCGGCAACATGTTTTTCACTCCAATGTGAGTGAACCAAGGAACTGACTAGTGAAGGGGCCATCCAGAATTTGGACTGCATGGATACTAGTAAAAACAAAGAATTTCACACAATTTGGCATTTCATACCAGATTAGTTAAACTACAGAACTTTTGCTTTTCTTATAATTTTGCCTGTACTATTGTTAGTTTGCTTTATTTCATGTTCTGTCTATTAAGCTTTCTTTTATTCTAATCATGTATACACTTACTGAAAGAATGACAGTATAATTCCAGCAATAATACAGAAATCAGACTAACAATCACAGGTGCAAGTCCCGCAATTTCAAGTTGTAGAAATGCAATTTCATTACTTTACTCGCCATAAATCAGGGGCCTTGTCCATAGATGCCATGCCCACCCTGTCTGCTCCACTGAGGTGGGCATCTTCTCTGTATAATGTTCAAGTCTGAAACTATCCGTGGCCAAAGCATTTGGAGTGGCAGCCCCTCTGTTCTGGACATCTTTGTTTCTGGATTTTGTGGTGCCCCCTTGATGGAGGCGTTAAAAAAGTTCTGAAGTCCCAATTGTTGAATTTGCTTATGGTAGCATTTTGTAATTTATTGCTAGTACTTAAATCTGATGTTCATTTTTAATTTATGGTGATGTTTTATTGAAATCTGTCTGTAAGGCACTCTAATCCCTTGAGTCAGAAGGCTTGATTTTCAAAGGGACGAGACTGACTCAAGGTGCTTGTGCCCAAAAAGTATGACACAAGGAGCAAGCTGCACCAAAACATGCATCACTTCTGATTTTCTAACTCTGCTAGCATCAAAAGCAGAACTGCCTGCACCAAAGTGGCTTGCATCAAAAAAAAATAGGTGCACCATGTTGCAAGAGGACTTGTATCAAAAAATTATGTACCATCCTTTTTTTTATTTTTCTAATGTGAAAGCTGTCGACACTGCATCAAAGATTCATGCTGCTGTTAGACCAGTCAGAGCTGGTCTAACTGACACTAGAGCATATACTGAGGCCTACAGCATTTGGGCAGACCTGACTATGGTATATCTATGGAACTGTGCTCCAAGAGTTCTGCAATGTAGACATCGTAATGCTGTTTGTAACGTAAAATATTGCATCCATAGGACATTTCAGCTGCAATAATCTTTGACACAACTTGCATAATTTTTGCTCCATCTCGCATATGCATCATAGTTTTGGCTCAACTTGCTTCATCTTTTCACTCAATGTGTGTCAGTTTTGCTCCATCTCACATATGTCTCATATTTTTGACTCAATTTGCACCATTGTTTGAACCAACTTGCATCATTTTTGCTCCATCTCACATATGCATCGTATTTTTGACTCAACTTGCATCATTTTTAGCTTGCATCATTCTTAGCCCATACATCATATTTTTAATGCAGCAGTCCTCTTGCATAATGTTTGAGGACTTTCAACAACAAATGCTTTTCTTGTATAATACGGTACATAGTATTTGGCACATCTGGATTGATGCAAGGTGGTATATTGATGCACCTTGAACCAGTCTAGTGTCCCTTTGAAAATCTGGCCCAGGATGTCTAATAAATACAATTACCTTATCTTATAAAACTGACCTACACATCAGCTTGCAGAAATACCTGAAGGTGAGGTAAAGAGAAAGACATGCTACTCCTCTCCAGTGCAATTGTAAACCCTTGAAATGCTCACATGGTATATTCCTCATTATCATTCAAAAATGCTATCACCAAGTCATGATGAAACTCAAGAATTGGAAGGCTGGTCCTGTAGTTCAGTGGACAAGCAGCCAGCCACTCCCACTTCCTGAGCTATATAAGCACTTTTTCTTTGCCCCACCATCCTCCCCTCCTCCTCCAGTGGAAGCACCTCTCCTTGGTATCCTTCCTAAGGTACCTTTAGCTACGGGAATTGTCCTGTAGCACCTCTAGAGGTGGAACCCTCTTTGAGGGTTCCTTGTCTTTGGTACCCCTACAGGGTGGTAATTCCTCTGGAATAGAGAGTGCGAACGGCCAAAACCAAACTAACACAGTTTCACCAGCATAACACTATACTGGCTGCATAGGCCATTGAAATTAAAGTAATTACCAGAGATGTAAGACGTTGAAAGGAAAAAAAAAACACTTCACAAAGTCCAACATCACATTTTTGGAACTTTATGATGTTATAAAGATTGCACATCACTGGCGAAGTTCTGACTTTGTGATGTTATGAAGTTAATACCGTACCAACAAAGTTCTCGTGATGCTGAGCCTTGAAGCTGTGCACTGATGAGGCAAAGCGCTGGTGCTCAGTGCTGTGCTCTCAGAAATAAAGGTTTGATTTACTTAACTTTTTTGAATTATTTGTTTTTTCTGCTGAGTGCCGCCTTTGTTGTGTTTGCTTTATCATTTAACATGTGACCTACTGAAAGCACAGAGCTATAGAACACATGGGGGCCGATTCTCAAATGGAAAAGAAAGACACAATGCACCTGCATTCAAAAAGAATGACACAAATGGTGACTTGCGCCAAAAGATACTGCAAATGTGATCCCCAAATGTGAGGTGTGGCATAGCAGTGTGGCCCTGTGCCCAAAGAGCCATATGCCACACTTGCACCAATTCTGCATATGCACAATGGTGTAATGCAACTTGAGCCACAAAAAAAACAGCAGTGTCCCCTTTTCTGGGATTCTAGAAGCCATGGAAGGTCAATATGCACTGTTTCAAGAAGGCACAAGTTATACCAGGGGGAGCTGCTCTAAGTGCACTAGAGCATATAAAGAGGCACAGGTAGAGAAATACAGCAGAGTCACTGTGGAGCAGGCAGCATGCACACAGAGCAGTCAAGAGTGACCGTGAGAATGTCAGCACCAGTAATATTACTGGGCATCATGCTAGCAGCAGAAAGGTGGTGTAGACATTGCAGGTGGCAGGATGGCAGGAACCAGGGGAACAGAATGCCACCAGTGCAGCTGATAGGCCCCATATGCCATGTGTGTACCGAGTGAGGAACTCATATCTGGACTCATGGAGGAGCAGTTCATAGCATGCTACCATGTGAATAAGAGCAGCATTGGAGAGCTATGCCAACAGCTGCATGCGGAACTGTAAAGTGCCACTCAGTGGGTGCATGCCATACCTGTGGAGGTCAAGGTGAGCACAGCACTGTGCTTTATTAACACTGAGAGATTCCAACCCCCCACTTGTGATACAGTGGGAATATTACAGGCAGCCATATCCAAGTGCCTGAGGAAAGTCCTGAATGCACTGCTGCTTCAGATGCACAGGTACATCATATTCCCACAGGAGGCACCATAGCAGCAGGCAGTGAAGCAGGCCTTCTACAATGTGATACAGCACCCCTGTGTCCTAGATGCCATAGACTGTATGCACGTGGCCATCAGGGCTCCAGCAAAGGGAGAGGCAGGTGTATGTAAACCAGAAAGGCTTCCACTCCATGAACATGCAGGTGGTATGTGACAGCTAGTGCCGCATTCTGGATGTAGTTGACCCGTACCTTGGATCCTGCCAAGACTCATACATCCTCTGAAACTGCGGCTTAAAGGAGGCTTTCAAAAGGGGAGATATCACAGGAGGATGTCTCATAGGTAGGTGGCATTGGCACACAAAGGTGCACTCCAGGCCTTGCAAGAACATAGTGCAGGAAAACATCTGTGCAGTCCCTGACCAAGCAACATGTGGGTGTAGATAACTTGTGATGAAAAGGAAGGCCAGATGACATAGCACGAGAGTGTAGACTGCGTAATGTCACACATGTGTCATACCAGCTATCTGTGGATAACATGTCCTGTGCACAATCACCATGGGACTTATACAATAGTGTCAGAAGGCATGGCCTCAGGGAGGGGATCCAGGTACCATGGCAGATGGTGGCACAACCAACGCACCTGAGTGGGACTTGCTGCACTAGGGGATATGCTGAGGTGCAGTGCCCTGAGTGTATACATCCATCATGTGTTCTCTCCACACCACAGGTGACAGTGGATATCTACAGATGCCATTGGTCCTGACACTACTATGACACCCACATAATGAGGCTGAGGAGAGGTACAATGAGGCCCTCGCATCCACCCGGTCTGTCACAGAGTGAACATTTGATGTCCTAAAATCCTACTTCAGGTGCCTGGATCACTCATGTGGACCCTGCAATACAGCCCAGAGATGGCATGCAAGATCTTTCTGGCCTGCTGTATGCTACATAATCTGGCCCTGAGCAACCGTGTGCCACTATCAGAGATGGATGGTGTACAGAACAAGTGAGAAGGACATGATGACACAGGATTCACACACAGGACACTCACAGGGTCAGGTTGGAGTCAGTCATGCAGGACAATGTGCCAGACAGGAGCTCATCCAACATCACTTCACCTGAGGGACACCATCACCCAACAGGTAGCACCGGCAGCACTAGGCAATGTGCATGGCAGACATCAATCTACAGTACTGTAGTTGTCAGCGGCAGTGAGGCCATGTGTGTGCAAGGTGGAAGATGTGCTGTCTGGTGCCATCCACCAGTCAAGGTGGCACTGTAAACTAGCAAATGGTCATAGCTGGTGAGTGGTACCTGGTGGACACAACAACCTGCAGAAGTGTGACTAACTTGGATGGAGTGACAACACATCTCATGCTGTGAGAAGGGAGTAACCAATGGGCAAACAGGTAGATGACCTGTTGTGTATCCTGCAGCAGTGGCCCACAGGGGCATACATATGTAGTGCTGCAGATGACAAACTGACTCCCAGGCCCATAACACATCTTACACTGGCTGCTCCACAGTGTACCAACAGTTGGGTACTGTAACAATGCATTCCCCAATTCCCATGATAACTGGCCATAGTACACATCCCCCTTGGGTGTATTAGAACATTGCTTCATAACATGATGCAAACCACAATGTACATCATGTAATACTGCAAATCACACATGCTGCAAAAAAATTACGCACATGCAGTATGCATTGCAAAAGTGGCACACATAAGCTTTGCATGGCCATGAAATGTGCAAATGTGGAAGTGATGTTCCCACCCACCTGGAGGTCACTTCATGTGCGATCGCTTCACGTGCATGCACACCACCACATTTCACCAGAGCCACTCACCAGCACAAGGGTGTATATTAGGTGACACACTGTGTAAATAGTGGCAGTGAACAATGAACAATCTCAGTGGTAGGGTACCACATTTTACACCAGAGGAGACAGCACATCTGGTCAATCTGGTACAGCAGAGGGGAGGACCCTGCTGCCACCTTGGTCCTGAAGGCATGCACCCAGTGGAGAAGATGTGGAGGCAGATTGGGGCATGTCTGTAGAGAATATCAGGGGTGAGGAGGACCCCACGCCAACTAAAGCATAGGTGGCAGGATATGGCAAGATGTAACACCACCATCATACGACATCTGCAGGACATTGTCACAGCCTCCAATGTGGCCATGAGGATTGGCCAGCATCCTGAAGAATGTAGGTTGAATAACCAAACTGGAGGGCAGGGGCATGTTGGTGGAAATGTGTTGCTTGTCTTTCTGCCTGTATGTCTAATGTGTCCCATATCATATCCCCACAGGATGGAATAGGGAAGTGGAGGGAGTGTCTGCCAGGGATGCTGGGCAGGAATGACACAGAGGACCAGGTATCAGCACCTGACTGGAAGCACTAAATGTTGTAGCCCCATTGTCAGCTGTAGTACATGGCAAACACCCCGTCACCACACAGGGCAGCATGCCTGACCCTGCTGCACAGTAGGTGTCATAGAACTGCAGTGTGATGACACGGTAGCAAATACCACACATGCTACACTTGCACCATGGCGGGCACATTATGCAGACACAGTGCAACAGTGGCTCCACCTGGTCCAGGAAGATGGCTGCCCCCCAACAGACACCCCACCCTGGACACATATTCCTGGCCACCCCCAACACACAACCAACACAAGGCCCTGGTCCAGTAACAGTGTATCCCCCTTCATTGGGGGGGATATTGTCACCGGACCACAGGCTGTTGTCAATTGCGTGTTGGGTGGGGCAGACTGGCATACCATGCTTGGACAGGGTGTCTGTTAGGGGGTGGCCATCCTGATGCCGGGAAAAGGCAAAGCCACTGTTGCACTGCTTCTGTGTAATGGGCCCGCCACAGTGCAGTGTGACATGTGTGGTAATTGCTGCAGTGTCGACACACTGGGGCAGTGTGGCATCTAATGGGCATTGCTGTGTGGGGGGTATACACTGTTCCAGGACCTGGAAATGGTGTTGGTTGTGTGTTGGGGGGGGCTTCCTGGAATACAGGACTGGAGCGGGTGTGCAGTTGTGGATGGTGAGTGGTTGCTTACCGTTTTCAGGTTCGGACAGGGGTTCTGTGTGCACACTAGTCACTGAGCATACATAGGCTGCAGTGGGGTTCCCACTGCCATATCCAGTAGCCTCCCACAACCCTGTGCACTAAGCACTGTACGCCAGTGTGTATGGCGCATAGTATGGGCACGCCCCAATACAATACCTACTCCTTGATTGGCCAGGCACGGTACTGCCTGTGCAGCTGGTGACTCAAGTGCACACCTGGCATGCTCACCTTTTTTGACTGCCATTGGTGTTCTGCAATGCCACAGCTGCATGGCATTCCCACGTCTGTCTGCCTATGTGCCTGGTGTCCATGGTGAATAGGCCTTATGCACAGGGCCAAATAGGTGCTGTAGGGTGTATGGGCTGGGAGGGGGTTGAGGGGAACCTAGGTAGCTTGTACAATGGTCTATAGTCTGGAACCTAGGGCTCAATGCCACAGACTGTGAGATATTGCACATAGGCAACTAGATCACAGGTGTGACACACAACCTAGGAGGTGTAATACTGGCTGTTGGGAGATGGGAAAGGGATATGGGGTAGGCATGACACATGACCAAATGATGAGTAGGCATTGTGATGTGGCAGTAGGTAAGGCTAGGAATATGCTCAGCTGCATGGTAGGGGCCAGTACCATTGGGTAGAGTGGGGTCAGTGTGCCCCTCTATGGGACATTTTAACCCCATCACAAGTCATATGGTCATTTTTGGTGGTAACACCTGGGGAGGGATGTAGACAGGTGGGAGTGGTGCAGGAGGGGCCTATCATTTAAGTACAGGGAATTCTGGGCATAGGTTCAGTAGGGATGCAGCGGGGACTATATATGTATCACCTGGACTCACAAATGTAATGGGGGGACATGAGGGGGAGCACCTATATAATGTTGGTGTACATATGGTACAAGAGAGGGTGGAGTCCCACAAGTGATGTTGGCTGTGTCGTGGTGCATGGCATGATGGTGGAGAGGTATAGCACAGGGGGGACATGTGGTAATTTTTCAACATGGGGAGGGTGTTGGCAGCTTGGAATGGCTAGCCGGAGGTGGCAGTTGGGTCTGTACCAAGTGGCCTGTGCCACTCCTTGTCACTTTTGCATGAGTCACTGACATTAAGGGGCACTGACATGTGTTTCATTTTCCTGTCACAGGTGATGGTCATCGTGGACGGAGAGCTCTGCAGAGGGACAGCCCATGGTACAGGGCACTGATAAGAGTCCTGCTGCACCAGAGGTGCATAGATGACCCTGCCTACAAGGAAAAGACAAGACACCATACACATCAGGCTAAAAAGATAGCCTTGGACAGTAGTGAGGATGTGCAGCATGAACAGGTCTGGGACACACCTGTGACTACAGCTGAACATGAGGCCACACTATAAGCACAGCCCACCCGGGAGGGTGAGGGAGCAGGTGACAGACAGGATGTTGATGGCCCAAAGGACACTGAAGACCAGCAGGCAGTGGCACATGAGCTGGACACTGGCATGGCTGAACCTGCGCACATGCAAGACAACACTGTTGACCAGGATGTGGGTGAGGGGACTGTCGAGGAAGATGTGGCTGAAATGCCTGGATAGCCAGTTCAGGCATTGGGCATTAGCCAGGCTGCTGGTGAGGGGGCTGTTGAGGAGGATGTGGCTGAAAGGCCTGGACAGCAGCTTCAGGAAATGGACATTAGCCAGGATGCCCCAGTCCACATGCCTTCCTGGGAGCAGGCTCAGTGGATGGTGGGCCATGTCAGGGACATCCTTGTGGACATGACACATCTGCAGGGTTCACTACATGCATTCATGATGGCTCTGCAGGAGTGGCAGTAAAGTTTATGTACACAGTAGCATTAATTTGCTTGTTCTGGACATTGGGTGGTGGGTCCTCTTGTGCATAATTTGTCCCACAGGGTGTTGTTCTTATTGTTCATGTGATTATCCATGCCTTCCTCCTCTACTGGTTTTTTTCTTCTTGTATGTGTGCCGCAATTTGTTGAATAGTGCTCATAACATCATCCCCTTCCATTCTCTGATACTGTCCCATCTGATCTCCACCCTGTTGTGTCTCGTATCTTTCTCAATAAAGTTGTTTTTTTATTTGCAGTTCACCTCATTGTTACAGTGTTTTTGTGCATGGGTGTTGTCTGACTGATGTACTGATGACTACAGAACAACAACAATGTGCGGCTTGGCACATTTTATTATATGGCTTGGTGTGTGCATTACCAGGAGACATTTCACACTCTGTTGCACAGACTGTGGTGTGACGTGTCCATATGTCCAAAGCCCCTAGAATTCTATGGCTGCAGAATTTTGCACAGAACTTGCAACCTACCGCAGAACTTCTGCAGTGCCGCAGAATTCACTGTACTTGGTGACTCTTTATTAATATTTCTGTTTATCCATAGAACCCGGTTCCCTTCCCCTCTTTTTATATCCAGAACCCCTCTATGCTTATAATGTGATGTTATCAGTGCTATAACTTCATACATTAGCTAATGAAATGGCTGTATTCTGCCACAGAAATGAATAGTCACTTATCTACCACAGCTTCCACTGCCAGAGGTGGTGGCACAGCACATCAAGCATGGTGATATTTGCTCAACCTCCACTACAGCCTAATATAATTATCAGTCTTACGTTATTACATTAGGGCCAACTTAAACAAAACCTTGACAATAGCATAGACCTGTTAAGACCATACCTTACTTTGTACAAACTTATTTTTGCCTTTAAGGTATAGAGATGCCATCTGAAATGAATAACTGGTAAAATGAATTAAGCTGTCATTTTTAAGAAAAATAAAATAATTATACCCAGAAAAGTGGAATATAATAATGTGTAGACCTGTTGAAAGAATAGACCTGTTAAATAAATAATTGTGCTGTACACATGTTTGCAAGGGTTATTGATTATATATTGTCATTAGTTGATAGAATCACCTAAAAGTTATTGGGAAATGGTGTGTGCAAGGCCAGATGTTGGGCCAGAGTGTAGCATGCTGTGTTGCTGTGTTGGCAACTCAGGTTCAGAGATGAGCTCTGTGAGCTGGCTGGGCAGCACAAGGATTGGGGGAACACATCACTTATTTGAGCCTGGGAAGGTATGGTGCAGTGTTCTGTCACACGGGGGACACATTGTGATGGGCTGGAGAGCTTTATGTCACAATGGGTTCACATGTAAGTCATGGCCTGATGGTGTTACGTAGTGTGTGAGGGGAAGCAGGTTGGCATGAAAAATGAGTTTTGCAGCATCTCCTCTATTCTGTTTATTCCATTTCCAAAGGGACCTGTATGAATGAGGATACAATTTCAAGGAAATAAAAAAAATATATATATATATGTATATACAGTATCTCTCTCTCTCTCTCTCTCTCTCTATATATATATATATATATATATATATATATATATATATAATACATATTTGTATGTATGTTACAGAGTACATATAAATATATAAGTGATGCACAGTGGGTACCTCATGAGTGGTATAGACAGCATGAGCATAGAAATACCTTATTTATCACATAAGGTCCCCTCTGTGTATTTCATCTATGCAATAGGCTAGGACCTTAAGTGATATATATATATATATATATATATATATTATATACTGTGTATATATATATATATATATATATATAGCTTTTTTAGGCATAACATTATTTCTATCAGTCTGTTAATTTTGGAAATAGTGTTACTGTGATTTCCCCCATTCTGATTGCTATAACCATTGCCATGGATGTGAAGTCAGGATGACAAGCTGACACTGCAATGTGGTAGTTTGTTAGTGCTGCAGAACTTCTGCGGAAATTACAAACCACCACTGCAGAAGTTCTGTGGCAAATGGTAATCTTGCTGCAGAACTTGGTCCAAACGTGCCGCAGAAAAGTAGGGGCCTTGCACATGGCTGTACATGCATGTGCTTGCCCAGATCCCCATATACGCTGCCCAGTAGTTTACCCACTGCAGTCCCCAAACCATTGTTAACCCCACAGGAGTGGTTATCCTACTTGTACACCTGTTGCACCCTTACAGTTTACAGTGTTCTAGACCTCCTTCCATGATGGGTCACACCATATGTGGCCGTGTCACACATGACAGTATGTCACTGGGTGTTGGCGTGGCTGCACCAGGTCTGGCTTACACTCAGTTAGGCAGGCAGGGGCTGCTGTGTTTCTGTGCTCATGCCTCTGTGCCTGCTGTCCACCCTCTCAGCCACCCCAGGGGCACTGTCTTGCACATCTGTGTCTGGGTCCTTCATGGGCCTACTAAGTCACTTCCAGCCATGTTTCTTGGGGTGTGTGACAGTAATTGATGCTGTGTGCAAGTCCTCAATGGCCTGACAGGCTCTGTCCTCTGGCCCCTGCACAGGCACCATTCCACTGGCAGTTAGTTGGCTTCCACTTGCATTGGAATCCTGTGCCAGCACTGGGCATACCCCTTGGGAAGTGGTGGTGATGGTGGTGGTAGTGGTTGTGCCTGCTGGTCCTTTGGGACCAAACACATCGTGTGCTGTGACAGGGACTTGGGTGGCAGTGTCTGACAGCTGTGTGCCATGGCTGTGTGGGGAAATCTTTTGTGGGGGCATGCTGGTGTGCATTGAGGCAGTCAGCACTGTTGGGCCTTGTGACTGGTGTGTGCAGGCTGCACTGATCTGCAGGAATTGGGTTGGCTGGGTGTACGTGGCATCCCCATGTAGCATGGTAGGGTGCTGTGGCCTCATCTGCAGTGCATCCACTATTGCCAGCAACACAGATGTCAGGGCTTCAGTCTGCCTTTAATGCAGCACTGTTGATCACTCCATTGCCATGGTGCATCATTCTAGGGCTTCCATCTGCCCCTTGACACACATCCGCATACCATACAGGACCACCACAATGTTGGGAAACACTACATTGCTGTCCAGTGAGCCTGTCTGTATGGCACTGTCGATGCCTGACAGCTGTCCCTCCAGTCACTGATGTTGTTCCTCCAGGCTCCTCCATCATGTAGTAAGCTCATATGTCTGCTCCTGCTGCCTCAGCACCATGGATTCACAATAGTTGCTCAGGTACACGGGTGTTGTGTCCTGCTGTTGAGGCTTCTGGTGGTCTCCTTCAGATGGTCCTTCAACTTAGTCACTTATTGGACTTGGGTCTTGGGCAACACTGTCATGTATACTTGGGGTACGCACTGTGTCCCCAGTGGTTCCTTGTTCATCTGCAGGTCCTCTCTTGCCGACATCTGGCTGTGGCTTTCATCAGTCCTCTTGGCCTCCCATTGTGTTGTCTGTTTGTCCTCCTCCTCCTTGTCCTCCTCCCCCCCATGATCTGACATGTGTCAGACGTACTGGACATGCTGCTGTCCCCTTTACTTTCCACATCATCTTGGCTGGCTTGCTGGCTGCCTTTCCCATCTGCATCACCATGTCTTGTGTCACCAGGCACTGCTGTGGTCTCTGTGGGATAGAAAGGAATGGAAGAGTTGCCACTCCCATCCTCCTAGCTCCCCTTGCCATCTGTTCACTGTTAAACCTTTTATAACCTGGTATGCTTCTAGCACATGGACCATTGCAACCCTGCCAGCTGGGGTCACAGTGGACTGCTGCATCATTGTCTGTCTTCTGCCTGTCCATGTAGATGGCCACTGCCTACACATGTCATTCCCAGCCATCATCATCCATCATCTGCAGTGTACCCTTACAGGCTCATGGGATGACTGCAATAACCCCCACCATTTTTTTTTCATGGTCATTAGTGTGATCAGGTTGGCACATCTTTGTGTCACGGTAGTGGCACTACACTAATTCTGGCCTTCTACTTGCAGTGCCTTGCATTTCCTCATGCCATGCTGCTGGTGTTCTTCCCTGTGTGTCTTTCTGGCACAGTCTTCCATGTTGCGACTCTGCAATGGGACATTTGCCTCTATTGGCAGGAATGCTGCCACTGGCACACCACAGTGTGGTGGATCACCTAAGGTTTCTGGTTCACCAAGGGCTTTGTTATATTTCCACACCACCTGGGCCTTGCCTGGGTTGCCCCATGCGGATGCCCATGGCCTGATCACACACATCACATCCTCTCCTGCACACTGCTACAGGCCTGGAGGACAACCCCACCATGGTTGCCTCACATACAGACACCAACTGCAGGATATTGAGGGCTCCTTGCTGGCTGCTCAGTTCCGGGCATGGCCAGTGACATGTGCCCTACCACATATGTCATGCCACTGGTGTACAGCCACATCTGTGGGCCATAGATGTATTGGCTCCCATTGTGGTCAACAGTGTGCTTTCCCACATGTATGCTCACATATGCCCTGTCATGTCTGTCACTGTCCATGTTGGCCACATGCCTCATGGGATTACCCAGTACAAATTGGCAGACCGGTCCTATGCCATGAATGTTACCACAGAAACCTGCTCTGAGGTAACTAAATCAGATTCTTGTATGTCTACAGTGTCAGCTAAAGAAACAACCACACAAGCAGAAGTAATAATAAATTATTACAATACTTATGCCAAGCATGTGACAGAGAAAATCACAAGGGAGATGGGTCCTCCCGGTCTCCTGAAGAATGTACAAAATCTCAAGAATTTCCAGAATCTCCATGAGGAGCTGGTTTACACAAGGTTATATACCACAGATAACATCATGGCAGCAGATATAAAGAACATATCGTATTGGTTCTATACTATAAACAAGATGGTGTAAGACATTCTCCATCGACAGAATTACTAATAAGTATAATGTGAGACAAAGGATATGTCTCTCTCAGCATGAAGCTTAGACAAAAAGAAGTGCTGACAGGCCACTACTACACGTGGTATACTAGCCTAAATGTAAAACACACACTATATATGATTATATGAGAGTATAAGCACATAAATGTATACAGTAATCACTGAAAATCCGTAAGAGTCATCTTATCAGTGATTAGATATATTATATATAGAATATATGTAAAAGACAAATGTAATGCATTATAGTGAGGTATAAAAATCATGCATGATATAATCCGATAAAAGATATAAACCTTAACATATATTAGCAGCAAAGCACATTCCTGGCACTCATGCTTATATAATGGGTGCCTAAATCTACATGTTAATGCAAAATAGCAGTGTCACAGTATAACAGACCAGGAATACAGTGCAAGGTGTATGTGGGATGATAGGGGGCATAGCCCATGTGCAACAGTCCCCTCTTTGTTGCTCTAATTGCAAAAGTGGCAACACAACAAAAAGACTACAGTTAGGCACCATTCCTCTACAGCCCCAAGGCATGAGCCTGACAGAGGAATTTTTACTGGTTACAGTGATGTTTCAGGGTTTTCCATAAACAACAAAATGTAATTATAAGGGAAAATGTTAGTAAACCTTGTATTACTATAAACATTTTGAATGAAACTTCACAATTGGGTTTTCCAATATCATAACAATGTCATTACTGATATGTATCTGGTGTGCATCTGTTCTATTGGGAAGAGATTGGAGAGACAAACTTAAGTTGCCTATATGGATATTAAAAATAAGTAAAAACTGAGACAAAGCATCCAGATAGTTAAGACTAGACTCATTGGTATCTAGTTCCAGGATGGGAACAGGTGTGATCACAGTATAATCTATAACCTGTTTAGGGAGTAGAAATAGAAGTTAGAAAAGTTCACTTTGCATAACTTTAGTCCATATCAGAAGAATATATAGTTGGTCATGACTCAATGTTCCACATCAGCAGAATATACTACCTTGAAGATCGCATTTTTCAGTTGGTAAGTTGTACAGGACAAGAAATGTCATTGTCTGCAAGCCATGACCTATGAACAATTCCAGGGATAAATCCAGGGTTTCTTCAACTGTTAGATAAAGATTCATAGTTCAGATTAGATGCATTTAGATTTTCCAAAGGTAGATCCAAATGTTCAGGAGGCTGCAGTATTTACAAAGGCCTCAGCAGGGGGTGTGTTAGATTGCACATTGAGTTTTACAATAGAATAGCAACAATGTTGTGGAAGATGAGCATAAAGGCTGCACAAAGTGTAAAAGTTTATGACAGTATTCAGTTTGTATGAGGTGCCAGTTAGGCTTGGAAAACAAGCAGTGAAGAAAATGGATGTCTTGATTGTAGAGCAACTGAAGAAGACAGTTTTTTTTTTTTTTTTTTTAGTGGCTAGTTTTCCATTAGCAGGTTATACAGACCTGCCACTAGAGGGATTCTTGGTCTTCTACATAAATCACTGTATTCATTCGTGGGCAATATGGCCTGCATTATCATTCTACTTCTTTCCCGGTGCTGCTACAAGGGGACTTGAGTCTGAAGGGTGGATGGCCACTAACTAAGCTGCTCCTGCTCTCCTTGTTCCCCTTTCTGCTGTATTTTCTCATCTAGGTTTTAAGTGAGTACCTAGGCGGGCAAATTACTTGCCTAGAAAATATTGCACTAATACAAACCACGAGACCACTCAATCTGGGACCATGGCTCTCCTTATTGCGTTTTTATTGCTCCTAAGGTGCAGAGTTTTCAGCAATACAGTGCAATTCGAAGTACCTCAATGCAATTCAGTTCTCCAATGTACCTTATCAATTCCTAATGTTATAACAGTCTACCGTGCAGACACTATGTCATTCTCCTCTCCCCTTTTAGCCTATTCCCCCTGGTTAGCCTACACCCCCTTGCTACTGTCCTCACCTATGTCTACCCAAGCACTTACATTGATCACAATCAACTGTCATTACAGTGGTGCCGCCTCTTGCGCAGCATGATATGGGTTGCCGTGAAGAAATAAAAAAGCAG
The DNA here is from genome assembly GCA_016271365.2 of Neoceratodus forsteri. Taxonomy (NCBI): domain Eukaryota; kingdom Metazoa; phylum Chordata; order Ceratodontiformes; family Ceratodontidae; genus Neoceratodus; species Neoceratodus forsteri. The sequence goes on from CM057449.1 coordinate 1,610,519,153, forward strand.
TCCCCATTCTTATAAGCTCCTTAAAGAAAGTTCTTCTTCTTCTCTGCTCAGGAAATGTGGAGCTCAACCCTGGCCCCCCTCCCCCCCCACAACTTACCTCGCCTATCGATTTTGCTGAGGCCACAGGTCTCAAAATGATGATGGTCAACATTGTAAGCCTGCCTAAAAAACTTGTACAGCTGCAAGCCTGGGTTGCACACGTTAACTCAGACCTTATCATAATTACTGAGTCGTGGTTAAAAAAGACGAACACTGATCAACAAATATCACTGCAGGGCTACAATTTATTTAGAGCAGATAGAGAGTCTAGAGGAGGGGGGGTGGTTATCTACGCCAAATCTAAGTACTTGGTCACCAATATTAGTTGCAAATCTCTAGCCAAGGAATTTGAGTTAGTTTCGCTGAGCCTTCATCTCCCTCCTCGGAATGCATCACTATCCTAGGTGGCTATAGACCCCGTCTGGTGGTGATGAAGTCCTAATCTTTGAAATCCATGTTCAGAGATGCAAAAACTGAAACAATATTTCTAGGAGATCTAAATATGGACTGTCTGTCACCTAAATCACGGCCTCAAATCCCTTTGTGACGAAGCTAGGTCTTGGGCAATTAGTCAGTGAACCTACTAGAACAACACTCTAAATACTGCCAACAGTTCCATTCTAGATGTGGTACTAACCACCCATCCACACAAAATATCTCATTTGGCAGTGTTTCACACGACATGAGCGATCATGGAATTGTTGCTTGCATAAGATCTCAAATTAAGGCCCGGCCGCAACCCATCTTTATAACAAAAGATCCTTTCGCAAATTCAGTGCAGTAAACTTCCTATCTGACCTGAGCATGATCAGATGGCAAGATCTTTACCTAGCCAAAGATGTCAACAAGGCAGCTTGCATCATAATGACAAACTCACTACAATAATAAATAAGCATGCCCTTTCATCAAAGTAAAGGTTGGAACAATTCCAACCCCTGGTTCACCTCGGATCTCAAGGCAGCCCTTATAGCTTGAGATAAGCTCTGGGCTAAAGCTAGACATTCCAAAGAATCTTCGGATTGGCAGGCCTTTAGAACAGCCAGGAATAACTGTGAAAAAACTTCGCTCTGCTAAAGCTAACTATTATATTTCTACTCTCGAACAAGCTAAAGGTAACCCTCATAAAATATGGAAGACTATCAAAGCTATAGAAGGATGGCCCATGGCCCCCTCTGTCCCAACAAAGATAGTTGCAAGTGGCAAGATTGTGGAAAACAAGTCCCTAATCCTGGAGGAACTTAACTCCCACTTTGCCACAGCTGGATTAGCTTTTGACTCATCACCTTATGCTGGTGCTGCGGTGAGCCAGCATACCCCTGCGCCACATCTAGTTCTGCACCCAGCCCCTTCCAACTGCGAGATAACTTATAAAGAAGTAGAAGATTTCTTCTTAACTTAGACACCAAAAAGTGCAGGGACGATGGCTTGAACCTTTTCCTAAGGTCAGACTATACGCCCATCTCACTGCCCCAATTTCCCACATCTTCAATCTTTCCATTACATCTGCTAATGTGCCGTCCTGCTGGAAATCAGCACATATCCTCCTCTATTTAAATCTGGTGACCCATGCGATGTAAACAACTATAGGCCTATCTCCATATTGCCTATCCTTTTAAAGTTCTTGAAAAACTGATCCATATTCAGTTAAAATCTCACTGGAAACCTTCTCTCATTAACCCAGCTCAATCTGGCTTCCAGGCTAATCATAGCACAATCACTGCACTAGCAAAAGTAACCAATGATTGGATCTCTGCGATAGATGCTAAGAAGGTAACTGGTGCAGTCTTTTTGGACCTCAGCAAAGCTTTTGATACTGTTGATCACAAACTATTAGTCAGTTGCCTTGCAAAGTTGGGTGCCACATACAATACCACCCAGTGGTTCTCTAGCTACCTAACTGGAAGATTCCAAAAAGTAAAGGCGGAAGGCTTTTTTCTGCTGCCTTGCCAGTTGCAAGAGGAGTCCCCCAAGGATCCATCTTAGGCCCTATCTTGTTTTCTCTGTACATTAATGACTTAGATGCTAACATATTTACGTCCAATCTGCACTTTTTTGCAGATGATACTGTGTGTATACTTCTGGCTTATTGTTATCTGAAGTCAAGGAGTGCTTCAAGCAGACTTCGCACAACTTGAGCATAATCTAATAAAGGCAAAGCTTCTGCTCAATGCTAAGAAGACTAAAGCGATGATATTCTCCCGCAGTGCTGTCACAGGCCCCCCCAATACCCTTGCCCAAGACTTCATTGTCACCACGCTAAACGAGCCTCTGAAAGTTGTAACCAAATTTAAATATCTAGGTATCTGGATCGACAATAAATTATCTTTCAGTGACCACGTTGAAGATGTTTCTAGAAGGTTAAAAGCAAGGTTAGGTTTCTTCTACAGAAATAGGCCCCTTTTCCCCCTTGAAATTTCAAAACAAGCTTGTACAGGCCACTTTTCTCCCCCTACTCGACTATGGTGATGTAATCTATTCCTCCACCACTCTTGCAAATCTAAGTAAACTGGACATCCTTTATCACCGTGCGTTACGGTTCATTACCAACTCCCCTTACCGTTCGCACCACTGTGACTTTATGCAGCTGTTGGTTGGACATCCCTTACTACTAGACGCCTGCTCCATGCTGGGCTATGGACTCTTAAACTGCTCCTGCAGAAATTGCCAAGCTATCTCTCTTCCCTTATTAGTATCTCATAGTACATACCGTTAAGAAAATCTAACTTTATTATGCTTGACATACCAGGGACGCAGACTTCCTTTGGTAAACGTGCTATTGCATATGCCCTTTCCTCCATTTGGAACCAATTATAAACCGTCCTGAAACTAACTAGCACAGTTTCAATAAGCTTCTACAAATCGCTAAGTTCAGCCAAAATAAAAGACACCTGTAACTGTCATTAAGTCTCTTCCTTCCCCATGTGTGCCATATTTATCCACTGGTAAGGTATAATTGATTTGTCATATTAACTGCTTTCCCTTCCCCTTCTACTCCTGGCTTTATCTTTGCTTATGCTCCACTGCTACTCTATCAAATCACTCCTCCACCCATATCAGTTGTAGACTGTTGTTTGTTCTAGCTGCCAAAATACTGTATATGTATTGCACACACCAGTCATCATGTTTCATTTATCAGTATGCAACCTGTAAGTCACTTCCCTGTCTCATATCAATGTTTACCACCTGCGGTCACCCTATGTGGTACCTTTGTATGTATATCCAGCCTGTATCATGTAACGTGCATTTCATGTATATACTGTTATTACCTATCTGTGTTTGTACTTTAAGTGTTTATGTCACAGGACCTCCTTGTAAATTAGCTTGCTCAATGAAGTTTTCCTGCAATAAACTTGAACTTGAACTTGAGTCTTCTTGCTGAAGTTTGGGGGATTGCCCCCACCCCAGGCTTGGCTTCATAGTATGCATAACAATCAGCTTGATTGTAGAATCTAAATTGTCTGGACCAAATACAGTTTATTTGAGAGTTCACAAGAGGAAACCTAATTTCAATTATTAGGCCAGTATTCACAAGTCCGTAAGACAAGCTGGAAGATGTCACATCTGCATAAAAGGTGACAATCCTTCCAGTTACGACAATCAAAATTCGAAGTCAGTCACGAATCCAAAACCTTATGGTAAACAAAGGAGGTAGTTTCAAACTTTCATGATAAATGTTCCCATCAAGATGACCAATAGAATGTACAGTTTCCAGATGATAAGAGATGGATGTTGCCAGATGAAAATGTGGTAATGACACTGTGAGAGTCACAAACATGGCTTCCTGGATTATGCAGGAATACGTTTTGAAACATGGAGCAATACTGGTGTGTGAGGTGACATATCTAAGGTTGCTTGCAATTGGCAAGGGAATTGTGCTAGATTCAAATAAACATTTGTTAACACATGCAATAGAAGTGCATCTGGGGCAATACCGCTTACCCGTATGTCTGTTATGTGTGAGATTAGGGATACGTCCTAATTCCAGATCCCAGAAGATTTAACCAAAGGGTTGTAAGAACATAATAGCCATAGGCAGTGCAAATGACTTCCCTAGCTATGTGATGCTCATCTGCTTCCTTAATGGAAGCAGAAAGTATTTCATTAGTATTAACCTTTTTCAGGTCAAACCCCTTCACAATATCCTTAATATTGTAAATGTAAAAATGTAAATCACTTTTCATGTGCAATACCATGTATACCATGCAATGGGGAGGTATGATATTATATTTCATACTATCATGAACCTTTAACATATGCTTGAATAATGGCTATGTCAGCCCTATTTCAAATAGATATGCCAGAGCCAAATGGGCCTGAGGCTAAACCTGTTTTGTTTTTTTTTAAATAAGAAAACAAAAACAAAAGCTCTAGTGCATTTGGGTAGGTGTACTGTTATAAGATGTACCACTAGCAGTCAGTGTGTCAAATACTGTGTGTGTGTGGTGCTATCAGTCCCTGTATAAGGGTCATTATTGAGTACCTGGTATGCTGTCAGAGTATTCAATAACATCATTGCCAAAAAAAAAAAGTGGGAAATGTTTGTTGTGAAACATAAAACAAATCATTCCAAGTTCTAAAGGGTAATATTTAAAATCACTGGGATGTGCATGAACTGCACAGTATTAACTAGGGTACCTGGCTGGGAAGTGGCTATTAGACCACTGGATGTGCCAAGGTCCTGTTTTGGGCACTCAGTATTAGGTGTCACAAATTATGGGGCATCATAGGGTAAAACCTTAATGTCTAATGGCTTTTATTGCCAGATCAATTTTGGATGTAAAATTCCTGATCATCAATAAAATGTAAACATGGGTCCAGATCAGGCCTAGCTGCTAGGATTGATCTGAAGCAATGATCATAACATTCAGTAGGGCCTCACTACCCTCCTGGATGACGAACATGTTTTTTAGGAGTTCATTGTGAACTCTACAGGATGCAATTAGATCATGTGGGCTTGTGAGGTACTCTGCCTCAACAAGCTGTTTAGGATTAGGTCACTGGTTCTTATCTGCATTATGATGTGCAGTTTGGGCTTGTAAGAAGACCCATACTTCTAAAAAGAAAAAATAAGCATAAAGCAAGCATCTCTCTCTCTCTCTCTCTCTCTGGAACCTAAAAGGAAAGAGAAAAGAAAAACATAATTAGTTTAGTACTATTCCGCCCATTGGGGTATGGAAAAGTAATTGAATCTCCTTTAAACAGCTTCATTTGATTGGCATGTAGCCATTTATCAATGACTCTCTTATTGCTAGGCAGTCTAACTTGGTAGACTGCTGGACTGAGTTTTTCTACAATTGGGTAGGGCCTGATGTTGGGCCTTGTCCATACACTGTGCAGCAAACAAGTGTACCTTTTGGATGTCTTGCTCAAGTTGTTTGACATATTTGTCTACTGGCACCCTATCAGCAGTGGGGGCACCAAAGTCTTGAAGTAAGTGCTCTGAGAGTCTCATGGACTGTCCGGTCATGACTTTAAATGGGGTGCACTGTGTACCTGTAGAGGGTGTCCCTCTTACTGCTGTAAGGAGCAATGGCAATAATTAATCCCATTCTTTGGGGTTTTCCTGAACAAGTTTGGATAACATAACTTTGATCTGCCTGTTAGCCCATTCCACCTGTCCTGATGAAAATGGGTGGTAAGGGATATGAAACGTTTGTTTAACCCCTAACAAATCTAGAGATTCCTGCATTACTTTGGATATAAAGCCAGCTCCCTGTAATCAGAATCTACATTTAGGGGTAAACCCTACCTGGTAAATAGCTGGTTTACCAAGAAATTTGCAGGCACTTTAACTGCACTGCTCATTGTTGGAATAGCCTCGACCCATTTGGAAAATATATCGGTGATCACTAGTGCAAACATAATGTTGTTCTTATTGGTTGGCATATGGCCAATGTAGTCAATCTGGATGTTGTTCCAGGGGTCTAAGTGCCTCTGGGGTAAAAATTTAGCATATTTCCTAGCTTATATAGGATTGTTCTGTGTACAGATCAAACAGTTTTTCATCTAGTGGTCTATATCATTTCTCATGTATGACCACCAGACAGAGAATTTCAGTCTGTCTAGGGTTTTATCGACTCCCTGGTGTCCACCAGTTGGAGTTTCGTATACTTGGTACATAAAATCTACCGTCAGGTGTTCAGGAATTACCCATAACTTTTCAGGAGTGCTACGGCAGTAATACCAAATGAGTGGGCCATCCCTGGACAGGTGAAGGTCATTTTTCACTTTCTTATAAGGGCTTATTTTTGGAAGTTATTCCTCAGTTCCTTTACCCAGTGTCAGTGGCTCAGTAGGTAGCACACTCACCTCTGATGCTGGGAGATCAGAGGGCTGTGGGTTCAGTTCCCACATCTGGCACTTGGGTTAATATCCCAGTACTGGCACTGTAGTGCAGCATGAGAGGGGTGCTGTACTTCTGAGGTGCCATCTTTTGGATGAGACGTTAAACCGAGGTCCTTTTTGCCTGGATTGGTGGTAGTTCAGGTGGATGTTAAAGATCCCATGGCACTTATCAAAAAGAGTAGGATAACTTCCCCGGTGTCCTGGCCAAATTTCTCTCATTCACTGAAAAAAAAAAATACCACCAACAGCTTAATCTGGTTCAAGGTCAGTTGGCATTCATCTGTATCCCCCTCCCCTGGGTCATGCCTGAAAATAGGCAGGATTTGTCTCGTGCACTTACCCGATCAACAAAAACTAAATAAAAAAAATTATTAGGGAACCTATACACTGCCCTCAAATGAGGGTCTTTCTTTTGTGTGGACACTAGATCCATGGGCTTAAAAGGAGTTGCATCTTTATTAATGGTGGCAACACACAGTGTAGCTGGGACAAAGGGAGTTTTCATTTTCCATGTGTCCTCTCCTCGGGAACCATCTTTTGCAAAAGAATCAGCATGGTTGTTGTAACAAGCATAAGGTTCACATTTACAATATGCTCGAACCATACGAATGTACAGTTTGTATTTAAACTGTCTGTTTTTTTTTTTATTTTATTTGAATCAGGGATTACAAGTACCTTTGAGCCAAGGCTCTTTTACAAAGGTTCCACATAAGTTAAGGTACAAATCAAACAAGACATTGAATAACAGTATAACAGTGGGTTACAGGCAGTTATATACAGTTTTATACATTCAATACAGTGGCAAAAATGCCAGAAGGAGGTCTGGTAACAGGGTTGACAGGGTATGGAGGAGAGACACACTAGTGAGGTTCTGCCATAGGCACTTAAATGTCAATTAAAGTGCTACAGGGTAAGCAAGGAGGGTGGGAGGAGGGGAGTATGAATGGGTGTATGGGAAAGAAAGTTGAGGGGGATAGGGTTAAATGCTAGGTGGAAAGAGAAAAGGGGAGAGGGGAGAACAATTAGGAGGACAGTCACAGGATCTAGATGCAGACAGGATGTGATGAAGACTGGAGTAGAATGGACCAAGCTTTGACAATGAGGTGATGTCAATGTTGATACCATTGAACCAGCTGGAAGCTCTGTGCACAAACTATCTTTGCCCTTGTGTGGTGGGGAAAAGTGGGATATGCAGAAGCTGGGATTCAGAGCCCCTGGTGATACAAGTAGTCCACACTGGGCATGGGAAAGCTTGGATACCTGGGGGAGCAAGGCCAAGTATTATTTTCTTTGTCATAAGGCAGATTTGGTACTTGATCCAGTTTGAATGTTGAAGCCACCCAGTCTCTGTGTAGAGATCACATGTGTGGGTGAGGTGATGGACACCGGTTATGAGATGGCAAGCTTTGTTTAGTGCATTGGATATGCACCTGAGGGTGGTGGTACAGGCAGAGTCGTAGATGATCAGGCCTTAGTCGATTATTGAGATTACTGAGCTCTGTACTGCAATCCTTAAGGCATCTGAGCTAAGGCATTGCCTGTGCCTGAAGAGTAGGCCAATGCAAGTGTTGGCAGCCTTGGCAATGTTGTCAATGTGCATAGCATATAATAGGTTACAATCAATGGCAATACCTAGATATTTAAAGGATTGAACCTGTTTGAGGGTTGCACCAAGGTAGTTTTTGATCGTGATGGGATTGAGTCTGTGTTTGTTGTGTGGGCTGTAAAAGAGCATGGACTTGTTTTTTTGTAGTTGAGAACCAATTTATGTGTACAAAACTAAGTTTCAATTGAGGTGAAGGGAAGCTGTAAATTCTTTTCAAGGTGGCATGGATCCTTATGAGTGGAGAGGATCACGGAGTCATCAGCATAGAGGAGGATTTGTGCTGGACACGATGGTGGAAGATCATTCAGAAAGAGGCTAAAAATAGGTGGCCCAAGAATGCAGCCTTGAGGAACTCCTGAGTTAACAGGACATGCATCTGAGAGAACATCAGCTATTTTCACTCTTTGGGACCGGTTCTCCAAATAGCTCTTGAATCAGGTAGTGTACTCAGGTGAGAGCCCAGCAGAACGTAGCTGTGTGATTAATAGATTATGATGTACAGTGTCAAAAGCCTTGGTCAAGTCAATGAAGACCGACCCAGTTAGGAGGCTGTTGTCCAACAAGCTGTGGATAGCACCGGAGAATTCAAGGAGGGCCGATGTAGTACTGTCACCTGTACGGAAATTATATTGTTGGGGGCAGAGGATGTTGTGTTTGTCTAGGTATTCCATTAGCTGGTCAGATACCATATGTTCAATGGCCTTAGAGAGGAGGGAAGTATGGAGATAGGCTAGTAGTTCATATGCAGATCCTTGTGTTGTCACGTACACAAACAAGCCTCTGTATTTCACGGGAATACCATCAGAGTACGGGAAATTTGTTTTCTCCCAAAAGGGTAGCAATTCAGTCAGAGAGGTACAGACCTAATTACAATCTATAATAAATACAGTGTCTGCAGTGCTTTGTGGTAGCAATTAGAGTAGAAGGCCACTTGCCAGACTGCAGCACACTTAACACTCTTATGGAGTGCTGGTGTCATATTACATAAGCAAAAATCTTTGTATTCCTCTCTGTAACACAAGCTGTTTCTTTCTCAAGAACTTAAGCCATCCACAAACATTTGTGGTAATTATAAGGAGACTCCTTGTCTCCCTGCTTTACATTGTTTGCCAGGCATGTTTTAACAATGCCTGTGAATTGTACATAAATGATGATGCACCTCCCAGCAATGCACAGTCTGTTATCACTAGGATGTACAATAAGAATTCCAAGCCTGCTATCTGACCCTCTTTGGTATGTGTGGCTGAGTCATCAGTCAAAACACAACACGGTGGTGTCTTTTTAACACCTTCTGAGGTTCTGTCAGAAAGGGCCCTGGGACAGGTAAGTCAGGGGGATGGAATGAACAATCATGGGTCTCTCCTGTAAATTGTAGGCCATGGGCCAACAAGGATAGAGTTTTGATAAGAAGCACAGTGATGTCGTGATCCTGTAAAGTGAGAGACCAGTGTGTAAATCCGGCATTGGAGACATAGTCATCTTCTACTCTGTCTGACAACAGAAAGTTATTGGACAAATGATTGGAATGCAGCACAATGGGTGCATATCCAATGATGTGCATACAGTATCTCACTGCCCAGTATGTAGCCAAAAGATTTATTTCATAAAGGTTGTATTTCAGCTCTACTGAGGAGAGCATCTGAGATGCATAAGCAATGTATCTGATGTGTCCATTGTATGTTTGGGCTAAAACTGCTGAGATTGCTATATCTGATGTACCACTTTCAAAATGATAACCTAAAGCTGGGTTAGAATTAACCAATGCTGGGGCTATGGTCAGTGATCTTAAAAGAAAAGACAATAATATCAACATTACAATATCTTGCACCTTCTTGCCAGAAGTGCCTGCTATTGTCTGTGCTGGGAATAACCCAGATGGTTCCTGGCTTGTGCCTGTTATTGCAGCCACAGTATGGGAAGATCCAAGTGTCACTGGTGGAGGGTGTTCTGCATCATGTGCAGGCAGTGCTGGCACTATCAGGGGTGCCTGCACAGTGGAGAAAAGTGGTGTGCAAGCTGCACATAGTTCTTAAGCTATGGATTGTGGTTCAGTAGCCATTGGGGTGGAAAAAGTAGTACTGGAACAGCTGGCTGCACAGGTTCATGAATCAAACCTGTATCCCTCCCCACCAACGTGGCCTGTGATACTGAAAATATCACAGCCACGGGGCTTTAGAATCAGGGTTGTCGCCTCCCCCATCAAATGCAAAGTGGGTTCCCCAACTGGAAGGTTGCTGGATGGCAGCAATATTGTTTTTAAGGTGACAGCTTAAGTTACTAGTGGACTGCATGTGCCCAATGCTGTTAGTGTTAGGAAAATAAGCACATTCAATCCTCTCAGGGAGGGCTGATGCTAGATTACATAGGGAAGAGTCATCACATTCCACACAATTAACAGCAATGTGTTCCTTAGCCAGGGACGTTCTAGCAGTATAAACATTGCTAACTACAGCTGCTGCTGCAGCATCAGTCACTGTCTTTATAACATTAGACTGCATACCAGCCTCATTCAAAGGTACATCAACATAATTTTCAATGAAATTCTTCTGTTCCTCAGAAACACTATTCTTACTGATAACATTATGAATCATGCCAAAAAAAAAACAGTATGTTTTGTATGGTTAAGGCAGCAATCACAGGTCCCTGTGATTGCATGATCTGACCTCTGTGATGTGGTGGTTGGCCATTTTGGCTTACCTCATGGGAGCCGCCATCTTGGGTTGCTGTATTATGACCATCATCACATGACCATAAGTGGCCTTCTTGGGGATGGCATGAGGATGCAACATAATGACATGTGTCTCCTCCATTTTGAGACTCTAACAATTCTCCATTTTGTGAATCACAGAAAAACAAGTAGATAGCCTTTGTTTTAGTCCACCCAACAGCACACTGTGAGTGTTCAAAATCAAACTCTTCAACATCCAAAGAGACAAGATCTATGGGCATTAAGGTGGTATGCCCTGCCAATACCTCTGGCTGATGGCGCAAGTTCACCATTTCTGACTTTTTTCTCCTACATTCCAGCTCCTCAGATACATGAGTGAACATGCTGTGAAGTACCTTAATTTCAGATTGCAAGACTTTCTCATTGTGTAAAACATGCCTGTTATCAAGAGAAGATCTATCACATTATATATTCAAAGCATTCACATCTTGTCTGCCGTTATCACATAATGACTCATGCTGCTTAGTCAAGGTCCAGTGTTGAAATAACAGCTTGTTAACTTTCTCAGCATTTACTGCAGACATCTCATCGCTAAGTTCCTCATTTTCAACACTTAAAGAATCATTGGTGTTAGCCAGAACACCATTCGTTTAAAAACCTTTTTTTCTAATAAGTTCTGCCTTTTCACAGTTATCTCTTAAGGCATGCAATTCCTGGCTGCTGAAGTTATTAACATCATTTAACAAAGACTCTTTTTGCTGAAGGAGGGAATAGACCTGACACTTGAGTCGTTCTATCCTTCGTATATAGTCAGCCTTTTTCAGACTCATTTCCTGCCTGCAAGCAGCATTCTCCTGCTTGCCAGCAGCATTCTCAGATTTCAAAACAGATAGTTCATTTAAAACCACTTCAAAGCATGTAAACAATGTTGCAAAGAGTAATTCTTCAGGATTAACTCTTTTGGTACCATGTTTCAGTTTACAGTAGTATTCAATGATAGCCCTGAAAGGGCCATCGTTGTTTTTTGCTACATTAGCAAAATCCTCCAAACCACTATAGGCAGCTTGATATTGTGAGGCATCCTGCCTCAACTCAGTACTGATTTTTTCAGACATGTCAATAAACAAAATGAGAAACCCTTAGCTCTCTGTGGATCATGGACTTCATTTGCAACTGAAATTCCTGACAGGACACAAACAGCATTTGGCATATGTGGACTCTTAGATGAGTATAGACCACTAGGATTTGAAACCACAAATGAAAGCTGTCTATCTGTCTGTTCAGATCTCTTTACAGCTGTGTGTTACCACAGAGAAAGAAGAGGAAAAAACAAACAAAAAAAACCCAGCTCATTACGTAGAGCTGAATATCTGATATGAAGTCTGTTTTGTCTGCACTGTGGAACATAAGCTGACCGAAGAGTTTTATACAGAAGATGCTTTCAGCTGCTTGTCACTGGGGATTTCTCACTCAGTGTGTTAAGTTACTGAGGAAATTAAAGTGTAACCTTGACTAACACACAGACATTTACCATGGTCACCATGAATGCTACCCAGAAACCAGCTCTGGGGTAAACAAATCAGATTCTTGTATGTCTACAGTGTCACCCAAAGAAACAACCACACAAGCAGAAGTAATAAAGATAATTTATTACAATACTTACACCAGGCATGTGACAGAGAAAATCACAAGGGAGATGGGTTCTCACCAGTCTCCTGAAGAATGTACAACATTTCCAGAATTTCCAGAATCTCTGTGAGGAGCTGGGTTACACAAGGTTATATACCACATATAGCATCATGGCAGCAGATATAAAGAACATATTGTACTGGTTCTATACTATAAACAAGATAGTATAAGACATTCTTCATTGGATAATGACTTAGGAGACAGAATTACTAATGAGTATAATGTGAGACAAATGATTTGTCTTTCTCAGCATGATGCTTAGACAAAGAGAAGTGCTGACTGGCCACTACTACACGTGGCATGCTAGCCTAAGTGTAAAACACACACTGCATATGATTATATGAGAATATAAGCATATAAATGTATACAGTAATCACTGACGATCCATAATTCTGTCTTTTGCTAACATTTTACTGCTTTATTGTTCTCGGATTCAAATTGTTGTTGCAGAGTATACTTTCTGCCGCATTATTACAGGGTGTGCCTACAGGTTTGTTTATGTTTTGTGCTTACAGATTACTGCTGTAATCTTCTCTGATTCAAAATGTTTTTTGCAAGGTATATCTCCTGTTACTACTTTATTTTTCTCTGTAGCAAAGTGTTTTTTGCAGGGTATATTTTCTGTGAAATTATTACAGGTGGTGCTTTACTGGTTTTACAGTTTTGTCTATCATTAGGCTAAGCTTTCAGGGCTACTGCATTTGTTGTTGGTTGATTGTTTCTGCTCTTACCTCCTTATTTCTTTCATCCTTGTTTCTTCTTTTTTGGCAGGGGATGGGCCCAGCCACCCACCCCCATCCCCATCCCCAACCACCCCATGCTACACTCTTTTTATAGGATAGCACAGTCGTGACATTTTCTGTAGCAAAGCAGGAAGGAGAGGATCAGAGGGGTAGCCACACAGTGACCTCACTTACAGGAGCACAAGTAATTTAACTTGTTATAACAAGTTATACAAAAACAAACAAACAAACAAAACAAAAAATCAAACTTTTGCTTTCATTTCCCTCTTTCTAGTTACTCAGGCCAGGTTATAAACCTGGAAACTCATATGGAATGGATATTATTAACTGCAGATACTGTGGGACACTTTTCAAAAGGGCAGTTATACAGGATTTAGGATGCTGTACTACATGCTGGACCATTGGAGATCTAAGGGCTCAGCTCCAGGCAGCTTGGCCTCAAATCGCATATTCAGGAGGAAATATATTATAAGAACCATCCACCATTTCCCCAACTTCCAACTGAAGCACCTCGACTGCACAGTGTAGTTGGTCTGAGAGGTTTGCAGGTGGTTAGGAGGGGCAAATCGGGTGCCCTGTCACTCAGTGCTCTCCAACACATCACCTCCACAAACCATACAAAAACTACAAACAGGTATCTGCCTCTATCTCTGAAATCAAACAAAAGGGCAGAGGACACTGCAGAGCAGGACACTGCAGCACAGGAGCTAGTGCAACAAAACTGACCCAAAACAGGGACCAAAACAAAGAAAGCAAAAAGGAAATCCAAAACACTTCTGATCATAAGAGATTCCATGATTTGGGGAGTTGATACCTACTTCCAGCCAGGGGTAATGTTAGATGTCTCCCAGGTACATCAGCATGGAGAGACACTGACTGCATTGCTAAAATTGTGCAGGAAGCAGGAGAAAACATTGAAGTCCTGGTACACAGAGGGACTAACGTTCTTGCCAGCCAGTCAGTTGTGGAGACCAAAGAACACCTGACCAGGCTGGTAGACACACTGTCATCCATTTCATCCAGCATCTACTTCTCTGAGAGCCTGCCAGCCTGGGAGAGTGGTACAGATGAATGGAAGGTCAGAAAGGGGGAGATAGGAGAGCTAAACATGTGGCTTAAGGGCTGGTGCCAGGAAAAAGGACATAAATTTGTAGGTTCTGTAACTGACAACAATTTGGGGAGCAAAAGTTCTTTAAATTCGAAGGATGGAATCTGACTAAGGAGGGAGTCCGTGCATTAGGGCAGAAGTTTGACATCTTTACAGAATAATTAAACTAGCAAATGGGGAGAGGCATGCAGCACCCGATACATCAAATGGGAAGAACACCCCTCCCTCCTCAGCTAGTGATGAAGCAGGAGTTCAGCATGTTTATAGTTAATTTGCATCACCAGGTAAGGAAAAAGGTCAGGCTCCCCATATGATGCATAGGGGAAACACCGGAACTGGCCCAATAATTAATACACTGAAATCTGGCCAATGGAAAATCATGTACACAAATGCCCGCAGTCTGAGAAACAAGATCCCAGACCTGCAGGCAACAATGACATAGGCTAAACTGGACATAGTAGCCATTAATGAGATGTGGTTCACCAATAACCACACTTGGGAGACTTCAGTACCCAGCTATGTACTGTTCAGAAGAGACCAAGGTGCAAAAAGGGGGGGGGTGGGGGTGGAGTGGCCCTTTATGTCAATGAAGATATCAAAGCTACAGAAATTCAGAATAAACATAAGAAGCCAGAAGAACTGTGGATCACCCTGAAAACAGGAAATGGGACAGCCACATGAACTGGGTTTGTCTACAGGCCTCCAGACCACAGGGAGGACATAGACACATTACTGTTAGAAGATATACAAAACATGACAGCTAAAGGGGAAGTTCTGATAATGGGAGACTTCATCATACCAGATGCAGACTGATCAATGCCAGCAGGAACATCCACCAGAACTAGACACATGGTGGATTCCCTGCAGGGGGAGGGCCTCAAACAACTAGTACAACAACCCACAAGAGACAGGGCTATCCTAGATCTAGTACTGACTAATGGGGAAAGGATCACAGATCTCCAGGTAGAAGTCCACCTGGGGGCCAGGGAAAAGGGGGAGTGTGTGGAGGAGGACCAAGGAAAAGCATCTATTCTAAATATATACTTCTGCTCATTATTTAATGAGGAGAAGGTGGGGCAAGGCCCACAGCTCAGCACCATGGACACAGGAGGGGAGGGAGGTGTGCACTAGTCCCTTCACAAAAGAAATGGTCCTACAAGAGCTCACTAAGCCCAGGGTGGACAAGGAAAGGGGACCTGATGGCATACATCCCAGGGTACTAAGGGAGCTGAGAGTGGAATAAGCTGAGCCATTAACAGAACTGTTTAGTGAGTCTCTGAACACAGGAGAGGTCTCAGAAGACTGGAGAAGGGTTCATGTGATTCTGCTCCACAAAAGTGGTGGCAGGGAGGAGGCAGGGAACTACAGACCAGTCACTCTTACCTCAGTAGTGGGCAAGATTATGGAGGCACTCCTTAAGGAAAGGATAGTGCAACATTTGGAATCCATAAGAGCACAGAATCCAAGGCAGCATGGGTTTAAAACTGGAACATCCTGTAAAACTAATCTCATAGATTTCTTTGACTGGATAACCAGAGTGGTGTACCAAGGGGGTGCAGTTGATGTCGTCTACCTTGACTTCAGCAAAGCTTTCGATACTGTTCACATAGAAGATTGATTAATAAGCTGGGTAGGCCTGGGGTGGGTCAGAAGTTGGTCAACTTGGTGGCAAACTGGTTGGTTGGCAGAAAACAAAGTGGTGGTAAATGGTACACAGTCAGAAAAGATTCAAGTCACAAGTTGGGTATCTCAGGGTACCTCAGGGATCAGTCCTGAGGCCAGTCCTCTTCAATATCATCATCAGTGACATTGCAGATAGACTGGAAGGTAAGATTTGTCTGTTTGCAGATGACACCAAGATCTGCAACAGAGTAGATGATTCAGATGGGGTGGGCAGAATGAGAAGAGAGCTGAATAAATTGGCAAAATGGTTGGAAGAGTGGCAACTGTGGTTTACTGCAAAGAAGTACAAGATCATGGACATAGGGAAGAGTAACCCTGAAGCCCCCTATAGGTTGGGAGGGGAGTTGCTGTCAATCACAAGGGAAGAAAGAGACTTAGGCATCATCATCACAGATGACCTGAAATCATCCAAGCAGACCAGCTGTAGGTAAGGCTAGAGGGATGTTGGGGTGTATTAGTAGGGGTATCACAAGTCATAAGAAAGAGGTAATAATCCCTCTTTACAAGACACTGGTAAGGCCCCATCTAGGTGCTGCATGCAGTACTGGAAGCCGTACCTGCACAAGGACATTAACAAAATGGAGGCAGTCCAGAGAAGGGCAACCAAAATGGTGCAGGGACTGCATCAGAAAACATATGAGGACAGATTAACGTAGCTCAAAATGTATACCCTAGAGCAAAGGAGGGAGAGAGGTGATATGATCAAAGCATTCAAACATCTTAAGGGCATTAACAAGGTGAAAGAGTCTAACATGTTTCAATATAAGAAAAATAGCAGGACAAGAGGACACAGCATGAGATTAGAGGGAGGCCGATTAAGGGTTATACAAAACTGAGCACGTTAGTTCCAATGACAGGAAAAAGGTAATGTAATGACCTAGGGGTCAGGGGTCCAGCCAAATGCATGGACCAGATATTACTGGGGTTGATATGGAACCTGACATGGAACCACAGTGACACCTGCAGGAAAGGTAAACTGTTACTCCCCCATCATACTGTGGGTGGGGCTTGGAAAATGACTAGACTGTTTTTATCAGACACACATTTTGAACACCAGGTAATTAAGACGTTTTAGCTTGGAGTTAACACTGGAAGACTTGGAGGGTCTTACAGCTGTGATTTTAAGCTGTTACAGTATATACTTTGGGTTGAAGTATATTGGGTTTGGTTCTACTTTTAGAACAAGATCTGTGGTTTTGTGGAAATTAATGTTTCACATACTAAACAGAAAAGTCTTATTTTAAGTCAGAATTTTAGAAACCAAAGACTATTCACCAAGGAAGCACATGGAGCCTTTTAAAAAGGACTTTTCAGAGAATTAACTTGGATGATCACGACTTGCTAAAAACTCTATTGCTTAAACAAACTTTCACCCACAAAGACATTTAATCTTCCTGGACTCTAACATCAGAATAAAGTAGTTTAGAACAACAGTGTCTTGTGTTTTCTGTAAACCATCCAGCTTTATTTTTGGTATTGTCTGCAGTGCAAAGCTCTTCTAAATTGTAGGATTTACTGTATTGCCTTTATTTAAGTAAACGTTTATGATTTTCTTATCAACTCTGCCTGGGGTCTTATTGTGTGATCTAACATTTTAACAGAAGGGTTTTGCAAAGACTGTGTGCCTTGATAATGAAGATAGTCACCGCTCAGCTATCCTAAAAACTACTTAGGCAAGAGGTTGTCAGTGGCAGTGGTGGGATTCAAACACTGAATGTAGTGCAGGGTCAAGGGAACTTGAAACTACAGTTTTCACCCTCCCACTGGAAAATGAAAGGCTAGTGATTCTTCCTGAACCCTACAACTGCTCACTAGTTCTGTTAAAAAGGGGATCCTTTCTACAAATAGGAGGTCCTACCATGCCTTGGGGCTGAGGCTCATGACAGCATGCACACACATTACACATGCCTGTGTGTGATGTCCTTTCAGGGACACAGGCCTCACTATGCCATTGCAAGGTATGTGTACCTTGTGTCACAGACCACATCACACAACAACCTACAGTGGCCATGCCCTGTGGTCCTCTTGCTCTTATGGTGTGGTATTGCTGTATCCTGCACACACACACACACACACACACACACACACACACATATGTTGGCAGTGATGCCCCCCCTTTACATGTACTGCTCTGCAGCCTGAAAGTGTCAAGGTCTGTGTCCCCTGTGATGGCATGGCTACTGAGATGTATGGCTATTCTTTGTTCCTGACCTATGAGTGAATGTTGCTGGCTGCCACCTCCACCAGTGGTCTGGCCACACTTCTGATTGTGTGCCAATTTCTCCTTGTACCTTCTCTTCGTATTGTTATATTTCTTCTGAAGGTCCCTGATGGTGCGTCTCTGTGTTGTCACTGCATTTACTTTTCTGCCCACCTCCTCCCAGGCCTTCTTGTTGTGGTCGTGTTTGTCTTTTTCACCACCCCTGGAGAGTAATAAATCTGCATGGGCATCCTACTTATTGATGAGGATCTCTTTCTCCTCATCGGAGAAGTTCCTCTTTCTCCTTTGTCTCCCAGTTGCACCCTGTATTATTCCTTGGCTGCTCCTTGTGCCTGTTTCTTCAGCCATTTCCTTTGGTGCATTCTCAACATCGTTTGTGCAAATTGAGCACTTTTATATGATGCAATACATTGCCTGCATCCTTTCTGGATTTTTTTTGGTGCAAGTTGCAGCTTTTCTGAAATGTTGGACACAATTTGCATCTTGTCATATTTTGCATTGTTCTAACTGCTCCTTTGAGAATTGGCCCCATGGTTCCTGCAGCAGGAAACTGATTATGAGTGCTGTATTCTGTGCAGTCAAGGGAGAGTGTGTTGAAGAGAGCAGATCTATCTGAGAGTTATCTCAGACATTTGTTTTGCTATAATTTGCTCTCAAAATCAACATTTAAAAAATGTTAGTGTACAGCATGCAAGAGTTTGTTTTTGAAGTTTTATCTAGGTGTTTAATTATTTTGTTTCAGAGTTCAGTTTGTGTGTTTGAGGTGTGACTCTGAGGTCAGGGGAGTTAAAAGCTGGTCGTTTTTTGGCAATGCAGCAGCTGCAGACTATCACTGTTGTTCAGTTACTACTGCCTGTGCCTTTTTGTTTTCGAATCAGTGTCTGTTTTCAGGGCTTCTACAGACAGTGCTGCTTGCTGACTAGGTGACATAACTTATTGAAGCATATTTTATTAACCACCATAGTTCATCGATTAAAAGTGGTGGCTTCTAATCACAATTAGCAATTTCAGCTGTGGCTTCTAATGAATGATGATAAATAAACAGGGGTGGCTTTTATTTAGCCAATTCTCCCAGCTCATGATTTTCTGATTTTCAACCTGAGCACAACTAATTGCAACAGACACCCATTTGAAGTTAATACATCTTTATCAAAGTCACTGATTTACAGTGACTAAAATAATGAAATTCCTTTTTCCAGACTTGAAAATGCAGGAATTGTACCATCAATTGTAAGTCTGATTTCTGGATTTTATTGGGATTTTACCGTCATTATTTTACAATGTATATAAATAATCAGAATAAAAGAACATGTAGTATACACTGCATCAAATGAATCAAACTGAAAATAGTACAGGAAGCAATTATATGAAAAATACAAGTTGTGTAGAGTTACTAATCTGGTATGAAATGACAAATTCCTTTAAATTCTATGTTTTACTGGTCTGCAAGTTGTCCAAATAAAATAATTTTACTGGGTTTTCAAGTAAAAACTGAAAACCAGTGGCCTTGATCTTTATTAAGACCCTCATAGATGGGCAGCATGGTATCACAGCAGTAGCACTATCATTTACCGTACTGACAATCAGGATTCTAGAGAAAACTTAGTGCATTGATGGGTTGGCCGATGGGAGGAGGATCAAATGTCCAAAGGACTGCTCTCTCCTTTTGGTGGTAGGGTTTGCATAACCCTGCATTCACCTGGCCCCTAGCCAGATCTGGGGAAGGCAGCCAGGACTGCCTGAGTGCAAGAAGGAGGGACACACACATCACGTGGGTGTACATGGCATGTGTCATGGCATCATTACATGCAACTCCTTTTGGAGGACCACAGAAAGGAGGAAACTACTGGCAGCAGGATAGTGCCAGACTCCAACCATGCCCAACACCTTAACAACTGGGCCTGCTGGCCAGAACTTGATCCTGATAGAGGGCAGGGTTTGAGGAATACTACTGACCCCATTGAGTGGGTAAGCCCTGAGGTAGATGACTGGCAGTGAGTCCCAGTGGATGTCAGGGTGGTGAGGATGAGGTGTCTGGCAGAGAAGAGTCAACTGGGTGGACAAAATGATTCACAAAGATATCCTCACACATGTCAAGCATTCACAAACAGTGAGCCGTGTGACTGGAAAAACAAATTACTACAGACTTTAATCAAAGTAACAAGGTACTGTGTGGTGCTACAGTATGGATGTGTCATTTGAGTACAGTAAAAAAACAATCAATTTGCTAAACAAATTTCACACAGATGCTGCACAATACAAACACATAAAGTACATAATCATCTCATAAAATAAACAAGCATAACCCATACAATGTGCAGACTCTGAACTTGATCAGTTCCTGCACTAGGGCCTCTGGAGTGAGCATGACCATTTGTAAAAATATAAATAAAAATATAGTGTTGCATGATCTGTGACTGATAAGCCTCCACTACTCCCTCTCATAATTGATTGATTTCTGAGTGGTATACTTACATTTTCATGTTCTTCATTCTTGGGTCAAAAACAGTTCCATGGTCTGAAAACATACTCAGAACCCCAAAAGCCCTATCAGTGATAACAACAATGACATCTAATATTTTTTCCTCATGCAATAGATGCATGCTAACAAAAAATGTTTCAGACTGGGAATTGAACACATGTTACCTCTCAACTACTGCCCTGGTACTCTGCCACTGTGCTGCCTTCAACACTATGAGGCAGAAGGTTACAAGAGAGATATGCATGTTAATAATGCAAATTGCAGTGAGAAAGAAAAAGAATGTTGACTGCAACATAGAAGTAACACTTCAATGTTTTGAAAGTCTGCTTTAAATTTTGCTGAAGCTCTGTCACTGACATCAGCAATACCATCTAACAATTTCTCTCATACTGCATAAATTGTAGTGAGGAAAAAAATACAGTATACCACACTAAGGATTGAACCCAGACTTAGTTAGGTCTGAATCACTAAATCAAGACATAAAAGCCCTGTCACTGACAAAATGCAGGTAAGTCACACAGACTGAAAGTAATCTTAAATGTTACCAAATGCAGAAAAGAAAACAGATGATGACAAGGCCAAATCAAGCACCAGTGGTACGAAATGTGCCAAATAAGGCCTGTAAAGTATGAAAGTACTGTATTAGGCATAAAAATACAGTATACAGTAACTGGATTCAAACCACTGACATTTTGTCTGCCTAGTGAACACATATTCGGCGTACCACTGAGCTGCAGGTAACGGAATCACAGTTCCTGTGGTGTTAATGTTAATTATGCAATGGCAAGAAAGAATGCAGAAATTAGATTGGTCAGTGCTTACCTTCGCCAGTGAGGTTATTTCAGCATAACCTCACTGTATGAAGATCAGGCACAAATGACCACACCAACCTTAAAACTATCAGTCTGCACACTGTTTGGAACACTTTTACTGTCACGCTCAGCATTCAAGTGCTATCACCCAACACATGTTGTAAACCTGGCCACTGCCAATAGTATCATTTTACAATCCGTGCCACAGTACCATACACAAAACAGCAACTCTAAGTTTTTTTCTTCATTTCTACAACCACTTTTGTTGCATTCCTGCTGAAACAGCTGCTATGTGCACCATCACTAATGTGACTAGCTTGGCTGGTCCAGAGAAAGCTGTATGGAGCAGCTGTGAGAAACATTTTAAAGACAAACAGTCCTCCTGAACAAGCACAAAAAACAGCATTTCCACCTCATAAGCTACCAGGCACTTACTGCCTCGCTTCAGAACACTGGAAGTCTCACTCCCTTTGCTCACTTGTTCCTTATATGCATAGATTGAGTAAATGAATATCCATGGCAACGCTGCACTGAGCAAGAAAAACAAAGTACCACAAAAAGTAGAAAACAAAAAACAAAGATTTGATGGTGCGCAGAGAAAGAGACCTAAAACACAACAGGAAAATGTGTGTGTGGGGGCACCCGGATAAACAGAGAGCCACACATGTATGAACAGCACCACCTACTGGTCAAAAAGGGACAATTGCTTCCCTACATATGCCTCCACAATGATAAATGACCTGAAAATGAAGTAAAATAAAATTATGTTTTTAATTTTGTTTCCCTACTATAAACAAGCCACTGTATAATAGCAAAAATGCACTCAGGGATGTGAGTTGTACTGGAATAACCACACATCTGGGGTGTCGGATGCACTCAGCCTGCAGCCTTGTGCCCAACCACCCCAGGCATGAGGTTATCCCAGCACTACCCACACCCTGTCATGCATTATTGCTTAAGTAACAACCTGCAAAATAGGTCAATGGGGATGTAATCCCAGCAGGCAATTTACCTTCCCAAATTGTTGTTCTTAGATACATTTACTTCTTATATAGGTTACTATCACAACTCCACAACACCATGAATCGCTACTTAGGTGAGTTTCCATCTTAGAAAAATAATTGAAAAAAATATACAATATTAATCCCTGCTTGGCTTTGAATTGTGTGTAACAGTATTTGGACCACTGATTCTTTGACTGCTAAGCAAAAACAGATTTGGTGTACCACTGAGCTTCAGGTACGTGAGCTGCAGTTCCTATGATGTAGATATTATGTCAAATCCTGAAAACTTGGAGACTGAGGGCCTGATTCTCAAAGTGGGCTTGGAGTGGCACAAGCTACAGCAAACAGCAGCTTGTGCTAAAGTCTCGGGTGCCAGGGACCCTGCACCAGATTCAGTTACAGGAGGGGTACCAGCATCTAATTCTCAACACATGCAGCAATTACTACTGTGTGCCAAACACCTGGCACATGGAAGGGGTGTGCTGCAAGCTCCTGCCACAAAGGCAAGCATCCATGCCCCCTTCTCCCTGGTGGTCTAGTGGTCCCCTCTCCCCGAACCCTTAATATTGCCAGGTATTGTAATATAAAATATCATCCCCAACCTGGTGGCATAGTGGTCCACAACCCCCCAATAGCACCTGTTTAAATAATAAATAATAGTTATCCTAGTCCTGGTGGTGTAGTGGCCCCAACCCCCCATCCTAGCAGGTAGTACCCACCCCAACTCCCACAGTGCAGCCAGTGGCCAGCACAGCCCACCCTCACTTCTATGGTCAGCCACCAGACTGAACTGTCTGTTTGTGATATTGTATCGTGCATGCACTCATGCATACATTATTCAGTATTGCTCCCCCTGACAGTTCAATCCAGTGGCCAGCTGCACAGGTGAGGGTGGGCTGTGCTGGCTGCTGGCTGCATTGTGGGAGTTGAGGGTGAGTGAAGGGCAGTGGGTACTACATGTTAGAGTGGGTGGGTGGGGTGCCACTAGACCACCAGGACTAGGATGACTATTATTTATTATTTAAACAGGTGCTATCAGGGAATCAGGGACCACTAGACCACCAGGTTGTGGACAGTATTTTAAATTGCAATAATGGGTGATATTGGGGGAAAGGGTGCACTAGTGTACAGAAGAGGGATGAGGCATGGTCTCACCTGCAGCACATTAACACAATGCTCATCACACCCAGAGAGTGATTTTCAAAGTACCCTTAGACCAGCTCTGGCTGGTCTAAGGGTACTTAGAAATCTGCCCTCTGGGTGAGATTTGTGAATCCCACTTGTGGCACAATGGCAACCTGCCTCTGATGCAAGCCACATGCACCATGTTGCAGCCCATGTCGGGGCACAAGGATGATACAATCACCATTTGGGGCAGGCAGCCTGTGGTTGATGCAGACTGTCTTTTGAGAATCACTTTCTGGCATATCTGTTGGCACAAGGTGCACCTTGCACCATTCTTTGTGGTGCAAGCACCTTGCACCATGCTGGAGACTTTTCGAATCGGGACCTGAGGATCTAAGCCCAGTATGCATTTTATCTTCATATATTGTTGTTAGCTAAATTTACTTTTCACATAATTTACTATTCCAACTACACACCACCATGAACTGCCACTCAAGTGAGTTTCCATTTTACAAACAAAAAGAAATCTGAAAGAAATGCTTAAGTCTCTGCTCAGATTTAAGCCGCCTATTCTTTGCCTGATAACCAAACATACATTCATTATGCCACTGAACTGCAGGTAAGTGAGTTGCAATTCCAATGAGATGGAGGTTGTGTCACACCTGCAAAACAGGGGAGTGGGATCTTATTGCAGCATGCGGTTTATCTTCACAAATTGTTGTTAGTTAAATTTACCCCTGCTCATTTATTTGGTGACCCATCACAACGGTGCCGAACCCCCAGGGTGAACACTTTTCAGGAAGTGTTTTCTTGTGGGGCCTTTGCCCCCACACACCCCTTTATTTAGATTCCTACTCTGGGGGGGTGCAACTCGAGGATGGGGCAAAACCAGGGTCACTCTAAAGTGTTGGTGCCATTGTTCCTTCACACTTTCAAAAGTTCACTGTTCTAGGTCTGCCCTTTTAATGTGATACCCATTTATTTTACTATTCCATTCCACACCACCATGAATTATTACTCAAATGAGTTTTCATTGTACAAAAAAAAGTTAAAAAAAGTGTTAAATTCTCTGCTAGAATTCAAATGATGTCTACCTGGATTTCAACTACTGATTCTTTGCCTGTTGAGCAAATACACATTCAGTGTGCCACTGAGCTACAAGTGAGTGAGTTGCATTTCCTATGGTGTAGAAGTTATGTCTCAACCTGCAAAACAGACCACTAGGACCTAATCCTAGTAGCTAATTTACCTTCATAAACTGTTGTTCTTAGCCAAATTTACTTCTCATATAATTCACATTCCACTCCACACCACCATGAATTGCTACTCAAGTGAGTTTCCATCTTACCAAAAAATGGCAAAAATGTTTAAGAAACTTCCAGGATTCAGACTATGTCTACCTGAATTTAAAACACTGATTCTTTACCTACAGAGTGAATATACATTAGGTGTGCTACTGATCTGCATGTAAGTGAGTTGTATGTCCCACAGTATGGTGTACAGATTATATCACAAACTGCAAAACAGGTGACCAGGGATCTAAGCCCAACAGGTGATTTACCTTCACAAATTGTTGTTCTTAGCTACATTTTATTTTTCATACAATTTACTATTCCAACTCCACACCACCAAGAATAACCATTCAAGTGAGTTTCCATTTTACAAAAAAAGTTTGAGTCTCTGCTGGGATTTGAACTACTCAAGTGAGTTTCCAGCTTCTAAAAGAAATCTTTGAGTCCCTGCCAGGATTTGAACTACTGACCCTTTGCCTGCTAAACAAACAAACATTGAGTGTGACATTGAACTACAGCTAAGTGAAGTGCAGTTCCTATGGTGGAGAGGTTATGTCACACCCACAAAAGAGGTGACTTGAATTGTATTCAGACCTACACAAGTCTCATTTGGGACTAATTTAATTGACTACAATAAACTGCAGAACTAGGTTCAGTTATCTAAAAGTCTGCTATTTAGCTCTGTTGAATCCCTTCACTCAAAACATAGAAACATCAGCAATAACATCTAACAATTTCTCTCAGACAACAAATGTTGTAGTGAGAAAGAAAAAAATGTGCAGTACAGGGGATCCAACCCAGGCTTGTATAAATCTAAAACCCTACACCTAGGCCAAAAAAACCCTATAACTGACATCATTAGTGACAATATGGAGCAGAATCTATCACACTGAATGTAACCTTAAACTTGACTAAATGCACGAAAGAGTATGCATGACCACTGTAGGTGATAGCAGCAATACTGTTAGCACCTAAAAACTAAGTTCAGTAACTCTCATGCATTAAATGGTAGATGGCATTATTATTTCAAGTGTTTGTGCTAAGTGCTACATTGATAACAAAGGATTGACATGCTTTTGTGCTTTCACAGCCAAGTAGTCGGGAAGTTACCCAAAGTTTTTTTTATAAACCAAAACAATTTACCATTTGCTCTAAGTCATTATTTCCTCAGTATGCACGGACTGTTCTCTGCTTGTTCCCTTAGTGTTTTTTTTTTGCTCTCCCTGTATTTCCACAAATCTTATGTTTATACCATTATTGATACTTGCTGATCCAAAACACAAAGGGATTTTTGGCAGATGAGCTAGAGGTATGGAGAGGGCTGAATCCCTATGAAGATCTATAAAGTGAAGCACCAGGCCCATAACTGATCTCACTGTATCTGCACCAGAGCCTGCTTGCACCTCACAACTGAATAATTAAAAATACATTTTTGTGCCTGAATTTTCATAAGTTTGTATAGACCATAGATGTAATATTATGTATCTTTCACCCAAGAAAACTCTTTTTTATCATAATTTTTTTTTTATTTTCAACTTTACATATGTACAAAAGTAATATGCACTCTTATATTCTATAAAAACCAAAAAGCCATACATAGAGTTACATAGTGCACACCTTTAACATACAGATAGACCCAGACCAATTCAGTCCCAATTCAGAGGGAGGAGGATGAAAATTAAACATATTCAATCAGTACAAGCCAATGACAGTAGCTTTATCTAACTTAGAATTTAATATAAGTTATTATTTCATAATTTCAGATGCTGCCCCATATACCCCCCTTTTTTCAAATTAAATTAACCATATAAACCTTCCAAGTCAGTCCAGTCAAGCAAGACATAAAGTTCTTGCAGATCCATTTTATCCAAATTTTCTAACATTCCATGTTCTGATGAGGTGGGGGATTCCATTGTCTCCTGGGATGAATAATGAACCTAAAGGTATGAAGTGAGCTGGTCTACATCAAAAAATCCTTAACGATTTTCACCTTCACAGGGGGCATCAAAGAAAACTGAGCACCAGTTTCTAAAATCTCTTGACTGTATGATAGGAATTTCCTTCTCCGTTGCTGAGTGGCAAAGCAGAAGTCAGGATAAATGTAATACTTAGAGCCGTTATATTCTAAATTCCCGCTGAGCCTTACTAATTTAAAGATATAGTCATGATCTGAGTTGTCAGGAGTTCTAAACCTCACTCTCAGGTTCTTGGAAATAATGAGCATGCAAGGAATCACAGACACGTTGCATAAGAGTAATAAAGCTTGTTTATTACTACCAAAACAATAATCACAGTTGCCCTAAACAGTTCTTATCAATACGAACTGGGAGCCAATGCTATGCATTCCCTATAACTCAAGGATTCTCCATGTCTCTTGGGGGTCTCTGAGGTAGAAGACGTAATGTCTCATATTATATATCTATGATAATTACCATGGTTACTGTAAGACAGAAACATTTCTAGTTACAGAGATGAGCCCTATTGGCTAAATTAGAGGTGGCTCCTTAGTCCGAGATAACATTATACAATTTTGTAGTAGTCATCACTTTGCAAAGACAAAGAAGTACAGTTGTACATAGCCGTGTAATAATACAAATCATCAGAAGATGGCAATGCCAACTCATATATGATAATCATTACAAGGATACAAATGTCCTAACATCTTGTAAGCAAGAAATACAGATATATATTAGAAAGTAAAGTGTATGACAATAATATGCATGCATATCCTGACATCTACTCTTACACAGTAGATGCCCTTAGCCCTATATGTTAGTATAATATATGCCTAAGTACTAGCTGTCTACGGTGTACCTCTGGGGGTACCAATAAGGATGCAGGGACCTCGTGTTACATTCCCCCCTTGTTGCCTCACAAAGGGGCAACACAGCAAAAGTAGGGAAGTGGATATGGAGGAGGGGTCATTTACAGACCCGACGCGTGAGCCTTGTAAAGAAACTCCAGCTGCTCACGGTGTTGATGCAGTGTATGCCATAGGCAGCAAAGCATAATAATAAGAAAAAAATATCAAAAATGCTTGTATAATAACAAAACCTTTAAAGGTGATCTCTAACCAAGTGTTAGTAAGTGCACTATCCATATCACCATCATTAATAATTGCAAGGACAGCTTCATCAGCTTTAGAAATATTATTGCTGATGTGGATGAGATGGGTGTCTTTCCTCTCTAAAAGTGATTTTAATGTCAAAGTGAGGTGATAAATGTGTACATTAAAGTACGGTAAATACTCAGAAAGTGTAAGCAGATAATCAGGGTTAGCATCAATAATGACAGCGTCCATGACAGGGATGGGTGTAATAACTGTGTGTCTAATAACTGACTTCTGATGTGGGATGAAGCAGAAGTTTGGACTATCAATAGAACATGTTTGCGTTCCATAAGTGTAACTCCTATAATTAGTTACAATACAATACTCTCTGTCTGAATTGCATTGCATTTTTACAGTAGGGTGTCTCCATTTTTGCAGCTGTACCGGGCAAGTATAAGTTGTCATGGAAATCCGTGTTGACAGGCGGCGAACCTCCTCCTGATAAGACTGGTAGAACTTGGAAGTGTCTGGAGCCGATGTTGAGTCCTGGAAGTCTGTGCCATTAGTGCTGATTTCATCGTTCATGGAAAAGGGCCAATCGATACTGTCTGGGGAATAACCACATACAGGTTTAATAACATCAAATACGTCACAGTGACACAAATAAATATACCCTTTCTTCACACAGCAGCCTGTGTGTGGGGCAACCCAGGTGTCCAGAAGAGAGTGGAAGACCAAGAAAGGAGGTAAGTTGAGGCGTTCTCTGTACATGTCTTCATCAAGATGCTCAATGGAATGTACAGGTGCTAGTTTACAGAATACAACTGTAGTAGGATTAAAACATGGTAAAGAGACAGTAAAAGAAACAAACATGGTATCCTTAATGGAACATTTCTTAGAAGTAAAACGTGGATCAGTGTTAGGGTGTCTGGTCACAAAACCCAAATTCCTAGCTGTGGAAAGTGGAATAGCTAGAGTCTGTAGCATACACATTACAATACAGCTGGAAGATTTGCACTGAGGACAATGCCATTTAGAGATACGTCTATCACATTTAATATCAGGGATCCTTCCGAATTCTAGATCACAGAAAAGATTATTGATGGTAGTGATAATTTATGAGCCATAGGCTGAACACAATATCTCATAGGCAATGTACTGCTTATCTGCTTCTTTATTGTTCTGTGCAATTAGAGTGACAATCTTATCTTTAGAATCTGTGAATGCCTTAGCAATGTCGTGCATGTTGTATACAGTGGCCCAGATATTCAAAAGGGTTGCGCCATGTGCAATAGGGTTGCGCCAGCGCAAGTCTGAAAATGTGCCATTCTGCGATATTCAGCAGGAGGCAGTTGCGCCCCCCCAAATCACGCTGAGCAATACTGCAATGATAATGAATGTATGTGCAACTGAAGGGGGAGGAACCATGCATAAATGGTGCAGTGCGATATTCAACAACATGCGCCATGTGCAATAGGGGAGCAAGCGGAAGTTGTGCCATAGTGGAAATGAACCAAAATAAAAAGGAACAAGTGAGAGGCGCAAGAACACTACAGGGAAGCCACAAGTTACTGAACTATAGCCAGCCACACAGGCAACACACACATACACACACACACACACAGGGCAGGACAGTGAAAGGGCACCTGGAACCCACAGGCTCAGGGAAGGTGTGGGGAGCCACAGCCACAGTGCAGAAGGGGGAAGTGCCACACAGCACTGAGGCCAGCACAGTCAGATGTTCCCAGTGCAGGGGAAGTAGCAGCCAGGACAGAGGGGGGAACAAGGTACCAGGTACCGCCTGAATTGGGCAATTCTGAGGCATCTCTGTGAGCTGTGCAGTGATGTGATGCAGGCACCCACACGACGGAGCCATGCTCTGTCAGTGGAGACTAAAGTGACAGCTTGCATGTGCTTGCTTACCAGGGGTACCTTCCAGAGACCAACAGGGGACATCACAGGCATAATCCAGTCGGGCGTGTCATGCCACCTCACCCAATTCCTCAGCACACTGCTGCCACATGCTGTGGAGTACATCCATTTCCCCAGCACACCGGCAGAGTGCACAGCAAACATAAAGGAGTTCCACAGGGTAGCACGTATGCCTGGCATGCTAGGGGCAATAGACTGCACCCATGTGGCCATCCGCACACCACCTAGCCCCAAAGGGGACGCATACATGAATCACAAGGGCTATGCTAGCATCAACTGCCAGGTGGTGTGCGATGCCAGGGGGCGCATAATCAATGTCTGTGCCACGCACCCTGGGGGAGCACACACTGCCTTTATCTGGCCCCAGTCGGCACTGTGCCACAGATTCGAGAGTGGGGACATCCCCACTGGCCACTTAGTGGGTGAGTATGCAAACCACATGGACAAACATAGGGCTTGGGAAGGGCATGGTCAGAGGTCACAAGGGTAGTGGCCTACATGGCCCAGGGCAGGGTGATGCTGATCACCAAACTAACCTCCACCATCTACACACAGGTGACAGTGGATACCCACTCTGTCCCTGGCTGCTCACACCATACCGGTGGCCCGTGACCCCATCACAGCAACGCTACAATGAGGCACACGTCACCACATGTAATGTCATCGAGCGGGTGTTCGGGATGCTGAAGGCACATTTCCGTTGCCTGGACACCTCCAGCGGTGCCCTACAGTATAGCCCCTCAAAGGCCTGTGGGCTATTCCTGGCCTGTTGCATCCTACACAACATGGCCAACGAATGTGGGATAGTTATACAGGTCAAAGAGGGGGACAGCGATGGGAACGATGAGGACGCCAGTGACAATTGTGAAAGGCAGCCCCACCAGGGCGACGGAACCCCCGACTGCTCCGGCTGGCACAGCTGCACCTGGACACCATCACGGAGGAGCACTTCAGCCAACTCAGGTAAGTCATGGGGCCATGTGTAACCACCAGTGGCAAAGGCACAACTCACAAACACACATGGACACACACCAGGGGTGCATGCCATCAAGGGAAGTGGCCAGGCATGGAACCACACACACCACCAGGGATGGGTGAGGTCTAACATGGCACATGGACAGACACACACACACACACACACACACACACAACTCACCAGACATGCACAAAGGGTAGGAGGCACACTGACCCAGAACGCTACCCCTAGCCACACACACGTCCACAGACCACCACGCCCACTGCCTGTCATTGTGCATATGTCAGACACTGGGCACCATTGCACATTGGCGTACAGCACAATGCAGGCATCATCATGCACACGCAACTGTGGACAGCAGCTGGGAGGGTGTGCAGATGGACTGTGTGTGTGCGTGCAGGGTCGGCTACCCACCCGTGCATTGCCCGCTGAACGACACAATGCACACAGTGCAGCATCAGACAGTAGCCACACTAGTTGACAGGTCAGTCACGTGCCACAGTGCCCCGGCTGCCAGGGATACATGGGCAGCCCCACTGAGACCCGCCAGCAATGACAGGCTGACCACTGGCCTCATGGGGTGGCACCGATGGTCCCTCAGGGGTTCCACTGCATGAACACGACCATGCTCGTGCAGGGCCTGCAGCACACAGAACATGCCTGCACCAGGTGTGCTCGGAATGCCCACAGCTGAACCCAGTGTTGACAAGGATGGTGTCGCACGACGTCGGGAATGGGGGGGTGGACATTGCACTACGATGTGTCTGCGATGCATGGGTAAATAACTGTGTGCCCCCTGTGGCCATGGCAGCTGTGATTGTATGTGTCAGCCTGTCAATGGCAGTGGTCACATCCTCCTGCATCCGGTCCATCCCTGCCAGGAGCAGAGTGGTTTCTCTGCTGCAACGCTCCTCTGCCCACTCCAGAGCCGCACCCAGTGCATCCACCACCATCACAAGCTGCATCTGCTGATTGACTGATGCTTGCAGTATGTGGGTGTGCTCATACAAGAGGTCATCTGCCTGATCAGCGTTCTGTCCCTCAGGGTGTGCACAGCCCTGATGCTCATCACCCCTTGAGGGTTGGTGCTGCACACCAGGGCCAGGCCTGGGCATGTCCACAGGTGGTGCACTGATGCCACCCCCTGACACAGTACCCCCAAGCCCATTGGCCGACTGCTGATGCTGCCCCTCCTGCTGCCACTCCCCAGGGCTCAATGGTGCTGTTGCAGTGGCCGCAACTGTCCCACTGTCCCGGACACACACCAGTGCTGCCCCACTGGTGCTGACAGGCACGGGCTGGGACTGTGATGACACACAAGCCTCCATGGCTGCACCACCCACAGCCATGGCCACGATGTTACCTGCTGTGTGGCCATCCTGTGGCACACATGTGTCACTGCCCATGAGGTTAGCGACTTCAACATCAGTGACGGACCTGGCACCAGCCTGAGTCACAGCATGCTAGCATCCATGGATGCTGGCACGCTGGGACACGGGCAGGGCCTTCTCCGCACCTGCTCCATCATCAGTCTGGACATCCAGGCAGCCCACTGTCACACTGAGCCACGTATTCCTGTGGAGGTGCATGGACTCTCTTCCATCTCCATCTGACTGGCCTCAGTGGAGAGGCCCATCACCATTGACCCATGCAGATGCAACAGGAGCTGTAAGGGAAAACAAAGTTGCGTTACTGCATGTGGCCCACCCTGTCCCCCCCAATAGACAGACCATGACCTACCATGCAGTGTTGGGCTACCACCCGTCTGGAATCCACCACCTGGAACACCCTCAATGGTGCAACGCTGCATGCTGACAGCAACCCTCTCCTCCTGTGGGGTCAGGCGTAGCACCTCTGGCTGTCCCCCACCTGTCGCAGACCATGCTGCCCTGATGGCAGCCACCTTCTCCTTAATCATCCTCCTGTCTGTGCCCATCTTCTTCTTGCACTCCTGCATGGAGCACTGGTGGCTGACATGCAGGTTTACAGCACGTGCCACCTCCTCCCATACAGCAGCACGGGCCTGTGGTGTTCCCTGGCATCCGCTGAGAAGCGGCTCCTTGTCTAGGTAGGCCTCAAACAGGGCATCCGTCTCGGCCTTCATGAAATTTGGCCTCCTTCTCCTCCCACAACTCAGTTCCTCTTCCTCCACAACTCACTCAGTCATGATTCAGCCTGTGAGAATGACAGGTGTTACCTGTGACTGTGCAGTCCCATGCATGTCCCAAAATCCACAGTCCACACTCCCAAACAGCATACAACTCACCAAGAGACTGCAGTAACTGACTATGACCAGTGCAGCCCAATGTCGCACTTTTATTTTGCAATCCATGCAAATGAGGTGAGGCGCATTTTTAAGTGGATGCAAATGCAGTGACTGCCATTGAATGGCTGATTAGCTGATTTGCTTATGACGGTTGAATATCGCGCTTTTGTGCTTTGCGCAATTGTGTTGAATGTGCTGAGCCAAGGGTGCAGTTCTGTGACATGCGCAGTACACAACTAACTGAGCATGCCCGGGTTGATGATGCAGGTGCCTGCCACACTGCTGATGTGCTGTGCATGGGAGGCAATGCAGGGCATGGCCACCATTGTGCCTGTGGCGCTACAGCACTGTTCACCTATATGGCGCAGTGGCACCGGGGCATCGTAGGCGCACTGGGGCAACAGTGCGGTAGGCTGCTACAGGAGGTGGCACACAGGCACCCAATCATGCTAGACGCATTGGGTTCCAATCGCGCTGTGGCTGTTCATGTGCCAGAGACCCTTGACTCTGTGCCCAACCTTTTCCCCCTAGATGCCATGTGTCAGGCATGGGTGCACCACTATCACGCTGTTCAGTGACAGCACGATAGGGAATGGCAGCGCTGTACCATGCAGCATCTGCACATGGTGGAACTGTGCTGCAGAGCGCCATTTTGACTTAACCTAGCAATAGAGATGGCGCAGAGGAGAGCAGCACAGTGGAGCCAGGTGGAGATGGCAAACTTGGTTGCCATTGTGGAGCCACTTGTTGGCCCACTATTTGGTGAGGCACCCCTGGACAGGTCCAGGAGTCAGGTGTGGCAGGAGGTGGCTGACGCCCTGGAGGAGGCCACCGGTATGGGGCAGATGGTGGAGCAGTACCGCCACAGATATGAGGACCTGAGGTGGAGGGACCCGGACCTGCTTGCCCACCTGTGGGCATGTGTCAGGAGGGGCATGGTGCCATGGCCAGGTAGGTGCAACATCCATACACTTTTATCTTCCATACGGGTATCACGGTTGCATGTGTCCGGCACATGGGGGGGACCATCCGGTGTTGGCCGTGGTGGTGTTATCAGGGTGTGGGGTAGGTGTGGTCTGGCTGTGTGGGATGCACATGGAGGTGGGGGACTTTGTACAGGATTGTACTGATGTTCCTCTCTCCATGTTTGCACCTTAGGCCCAGATGAGCACCGGCTGGCGAGGGAGAGGAGGAGCCAGCAGAAGGACCGTCAGTCCGGGAGGGGTGAAGGTCCACAGTGGTGCAGGGACCAGCCTGATGATGATGAGTGCCTTACATCCATGATTACTACTGCATGCTGTGTAACAATGTGGGCAGTGGGGCATGGCCACCATCCATTGACACCACTGCCATGCACGCAACTTGTTACAGTCAGCACTGTCCAGTGGCACTGCATGTCTGGGAATGTGTCAATGGTGGTTCATGCATGCACCAGGTTCATGGCTGTGCCACTGCCTTCACACCACATAGCCATGTTACTGAACAGCCATGGTGGTGCTGTGCAGGACTTGGCCAGTGGGTGTGTGCAGTGGTCCACATGGCTGTGTGCTCCTGGGTGGGCAAGTTTTGTGGACACGATCACTGTGGGTGGTCACCCACAATCACAGAGGCATGTTCCATGGCCGTATGCCATGCACAGTGGGTGGGCTGCATTGGGCTGTGCATTCACACCTATTGACTCTGCTCCCTTGTCCTAGGTGAACAGCAGTTGCAGGCCATCTGACAGATACTGCAGGAGATACTGCAGGTGGCCAGGGCCTCCCTGGAGATATTGGAGTGGATAAACCGTGTGGGAGTCTGACGGAGGCATGGCGGAAGGAGCAGCCAGAGTGGGGAGCGGGTCTCCCATTGAGCATACTAATGCCCCTGATTTTCCTGACCCCCCTGAACCCACCCTCACACCCCTCCTTCCCAGTACCATTTGTTCACCCCTGCCCCTTACCCACCCTCACCTTGTTTGTGGCCCTCCCCCCAACCTTTTGTAAATATATGTAAATAGTTTTGTGTGATTTTTTTACAATACATTTGCTTTGATAAACTTAATGTGGTGGTCTCTGTTTTGCAGTGGGCTATAGGTGCTCAGCTGCAGTGGTGTGCATGGTATCAAGGGTGGCGCAGTCATGTGTGTATGTGTGTGTCCATGGGGAAGTGACTATGGTGTGGGAGTAGCTATCAGTCACTGTCTGTGGTGTGTGTGTTGTTCCCTGTGCACTGGATGACTGTGTGCAGTGGTCCATGGTGCATGATCTGTGTCCATGGTGCACCTCTAAGCCCGTTCATGGCCTGTGCAGCTGACACCCTTGCATGTCTGTGACCTGCACAGTCTGCTGGCATGTCAGTGGTGGCTGTCCATGCAGGACAGCCACTGTACCCGGCACAATGCCAGGTTACCTCCTGTCACTGGTGTGGTGCATGTCTGCCTCGGGTGACACTGTGGCATCCGCTGTTGTTGTCCCACCTCCATGCTGTGGCTTGTGTGTGTTGCAGGGGATGTGCACCACTGTCTGTGACTTGTGCTCTGGGCAAATGCTGGTGGCGTACAGCCCCACAGTGCCTGCGCAGGGTGGCTGGCACTCCTGTGCCATGGAGGAGTGCTGGCCATGTGTACATGGTTTCCATGGCCACACGCTGGGGGTTTGGTTGACCCGCTACTGTGTCTCTGTGTTGGTGTGCCCTTGGGTATGTGTGGGTGTTTGTCCATGCACTGTGTTGCATCCTGTGTGGTGCATGCTTCCATGCACCACTGATGGTGACTGCACTGGCTGTTGTGGCCAGTGCTGGGTCAGGGTGTGTCCTTGGGAGGGTGTGCAGGGTGCTGTACCACTGGTGGTGGGCTCCGGGGCATGCTCTGTCACGTGTAGGGTACCTCGTGTGCCGATGCATAGTCAGTTTCTCAGTAGTACCTTGGGGGGATGTGCGTGGTGGCACTGTGTATGCAGTCGTTGCATCGCTGTGTGCTGCCACCCACTGCTCATGGTGGAGCTGCCTTGCATGGTTCAGTGGTGCACAGGGTTGCATTGTCAAAGTGGGGGTGGTGGCATGCATGGGGTATCCTGCACTGGTGGACGCTGCTCCTGGGCAGGGTGTCTGGGAGTCACAGTGCTGGGTGTGTTCTGCATTGGTGGGATGGTGTGGCACGGGGTAGTCAGCCCTCCTTGTGTGCCGGTCACAGCTTGCCAGGGGGTGTGATGGGGCACCATGGCCTAGCTGTGGGTTGGTTGCTGGTCTCCACGGGCCAGTGGTTATTCCAGCCCTTCCCCAGTTATGCAGTGCATGGGGTGTGGGGGGACGATGTCTGTTCTGCTGTGTGTTCTTCTGACCATCTGTGCATCAGTGGTGGGCCCCTGAATCTCTGGTTGTGCTGTTGCATTGCTGCCCTACTGCTGGGGGCATCCCTGATTGTGCTATGGTGCATCTGGACTGCTCAGTTGAACATCCCTTGTTGCGCTATGGAGCATCAGATATGCTCAGCTTCACCTCCCTAGTTGCGCTATGGCACAGGTGGTGCGATATTCAGTTGTCAGCTGTAGGCGCATCTTGGTCTGCACAGTTTTTGAATATCATGCCTCTTGTGCATGGGCGCAATGGACTTGCGCTTGATCCTGCTGTTGCACACATTTTGGGCGTAGTTTGAATATCTGGGCCAGTGTATCTTTCTTCCTGACTAAGGCCATCCACACCATGCAATAATGGGGGTATTATATCATTTACCAAACCAGTTTGGAATTTTTATGAATGTGATTTGATAGCAGCAATGTCAGCTTTATTCCAAATAGACATGGCTGTACCAAAAAGATCTGTAACAGTGCCTGTGGCACCAGTGACATCAGAACTGGCAACTTCACGTGTTGTGCTTATGACTTTGATCATCAGGATTAGGTTTTCTCCTGAAATTGCCTCTATGCTCGGTGGTATGTACCCATACAATATGATCTTGAGTACGGATTTTAAAAGCTGCTAATCTATCAAGTAATATGGTACTTTAAAACAATGAAGTGTTAGTAGTATGACACATACCAAATTATTTCATATTCCAGTAAGTTAAGTTAAACAAAATAGGTATATTCATAAATTGTAAGTTGTTAATAAGTGTACCAGGTAAGGCAGTGGCTGTTAGACCACTACGAGGACATGAGGTATGTTTTGGACATTCCAAAAGCTGTTTATCAGTAGGGGGTAACACAGAAAGGTACATGGCAGCAGAGGCCATGTTGTGAACAGCACCACATTTCCTGACAGAGTCTTTAGACAAGAAATTACAATATAAGGGATCAATTAAGGCAGTAATATTGTATAAACCAGAATGTCTAAGAGCAGTTTGGAGCAAGGACAAAGAACCATTGGGGGATAATTTTGCATTGGGCCACCCATGGAAAGATCCCTTGGAAAGCTTGGCCACATGGAGAATTTGTCCTTGTGACATGGTTTGCCACTCAATTTGTAGGGTAGATTTATCAGGAGCAACAACCAAGGCAGTGAGGTAGGTATCTGAACCTTCCTGCACAGTAATCAAATTGTCTGGTATATTGATGGAAACTCCCTCTGGGGTAGATGCTGGAGGATCAAGGTGAGGAAGAAGGTGCTTTACCATGCCTTGGATGCAGGGGATAACTCCTGAAATGAAGAGAAAGTTGAACAAGATAGCCATCTTGTCAATGTATCTGAAAAGGAAAACCAAAGATTGGTAAGTTAGTACTATTCTGCCCATTGTGGTGAGAAAAAGTAATTATACTCCTTTATACAGTTTTAGCTGGTTTGAATGTAACCACCTGTCAGTCAGTTTGTTGTTTTACATGAGTTTAACCTGATAGACTGTTGAACAGACTTGTTGACAATAGGGTAGGGGGCCTTCCCACTTATTGGAGAAGGAGTATGTGGGCTGTGCAAATCTGAGATCCATTACCTGATCTCCAACATGCCAATCCACTTCTTGTGTGCGTGTTTGTCAGACTGTATTTTGGACTGTTGCTGGGCCATGCCCATGTCCATGTAGTTAGCAGCATACAAACGACTATTTATGAGGTCTTGTCTGAGTTTTTCCACATATTGGTCTACAGACACACAGTCTGCCATGGGGATGTGCAGGTCAAATGACAGGTGCTCAGGTAATCTCATCTGTCTACCAGTCATCACCTCAAAGGGTGTCAACTGTGTGGTGGCTGAGGGTGTACCCCTGATTGCCATAAGGAGTAATGGCAATAGGGAGTCCCAAGTCTTGGGATTGTCCTAAATGAATTTGGAAAGCATTTTCTTAATCCACCTGTTGGCTTTCTCTACTTGACCTGAAGATTGTGGGTGGTAAGGTATGTGGAACTTCTGATGAACTCCAAGGAGTTCAAGTGCTTGTTTCATCAACTCACCTGTAAAACTGGTTCCTTTGTCTGAGTCTACCTTGAGAGGTAAACCCCAGCTGGAGAAAATCTGTTCCACCAGGATTTTAGCAGTGGTTTTTGTAGTACGTGTCTTAGTGGGGAAAGCCTCAACCCACTTTGAGAAGAGATTGGTTACCACAAGGGCATACTTGTTATTTCTGTTGATATTGGTCAAGAGACCAAGAAAAACAGTCTGTATGGCATGCCAAAGGCCAGAATGCCTCTGTGGTAGCAGTTTGGCATTTCGTTTGGTAGGGACGGGATTGATTCATGCACAAACAAGGCAATTGTCTATGTACTGTTTGACATCCTTGGTGACATCAGGCCACCAGGTTGTGGTCTTAAGCCTTTGAAGTGTTTTTTTCACTCCCTGGTGTCCACCAATAAGGGTGTAATGCACTTGGTGCAGAAATGTGGACCTAAGATAATGAGGAACCACCCCCAAACTTGGCAGGGGTGTCATCTGGCTGATACCAGATGAGCTTGTCATCAGGAGAAAGTTGTAACTTACCTTCATGCCTTCAGTAGGGGTTATGGGTAGGGAGATTCTTCTCAGTACCTTTGTCAAGGAATCTGAACACATCTGTGAGTGCAGAGCAGCATACTGGGCTGCTGACAGGTCCAAGGGGAAAAATAATTCAGGTTTCCATCTGACTGCTGCTATGTGTAAGGCCACTCTGGCCTCTGGATGGTCCATCTTCCAGATGTCTCCCCTTCGCGCCCCTTCTTTTGCAAGGGTGTCAGCTGTATCATTGAAGGTATGATAGGGGTTGTGTATGAAGTGAGCTTTGACCTTGTGTACATAAAGTTTGTGTGCAAACTTTTGTGCCAGTGAGTGAATGTATATTACCAGTTCCTTGTGTTTCACTGGGCTGCCATCAGAGGAGAGGAAGGAGTTCTTCTGCCAGAAAGGAAGACATTCGGTAAGAGAACAACAAACCCAGTTAGAGTCTGTAAAGATGATTGTGTCCTCAGTTCCATGCTGGATGAACTTGAGGGCACAGGAAACCACTGCCATCTCAGCATACTGTGATGATGCCACACTGCAACTCTTAGAAATTTTAACAGAGTTAACATAAGGGTAAATAACTAAATGCCCATCCCTGCAATCTGTTCTCCCCGGTAATAGGAAGCTGAGCCACCTGTAAAGACATGACACAATGAGGTGTTCTCGAGTAGTTGTGGTGTAGCAGGTAGGAAAGGACCTGGATCTGGAAGATCAGGTGGCTGCAGTGTACAGTCATGGGGTTCTCCTTGGAAGAGGAGGCGATGTGCCAGCATGGATGGCATTTTGGTTGGATGGAACTTGATAGCTCTATCCTGGAGAAGGAGGGACCAGTGTGTCAGTCTGGTGTTGGAGACTGATCCATCGTTCACTCTGTCTGATAGCAAGAAGGTAGTTGAGGTGTGGTTTGTGTTGATGATCAGAGGAGAATACCCAATGATATACAAAAAGTGCTTGACCACCCAGTAGGTAGCCAGAAGATTCCTTTCACAAAGGCTGTACTTCTGTTCTACTGAGGTCAAGAGCTGTGATGCATATGCAGCGGGACTCAGGGTGCCATGGACCTTCTGGGACGGCACTGCTGACATAGCAAAGTCAGAGGTGGCACACTCAGGTGGAATGGCACAGCTGGATTGGGCTTAACCACAACTGGAGCTGAAGCCAAGGCCTGTTTCAGTGATGTCACAGCCTGGGTGTGAATGGGGCCCCAATCCCAAGATACATCCTTTTTCAGTAATTCAAACAGAGGAGCAGCCTTCTGAGCAAAATCACAAATAAAATCTCTAGAATAGTTTACCATACCTAGAAATCATCTAAGAGTAGCCACGCTGGTTGGCAGTGGCAAGTCTTGCAATTCTTGTATCTTCTTCCAGGTAGGGCATTGGCCTTGGTAAGTTATTCTCAGGCCCAGAAAGAGTACCCTTTTGACATAGTTGTGCTTTTGCAAGATTACATTTGAGGTCTGCCCTCTGAATGAGGGTAGTAGTTCGTCCAAGAGAGCCAGGTGTTGTTCCTCTGTGGCTGTTGCCAACAACAGGTCATCCACAAACTGCAAGAGACACTGGGGTGTAGAGAAACCCTCAAGGGCATCCATCATTTGTAAATGGTACAGGAAGGGGCTGCTATGGAATCCCTGTGGTAAGCAGGTCCATGTGCACTGCCTACCCTCAAAGATGAAGGCAAACTTATACTGACTCTTGGGGGCCAATGGCAATGACCAAAAAACCATTGGAAATGTCCAAGGCACTGAACCATTTCTGGTCAGGGGTGAGTAGTCACAGCACATCAGGTGCTGATGCCACAGTTGGGGCACAACTAGGGGTGACCTGGTTCAGTCTCCTATAGTCAATAGTAAGTCTCCAGGCACCTGTGGGTTTCTTCACAGGCCACACTGGGGAATTGGCAGTGGAAACACATGTCCTGATCAGACCTTGCTTGAGAAGTGATTTAATTGTTTCTCTAATAGAAGGTAAGGCCTCAGATGGAAAGGGGTATTACTGTTGCCTCTCAAGTGCTGGCCCTGTCACCTCAATGACAGTGTGCATTCTGCCACAGTCATGCTCGTTGGTGGAAAATGCCTCCAGATGCCTTTGTAGAATGGGGAGGAGCTTTGGGAAAATCTTGTGGTTCTTGAACAAATCTATGATGTCATACTCTTTCTAATTTGCAGATATTGTTGCAACCACATGTGAGTCAGGGATTATAATGGTGTGATATTGTCCCTGAATTTGTATCAGTAACATGTTGGCTAGGTCTACCATACAGCCGTGTGGTGCCATGAAGTCAATTCTGATTATACTAGGATGTGTGACAGGGTGACCCCTGTCATGGGTGGGTGCCCCAGTAAGGAGATGTAGGTCTTCCCTTACCCCCACACCCCATTCAGTGCTAAGTGCAGAAGTAAAGTGCATTAGTGCTTTTAAAGTAATAAAATGCATGAGAAAATAGATTTAGTGCATAGAACAGAGAATAGAGTACTGCAGTGCAGCCACATATATAAGAAAAGTAATGGTTTAAAATAAGTATCCCAACAGTAAATGCTGCCTGCTATATGAAGTGCAAATTGCTAGAAAGGAAGTAAACATGAATAAAGTGCCTCAAAGTCCTGAAATACTATTGAAGGTGCTAAATACATGAAAGTGCAAGGTACTTGTGTAAAATAAAAATAGATTGTTTAGCACATGCTTTATAATGGGCTTGTATTGCCTTCACAAACGCCGAAGAGCTGCTAGATTTGAAATGCAGAATGGTTTAACCAAGCTGTTTACTGGAGGCTGAATATTGTGCTCATGGGCTTTAGGAATATAAATGTGTTTGTATATGCACACCTGTAGGACTTTAAAGTGCATGCAGTGTTAAATTTATGCTTAAAGCAGAAAATGCTTTAAGAAATTACAAGGTGCCTAAATATACAGGTTAATAAAATGGATGGAAAGGTGAAGTGCAAAGATAGCTAAATTCGGTATATTTACACTGGGCTAACACCAAGAAAAAAACAAGCAAGAGCTCCTTTGGTGCCTTAGCTCTAAAATGATGCCAGTCTGTAATTTAGCCCCAGGCTGTGTTTGTTCCAGAGAAGGCCTGTTTGTAACCCTACCCTCCATTTAAAAAAAAACCGAAAGACGCATTCAAAGACCTGAAATTGGTTAAATGATAAAAAGGGGTTACTACACTTCTGAGGTTTCCTGAGGGAGCATTAATGTTTTGCAGTTACCATATAAACCCAGGAAGAAAACTAAACAATTCAGTATCTTACCTGACTGTAGGACTGCATCTGAGGATTTCTATAGGGGAGCAGCACCCTCTGCAGTCCCCTCTTTATACAGCCTTACTTGTCACTCAAAGGTAACTAAGGAGGGATTCTATGTTAGTTGCTAGGCAATTAAGCTTTGATGAAGTTTTACTAGCCTAGTATTACACTTGTTGCTTGGTTATTTGATTATACAGTATCAATGTGTAGTGTTATATTATAATGTATAGTGGGTCACCTTGTGTTTATAGACTAACCTAGCTAGTTTTCTTCTCTATTTTTAGTTAAGGGTCTAGTCAGGTGACCCCACCCAGAATGTATTTAAACCTTCCACTAGGGCTTTATATTAGATAGGGAGTCTGTAGGAGACTGACGGAAGTAGGAGAAAGACCTCTCAGTGGTGTGGGCTCACACTGGTCATTCTGATTGAAGCCTAGAATCTGCTAAAGCAAAGCAGCTGCCTTTTCTGACTTCAACTAACCTTTATTTTGACATTTTTAATTTGATTTCTGTACATATAAGCTTTTGTTTTATGACAAAATAAAATGACAAATGCCTGTGGGCATTTTTTATTCACTGTGATTTGAGTCTGCCTGGTATTTGTTATCCTGAATACCCATACCCGGTGATAGGGTGATCATGTAGTACCATCAGCTGAAAGGTATGATAGGCCTTCAGGTGTCCCAGGGCCACAGGTAGTGGCATGGAGCGGTATGCGGCAACCTAGTTCCATCTACATCAGACATATTGGTCCTCCTTCCGGTGGATCATGGTGATATGTCCAGGTGGTCATTGTGTAATACAGACACAGCTCCTGACCTTGGCCTCGGTGCAGGGTCTTCCATTTGTATTCAAGACCAGCTTGTTTACAATATGGACTGGGGCCTGTAATTGTCAATCTGTACCAGTATTGGCATGGGGAGTCTGGGCCTGGTTCCTTTGAACCACTTCACCATGCTGCACTGATGCTATGTAGGGAGCCTCTTCCAGGTTCAGGCCTGTATGTGCCTGAAAGCCTGTACTTCTGGTGTCTCCATGGCCTGTAGTGGCCTGCTGTCCCAGTTGTATAGCGGCAAGGGTCTGAACAGGAACAACATCTACTACGGAACGCACTTGCCCAAGAAGTTCCTGGACCTTCTGGTTCTCATCAGCTATTTCCCTGTATGAAGGGTCTGTTCTTTGTTGTTTACCCTTATTCTTATGGCATTTCTTATTTTTGTGGTAGTTCCAGTTCTCACCCCAGGATTGTTGTTATTGTTGTTGGGCCTGCTGGGAGTGTTGGTTGTCTGTGGGGGGGGGTGCTGTTTCTCTTGGGCCTGCCCTTCCACCATGTAGTGCGTTGTGGCCTCTGGAGTAGTCACCACAGCAGCTACTTTCTTGGAACCGAAGACCGGATCATGGATCTAGAGTTGATAAACTCTTGGTTTTATGAAGAATGTCAGCAAACCTCTCTGTGGTGGGATAGGTGGTTGGCTCTACCTCTTCTCTTACTGCAGAGATCATGTTCCTAAGGAACA
This sequence comes from Neoceratodus forsteri, assembly GCA_016271365.2. Classification (NCBI taxonomy): domain Eukaryota; kingdom Metazoa; phylum Chordata; order Ceratodontiformes; family Ceratodontidae; genus Neoceratodus; species Neoceratodus forsteri. The sequence continues at coordinate 1,610,562,837 of CM057449.1, forward strand.
GGGTCTTATATTTGATAAGGTCCACATCTGCAGCTTCTTGTGCAAGATGCTTCCCTGCTTGGTAGGCCATTCAGAGCCTCTGATGAAAGTCGCTGGACTTTCTTTTGCATCCTGTTTTACAAGGTATGCGAGCATCACTCCTACTACACCTGGGCTGTGTGTAGAAATAAGTTCAGCTGCTACTTCGTCAAAGGTAGCACGTCCGTCCTGACGGATGGTATCGGGGAGTTTTGCCCACAGTCCAGGATCAATGATCTGGAATAGGATCTGGACCTGGTAGTCTGCAGCGAGACTAAGTATTTCACATTAGCCTGCACCTTTTCCAAGTGGCAACTGTGGTTGTCTGACGGGATCATCCGACCAATGCTGTCAGTTATTTGCTGAACAGAATAGGCCATTTGTAGGGATCATTGGGCCGATCAGGTGGATATAGGTTGCCTTGGGCACCATCCAGGGCTTCCAGGGCTGCGACTGCTGCCACTGACTTAACCATGCCATCCTGTGTCCCAGCCTTGTGTAGAAGCTGCCTAATTTGGGTCTTGAGAACCCATTTATTTCTTTCAGAAATGGGCACAGTGCTTATTGCAGTTTCAATCATCGTCTCTATCTCCTGCCTGTCTTCCACATTAATGATGGCTACCAGTGGCGCCATTGGGTCTAGGTCTGGGCCTTATCACCCCCATCATGGGGGGTCACCATGTTAGCATTGCCCATGATGTGTGTCATGACGTCAATGACATATGACATGAGTGGCATTTGACGGGTGCCCACCATGTTGTGGATGGCAGGGTGGGGTGTCTGAGCCATAACAGGGGTGTGACTGGGCATTGTACTATGAGATGTCATCATCTGATACCTCCCCTTTAGATGACATTGTCAAGGCAGAGGTCACGCCTCCCATCACCTTGACATGTCCAGCCAACACCTCTTGCTGATGGTGCAGTTTCGCCATCTTGGATTCACAGTCAGCATGATTTGCATTTGCAACATTCACATCCACCTCATCCTGCATCTGTTTCTGTAACACTCTATTCACGGCGCTCAATTCACGATTGTCCCTAGTAGCCACTTCTAAGTCATTACGTACCTGGTTTATCTCATCCTGTATCTCTCCCAACTCCTCACTCAACTGTTCATTCATTCTATTTAACAAGTCATTCATTTGCAAAGCCTGCCCCTTATCCTGTCTCAAACTTTCACACTCCTGATTCAACATACAAAGTTCTCACTCGCTTGCCAGTGCAGAACGATGCAAAAGGGAATACTTTTCATTTTGCAGTGTCTGTAATCAGACTCCAAATCCTGCTCATGTTTTACACATTCAGTTTCCTGCAACCCCATCTCCTGCTTAAGAGATGAGATTTGCAGTTCAAGGGCTCAAAACCTCTCTTTGGAGGCTTCAAGAGCAGCATTGAGAGCCACGACCAACTGTCCTTTAGCTTCTCACTTTCTGGCTGTTTGTCTTGTCTCTGAGTACTGAGTTGAAATCCCCAGTACAGGGTTGTCGGATTGACTTGCGTCCCGTGTTAAATCAGACCATCCTCCATGGGAGGCAAGGAAGTTTGAGACATTGAGTCTCAGTTCTGTACAGATATTTGATACGGTGGCCATTGTGTGGGAGGGAACAAAAATTAAAGTGTGAAAAGGCGCTGTGCTGTTTATCGATCCACAACAGGTGCACTTGTTCACAGTCAGGCTACTGTGCACTTGTAGGCTTGCAATTCAAAACTGTTGCTGAGTGGGTTGGGTCGGCATTGACCACACACAATAAGCAGCCAGACTTTGCAAATTATTACAAAGTGGTCATAGAATAGGAAAGGTGATGCGGGAATGCACACCTGCAGACCCTGTTGGGAAGGGAAAAGTTATAAGCAACAATTGAAACTTTGCAAATACCATATATTACCTGCACACGGTTGTCAATTGTCAGTTCGTCTAAACCTCACTCTCAAGTTCTTGGCAATAATGGGCATGCAAGGAATCACAGACACATTGCATAAGAGTAATAAAGCTTGTTTATTACTACCAAAAGGATAATCACAGTTGCCCTAAGCAGTTCTTACCAATATGAACTGGGAGCCAATGCTTAGCATTCCCTATACCTCAAGGATTCTCCGTGTCTCTTGGGGTCTCCGAGGTAGAAGACGTAAAGTCTCACATTATTTTTCTATGATAATTACAATGGTTACTGTAAGACAGAAACATTTTTAGTTACAAAGATGAGCCCTATTGGCTAAATTAGAGGTGAGTCCTCAGTCCGAGATAACATTATACAATTTTGTAGTAGTCATCACTTTGTAAAGACAAAGAAGTACAGTTGTACATAGCCGTGTAATAATACAAATCATCAGAAGATGGCAATACTGACTCATATATCATAATCATTACAAGGACACAAATGTCCTAACATCTTGTAAGCAAGAAATACAGGTATATATCAGAAAGTAAAGTGTATGACAGTAATATGCATACATATCCTGACATCTACTTTTATACGGTAGATGTCCTTAGTCCTATATGTTAGTATAATATATGCCTAAGTACTAGCTGTCTATGGTGTACCTTTGGGGGTACCAATGAGGGTGCAGGGACCTCGTGTAACAGAGTCAAATCCAAAGGTTGCTAAGACTGTAGATTTCAAAGAGGATGTAACATTTCTCTCACGTTTGATGACTCGAGAAGCCTTGGTAATTAAGGGAAGGTTCTCCTGTGGCAGATCAAAAGTAGAAATCAATACAGCTTTCACTTATTTCTCATGTAGAATCAAAATTTGCATCAAATTGGTCTGGAACCCCTGAGATTCTTATATTTTTGTAGCATAGCAGATTCTCAGTGTTCTCCATTTTTCTGTTTATATTGTAGTTATCCTTCATCAGGCTCACACAATTTGCTTCCACTGACATTAGTTTTGTAGCATGCTTATCAATGTCTGTTGAATTATCCAAAACAATCCCCTTTGTTGTCTCTGCCAAGGTCTTAACATTATTCACCTCTTTCTGTAAGAACTCTGTCTTTTTAAGTATTGCATTGAAGCGGTGATCACTGCGTTCAGTCCACACTAAGATTTTTTCCAATGTTGTGCCCAGTTTTTCCAACATATACCCACCAGCCTCAGTGGGAGAAGATTGTTGGAAGAAATAATTTTGCCTCTGCTGACACTGTTGATAATTTAACTGAAAACATTGCTGCTACTTGCTTGGCCAGTTCCAAGGGTATTCCTTGCAGGGTACAGAAGTGCATCCTTTCAAAAGCCTGCGGGGTGACCAACATGCTACTTGCACCCCTGCCACCACTCTCTGAGTTATATTTGATGGGAAGAATCTGCTGCTCAAGTGGGCCTGACCTTGGGGAAATAAACTCTGATGCTGAAACCGCCCCCTTGATCCTCCGTGAATCCTTTAAGCACCTATGCTCGAAACCGAAACAATAACAAGCTAAGGGGTCAGTCAGAAACTTAACAAATGCTATATTTTACTATATTTCCCCCAAGTCACACAGAATAACCACCAAGCTGTTGCTGCTGTCGACCATCTTGACTCCCCCACCAGTTCAACACTCTTGATGAAAAGTGAGTGACTTTTCTGGTATTAAAACAATTTCAGTTGCAAATTGCAACTGAATGTTTATTAAGTGCCCCCAAATGTGCTTTAAACTGTGGAGAGGACCGTTCTTTGCACTATGTGTACTGTATTTCACCGTTTTGAAGCTGCGGCTACTACTAAAAACTTTATTTTTGAAGTGCGGCTTTAATTTAAGGGTAGATACAATTTGGGGGTGGAAGTGCTTGTCTGGTGCACCATTTGAATAAAAAAAAGTGTAAGCCAGTCACATTTCCAAGTTGGCAGCGAGTTGTAGTGCATCCCAGGAAGAAGAATCCAACTTTGGGGAAGAGAAGGATAAAACTGATGCTGTCCCCAAAGGCAGTGAAATAGATGCTGAGCCAGACAGCGATGATATTGACGGACCATTTCCTTCAGTTCCTTTTCTTTCAGTTCACTATGTAGTAACAAAATTTCAACCCCCAAAAATATGAAAAAGCACCTGTAAACTGCAGTATGTTGTCCTTTAATTTCCTTTCATTTTGTTGCTTCAGTGAATGAGTTGCTACCATGTGGTAGCAACATATTGGTTCCATGTGGAAGCAACCCAGAAAGTTGCTCCACAGCATCGGTCAGTATCTGCTTATACAGTCTGTGATGAACGGGACATGAACTATGGACTGGGCATCAGCAAACACTGGTAGGGAAATTACTGGGTTGTTAGCTAAACTATTGGGGAATGGCGAGTGGCATGCTGTGAGTGAATTTGCAAATACTGCAGCACGCCATCTAGGAGGAGAGTGAGAGTGAATTTGCGAATACAGCTGCATGAGTTATGAGGGATATTAAAAAAAAAAAAAACACAGGATATTATTAAAGTAACCAAGCAAAAAATGTTGGAGATTCTGTGGATATATTGAACATTTTCTACATTTGAATTGGGGGCTTATATTCTGGGGTGGCTTTTATTAGGAACATATGATTTGGTGTGCGGTTTGTATTTGAGGGCAGATACTATTTGAGAGCGGCTTCAAAACTATGAAATACAGTGTCTGCTTCCTTGCTTGCTTGCTAGCTTTACCAATCTAACCATTTAGAAGCTGCAGCTACAGAAAGGGGTAGCTTCTATTGATAGTTTTTTAGGGCTGTGGGTGGAGCCTACAGCCCTTCTGTCGTCGATCAGACTGTAGCTCTAAAACGGCTTTTCATAGAACTCCTTTTTAAGACATTTGGAAGTATTTGTCCACAGTTGCAAAGTAGTGCACTCCCCTCTGATTTTTGCTGTTTGCTGCTCTATGTTAAAGGCATCTGAAGGGAGGAGGGATGCTTCAGAACTTCTTAGGATATTAACAAAAAAAAACCTTTTTTAAACTACTGTTTCTATCATCTGTCCAGCTCAATCTAATAGATGTATTCTATTTCTTTCAGCAACCTAGGGGTTAACTTATTATATGATGTCTGTAAAACACTGAACCTCTGCAGTGTCAGATTACAGACAGTGGACCTGCAGTCCGTGAGTTATTTCATTCCTATGGGCACACATATGAACTGCAGAGCGAGGAGAGTGGGGAGCTGTAGCCTCATCACTTTTTTTGGCCTGAAGGATCTTGCCCTTTAAGCAAACAAACAAAAAAAGTGAGCATAAACTAACATGACAGAGTTAATTAAGTCCAGCTACCCAGGCACACATAGAACAAAAGAGGTGTTTCGTGCTCACTTGCTGTTTCTGGAGTCGAAAGTGTTAAATGGAAAGTGCTTTTAAGTGTGTGTGTGTGTGTGTGTGTGTGTGTGTGTGCACAATCCTGCTTTGGGATGGGCCATGTGATACGGACTGCTCATCTCTTATCTAAGATTTATGGTCTGAGGTTCAGCTACACTGTTTGAGTGAGCATTCCCTCCCATGCAGCAGAAGGTCAGTGTAAAAGTGTTATGTTTCCATCCTCTAGTCAGACAGTTTGAAAACTAAACTAAAAGGAAAAAAAATAATAGATTTACAGACAGGGATCAAGTAGTTAGACAGACTCTGTTAGGAGTAGGGAGGTTGGTTATTGCATGGATCTGGAATCTGCGTACTGGAGTTTAATGTTTGCTTACAGTTTATAAATGTAATTTAATAAATATATAAATGTATTTTCCCTTGGTAACCAGGTAAGGCCAACTAGGTACAGGTGCTTGTTTCTAAGGACAGCTCAGGAACACTGGGGAGATTAAGTGACTTAATCAGAGCCACACAGTGTGGAAATAAAGGGTGTGGGAATCAAACCCATGTCTGAATGCTAGATGTACAAAGCTTATTTATAGCTCATTACTTTAACCTCTAGGCTATACTTCCAGTCCCATAAATACTGAACAATTTAGACTGAGCTGTTAATATCTCAAAGAAGATCTGCCTTGAATCAGCAAACATGCATTTTTGTAGCAGTAGAAGTTATTTTTTAAAATACCAAGGCCCAGATATTCAAAAGGGTTGTGCCATGCGCAACAGGGTTGCTCATGCGCAAGTCCTGCATTGCGCCATTCTGCGATATTCAGCAGGAGGCAGTTGCGCCACTGAAAACAGGTTGAGCAACAGTGCAATGCAAATGAATGCATGCTCAACAGGAGGGGGAGGAACCATGCATAAACTCTGCAACCCGATATTCAGTCGGGTTGTGCAGAGTTGTGCAGGTGCAACCCCCAACCTGCGCCTGCACAACTTTGAGCCAAAAAAAAAGGATCAAGTTGAGGGCCACCCACAGGTGAGCTGCTGTATTGCAGGGCACAACACAGCAGCTGCCACCCGTGGCTGGCCCCCAACTCAGTCCCTGTGCCCCCCCACCAGCCCAATCGCGGGCAGAACGTAAAACAACCCCCTCCCCAAACAGCTCCCCAATGCCCGATCGCTGGCAGAACGTAGAACAACCCCCAGTGCCTGATCGCAGGCAGAATGTAAAGACCCCCCAACCCGAATATTCTCAGGGGTCCAGTGACATAATGCCTCGATCGCTGGCAGAATGTCCAGTGACAACCCTCAAATATCTTCTGGTGTCAGTGCCCTCATCTCACCCACCACAGCCTCACCACCCTGCTCCCCCCTGGCAGCCGGGCGGCGGCAGTTATCTCACCCGCCTGCCACCCTGCCGCTTGCCGACCGTCCGGTTGCACAGGCAGAGCCAGAGTTATTGGCGTAGTAGCCTATAACAGACATGACAGTCCAGATCGCAAATGAACCCATTCATAAATCTGACTGTCATGTACGGTATGGCGCATGCCCATTGGCTCTAGCTCTGCACCAACGGGCGGCAACCCTACCGACAGTCAGTCGGTGGGCGGCGGGGCAGGCAGGTGGATGCTGCCGCCCGCCAGCCGCCGGAGGGGAGCGGGTGGTGGGGCTCCATGGGTGGGTGGGGTGGGGACACTAGACACCAGGAAGATGTTTGGGGGTTGTCACTGGTCATTCTGCCCGTGATCGGGCATTATGGTCCACTGGACCACCAGGGAGATATTCAGGTTGGGGGGGTCTTTACATTCTGCCCGCGACAAGGCATGGGAGATGTGTCAGGGGGTTGTTTTCACGCTGGCCCATGATCGGTTTGCAGGGTGCGCCGGTCCCTGACGGCTGCTGCCTGGCAGGGCGGCCAGGCGCAAGTCCTCGGGGATCGGCGCACCTACATGCTAATGGCATGCAAATGGGGCCATAATCAGATGCAAATGGCCCCCCCTGTGCCTTGCATGAATTATGGCCCCATTTGCATGTCACCTTTTGAATATCGGAAATTTGCGCATGGCGCAATGGTACTTGCGCCACCGCAAGTTTAATGCTCAACTCCGACAACTTGCGGTGGTGCAAGTTCCACTGCGCCATGCACAGTGGCTGTGGCTGGGGGGTGATATTCAAAGGAGTTGCTCAATAGCACAACTCCTTTGAATATCGCCCCGACCACACCCCTGCGCAACTATTTTGAGGAGCGCAAGGGCTTGCGCCTCAGAATGGCGCAGTTTGAATATCCGGGCCCAAGTCTCATTTTGTTACTGCTTAATCTTAACTGGCCTTTTGGTAAGTTTAGTGAGTGTTTCTGATTCACACACTGCTGGCATTGACCATTTTAGAACAGTATGATCTTGTCAAGAACTTACATTGTTGGTACAATGCATCTGTGTTCTAATTTAGAATTCTTAAGTTCAAGGGGTCATAAACGACATACATAACATCATACAGTTCTTAGATGGCACTTAGCAGCAGTCCATAACCCATAAATATCCAATGGGCTAACTAAAAGACCAGCAAAAATGGGTCAGAAACAGAAAGGGACCCACTGTATGAAAAAAAGCTTCTGCAGGAAACATTACTCACAGGTTCAGTGCAGTTCTCCTTCAGCTAAGCTTGTAGTGAATGTCAGGTATTTTATCGAAATGGTAAGGAACTCTGTTTACAGGGATTTGGAGCCATCTACAGGGAAATTCTTCCAATAGACTTGCATTAGTTATACAGGAAAACAGAGGAATTTTGCTTCCATTGTAAATAATGTAATCTACAGGAAAACATAGGAAAATTATCCTGCAGTTACAGGAAAAAAGCAAACTTAATTTGGGAGCAGTGACATACACACATGTACGCACACACACACACACACACACACACACACACACACACACACAAGCACACGCACACCAACCGCATTTACTTTGACTAAATAAATTCAAGAGGACTGATTTAGGAGCATGGCAGTTTTTGATTGTGATTAAACAGCACTATATGACACCAACAAGAAGATAACTTTGGTCATTTGGTATCTTTTCACAGCCCTGTCAGCTCTCTCTAGAACTTGTTTTATTCAGCCATGGCTTTTCTTTAAGGACAGCTTCTAAATGGGAACAATTTTTAAGCAGTTAAATACATTATTTTTTTACCCTTTTCATATCTTTCTGTCTGCTATTTTTTAAATTGACAGTATTTTTTATATATATTTACTGTGATCAGTAAGACAAATGAGTACTTAAAGTCTGGTTGCATCGTCATTCATGTGCTAATATTTCTGATAATTATAATTTAGTAGCACTTAAATGAAAATGAGTGATTGAGAGAAAGGTAGAGGTCAGAGCAAGGGTAAGGGTCAGGCTGGAAAGCTGGTGACCTCAAATGAGGATGGGTATGGGTTCCCCTCTACTTAACAGTTTCAAACATTACCTTTTCTTTTACTGTGCTCCAGAGAAAAGCTAGGGTAGCCCACTCATAGAGATTGTATATGTCTTTCTTACATGTGATCTCTATGTGGATGTCCTTGGCCAAGCAGATTGTGGTGGGGGAACACTTAAAATGTGTCACCAATTCAACATGTAATTGACCAGCTTCATCCCGGGTAGCTGTACTCTTATGTGGCTACAAGATGCCTGCTGTCTTGTACAAAGTAACATTAAAAACTGTAAACTGCAAGACTAAAATTGTTTTTTTTTTAAATAAACTATGCCCACTGTATGCTTTAAAAATACAATATAAATCATCTAGGTTTTATTTTTTCTCCCTCCTTCCCCCTAGCCTACAACTCCTTCAGGTTGCCTGGACCCTCCATCTGCTCGCCATCCCAGAAGCCGGCCGACACCTCACATTGCGACTCTCTGGGTAACCTAGCATATCCCTTCACTGGATGGGTCCCCCTTCTCCAAGGGGGAAGACACCGGTGGGGGCAGCCAGTACATTCTGCAATTGGCCTGGGTGTAGCTGAAGTGGGGTCAGTCATGCAGGGCTTAGTAGCAGTGGGAGCCAGTGACCTTCATCCAGCCAGCCAGGGAACCATTTCCTGGTTTTCTCACTGGGGGAGTGGCATGCCACAGGCATCAAAGCATACGCTGTTGTCTGCCACTCCACCATCATCTGGGGCCTGATGGGCTGCTGAGCTCCCAGCCTCCAACAGGAGTCAGCAGGTGACAGGCTGCATCCTCACTCTCCCCTTGAAGAAGGCAAGCCATCACTCGATGCTCCATCCTTTTCCCCCCAGCTGGCCCTCCAGTGAACTGGGTCCATTCCTCAACCCGGGTTGCCGGCGTTGCAGATGGAAACCCAACTGCTGCACCAATGGGCCAGCTATAAATCATCTAGCTTTTAAAGAAGTCAATAGCAATACTTGAAGGGGTTGGAACCATATACAGGGAACAGCAGTGCCGTAGTCTGAGAGGTAATTGCTACAAGGTACAAATGAGTGACTGGCATCTGCTTAAGAATATGCACTGTACATATGTAGTACAGAAGGACAAGATGCAGAAAGGTGTACCTCACAGTGCAGATGCATTTATTCTGTGAAAATCATGCAAAATTCACAAATTCAGCTTTCAACAGATACAAGAACGTAAACCAAGACACCAGTGTTGCACACTAGGAACTACTGTGACACACCATGCCTATGTGAGTTCTGCACTTTAAAGTAATTAATAGAGTGCAGTAAATGTGCCTACAGTTTACCTTATTTGATATTTCTTTTCACTTCTTAATATAGTACAGACTAATACTATATACATTTTTGGAGATCTGACATCCAGCCAGAGCTATGACAGGACTGGATCATTACAAAAACAGACAAAGTTCACAGAATGGAAGATGACTGTATCACATGGAAGCGGTTTTCAATGCAAATGTTATAGTGTAGTTTATGGACAGGACATATTAGGAGATGGTTAGAAGACATCTCATTAATGCTTACAGGGGGCCAAAAAATGTAAAAAATTTTTAAATTGTAAGGCCCCCATATTTAAAAGGGGCATAATGTGCCCTGAAATACAGAGCAGCACATTAATTAATGTCCTGCCATGCCTGAGATGTAGTTGTGCAGTATATGCATTGCTCCTCTGTACATCACACACTGCATGTATGACTAGAGGGCTGTAGCAGTACCATACAAAGTGAAGAGCACAGTGCATTCCAGCTAACTCCTAGCAAGAGATACCTAAGAGCAAAGGAAGCTAGCACATTACTAGCAATTTACTACTTTTGCTTATGGTTATAATATTCATAACACCAATATTCTAATAAGCACATAAGGCAAGCAAGGAGCTAAGAGGCCAGTTGCATTTATGTGGTCATTAGCAGCTGTGAACAATGCCTCTGTGTCACTGTATGCATTGGCCCCTGCCCCCTTCAGATCCCCAATCTAGCCATGCTAAAATTAATATGTAGTCTTTGTTGGTTTAGTGGATCCCCTCCTGCTCCAGATCCCTATTCCAGTCATAGTAAAATTCATTGTTAGTACCTGGAAGTCTACTCAACCCCCGTCACACTCCCATTCCCTGTTCCGGCCATATAAAAACAAATATGTAGGCCACTCCAATGGCCCAGAAGCAGTGTGTCATACTACTGTGCAGACAATCTGAGTTGGTGGGCGAACCTGAGTCACCATATCAGAAGACAGGCCAGGCTGAGAGTGCTGCGTGTGACAGTTTGCCTTAGCCAGTAAGTGACAATGGCAAGCTCCAGCACCATAGCAACCCCTGTGGCTGTGCCAGGGAGTTTGGATTTGCTGGCAGGGATATTGCTTGCATACAAGGCCACTATACAGGCTGTGTCCATGTTGGGGGTGGGAGGGACTGAGAAAAATGGAAAAGCCCATGGGCATCTAAAAGTTGATCTGTGTTCCTGGATTCACCTGGGTCCTAGTGCTCACCATCACTGGATCCTACTCTGCATTGAGGACTGCCTTGAGGGAAGGATGACACTCCTACCAGAACCCCTTCCATGAAAGGAAAGCCACAGGGTTAACCAGTCAGTTGCTGGTGACAGGGGAGATTGGATAATGCAGGCTTGAACAGGGTACATCCCTTGAACCAAGGTATATCTCTGGTGGAATGTAAATGTCCACGGAGTGCAATCTCTATTGAAAAAACAAATATGTAAACCCTGGTGGTCCAGTGGAACCCTGCCCAGCTCCCTGTTCCTGCCATATTAAAATATATATGTAAATCCTGGGTTTCTAGTGGAGTCCATCCTGCTCCCTGTCCTCATGCCATGCCATGCCTGGTAGCTCCCAACCCCCCCCACCACCAAATGGGTCTCTATTTGCATATATTATTTAGTTACAGGATTGCTAGTTCCTGTTAAATGCATTCATGTCTAATGAATTCTTGTATACAGTATGCACTGTTTGTATGCAATAGCCAGCATAGTTCACATAATCATTATTTGTTATGAAACTTACAGTACATGCACTTTCCATAATTATGAATGCGTGGGTTCATAAGTAAAAGATGATACACACTAAAACTGAAGTTTGATAACTTGTGGACATTTAATTGAATATGTGAAATGAAAACAGTTATTTTCTTATTCTTGTCAGGCATCTCAGCTGGAAAACTAATGAAGTACACGTTCTTCTCATTTTGGTGTATTATTTATTTTAGCTTTAAAAAAATACACCCTTCCCAGCATTCCATTCCTGTCAACTCAGTCCTCCCGCAGCATTGCATTCCCATCCACTAGCCACTCCAGCACCCTATTCCATCGACTGCAGCCTTAATTCCTGCCAGCCAAGACTCACCAAAATGCTGCCATCAGATTATCCAGCCCATAAAATTACCCAGCCCATATCTCTCAAAAGTCCCATATTGGAAAGGTAAATTACACTTGAAAGTGGGGTTGCCCTAATATTGTAAATAGATCTTAAAGCAGAGAAAGCAAATAACATTAGTTTACCCACCTGGTAAAGGCAATTGTATGAGCATTCTCTTACAGCATTCTTTGAATCATAAGGAATGCTGTAACAGGATGAAATATATAATGTAATTTTTTTCAGATGGTAAAGGTGATTATATGAGCAACCCTTTACAGCATTACTGATTCGTGACCCAATGAATGCTATAAAGGATGTAGCATAATAAAGTATGAAGCTGCTAAATTGAACTCGGTTTCACTCAATGCAGTGTCCTATGTAATATGGGACCATGTCCCACATATCACTGAGTAGCTCCTTGACCTGGAGTCCTTGATTAATGCTTCAAAATCTTCTGTTAATTACGATCCATTTCCAAATATGATCTCCCCCATCTCCACCCTCATCTCAAACACCACCATACTGTTCCTTTGTACCACTGGTCACCTGTTTTTGCACTAGTGTTGTAATGTGCAATGAGCAGAAGGTGGTATCATGAGGCTGAATTCAAAAAGTCTTGTGATACAGCTTCCCATGCAACACATGTTAAACTGCCACTGTGGAACCTGGCTGCAAATAATGGTATAGAAATGGACAGCACCATATGCTAGACAGTAGTATGAGCACTTGGCTGTGAAGCTGAAGTAGAAGATTTGTAAGGAAGTATTTGAAATCATTAATAAGGTACAACTTTCACTATGCAAGGGACTTTCTTGGGTGTTAATGGGGACTGATAGTATCTGAAATGCAGGTTCTGAGGCATGTTAAAATGGTACTTTTGAATGGATTTTTCAGCACCTTCAGAAACAGAGGCAGTGTGTGGCTGTTTAGCCAGAGATTCACATGCACAAAATGGTACCCCTGATCTGCTAGGCTATGAAACAGTAAATAAGTTTTATCAAGCATTTTGCTGGGAAAAAAAGCACTACTTCCAAATTGCTGCCCAATAACTCTAGATCTGATCTGGACATGGTAGGTAAATGACAAAATTAATGAATGCATGTGGAACAGCAACTCTTTCACTCTTTCTTAGTGTGTGTGTGTGTGTGTGTGCGTGCGTGCGTGTGTGCGTGCGTGCGTGTGTGTGTGTGTGTGTGTGTGTGTTGGATGAGCAACTCCCCCCCCCCACCCGTCAAGCAGCATGAACACCAGCCTGCATCTCAGCCCTCAAATGGGGGTTTGCATGGCCCATATAACTCCTGTGTTTAGATTTTACATGACAGATGGTCTACAAGCCTATCTGCATATGTATCAATAAGCACTAAAGAATTTTGTGTGGAGGATTGTCTAGCAAAGTTTCCACCATTAGTGATTGCAATGCTGGCTAGCGCATGTGAAAGCAAGTGTGAAAAATCTTTTCTTAAAAGGCCTGTTCTGAAGAATTTGTAGTGGTGGTCATTGTAGCAACACTGCCTGGCAACAGGGCCATCTGTTACCCCATTGTGAGATGTGCATGGAGTAGGTTGTTTTTTACTGCCATTTCCATGACTAGGGCAGAAGGTGTCCATACTACAGTGACAGATTCCTGTTCTTGCATAGCACAATTGTCACTTACACAGAGTTTGTTCATAAAATGTATATCCATGAATATGCAGCACATCACGGTAGTTGTGATAAGTACGGTCCCGTCACACCACTAGCAAGAGCAATGCTGGCAGTGCAAAAGTGGCAGACATATTGTGTGCACCTGGACAGCAAAGTGCAAGAGATGTGACTACTGTAGGAAAGGTATGATGATGGTGAGATAGTGTGCAGTGTGCAGAGGAGAAGTTATGAACCTCAGCCAATATAAGCTGTCACTCATCAGAGAGAAAGGTCATAAGTTGCAAGGACATCAGAGACAGTCTTGCAATATGAGCAATACCAGTTGAGAAGGTTGAGCAGTTGTCAGAGGAAGATTGCGACTCACCAAACAGTGACAGCACAATTCTGCTAGAGCTACCAAGTGATAAACTGGTGGAGGTAACAGCCAAAAAAGACAGTGAGCCAGTGGTACTACTGGATATAGATGCTGAGTGCAATCAGCCATCTCAGTAGGAGTCTCGGGTATAGCTACTGTCATGTGTGCTTTCCCAAATCATGGGACCTTGGACAGTTGCAGAACTACACCTCCTACTGTGGGGCTATGAAACACCATCCACATGGCACTGTGAATCCCCTTGGAGCTGGATGAAGCAAAATGTGACGTAGAGGAGTCCTGAGAAACCACATCACTTAACCTACTCTGGAGAGACTGGCCCAACCTACAAATCATTTTTTTCTACTGACTGTTTCCAGAAAGTAATTTGTCTTCTTTATAAATCATTCAAAAGGCTTGGTGTTCCTAAGGCTTGATTTAATCAAATCTGTAAATTATGAAAAAAAGGATATGAATGTACAGACCAGGAGATTTAGGAGAAATCCCTTAAAAGACAATCTCCTAAACTTAAATGGAGCAAGGAAACATTAAAAGCACATTCTCCAAGAGCAAAGAATGAACTGCATAGAAAGCTGGAAGAAAATATATGGAGCTATAAGGTATAATCAAGGCCTCTGAGGCCGGGAGATCAGAGGGCTGTGGGTTCAGTTCCCACATCAGGCACTTGGGTTAATATCCCAGTACTGACACTGTAATGCAGCATGAGAGGGGTGCTGCATTTCTGAGGTGCCGTCTCTCAGATGAGACGTTAAACCGAGGTCCCATCTGCCTGGGTTGGTGGTAGTTCAGGTGGATGTTAAAGATCCCATGGCACTTATCGAAAAGAGTAGGGGAATTTCCCCGGTGTCCTGGCCAAATTTCCCTCATTCACTAAAAATACCACCAACAGCTTAATCTGGTTCAAGGTCAGTTGGCATTCATCTGTATCCCCTTCCCCCGGGTCGTGCCTGAAAATAGGCAGGATTTGTCTAGTGCACTTACCCGGTCAACAAAAGCTAAAATAAAAAAATAAAAATAAATAATGATAATCTCTCTTTCTGGACTTAAGTTGCTTAAGGTGCAAATAATTATTTTAAAGGTTTACAATCATATACCAGTATTGCATCAGAAATCTGGCTGCAATGTTAATATAAATGGATATTACTTCACCAATGAGAACATGTAGATTTGTCCTTGACTAGAGCTAATTTAATAGCTGGAACCATCTATCCTATTTCTTTAAAAGAGGTTTACTATGCAATTTGCTCTCCAAAATATAAGGGAAGCCCCATGTAATGAGTCAGTCCCTGTAGAAAACTATGCTTTGAGTGTGGATTAAAGAAGGGCAGAGCACTCCAGCTGCTTAGCTTTGCCAAAAATATATTATGCTACAAAAAGTGCTTCCAGTGCTTTTGTGTGCAACTCCTTGATACCATACACAATAGTAACATAAGAACAAAGCAGATGGATAGATACATACTTACAATTCATGAAGAAACTGGCTGTCCTGTGAGCTGACAAGTCAATGCTTTGGGTATGCCCCCGGTGACACTATTACAGTGAAAATGTCTATGCCAACAACATTGATGTTTTCACTGAAATAGTCTGCCCAAGACCCTGGCACTCTGTCTCTAGGTCCTGTACACCCTTCCCAATCCAACTCCGACTTGGAGTTAGAATCCTATAGATTGAGGGTACAGGGGGAAGAGTCCCCCACATGGGGGTTTAGCGGTCAAAGCCCCACCGAAGAAAAGACAGCTGGGGTCTCCAGTCAGATTTATGTCAACTGCAAGTTGCGGTCAACATAAATCTGTTACTATGATGGCATTTGACAACTTAGTTGTTGAACCGGCATTGTAGAGCCAATGCTTTGAACGTGAATTGGTGAGCAATTTTATAAGGGGATTTCTTGAAGTCATGTCTCATGCAAAATTTAATTCCAGATTCATGGAAAGAGTATAATATTTATTCACGTTCACAAGAAAGATGATGTGGTAGTCCTGCCACAATGAGACTATATTCACAAATGTTGTTATAAAAAAGAAAAATGGATCTCTGACTAAAATATACATTTTTGAATATCCAGTCAGGTTTTAGATCAGGTTATTCTACAGTGGATTTTTGCTTTACTTAAAAGCACATTATCTTTAAAGAATTAGTGTAATGAAAAGTGTTTTTCAAAAAAAACTAGCTCCAGTTAAAATTAATAAAAATATTAGCACACACATCAAATGTACTTGTCTCGGTACCTCCTAAGCTACGCACCATAAGTCTTTTTATTTTCTTTAGCTTATCCCTTGCCAGGGCTACACTGCAATTTCTACACACAATGTGGTGGCCATGTGTTCTTTTTGAGAAAAAAAAAACATAAATTAAAACAATTTATAAAGCAGTCAAATTCTGGTGGAATTAGAAAATTGTACCACCAAATAAAACTGGAAGATGCCTGGAATTTTTTACAGTTTAAAAAAGGTAGGGTCAACTTTTGTGCACAATTTCATTGCTGGTATGTTCTGGTTCTTCACACACACTGTATATGAATCCACAATATGTGGATATAGACTGGAGGTTGCTGAAAATATAATTCATGTTGTCCTATCTTTTTTATTATACCATAGACAATGGAAAAAGTGGAGAGGAAATGTTTTGGTAAAGTCTCTAGAGTCTCTTGAGCAACAGTTAAATATGCTGTTATCTGGAAAGGATATATACAATACTTAGCAGTGACTGTAGTGCAAATGTCTTGAAATCAATAGCAAATAAAAGAAGACACTTCAAGTAATGTCATGATCTGTACCACACATGAACAATATTGTGTAATAAGGAAGTTTTATATGCTTGCTTCTTTTTAAATAATTTATAATGTATATCAATTGTACTGTTTCATTATGTGTGGTTATACATTTTACAATGACTGTATACTTTAAAGCTGATCAAAAAAATTGAAACAAAATAACACATATAGTATTTAAATGATAGTGCTGAGAAAGATCAATTCTCTAACATGCATCCATGCATTTAATGCATGGGATAGACATAAAGGAATTCTGGAGGTCAGGGTTAAGGTGCAACAGACTTCTAGGAAAACATAAAGTAAACTTACAAGCTCAAATGGGCAGACTGGGTGGGCTGTAGGCCCTTTTCTGCTGACACTGTTTATGTCAGTATCTGGGGGTGCTCATTACAGGGTCAATGAACAACTCAGCACAATGTAGGAAAGCAGCTGCAAAGGCCAACAAAATGTTGGGTTGTATTGCAAGGGGTATATCCTCGAGGAGGGAGGAGGTGATTCTGCCACTGTATAGGTCATTAGTTAGACCGCACCTGGAGTACTGCGTGCAGTACTGGTGCCTGTATCTGAAGAGGGACATTAAGTTACTGGAGGGGGTGCAGCGCAGGGCTACAAAGATGATCAAGGGGCTGGGGGACTTACCATACGAGAGGAGGTTGAGGGAGTTGAACATGTACTCACTGGAGGACAGGATGGATGGGGGGACATGATTGAAACCTTTAAATACATGAAAGGAAAAAGCAAGACATGTACAGAAGGGCTGTTCAAAGTAAGGGAGGGGAGGGACACCAGGGGCCGTGATATGAGACTGGAGGGAGGAAGGTTCAGGAGGGAGATGAGGAGACACCTTTTTACAGAAAGGGTGGTGGCTGAGTGGAATGCGTTACTTGCAGAAGTGGTATCCAGTAGAACAGTGGACTGCTTCAAAAGGGGATGGGACAGGACAAGGGGGAGGGTTAATGAAGGGGAAGGGTGGAAGAAAGGGGCAGCTGCAGAATAAGGGGTGCTAACTGCACATTCGAGCAGACTTGATAGACCTCTAGACCTTTATCTGCTGGCAAATTTCGTATGTTCGTATCTATGTATCTAACATTTCACAACTGCTAAAACCTTAGGGTACTTTTTGTGTTGCTTGCACACATGTGCAAAAAACATATTGCTTTCAGCAGTTAGAGAGCATACCTAAATGCGTCATGAAATTCAGCCACGTCACCTTGCAATCAGCTGTTTTGGTGCATTACAAGCTACCAAAACAGCTGATTGCATGGTGTCTCCATGGTGACAGGTTCTCCATTGGCCTCTCACAGTCCCCAGGAAGCCAATGGAAAGCCACAGTCTGCCATTCAGTGTGCCTTCCTGATGAAACATTTCAATAAATAAATTTAAAAAAAAGCCAAGGGGGTACCCAAGCCCCCTGTCAGCATGCCCTCTTCCAGTTCAATTTGCCGATGGGGGAGCCCACTTCCCGTCAACATAATGTCCCCCCTCCCAAATTTGTTGTGTGCCGAGGGGTTCCCAATCCCCCTCAGCTCTTGCCATCCCCCCCGCACTTACATGTGCTGACAGGGGTGCCCAATCCCCCTGTCGGCATGCCCCCTTCCTGTTAATTTTGCCGATGGGGGAGCCCACTCCCTGTCAGCATAATGCTCCCCCCAATTTCTTGTGTGCTGAAGGGGGTGCCGAATCCCCCTCAGCTCTTGTTCCCCCCAGCACTTGGTATGTGCTGGCGGGGGTGTCGAATCCCCCATTGGCTACAGCTCCCCCCAAACACTCAGGTGGCATGCTGGGAGCCCACCCCAAAATTATTAAATGTCCTTGCAAAAGAAAACCTTCCACGAGGTTTTTTTTTTTAATAAACCTGTAAACTAGAAAACGGTCCCTTGTTGATTCCACAGGTCCCTACCCCAACCCGTGCCCACCCTCGTGCACCCCCTCCCCACCCTCCCTCACCCCATACTTACCTCTGGAGCCTGGCGCGATAATCTTCAGTGGACCGGGAACATGTCTGCACTCTTCAAAGCAGACTGCGAAATGAAGAAATGCCGGTAAGCTGTATAATGGCATAAATGTTTTTTTCAACTTTGGTGCTATCTCAGCCGTTTTGGGGAATTTTTTCACCAAATTTTTAACATGGGGTTCTTGGGACCCCACCTCATGAACTCAGTCACTGTCATTTTGTTATTCAGTCCCAAAAGGTGATTTTGCGGTCACTGCATGGAACCACCTTTCAGGACCGATTAACAAAACATCAGTGTCACAGTTCATGAGGTAGACCTCAAAAACCCTATATTGAAAATTTGGTGAACAAATTCCCAAAAATGACTGTTTTATGAGCGTGCATTGCACAGTTCCTATGCATGCTCATAACTTCAAGCATTTTTAATATTTTCACTCCAGATTTTCAACACTGCCATTTTACCACACCTCCTTATGAACAGTACAACTGTCATTTTTCATACTGTATCTTGCTTGAAATGTGTTTTCACACATGTAGGGAACAATGGCATGGTCAGTGTGTGAAATTAATGTTCAGGACAGATTAAGAATATCACAGTAACCCTGTTCATGAGGTAGGCCCCCCAAAACCCTATGTTGAAACTTTGGTGAAAAAATTCCCAAAAATGACTGTTTTGCGTGTGTGCGTTGCACAGTTCCTATGCATGCTCATATCTTCAAGCATCTTTAATATTTTCACTCCAGATTTTCAGCATTGACATTTTACCACACCTCCTTATGAACAGTATAACTGTCCTTTTTCACATCTCACCCAAAATGTGTTTTCACACATGTAGCTCACAGTGGCGTGGTCAGTGTGCAAAATCAATGTTTGGGACAGATTAAGAAAATCTCAGTAACACTGTTCATGAGCAGAGGTATTAAACTGGCTATGTTGAAAATTTGGTGACAAAAGTCCATAAAATGACTGTGTTATGTGTGTGCATTGTGTAATTTCCATGCACACTCATAAGTTCATAAATTCGTAATCTTTTCAGTCCAGATTTCAACATTGGCATTTTTCCACTCCTCCTCCTTATGAACAGTACAGTTGTAGTTTTTCACAGCCTGGGCGAAATGTGTATTCACACTTCTGGTGCAGAATAGTACGGTCGCTGTGGGAAATCAGTGTTGGGCATAGATTAAGAAAATCACTTTGACACTGTTCATGAGCAGAGGTCCCAAAATGCCTATGTTGAAAATCTGCTGAAAAAAAATCTCAAAACTAATTAGATTATGGGTGTGTGTTGCGCAGTTTCTATGCACACTCATGACTTCACCAGCATTTTTAATATTTTCACTCCAGATTTTCAACATTGCCATTTTTTACACCTCCTCATGAACAGTACAGCTGTCATTTTTCACATCCTATTCAAAATGTGTTTTCGCACCTGTGGCGCCAAATGGCGCAATCGCTGTGCAAAATCACCTTTCAGCTAATGAACTGATAGCATAGGTGCTGACTCCAGGGGTGCTGAGATTCTTAGGCACCCACAAAGTTGACTTAAGCACCCTCAATATTTTGAGGGAAGACTGCAAAAAAGCATTACTAGGCAAATTGTCCATAGAAAAAATACTATCTACTGGCAGTGAGCACCCACAAAGGTTTATAAAAGCTGACATTCCTGACTGATAGTGTCACTGTTCATGCAGTGGGATCACAAAAAGCCCATGTTGAAATCTTGGAGTAAAAATAGCAAGAAATGCCCAGGGTCTTAGGGTTTTCGACCATAACACCCTACCCTGTAGGGGCTGACAGGCATCAGGAGTGTGACTTGAGATTGTCAACAGTAATGCTCATGCCATTCCACCCCCACCCTGCAGCCAGTGGCAGGCATCGAGGTGCGCCTTGGACCTTTTGGCCCCAGAGTTCACCCCATTCTTCTATACTGCACTCATTTCAGTGTATTTCCTTATGGAATGAGGTCAGTATAAAGCCCAAACACTTCAAAGCACACCTCGACACTTGTAAATGCCTGCAGGGTAGGGTGAGGTGAAATGTTATGACCGTTATGGGCGATGACCCAAAGGCATACCCCAATGCCTGTCCATCTCTGCAGGGTGGGAGTGGAGTTGGTGTCAGTTCAATACTTCACTGCCATTCCTATACTGCATTGCCTAACTCCTGCACTTCCACTGCTGACAACAAGCAACACTTGGCATTGACAAATGCCTGTTGCCTTTAATTCACTGTGTCCACGCATACTGTTTTATATGGGGTAGACAAATGGGGCTTTCACCAACCAGTAGAAACCTTTGCTGGAATACTGTCCCCAGGGTATGCCCTGGACAGTCTACTCTTAAAAGCAGCAATCCTGTTGATTTGGGTGTTGGGGGGGACTGACTAGAGATTGTTGCAAACCAAAATGGCACACTTTACAATGGTGCTCTTAACAACCACAAGCATTAGCCATGGTCCAGTGAGTGTACTGTGGTTTGCCTTACCTCCACACAACAGCCCTTCTGCCTTGGATTAGAATAGCAAGAAGGGATACAGATTAATGGTGGTTTCCCTGGAACTTGCTGCCTCAGGAGACTAAGATAGCTGTGAGACTAGTATGGAGTACTTTATAGTTGCTTATTCATTCTCGCTCCTCTCTTGGGTGTATAGTTAAGAGGAACCCTTACATTTACAGCAGCATGTGGTGGATCACAGATTACAGTACTATAGCAAATACTGATCTCATTTCACTACATAAATCTTTTTAATGACTAAGTTCTATTTTGGAGTTCTCTAGTGCTTTTTGAAATAAGGTGTAATGCCTGGCAATGAACCACTAGTTACACTCCTTGCATTTACAGAGAAGAATGACAGTTATATTTGTTAAACTAAGTTTATGGTTGTTTAGCTGGTTTTAAAGACAACATAGTCCATGGTTTAAGTGCAAGAGTTTGGTTCTTTGGGGGAGCCGTCATACAGATTAACAAGAGATGAATTTAGAGGTAGTATTTTTAGTTAATACACCTGAGATCTGGTGTTTAATGGAACTGAGTATGATCCACTCCTTAGAGCTCTTCGCAAGCAAGGTAGAAGAGCAGCTGCTGGCCTGCAACTCATGTATGAGAACAGCACCAACTGGTGTTAAATCCTTTGAAACCTGGTGTAGGTTCATATAGGGGGTGGTGTGAATATGTCAATGAGTAGCTCTATCAATGGAGAGTGGGTAGGGAGTAGAAAGTGGGTGGATAAACATTGGGAAAGGATGGAGACAGGAGTAAATGTTGTGGGGACAAAGTAGAGGGGGCAATTGAATTGGGCTACTGCTGTGCCAGAGCACCTAAACCGTATCACATTATACCATTATGTGTTATCCAAATGGCTAGCAACAATATTAGATATACAGTGCCTGCTATCCTACACTTCCTTCTTACTGCAATATCCTCAAGGTACCACATTATCTGAAGCATTACCTTATTGTCACCTGGACCACTCCCCTGAAATGATCCACCCCACCACCGACTTGGTTGAAACAATCAAACTTTATTTTGGGTAGATTTCATATATACATTTTATCATCACCATAAACCACCATTTCTGATTACAACATTAAATGTTGGGCTTTCCCCTTCATTTACATTTCAACTTTGTCCATTATTTTACAACACATTATTTTTTTCTTCTTGGCCCTGGCATACTGTCCCAGTGCCACTCCAAACTTCAGGTTACTGTCTGGGTTCAGGTTTCCACCTGATCATCAGCCTTGTCCCCCCTGGGGTGACTACCCCATAAGGAGCCCACCCCTTCCTCAGCCATCCCCCCAGCCAGCTGATCCCCCTTTTTTCCCACTAGCCCCAGCGGCTGCTATCGGTGAGCCGTTGGGCTTCCCCCACAAAAAACTAGGAGAATACCCCCCAGGCTCCTCCACTTCTCTATAACCTCCTACACTGCCCCATTGAGGGTGGTGACACCTACCACCGATATATGGACCTCATCTGCCCTATACATACTCGGAATGTCACAAGTGATCAAATCATGCCTAACGTATATTCCCCTACCCCCCTCGCCCATTCCGCCAGCTTTCTGTTTAACCTCTTGCTAGCCCTTTCAATTGCCTGTACATCCTGGGCATTTCTCCACGACCTCCTTTGTATGACCTCTGACCATCCTACCAAAACCTGCGGCCACCATGACTTTATGGTAAAATGTCTCTCAACATGTCATGTGCCAAAATCACCCACACAGGTGTCCCAAACAGTCCCCCATACAGAACAATGGGCAAATCTGGCTGTGGCACACCCTCTCTTTTGCCAATGAAGGAAGATGCCTCAACCACAGCCGTCATTTTCCCAACCACAGGATCACAGTTTTTTTGGGATCCTGCCCCAGTTGACATCCCCCTGCTGTAGACATGGCCCACTGTTCCACCCGGTGTATTAATGAATGCCCCATTATCCCGACCACCCATCTGTGTCCATCCTCTGGAAAAAATGAGAGACAGAGGTGTTATATATCATTACCTTATGTAGCATTTAAAAGCTTGGGAAGTCCATCTCCCCACCCTCTGTACAGCTGCTGTATCACCCCCCCACAGTCTGGCCATCTCGGATGTGGCCCCAGTACTAAAAGAATGTGAAAAAACCACTGTGGGTCCTCGCTGATGAATCACATCCCTTTTTTAAGGACCACCATGACCTGTGTGACCATGGCTGGGCTACCATTCCCCTGCCAGAAAAAAAACAGCCACCTCCTTGAGGCCTTAAAAACACGTACTCTCTGAAGGCATCAACTACCCCCAGATCAGGCTGCCCTGTCTGTTGTAGGTCCACCCAGATCCCTTGATCAGTTTTTGACTGGCACAGCCAAATGTGTGCTGCCCCATCCAACCAAGAAGTGTCCTGCCATTGCAGGACCCCCAAGGTATGCCCTGTCCCTGCCACCACCACCTCACTAACCCTAAAAGCACCCACCTGCATGACCTGAAAAATGGCAGTGAAGAGCCTTGCCTCATAGGCTGAAGTGCATATCTGCCCCAGGGCTGGTACTAGCCTGGCCAAGGTATCGCTACCAATGGGCCTCCGCCTGTCAACCTGCTGGCCCCTTATCCAGGCCCCACCCTGTTGCATGTGGTGGATGGCCAGGGATTTGGTGGGCGATCCCCATTCCTGTAACTGGTACACCATCCCAATACCTGCAAGGTGCAACCCATCATACTGGCTGCCATCTTGGTGTCCCAATGATCAACCATATACCTTACGATCTGTTTTTTCTTGGCAGGGTCACTTACCTCCAGCCCAGCTCAAGCAATGAAGTCCTGTAAACTCGTCCATGCCCCTTCATAAGCCCTTAGTGTGTTTGGAGCCCAAGCACTCTGAAAGAGACACTGAGCTCGGTCCATTCAATCTCCCAGAGATGAGAAGGTACCTGAGTTTTCTGGGCAGCCACCCTAGGTGCCACTGCCTGGAACCTGTCCAACTGAAAACATGAAAGGCTGTCAGCAATGTAATTTTTGATCCTTTCCACATGCTTAGCCTTGAAAGACATATTTAGTCTAAGGTCCTCCAAGACCAGCATCTGGGCAACCTGCAGTACCACCTCAGTGGACCCTGACTGCCTGTTAATCACTACTACCACAGCTATGTTGTCGCAGCAGAAAATTACCTTCTCATCCTTCAGCTGGTCACCCCAGACCACCATGGCCACCCAGGTTGGAAATGATTCCAGGAAAGTAATGTCCTTAATGATGCCCAATTCCACCCTCCGAGCTGGCCAAGCTCTGATAACCAATTCCCCCTGAAATATGGTCCCATGCCAAAACCACCTGCTGCATCCATGTACAGCTCAAGTTCGGTATCCCATTCCCAGTAGTCTTGCCAAATCGTGGCACCATTGTACCACATTAAGAAACCATCCTAAGTCTCCAGGTCCTTCCTAAACTCTTTGTCACCCAATGGTGGGGCAGCTTAGCCTTAGCCAATGCCCTGGTGAGCCAGCATGTAAAGACCCACCCTGGTGACACTGCTTTGCAGGTGAAGTTCAAATGGCCCAGCAGTTGCTGCACCACTCTAAGCTGTGCCCGCTGCCTGCCTATCACCACTCCCAACAGCTCTCGGAATTTTTGAACTTTCTCCTCCAGTAATCAAAAACGCTACTTCTTGAGGTCCAATTCTATATCCAGGAATTCCAAGCAACTACTGGACCCCTCTGTTTTATCACTTGCCAGTGGGACCCACAGGTCAGAGCATATGGCCTCAGATCCCTTAAGCATAGCTAGCATCACCAACTTCCTTTCGCCTATGAAGAGGAAGTCATCCAGGTAGTGGACCATAGCCCCCTTTTGTGTCTCTTCAAGAATGCCCATTCTAGCCAAGTGCTCAAAGTTTCAAATGTGGCGCAAGTGACTGAACAGCCTGTGGGCATCGCCTTATCAAAATAAAACTTGCCATGAAACTGGAATCCCAACAGCTCCAAGTCCTGCCACCTCACTGGAAGTAAATGAAAGGCCGACTCAAAATCTGTCTTTGCCACCCACACACCCTCCTTGCCTTTTATCAGATCCACTGCGTGATCAAGCATGGCGTAGGACACCGTGCTCCTCTCAGGGGTTATGGCATCATTTACTGAATTCCCCTCAGGGTATGAGAGGTGATGAATAAGGCAATACTCGCCAGGCAGCTTCTTTGGAACTATGCCCAAAGGTGACATCCTGAGTCAGGGGAATGGAGGGACCTTGAGGGGGCCCTCCACCCTGTCTGTCTAAGCTCCTTCTTGATTTTCATTTTGACTATATCCTCTTTCTTATTGATAGATCCCAGATTCCTTGCCATCATCCATTTCCTATCCCCTGTGTAATATAAGTTAAACCCTGCTGTGAATCTCTCCCTCAACCTGTCTCAGGCTTGCTGGTCAGGGTATTCCATTGTCATCTCCCACACCTTCCCTACCTTAATTGGGGTACTTGCCAGTGGCACCACCCCACCTGTGCTCTGGCACTCTGCCCCATGTTCATCTGCTGCCATAACCTCCCCTGTTGCATTGCCACTGGAAACTATTCCCCTGCCCATTGTAGGCCCCCTGTTATCCTCAAGGTTGCCATTAAGACTGCCCTTGCATGCACCCTCACCCCTGTCATGGTACCATGTGCCCAGCATCACATGATGGGGTTTGTCCCTCTGCACTTGGAACATGCATGCTTGAATTTACAGCTGGCCCATGTGCAGCTTGCTTTATTAAAAGCCCAGCATGGCTTCACCCCCGAAGATCCTCCTGCCTTCTTGGCCTTGCTCCCCCCACCCAGGGGCCAAAAGTGTCCTAATCCACAGTTCCAATAGGGTGACATACCATTGTTCATCCTGTGTGAGGACACCCATTGTCTAAACTTTTCATTATATATCAATCATTCGTACATGCTCTTTACCCTGTATGCATCCCATATGATAGCTGAACAGGTTAGCAGTGGTATGCCCAACTCTGGCTTCTTCTGCAGCATGATGGCACTGAAGTGAGTGAACCTCTCCATCCAGGCCCCAAAAGTCTTCCCCTTATAGCTCACGTCCTTACTGGTCTTACCTACGATGGCCAGCGCTACGGCCATCTCTGAGTTGCCCACAAACTGCTTCTGCTCATATTTTTTGGGGGTGTCCTTATCCACCAAAGCAAACATGTCCATGAACTCTTCCTTCCATATCTTTTCTTTCAATGCCATGGACATGTGATCCCCCAGAGTCGTCCCCAGTGGCCACCCATATGCCCCCTTGCTGCCCCCCTCAATTCTCACAGCAGATTCTTCCCCCTTCTTCAAATCCTGCTTTTGGACTTTTAGTTCCTGTCACACCTTGTCTACTTCTTCCCGCCCTTTGTCCCCTTTCTGCTCCTTAATACGGGCTAAGCAATCTCCGAGGCTACCCTCCACTGATAGATCTACCATTGGAACCTTACTCTTCTTTGGATGGGGCTCCACCCCGTTGCCTGGGTTGCTCCATGTGGGCCACTTCATAGATGGCTCCTTCTGAGGCCGAGGGTTGTTTCTCTTCTCAGCCTGCCTCTCCTTCTCCTCCACTGTCTTGGATTCTTTGAAGATGGCCTGTACCTGATCCATCAAGTCTGCCGCTTTCTGAGCCAGTACCTCGCTGGCCTTCTGTTTTGGAGCAGACTTCTTAGGTTCCATCCTATGAAAACACAATAAAGCTGTTAGTGCACAGTTCCAAGTATCTGCCCAACAATCCACCCCCCTTTCATACTGATGCTGCCCTCATGTGGTCCTGTTTGATGCTTCTTCCCGCCCTTTTGTTGCAATTTTTTTTTATTCCTTCCCCCTCCCATTTTTGGATGTGATCTCCTTCCCCAGAACTTGTTTGTAGCCATCGGTGGGTAGATTAGCTGCCTGCCAAAAAACCTGTCCACTGACCCTCGCATACCAGTCAATCCCAAACCCCCATGCCCACCCCCCATCTTCCCGTTTGTCCCCATTGATCTCTGTAAGCCACTTCAGTTTCTTCAATGGAGTAATATCGATTTTAATTTCTTTGGAGACTTTCTCCAACTGCACACCTACTATCCCACTGTGCTTGTACCTGCCTGGCTGCATGCAGCACCATGCTTGATTGGCCATCTAGTGCCTACCCACAGATTTGGCTGGGAACCCCCCCCCCAAATCTGCCATCCATCCCCACAGCTATTCCATTTCCTTTAATTTTTTTTTTTTTGTTTAGCTTCAGGGCTGCCCACAGTTCTCCTTTCCTTTTTGTCCCCAACATGCGGTCTGTGGCTTTACGAAATCCCCCTATAATGCCTTCAGTAAGTTTCAGAAGAAACTCTATTACTCCACAACTCTGTAGATTTTGCCATTCCCCAAGATGGGGCCCACCACACAGCTATGCACCCTCGCGACATGACCCAAATGAGCCTGCATGTGTGTCCAGCCACTGTGCCCAGGCCCCCATTGAGCCTCATTCGAATCACTCCTCTCCCACAGCAGCAAAACCCCTTTCTTCCCACTTGTCCTATCCTCTTTTCTGCTCTTGGATTGGACAAAAAATGTAATCGCACCAAAAATGGCAATCACCGCCATCTTGTCCAACCTCTCCCACACGGTGCAGCATGCTATGTCAAGCCAACTGCCCTTTTGCCCTGCTACACTACCACTAGTGGCTTAGACCTCTCAGTCCCTGTGAGGGGGAAAAACACAAAAACCATGCCCATTGGCTCCATTTTGTGTGGATGCACCACGTGGCGTACCCCACCGGGCCCAACGCTTGTCATCCCTCACCCCCACAGCACCCCCACAGCACCCAACAGTGTCCAGACCATTTCTGGCCCCCATTTGCAAGCCACCATGTACCCACCAGATTCAGACCCTGTATCATGGGCCAAAAATCACACCATGACTCCCCTATTCCCGGTTTCACATGCCAGCCTTCCTGGGCCCTGTGGTTCCTGGCCTGGCCTGCTGCCTGGCTTCCAGACCCACATGCCAACCATGGCTTGCCCTGGGAAGGTGATTGCAATGCCATGCTACCAACTACTGGCATTCCTACCTGTCTAAATCTCTTCCATCACCCCCCTGTCTCGCGGGCCAGAACCGCACGCGCACTCTCAAGCCGGCTGCACAAGTGGGCCCTTATGGGCCATGTGGCTGCCATCCAGGCCTATTGGTGCCTGGTATCACTGTAACAGCAAACCACCTGGTCTCCCAGCACACACCAGACATGGCTTGCCTGGGGGCAGCGATATAGCGAGGGCCCCTATATCTGCTAGCACCCCCCCACACAGTCATGGCCCTGTAAACGCCGGTTGCAGCCTGTGTGGCTCTTCAGGTCTATCTAGTGCTCCTTGCAAAGCATATCTTAATTTGCACCAGACCGCAAACGAACATGGTCACAACGCACCCGGTAAAAATCTTTCTCTAGAAGCTCTTTATTTTTTTTTTCTTTCTCTTTCTGGAATTAACCCATGAATGAAAAAAGGGCAAGCAAGCAACACAAACCTGAGGGTCTTAACCCCACTTGGAAACCACAAACGTTTCACATCAACCAATCCTGGTATTTTCATCACAAACAATTCCATATCACAATAAAACAAGTGTTATTTTGTTTAACCTGCAGAGATTCTAACAAGACAGCAAGAAACAGTGGTTAATAATTGCAAACATCACCAAATGAATGCTTATACACTAGTCTTGAGGCCTAGCTGGTCTGCATGCCAGCTGCTCTGCCTTCCCTACTTACCTAGCAGAAATCACCCTAAAACAGTTCCTTGTATTCCTGTGCAGCTGGTGATTAGAAATCATCCAAGGCTGCAAGAGAGAGAGGGATTGTCTCTCCTTGCAGCCCCTTATAAACCCCCATCCTAGCCACCTCACCTTGGGCACCTGGTCAATCCGTGCCGTTGTCTATCAAACCCCCCCACTCCACCCCTGTGACCTCACCTGTGACCGCATCCTGGCCCCTCCCCCTCCTCTCTCTCCTTACATGATCCCACTCCCCTTCCCCTCCACTTTCCTTTCCAGGTCAACCCATCCCCCATTCCAGAGGAGGTGCCAGTGACAACCTAGGCTGCCCTTTAACATGGCAGCCTCTTTTGTGCTTAATCAGGCAGCTTCAGTTTTGCTGATTGTCTGTAATGGATGGTTTCTCTAAGTGGTAACAATGTGTAATTGTTTGTATGCATTGCTTAAATATGATAAGTTTTTGTGGTGAAGGAGAGATTCAGGATTGCTGACACTGTAT
Source organism: Neoceratodus forsteri (assembly GCA_016271365.2). NCBI lineage: Eukaryota > Metazoa > Chordata > Ceratodontiformes > Ceratodontidae > Neoceratodus > Neoceratodus forsteri. The sequence continues at coordinate 1,610,592,336 of CM057449.1, forward strand.
ATAATGTGACATCAAAGGATCAAATTCACCCACTTAAGCAGCACAAGTACTGACACATTCAAAGAAATTGTGTGTATGCATTGCATGTCTCCAGGAAACCCACCTACCAGCAAACAAAATCACATATTTTAGGAGAAACTGGGTGGCCCAGGTATACAAGGTGGATAAAAATATAGCTGCAGGAGTGGCTTTCTAATAGTACACTCAGTTCAGTTTCAACCAAAAGAGGAAACTGCAGATCCTGAAGTGAGGTAGATCAAACTTTCAGATAATTTATGGATACCTGAAATTAACTAACAGACATAGAAACATAGAAACATAGAAGTTGATGGCAGATATGGACTGCAAGGCCCATCCAGTCTGTCCATTTCTTTTTCTACCTTATGAATGTACTGTCGGCCTTTGCTCTGTCAATGGCCTATCTATTCATATTCATCTGTATTGCTCCCTTATGCATATCCCATGCCTGTTTGAAGCCCTGCACTGTTTTCATATCCACCACTTTCCGAGGTAGGCCGTTCCATGCATCCAACGCCCTTTCTGTGAAAAAGAACTTCCTCACATTACCCCTTAATCAGCCTCCCTCTAATCTCATGCTGTGTTCTCTTGTTCTGTTATTTTTCTTATATTGAAACATGTTAGACTCTTTCACCTTGTTAATGCCCTTAAGGTGTTTGAATATTTCGATCATATCACCTCTCTCTCTTCTTTGCTCTAGGGTATACATATTGAGTTCAGTTAATCTGTCCTCATATGTTTTCTGATGCAGTCCCTGCGCCATTTTGGTTGCCCTTCTCTGGACTGCCTCAATTTGATTAATGTCCTTGTGAAGGCGTGACCTCCAGTACTGCATGCAGTATGTTAGATGGGGCCTAACCAGTGTCTTGTAAAGAGGGATTATTACCTCCCTCTTATGACTTGCGATACTCCTACTAATACACCCCAATATCCCTCTAGCCTTACCTACAGCTTTAGTGGTCTGATTGGATGATTTCAGATCATCTGTGATGATGATGCCTAAGTCTCTTTCTTCCCTTGTGATTGACAGCAACTCCCCTCCCAACCTATAGGTGGTTTCAGGGTTACTCACCGGTGGTTGTGAGGGCTTCAATGCTTAGCCCTCCCCCAACACTCTCTCATTACCGGAGCACAGATACTGAAAAAACACAGAGCTCACCGGTGATCGTGAGGGCTGCAAGGCTTAGCCCTCCCCCCACACTCTCTTGTTACTGGAGCACAGATACTGAAAAAACACAGAGCTCACCGGCGGTCATGAGGGCTGCAAGGCTTAGCCCTCCCCCCACACTCTCTCGTTACCGGAGCACAGATACTGAAAAAACACAGAGCTCACCGGAGGTCTTGAGGGCTGCAAGGCTTAGCCCTCCTCCCACACTCTCTCGTTACCGGAGCACAGATACTGAAAAAACACAGGTACTTAACTTCGCCGCAGCTTGCCAGATCGGGACCGTTTCTGCTCCACGCTGGCTTCCTTGGCTCTTTCAAATGAACTCTCTTAGTGCCTTTTTTAAAGAGGCTCTTTAATGCTCGGCCCAACAGTGGAGATAGTGTATTTTATCTTAAAATAAATGTTGCCTCTACCTCTGCATACCGACTGTTAGTTACCTTTCCCTTTCAGACATTTTTCATTTTTTTGACTAAACTATTGCCTTTAGTCTGAAATAAGTTGCTGGTGATTTTTTTTCTTGAAACTGCATTGGGCTATATGATGAAATAACTTAAGCCCCTGCATTTTTTTTTTATTGTGCCATGGTTACTCTTCTGTAAGGCTCTCGCTGCTGTTGCCATTTCAAGTTAATTCCTGTTGTGGCTTTTCAAGTAATTGAAACTGCAGGCATTCCAGCGCAAATAAATTCCTGTTTGGCAGTATAAGTGAAACTTGTCCCCATAGAACCCTGTCCCCCAGCCCCCACAGGGAAAACTCCCTCCTGAGCCCTATTTAAATGCTCTGTTTTCTCCTGTCTCCTCCAGAGCTCACCGGTGGTCGTGAGGGCTGCAAGGCTTAGCCTTCCCCCCACACTCTTTCGTTACCGGAACACAGATATTGAAAAAACACAGGTACTTAACTTCGCAGCAGCTTGCCAGATCGGGTTCGTTTTTGCTCCACGCTGGCTTTGCACCACCACCTTTGGTCGGCATCCCAATATATAGGTTGATTTCTGATCACATGATTACGAAATAGCCTATCAGGCTACTTTCCCATCTGCAGCTTATCTTCTTCCACCACTAGAGGTCCCTTTACCATTTTTACTCATTCTTTTTTCTTCCTTTCTCTCCAGCCCTGTCACTTATTTTCCTCACGTTTCTACCCTCCCATGCTCTTACTTACCCTCATCGCTCTACTGCAATTTCCTCAGGCACCTTCACCCCCCACTCATAACATGAAAAAGGGGCAAAATATTGAAACCCTCTGTCAGCATACAGGCTGGCACTCACAGCCCTGCCCCCCCACTGCACCTGCACCCCCAGCCCATACATAACCAGACCAAAAAACTATTGAAAAGTCCCCCCCACAACTCATATATAGACACCTCCACCCGCACCCCTGGATGTCATCTCCCACAGCAAGTTACCCACTGGAGCCCCCCTTTCTCCTGCCAACCTCCTTCCACATCCACAACACAGCAAACCCCCACCCCTCGTTTACTCCTCCTATCTGCTCCCCTGACTCTGAAACTACCAATACCCACCATCAGCCGCACACAGCATAAATGCCGAAGACCTGCTACCCGAACAAATCCACAACCGACTCAGGTCTCTCATTCTTCTTCTTCTTCTGACAGGTAATGTCCACCCAAACCCTGGCCCACAATTTGCCACACCATCCCACCCATCTCCTGGAAATGGCCTGCGCATTGCCTCACAAAACATTTGCAGCCTACAAAAAAAATGAGATTCCTTTCATCGCTGGGTACTCCAGAACAACCCAGACATCATTGCCCTGAGTGAAACCTGGCTCTCCCCCTCTGTCCCTGACTCGGCAGTTAACCTCCCTGAATGCTGCCTCTATCACGCCAACCATATGGGAAAGCGAGGGGGTGGCTGTGCTGCCTACCTCAAGGACTCCCTCACTGGCTACCTTCTCCCCCTGCCCATACTAACATCCAGGGCTCAGGCCCTCACCCTAAAAATTACTCTAGGTAGGTCTACATCCCCCTCTCCTCCTCACCATGGCCTATGTCTCCCCCAGAGACCAGATGCTAGCCTTCCAAGCCATCATGTCCCACCTCGCCACCCTACCCCCAAAACAAGAAAAAATACTATTGGGGGACTTCAACATGAATTGGCTGGCCAAAACAGCTGCACTTTACATCAACAAGGCTGCTGCCCTCGATCTCACCCAGGTCATCAAAACACCCACCCAGCTACACACCCGCATGGAGACATCCACCCTACTAGACCTAGTTTTCTCCAACCGCCCCTACAAAATAACAAGCACCCAAGTCCTCCCCGACACCCTAAGCTACCACTCTCCAGTACTCTGCAACTGGTCTGGTACCCCCCCTCAAAATCACACCCAAAATTACTACACAACATAAACTAGGGCCTGGCAAATTACCCCTTTTCAAAACCCACCTCAGAGATTGGGACTGGACACCCCTTACAAATACACTCAACCCTGACCACGCCCTCAGACTCTTTGTCAACATCTTTAACTCACCCTGTGACAAGTTCTCCTCCTTCTCCAAAACTAAGACCAAGGGGAATCATGCCCCATGGTTCTCAGACCACCTTCAAGGCTTACTACATCAGTGTGATGCACTATGGCATCTGGCCAATGAGACCCAACGGCCTCAGGACAGGCAACGCTATTGGGAGGCCCAAAACAAGTGCACCTGGGCCATATGAACAGCCAAAGCAAACCATTACAAAGCCACCTTAACCTCTGCCTGGGTAAATGGGCGCAAGTTCTGGGAGAACATAAAGGAACTCTGTGGCAAAGGCCCAAATCACCGACCTGACCAAATACTCATAGATGGTAGCCTCTCCACCTACTCTGTCAGCATAGCCTCAACCCTAAATACCGCTTTCACAGATCTCTCCCATGTGTTGCCCCAAATTTCTTTGACCCCCCGCGGACACTTATCATCCCACCCCACTTGCGGCACCTTTCTACCTATGAGTCCTTACACCGGAGACTACGAAATCCTACCTTACTAAAACTTTAAGCAAAAACCACTACAGTCATGACTCCCTAGACCATAGACTTCTCCGCTTCACCCTCCAGAAAGTCCTGGCCCCTCTCACCCACATTCTCAATTGCTCCCTCTGTCAAGGGAAATTCCCCACCCACTGGAAATCTGCCTACATCACACCTATCCATAAAAGTGGTGACCGAACATCCACAAACAACTACTGCCCCATCTCTATCCTACCCCCCGTCGAAGGCACTAGAATGCATAGTCACCGACCAACTCACTGAACACCTAAATAAGTATAACCTTCTATCCAGACAGCAACATGGTTTTTGAAAGGAACATAGCACCACGACTGCCCTCCTTGAATTTACCTCCCATGTCCACTCAGCCCTGGACCATGGCCACCTCACGAGTGCCATCATCATGGACCTATCTAAAGCATTCGACACAGTAAACCATGCCGTCTTACTAAACACCCTGGCCTACACAGGTTTCTCCGATGACACCCTAAAATGGTTCTCCAGTTATCTCTCCGATAGAACACAGATAGTCAAGGTAGGCCCTGTCCTATCACCCCGCCTCCCAATCCAATCCGGTGTCCCACAGGGCTCCATACTTGGCCCCCTACTTTTCAGCCTATACCTCAACTCCCTCCCATCCTCATGCCATGGAAATCTGCTCCTTTATGTGGATGATGCAGTCTTGTTCGCCTCTGACCCAGCCCCCCTCATACTCCACCAATCCCTCCAGCACTCCTTCCATGAAATCGAAGACTGGCTCACCACCCAGCATCTTATTATCAACTATAAGACTAAAGTCATGATATTCGCCCACCCTCAGAACCCACACAAGAACCTGTGCCCCAAATTTCTCACTGCCAATCAGACCCCCCTAGAACAAGTATACAACTTTAAATACTTATGGATCACATTAGACCCCACCCTCAGCTTTAATCAACATATCCTACACCTATCAGCTGCCCTTAGCTCCAGACTAGGCGTACTCTACCGGTACAAACACTGCCTCACTCCTGAAGCACTACAGCTTACCGTAAACTCCTTGATCCTCTCCCTGCTAGACTATGGCATCCTAATATACAGTGCCCCGCCCTCCACAACCCTAAGTAGACTCCGGCTTGTGCTCAACAAAGCCTGCCGCCTCATCCTAGGATGTGATCATTTCACTCACTCCTGTTCCCTTTACAGCTGCACAAACTGGCTAAACTTGGATAGCAGAATCAGGTACCACACCTGCCTTATGACCAAAAAGGTATTACTAGGCCTCACCCCACCCTCCCTACACCAAATTATCCTCCCAACACCACGAGGCAAAACAACCCATAGCACAAGCAAGTGGCTATTATGGGTACCCTATGGCTGGATCTCCCAATACCAACGCACCTTCAGTTTCACTTGGGAACATAAGCAGGAGGCTGGTAAGGACAGAGGTCTGGGGTTATATTCTGTTTTAACTGAAATATTTGAATAGTTTTGTAAGTGAAATTAGTTCTATGTGTTAAAAATTATTACCTTGAGTTAGAACTGTTACTTGGGCTGTGATATTGTAACTTTTGAGGCTTGGGAACAGTTGTTTGGCAGTGATAATTAGAGTGAAATTTAAATGTGTTGTTTGCCTGGTGTTGGTAAGAGCCCTCACACCCACCCTGTTTTGTAGGCTTTCTTAAATACTGAAAAGCCACTGGGGGTTGGGATTGAAGGGCTGAGTATTTCTGTTTGGGACTGAAATTTGAAGCAACAGGAGCTGGTGGGCCTGTGACATCATACGATACCTGATGTCTGCTTACACACACTGTTAGTGGGACTGAACACACACTGGACTGTATGTGTTTGTGAGACTTGGGAACTTTATTGGTGGGGTTGAAATTGGGTTTCTAAATAACTGCAGTCAGTATAGAGAGAAACTGTATTCCAGGGGAAAGAGACTGAGAAAAGGGGGTGTGCCATTATAAACAGAGAGGGATAAACAGGGTGGCCATATTCCACCATGGCAGGCATCTTCAGAAGGGTTGTAGGCTGCACAGGCTGTGGGATGGCAATAATTCTCAATTGGGCCTGGAGAGAGGGAGGCTGCCCACTCTGTAGACAGCTATCTTGTATCAGGAGTGAGGTATATTGGTTAGGGAGCAAGCTGGGGAGCTGGGGTGTCCAAGGATAAGGGTGTGGAGATGGGAAGCAGAAGGGTGGGGCTGAGGGAGGCTGGGGCAATGCACTGAAATTACAGGATGTTATGTTACAGCAAGCAGGAGGGGGGGGATATTAGGGACAGAGGACCCTTAGATAGGGATGTTGACGCTTAAGGGGAAAGTGAATGGGTGAACATTCTGAATACAAAGAGAGTGGAGGGGGAAGAGTCAGGAGGGGCTGTTATGCGGAAGCCTAAAACAGCAGACTGTGGGAAGGGAGCTCCTAAGGTGAACAGAGCAAGAGGGGAAGAAGAGGGGCAGTTTAGAGGTGCAGTCAGGGGAAGCTCAGGTTACTTGATGGAGGCTGACACAGATTGTCACAATAAATTTGAGCTACTAAGCAACCTAGAGGGGGAGGAAGGGGTTGGTGGAAAAGAAGAAACTTATACAGAGGCCGGGGGGAGGGAGTCGGATACCCATAGGGCATCACAGACCGGCAATGGAAAGGATAGAAATAGTCCCAGAGGGAGAAGGGAAACATAAATGTTAAGTAATTGGGGGAGATGCAACATATTGCAGACATGAGGGAGGAGAGCATGATTGGAGAGAAACTGGGAGACAATGAGGTGGGAGAGGAGCCCTCTTCAGCAGGGGGGTCAGTACCAAGGATGGGGCCCTAGCTAAAGGGGACCCACAGAGAGCCTCTGGAGGCAGGGGTACTATTACAAGGGGGGAGGATGGCGGTGTGGGGGAAGGGGAAACCATCAGGGTCAGGATAAATGGTTCGGATAAGAGAGGGTTAAAGGGAACACCTATTCAGAGGGGGTTTGAGTTAAGTGGGAAAAATTACGAGGGAGGCAGAAAGGGAAGGGTGACAAGGGGGTCTCTAATAAGGCAGGAAGACTCCCATGGAATTGAGATCATGAATAAAGGGGGGGATGGGGGCTGAGAGGGCATAGTGGTGGTAACCATAAGGATGATGGTGGTGTTAAGGTTCTGTTATTGGCAGACTCGATGATTAGGGGTATCCAGAGGGATGGACAGGGGGGTGGATGCCATAGCCAGGTGAAGGTAGTGAGTATTTCTGGGCTGACAGTGCACAGAGCAAAGTTCATGGTGTATGAAATGGTTAGGGATTGTGGAGGGAAACCGGATTTCCTGGTGCATTTGGGAACTAATGATCTAGAGGGAAACAGCATTTTGGAAATCCAAGCAAGGTTTGAAGAACTTGCCAGAGTCTGTCGGGATAATGGATGCAACATTTCCTTTTCGGAAATATTGCCAGTACCAAAGGCCTCAGTGGAGAAAAAAATGAAGCTCACAGAGGTTAATGACTGGCTCAGGAAGTGGGGTGAAGAGAGTGGGTTGGGGGTGTTAGGGAACTGGAATGGAGTTTGGGAGGATAAGGGACTATATGCCAAGGACAGGCTTTATCTTGCCCCATTAGGGAAGGAAGTCCTTAAACAGGGGATGGCTGACTACATTCAAGAAAGGTGGGGTTTAAACTTGTGAGGGGGGGAAGGGATAAGGGAGGTGCTGACCAGAAGCCCTCTCCTCCAGATGAGGGGAGTAGCCTTCAAGCCCAAGGGGGGGAAGGGGGAAACAGACTGGGGGTGGAGGTTTCAGGAGGAGCAGAGGGACAGAGGATGGAAGTATAAGGAATCTGGGTGGGGTTCGACAAAGATCAGGGATAAGGGTTGGGGGTTGGTGTTAGTAAATGCCAGGAGCTTGGGAAACAAGTTGCCAGAGTTCCAGGCCATGCTGTTGGGGGGTGGATGTGGCAGCGGTCACGGAGACGTGGGCCAACAAAAACCATGACTGGGACCTAAACGTGTGGCGGTACACTATGCTTAGGAAGGATAGAAAGGAGGGCAGAGGGGGTGGAGTGGCTATGTTCATTAGAGATGACATAGAAATTGCTAGGGTAGAAGAGGCAGAGGGAAACATGGAGGCCTTATGGGTCACCTTATGATCCCCAGCAGGAGATAAGGTCAAGCTGGGTGTAGTATATAGGCCCCCCGGGATGAGTGATGTTCTAGAGGATGGTTTGCTGGACAACATCATTGCCCAGTGTGGACCAAAAGGGGAAGGAGTGGTGTTGATGGGGGACCTTAATATGCCAGGTACAAACTGGGGAACCGTGTCCTCTAAGGTGGCCAAGGAGCAGAGGCTGCTGGACGGCTTCCAGGATGTGTTCTTAACACAGCATGTGATGGAGCCCACAAGGGAGGGGCATGTCCTGGACATGGTTCTGGCAGATGGGGATCTGGTAAGGGACCTGGTTGTACAGGACCCCCTGACTGGGAGCGACCACAATACTGTCTGGTTTCAAATAAGCATAGGGGAGGGGAGATCTAGGACACTGGCAGTGGACTTCAGGGGGGCAGACTTTGTGGGCATGGGAAATATTCTCAAGGATCACTTGAAGGGGATCACATCAATGACAAGTGTGGAAAGGACATGGGAGGTCATAAAATGGGGACTTCATGAGGCAGTCAGGATCTGCGCTAAGTTGAAACGTAAGGGAGCAAGGTCACATAAACCATGCTGGTGGTCCAGTGAGGTACAGGTAGCAGTCAGAGAAAAGAAGGCGGCCTACAAAAATATAAAACAACAAGAGGATCGGATAAGGAAATGTACCATCTTGCATCTAGAAATGTCACCCGTATGGTGAGGGGAGCAAAGTCCAGTAAAGAGCAGTGGCTGGCACAGGGGATACATGGAGGGGAAAAGGGGTTCTTCCAGTACATTGGGGAGTGGAGAAAAACTAAGGGCCATCTCAGCAGATTGTGATCAGAAGGAGGGTGGGTGGAAGAGGCAAGGGACCAGGCAGAGGTATTTAACGAGTACTTTGCCTCTGTGTTCACTAGGGAGGGGGATGGGATATCTACAAAGCAAGGCATGAAGGGGATAGAAGTGGCAGGGAGTGGGATCAGGGGAGCAACAGAAATGGAGCAAGAGGGAGGGAGAGGTACCCCAGGGTGCCACATCTGGATAAGGATAAAAGGCCAGTAAGGTGGAGGGGACGGATGATGCTATCTCTGCCAAAGGGTGTGGATTAGCCCTCAAGGCCCTAAGAAAGACAAATCTCCTGGCGGGATGGCATTCATCCGAGAGTACTATGGAATTGGCGGACATACTGGCTGCACTCTGGCGGAGCTCTTCAACAGGTCACTTGAGACAGGGAGGGTACCTAGGGATTAGCGAGAGGCACATGTGGTGCCAATCCATAAAGGGGGTCGAGGGAAGTACCAGGTAACTATAGACCCATCAGTTTGACCTCGGTGGTGGGAAAATTAATAAAGTGTATACTAAAGGAACGATTGGGGGTGTACTTGGAGGAGGTGGGAGGTCTGGATAGTCAGCAACATGAGTTTGTGCCAGGTAGGTCATGTCAAACCAATCTTGTGGAGTTCTACGAATGGGTAACATCAGAACTGGACTGGGGAAAGCCTGTGGATGTATTATTCTTGGACTTCAGCAAGGCATTTTACTCTGTCCCCCACAATGGTCTGGTGGAGAAACTGATGAGGTTAGGAGTAGGCCCTTTGATGGTCAGATGGATTGAAAACTGGCTAGCTGGACGCACCCAGAGAGTAGTGGTCTGTGGGGAGCTCTCGAACCCTAGAGAGGTTGGTAGTGGGGTACCGCAGGGCTCGGTCCTGGCGTCGATCCTGTTTAATGCATACATATCGGACATCAGGGAGGGTATAGGGTGTGAAATGAGTCTCTTCGTGGATGACTCCAAGATGGGAGCAGTAGTTGAGGGAGAAGAGGGGAGGATGGCCCTGCAAGGGGACCTGGACACCCTGGAAAGCTGGGCTCACACGTGGAAATTAAATTTCAATATCACCAAGTGCAAGGTGTTGCATCTTGGTCGGGGAAACCCTAAACACAGGTACACCCTGGGAGGGGAGGTGCTGGAGGCCTCAATAGGGGAAAAAGAACCAGGGGTCATGGTGGATGCATGTATGAATAACTCTGAGCAGTGCAGGAGATCGGCTAGCAAGGCAAACAGGATGTTGGGATGCATCGTAAGGGGGATCACCTCTAGGAGCAAGGAAGTGATTCTGCCACTGTACAATGGACTGGTTAGACCACACCTTGAGTACTGTGTACAGTACTGGAGACCACACTTGAAGAGGGACATAGCTCCTGGAGAGGGTACAGAGGAGGGCAACTAAGATGATACGAGGGCTAGGATTTGACGATGAGGACAGACTTGAGGAGCTCTGCCTGTTTTCATTGGAGGAGAGGAGAGACAGGGGGACATGATTGAGGTCTTCAAGTACCTCAAGGAATAAATAGGTAAACATGGAGGGATCTTTAGACTAAAGCAGGAGAGTATCACCAGAGGGCATGGTTTGAAGTTGGAAGGTGGAAGGGTGAGGTGGGAAAAGGAGGAGGTTTTTCACTGAGAGGGTGGTGGACCCTTGGAATGCACTGCCTGGCGAGCTGGTTCAGAGATCCACAGTGGAGGGCTTCAAGAGAGGGTGGGACAGACACCAAAAGTGGATGTATCAGATGATGGCCTGTCCCAGGGGAGTGGGGATGGATAATAGGGTTTTCTGGAGCACAAGGGATGGGAGGGCCTCAGCACCCAACTAAGGATCTAAGGTTCGAGCAGACTCGATAGACCGTAAGGCCTAATCTGCTGGCAAACAGTATGTTAGTATGTTAGTTTCAGGGCCCCTTCCTGGACAAACTCCCTCCCTATCCATATAACTGATGAAAGAAGGCTGGGCCCATATAAATCCAAGGTAAGGGAATATCTGCAGGCTTCAAACAGCTATGACTGCCCTTGATACCTGATCTGCCTTGCCTCCTTTCAAACAAACTATTAGCAGGTCACTGTACCTAAATGCATTTTTGAAACATGACAATCAGCCTCCTACAGAATCTTTCTGTCATTTTTTTTTCTCCTGGCTGTGCTAAAGTACCTAAATCTCTGTTAGCACTCTATGAAACAACCAGGTAACCCGTCTTTTTTATTAATGTTATTTTGTAATGTGCTGTAATCTGTATGTTAAGTCCTGTCCCTGTACCATTTATGTATGACATGGAACCTTTGTAAATGAGTCTCTGACTCAATGGTCTTTCTGAATATCACAATAAAATAGATGAAATAAAATAAAAAAATGTGCATGATCTCGCACTTCTTTGCTTTAAATCCCAGTTGCCACTCTTCTGACCATTTTGCTAGTTTATCCAGATCTCTTCTCATTCTGCCCACCCCATCTGGATCATCTACTCTGTTGCAGATCTTGGTGTCATCTGCAAACAGACAAACCTTACCCTCCAGTCCATCTGCAATGCCACTGATGAAGATATTGAAGAGGACTGGCCTCAGGACTGATCCCTGAGGTACCCCAATTGTGACTTGCATCTCTTCTGACTGTATACCATTTACCACCACTCTCTGTTCTCTTCTCTTCCCATCTACCAGTTTGCCACCCAGTTGACCAACTTTCTGACCCACCCCAAGCCTACCCAGCTTATTAATCAATCAACTATGTGGAACCATATTGAAAGCTTTGCTGAAGTCAAGGTAGGCGACAACTGCTCCCCCCTTGGTCCACCACTCTGGTTACCCAGTCAAAGAAATCTATGAGGTTAGTTTGACAGAACCTTCCTTTTGTAAACCCATGCTGTCTTGGATCATGTGCTCCTATGGATTCCAGGTGTTACACTATCCTTTCCTTATGGAATGCCTCCATAACCATGCCCACTACTGAGGTAAGACTGACTGGTCTGTAGTTCCCTGCCTCCTCCCTGCTAGCACTCTTGTGGAGTGGGATCGCATGAGTCCTTATCCAGCCTTCTGGGACCTCTTCTGTGCTCAGAGACTCACTAAACAGTTCTGATAATGGCTCTGCTAGTTCCACCCTTAGCTCCTTTAGTACCCTGGGATGTATGCCATCAGGTCCCATTGCCTTGTCTACCCTGAGCTTATCGAGATCTTGTAGGACCCTTTCTTTTGTGAAGAGACTAGTGCACACCTCTCTCCCCCCTGTGTCCATGGTGCTGAACTGTGGGCCCTGTCCTATGTTCTCTTCAGTAAATACTGAGCAGAAGTATCTATTTAGGATAGATGCTTTTACATGTTTCTAATTGGGATGATGTACATTTTTTTCATGAAAATCCTAAACAAACTAGCCATATGGACTTCATTCCCACTAATTCTGATGGGGACTGGAACCATGTACAGGATAATTACCTCAAAAGAACTAACAATATCAGAAGAGGTCATTCACCAGCACAATGCTCCATCAGTGACTAACAAGACTCACCGAATCTTTTTGATCCCTTGAGAACACTGCATCTCCTACAGGTGAATATGCATTCCACTCTCTCCCCCAAAACACTAAATCTTAAACAAACTACTTCCTCCTCAGCTGTACATAGACCTATGGTCTGCAATTAGAGACATGCGAAGTTGCCTAAATTCAACCCGCAAATAAATTTGCTAAATTTGCACACTTCTCAAATTGTAAATTCATGAACTGCATAATTCACCCATGATCTATGGCATTTGCCTGTGAGCTGCAGAATTTTCTCACAAACTGCTGAATTCACTGTGAATTCTGCTGGTCACAGGTGTATTTTGCACTTCACAGTGAAAACTTGGCAATTTTCACCAAAATCAAAGTTGCTGAGGGCAATGAAAACTTCACAAAGGTGAATTTTTGTTGCTTCACAACAGGATCTCTGGTGTAAGCAAACCTTGCTGCATCTCTGTCTACAATGCACAAAAATGTGCAGTTATGTGATCTCAAACCATGCATCAATTTTTCAAGTACACTTGAGTGAGGATGCAAATCATTCCTTCTTAATAATAATATTCTCCAAAAAGTCTACTTTATTACCCACTTTCCTATGTTCACTCATCTAATTTTCTACAAGAACACAATAGATAGGAAGGCCTTAATCTGGTATGTGTATAGATCGGCAATATGTGAAGAAGTCATCAGCCTAGGATACAAATGACAAATAAAATCCAAGATTAAACAAACACACTCTTCAAAGAAATCAGAGATCTTCAGAAAACTCTCCCAAAAGTCAAATAAACAGGTCTGGTTGAATCTAAACCTATAGCATAGCCAGCCATCATACAACACGATAATCTGCAGTAAGTGACATTTCACAAAATACTGCATAATAAAAAGGCTTAATTCCCATTGAGTTACACTGTTCTCTGCAGTACATTGAAGCATTTTGTGATATACTGTAGCATTACTGCACTGAATCCTGGCTGGTGCAGCTGTAGTAAGGCCACAGTAGCAAGATCTGACCAGAAAAATAGCAGAGCATTCTATATTTGAGTCCAAAATATACTACACAGACCAAAGGGACAGGGATAGGAAATTAACTGTAGGGCTAAAGAAACAGGAAGCAAACAAATAATTAAGGGCATTACTGACCCACAAACAAATATTAGTACCAAACTAAGGACAATTGTGACAATTTTTCAGAAATTTTATCCAGATCTATAACAGTACAGGGCAAGAACCTCACCCTAGAGAACACTGTTGGTTTTCTCAATTCAGTGCTCTTACCACAGCTCTCTGAGGATTAACATATCCCATAATGAAACCCTATTTCTCTACAAGAAGATCTTGACACATTTATAACTGTGCATATGGATAAAACACCCTGGACTGATGGACTCACACTTATCATATAGAAAGCCCTTGAATGGGAGTTATTCAACACTCTCAGTGACACGATCAATTAGGCCCTGAACAGAGGTTTGTTAGAATACACGATCTAAAAGGTCAACATTGTTGTCGTCCCTGAACTAAAGTGACATGATTCAGAAGTAGCCAATTTCAGACCTGCATCACTACTAAATATGGATGTGAAGGTCTTAGCCCAAATCCTAGCAATTTGCTTGAATAATATGTGCAGTAGCCTTATAGTACCAATAGGTGTGTGCTTTATGGGAGGAAGGGTATCCTTGCAACACCTACAGTATGTCTTCTTTTTCACTGGCCTTGGTGACACTGAAAAAGCATTAGACATGATGTCATGGAAATATCTTTTCCAGGTGTTGTAACATTTTACCTTACCATATGAATTTAAAAATGCTGTCAAATTAATGTACTCATCACCTAGTGCTAAAGTGTTCTGTAATAGGATATTTTCTCAAGAATTTAAACTAGCTCACAGCATAAAACAGGGATGCCTGCTTCCCTCTTCCTTGTTTAATTCATATTTGGAGCCACTCTCTAGGAGGACAGCAAAATAAAATACAATACAGGAGATCAGAAAAGCCAATTATTGGAATCATATTTGTCAGATTCCAACATTTTATTTTTAGATTCTGGATATTCAGAATTGAAGGCCAGTAAACCTGAATACAACATTTTATTTTATTGATTTTTTTATTTAAATCTCGGAATTACGAACCTTTGAGTCATGAACTCGTTTACATGTCCAAAATACACAGAGTAAAAAATTAAACAACAAACAGTGTAGTGCAATTACAGATGGAGTAAACTGAATGGAATAATCACAGTAGTGCAAAATATAACATAGCAGCAAAGAAGTACTAAACATGATACATATGGTGAAGTATGCATCTGTTAGCAGGAGGAAGTAAGTGCCTGTAATGGAGGGAGGATAATATAATAGACTTGACTAGAAAAAATAACAGGATAATACAAGTACGCTGAGAGCTGGAGGTAAGTTAAGCATGAATATACTGACATTCACATTTGAATGGAAGTTGAGAGGAGTATAATCCAAGAGAGAGAGATGTAGACCAAGGATTGTACAGGTATCAGGGGAGTAACAGTCCAGGGAACTTTGTCAAGACCTAATGGAAGATAGTGGTGGGTGAAGTGGGCTCAATCCACTCCACGAAGTGATTCACGGAGCAAAGGTGGATTCACGGAGTGCTCCGCAATGCGAAGCGGAGTACTCAGCGTTATGGTGAGGAATGCGAAGTCCATTGGAAACAATGACTTTGCATTACTCCACCTCCCCAGACCACTGCTTCACAAAATTTAAGGCTAAGTGCACTTCGCCTTGTTTTTGAGCTCCGAAGGAAAATTTTGCAGTGATTCATGGGATTTCAGGTCACATGGGCTCTATACTGATCTGCACAGCCTCAGTTCGGGGTAGTATGTGTAGGAAGGAGTAGGAGACAGTGTGCTCTGATAGCTGTCTGTGATTGAAATCTTGTAAAAGTTGTTAAAAAGCATGTTTGTGTTTTTTGGGGGGCTCCAACTTTAGTTCATTGATTGTAGGAAACCCTCCTGCTCTCATATCATAGAGCATTTTTGTTTTTGTGTGGATTCGAATGTTAATTTACAACATTGAGTGTGTATAGTGAAAGACAGTGAAAGTGTGCTTTGGGGGAGGGGTGTATCTGTGGTGTAGGTAGATTTAAGTTGAAGAAATAGTGATTTCTTTATTTTTTGATTATATTTTTGTTATATAACTCACTGTGTTAATGTACACTTAGTAATATTGAAATTTTCTTGCTGTTTGTTGTGTGGATCTGGTGCAGCAGTTCATAATTTCAGGTTGTTTACATTACATTACAATACATAACATGGCATAGTACTGGACTTTTGCATTTGCTACGCATTACTCATTCAGCATTGCAGACAAACTGCTCTGTGTGTGTGTGTGTGTGTGTGTGAGTGTATGTGCAGTGTTGCGTGACATCAAATAATACACCATTTAATGTGCCACAGACTAGTATAATTGCAGGCTCAGCAGTGTGAACCTCCTACCCACTGCAGCTGCTTGATTTTCTACTGCGATCATGGTATCTGTTCTTTGTTTTGCTGCTTCTACTGCAGAAAAAATCTGCACTGCAGTCAGTGCTCCCCCCAAAAAATCTGAATTTGGTTATAATATTGTGGTTGATCCCCCAAAATGCCTGCAAAAAGATGTGCAAGCAAAGCTGTTTCTCGCCATGGCAATGTTGGCAGTAAGATAGTCTGTGGGCATGGTAGTAGTACGCAGACGCAGAAGTGCATTGCTGATGTGAGGGAAGGTATTTCTCCTGCAATGTTTTTTTACAGCCCAATCAGTAGCTTCACTCATAGTTGGAGGAGATGATGTTTTTCCAGATGGTGGTGTTAGTGTTACTGGTGTTAGTGGTGGTGGTAGTATTAGTATTGTTGCGTCAAGTTCTAATTCCAACCAGTGTACTGTATCCAGAAATACTGAGTGTGAAGCAGTGCAATTGCAAGTGAGTGGCAGCGTAAATGATGTCATACTTCCCAGTAACATCCCAGTAACTGAACCTGAGGATTCTGATAATCATGTCAATGACAGCATACAATGTGATATTCCATCCACTGTGGCAGTTAATGTCATGCATTTTCCATGCAGTGATTCACAGTGTGGTGAAAAAATATCAGATGATGGTGGTGTAGATGCTGATGATGAATGTGATGATGATGATGATGTTGCTGTTGTTGCAACATGCAGTCCACATGCTAGCATCCAAGCAGAAGATGTGGATGTGTGTGATGTTGATGAATATGATGATGATGATGTAATTGATCCTAGTTGGGAACCGGAGAAACAGAAATTAAAAGTGGCTGTGTCTGAGTCTGTTTGCAGGAATCCTCCCCCCCCCCGTAAAAACTTGTGATCTACTGGTTTTAGTTGATGATGATGACCCAGTAAAAAATATGATAGGTAGTCATGGTGATCAGTTGCAGTCCAGGTGTGCAGCGCCTGAAACATCATGTGCCCCCCCACTTCGGTGCTTAAAATAACGGAATGAAATAAGCCACATCATGGATATGTTAAAAGCAGAGCATCACAATCCCTTGTTTGGGATTTTTTTGTTCAAGATGTAAATGATGAGTCAGTTGCAATCTGCCAGGTTTTCCATGTGCTTGTGAGTCGAGGTAGAAAGGGGAGCCATCTGGGCACATGAGGACAGCATACACATCTTAAGAATAGGCACTTGGCACTGTGGACCCAGCACAAGATGGCAGCTAATACCACAGTGGGGCATTCACCCTCATCACCGGCAACCATAGCGAGCATGTTATCCCCTTCCATGACTGTTAAGTCCAGCAGTAAATCAAACGTGTGCAGTAGTGAGGTAATAAGAGCAGAGGATTACTACAGGCATGATGAGGTGGAGGACCATAATGACTTTGAAATGTTGTCCAGTGCTGGTAAGAGTAGCAGTTTTTGTGGTGGTGGTGGTGGTGGTGGTGAATGCAGTATGTCTAGTGCAAGTGGTACATCAACCCCGGTTGGCAAATCTGACAAAATAACAGCATTTCTGGGTTTGTCATCATCACCTGTGCAACCGTCTTCATCAAATGTCCACACTCCAACCCCTGCCAATGCCATTCATCACAGAGTACAACCATTTGTGATCACACCCCATGTAAAATGTTTAAGTCAGCCCACGTTACAGAGTGTTTTTGCACATAAGCTGAAGTACCCCCCCCGAATCATACTGTGTCACGTGAACTTAATGCTGCTGTAGCGGAAATGCTGGCAATTGATCTTTTGCCATTCTTCTTTGTGGAGAATTCTGGGTTCCGGTGGTTTGCTGCATGTGCCTGTCCAAAATGGAAAGTCCCATCCAAAACATACTTTTCTACCCGTGCTGTCCCTGAGGTGTTCCGCACTGTGTCCGACTCAGTAAGACATGCCCTTCAACATTCCTCCTCTCCATTCATCCATTTAAGTATGGATATGTGGACAAGTGGTAAAACAGTGGGGAGTTCATATTTGTACATAACTGCACACTGGACGTAGGTGCCGGGGGTTGTTTGTGATGTTGGTAGTGTGAATAATCAGTGCAGTAAGGTGTATTGTCACGGTAGCAATCTTCCAGGAATTTCGACAGCATGCAATGATTACTATGCTCAATGTGACCTGTTCACACACTCCTGAGAACATGTGGGATGTGGTACTGACTGAAATTGACAAATGGCTAAACCCTCTGTCCCTGAGAGCTGGGTTCAGAGCAAGTGACAATGGGTCAAATGTGGTGAAATACATCACGAATGGTGTTTTTTTTCATGTTCCATGCATGACCCACTGTTTAAATCTTGTGGTTCAGGAGTTTCTGCAGCACCCTGATGTAAAGGAAATGCTGATCGTTGCATGACGTATCTGCTCTCACTTTTCAAGATCTGGAAAAGCCTGTGACCAACTGTGGCAGTTGCAGATACAAAACAGCCTAGCCCTGCACCGCTTGAAGCTGGAAGTTGTCACTCAATGGAACTCCACTTTATACATGGCAGAGAGGTTGTATGAACAATACAAAGCCATCTCAGAATATCTTGTGATGCATACTAGCCGTGACAGTTCCGGGGCCTCCATGTCTATGATGACTGAACAGTGGCACCTCATGGACTCTGTAATAACAATTTTGCGTTTTTTTGAACATGCCACACAGGCAGTGAGTGGTGAGGCTGCCTCCATTAGCCAATCAGTTCCACTGCTGCAGGTGCTGAGGCAGACATTGGTGAATGTACAGCATAGCCTTGATGTTGCTGGAGATGGTGGTAGCAGTATGTTGCTGCAACACATGCTGACAGTATTCGACCAGAATCATCACGTTGTGAGTATTCAGCGTAGTGACAACTTTGCCATAGCAACCATGCTGGACCCACGACACAAACATGGAATTGCATCAGTACTTGAGGGAGGGCCTGAACAGGTAAAACATATCCGTGGTCAACTGGTGCACTGGGTTCATGAGGCACAGAAGTCACGTGCCAAGGTCAGCAAACCTCAGCAGCATAATCCAGCTGAAGGTGTACCTGAAGGACCATCAAGCAAATCCTGCAAGGGGAAGGGGACCGCAGTTCCAGGTGGTCTGCCATCCAAAGTGGCTGGTGTCAACCTGGTTTGGAAGGCTTTGTCCCAAGTGGGTATTTGTGAAATAAATGAAGCGGGAGAACAGGATGATGCATCAACCACTGGACTTAGTTCGGGAAAGAGAATGGTAGAGTCATATTTGTCTGAAAACAGGCATCTAACAATAACTGAAGATCCTCTTTTGTACTGAAGTGGAAAGGTCAGTGAATGGCCAGAGCTGACTGAGTGGCACTGAAGTACCTCACAAGTCCACCCTCCAGTGTAAGTGTTGAGAGGATATTCAACTCAGCAGGTGCAATAGTCAGGGATAGTAGGACAAACCTGTCTCCTGCAAATGTTAGTTTGTTAACATTCATTAAAATGAATGAGATGCACATACCAGCACAGACTACAACCTCAGTATTCATACGCCAGCCTAGTCATGGTGGTTTTGGAGATGTGGAAATGGACCATCCTGGTGGCACTGGCAGAGGCTGCCTGAAACGGCACACCACTGATGCAGATGATGACACAAGGGAGAAAGAACATCCCAGTGGTCATACTTCAGACATCGATGACTGTGAGGGCAGTTTTCATTATGAGGATGATGATGTGGTTAATGTTGGCAGGTTTTAACTGAAGTTTTTAAAAGGCGGTGTGCCCCCCCAGACCACCACCACCACCACCAGGACTGCTGTTAGCCACTGCCACCACTGAGCCTGAGTCTGTCCGCCCCCCGGACCACCACCACTGGGACTGCTGTTAGCCACTTCCACCACTGAGCCTGAGTCTGTCCTTCCCCCGGACCACCACATCCATCAGCCAGAGACACAAAGCTTCTTAATATTTAAACCATAAAGTGAGTATGTGTACTCATGTTTGCTATGCTGCTTCACTTTCTTTAGTTGTATGTTTTGTTTTCTGTAGCTTTTCAGAGCCGCAGTGGTAAAACACATAAGGTACACTTATTTTGTTTCTTTTACAGGTTGACAAAAAAAGTCTCCATCGCTAAAACTCGGTGGGAATAGTACTGCAGCTGTACCGTACATAAAGGAACCAATGGAATATCCATGTGAATTCCATTCTGGTAAGTATGAAGATTTTATTTCATCCATTTCATTGTTTTGGAAAGACTGCAGCAAATATTGCACACAGGTTGTGTTAGTTGACAAGATGTGGGTTTCAATGTAACTTGACAAGATTCAGGGAGGGAAATAACAATTAAGTTGTAAGAAGTAATTCATTGCTTTGTTGTTCAGTCAAACTGGCCTTATCCCAAAAAGTTCTTCAACATCAGGCACCCCCCCCCCAGGCTTGGACACACATGCAACATGCAGAAGTCGTTTCATTGGATGACAATGACCATCATTAACAACAACAGGACTCCAGAAGGATCCAGATGAAATCTGTGAAGAAGTAACAAAATAAGAAACCATTACAGACAAACCAGCAAATATGAATCCCCCACCCCAAAAAAAAAATACTTTCATTCATGTGCTTGACAGTTGTCTGTTTCCAGTTTCACTATATATATATATATGTATGTATATATATATATATATATATATATATATATATATATATATATATATATTAGATTAAAAAACTCTGTTTAATGCATCAGTTAGGGTTATTCACAGCGACAAAAGTGAGAAATTCGATTATTGGGTTTGAAAACCCCCTTGGACCCCCCCACACTCCCCAACTGGCATTGGCGTGCGCGTTAGGGTCATCAGCCTTAACTCCACCCACTGCATGTGTAAAGAAGCAGAGGTATAGGAGAATGGGGTGAGAGTTAGGACCGTCGACACCATGCGCACCTGATGCCAGTTGAGGTAACGAGTCAAGGATTTCAAACCTAACAATTCCTCCTTTGTCACTGTGAACAACCTAACTGATACATTAAAGGAGATTTACCTCTATTCCCTTCTTTTTGAGAATGATAATGAGAAATAGTGAATGTGACACCCCGCGCTCCCACCATGTGATGTCTCCACATATATTAACACAGTGCCCACAAACGCAAATGGTAATGCACATGGTGAGACAAAGCAAAACACAAAGATAAACAGTACTGAGAAATAGTGAATGTAATACAGCGATGGGACCAGCATATTGTCTTCTTGTCACATAGTAACACAGTGCCGATAAACAGAAATGGTAATGAGCACAGTGCCACAAAGATAAACAGTACTGTAGACAGAAATGGTTAAAATGACAGAAATAGAAGTGCAAATGAAAACGCAAAGGGTAACGCACAAGGTGGTGTAGACAGGAAAAGTAACTGAAACAGGTACAGAACCAGAAGCAGAAGCGTAAAGGGTAAGAGTTATGGAAACACACACAATAGTTTTCTCCAAAAGCTGCATATAGAAAGACAGTGAGTACAAAGAATGAATGCAAAATAATGGCTCTAGGAATAGAAAATGAGGACTTGAAATAGTAAATTGCGTATATCTCAGGAACCTTACAACATAGAAAAAAAATTTAAAAGTCATATGAATTATCAGTTTCCTGGCTAGTTTTGCACTTAGCCCCTGGCAGTGGGCTAAGCATTTTTGTGACAAAAAGTCCGCATCTCGCACCGTTTCCGAGATACGGGCCCTGAAAGGCGCGACGACGCTGTAATGTTATTCTATGGGAAAAAAAGAGAAGTTCGGAGTGCCATAACTTTGCCTCCCTCTAATATTTTTTCACCAAACTACTAAACGGCACATCCGTGGGATGTTGGCTGTCTTGCCTCCAAATTTCAGCCCAAAAGACCAAACCGTTATTTTGAAGCAGGGCACCAAAGGATTCCTATAATGCGTTAGATGCCGTAATGTTATCCTATGGGAAAAAGTGGCAACTTTGGAGTGCCGTAACTTTTCTGCCGTGTAATATTTTTTCAACAAAACACTGAAAGGCACATCTGTTAGATGTCGGCTGTGTTCCATCCAAATATCAGCCCAAAACACCAAACCGTTCTTTTGCAGCAGGGTGCCAAAGAATTGCTGTCATTTTCCCACAGCCTAGAAAAGTACTGTCACAATTTGCAAAAGCTTTCGCAAATGCATTCGACACTGTCGCAACGCAGAAGTACTTTTCCAGAAATTTGAAAACATATTTCTGGGCTATTTTACCCAAAATAAAGACATGGCTAGCATCCTCAGGGTCCGACTAGGTGAATACAAAAAGAATTAGTTGCTAGAGGGTCCCAAATTTAAATGCCAAGCATTTTTCTGATCACCAACTGAAAACAAAATGGCAGATTTGCGACAGTAAAAGGGCCATTTGCAAAAGTAAAAACTGCATTTGTGACACTGTCGAACTTTTTGTTAACTTTTCCCATTGACTTATAATGGGAACTTGTCTTTTGAATAACTTTTGAACTGTTTAATATTCTTTCATAAAATCTTCAAAAGGCACATCGGGGACCCCAGCTGCATATTCTCTGAAGATTTTGGACTGGTTGCACAAACCATGCGACCTGTAGGCGCGACCGTAGAATTCCAAAAAAGCGTAAATGCGCGCGCAGATCATGCTTAATAACTCCGCAGCTGTATATGTGACTGGTACAAAGCTTAGCACATCCCAAGGCATATGGGTCTTGATCACATATTCTAAATTTCAAGCAAATCCATCAAATGGTTGCAAAGTTATTAAGGTGTAAAATTTGGGGTTTAGCATGTAAATGGCTCCTCAACCCTAACTATGGTAGCACTACCATGCCTGACATATATATATATATATATATATATATATATATATATATATATATATATTAAAGGTAAAAAATCCATTTAATGCATCAGTTAAGGTTGTTCCACAGCAAAAAAACTAGGAAATTCAGGGTTGGGTTAGAACCCCCCTTGGACCCCCCAGCCCACACCCAACCAGCATCAGGGTGTGCATTGAGATCATCAGCCCTAACTCTCACCCCATCACATGTGTAAAGAAGCTGAGGTACAGGATAATGGGGTGAGAGTTAGGACCGGCGGCCCCAATGCACCCGATGCCAGTTGGGGGTGGGCTAGAGACAAAGACTTTCAAACAACCCCAATTTCCTAGCTTTTTGTTGTGGAACCACCCTAACTGATGCATTAAATTGATTTTTTTGCCTCTAATTTCCCTTCTTTTTGAGAATGAGGATGATAAATAATGAAAGGAATGCAGTAGCGGCAGAGCGGGGCCCTTCGGGCCCCACGCTCCCGCCACGTGATGTCTTGTTACACAGTAACAGGAACTGCAAAGCAAACGCAAGCAGCAACAGTAATGCACATGGCAAAGCAAACATAAATGGCAAAGCAAACGTTAATAGAAACACAAGCGCAAAGTGACGCCGAACCAAACAGTTACGAAAACGGAGACATCAAACACAAGTGCATACAGAACACAACTGGTAACTCACACATTCACAGTACCACAATTGTAAATGCAAATGGTAACAGTAACACCAACAATAACACCAAAGTAAACAGAAATGCAAGCACATACGGAAACGCAAACTGTAATGCACACACTCATGGAACCACAGTTGTAAATGCAAATGGTTATGGTAACAGCAACAATAAAGCCAATAAAAACAGAATCGCAAGTGCATACAAAAACACAAACTGTTACACATAAGGTCATGGTACCGCAATAGTAAACATAAATGGTAACAGTAACAGCAACAGTAAAGACAACAGAAACAGAAATGCAAGCGCATATGAAAACGCAAACCATTACGCACATGGTGGCGTAGACGGGAACAGTGATTTGAATGGTAAGAGAAGTGCAACTGGAAATGCTAGCTGTCACAGTGACAAAAGGGCACACCCTTCTTTTCCCCAAAAACTGCATAGAAAAAACTAATTGAAAACAAAGAATGTATGCATTATAATTGACTTCAGAGCAGAAAAGTATGACTTGGAATACTAAATTACTTATATCTCAGGAACCGTATGACGTAGGAAAAAAATTAAAATTTTGTATGAATTATTACTTTGATGGCTATTTTTTTGTTTAGCCCCTAATTGGGGGATAAGCATTTTTTTTTTGACAAAAAGTCCATATCTTGCACCGTTTCTGAGATACGGGCCCTGAAAGATGTGACGGATGCCATAATGTTATCCTATGGGACAAATTGTCATCTTCGGAGTGCTGTCACTTTGCCACCCTGTAATATTTTTTCTCCAAGCCACCAAAAGGCACATTTGTAGAATGTTGGCTTTCTTCCCTCCAAATTTCAGCCCAAAAGACCAAACTGTTATTTTCCAGCAAAGCGGCAAAAAATTCCTGTAATATGACGGACGATGTAATGTTATCCTATGGGAAAAAGCACCAACTTTGTAGTGCCATAACTTTGCCGCCCTTAATATTTTTTGACCAATACACTACAAAGCACATTTGTGGGATGTTGCCCTTCTTCCCTCCAAATTCCAAGTAAAAAGACCAAACCATTTCTGAGATATTCAGTGTTGAAGATTGGCAACATTTCCCTATCTATTCCATTATGAGAACTCTGGCCATCTTGTCCCTATTTTGCGATCAAAGGTCATGATCAAAGAATCTCATGATCAAAGAATTTGCAGGCTCATGAACAAAGAATAAAAAAAATAATAATTCAAAAAATAGAAGCAATTGCAGTAAACCACCACCATGGTTCAACAGAACGAAGCCTCCTGAGAAAAAACAATCCTCATTTGACTTCCTAGGACACCCCTGGGCTAAGAAAATTGGATTTTAAATTGGGCCATCTTGTCCCTTGCTCGCGATGCAAGATCGCTGTCAAGGAATCTCATGATCAAAGAATTTGCAGCCTCACGATCAAAGAATTTGCAAGCTCACGAACAAAGAATAAAAAATGTAATAAATCAAAAAATTGGAGGAATTGCAGTAAACCACCACCATGGTTTGACAGAACAGAGCCTCCACAATAAAACCCACCCTCATTTGACTTCCTAGGGCACCCATGGGCTGAGAAAAATGATTTTTAAATTTGGCCTTCTCGTCCCTCGCTCACGATGAAAGATCGCTATCAAAGAATCTCATGATCAAAGAATTTGCATCCTCACGATTAAAGCATTTGCAGGCTCATGATCAAAGAATAAAAAAAGGGTGAAATGTGATTTATTCACTGATTTGAACCAAACCAATAGCATGGTTCAACAGAACAGACCCTCCTGAGCAAAACAAGCCCTTATTTGTGTCCCTAGCCCACCCCTGAGCCGAGATATTAGTGTTTTAGGTCAGGATGCAAGATCGTGATCAAAGAATCTCACGATCAAAGAATTTGCAGGCTCGTGATCAAAGATTGTTAGTGAGCCGCGAATTAAGATTTTAAAAACTTATAACTATATTTTTGGACTGATTTGGATGAAAGCCATGGCTTGATAGATCAGGGTCCTCTGAGTAAAACCCATCAAAGTTCTACTTCAGAAGTGACCCCTGAGCCAAGATATTTGTGTTTGTGTGATTGGAAAACTGAAAACAAGAAGGCGGACCTTGTGTTCAAAGAATTTTGAAAATTCCTCGGGAACAAAGATTCTTGAACCACGAGGCTGCAAATTCTTTGATCGCCAGGTGAGACCAGATGGCCAGAACCCCCATTCTTTGATCGCAAGATATACATATAAATTTTACCATTGACTTATAATGGGAACTTAAAAGTCCCATAACTTTTGAATGCCTTAATATTTTTTTCACCAAACAAAAAGTAGAATGTTCAGCCACCAAAGCTCTTTCAAACAAGCCATCCTGCAGAGTGGCACACCACATGATGGCCATGCAGGACCACATTAAGAATGTCAAAAAGTGCCTTCAAGAATGGATAATTTTGCATTTTTCAGTGCTTTCGTACATGAAGACCAGCACTCCAATGCAAACCCAATTTGGCAAATCAAGAGCTCTAGTGCACCCCAACAAGTGTACCAAATTTCAGGCAAATCCATTGAACAGGTCCAAAGTTATTACTGTCCAAACGTTTGACTTTAGTATGTAAGTGGCAGCTCAACCATAATTATAGTGGCATCATCACTATATATATATATATATATATATATATATATATATATATATACATCTACTCAGCAAGGCTACTATTAGAGTTCAGCCAAAGGGCACCCTTCAATACAGTTGAGATGATCACATTGCATTTGCTCGAATCGCCTCGCATTGAACCAGCAACAGAATGCTCATGGTCATCATTTTATACTGTGGGACTTTGTAAGTGCTGAAACATTCCCATTTCACCGTGTTACCACTTGTCAATTTTCTGCACACAAGGAGGATGCATTTTGGGCATGCAGAAAAAATCTGGGACTCTGCCGACACTGTGCACATGACTGAGTGCGCCATTAATTCTGGGGGACTTTGTATGTGCTGAAACACTCCTGTTTCACTGTGTTACTACTTGTCAATTTTCTGCACACAAGGAGGATGGATTTTGGGCCTGCAGAAAAAATCTGGGACTCTGTGCCACCACTGCACGCATGACTGAGTGGGCCATTAATTCTGGGGGACTTTGTACATGCTAAAACACTCCAATTTCACTGTGTTAACACTTGTCAATTTTCTGCACACAAGGAGGATGCATTTTGGGCCTGCAGAAAAAATCTGGGACTCTGTGCCACCACTGCACACATGAATGAGTTCGCTACTAATTCTGGGGGATTTTGTATGTGCTGAAACACTCCAATTTTACTGTGTTACCACTTGTCAATTTTCTGCACACAAGGAGGATGTATTTTGGTCCTGCAGAAAAAATCTGGGACTCCGTGCCACCACTGCGTGCCTGACTGAGTGCGTCATTAATTCTGGGGGACTTTGTATGTGCTGAGATACTCCCATTTCACTGTGTTACCACTTGTCAATTTTCTGCACACAAGGAGGATGCATTTTGTGCATGCAGAAAAAATCTGGGACTCTGTGCCACCACTGTGCGCATGACTTAGTGCGCCATGAATTCTGGGGGACTTTGTATGTGCTAAAACACTCCTGTTTCACTGTGTTACCACTTGTCAAATTTTCTGCACACAAGGAGGATGTATTTTGGGCCTGCAGAAAAAATCTGGGACTCTATGCCACCACTGTGCGCATGAATGAGTGTGCCATTAAATCAGGGGGACTTTGTTTGTGCTGAAACACTCCCATTTCACTGTGTTACCACTTGTCAATTTTCTGCACGCAAGGAGGATGTATTTTGGGCCTACAGAAAAAATCTGGGACTCTGTGCCACCACTGTGCGCATGACTTAGTGCGCCATGAATTCTAGGGGACTTTGTATGTGCTGAAACACTCGTGTTTCACTGTGTTACCACTTGTCAATTTTCTGCACACAAGGAGGATGCATTTTGGAGCTGCAGAAGAAATCTGGGACTTTGTGCCACCACTGCAAGCATGACCGAGTGCACCATTAATTCTGGGGGACTTTGTATGTGCAAAACACTCTCATTTCACTGTGTTACCACTTGTCAATTTTCTGCACACAAGGAGGATGCATTTTGGGCCTGCATGAAAAAAATCTGGGACTCTGTGCCACTTTTGTGTGTTGTGTGATTGTTGTGAGTTCATAATGTCATATTGACGTTACAATTAAAGCAGCATTGCAAGAATGTTGTGACAATGTTGAACTATACTTTTTTATGCTTCTTTACATTACCACAGCCACTAGTTACCTCCGAGTCATGACTTGAATGATACGCTTCTTTTCACAGTTTATGTCTGCTTTACTTAGTTGACTACTTTTTTCATGTATGAAAAAAAATGAGCATGCCTAATGCCTTCCAACATTGTTCTGACCAGGTTTGTACTTATTTGCAGCTCCTTTTCAATTAAGCAATAATGCCTGACAGGGTGCGTGTCGTTCTGGGATAATGTTACGACTCAGGTGGTTGGGCACGAGGCGGCAGGCCGAATGCGTCCAATAACTGAGGCATGACGTTATCCCAAATGACACACACCCTGGAGGGCATTATTGCTATTATACAATGGCTCATTGTTATACAGAATAAAAAAAATTATTTTAAGGATGTTTTTGTGTGGAAAAATATTTTGGTTTTTTAAAAGAAGATGAAACAATCAAGCACATCATCAGCACATAATAAAAGCAAAAAATCATCTACATGTTCACAGTGAGGCTGAGACTAGACCCGTGATGTTGTACTGGGATAACATCACGGGTTCAACCCAAGACTGACCAATGAGAGACCAGGATTTTTTCTTGCCATTGTATAATAACTATTGTTCCCTGGTGTCATAAAACACTGCTTGCTGCATAACTGTTAATTAACAACAGAAGTGATGTATAACAACTACTTGATGTGATGGAGATAAGCAGAGGAAAACAATGGCAAAGACCTGGTCAGCACCAATTTAAAAGAAAAGCTCCTTTCATTATTTCACACATGATAAAAAGTAATACAGCAGACTCAACTACTGCAAATTCTCATATCATTCCAGTCAGTCAGGATGTAAGTAAAGGAAGTTGTAACACAGCATTAAAAAATATAACCAGAGTTCTCAACAAATTGCTGCTCTGCTGCTGCTTTACAGAGATTCACCACATTACATAGTTATGGTGATGCACATAACATAATATGTGGGGTCCTTACTCCCACTGGAATATTTCTTGCTTCACAGAGTGCAATATATTTCTGTGAAAACTACCCATAATTTCATTACAGTGTGTCACATCATGGAGGAATTACCGGTCAGAAAAGCTGCCCACATTCTGCCCCCCTTTCTCAGCAACATTAGGACGTGATGCCAGGGGGAGCGCAGGTGCATGCTCCACTATAGTGAATATCCGGCAGCTATCCCAATGTTTCCTTATGTTATAAGGTTCACTTTGTGGTGAAATGTGGGAATGTTTCCACTAACAAGGCTCTTCTTACTGGAAACATGCCCTACCCGCATCTTTCACCACAAACTGACAATTATAACATAAACATTTGGAAAGCTGCCGGACAATCGGATATTCACTGTAATGGAGCACACACACTTGTTCTTCCTGGCATCACATCCTAACATTGCTGAGAAGGGAGGCAGAATGTGGGCTGCTTTTCAGAACGGGAGTTCCTCTGTCACGTGACACACTGTAATGAAATTATGGGTGGTATTCACAGAAATGTATTGCACTATGTGGCGGAAGAAAGATTCCTCTGGAAGGGAAAATGTGTATTATTAAACAACAACAAATAAAAAACACACAAAAACAGTACAACTCAGTAGTGGGGTGGAGGGTCCAGAAAACAATCACGCAAGTTACTGTGGCTGTGGGATGTGCCGTGGTGGTCCAGCAGCAGGTGCAGCTTTAGAACTATTTGCTGCTGCTGCTCTTCTCTTATGTGGACCTGCTGCTGCAAAGCACCAACCCTCTGACTGTTCTCTTCCAGAGCCGCCCACACCAGGGAGATGTCATGCTGTGTTGCAGGGACTGTGGCGGGGTCCACTGCAGCTGGGAATCCAGGTAGTGGGGGTGGTGGTAGAGAGGGTGGTGCTGGTGGCTGTGGTGGCAGTGGTGGTGGTGGTAGAGCAGCTGCTGTACTGGCCCTCCTCCTGCTGCGGTGGTGACTGTGAGGCACAACTCTGACCCCAGCAGCACCCTCAGCCACTGCCATGGAAGAGCCAGCAGGTGGAGGCCTGGTCCCTTCTGTGGCAGCCTGCCACTCTGCCTTGTGGTGGTTAAGCATGTGGGTGCGCTGGCCACTGGTCCCCAAATGTGTCCCACGGGGGCCACAGCGCACCAGCACACCACATGCATGGCACACCACGACTGTGCTGTCTCCCCCCACAGAGTTAAAAAACTCCCACACTGGGGAGCTGCGGGGGGGAGGACCAGACACAGTCCTCACACGAGTCACACAATTCACACCACCTTGATTTTCTAGGGGCACCTGCTGTGGAGGTGGTGGAGGGGGTGCTGCTGGAGCTGGTGGTGGTAGTGGCAGAGAAGGTCGATGCACAGCAGCCACCAGTGGCACTGGTGCTGCTGCTGCTGTTGCTTCAACATGGGCCTGGGGGGAAGCAACACCCAGGAGTCGGGAGCAGTCCAGCATGACACGACTGCCTCCACATGTCCGCACTATCCTCTGACCATGTGCACGGGCCAGCAACTCACCTTCTCAAGTGTCCACATCCATCCCTCCCACACAAGTCCCCGGCATGCACACACACACACAAACACATACACACTCACACAAAGTCACTCACTCACACTCACAAAACAAAACAACACTTATAAAAAAAAAATTAACTACCAAAAAAATATCACGAACACAATACAAAAACTAAATAAAGATAGCTTTTAAAAAAGCTGTTGGTTTACAAAGGCAATAAGCAGTTTGTTACTGACTCCTACACTGCTCTCTCACAAGCCTTCTTCCTCTACGAATGCAAAGTAGAAAGTGAAACTGC
Source organism: Neoceratodus forsteri (assembly GCA_016271365.2). NCBI lineage: Eukaryota > Metazoa > Chordata > Ceratodontiformes > Ceratodontidae > Neoceratodus > Neoceratodus forsteri. The sequence continues at coordinate 1,610,622,813 of CM057449.1, forward strand.
TTCTCTGACTCACTTCCTTCCTGCCTGGCTAAAGCATGTGATTTACAGTACTGTAAGCCATGTGATGTGTAGGGTTCTGCCTATTTACTTCTCACTTCACCTTACTTCGCATTAAGGCATAATGGCAACGTGAAATAATAATGATAACGCAAAGTGAGCACTTTGCAGTGCCCACTGCGCGTTGTGCTACACGAATGCAAAGTAGGCACTTTGCGTTTACTTCGCCAGCAGATTAAAAATTTGCTGCGTCTCTAATGGAGGGAAGTAATGAGTTTTGGGGGGGCACTGGGAACAAGTAATACACAGATGACAGGAAAAAGGAAAAGGAGAATGGGAAGGAATGGGGAAGGAAGAGAGAGGATTGCAAGAGCAGTGAAAAAGGAAGGCTGGAGAGACAGGGAAAGGTAGTTGGAGGAACAGGTCAGAGGGAAGTAAGGTTGGGCGGAGAGGAAGGTAGGTGTGCTAGGTGCAGTTGCAGTTGTTTAACACTAGAAGGCGCTGCTGGAGTTTAAGATTAAAGTTCCCTGTCTTTATTTATTTATATGAGTCTCTGATTACAAGCTTTGAGCTGGAAGCTCATTTACAAAGGTTTCATGTCAGTTTGGCATACAAAGACCAGGAGAACAAGCAATAATTGCAATGAGATTACAAAACATGAGATAATGTAAAATACACATAATTTAGCACAATTCTGAGCATTAGAATAATTAAATACCCTTAAGAACATTTGACATTTTGAGGTAGGAGCACTTACAATGGATTCTGTATCGATTAAAATAAAAAAACACAGCAAGTAGGTAAGACAAATTTATAGTGGCAACAATATTTTGATTGTTGTATCCGAAAAACATAGGATACCCAGTGTAATTGGTTTAGGAGTACAGACAATGGAGGGTCAGATGGCGGGGGGGGGGGGGTTAACTATAATTTAGGACAGTGCAGTTGAGAGGGGGAAAAAAAGTCTAAGAGGGTTTAACTAGCCAGGAACTGAGACTCTGCTAGTTCCCTTTGTCTTGGGGTGGAAGAAATGAGGGTGGCAAGGAGAGGGTTCAAGAGAAATGTAGTGGGGAGAAAGGTTGGAGAGAGGGGAGGTTGAGATGAGGGAAGAAACAGTAGAGGAGGGGATGTTGGGACTGGGAGGTGGGTGAGGTAGGGAGGGAGGGAGGAAAGGGGAAATAGATGGAGGAAAGGGGGGAAAGTTTGAGGTAGAGTCAGGGAGCAGAGGAGGGGTAGGGGAATAGGTGAGGGAGCCAGAGGCAGGAGATTTATTAGGTCACTGGTGTGGGAAACAGCGGCATTTCATTTGGCTAGTGAGGTACAGTAGGAGTGAAGTTTGGGTTTGAAGAGGGAGAGTTTGGCTTCAGCTGAGAGGTTAGGAGGGAGCACATTTAGCCACTTGGGGGCACAGTATCCAAAGGAACATTGTCCAAAGGTCGTTCAACAGAAAGTGACCTTGTAGAGATTGTTTATGGTCCCTCTGGTTAGTCTAGAGGGGGCAGTTTGGGTAAGCTTAGCTTGGATACCAGGCTGGGCAGGGCCAAGAGATGCTTTTTTTGCTAAACGACAGAAGAATCGTGAAAGTATCCCCAGTGAACTGTGTCGATTATGTTGTCTACAGTTTGGCCATTAGTCCACATATAATTTTTTTGTTGTGTTTTTGCTGCCGGCTGACTTCTGTCTGCCTCTCTCTCTCTCTCACCACCTTACTCCATCCCCTGGGACTTACCTTCTACCTCCTGGAGTGCACCCTGGATTACCCCTAATGGCAACGCCATCAAGGAGAACCCCTTAACTCCCTAAATGGTGTCTTGTGGTGATCTGGGAGCACAGTGCCTCGGCCTTGCTGTGTGACATTCGATGATGGGAACAGCAAACATCCTTCCACTTCAGCTTAGTTAATTTTTTTCTTGTATTTTTTGTTGTTGTTGGGAGGTATAATGTGCAATGACATAAGAGCACAAATGCACTAATGTCCGGCACACCTCCTTAAAACCTGTGAGCTTCACTTGTGATCCCTCTGGCCTCCATCAGGGGTTAGTCAACAATCAAATGCTTCCCCACCCTCCGCCTGGAGGAGGAGACCAGTCTGTTAGATGCTCAATACTTCTCCCCTCGACTGCCCCTCCAACTCCCCAGGCTTGCATCAGAACCTGGGTTGTCAGAATCACAGATGGAAATCCTACTGCTGCACCAATGGACTGGCTCATATATCAAATGTAGAGTAGAAACCTCTTATAATGGACACATTTGTATAAGCAGGTTTTGTCCATTACAAGGGGTGTCTGTTGTATCCTCAAATCTTTAAATATGAATCTTCATTGCCCTGTCTCACTCATCAAAGTTAAAATAACAACATACCCCCTCATCTGTCAACCAAGGGTATGGGAAACTGCTATTTGCAGCTGACTGGGGACTGAGCAGTGAACAAGATTGATAAGATTTTGCTGTACACTGCCTATGCTGATTGGTTGTCAAGGGGCTGACCAGCAACCATCGAGGAGGAGGAGGGGGAGGTTTCATGGACAGGCAACAGGTGCTGTTGAGTCATCTACTGGAGTACGATGCCAGATATTAAGCATCAGGTGAGCTGTCTGATGTCTTTATAGTGCCAGACAAACCAGCTGAACAATACAGGGATGGTAATCAGACAGTTAGCAGGCAGTTCACAACATGTAACAGTGACATAGAGGAGCTTACAGTTTTCTCGCTATGCAGGGGTTGCAGAGTATGATATAAATGAGATTTTTATCCTTAAGGGCATAACTTTTGATTTTTGGCATGGCAGATCTGTTCATTATATAAGCGAGCGTCCACCATAAAGGTGTCTGCTATCAGTCGGTCAGACTGTTACATGTATTTGTGGCACTTCTGTGAGCAATTCACAATAGACATTTGGCACTGCTATGGTGGCAAAATATTTTCTGGATGGTATTTGATATCACTGAACTGCAATCTGTATTACTTGCTTAAAGCCAAATGATTCAACAAATGAGAAGGAACACAGGTCAAGCGGTATCATTTTTGCTAATGCTTTATTTAATTTCTGGACAACAGGGTGGGTGTGATCATATTTACATGGCCTTTGAAATGACTCTTGCATGTTAAGTGTTTTGGTTTGTGGCATGGTCTGTTGTAAGAGATATGGAGAGTAAGTAATCGAGGGGAACAGTCAGATGCAAAGGTGCAAGATGGCGGTGATAATGGAGATGAAAGATCCCATTATTTAAGTTTCTTATTAAAATGGATGTGCTCAGGTGATTTTCCAATCTTCCCCTGCTGGCACTAGTTTTACAGAATGTGCATATTACATGGCAAGTATTTTGAGAGTTAATATAATAGTAGTACCATACCGAAGAAGTAGCCTTCTTACAGCAGTTTTACCTCCTGGCATAGGTACCTGCAGGCTAACAGTAACAGTGTTTTAATGTATGTCATTATCATCAAGGACATCTTCTTCCTCATGTAAAAAATTGGTATCAGCAAGGTAGACAGCTTCCTCCTTGCCACCTCCATTTGTGCTGGCCTCCCTGCTGGCCCATCTTCAATGTTTCTCTTGGTACTTTGGTTGTGTACCACATCAGTATCAGAAAAAGAATAAGATGACTCTGACTGAAGGCCACTGGGCACAAAGTTGCTACTACTGATGTTATTGTCTGTGCTGGATTCTGATTCATGAGGTGACTGGGATAGTGGAACATTGAAAGCATATCTAGTCATCCTTTCAATGCCTCTGTGGGTGACACCCCCAATGACCTTTTTTTTTTTTTTTTAACAATATTGCTTCTGCTACCTTATACCTTACTCCACTTTCAAGGCATATCACCTGAGCTTCTCTTTTTTTTTTTTTGCTTGATGTTCCAAGGAGTGGATCATGTGTAGGAAAAGTTTTTTTTTATGTCAAGCACAATTCAATAGTGTACTTAGAGACATATGGGCGGCAGAACCACCTTCAGCATGGCTTCACAGGGGGAGGTCATGTCAAACAAATCTCATAGATGTCTTTGACTGGCTAACTAGGATAGTACATCAGGGGACGGCAGCGGATATGGTCTCTCTTAAATTCGGTAAGAACTTTGATACTGTACCACATAGGAAAATGATAAAAAAAGGTAGCAGCCTGGGGAGGAGGAGGAGAAGATGGTGAGCTGGATATCTAAATGGTAGAAGTAAAGGACACAGTCTGACAATAGGAGAGTGACCAGTTGAGTAACAAATAGATTGGTGCTGGGCCTTGTCTTCTTCAATGTCTTCTAAAGAGACGTTGCGAAACTGGAGGTGAAGGTCTTTCTCTTTGCACATGACACAAAACTTTGCAATAGTGTGGACACCCAGGAGGAGGTGGAGAGAATGCAAAGGGATCTGGAGAATCTAGATAAGTGGTCTGAGTGGTAGCTGGGTTTCAATGCCAAAAAGTGCAAAGTCATGCACCTAGGGTGGGGTAATCCACAGACTGTGTATAAGATGGAGAAGTAGGTTCTTACAGTTACCAAGCAGGAGAGGGACCTTGGTGTGATCATATCTGACTATCTCAAAGCAAAGCCACCTCCCTTCCCCGATAGAGATCCCCTTCCCTATGAAACCCAGTATCCAGCTCACTTTGCCTACTAGCATGGGCAATGCGACAGGACAGTAGGCAAGGTGAGCCAGATGCTGGGGTGCATAGGGAGGGGAATCTCTAGGAAGAGAAGGAAGGTGGTGTTGCCTCTGTATTGCTCACTTGTGAGAGCCCACCTGGAGTACTGTGATCAGTTCTGTAGGTTACAACTCTGCAAGGACATTGACTAGAGCTGTGCGAAAACAAATTCTGCCTTTGGAATTTACGGGAAAGTCAGACTTTAGCTTCTTCAAAAGTTCAAAATCATTTTGGCAACTTTTGAGGAATATCTGCATTAGAAATGCAGAATAAATGGGTTTTATATGATAACAGTGACTCCAGAATGGTGAGTTCGGAATCGTGAAGGAATTACAGCGAGGACACAAATGCCGACTATTCTTCTTGTTCAGGGGCTTCGCCCCACACCCCCTTACTTAAATAAGCAACTCCGAGGTCCTAGCACCTTGGGGTGGTGGGAATACTTACATCTCCATCTGGTCCTCGCTGTAATTTCCTCACCCTCTTTTTCTTTCACTGTTCTGGAGTCACCACATTACGTGCTACCGAATGTGGTCCGGATATTCAAAGCAATTGCGCATGGCGCAACTGAGTTGCACTGGCGGAAGTGCAGATTTGTGCCAAGGAGTCATATTCAACAGGAGCCAGTGCAATGCACAAATCTCATTGCGCCAATGCGCAACTATAATGAATGCAGCCGCAGGTGCAGGGGGCGTGCCCATGAATATCCAGCGCAGTGGGATATTCAACAGTGAAACCATGGCGCAAGTGTGGAGCAAATCAAAGATGCGCTGAGCAGACTTGTTCCTATAAATAAAGGGCACAAGCACACAGACAGCACTTGTGCCAGGCGAAAGGGAGTGAGAGAGAAAGAAAGAAAGAAAGAAAGAAAGAAAGAAAGAAAGAAAGAAAGAAAAGAGAGAGACAGACCAAGGCAGACACAGAGGGAGAGGGACAGAGGTGGCATTGAAGACGGAGAGAAGGGGCAGAGAAAGTGAGAGAGACAGACAGACACACTGCCAGGCAGTGCACCAGGGTACCACACAGACAGCAGTAGCCAACCACCCAGGAGGATATTGGACAAGGGACATGAATAATGCATCCTTCATGATGGAGGCCATAATGAGGGGTGTGAGGGGGGCAGGAGGAACAGTGACGTGGCCATGGAAGAGCCCGTCAGTGGTTTGCCTGACACAGATGGTACCATGCCCACATCACCTTCGAGCAGTACAGTGACACGGAGATTGTGGGCCAGTACCACCTGAACAGGGCCATTCTGAAGCAGTTCTGCAAGCTGTACACTGATGAGATGCAGGCACCCACCAGACGAAGCCACACCGTGTCCGTGGAGACAAAGGTGACAGCCGTCATGTGCCTGCTCGCCACTGGCACCTTCCAGAGATCAACAAGGGATACCACAGGCATAACCCAGTCAGCCATGTCCCACCTCCTCACACAGTTCCTCAACTCTCTGCTGCCACGTGTGTCGGAATTCATCTGTTTCCCCAGCACACAGGCGGAGTGTACAGCAACCATGCAGGACTTCCACAGGGTAGCATGTATGCCTGGTGTGACTGGGCCATTGACTGCACCCACATGGGCATCTGCATGCCACCTGGCCCCAAGGGTGTGGTGTACATCAACAGGAAGGGGAGCACGAGTGTCAACTGCCAGGTGGTGTGCAATGCCACGGGACGCATTACCAATGACTGCACCACACACCCTGGGAGTGCACATGATGCATTCATCTGGCACAACTCTACACTGTGCCACAGGTTTGAACATGGAGACATCCCCACTGGCCATCTAGTGGGTGAGTATGGCACAGGAAAGGGGCGATGGCTAGATCAGACCATGGGATGGGGAGGACAGGGTGTTCATGGTGGCGTGGGTACCAGAGACAGGCAAGGGGCACAACATAGAACAGCAGAGGGCTAACCAGGTTATTCTCCACACAGGGAACAGTGCCTATCCACTGCGGCCCTGGCTGCTCACCCCCTACTGGCGCCCATCGTCCCCAGCAGAGGAATACTACAATGAGGCACATGCTAGCTCATGCAACATCATTGAGTGTGTCTTTGGCATGCTGAAAGCACATTTCCGTTGCCTAGACAGGTCAGACGGTGCCCTACAGTACAGCCCCTCAAAAGCCTGTGGCCTATTCTTGGCCTGCTGCATACTGCACAACATGGCCATTGACCGTGGAATGGTGCACACAGGTAGGTGGTGTGATACACATTCATAGGTCACACAAACAGGTACAGCACACAAGCAGGGGCATGCATGGCAATGGGCATGCACACACTGAAGCGTGAGAAACATAGAAACATAAACCTTGACGGTAGATAAGAACCACTTGGCCCACCCAGTCTGCCCATTTCCCTACCTACTGGATAAGCTGCAGATTCTAGTTAACCAACAGCCTACTTCCTGCCACCCCCACTACAATTGCCTTATGTCTGTCCCATGCATGTTTAAATTCCCCCACTGTTTTAGCCCCAACAACCTCCCCAGGAAGGCAGTTCCATGCATCCACCACTCTCTCCTTGAAAAAAAATTTCCTCACATTACCCCTGAGCCATCCCCCCTCTATCTTTAAATTGTGCCCCCTTGTCCTTACACATCCCTTTTTCCGAAAGATGCTACCTTCCTGGACTTTGTTGATTCCCTTGAGGTACTTGAAAGTTTCTATCATGTCCCTCCTGTCCCTTCTTTCATCAGGGGTATACATATTAAGCTCTCTCAGTCTCTCTTCATATGGTTTCTGATGCAGACCGTGCACCATTTTAGTTGCCCTCCTCTAGACTGCTTCTACCCTGTCTATGTCCTTGCATAGATGAGGTCTCCAAAACTACACACAGTACTCTAGAAGGGGTCTCACCAACTGTCTGTACAGAGGGATAACCATTTCCCTTTTTTTTACTTGTGGTGCCCCTTCCTATGCATCCCAGTATCCCCCTGGCTCGCCTTACTGACTTCTCACATTGCTTACCCACCTTTAGGTCATCTGATATGACTATCCCCAGGTCCCTTTCCATTTTTGTTGTTGTTAGTACCTCCCCTGCTATTGTGTACTCTTCTCCTGGGTTTTTGTTTCCCAGGTGCATGACTTTGCACGTCTTTGCATTGAATCTAAGTTGCCATATGTCTGACCATTCCTCCAACCTTGCCAAGTCCCTTCTCATCCTTTCTACCCCCCCCTTTTGAATCAACTCTGTTACAGATCTTTGTGTCATCTGCAAAGAGGCATACCTTTCCTTCCAGACCTTCTTCAATGTCACCTATAAAGATGTTAAAGAGGACTGGACCCAGTACTGAGCCCTGAGGTACTCCACTAGTAACCCCCCTTTCTTCGGAATGTGTTCCATTCACTATTACCTTCTGTGTCCTGTTGTGCAGCCAGTTTGCTACCCAGGCTACTACCCTGGAACCCACTCCCAGGCTGGCTAACTTGATTATTAATCTTTTGTGCAGGACTGTGTCAAATGCCTTTCTAAAGTCTAGGTAGGCCATATCTACAGCTCCTCCCTGGTCTATTACTTTGGTCACCCAGTCAAAGAAATCAATTAGATTCATCTGACATGACCTTCCTGCTGTAAATCCATGCTTCTTTGGGTCCTTTGCCCCACTGGCCTCTAGGTACTTAGCAATTCTTTCTTTCAGAAGTAATTCCATAATTTTCCCTTCCACTGAGGTCAAACTTACAGGTCTGTAGTTTCCTGCTTCTGCCTTGCTCCCACTTTCATGAAGGGGAATCACATCTGCCCTCCTCCAGTCCTCAGGTACCACCCCATCCTCCCATGATTTGTTAAAAAGTGTGGTCAGTGGGGTCACTATGTCCTCCCTTAGTTCTTTTAGGATTCTGGCTGGGGTAGGGGAGACAGTGGCACACAACCACACACTGCACCTCTCACAGCCCTGCCACCCCCCCACACACCCACACCCACACACACAAGCGTAGGTCTGTGGCATGGATCAGATGCATTGCACCAGTGCACAGGCACAACTGGTGCAAGACTGCCATCATCACACCCATGCTACATGGCCCAGCGGCCGGGCAAGCACGCACACAGGTAGCATGTGGTGTGACACACAGGTGCCACACCAGTGGTAAGCACACACACACCACCCATGTGCACACTGGGCAACAGCTGCAGACTGCAGGTAGGGTGGCCCACACATCAGGTCCACTGCATGGAACCATGGCCACCACAGCCATGGGGCAGCTGTGCCCAGGCCGATTGGCAGCCACAGGCTGTGCATCATCCATGGGGGGTGCAACAGCCCCCCAAAGGTTGAACTGCAGGACCATGACTGTGTCCATGCGGGGGTGTCAAGGTGCCCAAACAGGCCAGCCCCGGGTGTGCCTGGGATGCCAACATCAGAGCCTGGCATTGACTGGACTGGGGTCACCCAATGCCAGGTCCACAGGGTAGACAGCACCTTGCAGGGGGTCATCTCTTCCTGGCCATGCCCTGTGGCAGCCAGCAGCACAAAGCCATCCGAGATCACATTGCAATGTGATCCAGGGATGCAGTCATGGCCTTCTGCATGCATTGCATCCCTGCCAGGATCTGCTCAGTGCCCCTCTCCTGCTGCTCGGCTAACTGGTGCACCTCCACACACAGTGCATGCACCCCACTGGCAAGCAGCATCTGTTGCTAAATAGATGCCTGCAGCAAATGAGTGTGCTCAGCCAGCGGGTCGGCATCCTGGGGATCCTGGGCAGGACGTCAATCTCCATGTGGTGACCGGCCACGCTGCACAGCCCCACTGTCTGGTGCATGCTGCACAGTGGGGTCTGCAAGGGGACTGGGCACAGCAGGTGCACCAGCCGTGGACCTGTGTCTGGCTGCCTGGTGGCACCCACAGCCTGCTGCTGTCACCCATCCGGCCACTGCATGCCACTCAGTGCCTGCGCGGCCGCACCACCTACACCGCAGGGCACAGCCAGAGTAGTGCACACCACTGTGTCAGTGGCCAGCAGAGGCATCTCGCCCACAATGGTGGCCATGCTGTCCAGGAGAACCATGACTTCATCATCTGTGTCAGACCCCGCCCGATCTGTTTCTCTGTGCAGAGGACACCAAGGCTGGTGTCCTGCAGGAACACATCCAGGGCCTAGTCCAACCCCAGGTCCAGGACATCCATCTGCACAATGGTGGTGAGCTGCAGCTTGTCTGGCCCCCGGATACCAGTGGAGGTGGATGGCTGGTCTTCTGAAGCTGTTTCAGCATCCACGGCCGCTGGCGCCATCGATGCCCCATCATCCACAAAGGGGCGTGCTGGTGCTGCAAGAGAAAGAGAGACATGTTAGTGATGCATTGCCCACATGTGCACCCTCCCACACTGCCACTGCATGTGCCCTGCAGCATGGCATGCATGTGTGTGCACACACATGCCTATGACATGCATGCTGGCTGCATGCATGCCAGCATGCCCATGTCCTCAACCTCCATGCCACCAGCTGTGCATGGCTGATATACTTATCATGCAGTGATGGGCTGCCACCCATCTGGAAACCACCACCAGGCACATCCTCCACCATGCTGTGGTGCATGGTTTCTGCCATCAACTCCTCCTGCACCATGAGCGATAGCGCAACCGCAGGCCCCCCTCTGGTGGCATTCCAGGATGCACAGATGGCCGTTACCTTCTCCTTGATGTGCCACTTGTCCATGCCCACCTTCTTCTGGCACTTCTGCGCTGACCGCTGGTGGCTGCCATGCTGCTTGATGTATGCCACCACCTCTTCCCAGGCCCCAGCCCTGGCCTGTGGTGTGCCCATGGCACCACTCAACAGGGGCTCCCTGTCTCCACTTTAATGAAATTGGGTCTGCGCTTGCAAGCAGGCCCATGCTCCTCACCCTCCTCACATTCTGACATGTCACTTCCTGTAGACATGGACAGCACTATGTGTCAGTGGCAGCATCACCCTGTTCCATCCCACTCTGCTGTGCTGTCTGCTCCCAGTGAGCTGCAGTGGCATGCGCAACTTACCTCTAAAGGATGCAATACTGTTACATGGCCTGTGCTGTTCCGTGATGCTTATATGGTGCAATGTGTGCAAATGAGGTTTGGCACAACGGTAATGACATGCTGATGCACCTAGTGCGCCACACATTGGCTGACGAGCTCATTTGCTTGTGTTGTCTGAATATCGCGATTTTGCTCCGTGCGCAATGAGATTGTTCCAGAGCAAGTTGCAGTGCAATGCGCATGCATGTGTGGTGCGCAGGCCCGCAGTGCACATGTGCTGAACGGTAGCATGGTGTCAGTCACACACTGTGCACTGACGGCGCAATGCAGAGTCATAGCGCATGATGCACCAGGCCTGCTATCGCGCACATATGCACTGCACAGAAGAGGGTGACCTCTGACCCCTGCTGTTACCCCTGACCCCCGGGTCACTTCCCACACCTGATGACCCCATCTAGCCACACACATGTAGTGTATCTCTGGGACTGCATGATGGGCAGACACAGCTCATGTTCCCTCGCATTGCGCATCTGGCGCACATCGTGGACACGTGCACTTACTGCCACACCATGTTCACTGTACAGCATGGTGCAGGGAGGAGCCCTGAGAGTCCAGAACTGGACACAGGTTGAGCTAGTCAACCTGGTGGCCTGTGTCCAGCTCCACACCCCTCAACTATTTGGCCAGATGCCCATGCAGCAGCCAAGGGTCACGATGTGGCAGGGGATTGCTGCCACACTGCAGCAAATGACCGGAGTGGCCAGGATGGGGAATCAATGCTGCCACCAATATGGTGACCTAGTGAGGAGGGACCCAGAGTGCCTGAGGAGGCTAGAGGTGTGTGTCAGGTGCGGGACTGTGCCACAGCCAAGTAAGTCAGCCCATATTGCATGTGTACCCTTGTGTTGTACTGTGGTGTTGACTAGGCTGCCTTTGCAGAGTGGTGCACTGTCATCATGCACATCTTGGAGTGGCATTGCCAGCCGCTGCTTGCATTGCTATGCAGCCATGTGGGACATGTCAGGCAGGGGCTCACCCTGTGCACTGGGATTGAGGTGGTGGGCAGCCGCTGTGGCTGGTTTCTGATGTGTACCTATCTATGCTCCATTCCCAGGGCCTGAGATTGCCAGCATGCACAGGTAGCAGCAGCAGCAGCAGCGGCAGGACAGCAGGCCACAGCGGGTCACAGAGGTGGCACAGGAGTGGCACCAGCAGGACTGGGGAGGGTAAGTAGGCACTGTCATGGTCATTTGCATATTACATGAGGGGTGGCAGGGGCATGGGTGTGGGCTTGGTTGCTAGTGCCATGTGCCGTGGCAGCTGTGTGTGTTGCACTGTGCATGGTGCTTGCCACTGTGGCACATCCATTGGACATGTGTTCCAGCTGTTGGTGGAGTGGGTGTGTGCCCGGATGCCACTGACGTTGCTGTGGTGCTGCCGGTGCACTGTGCCATGTGACTGTCATTGCGCAGTTAGGTAGTCTTTGTGCAGTGGGGACCACCTCTGTGCACTGTTGTGCTGTGCCGCATTGCTGGCATGAGTTGGCCCACCACCCCACAGGTGGCCGGTGCGGGCCCTCCAGGGGGGGTGTTCTCACTGCCAATTGCGTGCTGTGGGTGGGCATGGTTTCTTGGGAAATTGCACTGATCACCTGTCCTGTCCCTTGTCATAGGTGTCCAGCAAACACATCAGAGGCCCGTTTACCTCAGGCTGCTCCAGCAGCTAATCCTAATAATATCCATCACAATGGAGGTTGCCCTGCATATTTGTCACCTGCTGCTGGAGGAACGGAGGTGGCAGGAACACCAAAGGGCAGCAGGCTGTGGCTGCTGGTAGTTTGGCCCCAGCATTCCCCTGTTTCCTCTGCTGCATCTCCCCCTACAGTCCCCTAACCCACTGTACAGTCCCTGTTCCCTGTCGCCTTCCCTCACTTTCCTACACTTTCCCACCCCCTTGTTGTTGTAAATAGTTTGGTTTGGAAAAATATATTTTTTGACTTACCTGCCTGTGTCAGTGTCTGCTTTGCAGGTGGCATGAGGAGCCATACTGCAGTGGCTCAGTGTCTGCCCGTGTGGTGTGCATGTGTTGAGGTGCATGCTGTGCTTCTGTGGTTCACTGCACTGTGGTGTGTCCCACTGTGGTGGTGTCCCTCCACTCGGTTGGTGGCTGTGCCTTGGGTGCCCATGGGGCAGCTGTCAGGGATGTGTGGCAGGTGTGTGTGTGGTGGTGGCACACAGCCATGGTCTTTGGTCGGGTACTGGCCACACACTGTGTTGGGGCCCCTGCTTGGCATTGTGCAGCCTGTCCCATGTGGTCTGCCACGCTACATGCCTCCCAGCACATTCTGTGCCTACTGTGTGGGCCACCTGTGTGCCTGTGTGGTGTGTGTGTGTGTGTGTGTGCTTGGCTGCATGGTCCTAAGTGTGGCCTGCTCTGGTCTGGGTGGGTGGGCATGGTCTGTAGCCTGTGGGGGGCTTCCTTGGTGGCCCTCCCTTGGCCATTGGCACCTCCTGTTGCCTACTATCTGTGCCACTGTTGTGTTCTGGGGGGATATCTGGGTGCCTGTGTGTGCCCTGCTGTGCCCTGCTGGTGGTGGCCTCCTGTGGCCTGTCACTGTGCTTCCCTGACTCTGTCCCTGGGTCTCTTCTCTGTGCCGTGCCACCCTCTGTTGCTCTGCTGCTCTGCTTCCACAGTTGTGCTGGAGCATCTCTTTCTGCGCCAGGGTACAACTGTGCTTGCACCATGGCACAACTCTGTTTGCTCCATGGTGCAACCCGGGTTGCGTCATGGTGCAACTTTGCCATATTCAGCTGGTTGCAAATGCACAGTGCAGTTGGTGTAACCTCTGAATATGGCTCCTGTTGCAAGACAGTGCATCGGATTTGTGCTGTGCTGGACTTGCACCTGCCCTTGCTGTATTTCTGAATATCTGGGCCTAAATGTACAAACTGCAGATTAATGCATTAAACTGCGGGGGAAAAAAATCCACAGAACTGATCGCTGTCAGGGGTCAGTTCTGCATAATTTCTTTCAGACGTTCAACATTTCCCTCTTCATGGTGTCTAGTGGCACCCCTCCCACTCTCTGATGACCGGCTTCACTTTTAAGGTTGCAATGCTGACCTATAGAGCCCTACATGATCAGGGACTCCAATACTGTACCTGCAAGACCTCCTACCTCCCCACTGTCCCTCCCGTTCACTCCAATCCTCCATCTGTCTTTCAGATGAGACGTTAAACCGAGGTCCCATCTGCCTGTTCTGGTGGTAGTTCAGGTGGATGTTAAAGATCCCATGGCACTTCTCAAAAAGAGTAGGGGAATTTCCCCGGTGCCCTGGCCAAATTTCCCTCATTCATGAAAAATACCACTAACAGCTTAATCTGGTTCAAGGTCAGTTGGCATTCACCTGTATCCCCCTCCCCCGGGTCGTGCCTGAAAATAGGCAGGATTTGTCTAGTGCACTTACCCTGTCAACAAAAACTAAATAAATAAATAAATAAATGAGGGATTGCTAGAGGTTCCCAGGGTACATTTGAAAATGTTTGGGGGAAGATCTTTTGCCCTTATGGCCCCTATCCTGTGGAATTCTCTACCTCACCAGATACGAAAGAGTCTGACCGTAGAAGGGTTTAAAAACTCTCTTAAGACATATCTTTTTAGAAATGCCTATGAAGGAACTTAAGATTTTAAGATGTTATGTGTTGAATTCAGTTGTGTTATTTTAATGTGTTTTATAATCTGTGTGAGTATGGTGTAAGGGAGCCCTGAGCTATGGAAGGGTGCCTAGTACAAATAACATTTTACTTACTTACTTCATGAAAGTTTAAAGTTTCCCTGGTTTCTGGTGGCACCCCCCACACACACCCTCCGATCACTGGCTCTATAAGAATTAAAAGTTTCCCTGGTGTCTACTGGCACCCCTCACCCTCCAGTTGTCAGCCCCATAAAAGTTTAAAGTTTCCTTGTTATCTAGTGTCACCCCACCCTCTGATCACTGGCCACATAAGAATTAAAAGTTTCCCTGGTGTCCAGTCGCATCCCTACCCTCCGATTACTCGCCCCATAAAAGCTTAAAGTTTTCTTGGTGTCTAGTGACCCCCATCTTCTGATCACAGGCCTCATAAAATTTTATATTTCTCTGGTGTCTAGTGGCACTCCACCCTTTGATCACTGTCCTCATAAAATTTAACATGTTCCTGGTGTCTAGTAGCATCCCCCTTCCTCCAATATCTGGCCCTGTATTTGCTGATGTGTCTGCTCCTCAGGTAACTCAAGTGCCTCTCACAAGTTTGCAACTGCGCACATGCTCCTTTAGTCTTTACACCAGGCGGTAGTCATGGAAACAGTCTGTGCAAGACAGAATTTTCCTTCAAATCTGCCTAATGTTACCATGCAGTACTAAAAACAACATGTAAGGGGCTGACAGACCACATGGCCACATTGAGATGACACCATGCAATGGCAAATAATCAGTAGAACACAGAAACATAGAATTTGATGCCAGATAAGGATCTCTTGACCCACCAAGTCTGCCTGTTTTCCCTACATGTTTCATATACCATAGATCTTAAATGATCAGTAACTGAGAAACTGGAACAAAGGAGACATGTTGTTTGAAAGATAAACTTTCCAGCTTCAGAAAGAAAAAGCTTACGTGAAATGTTTCCAGTTTGGCAACCTGAAAATCTGAAGACACAACCAGACATGACAACATTCAGGATGCAGACCAAGATTCAGTGCCATCAGTGCGTATAAGTTTGCCTTCAGTCAGAGGCATTTGCATTATTTAGAACAGTCTTGAGGGTGAACTACTGTGAACCTGTCTGATTCCCCATAGTTCCATCTTCACTTTCAATTTCGTGAATACAGTGAGTAATTTTTTTTATTGGCATAATGATGTAAGTACCATTTTGCAACTGTACTATGTAGTTTATGTTACCTTCAGCCACTAAATTTGATAGTAGAACATGGATGCATTTGTCAAGAACAGAAGAGCTAAGCAAAGACATACAAAACATCTCGCATATCTAAAATGATCATTATTGCTAGTTGGTAACCAAGAAATACCACTGTGTTTATTAAAAGGCCATTAATAATGGAACATTAATATAATATCAACCAGTATTTGAAGTTAGCTTCTCTGAAGAAACAGGTTTATTTGGTAAATGCAGTTCTCCTTTTAAAGGAGGAGGAGGAGGTCTAAAAAGGCTTTGTCTTAATATGATTCAATGGTTATGTACATGGTGTTATAATGCAAACTAAAATGTATTTTTCAGAAATGATACAGAATATAAGAAATAATGTATGGGTGATGATACACAACAAGCCTGTGTTTCCATCAAGGAGTTGAGATACCAGTGCATGGACCTTGAGAGTAAATCTCAAGAAGTCCATGCTGGTATCTCAACCCCAAGATGGAAACACAAGGTGAGTTGTGTATGGTCACCCATATTTTATTTATTATAGTGTAAGGTTTTAAAAACTGCCATCATGATTTCTGTGGGGCATAGTCAGGTACATTGAGTGAAATAAGTGAAACGGTAATCCTCAGGTCCCCTACCTTAATACTGCAGAACCTAGTGGTCCTGAATAAGCAAATAATCTAAAGGAATCTCTTCTTTAAGTAGCTGACAAGTGAGATAGCTTACTTTATATCTGGTTGATCCTGTGTCCCTTCGCCCTCCATGCTGCCAAACTAATAAGCCCAATGTCCCCTGCAATCAGCCCTGTGATGACATAAGTGAGGGACTAAGCCATTGGGACATCTATGTGCCAGCACTTACTGATGTATTCTAGTACTCTGTAACAGTGCATTTTCATGTTTAGTGTACTGGTACCGATGATGCAGACTCAGCCCAAAGGTGCCGGTTCACTAAGCATGAAAATGTGCTGTTACAGAGTATTACAATACATCAATATGGGCAGGCACATAGACCTCCCCCACAGTTTAGTCCTCACCAACGTCATGACAGACTGGCCATGGGGGACAGTGAGAGTATTAGCTTAGCAGTACTGTGGGCGAAGGGTCACATGATCAACCAGATATAAAGGAAACTGTTTAACCTGTCGGGCACTGAAAAACATATTTCTTTTGATTATTTGCTTACTTGGGATCTTTGGGCTCTGCAGTAGGCAGGGGAGCTTAGGACTCCTTTGGAAGCAGTAGGTGGGCATGAGGCTGAAGGGAATCACAGGTGCACTTAACAACAGAACATGCACACTAACGTTTTTAGAACATGCACAATAACTCAGAACATTCACAATAAGATTTTTAGAATGTGCACAATAAGGTTTTTGACCTGTGTGAATTCTGGGCACAATAAGCCCTAACCATGCACTATAACAGTGTTCCAGTAAAAGAAAATGTTCTCACTGATCATGGTATTGTTCACAAAAATTCTTGGGCTTCATTTTTAAAGATGATGCAGGGATTGCATCATGCCCTGCGTCAACGCCTTTCTTTGGCACAGCTGTGCCAATCTCCTTTGCTGCACCTGCATCCAATTTTGGTAGATCAGGTGCAGTCATGACACTTTACCCAATTTATGGCAGCTTGCACCAACTCCTTGAGGCAAGCACCATATAAAAGTTCCCCAGGATTGCTGCAAGTGAAACCAGAAAAAGTTGGTCTAACCTGTGGCAGTCGGCACATGGGATTGAAAATCCCGATTGCTGGCCAGGTGATTTGTCGCAAGCCTCTTGCACCATATCCTCTGCTCACCCAGGGCTTGTGGCAGTCTAAGCCATTTGAAAATCCAGTCCAACTGTTTTTGTCTTATTCTGCATGCTTAGATAGTTTGTATCTAGGTGCTTAGACAATATTTTTACATTTTAAATAAAAAGAATTCTACTTCTTGCTTTAGATAGTGTGTGAATATAAAGTAGCCAACATACCAACATATTTAAATATTTTTTTCTTGGTCTTCACTGTGTATCAAAGTGAGATAATTTGATTGAAGGTTCTAGTCTAACGTTCTGACATACAGCCTTTAAAAGGTTGGCCCCCAGCATGAGACATTCCTTTTTGTACAGTACTTGAAGTTGACAGAAATGTAAGAAACGAGAGTAGATCTTACACAATAGACAATATGTAAACACAGCCTTTTTCATGTTTCCTACTACCACTAAACCATATTCTGTACATTGAAAAACACAATATTACTCCAGCTGTTTGTGCAAAACATGCTGTAACTTCCCTGCTTTTCTGTATGTTTATGCAATTCATTGTTCCCTATCAAAAGAAGTACAGTTTAAATTATAAAACATACTGTATTATTTAAAGAGATGTTAAAGGGCTGGGAAGCTTATACAGTATATTGTGCAAGGTATCATTCATTCCTGTAGTAGTAGTAGTAGTAGTAGTAGTAGATTTTGTTGGTCAGCCCTTTTAAGCTATTATAAATCATTCAAACACATATATTTAAAAACTTGCTTCTTTAGACAATGCCACCTTAAAACGTTGCTTGCAAACACTTTACGTAACTGGCAATAATTAACAAGGTGCATACACTGTATCTTAAATTCAGTTTTACTAGACACAATCAGTCAGTAAGGGGTCAGGCATGATGCAACTCAGTAATGCTGCAGTCAGTCACAAAATGATGCCATATACTACAGGGAACAGTGTAATTCAATGACATTAAGCCTATTTGTCATGCAGGATTTTGTGACATGTCACTTAATGCAAGTTACTGCATTGCATCGTGACTGGCTCTGCTGTAGTTCCATACATTACATCTGATCCTTCTTTGAATGCTTGCATATGCAATACTGTATGTACTGTACATACTATTTACTATCCTAATTAAAGTATCTTCTATAACAAATAGATTATTGTGGGGTTGTTTTTCTGGCTAATATGGCATTCTGGAACCTTCTCTAGTCATGATGAAATTGCTAACCTTAGATGTCTTTTGAGAACTAGGTTTAAACCGATGTAAAAGTCAGAGGTGAATGTGTTCTTCTCCATTCCGTACATTATTTATGCAAATGTGGTTTTGTTGAAATATACCAGTTCCTTATTGGATCAAATCATGATTCAATATGTCTAATAGTTTCAGAGGCAACCTTTGCCATTAGCTTGAAGGAGAGACAATATCAATACGCCAGTCTTGAAAACTCAAGGTCAGATTCATCCTAAATTGAGAAGTCACATTTACTGAAGGTAAATGGTAATACTCTTCTGTTTTTCTTGAAATATATATCATATTGTGAGGAATGTGTTATATAAACAACAAAATGCTAATTGAATGCTATCTATTGGTTGCCTGAATAGTAAATATGACAGTTTCAGTATTCTTATGGCCAGCTCTTTTTTGGATTTTTTTCCAGTACATTTCAGATTATAGAGTAAGTCCTTCATCCACAGTTTTGCTGGTGCTTTGAGCATTAATACAGTATCTGTTTTACATTTTTTTAATCATTATTTTTATTTCCATGAAAACATAAATATACTTATATGGGGCCATTAACCCAAAACCCAAAAACATTTTTAGAAAGCCATAGAGATGATACATTGTACAGTATATAAACTAGGACCCTAGGTCCTGATGCACAGTCACTAAGTGTGTACTCTCAAATTGGGGGGTGAAAAAGGACCACATTATGACCACTCACCTACCAGCTATCCACAAATGACAGACTTAGTAATCTCTTTAGTAGTCTTCCTGTAGCTAAATTGCAATACAAATGCAGGTAGTCAGATGCTGGGACGTGCAAACAGAGTTAGCACTTCCTAACAACAGATTTTCAATACCCTTGGACTTCTGTGCATGGAATATAGCCAGCCACATGGAGCTAAGGCATGCACAAAGGCTATGAAACAGGGGTATACCATTCACACAGTGATGGCAATACTGCAAAGACCATTACAGTGACAAAATCTGCAGTTTGCTGTAACAGTCCGTAGTATTGCTGACACAGCTGTCTGCTGTGATTTCGCCCCCCCCCCCGAAGCAACTCTGACTCGGAGTTGATAATCTAAAATGTGGGGGGTGCAGGGGAACAGAGCCTCCCACATGGGGAATGTGGGGGGCTATGTCCCCCACAAAAATACCTTCAGCTCCTGACAGCACAATGCCGACTATCGGCAAGGATTATCCCAGGAATTCGATCAGCTGCCATGCCCTAGAACCAGTGATGTTATGCAAGCAATAATACCCAACAGGGTGGGTGGTATTGGGCAATACTGGACTGCCCAAGGGCATAATGAGGTCCAATGCCACAGGTGGAGGGTCTTATAGCCCCTGGAAGGTCCGGTGTTGCCTATATTACCCACCCAGGAGGGTATTATTGCACTTAAAAAATGGCACAGTATTTTATATGCTTAAAAAATAAATGGATTTCATGTTAAAGTGTTCAATATATTAAGTGTTTTATTTATGTTGTAAAAAAAAGTGGTTCCTCTGCCTGTTCTGTACTTGTGGCTACTGTTTGAAGGTGGTTGCCATGGTTAGCCCCCAGCACCACCACCCCCACGTACACACACATACACAGTGCTTCCATTTGGTAAAAATGTTTTCTTTCTGTATTACTATATTTTATTTTTTATTAGTGTATTGTGTTTGCAACCTTTTTTTTTTTTATTAATGTACTGCACTGGAGGAGATGAGCTATTACCTCGCATGTGTGTACACCCGGAAGTTTAGTAAGGAGGGACGGGAAGGGACACAGGACTGCTAAGTTCTGTTTTTTTTTTTTTGTTAAGGTTTTTGCATGAGGGTGCTGTGTTCAAACCCTGGTTGAGTTCAAACAGTGATTTTCAGTGGCACAGAGTAGAACATCAGCAGCGTGCAGAGTGGGAGATGAACAGCTCCTCAAGTGGGATCAGCAACAGTGGTAGCAATGCGCTGCAAATACAGTTTGAGTAGGAATGAATTTGGAGTACTACATTAGGAGAGGACTGGAGTGGAGAACAAAGAACATTAAAGTACTGGTCTAGGAAGTGGTTTTGCAGTGTGAAAAAAAAGGACAGATGTAGGCATGTAGCTGTGTCATTTATTCTGTGTCTTGGGACAAGTGTGATTGGAGCCAGGGCAAGCCACAAAGCTGTTGCCGGTAGCATGGAGCGTGAGACGTGGTACCACTGATAATTGAAAAGAAACCTTAAAAAAATGTCTGAAGCCTGTAATAACAGTGGCAGATGAATGTCTGCCACCTTAAAATGGAGGGTGATGTTATGTTTTAACTGTATGTTGGGGCAGGGCAGCTGTCGCTCGCTAAGCAAGGGGGAAAATGGTGGTAGATCAAGCCTGAAAATTTGGAGTTACCCAATGATAACCTAAGTAATGGGGCACCCCAAATTGGCTCTTGTTTTTTTTTGATTGGCTCTATCAGTAAGTTAATGTACCCCCCCTGCTATAGCTCTCAGTCAATCAGAGAGCTC
Source organism: Neoceratodus forsteri (assembly GCA_016271365.2). Lineage (NCBI taxonomy): Eukaryota > Metazoa > Chordata > Ceratodontiformes > Ceratodontidae > Neoceratodus > Neoceratodus forsteri. Next base: position 1,610,643,788 of record CM057449.1, read on the forward strand.
ATAGTTTCCAGCCCATTTTCTAACTGACAATAACATCACTGGATGTAGGGATGTAGGGAAGGAAGAGAATTGACCACATGGCCAGTATAAAACCACTTGGTGCTCAATCCATGCTGAAGCCATGAAGGCAGCTTTACTGACAGGTGAGACAATCAGCTGTGTTTCACTTTCACTTCCTGATGGTTTTCCCATTAGATTTTTGTGTGCCATTCAGTGTCCCCACTTGATTTATTCAAATTTATATACTAATTCTAGTCAAAAGTAAAATGAATGAAGCTGACATACTGATTGGCTTCTACGTGTTCAGTACTGCGATCTTTGCTAGCCCATGCGCAGTTGAAAACAGTGCTTGCTCAAGTGAGCAGAAATGGCACATCTCTGTGTTCCCCAGCATCATAAACAAGAAAAAATTAAAAATGTAATAAATATAAAGAAAAACAAAGCTGTACCTGTGATCAGCTTTCTTCTGCATGGCAACACCAAGGTAGCTCCACAGTCACTGTCTAATCAGCTTGGCAGCCACACTCCTTCAGTCAATAAACAGCTGCATTTGTAACACCATAAAAAAAAATGAAACAGAAAAATAAATAAATAAAATCACAATGGCAAGCAGGGACCAGCATCTGTTATGCCACTGCGAAACACAGGGACACAGACCTGTGTGTTGGGAGAGAAGGAAAGCTGTGGGGAAGGAAACAGAAGGCAGCATATCCTGGCAGCAGCATCTAGTGGGCAAAACAGTCACTGTGGACGTTTTTCTAAAAATATACCTACACAGAGCAAAAATTAAGGAAAAAGATATTTTAAAAATGTGTTTAATCTTTTTTCTTCTTTATAACTGAGCCATTGTATAATAGCAATAAGGCACTCCAGGGATATGCATTATTGTGTAATAACTTCACTTCTCAGGTGCTGAATACACTTGGCCTGTGGCCACATGCATAACCCACCCGAGGCATGATGTCATTACACAATAACACACACCCTGTCGTGCCTTACTTCTTAATTTTATTATGCCAGCTTCACTGCAAGGCCTATCTACCAATGCAAATTTAAACACCATCTTTACTGGCAAGCTGTACTGTACATAATTTGGAAATAGATAGATAGCTTATTCTGGGTGACTTAAATGCTCGGGTGGATGTCAAACTCTCAAAGTTTTGTCAATACATCCTCTAGGGCAGTGGTTGTCAACCTTTTTAGGTCCGGGGACCCTCGAACACCTGTCAAGCCATGTTGGGGGACCCCCTACCAAAAGTGTATATATTAAATATATATATATATATACTGTATATATATATATACTGTATATATATATAGGTATGTATATAACATAGATATAAATATATATATATATATATATATATATATATATATATATAGGTATGTATATATATACATATACACATATTTCCACATTTAGTACCACAGTCCTCTGGTCCAATGACACACTTAATGATAGCTTTTGTCCACAGCTTATATATATATATATATATATATATATATATATATATATATATACACATACACACATAACTCACCAGTCATCAGTCTCTGCCACTGCTTGACTGAGGCATAAAACAACTGAAAGAACCCACACCTCACTGACTGAGCCATATAAAAGTACTGAGGAGCAAGTGAAACAGTGAGTGAAACAGCTTATAAAAATGAGCAGCTTCTTTATTTATTTGAAATGTAAGTGTGAGAGCGCAGGACACGAGAAGCGAGGAGAGTGAGAGAGCAGCTTCTTTATTTATTTGAAATATGAGTGAGAGAGCACAAGATGCAAGGAGTGAGGAGAGCAAAGACACAGCAAAAACCAACCAGCTAAATCACTGAGGGAAGTGAGAACAGTTGTGAGTAATCAGGGGGACTAATTAACTTATGTGGCACCTCCTGCAGTCAGTTGCAGTGAGTTGTACTCGCACTAATTATAACTTTTCACACTCAGTCAGTAAAGCGAAGTATGTTTCCAGTCTGTTGGAGTTAGCAGGGTACTGAGCAAACAAGGTGATAATTAGTGCTCTTGTGGTCACGGTCACAGTTATTTTTTTAAGAAGTCTGCATTTTCTCTGCTAAAACCTTTAGCGCACTTTCAGTTTCTTCTACTGTTTCGTGAACCCCCTGTCATGCATTCACAGACCCCCTTTGGGCCACAGACCCCAGGTTGACAACCACTGCTCTAGGGCATGGTGGGCCTTGCACAAACAGTTGCTTCTTCAATCCACCAACGTGGCCATGCCTTGGACTTGATATTCTCTATGCAGTTTGAGACCGATAATCTCCAAATTAAGCTGGTCAGCTGGACGGATTACTGTGTCATCAGGTTTGCTTTCAGGGCTCCCTCTTTTGTAGTCCACCCCCTGTGGAGTTGGTCAAATTCCACCCTTTGTGAGGGCTTCAGCTAAAAGCACTCTTGGCAGTACTTGACACCTCAGATGTGTTGACAGCTTGAGCTAGGGGTTTTAAGTAAGCTGTGGCTGGCCATAACAGGCCTGTTACAATGACTTGATTTTATGGTGTTGGTTCATGTATGCCCATTAATTTCACATTTGGGCTTGCTGCAATTTGATGGTGAGCTGCTAGAGATGAGAACAAAGGGGTGGAGGTTGGAACATTGTTGGAAGAGGTCCAGGGCCCAGGAGGACAGACTGAGTTTGATATCTCACTGTTGTAAGTATGAAACTAGCTTTGATGTCTCACTACAGAGGGTATCAAAGGGCAATAACCCATAAAAAGGCAGTGTTCCTGCTGAGGGAAATTGCTGCTGGGAGGAACTGACCAGCTCAGCTCTCCCGTACTGTGGACAGTCTTCCACATATCTGGAGTTGGTGACAGCTGTTTGACCTTTAAAATGTGAGGAGTTTGCTCAGTTCTTCTTGTACAGTGTGTCCTCTGCTAGGCAGGGATCTCATCAAGTGGGCTGTCATAGCCCGGTAGTGTTGAGCCTGTAAGTTTTAGAAGCATTCTGTGGTCTTGGGGAGAGTTTTGACCAGTGGCAATGGAAGAGGTGAGTGCAGTGATTTTGGAGCTGTGGCCAACTTTTTCTGATCTGAACCCATGCCTGACTATCTACTTGTAAGCTGTGTGGGGCAGTTGGGTCCAGTGTTCCCCATCTCCGCAAAGACATAGAGAGGGTGGAGGCTGTCCAGAGGACAACAACCAAAATGGTACAGGGTCTGCACCAGAAGACATATGAAGAGAGACTAAAGGAGCTTAATATGTATACTCTCTAGGAAAGGAGGGAGGGGAGGACATGATAGAAACTTTCAAGTACCTCAAGGGAAAAAGAGATGTGCAAGAAAAAGGGGGCACAATTTGAAGACAGAAGGGGGACGGCTCAGAGATAATATGAAGAAGTATTTTTTCACGGAGAGGGTTGTGGATGCATGGAACAGCCTTCCTGAGGAGGTTGTGGAGTCAAAAACAGTGGGGGAATTCAAGAATACATGGGACAGACATAAGGCAATTCTAGTGGGGGGTAGGAAGAAGTAGGCTGTTGGTTAACTAGGATCGGCAGCTTATATATTAGGTAGGGAAATGGGCAGACTAAGTAGGCCAAGTGGTCCTTATCTGCCATCAAATTCTATGTTTCTATGTAATGTTGCCTATTCCTAACCCATTTCTTATCCAGTTTACCACCTTTGAACCCACTCCTAAGCTACCCAGCTTGCTTACCAGTCTCCTATGTAGAACAGTGTCAAACACCTTTTTGAAATATAGGTAGGCCATGTCAGTCTCTCCACCCTGATCTAGTTCCTTGGACACTTAGTCAAAAATCTATCAGATTTGTTTGACATGACATCCCCCCTGTAAAACCATGCTGCCTCAGGTTTTGTAACCCACTAGATTCAAGATATTCCACAATCCCTTCCTTCAACAGTGATTCCATTAACTTTCCCACCACCAATGTCAGGCTGACTGGGCTAAAATTGCCAACCTCCTCCCTGCTGCCACTTTTGTGTAGTGGGACTACATCCACCCTCCTCCAGACCTCAGAACCACTTCTGTTTCCAGTGAGCTGTTAAATAGAACTGTCAGAGGTGCAGCCAATATTTCCCTGAGCTCTGTCAATACCCTAGGATGCACCCCATCTGGCCCCATTGCTTTGTCCACCTTCAGATTAGCTAGGCCCTTCAGGACTCTAGTCTCCAAAAAAGGACTTGTGTCCACCTCCATCCCGCCAAAGCTTTTGCTGCTTTTTTGTAGCCCCTCCCCTTCTTCATCCTCTATGAACACTGAACAAAAGTATTTGTTCAGGATGCCTGCCTTTTCTTTGCCCTTCTCTGCACAGTTCCCCCTTCCCTTTTTAATTGTGCAATCCCTTTCCTGCTCTTCCTCTTTTTACTTACATATCTAATAAATATCTTGTTCCCTTTTGATACTTCCTGGTCTATTCTCTCTTTAGTTCATGCCTTTGTGCTCCTTAATGCTTTCTCTGTCTCATTCTGTTTCTCTGAAGCTTGTCAGAAGGGACGTTGCTATTGTCTCTGAAAAGTGTGCTGGTGTAACCCCTTCTGAAAAAGTTATCTTTGGATCCAGATGTTCTGGCAAATTACTGACCTGTCTCTGACCTGCCATTTTTGGGCAAGGTTATTGAGAAGGTAGCTGTGCTTCAGCTTGTGGCATACTTCGCTGCCTTTGTTATGTATGAGTTTCTCCAGTCTGGGTTCAGATCTAGACACAGCACAGAGACCACACTAGATAAAGTGCATAATAACTTGGCTCAGAGCAAGAGACAGAGGAGAGCAATCAGTTCTTATTCTTCATGATCTCTACTCAGTGTTTGACACCATGGACCATGGTCTGTTATTGGACTGGCTTAGGGTGTATATAGGACTCACTAGCAAAATCATCTGCTGGTTGAAGTCCTATCTCAGTAGCAGGACTTAGAGGGTAGTGGCAGGAGGGTATCCTCACTTCCCTTAGTCTTGTCCTGTGGCATACACCAGGGCTCGGACCTATTGCTCATGTTGTTCATGGCGTGCATGCTACCCTTGGGAAAAACTATTAGACAATATGGGCTTGGGTTTCATTGCTATGCTTATGATACCCAACCCTATGTGTTGTTTCCACCTGAGTCATTGTGAGTGGTTGATGTGCTAAATAGGTGTCTATCTGAGATCCAAGACTGGATGTCATTGAGCTGGTTGAGACTTAACCAGTACAAAACTGAAATAGTGGTGGTGAAGCCAGGACATAAGAGGATAAATGACAGCTACCAAGAGAGAGATGGAGCTTTGACTCTGCCCCTTTGGGGGTTTTAGCTGCCGCTAAGGTGAGAAATCTAAGAGTAGAAACATAGAAACATAGACTTTGAAGGTAGATAAGGACCGCTTGGCCCACTTAGTCTGCCCATTTCCATACCTACAGGATAGGCCACAGATCCTAGTTAACCAACAGCCTATTTCTTCCTACCTGGATGAGGGGCTGACATTTCAGGCTCAGGTGTCAGCAGTAGTCCTGAATGGTGTCTAGCATCTCCAGTACATCTGGCAGATTAAATTCCTTAGCCCCCCCCCTCCCCAGTGACCTGGGCACACTAGTACATGAGTTTGTGACTTTTAGGCTTGATTACCATAAAGTTCTCTATCTAGAAGTCAATGGAGGTGCTGTGGCACCTGCAGCTGGTGCAGAATATGGCTGCTAGGTTGCTGATCACTGACCTTCCAAGGTTCTGTCATATCTTATCAGCACTGCTTGTTCTGCACTGGCTACCAGTTAAGGGGCACATCTCCTTTAAAGGGAGTTTGCTCACTTACAAAGCCCTGCAGAGGCTGGACCTGATTTACCTGGATGATCTCTTGACTCCTTACATAACCTTGCACCCTCTCCACTCCACTCCACTGAGGAGGGCCTTCAGGAGTTCTCAAGGTAAGGTTAAAATCTTGGGGACCACACCTTTGAAGTGGGAGGTCCAGTCCTTTAGAATTCTCTTCCAAGAGCCCTGTAGGAGGTGCCCTCAGTGGAGGTCATTAAGAGGGGTCTGAAAACCCATCTGTTTGTACAGGCATTTGAGGATTGATTTTCTGTTTGCCACAATCTCAATTCCTATTATTTATTGATTTAACTTAAGAAGGATTTTTATGCTATTGGAATCTATTGTTTCTGGTGTATTTATAGTCTTTAGTTAATAGATTTTTACTGATCCTACTCTTCTATGATTGTAATGGCATCCTGAGCCTCCTAGAAAGGGCACCAGGTATGAACAAATACTACTACTTCTCATACATCCTCCCCTGTTGCTCCTGTATCATTTTCATGGCCCTCCTTTGAACTCTCTCAAAGAGGTCCATATTCTTCTTTAAGTGGGTACTCCAGAACTGAGCATAGTTCTCCAGGTGCATTCTCACCATGGACCTGTAGAGGGGCAATACCACTCCCTCATCCTTCTTCTGGTGAATGCTTATACACCACAGCATTCTGATTGCCATTCTGTAGGCCTTGTTGCATTGGCCAAAGGACTTAACCCTCACAGAAATAATTATAAGAAATGTTTTCATGCTGCACACATAAAACTACTCATGTGATATGCATACTGCAAGCATGATTTGGACTTTAAATTGCAATGGACAGCATGCATGTGGCATGCGTGCAGCAAGCAGGTGTAGAAAGCATGGTTTTTATATTAAATTGGAACAGACTGCATGCATGTGGCATGAGTGCAAAAAGCAAGTGGTCACTGATAAGTGCACACATAAAAGTTGTGATTTGCTCAGGATCACACCATATACTGTACAAGTGAGGGCTGATGAGAATCAAACTCAGGTCTTCAGGTCTCCACATCTCCTGGTTTGTAGTTCAGTGCCTTTAACCACTAAGCTATACTGCCTGCACACATATGGCTCGCTTGTACTTCAATACAAATCTGCATACTGTACATCTGCACGCATGCAGCATACCTGTAGCTACTGTTATACTTTTCCATTTTTTTGTCCTCACTCAGCTGCACAACTGAACTGTAGCATACATACCAATGGAAACACACATGTGGTTCTTCTCACCCCAATACATACACTTACCCACAAAACTACTTAAATACTTCTCTCTGGCCTGTACTCCTACCATTGTCTCACCATAGTTTTGAATGCTTCCATGCAGACTTTAACGGGCAACCACAAGGGTAGCAATAACTTTGACACATACCCACATGGCCAGTCCCCCCCATGCGCACACACACACAGACACACACACACACACACATACACACACACACACACACACACTGCAACAGGCGTGGTCATGCTGCTACAGACACCCCACCAAGTAGAGATATAAGTTGAGAGTCTCTAACCTGAGTACTAGGGAGCCAGAGGCAGGATTCTTTAAGAGATGATGTCCATGGGTCAGAGTGCTGAGCGTAGTCGTACCCCCATAAAATGAATGGAGTTATTTTTTATTACTATTTTATACATTATGATGGTGAGTTGGAGAATAATGAAGGCTATTGTTTTACTAACAAGTCTCTTGTTAGTTGAGTAGTGGCCTTTATAAATCTCCAATTTTCCATCAATAATGTATAAAACAGTAATAAAAAAATACCCTCATTCATTTCAATGGTGCACGTCCCTGCAGTTTCCCTTGCCCTATGCCATAATGTGCCTGAGTGTGGAGATATGGAGGTCAGCTTCACTGGGGGGAGGCATAAGTGTGACCATAGTGAGGCTCCAATAGTCTGTGCATACCATACTGCTCAACTGTCCCTGAATGCAAGGGACAGTCCTCATTTTACCCTTGAAAACTGCACTGCTTCTCATCCATCCCTCATGGGAAACATGCTGCTCACGCAGAGGATTTCCAATAAATATAGACTGTATGGCATGGGCACCATTTCAGATTTCAGCATGTGGGAGCCAACAACCTGTGAGGCCAGGTGCTAGTCAGCACCTAGGTGGCAAGCTCTAAAATGTCTTGAACATCTCTAAAAGGTAAAACTCATTTGTTGTTACTGAAAAATGATTTGCAAATCATGAAAAAATTCAAATGTATAAGATTCATCTGTCTATACTCTGGAGCAGTGCATCAGATTTGGGCTTAAATCCACCTAGTAATTAACCAGTTGTATTCCTTGTTGATGTTCTGACTCCCCCCCAAAAAAAAACTTTGTCCCAATTTCTTTCTCTGACTCCATTCCATTCAATACCCATCCCATATTTTTTTTCTCAATAATAATTTTTATTGTAATAAAGGTATCCAATACAATACAATATTATCAAATTCAGTATAACATAAACAGTACATTTCTTGAACATATCTTATTCATTTTCCTCTAATGGCTAGTAATGTAAACTTAATGAATAACCATATCTAATAATATACACACTATCTAAACCATCTTTTCCCCCCACATTTCAGATGTTAGTCATTTTGCTTTTATTTCTTACCAATAGACCAAGTGTGAAATTAGAACACTACTAAGAGCAAGAAAACACAGAGAAGTAAACAGAAAAAGAAGAAAGAAGAAAAGCACCTGATATATTATGAAATTAAAGCATCAAACCCAACCACCCGTTATTTGTCTGAAGAGTCCTTTGTTGTTTTAATATGTTGTTCTACTGCAGCAAATCTACTTGTAAATTTGTGAGATAAACCATTCAAAGTTAACGCAAGTTTCTCTGTTCTTAGATTCTCTATAAACTGAGATAAGCATTCCCTATATGATGGAGTGATTTCTTCTACCCAATTTTTTAATAAAGAAGTTAAGTTTAAAAGTGTGCGAGACATATCTTAATATTCTGAGTGAGTCAACCATAATTTTGTTAAAAGGAAATGAAAATTTTAGCAAAGAACACTGAGTGTAGGTTGACTCCCATTTCTGTACAGATTTTTTGTTCTATCTGTACCCATTCAGGAATATATTCTACCCTATCTGTATTCAAAAGACATTTAGAGAGCTGGGTTAATCTAGTTGCCAAACAGTAAAGAAAAATATCAGGCAACTTTAATCCACCTCTGTTCTTGGTATGAGTATGTTTAGTGTAAGCCAATCTTATCTTTTTATACCCCCAGATGAACTTAGAAAACTCTGAATTTATGCTCTCGAACCATTTCTTGTTTATGGCACACAGGAGCATGATAAAAACATATAGGATTTTCGGTAAAAGCATCATCTTAATTGTCTCAGCCCTTCCCCAGGTACCCAAAAGAAGTTTATTCCATCTTGCTAAAGAGGTTGTAATGGTCTCTTTAATAATAGCTAAGTTTTTAACCATTGTTTGAGATAAATTTTTCTGCAATCTGATACCTAAGAAATCAATATATTCTGCTACCCATGACAAACCTAAATTAACAACCAGCCCTTTATCACAGTTAAGAGGCAAAAAATTAGTTTTAGAAAAAATTAGCTTATACTCCAAAATCTCTCCAAGTTCCTGTATTACCTTTATTACTCTGCTCACAGAAGTTTCTATATCTGTTAGGGTAATCATAAGATCATCTGTGTAAACAGAAGTACATAAATTTACCCTGGATACATGAACTCCAGCAATGTCTTTGTCCAAATTAATTTTCCTTATTAAAGGATCTATTGTCAAATTAAATAGTAAAGGGGATAGCGGGCAACCTTGTCTGGTACCTTGAGTGACCTCAAAGTAGGGGGACACCATACCATTTGTGACAACTGAAGAAATTGGATTATTATACAGTATCTTGATGAGCTTAAAAAACTTGCCTAGAAAACCATATTTAGGAAATACATAGAAAATGTATGGCCACAAAATTCTATCGAAGACTTTTTCAGCGTCTAAGGCAAGGAGGCTACACGATTTGCCTAACTTACTCGCAGTCCCAAATATTTGAAAAATCTTCCTTATGTTATCCACTGATATTCTGCCTTTCATGAAACCTGTTTGTTGTGTTAAAATCAGAAAGGGAGTAACCAGGCCTAACCGACTCACCAGTATATTTGCTAGAATTTTCATATCTGTGTTGATCAAAGAAATAGGCCTGTAATTATTACAATCAACCAGATCCATCCCTTGTTTTAAAATTAAAGTTATCAAGCATCTAATTTGGTCAGTAGAAAGTGTACCATTCTCTAATGCCTCTATGTATACCTTTTAGAGTAAAGGGATTAATTCTTTAGAAAAAATATGATAAAAATTAGCTGAAAACCCATCTGGGCCAGGGGTCTTATTCTTCTTAAGAGATTTAATGGTGTTCAGAATTTCCTCAGTAGAAATATCCTCTTCCAGTTCCTTAACCTGAAACTCAGATAATGTGACATCTGGTAAATCTCTAAAGAAACTCAAGTATTTTTTATTAATATTTATATTATCAGATTTATATATATTTTTGTAGAACTCATAAAATTCTGTGTTCATTTTTTTTATAATCAGTACATATTCCCTTATTACCCTTCAAAGAATGAATGGCTATAATGGCTGTTGAACTAGCATTTTGCTTTAATCTAATAGCCAGTAACTTTGTTGCATGAGATCCTGTATCTAAGTAGGTAAGTTTAGTTTTTCTAACTGCAAATTCAGCTTATAAATTAATTAGATCATTATATTCAATTTTAGGTTTTGCCCATTGTTTTCACAGTTCCTTTGTAGCTGCTTGTTCTAATTTTATTTCTAAACTTTTAAGTTTTTCAAGAATTTCTGTCTGTTTTTTCTCTTCATATTTTTTATGAAATGAGCATTTGCTTATCAGCGTACCCCTTAGATGACACTTGAGAACATCCCACACTAATCCCTTTTTAGTCCCTTCTAAATCATTCAACCACAAAAATTCAGTAATATCAAGCTTGATATCTCTTATCAAATCTATATTGTTCAAAATCCCATTATTAATCCTCCACTTTTTAGATTTATGAGCATTTTGTAAACCTGAGATATTTAATAATACCGGGGTATGATCAGAGATAACCATAGGTTCAATAGTTGAATAATTTACCCTTCCCACCAAGGATTTCTCAATCAAATAGTAATCTAACCTTGAATCTGAGTCATGACATGCCAACCAAAATGTAAATTCCTTTATATTCTGATGCAACACTCTCTAGATGTCAATTAGCTTATGTGTCGAGATTAAATCGGCTAAATCACGATCTGCTTTAGACCTACCTGTTCTAAATCTGGTTCTATCAAGATTTGGGTCAAGAATAACATTCATGTCTCCCGCTATAATGATATTTGTGGGTAAAATACTTGTCAATCTATCTGGAATGATGTTAAAAACATCATGGTTAGCTACTGTCGGTCCATAAATATTTACTAAAGTAAAATTCTCCCCCTTAATAAGGCCCTGTATAATCAGAAAATGTCCCTTGCCATCCGTTATTTGTGTTAATACTTTAAAATCTACATTCCTATTAACCAGAATCAGAACACCTGCCTTTTTAGAACTGTTTCCTGCCCCAAACACTTGTCCCACCCACTCTCTCCTCATTAAATTATAATGACCCATCTTTAAATGTTTCTTGTAAAAAAGCAAATTAAATATTTAACTTTTTAAGATGTTTAATAACTGAATATATTTTAAGCTTATGGTTCAATCCCTTAACATTCCATGTGGCCAGTGTGTATGAATTAGTGATAGCCATTACAGATAATGCACCACCTATGATCTACATTCCCAGAACTAAACCGTCGAATGTGAACTAAGCCTTCCCTTCTAGTCATACAAAAAGTCACACTGAGTAGATTTAGTTTGATGCCTGAGTTAGCAAAACAGATAAGAAACACAGAGAAGTAGCAAGAGAAAAAAATAGTGATATTATCAGTAATAACATGTAAATAGCTGTCCTAAAACAAAACACATCATGTATTGCTTTAGTTAAAATCACATGAGATAATTGTTCCCCTTCTACATCTGTTTGCTGATCCTTGCCTTATACATCCCCTTCCCAAGACATTCTCAAACTCTGTAGAGTGGAGTTTTATCTTAAGCTCATTTACCTCCCCATAGCCAAACCTCAACCAGAAAAATTTATTTTCAAAACTGAAACCGAAGCAAAAGAAATATATAAATCAGGAATGCCCCTTCAGAGTTCTACTACTCGTTTCCTGCATAAACAAACAAATCAAAATGTGGAACAGACAGGGGCTGATCTGTGTAAGGTTTTTTTGCCTCTGGTGCTTGTGAACCTCCTGGAGCACTATCATCCTTTTTTAGTGGTCTCTTTTTAATGCTTTTATTTTCAGAATCTGTTTCTAACCCTTCCGATGTGACCACTGGGTTTTCAGCCATTGTTTAATGTGAAGATTTATTGACAAGCACTAGTTATATTTAGAGATGAGTGAGAGTCCTGTCAGCCAACCAGATTTGAGGAAAACAGCAAGGTAAATTAAGTTGTTTAAAACACTGTTCTGTATTGCTGGAGCCTTCACACTGCAAATTGACTACAGTTCTCTTTAAGAAAAAACAAGTTACCAGGGTAATCCCAGCTAAGGCACGCCTGATGCTAGACCTTAGTTACCCGACGTTACCTATCTGTGTAGCAGTGATGCTCGAACCACGTATATCTGTTTTTCTTCTGGTCGAGTAGAATATTGCACTACATGTTGCAGTCCTGCTGATTACATTATCCAGTTGTTAAAACATTGATTTAAACAGAAAAAAACAAGAGTTTTGAGGCGGCTATTTAAAAATATATTCCAGTTGCATTTCAGCCCTTGGGAGGTATGCCCAGCCAGAGCTCAAGCTCACACGTCCACTCAACATGACAGCATTCAATCGAATCCATACCCATCCCATTTGGGTCATGAAGCCACCCAAAGTTGCAGAAAAGTGAAAAACACATCCATATTTCATTCCTTCCTCCTTCCCCAGTTCCCCTTTAAAAAAAAATATTTACTTTTACTTACCTAGCCTTCTGGTGAGAACCTGCAGCCTGGTCAAGTGTGCCACCCCCCCGTTTTTAGTCCGCTCCTCCTCCATTCTTCTGCCAGAAGCTGGATGCAAGAACCGACTATCCCAGGTTTCCAACATGGTTTGCAACCAAGTCACCTCGCTAACCACACACACCCAACCTATTTTGCTTGCTTCTTGCTTGGCTGCTGCCATGGCTGCAGATGCACTGCACTGATCAAGGCCTAGGAAGGCCACCCACACTGCCGTCACCACTGCTGCTAGGCCTAGCTTGCTGCTGAGTGGGCCTGTGTTTTTTGTGTGAGTCGAGTCTAGTAGAGCAAATTGTTAGCCTAGTCTCGAGTTAGCTTCCAGCTCACCCCCTGTCCCTTCAGCCACCAGGTGAGATGGAAGCTCACTAAGAGTTGACCAACAAAAATATGCCACCACAACACTGCTATTGAGAGTTCAGTTACCACTGACTCCTCCAAGCTGTAGTGTGCAGCCTGTCTACTCTTTGGTAGGAAAGACAGTGTTGCACTCACATGACTCATGCTTTTCCTTGGCTGGAGCTCCTCCATGTCATGTGTGATGGTGCTGCCACTAATAGGTGAAGAGAGCGGACAACACAATACAGGCATAGTCAAGTCAGGAGTGCACCTGCAGCGTGAGCTCACACAGACCGGGGGGGCACTTATTGTACAAAAGATTAAATCCAAATTTAATGTCATTATTGCCGTACCATAAGAACAACCTAGGCACAAATGCAGGGGGTTTGGGGGCCTGCCCCCCCTGCCCTTCTTAAATGGTACCCCTGCTTTATGGTAGAAATTAATTCCCAGGTATCGGTACAAGTAAATACAAGTTTCCACTGTGTTCTGAGGTACTGTATCTCCATGTTTCAGGAATTGTCCTGATCATCATGAGGGTTAGTGTCCCTTATTGTACTTCATTTGAGTGTCCATGTCCCTCATTTCATAACAACATGTGAGGTATGGTGCATGTTTCCAAAACCCTACTCAGCACAAAGAGTGCTGAACATGGCCATAATGTTTATACTCCATATAGAATGACAAAGGGAAAGTAAGTGAGCAGAATCAGTCATGGAGAAACACATTTGTAGCAGTAAATATGCATAAGGGGATTTGCATGACCCAAAACAAAAAGGTCAGGCTTCACAACACAGAGGCCTCTTTTCACACATCTGGAATGGGGAATATAGGCTGACTATATCCTAGGCATTTAATGCAGTAAGCAAACAATACTTTACAAATTAATGACAATTCAATGACAAAAATCAAAAGCCCTTAAACAACTTGCAAAAGGATCAGAATTAATGAGTTTACCTACTTTTAATGGGAAATCAGTGAAAAGGGTATTTTTGTGGCTCTAATTGCTAGCAGTAGTATGAGAAATAGAAACTGATGTGTTTTTTTACATGAGATTTGCACCAACTTATCTGCTGCACACATGTCAAGCTTGCAGCATGTGAACCTGATTTGCTTTTTAGACCTGGTTTGCATAGGTTTACTCTGTGTATGTCAACCGCATACAAACATTGCACAATTAAGTATGTGGCATGCATTCTGCATTTACACAGCACACATATTTCTGAAAGGGTATACACCATTTGTCCAAAAGGTCAGAGAACAGTGTTTGCTGTATATTAATTCATTTTTAGGCACAATGGTCCCAGTAACCTGTGATATGGGTGAGTCAAATTGAGGAACTCAATTTGAGTGATTCAGTTTGACCACCTGTAATGATAATAACAATTCAATTATAGCAAGGAGTGGTTATAGTGAGTAAGGCAACACAAATGGTGATGGGTAAAATGGATTGACCGGGTTAGGGGGCCTATAGGGAGCGAGAATGTAGGAACATGTTTGGCCAGGCAGTTTTTAGCTGGCTGTTTGGTGCTATGGTAAGAGGTATGCTTCTGGTGTGGGCAACCCAGGTTTGAAGCTGTGCGGGGTAAAGTCAGGGTGTGTTTGTTTTGTTTAGGTTTGTGCTGTGGGACTTTTTTTTTTTTTGTCCCCCTGCCCGATGTTTCTTTGGTAGGGTTCTCCCTCACCGATTACTCACCCATCCTCCCTGAATAGCCCCCTCCCAAATTTTCCCCTTTACCCCAGAGTCAGGACTCCCCCTTGGACCTGATTATAAAAGTAATGGGGGGTGCGGGGGTCATAGCCTCCCATACATAAATAATTGTTCACGTGACTCCCGGAAAGAATCTTGCAGATCCTCATTGTTTTTTGGTCCACTATTGTGTGCATCACCATCATTGTAATCAACTATGTGTATTTGCTGATATTGTAGTAGCCTTTGTGCTATAGCTGTTATCACATGACACCAATGGGCCCTATGCATTAAAGGGCACAAAGCCTACACACTTGTATCCATGGAGCCTAGGCAACCCTAAATCTGTGAGGCATGCATTGAAAGTCCTGCAGACCCCCATGGCATGCATGAAAGGGGCACATGCCCCTTTTGCACTCTGTCCCCTGGCAGTTTGTGCAACTATACATGCAGATGACCCTGGGAGTTTACGGGGGACTGGCCCATACTCCCCACCATTAACTATGTCATGGAGTACTGGGTGAGGTGGGCACAAGCTATGCAAACAGGTGCTTCTGCACTCTCCTCACAAAGTGCACCTTCTGGCAGTGTCAGGAATGACATTCCCCCCTGCCATGCTGCCCCAGCCCTCTTGTCAGGAAGAGAGAGATAGGGCAGTGACTGGGATGATTGCCTTTGTATTTTAAAAACCTGTGACGCATACTATTCCACAGTTCCCTGCTTCACACAGAGTGAGGGATTCACTGTTGGACCAGGATGGTTTCCAATTGAATACCGGCCTGTGTCTGCTGATCTGCCTCCTGCATAACAACATGCTGGGGATCATGGTTATAGACAGGCACCTTGTGGTGGCCAGTCATGGTGAGTGCCATGCTCAACATGCCAGTCCATGGGTGTAGATGTGCTCAGTCCAGGTATGTGCTTCCCACTCATACCTGTCCCATGGCAGTCCAAAGCCACCAGTAAAAATGATGTTAAACAACGGTTATAAAATGGGCTTCAGAATCCTTCAGAATCCTAGCAGCTTCATTGGTCTAAACAAATTACCTGATCATTCATTTATCTCTGGTATATGAGCAGTTCTTTACTAAACTGCAATAATCTGCCTAGCAACAGCCTAACTAAATGAAAATAAAACCTTGTTCCATGAAAATTTAAAAACTTTTCTACTTTGTAAACACAAAAACCTACAACAGTTCATAGCTCTCTTCAAAATAAGTGCAATTCCTGGGTTCATATAAAGGCACCCAGCCTATGTTATCAAACTTTCATATTCTACCTAGCAACAACCTAACTAAAGGAAAATAAAACCTTTCCCGTTTACAAAATGAAGAAAAAACTATTTCCATTGTATGTGTTGAATATCCCACTCCAGGGCATGGGTTTCTTGAAAATTAATGCACTTCCTGGGTGCACTGAAAGTCACTTGGCTGTTGGCATCATGCCATTAAGTTTATCAAGGGTGTACATTAATTTTCTAGAAATGCATGTGCTGTTATGGGTTGATTCTTACATATTAAAATACACAAAGAATATTAATGAAGACCTGGTCCAAGCCACATTAAAAGGAGCATGCCTTCTATTTTTTTTCAAAATGTCACAAACAGTGCTAAAGTAGACTGAAAATGAGGAAAGGAGGGTATCTTCCAAGTCTGGAGATAAGGGGCAATATAAAATAGAATAAAAAGGTATAGGTCAAAGTTCTTATTGCGGGGCCAGCCACATGGTGCGGAGGGCTGAGGCACTGTGCGCGTCATCTCTTGCTATGCTGGCGACCCGAGTTCGGGAATAAGTGTGGGTCACTGGTGTTGACCAAGGGGCAACAACTGAGCATCTCGTAGACAGTTGTCCTCTCCTTTTGTGGGAAGTCTTGCCAAATCGGCCATTGGCTGACACCAGGTGGAGGCCTGGGGGTAACACCAGCAGTTCAAGTGACATGAAGGAAGGGGCCACGGTTCTGTAGTATGCATGCTCTTCCACATACACACATGCTTATGTGTTGTTGTGGCAGGGGACTAAGGGAGAAAATTGAAAATTGTTCAGTGTAGGCTTCATGAAGCTTTACCTGCTGACCTACATCCCATGCTATCATCTTGACCACAGGCCCAATCTGGATGTGAGTCACTGGGTTGGAGGAGGACATCACTCCTCTTCCCTGCCCCACCACAGGAAGCAATCCATGTGGGATCGTCAGCTTGGTGGTCCGGGGAGATGAGTGCCAAGTGGGGGAGGTTGACACAGGACTGAGAGCCCTGGGGCTGGATTGGCCAAACTGAGTGGATTGAGGAAACATACACAGGAGTCAGATGTTCAGGTGAAGCAAAACACACCACTGTGTGACTTTATTTACACAAAAATAAAGAACAAATTAGAAAAATAAATCAATATGCACAGCTAGGACTCTCCAGACATAGTCCCACCCTCTGTGCCTTAAAGAAACCAACAGTCCTTACACAAACTGCACAGGCTGCACCTATCTATCTAAAGAATGGTCCCAAAGGACTAACTTTTATACTGTTCTGGTAACCACATGATCCTTGGATCCGCCCCCTAAGCTAATACAAATAAATTTCTACTCTAAACAATACTAAAATTACACAACAGGACCCTAAGATACATTTTATTATATTATACATAAGTAAATGCAGCTCTAAAATGAAAATAGAGAGGTTATAGCTTTAAAACCTTTTTGAGTGTCCTTATGACACACTTAGCCCCTCCCTGAATGCTGAGGTTGACAGTGCCAGTCCTACAAGAATAGCAGCAGAATGGGGCGTTGGCACATAATGGTTGAACCTGATAGCTGCTGCACAAGTAAGTCCCACAAAAGCAAACTGCAGTCTCAAAGTAAAAAACATTTCTTAGTACTTTTTTTAGAACTAGAATAAGCACTAGCACTTTTATCCTTGCACTGTATATCAGGGTTCTGTTCTTGTACTGCAATTTTTTATATGCTTTTGTTAGAGTATGCACTGATAGCATTTCGCATCGATTGGTGTGTAGGGACGATGCCCAAACTAGCAGTTGCTGCTTTTCAGCCCATTTCTGAGGGCTGCTTTAAAATGGGAGACAAATGAGAAAACAACAGGCAGCCCTCTTTGGGTGAAAATGCTTTGCTAGAGCTGCTCAGGATGAAATAAAAATATTAGTAGACACTTTATTTGAGAGGACATTTGGTTCCATGGACAGGGTTGTAAAACATTTAAACATTATGCAAACTTCATAGACAGACCCTGCCCTGAACACTAAGTCCTCCAGTTTATAACTGAAACTTTATTTTATTTTACTCAGAATTTAGAAACGGGGAATGGAGCTGCTTATAGCTTTCAAGGTTTTCTCCCTGAAAAGTGCACACATATTATATGACACAGAGCAGCTTTGGAGCAGCTTTCCCAAACTAACTGCTCTGTGTATTCACTTTAGGCAACACTATGCCAAACAGAAGCTGGAAGGAGAGCGCTTGGGGCAAGAGAACAAAAGGCTCTCTTCCAGGTGTTGCACCCTAGAGGGTTTTACTTTCATTTAATCACAAGGTGCAGGCACAAATGGGGGGTTTCTTTTGCAAATGCCTGATTGGCATTTGCAAAACAGGGCATTTAGAAGTGCAGCACATAAAAATGATAGCTGCCCCACTATTTCATATTGTTGCAAATTTATAGCCCTTCAGACAACAAGCTGTACTTTACCAGTTTCTCTTGGAGCAAAAGGAGACAACATAATTTTTTATAGAATGTAAAAAACAGTCTCCCTACATTCCCCATTTCTTATAGGCACCCACAACCCTGCATTTTTAGCAGCTTTTACACAGAGGATTTCAAGATATGCCTGTTGTTATAATACAGGTTTGTGTATTTACTGGCACTGAGTGTACCCCACTGGCAGGGAGGATCACACCCAGGGACAGATAGTGAAATATGGAATAAAAAAAAAAAACAGTTGTACTGTAGGTGGCCATCCTACAGGACAGAAAATTATAGTACAGGACAGAAAGGAGATGTTGCAACAGACTTACGAAAGGAAGAAGAGGAGATAGAAAGGGGTCCCTAGGCTCCCCCTCCCCTACGATGCCAATGTAGGGAACTTGCAGTACCACGAGCCCACTTGTGTCAACCATCTAGGAAAACAGCTTTATAGAAAAAAAATGTCTTACTGCTAACATGCACTGCTACTTTAAGGTTGTTACTGATTAAGGTTGAGACTAAAAGTAAAAATAAAAAGACATTGATGATGACAACCAGACATGTGTAAGATTTTCTTGCAAGCACTGTGAGTGACTCACCACACATCAGATTCTAGTGCTGATGATTACAATGGTGTCCTTTTCTTCAGTAGTCTCAACCAACCTCACTTTCCCCATCCACCAGAGAGTTCTTGGGGGTTTCCTACAAATATGCATAACCTCACATTTCATGGCACTGAATTTAAGTTGCCAGACCTTAGAACAGTTCTCCAACCTTCCTAGAAACCTCTTCATGGCCCTTATTCCCACCACTGTTTCTTCCCTTCCGCAGATCTTGGTGTTGTGTGCAAAGAGACAGACCTTGCTCTATATATCATGCCAAAGGGCTTTCCTTCACTGGGCACCTAAATGGCTAAATGGCCTCCCCACCACCATCGCCTTGGAACCCAAACTCAGCCTCTTCAAAAGGTTCCTCAAAAGTCATCTACTTGAGCTATCCTCCTGTGACTGCCCCTAACCCAGCCCCACTCACCCTTGAATTTCCATGGGACTCATACTTAGATTATCGGTGGAGCTTATTTGCTAGTGTATCTCTAGGAGGTATCTCATCTACTGACGCTGGGTAAACTACCTACCCTAGCACTGTGTTTTTGTTACTGCATGACCTACTGTGAACGCTGGGTCTACTTGACCTTAAACCTATTGATTTATTGTTCTTTTACATGTTATGTTAATGTTTTTTTCTCTACTGTTTTCAATTTGCTTTGTGTATTCATTTCATACCACTTTGTATTCTTCCCATCCCTGTACTATTGACGTGGAGCCTTTGCAAAGAAGTCTATGACTCAAAGGCTAATTCCAATTATGTATTAAATAAATAAAATAAATAAATAAATAAATATACCCTCTGCTATGTCATATATAAAGATATTGAATGACACTTGTCCCAGGACTGACCTTTGTGGCACCCCACTGCTAACCCGCTGACCCCAAGAACTCCCTGTTAACTGCCAATCAATTTATCCTGCCCTCAACCAGTCCTCTCTCCATCTTTTGAGTTGGTTTCCAACCCTCAGGTACACCTGGTTTTTAACCAGCCTTCTGTGTAGTGCAAAGTCAAAGGTCTTGCTCAAGTTTAAGTACAGCACATCAACTACCTGATCCTGTAAACTGCCTTTGTAACCCAATCAAAAATAGATTAGGTTAGCCTGGCATAACCTGCCAACCATGAGCCCATGCTCCCTCTTGTCTTGTAGTCCCTTAGCCTCCATGAACTCAACCAGGTACTTGTTTGTGATGGTTTCCAACAGCTCCTCTACTATCAAGATCAGGCTTTTGGACCTATAATTTCCCAGGTCATCTCTATCCCCACTCTTGAGGAGTGGCATCACATTTCCTATTCTCCAGTCAATTGGCTTGACCCCTGTTTGCAGGCATCAGTTAAACAGATCAGCCAGTGGTCAGACCAGTGTTTGACATACCTCTCTTAACACCATATGTGGTTACCAGGATACTTTCATATCTATTATTGATCTGCACTTGTTCTTGCATATCTTACAAACATAAAAGTAAATACTTTTAACCTTCAGTGGCATTTCTAATTTCTCCAAAAACTGTTTGTTGCAGAATATTATTTTATCTACCACTGTTTTGAGGATAATATCTAGTCTTCTGTACTTGGAAGGGTACAAAGTTGTTATAAGGAATCTTCTGAATTGTTTTATGTAAACACATGGCTTGTAGTATAATGCAGTAGTTTATGGTTGAGAATGGAAATAATGAACACTTGTTTGCTGAAGTTCCTAATATATTAACAATGTTTAATACTACGTTGGAAATGTCATTTAAATAAGGACTATTTAATGTTTTTGACATGTTTTACGGGATTTGTACCATACCCAGATAAGCATTTAAATTCTGAGACCGGAAGTGAAATGGTTTATATCATATCCCCATCATACGTGTAGCTCAGGGAAGTATGTTAAGTTTGCCTTTTAAATCACAAGTCACCGTACTTAACATTATGTGATATTTATTTAGTTTTATTTTTCTAGAAGGTGCTCTTGACAATCAAATGTCTATTGTCAAGCATGACCTGGGTGATTACAATGCAACAATACAGTATGTTATACTAACAACAAATACGTGTAGGACAATGTAGTAAAAACAGGCAGTACATAATATACATGGTAAGTACAGGCAAATGTCAGATATAAAACAAGACATTATGTTCGATTTAATTCAAGACAAATGCAATAAAATGCAGTCAAGATTTTATTTCTAATTCTGTTTTAATTCCAGGTAAGGCCTTGCATAACCATGGTGCTTATTCTCTAACTCCTGTCTTGGCACCATGCATGGTGCCTGGTTCACTTTCTGTTCCCACCCTCTTGTATCCATGTGGCTTTACCACCATTGCAAGCCTTACCTCATCAGCATTCAATAGGAAGGGGCAGGTAGGTCTAGGACTGAAAGTGACTCATAGAGCTGGAGAGGTGCAGGCATTATCTCTTCTCATCTAGTCCCTCTCCCCCCGTATCTCTCCTATCCTCCTGTTGTGAAGTTGCCCTGTGATGCTGTTGGTCTTTCAACTCCCTATAAAAGAAGATGTTCAAGCATCAGGTTATGTGGGTTCCAGTTACTTCTTTGTGAAGATTTCCAGAAGCTTCTCTGCTATTGAGATCAGGCTTATGGGCCTGTGGTTTCCCAGGTCAACTTTATCCCCACTCTTGTGGAGTGGCACCACATTTCCTATTCTTCAGTTAACTGACATGACCCCTATTTGCAGGGATCAGTTAAAAAGATCAGCCAGTGGTGCAGCTACTGTTTGTTGTACCCCTCTTAACATGCTATATGGTTGCCAAGATGCTTGGTTATGTATTATTGATCGGCATTTGTTCTAACATTAGTTACAAAAATAGAATAAATACTTTCAATCTTCAGTGGCAGTACCAGGTTCTTCAAAAATGGTTGTGTTCTCCTTCATTACATTACTGTAGCTCTTCTTTTTAATTCTTGCAAATACTTTAAATTAAAATGTTGTAGAATATTATATTCTCTACCACTGTTTTGAGGACAATAAGCAAATGACAAGGCAAGGCAAATTTTATTTATATAGTGCCCTATCCAGGGGCTCACAGCGCTTAACAAAGTAATAATAAAATAGAGTAAAACAACACCAGAATAAATTAGTTCAAATCAGATTAAAAGCTTTATGAAAATAAATAAGTTTTAAAAGAGATTTTAAAGGCCTCCACCAAGCTGGCAGCATTAATATATGGTGGAAGAGAGTTCCACAGGAGCAGTGCAGCCACCACAAAGGCCCTATCTCCCAATCTTCTTAAATGGGAGCATGGTACAACTAGTAGGTCAGCTTTGGTGGAGAGTAGGGGATGGACAGGAGAATACGGAATCAGGAGTTCTTTAAGGTAGTCAGGTCCCAGACTACATAGGACCTTGTATGTTAGCAAGCCTATCTTGAAGGTGATGTGCACACTCATAGGCAGCCAGTGCAGAGAGCATAGGACAGGAGTTACATGGTCCCTCACAGAGGTGCCAGTCAACATCCTGGCTGCAGCATTCTGCACTAGCTGCAGGCGACGCACCAAACCTCCAAACAACCACAGAGTACAGTAATTAAGTCAGCTAGTGACAAAGGCATGGATAACTGTGGCCAAGTCAGTGGGATTCAAGAATGGACGGATCCTGGCAATATTCCAGAGATGAAAAAAATGGCCCTAATGACGAACATGACCTGTTTTTGAAGGTCAAGTGGATCATCAAGAATAGTGCCAAGATCTTTGACCACCTTTATCACTGACAAGAGACGACCAATAACCACAAGGGAAGGAGGTCTCCTATCAGTGAAAATACCCCCACAACCGGGCTCGATCACCATAATGTCTGCCTTGCCAGGGTTGAGACATAGTAAGTTTGCAGACATCCAGCCATTAATCTTGGCTAAACAATGATTCAGGGCATCTGGGCTGGATAGATCATCAGGCGCACAAGGCAGGTACAACTGGGTATCATCTGCATAGCTGTGAAACCCCAAATTATACTGTCTAATAATCTCTCCCAGTGGCAACATATACACAGCAAACAACAGCAGCGCCAAGATGGAACCCTGCAGAACACCACAAGGCAGAGTGAAAGAACCTAAGGAAAAATGTCCTAGAACCACACACTGTGATCTTCCAGTTAGGTATGAGCAAAACCAACACAAAACTGTGTCAGTAGCACCCACATAGTCCTGCAGACAGTCCAACAGTACCCTGTGATCAGCCATGTCAAATGCTGATGATAAGTCCAAGAGCACCAGAATGGTATAGTGCCCTTGGTCCCTAGTCATGAAGAGATCTTGCACCAGCCAGACCAAGACCATCTCAGTGCTATGCCAAGGCCAAAAATCCAAGTGGAAAGGTTCATAGATGGATAGTGTCTCCAGCCGCTTAACCAGTTGGTCAACCACCACCTTCTCAATAACCTTCCCCAAAAAGGGAAGATTAGTGATAGGCCTATAGTTTGAAAGAATGTTAGGGTTTTTTAAGGAGGAGTCTCACTACAGCCTCTTTCAGAGATGCAGGAAAGATTCCCTCACTTAATGATCCATTGACAATCTCCACAAGCACCAGGCCCAGAAAATTCAAGCAGCTGATGACAAGCCACGTCGGACCTGGGTCCAGGGCACAGGTGGTGGGATGCATACTGGTGAGCACCTGAAGAACCTCATCCACCAAAACCAGCTGAAACTCAGTCCAGCATAGCAGACAATGTTCACTAGCAGTCTGATCACCTCCAGTAAAAGCTGGACCAGAGGATGTAAAACATGCCCTGATAGAGACCACTTTGCCAGCAAAAAACTGCCCAAACTGTTTGCCCTTTTCTGTGGGAAAAAAGCTGTCCCAGATTGGAGACAGGAGGGATTTAGTCAACTGTCAACAGCGCAGAAGAGTGCAGCTGGACAGTTTCTTGCTCAGTAATTGATCATGACAAAAATTCAGTCTTCCTGAGATCAATTGCCCACTGATACTCTGAATAATGGAGTCACATTGCCAACCTGTCCTCCTCAGAGTGCAACCACCTCCAGGAATGCTCTAACCAATGCCCCTTTGTCTTCAGCCAGTGTAGCTCAGCACAAAACCATGGTGAGTGACACCTGGAGGTCAAGGGGTGCATGCAGTAAGGTGCAATCAGGTCCAGTGCCTCAGTCAAGGCTGTATTATAAGCATTGACCCTGGCTTCTGAACCCTGAGCACAGGCTAGCATATATCTAGTCTTCTGTACTTGGAAGGGTAAAAAGTGTACATGAGAAAATCATCTGAATTGTTTTGTGTAAACACATGACTTGTAGTATAATACAGAAGTTTATAGTCAAGCATGGGAATAATGAATAATTGATTATTGTGGTTCCTAATATATCAACAATATTTAATAATGCATTGGAAATGTCTTGTAAATAGGGACTATTTAATTTTTTTTTTCTTTTGCATCTTTTGTGGGATTTGTACCATGGTCAGATGAGCATATAGCTTCTCACACCAGAGGGGAAATGATTTACATCCATATCCCCATCATACTCCTACCTCATGGAAGAAATTTTGGTTTGCCTTTTAAATCACAAGTCACTGTAATATTTATTTTGTTTTTATGTTCCTGGCAGGCACTCTAAACAATCAAATGCCTATTGCCAGGCCTGACCTTGGAGATTATACCGTAACAACTCAGTATGTCATACTAACAGCAAATACATGTAGAACAATGTAATAAACACAGGCAATGCATAACAGTGTAATAAGTACAGGCAAAAGTCAAATATCATGTAAGTCATTACATTCAGTTAACATAAAGTCAAATGCAGTCAAGATTGTGTTTTTGATTCTGTTTTATTCCTAGATTAAGCCTTACATACCTGTGGTGCTTGTTCTCTACCTCCTTACTTGACACCATGCATGATACTTGGTCCTCATTCTGTTCCTACCCTCCTTTATCCATTTGGGTTTACTACCACGACAAGCCTTACATCATCAGCAATCAATGAGGAAGGGCAGGGAGGGATGGAACTGACAGAGTTTCATAGAGCTTGAGAGGGTCGGACATTATTGCTTCTGGCCTAGTCCATCGCCCCCTTGTATCTCTCCTACCCCATGTTGTGAGGCTGCATGTGATCCAGTTGCTCTTCCAACTCCCAGCAAAAGAGCAAGTTCAAGCATCAGGGTATGTGGGTTCCATCCCACCTCTTACAATCTGATTATACTGCCCCTGTAGTGCATCCTAAAATACCCCTTTTATGGTGGTGGTCAGGCTCAAGATATTGCTTCCTCAATCACTACATCTCAGGCCAGTAGATTTCCTTTCAGTTTTGGGCTGACTTCTCCCTTTTAAACAAACTCATATGTTTCTAATGTACCCTCACTTTGCTGATGAACACGCTTTTGAAAAAAAGGAAATGGTTGCTTTAACAACTGGCAATATCAAAAACAAGATCTGACCGTTATGTTGGAGTAATGTTTCATTTTTAAAACAAATCAAGACCGTCATCTGCCACAATTTGTGTAATGTCCTTTATGTTCTAAGTTGCATGTTACAAATCTTTCTTAAGACTTCACTATCACATTAATACTGTATGCACATTATGTGTTCTGTGTGTGTAAGAAGACTCCCTGGGTGTGATTCCCAAAGGGGGTGTAGATCAGAGCAAGCTGCATCAGACAGCAGCTTGTACCAAAGCCCCATGCACCAGGGACACTGCACCCAATTTTCTATCTGGCAGGGTCCCAGTGGCTAAGACCCATGGCTTACAGCAACCATGGCCGGGCGCCAAACAGAGGACCCACTGGGAGGGCCTGCTGCATGCCACAGAGCAGCCATAAGCCGCTCTAGACCCTGGTGGTCTAGCGGTTCCCCCCTCCTTGATACCCGATGTATTCATCATGATAAATAATAATATTTATTTCCCCCTTCCCTGGTGGTCGAGTGGCCCTCCATCACTGATCCCCAATGTGTCTGTCACGATAAATAATAATATGTACATCCCCCTTCACTGGTGGACAAGTGTTGAGTGTCCCTCCCTCTCCGATTCCCAATGTGTCCATCATGATAAATAATAATATTTATTTACCCCTTCCCTGGTGCTCAAGTGGAGCTCCCTCCCCGATCCTCAATGTGTCTATCATGACAAATAATAATATTTATTTCCCCTCTTTCCTGGTGGTCGAGTGGCCCCCCTCCCCAATTCCTGATGTCCCTAAAATGACTGCATGAATGCACCCTGTGGTGGTATAGTGGCCCCACTTCCTGATCCCTGAGGTCCCCAAAAGTAAAGTATAAAATATAAAAACACCTGGTAGTCTAGTGGGTCCCCCACACAGCAGCACCCAACCACACAGCTCCCCCCCACATACCATAACTGAGCCAATTACTGGCACAGCCCACCACTCACCACCATGTCCAGCCAGCGACTAAGCTCTGAATGAGAGCATACTGTATGCAGTACGTGGTCAGTGACTTGTCAATCACTGCGCATATACTACATATAGTACGAGCTCATTCAGAGCTCAGTTGGTGGCTGAAGGGGTTCTGGTGTGACCAGTCTGTAACCTGCACTTTTTTGTTATTTGGAACATATACCTATAGAATAAAAGGATTTTGTACAACAAATACCATTCTCTACAACTTATTCCTGTTTGGACTGCTACCTTTGCTGGAGTAATTTGTTTGGTCAAGCAGGCCCTGGTACTAACTCCCCACCTGTTTCTGGTGTAGTGCAGGTTCCATTGGGTTTAAGAGATTTTTGAAGTACCCTTAGACCAGCCCTGGCTGGTCTATGGTTACTTAGAATTTCTCCCTCTGCCAGCCCGGTGGCGATGAAGGTTGAGGCACTGGATGCCATGGCTCATGCTAAGCTGACAACCCAGGTTTGGGAAGGAGCCTAGTGTTGTTGGGGGTCAGCAGGGGGGGTGGACGAGGAGCTGGTTTGAGCTGCCATGAGGTGGCTCTCCTCTCCCGGGGAGGGATGAGGAGTTTCCCCGGCCCTTGGCTGCCACCTGGTGGAGGACAGGTGGCAGTTCAGGCAATGGAGAGCATGGCGACAGCCACAGGGTGGGGTGGAAGGAGCCAAGCCAGTACCCAGCATGCATGTGCACTTTCATGCACATGCAAGGCCATGTCTGCCAGGGTCCTGGAATCATGAAGAAAAAAATGCGGAGAAAACACTAAAATGTAAATAAAAGAAAAAAAGAAAGAATTTTTCCCTCTGGGAGAGTTCTTAGAATCCCACATTGGATCATTAATGCAGGCATTCTGTCTGATGCCCTAAGCAACCATCATATTACCTATTGCGTACGGAAAATGCGGCACCTTCGAACACCACCCAAGCTTCTTCATATCTGTTCATTTAAATCACTAACCAAATCTCCCCTTCTCAAAGATCTATCCAACTCAGATCGGTTCCCCATAACTAATGCCATTTCTATTGACTCTACCCTTGATTATTTCAAAACAACCTTCCTTAACATTTGGAATCGTCATGCCTTAATAAGATGCACCAGAATCCGTAGGTCCCACCTACTGTGGATAGAGATATGGCAAAATTAAATTTCGACAGCGAAATTCTAGTGAAATTGGCAATTTCACTGAGTGACATATTTCATGAATTTCCGCCATTCTGTGAAATATTTTGTAGGTGTGAAGTTGTGAAATTTCACCCGCAAAATGTGAAATTTCACCCAACAACTGCAAAATTTTACTGGCGAGTGGTGAATTTCACCATTTTGCCAGTGAAATTTCACATTCTGTGGGCGAAATTTCACACCCATGAAAAAGTTTGTGAAATGCGTGAATTTCATGAAATATTTTGCCTAATGAAATTTTTAAATATCACCCATCTCTAACCGTGGATCACCTTGGACCTCCTAGACTGTCTGAGAACCAGAGACCAAGCCTGGAAAGACCACAAAACATTACCCTCCACCATAACTTATCAAAAGTAATGCCACCTCCATAACCTCTGCACTAGGCTATTCAGGCAGACCAAAGCAGAGTACTTTTCAAACAACTTTCATACTAACATAAACCACCCATCTAAATTCCAGAAGGTAGTCAACACATTATTCTCCCCACGAAATGATCCCCCTGCCCTGGTCCTCAGAGTTGTGGACTCCACCTTGTCGGACCACACTTCACTAGACACCAAGTTTAACAACTTCTTTACCTCCTGTGCTTTCTACCCTTCTCGCGGCTCTACCTGTTACTTTGCCCCCCACCTCCCTGCACCACCAAAACCACCCTTCTGCTTCTCCCAAATATCACCCTCTACTGCACTCAAGGCACTCCTTGCTCTGAACCCATCCAAAGGCAAAAGACTAGATGGCCTAGACAGTAAATTACTGTACCTGTCTGCCCCTGCCATCTCTTATCCTATCACTGGACTACTAAACCTCTCTTTTAAGCCAGCCTCAGTCCCAGCTGCATGGAAACATGCCATAGTCATCCCTCTACATAAATGTGGAGACCCATCCTCAACCGGCAACTATTGCCCCATCTCCCTACTCCCCATCCTTGCCAAACTTCAAGAGCATGTAGTACTTGACCAACTCACTCCTCATCTCGGCTCTTCCTCCTTTTTCACCCCTTTCCAGTCTGGGTTCCATAAGCACCATTCCACTTCCACCTCCCTCCTCTGAAACACAGAAACATAGAATTTGAAGGCAGATAAGGACCGCTTGGCCCACCTAGTCTGTCCATTTCCCTACCTGATGGATACACTGCAGATTCTAGTTAATCAACAGCTTACTTCCTTTTACCCCCCCATTAGAATTGCCTTATGTCTGTCCCATGCATTCTTGAATTCTCCCGCATCTCTGACTCTGCTTACTTTATTTATGACTTTGCTAATCGGGTAAGTACACTGATCCCAAGGACTGTTTTCAGGCATGACCCGGACCACCGTACAAGTGGTACAGATTTACAACTTCAAATGCAGATTGCAGACATATAGGCAAATATAAAATGCATACAGATACATTTCAGTTTACAAATACCCAGGAAGCAAGGAGCACAACAATGCAGGGCTACATTAGGGCAGAGATTCCACAGTGATACAAAAGTTTGTGGTGATATGGCTCAACTAAGCTTATAAAATAAAACTAGTAGGAAAAACAGAGACAAAAAAAATCACTGAGCTCTGTACTGCAAATATCTGGCTACCCAGGGAAGCAATGGCACCTGGAGGTAGTCATGAGCCACTCTTTGAAGGGGTATTTACATTGGCCATGGGAGTCTAAAGAGTGAATCTCAGCAGGTAGTTTGTTCCATAGTGCCAGAGCAGCTACCGACAGGGCTCTACCACCCATATTCATGACTCCATCCTCATGGGTATGGACCACAGGCTTATCTATCTTTGCTGACCTTGCCAAGGCTTTCAGCACTGTCTCTCACTCCCTCCTACTGGACAAACTCACATCTACTAGGATGTCCTCAACTGCCACCAACTGGTTCAATCATACCTATGGGTAGATCTCAATCAGTCAGAATATGGACTCTCTTTCCTCCCCCCTTCCTATCGACACTGGGGACAAAGAAGGCTCAGTCCTTGGTCTGATTCTCTTTTCTATTTTTCTTAATGACCTCCCCTCAATCTGTACATCCACATCCATCCACATATATGAGGACAGCACCATCCTGTGTCTACCCGATCCATCCTCCCCCATGGTGGAGTCCACCTTACAGCTGGAATTTAACAATCTCCAGCAGTGGTTACGATCCAAGCAACTGTTTTTGAATCCCAAGAAGATAGTCTTCATGACCTTTGCCACAAGACAGAGACTCTCCCCTCCCTTCCCTCTTTCTACACACTTGATGGGTCTACAATGGAAGACACTACCTCCTTTAGGTACCTAGGGGTCTGGCTTGACCCACACCTTAACTTCTCCAGCAACACTGATGCTATTCATAAAAAAACTGCTACCTAAACAAGGTGTTCTCTACCGGAATTGTGAATGCAGCCTGCTGCTGGCCTGTAGTGAAATTCTACTGAAAATGATCCTTCTAACTTTTGACTATAGTGATCTAGTCTATAGTGCCACCCAAGAAAGACCCTAGCCAGATGGGACACACTCTTTTGTCACTTTGCTCTCAACTGCCCGCTCTGCACTCACCCCTTCTCACTCTACCAATCCCTTGTTCTCCTCTCCCTCATGAACCATCACACTCCTCACTGTACCACCTTCACTGGCAAGTACTGGCTCAGTGTGCTACCCTTCTACCTATCATCTTCGCCCCCCCCCCACCCATTCACTCAGAAGTCATGATGATCGCACTCTTGCCATCCTACACAGATCTTCATCAGCTGGTCAGGCATCCTTCTTCTACTGATTCCCCAAACTCTGGAACTCACTCCCCACAAACATTTGGAATGCCTCCTCATCCCACTCATTTGACTCTTTCATGCAGTCTTTCACCACCCCCTCATGCAACTGTCCCTAATCTTGCCTGCTCCTCTAAGATGACCAAGTGATCCAATGTGGTCCCCCTCTCCATGAACTGCTATAAATTTAATGTCTTATCATCTAGTTCTGCTACTCAAGAAATATGCTATTGAAACATTTTGATGCCATGACTGGCACCTGTCACTAGCCACTAACTGTTGAAATTACATCTTCTAGTCCTACTATCGCTGTGTGTCTGGTGTATGTCTCTTGTATACCACCTCTGTATCCATTTGTTACTCTATATTATTCCTCATGCACAATTGCTATGACTATCACGTACTGTATCTGTTCTTACTGTAACTCTTTTTGCAATGTTATTGTTTGTCCCTCCAATCCTATGTTCCCTTCCTTTCCCTTCCCCCAGGACACATCTGGAAATGAACAATGTTTTCTCAGTATGTCTTCCTGGTGAAAATTTTAAATGAATAAATAAATAAAAATGATTGGATGTGGTGGCTTGCATCTGCCACATGCCACCTATCGCCAGGTTGCAGCCCGTTTTGGGATGCATAAACAGAGCAAGTCCCGTTTGGGTCAGGCAGCCTGTGGTTGATGCAGGCTGCTTTACTGAATAGCTCATGGCTCATATTTTGATGCAAGGTGCCACTTGCACCATGTATGTTTGACACAGGCACCTTGCATCAATCTATGGGCTTTAGGAATCGAGCCCCCTAAGTTTTAAAAAAGCTCCTAATAAAAACAACTACTGTAACTGCTCATGTGCTTTAAATTCTGTGTTTCTTTTCACAGTAAAAACAATCTGCATTTTCGATCAACTGATCATTTTGAAAATTAGACCATCTTCCTCAGTGGGCCTGGTGATGCACAACACTCAGGTGCATCCAGCCAGTGAAAATTCAGGTTCATTCCTCAAAGCTGACTCCAAACAGCAGACTAGGAAGTTCTGAATGCAAAACAGAGGTAGTACTGTATGTTTAAACTTAACCAGGAGGGAGATAGACTTTCAATGTACAGTACAAGAATAAGATTCAGAAAGTAGCCAGTTTGAAGAGTCTTGACAACTGATGAGACAGCATCCACATCAGCTGTTACCACCACGGCATTATGATATAGGGGCTCCACCAAACTCTTGGTAGTAGCATCAAGGACATAAGAAAAAGATTTGGTCCAAGAAGGGATCTCAAAAACAGAACAACGCTTTAATGACCCTCAATAGGAAAGAAAGGATTTGTTTACTGTAGACTTTAATGTATTGTTTCACTATAATGATCTGTTTTTCTTATTGCAAGATACTTTTGGAAGTACTAAATGAAAGGCACTACTTAAAATTATGTTGTATTATACAGTGCTCCCTCGCTATATCGAACCTCGGTATAATGAAACCCCAGCTGACCGCGGCTCCTGACTAGCAATTAGCTGTTCCTGCCACCGCATCACTGCTCGTCTTGTACTCCTGTGAGATTGCTCTCAAACACCTTTCCTATTCACCTGCCTACATCCCCCTGACTGCAGCTTTACTTTGGCTGAGACATTTCCCCTTCCATCCTGCAGCTGCACACTACCTGGTACTGTATTTGTTATGTTTTCACTCTTAGCACTGTTGTGGTCATTACAGATCAAGCAGTCAGACTGAGAGCACTGCACACTGGCTGCTAACCCATTTAACATCAGCAAAGGCCAGTGCACCGATCACAGGCTGTGAGAATATCTTAGGAGGAGGAGCTAAATTTGTTTTTACTCTTAGCACTGTTGTGGAGTCAAGGTCATTAAACACGGAAGTCAATCGATCTCATCAGCATCTTCTTTATTGTAACTGAACGACCATTTGCTGCTCAAGCTGTACGCATGTGCTACACCCACATGTACAAACATGTGCCTCACTACATTGCTTTCTAGTGTATTGTATTGTACTGGTGCTGTCTACTGTTACATCATTATACTACATCTCTTTTTTTATTCAGTTTTTTATCAAAATTAAAAGATAGCAAAAGAAAAACAATTGTTTATAACCACAATTAGGGCCAGAGGTTACTAGCATGTAGCCCTATTGTGACTTGGTCTTTACCACCAGTCCATATTGCATCCTCTTGTTCTTGTCCTACATATAATCTTGGCATTTTCTCAGAACTTTGATCTCTCTGCCAGATCTTATTGTTTTGGGTATCTTTTCTGGTGTCTGCACCGGCTGCGTATTTTCCTTGCAACTATTAGGTAGCTTAGCAGGTGCTGCCACATTAGGTTGAACCACACTCTCTGAATGTTTCTCTGATATTGTAGGACTCGACTCTTCAAAGTAATCAGAGATCACAGCAGGGAAGTTTTCCTCCTGTGTCTTCATTAGCTGTTTCTTGTTTCTTTGGTACATTTTTCCCGGAGATGTATGAACTATATAAGATTTAGATACGATCTAGGTGAATTGCGCTGGGTGACCACAACTGCAGGTTGCCACTTCTCTGCATGTCTGATTCTTATCTGGTGTCCCTTTTGAATAACCGCCAACTCCTGTGCATGACGATCAAGGTAGTACTTCTGTGTAACCTGTCTCGATTTCAGCTTGTCTCTAAATCTTATGCTCAGGTTTTAAAAGCAATGTTGATGTTGGCAACTTAGATTATAACCTGCTTCCCATGAGCAACTGCGCAGGAGAAAATCCAGTTTCTTCCATAGGTATATTCCTATATTCTAACAGTTCAAGATAAGGGTCTCCACTACTTTCTTGTGCCTTTTTCAGTAAGTTTTTTACTGTTTGCACGGTCCTTTCTGCTTGTCCATTGGACTACGGGAATTCCAGACTAGATGAGGAGTGTTTAAATTCCCAGCTATCTGCACACATTCTGAACTCCAAACTAGAAAACTGTGGACCATTATCTGACATTATCACATCTGCTATGCCATGTCTGGCAAAGGTATGCTGACTGAAGGTGAAACCATGACAGTGAAATCCCTCACAGTGACAATCTCAGCAGGTTTTGAGATTGTCGCTGTAAGGGACCTGAGGGCAAAATTTCACCCTTTCACCAGCACCGTCGCCCCTTCGAGACAACTCTGACTCAGAGTTAGTTATCTATAGAAGGGGGCACAGTGGCAGCCTCTCTACTTGGTAGCTGGGGTACAGCCCCGATAGAAAACATTACTATCGTCTGACAGGTGAAATTTCACCTGTCAACACTGGGGATCTCGCTATGCTGAACTTCGACAATGGTGTTGTCAATTTCGCATAGGTAAACCTCTGGCAAACAGTGACTTCATGGCTGTAATAACTATCTTGCTTGTAAACTCACTGAGTTTTGTTATTTCTGGATATTTGGAGTAATAGTCCACACAGAGAAGATATTCAATTCCATTGAACTGAAAGATGTCAGCTCCTATTTTAGCCCAAGGTCTGTCCGGTATGTCATGAGACAACAAAGGTTCTTTAGGATTATTGTTTCTATTTGTATTGCAAATAGCACATTGTAAAACTGAGTAAACATGCAATTATACAAAGCAGCCAGAAATGATTGCACTTGAAAAATGCAGAATGCTAAATGTAGCTATTACAAAGAGGTTCTAACCAACTCATGGGGCCAGGGAAAAAAATTCTGGAACAACGTGAAAGAACTCACAGGCAAGGATCCTAAAGCACCACCCACTATGCTTAACCTTCATGGCACTCCTACACTCGACCTAGGTACCATTACCAGCATTTTTAATAATGCATTTACAAACCTGGACAGTGTCCTTCCACCAAATTTTTTCGATGACTTCCCCTCCAGCTCCTCCCAAGTTACCCCCCAACTAGAACATACAACCCCAAAGTTTTTTTTTAAGGAGGTCCCACCACAAGTAGCTAGAAAATACATTCAAAGGACCATCGGCAAACAAGGGTACAGTGGTGACTCTCTTGACCTGAAACTGCTGGCAGAAGTCCTCAATGAAATCTTTGAACCACTTACAAAGATCTTCAATCTCTCACTTAGATTGGGCCATTTCCCCTCTCTCTGGAAGAAAGCCACTGTCACACCGGTTCACAAAAGCAGAGATAGGATGCTCCACACCAATTACAGACCTATCTCACTCCTCCCCCTACTATCTAAAGCGCTGGAGCGGATAGTGTCGTACCAACTAGTTGAATTCCTGGATAAGTACAATGTACAGTGCCCAGAGCACCACAGCTTCAAAAAACAGCACAGCACCACCACTGCACTACTAGAATTTACAACCTTCATCCATGCCACGCTTGACAAAGGGAATTGTGGAGGGACAGTATTTATAGACCTTACCAAGGCATTCGACACAGTTAACCACCCCATACTGCTCAAGCAACTGTCCTCCATTGGGATCTCCAATGATGCCCTTCCATGGTTCACCAGCTACCTTGTTAATCGGATCCAACATGTAAGGATTGTAGGGATCTCTTCGGATGAGAAACCGGTCCTCTCCGGAGTCCCCCAGGGGTCTATTCTGGGCCCTCTACTCTTCTCCTTCTTCATCAACAATCTCCCCAGTGCCTACCACCAAAAAATATTACTATGCTCAGATGATTCAGTCCTGTTTTCCAGCCACCATGACATTACAGTCCTTGAATCCCAGCTGCAGCTCGACTTCAAGTGCATCGAAGACTGGTTCAATTCTCATAAACTTGTCCTGAACTACAGCAAGACCAAAGCCATGTCCTTCTGTAACCGACGGAGCAGACACAACTCTCTGTCCCTTACCATCAAGAACCATGCTGGGAACCCACTCGAACATGTCAAGGAGTTCAAGTACCTTGGTATTACCCTGGATAGCACCCTCTCCTACACTCAGCATATTGACACTGTTGCCAAGACCACCAATATACGGATTGGACTACTACATAAACACAAGCACTGTATGCCTGTGGATGCCCTTAAACTAGCCATCTACATCTCTGTCACCTCTATCATTGACTACGGCCTTGCCATCTATGGCTCTGCCTCAACAAGTGCCCTCCGCAGGATCTCAGTTTCTCTCAACAAAGCCTGTAGACTACTAACGGGTGTGGCCCGACAAACTCACACCTGTGACCTCTATGCACAGGCCAGCTGGCTACCCCTCCTCAGCAGAATACAATACCAGATCTACTTACTTACCAAAATGATTCTCCTCGGTCTCATGCCACCTGGTGTTAGCTCACTCCTTACTATCTACAGTGGCACTCAACAAACATGTGGTGCCCAATCTCTAACCTTTCAGGTTCCTAGATGTCATACCTCCATGGGTCAGCGGTCCTTTATCTATAGAGCCGCTCAGTGGTTCAATTCCCTCAATAAAGAAGCACTTTCCTCTACTACACTTGGGCTCTTCAAACAGAAACTCAAACTTTACCTCACCTCTATCACTCAATGTGACTGCTTCTCTGAACAGAGATCTCTCTAAACACCTCCCAGCTCACTCATGTCTCACAGCCCACCCTTTCCAAGTCTCATTCTCTCTGGCACCGGGCCTTCCTTGTGACTCCTTTCCTGCTTTGCATCTCCACTGGTACAAGACATTTTCCACCACCATCTGACAGTGGCCCATTAGCCTGCCAACTTCCTCTCCCAGTCGCACACCTGCAATACTAACTGCCTATTGTGCCCTCTATCTCTTGTTGTTACCTCAGCCAGCTGCCTACTCAAGCTGCTCATTATATGAATAGTATCTCAAAGTATGTTATAACTGAATATCTTTCTTTTTTTCTTTTAGTTGTTTTGGTTGCTTATTGTGCATTCTTTTACTACCTCTGTATGTATGTTGACCCTCATCTTTTGACGTGGAACCTTTGTAACCGAGCAATTTCTGCTCAAAGGTATTTGTAATCAGAGAATTTAATAAATAAATAAAAATTAAAAAAATAAAACTGTTTCTTCAATCTGTTTGGACATACCAGGCAGGTACAGTATATCTTGGAGTCGTGCTCTATGTTTACTCTTTACAGTGCCAAGATGGGCTTTGTGTATTTTCTGGAGCGTCTGTTTCCTCATTTGTTGTGGAACTATCAGTTTTGCTCCTTTGAACAGTAGCTTGTCAAAGTATGTGATTTCCTCACAAAAGGTCCAGTAGTTTCTGATTTCTAGTGGCACTCTGTCCCTTTCTGTGTGCCATTCATTTAGCACAACTGTTTTGAGCTGCTATAGTGTCATGTCTTTATTTGTGGCTGACTGGAACTCTTGTAGTTTCTCTGCTGAAATAGGTAGTTGAATAGTAAACAGTTTTACTTCCAGTTCTTCATCTAGCAAATCTTCAGCCATTCTGATTCTGCACTTCTTTTTATTCCACTTCAGATTTATACATCTGGCTCTCTCCAGTAGTTGAATCAGTCTTGGATCATGTTGCTTCACATTTACTCCCCAGATGAGTATACCATCAATAATGTTCACTACTCCTTCTAGGCCTTCCAGCATCTGTGCTATAATTTTCTGGAACACCTCAGGCACAGATGAGATGTCAAATGGGAGTCTGTTAAATCTGTACCTTCCAAATAGCGTATTAAATGGATTCTATAGCATAATAGTGATCACCGAACAATGATTACTATCATGGTGATTGCATATTGCCGAAAAGCAAATCCACGATATACATTTACAGGCAAACCGAAACCTGCAACCTAAAGTGTTTTTGCGGGGGACTGAACCCAACCCCCATGTCCCCCCTCGTGGTGGAGCTTTGCCCCCCACACCCCCCTGAATTAGGATTCCTAACTCCGGGGGAGGATGCATGTCTGGAAGAGGGCACAAATTCAGCTGCAAACAAAATATAAGTCCAGGAACTGCTGCCTGTGGCAAAATTTAGTCCCTCCTATCCCCAGTACCTGCTGTGCCAGAGCCAGCGTCCCTCACCACCACACCACATGGCTGGCTCGGTGGCACAGGGGCAGTTCCTGTCGATGACCCTCTTCCCCATGCCTCCCCTTCCTCTCACCATTCCTCTTTTCCTGTCAATTTCCCCTACCCTTGAGATAGTACTTATTGCTACCTGTGTGGGTAGTCAATTCCAATAGCACCGAATATGGAGTCACCGTTTTGATGGTCGCCCATATTTTGGAGCTATTATCACTGGATACCTATTAAATGTACACAATCTGGAGCTCTCTTTATCAAGTTGTATTTGCTAAAATCCTTTGTTTGTATCCAGTACTGAGAATACCTTATCACTTGGCATCCCTGCTACTACTTCTTTCACTGTTCGCAAGGGGCAGTGCTCTCTCTTTATTGCACAGTTTAAGTCTTTTGGATCAATAAAGATTCTGAGCTTATCATGCTTTACTACTGTTACCATGCTATTAACCCAGTCTGTAGGCTCAGTTTGTTTAGCAATGACATCTAATGTTTCCATATTTTCAAGTTCTGCTTCGATTCCATCCTTCAGTGCTGTTGGCACTTTCCTGGCTAGGTGCACAACAGGTTTAACAGTGGGGTCTGTCTGGATATGGTGCTGTCCTGGTACACATACAAGACCTGTAAACAAGTCTTCATAGTTATCAGGCATGTCTCTTTCTCTGGGATCTACATTAAAAATCCTTTTCAGCATGCCTGACTGCAAGCATGTTGCATAACCCAGTATTGCTGGTGCATCTTGATCAATTACTTGGAACTGGATGTCATATTTCTGCCCATTATACTCACAGGTAAGCTCTTTTTGCCCTTTAGGTATCATCTGATGCCCTGAGTAAGTAACTAGCTTGTACCTGGACTTGCTCAACTTATCTTTCATATTCAACATCTTAAACTTATCTTAAACATCTTAATGATATGTGTGTATACTTACAATGTGATGTGCTGTTTTATTATGTCTGTCTGACTGTGATGTAATCTTGTTTCTGTACCCAGGTCAAGCCTGTAAAAGGGAAAGTGGCCCAGTGCTTTTTTACCCAGTTAAAAAATATAAAAAAAATAAACATTCATGTTGATATGACATTACATTCTGCTCCAGTGTAAAGCCTGAATTGAACTGCCTTATTATTTAAAGTGATTTTGTCCAGTCTTTTTTTGTCCTCAGTAACATTTTAAACATTAATAGCTCCAATCTGCACCTTGCTCTCATCTCTGCTTTCTTCTGTCTGAATTATTGCAATAAACATTTCTGCTTCAGCATCTTTCTCATCTAACACATGTATTTTTCTAGTCTGAGTCTGAGGTTGCGTTCTACACATTTTTCTGCAGAGTGGTTTCTCTTGTGATAGGATTTACACGTTTGACCAAAGGCAGGAGATTTTTGTTTTTCATGTTTGTAACCACAGCTGCCATATTTATTTAATCTTTTGTGTTTTCTTTTGTTTTTTTGAGCTGCTCTTTTTGAATTTACTGTAGTCTGGTGTCACTTTCTTTAGTTTGTGGACTTGCATTTCTGCTTCATCATTAAGCACTTTCATTTATCTGTGACTAACCTCACTTGCATGGCATATATCAGTTGCCTTTTGTAAGGTCTGCTTATCTAAGAAGTCTGCCTCTGACCTGATCATCTCTAATGCCACATATGATTCTGTCCCTTATAAGTGACTCAGTTAACTGCCCAAACTCACAACTTTTGGCCTTATTGTTAAGATCAGTCACATAGGCATATATCGTTTCTGTCGGGCTTTGCACTCTGGTAAAGAACATGTGTCTCATATATGGCATATTCTTTCTGGGCTCACAGTACTTTTGAAACTTTGCTTTTAACACTGCTATTGTCTCTCTATCCTCTACACTAGTAAATTCAAAAGTATTAAATACCTTTATTGCTTTTTCTCCAGCTACATGCAAAAACATGGCACACTGTACTTTCTCAGAGTTTTCTGCTATTCCACTTGCTGTCATGAACAGCTGAAATGTTTGTATCCATTTTTTCCAGTTTCCTGCCAGATTGCCATCTAGACATAAAGGGCCTGATTCTCAAAGCCCTGCGTCTGACGCAAGGTGCCTGCATCAAACAGATATGGTGCAAGGTGCACCTTGCATCCAGGACTGCCCTCCACCCTATTAACAAAGGTGGTCTGCATCAACCGCAGGCCACCTTCCCCCCCCACACACACAGGGCTTGTGCAAGCCCTGTGCCCTGCAATGCGCTGTGGCATGGCACTAGGAGGACTGAGTCTGATGCAAGCTGCTGCCTGCTATTCACAGACATCACCCAGTGGGAGATATTCTAAGTGCCCTTAGACCAGCCTGGGCTGGCATAAGGGAATTTAGACATTCTCCCCTGGGTGACATGCCTGTATGTGGCATGCCATGGGTGTCGGTCCACCCACCAAACTCCTGAGGACCCATAGCATGTAGCATCTGGCCCCCCTCCTAGTGGCCCACTGGCACCCTTCTCAGTTCCCCAATGCCTGCCCCATCAGTGCTACCTCAGAGCCACCTTATGGTGGTGCAGTACCACAATACCCCAGCAGGTGGTGCTCACCCCCTCCGTTGGTCAGTCCCAACCCATACCAAGCACATCCCACCTCTCCCCTCCATGGTCACTGGACCACCAGGGTGGGTTACCTTGTCCATTACCTGGTGGGCTGGGGGGATCTGTGTTTGTCCCAGGTGGCCTGCAGCAGAACCATGCGGTGTGCCTGGGGTTTGCCACAGGGTTCCAGTCGACACGTGTGGGGACTTAGCCACCAGGACCCCTCCTCTACCTGAATCAGGTGCAGGATCCCTGGCACACTGGGCATTGGTGCAAGCTGCTGTTTGCTGCAGCTAGTGCCAGATGCAGGCCCCTTTGAGAATCGGGCCCAAGCTGTTTGGAGGTTTTAACTGCTCCATTTCTTCCTTTTTCTTGCTGCAATTTTTTTCTATACTTCTGACACCATGTAAAGTATGAGAAACCACAGGAGGCGGTTTATAGTTCAGCTTCTTTATTATAACTGCATGAGCACACATCAGAAAATGCATAATGGAGAGAAACATCTTTAAGAGAAATCATCAAAGGTCAACCTAAAACCATATCCAATTTTCTTTCTCTTTAATGATCCTGAAGCCATTGGGAGAGTAGAAGAAACAGAAACCCATGGTCTTATTAACACTGCTGAGCTATAATAGGAAAAAATGAGACTGCAACAATGTGTGCATGTCCCTAGTCTACCTATACTAGAATACTGTACAAAAGCACAATCTGGAGCACTTGAAAGAAATTCAAAAATACTGTAGTCAGTAACTTGCAGATGCAAAAAGGATTGATTTCTTTGCTGTGATTTCTCCAAATTGTTCATGTTTATTCATTTTTGTGCTATGCTCTATCTGGTAGCACTGACTCACAGTCGCAAGTGTGGACTCCGTGTCTAGACTACAATACACAACGCTGATGTCGCACACTAACTTAATTTCTTCCAAAATTAAGGCACTGAAACTCATTCAGAATACATTACTATGGTTTAAGGGGCCTGACCAGAACGTATCACATTACGTGAAACTCCTTCACCACTGAAGATACAAAATGTGCCCCAAACATTTCAACCAAATAAAGAACCCACACTACAGAAACAACTTTTCTACAGATATCTCATCCCATGCACTTCTACAGATGTGAAATCCTGCAGTGCATATCAGCCTTTGTATAATATGGTGACCATGGTACTTAGTCACAAACATCATACCTCTGCCAACTATACCTACCCTCCAACCTAGTGACATAGAGCACCACAGGAAGGAAAATGTGAAATACAAACATACAAATTTGCCAGCAGAAATAGGCCACCTGATCTACTGTATAAAGTCTGTTCGAGTGTGCAGCTAGCACGCTCACCTTGCAGCTGCCTTGCTCTCTCCCCTTCCCAATTACCCCCTTCTCACCTTGTCCCATCCCATTTTGAAACTACCCACTATCTTACAGGCTATCACCTCCTCCGGTAGAGCATTCCATCCTGCCATGACCCTCTCAGTGAAAAAGTGTTTCCTCATTTCTGTCCTAAATCTTCCACCGTCCATTCTAAGGCCATGCCCACTTGTGTCCCTTCCCATCCTCAGCCTGAGTATCCCTTCAGTGCCTGCCATGTTTATCCCCTTTACGTACTTAAATGTCTCAATCTTATCCTCCCAGTTGATTCTCTCCTCCAAGGAGAACATGCTCAACTCTTTCAGCCTCCCCTCATATGGTCTGTCCTGCAATCCCTGGATCATCCCTATTGCCCTGTGTTGTACCCCTTCCAGTAATTTTGGTAACACTCTATATGAGTGAGTATTGTTGACAGGCTCAAAATGAGTGGCTCAATAATACCACTCCATGCAGAGTGAGAGGAGAAAAAGAGCGCGGAATAGGTATAGCGAGTGTATCATTGAGGGATACGCACCACACTCACAAGAAAGGGGAATAAAGAGATTGATTTGGCCAAGCTCTGCCGAGCTAGTCATGTGGCATAGTGGCTTGAGCCACTACCCCTGGAGCCTGTGGTGCCAGGTTTTGATCCCTGTGCAGGTGGATATTTTGCTTCCAGGGGAAGTTGCTATTTTTTCCTAAGTCTGCTCCCCCTGGAGTTTAGAAATGCTTATTTTTGGGGGTGTGGGGGACTTGCCCCACATTAAAAACTTAATTTTCCTTGTTTTTTGTGAAATAAGAGACCGTCACAGTTTGCGATGGTCGTTGTTGTGCTGTTCGCCCTTTTGACGTTGGGTGGTTGTTGTCTCACTTTATGTGATCAGCAGTCTTATAGACTCATTGTTATCACATAAAACCATAATTTCACATACTTCTTCAGATATGGGTGCCAGAATTGTACACAGTATTCCAGGTGCAGCCTGACCAGTGCCTGTATAGAGGCAGGATCACCTCCCTGCTCCTGGAAGAGATCCCTCTCATGATATAATCCAGCATCCTGTTGACTTTTGCTGCCACCCTTCTACATTGCTCTGTATTGTTCATCTTCCCATTACAACCATTGTTCATCTTCCCATTACAACCACCCCAAGAGCCTTCTCCTCCTTGGTGAAACCTAGCTGCACTCCTCCTAATTGGTAACTCCTCCCT
The DNA here is from genome assembly GCA_016271365.2 of Neoceratodus forsteri. Lineage (NCBI taxonomy): Eukaryota > Metazoa > Chordata > Ceratodontiformes > Ceratodontidae > Neoceratodus > Neoceratodus forsteri. The sequence continues at coordinate 1,610,686,202 of CM057449.1, forward strand.
CAGTTCTTTGCTGCAAAGTGCAGGACTTTGCACTTTTTCATACTGAATCCCAACTGCAATGCTTGTGACCACTCCACCAGTTTGGTCAGGTCATCCTGCAGCCCCTGCCAACCTGTTATATCATCCACCACTGCCCACAATTTGCTATAGTCAGTGAACAGATTGATCTTATTCCTGATGCCATATACGAGATGTCCTCTATGAATATTCCAAACAGCACTGGCCCCAGTACTGATACCTGCAGTACCCCGCTCATCACAGCCCTTGGAGTTGAGAGTTCCCCCAACCATTAACCTCTGCTGTCTGCCATGCAGCCAATTCTCAGTTCATTTAACCATCTTAGTCCCCACCCCCATGTAACTCAACTTCCCTCCCAACCTCCCATGAAGCACTGAATCGAAGGCCTTACTGAAGTTCCAGTAAATGACATCCACCGCATGACTCTTATCCAATTCCCTCATGACCTAGTCATAATTCTCAACTAGGTTCATCTGGCAGGGTTTCCCAGAGACAAACCCATGCTGGTGACTGTCCTGTAGCCCATTGCTTTCCATGAAGCCTTTCCTTAAGTTTTGTCTTCATCAGTTTCCCTGCAATGGAAGTTAAGCTCATTCAGTGCTCCTGCCTGATCCATCCCTTTCTTTGCCCATCTACCATCCTACAGTATCTGATCCTCACTATCTGATCCTTGCAGCTCCTTCTGTCCCATATGTATCTGAAAAAAATCAATTTCCCCATCCCTGATGCCTTGCTTTAGGCTTAATTCCCTGGAGGCCTTATCTGCTCTGACTCCCCTGGTAACTTTCTTGGACCTCTTTGCATACTCCTCCCAATCCTTCCCCTTTCCTGATTTTCTGTATTTCTTGAATGTTGCTTTTTTAGCCCTCGCCATTTCTAAGAACCCTCTACTTAAAGGGTACCTAAATAAGCAGTTTTTTTCATAAAGCGTTAAAGTAAAGGCTACTGCTTACATTTATGCTAAAACTGCATTTCTGTAAATAACATAAATGCAGTTTCATAGCTTTTGAAAAATGTAAACATCAGCCTTTTACAAACAAAAAACAGCATTGCCTTCTCCCTAAGAGGTCTGCCAACTGTGTTAAGTGATGAGTTATGATGACATCATTGGAGCCAGATCTAGAGGCCAATATAGATTCCTATAGGCTAACTAGTTGTTCTTTTCCTCTTTGTTCTGAATCGTTTTACCAGAATGATCAACACCATGCATTAACATGTGGATTATTTTGATCAGTACACATGTTAGGCTATGATTTTGTTCATTTTATTTACTTTAACTTGCTGAAAATGTTTTGCAATCTAGATGACTTTCTCTTTGGCAAACTGCAGAACAGTACAACGCTTCAAATACCTGATGATCTAGTGGTTATGTGATGCCCTGAATTTTTTTTGTTAACCAGGAGAGACACACTATGCAGAAACCTTATTTACAGATGTGGCCTGGCAGCACAAGGAAGTTAAGTGACTTGCTCAGGGTCACACAGCGAAGTACTGTTCTGGTCCAATTCCAAAGCTCATGCATTCTTGTTAATCCACAAGAAAAGCTTCTCATGTATTCTTTTTCCAAGTGAGTCCCCTTCACCTAGCCTGCCATCTGTTCAACACCGCACCATCCATACTGTGTCCTTAGTACTGCCTGGGGTTGCATATGAGATTGCAGTCTCATGAAGAGAATGATCACACCTCAGACTGTAATCGTATACCTCAGAGAGTTGTGCATACCTACACCAATACGGATCATCAGCTGGAACTGTTAATAAATACCTCCCAAATCACACTTAAGTCCACTTTTTCAATGTTTGACTTCTGCTTCTATAGTAAACATTGAGTGGATCACCACCCTTCTGTACAGTGAAGGCAGTATGTACAGTTCCCCTGCTGTGTTTTTGTCCTGCCTCATTAACCAACATTTTGGTCTTCATGGAGGGCCAAGTAATAAGTCTCAGGACTCACCAGAAAAACTACTGTTCCCGCCCTCATAAAGGCTGCACTTACTGTGGATAATAATATTAGCAGGAGAGGCATACTAATGCCTTGAGCGAATCCACCAGACTTCCAGTTTCAGTCTACTCCTTCTCCTGTGATCTGCAGAACCCCACAGGATAGTTCCCTGCAAATCATCTCCAGTACTTTTAGTGCCCTACTACACAATGCAAGCTGGTTGGCTACCACCCTTCTAAATCTTGAATGATCTATACACAGCTACTTCAGTACTGTCCTAATAAACGTCAACACCCCCCCCCACCTGAGGGTAATCTCCCTACACTGAATTCAAGTGATACTTTAAGTGCAGCCCTGCCACTCTGAGTATTTCTAATCAGTGGCTGCTTTCATTCACAGTCAGGTAGTGATCATGGTGCTGGCAGCCCTACATTTCAGATCTCACAATAATCAGAAACCCACTCACCACCGACTTGCCTAGTTTAAATTAATCTTTGTTTCTATGTATTCTTTTAACCTATCTTTTAGCACACCTTCCCCTCCCTGCTCAAATGTAATCTGTCCCTTGCATACAGATCCCTACTGTCCCAGACCCTGCCCCAGCCTCCCACTAACCCATACCCCTTGGATCAATACCAATTTCCTTGCCACCTGTTAAATTCATTGATCCTACCCTTCCTTGCCGTACTTGCCCTGGGCAGTGGAAGCACCTCAGAGAAGGCCACTGAGATCCCTACCTCCTCACTCAACTTACCCATTCCATGAATCTCTCCCTAACCACCTCTACTATTTCCCCAGCCAAGTCATTTGTACCCATGTGCACCACCATATGTGGTTTATGCCTTCACCTCTTTGCACACTTAAGATTAGCCTATACTACTTTATCTGCCATCAGCCCAGATCTACTCATATGCAACTATGTCTTCCCCTTTTGTCCCCCATCTAACCCATTTTAGCATGGAATCACCCAGCACTAGAATGTCTGCCCCACAAACTCTTTTTCCTTTTGCCTGTCACGATAGTTCACCCTGCCCTGCAGATTTGCGTCTCTATCTGTACCCTCAACTCCACCCCAGCCACCTTCCCAGTCCTGCCCCCTTCCCCTAACACTCTCTGTATCTGACTTGTTCCCCTTACCACCTTGAGCTCCCTCATCCTCAATGCCATCCCTACCCTTTGTCCTGAACCCCCCTTTGATCCCCCCTGTACTGTAACCTCCACATCCACCCCCACAACTGGACCCTTTTTTCCCTTAACCAGGATCTGCTCCCCCTCCCTCAGAGCTGTGCCTCCTGGGAGAAACATAACCTCCCTCTCCCTTCTGATGCCTGATCCTATCTCTATACCCTGAACTATTGAGTCACCCCAGTAGGAGAAGCTTCCTTCTCCCCTGGGATTCTCTGGCCCCATCCCATGTGTGCCCCTCCTGGTGGGTCTGCCCATCACCCCTAGTCACAACTTTGGGTTCTTTTTCAGGGCTCTCCCTCTCTTTGAGAATATCATATTTGTTCTTTAGTTGTACTAGGTGGGGGGGTGCTTGAGCTCCACCTTCCTCAACTTCCCCTGAGCCAACCGTAGTCCATCCAGTCCTCTGACTGAGTACCTTCTGTGTCAGTGGATGGTGGTCTGGTGGTCCCTGGGTGGGGGAAAAGGTCCCCAGTACTCCTGCCAACTGTGCTCGAAGCCTGGGAACCTCCTACCTCAGTCCGGAGATGCCTACAAATGGTGCAGCACTGCAGTTCCCAGAAAGTTCTTCTGAATGCCACTGCTCCGCACTCACTACACTTCACTGCACCACTCCTTGTGCCTTCCTATATACTCCTTAAGTATGCTTCTACCTTCTTTTAGAGTTTTTGTTTAAAGTCTTTCTCCGTTTCATAGAGTTTCTTTGTTTATAACTCTGATATGTTTCTGTAGCTCTTGCCCCTTTCTCCTCTGTGCCCCTGTAAAACTTATTATATTCCTAACACAGTGAAATTGACAGGATTATGCAATTTAAATGTACAAATGTCCACTCACATGATAAAATCAGCAGATTCTCCTGCTTTTGATTTTATTTGCTGACAAGCCAGCAACAGTTAAAGAGTTAAAAAAAGATTCAAGCTAATCCTCCACCAGACAAATTGTCTCCTGGACAGTTGAAGAAAGATTCAAAGTCACAAAAAATCTGAAATGTGCAATTCTGTCTCTATCTATTCATGTACTGTGATTTGTAAATACCATACTCCATCATAATTTTTATTTATATTAATATTTTAGTACAATCTACTACTTCCTTCCTCTGCATCACTGATGCCATCATGAAGGGGATGGATCATGGGCAAGTGGCAACCACTATCTTCCTAAACCTTGCTAAGGCCTTTGATAGTATGTCCCACCCAATCCACTTTAAGAAGCTGGGTGGAGCAGTACTATCCAATGCCACAGCTGGATGGTTGAATCCTTCAGTGGCCCCCAGTATCAGGGTCCCTCATGTTTTGCCATGTCCCTCAGTATCCTGAATAAAGAACTGTCAAGAATAGTCAAGGCTATGCCTTTTTACTTGCCTGTCTTCTTTCAACTGAGGACTCTGTCTTAAGTCCTTTTATTAACACGTGTCTCTGATCCTTGCACAATGTTGTTGCAAAGTTACATCCTGTGCAATTTAGTACCCTGTCAAGTGTAATTCTGTTGACTGTTGTTACTGCTGCTTTTCACAAGTTATCCTTTGTTAATGCACAGTAATAATTTTTCTTCACATTTTATTTTACTCCGTATTCTCGTCTCTACCATTTATTTTTATAGCACAATCACCATCACTGCATCACTTGTATTATATATAATCATTGGATGTCCAGTTCTCACCCATTCCACCCCCTCCTCGGCTCCTGTCCTTCGAGACAATAAAGGCACCAGTTTGGAATTTAAATGGCCACATCCACATGTTTATTCAGTTCAATTCCTAATACAGACTAGACATGCACCGAAGGGAGCCTCTCCAAAGTTCATATCCCCCCTCCCTTTCCCTCATGAAGGAAGGGGCTATTGCCCACTCCTGTCCCCCCTTGTCAAGGCAGTGGGCTGCTGGCTTATTCACGGGGTCAGACCATTAGGGTGGGAGGCCTAGTGCCCTCCATGCTGGGCATGACCCTCTGCCTTCCCTCCCCATATCTGACCCAGGAGATCGCAGACCTCCACCATGAGAAACCCCCCAATGTTGTGGCCCCCCTGCAGGCTCAGTGCTTCCCAGGGGCATTTGTCTGGTAACCTTGGCTTTCCATGCTGGGCACGGGCCGGGGTCCCCCTGAGTTCACCCATATGAGAGGCCCCCATTCCTTGCTGGGCACAGATGCCCTTGTGCCCCCACTTCCAAGCTGGAATAACCCAGCTCACCATTAGGCAACCTTGGAGAAACTCTCTATCCACTTACAGACGCTGTGCCATTATGGTTACCACCACACCAGTTGGCCAAATCTGAGAATCATTCTGTCAGAGGCAAAAACCCAGGAAAAAAACTTATTTAAGAGGAAAACCTGGGAAAAAGTCCTCTGCAACCCCTTCTGGCAGTTCCCTCAGTAGGGGGCAGTGGTCTCACACTATCTTTTGTAGGTGGGTGGGTGAGTTCCTGCCTTGGATGGTGAAGGGAAAAGAGATAGCAGCTTGCCTTGTGGCTCCTTAAACCATCCCTGCACCACTCCGCCCCAGCTACTGGCCACCCAATCCCAAACCTGGGCCATCCATACCACCCCCTCCAATCCCCCCCCCATCAATGGGGTCTCCGAGCCTTGGCCACCTGGGTTCCAGGTGACAGAACTGCTGGGACAGGCCCGATCGTCCTTGGGTGATTCCGATCCTGTCTGCTGTCTTGAGGGTGTAATTTCACCATAGGGGGAGCCAGGACACCAATCCCCCTTCCCTCATTGAGGCCTCAGAGAAGGCCCATTGGCTATCCAGTTCTCACCCATACCCCCCCCCCCGGTTCTTGCCCTTCTCAACAATAAACACACCAGCTTGGAATTTAAATGGCCACAGCCATATGTTTATTCAATTCAATTCCTAGTACAGACTAGAAGTGCACTGAAGGGAGCCTCCCCAAGGTTCATGCCCCCCCCTTCCCCTCATGAAGGGAGGGACTACTGCCCACTGCCTGCCCCCCCTTGGCAAGGCAGCGGGCTGCTGGCTTGTTCATGAAGTCAGACCATCAGGTTGGGAGACCTAGTGCCTTCCAAGCTAGGAGTGGCCCTCTGCCTTCCCTCCCCATGTCTGGCCCAGGAGATCACAGACTTCTACCATGGGGAACCTGCCCTGAGGGGCCCAACGTTGTGAACCCCTCCTGCAAGCCCGGAGTGACCCAGGGACATTTTCCTGGTGACCTCAGCCTTTCAAAGCTGGGCGCAGGCCAGGGTCCCCCTGAGATTGCCCAAATGAGAGGCCCCCATTCCATGCTGGGTGTTGGAGGCCCCCCTTTTCCCCCACTTCCAAGCTGTGCTAACCCAGCTCACCCTTAGGCAATCTTGGAGAAACTCCCTATCTGCCACAAACCTGATCTGTGATCAGATCAGGTCCCCCACAGCACATCATGTCCCCTTCCCTTATCTTATTTCATTGGGCAAAGACCCAAGACGGCCATTACCAACATGACACTGAATGATGCAAACTGTAACAAGTTACCTACTATTGCTAATGCTCTTAATGCACAATTCTCGGATCTCTCCGAATACACTGAGAAATTCAACCAACCTCTTTCACCTCCTCCTGAGGTGCAACTTTCGCATGAAACCCCTTTTCGTCTCACATTAGTCTCCTCCACAAGTGCTGCATCTCCTCAAATCAGTATCCACCTATGGATCTGCTGGCCGGATGGGCTACTGCAGCTTCTTGAAGCAGGCAGCCCCTGCCCTTGCTGTTCCTATTGCAAGAATCTTTAATCTTTCCATAATAATCCAAACAGTACCAACATTGTGGAAAAGCTCCACGCTGCCCCTGTTCACAAAAAAGGGATGCCAAAATATGTCAAACTATTGACCAATTGCCATTCTTCTACTCCTAAATAAACTTCTCGAGAAGGCCATCGCTACTGGGTCACAAATTACCTGCACCTTAACAACCTTATATCCCTACCAGCACGGATTCCAAACAGGACACAGCACCACAACTGCTCTACTTCAGCTGACAAATGCAGTCCTTACAGTGATGGATAAGAGCCTGCTCACTGGGCTATATTTATCGATCTCACAAAGGCATTTGACCTTGTGAATCACTCTCTGCTACTTTCCAAACTGTCCCACCTTGGCTTTGACCTGTCGTCCATCTCCTGGTTCGATAGCTACCTCTCAGGGAGGTTGCAATTTGTCCAAATTGAATCCGCCATCTCAAATATTTCCCCTACCTCTGTTGGAGTCCCCCAAGGATCTATTCTTGGCCCACTACTTTTCTCCCTTTTCATTAACAACTTGCCCTCCCTTCCCTGCTCCTCCTCATTAATCCTTTATGCCGATGACATGGTGCTTCTCTCCAGTGGTAAAGATCCCTTATCAGTAAGAGCACATCTTCAAGCAGACTTCAACTGCTTTCAGGAGTGGTTACTACAGAACAGGCTCCTAATGAATGCTAAGAAAACTGTAACTATGCTTTTTGACCCCCAGTCAAGAATCAGATCTCTTACTCCAGACTTATTGATACATTCTCTAGATGACTCCCCTCTTGAATCCGTTACCTCCTTCAGGTATCTAGGAGTCACTCTCGACCCATCTCTTGACTTTAACCTCCACATTGCGGCTACATGTAAGGCAGTTTACTCAAAACTTGGTCTTGCCTTTAAAATTAGGTCCTCCTCAATGATGCTGCCGGCTTGCTATTGCACAGGATTTCTCCTCCTGCTCTAACATATTGCTCTCAGGTTTACCTTAAAGCTAGCAAAGGAGCACTCCAAATGGAGCACCTGCTATAACAGTATATGCAGATTGATCTCTCCGCTCACAGACTACCCATCATTGCCTGCTCTACTCAAAACTAAATTGGCTCTCCCCAGATTCGCTCAGACACTATTCTGCAGGCTGTACAATTGATAATATGATCAGAATGGGGTCCCTAAATACCTTGTTGAACTATTAACTCAGCCTCCCAAGCATACCTCCTCAGGGCATCTGCTCAAACCCAACTTGAAATTCCCAGATATCTCACACAAAAAGGAGAACAATCCTTTGCCATATCTGCCCCCCGCTTCTGGAACTCCATTCCCTCCCACATCAAACTCTCCAAATCCCGCAAGGCCTTTAAACTCAGTCTTCGGGCACACCTATTAGAATCTGACTGCTGCTCTTGTGCTGTAACTTGAGCTTCTCTCCTAGCATTTTCTCCTCCCTATGGCACTTACTGATTTCCTACTGGTCTCCAAAATCTGAAAGTTTCCCACATCCAGCAGAAATCCTATTGTTATAATGCTACTTCATTTAAGTTTTGTTTGCTGTTTGTCATTTCAGTTTAGTCATTGATGTATCATCAGATGAAAATAATTAATGTAATGTTATCTGTTTCTCTTTGTCGTTACTGATAATGACTGTACCTGGCTGTATACTGTTCAAATGTTTGTTCTCACCTCATGCTGCATCATGAAATACTCTTTACTGTTGACTCTGGTCTCCCCTGTCTGTACTCTCCCAGGTCATGCCTGAATATAGGCAACATTGTTGTCTAGTGTACTTACCCAGTAAACAAAAACCAAATAAATAAATAAATCTCCCAGGCTCTATACCCCCCTCAGTAGGTCCTTTCCAGGATACCCAGGCCCCTTCCCCATCTCTCTTAATAAAGTTGTTAAAACAATTTGAATATTATTTCATAATAGATCACTTCCCACATCAGACAAATGTATCCCATCCAGTTGGTACAGTTCAACTTCAGTGAAATATGGTCATGCTTAACAACCTCTCCAGGCAGTCGGACCATGAAGGGCCCCATTTCAACATTAATCTTCTTTTTTTTTTTAACCAGGAGAGGCACACTAAGCTGAAACCTTGTTTACAGGTGCAACCTGGGCGCACAAGGAAGTAAAGCGATTTGCTCAGGGTCACACAGTAAGCAAGTTGGGGCTGTGGGATTCAAACCCAGGTCTCCAGATCTGCAGCTCAGAGCCTTAAACCACTGTGCCATACTGCCTCCTCAGTGTTGCGTCCAGGCCCCTGCCTTTGGTCTCTCCCCCAGCAAGTGCTGCCTTTGTATAATATGCAACCATATTATTCTGGTCCCTGGCAGGCTGCGCTGGATGATGGCTATGTCCTCCTTTATGGCATGCAATAATGCAATGGACTTCATTGCTCCCAAGTCATTTCCTCCCAGGTAGATGACCAGGATATCTGGGTGTGTTTCCCTCTGACACTCTTCCCTCAACTTGGGGACCAGTTGATTCCAGCACATACCCCTGTGCCCCTTCCATTGCACCTCAGTGGGTATATGGCTGAAGCTCAGGACTGGTCCCCCAGCCCTGGACCACTCCAAAGCCACCACCCAGTGGATGAAAGAGTGCCCACATATCCACATCCATTTCCTAGTTCCCCTCCAATCTGTTCAATAGAACAAAATATGTTAAAGCGTGTGAGGTTGCATACACCTTCTGATTACCTGTGACTTCCATCTTCCTAGACCCTTAATCTCTGCCTGTGTCATATCCTTGTTTGCTGCCCAAGTCACTGACTTTATCTGCAGTAAGTGAGTCCCGTAATCACCTGGCTCCTTCCCTACTGCATGTAATGCTTTCTTAAACATCCTTGTAAACTGAAACTATACCAGTGGTTTCCCATCCCTGTACCTGAAGTAAGCCCACCCTTCGTTCCTTGTCCCCACCTCGTACCTAGCTAACACCCTTCCAATCTTCCAATCCCATCCCCCCCTCAGTCACGATGTGTTGCCCATGTACCCCATGCCTGTTGGTCTTTTTTTGACCTCTGGATCTGCACCAGAGCACCATTCCTGGACAACCCCACATCTCCTGCATGCAAGCCCCTTCTTGTAGGGTCCTGTCTGCAGGCCGCCGCAACTTTTGAGACCCAAAAGGCCCCATAGTAAGCCAATAAAAATGCCACCCCAAACAACCGTGCCTCCTCCTGGCCATTGCAGAGCATTGGTAAGACCCACACCTTGCATTCCAAAGTCCATGGCCTCAACAGTCTTCTTTTATTTGGGACTCTAGGCTGTGACCTGTCCCATCTCTCCAGTAACTTCTAACCCTGAATGCCTGTGCATAATCCTCCAGCCCCAATGCCCTGCTAAACCAGCCTACCCCTGACAGGTTGTGGTTCATCACCTTTGCTGAAATGCCTTCTTTCTTAAGTGCCACCACAAACCAGCACAGCTGCCTTTCTGGTATAGGCCAAGACTCTTCCCAGCTGTGGGATTCCTGGATCCTCATGAACTACTCTACTCCTCTCTTATATGTTTTCTGGGTGCTTGGTGCCAGACTGGTACATCAATGGTCTTCAAGATCCACAAGAACTGAGGGATCTCCACCGGGTTATCATCTGCTTCAGGTGACAGGGTCATGAAATGCTCCCACTGCAAATGGAGACAAAGCATCAGCTATACTGTTGCATTCCCCCACCACATGCCAGGCCCTAAACTGTATGTTGTTCAGCAAACACCTTAACACAAAGACCAGAAGCAGATCCCCAATTGGCCCAACTGCTCCCTGCTGCCAATTGATTATATGTATTACCCCTGTATTGTCTGACCTAAACAGCACCTTCCTATCCCTCAGTTTCCTTTCCCACACTACCAGAGCTACCACTATTGGAAAGAATTCCAAGAACGTAATGTTCTTGATTAAGCCCTGATCATCCCATGATGCTGGCCATGTCCACGCTAGCCATGCCCCTTGCAAATATGCCCCAAACCCCTGGCCCTCTGAGGCTTCTGTGAAGAGTTCCAGGTTTGCGTTAGACACCTTCTCCTCAGGCCATGCTATAAACCCATTCAGTTCCTCCAAAAAGGTTGACCAAACTTCCAAGTCCTTCTTCACTGCCCGAGGGATTCTAGTCATGTCCTGAGTCCCACGGACAATGGCTGTCACCTTCGCCAAATGCCGCACAAAGGCACACCCCATCGGTATGATCCTGCATGCAAAATTCAGTGCACCTGCCACAATGTCAACTTTTTTGCCTGCCTTGCTTGACCCACCATCAGGCACAGGGCATCAACCTTGTCCATTGGCAGCCTACACACCATGTCCCCCGAGTCAATTTATAACCCCAGAAAGGACAAAACCATTGTTGGGCCCACCATCTTGTCCTTGGCAAGGGGCATGCAAATCTGTGGTAGACCCCTTGCAGTCCCTGTAGCATCCGCCCACAAGAATCGCTCCCCTGGGGCCTGATGAACAAAAAATCATCCAACTAATGGACAATTCCCCCTCTCAGGTTTGTCTGTTCCATCACCCACTGTAAAAAGATACAAAATTTCTCAAAGTAGGTGCATGCGATGGCATACCCCATTGGCATGAATTTGTCAATGTAATATACCTCATCCACTTTCAATCCCAGGAAATTGAAGTCTGCTGGGTAGACCGGAAGTAACTGAAAGGTGGTCACAATATTTGCCTTTGCCATATCCACCTCCTGGCCAAACCTTTCCACCTCTTTCACAGCCTTGTCAAATGATGCATAGTAAACTGAGATCAAGGCCAGATCTATGAAATCATTCATTGATTCCTCCCTCTTGGAATGATTGGTGAGTAATCATCTAAAACTCCCCTGAAGTGCTTTTCAGTATCACCTTCACTGGCGAAACCCTAAAATTCTCTAATGGAGGCTGCTGGAATGGACCTGTGATCTGTCCCAGCCGCCTCTCCTTCTATATCTTTCCTTGAACCACCTTCCAGTTTTCCCTCATGAATTTCAGATTGAGGGCTTTGAAGCTCTGCCGAGGACCCATGTATGGCATCCTAAACCCCTCTGTAAACCCTTCCAACAATGCAAGTGCATCTTCCCTGATGGGGTACCTCTCCAACCACCCCTTCAATTCATTTGCCCTTATTGGTATTTCCACCTGATCCAGGGAACCCTTTTCTGGCAGATCCTACGTTTTGTCCGGTATAACTCCCATCCTGCTTCCCCCTGGAGCATTGAGTAAATAGATGAGGCCTCCTGCATGCCAGGCACTCATGAATGAATTTGTACTTTGCTAGTGAGCATGTCCCCTGTTAAAACAGTAGCACTGGTTCCGGGTGCAGGAAAAAAGAGACGGCAGCTTGCCTTGCGGCTCCTTGACCCATTCCCTACACCACTCTACCCCCAGCTGCTGGCCACCAAATCCCAAACCTGGGCCACCTGGACTCCACAGATTGCCCGCCCCACCATTGGGGTCTCCCCTTCTCCAGTCGAGGTCATGGAGAAGGCCCATTGTTATTAATGCTTATCTGTATAGATGGTGTTTTGTTCTTCCCTCTGCAGCCTCCTCACCCAAGTTACATGGAAATGAGCTTTATCTCAGCATGCCTCTCCTTGTCAAGAGTAATTACAGGGGCTTTCAATCACATATTTTTGAAGATGTTAGGAGGTTTATGACGTTCTGTGACTGCAACTGTGCTAATGTTAAGATCACCCTGGGCAACTGCTGATGAATCAATCTTGATTCAATTTGAAGAACATTTTTCAAACATAGAAATATAGACAGTAATGACTGAAGATAACACTATGTTCATTGAGTTTGTCATGAGGCCATACTAAACCCCAGTTCCAAGCACAACTACTCACTTACACTACTGTTCCTGTAGCATTTAATAACCCTTATCTCCAGAACCCCTTGAAGTTGTCCCACTTTGTTTTATGGTCTCTACAATTAATCACATTGCTTGCCAAGCTGTTCTATATGCCCACCACCATCTTCACAAAAGAAATACTTTCTGATGTCTTTCTTAGACATCCATCTGCCAGCTTGAGATTGGGACCCCAAGTGGTTGAACTGTTCTTCATTTCTTCTAACAGTTCTGTATGGTCTACCCTATTGTACCCGCAATTGTATTTATATGTTTCTCTAATAGCATCCCTCTCCCTTCTGACCACATGTGAGTACGTGTTGAGTTCTTACAAGATCTCCTCTTAGGACCTGCCCTGTTGGCCATGGATCATTTTTGTTGAACTTCAATGGATTTTCTTCAGTTTGTCCTTTTTTTTCCCTCAAGTGCCAGCTCCTCCTCTTGTAGGAGTTGCTATCCAGGATCAAGCTTTGCAGGAGAGAGAGCTTCTTCATACAGATACATGTGATGATGATACATTTTGTCATCAGATTCAGGCCTCAGGTGAAAGTACAGTGAATCAATTGCTCTATGCTTCCAGTATGCCAGTAATAATTCTTAAACAATATATCATACTGTAGCTTAGTACTCCCCCATAGTTCTGTATGCAGCAAATCCCACTGTACTGTGCATTCACAGGGCCAGGACATTGAAGAATAAAGATAGCTCTCTACTACCTGAAGAAAAGTCTGGGAGGGGTTAGTAACCCAGAGTGTGCTGCGAAGAAAGTGTAATGATTCACTTATACAGGAGACTAGCTATTTGGAAAAGAAGAGAAAATGACAGCCAGCAGCAGGAAATAGTGTAAGTGAGCTGGTGGGTGGTCTCATAAATTATTTTCCATTACATGTGAACTGCACTCACAAGCTCTATCTCAAAGATAGGGAGAAGGAAGTGTAACCCAGCAAGAGATGAGAACAAGAAGTAAGTCACAGAGCCTTGAAGAAATGAAAGCACACACTATTTGGATCAGGAGGTATTAGATATAAAGAAGCATTTCTTTCTCTGGTAATGCATTTGATAATTCATTCAATAAAGAACCTATCACCTGAGCAATTTAACCAGTCACAGCATCGACATTACTGTTACAATAGTAGCAAATTTGTCAACTCATGTTGAGTGACTATAGACTGCACGTGTTTCAGGATTTTTCATATTTTTACTCAGATTCTCAAGGGAGGCAACTAAAGGTATCCCAATCACCTGCAAATGATGGTATGTTTTATTCTCCTAAATGCCTTATGATTCCATGTTTTTGTCAGAAATTGTACAGTTCAAATTAAAGGACAGCAGAAGAAAGGGTTCTGAAATAATTTCTGAAACTGAAGGTGGACAAAGAAATGGGGCCTGATGGGATTCACTCCAGAATTCTAAAATAACTAAGGGGAGAACTAGTAACACCACTGACTACCCTTTTTAACAAATCTTGGGAGTATGGTGTGGTACCTGAGGACTGGAGGAGGGCAGATGTGATTCCCCTTCACAAAAGTGGGAACAAGACAGAGGCAGAAAACTTCAGATCTGTTAGTTTGACCTCAGTGGTAGGGAAAATGATGGAATCACTTCTGAAGGAAAGAATTGTTGAGTACCTAGAGGCCAGTGGGACACAGAACCCAAGGAAGCATGGATTCACAGTGGGAAAGTCATGTCAGAAGAATCTAATAGATTTCTTTGACTGGGTGACCAAAGTAGTAGACCAGGGAGGGGCTCTGGACATGGCCTACCTAGACTTTAGCAAGGCATTTGACACAGTCCCACACAAAAGATTAATAAACAAATTAGCCAGCCTGGGAGAGGGTCCCAAGGTGGTAGTCTGGGTACAACATTGGCTGGACAACAGGACACGGAGGGTAATAGCAAACAGAGTCCACAGTGAAGAAAAGGGGGTTATTAGTGGGCTACCACAGGGTTCAGTACTAGGTTCAGTCCTTTTTAATGTCTTTATAAGTGACATTGCAGAGAGACTGGAAGGAAAACTATGTCTCTTTGCAGACGACACAAAGATCTGCAACAAGGTTGGTACACAAGGTGGGGTGGAAAGGATGAGAAGGGACTTTGCAAGGTTGAAGGAATGGTCAAATGTATGGCAGCTTAGATTTAACACAAAGAAGTGCAAAATAATGCACCTGGGAAACAAAAACCCAGGGGAAGGGTATGCAATGTGGGGTGAGATACTGACAACAACAAAAATGGAAAGGGACCTGGGGGTAGTTATATCACATGACCTAAAGGTGGGCAAGCAATGTGAGAAGGCAGTAAGGAGGGTTGGGGGGATACTGGGATGCATAGGGAGAGGCATCACCAGTAGAAATCATGAAGTTGTTATCCCTCTGTACAGACAGTTGGTGAGACCCCATCTGGAGTACTGTGTGCAGTTCTGGAGACCCCATCTCCGCAAAGACATAGACAGGGAGGAGGCTGTCCAGAGGAGGGCAACCAAAATGGTGCAGGGTCTGCACCAAAAGACATACAAAGAGAGACTAAAGAAGCTTAACATGCATACCATCAAGGAAAGGAGGGAGATGGGGGACATGATAGAAACTTTCAAGTACCTCAAGGGAATCAACAAAGTCCAAGAGGGTAGCATCTCTCAGAAAAAGAGATGTGCAAGAACAAGGTGGCACAATTTGAAGCTAGAGTGGGGATGACTCAGAGGTAATGTGAGGAAGTATTTTTTCATGGAAAGGGTTGTGGACGCATGCAACAGCCTTTCCGAGGAGGTCGTGGAGTCAAAAACAGTGGAGGAATTCAAGAATGCATGGTACAGACATAAAGCAATTCTAGTAGGGGGTAGGAGGAAGTAGGCTGTTGGTTAACTAGGATCTGCAGCTTGTCCATTAGGTAGGGAAATGGGCAGACTAGGTGGGCCAAGTGGTCCTTATCTGCCATCAAATTATATGTTTCTATGTAGCACTGAACTGTGAATTAGAAGCTCACAGTCACTAGCTCACTTTGACTTCTAGCAACCCATTTGACTGCCCTGTGCATTGTTTTTCCTAGTTGTAGAACTGTAGAAGCTAAATTTGAAGAATACATTAGATGTTACATCTCATTTGAGATGCTGACTTATAATCATGAATGTTAATTACAGTGCTAACACCATTTTAATGCAAACTTGATAATCTAATTTAGTAACATGACAATGAGTAACACAAGAGAGTGCTGAATCAGGTCAGTAAGAGAATAAGGTGACGTTAACACTGGAGATGTTTTCATGAACAGAGGCCATTGTATATTCTGAACACTCACTGTAGAAGGATCCTGTGTATTGTTTTCAGATATTTAGTACAGTGAGAGGCTGAACATTTTATGAGAGATTGTTTTCTAACATGAACTTTGCTTTAAATCATTGTATTTTTAGGTCAGAGACCCCAGACCAAGTTTTGAAAGGTAAATGGCTGCATTATTTAAACACACTGCATTTTTTTACTGTTGTTATGGTTCACACATGGATTCTGAAAACAAACAAACAAACAAAAAAAAACCAGATGACAGATATTTTCATGTTGTGTGCCACCTGGGCCACATTCTAGTCTTTTACAAAAAAATGTTACCACCTATAATGTGAAGTGCTTCAGATAGGATTTACATGACAAATAGCATATATGTGGGAAATAATCTGCAAGTATAAAATATAAGTGAATTTTTACTACTCAGTAGAAGCTAGAGTATCTACTGATGTCATGGATGTGCATACACCCCTTTGAAAAGCTCCATTTGTACATGGTGATCATAAGCAACCTCCAAGAAAGGTTTGTTGAAAAGGTTTTATAAGTTTACAAGGTTCCCTAGTACAGTGGAAGTCCTAGGCAGCTTCCAGACAAGGTTTGTTGAAAGGGATTTTATAAGTAAGCAATAACACATGATGGGGTGTGGGTTAGTCTGTATAAATGCATGCCTAGGGGCATAGTGAGGCACAAGACACAGCTGAGTGCCTTACTGCCCCTAGACGTGTATTTATTCAGACTAACACACACCCTATCATGTGTTATTGTGCCTATAAAATCGGTATCTGTTGAGAAACTGCCATATTATTAAAACAAGCATTTGTCAATGCCGAATGTTTGCTTGCTGGCATTGGCAGTGGTAGTGTAGAAGTTACAGAGCTGCGTAACAGGAATGGCAGTGAAGTATTGAACTGAAGCCAACCCCACCACCACCCTGCAGAAAGTGACAGGCATTGGGGTGTGCCTTTGGGTTGTCAGGCATAACGGCCACCGCCATTTCACCACACCCCACCCTGCAGACACTGACAAGTGTCACGGTGTTCCTGGGGTCTTTGGCCTTATGCGCACCCATTCCATTAGGAAATATGGTGAGATGGGTTCGATATGGAGAATGGGGTGAACTTTGGGGCCAAGAGTCTAGTATACCTAAATGCCTCTCACTGGCTGCAGGGTGTGGAATGGTATAAGCATTACAGGCAAGAATCCCAAGTCTCACCCTGATGCCTGTCATTCTCTACAGGGTTGGGCGTTATGGTTGGAAACCCTAATACCTCAGGCATTCATTGGTATTTCTACTCCAAATTTTCAACATGTTTTTTGTGACCCCACCTTATGAACAGGGGAATATCAGTTTGTTAGCCGAAAGCTGCTTATGCACAGCGATTATGGCGCTTAGCACCACAGGTGCAAAAACATTCTGAACAGGATGTAAAATGACAGTTGTACTGTTCATGGGGAGATGTAAAATGGCAATGTTGCAAATCTGCAGTAAAAATATTTAAAAAATGGTGAAGTGACGGAGACATAGAAACTGTGCAACGCACACCGTAATATAATTAGGTTGGGGATTTTTTACAGCAGATTGTCAACTCAGACATTTTGGTGCCTCCGATCATGAACAGTGTCACTGTGATTTTCTTTATTTGTCCAGAACAATGATTTCCCACAGCGACCATGCATCTCTGCGCTGAAAGTGTGAAAACACACTTCGGCCATGTTGTGAAAAATGACAGCTGTACTGTTCATAAGGAAGTGTGGAAAAATGCCACTGGTGAAAATCTGGACTGAAATTACAAAGTCATGAACTTACAGGGTGCGTAGAAACTGCGCCAATGCTCACTCGTAACACAGTCATTTTATGGACTTTTGTCCCCAAATTTTCAACATAGCCATTTAAGACCCTGCTCATGAACAGTGTAACTGTGATTTTCTTAATCTGTCCCAAACATTGCTTTCGCACACCAACAGCACCATTGTGTGCTGATGTCGCGAAAACACATTTTGGGCAACATATGAAAAATGGCAGCTGTACTGTTCATAAGGAAGTGTAATAAAATGGCAATGTTGAAAATCTGGAGTGAAAATATTAAATTCGCAAACTTACAAGCGTGCGTATGAACTGCGCAATGCACGCCTGTAAAACAGTCATTTTTAGGAATTTTTTCACCAAATTTTCAACATAGCCATTTTAAGACCTCTGCTCATGAACAGTGTCACTGTGATTTTCTTAATTTATCCAGTACATTGATTTTGCACTGGCTGCGCCATTATGCGCTTCATACATGACACACATTTGGCCAAGATGTGAAAAATGACAGCTGTACTGCTCATAGGAGGTGTGGTAAAATGGCAATGTTGAAAATCTGGAGTGAAAATATTGAAATTTATGAACTTACGAATGCATGTATGAACTGTGCAATGCACGCTCGTAAAACAGTCATTTTTAGGAATTTTTTCACCAAATTTTCAACATAGCAATTTTAAGACCTCTGCTCATGAACAGTATCACTGTGATTTTCTTAATTTGTCCTGTACATTGATTTTGCACACTGACTGCGCCATTGTGCGCTACATGGGCGGAAACACATTTTGGGTGAGATGTGAAAAATGACAGCTGTACTGCTCATAAGAAAGTGTGGTAAAATGGCAATGTTGAAAATCTGGAGTGAAAATATTGAAATTCATGAACTTCTGACGTGCATAGGAACTACGCAACACTGCACCATAAAACAGTCATTTTAGGAATTTTTCACCAAATTTTCAAAATAGTGTTTTGAGAGCCCACCTTATGAACACTGGCAGTGTCGTTTCGTTAATCATTCTGGAAAGGTGATTTCATGCAGTGGCTGTGAAATCACCCTTCGGGCCCGAGTAACGCCATGACAGTGCAAGAATTCATGAGGAGGGGTCCCAAAAACCCCATGTTGAAAATTTGGTGCAAAAATTCCAAAAAATGCCTGAGATATGCAATAAAGTTGAAAAACCCTATCTATCCCATTATACAGCTTACCGGCATTTCCTCAGTTCGTGGTCAGCTTTGAAGAGTGCAGACGTGTTCCCGGTCCACTGAAGATCGTCGCGCCTAGCTCTGGAGGTAAGTATGGGGTGGGGGTGTGGGAGGCAGGGTGCGCAGTGGGTGGGTGCGGGTTGTGTGGGGGCAGGAGACTGCGTGGAACTGTTTTTGCTTTTCAGGGTTTTTTAAAAAGACGATGCAGGACATTTGCCACGCTGGGGTGGGCTCCCAGCATTAGCACAAGGATATGGCTGGGGGGTGTGGAAGCCAGCGGGGATTAGGCACCCTGTTGGCCATAGCATTAGTTGCCATGCTGGGGTGGGCTCCCAGCATGGCACCCAGTACTTTGGGGTGGGGGAGGACAGTGGAGCCGGTGGGGGATTGGGCACCCCCATCAGCTATTCAATAACTTGCCACACTGGGGTGGGCATCCAGCATGGCATTTGGAAGGCTTTGGGGGTGGGAAGCACAGCTGAAAGTGGATTGGGCACCCCCGTCGGCTATAGAGTGTGTGCATGGGGGAGGCAGCACGCAGTATGCGTGCTTGTGTATATGTGTGTGTGTGTGTGTGGGGAGGCTACGCATGAGCAGGCAATATCTTATCGCTGCTCACTGAATTGTAGCTCCCCCTTTCAACTGTACGCCACTGCATTTTGGAGCTTGTCATAGACAGCTCCAGCATGCATTGGCAGACAGGGGCCGCACCTGCCAACACACTGACTGAATTGGAAGAGGGGGTGACACACCTCCGAAAACTCGGATGATGGCACTATGTTTCTTGCACATGCGTGCAAGCAAACATAAAAATAGTAAGAAAGAAAAAAAATCTGTCATTATGTGAAATAGTCCCTCCTCTTTCTTTAGGTTGCTAGGGATGCTGTTACATGAAGTGATGTCACTAAAGGCACTGAGGCAGCCACAGAGTCACTAAGTCAGGCCCCAGGCAAGACAGCAATTTGGCTTTTGGTCTTGTCTGCTGCAAGCTACCATCTGCAGGAGCAACTTTTGTAAAAGGCTCACTGGTCTCTATCTGCTTGGGGCTTCAGAGGAGCTGTGGAGTGTTCTGGTGAGGGGGGACAAAGGAGCAGTTCGGTAGAGGCAGCGATACAATTTTTAAGTACAAACAACACTTTTTAAGTGTTGTGATAGTTTTTATTTTATGTTTCTGAGTTTGTATTTTACTCCATGAAACCATGCCATCCTTGTGACGATTAACGAGGAATCAAGACAGCGGGGATTCGGGGGCTGCTCAGTGATATTTTAAAGGGTGTTTCTTGTTTTGTGGGGACTTGTTTTAACCCATGGTTAATCCAAAATAAAAGACATAGCTGGCAAGGGGTGCCAGCCAATCAGATTTCTCAACTGAGTCTGCCCATTTTATAAGTTTCCTTGGCTCCTTATCAGAGTCCAGAATGTTAGCAGTCCTAAGAACAGCTACTGTACATATATTTAAAAAATATAGTTCTTATAACCACAAAATAAATTGGATAGTTAAAACATGTTCTTTTTTGCTTTTTAATGCATAAAAATGGATCCATTGCATAACAGCAACAATTCTCAACAGGCTGTATTATGTCATGGAATATCTTCATGCTTCAGGTGTGTTGTAAGGCACAGGCCAGAGGTCGAGTGTCTCATGCACGTGAGAAGTGATGATATCTCATGACATATCACAGCCTGTCAAGTATTATGCCATGGATGCATCTTTTTATGTATTAGAATGTAAAAAAGGAAAACTTTCTAAATGTTTTATTGTATTTCTGTGTGCATATATATAAAAAAGAGCTTTTGTGTTTTTTTTTCCTATTTTGACTAGCAAGTACTGCTGTTCTGAAGGATATGGTTGACTGTAGGCTGTAGGATGGAGGGATTGGATGCAGGTATAAAACTGTTGGCTGGGTCTGCTTCTTCTTACCTGTAAGTATGTATTGGTATTTAATTACATGCACAAATATGTCTCAACCAATTAAGTTGCTGGATTCATGACTATACTTGACAGTAAGCCTCCTGCTGAGCAACATTGTATTCAAATGCCTGTCATGTAATGTAATGTATTGTAATATGTAATGTAATGTACTGTCATCTCTGTAACAAATGTTACCCTGTACCTTAGTGTATGGCATAGAACCTTTGTAAATAAGTCTTTGACTCAAAGGTCTTTCTGAATATCTCAATAAACAATACTGCATTTTATCCATTACAAACTTATGGCTTAATTATCCTAATTTATATTATTCCATGTCCAGTTTGAATTTTTTTATATCTATATTTCTTTGCATAAATGTTGTGAGGAGTGGTAAACAGTTTTTGCTTCAAGAAACAGATTTACAAAAAAGAGTAAAGATGGTTACCATGACAAGAGCATCTGCTGTAACACCTTAGCAGTAGCAGCTTAGAGAAGCAGAAACAAGAAAAGAGAATTTCATATCTTAGATTTAGGCAAGTCTTAAGATTAGGATTTTTTTTCTTTTACTTTTCATTAACATGGTAAGAAGAAAAACCTTGCAGTAACGTAAAGCAGCTGAAGACTGGGTTGGCAGCGGAGGGTTGCATTTAAGATAAAGAGAGCCCTTTTTATTAGTTTTTCTCCATCTTATGAAAGGTATTAACTTGAGACTGCTTACTGGATTTACCATTGACAAATATGGTAGCAATGCAGCTGTTGGATGAAGGACATTGGTGTTTTGTTTTGTAGTTAGGCTGCAGTGAAATGAGGCTTGCCTGGTAATGCTGAATCTCACATTATTAATTGCAAAGAGCAGTCAAGGGCAATAGCAAACAGAAAGCACACAGTGCAGTTAACAGTATGTAGGCAGTGGCTGAACCTAGATATGGGGCCAGAATAAAATCTGCTTCCTTCCCTGCAAACAGTACCTCAATATTTTCTATGCACCTTATAACAATAATGGCAGAAGAAAATATGGAAAATACAACAATCAGAATTGATGATTGTTGGAGACTTAGGTCCTCCAAAGTGAAAGTTTACTATGCTAAACTTCACAGTGCCAAGGATACACAAATAGAAAAATGAACTGGCAGCCATATCACACAGCTATGATTTCACTGAAGGGTGATTTGTGACATAATAAATCATGACAGCCAGGAATTAGTGGTGTATGGTAATAGAACCCCTATCCCCAAGTTGAAATCACATGCTTGTTAATCATTGACGGCATCGCATTACTGCTTGTGTTTTTCACATTGAGAATGTAACAGCCTGATTAGCTAGGTTGCCAGCCATGCTTTAAAATGTAAACATTTTGGAACTGGATGGCTCAGTGGAATGGTAGAGGGTTAAGAAACGTTTCACCTCTGAGTCATGGGCTCAAATCCAGCACAGGCTGGTAGTGGTCAAAAGCCATCATCATCTGAGGGCTGTTCAGTGGCTTATGTAAAATGAGTTGCAGTGATCTAAGTCCAGTTCCCAGTGGGCAGGTGTCCATATCACAAAACCACCAACACAATTGGCACTAATTGGCACCCTTGTTGGTAGTCTCACTTGAGAGGCCAAGGACTGAATGGACAAGAAGTCTGAACTCCCCTCACCTATGTGGTGGTCCCTCCATGGCAGGGTTGAGGCACACTGATGGGGCAGTGTGGGGAACTGTGCACTGTGATCACCTGTGTTGTACCTGTCATGTGGATTAATGGAGGATTTCAGATGCCAGTGCTGTCAATCAAGCACTTTTCATGAGCACTAAACTCACACACAGAAAAACAAAACAAACAAAAAATAAACAAATAAATTTAAACGTGTTAATTGGGAGCCCCCGATGGACAAGCCATGGTGGCAACTCAGGACTGGGAGAAGATTAGCAATACTAGCAATCAGACACCTGACTGGGAGAACACTGCCCAAGGCATTGTGTCTGAACATTGGAATGATTGTTGGTGTGTAACCCCCTACAAAGAGGGTTCCCAAAAAATCTTCCTTGGGTGTGCCTAAATGCCCATGGCAAGGCTGGTATCCTGTGTATTAACCATTTAAAAGATATTGTCTGTGAGTGCCCTTATAGCTCCATCTACTGTCTCTTTAAGAGCTGCCTATTTGCAGTGCAATGACTAATCTGGGTGGGGGCTGATCAGTTTTAGGCTCGAGTCCTGCCCGGGCTGCCAGATAATCACTTCATTCTGCCATCGCTAATTGCACAGAGGGAGCTTTACCAAAAGCTGTACTTATTTGCCGAGTAGCTATTGTAAAAGTAATACTGTATTATGGAAGTTTGTCTAACCTGCCTTTTTTGCAGCATGGACATTTTGATATTGCACCATCATTTGGTTCTGGACTGCTGTTGTGGACCATTCAGTACCTTGGGTGACTGTAAAATGGCGTCTGTTCCCAGGGGTCTTGTGGGAGCAAAATTCTTTAGAAATTGTAGTTTTGAGACTTTGGCATGTAAATGGATCTGGAGGGGGAGCCTTTGTAGTGACAGGCAGATTGATCAGCCAACTGAACCTTTTGGATCCTGGGAAAGTCCCAGACTGCTTGCAGCAGAGAGGGTAACCCATGAGGTGAGCTCATGGGGAATGGCACCGTCCGTGGCGACTCCTTCCCAGAGCAATCCCTCATGGCGATGGGAGGGGGGGCAACCAGATGAGGGGGTGGGCGAACTGGGTGACAGGATGTCGCTATGTGTACGTGTGTGCAGGGGGGAGGGGGCACAGTGAGCGTGGGCTGGGAGGGGGTGGAGGTGCTGTAGGGGTGGCGCTGGGGTGGATGGCTGAGCTGTGTCATGGTGTCGGGGGTTGGCTATTGGTTGGGGTGGGTGAGGTAAAGGTTCAGGTCTGGGTGCTGGTGTGATTTTATTGTGCCTGGCCTGAACCTTTATTATGTCTTCACCCCCTAAATGCACCCCTGGAGTTGAGAATCCTTAAGTAAGGGTGGGGCAAAAGCCCCCCACAGTAAGCATTAAAAATCTCCTGGTGCACGTTGTTCAGGCGCTAGGGGTTGTCAGAGTGCTGAAAATTTTCAGCACTCTGACTGTGTGATAACGTGATTGCCTTCAGGTGATGGCCATTATCACATAGACCAAGCAGAGAGTCAGTCTGAGTTGGGAATCAAAGAGTGAACAGCTCGAGATACTTAAGCAGCAGCTTCTGCATAGTTAATGTGGGAGAACTGTGGAATGGCTAAGTTTTTGGCCTGCCTGTTTGCTGCTCCTTGTGAGAGAGCTCTTCAAAGAATTGGACTGCATCCAAGGTTGTGAGAGAGATTTAATTGGTGCCCAGGCTTAAAACCTAAAGAAGATCAAAGATTTGCTGAAAGCAATTGGCCTATCAGGACCTTCATTTACCACTGAAGTCCCGGGTTTTGCGCAGATACTTTGTGATTGTAACTGGACTGTCAGCCACCTGGTATAGTGGTGATTGCTTTACTATAAATGTGCTGTGTGTTGCTAGTGGGTCATGATTTGGTTCCCCACTATGTGTTTAACTGTGCCTTGCTTGCTGGAGTCTGCATCCATCTTTCTCAGACTCACAGCCAAACTGTTCCTTGGTCTGGGCCTTGTCACACTGGCCCAACCAGATTACTCATGCCATAGAGAAAGCCATCAATGAGAGACCTGCCTGGGGATCAGCCCCCTGCTCAATGCCTTGAACAGGAATGATGCCTTGGTGATTCTTGTGGGACCTGCTTCTCCTGGCACTCTAGCTCATCTACCTGCAGTCTCAATTTCATTCCTCCTGTGTCTTGTACTGGGTATCGTGAGTAAACACCAGGGTAGCTCCCTGCAACATTAGCTAAATCAAAAGTGTTGTCATCTAATTCACTTGTTGTTTTCTTGTCAGGAACTGAGCCATCTGGCTCAGGATTACAAATTGTGTGTGGTTGTGCATGTTTCTTTCTTCCATCACAGAACCCCAACCAGCTGTGACGCCGGCCTTCCCTGGGCAATGTTGAAGGCTAGCCTACCTTACTCCCACCTGGGTAGTCCACCTTACAGCCACCTGGGTACCCAGAATGTGTGACTGTGTAGGGACCCCGAAGTGCATGCACGACTGCCTGATTGATTTAGCCTTTAAGCAAATCTACCTGATTACGCCCCTCCTTTGTACAAGTCCCCTAAATAAATCAGATCTAACTCTTTTTGCATTTAACTTGACTGTGGTCCCAGTTTGTGTCAAAAGTACTGTACTGTTGCTATTTGCTGTGCGTAACCTTGTTTTACAGGGGATCTCCTGGGTCAAGCCAGAGGAACCAGCCCTGGTGGTAAGTGCAGACAGAGTGGTGATTTGCATGGTGAACAAGGGTTATTGTGAAAGTGTTTACTGTACATTGTCAAGGACACTAGTAGTGAAGGGGGGGTTACAGTCTCCCCGAGGGCTGTACCCAGGTTAGCCTTGCTACCAACAACCCTGTCCTCCGGGTGGAGGCCCCTCTTTCAGTAGCCAGGCCCCTTAACCTGCAACTAGCTAAGCAGGAAGGGGTAGTAGCCCTTGGGTTAGCACCACCTAGGGGTTACATCTTGCAGGCACCTCTGGGATTTGTGCCTTCTAGTGGTCAGAAGTGGGTACTACAACCCTACATTTAGAATGTTTGTAAAATGGAGGTGCTCACTATGTCAAAGCTTAAGCTTGCTCCCCACAAGCTGATATTGCACTGCATGATGGGGTGGAGTGAGGCAGAGAGGGTGGACCCCCAGCAAGCTCTGTTATTAATGGACGTCCTGTTGGAGACCGATAATGCCACTATTGTGTAAATGGTTGAATGAATTAAGTGTTTGGGGAAGGTTGAAGTAAGGGGGAGGGATTCCAACCTGTTTGATCAAACCATGGTGGCCCTACTCTTCTGCAGCCTGCCCATTGAGCCAGAGAAGGTACCCCCTTTGATTTTGCCTGAAGGGTTCCAGAAGGGGTGGAGGGTCATTCACTTACATAATGACCCAGCTGTACCAGGAGGGTCCCCCCAAATAGAAGGGTTCAAAGACAAGCTGCTTAAACTGTTAGCCTCTGAGGGGCACTCTGCTTCAGAGCTGGTGAAAACATTAGAGCTTTCTAAGGATGTAACTCCCATGCTGTTCCCCTTAGCCTCCCCCACAGTTGCTTCTCCCATAGTGATACCCACTGTGCATTTGAACTTATACAGTAGGCTTAGACTCTTCTCGGACATTGTCCCAGTGCCTGTGGGGGAGGATAACCTGGAAAGGTGGATGGACTATGCTAGCCCATTGGTCCAGGAGTGGCAATGTACTGAAGGGGAGAAGAGGAAGAGGTTCATGGAAAGCCTGAAGGGCCCTGCACTGGAGGCCATTCGCTTTCTGCAATCCACTAGCATGGAGGCTATGGCTGCTGAATACCTCTCTGCCATGGCAGAGGTATTTGTTAGTACAGAGTCGGGGGATGATCTAATGTGGAAGTTCAAGTCAGCAAAACAGTGGAAAAATGAGATGTTATCCATGTTTGCTACCCAAATTGAGCAAGCTTTGCAGCGGGCTCACAGAAAAGGAAGGGTGCCTGCCAGCGCATTGAACAGGGTCAGGCTGGATCACATCCTAAAGTCAACCAGATATTCTAGCATAATGTTGTTAAAACTTAAACTGCAGGACCATAGGTATAATCCCCCTGAATACTGCTGTCTGATGAAAGAGATCCATGAGGCTGAGAATGATGAGGAAGGATGGGAGCCCTATGCTGGGGTTGCCCACACCTGGCCGACCCCTGAGAGAGGTGAGGAGGCCGAACTGCAACAGATGAGAGAATTAATCAAGGAACTGACTGAGTTGAGAGTCAGCCCGCAAGCTGCTGAGGCAGCCAAAGATGTCATTGCTTGTCCAGCCACCCCCAAGACACAGAGGGAAGCCCCACCAGGAGGGGTGGGGGTGCATGTAATTTCCTCGGAGACCTGGCTTGAAGACAACCTGCTGGAAGAGGTGTGAGAACTGAGAGTTTTGGTGGGAGATCTGTTTCAGGCTACCCGGAACACTGAACCTGAGGGAAGCTCAGAAAGTCAAGAGAGCAAACCCCTGCTCAGAAAGAGACCCTGAGACTACCCCACTATGTTCAAGCAAGGGAACGGCCCCTCTTCCCCTAGAGACTCTAAAGAACCCACCTTCTGCTACCACTGTGGAGAGGATGGACACACCAGGTTCACCTGCCATTCCCCAGAAAATCTGAGAAAATTTACAACCAGGCTGCTGGCATTGATTTAACAGAACAACATACAACTGCAAGGTGGAGTTACTGGAAAAAGTTATTCATCCAAGGCAACTGTAAAGCTGACATCCAAGTATAAGTCATCTGAGTGGTCTGAGGTGGTGGGCCTTTCAAAGAAAACTACATGACGGTGAATGGTGTGTCTGCCCGGGCCGTGCTCGACAGTAGATCCCAAATAACCATAGTATTTCAAGATTGGTACCAGAAATATCAGCCTGATATGCCCCTACAACCTCAGGAGGGCCTACACGTGTGGGGGATGAGTGAGAAGTCCTACACATACTCGAGGTACATCTGGATCTGGTTGTCATTTCCTACCGCCATGGCTGGGGTAGATGAACAAGTTGAGACACTTGCCCTGGTGTGTCCCCCCACCAGACTGTATGATGGGGTTCCCCTGTTAATTAGAACAAACACCCACATGTTTGGGAGGCTAGCACAACTCTGCCATGAGAAACAAGGGCAACAGACTGGGAGGGCCCTGAGAATTCCAGTGTTAATCCAAAGGACTTATGACCTGCAACAGAAACCAGATGAAGCGGACAGAGATGAGCAGGTGGGATAGTGTGGAAAAAGGATCCTGATTCTTTGGTGTTGGCCCCCAACACCCAGTGTACGATTCATGGAGAAGTCCACCTAAAGAAAGATGTAAAGAACCAACTATTGATGATAGATGCTCCTGGTGAAGGGAAGCTTCCAGAGGGGTTGATGATTAAGCCCAGTATATTACCTGCACATGATCATGCCTATGCAAGCCGAGTGATGGTGCAAGAGAGAAACATGTCAGACAGAGAGGTTCGTGTGAATCGGGGATGTACACTGGCTACAGTACACTGCGCAGACATGGCAGTATTACCCAGTAACAAGTGCTCTGGCGAAGCAGGGAAGGTGACCCTAGACTTATTTGACTTCAGTGATTCCCCTTTGTCTGCTGAGTGGAAGATTTGAATTAGCAAGAAACTAGTTAAGAGGGACCTGGTGTTCTCACTAAAAGAGTGGGACATGGGATGTATTCATGGTGCTGAGCATAATATATGCCTGCATGATGACCGGCCCTTCCGAGAGAGGTCCAGACACATTACCCCTGCTGACATAGATGATGTTAGGAGACACCTACAGGAGATGCTCGCTGTGGGTATCATTCAAGAATCTAGAAGTCAATATGCATCTCCCATAGCAGTGAGCGTAAGAAGAACAGATCTGTGAGGATGTGTGCGGATTATCGGATCCTAAACCTATGGGCCATCCCAGGTCACTACCCCATGCCATGCATATAGGATGCCTTGGATTGCCTGAACAGGAGTCAGTGGTTCTCTGTACTGGATCTCGACAGTGGATATTACCAGATCCCGATGGCCGTGGAGGACCATGAGAAAACAGCCTTCATCTGTCCTTTAGGGTTCTATGAATTCCTGAGAATGCCACAGGGGATTTCGGGTGCCCCAGCCACCTTTCAGAGATTGATGGAATGTGTGGAGATGCTCGCTGTGGGTATCATTCAAGAATCTAGAAGTCAATATGCATCTCCCATAGCAGTGAGCGTAAGAAGAACAGATCTGTGAGGATGTGTGTGGATTATCGGATCCTAAACCTATGGACCATCCCAGGTCACTACCCCATGTCATGCATATAGGATGCCTTGGATTGCCTGAACAGGAGTCAGTGGTTCTCTGTACTGGATCTCGACAGTGAATATAACCAGATCCCGATGGCCCTGGAGGACCATGAGATAACAGCCTTCATCTGTCTTTTAGGGTTCTATGAATTCCTGAGAATGCCACAGGGGATTTCGGGTGCCCCAGCCACATTTCAGAGATTGATGGAATGTGTGGTGGAAGATATGAACCTACTGGAATGTCTGGTATACTTGGATGATGTCACTGTTTTCAGACGCATACTAGAGGAACATGAAACCAGATTGTTCAAAGTCCTCAATTGTTTGGAAGAATTCAGCCTTAAGTTATCTATAGATAAGTGCCAGCTTTTCCAGACCTCTGTGAAATATGTGGGGATACATAGTATCTGTGGAAGGAATACAGACAGATCCCAGCAAGGCTGAATCACTGACCACTTGGCCCCAGCCCAATAACCTGAAAGAACTACAACATTTCCTGGGGTTCTGCGGCTACTATTGCAGGTTCATCAAAGATTATTCCAAGGTGATTCAACCTCTTCTTAACCTTATCCAAGACTACCCCCCTACCAACCGCAAATATAAAAAAGGGTCTATCAACGAATCCGAGAAAGTGTATTTTTGAACAGGGGAACCTTTTTGGGCCTCGGTGGACATCCAAATGTGAAGTAGCATTCTATGAAGTCATATACCAGCTCACTCATGCTCCAGGCCTTGCCTATGCTGATCCTACCAAGCCCTATGTGCTGTATACAGATGCTAGTTTGCAAGGCCTAGGGGGCTGTGCTATATCAAAACCATGATGATGGTCTGATGCCTGTAGCTTTTGCCAGTAGGAGCTTGACCCCATCAGAGCAGAACTATCCTGTCCACAAGCTGGAATTCCTCACCCTAAAATGGGCCATAGTTGACCAGTTTCATGAGTACCTGTATGGGGCAAAGATATTGGTGAAGACCAACAATAACCCGTTGACCTATGTACAGACTTCTGCTTAATTGAATGCCACTTGGCACTGTTGACTTTCTGCCTTATCAATGTATGACTATGCTGTTGAATACAGGCCAGGATTAAACTACATTGATGCTGATGCCCTGTCACGAAGGCCAGCTTCCAAAAACATATTGGGTCTGATTGTCTGAACCTGACATCAAAGCATTATGCCAAACATTTGATAGAGAAGAACAGATGTCTGCAGACACAGTGGACTGCCTAGTAGATTGTTTGGGCCCTCCCGATACATGCATACCAGCGGTCTATTGCCACTTCTCTGCTCTAGATAATAGTGCACTACCTCAGTTCAATAATGACAATATTCAGTGGGCTCAATCTCAAGATCCTATGATTCAGCCAGCACTTGATGCCCTGCGTGCGGGGAAGGATGTGTCCAAGTTGTACTCCTCTGATTTGCGGACTGCTCTACTGTTCAAGGAAGGACCCAGGTTAAAGTTGCATGATCAATTGCTATACATAGAGACAGTGGATCATCATGGTCAAGTAGACAAACAACAGTTAGTCCTACCCACAGCCTTTAAACAGCTGGTACTGAGGTCCCATCACAATTATATGGGGTACCTTGGCATTGACAGAACTCTCGACCTAGTACGATCCCATTTCAACTGGCCAAAGACGGTGGCAGATGTTGAATACCATGTAAAGACTTGTAGTCATTGCCTCTAAAGAAAATCCCTGCCTCAGAAGGCCACCCCCTTGTCAATATCACTACGGTGCCCCTCTAGAATTGGGTCTTTATTGACTTTCTATGCTTAGAACTCGACCAAAAGAATATTGGCAATGTGTTGGTAGTTACTGATCAGTTTACACGGTACACATAAGCCTTTCCAACTAAAGATCAAAAGGCCTCTACTGTGGCCAAGATGCTAGTGGAAAAGTTCTTCATCCACTATGGTGCTCCAAAGCGGATCCATTCTGACCAAGAGAGACTTTGAAAGTAAGTTATTCAAAGAAAAAGCTCTCTCTGTTGGGGGGGGGATGGAAGTCAAGAACCACCCCCTATCACCCGCAAGGGGTCCCTCAACCAAAACATTTTAACCACACCCTTCTGGACATGCTAGGCACTCTCCACTCAAATGACATGCCTAAGTGGAGCCAGCAGATTAGCACCTTGGCACACGTGTGCAACTGCACCAAAAATGATGCTACTGGGTTCTCCCCCAACTGTCTCATGTTCGGGAGGGAGGCCCGTCACCCAGTTGATGTCTGCTTTGGGGTCTCTCCAGATGGGGTCCATGCTGAAACCTACTTGCAGTATGTCCAGAAATTGAAAGATCAGTTAAATCGTGCCTATCAACTAGCTCAAACTATGACCACAAAGAGGAATCTGGCGAACAAAGAAAGACATGATTGACGAGTAAAAGCTCAGAAGTTGTTGCCTGAGGATAGAATATTGCTGCGTAACTTGGGATTGCATGGGAAACACAAGACAGATGGCACCATCTTCCTCTTGTAGTGGTTGGTAAATTGGATGATTTGCTGGTGTACAAGGTGCGCCCATAAAATGATTCTAGAACTGTAAAGACAATGCACTGTAATCACTTACTGCCTATCGGTCAAATTATTATTGATGTGGAACCAACACCGGACACTTCTTCTGGGCCAGTGACTCATGCTGCTGTGAAGAGGAAACAAAGCCAGCCTGCCCATGTTGTTCCAGAACCAAGGTCTTCCCCTCAGCAGACCCCGAGGGATAGTGATGACTGTTCATCTGCTTCTGATGAGAGTGACTGTGATAATGCCTATTATTCCTCATATGAACTGAGCCAGTTGTTTCAGGGAAATCCTATGCCAAACTGTGGGGATGGAGCTGGGTCTTCAGAACTGCCTAATCACCCAGCTTCTTCTATGGACCCAATGCCCCCTGCAAGTGAAGTGCAGAGTGTTACGTCTGAAGTAGCAGAGTCCTTGTGTCTAGTAGAACTGTTTGAGTTACCCGAGGAGGAGCCCAATGTAGTGAATCTAACTGGTAACATACCAGCATCTGCAGAACAGTTTGACAGTATTGATAGCACCCCCTTTGGGCCTCAGAGTTCGGAGATTCGAGAGTTTACTCAGGATAAGCAACCTGAGCCTTCTTTCAAAGATAATACTAAGCAGAGTATGGTGAATACTGAACATACAGAGCCAGGAACAGACAGTGTTCCTAGATTGGACATTTCAACCAGTTCAGAGGCACCCCTAATGACAGAAGAAAAACTCCAAAGTCAGTGCTGAAAGTACAGAGACTGTGCCTGTTCCCCCAAAAAAGTCTGGCCGAGCTGTCGAACCAGTGTTGCACCTCAGTTATGATTCTCCTGGGAGGCCAGTGGATTTGCCTGTCAATGTGGTTCACAAAGGTGTTTATGTTTCTCAGAGCTCACTACCCAAACTGAGCTTGACGGCCAACTTGAGGTTAATTGTTCTTCCTTCTCGATATGGTGCCACTGCCCCATCCAGCCCCAAGTTAGCTGATAGAGAAGGGCTCCCTCTTACACTGTTTAATGTGCAAGAAGTTATAACATGAATCAGTATTATAATGTTAATAGTATGCTAATCATAGTGGAATCAGTATCACATGTATGAAACATGTATAAGTATTGTCAATATGGATATAATATTGTGAAGTGTATTGAAAATGTGTAGTTATGTGATAAGCTTACGTTAACTGATGCATCAGATATTATTTTCATAGTATGCTACTGTCACGTATGTCTTGTATACATTGCTTCTTCAACATTGTAATGTTGTTGACTTGAAACAGATGCCATGTTTTTTCAGGCCAGGAAGGGTGTAACCCCCCTACAAATGGGGGTTCCCAAAAAATCTTCCTTGGGTGTGCCTAAATGCCCATGACTAGGCTGGTATCCTGTGTATTAACCTTTTAAAAGATATTGTCTGTGAGTGCCCTTATAGCTCCGTGTACTGTCGCTTTAAGGGCTGCCTATTCATAGTGCAATAACTAATCTGGGTGGGGGCCGAGTAGTTTTAGGCTCAAATCCTGCCCAGGCTGCCAGATAATTGCTCCATTCTGCCATTGTTAATTGCACAGAGGGAGTTTTACTGAAAGCTGTACTTATTTGCTGAGTAGCTGTTGTAAAAGTAATGTTATGGAAGTTTGTCTAACCTGCCTTTTTTGCAGCAAGGACATTTCGATATTGCACCACTATCTTGATTCTGGACTGCTATTGTGGACAATTCAATACATTTGAGGACCCTAAAATGGTGTCTGTCCCCAGGGGTCTTGTGGGAGAAAAATTTTGTAGTAATTGTAGTTTTGAGACTTTGGCACCTACATGGATCTGGAGGTGGAGTCGTATTGACAGAAAGATGGATCAGCCAATGGAACCTTTTGGATCCTGGGGAAAGTCCCAGGCTGCTTGCAGCAGAAAGTCAGTGTGAGTTGGGAATCGAAAGCGTGAACAGCTCTAGATACTCGAGCAGCAGCTTCTGCATAGTTCGCGTGGGAGAACTATGGAAGGGCTGAGTTTTTGGCCTACCTGTCTGCTGTCCCTTGTGAGGTAGCTCTTCAAAGAATCAGTCTGCATCTGAGGTTGTGAGAGAGATTTAAGCCACTGAATTAGTGACCAGGCTTAAAACATAAAGAAGACCGAAGATTTGCTGAACGTGATTGGCCTATCAGGACCTTCATTTACCGCTGAACTCCTGGGTTTTGCACAGAGACTCTGTGATTGCAACCAGACTGTTATCCACCTGGTATAGTGGTGATTGCTTTACTATAAATGTGCTGTGTGTTGCCAGTGGGTCATGATTTGGTTCCCCACTGTGTGTTTAACTGTGCCTTGCTTGCTGGAGGCTGCATCCAGCTTTCTCAGACTCCCATCCAAACTGTTCCTTGGTCTAGGTCTTGCCACACTGGCTCAGCCAGATTACTCATGCCACAGAGAAAACCATCAATGAGAGACCTGCCTGGGGATCAGCCCCCTGCTCAATGCCTTGAACAGGAATGATGCCTCGGTGATTCATGTGGGACCTGCTTCTCCTGGCACTCCAGCTCATCAACCTGCAGTCTCAATTTCATCCCTCCTATGTCCTGTATTGGGTATCATGAGTAAACACCAGGGTAGCTCCCTGCAACATCAGCTAAATCAAAAGCGTTGTCGTCTATTTCACTTGTTTTCTTGTCAGGAACGGAGCCATCCGGCTCTGGATTACAAATTGTGTATGATTGTGCATGTTTCTTTCTTCCATCACAGGGCCCCAACCAGCTGTGGCGCCGGCCTACCCTGGGCTAGCCCACCTTACTCCCACCTGGGTACCCAGAGTATGTGACTGTGTAGGGACCCTGAAGTGCATGCATGGCTGCCTGATTGATTTAGCCTTTAAGCAAATCAACCTGATTACACCCCTCCCTTGTTCAAGTCCCCTAAATAAATGAGTTCTAACTATTTTTGCATTTAACCTGACTGTGGTCCCAGTTTGCGTCAAAAGTACTGTACTGTTGCTATTTGCTGTGCGTAACTTTGTTTAACAGGGGATCTCCAGGGTTGAGCCAGAGGAATCAGCCCTGGTGGTAAGTGCAGACAGAGTGGGGATTTGATGGTGAACAAGGGTTATTGTGAAAGTGTTTACTGTACATTGTCCAGGCCACTAGATAGGAAGAGGGGCGTTACAGTGCCCAGGAGGGCTGTACCCAGGTTAGCCTTGCTACCAACAACCCTGTTCTCTGGGTGGAGGCACCCGTTTCAGTACCCAGGCCCCTTAAAATGTAACTAGCCAAGCAGGCAGGGGTAGTAGCCCTTGGGATAGCACCACCTAGGGGGTTACAGGTTCATTCAGCCACAACAGAAATCGCTGATGTTAAGCCACAGAGCTTGCCCCTCCATTGGGTGCATGCAGTGTAGGTAAGAGCCTCCAATAACTCTACATCACCACAATGGGGAAGAGGGAGGGTCATGAGCACCCAGAGGAAACCAAATAGTGTAGAAAATGGCATCTGCCAGTAAATAGTGGCCTAACACTTTCAGACCCCACACCCTCTGCTGCTTCCATGCTGGATTGTGCCTCACTGGGTAGGAGAGACCACCTGCAGACTGCACTGAGGGATAAGCCATTTAGGACTATAAGGCAGGTAGGAGAGGAGTGACATGGTAAAGGCATCACTGGGATATCCTGCTATGGGGCCATCTGACTGAAGGATCAACAACTAGGTGGGAAAAATGTAGCTAGTACTCAGCATACTGTGCACTGCCAACATGCACCAAATCAGGTATAATCATGCTTGCTTGCCAGTTTCCTGATTCTGACAAGATGATCATGAGCTCTTAATGAGTTCTTTGGGTGACCTGAGAATTGGATCGGGGGAGGGTAGTGGACATGGCCTGTCTGGACTTTAGCAAGGCCTTCAACACTGTGCTGTGCAGGAGACTGATTAAGAAATTAAACAGTCTAGAGGTGGGATCCAAAGTGATAAACTGCACTAGAAGCTGTTTAACAGATAGGTGACAGAGGGTGGTGGTTAATGGCACTAACTCTAATGGTGGGAGAGTATCCAGTGGGGTTCTGCAGGGCTCGGTACTTGGGCCAGTCCTCTTCAATGTCTTCATTAGTGACATTACAAATGAACTGGAAGGGAAGTTATGCCTTTCTGTAGATGATACCAAAATCTGTAAATAGGGTGGACAATAAGGGAGAGGTGGAAATAATGCATAAGGATCTTGGGAAACGTGATGAGTGGTCAAAAGCATGGCAGTTTTGGTTCAATGCCAAAAAGTGCAAAATATTGCACCTAGGGCATTGAAACCAAGAACTGAGTATGAGATGGAGGAGGTACTGCCAGTCATTATGTAGGAAAGAGAATCTGTGGTTATCATATCTGATTACCTCAAAGTTGTAGGGCAGTGTGACATAGCAGTGGATAGGGCCAGTGGGATTCTGAGATGACTAGTGAGCGGTATCTCCAGCAGGAGGAGGGAGGTGGTGGTGCCACTATATTGCTCACAGGTGAGACCTCACCTCTAGTACTATGTCAAGTTCTGAAGGCTGCACCTCACAAAGGACATAGACAAGGTGGAGACAGTCCAGAAGAGAGCAACTAAAATTGTGCAGAAGTTGCACCAAAAGCCCTACAAGGAGAAACTGAGGTATGTCAACATATACACACTAGAAGAAAGGAGAGAGAGGGGGAGAGAGAGAGAGAGAGAGAGATGATTGAAATCTATAAGTACCTCATGAAGGTCAAAAGGGTGCAGGAGTAGAGTCTGTTTCAAATCACCAGAACCAGAGGGCATGCAATGAAACTGGAGAGGAGAAATTTAGGAGGGATGTGAGGAAGTAATACTTCACTGAAAGAGTTGTGGATACCAGGAATAGACTGCCAGCAGAAGTGGTGAAAGTGGAAACAGTATGGGGCTTCAAGTATGCAATGGATAGTCATAAAGGAATATTAGGAAATGAGCATGGAGGAGGGAGCACCACCTGAGACCATTTAGGATCTGTGGAGACAGACTAGGCTGGTACCATCTGGGCAGACTGGACGGGCCAAATGGTCCTTTTCTAAATGACAAGTCCAATGTTCCTATGTTTCTTTTTCTATGACTTCTCAACTACTGCCTGTGGCATATCTGCTATATTTAACATAGAAACATACACTTTGATGGCAGACAAGGACCGCTTGGCCCACTTAGTCTGCGCATTTCCCTACCTATTGGATAAGCTGCAGATCCTGGTTAACCAACAGCCTACTTCTTCCTACTCCCCAACAGAATTGCCTTATATTGGTTCCATGTATTCTTGAATTCCCCCACTGTTTTTGACCCCACAACCTCCTCAGGAAGACGTTTCATGCGTCCACCACCCTCTCCATGAAAAAATGCTCCCTCACAATGCCCCTTAGACGTCCCTCCTCTATCTTCAAATTGTGCCCCCTTTGTTCTTGCAAATCTCTTTTTCTGAAAGATGCTACACTCTTGGACTTTGTTGATCCCCTTGAGTTACTTGAAAGTTTCTATCATGTCCCCTTCTCCCTCCTTTCCTTGAGAGTATACATATTAATCTCCTCTAGTCTCTTTTTATATGGCTTCTGTTGCCGACCCTGCACCATTTTAGTTGCCCTCCTCTAGACTTTCTCCATCCTGTCTATGTCCTTGTGGAGATGGGGTCTCCAGAACTGCTTGCAATACTCCATATGGGGTCCCACCAACTGTCTGTAAAGAGGGATAACAACTGCCTTCTCACATTGCTTGCTTACCTTTAGGCCATCTGAGATGAATACCCTAGTGCATTACTTTGCACTTCTTTGCATTAACTCTAAGTTGCCATACTTTTGACCATTCCTCCAACCTTGCCAAGTCCCTTCTCATCCTTTTCACACCCCATTGTGTATCAACCCTGTTGCAGCGCTTTGTGTCATCTGCAAAGAGGCATACTTTTCCGTCCAGCCCCTCTGCAATGTCACTTATAAAGACATTAAAAAGGACCGGACCCAGTACTGAACCCTGCGTTACCCAACTTGTAACCTCCCTTTCTTCAGAATGGACTCCGTTTACTATTACCCTCTGTGTCCTGTTGTCCAGACAATTTTTTTACCCAGGCTACCACCCTGGGACCCACTCCCACGCTGGCTTATTTGTTTATTAATCTTTTTGTGTGGGACTGTGTTAAAAGCCTTGCTAAAGTTTAGGCAGGCCATGTCCACAACCCCTCCCTGGTCTACTTTGGTCACCCAGTCAAAGAAATCTATTAGATTCATCTGACATGACCTTCCCTCTGTGAATCTCTGCTGCCTTGGATCCTGTGCCCTGCTGACCTCTAGGTACTCAACCAATCTTTCTTTCAGAAGTGATTCCATCATTTTCCCTACCTCAGAGGTCAAACTAAAAGGTCTGTAGTTTCCTGCCTCTGCTTTGCTCCCTCTTTTGTGAAAGGGAATCACATCCGCCCTCCTCCAGTCCCTAGGTACCACATCATCCTTCCATTATTTGTTAAAAAGGGTAGTCAGTGGTGTGACTAGTTCTCCCCTTAGTTCTTTTACAGTTTTGGGGTGAATCCCATCAGGCCCCATTGCTTTGTCCACCTTCAGTTTTAGGAATTCTTTCAGAACCCTTTCTTCTGTGAAAGGACTGGTATCGACCCCCCTATTCAGAGTTCTTCTATTGATTGGATTAGGTACTTCCCCCTCCTCTTCTTTTGTGAATACTGAGCAGAAGAATTCATTCAGTATCCCTGCTTTTACTGTCACCTCAGACCACCCACCCTCCCCTTATTGAAGCCTCACTATCCCTCCCTTGGTCTTTGTTTGCTCCCTAATGTATCTATAAAGGGTTTCATCCCACTTAACTGAGTTGGTTATCTTTTCTTTGCTTTGAGCCTTTTTCTATTCTGACTGTCTTCCCAGCTTCCTTATGCTTTAACTGGGACAGTTCTCCGTCCTGCTCCTTCTGTGTTTCCTTATACTTCCTGAATGCTATCTTTTTCTCCATAACCTTTCCCACCACCTCTTTTGAGAACCATAGTGTTTTTTCTTTCATTTTGATTTGTTTATTTGCTTCGCACAAAGGCTTGTTGCTTCTGTGATGGCAGTTTTGATGTTTCCCTATTGTTCCTTCACCCCCTCCTTCTTGCCAGTTTGCTAGTGCTTTTCTAAGGCACTCTCCCTTTTTGACAAAGTAAGCCCTCCTGAAGTCCAGTACCCTCACTTTTGTATGGTTTGACTCTGCGGCTATGTTTATCATGAACCACACTGGTGGTCACTTGTTGCCATATGGCTACCCACTTAAAGATCTGAGCTCCTGTCTCTGTCCCCATTTGAGAGTACCAGATCTAAGACTGATCCCTCCTGAGTGGGTTCAAACACTAGCTGTCTGAGGCATGCTCCATGTAGGGCATCAAGAATGACCCTGCTCTTGGATGTGGCTGCAGTAAATGTGCTCCAGTTAACATCTGGCATATTCATGTCCCCCGTCAAAAATATCTAATGATGCCTTCTATCATTTCTT
The DNA here is from genome assembly GCA_016271365.2 of Neoceratodus forsteri. NCBI lineage: Eukaryota > Metazoa > Chordata > Ceratodontiformes > Ceratodontidae > Neoceratodus > Neoceratodus forsteri. Next base: position 1,610,724,901 of record CM057449.1, read on the forward strand.
TGTCCATTTCCTCCCCCTGAGACGGGGAGTCTGTGTACAACCTCTGTGCAGATTTTGGTGTCATTTCTGATCTCCTGGGTGACTCACAGTGCCTCCTCTCCTCCCTGTTTTCCCTTTAGTTCCATTGCTTTGATCTCTTTCCTAATGTAGAGAGCTACTCCTCATCCTTGTCTACCCTCCCTGTCCCTCCTGTAGATTGTGTACCCTGGTATGTTGACATCCCAGTCATGGTTCTGTGACTTCTATGATATCCAGGCGTCCCCCTTCCATCAAGGCTACCAGTTCAGGGAAGTTGTTACCTAGGCTGCGGGCATTGATACTCATTGCCCACCATTTTTTAACGACCTTACCCCTTTTAGCCCTATCTCTGTTCTTACTGCCTTTGTCTTTTTCTCTATTTACCCCTGCCCTTCTCCCTATTGACTTCTCCATCTTGGTGTTTAACTCACTAACTTCCCTGATATTTTTTGGGGGGGGCTAGGATTTCCCTGCTCCTTTTCAGTGCCTCCTCCCCTTGGCTGATTTAAATGCTTGCCAATGAAGCATTTAAACCTATCATGTAGGATCCTGGTTCCCCTCCTGGACAGATGCAGACCATCGTGCCAGCATAGGCCTGTATCTCTCCAGGTGGCCCCCAGTCACCAGTGAAGCCAAAACCCTGTGCTCTGCACCAATTTTTCAACCACTTATTGAATACCATGGTGTGGATCACCCTAGACTTATCCATGCCATAGACAGGCAACACCTCCAGAAGGTTACTGTGCTTGCTACTTGTCTAAGGCCCCTCCCCAACTCCACTAACTCCTCCTGCACTGCTCTGATCCTTTTTCCAGCCAGATCATTTGTCCCTAGGTGGACAATGACATCCAGATCTCTCCCCAGTGCAGTTGCTCCCACTATCCTGAGGATTCGCTCCTTGTCCCTCCAAGCCATTGCGCCATACAGGCACCTTACCTCCCTCACCCCCCTTCCTCAGTTCTATGCCTCTAACAATTGAGTCCCCCACCAGGAGTTGTTTCCTTCCCCTGTGGGGTCCCATGCCACCCTCCAGTAGCTCTCCTTGGTGGAGGTTCCCAGCATCCTCCTTGGTCTACACTGCGGGTGCCTGCATAGAGGAACCACACTCTGCCAGAATGGTGTATGAATTGCTGAGAGGTACAACGGGGGGGAATGCACCTCCATTCCACCACCCTCACCCTCCCTGAGCCCACTGTTGTCCAACCAGTCCTCTTTCTTGGCAACCTCTGAGGCAGCGGCAGCGGCCCTCATGGTCCCTGGGTGGGAGAGGAGGTCCCCAGAGGCCTGGCCAACTCAGCCTGGAGATGAACAATCTCCTCCCTCAGCCCAGAAAGGTGCCTGCAGATGGGACAACACCGCATCCTCCAGATCATCTCCCAGAAGACTGCCTTTCTACAGCCACTACACTGCATCACTCCCATCAGGTCTTATTTGTAGCCCCTCAACTGTTGTTTTGTATGCTTACTCTTTCCTCTGTCTGTTTACTTTTTTTCTCACTGCTTTCCTACTGCCTCTGTGCCCTTACAGCTCCTGCCCTTTCTGTTCTGGGACAGGAGGTTCCTGTATTCCTCAGTAGTCTCCTTCTTACTTGCTCAGAGTCAGACCTCCAGCAGCTGAGGGGGGGGGATTTCAGATCACCTACTCTTGGATAAATTCTGCAAAGTATGTATATTTCCTTAGAACCCTGTCAAAACAACCCCCAATATCGGCCTATTTTGCCTTACTGCCACACAGAATCAGCACCACATAGTAAGTTATCAACATGGGTGTATTGCATGGGGTCGGCAATCTGTAGACCATGATGCCTATCTACTAAACAAAGAGTTCACCTGCTGCCTGCTGTACCAAGTGTCCTGCTTGTAAGTACAGTAACCTTTTGTTCCTTTTTCCCTTTCTGTCTCTACAGCATATTAACCATCACTGTTTGTATGCTTATTAGCAGTAAATTACTGTGATACTTTGCTCCGGTAATTTGACATCAACTTTCAAATTTATTCAACCTTTTACTTTCCTCTGGCGGATATCCAGCAGACTGGAAGTCAGCCAAGGTAATTCTGGTACATAAATCAGGAAAAAGTTCTGTGATCACTAATTATCACCCCTACATGTATAGGTGAAGGTCTTCAAACAAAAGATATCCATTCATATTACACAGTTCTTAAATATTGACAACCTAGTAAAATGCAATCAGGATTTAGACCTACTGTATACAAAGAAGTATTATATTCAGCTGGCAGTAGACATAAAGCTTCTTGTTGGTGCCACTTATAATGATTTGTCCAAGGCATTTGACATAAGGCTGCTGGCTCCTAGTATACAAATTAAGCCACATTATTTTGTTATTTTATTGCTCAAAATGGGTAGGCTAAGAATTACTTACATCACAGACATCAGCTAGTTGTAGTACAGGGTGTACATTCTAGATTTCTGCCTGTAAAAAGTGAAGTTCCCCAGGGATCTGTTTTGAGACCTCATCCCTCTTCCCTATTTTTAAATGATTTGAGAAAAGGCGTACTGTATGTGGAACTCTGGTGCACATATGAGCTGAGGACACAGTTCTTTATGGATGGGGAAGAGATTTAATCTTATTGCAGTCATATTTACAACCAGGTTTTGATTGTATTCAACAGTTCCTGTTAGCAAACAAATTAGTTTTGCATTCAGCAAAAAACAATCTATGCTTTATGATTTGACACATTAAAATCTAATACACTATCTCTGGAGTTAATTACATTTGAAATAAATCACATAAGCCGTCTAATAAAAAGGAAAGCCTATAACTGGTTTCCTCTACAGCCAAAAGATTTATCAATTATAATGTTTTTCTTTACATTTACTAGTATTCCTATAGATGTTAAGCCAAGGTGGTGGACCAGGGAGGGGTGGTGGATATTGCCTACCTTGATTTCAGCAAGGTTTTTGACACAGTCCTGCTTAGAAGGCTGGTAAACCCTCTGAGGAGTCTAGAGGTGGGACAAAGGGTGGTGAATTGGGTCAGAAATTGGTTAGTGGACAGAAGGCAGAGGGTACTGGTAAATGGCACACAATTGGAAGAAATGTGGCACCCCACCTGCAAATAGGCATGATTTTCCCTCTAACCCTTCTGCTATGTCTACAATGAAGATGTTGAAGAGGACTGGTCCCAGAAGGGCTAGAAGGAAAAGTATAACTGTTTGCAGATGACACCAAGATCTGCAACAGAGGAGATACTCCTGTGGGTGTAGAGAGAGAATGAAAAGAAACCTGGAAAAGCTGGAGAAATGGTATGTGGTATGGTAGTTAAGGTTTAATGTGAAGAAGTGCAAGATCATGCACGTGAGGAACAGAAACCCTGGGGAAGCTACATGTTGGGGGGTGAGTGAGTTGTTGACAGTCACCAGGGAGGAGAGGGATTTGGATGTCATTATATCAGATGACCTGAAATCCACCAAACAGACTACAAAAGCAGTTGGGAGGGCTAACAGGATGTTCGGGTGTATAGGGAGAGGTATTACAAACCACAGGAGGGAGGTGTTGATCCCACTGCGCAAGTAAGGTTACCACCTACTCGGTTTTCGACCGAATGATTCGGTTTTCTAGGTCCAGATTCGGTGGTCCTGTTTTCACCATTGCAAATTCGGTTTTTATGGTGGGTCAAGCAGCACCTGTGAGATTCCCCACTAATTGTTTCATTTTCTTCTCATCTGACTGTAAGCAAGTGTCTGACATTTCAGTGTGCTTGCATGCTTGTAGTACATGCTAATCAGGAAGTGCCTTCAAGTGCAGGGCACTTTAAGAGCCAAATGTGTCCCTGTCTGTCCAGTTGTCACCTCTAACTTCACACCAGTAAATTGGAAGATTATTAGTGGGAAGGGTAAACAATACCACATTAATTAACACCTTCATTTTTCTGAAACCCTTAGACATTCAGACAGGCACCACATTAGGGTAGCCTCTTGTACAGCGTGGACTGTACAATGCGTTTCAGGAAACTTTACCTGCTAATCCAGTTTTATTCAGAGGTAGTACTTTTTCAGTCATTTTGAATGCTCACATACTTGTAAAACAGATTCTGTTAAATCCTTCACCATTTTACTTGCATGTTCATATTACAAACACATTCTGATGTCATGTAAACCTTTGTTTGTATACCAGTAAATCTGAGAGGTGTAAAGTAGAGCTATTAAGACCATTAGCAGCAAATCAACCTAATCCTTTCTAGGCTGCATTGAGTGTGATCTTTGACTGCTGTGAGAGAATACTTTATACCTTTAAATGCTCACCATTTTTTCTTTTAGGTCTGTCCTATATTTTAATATTTGTTACCCCATTTGTTAAATTAATAATCTAATATTTTATTTAATTTCTAGCAATACTACACCTCTCTCTCTCTCTCCTCAGTAGTTATTGCTGTCAATTTTCATACTACCTGGATATTCCAGGAAGACCATTCCAGGCATCTCAGATGAACAGCACAGAATAGTGTAGCTAATGTCATGCTAAGCCACAGAAATGAGAAAAGGGAGAGAGAAAGAGAGCAGTAGCTGGTGAGGTGAAAGGAACACAATCTAGATTTGATGGCACTGTAAATTTATGTAATTTATCAAACATTATTATTTTTTTTTTACCAGAAGAGACGCACTAAGCTGAAGCTTGTTTACAGGTGCAACCTGGGAGCACAAGGGAGTGAAATGATTTGTGCAGGGTCACACAATATGCAAGTCTGGGCTGTGGGATTCAAACCCTGGTCTCCAGAATTGCAGCTCAGAGCCTTAAACCACTGCGCTATACTGCCTCCATGCTACATATCACATATCATGCTATCTGGTATGTATGACAGATATGGAAATACAATAGTGTATTTAACAGCATAGAATAGTTCCTACCACTTTTAGAAACGTCTGTGACATTACAAACAGCTTTAGAGTAGGAGCAATGGGAAGGACAGTAGCACATCCTAAAATGGCAGATGATATTTGTAATTACAGCTCATCCACCATTACTGGTGCAGTTTATTTATTGAAAGAGTTTTACCAGAAAAGGCCCCCTGTTCCAAAATAGCCGGTTATCAGAGGTGTCCTTGTAGTCACTTGATGTGTCAGCTAAGCTGTGTACACAGGATGGAAAGTCCCCTAAACCCCATCTCTAACCCCACCAAATGTTAACACACACTGAAATTTAAAATATTTAAATCTAAATCAAACAAACCAAAAATAATAATTATGATGTACTTTAAAGAAGTTGTACACAATGCAATATCAGCGGCAATTCTGAATAAATCAAGGGAGTCAGAGTCCAAGCGATTCCCTCGTAAGTTATAAAAGGGGCAGAGTTGGGGGGTGGAGTTTGGGGGTGTGGTTTAGTATTCGGTTTTCATCTCATCCAAAGGTGGCAACTCTATGCGGAAGATGCTGGTTAGGCATCACCTAGAGTACTGTGTGCAGTTCTGGAAGCTGCACCTGCATAAGGGTATTGACAAGGTGGAAAAAGTGCAGAGGAGGGCAACTAAGAGGGTCTGCACTGCAAGGCATATAGGGATAGACTTAGGGACCTCAATATGTACACATTGGAACAGAGACAGGAGGGGGGGAGATGACTGAGACTTTAAAATATTTTAAGGGCATAAATAAGGTGGAAGGGGATAGCATTTTCCAGTATAAAAGTACAGTAGTACTAGAGGGTGTTACATGAGGTCCCTGAACCCTAATTAGTTCCACCAGAGTTACACCGCAGACAGCTAGCATTTAGGTATATGTTATACTAACATATAGCGCTAAGGGCATCCACTGTATTTATTTACTTATTGAAATGTTTCACCAGGATGGCACACTGAACAGCAAGTTGCTCGTCTCACGGTGTGACCTGGTGGGAGGGGTTACATAGGGTTGTGAAGGATGATCAGTTACAATAGTATGTGGGTAGTACAAACAATACAACATTGTAAGGTTGTGCAACAGTTGGAACACAAGGTATTGTACAATAAACAGTAGTGGAACATTGGGTAAATTACAATACATGTCCAAAATTATACAAAACAACATATAAATGTACAACACAGTAATAATGTGATAGCACCATTTATAGTGCATGAGTGTACCAGGAGCAGGCTTGAGGTAGTACGCAAGTGCTGTTGGAGTAAAAAGGATGGGGTTAGGTTGTGTACACTCGTGACCCAGAAAGGCAGGTGTAGAAGAGAGGGGGTAGAGGCAAGAACTTAATATGAAGAGAAGGGGTAGTCATTTAATGATTTTCCCCTTCAGGATGTTGAGAACCCTGCTGGGGGGGGTTCATGGTAGGAAGGCAGAAACTGGGGATAGGTATTAAGGTGGGTTAAAGCAGGAACAGCTGAGGGAAAGGTAATTGTGTAGGGCAGAGGTAAGGGAGTAGTTGGAGGAGGAGGAGTGTTGTATTTCAGGGGGGAGGGAATTCCAGATTTTAGGGAAACGATGGCAAAACCAGTCTGACCGATGAGGGTGGAGTGGTGAAGGACTGTCAAGGTGCAGGCGTCATTTGATCTGAGAGAGTGGGTGCTGGGAGGAGGTGGAGTGGAGATAGAGGATGAGAGACATATGGAGAGTCCCCCAAACCAGAATTTGGAGGTTAGTTTGGCATAGTGAGAGATGTGTCTGTGAGATAGTGGAAGGAAGGTTACAGAGCGATAGAGTTCACAGTGGTGGGAGTGGGAATGGGAGTCGATAGCAAAGTGGCAGAAGGCATTAAAGAGAGTGTCCCACTTAGTCAGGGAAGATTTGGGAGCAGCACCATAGACTATGTCACAGTAGTCAAAGATGGGGAGTATCATCTTCTGGACAATTTTGCGCCTCACAGTCAGCGGGATGCAGCTACGATTCCTGTACAGAGCACCAAGCTTGGGGCACAGTTTCTTCAGGATAGCATTGATATGCACAGAGAAGTTGAGGTGCTGATCCAGCCAAACTCCCATATATATAAATGAGAAGGTGTCCTCCAAGATGGTCCCATCAAGGGTGTGGAAGATGGGTAGGGCTGGGAGCCTAGAGAGTCTCTGCCTGGTGCCAACGGTCATTGAGACTGTCTTCTTGGGGTTTAGAAAAAGTTGGTGAGAAGCAAGCCAGAGCTGAACTTGGTTGAAATCATGCTGTAACCTGGTTTGCACAGCAGCAGGGTTTTTGCCAGAACTGTACAAAACAGTATTGTCAGCCTACATGTGGATAGAAGAGGATATGCAGGCTGTGGGAAGATCATTAAGGAAAATGGAGAAGAGTAGGGGACCAAGCACTGAGCTCTGAGAGACACCAGTGTTGATGGGGAGTGGAGGGGAGATGGAATCAAGGATCCTCACCAACTGGGTCCTGCCAATAAGGTAAGATTTAAACCAGATGGTGGCTGATGGAGTAAGGCCAGCTGAGGAGAGTGAATCAAGAAGCAGGGAATGGGAAACAGTGTTGAAAGCTTTGGCTAGGTCGACAAAATTGGTCAAGGTGATAAGGCCATTGTCCATTTCTGAAAGAATGGAGTCAGTAAGCCTGAGGAGGAATGTGGTTGTTGAGTGGTTCTTCCAAAAACCAGATTAGAAGGGGGTGAAGAAGGAGGAATCAGATAGTAAGGGTGATAGTTGAGACAGAACTAAATGTTCTTGATGTTTGGCAAGGGTAGGAAGGAGGGAAATGGGGCAATAGTTGCCAGGAGTGGATGTGTCTCCACCCTTGGGAAGAGGAAGGACTACAGCATGTTTCCTGGATGAGAGTACTTGGGCAGAAATAAAGGACAGGTTAAGGATTAGGGAGCGAGGATAAGCAACTGAAAGAGCAGAAAGGCAGAGAAGTTTAGGATCATGCTCATCTGGTGAGGAACCTTTAGAGGGGTTGAGGGATAGGAGAGCATTAAGAGCTTCATCAAAGGAGATAGCAGAAAAGGAAAATGGGGGAGGGGTAGGCACTGGCTGAGGCGAAGGGCTGAAGTTGGTAGGTGGTTATGGGGAGAGGGAATTTAGAAGAGATGTGGCACACGAGGTGTAGTAGGCATTAAATTCATTGGCCACAGAGCCAGGGTCAGAAACTAGGGAGTTATTTATTTTGAGAACTGGGGGGGGGGAGAATAGGGCATGAACTACCTTCCAGAATTTAGATGGACAGTTAGTGCTAATCAGGAATGAGGAGTTGGAATAATCAGACTTAGCCAGTCTAGTAGCTTTAGTACATGAATTGCGTAGCATTCTGTACTTGGCATAGTCGTTTGGATGTTTAGTAGATTTGTGTTTTCTCCAGGCCCGATCATGCTCCCTGAAGCAGGCCAGTAGTTCAGGGGTGATCCAGGGGAGGTGAAGCCCATGGACTCTGGTCCATCTGAAAGGAGCAAAGGCATTCCAGGTGGCAATGAATTTATCCTTAAAATAGTCACGTGCTTGGTCAACAGAAATGGCAGTGGAGAGGGGTGCCAGTCAGTGGAAGTGAGTGCACAGCTGATTGGGGTAAGGTCTAAGGATTTAAAGGACCAGAGCTGTATAATTTTAGGGGTAGGTTTGGGGTGATGAAACTTACATACAATGAAAATGGGGTTGTGGTCACTAAGGGCATTGGGGAGGAGACCAGATTTAATGATGCAGTGAAGGGGGGGTTGTGAGTGCCCAGTCAAGCAGGGTGTGGTTTTGTGTTTTGGGATTAGGGCATGAGGGCTCAAGTATAAGTTGAGTGAGGTTTAGAGCAGCGACATAATTGCATAGCTTGCTCACCTTGGGAGACAACCAATTTAGCTTCATGTCACCCATTATGAAAAGTTCACCAGATTGCGAGAGGGAGGTGATATTGGCTAACAGTTCAGTCATGACCAAGGGTTGAATACTTGGGTGGCAATAGATGTCAGCCACAAAGATAGGGATTGAGAAAGGAAGAGTTATGTGGGTGACTAGGGCTTCATAGGTAGCTGGGATGGAGGTAGATAGGGTGGTAGTAAACTGCAGTGAGGACAGTATATACATGGCCACTCCCTCTCCACAACCCGATTGATCTTGTCTGGAGATGGAATACCCAGGGATAGCAATGGCACTGTCAGGGATCCTTTTTTTGAGCCATGTCTTAGTAATAATTAGTATGTCAGGGGTGTGTGAAATCATAAGAGTTTGTATGAGGTTGAATTTAGGTAGCAGGCAGCTGATGTTCAGGTGGAGGAGCTTCAACCTGTTAGGGAGGGTTGTAGTGGAAGTGGGGTTTGGAGACATGTTATTTGGGTAAGGAGCAAGGGTAGGAGAAGAAATAGGGCCAGGGTTGGGGTGGATGTTTCCTGATGAAAGAAGGAAGAGGGCAAGTAGAGATAGTGAAGTTTAGGACTTCCGAATTGGAGTAGGAAATACGTGAGGGGGGGGAAGAAGGAGAGAGGAGAGGAGAGAAGAAGATAACGAAATGAAGAAAGGCAAAGTGACTAGGAAGGGAAAACAGAGATGCTAGAGGGTCGTAGGGAAAGTGGGGTCTGCTTACAAGGGGAGCTGTATTGGTGATTGACAGAATGAAGGCGGTATCTGGAAGGGAAGGGGAGAGAGATGTGGCAAAAAGTGCAGAGGGGGAAACTGGGATAAGGGTAAGAACCACGAAGGTGTGACTAGGAGGGAGATGGAAACCATTCTGGGTAGGGTAGTAGAGGCTTTGTACAGGCTTACAGGTTCAGATCACACCACTGAATGTTAGGACATTGATAATTTGCTTTAGGTATGAATGACCCAGGACTAGAAGTGTTAGGGGAGAGCAGTGGGTATAAGAGTAGATGCCAGGAGATATATATATACACACACACACATATAACTGCTATACACTTTACTTTCCAATATACACATGTATTTCTTGCTTACAAGATGTTAAGACACCTGTGTCCCTGTAATGATTATAATATGTGAGTCGGCATTGCCATCTTCTGATGATTTGTATTACTACATGGCTATGTATAAATTGTACCTCTTTGTTTCCACAAAGTCATGACTATAACAAAATTGCATAATGTTATCTTTGACTGAAGAGCCACCTCTAATTTAGCCAACAGGGCTCATCTCTGTAACTAGAAATGTTTCTATCTTACAGTAATCATGGTAATTATCTTAGGTATATAATGTAAGACATTACATCTTCTACCTCGGAAACCCCAGGAGACACTGAGATTCCTCAAGGTATAGGGAACGCTTAGCATTGGCTCCCAGTTCCTAATGGTAAGAACTGCTTAGGGAAAATGTGATTTTCCTTTTGGTAGTAATAAACAAGTTTATTACCCTTATGCAATGCATCTGTGAATTCTTGCATGCCCATTATTGCCAAAAACCTGAGAGTGAGGTTTAGACCTCCTGACAATTGGCGACCGCAAGCAGACAATATTTGGAGTTCACAAAGTTTTCACTTGTTGCTACAACTTTCCCTTCCCAACAAGGACAGTAGGTGTGCATTCCCACATCATCTCTCCCATTTTTCGCCCACTTGTAATAAATTGCAATGTCTGGCTGCTTACTGGGTGCGGTCGATGCTGAATCACCTCACCCCATGGCAGTTTTGAACTGCAAGCTTATAAGTGCACAGTAGCCCGCCTATGAATTTGTGCACCTGTTGTGGATCGATACACAGCATGACACCTTTTCACAGTTTGATTTTTCATTCCTTCACACACAATGGCCACTGTATCAAATATCTGTGCAGACCTGAGACTCGATGTCTCAAACTTCCTTGCCTCCCATGGAGGATGGGCTGACTTCATGCGGGACGCAAGTCAATCTGAAAGCCCCATACTGGGGATTTCAACCCAGTACTCAGAGATGAGACAAACTGCCAGAAAGCGAGAAGCTAAAGGGCTGTTGGTCGCAGCTCTCTATGCTGCTTTGGAAGCCTCTGAAGTGAGGTTTCAAACCCTTGAACTGCAAATTTCATCTCTTAAGCAGGAGATGGGATTGCAGAAAACTGAATGTGTATGACATGAGCAGGATTTGGAGTCTGAGCTCCAAACTCTGCTGAATGAAAATGATTCCCTTTTGCATCACTATGCTCAGGCAAGCCAGCAAGAACTTTGTATGTTGAGGCAGGAATGTGAAAGTTTGAGACAGGATAAGGGGCAGGCTTTGCAAATGAATGACTTGTCAAGTAGAACGAATGAGCAGATGCATGAGGAGTTGGGAGAGTTACAGGACGAGATCAACCAGGTACGTAATGACTTAGGAGTAGCTACTAGGGACAATCACAAACTGAGTGCTGCATGTAGAGTGTTACAGAAGCAGATATCAGGATGATGCATATCAGATCAGAGTGTTGCAAAAGTGAATTATGAGGATTGTGAATATAAAATGGTGAAACTGCGCCATCAGCAAGAGGTGATGGTTGGTCACGTCAAAGAAATGGGAGGTGTAGCCCCTGCCTTGTCGACGTCATCTAAGGAGGAGAAGCCAGATGACATCTCCCAGTACAACACCCAGTCACACCCCTACTATGGCCCAGACACCCCTCCCTGTCATCCACAACATGGCAGACCCCTGTCCCATGACACCCATTCTCTACGTCATCAACGGCATGCCACTCATCATGGGCAATGCCAACATGGCGACTGCCATGATAGGGGGGAGTAGGCCCAGGCCTAGTCCCAACGGCACCACCAATTGCCATTATTAATGTGGACAATAGGCAGGAGACAGAGAAAATGGTTGAGACTGCCTTAGGCGATGTGACTGCCCCTGAGAGAAACAACTGGGTCCTCCTGACCCAGATTAAGCAGCCCCAACAGGAGGTTGGTACTAAGGAGGGAATGGTCCATGCTGTGGCTGAAGCGCAGCTCATGCAGCCCTGCAGGACACCTGAGGTAATCTGCCTCCACTTGATCGCCCCAATAATCCCCTACAAATGGCCCATTCTGTTCAGCAGATAGCTGACAGCATTGGTTGGATGAGCCCATCCGACAACCTCAGTTGCCACTTGGAGAAGGTGTGTGCTAAATGTGAAATGCTTAGTCTCACTGCAGACTACCAGGTCCCAGATCCTATGCCAGACCATCAATCCCGGCCTGTGGATGAAACTCCCCGAGACTGTCTACCAGGATGAACATGCCACCTTTGATGAGGTAGTATCTGAACTCATCACTGCACACAACCCAGGTGTGGCAGGAGTGATGCTTGCATACCCTGTGAAACAGAATGTGAAGGAAAGTCCAGCGACCTTCCACCAGAGGCTCTGGATGGCCTACCGGGCAGGGAAGCACCTTGTCAGAGAAGCGGTAGATGCGGACCTCATTGAATACAAAACCCTGTTCCTTCGGAACATGATCCCTGCAGTGCGAGAAAAGGTAGAGCCAACCACCTACCCCAACATGGAAAGATTTGCCAACATTCTTCGGAAAACAAAGAGAGTTTATCAACTCTGCATCCGTGATTCAGGCTCTGGTTCCAAGAAAGTAGCTGCAGTGGAAGTCATCCCGGAAGCCATGACGCACTACACAGTGGAGGGGCAGGCCCAGGAGAATCAGTCTCTCCCCACAGATAACCAACACCCCCAGCAGGCTCAACAACAACAATCCTGGGGTGGAAACCAGAACTTCCATAAGAATAAGAAACACCACAAGAATAATTAGGGTAATAAACAGAGACCAGGCCCTTCTTATAGGGAAATAGCCTATGAGAACTGGAGTCTCTCTGATCACCTTGGGAAAGTGCGCTCCATAGTGGACGCTGTTCCAGTATGAGCCCTTGAGGCAATACAACCAGGACAGCAGGCCTCCACAGGCAATGGGGATATGGGAGGTCCAGGATCTCAGGCCCCTACAGGCCTGAACCCAGAAGTGGCTCCCTATATATCATCAGTACAGCATGGTGAGATGATTCACAGGAACCAGGCCCAAACACTCTTTTCAGAGCTTCCTCATGCTTCCACTGGTACAGATTGACAATTACAGGCCCCAGTCCATATTGTAAACAAGCTGATCTTGTATACAAATGGAAGGCCCTGCACAGAGGCCAAGGTCGGGAGCCGCCTACTCACAGTACTGCTGGATACAGGCATGGCTGTGTCTGTATTACAGGATGACAGCCCAGACACATCACCTTGGTCTACTGGATGGAAGACCAATATGTCTGGGTAGACAGAACTAGACTACATGCATACCATTCCCTACCGCTACCTGTGACACTGGGACACCTGAAGGCATATCACACCTTTCAGCTGATGGTATTGCATGATCACCCTAGTATAATTGGAATTGACTTTTTTGCACCACAAGACTGTGTGGTGGACCTAGCCAACATGCTACTGATACAAATTCAGGGATAATATCACACCATCATGATCCCTGACTCACATATGATTGCAACAATTTCTGCAAACAATAAAGAGTATGATGTCATAGATTTGTTCAAGAACCATGAGCTTTTCCCAAATCTCCTTCCCATCCTACAAAGGCATCTTTAGGCATTTGCCTCTAACAAGCATGACTGTGGCAGGATGCACACTATCATTGAAGTGGCAGGCCCAGCACATGAGAGGCAATGGCAATACTCCTACCCACCTGAGGCCTTGCCTTCTCTTAGGGAAACAATTAAACCACTCCTCAAGCAAGGTGTAATCAAGACATGTGTTTCCACTGCAAATTCTCCAGTGTGGCCTGTGAAAAAAAACAGGTGCCTGGAGACTTACTATTGACTACAGGACACTAAATCAAGTCACCCCCAGTTGTGCCCCATCTGTGGCATCAGCACCAGCTGTGTTATGACTACTGACCCCTGACCAACAATGGTTTAGTGCCCTGGATATTTTCAATGGTTCTTGTTCATTGCCATTGGCCCTCAAAAGCCAATATAAGTTTGCCTTCACCTTTGAGGGCATGCAGTACACGTGGACCTGCTTACCACGGGGTTTCCATAATAGCCCATCTCTGTTCCATCTGCACATGATGGATGCCCTTGAGGGTTTCTCTGCACCCCAGTGTCTTTTGCAGTGTGTGGACGGCCTGTTGTTAGTCACAGCCACACAGGAACAACATCTGGATCTCTTGGACGAACTACTGACCCTCCTCCAGAGGGCAGGCCTCAAATGTAACCCAGCAAAAGCACAATTATGTCAGAGAAAGGTACTTTTTCTGGGCTTGAGAACAACATATAAAGGCCAAAGCCCTACCTGGAAGAAGATACAAGGATTGCAAGATCTGCCACTGCCCACCAGCGTGGCTACCCTTAGAAGGTTTCTAGGTATGGTGAATTATTTTAGAGATTTTATTTGTGATTTTGCACAGAAGGCCACCTCTCTGTATGAACTACTGAAGAAGGATGTCCCCTGGACATGGGGCATCATTCACACCCAAGCTGTGACATCACTGAAGCAGGCTTTGGCCTCAGCTCCAGCTTGGGTTAACCCCAATCCAGCTTTGCCATTCCATTTGGAATCCGTCACCTTTGACATTGCTATATCTGCAGTGCTGGACCAGAAGGTCCATGGCACCCTGAGACCCATTGCATATGCATCACAGCTCTTCATCTCAGTGGAACAGAAGTACAGCCTTTGTGAAAGGAACCTTTTGGCTACCTACTGGGCTGTCAAGCACTTTCTGTATATCATTGGATATTCCCCTTCCCCGATCATGAATACAAACCACACCCCAACAGCCTTTTTGTTATCAGATAGAGTAAAGGATGGGTCAATCTTCAATATCAGACTGACACACTGGTCCATCCTTCTCCAGGACAGAGACACCAAGGTCCACCAAACCAAAATGCCATCTATGCTGGCGCATGGCCTCCTTTTCCAAGGAGAGCCCCACGACTGTACACTGCAGCCACTGGATCTACCAGATCCAGGTCCTTGCCTTCCTGCTACACCACAAGTGCTTGAAAACATCTCATTGTGTCATGTCTTCACAGATGAATCAGCCTCCTATTATCAGGGAGAACAGATAGCAGGGATGGGCATATTAGTAATTTACTCTTTTGGTGACACTGTTAAGATTTCTAAATGTAGCAATGTGGCATCATCACAGTATGCGGAAATGGCAGCAGTGGCTTGTGCCCTTGAGTTCATCCAGCATGGAACTGAGGATACCATCATTTTCACAGACTCTAACTGGGTTTGTTGCTCTCTTGCAGAATTCCTTCCTTTCTGGCAGAAGAACTCCTTTACCTCTTTTGATGGCACCCCAGTGAAACACAAGGAATTGGTAATATACATTCATTCATTCACTGGCACAGAAATTTGTACACAAACTATAAATACACAAGGTTAAGGCCCACTCCATACATGATCCCTATCATGCCTTCAATGACACTGCTGACACCCTTGCAAAGGAAGGGGCCTGAGGGGGGGACACCTGGATGATGGACCATCCAGAGGCCAGAGCAGCTGTGCACATCACAGCAGTCAGGAAGAAACCTGAACCCTTCTCCCCCCATGGATTTGTCAGAAGCTCAATATGCTGACTCTGAACTCAAAGATGTGTTCAGATTCCTGGATAAAGGTACTGAGGAAAATGCACCTACCCAGAACCCATATTGAAGGCATGAAGGTAAGCTACACCTATCCCCAGATGACATGCTCATTTGGTACCAACCAGATGATGCCCCCACGAAATTGTGCGTGGTCCCTCATCATCTCAGATCTGAATTTCTGCACCAAGTGCATGACACCCTGACTGGTGGACACCAGGGGGGGTGAAAAATACACTCTAGAGACTCAAGACCACTGCCTGGTGGCCTGGTGTCACCAAAGACGTTAAACAGTACATAGACAACTGCCTTGTTTGTGCACAGAACAACCCCATCACTACCAAATGAAATGTCAAACTACTACCACAATAGCATTCTGGCCCTTGGCATGCCATATAGATTGATTTTATTGGTCCCCTAACCAATACCAGCAGAAACAACAAATACACCCTTGTGGTAACTGATCTTTTCTCAAAGTGGGTTGAAACTTTCCCCACTAAGACATGCACTGCAAAAAACCACTGCCAAAATCCTGGTGGAACAAATTTTCTCCAGGTGGGGACTACCTCTCAAGGTAGACTGCGGTAAAGGAACCAGTTTTACAGGTGAGTTGATGAAAGAAGCCCTTGAACTCCTTGGAGTTCATCAGAAGTTTCACATCCCATACCACCCACAGTCATCAGGTCAAGTAGAGAGGGGCCAACAGACAGATTAAGCAAATGCTTTCCAAATTTATTGAGGACAATCCCAAGAATTGGGATTCCCTGTTGCCATTACACCTTATGGCAATTAGGGGCACACCCTCAGCCACCACCCAGTTGACACTCTTTGAGGTGATGACTGGTAGACATATGAGATTACCTGAACACTTATTATTTGACCTGCACACCCCCACTGCAGACCGTGTCTCAGTGGACCAATATGTGGAAAAACTCAGAAAAGACCTCATACACACTCATTTGTATGCTGCAAACTGCATGGGAAAAGCCCAGCAACAGTCCAAAATTCAGTTTGATAAACACGCACAAGAAGTGGATTGTCAGTTTGGAGATCAGTTAATGGTCCTCAGATTTGCCCATCCAACACATTCCTTCTCCAATAAGTGGGGAAGAACCCTACCCAATTGTCAACAAGCTCAGTCCAGCAGTCTATCAGGTTAGACTCATGCAAAATAACAAACTGACTGACAAATGGTTACATGCAAATCAGTTGAAACTGTATAAAGGAGTGTAATTATTTTTCCTCACCCCATTGGGCAGAATAGTACTAAATTGCTAATGTCTGATTTTCCTTTTCCTATGCACTGACAAGATAGCTATCTTGTTGCAGTTTCTCCTCATCTCAGGAGTTATCCCCCTGCATCCAAGACACAGTAAAGCACCTCCTTCCTCACCTTGATCCACCTGCAACTACTCCAGAGGTAGTCTCTATCAATATTCCTGACAATTTGATTACTGTCCAGGAAGGTTCAGATGTCTATCTCACTGCCTAGGTTCTTGCTCCTGATAAATCTACCTTACAAATTGAATGACAAACCAAGTCTCAAGGACAAATACTCCCCATCGCCAAACTCTCCAAGGGAACTTTCCATGGATGGCCCAATGCAAAATTATCCCCAAATGGTACTTTATCCTTGCACCGAACCTCTCTTAGACATTCTGACTTATAAAATATCACTGCCTTAATTGACCCTTCATATTCTGAATCTTTGTCTAAAGATTCTGCCAGGAAAGTTTGTGCTGTACACAACATGGCATCAGCTGCCATGTACCTATCTGTGTTACCCCCTACTGAGAAACAGCTTTTGGAATTTCCAAAGCAAACCCCTGGTCCTCGTCGTGGTCTCACAGCCACTGCCTTACCTGGCTCATTGATTAACAACTTACAATATATGCATATACCTGTTCTGTTTAACTTGACTTACTAAAATATGAAGGAATTTGGTATGTGTCATACTGCTAAAACATCACTGTTTTATAGTACGTTATTACTTGATAGCTTAGCAGCCTTCCAGATTAGTAACCAAGACCCTATTGCTGGGGTACATACCACCAAGCATCGAGGCAATTTTAGAAGAAAACCTAAAACAGATGATCAAAGTCATAAAAGAAATACACGTGACACATCTGATGTCACTGGTACCACAGGTACCCTCACTGGTGTCTTTGGTACTGGTATGTCTACCTGGAATAAAACGGACATTGCCACTGTCAAAGCATATTCACAGAAATTTGAAACTGATATGATCAATGACATCATACCCCCATTATTGCTGGTGTGGATGTTTTGTTGCCATTGTTAACCCACTTCCACAAGCCCCAGCTTTTCCTTTGTGTGTCTCAGTGCCCTGTTTGTTGCCCCCATCTTTCTAGATATGCCATCCTGTCCTCTTCTGTCTGACTTATTTTGTATCTGATGAATGCCATCGCATCCTGAATATTTTTTTTCCTGCTCCTTCCTCATCCTCCCAAAATGTGTCCTTCTAAAGTCCAGGACCTGACTCCTACAGTGTACTCTATTAGCTTCTTACATTGATCTCAGCCCACATGATTCAGTGATCATTGGAACCAAGTGGTTCTGTCACCAGGATTCCCCCACATTGTCCCTGGTAAACAGGGCTAGGTGCATTATGGCCTTCTCCCTAGTGGGTCCTGTGACCCTCTGGCTCAGAAATGCCTCTTGTATCTTCTCCACCATGGCAAGTTCTCTACACTTGCTGTTATTGGGAAGCTCTGGTCCACAACCAACAAATTGAAATACCCCAATATTAACAGTTGCCGGGCCAGCCCGGTGATGAAGAAGGCTGAGGCACCTTGCACCTTACCTCTCACCATGCTGGCAACCTGGGGTCAGGAGTGATCTCAGATTGCTGAGGGTTGCCGGACAGGGAGAGGATTCAATGTCTGATGACAGCTCTCCTCTCCTGTAATGGGGTGTGTTGTGGCTCCTGGCCGCTAGCAACTCCCAGTGGAGACTAGGAGTCCAACAGCCGGAGTCATGTTGAGTCAGGGGAGAGGCTGTGGTGAACATCCATGGGTCAGGGACAGGGGTGAGCCTGGGGAGGTCATGTTCACACTTACACACAAACAAGAAAAAGCCCCAGATCTATGAGGAGATGATGACGTGCCAGCCGCATGCCCACCATCAGACCCCACCCTCCCTGGTCCTGATATCCTCAGGCCTGCACTCTGTCCACATGGAGCTAGATTTCAAGGAGCATCCAGGTAAGTGGTGGTGGCCCTGCCATGGGGGTACAACCCAGGGGAATCCCATGGCCAATGTGTCAAGTTGGAGGTCTGTGGAGGACTCAGGGTTGGGGGGTCCCAGGCTGGGTGGGACAAGCTGATGTTTTCCAAGGGATGCCCCTGGACTGGTGACTGGAGGGAAAAGGAAGTTAAAAAAAATTAGCAGTTCCCCAGTCCTGCTATCCTGTTGATCTCTTCTCCTAGCTTGTTGTCTGTTTCTTCTTTCTGTCCTGTGTATTACTTTTACTCCAATCACCCTCCCACCTGCACTTATCTGTATCCATACTGTCTTAGTCCATGTCACCTGGCCTGCTTTGTGGATTTTTGAGGTTAAGATGACCTCATAAATGTACAATGCCACTCCACCTCCTCTCCCCTTTTACCTACCTACCTGATCATCATGTACCCTGGTATCCACAATTCCCACTGTTGGTACTATGTTGCCCATATATTCAACACAGTCAACATGTCCAATTGTACTGTGACAATTATTACCTGGAGGTCACAGGTCTTATTTCTCAGGCTTCTGACCTTAGCACACATATATTTTCATACAGGCAACTTTCTTTCTGATGTCTGGTCTCCCTCAGATACAGTATGTGCTCTTGAAACCTTCTTTTTGCACTTCCTCTTGCCACTGCTGTGCTCCATCACCAACCTCTTTTCCACCTTACCTCTGTATTGCTCCCCATTAGTGACCATTTTCTTATTTTCCCCAAGTGTATCTTCTTCTCCTTCCTCCCACCTAATCAGCTCTGACCTCCTGCACTAATGCTGGAGGGAAGCCCTCCTACTCTGCAGTTGTGTGGGTTTGCCTATCCTCAGCAGTCCTGCATCAACCCACTCACCCACTATAAAGTTTTCTCTAGGTGATTTAAGAATGCATACCCCAGTTGGGGTGTTCATCATTCCTTTTGAACAGCACCAATCCCCACCAAGTGTAGCCCCAGACTCCTAGAACTAAAAACTCTCTCCTCTACACCAGCTTTTTAGCCATGCATTAAACTGTTCTACTTTGAGATATTTTCTATGACTGAAGTGTGTCTGTGGTAAGACCTTACGGAAGTCACCTTACTTGACCTGTTCCTAAGTGTCCTGCCTAGGGTGAAGAGGATCTCTTTCCTTCACCTCTTATACACCTCTCTAGGCTAGATCAGTTGTCCCTGTGTGCACTATCATAACTTATCACCCCCATCCTTCTCAGTTAGTGCCAACACTTTCCTTTGGAAGTTATCTGTTACTGCCCCTTGGAAACAGTGGACCTCCCTCTTGACTTCTAGTGTGGAACCCACCATTTATTTATTTATTTATTAAGTTTTACCAGGAAAGACATACTAAACTGAAAAAAAGCTCATTTCCAGATGTGTAATGGGGGGATTATGGAGGGATATGGAAGATAGTACAAGAAATGAAAAAATAGTAGTAAATAGCATTACAAAAAACAATAGTCATATAAAGCAATGCAGTACATTAAAAGAAACAAAAACATAAATACTGCAATAATGTACATGCAGTAGATAAAAGGAAATTGAGTTTGGATAGGCAGGAAAGTAGCCCTACAGGCAAAGCGGGGTGGGGGGAGAAAATTTCCAGTACAATATGAGTAGGGGCTAGCTGATTAGAAAAGGTAGAGTTCATGGGTAGTTACAGGTGGGAGTGTAAAAGTCACAAAGAAGAGACCTAAGAAAGAAGAGGGAAGAGGCAAAGTGGATTGACAGTGGAAGGGTGGACCAGAGTTTAGGAAAGCTATAGGAGAAGGCAGCTTGTCCAACAGTAGATTTCCTAGATAAAATAGAAGTGGAAGGGAAACACTGCTGTGGAGAGGGCAGGAGCAAGGAGGGGGAGAAGAAAGGTAGTAGGTAAGGTAGGAGGGAAAGGAACTGAACCAGAACTTGAATATAAAGTAGGCACAATAGGAAAGGTGCCTGACATCAAGAAAGGGGAGGGAGAGGCAAAGTAGAGCTATCAGTGATGGGTATGAGGGAGACAGTCTAAAACAAACTGACAAAAAGAGTGAAAGAGGGGGGTCAAGTCTGGCAAGTTAAAGTTTGGGAGCTCCACTGTAAATCATGTCACCTTAGTAAATATAGGGGGAATCATCTTAAACACAATCTCATGGCAGGCAGGAAATGGGCTATTCACTGTGTTCCTGTGTAGTGCACCAAGCTTCTGGTGGAACATATGGTGTACGTATCAGTGTGCACTAAAAAATCAGGATGATGGTCCAGCCAGACCCCGAGGCACTTATAGGTGGAAACATCCCCAGTCGCAGGCAGCACCATCAAGGGTGTGGAATAACTGGAGGGAGGTGATTCTGGTAAGCTTCTGTCAGGTGCCAAATGTCATGGAAACTGTCTTTTTTTTTTTGGCACTGACAGACACTTGGTTAGACCAGAAGCAGCACTGCATATTTTCAAAATCCAGCTGTAGCTGGGAAGTATGGTCATGGGAAGAGGAACCATATGCAAAGAGTACTGTATCATCAGCAAGTATAGGAATGGATGCAGAGGAACAGGCATAAGGGAGATTATTCAAGAATAGGGGAAAGAGAATGTTGCCTGGGACAAACCCTTGAGGGATACCTGAACAGAAGGGAAGGAAGATAGGAATCTTGTGATCTGGACAGCTTAAGACTTGCTCTTAAGGTAGAAGCAGAACCAACAGACTGAGGTGACAGAGAGGCCTATTGCTTTAAGTTTGTCCACAAGGAGAGTGTGTGCTACAGTGTCAAGAGCTTTAGACAGATTGACAAAGATGGGGAGGTGATCTGACCCTGGTCCATAACTGAAAAGATGGAGTCAGTAGGCCAGAGGAGGGAGGCTGAAGTGGAGTGAGATTTCCTAAATCCAGGCTGGGAACCATCCACCTGTGCCCCTGAAAACTGAGTCCACAAGTACCATGGTCCTCTATCTTCATCCAATGGAGTTTCCACCCATCCCTGGCTCATACCAGAGCACCTCTCCCAAGGAGCATTGGTCCGTATCCCCTTCAGGTAGTATTCCAGAGGAGCCTCACTCAGCAAGGTTTAATACATGTCACAGGTGAATACACCTTGCACCTCTGGCGTCCTTTCATGTCTCACCTTTCCCTCCCTTCTGAATACGATCCATTTGCCCTTATTGGACCACTGGGCTCTCTGTCAGTGGAGTCAGTAGCCCCAATTTTTTATCACTGGCCTGCACTGTTAAGAAGCAGATTCCCACCCTCGCAGCCTTGAGTTCAGCTCCCTACACCTGCACCATTGTACTGTATCACTGACTGTCTGTAGGCCCAGTGCATTTTCTGGATTACAACTTCATCACAGTTCATGCACTTTGCCCATCCTACTTGCTGGTGTTCTACCTGCATGTTTATGTGTTTTGTAGTTATTAACATGCACATATTACTTTTGCATTAGTTGTATTGGACACCACCCCAAATAGGATTTTTACTGCTTGCCACTGCATGCAAACCCTCCTTCACAGTGCCACCTATACTGGTTTATGTAGTTATACCTCAGATAGGGATGTACTGCAGCTGTTTGCTATGTACAGTAAGTCCTGCTTCACAGAGCCCCAACAACAGTTTATGTAGCCCTATGACATATAGGGAGGTAACTGCAGCTTCACGGAGTCTCCAGTGCAGTATACAGTATGTCACACTACCCCAGATATGGGAATTGGCTGTCTGATATTTAGACTCTTACTTCACAGAACTGGTGATCTACTGTGTACATAGCCATGTTACTCTGTCACCTCAGTCAGCAATGGAATATTCTTACCTTGCTTCATCCTTCTAGCTCACTGTTTGGGCCCTTGCAACCTGCAGTCTCCTGCTGCTGGCACTTGCTACAATCCTGTTCTAGGGCACTCACACTGCAAGATGCTCACAGGTAGTGGAGCCAGATAAAGTGGACAATTGAAACCACCATTAGTCTGCTTTCTCCTCCACTGCTGCTCAGTTGTTGGCTCCCAAGGGTAACATGTTATCTGGCCCACAGGAAGATAACTTTATTACTTATAAGACTAATACTCTTTTTTCTTGTAACACATGTTTATTGATGAGAAAACATTGCATATGAGTACAGACACTTACAGCACAGCTATTGTGCCATAACTGGGTATAATCTCTTGCATACAAAATTAAAGTAAGACATTTATGCAGCTGTAAACAGTACCAAAGGAACACAGCTAGCAGCTGGACTCTTTTTACTTCTTGCTATTTCTTCCCTATGAGATCTAACTGTAAATAACTGTTATTCCTAGAGCAAAGCAGCTTGTTATTTTTGTCACAGTACAAATAAAACATTTGACTGGGAACACCACACAAATGTGAGAGAAATAAAAACAACAAACTGTGCCAATGTCTGATTTTATGCTTCATATAGACCTTACTAGACCACAGAGTGGGGCTGCTGTGGAGCGGCCTAATACCAGTGACTCATCTAGGCATGCAGTGTGATCAATTTCATCCAGTTTCATTTTTCAAAATATTTCTCCCTCTTTAGTGTGAGATCATATGTGATCTTTTCCTTGCTCCCTGTCGGCAGCACTGGAACCTTCCATTCCATGATGGTTGGGAACATAGCTGTTAACCAATGTCACATGGTACATTCTATGACTACAAGACAAAGAGTATAGAAAAGGTCCCACTGCTATCTTTGACAGAGTCTTGGAGGTAGAAGAGGTCCCACTGCTGTCTCTGACAGAGTCTTAGGGGTGTAAGGCCTAGCACCAAATGTGTGAAATTCATAGGGATCATTGGATCCCAAAGGATGTTCAACGCTGTATGGATTTGCTGCCAGAACTGCTGTATTATGAGGCAACTTCAGAAGATATGGAGGTGTACCCACCATCCTGACAACCTCTCCAACACATATTTGGCCTGATGTTTACGTCAGACAAGTTACTACAAGTGAGGTCCTTAAATTATTTTCTTCTGTTTCTGATAACAGTTCTGATTGTGGAACAAGGTTGGACAGTCATTTTCTTAAATTTGCTGCTCCTTATATTGACCTCCCTTGTGTGTAATATTTAGTTTATCATTTATTTCTTAGCAATTTCCTACTGCTTGGAAGTAAACTAGCATTGTGCTGGTGCCTAAGAAATAACATGCTCTCCTTGTTGAAGATTTTCATCCTGTTTCGATCTTGAATCATATTAGTTAACTTTTAGAGAAAATTGTAGCCAAGCAAATTAAGAACTATTTGGAAAAATATAATATTCTCTCTCCACAGCAGCATGGATTTCAAAAGGTGGGTACTTGGACTGCCTTGGTCAGGTTCACTAATTTGGTCCTAAATGGTATGGATAATGATTTCCTTACTGGGGATGTGTTTGTGGACCTGACAAGGCCTTTGATCTTGTTAATCTCAAACTGCTTTGTTCTAATTTACAATCCTTGGGGGGTGCATCTAACATTGTTTCTTTGGTTGAAGATAATTTAATGGTTTGTTCTCAGTTTGTTAGAGTTTCGTCTATGTTGTCTAGTATTAATAAAATTGATGGGGGAGGTACCTCAAGGATCAATTTTAGGGCCACTTATGTTTGCTATGTTTGTTAACTCTCTTTCATCTGTAATTAAGAATTGTTATTCATTGCTTTATGCTGATGATCTTATTCTATTTTGTTCAGCTGAGGAATTTACCAAGTTGGGCAAAGATCTTCAGACTGTCTTTTTTCCATTCATAATTGGTTTTCTAACAATTTACACATTCTTAACTCAAATAAACCAACTTTATGATTCTTGGGCCATGTTTCATGCTAAATAACTGCTCTGCTCTTGAGTTTTATGACAATCAAGTTAATTTAATTGAGCAAGTATCCCAGTTGAAAATTTTGAGAGTTATTTTGGACCTCTTGCTCACATTACCTGACCATTTTAAGCTTGGTTGCAGTAATATTAATCAAAAAACTGGAGCCTTATACAAGTTGATGAGTTTTTCTTTCTTTTCAGTCTTGTAAAAACATTGCCATTGGTTCTCTCCTTCCTCATTTTGATAATGTATCAAGCCCTTTTTTATTTGGATTCTAAGGGGGTACAAAATCTTTCTGTTGTTTACAATAACATCTGTCATTCTGCTTTATTAGCTCCATCACGTACTCACCATTGTTATTTATACTAGCAGCTTGGTTGGTTATCCCCGGTGCAACATATGCAAGATTTTTTTTTGGTGGTTTAGTTTTTAAAAATGTTTTTTACCCAACCCTCTCCACGCTCTCTAATCTTCTTTCAATCAGTGGTATGTTACCTAGTTTGCAGTCAGCCAGTAGGGTTATTCTTCATGTTGGATCCTGTAAAACTAGAGCTGGTTTACTTGCTTTTATTCTAGCTGCTCGTCGATTTTCGAATTGCTTACCTGAATCTTTACATACTGACTGTTCTATTCAAGTTTTTAAAAAGCAGCTAAAACCTATATTTGTTAGAATTATGTACTTGTAACTGTAAATAAAGGTTGTTGAATGTTCTATAGTTTTGTAGTGCATAATTTGCCCTAGTTGAGCCTGAAAAAGGAGCCTTGGTCCAGTGATCTTAGCTGGTTAACAAATTAAAAATAAATAAAATATATCGTCCCCCCAGTGCAATATTTCTGGTGAAGGTAGGTATGTAAAAATATCTCATAAAAATTTTCTGTCTAAATTCCTCCCACATCAAGGAAGATGTAACACTCCTTCCATTTTCCACAATTATATTCCAGTACTTCTCTGGAATTTGCTGTACCAGCACCATTTGCCCCTTCTATTTAATGATCTTTATTACAATATGTGTCTCCCACCTCACTAATCAGCTTATAAAATAGGTAACTGTATCTGCAATGGGAGTTCAACTGTGTAACCCAGAATAGACAATCTTTCAGTTTAGTTAGCTTTGTAGTGAATCTACAGTATGTCTATTCTTCCCTTCTAGTATGTACTATCATACCTGCAGAGACCTCAAGTAGTCTGTATTAGGAATTCCAAATTTACTTTTCAGATGTTCAAATGATATAGACAAACTATTATTAAAGAATTGCCTAAATGCTGTGAGGCCCAAGCAGTTCCTTCAGCTACTATAAACCCAGGAACTGTACAGCCCTGTGGAAAGTTAGGATTACACAGAAACATAAAATGTGATGGCAAATAATGGCCACTGGGCCCACCTAGTCTGCCTATATTTTTTAACCTTCATTTTTTGCTGTAGACCTTTACTTGATCTAGGGCGCCATCTCTTCCCCTTCTTTCCTTTCCCCGATCATTCCCTTGTACCTATCCAAGACATTTTTTAACCCCACAACTGTTTTCACCACCACTACCTCCACTGGCAGGCTGTTCCAGGCAACCGCTACCCTTTCTGTGAAAAATAACTTCCTCACTTCCTTCCTGAATTTACTCCCCCAGCTTCATAGCATGTACCCTTGTTCTAGAGCACCTTTTTCTCTTAAATATACCCTGCTCCTGTACAGTACCTTATTTACTCCTGTGAGGTATTTAGAGGTCTCTATCACATCACCCCTCTTTATCCTCTGTTTTAGGGTGTACATACTGTATTTAGCTTTTTTAGCCTCTCCTTATAGGGCTTTTGATGCAGACCCTGCACCATTTTGGTAGCCTTCCTCTGGACTGCCTCCACTTTGTCTATGCCCATCCTGGGTAGTATTGTGATTGGCTGAAACTCAGTTCCACAAGTTTTGATATTCCAACACCATCTTCCCAAAATACGGTTGCCCAACAAGTGAAGTTTGCCCATGGCAGAGTTGATTCTATAAAGTCAGGGGGCAAAGCCCCCCGACACATAAAAAAATACTTTACCACAGAAAACTTTGCTCGTTGGGCAACTGTGTTTAAGGCAGCTGCTGTCTGGTTACTGAAACTCACAAAAACAAGTTTCAGTAAATCCTAATATATTCCCCTTCCTGAGATGTGGTTCCCAGAACTGCACACAGTACTTAATGCGAGGTTTTATCAGTGATCTGTATAGAGGCAGCACCACCTACCTCTTTCTGCTGGCAATTCCCCTTCCTATGCACCCCAGCATTCCACTAGCCCTGCTGACTGCCTTGCACACTGTCTGACCACCTTAAGAATATCTGAAATGATTATTCCTTGGTCTCTTTCCTGCTTGGTCTTTGTCAGTATCACCCCACACATTTTGTACTCCGCTTCAGGATTTCTATGGCCCAAGTGCTCTATCTTCACTCTTTTGCATTAAACCACAGCTGCCATACCCTTGACCATTCACCAGTCTTTCCAGACCCCTATCTATCCTGTTCACGCCCCTGGAGTGTCGACTCTGTTGCAGATCTGCAAAGTCATACCTTTGCCTCCAGTTCCTCTGCTATGTCACTTATAAAGATTTCAAAGATGTCTGGTCACAGCACTGATCCCTGAAGTACCCTGCTGGTAACTGTCCCTTCCTCAGAGTGAACTTCATTTACCATTAACCTTTGTGCCCTCTCCTCTACCTGGTTTTTACCCAGGTTACCACCTAAATACCCAACCCACAAATTCCCTAACTTGTCAACCTGCCTCCTATGGGAATGGTGTTGAAAGCCTTGTTGAAGTGCATGTAGGTGATGCCGACTGCCCATCCCTGATCCAACTCCTTGACCACCCAATCAAAGAACTCTATCAGATTTGTTTGGCATGTCCTTCCCCCTGTGACACAATGCTGCCATGGATCCTGTATTCTGTTTGATACAAGATATTCAGCAATCCTTTCCTTTTGCAGTGTTTCCATTAGCTTACCCAACAACAATGTCAGGATGGCAAACCTACAGTTTCACACTTCCCCCAGCTACCACTTTTGTTAAGTGGGACTACTTTTTCCCTTCTCTGATCCCCAGAAACCATGCTGGTCTCTAGTGATCTGTTAAATAGATCTGTCAGAGGGGCATCCAGTACCTCCCTGAGCTTTCTCAGCGCCATTGTATGTACTTCATCTGGTCCCATAGCTTTGTTCAACTTCAGGTTAGTAAATGCTTTTTAGACTTTCTCCTCAGAATACAAACTGGTGTCTTCTTCCTTCTCCTCAATGCTCCTGGTAACTTTTTTAGTTCCTTCCTTCTCCCCTTCTACTGAGAAAACTGAGCAGAAATATTTATTCAAGATATTTGCCTTTTCTTGATCCCTCTCCATACAGTTACCCTCCTCCTCCTTTAACTGTATAATCTCTCCCTTTGTCTTCCTTTACTCGCCAACATACCTGCAAAATGCCTTGCCCCCTTTTTATACTCCTTGAGTTTTTCTTTCCACAGTTTGTGCCTTTGCACTCCTTACTGCTTTGCCTGCCTCCCTTCCTCTGTTTTCCCAGAAACACTTCATTATCCTTGTCTGTCTGGGTCTCCTTAAATCTTCTGAATGCTACCATTTTATCCTTTATCTTTTCTGCTACCACTTTTGAAAACCATAGCAGTTTGTTCTTTCTTTTACTTTTGCTTACCTGCTTGATGCAGAGGTTTTTTGCCTTCACAATGCCCTCTTTTATTTTAGCTCACTTATCCTCCACCCCTTCCAGGTCTTCTCCTCCTACCAGGTCATTCTTGAGGCATTCACTCATCTTAGTAAAATCAGCAAAGTCCAGGGCACTCGTCATTGGGTGGTTTGATTCCACAGCTGTTCTTATGTTAAACCACACTGTACGATGATCACTGCTCCCCAGATGGCTTCCCACCCTGACATCCATGATGCTGTCCCTGTTAATAAGCACTGGATCCAGTATTGCCCCATCACACTTGGATTTATTGACTAGTTGCCTGAGGAACACCCCCTACAAGAAGTCCAGGATGTCCCTGCTTCCAGCTGAAGCTGCTACAGGGAGTCTCCAATCAACAAACAGCAGAGTGAAGACCATCATCAGCAACTCCTCACCCTCAGTAATGATTGTAAGGGGACTCACATATTCAGGAGTTGCCTTGTTTCAACAAAGCTGGGCCAGTAATTTCAAGGATCACATCATCCATGAGTTAGATCGTTTCTGTTGGAGGGTATGGTTCATGGGATAAAAGTTAGGTTAAAAATGGGAACTGAGAGATCCCTGCTAGTATCTAGCTAAAACTGACAGGATTCCACCCTTTGTTTGACTATTGTGACTATTCAGGCTGCCTGCACTGCTTGATAGCATAGTTCAAAACTTGGCAACCTCATTTCCCCCATTCCAGCAGTAGAGTCAGCAAGCTGACACCCTCCCTAATGCAGTGGCCTTGCCAAAATAATTTTCTGTTAGGCATTTTACTGTCCCCAGAATGATTTTGGGCCGGAAATTGGAAGGGCTTGGAAATAATATAGGTGTGGAGTTTCGCCCCCCACCCCACTCCATCAGTAAAAGAAGTAGGGACCAGGTGTTAAGGTATTCTGGTATTTCAGCTAATAATCCAAAATAGTTAAAATGGAAAAATATGGATAATTCTGTCATGATTTTTAGTCACGTATATCAAATTGTATTGGATGGTGCCCATCTGAATGGAAGGTGGCACGGAAGGCAGAGGAACATGATGCCAAGATTACCAATGCCTCTGATTTCCTACAATTTAATTTACACCCTGAAACAGTACCAAATAACTCCACTTCTCTGGAAAGTGCTGTGGTAGACTTGAATAGGTTCCTCATAAAAAAATGCAGTCATCCATGCACAAGGCTAATTTTTGTTTCAGTTCCCTCACTTTTATTCTCTGTATTTTTTGGGTTCTATCTTACTGATATTGTCAATGGTTCAATGCATGAAGCAAATGATAATGTGGACAGTGGCCACCCCCATCACATTTTCTATTCACAGGAAACCTTGATGAAACCAATCCATTCACTCTCATCATGGTTTCTGGGCATTCATGTAAGGAAGTCAGACAGTATTTAAAGGGGATAGGAAGCAAATTTGTAACCCCTTCGATACCGTCCTCTTTTCCTTTTAGTGTCTATCCAATGTTCTGACATGCTTTGACCTTTTTTCTTAAATTCATAATCTAATTTATATTTGCCTTTGTAACTACTGTGGATGTCTTTCTTCTCAGCAGTTGCTGTTCTACATTTTCATACTTCCTGAACATTCTATGACATGAATAGTACCATTCCAGCCCATTCAGATCAATAGCATAAAATGTTGTTACATTATGCTACAGAATGACTTAAAATGCAAAAGGAAAGAGAAGAAGTTGGTGAGAAGAGTAAATGTTTGTGCAAATCTGAGTGTACCCCAAAGATAGATTATTCATTTATCAAAAATGTGTCAAATATTATCAGGATTTATGACTGCCATGGACAAAAATGGGAGAGAAGATAACTATATGCAAATCCTTTCCTATCACCTTTAAAATAGGGTCCAAAGCCCATCAGATCTAAGGTCTTTTGAAGGAAAACTCCTTCCACCCAGTCAAAAGCTTTCTCCATATCTACAGAGATGGCTAACTGGAATTGCCTGGAGGATAGGTGTCATGAGAGGATATTAAGGAGGTGCCGATATTGTCATGCAGGTTATACCCCTTAATAAATCCTGTTTGAGCTCGGTGGACTAGGTTACCAATCTTTAGCTGCAAACTTCTGGCTAAGATTGAAGTAAATATTTTTAAATCCACTGGGAGTAGTGAGATGGGGTGGTAAGATTCACTGATCATGGGATCTTTGTCAGGTTTGAGAATCACAGAGATGTGCACTCTGTACCATGTGGTGGGGACCACTTCTTCCTCCAGCACATCCTGAAATAGTCAAAGGAGCTCTGTGGTCAGGTTCTCACTGAATTATTTTATATAATTCAGCTGTCCAACCATTAAGGCCTGGTGCTTTACCATTTTGTAGACCCACAACATTTCCTCTATCTCTGTGTCTGATACTGGAGCATCTAATGACTCCATCTCACCTTGGGTTAGAGGAGGAACTAGCAATGTTTTGGAAGTAGACCTAAATTTTTCAACATTGATTCTCAGAACAGAAACAAATACAGTACCAAAATGGGTATAGTTGGCAAAGGTACCAGGGCCAGTAGTTGAATCTATACCAGGTACTCCTCTCGTATGATATTTTCTTACCTTCTAAAAGTTTGGAAATAAAAACACAGCATTCAGAAATAAATATCAAAAATGGAGAGAGGGAATTAAAACTGGATCTTAGTAAATTAACTAAAAATGCACAAATCCCTAAACACATGTACTTTAACACTTCTTAGCCTCTTAAAACAAAGATGACACAGGAGCTAGAAATACATATAATGAACAAAAACATAATCAAAGATAAGAATGAAAAACCTCTTCAGAACTTCCAAAGCTCTCCACGTTTTCAAGGTGTTACCTTAAGAAAGAATACTGCAGAAACTAACAGAGCTCATGAAGATGTACCTCAAGTTCAACCATGCCCTCATTGGTAGTTCAGTTAACTAATCAAATATCTAAACCTGAATCAGAATTTTCAGAGACAGAAAAAATATTGCATTCTGACCATAATGAGCACGATGAGCAAGAGTTTATAGCAGGCTGGGCAAAGTTAATACTGAAAGAAATAATCCAAATTAAAGCAACTATTGCACCAATTACAGAAATTAAAACAAAAGTTCAAGACCTAAATCAAAAAAATGCAGTAGGTGACTTCAAATATACAAGAAATAAACAAAAGATCACAACTTACAGAGTAACAGATTTCAGTGCTAGAAGACAATGTTAAGTTTTTGGCTGCAGAGTAGAGCTCTGCAGATGTCTTGCTTTCACAGTAGAAAAATGGAGCTCTGCAGATTTCAAATG
The DNA here is from genome assembly GCA_016271365.2 of Neoceratodus forsteri. Lineage (NCBI taxonomy): Eukaryota > Metazoa > Chordata > Ceratodontiformes > Ceratodontidae > Neoceratodus > Neoceratodus forsteri. The sequence continues at coordinate 1,610,756,216 of CM057449.1, forward strand.
GACTAGACACAATTGAAGGTGAAATGCAATCACTTCTCTAAGGTAACCAGTTAGAATAGCACTACAATAATAGCACCAGACAACACAGTGTGGACTGTATAGCGTTACCACAGACAGTGATAGGGGATTAAGAGCAACATGCAGTATGCACTCCCCAGGTCATAGTCCATGGTGCCAGCAGACAGCACAAGGGCAAAGGAATTCAGGAGGCTGGCTGAGCTGCTCCCATGGTGGTGAGGGCTGAGGCATGGCACAGCTTGACAGAATGGTGGTGATCAGGGTTCTAATCCTGGTCTCCCTTTATTTCTTCTTGCAGGACTTTTTTTTCTTTACAAGAGGCCATGGAAACAGTGTTCCACAGTCTGCAAATTTAATCTTTCCCTGTGATCTGCTCCCCTCTGTAGTGAGAATCCTTTAGATTGGGGTGTGCAGGGACAGATCCTCCCACATCAGGGGGTTGGCGGGTGGATCCCCCCACATTAAAACATATTATTTCAATGGTTTGTGCTCTATTAAGCAGCTGCATTCTGTACTGCTGCTGTAGTGGAGAGCGCTGTCAGTACAGCGCTGTAGTGGACAGTGCTGTTATTGACAGTGCTCTTCTGATTCAGTGCCTTCCTCTAATGCAAATTGAAGCAGTCTGCTCTGTTCATTCAGCTGAGTAGTGTTGCACCACACTATTTAGTGTGATAATGTGGTTAGTAGCTTCAATCTGGGCAGTATTCTTTTTAAGAAAGATTCACTGCTCATAAACATGTCAGCTTAGTCAGTGTTTCCCAGCCATAGCTCACAAACATGTCAACTTAGTTAGCGTTCCCAGCCATAAGCTGTAATTTAGACTGAGGAATGAGGTTCAGATTTCAGAGGCTATTGGGAAATGCCTCAGATGAAGAGAGAGTAATGTGTTGTTATTAGATCAGGAGATCTACAAAAGCTAAAAAAAAGGACAACAGTAAATAACACACTAACTTATGTAAACCACATAATAATTTATTTTTGCATTGGTTATTTTGGTTGTCATTTATATTTCTGAAATTAATTGGTGAAAGTTAGTACAACAAGGAAGGATAAGGAAAGGATGTTGCATGCAGGTGGATTCAAAGGGCTGTGGGTGTTTCCTTATTTGGAAAATTATTGTGTGTGTATGTGTGTGCATGCTTGTGTGTGTGTGTGTGTGTGTGTGTGTGTGTGTGTGTGTGTATACTTGTGTGACAATCTGTTAACCATTTCCTACTACATTAACCTTTTCCTAGTCAGTTTGCAAATGCCTGTAATGCTATATTGTAGTACTGTGCACTGTTCAGAACATGATGCAGTGCATGTTAGTGTGTCACAGTTCTTATTGTTAATACAATAAAAGTTAGGATCAGATGCATAAGTAAATAAATGCCTTTAAGGCAGTGTATGTGTGTTAGTGTGAGTGTGGCAGTGCTCTGTGTGTGTAGACAGTGAACTGCTATGTTATACTGAAATATATATATATATATATATATATATATATATATATATATACTGTATATATATATATATATATATATATATAATGGGCAAAAAAATTCCATCATCATGAGTGGCTATGACATCATCTGAGCCGTGTCCTTATCAGATGATATAGTAGCCAACCAGCACTACCCTCCACTCCCGAGCCCCACAACAGCATATCAATATCAATATCATAACAATATCAGTGAGCTGTGCCAACCGAAAACAGAAACACTGGCTGGCACAGCTCACAGCGCGATATCCTTGTGACCGAGCTCTGGTCTGCATGCTCCCTCCTCCTTCACAGCACACAACCTCTACATAAGAAAAACAGCACTACCCTGCATCTTTTTCTAACCAGTTCCTATTTTTTTTAAACACAAGCTGCTGATACCAGAAAGATGACACCAACAAGTTGTAGCTTCGGCTAACTACAGGCAAGCATGAATGTGTATTGCCACAGCAACCTGTGACCGAGCTCCAGTCTGCCCTCCCCTCCTCCTTCACAACACACAATCACTACATAAAAAACACCATGTATCTTTTTGTAGCCTGTTCCCATTTTTTTTAAAACACAAGCTGCCGATACCAGAAACATGACACCAACAAGTTGCAGCTTCGGCTAACTACAGGCAAACGCGACTGTGTGTTGCCACAGCAATGCTCGCAAATGCTTGCACCAACTTCTGAGAGCCACTCACTCCCTCGCTCTATCTTTAAAACACTACATTCACATTGAAAGTAATGAAATGCCACAAATCAATTTCTGTACCTTCTAGAACGGAGAAAATAAGAGCTAAACCCAAAAAGGGAAGTTGCTCACTAATGGGTCTGCTCGTTCAGTGGCTGACACCACTGTAATCATGTTATTCTTTTGCCGACTACACATCAACAAAAAAATAAATACAAAAATAGGATCAACAAGCATATAAGCATCTAAATAGAAAAATTGCATAAACAGACATAGACCACATGAACAAAAAATAACACAAAATCAACGGACCACAAAACAAACACCAATGGCCTCTAGTAGCTGACTTTTACATATACTCACTATAAATACAGTACAAGGACAGGAACTACTTTTGTTTTACTTATATTACTTAAATTAACATACTTTTATATATTTTTTAAAACTTCATTTCTGAAATCTTTAAATACATTTTTTTACAGGGAAGCCCATTTTATAAGCACAATAACACACTCCAAGGTGTGGGTTGTCACCTGATAAAAGCACGCCCAGGTGCATAAGGTACTCGGCTTAAGCACCTCATGCCTTAGTACACCCCTTGGCGTGCTTTTATCAGGTGATAACTCACACCTCGTTGTGTGTTATTGCTAGCATAAATAATGGAATATATATATATATATATATATATATATTAGAATACATATATATATATATATGAGATATGCAATGGGCTGACTCAAAATATGTAATTTATCTTCAAGTGTGAGGGGGCAGGACCATAACTCATGAGTGGCAGAGCCACAAGTGAGTTATGAAAGTCCTGCCCACTCACAAATGATGATAAATTGACTAGTTTGAGTCAGGCTATTGTATATTTGATATATACAATCGTAGTTTGCAAGTTAGAGTTTTTAAATCTGCAGTTTGTCTGAAGATTTTGCTACTTTTATTTGATTTTAACAGCTGGCTTCAGTGTTGCACTAGGCATTGTGATGTCATCAGCTTTGTGAAAGGTACTCTTTGATTGGTTCAGTATTCTATTGTGATGCCAGTAACTTAAAATATATCCATTATAACAACAGGAACAGTAACATTTTTTTTAAATATTTTGCTCCTACTGATGTCACTAGCTAAGATATCTTTTTATTTTGTCATTTACCCCCACTCCTGTTTTATATATATATATATATATATATATATATATATATACTATATATATATATATATATATATATATACATATGCATACAGTATATGTATTAGTCAATGTTTGTGTGTATCACAGCAATTAGAAAGTGCAGTTAAGTAGCTCAGTGGTTAGAACAAAAATTACTAGTCTACATTCCCTTGCTATCTAGATAAGTTTCAACTTTATGCATGTCGTTGATGATTTAAATGAGATGTTCAACAATGTTCTTCAGAGATGTTCATTTCTGGCTCTGGGGGACATATGAGGGTGGGTAGTGCCAATAGACACCAGGACAAGCATAACTACCAAGAGGGACAGTTTTCAGAAGGTGGGGGGTGCCACTAGAGACCAGAGATAAAGTACAGTATTACGGATCAGGCATTTGAGGGTTGGGAGTGCCACTAGACATAAGAGATACATAAATTACTTACATGGAGGGGAACTGGAGGGTGGGGTTTGCCACTAGACACAAGGGAAAGAAATATTACTGAGATGATGATTGGAAGATGGGGGGTACCACTGGACACCAGGGAAAATATATAAAAATTTGTAGTCACAGTTCTATGTGGGGAGCAGGTGGTTTGATAGCAAGTCATAATATTTGAGTTTGTAGGTATAGTTTGCTGTGGGGGCAGGTGGTGTCATGACAAGTAATGGTTTGTTTCTCTCCCTGCACATGTAAAAGTCACTATTGCCATTGTCACTATTGCAAAAGAAGCAAAAAAGGTCCAGTTGCAAAGAAGCTCCTATGAGTTGTAGTAAAACTTCAGTTTTCCACCTTCAGTCACAAATTTATCCAATCTCTTTTTAAATATTTCTTTATTTTTACTGACAACAACACTCTCTGGTAGCCTGTTTCATAAGTTTACTGTATCGCCCTCTCCATGTAGAAGTACTTCCATTTATTACTCCTGAATTTGTTTCCCTGCACCTGTAGTGCATGCCCCTTGGTTCTATAATTAGGATCTTTAAATGAGATGATTAATTCATCCACAAGAAAGGAGCAGCTAACTATTTCATAAAATAGCAACTAACTCCCTCTCATCCTTCTTTTTACCAATGTATATAATTTTAGATTACTCATTTTGTCTATACATGGTAGATCTTTGACTTCAGTTATTATTTTGCACAATCCCATTCCAGAGGTGCCACACCCAACTCCAGCACTGAGTACAGCGTGGCTCTGTTCCCATCATTCACAGCTGGGTGCAACATGCCTGGCATGCTGATAGCATCTGTGTTTTGTCCCATTGCCAGTGACTCACAATGGCCATGCCCTGCTGTGGCCATTCAAGCCCTTCACAGCATTTATTGTTCTAGATATGTGTACCTCATACACGTCAAACATACTGTAGGCTGCCGCTTTGGCTGTGATACATGCATGTGGTCCATTATACATGTACCACCCTTGACTGGTGGCACACATATTTGGCACTGAGGGAGCTATGACAGTCCTCCAAGTTAATTCTGTACTGTGCAGTCCTACATGGACCTGAAACCCCTACAAGTGCCTGTGATATGGGTTGCCATCCTCACTACCCCTTGTGCAGTTACAGTGGCTGTGACATACCTGCCAAACTCGGTAGTTCAAAGACGTCCAGGTTGCTTTCCCCTTCAATAGTGTGGCTGCTTAGGTGTGATGTCACATGCTCCTACTGGCTGCATAGGGGTATCACCTGCCTTGGTCCAGCTCCAGTAGCCAATGATACATCATCTATAGTTGGCCATTTTCTCCTTGGATCTCTGCCATATATATTTGTAGCACTTCTGGAGTCCTCTTATGGAGCACTTAACCAGGCCTGCTGCATTAACTGTAGTGGCCACCTTGTCTGAAGCCTGTTTCCTTCAGATGCTCGTCTCCTTTTCATCACCTCTTGATAGCATCAGGTCCACAATAGATCCACTTCAACATTTATCTCCTCTATAAGTATATATGTTTCCTTCTGTGTAAATTTTTTGTTGTTGTTGTTGCTGGTGTTTGTCTGACCTTCCTTGGCATCATTGTTTGGCTCATTCCCTCTGCCATTGCTTATGCTTCTTTTTTTTTGACACAGCTTCTGTCATTCCTGTTGCATGCTCCAAATGTATGACTCAGTGTGTGTCTTGCATCAATTCAGGGGACTTTATCACAATGGCCACCCCTGTATGTTAATCTAGTGCATCAATTTTGATGCACCTGAAATTGATGCCAGGTGCAGATTTGACACACCTTGTGACTCTCTAAGACATCTTCGAAAATCCAGCCCCAGATTTCTTACTCCATTAACAGTCTCTGTGTTGGTGTCTAAGCTCCTTGAGCTCTTTAAAAGCCATACTTCCTGCAAGAGCTCACTAATTTTTAATAGCCATGCTCTAAACTAAAAGCTTGCTTGCTTCAAATCTAGGAATGCCAGGAAGCGTTCAGAAGTCATCTAGTGAGACTGGCTTTCTCACTAGTCAAAGTTCAGTTCAGGCAGGTAAAAAAATGCAAACAGCTAAAATGTAACTGCAATTGAAATGGTTATTTCTTCTCTCTGCCTGGCACTTGCATACAGAGCATAATTTTTTTCAGTTTTAGTGCAGAACTGTGCTTCTAGTTTGACTGCCACAGCTTTTCTGAGCTTTGCACTGAAGGGATACCTCTTATATCCATATCTGGTGACATCACCTCTACATCATCAGTAGAGATGCAACAAATTTAAATTCCGCCGGTGAAGTGAACGTGAAGTGGGCACTTCGTGTTGCCACTCCGCTATGTGGAGTGGGCAATGCAAAGTGCTCACTCCGCCTTGTCATTACCACTTCACGTTAAGGTGGAATGGCAATGCGAAGGAAGGCAAAGTAATTGTTTTTAATGGACTTTGCGTTCCTTATTATGATTCTAAGTGATCCCTTTGGTGTTTCAGATTTGGCAGCCCCCCCAACACATCACATGGCTTACAGTACTGTAAGTCACATGCTCTTTAGCTAGGCAGGAAGGAAGTGAGTCATACAAGCAGACACTTTTACTTTCTCCTGTGCAGACGGAGAGAGAGGAGTGTGTTTTTTGACTGCTGATACTTTGAGATCAGGGCGAGGAGGAGATTTAAACTTTGATTTAGACCCAACAGCTTTTTTTAAAGCTACATTTTTTTGTCTTTTCTGTCTGTATTCTTTTTTACTTAATTTGTTCTTTCTGTAAATTTTATTTTTCTTACCTTTGTAAGTAGTTAGTTGTTTGTCTGTGTGACTGTATGTGTGTTGTGTGACAGTGTGAGTAGTAATTGCTCGGACTGAGGGAGTTCAGTAGGAGAGATGGACCAGGTTGAGGGAATGTCTGGTGCAGAGGCAACCCTGGGAGAGCATGGTAGTGGTAAGTGTCATACTGTGTGGGGGGCATGGGCGCCCATTCCTGTTGGACCACTTCAAAAATTGTGAGTGTCTCCCCCCCCCAGAAGCAGGACCAGCACCGCCTCCTGTCCTGACTCTGAGGCTGTTGAACCACCACCACCAAGTCCAGCACCAGGTCCTCTGGAGCAGGATGTGCCTGTTCCCCCAGGCCCAGGTGTGTATCCCATCCCTGTTCAGCAACGTGACCAGCCAGCTGCCAGTTCATCTGGCCCTCTTCTGCCTGTGCCAGGTCCTCCCCGCACCTCCATTGTTTGGCAGTTGTTTGACTGTATTGGGGGGACAACAGTGTGGTCAAGTGCCACCTATGTGAGGTGGAGGTGTGCTGTGGCCCCCAGAGGACTCACCTGGGGACTGGGGGCCAGCACACCCATATGCTTAATCACCACCAGTTGGAGTGCCAGGCTGCCACAGAACAGACCATGCCTGCACCTGCTGGCCATTCTGTGGCAGAGGGTGCAGCTGTGCATGGCAGCATCCCTAAGAAGAGGAGGGCCACAGCAGCACCTGCTGCTCCACCAGCACCCCCACCACTACCACCAGCAACAGGTCAGCCTGTAGAATGTGTGGACCCCAGAGAACTGCTTGTAACACAGGCTGACTTGGCAGTTCTCTGGAGTGTTGTCGAAGAGAACAAGACGGTGAGTGCTGTGAAGCAGTGGCTGGATCACATAGAGGAAAATCAGTTGCAAATTATGTCCATGCTGGAACTGTTGCTGGATCACCATGGGATCCCACATTAGTTTTTTTTTCCTCACATTATGTGCCCCCCCCACACCTTCCTTGCTGTGTTATAAAATGTATTCTTCCACCATCCCCAACCCTTGTATATAATTATGCCCTTTTTTTGTTGTCTTCCATATGTATTCTGAGCAGTGCAAGTATACTGTGCTAAACTGCATGGGTACAGTCTTCTTTCCAGTCTGTGCATGTACTGCAGACACTGTCCAACTCCCTGACTTAAAAATACTTATTAATGAATAAAATGGTGGGATGGTGAAGCCTGGAGAGATACTACAAAACAGACTTACAATACATCCAAATAACTAATAAAAAAAATTAATGTTGTGATTCGTGACGTGATCGTAAATCATGATTTGTGACTGCATTTGTGACTGTGATGATGAAGAAATGCGAATGCCTACAGCTGTACTTCCCCAGGCCCTGATGAGGTGTGGCACAAAAGTCCCCGACTTAAAAACACTCATTAATGAGTACAATGGTGGGGTGGTGAAGCATGGAGAGACACTACAAAACAGGCTTACAATACATCCAAGTAACTAGTAAAAAAAATAAATGTTGTGATTCGTGACGTGATCATAAATCGTGATTTGTGACTGCATTTGTGACCATCATGATGAAGAATGTGATTTGTATCAAGAGTGACTTGTGATGATGGTCCTGACTAAAAACGCATATTAATGAGTACAATGTTCATGCAGAATTATGCACCACACCTGTCCAGTACTCTGAAGGGAAGCCAAAGAAATAACTGTGACTTAAGTTAGAGATGGAGATTGGGCCCTAAAGAGATGCAAATGCACAGACAGATTAAGATTGTGCTGTGCACTGAAGAAATGCAGATGCAAAGGCACAACACCTAACCAGTGCTCACTATCAGACATTCAAATCTGGAAAAGAATACCTTTGCGAGTTGTTGTGGGCCATGGGGGGGGGGGGGCAGTGTACTGCACTGCTGCAGTAACAGTCACTAGTACTAGTACCAGTAAAGATACCACAAAAAATACAAAAATTACACAGCTGCAGTGGATAGCAGGTTCACATTGCTTGAAATCATGTGGCACAATAAAATGCGTCTGATTTGATGACACGCGTCACACATATACTCACACACACACTAAGTTATGCATAGCAAATTGAAAACTTCAGTAATATAACCACTTATTTTAAACAAACTAAAATTTTGCACTGCTGTACCATGACAATCAGCAAAAAAATTGCAAGAATTATTGAAAATATTACTGTGTGTACATTAATACAGTTATACAAGAAAAATATCACCAAAACAGAAAGCACTGTCTTTTTCTTCAAGTTAATCTACCTACACCACAGATACGCCCCTCCCCCAAAGCACACTTCCACTGTCTCTCAGTACACAGACTAAATGTTGTACATTAACATTCAAAATCTACACACAAACAATAAATGCTCGATGACAGAAGCACAGGAAGGTTTCCTATAATCGATGAACTAAAGTTTCAGCAAAAAAAATTATACAAACAGGCTTTTTTAACAGCTTTTAGAAGGTTTGAATTGCAGAGAGCTCTCAGAGCAGACTGTCTCCTACAGCTTCCTACACACACTACCCCAAACTGAGGCTGTGCAGAACAATCTAGAGCCCATGTGACCTGAAATCCCATGAATCACTGTAAAATTTGCCTTTGGGCTTAAAAACAAGGTGAAGTGAAAGTACAGCATTGTTTTCAATGTACTTTGCCTTAAGTGGTGGAATAGTGGTTGGGAAGGCGAAGTAATGCCAAAGTCATTGTTTTCAATTGACTTTCGTTACTGTCTCTTGATGAAGTACTCCGCTTGCGTGGAGCACTCCTCGAATTCGCTTTCATTCCATGTTCCACTTCACAGAGCAAATTGTGGCCACTTTGCCCATCTTTAATCATCAGTAACCACAGAATCTTCAATAAAAGGCACTTACAGTATATGGAAAACAAATATTAAATCTGCATGTGAAATGAAGTACCGTTTTACTTAATTTAATTTTAATTTCTTTTAACTCTGTTTTAATTATTTTCTGCTTGACACTCTTGCAGTATCCCCCTTCTAATATTTAGCAAAACTAGAACCTCTACAATCACAGTACATCCAATGTCTTCTATTATTTTTTTTAAATCTCTAATATCTTCAGTATCCTTGTGGTTACCTCTCAACTCAGTAAAACCCCGACATGTCCTTCCCTCAATCAAAATCCAAAAGCCTAACTCTATCTCAGGTAGGGGGTGCCATTCCATCCTGGCAGCGCTACCAACCACCAAAGGGAATGTTAGGAAGGCAGGACAAATCACAGACCTGCCACCATCCATGTACACTTCAGTGTTAACAACAAGCACACTCTGTCCTGAGAAAAAATGAAAATACTTGATCAAAAAAATAAGAAAATAAGAAACAAGAAAGAAAAGAAAGCCAGCAAGTTAAAATATGAAATACAGAATTTTAAAATACAAAACCAAATCTGCTCCACTCCAGACTGTCATGTACAACTTCTCCTTTATTTTGATTACTTGAAAAATCTGTCTTCTGTTCCTTGTGTCTAGGGTGAAGTTATGATTGAAGTAGAAGCATGAATCTCTTTAAGTTTCGCCCCACATGTCTCACACTTTTCTAAGGCTTGCCATCTATATGCAGTAATTGATGAATCACATGACTGCTGAGTGTGATTTTGCTTTTGGGTCTTTTTGCTTTGGAGTCAAAGCTCTGAGCACTCATTCTATAGCCAGCTTCACCTCCGATGGTAAGTCAAGCAATTCACTTAGACATTCCTCTAGGAAGTCTTCCATTTTGCCCTCTTCTGTATTTTAAGGGAGTCCATTATGGTGCAGTTTATTTTGACAGAACCAAGATTCTAGGATATCAAGCTTTTTATTTCTCAGTCCCTCTTGTGCAGATACAAAAGTGTAGTGTTGTGAGTGGCAGTTTGGACTGAATTTGCTGTAAGGTCCCCTTTCAACTCCAAGGTACATTGCTTTACATCGTGTATGTCTTATTTTGTGGCTGTTGGTTTTTCCTCCAGTTTGTGCAGTGTAGAATTGATGTTTTGGAGCTCTTGTGCTAATATTTTAGATGTAGTCATGTGGGATTCTTCTTCATGATTGTGGTCTACCAGCCACTCATGGGAACCACCTCGGGTTGATGATGACAAGCTGTTAGAGCAGAAACTGCAGTTTCTTTCTTGTTATGGATCTTCCATCATTCAATCATTCAGCCTGTTGAGACCTGGCATTATGTAGAGCAGTCCGCACTCATGTTTATGTGATAAGCAATGTGAAATAGGTAGGACGCAGAGGGAGCAGTATCTCCAACAGGAGGAGAGAGGTTGTGTTGTCACTCTATCACTTACTTGTGAGAACTCATTTGGAGTATTGTGTCAAGTTCTGGAGGCCGCACCTCAGAAAGGACATAAAGAAGGTGGAGGCAGTCCAGAGGAGGGCAAGTAAAATGGTGCAGTGGATGCATCAAAAGCTGTATGAGGAGATACTGAGGGATCTCAACATGTAAACAAACCCTGAAAGAGAGAAGAGTGAGAAAGGTTATAATAGAGATCTACAAGTACCTCACATGGGTGAAGAGGGTACATGAAGGGAGTCTCTTTCAAATAAGAACAAGCATGAGGACAGAGGGCATGCAGTGAAGCTGGGGGAGTTAAAAAGGATGTGAGGAAGTGCTACTTTACTGAAATGGTGGTGGGTGCCTGTAACAGGCTACCAAAGGAAGTGGTGGAGGCCAAAACAGTACAGGGCTTTAAGCTTGCTTAGGATAGACATAGGGGAATATTAGTAAAGAGGAAGAGAAGAAGGAGTGTTGCCAGTGATCAGTAGTGGTCTGCAGAGACAGGCTAGGTAGGGACCAGCTGGCCAGAATGGGAGGGCTGAAAGGGGTCCTTTTCTGCCAACAAATTCTATGTTTCTATGTTTCTAGGATTAACAGCCTTTTGCTTTAATTGCTATTCCCATTGCTTGTATACTCTGTTTTAAAACAGCAACTTGCAGGAGTGAGACTTACATGCACAATCCCAAATCAACCTTCTCTCAGTCACACAACTTTGTCCTTCCTTCAGTTATCCCCTAGCTGAGGCACCAGGTCAGGGAATTCTCACCCAGTTCCCAAAGTGCAGGGAAACACACAGCTCTTTAATATTACACCTTTTCCTTAGAGACACTATTTCCCCTACAACTTAACATACTGATTTTGTTGTAACAAATTATCCCTTTGATTCAGTTGTTGTTCCTATTGCTGACAATACTGTTTTATGATTTGAGACCAGGTTCGCACAAGCAGTCTTCAGTGCTTTGTGGTAAACATATCTTCTTCAGAGGACATAACCAGACCCAGAGTACCCCACATACAGTATCGATAGATAGACAGACAGACAGACATACAGACATTTAGACAGGCAGATAGACAGACAGACAGAGAGACAGATAGATAGACAGAGAAATAGATAGATAGATATATATATAGATAGATAGATAGATAGATAGATAGATAGATAGATAGATAATAGATAGAGAGATATACAGACAGACAGATAGATAGATAGAGAGATAGATAGATAGATAGATAGATAGATAGATAGATAGATAGATAGATAGATAGATAGATAGATAGATAGATAGATAGATAGATAGATAGACGGATGGATGGATGAATGGATGGATGGATGGATGGATGGATGGATGGATGGATGGATGAGATATGCTATGGCCCCACTACAAATATTAGTTATTTTTCCTGAGTGCAGTTTGACCTGTGATATCATGAGTAGCTATCAGTGATGCCAAAGGGCAAAATGCAATAAGGAAAAATAACTATGACATTCTAGTGGGGTCATAACATATTCAATTTATGCAGAGCCCTGACTTTTCTATACATATATCCTGGTTTTCAGTTTTCTGTTATCATTTATTTTTTGCATTTTGGGGATAGCGAGTGGTTACAGGATCCCTGAGTGGTTCATTGGATCATTTGATACAGATGATGCTATGTGACTGCATCATCACATCATGCTGTGGCCTTGCTGCTATGAGGTATCTGTGATGGGAGATGGAAGATCAGCATATGCATGTGAATGTAAAGAAGATGTGGTGAGGAGTCAGTTGGAGCTCTGCTTGGGTCATGAGCATAGTGTGTGCAGGTTAGAATTCCTGTGTGCCTTGAATGGTAAGACTGGTGGCAAGAGCTGCTGGACTTTGAGGGGAAAATGCCTGGTGATTTAAAACACTGATTTTTGGCAGGGGGACCACTTACGTGCTTCATAATGCTATGGGAGAGAACAGGTTAAAAGTGAACATTGCACATGAAAGAGATTGGATGACCATGTCAGCTTGCACTTCTGGCATATGCAAATAATTACCAATTGTTTGTATAGATTTGGCCATGGGGATCTAGAGTGAAGATAAATTGGATATTCTCACTCTAGAATCCCATTTAATAAAAAATATAGAGGATAATGGATGGTTAACAGTGAACAATAACACTGTGTTCACTTCGAGAGGTTGTCATGACAACCAAATAGCTCTCGAGAGTGAAGCTTGAGAGGTCTATGGTTGTCATGACAACTTCAAGAAGTGAACTCAGCATTGTTGTTAACTGTTGCCCATCCATTGTCTTTTATAGTATATGGGCAACAGTGATCAACAATACAGCTGAAGCTGTTGTGATCACTCATTTTTATGCTTTCAACTGTCAGAAGAAACTGAAGAAAAAAAATGTGCAATCGGCATGGCTGCCAGGGTAACATGAGTGCGAGAGCATTCTAAGTTGTTGTACCATCACAGTGACATACTCAGTATGGTACAACAGCAGTTTGAAGTCACTACAATGGTACAACAAGCCTAGGAATTCATTGAATTCCATACATAATTGCACTCTCCCATGAACTGCATCACTGATAATTGCTGAAATTTATCTTCACAGCCATTGCATTAATAAGGGATATACAATGGTGAGCTATCAGATAAATGATTTATCTACACAAGTGCTGTTTGACCTCGGGTAACCTCACAAGTGGTGTAAGCCACGAGTGAGGTGTCCAAGGTCAAACAGCACAAGTGTAGATAAATCATTTACCTGACAGCTCACCATTGTGTATTTCATTTATGCAATAGGGATGCTTTCTGTCAGTGCAGGGACATTTTCTTTTGACTGTTTATCTTTTTTTTTTAAATGATAATTTCTGGGACTTTTTATTAACTTTCCTAGTGTATGTCTAACTAGCGTAGTGGTTGCTATTAAATGAAACACCACTTATTTTGTAGAAAATTTTGTACTGAAAAAATAGCATGTTCATTGTACCATGATACCTTTTTCATTTTGAAGTTATTTGCATTTATTTGTTGAAAAAGTGGATACAAAATAACATTTTTTGCTGTTTTTTGCTAATTATAAATAAAAAGCTAAAAGGTATCTGTGAATGAAACACCACTCATTTTGCAGATATTTTTGTGCTGAACAACTTCTATGCTTACAGTACTATGCTATTATTTTTTGCTTTAAAGTTATTTGCATTTGTTTGTCAAAAAAGTTAAAAAAATTTAATTTTTCCTGTTTTTTGCTAATTATGAATAAAATAAGGTATCTATAAAAGAAACACCACTCATTTTATAGATAATGTTGTGCTGAATAACTTTCATGCTCACAGTACCATGCTATTTATTTATTTTTTTTCATTTTAAAGTTATTTGCATTTGAATATAGTTAGTTCTGTTACTGAGGCCTAACATTCTAAATGAGTTCTGGAGTAATTGTGACATATTGTAGCTACTACAGTATGTGTATGTATGTATGTATATACCTGTTAAAGGAGAAAAAGAGGTATCAACTCAATTTCTTTAGTAGTTTTTGCATTTTACAGCAATTCTTTTCAATTCAAAATGTTGGCAGTTTCTTTAACAGGCAGTGTGGGAAAGTGAAAGTGTTTAGTTGTGCTGAAAGAAGTACTGGTTATCAGGGTTGGGGGCAGGAGGGGACTGATGTAGTAAATGAGTACATAAATGGATGGAGAAATAGTATCTGTGTACATAAATCTTGGGCATTGGCTCCAGAAAAGACTACCTGTATCTACACCTCTCAGTTGCATCAACAAGAAGCTACTCCACTCCTTAGTCTGGCCATTCCTAAGCCTCCTCATCCTTCTAACCTGAGCAGGAGACAGCAAACTCAACCCTGGTCCTACACACCCAATCTACACCCCCCCCACAATTGTTAATGGCCAATTACCTAAAAGATTGAAGTTTGCCTATATAAACACCCAAAGTCTGCTAACCCAAGATTACCAAACTCAAAGCATGGGTTACTCAACACTCTCGGAACATTTTAGGCATATAGGAGTCTTGACTAAAACCTAGCATCAAGCAACATGAGATAGCAACACATGGTTACAACTGCTTCAGGAAGGACAGGCTGGGTAAATGTGGAGGTGGTGTCATCATGTATGTCCAGGTTGGCTAAGATGCCATTGAAATCCCTACCCCTGCCCCTAAACTCCATGTCATGAAGTCACTGTTTCTCTCCCCCGACTCTCGGCTGAGTCAAAAAATTAATAGTGGGTTGTGCTTACCTGCCTCCGAAAGGCGGCTCTATATGCCCCCTCTTTCTATCCTCCCTTGCCAACATCCCTCACCATGACCTCATACTCTGTGGTGATTTTAACATAGACTGGCTGAATCCCAATTCTGACAAGATTTGTGCCTCTCTTGCCAATGGCAACCTGGCTCAGCTCATCAATGTCCCAACAAGAATCAACACAAAATCGAGCAACCATTCCTTGCTTGATTGGGTGATTACAAACTGTGCCCATAAGGTGACATCTGTGGGTGTACTTATTGACAGCATCAATGATCCCTCCTCTACCTTCTGTATCTGGTGAAACAACTTCCTTAACCCTCCACCCAAGGTCTCTCTGGCCCAAGATATGTCCTGTCTCAATCCCAGTGCTTTTATTGCCTCTATCTCAGATGCCATTTGGCGACTGATAAACACTCTTCTGGACATCAACCAGGCCCTCGATTTTTTCATGACCACCTTCACCAATATACTTTATCTACATGCCCCCATGAAGAGGGGCAGATCAAAAGGGATCAAAGCTCCATGGCTCTCAAAGGATGTAAGAAAGCTCTTGACTGCTCAAGATCGGGCTTGGAAGAGCTTTAAATGAAGTGGGCTACCCTCCAACTGGCAAGTATATAGGCAGCTCAGGAACAGGTGTAAACATTCCATTCAGAAAGCTAAGTGCACCCACTACAGGTCACTCCAAGCCGAGCATCTCAAAGAGTTCTGGAGGCAGGTGAACTCCCTAATCAAAGGCAAGTCCACTGAGGAATCAAGTTCCATCTCTGCCCAAGACACTGTCTTCTCTGACACCCCCATCCATCGCTGCTGGATTTAATGAATTCTTTACCGACCTACATAGATATACCCCACTCTTTATCAACTCTCCACTCTCCTCCCCACCCCCACCAGTGGACACTGGTGCTCACCCAGCCTTTCACCTTAAATGTGCCACCCTCAATAATGTTCACCAGCTTCTTGTTAACCTAAAAACTGACAGCTGCCCCAGTCATGACACCCGTAAACCCAAATTTCTCAAACTGGGAGCTGCAGCCCTCACCCACTCAGTCTGTGGCCTGTTTAACTGATCCTTCCTCTTGGGTACTGTCCCTGATAAATGGAAGCTTACCATGGTTGTTCCCATTCATAAGGGTAGACCCAACACAACTATTGAGAACTTTAGGCCTATTTCCATCCATTACCCACTGGCAAAAGTCCAAGAAAGTATACTCTATAACCATCTACAGGATCATCTGGATCACCACCACCTCCTCTCAAGGTACCAGCATGGGTTCAGAAAAAAACACATTATCCTCACCGCCTTGATAAAAGTTACATCCCACCTGTTCCATGCTATGGACAATGGCTTTTCCACCTGTGCTATCTTCATCAGTTTGATGAAAGCTTTTGACTTGGTCAACCATAATCTCCTTATATGCAGCTACACTCACTTGGCCTTTATGTTAGTGCCTTAACTTGGCTCCAAAGTTACTTTACTGGCTGCACTCAAATGGTCAGGTGGTCCTGTTCTCTCTTGGATCTCAGACCAATAACTCATGATGTCCTCAGGGCTCCATCCTGGGCCTGTTATTATTTTCCCTATTCATTAATGAATTACCAGATAACTGCGGAGGGGCCTCTATGCACTTTACATGGATGACGCCATTGTTTACAATTCTTCATCTGACGTCAGGTGGCTCAACAGCATGCTCGCCTTGGACTTCCGAATTATTGAGGGCTGGTTTCCTAGATAACTAATTAGATTTCAACACCAAAAAAAACAAACAAATGCATGCTGTTCTCCAATCCCTCCTCCTTGCCACATCCCCACCCCCCTCTTGTGATACTCTCCCATAATGGTGATGCCCTTGAATTCTAAATATCTGGGTATCACGTTAGATTTCTCACTTTACCTGAACACTCATGTCACCTTTCTAATCAAAGCTCTAATCCAAAAGCTGAGTCTGCTCTACCGCTTACAAAACTTCATTAAACCCACTTCATGGCACAAGATCATGGCCGCCACCTTCCTGCCTCTCATTACGTATGGTGCCCCTCTAATACTTACAATCAACATAACCATCCTATTTCACCTTAAACAGGCCTACCATAGGCTGGGAAGGTTTGCTTTAGTGGTCAATGCCCATCACCACCACTGCGATGTCCTCTCCTCCCTGGGCTGGCTAACATATGACTACAAACTTCAGTATGTAACGCTGAGTCTAGTGCACAAAGTGATCCACCGTTACACCCCTACTTGCCTTACTGAATTTATTCAGCTACAACAACCTCCGCATGCTCTTAAATATGCTTAACTCCCTCTTCTCGTATTGCCCAAATCTTGGTTAGCAGTGGCCCGGAGATATTTTGCCTTCTCGGCAGTGTATAGCTGGAACTCACTACCACACTCTACCTTACCCTGCACCTCCCTCACTAAGTTCCAATCTTCCCTATTACACAAACTCAATGCCTCATCACTTTGCTCCTGCTTCTGTTGACTCTTGGTCCGGCTTCCATAATGCTATGCATAAATGTACCCTACTCGCTGATCCTCATATGTATAAGAATCCCCACTCCCTGACCCCTTCTGTTTGTGTAAATATTTGATGTAAGTGTATCTGTAAATGATGCATTTTGTAAATATGCGAACAATGTAAATATAACCACTGTGACTGCCATGTTATTGTAATCTGTAAATGTTTAATCTGTGAATGTTTCTGTAAATTATAGATTTTTGTAAATCAGTGAATGATGAAAATGCATCCACTGCTACTGCCAAGTCATTGTCTATGTTCTGCACTTTCCAGGTCGCCCCTGAAAAAGGGACTGTAATGTTTCAGCAGGCTCACCCGGTTACCGAAATTCAAATAAATGAATAAATGTAAGATTCTACATTTATACAAACAGTTACTCAGATTAAAAGATATAATTACTAGGGAGCCCCTATAATGAATGGGTTTCCAGTCCTGATAAAACACTCTAATAACCTGTTGAATTCCATAATAACTTGATAGCAGGTGATTACAGCATTGTCCTCCTTGCACTCTCACTTCACTGTATTTGTTCAAGTAGGACAGCTGCTCAGGGACATGCTGGTTAGCATAAACAGAGCTTACAGTTTTTCCTTCTGTTAAAACTTTGAACCAGTGATAAGAAATAAGGCCTGTGCAAAGTTTATTTTATGAGGATTTGTCACACACCCTCGGTGTATGATAATCTGATAAACCTCTAGAGCCTCACTTTTGGGGTTTATGGATTATCACACATCTTGGGTGTGTGAAAAATCCATATTGCACACACCTGCAGAGGCATTATTCTCTATTTATAACACTCCATTTATGTCCACACCTGTTACATAAAAAATGGTTCTCTCTGAACATGAAAAGATATCCATACAATGTTTGAGGGCATACTATTATGCATGCATTTCCATGTAAGCAATAATACCCAACAGAGTGGGCTGTATTAGGCATACCGCCCACCCTGGAGGGTATTATTAACGCTTAGAAAATGGGTTATATGTAAAAAAAAATGTAATATTTGAGAGCACTAAATAATAATAAAAAAGATTAAAAATGAACTTATAGTTACTTTGTTAGTAAAGTAGTCCCTCTGTTGGTATCCTTACCAATTTCTACCAGTAGTGGGCAGTGCAATCTTTTACAGTTCTGCTGTTTTTCTATTGCTGTGTACAGCATCTTCTTGGCTCCTGAACCATCACCCCCCCCCAACAATTTCCTTGCATTACATTTTTTTGTTTGTTTTTGTTTCCCTTTTCTTTCTTTCTGTGGCTGCAGTGTAACCCCTTCCCCCCATTAAGCTTACTGGTGGTGGGATCAGCAATCATGTTTTGAAGGAAAAATTGAGCATTAAACTCGTTTTTTAAAAAAGTCCATTTCCACATTCAAATTGTGCTCACCGCTTCTTGAAGACACCCGCTAGCCTTAACTGCAGCCTCACGCTTGACGGAAAAAAAACTGTTTTTAAAACACAAAATAAATGTTTCCCCAATTAGACTGTTGATAGCAGAGCTGCCTTCTTCTGATCTCATAGCCCATCACACCTAACTGCACAGCACCACAACTCAAATCCTGATTCCTGTACTGTGACTGCCATGCCCAATCCGTTTTGAAGATACCACATTAAACATTTCCAACTCTCCATCTTGTAACTCACCTCATAAATAATTTAAAAATAGATTTGCTTTTAAACTACTAGCACCAGCTGTTCTCCCCAATTGCCTGATCCCACCACCAGTTAGCTTAACGAGGATGGTTATACGTGGTGGGATCGGGCAATCGGGGAGATCAGCTGGTGCTAGTAGTTTAAAAAATAAACCTATTTTTAAATTATTTATGAGGTGTGTTACAAGTGGCAGACTGTTGGGCTACGGAGCCAGACTGTAATTTGGGCGAGTGGTGAAAGGTGGTTCTGTTGGCGAGAGCGGAATAACTTCTAAGGAGGCACAGAATGCACATTGTGGTGTCTGTCACCAGTTTCACTTTTATCTTTTTACTTCATTTATGTGGGAACTGATCGAGCGGATTAACTTGTGAGGAGGTCTCTACTTTGTTAAATGTGACTGTGACTGGATAGTATGATACAGGAACCGTTTCTTTCTTTCTTTTTAAAAAAAAAGCAGACAAGAAGTGGGGGCATCACATAATGAAGCCGATAGGAGCAACGGCTTACGTTTACTTTTTGTTAGCGTGGCAGTGTGAGATCATGGTTGGGAGAGTGGTGCCATAGTAGAGAATATGGCAGTGAGAATTTCTTCACTCTCCCAAATCAGTGTGCTTTCTTTTTTTTTT
The DNA here is from genome assembly GCA_016271365.2 of Neoceratodus forsteri. Lineage (NCBI taxonomy): Eukaryota > Metazoa > Chordata > Ceratodontiformes > Ceratodontidae > Neoceratodus > Neoceratodus forsteri. Next base: position 1,610,776,056 of record CM057449.1, read on the forward strand.
TGAGAAGAAGCAAGTAAGAAGTGTTGGGGGGGGACTTGTAGCTCTCGCTAAGTGAGAGAAAAAACATGGCAGGCATATGAAGTTTTTTGGGGTGCTTTCAGCCAATTACAAAGCAGGCTCGGCACCACTGGAGAATGGTACTCAGTGAAGGGGCCCTTGGACTGGCTCTTATTTTTAGCTGGGCATCTACTGTCTGATAGATGCCCGCATAAATAAGTGTCTCAGCCAATCAGGAGAGAGAATTGTCTTTGCCCATTTTCTAAGCCTCAAATATGCTCAAGTTCAAGTTCAAGTTTGTTTTATTTTCCAAATGTATTAAAATTACATGCTTTACCACATTCAAATACCACATACATATTTAACACAGTAACACAGCATGTCAATCATTCAATAAAGTGCATATCAAGAACTTACTCCAAAATTATAAAGTTAATGGTACAATATAAATACAATTCATAAACAGTAGAAAATCTAGTTAAATTTGACCTGTCAAGGTCTACTATGTCCCTATTCATAATGTATATATACTGTAATCACATTCACTCCAAAGTACAGAGAGTCCCATCTAATGTTACATATGACAATAAAAGCTAGCAGTCCCTGGTTCCCTCCTATCCAAGGTGATAAGCTTATTTAGGGCCTAAGATCCCTCAAGGGTGTGCTTTGAACTACAAAAGTGATTCATTGCCTGCAGTGTAAATTTAGCTAATGCATACATTTATGGTTCATGCTGTGAGGCTAATATAACAACCATTTTTGCAAAAGGTTATTTTGTTCTATATTATAAATAAATGTAGAGCTCCATTTATTCCTGGGTGTATTCAAGAGTGGACATTCACATAGTATATGTGGGATATAACATTTTATAATCTAATTATAGTAATGGGACAAACCCATCTCCTCCCCCCCCACCTCATACCATACATAGATTGGCCTATCTGCTCCATTCACAGCTTACATATTGCCTTTCTTTTCCTCCAGTTATCACAGAAATGGAGATATTTTTCAGCCTCAAATGAGGTTTTAATTTTTTTTATTAATTATCAAATCCCCAAAATCCTGTATAGATGCCAAATCCAAAGAGACAGCAGTATCCAATAATCTCTGTATAGCTAAGGATTTAAATCTAAGAATGTTTTTATCTGGATATAACAAGTAATCCCTCTCTAAACCAACTGTGTTCAAAAGTGAATTCGGTCTAATACACCAATAGTATTCCTTACCCCTTCTATCTCTAATTCCTTCCTTTATACAATTAATACAATAATTTTGGGATGATGAAACTAAGATTCTATAGCAGTAATTAATGTCTCTTTTCTGTGCTTTAACCTTTATAAAGAATATCCCCGTTTCTGCCCGAATCATTGCTGAGTGGGTAAACCCTGAAACTCCCAATAAGGTTTTAAGATATCTATTTTGTACTTTTTCCAGTTCACTCACATTTCCCAGGATACCCCAAATTTCAGAGGCATATAGCAATGGAGATGAAATCTTTGCCATATAGCATTTTATTTGAGCTGTAAACGAATTCCGCACAAAAGTATTCCCAAATCTATATATGGCCATCAAAGATTTGGTGGCCTTTTCCTTCATTTTTTGAATATGTAATGCCGAAGATATTTTTTTTTGTAAACCATACAGTACAAGTCACATTAAACTGTTCCTTCAACTCACTGGTGTAGCATTGTTCAATGAGTTTCCTAATCTGTGCAGTGTTTACTTCAATGAATTATTAAAAGGTTAGTATTGGTTTGCAACTAGCTGTAATGTACTATAAGCTTTATTTTCAGCTGAGCGCTTATGAGTTCCATTCCAGAAGGCAGACTAAACAACTCTTAAGGAATGCTGTGATATTTATAATCAATGCTCTTAAGGAATGATGTGATATTTATAAACAATTCTCTTAAGGAATGCTGTGGTAGTTATAAACAATGCCATGAAAATGCATTGCATACACACAGCAAAACAGCTACTGCCATGTCACTAAACAGGTACAAGTGAGTTAAATAGGCAGTGAAGGATGGTTGAAAAAAAGTTAAAAGCTTCAACAGTTTGAGTTGCCACTGCAGTAGCATCACAAAAAAAATGCTACACCAGTGAGCTGATGGAACAGTTTATTTATTTATTTATTTATTTATTTTATTTAAATTTTGTTAACCGGGTAAGACCACTGAGACAATAGAAGTCCCTTTTTCAGGATCGACCATTTGTACTGTACACCAAGATAACAGAAAGAACTAACTTCTTCAAATGATTGATTATTAACTACCTACATTTTTTCTGAGTGGAATGTCCATTTTCAAAGACAAGAATCTTCGTTTTATGGACATTAAGTTCCAAATCTATTTTCCTAAGTGAATTCATAACTGAGTTAAGAGCACGTTTTAAACCAAGGGGGGTCTGAGAAAATATGATCGCATCATCTGCGTACAGCATAATTTGTATTGAAAGCTTACCAATTCTGGAAGTGGGGGGGGGGAGATGTCTACCAGGTGCAAATCCTCCACCACCCTCTCAATATATATATTGAAAAGGGTGGGGGCCAGGATACAGCCCTGTCTGACCCCATATTTAATTTCTAATGGATCTGTGAGTGCACTGTTTTTTACTATACCTAATCACAATCCTGGTGTCCGAGTACAATAATTTAATTGAAGTAAGTAATTTGTTACAGTATCTATATTTTTTTCTCTCATCATCTCCCACAACAAATTTCTATTAATGTTATCAAAAGCTGCTTTTATGTCTATAAAAGCAACATGCAGCTTTTTTTTCATATTTATTTACAAGATGAGTAAGATCAAAAATAGGGCCCAGAGTGGATTTTTGTCACCTGTATCCAAACTGCAAGTCTGATATAACATTATATTCCTCAACCCAAATTTCCAACCTAGTTAAAAGTAACCTAGAAAAAATCTTTGAACTAATGCACAAAAGGGTAATAGGATGATAGTTACCAAGATCAATGCACAACTACTCCTATATTCTAACTTGGGGGAGCTTCTCTACCTTTGCCATGTAATTAAACATGGGGGTTAATATCTCTCTCCACCATTCTGAATCAGAATGGTAAATTTCTGCTTCCACTTCATCTATTCCTGGCACTTTATTATTTTTTTTGTGCGTTTATTGCCTGGACCACCTCCTCCAATACAAAGTCATGCCATAATAAATTGCCTTTTAAGGTACAATTCAGGGTATCCCCAGTGGTTAATCCCTTTTGATCATTTGGTTCATATTCACATCTATACACCTTTTTAAAGTGTACTATCCATTGATCTTGTGCAATATTGGCTTCTATGTTTAGTCTGATGTTTCGAGTTCCAAATACCACCAAATTCCAAAAGGACTTAGCATCTTTATCAGTTATGGAATTTTGTAAGACTAGCCACAGTTCTGCAGAGTGCCTGGCCTTTTTTATTTTTAACAAATATCTGTATTCCTTCCTTAAATTAATGAGTGCAAATCTGTCCTCCAATGTTTTGGACTGTCTTAACCTCCTACCCTGCTTGTTCATCCTTGTTCTTGCTGTCTTACAATCCATATTGATCCATTGTACAATTTCATTTCCTATTCTATTTTCCTTCAGAAAAGGGGCACCTAAGTAAGTTTTAATCTGCTCTTGAAGTTTGCCACATCACACTACTCCTTCCGGGGTCAAAGAGTTAGATCCAGAGTCTAACATGTTATTATCAAACCAGTTCAAGTACAAATTTTGGGACTGGAATAATATATTATGCAATATAAATCTAACAGTTTCTATTGTGTCAAAAGACCATTTTATTCTTTGTTTATTAACTGTTCTGATCTGCCTGAAACCTACTTTGTACATTCACTTGTCGTGTTTTACCCATCAGTTGCTGACTCAAACTGAAAGCGATCGGGAGGTGATCACTATCCCACATTTCTGTCACTACCATCTTCGTGACTTCCTGAAATGAAAATGCATCAATTATAAAATAGTCTAGAAGACTACTTCCTTTCTTTGTTATAAATGTACATCTCCCTTGTTTGTCTCCACTACATCTGCCATTTATAATCCTCATGTTTGTAACATTTAGAACATTCAGTAACTTCTCCACTTGCTTGTTAATCTTTATATCTGTGGATAATCTAGATGGGATACGTAAGGCATCATATGAGTTCCAAACATTACTTGGAGCTTCCATATTGGAGCCTACTCTTGCATTGAAGTGCCCACCAATAATAAGGGTAACTCCCTGATATTGTACCTGAATGTCCATAATTAGTGCCTTCAAAATACTCATCTTTTTCTTTAATACAGCTGTGGTCCTTGGCTGCAGCGCTATATAGATGTTCACAATTATACAATAAACTTGCTTGTCCTTTGAGAATTCCAGTGCTAACAATTGGATACTTCCATCTCTAAGAATACAGTTTACTTTAAAGCCAATATCAGCTCTGACCAGAGAACATAAACCACCTACCAAACCTGGATATTTTGCTAGCTGGGATCCCCCAATTCTCATACCCTTCCACAAGGTAGCTATTATAATCTGTCACTCATGTTTCCTGCAGTAAAACAACTGGAAAGCTAATCAAAAAATTCTTCCATCCAGTAACTTTTATTTTATCTCGTAATCCGGCCACATTCCATCTTAAAATATTAAATTCTCCTTTCTCATGACGTAGAGGGTGGCTGCCACTGGATTTTAGTCAGCATAGTTTTTTACCTCTGGTTCCAATGGGTAAAATGTATTATCTATATGTACATCTACCAAAGTTGAACATAATTCAATAATTGAGCTATTGTCGCTCATTAATACCACACTGCTGTTTATTTTCTTTCCTGTAACCTTTCTCCAGCTAATAAACTTATTTTCATCCCATGATTTTTTAACATGTAATAATGTATGTCCTCTCTGGATTGGTATCATGTAATCAGTTATTCTTTTCTGTACTTTCTCTAATAAGGATACATCTACCTGTTTCAATGGGGCTTTAGGTCTTCTGTTTTCTTCATTGGGGAATCTCTCAGTTCTATTGTCACCACTAATTATCAAGATTTCTGCTTTAATTCCTATCTGCTCAAATTCAGGCTTGGTATCTAAAATTAGCTTGCTACTGCTCATTTTGTTAACTACCATACATGCCCATCCTTTTTCTTTCCTTGTACGATATCTATAGACTGACATAACATTAGTCCACTTGAATTTATTTCCTAAGAGGCCTTTGCATACATTGTACATCTACATGTTTCAATGGGGCTTTGGGTCTTCCATTTTCTTCTCTGGGGAATTTCTCAGTTCTTTTGTCACTACTAATTATCAAGATTTCTGCTTTAATTCCTACTTGCTCAAATTCAGGCTTGGTATATAAAATTAGCTTCCTACCGCTAATTTTGTTAACTACCATACATACCCATCCTTTTTCTTTCCCTGTATGATATCTGTAGACTGACATAATATAACCACTTAAATTTATTTCCAAAGAGGCCTTTACATACATTGTACACTGCAATTTTCAAAGATATTTCATTTTCATTTTTGATTTTGGGGATCCCTTTAAGAAAAATCATAGGAAGCATTACACCTTTTCTGATGTTTTCTTCTTTTTGGGCAGCTATGTTCCTGTCTCCCCTCTGTACTAATGATTCTTCACTTCCTTGGTATAATAAGTCCCTGGCTTTCATTGGCACATATCCTTCACCTTCCTCTAGTAAACTCATTTCTTGTTTTGATTTTACTTCCTTAAATAGGGTCATCTTCCTCCAACTCTATATACACTTTTCTAATGTTCTGGTCCAGATCTGTTTCCATTCTAGGGACTAAATCTTTACTTTTTTCTTTGAATTTCTTATTGTCCGATTGTACCACTAATTTTTGTACCCTTCTCGTGATGTGGTTTACATCCTTCTTTTTTTCCCTTTGATTTTTTACCCTGATTCAGTTTCTTAACTACCTTTTAAATTTCTTTCTCCTCTTTTCCACTAATTATGTCCCTTATTTCATTAACAGATTTTTTTCTTAACTGTTCTATCCTTGTTACTATATATTCCCCCTGTTTTCTCCCCACCTACTTTGTTATCTCTTTGCACCAGTGTTTCCTTCTGATTTTAAATGAAGGATAATGGGGATGCAGGGACAACCAGGTCCCCTTTAATCAATGTATTTTTTAAAAGTGCAAGAATTTCTAATAGAAGATGGTTGCCATACACAATCTCAGCCTTTATTTCATCTAATTGAATCCTGTTATTTCCAGATAACCCTGGATCCAAACAGTTGCTCTCCTCTACCTCTCTTTGTTTCCCATAAGTCTTCAGAACTTTTTTTTTCTTAAATCTGTTCTCCATATTCAATAAAGTCATCCATTGTGAACCTTTTTTGGTGCTTTCACAAATTTCTGTCAAATCTGGAGAACATTTGGAAGGGTGATCTAACAACAGTCTGTTGGTGTATGGTGTTATAAAGGCCTCACACTCATTCGGAAATGAGCCAGGTGTACATCCCAGCTTTTTTCTGAGGGTGTTATTTTCCTGAGCCTTAATATTGTCTCTACTTCCTTTTTCTCCCTCTATAAACTGATTATCCCTATAGTCTCTGTACTGTTCACCAGGTGCTAAGGCTTCTTTTTCTTGGCTAAAACCATCTTCCCTCAAATCAGAGTCAAGCTTCTTAATCTCTTGCATTAAAGGGTGTTCACTGAACTGAGTAGCATATTGACCTTTAACTGGTGAGAAGGTTAGAAGTGGGAAGCTTGCACTTTGAATTCTTAATACTTCTTTTGTTCCCACCAATTCCATTTGATTAACAGGTGCTAGAATATAACTAGTAATTTGTTTCTCCTTTCTATCTACAGCTGTTTCTTTTTACTCTTCAGCGTACCTCCTAAAACTTTTCTCACAGATTTATTTGTGTTATCCTTTTAATTGTCCAGTAATCATTTTCCTCCTACAACAGTTAAGCAGTTGAGCAATTAACAATTAAGCAATTAATAAGTCAACCACTAAATAAAATCACTTAGCACAGCAAGTACAATTAACACAGAAATATTGAAATATAGAATTTGATGACAGATAAGGACCGCTTGGCCCACCTAGTCTGCCCATTTCCCTGCCTGATGGATAAGCTGCAAATCCTAGCCAACCAACAGCTTACTTCCTCCTACCCCACCACTAGAATTGCCTTATGTCTGTCCCATGCATTCTTGAATTCTCCCACTGTTCTTGACTCCACAACCTCTTCAGAAAGACTGTTTCATGCATGCACAACCCTCTTTGTGAAAAAATACTTTCTAATAATACTTCTGAGCCATCCCCCTTCTATCTTCAAATGGTGTCCCCTTGTTCAGGCACATCTCTTTTTCTGAAAGATGCTACCCTCTTGGACTTTGTTAATTCCTCTGAGGTACTTGAAAGTTCCTATCATGTCCCTTCTCTCCCTCCTTTCCTCAAGGGTGTACATATTAAGTTGCTTTAGTCTCTCTTTGTATGTCTTCTGGTGCAGACCCTGCACCATTTTGGTTGCCCTCCTCTGAACAGCCTCCATTCCATCTATGTCTTTCCGGAGATGGGGTCTCCAGAACTGCATGCAGTACTCCAGCTGGGGTCTCACCAGCTGTCTGTATAGAGGGACAAAAGCTTCCTGTTTTCTACTGGTGATGCCTGTCCCTATGCATCCCAGTATCCCCCCAGCCCTCCTTACTGCATTCTCACATTGCTTGCCCACCTTTAGGTCATCTGATATAATTACTCCCAGGTCCCTTTCCATTTTTGTTGTTGTTAGTATCTCACCCCCCATTGTGTACTCTTTCTCTGGGCTTTTGTTTCCCAGTTGCATTACCTTGCACTTCTTTGCATTGAATGTGAGCTGCCATACATTTGACCATTCCTCCAACCTTGCCAAGTCCCAATTCATCCTTTCCACCCCACCTTGTGGACGAACCCCATTTCAGATCTTTGTGTTGTCTGCAAAGAGACATACTTTTCCTTCCAGGTGCTCTGTAATGTCACTTATAAAGACATTAAAGAGGACCAGTCCCAGTACTGAACCCTGCAGTACCCCACTAGTTACCCTCCTTTCCTCACTGTGGATTCTGTTTACTATTACCCTTTGCGTCCTGTTGTCCAGCCAATTTTTTTATCCAGGCTACCCCCTTCGGACCCACTCCAAGGTTGGCTAATTTGTATATTAATCTTCTATGTGGGACTGTGTCAAATGCCTTGCTAAAATCTAGGTAGGCCATAACAACAGCCCCTCCCTGGTCTACTACTTTGGTCACCCAGTCAAAGAAACCTATTAATCTGACATGACCTTCCCACTTTGAATCCATGCTGCCTAGGGTCCTGTGGCCCACTGGCCTCTAGGTACTCAACAATTCTTTCCTTCAGAAGAGATTCCATCATTTTCCCTACCACTGAGGTCAAACTAACTGGTCTGTAGTTTCCTGTCTCTGCCCTGCTCCCACTTTTGTGAAGTGGAATCACATCCACCCTCCTCCAGTCCTCAGGTACCACCCCATCCTCCCATGATTTGTTAAAGAGAGTAGTCAGTGATGTCACTAGTTCTACCCTTAGTTCTTTTAGAATTCTGGGGTGAATCCCACCAGGCCCCATTGCTTTGTCCACCCTCAGTTTCAAGAGTTCTTTCAAAAACCTTTCTTCTGTGAATGGACTGGTATCCAGAGTGTTTCTCTTGTTTGGTTTAGGTACCTCACCCTCCTCTTCCATTGTAAATACAGAACAGAAATATTCATTCAGTATCCCTGCTTTTTCACTGTCACCCTCTGCCCACATTCCCTCCCGTTTATTGAGCCCCAGTATCCCTTCCTTGGTCTTTCTTCACTCCCTAATGTACCTATATAAGGTTTTATCCCCCTTCCTAGCAGAGTTGGCTATCTTTTCCTTGGTTTTGCCTTTGCTATTCTGACTGCCTTCCCTGCTTCCTTCTGCTTTAACTGATAAAGTTCTTTGTCCTGCTCCTTCTGTGTTTCCTTATATTTCCTGAATGCTATCATTTTCTCCTTAACCTTCCCTGCCACCTCTTTTGAGAACCATAGTGTTTTTTTCCATTGTTTTGCTTTGTTGATTCACTTCACACAAAAGCTTGCTACCTCTGTGATGGCTGATTATTTCTCATTGTTCCTCCACCCCTCCTTCTTGCCCAATAGCTAGTGCTTTTCTGAAGCACTCTCTCATTTTCCCAAAGTCAGCAGTCCTAAAGTCCAGTACTCTTGCTTTTGTATGGCTTGACTCTATGGCTGTGTTTATTGTGAACCACACTGTTTGGTGGTCACTTGTTCCCAGATGGCTACCCACTTCTAAAACTGAGTTCCTTTCTCCATCCCCATTTGAGAGTACCAGGTCTAAGATTGCTCTCTCCTGAGTGGGTTCCAGTACTAGCTGTCTGAGGCATGCCCCTTGTAGGGCATCAAGAATGACCCTGCTCTTGGGTGTGTCTACAGCAAAAGTGCTCCAGTAAACAACTGGCATATTCAGGTTTGGGACAATTGAATTCAGTTATTACTATTAGTGTCCATAAAGTGCCAGACAATCAATTAATTTGCTTCTTATTGCCCATCACAACATTATCACAATCCATCCATCTGTCCAGAAATGTTTCAGTCCATTGGGCATTCCATAAAATGAGTCAATCCGTAAGATATTATAATATATATAGATATTCTCAGAAAGAATCCCTCACTGTGATTCAAACAAATACACCAGGTAAATGCACCAATAAGTTATGAAGAAATTTGAAACTCAGAAAGTATATCTATCTTCCACGGGGGAGAAGTGTTTTTCATGTCTTTTTATACGCATGCAGATTTAGAGTTCTGAGGGTTCAAATTTAATTCTGACCCAGCTTTCCATTCATAAAGGCATCTGATTCTCATCTGTGAGCATATCCAACTCTTAAAAATAAGGACAGAGAAAACAGACCATCAGTTTTTAGTACAACTATACTGCTCTCTAATTCAAAGACAAGAGATAAGAATATGCTATAAAAATCAAAACAACTTACTTTGTTTTAAGCATTAAAGGTACAGTTAATGACTAAATATGTTGACACATATATAAAATACTATAACATATAACTAAAAATTTGAACACAGCAGACAATGTCAAAAAAGGAATTAAAACTTACTGGCCACAAATTACTAAAAAAGTGTCATTAGTAATGGCAGCTGCAAAGCATCCAACAGCTGGTTTCTCCATGCAAGTGCAGCCTTCAATGCTCAGCATGTTCTGTGTTTCCATATTTTTCACTGGCAGTGCTAACTAAAAAAGATGCTACAGAAATAAAATGGTGAGATGCCTTGACACACTGGAAAAGATAAGACTCTAAAAAATCTTTAGCTCTGATTTCAAGACAGCTGCTATCTTACAGCATCTGCACCTTTGCCAGAGTCTGAGCTTCATCAACAGTGGAGAGGAGTTTAAAGCTACTCAGCCACGTGATTGGATGACATCGCTGCAGCATAACTATGGCATGAACAAGGAAACAGCCTTTTAAAAATGAAGGTTTAATCTTTTAAAAACCTAATTAAAAATCTATGGAGAATAAAGGTTAATGACTAAAAATACAAAAAAAACACAAAATCACTCTTAGGACTATGAAATAGGGCTATGGAGGAGTTACAGTCATATTCAATAAGGCTGTATGGGAGTGCGCTAGAGAACACTACAAGGATCCTAGAAAATAAAAAGTGAAAAACTACCAACACAAGACAAATTTACTCCCATTTGAATCCTGGCACTCAATCAGCCTCCTTTACTCTGTACATGGTCCATGGTATCTTCCAGCTCCTTAGCTTTTAGCTGAACAGCTCCATATACATCCCATATGTATCTGATGCTCAGTTCACTTCTACTGGCATCATACTCTCAGTATTTGTGGCCAGGCCCCTGCAGGGCCCCCTGTCTTCTCTCTCCTCAGGCGGGCTCCTACAGCCACCTTATGGACTCCAAGCCTAGGGGCAAAGAAATAAACAGCAGTAAAAAACAGGAGTACAAAACAATTGTGCCACATAAGACGGACTGGAAAGACTGCAGAATGTGAAATTCTCAAAATTTAGACAATGGTGGCATACATTACATTAGAGAAAAAAAAATGCATAATCTGCAATCCTGCTCCTTCTGCTAATCCACAACAGAGTAACATACAGTGACACACGTCAGCTCCTCCCCAGTGGATTAGCATGCATGGATTTCCATGCCTGAAATATGCTTGTTGTGCTGCAGTAGTGACATCATTATGTGCCATGTTCAGCTTGCTGAAGGGTCATGTGATCAACTCAAAACCGTAGAGTTTTCTAAAGTGCCATGCTGGCTTTTTGTATGCAAGCTAGATGACATAAAATTGAGTTTTTTTTCTTAATTCAATCACTATTTTTTTATTATTTATACAAGGAGTGCTTCCTGTCTGTTTTGGATTACTTGAATAAACCAACTAATTCTGCCACATCACATTCCCAACTATCTGTCAGAAAAATGCCACATTCACATTTTAAATGATTAGCCAGAATTCTGGTTCCCAGAATTTGAGTAAACTGACACTGGCTGATCATTCTAATACATTGACTGCAACATGCTTTCAGTGGATTGGTGACTTTGAGATACCAAATGGATGCTCTGACTCTTGTCCAATGTGTCTGTGTTAGACTGATTCTATCCACAGATTTTAAATATTCCTTGCATGCTGAGTGAATTGCTTGCAGTAGAGTGATAGACCTAAAGATACTCTGAAAACAATGTTTGAGATTGTTACCTTTTTGTGAATGGTTGCAAGAGGCTTCTGAGTTAGTTTTATTTTTTTATTTATGTGTGTATGTATGTATGTATGTATTTATTTATTCATGTCTTTGGTAACCAAATAAGTTCACTGATCCAAAAGACTATTTTCAGTCATGACCTGGGCCACAGATGTCGCTACAAAAAATCATAAACAGCAGTAACAATGTACATAAACAACAACAGCACAGAGTAACACATGTAATACAGGAATAGGTAGCACACCTCAACACAAGGTAAATAACATGTAGTGGAATAATTCAAACAGATTCACAAGCACAAATTTCAGAATCCAAAAACATAAAATGCCTACGTGCTGTACCAGCTGACATTAGGCTGAAATAATAAGGTGCATAGAAACTCAGTCTCATATGAGAATTCCAATAAATGGTTCAGCAGTACTAATAGGAGAGCAGAACAGATTAGGAGAGCAGAGAGTGCAGCAAGTCATGAAGCAGGTAGTGAATGCAAAGGGGAAACAGAGGTGGCAAAGACAAAAATGTAGGAGGAGGGAGGAGTCCCAAGCAGGTAACCCAACTCTTTAGAAGAAAAAAAATTGAGTTGTGAATTAATAATTTCAGGAGAGATTTTATCAAGATGAGATGGATTGTCTAGATGCATCATGTCTGTGATCCTTTGTGGGGCTGGCCAACTTGACAAAGTACAGAGGAAAACCAATCTATGACACATATACCCAGCTATTTTTGGATATAATCTGTAAAATACTTGCATGCTGGAAAATATCTATTTGATATTTTTAGCTATAGACTTATGGGGGGGGCTTTAAGAGGAATTGGATGGTAAGTGCAACACAATTTCTCCCTGATCCCCCCATGGAACAATGCTGGGAATAGGAAGGCATAGCAGAAACAAGTGGTAGAGTACTATGGGGCTAGTCATGCTTTGGGGGCTGGTGGTGGTGGGTCTTCCACTCCTACTGTATCACACGTTATCAGCACCAGCCAGTGATGTACAGTAACTGAAATCAGACAGTCAAGATCCTCTCATTCTTCATTCTGTTCTTCTGCATGTGCTTTCTTATGCCTCTTATCCTCTCCTACCTATTTCTTTACCCTGCTCCCCAATTTGTACTGTACAGTAGTAGCCACAGACATTGCCAGCTATCTCCAGATATTTCACAAAATTTCTAAAGAGTTTCTCTCTGCTGCCCCTACTGTAGAAATGGAGAAAACATTAGATACATCTGGAAATATCACCGAAATTTCCGGAAATAGCTGGCAGTGTCTGTGTCTGCTACTGTACTTCTTCCCTCTATGCCTCCTTTTGCATTGCTTCCTTCTACTGCCCTCTTCATCTCCTTCTGCTTGCATGGATCACACACTTCCCTTGTCCTTTTGGTTCATCATCCTGTGCTTACTTCTCCTCTACCACCCCAGTCTCAGGCACCTGCTCAGGTTCACGTTCAACTGCTCTTCATTGGCGCTTTCCATTACAACCTGCTTTGGTGGTGTTGCTTTCTATACACTTGCTTTTGTACAACTGTGGAGTCAATATATTCATTGATATACCTTACCCTACCCCAAGCCTGGATTAGTGCATCTGCAATGTGTAAACTTACACAGGCCCCCTTGTTTTGCCCCCCCGATCACATCATAGCCATGATTTTTTTTTGTTTGTTTTTAGGTACAGTGTCACAGATTCCCAGCATGACAAAAGGGACTGTCTCCCATTGAAATTGCATTGTTTCCTGCTGTAACTCTACTGCAGAATTCTGCAGAGCTGGGCTTCATCTTGGTGAGCTTCACTGTACTGTACTTTTGTTTTATCTGCCAGGCTGTAGTCTGGATTGTGAATCACGCTTTTAGTGTTGGGGTAGGGGTAGGGTTACAGCTAGTCTAGCTGGAGTCAGTGGTGTGGCATCCAGCACGTGCATGGGTATCACTGAAGAACTCACTGCTGAGAGAAAGGGATACTGCATGGAGTCAGATAAACAATGATGAGATAGCCCTTGCTAGCTACCACTCATATAGACTCTGATTGTGCCTGATCTAAGTGGAACACGTTCCTAAAAAGTGTAACTAATCAAGGTTTATCAAAGTTGGGCAAAGTGAGGTGTATCTATTACTTGTGGTGTGCAAGTTGCTTTTGGCCATTATAGGGAGAATGTTTAGTGTGAAGGGACAGACTTGTTCTTGGTCATTAAACACTGCATGCAGAATCTGCCACAGGACTGTGTTCTGTTTCTGAGATGGTGGGGCATTAAGTGGGGCAGAGGTTACAACACCCTTTTCAATCCTCTCCATTTGTGCTAGCTATTAATGGATTACACCAAATATTTTTTTTCTCCACTCATTTCCAGGAGGAGTATGCCCATCTGCTCCTTAAAATTAAAGCCCCCTTCCCAGGTGATACTTATAGCTCTACACATGTTGGCAGTTCCCCTACAGCTGGCTGCTGTAACTGAACCTAACATCCTCCATCATATTACAGTACATGAGTGAGTTTAACCTACGAGGGACTGAAAACAACCAAGCATTCTCCTTACAGGTCAGGAGGCATCAATTCTGTTATGTCTAATAAATGTTTCTGCATTAGTAGTCACGCTGTCCTCTCACTGCTAGCTGTGTGCTTCACATCACTTCAGCACAGTCTGTGGCTTTCCTGTTACTTTATCCCCAGCAGGTTTGGAGCTGCTAATTACATCTCATGATTGCATAATCAGGCATCTGATCCATGCCCAGAGACAGTCTGGGCAGCAGTTCCACTGGCCTTGGAGACTGCACTATATACTGAATACTAACTGACTAGATAAATTCTTGCTGCACTAAATGGTACTTTATAACTTTACTCCCCAGCCCCCAGCCATCACATTATGCATGTGTTTGAGTGACTTCTCTTCCTCCAGCAGTTAACTGTTCTGCCTTATGTGAGGTAGAAACAGAAGCTCTCTTAAAAATGAACAGTCAGGTAGAGAAATGATTGGTTCATGCTGAGTCAGCCTAGTACCCCCCCACCCCACTGCAGATGTCTTGCTTCCTTTACCCTGCAATTCAGTTCAAGTGGAAAGACAAAACAAATTTCTTGCTGAAGTGTTTTACAATTAAAAAAAGTTGATGTCAACTCTTCATAGATTCAGATTAGATATTCTAATAACCTCTAGCATTTTGGTTACTCAGCCCCTGAAAGTTTTAACCAAATAGCAAAAGTCTTAACCAACATTTAAAATAAAAATCACTAATTGTTTATTTGATGCCCAAGGAACCTACAGAAGTAATTTGGCTACTCGAACAATGCAGTATGTAGCCACACATACACGCAGACTTGCTCTCTCTATGTCTCTGGGAAACAAAAACCCAGGGAAAGAGTACACAATGGGGGGTGAGATACTGACAACAAGAAAAATGGAAAGGGACCTGGGGGTAGTCATATCGGATGACCTAAAGGTGGACCAGCAATGTGAGAAGGCAGTAAGGAGGTCTGGGGGGATACTGGGATGCATAGGGAGAGGCATCACCAGTAGAAAACAAGAAGTTGTTGGCCCTCTGTACAGACAGTTGGTGAGACTCCATCTGGAATACTGTGTGCAGTTCTGGAGACCCCATCTCTGCAAAGACATAGACAGGGTGGAGGCTGTCCAGAGGAGGGCAACCAAAATGATGCAGGGTCTGCATCAGAAGACATACAAAGAAAGACTAAAGGGACTAAAGATGTATAGTCTTGAGGAAAGGAGGGAGAGCAGGGACATGGTAGAAACTTTTAAATACCTCAAGGGAATCAACAAAGTCCAAGAGGGTAGCATCTCTCAGAAAAAGAGATGCGCAAAAACAAGGTGGCACAATTTGAAGATAGAGGGGGGATGGCTCAGAGGTAATGTGAGGAAGTATTTCTTCACAGAGAAGGTTGTGGATACAGGGAACAGCCTTCCTGAGGAGGTCGTAGAGTCAAAAACAGTGGAGGAATTCAAGAATGCATGGGACAGAAATAAGGCAATTCTAGTGGGGGGTAGGAGGAAGTAGGCTGTTGGTTAAGTAGGATCTGCAGCTTATCTGCTAGGTAGGGAAATGGGTAGACTAGGTGGGCCAAGTGGTCCTTATCTGCCATCAAATTCTATGTTTCTATGTTATACCCAGCTCAAATGGATCACCCTGCAGGACAGAATAAAATTCCAAACATGCCCACTTGGCAAGAAAGCGCTATTGGGCCTCATACCAGCCAGAATCCAGAATCTACTTTTTTCAGTCCCAACACATTACTAAACTAGGAATGCCACCAGAAATGCACTCATTGTTCCATATCACAAAACAGCCCAAGTTTCATGCTCTTTTTCCACTAGGGCACCAAAATTGTTAAATGGAGTGGGGTACTGCGGAGCAGTCGACCAGGAAGCAGTACCTTTTTTGAGCTCCTGAGTTATATTCAATAAATATATATTAATAAACCTTTTTGGAGCATCTTTTTTTGCTTGGTTGGCCTTATTTTCTCTATTACTAGGCTTGCTTCTGTGTAAATGGGGAAGACAAAGGGCTCCGCGGTGGCATGTGCTGACTTTTTCCAGCTGAAAGGGCAATGTGAGGAACAGCCTCTGCACAATGCTCAACCAGGGGCCTCTGGTAGCACAGTACCAGAGGAAGCTACTCTGGCCACAGTTGATAGCACCCTAGGATAATTGATCCTTACAGTACAGGAGCTGGACCGTAAGTTCGATATGCTCACTCCTAGAGTTACAGCTCTGGAAACCAGAGTGGAGCAAATGGATTAAGTCACAACCAGAATGGAAAGTAACTTAAATAAAATTATGAATGTGACAACTAAGCTCATTAATTTAAGGATAACGCATTTCTAAGGTTGCGGCTTGAGCTGGTGAAAAATCAATCCCAGGAGCGTAATGTCCACATGTTGGGGTTGCTGGAAGCATCAGAGGAAGAAGATGCCATGGAGTTTCTTCATTCTGTTCTGCCCCAGCTTTTGGGATTTATTGAGGAGGACTCACCATTATCTCTGGAGAAGGTGTACAGAATTACTCCAAGGTGGCGATCATCAGATGTGCCTGCCCCTCGAACTTTACATATTATCTGTACTGGAGTGGGTGATAAGGACCGCACATTAGCTGCAGCTAGATGAAGGCAACAACTCAAATATGGAGATGCGGACATTTATTTGTTCCCAGACTTTTCCTTCTCTACTCATCAATGGTGCAAATCACTTGATGGTATCCGGAGTCACCTTCAGCTCCTTAAGGTCCAACACCAGCTGTTGCTACCAGCTAGACTCAAAATTTTCTTTCAAGGCAAAATTTGATTGTTCACTGAGTCTAGGGACAATGAGAAGATGCTTACCCTTATGGAGCAAGAGCTTCACTGGGAAACTGAAACTGAATTATCGCATGCCTAATATCTTCCCTTTCCTAATTGGTGTATGTACTAGGGTGTGCTGGGGGCTGCTTAATTTAAATGGCTGATGTGGTGCAGTGCCATTTCCTTATAAACTTTTATCAGTGCATTGAACTATCACTTTGAACTCATGGGATACTGCACCAAAATGACTGTTAGGGCCTTGGCTCTATTAACTTTAATAGATCCTTAGGACTAGACATATATGTTTATTTGTACACCTTTAATATTCCTGTTTAGATTTGGGGTTTCCCCCTACAGCCCTAATTAGAGGTGTTCTTGTTATTATCTTTTATGGTTTCTGGTATGTCAGCCTATTGGATATTTTATAGTTTCAGGAAGGTTATGATGGATACTAAAGATCCAAAAGTAACTTGCTGCGCTCAGAACCATGAGGTAGCCGCATACACAGGGTGACAAATCCTCAAAATAGACTTACATGACTTCCAGACTGCATGTGCTCATAAAGGATACACTTAAAACTGTTTAATTCAACTGCATAGTTGATTTATTAGCACCACTGAAGAAGCCCCTAATGCCTCAGCAAAGTGCCTTCAGAGGGGCCCCCCTTTGAAGGCACTTTGCCGAGGCATTAGGGGCTTCCACAGTGGTGATAATAAATCAACTATGCAGTTGAATTAAACAGTTTTTTTAAGTTTCTCCTTTATGAGAGCATACAGTCTGGAAGTCTTGTATGATGGATACTATTCTATGGGAATTTGGGGGGGAGGGTTCAGACCAGCTGGTCTCTGGTCCCTGCTGCATTTGGCAATTTATTTTTTTGTATGCTTTCTCTCCCAGGAACTTCCAGGGCTGGGATCTACATGGGGACTATACTTTTTTTTGGTATGTTGTATTAAGGTACTCCCCCAATGTGATACTGAATGGGGTGCTTCCTTATTTCTTCCTATGTAGATGTGTAACTTTTTGGTTTTATGCTTGTTATTTCTCTTGATCCATCTGTGGATTGCTGTATTTGAAAGTTCCTTTACTTGCAAAAGTCAATAAATAAATAATACAAAAAAAATTGATAAATGAGCTTCCAGAATCCTTGCTAAGTATGCCCAAAATAGTACAATTTAAGAAAACTTTAAAGCAATTATTCACGGCTAGTACTAACTGCAACTGCCATTAATTCATCTCCACCTCCAAACAGTGGCAACTGACATTACTCTTGAGGTTGCTAAACCCCCATACCCTTGCTTCTCCCACTTTATCCTCAACCCCTCACCTTTATTTTCTACCTTACCCCAAACCCCCTCACCCTCAGTTTTCTTCCTTTATCTAAACTGTGCCCTGAAAATATCACTTTATGTGTGCTGCTCTCTATCTCATAGGTAGCATTGTAAATATTTATTTATTTATTTGCTTTTGTTTACCAGGTAAGCACGCTAGACATCCAAGTGCCTATTTTCAGGTGCAACCTGGGAGGGTTACAGAGTACATAAGAAACATAATGCAGAGTCAAGGTAACATACAAGAGCCTACAGGTATAGGCAAGTAGGTGGTACAGCATATGGGACAACAGGCTTTAAAATAGGAAAGTAGGCAGAAACAGAAACAAGATACATAATAGCATTAATAGGTAGAATAACATCTAAGTAATATCATGAAAGAGAATAACATCAAAAATAAATGAAAATACAAGCAGGTACTGATATGACATTCATTGTAATGCCAAAACTCTGTTTGTGAAAATATTTCCGTAATGATGAGGAACCTTTGTAAATGAGCTACTCTGGCTCAAAGGTGTTGTATTCGATAATATAATAAATAAATAAAATACAGATACTTACCAAATACTATTTGCACTAGTTGCAGCTTACACATTGAGTTCAGATCCTCAGACTGGAGGGTTGTTTGGATGACACAAGACCTGGGACCAAGTCCTCAGATGTTGGTGATAAGCTATAGATTTCTTCTATTTATTTATTTATTTAAAATCTTGGTAACCGGGATTGGCGCACTGAGCTGAGGCTTGTTTTGGGTGCAGCTCAGGGGTAAAAGCATGACAGGTAGTAATAATTATGACATATAAGAACACTATACAGTTATTGGGTATAGCTAGGCATACATGGTGACTGGATAGTAAGCGAGGATAAGGAACACTTACAGTACAGTAAGACTAAACATACATGTTGATTTAATGGCAGACAAAGAAAATCAGAAAAACATTGCAATCAATTAATTCATGGGGCACCCATTGTTTTAGGCTTGTAACTGGATACAGAACAACATATAGTGAGGGAGTAAGTACAGGTAAGTTGAGTAGGCAGGAAAGAAACCCACAGGTTAGTACAGCAAGATTTATGAGAAAACAGCTGGAAATCCAACCAGGTCCAATATCGGATCATTCCTTAGTCCTGGGTAATCTGGCTTTCCTTAACATTCCCAAAAGAGAGACCAGATGGAAACTAAATGAACAATTACTAAAAGATGAAAAGTATCGAGGATTGGTGAAAGAGCAGATAGAGTTTTTCTTTTCCACCAACCCAATAGATAGTGCAAGACTGGATATTTTATGGGGCCCTTTAAGGCTTATATAAGGGGCATTCTCATTAGTCTAGCTACAAAGAGGAAGGGGGCACAGGAAACGGAGTTACTTTTCTTATCGTCTCAGATATGGGCATTAGAAAATATACACCCAGAGAAAATTTTCCAAGAGGGGTCACATAAGCTATTAACATATAAAGATAAATATTTGGGAACGTTAAGAGAAAAGGCTGAGCTGGCCATAATTCGTACAAAGGCCAGTTTTACAGATCAAGGAGAAAAAGCGGGGCGTCTGTTGGCTCTACATTTAAAACAACAAGAATCAGCAAGATTTATACCCCCAATAAGTTCACAGTCAGATAGGACCCTGAAGGTATCCCTCTCAGAGATAGTCCAGGAGTTTGCTACTTTTTATGAGCAATTATATAGGGACATGGATAGTCCTCCACCCTTTCAAAAACTGGAGGAGTATCTCAGGGAAGCACATCTTCCATTACTATCTGACTCTCAAAAGAAATTCACATCTCCCCTTTGTCACAGGAAGAAATAGCTGCTGTTATAAAAGACTTGCCTCTGGGTAAAGTCCCAGGTCCAGACGGGATTTTGGCCTTATTTTATAAAGTTTTCAGGGAACAATTACTACCCGTGTTGCATCGTCTCTATTTGTACATTTTTTCTGGAGAAACGGCAGATGCACATTTGTTTGAAGCATTGATAGTTTTGTTACCTAAACCGGACAAGGACCCAGTACTGGTTCAGAGCTATAGGCCAATATCTCTGCTGAATCAAGATGTCAAAATTCTCTCAAAGATACTGGCAGATAGACTAACCCTGGTTCTTCTGGATCTTGTGGGTATGTCTCAAGTGGGATTTATGAGAGGACGTGCATCTTCAGATCACCTGCGTACCCTCTCGCATGTCTTCTCGGAGTCCAGGGATGCCATATATCTTGCGGGGTTGGTCTCCCTGGACGTCGAGAAGGCATTTGATCATTTTAATTGGACTTTTCTACTTCAAGCCCTCAAGGCATTTGGATTCCCATCCATGTTCATAGATTTGATCAGGGCAATTTACTGGTCTCCTACAGCGAGGATTTCAGGGAATGGGACCTTCTCCAAGTCTTTTATGCTGTGGTCAGGTATAAGGCAGGGATGCCCTCTCTCTCCATTACTTTTCAGTCTTTATCTGGAACCCCTTATTCAACATATTCTCAATAATGAAGGAATACAAGGTATTCCCATTAGGAATGAGGTAGTGAAAATAACAGCGTACGCTGACGACCTCCTCTTACATTTGGCTAATCCGGTAATATCTATCCCGAATATGCTAAGGGAGGTTAATAGATTTAGTAATTTCTCGAATTACAAGTTAAATCCCAACAAGACATCCTTCTTCCCCCTTAACCATAAAGTCTTCAAGACCGACATTACTTCTCTGGGACTATGCTGGTCACCCCGGGCTATTAAATATTTAGGTATAAAATTAATGCGTAATCCTTCCTTGTGGTTTAAGGAAAATCTGGACCCTCTTTTGCAGGGGATTACTCAAGATTTAGAGAGATGGGATAAACTCCTGTTATCTTTATGGGGTCATATTAATATAATTAAGATGAATGTGTTTCCCCATTTATTTTACCCTCTGTCGCATCTTAACTCATTTGTCCCCTTAAGTTGGTTTCAGAAAACACATAAACTCTTTACCAAGTTTATATGGTTGAGTAAAACCTCTAGGCTGGCATACCACAAACTAGCTACACCTAAAAATGAGGAGGGCTGAGGATTCCTTACTTGCCCATCTACTACGGGGCTAGTCATTTGGCTAAATACCTGAGATGGGTAAGACCGGGCCCAGATAACATGAACCCGGTTTGGCTTAAGGTTGAATCAGAGATCTTCCAATCTATGAACATGGACCCCCTGTCTATGCTCTATCTTAAAATTTCTCAGTTGCAAGATATGAATAAATGTCCCACCATCATGACTTCACTAAGAGTACATTCACAATTGTGCTCCTTTCTGCATTACAATCAAAGTAAAGATCTCACTCAATCCATTTGGAATTCCCTGGCTTTCACCACAAACAAACAGAAAATTTCCTGTTCATGGTTGCCCCATTTAGGAGAGGGGATAGTATCCTCATTTTTGGATGAAGTTGGAGAGTGGCTCTCATCCTCTCAGTTCATTTACAAGTTCAAAATTCCGGAGGCTCAGGTTTTTAAAGTGTTACAATTGAGGCACTTATTAACCACGGTTCTTGGGTTCATCCCACCCCATCCAGTGGCATTTGCATTGGTATCTGAACTCTCTCCTTTTCTCGTCTCCTCTGGTGTGATTTCTAAGATTTATCAATTGTTGTTCCAATAGAGGTTTGGATGCGGTGGTGGCCCCACCAACTTCTGGGTTCCATTTTTTCCCCATTATACTTTTAACTGGTCTGCCCTCTGTATGTACTGTCATAAATATGTATCCCAAGATAGATTACGTCTTATGCAGTTTCCACATCCTGCATAATTTATACTATACCCTAACTAAACTGGTGAAATGGGGCTCTCCTTGATACCGATAGATGTAATAAGTGTTCCCAGGACACAGGGTCACTTTTTCATCTATTCTGGTCATGTCCCCGGATAGCATCATTATAGGAGCATATAAAAACCAATCTGGATCCTTTATTGGGTTTACATGATTATTTTACACCGGATATTTGCCTGTTGGGGGATTTGTCTTCCATAAAGGTTAAAATCCAGAGATTCCACATATCCATGGTTGCGCTCTCAGCCAAAAAAATTATTCTTAGGTTTTAGAAGGAAAGGACCGGTCCAACATATCAGGAGTGGCTCAATGAGATTTTAGCAAATATACATACAGAGAAGGCTATTGCTAGCCTTCAAAACAGACTACATAGGTATAAGGTTATCTGGGATCCCCTTCACACTTTAATTACGGTGGCTATGAAATGATGTGTAGTCAAGGTTACCACCTTAATTATTCATGGTAAAGATAGTTAGCGGGTGATAACAGTGCTAGAATGAACAGCTGTGCCAGGGAGATGGGAGGGAAGGGTTGGGGGAAGTATGATTTGTCTTATGAATCTTATGTCAAACTGTTCATTACTGCCTCCTGTAATGTGAAAAATGTGGTGAATAAACTTTGAATTAAAAAAAAGAAAACAGCTGGAAATAAAAGAGGGGAGGGGACAGAAAATATAAGAGTGAGGAGGAAGCAGGGCAAGAGCAAGGGAGGGGATGGATGTGGCAGATGTGTTGCTAGAAAGAAAGGAAGGAGTAGAGATTGAAGAGGGAAAAGGTTACAGAAGGAGGGGAGAATGTAAGAGAAGGCAAATTGACTTGTAGAGGTGTGAGGGTGAGGAAGGGAGAAGAAGTGAGGGTCCCTGGTGCAGAGATCATAGGAGGAGGGGGCAGCTGGTGACAACTTGGAGGAGTGGTATGGAGGAAGTAGACCGAACCAGAATTTAGCAATTAAAGTTAGAAATGGGTAGAGCACCTGAAGAGGAGTGGGTGGCAGGAAAGAGAGGAATAGAGACTACAGTGGTGGGTGTGAGGGGGGCATTTGTGGTGAAATGACAGAATGAGTTTAGAAGCATGTCGAGCATGGAGTGTTGAATATTGGGAGAATAATTTTTGAGATCAATTCATGGCAAATAGGGAGGGGGACACAATCCCTGTTCTGGTATAGTAGTTAAAGTTTTGGACAGAGTTTGGAGCATATGGAGCCAATATGGATGGTGAAGTCTAGATGATTGACCAACCAGATCCTGAGGTATTTGAATTCAGACATGTAATCAATTGGGGTGCCATCCAAAATGAGAAACTCTAGTGGGGATGAAGTTCTGGCTCAAAAGCATAGTTACAATCTTTTTTGTGTTGGCCTCTAGGTGATTGGCTTGAAACCATGATAGCACATTATTTTTGTCTTGCTGGAGCGTGGCATGAAATCTGGCTATGTAGGGACAAGAGGTGAATAAAATGGAGTCATCTGCGTACATATGGATGATGGAACAGTTGCACACTAAAGGGAGATCATTTGAAAACAATGAAAAAGGATGGGGCTCAAAATGGACCCTTGAGGGACACCAGCATGGATTTTTATGGGAGGAGAGAGGAGTTACCAACCGGCACTGATTGCTGTTTATTGGAAAGATATGAGGTGAACCAATTGACTACCAGGGGGTAGTCCAATGGAGTGAAGCTTGTTGAGCAGGAGGGAGGGGGAGATGGATCAAAAGTGTTGGCCAGGTCTACAAAAATTGAAGCAGTGATGTGTCCCTGGTCAAGAGGCGTTAAAATATGATCAGTGATCTGTAGTAAGGATGATATAGTTAAATGTTGTTTTCTAAACCTAGATTGGAAAGGGGAGATATGACCAGTGAAGGATAGGAAATCAGATAGTCTAGTGTGCACAACAGTTTCCTTCAATTTGGCAAGGGCAGGGAGGAGGGAGATAGGTCTAAAATTTTGCAGGATAGAAGGATCACCGTGTTTATGGAGGAGAAACACTTTAGCGACCTTTCATGTCTGTGGTACTATACTGGAAGAAAAGGAGAGATTTATTAGGTGAACCAAAGGAGAGGTGATCACAGATGCCAATAAGTTGAGCAGCTTTAGGGGAACACCGTCAGGGCTGGGATTTGCTTGGGTTTAGGGAGCAGACTGCATGGAGGACCTTTTGGAGGGCAACTGGAGAAAAATGGAAACCATCCTGAGATGAGGGGGGCAGGGGTAGAAGGAGGAGGTCAGAAAGAACGCAGGTGGTAAAAAACGTAATGAAAGTTTCAACTACAGAGGTTGATTCAGAAGGATCCACGACAGGTCATCGACAAAATGTTTGTCGAATGACCCGACAGCAAAACTGGCAGGTGGACTGGACCCACCCCCCCACTTAGGATTCTCAACTCTGAGTCGAGCAGAGTCAGGGGTGTGTAGGATCCCCTACAGACAGTGCCGGGTGCCAGCGGGTTAACTACAGTGATGTGGCACTGTTGTCACTGTAGGGGACTACATGTCAATGTCGGGGATGTATACCAGTTAAGCTATTTAGCTTCAGGACACTGGGAAAAGACTGGGTTAGAGGGTCGATTAGGGAATGGACCACTCTCCAGAAAGAGGTAGAGGATGAGGCGTTTTCATTTAAATGCCTGACTGCCTTTATACAGGTTTTTCTGAGAGACTTATATCACTACTGATCGTGAGGCAATTTTGAAGACTTTTAGCGTGAGCAGGCTTGATCATGGGATTTACACAGGGCTATAAGGTTTGATGTAATCAGCTGAAGGTGATATCTCCTAATTCTGGTATTGACCAAGGGGGCATGAATATCCTAGACCTGTGTGAGAGTGGATACAATGTGGGTTAGAGCAGAATCCATGTCAGGGGCAGAGCAGACAAGGGACCAGTTTGCCTAAGCAAGATTATGGAGAGAGCGGTGACATTGATTGGGTGCAGAGAGCGTAATTTCATATATTTATGAGTGGATTTGGTGAGGTATATCTTCCTAACACAGTAAGCAATACAGGAGTTACTTAGGGCATCCAACAGGACACCAGCCTCTATTATGCAGTGTGGGTGGGAGGAAAGTAACCAATCAATGAGAGAATGGTTGGAGGAATGGGGGTTGTATCAAGCTGCTTATGGGATCAACAGTGAGGTTGAGGGTCTTTATTTTTAGGATCGAGGCCTTGGAGGAAAGACAGAGCCAGTTCAGGTTAAAGTCACCTAATATGATCAGCTCACCAGAGGATGTCAGAGAGACTACAGGGGATATGAACATGACCCACAAATCATGGGTGGGCAGAAGAGAGGCATAGAGTGCACCAGCATACAGTAGATGGGGAGTGAGCCTGAGAGAGATAGAAGAGCAATCATATGTTTGTGGGAGGAAGGGCAGGATTCATGCAGAGTGATGGAGCAGGACAGAGACTCTTGGATATAGAGGGCTTCCCTGCCTCACCCCCACCCACACTTACCACTGTCCTGGTGGAAAAGTGAGAACTCTGGGATGGCTAGGGAAGAATTGAAGAATTGGGGGTCTTTGAAGAGAACCAGGTTTCAGAGACACAAATGATATCAGGGGAGTGTTTTGCCATCCAAACTTTCAGGAGGTCTAATTTTGGGAAAAGCTTTTGGCATTAAAGTGGTAGAAACAGAGACCATTTGAGGTGTGGACTTATATGGAGGGAGTTGGGGGGGGGTGAGATTCAATTTACATGACCTGAGAGGAGTAGCAGGAAGATGAGGAGGCGGAAGTCTGCTTGGTGCTTGTGCCCTCCAGGGCTTTTATTCTTTAGTGTGCAGGGCATTATTTCAGCCATGACATCTGGCAAAGGTTTGTGGTCCATATTAAAACATCATGGCTCAAGTATTTGAGGCACCAATTTAATAACACTTTTGAACTGAAGTTAATTGGTGTGTGGGGAATGGGTATTTCACAGTCTAGGTGGGAGGGGGATATATATTCTACCATGCCAGTCTACATCTATTTTTGTGTAGCGTGCAGTGTATTTGCCCATTCCATATATGGTATAATGACACAAAGTTTTACATTTTTGAAAGGCTCTATGTGAAGTTCTGTGGGCTGAAGCAACCAGCCATGGCCCCTTCCTGAGCTATATAAGTCAATTCCTTCCAGCCTCTCTCAGAAGCCTTTTTCTTTGCATCCACAGGCTCTATTGCACTCTATCTTCCTCAGCTGTAATCTCTGCCCTTTTAGCATTCATCTCCCTTCTCTTCTGCTTTTGCATTTTCTGCTTGGTTAATGCTGGCCTTTCTGTTGGTATGTGTTTTTTTCCTGCCTTTCTAGGCCATTACTTCCCTTTTGCCTCCAGCTGCTGTTAGTGCTTCTCTCTGTTGTCTGTGTCTGCTTTCTTGTTTTCCTGTGCATGTGTTTCTTCAGTTTTTACGGGGGGGGGGCTTCTAGTTTTACTGGTTTTCTACTGCCTACCTTTGATTGCTTCATGCTATTCAGCCAATTATGCTATTCAGGCTCCCATTTACTTCTGTCATACTTTCAGCAGTCCTCAGTTTACAGTACCTGCAATTGATCTCTTTGTGCTATTCAACTCCCACTTGATGTAGCTGTGTCCCTGCACATTCATCCTTGTTTACACCTGCTCCACTCTGTACCTGACTTCATTTAGCAGTTACAACTCCCAACTTTTCAATTCCCATGTGCTGGCTTTTCTAGCAGTTTTATTGTTGCTCTACTGCATTTACTCTGCTTCCTTAGCAGTTCATTGTTATACTACTGCCTCAGTCTACCTCATTTGTGATGAATCAGCAACTCACACTAACCTCCCTTCAAACCGACTAGAATGCTTTCTGGTTGTATCATTCAATTTCATTCTCTGTCCCTGTTACCATTTAAAGTTTCACTCAGCACTCCACCCAGCATTCTGCCTGCCACCTTAGGCGCTCTGCATTCTGATGTTATATGCTTACATATGCTGCCTTCCCATTATACTACAGTTGCACATGTTGCTATAAATTTTCCTATGCTGCAATGTTTTGTCAAATGCTGCTGCCATTATTACCTGCTACCATGTATCAGTTCTTTCTGCCTAACCTATGGCCATTTGACTTTGCCTGGGCCCTTACTACCCATGCATTCAGTTAAAGCATGGCACTTCTTGAAAAGAGTAGAGGATTTTTTTTTCAAACTTTCAAGAAATCATAATACATTACAAAACAAATCTGAAAGCAAACCAGTAAAGCAAAATAAGTAATTGAAGCATACCACCCCTTCCATAAATAATTAAAAAAAACTTTTCTAAATCATGATATAAAACATGATCCTGTATACTAAAACAAAATATGTATTACTTCATACACATCATAAAACTCCACACCCCCACTCCTAAGATTAGGGGAAAATTTTAATCAAAACCAGCAAAAGGTGCAAAGTACATAAACAAATATCAAGAAATAATCACAACAAAATCCTGTATGAAGGCTTACATCCCATTCAAAAAGAGTAGGGGAATTTCCTGGTGCCCTGGCCAAATTTCCCCCCATTCACTAAAAATACCACCAACAGCTTAAGCTGGTTCAAGGTCAGTTGGAATTCATCTGTACTCCCCTCCCCAGGGCAGGGCCTGAAAATAGGCAGACTTTGTCTAGTGCACTTACCCGGTCAGCAAAAACTAAATAAATAGAAGCTGCTCATGGCTGTCAGGCTTGCCACTGCCCTCTTTCCTGCAGTCAGATGCATGCCAGACACAACCATTATATGACTCGGGCATGCACTGTAGGCGACTGTCTCACTCTGCCTATTGAAGTTCGCATCTGGAGGGTGCTTCCTCCACTCACAGAGGTCACACTCACACAGTGGGATACTTTAGCCTTGCAGATCATAGGTGGCAACTCTTGATTCAATTCAATTCAGTTTGATTCATCTTTATAAAAAGTGCTATTCACACTGATCATAGTGCTTGTACAATAAAACAGTGAATACCTTACTTAAAAACATGAACATTTCTCAAATATGTAGGATCTAAGACTTCAGCTGTCGAAGGGTGGGACCTTAAGGGGGCTATTTTATCTGTGTAGACCATACTAGCAGCTCCTTCGAAAGCTATTCACCCTACAACTTCCCAAGGTTCACCTGGTCTTCATGTCCTCCCCTTCCTGCCCAGTCTCAGCTCATAGATAGTCCTCAGTGAAGCCCCTGAGATGTCTACCTTCACTTTTAAACCTCCCTCATAGCGGCCGGCTGAGTGACTTTCAGCAGTTATTGTTCTGCTCCTCCTGTCTTGGGATGAGGGCCTTCTGAACTTGAGTATCCCTTTGCTGCTGAGGTTGCTTGCAAAACCCTCATGCCATTTCCCTTTAGAGGGGTAGAGCAAGAGCCTTCCTCCAAATTGGAATATTTTCCTCTCCCCTGAAATGGATCTCTAAATTAAGTAGCCGAGCCATCACTAAAAGTATTCCAAGTCTGGAGGGAAGGCAACTTAGGCCTTGGATCCCCAGAGGTTGCTTTCTCTCTTCCATGCCAAAGGCCATTCAAGCTAGGTAGTACATATTGTAGTCTATTCCTTTTAGTTTACCCAGATAGCTTTTCTTTGTTTGATGGGGTTGTATTGTGACAATCCTTCTTTGCCATTCCCTCGCTCCTTAGGAAGTGATGCACCTGTACTTCAGTTTCAATATTTTTCAGCTTGCTTTTCAGTCCGTGTCTGTTTCCTGTTGTAATTGGTTGCTGTCAGTCTATGCTCCTCTGCATTCATTGTCAACTTTTGTTGCTCAGTACTTCTTTTTGGAGCTCCTTCCTAAGGTACCTTTAGCCAAGGGATCTATGGAACCCTCTTTGAGGATTCCTTGCCTTTGGTAACCCTACAAGGTGGTAATTCTGGGTGGAATAGAAAGTGTGAACAGCCAGAGTTATCAACAATTGCACAAGCATAACACTGCACTTAGTTGTGTAGGCCTATAGAAACATAAAACAACATCTGGAAGTTAGTTTAGTCTTGGGAAGTGATCAGTTGGTTTCAAAGAATGACCAAAGACTAAAAAAATGGTTTTGGTAAGAGTGGTAGATGGCAGTAGAAAACAAATGTACATTAGTTGACTTTATAACCTACCTCAGATCAGTATAGAGGGGTTACCCGATTGCTTGAAATATTTGGAATACGTATTAAAAGATTATATCTTTGTTATTGTTGGAAATATGATTTTGAATTGGTTGTTAGACAAGGGCCATCATTACAACCCTTTACTTCAAGAATTCCAATTAACCAAAACCATTTAATCCCCTATGAGGCAAAATTTGCCTAGTGCAAGTCATTCCCTTCTAGACTGCATCCTAATAAGTGGAGGAAACCTTAGTGACAGAATTCTCCATTGTGAGATGTCTTGGATATACATATTAGGTGCAACTAAGAATATGGGTCCGAATGTTAGATTTGACCTTGAAGTTATTTTATAACAATTGCCAGTACTATAAATAGATGTTGTCTTCTCTTATGTTCTATGTTCAGATAACATAGAAACTGAATTAGATGCAATAGCATAATGTATCATGTTGCCATAGTGATAGAGATCAGGAAGAGACAGGATGCTTTATGAACACACTGCCAGATTAAGAACATCCAGAGAAAAGAAGCATAAAATTAGCATTTAAAGAAGTGCAATAAATATGTGTTTCCATTCTGTATCGTTATTTGTATTATGTATATAAATATTGCATTCTGATGGCTACGGTTGTATTTTTAATTGGTGTGTACTTAATTTAATTAATGAATTTGCACATTTCATGAGTTTGTAATTGAATTTTTGCACTACATAAATGTTATCTTGTTAGGACCTAAATACTTTCGATGAAGCACTGTACTACAGGCATGAAATATTACCTTTCATTTAATGCTGCTATTAGATTTTTAAACATTGGTCATCTATTAAATAAAGTCTTTACTATTTTCGCACGTCAGAAACATTTTTTGTGTGGCGCTAACTTTTGCTAGTGGTCATAGTGCAGGATCTTTGTGTAATACTGGTCATGTAAGTAACCCTGGCACTGACAGATCTCTGGGAGTGGCTTTTTTCTCTTTTCATAACTAATACAGTCAGTTGAATTTCATTCTCATGAAGGAAGTTATAAGTGGCCATTTTCTTAGATGTTGCACTGTAAATTTTATAACCCCCAAATTCCAACTAGAATTTTGTTACCTTACAGCTTCCATAAGGCTGATCCTGAGTTAATTAGATCTATGGTAACATTGTTCTTTTTTTTTTTACTGTATCATAATGGTTGACAGTGCACTTGATCTTATTTACTCTTAGTTACTCCCAGTTTAGAATAAGTTTTTCTCCACTCAAAAAAGTGACTAAGATGTTTGAATAGCAGATGGTTTTCCAAAGAAGTTAAAGAAATGATTAAACTCTGAGATCTTACTTGGTACAAATATAAAAGCACTCCTATTCCTGCTTTGGTGTGTGAGTGCTGCCATGTTAGAAATGGCTGGCTGTATAGCCTAGAGGTTAGAGTAATGAGCTGTGAACGAGCTTGGTACATCCAGCAGACCAGACCTAGGTTTGATTCTCACAACCTCCACTTGCATACTGTGTGACTCTGAGCAAGTCACATAACTGCCCAGTACTCCCAGATCACCCCTGAAAACAGGCATTTGTGCCTAGTGGGTCTTAATCGGTTACCAAAAGACTAAAAAAAAAAAATAGCTGCAAGTACTTGATTTGGTCATCCAAAGCCAAAGTTTTCAAAAAAGAAATAGACAACAGTTGGGCTGACCTCAAAAGATCGGGGACTACTGTTACTGCCCTAAACCCAGAGGTTCAGTTTAGAGTCTTATCGTGGGTTACTCAAACACTGTGGATGCCAGTGAAATTGTTAATTTGTTTCATGTTAAATTCATTGATCTCTCCACATTTAATGTGCCTGAACCTCCAAAATGAGATCAAAGTATGTTCATTAGGGGGAAAAAGACTCAACTTCATTCTGTTGTCCCATATTTTATTTTTAAATGGTCACAGTTCAGGAAACCATAAAACTGTATTACACACTCCTGGATAAAAATGGTGATAACGAGGATCATCTGGACTCTCACTTTTTTAAGCTCATTGCCTCCAAACTGCTGGCTTGTAATGTATTATTTTTAATGTGTCCCTTATTACCAAAATGTTCCCTACTAATTTGAAAGTTGCTTGGGTTTTTGCAGCACCAAAAAGAGGTGAATGCTGTCTTTCTGGATGATTTCCATCCAATTTCAATGTTAAATCATTTAAGCAAAATATTGGAAAGAATTGTAACTAAACAACTTAATGCTTATTTGGATAGCTGGAACTTAATTTGCTCTAAGTGGCACGGTTTCAGGAAGAGGAGAGATACAGGGACAACCTTGGTTGGGTTCATGAAACAGTCCTAAGGGGTATGGAAGAGAAACTTCATACAGGGGCTATGTTTGTAGACCTAACCAAAGGATTTGATCTCATTTATCATGGTTTACTTTGTGCAAAACTTGAATTTCTAGGAATGTATTCTAATGTTGTCTCCTGGATCGGAGACTACTTGTTTGCCCATACACATCAGTTGGAATTGTTCAGTTTCATCTTCTTTACAATCAGATGCTAAAAATACTTCTTAAGGGGTCCATTTTAGGATCTCTGTTAGTTTGATTGTTCATTAATTGTGAACTAGAAATTTGCTTCAACTTTAATGCTACCTTGTATGCAAATTATTTAAGAAGCTGTAAAGTTCTACATTTGTGAATTTTTAAATATCATTTGTTTTTTGCATTTAATAAGTGCTTTAATTACAATTGTTTAGCCTAAATTAATGAAAACATAATCCATGTTCTTTGGATCAAATCATTTATTGAAAAAAGATCTCCTTTATCAAATTATGATTTTGATGGTACTGTACTCATGCAGGTTACACTATCCAAATACATAGGTCCATTTTAGATCCACTGTTGAATTATTTAAAACATATATGGGTATTGTGCAAAAACTTCAACCAAGAGGTCAGTGCTGCTTCTAAGTGAAATTATTATTTTTCTTTGGAGAACCACAAGGCTAGTGCTGTAGATTCATTACTTCTTTCTTTTGATTTTGTGCCCTCTGTTTTTTAATGCTGGATTCACCAAGCTACATAAGCTAGATGTTGTTTGTAATAAAGTATGGCATTTTGCACTTCTTGATGCTGCTAGAATACATCATTGTTGTCTTTACAGCCAATTAAATTGGTAGTGGCTTCATATTTTCAGATAAATATTCTTTGTTGTTGCCTTATTCAAAGGCTATTTTCCCATGTGTTTACTATGCTTGAGAATTTAGTGGTTGTTCAGCACCCTAATATTAATCTCCATTTTCAGAGTGCATTAGATTGCAAACTCTTTTTGTAATGCTAAGACGGGCTCAAAAGCTTTTTCTGTGGCAGTACTGAGTTTTTTGGAATACATTGCCTGTTCCACTTTTCCCTACTGCCTTCAGTGGATCTTTTAAGCTACTGTTGCATCAGTATTTATTTGGAAGCTTACTCTTGTAATTGTGGCTAATTGCTGTTTTTTTATATTCCTTTAATTATATGTATAAATTGTTGATATTCATTGTATTATATGTATAAATTGTGATATATATATATATGATAGCAAAAGGTATGAGCTAAACTGAGTTAAAAAAATGATTTTGCCCTTTTGAAACCTCATGAGTGGTGTAAGCAATGAGTGAGGTGTCCGAGGACAAACTGCTCAAGTGCACATCAATTATTTACTTGATGAGTTCCCCATTGCATTTTCCACTTACACAATATTATTTTCTACTGTAGTATTTATGTAAGTATTGTTTTGTTTTGTTTTCTTTAACAAACAAATAGAGGCTATTTTGTGCTCTGGCATGTGTAAGTACACTGTTGTAGGTAGGTTGCTAGGAATGCTGATACAGTTGCTATGGCTGTGGTGTCCCTATGCTGCTGAGCACAGCAGTCCATTGGTCACAATTTTATGTGTGGGTGGGCTAAACAGTGTTTCCAATATGGCAGCTCCATTTTCACTTAATGAGGAGGAGAGATATTACTCTGTTTCTTCAAGTGTGCTTGTTTGTTTACATAACTAAAAATGTTAAAATTATATTATCAGCTTGATCCTCCCTTTTATGTTCAGTGGCTGTGAGTGATCTTTAGGTCGAGGTTGGGGACCAAACAACTGGAAACATATGTGTAGAAGTGGTTGTAATACATGGTCTGGGCTTTAATTTAAAAAAAAATAATTGTTTTTTATTTTTGTGATTCTCTGGCATGTCTTCTGGTATTCCGCTGAGCAAGAAGGCATGGATAAGACAGCTGGTTGGATCCAGTGTACCAAAAAGAAGAAAGTGGATCAGAAGAAGCAGTGTTGTATTGGTGCAGTGTGGTGTTAGTTTTGATTGTGTGCCTAAATATGGCAGGTGGGCAGGCAGCCGGCCATTAAGAGAGCAGAGTCCGCAGTGCTACAGTCCTGAGATGAGAAACGTTGAAAATATTAAAATGTAAGGTAACATTTTAGGGGTTTTGAAAGAATCTGAGAAGTAGAGACCAGAGCAGCAGATGGAACATGAAAATAATAGGTGGGGGGCACAAATGAGCATGTCTAGGAGACAGCATGCAATTAGAGGAGCATGGAGGGAGAGCTGAGGTTGCAGGTTGCAAATAAAAAAAAAATAGTGTTTTGGATTGGGTTTGTTTGGTTTTGTTGCTGTTCAGTGTGGTGTGGGAAGCATTTGCTGGAGGAAGTACTATAGTGCTGGTGGGAAAGTAGTGCCAGCTGGGGGGAAGTTGACTGACAATTAGCATTTATACAAAACATTTTATATAAATTTTATTTCTACGATGGCAGTGAAAATAAATGAACTTACATAACGGCTTCTGTGTCCATGCCTATTGCATAAAGATAGATAGATAGATAGATAGACAGATAGATAGATAGATAGATAGATAGATAGATAGATAGATAGATAGATGGTTTCTTGATACTATTAGTATAGCTTCTATTTTATTTTCTTATGCCTTTGATCCAGTTCAAGCCTGAAAAATGACCATGGTCCAGTGCTTCTTACATGGTAAATACATTTAAATAAATGAATAAATAGAGAAGTTCTGAAATCCTTCCTGTGTTATATGATATCATTTGGAAGAGGTACAGCAGAGATAGCCAGGGTGACATGCATTTCCTTACAGTGTTATTGCAGAGTTCTACAGTATAATGCAGGGACAAATGCAGTTTAATGGCAGTTTAGTGTTTTGTCATGCAATATTTTGTGACATGCCATTTACTGTAAGGTGCTGCGTTGCATCTTAGCTGGCTCAGCTATATAGTACCACCAAAAGTTATTGGGATCTTTACTCCAGTCATATAAAACAATACAACTAAGTCTCCTTACTACCCTGAAATCCCAAATCAATTGTGAACCTTTCTTCCAAAAGTAGATTTCTGGAATGCAGCAATACTATAGGTCTGACTAACATCACTAAGGGCGCACTCACCAGAGGGGCTCCACTTCTTCAGAGGGATCACATCGAGGTGGCCTAGTGGGGCAGCAGTAGAAGGAAGGAATTGTTGAGGTGCCTATCCTGTCTCCCCCTCCCTCCCCTGCCAGACATCTTAGCCCTCAGGTGCATGCAGTGCTGCTGTGTTCCCACTCCAGACACCGTAATGTTCAATTCAGCATATCACAAATTCACCAAAGTCCAATCCCCCAATTCTTCACTTAATTTTAAAAGCAGCATTAATTACTGTTCCTCTCTGCCTCCTGTACTCCTAGAAGAAAAAAGTCAAAGCTCTCATATTAGCAGTGGTTAGATAGCAGCTCATGTGAGTCACCATGCAAAGGGAAGGGGATCCCACATTCAGAATGCCCGAGGCTTCTTTGTAGAGGTGGAGCTCAGTTACTCCATCTGTTGCGCATTCATGGACCCCAGGGGAGAAAAGCAAGGGGGAAAATATGGAAGCTGGGTTTAAGGAAGCCCTTCCCAAGAGCACCAACAGCTAGAACAGTTCTGGGAGGTGGAAGGGGGATTAGGACATCCAGTGAATATGGGATGGGCTGTCACAGCCATCCAGCCTGCCAAGGAGCAGAAAAACCTCTATAGAAGAATTTAATGATCACTTCTATTTGGATGACTTCAAGCTCTTATTCTCTTTCCCCTCACTCCTTCTTTCACACCTTTTTTTTTTGCTAATACATTTTATTCTCCCTCTGGGTAGCTGGCCCCCTTCAGGTCCGGGGTCACCTAGCCCCATCACCCACCATCTGATGGACTTATCCAGTTTGGAATCCCCCATAAATTCACCTCCCCGCCCTATAATGTGATCATAAGAGGGGAGGGCTGTTCTTCCCCTGAAGCAGAAACCAGATCAACTGTAGCCTTATAGGTGGTGTGGCATCTACAATGACTGGAGTGACTCACTCTACTGACCATAGTTTTTTTCACTGTCTTTTCTGTCAGACCACCTCCCTAATGTCATGCATAGGCTGCTGCTGTCCTTTTTATGCTGCTGACATTCCATGTAGAGGAGCAAGTGCCATTGCCCACTGTAGGGGTTGACAGAGTAGAGGAACTCAGTGCCATCCTTCCCCAGACTGGGGCTTTGATGATTTGAAAAAGTCTAAGCTTTCCTAAGTGTTGTAACCTTGGACAAATCTGAGAAATCCTCAAGTTCTCTTTGAGAACTAACCTTTTGTGAATGGCTGGGTGCAACATTCTGCCAAGAAAAGTGTAATCAGAAGATAGTCACAACTCATGGCTAGGGTATCCTGATTCCCTGATTTATGAGTGATCAGGTGAATGCCTAAGACTACCATAGGGCCAGAGGAATGTCTGAAGAACAGAAACAGTTATAGTTAGAGGGAAGGTATGTACATCAAGAAATCAGGGACTTAGTTATCTGCAAAGACTATAATACCATACTCTTCCAGGGTACACTATGGAGGTGTGGTGGCTTTGAAGTCTGCAGGTGGTTGGAGGCACTCTTCTATGAGCAAGCTACAGCCAGGGCTAAAATGCACCAACTGCAGCAAAGATCAAAGTGGAGGCCAGGAGTACCTACTGCTGCTGGCTCATATGAACATACGAACATGCAAACATGAAATTGCCAGCAGATACAGGCCATTCGGTCTATCTAGTCTGCTCAAGTGTGCAGCACTTCAGTCCATTAGACTGCAGCTGCCCCCCTATATGCCCTCCCTCCATCTGGTGCCCCTTCCCAGTTTGTACCCTCCTCTTGAATCTGTTCCACCCCCACTTGAAGCCCCCAACACTCTGCAGCGATATGACTTCCTCTGGCAGAGCATTCCACCCTGCCACCATCCTTTCTGTGAAATAGTGCCTCCCAAGTTCCCCCTTCCAATGTCATAGAGCGTCCCCTGGTTTCCCTTCTGTCCTTCAGATTGAACATACACCTGGTGTCTACTCTGTTCAAACCCTTCAAGTACTTGAAGCTCTCAATCATATACCCTTTCTCCTTTCTTTCCTCCAGGGTATACATATTGAGCTCCATTCCTCCAGTTTTGCCAAATCCTCCTGAAGTACTTTTGCTCCCCCCCCATCTACCTCTGCAGAAATGTTTGTGTCATCTGCGAACAGACTGCTCTTGCTCTTAATTCCTACTGCAATGTTGATTGTGAAAATGTTAAACAGAACCAGTCCCAGCACCGAGCCCTGTGGTACACCACTTGTTATGGCCCTGGGCTCAGATGCCTCCCCCCACAACTACTGCCCTCTGCTGTCTACCCTGCAGCCAGTTCTCAACCCATCTGACCAGTTTCCTCCCTGATCCCAGACACTTCAACTTCAGGTCAGCCTACCATGTGGCATCTCAGCGAACTCCTAATGTCTGCAGTGGAGGTTGGATAGCGGTGGGCAAGTAAGCCAGTTATCATGTAGCAACAACTGGGGATGGGAAGAACTCTGGAATTGAAACCTGTAATTGTTTCTCCTGGCTGAGTGAGGTGGTACTGTACATGCTACTCCTCCATCTTAGGGACACAAACTTTTAGCACCTAGGTCCCCTAAGGCCACTGAAGCAGTGATGATTAACTGGAAAGGTAGCACATATTATAGAAAAGCAAGGAAGAGGGTACTAATCATAACAGAGTCTATGGTGACAGGTACTAAGAATGTGGTCTGTGTCACATACCAGGAGGGGTGTGAGATGCACTATCTTCCAGGAGCAATAGCTGATAGGATTATCCCAAGGATGGAGAGATTGATTGGGGTCATGTTAGAAAGCTGGACACAATTGCCCATATATAGATGAGCAACATGGCAGAGAGTCTATTAGGTATAGTGAAAGCCAGTTTAAGGGATTTGGGTGCATAACTGAGGAGTTGCTGGTATTGTGACATATTCAAAGGTTCTGCCAGGAAACAGGCAGGGAAGGCAAGGAAGCTTAAAAATTACCAATTTAACAACTGCTTGAAAGAGTGGTGAGCAGTAGAGGAGTTTTACTTTCTGGGGGACTGGGGTGTGTTTGGGACAGATAAAGACCTACTGAAACTAAACAAACTAAACTACTGGGGGGCACTTTAGGACAGAGGTTTAAATGGTGCTTTTCAGGAATTTAGACTACAAAGAGGAGAGACTGGGGCTAGGGACATCCTTGGTGGGAACTTAGTTAAGGGAAATCTAGTTTGCACCCCCCAAACTAGAAGAGCATTCAGAAAGTAATGAATAAGTCACTGAGGGTATGTAGCAGTGAGGTTCAGCAGGGAGCAAGAATCACAGCAACCAAAGAGGGTGGTGGAGGATGCAAAATGGCACAGGGTTGAGAAAAGAAGAGCTGGTCAACAGACAGGTTAAGAGAGGTAAAGGTTGCTCCTGGAGGGTGGCCTCCATACATTCCAGAAGGCTTAGAAACAAAATAAGAGCCCTCCAGACTGTGGCAGCAGAGGTTAGGCTAAATATATTGTCAATATCAAAAACATGGACTACAAGTAACCATGCCTTCAACATCATGGTCCCAAGATATGATCTATTCAGGAAAGAAGAGGGCAAGGGGAGAGAGGTTGGACTGTGTGGTACACTAGAAAGGACATCAAGATGGTGGAGGATAAGGATATAGGAAAAAGGATGGTGTGAAATCTTTATGGGTACAACTAATGGTGGTGGAGATACTGCATTTAAAATGGGGTAGAGTGCAGGCCTCCAAACCAGTTGGAAGAGATAGACAGGTCACTAATAGAGGAGATCTGGAAGGCAACTACAGGGGAAGAAAATGCCCTGCTAGGAGCTTTCATCACGCCAGAGGTGGATTAGAACATTCCTGAGCCAGACACACTAGAAACCAACTGCTTGTGAATGCCTTCCAGGACTGTTTCCTAACACAGCATTATTTATTTATTGATTGATTGATTTAGTTATTTAATTACTAGGTGTGTATACTGAATCACATGGCACATTTACAGGTAAAACCTGGGATGCAGCTAAGGCAGTATACAAAATAACAAGACAATACATGATATAATTAACAAGCTACCAGATAAACTAAATGCAACAGTTAAAAACAGTTACATAATACTGAAGTGGTCAAAAATTTGTGAAAGATGTACTTTGAAAATACGTAAGTTGCTGGATTGTGTCATATCAGAATGGCTTTTGAAAATGGGATGTGTTTTTGTTCAGTTTTTTGTTCCACAGAATGGTATAATGAAGGATTATGCATGTTTATAAGATCAAATAATGGTCTGTATGGACATTTGCTAATGATTTTAAATGCCACCAGAGCCATGGCACATTTATTTCTTTCGTTTAACTGTAACCAATGTAGTTTTGCAATGGTGTTTTAGTTTTCTGGCCATAGGGGTAAACCTGTTCACAGCATTATATAATATCCTATATTTTGTTGAACTTTTAGAGGAAGCACCACACCATACAATGCTGCTTTAGTCAAGCATGGCAGTAGACTACTCCATGCAATGCTTTTTCTAGTGCCATCAGTTAAAGGGTCTTTTTACCTATATAGATTTCCAATGTTTTATTTTGTTGTGCAGTAACATAGCAGGCATATTCCTCATATGTTAAACTTGAGATGGTAACCACACCTAAATATCAAAATTCCTCAATGATATCAAGAGATAGTCAATCATTCAGAGTAATTTTAAAGCTACCAGTGTTAGATTTGTACTCCTGAGGAGAACAGAAAAGCATTGAGTTTGTCTTTATTTTATTCAGAATTAGTCTACTTTTACTAGGACTGTCTGAAATTTTATGAAATTCTGTATCCAACTCTCTGTTAAGAGATGTGATATCCTTCCTTACAGTATAAATAACTGCATCTTCTGAATACAAAATAATGTTTGACTTCTCACAATTAGATAGTCAGTTGTTAATAAATAAGTTACTACATCTTGCAAGGGATCCACAATTCAGCCCTGAGGCATTCCATAAGTAATCTGACACAATGGGGACATGCAATAGCTCCATTTACCCTTACAGTTTTGTTCCATCAACTTAAATAATAAAAGCAAAATGACAGTTTAAGTTACAGTAGATGTACCAAGGCCAACCTGTTGCAGCCTTGACTTCTGGAAGGAGCAGTCCACAAGTGCTTTGGTCAGGTCAATGAGTGCAGCAGTGAATAAACCATGCTCCATGTTTTGGTGTGGGTCACTCGTGAACCTGATCAGGACAGTTATGGTACTACAGTCCTTCCTGCAGCCCTGCTGAGCAATTGTATGAGCATCTTATAAATTTCCAAACAGTTGACCAATTAGTCATGCACCAATTTTTCTTCTGCTTGGATAGCAAGGAAACTGACCTATAGTTTTCCAATGACTCCTCAGACCTCCCTTTGTGTATAGATACCATGAAGGCCACTTTCCACAGGCAAGGGACCTGCTGCAGACCAACAGAGCAATTAAACATTTTAACCAACAATGTTGATAATTCTCTAGCTGCTAACTTTAAAAACTTCATATGAACTGAGTCATAACCCAGACTCTTTGATGTGTCAGGCTTAACTAAACAATTATATATTTCCTTATTAGAAAACATCCTCAAATAGAACCTAGGACTGTTAAAGTCTTATAGAAGTTCAGTAGAATTATCCTTAGGCAGACTTTTGACATGTTTTCCAGATTGGCAGAAGTAAAATATAACAAGTCAGCTATTCCTTTATCTCCTTAGAATCTACCATCAGTTTTAATTGTATGGATTTCCATCTGCACTGTTGAGTTTATCAGATACATAGAAACATAGACTTTGACAGCAGATAAGGACCACTTGGCCCATCTAGTCTGCCGATTTCCCTACCTACAGGATAAGCTGCAGATCCTAGTTAACCAACAGCCTATTTCTTCCTACCCCCCACAAGAATTGCCTTATGTCTGTCCCATGCATTCTTGAATTCTCCCACAGTTTTAGACCCACAACCTCCTCAGAAAGGCTGTTCCATGTATCCACCACCCTCTCTGTGAAAACATACTTCCTCACATTGCCCCTGAGCCATCCCCCCATCTTCAAATTGCATCCCCTTAACTTTCCTCCTTTATTTCTTTTCATTACTAAATGTTTTGTTATGTTGTTTTTGTAATGCTCACTTTTGATAATTTTTTATACAGATTATATAGATTTATTTACATGGATTATGTAGATTTCTAGACACATTCAAATCAACTATGCCTTTAGTTTGTCTATGCCATTGCCAGGCCAAATCATATTTCTTCAGATAGGTTCATAGGTTCATAGGATGTTTACGAGTTAAGGGGGCCAATGGTCCATAGGAAACTCACCACCTATAGGTGGAAATTAAAGGCATCTATTTAATAAAATAAGTCTTTCTTTGTCCCATGTAGTAATCGAGTCTATTTTTAAAGATAACCATACTCCCACTGTTAACAACATCAGATGGTAACGTATTCCAGACTGGAATTTATTATCTGTGTAAACCAGTTATTACGCTTGTTTGTCCTATTAGTATTCCCTTTTAATTTTAGATTATGTGATCTTGTCGTAAAAGTGTCAGTATATCTAGCTAACCCTAGAGTTTCCATAAGGTAATCATCTTTAATAGCATTATAAACAAAACAAAGATCTCCCCTTGTTTGTCTATATAGGAAAGAGTACAATCCCAAGTGCTCAAGTCTTTGATCATAACTCAAATTTTTTATGGTAGTTATTTGTTTTCTGATTCTTCTTTGTACTCCCTTCACTAATTTTTTTACATTGAATTGTTATTGGTGCACATAGTGGAGCACAATATTGAAGGTGAGGACATACTAAAGTTGAGTAAAGAGGTACCATGATTATAGGATCTCTGCTTTTGATATTTTTTAAAATGCAGTTGATAATTTTATGTCATTTTTTAATAGCTGTTTTATTATGCATTTCAAAGGTCAATTTGTTATTGATTATCACTCCCAAGTCAGTTTCGATATTAGTTTCTTGTAATTGTATGTCATTTATCATGTAAGTGTTTTTAATATTGTTATTCCCTAAATGCATAACTTTACATTTTTTAATATTAAAACTCATTTTATTATTTTTTCCCAGAGTACTAGATGATTGAGGTTATTTTATAAATTAGCTGAAGATGATGTGTTGTTTACTACACAGCCTAATTTACAATCATCTGCATGCTTAACTGTCCAGGTATCTCCAGAAGTTTGCATAGATGAGATTAGTATTTTAAATAATGTTGGTCCCAGTACTGAGCCCTGAGGTACACCACTCGTGACAGGTCCCCATTCCGAGAGGTATCCTCTTAAGGCTACTCTCTGTTTCCGGTAAGTAAGCCATGAAGAAATCTAATTCACAATATTTGTTTAGATTTTATGCTTAAGAAGTTGTTCAATCAAAATCTTGTGTGAGACTGTGTCAAAAGCCTTAGAATAATCAAGATATATGACATCCACCAGTAAACCTTCATCAAGGGCCTCACTTATGTATTCAAAGAAATTAATTAAGTTGGTTAAACAAGATCTGCCTGATTGAAAACCATGCTGGTTAATATCTGTTACGTTATTCTGTAGAATATGTATTTTCTATCCGTTTCTGGATAAGTCTCTAACATTTTGCAAATAACAGAGGTTACGATCTTTATTTTTCCTATTATTACATTCTGTATGTACCTTTCTGTGAGTAATTGGCAAATGTCTATCAATAGTTAAAGAAAAAAATATTCTGGGATGGCTTTTAAGTCTTTTTTTACTCCAGATACAAAACACCAGTGCATGATCTCTTATAGAATCTGGTAAGACTCCTGCACTTACATTTTTGTATTATTTACTAATGCCAACTCAATACGAGCCCCAGTTATAGTTTTATTGCTTAGTTGTACTATTTATAATCTGATTCAAATGCATCCATTGTAATACACTTGTAGACTTAATATTTTCTGGGACCATCCAGTTTAAATTTACATCTACTAAAATGATCATTTCTCCTTTTAGTAGTAGTAGTGGTAGTAAACATTTTATTTATTATAAATAATGAATTGGTAACTCAGCTGAGTCAAAATTCATTTCCAGTGAGATCCTTTTAACAATTTCTCGGCATATCAATTTAATCCTCTAGTCCCTCAGTTTTCACTTTGGGGATTATCAATAAAGCATAATAGACACTTTCTAGTTTTCCATCTAACCAAACTTAAAACTAACCATTCACAGCCAGATCTACAGTATGATATCTATTTCATTAACACGTACTTCAGTGCTACACCTTGTATAAGAAAGTACCCCCTTTTTTAACCTATCCCATTGGTAAACACAGAAAAGCAAATTAGGGATGATGCCATACTGGACCTAGAGTCTTGTTCTGTCTAATCAGGACAACATGTTTGTTTTATTTGTATATCTTTTTTTTGGGGGGGGGTAACAGTGCAAAATCATATTGGAACAAGTGGCCAAAACATTGTGTTGTACAGAATAGTTCTCAAAATGCAGTGGCAAATGTCCCAGATGTTAGCTCTACACTTTAAAATGGCAGGCTATGAGAGGATGGAGAAAGAAGTTTGGGAGAGGCTTAAGGGGTAAGTTCAATTAAAGGGGTTAGAAAAGAAATGGGACACTAACAGACAGGGATCCAAGATGTATCTAAGTATTTCTAAGACAGGAAGTAATGTGAAAGAGTCACAAGAAACCTATGGTTTCCCGGGAGGTTGGTGAAGGAATCAGGTCAAGAAAGCATCCTTCAGATGGTATTCCCCATTTTCAGGTGTCCAATTTTCATGCGCAATGGTGTAACCTAAAATGTAATGGTGATTCCTGCTCTGTCCCTGTTATTTGTCAATGAGAACACCATCCATGGTTTATCCAAGATTAAGGGACATAGTTGCCACACTGGCTCTTCTTGAGGGGGCCACCACAGCAGCTTTGAGCCACACTGGCTTTTCCTGAGGGGGCCACCACAGCAGCT
Organism: Neoceratodus forsteri; assembly: GCA_016271365.2. Lineage (NCBI taxonomy): Eukaryota > Metazoa > Chordata > Ceratodontiformes > Ceratodontidae > Neoceratodus > Neoceratodus forsteri. The sequence goes on from CM057449.1 coordinate 1,610,819,501, forward strand.
TTGAGCCACACTGGCTCTTCCTGAGGGGGCCACCACAGCAGCTTTGAGCTACACTGGCTCTTTCCTAGGGAGCCCCTTGAAGAACAGCTAGTGTGGCTCAAAACTGCTGAGGTACTGGAGGGTGACTTCATTAGCAGAGCTAGTGAGCCTTTTTGTTGTTTTTCTGCATTTTGTAACTGCAAGGTTGCTAAAATAAATCAAAGTTGGAGGGCCAATTTTCAAATACTAACTGCCTCAGTGTATCTGTTCAGAATGTCCTCATAGTCTGGGACTTCTGTTTCCACAGACTGTCCAATCCATCCTCACAACAGAAAAGCTGTAATTTTTTTTACAAATGTCCAGCTTTGCCAACGTTCTGCTTATATTTCAATGGTGTGAAGGTTAACATGGCACTTTCTGTATTAGAAGAAAAACATACAATTCAGTACAAAGACACAGGTGAGTTTATGGTATGATGGTGCAGCAGTAGTGCTACAGGACCTCTTACTATGTCAAGTGAATTGGTTTTGAAACAGAACTGGGTCATTCTGGAGCTGGCTGGAGGTTGGAGAATCAACCTTTCCAGGCACAGCTCTCCTCCTTCAGGGAGGGAGGCTACAGCATTCTGCTGCTTGTCTGCCACCTGCTGGAGGTCAAAAGGCAGCACAGCAGGGCTGCAGCAAGGGGCAGGGGCAAATGTCAGATGCTGCCATGTGGATTGATGTAATTTCATTCTAGGATCATTGCAAAAAAAATAATAACATAACCTAGAGGAAAAAGCACTGTCCCCCCACCACACACACACACACTGTTTTCCTGTACTTACTAATTTTCTAACAACATGTAGATTGGAGCCATCTTAACCTTCCAAACCACTGCTTAAGATAACACCCACTGACATTGCTATAGACCAAGCAGACTGGACACTCTTGCAGTATCCAGCCTGTTGTCAGCAGATGGGTTTGCTGGGGCTGGGACCCTCCTGCATTGTCCCTGCAACCATTCAAATGTTCAGCATACCTGACAAAAGGGGCCCTCCTGTAGCATCCTTGTCTAAGGTCAGGTGGGCAAAGACCTTCCAGTTACTTGTGTTCTTGGACTCTCTTGAGGAAATCACAGCTTCTAATTCTATGCCACAGGGGATATATAGGGAGGGAGGAAAACTAAGGCTCTGCACTCTGTGCAGGCAGTTTGCATCAGAGCTGCCTTGAAGCTGAAAAAATGTTATAAAACCCTTCCTTGCAGGCTGCTCCCTATTTCCTACTTGAATCTCCCTCCCAGATCTTTGGATGTGCTGCATGCCACCCCTAGCTTTGCCAGCACCAGGACATCCCTTTAATCTGTGTAGTTGGCATGGCTCGCAACAACATTAATGCCAGCTGTTCAAGGGTTTTTGTTTTCTTGAAGACATCAACTTCTGGCTCCAACCTACAGTATGTGGCTTAGCCTTGTGAAATCACATGCTCCTCATTGTAATCCATGAAGTCTCACAAGATATCAGGGCAGCCACCTTGGAGCCATGATGTTTTGGCAGCCATGTTAGGTACACATTCTTCACTTGCCCAGGGCCTCTGTTCTAGAGGAAACAGGGGCCATTTTTAAAGGCTACAGCACATGTGGCCATGTTGCCAATGACAGTTTAGGTGGCAGCTTATGCATTCCACCAGGCTTAGTGCACTTTATATTTCTGCATAGCACTAATGCTGATCATGTTTTCAACCTAAAGACAGTATTCCATGCTCATTCAGTTTTTGTTTTTTGCCTCTGTCTCATAGGCTTGTAAGAGGCATCCCCAAATTGACTAAATGTATGGAATAAAGGACCCCATTGCCAGTGATGCATGTGGGTCAGTGCATCTGCACAGTGCACACCATCACTGAGGGAAACAGAATGCAAGACAGAGACATTTCCCAGCAAGATGGTAAGGTTGTTTCAGATTTACAACCCACTCCACAAACAGCGCCTCTGCTCTTGGACACAGAGCAAGTGCAGTTGCTATTCTATTTTCTGGAGGAGCTCAAATCCAAGAAGCACCTCTCACCTGTATCAGGAAATGTGTGCACTTCAGCTGCCCATGTTCTGCCACACAAAAAATCCTGTGGTTCATGAAATATGTCCCTTCATGCTTCTGATACTGAGGAATATGCTCAGGAGAAAACATCTGACAGACTTTGCCCAAGAGAAAATACTGATAAGCTTGTCAGGAATGGTGAGGGGTATTCTCAACATACCGGAGGAAGTTTCTAGCTCAACTGCATCTACTAACCCTCTTCTGCTTCAGGATCCCAGCAGTAAGTCCCACTTTCCTTCATGTCAAACAATCACTTCAATCACTCCAAAGGAATATGATACACTGGAGCTAACGAGACTGCCACGGACATACATGGTGAGAAAATTCTGCACAGTCTCCACTAACAAAAGGGATGCCTGGTCCAGGGTTCTGAAAGTTTACCCCCCACACACACACACACATCTCGGCCCTCTTGAGGTACACTCACACTAAGATAACTATCAATAGCACTGCAGAGATAAAAGATCCATTGGACGAGAAAGTTGAAGAAGATTTGAAAAAGATTCACAAAGCCTCTGGCTCATTGCTCTCTGCTGACATAGCGATTTGGTTTACTAACAGAACTCTACTGTGGTGAGTGTATGCCATGATGCAAAATGTCTCAGAGGGCTCGCACTTGGAGGACACAAGAGGCTGTTCTCTACAAGCCATTCGATACCTCTCAGATGCTTCACTGGATGATCTCAGGCTTGGAGCAAGAATCACAGTGTTAGTGAATAGGGCCTGCAGGGCACTCTGGCTAAAGCTGTTGAAGGCCAATAATGAGTCATAGTCAACCCTTATGAAGTTACCTTTCAAAGACTGTCAGCTTTTCAAGGAGGTTATGACACCATTTCTTAATGATGAGGGAGGAAAAGAACAAGTGTTAGGTGATAAAAATCTCTACCTGCCCATAAGTCAGTCCCTTTGCCCCACATTCAGGCAAAATAGGCTAATGGCATGCTCTTAATTCTCCCAGAGATCAAAGCAGGGGCCCTCTAGACCACAATTCTCCAACAAAGCGACTTACAATAAACCGTACTTTACCAATAGCCACAACTTTTCTTTTAAGGGAAACAAATCATCTTTCTTCACCAGTCACAAACAATAAGTTGAGACAGGCCCCAGTGAATCATCCACCAGTTGCAGGAAGACTTCAACAGTTCACCACTCAGAGGCTAAAGAATGACAGACAGATGGGTCAGGATGGTCATGACTCACAGCTATGCAATAGAGTTGGAATGCAGAAACATACCACACAGACACATGTCCTCCCTGATACTGACTTGCACAGCAAAGAGGAAAGTGCTGTTCATGGTGCTTTCTAATTTGAAAGCCAACAACATTATTTCTTCTGTCTCAACAGAAGAAATGAACCCCTGGGTTGTACTCCTTATTCTTTATTGTCTCTAAGAAGTCAGGGGTACAGAACCATTACTGGACTTAAAATATCTCAACCGGTTTGTGACATAGAAAAAGTTCAAAATGGAGGTGTTACACTCCATGCTGGCTGCCATTCAACCAGGGGATTTTCTGACATCACTAGATCTCAAGGATCCATACTTACACATCCAAGTTTGGCCCTCGCATCACAAGTATCTGAGATTTGCGATAGACAACAATAATTTCCAGTACAACTGTCTACTGTTTGGGTTGGCATTGACTCCCAGAGTTTTCACCAAGATGCTAGTGGTTCTGGTAGCAGACTTTTGCAAGAAAGGGGTACATGTCATGTCCTATCTGGATAACTGGCTATCAGAGCTGGCACTCAAGCACAAGCACAGATGAGTACGGGCAGGGAAACTGGTTTACTGTGATTTATAAAAGGCAAGTTCCCTTTTGCAAATGGGAAAAACTGGTAGTCACTGGTGTCTGCAATGCCGAAATCAGTTTTTACCAATATTCTATCCTTGTACTCTTTTGATATGTGTATAAACATTCAGAATAAAAGAAGGCTATGTGTACATCAAATTAAATAAAACAAAATGAAAATAGTGCAGGAAATCATATATAGAAAAATACAATTTCTGAAGAGTCACTGATCTGGTAAAAAAATGGCAAATTCTGTGAAATGCTTTGTTTTTACAGATGAATAGAAATACCAAATTCTGGACTTTTACCAGATTTTCTGGTAAAAAAAATGAAAATCAGTGTCCTTGATTATAGATCTCATGGTACAATATCTCCAGAGATATGGACGAGTGATGAACGAAAAGAAGAATCAGCTCTTGCCAACGCAACACATTTCCCATCTGTGGTCAATCATAGATATATGTCTCAACATAGAGACCCCACTGGAGGACAACGTTGACAGTTTCATTCACGAGGCATCAGAGATATTACATCACCCGTACAGACAGGTAAGGAACTATCTGCAACTCATGGGACTCATGGCAGCAATGACTGACCCAGTCCCACGGGCCAGCCTGCATGAGACAAATCCAGAGATATGTCTTGGAAACCTGGGACCAATCGTCTCAGAATTTTCACTACAAGATAAATGCGCCTAACCAAATTACCTCAACCATGGCATGGTGGTACAACAATCAGAACTTACAGAAATGTACCGTCTGGATCAACAATTCTCCAAGACTGTAACCATAGAGGCCTGTCTCCAATGATTGGGTGCAATACGTCATTGTCATGCGGCTCAGGGCCTTTGGTTACCTGCTGAGGCCAGGCTTCCAGTCCCTCTTCTGGAGATGGAAGCAGTGTACAATTCCCTGTAGTTGTTTGCTCCAACCCTCTGGGGTCACTCCATCCTGATCAGAACACCCAGCCAAGTAACAATGGTGTACTTCAACAAACGGAGGGTACAAATGGTCCCTTAATGATATGGGAGTCCATGAGAGTGCTCAGGTGGGTGGAACAGATCCTATAAATCATATTGGTTTCTTATCTGGCTGATAAAGCAAACACCCAAGCTACCTGGCTCCATAGGGAAATGCTAAATGAGGTAGAATGGATACTTCACACAACAGTGTTTCAGCAAGTCAATCTCAGGTGGGGGGGCCATTACAAGTGGATCTTATGGCATCCAGCATTAACAAATAATTCCCATGCTACCACTGTCATTTCTAGGATCAATAAGCACAAGACATGGACACACTGTCAGCAACATGGAACTTCAAAAGTGTTTACACCCCCCCCCATGATTCCTAGGGTACTGCACAAGATTTGATCCACAAGAGCAACTGTGGTACTGGTAGCCCCACCGTAGCTGAGGAAAGCTTGGTACTCTCTCATACACATGATGTACTAAACAAAATACTCAATAAATTAGTGAATATACAGGTCACTGAGTTCCTCTCTAAATATACCCTTCTATCACCTGCTCAACATGGTTTCCACAAGGGGCACAGCACCGCTATTGCTCTGATACAATTTACAAATGATGCCCTTACTGCTATGGATCATGGTCTCATGACTGGTGCAGTGTTCATTGACCTCTCAAAGGCATTTGATCTTGTAGATCACCCTCTTCGGCTTGATTGCCTTAGGTTCACTGGTTTCTCAGAGCAAGCCAAAAACTGGTTCCACAGCTACTTAAGCAATAAAAGACAAAAGGTAAAATTTAACTCTGCAGTGTCAGACTCTGCGACTATCAATGTTGGTATGGTGCTGTCACCTACATAAATGCTTTGAAAACCACCCTAAGTAAGTGGCATACAGTGTACAATAGTATCTGTCATTACGCCTCAGCCTCCCCGCATTTGAACCACCATTGCTTCAAATATGCAGACCTTAGATGGCCTTCTCCATCTGCCAATCGACTCCTTGCCCTTGGTACTCTGCTGGACAACATCATTAGAACTAATCTACCTACCTCTCTTGCAGGTATGCTGGTGCCTCTGTCTCCTACCTATGGCCTCTGCTCTACTGGAATCTCTCTACTATACACCCTTAGGTGCAGAACCCTAAAAGGAACCTCAGCTTTCTCCTGCCCAGCCCCAAAATTCTGGAATTCCCTACCTCTTGATGTTCACTCTGCACCTAGTCATATTGTTTTTAAAAAGATGCATCACACTCTTCTCGTCAAACATGCCCTATGTTCCTGTTTTAAACCTCCATAGGGTGCTAGACATCCCCTTCCACAGCTCTCAAAATGTTTCAATTTTGCTCTGACCCCTTGTTACTGTTTTATGAAGCACTTACCATGGATTATGTGTTAAAACTCTACAGCACTATGATTGTATGCTTATTATGTTTTGTACTATTGTGTATTTTTGTGCCATTGTCTCTGTCATATAAGCAATACTGTTAATGTCACAGAACATCATGTAGATTTTTCCTTGTATGGTTGATTACCTCTGAACTATACCTGTTATTTGTTTTGTCTACCAATTTTGTATTGTAACCTCCCGGGTCATGTCTGAAAATAGTCATATTTTGTGGCTACGACACCTAACCCGGTAAACAAAAACTAAATAAAAAGACACACCCTTTTGTCTACTGGCTCAACAGGATCTTCTGAGACAGGGACTAATACTTCACCACAGTACACTGGTCATTGACCTGACAGCTTGGCTACTGAAAGCAACAGATTGCTAGCCCTAAGTTAACATCCAAGGGTGGTGGAGCACCTGCTACAGTCAAGAATGCAGACCACAAATAGCACGTGCCAAAGACACTGGTCAGTTTTTATGAAGTGGTTATAGAAAAAGGGGACTTCATCCCATCTGTTGTGGACCTCCACTCATATTGGACTTCTTAAATGATGGGGCAGAACAAGGTTTAAGTTCTGCTTCCCTCAAGGTACTTCTGAGAGTCAAAGACTGCTAATGAAGGGATACTGTATAAAATTTGTTGATTCCATGCTCCAATCCAGATGCTGTTCAACCACAAATACCTACAAGTTCCAATGGGCCATTTTTCAAAAGTGGAGAACCGATAACTACTTCAATGAACACCCCATAACTATTTCACAAATATTGTTATTCCTACAACAAGGAGTGGAGAAATGTCTATCAACCTGATCCTTGAGGGTCCAGACAGCAGCAGTCAGAGCAGGGGCATCATGTATGGACTGAGGACCAGGCTGCTGCTGTGCATGTATCTTGAACTGAGGCTCTGTTAAGTTCTGCCTAGGAGGTGGAAACAGCTCTAGTGGAATGGGCTGAAAAGTTAGTTGGGCTTTGAAGGCCCTGCAAATTTGAAGGCCTCTTTGCTTAATCCAGCTGGATAAAGTGGATTGCGCAGCAGCCTGGCCTCATCTTGGGCCATAGTGGAGCATGAAGAATCTGTCAGATAATTGGAAGTTCTATGCCCTGTCAAGGTAGGTGGAGATGACCCGTTTCATGTCCTAGTGTTTGTGTGTTCCATCCCTTTTCACTGGTAGTCTGCATGTTCCACACTGGTAATTCTATGGTCTGGGATTTGTGGAAGGGTGTGGAGACTTGAGGTAAAAAGGAAGGGAATGTTTGCATTGTTACCCCGTCATTGTGGATTACCAGAAAGGGGGACTTGCAGGACAGTGCCCTGATCTCACTTACTCTCCAGGCAGAGCATATTGCTACCAAGAACAGTCTCGAAGAGCACCCACTTGATATCTGTCATGTGCAACGGTTTGAATTGGGCCATTGCCATTGCATCTAGAACCGTGTTCAAGTCCCCGGGTGCAACTACTGTTGACTTTGGGGTGGATGTTAGAGACGGCTTTTAGGAATTGAATCACGTCGGGGTGTGACCCAGGGGAGTGGCTGTCGATGGGGCCTGCCTCTGCTCCGACTGCTGCTGTCTGGACCCTCAAGGATGAGGGCGATAGACTTTTCTCCACTCCTTGTAGGAATAACAATATTTGTGAAACAATTATGGGGTGTTCATTGAAGTAGTTATTGGTACTCCACTTTTAAAAAATGGCCCATTGGCACTTGTAGGTATTTGTGGTTGAACAGCATCTGGATTGGAGCATGGAATCAACAACTTTTATACAGCATCCCTTCATTAGCAGTCTTTGCCTCACAGACGCCAGGCCATGAGATGTAGATATTGAAGGTTCTGGTGGCATACTGGTCCCTGTGTCAACAGCTCAATCTGTAGTGGGAGTGACCATGATATGTCGTTAGTCATGGCAATTAGTGTTGCGAATCAGTGTCTCCTGGGCCAGTACAGTGTAAGCATTACCACTGTGGATCTGGTCTGGCAGACCTTGTTCAGAACTGGAGTATAAGGGGTATTGGTGGGAACATGTACTCCCTCTGGAATTGCCAGCTGTGATTCAGTGCACCTGTTCTCAGGGAACTGAGTTCTTTGAATCTGGAGTAAAAGAGTGGCAGCTGTGAATTTTTTACAGTTGCCATCGGATCTAACTGCAGTGGGCCCCAGAGTTTGTTTAGTTGATGTAACACCCGAAGATGAAGGGACCATTCTCCTGGGGCAATTTCCTGATGGCTCAGCCAGTCGGCTTGTACATTCACTTTTCCTGCAAGATGCACTGCTGTGATGGATTGGAGGTTGGTTTGTGACCAGTCCAGAACGTTTTGGGTAGTAGGAGTCAGATGCTCCTTGTGCCTCCCTGACTCTTTACACAGGCCACAGTGGCCCTGTTGTCAGATTGGATCAGTACTCTCTTTCAGTGTATCTTCCTGTGGAAGTGATGTAGGGCATGCTACACCACTCTGATTTCCAGCATGTTGATTGGTATTCTGGATTCTATTCGGGACCACTTTCCTTAAGCCAGTATGCGATTGAGGGTGGCTCCACCATCTGAGGAGGCTGGTGTCTGTGTCTATAACCACTTCTGGCTCCGTCTCTAGCGTGACTTCTTTGACTAAGTTGGAGTTGTGAGTCCACTACAAGATTGACCTCCTTGCTAGTGGTGTTAGGGAGACTGTTTTGTTTATGTTGTGGTTCAACTTGTGACCTGCTTGTATTGCCTGCAGTTGAAGAGTTCGCATCTTTCATAGCACCAAGGGGACTAGGCCTATGCAAGAAACCATGGACCTGAGTGTCTATAAGATCGCCCTTTATATTGGTGTTTTGGTGTTGGCCAGTGCACAAGCTTGTGACATCACCTTGTCCGCTCTCATGTGTGACAGTTTGACCAAGCCAGTCTTGGTTTCTATGAGCATGCCCAGATGTTCTGTCATGTGGCTGCGAACTAGGCTGTTCTTTTCCCAGTTGATGATCCAGCCGGAGGAATGCAGTGTCATCACTAATAATTGTGTGTGCTGCTGGGCTACCTGAGGTGATCGGCCCTGATTAACCAGTAATCCAGGTAGGGGATTATGTGAACAACTTTTTGCCAGAGGTTGGTTGCCATGGTAACAGTGACTTTGGTGAATACTCATGGTGCCGGAGTCAGGCCGAATAGGAGTTTTTGATATTGGTAGTGGTGATTGGTAACCCAGGATTTTGAATCTGAGGTATTAGTAGTGGGATGGTCTGATGGGTATATGGAGGTAGGCATTCTTTAAGTCAGTAGAAGTGAGGAAGCCTCCTGGTCTTAGTGAGCACAGTGTAGAACTGAGTGTCTCTGTCTTGAACTTCTTGTATTGCACAAATTGGTTGATGAACTTGAGGTCAAGTTCTGGTCTCATGTCTCCTGTTTTCTTTGGGACTAAAAAGAAGATGGAGTATATCCCCTGATCTTGCTGATCTGGAGGGACTTGCACGATCATGTTGTTTGACATTAGATTGTGGAGCCTGGTTTGGACCGCTTGGATTTTTGCAGGTTGGCGGGACACTGGGGATACCACCAGCCCATTTGTGAATGGTTTCTGTTTGAATTCTATGGAGTATCTGAGGGATACGATCTCCATTACTCACTGGTCTTGAGTTGTCTTGTTCCATACTTGTGAGTACTGCAGTAGTCTTGACCCTATCAGTGCATCAGACTTTGGCCTTAGTATTAGTTGACTATAGTATTATGTCAGGGAGTCAGTTATAGTGAGATCAGCACCTGGATGAGTTGAAGCAGAATCTACCTCTGTCCCCTGCCTTGTGCCCTGCTTCGGCCAGTGTTGGAAAAGTAGGCAGGTTTGAAATTGTAGGCCCTGCTTTGGTAGTAGTGGCCTGTCTGTTTCCTGTCTTGCCTGCCCCTGTAGGGCTGAAATCTACCCCAGAATGCTAGTAGATAAGTGTTTTTTGTAGGCTTCTCTTTATCTAGGCCCTTACCGTCCCCTTTAATTCTGACATATTTCTCTAGGCCTTCACTGAATACCAAGTTTCACTTGAATGGTAGTTTGTTTAGCATTGTTTTGGATTCCATATCAGTGTTCGATATTTTCAACCAGATGAAGCATCTAGCCCAATTTGTGAGGGTGGCTAGGTGGGCCTGCATTTTTAGGCCGTCAATGGAGGCATCTGCTGCGTATCTGGCCATTTGGATCACATATTTGGCCAAGTTGGCTTGTTTCGATTATGGGTCTAGGTTGGATGTTAGCTCTTCAAGCCATGTGATGAGGGTGCAAGAGGTGTAGGTTGCTGCCAGGTTAGCTCTGCAGGCTAGGCCTGTCATCTCATAGCATTTTTTCATACACTCCTCCATCTTTTTGTCCACTGGGTCCTGAAGTGGAGTTGTCTCTGAGGTAAGGACTGTTTTTTTGCACAATCCAGTAACCTGATGGTCTACCATGGGAGGGGTGTACCAGAGTGAGTTTTGAAGAACTCATCGGCAGTGGAAGGCAGTTCGCCCTGTCATGGATGTGGTGAATCTGACCCCTGGTCCATCTCCTCCTCCAGTTCACTGAGTATCTCAGAAGCATCCTGCAGTTTGGCATAAGTGGGGCAGTGTGGTCCTGACTGGTTAGGTAGTAGGGCAATTTGGAAGGATCTGCATTTCTTTGTCTTAACCATGATGAGATCTGGAGATAGAGGAAGGGAAACAAGGGAGAATGGTGGGGTCAGGGCTTGCTGTGATGTGTACACCAGTTATACAGTAGCAGGATGTATATTGCTATGCATGTATAGATATTTCCCCAGGAAACTTTTGTTTTTAATAAACTAGTTGCTTTATTTATTTTTGTAGCTGTGCATATATGCCTTATAAGCCCCATAACCCTTGGGAAAGGAGCCATGTCTGGTACCAGGACTCAGTGTGAGTGCTATGTACCTCTTCACTTGACTTTTTGGCTTAACTTTGGGGTTTTAGCTGCCTTTGTTTGAGCCTTTAATGCCTGTGCAGTCCCATGACACTGGCCCTTTAAATTGGGCCACCACTAAAGTCGTGATTTAATTTTTCGGTTTGTACTGCCCTTGTTCGAGCCTTATCTGCTTGTGCTGCTCATGACATTGGCACTTACATAGGGCCACCAGTACACTAGTCAAGTTGCTGGTTGCAAGATGGCTGCTTTGAGTGCCCTTAGTCATAAATGACTAGTAGAGTAAGCCTGAGAGCCGAGCTGGAAGACCGATGTGCAGTTTTCCTGCAGGTTCACTCCATGAGGCACTAACCTAACTTGGCCCCCTAAACCACTACATTGCGTGGGTGGAGGCGCAGACAGTGATGTCAGTGGTCCAACGCACCTACAAGGGGAGTCTGTGCCATGTTGTGATTTTTGCCAGGACTGCCGTTCAGAAAATGGTGAACATTTGAGTGAGACATGCATGTCTCAGGACGTCAGTGCTGCATGGGCATGCTGTCCTTAAATGAGAAGCGCAAGCAAGATGTCCGCTCTTGGGGATATGGGTGTGCTGGTGACAAGATGGCTACAGTCCATGTGGCAGAGTGAAAGGGATGCTCACAGTGTCTGGAGGCATGGGGTTGCTGAACAGTAGCTCCCAGAATCAATAGAGGGGTGCATTTTACTGGACAGCTGCCGAGTGGGGGCGACCATCGGGGAGAGCAAGGGGTCGACAGGTCAGTACCCTTCTCTAGGTTCAGGTGCAGGAATTGCAAGTTGGGCAAGATTTCTTCTTTTATTTATTGTACCTGCTTGTGTGCCCCTTACGCTTCAGCAGCGTCTGCTTGCATGGGGTCCCTGCCCGTGTAAGGAGACCTTGAGCCGTTCGTAAGGGGGTTCAAGTTCGGGTAGTGGGCAGACAATGTTTGGTAGCAGATCACGCATAATGCTATTCCTGGGCTTGGAAGGTGCTGAGGCACCATATTTAAATCCCTTCTGGCATGTTCTCCATGTATTTATTTATTTTGGAAACAAAGTATTCTATGCCCTAGGCTGGTTCCCTGATGCAGTGTATACGGTTGCTAGCCTAGTCTGGTAATTGAAACCAAACTACCTGAGGTTCTGCTATTCAGATTAGTTCAAGACTGTGAAGAAATGTAGGACAAGTTATAAGCTCTTATGCTGGACAAGTTACAAGCTCTTACTAACTCGCTGTCTCAATAAACAAATCACCATGTACCTCTAAGCTGTCCTAAGTAACATGCAGGGGCTAGACCCCTTTTGTTTTTTTGTTTTTTTAATGATGGTTCTCTCCACTGGTAGGACACAATAATTACTAAATTAAGTGACAAAATAAGGTTCAAAATAAGCGTCGCAGAGTAGTTACTGCAGATTGTAACTGCTCCACGGAGAAAATGAATCAATCAGGCTGAATTAATACAAGAGTGTGGTTTCTTATCATAATTGTTGCTAGCTAGGGAGCTAGGCAATATGCTTGTAGCCTCTGTGATGCACATTAAGGAACTGGAGTCCTGAGGGAAGGAAGTGGACCTAGGTAGATCGGATTTCCAAACATCTGGTCACATGTGCATCAGTAACCTATGAGATGGACGTAACCCAGATGATAATGGATGGGGGATGCTATAAGGTGATGCAATATGCAAAAAGCCTTCCTGGTTGCCATCTGTTCAGCTAAGACAGTTGGGGAATTACAAGCCCTGTCTCTCAAAGAACATTTCTTAATATTCCATTGTGGCAAGAGGTCGGGCCATGCACTGTCTAAGGACATGATTGCATGTTGGTCCTACTCAATGATTGCCAAAGACTATTTGGGGAGGCAGTACATGACCTCCCCTTGGAATCAGGGCACATTCAATACAGGCAGTTGCCACCTCCTGTACTGAAAGAGGTCAGGTTTCATCGCAACACATTTGTTCCGAAGCTACCTGGTCTGCACTGAATTCTTTTACTAAACATTATTGCCTGGATGTGGTGTCAGCTGATAGAGCTGTGTTCAGCAGGGTGGTCCTTCAGGCCACAATGGATTCACCCTAAGCCACTGTTCACATTTTCTCCCACCCAAGATGGGGTAACTTGGGCACTGCTACAAAGATCCCACTGGTAATGACTGAAGAGTACTATAATTGGGAGTGATGCAATGGTATTTACTCAGCTGCTAAAGGTGATTAGATGAGTCACCTTAACAATACCCAACAGTCCCTCCCAATGCAGACTGAGGCATGTAGAAGGCAGCATGGTAGAGGGCAGGATGGTATCCTTTTGTGTCTTGACAGTGTGGGCCTGATATGTTTGGCTATTTTGATGTGGGTATATGGATAAATAAATGCTGGTGCATACTCATTCGCGTCTGAGGCACTATTTTTTTTTATCATACGTGGTTCTAAAAGGAGTCAACATACGATACAATGTGTTGCTGTTGTTGCTTTTCTCTTGTTCTCTGTTTTTCTTATTTCTTATTGGAAGATTCATACTGGAGTTTTCTGGGATGGATTAAGGGGCTGGCCTTCAGCTAACCTAAATTTCATTGGATAGTGCATCACCCTACAGGATGAATGAGGGATATCCCACTGGAGATGACTGTGAAGTTCTTTTTTTTTTATCATAGAATAATTTTTTTATTATGTTCCATACAGAAGTACAGTATCACATACATTCATGCTCATAGATAGGTAACATGTTCCATATGCAGCTATATTCAACCAGAAACTACTACATTGCCATAATGGTGTGTAGGTATATTCACAAAGCACATATGAGCCCACCTGGGATGCAACTTAACAAAAGAAAAACCTACCCAATGTGCCAAAGTGAACTTCCACTAACTTTGAGTACTACAGACAGATAGGAACAGGAATAATAGTTATAGAAATTAAATATCATGTAGTCAAAGAGGAGGGGTCACAGCCTAGGTTAGGAATTTTGGAAAGAGGTGATTGAAGATAGGCTTCCCATCTGGCAGCATATTGGTCCATATGACCTAGGTGAGTACAATATAAACATTCTAGTGTGGCTAATCTAGCTAGCGCCTCATGCCACTGGGAGCGAGTCGGAGAAGTAGGTCTACGCTAATGCATAAGTACAAGTCATTTAGCCACCAAAAGTGCAAGTACAACCCATTGCCTCTGAGGTCGAGTTAGAGCAATTAGGGAGGTAGTGTCTCCTAGAAGGAGTTTGGGATCAGAGAGGCTGATCTGGAGGCCCAGTATTGTAGAGCAGTCCTGAGTTATAAATGCCCAGAAGTGTGAAAGCAGAGGGCACATCCACAGAATATGAAGTAGATGTGCCCCAGGTTGCTGATAGCGCCAACAGTTAGAATGTTGTGAAAGGCCATGGGACTGTAGAGATGATGGTGTACGATACCAAAGCAGCAGTATCTTGAGCTGCAAAAAATGGCTCTTGGTATCCATAAAGGTATAATGACAATCTTGGAAATAACGGTGAAGGAGTCCTCAGAAATATGGGTATTCAGGATAGCCATCCATTTCAGTCGGCACGCAATTGAAGGGTCTACATGTGCATCTCTCCAGGGCCTATAAAATCTTCCGATAAGGCCCCCAGATGAGGGGATTTTATGCCTGTGAGTTAGCCAGTTCTATTTGGAATCTACACACATACAGGCCCTATCAGCTAGTATAGCACTGCGTAATTGAAGAAATTTCCAAAGGTCATTGCTCGGGAGATGAAATTTGTGTCAGATTTGTTCAAAGGACATCAATACAGAGGAGCCAGGAATGAAAAGGTTCTGTATATAGTGGATGCCCTGGGCTTCCCATGTGGGCCAGTGTAAGGGAGTGTCACCAATTACGAAAGCCTGGTTATGCCACAGAGGAGTGTAGCGCCATGGCGGAGGTAGGGCAGCCCGAGGTGTATGAGCTAGAGTCATGAGCGAGTGCCAAGACTGTTTAGTTTCAGCTATTAAGGGGGTCAGTGTGCATCGGTTCCGGCTCTGGGAGATTTGTATCCACCACTAGATCAGATTCCAGTTGAACCCAAAGCGGGAGGGGCATTAGACTGGGAATAAACCACCTAGTGGTCATAGCGGCAGTGCAGGCCAGATGATATCCTTGAAACCAAGGAGATCCCATCCCCAATTTGGACCAGTGTGCTCTCTGTTTAATCTTGCTCCACCTGGGAGATCTCCCTTCCAACAAGAACCAAGACACTTGAATTTTGAGTGAAGCAAAAAGTTTGGGCGAAAGATGCATTGGGAGATTTTTAAAGATGTACATGATTCGTGGCAGTAAGAGCATGTGAACCGCTGCCACCTTTCCAGGCAAAGATAGCTGAAGCCTTTTCCATCTCTCTGTCTCTGCAGTCATTTGAGATAGCAATGGTGACACATTGGCTGGCTCTAGACCCGACCATTTGAAAGGAATGGTTATGCCGAGATAGGAGAAACCCTGCATTGCCCAGAAAAGCTCAGTTCCCTGTAAGCAGCTTTTAGTATATGCAGATTTCAACAGGGCCAAGAGTGTTTTTCTCTGATTAGCACACAGGCCTGATAGAGTTGAGAATATCTGTAGTAAGGGTAGAATATGCCGTAATGCCTGCTCTGGATGAGAAAGAGTTAGCAACAAATCATCGGCATAAGCCACCACCAAATAGGATTTCCCAGCAACCTCGATGCCAATAATGTCTTGTGAAGCGATAAGAGACCGAATGAGGGGGTCCAAAGCTACAAAGAAAAGAAGAGGGGATAAGGGGCACCCCGGTCTGGTGCCCCTATGGAGTGGAAAGAGCTTGGAAAAAGTAGTGTTGGTCAAGATCCTAGCCATCGGGGATCCGTAAAGTGTTGACACCCACTGACAACAAACTGGTCCAAAGCCATATCTTTTTAAGACTTGGTGCAAGTAATGCCACTCAATGGAGTCAAAGGCTTTGGTAAAGTCTATTGCCAGTGCAGCCATTGGGTCAGTGGAATGGGAGGCTATCCATTTTAAGTTAAGTAGGAGCCTAGTTTTGTCTGCACCCGATTTGCCTCTCATGAAACAGACCTGGGCGGGATGGATGATAGTCGGGAGCACCTCCAGCATCCTGGTGGCTAGGATCTTGGCCAAGATCTTTTTATCTACCAGAAGTAACGGGATTGGCTGGCAATTTGGGCAGTCCAGGGGATTATTAGACTTTTTCGGTAGAAGGGTAATGAGGGCCTCCATCATGGACGGGGGGAGTGCACCAGCTGCGTGGGCCTCCTGAAGTGCAAGGAGTAGTGGCTGAGATATGTCTTGTACCAATGTTTGATATAACTCAACTGTCATGCCATCCGGACCAGGAGCCTTTCCTTTGGCCATTTGGGACAAAGCTTAACATAGTTCTATTGGAGTAAGGGGTGCATCTAATGTGGACACCTGTAACGAGGTAAGCCCCAGTAAATCAAACTGTTGGAAAAATGTATCCAACTCCTGTTCGAAGGATGTCGGGGAAAGGTCAGACTGCGACTTGTATAGGGTATGATAAAAGGCCTTCATGGTGTCATTGATGTCTTGAGGGGTATACACTCATACTGGATGTGTTATAGAGGGCATGAATGCGAGTGGCAGCTTGTTGTTTTCAAAGTCGAAATGCTAATAATCTGCCACTCTTTTGGCCCCCATCCCAGTATGCATGTTTTGATCGCAATAGAAGCCACTCGGCCTTCTGATTCAGCGTGGCATTAATTTGGTACTTAAGGCCCACAATGCACCAAATAAGGGAGTTGTCACTCCGAGAGGCATGAGAAGCTTTGAAACGGGACTCTAGTACTTCCAATTCTGCTTGCCACTGAGCTAACTTAGCTTTACGTGCCTTGTTTTTGGCGGCTGAGAAGGCAATTATGTGGCCTCTAAGGACTGCTTTAAACGCTTCCCAGACCATACCCGCAGGGACGCCACAGTTTGCATTAATAGCAAAGTACTCCTTGGTAGTTTGGGAATTGTTTTGTGAAACTCTGGGTCCTTTAATAACAAAGGGTTGCATCTCCACCAAGTACCTGTTTTGGATTGTCCCCCTAGTGTATAGGAGGGAATCACCGGGGCATGGTTGGAAATAATAATGTTCCCAATTGTGGTATTAAGAACATTTTGAGTGGCTGCTGTATTAGCAAGGAAGAAATCTATGTGACTATATGTAGAATGTACCCAGGAATAAAAGGTATAATCCTGTCCAGAGGGATTATCTCTAAGCCAGAGGTCCGTTAAGCCCCATTCCTCTCACAGTTTGTGAAGGGCCAAGCTGGCCTTGGACCTGGCCCAAGGAGTAGGCTTCGACTTGTCCAGAAATACATCTAAAACCATATTGTAGTCTCCACCCACTATTAGAGGAAGGGCGCCGTCGGCCATGGACAAGGAGGCAATAGCCTGGCAAATTGATGGAAAAAATTCTATATGGTCAGTGTTAGGGGCATACAGGTTGCAAAGAATCAGTTCCTCCAGGGGAAGAAAGTTTAGTGATGACCCATCTGCCTTATGAATCATGTCTGGATTCCTCCAAGATCCAGCTCAAGGTATGCTGGATAAGAATGGCTACCCCTCTTGTCTTGGAGGAAGCCGAACTGGCGCAGCCGGTACCCACCCAAGATTTCTTTAGCCATGGAACTGCCTTCTTCAAAAGATGGGTTTCTTGAAGCAGGGTGATATCTGTATGCAGCGAATGGAGATGTTGGAGCAGCTTAGTTCATTTGCTGGGATGGTTCAGATCATTAACATTCCAGGATACCACCACAGTTGGGGAGCTGGTGTGACTAGTCGAAGTTGTAGAGGGGCACATGGAGATTGTAACAACAGGAAATGTGTACTTACTGAAAATGTAAGGAGTGCACCTGGGAGATAACTCACCACACTGACCGTCCTAGGAGTCCCTGTATTAGCCTAGGCTGCCAAATGAGAAGAAGGAGAGGCTCAGAAAGGAGAAAGAAATACACATCTTGCGAGGGCAGCTGCAGTGGAACAAACACAAAATAGAAGTTATGAACAAACACAGTCAATGTACCCAGTAGCAATTAGCTGGGAAGCAGATATTAAAAGATATCCAAACTAGCTACAAAAACCAAACTGTTAAGCAGCTCTAACAGACTCTAATATAACACTGTGCAACAGCGCTATAGGATCGAGGCTATCAGTGAAAGAGGCGAACTTTGAACTGTTAGCCTCAGCTTCGCAAGCTCTCAAATCCTAATATTTGGGAGGGATTGGAACCAGGTGAATTTTAGGCTTCTGAGGTTCTAATATGCTTGAGGTCAAGCGTCCGACCCACAGAAGAGGAAAGGAAAAAGGTGGGGAAGACCCTAAGGAGGGACCAAGGGGATACGGGAGGGGACTTTAGGAGAAGGGGAAGGGGGGGTAACCACCTTGCCTACAAGGTAGAGGTCCCATACCAACACCACAACCATGCATCAGGAGAGAAAGATGCTACACTGTCTTACCCCCATTTTCACTGACTATTATGCAGCTTCTGCTATAGAGCCAAGTCAGCAACATGGAAGTGTGGGAGCTAAAAGGAGAACAGATCTAGTTATGCTACCTAAGCCAAAGTATCCATGACCATGGAAAGCCGCCACCCAGACATCCACCTGGGTATGGGTGCAAGAGAAGGTATAGTGGTATCAAACCCACAGCTTAGTTGCAACATATAACAAACCACCACCCAAACCAGAAAACAGTTCAGTCAGCCAGGAAGATTTTCAGCCCGTTCAGTGCTCGAGGAGGGGGAGGGCACAGGCTCAGAAGTATCCTTGGTCACCGCAGCAGCGTACGAGATCAACCCCAGTCTGACGGGAGTCAGAATGTTCACTGCTTCCACAAGTGAGGCTTCAGAAATATCAGCCCAATCTGTGCCTGGAGTAGTGTCCATATCAGAGGAATCAATGGTGGTAGACTGAGCACTGCGAAGGGCAGAGGTTCTATCTTCTCAAGACATTTTTGCAGGAGGTGCTGTCATGAAGACATCTTGGGGCAGTTGATTCCCACTT
Source organism: Neoceratodus forsteri (assembly GCA_016271365.2). Classification (NCBI taxonomy): domain Eukaryota; kingdom Metazoa; phylum Chordata; order Ceratodontiformes; family Ceratodontidae; genus Neoceratodus; species Neoceratodus forsteri. The sequence continues at coordinate 1,610,838,558 of CM057449.1, forward strand.
CTAGCCCTTTGTCTCTATCTAGTGGAGGGCATCAACACCTGTTGAGGCATTGTGGGGTTGTCTTTAGATGAGGAGAGCGGAGCTGTGACTGGTGGTAACTTAGAACAGTCGGGAGGGCCCCGGTTACTGGGGGATCAATTTGTAGTGCTGCACGTCCATCCTCATTACTGTTCTCTAGCTGCCTGTGTCTGTCTGCATAGTTCTCTTTCGGAGTGTTGGGCTTCCAAAGCCTCCTGGGATATGTAGTCGGGAGAGGCAATTCTGGCCAAAATTTAGCATGCCACTTTTCTACAGTTGATGGGTGATCGGCCAGGAGTTCCCTGCCATCCTTTGCCACAAGCAACCTGGTGAGCTCCTTGAATTTGAAGTGGAAGTTGAAATTATACAAAAATTTCTTGAGTGGTGCAAAGGCCTGTCATTTGTTTGCTGTCTCATGAACAAAGTTTCTATAGAATGAAACCAGAATCCCCTGCCAACGCACCTCCCCTATGTCTCTTGCAGCCCTTAGGATTTTTTCTTTTGTTGTATAACGAAGAAAGTAGGTGATGATTGGCCTTGGCAGGGAAGAGTTCTTGTCCCTCCTGATGGTTATCCTGTGAGCCCTCTCCACGTCTATCTGTCCCCTCCATCTATCACCCAGCATTACGGGCAGGGACTCATTTAAAAATATTTCCATATTCTGCCCCTCAGCCCCTTCTGGAATACTGATAACACAAGTTATTGCTTCTGGATCTGTTCTCTTGGTCCTCCAATCTATCCCATAATATTGCCATCTTTTCTTCCTGTAGCTACAAACGGAGCACTAGTTTAGATTGTTGCTGTTCACACAACTCCACCCGCTGTTCAGAGACATTCACATGGTCTTGTAAGTTTCGAACCTCAGCCACCGTACCTGATAATGTAGTACTGATATCATCAACTTTGTTTAATACTGTCTTCAGCATGCGTGTTATGTATTGCAAGGATTCATTAACCTAGTGCTCCTTTGGAGGTGGCTGGGTTAGTGGGCCTGACTGGCTGTTGTCTCCTTGAGAAGCCTTGAGAGGTCAGGCAGATTGGCAAGGATAGACAAGTAACAGATTGCTCCAGCAGGTATATGTCAGGAGTGAGGAAAACAAAACCCACTTACCCAGTCAGTCGACTGACCTTTGTCTCGTAGCAATGTTGGTGGAGCCTGCACGACCTGGTGACCATTATGATGCTCAGGATCAGCACTTAGTGCAGCTACAGAACCGCATCTATTTAACTTTTAGTAAGCACCGGTAAACAAGGAGGGGTTACCCTTACGAAAGCAGCAAATAGGGAATGGAAAGACCCGTGAGTCTTGACGCCGGAGCTCCGAAAATACCAAACCCAGAGCGAGCTCAAAGATTTAGACTTCCATCTTGTTGGTGGCCAAACCACTCCCATCGACTGTGAAGTTCTATAAAGGCGGCTCATCTAATCACCTTTACCAGGTGAGTAAATACCAGTGTACACTGCTCAAGTCATCCTCAGACCACTAGAAATACGTGTCACTTCTAAAGTTAAGTGGATTTAATTTACACATTAGCAACAATGCCAGAGCCATTGATTCCTGCACCCCCCCACACACACACACACACATTGACAGCTACAGATGATATAAGGTGGCCACAGAGGTAGGAGCCAACACTGAGAATAAAATAAACATTAAAGGAAAAGGGCATAGGGGTAGGGAAAGGGATGGGCCTGTGATTTACAGGGTTGGAGGAAAGGGATGCATTTTTCTGTGTATTTAGAGAAGGGAGGATTATCACACTTTACAAAAAATTAAATCCATGAAATGTGTACGTGGAGATTGCAATGATTTTCTACATGTTTTGAAGGTAGGCAGAGGTGAAATGCAACAGTTTTGCAAAGCGTTACATCTGCATACCCTTGGTAATAACAGCACTCCACTCCACTCCCAGTTCACAGACATTTTTCAAAGTGAGTAAGCAGCTTTCCTGTGACAGTCATAGTTCAAGGACACCCTGCAGCACCTACAGTATTGCACTCAGAATTTAAAGAGACAGACCTTTGCTGATATTCACACTTGCAGAGATGTTTTCAGGAAGAAAGGTTTAAAAAAATGAAATTGCCTAGGTCTTCTTTTATTTAGGTTGAATCTATCTTTAATGCTAGGCATCTAATACATTCAGATGGCATATGTCTAGACATCTGGTTTAATAAATGAGTGCACTATATTCACCATTATCCTTTCAGTTGGTAAGTTGTGGGAATGGATATCTTGCAGAACAAGGAATGTTAAAAAAACAGGATTCATTAGCAATACATAATTTTACATAATATCACAGGAAACCAGTTACATCACTTTAAAGTGGCTAAATATCCAACATTGTACATATTGCTGGCTTGCTGTCTGAGCAATGATAATGCAGTATGCAATACAGGTTTATATAACCACAGTTTGTCTTATCCCTGGGTGCTTACATTACTGCAAAATAAATTTTACCTTAAGCTTTTTCTGAAAAGCATCCTGTCCTTCTGCATTATTATTCCCCTGACCACTGCAGACCCTAATTTTCTTTTTTAGTCCCTGAAAGCCAAACAATCAGTTGATTGATCGTTTGTTTTAGCCCCCATGGTTTCATATAATGACAGAGCATTCCATATTTGCAGTACAGCTTTTGACCCACGCCAGCATAACCCTTTGTGAGAGGTGAGCAATCAATCAAAAGTTAATCTCCAAGAGCAGCAGATTAGAACAAGTAAATCGAAGGAAAGTGAATTGCATTTAAGAAAGGAAGACCTTGTTGAAAATTGAATTTGTCAGGAAGAGCAAGAAATATCAGTCTTTCTAAAATGCTTATTAAGCTTTAATGTACATATCTGAAAAAATACGGTAGGATGGCAGCTGGTCATAATTTTATTTCTGAACTTTATAGTACAGTGGAAAGAAGAAAACAAACATTCAAATCTCAGAGTATTTTTTTTCTCATACACAATTGATTCTGGAACCACTGCTAATCTTGTATATACTGTTTGTGTGTTTGATTTATACAGGAAATTAGAATTGTCCAAGTACAGACTTCTTTGTCTGTTTGATATAGTTCTCCCATTTTAATTAGCATTTGGTTTTGGATTGCATCAGTGTAAGAGGAAAACAATAGGCTGTATAAATATAAGATCTGCTTGGTAGTGGCAGCTCTACGCCAGAGCACATTATGGCATGTGCTCTGGTAAAACCTGTGTCTCAATCGGTGCTCCATGTGGTGCAGAGCTACCCCATAGGAACAACATGTCCACTTTGTATTGGTGCCCTGGCTTCCAGATGTTGTACCTCCATCATGCCCTGGTAAACAATAGGGGATGGAGCCACTGCTTCTGCTCTGTGTTTCTAAACTGTATGGGGAAACTTACAGTGTGCCCAATCACATTACGACCAGTTTAGTGAGTTATCCTTGACAAGCTGGCTCTGTGGTAATACTTTCTTCTCAGGGTGTGATGGATGTGAAACCAAGTCTCTCACTGGAGAAGTAGACTGATATCTGATACTGATACCTTGGTGCAGTACTGGAGGGATGGGGGTTCTGTCGTATATGTAATTATTTGGATGAAACCCCAAATCAAGGTCACTGCTATCTACTGTATTTCTAGTGACTCCATAGGCAAAGATTAAAGATGCCAGCTAGTGATGAGCCACCTGATGGGTAACCACATTGTATACAATTAGTAGCAAATGTTTTTATCTGCTTGCGAAGCTAGTGTGAATATTGTCCAACATGGCAGTAGAACTGTACAACAGGTTATGATCCTAAAAGGCCTACCAAGGCCAGTTGCTTGCCTCCTGACGGACATGGTATAGGTTTCAAATCATACCCCTCACCAGTAAACTGCCAGTCACATTTACCTTGTCCTTCCACCGTCAAATGGCTCCCAGGATCCAGCCCTGGCTATTGTTGCTTGTACTTGCAGAATATCCCAAATCTAGGCCAGCCTGCTGGCACAGCAATTGGAGTTCTGCTTGCGATGCTGTTGACCCTAGTTCAGGAACTGATTTGGGTCTCTGGAGGGCTGGCCGAGGGAGAAGGATGAAGCGTCCCAGAGACTGCTCTCCTTCTCTGGGGGGATGGTGGGGACAATGTCCGGTGCTCAATGGACCCCTGGCAGAGGCCGGAAGTAGCTCAATGACTGGCACTCGACAGCACTTCGGAGGTGGGATGGATGCAGGTCATCATTGCACATCCCCACCTCCCACGCAACAAAGCAATGGAGAGAAAAAAAAACACTCCTGCACCTGCTGGCACAATGAAGCCCACTCTGGCTGCACTAGGCGCTCAGGCCGACTCCCGCCTCTCCAAAGTTCATGGCACCCTTGGTCAAGGTTCTGTGACCCCGCCCTGGGGGGAAAGCCAGGGGGTTCAAGGGAGGATGGCTAGAATGTGAGCAGCTGCAGCCAGAGTCCATGACTGGGCTGATGGTCTCAGCGCGGGAATGCAGGGGGAAAAAAGTGTAATTAGAAAAAAAAAAAAGAATATCCCAAATCTTCATTATGACTGGGCATTCCAAAGGCCCCCCCTCAAAAAAAATCCAGTTCTGTCCAATTGCTGACTGTCCTTACATGTGCTACCCATTTTATATTACATTTGAGGGACCTTTAATGCCCCATCCCTAAACTACTGTCCTTACCCACTGATACATGCTCTGGTTGGTTTATTATAAACCTGGAAGCTGTGATAGCAATTCTTGCAGTTCCAAGCAAGACTGTTAAATTCTAGTATACAGTGGGAACCTCAAAACTGCAGCATACAGCATTGTGTGGCCCTTCTGTGCTCACCCACAATAGGTCTGTGTTTGACTAGATGGCTTGGAATTGATGGTGCTGGTGGTGGTGGTGGTGGTGGGGTGATCACGCAGTAGCTGTACTCAAGTTAAAACTATAGTAGCTGAAAGTAGCAGATTGGAGAAATGTTGGGGTGTCTTTAGAAGGCTGCCCAATGACTTATACAACAGAAACACCCTGTCAGGGTAAGTAATGACATGTCCCAGTCTGATCCTTCCTAAATGTTTCATTTACATCAGCAGTATTTATTTCTCAGCAGAAAAAAGGTCATCATGTACTGGTAGTTTTTCAGCAACAATGAATGTCTGACATCCTTATATTATTAATTCCATCAGATATTTTTTAAACAGCATTTATAACCTGTTTTGTAATGACTAAGTCAAATCTATAAATAAGGCCACCACTAGCAATTTTTCAAACTCTTTCCGATTAAGGTTACCTTTTGACAGTATACACTAGACTAATACATTGCATATTAGGAACACATTTCTGATGGTAAACAACACAGGACCACAACAAGATGTTTAATTTTGTCATGGTGGGCTCAGCAAGATAACAATAATTAAAAAAAGTTTAAAACCACATACGGTATCTCAATTCAGAAATACAAGAAAATGAAAAAAATGAGCATACTGAACTGCATTACTGCTAAAACAATGATATGATGACTAACAAATACTGCTGCTTTAACCTTAATGTGCAAAGGCTTAGTATTTGGAGTTTGTTTTGCCACTGAATCTTTGTAGCATGGAAACTCTCTTGAAAATGCTGTTGACTACGTGCATATGGCTATCCATATGCCATCTGCAATCCAACAGGCTACTTAAATGCTGCAATGCAGCAGAGTCCCTCATTCACACAGCATGAAAGTGGTTTGTGATGCCAAGTGCATGCCTGCTGAGTTGGTAGCAAGGTACCATAAATTCAGATTTCTACATTTTGTGGCACAATATGCTACATTTTGCAATTGTGAACTTTAAAATTGCTGTCTTCTTGCTAGGATCAGTAGACTACCCTGTTGTTAGAGCACTGAATTCAAGAGCTTCCCAGCTCAGAAACCTGTGGTTGTTATTTACTCATGGTGTAATCTTTAGAATGCAAGCTCCCTGTGATTCTTGCCTTCCCGTCTGCTGTATATACTTATACTGTATATTGTTTTAACATGATACATGTACTGTATACAAATTTAGAGTTTCCCAAAGGACACTGCATCTGACATTTCCTTACTTAAAAAAAAAAAAAGGTTTTATGATTTTTATAAAATTAGTGGCTAGAGTGAAGAGCAAACACTATTGTCAGGGGTCACCTGATCTGGTACTAGTCTAATGACTAGAAGTGTATGGGGGAAGGGGGAGAGGGGGAGTGGTTGAGAGAGTAGGATGGCGTGAGGCCTAGTAAGGGATTCTGGGAGGAAAGTCAGCACAAAAGGGGGCGGGGCAAGGGTAAACTGGTGATGAGGGAAAGGAAGCATGACAACGTGGGGTTAAAAAGGGAAAGAATGGAAGTAGCCTTTGGAGGGCAGCCCTTTCAGGGTGGGTGTGAGAGCCCAAGAAGGGGATGGTGGAGTCCGAGACAGTCAAGGCAAGGGTCTGAGTTTTTGAGGGGGCAGAGTAACAAGGTTATGTGGAAAAATGAGGGGCAAGGGAGGCAAGGAAAAAAGTGTGAGTTCGAGTTGGCAAGGGTGCCAGTTAACAAAGAGGTGCTGGGGGCTTGGCTTGAAGGGTATCCAGATGAAAGAGCAGCTAGAACACTGAGGGAGGGGTTCAGTAGGGGGTTTGGCTCACAGTATGTGGGACAGAGGAGAGCCATGCGAGCACAGAGTCTGGGATCGGTAAAGGTAAGGAGGCAGTCATGGCAGAGCAGAGAAAGAAGGAGATAGAGACGGGCAAGGTGGAGGGACCATTCGTGGTGCCTCCTTTCCTGAACTTTATTTATTTATTTTATTTATGACAATTTTGGATAACACCTTTGAGCAAACAGTGCTCTTTTACAAAGGTTCCACCTCTTGAACAATGGACAAGAATAGACAAGAACAGGTAGGTAGATAACAGTTAATACGATTACAGTACATGAACTGCCAGTGGCTTTGTCAAGACAAGACAAAATAATTAGTAACAGGTAAAACATTACAGAATGCATGAGCTGCCAAAGGCTTTGTCAGGTGTTCTAACAAGTGCATGAGAGGGCCAGAGGTAGTTGGTGAGAGGATAAGGTAGTAGGGGACAGGCAAGAACGGAGGAAGTGGGGGATTGGAGGGATAAGGAATGTGGTGAAGGAGAGGAGTAGGTGGTGATGCAGGGAAGGGGAGAAGGGATGGGAGATGTAAGTGGGGGTAACAGGATGGGTGGGGGAAGGAGAGAAGAGTTAGTATGGGCATGGAGGAGAAGGAGAGAGAAATGAGAACTAGAAGGGAGTTAAGCAGCGTTAGGGGAGAAAGGAGAGAGAGAGAGAGACAGAATCTAAAAGCTAGGAGGTGCAAGAGGTAATAGGTGTGGGGAGGGACAAGGATGTGAGCTGGAGTGGAGAGAAGGAGGAGTGAAATCTTGGGGGGGCAAGGGAGAAGGCTGAGGTGGCTGACGTGAAAAATTGGAAGGAGTTAATAAGGAGGGAGTGGGGTGTGGTGAGAGTGCATAAGGAATGGAAAGGCCAGGGTGGTGAGCAGGGAATTTAGGGTATCACCTCTGAGGCTCATGCCAAAGAAAGATCCTGGAGGGTACTGCATAATTCACCATTTGTCCAATCCAGAGGGGAATTCAGTTAATGACTTTATCAGTGAAGAGATCCAGAAGCAAATAATTTGATACCTTTTATTGGACCAACATAGATGTTATACAAAAAAGAACAAAGTGGTCTAGCTTTCAGACCAACCAGGTCCTTCTTCAGAAGCTTTGACCTGAAGAAGGACCTGGCTGGTCCAAAAGCTAGAGCACTTTGTTCTTTTTTGTGTAACATCTATGTTGGTCCAATAAAAGGTATCAAATAATTTGCTTCTGGATCTGATCTTACAAGGGCCAATACAGCAACTACACTCTTTGTTTGTTTATCAGTGAAGAACAGTCTGCAGTGCCATATGCCACACTGGACCAAACGGTGCAAATCATCAGGACAGTTGAAGGGTCATGGTTATTGAAGACTGACACTGAGTCAGCATTCAGGCTGCTCCCGGTCCGACCAGAGGATTGGGAGCTATTGGGTTTTAAATTCAAATTTTGAAGGTGGCGTATGCCACCGAGCAACCCATCAGCATTGCCTTATTAAAATAAAAAAAAAACTTTGAATTTAAAACCCAATAGCTCCCAATCCTCTGGTCTGACCAGGAGCAGCCTGAATGCTGACTCAGTATCGGTCTTCCTGGGGATAGAAGTGGATACAGAGAGGGAATTGTTCGGGCTTCCAGAGGGAAAAGTCAAGAAGTTGTGGGAACTTGTTGTGGCCATAAGACAGAAGTGAAGGGTGCTACTGTTGATGGTGCAGCAACTATTGGGACACTTACATTTTGCATTCGGAGCAGTGGCACCAGGCAGGGCATTCACGTGCAGGTTAGTGCAAGCAACAAAGGGGGCCAGGAGGCTCCATCATTTGGTAGACATAAATAGGGGTGTGAAGGAGGACTTGGGGCTGTGAGCGGAGATTTTACAGCAGTATAATGGGGCCATATTTTGGTAGGACAACTGGGTATTCAACACAGACTTGGAGCTCTATCCAGAAGCAACCAGGGCCCATGGTATGGGGGCCTATTTTGGGGGATGGTGGTTATCAGAGCAGTGGACAGAGGATTGGGAAAAGAGAGGACTGACATGGAATACAACATTATTGGAGATCTTTCTGATATGGGTAGCGACAGTTGTAAGGGGGAGCACCTGAGAAATCAGAAGGTAGTATTTTGGTGCGACAATATGGCAATAGTTGAGGTTTTGAATAGGCAAACAGCCTCAACAGAGACTGTAATGAATGTGCTGATGGAACAAGTGCTATAGGGGCTGAGGTTGAACATGTCACTTAGAGCTAGACACATAGACAAGGTCAGGAATGCTGTGGCTGATAGTCTTTCCCATCTTCTGTTGGACAGGTTCTGCTACCTCGCACCTGGGGTGGAGGCCAAGAGAATGGTGGTCCCTCGCCACTTGTGGGAGATTGGTTGAAAGAGCCCAGCTGTTATTCTGGAGCTCTTGGAACGCAGGAATGCTGAAGGCAAATGAGGGATCATGGTGGGTATTTCAAGCCTTCAGAGAGCAGGCCAGAATGAAAGTAAATAGGCCAGTAATGGAAGGGCAGATGATGAGGGTCATAGTTCAGAAGTGGGAAGCGGAGACAGTCCATTCTTACTATGGGGATCCACCTGGCTACGTTAGGGCTGATGTGCAGCTTGAAGGGCAGGGGAGAACCTTGTAAATCTCCAATGATCAGGAAGATGATGCACGGCTGGCAAAAGATAAAAGGGAAGAGCCAGGATGACAGGTGCCTGATTTCAGAGTGGTTGCTGGGCAGGCTAGTGGGGGTGTTGGGGAGCATATGCCACTCCCACTATGATGTGCGGCATTTTTCGACAGTCTTTTAGTGATGTTCCATGGGGCATTCCAGGTTACTGAGGTGGTAGCCCAGGGTTAAAAAAGGGGACACAAGAGGCTGCTTTGGGAGGAAGTACAATATTTGGAGGATAGAGTGGAACAGCGGCTGAGCAGGTTTAAGATAGATCATGCAGGGAACAGGGTGATGGTGAAAATGAAGAAACAAGTGAGAGTTCAGGTGTGCCCGGTCTGACCCTTGTAGGACTTCAGAGCAGCCTGATCACTGGGGAGGTGGGCCGCTGTTTGTTCATGGGAATGTGGAGCCAGTCACTGGCTGCCAGCTAGTAGCTGTTTTAAAAAAAGGATTGGAATTTTGTGGGCAGATGCAGCAGGTTTCTCATCCCATTCTTTCAGGATAGGGGGAAGCATCAGAGACCACTGCAAAGGGGTAGTCAGAAGTATCTATAAAGCAGGTGGGTAGATGCAGCTTGGAGAGCTATAGAATGAATATTAGGGAGATATTAAGCTAATTGTCATTTGTGTTCCTCCAGAACTGACTGAAAGAAAAAATGTCTGTATTTGTGGCCACTTATTCATTTATTGGGTTGAGTGAAGAGCAGCAGTGAGGCCCAGGGGGAGACAACTATGACTGAGTATGGATGCAGTAAAGGTGCATTGAAGGAATATTCAGGGCATAGGGTGGGTCCAGCTGCTGCTGTTATTAAAGGATTTAAAAATGAAACTTTCCAAGCCAAATGTCTTAATAATTCATTTTGGGGCAATAACCTGGTTGGGGGGGGGGCAGATACTGGGTAGATATTATGTGGGAGGTAAAAAAGGGATGTGGAGCAAATTACGAGGTGCTGGCCTGAGGTGACAATCAGATGGTCAGAAATAATGCCTGGGAGAGTATGGAGGCAGGCGATGAAGTGAGAGCCATTGAAAGGATGAGGAAGTGGTTGACTAGGAAAGTGGCAGCCATGGTCAGGGCAGTAGGGGAGATGAACATTATGCATTGGGACATTTCCCAGAAGTGCGCAGGGTTGTATCAGCCTGATGGTGTACATCTGTCAGATAAAGGGCTAGACGTTTTCAGTTTGCAGCTGGAAGGGGCTCTGGAGGAATGGAACAATGGTAGGCATAGGGAGGGAAAGTGCATCATCCTTCACAGTAGCTGGAGATGGGTTAATGGAGGAAAGAGAATAAAAGAGGTGGGAGGGGGAGGGGGAAAAGTAATAGGTTCTGGAACAGAGGGCCCGGGGGTACAGGGCCATGACGAAAGAAGGAACATAGACTGGGTGTGCAGCTAGAAGTGTTGACGCCTTGGAGGTTAGCACCCAGAGGGCCGATAGGTGGTGGCTCGGGTGTGCATCTGAGGAAAAAATGGTTATAAGAAAGTGATGTGACTGTGATAGTCATGTTATGTGATTGCAATATACCCATGGTGGAAGAAAATGATGTATGGTTTTGTTTTAATAAAAATATGCCAAGTGAGCACCCAAAAAGGTCTATATGTGTCTATTTGAGGGAATGGGATCCCATGACAAAAAGATGTAGTTCTCCAAAACTATCTTTATTTTTGCATAGATGTTATTATTTCATTTCATTTCTTAGAGCTTAAGAAGAAAGTACAGTTGACAGACCTGTAGAGACCTAGTTCATCCAACCTCAACAGTGCCATGAAAGGACCACCTCTATTGGATAAGAAAGTAGTTTTAATTCATGCCCATCAACTATTTGATTTTCCATGTGAGGTTGACAAGGTGCCAATTAATGTCGGTTGTGATGTTGTCTTTGTGATGTAATCATCTGTCCAGTAGGTACTGACTGAGATTGTTACAATTACATTATGTACCGTAGGCACAGAAATGTACTGAAATTAAGTAAGACCATGTGCTGTATCTTGCATGCCGCCCTGTTATCTGCAGCAAAAATCCGAAATGTCATGCTATTTAGATAACTGTCAAGCACAGTGTTAAAACTCTGACTACTGTGTGCTTATATTTCTTTTTCCAAAATCCTGCTACCACCTCTGTCTCTATCAGTTTGTTTCTGTCTGTCTGTCTGTCTGTCTGTCTGTCTGTCTGTCTATCTATCTATCTATCTATCTATCTATCTATCAACTGTATCTATCTACCTACTCCCGGGAAAGCATAAATGACTGATTCGGCGTTTCGTTCTTTCAGTTATTGACTTTGGTGTTGTGGTTTACAACGTAGCCCTAAAATGCCAGTTAATGAATCTAGATATCTTATTAACATCCTCTGTAGGATTATCATCCCCGACCCTGCCCAGATGCATTATTGCATGTTATATGACCATCTGGCCTGGCCTTTGATGACTGACAGATGAGCGCAACACTCTGCTCTGTGGTTTCAGATACTGGCTTAAGCTCCCAAATTACTTGAGCAACCTTGTAACCACTGCTGCTGCTGCATCTGCACACCAACTTTGTTCCTACGCCAGTAGTTGATTCCTTGTTCCAAGTTTCAAACTGAATTCCAGTGAACTTGCTTTTATCTACAGATCCCTTCAGGTATGAAACAACCTTACTGTGGGCAACAGCTCACCCACCAGAACTCTCTGCCAAATTGCTTCTCAAAAATGTAATTGTGTCCTACTGTGACTGTACTTGATTTGCTGGCTAGTGTTGTGTTCCTCTCCTCTCATTGATGATCATTCTTGTGAATATTGTGACCTAGTCAGATTTTATAATGTATAGTTGCTTTTGTTGCTTACTTGTACATCTCCCCTCTCTCCAGTTTACATCTGTAAGCAAGACTGTTTTTATATATCTGTATGTCTACCTGATTAAAAGCTCCCCCCCCCTTCTCTTCTGGTCCACGATCGGGACAGAGCCCAAGCCCTGTCCTCCTGATGTGCACCGGCTGGCACTGACCATCTTCCCCCAGGGCCTATCGCCCGGTGGGGTTGGCACAGGTTCCCCAAGTCTCCGCTGAAGACCGGATCCAGTTCTGGTCAGCACTGTGGCTATTCGGGGAGTGGGACCTGCGAGCCCCTCCTTCTTCTAGCCAGGAGAGTTATTTTTCTTTCATTTCTTCTCTCAGGGGAAGAGCATGCATTGACGCCAATGACAGTGCCACCCACGCTTCCATGCACATCACATTGGGCATCTACCCCACCTCTGCCCACCATGGACAGTGTTGGTGTGCCAGCCCCCAGCATCCACTAGTGGCCAGGCAAACACCGACAGATGATCACCCCTTCCTCAGAGAAGGATACTGTAGCTGTCTCGGGGATGCTCAATCCTTCTCCTCCCCAGCTTATCCCCGGCGACCCGCTCGCACCATGAACATGGGTCACCAGCATGGCAGGAGGTAAGGCAGAATGCCTCACCCCTCAATACCACTTGGCCAGCTAAATGCTTTTTAATCAGTTAATTAATAAGTAAATAAATACCTATGGTAGGTGAAAAAATGTTTCCTTCAATTTTTCTTGTCTGGCTTCCTGCTTCTGCTATCCTGGTTTATGCTAAACAGTTTATCTGGTCTATTTTAATTTATTCTTTCATGAGTTTAATACCGCAATCATTTCTTGCATCAGTCTCTTTTTTACTTTGGAAAACAACTACAGGAGCACCAGGCTCTTCTCGTACAGTCTGTCATGTTTCCTAACTCCCTAATCATTTTATGATGTCAACTCATCAAACTTAGGTGACTAAACAACCATCAGAAGATGATTTTATTCACCTCCTAATGATCCAGGCAGGCTTTGAACCAATGACTGAATGTTGATATGCTCTTTATCCCACTTAAATTCCAAAGCATCATTCATTCTTCACTTACAATGACTCTGTTTTGAGATTTGTAATGTCCTTGGAGGAACAGCTGCACCAGGGCACAGGTGCAAAGATTAGTGAATAATCAATGGAAGCTGAAAAAAACTTTCACTCACCACTCACAGGTGGCTCTCAGTATTCTTATGCAGTGTTTTCACTCTCAGCTGTTCAGGTGTGAACAGTGCCCTCACTCGACCAGCATTTATTGTGTTTTTAAGAGAAGCAACCACCTCTTTTGTATGCTGTGCAAAAAGTAAACTTGTATTGACCATATAGTGAAAAATCAAGTGCTGAGCCATGTAGGCCCATGTTAAGGAAGTGTCGGGCCTGGATATTCAAAAGATTTGAGCCAAGCACTATAGAGTTGCACTCGCGCAAGTCCGAAATTGTGCCATTCTGTGATATTCAGCAGGAGGCAGTTGCGCCCCCCAAGTCATGCTGAGCAACAGCGCAATACTAATGAAGGCATGCTCAACCGGAGGGGAGAACCATGCATAAACTACTTGATCAATATTCAGCCAGGCAGCAAGTTGTACAAGCGCCAATCCCCACCTGCGCCTGCACAACTTTGAGCCAAAAAAAAAAGGATTAAGTCTAGGGCCACCCACAGGTGAGCTGCCACATTGCAGGGCCAACACAGCAGCTGCCACCTGTGGGTGGCCCTCCACTTGTTCCCTGTGCTCCCCCTGCAGCCTGATCACAGGCATAATAGCAACCCCCCCCCGTTGCCTGATTGCAGACAGCAGAGTATCCCCCGGAGCAGCCTGATCGCGGCATGATGTCACACAACCTCCTCGACTAGCCTGATTGGCAGAACTCACCTCATCCTCGACTAGCCTGGACGCAGAACACACCTCACCTCGACTAGCCTGATCGCTGGCATAACATCAACCCCTAAACATATCCCGGTGGTCCAGTGATCTGCAGCCTCGATCGGCATAAGGTCAAACCCCTAAAGTTCATCTCTGGTGGTCTAAGGTCCCCCATTCTCACTCACTCCATGATCCCCACCACCGTTCTCCCGCCAGCCAGCCGGCGCACCCCAACCGCTCGCTATCCCGCCACCTGCCGACTGAAGCTCGGTAGGCTGCATGCCCATTGGTTCAGAGCAAGAGCCACTGGTGTTAGTTCATATCAGTATATAGAATCTGGATATGTGAATGAATTCATTCATTCACATATCTGACTGTCTTAGATGATATGGTTGCATGCCCATTGGCTCTTGCCTGAACCAATGGATGCAGCCCTACCGAGCTGTCAGTCGGCAGGTGGTGGGCGGCAGGTGGGGTGCCACCCGCCAGCTGATGGGGGGAGCGAGTGGTGGGCCCGTGGGTGGGTGGGTGGGGGTCACTAGCTCACCAGGGATATTGGACTTTGGGGGAGGTTGACCTATGCCCGCGATCGGGCTTTGTGAACCACTGGACCACCAGGGATATTGGTCTTGGGGTTGACGTTATGCCTGCGATCAGGCTAGTAGAGGGTGGGGGAGTGTGTTCTGTCCACGATCGGGCTAGTCAGGGGGTGGAGGGCGAGTTCTGCTTGTGATCGGGCTAGTCGGGGGGTTAATACGTTATGCACATGATCGGGCTAGTGGGAGGGAGATTTACTTTATGCCTTCGATCGGGCTGCAGGGGGCATCGGTCCCCAACAGCTGCTGCCTGGCAGCGCACCAGGCGCAAGTCGTCGGGGATCGGCGTACCTGCATGCTAATGGCATGCAAATGGGGCCATAATTAGATGCACTTGTCCCCCCGTGTGCCTTGCATAAATTATGGCCCCATTTGCATGTCACCTTTTGAATATCGCAGATTTGCGCATGGCGCAATGGAACTTGTGCCACCGCATCTGAATGCTCCACTCTGACCACTTGCGGTGGCGCAAGTTCCACTGCACCATGCACAGTGGCTGTGGCTGGGGGGTGATATTCAAAGGAGTTGCTCAATAGCACATCTCTGTTGAATATCGCCCTAGCCACTCCCCTGCGCAAAACTTTTTTGAGCAGCACAAGGGCTTTCGCCACAGAATGGCGCAGTTTGAATATCCAGCCCTTAATGTTTAAAGCATACCCAATATGCTTTGTCAAAGGACCCACTCACCACTCAATACCTGGCTTTTATTCACAGTATTTCTGAATTTCTTTATGCCGCACAGCACTATCTGGTGGTAGGACAACTTGGCAAGCAAAAGACAAAGTGCAAAAAGTGCTACTAGTGTACAAGAGAGCAATAAATAAACCACAACTAAATAAGAAAGTTGAAACTATTTAAAAATGGAATGGGCATTCCGCACAGGTGACAGAATATTTATTTTCATCCTGAAAACAGAACTGATTCATACACTCAAAACACAACTGTGTATGACTAAGTGCTGGATTGCTGAATCGTATGCTCTGCATCAGCTGCACAGTGCTTAAATGACATGCACACATAAGCCCACAACACACAAGTATAATAATGCGTGTGCATCCCCAACACAAGAGCATGCGATATGTAAGTTCCATCTGAGAACATGTGCCTGTGTATGGCATGTACAGATTGAGAGGGCATCGCTGTGCAGATGTGTCCCATATGCTTGTTTATGCACATCCACAACGCATAGTAGGTGAACATACAAGAGAAACAAGGAACTTCAGACTACCATTAACATTATGAACATTATCAAATGCTGGCTTGGTAACAGGTGGACTGCTGCAAAGTCAGTTTTGGGACCATTTCACTTTTCTTTTTTCATTGGCGATATGCGCACTCAAGTTAAAGGACGATTAAACAATTCACTGACCACATGAAGCTGGGAGGGCAAATGGATATGAAGAGTAAATATGAAAGCCTGATAAGGGACATAGAAAAAACTGGGAGTGGGCTAATACCAATAACATATTTCTTAACAAGAAGAAGTATGTTTCAGTATACGTACTGTACTATGATTAGGAAGACTTTATTTGTTCATGTATTTATTTATTAAGGTAGTTAGTTAGTGAAATTAGTTGACCGAGTAGGCCCACTGAAATTAGTGTTCCTCTTTAAGGGGCGACCCGAAATTAGTTACAAAACAGTAACAGAAAAGAACACGTATTTCATAAGGATGTACAGATAATAGATACACAAATACAATATTACACAAGTGTGAATTCACAGAACAGAGACACCTCCAGGGTTAATTGCACATTAAGTTACATTGCACAACGTGAGAACAGATATGTGTCAGGCTTACAACATATATGTCAGCAAGGCTGGCCACTGAAGCGCCCACCAACATAGATCACTTATTGCTAAGATTTACATAGTGAGGTATAGGGACGTGCAGAGTCATCGATTACAATTACAAAGACTGCCCGCAAGCAAAGGAGCTTCGAGAGTATTTTTGAAGGCTGCTGCAGATGAGCAGTTTAAGACCTCTAGCAGTAGGCTAATCCAGACAGATGGTGCAGAAATAGCAAAAGACCTGTCAATAGTGCATGTCCAGGCCCTTGGGACCTCTGGCAATGGACAGGTTAAGGACCTAAGTGCCCTTTTCTGTACCTTGGGCTGGAGGATTCCATGGAGGCTTGGCGGGGCAGCAATTCTGAACAGCTTACAAGCTAGGCAAAGGACTGAATAGTTAATCTTGCTTCAAGGGAGGGCAAGTTTAGGGCAGAAAGTACATCTCAGTGATGGTCTCTGTGCTGTAATCCTGCTGCAAAATGAGCAACTTTGTGATATAATACCTGGAGTCTGCTTACACTGAAACATAGACATTAACAGCAGATAAGGACCGCTTGGCCCACCTAGTCTGCCCATTTCCCTACCTACAGGATAAGCTTCAGATCCTAGTTAACCAACAGCCTATTTCTTCCTATCCCCCCACAAAAATTGCCTTATGTCTGTCCCATGCATTCTTGAATTCTCTCACAGTTTTAGACCCCACAACCTCCTCAGGAAGACAGTTCCATGCATCCACCACCCTCTCTGTGAAAAAATACTTCCTCACATTACCCCTGAACCGCCCTCCTCCTCTATCTTCAAATGTTGTCCCCTTGTTGTTGCACATCTCTTTTTCTGAAAGATGCTACCATCTTGGACTTTGTTGATTCCACTGAGGTACTTAAAAGTTTCTATCATGTCCCTCCACTCCCTTCTTTCCTCAAAGGTATACATATTAAGCTCCTTTAGTCTCTCCTCGTATGGCTTCTCTTGCAGACCCTGCACCATTTTAGTTGTCCTCATCTGGACTGCCTCCATCCTGTCTATGTCCATGCAGAGATGGAGTCTCCAGAACTGGACACAGTACTCCAGATGGAGTCGCACCACTTGTCTGTACAGAGGGATGACAACTTTTTGTTTTCTGCTGGTGATGCCTCTTCCTATACATCCCAGTATTCCCCAGCCTTCCCTACTGCCTTCTCACATTGCTTGCTAACCTTAAGGCCATATGATATGATTACCCCCAGGTCCCTTTCCATTTTTGTTGTTGTTACTACCTCCCACCCATTGTGTAATCTTCCCTTGGGTTTTTGTTACCCAGGTGCATTATTTTGCACTTCTTTGCATTGAATCTAAGCTGCCATACTTCTGACCATTCCTCCAACCTTGCCAAGTCCCTTCTCATCCTTTTCACGCCTCCTTGTGTATTAGAGACTTAAAACCTTGCAGGGGTTGTAAGAGTGGGCTTCATACAGTAAACAACAGTAGTGTGCTGGTGGCAATGGCCAGCTGAGCTTTGATACTGAGGTGCCTACTAAGTCTGTATAGAAGACCAATCTTCTGGTGCAGAGATTTTGTCACAGCCTCGACATGAGGTTTCAGTCAGAGCTCTTGGTCAAGATAGACTCCAAGATATGTGATAGAGTCAGTCGCTTCCAGTTGATTACTAGTCACAGAGGACAGCTGGAGTAAATTTTGTCTCATTTTACCCAGATGCCTGCAGCCAGACAGCATGGCTTTGGTTTTCTTGAGGTTAAGGACAAGCTTATTGCCTAACAGACAGCCCTCCAGTTTCCTAAAATCAGCATTTAGGCCAAAGTTTTTCTGATTTACATGTGCTGAGCTTCTGTACAGCATGGCATTGTCCAAATACAATTAAATCTTAATTCCACCCCCCCCCACCTGCAATTATTGGGCATATTATTTATAAATAATGAAAACAAGAATGGACCCAGAATGGATCCTTGGGGTACACCTGTAGATATTGGCTTTACTGTAGATCAGGCATACTTCCTCATCATTTCACAAGCTGCATTCTGTCTGTTAGGTACGCCTGAACCAGTTGCATACTAGGTCATCCAGACCAATATTTCAGAGTTTAGACAGTAGAAGCTCATGGTTTACAAGGTCAAACATCTTGGTTGTGTCTAAGAAGACAGCTCCGGTTGCTAACCCATGGTCCATTGCCTCAAGTATCTCAGAAGTGATGCAGACAAGAACAGTATCCTCTAAACTATTTTTTCTAAAACTGTGATGAGAATCATAAAGTGAGCTGTGCAGCTCCAAGTTGTCCTGGAACTGTGTACACAAACTTCTCTTGTATTTTAGCTAGCATGCCAAGAAGAGATATGGGTCTTTGGTTTTCAACTGGGTCTTTAGCACTGCCTTTTTGGATGGGGATCACTAAGGCAGTTTTTCATTATTTAGGAAAGGAGCCCAGTAGAAGGCATTTATTGACTAGGTTTCTGAGATGTGTGTTATAATAGGAGCTGCAGCTTCAAAAACTTGTTTTTTTATTATTTTTTCTTTGGTACTGCTTTGCAGCTCACCCCTTGCCAATCCCTGTTCCTCCTCTTCAACCCCTGCGACTTAACTCCTTAAACCATGCTACTCCCTGGATTGCCCCCCAGGGCAGGGCCACCTAATCAGTGCAAGCCTATGGCAATGGGAGAAGGATGCCAGCAAGGGCATCTACTGGCATTGCCACCCTGGTTTTCCCCCCCCAGAGCGGGGTGTGGGATTTTGGCCGGGTACAGCGGACAATGAGATAGGTCATGGGTTGTGAGTGCCACGGTGGGCGATCGAGCCGTAGGAAGTGGGACATCACGGATGGCAGCTGCAATTTTTTTACCAATTTTTCCACCTGAAGGATGTGTGGCATGCAATGATACCAGCATCTGACATGCCTCCAAGGAGAACAGGTGCCGGTCACAGTGAAACCCCCAGCCTCCTCCAGGTGTCCGTCTTGTGCCAGATGCACAACTTCCCCTTCCCCCAGAGAAGGAGAGCTGTCCCTTGAATGCTCAGTCCCTCTCCCCCAGCTGGCCCTCCGACTTCCCAGGTCCATTCCTGAACCCGGGATGTCAGAGTTGCAGACGGACACCTTGCCGCTGCACCCGTGGGCTGGGTGCAGTTTCAAAAACTTAGGTTCTAGTGTATCAAAGCCTGGCGAGCCCTCTGGTTTGATCCTTCTTATCCAGGCAAGTATCCTGTACCTCCTGTCTGGTGATTAAATAGAAGTAAAATTGAGGACAGTGATTGTTAGAATTAGGGGACTGGCCAGTTTGAGGTGCTTGATACCTATCTGGATTAGAGAAAAAGTTATTATAAGCATCAGCCAAGGCAACAGATTCAGATATACCATTTTCCTCCATTATAATGTCCTAAGTAGTACCTTCTTAGTGTCCTTTCAGGGGGCATTTGATTTGTTTCCAGAGGTTTTTTAGGTCAGAAAGATTTGTTGCCCAGAAACTCCTAATATAACTCCTTTTAACATTTTTTAGGTCCTGCTTACAGCGGTTTCTCAGAACCCGGTATTTATGCCAGTCAGCAACTGTCCCTGAGAGTTTATATTGACCCCAGGCCTTATATCTGCTTTTCATGTTGCTCCTCATGTCATGATCCAACAATGTAGAGCAACACCTTTAACCCAATGCTGCTTTCAGGGGGCATGTCTGTTCAGCACACTAAGAAAGTTATTAATAAAGAAATCAAGACCTTGGTCTATATTGGGTAGGTTAGTTAAAGAGCTGCTGATGCCACAAAGAAAACTTTGAAAAACATAATAATTATGTACAATTCAGTTTGCATTCCAAATATATTCTATAGATTTCTCCTCCCCAACATTTATTACAGAGGAAATGTGTACAAATCCATGATCTTTATCTGTCAGAGTTCATCTGCCTCTATAACTTACTCCCTACTTCATGTCATAATCCTGTTATGACATCACAATATGATGCCATGGGAGTAACTGTGATGTCACAAGTGGTGCATTATGACCTCAGGTAGGGAGGTAGCAGCAGGAATAGGTAAACTTTTGAGGAGCAGAGACCCTGTTTTCATGCAGATGATCTCAGTAATAAATAATGGGGAGGAAAATACAGAACTAATGTGAAATATAAACTAAACTGTGTCTAAATATGTTTTAAGTTGTCCTGGAGATGTCAGCTGCTCTTTCAGTCACCCCAGTGTATTGCAGATAAACTGTTAAGTAAGGCACTTTCCTCACACCAATAGAAGTCATGGGCCACCAAATGTTTAGGGCAGGGTTTAGGGACATTGTTCTTCCAGATACAGAACTAAGAAGAGTGGCCACTGAGTGCATCCAGGAGTATTCCTACAACTTTTATTCTATCTAGCCTACTAACCAGTGTCTAGCCAATAGTGGAGTGGTTACCAGACTTGAGATTAAGTCTTATGGGTTCACATATTAGTTGGCAAGAGGAACATCAAACGGGGTTGACATTCACGCAGTCACTCATTCAGTTTAGATTAAGGTCAGCTAATAATATTAGCTCTCACAGGGAATTATTGGCCTCTTAGCTAAGGAGAGAACGGCCCACATTTGGCAGCCTTTGGGGAAATTGTATGCCCAGCAAATGGAAAAGGCTTTGTCCCTCCAAGTAGCAATTTAACTAACATAAATTAGGATGAATCAATAGGCTGTATGGGTACATTTTTTCTATGATTTTAGGGAGCTCTTAAGTAAGCAATAATACCCTACAGGGTGGGCAGTATTGATAAATACTGGACCTCCCAGGTGTGTAATGAGGCCTGGTGCTGCAGGCAGAGGGCCTTATAGCCTCTGTAAGATCCAGTATTTCCCAATACCGCCCTCCCTGGAGGGTATTATTGCACTTAGAAAATGGGCAGAGTAAAAAAAAATTTGACAAAATTGTTAACAAATAATTCATTTTAAATACATTTTGTAATTAAATAGTTCCTCTGCCTTCATTAGAATGATGGCCTTTTGTCCTACTGCAGACCCCATAGTTAGAAAGCCAGTTATATACAGTTACCACCCCCACAGCAGACGGTTTGTTTTTTAGTTGGAAACCCTCCACCCCCGTTCACCCTCTACACTTTTAGTTTCATTATCTTTCATTTGAGAGGCTCTATGTTTTTCTGTCATGCTGCTTTTTTTCGTAACACTTGGGCCAGGAGATGTTTCAATCTGGAGAAGCAAGCACAGTTTGGTAGAGTGAGTGTGGTCGGGAGGCAGTTGTTCAGGCTGTATTTTTTTTTTTTTTAAGTTTCCCGGTCCTCGCATCCTGTCGTGACTACCGGGACTGAGTAATTTCTGGGTTTTTTTTGTTGTTGTTTTATGAGTTCTCAGTCCTCACTGCCTTGCATGAAAACTGGGAGTGTGAAGAAAAGCGCCTGTTTTTTTTTTTCCAGTGAATGAGTCAGTGCCTAGGTACCAAACCGGAGGAGAGGTAAAACTAAACAGATCAGCCAGTGGACAAGAACCCTTAGGTACTGCTGTCTAGGGATACTGTATGTCAGGAAAGGGATCTGCATGCTGTGGCAATGTGTTTTTTTCTTTATCTTTAACAGTCTGGGAGAATGAGGGCACAGTGCAGTGGTGAAGGACTGTAGCCGGGAGCTTGCATGCTGATCATTTGCTCGATAACCGAGAGGGAAAGAAAAAGAGGTTGTTTTTATTTTGCCTTCTCTGATTACTGCTGTGAATTGTCAATTATGATATTTTTACATAACTGGGTAGGTGTCTGGTCTAAGGCGGGGGGGGGCTCTTGCTAAGAGAGTGGTGAAAAAATGGCAGCTACTGACTTTTGAATTTCAAACTGCACAGGGATACCAGTTTAGATATTAGGACATGGGAGGCTGCAACTTTTGATTTACTGGTTGTCTATTGAAAGTTACTGTACCCCCCCCCCCAGCAGAGGTACCAGCCAATCAGAGTGAAGCAAATAAAAAGCCTATTTTCTAACAAAGATTAACACACCTGCACCTTTCTTGCCTAGCCTATCCTTCTGGAATGTGCTGTATCCAGGATACCCCCAACAAAAATACTCCCTGTTAGGTAGAGGTTTGAAGGAGGTTAAAACAGAAAGAGACCTGGAGATATTAGTAAGCAATGATTTAACCTATGAAAAGCAATGTACAAAGGTGGCAGTGATAGCAAATAGATCATTGGGCTGTATAAGGAAATTGTTTGTAAACAGGAATGATATGAGTATGTTACCCCTTTATTGAACATATGTTATACCTCACTTGGATACTTGTATGCCCCTCAGGAAACCATATTTGAGAGAGGATAAGGAATTAATGGAGAACATAGTATAACCAAGTTAAGTCCAAGATTAAGAAATAACACATATGAGGAAAGGATTAAAGATCATGGATTATTATCAATAGAAGAGAGGAGAGGAGGGGGAGAGATGCTTCAGTTGTACAAAGTATTCGAAGATAAAGAACTGATGATACCATATATGGGACTTGTATACATGAATAGGTATGTAAGATTAAAGTCATGCAACAAACACATGAAGCAGAATCATGTAAAAAAGGATAGCAAAAGATACTTTTTCACGCAAAGGGTAGTAGGGTTTTAGAACAGGCTGCTAGGGAAGTGGAGAAGACTAAATTACTAGGCACTTTCAAAAAATTGTTGGATGCATACATTTTAAAAAGGTTATGTACTGTATAATGTGAGTAAAAACAGAAAGACTGTGGGTAAAAATTGCGCAACCAAAAGACCGCTCGTCAAGAAGGCAACAGGTAAATGTGACAGGGAGCTTCATCCACTCTTGAGGATTGACCTTTTCTTAAATCTGTTGCAACAGTTCTTTTATTTCTTAGTCTAATCTATTGTTTACCATTTCTAGTCCATAAAGTTGGCCACCTATGAGTGTCCTCTTTAATTTTCCTTTTCTCTCTCAGGTCCTCATACAAGGAGGTTGTTGTTGTGACCTCCGAGCTTATATAAAATAACAGGCTGTGTTCCTCATTGTAGGAGTTAGTATGCACTGGCACTATGTCAAAAAATATGTTGATGTACATACCTTATGTGTATGAAACCTGCAAATGTTGAAAATACCATGGTACTAGTTGTTTTTGATAAAGGTAAAATGTTACTAGGGGACTATATTATAAAATTTAAGTTAGTTGTGCTATTTGAAATGCATGTAAATTGCTGTAAGTTGAACAAGTCTGAAATGTCATTGTGATTTGCATATATCCAATGATGCTTTGCATTATGGAAGTATGTTTGATGTTGTGTTTCTTTGAACTTGGCTTATTGTCAATGTATTTTGGGGTAACTTTTGTTTCAGTGCTTCTGCACTGAGGTTATTTGTCTTTAGCTTGTTTTTTTTTTTTTTTATTTGAGCCCCTACCACCCAAGCAAACAAGGTCCACATAGGGGAGACTAAATCTCAACAGATAAGTTAGATCAGAGATCAGTGAGCCAGTAGGTGCTGGCTAAGTATAGAGGAAAGACTTGCATAGTATGTTGCTACAAACTAATGTACTGAAGAAGGGATATGCCATTGCTAAAGGTTTTCTCCTGCATTTTGAATAAACATCACACAGAGATTGTGTGTTGAATTTGAAGTTCGGTGTCTTGTCCGTCTGTCATCCCTCTACCCCTCCATAGACTTGGTGTCAGATGTGAGATAACTTGCTGAAAATGTCTGGACTGGCTGAAGAGGGACATTTTCTGGTGGATATTGCCTGATATCCCACGTGGTCTGATGCACCAGGAGTTGCCAGAGAAGAAAATCTGTGGAGTTCTGACCAGAACCATGGCTGACAGACAATGAGAAGCTGCTGCCTGGACTGGACCTGGGAACTCAGAGGAAGGCCAAGCCTGAAGATGATGAAAAGTTGCAGGTCAAGGCAGACTGAAGGTGCAAGAGACAACACCTGGGAGGTGGAGACCCTGATAAGGATGATCCACTGGATGAGTGGCAATGGCTGGAGGCAGAGCGACTACTGAGAGAGGCAGAACACTGGTACCAGGTGCTATAGATGTTCCTGCCAGAGAGTTTGGATAAAGAGTTGAAAGAGGATTTTGTGTGGGCTCAGTTTGAGGAGAACCCCCTGACTGAGCAGGATATTCCTTTGTTTTCTGTGTTCCCAGGATGTTACCTGTTGGAGGTCAGAGATGCAAGTATGGAACTTGAATGTGAGACCCCAGGAAAGACTGTGCCTAGTGATACTATGCTGGGGTCAGAGACTCCATGCAAGCAAGAAGAAGCCCATGAGGCTGAAGGGACTTGTTCTTGTATTGATACAGCTAAATCTATTAACAGTATTGACTAGGGTATACTGCAGGCTCAAGACGCTAATGTTGCCAAACTGTTACAATATGTTAAGATCAAGGAGGTGGTACATGTATTTTTTTTTCTATGGAAAACCTACAAAGGAGGAGGTGCATGGAAAATGGATTTTAACTTGTGCTGGGGGTAACACCTAGTGTCTACCCTGAGGTGTCTGTATCAGTAGCAATTGAAATGAATGAATCAAAAGACATAATGGGTTTATGTAGAGGGGTTGAACCAAGGACTGGGCCCCTGCTTAAAACCAACATGTCTGGTGGGGCTGGAGCAGGTAATTACTCTCCCCAGAGAAAGTCTTTCTATGGTACTGGACTTCACAGCCATACAGATTTTTGGTTAAGAAATATGACAGACTTTCCCTAAAAGGAGATGGGAAGGTACCGTTAGTCTCTGTTGAGAAATGTGTTAATGTCTCAGGGTAAAAAATGATGATATCCACTATGTTTATTATGGAATGTTTATCGTTAATAGGGATCCTGAGACATATCTTCTGAAGATGGATGGGTAGAAGCTCCATCCCTTCCTGGAACAGGAAGGTGGTAAGCAGTCTGCAATAACTACTTCTCTCTTAAGGTGGGGGATATGTGACATGGATCTCCTGCCACTCTTGAGGGATGAATTTTTTTATATCTGTTGCAACAGTTCTTCTATTTCTTAGCCTAATGTATTCTTTACAATTTCTAGTCCATAAGGTTGGCCCCTTCCCCTTCTTGTCTATTCTATAGTGTTCTCTTTAATTTTCATTTTCCCTCTCAGGTCCTCGTACAGGGAGGTTATTGTTGTGACATCTGAGCTGATATAAAACAACAGGCTGTGTTCCTCATTTTTGGATTCAGTATGCAATGGCACTATGTCATAAAATACATTGATATATATATATACATTATGTGTATGAAACCTGTAAATGTTGAAAATACCATGACACTAGGTGATTTTGATAAAGGTAAAAAGTTACTAGGGGACTGTATTATGAAAATTAAGTTAGTTGTGCTATTTAAAATGCATGTAAATTGCTGTAAGTTGAACACATCTGAAATTTCATGGTTATTTGCATATATACCATGATGCTTTGTATTATGGAACTCTGTGCAATGTTGTGTTTGTTTGAAACTTGGCATATTGTCAGTACACTTCCGGGTAACCTTTGTTTCAGCACTACTGCACTGAAGTTCTTTGTCTTTAGCTTGTTTTTTTTTTGTTTGTTTTTTTTTCATTTGAGCCCCTACCACTCAAGCAAACAAGGCCTGCATAAGGGAGGCTAAATCTCAACAGATAAGTTAGATCAGAGATCAGTGAGTCAGTAGGTGCTGGCTAAGTATAGAGGGATGACTTGCATAGTCTATTGCTACAAACCAATGTATTGAAGAAGGGATATGCCATTACTGAAGGTTATCTCTTTCATTTTGAATAAACGTCACACAGAGATTGAGTGCTGAACTTGAAGTTTGGTGTCTGGTCCATCTGTTATCCCACAACCCCTCCACAGTAAAAAGGTGATTTCGCCCAGTGCCACCAGAGAGCTGACCCTGAAACATATGGTACCATACAGAATTCCATGCCGTAGTGTTAGCCCCCTGCACCTTCCAACATTAATATAACATACTCCATGGTGGTTCACATAGGGAAGTGGGAGGTAGATTGACGCCCTGACAGCAGGTCACCCACAAGTCCTGGAAGCCCACATTCAGTGCACCCACATTATGGTGTCCGTGTTCTTGTGCCATATTGACAGTATACCTTTTTAAAAAGTGTGTAAAGAAATAGTCCCACAAGGTGCAGGAGACAGACTCGATGTGCAAGAGCCTTCTTCTGTCTAAAATATCAAGTATTGCACCAGGTGTTGCACCTCAGTATGAGTACTGCCATCAGTAATGGGTAATCCCTTGGAGAACGAAGAATGCCATGCCCCCTGTGATACCTGGACAATGTGCCCTCTCATGGATGACATAAAATCCAAACGTGGACCAACATGGCACACAATGGATGGTGATGAGGGTCAGTATGACAATGTATGAGAATGCATGATCTGAACACACACTAATAGACCGCACACATGCAGTATGCACTGAGACTATGCTTTGTTCAGTGCAATGGCACATGTGGTGAATTCAACATCACTGCCAAGGCTCAAGAATGCGTTCATGCATACAAAAGTGAAATGCTGAATAAAGCATGCCTGTCCAGGAAGAACCCTCAGCATGGCATATGGAGGAAAAAGCAACAGTGCACATAGTAGTGAATATATACTGAATAACCATGGGGACAATGGGCATGCCCAGGCCCTGATTAAGTTGCACCATAGTGTCCAGTTGGAAACACAGAAACAGACTTTGTTGGCAGAAAAGAACTTATAGGCCCATCTAGTCTGCCCATTTTCCTTGCCTGATCAGATAACTCTGACCATACTTGGTCACTGGCATCCCTCCCTTCCTCCATCCTCTACCCGGTTTGCCCTTGTGCCTATCCCATGCATACTTGAAGCTCCCCACAGCCTTTTCCTCCACTACCTCCTCTGGTAGGCTGTTCTGATCATCCATCAACCTTTTTCTGAAGAGTAGTAGTAGTAGTAGTAGCAAAAATGTTATACTGATGTTCAGAAATGGATGACCCAATTGAGCCTAAACTCATTTACAATGAGGTCCCATGGGCATAAAATGACAAAACAAGTTATACATATAGTATGTCCTCACATCTCTCCTAAACTCCCCCCCCAACTTCGTTGCATAACCCATGTTCTAGTACCTTCTTTTCTCTGAAAGGCACAGCCCACCTGCACCTTTTCACCCCAGGGAGGTACTGGAAGATCTCAGTAACGTCTCTTTGTCTCTTCTCCATCTCCTCTCTTCCAAAGACTACACATTTAGTTCCTATAGCCTTTCCTCATATCGATTTTCATGCAGCCCTCACATCATTTTGGTTGCCTCTATACTGCTTCCATCTTGCCAATGTTCTTGCAAAGGTAAGATCTCCAGAACTGGACACAGTACTCCAGGTGGGGCCTCACCAGTGAGCGATACAACAGCAGCTTCCCTTCCCTCCCTCCTGCTAGAAGTCCCCCTCCCAGTGCACCTCAGGATCCTACTAGCCTTTCTAACTGCCTTGTCACACTGACCAGCCACCTTGAAGCCATCAAATATGATGACCCCTAAGGTCACTTTCTTGCTTGATGAATGTAACTACCTCTTCCCCTCATTTTATACACAGCTCCAGGGTTTCCCCACTACAGATGCATAACCTTGCACTTCTTAGCACTAAAATCCAGCTACCACATCCTTAACCACTCCTTTGGTTTTCTCAGATCCCATTGCATTCTCTTAACTCCTTACTGAATGTCAGTCCTATTGCAGATTTTGTATCATCCACAATGAGACATACCTTCCCCTCAGGCTCCTCTGCAATGTCACTTATGAAGACATTTCACTCACCTACCTCTTTAACCTAGCATTGACCATCTCCTCAGTGCCTAGCACTTGGAGGCATGCAAAGGTGGTCCCCATTTTTAAAATTGGTGACCTGCTATGGACAGGCAACTACCAGCCTATATCCTTGCTCCCCTACCTTAGTAAGCTCCTGGAAAGGATCATCCACTGACAACTGCCGACCACATCGACACTTACAATCTAATGTCCAGACAGCAACACGGCTTCCACAAGCATCACTCCACCACATCCACCTTGGCCCTGTTTACTAATCACAGTCACAGGAACATGGACTTTGGGAGAGCAACGGGTGCTGTCTTTGTTGACCTGTTGAAAGCTTTTGAACTGGTCAACCACAGCCTGCTGCTCTCCTCCCTCCACAACCTTGGCTGCTCTACTGGGACCACACAGTGGTTCCAAAGTTACCTTGCAGATAGATCTCAGTCAATATACATAGGTTCTATCACCTCCCCTGCCCTCCCAGTCACCACTGGTGTACCACAGGGCTCCATCCTTGGACCACTATTATCCTCCCTGTTTATAAACTTTCTCCCCTCTGACTGTCTTACTTGTGACACCCTACTATATGTGCATTACCTCATCCTATTCTCCAGTGACAAGGTTCTCAAGAACATTACTACGGTCCTATCCGATAACTACACCTCTGCTCACACCTTCTTCCAGTCATACCGCCTAATTATAATCGTTAAAAAAACTAAATCCATGCTGTTTGAATCTAAACCTTTCCTATCTAAGAATGCAAAGGCAGGGTCCACTCTCTCAGTAATTACTCTGGATGACACTGTACTAGAAAATGTATTAATTTTCAAATATATGGGCATAAGTCTGGACCCCTCCCTCTCCTATGCTGATGATATCACCTCCGTCATCTGTCGGGTTAACCAGAAACTTGGTGCGGCTTAACAGATAAAGCCGATTCTGACCAGAGAAGCCCATTTAGCCATTCCCTAAGGCAACTTATTACCCATCATTGACTATTGCTCCCCCATTTACTTGTACGTGTCTTTGGCTATGTGTGCAAGCGTCTGCTCAAGATACAATAACGTATGTCGTTTTGCTCTCCTGGTGCCTTAGTCCACCCATCACTGTCATCTCTATCAGGCTGTAGACTGGCTCCCACTCCACCTCAGATTTGACTACTTGCTTGGCTGTATCCTGGGCAGTGCCATCAGATTCAGGTTTGCCTCTCTATATACATGTCTCCTTCAGACCAGTAGCTCTCTCGAGATATTTGCGTGCATCCTCAGTCCCTCCCTTGATAATCCCAAAAGTTTCCTTGGTGATGGTTGGAAGAGCTTTACCTGTTGCTGTTCTCACTCTGTGTAACAGTCTCCCAATACCCATCTGCTCCCTGGACACCCAGGCCATCTTCAGTGTATGTCTCAAATCCTGGCTGCTTGACAAGGCCAAGTGCTATTGCTCACCTGGTTAACCCTCCTCTCCCCCCCTGACCACAATAGCCTCCCCTCCTAGGCTGCTTGGTCTCCCCCAAGCGCTCATTTACTCTGTCTATGTGTCCTGTCTAAATACATGCTCCATGTACTCCCACTCGACAGTGCCTTGGTGGGTTCTTATGTTATGCATTAAATTTTGCTAGTCACTTATTCCTGCTGTAAATAATGTACAGTTAGTAGTTGACTGTCCTGTTTAGTAATAAGCTTATGTAGCCTCTCATTATTTTGTCTTTTCTCTGTAATCTGCATTTGTCCATCAACAATGTATGTATACTCATCAGCTTATACTCATTGTATAATACAGCTCTCCTTTTGTATTACAACATGCTGTGGCTCGGGTCGTGCCTGAAAATGATCCCTTGGATGAGTGCATTTACCAGTTACTAACATACTAAAATGCCAGCAGAGTAGGCCTAATGGTCTTTCGTGTCTGCTTATCTGGTCACCCCCAACCTGGGAGCTGACCTTGCTGTCCCCCAACCCCCTGGGGCTTCTCCATTCCCAATCTGAGATATTCCCCCTGTATTGGAGTTTGCCAGCACAACCCAACCCCTGTATCTGTCCCAACCCCTTTTGAATCCTTCCATAGTCTCTGCCTCCACTAGTTCCCTGGGCAGTGCATTCCATGGTTCTACCACCCTCTCAGTGAAGTAGCACCTCATCCTTTCCCCATGAGTCTTCCCCCTACTAACTTCCACCCGTGCCCTCTAGTTGCCCCCCCGTTTCCTTAGGCGCACTCTGGCTGAGCCTCCCTGGTTTATCCCCTTCATGTACTTGAAGACCTCTATTATGTCTCCCTGTCCCTCTTCTCCTCCAATGTGTACATATTGAGGTCCTCGAGTCTCTCTCCATAGGTCCCTTCCCCCAAGCCCCAGATCATTTTGGTTGCCCTCCTCTGGACCCTTTCCAGGAGTACAGTGTCCCTTTTTAAGCGCGGCCTCCAAAACTGCGCACATTACTCAGGGTGCAGCTTAACCAAGCAGTTGTACAGAGGGATTATCACTTCCCTCCTTCTGGAGGTAATCCCCCTAGTGATGCATCCCAGCATCCCTACTGGCTTTGGATGCTGCCCTCCTACAAATCTCAGAATTGTTCACTTTGACATCCATCACCACCCCCAGGTCCCTCTTAGACATCAAGACTTGAGCATTACCCCCCCCCCAGGGTATACACTTGGCCCAGGTTTCTGGCACCCAGGTACAGAATCCTTTATTTCCCTGCATTGAATCTCATACTCCACTTCCTTGACCACCTCTCCAGAACATTTAGGTCCTCCTGCAGGTTCACCCTCCCATCCTCCCCATCCACCACTGTTCCCAACTTCGACTCATCCACAAAGAGACTAATTTCACTCTTGATACCATTCCTTATGTCAGAGACATAGGCATTAAACAGGAGGGGCCATAGGACCAATCCCTGAGGGACCCCACTTATGACCCTCCTTGGAAATGAGACCAACCCAGCTACCATGACCCTCTGGGTATGTTTTGAGAGCCAATTTCCTATCCAACTGATCATCCATTTCCCCACCCCCATTTGCCCCAGCTTATCCAACAGGCTCCCATGATGAACTGAGTCAAATGCCATACTGAAGTCAAGAAAGACAACATCCACTGGTCTGCCCTGCCCTGGTTCAGGGCACTCATCACACAACCATAGAACTCCACAAGGTTTGTCTGACATGATTTTCCCTGGACGAGGCCATGCTGTCTATCGTCTAGGTACCCCAACTTCTCTAGTACCGCCCCATCCTCTCCTTGATAATACCTTCCATCACCTTGCCCACCA
This sequence comes from Neoceratodus forsteri, assembly GCA_016271365.2. Classification (NCBI taxonomy): domain Eukaryota; kingdom Metazoa; phylum Chordata; order Ceratodontiformes; family Ceratodontidae; genus Neoceratodus; species Neoceratodus forsteri. Next base: position 1,610,869,838 of record CM057449.1, read on the forward strand.
CCAATGTCAGGCTGATGGGCCTGTAGTTCCCTGCCTCCTCTTTGGATCCTCCCTTGTGGATAGGCATGATATGTGCCACCCTCCAGTCCTGGGGCACCCACCCTGTCATCAGAGAGATGTTGGAAATCTTCGTCAGAGGTTTTGCCAGGACATCCGCCAGTTCCCTCAGTACCCAGGAACATATTTCATCTGGCCCTGGTGCTTTCTCCATCCTAAGGGACCTGAGGGCTTCCCTCACTCTCTCTACCGGGATTTCCATCTACATTTCCTTCCCCTTGGCCCCCTGTTCTGCCTTCCCCCTTCCTAGACCCGCCAGGGCTCCTGATCAGTAAGGGTTCCACCATCTCCTCAGTTTCACCATTTCTTCCCTTGGATGATGCAGCCCCCCCATTCTTCCTGGTAAAAACTGAGGCAAAGCACTCATTTAGTACCTCAGCCTACTCCCCCGGGTCCTGTGTCCATCCCTCCCTGTTCTAATCCTACTAATCTTCCCCTTCACCTTTCTTTTTTCCCAGTGTATCTAAAGAACATCTTGTTCCCACTCCTGATTTCCATGGCCAGGTTCTGCTCCTTCCTTGCCTTAGCCAATCTCACCACCCTAGTGACCCTTCTGGCCATCAGCTCATTCTCACCTTGATCCCATTCGCTCTTTGAGTGTTTGAAGTGTCTATAGGCAGCCTTCATTTCCCTCACCGCCTCCTGAACCTCCCGGGTCGGGTCCGCCAACAAGGTTTTATGGCCTTACCGCCTTTGCGCCTCACTCTTGCACAGGTCCTGGTAGCCTCCTGCACCCCCCTCCTAATGATTTTCCACCTACTGTCAGCATCCATGTCTGGCCTTATCCCATCCAAATGATCCTTGAGGATCCTTTCCATCCCCTTGAAGTCAGCCCCCCGGAAGTTGAGTACCGCCATCTTTGTGTGGCCTTCCTCCTCCCCAGGTCAAGGCAGAACCAGACTGTGGCATGGTCACTCCCTGTCAACAGGTCCCTCACCTCCAGACCCCAAATCTGGTCATTGTCCACCAGGACTACATTCAGTGTCTGGGCCTCCCTAGTCGGCTCACCCACCTGCTTGGTTAGGAACAAGTCCTGGAAGACATCCAACAACCTCTGCTCCCTGGCCACTGAGGACATCATAGTCCCCCAGACCGTCTCTGGCAAGTTTAGATCACCCATCATCACCACCCTTCCCTTGCCTAATCCACAGTGTCTCATGACATTTGCCACCAGACTCTCTTCCAGTTCCTCCGCCAGCGCAGGGTGTCTGTACACCACTCCTATTTTAACTCTCTTGCCCCACTTTGTTTTCAGGGTGACCTAAATTGCCTCCACAGTCCTCTCCACCTCCTTCACCCCTCCTATACCAATGCCATTTTTGACTATCAGTGCTACCCCCCTTCCCTTGCCTCCTCCCTGTCCTTCCTGAACATAGTGTAGCCCTCCAGATTTAGGCCCCATTCATGCCCTGGGGTGGCCCAGGTCTCAGTGATAGCTGCCACAGTCACTTACCCCTCAGCTAGCATCACCTGGAGCTCTGGCATCTTATTTCTCTAGCTCTTGGCATTTAGCAGGACCACCCTCCACCCCTTTTCTCCCCTCCCATTCCCCCCCTTATGTTTCTGTGTGACTGCAGTCTCTCCCCCCCTGCACCCTACCTGTTGGCCTTTTTCAATATTCCTCCAACTTCCTAAGGGGGTGGAGACCGAGTCTCTTTTTTGTCGGAACCCCTGCAACAGTCCCTACTCCCATCCCTCCCCCTTCACAAGTTTAAACCCCACCTTTCTCTGATAAACCCCTCTATCTTCTTCCCTTATCTTCCCAGGTTTCCCCCAATCCCCCATCAACCCATGCCTCCTGGCCTCACACCACTCCCTGAGCCAATGATTTACCTCCCTAATTTTCTGCTTGTTCTCCCAACTAGCCCTCAGCACCAGCAGGATTTCCAAGAAGGAAATCAAGCATTTTATGGCATGGCAAACCCTGGCTAGCTCCCTAAACCTTGCCTGTATCTCTAGTTCATTATTTCCCTCTATGTCATTTGTACCCAGTTGCAACAGTATGTCTGGGGAACCTCCACATTCTCTTGCTAGTGAGTATACCTCGTGTTTGGCCTTGTGCACCATCAGGCCAGGGAAGCATTTGGTTCTAACCAGGCAGGCTTCCCCCTCCCTATCCCATCTGATATTCTGGATCATGGATTCTTCCAACAGGAACACTCCAGCCATTCCCTTGCCTCCATTCTCACTCACCAGGATTCCTCTCATTCCATGTCCCTTCTCTTCCTTTTTCCTGACCCCTTCCCCCAGCTCGCTCCTCACTCCTCCCACTATCTGGGTGTCATATGCTGCCCTTTCCCTATTGACAGTGGCCACCCCCTTCCCTCCAATCCCGGGCTTTCCCCCCCTCCCGAGTATCCTTTTTTGTATCATGACACCCCCATCCCTGCTCATGACACCCTTCCCCCCATCCATTGGCCTAGCCTGGCTTGTCTTCCCATCCGGCCCATCTGCATTCAACACCTCCTTGTCTGCCATGCCCCCTCAATCCAAACCCTCAGCCCCATTTACTACATCCTCCCCCTTGCATTCCTTGTCTTCCTCCTTGCCCTTTCCTCTCAGTACCCCCTCTCCCTAAGCCTGCTCTGATCCCCAACCCCCCATTTTCTTGCACTCTATGCTCCCCCTTATTTTTCCTGATTTCCAGACCCTGCCTCTTGCCCCGCCTCCATTCCCATCCCTAACTGCCCCCATTGTCATAGCTGCATCACCCCCTCCCCTCCTCCACTAGCAAATGTAGAGGGTTGAAACGGTTGCTGAGCCTAATGCCTGACCTCAAGACTCCCTCCCAACCAACCCCCACCCTGGTTCCCTTGTCCAACCCAAGATTCCTGCCTGCTTCTTTGGACGTTTCCTCCTTTTGGACCCTCTCTATCAGGGTCCTAATGTGCCCCCGAGTACCCCCCTGTGCTTCTGTCCCTATGCCCCTGTCTTTAGTAATCAGTGTAGCCACGTGGGTGACCCCTTGCCCTTTTTCCCCACTTCCCATACCTCCCCCCCAGATCTCCTAGCTGCATCTTAATCCCCTCAACCTCCTCTCTGAGCTTTACCAGCTGGTAGCACACTGGGCAACCACTGAATTTCCAAGCCCAGTCAAGGACCATGGCTGCGCTGCACCCTGTACACCCAACCACGCTCACAAAGATGCCAGCTGTAATGACGTGTGATCCCATCTCCCTCATAGTAGGTTTCTCTGAGTGAACCACCAGATTCTCCAATGATCACTGCTACAGTACCTACACAATAATCAGGGCTACAGTAGCTAACTGATTTACTGCTAGATCAGGCCACTCCTATCCCCTGACTCCACCCCCTCTGGCTATTTAATAGAGGTTGAGGTCAGGGCCAGGTGAGAAACAATTTCAGCTCCTTTTCTGTCAAGGTCCATGGACCATACCATCCATACATTTCCCAGCAAAATACAGCTTGAGGTGCTACACCTACATACAAAACACAGTACTATCTATAAGCTTTTAAACTGTTACCAAAGACTTAAATAAACAAATAAATAAATAAATAAACAAATAAATAAAATAAAATAGATTTAGGAGGACTGATCTCAGCACCGATTCCTCTGGCATCTCACTAGTCAACCTTCGTCCTCTGATTGTCCACCATTTATCAGTACCTTTGTCTCCTATCCTTTAATCAGTTAGATACCCAGCTTACCACTTTTTTTCCCCACTCCCAGGCTGTATAGTTTCTCAACAAACCTCCTGTACAGTACAGTGTTGAAAGCCTTTCTGAAGTCCAGATAGGCCACATTCTCTGCTCTCATTTGATCCACCTCCCTAGTAACCCAGTCAAAGAAATCTATGAGATTTGTTTGACACGACCTCCCCCCATGAAACCATTCTGCCAGTAGTCCTGCACCCATTAGCCTCTAGGTACTCCATGAGCCTTTTCTTCAGTACGGTCCCCATTAATTTCCTGACCACTGACATGAGACTGACCAGCGTGTAGTTGCTAGCCTCCTCCCTGCTGCCACTTTTTGTAGAGGGACCACATCAGCCCTTCTTCAGTCTACTGGAACTACCCTCATCTCTCCTGAGGTGCTTAATGAAAAGCACATCCCTACATTTTCTGTAGCCCTTTTCTAGTTAATGACATTATAATTATATTGTCTCCATAAGCAAGTGCTGGCCAGGGATAATCGAGAATTTTTAGTAAGTCGGAGTCAGCTTGTTCTAGGTCTTTTAGCATATGATCAATATTTAAACAGAAAAGCGATGGTGCAAGGACACATCCTTGCCTAACTCCCTTATTAATTATGAAAGAGTGAGAAAGCTGACCTTTTGTTCCTAGTCTGATTGAGGCCCAAGTTTTACGGTATATGTTTGAGATTCTTCTGATTAGGGTGGGGTCAATACCCCATCTACTCATTAGTACCCATAATGTCTTTCTGGTGACCGCATCAAAGGTAACAGAAAAATCTGCATATACTGTGTGCAGTTTTTGTTTTCTTATTTTAACACACTTTTCTGTGAGATGTCCCAGTATAAAACAATTGTTAGTGGTTGCATATCCATGTCTGAACCCTGCCTGCAGTTCACTTAGACCATCTGTTATATTCATTTGAAATGATAAATGTTCTAGTACGATTTTAGAGAAGATTTTAAGGTTAGTGCCTAATATACTGATGGGCCTGTACACAGCCTGATCTGCGGTATTGCCTTTTTTATGGATAGGGACACAATCTCTACCCCTTCCAAGTCATAGGAATAAAATCTTCTTGGATACAATTATTTTTTTTTTTCTTAGTACTTTTTACCTTATTGGCTCCCAATCTGCCCATTACGTCTTGGCATCCCCAATCATCCAGCCACCGTATGGTCCACTTCAGCCTATGGAGCCCCTGCTTGCCAAATACCCTGCGGCTTTCCCTGTGGCGGGGCAGAGAGTACACTGCTCCTGCCAGCACAGGATCCAGCATCGCAGCAGTGCTCCCGAGGATGAGCGTCCCGTGGACGGCCATCAAGCCGCCGCGATGGTTCACCATTTTTCCTCCTCTACTAGGCTTGCGTGAGTGGGGCATGCACTGACGCCAAGGGGGGGAGTGCGCACGTGTCCGCACACACTCCTTCCCGGCGCCATGCCCCAACTCACTTCCCTTTGCACAACATCAGTGTAATGTCCCCCAGCCTCCACTAGGGGTGCCAATGCACTGACCACTAAAGCCCCCCTCCCCCAGAGAGGGAGAGCAGCCTTCAGGGGCTCAATCCTTCTCCACCTCTGCCAACCCCCGGCGTCTGGAGTCCGTTCCTGAACCCGGGTCACTGGCATGGAGTGAGGTGTGGCGTCCAGCGCCTCAACCCTCAGTACCACCGGGCCGGCTGTTGGATACAATTATAAAATAGTGCCAGGGGTTTGCTCCATCTGGCAGTATGCCACAGGAAGACCTCTGAGGGTATCCTGTCCAGGCCAGAGGCTTTGTTAGTTTTCAGAGATTTTATTGTGAAATAGACATCCTTGTATGTGATTTGTGAGAAATTATAGCTATTTGGTCCCAGGCCAATAGAACGTGTCACTTTTTCAAGTTCTGGATCAAAAAATATTCCTGAAAAATATTGGACCCATTGGACCAGATTTTCAAAGCTCCGCGAGGTCACTGCAAGTTGCAGTGATCTAGGGGCTTTGCCCCATCACGGCTGTATCAGGGACCCTGCACCATATTCAGGAAAAACAGGGTCCCTGTGCCAGAAATCTGGTAATTGCCACACCCGCAGGCATGCAGCAAACCAAGTGGCGCACCTGTGGGTAATGCCACAGGGATTCGGCTGTCCCCCCTCGATGCAACAAAAGAGGTGGCAGGATGGCCAGGGGTTGGGGGCACATACACAAAGCTAGGAAGTGGGGTACAGTGGTGGCATAGGGCACGAGGTGCAAAAGTGTAAAATGAGAAAGGGAGGCAGGCACTCATGGAGGATCTAGCTAAACTTGAACACTGGTCTAGGGAGTGGCAGTTGGGGTTTAAAGCTAAGACGTGCAAGGTCATGCTCCTTGAAGCAAGAAATCCCAGGACCGGCTACTGGCTGGGGTGAGTGCAGGTAACAGCTTCAGAGAAGGAAAAGGACCTTGGGTAATAGTATCAGGGGACATGAAGGTATTAGCATAGTGTAGGAGGACAGCAGTAAGGGCAAATAGGATGCTGGGTTGCATTTCCAGAAGGATCACCTCTAGAAAGGAGGAGGAGGTCATCCTGCCCTTGTATAGATCACTGGTGAGGCCACATTTGGAGTACTGTGTGCAGTACTGGTGCCCATACCTGAAAAAAGGATGTGAGATTACTGGAGGGGGTGCAGTGCAGGGCAACAAAAAAGGTCACGGGACTGGGGAGTTGCTGTATGAGGAAAGATTGAGGGAGCTCAACATGTATTTGCTGGAAAACAGCAGGGAAAGAGGGGACATGATAGAGGTATTTAAGTACTTGAAAGACATAAACAAAATCAGAGATGGAGCACTGTTCCGCTTAAATGTGGGGGGACGGTCACTAGGGGCACAGTCTGAAGCTGGAAGGGGGAAGGTTCAGGAGGGAGATGAGGAGGCACTACTTTACAGAGAGAGTGTTGGCGAGATGGAACACACTGCTGGAGGATTTAATCAAACTGAGGACAGTGGATAGCTTTAAGTGGGGTTGGGATAGAGTCAAGGGCAGGATTAGTACAGACAAGAACACACAGGGGGAAAGACCAGGAAAGGGGAGGAAGGGAGGAGTTTGGGTGGGGCTGGGGCAGCTGTAGTAATATGAAACTAAGAGCTGCACAGTCGGGAAGACTTGATAGACCTGTGGGCCTTCTTTTGCCAGCAATTTTGTATGTTTGTACGTTTGTATGAGGTGCTGTTGGGGAAGTGGTGGGCAACCATGTCAATGTGGCTGCACCCAGCAGGGGTGCCGATTAAAGCACAATATTGGCATGGACACACAATGAAGAATGGGGGGTATAGGGTCACACAGTGCCATGGCCCCATGTTGGCATGGCCCTGGCAGTAGTCCCAGGGCCATGCCCATGTGAGGCCCTGGTGATGTGTGTTGCTATAACCACCCATTGTCCATTGTGTGCCCGTGCTAATCTTGTGTCAAAATCGGTACCCCAGTCGGGTGCAACCACATTGCCATGTTGGCCCACCCCTTCCCCAACATCAACTGTGCCTCCTTGTGCCCTATGCTACCTGGTAAAATCCAATTACAGACCCCTACCAACACATCCCCACAGTGTCTGGAGTGGTGCAAGGGGCTTAGACCAGGTTTCCCATGGCCTATCTTCCACCCCTTGCTGCGGCCATGGCAGGGTTTCTTGCATCCCAGAAAAGGGGATGTTGCAGCCCTGCTGTGGTGTACGCCCTCTTGTGGCATTGTGAACTCTGTGTTTGGCCACAACAGTGGCACAGCACCACAAGGACACAGTGACTCATGATTCAGATGCACACCATGTTACTGAATCGTGAATGCCCAATCTTTTGGTTCAAGGTGCTAGTTGCATTACAAATCTTTGATTCAAGCACCTTGTGTCCATCATGGGACTTTGAAATTCCCCCCCCCTTGTGTTATTGTGATGTATGTGTATGTTTTCCTTATAATTTTTGACACCTCATGCAACCATCTGCCAAAAACCTTTGATATGCTTATGAAGGATGACTTTCACCATTTTGTTCCATGTCTCATGTTGATATGCTATTTTTTTTTTTTAGAAATCTGTTGTATTTTTTTCTTTCTTGATTCAGAGCTGTAAATAGCTTTCTATCATTCAGATGTTAAGCTATCCTTATCATTTTTCTTAGTTTAGTTTTATAGGCCTTGCAATCCTGATCAAACCAGTTATTTTGCTTAGAAGGACATTTTCTTATAATTATTTGTTTATAGATAGACACCCAGATATTCAGAGCAGTTGCACATGGCACACTTGAGTTGTGCCAGTGCAAGTATGAAGATGCGCTGAGGAGCGATATTCAGCGGAAGACGTATCACAGCACAAAACCCATTTTGTCAATGCGCAACTGTAATATATGTGGTGCAAGTGCTGGGGGCGGTCCATGATTATGCAGCGCAATGGCATATTCAACCATGAAGCCATGGCGCAAGTGTGGAGCAAACCAAACATGCACCGACCAAACTTGTTCCTATAAAAACAGGGTACAAACACACAGATGGCAGTTGTGCTGACAGTGAGAGAAAGAGCGGAGAGTGAGAGATAGTGAGAGAGATAGACAGACAAAGAGACAGAAGAACAGACACAGAGGGAGACAGGCAGAGAGGTGGTGTGGGAGAGGGAGAGAGGGGCAGAGAGAGAGAGAGAGAGAGAGAGAGAGAGACACACACACACACACACATAAACAGTGTACCAGTGTGGCACACAGATAGCGGTGAACCGCCCAGGTAGACACTGGATTGAAGGAGTGATGGAGAGTGCACTGTTCCTGATGGAGGCGCTAATGAGGAGGCAGGAGGAACAGCTATGTGGCCGACGAAGGACCCATCGACGGTATGCCTGACACAGGCGGTACAGTGCCCACCTCACCTTTGAGAACAACAGTGACACCGAGATCATGGTCCAGTACTGCCTGAACAGGGCCATTCTGAGGCAGCTCTGTGAGCTGTGCAGTGAGAAGATTCAGGCACCCACCAGACGGAGCCATGCCATGTCCATGGAGACGAAGGTGACTGCCGCAATGTGCCTGCTCACCACGGGCACCTTCCAATGACCAACAGGGGACATCATGGGCAACACCCAGTCAGCCAGGTCCCGCATCCTGACACGGTTTCTCAATGCTCTTCTGCCACGTGCTTTGGAATTCATTCATTTCCCCACCACACAGGCGAAGCGTATAGCAAACATGCAGGACTTCCACAGGGTGGCAGGCATGTCTGGAATGCTTAGGGCCATTGACTGCACCCATGTGGGCATCCACATGCCACCTGGCCCTAAAGGAATGGCATACATCAACAGGAAGAGGAGCCCTAGCATCAACTGCCAGGTGGTGTGCAATGCCATGGGGCGCATCATCAATATCTGCGCCACACACCCTGGGAGTGCACATGACGCATTCATCTGGCACAGCTTTGTGCTGTACCACAGGTTTGAACATGGGGACATCCCCACAGGCCACCTAGCGAGTGAGTAGGGCATGGGCAAGGGGCGATGGGCATAGCAGAACTGGGGATGGGGGTGGCCAGGGTGTGCAAGGTGGGGTGGGTGCCAGGGACAGGCAAGGGGTGCACTATAGAATAGCACAGGGTTAACCATGTCATTCTCCACACAGGTGACAGCGCGTACCCACTGAGGCCCGGGCTGCTCACCCCCTACCGGCGACCGGCGACCGGCGTCCCCAACAGAGGAGCACTACTACAAGGCACATGCTTGCATGCGCAACATCATCGAATGCATGTTTGGCATGCTGAAGGCATGATTCCATTGCCTAGACAGGTCAGGCGGTGCCCTACAGTACAGCCCCTTGAAAGCCTGTGGACTATTCCTGGCCTGCTACATACTGCACAATATGGCCATTGACCATGGGATAGCTGTCAAGGTGGATGAGGGTGATAGTAGCGGAGATGATGGAAACAATCTGCTAGAGGGTGGTGGGCAGCCACCTCCTGGGTAGAGAGACCCTTGACTCCAGCAACAGGCATGATGTCTCCGCGACACTGTCACACAGGAACACTTTAGGACGCATAGTGCTGTAGGTGGTGTGGTACACATGCATGGACCACACAGACAAGGACAGCACACCTGCAGGGACATGTATGGTGAGGGGCATGCACACACAGAGACGTGAAGCAGAGGTAGGGAAGGCAGTGGCAACACACACACACATGTGTGCGCACCCAGCCACGCAGGCAATGGAACATGGTGTGGATCAGACGCATGGCACCAGTGCTTAGGTGCAACTGGTGCAAGACTGCCCTCATCACGCCCACACCACATGGTCCAGTGGCTGGGCATGCACACACATGGGCAGCATGTGGCACGATACACAGGTGTGCCATCACATGTATGGCACACACACACTGCCCATGTGTGCACTGGGAATCAACAGCAGACTGTGGTCAGGCATCACTCAGTTCAGGCAGCTGGCCGGTACCATGGTCACCATGGCCATTGGGGTAGCCACGCTGGGGATGACTGGTAGCCACAGGCTGCACATCAGCCGGGAGGGGAGTATCCAACAGCCCTCCAGGGTGGAAGTGCTGGACCATGACCGTGTCCTCGTGGGGGTGTGTAGGCACCCAAACAGGCCAGCCCTGGGCATGCATAGGATGCCCACATCTGAGCCTGGCATCCACTGTGTTGGGGTCACCCAACATTGGGTCCATGGGGTGAACAGCACACTGCGGGGGGTCTCCTGTGTACAGCCATGCCCTGTGGCAGCCAGCAACACAAAGCCATCCACAACTGCACCAGCAATGTGACCCAAGGCCGCAGTTGTGGCCTCCTGCATGCATTGGATCCCCTCCAGGATCTGCACAGTGCCCCTGTTCTGCTGCTTGACTAACTGGCACAACTCTGCCCACAGTGCACACACCCCAGTGGTGAGCAGCACCTGCTGCTGAATGGACACCTGCAGCTACCGGGTGTGCTTCACCAGATGATCTGCATCCTGGGGCTCCCATAAGGGACGCCGATCATCAGTGAGTAACCTGCCATGCTGCACAGCCCCCCTCTCCAGTGGATGCTGCACAGTGGGATCTGCAGGGGGAATGGGTATGGCAGGCACACCAGCGGTGGACCCTGTGTCTGGCTGCCCAGTGGCACCCACAGCCTGCTGCCATCACCATTCCAGCTACTGTATGCCTCCATGTGCCTGCATGGATGCACCACCACCAATGCAGGGCGCAGCTGTGGCAATGCACACCACTGCAACCGCAGTGGTGGCAGGCAGCTGTGCCACCTTTGGCATTGCATGGGCCCTGTAATCACCTGTGATGCTAGCAGGGGTGACTCACCCACAACGTCGCCCATGCTGTCCAGGATCTGTGTGAAGTCATCATTGGAGTAGGACCCCACCCCGATCTGTGTCTCTGCACACAGGACACCAATGCTGGCATCCTGCAGGAACACATCCAGGGCCTCATCTGACCCTAGGCCAAGGACACCCACAGGCACTGTGGTGCTCATCTGCAGCCTGTCGGACCCCTGGATGCCAGTAGATATTGATGGGTCCTCCTCTGGGGCCATGCCGGTGTCCACAGATGCTGTGGCCACTGCTGGAACCCCATCCTCTGCACAGAGGCATGCTGGTGCTGCAAGAGAAGGATGGCATGTCAGTGCTGCTTTGCCAACATGTGCCCCCTGTACACTGCTGCCGCATGTGTCCAGCAGCATGGCATGTGCATGGGTGTGCACATGGCATGCAGGATGGCTGCATGCACAACAGCATGCCCGTGTATGCACCCTCAGGGCAACCAGCTGTGCATGGCTGCCATACATACCATGCAGTGATGGGCTGCCACTCATCTGGAAGCCTCCTCCAGGCACACCCTCCACTGAGGTGCAGTGTAAGTTGGCTGCCACCGACTCTTCTGTGGGCGTCTGTGTGGGTGCATACATTGGCCCTCCTCAGGTGGCATTATGAAACTCTTTGATGGCTGCCACATTCTCCTTAATGCGCTGCCTATCAGTCACGACTTTCTTGTGGCACTTCTGCGAGGACCGCTGGTGGCTGCATGCTGGCTGACATAGGTCACCACCTCCTCCCATCCAATGGCCTTTTTCCTGTGGTGTGCCCATGGCACCACTCAACAGGGCCTCCCTGTTGAGGTAGGCCTCAAACAGGGTATCCGACTCCCCCTTAGTGAACTTGGGCCTGCGCTTCCTTGCAGGCCTCCACTCCTCCCCCTCCTCATGTGCTGACATGTTGCCTCCTGTGAACATGGACAGCACAGTGTGTCAGCAGCAGCATCTCCCTGGTCCATCCCACCTTGCAGTGCCGTCTGCTCCCAGTCTTCTACTGCGGCATCCCCCACTTACCTGTCAAGGTTGCAATACAGGTCCATGGCGTGTGCTGTTCCATGGCACTTATGAGGTGCAATACATGCAAATAAGGTTGTTTGCAACAGTAATGATATGCTAATGCACCCCACTGCACCTTGCATTGACTGGTGAGCTCATTTGCATGTGGCGTCTGAATGTCGAGAAGATGCACCATGCATAATGGCATTGCACTGGAGCAGGCAGGGACACAATATCAGTACATGCACCATGCATGGGCCTGCAGTGCACATGTGCACTACACTGTCATGGTGTCAATCATGCACCACGCACAGACAGCGTGATGTAGCAGCACTGTGCATGTTGCGCATGGACAGCTACGCACATGATCGCACATGGTGTCATGTGTCCTACCACTCACATGTACACTGGTCAGTGACCTCTGACCCCAGGGTCACTTCTGACTCCTTGACCCCACCAGGCCACGCCTACTGTGCATGCTCAGCAATGCGTGATGGGCAGGCACCATGTATTCTCCTGCGCATAGCGCATTCGGCACCTGTGGCTGCTATGTGCACTTGTTCCCGCCATTTGCACCACCAAACCATGAGAGAGCCATGGCGCAGGGTCAGGGACACCATGCCCATAACTGGATCGACCTGGAGGTGATCAACCTGGTCACATGTGTGGAGCCCTACAGTGCACAGCTGTGCAGCCAGGTGCCCCTGCAGCAGGCCAGGATCAGTGTTAGGCAGACCATTGCCATCCACCTAGAGAGGAGGACATTAGTTCCCTGGACAGCGGAACAGTGCAGGCACCAGTATAGTGACCTGTGCCAGAGGGACCCTGAATGTTTCTGGGGGCTTCAGGCACGTGTCAGGCATGGTGCAGTGCCACAGCCGGGTAGGTGTTCAAATGTTGCATGTCTGCCCTGGTGCTGTACTGTGGTGTTGGCTTCATTGCTTGGCATGCCCTGCATTAGGGTACACTGTCATCATGCACATCACTGACTGTCATTGCCAGCTGCTGCATGCGTTGCGATTTAGCTGTGCTGGCATGCAGGACATGTCAGGCAGGGTCATGCCCTGTGCACAGAGGGCGCTGGGGGGGTAGCTGGTGTGGTCTGGTACTGATGTGCTCCTGTCTTCCTTCCATTCGCAGGGCCAGAGGACCACAAGCAGGCCAGGGCAGTGGTAGAGCATGACTGGGCAGTGAACCCTGATGGGGTGGACCTGTGCAAGATACACTGCAGGGGGCAGGTAAGCTCTTTCATAGTCATTCTCACTGTACATGGGGGGTTGTGGTGGGGAGTGGGTGCAGGCATGGCCACCTGTGCCATGCACCATGACAGCTGTGTGTGTCGCACTGTGCATGGTGCATGCCACTGTGGCACGTCCATTGGACCCGTGTGCTGGCTGTTGGTGGGGTGGGCATGCTCCCAGCTGCCACCGTTGTTGCTGCGGTGCTGCCGGTGCAGTGTGCCATGTGACTGTCCCATTACAGTCGTGTGGCCGTTGTGCAGTGGGGACCACCTCTATGTAATGCCATGGTATACCGTGTTGCTGGCTGGCATTGGCCCACTCCCCTACAGGTGTCCATTCCAGGCCCTCTGGGGATGCATGGTCCCACTGCCCATTGCACACTGTGGGTGGGCATGGTTCCTTGGGCCATTGCAGTGATCACCTGTCCTGTCCCTTGACAAAGGTGTCCGGCATCTGGTGCGGAGAGCGCCTCACACAATGCTGTCAAGGCTGATGTGCCTGACACTCCTGGTTGTCTCCAGTATCCTGAAAGTTGTCATCATCATCCAGAGGATGTTGGCAGTGGAGAGGACAGAGCAGAGGCTTGGGGGGCAGCCGGATGTGGCCGCAGTTGATGTTCCAGTTCTTGGCCCCTGTTTACCCTGTTGCACTTTCCCCTACAGTACCCCCTTCCACTGTACAGTCCCTGTTCCCTGTCCCCTTCCCTCACTGTACCTACCCTTTCCCTACCCCTGTTATGTGTTGTACATAGATACCTGTTTTATAAATCTTTTCTAACATACCTGCCTGTGTCTGTGTCTGCTACACTGGCCCAGTGTCTGTCCTTGGTGTTTGCATGAGAGGGGGCACATGTTGTGCTTCTGTGGTTCCCTGCTGTGTCCTGGGGTGTGTCCTGCTGTGGTGGTATCAATTCCCTGGTTTGGTGGCTGTGCATTGGGGTGTCCATGGGGTGGCAGTCAGGGGTGTGTGTGGTGGGTGTGTGCGTGGTGGTGGCGCACTGCCATAGTCATTGTTCCAGTACTGTCTGCACACTGTGTTAGGGTCCTCTGCTTGGTGTTGTGTGACCTCTACCATGTGGTCTGCCACACTGGCTGCATCCTGGCCCATTCAGTGGCCAGTGTGTGGTCTCCCTGTGTGCCCGTGTGGTGTGTGTGTGTGCTTGGCTGCATGGTCCTGGGTGTGGCCTGCTGTGGTCTCATGGTGGAGGGGCATGGCCGGTGGCGTGCCTGGGGGGGCTCCCTTGGTGGCCTTCCTTTGGCCATTGGCACCTCCTGTCACCTGCTATCCATGCCACTATTGTGTTCCGGGATCCAGTCTCCAGGTGCCTGTGTGTGCCCTGCTGTGCCCTGCTGGTGGGGGCCTCCTGTGGCCGCTGTTACTGTGCTTCCATGGCTGTGTTCCTGGGTCTGTTTTCTGTGCCCTGCCCCCCTCTGTTGCTGTGCTGCTCTGTGCTGCCACAGTTGCACTGAGGCATCTCTGTGTATGCAAAGGCGCAACTGTGCCATATTCAGCCATAGTTTGGCCTGCGCATCCTCTGAATATGGCTCCAGTTGTGCCATGGCACATCAAGTTTGCACTGCACCGGACTTGCACTGGACTTTGACACATTTCTGAATATCTGGGCCAGAGACTACTTTTCAATTGTTCAAAAATAATGGTGTGTGTATTCTATATCTCACTTGCATTTGATATTTTGTTACAATCCCAGTCATTATATGCTATGAAGGAAAGTATTTTGGCCCGCATTTTCAAAGGAGATGTTCTGTGCAAAGTGGAGATGTGCCACACATCTCAAAAAATGAGCGGAACCATGATATTCAAAAGGGAAAGATGAGTCACGCATCTCTGGATGCACCATGGCATATCTATAATGTATGTGGCACATGTAGAGGAGGCATTCCCATGAATGTGCCACATATCCCCACATTCAGCCACAACGTGCAATCGCGCATCTTTGGGCTATTCAGCTGGACATGCACGATATGGTGCATCTTCTGGATATCTGATTATTTTGGGCTGGCGCAACTCAGATGTGCGGCACAGGCACTTGTGTGAATTTTCAGGCAACTTTTGAATATGGGGGCCTAGGTTCTTAATGTGTTCTTCCAATACACAGTCTCATAATAGGTTTTTATTTATCCTGCACTCAGTAAAAAAATAGAGGTGTTTCTTTTCTACTTATTTCATTGTTTGTCTTAGTACAAAGGAGAATTAGCATACTGTATGATCACTTTCAGCTTTTGTAGGGATTTGCAGAGAATGCCAAAATACAACTTTGCCTGACTATTTTGCTAAATCCGTTGTTGAGCAACCTGTGTATTTGCAGTAGTTGCATTGTCTCCGATTTATTGGGTATAAGTTTATTCCTTCTGTAATTTCAATAAGCTGTGTCCCTGATTAATTTATGACTTTATCTTTATCTGTTCTTTGGGGGATTATGGGGAGCTCATTCATGCAAGTTAATATTGAATGTTCTATTAGACAATCAAATTCACCTATTCTTGAACTTAAATCACCCAGGATTAGTCTTTCATAGTCTGGGAAGTTGAACTTGGTTTCTATTAGAAGCTCTTTTGGAGGCAGTATAGTGCAGTGGGTTAAGGCTGTGTGCTGCAGATCTGGAGACCTGGGTTTGAATCCCACAGTTGCCTAGGTGCATACTGTGTGATCCTAAGCAAGTCACTTAACATCCTTGTGCTCCCAGGTCACATCTGGAAACAAGCTTTGGCTTAGTGTGCTACTTCTGGTTAAACAATGTTCCCTTCCCAATACAATCCAAATATTTTGATTATAATATTTGGAACCAAGCAGGGGAATATAACTGTTAACTACCAGAATATTAATATCTGCTTTTTGAAAAGAAGTCATAAAATTAGCTGAGGTATGAATACACGGTAAATTGTTTAACAAATTCTATTATACAAAAGGTTATTAACCTTCCTGAGGACCTGCCATAGTTAGAATCATTAATCCCTACATGGTGAAACATTTTGAAGCCATAACTGTAAGTCATACATTAGTATGTACATTATGCCAGGATTCTTGAATGCATATCAAACCACATCTTGTTACAAAACTGATCCAATCATTGTCCCGAATTTTCTATTCCCAACCCGCTATATTCCAAAAAATAATAATCAATTCTTCTTCTGGTATATCTGTAGTAACAACCAAACTTTCATTTTGTGAATTTGTGGCTGTAGAGTCATGAGTCAGTCCTCGTATGCCACAAGTAACATGAACTAGTTTTTGAACGGGATGGAATACTGTGTGTTCATTATTTTTAGTTGCGTATCCTGTGCTTTATTCTCTTGAATTACCCTAGTATTCTATTCATCATCATAATTAACTAGGTAATATCCCATTATATCACTCATGGTATGTTTTTCTATCATTTTGTCTCTCACATATTTGTTTTTGACATGGATATCTATTTGGCTACCATATTCATGTCTTGTAACTTCAAGAACACCATTTCTACCAAGCAGAACTTGTTGGAGATTATGAAAAAATGTCGTGTCCTTGTAAGGTTTTTATTGTTCTCAAAATCCAGTTCTGGTATTCCAAAAATACTTAGCCACACCGGTTCCACCTGATTTAAATTAATAAGAGAGTTATAACTTGTGGACAGGTGTCTATTTCGGAACACTATTTTCAGTCCTAAATGCTTCAAAAGTGCTTCATTATATCAAATTCCATTTGCAATTTTGGGGAAAAATATATTACATACATCACCCTCATGGGTATCTCGTACAAGTTCCACATCTTTAGAATCTTGAGGCTATATCTCCATGCCCATATTCATTCTTATCAGGAATAATATTTGTGTTCTTAAGTCAGCATTAGTACCTTCCGGCCAATGAGATGGACCATAAAAGCTTAAACATGCATATTCTTCATTCTTCTCCCATTTGTTGGTAGTTTGTCTCCTATTAGATGTATCAGCAATTATTCTGTCTGGCAATAATTTATTTTTCTTGGGGTAGTCAATATTATTCATGTCTACACTAAGTTCTGTTTGCTCCATATCTTTGTTTCTGCTGTTTTGTCTGCCACAGAGATCATTGGAGCCATTTACTAAATACTTAATTACTTCTTCTAATTTTCCCAGTTGCATACCCAAGCCATACGTACAGTATGTATGTTTGTATCTAAGGGGACTGGACTTCAGTCAGTTTATTAGCACTGTCACTCATGGCCTTCTTTAAAGTACAAACTTAGACATCAGATAATGAATTCCTTGTGACAGAGGACTTCTTTTGACTGAGACTTTTACTTATTGTAGCTTCTGAAGACTTAGTCTTCTTGCACCTTCCTTTTTTTGTTTTTTGCCCCCTTTATTCTTTTTTTGGAATGCCCTCCTTTGAGGCCTCTGGTATTACTGTTGTGCTAATTGCTTGTCTGATCTCTTGGAAATGAGAGCCAGAAGTGGTATTAACTAGTGATCTAGAACAGGATTCTTGGATTGGGACAATATTAGTAATTTTATAATATATTTCATCAAGTCTGGCATTGTTAATTATGAAATTCTCTTTTAAAGCATCTATTTTGCATTTATTAATTACAAGCTGTTTCATTATATAGTAAGTATGTTGGATGCATATGGGTCTTTTAATAGCCCATTTATCTCATCACTCAAGCAAGTATGATGGTATACTTGGCATAAAATTGGACCATATTCCCTCTGTACTTACCTTCCATTTCATTTCTGTCTCAATGATCATTTGTAAGATAAGTCATTTCCTTTATATTAATGCTTTTAAGTCCATTAATAGTGACTTGGAGATCCTGTAGGACCTCATCAAGTTTTTCCTTTCTAATACAAATATTTTTATTCTGTTCAGATTTATTTGGACTTATATTGCTCTTATCTATTATCTTAATGACCGAATTTTCAGTTCCATTTGTTGGTATCTCTAATAGGTCCAAATCTGGGTATTTGTCCAGGTCTGAATTAAATTCAGAGTCATATTGTATATAGGATACATTGTTCAATTGTAAAGATTCTTCATCAGTTACAGTATATCCAGAGGGGTGGTATGGATGGGCCTATTGGTGTAGAGATCCTTTCCAGACCGGTTGGACAGGTCATATGGTCCATTATTTTAGTTTGCTTAAATTGTTTATTTTTGGTCCTTTATCTTTTTTGTGGTTTCTCTTGAAGTTCTTCAACTAATAGTGAGCTATTGGTGTTTTGCCTTACTTGAAAGGGGGTACTGACCACCCTAATACATCTATAGATAGAGTTTAGCTGGCACAAATATCTAGGTACAGTATTATCCTATTAATTTTAGGATACTAAAATGTAAGTCAGAGAATGCTAATGGGTAGTAAAAAATTCAGTACTGTACAAAGAAGCAGATTAAGGTGCAAAACAGAAAAAAAAAATTTAATTGGCCAACCATTTAAAATCACATAAACAGAGTATTTAACCAATTCTATAACAGCAGCTGGGTCTAGTAAATAGTGTAAATAAGTACCAATAAATAACAGTCAAACACCAATCACAGTCAGTGAGTATCAGTAAGTACCAGTGAATCACTAAAACACTGTCTATGAGAAACTGAGAAGGATAAATAAACAGGAAAATTGTACCTGATATATTTATAATTTGAAAGTACACTTAGTCCACGTTAGACCAGTTCAAGTTAGATGGTAAAAATAAATCATATTACCAACAGTTTTTGCTTCTGCAGCCTTGATGTAGTTATTTACTTTTTATTTTTCTCTTCTAATAAAGTGCAGTCACCCTACGAGTCAAAGTTCGAAGTGTACATACATGTGCAAATTCATCCTTTTTTCACTCACTTTCTCATGGGGAACCTCCGAGAAAGAGTTTGGTTCAAAGACATATATGTGCCATCCTTCAGTTGTTCAATATCGGCAGCAATTAGAGCTTTGTTCACTGCCCAATACAAAAAATATTTCAGAAGCTGTAGCTGGTAGTTCAAAGGGTTCCACTGATAGTTAGGATATGTGTGTGATAGGAGGCTGAAAACTACTGTAGGAAGCAAACAATATAACAAAAAGATGTAAAAAGAGGCAGTATAGTGCAGTGGTTTAAGGCTCTGAGCTGCAAATCTGGTGACATCCAGCAGACCCCCTCGGTGACAGCACAGGCTGGTTGTGCACAGTAGCCCAGCCAGCATTCTCTATATTCTCTAGTGTCAGTATCAGTTGGAGAGAGAAAAAGGGAAAAACTCCTTCAGTGCATGGTGCCTTCAAGCACCAATGTGCGGCTTTACCAGTTGTCGGCTCCCTGATAAGCTTCCTTCTTGGCTCCCTCCTGGTGGGCTCCTTGTCACCTCAGGAGTCCTAGCTTCTAGGGGGAAATAAGCAATGACAGGGAAAATGGAACACTGTAGCAATCATAACAAGATGGACTGGAAAGGGATACTGGAAATGTTATCAGTAGTAAGTTAGGGCAACAGTGGCATACCTTTTACTAATAAAAAACAGGCCTCCCAGTTACATTGCTCTAGACGCTACTCCATAGCATCTCATCATGCAGCATTCTCTCTCTCTCTCAGCATATGGGACCTGCCAAACAGGCAGCATCCCAAACAGCTGCAGTCTGCTGCCACCACATCACATGTTAAACATTTTGGTGAGAGAGGGCTGCCCAGCAGTTGGGTAGCCTCTGTCTGCTCAGTGTCACCAGCCATTTCCCACACAAGCAGGATTTGGGACATGAGGACCATAATTTTTGTGTAGTCCTGTTGAATAAAGGCTTGCATCACATGTGAAATGTTTTTTTTGAAGGAGGTAGCCCAGCAGTTGAGTAGCTTCTATCTGCACAGTATCACCAGTCATTTTCCACACAAGCAGGAGTCAGGACTGAGGACCATATTTTTATTTTGTGTAGTCCTTTCAAATAAAGGTTTGCATCATGCATGAAACATTTTGGAGAGAGAAGCTCTTGGCAGTTGCACAGTAGCCCAAACTTGTGTCTTGCTAATTAACCAGTTGTTATCTCTTTCCTGGAGACATGCACTAACTAGTCATCATCATTGCCGTCTATTTCCCCAAGGTGACAGAGGCAGGTAGTGCAGTTACATACTGGATTTTTTCTTGGAAGGAAGCTGACTTCATTAGTGATCAGCAACTGTTATTGTAATAATGATGGAAGGAAGTAGCCTGTGAAAAAAGATTCCAAGACAAAAACAGCAATTCAGAAGAAAAAAAAAAACAGTAAGAAAACTAAAAAGTGCTTCTTCTACTGCAGTAGGTGCATCCTCTTCTTTACCGATTGAAGCTTCCTCATGCTCCAACTCCTTGTCTTATGAGATCCTATCATGTTTGTCTGCTGCTACAGGTGATATTCAGTTAACAAACACAGGCCAAGGAAAAGGTAACAAGAAAAGGTTAGGTGCTGCATCAGTGACTAAGAAAAGTAGATTTGCCAAATGTACAGTTATTAAAAAAAGAAAAGGCAGTTGCAGGCATTGCATGTATTGGAAAGGAAAGCATAAGCACTCATTCATATGTTTTGCCACTTTCTCAAGATTCAACCATTTCTCATTCCTCAGAGTCAGCCTATGTAGATAGCAGTGGCAGCAAGCACATTCCTGAAACAGAGACAGTACATGATGGGGACTCTGATGATGAGGGCTCAGAGCCAGAGGAACCTGTGAGATGCCAGACCAAAAAAACTGGGGAAAGGTCATCACAGGAAAGATCATTATGGGCCAGTAAAACTGAAAAGGAAGTTGTGCCTGGTTTGCCTGTCTCTCTGCTGATGGCAGGCCTCACTCCCAATCATCCAGTGAGGACATTGGGGAAAATAATCAAAATATAGAAATTAACATAGAAATGCCAGATGATGATTCAGAAGTTGCAATGCCAGAGACAAAAACAGACAAGCCCTGGCAAAACCACTACAGCTGTAAATACATTAACTAGATAAAGGTGTTTCATGGGCTTAAACATAAACATGAATTGCCATTGTATACACTAACTGAATCAAAGTATTTTACATTGAGAAAGGGTAGCTATAAAAATAATGCCACCATCTGTATTACAGTTACCTATATGTTTCACATTTTATTCTATGCACTGTTATAGCAATCAACTGAACAGAACCGAGAAATCATATACATAACGGTACTGTACCTCAATTGCAAACACTGAGGAGACAACTATATGTTGTGACAAGGAGGTGGATAAACACAATGTTGAGACATGTTTAGGAAGACATTTGATGTGTCTGATTGATTTTTTTTAGAGATTGCTATACAGTACACACACACATATAATTACTATAATATAAAAATGCATATATCCAAATATCAATGTAAATCTTACACATTTCATTACAAGTTGTTCTCTTGAAGGAAGATCTTATTGTACAAGGCCTAAAAATGGGCATTAGGTAAAAGTAAACAGGGGTAGGTGTGTTATTGAGGGTATTACATAGTTTATCTTTTATTGCTGCTCAACTCCAGGCACACACAATATGAAAAGCAACAACCCCTTGATATGAAGCAACAGGAATCAGTTAGTACAACGACAGAAACAAGCAGGAGGCTGAGTAAGTGACTAGACAAGCAAGAGTATGGCAAGACAATTAACATTTCAAAATTCTATTATAATTCATTTTTACAAATGCGTCTGCACAGTTGACAATGTTTGTAAAAATAACAATGGGAGTTATTTCACATATGTCCACAGGTGCCACACATGCAGGTGGAGGATTTGATGCCCAGATGCACCAGTCTGCCCTGCTTCTGAGTCAGAAGATCATGGAGGAGAGGCAGAGATATTGGGGGTTTCATCGATAGCTGTTGAAGCAGACGGAATCAAATCTGATGAGGCCAAAGAGGGGCTATTAGAATCATGTGAGACCCTTCTGCCTGTAGCTTCAGGAGAACCCTCTGAAGCACTGGAAAGGGAGGAAAGGTGTACAAGAACCTCCCTGTTCAGCGAAGAGACAGTGTGTCTCTCCAGAAAACACCACTCCCGGGAATAAGCGAGCAAAAATTGGGTAGTTTTGTGTTGGTTGGAGAGACAAAGAGGTCTATTTCTGGCTGATCCCACAAGTCAAATAAGATTTTGACCACCTCTTGATTTAGCTCCCACTCATGAACCCTGACAGTGGTGTGGCTGAGACTGTCTGCCAGGATGCTGCTGATGCCTGGCACATGGACAGCAGTCAGGTGGAGGTCGTGCTTGACTGCCCAGTACTACACTTGCATCACCTCCTGTCATAGAGGAACAAGCAAGTGCCTTTCTGTTTCTTCAGGTACCAGAACACAGACATATTGTCAGTCTGAATCAGGAGTGGCCCTGGACATGGAAGAGGCTGGAAAGCCTGGAGGATATATAGCACTGCCCTCATTTCTAACACATTGATATGTAGAGATGCTTCCAGCTGAGACCATGTCCTCTGGGTATGATGGTCTCCTAGGTGGGCTCCCCAGCCCTGGCACAAAGCATCCATTGTAAGGGTCATGGTAGGAGCATGGTGTTGAAAGGGAACCCTGTGGAGAGACTGGACAACTCCTGAAAGCAAAGAAGATCCTTTTTCATGTACCTAGACACTAGGACCCTGTGGTCCAGGTTGTCCAGCCACTGATCTTATTGGACACGAAGAGTCCATTGGGTCACCCTCATATGCAGTCTGGCTAGAGAAACTATATGGATTGCAGCTGCCATCAGCTCTAGAAGATGGAAGATCGACCAGGCTTTGGTCCAGCTTGAGTTGCCACTAATTTGGTCTGTTCCTGCAGGGTCTCCGCCTGTCCAATGAGAGAAGGCCCTGCCCTGGACCGAATCCAGCACTGCCCCAAATGAATTGCAGGCACAGGGAGGGAAAGGTGAGACTTGGAATAGTTGACTGTTATTCCAAGTCTGGAAAGAGGTCCAGGGTGAAGGAGAAGGACTCTCTGATTGCTCTGTGATAGGGCTGACGGAAGCCAGTCACCAGATACAGGCTCAACTAGATCCCTTTGCAGCATAGGGCTGCAGCCACCTCTGCTAGGCACTTGGAAAACCTAAGGAGCTGAGGATAGGCCAAAGGGAGAGTCTTGAACTAGTAATGTTCTCCCTGGAAGATAAACTTAAGAAAGTGGCGATGGGCATGGAAGACAGGGATGTTCAGGTAAGCATCCTGCATGTCCAGTGTACAAAGCCAATGGCCTTCGTGGAACAGGGTAAAAGTCCCTGGATGGCGAGCATATGGAACCTCTTGCACTCAATGTATAGGTTGAGCACACTGAGGCTGCCCATCTTTTTGATCACTAGGAAGAAATGGAAGAAGTATCCTCCTCCTGTCTATGCCAGAGCCACGGGCTGTATGACTGACTTTTGCAGAATAGCCTGGATCTTGTCACCTATCAGATACAGGTGCCTTGAAGGATAATGGGAGAGGTCTGGTAGTTGTCCAGAGGCCTGTCTAGGAACTCTATGGTGTGATCTCCTGCTATTAAATGAAGGACCCAAGAGTCCATGGTTATGTCCTGTGACCCAAGGAGGTGGAGAGAAATCTCCTCCCCCACTGGTTCCCTTAGAGGATCTGGAGGAGGGGGGGTTCCCCACAAATCAGAATGCCTAGGGGAAGGAGCCAGCAGCTCCTCAGTGGGACTTCTGGGACTTGGCAAGGGGAGTAGGGGTTTCTGATGCTGGATACCAGCATTTGGCTTGGCATTTGGCAGGGGCCTCTTTGGTCTGGCATCTCTGTTGATGATGAAAAGGCTATTTACCTTTGTAACCCCCTTGGTACATGAAGCAGACATCATGGATAGATTTACTGTGGTCCTGCAATTCATTTATAATATCCTTGATGTCATCTCTGAATAACACAGATCCCCTGAAAGGTGCATCCAGGATGGAGGTTTGGACATCATTTACCAGGTCAGCAATCCTGAGCCATGAATGTCACCTAATGCAGACAGCAGTGGCTGTGATGTGAGCAACTGAGTCTACTATATCATAAGTAGCCTGTAGGGCATGATGACAGGAGATTCTAGCCATTCTGGCTGTCTTGGCAATCTCAGTCTTAAGCTCCTGGTCCTGGATAACTTCCAGCTTGGACTCGAGTGAGGCCAGGGAAGATTTCTGGTAGGAAACCATATAAGCCACATAATTAAGGGACCTAAGGGAGCAAATGGAAGAGGAATGGATCTTGAAACTGAAATTGTCCAGCTGCTTAGACTTCTTATCAGGAGGAGACATGCTCAAATGTTTAGGTTTAGAGGACTGGCCATGGGCAGCCATGATATCAACTGAGTCTGCATTAGGATGGCCAGTTAGGTGTTTGACCCCATCTGGGGGGGTGGTACATCCTGTCTGCCTTTTTTGAAATAGCCAGAATGGAGGAAGGCTGTTGCCAGATAGTGGATTTCAGGTTTTCATGGGGCCTATTCCAAGACAATATGGGCATAGGAGTTGTTCCAGTCATATCTAGATGCTCCACAAACCTTGTCCACTTTGGATCCTATTCCTGGGTACTCCAGCCACAGGTATTTTGTATAGTTATGAAGAGGTCTGCAAAAGGAGGGTCCTTCAGAGGGGGTGTGAGGGGACTCCTTAGGCTGAGGCTCTGTAAGTGTATGTGTTACAGAGCTGGAGGATGAGTTGGAGTCAGAGTCTGAAGAGTGCCTGCTGGGGGGTCTGAACCCTTTTTAGAGGACTGTCCTAGGTTTTATCCCTGACCTGGTGTCTAGAGGAGCCTTCTCTGGAAAGATGAGCATGCACAGGAGAGGTTGATCTAGAGGTCAGAAAGGAGACAGGAGTAGAGACTGCCACTGGATTCCAATGGTCATGCTCCAAGGCTAGTTATTTATTTATTTATTTATTAGCTTTTGGTAACCGGGTAAGTGCGTTAGGCAACAGACCTGCCTATTTTCAAGCATGACCCGGGAGAGCACAGGACATTGGTTACAATATGCAGAAATGCACAGACATAATATAGGTGTACAGAAGCAAAACAAGATATACATTGGGTAGTACAGTAACAGTTACATAAGGGTACATTTTAGGCATAGATCATAATAAGGATGTAAAATAAAGCAATTAGGGTAACCATAAGACAGCTGAGGACAGTAAAGACATCAAGGTTCATAGCCACCTAGACAAATTGCATGGGAGAACATTAGTGTAGTACTCAGGGTCAGACCCAACAGCCTGCAGTGGGACAAAGCAAATTAAGAGCATTTGCATTGGCCAGAGGCTAGGAGGTGGGTGAACAGTGAGTTTTTGAATTCTCGATGGGAGGATGACGTTTTCACCATAAGGGGGAGTGAGTTCCAGAATTTGGGAGCAAAATGGTCAAATGCCTGTTCACCCATTTTTGTCATGCAAGGTCTAGTGGAGAGCATGGGGACAGAGGAAGACCTGAGGGTACGGGTGTGTGAGGCAGGAGTCAGGAGGTTGGCAAGATAGACAGGGCAGGGAGGTCTAGACAGGGAGTCGATAAAGCAGCCCAGGAGTAGGCTCGAATATCCTAGGTGACAACCAATTTAAGCCAGTGTAAAGGAGACAATGATGGGTAAGGCGTGGGGCAGTTAAGGCGAATCTACAGATGTTGTTGTAGACAGTGTCCCATTTGTGGAGTGTAGCAGAGTTTGCAGCAAGAGGAGGGCAGAGCATATTGAGCTGGGGTAAGAGAATACCTCTCGCAACAGAAAGTCTAGTGGAAGGAGTGAGGGAGTGGCGACGCGATAAGCTCGCCAATTTTAGCATTGAGCATGGCACACCATATTGACATGTTGAGACAGGTCAAGTGTGGGATCCAAAGTGACCCCAAGGTACTTGAAGGACTCAGTGTTTGAGATGAGGGAGCCATCAAGGCATTGAACCCGAGCCTGTTCGCAGGGGCAGACAGTTTCTTAGAGGATCCGAATAGCATAGCACAGGTTTTTCTAGGTTCAGGACTTGGTGGTTGCTAGAGAGCCAGGTCTGCAGGATGGAAGTCATTAGTGAGAGTGGAGTTAATGGCAGCAACCGATTTTGACCCAGAGTAGAGAACAAGGTCATCTGCGTACATAAGAGTGCAACTAGTCGGGACATGGTGGAATATCATTTAGGAAGAGGGAAAGAGTAGAGGTCCAAGAGTGGATCCTGGGGAACTCCACGGGAGATGTTTAGGGGAGGAAAGGGCCTTGTGAAATGCTACCGCCTGAATCCGATTGTCAAGATAGCTATGGAACCAGGAGAGGGCTTGGTCAGATGCTCCAATGGTTGGAGCTTCTTTAGCATGAGAGGATGGTGTACCATGTGAAGGCTTTAGACAGGTCGATAAAGACGGCCCCAGTGAGTAGGCCACGGTCCATATTATTTCTGATGTCATTTGTAAGTTGTGTAAGTGCAGAGGTGGTACTGTGACCGGGCCGGAAACCATGTTGGCACGGGGTTTGAAGATGAAACATGTCAAGGTGAGCAGCAAGCTGGCGGTGGACTATTTTTCAAGCAGTTTACTGAGAGTGGGCAGAAGACATATAGGGCGGTAGTTGGACATGAGTTTGGCATCGCCCTTTTTGTGTATAGGGATGGTTCTGGCAGTTTTCCAGGTGGATGGGACAGTAGCGTGCGAATCGAGAGGTTAAAAAGCCAGGTGATAGGTCTGGTCAGCCAAGGTGCATACTGCTTAAGTATGCAGGATGGATGCCCTCAGGCCCTTGACCCCCGTGGGAAGGGAGTTAAGTAGCTTGAACTTCAAGGTATGTGGTTGGAGCCAGAATGAAAGGGAGGGTGGAGGGTAAGGGAGGAGAAGAGGGACAGTCAGGTTAAGGGCTAGTTAGAGTAGCAACTGGTGGAGAAGAAAAAGGGCATTGAAGGCATTGGCAATGGTGTCATGGTTGGTGCAGTGAACACCTTGAATGTTCATGTCAGCTGGATTCTGTGGCTTGTCGTTGCCAAGAATGTCTTAATTTTGGACCAGTACCTGCGCGGATTTGTAGAGGATGTTATTAGTAGGTTCCTATAGTAGGTGCTTTTGGCAATATGAATTTGTCTTTTGCAGTTGTTACGTAATGCACGATAGTCTTCAAAGTCTGCACGGAGGTGGGAGATCTTCCACCTGGACCAAAGTTTGTCCCTAGATTTGAGAAGTTGAAGCAGGGGGCGTGTTAGCCACTCAGTTACTTTCCCTGCCATCCTACGTGTGGTGACCGGGAGTTGAGTCCTGTCCTCCTGAATCAAGGTCTGAAACATGGTCTGGATATCAGCTAGAGGCTGCTGTGGAGGCAGAGACTGAGGCTGAGGAGGATGAGGAGGCGGTGGAGGAGGAGGCTGGTATATTGGATAGCCCAGTGCCTGATATTGAGGGTATCCATGAGCCTGATAGGAGTAGGAAAAGCCAGAAGGAGCATACCCTTGATTAGATATAGCCCGGCATATGGTACCCTTGTACATAATGAGGTTGATGACCAGGCATTGGATACCCTGGTGAGCGGTACATTGGGTATTGTGAGGCAGATTGCCTGGAACATTGCCCATAGGTCCAGCAGGAGGCAGAGCAGAAGACCCAGCAGGAAGTGGAGCTGAAGGTGCGACAGGAGGTCCAGAAGGACCAGGCATCAGCCCTGTAGGGACATTCAAAAGAGCTGGCACTGGATTAGGCACAGAAATATCTGGCACCAGAAGATTTGGTGCCTGGGAGCCTGACAGAAGACTGTCAGTATCTGAGGAATGGCCGGAGTGTCAGACATACCCTGACCCGTCGAAGGGTCAACTGACAAATGGTCACTTGGCATCGGGGTGTGAGTAGTACCCAATGGAAGACCCGCCATCGTCTGGGGAGCCGGACTCCTAGATGGCAGAACCTATTTGTCCAAGGGGGCATGTGTTGAGGAGGTCCTGATGGAAGGTCCCCGGAGGGATAAACAATAGGCCCAGTGGGTGATCCAGGAAAAGACTGACCTGGTGAAGGAGGGGGAACCTCCAGATTAGTGCCCATCTCTGGCTCTTAATCTTCAGAAAAGCCCAGAGAATCTGGTTGGGCCAGTGGCAACGAGAAACCCTCTAAAGACTGTTGTGTGCCCGGCAGCTGACTCTGCTCATTGTCGGGGGTATCCTGCAACCCTGATAGGAAAACCTTAGCTGTGCAGTCCCCAGAAGAACCAGGAAGTGACTTATCAGCCACAGCCATGCAGACATCAGAAGAGCTAAAGTTCAACTTATCAGACTGGGCCATGCAGACAACAGTGGAGCTGGAGCCCAGCTTACTGGCTGTGACTGTGCACTTCTCGGTGGGGCCGGGGAGCAACATATTGACCTGGTGATATACCCTGAAGAAGATATGGGCCAAAGGAGCACAATAGGGGTTCTGTCATCCAAGAAGAGCCCCGACTACACGGTGAGTAAAGCAAGCAGGGAGGCCATGATCTTATCTGCTTGAATGGTAGGAGACCTGGCATTAGGGGTACTTACTGAAGTGGGGGCCCCTCTGGTGTCAGTGGTGCCCGATGGTCACTGCCAAGTGGATGGAGACCTATCCTGGTCTCGGTACCTCTCCTTGTGCTTTTTCTTCTTTTTGGTTTCTGGCCTTGGAGAAGCAGATATTTCACACAGATTCTGCAGCTCTTTTTTCATCAAAGCTAGGTATTTCTCCAGCAAGTGGGATTTGAGTTTTTTCTGATGCCTTATCCATGCATCTTGGTTGAAGGATTGGCAGGGTGCACAGTCCTTGACCCGGAATTTGGGGCATAGGCAGATAACACAGTGGGAATGCTGGTCTGTATGCAGGATCTGGGTGCAGCAAGACTTGCACCACTTCTTTTCAAAGCATCACCCAACTGTTCATGTTCCTGAATTGTACGTCCAACTATAGTCCATGCTGTAAATCTGTCACTTTTATTTATTTGCTTCCCCTTTCTTCTCTATATCCCTCATGATATCGCTGTTAAACCTGTTTATGTTATACCTGTTTATTTTGTATTTTACTATGTAATTGTTTCACCTGGTGTTCTGTTCTCTTTTATGCTCAACTGAACATTTGTGTAAATGGACATTTTTGCTCACATACCATTAGCATAAAATAAAGATTGATTGATTGATTAAAAACTGGTCTGACAGACCTAAGCCACAGCAGTTCTGTAGAAGTCCAAACTGGCCATACTGGATGCAACTTGCACAAATATTTCTGGTCTGATCACTCTAGCTGCACTATTCAGTCCAATTTTACATATCTGGTTTGCTTCTGGAAGTCTGTTTTTCAACCCTTCTTTGGCATGGTTGAAAACAGAACTGTCAGGACCAAACCAGATAGGCAAAAGCCAGACCAGAACATCTGGAGTGAGTGAATCAGTAATATTTGCACAAATTGTGCCCAGTACAGATTTTAAAGCTCTGGTCTGGGTCTGGCGATCTGGTTTTTACCCATACCCCAATGCATGTGTCTTAGTGACATACTGTACAGATGGATGTAGAGTCTAACCCATTGAAGGTGGAAGTTTCAGAAAACCATTATGCTGAAAATACCAAGACACACTCAATTTCTCATGATCCCCAACCCCCAAGTCACTCTTAGTCCTCTACCAAAGTCATGCTCAAATATTGGTGCCTCTACATCCACACCATTAAGCTTTTAATGCCATCATGCCTCTTCTGCTGCCATGAGCTCCCACATCCAGGAAGTCCCATTCTGCTTGTGGCACCCCTCCCAAACCAAGTAATTTTCCAGGGAGCAGCTCTTTACACTACATCAACTAAATTACTGCTAAACTTCTTATTTTTAAACATTTTGTTGAGATATTTTTGTGCTTAGTCCAGATTTTGCAGTTCTGGTCCGGGTTTGGTGTACGTTTTTTACCCATACCCCACTTCTTGTGGCTTAGTGGCATACTGTACAGATGGATGCAGAGTCTAACCCATTGAAGGTTGAAGTCTCAGAGAATCATTACGCTAAAAATATCAAGACTCACTCAATTCCTGATGATCTCCCACCCCCAAGTCACACTTATTCCTCTACCAAAGTCATGTTCAGATATTGGTGCCATTTTGTTGAGACATTTTTGTTTTAGTATATCCGTGGTCAGGAAAAATTATTTTGTAAAAGAAACCAGTGCCCCATTTATCAGTTAATTTAATCACAATGCAGCATAGAACTGATTAGATTCTATGTAACCTAAGTCAAACAAAATTAGACACACACTATCTACCTATTTGCAAGTGAAAATCAAATGAGGGTACTATCATTCAGTTGTAAACACTTACAGTCACAAATTGCAGGTTAAGAACATTTAGTAGAATATAAACAGTAGCCCAGAACTGTCTGCCGGGAAATGAAGTTGGTGTATTATTGGGAAACAGGCATCACTGGAACCCTTTGCTGTGGAATGTCCTGCAAAGTAGCAGAATGACTGCTTTTAGGATGGTGGTGTCAAATGGCTTAATGAGGTTTCATAATGGCTGAGGGCACATCAGAGCTTATTTGTTATGTAGAA
This sequence comes from Neoceratodus forsteri, assembly GCA_016271365.2. Taxonomy (NCBI): domain Eukaryota; kingdom Metazoa; phylum Chordata; order Ceratodontiformes; family Ceratodontidae; genus Neoceratodus; species Neoceratodus forsteri. The sequence continues at coordinate 1,610,900,468 of CM057449.1, forward strand.
AGCTCCAGGAAGTGTTTAACCCATTCTACTTCCAATAGCTTTCTATGATGTCTGTACTATCCATTGCTAATCTGACACAGAATGACTGCTAGAAGATAATGAGTTAACTTTCTGTGGGGTCAATTAACTCCCAAAGCCAGAGGAAAATAGTGCTCCTTAGCTTCCTATACACACACACAGGCAGCGTAGTAATGAGGCTTCAGCTGAGGAATCTATTTTTAACACTCTATCATGTTGTTTGGTAGCAAAAATTACATCAGCCCTATTCTGAATGCAAAATGTCTGCTGGGCTACACCCACAGCTGTAAAAAGACATCCTCCTCTGTTTGGAGGGTTTTTTTTCACCTTGACCCAATGCATGCAAAATGCTGCTTACGTAAGGCCTCTTTTAGAAGATGAAGACAGGCAAACAGCCTTGGGACGTTAACCTTAATAGGATACTTACAGTGGATACATCCACTTCAGTGGGCCAGGACTAAGTCACAAGGTAACATGGCAGAGGATGTACAGGTTAACACTGGTACTCACACTGGTGGTATAGCGGGGGTAGTATGCAATGAACCCCTAAGACACCAAGCAGGACTTTGACTGCATCACTCCCTTTATCTTCTAGGTCTTTATCAGAATCAGAAAGCTCCCCAATTGACAATAGAATGAGTTCTTCTCCTCTGTCTCCTCCAGCCTGTTTTAGTGTGCCAGTCACACCTCAGAAAACATTAATGATGCAGCATGCTTTTGAATGGAGAACTAAATTTGTCCAAAGCAATCCAGCTGCTCAGTGGTTAAATAAAGCAGTGTCTGCAAATATTGTACTGGACATGAGCTTATTTCTATTGCAGACATTGCTTGGTTTCAGAAGGTGATGAAACTTGATGCCCCTTGATATCAGCTGAAATCATGGACACATTTCTCCAGAAAGGCTGGACCAGGTCTTTATAGGGAATGGTGCCTGAAGGTAATAGTGCCTTGCAGTCATCAGCTGTTGAAGAAGTACATGTAACAACAGATATGTGGATGAGTGGTCAAACAGTAGACTACATGACTGTCATTGCCCACTGGGTATCATTTTCCTCTGCAGCATCCTTTGGGACCACCAAGGACCAACAAAATCCTCACAAACAGGCTGCCATCTGTATTGCAAGCTTTGACAAACAAAATCACACTGGTGTGAACATCTTAGAGGAGCTAAAGAAACGGTTCTCAGAATGAATATCTCATAATGACCTTTCCCCCAGGATTTGTGGTTGCAGACACTGGAGATGACATTGTGAAAGCATTATTGGATGATGGGTTTCTACATTTAGTCTGTTTTGTGCATACACTCAATCTAGTGGTACAGGATTTCCTCAGTAGTGGGCAAGATTATGGAGGCACTCCTTAAGGAAAGGATAGTGCAACACCTGGAATCCATAGGGGCACAGGATCCAAGACAGCATGGGTTTACAAAAAGGAAGGTCCTGTCAAACTAATCTCATAGATTTCTTTGACTGGGTAACCAGAGTGGTGGACCAAGGGGGAGCAGTTGATGTCGCCTACCTTGACTTCAGCAAAGCTTTTGACACTGTTCCACATAGAAGATTGATAAATAAGCTAGGTAGGCTCGGGGTGGTCAGAAGTTGGTCAACTGGGTGGCAAACTGGTTGACTGGCAGAAAACAGAGAGTGGTGGTAAATGGTATACAGTCAGAAGAGATGCAGTCACAAGTGGGTACCTCAGGGATCAGTCCTGGGGCCAGTCCTATTCAACATCTTCATTAGTGACCTCGCGATGGACTAGAGGGTAAGGCTTGTCTGTTTGCAGATGACACCAAGATCTGCAACAGAGTAGATGATCCAGATGGGGTGGGCAGAATGAGAAGAGATCTGGATAAACTAGCAGAATGGTCAGAAGAGTGGCAACTGGGATTTAATGCAAAGAGTGCAAAATCATGCACATAGGGAAGAGAAACCCTGAAGCCACTTATAGGCTGGGAGGAGTTGCTAGCAGTCACAAAGGAAGAGAGAGACTTGGGCATCATCATCACTGATGACCTAAAATCATCCAAGCAGACCTCTAAAGCAGTAGGTAAGGCTAGGGGGGGTGTTAGGGTGTATTAGTAGGGGTATCACAAGTCGTAAGAGGGAGGTAATAATCCCTCTGTACAAGACATTGGTTAGGCCCCATCTGGAGTACTGCGTGCAGTATTGGAAGGCCACACCTTCACAAGGACATTAACCAAATTGAGGCAGTCCAGAGAAGGGCAACCAAAATGGTGCAGGGACTGCATCAGAAGACATATAAGGACAGATTAACGGAGCTCAATATGTATACCCTTGAGCAAAGGAGGAGAGAGGTGATATGATCGAGACATTTAAACACCTTAAGGGCATAAACAAGGTGAAAGAGTCTAACATGTTTAAATATAAGAAAAATAGCAGGACAAGAGGACACAGCATGAGATTAGAGGAGGCGATTAAGGGGAATGTGAGGAAATTCTTTTTCACAGAAAGGGTGGTAGATGCTTGAATGGCTTACCACAAGAAGTGGTGGCTATGAATACAGTGCAGGGCTTCAAACAGGCATGGGATAGGCATAAGGGAGCAATACAAATGACTATGAATAGATAGGTCACTGACAGAGCAAAGGCCGATGGTACATTTATAAGGTAGAAAAAGAAATGGGCAGACTGGATGGGCCTTGCGGTCCTTATCTGCCGTCAACTTCTATGTTTCTATGTTTCTATTAAGACAGGAATGTGTACAATGTGCTGAGTGCTGCAAGTAAGATATGTGGTCACTTTAGGCACTTTATAAAAGCTTGTAAAGTTTTGTGGGAACTGCATAAACAGAATAACTTACCAATTCACCAGCTACAGCAGGAAGTTGCCACTAATTGGAACTCCACCTTTTACTTGTTACAGAGGCTCCAAGAACAACACAAAGTGGTGTACCAGTACACCGTGGACCATGCAATAGAAAAAGGGGATGTTACACTCACCTCTGGGCAGTGGACTCTTATATCATATTTATTTCAGCTGCAACAGCCATTTGAGGAAGCCGCATATGAAGCGAGTGCTGACAGCACAACCATAAGCCAAGTCATTCCATTGATATGTCTTCTCATGCAGAGACTGAAAGAGTTCTGAAAAACATTAGGAGAGCAAGGTGCAAGCTCAGGTGTCACTCTTGCTGAAAAGCTGTCTTTGTCTTTGGAAACAGACCACAGGATTGCCATGATTTTGGAATCTGAACATTATGTGATAGCAACAATGTTGGATCCACATTTCAAACCAGTTTGCCAGGTCTTCTCCAGTCTGGTAGTATAGACCTCAACCTTTATAAAGAACAGCTCTTTAACAAAGTTGCTTTAAAAATGACAACAGAAACTCCAACTTGAAGTGCTGCAGCTGCTGATCATGAAAATAGCCATGCTTCCTTTAGAGAAACAGATCCCACTGAAGGCAGAAGAAGAATAAGAAAAGCCTTGCACTATGAGTCAGAACCCACGGGCAATATGTATGATGCCTCCACAGATAACATTTGGAAAAACTGAAAGACATGGAGAAAGACAGAGCTGGTACTTCTCCCATCACAAGCTACTCAGCAAGCAGTATGGTGGATGACTTCTTAAAGGATCCAAGAAAGATAAATGCTTGAGATTACCCACTTCAGTATTGGCATGAAAAGGGTGTGGTCTGGCCAGCACTACAAAAAGTGGCCCTTTACTATTTAAGTTGCCCAGCAACAAGGATCTATTCAGAAAGAATATTTAGTGCTGCTGGCTGTGTTGCTAGTACTAGGAGGAGAAAACTCCTTCCAGAAAACATTGAAATTCTAACTTTTCTTAAACTAAGCTATGGTGTATTTGTAGGATACTCAGGGGCACTTGCAAAACACTGCTTGGACAGTGGTCATGATGAGTCTATTGGCAGTGATGTTGAAGAAGAATAGATGTACTACTGGCCCATTACTGGGAAAGGGAATGTTGCATCAGCCTGTCTCTCATGTCATTCATGTCCTGTCTCATGCCAGTCACCATTTTGTTTCTTCCACTGAACTGCTGTCTAGCAAGACTACAAAAGTAAGGGGCTACTCTCTATGGAACATATGAAAGAATTTCACACTGACAATTTTTTTCTTCAGTCCTTTATTTGTAAGATCAACTTAAATTTGTAAATGACTGTAATCTGTATTGATTTCTGGTAGATGTCTTCCAGTTATGTACCCTATGTGCCAAGTCTGTGTTTTGAATAACATCTACGGCAAACCCATTCTGACTTCTGACTAATCTGCCCCTCTTGAAATGGTACTCATCTATGAAATTAAAAAAAAAAACTTGCAAACACTACATAAAAGTGGATATTCTCTTTCACAAATCACAGTGCTAAATCAGTATCATTTTACTTGGCATTGTACTACAAAAATAAAACAATTGTAGGTTGCATGCACATCCTAATTGAGGAAACAAAATTGTTGAAACTGTGGAGACCCATTGCTAGCAACACAAACAAAAAGTTGGCTTATTTAAACAAAAACAATATTTTAAAAGGTGGATGAGAGGATCCAATATATTCTATGTGTGCATGCAGCTATCTTTTATTTAATATTTTCTCTAGATCATCACTTGTCATTTATTGTGTCTTCCTGTCCTGTTACCTCCTTTAGTCACCAAGTCAATTTTGTTAGCAGTGCAGACCTTGCTCAATAGATGAAACAATGTGTGTGTGTGTGTGTGTGTGTGTGTGTGTACGTGATGCATGCATCTGAGTGTTTGTGTGTGTGTGTGTGTGTGTGTGTGTGTGTGTGTGTGTGTTTATTCTTTGACAACCAGGAAAGCGCCCACTAGGCACAAGTGCCTACTTTAGGGGTGACCTGGGAGCACTGGGGTGGTTAAGTAGCGACTTGCTCAGAGTCACACATTATGCAAGGGGAGGTTGTGGGAAATCAAACCCAGGTCTGCTGGACCAATCTCGGTCACAGCTCATTACTCTAACCTTGAGGCTATACTGCCAGGCTGTACTACTATGCTCAGCTGTTACACTGCCTCAGCCTATGTCCCTGTATTCAGCGCATCTTGTCTACTGTCAGTTATTACTAGGAATTTAGACTGCAAGCAAATGAATCTATGGGTAGAGACGTGTGAAATCCACAAATTTCGTTCCTCAAAATATTTCAAGAAATTTGCACTTTTTATGAAATATTTAGCGGGTATGAAATGTAAAATTCCACCAATGGAATTGTGAATTTCACCAGCAAAATGTGGAATATTGCCCGCAAAATGCGGAATTTCATCTGCGAACAGCGGAATTCCACCACTCTTAGGAGAAATTCCACCGGTGGTGGGCAAAATTCTGCATTTTTTGGGTGAAATTGGCAATTTCTCCAGCGGAATTTTGTATTTAATACCAGCAAAATTTATTGGCAAAATCCGCAAATTTTGTGAAATGTTTTGCTTGGTGAAATTTGTGATTTCTCTGTAATTTAGCCAGAAAAATTAGATATTTCTGCATCTTTAACTATGGAGGTTATTCACAAACTATGCACCGGAGGCACATAGTCCATCCACACAGCTCCATAGAAACATATAGGTTGATGGCAGATAAGGACTGCAATGCCCATCCAGTCTGCCCATTCCTTTTTCTACCTTACTAATGTGCCATCAGTCTTTGCTCTGTCAATGGCCTATCTATTCATACTCATCTGTAAGCTCCCTTATGCCTATCCCATACCTGTTTGAAGCCCTGCACTGTATTCATACCACCACTTCCTGAGGTAGGCCATTCCATGCATCCACCACCCTTTCTGTGAAAAAGAACTTCCTCCTCACATTACCCCTTAATTGGCCTCCATCTAATCTCATGCTGTGTCGTCTTGTCCTGCTATTTTTCTTATATTGAAACATATAGACTCTTTCACCTTGTTAATGCCCTTAAGGTGTTTGAATGTTTTGATCATATCACCTCTCTCCCTCCTTTGCTCTAGGGTATACATATTGAGCTCAATTAATCTGTCCTCATATGTTTTCTGATGCAGTCCCTGCACCATTTTGGTTGCCCTTCTCTGGACTGCCTCAATTTGGTTAATGTCCTTGTGAAGGTGTGGTCTCCAGTACTGCATGCAGTACTCCAGATGGGGCCTAACCAGTGTCTTGTAAAGAGGGATTATTACCTCCCTCTTACGACTTGTGATACCCCTACTAATACACCCCAACATCCCCCTAGCCTAACCTACTGCTTTAGAGGTCTGCTTGGATGATTTCAGGTCATTGGTGATGATAATGCCCAAGTCTCTTTCTTCCTTTGTGACTGCCAGAAACTCTCCTCCCTGCCTATATGTGGCTTCAGGATTTCTCTTCCCTATGTGCATGATCTTGCATTATTTGCATTAAACCCCAGTTGCCACTCTTTCCAACCATTTTGCTTGCTTATCCAGATCTCTTCTAATTCTGCCCACCCCATCTGGATCATCTACTCTGTTGCAGATCTTGGTGTCATCTGCAAACAGACAAACCTTACCCTCCAGTCCATCTGCAATGTCACTGATGAAGATATTGAAGAGGACTGGCCTCAGGACTGATCCCTGAGATACCCCACTTGGACTTGCATCTCTTCTGACTGTATATCATTTACTACCACTGTCTGTTTTCTGCCCATCAACCAGTTTGCCACCCAGTTGATCAACTTCTGACCCACCCTGAGCCTACCCAGCTTATTAATCAATCTTCTATGTGGAACAGTATTGAAAGCTTTGCTGAAGTCATGGTAGCCAGTATCAATTGCTTCCCCTTGGTCCACCACTCTGGTTACCCAGTCAAAGAAATCTATGAGATTAGTTTGACAGGCCCTTCCTTTTGTAAACCCATGCTGTCTTAGATCCTGTGATCCTATGGATTCCAGGTGTTGTACTATCCTTTCCTTAAGGAGTGCCTCCATAATCTTGCCCACTACTGAGGTAAGACTGACTGGTCTGTAGTTCCTTGCCTCCTCCCTGCTACCACTCTTGTGGCTCGAGATCACATGAGTCCTTCTCCAGTCTTCTGGGACCTCTCCTGTGCTCAGAGACTCACTAAATAGTTCTGATAATGGCACTGCTAGTTCCACCCTTAGCTCCTTTAGTACCCTGGGATATATGCCATCAGGTCCCATTGCCTTGTCCACCCTGAGCTTATCAAGCTCTTGTAGGACCCTTTCTTTTGTGAAAGGACTAGTGCTCACCTCCCTCCCTTCTGTATCCATGGTGCTAACCTGTGAGCCCTGCCCTATCTTCTCTTCAGTAAATACTGAGCAGAAGTATTTATTCAGGATAGATGCTTTTACATGGTCTTCCTCCTCACACACCCCTTATCTCCTCTGATCTTGGCAATACCCTTCTGGACTTTCTCCTTTCACTAATATATCTCTAGAAAGTCTTGTCACCTTCTTTACTGTTTGTGCTAGTGTTTCCTTGGTTTGGGCCTTTGCTTGCCTTACTGCCTTCCCTGCTTCCCTTAGTGAAGTTTGGTATGCCTCCCTATCTTCATACCACTGTATTCCCTTATATTTCCTGAAGACCAGCCTTTTGGCTCTGACATTTTCTGCTACTGTTTTTGAGAATCAAAGTAGTTTCCTTCTTCTTATGCACTTCCTTTTCCCTCTAACACAATGGGATGTTTCTTCAAGTATTGCATCCTTAATGCTTGCCCACTTTTCCAGTACCCCCTCACCTGTATTTCTTTTTGCCTAGGCTAGCTTAACTCTGTTGGCCATCTTATCAAATTCAGGTCCTCTGAAGTCCCATATTTCTGCCCTGGAATGCGATGATTTAGTTGTAGTGGCCAAAGTGAACCATACCATGTGATGGTCACTTGCCCCCAGGTGACCTTCAACCTGGAGATCTGTGATCCTTTCCCTGTTAGTCAGTACTAGAGCTAGGATAGCCCTGTGTCTTGTGGGTTGTTGTACCAGTTGTTTGAGGTTTTCCTGCCGGAAATCTACCATGTGTCTAGTTCTGGTAGATGTTCCTGCTGGTATTGACCAATCTGTATCTGGCATGTTGAAGTCTCCCATTATCAGAACCTTCCCTTTAGCTGTCGTGTTTTGTATATCTTCTAACAGTAATGTGTTTATGCACTCCTCCTGGTCCAGGGGCCTGTAGACAACCCCACTTCTTAAGGCTGTCCCATTTCCTGTTTCCAGGGTGACCCACAGTTCTTCTGGCTCCTTATGTGTATTCTGAATTTCTGTAACTTTGATATTTTCATTGACATACAGGGCCACTCCACCCCCTCCCTTTTGCATCTCTGTCTCTCTTCTGAACAGTACATAACCAGGTACTGAAGTCTCCCAAGTGTGGTTACTGGTAAACCATGTGTCGCTAATGGCTACTATGTCCAGTTTAGCTTCTGTCATTATTGCCTGAAAATCTTGGATCTTGTTTCCCAGAATGCGAGCATTTGTGTACTGGTAAACCACATCTTGCTGATTGCTACTATGTCGAGTTTAGCCTCTGTCATTATTGCCTGCAGGTCTGGGATCTTGTTTCCAGATCGCAGCATCTGTACATGATTTTCCATTGGCCAGATTTCAGTGTGTTAGTTGTTGCGTGAGGTCTGGTGTTTTCCTGTATGTTGTATAGGGCTGGACCTTTTTCCTTACCTGGTGATGCAAATGAACTGCAAACATGCTGAACTCCTGTTTGACCACTAACTGGGGTTGTTCTTCCCATTCGATGTATGGGTGCTGCACCTCTCCCCATTTGCTAGTTTAAATATTCTGCAAAGACATCAAACATCTGCCCCAATGTACTGACTCCCTCCTAAGTCAGATGCAGTCCATCAAATTTAAAGAACCTTCACTCCCCAAACTGTTGCCAGTTCCCTAAAAATTTGTGTCCTTTTTCCTGGCACCAGCCCTTGAGCCACATGTTTAGCTTCCCTATCTCCTCTTCTCTGACCTTCTGTCTATCTTCCCACCTTTCCCAGACTAGCAGGATCTCAGAGAAGGAGATGCTGGACAAAATGGATGATAGTTTGTCACCTAGCCTGGTCAGGTCTTCCTTGGTCTCCACAACTGACCAGCTGGCAAGCTCATTAGTCCCTATGTGTACCAGGATGTCAATGTTTTCTCCTGCTTCCTGAACAAGTTTAGCAATGTAGTCAGTGTCTTTCCACGCTGATGTAACTGGGATACAGCTGACCATTACCCCTGGCTGGAGATAGGTATCGACTCCCCGAATCATGGACTCTCCTACGATCAGAAGTTTTTTTGATTTCCTTTTTGCTTTTATAGTTTTGTTTCCTGTTTTGGGCGAGTTTTGTTCTGCTAGCTCCTGTGCTGCAGTATCCTTCTCTGCAGTGTCCTCTGCCACTTTGTTTGATTTCAGAGATAGAGGCAGATATCTGTTTGTAGTTTTATATGGTTTATGGAGGTAATATGTTGGAGAGCACCGAGTGATGGGACACCCAATTTGTCCCCCCAACCACCTGCCAACCTCCCAGCCAACTACCCTCTGCAGTCGAAGTGCTTCTGTTGGATGTTGGGGAAATGGCGGGTGGTTCTTATAATATATTTTCTCTTGAATATGAAATTTGAGGTGCGTAGTCTCTGCCCATGCTGCCTGGAGCTGGCCCTAAGATCTCCAATGGCCCAGCACCTGTGGGGGTTCCATGCACGGGTCGTAGTCACCAATGCTGGCCTCCATGTGGCCTCCTTATGTGGCCCAACCCCCCCCGGTGCACAAGATCCCTCAGGACAGTCATGTGCTGAGCAGGGGTCCTGGGCAGCCAGCCAATTAGCTTCTCATCTTGGGTCCCTCTGGTGGATCACTTGCCATTTTGGCAGCCGGCACACAGTGTGCCAAGCACACCAAGGGGTATGTGGCCAGTTCTCCACCCCCTGACACCCATGAGCTGCCCCAGCAGCAGGGGCATCCATTGCAGGGGATCCATGGATTCCCTCCATCACTGCCACTGCTGGTGGCCACTGCCTGGGGAGTGCATACCAGGTTTACTGCTGACCTGGGATGGCATAGCCATTCATGCCCATCCACAGCACTCCGCACCTTGCAGAATGCTGCAGAGTGCTGGCAAACCCCCCGCACTGCCCCCTGACCTGCCCCGGTGTGGAGCTCCATGATCAGCCGAGGGATAGGGTGCATGGGGGGGTATGTGGGTGGTAAATCATGTGCAGAAGGTGCAGTGGGTGTAGGCAGGTGCAGGGTGGCTACTCATCACATTTACGTGGTGCATAGCCACTCCGTACCTTAGTGAATAAGGCTCTATACTGTTATTCAACATTAGCACTGACTCAAAATAATACATGATTTCCTGTGAGCTTACTAACAGCTGGGCCTTGCTAGCTGGCATGGTATTAAACTGTTTTTCTACAGAATTGAACGTGTTGTTCTTTACATTACACATTAAAATGAAGGTACAGGCCATGTTTTATGTTGAATGAATATTGGCCAGAAATCCAAAACTAAAACCTGAACCAAAACCTGGGGAGATTTGAAAAAAACAAAACCAAAACCTCCCTGGTTTTGCACACTTCTGGTATTCATCCATTTTAGGATAACAATCATCCTTTAAGGTTTGGGAGCACTGCCTGCTGCTAGTTCATTTTAGTCACCTCAGAAGTGATGTTAAATGAGTGTTCAAAAACAACAGAGAATACTGATGAAAACCAGGTCAAACCTGTATTAAATGGAGCTCTCCTTTAATTGTAAAACAAATTCTAAAGGTAACTCAAAATAAAAAGTATGGTTCCAGATAAAGATAAGGGGAAATCTAAAATGAAGTAAAAAAGCGTAGGTCAAAATGTTAACCCTTACTGGCACTGCTGCTATAAATTAATAGAAATTACCCACTCAGACCATTCAAAGTAGGGCCCAGCTCAGTAAAATTGCAAATAATCATTGTACAGAATGTCTACAGCAGCAGAATGGAGTCATTCTATACCCAAGATTTTGCAGAAATGGCAATATGGAACTGTATTACACCTTTTACAATCCAACCTTTTGCTGAAGGGGGGGTCTGTATCTAATTTATAATTTACAAATACCATAGCAGGTGAGAACTTAGCTTAAGCATGGTGAAACAGAGAAAAATGTAGTGTTTGTGTGATGGGGGGGCTGGCACCACCATAAATAGTGAGCCTACAAGTAATGGTATCTTGGTGAGGGTTCCAGAATCCTGGCATAACTGGGAGAATCCAGAGGTCTGGAAGTCACTGCCTTTATGGTATGTGAAATCCTGTACATACTGTACTAATGTAATAGTCAGGTACGAGTTAGGGTAACAAACAATAGCAAATGGCAACCTTAACCTAATAAGAAGTTTTATTTTAATTATTTAAACTTTTATTTACCATGTAAGTGTAATGAGCCAAGGCCCTTTTTCATGCATGACCCGGGACCATATAAAAAACAGCCATGATGTAAAGTTCTGGTCATATACAGTACAATAATATGACTTTTTCTAAAACAATTACATTGTAACTGACTTAAGAAATGTTTCCTCATATTTGTTTTACAAAATTTGTGTCCTGTCCCACCCGTAGTGACACTGGGAGGTCGTTCCAACTTATTGCTGCTATACTTGCAAACACAGGCTCTCCCATCTTTGATTTTGTATTTGGTATGACTAATCTATTAGTTCCATGTGAGCGTAGTTCTCTTTGTTCTTTTTTAAAGTGATATAGTAAATAAAGAGGGGAGTTATCTCTCTGTCTTAAAACATTGTCTATAAGTCAGTTTAGATTGTACAACCCACTCAGTTTTGGTGGAAGCCAACCAGTTTTCTGGTAAAGAATACATTGGTGCGTGTGATATGGGAGTTTAAGTGCAAACCTACAGACTCCATGAAAAGTAGAGGTCAATAATGATAAATCAAGTTTTGATAGATCTGAAAATGAAATGAGTTGTATTTCAAGGTGGATAAAAGTAAACTCATTGCCACTGCCATTCTAGCCTGTAAAGTCAATGGGCTCAATTCCAAGACCGGGTACACAGGCATAAGCCAAGATACGCCAAACCCCTTGATGTATTTTGTGACTTACACCAAGCAGTACGACAGCCTGGATTCCAAGAGGTGTCGTGCTCCATGTTGGCTGCGGGCCACGGCAACTGCAGGATACACCACCCACTATGCTACAGCCTGCAGTGACATGGTGCAAGAGTGAGTGATGGCAGCAACTGCACCCTATTCTAAGAGGGCGGCTGCTGTAACCCACTAGCATGATTCTAGGAGCTGTACTGTTGCAGCTAAGTTAGAGCAGCCTGGAGCTGTTCTAAGGGGCATCCAATGGTGCCATTGGCCGATGCCCACTCCACAGCACCACGGTGATGGTGCTGATGTGCCCCCGTGCCCCCTCAAGCAAGCCCCTGCCCCCACCCCCCAATTGTTGAGGACCCCCGGGATCCATTCTTCAGCACACACCCCAGACTCCTGTGCTACCTGTCCCGCCCCATGCTTCCTGGTGTGTGCCATGGTGTTCCAAGGTGGAGGGCTTTGGGAAGGCTGCCGGTAGCAGGCAGTGACTTGTGTCATGTGGGGTTTCGATGCCATGCCCATGACAGTAGCCTCTGCATGGTGTAACCCGCATGTCGCAAGTGCCAGGACCCTACTACTCTTGGAATGTGGTGCAGGGTCCCTGGCATAGCAGTGAATGTTGCAACTCGCATACATCTGCAAGTGGCTACATTCGACCCGGAATCGGACCTCATGAGTTCTGTAATTTAAACAGAACACCCAATTTCTGGTTAACTTCTCTACTAATTATTTTAATATGATGGGAGAAAGTTAAGCTAGGATCTAATAAAATGTCCAAATATTTAAATTTGGTGATTTGTTCAAACGTTCCACCAGAAGAATCAATTATTTCAAGTGCCATACATTTAGTGAGTCATGGTCAAGGCCCCTGGAATTCTGAGGTTCTGCGGTTGCGGAATTTCCCACAGAATTTGCATCATGCTGCAGAATATATATAGTGCAGCAGAATTCATTGTTTTTGGTGAATTTTCATATAAATATACTGTTTTTTCATAGTGTCATAGTGTCAGGCTTTCTTTCCCAGCTTGTTTATCCTGAAGTCCCTCCTCTATGCTCAGTACATGATGTCATCGATGACATCACATCACATTTAGCCAATGACAGGACTGCATTCTGCCACAGAAATGAATAAATCGTGCTTCAGAAATCAGAAAATGCTGATGCAGAACACCAGGGGCCCTGGTCATGGTCTTGAGCTGAAAAGGATGCTTTTTGTTTTTTTTGCAATTGAATAACAAATGGTGTTTCTTTAACCAATGGTCAAGGGCAAGAAAATCCTCATTTAGTGTATAATTTATTGCTTCCACTGAGGATGAGCTGCTGTATAATATTATATCATCTGCATATATTATTGTATCTGTGTTCTTCAGTAGTGGTGGTAATGCATCGACATACATGATAAGTAAGAAAGGCCCCAGGTTTGATCCCTGGGGCACACCCCATTCCATTATTTTACAACCATACAAAGTTCCACCACAACACACTCTCAGGGGACATCCTGTTAAATAACTATCGAACCACTCACATGGGGAATCTGCCAGTCCAATGCCCCCCAGCCTCCCGAGCAGCAGGTGATGGTTCACCAAATCAAAAGTCTTGGACAGGTCCACAAATACAGCACCAGTGAGTTTCCATCCCCATCCGTAGCTCCACTGATGTGGTCAGTGAATCTGGCCAAGGCTGTACCCATACCATGGTACTTATGAAAGCCATGCTGCATGGCAGTCTGGAAGCCCAAGGAGTGGAGATACTCAATGAGCTGTTCATTGACAATTTTCTCTAGTAATGTCCCCAGAGGTGGCAATAAAGCAATAGGATGATAATTGTCCATATCCTTAACACACCCACTTTTAAAAATCAGTTTAATTTTTGTTTGCTTCCATTGACTAGGAAACTGTCCAGTAATCAAAGACAGCTTAAACATTTTTGTCAAAGGGTAATATATGTGAACAGCAAAAAGTTTTAGAAACCTTGGTTACAGTCCACATGCACCATATCTCTTATTGACAGGTATCTGATTTATTAGTCTAAGCACCTGTTTAGATTTTATTATACGAAAATAAAAGGTAGAATTTGTTGGAACTCTTACTAAAGAAGAAACATCATTATTATCAATTGGGTCAAAATCCTTAGTATACATAGTTTAGTCTATGAACCTATTAATCAATGTTTCACTGATTTCCTGCATGTTTGTTAAATCTTTCCCATTATTGTAAAACACTTCAGTCTGACGCTTAACAGTTAGGTTTGTGAGGGACTTTATAGATGACCAAATTTTTTTAGGATTTTTCAAATCATTCTGTTGGTTTTGATGATTATTATAGATTTACTTGTCTTAATTTCATCTTACACGCATTTCTTAGCCTTCGGTAATTATTAAAGTCAGTTTCACTATTGGCTGATTTAACTCATTTCCACACATTGTCCCTCAGCTTCATCAGGTGAAACACATTTGGAGTAATCCACTTATTGACAACCCCTCTCACTCTCCTAGAGATCTTAGGGAAGTACTTGTTTTGCAGCTCCAACAGGAAGTGGTGAAGTAGTCATACGTAGCATCTACCTCGGAATTGTGTCCAAGAAAGACCAGTCAATCTGATCTAAATCCCTCAGCAACTTAACACTAATTTCTCTGGTGACTTTCCTAAAAGAAATGAATCTTGGGGGTGGTCTAGTCCTTCAACATTTCTAGGTGCAGTAAGTCACCAGATGATCACTGAACACATCTGGAAAAGTTCCTTTACCTTTTACATTAACTGGGTTATTAGTGTGTATCCAATCTGAGGTGGAATGTTTATTACTTTTCATATTCATATGAGTATATGTGGTTACAAGTTTGCATAATCCTGCACTAATAATTAAATACTCGGTTTTAGGTTCATTTTCGGAATCCCAATTTCTATTAAAGTTGCCAATTACCAAAATATCACCTCCCAGTTGTAAGGAGCATATAAATTGTAAAAAATCTTATAGCCACTAGGGTTACCACCTGTCCTGATTTTCTCAGGACAGTCCTGATTTGGGCAGCTGTGTCCTGCAAAAAAAACATGAAAAGCACTACATGTCCTGATTTTATAGTAGAGAAAACATTTTCTGACTTTCCACTAAATGTTGTAGAAACTACAATACCCTAACTAAAATACTGTAAAATGACAAGAAACAATAGAAGCAACTAAGAAACTACAATACTCAGCCTTAATTCTGATTATACAGAGAAAACAAATCTGTTGCATCGGTCAAGGTTACATACTGTCCTGCCAAAAATCATGTTTTAGTAAGAAATGTCCCACTTTGGGCTTCTTAAAAGGTGGTAACCCTATTCAGCCCATTTTGACCCATTTTTTATACCATACAACACTTCAGCTTATAACACCATCCCATTTTCAGCTCAAGAAGTAACCATTCACACTCTGCGCTGGGGTTGTAGTTTGGACACAGAGCTGTTAATTTCAGTTTACCCTTATAATAGACCAATATCCCCCCACCTTTCTTTTTCCAAACCCTGTCTTTCTGGAATAATTTATATTCTACCAAAACATAGAGATTATGATTCATTGTAGGCTTTAATCATGACTGTGTCAAGAGGAATATGTCTGGGTCTTGTTGGGCAACCCAGGCCTCAATCTCTTGTTTCTTAGAAACAATACTCCACACATTTAAATGAGTAAATCTAAGTCCACCTGATTGGTAAACATGCCTATTTAAAACATTATCTTGAGATAGAGGACTGGGGTTAGTCTCAACATCACCAGACAAGATCAGTGCAGACCAAGCTAAAAGGGTCAGGAAGAAAACAGGAATAGGCATCATACATATGACTGGGTTAACATAATTCCCCAAGTTGTAAAAAGATCCCTTTCTTAGGCAACCCAAATACTTAATATTGCCAGGCATTAAGTTGGTTGTGTTCCTTAATGAACTGGAGTTAATAAAGTCATCTGTCGACATACCATGGTCATGAATTTTAGCATGGGGATTTAGTATAAGCGGTAGCACCTGTTCAAACAAGACTAAACTTAACAAAAACAAGTCATCCCAATATAATAACACCACATTTTAAAAATACTATTATGAAGCAAATGTTTCCCTTTTTGCAGATGACACAAAGTTCTGCAACAGGGTTGATACACAAGTGGAGTTGTGGAAAGGATGAGAAGGGACCTGGCAAGGTTGGAGGAATGGTCAAAAGTTGGCAGCTTAGATTCAATGCAAAGAAGTGCAAAGTGATGCACCTGGGAAACAAAAACCCAGGGGAAGAGTACGCAATGGGTGGGGGGGATACTAACAACATCAAAAATGGAAAGGGACCTGTGGGTAGTTATATCAGATGATCTAAAGGTAGAAAGCAATGTCAGAAAGCAGTACGGAGGGCTGGGAGGATACTGGGATGCATAGGGAGAGGCATCACCCGTATAAAAGAAAAAGTTGTTATCCCTCTGTACAGACAGTTGGTGATACCCTTCTAGAGTACTGCATGCAATTCTAAAAACTCCATCTTTGCAAGGATATAGACAGGATGGAGGCAATCCAGAGAAGAGCAACTAGAATGGTGCAGGGTCTGCACCAGACGCCATAAAAAGAGAGACTGAAGGAGCTTAATATGTATACCCTTGAGGAAAGGAGAGAGAGTAGGGAACATGATAGAAACTTTCAAGTACCTCAAGGGAATCAACAAAGTCCAAGAGGGTAGCATCTTTCAGAAAAAGATGTGCAAGAGAAAGGGGACACAATTTGAAGATAGTAGGGAACTGCTCTGGGGTAACAAAAGGAAGTATTTTTCATGTACAGGATGGTGGAAGCATGGAACCTTCCCGAGGGGGTCATGGGGTAAAAAACAGTGGGGAAATTCAAGAATACATGGGACAGACATAAGGCAATTCTAGAGTGGGGTAGGAGGAAGTAGGCTGTTTGTTAACTAGGATCAGCAGCTTATCCTATAAGTAGGGAAACAAGCAGACAAGGTAGGCCAAGTGGCTCTTATCTGCCATCAAAGTCTATGTTTCTATAAGCTTTTTATCTATGTTTAAAAGAGTTAAATAATCCAGGACACTAAAATACTAGTGACTTACAGATGCAGTGTTTCAAACCACTGTAGCTTGTTAGCAGAATTACTCTCGAGTGGTGCTCACACCACTCAAGCTCGCGCCTGAGTGCTCACACCTCAGGCCGGCATAAGCTTTTCAAAAGGATGGTTCCGCCCCTTCTTTCTCAGATTGGTCAATGGCTCACCACTGAGCCCCTCAAAGAGTTGTGTTACCTATGACCAAATGGAGCACAGGGAAAACAGTCAGGTAACAACAGCAACAATGGTAACAATGAATGAAAGTCACTTCTGATAGTGCTCATAGTGCAGTTCATGCTGGAGTTTGGCAAGTAAAACACAGCAGGTATGCAGAAGATGGTAAGTAGGTCAGCGTTCGGGTTCACAGATGGAGCAGTGCAACTTGTTGTGGTGCTATTTACAAAGTATTGTAGGTAAAGGTAGCACATGAGACAGAGCTGGTGCCTCAACGTTAACTTAGTAAATTCAAAACATGAAGTTGGGCATCACAGCTGCCATACAGAAGCAGCATAAGAGGATAACTTCAAGGTAAATACATTTATTGTTAAAAAAGCGAGATAGGCGTGTGAAGATCCCACAGCTGACATTTCATGTAATACCTATGCTTTATCAAGACAACTTGGTGAAGCATAGAGTATTATGTGAAATGTCAGTGGTGGTGAACTTTGCTGCTGTCCCAGCTTTTTAACAGTAACAGGGGTCCTTTTTAAGGAGTTGTGCCTCCTGGGGATGGCGGTCCCAGAAGGAGTATGTGTTAAACCCGCTTTCAGTTCAAAGACCAGAATGACAGAGGTAGACGTGGGGGGGGGGGGCCCGCGGTGGAAGAGGCAGAGGAAGAGGCAGGAGATCCAGACAAGGAATGGCAGTGAAGAATCGCTACTGACAGTAATTAACCTGATCAATGTAGTGCTTGAAGAAGCACATTTAAAGGTACTCTCTAAGTGGCTGTCATTTGTTCCTTCCTTTAGACTGTCGGAGTTCTCTGCTTATGTGGACATTCAGAAATTTTCCCATAAACTTAGTCTAAAAATTTTCTTTTCAGGAAAATATCATACTGGAGGTACTATTGATAGCCAGGATCAGAATATTGCCTCACGGAACATGAGTGAAATTCAGGATGACCAATTCATGCCAGATAGTTCATTTAGACCCCAGTCCTCCTTTTGCCCACCCCTCCACCTCAGTGTGGAAACATTTTTGGAATGTTGCACCAATGATTTAGATGCACTATTCGAACACCCCCGTAACATGCCCTTTTGCAACTTCTCTAGTCAGGAAAGGAATGCCATCAAGGAACTGAGAGAAAACACCAGTGTAGTAATAAAACCTGCAGACAAGGGGAGTAGTATCATTATACAGAGGGCAGAACAGTACACTAAGGAAGTTTATTGTCAATTATCTGATACCACATTCTATCTACCCCTTACCTATGATTCTACAAATACCGTCAAGAAAACAATAGAAATCTATTTGTTAGAAATCTGTCAGGAGGGTCTTACAGTATAACTTCTGATGAATAGTTTTTCCTCACTGTACAGCATCCCATAAAACCTGTGTTTTATACCCTTTCTAAGATTCACAAGAACCCTGTTTCTCCACCTGGTAGACCCATAGTAGCTGGCATAGAGTGGGTCCCTTTCATAATTGTAGATTCCTACCTAAGACCTATGGTACCCAAGATTAGAAGTCATTTAAGAGACACAAGTCATGTGTTGACCATTTTGAATGAAGTACAACGTGAGACAGACTGGTTATTGGTTACGATGGACACAGATTCACTGTACACCAATATTCCGCATGAGGGAGGTATACAGGCTGTGGAATATTACTTACTCAAACAAACAGATTTGTCACAAGAGAAAATAAATGTGTTGACCAATCTCACAGATTAAGTCCTGAAAAAATAACTTTTTCTTGTTTGAAGACAAATTGTTTAAGCAAATGAAAGGTACAGCTACGGGGGCAACTTTAGCCCCTAGTCTACCAAATATGTACCTGGGGGAATAGTAGGACAAGTTTGTGTATGATCAGGCCATGAATCAATTTTTTGGAAAAACTGATTTATACAAATGTTTCATTGATGACCTGTTCATTATTTGGAAGGATACAGAATTAGAACTGCAGGAGTTTGTACAGTATTTAGAAATGACAAACAGTAACTTAAATGTTAAGGTTACGGCTGACAAGAATGCAGCACATTTTCTTGACTAAACAATTTTTAAAGAGGAAAATGGCACACTCTGTACTGACTTGTGCAAAAAGGAAACAGATCAAAATAGTATCCTGCGTGCCACTAGTTGTCATCCTGGTCATGTGACCTGAAATTTATGGAAGCCCATATATATGGCTGAAGCGCAACTCTGGCAGTCCTAATTTTTATAAGAAAAGTGCAATGGAGCTCACAGAGAACTTGCTGGCTAGGGGTATGATGCAATCAGATTGGTAGAAGCTGAAGCTACTTTTGACAGGTTGGTCAGGGATGATATGTTCCACCTCAAAACTAGAAGTATCAAACCAGATCCTTCTCTTTTGCTCATCACCACTTTTGGTGGAGGTGCCAGGGAGGTGGTTAACATAGTCCAACAGAATCTTACCATACTTGGGGGTTACAAGAATTATGCTCCTTCCTTTCCACTCCCCTTCATGTTGCATATCAAACAAGTAAAAACCTCAAGGATAACTTGGTAAGCAGCTGTCAGAAAAAACAGGTGGTTAACCCCATAAATAAAAAAAAGCAGGTAATAACAAATGTTGAATGTGTAAAGTGTGCTCTACAATAGTTCAGTGTAAAGATTTTTTAGAATCCTAGAACAGGTAAAAAAGAGGCCATTTGGACCAATATGAATTGCAACACTGAGGCAGTAGTCTATTTTTAAGCTGCTCGGTGGAGCCTTTATGTGAGCCACACGGAGAGAAATTGAGATTAAGGCTCTATAAGCACCTCTAGACAATTAAAAAAAAACCTGGACTATGCCATAGCTGCCACATTCATGGGGCACCTGCTGGCAGTAGACATAAAGTACAAGCCCATGGGACAGAAGCAATATCCACAAACCTGAGGGGTGGAAAGTTGGGGAATTTATAGAATCAGAGAGAGCAGGAATGGATTTTCTGCCTGGGAGCTCTATGCAAGCAAGGACTTAATGGGAAGTTTGAGGTGAAACCTTTTTTATTTAAATAATGACTTCCCTGTAACAATTCTGTATTTTAACATTACTAATCACCCACCCCCCAGAATGGTTGGGACTTGAAAAGTGTTTTTGATTCTGTTTTCACTGACCAATATAAATGTTGAAGCATAAGAAAAAGATTTTATAACTGCCAATGCAGAATTCTTATATTCTCTCCTAGGGTCCCCACTGGAGATATGTAGGATGCATTTAGATACGTGACTTATAAGTGCTGAGTGAGAATCTGTTTAGAAAGGAACTGCACTGGGATTGAAATTTGGTGTTAATACTGCTTGGTGACTTAAGGCTTTGAATATATATGATACACAGATGTTGTGAACACATCATTGGTTAAACTGGATTTAAAAGTAGAATCTTAGTAACTAATGTCTATCCTCTGATTAAGCCCCCTATTGGTGGAGGTGAAACATAAGGAGGTGGTGGTTCTGCCACCATGCATGCTCCTGTTCATATTTGCTCACTTTGTATGTGGTGATGTATGCTAAATAAAGGAATCTTCATTTTAAATAGGTAAGTGGTCCATCTCTTATGTGGAGGGTGAGAGCAGCAATTTACTACTAACTAATAAATGTATTTATCTTGAAGCTATTGTCTTACACTGCTTCTATGTGGCTGCTGTGATGCACAACTTCATGTTCTGAATTCTATATTCACAAAGTAAGCATGAGCACTACACTCTAAGCCATTTCTTGGGCCTGCTGTTCTCCAGTTAAGACAAGAGGTTGGTTAGGTCAAATATATTTTGTTGGGAGTGGGGTGGGATAAAGCCCCTATTTATAAACCTTTTGTTTTATAAAGCTTATATAGGAATCAAGAATTGTGCATCTTGATTTCTATATGAATCAAGATGCACATGTCTTGATTCATATAGGAACAGACAACCTGGCTAGTCAAACTGCAGATGAAACAAAAGCACAGTTATCCAGCCTCAGGGACAAATTGGCGTCAATTTCATCCACTGTCTCCTTCACTGAAATTCTGCCTGTATGACGGAAGGGCGGTAACAGACAGAATACCAGGGAAAAGAAGATCACTGACTTGAACTCCTGGCTTAAGGATTGGTGCAAGGAAAAGGGCCATCGCTTCATGGGAGACTGGAGGAATTTCTGGGAGCTAGACTTTTGCAGGTTTGACGGCCTACACCTCACAAAAGAGGGGACCCATGCACTTGGCCAAAAGTTTGAAGTATTTATCAGTCATTTAAACTAGTGGAAAGGGAGAGGGTACTAGCGCTCACTATGGCTCCAGGGGTGGCAATTGCTCCTCCCCCACCACCTGAGAGTTCTGCAACAGGTCACAAGACAACAGGCACTGACCAGAACATAATAAGTGCAGCACAAGCCACACTAATCAAGAAGCAAAAACGTCACAATAGAAGGAAAAACACAGCAAACAGATACAGCCAAAGCTGGTGGGCACTTTGTCTCAATGCTCATAGCCTAGTAAACAAGATAAAGGACCTCACTGCCATAATGGCAGAGGCTAACCTTGACTGGGTAGTTGTAACAGAGATTTGGTTCAACAAGAACCATACCTGGGATGTTGCTATCCCAGGGTACCCTCTGTACAGGAGATACCACAAAGGAAGGAAAGGATGAGGGTGGCTATCCATGTAAGGGAAGGAATCAGGCCACAGAGGTACAGACGGCAAACATTGAGACTGAAGACTCAACCTATAGATAGATAGATAGATAGATAGATAGATAGATAGAGAGAGAGAGAGACAAAGAGCTACTAGAAACCCCTCTAACGATGGCTGATAAAGGTGACTTGCTGCTCGTCAGAGACTTCAATCTGCCTGATATAGATTGGTCCTCCTACATGGCTTCATGAGACAGGAGCAGAAATTCCTCATAGCTCTAAAAGGAGCAGGATTAAAACAGTTGGTGGAGTCACCCACCAGAGAAAATGAAATCTTGGACCTTGTACTATCAAACAGTACCAGAATCACAGTCATTAAGGTAGGAATCAATCTGGGTTCCTGCAATCATTGTTCAGTCTGTCTCACAGTCAAAAGGTCAGAGGACACAAGTAACACAAAACTGAATATTCTGGACTTAAGGAAGGCTAACTATGTCAAAATGAAAATGTGCATTAAAAACCATGACCTCAGTTTTTCTTTGGCACTTTGGAGCGAAGTTCTCCGGCAAGGTTCCCATTCGCAGCAGAACACCTGTGGCGGTTGATAGTTATTTCTGTGGCAATTCTGTGGCAGATGATTTTCACACTATTCCCCTTATTTTTATACTTTGTTTTGGTTTTTCTCCATATTTGAGAATTTCTTAGTGCAGTCAAGTGTTCATACTGCAACATTCACCCTTGGGTTTCATCCTTAATTAACCTGTACAGCCAGTCCTAGGCTGTCTTATTTTACTTCATTTTTCAGGTCAAGAAGAATTGCATTTGTGATGCAAGCAGTAAGGGAAATCAGAACACTCTGTTGTGATATGCTTTTATTATAGAAACAGAGAATGCCATCATGCATGAGCGCATGTAGTGTGATCACACACAAGAAATGCATTCAGTCGTTAATAGATCCTTTTCACAAACTGTGTGTGTGTGTCTCTTTGTGTTCTATGTTCAGTGAAATTACATACCACCTTCATGTGCAGTATCTTCAAGAGAGTCGGAGTGGATAATGCAGGCCACACATATCATATTTATTATTAATGCTGCACCACACACACACAGCCTCAAAACATATGCATTTTATTCTACATCATACATCTCTATATGTATATACATTTTATTTAAATTATCAGTGTTGTCACATTATTTCATTTAGAGCTGACAGACAGATATAAAAGATAGATAGATAGATAGATAGATAGATAGATAGATAGATAGATAGATAGATATGTGTGCCAGCAAGCAGGGTCACATATATTTGCTTTCCAATCCACAGATACAATTGTACTAAAATGATTATTGGTTGATACATGTAAATAGATAGAATGAGAGATAGAAAGGGAGAGGCAGGCAGAGAGGCAAACAGACAGAGACAGAGGATGTCAGGGTGGTCACTTAGGCTCTACATGGCAGAATTAAAAGAGAAAGTCCTCATGGAATACATAGTTATGCAGGGCAAATAATGATATACCACAATGATTAAAAGAGCATTTACTGTTTTAACACACACTGTATGACACCCTAAACAGCCCCCGAATTTCTGATACTCTTTTTGAAATCTGTTGCCTGAATGTAGTCCTCTCTGCCTGAGTGAGAAAAGCAGTTTTGCATTGAGCTGCTTAAGAACATATTTTAAAGATTGGCAAGCACATTCATGATTTCCATGATGTGCAGCACTTCATCGCAGTTGTTATTTTGTTTGAATTACAATACAATTGGGAAAAAATGGGAAAAAATAATATTGTGATGACCAGAATATAGAATGGAACTCAGAAGAATATGTGGTCTGACCCTTTGCTGTCATCACTTATTTTATAAAACAAGTGAAAATGTACAGTGGTTGTATGGAAAAAAACACAGCCAAAACAGACAGTAGCACTGAACAACTGAGGCATAAAATTCTGTTAGACTTACAGCCACAGTGAAGGTCACCAGGGTAAATATAAATTAGCACCACCAATGACGCACAGAAAAAACAATTCACCCTCTCAGCTAAGAGAAGCTCTGAATGTGAAAACAACAGTGATTCCAGTAAATCAGAAACTATAACATTGAATTTAAAGTAAATTATGCATAATCCATGGAGAAAGCCATCACATAATTAATGTAGAACTCATAACACTGTAAGGGGATGATGAATTAACAAAAAATAAAACAACTATTTGCCTATGATCTTGAACTCAGACTGAATATAATGGAGGTGCTTAACCCAACCACTGTTAAATTTAATGTTAGGAGGCAGTATAGCATAGTGGTTAAGAACACTGAGCTGTAAACCTGGAGATCTGGGTTTGAATCCCATCAGCTCCCACTTGCATACTGTGTGACCCTGAGCAAGTCACTTAACTTTGTTGTGCTCCCAGGTCACACATGGAAACAAGGTCCGGCTTAATGTGCCTTTCCTGGTTAAATGATTTCCTTTCCTTTCCTTTGATTTGCCAGGTCTTCTAATGGGCCCCTATTACCTGCCATGCTGTGTGAATGGCACTAGAGGCTATAGCAGTGCGTCTCTCTCTCTCTCTGTCTCCTTTGTCTGCTCCCATCGTCATTGGCCTTGGCACCTTCCTGGTGAGTTTTTCCCAGTGCATGACTCAGCTGCTCTGATCCAAATGAACCGGCTATAAACTTGCATGCAGACTAGCAAGATCAGATTGGTCTCTCATGACGAACTTGCAGTTGCTCATACTGATGAATGCTGTTTTTTTCTTTAACATTCCCACTGAGCCTCCACTATAGAGGACATCAGTTGGCATCTTTTTCGGAAGTTGAATGCCGACCAGTACTCTGGAAGTCAGCCAGTGGTAAAAGGAGAATTTTTCACATGCCAAAAAAAATTTCCCACTCAGGTGAATTTGAAAAATAGGGGATCTCAGCAGGGTGATCAGGACATTGGGATGGGGGCAGAAATGGATGGCCCCCAAAAATCAGGACACTTGAGAGATATTTAACTGGTTCCCTGGCTGTGCTGGTGCCTCAAGTGGTTTGTGTGTCCCTAACGCCGATACTGACTGCAATTGTATATGTGTGTGGATTATGGTATCAGTGATGTGGGTGGGGGAGGTGGCAAACAAATATTGATTGCAGGAAATACCTCATAACTCACAGTCACTAATGCCACCCACTGATTGTATATTGTGCAGATTATGGTATTGGTGATGTTGGTGTGGAGGTGATAAACAAATATCAATCAGTTTGGGTTGTGCCTGAAAATGGTCCTTTAGATCAGTGCACCCACCCAGTTATTAAAGACATAAATAAATAAATATTGATCACAGGAAATACCTTGTATCTTACAGTCACTAAAGCCACCCTCTGAGTGTATATGTGTGCAGATTATGGCATCAGTGATATGGGTGGGGGAGGTGGAATGCAGAGCACATACTAAATAAAAGATCTTGAAACAATTGCCTGCTAATTCTGTGGTCAGCTGTAACTTCCGTGGTGGTTGGCTGTAAATTCTACGATTGGCCACGAATTCCACGGGTGGCTGCGATTTCCATGGTTGGATGCAAATTCCACAGTTAATTCTGTGATTTGCTAAAGCTGCAGAATTGCGGAAAACTCAGGTCCTTGTTAAAAACCATCTCAAAGATGTTGCAGGGGGTGATGTGAAGGAAAGCTGGAAGGCCATAAAGGACACAATAACTCTGGCCACAGCAGAATGTACCAAACAGATCAGTAAAACTAAGAAGAGAAGAGAAGAAA
The DNA here is from genome assembly GCA_016271365.2 of Neoceratodus forsteri. Taxonomy (NCBI): domain Eukaryota; kingdom Metazoa; phylum Chordata; order Ceratodontiformes; family Ceratodontidae; genus Neoceratodus; species Neoceratodus forsteri. Next base: position 1,610,926,058 of record CM057449.1, read on the forward strand.
CCTTCTTTGGTTTTCTAAGGAGGTTGCTTTCACTATAAAGGAGAAAAACAAAGCTTGAAAAAAGTGCAAACAAAGAGGGACAGCAACATGGAGGAATACAAGGAAGACTCAAGGAAGCAGAGAAGCGATTAGGATAGCCAAAGTGAGAACAGAATAAATAATTGCTGAAGGGTTAAAAGGGGACATAGAGAATACTGGATGCGCAACCATGCAGAACAAGTGGGTCCTGCCATGGAGGGGTCTAATTCCCTGTGATCTTGACAGTGAAGCTCAAGAGGTCCATGGGAATCAGACCCTGAGGTGGCAGAAAACACTGGTTCTGCATGGGGTTGCCCATCCGGTATTTTTTATAGTGTATGGTGCCCTACAAATTATTTAAATATTGTTTTCTAAATTGTAAATGTTCTTTTCACTCAAAAAGAAACTGTGGTCTCTGAAGCTGCTTGTTGTGAGTTGTGTGGTTGCTAGGGACTAGGCATCCCTATGTCAGCAGCACATACTCCAATTGGCTGGCATTCTAGTGTGGGAGGAATTTCCAATTAAAAAAAAATGGTGGCCGAATATCTAGCTAAGTGAGAGAGAAAAATGAACTGCAGGGATAAACTTATGTGAGTACTTCATTCTTGTATATATCTGGTTGATCCTGCATTTTGTTAATTTATCTGCCACATCGGATCGGAGTTGATCCTGCAGTGCCTGACGATTGGACTGTTGCCTCAGTTCTTTATGTTTGGACCAAGGGCGAGATACCTTGTGAGCTTTTGAAATAGTAAATGCTGTTTTGCACACATGGGCAAAACAGCTGTTTATAAATATTTTATCTGTGCTGATTAGCTTGTTAACAGATAAAAACAATTAAGAACAATGTTCCACCATACACTATAAGGCCTTTTACAGATATATAGGGAGAAAAGAAAAGCAAAGGGGCATCGTTCAGTTGAGAACCAGAGAGGGCAGAAAGTGGATACTGACAAAGAAAAGGCAGAGGTTCTGAATGAATACTTCTGCTCAGTCTTCACACAAGAGGAACAGGGTAGGGCAGGTGCTAGGAAATGAAGGACACCAATGAAGCTGACACAGTCCCATCACAAAAGAAAGGATCCTAAAGAACTGAAAAATTAAAAACCAACAAAGCAATGGGACCTGACAGTAACCACTCAAGAACACTGCAGAAACACGAGAGGAACCTGCCTCCCCATTAGCAGCCTTCTTCAATAAGTCCCTGGAAAGTGGCAGTCACAGATGTTTGGAAAAAGCCACCGTGGTACCCTCCACAAAAGTGGGAGCAGGGAAGATAGTGGTAACTGCCATCCAGTCAGTCTCACCTCAGTGGTGGGAAAAATCATGGAAACATTACAGAAGGAAAGAATAGTGCAATATATGGAAGCAAATTGAAAACTGGACCCAAAGCAGCATGGCTTCTCAGCAAGGAGGTCATGTCAGACAAACATAATTGATTTCTTTGATTGGGTGACCAGAATGGTGGACCAGGGTGAAGCAGTAGATATAGCGATCTGAACTTCAGCAAGGCATTTGACTCTGTTCCATGTAGTAGACTAATAAACAAGTTGAAACACACTGGAGTGGGGTATAAAATAACTAGGTAAAGAACTGGATCCAGGGAGAACCTAGACTGTCATGGTAAACAACACTCTGTCAGAGCATGGTGGGGTAACCAGCGGAGTCCTCCATGGATTAGTACTAGGGCCAATTCTATTTAACATAATCATTAGTGACATTACTGATGGATTGGGGAAAGTATCCCTGTTTGCAGACGACACCACGCCTGCAACAGAGTAGACACAAAGAGGGGCCACAGAAATGGACTCTGATCTAAAACAAACCTGAAAGAATGGTCAAAACCATGGCAGTTAAAATTCAATGCCAAGAAGTGTAAAGTTATGCACTGGGAGTAAGAACCGGCAGGAAATATACCCTAGAAGGGGAACAACTGACAGAAACTAAGGATGAGTGGGATCTAGTGGTACTCATATCTGGTGATTTAAAGACAATCAGGCAATGTGAAAAGGTGTCACAGAAAGCTAATGGCATCCTTGGATGCATAGGTAGAGGTATCATGGGGAGAAAAAGCGAGGCGACAATCCTGCTGTACAGGTCCTTGGAGGCTGCACCTAGATTATTGCATCCAGTTCTGGAGACCACACCTCAAGAAACATAGAGATTGTCTGGAGACCATTCAGATCAGATGAGAACTACAAAGATGATTCACAGACTTCATCAAGAACTCTATGAGTCAAGACTTAACCAGCTCAAGATGTACACAATGGAAAGGAGGAGGACAGGGATATGACTAAGACATTCAAATACTGTCAGACTGACTTTGATTTGTCTGTTGGAAGCTGAGAATCTTGCTACACTGCAAAGAACAAACAATAACTCCGTTTAGGACCTGAAACCTGGTAAGACATAATATATATACATAATCTTCCAACTTGTTGCTAAGGCTCCTGGCATTTGCACATATGGCTTTCCATGATTTGACCTTCCTAGACCGTTTCGCTGTTCTACTCCAGCCCTTTCCTTGGTTGTCCTTTATCCCTGGTTCTCCTTGCTGTCTGCCCTTCTGCTGAATTTTGCCCCTTTTCTGCCTATCCACCTCTTGGGCACTAATCTCCATCTTTTGCACACTGCTTTGCAGAGACAGCCACTCCTCTGGTTCACTGGTTCCACTGCTAGCTGTGGGGGGTGAGCAAGTAGGTACCCTCCTTGCTGGCCTGCCACCCCCCTTTGCTAGTTTAAATGCTTGTCAATGTAGCATTTAAACTTATCATTGAGTGCTTGGATTCCCTTCCAGGATGGATGCAGGCCATCAGGCTTGAATAAACCTCCATTCCTCCAGGTGGGTCCCCAGTCACCAATGAATCCAAACCCTTCCTCACAGCACCAGTTCTTCAACCATGAGTTAAAGTTCCTGGTGCATGCACTCCTATGCTCTCCCTTGCCTCTCGCAGGTAGTACTTCTGAGAAAGTGACAGAAGTAGCTACTTGCTTGAGACCCCTCCCCAATTTCCTAAACTCTTCCTGAACTTCCTTTGGCTCCCCATTTGCCAGGTCATTAGTACCGGTGGATAATGACATCCAGCTCACCCTCCGCCTTGCCTCTCCCAGTGATCCCCAGGATCTTCATTCCATCCTCCATGCCGTGGCACCTGGTAGGCACCCTCACCTCCCTGTTCTACCCCTCCTGTGTTCCTAGCTGGATCCCTCTTATGATGAAGTCCCCAACCAGGATCACTTCCTCCTCCTCTGGGGTCCACTGCTTTCCCCGCTGAGGTCACCTCCTTGGCTAACCTCCACATCCTTTCCTTCCACTTCTCTGGGTACCTCTATTTGGTTGTCCTCATTTGCCAGTGTGGCATATGAGTTCTTGAGTGGAATAGGATCTAGGATGTGCCTCTGCCTGACCGCTCTAACCCTCCCTGAGCCCACTGTCATCCAAGTGCTCCTCGTTCTAGGCATCCTTTGAGGCAGTTGCATTGGACTGGGTGGTCTCTGGATAGGGGTGATGGTACTCTGACCCAGTTTACTTCTGCCTGAGTCTGGCTACCTCATCCCGCAGTCCAGAGAGATGCATGCAGATAGGGCAGCACCTCAGTGTCCAGAAGGTCTGCCTGGATATGGCTGCCCCACAGCCACTGCATTTCACCACTCCCCACATTATACTGCAATTATACTGCTATTCCACTACTTGTCTGCTACTGAAGCTCTCCTAGTTCCCTTTTTATTAATTTACTGTCCTAAAAATCCTGCCACTGATCCTCAGATAATTTTCTTTAAAAAAAAAAAAAAAAAAAAAGAAACCAATAAATAAATAAATGACATCCACAAGGGATACCCACTAAAGAGTGGCAAGGAACACCACAGGGGAAGGAAACAGCTTCTGATAGGGGACTCAATTGTTAGGGGGGTAAAACTGGGGAAGGGAGAGGAGAAGGAAGTAAAGTGCCTGCCTGGTGCCATGGCTTGAAGGGACAGGAATCAAATCCTCAGGATTGCAGAAGCAGCATCACAGGAGAGGGAACTAGATATCATTGTCCACCTTGGGACAAATGACCTAGCTAGGCATGGGATCAGTGCAGTGCAGAATGAATTTGTGGAGTTGGGGAGGGACTCAGATGTGGCAGCAAGCACGTGTAACCTTCTAGAGGTGCTGCCAGTCCATGGCAGGGTGAGGCTAGAGTACTGCACACCATGCAGTTTAATGAATGGTTGCAAAACTGGTGCAGAGCACAGGGCTTCACTTCATTGGGGACTGGGGACCACCTGGAGAGATAAAGGTCTATACTGGCAAGATGGTCTGCATCTGTCCATGAAGGAACCAAGCTCCTGGGTGACAGGTTTAAATGCTTCCTTGGTAAGCTTTTAAACTAGCCAATGGGGAGGTGCTGATAAGAGGCAGGAAATTTCAAGCCTCCCCACAAAACATGGCAGATAGTAAGGTAAGCACTGAGGTACAGAGCTCAACATGGGGCAGGATGGGGTAAATGGAAAAATAGACAAGGATAATAAGAGCAGGGATGGGGGAAAAGGATAAAGCTAACATTAAATGGAGGGCAATGAGTACCAATGCCCTTAGTCCGGAAACAAGCTTCCTGAGTTAGTAGCCTGATGGAAGATGAACAATTGGATATTGTGGCAGTCACAGAAACATGGTACACAGAGAACCATGACAACATACCAGGGTACATAATCTACAGAAGGGACAGGGAAGGTAAAAGAAGAGGTGTAGTGCTCTATACATAAGGGAAGGATCAAAGCTACAGAACTAAAAAGTAAAGGGGAGGACAAGAGGCACTCTGGGTCACCTTGGAGACAGGGAATGGCATCACAATCCACACAGGGGTTGTATACCGACCCCTGTCTCAAGGGAAGGAAATGGACAAGAAAATGATAGAGGACATTCTCAAAATGGCTGAAAAAGGGGAGATACTGTTGATGGGGGACCTGAATATGCCAGATGTTAACTGGATGACATGTACTGCAGCCACATCCAAGAGCAGTTTCATTCTCGATGCCCTGCAGGAGGCAGGCCTTAGACAGATTGTGTTGGAACCCACTCAGGAGGGAGGAATACTAGACCTGGTACTCTCAAATGGAGAGAGAGACCACAAATTTAGAAGTCATTAGACATCTAGGAACAAGCTACCACTGCACAGTGTGCTTACAATGAGCACAACCATGGAGATAAGCCATACAAAAGCAAGGATACTGGACTTTAGAAGGGCTGACTTTGGCAAAATGGGTGAATACCTGAAGAATGCACTAGCAAATGGCCAAAAAGGAGGGGTAGAAGAACAATGGAGAAAAATCAGAACTGCCATCATAGAGGCAACAAGCCTTTGTGTGAATCAAATAAAGAAAACAAAGTGGAGTAAAAAAACACTATGGTTCTCAAAAGAGGTGGCAGGGAAGGTTAAGGAGAAAAAGGCTGCATTCAAAAAGTATAAGGAATCACAGAAGGAGCATGACAGAAACTGTATCAATTAAAGCAGAAAGAAGTGGGGAAGGCAGTCAGAATAGCAAAGGCCCAAACCGAGTTAAAAATAGCCAATTCAGTTAAGAAGGGGGATAAAACCTTTTATAGGTACATTAGGGAGCATAGAAAAGTTAAGGGAGGGATAGTGAAGATTAATAAAGGAGAGGGGAGGTGGGCAGAGGGAGACAGTGAAAAGGCAGAGATACTGAATGAATACTTTTGCTCAGTATTCACAAAAGAAGATGAGGAGGAGTTACCTAAACCAGACAATAGAAGCACTCTGGGTAGGGGGGTTGACACCAGTCCATTCATAGAAGAAAGAGTCCTGAAAGAACTCCTAAAACTCAAGGTGGACAAAGCAATGGGGCCTGACAGGATTCACCCCAGAATCCTAAAAGAACTAAGGGAGGACCTAGTGACACCACTGACCATGCTTTTTAACAAATCATGGCAGGATGATGTGGTACCTGAGGACTGGAGGAGGGCAGATGTGATTCCCCTTCACAAAAGTGGGAGCAAGGCAGAAGCAGGAAACTACAGACCTGTAAGTTTGACCTCAGTGGTAGGGAAAATGATGGAATCACTTCTGAAAGAAAGAATTATTGAGTACCTAGAGGCCAGAGGGGCACAGGACCCAAAGCAGCATGGATTTACAGCAGGAAGGTCATGTCAGACAAATCTAATTGGTTTCTTTGACTGGGTGACCAAAGTAATAGACCAGGGAGGGGCTGTGGATATGGCCTACCTAGACTTTAGCAAGGCATTTGACACAGTCCCGCACAAAAGATTAATAATCAAGTTAGCCAGTCTGGGAGTGGGTCCCAGGGTGGTAGCCTGGGTAGCAAACTAACTGCACAACAGGACACAGAAGGTTATAGTGAATGGAACACATTCAAGAAAGGTGAGTTACTAGTGGAGTACCTCAGGGCTCAGTACTGGGTCCAGTCCTCTTTAACATCTTTATAGGTGACATTGCAGAGGGTCTGGAGGGAAATGTATGCCTCTTTGCAGATGACACAAAGATCTGTAACAGAGTTAATACACAAGAGGGGGTAGAAAAGATGAGAAGGGACTTGGCAAGGTTGGAGGAATGGTCAGACATATGGCAACTTAGATTCAATGCAAAGAAGTGCAAAGTAATGCACCTGGGAAACAAAAACACAGGAGAAGAGTACACAATAGCAGAGGAGGTACTAACAACAACAAAAATGGAAAGGGACCTGGGGTAGTCATATCAGATGGCCTAAAGGTGGGTAAGCAATGTGAAAAGTCGGTAAGGAGAGCCAGGGGATACTGGGATGCATAGGAAGGGCATCACAAGTAGAAAAGGGAAGTGGTTATCCCTCTGTACAGACAGTTGGTGAGACCCCATCTGGAGTACTGTGTGCAGTTTTGGAGACCTCATCTACCAAGGACATAGACAGGATGGAAGCAGTCCAGAAGAGGGCAACTAAAATGGTGCAGGGTCTGCAGAAACCATATGAAGAGAGACTGAGAGAGCTTAATATGTATACTCTTGAGGAAAGGAGGGACAGGGGGACATGATAGAAACTTTCAAGTACCTCAAGGGAATCAACAAAATCCAGGAGGGTAGCATCTTTCAGAAAAAGAGATGTGTAAGAACAAGGAGGCACAATTTAAAGATAGAGGGGAACGGCTCAGGGGTAATGTGAGGAAATTTTTTTCACGGAGAGAGTGGTGGATGCATGGAACCGCCTTCCTGAGGAGGTCGTTGGGTCTAAAACAGTGGGGGAATTCAAACATGCATGGGACAGACATAAGGCAATTATAGTGGGGGTTGCAGGAAGTAGGCTGTTGGTTAACTAGAATCTGCAGCGTATCCAGTAGGTAGGGAAATGGGCAGACTGGTGGCCAAGTGGCCCTTATCTGCCGTCAAAGTCTATGTTTCTATGTTTACCTCAAAGGAATTAACTCAGTACAAACTCCAAACCTTTTCAGAGAAAGCTCATCTACATGAACAAGGGAGCATATCATGTGCCTACAGGGAGGTAGATTCAAAACCAACATCAGGAAATTTTTCTTCATTGATAGGGTGGTGGAGCCTTGGAACAGTCTGCCCCAGAAGTCTTGGCAGCAAAGACTGAGAGCACAAGCTAGCATGGGATAGGCACTGTGGAAACTTAGGAAGGAAAAAAGACTAGGGGGTGTAGCCCACACGGGCAGACTAGATGGATCATACAGCCCCCTTCTGCTGGCACTTTCTTACTTTCTTATGTTCTTCTTAACAAGACAAGGGGAAGAGAGTGTGGAAAAAAAAATAACACCACTAGATGCTTTTTGTAAGACAATTTTTATTGCTTGTAATCCATTGCTGTATATTGCTGGTATGTCCTGTGGTTTCAAAAACCTCAAATTGGATTTAATCTGGTGAAAATAAATTTGTTGAGTCATGTAATGCAAGGATACACAATCTGCAGATGCTCTTGGATTCTATTTTTTTTTTTTGGGAGGGGGATTGCAGGTGTACTGTATCTCCAAAAAGCAACTGACATGCTCTGGGCAGGCAACCCATACCAAGTAGTTGGCTTCTCAAAGAACTAACTTCACTAGGGTTAAAATGTTTTATTTAGTAGTAAAAGAAATAGAGCATGTACATTAATCTGCCTGACTGATAACTTCCATGTATGAACCGAGCAGCTGTTGAGCACTGTAGCAGCCCTGCCCCTAACATAAGTTTAATAATGATGCGAAGTGAGGAACTGGCTGTATGTGCTCTATATATATTAATAGGATTTGGGGAGGTGGCTCTCAATGTAGTTGCATTATCCTTGCTGGAAGTTCTATCTGCATGGGTCTACAATTAGCCCCATATATGTAGAACTGCCTGCAAAAACAATGCCAGTGGTTTAAAGAGCCCCTCCAATGATCCTGTTAATATCTACAGAGAGCCTGTAGCTCCTTCCCTATTTCATGTGATCATTAAACTTCTTTTAGTGGCAGAGCTGCAACACTTGATGGCCACTAGCAATGCACGGAAGTTAACAGCCAGGCAAATTGTTACATATTTATTACTAAATTTAAAAAAAATTCAACCTAGCAAATTATGCTCTTAAGGTATTCAACTCCTTGGTTTGAGTTGCCTGCCCAAAGTGCAAGAGTGTCATCAGCTTGGAGAATGGTGCCGAGGAGTAACAACCCACAAACACTTTTGTAAGGTGGAACTGTATTCCTGTGAGTTTCCCTTTCTCTCCAATATGAAACTTATTATAAAACCTAGTGGGTTACATGCAAGCTGAAGATGGGGTTGGGCTTAGTTAAAAAACTGTTTCAGTTTTTGAAAAAATTTAGGAGAAATCCTTGTCCTGTGCTATGGTATTAGTAGATCTCACAGTATTTGAAAACATGATTGTTTAACTTCACACCTTGTGACTTAGGTGCACTACCATGTAACAGACACTGCTCCTTGAGCTCACAGAACAGGATGTTTAAATACAGTACACTTGATACTGAAAATGCAATGATAGCCACATTTAATCTTCATGGGTTCATCACGGTGCTGAACCACAACCAAACTCCCCATCACACCACCAATTTAGTATTCATGGAGCTAGCTAGTGGTGGTTGTCAGGTCTGTTTTTTTTATTTTTCTGTTAGATTTTGTTTAATGTAAAATGCTTTAAAAGAAGGCAGGAACTGAAGGGTTCAGAATCCAAGCAGTACATGCACTGGAGTTAAAAGGAAAGCAGCAAAAGCAGAGTCACATCATGTGCTACCAGTACATAGCAACTTTGTCCTGTGCTGTACTGCATCCAGCTTGACACAGTATTTACCCAGGTGCAGACTCCAGTACCTTGGCCAGTATTCCAGAATCCAGATGTTGTTGCACCTGTGACATATACAGTGCCCTCCCTAAGCATCCCCATCCAGCTGCTGGCCATATCTACAGCTCTGTTAAAGTGCACTGTTGTCAGGCTCTCCAATATCATGTCCTTTAGGTCCTTTTCCATGCTTTCCAGTTTCCTCCACCCATGTGCAAGATGGAACATGTATTTTCGGTACCTATGAGCATTCTCAAAAGGAGTTATTTTGAAATATTACTGGAAGTTGTGGTGTTCCTGCTTGTTGCTTTGTCTCTGTACATTGACATGGTGGTAGAAGCTCAACCATTATACCTATAGATGTTAATGGAATATTTGTGAATTAATATTCTCAGCAGCTGTGCTGCCTACTGTTCAGTTGTGGTGTCCCTGCTTGTTGTGCTGTCTTTGTACATTAACATGGCGATGACAGGGTTCAACTGATCTACCAACATATTCTCAAAAGGAATGATTGTGAATTAATATTCTCAGCAGTTGTGATGTCTACTTGCTGTGCTTCTTTCTCAAAAATAATCATTGCATATACACCTGTGGAAACTTGCTTAAAAATAACTGTATCCTTATTGTCAAGCCTATTTGCAGATAGTAATAGTGTTTACATTTTTTGATATAGTTGTAAATTTGAACATGTAATTATCACCCAAGTGGGGCTGGCCCAGTGACGCTGTGGGCTGAGGCACTGGATGTCACACCTGGCACCATGCAGGTGACCCAGGTTTGGGAATGGACTCAGGTCATTGGGGATCGGCAGGAACAGGAGAGGATTAAGCATCCTGAAGACTGCTCTCCTCTCCTCTCCTCTCCTCTCCTGGGGGTGGGTGGGTTCCAACTCCCACTGCACTTGTGGCTTCTAGTGGAAGCTGGGGGCAGCGCCAGAAGTGGGGATCCCGCAGAGGGGATTGAAGCGGCAGAGGTTGTCCTGTGGGTGGGTGCAGGAGCATGACAGTTGTGCACTGGACATCATTGCTCATCTGCAACTCCAGGAACCAACAGGATGGAAAAACCTCAACTCCGGGGAGGCGATAGCGAGCATCCAGTGACTGATGCCCACATGCCCAGTGCCAGCCCTGACCCCAACTCTATTCTCTGTGGTCCCCCACCTCCTCTCATGTGGGCCCAGTTGGAGGGAGCCAGCTTACTGATTTCTCTGTTGGGGGAGTGGTTCAGGTGGGCAGTGGTGGCAAAGGTCAAGTGAGCTGCCTGAGAGATGCCCCGGTAGCTGGTGAGAAGGAGGGGGAAAAAGAGTTCACAAAAAAAGAATATCACTCAAGTATGTTGTTTTGCATGTTTTGAGATGATCCTTTTTCATTTTCATACAGGTTTTTACCCCTCCAGAGACCCTGCATCTATCCCCACCTCCACCTGGCTGGCACCTACCTCCCTGAACCTACCTAGAGTGAGTCCTCCACAGCTTTATCCATGGGTTGAGGTTGGAGAGGGAGGGCCATCTTCCCCAGGCCATACTTCTGAGTTGCTTCACGCATCCAGGTGGTGGCACTGGCCCAGGAAGGTGTACAGAGCAGTGGTCTGCCTTTGGGTCCCTTTTCCATTTTTTCTTCCATGCGCCTGCCACGACGGCACATCAGGATGTGCACATGGTGGATCACACACTGCCCAGAAACTGTCACCCTCCTTGTGCCACCATTTGCCTGCAATACCACCTGACCTCCACCAGTGGCAGTCAAAGGCTGAATTGACTGGCCACCACCCTTTGAGAGGACAGCAGTCCCTTGAATGCTCAATTCTCTAACACCCCATCAACTCTAGGCAACCTGTGCCCATTCCCAAACATGGGTCACTGGTATGGCAGGACATAAGCATTCAGTGCCTTAGCCATCCATGCCACAATGTGTACATAGCTCTTAGAGCCCCATATCAATGCAGACATTTTCCCATTCACTATTCTTTTTATTTTTACTTAGCAGTTCCAAAACCTAGTGACATTGCTTGAGATGAAGACTATACTGATGCAGAAAACAGTGACATAAGTTCAGCTGATGTCACTGTGTTCCACTTCATTGTGATCTTCAGTTCAGCTGATGTCACTGGGTTCTGGAATAGTGAAGTAACAACAACAAAAAAAAAGAATATGGGTAGAAAAAAAGCCTGCAATAATATGGGGTCCTCAGTAAGGAAAGAAAAAGAGTATTTCTAAACAAACCTGGGGTGACTAAAAAGTGTGTTTCTTTTTAAGGCAACTGGAATCCAGTTTTGGAAGTAGAAAGATCATGGCGAACAAATGAAAAGTAGGAGACCTTTATGCTTACTTTTAATTAAAGGCAGCAAAGGTAAAGGAGGCAGAAAGGGCATCTGAGGAAACTAAAGTGACTCAGGTAGCTAGGGCATCTAGAGCATCTGAGGTGGCTAGGATGTCTGAGGCAGTTAGGGCAGCTAGGGCATCTGAGGTGACTAGGTTGTCTGAAGTGGTTAGGGCAGCTAAGGCAACTGAGGTGGGTAGGGTTTCTGAGGTGGTTAGGGCAGCTAAGGCATCTGAGGTGACTAGGATGTCTGAGGCAGTTAGGGCAGGTAGGGCATCTGAGGTGACTAGGTTATCTGAGGCAGTTAGGGCAGCTAAATCATCTGAGGTGGCTAGCGTGTCAGAGGCAGTTATGGCAACTAAGGCATTTGAGGTGGCTAGGGTGTCTGAGGCAGCTAATGCAGCTAAGGCATCTGAGGTGGATAGGTTGTCATAGGCAGTTAGGGCAGCTAAGGCATCAGAGGTGGCTAGGTGTCTGAAGTGGTTATGGCAGCTAAGGCATCTGAGATGGCTAGGTTGTCTGAGGCAGTTAGGGCAGCTAAGGCTTCTGAGATGGCCAGGATGTCTGAGGAGGCAAGAGCATCTGTAGCAGCTAGAGCAACTGAGATAGCAAAAAACATGGTGACCCTATAAACAGAAAAGACTGCAAAGGTTGCATATACAGTAACATTACTGGCCTTGAACATTCCACTGTTATGCTTAAACTAGGTGTGTGTGAAAATAAAATTTCCACCGGCCGAATTTCTGCGAAAGTATGAATTTCACTTCCGTGAAAGTTCAGAAATCATTTTTGGAACTTTCGGGGAAATTCCACCTTAAAACTGCAGAATAAATATACAAATTGTGGGTTAATTTATTAAACTGCGCAAAACAAATCTGCAGAAAGGTTCACTGCCAGTGCTCAGTTCTGAGGCTTTTTTTAATCACAGTTTAATTCATTAATCCACCCCCCACTGATCAGGGGTCCCAGTAAATACCTCCAATCCCTTCCTTGGACCCTCCTGGTTTCTAGTGGCCCCCCAACCACCGATCATGGCCCCCAAAACATTTTATTTCCTTGATGTCTAGCAGATCCCCCTCCCTAGCCTGGATTCCTCAATCCACAAAGAAATAGCCAGCCATCCACCGACTTATCCCCTCTATTCCCAGTATTCCCTGGTGTCTAGTGGACCTCCCAACCCCCACCCTGACAGTTCATCTGCCACCACCCCGCTCCCCCACCCTGCCCTTAGTGGGCTTCCAGCGCAGCCCTCCTCTCTCTACACTACCAGTGGCTCTCAATTGTCAGTGAATGACAGCATGGTTCTAGAAGCAGGTGCTCATTCACTGACAGTTCATTAAACTGTGGACAGAATAAATTCTGCAGTTTATATGCATTTTTCCGCAGTTTACAAAAAAAGTCTGTGGAACCCTGCAAAAATCCATGGAAAATCCCAGTTTTGCCAATGGCAAAAGTTCCACAATTTCCGCGAAAGCAGAATTCGCAGCCTTTGCCCACCCATAGCTTAAACACTACCAGCCTTGAGATATTACATTTTCAACAGTAAAAATATGCCAAACTGATTAAAGCTGCTTCAAGATCATTTGATTTGAGAACTGGCAGTGGTTGCTCTTGGACAAAGACAACAATAGAGTGGTATGTCATACTTGTTCAATGGCAAGTAAGCCAAAGCTAAAGACCTTTTCAAAAAACTGTGATTCAGAATTTATAGCAACAAGATTCCCAAGAGAAAAAAGGCATCTGACAAATTTAAAAAGCACGAAAACTCCAATGCACACTTTGGGGCAGGCAAAAAGATGAAGAGTTATGTGAGGAGGACAAACATAAAGTCTGACCTTTTTAGTGACTTAAAGAACAAGAATACTGCCTAAAGGAATAGCATTCCTCCCAGTGCTGTGGTTTTGGGGTCAACAAGAGTTGGCAATTAGAGCTCATGAAGAGGAAGCAAGAAACGTCATGGCACTACTTGGTCTCAGAAATCTGGATGTGTCTCTTTGTAAAGGTGAATCAATAGAAAGCAGAACTGGCCCTCCCATTATGCAAAAAATGAAATTATGTAATGAATGGCTCATGGAATTCAGAAAGATATTGTATGAATTGTGAAGAAGAGATGGCAGCCTTCACTGTGCTTCTGTTCTCATAGCATTAAGTTATGAATTCAAGGAGTCCCTGAATGACACACAAAAATATTGGTGCTTCTTCACTGACTTTCTTCTGTATGAATTTCTTGTTTGGTCCTATTATGATGATGGTTTCAGGCTATGAAGTCAGGAGGCATAGGACAGTAAGAGGCAGGAGTGACTAGTATCAATTTCACTAAGACAACCAGCAAACACCACCTTTTTTATTGCTGTTAGTAATGATCCGGGCCACGAAGTGATCAAGGAGTCAGGTGGAAGAATAGGACAGTGTCCATGGAGCTGTATTAAACAGTATCCAGTTGTTTAAGACCACCAACAAATGGCACTTATTTTTGCTGCTGTTAATAATTATCCAGGCCATGAAGGGACAAAGAGAGGAGTCAGGAGGAGAAATAGGACAGCATCCTGGAGCTGTACTGAACAGTATCTAGTTCTGTAGACAGCCACAAACAACACTTATTTTTACTGCTTCTAGTAATGATGCAGGCCATAAAGAGACAAGAGAGGAGTCAAGGAGGAATAGGACAGGCGTCCATGGAGCTGTACTGAACAACATCTAGTTTTCTAAGACAACCAACAAACAGCACTTATTTATACTGCTTGTTAATAATGATGCAGGCCATGATAAGACAGAGAGAGGAATCGGATGAGAGGAAGATAGTGTTCATGGCAGTGTACTGAATAGTATCTAGTTCTCCAAGACAACAAACTAACTGCAAATATTTTCAGCCTCCTGTCATGGCCCGCACCATGAAGTCACTATGACTTACACTGGGATGAAGAACTGCATAATATTGCTCATGGAAGGAGGAATTATAATTTCCCTGTAAGTAGCAAAACTGATCCCTCATGCTATGAATAAGATTATTCCATTGGTTTTGAGACAGTGAGATTCAAGAAAGAGTGAAAGCTGCGCTGAAGAAAGTTGCAAACAGCTGGCAATACAGTGCCTGGAGTAGGTGAGGTTTGAGAAAGATTGCAAGTGGGTGACAAAGTTCAGGGCTCAGGCTGATTCATGTTCAGAAGACGAAGAGAGAGAAAACTTTTTTATTCTTTCCTAACCAGGTAAGGCCCACTAAGCACAAGTGCCAGTCTTCAGGAGCAACCCAAGAGCACTGTTGTGGTTAAGTGACTTTCTCAGAGTCACACAGTATGTAAGTGGAGGCTGTGGGAATTAAACCTAGGCCTACTGAATGTACCAAGCTCATTCACAATTTGTTGCTCTAACCTCTAGGCTATACTGCCAGCCCCAACTGCTGCAACTACAGTCCATACAAACAAAACAGGTAGAATGATACAGTACTTGTGAGTGCTTATTAGTGTGTGCAAGTGGCAGTTTGCGTGGTCAAGTGAGAGTGTGATGTTGTTGCTGCATCTGAGCAGCCTTCAAATTGAAAATGCACACTCAGTGGACTTCTGGTGATGTCACCTCTTGCAATGGAGTGATCTTTCATTGCTCCTCTACACCCTTGCCAAAACATCTATAAAGTATTTTTATTTTGACCAAGTTCAAGACAACAGATTTTATATAGGTGGTGGTTATCATCAGGGTTCCAGAAAAAAAGACAAGAAGCAAAAGGAGGCAGCAACAGTTACTGACCTGGGATAGGGTTCTTCCACCCTGACCAGCAGCATGGCATCTTCACTTACATAGGAAACAGCAACAAGTAGCCATTCACACAGAAAGATGTCTCTGGAGCAAAATCACAAGTTTATTCAGATATACACAAACAATTCCCTAGTGCTTCGAGGGCAACGACCCTCTTCATTGAGGTGGGGGGGTTGGAGTCACCAAACAAAGTGCAAACTTAATTAGTCACCAAATAGTTACATAATTCAAACATTACAAACTAACCAATAAAGTGCTACCAAGATTAAAACCTCAGTGCGTCTTAGAAAATGATCATTACAAAGGCATATGTTTATATCATATTGCACATAAGCATTTTAAATAAATTAAAATTCTATCATAAATAGAGGCAAACAAACATTTTATAGATTTCTGCTATATAGCCACTTTCGTCAGTTATTTGTCCTTCCTTATACTTCACAATATATTTTGCATACAACGGAGCAATTAAACAGTTACCAAATTCATTATTAAGCTCCCTTCCCGTGTAAAACTTTAATAGAAAAAATATAAAAAAATGCAATCATGACAGTATTTTTGAGATGCTGTCATTTGGTGCAGGTATCTTTTAGGTAATCTAGTGCTCTGCCATAAGTCATGAAAAAACGAAGCTGAATGCATGATAAAATGCAAAGTTAAATTAAATTATGAAAAAACAAATCACATTTCTAGCAAAAAGTAAACTTAGTTTATGTTAAAAATTGCCAGTGCATCATTAAAGATTCATGTCTATAAATTGCTGTTTGACAATTTCATATACGGCATATTGAATGCCAATACTGTCACCATGCTATAGTTAAAAAGCATATTACTGTTTATTACCATTTTATAAAAAAACAATAAATAAAACAAGTCAGAGTAATCAAATGATTCATCTCAAGATTTTTTTTTTAATACATCAGGATCTGCTTCAAGTGATCTACTGTAAGAATACCAATGTTATTTTATATGGCATTCATTTTATCTGTGATTCAATTGAAATTCTAGAAAGAATTAGGAGATGAATCAAAAAAATGGAATGCACTATAACCAGTAGAAGGGTGAAGACATCAGTTAAAGTTATAAGCCACAAAGATGTACATATATGAACAGAACTCTTGGCAGTATTGTTCACAGATAAACACCTAAATCTAGAGCCTTGTTTAATCCAGATGGTGTCAAAAAAAAAATCTTCAACACACCCACTCAACTCACCTGTGGAGATTACGAATGCACAAATTTTCATGGAGTTGAAGTCTTTTCAATCAGAGGTATCCTGCTCTCTTCAGACTCTATGGCAGGATGTGGATGCATTGCAAAGAGAGTTGAAGAAGCAATGAGGGGCCCTTTCCTCTCTATCAGAATGAACCGATGCTATTATTTAGTTGATCCTCCACATCCACCAAAGACAATTTCAACTGGAACAGAAGTGTAGAAATTTGGAAGGGTGTATTAGAAGAACCAATCTGAGGATTTATTGGCTCACAGAGGGGGGAGGAGGGCTCACGGATTACAGCCTTTGTAGACAAATTAATTCACACCACTTTGCAAATCCATGAGTCTGAACTGCTACATTTAGAGAGAGTACATAGAGTGCTAGGCCATCTTGGAACACCAGCACTGTGTCATATTGTGATTTTTAAGTAATACTACTAATAAGTAAGTTTTGTCAGAAGCATGAAAAAAGAAAGAGACATTTTGGGGTACTACTAGGATAAATTTGAATCAGGACAATGTTCCCTCTGTTAAATCACAAAGTATGGCTTACTTTCCCTGCTTCAAGGTCTTCAGGCAAGTGGGTCTGCACTTTCAAACCCCATTTCCAGCAAAACTTAGGGTGCACTCCCCTAAAGGCCCCACTGTGTGTCATATTGCCAAAGGTGCAATGGAGGACTTGCAACTGAGGGGATTGTTGTTTCCCTCCTACCCCTCACACAGCAACCTAGACAAACAACCTGTGCCATTCCTTTGGTAGTACGACTGAGGGACTCAAGACCAAATAATGGGGAATGAAATTCAGCAGCAGGCCCCTTCCAATCTGCAGGACATTAAAAAACTGCTACATCATTTCATCAGGTTTCTCAGTGAATATGACAAGATGTACAGTAGACTGAATATGGACAGCTCAAATTTGATTTTACTGTGCTCTACCAGATATCCTTTTCTCTAAATCAATATCTGAACTACTAAGATGGTGTGAGTGGGGGGAGGAGAGTAGCTGTGGCTCCAATGTGGTGTCCTCCTGGTGCTGCCAGTGCTCTGTCTCAGGGCCCAGAGAAATTGCTGTGGATGGCACTGCTCAAGTAACCTGGTAGTTTCATCCCCACTGATGATGTCAATCCTCAGTTTCCAGCATTTTGTCCCTCATAGCACTGTGTCATCTGTGTGGAAAACACTCTTTCTGTGTGGACATTTAGGGGGCCACTTCAGTAAATCAGCCCCACTGGCCCCCTCACAGGGTGAAACTTGAAATGGTGTGATTCCACTTCAACAGAGAGACTATCTCAGCTTCAGGGCACCTTCTAGCTTAGTGCGTTTGTGGGCGGGGTCTGTGAGTGCTCACCCCTCACCACCCAGGGGGAGCCTTCAGCATCCTCGTTCTATCCCATGAGGCATCTCTCCATAAACCTCTAAATGTCAGCTGCACTTGGCTGTTAAAATAGTGAGATGGCCTGAAATTGAGCTGGGACATTCAGGAGGGGTGTTCACATGGCATTATAAAAGGGTAATTGCCTCATCTGGAACAGTCATTGGGAACTGAAACAGTGCTCTCCTTGTTACCTCCTTGACCTGTGGTGGTCTCAGAGGGAGTTGTGGGGGGCCCTCTGGCCTCTCAGTGGTTGCTTGGGATAATATTTTTTTTGAAGGACCTGTTAGGGGTAATTTAATATGCTCCCTGGATATGTGCATATCCTCCCCTGGCAGCCCTGTCACTGATGCTCTTTCCAAAGAATCGTCTATGGTCACCATGCTCAAAACTGTACCCACACACTCTTCGTACTTGATTCTAGATTGCAGCTACATACTTAGGCCACTAGTCCCCAATGCCTTGCACAATAGTTGAGATTGTACATGTACCCCCACTCTTTTCTATGTCTTTTAAACATGGGAGGGAGTAGGGTGGATTTATATTGGTACTGGTTTATTACAGTACCGATGTTCTCTTTGGAGGAAGGGCACTTGCTGTAGGTTGGCAAGGATCCAATCTTCCTTTTCTGAAGTAGTAGGTAATCTGCTACTGGGGCCCAGCACATTCTTGTGACTTAACCCCCATAGGAGCAACCATCAGTTCATATATATGAAACAAGATCTTCCCTCTCCTATCTTGGAATAACAGTTGGAGGATTTCTCTACTTATCTTAGTGTTCTTGTGAAGAAGAGCCCAGCTGGCTCCACTTGTGTGTTGCTAACAGTATATTCTGTGTGATAGCCCAGTTAACATTATGAATCATTCTTTGTTTCTATTGTTTGTTCCATGCTGTGGCCCTAAAGGACCAAGTTGGTTTGGTCCATGCTGTCCTGGATTTCAAATTATATTTTTCTGTAATGTGGTCATTGCCTGACAGTATGATGCCTTCAGTAATTTTTCCCTGTGTATGTTGGACTGCACTTCATCCTATCTGGAGACATGTGAGGGAGCTCTGAAGAGCAGCACTGCAGTGGGAGTTTTAGATATGTCCTTTTCTTTCTCAAATTAGAAGAAACATCCCTCCACTGTACTATCTTATAATATTAATGGTGTCCATAACCCAATCAAATGTTTCAGTTTGGTGGAGCAGTTAAACAGTTAGAAAAAGAAAAGCCAGATATTATCCTCAGCCAGGAGACTCATATCTCAGATGAAGAGCACCAACAATTTCTAATGTTGGTTTTACCATAGTGCTATCCCCCTGCGGCTTTTGCAGGAGTCTGCTAATCCTGACCCCTCAAGGTGTACTTTTTCAGCTGCAAGACTAGGTGGCCAATAAGGAGGGATGCTATATTATAGCTGTGGGGACATCATACAACACACTAGAAACTCTGACAAGTGTGTAGCTCCCTCTGAATCGTACAAATCACTAGCTCAGAGTTTCTGTAATAATCTTCTCCCCAGACATCATTGCTGTTATGGGAGGGGGGGGGTGACATGAATATCACCCTTAGCCCCATCAAGCAACTTCTTTTCAGAAGCACCTTAAGGCCACACCAGCACCCCTGGGCATTATCGACATATGGCACCATTGTTCCCCAAAAGGGCATGCATTACTTACACATACTATACACTTAGGATGGGCATATTTGCTAAACTGGATTATACATTCACTACAGCAGAGCACTTAGACTTTCTGCAGAATGTCAGACATGGGTGAATCATACTTTCCAACCATGCTCCTGTCCTGGCAAAGTTCGATCAAGGCTGCCTGGCTTATACTCACTAGCACTATAATTTGGCTTTGCTCCAGGACAAGGAGCTTCAGACTCTACTGGAATAAGTTATCCCCCAGGTCCTGCAATAGAATGCAGATCCAACAATTTCTTCAGTCATACTATGGGATACACTTAAAGCAGTGATCTGAGTGGAAATATTTGCACAGTCCTCCAAGAAAAAAGAAGCTTGAACATAAGCTCAAGGAATAGCAGTACACATTGTGAATCCTGCAATCCTTTCTATTGCAGGGAGACACTATTGTCAAGTTTAGCAACACATGGATTGCTAGGTCAAACAAGACATGCAGAACATCATGGATCATAAGGCAGAAGAAGCTCTATATTAACTTAGGCATTCGTACTGTATTACAAAGGACAGGCATGTGGTGCATGTAATCCGGCTGAAGGAATTCCGGCTCACAAAAATCTTGCTTGCATCCTGCAACTGTTTGACCACCACAGAAAAACCTTCACCAGTCAGCCAAACGTCATCCAGGAAATAGTTAATAAGTTTTATCAGATCTCTGTACAGTTGATACTGAGGTCACCCAGAGGTTATTATAAACTTTCTCAATTCTCTCCCTCTTCCAAAGCTAGCAGAGGAAAATGTGCAACAACTGCTTGATCCAATCTCTGCTGAAGAGATCCAATCAGTTTTCTAGGATTCCAAAACAGGTAAATACCAAAGCCCAGATGGCTATCCGATCAAATTTTATAAGCAGTTCCTGGAACTGCTTATTCCACCCTTGCTTGCTACTTTTCAATCATTTCTATTGGAGAAAATTCCACCACCCTTGTGATGATATGCCATGATATTGACTCTCTCCAAACTTGATGAGGACCCCAGATTTTGCATTCAACATGCCAATTTCAGTATTAAATTGTGATTATAAAATATATATGGCTATTTGGGTGAAACAATTAGAAAACCTGTTTCCCACTCTGTTGGATAAAGATCATGTACGGTTGTCAGGAACAGACAAGCCCATTGCTGCATTCAGCACATATTGCATTTCACTTGCTAGAGTAGCTGACACATGAAAGATCCCAATGGCATTATTAAATCTGGATGTAGTGAAGGCCTTTGACAGGGTGGCCTGGCCTTTTTTATGGGCCACCCTGTCAACCTTCTGCTTCCCTGTGGAGCTGGTAGACATATTTCAGACCTCTATACTAAAGAATATCTTTGAATCAATGGTTTCCTTGTACCCCCCTTCCTTTTGCAGAGAGGTACAAGGCAGGGGTGTCCCCTTTCTCCTCTCCTCTTTGTCTTGAATTAGGAACCATTTGTGGCAGAGATTCACTCTCATTCATGGTCACTGGGGTTCTAGTAATGGGCAAGAATTTCAATCTGTCCCTGATTGCCAAAGACATCCACATCCTTATCACCCTGACCTTCCCAGAGATCTCTGCTAGCATCTGGGAGGTGTTCATGGTATTTGGACAACTAGATGGGTATAGGTAAAATGTGCAGAAGACTGAGGTCTTGTTATATAACTACACTCTAGTGCACTGAAAAACTAGTCTCTTTTAAATGGTAGAAACTAGCTTTTAAATACTTAGGGACAAAGCATATGACGCACTGTTCCACCTGGAGCTTTTAAACTATGAGCCACTGACTCAGAAGGTTACAGATGACCTACTTAAATGGACCCAGTTATTTCTTGGATTTTTCCAATGCATTGAGGCTATCAGGCAGAACATTCTGCTGCGTATACTATATTTTCTTCAAACCTTGCCAAACATGCCTCAAGCCACATATTTAGGGCTATGTATTTCAAATCATGGAGCAAATTGATATCCAGGTTTAATTGGCATGGGGCACCCCCACACATTACATTCTCTATCTTACACCTGCCAAGGGACAAGGGTAAAGTTTATTAACCTACTTTGAAATCATATACAAATGCATGTCAGTTATGTGTTATTTGTCTGTGGCTATCCCCTAACATCCAAGCTTGTTGGAAGCATATTGGATTCACAATGAAAGACTTGTTTAATTTTGGACTATTTGTTTGGCAACCCTATGGGTTGCCTTCCGGTTACTAAATTCTCCCCGTATATTGCTAATATGCTGTAAAACTGGATAGTAGTTTGACATAAATTCTAACTTATGTCACCTTGAAATGCATTTGGTCTCTGCCCTACGACACAGAATGCCTCCTAATAAATTGATGCAGTGATGCGGACGTGGGTCTGGCTGGAGCTCAGATTCATTTTTCATCTTTTGAATTCCCATGGGTTGCTTTCATTCAATACCTTGCAATCCACTTTCTAGTTGCTTGAGACAGACCACTTTAGATACTTTCAGGTTTGTTCCTGTGTACTGAGCCTGGGATCATAGGCAGCTTCCCAAGAGGAGAAGCTGTCACTGTTTTGCACTCTCTTAGTGAGTCACATAAAAGGAGCTAAGTGGTCCTGCCTTATTGGCCAGCTCTACAAATTGTTGGATGTATCTCCTGACAGCATTAACTCAATATTACAAAACGGAGGTCAGGGTTAGGGAGTCTCATACTTTGGCAACCTGGTGAAAGTTTGCCTCACCTGCACTCCGCCTCATGGCTAGCACTTGCTGCCAGGCATTTGCCTGGAAATGTTGATCCAGATTTTTCTTCTCAACAGATATTGTGGCAAAATATGTGGGTAAGGAAAGGTGCCGTTGTTTGAGAGACTGTGGTGAGACAATGGCTATGCCGACACATATCTTCTGAGCTTGCCCAGTTCTCCACCAGTTTTGGCAAAAAACTATTGAGGAATTGGAAGATATATTCAACTGCCTGGGGTAATTACCCCTTCTTTGATCCTGGTAGCCATCAACCCCCAAGGCATCTCCCTAAGCTGTCAAATGCTTAAATTATTATTGACATTTATATTGGCTGCAAAAAAAATGATATGATGGTCATGGCATATTAATAAAACTCCCATGCTCCACTACTGGCATACTACCATTCAGCATATTTATGGACTGAAAACATGAGAAATGTGTTGAGTGATTTTTAAAGATTTTTTGGATGTGATTTTACTGCTCAACACTACTCATGGGTTATAGTGGAATATACCCACAGGTCAGATGCTAACTGACAAATCAGGATGTATTTTATCTGATGCCTCTTGAATAATAAAGGATAAAAAAGCTAAGAACTTGACATGAAATTTTTGAACCAAATTAGAGGCACCAAATACCTCCCAAATAGGTAGCCTTCTACTACTACGCATTGATATCTTACCTACTAATCCACACTGAATCTTCCCTCTCCATCCTTTAGGACAGAACTGTCCCCACATGGAAATTCCTCATCTGAGTCTGTTTTATGGGATGGTCCCAGATCATCCCTGAAATGGGACTATAAAGTGATGCCTGTCTATGTGTGGTGGAATATGGCTACTGTTCATCTTTACAAATGTCTATATACCTACATTTTGGAGACAAGTTGGTAAGCAATTTTGAACAACTGACCCGAATACACATTTAGATCTAACTTATAAAGGTAGACACCTGAGAAATGAGATGGCAACTGATGCCAATGCTAGCCACGCATTAGCCTTTGTTGGCCAGTACTGCAGGAGTTCCTTCTCAATCACATGGTGCTTAAGATAGTTCATGTATGCTTCCACCATACTCAGCACCTTGTTAAGTCCCATACCATCCTCCTCTTTCTCATTTTCTTTGCGTTCCACCACACTAACATGTGATTGAACTGACATAGTGGGTTTGTTGGTTGGCAGTAGTACTCACAATTCTTCACTACTGTGTCAGCAATAGCACTTCATCCACTTGTTTTATTAGCATTCTTTCATGCTGCACTTCCTGCCTCCCCAATAAAAATATACTGAGCGCTTATATTGTGGGTCCACCATTGAGGTGGTCCTGAACTAGAAAGTTAAAACAAAGAATCTCAGCAAAAAAAAGGCACTGAGACAAGGATTACTCAAAAGGGCATTGGCAAAAGTCAGGTTTCAAGAAATACAAAATCACACATACCCCCATAATGCAAAGCATTATGGGATATATATGCAATCACCATGAAATTAAGGCTGGTTCTGCTTTAAAGAGCTCCTGACACAGTTGAGACAACTTTGAAAATGTAATATTTAGGCATAAATGTAGCTTATATTTCATATTTTATTCTGTAATTCTCACCCTTATTTCCTTATTACTAAGGTATTTGCATGAGTACAGTATTGCCTGCTCTTTATCTCTGGCTGCCTGCCTACACCTGACATAATAATATTATGTTTTTGACATCAAAATATGTTGCTGTGGAGATAATGATGATGTCATAAACAAGGATTGTGATATCATGTGTAGAGAAGCAGCTAGTTTATACATATGTTGAGGACAGGGATCTTGTTTTCATGCAACTGTTTTCATTAATAAAGAAAATGGGAATTAATTGCTGAAAATATGTTAAGTAATAAAGAAAATGGGATGGAGCTCAATATAAATCTTACTTTTTTTCAGTTTTTCTTAATGTCGTCAGGGGCTCTTTAAGCAGAAAGGCATGATGCCAAAGGGCCTCTCGTGCAATCTGCAAAGGTGATAATAGAAGATACAGATGTGTTTTATCCTACAGTACAGAGGACTCATCAGTGTACAGATGAGGCACACTGATGAGTCTTACGTAGAATGCAACACATATCTTCGTCCTCTGTTCTCACTCTTTGCAGATTGTATGAGAGGCCCATTGGCACCATGCATTTCTGCTTAAAGCAGAACCAGCCTAAACTTGCATTATGGGGATATGTGTGATTCTGAACTGGAAAGATGCTTGTATGCCTTGCATGTGACTGC
This sequence comes from Neoceratodus forsteri, assembly GCA_016271365.2. NCBI lineage: Eukaryota > Metazoa > Chordata > Ceratodontiformes > Ceratodontidae > Neoceratodus > Neoceratodus forsteri. The sequence goes on from CM057449.1 coordinate 1,610,950,601, forward strand.
TGTGGTCAAGCATCACAATATATACTCCATCAAAGTTGAACTTGCTTTATCACCACCACCTGAATTATGATGATGATGTTGGACATTGCAAACAGCCTGCACCAGCTCATGCAGCAAAGGTATGGCCTAGCTAATGGAGGCACTGCCTGGGTTACTTGCTTGAATGGTTTTAATATCATGATCAACCCAACCATAAGTCTTCACTGATTGGTAGTTAGAGAAATAGATTGATCCATAGCTGCCCCAGCTTGCATACAGCAGCCTAGATTCAGAATCAGCTTTGTATTGCTCATAACCACTCCAGCTAAAAAAATGTGGAAATACATCTTGTAACTACATTCTGATTCAGGCGGTGCTGAGGGAGACTATTTCTGATTTCTAATTCTCTCAAATAATCCTGTGTCTTTACTGAGCATGAAAAATGAGTACAAATTCTCCAGCAGACAATGAGCATGGCCTTCGCATCTGGTTATATCAGGATTTCCTATACTACAAGGTTGAGGCCCTGTGCCAGGCATGGCACCAAAAAAAGAAGAAAAACACCATCTGCAATTGCTCTTTATCACTGATTGTCACTGGCTATGAAGTCAGCTTTAAGTGACAATGGATTGGGCCATTTATTAATTTCATCCAGTACTGATACCAGGATGGTGGAGACACTGTGCACCTGCACCATGCTCTGCATCACAAGTGTGCTGTGCTGGTGAACTCCTAGCATACTGCTTCCTCCTGTGCAGTTAGGCTTGGTACATTTTTTGGTCACTGAGTTTCTTACTTCAACCTGTGAAGCCCAGTGTGCTGTAACGAGAAAAATAAGAGCTTGTAGCTGTTGTGCCACTGCTCCACATCTTTGTGCTTAAATGTATGAAATCACAGACTAAGTGCTGTTATACATGTGATTTGCACTTGTAAAGGCATTACAAAGCTCAGGAATTGCTCACATTAACATGTATGGCAATTATGGCACTTTTCATTTCTGACACACCTTTGCCATAAATGAAACCATTTGTTCTCATAAAGAAGAAAGGCAGCAGCTCTGTTGTTGTCAGTTCCATGCCTGCAACATTCAGTTTTTGAGTGATACTGTGATTTGTCAGCATTTTGTGTGGCAAGACAGAATAACATTATTTTTATTTATTTATTTATTGATAGCTAGGATCACAAAATACCTTTGAACCAGGGGTTCTTTTACACAGGTCCCATGTCAATCAAACACAGGTACAATAATAAAACAGAAGTTACAAATCAAGGAGGTTACATTGCAATATGAATCCAATATAGAACATGCTAGAAATTGTGATAAAGCAGGGCAGATGTGAAAGTGCTGCTATTGCAAATTATAAAGCTGTCAGAACATGACCAAGTCACAATATGTGCAGGTAGTGCAAGATAGAGCTGGAATGTAGTAGGGCGGGGGAGTGTGGAAAAGAGGAAGGAAAGAGGGAAGGGGACGAACAGAAAAGTAAAAGGTAAGGGAAGGGAGGGGAAGGGAGGAGGAGGAAGAGAGGAGGGAAGGAACTGAAAACTTAGGGAGCCTCAGAAAATGTGAGGTGATGGGGGAAAGGGAGAGGGAGGTAAAAAAGAAAAAGGGGAATGGAGAGGACAGGGAGGTGGAGAAGCAAGGTGAGGGAGAAGGTGAGGTGAAGAGGGCAGAAGGTGGGTGGAAAACAGAGCCACAAGTACAGAGTGGAAATAAGGAGGTAGAAAAGGAGGGATGTAAGGGAGGGCAGAAAGCAGGTAGTTGGCTAGGTGGTACACACAGCTGCTTAGATTAGGGAGGTGGTGATGCAGTTTGAGTTTAAAAGAACCAAGCTTTGGTTCAACTTTGATGTCTGGTGGGATACCATTGAGCCAAGTGGGCACTCCATAACCAAAATGTTGCTGTGCCTGTGAAGTCCTGCTGAAGGAGACTAGGTACCTCTGTTTGGAGGTGCTACGTGTGCAGTGAGGCTTGGAAATGGGCAATATAAGGGTTTCTGTGGCAGGGGGAGTGAGGCCTAAACTGATCTTCTTTGCGAGCAAGCAGGTCTGGTAGGAGACTCTCCCATTAAGGTGAAGCCAGTTGGTCTGTTTGTAAAGTTCACAAGTGTGAGTGCTCTTGTCAGTCCCTGATACAAGTTTGCAAGTCTTATTCAGTGCTATCGAAATTCTCTTGAGTGTGGTGTTAGAGGTTGTCCCATAGATAACTAGACCATAGTCTATTACTGATAGGATAGAGCTGGTTACAACCAATCTCAGAGCCTCAGGGGTTATATATATATATATATATATATATATATATATATATATATATACACATATATATATATATATACAGGATCACAATCCTGGAGTTAATGACCTTGGCAATGTGGTTTACATGCAGATTGTAGGAAAAAACAGTATTGAGTATTATGCAGAGGTATTTAAATACCTGTACTTATTCAAGTGGTTGGTTATGGTTATTTATTTTATTATTTATTTATTTCAATTGGGATTAATACCTTTGAGTCAAAGACTCATTTTCAAAGGTTCCAAGTCAGGGACAAAACAGAGCAATACACATACAGTACAATACAATAATTACAAATTAAGATAACAGTGAAAAAAGAAAAACATGGTAGGCATCATGAACATCATTAAAATGGCACATGAGGTACAAGACTTGTTAGTTTCAGGTACATCTTAAAAATAGAATAAATTATATTACATCAAGTTGTTGCAGGGTAGGGATACACTGGGAATAGTGAGACATGTCAATAATAGGTCCGTGTTAAGCTTTGGGGATGATGGGGGGAAAGGTAAACAGCCAGATTGGCATTGTCAAAGTAGCTAGAGGTGGTGTGGAACAGGAGTCAAGGGGAAAGGTGGTGTAGAAGGGTTGTAAGTTGAAGGAGGTTATTACAAATATCTAAGCTAGCAGCTTTGTGTTTATTACGAGGATTGGAGAAGGGCATAACCTTTGTTTTATTTTTGTAATTCATAATTAGTTTGTGTTGACCAGACCAGGTCTCAATCCTATTGAAGTTGGACTGAAGGTCGTTAGAGTGAAGGATTGGGTCTGGGTAGCTAGAGAAAAGGATAGAGTCATCTGCATTAAGGACCATGTTATTGTTGCAAGCACTGGGAGGTTATTGATGAACAGTTAAAAGTAAGGGTCCAAGGATGGATCCTGTGAGACACCAGAGCATACGGGAAGGTTGTTGGAGAGAGTATCACAAATTTTCTCTTCCTGGGTTCTAGCACCAAGGTAGCTTTTAAACCAGCTGGTAACCTCAGTTGAGAGGCCAAGGGCAGAGAGAGTGTGGAGCAGGAAGGAGTGGTTTACAGTGCCAAAGGCTTTTGTGAGGTCAAAGTAAATTGACCCAAGTAAGTGGCCACAATCTAAGGCCTTGAGTATGTGGCTGGTGTATTCGAGAAGCTGGTGATTGTGCTATGTGATTTTTTAAAGCCATGCTGTTGCAGGCACCGAATGCTATATTTGGCTAGGTACTCCATCAATTGATTACAGACAATACACTCAAGGGCTTTAGAGAGCGGGGGAAGGATGGATATGGGGTGATAGTTTTTACATTGCGACCTATCTCCTGATTTGTGGACAGGCATGGCTATGGCTGCTTTCCATTGGTTGGAGAATTGCCTAAGTGAAAGAGATAAGTTTAGAAGTTTGGAGAGACGTGCAAGGATGATACCAAGAGTGAGGTTAAAGAGGTTAAGATCTAGGGAGTCACTTCTAAACCTGGATTTACGAAGGACCCTTTGAAGGTGTCTTTTGGACTCAGTCAGTGTAACTCATTTAAAGTAGAAGGGAGGGATACTTGGAGGAGGAGTCTCTGAGCCAACCATGTGTGACATGTCAGACTCATCAAAGAAGTCGTCGGGGAGTATGCCACTATGTCTAGTAAATACATTGGTAAAAGCATCTGCTATTTGTTTGTGGTGTTGTGTGTTAACACCATTTACCTCAAGCATTGAAGTGGATGCTTTACTGGGCTTACCAGTAAAGTCTTTTAGCTTATCCCAGAAACTGCGGCTATTACCCCAGGAGTTAGTGAACTCATTCTTAAAGTGCTCTGTTTTGGCCCTGTGAATTTCATGGGTGCACAGGTTTCTGGCAGCCCTGTGTTCTGCCTATCAATCTGTTTCCCAGTGGCCTTCGCCCGATGCCAGAGATTGTCCCTCTCTTTCATTAAGTTAAGTAAGGCAGCGGTGATCCAGGGGTTACTTGAATCCTTTATCTTTCATTTACAGAGTGGGGCATACAGATCACAAAGCTTTATTGAACTGAGTGATAAAGTAGGTCAGAGAGTGGTCCACGCTATTGATCCATATAATGGGGACCAGTCACTCTGTGCTATGTAGGCTTTAAAATTTTCAAGTTTCCCTTTTGAGGACGCATTGGTAAGTAGTTTTAGTTGGTGGTTTGGTGGTCTTATTCAACCAGAGACACATTACTGGGGAGTGGTCACTCAGCATGCCTGGAAGAACAAGGGTGCTGGTAATTATTTTTGGGTGGGTGGTGAGGATCAGATCTAGGATGGAGCTATTGCCAGTCCTCTGATTAATTCTCATTGGGGTGGTGACCATCTGAGTGATGCCGAGGGCTATGATTGCATCATTAAATGGGACAGCTGCAGGGGCAAGCCAGTTAATGTTTAGATCACCCATGACCACTGTCTCAGATTGGTGGGAGAGATTTTCCAAGTAGTCAATGACTATTTTAAAGCCAGATGTCTGATCCCATAGAGGGATATAAACAGAGAGTATGGTAAGTGATTTCCCATGTTGTCCAAGGCATATTTTGATCGCAAGTGTCTAGGAATTGTTAGCTGGGATCACTTGAGGGAGGGCTAGGCTTTTTAGGTTGTCTTTCACAAATATTGCACAGCCCCACCCCTTTTACTGAGCAGGTCTAACCTATATACTGTATAACCAGGTAGGGAGATTACAGTGTCAGGGATCTAGGGAGAGAGCCAGTTTTCATTGATGGATAGCACATCAGGTTTAGTCTGCAGCACCTAGACTTGAAGCACAACAAGCTTGGGGAACAGACTATGGATGTTGATGGATACAAGCTTTAGGAACTTGTTTTCACTGTTCTGATATTTTGGACACTGTGGAGGGCCAGGATTGGGGTGGATGTTACCAGAGAGAAGGAGGAGAAGAGGGAGATCCTAGATAAATATTGCTTGAGTGACTTGAGCGAGAGGGAGTGCCTATGTCTGGTGGAGTTTTTTAGTTTGGGACTGAGACTGGTGGTCGAGAACAGTTGGAGAAAGGGCTACACAGATAAAAGATGGTGGTGTGCTGAGGTGCTTTTGAGTGGAAGGGATTTAGCAGAGCTGGAGTGAGGGGTCTTCATGGTCAGTGCTCTAGTGTGATTACATGGAAAGCAAAAAGGATATGTCAAGATGTTAGAGAAGGTACCACGTGGGTAACAGTTTGGGGAGGTAGACAGTAAATGGGGACATGATGTTAGAAGGAAGATAGTGAAGTAGGTGGAGGGAAAGGAAGAGGGGTAGAGCAAGATTTATTATTTATTTGGGGGGGGGGTTGGGGTAGCCAGGATGAGGTCAGGAGTTGTGAGTAAAGCTAAGGGATGGCAAGATATACCAATTAATGTGGCTTCCCTGGTGGAGCAGTGGTTAGCGTTACCACCTCAAGAGGAGATGGTCAGAGATTTGAGCCTAGAGAGGGGCAATGAGAACCCTAGGCGATGAGGAGGTTTGCAGGAGGTGCAGTGCAGCAAAAATGAGTAAAGGGTGTTGTGCGAAGCTTCTTGAGGAGGCTTGTGAGGTGCTCAGCAGTGACTCCTAATAGTCACAAAATATAAGGAGCATTAGGGAACCTAGGCAGATTGTTTCTGGCAGTGGGTGTTCTCATGACCTAATCATGTGACACTGGTGAGGTATAAGGTTAGGGGATGGGGTGGAGGGCAGGGCAGTGGTCGCTATTTGTGCAATGGTAATACAGGCCACACAAGCAGCGGGGGCGCTGGTGCTGAATCTCTTGTACCTGAAGCTGCTGGCAGACTCTGCTGGCTGTGGAAGGAGCTCTTTGGGAGAGGTAGCTGAACTGAGCCTGTGGAGAAGGGGACAGTGGAATTAAAGTAGGAGAAGTAATGTAGAACAATAAGATAGATGTTCAAGGTGGGAAGGCAGGAGAGAGAACAAAGACATTGGGGAGGGAGGAACAGACTGCGCATGCAGAGGTGAGAAGCTGTGAATAAAGAGGAAAAATGGGAAAAACAGCAGAATTCAAATTAAAGTACCACCAACATACAGTTCCGGGTAAACAGGGTTATGAAACACCAAAACAATCTGTACTCATCTGCAGACTAAATAATATTAAGGCTACAAACAGAATTAGTGTTGCTCAGATAGTGCTTTTGTGGATCCTGCCACTATCTGTTAGATAGTGCTGGTATCCCACATTGGATCCTACTAGAAATCCTACCAAGACAGATGTAGGATCCAGGGTCAGATAGTGATGGATCCTAGTTAAGATCCAGGTATCCTAGTTAGGATCCAGGGATCCTAGGTCAAATAGTTTGGACCCGGGGTCAGATAGTGATGGATCCTAGGTCAGATCTAGAGATCCTAGGTCAGATAGTTAGCAACAGAGCTGGATCCTACAGGGTAAGATCCATGGTGAGATAGTACTACTATCCTACCACAGCAACTATCTGGCCAAATGAGAGGTATCTGTTGGTATCCTAATTTCTAGGATACTATTTGAGCAACACTACAGAATGCAAGCAGTAGGCACTGAGCACAAGGTTTAAATACAGGAACAATTGTTTTAAATTAACACAGTCACACAAGCAGAAGGGGCGCTGGTGCTGAATTTCTTGTACCTGAACCTGCTGGCATTCTCTGCTGCCTGTGGAAGGAGTTCAGTTGGGAGCGGTAACTGAATTGATCCTGGAAGCTGCAAGTGGTAGGCTGCAACTGTCTTGATGCCGTGAGTTTTTGAAAATAGTTGGGCTCATGCACAAAGCTGATTATGAGTGGTAGCAACAGATGGAGTAAGAATCCAGTGATTTTGTGACGATACTTCTTTTGTCAGAAGTCTGGTCTGGATGGTTACGCGGACTGTACTGTGGATGCTTTATGTCATGGGTAGAACCTCCAGATGCAGGACCTCCTTAACTACTGCATCACATCATCACCATGTTCAGCCTCATCCATCATATCCCACTCTTCCTACTGCCTCTCTCCTCAAGAAAAAATAGTTCCCTTCCTGACTACTGCTTTCTGTATATGCAAACAAATACCATATGCAGCGCTCTCCTCTGATGTTGTTCCTCCTTGCCCTGTCTTTGTTCTTAAGGTGAGTGTGCTGCCCATCTGTACTACTTTCACAGCAATTCTTTTCTCATGGCTCTGGGCTAAAAGAGGTAGCAGATCTGTAACAGTCTCAGCCTGGGGCTGACAAAAATTCCACACAAAGCACTTTGAGAGCCTTCCACTTGATGGGAAAAGTTGTGTAGTGGTGATTGTGGTGGTACTTGTGGTGCTGCAGTAATAGAAGCACCTTGTGGTTTCTCAAAATCTGGAGCAATAGTGGCCCTGGGTTTGTCAAGCATTGACAGTACACCTGTCTGCTGCGACACCAGAAGACTGCACTTACCCTTATCAGGTGACATGGACATCTTAAGTTTTTTTTTTCTCTAAGGTCCCACAGAGGATCAATGACAGTATCATCACCATTGCTTACCTCCTCCTCTTCCTCCACCTCCTCATCTTTCTGTATTTTTTTAAAAACTTTCTGTTTTCCTAAATCCAATTATGAAGTTATCTTCTATACAGGCACAATTGGCTCTGCATCTCCTTTCCCCCACAGCATTCCCATCGTCCCTTCCTGTCCAGCTATGGTTACATGCACCTCAGTTGCTGGGCTGTGTTCATAATTTTCAGCAGGTCCAGAACTGATATGTTTTGTAATCTGGGTTGATGTGGTATTCGGTAATGGTGTTGGTAACCTTATTTTGCACACTTCTTGCCTGTGCCCCCCTTCATCAGCATAGAATCCAAATCTACTTCACATAATAGGTTTTTCACTAATACCTACAGTTGTAACACCTCGAGGACTGTGTTTTTCTGTTTGCTGGGACCAGCCCAGCTTTAATGTCCACTTCATGTGTACAATCACTAGTTCCAGACTGTCATGACAGACCCTCCTTCTTTTTTATACCACGTCCATCACATGAACTGCTTCCCCTTACCTTTCCCACCATGATTAGCACCATGACCTCTCATCACAGAACTAAATAATTAATGTCTGTGCATCAACTACATCAATTGGAAAAACAGTAAATGTAAAATAAACAGCACAACCATAAACAAAAAATATCCTGTCAAATGAAACAGAGATAAGGTTTCCAAAATGAAGGAAATGGTTAATAAAGGGTTAAATAAACAGTAATACATAGCACAGTGAAACAAAGCCCACTTCTAGCTCGAAAGCCCACAAGTCTGATTTCATACAGCATAATGAAGTGCTGCTGCTGCTATGTGCCGTGATCCCCACACACAAATGCTCAGTCAGACAGTCCCACACTCCATAAATTTAGCAAGAAAAACAAACACAAAAGAAAGATCAAATACCACACCAGGTCAGCTCAGCAGATGCAGAAGATCAACCCATAAAGACGGGTGTACAACAATTTCAATATGCAAGCTGAAAATATGTCTGAAACACTAATGACTACTTAAAGCACCTCAACAGATAGTTCCTACTCCTACACTCTCTATCAAGGACTGCACAGAGAACATTGCACCTCAGTAATCTAAGCATATGAGACATCCTGCAGCCCACTGTTCTCTGCAGTGTAAATGTTACATGGTACAGGCCTCCTTTTGGTCAAACCTCGTCACCATAGTTACACTTTGCCAGTGAAGTTTTGCTTCCTGAAGTGGAAAAGTTTGCACTTCTTGAAGAACCAAATATTTCACACAGCTTTGGATTTACAGGAAGCAGATATTTTGTTCAGGTTGCTCTTACAGCATCTTTGGTGATGGACTTGTTATGAGAAAAACACAACAGTGCTCAAGCCAGAGGCATTGAAGAGGCAGAGATCAGGAGGAAGCAGGCATCTTGTTTGGGTTACTCTTGCAACATCTTTAGTGATGGCATGCTGTGAAGAAAGCACAACAGAGCACAGTTAGTGGCACAGAGGAGCCAAGGGTCAGGAGGGATTCAGTCATCTTGTGCAGGTTGCTCTCTTGTGGCACATTTACTGGTGGACTTGGTGTGAGGAAAGCACAACAGTGCACAGGCAGTGACATGTGTAGAAGGTGGGGATCAGGAGTACAGATACAGTGAATTTTTACCATGCTGTTAATATTGGCATTAGGGACATTGCACTTTATGAAGCTTCAAAAAAGTTCCCAACTTTGTAATTTTTTTTAAAAAGTGCTTCCTACCATATTACTATTACCTCATGTCTACTACATCATCCCCATTCCCCAAAACACCCTTTACCCTTCCTGTTTGAAAGTAATCCCTCCTCCCCCAGCAAAGTTCACAGGTGACACTTAGATGTTAAATCCTTCCCCACTGTGTGCCAAAAACACTCCTCCACCTCCCCTACCACCCAGACCCCAGTATTCAATAACCCCCCCACCACCCTCTGTCCCCATCACCCTCCCTCTGAGCACCTTGACAAAATTAATTTTCTAATACCTGTGAAAGAAGAAAAAAGTCCCACAGGGCAGAGCTTTAATGCTATTCAGTGTCAGCATTGGTAATGGCATGAATGAATGGTGATATATTTGCTTAGAATTAAACTTGATTGCTGAGGCCATGACAAGTGCCACTTTGCACATCGTAAATTCAAGAAACTTCAAGTTATTATGAGAGGTGAAGTTTTCCAACTTTGCCCACCCCTATTCAGGAGGAAGCAGGCTTCTTGATCTAGTTGCTCTCATGCAGCATCTAGAGATGGATATGCTGTGAGGGAAGCAACACATTGTATAAACAGTAGCACAGAGGAGATGTCAGGAGGAACTCTTTACTGCTTTTCCTGCCTTCCTCTGCTTCTCCTGATACACCTCCCTATCATCCTCCTCTGTGTCTCCTTATACCTCCTGAATGCTAACTTTTTGCCCTAACCTTTCCAGCCACCTCTTTTGAGAACCACAACAGTCTCTTTTTTCTCTTGCTTTTGTTTACTTGCTTGACACAGATTAGTTGCCATTGCTTTCCTGCTTTAGTTTTGCCCACTGTTCACAATCCATCCAAATCCTCTCCCCTTCCAGGGCATCCCAGAGACATTCTCATCTTGTAAAATCTGCCCTCCTAAAGTCCAGGACCCTTGCCTTTGTGTGTTTTGCTTCAGCCATAGTTCTTACATAGAACCACACTGTATGGTGATCACTGGTGCCCAGGTGGCCACCCACCACGACATCTGCAATGTTGTCCCCATTAGTGAGTACAAGGTCCAATATTGCTCCCTGGTGAGTGGGCTCCTTTACTAGTTGCATGAGAAATGCCCCCTGCAGGGAGTCCAGGATGTCTCTGCTTCTAGTTGAAGCTGCAGCTGGGATGCTCCAATCTACATCTGGCAGATTGAAGTCTCCCACCAGGAACATCTCCCCTAATTTCCCATCTTTTTGATGGCACCATCTGATCCTTATCCCCCCCCATGAGAGAAGTCTGTAGATCATGCCAGTGTGAATAGTGGCTCCGTTCCCTATCTCTAGGGTGACCCACAGTACCTCTGACCCTCCTTTTGTCCCCGTATCTCTGTGGCTTTTATGCTATTCCTTCTGTAAAGAGCCGCTCCTCCCCCTTTCTTGCCCACCCTTTCCTTCCTGAACAAAGTGTGGCATGATATGGTTATATCGCAGTCATGTTTCTCATTGCACTGTGACTCAGTAATGGCAACAATGTCCAGTTTGGCCTCTGCCATAATGGGCACTTGTTGTAAATTTTATTTCCAAACTTAGCATTTTTTGACATGGCCTTTCAGTTTCTGCTACCACCCTGCTTTTCAGCTCCCCTTTCCTTTGCTTTCTCTCTTTACCCCTCTGCCCTCATTCCATCTCTCTCTTCCTTTGCACCATTTTGATTCTCTTGTTATCAGGTACCCTTAGGGAATTGTCTCACTCTGGGTTCTCCATACTGACTACTTCAGCTTGGGGGGGTTGTGTCTCCCTGCTTCCTACCAACACCCCCTTCAGCTACTTTAAATGCTCACCAATATAGAGTAACATTTAAACCACTCATTGAGGACCTTGGTTCCTGTCCTGGATAGATGCAGGGCATCTCCCTTGTAAAGACCTTTACCCCTCCAGGTGGGACCCCATTTCCCAATGTAGCTAGATCCCTCCCCTCTGCACCACTCCTTCAACCATTGGATGAAGCTCCTTTTACAGAGTACCCTATCCTTCCCTCTGTTGTAGACATTCAGTACCTCAGAAAATGTTACTGAGTGTGTTAAATACCAAAGACTCCTCCCCAACTCCCTGAACTCCTTCTGCCCTACCCTAACCTTGTCCCTAGCCAGGTCATTAGTTTCTAGGTGGACAATGACATCCAGATGTCCCTCCAGTCATGCTGCCTTAGTGATTCTCAAGATCTGCTTTCCATCCGTCCGAGCCATAGTGCCAGATAGGCAACTAACCTCCCTCTCCCCCCTTCCTGCCCCCAAATATATCCCCCTTACAATAGAGTCCCCCTCCAGGAGTTGTTTCCTCCTCCTCTGGGGTCCTCTACCACCCTCCCTGGGGACTCCACCACAGAGGTCACCCACATCCTCCCTGATCACTACTATTGGTGCCTCCATGGGATAGACCTGCTCTGCCAGGGCAGTGTAGGAATTGTGTAGTGGTACCATAAGGGGGACATGCCTCCAACCCACTATCCTCACTCTTCCTGATTCCATCATAGTCCATCCACTCCTCCTCCTCCTCCTCTTAGCACCCTTTGAGGCAGTGGTGGCAGACTTGGTGGTCCCTGGGTGGTGGAGTAGACCCCCGAATCCTGGCCAGCTTGGCCTGGAATCAAGCAACCTCCTCCCTCAGCCCAGAGAGGAGCATGCAGATGGGGCAACACTGCAGTTTCTAGAACATCTCCCTGAAAACTGACACTCCCAGCATAAATACTTCCCTTCCTGATTTTGCTCACTTGCTTAATCTGAATCCTTTTTTACCCCTACACTAGATAGGGTGTTTCACCAATTCCCAACTTTATGTGCAACCCTTAAGTATGCAAAACCTTTTTTTACCCCAACCATAGATAAGGTGTTTCACCCATTCCCAACTCTATGTGTAACCCTTACTTATAAGCCTTTTTTACCTCTACCCTCTATAGGGTTTCACCTATTCCCTAATTTGTGTGTGCCCCTAGCGTTCCTCACTTCTGTGCAGTGTGAGCTACAAGGTTAGTTTAATAGGACACTTACCACTGTTGTTAGGCTGAATTTCCTAGTCCCCCTCTTCATCCTGCCAATGCCTGCTGAGTCTAGGCCCTTGTTTCCCTCCTCATATGCTCTCCTGTCTCCTTCTTGCAGTGTAGAGTGTTTGGCTGCTGGCTGCCTCAATGGGCTGACTCCGGTGGGCAGACTCCTCTGTCCTGTCCTTGTCATGTTGGTTCTTAGTCAGGGGCAGCTTGGTGATACAGTAGTTAAATATGGGAACACAGGAAGAGGGCTGTCCTGCCTCGTCATATTGGTAATTCTGGATGGGTTAGGGAGTGGCCTTGTTCCTGATTGGTTTGTGGAGCTAGCCCTTTTGCTGAGCTCTAAATCTTGGCTCTGTTCATGCGGCATGATTGCTTGCTTGAAAAAGGCAATGACTTGGTGTTCCCCTTTAGCTCATAGACTTTTTGGTGTTCCCTTTAGCTCATACTTTTTTGGTCTTCCTTGACTGCTGCAAGAGCTCAGGACTTTTCCTTCCACCATCACCTCCATCTCCTTCCTCTTCCACCTCACGGGCCTCGCATGCCATTTTCTGAGTGCACTTTCTTTACACCTTTGGCAAATGATGTTCACAGTCCCAAGCCACTATCAACACAATCAGCTGCATCAACTGAAGCCATTGCCTTCCTCAGGTGTTCTTTCCAGACTGTGGCATGCATGCTCTTATGGGCATGTTGCTTCCAGTACCCACATGGCTACCTCTTCTTTCCCTGCCTCATTTTGGTGTCACACAAATTTCAAATGGCCACACTACTGTTCTTTGAATTCGTGAATAAAAAGTCTCGCACAAGGGACTTTGATGGCTAACTTATGGGGCTGGCTATCATAGGTGCTGCAGCTGGAAGTACTGGTATTGAAGGTGGTGGTGGTGAAATGTGGGTTATTACACTGCTGCCTGCAGCTGTACTGGCAGACTCTGTGCTGCCTCCTGCAACTGGTACTGGAGGTGGTGGTGGTACCATAGGGGGAGCAATTCTGCTTCTGCCTACAGCTATAGAGGCATCCTCTATGCTGCCTATTTCCATTAGATCTGGAACTGGATGAGGATGGGGATGGGAAAGTGTTATATTTTTTTTTTATTTTATTTTATTTAAACAGCAGTTTGGAAAACCTTTGAGCCATAGGCTCATTTACAAAGGTACCTTGTCACAGTAAGACAAACCAAAATACACAGTATAGCAGTACAACACATAAGTATAACAGTAAATTAAGACATAGATACAAACAAGCTGGTACAGGTAGGATGGATGCAAACAATACCAGAGTTATGTCATCCTTAGCAGCTTAGTAATAAGCTTTGTCATAAGTATTGAGTACGGCTTGACTAGCGGCAGTTACAGCATCGGGTGTTAATAAGGTGCCTGATCAGTGCCAGGGCCACCATCACTTGAGTTCTATCATTCATTATTAAAGGTTTAACAAAAGCAAACAGCAAGGAAAGGGTTAAAAAGACAAAAGAAAAATCACATCAAATATGTATTTATAATTAAAGACAGAGAGACTCAGTCTGCTCTGCAGCAGTAGCAGCTATCTCTGCTTCATGCTTCCCCTCAGAGATCTACACTGCTGCTCTGGATGAAATTAAAGGAAAAAATAGATATTTCTAGTGTAAAACTAACTAAATAAGATCAAAACACACACTGCTATAGAAACAGTGTGAGAGAAGAATAATAGAGAATAGACTCTGCAGAGTTTGAAAACAAACTGCTTTCATTTTTGCACTGTACTTTATATATCCGCATCAATAAGACACACAATTCTGGCATTTTACCAAAAGCCCTAGTGAGATGTTTGTTTGTCAAACTGCATACTATGTGGAGATTAATGCAAAATCTCAACTACAGAAGAAAAACTGCCACCCACAGCACAGGACAAGTAGAAAATTACACATGAGCCCCACATATGAGTCTATTAACAGTCATGTACTTTGCTAACATGATGACCTCAACATCATAACTAAAAGAGAATTGCCAACATGGCCTGTACAATGAGTACAGCACCACATGTCCATCAAAATGAACACCTCATCAATCCAACTTTGTGTGGTCTACTTAGTTGTTTGCTGTCTTGCCAGGATAAGTTGTGTATGTTCTGCTGATGCTCCTGAGCTATCAACTGCCCAATCCATAGTGTCCCCATTTCTTCAACCTGTATTTCTCTTGTCTGTTCTTTGTTTAGCCATTTGAAAGCACCAATAGCATCCTCTGCATTTGTCCACAGCAGTGTATATCTGCAAAGGGAGAACAGATGTACAGTATGCCATTATCCAAGGCATTTCAAGGCCACACCATGAAGGATTACATGCATCATATGCAAGGCACTCACACTTGAATGAACAGCAATCTGTAACTATCTCCCATCTCCATTAATATAAGCATTTCACACCCACTGAGGGGATAGCAGGGAGGGTGTCTCCCTTGGCAATTTTATGGACTTTAGCTTTAGTCTCTTCATTTAGCTGTGCCAATCTCTGTGTGGTTCAAGCCCCAGATCACTAATATACCCACCAGTCAATCTCTTTAAGGCACTGACACCATACTGCATTCACTGAATGCACCACTCCTTATGAGTGTACATGGTGTAAACAGGAATGTAACTCACCAACTGACTTTCCCAAACTGTGTATTCCACAATAAAATGATATACGTTGTCAACCTTAACCCTCACCCCATTCCATCAGTAAAGAAGCCGAGATGTGTGGATTATATGAGAATGGGGTAAGTGTTAGGGTTGACAACCCAAAGGAACATCCCAGGCCTGATTTGTGATGACTCAAGAGAGGTGAAACCATAATAGTTTTTCCATGTGCTGCCTGCAAGGGAGGTGGGGTGTTAGGGTTGGTAACCATAATCCAACATTTCCCTACTTTTGTCACTTTAATCTGAACCCTAACTGGTGAATTAATGAAGATTTGCAAATAATTTCCTTACTTTTTGAGATAGTATAACCATAGCCTCATTTTCAGGACCTGCGTGAACATCCATTTGCTTATGGAAGCACAGGGCCTAGAGGGCCCTGCACTTTTGTTTGCCTCCAAAACAATTTATTTGCTTGGTTGTATGGCTTGTTAAACTTCCAGTGTTTTCCTATGTGAATTTAGATTTTTAAATTATTATGTTTTTTTATATGGCCCCTAAATCTTTGGGAGGAGATATGTGTTATTCATATAGTACTCATGAAGACCTTTGTTTTGATATACAGTATATCCTCATGTATCCGTATGTGCTGGGGGACAATGCAATCATTTATATGAATGAGGTTTCAGATTAGTGAGGAAAATTTACAATTAAGTCTATTAAGCTGGGAGACACACCACAGTTTTGGATAACTGAGAGTCTTGGATAATTGAGGTTTGGATAACTGGGGTTTTACAATATGGATTGTCCCTTAAGTGCAAATATTGAGGGAGTTTTGGCTTGTTGATGTTGAAATGTGGAAAAAAAAACCTTAAGTCCAAATTCTTTTTTCGTATGAATAGATCGTTTTTCATATGAACGAGAAAACCTTTTTTGTATGAACGAGAGGACCATATGAAAAAGGATCCTTTCATATGAAAAAAGAATCTGAAAAATAAATTAAGTCCAAATTCTTTTTATGTATGAAGGGATCCTTTTTTGTATGGCCCAATTCCTTTTTCATATGGCCATACAAAAAAAAGAAAATCGGGTCATGAAAAAAGATTTTAAAATGTATAGAACACACCTTTCTGGGTCATTTTTCCAAAAAGTAACTCCAGAATCCACCTACTGTGGTCCTGATTAGCAAGATATGGTACATGTGTTGAAGTCTCTGCAGGATCTGATTTTCATGGGTTTTCAAAAAATATTTTATGAAAAAACAAAGCAAGATGGTGACCATATGAAAAAGGAATTTTTTCTCACAAAAAAAGGATTACCTCCATAAGAAAAAGAATGTCTTTTCGTATGGACCAAATTCTTTTTTTGTTCCAAGCAGCTATCCAAAAACCCGTACTGAGCATGCTTAGAACTGACATTTCAAATTCATATAACTTTGGAATGGATTAATATTTTTTCACCAAACCAACAAAGGGACTCGCTAGTGGCTCAGCCCTTTGTACCCTGTAAATGTCAGAGCAAAATTCCAAACTGTCTGGGTGCTAGGCAATGACAAAAAAAAACAGCAAAATAGAAAATTTATTTAATTCTTTTCATGATCCAGATCTCAGAATCCACTCATCTGACCAGAACAAAACTTAGTACATCAACAGCCCTTGCTCGCAAAACTGCACATGCAGAATATCATTCAAATCTGTCGAACAGTTGTAAACCTATTACAGTGCAATATTTGGGGTTTAACAGAAACCTCTACTCAACCTAACTATAAAGTTGCTACCCTGTCATTATAATATATAAATATTCTTTGCAAAATGTGTTAATGCACCAGTTAGGGTTCAACTTAATGCATCAAAAGTAGGAAATGTGGTGTTAGGGTTTATAACCTAATTCCCAACTCACCCCCCACCCCTCCCAAACAGCAAAAGAAAAAAAGGGTGTTTTGGTTCTTGACTCTTGGTGAATCAGTGGGGGTCTTCCTTGGGTTTTCAACCCTAAAACTTACCCCTCCTAAGCCTTTAGTCTCCTGTCCAAAACAATGGTATAGCTCAAGTACTGCCTCATACTGATACACGCACAGGTAGAGAATGCCTCATCAAATGTTGCCAACAAAATGTGTCAAAGCTTTCTTTATGTAGGGCCCTATGTGAGGAATAGAGATCACATCTGACCTTGTTTATTTATGATAGGGGATAAGCATTTTGTTGTCAACCCCACGGAGGACTACACCGTTGATTCCCTGAGACTCAGAATACCCAAAACCCTAATGTTATTTCTCTGTTTGCAGCTTGGGGGAGTGGGGTGGTGAGTTAGGATTGTAAACCATGGGAGATCTCCTGCTGAAGTGACTACTAGTCTGTAGCTGGACTTTAATAAGGTCCAGCTCTGGTTTAGTGCTAACCAACTCTCTGAATGAAAAAAATGGTCTCTATGACCTTTGGCACCAGAGAAAAACTGTCCAGAATTGACTCCACACCAAACTTCCACACTCTCACAGGTACTAAACTGGATGACGTCCACTCATTTAAGTACCTTGGGCTTTGACTAGACAGGAATCTAGACTATGGTGTACATGTAGATGCCATCCACTAAAAGCTCCTCCTTAAGCTCGGTGCACTGTACAGACACCGTAGCTGTCTACCATAGCAAGCCAGGTGTGAAACTATTAAAAAGATGATTCTCCTTGTCATAGACTTCAGGAACATTGTCTACAACTCTGCACCTAAGACCAACCTAGCTAGACTGCACACTATCTTCAATTCTTTCTGCCGCTTTGTCCTTGGCTGTCCCCCTCTCACCCACCACTGCCATCTTTATACCTCACTCTCCTTCCCTTCCCTCACTGCCAGGTGCCTATCCCATACCACCAACTTAGTGTGTAGGTTCTGGCTTGGCACTCTACCATCTTACCTATCCTCCATCTTGTCAATCCTCCCACCCTCCAGCTACGCACTTCAATCCTCAACACTCAGAATGCTCGCCATCCCGCCGAGGTGAACCTCATCTGGTCGCAATGCCTTCTCTTACTTATTCCCCAGCTCCTGGAATTCTCTCCCCCTTGAACTTCACTGTGCCCATTCTCACTGATCCCTCACATTCCTCCTTCAGAAACACTCAGTACACTGCTGCAACTGCAACTAACCACCAGCATACCTTCCCCTATATAATTCATACTCTGCAACTGCAACACATTCCCCACCCATACTCTTCCCTATATCATCCCTACCCCCTGCCATTCTAGTTTCCCACCACCCCTACCTGAAAGTACACTTATCCCCTGACTCTCCTTCCCTTCCCTCTTTTCACCTCTCTCTCTCTCCCCTTAGCCCTACTCCACTTTCCTCTGCAAGCTCCTCATACCCTTTCTTCTGCCAGTGCCCCACCCACTTGCAGGATTCTCTACATCCTGAAGGGGAGTAGGCTCTGGCTTCCCATCCCCAAAATCTTCCTGCTATTTTCTCCTGAACTTCCACCCCTCCCACCATACCCCATTCCTCCTATCTGTCTCCCCATTGCCCACCTCTAGCTTCTGCAGTTCCCCATCCCCTTGTAGGGTTCCCTGCATCCTGAAGGGGTGAAGGCATTGGTTTCCATAACTCTCTCCTCCTGACAATCTCCTCTCTCTTCTGCCAGCTCCCCATTCCCTTGCAGGGTTCTCTGCATCCTGAAGGGGTGAAGGCACTGGCTTCCTTAATTTGTCCCATATTCTCCCAAGTAACACTGCCCATAGTACCTGTCCCTATATTCATCTCTCCCTTCTTCTCTATTCTTTATACTGTCAGCTCCCTTGTCCCCTTTCAGGGCTTTCTGCTCCCTGGAGGAGTGAAGGCCCTGACTTTCCACCTTCCTCCTCCTCCCTCCCTCCTCTCTCCATAGCTTTATACCTTACAGGTCTGACAGCAGACTTGACTATTATCTCCCCAATCTACTGCACTTACAATAGTAAGGGCTACATTCAATCTCCCCATTGTACTAAAATGGTTGATCACCTGGTATAAGTCAAATGTTATATCCAAGAACAATTGTTGCCTGCTTACTTAAAATCTGTGATTTAACATATGTTCATGATTCTCTTTTATCTGTCTGTAACTGAAATGTATATGTACAAAATTGCTGTTCTGCTCACCTTAGTCTATGATTTAACTTATGTTCATACTTCTATTACCTGGTCTGCAGCTGACATGTAGGCTTTTGTACACCACACTTGTTCTTAGTTACCCACTACCTGGTTTTTATCTGTATTGTGCATGATTCTGTACTCTGTATTCTCCTAAATGTTGTATTTTTTTCTCCTTCTATGTAACCCCACCCCTCGTATGCTTCTGGAAACAAGCTGTTCACAGTTCATGTTGCTTTCCTGGTGAATCTCTTCTAAATAAACAAAAATAAATAAATAAATAATGCCAGATTTCCCTAATTTTCTTGAATAAGGTTGAATCCTGTTTGGTGTACTAATGAAGTTTATATATATATATATATATAAAATTTTTATGCCCTGATTTTTTTCCTGTTTTCGCCCAACCCTGTCCAAGGCACACACATGCCATTATAATGGGATGCCCTCTGACTGCTTGCCACTCACTTACCTGCACTGCCCGTGGACCTACTTCCAGGGGCAGTGGAACTATGGTGAGTGACAGGGTCCCTGTCTGGGAGAGGAGAGCTGCCTTTTGTTGCTCATCCTGCTCACCTCCCCCATGCTGGCTCTCTGATGACCTGAGCTTGTTCTCAACCTTGGGTCACTGGCATGATGTGAGGTAAGGTGTCCAGTGCCTCAGCCCTCAGTGCCACTGGGCTGGTGAATTAATGAAGTTTTTGCAAATAATTTACTTTCTTTTGGAGATAATGGAATTGTGCCCTCATTCATGCAGAATCCTTTGGGATGTGTGTGAACAGATGCAGATGTGCAAGGCTGTCTGGGCCCTGCACCAAGGGAAGACTCCATCCACCTATGAAAGTGCAGGGCCCTGCTGGTCCTACACATCCATGCAGCTGTGGATGTCAAAATTACAAAACTTATGAATGTGTAGAAAATGTCAATGTATCTTCATAACAGTGTTGTTTTCTTAATATTTTGACCTCAAATTTCAACTTTGCCTTGTTAGGAACCCAACTCATGAAACAAGAAGGTGAAAATGTTCAAATCTTGGCCAAACATCATACTGTGGCACAGGTGTGAACACACATTTTGGCAGGATTTGAAAAATTGCAGTTGTCACATTCATGACGTGGTGTAAAATGGCTATGTTGAAAATGGTCAAAATAGTGAAAATTATCAAAGTTATAAGCGTGTATTGCAAAATTTCAGCATATGCTCATAATCTTTTGTTTTAAATATTTTCATCCCAAATTTTAAACATGGCATTCTTATGACCCACTTCAAGAATAAGTGTAATGAAAATGTTTAAAGTGCAACCACAAATCAGCTTTCTGGACAGATTTCTAAAATTCTACTGCCCTTGTTTATGATGTGGGGTCCCAAAAAGACAATGTTGAAAACTGGATGTAAAAATGTTCAAAAATGAGAATGATATGAACACAAGTTCAAACTCCATAGAAATACATTAAACTGCACTTATCTTATGTTCTCATATTGCAGTCACTGGTTCCAGTAGCAAGACGTGTCTGCAATTAGAGAGTGGATCTACATCATGTGAATATGTTCAGCTGAGTGTGGGTATGTGGGGATTGTGGGGAGATGGGTGCTGAGTGAAAGGTCAGGGTTGGGTGTGTGGGGTAATCAGATGGGCAAGAAACCATTTTTTTTCCAGGTTAAATAAAAGATCAACAAGGGAGTTTTCTTTATTGTAGGATGACAGAGGCCGACAATGGACATTGGGCACCCAGTGTCAGGATGGTAATCAGTGGCACCAGGGTGGGCATCCTGTTGCCACCACCTATTTCTTTGGGAGGGAAAACAACCTGGAAGGGAGGAGAGTGGAAGGAAGTCATACCAGTGGTAGGTACCACGGTCTGCTTAATAAAAATAAGATAGATGACTGATGGATGGATGTGGTAGGCAGTGGGTGTTGGGGGGTGAGATTGCAGATGAACCATTTTCTTTTCCTCAGGTAATAACAAAGAAAAAAAGATCAACAATGGATGGTTTTCCTTATTATAGGGGACAGGGGCCAACACTCCTGGCTGGATACCCCAGTGTCGGGATGATATTCGGTGGCACTGGCGGTGGACACCCTGGTGCTGCCACCTATTTCTTTTGGGAGGATGCAACCTGGAGGAGAGGGGAGTGGAAAGAAGTGCTACCATGGGTGGGTACCCCAGTCTGCTTAAAAACAATATTAAGATAGATATTTGATGGATACATAGATAGATACACAGATAGACAGACAGACAGATCATTTTCTGTTTTTTTCAGGTATAAAAAAAAGATCAATGATGGATGATTTTCTTCACTGTAGGTGCAATCCCTGAGAAGGCCCATTCTGACAGAACAGAGCAAGAGCGAGAGTGCGGAATGCCAGAGATTTTTACATTAATAATTTGTGGTTGATACGCTGATACACCCAATTAAATACCATAGCAGGTATGTCATTTAAGCCAATGGGCTTTTACTCTTTATTCTGTAGCCTTTGAATTTTCTTTTGCTACCTACTATGTTGAATCTAGGCTTCTCTCTTTCAGAAAACATTTCAGAAACATTCCATAGTCCTGGGGAGCTGATCATTGTGGCATAGACTGAAGTGACAGAAATGGAGACAGAAGCTGAGACTGAATCACAAGAGCCCAGAGTCGGGAGGGCTTTGAGTCTGTCTGATCACCACCCTGGAAATATCGCTGTGAGCATCATCACATGCCCTGTTGTAAAGTGGGATTTTACCTACTAAAAGGTATGATGTTATTGCTACAGTAACTTTAAAGTACTATCATTATTAGAATATATGGTCTCTGATATGCATATACCATTAGAGGGGTACTGTCATCAGGGTGCTGTAATGTGGACTGCAAGCAGTTCACCTGTCATGCTGGAGAACTGGATTTCACAATGCTTATCATGGACAGCACTGCAGGGTGTTGCGTCACTTCCCCATACACATCCAACATGGAGGTGTTATATCAGAGTTTTGGGGTGCAGGAGGTGAAGCCCCATGGTGGGAGGCAGGGGCTCAGCCTCCGCAAACAGCCCACACTTGCCCCTAGGGTACTTATTGCAACTGGGGTTGGTGGCACAATGGCCAGGCATGATGATCGCCATCAGTATTGTGCTGGTGTCCTAATGTCCCTGCCCTTTGCTTGTCACACTGGTGTGGGTGAACCTGATAGCCATCCTCAGAAAAAAATGTTCTTCCCTTCTAGATCTTAAGCAGACAGCTCACTGTGCAAGTGAAGAAAACAGTAGCTGGGGAGTTGGGGAGTGCCTCCTGTCTGTGGAGTGGACTTATGAACTCGTAGCACCAGAAAAGGGGTCCAAAGTGGAGAGGTCTGCAATGTGCAACATATAAACATTGAAATCAGTTATGAGCAGAAAGGTAGGTTAACCAGTTGCAACCTAAAAGCTTCTTAAGACTGATATCTTGTTTTATCTTTTTGAAAAAGACCCTGAAACCTGAATTTAAAAGAATGGTTGCAGAGAATAACGCTCTGGTGTTCAGCTCGGAGTCTGGCCATGTATGAAATAAGCTCCTCGACTCACAGAAGCTCAGACACTGATCACCAATCCAAGCACAGTGTGAGAGAAATCTGCTGTTCTAATGTTTGAGCTACAGATGGACTGGTGAGTGAGTCTGTGTCCATGCAATTGTGACTATGACTGGAATGGATATTTACAAGCTGCTAATTTTAAATTTAAGTTCCACAGTTTTCCTGCTGTTTGACCATCCTTGAATGAGAAGATTTTTACATCTAGAAGCGGTTTAGAGACTCTTTGGGACATATTTTTATCTTCTTGGTTTTAAAGCTCCAAGTTTGTATTTGCATATACAATTGGCATATAAGGAATGAAGGAGTAGTTCATGGTGGCACTTGAGACATACATATTTTTATTACAATTGGGCTGTTTAAAATAATATTTTTTATTCTTTTTGCTTTTGAGTTTTCACACCATGGTATAACCACATGACCTTCACCCTTGATTTAACCAGATGACGATACACATCCTCTCATCCTTACTGTGTATGCTGAGGGGAAGAGGTGTTTGTAGCAGCAGCAGTAGCATCTTAGCTAATTTCTTTTTATTTAGCTAGTATTACTCTGTGGTAGGAGGCAACATTTTAACTCTCTTCTCCTTTTCTTTTTGGTGTGATTTTTTTTTTTTTGCAATTAACTTTATTTTTATTTCACTCAACACAACTAAAAGCAAGACCAAACAAACATTGCCAGAGAAGTAGAAGACAGCATTTGCAAGTTACCATACCAAAAAAAAAAAAAGGGAAAAACCGCCTCACCCACCCCCACTTTGGCAGCAATACATGAAAAATATTATACAGAATTACACTCTTCATGAATTTTTACTGTGGCGAAATTAAAACCGGATTACAAAAACAGACCTTAATACTGAACTGATGGAGGGGGAGACAACCGAAGAAACCCTGCCTAAGAAATAAGAAAGAGAGAAGGGGGGGAGGAGGAGGAGGAGGGGTACTGAGACACACAAAAGAGACACCCTTCTATTAGGCCAAGTCAAGTTCCCAATCTATCCAGGGGAAGACACGGACACCAGAAGGGGAGAGATTGATCTTCTCTTAACGCTGAAGGGAACTCTTGGTTGGTGGGGTTCGAAATTGGTCTCCTTTAATAACCATATTTATTCTTCAGATTTACAAGAAATCCACCCCAACACCTATGAAACTTTTCCGATGATTGAAAGAAACGGGTAACACATCTTTCAGCATTTAAAGCGTTTAAAAACTCGTCCCACCATTCCCTGAACAAAGGTTCCCATCTGCTCTGCCAGTGCCGAAGTATTACCAATTTAGTAATCATGGCTATCATGGCCACCTGCATCTTTTGAGGCACGGTTGGAATCTGAGCGTACATCCCCAATAAGCATGTATTTTCATTAAAAAAAGTTGAGATATTAAAAAAGGGAGCCACTCATTGCTTGACTGAATTCCAGAGTTTAGCAATTTTGGGACAGGCCCACAATTTGTGATATAGAGTAGCAAATGAGTCTCCACAATCTTCACATTTAAATGAAAAGGTATTACAAATCCGAGATAGTCTGGCAGGGGTAAAGTAGAGATTGTGCAGGATGTTAATTGAATATTCCTAAGTCTATCCTGTTTGATATAAGAATAGATATCAATCCAAATCTTCTCCCAAGTTTTAACCGGCCATCTTTTAGTAAGATTAACATCCCAATAGTGTGCTGTAGGAGTACACATGTACATTGCCTCTGACAAAATTGACTTATAAATCTTGGAAATTGCTTTCTGGCCCTCTGCTAATTTTCTTAATTTTTCTAGCATAACTCCGGCTCCTTCAGACCATGGCCCTTTCCTTAAAAAAGAACCTACACTCTGGTGAATCTGGTACAATTGTAATAGATCAGTCTGCCTCACCTCGAATTTAGTGGCTAGCAAGGATATCAGTAGCAATGAGTCACCCGAAACCAGGCATACCAGTTGAATTTTGAAGGGGTATTTACCTGGTAGGTTATTGATTGGGTGGTTACCTATTCTTAGGTTTGGATTATTGAGCAAAGGTTGCGTCAGATCTTTTATATTAGATTTGTGAAGTAAGGAGTAAAGCTGCTGTAGGGCCTTCACATCCCAACCTAGTGGGAGTATTTTATGTTATTGGGAACTTTAGACCAGGGATATATAGCAAGGCTTCCAAATCTACCTGCAAATATCTGTTAACAACCGATCCAAGATTAACCAGGGGGCAAAATCTGGGCTGCTTCAGCTCCAGACACCCAGTGTGCAAATCTCATGGCGTGAATAGCCAGGTAATAAACATAAAAGTCAGGCAACTGAAGACCTCTAGTTTTCTTGGGAGGGTAAGCTTGGTGTAAGCTTCACATAGGGGTTTTGTTTCCTTCACAGAAAATCTGAACAGATTCTCTGCAAGGGTCTGAAGAAAGACTTGGGCAGGTATATATTAAGATTAAAAGGGGTAAAATTTGGGCAAAACAGCCATTTTTAATGTATTAGCTCTACCCCAGAGGGACAGAGGAAGCTTATTCCATCTTTCCAGGTCTTCTTTGATGGTTTTGATCAAGGGCGATAGGTTGAGGTTCGCCAAGTTAGTAAGGTCCTTCGAGATTCTAATACCCAAGTAAACCAGGTATTCCTGCTCCCATTGTAAGCCCAAGGAGGAGCACCAGTCGCTCAACAAAAGAGGGGATAATGTGTACACTTTAGTTTTGTTCTTATTAAGTTTATAACCTGAAAAGAAGCTAAAATCAAAAACAATTTGCAAAGCCTGGGGTAAGGATTCTCTGCTATTCTCTGTGTGTATAAGTAGGTCATCCGCGAAGGCGGATATTTTACATTCAAGGTTGCCGACATGGATACCCCGTATTAAATTATCTGAATTCAGGGCCCTGACTAGAGGCTCAATATACAGATTAAAAAGAAATGGCGAAAGAGAACAGCCCTGGTGGGTACCTCGGGATAAAGGGAAAACAGCCGAAATAAGGTTATTACATTGGATTCTGGCCGACGGGCATGAGTAAAGGACACGAACGTGGTCAATGAATCGTTGGGGAAAACCAAATGTCTGCAATACTGTAAACATAAAATACCATTCTCCTTTATCAAAAGCTTTTTCCGCATCTAGGGATACCAGCGCTGCCTCTAGCTCAGGAGCCCCAGATGCGGAAATTAGACAGAATAGTTTTCTGAAGTGGTCCGCAGAGGATCGCCCAGCCACGAACCCTGCCTGTTCTGTACTGAGTAACCCTTTCCATACTTTCCCCAGTCTATTAGCTAAAATCTTGGCATAGATTTTAACGTCTACATTAAGAAGCGAAATAGGCCTGTAATTTCCTATTTCAGAAGTATCCCTCCCCGGTTTGGGCAAAAGGGTCACTCTTGGTTCAAACAATGTTTGTTCACTGACCCCATGGGAATACCAGTAAGAGTAAACTTGGAGTAGCAGGGTATTAACGACTTTTTAAAAGTCTTATAAAATAAACCAGTGAAACCGCTGACCCGTGCTTTGTCTGGTTTTAGAGAGTCAATGATTTCTGATATTTCCTTACTTGAGAAAGGGGCTTTCAAGACTAATCTAGCTTTCTCTGTCATGATCGGAAAAGTAATCTTTTCCGGAAAAGTCCACATCCTATTGTCATGTTCAGAAGTTCTCGGTTCTTCAGAGTACAGTGATATGTAATAGTCTTGAAACAATGCCAATATTTCCACGGGGTCAGCAACCAAGACATTCGTCTGAGGATGCTTTAGAGCTGTGACCCATTTGGCGGTTGAGTGTTGCTTCAGTTGCCAGGCCAAAAGCTTGCCCGCTTTATTCCCTTGGCCAATATATGAAGCTTTTAGTAAGGAGGCAGATCTTTCAACTGATTCCCAAAGGGCACTAGAATAAATGGCTCTCAGGGTAGAGAGTTCTTGCTCTTGCGATAGGGAGAGTGTGCCAACCTCTCTGCTTTCCAGGGCCCTGATTTTATCTAGGCATTTGACTAAATAATTATTTCGTTTCTTTTTCCATACCGATGCTACACGGATGAGTTCCCCCCTCCAAGTAGCTTTCAGTGCGGCCCATGCCCGATCTGTAGTGCTGATCGAGCCCCAGTTAGTAGTAATAGAATTTGCTAAGAAAACTTGGAATTGCCCCACTATTTGGTCGTCAGACAGCAGTTTATTATTGAGCGACCATGAGTGAGATCTTGTTAAAATATTTGGCAGCACACACTGCATCTTAATAGGTGAGTGGTCAGAAATTACTCGGGCTAGAATATTAGCGTCCACTATGTAAGGTAACAACTGCTGACCAATCAAAAATAGTCAAGGCGAGAGTAACTTTGTGGACTGGGGAAAAAGTGAATTCTTTGCTTGAGGTATTGATTATCCTCCAAGGGTCTACAAGGCCCAGCGATGTGAATTCCTGTAGAGCCCTCTGCGTGGGAGATCTTTTATCTCCTCTATGGTAAGAGTTATCTAAATCATTAGATTGTACCAGATTCCAATCGCCACCCAATAGGATGGGCAGTTTTAAAAAAGGGGCCAGAACCATAGCCAAATGTGTAAAAAAGGAAGGAGATTCTGAGTTCGGTCCATAAATGGAGCCCAGAACAATATCTAAGCTGCCAATTTTGCCTACAATGAAATTGAACCTGCCTTCTGGATCAGAAATGGATTCCGATGGCATAAATGGGACCTTTTTTGCAACAAGTACCGCTACTTCCTGTTTATTAGATGTAAATCCTGATCCGAAAACCTGGCCTACCCACTCTTTTTTGAAATAATGCAGCTGTTCACATAACACATGAGTTTCCTGAAGGAACACAATTGATGGGTCGAATTTAGCAAGGTGGTTCAAAATGATATATTCTTTGGTTGTCTCTCCCTCCCTTTACATTCCAGGAAAGGATGTTTAAACCGTTAGCCATACAAATATAAACATATATACTCTCTGTAATAGTTAAATTGCTGCCCCCCCAATCCTCTCAAAGAAAAAACCCAATAGTCCCCAACTTAACCCACCCCCAACCCTGTAACCAAGATTCAACATTTCCAGCCCTATCCATCCAACTATGTAACCTGGCCTGTAGCCTACACCTGAACAACTGGTCCATGGTGCGCGCTGGAAAGTGAGCCCTTCCCTCCCCCCCACATCCAACCTTAGAGAAAGAATGAACCAGAAGAAACTCTGTGAATACTAACAGCTAAGCCCCAATGTTTTGCTTTTGGATTCTCAGTACCGTGTCTTCTCCACCAGACATTGGTAGCCATATTGCCAACAGCTGACTACCAAGTGCGTAATGTGTATAAGAAACTAATAAGCTAGCCCTTTGAGCTAAAGAAAACGATTACTACCCATAAGGATATAGCTTAGACATATGGCAACAGGGCCTCATCCCTTGTCCTCCTTGGATCTTTGCTGGAGCATTCGGGAAACTGGAACCCTGTGCCTTACCCATGGCAGAACTGGGGTTGACCCTATCCTCTGTAAATTGAATGATACTAGCTGACTTCATACTCTTAGCCTTGAAAGGTTTAATTTAACTTCTACTTCAAGGACTAATAGGGAGCATAAATCAAAACTGAACTCGAATAAAGAACTGAGGGTCTAGTGAGCCCCTTCTAGTGAAACCTATACATACAACACTTCGTCTAAGGTTACAAATCAGAAAAAAAGAAAAACACATCGCAGCCGCTTTGGCCTCAATCTATATGGGAAAAGCCCTAACCAATATCTGCATGGCAACATTTGGTTGTAGCCAGCCTGACTGTAAACATAAAAAAAATTAGTAACTGCAGTTAAGGCTACATCAGTTCTCCCATTCCTAAGGACGGAGCTCCCTCTAGTGGCTAAGAATAGGATTTACATAACCTTCAGTAAATGAACAAGTTACTAAGACAAAAAGGAACTTTCTAATGTAAATTCTCTAAAGATAATTATAGTCCAAGATTGTCATGTAGCAAAGTGTGGCAGACTTCCAACTTGTATATCTCCCTCAAAAAGAGGAAAGTCACACCAGAATTCCGGTAACAACTAGATGATCCTTGATCTCCTAGAGACATCCCTCCAAGATCTACATGCTTCACAATACAGATTAACACCTCATCCTTTGGAGAACAAATCCAGATAGCTTTTCCTCAGGACCTTTATTGCTTCCTCTGGCGAGTCAAAGCATTTGGATCCATCCTTCAAGGACACCTCTAAGCGGGCTGGATACAACATTCAGTGTTTAATACCGGCTGCCCACAATTTGGAAGTGATGGGGCAATAGGCTGCCCTGAGTTGGCGCATCTTCACTGTCAAATCTGGGACGAGCCTCAATTTTTTCCCCTCCCACAAAATAGCTGTCAATTTCCTGGATTCCTTGAAAATAAAGTCCCTATCCAAATAGTTGAGCAATTTAAAGATTAATGGCCTGGGAGGTTCCGAAGCAGGCGGCTTGGCTCGCAGGGACCGATGGGCTCTTTCAATTATGAACTCAGGGCCATTTAGAGAGGGGTCCACCGCTTGTTTCAGGAACTTTTGTAGAAAAAATATAGTATTTCGGTCCCTCATCCCCCTCGGGAAGTCCAAGTAACACTAAATTATTTCTTCTATTCCTCCCTTCTAAATCCTCTAATCGGTCTTCTAGCTTGGTAACTGAAGTTGATTTCTGTCAGAGCTGGATCAGTTTTGTCTAACTTCCTTTCAATGGAGGCTATCCTTGCTTCCGTGTCTGTAACCTGCCGGGCTAGCTGGGTCAATGCCAGTTTAAAGTCGGCGACTTCCTCAATTAATTTAAAAAGAGCTTCTTTGATGGTAGAAAGCTCCGAGTACACATGAGTGGGAGACAACTCGACCTCTGAGGCTGTGGGCGAGGAACTCCAACGCGGGCATTTGGCCTCTGACTCCTGGACTAGCCCTTCCTTCTCCGGTGGTGTAGACATCTTGCAGAAGCCGATTGCAGGTAGGATTGTTGCAGTGAGAATCTTAACCGCAGAAAAATGACTGGATCTTTCAGATCACCAGTTTTGGTCTCAGTATTCGCTAATTTAAGTGAGCGAGAGGGACTGAGCTCGCGGTGAAGCTGCTACTCTCCGCGCCACATCATGTGACTCCCCCTTTGGTGTGATTTTTTAATAATGGTTAATAGTCATTATTTATAATATTAAGAACAATGTTTTACATAATCTTTATATTTAAATTGATAAAGCCACTGGAATTATTTGGAGGAGATCTGCATGATTTCCACCTGGAAGTATTTCCAGAATGCCACCAATTCTTCTTTATATACACAGAACTAGAAGCAAGATTAAGATTAAGGAACATTGGCTCCATATTTTCAAGACTCTGACCAAATCATTTTATATTATTTTTTTGGGATATTAGACTACCGTGGACATTTTATTATGTCAAATAAGGACGAGACAAATACAGCATAATTAAAAATGGGGTAGAGCAAACCCAGTAGAATCAAAATGAGTTAATCAAAAGAAGAAAGCAGGAAAAATGGGAGTGGAAGTGAATTACTAATTATTTTATTCTACCCTATAGCCAATTAGACACAGAAAAATCCAACACAGTATTACCAGAACATTTTGAAAAATGGTGCTATACTGTGAGAGGTTTGAATAAAGTCCTGTTCCATTTCTTACAGAGAGAGTTAAACACAAGGATCTGTTCTGTCCTTGCCTTTTCTATCTCTTTTCTGTCTGATTGCACAATCTAATTGTCTTGTGAGACCTAGGAACTGATCACTCTGACAGTCTCGTGATTCTCCGCTTCCTGCTAGCTTCTGCCCTCACTTGCTATTTTTGCCTTTTCTTCACCGTTGCACATCTGTGGTTATAAAATATATGTGCATCTTTGTGTGAAACTGGGATCCCTTGGTTTGAAAATGTATTTAGTTATATTGTTGAAATGATTGTGAAAGTCATTTGGAACACAAGGTTTAATCTACACAAGCTCATTAGCAAGAGTTGTTAACAGAAGATTAGTTCTAGGACACCATTTCTTTTTGTTGTGTCCTGCAAGGAAAGAAACTGACATTGGGTGCTATGCTAATGGGGCAGAGTGGATAAGTTCTATCTGGGGCACTAGCCACTCTGTACCTACATTGTACTTCCGATGCAGCATGCTCGGCGGGAGGTGGGCAACTCACTGCACCCAATCCCTCATCCACAGACAGCTCTGCACTGGGGGTATTCTGGGGGTGTGCCAGCACTTCATGGTATTCACTAATCCATGTAGTGCTGGCTGCATGGATGGGGTGGGTGGTGCAGGGTGTGCCAGGGTACACCTGCCATAATGCACTGCATGCACCCACAGACTCAGCCCATCAGTTGCTGGGGGACCAAGACAGTACACACCATGCTGCTCCTAACTGCTGGGCAGCAGGAGGCAGCAGGGGCAGCTAGACAGGTGAGCGCCCAATGATTTTGGGTGCAGCAGCACCAAGATGGGATGGGGCCATGTGGGTCCAGGTGCCTGCAACTGGCATGCACAGCCCTGGACCTGCACCACCCTACACTGTGGGATCCACTAATGGTCCCAAGAGGTATCCCATTGGAAGCCCACCAGGATGATGACTTCTCCCCAGCCACCCTGCAGAGTCCTGCATCCCAGGGGGAGCAGTGGACAGATTGCCAGTATTGGTGAATGGTGGTATGGGCACACCTGTCCGTAGGGGCACAGGATTATGGGCTGGGTATGCTACTTTTCCACATACCCACACCACTTAGTGCATTGCACCCAAACTTCTGATACATTTTGTGAGAAACTGAATGTCTCTTAACAAGCTCAAATTAATTGCCAGACACAGACTTCTTATAAAAAGAGCAGCAATGTTTGTTAGAGAGAGAGACTGCAATTTAGAATTAGATATACCCTCAGAGGAAGGACGTTGTTCTGTTTGAACTGCCTATGCTTAAAAAGAACATTCTGTTCATTTTTTTAAATTTTATTTTATTGTAATTGGAAATAATAAAATGCTTCTTGTGAATGTTATAACTGCTCCTGTTTTTTTCAATGCTTCTTGATCAATGCCTCAATGACAGATGGTGTCACTCTAAGTGGAATTTACACCATGGATACTCTAAGCCAGGAGTTTTGTGCATGGATACTAGACCTGGTACCAGGGAAGCATAGAAGAAAGATATGGATCCTGCAAAAGGAAGCCTAGGAATGTTTACCAGAAGAATGGCAGCCAAACTAGCAGAGAAAAAAGTCCAAACTGAGACTGTACAGCTGGAACCATTGATGGAAGGAGGATAACAGGCAGGCAAAGAACCTGAAAGCCTGTCTGCCTTCTTCAAATGGTGGGCTATACAACAAAGACAGACAGAGAACAGAGAAAACAAGAGATGCAGCAACAAAAGCAGCAGAGAAGAGAAGAGATGCAGCAATGGCTGGATGCTTTGAAAGCTATCAAAACTGGAGGATCTGGCACTGGTCCAGCACAGCAACAAAACTCAAACAACTTAAAAGCTATTAAACTTACAAAGTGGTGTCCTGCAGATGATACCGAAGCACATCTGTCAGCTTTTGAAAAGGCTCCTGCAGCCTGCCAGTGGCCAAAGCAGCAATGGGTAATCAGGCAGGTACCTTATCTGACAAGTAACGCTCAACTTGCCTGCAGCAATATGGACACTGAACAGTGAGAAAACTATGACTTTGTGAAAAGATCCATAAGCAAATGGTTTGATACCTTTTATTGGACCAACATAGATGTTACAACAAAAGAACAAAGAGAAATCCTGAAAATATATGACATCTCAGGAGAGACCCAGAGGCAAAGATTCCAGTCCTTGAAGTACCCCTCAGTCAACAATCCTCGAGAAGCATTCACCTGACTCTGGGAACTCCTCATTAAATGGCTCCAACCAGAGGGCAAAACACTGCCACAGATCACTGACACATTTACAGGGTAGCAATTCATCAACATCCTGTCCTTAGACATGCAGCTTTGGTTAAAAGTACACCAACCAGAAAGTGAGGAAAAGGATGTTTCTTTGGTTGAGGACTATCAGATGACCAGACAGATCACGCAACAATGAAGTAACAGTCAAGGACCAGAAAGACCCTCTTTTTCTGGATTTAACTCCAAGTCAGATAAATACTCTAGAGGGGGTAACAAATCTGCACCCAAAGACTGTATTTGCTGTAACTGTAACAAGCTAGGCCATATAACAAGAAACTGCCATAAAAATAAGGAGGGTAACACTGGAGTAGATTTGTCTTTAGCAAATTGGGGCAAGTATGTAACAGATGTCAAGGAGGGAGATAAGACTGTAAAGGGACTTATTGATAGAGGAAGCAGATAGACCCTAGTGCATTTGAAGTGCTGGGAAAGCACTGGGAAAAGAACCACATACTGGTGTCATTTGCATCCATGGGGACACTCGATACTATCTCACCAACCAGTGACTGATACTAATGAGGTGAAGCACCAAATGAAAGTGAGTGGTACCTATATTACCTGTACCTGTGATTATTGGAAATTACATTCCAGGATTTGCTGAGTTAATCACAGAAGGACAAAACCTGCAGTTTCAACATCTGCAATGTCTACATCATAGTCAAAGAAAATCTCAGATGGTAAGGACACTTTTCCTTTTGGTGATTTTGGTTTGGACATGATTGCACACAGCTCCAAGATCCAGTAGTCCAGGAAAGAATAAAAATGTCTGAAGAAACATGGCAATAAAACACTGATGGACATGAGGGATTACTATATGAAAGTGCTGAAACTAAACTGATAACTGATTGTGATTTTATTTCTGAACAAACTAATGATGTTTCTCTCCAAAGTTATTTTAAGCAGTTGGGGATGAAATAAAAACCGGGTAAACCAATGTTTAAAAAATGTAATGGGTTACTGTATAGGGTTTATGTTAAACTTCAGACACAGGAACAGATAGAACAATTGGTTATACCACAAAAGTACAGAACTGAGTTGTTATGGTATGCCCCCTGTACAGCGACACCATTGCAGCGAACATGTCGATGCCGACAACATCAATAGTTAGCTGTAATGGTCTGCCCAACACCCCGGCAGTCCTGCACCTCCCCAAATCAACTCAGATTCATCAGTTGATAATCCTTAAGTTTGGGGTGGGGCAGAGCCCCCAAATGGGGGTTCAGGATGAAGCCTCGATAGAAAAACAACTTGGGTTTCTTCCAGATTTATGTTGACTGCAACTTGCTGTTGACATAAATCTGTTGCTATCATTCAATCAACAACATATTTGTCGAACTGGCATCATAGAGCCAGTTGTTACATATAGCAAATAATAGTGCAATGGATGGTCATTTAGGGAGGATTGCCCCTGCCAGATTGCTGTACATATTTTACTGGCCTGAAATTCATGAATATGTTGATACCTATTGCAGTTCTTGTGCTCAGTGTCAGAAAGTAGACTCAGTGACTAAAAAGACAAGGAGCCACTGACTCTACCTTTGAAAGATGTGCCTTTTGAGAAAATTGCAATGGGTGTGGTTGGCCCTTAGACAAAAAAGTAAAAGGGCAATTGATTCATTCTGGTACTGTAATGCGTAACTATGCTACTCGATGCAGAGGGTAGTTTCCAATACATTGTGTAACAGCCCCAAAGGGGCAGAGCTTATAACATTTTAGCAGAGTGGAGCACCTAAAGAGATTATTACTGATCAGGGTAGTAATTCTGGTGCTGCATTACTAAAGGAGCTGTACAGACTACTAGGTATCACTGCCATTAGAACCTCTTCTTATTACCCTCAGACAGATGATCTTGTTCAGTGTTTTTAATCAAACACTAAAATGCATTTAAAAGATTTGTGAAAAGGGGAAAAGAAAGATTGGAACCAAATGAAGGATAAACATTCCGAATCCCAAGTTGGTACCTGGAACTACAGCCATTTAAATTCAATGTGATGCACAAATCTGGAAAAGAGAATGTCAATGCTAATTTTCTGTCATGATATGGGTCAGGATTGAGAATTCTGAAGGTTAAAAATGTGGTTAAACTTCATTGTTTGCTGTACTGGTTGTTTTGGAAAAGGGATACTGCATATGTGGAGAACTGTTGGAAAAGAATTAAAAGAAAGGTTTGGAAACCTGTTTTCTTAAACAGATTCTCTCCTGGGGGGGGTTGACAGGGTTGAATAAGGCCCTGTCCCATTTGTTACACAGAAAGTGTTAAATGCAAGGATCTGTTCTCGCCTCACCCTTTCTGTCTCTTTTCTGTGTGATTGCACAATCTAATTTTCTTGTGAGACTAAGGAACTGTTCCCTCTGATGGTCTTGCGATTCTCTGCCTCCCACTATCTCTCTGCCCTCACTTGCTGTTTCTATCTTTTCTTCCCCCTCGCATATCTGTGGTTATAAAATATATATGAACTTTTGTGTGAAACTTGGATCCCTTGGTTTGAAAATGTACTGTATATGGTTAGATTTTTGAAAGGACTGCAAAATGTTATTTTGAACTTAGGGGTTTAACCTATGCAAGCTCATTTACAGAGTTGTCAACAGGAGATTAGTTTTAGGACACCACGTTCTATTTTGTTGCACTGGCAAGGAAAGAAACTGACAAAGTTCTGATACATTTTGTGACAAACAGGATATCTTGTAACAAGCTCAAATTACTTGCTAGGCACTGACTTCTTTTAAGAAGAGCAGCAATGAGAGAGAGAGAGAGAGAGAGCTGAAATTTAGAATTAGAGATACCCTCAGAGGAAGGACTTTCTTCTGTTTGAACTCTTTAACAATCTGTACAATTGTTTTATTTTACTTTATCATTGGAAACATGAAAACACTAATTGTGAAATCTGTAACTGTTCTTAGTTTTCCTGTGCTTCCTGACTGTTGCCTTGATGACATATAACAATACAAATTAGGTGAGGAACATCCATTATTAACTAATATAAGGACATTAGAAATTTCACTAGATAGGCCAGTAATTGATAAAGTAGAGGTATGAGAGAATTTGAAAGTTTTTAAAAAACATTTATTATTTGAAAACACTCAGGTTTTACTCTCATCTATTATTCATTCATGGTTTAAAACAGAGAGCAAGGACCCAAACAGTCAGCTTCACTGGAGGTGAATGTCAAGTTAAGCCCCTCCCCGACAGGAGAGGTTTAATAACTCAAAATTGATGTAACATTACCTCTTGGTAAACCTAATGATAAAGTACTGGATGCCAGAACTTTTACAAGATTTAGAAAATAGTATTTCCTCATATTACAAAAGGTATAGCTTGAATCCACTCTCGGTAGCACCACCAGATATTACTTATTTGTGGCAAACTTTAAATTTACTGGACACTACAGTAATATTGCACAAGAAACTTAGTAATTAATGGAGGAAGGAGAAAGGGCTGATTCCTCCTAATGTAGAGTCATTCATAGTTCAAAATGTGATTGTAGGGTTAGCAGAAATCAAAGGGAAAGTAAAAGTATTGAATTACTTAGATGGTTAAAGGAAATAATGGAGAAAAATCAATGTGAAGATTCTGCTCCTAGCCCTATGCAAGACCAAAGCAAGATGTAATTAAACAACTAAGGAGCCAGCTGAGGTATTTCATCACACAAAGCAGAGCATTAAAGCTACTACATTGGGAAACAAGGAAGGAGGTTAAGGAAATTGAGGCACTAGTAAGGAAAGGCAAAATAAAAAAAACAGAAAAGGTGGTTCAAATATATAAAGATAAGGAAATGGTTAATAGTCAAGGTTATGAACACTCTGACACTAGATTCAAAATGCAGACTAAACAAGCAAATAGAAGAAGATAAAACAGCTGGGATCTGCCAAGAAGGGAGTGGTAAGAGGCAGATTGAGCATTTAGAATCAGATAGACCCACAATGGACAGGACTAAATCTCTGCAAGCCAATTGGAGGGAACCCTATGATCAGGGACAACACTCTGAAGAGAGTGACATGCTGTTATTGTGGAAGACCTGGATTCCACCCCGAGTGTTATTCAGACCATAGCATAAAAAGAAAGAAAAAGGCACAGGTACATAATGGGTTCTAAAAACCAACTAGCTTAAAACAATGTTGTGTGCTGTGGCTAGAGTTAAGGAACTAAGGCTTCCCCATTCATTTATCCAGGTTTAACTAGCAAACAGGTATGACAAGTATAACATGTTTTGCTGTAAAATATTTACTTTTCTGCACCCTACCCATTCACTTGTGCAAGGCTTACCTGAAGCCAGAAGCTGGAGAAATTAGTCTTTATAGGAAAGGCAACGTCTTCTAATGCCCTACATTATATCACATAGCACTGTCACTCTCAGGAGAATGGGCGGGGCTGAGGCTCATTATTTCAAAATTAGTTATTCATGACTGTTTTAGTTGTCCTAAATAACTGTTGTTATCACATTGCTTGCTGGATATTAAAGCTAATACAGTGAGAAATTAGCTCCGGTCATCCTGCATGATTGTATAAATGTAGAGCTAGAGATTTGGCTGTCATAGTTAAGGGTCAGGTCAGGTGACCCAGGTCATCAGTATAAATATCCCTCCTAGTGGAGAGAAAAGTCAGATGAGCCTCATATGTAGTGAAAGGAGCTACTAGAGATGTAGCTCTGTACTGAATACAGAAGAAGGAGATCTGATATTGAATAGATCTTGAACTGTGCTTAGCTACCTGAAGTAGCAGTATATTATTCTGCCTTTTTTTAATTTTAGTTCATTATTTTCAAAAGAATCTGAAGAGAATAAATATCACACCCCAGTGTGTTTTACAGTAATATCCTGTGTTGTATTATCATTCCCACACCCTGTGACAATTATGTAGAGAGGAGCTTTATTCTTTTTTTTTTTTTTTGGTAACCGGTTAAGGCCCACTGTTTTCATAGGTGACCTGGGAGCACTGGGGAAGTTAAGTGACTTGCTCCACAGTATGCAAGTGGAGGTTGTGGGAATCAAACCCAGGTCTGCTGGATGTACCAAGCTCATTCACAGCTCGTTACTCTAACCTCTAGGCTATACTGTATTGCCAGTCCCAAACTTAAAAATGATAAAGTAAACATGGGCCAAATTAAACTAGATAGAGTGGGAAGGAATTACTAATCAGGAGAGGACAATCATACTATTTATGTTAAGGGTGTCCCAAAACTGAGGAATGAAAATTCATTCTTCTTAAAGAGCATGGTATACAATTCATGCAAAAGTATAATTGGAGATATAATCACCTAGTCAGATATAAAATCAGTTTATAGGTATATGAATGGAGGGTGCAAGGATGGGTTTGTTTATCTCTTAAGGACCGTAATATTAGGGCATTTTTTATTAAAACATGCTGAAGACTTCAGAAAATTGGGCTTTAATCTGAATGCTAATTTACCAGACTCCAGATCTCCAGGTAGAAGATCACCTGGGGGCCAGTGACCATCACATGGTATGGTTCAATTTGGCCACTAGAACAAAATCAACCCATTCCAAGGCAAAAATATGGTGCTTCAGAGTAGCTGACTTTGATAAGATGGTAAACAGAGTTAAGCTAGCCCTGGTAAAAAGAAACACAGGTGAGGGGGTATAGGCAAAGTGGACAAGCATTAAAGATGCAATACTTGAAGCAACATCCCACTGTGTTAGTGAGAAAAGAAAGTGCAAAGAAGA
This sequence comes from Neoceratodus forsteri, assembly GCA_016271365.2. Classification (NCBI taxonomy): domain Eukaryota; kingdom Metazoa; phylum Chordata; order Ceratodontiformes; family Ceratodontidae; genus Neoceratodus; species Neoceratodus forsteri. The sequence goes on from CM057449.1 coordinate 1,610,988,756, forward strand.
AGGAAACTACTTTGGTTCTAAAACAGTAGCAGAAAAGGTCAGAGCCAAAAGGCTGGCCTTCACGAAATATAATGGAACACTGCAGGATGAAGATAGGAGCATACCAAACTTCCCTAAGGAAGCAGGATGGCAGTAAGGCAGGCAAAGGCCCAAACAGAGGAAACACTAGCACAGACAGTAAAAGAAGATGACAAGACTTTCTATAGATACATCAGTGAAAGGAGGAAGTCCTGAGGGGTATTGCTAAGTCAAATGGGATAAGGGACATGTGAGGAGGAGGACCATGTAAAAGCATCTATCCTAAATAGATACTTCTGCTCAGTATTTACTAAAGAAAAGGTAGGTCAGGGCCACAACTCTGTACCATGGACACAGGGGAGGAGGTGTACTAGTCCCTTCAAAAGAAAGGGCTCTACAAGAGCTCGATAATCTCAGGGTGGACAAGGCAATGGGACCTGATGGCATACATCCCAGGGTACTAAAGGAGCTAAGGGTGGAACTAGCAGAGCCATTATCGGAACTGTTTAGTGAGTCTGATCACATGACAGGTCCCAGAAGACTGGAGAAGGGCTCATGTGATCCCGCTCCACAAGAGTGGTAGCAGGGTGGAGGCAGGGAACTAGAGACCAGTCAGTCTTACCTCAGTAGTGGGGAAGATTATGGAGGCACTCCTTACGGACAGGATAGTGCAACACCTGGAATCCACAGGAGCACATGATCCTAGATAGCATGGGTTCACAAAAGGAATGTCCTGTCAAACTAGTATCATAGATTTCCTTGACTGGGTAACCAGAGTGGTGGACCAAAGGGGAGCAGTTGATGTTGCCTACCTTGACTTCAGCAAAGCTTTCAATACTGTTCCACATAGAAGATTGATTAATAAGCTAGATAGGCTCAGGGTGGGTCAGACATTGGTTAACTGAGTGGCAAACTGGTTGACAGGCAGAAAACAGAGAGTGGTTATAAACAGTATACAGTCAGAAGAGATGCAGGTCACAAGTGGGGTACCTCAGGGATCAGTCCTGGGCCCAGTCCTGTTCAATATCTTCATCAGTGACATTGCAGATGGACTAGAGGGTAAGGTTTGTCTGTTTGCAGATGACACTAAGATCTGCAACTGAGTAGATGATCCAGATGGGGTGGGCAGAATGAGAAGAGATCTGGATAAACTAGCAAAATGGTCAGAAGAGTGGCAACTGAGGTTTAACGCAAAAGAGTGCAAGATCATACCCATAGGGAAGAGAAACTCTGAAGACACCTATAGGCTGGGAGGGGAGTTGCTTGCAGTCTCAAGGGAAGAAAGAGACTTGGGCGTCATCATCACCGATGACCTGAAATCATCCAAGCAGACCTCTAAAGCAGTAGGTAAGGCTAGATGGATGTTGGGGTGTATTAGTAGGGGTATCACAAGTCAGAAGAGGGAGGTAATAAGTACCTCTTTACAAGACACTGGTTAGGCACCATCTGGAGTACTGCGTGCAGTACTGGAGGCCCTCACCTTACAAGGACATTAACCAAATTTAGGCAGTCCAGAGAATGGCAACTAAAATGGTGCAGGGACTGCATCAGAAAACATATAAGGACAGATTAACTGAATTCAATATATATAACCTAGAGTAAAGGAGGGAGATAGGTGATATGATTGAAACATTCAAACACCTTAAGGGCATTAACAAGGTAAAAGAGCCTAACATGTTTCAATATTAGAAAAATATCAGGACAAGAGGACACATCATGAGATTAGAGGGAGGTTGATTAAGGGGTAATGTGAGGAAGTTCTTTTTGACAGAAAGGGTGGTGGACTCATGGAACGGTCTACCTCAGGAAGTGGTGGATATGAATACAGTGCAGGGCTTCAAACAGGTGTGGGATAGGCATAAGGAAGCAATACAGATGAGTATGAATAGATAGGCCATTGACAGAGCAAAGGCCTATGGCACATTCATAAGGTAGAAAAAGAAATGGGCAGACTGGATGGACCTTGTGGTCCTTATCTGCCATCAACTTCTATGTTTCTATGTTTCTATAGTTTTGGATGCAGATCTCCCTCAATGGCCCCCGCTAACACCCCAAGAGGTGATTGCAACTATTAATGCACAAAAAAAATAATAAAGCCCTTGGGGTGGATAATATACCAGCAGAGATATATACAGGGCAGATCCAACTTTGTGGGCACCAATTTTAGCCCAGGTTTTTACTGTTATTAATAGAAGTTTCCTGGTACTTGAACAATAGAAAATATGAGAGATTGTGCCTGTATTCAAGAAGAGAGATAGGTCAGACCTGGCTTCATACTGACCTATCATTCTGTGTGTGGCTCCAAAAATGTATGCTATGATAATTATGAATAGACTACAGGACTGGGTTTTTAATGATAATTTAATTTCCCCACATCAGCCTGGATTTTGTAATAAATATAATACTACAGACCATATTTTTGTGGTTACTTATTTAATTAATAAATATGTTATAAACAAAAATAAAATTATGTATAGTTTTTATAGACATTAAGGGAGTCTTTGATAATGTTAATCAGTCCAAAGTATGGGAAATTCTTAGGGGGAAAATACAGACTTATACTTGTTAACTATCTTTAAGACACTATAGGGTGGGAGTCAGATGTAACAGAACTGGTGAATTTACTGAACATTCTCCAACTTTTAATGGTATCAGAAAAGGGTACCGTATGGCCCCAATTTTATTTAACCTTTATATAAAATTGCTACTTGAAGCTGTGATGCAAAAGGACATGCATGCTCTATCCGTGTATGGACAAAAACTTAATATTTTGGCTTACACAGATGATACCATTTTGATTAGCGGAATCTAACTAGATATTATGACAGCAATGCATGTGACAATTCAGTACCTGCAGAGTCTAGAGATAGAATTGAATTCCCAAAAGATCAAAATTATGGGCTTTGGGAAAAAGACAACAATGTCTAAAACTTGGAAAGTTGGTACCATAACCATAGAGTACTGTAGGTAAAGTATTATAAGTATTTAGGGATTATTATAGATAAGTTCTCGACTGGAATAAGCATGTAACCACAATAAGGGACTCAGTGGTATCTACAACAAAGAGGATAATGAGGTTTTGAGTAACTTTGCTTCAGATTCCTTTAAGGCTATGTTACAAGCGTTTAAGGGAAAAGTTAATGCTCCTGCGTTATATGGTGCTGAAATCTAGGGGCTTTCAATAAACTGTAAAGCTTTGAAAAAAAAAACACAAAATGCTTTTATAAACAGTTTACTGGCATGATTAGGGCCATTGACTGCACCACGTGGAGCACCCGCATGCCACCTGCGAGGGTGTTGCATACATCAACAGGAAGGTGAGCCCGAGTGTCAACTGCCGGAGGTGGTGTCGATGCCATGGTATGCATCACCAATGTCTCGCCACACATCCTGGGAGTGCACATAGCGCATTCATCTGACATAGCTCTGCGCTGTGCAACATGTTTGAATGTGGGGACATCCCCATGGGCCACCTAGTGGTGAGTATGGCACGGGCAAGGTGCAATGGGTAGAGCAGTCCCGGGGATGGGGGTGGGCAGGGTTTTCATGGTGGTGTGGGCACCAGGGACAGGCAAGGGATGCAGCACAGAATAGCAGAGGGCCAACCATGTCAATCTCCACACAGGTGACAGCACATACCCTCTGAGGCCCTGGCTGCTCACCCCTACAGATGCCTGTCATCCCCAGAAGAGGAAAGGTACAACGAGGCACACGCCAGAATGTGCAACATCATCGAGCATGTATTTGGCATGCTGAAGGCATGGTTCCGTTGCCTAGACAGGTCAGGCAGTGAACTACAGTACAGCCCGTTGAAAGCCTGTGGCCTATTCCTGGCCTGCTACATACTGCACAACATGGCCATTGACCATGGAATAGCTGTTGAGGCTTATGAGGGTGACAGTAGTGGGGATGATGGAGACAATGGGCTGGAGGGTGGTAAACAGCCACCCTGGGTGAGGACCCCAGCTGCTCCAGCAGGTGTGGCGCCACAGGACACCATTGAGCGGGGCACTATGGTTGCATGAGTGGGTGGTGCGGCACACAAGCATGAGCCACAAAACAGGCACAGCATACATGCAGGGGCATGCATGACAATGGGCATGCACACAAAGAGGCATGAAGGGTAGGAGAGTGGGTGGCACACAACCAACACAGCAACACACACACGCATACCCACCCACCCAGGCATTGGTATGTGGCATGGATCAGACACCTTGCACCAGTGCACAGGCGCAACTGGTGCTAGACTGCCCTCATCACACCCACGCCACATGATCCAGTGGCTGGGCAAGCACAAACACAGGCAGAGTGTGGTGCGACACACAGGCGCGACACCAGTGGTGGGCACACATACATCGCCCAAGTGAGCACAGGGCAGCAGATGCAGACTGCGGTCAGGGTGACCCACGAATCAGGGCTGCTGCATGATACCATGGCCACCACTGCCACAGGGGTGGCTTCACTGGGGCTGAGTGGCAGCCACAGGCTGCATATCAGATGGGGGGGTTGCAACAGCCCACAGAGGTGGAACCACAGGACTGACCGCGTCCTCACAGGGGTGTGTAGACGCCCAAACAGGTATGCCTGGGATGCCTACATCAGAGCCTGGCATCGAATGTGTTGGAGTCACCTGACGCCGGATCTGTGGGGGTGGACAATGAACTGCAGGGGCGTCACCTGTGCATGGTCATGCCTTGTGGCGGCCAGCAACGCAGAGCCATCAGTAATTGCTCTGGCAATGTGATGCAAGGATGCAGTCATGGCCTCCTGCATGTGTTGCATCCCTGCCAGGATCGGTGCAGTGCTCTTTTCCTTCTGCTCAGCTAACTGGTACACCTTTGCATGCAGTGCACACACCCTAGTGGCAAGCAGCATCTGTTGCTGAATGGACACCCACAGCAGCCGGGTGTGCTCAACCAGACGATCGTCGCCCTGGGGCTGCCAGGCAGGATGACGGTCCTCATGTGGAGACCGGCCATGTTGCACAGCCCCCCTCTCTGGTAGATACTGCACAGTGGGGTCTGCAGGGGGAATGGGCACAGCAGGTGGACCCTGTGTCCAGCTGCCTGGTGGTACCCGCAGCCTGCCACAGTCACCTGTCTGGGAGCTGTACGCCGCCCTGTGCCTGTGCAGCCACACCACCACCACAGCAGGGTACAGCCATGGCAGCGCACACCGCTGCACATGCAGTGGTGGCAGCCAGCTGTTCTGCCACTGGCAGAGCAGTGGGTGTGGTGCCTGTGTCAGATGCCAACAGGGGTGACACACCCAGAATGTCACCCATGCTGTCCAGGAGCTGAAAGTAGTCCTCATCAGAGTCTGACCCTGCCCCGATATGTGTCTCCACACACAGGACACTGAGGCTGGCATCCTGCAGGATGACATCCAGAGCCTCGTCCGCCCCCAGGTCCAGGACATCCACCTGCACCATGGTGCTGAGCTACAGCTTGTCTGGGCCTCTGGATGCTGGTGGATGTGGACAGTTGGTCCTCCGGGGCCATACTGGCATCCACCAGTGCTGCCGGTGCCACATCCTCTGCATGAAGGTGTGCTGGTGCTTCAAGAGAAATACGGTGTGTCAGTGATGCAGTGCCCACATGTGCCCTCCCTGTACAGTGCAGCTGCATGTGGCCTGCAGCATGGCATGCATGTGGGTGTGCACACATGCACATGACATGCATACTGGCCACATGCATGCCACCAGGGCCTATGTGCGCATCCCTCTATGCCACTGGCTGTGCGCTCGACATACATACTCATCTAATGATGAGTTGCCACCCATCTGAAATACTCCTTCAGGCACACCTTCCACCATGGTGTGTTGCATGGTGACTGCCACCAACCCTCCTCGGCGTTAGTGTGGGTGCATCCACTGGCCCTCCTCTGGTGTCAGTAAGGGATGCCCGGATGGCAGCCACCTCTGGATCCACTGCATGTCTGTTCCTATCTTTTGTGGCACTCCTCGTTGACCACTGGTGGCTGCCAGCTGGTTCATGTAGGTTGCCACCTCCTCCATGCGCCAACTCTGGTCTGTGGTGTGCCTGTGGCACCACTCAACAGGGGCTCCCTGTCCAGGTAGGCCTCAAACAGGCATCAGTCTCAACCTTTATGAAGCTGGGCCTGCGCTTCTGTGCAGGCCCCCACTCCTCGCCCTCCTCATGTGCCGATATGTTGCTGCCTGTGGACATGGACAGCACAGTGTGTCAGTGGCAGCATCTCCCAGGTCCATCCCACCCTGCAGTGTTGTCCGCTCCCAGTGTGCTGCAGCGGCAAGCGCCACTTACCTATCAAGGTTGCAATACTGGTCCATGGCCTGTGCTGTTCCATGGTGCTTTTAAGGTGCAACACATGCAAATTAGGTCATTCGCAACAGTAATGACATGCTAATGCACCCACTGTGCCACACATGGGCTGATAAGCTCAACTGCATGTGGCGACTGAATATTGTGATATTGCGCTGTGTGCACGATTGCTCCGAGCTAGTTGTGGTGCACGAGCACATGCATGAAAGCGCAGGCCTTCAGTGCACATGTTTGGTGCTAGCATGGTTTCAATCATGCACTGCAAGCAGGCAGTATGATGCAGTGACATTGCACATAATGCGCATGGCCATCTACTTGCAGGGTCGCCCATGGGGTACCGTGCCCTATCACGCACATGTGAACTGCACAATGACAGGTGACCCCTGAGCCCTGGGCCAGATCTCTGACCCCTGGGCCAGATCTCTGACCCCTGGGTCAGACCTCTGACCCTGTGACCCCATGTAGCCGTGCCCTCTCTGCTCTTCACTGACAATGCGCAATGGATGGGCACTGCGCATTGTCCCACGCCGCGCATCAGGTGCCTCTTGTAGACATGTGCACCTCCTCCTACCATTTTCACAGCCAAACTAGTTACTTGGACCATGGCCCAGGGAAGAAGCAGACAGGCCCAGAATTGGTCACAGGTGGAGTTGGCCAACCTAGTGGCCTGCATGGAGCCCCACATCCCCAGCTCTTTGGGTAGGTGCCCCTGCAGCAGGACAGAGGCACTGTGTGGCAGGAGATAGCTGCCAGCCTGGAGCACAGGACGGGGGTGCCCAGAACGGGTGAGCAATGCCTCCACACCTATGGGGACCTCATGTGGCAGGACAAAAAAAGAGATTGAGGAGGCTACAGGCACATGCCAGGCATGGGGCTGTGCCACAGCCAGGTAAGTCATCCCGTGTTGCATGTCTGCCCTGGTGCTGTACTGTGGTGTTGGCTTGGCTGCCTGGCATGCCCTGCAAAGGGGTACACTGTTGTTATGTGCATCACAGAGTGGCATTGCCAGCTTCTGCTTGCATTGCAAAGCAGCCATGCAGGCATGCAGGACGTGTCAGGCAGGGGCATGCCCTGTGCACAGGGGGTGTGGGGGGGCAGCTGCTATTTGGTTACTGATGTGCACCTGTCTTCTTTCCAGTCCCAGGACCAGAGTACCAACGGTGGGCCAGGGCTGCAGCAGTGCAGCAGAGAGCAGCACGCCATGATGGCACTGGACCAGCCCCAGCAGGGCCACAGGTGGCAGGTAAGTTTTGTCATGGTCCTTCGCACTGTACATGGGGGGTGGCGGGGGTGTGTGGGTGCGGGCATGGCCACCATGCCATGTGCCAAGGTAGCTGTGTGTGTCACACTGTGCGTGGTGCATGCCACTGTGACATGTCCACTGGACACGTGTGTCGGCTGTTGGTGGGGTGGGCATCCACCCGGCTGCCACTGTTGTTGCTGAGATGCTGCCAGTGCTCTGTGCCATGTGATTGTCATTGCGCTGTTGTGTGGCCATTGTGTGGCAGGGACCACCTCTGTGCAATGTTGTGGTGCACCGAGTTGCTGGCTGTCATTGGCCCACCCCCCTGCAGGTGGTTGTTACGGGCCCTCAAGGGGCGTGTGTTCCTGCAGCCCATTGCGCACTGTGGATGGGCATGGTTCCTTTGGCCATTGCACTGATCACCTGTCCTGTTCTGTCCAGGCTCATGCATGAAACCCTGCTAGTGGTGTCCTGCATTCTGGAGGTGGTGGTCCAGATGTGGCGGATCATGACAGCTAAGAGGAGGGAGTGTCGGCTCACCAGGGTGGCCAGATGTAGTGGCTGTTAGTTTTGCCCCTGTTTTCCCCTGTTCCCCTGTTGCACCTTCCCCTACAGTTCCCCCTCCCACTGTACAGTCCCTGTTTCCTGTCCTCTTCACTCGCTGTTCCTACCCTTTCCCAGCCCCTGTTTATATGTATATAGTTGTTTTTCATAATATATTTTTCTGACTTACCTGCCTGTTTCTGTGTCTGCTTTGCAGGTGGAGTGAGGAGCCATGCTTCAGTGGCCCAGTGTCTGTCCATGTGGTGTGCATGGGAAGGGGCATGTGTTGTTCTTCCATGGTTCACTGCTGTGTACTGTGGTGTGTCCCACTGTGGTGGTGTCCATTCCCTGGGTTGGTGGCTGTGCCTTGGGGTGCCCATGGGGGTGCTGTTAGGGGTGTGTGCATGGTGGTGGCACACGGCCATGGTCATTGGTCAGGTACTGTCCACACACTGTGTTGGGGTCCTCTGCTTGGCATTGTGTGGCCTGTCCCATGTGGTCTACTATGCTGCCTGCAACCCGGCATGTTCAGTGCCTATGGGTTGATCTTCTTGTTGTGCCTGTGTGGCATGTGTGTGCTGCATGGTCCTAGGTGCGGCCTGCTATGGTCTGGGAGGGGGGGAATGGCCAGTGGCCTGCCGAAGGGGGGAGCTCCCTTGGTGGCCTTCCATTGTCCATTGGCACCTCCTGTCACTTGCTATCTGTGCCACTGTTGTGTTCTGGGTTCCCATGTCTGGGTGCCTGTGTGTGTCCTGCTATGCCCAGCTGGTGGTGACCTCCTGTGGCCTGTCACTCTACTTTCATGCCTCTGTCCCCGGGTCTGTTCTCTGTGCCCTGCCCCTCATGTTGCTCTGCTGCTCTGCTCCACGATTGTGCTGGGGCATCTCTGTTTGCGCCATGGCGCACCTCTGTTTGCACCATGGCGCAACTCTGTTTGTGCCATGGTGCAACACTGCCATATTCAGCCGGGTTGCACTGGAGCAGTTCGGCCTGCGCAACCTCTGTATATGGCTCCTGTTACACCATGGTGCACTGCGCAGGACTTGAGCTGGACTTTGGTGCATTTCTGAATATCTGGGCCGCTGTCTATAGCCAGTCCACAAGTGTCCTATTTGCTGTGGCCAATTTTGCACATTTTATGGGGTTTTTTTGTAACTCATCTTTTTTCAAACATAAAGAACATTACAGATCTGACAGAACATTCTCACTTACATATTCTGATTTTTACATAAATTGATCAAATTCACAGTTTGTAAGGCTGTCAATATTTCTGTTAAGCCTTTAAAAATCACCATCAAACATTAAAAGCTTACATTAATTCTTAAACCATCTAAGCTAAACAAAACAAACAAGCCTGGAAATCATACAGAGTTAAAACATAGGGAGAAGCAAAAGGAATTGATTTTACATTTCATTATGAGTGATACATCTTTATTTCTGAGGTAGAGCAATGTTTCATCCACCCTTCCTGCTTGGAACTCTGACCAGCTCTAGGTTAATCTTGCCAGGGGTGGAGACAGGGGAGAGGGGAAAAATCACATACTGGGAGATTAATTTATCTATGGGCTGTTATCTATCCAACCAGAGGTGGTGGGCATCAGAATTGTGCATGCACAGATTGTGAAAACCTGTCAAGGTCTTTCTGTTATGATATATAGGATTATCGCTAAGGTGAGTCCACTGAATCACTTTGCTCTTCTTCCTCCACCCACCTAATCCAAGGGAGTCCACACCACCATCCATTTTTCCTCTCTCAAATGTATCCTTGAGGTTAATCTTTCCATCTCACAGATTTGTCAGACCCTATTACACCACTCCTGAGGCGTAGGTGGGTTAGCAATTAACCAGTGAGATGTGATGCCTTTCAGAGCTGCTACCACAAAAAGCAAGGACCAACCTCCTTTGGCTAGGAGATAACCCCACAGTTGCGGGGGTCCCTAGGATCCATTTGGAAAACTCAGTAATAATAAAATTGGTAATCTGCCTCATTGTTTCCTCTACTGACCTCCAGTACCCTCTGATTGTCAGGCAGGCCCAGAAAATATGATAGTGTGATCCGAGTTCACCACAATTTCGACAGCAGAGTGCGTTTTATGTGGAGTAGAAGTGTTGGGTCACCTCTGGGGTCCTAAAACATCTGATTAATATTTTCCAGGAACATTTTTTCCATCCTGGTGAAGATGTAACCCTCCACCCCACCCTCAATCTCTTATCCCAATCTTCCTTTAACAGCGCCCCTGGAATCTCTTTTTCCCATGCCTCCCGTACTCTCTCTAGGGGATCTGGATCCATTTCACTTAACATTGCATACAGTTCAAATGTGCACCTCACTTTTCTCCATAATGTTACTATGCCATAAATGATGTCCTCCCAGGGGGACCTGAGTCTACTCAGTTGCATCCTGTTGTCCACACTTGTTATAAAATGTCTTACTTTTAGGTACCTGAAAAATCATTATTATTCAGTCGGCACCTGTCTTTCACCTGCTGAAAAGATATACATGTGCACTTATCTAGGAAGTGAGCAAAGCGTGTGAGGGTCTTGACCTCCCACTGGACATAACCCTGGTCCAAACTAGGAGGGGGAAAATTTGCATGATACCTAATCAGGAAGAGAGGGCCCAGAGCCAGGGCACAGGCCAGTCTATGCCTAATTTTATTTAAGGTTTTTAGAGAATGTGTTACCCATGGGTTTCTTGCCGTGTCCTGGAAGGGGCCTGCTGAGTCCGCACAAGCCAGGGTAAAACGGAGTTGGAGGAACCCCTCTCTTTCTTTGATTTTATACCACCCGAGATCCATCGTTGTTTTGCCCAGGTGCAGAATGGTCCCATCTGGCATGCCAGGTAATATTTCTGTAGATCTGGCATACCCAGGCCCCCCTGTGTTTTAGATGTTTGCAGTATCTTCATTGTTATGTGGGCTTTTTTTCTTCCCCATACAAATTTGCCCACCCCTGCATTAACCTTGAACCCAAAGACAATAGGTATAGGGATTGGTAAGGTGGAAGCAAGGAACAAGAACCTTGGGAGTAAATTCATTTTAACTGAATCAATTCTGCCGGCCAATGATAATGGCAGCAAGTTCCATCTGGCCATATCTTTCTGCATTTCATTCCATGATATATTGTAATTAAGATCAAACAGTCTGTACTGTACCGTAGTTATTTGGACTCCTAGGTATCTGATCTGATTGTTTTTGGCCCACACAAATGGGAACTCTGATCTAAACCCCCCATGACAGGTACCACTCAGAACCAGGGCCTCTGGTTTATCACAATTGATTTTGTAGCCAGATACCCCACTAAAATTATTCAGTAGGCATAACGGTCTGGGGAGGGAAGTCTCCGGGTGTCTCAGAAAAAAAAGTGAGTCACCGGCATACAGTACAATGCCATCTTTTGCTCCAGTCTCCTCACCATTACCCCCTCTTTGTTGATCCTGATGGAACGCCACAGCCAGTGGCTCCAAAAATATTTCAGAAAGTAGGTGGAATAGAGGGCATCACTGCTTGGTTCCACTCTCAACCGGAAACCTTCCTGAGTTTATTCCATTAATTCTGACCTGAGCTTGTGGGGAAGCATAGAGGTTGGAACTTACTTTCAGGAATTTAGAGCTGAATTTCATTTTCTCCATGGATTTTTTAAAAACTGCCAATTCACCCTATCAAATGTTTTCTCTGCAACCATGGAGATAGCTAGCTGAAAGTATTTCTGTCTTTGTTGAGCTGAAACTATATTCAGCAACATTCTGATGTTGTCCTGAATAAAGCTGCCTGAGATAAAACCTGTCTGATTCAGGTGTATGATACTGGGGACCACACCCTATAAGCGGTCTGCCAGGATTCCTGTAAAAATATTGAGATTTGGGCATATATCCAAGAGTTGTCCACACCTGCCTTAACCTGGGACCAAAAGGCAATAGGTATAGGGATTGGTAAGGTGGAAAAATGGAACAAGAACCTTGGGAGTAAATTCATTTTAACTGAATCAGTTCTACCGGCCAATGATAATGACAGCAAGTTCCATCTGCCGTATCATTTTGCATCTCATTCCATAATTTATTGTAATTAAGATCAAACAATCTGGACTGCACTGTAATTATCTGGACTCCTAGGAGTCTGATCTGATTGTTTTTGACCCACGCAAATGGGAACTCTGATCTAAACTCCCCTGGACAGGTACCACTCAGAACCAGGGCCTCTGATTTATCACAATTGATTCTGTAGCCAGACACCCCACTAAAATCATTCAGCAGGTGAAACAATCTGTGGAGGGAAGTCTCCGGGTGTCTCAGAAAAAAAAGTGAGCCATCGGCATGTTCCCCCTCCTTTTGTTCCAGTCCCCCACCATTATCTCTCCTATTTGTTGATTCTGACAGAACACCACAGCCAGTGGCTCCAAAAATATTGCAAAAAGTAAGGGGGATAGAGGGCATCCCTGCCTGGTTCCTCTCTCAATCAGAAACTTTATTCCATTAACTCTGACCTGATCTTGTGTGGAAGCAAAGAGGTTGGAAATTACTTTCAATAATTTAAAGCTGAATTTCATTTTCTCCATGGATTTTTGTAAAAAACTGCCAATACACACTATCAAATGCTTTTTCTGTATCCATGGAGATAGCTAGATGGAAGTATCTCTGTCCTTGTTAAGCTGAAACTACATTCAGTAACCTTCTGATGTTGTCCTGAATAAACCTGCCCGAGATAAAACCTTTCTGATTCGTGTGTATGATACTGGGGACCCAGTGGCAGAGCCAGGTTTGGGAGCATTTAGGAGCTGGAGGGGCCATTCAGTCAATCATGGACTCCACAATGGGCAGTAAACAGTGAATAAAGATGGTGGTGGAGCACCACTACTCACACTTGGGCAGCCAGGAGGGGCAACTGCCCCCCCAGCCCCCCCTCTAGCTTCGCCACTGTGGGGACCACACCCTGTAGGTGGTCTGTCAGGGATCCTGTAAAACTGTTTAAATCCACATTAAGCATAGATATAGGGCAGTATGAACCACACTGTGTGGGATCCTTCCCTTCCTTATGTAATATTGAGATTTGGACATATCTCTAAGAGTCTGGGATCCCCCCCCCCACCCTCGAATGTGATGAAAGCAAGCCTGCAATGAATCAACCACCTTGTTTTGAAATGCCTTATAAAATTCTGAGGTTAGGCCATCTAGACCCGGAGACTTCCCTGCTTTCAACTGTTTGATCTTCACCATTACCTCTTGCTTTGAGATTGGTCTCTCCAAGATGTCTCTGTCTTGTTGTGTGAGATGTGGCAGGACCACTGAGGAAAAGAAACTTTCTGTCCCTGGACCATTTGTGTCAGCATTGTTCTGAGTATATAATTGTTTATAGTACTCTGCGAATACCTGGGAGATTGACAGTGGGATTGACATACCAGAGTGTCCCCTTTTTCTTTATTTCTTATTCCTGGAACTGTCCTGTTACTTATTTGCTTTCTTAATGTGACTGGCAGGAGCTTTCCTGCTCTGTACCTTGTTCATAAACTTTTTGATTGGTTCTTCTCTTAGCTCCCTCCACCTATGTTGCTAATACTCGTTCTAAGGCTATTTTCTTGGATTTCCATATCTCTTTATCTTGAGGGTTTAGAGTCAGTTTGTGTCTAAATTCAGCCTCCCCCAATTACTCCTCCACCTGTTTTTGCCTTTCCAGTCTATCTCTTTTTAACTTTGCACTATATGAAATTATATAACCTCTGAGGTAAGCTTTAAGAGCATCCCATTTTACTACTGGTGAAATAGACTCCTGAGTATTTGTTCTAAGATATGACTTAATTTCTTCCAACAATTCTGTCTTAAAATCTTCAGAGTTCAGAAGCCCTATATTTAGCAGCCAGTTTGAATTCCTGATTAAGGGGTGAAGCTGAGATGTAAATACTCTGAGGCATGGTGTGCTCATGTCATAGGGAGAATAGAGCATTCTCAAAGACAAGCCCTCCTTTCCAATGGGAGAAGGAACATGTCTATTTGGGAGTAGCTTGCATGTCTATGTGAGTAAAAAGAATAATCTCATTGGCCTGGGTGTCTTACCATCCAGGCATCTATTAGGCCTGATTTATCCATAAGCTTCTTTAGAAAATTGTCCCTGGGGCAGTCCAAACTTTGGAGTCCCCTTCCTTTTCTGTCCCAGTGGGCAGATACCACTCTGTTAAAGTCCACCCCTAATATATAGAGAGCCTCTGGGTCCTCCATCACCTGGACCAGTAGCCACCTAAGAATGTTTTTGATAGTTTTCTCTTCATTTGGTGCATACAGGCTTACTAATATGCATTTTATATCAAAAGACTTTGCCTGTAATTTTACAAATCGTCCAGCTGTGTCTGTGGTTATCTTAATTATTCAAAGTGGCATGTTTTTTCTCAGTAAGATCGCAGTCCCTCTCCTATAAAGGTGAGTCAGCCATTCTGCCACATGTACTTCCGCCACCCAGCCTCTTTTTAATTTTTGATGTTCAAGCTCCACTAGGTAGGTCTCCTGTAGAAATGCCAGGTCTACCCTATGTTTCCCCAGTTCATGTATTATCCATGCCCTTTTCACTGGTCCAGTCATCCCTTTGACAGTACATGTTATAACTTTTAACTCCACCATAGTCAATTTCCCAAACAGAAATTCCCATTCTTCTCCCTGTCTCTCCAATCTTCCCACCTCCCCACCCCCAACACCTCTATTCTTCCTCTGCACCTCCCATTCTCTGATCACTTTCCAGGCAATTTTAACTTGTAACAATAACTGTATTTGAACTTGTGTGTAACAAAACCATATCTCATAAAACCTCCAGGAAAACCCCTCTATCTTTGTTTGGCCTCCAAACATGCCACCCAGACCATCCCTCATAAGCTCTGTATTGAGGGAAGGATATACTACCATCATGGTAAGTATCCAGCTGCCATTTCCTTGTAATGCAGCTTAAGGTAGATTAACAGCAATTTTTGTAGACCGAGATAAGTCCAATCCTTTTCTCTTCCCTCATGGCTGACCCCCGCTTCTAGTCCCACCCCCCTTCTCCATGTTGTATTTAACTATAGAATAGCATCAAAACAACCCTGCAAAATAGAATCACGTTAAGCAACCGAGATTTATGCAGCTTACTATTGTCTCCCCCCCCCACTTCTTGTGTTATGTGGGATGGGAAAAGTCACCTTCACAAATTATAGAAACCCACAGCACCCCTGGTAAATACACACAATTTTTTAAAATAATTTTTCTCCTGATTCTATATAAATCTAATGTCCAGGAGTAGACTGAGGCAAAGACATTTTATGTTTTTAAAATTAGACAAATTGTTGACTAAATGGTTGTCTTAAGTTTGTCATTTTTGTGGCTTTTTTTTTAACATGCGACCAACCTTGTGTTTTTATACATGTTTTTGTGACTTAATAAACTGAAACTGACATGAAACTGAACTGAAACTGAAACATTGTACGAGATCAAAGCTGACACTGGGGAATGGCACCCCAGTGTTGGGATTGTGTTGGGCAGCGTGGAGTTGGGCACCCTGGTGTCACCACCTGTTTCTTTTGTGGGTACATAACCTGAAGGGTTGGGGTGGATAGAAGAAGTACTGGGGTGGGTACCACAGTCTTCTAGTATTACAATTAGAAGGGGCAGTTAGCAACCTGTATGGGAGAGGGGCAAGAGACGTGATACTGGGGATGTGTACCCAGGTCCACTTAGTATTTTTTTTTGTAATTTAATGTACTTCATTTAATTTTCAAATAACAACGAACTAAAACAGGCTATATATATATATATATATATATATATATATATATATATATATATATATAGCAAATAACCACAAAAAGAAAAGGAAAATAGAGAACAAGAAAAAGGAACATACATATTCATGATACCAGTCAATATTGACCCATCTGGGGTGTAGCACAAAAAAAAAGAAATACACTATGACCCCCAAATCTCCCCACAACCCTCCCCCCCCAACAGACAGTACCTGAGTAAGCCTTAGTAAATGGGAAACAGAGGGACCCAGAAGAGGAAGACAGTTGTCAATAACTTAGCTTAAGGACTTTACACTGGGAAATACAAACGAGAAAACAGGGAGATTATAAGCATTCATGAATAGTCTAAACTCACCTCCCAGTGAGAAAAGTCAAAAAGGGTGCCCACAATGTATGAAAAG
Organism: Neoceratodus forsteri; assembly: GCA_016271365.2. NCBI lineage: Eukaryota > Metazoa > Chordata > Ceratodontiformes > Ceratodontidae > Neoceratodus > Neoceratodus forsteri. The sequence continues at coordinate 1,611,005,018 of CM057449.1, forward strand.
CAGAGAGCTGATGCTACATAACAGCCAGGGACCTTTCTGCTTTCACTGAGGTCACAATCTCCTGGATCCATTCTTTTAAAGAAGAAATGTCCTCATCCAGCCAATGTCTCATAATTAAAAGTTTTGCAATCAAAGCAACAATTGCCTATAAAAAAAAAAAATATCTCGCACAGACCTCAAAGAGGAATAGTCACCACAAACACGTATGGGAAGTGAAAAATATCTGGAATGTCTAAAAATAAATAATCATACTGCTGAATGGTCTGCCAGAAGGTACTGATTTCAGAGCATTCCCAAAGCATATGAATCAAAGTTCCCTCCTGACAGCCACAGTGGAGACACGCTGAATCAGACTTCCTTCCCATTCTGTGCAATTTACTAGGGGTGAGATAAAGGCTGTGCAATATCTTAAATTGTAACAGACAAAGTCCGTCTTGTTTTACATATCTGTACATTGCAAGCCAAATAGACCTCCAAGCCGCAGCATCATAATTTAATTGCAAAACATGGTGCCAGTAAAAAGGAATCACACAAATATCTTGCCAGAAGAGTTTGCAATTTCTTCGTAACATTTAGAGATAAGGCTAGCCTGAGAAGTAAAAAGAGCTAACCTGTTAAATATATTACTGGCTGCAGCCAAACAAGGAGGTTTACCCAGGAGAATCTGTAACACATGTTTTTACTTGGGCATACTTAAAAAATGAATTCACTGGTCGGTGAAACATAGTTCTGATTTCTGACAGAGTAAGAAATTTGTTCTCGTTAGTTAATTCCTGTAGTGAGGACACCTGAACCTCTGACCAAAAAGTGAGAGGAAGAATTTTTGCCCCCACTTGAATATTCGGGTTGTTGTACAGAGGTTGTCCCAGATCGAACCCCAGAGCTAGTTTGAGAAGATGACAAAACTGAGCATGGGCCTTGACTGACCACCCAATAGGAGTGTCCTGTAGTGGCCTAGGGACTTTCTTGAAGGGAATATATAACAAGGAGGATGGTGATACGTTGAAGTGCATGGCTCTGTCTTTTTCTATTACCAGCCACTCTGGTGTCCAAAAAGACTGACTAGTGCCTCTGAGCCACCAAAAATATTTGCAGTTGTGAAAGGCCAGGTAATAATGAAAAACCTGGAGAATCTGCAATCTACCCAATTCCTTAGGTCTACTGAGTTTTGACAAAGCTCTCCGGGGTGATTTATCTAACCACAAACATTTGGACCACATAGACGAGATAGTCTGAAACAAAGCCTTAGGGAGCTGCAGATTGAGCACTGAATGGGGATACATTAACTTAGGAAAAGCTACAATTTTTAAGATGCTTACCCACCTCCATTAAGAGAGAGAGAGCAGCTTCTATCATGGTAAGTCTTGGTTCATGTGTACAACCACTGGGTCCAGACTAAGCTTCTTAAGGGAAAGAATATCCTTGGTCAACTGAAGGCCTAAGAAGGAAATAGAAGCGGGAGCCCATATCAAACCCAAAGCTCCAACTTCCACTGAGGTACAAAAAGGGGATAGGGGATAAACCAAAGTTTTATGCAGATTAAGTGTATAACCTGACAGGTTGCCAAATGCAGTGATAATATCTAGTGTCCTGAGGAGGGATGTGTTCCAGTTTGAAATATGGAGTAAAATTTCATCGACTGATATCAAAAGCTTGTACTCCTTGGAACCTATCCTTATTCCACTAATAAAGGTGATATTAATTATTTTTCTGGCAAGGGGTTCTATATATAGATCAAATAACATGGGGGAAAGGGGACAGCCCTGATGGGTACCCCAGGACAAGAAAAAAGGAGTAGAAAGTTCCCCATTACAAAATATCCAGGCATAAGGGCAAAGGTAAAACATTTTTATCCATTTGATAAATTCCTCCTGGCAGGCCAAATCTGGGGAGAGGGCAAATAGGAAGTTCCATGCCACCTGGTTGAATGCTTACTCTGCATCAAGGGAGACAATCTCCGATTCTGTGGTCCCCTTCCTTGATGTGGAAATAAGATGAAGGATCTTATAAATATGGTTGCTGGACTGTCATCCTGCAACAAAACCCACCTCTTCAACCCCAATGAGGACAGATCAAACCCTTTTAAGACGTGCAGCCAGGACAGCCACTAAGATCTTAACATCGATATTTAACAAGGTAACTGGCCTGTAGTTTTCAACTCTAGTGGGGTCCCTACCTGGCTTAGGAAGCACCACTATTCCGGCTTCAAAAAGGGTGGTCTTCCTGGTAGGGAACAGGAAAAGGTGTTGATACACTTCTTGCAGCATGGGAGCCAGTTCCAGACTGAAGGTTTTATAAAAAATGTGAGGAAAGTCATCTGGCCCAGTGGATTTATCTATAGGCAGATGACCAATTGCCTCTAGAATCTCGTCGAGTGTGAAGGGACCTTTTAAAGTGTTATTCTGCTCCTCTGTTAGTTCAGAGTAGAGATCCAGGATGGGTGAGGGGGCCGCATAAAAGGACTGGTAAAAATCTAGAAAAAGCTGAACCATACTGGCAGGCTCAGCTGTCACCTTACCCAAACCAGGATCCAGAAGTGCAGAGACCCATCAAGCTTCCCTCTGCTTCTTAAGACACCTGGCAAGCAGCTTTCTGGCATTTTTCCCCTGCCCTATATAAGTTGCTCTGACCCTAGCCACTGAATGGATTACCTTGGCCAAAAGGAAGGTGGAATATTTGGATTGAAGTTCCATTAGCTTCATCCATGCCTGATTATCAGAGGAGTGGGAGAGATGGGCCTCTAAAGTGCGAATACGGGACAGTCACCCAGCGACCTCAGAATCTAACTTTTTCTTCCTGACAGAGGCTAGACATATAAACTCCCCTCTCCAAATGGCCTTCATTGCCCCCCATGCCGTATCCAAGGCCTCAATAGAGGATTTGTTGACTTCCCAGGTTTGGCAGATAAAACATCTCATATGTTCCTTAATGAAAGGGTCCTCCAGTAATTTAACATTCAATGACCAAGTGCTAGCCCAAGGGAGGCAGCTGGGCAAGGAAAGGGTCAAAGAAATAGGAGAGTGAACAGACAGAGTCCTGGGACAGATGACTGTCTCCTCTACACCTGCCAAGAGGGAAATACTAACTAAAAAATAATCTAGAGGGAATACACCTTTTGAGGTGAGGAATAAAATGTGAAGTCCCTCTCCTCTGGGTGAAGTAACCTCCAAGGGTCTGCTAGTCCCAGGTCATCCACAGATTCTCTCATGGCATGTTGTGCAAGAGACAGGCCCACTCTCCTATAGAAAGATTGGTCCAAATAATTCAAGAAGACCAAATTCCAGTCCCCTCCTAATATATATGGAATTTCTTTAATAATAATAATAATAATAACAACTTTATTTATAAAGCGTCTTTGAGAGGAGCTAATAACATACTTGGGGGGAAGAAGGGTGTCTATATTCAGGCCATAGATAGAGCCTATGGCCACTTCAGTATTGGCCAACTTAGAAAGCAAAATAAACAAAACAGCCATCAGGGGCCATGCATTCCTTAATAAAGATAAAAGGAGTCTATTTATAAATAAGGATGGCAACTCCCCTCTTTCTATCACTTGATCCTGGGACATAAGCCTGTCCTACCCACATTTTTCATAGGGTTTGAAGATGGTGAGTAGGGACATGCATCTCCTGTAATAAAACAATTTGGAGATTATAATGATTGCAATGACGAAAGATATAATACTTCTTATTATTATCTTCCCACCTTTAATATTCCAAGACATAATTTTCTAGCTAGCCATAACCAGAAGAAAAAAAGGTAACCTGATTCCCTATTCCCCAATCTATAAGGTGTCTGACCCCAAAAGCCCAATATACCCCATAACCCCCATAAGACTCCTGAAAAACCTAACATTCCCTCCCACCCCCCAAGAAACCACTGAAAGCCCCCCAAAAAACATGCCATAAAACACTCACTGGGCTAGAATCCCACTCCAAATGCTACGGTCCATAAATGCTCAGGGTGAGATGCTCTGGGGAACCACCCCAGCCTGTTAACCCAAGAGAATACCTCCTCCCACCCACAACCAAAAAGCCAAACTGTTCTTATCCTGATCCTGCTACAAGAATAAACCGAAAAAAAAACAACTTCTGAAGGGCCACTGTAATATACCCAAAGGAATTTGAGGGTCCTAAATGGAACATAAAAAAAATACAAAATTAAAAACAGAATGGGAGCAAGCTGAATCACAGCTGGGGATAAAACTGTATCTATAGATGTCTCCAAACTAAACAAAAATTCCCCAGATGATAAACATCTTAAAGGGAGTTCCCTGTACAAATGTAGACTTGAAGGGAGACAAACATCCCCTCCTGTAAAACTATGATGCAGACCCCTCTAATGCATCAGAGAGCAAATAATTAAGCTGAAGTAGAAATCTTCCACATTAAGTAGGAACCTTGTCATAAAACACAATAATATACAACATAGGAAATTCAGAATTCCCATGTCTGAATATATCATACTTTATAACAAGCAAATTGATCTTACCACTTCAAAAAAAAGGGCCCATAGAGAGCAACAGCCAACATGTATGAGAGTTTATAATAAATAAATACCTAAAAACTAATGTTTGGCAGTACTGATATCCAAATAGTAATAAAAAAAGGCCACAATAATTAGGAGGTGAGATCTAAAGATATCCTCCACAGGCAGCTGACTAGCAATTAAGTAAAAGAAAAAAAAAACAGTCTCACCAATAGGGGTTGGTAAGGGTCCCCTGAAAATACAGACTTGAAAGATAAAAAAATTATCCTAAACATCCTAACAAGCACAGAGGGGGAACCCATATATCACCCCTTATATAGCCAAAAAACATCCAAGGAAAAACATGTCTTAACTTCAAAGTCTTTGCTACAGTAACAGTAAGCACTCAGAACCAACACTCTTATGCAGCAAAATGAATGAAGCAAACTTGTAACAAAAGTCTTATTAACCAGCAGCCCTTCTTTGTGCGATGCAAAAAATATCATTAGGAGCCTTTGGATAAACAAAGGTATTACACAGCAGTCCCCTTGATGTGTGAGCAATGCATTAAAAATGACTGTACCTGAAGTTCTGCACCCAAAAGTACAGTCTGGAATGCACTTCGTAACAAATAAATGAAGCCAGGTTTGGGTGGGTGCATCATCAAAAACCTTGACTTATCAGCAACTTAACTCAGAAAGAAAAGTCAGTCTGTCTCTGAAGAATATGCCAGGAGAATGAAAAAGAATGCATAGCCTGGTGTACCCCAGAAAACCTGGACAGCTTTACTGATGCTGGCTCCCTGGTCCTCAACAGAAATCTTCTTTCTCTGAGCTCTGCTCCTACAGAGGGACAAATCATAGAAGCACAAAAACAGTGAAGAGAAGTAATCCCCATGTAATGTGAAAGAAAAGAGAAAATGCAAGACCCGATGTCTCAATCAGCCCAGTTTGCCAAATAGATTCGGGAAGAGCTTCTCCAATTCTAGCTTAGACTTGTCAGTACTTTCAAAGCACACAATCCCATTTGGGGTAGAGACTTCCAGCCTGGTGGGGAACAGCATTTGGTGTCTGATCTTGGCCACCCACAATTTAGACTGTAAGGGGTGGTAAGTGGCTCTGTCCTGACAGATTTTGTGTGTCAGGTTGGGGACCAGTCAGATTTTTCAGTCCTCGCATTCCAGCTTTTCTATTTTGTGGGCTTCCTTGAGAATATGGTCTTAGTCCAGACAATTGAGGATCTTGAAGATTAAGGGCCTCAGTTGCTCTCCTGGCTGGGGTTTAGGCCTCACCAATCTGTGCACCCATTCTATAACATAGCTTGTGCCATTCAGGGAAGGGCCCACCACCTTGCAACAGAACTTTTGCATGAAGGAAATAGGAGATGGACTTTTCTCCCCTTCTGGAAGGCCTAAAAGAACAAGGTTGCTATGACATGAGTGGCCCTCTAAGTCTTCAAATTTGTCTTCCAGCTTGCATACAGATCTCTTTAGGGCTACCAGCTTTGGCTCCATGTTGGCCGATTTATCCTCCACCGATGATAGCTGTGCTTTGGCATCAGTTACTCTAGTTGAGACCTCCCTGAGAAAAGGCTGCCACTCATTAAAGTCTGCAATAAGGGAGAATAGAGTCTGTTCAATCATTTGAATTTTAAGATACATCTGCTCTGATGTAACTGGGATGGCAGGGTTGAGTGGTGAGGTTGGGGGAGAAGTGCTGCGTCAAGGCCTTTTAGAGTCAAGAAGAACACTCGGTTCCACATCCCCCTCAGACTCTTCTGCTGGTAGCTGCATCATCTCATGAATATTTTCTGGAGTTTCTCCCATCTCTGCAATAACAAAAAGGTAAGAGCTATTGACAAAGTAAAAAGTATCAAGATTCAGTTGCCCAAGGAAGGAAATTTTGTAGATTTATAAATGGGTCCCATGGAGCTCCTTGAGCTTGCTGCTTATCCACTACAGGGCATCACATGACTCCCCAATTTAGTAGTTTAAAATAACAAAAACATTGGGAGTGAGGGTGGGCAACCTGGAGGGAAGGGGGAGAAAGAATTGGTACTTGGGGTGGGCACTCTGGTCTGCTAAACAAAAATTATACATGGCTAGATCGATCGATAGACAGACAGACAGACAGACACAGACCGATCAATCAATAGGTAGCTATAAAGGCAGATATAGAGACAGAGAGACAAGACAGAGTGAGTGAGTGAGTGAGCGAGCGTGTGAGTGAGTGAGTGAGTGAGTGAGTGAGTGAGTGAGTGAAAGATACAGAGACAGATCAGTGGATTGGCAGGTCACTGTTGCAATTCAAGCCTGCATACAGCACAGCTCCAGCAATGGCTTCACATTTCAAGAAAGTCCCACTTCTTCTCATACCAAGTATGCAAGTGAAGATGTCATGGCACATGATAAAGTGAGTGAAGGTGTGTGTGAGGGTGTGTGGGATGTGGGGTGGTGGGTGCTGAGTGGGGAGTTTGGAGTGAGGTAGATCCGGGTACTTGGGGGACAAATCACCTATGAACCATTTTATTTTTCAGGTTAAAAAAAGATCAACAAGGGGCATTTACTTTATTGTAGGGGACAGAAGCCAACACTAGGGAATGGGCACCCCCAGTGTCAGGATAGTGTTTGTCAGCACTGGTGGTGGGCACCTTGGTGCCACCATATATTTTAAAGGAAGGAGGTGGGTCATGTTAAAGGGAGGAGGGCAATAGAAGTGGTACCAGGGTTGGACAGTACAGTCCACTTACACTGTAAAGAAATTAAACATGGGGGTTGGTGACCTGGAGGAGAGAGTGAGAAAGAAGAGGTATCAGGGGTGGGCACCCAGGTCCACTTTAAAATAAATTGAAAACAAAGACTGACAGACAGATAGACAGATAGACAGACAGACAGACATATAGATAGATAGATAGATAGATAGATAGATAGATAGATAGATAGATAGATAGATAGATAGATACAGCAGATATACATACATACATACAGACAGATAAAAGGAAAAAAGTTCCCAGTCACAGACAGTTCTTTTGTGAGATCACACAAAAGAACAAAGGTTATTTCATTTGACCTCATGAAAAAAACTGGTAAAAACTAAGTCCCCACCCTCTTCTTTCATGACCTGACCTTCTTCTTTTATGAGTCATGAAAGAAGTCATGAAAGAAGAAGCTCAGCTCGTGAAAGAAAATGGTGAACTTATTTTTCTTTGTAGTTCTTTCATGAGCCAGACTTCTTTCACTAACACAAAAGAAATCTCAAAAAAAAAGAATCTCGGCTCAATAAACAAGATCGTGGTCTCAGTTTTTTTCATAGTTGTTTCATGATCCCAGATTGCTTTTTTGTGAATTCTTCAGTGATCACAAAAGAAGAAGGCTGGCTTATGAAAGAATTATGGAGAAAAAAACAAAATCCACAATCTTCTTTTGTGAGACAGAAGTCTTCATTCATGACACTCATGAAACAAGAATTGTGGTTCAAGAAAGAAGCCTTGGTATGAATTTTGGGGATGCCCTAAAATCATATTTTGGGTCTGTTTTTTGAAAAAACACACTCCAAACTCAAGCTAAATGGATTTGTTTAACTGGATTCATGTGTTTGGCTTTCACCAGGGCATCATTTTTATAGGTTTTCAGTTTTTGATTTTGAAAAAAAAAACAGAAACATGATGGCTGCCTACAATAGAATAGTTCTTCTTCACAAAAGAAATTCTGCTCATGAAAGAAGATTTTCCTTTTGTGAGCAGGAAATTCCTTTTTTGTACCAAACATCTATCCAAGAGACCCTACTGTGCATATTCAGAACTGAAATTTCAAATCCTTATAACTCTGGAATGGATTAATATTTTTTCACTAAATGAATGAAAGCCATTGTTTTAGGGAAAACCCTTTCTACCCTAAAAATTTCAGAACAAAACTCCAAATTGTCTGTGCTGCAAGTCACGTAAGAGATTTTTCTGAATCTCAGAATCAGCACATGCTACAGGGAAAAAAAAACTTGCCAATTCAAGAGACCATATTACCAAACCACATGTGTGCAATTTAGTGCAATTCCACTGAACGGGGGCAAAGCTGTTGTGCAAAGTTAGGGGTTTAACATTAAATACCCTGCTCAACTCTAAATATAGGGGTACTACTGTGCCCCTTTAATAAAATATATGCAGTGAAACCTGCCAGGATGAAGCACAGTGTCACAGGTTTCCTGCATGACTAAAGGGATTAACTCCCATTGAAATTGCATTGTTTACTGCAGCAACTCTACTGTTTATTTATGTATTTATTGGAATCTCGGATAACACCTATGAACTTACAGCTCCTTTACTTAGGTTCCACATCAAAACAACACAAATACAGGTTTTACTAGTTGAACAGAGAACTAACAAGATATCAGCTATTGCAAAAATCAGACAATACAAGCAGACAGAATTATAGTCATTGTATATGTATTCCCAGCCTAAAAAAATGGGAAGGAGAAAGGGTAATGAGGGACCAGGAAAAGACTGCACTGCTAAATAGCTACTTCTGTTTGGCTTTCACAAAGGAGACAGAATGGAAAGGGGGTAGCTCTACAGTGACAGAGACCACAAGGGAGTGAGTGGATGTGAGTCCATTTCAGGAATAGGAGATACTAAGGGAACTTAGGTACTTGAAAGTTGACAAAGCCATGGGGCCAGACAGGGTGCATCCAAGGGTTTTGAGGGAACTGAGGAAGGTACTGGCTGCTCCTCTAGCCACTCTATTCAACAACTTCTTAAGTTCAGGGGTAGTACCTAATGATTTGATGTGTACAGATGTAATACCCCTGCATGGGGGGGAGGTGAGTAACTACAGGTCAGTGAACTTGACTTCTGTGGCTGGAAAGCTCATGGAGAAACTACTCAAGAACAGGATTAACAACTACTTGGAGGCAAATTGGCTTTGGGACCCAGGGCAGCATGGGTTCACATAGGGCAGATCCTGTCAAACAAGGTTGACAGAGTTCTTTGACTGGGTCACTAAGATGGTGGATCAGGGGGGCTCAGTGGACATGGCCTGTCTTGATTTCAGAAAGGCTTTTGACTCAGTTCCGCACAAAAGACTTATCAAAATGGTCTGCTTTGGGCTGGGGGAGGTGGTAACAAAATGGGTTGGAAATTGATTGGAGGGATGAACACAGAGGGTATTGGTCAATGGGGCACCCTCAGAGGAATCAGAGGTAATATGTGGGGTTCCCCCAGGGTCAGTGCTGGGCCTCTTCTGTTTAATATATTTGCAGGGGATATAGTAGTGGTCTGGAAGGGAGGATGAGTTTCATTGCAGATGATGCAAAGGTCTGTAATAGAGTGGAAAAGCCAGATGGGTGGAGATGATGCACAGGGATCTGCAACATTTGGAGGAATGGTCTGCAGTGTGGCAATTGCCATTCAATGAGGTGAAATGTAAGATCATGCATTTGTGCAAAAAGAATGGGAGAGCGGAGTACTCACTGGGAGGCAAACCTCTTCAGATCACTGAGGAAGAGAGGAAAGTAGGCATCATCATCATTTCATGGGACCTGAAGATGGGAAAGCAATGTGGAGGGGTAGTGGCAAGAGCAAGCAGAATGTTGGGTTGCATAGGGAGAGGGTTCTGCAGTAGGAAGAGAGACTCACCTGAGTAGGGGGTCCAGTTCTGAAGGCCCCACCTCAGAAATGATGTGGAGAGGGTGGAAAGATTTCAGAGGAGAGTGACAAGGATGGTGAGGGTCTTAGAGCACTTGCCATCTGAGGGGAGACTAAGTGACTTGGGCATGTACTCTCTGGAGCAGAGGAGGGAGAGGAGGGAGAGGGGAGACATGATCAAGACTTCAGGGGAAACTTCAGGAAGTTTTTCTTCACTGTGAGTGTGGTGGACAACTGGAGTGGACTGCCAAAGGAAGTGGTAGTGGAGAAGACCATGGGGGGGTCAAAAGGGCCTGGGATAAACAAAAGGGGATGTTGGGGCAGGGGGGGTGGCTTCAGCAAAAACCCATTAGAAATCTGGCATCTTTGGGCAGACTGGGTGTGCCTGGCAGTCCTTTTTTGCATCACATTCCTATGTTCCTGTGTTCCTATATATCGTATGCAGATCATAAGTCGAGAGGAGGTATACAATAATTATAGGTTACTGCCATGTCAAAAAAGCCTAAGAGGCTTTGTTGAGGATAAGTAGGTAAGTTGTGGAAGGAAGGATTGCAAATAAGTAGTAGGGGAAGGGAAAGAGAAGAGGGATAAGGGTTGAGAACTGCAGAAAGTGGGGCACATTAATATGAAAATGAGAGTGGGTGTGTAACAACTAAAATAGCATTATCAGGTGACATCTGGTACTCACATTAGGGAAGTGTAGGATTAAGTGATGAAGAGGACAAAGGATTGGCTCAGGAGGAAAAGGGATGAGTAAGAGGAAGAGTCACAGGGGTGGGAGGGTAGGTGAGGGTGGGGTGAGAGTAGGTGGATAGAAAAGTTGGGAGGGTGTACTGAAGAATGGATAGCTATGGTTGTGCCAAGCAGGACTGCATGGCATAAGGAGAATAAGAAAGAATGAAACTAGGTCTGTATCTACATCAAACATTCAAAAATGGTCCACATGAGAACATGTTCATTTGGTTGGATTAATTGATACAATCACAGCTGTTATTTGCCAAGAGGTGCTGGCACAATTTATGTTTGAAAGGGACCAATTTAGTACCTGAGGATACTTCAGTGGGTAGCGAGTTTAGCCATTTAGGGGCTCTGTAAGCAAACAAGGATTGTCCTTGAGTTGTGTGGCAGTGAGGGGCACCAAAAAGCAGATTATCTGATCCTCGAGTATGGCAGGAGTTGTGGGGGGGATTAAACAATTTTGGACTCAATATAGCATGTGTCCTAAATGAACTTTCTTCGCCAGCAAGCAGGTTTGGTATTTTATTCTGTCCTTTGGTTGCAGCCAGCCTGCATGGGTGTAAAGATCATGTGTGCATGAGGCATGCTCCAGTGAGGGGCCTGCAGGCTTTGTTGAGAGCAGTATTGATTCTCTTAAGGGATGTAGTACTGGCAGAGCCATAGACAACCAGCCCGTAGTCAATGACGAGGATAGCAGAGCTGTGTATAGCCATTCTAAGAGCTTCTACAGTAAGGTTTTGCTTATGCCTATAGAGTAGCCCTAGTCGAATATTGACAGCTTTCATGATGTTTTCAATGTGTTGGGAATCAGATAAGGCACTGTCAACGGTGACACCAAGGTATTTGAAATGCTGAATAAATTCAGGTTGAGTGCCAGTAGTGTTTCTGAGGGTCAACGGGTAGGGTCTATTCTTATTTTGGGGGTATTGAAGAGCATTACCTTGGTTTTCTTGCAATTTGAGATGAGTTTGTTTGTTAAACCAGTCTTCAACAGATTTAAAGCTAAGCTGGAGCTGCTGTTCAAGGAGTTTGGGATCCAAGTTATTCATAAAAATTACAACGTCATCCACGTAGTGCATTATGTACAATAAACTGGGATGACTCCCTTTGACTGTAGAAAAAGAAACTGGCTGCATCTAACATATGATATATTATATTCAACTCTGATGCATCAGTTGCATAATCAAAACTTCCAAAAGAATATGCACAAGGCTAGTTGTGCTCACCAGTAAATACAAAACATTGAACTTCAAAGAAATCGTGGTACTCACTGCCCCAATTTAGCATGAATACTGGAGTTACCAAAGTAAAAATACTTTATTTTATTTAAATACAACTGCTACACCAGACATGGCTTAGTATGACTCATTTTGGATGGTTCTCAATCCTTTATCAAAGGCTAAAAAACTGGATACTAACCAAACATGTTATACTTTGCAATTAGGTGACATCAGAATTATATCACAGAGAAATTCAAATTCATTGGTCTATTGTTAAGAGAATTAAGATTTCGTTGATGTCAGTATTCAGATGAATTAAACATGGGACTGAATCACACTGCAAATAGTGCATATAAAACAGTGCATCAAACACATATAAAGTGTAACAAAGTTACAAAGTACAACTAGCATTTAAAGTGCATTATATACAAAAAAACACACACACAAAAGCCAAACTACATTTCATTCATCTTATAAACAAGGTCTAACTTCAAATCCAGCATTGAGTCCTAGGTGCTTGTAAGCATTCAGTCTCAATAGCATTACGTTTCTTTCTTTAGGATTTTGTTCCTGAAGTTACCACCCCTTGGGTTGCATAATCAATTGGTGGTAAAGAGCAGAGTATTTTTGCTTTTGGATGCTCTAAAAAATCTAAATTTACTACAAATCTACCTATTTCCAAGAAAACTACCAAATTTGGATTTAAAATGCTAGCCGTCACTGCTGCTGTAGTATCAAATGAGACACCAGGAGTCACCAGAACTTCAGGATCCTTTGTTATCTTCAACATAGCTTAAATCTACATCTGTCTTGTGTTATTGTTTTTGATATTACTTTGTACAACCTGTTTTCTTCTGTCTGTGCTATATGTTTGCTTGTCAAGTTTGTATTTGTAAATGGTTTGTTTAGTATGCATTTATAATAATTTGTATACACAGTCTTTTACTTGAAAATAGAGCTTGATCTATTATACATTTGACCTGTATAATTATCATCATAGTGCCAAAAAAATAAATAAAAAATAATTACTAAGTTACAGTCAAGGACAAACACAAACCAAAAGTACTTTACACTGAACATACCTGCTAAACATACCTGTTGGAAAGATAGGAGACTCCAAGTAGTGCACAGTAATATTTTTGATTTTGTTACAGTTGCAGCCATAGATAACGTTCAGATATTTTGCAATATATCTAAAGAGGTTTTCTTTGGTAGTTTGATAGTCCACAGTGGTACTGGAGGCAGTCAAAGAAGTTCTCTAGATATATCACAGAAGAAATTCTCTTGAGATAACATAGACATTTCAGAAAATATCTGACCATGCCTTTGGCTGCAGCTGTACTTTCAAGAGTCCCAAATGACCAGAACCACTGGAAAGTTGCGGAAAATGTTACCAAAAAAATATGGAGACCCTTGTAGAAATTGCAGGAAAATTGTGGGGGTTCACTGTACATCCTCAGTGCTTCCTAATGAATATTTTACTGTTTGCTGTATTAATCACATAAATTGTTAGATAAATGTATTGTGACATCTATACTTTCTATATGAATAAAGGTTTGTGTTTTTGAAAATAATTGCAAATTAGTCATTATGTGGCACATCTCCTAAAATCTAAAACCATCTAATTCATGGAGTGCTAACCAGATTTTATTTAGTAATTCAGTCAGTGAGTATTGAATAAATCCTGAAACAACATGTTTTGTCTGTTTCTAGATAAATAATGAAGCCTGTTTAATAACTACTTACTTTGGTGCAAGAAAAAAATATATACAGATAACTGGGGTGCCATATAAAGTTCTACTTAAAAAAAACTGCTTATTTTGTTAAAATAATTGCTGTTCTTAATCAGCACTGTAGGTACTAACACTTTAAAATCCTATGATCAAAGTATTAAATCATACCAATAATTGTTCATTACATCTTATAATAGTTTTGAATATGTGACACTTTTGTTTTACATGGGTTGCAGTGCAAATGTTTAAATATACTTAACCTGTTTTAACAGTGTTTTTCTCAAAAAAAAAATTGCAGGCTTTGTATGTGAGCCCATAGTTGCGGCAGATTATCAAGTAAGGGATCACTATCACCAACCCCCTCAGAAGCACATTCAAGTTATAAGCAGCAGGACATCCAAGCTCCTTACACATCTGAATCAAAATCTGTTCATAATGAAAGTATGTATACAAGAAAAACCAACAACTGACACTAGAGAGACCAGGTTACTGTAGTGTCAGCGCTGGACTTCAGCACTGTTTTCTGGGGGTCTTGCACCCCCCCCCAATCAGCTCCAACTTGGAGTTGATTATCTTTAGTGGTGGGTGGGGGGGGGCATGGCCCCCTGCATGGAAAGTTCTGGGGCAAAGCTCCCCAAAGAAAACATTGTATGCAGTGAGAAACTGTATGCCAACTGCAAATGCGGTTGACATAACAGTTTTGCTGTATGATCGTTCGACAAAATTTTTGTTGACGACTGATTGTAGATCCAACCTACCCTCCCACTCAAAAGCAAGCATTGAAGACAATGCTTTATTTAGGTGAAGGGGTAATTTGCACCTTTTCTCATACCTATTGTTTCTGTCTCTGTGGCAGCAAAAAAGTTTTCTGATAGGTCTGCTTCAACACAGATGTTAAGTGCTCTGGACCCCTTCTCACCTCACACTGTATTGCTTTGGCCAAATCCAAGTCTGTGTACTAAATTGCTAGCATATTTGAGTAGATCTTCTTGAGAATTTTAACATTTGCATACAATTTTAGTCAAAAATTACATAAATGCAAGAAATTGCGGATTTTGTGTAGAGAATGATGAAAATTGTAGATATTGTGGAAAAAATGTATTGTGGGTGCAATTTTCAAGTGGCCCTACCAATGACTAACCCTACTGGGAGCCCCAGAAACATAAGGCTGGATCTGGCTATGGGCATGGTCAATGGTTTTCTACTAGGTTAATATTTCTTAGTTTGTGTATTGCATATTGGTACAGGGCACTGACACCTACATCTTATTTAGATGACAGTGGATACCTGCAACAGACTTACTTAATGACACCTTTCCTAAACATTATGGGCTGGATTCACAAAGCTTTCTGAAGATGCAAAACCTTCCCTAAGTCCCCAAAACTGCTGTAACTATGGAAACAAAGGGGAATTTACACTGGATGCTATTCACAAAACCCTCCGCAGCTGTGGAAAACAACACTAAGGACTGTGGAATAAAGTGCAGCTGTGGAAGTCCCTGAGGGGAAAAAAAGTGTGAAATAAGTAAAGCACAGCCCCTGAATGGCTATTCACAACCAGTTTTTTCCACAGCTGCAGAAAAAATGTTACACACAGTGGAATGGGGTGTAACTCTCCCTCAACAAACTGCAGTAGTGCCCCAGCAATTGGAATCAATTAAGGTGGAGGTGAGGCACAGGTAATATCATCACAGAAAGTATAACAGTGGCTGCTGTAACAGCAACAAAAGCACACATTGCTATGATATGGCAACAGGCAACAACTACCAGACACAGAGTAACCCATGACAGAGCCCCACAGGCAGTAGACCCTGGTCAGCCTGCAGTGAGTGGTACCCCTGCAGGCAACAGGAACACCCCAGGGAGGGAGGCCCAGCAGTGACAGTTGGCAACTGTGGTGCCATGGTATTGCTGGTACCTGTGGTCCTGCAGTGATCCCAGTTGAGGGACTGGTTGTTGGTCTCTTTGTGGGTGCTTTCAGCTTCATTTTATGGTAGCCCTGTTAAAGTCTGCAGTTCTAGCTAATTAAGTTCACTATTGCTGTGCATCCTAAGCTATTTCTGCAGCTGCAGATCCGCAGTTGTGGATTTTCAACACATGCGCAACTTCCGCAGCTGCTGAATTTCTGCAGCTGCAGGGATTTTATGAAATTCCACACCTGCTCAAAATTTCTATATGAATATCATGCAACTGCATTTCCACAGTGCTGCAGGCCTTTTTCCCACAGCTGCGGGATTTTTGATGTTCTTTGTGAATTCTGCCCCATGAGTTTTGTTATTATGATGCTCATCATCAACATACAAGGGAAATCATCAAATGTGCATTTGTTGTACTAAAGAAAAGGTTCTGCTACCTGCACAAAACAGAAGGAACACTGCGTTGGTAACTACATAGTATAGTATTGTGATAATATATAGCAATGGACTTACTGTCAATCTTGCCTGCCCCACCTGCTGGATGGCAATAATTATATCAAATTTAAGTATGAACACATGTCCAAGCTCCAGAGGTGATAGCATCATTAAGTCAGTAACATATCTAACTTAGGGTCAGAATGTTGTGGGTTCTAGTCCTACACTGGGACTGGATTGGACAAGGCTCAATAAAATGACTATTAAAGGTACTAAGTGTTAAAATAAAAACCTAACATATTGTATGCAACTGAAATCTGGACTCCCTCAGATTTAAAACCCTTAGAAATAGAAATAAATAAAATGTACAGATATGTTTTAAAAGTACAACAATTAGTTCCAGCTGAAATATTAAGGAAATAACTAGGGCAATAGCCGACTGCAACAATGGCAATGGAAAGGAAAATACTTTTTTCTTTTGAATGTGTTCCTTCTTCCAGAGCACATACATCCTAGGATGTGCCTGGAGGAAGAAATAAAGTATATTCATATGAATTTTATTTCAAGTACAATTAAAACTATTAAAGAATATATCTTATCTTTGGGTCTGGTACATTTTCTTTATGAAATATATTCTATCACTCCAGCAGAGATATCAGAGCAGGTGAAAAGAAAGTTATGAGATATAACAATCGCACAAGATAAGGAAAGAATTAACAGGCTGAAACATTATAGATGGTATAAAATCATAAAAACAAAACACAATTTTGAACCATATCTGTTTACTTTATCTAATCCAGATGAACGGAGATATATAACTCTATATTTTTTGAGCTATATTTAGCTAATTATATCTTGTATGACCAGAATAGACCTGGAATAGAAACATAGAAGTTGATGGCAGATAAGGACTACAAGGCCCATCCAGTCTGCCCATTTCTTTTTATATCTTATGAATGTGCCATCAGTATTTGCTCTGTCAATGGCCTATCTACTGTATTCATACTTATCTGTATTGCTCCCTCATCCCTATCCCATGCCTGTTTGAAGCCCTGCACTGTATTCATATCCACCACTTCCTGAGGTAGGCCAGTCCATGCATTCACCACCCTTTCTGTGAAAAGAACTTCTCACATTCCCCCTTAATCGGCCTCCTTCTGATCTCATGCTGTGTCCTCTTGTCCTGCTGTTTTTCTTATATTGAAACATGTTAGTCTCTTTCACCTTGTTAATGCTCATAAGGTGTTTGAATGTTTCAATCATATCACCTCTCTCCCTCCTTTGCTCCAGTTCTAGTACATTTGTAGCTCGTCTCTTTGAATATGGGGCTAGTTATGTATTTTGTATTGCTAAACCTTGCACTAGAGACCTTCATCACCAGCCTTTAAAAATAGCTGACAAAAGCTGACAGTGTCCCTTTAACAAGAGGACAGAGATAAGAGAAAATATTGTTATATTTTATTTTATTTTATTATTTATTTATTTATTTATTTATGGTTTTGATAACTGGGTGAGCAAACTGATCCAAAAAGGACCATTTCACTTGTGACCTGGGCCATACTGTGGCACAGACGATAGGTACAAGTTATAATACAGTAGGTACATATAATACAGTGAGTACAGTGGTATCAGATACAGAGATAAATAAACATCATATCTTAAAAATAGGAGTTAAGGACATAAAAACAAGTTCATGACAAATAAAGCAACACTTCTCTGCTTGCAGAGAACTAGGACATACACTTACAGCAAATCAAGACATTATTCAGCCAGTCCAAAGTTTACAAATAAAGTGCAGGAGGAATTACACTATAGTAATCAACATTTTCACAATGGAGTCAAAAATGTGCCAATTGTATATGTAGTAGCCAGTGCGACACTTGAACAGCTGGTTCTGATCACTGTGTCATTTTTTCATAATATAAAAATGGGTTATTGACTGTCTCCCATGAAAAATGCGGAAACAGCATGTGAGAGCACACACATACACACACACACACACACACACACACACACACACTCAGGTTTTAGATACAAGGTGTTACCTGGAAGGCCTGAAACTAGTTACAGAACAGGCCTTGATCAAGGATCTCCTGTTTTACTCTAAGTTAATTATAGCTGTAGTTGCTAAGAGGGAAATCATAAAAAAAGTTTATGACGTTAGAGGAGAAAACCAGGTTTAGCAAAATGGTGCAAAATCATAAATGCTGATGTCTGTGTGAGAGGGGAAGCTGATCAATAGAACAAAGAAATGTCATTTGAAAGAGAAAATGAGTTGTGCTGAAGATTACAGAATTTTAATACTTTGAAAAGACATCCTGTTTTTGTATAGATATTTTTTATGTATATTCTGACAGAGGAGGAGCTAGGTGACCTCACACAAAGGGGCTGGCAAATACAGCTTGCTTTAAGGAATATTCTGTTTTACTTCACAGAGACACTTCTATCTAGACTCTGACAAAGAAACATCTGTGAGCACTTTAAACAGGTATTTAGAGAGATAAATCTAAATACTGTAGTAAGAACTGCACTGTTAAAACATGTTTTGTTTAAAAGATTGTATGTCTTGTGATATAATAGCTCTGTATTTTATGTGTTACATATTTTGTATCTATTTCAGTAAAACTCTATTTTTAGAGCTTACTTGGTCTGTCTTTGATTTCTTTCCTTTACAAGTAGAGTATATATGGTTACAGCTGACACTGTGCATAAGCCTGAATGGTGATACCAAACTGGAAAAAGATAAGGGTTTTAAATCTGAGGTCTTTTATTACAGTTTTTAAGGATTCATTTCAGTACATCTGGTTAGGTGCCCATAGGCAAAGATATCTGCCCCCCTGAAGACAGAATTATCTGAGCCTGTGCATCGGGTATGCTAGCAAGAGGTTCACAGTTTGAATCCCTCCAAGACTTGAGTCCAAAGGTTGATCTGAACCCACAAAAACAGACAAGAGGGTTACCTTGTTCTGTTACCTGTGCACAAGACTACACTGGGAGGTTGGCACTTTGGGAGTAGAGGGCTGACCTGCTGAGTGGGTTTGTGACAGATTGGTTGGCAGCGGTGGCATAATTTTGGTATAACAAGCTTTTATTGTTCTGTGTCAGCTTGAGACTATAAGCTCACTTGCAAAAAAAGAAAAAAGGCAGTGATTTATTTTAAAAAGGAAACAGAACTATATCACTTGACGTACAGTCAAGTTCCTAGCCTTTTTAATTTTTTTCCCTAAAGTGCAAGTCAGAGTAGCAGTAGTTAGGAAAGATGGCTTCCAACTACAGGAGGCACACTGTGGACTCCTTAAGGCAGTTGTGTGGAGACAGAGGAGTCCCGTTCGAGGTGACAGCCAAAAAGCAGAACCTCATAGATGCCCTGATGGTAGCAGATACCCAGATCAGAAAGTCATGGACTGTGACTGGAAAGGACCATACCTCGAGTGTGGCAGGGCTAGCAGCCAGTGCAGTGTCCAAATCCAATGAGGAGGGCAACAGGGCCACTGTCAGTGAAGGGCCACAGCAGCAAGGGAAGGTCACCAGTATCCTGAATCCAGAGGTACTCAGGCTGCAAACTGAGTTGCGCAGGACGGAGCTGGAGTTCCAGAGAGAGAGAGAGAGAGAGAGAGACCGTGAACAAAGGAAGGCAGAGGACAACAGAGAGCGGGAACAATGAGAGGCAGAGTGAGAATGCTGAAAGGCAGAGCGAGAACAGAGAGACGCAGACCACGAGGATCATGAGCGCCAGTGAGCTGCCAAGGAGAAGAGAGATTGAGAACACTGAGATGCAGACTGTGAGGATCAGGAGCTCCAGAGGCAGCATGAACTGGTGAAGCTACGACTCCAACCAGGTAAGTGGCCTGGGTTTAGCTGGACAGCAGGACTGGGCTACAAATTGAACTCCAATTAATAGCCAGATTTAAAGAGGGGGAGGATAAGGATGCCTTTTTAAATTCTTTTGAAAAGGTTTGTATTCATGCTAAAATTCCTAGAGAGTCCTGGAGCTTCCAACTATCCCTGCTACTTACCAGGAAAGTTCAGGATGCACTGGGTGAAATGGACAATGAGGACAGTAATGATTACAGCAAACTAAAAGCTGCACTGTTAAAAAAGTTTGAATTAACTGCTGAATCATACACAGCTAAATTCCGTAAGCTCAGGAGAAGCCCTGATATGATTGATGAGGAGCTAGCCATGAAACAACATCAGTTTTTAAAATGTTGGTGGGAAGGAATTGAGGCAAACTCTGTTGATAAAATTGAAAATGTGATTTTAATAGAACAGTTTTATTGGGCTTGCCCAGCAGAGCTGAAAACCTGGCTAAAGGACCGAGATCCCAAACAGTGCAAGAGGCTGTTGAACTCTCATACCACTATACCAAGAGCAGACCTGCTCTGAGAGTGAATGGGGTGGGCGTGGCAGCACAGAATGGGAAAAGCACGCCTTCAGGGCAGCTAAAACCCTCACTTCCTCCACTGAAATCAGTTAGCCCTAGGTTTCAGAGTAAAGATTTCTCTGAGAGAAGAAATGAATGTTGGTTGTGTAAAGAAACTGGGCATATTGCCAGACAGTGTCACAAAACAGTGAGCAATAATACACAGCCGGGTGCTAGAAAAGAAGTGGGTTGTTTGTGTGACCCTGGAAGCATGCCAGTGAACATGAGGGAACACATGCACCCAGTCATGGTAAATGGTGTACAGATGCAGGGGTTAAGGGACACAGGGGCATCCCTGACCTTGGTAAAGGGGGATCTGGTACAGCCTGGTCATCTTATACCTAATACATACTTTACTGTACAGGACTTTGTGGGAGGGGAGAAAACATTGCCCCTCACTAGTGTTCTCTTAGACTGGGGTGAAACAGGGGGAACTGTGCAACAGGTGGCTGTAGCCAAAACATTAGCAGTGGATGTGATCCTGGGCAACAATCTAAAACAGGGGATGGTATGTGTAGTTACCCGTAGTCAAGCAGCAAGGGAAAATTGTAGTTCCCTGAACCCCACAGAAGCCATTGTGGAAACCACTGAGAGGCTGGTTCCCCAGCCTGTGTCTCCTGATATGGAGATTAATGAAGAGGGGGTAGAAATTTCCCCAGTAGCAAGTAACCACATAGCTACAGAGGATTACTCTGAAGAGGAAGGGAGGGAGGGAGGGAGGGAGGAGGGGTGACTCATTGTCAGAGGTTGGGATTGACAGTGATCCTGAATGCCCTGGCGCTAGTGCTAGGGACCCTAGTTTAGTGACTGAAGGGGACCTGTCCCATGCCTTGGGAATGTGTGAGGGGTTTGCAGCTGCTCAGAGAAGTGACCCTAGTTTAGAGAAGCTGAGGGCTTGGGCAGACTCAGATGGTGCACAGGGAGGTGATGGCTGACATAAGGTTTATTGGGAAAATGGACTTATGTATACTCAGGCAGTACAGACAGAAGGAGGGGTGCTAGGCAGGCAGCTTGTCATTCCCCAGGGGTATCATGAGCAGTTGCTCAAAATTGCACATGAGAGTCTCTTGTCTGGTCATCTCAGAATCGTGTGCACAATGCAGTGGTTGGCCCAGAATTTTTACTGACCTAACTTCACCCAGCATGTGAAGGACTATTGCAGGTCTTGTCACCAGTGCCAAGAAATAGGGAAGGCGGGCAAGAAAACCCAAAGCCACCCTGATTCTATTGCCAATAGTGGAGGAGCCATTCCAGAGGGTGGGAATGGATATTGTCGGGCCTTTAAATACCCCCAGCTCCTATGGGAAGAGATTCATCCTGACCATGGTGGATTATGCCACCCGGTACCCAGAGGCAGTCGCCCTATCCTCACTAAGGATGGACAAAGTAGAAGATGCCTTACTTGGGATTTTCTCCCCCCATGTTGGGTTTCTGCAGGAGGTTATCACCGATTGAGGGGGTTCCTTCATATCGGACCTGATGAAATGTTTATGGGAGAAGTGTGGGGTGGTGCAGAGATGCACGACACCATATCACCTACAAGCCAATGGACTTGTGGAAATATTCAATGGTACCCTGAAGTCAATGCTTCGGGCATTTGTGAACAGCATGGGATGGACTGAGAGAAATACCTTCCCCACCTGTTGTTTGCATACAGAGAGGTGCCCCAGGAGTCAACAGGATTTTCCACCTTAAAACTCTTATATGAACGCTGGGTACGTGGGCCCCTAGACTTGATCTGGGAGTACTGGGAAGGCAAACACACCACCCATGAAACTTCCATTGTAGATTATGTCATTAGGTTTAGGGAAAGGCAGAAGGAGCTTATGGGGACAGCCCAGAGCAACCTGGCAGCTGCCCAACAGAAACAAAAAGTGTGGTATGACCGCACAGCCAGAGCTCTCTCATACATGGTGGGTCAGGAAGTCATGGTCCTTATTCTGGTCCAGAGAGACAAGCTGCAGGCTGAGTGGGCAGGACCGTACAACATGGTGAGGAAGGTAAATGACGTGAACTATGTTGTGTAGTTACCTGACCTAAGACAGACAGAAAGAATGTACCATGTCAACATGATGAAGCCATATGCAAATAGGGCTGACATGGTGTTTGTAGTGTGTAGTCATGGGGAGGGGACGGACGAAGGAGGCCCCCTTCTGGATTTGCTGGAAGAAAGTAAGTGGGAGTCCTCTGTGGAGGCAGTAAAATTGTCTCCCCAGCTGGCCCTGGACAAGACCCAGAAAGTAAGGGAGGTTTTAGCAGACTTTGCCCCATTGTTTTGTGCCAAGCCTGGACTAACCCCCTTAGCAATACACGGTGGAGAAAGGGACACAGATGCCCATACGGTGGACAGCATATCATGTGTCAGAGGCTGTCCAAAAGGACATTAGGAGGGAAGTGGAGGAGATGCTGGATTTAGGGGTAATCCAGAGATCCCATAGCCTCTGGGCCTCACCCATAGTCCTTGTGCCTAAGCTAGATGGCTCTACTCATTTCTGGGTGGACTATCGTGGACTGAATGCAGTCACAAAGTCAGACTCCCACCCAATGCCCCAGACAGACAAACTCCTGGGCAAGATGGGAGGGGCAACCTACCTTATGACCATTGACCTGACAAAGGGCTATTGGCAGGTAGAGTTGACAGACAGAGCTAGGGAGAGGTCAGCCTTCATCACTCAGATAGGATTATTATTTGAGTTTAAAGTAATGCCTTTTGGAATGAAGAACATGCCGGCCACTTTCCAACGGTTGGTGAACCAGGTGTTAAATGGTGTTGAGGAGTATGCCATGGCATACCTGGATTACATTGCCATCTTTAGTACCAGCTGGGAGGAACACCTATCCCACCTTAGGGAAGTGCTGGGCAGGATACAGAGGGCCGGGCTCACTGTCAAAGTCGAGAAGTGCCAGGTGGCCATGGGAGAAGTGGCATACCTCTGGCATGTGGTAGGCTGGGGACAGCTCCATCCTAACCAAATAAAGATAGAGGTAACCAGGCATGGCCCAGGCCAGAAATGTAGAAGCAGGTCAGGAGTTTTCTAGGGACAGCAGGGTACTACAGAAAATTTGTACCCAGTTACAGTGCCCTGGTTGCTCTCCTATCTGGCCTGACAAAGAAAAGGATGCCCAAGAAAATTACCTAGGACCCAGCCTGTGAGGAAGCCTTTACCAGATTAAATGAGGCACTGTGCAGTGCTCCTGTTTTGACAAGTCCTGACTATAGCGAAACCTTTATAGTTCAGACTGATGCCTCATACGTGGGTATTTGGGCAGTACTGAGTCAGACATCCAGCCAAGGGGCAGATCACCCAGTAGCATACCTGAGTAAGAAGTTACTTCCCAGGGATCAAGCATACTCCACGGTGGAAAAGGAGTGTTTTTCCATAGTTTGGGCCCTAAAGAAATTGGACCCATACTTGTATGGGCAGCATTTTGTGGTTCAGACTGACTACAACCCCCTGGTTTGGCTGTAGCAGATGGGAAAGACAAATGGTAGATTGCTAAGACGGAGTCTTCTTTTGCAAGGGTATGATATGACAATTCTACATAGGGCTTGAGGCAAAAATCAGAACTCAGATGGGCTGTCTAGGGTCTATGAGGAGTGAACTGATTTGGGAAGCTCATCCCATGTAGGGGATAGGGCCCCCAAATTCAGTCTAGGTGGGGAGGAATGTGACGCTTGGACAGCTGGTTCTGATCACTGTATCATTTTTTTGTAATATAAAAATGGGTTATTTTGCTGTCTCCCATGGGAAATGCTGAAACAGCATGAGACACACACACACACACACACACACACACACACACACACACACACACACAGATTTTAGATACAAGGTGTTACCTAGAAGGCGTGAAGCTAATTACAGAGTAGAACAGGCCTTGATCAAGGATATCCTGTTTTACTCTAAGTTAATTATAGCTGTATTTGCTAAGAGGAAAATCATAAAAAAAGTTTATGACGTTAGAGGAGGAAACCAGGTTTAGCAAACTTTGGTGCAAAATCATAAATGCTGATGTCTGTGTGAGAGGGGAAGCTGATCAATAGATCAAAGAAATATCATTTGACAGAGAAAATGAGTTGTGCTGAAGATTACAGAATTTTAATACTTTGAAAAGACATCCTGTTTTTGTATAGATATATTTTTGTGTATATTCTGACAGAGGAGGAGCTAGGTGACCTCACACAAAGGGGCTGGCAAATACAGTTTGATTTAAGGAATATTCTGTTTTACTTCACAGAGACACTTCTATCTAGACTCTGACAAAGAAACATCTGTGAGCACTTTAAGCAGGTATTTAGAGAGAGAGAGACAAATCTAACTACTATAGTAAGAAATGCACTGTTAAAACCTGTTTTGTTTAAGAGATTTGTATGCCTTGTGATATAACAGTTCTGTATTTTATGTGTTACATATTTTTTATTTATTTCAGTAAAACTCTATTTTTAGAGTTTACTTGGTCTGTCTTTGATTTCTTTCCTTTACAAGTAGAGTATATATGGTTACAGCAGACACTGTGCATACACTTGAATGGTGATACCAAACTGGAAAAGGGTATGGGTTTTAAATCTCAGGTCTTTTATTACAGTTTTTAAGGGTTCATTGCTGTACACCTGGCTAGGTGCCCATAGGCAAAGATATCTGGCTCCCCAAAGACAGAATTATCTGAGCCTGTGCGTTGGGTATGCTAACAAGAGGTTCACAGTTTGAATCCATCCAAGACTTGAGACCAAAGGTTGATTTGAACCCACCAAAACAGACAAAAGGGTTACCTTGTTCTGTTACCTGCGCACAAGACTATGCTCAGGGGTTGGCACTTTGGGAGTAGAGGGCTGGCCTGCTGAGTGGGTTTGTGACAGCCAGTACTTAGAAAGCAAGGCAAATGGTACACTGGACCCTTGAAGTGGATTTCTGATGAGGGTGTTAGGTTTTAAACTCTGAGGTTTAAAACCTAACACCTAACTATGAGGTTGTGAGGTTTTAAACATTTTATAGTTTTTTTTGTGTTTTTTGGGGGGACAGACAATAAATTATGATACAAAGAGATGAACACAATAAACAAAATAAGAAAAAAGTTACTGTCTGCCCCAGGAACTGCCACCACCACCGTGCACCTTTTCCAGGATCTTAAGAATTTTTTCCTCATTCTCTAACACTATTTCCTGGTTCTCTAACATTTTTTGGATGCCCCTCTTTGCCTCAGTAATCTCCTGGTGAAGGTGATTCACTTCATCCCACAGGACAGCCAGGTCTGCATGTGTGACTACTGCTGCAGGGTCTGCTGGTGGTTGGGCTCCTAGGGCTGCAGGCGCTGCCAAATATCATGATGGCTGTAAACTGAGAGTCTTCCTGCCATACTGACACAGCAAGATGGCCTACCCCAGCACGCCACCCACCATCTCCTTCAACAACATCACCCCCAATACTGCCTGCTGCCACTAGCTCCACCAGCCTGGCATGCCACTCGGCAGGGTGGTAAACATTCAAGAGAGTACTTTGCCCACCAGTGCCCAAGTGGCACCCTTTCTTGCCACGGTGTACATTTCTCCCACATAGATTACACTTGATGACACTGTCGCCATCGCTGTCAATAGTAACAAAGGGCCAGAATGCCAAGGTCCTTGGTTGGTGCAGGGTGAGGCACCTGAGGTTGTGAGGTGCTCTGCAGTGTGGGGGGTGGAACTGCTGGTGGTAGTGGAATGGGGTGGGTTGACTGGTACCACAGGTGATGGTTGCTGCTGCTCCTCTAAGTAAGCACACTTTTGTGCCACCTTGTAAGCAAAGCTACTCTCTCCATCCTCAGCTGGTGGTTGGGGATGCCTGACTACCACCATGGAACACCTGCCTGTTCAGATGAATCACTGTCCCCCTTGTGCCACCACATCACCCACTGGGTCCTTCTGCCATTTGCAGAACTAAAAAACCTTTAGAGAGAAAGACAGAAACACAGACAAAAAACACTCAAAACTTAAAAAAAAAGAAAGAAAGGTCACACAACAGATAGGGTACAGAAAAATAAAAGGTAACACTTTATTTTAAGTGTCCTTAACTACACTGAATCTACTGTATAACTAAAATGTAACTACTATGTAACTTATGTGTAGCTACATATAACTACACTGTAGTAGTTAACTAGTTTCACATTTGTGGTTTGGTGTAGTTACACAGTTTGCATGAAATGTTAGTTGCCTCCCTTCTGCCTGAAATCAATTATGTCTGGCAAATGTAACTATGTATGTTGCACTTTGCAACAGCTATTACATGTGTCATTTCACTTCCAGCATAAATCAATTTTTCTGTTGCACTTTGCAACAGCTGTTAAATGAGTAGTTACACTTCCAGCATAAATCAATTTATGCCAAAAGAGAAACGGTTGTGGTTGCACATGTAACTACCACTTCATGCAAATTGTATAACTACACACTAGTCAAATGTGAAAGTAATTAACAACTACATAGTATTTACAGTGCAATAACAGTGTAGTTACTTCATTGAAATGTGTGTCTAACTACATAATACGCATATGTGAAACTATTTACCAACTACATTGTAGTTACATGTAACTACACAGTGCTTATACAGCAGATACATTGTAGTTATATAGTAATTACAATGTACTTAAGGACACTTAAAATAGTGTTATTAAATAAACTGATGATTTCTTATAACACTAATTTAAAAAAAAATCAGTTTGTTTCATTTGTGGATGACTCTGGCACTGACTCAGTCTGCTGCACTACAGTCAGCTAACACAACTAATACTCAGAAAATGAAACCAAATCAGTCACTTCCTGCCTAATGGGAATGTCCCATGTGACCTGCAGAATGTGAAACATGTGACAGAGACTTTTTTTGCTAACTTCGCCTTGACAAACGCAAGGTGAAGTTGCAAGGTGAAGTTACATTGCAAAGTACCAGCTTTGCAAAATTTTCCACAGGGTGAATTTGGCTACTTTGCCAGAACTTCACCAATGGAATAAACCTTTGGTGCATCTTTAATATTCATACCCTTTCATTCTTTCTGTTTGAAGCTAGCTTTGCAATGGGAGCTCTAAACTCATCCCTTTCATCTGTTGCAGCTTAACCTTGGAAGTTTATTGCCATGGATTGCTATCTTTCTATCTCAACTCAGTAAGACAATACTCACAATTGTTCATTTGTATGCATAACCTTGTTATTTCATGAGTTCTGTCTTTCAAATCTAATTGATGTAAAGGTGTGGAATGATTAATTTCAAATAAGATAATTTTTCAACTTTGTTTTATGGGCTTTATTGGCTGATGTATTCTGTCCTCATTGCATTACGGGAAGAGGTGATGAAATATTGGATTTAATAGGCATAATATATTCTGGACTTTACTTAAGAGGAAGTCATTAAAAAGTTGACTGATACTGCAGCATTCAGTATTTTATGATACCTTGAAGTAATTGAGTCAACTTAACCATTGAAGACAATGTACTACACTTATTTATGCATTTATTCATTTTCAAGAGAAGCCAGAGTATTCTTGGTATAATTTATTATTACCAATGTTGAGAGTGAACAGTGTTTCCTTAAACCACTGGTGCTCAAGTCAGATACATTGACAGCTGTAAAGTGTGGCCACCAAGATATTCTGGTGGCTACATATTTCTCTCTCTCAATACCAATAATACCGCCACCGTATCACAGAGAAATGCTTTATAACCCCTACCACTACACATTAGAAAATAAAATAATGTTATTTTTGTTTAGTGGCACACAACAAGCCTACTGCCTAATATCCAGTGTGTATATGTGTGTGTGTGTGGGGGGGGTCTCACAGTATTCCCCTGTGTATGGTTAGAGGCATTATGGGTGCTAAAAGAAACAATGGTGTGTGTGACAGTGGCCCCTCTCCTATGTATAACAGGGAACACCATAAAATTATTTTTTTTGCTCAGTTACTATTATCTTGATAGGCCCCTGCATCCCCTACCCTAGAAAAAGAACTCACCACATAAGTCATGGAAAAAAATGGCTACAGCCATGTATTTATTACATTATCCATATGATACATATTTGAGTGACATGCACAACGAGGAGTCTCACCAAGACAACCTTGGGAAAACTGCATCCCTCTTTGTGAAGGGCCATATCCTTGTTTGAATTGAGGAGATGATATACCTCTCTGAGTTTGAACCCAAAAGTCAGAGAGTAAGGGGTCAAGTGGCTCTGTGGCAAGTAACCTACCCCCATCTGGTGGTGCTGCAACCACTGACAGACGTGATATAGCTGGCTGATGTCCCTGAACTGGGAACTAGGTAAGGAGTCCTTTGGAGGAAATCAGCTCTCTCCTTTTCCCCTTGTACCATCCTCCTGATAGATTCCCGAGCCAACTACAACTGACTGGGACAAATTAAACTGTATTGCTGTTAAACAACACTTTACAGGTAGCAAAATAAAAATGGAAAATGGCATCTGAAAGAAAAACTGTGAAGATTCCTCCCTGACCCCTAGCACGATCCCCTCTATCACTGCAAAGGGGTTCCCTTATCTAACGTGGCCATCCAAGAACCCTGCATTTATAAGGTTGGGCAGCTGTGAAATTTTCAGCTGGAAGATGAGTGTGGGGGGCTCAGTTGTAGCTCTTTGTAGGCCTTCACTCTCACCTTCCAGACAGGTGTTCCCATCCTCTAGGCAGTCCATGTGCTTTCTACATGGTGGTGCTGACAGGGCCCACTCCCACCCTACCTGGAAGCCACATTTTGGGGGAGGGGCCACAGACTGCTTCTTCTGCTGCTGTGCATTTGCAGACTGCTTATTGTCTTAATAGACTCCTAAATCCCCCACCATAGACAAACCACACAATGTACAAGTCATGGAGGAAATTGCTGCAGCCAAATATTTATAGAATCATCTTCCAAAAAGCTACAAATCAGTGACTCCCCTTTCTACAAGTTTGACTGATTCTCCTCTTCCTCCATTCCTCTGTCCCATTCCCAACATACTGTACTTACATTTTTAAATACAGCTTTAATTCCGTCACTGATCCGCAGCTCCTTTCTCGTGCTGCTGTCTTGCTCAGAATACAGGAAAGTGAAAGTGCTACACTCACATTCAGCAGTTTGAAGGTGGAGATGGAAGGGAGCAGATTAGTGACTCCCCTTTCTATGAGCTTGATTGACTCTCCTACTCACCAACTCCCCTGTCCCCTTCTCGACATACATTTATACCCCACTGGGCGAGCACAGAGAGGAAGATGGCAGATGACTGACTTCTTGAGGAGGGGTGGTGACACAGACAGTATGCAAGAAGTGGCACTGGTGCACTGACAACTGGCTGGCAGATTTTATTTCACATATAGAATTTATTTCACACACCTTCTATGCTAAGGGCAATGCTGAAGGCACTGTTGCTAGTATACCCACAGAGATTCTGGGGGACCCTATCTGGCCTAACCCACTCTGACACAGTACTTTTTACCTCAAAGGAATTTCTTTTATTTATTATTCCACATTATGTGATGGAATGCCCTGCCCGTTGAACCAAAGCTTATATCACACTGAGCACAGGGAGGAAGATGACAGATGACTGACTTCTTGGGGCAGGTCACACAGACAGTATGCAAGAAGTGGCACTGGTGCACTGATGATTATCTGGCAGATTTTATTTCTCACACACACATACACACACACAGAATTATTTCACACACCATCTACGCTAAGGGCGATGCTGCAAGCACTGCTGCTGCCAAAAGAAAATCAGGGACCCTGACTGGCCTAACTCTCTCTGACACAGCACTTTCCCTTCAAGGATTTTATTTTGTTTTTTTATTTATTCCACATGACGTGACTGAAAGCCCTGCCTACTGAGCCAAAGCCTATACCCCAACGAGCGAGCACAGAGAGGAAGATGACAGATCACTGGCTTTTTGGGGGATCACACAGACTGCAAGAAGTGGCACTGGTGATTGGCTGGCAGATTTTATTGTGCACACACACACACAGAATTTATTTCACACACCACCTAGGCTACAGGATAACGCTGCACACAGTGCTGCTACCAACAGAGAATCAGGAGCTCTGCCTGACCTAACTGTCTCTGACACAGTACTTTCCTTTCAAGGATTTTATTTTTTATTTATTACACATGATGTGATGGAACGCCCTGCCAACTGAACCAAAGCTTATATCCCACTGAGGAAGCACAGGGAGGAAGATGACAGATGACTGACATCTTGGGGGGGGGGAGTCACACAGACAGTATTCAAGAAGTGGCACTGGGGAACTGATGACTATGTTGCAGATTTATTTCTCACACACACACACAATTATTTCACACACCACCTACGCTAAAGACGATGCTGCATGTGCTGCTGTTACCCATACAGATTCAGGGACCCTGCCTGCACTGACCCTCTCTTACACAGCACTTTTTCCCTTCAAGGATTTTTTTTTATTTATTCCACATGATGTGACGGAATGCCCTGCCCACTGACCCAAAGCTCATATCTTACTGAGTGAGCACAGGGAGGAAGAGGACAGATGACTGATTCTTGGGGGGAGGGGTCACACAGTATGCAAGAAGTGGCACTGGTGCACTGACGGGGAAGACTGGCTGGCCTGGCAGATTTTTTATTACACACACACACACACACACACACACACACATACACATGCACACACACACACACACATTGTGTACTAAAAAAAAAAGAAATCCCCACTGAAGTGACTGAGCAAAGGCAGGAGAACTGAGAAAGCTGACTTGTTGTCGGGGGGCAATTGGGCAAACAGCAAGAAGGCTAACTGGGAGTGGTGTGGTATTGGGTGGCACACTGGCACAGTTCAAAAGACTTCACTCCCTCTGCTAGACTACTACCAAAAAAACCAAAAAAAAACGGGCAGTCTGGCTCTGGCACTTAATTGTGAAGTCTCTCTTCAACCTCTTGTTCTCTTCTTTCTTGTCTGCAGCACTCTATCTTCAACTTCTTTCTCTCAACAAGTTGCCCCAAGACTCCTCCAAGTTCCTCTTCCCCTCCCCAAGTCTCCTCTCTCAACAATAACTACTCTCCTCCCCTCCCCACCCCAATCCCCAACTCCCACACCCAGTTCTCAGCTCAATCCCCTCCCAATTCCCCAACTCCCAGTCCCCTACTCCCAACCCCCAACTTTCCCTCACTTGTTTCTTTTAGTTTAGTATATATATATATATATATATATATATATAATTATTCTTTCATATTTTAGATTCAACTTCTTCCTCTGTTGCTCAAGGGCCAAAAAAAATAAATAAATGTAAGCAGCACGAGTCAAGCACACAGAATCCGACACAGCATGGAGCAACCTATAGAAGCTGCTACTCCTTCTCTGTCCCGATTCCTCTGCATAGCTCTAAGGTGGACCACATGGGTTGCTAGAGCATCAACCCAATCAGGTGCCACCTTAGAGAGATGGACAGTTCAGACATCCAGTGAGGAACCAGAGTCTTGTCTCTGGTCCCTCCTGTGGGTTCAGCCTCCTCCTGCTCTGGTGCTTTTTGTTCTGCATTTTCCATGATACAATGGCTGTCCAAACCAATCCGAACAGCCAAAAGTGTTCAGAAGCCATTAATTTACGAATACTTTGGCATGTTTGAGTCAGTTCCTATTTTGGACGAACCGGTTCGCCCATCCCTTGTTTTAATGGGAAGAAATGTAAGGTAATGCACATGGGAGCCAAAAACCCAAAGGCTGGATACTGGCTGGGGGGAGTGCAGGTGACAGTATCTGAGGAGGAAAAGGACCTGAGGGAAATGGTCACAGGTAATATGAAGCACACAGCACAGTGCAGAAAGGCAGCAGCCAAAGCAAATGAAATGCTGGGCTGCATCACAAGGGGAATCACCTCTATTAGGTATGAGGTCATACTGCCACTGTACACATCTCTGGTGAGACCACACCTGGAGCACTGTGTTCAGTTCTGGTGCCTTGCCTGAAGAAGAATATCAAACTACTGGAGCAGGTCCAGAGGAGGGCAACCAAAATGATCCAGGACATGGGGAACAGAGCATATGAAGAGAGGCTGAGGGAGCTGAACATGTACTCCCTGGAGGATTGAAGGGAGAGGGGGGATATGATTGAGCCATTCAAGTACCTAAATGGCATAAACAGGGTTGGTACTGAAGACATCTTTAAGTTAAGGAAAGAGGGTGCAACAAGGGGATACAGCCTGAAATTGATTGAGGGGGGCAGATTCAGGAAGGAAATGAGGAGGCACTTTTTTACTGAAAGGGTGGTAAAGAGGTGGAATGAGTTGCCGGAGCAGGTGGTGGTGGTGAAGACAGTGGCCAGTTTCAAGGGGGGTCGGACAGGGTGAAGAAGAAGATTAAGATGGGGGAAGACTCCAGGGGGAGTAAGGGGGGGGGGCAGCTCCATGTAATTAACTGAGCTGCGCACCCAGTCAGACTTGATAGACCTTTGTGGCCTTTTCTGCTTGCAAATTCATATGTTTGTATGTTCTTATTAAATAGCAGTGAACCCAAAACCAATCCTAGTGGGACCCAAGTAGTGACCTTCCTGGGTGACGAGAATTCCCCCCCTACCACCACCCTCTGCTGTCTGTTGCTCAGTTCCCTATCCACTGACCACTTTCACCCCTACCAACAGGTTCCTCAGTTTGCCCATCTGTCTCCCATGTGGCACAGAGTCAAATGCCTTGCTGAAGTCCAGATACAGGACATCGACCAGCCAAACTCCATCTAGAGTTTTTGTCACCCAGTCAAAAAATTTGACCAGGTTAGTTTGACAAGATCTCCCCTTGATGAATCAATGTTGCTGGACATCCTGAAGGCAATTTGCTTCCAGGAATGCCACCAGCCTCTCCTTTAAGATGATCTCCATTAATTTAGAAAATGGGCAAGGAAAATCCCCTGATCCAATTGGCTGACACACATCTTTAGGTGGGCACCTATCAACAATAGATGCCCACCTAAAAATGAGAGCCAGGCCACAGTGCCCCTTTACCCACTGAACTATCACAGCACCCACCCTGCTTCCCTATTGGCCAAATCGTGAATGAAAATGTTCAAACCTGCCGCCATTTGCACAACACGCTTAGCGAGGCCGTTAATCAGCATACCCTCCCATGAAACTTGATAACCATCTGGCAATGAAAAAAGAAAAAAAACACAGTAGAAGAGTCCCTCACCAGAAAACTGCCAAAGTCATCTCACAAAGTCCCCAAAATGAAGTAAACTGCAGCTTCAGTCTCGCCCCGTGTCAAAAATTAACACAGCAGCTGCCCTTCATCAGCCGTCCCTAGCCCTTCGCCCCACTGCAACACAGTGCCAATGATAGCTCAAACCAGCATACTGCATACCAGCTTATCATAAAACTAATAAATGGCACGATCGCAAGCCGCTAATACATCCCCTACACCGGCAGCCTACAACTGTGTCATCCCTAGCTGTTGCTCCTCTTCCTGTAGATAAAAGGGGCGACATCTGAGAATACCAATGCTGCTGTCTTGCCTGCCACAAAAGCTAGCAACAAATCGGTGTCTTCGGTCCCTTAGTTGTCCCCCACCTCCAAACCTAGCTTGCCCCTCCCTTATGCCTACCATTCCTGACAAGGTAGTCTTGCAATAGGTACAGACCACAAACTGTAGGTTTAAAACTCCCAACGAAGCTGCATACCGGGTTCTTTAAACACATGTAGAGCAACATTCCTTCTAAAGTGAACGGCATCATAAACTAAGATGCAATCGGGGCATTGTACCAACTGGCAATTGAAAGCATGTGCAACTACATAACCTGACAGAAGTTCAATAAAACTTACAAAGCTTGTTGCAGGCTAGAGTCGCAGCCCCTCCATCATGTCGCAGATCTGCAGGACCTTCAATGCCGCCTCCCCCTCCTCGTACCCTGCCTCTTCACGCCGGTGAAAAAAAGGAGGACATTCCCGTCACATAAAACTGTGATCGTATTGGAGCATCCCCTCAGGAATCCAAACAGCAGTATAAACAAGCATTTGTCAATGCCGAATGTTGCTTGCTTCTATGTGCTGTTTAGGTATTTGGAAGTAATTGGAGTGTAAATATTGAAAATTTGCGAA
The DNA here is from genome assembly GCA_016271365.2 of Neoceratodus forsteri. Taxonomy (NCBI): domain Eukaryota; kingdom Metazoa; phylum Chordata; order Ceratodontiformes; family Ceratodontidae; genus Neoceratodus; species Neoceratodus forsteri. The sequence continues at coordinate 1,611,039,636 of CM057449.1, forward strand.
CTTACGAGCGTGCGTAGGAACTGCGCAATGCACGCTCGTAAAACAGTCATTTTTAGGATTTTTTTCACCAAATTTTCAACATAGCCATTTTAAGACCTCTGGTCATGAACACTGTGATTTTGTTAATGTGTCCCAAACATTGAGTTTGCACACCGACTGCGCCATTGTGCGCTACATGGACTGAAACACGTTTTGGGCAGGATGTGAAAAATGACAGCTGTACTGCTCATAAGGAGGTGTGGTAAAATGGCAATGTTGAAAATCTGGAGTGGAAATATTGAAAATTCGCAAACCTACGAGCGTGCGTGGGAACTGTGCAACGCACACTCGTAAAACAGTCATTTTTAGGAATTCTTTCACCAAATTTTCAACATTGCCATTTTAAGATCTCTGCTCATGAACAGTAACACTGTGATTTTCTTAATGTGCCCCATACACTGAGTTCGCTACAACGACTGCGCCATTGTGCCTCAAATGCGGAAACACGTTTGGTTGAGATGTAAAAAAATGACAGCTATACTGCTCATAAGAAGGTGTGGAAAAATGGCAATGTTGAAAATCTGGAGTGGAAATATTGAAAATTCGCAAACCTACGAGCGTGCGTGGGAACTGTGCAACGCACACTCGTAAAACAGTCATTTTTAGGAATTTTTTCACAAAATTTTCAAAATAGCCATTTTAAGATCTCTGCTCATGAACAGTGTCACTGTGATTTTCTTAATTTGTCCCGTACATTGATTTCACACACCAACTGCGCCGTTCTGCGCTACATGGGGAAACACATTTTGAGTGAGATGTGAAAAATGACAGCTGTACTACTCATAAGAAGGTGTGGTAAAATGGCAATGTTGAAAATCTGGAGTGAAAATATTGAAATTCCTTGAACTACGAGCCTGCGTAGGAACTATAGCCTGCGCTTAGTAAAACAGTCATTTTTGAATTTTGGCGCAAATTTTTCAACATGGGGGTTTGGGCCCCTTCTCATGAATGATGTCACTGTCATGGTGGTATTAGGGCGAAGGTGATTTGCGCAGATCACTTGCGTGATCACTGGCCGAAATCACGCCGAACTCATCCATGACAATGTTATCTGAAAAGTTCAAAACCCCATGTTAAGTGATATCAAAAATCCAAAAATATCTGAGATATGCAATAATGTTGAAACCCCTATCTAGCCCATTATACAGCTTACCCGGCATTTCCTCAGTTTGTGATGCGGCTTTGAAGAGTGCAGACGTGTTCCCGGTCCACCGAAGATCGTCGTGCCAGAGTCTGGAGAGTAAGTATGGGGTGAGGGGTGTGGGGAGGCTGGGTGCGCGTGGGTGGTGCGGGTTGTGGGGGTCGGGAGATGCAACAGGGGACCGCTTTTGTCTTTCAGGTAAGAAAAAAAAAGACGTCATGGGACCGCTTGCCACACTGGGTGGGCTCCCAGCATGGCACAAGGACATGGGGGCGTTCAGCCAATGGGGGATGGCACCCCATTGGCAAAGGAATGATTGCCACGCTGGGGTGGGCTCCAGCGTGGCACCAACCTCCGGAGGGCGATGCAGCTCAGCCAATAGGGATGGGCACCCCGTTGGCTATACAGTGCATGCGGGGGCACCTGCGCCTGCGGGGGGGGGAGCTGCGCGTGAGCAGCTTCTTATCGCTGCTCACTCAAGCGTAGCTCCCCCTTTCAACTGTATGCCACTGCATTTTGGAGCGTATCATAGACAGCTCCAAAATGCATTGGCTTACAGGCTGCGCCTGCCAGCACACTGCCTGAATTGGATGAGGAGGTGACACACCTCCGAAATCTCTGATGATGGCACTATGTTTCTTGCACTTGCGTGCAAGCAACATAAAAATGAACCAGGGTCTCACGCTCATATGTCTGAGTTCAAGGAAAACCATGCCACTGTACATAGCAGTTCTCCAGTTCCTCCTCTGCTCCCCCGCCTGCAGCTGCATATAGAGCCCGCCCTTACGTTGTTCACGTTCGTGCTGGACTACAAAAAATGTCATAAGCAACAGTATCAGTACAGTTTTCAGCGGTCCTAGTGAACTTGACTGCCGAAACAGTAGGCATGCTGCCGTATCCTCCGGAGCCTCTTCAGTCTGTAGTTGGGGTCTTTCATGACAGGGAACAATAATAAACAAGAAAGTGTAAAAAAAACACCAAATATATAGAAACAGCCAAAATAAATCAGTACATGTCAGAACAGGCCAGAAAGCACCACTATTTTCCTGAGTTACCCTACCACAGATGAGAGTCCATCTGCAGTAGAGTAAACCAAGAAAATACCGGCACTCTCATAATAGTAGCATTCCTTTAGGTCTTGTTTATTGTAACCCTTAGCAACCCACAGTAACCAATCAAAGCCCTCACTGTCAGCCAGAAACATACATTTCAAAACAGAATCACACATTTTTAAATAGAAACTGGCACCAAAAGGCAGTGAAAAGTAAAGAGAAAAAAAATGTCAGACAATTTAGCAGTTCAGTTTAATATGACAGCAATGACAACAATAGATGCAATGTTCTCCAGCAGCACAGAGGAACCACCTACAAAACGCAAACAGCAAAAAAGAAATGTAAGTGAGTGTTTTGTCTTTATAAGCGACATCCAGCTAGACAAAATTGAAAGTGACAGGTTAGAAATCAACACAAAAAAGAACACCAAGTGGTCAGTCGCAGTGTTTGAAGAATGGGCAGCATAGAGTAGAATAAACATAGACTGGCATAATGATACATTTGAACAGCTTAATAGCCATCTGCACAAGTTTTATGCAGAAGCCGGGACTAGCCAGGGTCAGCAATACTCTGTCACTGGGTATTGTGCATTAAGAGCTGGCATAAACCGTCACCTTAATAGCGTTGAAGTAGCAACAAACATTAACATCATAAGTGACCCCCAGTTTAAGTCTTCAAACAATGTGCTGCAATCTGTGTTAAAAAAGCTAAGGAAGGCACAGAAAGACACATCCAGTCACTACCCTGCCATCTCATCATCAGACCTGTAGAAACTAAGAGCATGTGCTGCGCTATCACCCAGCACTGCACCTGGACTTGTAAGAAGGGTATGGTTTGATGTCCAACTCCATATGGTAAGACGTGGCCGAGATGGACTACGGGACTTAAAGTTGGATTCCTTTGAGATAAAAACAGATGACAGTGGTACTAAGTAGGTAACTCTAACTCACAATGCAGATACAAAAAAACACAACAAAAACCCTACTGAGATGAATAAGGAGAACACTAGAGGTTTTATTTTTGAAGACCCAGAGAGCGAATGTTGTCCAGTGAAATGTTTTCTAGAATATTTATCTAAAGTCCCACCGAATGCAAAAGCATTCTATGTACACCCCCCGTAGGTGTACCCAGGATATCTTAGACACACAGCCTTACTGGTATACAACTGAGCCCATGGTCAGAAACTACCTTGGTTCCCTGATGAGCAAAATTAGCAATGAAGCCCAGCTGTTTCAGAAATATGTGAACCATAGCATTAGAGCTACAGCAGTCCAGCTCCCTCTCTGATGCTGGTCTATCAAATCGAGAAATCACATTAGTGACTGGTCACAGATATGAGACAAGTCTGTCAACCTATTGGAGACCCTCTGCAACTGATCGTAAACAGTAGAGCTCCATACTAGGAAGTAGTAACAGCATGACATCAGGTAAGGTACTATATCTTAACATGCAACTCCCTTAATAAATAGCATTGTAAATATTTAAATGTTTTCTTTCTTTTAATGTTTAGCGATTCAACAAACGATCAGCACACCTTCTCAGCAGCAAAACAAGAAAGAAGACCAGTAAGAAAAGAAGACAGAAAACCAAGAAAACACAGCTGTACAGAAGGAAAACCAGACTGAAGATAATAGACACCTCGCAACTAAAAGCCTGTCAGGTCAGAGTGGCTTAGGGACACATAATTTCTTTGGTCCTACATCCTGCACTTTCAATTGTCCTATTAACTTTATAACCAATAACAAATAATGCACTGAATAAAAACAAAAGTAAATTGTATTATCTGATTGATCCCATAAAGGGACTATTTTTCTCTTGTTGTAATATTTTTGTCTAATAAAATTGTTTTAAATGCTTAAAATTTAACACATGGCTCGGAGTAAACATTGCACATTTTCTAAGCACAATAATAACCTCCAGGGTGGGCAGTACTGGGCAATACCAGACTGCCCAGGAGCTATAAGGCCTCAGCCTGAAGCGTCGGGCCTCATTACGCCCCTAGGCGGTCTGGTATTGCCCAATACTGCCCACCCTGTTGGCTATTATTGCTTGGTTCCCCACTATGGTCTATTATGAGGTTCATTCTAGGAAGGGACTACTGTACCAATGTAACACATATCTTGGGGACATGCTAAGCCAGGAGTCTCGCCAACTCAGCCTCGAAAGCTACATACCCCTTCCCACAAAGGGCCATACCCTTGTTCAAACTGAGGGAATGATGCATTTCCCGGAGTTGGAAACCAAACATCTAAGAGTGGAGGGAGGGGGTCGTGTTGCTGGGTGGCAAGTGACCTACCCCCATCTGGTGGTGTTGCACTTGCAGGCAAACCTAATGATTTTGCCTATGACTCCCTTGAACCAGGAGTCATGTCCTGTGCCTTGCACCTCATGCAGTCTTAGGATTAAACACCAACATAGCATGCATGCAGACTAGAGTGAGTGAATCTCTCATGACACTGCACACTCTGTCCTGTGAGCAGGAAGCTCCAATCACTTGACTGGTTCTTATATGAGGGAAAACTGTGCATGCTGTCCTTGTCCCCTCACCATACACTCATGTCTGTTGCACCATGCCCACTGTGGGGAGAACTTGACTGTGGGTCAAGTATCCAATCAGTGCTTGAAATGCCCCCCACCCAGCAGCACATAGAAACATAGAACATAGAAGCACAGAATTCACCAGCAGATAAGGACTGCTTGGTCCACCTAATCTGCCCTTTTCCCATACCTACAGTATCACTGTTGACCTTACTTGATCTCCAGCTCTTTTCCATCCCCCCCATTTCTTTGCACTAAGATCCCCTTATGCATATTCCATGCATTTTTGAACCCCGTCACTGTTTTAATCCCCACCATCTTGGCAGGTAGACTATTCCACGAATCCACTATCCTTTTTTTGAAGAAGTACTTCCTCAATCTCTCCTGAATCTCCCCCTCCTCAAGCTTCACAGTATGATCTCTTGTTCTTGTGCATCTTTTTTTTCTGAAAAATACTTCCTTCTTGTACCTTATTTACCCCCATGAGGTATTTAAAGATTTATATCATACCCCCCTTCTCCCTTCTCTCTCTTCCAGGGTGTACATATTGAGTTCCTTCAGTCTCTCCTCATAGGGCTTATGATGCAGAGCCTGCACCATTTTAGTTGCTCTCCTCTGGACCACCTCCACTCTGCCTATATCCTTCTGGAAATGTGGCCTCCAGAAATGTGCACAGTATTCTAACTGAGGTCTTACCAGTGATCTACACAGAGACATCACCATCTCCTCCTTGTGCTGGTGATACATCTCCCTATGCCCCCCAGCATCCCACTAGCCCTCCCACCTGTTTTGTTACATTGCCTGGTCAGATTTAGGTAATCAGAGATTATTACATTATCATCATTATCATACATTATTATCATAATATATTATCATATATTAACATCATATTACATGATGGTTGTCATGAGAAGAGCAGGGAAAATGCAGCTGCTTGTAAACTCAAGGCCACTCAGAACAAAAAGCAATCAAGGCATAATTTTTTGTTTTACCTCGTGTTTGTCAGTGGATCTGTGCCTGTAAAAAAAAAAAACTCTTGTTGATTGCATTCAGTCTCAGTGGCTGCATTTCAGAAACAATGGTGAACAGTTATTCACTAAATGAAGCTTAAAACTGTTACAATTGCACAGCTACAGTAATTGCTAAAGGAATATTTTTTCGAGAATCAAGTGTCTTACATTATCTCTCATCACATAATTAACATAGGTTCTATTTTTGTATTTGTATTATGATAGGTGATGGAGATATTGCTATAGTTGATCGACTTCTACAAAATCCCATTTTGTGTACAAACTTTTGGATTTCTTTGCTTAATCAAGGTTTTATTTATTTTAATAGTGCATCCCCATTTACACATTATTAGTGAAAATTGCTGATTTCATGAACCTCTGTTTGCACTGATTGTGTTTGAAGCCCATATTTGGGCTCCTAGGATTTCTTTAACAATTTGACATCTTGTCTTTAAAAAAAATAATTTGGGTTCATGGTACTTTTGCTTGGGACCTTTAAAGAGCTAGTGAAGCCAAAACAGGTAGATAGGAAAATAACAAACATTTTAAGAAATAGTTAGTTGCAACTTTTTATTTTTGAAGTATTTTTATTTTTCCCTTTGCTCATTATAAAGTCTTTTATGTGATAATATTGTGCTGGATTTGTGGAACAGCCCTTAGCCTAGCAGCTGACATATCTATATCTATGCCCACAATACATCATAAGCATTTTGATCACACTGATAGTGACATCACAGGTGACTGACCTGGCAGCCACTGAGTAGCTGTTCCTAAGCAGCAGTGATGTCACAGTCAGTGAGGTCACAGTGCTGATGATGTAGTGGGGGGAAAATAGAGACCGATATTTCAGCTGCCAGGCAGAGTGCTGTTCCACACATCACACCTACTAACATCAGGAAAACACTATTCTAATTAAATAAAGGGAAAAGACAAAGTACCTCAGCTATGAGGTAATGCTTCACTGCTTCTAAAAAGTAATATTAATTTTTGGCAGCATGCTACCTCTTTAATCTGCTGAATGCAGACTGGAGCATTCTGGCAGCAGCTACAACTAAAAGGAAAGTCATCTGAGACTCCTTGCAAGGGGCACTTCTTAGGCAGCTGGTTACAGAACTCACTAGAAATTGGGCAGTGGTAGATCTGGTGCTTATATACAAGGACAGCATTGGAGACATCATAGTGGATAGCCCCGGATTCAAGTGAACATCAGTGTGGTTTGGCATACAGATTGGGCAGCAACACTAGAATATGGGTCCTGGACTTCAGGAGAGCAGATTTTAAAGAAATGGGAGACTGCCATAGTAAATACCTTGGAAGGGGGATGTTGGAGGGGGCTAAGGGAGGCACAATGGAGAAGGAAAAAGGAGAGAATAGCTAAAGCAACAGCAAGCTGTTTGAAGAAAACAAGCAAGGGTAAGAGGTGGAAGAGGCCACTATGGTTCTTTAGACAGGTGGCTTTTTGAGAAGCACAAGGATACTCAATGGGAGGAAGACAGGGAGATACTGTATCCCTGGATAAATAAAGGGAGGAGGGTGAGGGTGCAAAGGCTCAAACAGAAGAAAGGATGGCCCAGGAGGTCAGAAAGGGAGTAAGACTTTCTGCAGGCATATAACAAAAAGAGGAGGGATTGTGAGGATCAGGAGAGCAGGAAGGGGGACGGTGCAGAAGATGATCAAGGAGAAGGAAGCATTTTAAAACAGTACTTCTGCTAGACTTTCAAAGTGGAAGGGGAAGGGGACGGTCCCAAAATGTATCATCAATAGAGACTGATATTTCAGCTGCCAGGCAGAGTGCTGTCCCACACATCACATCTTCTAACATCAGGAAAACACTATTCTAATTAAACAATCGGAAAAGACAAAGTACCTCAGGTATAAAAGGTAATGGTTCTCTGCTTTTAAAAAACTAACATTAGTTTTAGGCAGTACACCATCTCTTTAAGTGAGTTGTTACTATATAAGCAGGCCCTTGCATAGCTAAACTCCCACTTAGAATGAGTTGTGGTCAAAGTGTAGGGGGAAGAGGCAGTATTGTCTCTCACATTTTTTATGACACTGATGCTGAATTGGGATAGATTAAAAGATAATTTAGCCTCATACCCAGCCTCAGTATCATTCCTATGTTGTCTTGCGCATGCGCAAGAAACATATTGCGGTAACTCGGAATAGCAGGTTTTGGTGGTGCTGTCCTGTAGTGGCCAGTGGCACCACTGCTTTTATGGGCTGGGCTCTGTGGCATGAATTAGATTGCACGCTGTCTATGACAGTAGTGCAAAAGCGTGCCTCCACCCTGAAAGGATTTAGTCACTGCAATGAGGGAGTGCTCCCTCTTTGCAGGGTGTGTCTTCCCTGGTGTAAAATTTCAATAAACATGGCGGAGCTGTCTGCCTGTCATAGTCCCCATAACAGCCAACGTTGGGGGTGCCCAAACCCCCTGTCAGCATTTGCCCTCGCCAGTTCATTTGCCTATGGGGTAGCCCAATACCTGTCGGCATATTGTAATGTCCCCTCCCAAAAAATTTGTTGTGTGCTGAGGGGATGCCCAATACCCCTTGGCTCATGCTGCCCCCCTCCAAAAGCACACCATGCAGCCAATGGGGGTGCCCAATCCACGTCGGCTCCAGCTACCCCCCCAAACAAATAGCCAGGTGGCACACTGTGAGCCCACCCCAGTGTGCTCATGCCCCCCAGCTTGATGGGGTGCCCAGTCCCTGTCAGCTCCAGACCCCCCAAAGAAACACCCAGGTATGCCAGCACACTGTGAGCCCACCCCGGTGTGCTCAAAGTGTCCTACGTTGCTGTTTTTTGTTTTTCCCCTGTAAAAACAGAAAACGGTCCCTCGCGGTCTCTCGTGCCCCCCTAACCCTCACCCACCCTCTGTGCACCCACCTCCCTACACCCCCCTCACCCCCTACTTACCTCTGGAGGCTGGCGTGATGATCTTCGGTGGACTGGAAACACGTCTGCACTCTTCAAAGCCTATCGCGAACTGAAGAAATGCCAGTAAGCTGTATAATGGCATAAATAGGGTTTTTTCAACTTTGATGGATATCTTGGCCATTTTGGGGAATTTTTTCGCCAAATTTTCAACATAATGTTCTTGGAACCCCACCTCATGAACTCAGTCACTGTCATTTTGTTATTCGGTCCTGAAAGGTGATTTTGCGGTCACTGTGTGGAACCACCTTTTGGGACTGATTTGTGAAGTGACAGTGTCACAGTTCATGAGGTAGGCTCTCAAAAACCCTATGTTACAAATTTGGTGAAAAAATTCCCCCAAATTCCTGCGCTATGAGTGTGCATTGTGCAGTTCCTATGCACGCTTGTAACTTCGAGAATTTTTAATATTTTCATTCCAGATTTTCAACATTGCCATTTTACCACACCTCCTTATGAACAGTACAGCTGTCATTTTTCACATCTCTCCCGAATTGTGTTTTCACACATGTGGCACACAGTGGCATGGTCGGTGTGCAAAATCAATGTTCTGGACAGATTAAGAAAATCACAGTGACACTGTAGATGAGTAGAGGTCCCAAAATGCATATGTTGAAAATTTGGTGACAAAATTCCACAAAATGCCTATTTTAAGTGTGTGTGTTGTGCAGTTTCCATGCACACTTGTAATTCTGAGGATTGTTAATATTTTCACTCCAGATTTTCAACATTGCCAGTTTTGCACACCTCCTTAAGAACAGTACAGTTGTTATTTTTCACATGCTGCACGGAATGTGGTTTTGCACATGCGGTGCACAATGGTGCAGTCGCCGTAGGAAATCAATATTTGGGACAGATTAAGAAAATCACTGTGACAGTGTTCATGAGTGGAGGTCCCAAAATGCCTATGTTGAAAATTTGGTGAGAAAATTTCACAGAATGACTGTGTTACGAGCATGCATTGTGCAGTTTCCATGCACACCTAAAACTTGAAGAATTTTTAATATTTTCACTCCAGATTTTCCACATTGCCATTTTTGCACACCTCCTTAAGAACAGTACAATCATCATTTCTCACATCCTGCCCAAAATGTGGTTTCGAGCTACTGGTGCAGAATTGTGCTGTCACTGTGGGACATCAACGTTCAGGGCAGATTAAGAAAATCACAGTACCACTGTTCATGAGCAGAGGTCCCAAATGCTTTCTTGAGGTGGGGTGAGAAAAATCCTATGTTGAAAATTTGGAGTGCAAATACCCACAAATACCTGGGGTGTTAGAGCTTCTAAACATAATGTTCCACCCTGTAGAGACTAACTGGCGTCAGGGGTGTGACTTTAGATTGTCAGTTCTAATGCTCATGCCATTCCACCCTGTAGCCACTGACAGGCATCGAACTGTGCCTTGCACTCTTTGGCCCCAAAGTTCACCCCATTCTCCTAAATTGTGCCCATCTCAATGTATTTTCATATGGAACAGGGTGAGCATAAGACCTGAGGACCCCAAGGCAGAACGCGATACTTGTCGGACTCTGCAGGGTAGGGTGAGATGAAATCGCATGAGCGTTATGGCCGACACCCAATTGCACACCTTAGTGCCTGTCAGTCTCTTCAGGGTGGTATGGGGTTAGCGTCACTTCCGTACTTCACTGCCATTCCTTTTATACATCTGTCTAACTCCTGCACTACCTATGCCAATGTCAGCAAGACAACATTCGGCATTGACAAATGCTTGTTCTTTGTGTGGTCTGTTTTTGTATTGCCAGTACCATCATCCAATGTACTGAAAGACCAGCAGGGAAGGCTACTTACACTGCAAAGGGAGTGGCACCAGTGAATTTCAGGAGACTACAAGGAAACATAAAATCTGTCAGCAGATAAGGACCTCCTGGCCTACCCAGTCAGCCTATTTTCCCTACCTATAGTGACACTGCAGACCCTACTCAGTCTCTGGGGTTCTCCTCACACCTTACCTCCAAGATCCCTCTATGTCTATCCCATGTATTCTTGAATCCTGTAACTGTTTCAGACCCAACCACCTCTGCAGGGAGGCTGTTGCATGCATCCATCACCCTCTCCATGAAGAAATACTTCTTCCCATTTCCTCAGAGCTTCCCCCTTTTAACTTCATAGTGTGACCACTTGTCCTTGGCATTGTTTTCTTTGGAATATGCTTCCTTCATGTACCTTTTTTTTACCTTTGTGGTAACTGAATGTTTCTTTCATATCCCCCCTTTCCCTCCTATCCTCCAGGGAGTATATATTTAATTCCTTGAGCCTTTCCCCATAGGGCTTTTGATGCAAGTGATGCACCATTTTGGTTGCCCTCCTTTGCACTGCCTCCACCCTATCTATGTCCTTGTGGAGATGATGCCTCCAGTACTGCACACATTACTCAAGGTGTGGTCTCATCAGTGATATACTGTATACATATATGTAATAGATAAACCACTCTGAGGTGTGCGGTCATGCTCTGATATATGCACACCTTGATGTGCGTCAACCACCAAAGGCGTGCGTATATCAGAGTGCGACCGCACACCTCAGAGTGGTTTATCTATCTTATAAAATGTCAAAATTGTTTTGAAGGGGGTTAAAAGTGGAGGTGTGCGGTCGTGCTCTGATATACGCACGGTCATGTGATGTGTTTTATACAATCAGAAGTTTGGATTTGGAGGAAATTATCATCCCCAGTTTATAAATACATTTATAAAATGCTTGAGACAATCATGGTCAGCAGCACCAACAGCACTGGACAAACACCATCACATGACCATGCGTATATCAGAGCGCGACCACACACCTGCACTTTTACCCCCCCAAAACAATTTTGACATTTTATAAGATAGATATACCACTCTGAGATGTGCGGTCATGCTCTGATATACGAACGCTTTTGGCGGCTGACGACACCAAGGAGTGTGTGTATATCAGGAGCGCGACTGCACACTTAGAGTGGTATATCTATTACATATATATATATATATATATATACCGGGTGGTCGGCACTTCCGAAGCCACCCCCTGAGACCTCCTTATTGGACCCCACCGCTTGAGAGGTACGGCAAAGCCGCACTCTTTCACCCACCTGCTCATCCCCCCCTCCTGTGTGCTATTATATAGACCCGTTAGCACTGCCCACTCCCATTCTTGATGAATTTCCTGCCTTCTCTTTCTTACTAAAACAATTTGTTACTGACAGGGTTCCGCCAGAGGAATCCTGCAACCAGCAGCCGGTGAGCTACTCTTGTTATCAAAATTCCCTCATTTACCCAACAACTGCAATTATGGCAGCCTCGTGGCAATTCCTCCTCCTGACTGCACTGTGTATCATACCCCCTACTGGCTTATTATCCAATAAATTTGAGACTGTGGGTACACCACATCCTCATCCTGAAGATTGCTTGCCCAGTCTGCCTCTGCACATCACATGTTATGCCAAGGCTCCTTGCCAACTGATCCAGGTGGACTACCTTCCTCGAAGAACAACTATTGCAGGTTTGTCTATACCTCCTTCCTTATCCCTAATTAATTCGAGTTACTCCCACTGGCGTTACACAGCCAGAGGATTAGCCTCAGTGTCCTTAGGCTTGCATAAATTAAAAAACAAAGCTTGGCACCCCAGTTCCTCCTCTAGGCCAAGCTGGAAAAAGCATCAAGCTCATTGCCTTTCACTTGAATCCCTGAAAAAATTGCTACTCCTCCTCTTACTCTGCTCTGGCAATGTTGAACTTAATCCAGGGCCCATAAATAAACTTACATCCCCTTCTGAGTCACTGTCTCTTAAAGGTATTAGTTTTATGCACACTAATGTGTGCAGCCTGCTGAAAAAATTCACCCTTATCCAGGCTTGGACCGCCCATACAATGCCAGATGTGCTTGTTATCTCAGAATCCTGGCTACGGCCCTCTACACAAAATAGCATAATTAATATACCTAACTACCAGATCTTTAGATGCGATTGATAATCCAGAGGAGGTGGGGGTCACCATTTACATCAAAGATAGATTTGTGGCATCAGCACTTAATTCTAACTCACTGGTAGTGGGATTTGAGTGCCTGGACATAAAAATCGACATATCCCCATCGTTAGCACTCTGAGTCATAGGATGCTATAGACCACCATCTGCTGGTACTCAGCTTTTGTCCTATCTTACAACTATCTTGGACACTAGCCCCCCGGAAACAATTATCCTCAGGGATCTAAACTATGATTGGATGTCAGAAGCCGGTCACCCACTTAAATCTTTCTGCGACTCCCTTGGTTTCACCCTACTCAACGAAGAGCCCACCTGTATCAACAAAAAGGATATAGCCAAAAGTACCCTTCTTGATGTCCTGCTTGTGAATAAACCCCATTCCTTCTCCCATGTTGGAACCTTTGACGCAGATGTTCGTGACCATTGCCTAATAGCTGGAGTTTGGACAGCTAACAAAGTGCCAACTACAGCCAAATTCTCCACCAAAAGGTTAACCAGGTCATTCGACCCAAATACATACCTACTTGACCTAAAAATATCCCCCTTGTGGCAGAGTTTTTACCTTGCTAAAACAGTGGAAACTGCATATTCTATACTACATGAAATCATTACCTATGCTATGAATCTACATGCGCCTCTGTCAAATATACGCATAAAGGCTAGGGAATGCCATTGGTTCACTCAAGATCTCAAGGCTGCACTACTGTCCAGGGATAAACTCTGGAAAGCTGCCCGCAAATCCCAAAAAGAGGAAGATTGGCGCCTCTTTAGAACAGCCAGAAATCACTGCACCAAACTGATTAGGGAAGCTAAAGCCTGCTATTACCAAGCAGAACTAGATACTGCAGCCAATTGTCCCCCCAAATTCTGGGCCACAAGCAAAGAACTGGCGGGATCCACGTCACAAAATATGCTCCCTACAAAAATTACCTCTGACAATATAGTAATCAATGCCCAAAAAGAGATACTGCAGGCATTCAGCACGCACTTCGCCACAGCAGGCTTAGCCTTTGATAACTCGCCTGCATGTAGCCTGCGCACCCAACTTGGCATGACCCCACCAAATGTTGGCACCGTTAGTCAACATTTCTCATCTCATTGGTTTCCCTCAAAGAAGTGGAAGACTTGATTCTCCACCTGGATACTAAGAAAAGTGCCGGCACGGATGCATTTGAACCATACTTCCTAAAGATAGCATGCCACGTATTGGCAGTGCCTATTACTCATTTATTCAACCTGTCCCTAACACAAGGTACCATCCCTCAAATATGGAAGATCGCACACATTATCCTGCTATTTAAATCTGGAGACCCTTGTGACCTTAGTAGCTATAGGCCAATTTCTTTCCTACCCACGGTCTCGAAGCTACTGGAAAAAATAGTAAATGGCCAACTAAGATCCTTCATTGACAGAGAAAAATTACTAAACCCCCTTCAATCCAGATTCAGAGCCAACCACAGTGCAGTATTGGCATTAGCTAAAGTAACAAATGACTGGCTACTGGAGTTGGAGCATAAAAAGTCAGTATGTGCTGTATTTCTTGACCTCAGCAAAGCATTCGACACAGTCGACCACGACCTGCTCCTCGACTCGCTAAAAAAACTAGGACTGGAAGCTACTTCTCTAAACTGGTTCTCTGAATATCTGACAGAAAGAAACCAGCAGGTGAAAGTGGATGGTGAACTATCTGCCCTAAAACTCTTACAAAGAGGTGTCCCTCAGGGATCCATATTAGGTCCCCTCCTCTTCGTAGTGTATATCAACAACATTGATGAGGGAATCAAGGATGCAAGTATTCACTCATTCGCGGATGACACAGTGCTGTACCTGAGTCATCCTACACCAAAAGAAGCTTGTACTGACCTACAAAAAGATTTCAACCTCCTGCAACTCCAACTAATCAATAAAAAACTACTATTAAAAGCTAAGAAAACTAAAGCTGTGTTATTTTCCCCTGCAAACTACATAAGCGCTACTGACTCCCTCCTCCCAATAACCACGATGCTGGGAGAGTGCTTAGAGAATGTTCCGAAATTCAGATATCTTGGGGTCTGGGTCGACTGTAAACTCTCCTTTACTGACCACCTGGAAGACTTTCTGAAAAAATTAAGGCAAAGACTTGGCCTTTTTTACAGGATAAGAAGACTTCTTACAGCAGACTCAAAAAATTGACTAGTCCAAGTCATGTTCCTGTCCTTAATTGACTATTCAGACTTCATATACAGTAGCTGTGTGGCTTCCTATCTTGGAAAATTGGATATGCTCTACCACAGAGCTATATGCTTCATCACTGACCTCCCCTTCTCTACCCATCATTGTACACTATATGCCACCACGGGCTGGACCTCACTTCACTATAGGCGCAACTTTAATGCAACACTCTGGATACTTAGAGCTCTCAGTGGCAGACTCCTTCAGTACATCATCGACTGTCTGTCTCTGATTGTGCCCAGGAATTATACCTTTAGGAGCTGCTCACAACTCCTGCTAAATATACCCAGGGCACTCACATGAGTCGGGAGAGTTGCCTTTGGATTCTCACCCCCATCAATATGGAATAAAACCCCCAAAATACTTTAGCTGAAAACCCCAGTAAATACCCTTTTGTTCAAAAGGATTTACTGTGATGGCATTACGGAAATTTTCAACTGCTTTACTAGACACTAACTAACCTCCATTCCTCAAACAGTGGCCCGCAAATGATGGCCCCCCAGCTAAAATGTGTGCCTCTGCCTCTAGCATGCCCACCAACAGAGCCACAGGATTTATTACTGAACTCCCATGTTTTATTCTTTGACACTCTGAACAGCTGCAGCCTGATTCTAGCACATGCTACCACACTTGGGGATAATTATCGTCTTTTGCCCAAAAAAATATTCAGTCCCTCGTCCATCCAACACCTCCCTCTGCCCCAACCTCCAGGACCCTACCAGTTATGCCCCTGCTACTATATTCCTCCTCTTGCACTTAGTACAATGGCAGCTTTTTGTCCTCCGTATGTCACCATGTTTTGGGGCAAAAATCGCTTTGTCACCTTTCGTAGAGTCCTCTGCCCTCCCAATCCCTCACTCTGCTATAACAATTGGCTCCTCTTCACTTGTGCCCCTATTCCCTACCTCTCCCTATATTATGCACTTGATATCTTCTATCTGGTATGCCTACCCTCTCCCTAACATTTCCCACTTCAAAATGCACAGTTTTTGGGCTTGGATCAAGCACAAGTTCATTATCCATGACTCCTTGTAGTTCTATGTTCAATGTTTATTACCTGTAAATAGGAGAGGGGAGGGTGGCCCTGCAGGGGGACCTGGAGGCTCTGGAAAGATGGTCTAGAAAGTGGAAGCTGACGTTTAATGCAGGGAAATGCAAGGTACTCCACCTGGGGGCCAGAAACCCAGGCCAAGTGTACACCCTGGGGGGGGAAATACTACAAGTCTCAATGGCTGAGAGGGACCTGGGGTTGGTGGTGGATGTCAAGATGAACAACTCTGAGACTTGTAGGAGGGCAGCAGCCAAGGCCAACAGGATGCTGGGATGCATCGCTGGGGATCACCTCCAGAAGGAGAAGTGATACTCCCTCTGTATAACTGCTTGGTGAGGCCGCACCTGGAACACTGCGTGCAGTTTGGGCCCGCACTTAAAGGGACATTAATCTCCTGGAGAGGGTCCAGGAGGGCAGCAAAATGATTTGGGGCTTGGGGACAGGACCTATGAGGAGAGGCTCGAAGAGCTAAATATGTACACTTTGGAAGAGAGAAGGGACCGGGGGGACATGATAGAGGTCTTCAGGTACATGAACAGGGTAAATAGGGGAGGAACAGTGAGGGTGCTTCGAAGGAAGGAGGAGGGGGCCACTAGAGGGCATGGGTGGAAGCTGGAGGGGTGAAGATTCAGGGGAGAAAGGAGGAGGTGCTACTTCACTGAGAGGGTGGTAGAGCCATGGAATGCACTACCTAGGGGGCTGGTGGAGGCAGAGACAGTGGAGGGGTTCAAGAGGGGGTGGGACAGGTACAGGGGAAGGGTTCAGGAAGCAAAATCCAATGCAGCAAGAATATCCGGAACTGGGAAGGGAGAAGCCAGAGAAGGCGAGGGGGACAGCAAGGTCAGCACCCAGGGTGGGGGCTGACCAAACGAGCAGACACGAAAGACCATTAGGCCTATTCTGCTGGCATTTTAGTATGTTAGTATGTTAGTAAATGTGCATTTTTACTATAATAGCAGCTAGTTTTACTGTTTGTACTATTGTAACTTGTCTTTCTGTATTATTACTGTAGGACCGCAGGTCCACCTTATAAATGAGCTTGCTCAGTGGTGCCCGCAGATAAATTAAGATATTGATATATATATATATATATATATATATATATATATATATATCACTGGTGAGACCACACCTCAAGTATTGTGTACAGTACTGGAGGCACCATCTCCACAAGTAGTGTTGTGTGAAATTAAAACATTTCACATGAAATATTTCGCTGATGTGACATGTTAAATCACCCCCGACAAAATGCAGAATTCCACATTTGTGAGACAGAGAAGATGATAATATATAAAAAAAAGTGTTTCCTCCCTCCAGTCTAGCCCAGATTAAAATTTCTACCCCCTCAAGACCCCACATCTCTGGTGTCAAGTGGTCCCACCCCCCCCCCGGCTGATTGCCAGCCCACAAATCCACAATAAAGAATTACCTCCCCCACCCACCAAGATTCAGCCCTGTCCTCCATCTCCAATAAATATAAATTTTCCTGGTGTCTAGTGGCCCCACACCCCCCTGGCGGATCACCGGCCAATTAATGAATGACACTGCCCCCAGTTTTCAAACCCATCCCCCATTGTCCATAAGTGCCGTGGCCCAGTCCAACATCAGTCCTCTTTTAAAAAAAAAAAACTTTCCCTGGTGTCTAGTGGATCCCCCATGAGCTCATTCGTTAAAAGTAGTGGACTCACTCACTCAGGCTCATTGTAAAAGAGCTCAGTCAGGCTGCCGGCCATGGAGGTGAGTGGAGGGCTGTGCCAGTGGCCCGTGGAGGGGTCATAGCTGGTGGTGTGTCAGGTGGGGTGGGATTACTACCAACTGAGTGGGGGGTGGAGGGTCCACTAGACACCAGAGGAAAGGTTGTTTTTTTTTTACAAGAGGATTGATGTTGACCAGGGCCCTGGCACTTATGGACAATGGGGGGAGTGGGGATGGGTGTGAATCTTGGGTGTGTCATTCATTATTTGGCCATTGATTGGCTGGGGAAGGTGGGGTCACTAGACACCAGGGAAATTTATATTTATTGGAGATGGAGATGGACCTGAATCTTGGTGGGGGGGTAATTCTTCATATTGCGGGCCGGCAATCGGCCAGGGGGGAATGGGACCACTAGACACCAGGGATGTGGGGTCTTGAGGGGGAGAAATTTTAATCTGTTCTGGATGAAAGGGGGAAACATTTTTTTTCCTTTTTATATGAAATTCCGCATTTCACACCAGTGCAATTTCGGCAAAATGTGTGAATTTCGTGAAATATTTTGGGGGAGTGAAAATTCTGATTTTGCCAGAATTTCACTGGCGAAATAAAATTTTGCTTCATCCCTATCCACAATGACATAGGGTGGGAGGGAAAATATACCTGTTCCCAGATGACACAAAACTGTATAACAAAGTGGACACATGGAAAGAGTGGAAAGAATGAGAAATGATCTAAAAAAAAACAGAAGAATGTTCAAGGGCTTGGCTGCTTGGTTTCAACACAAAGAGGTGAAGGGGTATTACTACCTTCCTGTTCCTGCTGGTGATCCCCCTGCCTGTGCTTTCCAGCATCCTGCCAGCCTTCCCCTATGGCTTGTCACACTACTTCGCTACCTTCAGGTTATCCAAAATGATCACCGTCCAGGTCCCTTTCCTACTTTGTAACTGTTAATACCTCTCCTCCCGGTTGGTATGTTGCCCCTGGGTTCTTGTAGCCCATGTGCATTGTCCTGGATTCACCCATCCCCCTACAAACAGGACAGACAGCTGTGTGTTGATGTGCTCAGATTGGCAATCAATTTATTCCATTTCACTTTTGTATTTACAAATTTCATCACCATTCATCATTATTTTCTTTACAAAAATTCCTTGTTTAATTCTCAATGCATATCAATATCTGTTTATCAATCCTTTTCTTTCTCTTCTTCTTGCCTCCCCAGGTGAAAACTTGGGTGACTTCTTCTTCTTCTCTTCTTCTTTTTTAGGTAATGGTGAAAACCAAGACCAATTTTCTCTCCTTCTGTTGCTTCTTCTCTTCTTATATTCCTTTATCATTCCCCTTCCCCTCCTTCCTCACCCTTTTTTCCCCATAGCCTGTCTCCAGCTTGCGTTGGATGACTGGCCTTCCCCCTTTCTTCCCCTCTCCCCTCCTTCTATCTTGCTGCCTGTCTCCTCCAGGCCTCAATAATCATCTCGGTATTAAACATGTTTATAACTAGATCCGACAAATGCATCCCATCTGGTCTATAAAAGTCCACTACTCACTCTTCTACCCTCTCAATATTACGTGTCTTCCCATGCTCCTTACCAATGTCCCCACCCTCCTATTCATCTTCCTTCTGTCCCTGTTGACCACTTCATGGCTATGTTCATGTCTCCACACTCTCCTCGGAATCATGTCTGACCATGCTATGCTCACCCCGGCCACCTTTGTTTTATCTTCTCTAAATTCCATCTTACCTTTAAATATGTATCAACCCATGGCTTTCCCCCAATGTCATTACCCCCAAGGTGTATAATAATTAGATCTGGGGTGGGTCGCTTCTCTCTCATCTCTATCAGGGTCGGGAGTAACTGATCCCACTTCATCCATTGGATACCGCGCCACACCAGCCTACATTGTCTGACATCTTGGTAAAGCTTCTTTCCCCTAGCATTCTTTTCCACTCTCATTTCCACCCAGTAAATATAGGAGTGACTGCAGCTCCATAATTCTGTGCTCCTCCCTCCACCTATTGAATCAAGCAAAAATTATGTATCTTATTCTCTGGCACTGTCTTATTCTAGTTCATTATTAATGCTTCCTTTTCCCCAATCCCTGTACCTTCCCCCACAATCTTGGTTCTGCTCCTGCAAAACAAATAAATACCATGTTAATGTCACTCTTTGAAGGCCTGAATGTTCCTTGTGTAACTGGCAGAATGCCAGCATCCCATTTCTAACATTTTGGTCACCGACTCCCATTCCTCTGCCCATTTTGATGCTGCCCTGATTCGAAAGGAATGGGAGGAATACTATCTGGGTCTTCCCCCAGGAACTCCATGCCTTTTTTAAGTACGGCCATCACCAGATAACTTGTCACCTTCTTCCCATCTCCGTGTACGAATAGCCCCCCTTCCTTATTATAACGCTCTGTGGCTTAAGCCCACAAAGCCTTTTCCGGGCACAGGTGCCCATCAAGGTGCTCTTTTATGGTTATCGTACACCCCCTCCCTTCTTGTTCTATTTTTGACCTCCTAGTCATGAGTCCCCTTTGTCCCCCAGATTATGTCCCCCCATTCCAAACCTTCTCTTCCCCTTTTCTGCCATGTTCTACTGCTTTGCTTACTCTCAAGGTCCCTGCAAACATTACAAGGTAAATTGTGTGGAACAGCTGTGTCTCATCATTGGATTTACATATTGCCCACAATATCCCCCCAATTTTCCCAGCAAATGGTCTGCTATCAGCTGCCGACCATCCCTGTTCCCTTGCTTTAATCTACTCTGATCCTGCATCATCCTCTTTATCAACATTGACTTTGTGGGGTCCCACCATTTCTTCAGGCTACACACCAAACTGACCCCTGCTAGGTATACAGCCATTGTGGTGTGAGCCATCCCTTTTTGCCACTGCTCTACTGTAAATTTTCCTAACTGCTCTTCCATAACTGGCCCCCTTACCTCCATATGGTGTGCTTCCCTGAATGTTTGAAATGCCCGCCAGGCCCCTTCATAGGCTCTCAAGGCCTGTGGTGACCATGAGTTATGAAACAGCATCTCAGCTTCCTCTTGCCAAAGTCCCAGATGTTCGTTGGAATGGGCATTCTCTGTACCTCTGCTGTTGGTGCTAGCATCCAGAAACAATCCAGCTGCAGGTGGGAAAGGCTGTCAGCTAGGATATTTCTCACCCAGTTTATGTGCTTGACCCTGAATAACATATTCAATGACAATCCTTTCAATATTAGCTGTCTCAGCACCCACATGACTGTCTCAGATCTCGCCCCTCTGTTGTTCAACACCTCCACCACTGCCTTATTGTCACACCAAAATGTATTCTGCTGATTCTGCAATTCTTCCCCCCATACCAGGGTGCAGGCCCAAATTGGCATGATTTCCAACAATGTGATGTCCTTCATCCTTCCTTCTCTTACCCAGTCCACCAGCCATGGTTCTGAAAACCATTTTCCTCTCAAATACCCCCCCATTCCAAACCCCCCTGCAGCATCCGTATATAATTCTAGGTCCATGTTAAAAACCAAGTCGTCTTGCCAAAAGGAACAGCCATTGTAACTGCTTAGAAATTCCTCCCATACCTTGAAATCTTCTTTCACTCCTTTGATTACATCCACCCAATGATGTGGGCCTTGCTAGCCATCTCGTAAATCCCTCCCTTTCATCTTTCTCTTCTCACCTATGTATCTAAAGAATGTTTTATCTTCCCTTTTCACTGATTTGGCACCCTTTTCCTCTGTTTGCACCTTTGCACTTCTAAACTGCCTTCCCTGCCTCCCTTTGTTTCACTTGGTAAGTCTCCCTAACACCTTCATTCTATGTTTGTATATTCTGAATGTCCCTTTTTTTGCTTCTACCTTTTCTGCTACCTCCATAAAGAACCATAATGGTCTCCTTTTTCTCTTGCTCTTGCTAACCTGCCTGACACAGAGGTTTGTAGCTTTCTCAGTGCCCTCTTTTATTTTTGCCCACCGTTCCTCGACTCCTCCCAGTTTTCCTATTCCTGTTAGGGTGTCCCTGAGGCATTCTCCCATTTTCTTAAAATTGGATCTCCTGAAGTCCAGGACCCTCTCCCTTGTCTGATTAGATTCTGACCCAGTTCTTATCTCAAACCATACTGTATGGACTAATGGACCATGGTTTCTTTGGCTCTACTTTAACATGACCAACAGCCCTTGTCCTTAATGCCCCATAACCAGGACTCCAGTTCCTGTTCCACCATGACCAACTCCAATCTTCCCAATCACAGCTTGCAGAACTCGTACTGCATGAAACTTGTTTGAATTGGTGGGTTGGTGTGTTTATTACTGACTGTAGGGTAAATCTGAGACTAGCCAAAGTAGCCCACATTTAAAGGCATATTAAACAATGGTGTCTTGCCCTGTAGTTTGGGGGAGGGGTGATAATTGTCTGGCCTGAGGCCACAACTACTGGGTAACTGCAGGTGGGGCTGAGTCACATTTCCGATTGTAGGCTGGTTTGGGCTTGCTGGAAGAGATAAACAGGAAGCTCTGACACGAGGATAATTTTAAGCCCTCACCCAGTCAGTCCCATCAAACTTGTATCCCATTGCATGAGTGAGACAAAGTCGGAGTGCAGCATCCATCTTAAGGAGTCTGCAGGCATCTGCAGATAGTCTGCAGTCTGCAAAAGAGTCTGAAGGAGAAACACCCTACCAAAGTAGGAAAAACATATTAGTGATTACAGTGTACTGGAATAACTAGCAGCAGAGAGGGCAGCTAAGTACAGGTAAGAGGCCTCAAAAAGGGAAAATAAGAGGCACCCTATCTAGGGTATGGTAGCAAATAGCATACAGGCAAGTGAAAGGGTAGGGTAAGAAATAAAGAGGGAAGTGGGTAAGGATAGTAGGCACCCAGGAAAGGTTAGGTACAGGTAGAAAGGGGAAACAAGAGACAACCTATCTAGGATAGAATAACAAATAAGTTTCAGGCCAGCAAAGATGAGAGGTAGGAATAGAATAGGAGTACAAAGGAGGCAGTATGGTACAGAGAAGTTTAAATAGGAAAATAGCAAAGGAAGGAAAGATCATAGGAGTGTTACAGTGCCACAGGTGTGGGGCTGTAGTCTTTCAGGACAAATTTGGGGCACTGAGTTGCTGCCCCATTTGTTCTCACCTCTCTGGGTTGAGGGCAGAGGTTACTGGAATCTGGACTGAACTGATAAGGGTATAGAAGACATTCTGCCTTATCCAGGGGCCACCATTCTGCCATCACTACCCTGGAGAATGCCTAGGCAGAGGCAAAGTTGTTGGACCGTGGAGGGCTCTGGGAAGGTCAGGGTGTCAGGAAGGGTACATGCTCATTACCAAGTACCACTGTGGGATTTCTTAGCCATACTGGAGGGACAGGCAGCTAAGAGAAGGCTTCCATAGCAGTGGAAAAGGAGGAAGTGGGGGATCATCAAAAGGGGAGGCTTTAAGGAGGAAGCAGCTGTAGGTGGGAGACTATTGCTAGATCAATAGACTTGGGAGAAGGGGGAAAAATGGAGAGGGAGTTGAATTGCCAGAGAAGTGCTTCAGTTTGGAGAGATGGGGAGCATTATCATAAGTATTGCTGGGACAGCAGGAGATGGGTAGGAGTTAGACATCACTAACGAGCTAGGAACAAATGAGCTGGCAAAGGACAGCGAAGGGGTAGTGCATGGATATTTCAGAGAGCTGGGAGGGGCCTCAAGCAGGCACGCACATATCACTAATGTCACTAAAGCATTAGGAGCAAGGAGAGGGAATGCCCATGAATTGCTCCTTTAAGGTTCCAAATAGTAGCTCATGTCCCCACCATTAGTAATGTAGTAATGGTGGGTTTTGCTGAGGTGATACAAGTGCATGGCTGGGGAAAAAAAGGATACTCTGCACCAGGACATTTAACAACTGACTGAAGTCATGGTGAACAGAGTAGTGCTTCAGCTACATTGTGGACTAGGGGCCAACCTGGAAGAATATAGGCCTCTCTGTACCGGGTCATAATGTCACACGCTTAATAGCATATGGCATTATGGAGAAACCTCGACCTGTGCACTCCCCAAGTTGGACCCCCCAAGTTGAGAATCTTTAGTGGGGGGGTGTTGGGGCACAGCCCCTCACAATGGGGATGTGGGGGGTAGAGCCCCCCACAGAACAAAGACATGATGCCTCATGGCATAAATCACGCAGCATGATAGTGCCATGCAGCATTATGTCTTGCGACATAATGGCCCTGTGCCAAGCCTCTATAGGGGAGACAATTTGCATTGTTCCTGGAAATGAATCACAGTCCATAGAAGAAGGTTTAACCACTACTTGGATGAGCATTTAAAGCAGCCTTGTGGTGGGGCTGCTTTAAAACCAAGGCAAGCAAAAATTACTCCTCCCAGATGATGAAGCAGCAGAAAAGGCCAGAGGGGAGTTAATTCCCTTAAGGTGGAGGAGCAAGAAGACAAGGCTGGGGACAAGACAGAGGACAAACGGGGTACAAGTCATGAAAACAAGAATAAAAGAGTAAAGAAAACATGTAACAGAGAAGGTAAAAAGGAAGAGATGAATCAGAGGGAGCTTCAGGGAACAGCATAGGCAGAAGAGTGGAGCAGGGAAACAGTCAGGGAGGGAGTAATGTATGGGGAGCCATGTGCACTAATGCAAGGAATCTGGGAAATACAATTCCAGACCTAGAATTCATCATCATGGAGACTAACCTAGATTTGGGGGCCATTATGGAGTCATAGTGTACTAACAGACATGGGTAGGACATGACCATACAGGGCTACTCTTTGTTAAGAAGAGACAGGGCAGTGAGGAGGGAAAGTGGGATTGTGTTATATGTGAGGGAGGAAATCAAGACCACAGAGGCACAGGGGCACCCTGAGGAAAAGGAAGGGCTGGAGGTGCTGTGGGTCATCCAGGAGACAGACACTGAGGATGCTATCTGTACAGGAGTGGTATATAGACCTCCAGCACAGGGAAAACAGTTGGATAAGGCATTAGAGGAAGCCATCATCAGGATGGCTACTAATGGAGAGGTGCTACTAGTTGGTGACTTCAGTCTGCCAGATGTGAAGTGCAGCCTTTCAACTACAGCTTCAGCAAGGAGCAGGGCCATCCTTGAATCCCTGCAAGGGGCTTTTCTCAGCCAGCTATTAAAAGAACCCACTATGGACAAGGCATGCTGGACCTGGTACATACAAAGAGGAACAGCACTGCAGATATCACATTGGGCTACCAGTGATGACCGTACAGTGCAGTTTTACATAAAAACAAGAGTAGAGACAAACCATATGAGGACGAGTGTCCTGGACTTTAAGATGGTGGATTTTAAATAAATAGGAGACTGTATCAGAAACTGTCTCATTGGTGAGGATTGTCAGAAAAAGGGAAAACACAGTGTGGACCAAGAAGTGAGGGTACAAGTAAGGCAATCAGCCTCTATGCAAAGAAAGTGAATAAAAGCAGAAGGAAAAAGAGACTTACAGTTCTCTAGGGAAGTGGCCAAGATACTGAAGGAAAAAAAGGGTGGCATTCAGAAGGTATATGGAAATGCAGAGGGAGGAGGTCAGGGAGTTTACCAAGTAAAACAGAGGGAAGCAGGCAAGGCAGAAAGGGGAGCAAAGGCACAGACAGAAAAAAGGATAGCCAAAGGGATAGCTAAAGGAGATAAGAATTTCTTTAGATACATAAGTGAGAAGAGGAAAGCAAGTGGAGAGAGACAGTGAGGATTAGGAGGCAGCGGGGTCTGTGCAGCAGAAGACCAAGGAAAAAGCTGCCATCCTGAACAGGTACTTCTACAAAGTCCTTATAGTGGAGCGAAGGGGAACAGACCACCACTAAGTAGCAGGAACAAAGGGGGGGGGGCGAGATAGGCACAAGTCCATTCTCAGAGGAAAGAGTCCTGAAGGGACTTGGAGCAATGAAGGTGGAGAAGGCTATTAGTATGAACAAGTTACACCCAAGGGAGCAAAAGGAACTCAGGGAGTTACTAGCTCTCCCACTGACTTAATCAACAGTTCTCTAGATACAAGCTTGGTTCTGTAGGACTGGAGAGCAGACATGTTCCATCTACATAAGAGGGGCAGCAGGGAGAGTGTTAGCAATTATTGGCCAGTCAGTCTACCTGCAGTAATGGTGAAATTAATATAAACCCTGCTGAAAGTAAGGCTGACAAAATATCTTGAATTCAAAAGGGCTGCAAAATCACAGCAGCATGGATTCACAGGCTGGAGGTCATGCCAAATGAATCTGATGTATGAATCGATCAAGGTAGGGCAGTGGATGTGGCCTGTCTGTTATTTGGCTAGGCTTTCAATACTGTGCTGCAAAGTAGACTGATAAAGACATTGAACAGCCTTGGTGTAGAAACCAAAGTGGTGAATTGGGTTAAAAACTGGTTAATGGATAGGCATCAGAGTGTGGTGGTTAATAGCACTCACTCTAATGATGAGAGAGTGACCAACAGAGTAATCCTCTTCATATCTGACATTGCAAAAGAACTTGAGGGGAAGGTATGCCTTTTGCAGATGATACAAAAATGTGTAATAGGGTGAACACTCAGGAGGAGGTAGATACAATGCCCAGAGATCTTGAGAAACTTGAGTAATGCAATGCCAAAAAGTGTAAAATCATGCACCTTGGGCATAGGAACCCAGAAGATAAAAATAGGATGGGACAGAGGTACTGACAGTTACTAAGCAGGAAAGGGCCCTTGGGGTTATCATAGCTGATGACTTCAATGTGGCAGGGCAGTGTGACAAAGCAGTTGGTAGGACTAGTAGGATTCTGGGGTGGAAGGGGGTGAATCCAGCAGGACGAGGGAGGTGGTGTTGCCACTGTATCACTTGCTGGTGAGACCCCATCTGAAGTATTGTGTCCAGCTTTGGAGACAGCACCTCAGAAAGGACATAGATGGGGGGAGGCAATACAGAGGAGGGCAACTAAAATGGTGCAGGGGTTGCACAAGAAGCCCTACAAGAAGATACTGGGGGATCTCAACATGAACAACCTGGAAGAGAGAGGAGCAAGAGAAGCCATGATAGAGGCCTACCATGATCATGACAGAGCAATGAGGAGAAACAAGATTGTGCCTGTGTGTTGACAGTAGCTGTGGAGGATCGACCCAGTTCTGAGTTTTAGACTTAACTGCATTTTTTTCACTGGTATGCTGTCATTGCCTATACTAAGTTATTATCCTTTATTGGACTGGTTTGTGCATTTCCTTTCTGTCCTTTTTGAAAAAGAGAGAAAGAGAAATTGAACCATGGAAGTTCACTCACAGGGAGACAAGGGAGTCGAAGAAGCAATTGACCTGAACAGCTGTTTTATTACTGCATTGCACAAGGAGGATGTGGTATGGAGAGTAAAGGACTTGCTGGAAAACTCAGAGAACCTAGAAAAGCAGAACACTGGCTAATAGCTGGAAAGTATGGACCACAAGAGCACACATGTTATGATGTCCGTGTTCACGTAAATGCTGCAGGTCAAGTCAGAAAGTTGGCATAACTGGACTCAAAGAGTGTGAGGTGCACTGTAAGAAGTCAACATGAGACAGACCATTTTAGATTCTGTAGACTTTGAAGAAACCTGCTCACAGTTTCTGATCTTGGTTGGGATTGTTCTTTTTTATTTGTGCTCACTTTTCTTTCCCCCACTCAGTCCCTTGCAGATTTGGGCCCTTAAATGAGTGATGTTAAAAAAAAGAGCTCAACAAAAAAGCTAAAAGATCTACTTCATTTGTTTGAGGGAAAATGGGTTACTAAGGAAACAGAATTGGGTTACATGTCAATTTTATACCTACGCTGTTTCATGCCGTCTTATGACCTTTGTTTTTATTTCTATCAATATTTTTAAAATCTTGGGGTACCTGTTTAGTACCAGAAAGACAGACTAGGAGTGCTAAATTCTACACATGACTTTAATAAAAAGAGAGCTGTTAGTAATTAAATGATAGTGATCTTTTTGCTAAGAACTTACAGTGCTTCATAGTACAGTATATACACGCGCTTCAATGTTTGTGGAATAGCAATGAGGAGAGATGGGGTATACAGTGCTTGTGTAACTTGTAATACTTTTTGTGTCTTTACTCTTTTCCCACCCTTGAGTAGTAGGTATGTAGGTAGTAATTTGTAGGGAATAGAAGGCCCATGAACAAGGGTGAGAAGAGCGCCAGAGAATGAGGAGGAAGAGGGGATGGTAGTGGATAGAAAACACTCCTTAAGCAAGGGAAGTGTGTTAGTGGAGGTCTTAAATAGAGGTTGTGGGAGGAGCTATTCCCCACATTGAACCTCAGGCCAAGCCCTCCCATTCAATGTTTATGGAATAGCAATGTGGAGAGATGGGGTATATAGTGCTTGTGTAACTTGCAGTACTTTTTGTGGCTTTACTCTATTCCCACCCTTGAGTAGTAGGTATGTAGGTAGCAATTTGTATGAAATAGAAGGCCCAAAGAGATACCTTCTCCAGCTCACAGAGAGTATGACCCCCCCTGGCATTCTGGAGAGGACCCCCATAATAAAGGAAACCTCTGAGGACCCATGGCTGGAAGTCTGCCTGTCCTCTGTGCATTCTAAAAGGAGAGGGACCTAGGTTCTAGTAACCATAGCTAATTTGAGTTTGGTGAGCTGTTTCGAGAGACGGTGATCCATCCTTGATCCATGGATGATGCAGATGGACAGATTATCCTGAGGTTGAAGAGTAGGTCTTTTTTGAAGAAGCAATAGAATCTGAAGTGTGAAGTAAATCCAGGTGAAGTAGGGCAAATGAAGTCCAAGTTTCCAAGATGATGAATGATGCTTGTCCCTCAGAATTGCAGGGGTGTAATGAGCAGAGGGAGCATGACTTGATCGATAAGGTACTAGACAGGCAATGGTGGAAATGCTATGGTACAAGAAGTCATTGGTGAATGATCGAACTTGTGAAAGGTTTGAATGTCAAGGTATGGTCTGGAGGCAAGAAATTTAGTAATGAATGAGGAGTCACTAAGGAAGCATCCATGAAGTAGAAATGAGTAGAGGAGTGTCTCTGAGTGCCCTGGAGATGACGGTTCGTTCTTGATCCAAGGACAATGCAGACTGAATGATGATCCTGAGGATGAAGGGTACTTCTTTTCCGTAGGGATGTATAATCCTATGTGTGGAGCAGATCCAGTTGCAGAAGGGCTAACATAGTCCAGATTTCCAAAATGATGAAAGATGCATGTCCAAGGGGATTGCAGCGGCATAATGAGTGGGGAGAGCATAATTTGATTTATATAAAGCCAGACAATACACTGTGGGATTTGTGATGATCTGTAAAGTTAAGGGTGACTAATCCAATTCATGTAAGGTTTGATGTTCAAGGCAGTCTGGAGGTAAATAATCGATTAATGAGTGATAAATTGCTAAGTAAGCATCCCAGAGAAAAATGAGTAGATTAGAGTTTGAGTGACTGATGAGAGTAATGTCATAAGTGATTAGTAAATGAATAGAAGAAGATATGCAGAGCACTCCAGATGGTAGCCTAATGTACATGGGGAATGACTGGAAATTTGGTATAAGGGATGAATGACTTCTTTGGTCATGAAGTTCCTGACTTTATATGTAAATACTCTGCTGGCATGCTACCTGAAGTAAGTGTGGGTATTTCTGTGGTGTGATTGACTAGGAGATGCACTGTGGTGGCATAGGTTGGTTAAGTTTACAGGTAATCCTGATGCTGAAGTACTTGAGAGAAGCTTGAAAGTGGATATAAGAAAGAGTCTGTAGGCTGAATTAGTAGTAAGATCGATTAGTGCATGGTGCCATAGGATCTTAGTGCTAAGGCTGATTAAGACTGACTGGAAGGCAAGACTGAGTTGGTGAATTTGTTTTGACTGTTAAGGATTGCTGGATGAAATTCTGGAGAGCCAGTTCTCGGTGATGGTCTTTGCTGCAGAGATGAACAAAGGTAATTTGAGAAGAAGAAGAGGCTGAAGGGTACACAGGAAGAGTGGTTAACCTGGCTGAAAGTACTAAGTGAAAAGGTGCAGATGATTGTATAAGGAATGGTGACATCCAGGAGCAAAAATGATGGTTTGGATGGTGTGGAGTTAGTAATCAGCTAGGAGGTGGAGATCCCACGATGAATATTCTGGAAGACATCTGTGAAATTCTTAAAACAAGCAATGACTATAGAGGATCAGGAGTCGAGTAACATGGTGACAAGAGTTGGTGGTAGTAGGAGAGGCTGCAGAAGGTAAGACGTGATGTTGATAGTTAAATGGGTTATCTTGAGATTCCCAGTATCCATAGAAGGGATAATAATTACAAAGTCAGAGCATAGGAGAAGGATTTACAACCTTTCCATGTAGGAGAATAGAAAGTGAGACAAAGTAGACAGGGAAATCATGGAATGGACAGGAGTCAGAGGGTATATCCATTAGAGACTAGGAAGATCTCCCTATGTCCAAGCGAATGGGATTTCATGAATGATCCTGAGGAGCTGATTGGGCAGCATATAAAATTCTATGATGACGAAAAAGTCTATGAGGCATGTTAGCCAAGGGATGTTTGCTGGCAGTAGCAGTTCACCAGAGTAATGAAAGAGTGATCCACAGAGAAGTTGAAGGGTACTGTTAGAATGGCCAGAGAAGGAGTATGAAAGGAATAATATGGAAGAGCAGTTGACCTGGTAGAAGTATTGGTTGGAGACAAGGTACTAGGCCCAAAGGAGCCACAGCAAATGCACAAAGCCCTAAGCCTGCAAGGCAGAGCTGAGAGGTAGCCAATCAAATGGGAAAGAAGTCCGGATCAAATCCTGAGGAACTGGAGGAACAATCCAGTGAAACAGATGAGCTAGGTGAAGCTGAATGACACACCGTGCAGGAAGGAACAGAACTGGGTCAGCCCTCAATGAACAGCAGCAGGATGCAGGAAGGCTGTAGCAGTCACTAGAAATCAATCCATGGCCGGCTCAGTGGCGCAGAGGGTTGAGGCACTGGTGCTTTACCTCACACCACGCCGGTGACCCAGGTTTGAGAATGGACTCAGGGCAACTGGGGCTGGCAGAGGAAGGAGAGGATCGAGCATCCGGAGGACTGCTCTCCTCTCATGGGGTAGCTTGGGTGGATAGCTCTGTTGTGTCAGTGTCACCTGGTGGAGACCAGGGAGCACTGCAAGCAGAGGCGCACAAGGGGGACCAGAAAAAAAAAGTGTGAAAATGCACGCATGCCATCCAGATGATGGCGGCCTGCCTCCCTGTGTCTCCCAGCTGAAATACCTCCAGCAGGCTCCATTTCCATGCCCCGGTAAAGCTGCAAGGGAGTGCTATGTGCACTCTGGTCTCTCCTCTCGAGGGCCATGGCAGGATATGGGAGAGCCCCCGGAGAAGGGATACGTCCATGAAAACTGGGGCATTGGAGCAGCTGGATGGTGGATTGGCCAGAGGAGGCAACGGCAGGACTAGATCATCCGAAGGAGAGGACGACAGTGGGGCATGTCAGAGGAGGTAAAGAAATAATGCAAAAAAAAAAAAGAAATCAATACTGGATACTGACAACAGTAAAAATGGAAAGGGACCTGGGGGTAATTATATCAGATGACCTAAAGGTGGGCAAGCAATGTGAGAAGGCAGTAAGAAAGGCTGGGGGGATACTGGGATGCATAGGGAGAGGCATCAATAGTAGAAAACAGGAAGTTGTTATCCCTCTGTACAGACAGTTGGTGAGACCCCATCTGGAGTACTGTGTGCAGTTCTGGAGACCCCATCTCCGCAAAGACATAGACAGAGTGGAGGCTGTCCAGAGGAGGGCAACCAAAATGGTGCAGGGTCTGCACCAGAAGACATACGAAGAAAGACTAAAGGAGCTTAATATGTATACCCTTGAGGAAAGGAGGAGAGGGACATGATAGAAACTTTCAAGTACCTCAAGGAATCAACAAAGTCCAAGAGGGTGGCATCTTTCAGAAAAGAGATGTGCAAGAACAAGGGGCACAATTTGAAGATAGAGGAGGGATGGCCTGAGGTAAAAGTGAGGAAGTATTGTTTCGCCAGAGAGGGTTGTGGATACATGGAACAGTCTCCCTGAGGAGGTTGTGGAGTCAAGAACAGTGGGGGATTTCAAGAATGCATGGGACAGACATAAGGCAGTCCTAGTGGGGGATAGGAGGAAGTAAGCTGTTGGTTAACTAGGATCTGCATCTTATCTGTTAGGTGGGAAAATGGGCAGACTAGGTGGGCCAAGCGGTCCTTATCCGCTGTCAAATTCTATGTTTCTATGTTTCAATCAATGGAGGTCAAAAACTGAAGCATTGTACTCAGATCATCCGGGTTGAGGTACAGTAGTCATATGTCCTACGATGGTTCCTGCTCACTATAGAAGGGATGAAGGGAATTGGAGTGAAGAAGGATTAAAAGTCCCATATCTGAAATGGAAACAAAACTCAGCCATCAACGGGAAGAGAGAGACCTACAACAAGGAGGTCCCAGAGGCAGGCAAACTGGATCAAAAGAGATACTGGACCAGCTGGCAAGAACCAAATCATGAGGTACAGGAGGCCAAGGTGTTGAGTATGATGGTCCATAGAAGAGCAGGATGGTGAGTGGAGCAGAAGGATGCAATTCATTCAAGCAGCTGGGTCTTGTGATTGGAGGAAAGTGGCAAACTGGCAGGATGGAGGCAGACAAGTCGATGAGGTCCTGGTTCAGAAGGGAAGCAGCAACCGAGCATGAGTCAGAGGATGCAGTAAAGAGCGAATCCAGTAACATGCTACCATGACCGATAGACGGGGAAAATATCCATAGTCAATGTCATCTGGCAGAGCTGAGAAGTGGAAGGCAGGTGGAGTGGAAAGGCCCCGTTCCCGAAGGGAAGCGGTGACCATCATCGGCTAGAGGAAGCAGACAGTGGACACAGAAATGTCAGCTCAGGCTAAGGACCAGGCAAGGTAGTGTGCGAGGCTGGAAGAAGGACCATGGGCACTGAGAACTGGAAATCGCTGGCAGTAGTACGTCCAGTTCCAGGATGGTTGTGGCATTGGATAGCAGGTGGAGAATGAACATATGTGAAGTAACAGAATGGAAGGACGTGCATCCAGGCGGGACGGTCAAAGCGAGATGATCGTGACTGGATACAACTATTAAAGGTAGGATGATGAGCATGCGTGGTGAAGAAGTTCCATTCCAGAATGCAAGTGGCAATTCAAATCAAGATTAGGATGCAAATAGCAGGAACTATCAATTCCAGAGCCAGGCTCCCAGCCATGGAAGTCAGCAAATAGGACGATAAAACAATGCTGCTGACAGGGTAAGATGGAAAAGGCAAGTCGGGCAAAGTCATGTTCCTGGAGGGAAGTAGAATCCAGGCAGCAGGCTGAGAACGCGTAAGTTGAAGCAGTAGACTGTAGATCCAGGTACCTGTCAGGGACAGCAGAGACGGATGATGGTGACATGAGGCAGCCAGACATGGTTAGAATGATGAGGGTATGTGGGGTGCAAGAGTTCCATTCCCGAAGGAAAGCGGCAACTGGCATAAGGCAGAGAATGTATGGTACAGTCAGTATGTAAGCAAAAAGACATGACGGGGTGTGCATTGAACAGATATTACCGCACACCCAGGGGTGTAATAAGGCACAAGGCTGCAGGCTGAGTGACTTTAACCCCTGAGTGTGTGGAAAATATATGTTCAATGCACACCCAGGAGTTCTTATTGCACTTATAAAATGGGCTCATCTTTTTTTATTACAGTGTACAGTTAGAAAGGTAATCTTAATAATTAAAATTTATGATAAGATAGTCCTTCCACTTAACATAGGATGACATCATTGCACTGGTGCTGGAATGTCCTTCTCTGGCATCACTAATAATTGTTGTGATACATAAGCCCCCGCCCCCTGCCCCCCAACATAACTCTATCTACTTCCAAGGGATAGGAGAACTGGAAAGAGAGAGAAAACTGTTTCTTTTTTTTGCTGGGACCGACTGCAGCATGGAAGCAGAGCAAGAGTGGGCGGGATATTGTTCTGTAGTCAAGGTGATATAGGATCTGTTCCCACCCACACCACCACCGCGTACTGGTGAGGAGTGTATTTGTATTTTTTTTATTTTTTATAAGTATGAAGCTCTGGCTGCTATGGATGGGCAGGAGAGAGAGAGAACCATGTGTG
Source organism: Neoceratodus forsteri (assembly GCA_016271365.2). Taxonomy (NCBI): domain Eukaryota; kingdom Metazoa; phylum Chordata; order Ceratodontiformes; family Ceratodontidae; genus Neoceratodus; species Neoceratodus forsteri. The sequence goes on from CM057449.1 coordinate 1,611,073,378, forward strand.
TGGGTAAGCGGCAGCACAATGTGATCAAAGGCAGCCTCTCCTCTCCTCTTTCTGAGGCTGTGCTAACTGGGTACGGGTTACTGACTGGGAGGATTTAACATTAAGAACACCAGCCCGGTGTGGTTGGCAGCGGAAACAGCTGGAGCAGTTCTGCGACTGTTGTGTGATTCATCGGGATCGGGAATGCTATATTATGATCATTACTTTTAAAAAAATGCTGCTTAGAATATTCCCAGCCTGATGATTGTTCCTGTGGGTAGTGGAAACTCCCACCTCCAATGGAGCTCAGGCTGCGGCCTTCTCCGTGCAGGTGGGAGTACTCGTGAAAGAGGAACAGCAGGTGGTGTGCGATCCGGAAAAAAATTAAATCTACTCTGTTAATACGTTTTTACATTTGTGTGGGGCTACCATCTACAGTAAGAAGTGCCTTCTGTGGGATTCATTTGAAGAGTTACCTTAGTTTGTTTACATCACGGGAACAGCAATAGGACGTCATCGCTAATGCGTAAAAATAATGGCAGCATTTTAAAACTTAAATGTTCCAATGGCACACAGATATTCTTTGTACTGCGGCCCTGATTTTCCATACTTGTTTTTACCTGTGCATTGAACGGATTTGATGTACAGGTAAGAACCAATTACCATGTAGGAATTCCCCAGCCCATTTTATAAATTGAGACATGACTCCCATCCCTGGTAGTTGGGGTAAGCTTACCTTCACTCGATGCTGCCAAGCAGAATTAGGGATGGAGGATGTCCAGTTGGTAAGTAAGAGGTAGTGGCTGTAACGGATTCCTATCCCTGATAGACAGGGGAAGCCTACCTTCCCTCAGCACCTCAGAAGTGTGAGTTAGGGATGGAGTCTGGAATACTGCTGGTATGGGCTGGCCAATGCACAACACTGCTGCAGAGATAAGCGACAGAGTATATAAGCAAGTGTAGAATGGAAAGGTAGATGGGATTTGAAATTATGGCATAGGAAACAGGCAGTGGAAATGAGACACATAAAATAGTAACACATATGACAATGGTAGGGTATGTTCTCTGTAATGTAGAGCGTGGAGAGAACTAAGTAACATGTAAGGCTGAAGTACTGAGGTGAGCTACAGCTGTGAATAGTCTGTGGAGGACTGCCGCTGAATGCAGCCATGGCAGGAATCGTATTCCTGTTGTAAGGTAAGTCTGGAAGAAGTGACTGAATTGTAGAATCCAGTTTCGCCATTTCAGAGCTACTGGTTTGTGTTGGCAGTCACGTTGTTCTGAGAGAGCCCAGAAGCTGTGTTGAAGTACCATGATCATTGCTATTAAGCACCGCTTCTCTGTGCTAACGGAGTACAGTTGATGCTTGGCTGATCTGTTGTCATGTTTTGGTACATACCTTGGAAAGAACATGATCCTAAAGTAATGCAGGATGAAGCTCACCTGACCTCCCCCCCCCAAGTATGGTCTGCCCTGAATAAAATGAAGGGGTTCTGAAGAAATGAGGGATAGCAAAATGATATGAGCTAGAGAGTCAAGCAGCTCAGTGGGCAAAGTATGAAAACTGGGAGGACAGTACCAGATAATGTGTGCTTTTGCGAAAATGGGAATGATGGCTTGGGGTGTACTGGAAAACATTGGCTAAGGCTGAAAAATTGTCTTTGTAGTTGCAGTTGCCTCTGTTGAAGTGGTTGCAATGTAGTCTGGACCGGCTTTTGCAAATGCAGTAAAGCTGGTTTAACTGGTTCAGAAACCGGGAAAGAATAGTAGTGCAACATACCTCTTGTGATGTTACACAGTGGCCAAGGACTAACTGATTATGTTGAAGAGGAAGGCATCTCATGGTGCTGATTGTGCATGGAAGTAGAAGGTGTATATGCACTGAGGGACATTAATGGGTGGGGTTGAGGAGTCCTGTAATGTGATTGGAGTCGGCAGGGAAGGAAGGAGAGGTAGGCCAAGACTAGGGGTGAAAATGAGGAGGAAAGTGACTGTTGATAGGAGATGCAAGGCAGATATTAAAACAAGAGATGGCACTGATGAAAATGAGAATCAATCCGGGACCCATGAAATCTTGTCATCCGGTCTCGTAGGTGAGTAAGGTATGTGGCCAACTGCAGGAGGAGGCCTGCATTGGCCGAGCTAGGATACCGGGAGTGGAAGGGGAGCTAAGAGAGAGGAGGAGTGGACGAGATAGGGGAGAGAGCACGATATAAGCAGCCAGCTGGAAAGTCAGGGCACCCAAAAAGAACAGAGGGAAGAGGCACACAAAACCCCAAGACAAGGCAGAGGCAGGAGGAGCGAGGTGGTACCACGGGGGGGGGGGGACAGAGCAGGACACAGGACAAAGAAGGCACAGGACACGGGGAGGAAAAAAAGGGGGGGAGACAAAATGAACCAGTCAGCAGAAGCACAAGGACACAGTCACATGAGTCACTCAACAGCCTAAGGAAAAAACACTCCCTAAGCAAGGGAAGTGTGTTAGTGGAGGACTTTAACAGAGGTTGTGGGAGGAGCTATTCCCCACATTGAACCTCGGGCCAAGCCCTCTCATTATATAATACATGTTTAATACATATATTTTTTTCCAGAATATTTTATAAGTTATAAATGTATAAGTTTTTACTGATCATGTATTTTTGCACATAGGATTCACATGCTTCCATCCAGGTTCTATTACAGCCAGGAATATGAAACGGTGGTCTTTGTTAGCTTCAGTTATAAGTTTATGGGTCCAGTTGGTGGGCCTTTTATGGCTAAAAGTGTTGCCTCACACGTTCTTAGGACCAGAGGACTGTGAATTGAAGGTGGGCAGTTCTGTGGTCCTAAGAAAGTAGGAGGCAACACTATTATTGCCATAAGAGGCCATCCAACTGGACCCATAAAATTACTATAGATCGCTAACTTCATTAAACAAAAGAGTTTTTAATTAATAAAGTTAGCAGCACAAGTCTGTTACAGTGTTCAAACGTGATATACTCTTATGGTAATAAGAGTACTTCTTACGCAACTGAAGGAATCACTGTGATTAGTCAGGGATGCTCAACGATCTACAGCAACAATTGACACTGCTGCTGACTGGCTTGCTTCAACAGCCTGTATATTTTTTTTTGTTTGTTTGTTGTTGTTTTTTGGGGGTTTTTGTTCTACTGTTCACTTTGTATTTTAAACTCAGATACTGTTAGTATTCTTTGGAACCTGTACTTACCCTCTATTACACTAATTGCAGCTACTTTGTTTTTTTTCTTGTTTTATTTTCTTTTGTTACTACATCTTAGTGTCTTAATCTCTCATTTTCCATGGCATGTCAATAAAGTCTCTGGGTTCTTTGTTAAGTGAAATGAAATAGAGAGGATGTAATTTAAACTCAACATGAAGTAAGAGTTTTACTTTTTCATTGTCTGATAATAGTTTTTGCATTAGCCTATTTTATTCCATTTTCATTTATATCTGGAATGGAGCTCTTTGTAGAGGTCTTTTTTAGAAACTAGTTTATTGCCATAATATTGGGGAAGGTCATGTGAAACAAATCTAATCGATTTCTTTGACTGGGTGACCAAAGTAGTAGACCAGAGAGTGGCTGTGGAAATGGCCTACCTAGACTTTAGCAAGGCATTTGACACAGTCCCACACAAAAGATTAGTAAATAAATTAGCCAGCCTGGGAGTGGGTCCCAGGGTGGAAGTGTGGGTAAAACATTGGTTGGACAACAGGACACAGGGTAATAGTAAACAGTGTCCACTCTGAAGAAAGATGGGTTACTAGTGGGGTACCACAGGGTTCAGTACTGGATCCAGTCCTTTTTAATGCCTTTATAAGTGACATTGTGGAGGGACTGGAAGGAAAAGTATGTCTCTTTGCAGATAACACAAAGATCTGCAACAGGGTTCATACACAAGGGAGGGGGCTGGAAAGGATGAGAAGGGACTTAGCAAGGTTGGAGGAATGATCAAAAGTATGGTAGCTTAGATTCAATGCAAAGAAGTGCAAAGTAATGCACCTGGGAAACAGAAACCCAGGGGAAGAGTACACAATGTGGGGAGGGGTTACTAACAACAAAAATGGAAAGGGACCTGGGGGTAGTCATATCAGATGACCTAAAGGTAAGCAAGCAATGTGAGAAGGCAGTAAGGAGGGCTGAGGGGATACTGGGCTGTATAGAAAGAGGCATCACCAGTAGAAAACAGGAAGTTGGCATCCCTCTGTACAGACAGTTGGTGATACCACATAGAAACATAGAAGTTGACTGCAGATAAGGACCGCTTGGCCCACCTAGTCTGCCCATTTTCCTACCTAACAGATAAACTGCAGATCCTAGTTAACCAACAGCTTACTTCCTCCTACCACCCACTAGGACTGCCTTATGTCTGTCCCATGTATTCTTGAATTCCCCTACTGTTCTTGACTCCACGACCGCCTCAGGGAGGCTGTTCCATGCATCCACAACCCTCTCTGTGAAAAAAATACTTCCTCACATTACCTCTGAGCCGTCCCCCCTCTATCTTCAAATTGTGCCCTCTTGTTCTTGCACATCTCTTTTTCTGAAAGATGCTACACTCTTGGACTTTGTTGATTCCCTTGAGGTACTTGAAAGTTTCTATCATGTCCCCTCTCTCCCTTCTTTCCTCAAGGGTATACATATTAAGCTCCTTTAGTCTTTCTTCGCATGTCTTCTGATGCAGACCCTGCACCATTTTGGTTGCCCTCCTCTGGACTGCCTCCACTCTGTCTATATCTTTGCAGAGCTGGGGTCTCCAGAACTGCACACAGTACTCCAGATGGGGTCTCACCAGCTGTCTGTACAGAGGGATAACAACTTCCTGTTTTCTACTTTTGATGCCTTTTCCTATGCATCCTAATATGCCCCCAGCCTTCCTTACTGCCTTCTCACATTGCTTGCCCACCTTTAGGTCACCTGATATAATTACCCCCAGGTCCCTTTCCATTTTTACAATTGTCAGTATCTCACCCCCCCATTGTGTACTCTTCCCCAGGGTTTTTGTTTCCCATGTGCATTACCTTGCATTTCTTTGCATTGAATCTGAGCTGCCATACATTTGACCATTCTTCCAACCTTGCCAAGTCCCTTCTCATCCTTTCCACTCCATCTTGTGTATCAACCCTGTTGCAGATCTTTGTGTCGTCTGCCAAGAGATATACTTTTCCCTCCAGTTCCTCTGCAGTGTCACTTATAAAGATATTAAAAAGGACCAGTCCCAGTACTGAACCCTGCGGTACCCCGCTAATAACCCTCCTTTCTTCACTGTGTACTCCATTTACTACTAACCTTTGTGTCCTGTTGTCTAGCCAATTTTTTATCCAGGCTACCACCTTGGGACCCACTCCAAGACTGGCTAACTTGCGTATTGATCTTTTGTGTGGGACTGTATCAAATGCCTTGCTAAAATCTAGGTAGGCCATGTCCACAGCCCCTCCCTGGTCTTCTACTTTGGTCACCCAGTCAAAGAAATCTATTAGATTTGTCTGACACGACCGTCTCATAGTGAATCCATGCTGCCTTGGGTCCTGTGCCCCACTGGCCTCTAGGTACTCAACAATTCTTTCCTTCAGAAGTGATTCCATCATTTTCCCTACCACTGAGGTCAAACTAATTGGTCTGTAGTTTCCTGCCTCTGTCCCGCTCCTACTTTTGTGAAGAGGAATCACATCTGCCCTCCTCCAGTCCTCAGGTATCACCCCATCCTCCCATGATTTGTTAAAGAGAGTAGTCAGCGGTGTCAGTAGTTCTACCCTTAGTTCCTTTAGAATTCTTGGGTGAATCCCATCAGGCCCCATTGCTTTGTCCATCTTCAATCTTATTAGTTCTTTCAGAACCCTTTCTTCTGTAAATGGACTGTTATCGACCCCCGTATTCAGAGTGTTTCTCTTGTTTGGTTTAGGTACCTCCTCCTCCTCTTCCTTTGTGAATACTGAGCAGAAATATTCGTTCAGTATCTCTGGTTTTTCACTGTCACCCTTTACCCACATTCCTTCCCCTTTATTAAGCCTCAGTATCCCTCCTTTGGTCTTTCTTCGCTCCCTAATGTACCTATAAAAGGTCTTATCCCCTTTTTAACAGAATTGGCTATCCTTTCCTCGGTTTGGGCCTTTGCTATTCTGACTGCCTTCCCAGCCTCTTTCTGCTTTAACTGATAAAGTTCTCTGTCCTGCTCCTTCTGTGTTTCCTTATATTTCTTGAATGCTATCCTTTTCTCCTTAACCTTCCCTGCCACCTCTTTTGAGAACCATAGTGTTTTTTTTCCTTCGTTGTGTTTTGTTGATTTGCTTTACATAAAGGCTTGTTGCCTCTGTGACGGCTGTTTTGATTACTCCCATTGTTCCTCCACCCTCCTTCTTGCCTGTTTGCTAGTGCTTTCTGAGGCACTCTCATTTTCCCAAAGTCAGCCCTCCTAAAGTCCAATACTCTTGCTTTTGTATGGCTTGATTGTATGGCTGTGTTTATCATGAACCACACTGTTTGGTGGTCGCTTGTTCCCAGATGGCTACCCACTTCTAAATCTGAGATTCTTTCTCCGTCCCCATTTGAGAGTACCAGGTCTACGATTGCTCCCTCCCGACTGGGTTCCAATACTAGCTGTCTGAGGCATGCCCCCTGTAGGGCATCAAGAATGACCCTGTTCTTGGATGTGCCTGAAGCAAAGGTGCTCCAGTTAACATCTGGCATATTCAGGTCCCCCATCAACAATATCTCCCCTTTTTCTGCCTTTCTAAGGAAGCCTTCTATCATTTCCTTGTCCATTCTCTCCCCCTGAGATGGGGGTTTGTATACAACCCCCATGTGGATTGTGGTGTCATTTCCTGTCTCCATGGTGACCCAGAGTGCCTCATCTGCTCCCTGGTTACTCTTTAGTTCTGTTGCTTTGATCCGTTCCTTTACATAGAGGGCTACTCCTCCTCCTCCTCCTCTTTTACCCTCCCTGTCCCTCCTGTAGATTGTGTATCCTGGTATGTTGACATCCCAGTCATGGTTCTCTGTTTACCATGTTTCTGTGACTGCCACAATATCCAGGCAACCCTCTTCCATCAAGGCCACTAGTTCAGGGAGCTTGTTACACAGACTACGGGCATTGGTACTCATCACCCTCCACTTTTTGATAGCCTTACCCCTTTTAGCCCCTTTCCTGTCCTTACTGCCTTTGCCTTTTTTTACATTTACCTCTGTCCTGCTCACATCTAGAGTACTGCGTGCAGTTCTGGAGACCCCATCTCAGCAAGGGCATAGATAGGATGGAGGCAGTCCAGAGAAGGGCAACTAAAATTGTACAGGTTCTGCACAGGAAGCCATATGAATAGAGACTAAAGGAGCTTAATATTTATACCCTTGAGGAAAGGAGGGGGGACATGATAGAAACTTTCAGGTACCTCAAAGGAATCAACAAAGTCCAGGATGGTATCATCTTTCAGAAAAAGAGATTTGCAAGAACAAGGGGGCACGATTTGAAGATAGAGGGGGACAGCTCAAGGGGAATGTGAGGAAGTATTTTTTCATGAAGATGGTGGTGGACTTATGGAACTGCCTTCCTGAGGAGGTCGTGGGGTCAAAAACATTGGGAGAATTCAAGAATGTATGGGACAGACATAAGGCAATTCTGGTACAGGGGGGTATGAAGAAGTAGGCTGTAAGTTAACTATTTTATTTATTTTAGTTTTATTTTAGTTTTTGTTGACCGGATAAGTGCACTAGACAAATTCTTGCCAATTTTCAGGCATGACCCGGGGGGAGAGGGATACAGATGAATGCCAACTGACCTTGAACCAGATTAAGCTGTTGGTGGTATTTTAGTGATCTGCATTCTTCAGCCCGGTGGCGTTGAGGGCTAAGGCGCTGGATGCCTTAACTCAACCTATGCCAGTGACCTGTGTTTGGGAATGAGCACGGGCCACCGGGGGTCGGCAGGGGAGGAGAATGATTGAGCGTCCAATGGACTACTCTCCTTCTCCAAGGAGGAGGGTCTTCAGTGGTCAGTGCTTGTTCACCCCCTGTCGGAGGCTGAGGAACAGGGTGCCACTGCAGTACAGGGAGGACGCTGGGGCAGATGCTTGGAGGAAGCATGTGCAGACGGGTGTGTGCTCCCCTCCACTAACATCATTGCATGCCCCCAGCTCCTGGGAGAACACCAGGAAAATGCACTGCCGCAGCACAATGCTGGAGGGCACCTTGCAGGCTATGGCCCACTGGATCCAGACTTCAGTGGGGGTCAGGGAACCCCACCGACTCTGCCAGTGGGGGAAAGCCCTGGGAGTTTGGGTCAGTGCCAGATGGTGGACACTGGGGGAAGGGGCTGGGGGCACCCTCCAGAAGATAACTGGCAGAAGAGGAAAAAAGTAATAACAAAAAAAAACAAAAAAACTAGGATCTGCAGCTTATCTAATAGGTAGGGAAATGGGCAGACTGGATGGGCCAAGCAGTCCTTATCTGCTGTTGAAGTCTATTCTTCTAGGTTTCTATGTTTACCACTAACAAGGAAGTTTTTTGATTGACTTATAAGCAGTAAAACAGAATCATTTTTATAAGTATAGTATTAGGCTTGCATACATTCTTACATTTTTACTCAAGGTAGAAATTACTTTATGTATGTGACATAATTTAGGTACTGTACCACACTGAATTTGTCCAGGAAAGGGATCCAAGGTTCTGGAACCAGAAAATCTTAAACATGCTGAAACCAACTGAAATGCTGTGCAAGAATTTAAGCTGCTTATTAAATCAATCTGTTGAGAACTGTGAGATTATAATATAATCTATATTTCTGTGTGTGTTCCTTAGAATGTGTCATTTGTTATAGTGCTGATTGTTACACATGTTTAAATCTTTTTTAAAAAGATAGTATCTGAGTAGCTTTTTTACTGTTTTAAGAATGGAAACCAGGCTACAAAAAAAAAAAGACTGCTGTAGGAGTTAACTCATTTAAAACAAAAAAGTTCCAAAAAGGGAAAAGAAAAAAAAGATATAAAGAATGGGGAGAAAAATACACTAATTATATTCTGGGTTGGGGAAACTGTACCGTTCTGGTGGGGAGAAGGGATATACTGAGACTGTAGGCTACCTCCCTTCCCACTTAGCATCTCCATTTAAAACAACAGCACTTTCTCCACTGGATGGCAAATCAGTAAACCCCTTACTGGAGGAAATAAAATTTACTGTAATAGTGCCCTGGTGAAAAAGTTGGAATGACAGATCCAAATATAAACAAGCATTTGTCAATACAGAATGTTTGCTTGCTGGTATTTGCATTGGCACTGCATGAGTTAGAGAGATTCATATTAGGAATGGCAGTGAAGTATTGAACTAACGCCAGCCCCCACCACAACCATGCAGAGACTGATAGGCATTGGGGTGTGTCTTTGGGTCATCAGCCATAAAGCTCATGCCACTCCACCTCACCCCACCCTGCAGACATTGACAGGTGTCACGGTTTGCCTTGGGGTCTTCAACCCTTATGTTCACCCCATTCCATAAGGAAATAAGCTGAGATGGGTGCAGTATAGGAGAATAGGGTGAACATGAAGGCCGGAGAGCCCAAGACACACCTCAATGTCTGTCAGTGGCTGCAGGGTGGGAGTGTGGGGGGAATGGCATGAGCATTATGGTCAACGACTCCAAGCCACACCCCTGACACCTGTCAGTCTGTACAGGGTGGGGCGTTATGGTTGGAAGTCCTAATGCCCTAGGCGTTTGTTGGTATTCTTGCTCCAAATTTTCAAAATTGACTTTTTTGGGCTCCTCCTCATGAACAGTGGCACTATCATTTCATTAATCAATCCTGAAAGGTGATTTAGCACAGCGAATACACCATTCAGTGCAACAGCTGCAAAAATACATTTGGTGCAGGATGTGAAAAATGGCATCTGTACTGTTCATGAGAAGGTGTGAAAAAATGGCAATGTTGAATATCTGGAGTGAAAATATGAAAAAGTGGCAAAGTTACGAGCATGCGTAGAAACTGCATAACGCACATTCGTAATGCAGCCAGTTTTTGAAATTTGTTCATCAAATTTTCAGCATGGCATTTTTGGGACCTCACCTTATGAGCAGTGGCACTGTGATTTTATTAATTTGTCCCAAAAGTTGATTTGGCACAGCAACTGCACCATTCTGCACCACAGGTGCGAAAACACATTTCAGGCAGGATGGGAAAAATGACATCTGTACTGTTCATAAGGATGTATGAAAAAATGGCAATGTTACAAGCATGCATACACACTGCACAATGCATGCTCATAATGCAGTAATTTTTGGAGTTTTTTTACCTAACTTGCAAAATAGGCTTTCTGGGACCCCACCTCATGAATAGTGGCACTGTTGTTTCATTAATCGGTCCTGAAAGATGATTCCGCACAGTGAACTTGAAATCTCCTTTAAGACTAAGAAATGTAATGACAGTGTCAGTGGCCATGAGGTGGGGTCTCAAGAACCCCATGTTGAAAATTTGGGGCCAAAACTTCTAAAATATGGCTGAGATAGCAACCTAAGTTGAACCCCCCCCTTTGACTCCCGTTAGAGGGCGTACCATGATTTTCTTCAGTTTGCGGTCGGCTTTTGAAGAGTGCAAACATGTTCCTGGTCCACAGAAGATTGCAGTTCTAGACTTCTGGAGCTAAGTATGGGGTAAGGGTGTGTGTGGGGAAGGGGGATGCACAGAGGGAGGGTCGGGATGGGGGGAGGGAGCCACTGGGACAACGAGGGACCATTTCCTTTTTTACAGGTAAAAAAAACACATTGGGGAACATTTTTCTTCTTTTACAGGTGTAATTTTATGAAAAATAGATTTTGGTACACTGGGGTGGGCTCCTAGTGTGCCAGACTAGTGGAGGGGGGATCAATGCTGACCCACACATTAGGCACCCGAGGTCAGCTGAAAAAAAGGGGGTGTGGTAGGCGCATCCGACACCTAGAGTGGGCATCCCAGTGTTGGAAAAACATAATGTTTACTTTGGCACTCTGGGATGGGCTTCCAGTATGCCACAATAGTGGGGGGGGGGGAGCATGCTGACACGGGGACTGGGCACTCCATTGTCTGCAAAAGATAGCTTGAGGGGCATGCTGACACTGGGATTGGGCACCCCAATGTCGGCTTTTGGGGGGAGTGTGTGGTGGGCAGCAGGAGCCACTAATTATGCAAATCAGTGTGGCTCATTTTTTATTTCACCGGGAAATGCACACTGAGCAAATGACTTGCTCGTAAGTCCAGCTATGCACAATACTGTGCACTGTAATGCTCATGGCTGGAATGTTCCTGGTTGCCAGGAAGGGGGGGTGGAAGAAATCTGCTGCTGCAATTGGAGCGGCAGATTTCTTTCAAATCCGGTGCTCATTCTGAAACTGCCATCATCAGCAGCTTCCCTGTTGATTGGTGGCTGAGGGACACACCCCTGAAAGCATTCTGTGGATTGGCCAAACACTGCCACACCTCCGCAATATTCTACTCTCCTCAAAATGTTTCTTGTGTGCTGCACGCGCAAGCAAACATAAAAATAAGTAATATTAATAAATTAATTGCTCAGTTTTCTAAGCACTCTAAAAGGTCAGAGCAAGAGATAATTGTTAAAGCTCAGATTGTCAGAGGTATTTTCCCATGGAAATGCATACTCCAGACCATAATTTTTGGGTGCTCAATTGGCAATTTATTTATACATCCCGGTTTGTTAAAACATCATACACATCAATAATAAATCACTTCAGGTATTCATATTTATAACTTTTCATAATATTAAAGTCCATTTCTCTTTTGCCATTTCTTCCTTCGGCACTCTTCATGGGATCCTGATGCTTAACCCAACACCCTCTTCAGGTTCTTAAATCCATTTCCTTGTCTCCCTGGGATCGTATTCCAGAAACCCGACTCCCAGCTTACATTCTGCTCAACCCCCCCAATTTGCAGCCATGGCCATTTGTTTGCCAGTGACCCCAGCTGGTGTCTGATTACCTCCCCTCTGTGCTCACCCCAGTGTCCCCCACAGTGCTCCCCCTCAACTCCCCTCTTTTTCTCCTCCCTTCTCTCCCTCCCCCATTCATTCATATCCGGTTCTTCAAGCCCTTCTGATATCATTCTTGCCCTCTTATCAGCAATCCATCACTATTTTTTGTCATATTCTCCTTCCACTGCCCTCCTTTGGCAGCCACTTAGTTCCCAAGCCTTATTACTGTTACCCTTTCTCGGCAACCTATCTTCCCTATCCTTCTCCACTGCCACCCTCACTCAGCAGTCCTGTCCACTTTATCTACCACTATTCTTGCCCTGTCACTTTTTTTAAACACCAAATTTATGGGTGGGACGATGGACTTCAACTTCAATCTTAACAAGAGAAGGGAGATCCCCTCTCCTGCAGACACCATTATAGCTCTTAAGGACCCTCAAGGACTCCTAAGCTTGCTCCACCCCCTAACCAATCACCTTGCCCCTCCCCCACCTGCTTCATCTGACTCATCCTGTGACATCGCCTGGGTCCTCCCTTCCCCTCCCTCCTCCTGTCCCTCACCAACTAATTCCTTCCACCTCCCTCTGTCTAGCCTATTATTCCCCACGCCTTACCCCTCACCAACCAGCAACCCCAGCCATTTCCCTCAGAAAACCCATGACACTTCAGGTTGCCTGTAATGGCAACCCCATTTGTCAGAGGGATTTTCCCATGGAAATGAATACTCCAGACCATCATTTATTTGGGTGTTCGATTGGCAATTAATTTTTTTTTACATCCCTTTTGTCAAAACATCAGACACATCAATAATAAATCACTTCAGGCATTCGTATTTACAATTTTTCACAATATTCAAGTCCATTTCTTTCTTGCTATTTCTTCCTTTGTCATTCTTCTCGGGGTCCAGATGTTTCACCCGATACCCTCTTCCAGATCTTAAATCCATTTCCTTGTCTCCCTGGGGTTGAATGCCAGTAACCCAACCCCCAGCTTACTTTCTGCTCAGCTTTCTCCCCCAAATTGCAGCCATGGCTGGATGTCAATAACCCCAGGCCATGCCTGATTACCTTCCCCCTGCGACTCCCCCCTGCACCCCAACCCCTCTGCTGTGTCCCTCCCCCCTCATCCCCCCATTTATTCCTTCCTTCCACTAGTCCATCTCCAGCCTAGCAACAGATGATGGGCTTCCCCCAATCCTTGCTCCCCTTCTCTCCCAACCTTCTAGAGCCCTAATGATTGGTAGAAGAAAGAATTACATTCCTATCTCTTACAGATGCACCCCATCTGTCCTGTAATACCCCAGGCAATCAAAGGAAATATCCCTATGTGTAATATATATTCCCCTTTCCTCAGCTGTCACTAAAGCAACTCTCCTGTTCAGGTGATTCCTAGCCTTTTCCATGGATCTTATATCCCTTGCATGTCTCCAGACCCTCCTAGAGATGATCTCTGACAACCCTACTATAACTTGTGGACACCAACATCTGAGGATACCTAGATCCTTTTTTATGTCTTGGAATAATGCCCCTCATGGCCTGTCCCCCAAATCATTCTCCCCACATGGATTACTAACAGGTTTGACTTGGGCCCTCTTAGTTTTTGTTCCTCTAATACCAGCAAGAGCTGTGCCCATTTCATGCCCCAGAACCCTTTCCATTGTATTTGTGTCTCTTCAGCTGCCCTCTGAAGTTGTCTCCCTCCTGGCATAGTTGATATGTGCCTTTCAGCCCAATACACAAATGAGAGCACCACGATCCAAACTTATCTTTGCCATCTCATGCCTGTTGATACAGATCAATAGCCGTTAACATATGTTTCTGACATATCTCTTGCAGCCATTAGACTTCCATCTGCCTACCCACTTTACCTCCTCTTTGGACCCCCCTTGTGCTGCTCTTTCCAAGGTTGCACCTATTCTGAAAGAGTGTGGTGAGAATTCCTGTGGTCTTCCCTACAAAAGCTATCCCCTTCTTTAGCACCCCTGTCACTTGGTAACATGTGACTGGTACCCCATCCCCATGTACAAATAAGATCTTCTCCCTATTTGGCTGAATAGCCATGTACTCTCTAAGAGCTGTAACTGCACACCACCCCCTTCTGGGCTATTTATCTAATATGACCAATGTCCCAAAGCTGGTTTTAGACTGTCAAAGCCATATTATTACCCTCTCCCATAAAATCTCCCCTGAGGCATTCTTCTTGTTTTTTGTGACTACCTCACCTACTCTGAATGCGCATCCTGCCATGATCATGAAACCTGCCCTGAATAAACATGCCTCATAACTGGATGAGCATATCTGCCCCAGTGCCCCTAGCAGTTTTACCAGTAATTACCCTGACACTGGCTTCCTGACATCCCTCAGCTTCCCCTGAGTCCTCTGCTAATCTATGAGCATGCACCACACCACTTTAAATTTGTTTGGCTCCCCATAGCCCCTGATGCTGCATGACCATACAATCCCTGTCAGCTGTATGCCCATAGTTGTGTGTGCTATCCTGGATTCTCATTTCCCAACTATAAACTTTACTATCTGTTCCTCAGTTATAGGCTCACTTACTTCCAAACCCTCCTGCTGCCAAAACTCCTGGAAGGTGTTCCACACCCCCTTGTATGTTTTTAGCGTGTTTGCAGACCAAGAGCTTCAATACAGCAGTTGGGCTCCTTCCATCCAATTTCCTATAGCTGAGGTGACACCCTTGTTCTCTGGAAGGTGGTTTGTTGTACCAGTGACCTGAACCTGTCCAACTGAAGATGGGAAAGGCAGTCAGCCACTGCAATTTGGATCCCTTCAGTATGCCTTGCTTTAAATGACAGGCTGATTTGTAGACCTAATAACACCAGCTGATGTAAAACCCTGGTCACTGTTTCAGTGGACCCCTTCTGCCTGTTGATCACTTCTACCACTGCCTTGTTGTCACACCAGAAGACTATCCTCTGGTTCCTCAATTATTTTCCCAATGTTAAAACAGCTGCCCATATCGGAAATATTTCCAAGAATGTAATGTCCTTCAGCAAACCTTTTCTACTCCACTCCGCAGGCCACCTTCTGACATCCATTCCCCCCAGAAATAAGCACCCATGCCCAGTGTCACAATAGCATTCTAATACAGCTCTAACTCTGTATTGAACAGCCAGTCATCCTGCCAAAATGTGACCCAACTGTAACACTCTAAAAATTGCTCCCATACCTCCAAATCTTGGCGGACACCCTTTTAAATATCAACCCAAAGATGAGGGAGTTTTGCATTTCTTGTGGCCTGTGCCAACCTCCTGGTGAACAATCTCCCTTGTGCTATTGCCCTACATGCAAAGTTTAAGTGCCCCAGGAGCTGTTGCACTGTTGCTAAAGGTACCCTCCTTTTACTTTTCACCTTTTTTAATTGCTCCTGCAATCTGCTTACCTTATCCTGTGGTAAATGGAACACTCTTTGTCCTGTATCTACTTCAATGCCCAAAAGTTCTAATCTTCTAGCGGGCCCCTCAGTCTTACCATCTACCAAGGGCACCCCATTTTCTCCACACATATTCCAGAAATCATTCAACATTGCTGCTGTCTCCTATTTTCCTTGACCTACAAATAGGAAAAAGTCTGTGGGCTAGATAGTGAAACCCTCCACCCCCTAGGAAATTTTCAAGACTATGTTCTTTGTAAAGTTTGCATCATAGCAATTTGGATTTTACTTGTTTGCCATTTGCTGATGGTAGCTTCTGTTTGGCACAGGGTCATACAGTATGTGTCATCAGTTTTTGTAGGAACTGAAGAGCAATGATGAAGGGGTAGGGATAGCTTTCCATGTAGTAAATCTAAGTATGTGACTAAAGATAATGGCAAATTGGGTATCAATAAAAAGGTTTTTCATTTTTCTGTCATATGAATATAATATAGAGGTTCATGAAGTCAGTAGTAGCATAATCATAAAGTCAATTTTTGACCCGACAGTTTTAGAAATTAAACAGACTGTAGATGGGGATATATAAAGATATTTTCTATGAAATTATTATTGCATCAATGAATACTGAAGTGGTTGTTTCAGTAGAAAATAATTATGGAAAAATCAAACTAAATAATTTTTATTTCTTTTTTCTGGATGTGAAACAGCATGGCTAACGAGCATCCTATGGCACTAAAAGCACCTAAGTCAAGGTGGACAAGTTTCCATACCGTAGAGAAGATATGCATAATTCACAACAGCAAGAACAAGTTTGACATAATAATAAGACCTTTGAAATTGACCAGTTGGTCCAAAATTGAAGAGATTGCACATAGGAGACAATTGTGTGATGACCCAAGTATCAGACTCTATGACATATGCAAGAACATAACTGTTCAACTTGATGACATGGGTCATGGGTATCACAGACGGTGCTACCAGTCATTTACAAATGTCAAATACCTTAGGAAAAGGAAGTGTCAGGTTGATGATGACACAGTGGACCAACAGCTTTCAACTTCCCAAAGGAGCAGAGCTGAAACACCCTCTCAAGTGATATTTCCTTTGAACCAGTGTATTATATGTGGAAAGAGAGCTAAATGAATTTCTGCAGGAAAAAGGAAACAGAACCTAGGGAAAAACTGATGTAGTGTGTAACAAAAACTGCAGAGATATCTATAAAAGAAACAGCAGATGCAAAACAAGATGATAATTTACTAATCAGTATTTGAGATATTGAATTAATTGCAAGGGAGGCTCATTATTGCAACTCTTGTCACCACAATTATGCAAGGAAAGATGACAGAAATGCAGTAATGGACCAAAAGGAGGCAGTATAGTGCAGTGGTTTAAGGCTCTTAGTTGCAAACCTGAAGACCTGGGTTTGAATCCCACAGCTCCCACTTGCATACTGTGTGACCCTGAGCAAGTCACTTAACTTCCTTGTGCTCCCAGGTCACACCTGTAAACAAGCTTTCAGTTTAGTGGGTCTCTCCTGGTAAAAAAAAAAAAAAAGAAACTGGTGAAAGTGTCAAGCAAATCAGAGCCCACAAAAAGGCATTTGAATATATCACTGAATATGTTGAAAATAATATCACAAGAGGATCACAGGTTGAGCGAATGACAATGTTACATGAAAGGTACTGTTTGCTTATGCAGGCTCATTACCCAGCATTCTATAACCCCAATTACAAAACAGACAAGTTGAAAAACAAGTTGATCAAACTCTTTGGTCAGAGGATAAGGTTCTGGCAGCCAAATTTTAGAAGTGAACTTGTTTACGCTGATGAGCTCCCAACTGGTCAAGCTGTGGAGACTGCATTTGAATCTTCTGCATCAGATGACAGGAGACTTGAAGAGGCAGCAACTCTTTTGCATTGTCTCTTCATAGATCCCTTCAGTGAACCATGGGAGCTTCCCTGGCCACCTTCTTCAGGTTTTCTGAAGACAGCACAGTTTTGGATTCAGTACATGAACAGAATCTGGTTGGTGATTAGATTTCTGCATGCTACCTTGGAGAACAACTTTGACTTGCACCCAGCATGTGTTGCTTTTTAGCCTGAATCACCAAAACTATGCAAGGTATCTCTCTGTCTATTTTCTGACATTCCTGAACCTAGAGCATACTCATCTTGGAGCTGATGTCTTACTATGAATTGGTGGGTTCAGTTTGTGTAGATCCAATGTGCCTGCATCAAGAAATGCTGTTGATCTGACCGTTGAACAATTAATCGACATGTCAAGTCCAGTGGAGGTATTGTTGGATTCAACAGGAATTATCCAGCCTATTACTGGTGGTGTATAACAATGCATGCCCCAGCAAGCTATGTGACTGCCACACTTGAAACTGCTGGAATGGTAGGCTTGGAGCCCTTTCACAAAGATGCTAGGCCTGCAGAGATTGCACACAGTGAGAAGGATGTACAGAAGATAATCAATGCATTCAGAAACTTCATCAATCCTTTTGAGATAGACGTCAAAGAGGCACTATCCTGTCTCTCATCAGGTGCATGAGCCCCAGGAGATGTAGAAAATGACTTGCTGAGTGCTGAAAAATGGGGAAAAGAAGCCTTTCAACAATTTGTGGAGACAAGGCTTGTTGACAAAATAGTTCCCTTTCATGCACCCTTGAAAAAGCAGTCACTAAAGATATTTTCTTCTCTTCAGCAGTCAAAGAAACTCAGATCATCACAAAATAAGATTGTTCAGGTGACTGCACAAAAAAACCTCTTTGGACAACTGCTAATGCTTTCAGAACAGAACATCCTAAGCATGGAGAAGGCTCTTGTATCCATTAAGTCTGCTACCATGGCCATTAGCAACTTCAGATGGCCTACCAGTGAAGACAGAGAAGTCCACCCTTCTTCACAAACTGTAAGATGAGACAGCACTCAATACAATGAATTGGAATGAAGACAAAATATACATCTGTGATGGCAATGCACTTTTCCAGTCAATGACTGGTCTACTGCAGACATTTGGAGAGCTACAGTAGCTGAAAAGGTCTTTAGTGCATTATCAAAGGAACAAAGGTTGGACTTTGTTACAGACACCTACAAATATCTTTCCATAAAGTCGGCTAAAGGCAGAAGATCAGGATCATCAGATTCTTACTTGGTGAAAGGTCCAGCAACAAAAGTGCCAATAGACTGGAAATCCTTTCTCACAATCAATGACATGACAAATTTGATTCAGCATCTTCTCAATGAGTGGCAAAAGGAAACATATGCGCTAAGACTAATGGGTAGTCAAATCTTTTTTGTCTATGAGGAAAATTGCATCTCTTTGACAAGCCCTGATGGAATCACTCACAACACAGAGCATCCCTCTAACAGAGCTTTCTTCATCTCAGGAAGAAGCGGATATGTGAATATTGCTTCACTGCTTTCATGCAGTGGTGTCAACATCATCATCAGATCACCAGACACAGACGTACAGTATTTCTGCTGTACTATGGTGATCAAATACAGAAAAAGGTCTACTTTGACAATGGAGTGGCAAATAAACGTCGGCATTTGAACATCAAAACACTAATCAAGGTTCATGGTGCTGAAATGTGTAGTACACTGATTGCACTGCATGCATTTTCAGGGTGCAACAGCACAAGTACATTTGTTAGGAAAGGGAAAATCAAAACCCTACAACATCCTGTGAAAACAAAAGGTGTATATGGCAACTTTCCAAGCACTTGGTGACACAGAACGTGTCGGATTTCATCCATGCTGACAATGAAAGATGTGTCTGCTCCTTGTGCCAGCAGTCATCATATACTGATATCAACAAACTTCGCTATGACATTGCAAGGCAGAAATTTCACACAGGAAGCAGCCAGCTATTGTCAAATTATGATGCTATTGATATGAGTCTACTGCCTCCATGTAGGTCAACATTGAGAATGCATGTACTGAGAGTGAATTACCAAGTCCTTGTCTGGAAAAATACCCATGTGTCACACCCTAACATTCCATGTCCTGAAACACATGGGTGGAAATTTGATGAAACAAGAATCCTGCAGTATGACTGGTGTGATGGTGACATATACCAAAGGAACTGGTGGACATTTTGTCTCAAGAGGAGACCCTGAATCAGTCAGACGAGGAAGATGACAATGATGTTCTTTCTGTCAGCCTGGCAGACGAGATCGTTGATGCTGAGGATGAAAACAATGGGGATGAAGATTATTTCTAAATTATAATGGCAAAGATATTACTATTACAGTGTGTCAATTTAATCATACACTTATACAACAAGTATTGTTATAATTATCTTCTGACACCACCAATTTCCATAGTTTCAATGACATTGCAAAGTACTCATGTATAAGTCAACATGACATCATTACTGATATTACCATTGAGCTGAATCTTTTCTAATTCTAATAAACAGATAGATGAGTATGTAACCTTTTTATTGATACCCATTTTGTCTTTATTTGACTTACATATATAGACTTAAATCAACAAAAACTACCTATACCCCATCTTTGTTATTTTTTCTTTTCTGGTATACAGTAGTCACATGTTAGCCTGTAGCAAACAAAAGTTACCATTGCCAGATGGCAAACAAGTAAATTCTAAACTATTACACTGTAAGTTTCTAAGAAAGCAATGTCTTGAAAATTCCCTATGGGGTTGGGGGGAGCAGTGATAGTCCACATACTAAAATAATCTAGGAAGTGAATTATGGAGCTGTACCCATACCACTCCCCAAATACCCACTGCATCCATGTACTAAAAGCCTCAAAGTTGGCACATGCCATCAAACATCCCATTGGCATGGCATTGTCAAAATAGTACCCTCCCCAAAATCTGAAACCCAGCAGATCCCAGTTTTCTGGCCTGACCAGTAGTAATCGAAAAGCCACCTCTATGTCAAGTTTTCACTAGCCATGCCTCCTATACTGCCCTATTCAATTCCATAGCCTGGTTCAGCATAGCATATGACTGCACTCTGGTCTTCAGGGATGTTGTCATTCACTGAGGTCCCCTCTGAATATGACAAGTGGTGAATTAACTGGAACTCTCCCACCTGATTTTTTGGTACCACCCCCAGTGGTGACATCCTGAAGTTATCCAAAAGGGGTTCACTGAATGGCCCTTCCACCCTTCCTGCAATTATCTCTTCCTTAATCTTCTTACCCACAATATTCTCCTTGTCTCTTACTGAGCCATCTTTTTTGGCCATTCTCCTCTGTGTCCCTTGATGACCCAACCCAAAACCCTGTGTAAAACCCTCCCTCAACATTATCCCTGCCCCCTTGTCTTGGTACTCCATGGTCCATTCCTGAACTATGTACAATCTGATGGGTGTGCTGGCTAATTGAAACCTCACCCTGTCTTCCTTTGCCCCAATCAACTTAGTTCCCACTGTATCCTGTCTCTAATTCCCCTTTCCCATTGAAACCCTTCCCCCTGCCACCTTGAAATGTCCCACCCCCTTGACCCTTCATAACCACTTCGAAAGGGCTGCCCGCTATAGCATTGGGAGCCCATTCTGTCACCCATTGCCCTGCAGCATGAGACAGGGTGTTGTCCCACACACTTGGAACAAATGTGTCTAAATTTGCAGTTTGCCCACGTGCAAGATGCTTTATTGTAGTTCCAACAAGTCATGACTATCTGATTATTCCCTTCATTTCTATCCACCTCATTGCCTCTTGCCTGCCTGGATAGCATGGGTACCCACAGGTCTGTGTGTGTGTGTATAGTCCCATCTCAAGTCCCCATGTGGAGCCATTCATTGCTGAAAGGCCTCGTCATACCTCAAATACCCATTCCCTTACTTTATCTTATATGAATCCTTGATTATGGCTGAATAAGCCAGCAGTGGTATAGCCAAATCCAACTGTTTCTCCTAGAGAATGGGACTAAATACCATAAAACCAGCCTGCCATGTGTCTGTGTTCTTTCCTTTATAAGAAGTGTCCTCAGACATCTTCCCCATCAATGCCAGCATATACCGGTGAAACATTTAAAAAATGACAGCAAGATTATCACTGTAATGGTCCTGCTGTAGGGTCACACCCTGACGCTTGTTGGTGTGTGGAGGGTGGGGGTGATGTTGTGATGGTAGGGTTGGGTGGGGTGGGGGACCAGGGCCCTAAGTCACACCCCGACACTTGTTGGTAGGTGAAGGTGCGGAGGGTGTGGTTCTAATGGTAGGGGCTGGTGGGGGAGGGGTATACCAGTTGTAAACCCCTAACATCCAATTTCCTGACCTGTTTCACTTTGGTTCAAGACCTATGTCTAGAACCCTAACTTTGTTTTAAACAAAGTTTTTGTTGATGAATTTCCATACTTTTTGAGATTGTATAATAGTATCCCAGTTTTGGGAGATTTTTTGTTGGTATTTTTGCTGCAAAATTTCAACATGACCTTTTTGGGACCCCGCCTCAAGAACACTGACACTTTCATTTTGTTACTCAGTCCCAAAAGGTGATTTCGAGCAGCAACTGCTCAATTTCGCACCACTGCTGTGTAAACACATTTTGGGCAAGATGAGAGAAATGACAAGTGTATTGTTCATGAGATGGAGTGAAAAACTGGCAATGTTGAATATTTGGAGTGAAAATATTAGTATTTGTAAACGTTACGCACGTGCGTCGTGAAATTTCAGTGCCTGCTCATAACTCAAGCATTTTTGTGTATTTGTGCACCAAATTTTCAACATGGCCTTTTTCGGAACCCCATCAAATGAACAGTGGCACTGTGATTTTGTTAGTAAATCCCAAAAGTTGATTTTGCACAGCGACTGTGCCATTCGGTGCCAGAGCTGCAAAAACACATTCTGGGCATGATGTGAAAAATGGCAGCTGCACTGTTGATGAGGAGGTATGAAAAAATCTCAATGTTGAAGATCCGGAGTGAAAATATTAATAATTGCAAAGTTATGAATCTGCATAGAAACTGTGCAAAGCACAGTTGTAACACATTTATTTTGGGGAATTTTTGCACCAGATTTTCAACATGGGCTTTTTGGAAACTCTCCTCATGAACACTGGCACTGTCATTTTGTTAATCAGTTCAGAAAGGTGATTCTGCGTAGTGACCACAAAATCACCCTTTGGGACAGAATATTGAAATGACAGTGACAGCATTCATGAGGTAGGGTCCCAAGGATTCTGTGTTGAAAATTTGGGATAAAAATTCCTAACAATGGCTGAGATATCAACTTAAGTTGAAAACCCCATTAAGAGCCATAATACAAGCCTACCTCAATTCCTCAGTTTGCGGTTGGGCTTTGAAGAGTGCAGACGTGTCCCGGTCCAGAAAAGATCACTGCTCCCAACTTCCAGAGGTAAGTATGGGTAAGGGGGGGTGCAGCGAGGTGGGTGCTCAGTGGGAGGGTGGCGATGGGAGAGGGGGACTGGGGAGATGACAAGGGACCATTTTCTTTATTACAGGTGTAAAAATAAACACATCAGGATGGTTTTCTTTATTTATAGGAACAGCAAAAGAGAATGTGGGCATACTGGGGTGGGATCCCAGTGTGCCACATGAGTTTTGATGATACATTATGCCCACAGGGGGATTGGGCACCCTGTTGGCAATGGAAGTGGGCTCTGGGAGACATCCTACACTGGGAGTCGTCATCCCGGCAACAGGAAAATATTAATTAAATTATTTTGGCACACTGAGGGTGGGCTCCCCAGTGTACCACAGCAGTGGAGGGCAATATAAATGCCCACTTGGGAACTGGGCACCCCAACATCCGTGAAAGCTAGCCCTTCGATGCAGGATTCTGCCGGCAGGATGAAGGATTCTGCATCAACGTTAAAAAATTACGCCAGGGGACTGTTTTCTTTTTTGTTAGGGGCACAAAACAGATTTGGGGACACTGGGAGTGGGATCCCCAGTGTCCTACAGTCATTTTTGGGGGTGGGGTGCTTACCTGCATCTGTACCCTTCAGAATACAATCCTACGCTGGACAGTTACTCCGACATAAAATCTTATGCCCATTGCTAAACTTTGACATAAAATCCTATGCCAGAGCGCTGCTCCGACTTAGAATCCTATGCCGACAGGGACATCTATTTTTTGCCCATAGAATGGGGAAAACAAAGATGAATAACTTTTGAATGGATTCATATTTTGTCACCAAACCTTCAAAAGGCACATCTGTGATGCCAAATTATTCTACTCTGAAAAGTTCATGCCTGTAGCTGCAGCTGATTGTGAGATACAGTTTCACAAAAAAACAACTAAAACATAAAAATAATGTATATCTTTGAAGCAGAGCACTAGATCAGCCAGAAAAAAAAGACCTAAGACCAGGTCTCAGGTTAAAGCATGCTTTTATTCCTGATACAAACAGCTAGAATTCAACATGGGCAACAGTAACTCCCAACCACCAATGTTTCATGTAGCCCTTACGCTTTATCAATGCCCCACCTTGATAAAGCGCAAGAGTTACGTGAAACGTTGGTGGAGGGGTGCTACTATTGCCCATGTTGATTTACTTTTGTACCAGGAATAAAAGCATGCTATAGACCTGATCTTAACCTTTTGTTCTTGCTGATCTAGTGCTCCACTTCAAAGATATACATTACTGTTTAAATTTGTGATATCACAGACTGGTCTACAGCAGCTGCCTTCTTTTCTACAATAAAACATAAAAATCTCTTATTTTTGAATACTCTGTATCTCACAAACCACACAAGGGATTCAAACTGAAATTTGGAACACCAATAGCCTTATCCCTTCCAATGATGCATGCAAAATTTCAAGCAGATCTGTTGGACCTGGCCAAAGTTGTCACCCTGCAAAAATTGGCCTTTGACATTACATTCTCTCACTAACCCTAATGATACTGATGCTACTGTGCCAGTATAATATCTATCTATCTATATATATATATATATATATATGTATATATATATCAACGGTATAGTTGAATGAAAAAAAATATATAGGGCCATTGTTGTAGGATTGTACCTGCTGATCCATGTGCTCTGCAGCAACCACCACGGTCTGCTACCTGCCTCGGCTCCTTGTAACCTTCAGTTTCCCTTTTTAGCATGTGGCCCACCACCATTTTGGGTAGTTTGGACATCCACCATTTTGTAAACCCAGTGCTGGCCACATGATGTCCCACTACATCCTATCCACTGACCTCATCCAGCTCTATGTTCCCCCCACATATGCATATGCCATAGATGTGGCCGTCCTTTTCAAACCCCCCTTTGTTTTTTCTTGCCCCCCTCCACTGCATCCAAGCACTGTTGCCAGCCTGTACCCATCCCTATATGGCCATCTGTTACTGTTTTCTTTTTCACTTTCTTTTACTGTTCCTCCTGTATGTGCAAAAAAAAACTTCATGCTGTTTTCTTCTGGAGCCATGGCCTTGCAATGCTCCCCTCCATTGCACATCTGCTCCACTTGCGGTCGAAATACTGCTCCAAATGCCAGGATAGTGGCCTTTTCGTCTGCTTGTGGTCAGAATATTGACCCACTTAGGAGGGAGCAGCCTTCCCTCCCACCCCAATCTGGTACAGAGGTGGTTTTCAGAACCCAACAGTGTTTTGTCATCCACACAATCAATTCCTTTTCCCACTGGGCCTAATGCTTAGCTGTAAACCTTTCCTCCACTCTAGAGATTTTTTCCTTCCGCAAGCCTCCAGCCAGACATGTGGCTCCTGTCCCCAGGCCCCCATTACCCATGCAGTTCCCTACAGTGCCAGCACAATAAGCTGACCAAGCATCCACCAGATGGCAGCATAAATCTGAATACCAGGAAGCATATCTTCTATGGCTCGTAACCTGTATTGATCCGGCCGCCCAACTCTTGCTATGTCTTACTCATGGAAATCTGGTCCTTCTCTGCCTTGCCTTACCGGCGATGGCCCCCATCCATAACAAAGCCTTTGGACCTGCTGCCTGTCCTGCAGTGGTCCAGTTCATACCAGCCTTCACCTACTGTCACTCACATGGCACCCTGTGGTCAGGCCTACCCAGCCTACTCTGACGGCCCTCATTGCTTCCTCAGAATAACTACCACCAAACCAGCCAAAAAATAGCTCCCTCAGAGTAACCATTATAGAAAAGCATCACTTCAACTCTGCCCCAGGAAATGTACACTTTCGTAATTGCTACAGATTTCTTTCTCTTTTACTTTTTTTTTTTGCAATTAACATTTTATTGAACATTTTAATACATCCACTTGCGGAGACAAGATAGAAGTAGCAAATACAGCACAAGTAGGGTCAAACATAGGACAATAGGTACAATCTAAAAAGTACAAACAAAAACAGCCTCCGCAACCCCAGACCCACCCCACCCAACCCCCACCCCACACAAGGCACTGCAATTAGAAATCACCTGAGAAAAGACAAAACATCACTACCATAGGTTTCTTATGAATAAGCTATAACTAATGGAGACCAGATTTTCTCGAAAGGGGTAACAAATTATTCAAGATGGCAATCATCCTCTCGGTCCTAAGGCTCGAAAGAAATTCCGCCAACCATTGGAATAGGTAATTAGGCAGGGTCTTTCCAGTGCTTCAACACTACTTTTTAATGATACAAGAGATCATAGATATATAAAATTTCCTCTGTTTAACTGTCAGCCCAACATATCTCCTAATAGATATATTTCTGGGGTAAACAGATCCTCTAATCAGTAATGGATCCGCTTTACTTTTATCTCATTCCACAAAGGGCGATTTTGGGACAGTGCCAAAAAATATGGAGAAGTTCAGCCCCTCCCTGCCACATCTGTAACACTGAGAACTCTGTACTAACTTTAGATCCTGTAACTTCTGAGGCGTATAATAAATATTGTGCAATATCTTGAACTGCACCAATCTGAGATGATCTTGTCGGATCAATTTGTGGCAATTCTGCCAAATCCGTGCCCAGTCCCAGGTTATATTGGGGAATACTTTGGCCCAGTATGAACTAGGTGCTAGGCTATCCCTAAAGGCCCAATTAAACAGTACTAAATAGATCTTAGAAATAGCCTGTGGAGCTCCGGCTAATACTCTAAGGTCCTCCCAGAATGAGATGCAGGGTGAATAAACCGGATTACTTCCAGTTTTCTGAACCAGTGAGTGGCATAGTTGATATACTTTAAAAATGTCCCTATGAGTCAAATCGAACTTCGCCATAATCTCCGCCACTGAGATTATACCACCATCTGTGTTTACAAAATCTTTCAGGGAGCATTCAGCTAAGAAAGGTAACCAATTCTGTTTAATAGTCCAATGTCCTATCTGCCATTACGGGTTCCCCCAAACAGGCTGCCCCATGTCCCACATTTGTTCATACTTCAAAAATTACATAGTTGATTATGTATTCTAAGATAAAGTCCAATGGGAGACTTTTCAGTAAAGAAGGAGCAAACGATTGGGTACATAGGGTAAAGCCTTGGGATTAATGCCTATGCTCTTAATAAAGCTAAATTCCAAATTAACCCATAATGGAATGTATCCAATACTTGTGATACTGTCTTCACAGTGCAACCATCTCCCATATTTATTTAAATGCACTGCCCAAAAATAAAGCGCAAAGTGAGGCATTCTCAGACCACTGAGATTTTTGGGGGCCGCCAACTTAAGATACGACATCCTGGCCTTTTTATATCCCCAGAGGAAATCAGCCAATTCCCCATGAAGTTTCTTAAACCAAGAATGGGGAATCCAAATATTTAACATAGATAAAGGATAGAAAAGCCTGGGGAATATATTCATTTTTACAATATTTATTCTTCCCCATAAGGACAATGGTAGCTGTGTCCATCTTTTGAGGTCTAATTTGATTGTGTGGACTAAGGATTCTAAGTTCAGTTGACGCAGTCTATCCTGACTACTTGCCAAGAAGAGGCCTAGATATCTGAGAGATTTAGAATCCCATCCTAAACCTAATCCTACGACATCCAGCTTAAATACTCTGTTATTCAGAGGATAAACAACAGTTTTGTCCTGATTCAATTTATAATTAGTTAGCGCACTAAAGTTCTGTATAAGTTTTAATAGATTGGGAATAGACCTATCGGGTTTCGATACATAGATTAATAAATCGTCTGGCATAGGCCGTAACCTTAATTGTGTGTCCCCTTACGTTAATACCCACAATTTCAGGGGATGATACTATACTCCTTATAAGGGGCTCCATATATAAATTGAATAATAGGGGTGAAAGGGGACATCCTTGTCTCATACCGGCCTGTAACTTGAAAGGTGCAGAGATGGTCCCGTTGCACACAACCCTAGCCGAAGGGTTAGTGTACAGTGCCCTAATCCAGGCCACAAATTTCTCTGGGAAACCAAATCTACCCATTACCTCGAAGAGATAGGCCCAATGGACCCTATCGAAGGCTTTCTCGGCGTCCAAGGAGACCAATGCCATTGGTAGTTCGGACCCCTCGGAGGCTGAGAAAACATGCACTAATGTTCTAAAATGATCCGAAGGGGATCTACCTCTCATAAAAGCCTACTTGTTCTGCTCCAATCAGCTTTGGAATTACCTGGCTAATCACGATCGGCCAGTATCTTGGCCAGAATCTTTATGTCGTAATTCAACAACGAGATTGGTCTGTAACTGGCCGGTCTTTCAGGCAGCTTATTAGGTTTGGGGATGAGCACAATGAGCGCTTCGGCAAGGGAGTGTTCTACTTCTTTACCCTATAAAATGTATTGGAAAAGATTGAGTAATATCGGGGACAGCTGGGCGGCAAATGTTTTATAAAAATTGGGTGAGAACCCATCTGGCCCGGGCGTTTTGTCAGGTGTAAGGCCCTTAATGGCCAGTTCTACGTCCCTCTGCTTAATCTCTGCATTGAGCAATGCTCAGTCCGATTTGCTGAGGGTAGGAAGGGGTAGTTTCTCCAGGAATGACGAGATCTCCACCTCAGCCAGGGGTGACTGCATGCCCGCATAAAGGGATTTAAAGTAATTTTGAAAAATCTGGGCCATATCTTCCGGGGTAGTTTTGATAGTACCATCCCCTTCTGAGAAAATTCCTTCGATTAAACGGGAAGCTTCGAATTGGGTAATTCATCTGGCCAGCACTCTACCCGACTTTTCACCTTGTTCCACAAATTTTGCTTTAGTTTTGATAATAGCCAGTTCGGCCTGCTCCCCCAGTATTTTAAGATATGCATCTTTTGCCTTCACTAAACTTAATTTCACCTCCTCAGTGGGGGTACTGAGAAGCCTATGTTCTAAAGACCTAATCTGATTTAACAACCCCGCCATAACGTCTTCTCTTTCTTTCTTTCTTTGCACTGCCTGGCTGATCAATAAGCCTCTCAAGTATGCCTTAAATGCTCCCCAAAGAATATCTGGGTGAACCTCATCTTTCTGGTTAAAAGGAAAAAACTCCGTAATTTGTGCTGACAAATATTGAGTTATTTGGGAATCCTCAATATTTGATTATTTATCTTCCATCTATTTCTTTTTCGGATTAGGGAAGGAAAAAAGACTATAAGGTCTACAGCCGAGTGGTCTGAGAGGGGAGCAGCTACAATTGCTGAGCTGAGAATACCCGGGAGCAAGGGGCGAGACAAAAGGATATAGTCCAACCGAGAACCCGATCCATGAGTTGGGGAGACAAATGTGTAGCTCCTCTCCTCTGGATGGAGAACCCTCCAAACATCTGCTAAGCCCAACCTGCGACCAATTCTCCAAAAGCTCGAGAAGCAGGAGTAGGATGTGCTTGGGTCCTAGAAGCTCTATCTAGAGACGGGTCTAGCACCGTATTGAAATCACCACCTAATATCATGGGAAGATGACTGAATGGTTGTAAGACCCTTAATAATTCAACCAAAAAGTCATGAGAATCCGTGTTAGGACCATAAACTGCCCGATCAACATAACCGTACTCTAGCAGTTTACCTTGCACTAGAATATA
This sequence comes from Neoceratodus forsteri, assembly GCA_016271365.2. NCBI lineage: Eukaryota > Metazoa > Chordata > Ceratodontiformes > Ceratodontidae > Neoceratodus > Neoceratodus forsteri. Next base: position 1,611,102,579 of record CM057449.1, read on the forward strand.
CCTCCCTCATTATCCTGGATAACCTTAAGGGGAATAAAATGCAATGATCTGTGGAATAATAACATGACCCTCTGCTCTGTGTGTTACCCTGGGACGAAAATCTTCCCTATCTGAAGTCTCCACATAACATTGCCTTCCTCTTGTAACAAATGAGTTTCTTGCAAAAATACAACTTTGGCCTTCAATGCATCAATGTACTTCAATATCTTAAATTGCTTAGTTTTATTCCTCGCCCCTTTAACGTTCAACGTAAGAAATTTTATAGCAACATCCGTCCCCATTTCAGTTTCAACCCTATAACGTCTTGTGATCGTATACTTAACCAGTCCAAAATCATATATTTGCAGGCCTTGTGTGCCCCCCAACACAAAAAATCCAGAGTCCCTCCAAACAATACCCTCCCACCAATACCCAACCCCCCCAAACCATTTCTTTGGTCCACTATAAACAACCAATCTTAACCGTCCTCCCCAATCCACCCTCCCCCTTCTGCAGACTACATAACGGCCCATGATACCAGTCCACTAGGCTCGCCTAACAAACCATCCCCGCTCCCCCAAAATTAATGAAAAGAAAGGAACCCCCTTCCCATCCTAAAAACTAGAAGTATGATAAAACATTATTGAACTAAGCAGCATACACCAGTGCTTAGGCCGGGCTTTAAATCCTTAACTCACTACCACATTATGAATGTACTACTAGGTAGGGGGAGAACTAAATGTCTTACCTCGAACAAAAACCAGAAAATCCTACCTAGACAATATACGCCCTCCGAGTGTGTCCCTCCACCTCTAGTAAAAATACTATAATAGTACAGCCCCATACCTCATAGAAACTTTGAAACCAGCAACAGATTAATGGGGAATGGCCCAACCACCCTGGACAACCCCCCTACCATCCCTCCCCAGGGTGATCTACAACCCTGGCAATAGAACTTGACTGACAACTCTACCCTCCTTAGGAAAAAAAAAAGCCAATGAAACGTCCAAATCTGGTGGCGGCTCGATAAACAAAACAGTAGATGTTCCCCTACATCCTGGGGGGATCAATCCTCGGCAATCTAGATATTCACAGCTTGGAATAAAACTGTCGAACTTCCAGTATCAAATCCTGACCCGGTGAGATTTTTGTAAATGAGACCAGGGAATAATTCTCAATATCTTGGGGGGAGAACCCCCCACCAACTAGTACACCGGAACTTGAAACCGAACTATATAGCATCCAACTGTCCCCAGACAAAGAAATATGAATCAGAGTAAGAACAGTCCATTTCAAGGATCCTTGAACAAGGCTGGGAAAAGCTCATGGAGGGCAGGGTCGGCCAATTCGTGTGATTCAAAAGTTTCCACTCATTGTTGACACAGACTTGAAGTCTTGCTGGATATTCCATTCGAAATTTAATTCGCTGCAATCAATTTTTAACCAGTGGATGAAATGCTGCCTTCTGCCGGATGGACAGTGGCAAGTCTTGCACCACTCTAATTTAGTTCCTCCCAAAATATGTCCTTAGTTTCTCTAACTTTATCAATCAGCAGCTGCCTCTCTTGATAATTTAGAAATTTAAAAATAAATGCTCTGGGGGGGCGATCCGGGCATGGCACTGGACGTAGGGCCCTGTGAGCTCTTTCAATCACGTACGTAGCACCAAATTGTGAGGGACCCGTAATTTTTTCTGTAAACTTTTGAGCAAATTTAATAGGCTCCATACTTTCTGCTTTCTCCGGTAGACCAATAATAACAACATTATTGCATCTATTACGGCCCTCCAAATCTTCCACTTTTAGCTCCAACTTTCTGAATTCTGTGGGCCATCCTGTTAACAGTGGAGTCCAGCCTGCCAGTATGCCCTTCCAGCGATGTAATTCTTGCCTCCCCATCTGATGCCCTACGCGATAGGTCTTCTATGGCACTCGAGATATTTTTTATGCTGCCAGAAAGGTCCTGGACCGCTTCTCTTAGCGGTCTAATTTCCTCGACAAACCGCAAGAGAGAGAGAGGCTCTTCTGAAATGGGGGACTCCCCAGCCCCCTGGGAGGATGACGAGGCCACGGCTTTTGTTTTCTTTGCGGCCTTTTCTGGAGTGGCCGGAGGAGTGTGCCGCTGCGGAGGTTTTCTCATTTCAACCTCCATACGTAATCGCAATGCGCACACCTTGCAGGATTATAAACAGTCCGTCGCCAAATGGATCGGAAGGAGTCAGGAAAAACGTTAAAAAAGAATGGCAGAATGGAGCTTTCGGCAGACGCAGCTAGTCTGTGTCCCGCATCACGTGACTCCCTCTTTTACTTTTTTTTTAAACAGAACCACAACCAAAACTGAGCATGCTACCAGTATTACAACAGTGGCCAAATATCTGGCCCTTCTCACTAAGAACAGAACAGCAACCCAAATTGGAACCTGCTACTAGTGTTACAAACATAACCATATATCTGACCATGTTTAAGAAAGAACAAACACAAGCAAGCCTGAACCATCTACCAGTATTACAAAGCAACCAATTATCTGACCCAGCTACCTGTAGTGCAACAAACACCTTATCCTGTAGTATCCTTGGCTGTTCAGGCCCAGTTTTTCCAACCCACCTTACACTGTTCAAACTGTAAAGGTTCCTCCATCCAACATACATCAACTCTAGTCTTACCTTTAGCTGTGAACAAAACCTGTAGAACTGTTGCCAATCAATGTGCAAAGATCTACTTCAGTTTCAGTCTTAGCAAGAGAAGGGAGATCCCTTTTCCTGCAGTAACTTTTATAGCCCTTAAGGACCCCCAAGGACCCCTAAGCTTGCTCCATCCCCAAACCATTTGCCTTGTCCTTCCCCACCTTCCTCATCTGACTTATCCTACGACATCACCTGGATATTCCCCCTCCTGTCCTTCACCAACTAACCCCTTCCACCTCCCTCTTCCTAGCCTACCATCCCCATCCCTTACCAACCAGCACCCCCTGCCATTTCCCTCAGAAAATACCTGACAATTCAGGTTGCTCTGTAATGGCAACCCCATTTATTTATTTATTTATTTATTTATTTATTGTCTTGGATTACACCCTTTGAGTCAAGAGACTGTTTTACATAGGTTCCATGTCAAGAAACAAAAGACATGACAGTACACAGTAGTACAGAGTTTGGGAAGAAAACTCAGTAGCAAACATAAGACAGAACTAGTGAATTCAACAGTGCTGCAGAGCCAATACAATCAGACAATTGCATATGTACTATTTTACATTTGTGCAGGCTAAGATAGAACCATTTGAAAGCAATCAAATGAATAATTGATCTTGTCAGAAACATTAGACAGAGGCAAATACAGTCATAGAAGTATAATTGTGCAGAATGAGGCATAATCAAATAAAGAGCATTCTATTGAAGTAGAACTTGACAGGTAATCTGGGGCAGAAAGGTGGGCTAGTTGGGAAAATCACACCTACTGAGCACCACAAGGAGTTCCTTGAGCTTCCACTTGAAGGTGCCCTGGGCTGGGTTGAGAAGAGGCTGGCAGAATGGTGCGATGAGCCACATACTGATTTTTTAGCAAATAAACCAATGTGGTAGGAGAGTCTACCATTGAGGATTAGCCAGTTAGTACTGCAGAGGTCTCAAGTGTGTGTCTGTTTAGGGGCACAAGTGATCAATTGGCACGATTTGTTTAGAGTAGTATGAATTTGCTTAAGGGTGGTGTCTGTGGTGGAACCATAAATTATCAGGCCATAATAGATGACAGATAGAATGGCACTGGTGACAGTTGTGACAAGGGCATCCTGCATCATAAAGTGCCTATTCTTGTATAGCAGACCAATTCTTGTGTTGACAAGCTTGGATATGATGCTGACATGCTCCCTGTAAGAAAGGGCACTGTCAAGAGTAATTCCCAGGTATTTGAAGGTGTGGACCTGGTCAATGGGGGTATTGTCAGTGTTTGTGATGGAGAGGATGGTTGATTTTTGCTTGTTTTGGGGACTGGTGAAGATCATGGACATTTTTTTTTGTAATTCATAATCAGTTTTTTTTATGTGAGAACCAGCTTTCTACAGCTGCAAAGTCAGACTGAAGCCTTTGCCCTAGGGCGGTGTGGTCAGCATCACTAGTGAAAAGCACATCATCATCGGCATAGAGGAGGAGGTTGGTGCTACAGAATTGTGGGGGAGAGTTCAGGAAGATGCTGAATAGAAGTGGGCTGAGAACTGAGCCCTGAGGGACATCTGAGTGGACAGGTTGGGAAGTGGATAATGCATCCACAATTTTGACCCTTCAAGATTTTTCAGTCAGGTAATCCTTGAACCAGTTGGCTGCCTGCAGGAAGATACTCATATCATGGAGGGATGCCAGTAACAGGTTGTGATTGACTATATCAAAGGCCTTGGTGGGATCAATATACACTGATCCCACCAGGTGGCCACAGTCGAGCGCTTTATGGATGTAGTCCATAAACACAACAAGAGCAATTGTTGTACTGTGGCCTTTTCTGAAACCATGCTGCTCTGGGCACTGGATGTTGTACTTGGACAAGTATTCAGTGAGTTGGTCAGAGATTATGAGCTCTAATGCCTTGGAGAGGGGGGATGAGAATGGAAACAGGGTGGAAATTGGTATGCAGGGACCAATCACCATTTTTATGGATGGGGGTCACAGCTGCAGATTTCCAGATGGAAGGAAATTGTCCAAGCCTGAGTGATAGGTTAATGATTTTTGAGAGTGGGAGGAGCACAATGTCAAGGGTTTGGTGGAGAAGTTTGAAGTCGATGGGGTCACTGCTGAAACATATGTTCCCAAGTTCCTTTAGGAGATAGTACTTAGTTTAATGCAGTGTGACCTTCATAAAGTAGAAGGGGGGTGGGGTGTTAGGAGGGGGTTCAGAGCAGTGGGAGAGCATGGGGGAGTTCTTGAAAAATTCTGGAGGGAGCACGCTGCTAAGGTCGGTGAATGCTGTGTTAAAAGTATCCACAATTAGTTTTGGATCCAGACTCATGTCCCCATCTACACTTAGCATGTTGGAAGGGGATTTGTCCATTTTACCAGACAGTTCTTTGAGATTCTCCCAGAACTTCCTACTATCTCCCCAAGAGTGTGGTGATGGCTTTCTTACAGTTGTCAGCCTTGGCTTTCCTGACAGCATGGGTACAGTAATTTCTAGCCTGGCGGTATTGATGCCAGTCAGTTCTGTTGCCGGAGGCTCAGGCTTTGGCCCAGAGGTGGTCTATGTCGGCCAATGATTTGAGGAGTGAGGATGAAATCCATGGGTTATTGACGTTCTTCAACCTTCACTTTTTAAAGGTGGCAAAGGAGTTGCATGCTGTGTTAAACCAAGCAACAAAAAGGTTGAGGGTCTGGTCAACACTGGTGATAGATTCAGGAGGTGACCAGTCCATGTTTTGGAGGTCAGTTTTAAGATGACTGAGCTACCCTTTTTTTAAGACACGTCAGAAGGATGTGGTGCTTTTGCACTTAGGTTACTTGTTTGACCAGAGGCATGTAATGGGGGAGTGATCACTGATGGAGTCAGAGAGTACCTCAGTGTCAGAGATCTGATCAGGGTAGTTCATAAAGATGAGATAGATCAGGGTACTAGTGACAGTTTTATGGTTAAGTCTAGTAGGGGTGCTGACAACTTGGGTTAGGTCAGAGGTGGCTACACCATCTTTAAAGCCAGCAGCATTGGGAGTGAGCCAGTTAATATTAAAATTGTACAGTAGCACCACCTCTGGGGAGTGAGGAAGGCTATGGATGTAATCAAGGATAAAGTTGAAACCTAGTGAGCAGTCATGTGGGGGTATGTAAATGGCAAGAATTGTGAGGGCTTTGTCAAGTTGACCAAGTAGTAGTTTGATAGCAAGAACTTGGGTGTGGGTACCAGTAGAGATCTTAGGGAGGGCATGGCTTTGGAGGGCAGTTTTTATGTAGATTGCACAACCACCACCCCTTTTTCCATATCTATCATCCTGGTAAATAGTGCACCCATGGAGTGAGATGACACTGTCAGGAACTTCAGGTGAGAACCAAGTCTCAACTACTACTAGCACATCAGGCTTGTGCTGGGTTACCCAAACCTGGAGTCTATCTCTTTTCTGGAGTAGGCTGCAGATATTAAAGGATGCCAGACTGATGTGGCCCTGGTGTGCAGGCCAGTGTTGCATTGGCCCGGGGTTATGGTGTACATTCCCCGACTGTAGGAGCAGTAGTAGTGCATAATGGTAGAGTAGGATCTTGAGCAGTTTCAGTGGGGATAGATGTGTGGAGAGATGAATCAGGACTGACCTCTAGTGGACAGGTACAAAAACCTGCAAATGGGAAACTAGGGACTTAGTTACTGCATGGCATAAAGTCACGTGACAGGTCATGTGATCCAGTCTGCCTATAACACTAAAGCCGGCCTTGGGTGGGAAGGTGACTGGGATGTGCAGGGCAGTCAACGCACAGCATTGACTGGCTAACACCCCTATAGTAAACAGCTCCAGTCCAGGTTGCTCCTGATGGGTTACCCTGCAGGTTGCTCTCAGTAGCAGGCTGCTCCACAGCAGACTTGGAGTGAGTGTAATGGGGGGGTCCAGTGAGAGCCTAAAGGGAGAATGGAGACAAAGGAGTGAGTCCACAGAGACAAGGAAGGATGGACTGTGCATGTGCTGACTCTGGAAGGAGCCATGGGGACATAGTCAGTGATTTAACAAACTTAAGAACTAGCAGTATTCTCTACAGGCAGCTGCAGCTACCCAGAATTAAACAGAGCAAATATCTTGAGGAAACAGCTGTACAAAGCTCTTAAGGTAACATTCTGCAAAACTAGCTTTGACTCACATTCAATGTCCTGAGATATTGAAGTAGCAGCTACAAAAGGACAATAAACACCTCCAGTCCAGGTTACTCCCAATGGGTTACCTTGCAGGCTGCTTTCAGTAGTGGGCCACTCAACGGCAGATTAGGAGTGAGTGTGATGGGGGGATTCCGGCCAGAGCCAAAAAGAAGAGTGGCGACAAAGGAGTGAGTCCACAGCGGGACAATGAGACAAAGAATGATGGACTGTGCATGCACCAACTCTGGAAGGAGCCGAGGGCGGAGTCAGTGAATTTAACAAACTTAAGAACTAGCAGTAATCTTTACAGGCAGTTACACAGAACTAAACAGAACAAATATTCTGAGAAAATAGCTGTACAAAGCTCTTAAAGTAATATACTGCAACACTAGCTTTGACCCACATTCAATGTCCTGAGATGCTAAAGTATCAGTTACAAAAGGATTAGAGCCACACAGAATAAGTCAACACAAGAAACTGTCTGTATCACTCTGCTGACTGGAAACCTTAGGCCCTGCTAGATGGTACAACAGGTCAGTAGAGTGCATCAGTAGGCAAAAGACATTAGGCTACACATTTTTCTAACACCCCCACAGTAAACACCTCCAGTCCAGGTTGCTCTTGATGGGTTACCTTGCAGGCTGCTCTCAGTAGCAGGCCACTCCACAGCAGACTCAGAGCGAGTGTGATGAGTGGGTTCCAGTGAGAGCCTTGCAGGCTGCTCTCAGTAGCAGGCCACTCCACAGCAGAGTCGGAGCAAGTGTGATGGAGGGATTCTAGCAAGAGCCTTGCAGGCTGCTCTCAGTAGCAGTCTGCTCCATGACAGACTCAGAGCAGGTTTATTCCAGCAGTAAGCAAGCAGGGGTCTTCTGAACTGCTGCTTCGTAAAAATCCCAATAAAATAATGGCAACAAGGCTCATGTTGCTGAAACAGAAATAAGATCACCAGACTAAAGAGAAGCTTTCTAGAGAACTTTGAAGCATTTCTCACCCCTTATGCAAATGGCATTAAAGGAGTAGTACACCCCAAATTTTCAAAAAACATATGTTGTGCAGAGTGTTTTATTTGTGTGTGAAGTCCAAGTGTGTCCTTCCCTCTGTTTGCTATTAGGGTTTTTTCCTAAATGTGCATGCTAGCTTTATGGCAGTTTTACAACCCCTCTGAGGATCTCCATATCAGCTAACTTTATTGCTTTCTTTGTTCCTACAATGCATCCTGCCTCATGTGACAATGATGTAGTCAGGACTATAGATTCAGCAACAAGCACTGCTTTACAATTAGTTCACAGCAGTAGAGATGGCTATATTTTAAAAATTATACAGAGTTCAGCTTTGTGACTGCAGTCATTTTGCTGTGAACAATTGTGACACTGGCTGTGTATGTGTAACTTGAATGGTTTTCAAGATTTTTTTTTGACATGTCTCCATGAGTGTTCACTCAGAGAGAAAAAAGTACATCTGCATACATGCCAAACAAATCTAAATATCTTGAAAACTATACAAGCTACACAAAAACAACACACATCAAAACTGTTCATGACAAAAATAATTTTACAATGAGGGTAGTCACTAAACTGAACTCCTTACAGTTTTTAAAATATGTGACATCCAAAGTGGGAACTTGGTAAAAAACATGGAAATGTGGTTAATTAGATGACTATATTTTAAAAACTATACAAAGTTCAGATTATTGACTACCATCATTGTAAAGGTATGTTTGCCCTGAACAACTTTTCTGCTGGTCATTTTTGTGTAGCTTGTAAAGTTTCCAAGATATATAGGTTTGTTTGACATGTGTGCAGATGCACTTGCAAACAGCAAATGCTTTTTTTCTCTCTGAGTAAACACTCTGCTAGACATGCCAAGCAATTGTAAATATCTTGAAAATCATGCAAGTTACGCATACACAACCAGTGTCACAATTATTCACAACACAAATAGCTTTACAATGAGGATAGTCACCAAGCTGAACTCTGTATACTTTTTAAAATATAGCCATCTATACTTTTGTGAATTCATTGTAAAGCAGAGCTTGCTGCTGAATCTATGGTGCCGGTTATATCACTGTCACATGAGACAAGATGCATTCTAGGAACAAGGAAAGTAATAAACTTAGCTGAGATGGAGATCCCAAGGTGTCATAACACTACCATAAAGCTAGCAGGCTAATTTAGGAAAAACTCCTAATAGCAGACAGAGGAAAGGACACACTAGGACTTCATACACAAATCAAAACACTCTGTACAACATATGTTTTTGCAAATTCTGGGTGTACTACTCCTTTAACCTTGACCCCTCCCTCACACACACACACACACACACACACACACACACACACACACGTTCAACATCCACCTCATATTCCACATTTTTGGAATAAATCAAATCCTGAAACTAGTGGTAGAAATAGGGATGTTGTGTCAGATAATAATTTAGGAGCTGAAGTAAATGTGACAAACATTACATTTTACTGATGGCTTGTTGGACATTAAGAAATAATTAGTAATCAATAACCAACTGATTATGAAGATGTTCATTTTGCTTAGGAGGGTGCCCCTAGTGGAGAAAATAATAATAATAAAAACTTTTGAAATCAGAGAACATAATCCAGATGAATCCAGTCAGCAGGGAGCGGGTGGCAATACTATTCAAATTAAAAAGCAAAAGAAAACGATACTATGGGAATCTATGTAAAGAATATGGAATAAGGAAGTAGAAGAGAAAGCAGAGTTAACCAAGAATTTGAAACAAAAAAAGAGCACAGAAAAGAGGGAAAAGATAGATCGAGCTAACCAACAGAATGTCCAACAAACAAACAAAGGTAATGATGTAAGTGCAGCTAAAGCTGGAGAACAAACTGAGGGGATGGAGCCTGTGGTCACAGAGGAATTCATAACCTTGTTAACTAATGGGGAATTAAAAATAGAGATTTATCAAGGACATAATGAAAGAAAACTTAGAAAACCAGAATAAAAATATGCAATCAACAAGTAATGCAAATAGTGGAAATATACAAAATTGTAACTCATGTCCAGAAGTAGACATAGACCAAATTGACTAAAAGGTTCAGGAAAGATTGTTGAATAGTAGGTTCTCATCCATACAATCTATTTTAAAGGTCTCCCAAAACCAAAAAATGAAAATATGTCAACCCTCAAGATACAGTTATATAATCTTTGTAAGGGGGTTTTAGGACATAAATTCAGTTAATCAGCTACAGTATGGCATCTACATGTTGTTATAAAAAACTGAATGTAGGGGCTCGATCTGTATGGTAGAACAGAACAAGGAAATGAGAAAAAGAATATTAAATGCACCTCAGTTGTAACAATATGTGCTACAATCCCAAATCCAAATCATCATAGCCCTAGTGAGGAAAGTAGTAAGGATGTTTATTTATTCATTTATTTTGCTTTTGGTAACCGGGTAAGTGCACTAGGCAGACAATGCCTAGTTGTCATGACATGAGTTACAATTTTGCATATTTCCACTATTTGCATTACTTGTTAATGAAGCCCAATATGTACATATAAGAAAAGAGGTACCTATCACTAAACCAAGCACACAAATCTAGAAAGAACTACTAATTACTTGCAACCAGTTCAGAAAGTACATCTATTGAATTCTGATGATAATATGTTGGTACAAGAAAATCAGAAAGTTGTAAGAGGGAGACTACAAAAAAGGTTCTAGAATTAACAATAGCACTCTTCTAATGTATGTGAATATCATTGATGGAGAAAAGGGAGAGAATTCAGAAGAAGATAGTGTAGTAGACACAACAGTGAATTCAGCAGTAATTAACCTCAGAATGAACAATATGTACAGTATTATACAATTGGATAAGTCAAATTGGCTTGATCTAGCATGTGTGGATCACCCTCTGTAGAGTAACAAGATATGATAATGTACTGGGAAATTTTAGTATGGAACCTGACATGCCTCAAGAAGAAAGTTTGACATGCTGGATACCTAGATTTTATAAAAAAAAATCAATATTATTCTGCTGCAGGAAATGTGGTTTCAGGATGATAGGGTCATCTATTTGGAGGGATGCCAGAACTAGAGGATTAAGACAGATAAAACAGTGTATTATGGTAGAGTATTTGGGAAGTTAGTAACATTTGTTGCAAAAGCTCAGACACAAGTGGGAACAATGTCCTTCTATCTGATAATAAATCATTTCGAGGTGCAAAACTGTCAATTGGAAAATATATTTCTGTATTCTTATCAATTTATACATTTCCCCTCTATCTGATAAATCTAGAATAATTGGCTTTTTTCAAGTTGTAGAAGAACCAACAGTTAATATACAAACAACATATTGCACTTCTGTTAGCTAGACATTTTACATCAAGAACTGGGTCTTCCCTGGAGGATCCAGGTAATAATTAATCATTAGCTTCCAGTTCACTCTTCTGTGACTAAGAAAGTAAATAAATAAGGTATTGCACTTCTTTTTTTTTTTATCATTTAATTCTTTTTGCTCCTCCGTTTGTGGAGCAGGTCATAATGACCGCCAACACCCAAGCCCCAGGACCAGGTCTGGCATACGCTGCATGCGCCTGACTCACACAGACCCCAATGAAATTAAAGAAACACCTCCCCTCTGGGGGCCTGTGACCAGGAACCAGGTGGCAAAGCCTCTTTTGTGCAGGGCTCGAGCCTCTGCCATGAGCCTCCGCAGTCACCCTGCAATTTTCTGCTGTTACTACCCAGGGAGCCGGACATGCAATGACATCTGATGCACCTACTTGCAGATGTCCACCGTGCTCCCTCCCTTTGGAATGCATGCCACTGACAGTGTGCCTAGCCTCTGCTAGACACCACTGCAACACACCACATACCCCGTACCCACCCCAGAGGAAGGAGAGCAGTCATGGGATGCTCAATCACTCCTCTCCCTTGCCAGCCCCCTGCACCCCGAGTCTATTCCCAAACCCGGGTCGCCAGCGTGGCGCAAGGTGAGGTGTCCAGCACCTCAACCCTCAGCACCACCAGCTGGCTCAGGTATTGCACTTCTTGACACCTTAAAAGAAAACAATGTACATATACTCAGCTGTATATTTTCACAAGATAGGAAGCTGTGGTCTTCTCTACCCTATCTGATTGAAGTATCCTGGATTATTGTATTATTGTTTTCTTTTTCCACTTGGTTAAAGATTTTGAAGTCATAGGACAATGGAACAGTGATCATTTTTCTCTAAACATGAAAACTGATACTGGTTGGGAAGTAAATACAGACAATTTAGAGTCCAGGAAGAATGAGATGTTCATATGCAGATTTTAAACAGAATGAGCATTAAATGGAACCCATATATACAGGGGAAAATTACGGATTTATTATGTACTGTGTGATTAATTAAAATGAAAATACAATGTATAACATTGTCAGAGCTGAAGTGTAACCAATGTATAATGTCTGCTTTGGTTCTATTTGAAAATATATACTGTACTTGTGGAATTTTTGTCACAGGGCTCAAACAGTTATCCACAATCCATCATAAAGTCTATGGCTAAATGGTTTGATACAAAATGTAAAGAAATGAGAAAAGTATTACATGCCAAAGGTTGGAGAGTTGAAAAGTTAAATCAATATATTATGAACACAGATTAGCCTTATGTTATATCAGGACAGAATATACATTTCTGATTGACAAAAGGAAAAAAAGATCATGAGACCCTATGTGATATATTTTGCAAGACTCAATCAGAACTAAAGATTATAAGAAGTTCTAGAATTTAATTGCTTTTTGGCATAGAAAATAACTGAAGGGAGCCAGCCCAGTGGCGCTGAGGGTTGAGGCACTGGATGGCACACCTCGCGCCACACTGGCGACCCGGGTTCGGAAACAAGCCCGGGTTGTCAGGGGTCAGCATGAGTGGGATAGGATCAAGTGTCCAGAGGATTGGTCTTCTATCCCAGGGAGGGTTGAGGACTCCAACCACTCTACAGCAGCCCCCGTTGATGATTGGGGACACAACCAGAGCTGGTGCCATTGGGGGTGGAGTGCGGCGGATGTCAGCACGTTGTGCCTCAGACATCATTGCATGTCCGCACTCCAGGGTTCTAAGGAGGAAAATGGTTTGGCATGACTATGCCGCTTGATGGCCGTGCTCTGCCCTGCCCAGAGTACTGTCGTGGAATGGCGCTGGGGGGTTCAGGTCCGGCCTGGCTAAGAGTGGCATAGGGAGGCACTCTGGCAGGTCGGTGTGCAGCCGCACCAGATCCCCTATCATGCGAGTGAGCCTGCTGCTTTGCAGGCAGAGCTGGTGGCTGGATGGCCACGTTGGTTATGCAGCAGTAGGGCATAACCTAGAAATAATATAGAAAAAAGAAAATAACTGAAGCAATTATCAGCCCACTTGAATATATAACCTTCTTTAAAAATATGTTTTCCTACCTTATCATCCATGTTTCTCCTCATTTGTTCCAAATCTTAACAAGATTATCCCCAGGCTAGCAGTGAGGAACTTGGAGTCATGGCATGGGAGGAGTAAGAGAGGGGTAAGTCATTGAGGGAAGGGGGCAGGGACAGGTTGGAAGGTGATCTTATTGAATGCAAGAGGCCTTGGTAACAAATCAGTGGAATTACAGGCTCTCTTGGCAATAGGGAGGGTGGACATTGTGGCCATTATGGAAACATGGGTCACCCAGTACCAGGAATGAGATCTGATGATCCCATGGTATAGGATATTTAGGAAAGACAGGGCTAAGGGAAAAGAGGGGGTGTGGCAATATAAGAATGGGAGGGGATAAGGTGCATTAGGGAGGAGGGGGAGGAAGGCAGAACAGAGGCCCTATGGATGCAGTTCAAGACTCAAAAAGTAGGACATTGAGGATGAGGGTGGTGTACAGGCCTCCAGCCCAAGGGGATGAACCAGACAGGGGGTTAGCTGAGCAAATCAGAAGGGTCTGTAAGAAAGAGAACACTGTGATGGGGTGGACTTCAAAATACCGGGGGTGGAGTGGAGCACCCTAACCACCACATGTGCAAAGGAGCAGGTCATATTAGAGTCATTTCAGGACAGCTTCCTGGTACACTTGGTCCATGAGCCAACTAGATTAGATAAGATTCTGGACCTAGTTCTATCAAATGGGGAGGCTGTAAGGGATCTGGAGGTGAAGTACCCTCTGGCTGGGAGTGACCACCACGCGATAAGATTCACGCTCAACATGGGGAGGGAAAGAGTAGGTATGGGTACCAGGATGATTGACTTCAAGGAGGTGGGCTTTAAAAGCATTGGGGGGAAATTTGAGGCAGGCATCTGATGGGAATTCAACTATGCATGGATGATAGCCAAAAATGGCATATTGTTAGGAAAGGGCTGGTGGAGGCTACTGGGACATGTACAAGAACAAGAAATAAAGAAAGGAAGGGCAAAAAACCCAGCTGGCTGATGCAAGAGGTCATGGAAGGGGTGAGGGTCCCCCCAAAAAAGGCATTTCAGAGACTCAAGAAATCGGAAGGAGGGGAATAACAGGGTGGTGTACATGAAGAAGTCCAAAAAGGTTACCAGGCTGGTCAGAGCCGCCAAGGCTTTCAGAGAACCGAGACTGGCACAAGGAATTAAGCACAGAGAAAGGGACTTCTTCAAATACATCAGAGAAAGATGGTTAAACAAAGATCAGATTGTGAGAATTAGGAAGGACGAGGGCTGGATGAAGAAGGGGGAGGACCAGGCAGAAGCACTAAATGATTATTTCTGCTCTGTGTTCACCAAATAGAAAGGGGGGGGCAGACACCACCTGGGAGAGGAGGATTGGGCAAGGGGGGAGGAGGTGACTGATATAGGGATTACAGAAGATAGGGTGCTGAATGATTAAGGGCCCTGAGGGGGGTAAGGTACCAGGTCCAGATGGCATTAACCCTAGGGCACTCAAGGAACTAGCGGAGATCCTCTAAACCGTGCCCAATCTGGCTTCAGAGCTAACCATAGCACTATTATAGCCCTTGCAAAAGTGACCAACAATTGGCAGAGAGAACTGGGCAAGAGAAATTTTATTTGTGCTGTGTTTTTGGACTTAAGTAAGGCATTCAACACTGTCGATCATATCCTGCTCCTCTCTTCCCTGTAGTCTATAGGTATGGATTTACTATCCCTATGGTGGTTCACCAACTACCTCTCTGACTGCCTCCAGCAGATCAAGGCTGAAGGTGAACTCTCAGCTCTCAATCCCCTGCTAAGAGGCATACCTCAGGGATCTATTCCGAGTCCCATACTGTTTGTAATCTATATCAGTAACATCAATGTCAGTATAATCAGGGCTAACATCCATCTATTCGCAGATGATAAGATGCTTTACTTGAGCCGCCCATCACCAGAAGCCACATGTAGTGACCTTCAAACTGAATTCAACCTGCTTCAAAATCAGTTCCTAAATAAAAAGCCCTTACTTAATGCAAAGAAAACTAAAGCAATGCTCTTTTCTCCTTTCATACATGCACTAAACCTGGCAGCTACAGGATCAGTCCCACAGATCTCCACAATTCTAGGAGAAAACTTAGAATTTGTCACAAAATTCCAAGTACCTGGGAGTTTGGCTTGACCATACACTCTCCTTTACAGAGCACATCGAGGATTTGCTAAAAAGATTATGATAGAGACTTGGTCTTTACTGTAGGATCAGCTACTTCCTCACAAGTGATGCCAAGCTGAGGTTGGTCCAAGCAACTTTCATTTCTCTAGTAGACTATGTGGACTTCCTATATAGTCACTGCCCTATCGCGTACCTCGCAAAACTGGACACGCTCTACCATAGAGCTCTGAGATTTATTACGGGACTTCCCTTTACTATGCATCACTGCTCCTTGTATACAGCAGTGGGGTGGACTTCCCTTCAGTTTAGGTGAGATAGAAAGGCCGCTCAATGGACCTACAGCGTTATTTCCAAAAAAGTCCTCAGTATATCTCGGACTGCCTTCTGCTAAGCTTAATAGGTAATTATGCCCTGAGAAGTCACTCTTCTATTTCACTGAAAGTACCTAAAGTTAATTCACACTTTTGTAGAGTGGCCATTAGCGTTGGGCTGCCCTCTCTATGGCACAAACTGCAGAAAACACTGAAGCTGAGCTACATCTGTCAGCATTACTTCATTTAAGACCTTATACTCTTGTCTCATTAAGGAACCGTGCATGTGCTTCCCATGCCATTAGTTTGATTCAACATCCACTGTATCACCTATGCTGCCTGGCTCATAACTTGATGACTAGGTCCCATGTCTTATATCATCCTCCTCCCTCTGCCTATCATTCATTATGTGAATTATCTACCTGTTCCCCAACACTGCTATCCAGTACTACAGGGTGTGTGCTCTCTGGATCTGTTAGTTGATGATCTGCCCCCTTGCCCCTTTGTTTCCCACATTTACTACATCACTCTCCAGTCCCTACTATTACCCCCAATCCCAGTAGTGTTTCTTCTTTGTTTCACCTTCTCCTTTAGTTTCCCCCCCTTCCCTCTTCCCCCTTCACTACTGTTATCATCCTGGCATCCCTTCCCTATTCCAATCAGATGTATATCCTGGTTTACTCAAATAGCAGTTAATAAAAAGTCACCCTCTTGTCATCTTAACGGTGCTCAGTACTTACCTCCACAATACTGTTATGCACATATGTTGTTGCAACTTGTAAATGAATTATGCTGTATGCTCATATGTGTCATGGTCTGATGCCTTGAATATTGATGCTTTTTTTTTGTATTATCTTGACTTATTGTGTATATACATATTGTTTGTTTGTTTGTTTGTTTATTCGCTTAACGGGTAAGCACACTGGAAACAAGTTCCTTTTACAGGTGCGACCCACATATATTGCATACAGACAATACATAATCAAACATACATATACAATACAGCAAATTGCAGACAAAAATGTCTTTGTTACGTATAAAATTCATAAAAAAAATTCATAAAAAACAGTTACAATTAAATTGAGATTTGAAATACATCCTTAATGCATCTGCAAACTTTTTGACAGAACACAACCACCTAATATCTTGAGGAATTTCATTCCAAATGAATGGAGCAATATAAGCAAAGGATCTTTGTCCACTTTTAGATTTCATAAAAGGAATCTCAGAAACCTACTGTCTGACCTATGTCTAGAATAATGACCATCAATATATGGTCTCAAAACTTTGAAATACTATGTGGAATTCCAGAGTCCATAACTTTATATATGAACTTCAACACAGTATTGGAAATTTAATGAAACCGTAACCAGCCCATTTCTTTCAAAATCACACAATGATGAGATGACTTAGAACAATTTAAAGCAAACTTAGCTATCAAGTGAGTAAAGTGGATTTCTTTGAAATCACTGTCGCAGAAGCAGTGTCAGTAATCATAGCTGCATAGTTCAATCAGGAAGTAAGCAGCTATTAGAAATAACCAGCCTAGACTCAGGAATAAGAAATGAACGGATTCTTACAAAGAACCTAATCTACAATGTATTCTTGAAGTAACCCTCAAAAATGAGATTCATAACTTAGATGAGGATCTAGTAATACCCCAAGATATTGAAATGTATCAACATAGTCAAACAGTAATCCATCAAGAGATTTAACTTCCAAGTACCAACCTCAGATCTCAGTCTAGGTGGGGTACCAAAACCATCACCTTTGTCTTAGATTTGTTTAAGAGTAATTTACAGGCCATAAGTGAAGACTGAAAATTGCACATTTCTTCTGTTAAAGAAACACCTAGATCTCCAAATGACAAACCCTCATTATAAATTACTGCATCGTCAGTAAAGTGTTAGAGAAGCATTATTAATCACACTTACTAGTTGATCCAAAACAAAGAAAACAAAAGTGGCCCCAAAATAGAACCTTGGGGAACCCCACACTTAACCATTACAGAGTCTGATACAGCACCCTATATTTAACCCTTTGAAACCTATTTGTTAAATAATCCCTCGTCCAGTCCAAGAAAGACTCACCAACTCCCAATGACCCAAGTCTAGAAATCAACAATTGGTGGTCAACTGATGAATGCCTTGGTCAAGTCCACTACACGGCACCCGTCAGACACCCTTTATCCATGCTATTAAGTACCGCGTTCGTGAACTCGACCAAGGCAGTCTCAGTACTCCTTCCCTTTCTAAAACCATGTTGGTTCTGAGACAATAATCCAAAGCGATCCACATACCCAATCAACTGATTGTAAACTATTCTTTCCTGAACTTGTATGGATTGTATGACTTGTATGTATGGTTTCTCTATGTGTACCTTGACCTTATCCTACCTATGTCCATCTTGCAAATGAGCCTTGCTCAATGATGTTCGCCTGGATAAATAAAGATTTTGATTGATTGATTGATTGAGCGATTGATTGATTAATCCTAGCAGGACCACTGGCTGACCTGTTCAATACCTGCTTGGACACAGGATGCTTACCACAGGAATGGAGGTTGGCCTATGTGATACCCATTCACAAAAACAGTCATAAGGATGAACCAGGCAACTACAGACAGTGAGCCTCACATCAATTGTAGGGAAACTCATGGAGACGATCCTAAAAGAGAGGCCGGTGACCTTTTTGGAGAACAATGATCTCCAGGATGATTAGCAGTATGGGTTTGTCTCAAGAAGATCCTGCCAGACAAAGCTGATTGAGTACTATGACTGGCTGACAAGGGAACTAGACAAAGGCTATGCAGTGGATGTCCTGTATTTGGATTTCAGCAAGTCCTATGATTCCATGCTGCATGGTATACTGGGGGGGGGTGGAGCTGGAATATATAGGGGTGGGAACAAAGATGGTTAATTGGATCATCAATTGGCTAGAGGGAAGGCAGCAAAGTGTGGTGGTGGGGGGGGGATCTCATCACTGAGGGATGTGATGAGCAGGGTGCCACAGAGATCAGTACTGGTACCGTTGATGTTAGGGATATTCATAGCTGATATCTCCCATGGGGTCCGGAGTAAGATCAGTCTCTTCGCAGGCAACACAAAGATGGGAGCTGTGGTGGATGACATCAATGGGTGGACCAGGCTGCAGGAGGACCTGATCAAACTACAAGAGTGGTCAGATGCATGGAAGTTGTGGTTTAATGCCAAAAAGTGCAAGGTATTGCACTTCGGGGCTAATAACCAGGGGAGGAGCTATCAGATTGGGGGGAGGGGGACTGCTGGAATGCACCAAGGAGGAAAAGGATCTAGGGGTGCTTATAATGGGGAGTATGAACAACTCAGCTCAGTGCAGGAAAGTGGCAGCAACAGCCAACAGGATGCTGGGTGTATTGCGAGGGGAATCTCCTTCAGAAATAGCAAGGTAATCCTGCTCCTCTACAGGTCGCTGGTCAGGCCACACCTGGAATACTGCATCCAGTACTGGTGCCCATTCCTGAATAAGGGCATCAGATTGTGGGAGGGTGTACAGCGGAGGGCAACAAAGATGATCCAGGGATTAGAGGGATACTCCTATGAGGAAAGGCTGGGTGACCTGAACATGTATTCCCTGGAGGACAGGAGGGGTAGGGGGACATCATCAAAACCTTAAATATTTAAAGGGGTTAAACAAGACTAGTACAGAAGGGAGAGGGTCACAATGGGGCACCAGCTGAGACTGGAGGAGGGAAGATTCAGGAGGGAAATCAGGAGACATTATTTCATGGAGAGGGTGGTGGATAAGTGGAATACTCTGCCTGAGGAAATAGTAGACTGTAGCATGGTAGACAGTTTTAAGAAGGGATGGGACAGAGTGGGGGGAGTAATTATGAAAAGGGGAGAGGTGGGTGGGGTAGTTGCAAACTACGGAGCTAGTTGCACAATCGAGCAGGACCAATAGACCAGAGGCCTGTTTCTGCTGGCATTTTCATATGTTCGTATGTTTGTGTGTAATCTCATAAAGTTTTCTTTAAATGTGTACATTTCTTGATTGTCTTCTAATGATATCTGGCTTGAAATCCCCCCCCCCACACACACACACACCAAGTTGATTAGGTGATTAAATACCCCCAAAATAAAATAATAAATAAATAAATAAAGCCCCTGGAGCAGCTGAATATATCAATCTGATCCAAAATAGTGAGCCAAACTTTTGTCCCCAGTTTTCAGGTTTATTATTGTGAATGGTCGGGCTTTCAGCAGTGAAGCACTCCTGCAGTTTTGGAGCCATCTGACTGCCCTCCTCGCAAAGCCAGAAAGCTCCTTACAGCCCCTGATTGGGCTTCCAGCAGTGAAGTCCTTCTGTGGTTTTGGAAACACCCAACTGCCCTCCCCCCAAGGCCAGAAAGCTCCTAACAGCCCCTGATCAGGTTTCCAGCAATGTCTGTCACAATCTTCTTATTATTTTTGCCATCTTCTAGCTTTATTACAAATAGACAGCCCATTTCTTTTGTCCACAAGCCCAATCCAACTTCGAACCCCTTCATTGCCACCAATCCCCACTCTCTCTGGGACCACATGACTATGGTACATGTACTAAACCTTGTCTCTAGTAGCTCACCTGCATTCCGTGCCATTTTCCTCCTCTGCACATCTTCACTCTTCTAATTCTATTGCCGGAAAAATTGGTTGGCTTCGCTGTGTTGCCTGCATGAGCCTGGACATAAGATGTACAACAGCTCCACGAGGCTTTGGTTACGGTGAATAATTTTTATGCTCCTCCGCTGCTCATGTAACATAGAGCTCATCTCTGGCCCTGTCTCTCCATTAGCATCACTCACTGACTTTGCTTCTGTCAAGGGATTAAAAATGATGCTTATAAACATCTGTAGCCTTCAAAAGAAACTGACTGATGTTCAAGCTTGGGTATCCCATACTATCCTAGATATTTTGGTTTTAATGGAAATATGGTTGAAGGGTACCATCACAGACCAAGCTTTAGCCCTTCCGTCCTACTCCTTATATCCTGTAGACAGAGGCACAAGGGGGGAGGGGTGGTCATCTATGTTAATGATAGGTTATCTGCCACTGTTCTTCATGACATCTCCAAGCTGAAGGAATTTGAATGCCTGACATTAAACTTATTCAATCCATCTGCCGAATCAGTTAACATAATAGGTTGCTACAGACCACTTTCTGGGGATCTGGATCTCTTGCCCCATCTACATAACTTTATTGACTCCAGCACAAATGAATCAATAATTCTTGGCAACTTGAATCTGGATTGGCTCAGCCCAAAATTTAACCCTTTACTCTGCGATGACCTGGGTCTGTCTCAGATAAATACCAGAACTACTAGGCCAAACTAGAAAAATCATCTTACCAGTTCTCTTTTAGACCTAGTTATTACAAATAGACTACATAAAATATTACAAGAAACTGGTTTCCATAATGCTGTAATTAACCATAATATAGTGGTGTGTGTCAGGAACCTACCAAAAGCTACCTCTATTAACAAATTTGTCACCAAAATGAGTCTTAGGAAGTTCAACTCTGCTAATTTCCTAGCAGACCTGAGGGACATTACCTGGCAAAACTTTTACTTAGTGCCTACTACCAATTAGGCCATGCACATTTTTAACTACACCCTTAGCTACATCATAAATAAACATGCTACGATTATTAGTTGCAGAGTAAAAACAGCCTCTTGTCCATGGTTTTGTGGTGACATCAAGAAAGCTTTATTAAAAAGGTACCAACTCTGGGCTACTGCGAGATGTACTAAATCTCTTGAGGATTGGACAGCTTCCAGGGCTTGCTGCAATGCCTGCACTCAGCTAATAAGAAGCACTAAGGAGAATTACTATCTGAATATTCTCAGATCTGCAAAAGGGAATCCTACAAAAATCTGGCACACTTTTAAATCAGTGGAAAGTTGTAAACAACCTCCAACCCTGCCTGATAAAATTAATTTTCAAGGCTCCTCCGTCTCCAATAGATCCACAATACTTAAACTCAATGAACACTTTGCAACAGCAGGCTTTGCTTTTGATTACTCCCAGGCATCTATGATATGCTCCTCTATTATGTAAACAGTGTTGGTAACTAGTCCACCAACTGATATCACCTTCACCTTTTCTACCATCACATTCAAAGAAGTCGAAGATCAATTACTTAAATTGGACACGAAAAAAGAGTGCTGGAACAGACATTGATCCTTTCTTCTTGAAGATAAGCTACCACTACCTGACAGCCACTGTTACCCACCTATTCAACTTATCTCTTACAGAGGGAACTGTACTTTGTAAATGGAAGGTAGCCCATTTACTACCCCTATTCAAGTCTGGAGGTCCTAGCGATATGAACAATTTTAGGCCTACCTCAATCTTGCCAGTCCTCTCTAAACTCTTTGAAAAACTAGTTAGTTTCCATGTCAGGGAATTCCTTGAGAAACACCAACTGGTCAACCATTTACAATCTGGGTTCAGACATCATCACAGCACTACAACTGCATTGTCTAAAGTAACAAATGATTGGTTGGTTGCCAAGGACAATAAACAGTACACAGGTGCTGTATTTCTGGATCTTAGCCCAGTACTAAAATGGTTTGATAGTTATTTGGTGGATAGACAGCAACAAATCAAGGCTAATGGGACTCTCTCCACCCTACTCCCTCTGGCAAGAGGAGCTCCTCAGGACTCTATCCTGGGCCCTCTGCTCTTCTTGTTATATGTCAATAACTTGAGCGATAACATTGCAGATTCCAAAATCCACCTCTTTGCTGATGACATTGTGTTATATACCTCCAAATCTTTGGTGGCTCAAGTCTACTCGATCATTCAGTCTGACTTTAATCAGCTTCAGAACAATCTAATGTGATTGAAACTCTCACTGAATGCCAAGAAAACAAAAGTAATGTTCTTCCAGCAGCCAATTCTTCAAGTGCTCGCCCCAACTGTCCCCTTCTCCCACCCATTACTACCCTTCTTAGCAACATGCTTGAAGTAGTGGACAGGTTCAAATACAGTACTTGGGTTTCTTGCTTGATTCTCACCTATCCTTTACCCTCCACCTTGAGGCTTTAGTCAAAAAAATTAAAACTGAGGCTCAACTTCTTTTTCAGAAATAAAACTTTCTTTTTCCAGCCATCTAGAATGAAATGAGTGCAGGTCACCTTCCTGCCTCTCCTGGATTATGCAGATACCATATACAATAACTGTATAATCACCTACCTTCACAAACTGGACACACTTTACCATTGTGCTATCAGCTTTCTCACCAATGTTCCATCCAGAACCCATCATTTGACACTTTGCAGGGAGGTAAGCTGGACCTCCCTGGGTAACAGGAGACTTGTACATTCCTATATCTGGATATATAAAGGTCTCTTAAACATAATGCCCCCTTATATTACTACTTTCTTCTATCAATCACATAGCTTGTATGCATTAAGAAAGAGCACATATATTTCTCTGGTGGTCCCTAAAATTCGTACACACTTTGGCAAAGCAGCCATTAGTTATGCACTGCCCACAGCCTGGAATAAACTTCAATCAATGTTAAAGCTCCATACCCTAGTCCCTTTAAATGCATTCAAAGCACTCAACAACAAAATCATTACTGATACCTGTCACTGCTACTAATATTGTACTCTTCCTTACCAATCCATTCCTCTGTTTTGCTTTTCATCTCCAATATTAGGGACACAAACGGTTACTGTGACTTCCATGTTTGTGCTACTGTATGGCTTGTGGAATGCAATTATTGTACATATGGGCCTGGATATTCAGAAGGTTTGTGCATGGCACAAATCCTGATGCGCCAGATTGTATCAGTAATATATGCGGCGCAGGTGGGGGGATGTGCCCATGCATACTCCGCACATCCTGATATTCAGCCTGGGATGTGCTGAGTCCATGCATGCGCAACCCCTACTTGCGCTGCACACAGGTGAGCCCCCCAAAAAAGGAACAATAGCTGGCCACCCACAAGTGAGCTGCCATATTGCAAGGCACAACACGGCAGCTGCCACCTGTGGGTGGCCACCTGAGCTCCAGCTGCACCTTCGTGGCAGCGCCCCCCCATGCCCGATCATGGGCATCTGTATAAAATAATATGTCCAATATCCCTGGTGGTCCAGTGGACCACTTGCAGCCCGATTGTGGGCTTCAGTGTAAAATAAAATGTCCAGTATCCCTGGTGGTCCAGTGGACCGCTTGCATCCTGATCGTGGGCTTCAGTGTAAAATAATGTGTCAAATATCTCTGGTGGTCCAGTGGACCGCTCACAGCCTGATCACAGGCTTCAGTGTAAAATAATATGTCCAATATCCCTGGTGGTCCAGTGGACCACTTGCAGCCCGATTGCGGGCTTCAGTGTAAAATAAAATGTCCAATATCCCTGGTGGTCCAGTGGACCGCTTGCATCCTGATCGTGGGCTTCAGTGTAAAATAATGCATCCAATATCTCTGGTGGTCCAGTGGACTGCTCGCAGCCCGATCGCGGGCTTCTGTGTAAAATAAAATGTCCAATATCCCTGGTGGTCCAGTGGACCGCTTGCAACCCAATCGTGGGGATATGTAATAGTAAGGAGAGCTCCATGGTACCCCCCTCCCCACCGCCCACTGAGCCCCACCGCCCCGCTAACCAAAAAATATGTTTGGTATGGAAATGTATCTTACAAATTGCGAGAATGTAAAGCTTTGAAAACAGATATGTAAAATGAGATTGGGACTTCTGGGAAATGCTGAAAAATGTTACATAGGCCATGGGTCGCAAATGTCTTGTAGGTGTAATCCAGATGTACATTTAACAAATCCTACCCTTAACAAATGCTCATAATCTTTAAGAGCATCCTATGCTGATGAAAGAAAGAGATAAATGTCTGTCTCCTTTTACTCTGAAAATGAAGGGGCAACAAATAAGGGACTAGCCCTCAAAATGTTGTTTTCACAAATTTAGACCCTCTGTGCTAGGTTGTTATGCTACTGAAGCAATACAGATACTAAAGTTGTAACACTGTATACCATATTGTATATCATGAATTGCACACTATGTATTGTACATAGTGTATAAAAGAGACTGGGAACTTGATTATTATTCCTTCTGGAAGTGGGGCTCTTAGTTGTCATCTGTTTATTTGTGTCACAGGGATTTGCAGTTGTACCAAGGAATACAAAATGTATAATCTTTTTTAAAATATATTTTTAATCTATATTTGTGGATATCAGTCTTTGTGTTTTACATTTTTGTAGGTAACACGTTTTTTCTTATGTGCGTACTTAATAAAATGTGACCTTGACATTCACCCTGAAAGAGAGGAGAATGAGAGGGAACATGATACAGACCTGCATGTACCTCACAGAGGTGAACAGGGTGCAGAAGGGAAGTCTCTTTCAAATGGGAAAGAGCACCAGGACCACGGACATGTGATGAAGCTGGATGAGGGAGTTTAAGAGGGATGTGAAGAAGTATTACTTCATGGAAAGAGTGGTAGATGCATGGAACAGATTACTAGTAGAAGTGATGGAGGCAAAAGCAGTGTGGGATTTCAAGCATGCATGTGATAGACACAGGGAAATATTAGGAAATGGGCAGGTAGGGGGAATGTCACCTGAGACCAGCTAGGGTCTGGGTAGACTGATTAGGCAGGGAATATCTGGACAGACTGGATGGGTCAAGCAGTTTTTTCTGCCATTAAATTCTATGAATATAGACTGAGGGATCTCAACATGTATACCCGGGAAGAGTAGAAAGCGAGACAGGGCATGATAGAGATCTACAAGTGCATCACAAGGGTGAACAGGGTGCAGGAGGGGAGCCTTCTTAAACTTAGAAAGATCATCAGGACCAGGGGACATGTGATGAAACTGGATGGCAAGTATAAGAGAGATGTGAGGAAGCACTACTTCACTGAAAGGGGGAGTTCAACTCCTAGAACAGACTGCCTGTGAAAGTTGTGGTGGCAAAACCAGTGGGGGGAGGGGCTTCAAGTATGCATGGGATAGACATAGAAGAATATTACTAAATAGATAGGGAGGATGGAGGGCTGCAGGAGACTAGTTAGAGTCTGCAGAGATGGACTAGGCAAGAAATATCTGGCAGACTGGGTGTGCCAAGTTGTTCTTTTTTGCCGACAAATTCTGTTTCTATGAACTGGCATGGTAGGACATTTATCTGCTGGGTGCTAACAATGATGACTCACAGTAATCATGATGAGTGTTAAATTCCCATATGACATGTACACACTGCATGGCCAGACACACAGGCAAGCCACATTAACATATGATCCTTTAAAATGCCCCCTATACCTTCCCCAGTCAATTACATTCAATCTGCCTTCCTTCTGCTACATGCAAAAAATAAAACAAACATGGATTTCTGTGCCCTCTACTCCCATATGACACTCAGGGCATAATTGGAAAAGGGCAAAGCAAGCTGTGCAAAGGCAGCTTGCAACAATTGCTGATGTGCCAGGGACCCAGCACTTGATTCACTATTGGGTAGGGTCCTGGTAGGAAAGTCCTGCAGCTTGTGGCAACCATGACCTGGCTCCAAGCAGACAGCACATCTGTAAGGTGTACCACAAGCCATGGAGTGGCCATGGGGTGGTAGAACCATGGACAGCAGTCCCTGGTGGCTAGCACCCCCCCTCAGTCCTGTTCTCCTTGTAATAATAAAATCATGTCCATGGGGGCTAGTGGCCCCACCAAGCCCCGATCCCCTGTAATATAAAACATATGAAGTCTCTGGTGGCTAGTGGTTTCCTCCAGCCCAATCCCCTGGTAACAAAAATATCACACCCATGGTGGCTAGCAGCCCCACAGCCCAGATCCCCTTCTTATTACAGTAATCATGTCCCTGGTGGTCTAGTGGAACCCCCATTCCCGATCTGCCCATATAATTTAAATATATCCTTCCCTGGTGGTCTAGTGGACCCCCACCCAGGCAGCAGGGCCTCACCACCCTACTGACCGGTCCCATCTCTGATCTGGCTGACACAACCCTCTGCTCTCCATCACAGTCCACCACTGACTGAGCTGTCAAAGAGTGCATACTGTATACAGTACATGCTCTTTGGCAGTTCAGTTGGTGGCCAACTGTGGTGGAGAGTGGAGGGCTGTGTCAGTCATGAGCTCGGAGAGTGAGATGGTGGGGCACTGTCCGCTGGGGGGGAGGTGTGGGTCCACTAGAGCTCCAGAGAAGGATATATTTAAATTATATGAACAGATCAGGGATAGAGAGAGGTGTCCACTAGGCCACCAGAGACATGATTACAGTAATAAGAAAGGGATCAGGGCTGGGGGGGGCTAACCACTAGAGATGTGATTTTCTTTCATGAACAGGTATCGGGGCTGGGGGGGGGGCCACAGTACATGGCACAAGTTCACTGACCCTCCCAGAGGACACAGTTCTATGTTCTCTTAGACCATCCCTGGCTAGTCAAAAGGTACTTAGAATTTTGCCCTCTGGGATGGTTTAGTGAATCCACATTTAGAGGATATGTCAGTTTGTGTCTGCTGCAAGCCTCCAAGCACCATGTTGCAGCCCATTTTGCGGTGCAAGGTTGGTGCAAGCCCCCTTTGGAGCATGCAGCCTGTGTTGGATGCAGTCTGTTTTTATGAATTGCTCCCAGCGCATCTTTTGGCACAAGCCGCACCTTGCGCCATTCCTTGTGGTGCAAGCCCCTTACGCCATTCATGGAATCTTTGTGAATTGGGCCCTCAGTAGCAAATAAGTCTTTAAAAAAAATCTCCCTGCAACCTTTCCCCAGCCTGCTAAGTTCACTCCACCCTTTCTTGCTACAGGGCCTACAGCTGCCAGGTCAAACTTACCCTGTGCACTCTCTCCTCTCTACTCTGCAGTACAATTTTAGTAGACTGCCTGCCTGAAACTTCAGTTAAGCATAACGAACATTAGATAAGTAGAATGATAAGGACAGATTCTGTGATGATTTGAAAAGTTTTCTGAACTAAAGTTATTCTTTTGAACATAAAATGAGCTCCCTTTCTGATTTCTTTCACAGGTCCTGCCCCTGTAAGATAGATCTTGAAATAGCACTGAGATTTGTGCAGCATGAGGAGTTCTCAGTCTGAAGCATCAGTGATTGGCTTCATCAAGTTATGTGGCTTACCAACAACTTGAACATTCTCAGTGTGCGGTCTCTGTACAAAGTGATGTGCTATGACACTTAAGTGCTGAACTGTGGAAGGGAAAATTAGTATCTTTATACCTACTTTTTCCATGGCAAACTCCCAGATTTTGACACATTGTCTGAATGCTAAGTCATCATTTCATTATCTTTAAGTGATATCCAGACCACATCCATGGGGCATACCTGAGCACATTACTTACACTGCAGAAACTTGCTATGCACCACAAAGCTTTCTGGATCAGACGATGGGATTGTTTTTAATTGAATATCATGTGTTACTTCTTTGAGAGCAGTCCATGAGAAGGCTGTGCTGGTGAAAGGGGATTGTAATATAAGAGCCCTGTTGGGGTGAGGTAATGCAATGCATTGGAAGACAAAATGTCCCCTTCTAGGCACTCTGTAAAATAATAACAATTCCTCATGCATAACCATGGTAGATCCACTGCACTTAAGACTTTTGGGGGCAGAGGGGATTTTCAAAGCTGCCCTGTGACTTTGTACAATGATTCCAGTACAGTCATGTGATCTGCACTGGAAAGTTAGATCTCAACTATTAGGTGTGTCACATTTGACTCCACTTGCATCATAAAAGAGAAGCATGCATCATGTTTGTGGTGCAAACCATCATGAAGCAGTGAACCTGTTGCAAATGTGTCAAAACTTTTGAACACAGCATTCATATGTTTTGGCACTTTTGGCATGACATAGGCTGCATCTATAAGCAGGACTTGTGACTGTGTCATACTGTTGAAAAATCCTGCCCATATTCCATAATGCATTTAGATCTTATCAAGGGCTTGTTTTGTATGACCAGTTTATTACTAAAACATGATATGCTATCACATAGCCATTACTAGAAAAGGTTTACTGATTATATCTCTACTGTGCTTGCCTAAATCTGACATTACATACACTGACTGGAACATGGCAGTTATGTGCACCCAGAACAGACAGTTTTTACATACTCAAAGTTAAATACATATCTGTTCAATTTGTTTGCTTCTTCTTTAAAGGTTAAAAATTTGGAAGGGCCACGGCACAAGGAAGTAAAGTAACACAGGTATAGCAAGCAAGTATTCAAACCAGTTGCCACATTAGAACATTTGTCCAGTTTGCCTCAGTTGCCTCAGTTACCCCATTTTTGAGTAAGTTGTATTTGGAGAGGATCCCCAATATCTGACAACTGACTATGGAAAGACACTTATCATCATTAAACTCTGGCATATGGTCAAATTCTTGTCAGCCATGGGTTAACATAATAAACACACAATGCTTCAAAGGGAACCCGTTAAATTCCTCTTCACTGCAAGATAACTACCAGATCACAGTAAAATGTGTTGCATTTTAATTTTTACTTTAATCATTCGATTACAGGTAAGCACACTGGAACAAAAGCTCATTTGCAGGTACATGGTCTTATACTACTGTACTGCCCTTCCATTGCTAATTAAGCAATAAGGCCTGAAGGGTGTGTGTCGTACTGGGATAACGTCACGCCTCAGGTGGCTGGGCAGGATGCCGCAGGTCGAGTGCGTCCAATAACTGAGGTGTGACGTTATCCCAAATGACACACACCCTGGAGGGCATTATTGCTATTATACAATGGCTCGTTGTTATACAGAATTAGAAAAATCATTTTAAAGATGTTTTTATGTGGAAAAATATTTTTGTTTTATAAGAGAAGATGAAACAATCCAGCATATTGATATCCAGCATTTTGTCATCTGCAGGTTCACAGTGAGGCTGGGACTAGACCCGCGATGTTGTGCTGGGATAACATCACGGGTCCAGCCCAAGACTGACCAATCAGAGTCCAGGATTTGTTCTTGCCATTGTATAATAAGGATTAAACCATGCTTGCAGAGGTGTTCCATGGTCTCAGGTTAAAATAAAAGTTAACATACAGAGTAAAACATTTTAACTGATTCTGAAAATGTTCAGCATTATCATTCTGTTTCTGAACACTTTTAGCAAGTATTCTATTTGGCTGAATTCCATGCTACTTTTGCAATGATGTCAGAAAAACACTATTCAGCTAGCTCAGTGGCATGGTACCTAAGAAACCAGTTTGCATGTGATTCTGGTTTTGATGCTCGTACTGGGTTCCAACAGTCAAATGCAAGCCCAGGTCTCCTAGATGGCAATGCAGTTCACTGCCCCATATCACTTAGCAACAAATATGCCTTGACAGACCTGAGAAAATTTGTCTAAATTTTATATAATCTGCTGAAGAAACATTCCTCCATATTATAACTTTTAAATTGCAGGTAACTAGGTGTGCATGGCATGGTAAATCAGCGCAGCCATGTTCGGACCTCTGTGAAGTGCACTGATGGAAAATGCACATTGCTGATAAATACAAAAGCCTCTTAAAGCATGTCATATATAAATGACTGAATTGTATTTTAAATTTATTAAAATGTAATAAGATAAATAGAAGAGATATATAAGACATAATTTGCCAACAATCTTGACTTCTCAGCCACCATTTATTAGGATATCATGAAAAGAGACTGTAAATCTTATTACACAAAATGATAAAATGAACCTATAGTTCAGGAAATAAACACACTTGAAAGGTTGCATAGACAGTTTGTTCTAAATTCATTTTTATGTCTGTCTCACAGTCAAACTAAATTGGATTTCAGAGGGAGAAATTTCAGATTCTGCAGTTTATCATTACTTAACCCTGGATCTATTACTGGTATGAATTATCTGCAAATAGACCAAACTTTTTAAGGAACAGTATATTGCTTGCTTGCTTGTGCTATCCTATACTGACTGACCCATTCAGTGGATCAAAATTTCTACATTGGATGGAATAAACAAACAATCTTGAACTATCAAAAAGACAATACTTATTGCCTGATCACTCCAAGAATAATTTAGGAGTTGTCAGTGCCACATATTCACAATTAATCAATATCAATGCTCTCTGGAGATAACTGTAATGGGTGAACTCTTGCCTCTCTGCTTAAGCTAAAAGATCTCTGACTCAGATAGAGATTCTGTCAAATTTATATTCTGATATGAGCTTTCTACAGTATGACCCAGACATTTCAATGTGATAACATAAATACAAAACATTAAAATCAAAGGGCTATTGCAAACAGGTTTAGCAGATTTCCCTCAGTGCTAGTATAATAAAAATAATACTAGCAAAACAGACTAGAGAAAATGAACAAATAATCACTGAATGGGCTTACATTAAGAGGTTATAAGTAGAGATGTTACACATTTTTAATTTGCCAATGAAGTTGGTGCGAGTCTGTAATATTCGCTATTTGAGTGGCAGAACTGCCAACTTCACCAGTGATTTTTTTTTTATTTTAAAAACCTCCTGCCATATACTGTGCTGTGTCCCCACCCAAGAACATAATCTAACAATTTTCCACCCCTCCCACCCCCCTCAAACATTGCACTGCTGTGGCTGGCGACTGCCAGTGGCAGATGAGTTACTAAAGTTAATCCCTTCCCCAACCCCGTGCACAAAATCCACTCCCCCACCTGAGTCTCACTATCATAAGTAGAAACAGCCATTCCCCCACCAATTTCACCCCTCTAGTCCCCACCATCCCCCCCCCCACCAGTACCCACAAAATCAACCTGCAAATAAAGAAAATGGTTCCCTTGTGCAGAGTGTCTGTTCTGTTTAGTTCTGACACCCATCTTGTAATGGCAGAAATGAATGAATAGTGATATCTTTTCTCCTAGTTAAACCTAACTGGTTGAATTTTCAACCAGTTAGGTTTTACAAGGAGAAAAAAAATGTCACCATTAGTTCATTAAAGCCATTACGAGACAGATGCTCGCACTGACCAATGCAAACACACTACACTGTGGGGGACCATTTTGTTTATTTGTACGTTGATTTCATGAGTGCAGCTGGGGGGAGGAAGGTGGTGGGGACCAGATGAGGGTTGGGGAAGGGTCTGGTGTTTCTACTAAAGACAATGGGACTCAAGTTGGGGGCAGTGGTTGGAGTGTATTTGGTGCGTGGTGAAGGGGAAGTGATTAACTTTTCAAAGAGCCACAGCAACATAATGTTCATAGGGGCAGTGGGGAGGAGGTACCAGTGGGAGGTTAGCGAAGGTGATATCTTTATGATTTCCACACAGTTAGCTTTGTAATTCGCTAAGCAAATTGGTCATTCACCACACAAATTTAGCCATTTCACCTGTTGAATAACAATGCACATTGCAATACTCAGCTTTGCTAAATTTGTCAACATTTTTGATTTTTCTTTTGCAGAGCAAATTTCAGCAGCCTCACATATCTCTAGTCTTGAGACATAGAAACATAAAATTTGAAGGACCACTTAGCCCACTCAGTCTGCTCATTTATCCCTACTTATACTGTCACCACAGACACTACTTGATCTCTGGTTCCCTTCCCTGCTTCCTATCGAAGATTCCATTGTGCTTATCCCATGCATGCTTGAAGTCCACCACTGTCTTTGCCCCCAGCATCTTCACTGGAAGACTGTTCCACACATCCACCACTCTTTTAGTGAAGAAGTACTTCCTCACATCTCTTCTAAATTGTCCCCCTTCTAGCTTCATTGTCTGTCCCCTTGCTCTCATGCATCTTTTTTTCTGAAATATATGCTCCTCCTGTACCTTTTTCAACACTTTGAGGTATTTATAGTTCTCTATCACATCCCTTCTCACTTTCTGTCTTCCAGTGTGTACATACTGTATTGAGGTCTTTAAGTCTCTCCTTATAGGGTTCTGATGCAGCCTCTGCACCATTTTAGTTACCCTACTCTGGACAGCCTCCACCATCTCTATGTCCTTCCTGAGATGTGGTCTCCAGAACTGGACACAGTATTCCAGGTGGAGACTCACCAGTGATCTATATAGTGGCAGCACCACCTGCCTCTTTCTGCTGGTGATACCCCTTCCTAGCCACTCCAGTATCCCACTAGCCTTACCTACTGCCTTGTTGCACTGTCTTGCCACCTTGAGGTCATCAGATGTGATTACACCCAGGTCCCTTTCCTGCTTGGTGACTGTCAGTTCCTCTTCTCCCATTTAGTACTCTGACTCTGGGTTTCTGTGCCTTAGATGCATGATTTTACACTTTTTAGGATTGTAAGCCAGTTGCCATGCCCCTGATCCCTCCTCAGGTTTTCTCAAGTCTGTGCACATTCTTTCTACCCCCTCTGGAGTGTATACCCAATTGCAGACTGTGGTGTCACCTACAGAAAGCCTGCCTTCCCTTTCAGCTTATCTGCTATGTCATTTATAAAGACAGTAAAGAAGACTGGTCCCGGCACTGAGCACTGAGGCACCCCAATGGCCACCTTCCCTTCCTTAGAGTAAACTCTGTTTACCACTCCCTCTGTTTCCTGTCCATTAACCAATTTCTTACCCAGTTTACCACCTTAAGACCCATCCCTAAGCTGCCTAGTTTCCTTATGAGTCTCCTATGTGGTAGAGTGTTGAATGCCTTACTAAAATCTAAGCAAGCCACAGCCACTGTCACATCCTGATTTATTTCAGTGTTCACCCAGTAAGAGAAATCTATCGGATTTCTTTGACATGAACCCCCTCCCCTCCATGAATGCATGCTGCCTGGGGTCTTGTAACCTGCTGGATTCAAGATACTTCACAATCATTTCCGTTAGCAGTGAAACAGGACCACATATGCCAGAACTACTCAAGAACTACTACTATTTTCAATGAGTTGCTGAATAGGGCTGTCAGAGGTGCAGATAGTACCACCCTGAGCTCCCTCAGTACCTATAGGTGTACCCCATCTGGTCTGATAGTTTTGTCAATTTTCAGATATATGAGTCTCTTCAGCACTTTCTCTTCTGTAACTGGACTTATATCTACCTCCCTCTCCCCCCACTGCTCCTGCTCCTTTTATGTGGTCCACCCCCATACCCTTTCTCTGTGAAGACTGAACAAAAGTATTTGTTTAGGATATCTGCTGTTTCTTCATCCTCCTCTGTGCAGTCCCTCCTGCCCTTCTTAATCTCACAATCCCTCCCCTAGTTTTCATATTTTCACTTATGTGCCTAAAAATGTCTTGTCCCCTTTAGTTGCTTCTTGGGGTATTCTTGGCTCAGTTTGCACCTTTGCACTCCTCACCATGTACCCTGCTTCCCCTCTGCTCCTCCTGATATATCTCCTTATTCTCTGCCCTCTGCATCTTTTTATACCTCCTGAATGCTACCCTTTTAGCCTGTACCTTTTCAGTCACTTCCTTTGAGAACCATAGCATTCTCTTTCTATGGCTGCATGGGTGGAGCCCTACAGATGTATTGCTAGGAGAGGGGAAACAGGGCTGTGAAAGAAGCATGTGACTGGATACTTCTCTGGCATGCTTCCACGGTGCTGTGGTCATGTCTACAGTGTTGTTTTTGCACTGCCCCTCTCCTCTGCAGGCCGTACACCCCCCCCCCGCGAAGGCACTATTTAGATTTTGCCATCACTTATACAGTTGCAGGCAAAACAAAAGAGGCTGATACTCACACATGTGCAGCTAGCTCATGGCAGCCATCTTGGGTGTTTAGGAATGCATTATGAATGTGCACTTTATTGTTGTAAGGTTAGGGGGATATACCACCAGAGTTGCACGAATGTACTGAGCTACATGACACTCACACAATACTGAACCAGCATATATGGTAGTTCTTGATTGTATATTTGTAGAATACACAGCAGTGAAAGCTTTTTTACAGTATAAAATTACTGGATGTTTGCATCAGCTGAGTAGGCTTATCAATAGAGTGAAAATGCACTGTGCAAATGATGTGTTTATCTGAAGACCTATTGAGTGCAATTAAAATATGATGCTGAGACTTAGAAAAGTATAAAGTGCCTTAGAGTGCCATTTATAATAAAGATACAGTTTTTGTAGTGATATTGTGTTGGTCAAACCTGAGTCTCTGGTGTCAGAAACCAGTTCAAATGTCATGTAGAGTGCCCAAGCAATTGTTTTTTGTATTCTGTGTGTGGCTTGACTCCACTTACAACTAAATAGCTTGGGATAAGAAAGTAGTCAAAAACCCAAAAGGCTAGGTAATGGATGACAGGATATTAGCCCAAAATGGTAATGCTATAAAACCATGCTGCACTTTATTTGTATGTACTAGACCCCTCAGGTACATTCATCTGAGCTGTGTTGTGCTATACGAATCAGCAAATGCTGTTCAACAGTATATGATCATTGACTGTTTGCTAAATCAAACTCTGGGCTCCACATTTTGTTTTGAGAATTCGTAGCACGATTAGGGCTATGTGAAATTTAAATTCCGCCAGCAGAATTCTTGCAAAATGCAGAATTTGCTTCTACAAAATTCCATGAAAAACGGTGGAAAGTTTCATGAAATTCCACCTTAAACTGCAGAATTTTGTCAAGTATTGCGGAATAATGTGTTGAACTGCAGAAAACATGTTCACAGAACTGATTGCCTTTCTTTTATTTAGTATGTAAAAAAAAATGGTGTAACTGGGACCCTGGGAACCAAAACTGGGAAGTGGAGATGTTGGTGTAACTGGGAGGAGAAACTTAATGACTGGGAGGGGACACTGCTGCAACTGATACTGGTGGAACTGGGAGTAGAAACTGGTGTACCTGGGATGAGACACAGATATAATAACCTATGGTGAAATATGTGTAATATTGAATACTGTGGGATGCACTAACAGAACTGTGAGGAGAAACAATTTCAGTTGGGGGGAGATGCTGACAGAGTACAAAATACCTGTACTTTAGGTGCCTCAAGTCAAGCACGTTTGTCTGAAGACATCTACAGCTCCTCAGTCGCTGCCCACAGGGACAACTGAGGCATTAGTGCTACTGTATCTTCATTTTTTCTCCAGTACTTCTACCTCTTGTTTTTCATCTCCCCCACCCACCCCCTCCCCAAGTGCCTGTGCCACCTATGATGGTGCAGCATTAGCGATGCACGTTTAAGTTCATGACAGCAGTTATCCTTAGGTGTGGTGGAGAAACTAGGACTAGGAAGGAGCAGTTCAGTGGAGAACTTGTCATTTGACCACAATGTGTGTGCACTGAGTATCGTCCTGACTTAGTCACGCAGCTGGTGTCACATGAGATGTGCTTTCACTTGGCATCAGATCATAGTCTGGAGTGGAGGCGTTAATTGGCTGCTGCTGGCAACTGACTCTTCCCCCAAGAAGTGTTGCTGGTGAGTGCTATTCAGCCCATTGAAACATGTCGTGGTGGGGAGTTGAACTGGTTGTCAGAGCAGCAGGCAGCACAAAGAAAAATGTCTCTTTAAGAGCTTTAACTCAGTACTCACAAACCATCCTTTTAAGGGTTACTGATATGGTGTCTTTGGGACTCTCACCAGTGCAACATAATATATAGTTAGAAGCCCTTTTAAGGACTTGGAGATGAATAATTATAAGGACCTACTGTATCAGGGCAAGCAAGTATCAAATTCATTTAAAAAAAGCCCTTTGCAGAGCTTGGGAGCTAAGAAGAGCTCTTTTAAGGACAAGAGGCATGCAGGCAGGCAGGAGAAAATCATTAAAAATGTTTTCAGGGATTAGTGCATGCATGCTACTGTAC
Source organism: Neoceratodus forsteri (assembly GCA_016271365.2). Lineage (NCBI taxonomy): Eukaryota > Metazoa > Chordata > Ceratodontiformes > Ceratodontidae > Neoceratodus > Neoceratodus forsteri. The sequence goes on from CM057449.1 coordinate 1,611,138,900, forward strand.
TATTAAATCCATTTTCAAGGCTTGCTGGCTAGTGAGTCCATTAAAGAACTGTGTACATGCAGGCAGAAAGGAGAAAAATTATTACGAAAATTAAAAAAAAAACTGCATAAACCTCAGAATATCATGCAAACTGTGGATTCCTCTTTCTTTATTCAGGTAATAACTCATATTTTACTCATTTCTGCTGTTTCAGCTGCATTCACCTCCATAAGTACCCAACATCTCCAGTGTCCAGCATTGGTGCTGCCACATCTGTCACAGGTTTGCCTGAATTATGGTTGTGCTTGACATAGAGGATAATGTATGGTCCATCATTGGTAACAAACATGTGTAGCCATCGAGAGGTTACCATGATGACTGTTTAAACCTTGTGAGCGAAGCTCAAGAGGTTTTGGTCATCTGGTAACCTCGAAATGGCAACACAAGTTTTGTTGCTGATCGCGGACCATACATCATATTTTACAGTGTATGATACGCATACACAGTTAAAAATCAAAGCCAGATCCCTACTCTGTTTTCTTTGGTCACCGCCGCCCTGCTCATGTTCAGCTCTCACCACTATGGCTGGTTCAGCAAGTCTGGTGGTACCGGAGTCTCACATGGGCAGAACGAACATTGTTGTTGTACCATTGATGGGTTAACAACATCATGACATCACATTGATGGTATAACAAACTTGTAAAACATTATATTTTAGCCAATAGCAACATTTGACCATACATTATATACACATTGCAGCCTTTTGTTTTGGAGATACATCCTGTCCCACAAAAAAGCTAGCAATACTGATGCTGGCTCCAGCTGATTGAGCTCCCCACCCCAAATTGTGGGAACATTTGACACTAAGCAGAGGGTGCCAGCACCGCCTCCATGCCCACCACCACCACTGCTTGATGATGAACACATCTGTGTCCCCACATTTCTGCCACCACAAGATCCATTGTCTCTCATCACCCCCCAGTGTACAAACAGATAGGTATCTCAGAACATCTAAAATCAATAAGTTAACAATTATATTGCAGAAAAACATTGCAAAAATCATCAGAGGTTTAACAAAAAAAAAAAAATCACAAATAAGAAATGCTTTTTGATTTACAAAAGTAAGTTGCAAAGAGATGCAGACCTTTCTTCTTCAGCTCTTGCTGTCAAACTGCCCAGCAGAGTAGAAGGAACAGTCACTTGAGAGGGGGAAGGAAGGGAGAGAGAGAGAGAGAGAGAGAAAGAAAGGTTGCTATAACAACTCACACTTTGACCCATAGACTCCCGCCTAATCAAAAAAAGATCAGGTGACCATATTGCTTGCAGAATTTAGGGAATGGCAGACTTTTGGGATGTACCGTGGAATGTTTGATGAAATTACAGTAACTGACAGTTTTGAATTATACCATAAAAAATTTAACTTTGGACAAGATGGACAGTATCACTAAAGAAAGTGACAGGAATGGTAAGAAACAGTGCTTTACTGATTCAATTCCTGCCTAAATCAATGAACACACTTGACTACATACCTTGGGGAATACATTTTCCACGAATTACACATCTGAACAATGTCTTTTTCTGTAATAAATATTTTCCACAGTTCATTACATATTTTCCACAGTACACTTAATTATTATGCAAATCAGGTGATCATTCTGTTGAAAGTGCGAATTTCTCCAAAGGCGAATCACTGATAAAATTCTGTAGAAATTGCAGAATTCTGTGAATTTTTTGTGGAAGCAGAATTAGCAATTTTCACCCAGCCCTAAGCACGATATACTCCTGTGAAAGGGAGGTAAATCCCTACATCAAATATAACCACAGCTAGATGGCTCTCATTGCATAGCTACTAAGTTGACACAAAACATCTGTTTACCAGTTTAAAAATGAATCATTTACAGAAGAGTATTTTTTTTCAGATATTCAGTGAATAGGTTTTTACATACTCAGCAATTCTAAGCAGCTGGAAAAAATATTGCTATTATTGCACAAAACTACTGGTTCAATGCACCCTATGAGATAGCAGCTGGGAGGAATATAGTGTAGACATGCTTTTACAGATGTATTAACAATCATCACATACACTGTAGCTAAAAAGCATTTGTTGATATTATAACTCAGGATAGCTTACATGAATGTATCTTAAATCTCTGTCAAGAGCAATTAAAGTGCAAGATGCTTTTTTTCTATGAAAGTGTACTTTATTGCCATAATGCATGGGGGATATACCACTGGAGTTGCATGAAGGTACCACGCTAAGCGACATTCACACAATACCAAACAAGCATATCTGGTAGGTAATTATGGTACTGTATATTTGTAGAATCCATAGCAGTGAAAGCAGTTTCTGCAGTTACTGGATGTTTCCGTCAGCTGAACAGGCTTAATAATAAAGTGCAAATGTGTTACACAAATGATGCAGTTTTGTCCAAATGTATTCAGTACAATCAAAATGTGAAGCTGAGACTTAAAAAAGTATAAAGTGCCTTAGACTACAGTTTATAATAAGGATACAGTTTTTGTAGTGTTACTCTGCCAGTAGAGATGCAGCAAAATTAAATTCCGCTGGCGAAGTGAACGTGAAGTGGCCACTTCATGTTGTCACTCCGTTATGCAGTGGCCAATAGGAAAGGCTCACTTCACCTTGTAATTATTACTTCGCATTGTCATTCCACCTTAAAGTGAAGTAAGGTGGAGTGGCAACAATATTGGCAGCCCCCAGTGCCCCCCCCACACAGTCACCAGAATTAATGTGCATCCCCAAAATGCTATTGTCTTGTGTCCGGAAAACTCCCCAATGCAGACAAATTGAAACAAGCACAACAAGAAACACAAAGTCTCCCAGAATTAATGGTACACTCAGTCATGCACGCAATGGTCACACACAGTCACCAGAATTAATTTGCATCCCCAAAATGCTACTGTCTTGTGTCCAGAAAATTCCCCAGTACTGGCGAAGTCAAATGAGAGGATAACAAAACATGCAAAGACTCCCAGAATTAATGGCACACTCAGTAATGTGTGCAGTGGTCACACACAGTCACCAGAAATAATTTGCATCCCCTAAATGCTACTGTTTTTTTCCAGAAAATTCCTCAGTGCTGGTGAAGTGAAATGAGAGGGTAACAAAACATACAAAGACTCCCAGAATTAATGGTGCACTCTGTCATGTGAACAATGGCCACACACAGTCACCAGAATTAATGTGCATCCCCAAAATGCTACTGTCTTGTGTCCAGAAAATTCCCCAGTGCTGGCGAAGTGAAATGACAGCGTAACAAGAAATGCAAAGTCTCCCAGAATTAATGGTGTACTGCATATGCACAGACAGATTAAGATTGTGCTGTGCACTCAAGAGATGCAGAGTCAGATGCAAAGGCACTACAACACTTAACCAGTGCTCACAAGTCACAAATCCAAATCTGGAAAAGAATATCTTTTGCCAGTTGGTGGGGGGTACTGCACGGCAGTAACAGTCCACTGCCAGTAAAGATAATACAAAGCAGTATAAAACTTGATGCAGGTGCAGTGGATAGCAGGTTCACACTGCTGCAATTACTCTGGCACAATAAAAGTTGTCTGATTTAATGGTACACATTGCACACACACTCACACACTCACTACAAGTATTGCATAGCAAATTGAAAACCGTTAGCAATATAACCAAATGTTTTAAACAAACTAAAATTATACACTGCTGCACCACTACAATCAGCAAAAAATTTTAAGAATTACTGAAAATATTACTGTGTGTACATTAACACTGTCATACAACAAAATATAACCAAAACAGAAAGACTGCCTTTTTCTTCCAGTTAATCTACCTACAGCACAGATGCGCCCCTCCCCCAAAGCACTCTTCACAGTACACAGATTGACTGTTCTAAATTAACTTTCAAAATCCACACACAAACAATAAACACTCAATGATATGAGCACAGGAGGGTTTCCTACAATCGATGCACTAAATTTTGAGGGAAAGAAAATGGCTCAAAAATGCTTTTTTAACAGCTTTTAGAGCATTTGAGTTGCAGAGCTCTGAGAGGAAACTGTCTCCATCTTCCACTACACACACAGTATACAGAACTGAGGCTGTGCAGAACAATCTAGAGCTCATGTGACCTGCAATCCCATGAAGCACTGCAAATTCACATTGGAGCTCAATAACAAGGCAAAGTGATGCGAAGTACATTGATTTCAATCTACTTCATTTTAAAATTGGTGGAGAAGTGGTTTGGAGAAGCTGGAATAATACAAAGTCATTGGTTTCAATGAACTTCACATTCCCATTATCACGCAAAGTACTCCGCTTCATGTTGCGGAGCGCTTCACTGATTCCGCGTTACTCCATGAATCACTCTGCAGAGTGAATTTCAGCCACTTTGCCCACTTCTATCTGTCAGTCAAACCTGCGTCTTTGGTGTCAGACACCAGTTCAACTGTCAGCTAGAGTGCACAAACAATTATATATATTAATACTTCCCACAGAGACTCTCATTGTGGGATAAGATGGGTTTCATGCATGTTCTGCTTGAGAGTGAACATTGAAGAGAAAATGAGCTGTCCTGGCTTGAGCAGAATGCAAATGAAACTACTATTACTTGCAACGATTGGTAGCGGGGACATATTAATACATTATAGCTCGAGGGAGCACTTAATGTTATTTAAATTAAAAAAAAACTGTCCTGGAATGTGTCCATTTCCAGGGCATCTGCACGTGAGATGTTCTTCACAGAATAAGAGTGTCTCATACCCAGGAGAAAGCAGTGCTCCGACTGGTCGGGAGTGCTCCCTCATTGTATAATTCTCTGTATTCTTTGTTTGCAACTTGGCTCCACTTGCAGCTAAATAGTTTGGGATAAGCAAGTAGTGAAAAAGCCAAGAGGCTAGTTGTCTGTTGGGTATAAAAATTCCTTTCCTGCCATGATGTGCATGCAGATGCTACATCTGCCACATCTTTGAAATTCTACCACCCAACTGTATGATCAAGTTGTAGGTTTGTTCTTTTATAATGTATTTACTGAAGGTAGCACATCATAAATGTTATATCTCTTTTTCACTGGGATCCTGATTTTACCCACCTTTACAACATATTTACCCACGATAGCACAGCTAAGATGTAATGTATTGTTTTTAGTGACATCCTGCCTTTACACAGTTTTCCAGTGTATTTAGCTAGGATAGGCCAGTTGAGGTGCAATATTTCATTTTCGGTGGGGGGGGGGGTCCTGCTTGTACCCATTTTTATTATTTATCTATCTAGGCTAGCACAACAGAGATGTTTTATCTCAGTAGGGTCCTGTTTTTATACAGTTTTATAATGTATTACCCAGGATGGCCTGGCTGACATGTAATATATTGTTTCCAATGGGAACCTGCTTTTACTTACTTTTCTAGGGTATGTACCCATGATAGGCCAGCAGAGAAGCAGTATCTCATTTTAACTGCTGCCCTACTGTTGCTGATTTTTAAAATGTATTTATCTAGGACAGGCCACCTGAGATGTACTATATATTTTCACTGGGGTTTTGCTTTAGTTAGGGTTGAGTAGGGCTTTCTATGTAAAACCTCAAATTGTGTACTTTAATAACTTCATAACTGTTCAATGGATTTGCTAGAAATGTTGCATGTGTGGTTTTGTCAGGTAAATCTCTTGATGTGCCAGGTTTTATTCTGGTTAAATGTGCAGATTCTGATATCTGGATAGTGCAAAAACATTAAAAATCACATTTTTTCGCAGTTTTTTGTCATCGCCTTGCACCCACACAGTTTGGAATTTTCATCTGACATTTTCAGGGTTGAGAGTGCTTGGCCCACAGGAGTGACTTTCACTTGTTTGGTGAAAAAAATCTTAATTTGTTCTAATGTTATTACATTTTAAAGTTCCCATTATTTTCAATGAGAATTTCACTCTCCTGGATAGCTTCCTGTGATGGCAAAACAATTTGGTCTCATGAAAAATGATTCTTTGTTGTGAGGGGCCAATCATATGTCTTGAGAAAAAAAAATATTTTTTCATGAGGTGCAATCTTATTTTCTTTTGTTTTGGGAAACAAAACTCTCAAACTGGCCAATATAACATCTGCCACACTTATCAAAACATGTATATTGCTCATTGGGACTTGAATATGTGGATTATTTAGTTGTTTACTGTTAAAATGAGTGTCAGAATGTTTTTATACCATATAAATCATTTTTTGTGACTCACTAACATCCAGCTTCGAGAGTCTTTTTTCATTCTCTTGAAAAAGGGTCTCGTCTTGTGAAAAAGGATTTCAGTAAAAACAAAGTCCAAAATCTTTTTTTGCAAGATGTGATCCTTTTTCACTAGAATGAAAAAATAATTCAAGATAAAGGATCCTGTATCATGAAAAAGAATGAAAAAAATCCTGATTTTCAAAATCCATTATCTGTGATATGGGACCCTTTTTAGCTAGAACAAAAAAAGATTCACGCTAAAGAATCCTATCTCGCAAAAAAGTAATAAAAAAGACATAAGTCCAAAATCCTTGTTCATGATATGAGACCCTTTTTCAAGAGAATGAAAAAGGATTCATGATTAAGGAGCATATCTTGCAAAAAAAATGTAAAAATAAACTAAATCTGTAATCCTTTTTTGAGAGAATGAAGAAACGTGGCAAAAATTATTTATTGGCATGAAAAAGGATTCAGGACTTAGTTTTTCCCCGATTCCTTTGTTGTGACATAAATTCTTTTTCATTCCATGGGGCACAGGATTTTTTCTCACAAAAAGGATTCATTGGTTATGTTCCACTGTGTTTATTTTATTTTCCCTGGGGACTAGGCCCTCACTCCGCTCTCCATTTCCATGTATTTTTTAAATATTTACCCTGGTATCCAGTGGCACCCCCATCCTCCAGTGCCCGACCCTTTTAAGTATTTTTCTCCCTTGTGTCTAGTGGCATCCCCTCATCATCCAATGGACATTTCATGTTGTTTCTTTGCCCTGGTGTCTAGTGGTAATCCTCTCCCATCCTCCCATACCCAAGCATCCTGTAAACAAACAAAAAAAAACAATCTGTCAATGTATTTGATTTTTTTTATCTGAAAAAAAAGAAACATCCACCAGGGATACCCACCACCCCACCCGATCTCCAACTGTGCACCCACCACCCCACACTACCTTAGACACCCTTACACACCCTCACTCACCTAAACTGATCCCACTTTGAGGATCCACTCTCCGATTGAAGACACGTCTTGCTGCTGAAACTGGTGACTGCTTTATGAGACATAAGGTAACTGCAGTTGAAAATCCCATTGAAATACATTGAACTGCAGTTACCTTATTTCTTATACAGCAGTCACTGGTTCCAGCAGCAAGATGTATTTTCAATCGGAGAGTGGATCTTCACAGTGGGACCAGTTCAGGTGAGTGAGGGTGTGTGTGTGTGGGGCATACCTCTCAACTGTCACTGATTTTGCCTCAGAATTTTCCTCTGTCCCTCATAAAATTTGTGTTTTTGTGACAGAACAGTGGGAATTGTAAGCACAAAATAATGTCAAACATTAGAATTACAGGCTTTTGTTCTTCTTCAGAAAATGCATCTTACACTAATCTCCTTAGTCTGTCAGTTTTCAGAATGAAGAGTACCAATTTTTAAGATGTGTCCCTGATTTGGGGTCTTTGTCCCTGATTTTTTTATGTGTTGTCCCTAATTTATGAGGAAAGAGGTTGAGAGGTATGGTGTGGGGGGTTTAGGGAGTGTGGGTTGCAGGGTGGTGGATGAACAGTAGGAGGTCAGGTGGGGGATAGGTAAGCATCATTGGTGGGTGATTTTATACAGATTTAAAGAAATCAGATACATTGATGGACCTTTTTCTTATTTGCATGATGCTTGGGGCATGGAGGGTGGGGTACAACTCAACACCAGGGCAAAGAAACAACATGGCTGTGGCTATTGGAGGCCATCAGAGAGTGGGCGGTGCCAGTAGACACCAGGGGAGAAAAAAATACTTATGGTCAGGCATGGGAGGCTAGGGGGTGCCTCAGCCCCTAATCAGGCTTCCCTTCCGTGGTGCTGCTTGATTCTCAGCAGACACTGTCCACTGCTTCAGCCGACCAAGCCACACATGATTTCTGCAGCCCTGATCGGGCTTTCATCATATGGCACTGCTCAATTCTCAGCAGCCACTGCCTGCTGCACCAGCCGATCAAGCCATGCAAGATTGCCTGAGCCCCTGATCAGGCTACCCTCCCATGGCACTGCTTGATTCTCAGCAGCTGCCGCCTGCTGCTCCAGCCAACCAAGCCAGACAAGTTTGCCTCAGCCCCTGATTGGGCTCCCCTCCTGTGGTGCTGCTTAGTTCTTGGCAGCCGCCACCTGCCACTCCAGCTGACCAAGCCACACACGCTAATTTTTTCTTTTTAGTTATGGCACCTACAACAGCTCACTTCACCATTGGTCCATACACTCCAATTTTACTGGTGTTCTTTCTACCCTGCCTGCTCAGACTGCTCCTGATGCACATTCTCAGTGAGCAGCTTGAATTTTCAACTGTTGTACCTATTGTAGAAATTTGAGCCAGTTTCATTGGTAGCCACTGATAGTGTTAATTTATATATAATTTTGCAGTATCTGAATTTTTGTGATAGCCAAACTTCTTATTTTCTGCCTCAAGTTGTCTTCTAAATTGCTATTTTTTTGAAGCTCAGACTCCATGTTCAGTGCAATAAAACCCTCTTTTTACCAATCACCGAGCCCTGACTCTCTCCCTCACCCCAACCCCCTACTTCCATTCTCCCTCCATTATTCTCTACCCATCTACCTTTACTGCATTTCCCTCCCACCAGTTTAACTCGATTCATTTTTGTCCCCAGCTGCAGCAATTGAAAATCTCCCCCATATTTACTAATAATTATATTAACTCTGCTATCCCTTCCTCCCTCTAGATTGTCTCACCCCACTCAAACTACCCCATGTAAACATCCTTAGTTTGCAACCTAAATTAGTCCAATTACAACCACTTGCTGTCTCACTAGCTCCAAACATCCTTATTCTCTATGAATTTTGGCTAAACAACAACATTTCAAACAATGAAATTGCTATTCCAGGCTACTCAGTCCACTGTCAAGACCATGCAAATAGGGGAGATGGTGTGGCAATTTATATCCTTCCCAATCTATATAGCTGCATCTATTGCAGACCTGGCCTATCCTCATCTACTGTTTTCGAACTCATCACTACTGTCACTCACTCCCCTGCATGGGAACTATACATAATGGGGATTTCAATCAAAACTGGGTGGCTCCCCCTCTAACTGAGCTCTGCAACAACATATGTGCCCAGAACCTCTCGCAACAAATTCTTGAGCCAACTCAATTAAACAACAAAACTCAAAACCACTCTCTGATTGACTGGGCTCTCACCACACACCTGCAGAGTCATAAAATCTGGTCTTCTCCCAGACTCACTAACTGATCACCATATGATCTTTATGGTTTGAAAAATACATAGGCCCAAGGTATCTTACAAATTAATACTTTCAAGGTCTTTTAAGTCACTCAATCTAGACCCCTTACTCCTCAGTCTTTCTCAAACTGACTGGTCCCCTATCTCCTCAGCTAATTACTTTGATTAGGCCCTGGAGTACTTCCAATATAAATTCATCACCACTTGGAACATGCATACCCCTATTAGGCATTCCAGGGTTAGCGGAAACCATCTCCCCCGGATCACCCTGGAGCTACTTGCATGCCAACGGGCTTATGGCCAAGCATGGAAAAAACACATAGCATCTAAGAGTCCTAATGACTACCTGACCTACCCTACTCTGCACAACAAATGCACAAAAGTGATTAGACTGGCAAAGGCAGAATATTTTAAAAATACATTCAAATCAAACGTAGATAACCCTTCTAAATTCTGGAAGGTAGTTCATGGACTATTCCACTCCCCCTGCAAACCCCCCCCCTTAAAATTAACACTTCTTTAATCTCAGACCACCTTGCAGTTGCCACTGAATTCAACTCCTACTTCACTTCCTGTGCATCCTCCCTCCCTTTACTCCCTCCCTCTCAATTGTCTATCCATGAACCACAGAATGTAACCCTACACAATCAGGGTTTTTCCTTCTCTAAAGTCTCACCAACAGTCACCCTGTATACCCTTCTTGCAGTAAACCCCACTAAAGGAAGCTCACCCTATGGGCTGGACCCTAAGCTACTTTACCTCTCTGTCCCAGCAATAGCCACCCCACTAGCAGATATCCTAAATCTTTCTTTTGCCACAGCAGCAGTACCTAAAAGCTGGAAATGACCTGTAGTCCTTCCTCTACCTAAAGGCGGTGATCCTTACTCTCCTGGTAACTGCCACCCAAATCTCTCTTCTCCCTATACTAGCCAAACTCCAGGAACATTTGGTTCTTTCACAACTCTCCACCCATTTCTCTGATACCAACTTTTTCACTCCTTTCCAATCTGGCTTCAGGAAGCATCTCTCCACCACCACCACCACCTCCCTCCTAAGGCTAACTGATTCTATCTTCTCTAGAATGGATAGTGGCCAATCACATCAGCAATTTTTGTTGACCTTGCAAAGGCCTTTGGCACAGTCTCCCACCCCCTTCTCCTAAGCAACCTCTCCTCAGCTGGCCTGTCTGACTCTGCCTCAAATTGATTCAGAGCCTCCCTTACAGGTATAACTCAATTGGTCAGGATCACTGACTCATTATCCTCCCTCCTTCCTATTGACACTGGTGTTCCACAAGGATCAGTGCTTGGCCCAATGTTCTTCTCAATATTCCTCAATGACCTCCCATCAGTATGTACAACATCCATCCATATATACGCAGATGGCACAGTCCTGTTCACCTCTGGCCATTCCTCCTTAGATGTCCAAACCAGACTCCAACTGGAATTTAACAAGCTTCAACACTGGTTTAGAGTACATCAACTCTCCCTAAATGCCAAAAAGACAGTCTTCATGACCTTTGGCACAAGGCAGAGACTCTCTAGGCTCACCACCCTTACTTCCTTCCACACCCTAGATGGTATTTCCCTGGAGGATACCTCATTCTTATGATATCTTGGGGTCTTGTCTGAACAGCATCTCAACTTTTCTGAACACGTGGACGCTATTCTGAAAAAAATGTGCCCCAAACTAGGCGCACTTTTTGGGGAACTGTAACTGTCTACCTCTACTGGCTAGGTGCGAACTAGTCCAGAAAATAATTCTCCCAATCTCCCAGTATTGTGATGCAGTTTACAGTGCTGCTCTGAAGTCCACTTTAACCAGATTGGACCCCATCTTCAACTCCTTCTGTCGCTTTGCACTAGACTCACCACCCTGCATTCACTACTGCAATCTTTACCACTCACTAGCTTTCTCCTTACTTACCAACTATTGCTGCACCCATATTGCAAAATTCACCTCTAAATTCTGGTTCAGCCCTCTCCCCTTCTACCTCTCTTCTGAGTTGGCTATCCCCCAACTCCCCAAGCATTCACTCAGGTCCATTGACACCAGGATACAGGCCATCCCCCGCAGACACACCTCTGCTGGACAGTCTGCTTTCTCTCACCACTTCCCTAAACTTTGGAACTTGCTACCATCTCATATCAGACACTCATCATCTCCTCACTGTATCTCCAAAGCCCTCATTAACTACTACACCTCAAACTGCTCATGATCCTAGTGTACCAAGTTTGATTATCTGCCCTGATCGATGCTTGAAACTGGCTGCTACTGTCACATATGCAGTAACAGCTCTCTAGCACTTGCCAACTTGCACTTAACATTTGTACTCTTGTCCTACTCATGTATCATTCAAAGTACTGGACTGTATTGTATGTACAATGCTATGTATGTCTGTAATCCACACTGTATGTATTGATCTCACATTATTCTCAATCATGTAATGTAATGGTTCTACTTGTATTGATTGTATTATTTCATGGATTTGTACTCTGTATTTATTATCCCCTTACCCTCTCCCCCAGGTCACACCATGAAATAAGCAACTTGTTGTTCAGTATGCCTTTTCTGGTGCAACTTTTCAATAAATAAATACATGGAAATCAGCGGTTGGGGGTGCCACTAGACACCAGGTATACATATAAAACATCTCACTATACCATATATTTATGGGGACATTGTTTTTTTTTTTTTTTGTAAAGATGTAAAAAAAAAAGGACACTTCTGATCTTTGCAGGTTGCAAAGGACATCGAACAGTGGGGAGTCCAAAAGGCACCAGGGCAAGGCTAAGCAATAGCCTTTGCAGGGTGAGGTCACCACTATACATCACTAATGGACCATCTTTTTCTTTCTTTCTTTCTTTCTTTCTTTCTTTCTTTCTTTCTTTCTTTCTTTCTTTCTTTCTTTCTTTCTTTCTTTCTCTCTATCTATATTATAGAGGCATGGTTAAGTCCCTAGAGTTAGGGTTGAGTAGGCACTTCAGTGTTAAACTTGAAATTGTGCAGTTTAATAACTTTGCAACCATTCAAAGGATTTGCATGCAGGTTTGCATGCACAACCGGCCAGGGTAGGTCTCTGGATATGGCAAGTTACACTCTGATCAGATATGCAGTTTCCAAGTTCCAGAGAGGTAAAAAAATACATTTTTCCTCTTTTTGACTTTGTTGGGATTTTTCTTTGAACTTGCCTGCAGCCTAGACAGTTTGGCATCTTGATCTGAAATTTTCAGCGCAGAAAGGGACTAGCCCACATATGTGCCTTTTGCTAGTCTGGTGAAAAAAATAATAATGTAATTGCAGATGGAAATCAATAGATCCCCTCACCCAAAGTTATAATATATATACTTTTTTTAATTTCTCTTTATATCAAAACAGTGCACTAAGACAAAATCTAAATCAAACATTCCTACATTTCAGATTTTTCCTTCATCAGGGTTGATCATTATTTCTGAGCATGCTCAGTAGGCATTTAAAGATAGCTGTATGAAATGAAAAAATAGTCCTGTTTCATTTTGGAATATTCCTTTTTTGTTTGCTGCCATCTTGTGTCTGTTTAAAAAAAATTAAAAAGCTATAAAAGTGGTATCATTTAGAGACGCCAGCACATCTATCTGGGTGACCGTGACCCCCTTAGCTGTAATCTGCACTTCACATTTGCAGGCATGCTCTAGAAATGTTTTTTTTTTTTTTAAATATTATGAATCCTTTTTCATGACAGCATGATATGAAAAAAAGAATCTTTTTTTGTAACATAAGTCATGAAAAAGGATCCTTTTTCATGAAGGGAGAATCTCTGCAGGCAATTCTTCTGCCTTCTCCTGTACTCTCTAGTATTTCACTGTTGCCTAGTGTCACCCGCCACCCTCCAATACCCATCCCCTCTCTTGCTTTTATTTCCCTGGTGTCTAGTGGCACCTGCCACCCCTGATCTCCATCTCCTGTCTCCCTTGGTTTCACTGGTGTCTTGTGAGACCCACCACCTGCCGATTGTCTTCCCACTCACAATATACATTTTTTTCCTGGTGTCTAGTGGCACCTCCCACCCACTGATCACTGTCCACCTTGCATGATGTTATATTCATTCCCTGATGTCTAGTGGCACCCCCCACCCACCAACTCAGTCCTTGTTCCTGAAATAAAGAAAACCATCCTCAATGATTTTTGGGGGACATAAAGGTCCCTCACTATCAGTCCCCCACCCCCACCAACCACTTAGCATCCACCATCCCAGACTCCCCAGTAAACCCCCACACATCCTTACTCATCTGAACTGGTTGCAGGTTTGAGATCCACTCTCTGATTGAAGACATGTCTTTCTGCTGGATCCAGCAACTGCAATATGAACAAACTCTGGCCAGAGCTGATAGGGCTGCAAGAGAGGAATCTGGGTTAAAAATATTGAAAATAAGTTTTATAGTTTTTACACTAAATTTTCAACACAGCCTTGTGCTGACCCTGCCTCATAAAGAAGGGCAGAGAAAACGTTCAACTCCTGGCCTAAAGGTGATGTTGTGCAGGGACTGCAAAATAAAATTTTGTGCTATAAACACACATTTTGGGCAGGAGTTGAAAAATGACAGCTGTCACATTCATGAGTCAATATAATGAAATGGCTATGTTGAAAATTTGTGGTAAAAATATTGAATATTACCAAAGTTATCAGCCTGTATTTGCAAAATTCAGCATAGCCTTAATAGGTGAACATTTTAGAATCATAGAATACAATAATGTGCAAACTATGATACCACCCCATATTAAATTTATTCAAGGCCAAGGAATGCATTGCTAGTCTTTTTTTTGGCATTTAAAAGTTTCACTTGGTACACGGGGAGGAAATTTGGATACAGCTTTACTTAATCAAGCCCTAAATAGCATGATATCAGGGCAGAAAGGGGGTTAGGATGAACTGAGATGGAAGTGAGGATAAGGTCAAGAAAATTGATTATGGTACTGTACTCTATATGACCCTGCCGAAAGAATGCAATACATATGTCAAGCAGAGAAACACCAGCTTGGCATAGATGCTGAATTCTTTGGTGCTGTCTTATACTGCAGCAAGTTAAATTGTGTTGGTATTCATTTTTGAGTGAGGGATTGTGAAAAATATCAGACAGTTGTCAATTCTGGACCACCTTTTCTCTTCTTTGATGACAAAACTGCTGCATTAAGAAAATGGGCTATGTAGAAAATTATGATCCATCTTATTTTCAATAACCCCAGCTTTTTACACTTTGTGGGTCTCTGTCTATAATAGGAAAATTTACCTTCTCACTCCTGAATGCAAACCGAGCCCCCCCATCTGCCACTTGCTTAGTGGCAGTGAATTTATGTAGCATTTTTTAATTTTGCATATTTATGCAGTCTCATACAATGCCTACTGACAGTCTTTGTAAGCTTCCCTCTATCAGTTTCTTCATATTTCCTCCAGTGTTTACATTTACTGCAGCAATAAAGAGAATGTGTTCAGTACTAAAAATAAAAATAAATTTGCTGGTGGGCTTTCTGTTTAGATACCATTGTTAAGGGGAAGCTGCATTTTCAAAACAGGAATACCTGGAAGGATCTAACCAATTATATCCACTATTATGTTTACTAATAGTTGTAACCATCTCTGTGGAACAAAGCAAAATGAATTCGGAGTGGCAGGACAAGTAATATGGTGATAAGCAATGAAAAAACTGAAACAAGCAAAAGTATGAAGAGCACCCACATATGCAGAAAGCACCAGGACTGAAAAAATATTATTCAAAGCCCTTTATTTAACCAGTGCATATTGCACCCACACATAGTGAACATATAACAGTGGTGAATGAGCCTCTGATGAGCCTGGCAGGGATCAGGAGAAATGTTAGTTGCAGAGAGGCTGCACCACCACTTTTTTATGCTCACTATGTGTGGGTGCACTAGGCACTGTAGTTAAATAAAGGGCATGGAATAATATTTGTGTGGTCCTGGTGCTTTCTGTATATGTGGGTGCTCTTCATCCTTTTGCTTGTCCTTCTGGAACAGCAGACTGAAATGGGACATGATCTCAGTCTTGCCATTCTCAGGGATATTGACAGGATTGAACATATGGATAAGTTCTCCAGCAGGACACGGTGACATGCTGTAAAGGTCACTGATGTCAAGTTTAGGGGTAACATTAGGAAGCATATTTTGTCCCAGAAGGTGATGGCCTTCTAAAATGACCTGCCAATAGAGACTGTGGACATGAAGACAGTAGAGTAGTCCCCAGTTTTGCCCATCCCTTAGCATATGCCAGCACTGAAACCATCCGTGTGAGAACCCTGCACTGTCTCTGCCCACGCTGTACCCATCCATGAGGATAAACAGAGGGCTTCAGCCTCTAGTGCTGTCAGTCTGCCACCTTTCAACAGCACTATATCTATCACAGTGCAGAAACCCTGGACTGTCTGTTCTACACTGCATCTGCCCCTGTGGATTTATGGAGGGCTTCAGTATCCAGTGGTGCCAGTCCCTTACTGTTCACCAGTCACACACTGTATCTGTCACTGTAGATAAACAAAAGGCTTTAGAATCCATTTCTGGCAGTCCCTCATCATTCACCAGGACTAAATGCAGACAGTGTGTGGAAACCAAGCACTGTCCCTTCCCCCAAGATTCAGAAACTTCATCTGGAAAGCAGTGAACCACACCTACCAGAAATCAGGGGTTAGGTACTAAATCCTGACATGTAAAATCCTAACACCAAAATCCTGACAACACAAAATACTGACATACCAAAATTCTGACATGAAAAATCCTGACATTACAACTGTCTGTATTCACATAATCTTGAAATGTATAGCAAACAATAAATTGTAACTTACTGTTATTGATGTTCATTCCATTCTGCAGTAATCCAGTTATCCAGTCCAGTCCAGAAATTCAGTAATCCAATTAAGGACACCATTAAAATGTATATCTTTAATTATATTAATAGTTAAAAGTTAACTTAAAAGTTAAAATGCTGTATTTAAAGTATTTATAAAGTCAAGTTATGCGCAATCCCCCGGAGATGATCTAGGAAAGCATTTGCAGGAGATCTAGGCAAGCCTCATACGATCATCTCAATTGTTGCCTCAGCAAAAGATTGAGATAAGCAACCAAGGGCATAGGCAGAAAGGGGGCAAAATTCAACAGAAGGGCAGACAGCAGGAAGAACCAGAGATAAAGGACAACCAGGGAGAGGGTTGGAGAAGAGCAGATAAGCAGTCCAGGGAGTTCACATCATGGAAAGACATGTGTGCCATTGCCAGGAGCCTTACCAACAAGACTGAGGATCTGGAGTCTGCCATGATGCAGTTGGACCTGGACATGCTGGCCATCACAGAGACCTGGTGTAATGATAACCACGACTGGGAGATGGCCATACCCAGCTACAACATATTCAGAAGAGACAGGGCAGGTAAGAAGGTAGGAGGAGTGGCACTTTATGTGAAAGAAGGCATAATGACCACACAGATCCATGAGGAACAAAATGGGGGAGAGATACTGTGGGTTAAGCGGGAAAGGAAAATGGAGTCAGCCATCCACACAGGGGTGGTCTACAGACTGTGATGCTTCGCCAGCTGGATTATGATTGCTCTATGATATTTGTACATAGAATGTGGTATGTGAGTGTCTCTCATTGGACAGCCTGTGGGTTGCCCCTCTAGGTTTCAGTTAAAATGACAGGATATATTTTAAACCAGCAGATCTCTGTAATGTGATTAACTTCCTTGAGACATTGCATTTTATGACCTGTTGCTGCTTTGAAGTGGAAATGAAATGGGACTTTATGAGTCTGCCAGAGGATGGAAATCATAAACTTTTATGATGTCTTAAGAGGAAGAACATTTAATATCAACTGGTGTTAAAAAGCTATATTGCACCTAAGTGAGATATGGAAAAGTCATAAAAATCATTTGATGTGGCCTGGGATGGGGAACTACTCGAGATCAAAGGAAAAGCTTGATTTAAAGACTGTCATAATTTGGAAAATTTGTTTTTGCTGAAGCCACAGTATTTAAAATATCTCCTTACAGGAAGATCATTGATTGTATACTTTTTTATATTCAACAAGGAGGAGCTAAATGACACACAAAAGGGGTGGAGAGACACAATTTAAACTGAATACTGTGGCTGAACTTAGAGACACATTTCTTGTTGGACACTTAAGAAACAAGATCTCTGATCTAACTTAAGCACTGTATGGAGGTAATATAGTAGATAGAAAAAGTCTAATTGTATTGTGGTAGTAGTTTTTGTTTGTACTTTTCCTTGTTTTCTTTTACGTGATTGTATGCTTTGTGATATAGTGTTCTGTGTTTACATTTTACATATTTTTATCCATTTTTAAGTAAACCTTTAATTTAAAAAGACTGCCTGGGTGTGTCTTTGATGTTCCTTTTTGCATGTGAAGTATAGATGATTAAATCTGACAACTGTTCAGAGCTTGATGGTGTTACCAAACTGGGAAAAGGTAAGAATATACCTAAGTTATTTTACAGAGTTTTAAGGGTTCATTTTTGATACCTGGTTAGGTGTCCTTAGGTGAAAGATATCTGGCATCCCCCCAAAGAGCAGATTATCTGAGCCTGTACATTTGGGTACACTAGCATAAGGTTCACAGTTTGAATCCCTCCAGAACTTGAGACTAAAGGTGATTCGGATCCACAAGCAGACAGGAGGGTTACCCTGTTCTGTTATCTGTTCACAATATTGTGCTTGGAGGTTGGCACTGTGGGAGCAGAGGGCCTAACCTGCTGAGTGTGGTTGTGACACAGAACACCAGTCCAGGAGAAAGAAACATACAGGGAGTTGATGCTAGCCATCCAAAGGATGGCAGACAAGGGGGACGTGATGCCGGTTGGAGACTTCAACATTCCAGACATAAACTGGAGTCTCCCAGCAGCAGAATCAACCAATAACAGATTTATCCTGGCCTCCCTTCAAGGTACCTTCCTTAAGCAACTGGTCATGGAACCAACTTGGCAGAAGGTAATACTGTACCTTGTGCTCACAAATGGGGAAAGTATGATGGGGTAGCAGTGTGGGAGCACCTGGGGAACAGTGACCACCAGTCACTGTAGTTTGAAATCACAGGAGGAACAGAACCAAGCCACACAAAAACACATATCCTGGATTACAGGAGGGCAGACTTTGGGAAAATGGGGACATGCTTGAAAGAGGCACTAAGGGAAATGGGGAAGAAATTAGGGGTGGAGGAACAGTGGGCAATATTTAAAACAGGAATTACAAGAGCAACAGAATTATGCATTAAGCAGGTTAGCAAGAGGAAAAGGAAGAGGAAGAGGAATCCATTATGGTTTTCCAAGGAGGTACTAGAGAAAATGAAAGCCATAAAGATTGCATTCTGGCAATACAAAAAGACACAGGCAGAAGGGGATAGGGAGAAGTACCAGGAGAAGCAAAGGGAGGCAAGGAGATCAGTAAGGGAAGCCAAAGCTCGGACAGAAAAGTGCATCATAAATCAGTGGGTAGAGGGAACAAAACCTTTTACAGGTACATAAGGGAAAAAAGAAGGGCAAAGGGAGAGATAGTGAGACTGAAGGGGGAAAATGGGGACTGCATGGAGGATGATAACAGTAAAGCTGACATACTGAACATATATTTCTACTCAGTCTTTACTGAGGAACAAGAGGTTAATGGGCCTGAAGGGATAACAAGGGGAGGGAATGGTGCAGATATGAACATTAGTCCCTTTACACAGGAAAGGGTCCTAAAAGAACTGGAAGGAATAAGAGTTGATAAAGCAATGGGGCCAGAGGGGTGCACCCCAGGGTCCTAAAGGAACTAAGAGAGGTGGAGGCTAAACCTCTGGCACTCTTGTTTAGCCAATCAATCACAGGAAACAGGGGAGGTACACAAAGACTGGAGGACAGCAGATATAGTCCCCTTATACAAAAGTGGGAACAAAGAGGATGCAGGGAACTACAGACCAGTCAGCCTAACCTCAGTAGTGGGGAAGATCATGGAAGCACTACTGAAAGAGAGATTGGTGGAACATCTGGTTACCCACGGACTACAGGACCCAAGGCAGCATGGTTTCGCCAGGGGAGGTCATGCCAGACCAACCTCTTTGAATGTTTTGACTGGGTGTCAAGTGAGGTGGACCACTGAAGGGTAGTGGCTGTGGCCTATCTGGACTTCAGCAAGGCCTTTGACACAGTGCCACATAGAAGGCTATTAAACAAAACTTGAGAATATGGGAGTGGGCAGGACAGTAGTATGGTGGGTGGGTAATTGGCTGGGTGGCAGGACACATAGAGTGGTGGTAAATGGCTGTTACTTCATGGAGGGAAGCGTGACCAGTGCAGTACCACAGGGATCAGTGCTTGGGCTGGTCCTATTCAATGTCTTCATCAGTGACATTGCACAGGATCTAGAAGGCAGAATTTCCCTGTTCACTGATGACATGAAGCTCTGTAACAGCGTAGACACCCCAGAGAGTGTAAACAAAATGAGGAGGGACCTGCAGAATCTTGAGGAATGGTCAAGGGTTTGGCAGTTGAAATTCAAGGTGAAGAACTGCAAGATATTGCTTATGGGGCACAAAAACCCTGGAACAACATATCAGTTGGGTGATGAGGATATAGTATGCACCAAGCAGGAAAGAGACCTCGGGGTTATCATCTCTGATGACCTCAAGGTAGAGAAACAGTGTGATAAGGCAGCAGGTAAAATAGGATGCTGGTATGCATGGGCAGGGGCATCACCAGCAGGAAAAGGGAGGTCATAATTCCACTATACAAGACACAAATGAGGACCCACCTACCATGGTTCATACTACGGTGAAATGAAGAGCGAGGGGCGGAGCCCATAATTGCTCTTATACTAAACCAGAGAATAATATGACAGGACAAAACCTGAGGTGAGTAACTTATCAAGTCAATACTTGAAGATACTTTAAGTTTCGCTCACAACAATATACAATAGCAATCTATTCCAAGGTCCAATGGTTCTTAAAGTAAAAAAACATTAACGATCAGAGGAAAAAAAAGATTTGTCCACCAGTTGAAGAGGGTGTCCACGAGTATCATGTAAATGATCTTTAAGTTGTAGTCCCAATTCACATAGTAAATAAGGTTCTTGGACTATGTTGTAAAGCAACAATAGATCACCCCTAAGAAGGCAAGTAGCTAATGGCATAAGATTCAGGGATCATAATCTAGTCCCATAAGACATAGTGTGTAACCCTGATAAATGTTTGGTATATTTCCTCTGAACCACTCTGAATGAATTACAGTCAGATTTATGATATGGGCACCATAATTGAGAGGCATACTCCAGATGAGGCCTAACATAAGCCCTAAACAGAGGCATTATCGCCTCCAGAGTCCTAGAACTAATATTTCTTAGGATAGACCACATAACTTTATTTGTTTTACATATGGCTTCATGTAGATGCTTAGTATATGACATATTGTCAGAGATGAAAATTCCTAAATCTTTCTCATCTGTAGTTTTTCCAAAGTTGAACCAGCCAATATATATGTGTTGTACAAATTATTGGCACCCAAATGCATAACCCTGCACTTAGCTTAAGCTTCATCCCCCAGATATAAACCCAGTTGGTAATGACATTGAGATTGTGTTGAATATCATTTACAAGTGAGGAAGTGGCACAAGAACCCCCTAATTTAACATCATCAGCATACTTAATGGTTGTAGGAAATAAAATCAGTAGTTAGATCAGAGATAAAAGCCTGGAAAAGGCAGGGACCTAAAATGGATCCCTGAGGCACACCACTGCTCACCAGTCCTTTACTAGATTTTACTCCACTGATAAGGACCTGCTAAGTCCAACTATTGAGCCAGTTCTTAATTTATCTATGATAAAAGTGTCAATTTTAAGCTTGTGTAATTTTTGAATCAAGGCCCAATGAGGCATACCATCAAACGCTTTACTGAAATCAATAAATACTACATCACAGGGTATATGTTTATCTAACAATTTGCTGATCTGTTCATAAAAACATAGCAAATTGGTGAGACAGCTTTTACCAGCCTCAAAGCCATGCTGCTCTGGGTCATAATTGTCCAGTATGGGGAAAATACAGTATTTAATAAGACTTTCAAATAATTTGCATGTTGAGGACATTAAACTGATAGGCCTATAATTCTCCCAGTTGTTTTTTACACCCTTCCTATGGATTGGTATAACATAGGCCTCTTTCCAATCCTTTGGAACATAACCAATGGTAATAAAAAAATCAAACATAATTTTTAAAGGATAGACAAGAAAATCAGCTAAGAGATACACAAGATGACCTAAATATTATCTGGACCAGGGCTATATTTTCCCTTTAAAGAGAGTAATTTTGTCTTAATATTGTCTGTACCAAAGCTGATAGGAGAATACTTGTGTGTTGGAATAGTGGTACTTACATTCTGAGAAGTAACAGAAAAAGCATTACAAAATGTGATGTTAAATACTTCTTCCATAGAAGCAGGATCAAAAATAAGTTTGTCATTTTCAAATAAAGGGCCAACCTGACAGCAGGTTTTTTTTTAATGAGTTAATATAAGAAAAAAAAATTACTGTTTGATTTCTTTGCGTTTAAAGCCAGATTATATTCCTATCTGCTCTTAGCCCTCTTGATCAAAGTTTTACACCTTTTTTGAATATTAAAATAGGAGATCCAATTGATATTAGATTTATTTCTAAGAAAAATATTGTATTTTTCATCTTTTTAAGTCTGATTAATTTTTTAATAGAATTGTTCATAAATTTTGGAACCCCTTTTAGAATTCAATATTTTGGGCTTTGACTGAATGAATGAATCTCTAACATGGGAAAGTATATTTTTAAATATATCCCAGTATGGCTCAGGGGGTCTATTAAAAATAATGTATAACAGTCAAGTGCACTCATATAATTATTAATTGACTCAAGGTCTGCTCTATCATACAGATAAATTGTTATTAAATTAGGATGGTATACGCTCTCTTTGTGTATTATGAACAATATGGTATTGTAGTCACTATT
Source organism: Neoceratodus forsteri (assembly GCA_016271365.2). Taxonomy (NCBI): domain Eukaryota; kingdom Metazoa; phylum Chordata; order Ceratodontiformes; family Ceratodontidae; genus Neoceratodus; species Neoceratodus forsteri. The sequence goes on from CM057449.1 coordinate 1,611,161,310, forward strand.
GCCAATTGGGTCCCCAACCACCACATTGTCAATAGCTAGTGTGTCATTAGTAATTACTAAATCCAAACATGTGTCACCTCTCGTGGGAGCAAAAATATTTTGTCTAAGGTTTAGATTTAAATATTGCCCAAATTAAAATTGCCAGTGATGACAATATTTCCTAAAGAGCTGGCAATTTCAATCTCACTAAGAAAAGCATCCAAAATATCTGTAGCAGAATTTGGAGGGTGATAACATGATCCCAATATCAAGAACTCATTAGCAGATAAAAACACTTTCACCCAGATAGCCTCAGTTTGTTTATGTTTTTTAATATAACTAGACACATCAACAGATTTAAGTTGGTTATTAATAACAAGGCATCCCCCCCTTTCTATTTAACCTATTTAAATTATATACAGTATAGCCAGGAATCGTGAGTTTCCAAGAAACCTTGTCATCACCCATGTTTCACTAATAAAGATCATATCCATATTATCAATACAAATTTTAATTTTTAAATCATCAGGTTTATTAGTCAAGCATCTGGCATTAAAGCTCATACACTTTAAAGAATGACTGATACATTTACTAGTGTTAGACTGTAATTTCTGAAATAGATGAGATGTACTCCACCCTCCTCCCTTGGTTAGTTTAAATGTTTATGAATAAGTGATAAAAATGTTTGTCCTAAGAGAGGATTCCCCTGTCTGTTAAGATGTAACCCATCCTTGCTAAACCAGTTATCATTACATTCTTCCCAATGGGTCACACAAGTAATGCCCTGATACAAACACCACTTACGTAATCATTCATTGATAATCTTGATTTTACAGTTAAGTGCTGTAGAAAATTGGGGGATTGGAAGAATTTCAGAAAAAACAAATGTCACATCCGTATTCAGTGAGTTTATTAGTCATGGCCACATAGGATTCTTTAATATGTTGATTTGAATCCTGATATATATTGTTAGCCCCAGCATGGATAATTATGAGGGGATTAAGGCCACTATCCCCAAGGATGTTATCTACCATACCAGTAATATCAGCAATCTTTGCCCCTCTAAAGCTTGAACATGTTCTGTTTGCTTTATTTGGATTACAGATATATATTCAGATGTCTGATAATAAAATCCCCCAAAACAAAGATTTGTTTTGAAACTGGTGACATATTAGTAACTGAGGGGGGGAGGGGAAGGTTCAGTAGATAAATCTATTAGGCTCTGAAGATGTAGAAACATTAATTAAATTAGTGCAAATATGAGACAAACATTCAGTACTGGGCCTAGCAATGTTCAGTTCAGTAGATTTAAGAAAGGCAATCGAAGCTGGACAAACAGAGGAAAATCCCTCATTATTAGATAAATCAGTATTAGGCAAAGAACCACAATACTTTGCTGCCATGTCATCAATTTTACTGGGGTCCTCAGTGTCAGAACTAGCAACCTCAGAAAGCAAGGGATCAAATCTATTGTGCACTTGAATAGCATATTGTTGTGCCTTTCTGACCTTTTTACTGGCTCTTGAGCTTTGAACAGTATACCATGCCATGTTCTCCTCACTTTAATTTTGATTTAGCATTTCATCTTCCCTGGCACGTTTTCTAGAAATATCAGATGGTACATTTACTGGAGTACAGTACAGTTCTAGAGACCTTCTATACGTAAGGATATAGACAGGATAGAGAAGGTTCAGAGGAGGGCAACAACAATGGTATAGGGGTTGCATCACAAGTCCTATGAGGATAGGCTGAAGGACAGGAATATGTACTCCATGGAGAAGAGGAGGGAGAGAGGGGATATGATACAGACATACAAGTACCTTATAGGGAGGAACAGGATGCAGGAATACACTATTTTCCAGCAAAAAATATTTTCCAGGATGAGAGGGCATGGGATGAAGTTGGAGGGAGGGAGATTCAGAAGAAACATGAGGAAAATTATTTTCATAAAGCAGGTGGACAAGTGGACCCTGCCAGAAGAAGTGGTAGGGGATGAAACAATCATGGGATTTAAGAATGCATGGGATAGATATAAGGGAATTCTGGAGGTCAGGGATAAGGGGCAACAGACTTCCAGAAAAACGTAAGGGAACTTACAAGCTCAAATGGGCAGACTGGGTGGGCCATAGGTCCTTTTCTTCCGACAATGTCTATGTATCTATGTAGCAAGCATTGCATCCTTTTGCAGCTGAGGTATGAATCGGTTGGTGCCCACATGTGAAGAACCTATTAATGCACCCAATCTGCAGTGCCATGCTTTTGTGTTGTTTTCTGTGCATGGAATTCCATTGTCAACCTGGTCATGCACAGACCAGAATTCAGTTGGGAAAAGTGGTGGGCTTCTAATAGCAGTTTTGTTCCTCACTTATCTGCTGACTCTGTCCAAAATATAATTTTCTTCAAACCATGCTAACAGTGGAGCACTATTGTCTGGCACAATACTTTTCACTGCCATACTGTGGTGCTAAACCCAGCCCCTGTATCCTTCTACACACTATTTGTTCAAAATGAAACAAACACCCCATTCTTTCAGGATACTCTATTTTGCAGACATTTACTGCCACCTGCTCAAAATCCATAATTATAAACTCAAGCAACAGACTTAAATCAGACTCCTATGCCAAGTCATGAAGGTCCTGGAATAGTCAGTGATGCTAAGTTACAATTTATTGTTTGTTTTACATGTCAGGATTAAGTGAATACAGGCAGTTGTACTGTCAGGATTTTTCATGTCTGGATTTTAATATGTCAGTATTTTGTGTTGTCAGGATCTGGGTGTCAGGATTTTATATGTTTGTATTATGGTTGTCAGGATTTAGTATGGATCCCAGAAAACAGAATGGTTAGATACATTTATCTGTCACTGTGCGTGACCATTCAGTTTCATGTGGGTCACTGACAACATGTGCTGTTTGCATTTCTGTTACTGTTCTCTTTTGAGACCACATGCTTACTTCATTTTGCAGGTGGAATATGGACTTTGTCACTGTGACTACACTTTTCTTGGTCATATGCTGCTTGAAATTTAGTACAAACCTGGCATTTTTGCTTCTTATTTTGCATTGAGTGGTTGACATTGTTTTTTTTTCCCATTGGAGAAACTGCAGATTTTGGGAGGGGAAAAGGATCTTGGGGTGGTTGTGGATGCCAAAATGAACAACTTGGAGCAGTGTAGGAGGGTTTCGGTGAAAGCAAATAAAATGCTAGGGTGTATCCCCAGGGGATAACCTCGAGAAGATGAGAGGTGTCCCTCTGTATAACTGCGTGGTTAGACTCCACCTAGAGTACTGTGTGCAGTTTTGACATCCGTACCTGAAAAGGGACATTGCACTTCTGGAAAGGGTCCAGAAGATGGCAACCAGGATGATGCAGGGTCTGGGGGAAGATCCTATGAGGACAGACTTGAGGAGCTCAACTTGTACTTCCTGGAGGAGAGGAGGGACAGAGACGATATGATCGAGGTCTTTAAATATCTAAAGGGAGTAAATAGGGACAGCCTAAATAGGGTGTCCAAGCTGAGAGAGGAGGGGGCCACCAGGGGGCACTCAATAAGGCTGGTTGGCAGGAGGCTCAGGGGTGAGGCTAGGAGACTCTACTTCACTAAGAGGGTGGTGGACGCTGTATTGCACTGCCTGCAGAACTTGTGGCTGTTAATATAGTGGAGAGATTCAAGAGGAGCTGGTACAGGTATAAGGAGAAGTATAAACTGAGTAATGTCAGATCCAGAGATGTAACCCCGATGGAAGATGGGGCCGAGGGGATCTGGGGAGGTGGGGAGGGCAGCAACGGTGTCCTGGCCGGGGCTGATTTTTGAGCAGACTCAATAGACCATTAGGCCTACTCTGCTGGCATCTTAGTATGTTAATATATGAAAACAGTAAGACTTGTGAATTTACTTGGAGTTCTGTAAAACTGCAGGCAGTTTGGAGCAGTCTTGAATCACGGCTATCTACAAACATTCTTGAGGATATTATTTAGAATTAACATCCCTTTTTATAAGGGGTTATTACTATTACCATCGCTACCAAAGTATTAAATGTAAGCCTCTTTATCATAAAGCCACCACCACCACCACCACCACTCTGCGGAAAAAAAATGTAGTTTCAGTTTGCATTTGGGTTTCAATATCATTATCTTGATTGCTTTCTGAGGCAGTAGATTCTACTTTTACTTCAAAACTGGCAGATACCAGCATGTGTAAATACAGCTTCTCTTGCCCTTTAGGTTTTACTCATGCTTCTGTTGTGTTTCACTTGATTGATTAGATACATACTATTTCACGTTGCAGCGTGGGTTAGTGGTGTAGGTCCTTTGCATGGCAATGTATGAAAATCAGGCTACTGAATGTTTTGTTTTCATTAAATAATCATTCTTTATATTCAAACACTATTTATCCACTTGTGCTGCACTGTCAGGCTGGTTCAATTTATGTGGTGACTTGCACCTGGTTAGCACAGCTTATCATGGCTTTCACACAATTGTGTAGCTTTACTTTTGGGAGCCTGCTTACAGTCATCTTACAGGTAGAGACTAATACCATATTAGTAAAACCTGTTGCTTCTGGATACATATAAAAAATACACAGTTTAGTTTTACAGTACTGTGTTGTGTATTACCAACTGTGGATTGAGTTCAGGAGGTCTGGTGTGCAGTGCCATAAGAAAACTTAAGTTGGCAATGCTTATGAGAAAGGGGGCTTACAATGATAATTTGCTTACTGCTGAAAAATGTACCATTTGCACACATAACCAATACAAGTTCTGTCAATGTGAACCGCTCAAGGTATGCAAATAAGCTGTGGCATTCAAACTGCAGCAGCAAATCAGCATTGAAAGCTTATCTCTCTTATAATTACCAGCCCCTGTTCTCATATAGCAATGTCCTCAGGACATGCAACACTCGATCCTCAGTATCTAATAAGTAAGGCTGTAAGTGGTTCACACTAAAAATCACTGTTTTTCACACTGATTACATGAGTAAAAAAATGCTCGTTTTCACAGAAGCAAGTCTGCCTTTGATTTTGTGCACAGTTGGCTGCCGATCGTGGAGCAAATTAGAATATTGTAAATTTTTGTTTAAAATCTGTTTTCCTTACACAGTTGTCATCCAATTGGGACTTAGAGCAACATCCCCCACCCTTCCAGCAACCAGAGGTTGAGATACTCCACGATGCAAAGCTGCATTCCATTTTGAACACAGTTGGTAGCCGACTGGGACTTGGAGCAACCCCCCCCACCCTTCCAGCAACCGGAGGTTTAGCGGCTCCATGAAGCAAGGCTACATTCCTTTTTGCAGAATTGGCAGCCGATCGGGACATGGAACAACACCCCCACCCTTCCGGCAACCGGAGGTTCCATGATACAAGATACAGTGGGAGCATTGAAAAGGACAAAAGAAATAACCTTGTTTTTTTAGCTTCAACAAGCAGAACAGTTAAAAGACATGGCAAGTTTGGACTTTTGTGATATTTCACAGAGACACATGGTTTCACGGTAATCATGAAATCTACGCACTTCATGAAAAACGTACAGCCTTACTAATAAGTAAAACACTGAACTAAACTATGCTCCACACTCACATCTCTCACATGTTATTTCTGAAACTATGGAACATTTTAGAAATAGTCAGCAATAGAACAGAGAAGCTTCAAAATACAGAGTTTTGCTTCAGAGTTCCATGCATCTGAATCTTTGGTGTTGTTATAGATCATATCTGTTATATTATAGACTCCATCTACTTGTAAAAACTCATATTTTGCACAAATTGCAATAAAAGCTCATTTGTATAGTATGGAATTCTTGAGCTATGCAAATTAGCTGTGACACAGAAAGCAGATTTAAATGGCATGGAGCTGATCAGCAGCAATCTGGTATTGTGACTCCTTTCATGTTCTATTGCAATTTACTGCTGTTTACCGAAATGTCTCAGAGTAAGTGTAAATGCTGTTTACCAAGTTGGACTCAAAGGAAAACACGTTTCTTGTACTCACTGAAGCACTGCAAGGTGGGGGAGAAGCATTTGTTCCTTAACCCCTAGGCTGCCAAAAGAACTAGAATTAATCTATTTGATTGAGCTCTGGATAGTTGTTCAGTCTGCAGCACTGCAATGATTAAATTGAAGGGTTGCAAAGAGGCTTGGTAAACTCCAAAGGAAGTGTTCCATTTGATTGAGCTCTGGACAGATGTTCAGTCTGCAGCCCTGCAAGGGTTAAATTGAAGGGCTGCAAAGATGTGGAAGGATGATTGGAAAACTCTAAAGGAAGTTTTCCACGGTCTGAATCCAGTAGCTCCTTTTTAGAGCTAATGCGAGAGAGCTGCAGGCTCTGCCTACCTGCAGCCGTAAAAATTAAGGTAAATGCGATTAAATGTATTTCAATGAGGAGATTTCAATTTATATTTATAATTCAGCCATTTATTTTTACATTTTGATCCCAAATTTTCAACATGGCCTTTTGGGGACCCCACCTCATGAATGATATGTCTGTCATTATGCAACTCTAGCCCAGAAAGTGATTTCGCAGTTGCTTGGTGAATTCACCTTTTGGGCAGGATTTGCAGAAGGAAAGTCATATTGTTCATGAGGTGGGGTCATAAGACAGCTATGTTGAAAATTTGGGTTAAAACATGTAAAAATGGCAAAGTTATGACCATTCTTTGCAGCTTCACTATACGTGTTTGTAACTTTGGAAGTTTTAAATGCTCTGACCTCAAATTTTCAACATAGACTTCTTATTACCCATCTGCATCTTATGTACAGTATGTCACAGCTGTCATTTTTCAGATCCTGGTTAAAATGTGTTTTTGCACCTGTGGTGCAGAATGATGTTGTAGTTACATGGAATTATGTTTTGGTGGGGATTCAACAATTTTCTGCACCAGGTACATGAGGTAGGGTAATAAAATGGCTATGCTGCAAATTTGGTCACTGTTGTACTATAAAAGGAAATGCTTGGCCCTTCCACAGTGACATGCATATAGGCATCTATGGAGGAATGGGAGCAGAGGGCCGGAATAGCACTCTCATAGGCAAATAAGTGCGCAATTACACTATCTCAAGAAGTACAGCTGGCTAGGAGTGCAGGGCCCATAGTCCCTGCACTCTTACTAGTAAAAAAGGCTACCATTACACTATCTCAAAAAGTAAGGAAATTATTTGCAAAGCCTAAGTTAATGCATCATTTAGGGTTGATATCAAATGGTAAAATGGAGAGAAATATGATGTTAGGCTTTCCAACCCTAACCCCCAATCCACACCCTGCACACACCAACAGGCGTCGGGGGGTGCCTTGGGGTCATCAGCCATAATGTTCACCCCATTTTCCTATACTGTACCCATCTTGGTTTATTTACTTATGGAATGGGGTGACTGTTATGGCTGATGACCCCAAACCACACCCCCGATGCCTGTTGGTGTGTACAGGGTGGGGTTGGGGGTTAGGGTAGGAAACCCTAATGTTGTATTTCCCTCCTTTTTATGGTTTGATAACAACACTAATTGATGTATTAATATAGCTTTTTTTGCAAAGAATATATACTGTATATACATACATATACTGTACATGTACTGTATATGGAATAAAAATTATGCTCTATAGAACAGGGGGCTGCCAACTTTAGTGTATAACTTTGCTATCTATCTATTTATTTTTTCACATGAGATTTACAACATGTGTCTTTTGACACCCCACCTTATGAACAACGTCAGTGCAACTACCCAAATCCTGTCCAAAAGGTGAATTCGTGGCCACTTGGCAAAATCACATTTTGGACGAGATTTGCAAATCTTGACTGGTCTTGTTCATGAAGTAGGCTTAACAGAAGGGTATATTAATAATTTGGGGTCAAAATATGAAACAATGGCAAAGTTATACACATCCATTAAAATTATGCTACACTTGGTTGCAACTTTTGCTCTTTACAATATTTTCACCCAAACATTCAACATAGCCATTTCTTTACACCAACTCATGAATGTGACAGCTGTTATTTCTAAAATCTTTGCCAAAATGTGTTTTTGCACCTCTGGCATGGTACAACATTTTACTGGCACAGAATTACTCTTTGGTAGACATTTGAAAACTTTCACCACTGGCTTAATGAGGTAGGGTAATAAGAAGGCTATGCTGAGAGTTTGCTTGCTGTTGTGGTACAAATGAAAGCACTGGGCCCAGAGGGTCCTGTGCTTCCACACTAATACATACATACACTAATACATACATACACATTGATGCAGGGATGGGAGCACATGGCCCTGAGGGCACTATGGTACCACATGAAAATAAGAATAAAATTACACTACCTGAAAAATCATGTATGGCAAGGGCCTGGATAGCCCTGCACTCCCACAGCCAAATAAAGATACAATTATACTATCTCGAAAAGTAAGGAAATAAATTGCAAAAAGGTTGGTAATGCACTAGTTAGGATAAAAGCAACAAAAGTAAGGAAATGTGGCATTAGGGTTTCCAACCCTAACAGCATACCCCCGCAGCACCACAGGTGTGGCATGTGCCTTGGGGTTCTCAAGCATAACACTCACCCCATTCCATCTGTAAATAAGGTCAGATATACACAGTGGGCCGGATATTCAAACTGCACCCAAAAAGTGCGCAACAGCAAGAGCAAGCGCAAGTCACTTGCACACATGTGCAATCGTCGTGATATTCAAACATGGAGCAAGGCCAATTGCGCAAGCAGCCAACGTCTGAATATCGCACAAACTGCGCCATAGCGCAACCAGGAAGGGGAAGCTGAGCAGATATGATGCGCCATAGTGCAACCAGGAAGGGGAAGCTGAGCAGATACGATGTGCCATAGCGCAACAAGGCCAGCCCAGCTGAGCAGTCTAGAGGCCCATAGGGCAAGCAATGACACCCCCAGCAGCATAGCAATGGAACAGCACAACCAGGGAGGTAGGCAGAGGCCCACCACCCATGCCACAGATGGGCACAGGGACACACTGCAGAACTAACAATGCACCCCCACACCCCAAGAACAGCATAACTGGGGGAGGGACAGAATATCAACCGGCCCATGGGGACAAGCAAAGAAAGCACATCCCAGCCGTGTTACTGCAGCACACCCACTGGCAAGCTGAGACTGCCACACAAAGGGGTCGGACCACCCCAGTGTCCAGCAGCCCCTGTAGCACAGCACACCCTGCACTGTGACCCCAAGACACCACCCATGAGCAGTGACCAGCACTGCAGGAATTCCCAGGCCCCCCCATCACACTGCAACCTCGTGTACCACAGAACCATACAAGCCAGAGCCACCATGAGCACCCAGCAGTGGGTGGCAGCACATGGCAATACTGACTGAAAGCCACTCCCACACCAGAGACACCTCCCCACGCACACACACACACACACACACATACCCATGACTATACCACACCAGATGCCATGCACGCCACTGCAACTGAGCACCTATAGCCAGCTGCAAATCAGAGACCGCCACAGTATTCATATCAAAATATATATTACAAATATAACAAGAATAAGAAGAACAACAACTATAACTATGTACAAATATACAAAACAGGGGTGGGGGTATGGGTACAAGGTAGGGGTGGGTAAGGGGCAGGGGTGAACAACCGGGAGAGGGAAGGTGGGGTGAGGTGATGGGCAGCTACTGCCTGCCAGCCTGCTCTCCTGCCACCTGGTGCTGGGCCCGGGGCCTCCTCCTGCGCCTCAGACCATGTTGCTGTAGGTCCAGCAGGATGGCGTGTGAATCCATCGCCACCTGTATCATCCGCTGCATCGACCTCTCAATGTGGTGCAGGATCCGGACACCTAGGACAAAGAATCAGAGTCAATGGCTGTGACTGTCCATATCCCTGAAGCCCACCCATCATGCATGGCATACAGCAAAGTGCCCCGTTCCTGTGATGGACTGCACCCACCCACAGTGACCGTGCACAAGACATGCCCAACCAGGCAGCAACAGCCATGTGTACCACTGCACACACACACCGCCCATGACCAGCACAGCACAACCAAGGCTGTCCAGTGACTTGGCTATGTGGTGGGAAGTCAGTGCCACAGCCATGTGCCCAGTGCATGCATGGACCACCAGTGATGCACTCACAGACATGCAGTGCCACTGGACAGTGCTGACTGTCACACGTCACGTGCATGGCAGTGTTGTCCATGGATGGTGGCCGTGCCCCCCCCCACAGCATGCAATAGCATCCATGATGTAATGACACTCACCCTCATCAAGCCGCTGCATTAGGTGCTGCTGCAGCTGTGGCTGCTGCTGTTGCTGCTGCTGTGGCTGTGGCTGTTGCACCCCTCTTCCGCCAGCCACCCTGGCACCGCCATCCCATGCCTCAGCCCGTGCCTGCCTCCGCTCCTCCACGCCTGTGGGAGACAAAGGAAGAGAAAAACATCAGTGAGATCCCAAAGCAGACAGCCCCTTGCCCCATTGAGTGTGCCTGCCCACACATCCAGACCCAAACAGCACACACCTGCAAACACCCTCACAGCAAACCACAGCCCAACCCACCCCCATGTTCAGATTACATTACACACCCACCTGGCCTGGGCACAATGCCCCTCCTGGCATGCGACCTGAGGCACACAAGCAGAGCACGCACCCTCCTCTGCAGGTCGCTGTAGCGGTGCCTGCACTGTTTAGGGCTCCTCCTCCACCCAGTGGCCTGCTCCAGGGCAGCGGTGACCTGCTGCCACACATGGGTGCGTGGCACCTGCAGGGGCATACCCTCAAACAGTGAGCCATAGTGGGCTCCACCACAGCCACCAGGTTGGCTAACTCCAAAGCCCCCCATTGTGGTGCTCTCCTGTGTGCCATTGTCAAACTGTACAGTGGCAATATGGTGCTCAGCAGCGTGGCAACCCCACGTGGAAATGTTGTGCAATACAACTCCATCACTGCCTATCACTCTGTTCGGACAGCGCCGTTAGTCCACATCGCGCTGTCACCGAACAGTGCGATAGAGCCGTACACATGGCAGACGTACAGCGCCAGGGGGCAAAGATCATGCACAAGGTCATGGGTCAGTGGTGCAAGGCCACTCACAGCACCATTGGACATCCACACATCCTGCGCGATTGGACACCTGCGTGCCAGTGCCACAGTGGACTATTGCGCAGTACTGCCACTGCGCCATGTGGTGTGACCAGTGCTGTAGCACCATTGGCACAATGGTGGCCATGGCCTGAATTGCTGATCGCACACAGCACGTCATCAGCGCAGCAGATGCCTGCGTAAGCTACCTGGGCATGAGCAATGCAGTGTACCACACAGTCACAGATATGTGCCATTGGTTCAGCCGGCTCAACCCTATTGCGCAAAGCGCAATGGGTTGATATTCAGCCGACACATGCAAATCATCTGATCAGCCATTCAAAGACTCAATGGCGCGATTTGCATCTCATTACAGTTGCTCCACTCCTAATTTGCATGCATTGGGCTATAAATGTGCGACACTGGGCTGCGCTGGCCAGATTCGGGTTACTGCAGGTGAGAGGTGGGTTGCATGCTGTGTGATGTTCTGGACAATGGTCATGGGATAACACTGTAGACTGCACAGTGACAGGTGTCCACTTCCACCCATACAGATCGACATGACTGAGCAGAGCCAAGGTGAGGGTGAGGATGGTGGGGAGGAGAGGCCCAACTTCACCACCAGGGAGACAGAGGCCCTCTTCCAGGCCTACCTGGAGGAGGAGCCACTACTGAGTGGACGGCGGGCACCCCTCAGGCCCATGTGGCTGCATGGGAGGGGGTAGCTTGGGCAGTGAACCTGCACGGAAGCCACCAGCGCTCCATGCAGGAATGCAAAAAGAAGATGGGGACAGACCGCAGGAGGCTGAAGGAGAAGGTGGCAGCCCTCAGGGCGGCACATGCTGGCACAGGCGGGGGCCAGCCAGCGGTGGCGGAGCTGACCCCAGCTGAGGACCGACTGGCTGCATCAATGCAGTGGAGTGCTATTGAGGGCGTACCAGGAGGTGGATTCCAGGCAGGTGGAAGCCCATCACTGCACGGTATGACATGGTGGTGGTGTTGGGGGGGAGGGAATGTTGTTCACATGCACTCACATGTCCTCACTTTCTGTTACAGATCCTGTTCATCTTCAGGGGACGGTAGTGGTGGGTCCAGGCAGTGAGGAAGACCTGCTGGACGTGGAGGAGGGTCCATCCACCTTTGTCACCAGCCAGCATGCACTGCACCAGCATGCACGCTGGGCTGCCAACTCTGTTGTCGGTGAGTCAGGTGTGGGGGGTGCACAGCCTGTGTCTCAGCAGTCTGGCATGCAAGCATGCCAGCATGCTGTGACTGTGGCTGTAGCACGTACCTGCACCATTGATGATGCAAGGACTGCAATGGGCAGTGACGTGTGTGTCCCATAACGGACACACAGCAGGCCAGCACATGCCCCTGGGCCTAGCTGGTTCCAACGTGTGTGCCAGCATGTCGGCACAGTCCCAGGCTGTGCCTGTCAGCACTGGTGGGGCAGCACCAGTGGCTGTGCAGGTGTCTGGCACTGTTGCAGCCACAGCAGTGGAACGAGTGGTCCCTGGGGCACAGCGGTTGGAGGGGCCGCAGCAGCAGTCACCCATCAGGTCTGCGGGTACAATGTCCAGCGGTGGCACATGCCCACCGCCCTTTGATATGCCCATTCCTGGTCCTGGTGAACAGCACCCACCCTCAAGGGGTGTTGAGCATCAGGACCTACCATACCCTGGGGGACAGGATGCCGTTGTGGCAGAGTACCCATTTGAAGATCACACCCACGTGCTGCGGGAATCAGTGCAGCAGCAAAGGTGGGTTGCAATGTCCGTGGAGGCACTGTGCGTGGCTGTGGAGTGGCACAGCAGGGACTGTGCTCTGATCCTTGCAGAGATGGTCCATATGCGGATGGATGTGACCACCGCCATTGACAGGCAGACCCAGGCATTGGTCGCTGTCGTGGCTGCATTAGGCACACAAGCAGGTGCCTCTGTACCGCGCACCCTACACAGTACGCTCTCCACTCCCCATTCCCGGCATCGTGCGACACCCAGCCTGTCAATGCCGGGTTCTGCTGTGGGCATCCCGAGCACCCCTGGTGCAGGTATGTTTGGCATACTACAGACCCCAGTGCGGAAAAGGTCGCGATCACGCAGTGGGACCCCTGGTGGTCCATCGGTGCCACCCCATGTGGCCCCTTCTCAGCCTGCCAGTGCTTTTGGGTCACAGTGGGGCTGCCCATGCATCCGTGGTGGCCGTGGAACAGTGCAGCATGACTGACCTGTCTCCCAGTGCGGGCCCTGTCTGGTGCTGCCCTGTGTGTAATGTGCGTCATGGTGGGCAGTGCACTGGTGGGTGCCCTGCACATCACGCCGACATACGGACCACCTGCACACCATCCCGACTGCTGTCCACAGGTGCGTGTGCATGATGATGCCTGCATTGTACTGTACACCAAGTGCAAGGTGCCCAGCATCTGACACACGATTTGGACAGTACAGGTGGTGGGTGTGGTCTGTGATCTGTGTGTTTGCCATGTCTGTTCCTTGCTCTGCTGTGCACCTGCCCATGTACACTATGTGCCTGTGTGTGTGTGTGTGTCCATATGACTGTTCACCCTCCCTGATGGTGTGTTTGTGTGCCTGGTCCCTTCCACCCCTTGCCATCATGCACCCCTGGTGTGTTACTCTGTGTGCCTGTGGGTTGCGCCAGGACAGTGTTGGTTGCACATGGCCCCTTGACTTACCTGTGTCGTGCATAATGCTCCTCCGTGATGGTGTCCCGGTGCAGCTGGGCCTGCCGGATCAGTCGGGGGTCCCGCCATCCAAGGGGGGGCTGCTCATCACCATCATCACCAGCGCCGCTGGCGTCCCCATCGCTGTCCCATTCCTCGACCTGAATGGCTATCCCACAGTCTTTGGCCATGTTGTGCAGGATACAACAGGCCAGGAATATCCCACAGGCCTTTGAGGGGCTGTACTGTAGGGCACCGCTGGAGGTGTCTAGGCATCGGAAGCGTGCCTTGAGCATCCCAAACACCCGCTCGATGATGTTGTGTGTGGCGGCATGCGCCTCATTATAGCGTTGCTGCGATGGGGTCATGGGGCCCGGCATGGTGTGAGCAGCCAGGGACGGAGTGGGTATCCGCTGTCACCTGTGTGGAGATGGTGGAGATGAGTATCATGTTCAGGTCCATATTGCCAATATCCCTGTGTGCCACTACCATAGCACCTGTGGCATTCCCACCCTTGCCCCACGTTTGCAATTCCTACATGCGTACTCACCCACTAGATGGCCTGTGGGGGTGTCTCCACTCTCAAATCGATGGCACAGTGTGGATTGATACCATATAAAGGCATCATGTGCTCCGCCAGGGTGTGTGACACAGACATTGATTATGCGCCCAGTGGCATCACACACCACCTGGCAGTTGACACTGGAATAGCCCTTCCTGTTCCTATATGCAGCCCCATCGGGGCCAGGTGGTGTCCGAATGGCCTCATGGGTGCAGTCTATGGCCCCTAGCACACCAGGCATATGTGCTACCCTGTGGAACTCCTGCATGTTTGCTGTACGCTCTGCCGCGGTGCTGGGGAACTGGTTGTGCTCCGCAGCATGTGGCAGCAGTGCGCTGAGGAATTGGGTGAGGATGCGTGACGTGGCCGACTGTGTGATGCCTGTGGTGTCCCCTGTCGGCCTCTGGAAGGTGCCCGTGGTGAGCAGGCACATGCAGACTGTCACCTTGGTCTCCACCGACAGAGCGTGACTCTGCCGTGAGGGTGCCTGCATCACATCACTGCACAGCTCACAGAGCTGTCTCAGTATTGCCCTGTTCAGGCGGTACTGGCCCACAATCTCTACATCTGTGTACAGCTCAAAGCTGATGTGGGCACGGTACTGCCTGTTGGGGGCGTACCACCGACGGGCCCTTCCACGGCCATGTCCCCCTGCAGCATGCATTCTCACCCCCCTCATTACAGCTTCCATGTGGAAGCTGGCACTGTCCATCTCCCTGGCTTGTGATCCCCGCTGATGTTGCTCTGTTACCCCCGCTGTCCTGACTGCTACCTCCACTGCACCGGTACCCCGCTGGCCTCTGCAGCCTATGGCCCACACAACTTCCCTTGCCTGCCCTGTTCTGGACTGTCACTGTCTGTCTCTCTCTCTGTCTGTCTCGCTTGACATCCCTGTAGCGTTATTAGCCTCTTCCCTGAGCCTTTTTATTTTGGCTCATTTCTGTAATCCTTTAACTTCTGTGTTCGCTGTTGCGCATTCGCGCAACCTTTGAATATCGCATTGCGCTTTATGCAGGATCCCCTTTGGTTTGTGCATGCCGTCATTTGCATTGCGCTGTTGCTCAGCCTGTTTTCGGTGGCGCAACTGCCTCCTGCTGAATATCGCAGAATGGCGCACTTTCGGACTTGCACATGTGCAACCCTATTGCTCATGGCGCAACCCTTTTGAATATCTGGCCCAGTGTATGACAATGGATTGAGCATTAGGCTTGAGAACCCCAAGGCATACACCACACATGCTGGGCTGCCTAGGGAGTGGGGTGTTAGGGTTGGGAACCCCTAAACTCATTTGAACAAAGTATTTACCCAGGATAGGCCAGGTGATGTGATATATTATGTTCATCAGTCTCCTGCATTGACACATTTTTCAAATTTATTTACCCAGCATTAGTGGAGGGCGAAATGAGCGGAATTCACTTTGCGGAGCAATCCGTGAAATTCCACCCATTTCGCCTAGCAGAATGTTAAATTTTGCCTGGCGGGGTAACAAAATTTTACCTGGTGGTACGGTGAAATTTCACTTTCTGCAGTGAAATTTCGCCTTCCATTCACGGGCAAAATTTCACCTTAGGAGGGTACCGTATAAGTTACAATAAGTAGATCCCTGGTGGCTAGCGGTCCCTCCCCCCACCTGTCCCACATGTAATTGTGATTAAATAATTAAATTATCCATGGTGGCTAGTGGTCCCTCCCCTCCACCTGGTAATAACCCGCCCCACCACCCACTGCAGAAATGTATGGTAACCCCTCACCTGCATCCCTCCGTTTCTCTTCCTTTAGTCCACTCACTCCTTATCCTGTTAAAAAAAAATCTCTGGTGGTCTAGTGTTTTTTTTTTTATTTTAATCCCCCTCCCAAATCCAATCCCTTCCCAGTTCTCAATCCTATTCCCTGGTGATCCAGTGCCCCCCCACCCAGCCTCCCCAGCAGCCAGATGTCCTCGCACAACCCCGCTCCCACCTCAATCCTAAATCCCACTCTTAGCACAGCAGTGGCAGACTGGCACAACCCTCCTCTCTCATCTATGGCCGGCCCACCGATTACGCTGTCAATGAATGATCTTTATTGACAGCTCAGTCGGCAGGCCAGCAGTGGAGGAGAGAGGAGGGCTGTGCCGGTCTGCCACTGCCATGCCGGGATTTAGGATGGGGGTGGGAGACTGTCTAACTGGTGAAATTTTACCCATGAAGGGAAGGCCAAATTTTGCTGCAGAAAGTGAAATTTTGCCCATGGAAGACAACATTTCACCTCAGCAAAATTCTGACTTCTGCGGGAAAATTTTGTGAAGTGATCTGCAATGCCAACATGCCCACTTTGCCGTCATTCTGAGGGTGAAATTTAAATTCGCTGCATCACTACCCAGCATATGCAATTTGAGATGCAGCATCTCATTTTCATTGGGGTCCTGCTTTTACCCATTTTTACAGTGTACTTACAGGGGATAACCCTGCTGAGATGAAATATCTCATTTTCTCTGAGGTCTTGCTTTTACACATTTTACACTGTATTTTCCTGTGACAGCACAGTGGCAATGCACTAACTCTTTTTCTGTGATGGTCCTGCTTTTAAACATTTTTAAGATATAGTTATGCAGGATAGCACAACAGAGATACTATATCTCATTTTCACTGTGGTCCTGATTACAATTTTGTGACTGTCAGGGCTGGGGATCACTGCTGTGACTGTCTTTGGAAGGTGTCAGCACTGTGACTGTTGGGGATGGGAGGTGAGCAGTGCTATAGTGGTTGTGGGGTGTAGTGCTGTGACTGTTGGGGATGGAGATCAGTGCTATGACTGTCAGGGGTGGGTGCCCAGTGCTGTGACTGACAAATGGATTGTGTAAGTCCTTCGACATTCGGAGGGATGATACAGTCTTATGACTGTCGGGGTTGGGGGGATCAGTTCTGTGACTGTCATGGGTAGGGAGCAGTACTGCAGCTATTGTGAGAGGATGGTCAGTACTGTGATGCTGGGATCAGTTCCAAGAGATAAAGCACTCCACACATGAACTCAAGGACTCAGAAAGTACAGAATAAATGCTTTAATGTGTAGTCCAAGGTTTTCAATACACCCAAAGCAAAGAGCACATCAGCACTTCATGCCAATAATGCTTCATCAGGAGGTGATGCTGGGAGTGGTTCCACTAAGCCGAATTGACAACAAAGTTGTTGAATTGTGGCACAGCGGAATCCTTTACACCAACAGGCAAAATTTCTCCCATTGGTAACTCCCGGTGTTTTTTGCAGGGGGGGGTGCTTATTTTAATATAATCAACTTCGAGTCAGAGTTGACTCAGAAGGGGGCCAAGCTCCAGCAAAACCAGTGCCAGTGTACACAAAATCCATTACAGTGACAATCTCAAATCCATTTGAAGTTGTCCCTGAAAAGGATGTTGTTGTAGTACTTTTGTTGTTTCAACGGTATATGGCCAGGGGTAGGGGGTCAGTGCTGTTACCTCTGTGGGATGTGGATTAGTGCTGTGACTGACAGTAGAGGGTTTCAGTCCTGTGACTACTGGGAGTGGGTGGTCAGTGCTGTAAGATGGGCATGGGGTGTAGTGTTTGGGGAGTTGGGAGGAAGGGGCCACTGCTGTTACTAGCGCAAGAATGGCGGCTGAGCTGAGCCGGCCAGAACATTGAGATTATTGAGTTTATTATTTTATTATTTGTCATCTTTCTCGTTATATTTTAAAGTATTTTAGCTCCTTTTGAGTTTTTGTATGGTCCGTTACGCGGGTCAGCCCGATTACAGCCTCGTAAAGTTAAATTAAGTCTTTTCTGTCCGGTCACTCGTTTAGCGTCCTCTGAGTGTTTTGAAGTGGCTAAGAGCGGCCTTCACTGTTGGAGCCTTTTTATCTGTGGTATTGCCCTTGGAATCGGCGGCTGAGCTGAGCTGGCCAGAATATTGAGATTATTGATTTTACTACTTGTCATCAGAATCGGAATCCTGCATACGTACCTTGGAGTCTTGCAGCTACTTGAACTATCTCCATGGCGTCTGCCATTGTTGGCTTTGGATTTTGTTATTCTCCACTCTTTGCTTTCCTGGCTGTGTTGTGAGAGGTCGTGGAGTCAAGGATCGCTGGGAAGAGCTTGGAAGCCAGGATTGCAGGAACCTGTTACAGGTTCCTGCCGGTGAGTGAGTGTGTGACTCTGGAGGGCAAGTGGTGCCTGAACTTGCGGCGTAGAAAAGTTATGTACTGTGTACTGCGATATTCTGAATGGAGCTCTATTTTGGATGTTGATGCACCGATATGGTGTTGCCCCCAGTGATTTTGTTCATTTGATTCTTTTTGGGAGTCTGGTCGTGGCATGATGACAAAAGGAGGATCTATAGTTTGCTGCTGAATAAGGTTGTGCAGCTAGAGACTGGACAAGCACTCTGTTGTTGGCTGCTCCCTTGGAAGTGTCGAGTTGCAGGATTGAAGGACTTAAGGAACTAGCCTGGTTATTCCTGGGGTGGGTGCGGGGTGCTGCTGTTTGTACCTTGGGGGCTGGGAGCACTTGCCAGAGGTTGATGTTTCTTGGGGCTCCGGGGATGCTGGAATAACCTGGCAGAGGCGGGCTATGTCTGGCATCCCATATATGGAAGACAGCATTTATCTCCGCACCTCCCTACGGTCTAACTAGTTTTCACTAGGTGAAGAGTGCTTCTCCCTGGCGTTTCACGCCAGGCGTATGAAGATACTGATTCTGACAGTACTAACTTTATTATATGGGCTTATGATCAGACTTTATTAAGTTTACGGACTTTTTAGGCAGGGTTTAAAATGTGTTTATATGTGGATTTTATGGTTATATATAGTGAGAGTGTTAATATTTCTTGGTAGAGGAGTTTTTTTATCTCTTTTGTTTTGTTTATTTTATTTTACTTTGTTTATTATTTTATTTTACTTATAAGTATATGATCTTGTATGGGTCTTGATTTGATTATATGATTTTATTTTATTCTATTGTTATTTAAGATAGGTTGTTTTGCCGTCAATAATGTGTTTGATGGGGCTTACGATGGTCAGGCGCTATTCTCCCGCTCTGCTCCGGGACCTCCGTCCCTTTTATTGTCCTCGATTACCCGATATTGCCTTTAACAACTGCCGGAGAGCTGGGATATTGAGAAGGCATTTAGGGAATCGATGGACTGGGCAGAGTGGGAGAATGGAGACAGGTGGGCAGATAGGGATAGTTGGGACAAGGAGACACCCTGGGGCAAAATGGAGTCAGGAGAGGGGTTCTCCTTGCCTGATTTCCATACCCAAGGGCTCCACAGATTGTGGGCAGGTACTGCGATCCTCTCCGAAAACTCATCCAACTCAAACGGTGTTATGTATTGCCAGGTCGATTAGGAACAAGACTGCTATTATTGCAGATCTTGTTGCAACATCTGACCTGGCATGTATTACTGAGACTTGGCTGGATGAAAATGCAGGTCCTATTTTAGACTCTGCTGCTCCAGCTGGGTTCTCGTAATGCACCGTCCGAGATTGGATCAGGGGTGGGGAGTGGCCATCTTTTTAGATCAGAGCTGAGTCTTGTGGAGGTGCCAGTGGGTAACACCAGATCCTTTGAGTGTATCCTGGCAGCAGGTGCAGAGTTCAGGATTCTCCTCATTTACCGTCCACCGGTGATGGTGGTGAATTCCTGAAGGAGTTCGCGACTTCATCGTTGACATGGCACTGGAGTCGCCTAGATGGTTAATTCTGGGTGACTTCAATGCCTGGGTCGACGATGAACTCTCGCACTTTGGAAAGAACTTCCTCCAACTTATGTCTATGTTGGGCCTGTCACAGGTAGTTACCTCTGCTACCCATATAGGTGGACACTCATTGGACCTGGTGTTCCTACTGGATTTGGATGTCTCGCATTTGGAGGTGGAACCAAATGCGTGGACAGACCATCACACCATAAGATTCAGTTTTGGGGCACCCCCTAATAGGCCTATCCCTACGGAGATGGTCCAGTATCGCCCTTTAAGGGGAGTAAATCCAGAGGGCCTAATGGCGGTTCTGGACCTATCGGGTATTTCGGACGAGAGCATGGGTCCAGGGGACATGGTTATTGCCTATAATAAAGGCGGTGACGCGCCCTGGATCGATTGCTCCTAGCTCCTGTTGCCTCACCACCACTCAGTGCCCAAAGACTTCTGGTTTGATGAGTCTTTGAAGGAGCTGAGGAGAGTGGGCCGAAGGCTAGAGAGAGCATGGTGGAAATCCTGCCTGTATGCTGACAAACTTAGATTGATGGATCATTATGTTATCTATCAATCGGCAATATCCCATAGGAAGTCAGAATTCCTGTCCAGGGAGATTGCTGCTGCGAGAAACCGACCGGCTCAACTCTTTCGGACTGTTGACAGATTGTGCAATCCACTCTGTCTACAGTCTGGAAGATATTTTTCACAAATAAAGTGTGATGAGCTTGCTCGATTTTTCGCTGATAAGATTGCCGGCATTAGGGCGGATCTCAGCCAGGTTCAATCTACAAGGGCTTGCAGTGGTCGGCGAGAGCAAACACCTGTGTCACCTGGTCTGACTTTGGTAGGCCGAATTCATGGACATTATGAGGATTGTCCAGACTGTACGTCCAACCAGCTGTAGTTTGATCCGGCCCTACGCCACTTTTATTAGGTTGCGTAGATATTATCTGTCCGATCATTGCTGAAATCGGCTGGAAATCTTTGAAGCAGGGGATCTTTCCTGAACCCCTAAAGGAGGCAGTCGTTCGACCACTCCTAAAAAAACCTTCATTGAATCTGGACTGTCCAGCTAACTACAGACCGATCTCTAACCTCCCCTTCTTGGGTAAGGTTATTGAAAAGGTGGTTGCACTGCAACTGGATGACCATCTTATAAATCATAATGTCTATGATACTCTTCAATCAGGATTTAGGAAAAGACATAGTACTGAGACTGCTCTTGTCCGGGTTCTAAATGATCTCCTGATAGCGAGGGATCAAAAGGCTTGTACTATTCTAGTCCTTCTTGATCTCTCTGCAGCTTTTGACACTGTGGACCATGGTGTGCTTCTGGAACTCCTGCGGTTCCATTGTGGACTGTCTGGTACGGTCCTACAGTGGTTTTAATCTTTTCTCACAGGGCGGAGACATAGGGTTATCACTGGAATTTATTCCTCTGATGCCGTCTCCTTGCCTTGTGGGGTTCCGCAGGGTTCCATTTTGGCACCCATGTTGTTCGCTGTCTATATGCTGCCATTGGGAGACATTATTAGGCAATATGGCTTTGGTTTCACTGCTATGCAGATGACACCGAGCTATATTTGTCCTTTAGCCCGGCAAGAAGATGCAGTCTCTAAACTTAACAACTGTCTATCCGAGATCAGTGATTGGATGAGTGCCAGCTGGCTAAGGTTAAACCCGGATAAGACTGAGGTGTTGGTAGTGGACCCAGGTCGTCGTGAGGCGGGTTGTAGGCTGGTCTTCCTCGGCATATGGATCGATGGGGCCCAGCTCTTGACCTCAGACAGGGTGCGAATCTGGGAGTTATTGATCGACAGTTTGACACTGAAATTTCAGGTGTCATCTGTCGCAAATCCTCTTTTCCCATCTGAGGAATATCGCTCGGTGAAACACCTTGTTCCTCCGCTGACCTTCTGACATTAGTTCATGCCTTTGTTACTCTCGCCTTGACTACTGCAATGTCCTGTACCTAGGGATGCGGGGTTGATATCCGCCGCTGTAGCTGGTGCAGAAACGCTGCAGCCAGGCTTTTGACGGGGACATCAATGAGGAATCATATTACGCCTGTGGTGCGCGAACTGCACTGGCTGCCGGTTCAGTGGCGGATCACCTTTAAGGTCAGTTTACTGACCTATAAAGCCCTACACGAACAGGGACCGCGATATCTGCAAGATCTGCTTGTTCCCTACCGTCCCTCCCGCTCACTCCGATCCACCGACGAGGGATTGCTAGAGGTTCCCAGGGTTCATTTAAAAACATCTGGGGCACGAGCGTTTTCTTATGCTGCCCCTACCCTGTGGAATTCTCTACCTCGTCGGATACGGAGCTGCCTGACCGTTGAAAGCTTTAAATCAGAACTGAAAACCTATTTATTTCAAAAGGCTTATGGGGAGTAGTTATTGCACTGCATTGGAATTATTTTTATTGTTGTTTGTTATGCTGTATGTATGTTTTATATGTATTTAATTATTGTAAAGTGCTTTGATTTTGAAAAGCGCTTAAAAATAAACTTTTACTTACTTACTTACTTACTACAGGGGGATTGGGATCAGTGCTGTGACTGCCAGGGGGTGTGTGGTCATTGCTGTGACTGCCAGATGGAGGGCAGTTCTGTGAGCATTTGCTTGCAGGGTGTGAGCACACTATGGGTCAGTGCACAGTGCCAGAGGAGACGGGTTGCTAAATGGGAAAGGTAAGAGAAAAATTGCAGCTGCTAGGATGTTGGCACTGGTACACTTCACCCCACAGGGATTAATTACATTTGCCACTAAGTGGTGGCTTGGGTACAGAGGTGAGTGAAAGTTGCTTTTTCACGGAAGTTTTGTGAAAATTCTGAAATATCTTGGAATTTTCTGAACTTCTGCCAGTTGCGAGATCGGAATCTTCTGAATGTGTTGGGTGGATTTTCACCCTGTTCCACAGAATTTTTTGGCTGACCTGCAGAATAATACACATGAACTGTGGAATAACAGTTCTGAGGAATTTATTTTCTGCACTTTAATAAATTATTCCTCAGTACATGTAATTACTCCACAGTTCAGTGATCAGTTCTTCTGACTTTTCTCTCTGCAGTGTAATACAATAATCCCCAATTTATACATTTATTCCACTGTTCTAAGTTGGAATTTCTATGAAAGCTGCTAATTTGATTTCCGCACTATCACAGAAGCAAAAATCTGAGTTGTGCAGAAATTCCACTGACGGAAGTTTTTTTTTGCACACCTCTACTAGTGTAGCTGGAGAGAAATGATCTTGCACTGGCCTCCTCCACCATCCAAAAAGCTCCTGTTCCCCATCTCCCACCTATAGAGAGCAGTCCACATCCTGAGCTCTGTATGGGCTGGCAGTATAAAGCACCATCTAGCACTTTACTTCTAGTGCATTCACTCGTGGTAGCTGCAGAAACAACCCTAGTTCGTTCTCTCCACAGTCCATCATGCCTGCTAAAACAATATTCTGGCCCAGAGACACCACCACTACCACCACTAGACCCCAGTGAGGAAAGACTGTTATTTTATTTAAACACTTTGTTTATGGCTCACCAGAGAAACTAGCCCACTAGCCCAGGAGGGTTATTATGTAAATCACTATTGTCCCTGGGACAGCTGTAGCTAAATTATTTTAATAATGCTGGACCACTACCCCCAAAAGAGTCCCCACTAGCCCACCTGGCTTACTTCTTATAATTTTGGGCCAGTAGGCCATCTGGGGAAAATGTGGCTTTGCAAAGCCCCCAAAGACAACTTTCTCTTTTCTTTTCCTATCTGATTATTAATTGTATTTCTTTCTCTACCTCTCTGACTTCCTACTTTGCCCTAACTGTAACTTTTTAACAAACCTACAGTACATTTTTTAACTCTTATGCTGTGCTATACCTCTTTCATATCTCTCTGCCCTCTGTTGCTTCCACTGCTGTCTTTACTCCATATTAACCTCCATATAACCTATTTTTCTCTTTACTTTCACAGGTCTGTCAGGATGCTGACTCCTTCCCCATCAGATAAGTATTACTATATGTCTAACCTGTCTTATCCTTCCTAGTTCAGCTCAGACACAAAGGGCAACCCTAGGAGGTATACACCAAGTGCAGGCCAGCCCCTAGCCTTACTGTCTGCTAAGTTTACTGATCTTCACTGACTGGTGTGAGAGAACAATCATGGAGGGAAGGCAGACTCCAACAGGTGCGGAAGCAGGGATTCCTCAACAGCAGTTCTATCTGGGTGAATCCCCCTGGGAGTGTGCAGTCTGGGCTCCTATCTCCACTGATGTGACTTCTGTCCTCGACTGCTCTGCTCAGACCAAGCCAGCAGCTGCTTTCTCAGCATAAGAAGCAGTTGGAGCACTTACCCAGAATTCCTGGCTGCTGTATGTAAATCAGAAGTTGTACTGCTGTACCACTACTAAAATAGTGGTTGACTAATGGAAAGCTCTCAGCTGGAAGCAAAAGCTTAGATGCAAAAGGACACCCCTAGGAGGCATACACCAAGAGCGATCCAGCCCCTAGCCTTACTGTTTGCTGTACCCATTACTGAAATAGAGGTCAGCTAATAGAAAGCTCTCAGCCAGAAACAACCGGAAGCAACAGGTCAAACACAAAGGGAAACCCAAGGAGGCATATGTCAAGTGCGGGCCAGCCCGTAGCCTTACTGCCTGCTGAGCTTCACTGATCTTCACTGACTCCTCAGAAAAAAATACTTTTCTTTTTTTTCAGACAATAGTGTATTACACAATAGTGTATTGTTTTCCATACACTACTACCTCTTTTTTCTTTCATTCTCAAAGCTAAACTACTAGGCCATGGACTTCATAACTTGCCAGGGGTGCACTGCATCCTTTCAAAGGGCACACATTCAGGCACTAGGACACTGCCCCACTTGCTGGACAATACAACATATGAAAGCTCAACTCAAGGAGACATGGAACCAAATAAATTGTCTCTGCAATGTCATTAGAAACCATGTACCTGCTTACCCCTATACACCACACCATCTCTGCCAGGAGGTCATTTTGTGCCACATGACCACCCCTGGTCAAGGAGAATGGCAGGCAGTAAAGGGAGGAAGGAAAACATCACACAGGCCTCATAAGCTGTCTCCATACCATGAGGCATAAATCATAACAACTAATAGATGCACGCCTCCAGCAATGGAAAGCAAACAGGGGTATAATAACACACACCACCGGATAGGGCATGAAACAGGAAAAAGCAAGGAAGGCAATGCAAAGGCATCTAGTAATATGAAGCTAAGGAAAGTTCTGATTGTAGGTGATTCCATGATCTGAGGAGGAGAATCACGCGTACAGCAGGGTCCAGAGATGGCGGTCATAGTTAAACATCTACCTGGTATAGCTGCAAAAAGGGACACTGACCACATACATAGTTTAATAAAAAGAGAAGGTAAATGTGCTGGTATCTTCATCCACATTGGTAATAACGATCTGGCAAATCAGACGGTCAAAGAGACAAAATAGCACCTCTGTTGCCTAGGTGACAAATTATCCTCCCACTCCTCAAACATTGCCTTCTCCAAGGTCCTCCCAGTGTGGAGGAAAGGAGACAATATGGATAGGACACAGAAAGTGCAAATTGATGAGCTGAACAACTGGCTCCAGACCTGGTGCCAAGAAAAGGCTCACCTTTTCAAAGGAAACTTGCTTGACTTATTTGACAGAGAGCTCTTTAAATTTGATGGTCTGCATCTCACTGGGGAAGGTGTGAGGTCTCTTGGTCAGAAACTGGACATAGCTGTAAGCCACGTAAACTAAACACTGGGGAGAGGACAGCAGCAACATATAGATCTGCTACCTGTCCCCCTAAATACAAACAAATCAGGGATACAAATGCAAAAGAGGAAATCAATCTATCAGATGAGGTCAGGAAAATAAATCATTCAAACACACAACAGAGCACCAAAAAGGTGGGTGACCACACATGGAAAGCTATGTTCACAAACTCAAGGAGTATGACAAATAAATTAGTGGACCTCACTGCCATCATCACCGAAGCTGATCTAGACTGGGTAACCATCACAGAAACATGGTTCAACAATAACCATGACTGGGACGTGACTATACCAGGATACTGTCTATTTTGGAAAGATAGAACTGGTAGAAAGGTGGGGACTAGCTATGTATGTAAGAGAGGGAATAAAAGGAGCTATGACTCAAAATGACAATACTGAAACAGAGTCACTTTCGGTCACTCTAGAGGCAAACAATGGAGCATCAACTCAGGTAGGAGTGTTCTCCCTGTTCCTAGCAACAAGTGTGGAGGGGAACAAGAAAATATTGGAAAACATACACAAAATGAGTGACAAAAAGGAAGTGATTGTACTGGGTGATTTCAATTTACATGGTGTAAACTGGAATACACATACAGAGAGTTCAACCAGAAGCAATGACTTTCTAGAGGCCCTGCACTTATTGAGCCTGAAACAGCTTGTAAAGGACAAAACAAGGGGGAAGTGGTCCTAGATCTGTTACTAACAAACAGGGACAATATCACAGAGGTAGTGGTTGGGAGCCACCTGGGGACCAGTGACCACAGTATGGTGTGGTTCCAGGTCAAGACAAAAACAGACATAAAGCACTCCAAAACAAAAGTCATGGACTTTAGATGAACAGACTTTACAAAAATGAAGCAACGTCTTAAAGTGAGTATGGCTAACATTATGCGGGGGATCGATGTTGAAGACTATTGGATACAGCTCAAAAGGGCTATACTAAATACTGCAAACCATGGCATAAGAAAGGTGAGCAAAGCTAAAAAGAAGAGAAAACCACTCTGTTTTTCTAAAGAAGTAGCCACTAAGTTCAGGGAGAAATGAATGCCTTTCAGGAAATACAAACAAACTGGATCCAACAAGGACAGAGAAGAATACAAGGATGCACAAAAAGAGGCAAACAACGTGATCAGGATAACAAAGACAGAAACTGAGGAGAAGATAGCTAAGGAGGTCAAAAAGGGTGACAAGACATTCTATAGATATGTCAGTGAGAAGAGAAAGACATCAGGAGGTATTGGTAAACTCACAAGGGTGAATGAGGAGATCACAAAAAATGACAAGGACAAGGCTGAAAACCTCGACAGTTACTTCTGCTCTGTATTCACCAAGGAAAAGGAAAGATGCAGACCCAGCAATGCAACACACAACAAGGAAGTAGTTGGAGTACACTCGGGTCCCTCTACAAATGAAAGGGTCATAAAGGAACTAGAGAAACGCAATACAAACAAGGTCATGCGACCTGATGAAAGTAAGAGATGAGCTGGCAGTGCCCCTGGCTAATCTTTTCAACCTATCATTCAAGTTGGGGGAGGTCCCCTAAGACTGGAAGAAGGTAACAGATATTACTCTGCACAAAAGCGGCAGCAGGGAAAGTGCAAACAACTACAGATCGGTAAGCCTAATCTGAATTGTGGGCAAATAATGGAAACCCTGCTCAAGAAGAGGATTACTTCCTTTCTAGAAGAAAATAACAAATTAGATGTAAAACAGCATGGCTATACAAGAGGAAGGCCATGCCAAACTAATCTGATAGACTTCTTTAACTGAGTGACTAAGATAATAGACCAGGGAGGAGCAGTAGACATAGTATACCTGGATTTTCACAAAGCCTTCTACTCTGTCCCATGCAGAAGGCTACTCAACAAACTTGACAGAATGGGGATAGGACAGCAGGTAGTGAAATGGGTAAGCAACTGGCTCACTGGAAGGACACAGAAGGTACTTGTAAATGGCTTACTTTCAGAAGAAAGAGGAGTAGATAGTGGAGTGCCACAAGGATTAGTACTCGGTCTGTTTCTGTTCAATATTTTTATTAGTGACATAACTTAGGGAATAGAGGGGAAGGTGAGCTTATTCATAGATGACACAAAAATAATCAAATGGGTAGACACTCCAAGTGGAGTAGAAAAGGTGAAGGCCAACCTTAAGGCTCTGGAAGAATTGTCAGAAACATGGCAACTAAAGTTTAATGCAGAAAAATGCATGGTCATGCACCTGGGAAGGGCCAACCCAGGAGTGGACTACTAGCTGGGACGGGTACAACTGGAATCTTCCAAACAGGAAAGGGGTCTTGGAATAATTATAATGCATGACCTAAAGATGTTCAAACAGTGTGAGAAAGCGGCACTATGGGTGAATGGCATTTTGGGCTGCATAGGCAGGGGGATCACCAGCAGAAAAATGGAGGTCATCCTGCCACTCTATAGATCTCTGGTGAGGCCACACCTGGAGTCCAGCGTACAGTTCTGAAGAACACACCTAAGAAAGGATGCCAACAGACTGAAGACAGTGAAAAGGAGAACTACAAAAATGATACACGGCCTACAGAACAAAAACTATGAAGAGTATCTGCAAAACCTGAACATGCACTCCCTGGTGCAGTGGAGGGAGAGGGGGAGACATGATTGAGACCTTCAAGTTCCTATATGGAATAAACAAGGTGAAGGGCCAGGAACTGTTCCAAGTCAAAAAGTACACAAGAACCAGTGGGCACAACATGACGCTGGAGAGGGGTAAATTCAGAGGGAACGTATGCAAGTTTTTCTTTCCCAAGAGGGTGGTGGATGCATGGAACAGCCTTCCTCAGGTAGTGGTTGGGGCAAAAACAGTGGTAGGTTTCAAGAATGCTTGGGACAGGTACAAAGGCACCACCATACTGTCTAGCATTTAAGGAAGGGGGTAAGCCTATGTACAGACTAGGTGGACCATATGGTCTTCTTCTGCCGTAACGTTCTCTGTTTCTATGTAGTTACTCCCTAAAAAGTTCGGAGCCTTTGTGACCCCTTTCCTGTATTTTAATTTACAGATCTGAGAGATGTTGTCCCTTTAAGACTCCTACCTCTCGCTACCTAGTACGCAGGTAAGAGACCCATATTACCTATACTTTACCTATACCTATATAATTTTTGCTCACTTCCTTTGTGCAGAGATATGTTGTCTTTTCTATGCCTTCCCTTAAAATCCTCCCGACAGTGGTAGTAGGCACATAAATGATAAGGGAATTCAAAAATGCATGGGATAGACATAAAGGAACTCTAGTGATTGGAAAGAGATGGTAAGCTGCAGATCATTTAGGATCTGCTGTATATGTAACAGGTAGGGAAAATGGGCAAACTAAGTGGGCTAAGCAGTCCTTATCTGCTGACAAATTCTATGTTTCTATATTTCTACTTGGTAGGTTTACTGTAACAGTGAGGCCACACCCATTATGGGAGGGGGGTTCTGTACGTGTGTTAAGGGGATACATACTGCAGCATTTTTGCCCCTCCATAAAATGTTTTGCCTTGCCAGTCAGCTCAGGCAGGTTCTCAACCCTATCACCACCTCCCCTGTCTGCAACTCACTTGCCCCAGCCCCACAAGCCTAAGTCCCCCATGGATTTCCCCCCACCCCATGATGGAGCCTGTAAGAGGAGAGCCATCTTCCCCCACCCAGTGACTCATATCCAGAATGGAGCCAGTCATCATAACACTACAAAAACTGGTCATCCAGGTGGTTGTGTGGAACAGAGGTAAGTGGATAGGGCTTTATGGTGCCTGCATTAGCCATTTTCCCATTTCCCTCCCTTGAATTCATGCCTTCACCTGGTGGAAGCCAAAGGCTGAGTCAGCATGTCTCTCCACCCCTGGACAGGACAGCTGTCTGACAAAAGTTAAATCTTCTGGCTGACTTCCAGCAACCAAGAGCATGTTCCTGAACTCAGGTTGCTGATGTGGCAGGAGGTAAAGCATACAGTGTCTCAGCCCTCCACACCACTGGACCAGACCAGCCTCATGCTGAAGTAAGAGAATGATTTGTTATTAATGAGGAAGGCAATCGATCTGGGGGGGGGGGGTACTACACACCAGGGAATTATTTTTTATTAATAGGCCTGGCAGTCGGAGGGTGGGAGGTACCACAGGACACTAGGGAATGTGTTAACTTTAATGGGGCCAACCATCAGAGGTTCTGGTCAGTAACATCGTGGAACAAAATAAAGTGGACAAAAATAAATCAGCAAAAACAGTGTCACCATCAATATTAGCAGTACAAAATGTAGTGTGCCAGAACAATGCAAACCACATGACACGAAGGTAACAAACAACGTCCACTGCATGGAGACACTGCACTAGAACCCTAGGGGCCAGGAGCACAAGCCATCTCCCCTGTCCTGTGTGTTGTGTGTGTGTTGCCGGGGACATGCTGGCTTGTGCTCCTGGCCCCTTGCATTATACATGGCCATCCACATGGTGGCCATGGTCCACCTATTTTCCAATGGTTACCCCGGTGCACTGTCTCTGTCACTCAGCATTCTCAGTGGGGGTACTCCACCATGTGGGTGCCTGTGCCATTAAATTACCATGTTAGGAGTCCAGTGGCCTTCTTCCCCCAGTGGTGGTTACACCCTGCCCTATTCCATCTCCCTGCACCCATGTGCTGTTCCTGTGCATGGGTGCCTGTTGCTGTGTGTTCTAGTGCAGTGTCTCCATGTGGTGGATGTTGTTTGCTACCTGCATGACATGTGGTCTGCATTGTTCTGGCAAGCTTCATTTTGTGCTGCCAATATTGATGGTGACACTGTTTTTGCTGCTTTATTTTTGTCCACTTTATTTTGTTCCACAATGTTGTTGACTGGAACCCAATCAGAGGTGGCTATTGTTATTTACTGACAGTTTAAAAGAAATATTAACCTGCCCATGGTTTCATGTAAAAAACCTGTATCACACATATTTTTTTTAATGATTTGGTATTTTCCCTGTGACACCAAGGCAACTTCCCTATGTTTTCCTGTAGATTAGATTGTTTCCTACGGAAGCCTAATTGCTGTATTTTCCCGTATAATCAATGCAAGTCTGTGGGAAGAATTTCCCTGTAGATGGCTCCTAATCTCTATAAAATTGCATTTTGCAGCTGTGTTGGCTCTGACCAGAGCGTATTTTTTGCCTATTTTTGCTCACTTCCTTTGTGCAGCGATATGTTGTCTTCACTATGCATCACAATATATTTCAAATGTTAATTGTGTGAAGAATTCCACCCATATCTTCTCAGATATGTAAGTATCTATCATTGTTTTATGATTATCTGTCCTTTTTGCACTAAGAGTCCAAACATTTTACTATTTCTTGAATGTATGGCTTCCAGGATCAATTTCCACTGCTTAGCATAATAACATACTTTTTTTCTTTGAGGACTGCTTCATGCATCTTTCATTCTTGGTTTAGTTCCTTTAGTACTTGCTTATTTTGAATTTTTTATTTGTTTTATATAATGTTTTATTATGGGACAAAGTTTTTATAATCCCAGTATATTCTTTGTTTATATGTTTTGCATTAACTGGGCATGCCAACTTATTTTTTATTTGGTCAAATAGAATATTTAAAGATGTCATTAATTGATCCAGTCTCTGATTTTGCAGGCTGCTTATATTCGTATTAAAAAATTAATGTTGTATTATATCAGATATAACACTCTTATTTCAGTAAAGAGTACCAACTTTGTGTTCGATCTCTGCACATTAGTGCCTGTATTGGAACTTTTTAACATTAATGGAAAGTGATCACTCTCTGATCATAACAAAATATATAAGTTGTTCCAGTAATCTAATGACCTGGACCATAAGGCCTGGTCCACCAGTGAGGCACTGCTAGTGCAATGGTATGATAGTTTACCTTCTTTGTCCCCTTCTAGTCTCCTACTGAGTGGGTAGAAGTTCTGCTCTTTCATAATTTTGATTAAACTCAGCCCAACACTATTTGTTTTCAAATCTTTAGTTGATCTAGCTAGCATATAGGCTAGTGTGTCTGATAAGCAATAATGAATTGTCAGTAAGGCCATTGAATCTACCTATTCTAGTGTTACAATCTCCTGTTAATTGGAAGGCTTTGCCTAAAGTTTGATGGGTGGGGAAATAGCTCTTCCCCATCCTCTTCCTAAGCATCCAGCTTCTGCTCCTTCTGCTTTGAGCGAGTGGGACTCACTGTCATTCCTGTGCCTGGCGGGGCTTTGGCTCTCTCTGCCCCCCTTTCTGTTTCTGCCTCCCCTCTTCCTCTGGCCCATCCCTTGTCTCTGGCTGGGTCCTCCTTCCTCCCCTTGGCATCATTTTCCCCTGCCCTCCTCATGTTTTCCCTCCATCCCTCTGCTGTCCCCCCCCCCCACTTTTCTCCTGCTATGCCTGTAACCTCCTTTGTCTTTTCCTGTCATCTTATCTACTGGTTTCTTTGGGGTTTCTCTCGCCAGCCTGCTCCATTCTGCTCATTGGCCGCTGCCTAGTTCTGTGCTCTGCCACCATGGAATGTCTGTGTGATTGCCTTCCATGAGGTCCATCTCCTGTGCCTCTCCTGCTTTATGTTCCTGATAGCAGCTTGCTACCGCTGCTCTGGCTCCATGTCTGGGAGCTCTTCATGCCTCTTATCAACAGTACTGTGACTGCCTGCCTGCACCTGCCTGGCTTCCTCCATCTCCTTGGGCATCACAGCTTGTGCCCTGCTCTGCTCTAGCTGATTCTTGTCGGAGATGCTGCCACGACAGACTTCCTTGTTCTTCATCAGGATGCTGTATTTGAGCCACAGTACCAGGGTAAGTGCTGCCTCCCCTGACTATTCCGCTGCCTGACGTCCGCAGCTTCCTGGACTATCCTCATTCCATTCACAGAGGTGTTGTCACCTGCTGACTGTTCCATTCCTCACAACCGTCACAGCCATCTGGACGGGTAATTCTACCTGGGAACATTACATTCTACCAGGGAAGCCTAACCCTCCTGCCTGTTCCATTTTGCTTTGCATAGACAGCTGCCTTTCTTATCTGACCCAGACTGTGTCTAGCTCTGCTGCTTTCTTTTCGGGAACCCATTTGCTGATCCTACCTATGCTTCTCTCCTGAGACAGCATCAGAGGACATCTGTCTCCATCTGGGTGTCCACTACAATGGCCTATCTCTACATCCTATGGCTTAATGAATGATTGTATTGACTGTTGTTATGGTTTTATTGCTTTTAAATTGTATTGTATTTATGTTGTTGCATAGAATATTGTAAAAGTGTGATATTGTAAAAGCACCCTGAGCTTCGGAAGGGCGCGTTTATATAAATACTTTACTCACTTTTTACTTACTTCGTTGTCCTGGGAGATACCTCTATTGCCTTGTGATGTGCACTGCTGCTTATTCACTCACCAGTGGCATCCACTCTGCATTCTCTTCCTGCATCTGCCTGCATTGCTTACGTCCATGCCCATTGGTCATACCTGCATCGTCCAGTGCCGATCATGCCTTTGGGAGCAGCACCTGCCGCCCTGGCCACCACTTTCTATGGGGCCTCAACGACTTCCTATCCTATGGGTAGCTCTTCAGGAATCCATCAACCATGGATCTTTCAATTGGCATGGCAAACCATGAGGGGGTCCCGCTGTCTTCTACTCTTATGTCCACCTGGGCATTACTGATGTTCACTGGCACTTTCTATGGGCAAATCCATGAAGGGATTGGCCCCTATTTCTCATACCTTCAGTCCTATTGAGATGGCGGACCATGTGGGGTTCTGTCTCTCCCTCTCCTGCTCATCCTGTAAGAAGGCATGGTGGCTTGCAAAAACACATTCCATATCACCTCAGCTGACCCACGTGAGGGTTTCACCTTCTCTGCTGGAACCTCTGCATAGCAGATCACGTGGGATCCCACCTTTTTCTTCTGCTTCACCCTGCAAGGTGGCCTGGCTGCTTGCTCAACTGCATTCCATCTCGCCTTGCCTGACCCACATGGGGGTGTCACCTTCTCTACTGGAACCTATACAATGGTGAACCACGTGGGGTCCCACCATTGTCTCCTGCTTCGCCTCACAAGGGGACTGATTGCTTGTTCTATCACATTCCATCTCATCTTGCCCGACCATGTGGGGGTCTCACCTTATCTACTGGAACCTATGCTATGGCAGACCACATGGGATCCTGCCATTGTCTCCTGCTTTGCTCCGCAAGGGGGCCTGGCTGCTTGCTCAACCACATTCCATCTTACCTTAGCTGACCCACGTGGGGGTCTCGCCTTCTTTACTGGAACCTAGGCAATAGTGGACCAAGTGGTGTCCCACCATTATATCTGCTTCACCCTGCATGGGGGCCTGGCTGCTTGGTCAACCACCTTCCATCATCACCTCGGCCAACCCACATGAGGGTCTCGCCTTTGCTACTGAAAACCTATGTCATGGCAGACCACATGGGGTCCTGACATTTTCTCCTACTTTGCCCAGCAAGAGGGCCTGGCTGCTTACTCAAATGCTTTCCATCATTACTTCAGCCAACCCGCATGGGGTCTTGCCTTCTCTACTGAAACCTATGCAATGGTGGACCACGTGTGGTCCCGCCATCCATCCTGGTACATCCTGTAGGAGGCCTCAATTGCTGATCCCACCTGGCCTGCACAGCTGTCACAGAGTGCTCTGCTCCGAATACTCAACTCATTCTTCCTTTGTGCTACTCTCAAACCTATACCATTGACCTTCGCAGCAGCAGACAATCATAGAGCTCCTACAAATGAAGATCCCACTTACTTCTAAAACTCCTCATTGCTGGCTGTACTTCCATATTCTGAGATGGCCTATGAAAGATCAGACTCCTGGGGTCTCTCCACCCCTCATTGCCATACCTACAATGAGACATTGCTTATTCTCATACATACTACATACTGACCAGTCAGTCTCATGCGCCATTCCCTTTTTCTTCGGACTATATATATTGTAGCAATGGTGAGCCCAAGTGGGAGCCCTGCCATCACTAATCTATCCTGCCCCACGGGGTAGTTCTTCGAACTCCTACGCCATTCCATCTCTAGCAAGGATGACCCACATGGAGGTCTCACCTTTTGACTCTGACCTCAGAGACTCACACTACTGCTTGATCTTCACTCCCCGCATACACTGGACCTACATCAGCGTCCCACACTACAGTTAGCCCATGAACAGTGCAAGCTTGTGATTCTGGACTCTTCAGCTTCTTCTACCACCACTTATTCCCCTCCTGGTCCAACTCCTGCTCAGGTTAAGACAGATATTATCATGAAGCTTACCTCGATTCTAGGATGTCTTCAGACACTCCCCTTCCTGTCAAGCTGGGCTACTCTGTCTCAACCATGTCATCAGCATCTACATTGTCGCTCCTCCAGATATGACTCAATGAGCAGTCGTTAGCCGAGCTGCCTGCATATGTACATTCCTCTCCTTCTTCTCCTATAGATATTATGGACTTGGATTAACCAACCTCTTATTCTATCTTCTCTCCATGTTGGACTCTTCATTCACTGGTACTTGTTTTCCAGGATTACTTCTGCTCACCATCAAACTCTGGATATGCCTCTTCGACCAATACCCTGGATCTAGTTCTAAGATAACCAGTCACTACTTAGCCTAATTTTGGATTATTCTCCTTTTAGTATGCCCAGAAGATGAGCAGGTCAGTAGCCATAGGTCTGTGGAGGTTTCCCCCAAGGGGGATTTTCTTCTCCTGCATGCTACTGGCCACACTCTCCAGAGTCGGAGGAGGTAATAACAATTGTAATTAATTATTTTTGTTCCTTCAATCCTAAACTTACCTAGCATCCCACTAAAGGTAGGATACAGAGAAAGGCCAAAGATTGAGTTTGTAACATCTACCATACCTCATCCAGCTCAAACATATCTAAACACCAACCATATCTCATGCAGCTCCTAAGTACTACAAGCACTCACCTATGTACCAATACAGTTCAAACATATCTAAGCAACAACCATATCTTATCTGGCTATTATGTATCACAAGCACTGAGCTATGTACCACACATTGAATTGGAATGCTTTGCCTGAAGTTCAATGGGGGGGATAGCTCCTCCTTCTTCCTCTTCAGAAGCATCCAGATTCCACTCCCTCTGCTTTGAGACAGTTGGACTCGCCCTCCATCCTCCCCTACCTCCTCCTCCTTTTCAAAGCACTCATATCTCACCTTTCGCTGGGCCTTCAGTCCTAAACTTACCTAGCAGCCCGCCAAAGGTGGGATATAGAGAAAAGCCAAAGATTGAGTTTTAACATCTACCATATCTCATCCAGCTCAAATATATCTAAGCACCAACCATATCTCATGCAGCTGCTACATACTACAAGCACTCACCTATGTACCAATCCAGTTCAAATGTGTCTAAGCACCAACTATATCTTATCCAGCTCTTACGTATCACAAACACTGAGCTATGTACCACACATTGAATAATATTCCAGTATCTGGGTATTTCTGTAAGATATCTGTTATATAGTTATTAAGCCTTTCCCATACCGTTATCTGATAAAATTGCGAATTATCTAGGGGAATATAACTGTTTATAAGTATGAAACTCTGAAGGTCATTTCCTATGAGGTTAATATTACAATTAGAGTTTTTTTGAAGTCACATCACATTTTTAAAATTGCCTGTTTTGACAAAAGTAACTAGCCCACCCGATCACCTACCTAATTTCTGAGATTTAGTTACAGGAAAATGAAAAACTTCATACCCATTTATAGCAATATTATCATTTCTAGTGTGCCAAGTTTTCAGAAAGCATAGAATATCAGATTTCATGACAAAGTTTTTCCAGTCACTATCAGGTAACATATTTCCCCATCCTGCAACATTCCATGATAAAAGCAATAAACCATTATTATGGTCATTAGTAGTAATATATGTAGAGTCTAAGGCTGATGTTTCCACTTGTGAATTTAATTGTTTTTCATTATATCTAGCTAGCACAAGAAACCTGTACATTAATGGTACAGTAGTTGTAATATCATATGTAAAATGTAAAATTACTAAAATTATAACATATAGACTGGGTGTAAAACAATGATCACCGAGCACTCATTTTCTCTCCTGCCCACTTGTCACAGTTCAGGGCTATACAGACACATTCAGCAGGATATCATTCTCTGGCTGAAACAGAAAATATAATAAAAGCACATTCTCCCAAGCCTTCATTCTGGTCTGTGACCCCTTCCTCCCATAGACACCCCCTCACACACCTGGTTTGCAATCTCCAGTTCTGTGACCCTGCCTTCAGTATGAACCTTGATTCCTATCCTGATGCAAAATAATAATAGTTACAGCTCTGTGCATGGTCCAGTGTGCAGGATGGTGCACAGGCAGTCAGTAGAGAGATAACCTGGAGCATGGAGAGGGTGTTGTATCCCCATCCGTCAATTAGTTCCCTCACCCATCTCAGTCTGGTAACATTCTCTGAATTGGCTGGACTTTTCATTTGCTAAATAGCTGAGGACACACAAACTGCAACAGAAATTGCACTTGAATCTGTGATCCCACACTTGAAGTAACAGGATGCAGGTCCCATTTCTGTCTGCAGATATGATTCAGATGCACTGAAAACTGTAAATGTAAACAGATAATACATGCTTGCCAAAAAAATGTGGATTTCACCAAACAGCCCAACCCCTCCCACACTTTGTACCTTCAATTCTGATTCTGTTAGGGCACACGATTGCTCAACTCTTCATATAATTAAAAGTTCACCATATTCACAATCAATAAACATAAAAGAACATTTTTTGAAAGCGAGAACAGGAGGGGGGAGTAAAGAAACAATGTATGGGAGAGAACATGAGTTTTTTAATAGAATTTGTTTTAGGCTGCAACACTTATTTACAAACATACTGTAATCTATTTATAATGTATGGGGAGCCTTTATTATGTATGACATGCTGCTGTCTAACAATCTTGTAATCTCACTGATCTGACATCAGTGCTATAAGCCTTGCTTGCCTTCATCAGATCGGTGAGATTACAGGATTGAATCCAGTCAGGTGTGCTGAATTCTAGCACCTGAATGTTGGTCGTGCCACTGCAATTGATTTAAACTGTCCTGCTGAAGTCCGCGAGCAACAAGTAAGAGCCTTTCCCATTCTGTCCTGAAGGTACTACTGTTGTGACCACATACACTATAAAAGACAATGGCTAGGGTTATGAAGTTTACCGCATTGAAAAAACCCTCTTGCTGTTGTCATGCCAATGGTAAACCTCTCAAGCTTTGCTCTCGAGGTTTACAAGGTCGGCCTGGCAACCGCTCGAGGAGTATACAACATGGTAAACTTCATAACCCCAGCCATTATCCTCTATATATTAACAACTGTTAGTGTTGCAGACTCAGGTATACTGAAGGAAACTGCAATCACATCTTGCTAGTTCTTGCTGGACATGAGATTGCAGTGCCATTTCTCTTAGAATATATGAGTGCTCTTCTCTTCATAAAATGAAAGGCCCTGCACATTCAGAAAAAAAGAAAGAAAGAGAAAGTTTTTTTAAAGAGGGAATTAAAAGGAGGTTGGTTAAAGGATCGATGTGCTGGAGGGAGAGGGAGATTTTTCAAATTATTTGGTTTATTGCAGTTATACTGTAATACATTTACACTGATGACTGTCAACAAGAAGGAGTCAGGAATCTTGAAGGAAACAACACTTGCACATCATTCAGGACTAGATGGTGGGTGAAGTGACAAAAATTTGCTACATGGAGTAATCTGCAAATTCCACCAGTTTCATGTAGTAAAATGTGAAATTTTGCTGTGAAATTTCACCTGTTTAATGGTGAAATTTTGCCTTGTAAGGTGAAATTTCACTTTCCAATGTGAAATTTGGCTTTTAGAGGTGACATTTCGTTTTCCAAAGCAACATTTCACCTTCCAATGTGAAATTTCACCTTGTGCTTGTGAAATTTAGTCTTACAAAGTAAAATTTTGTCTTCCACATGTGAAAGCCACTGGTAAGCAGCAGGACCTACAAGCCTATAAAGCTGCTAGAAACAACTGTATGAGGTTGACTCGCCAGGCGAAAGACAAGTACCATAGGGATATGCTTACCTACTCCTGGGGTGATAGCAGAAGGTTCTTGTCTAATATAAATGATGTCACTGGCAAAAACCTAAAGTATCGCCTACAGTGCTAAACACAAATGGGACCCCTACCACTGACCCTCTGGAAATTGTTAATGCCTTTAACAATGCTTTTACCAATTTGAGCTGTGTTCTCCCACCTGACTTTTTCAATGATGATGCTGCCTGCTCCACAAGGCAAGGTGATGAAAATAGTCCTGAGCACCCCCCTTTTTATTTTAAAAGGGTATCATGCAACCTGGTTAGAAAACTACTAGCTAAGGTCCTAAGAAACGCAAGACACAGTAGTGACGAACTAGACCTTAAGCTTATCACCCTAACCCTAGATGAAGTTCTCCTACCTATAATTAAGATTCTAAACCTTTCTGTTACACTGGGACAATTTCCTGATACCTGGAAAATTGCCATAGTAACTCCAGTGCATAAAACCAGTGATCGTTCCTTACAGGGTAGGTATAGGCTTATATCCATTCTCCCTCCACTCTCCAAGGTACTTGAGCGAATTGTTACCAACCAGCTTGGTGCTTATCTGGACACATACTCCATCCAGTGCCCACAACAACATGGCTTTAGAAAGGGGCACAGTACTTCCATAGCATTATTAGAATTCACAAGCTTCGTACAACAGGCAATCGATCAAGGCAAGATTGTAGGTGTAGCCTTTGTTGACCTAACAAAAGCTTTTGATACAGTGAATCACACACTGTTGCTTGGCCAACTCTCTAAAAATGGTGTTGTCCCAAACATCCTGAAATGGTTCGAAAGCTACCTCAGTGACAGACTGCAGAGGGTGAGGATATCAAATGTAGTTTTGGAGCAGAAGGCTATCCAATCAGGGGTTCCTCATGGCTCAATCCTTGGTCCCTTATTGTTCAGTATTTTCCTGAACGACCTTCCAGCTGTCTGCAACCAGCATCTTCTCCTCTACGCAGATGACGCGGTCATCTTTACTAGCCACCTGGATCCCAATGCTCTTGGAAACAGTCTTTAACAAGGCTTCACAGAAGCAGAGAGATGGTTTAATGATCACAAACTAGTGCTAAACTACAAAAGAACTAAAGTCAAGCTGTTTTCGTCCTCTCGGAATAAGTTTAAGGCCCATCAACTCACTATTACCAACAACCACGGAACCTCTTGAACAAACTCAGCTTTTCAAATACCTAGATCTAACCCTGGATAGTCACCTTACCTTTGTGCATCACGTTGAAAATGTTGCCAGGGATGTTAATACCAGAATTTGGCTCCTCTTCATACACAGACAAAGTCTTACCCAAGAAGCCCTGAAGGCTGCAGTTCACAGTTCTGTCCTCTCGATCATTGATTATGGTCTAATCATATACTGTGCTGCAACCTCCACATCTCTTAAATGACTCACGGTGGCCCTGAACAAAGCCTGTAGGTTAGTTACAGGTGCTGTGCACCTCACTCATACCTGTGAGTTATATGCTCAATCTGGCTGGCTCCAACTAAATAACAGGATCAAATATCAAACCTGCCTCCTGTCCAAAAAAGCTTTACTTGGATTACTACCCCCGAGCATTGGTTGCCTGCTAAACAAATCCCCTATGACCCAACACACCTGTACCTAGGTTTCTGACCTCCTTCTAGTACCCCACTGTCGGACTGCTCAATACCAGCGATCCTTTCAATACAGAGCCCCCCTGTGGTTTAATAATCTAAGCAACCAACTGAGCTGTCTTTCTAGTCTGTCCCAGTTTAAACTTATGCTTCATCAGCATCTCCTAACCAAAAGCACTTGTGATTGTTACACCTAGTTTCCCACATCTGCAGACACCCTTATACCACTTTTTTCACTCTCTGGGGCCCTTACTTGGCTTCCTGTTTTGTTTCACCTCTCCTGACAGAACAATTTCCCCTTTCCCCCTGCCATCTCCTCCCTTACCTCACCCCCTCCTTGCTCTTATCCCACTGACCCCCCCCTTCCTGGACCTGTCCACACCCTCTGGTCCCCACTCTCCCTTATCTTCTTCTTCCCATTCATCCATCCTCTTTTCCCTCTTTTACCCTTCTCCCACCTTAGCCTCTCCTCCCTCTCACCTTACAACAAGGCCTTTGGCTGCCATATTTTATTTTCCTTCTCTATCTTTACTCTGCTCGCTCATCTCCCTTACCTCTTCCTTACTCTTCCCTTCCCTCCCACCTCTGATTAGCAATGTTTCTTCAAATGTGCCTTATGGTTTTCTATGTATGCTTGTAATCTTGAGTGTGTAGCACTGTTCCCACTTAGTTACCAGCTGACTTGCTGTGCTCCGATGATACCATGACTGTTGTCTGTACCACCGTTGATACCATAAATGTTGTCTATACCTCCCAACCTTATTGTAATCCTTTCCTTTGATGTGGAACCTTTGTAGATGAGCTGCCCCTAGCTCAAAGGTATTTGTAATCTGAGATTTAAATAAATAAACAAAGCAGGCTACAATGGGAGAAATTTGCAGATTACATGGCATGGTGAAATTGGCCACATCACCCCAACTCTGCCAGTGAATTTTAAATTTGCTGCATCTCTATTCAGGACATCAGATGGAAGTGCTGTTTTCATAAAAGCACATAAGTGCACATCTCTCAAATACTGGATGGTCCTGCATATTCAGAAAAAAAATGATTGGGGGAATGAAGGTACAATATGTGGGAGAGTGGTTGAATGTTTGGTAAAATCCACATCTCTTTGGCAGGCACATGTCATCTGTTGAAGCTGACAACTGTAAGTGCATTTGAGTACTATCTGCAGAGAGAAATGGCACTTACATCCTGTTTCTTCAAGTGTAGAATCGCAGATCAAAGTGCCATTTCAGTTATTTCCTTGTTGTTTTTGTTAGCCAGTTTTTCATTCCTTTGACTAGTTAAGAAAGTCTCTTTTCTTGATGGCAAGTTTCCTGATTTATTTTTTTTTTTACTCATTTTTAACTCCAAACACAGTAGAAATTTGTCAGGCAGCAAATACAAAGATAATACGTTATCAATAAGAGATGCTTAAAATGCAGATGTCTGTTCCAAATAAGAAGACACAATATAGTCTCAGAAGCATCCACTATAATCTTAAAATATTAGAAATGTATTGCCTGTAGCCCTAGGTATTCTGTATGCAGATGAATACAGACTTGTTCAAATGTCATTTATACAACTGTTTTAAGGTCCTATGCATTAAATATATCTCCCTAAAGTAAATGATAGGATGTGTTTTGTCAATTTATCAAAAACTCTAAGAATACAGTATCTTAAATACAAACAAAAACAACTGAATGAAGAAACTCATGTTACAGTCAATTTATGTTATGACATATAAAGTGCATTTCTCAGAAAGGAACTCCTTATATTCTATTTGCTGTGGTATTTTTATATAAATCCTAAAACAAGTAAAAGATGGATGATAACAAAAGCAAGCCTCCTTTACATATTTTACTCTCAGGCATGACTAGCAACAGAATGCCTTGTTTCTCACCTGTAGTACAAACAAAATTGTAGACTGTGTGGATCAGCTATGATTCACTGAAGAAATCATCAGCATTCTTTCACATTGCTTCTTAAAACATTAGCATAGTTTCAATTGTAGTTTTTCTTGTAATAACAAAGGAAAAATAAACACTAAAATACCACGTTGTGCAGTTCTGCTTCTCTAATACCACATTGGACTCACTAGAGAAACTAGTGGAATTCTGGGAGGTCCGGGTATGTGCCATCTGTTAACACAATCAAATTAATCACATCATTCTTCTCCCCAAGAAATTCAAATAATATTGCCACAGTGAATACAATAAGTATTACAATCAAATCACAAATGCAAACACCAACCTAAAAGCATCATAGTTCTAAAATGCATTGCTAACAGTGAACATTGTGGAGTTCTTGCAGATTTTAGCTCATCCTCATTGGAAGCAAGTTTGTAA
Organism: Neoceratodus forsteri; assembly: GCA_016271365.2. NCBI lineage: Eukaryota > Metazoa > Chordata > Ceratodontiformes > Ceratodontidae > Neoceratodus > Neoceratodus forsteri. Next base: position 1,611,204,034 of record CM057449.1, read on the forward strand.
TACCCTCTGTACTGCTTTACCTGCAAGTCTGCCAATACCCCTACAATAGCCTTCTGGGATTACTTAACCTTAAGCAGCATGCAAGGACTCTGCTCTCCACTGATAGCCCTTTACTAGAAATACTTAGGGTACAGTCAGCATCAGAAAGGTGTTACTTCTCATTTGTGGCTCCTTCACGATGGAACTCACTATCATGTGAGATTCAAAACTGCCCTACCATGGCACTATTTAAAAAGAGGCTCAAAGACTATGCACTTGGTATGAATTAATGCAAGTGTAAAGGGTGTCCTCTCATTCATTTCATAATATAATAATTACAGGGGTAGAACCTGGTAATATAGTCTGGTGATATAGTCCCCTGTGCTACTGATTTTGAAGGTACCTTGCAGTACTTCTGCTTTCTGTGACTTTGTTGTGAATGCCTATACCATCTGTACTCAAAGTGTGATTAACTAGTTTTCACTGTATGTAAACTATCTTCTATTTTCTTGATATTTGTCCCATGTACTGTATTATAATCTTGTTTTGCTCTGCAATCACTGGGAAAATTGTTATTCAGTTTATGTATGTAACTAATTCTGGGTCACCCCTGAAAAGGACATGCATGTCTCAGTGGGCCTACCCAGTCATCAAATTTCAAATAATTAAATTAAAAAACAGATGCTTATCCTTGAAGCCCTGCTAGTTCTTTCAGTTCTTCTGCTACATTTCTATCTCAAGACTGCACATAAAAATACTATCAGCCTCTAATTTACCAGACTGTTAGATTATTGTTTGGGTATTTATTTTCCATTCTGGCTCACACTACATTCTTGTTGTGTGGTCCACTTCACTTCTACTCTCCACAGCACTTCTCCACTCAGATCACAGCAGCTCAAGCTCCCATTACTTCTTGCTGACTCACTACTCTCAGCACATACAACACTCAACTCCTCTCAACTCCAGATGGTTCCTCTTATTTTGCTAGACTGCCCTGTCCAGTTTAACAGGAATAGGGCAGGTGACCTGAAGGAGAGCGGGGTGAAGAGAAGTGGTACCATGGGTGGGCAAAATGGTTCACTTAGAAAAATATTAAATGAAATATGTGAAATGGGGGGGGCAACCTGGATGTGAGGAGGTGAAAAAGTGGTACTGGGGTGGGCACCCCAATCAACTAGTTATATAAGTTAGGTAGACAGATAGATAGATAGATAGATAGATAGATAGATAGATAGATAGATAGATGGATGGATGGATGGATGGATGGATGGATAGATAGATAGATAGATAGATAGATAGATAGATAGACAGACAGACAGACAGACAGACAGACAGACAGACAGACAGACAGACAGACAGATAGATAGATAGACAGATAGGTACTCAAACAGATTTAGACTCATAGCATGACCATGTATGCCAACTTTTGTACTATTTTGTCAAATGATGCCAGTGTTACTGAGGTACAACAATTGGGGTTTAACATTTTATTTTATTTAGTTTTATTTTATTTAGTTTTTGTTGACCGGGTAAGTGCTCTAGATAAATCCTGCCTATTTTCAGGCACAACCCGGGGGAGGGGGATACAGAGGAATGCCAACTGATCTTGAACCAGATTAAGCTGTTGGTGGTATTTTTAGCGAATGAGGGAAATTTGGCCAGGACACCGGGGAAATTCCCCTACTTCCTGCTTCCTGTGAGCAGGGGGGACCCATTTTCTGTGGGACCAAGATGGCGGAGGAGGAGGATGTCTGCTTGGTGGGAGAGCTGGCCTCTGCTCCCACAGTGTGCAATGTGGAGGCTGACCCTTTGAATACTCAAGATATGGATTCTGATATGGAGTTTCACGATGCAGTGGTTCTTTGGGAGGATACAGCAGTTGATTTAAGAAAAAAATTCTCAAAGGACTGGGAGAAAGGAAATGCTTGAAAAGGAATCTTTGGATGCAAGGTTCAAATCCAGCTTGGAACCTGACGACATGGATGCACTTAATACCTGCAATATTGCTCTCCTGAAACCGAGGTGTTTAAAACTGAGAAAAATACAGGACTGCACTTAAAAGAAAGCTCCGTGGAGCATGGTGAGTCTTTGCAACATTTTTTTATTATTTCGGAAGCCACTACTGAAACAGACAACCGGCTTTTACAATCTGCTTTACCCGCTTTAAAAAATGTACAGCAAAGTGATTCCCTCTCGCTACACAATCAGTGTGTTACGGGAGTAAGGGAGAAGCAAGCAGTTGAGCACTCTATGGACTTTGCAATTCGGTGTTCAGCCGCTCAGCCTGAGTTGTTAACTCTGCAGCAGGTAGAATCGGAGCTTGACAGCTGCAGCGTTGCTCCTAATAATAATATGGCTGACTCGGTTCAGTCGGGAGTCCTGGCAGGGCGAGACCACTCTCTTTATAGTCCAGCAGCTACGTGGGAAGTTCCTGAAGTAAAATTGACTGTTAGTAAAGCTGCTAACAGTACTATAGAGGTTAGTGAGTGCATTCAGCCCGCTATAGCTCTGACTGCCCTAACAATTGAAAAAGCCAAAACAGAGTCCCCAAAGGAAGTACAACAGACTTTGTCTGCATCAGAGCTAAAGCAGTCTGAGTCTGCATGGTTAGACAAATCAGCTGGATTCTTTTTAAAAAGCATGGGGCTCAGCATAATGTAGTTTATCAGTCCTCAGCTGTTTCCCAAACTGGAGTTACTGAATTCTTCTTTCCAAAAAAAAGAAATACCTCTTATAAAATCTGGTCTACAAACACATAATGTTTCAGAGCTCTGGTCCCCTGATAAAGCACTCAAAGGAGCAGGTTGGAAGAAAATGCAGCAGGCATATGGAAGCCTGATCCTACTTGGGACTCTGATTATACCCTCACAGCATTCACCAGAGTGGAAACCGGACTTACAACAGCAAAAGCTGGAGCAAGATTTGCAGGACAATAAAAACTGTTTAGAGGTAGAAAACTTCCACTGAGAGCTACATCCCTGGAGTCACAGATATCTTTACCTTCCTCATTGAATACAGATTTGGTAACACCCTGCAGGAGCCTATTGCTTCTTCTCACCGCCTCTCCAACGGAATCCGCTCCTCAGAAACCACTTATGTCTGAATTATTTTCTAACACTAAAAAGAAGCAGCACCTCGCCGGAATGCAGTTCGATTCGTTATAAAGGGGTTTGGAGGATCGACCAGATAGACACTACGTGGGAAAACCTTATTAAAAGAGTCCTTGCATTTTACCCCAAAGATGTGTATGCATTTATTAATATCTCTGGAGAGGATAATTTTGACATCAGTTTTAGGACACCACATGCATTGGACTTATTCTGGGATAGGTACAACCAGGTTAAATTCTCTCCTCTATGGACCCCTTCTTAGTGATTCCTTTAACTAAACCCTGATAAAACATGTTACGGTCATGTTTAGAAACGAGGGGTTCATGTGGAAGATATATCATTTTGGTTGTCCCTTAAGTGTGAAATTTTAAGTGGGCGGAACCTATCCTAGATTCTGAACAGTTTTGGACGGAGGATGGAAATACAAAACTAAACTGAGGCAATCTGAGACAGGGTAGTCCATATTCCCAATTCCTTTCTATTAGGAAAGACAGAGGTTTGTTTTATAGTGGACAACCCCGGGTTCTACAGATGTGGGCTAAAACACACCTCTCAAGTGTTTGTGACCAACCATGTTGTGACAACTGTGGGAGGTTGGACACACAACTATGTATTGTCACAATCAGCTCAAATGTGAGCTTTGTGAAGAATCTGGCCACTCTTTTCGGGTTTGCCCTTGGGCTGCAAAAACAAAACATCCTGTATAAATTCAGAGCTTTTAATTCAGCAAGCTCAGGATGCTGCACACTTCCTCCTAGCTCACAACCCCTCTACCTGTTTCTTCTTCTCAAACCAAAGTTCAGACCCTTGGTGTAGTACCCCCATTGACAAATCCTTAGGAATAGCAGACAAGGTGGAACAAACTGTTTTGGTTATGGAAGTCATTAAAAATCAAGTATGGGCCCACCTGAGCTTTTTGATTTCCCGTGTGTTACTCTGAGGTTTCGTGGAGACTTCTGAGGAAGCATCTAAGGCTTTAAATATTAGGCCTTCACTACCCCAATGCAGATCATCTTGGCATTTGCATCCCAAACCCCCTTACTCCTCCCATAGAGACTAGCAACTCTTATGCTGCATTGTTTACTCTTGGGGAGATACAGAGATGGAATTAGAGATTCAGACTCCCAAAAATCTTCCACTGATCTCAGCCAGTGGATAACTATAAAGAAAAGAAAAAAAAAGAAAAAATGATAAAGTAGTTCTTTTTTTATAAAGCTTAATGCAGTGGTCATGGGGCTCTTGAACACTCATAGTTTGCTTAATATAGTTAAGAGGCAAGCTCTTTTCACTATATAAAAAACAAAATTTATCAGTATGTTTTTCAGGAAACCTGGATGTACTCAGCAGAACAACTCACTACTTTCAAACGGGATTGGGTGGGGCCCTTCCTATTGGTCCTTTGGAACTGATACAGCAGATGGTATTGGGATTTTATTCAATACTTATTCCTTTAAACTTCATAATTTAGTAGATCTTATTCCAGGGAGAGTCTTGATATTAGATGGGAAATGGCATGATATATGCTATCGATTTATTAACATCTACAATCCACAGACAAAAGCTGGTAGAGTTTCTTGTTTAAAAGCTGTTCAACCCTACTTGGTGACATCAGTTAAGGTGCTTGGGGAGGTGACTTTAATTGCACAATTTCTGACTCACCTAATCAGAAGAAAAAGAAAATTTATTGTGATTCTCACATGCTAGCTAATATAGTTAAAATAGCAGGTTTATTTAACTGTATCTCCCTTTCCTCTCAAGGGCCAAGGTATTCATTTACAAAGGAAATTGTTTTCCTAATAGACTACATGTTTGTCTCTCATAATGTACAACTGGATTCCTTTAAGATGATCCACTGAATTTTCTGATCATTTATTACTTTCTTGTAGTTCATTATCTACAGGTTCCTGAACGTAGGCAGCTCAGGTGGAAACTGAATAACACTATGTTAGATATACCATATATACAGTCCGGGTGAAACATATTCTAGCAGCCAGGTTGTCAGTGGCTTTTTTTATGAGGATTTAGGAGATTGGTGGTTAACAACTAAGTTCGAATTATGTAATTGGTTTAAAAGGCAAGGCAAAACAAAAATTTTAAGTTTTTGAGATATTTGTCCCTTAGGCAACAACTGCAGAAACTTATGACAATTGCATATGTCTCTCACTTAGACTATTCAGACCAAATTAGTAAAATAAAGGAGGAAATGAGGAATTTCCAATATGATAGAGCAAAAACCCTACAGGCTATTTTTTCTAATAGCATAAAAATATCCCCCATTGGGGACCCTTTTGAAACCTGTAAAAATCTGAAGGCTTCTTCTAATATTGATTCTTTGCAAAAACCTGATGGCTCTTTGGCCACCACGGTTGCTCAGCTCAGAGAAACAATTATTGGGCATTTTCAACTCTAGACCCCCTCTCTTATTACAGAGGAAATGCTTTCATATCTTAAAACATCTAAGCCCCCCAGGTTAGCAGAAACTCAACATTATTGATCCAATTACACAAGAAGAAATAATAAAAGTAATTAGGAATTTGAAATTAAACATTTCACCGGTAAGGATGGCCTTTCAATAATCTGTATAAAGTTTTTCAAAGGAATTGAGTCAATGCTTGTATATTTTATTCCAGTATTTTATGGAAACTGCTGTTTCTTTCCTCTTTTCTGAGGGATTGCTGATTTACTTATTCAAATCTGGAGACAGACAAAATATTAAAATTGGCTGACCAATTACCCTCTTAAATTCAGATTATAAAATCTTCACCAGTATTTTGAATAATCGGTTAAAAAATTACGCCAGATGGGTAATTTCTCCTTACCAGTTTAGTGGGATACCTAATAGGCAAATTCAGACAGCCTTAATGATCATAACAGAAGTTATTGAACATCTTTCTGAAGTGGGAGTCACTTAATTGTATGATGGTCGCGATTTGGAAAAGGCTTTTGATAGGGTATATTTGCCTTTTTATTTCTAACGTTAATACATTATGGAGTTCCATTGCACATTGTTAATATAATTAAAAATTATATGAACATAATATTGTGTTCCCCTTCGTGCAGGTCAGACGGCAAAATGTTTTCAGTTACATACTGGAGTTACGTCGAGGTTGCCCTCTAGCCCCTTCTCTATATCTTTCTTTGGATCCCCTACTACAAAAATTAACTACTGTTCCATTGTGGCCAGGTATTTCTGATGGTACGGTTAAGACAAACATCTTCTGGCACAGGCCTATGCAGATGATTTGATTGTATATTTGCAGATCATTCATATGTGCACATTTTTTGACCGCATTTGAGGCTTTTCAAAAGTTTCAATGCAAAATAAATGTGCACAAAACAAAGGTTTATTTATCTGAGCAACAGGTCATAAGGAAGCGGTGCAGGGTGGTATCCATTTTCCAGAACTCCCCTTAAAGTTTTGGGCATACATTTTGGCCCCAAGAACATACCAGTTGAAAATTGGGATATAGCCCTACAAACAGTGGAGAATAAAGTCAATAGATGGAAAAGTGAAATTGTCCAAACTGAAACGCATACATGTTATCAAACAGTTTCTTTACCATGTGTTCAGTATGTAGCTATGATTTTTCCGCTCCCAGTGCATCTAGAAACTAAACTGTATGGTTTATTCTTTCAAATGGTTTGGGGCAATAGATTAAACCCATTAAAAGAAGCTATACATATTTAAGTAAAAACAAGGAGGTCTTGGGATGGTGGATCCAGTGATTTTTGCTCACTCTTTATTCATTATGTGTTCAGTGAAAGTGGCTTACTATTAGAAGCAGGGAGGGGATAAATGGATTTCAGATCATTGGACAAATACTTTAGAAATTGGCTTCTTTGGCTCCAAAATAAATCCTCACATTTATATTCCACAGTATTTTAGACCAGCTGCACAAAATTATATAAATGGAAAATAGAGAAAGAGACAATTCTGAGTAATAGCATGAAATAATTTTATCAGGTGGTAATGGCAAATTTACTTCCTTTAGAGCCATGTTTTAAGAATTGCCCTTCTTCTTTGAATCCTAAAGTATTGGCCCAACTTAACTGTCGTAGATTGCCTCAAATGCAATGGGAAACACAGTGGCTAATATTCTATGGCTGTTAAATGTTAGGGGTAATGCCAAGTACAAAGCCATTGAAGAAAGGAAGTGTCCTTACTTGGATTGTATAAATACTGAGGAATCGATGGAGCATTTTCTTTTACACTGTTCCTATGCAAAGGGTTTGTGGGTTTATTTGGCGGCACTTTGGGGTTTTAAGTGGCTGAATTTTCTTACATATAAAATCTTGGTTTTAGGGGTTTATCCAGAGACTCTTTCTGATTTTCATGAAGAAACACTGTCATTATTTTTTGGATGTTTACGTTATTATTTATGGCAGGCATGGTGTCAGTGGGTAATATATCAAAGAAAAATGCCTTATTTTTGTTTTAGCATTTTGGTTTCACAGGAACTCTCGAGGATTTACGCTCAGGATGCTCGAAGGACAGTACAGACTCAGTTACTAAAAATGTGGAAAGGGTTTTTCATTTTATTAAGTTCAAATAATGTATAAAAATAATCTGATAATTACTCTGATTATTGTATAAATTTGTTAGATTAAGTTTTTGGCTCTTACTTTGTATAATTGATTACACTGAGTTGTTCTAATTATGTTTAATAATACAATAAAAACTCCCCTACTCTGTGTGGGGATCCCCTTACATCCTGTCTTTCTGCCAAGATGGCTGCCTATGGACTTGCTGTGGAGGACATGGAGGTGTTGGAGGCAGGGGAGTTGGACTACTCCCTTAGCTCTAGACTGTCAGAGGCCTTACTGATTGTTCCTCAAGCTTCCTCTACTGGATCTGAGATGCATGCATCTCCAAGTTCATTTCTTTCCTTAGAAACCGCGATGGATTACAGGAAGCAAAAGATTATTTCCTCCCAGTCTGTTCCTATAATGCAACAGCTAGTGTCTGATAAGGAGTCTCTGCAAACTACAGAATGCTTACATACAAAGGATGTGGATGCTTTACTATTGATTGAGGAACAACATTATCTTGTTAAGAAACAGGAGCTTTTAGCCCTGAAGAACTCAGCTTTACAGCAATCTACAGATTCTGACTCACTGTTGTCGACCACTGCGTCAGACGCCCGAAAGAAAGTTTTGACATTTCCGCATTCCAATGCGGACTGCCCGATGATTCCTTCTGCTTCTGCTGCTGAAAATTCTCCTGGAGTCATTGCTGTTTCCCCCCGATCCTCTTCAGCAAAGCTCTGCGTCTGATATGCCTCCTGCAGAGGTTGTTCCACAGGAGACTGGTCGGTCAACTCTGCTCTTGTTCCGGCGGGGTGGGAGAGGGATCCGGTTGTCGGTACCTGGCACTTCGGCCCGTCCCCCATTCGAATCATCCCTGCAGATGCCTCAACTGTTTCTCCCGTGAATGACCAACTGCATTTCACTCTAACACCTGATTTACGCTTAGCACAGACTCCGATTCTGAACTTGCAGGTTTCCACTTCTCCTGCGGCTCTGATTTCGGACTCTAACCCTCTTCACCGAAGTCTACCACCCCAGGGCCCTGGTCTACAAACTCAACAGACTGAATGGACAAATTCTTTTGCTTTTACATCTACAAAAATGTATGCATCTTGTTTTTCTGTCCCCACCCAACAGGCTAAGAGGCATAACACTGTAAGGTTACAGTATTTGGGGGGGTGTACCTGAAATTCCTGATAGGGTTTTTGTTGGGCGCACTTTGCTTAAAGACTCCTTGAAATTTGCTGCTTATGATATCCATGCATTGATACATGTTTCTAATGAGTCACACTTTGACGTAAGTTTTAAAACCTTAAAAGTTTGGAGAAAGTTTGGTTCCAATTTCACCTGTTGAAAAATACCCCTTTATGGTCACCCTTCAGTGCTATTCCTTTAACAAAACCTGCACAAAAAAAGTCACCATTCTGTTCAGAAATGAAGGTGTCAGTCTGAATGATATTACAGTTTGGTTGAAACAAAGATGTACAGTACTTTCTGACCCTGAAGCTATTTTTGATTCAGAAAACTTGTGGCCTTGAGGGTGGAAGGTTACGGTTATGCTCCAGACCACTGATACTGGTATTCAACACCTACCCAATAATTTTCTGTTAGGTAGGGATAGGGGAGTTCTGTTTTATTCAGGGCAACCAAAAGCCTGTTATAAGTGTGGTTCTGCTTCCCATCTGAGCAGCATTTGTGACACAATTAAATGTACTGTTTGTGGCGGTCTTGGTGATGCAAGCTCACAGTGTACTGAAGAACCTCTCTGTGTTTTATGTGAAGACCTGGGACATACTTTTCAGCAATGTTCCTGGGCTGCCCATAATTCTCCAACTTTAGCCGATGGAGATGAACAATGTCTTATTATTACAGTGGCCCAATGCTCTAACATTAAGGGTCCCTCTTCTTTCCCTTCTATAGTTGCCCCCCCCCACTACTTTAGCTAAACCACATAGTATTGTTTCCACTGATACTGTAATACCTGTTGGGGAGGATTTGACTAAGCCTGTCTCAAAACCTGTTCAGTTTTCTCTACCTCCCAACCCTCCTTCTTCCCCAGTTCTTCCTAGTTGTTCTACTTCAGTTAACTCTTCCATGGGACCTCCCTGGCTCCATTAGGAACAATGGAACCCCCCCTCCTGACCCTGTTACTACACCTTCTAGAATTACAAGGGGTTCAAGGAAGTTTGGTTTACCTTCCTCTAAGGCTCAGAGGGTAGAGACTCTTCCTTTGACAAATAAATATGAATTGTTACGACATGCTTCTGAAAACACAGACTCTGATTCTTCTTCTTCTTCTTCTGTCCTGTCCTCTCACCCTGAACTTACAACAGATACTGAGGTCCCTATCGACAATGTGGGGTCCCAAAAAAGGAAAGCAAAGGCAAGACGAAGCATAAAGAATGTACCCCGAGGAAAGGTAGACAGATGTGATTTCTGTTCATATGTTTACTTCCTTTGCAATACATACTCTTAATGTTAACAGTATAAAAAAACAACATAAAAGGGATTTGTTTTTTTCGTTTTTGTCCTGCCTTACTGCCGATCTCATACTTTTACAAGACATTAGATTCCACTCTTTGCCTGAAATTTCTAGGGCACGAAAATTGGACGGGAGACATGTTCTGGAGTGGGTATCTTGTTTAATCTTCCTAACATCTCTATTATTAAGATCTTAGATTTATGCCCTGGTAGGGTATTGTTGCTAGACTTTAAATTCCTTTCTATCCCTTTTCAGATAGTAAATATTTATGCCCCACAAACCGAGTTGCTTAGGATTGAACTCGTAAAAGTAGTTCAACCCTATCTTTACACTTCCATGCACATCATTTTTGGTGGTGTTTTCAATTGTAGGTTGTCCACTAAGGACAGGTCCTCGGCCTCAAAAACCACAAAATTATTTTGTGATACTACTTTTCTCAAAAATATTTTATTTTTCGCAAAACTGAAGGATGCTTATCTTTCTCCTACCCAGATATATACCCCTACCTTTCATAAAGGCTCTTTAGCTACCTCTGGATAGATTTTTTTTGTGCCCTCCTTTTTACAAACTTCTGCTGCTGAAGTACAAGTGGCTGAGTTTTCAGATCATGATTTACTTACCATTTTCCTTGGTCCTAAGAATATTGCTAATTTTGGTCCTGGCACTTGGAAATTCAATGTTTCCTTACTGGAGAATTCTCTGTTGTTGACACATCTTAAGTCCTTTTTCCAAAACAGAAAATTGGTGTTTTTTCTTTATGATGATCTTAGGTAGTGGTGTTGGTTAGATACGAAGAGGGATTTGACAAAGTTATTGAAATCTTTAGCATATCTCATCATGGGGATTGTTATTTTACATACCACAGGACACGGAATCAGCTGCAAAAACTCCTTACCCTTTTGTATACCACTGGCCAGGATTTTTCTTCGCAAATTAGTACCCTGAAAAAATCTTTAATGGACTATCACTCCAAAAAATCTGCTTCTATGCAACAACATCAACGTTTTAGTGTAAAAGGTGCCTATGATGTGATTTGCTAGTTTGCTCATTTTTCCAAGCAGATTACTGGGAGAACCATTGATACTATTGTAACTGAAGTTGGTCATGAACTTACTGATTCCAGGCTTATTCAAAATTATGTGGCCAAGTATAGACAAAACTTAGTCAGTCCACTCCCTACATGTCTAAATGACATATTGGCCTACCTTAGTCCTATTCATATTCCTGATGTGAAACAATCAGTATCTGATATGATTGCTTGTGCTATTCAGGCATGGGAAGTTGTTGAAGTCATCACAACTCTGCGATCTGGAGTATCTCCAGGCTTAGATGGCCTTCCGAATGAGCTTTATAAATTGTTTAGTATTGAGTTGAGTGAGGAATTGGCAGCAGTTTTTAACTTCCTTTTGAAAGCAGATACTCTGCCATTAGAATTTAATATGGGTAGTACCTTCTATATTTATAAGAATGAAGACAGAAAATTACTTACTAATTGGAGGCCTCTTAGCCTAGTGAATACAGACTTTAAAATTCTAACTAAAATTATTTTTCTCCGTCTAGCAAAGCTGGCCACTCTTACAATTTTGGAAGCCCAATCTAGTAATGTTCTGGGCAGAAGTATACATAATCATGTACTTTTATTACAGGAATTGGTGGAACATGGCAATTCAAACAGGATAACAGGCCTCCTGTATTCATTGGATCAAAGACAGGCACTTGATTCTGTGAATCATGAATTTTTATGGCAGGTTTTGAAACATTATAAGGTTCCTGATACTACTCTCTGCTGGTTGCAATTATTATATTCCACAGCCACTTCTCTCCCTATTGTTAATGGCTGGAAGGGTCCTTTGATACCTTTAAAGAGAGGTGTTAGACAAGGGTGCCCACTCAGTCCTCTTTTGTATATCTTTTTTTTAGATCCCTTACTTCACACCATTAATACAACACACGTCATATCAATTTGTTCCTTACCACTTTCTGTTTTAGCCTATGCTGATGACATGAGTGTAATAGTAGCTGATGTTCCTTCAGCAAACACATCTCTCCATGTCTATACATCCTTTGGTTGTGTTTCAGGAGCATCCCTGAATTTGGAGAAATGTGTCAGTAGACGGCTTGGGTCTCAGCAGTTGAATGATGTGATAGTTTCTAGTATTGCACTTTGTGACACCCCTGTTAAGATTTTGGGAATTCTGTTTGGCACAGGTCCTTTAGATATTATCAATTGGACTCCTAAGCTGGAAATGGTACAGGCCAAGGTTTCTCTTTGGAACACCTGGAAGCTCAGTAAAAAAATAAGAGGGTTTACTTGATAAAGTCTCAATTGCTCCCGATTTTTTTGTTTTTAGCTTATGTTTTTCCTCCTCCACGAGTTCTGGAAACTAAACTTCGGAGCATATTTTTTCAGGCCTTATGGGGCAGCCACCTGAATCCTATTAAGCGTTCCATTACCTGCTTACCTTTAAGGGAAGGTGGTCTTAATATGATACACCCATTATTTTTTTATAATAATTTCTTTTTTATGACTAATCTTAAACCACTTTTAATTAACTATGTTGTGGGATGGGAATTTAATTTTTTTCAATCTTGTCAACCCTGGTTTCATCTTTAGGAACGTAACACTTTGAAACAGGCTAAACATGTCTGTTCTACCCCTTCCTATCTTTGTGATACCTTTTGTCGTTTGAAACAATGGACGATTACTAGCCATATGATCATGACCCAAAATAGGAAAGCCATTTATAACTTCTTGACAGATACCACTTGTGCAGACCTTGTAATATTTTTCCAAATGTCCTCCTCATCACTTACCTGCCTTATATACACTGTTAAGGAACCCTCACACCGCCCAGAAGATTTGGGCTCTACATTGGCTTAGTTGTCTTGAACGGATCAATATAAAGGCAAATCATAAGCATAAACGGCTGAATGAAAGATTGTGTTCTAGACCTTTATGTGTCAATCAGGATGAAACAATACAACGTCTATTTTTCTTTTCTCCTATATCACTGGTTTTTGGTTATTTTTAGCGAATAGATGGAAAGAACCTTTATTTACTTCTGTTACCTATGAGATGTTATTGTATGGTATGTTTCCAGCATGCTGGAAAAAGTGGAATATTGACACTCTAAACTTATTGTTTACCATTATTAAGTGGCATTTATGGACTGCTCAATGTCTTTTCACCTTGCAGCAAAAAGATATGTCCTACCTTCTGGTGGTTCAAGGTATTGAACAGGATTTAAAAGATGTTTATTTTTTTGAAATGAAAAGTTTATCATTTGGAACATTGTTTGCTTTATGGAAATGCTTACCATGGGTGACTGATTCTGATTTTCCTGTTACACAAGTCTTTTGTATTTGTTTTGACATTTGATTTTGGTTTTGCAGTTTATTTGTCAATAAAAAAAAAATTCCCCTACACTTTTCGATAAGTGCTATGGGATCTTTAACATCAACCTGAAATACCTCCAATCTAGGCAGATGGGACCTTGGTTTTACGTTTCATCCAAAAGGCGGAACCTCATAAGTGCAGCACCCCTCTCATGCTGCACTACAGTGTCAGTACTGGGATATTAACCCAAGTGCCAGATGTGGGAACTGAACCCACAGCCCTCTGATCTCCCGGCCTCAGAGGTGAGTGTACTACCTACATTAAACAGAGTACTCAACCCCTAAATATAAGGCCACTATTCCACCTCTATAATATATGTAGATAGACAGATAGCTAGATAGATAGATAGATAGATAGATAGATAGATAGATAGATAGATAGATAGATAGGGACAGTCAGATAGACAGACAGATAAACAGATTAATAGACATACAGACACAATGATGGAACTCAGAACTGCAGTATACTGCTGAAGAGTTACTGCAGTAAAAAGGCAATTTCAATGGCACTTAATCCCTTTCGACATGCAGTAACTCAAATCATATATGATACATATATATATATATATATATATATATATACACACACACACACACACATATATACATACATGTATATAGAATATATAGTACAAGATTGGGACTTTTTCCATATTTTTATTTAAAAAAAATATTTCACCATAACTGATGGTAATTAACACTACCTATGTAACTGCCCAGCATATCATTATACTGGTGCAGTAGCACCAGTATAGTTAAGGTTAGTGAGAGCATGTAATGTTAAAGGCCAAATTTTGCAGGGTAACAACTTTGGTTAGGTTCAACAGATCTCTTTGAACTTTTGCAAGCGTCATTGGAAGGGATAAGTCTATTGATGTTCCAAATTTGGTTTGAATCCCTTGTGTGGTTTGTGAGATACAAAGTGTTCAAAAGTAAGAGATGTTTATGTTTTAGTTTTTTTTTCAACCTGTATTTCACAATCAGCTGCAGCTACAGGCATGAACTTTTCAGGGTAGAACAATTTGGCCTCACAGATGTGCCTTATGAAGGTTTGGTGAAAAAAATATTAATCCATTCAAAAGTTATTCATCTTTGTTTTTCCCATTATTTCCTACGGTCCAAAAATAGATGTCCCTGTTGGCATAGGATTCTAAGTCAGAGCATAGCTCCAGCATAGGATTTTATGCAGAAGTTAAGCAATGGGCATACAATTCTATGTCGGAGCAGCTGTCTGGCACATGATTGTATGCCAAAGAGTACAGATGCAGGTCAGCAGCCACCACCCCAAAAATGACTGTGAAACACTGGGGAGCCCACTCCCAGTGTCCCCAAATCTGTTTTGTGCCCCTAAAAAAAGAAAACAGTCCCTGGCTTAATTTTTAAACTTCTATGCAGAATCCTCCATCCTGCCATTTTTGATGCAGAATCCTGCATCGATGTGCTAGCTTTCATTGAGGTTGAGGTGACTAATCCCCAGGTCAGAATTTATTCTGCCCTCCACTACTGTGGCACACTGGGGATCCCACCCCCAGTGTGCCAAAATAATTTAATTAATATTTTTCTAAGACCAGAATGTCAATTCCCGGTGTTGGATGTCTCCCCAAGCTCACTCCCATTGCCAGCAGGGGTGCCCATTCCTCCTGATGGCATAATGTATCCCCCAAACTCATGTGGCACATTTGGAGCCCACCTCAGCGTGCCCACATTCACTTTTGTTGTTTCTGTAAATAAAGAAAACTGTCTTTATATGTTTTTGTTTACACCTGTAATAAAGAAAATGGTCCTTCGTCATCTCCCCAGTCCCCCTTCCCCATCACCACCCTCCCACTGAGCACCCACCTCCCTGCACCTCCGTCTCCCATACTTACCTCTGAAAGTCGGGCACAATGATCTTCTCTGGACTGTGACACGTCTGCACTCTTCAAGGCACAACCGCAAACTGAGGAATCAAGGTAGGCTCGTATTATGGCTCTCAATGGGGTTTTCAACTTAGGTTGATATCTCAGTCATTTTTAGGAATGTTTACCTCACATTTTCAACACGGGGTTCTTGAGACCCCACCTCATGAACAATGTCACTGCCATATCGTTATTCAGTCCCAAAAGGTGATTTTTGCGGTCGCTACATGAAATAACCTTTCTGGACTGATTAACAAAATGACAGTGCATGTGTTCATGAGAGGAGGTTCCAAAAAGCCAATGTTGAAAATCTGGTGCAAAAATTCCCAAAAATGGCTGCGTTATGATGTGCATTGAGCAGTTTCTATGCAGACTCATAACTTTGCCAATTTTTTATATTTTCATTCCAGATTTTCAGCATTGAGATTTTTTTATACCTCTTCATGAAAAGTGCAACTGTCATTTTTCACATCATGCCCAAGATGTGTTTTTGCAACTCTGGCTCAGAGTGGTGCAGTCGCTGTACTAAATCAACTTTTGGGATGTACTAATGAAATCACGGTGCCACTGTTCATTAGATGAGGTTCCAGAAAGGCAATGCTGAAAATCTGGTGCACGAATACACAAAAGCACCTGAGTTATGCACAGTCATTGAAATTTAATGATGCACGTGCATAACTTTTACAAATATTAATATTTTTATACTAAATGTTCATTATTGCCAGTTTTTCACACCACCTCATGAACAATACTCCTGTCTTTTCTCACATCCTGCCCACAATGTGTTTACACAGGAGTGGTGCGAAATGGCACAGTTGCTGCTCGAAATCACTTTTTGAGACTGAGTAACAAAATGAAAGTGTCAGTGTTCATGAGACAGGATCCCAAAAAAGTTTAAAATTTGCAGCAAAAATACAAAAAAAAAATCTCACAAAACCGGGATACTATTATACTATCTCAAAAAGTATGGAAATTCATAAACAAAGACTTAATTTAAAACAAAGTAAGGGTTCAAGACATAGGTCTTCAAAACAGTGATACAGGTCAGGAAATTGTATGTTAGGGTTTTTAATTGTTATACCCCTCACCCACCAAACTCTGCCATTGGAACCGCACCCCACCACCCTCCACACATCAATAAGCATCAAGCATCGGGGTGTGACTTAGGGCATGGGCCTCACTCACTTTCCACCCTAACCCTACTATCGCACATTATCTGTCTTTCTACACACCAACAATTATCGAGGTATGCCTTGTGTAGGGTCGTAACTCACCCCATTCTCCTATACTGTACCATGTCAGGTTCTTACAGATGGAATGGGGTGAGCGTTAGGGCCCATGACCCCAAGGCACGCCCTGATGCTTGTTGGTGTGTGGAGGGTGGGTGTGATGTTATGATGGTAGGGTTGGGTAAGGGGTGGAGAGGGACCCACAACTCTAAGTCACACCCCAACACTTGTTGGTGTGTGGAGGGTGGGGGATGTGGTTCCAAAGGTAGGGTTTGGTGGGGGAGGAGTTTAACAGTTGTAAACCCTAACATCCAATTTTCTGACCTGTATCCCTTTGGTTGAAGACCTATGTCTAGAACTCTAACTTTGTTTTAAAGCAAGTTTTTGTTAATAATAATATAAGGAATAACCAGTTCACAAACTATTACAAGTATATACACAATATATGTTATACACATTATTAAAACACTAGTAACTTGTTTAACTAAACAGCTAAAAAAGCTCTTTAGCATCAGTGCTTCTGCATTTGTGTCATCTGGAAGCAGTTGTATGTTGTTTGCCTTACCTGATAATGGCTATCTGTTGTTGCTTGTGTGGGCTTGTCCTTTTGCTGCTTGGAGTATGGGGAGTTAGGGTTGGAAATCCCAACATCACATTATACTACTTTTGAGGTGTTAAGGTAAACCCTAACTAGTACATTAATGCAGTTTTTTTGCAACGTAAATACACACACACATGCACGCATGCAGCACGCATGCATACAGATACACACATACAGGGATATGACATGGCTTGAATGAAAATATCATATTTATCTTCATGAGGGGCCAATTATATTATGATATCTCATGAGTGGTGAAGCATTACATTTTTGGGAAATATTTTTAGACTGTGCTCTGAATAGGAGCATTATTGATTCTTTTGTTGCACTCAGATCTCTCTCTCTCCTGATAACTAAAATGCTTTGGGCCAGTAATAGTAAGTGGGAGGTGGGGTGGGGGGGTGTATGTGTGTGTATGTGTGCAATGTTTGGTTAGTTAGAGTTGTTCTGTAGTAGTTAGGTTGTATGTGGGTGTAATTGGGTTTTAGGTAGATTTTAAAGGGAGTACCACAGCTTGCCTGGGTGTTTAGCTAGAAAGACTAGCAGTTGGCTGGTTAGTGTGGGATGTGCTGGGGCCAGGGACCCTCATGACTGACTAATGATACATTCCAGCTACATAACCTCCACCCCTTTTCTGACCTTCCTGTGTCAGCCATGACAGTGAGGCCTGTCGGGAGGTTGGCATTATGAGGGCATGGAGGGTTTGGCATTGGCAGTGTGCTGTAGGTCCAGCAGATGTGAGAGCTATTTGCGTAGTCAGGTGCAGGAGGCACCCTGGGTTTAAATGGATCCTAGAGAGATGCTAGATATGTTTGGTTTCCATCCCCATGGTTCCTGACAGACCAAGTGGGCAGGTAGCCAGAGGGGCTGCAGTATCTGTCAGTCTCCTTCAGGTGGTGCTGTGCAATGCCAGATTGATGAGGAACAAGACCACAATTATGGTGAACATGATTTCCTCAGTCGATCTGGCTTGCATTACATAGACCTGATTAGATGATGATGATGGTCTTGTTTTGAAGGCAGCCATCCCCACTGGGTTCTCTGTGGTGCACTGCCTGAGGCGGGAATGCAGGGGCTGAGGAGTAGGTATCTGTTTTAGATCTGACTTGGGCTTCACTGTGCACCTGGTGAGAACTACCACATCTTTGAGTGTGTGGCAGTGAGTGGCAGTCTGGGTGCAGGCTGCAGGATTCTCCTTATTTACTGCCCCCTTGGGGCGGGGGGGGAGATTTCCTACATGAGGTTGCTAACTTCATCATCCAAGAGGTGTTGGAGTCCCCCAGATGTTTAGTTCTGGGGGACTGCAATGCCTGGGTCAACAACGAATCCATGCAGTTTGGGTCCAGCCTCCTCTAGCTGATGTCATCACTGGGCCTGACACAAGAAGTTTCTACTGTGACCTATCACCATGGCCACATGTTGGATCTGGTGTTTCCACTGAGGCTTCAGGTAACCAACATCAGGAATGATTAGATAAGTAAGTAAGTAAAGCTTTATTTGTATAAGGTGCACTTCCTGTGGTCAGGGTGCTTTTACAATACACATTGAAAAAAACATCTCATAACATTACACTTTAAAAGCAGATAAAACATATCAGTACACACTCAATAGGTCCCTGAAAATGTCTGGTTAAACAAATAGGTCTTCAGTAACTTGTGATGTGGTTTGAACATTGCACAGTTAAGTTCTCGTTAGGGGCTCCCCTGAGAGTTCCCCCCTGTTGAGATGGTCAGCTATCTCCCTTTAAGAGGACAGTCCATGGAGGGACTACTGGTGGTAGCTGATCTATCTAGTGTAGACACTGCTTGTGCAATGGATATGGGTGAAGTGGTTGCCACATATAATAGGGCAGTTTCTGGGGCTCTCAATACCCGTGCACCAGTTGGCGTACAACCCAGTTTCTCTCACTTGAGGTCTCTATGGATTGATGGTGACCTCAAGGTGATGAAGATCAGGGGTCAGAGGTTGGAGCATTGTTGGCAGAGGTCCCAGTCAGATGTGGACAAAATGGCCCTGCGTGCTCACTATGTTGAGTACAAAAGAGCAATCAATCATAAGAAGACATACAGTAGTAGCCAGAGACATTGGCAGCTATTTCCAGATATTTTACGAAATTTCTGAAGAGTTTCTCTCTGCTGCCCCTACTGTGGAAATGCAGAAAGCAGGAGATATTTCTGGAAATATCACAGAAATTTTGGGAAGTATCTGGCAGTGTCTGTGCCTGCTACTGTAGTTCCCATCCAGGGAGATTGCAGCAGGGAATAACCTACCATCTCAGCTTTTCAAACTGTAGACAAACTTCTTCATCCAGCCTGTCTGCAGCTGAAAAAATCCTTTTAAATCACCTTATGTGATGACTTTGCTCCGCTCTTTGCTGATAGTGTGTCCTCTATCCGGCAGGGAGTTCTGTCATTGAGTCATGTTGTGACTCACAGTGATCAACCTGGGGATCATGGAGGCACTGCACCTGCCTGGGATGAGTTTAAACTGGTGGAGGTGACAGAAGTCATTGAGGTTACTTCAAAGCTGAAGTACACATATTGTGAGCCAAACCTGATTCCAACATGTTTCTTAATGAGATGTGTTGGTTCTGTTGGCCTGGTGCTCACCATGACTGTTCAGTGTTCATTGTCAGATGGGATTTTCCTGGATTCCTTGAAGGAGGCCCTGGTGAGGCCCCTTCAGAAGAAGTCATCCCTTGACTTGGATATCTTGGTGAATTACCATCCCAGACAACTTTAAAAGAGCCTGAGATTCATACAGTACATGGGCCTATCTGGCAGGGGGAAAGCTGGTAATGGAGGAAGGGAGGGGGTCTTCCCAGAGGGGGGTTATTGGCAGACTGGATGGGCCATGGGGTCCTTTTCTTCCAACAGATTTCTATGATTCTATGATTCCCTTTTTGGCTAAGGTTGTTGAGAAGATCATGGCGCAACAGCTTGAGGATCATCTAGTGGCTTTGGACATCTATGAGCCACTCCAGTCAGATTTCACAGCTAGGCATAGCATTGAAACAGCATTAATTAGGGTGCACAGTGACCTCCTCAGGGATAGGGATGGAGGAGACAGGTCCATTCTTGTTCTCCTCAATCTCTCTTCAGCTTTTGACACCGTAGACCACATTGTACTTCTTAATCACCTCAGAGAGTACTGTGGACTCACCAGCACTGTCATCAGCTGGTTTAAGTTAAATCTTACTGGCAGGAAGCAGCGCGTAGAGATGGGGAACTTCTCCTCCTCCTCCCCAAAGCTCCTGCCTTGTGGGGTACCTCAGGGGTCGATGTTGTCGCCAACGTTATTTGCAATGTGTATGCTGCCACTGGGAGAGATTATTAGGTGATGCAATGTAGGTTTCACTGCTATGCAGATGATACCCAATTGTATCTGTCTTTTGCCCCTGGAACATCGGATGCTGTGGAAGTGCTCACATCTGAGATCAATGACTGGATGTCATCCAGCTGGTTGGGACTGAACCCTGATAAGACGGAGGTGCTGGTGGTTGATTCAGGTCAAGTGTATGATGGGAGTGCTTCTGATGAGGCCTTACATCTTTTCGTGGGGCCTACGCCATTGATTGCCTCCTCTAGGGTGTGAGATCTTGGCGTGGTCCTAGATGACAGAATGACATTTGAAGCTCAGGTGTCATCTGTTGTCCAAAGTGTTTTTGCCACTTGAGGAACATCAGCAGGATCAAACCTGTAGTTCCGCTTGAAGACCTGCTCACACTAGTTCATGCCTTCTTGACTACTGTAACACTCTCTACTTCGGAGTCTCAGGATGTACTCACCACTGGCTACAGCTGGTGCAGAATGATGCTGCCAGGTTAATGACTGGCCTTTCTAGGTCCAGTCATGTGACCCCAGTTTTGAAGACTCTGCACTGGCTGCCAGTGAGATGGAGGGTTATCTTCAAGGTGAATTTACTAACCTACAAGTCCCTACATGGACTAGGCCCTGGCTATCTGGCTGACCTTCTGACACCAGCTGTCTCAGTCCGATCCCTCTGTTCATTGACCAGGGGCCTCCTTCAGGTTCCTAGGACCCAACTTAAAACTGCCGGCGACTAGGGTTTTAGTGTCTCTGGCCTGGTCTTATGGAATGCTATTCCTCTTTATATTAGGGAGGCCCCACTGGTAGAGTGTTTTAAGAGTAGTCTCAAGGCCCATCTGTTATCTTTGGCATTCACAGATGTTGTAATTTAACCAGCTTTTGAATCTGTTTTTAATTGTATTTGCTGTTTTGCTAATTCTGCTGAAATTTATTAGTTTTTGTTGTTATAGTTTTATGTCATTTGACCTGCCTTTTTGTGTGTTAGGCACCCGGAGCCTCCGCGATTGGGTGCCCAGCAAATAAACTTTGCCTTGCCTTGCCTTGTGTAATCGTGGAACCTACTATGTACTGTAGGCAAAACTACTAGGAAATTGTGCGTACAGGTGGGTGAACATTGCCAGGCAATACAAAGTAAAACATTAAACTAAACAGTGGCATTTCATGTTTATATTGCAGGGGGAGACATCAGTTTAAGTTCAGATGAATAGAGAAGGTATACCCCAATCCTGGGGGGTAATTTGAACCAAAACATTTTACAAAGAAAAGCCTTTTGGATATTTACTCTCGGTGCAAATGAATGGCCAGGTTTACATTTTGGATTTGATTTAGTTCCCCTTTCTAAAACATCAAACTCTGCAAGAATTTCCTCTGTGGCATCCCAGTATTAACCTAACCTTTTCTTTCTCTTTCACCTATGTCCTGTGACTGACTTTTGGGGAGTGGTTCCTCAGTATCCAAGAGAAAAGAGCCAGAAGCATGGGTGATGGGATACTTCTGAACCCTCTAGACAGCTGATTTCAGTTGCCTTTCATAGCAGTGTGTCTTAAAATAAGGACACAAGTGAAACTGAGCACAGCTATACATTAAAGAGCTAGTGGAGACAAAACAGACAGACAAGAAAATAATACAAATTATAAGAAGTAGTCAGGTGTAACCTTTTATTTCTGAAGTATTTCTCTTTTTTTCTTTTGCTCATTAGAAAGTCTTCTATGTAATGATAATAATCTGAATGTTGGAGCAGCTGTTAGCCTGGCAGCTGACATATCTATCTCTATCGCCCCCACCCTACATCATCAGTATTGTGATCTCACTGACAGTGACATCACAGGGAAATGACCTGGCAGTCACTGAATGGCTGTTCCTAAGCACCAGTGGTGTCACAGTCAGTGAGGTCACAAAGCTGATGATGTAGTGACGGGCAGTAGATCACGATATGTTAGCTGCCAAGCACAGTGCTGTTGCACTCATCACACCTACTATCATCAGATAAACAGTCTTCTAATTAAACAAAGGGAAAAGAAAAACTACCTCAGATATAAAAGGTAATGGTTGGCTGCTTTTAAAATGAAATATTATTTTTAAGTAGCACACTAGTTCTTTAAATGAGCTTATATAAACACTTAGTAAATACAGGCAAAACATTGGTCTTTTCATGCTCTTTTGCTATTTTAATTTGTTAGTGTACTTAATTAGTGTCCGTGGTAGAGTGTTTTTTAATGTAAGTATAGTGTAAAGGAGCAGTATATAATGATGTCAACTGTTGTGCACTGTGCCCTTGAAAAAGCACAGAGAACACTATAAAATACATTGTGATTGGTTGGCATCCATGGCACTCCAGACATTACCTCATGGGTTACAGCCCACCTGATAGGCTAATGATGCACATGACCCAGATCAGATTTCCAGGATATCCAGGTCCAGGAACCCCTGCCCTCCAGTTTTTTTTGTGCATCTGAACAGGCAAGAAGCATACCAGGGACCCCTGTCTGCTCTTCTTTTCAAGGTAGGAAGGAACTCTTTAATTTTCTTATGCAATGTTATTATGTTAATACTGTTTTATGCCTCCTCCCAGAGATTGTGGGTTTTTTTCTCTGATACCTTTTCTCAAATTATCTGGAGAACCTTGTTTTAAATTATACTGCCCTAGCAACAGTACTAGGATAGGGGCCTCTGGCTGCCCTTCCCTATCTGCCGCTAAGATTAAACCATAGCATTTTTCCGTCAGATCTGAGCTAGGAGGAGGATTGGTTCACCGCTCGCTTGTGGGCCAGGGGCACCTCCCTGTAGCGTGGAGCACCTCCCGGCCATCTATCAGCTCCTTAGAGCTGTTTCTCTTAACCCCACGCCATCCGGGCCCAATCGGGCCTCTCCGCCCAACGTGGAGCCCTGGAGCTATATTCCTCAGCTCCCTGGAGAGTTTGTCCATTCTCGTGGCTGCCCCTCCCTTAGGCCTTCTCCCGAGAGAGACCCCACGCCAGGCCACACCATGCGGCCGCTCACGCAGGCACGCCCCGGCCTCTCCCCTCCCTGGCGCCCTTCCACCTCGGGGCCTCGCCCACTCCTGCTACTGCCAGAGCTGTGATCTCGAGCTGCCCTCCGCCTCCTCAAGGACTTGCTCCGCCATCGCAGGCCTAGCCCGGGGTGGATCTCTCTCAGCGATGCGGGCCTTCCGCAGCGAGCCTCCAGTTGGGACTTGCCGCTTAACATCGCGAGTTCCAGGGTGCTGGAGGCACAGGCTTGAGATGGGTTTTTCTCCCTGCCACGCCGCCTCACAGCCCTACGGCCTCCCGCTAGGCCCTCTCTAGAGTTTGCCCCATTATGCCCTCTCAGGCTTGGAGGCTACTGCTCCGCCTGCCCGGTTTTACCAGGCCTCCTCAGTCTGGGGCGCGAGGACGGCACCGCCACCAAAATAAAATAAAATAAATAAAATCACCGCCAGCAGTCGACAGCCTCCACCAGCTGACAGGGGCCATCGATCTTGAGGAGATGGATAGGGATAACTTTGACACCAGGTTTCCCAGAGGACAGTTAGCCCAGGGCGCCTCGCAACCAGGGCCCCCACAGACGACTTCCCTCCCGGGCTTCGCCTCTCACTCTCTCTCCCTCCTCTGATCAAAAATATATATATATAAATAAATATATATATAATCAGGGGAGAGTGAAGAAAGCAAACAAGGGGAAGCCCTTCGGCCTCACTCGGTCCCTCCCACAGCGACTCCCAGTGGAGCCCCCACCACGGTGGACCTAGGCCCCTCCCACAGCGGGCCCTGGCTTTCATTTAGGCCAAAGGCCATGGCTTCCCCACGAGCCCTGTGATAGGGGTCCTCCCACACCACCCCTATCCCCAGGCGCTCCTCCTGTACCTTCGGTGGAACCAGGGATAATTAGTTACATGGAAGGAAAAGCTCAGCGTGTTCTTCTCCCTGTGATATAGGGGATGTATCCTAAGTGACCCTCTCTCATCTCACTTCCAGATGGTCAAGGCAAAGAAATGTTCCTCCTGCAATGCCACTCTCCTCCCCCAAACTCCAGGGCCACTGTGTGCGGCCTGTCTCCTAGACGACGACCTCGCTTCAATGAAGAGCACACCGCCGGCCCCCCACACCCCCGGTACCAGCAAGTCGGCTTGGGTGGACCCAGGTTCCTTATTGTTACAGAACCAGCAGGCGGCAGTGACCATGATGGAGAGCCAGCAAAATTTTATGCTCAAGATTATGGAGAGACTGGAGGCCATCACTCAACACAGAACAAGACCATCCAGTCCAGAACACCATCAGACGAGAGGGACACCGGAAGACCAACCCATGCCGGAGGAGATTCAACCTGTTGCCCCCTCCAACGGACCACCCGAAGACGGGGAGAGAGACGACGCAGAGGAGGAGGAAGAGGAAGAGGAGGCCGGACTTGATTCGGACACAGAGGACACAGACCTCCAGACAACTCCGTCCCTGACTGCCA
This sequence comes from Neoceratodus forsteri, assembly GCA_016271365.2. Lineage (NCBI taxonomy): Eukaryota > Metazoa > Chordata > Ceratodontiformes > Ceratodontidae > Neoceratodus > Neoceratodus forsteri. Next base: position 1,611,229,043 of record CM057449.1, read on the forward strand.
AACTATGTTCTTTTGATACCATCCCCGGCCTCATGAAGGTCATCAAGTCTACACTGGGCCTGGCCACCGAGGAACCAGGGAGGAAAACCAGAGTCGAACCTCGATCCCATGATCCAGTTAAGATCCACAATCGCAGAGACCTCCCGTGTGCCCGGCCATCAAGAAGTGGTCCTTTCAGAGTGGCAGTCCTCCCACCCGGGAGAATGCCAAACCGCAGAAACCTAAACAAGATGTACCCGTACAGGACGATAGGCTGACCTTGGCAAGGCACCCATCATTGACCCTCAGGTGGTGGCCCTGAGCAAAAGGACGGTCCTACCTTGTGGCACCATAGCCCTCAAGGACCCCACGGACAAGCGAGTTGAGGACATGCTCAAGAAAACCTTCGAAATCGAGGGTACCACCACCAAAGCTATGACCACTGCCATCTACACCTCCTGGCCCAGATCCGCTGGCTCGAGGAGCTCCAGGAACAGACTATCCCCAAGTCAAGGGAAGCAGAGTTACTAGAATGCTCCCTAGATGCAGCCAAGTACCTCGCTGACATGGCAGTGGACTCCCTACGTCTTCAGGCCAGGGCCGCTGCCATCATCAACCGAGCACGCAGAGCATTATGGCTTAAGCTCTGGGATGCTGATACTGAATTGAAGACATTGCTACAAAATTTACCCCTGAAGAGGAATCACGTTTTTGGGGAGGGTCTACAGAACTATCTCAAACAGAGGGAGGAAGGTAGGGACCTTCTCAAGACTAAAACAAAGTCCGCCTACTTACCGTCCACAAGACGGAGATTTTGGCCAGGGATCAAGAGTCAGAATCGAGGGAATCATTCCCACAGAACAATTCCTTTCAGAGTAGGGGTTTCTTCCAGCTCCCTGCGCCACTCACCCCAGTTCGACCAGTCCTCCTTCAGACCACGGGGTCAAAGAGCTGGGGTCTGGTAGAGGCTTCAGAGGAAAGCGGTGACTTCCAACCACCTACCGATGACAGGCGGGTGCCGTACCCACCGGTAGGGCAGAGGCTGGCCCTATTCACCAACCGCTGGTTACACACCACCTCGGACAGGTGGGTGAGGGATGTGGTGTCCAACGGTTACACCATCGAGTTAACCAGGTTACCGGTACCACACCGGTTCGTCTCATCCCCGTTCCAAAAAGACGAGTCTCTCCTCACCAGGTCCAGCAGATCCTGATGGAACTAATCCGGAATAGGGCAATCCAACCCGTTCCGAGCCAGGAGGAAGGCCTGGGTCTGTACTCCATCTTTTTTCTAGTTCCCAAGAAATCGGGGGAACTAAGACCGATTCTGGACCTAAAACTAATGAACCGTCATGTGGTGGTCCATTGATTCAAGATGGAGACCATCCGGTCCACCCTACGGGGCCTCAGGGTAGGGGGCTTCATGACGTCGATCGATCTGAAAGACGCCTACCTCCACATCCCGATCATCAGGAGCCACAGGCAGTTCCTCCGCTCCACATCCTGGGACACCACTTCCAGTACAAGGTGCCCCTTCGGTCTGTCGTCAGCACCCAGAGTGTTCACCAAGGTATCAATCACCTTGGTGGCCAGACTAAGGGAGCAGGGCTGGACATTATTCCTTACCTGGACGATTGAGCTCATTCTGCGCCCGCCTCCCGGAAACAGGCTACCTAACACACACGGAACTTGCCTTACGGGTCTGACAGTCTGCTGGGTGGGTGAACCGGGAAAGAGTCACCCGCCCCACCCAACAGATAGAGCACCTCGGAGCAGTTGTCAACTCCTCCCAGGGCTGGGCAAAGCCATCACCGGCCAGAATCCAAAACATCCAGAACCTGGCACGCGACCTAAAATCGCACCCCCACACAATGATGGGGAACGTGGCTCAACTCCTAGGGTGCATGGCCTCCTGTATTGACCTCGTACCCTGGGCCAGGTGGCACATGCGACCCTTACAGAATTACATCCTGTCACTCGGGGCCCCGGACGAACACAACCTTCAGCACACGGTACCTCTACCCACGGCGGTAAGGTCATCCCTGCACTGGTGACCACCGGGAGAATCTAAACAGAGGAGTTCCTCTGGAGGCCCGCGACCAACTCGGAGAGAGACGGACGCGAGCCTGTCCGGCTGGGGGCCTGCTTAGGGATGCCTCAGCTCAGGGAACTTGTCCCCAGCGGAGACCCACCTCCATCAACATACTGGAGATGAGAGCGTCTTCCACGCCCTACAGGCATTCGTCACCTCATCCGGGCCACTCCATCCTAATCAAGTCCGACAATCGAGTGACGGTGGCGTACATCATGAAACAAGGAGGGACCAGGAGCAGGGCCATGTCAAGAGAAACCACAAGGGTAATGGCCTGGGCACAGATCCATCTATTACACCTGAGTGCGGTACACCTAGCAGGAAAGCTAAACATAAGGGCGGACTGGCTCAGCAGACAACCGATTCATCCGGGGGAGTGGCGACTCCACCCGACCCTGTTCCAGTCAATTCAGGCAGCGTGGGGACCCGTCTCCCTCGATCTGATGGTGACACAGGACAACGCCCAGATCGGCTCTTACTACTCCCGATTCAGGGATGCACACTCTCTGGGCACGGACGCCCTGTCTCAAACGTGGACTCAGGAACACACCTACGTGTTTCCACCACTACCACTACTCCCACAAGTGCTGAACAAGATTCACGAATCACGACTCACCATCATCCTGGTGGCCCCCTACTGGCCACGGAGGTCTTGGTTTGCCATGGTCAGAGAGATGTCACTGGCCAGCTTCCGGTTACCCATCCGACCGGACATGCTATCACAGGGACCAGTGCTTCACCCACCCCCTCGGACCCCAAGGCTCACGGTCTGGCTCCTGAGAGGGAATGGCTGACAGTGACGGGCTATCATGAGTCGGTCATCACCACGCTGCTCCAATCCAGGCGCGGTTCCACCACATCCACATACGAGAGGCAGTGGGCCATATTCTCACAGTGGTGCCGCCTGAGGGGGTCCGTACCGGAACAGGCTGACCTGCCCACCATCCTCCTGTTCCTCCAACAGGGAGTGGACAAGGGACTAGCACCCGCCTCACTGAGGGTACAGTTGGCTGCTATCGGAGCGGCAAGAGGCCTCATGGCGGGGTTCCCCCCTGGGGCCCACCCAGACGCCATTAGATTCCTAAGGGCGGTAGAGCTCCTACGCCCCAGGATCCGACTGACCATCACCCCATGGGACCTACCACTGGTACTGGGTTCCCTTAGGGCCTCCCCCTATGAACCGCTCCCAGAAGTGGATCTGTTCTGGGTCGGTCAAAAGACCGCCTTCCTCGTGGCTATTTGCTCGGCCAGAAGAATCGGTGAGCTCGGCACCCTATCCTGCGCCAAACCTTACACCACATTCACTCCGCAGGGAGTCAGACTAACAACAGTGCAGGCCTTTCAACCTAAGGTCCTGACCAAGTTCCACAGGGAACAACCGATCGATCTACCTACCCTACCCCGAGATGGCCCTCAGGGCGAGGACAGTACCCCTGATCCCCTGGACGTTGGGTCGACCCTCGCAGTTGACCTGGCCCGAACCAGTTCCATCCGCAAGATGGAGAGACTCTTCATAGTCTCAAAGGGCCGGAGGAGGGGGCTCGCAGCCTCCAAGACTACTATCGCAGGGTGGCTCTGTAGGGTCATCCAGCAGGCCTACTCGGCCAACCAACTGACTCCACCACAGGGGATCAGGGCCCACTCCACCAGGGCGGTGGCCACTTCCTGGGCAGAAAGGGCGTCGGTTTCCCCTGAAGATATTTGCAGAGCGGCCACCTGGAGCTCCCTCCATACTTTCGCCAGACACTACAGGCTGGAACAGCTACGGGACTTCAGGACCACCTTCACCACCCAGGTCCTGACAGCAGCTCATCCTCCCTGACACTCCAAGACACCCGCTTCCCACCCGGAGTACTAACTGCTTCTTATCTCCCATGAGGTAATGTCTGGAGTGCCATGGATGCCAACCAATCACAATGGGTGTTTACTCACCTGGTAAAGGTGATTGTGTTGGTTGGCATCCATGGCACTCCAAGGCCCTCCCTCCGGAGTGTTTGGAGTATCATCATGGACGTTTGGAGGTCCCTACTTCCTCTGGGCTCAGGGGGGACATTGTCAATACCACGAGTTAAGTTGAACTTCGGTTCGAGCTAGATTGTATCTAATAGGAAATAAACTCAGGCCTCAGCCTCGCCTTTTGTAGCATGTCATAGTGGACCTCCTTTATTCATATGCCCTTACCTTCGTTGTTGTGTGTTTTTTGATTGTCTATTGTACTAACTGGATTCTTTCAGCTATGGAACTGGAGAGCAGGGTTTCCTGGGACTTGGATATCCTGGAAATCTGATCTGGGTCATGTGCATCATTAGCCTATCAGGTGGGCTGTAACCCATGAGGTAATGTCTGGAGTGCCATGGATGCCAACCAACACAATCACCTTTACCAGGTGAGTAAACACCCATTAGGCACATTAGGCAGCTCACAAGCCCATGGAGCTTGCTTTTTTACTTTATTTGTACTTGAGACACTGATGTAATAAAGGAATCTTCACACTAGACAGTACTTGTTCGACTGAGTCTGTTTGTGGTGTTCCGGACTGTTGCTGGATTCAGACTTTGGATTTCAGCAGCACCATTGTACCATGGTGTGAGACGTTGCTGCTTTCATTGACTCTTTTGTAATGTCACACAGGGGTGCCTGCAGGCATAAAATTAGAAATGTTAAAGTCATCTATCAGACGTCTACGAGTGCAAACCACTGCTGTTACCAAGAAAGGACACAAGTGTTATGTCTCTCACAGCTGCTTCTGACTTAAATGTTTATGCTACTACTACAGTGGCAACAGCAGCTCCAGTGGCTCCAAAAGATTACGTTAATTCACTGCTGGCTATCAGCAATGCAGCAAATCCATTGCTACAGGACATTGCAAATATCAAAACTGATAACACTGACTCACCTAATTCTTTGGCACGGGCATTTAAGGAGCAGAAAAATATTGCTGTGAAAGCCAGGAAACTATACTGGAATTCAATCAGTTTAGAAGGATGTATTTAAATCTCCCAAATGCCAAGAGGTTTGATGCTTCTTAAACAGCCAGCGCACTTTGAAGAGAGCACAATTCCTAGAAAAATAGAGGGTTATTCTACATGAGGCAATGATCAAACTTATTAAAATGATTTTGGCAGAAAGTAAGAAAATATCAGAGGAACTGAGAGAAGAAAGTAAAATTAAAGGGGTCTATTCACTAATGGGCAGGAAGTATGCATTAATTGCATGTATCATGTCCTCGCCTCTCTGCACCCCGGTGCAGCTGAGGGCATGTCACCATTCATGTTCACCATTCACCAGTCCACACCCCTGCCCCCTCAGTGCACAGCAGTGTGGCTGATGAACACGGCATTTTGGGGAGGAGTGTGGGACACTGGGAGGCATCCAATGGGATGCCTGTCCCAGGTCCCATAGTTGATCCCCATCCATACAAGGGTGTGGGATCCTGGGATGGCACACAGCCCACCTTTTTGAACACCAGGCATTTAACTGAATGTCCACCCCCAGCCCACTCTGGCAACCCAGTGGGCTGGTATGGCTATGTACGGGGGGATCCCATTGCCACTGCACCCTACCAGTAACCTGTGGGGGTGTATAACTATGTATGTCAGGGTCCCCCCTTGCATACATTTTTCAGCCCTGGAATGGTGTACAGTGCCATTGTGCATGGGTGCAGTGTGGGGCACGTCCCTGGCCCACTCCAGTGTGGAGCTGCTTGAGCAAATGGGAGATCCAGCATGCAGGGCACTAGTGTGCCCATGATGAATGCTGCCAGGGGTGCACAGATCATCACTGCATGGAACTGATGCATAGGAGTGCATGCAGACCTCAGATATGTGGTGTGCATGCATTCCGACCCATTTGTGAATAGACCCAAAAGAGAGAAATTTGCTGTAATTCACTCAGGATTCAAACTTTGAGTTTCACAATCAAAAGTTAAAGTATTGCAAAGTTGGATCATGAATTCAAAGCACTTAAAAAAATGGTTAAGAGACAAAACTGATTACAAAAATAACAGTTTTTAATTGGAAGTCCAGCAAAACTCCCAGTCAGACTAACACACAGCCTCATGGTATTTTAAAGAATTTACCCCAACTTATATTTGGGTTTGGTACCTGTGTCAGTGATACTGAAGCTGACAGCTCGGATAATTCATAGCCTATTTTTTTAGGAGGAGAAGTGGAAAGATGAACCCCCACAGTAGAGGTGGATTGAGAGGAATACCCGTTAACAGGACTTAACCAAGCACAGTATCCAAAAGGTGGAAGCGGAGAGGCAGCAAAAGCTGTCAGAGGTGTTAACAGGTGGCCAACAGAAGCAGGGTATGCAACAGCCTAAGTGTCAATAGCAAAAGAATCAAGGATAATGAATTTATCCTGCTACATACAGAAGCTGAAACAAGCCTGCTAAATAAAGGGCTATCCTTTGCACCTACCTGTTCTGTTAATAAATTTGAAACTATTGTAGACTTACATAAACTCTGCAGATATATGTCTTGAAAATCATTCTTCCACAAACAAAAATGGGATTCCCAAATCCAACAGTGGATCGACAAGACATTCCACAAGTGTAACACAATATCAATATACATCCTGTTCACGAGGAGTCCGCCTTTCAGCATGCTCCAAGCACTGTCATAGTAACATTTAAGAACTTGTGTAAAAGAAATTTGCAGTATCTGTTTGAAGCAACACCAGCTGTGAAATTTAGCAGTTTGAACACCCAGAAGAGATCTGCACTGGAGAATTTAAAAAAGAATAAAACAGTCACACTAAAACTGGTGGATAAAGGCAGAAGTATTGTGATTATGGATGGTGTAACCTACAATGAGGAAGTTCTAAGACAGCTGGCAAATCAGTCATTTTATAACAAATTTAATAATGATCCATCAAAAGACTTCAAATGGGTTGTGGAGGAAGCCATCAAGATAGCACACTCTAAAGCTTTTATTGACCAACAAGCAAAAATTGTCTTGCTATGCCCCATACCATCAAGCTGACTATTTATGTGTTACCCAAGGTACATAAGTCACTGGACAAACCCCCACTACAAGTGGATTTGGGTCCCTGAAAGAACCTCTTTCAAAAGTGGTTGATTGTATATTCAACCATGTTTCTACCTTCAGATCCTATGTGAAGGATACTACATCCATATTGCAGACACTCAATGAGATGGAACTGGGGGAGGGTACCCTTTTAGTGACTCTTGACACAGAGTTGCTATATACCAGCAGGGTCTATGTCATAATACGAATGCAGAATGGCAATTGCTATTATGGTGAGTGTATATCACCGAAAAACAAATTGGCGATATATATTCTTACCGGTGAACCAATACCCAGCAACCTAAAGAGATTTTGCAGGGGTGCTGTGCCCCCCCTCCCTGGCCCCCTCAAACTCCTGAATTAGGATTTTTAACTCCATGGGGCTGCATGTCAGGGAGGGGGCACAAATTCAGCTGCAAAAAGAAAATTAAGTCGGGGAGCCACAGGCAGTGGCAAAATTCAGACCCTCCCATCCCAAGCCCTGAACCCAGTACCTGCTGTGCCAGATCCAGCCTCCCTCACCACCACACTACACCACTGGCTTGGCGGCAACAGGCACAGTTCCTCCAGATAACCCCCTTCCTTATCCCTCTCCTTCCCCTCGCCATTCCCTCTTTCTGTTCACCTTCCCCTACTTTCATTGTAGCAGTAGTTGCTACCCTTGCAGGTCACCTATCCCAATAGCGCTGAATATAGAGTCACTATTTTGATGGTTGCCCATATTCGGTCGTTATTATCACTGGATACCATACCAGCATACTACATGAAGAAGCATTAGATGCTATTGCCCATTATCTTAATCAAAGGGACCCCCTCAAGTACCCACCAACTGAATTTTCAATTATAGTTCTCTGAATTTGTTTTGAAATTTAATATATTTTCATTTTCTGATGTTAATTACCTCCAGTTAAAGGGGACTGCAATAGGGGCAACTTTCACCCCCAATTTGGTAAGCTTGTATGTAAGCCTGTGGGAAAGTGAATTTATCTGTAGCACTTATAAGAAACCAGTCTTTGACAAAACTTGTCCTTTGAAAATGCTGAATAAAAAGTGGTGGCAATGTGGCATGGCACAGTGGGGAACTGGATGATTTCAATAGATATTTGAATTCAACTAATCCCCATCTCAGGTTTACTTGCAGTAGTGATCCACAAAATTAATTTCTTGGCTATAGAAATTTCAAGAGGGGAAAATAGTCAAGTTAATACAAATATCTATAAGAATCTGACAGATAGAAGCACTTTACTTCTGTTGTCTATCTGCCACCCATGCAATATGATCACCGACATCCCAAAAGCACAGATTTTCTATCTCAGAAGAAATTGAAATAATGATGTTGATTTTGAGGAAGAGATAATATTCCTCAGAGACATGTTTAAAGAAAGAGGTTACTCATGTGCCAGCGTAACAAAAGCAGAACATTTTGCAAGGAGCCAGGATAAGGGAAGGATTATTGTATGGTAACAATGACTCTCCTGAGGACCAGAACAGGGTATTTGTCATCACTTTTTCTAGCCATTCAAAATATATGGAAGAAATTATTAAGAAACACTGGTATATTCTTAAGGGTAACACACCCTTAGAATGTAAATAATCCCCCCACCCCCGTATGACTTTTCATAGAGCCACAACTTTAAGAGGTCAGTTAGTGCATAGTAAACAACCAGGAAATACACACTAAGCTGAAAGCTTGTTTACAGGTGTGACCTGGGAGCACAAGAAAGCTAAGTGATTGGGTCAGGGTCAAACAGTATGCAAGTGGAGGCTGTGAGATTCAAACCCAGGTCTCCAGATTTGCAGCTTAGAGTCTTAAACCACTGCACTATACTGCCTCCTGTCTGAGGTTAAGGATGGTGGATCTGGTATGTGGATACCTTCACATAGTCAAGGATCCTTTGCATTCAGAAGGTGCACCTATTATGATACTATATCACAAGAAAAATTGTTTTAACCTGAAGACAGGCACAATGATGACAATTAGAGATTTGATAACATGTACCACCATAGGGTGCCCCCTCTGGTCCCCATACCCAAGAGTTCCACCTTGTTTGGGCAGGTTTTGAGGTCTGCCTTGGATTCTCATCCTACTTGGATGGTGTTGTGTAATGCCAGGTCCATCAAGAACAAGACGGCAGTGATTGCTGATCTTATTGGTTCATCTGACCTGGCATGCATCACCAAGACCTGGCTGGATGCTAATGCCAGCTCAGTCCTTGAGGCAGCAGTTCTGGATAGTTTCTCTGTGATACACCACCAGAGGTTGGACCATAGGGGCAGGGGTGTCACCATTTGTTTTAGAATGGAGTTGGGCCTGGTAGATGGGCCAGTAGGGGAAACCCGATCCTTTAAGTATTTTGGATGCAGGTGTGGGGTGCAAAATTCTTCTCAACTACCATCCACCCAGGGATGGGAAGCAATGTTTGCAGGAAGTCATGGACTTCGTTGTTGACACGGTGTTGGAGTCCCCCAGAGTGATGGTACTGGGTGACCTCAACACCTCAATTGATGCCAAACTCTTGCATTTTGGGCAGGACTTCCTCAAACTGATGAATTCATTGGGCTTCACACAAGTAGTTTCCGCTGCAACCCATAATTCCGGTCACTCATTGAACCTGGTCTTCCTACTGGGTATGGAGAGCTCCAACTTGGTGGTGGAACCAGTTGGATGGTCTGACCATTGCACTATCAGGTTCAACTTCCAGGCACTCCCCTATAGGCCTGCCCCTTTGGAGATGATCCAGTACCGCCCATTAAGGGGCATGATCCCAGATGGCCTAATGGCGGTACTGGACCTATCAGGATTTCCGAGAACAAGCATGGGACCGGAGAATCTACTGCAGGCCTACAATAGGGCTGTGGTGGTGGCTCTGGACTCTATTGCTCCTGTCCGGGTTCACCCCCTCTCCCTTCATCCCTGATCTCCATGGTTTGATGGGACCTTGAGGGAGATGAGGAGAGTAGGGCAAAGGTTGGAGCAATGCTGGTGGAAACTGGCCTTGATGCCAACAGGCTTAGATTGATGGTGCATTATATGGACTATCAATCAGTGATCTCTCTTAAGAAGGCAGAGTTCCTGTCCAGGGAGATTACTGCTGCATGGAATTAACCTGCTCAGCTCTTCCAAACTGTGGACAGACTGTCCAATCCAGCCTGTCTACAGTCTTGGAGAGCCTTGTCACAAGAGAAATGTGATGAGTTTGCTCACTTCTTTGCAGATAAGATTGCTGATATCAGGTCAGAAATCAGTTCAGCACACTTTAATGGGTATGGCGGTGATCGGGGGGAGATCACAGTGCCTTGGTCTGATTGGTTGGCTTTTGACCAGGTGTCAATCTCGGATGTCATGATGATCATCCAGAGTATGCTGCCGACCTACTGTGGTTTGGACCCAGGCCCAACCCACCTCCTTGTGGGCTATGTTGAGGTCATCAACCCAGCCCTGGCTGAGATAGTCTGGTGTTCATTAGAGACTGGGGAGTCTCCAGATTCTCTAAAGGAGGCGGTGGTGACACTTCTCCTTAAGAAATCTTCTCTCATCCTGGATTGTCTTGCTAACTACTAGCCTGTCTCTAACCTTTCCTTCATGGGTAAGGTTATTGAGAAGGTGGTTGCGCTGCAGCTGGATGATTATCTTTCCATCCATGACATCTATGATCCCTTCCAGTCAGGATTTAGGAAGAGGCATAGTATTGAGACTGCTCTTGTTCAGGTACTAAGTGACCTCCTTATAGCAAGAGATCGGAGGAGCCATACCATTCTGGTCCTCCTTGATCTCTCTGCAGCATTTGATACCATGGACCATGATGTGTTTCTAGAACATCTGTGGTTGATCTGAGGACTGTCAGGTACAGTCCTCAGATGGTTTCACTCTTTCCTCATGGCAGGTCTCAGAGAGTAGTGTCGGGGATTTATTCTTCGGGCACATTCTCCCTGTCATATGGGGTCCCGCAGGGCTCTGTTCTGTCACCAATGTTGTTTGTGGTGTATATGTTGTCACTGGGGAACATTGTAAGGTGGTACAGCCTGAGCTGTCACTGTTATGCAGATGACACTCAGCTGTACATGTCCTTTGCACCTGAACAGGATGTAGCGGTCTCAGTATTTAACAACTGCTTATCAGAGATCCAGGACTGGATGAGTGCCAACTGGCTGAAGCTGAATCCTGACAATACTGAGGTTTTGGTTGTGGACCCAGGTCATTGAGTAGAGGGGTGGACAGGCATCTGGACTAATGCTCGGGAGCCACCAGTTGAGGACCTCTGAACAGGTGCAGAGTCTGGGCATTATCCTTGATGAGGGTATGACCCAGAAATCTTGGGTGTCGTCCGTTGTCAAGATGTCATTTTATCATCTGAGGAATGTCACCCAGATTAAGCATCTGGTTTTGCTCAATGATCTCCTGACATTGGTCCATGCCTTCGTCACCTCCCATCTAGATTACTGCAATGCCCTGTACCTTGCGCTACCAGAGATTGATATCTGCTATCTGAAGGTGGTGCAGAATGTGGCAGCCAGGTTACTGACTGGGCTTTCTCGATCTAGTCATATTACACCTGTGCTGCGTGAGCAGCACTGGCTGCTAGTTCAATGGTGGATCACCTTGAAGGGACTGTGCTACCTGCAAGACCTTCTTTGCCCCTACTGCCACTCCCGACTGCTTTGCTCCACTGATGAGGGATTGCTAGAGATTCCAGGGTTCAGCTGTAGACATCTGGGGCATTAGCATTTGCTTTTGCAGCCCCCACCCTAAGGAATTCTCTACCTCATTGGGTTCATGAGTGCCTGACTGTGGAAAGCTTTAAAATGGCACTTAAGACCTATTTATTTAATCTTGCATTCTCCGTTAGTTGATTTTAAATTCATCCTGTTTTTGTTACTGAATTTTAATCTATTTATAGTTTTAACATTGTACAAGTTTAATTATTGCTAAAGCAATTTGATATTTATGAATTACACTTTATAAATAAATAGTATTATTATCTGTATTGCCATGTGTAATTCTGGAGCCTACTATGTGGGCAAAACTACTAGGAATGTATGCGTAGTGGTGGGTAAGCATTGCTGAGCAATGCAAAGTAAAAAATTTAACTCTGCAATAGCATTCATGTTCATGCCACAGGGGGACACCATATGTTTAAGTTGAGAGTGATAAAGAAGGTACACCCCTGTCCTAGGAGAGTAAGATTTGGAGCAATACATTTTACAAAGGGAAGCCATTTGGATGTTTACTCTGCATGCAAATGAATGGCCAGGTTTACATTCTGGATTTGATTTGGCTCCCTATTTAAAACATTAAACTCTGCATGAATTACCTCTGTGACCTTTCAGTATTTACATCAACTTTTCTTTCTCTTGCAGCAATGTTCTATGGCTGACTTTTGTGAAGTATCTCAACAGTACCCAAGGGAAAAGGGGCCTAAGCATGGGCGATGGGATAGTTTAGAACCCTCTAGAAAGCTGGTTTTGGTTGCCTTTCATAGCGGTGTGTCTTACAATAGGGACACTAGTGATTCTTAAATTGTTTCATATCTGGACTGTGCACTACCTCTTTTAGGAAACAGTTTCACATAGTGACCACTCTCTGATTAACCTATGCCCCCTTAAGTTTCTTTTGTTGTGCTTTCCTTTTAATAACAAGTCATTTCATCTAGTAACCCTACAATATTCCTTTTTTTCCAACCCTACACACTCCCACAAATCCCCATTGTTATGAGCCCTATATACACAAGCCTAGAGTGACCTCAAGTAACCTAATGAGTGTAGGAGTGTAGCAGAGCCATGTGTGATGGTCCACGAGGTCATTCTCATCAAGTTCAGATAGTATATTCAACAGCTGGCCACCATGTATTCTATTTATGCAATAGTCCTGCTTTTTGTTGTGTGTTTATTATTTTTCAATATTATTTATAAAAAAAAAGCTGCAGTTATGCATTTTTTTTCTGTGAATTAGCTTTTCTACTACATTTGCGTTTGGTGCCATGATTGGCTGGTGGTTGCCTCATGAGGGTTCAAGCGTGTTCTCTGATAAGGTGTAGATTGCATGTGCGAAGGCCATCAAATTTTCAAAACATGGTAGTTCCATTTCTCGCTTCGTGAGAGTCAGAGGGTGTGCCATGTGTTAACAGCAGTTTTTACTTTTTTATGCAGTTTTTGGGGACAACAGAGACTTCAGACAGTTACCAGAGTGTTTGCTCATATGAGTGAATGAGCAAGGTTGTGATCGGGTCAGCAGGTGGGCGGCATTATCAAACTGCCGAAGACTGAAGAGAGTGTTTCAGAGGAAGTTGCTGGAATCATGTGGCAGTTGTGAAGGTTAGTGGTTTATGATTAAAGAAAATTAAATTGCTTCTTTCAGTATTGCTGCTGTGGCTGTGATATGCAGAAGCAGGGAATTAGGGCTTGGAGCATGAAAGGGGCAGCGTTGTGTATTTCTTATTTATGTAGTAGACCGGTGGACCACAAAAAGTGTGTAACAAGCTTCAGCTGTGGGGGGGGGGGGGCAGTTTTGCTAGGCTTTATGCTAATTAGGGAGCTGGGCACTGTGATTGACATTAAGGTGTTAAATAAATGGTTCTGGCATTTATTTAACACCAGTAAGAATAAACAAATGTATTTAACTGCCTTTGTGCCCTCTCCTATTGCATAAATATGTATACAATATATAGTAAGACATTTCTTTCATCTATAACTAAACAAACTAGGAGGATCTGAACCCTAAAACTTACAGCTTTTATAGAATTTGACTCAAGGTATGTGCTTTTGTAGTTTTCTACTCTCAGATTTAGTTTTTAAAATATTTAAGAAAAGCTATTCTGTTTCTGAGCATGCACAGTTTAAACAAGCATTTGTCAATGCTGAATGTTGTCCTGTTGGCATTGGCATTGGTAGTGCAGGAGTTAGAAAGATGCATAATAGAAATGGCAGTGAAGCATTGAACTGACACCAACCCCTCCCCCACCCTGCAGAGACTGACAGGCATTGGGTTGTGCCTTTGGGTCATCGGCCATAATGCACATGCTATTTCACCTCACCCTACTCTGTAGATACCGACAAGTGTTGCGTTGTGCCTTGGGGTATTCGGGCCTTACACTCACCCCATTCCATAAGGAAATACCCTGAGATGGGTGCAATATAGGAGAATGGGGTGAACTTTGGGGCCAAAAAGTCCAAGGCACACCTCGATACCCGTCAATGGCTGTAAGGTGGGGTGGGGGTGGGGGTGGAATGGCGTGAGCATTACAGCTGACTATCCCAAGTCACACCCCTGATGCTTGTCAGTCTCTACAGGGTGGGGCGTTATGGTTGGAAACCCTAACTCCCCATGCACCTGTTGGTATTTTCACTCCAAATTTTCAACATGGGCTTTTTGTGACCCCACCTCATGAACAGTTTCACTAACAGTTTGTTAGCTGAAAGGTGATCTTGCGCAGCGACTGCACCGCTGTGTGCCACATGTGAGAAAACACATTTCGGGCAGGATGTGAAAAATGACAGATGTACTGTCCATAAGGAGGTGTAAAAAATGGCAATATTGAAAATCTGGAGTGAAAATATGAAAAATTGGTGAAGACACAAGCGTGCGTAGAATCTGTGCAATGCACACCTGTAACTGAATAATTTGGGAGATTTTTTTAACCAAATTTTCAACATAGACATTTTGGGACCTCAGCTCATGAACAATGTCACTGTGATTTTGTTAATCTGCCCCAAACATTGATTTTCCACAGTGTCCACGTCATTGTGCGGCACATGTGCAAAAACACATTTCAGCCAGGATGTGAAAAATGACATCTGTACTGTTGATAAGGAGGTATGAAAAAATCTCAGTGTTGAAAATCTGGAGTGAAAATATTAAAAAGTGTAGAAGTTATGATGGTGCGTGGAAACTGCACAATGCACACTCATAACACAGTCATTTTCTGGAATTGTTACACCAAATTTGCAACATAGACATTTTGAGACCCCACCTTATAATCAGTGGCACTGTCATTTCATTAATTAGTCCCGAAAGGTGATTCCATGCAGTGACCGAGAAATGACCTTTCAGGACTGAATAACGAAGTGACAGTGCATGTGTTTATGAGGTGGAGTCCCAAGAACCCCATGTTAAAAATCTGCAGCCAAAATAAAAAAAAAATAACTGAGATATCCACCTAAATTACCCCTTCCCCCCCATTTATGCCATTATACAGCTTACTGGCATTTCTTCATTTTGCAGTTTGGCTTTGAAGAGTCCAGAGTCCAGATGTGTTCTTGCTCCACTGAAGATTGCAGCACTGGACCTCCAGAGGCAAGTATGGGGTGAGGGGGGTGGGAAGGTGGAGTGTGCAGAGGGTGGGTGTGTGTTGGGGGAGGGGCGCCACAGACAAAGAGGGACTGTTTCCTTTTTTTCAGGTACAGAAAAAAACAGACTTCGTGGAACTGTTTTCTTTCTGTACAGGTGAAATAAAACAAATGTTGGGCACACTGGGGTGGGCTCCCCATGTGCCCCATGACTTTCAGGGGTGATGTTGGCCACACTTGGGTTGGCTCCCAGTGTGCCACACAATGGGGTGGGGGGCCAGAAACATGCCAAAGCAATTGGCTTTCTGTGAGCGGCAGCACACCAGGGTGGGCTCCCAGTGTGCCACACAATGTGGGGTGGGGGGTGGTGGACATGCCAACATGGGGATTGCACCCCTGAAGTTGGCTTCCTTTCAGGATTGTGTCTGCCACCATGTTTATTGGAATGTTTCACCAGAAAGGCATGTATGGGAGGAGTGTCATCTGTGCTGCTACATGATGAACTTTTCTCTGATTGCAGTTGCACATTTCTTAAAAGTTGTGTCCACTTTACATAATTCTTGTGTCAGTGCTGGCATGCTGACTAATTGGGGAATGAGGGACACACCTACTAAAGTCCTCCTCCTAAAATCATTACCAGCAGAGTCCTTCCTCATGGCCAACTGACCCATCTCAAATCTTGCCTTAGTTGGCAAGACTGGTCCCCAATTTTCTATTCATCGGATGTTGACTTGGCCCTCGATTACTTCATCACCACATTCAAAGCAGCATGTGACTCCTACACCCCAGTCAAAAAGCGCAAAGTCAAAGCACTCTCCAATCCCTGGCTTACTGCTGAGCTACTGGAACAGCTAAAATCAAGGAACCACCTCTGGGCATTAGCTAGGGCTACAGGCGCTCAACCTGACATTCAAAACTAAAAACAGGCCCGCAACAACTGCACAAAACAAATTTGACTGAAGAAAAGTACCTACTACAGGGAAGCCCTCACCAACACTAAGGGAAATGGGAGAGCTTTCTGGGGCAATATTAGAGAAGTCAGAGGGAAGCAGCCCAAATCCTCCACAACCCTACTGAATGTCGATGGAGCCTCCACCCTTGACCCAATGGTCATTGTCAATACTTTCAATGCAGCCTTCACTGACCTCAGTGGTGTTCTCATCCAGGACTTTTTTATGGAAATTGACTCCCCCACTCCAAATATCCTCTCTACCACTTCCAATCATCTGCCTTTCTATTTCAAAGCAATCAAGGTGAGTGATGTCTGCAAATACATAACTAAGGCTATCTCCAAGTCCAGAGCCAGTGGTGACTCACTGGACTTTAAACTGCTGTCCCTCATGCTTGAAGAGGTTCTACGTCCACTAACTAGAATTTTCAACCTCTCCCTCAGCCTCAGTCAGTTCCCTAGAATATGGAAATCAGCTATTATCACTCCGGTCCATAAAAGCAGTGACAAGTCCATACAGGGGAACTACTGGCCATTCTCCATATTACTTCCCCTCAAGGCCCTTGAGTGCATTGTTGCTGACCAGCTTACAGACTACCTGGACAAATATAACATCTTGTGTACACAGCAACACAGGTTAAGGCAAGGGCACAGCACATCAACTGCCCTCTTGGAATTTACTGTAGTCCTTCACAACTCATTGGACAAAGGTCATCTAACAGGAGCAGTTTTTATCGACTTGACCAAGGCATTTCATACTGTTCACCATGGCCTGCTTATTAAACAGCTGCTGAATGCCAGACTCTCCCAGGACTCTACTGCATGGCTTAATAGTTACCTTGTACAGCGTTCACAAAGAGTAAAAATCTCTGGAGTACTCTCTTACTCTAAACCTGTCCTCGTAGGTGACCCTCAGGGATCCATACTGAGACTATTACTTTTCAGCCTTTTTCTGAACTCACTTCCACTGTTTTGCCCTGAACAAATCATCCTCTATACCGATGACACTGTGCTTCTCACCCCCATAAGGACCCATGACCCTTACAACACAACCTACAGCTAGGTTTCACTGCTGTTGAAAACTGGTTCACAAAATATAAACTGGTCCTAAATCACAAAAAGACCAAGTTGATGCTTTTTTGCAGCTCACAAAACAAACACAGGCTTTACCCCCTTAACATTAATACACGCATTGGAAATACACTTGAACAAGTGACATCTTTTAAATACCTTGGAATCTCACTCGACCCTAGCCTATCCTGTGGAACCCACATAGATAGTGTTGCCAGAGCTGCCAACACACGCATTGGACTTCTCTACCGGAATAGACAGCATCTTACCCCAGAAGCACTAAAGGTTGCTATATAGAGTTCAGTGGTCTTCATCATTGACTACAGCCTCATAATCTATGGATCTGCCTCTACTACTGCCCTCAGATGCATTGCAACCTCTCTAAACAAGGCCTATTGACTCATTACTGGAGCCCACCGACTCACACATACATGTGACCTTTATGCTTAAATGGGATGGCTTCAACTCACTAACCGCATTAAGTACCTTACCTGCATGATGGCAAAAAAAACTACCTTGGGCCTTACTCCTCCTGATGTTCAAGTTCTCCAGTGCCCAAACACTAAACCTCGCAACACCAGAGGATCTGAATGTCAGCTTCTACAGGTCCCCAGATGCCGGACAACTCAAGGCCAAAGATCCTTTGCTCACCGTGCACCCAGCTGGATGAATGCCCTCAGCACTCGCATCACCTCCGCCTCCTCAGTGGGCATGTTTAAATCCAGCCACTGCCTTCATCTCGCTGAATCCTGCTCCTGTGACTGCCACCCCTAAATTCCCCATTCCTCACTGAGATCACCACCACCCTGCTGTTCCTACTCTGCACTTATTAGCCTCACTAAATCTTTCCCCTGCCCCCCGCTCCCTTCCACTCTCACCAGCACCTCTCTCTGATGTACATTGACAATGCCTTGAACTGCTCTAATCTCTTTTGCTTCTGCCCCTCTCCTTTTCTCTCACCCTACCTCCCTCAACTAGCTGTCCAATCTAGGTTTCCTATGTGATCCTCCTGTATGCATATTATGTATATTGCATACTGTGATATGTACCTGAAATGTTGTAAATTGTTGTATAATCTTAATTAACATGTATGTACTACTCCTAACATGGAACCTTTTTAAAAGAGCCTTGGATCAAAGGTACTTGTAATCCTAGATTTAAATAAATAAAAATTAAAAAATAAATAAAAATTGTGCCCTGCATTCACCATCGCTGACACACCTCTGCATTTCTCGTACTACCACAACATGTTGCTGCTCAAGCGCAAGACAACATAAAAAAATTAGCCTTCTAAAGATAACCAAATTTTTATGACAACTTGATGTCATGTCATCATATTAAGTGAATGTGTCTGTGTGGAAGGGACTAGGGCTGTTTCCATTTGTACATGTGAGGTTATTCTGTGGTTGTTCAGCAGTCATGTGACTACATGTCAGGGTGTAGCACCACCCCTAATGAACATGCTGTTCGTAAGTTAGTTTTGTTTTCCCCCTTACCACTGCCATTATTCAGTTGCATATGACAATGGCTTTCTTGCTTTAAACTGCACATCAGGGTGCTCAATCCCTGGTGCCAGCTAAATGTATTTACTGCATAGTGAAATACCAGCACCAGGGTGCCCACCCCTATTGTTGGTTCATCCCACCTCTGTTTCTTTTTTCTTTTTGCTCCACCACAAAAATCTGCTGACACCAGTGTGCCCATTCCCCAGTGTCAGAGTACTCCAACCCACCCAATCCAGCAGTCTGGGACATTGGATGTCTACCTCTAGTACCCTTAAGTATTGAGGAGACACTGGATTGCCCAGTTCCCAATGTTGGAGATACTTGAAATAAATAAACTGTCTGACGATATCTTTTTTCTTTTCTTTTTTAAATTTAAACCCCGAAATGGAGAAAACGGCCTCTTGTTGACTGCTGCTGTTTGCACCCACTACCAAGACCCCCCCACACTCAGCACCCACCACCTCACCCACCTTACCCTATACTTAACTATCAGATGTCTAATGCTGTAATTCTCTCTGAACCGGAGACACATGTTCCACTCTTCAGTGCCAGACCGGGAACTGAGAAAAACAGATAAATGGCGTCTAATAAAGTTCATTATTTGAACATTTACTCATAACATGGTCATTTTTTAATATTTATACACCAAGGCCCAGATATTCAAAAAGGTTGCCCCATGCTCAACAGGGATACACCAGCGCAAGTCCGAAAATGCGCCATTCTGCGATATTCAGTGGGTGGCAGATGCACCCCCCAAATCACAATGCACAAGAGCGCAACAATAATGAATGCATGCCCAACTGAAGGGGGAGGAACCATACATAAATGGCACAGTGTGATATTCAACAACATGCGCCATGCGCAATAGAGGAGTAAACGGAAGTTGCGCGATAGCGGAAATGATCCAAAATAAAAAGGAACAAGAGAGAGGCACAAGAACACTACAGGGAAGCCACATGTTGGTGAACTGCAGGCAGCCACACAGGCACACAGAAACTGGGAGCAGGACAGGGCAGGAGCAGGACAGAGCACCTGGAACCACCAGTAACAGGGAAGGTGTGGGGAGCCTGTGCCACAGTGCAGGACAAAAGGGGGAAGTGCTACACAGCACTGAGGGCACAGATAGTGGGAAGGACGGCCACTACAGGGAGGTGATCCCGGTGCAGGGGGAGTAGCAGCAAGGACAGTGGGGGGAACAGAGAAACAGCTGCCAGGGGGTAACACAAGCCAGGGACATGGTCAGTGCCACCATCCATATGGAGGCAGTTATGAGGGGGTGAGAAGGCAGGCAGCAGGGGGGGCACGGCTGTGGAAGGGCCCATCAGCGGTATGCCCCCAACAGGCAGTACCGAGCCCACACCAGCTTCGAGCTGTACACTGATACTGAGATCATGGGCCGGTACCGCCTGAACCGGGTGATCCTGAGGTGGCTCTGTGAGCTGTGCAGTTATGTGATGCAGGCACCACATGACAGAGCCATGCTCTGTCAGTGGAGACCAAAGTGACAGCTGTCATGTGCCTGCTCACCATGGGTACCTTCCAGAGACCAACAGGGGACATGACAGGCATAACCCAGTCGGCCGTGTCACGCCTCCTCACCCAATTCCTCAGCACACTGCTGCCACATGCTGCAGAGTACATCCATTGCCCCAGCACACCGGTGGAGCACACAGCAAACATACAGGAGTTCCACAGGGTAGCACATATGCCTGGCATGCTCCAGGCAATAGACTGCACCCATGTGGCCATCCGCACACCACCTAGCCCTGAAGGGGCTGCATACATGAATCGGAAGGGGTATGCAAGTATCAACTGCCAGGTGGTGTGCGATGCCAGGGGGTGCTTAATCAATGTCTGTGCCATGCACCTTGGGGGAGCACATGATGCCTTCATCTGGTACCAGTCTGCACTGTGCCACAGGTTTGAGAGTGGCAACATCCCCACTGGCCACCTAGTGGGTGAGTATGCAAACCACGCAGAAAGACATGGAGCTTGGGAGGGGCATAGTCAGAGGTGACATGGGTATTGGCCTAGATGGCCCAAGGCAGGGCGATGCTGATCACCAAACTAATGTCCACACTCTACACACAGGTGACAGTGGATACCCACTCTGTTCCTGGCTGTTCACACCATAACGGTGGCCTGCAACCCCATCGCAGCAACTCTACAATGAGGCACATGCCACCACATGCAATGTCATTGAGTGGGTGTTCGGGATGCTGAAGGCACGTTTCTGTTGCCTGGACACATCTGATGGTGCCCTACAGTACAGCCCCTCAAAGGCCTGTGGGCTATTCCTGGCCTGTTGCATCCTGCACAACATGGCCAACGACTGTGATATAGCCATACAGGTTGAAGAGGGGGACAGCGATGGAGACAATGAGGACGCTGGTGAAGATGGTGATGGGCAGCCCCCCTTGGTTGAAGGGACCCCTGACTGATCCGGATGGCACAGCTACACTGGGACACCATAACAGAAGAGCACTTCAACCAACCCAGGTAAGTCATGGGGCCATGTGCAACCACCGGTGGCAAGGGCACAACCCACAAACATGCATGGACAAACCCCAGGGGTGCATGTCCCTAAGGGAATTGGCTGAGCATGGAACTGCACACGCTGTCAGGGATGGGCAAGGTCTAACACGGCACGCAGTCTCACACACACACACACACACACACACATATGTACACACACACACACACACCCCCACAAGACATGCACAAAGGGTAGGAGGCACGCCGACCCCAACCACCACCCCTAGCCACACACACGTCCACAGACCACCACGCCCAGTGCCTGTCATTGTGCATGTGTCAGACACTGGGCACCATTGCACAGTGGCAGACAGTGCAACGCAGGCATCATCATGCACACGCCACAGTGGACAGCAGCCAGGAGGGTGTGCAGATGGACCGTGTGTGTGCAGGGCCGGGTACCCCACCCATGCATTGCACGTTGAACAACACAATGCACACAGGGAGCATCAGACAGTAGCCGTGGTGAGAGACAGGTCAGTCATGTGCCACAGTGCCACAGCTGCCATGGATGTGTGGGCAGCCCCGCCGAGACCCGCCATCAGTGACAGGCTAACCAATGGCCTCATGGGGTGGCACCAACAGTCCCCCAGGGGTTCAGCTGCGTGAACATGACTGTGCTCGTGCAGGGGTCTGCATCACACTGAACATGCCTGCGCCAGGCATGCTCGGGATGCCCACAGCTGAACCCGCTATCGACAAGGAGGATGTTACACGATGCCAGGAATGGGGGGTGGACATTGCACTGCATGGTGTCTGCAACGCATGGGCAACTAACTGTGTGCCCATTGTGGCCATGAAAGCTGTGATTGCCTGTGTCTGCCTGTCAATGGCAGCAGTCACATCCTCCCTCATCCGGTCCATCCCTGCCAGGAGCAGAGCGGTGTCTCTGCTGTGCCACTCCTCTGCCTGGTGCAGAGCCACACTGAGTGGATCCACCTCCATCACAAGCCGCAACTGCTTATCGACTGATTCTTGGAGTATGTGGGTGTGCTCTTCTAAGAGGTCATCTGCCTGATCAGCATGCTGTCCCTAACGGTGTTCGTGGCCCTGATGGGCAGCACCCCTTGAGGGTGGGTGCTGCACACTAGGGCCAGGCCTAGGCATGTCCACAGATGGTGCACTGATGCCTCCCACTGACACTGTATCCTCATGGCCATTGGCTGACTGCTGACACTGCCCCTCCAGCTGCCGCCTCCAGGGCTCAATGGTGCCACCGCAGTGGCCACAACAGCCCCACTGTCCTGGACACACACCAGTGCTGTCCCACTGGTGCAGACAGGCACAGGCTGGGACTGTGATGTCATGCAGGTCTCCACGGCGGCACCACCCACGGCCATGCCTGTGATGTCACCTGCTGTGTGGCCATCCTGTGGCCCACACGTATCACTGTCCATGAAGTGAGCTCCATCATCATCAGTGATGGATCCGGCATCAACCTGAGTCTCAGCATGCTGGCATCCATGGACGCTGGCATGCTAGGACATGGGCAGGGCCTTCTCCGCACCTGCTCCACCAACATCAGTCCGGATGTCCAGGTGGGCCCACTGTCACCCTGACCCTCGGATGCCTGTGGAGGTGGATGGGCTCTCCTCTATGTCCATGGTATCACCCTCAGTGGACAAGCCGACCACCGCTGACCCATGTAGATGCTCAGGAGCTGTAAGGGAACACAGTTGCATTAATGTATCTGCCCTACCCTGTCCCCCCCATTGACAGACCATTACCTACCATGCAGTGATGGGCTACCACCCATCTGGAATCCACCACCTGGAACACCCTCGATGGCACAATGCCACATGCTGCCAGCAACCTGCTCTTCTTGTGGGGTCAGGCGTTGCATGGCCGGCTGTCCACCACCGGTCGCAGCCTGTGCTGCTCTAATGGCAGCCACCTTGTCCTTAATCCTCCGCCTGTCCATGCCACTCTCCTTTTTGCACTCCTGCATGGACTGCTGGTGGCTGCCATGCAGGTTGATGGCACGCACCACCTCTTCCCATGCAGCAGTACGGGTCTGTGGTGTTCCCCACTGTCCACTGAGCAGTGGCTCCTGGTCGAGGTAGGCCTCAAACAGCGCACATGTTTCTGTCTTTGTGAAGTTAGGCCTCCTCTTCCTTCCACATCTCTGTTCCTCTTCCTCCACCTCACGATCGCTCATTCTTCATCCTGTGAGAATGACAGGTGTTACCTGTGACTATGCAGTCCCGTGCATGTCCCACACACCACAGTACACACTCCCAAACAGCATGCAACTCACCACAATAGACTGCAATAACAGACTATGGCCACTGCAGCCCAATGTCGCATTTTTATAGCACAACACATGCAAATGAGGCGAGGCGCAATTATAAGTGGATGCAAATGCAGTATCTGCGCCATTGAATGGCTTATTAGCTGATTTGCATATACCGGCTGAATATCGCGCTGTTGCGCTTTGCGCAATTGTGTTGAATGTGCTCAGGCAAGGGCACATTTCTGTGACATGCGCAGTACACACCGAACGGCGCATGCCTGGGGTGATAATGCAGATGCCTGCCGTGCTGCTGACTTGCTCTGTGCGGGAGGCAATGCAGGGAATGGCCACCATTGTGCCAGTGGTGCTCTTGCCCTGTTCACATGTATGGCACTCTGGCACTGGGGCACCATAGGCACACTGGGGCCACAGCGTGGTAGGCTGCTACAGGAGGTGGCACACAGGCACCCAATTGCGCTACACGCAGTGAGTACCAATCGCGCTGTGGCGGTCCTTGCGCGAGAGACCCTTGACCCTGTGCCCAACCTTTGCCCCCTAGGCACCATGTATCTGCATGGGTGCACCACTATCATGCTGTTCGATGACATCATGATATGGAATGGCAGCGCTGTACCGCACAGCATCTGCACATGGCGGACCGTGCTACCGAGAGCCATTTTGAGTCCAACCAGCTTCAGAGATGGCAAGAAGGAGGGCTGCTGTTTGGAGCCAGGTGAAGCTGGCCAATTTGGTGGCCATAGTAGAGCCCCATGCTGAGGCACTTTTTGGAGATGCACCCCAGGACAGGGCCAGGAGTGCAGTATGGGAGGAGGTGGCGGTGGCGCTGGAGGAGGCCACAGGAATCAGGTGCATGGCTGAGCAGTGTCACCACCGATACGGGGACCTCCAGCTCGGGGAGCTGGACAGGCTTGCCTGCCTGCGGGCACATGACAGGAGGGGCACAGTGCCATGGCCAGGGAGGTGCCCCATCCATACACTGTTAACGTCCATACGGGTATCACAGTGGCATGTGTCCAGCACATGGGGGGGCCATCCAGTGTTGGCCTTGGTGGTGGTATCGGGTTGGGGGGAGGATGGGTATGGCTGTGTGGGACTGCACACACACAGGGGCAGGGGGACTTTGCTACTGGATTGTACTGATGTTCCTCTCTCCATGTTTGCACCCTAGGCCCAGAGGAGCACCAGTGGGTGAGGGAGAGGAGGCGATGCCAAGATGACCAGTAGGCCGGGAGGGATGCTAGACCACACAGGCACAGGGACCAGCCTGATGATGGTGAGTGCCTTACATCTATGATTACTATTGCATGCTGTGTAACAGGGCGGGCAGCGGGGCATGGCCACCATCCATTGACACCACTGTCATGCACGCAACTTGTTACAGTCAGCACTGTCCACTGGCACTGCATGTCTGGGAGTGTGTCAACTGTGGTCTATGCGTGCACTGGGTACATGGCTGTGCCACTGCTTTCACACCGCATAGCCATGTCACTGTACGGCCACGGTGGTGCTGTGCTGGACATGGGCAGTGGGTGTGTGCAGCGGTCCGCATAGCTGTGGGTGCCTGGGTAGGCAGGTCTTGTGGACATGATCACTGTGGGTGGTCGCACACCATCACAGGGGTGTGGCACACAGCTGTATGCCATGCACAATGGGTGGGCTGCAAGGGGCTGGACAGTCACATGTATTGACTCTGTTCCCTTGTCCTGGGTGGACAATGCTGGATGGCCATAGAATGTGGCATGCAGGAGCTGCTGCAGCTGGCACGGGCATCCCTGGCACTTCTGGTGAGGATGGAGCGGCACGGGGTCCGTAGAAGAAGCACCCAGAGGAGCCACAGGAGTGAACAGTGAGGCAGACAATAGGCCCTCCATGCCCCCTAACTCACCTAACCCCCCCTGGACCCACCCTCACACCCTTCTTCCATCTCCCATTTGTACAACCCTGCCCCATGCCTGCCCCCACCTGGTTTGTGGCCCTTTCCTCCCACCCTTGTATATATTTGTAAATATGTTTGATTGTTTATATTGTTTAATACATACATCTTGTTATGACAACGGTGGTGGTCTCTGATTTGCAGTGGGCTACAGGTGCTTGGCTGCAGTGGTGTGCATGGCATCAGCGGTGGTGCAGGCATGGGCATGTGTGTGTGTCCAGCAGGGACCCGCCTATGGTGTGGGTGGGGGAATCAGTCACTGTCTGTGGTTTGTATGTTGTTCTTTGTGTACATGTTGCCTGTGCAGTGGTCCACGGGGCATGCTTTGTGTCCATGGTGCCCCTGTCAGACCATCCATGGGCTGTGCAGCTGGCACCCTTGCATGTCTGTGATATGCACCATCTGCTGGCATGTCAGTTGTGGCTGTCCATGCTGGACAACCACTGTACCCAGAATAATGCCAGGTTGCCTCCTGTCACTAGTATGGTGCCCATCTGCCTCGGGTGGCACTGTGGCCTTCACTGTTGTTGTCCCCCCTCCATGCTGTCACTTGTGTCTGTTGCAGGGGATGTGCTCCACTGTCTGTCTCTTGTGCTCCAGCCACATGCTGGTGGCATACAGCTTCATGGTGCCTGCGGAGGTTGGCTGACACACCTGTGCCATGTAGGGGTACTGGCCATTTGTACATGGCTGCCATGGCCACACGCCAGTGGCTTGGTTGACCCACTACTGTGTCCCTGTGTTGGTGTGCCCTTGGGTATGGGAGGGTGTTTGTCCATGCACTGTGCTGCATCCTGTGTGGTGCATGTTTACATGCAACACTGTGTTTGTCTGTGCTGGCTGTTGTGGCCAGTGCTGGGACAGGATGTGTCCTTGGGAGGGTGTGCAGGGTGCTGTACTGCTGGTGGTGGGGTCCGGGGCATGCCCTGTTGTATATGGGGTACCTCGTGTGCCGACGCATGGTCGGTCTCTGAGCTGTACTGGGGAGCAAGCAGGGTGGCACTGTGTATGCAGTTGTTGCATTGCTGTCTGCTGCCACCACTGCAGGGGTGCTCATGGTGGGCTGTCTTGCATGGCTCCATGGTGCACAGGGTTGCATTGTCACAGTGGGAGTGGTGGCATGCATGGGGTGTCCTGCACTGTTGGGCGCTACTCCTGGGCAGGGTGTATGGGGATCGTGGTGCAGGGTGTGTTCTGCATTGGTGGGATGGTGTGGCATGGGGTGGTCAGCCCTCCTTGTGTGCCAGTCACAGCTTGCCAGGGGGTGTGCTGGGGCACTATGCCCCAGCTGTGAGTTGGCTGCTGGTATCCATGGGCCAGTGGTTATTCTGGCTCTCCACCGGTTGTGCAGTGCATGGGGTGTGGGGGGAGATGTCTGTTCTGCAGTGTTCTCCTCTGCCCATCTGTGGCATGAGTGGTGGGCCCCTGCATCATGGCCCTGTGCATCCCTGGTTGTGCTGTTGCACTGCTGCCCTGCTCCATGGGGCATCCCTGGTTGCGCTATGGCGCATCTGGACTGCTCCACTGAGCATCCCTGGTTGCGCTATGGCACATCTGAACTGCGCAACTGCACATCCCTGGTTGCGCTATGGCACAGGTGGCACGTTATTTCAGCGTTGTGTGCTGCAGGCACATCTTGACCTCAAGTAGTTTTGTATATCGCGCTTCTTGTGCTTGGGGCACAGTGGGACTTACACTTGCTCTGCTTGCGCACTTTTTGCTTAGTTTTAATATTCAGTCTAAATGTTTAACATGGCCTTTTAGGACCACACCTCATGAGCAAGGGAGGGGAATTTTTCAAATCTCACCTCAAAGGAAATTTTACAAATCACTCTGTGAAATCACCTTTTGGCCTGGATTTGAACATTTCCAGCTAGCAGATTCATGAGGTGGGGTCATAAGAAGACTGTGTTAAAAAGTTGGTGTCAATATATTAAAAATATTAAAAGTTATGAAGGTACATTTAGTTTTCGATGCTCACTTGCAACTTTGGTAATTTTCAATATTTTGGCACCACATTTTCAATATAGCCATTTTTTTCCACACCACCTCTTGAATCTGACAGTGCCTTTTTTCAAATATTTTCTCAAATCATGGCCAAAATTTTATTTTGAATTTGTAGTGTGAAAATACATTCCATACAGTATTTTATAAAAGACACTGTTACGTTTAAAGGAAGGGTCATAAAAAGACTCTGTTGAAATTTTGGGGGGCAACATGTCACAGAAGGGAGAATTTATGAAGTAACTTTGTTTGCAGGAGAGCCCATTGTCCCAGTGAGGACCATGTTGACTTCCCATGCCAGTGACCTCAGTTTGAGTGAGAGCTCTCTGAGTGAGCTGAATGGGCCGAGGGTGGGGGGGAGCACTGGGGAATGTGACACTGGCCCCAGCCTGGGAAGGGACAGAGCACTGTTCTGGCTCACACACAACATTTTGTGGTGAGACAGGGAGTCTTCCCTCACAAGGTGTTGACAGGCTTGTCAAGGCCTGATGGATTCATGTATTATGTCAGGTCTATCTCTAGTATTGTATTTATTTCATTTCATGCACGTTTTTTCATGACTTGTGCAAATGAGGATACAATTCTGCTATCATAAAACAAAGGGAAATTAATTGCAAAAAGCTGCATTAATGCAGACATTAGAGTTCAAGAATGAAAAGTTCACAATGTTGAATAATGAAAAACATTAGGGTTTTGGGTCTCTGTAGTACTGGTGAATCAATGGAGAGGTTTCCTTGGGGTTGTCAACCCTAATGCCCACTCCCTTCCCTGAGCAAACAAGACCAGATGTGATCTGTTTTCTTCACACAGCACCTGCAGAGCCCTGTGTAAAGAACGCTATATCAAGTTTTGTTGTCAACATGGGGTGAGCCGTACTTCAGTACCTTTGAAGAGTGTATCACTATGAGGCACTGGCTTGGTCCTGTACCTCATGCTTTGGACAGGGAGGTCTGGGGGAGAGGATGTGGGCATTAATGTTGACATCCCCAATGAAGACCGCACCACCAATTTTCCAATACTCCAGAGAGCCCAAACCCCCAATGTTTTCATTTCCCTACTTTGTGTGCTTTGAGTTCTTCATCCTTAATGTCTGCATTAATGTAGTTTTTTTTTGCATTTTATATATATAGCAGTACTTTTCATAACTTTTAATGTACACAACCATGTTGTAATTTTCCTTTATATGTAATGATAGCTGTGTTTTTAGGGGGTTCAGAGATGTGGGTGACTCAATATGTAGCAAGGTCATGTTCAAATGCATTCTTCATAACCAGATATTCTTTATTAAACACTATCTACTATCTAGTTTTGCTATCCTACTTCATATTTATTACCTAGAGGAAAGCTAATACTGTAGGTACATAAGAAATGAAGCCTGAAAATGTAAGTTATACAGACCGCTTCTCATGTATTTATTAAATTTATAAATGGGTTCCACATACTGTATCTTCAAGAATAGTTCCTCTGGCTGGCTCATTGGCTCAGCGGTTGGATTTCCGCTCACGGCGCTAGCAACCCAGGTGCAGGAATGGACCCAGGGCATCAGAGGGCCAGCTGGAGGGAAAAGAATGGAGTGTCCTTTGGACTGCTCTCCGTCTCCGGGGGGAGGTAGGGGAGTGTGTCTGGTGCTTGATGGACCCCTGACGGAGGCCGTGGGTACCGCAGTGACCAGTTCCTGAATGCTCAAGGGGAGGGGGGGTGAATGCTGGATGTCTTCGCACATCCCTGCCCCCAAGAAAAACCACAAAATGCTAGCCCCAGCATGACTGCTTGTCCCTTTCCACTGCCCACTGCCACTAATGCCCTACAGGGGGCATCCCGCTCTCATTGCCCTGACCTGGGGGTAATCCGGAGCTTGCCCACAATGTCCATATGGAGCAGGAAGCCCCCTCAGTGTCCGTGCCCAATGGGGTAAGGTTGGGCATGGGGGCAGCGAACGGGATGAGACCTGAGGAAAAATGGTAGGCTGGAACAAAAATAGGAAAAAAAAAAAAGAATAGTTCCTCTTTTCCAGCTTATAAAATATCTTCTTTACCCTGCTAAGATCCAACATGCAGTTCAAACATTTCACATAGGTTGCACATTGAGAGTCCTTCCACTGTTGCAAAAGAATTTTTTAGCTACTGTATTAATATTCCTAAGTTCAGTATTATTTTAATTTTATCCATGTATTCACTATGCAATATTCCTAAAGCCACAATATCTGGGTAAAATGAAAAATCATGACTCCAGATCTTAGTAAAAGTTGAGAAAATTCAATTCAAAAAGAGCTTTATGTGCTAACTCATTAACAGCATGTGTGTCAGAGATCCTTTTTTACTCAAACATCGTTAGCATCTAGCTGAGATTGAAGGCTCATATTTATGAAATCATGATGGTGCAAGATATGTCCTGTGAGTTATATTTATCTGAATTTGTTTCAGCCTGTTATTCTTAGCGCGTCTGTGAGATTTAAATACTTAACCCAATTAAAATCTTTTATTATTAGTTCCAGATATTTCTCCAGGCTTATGTACTGAGAGTGGAAAACTCTTTTTTCTTTCTTTATCAAGTTGTACATTTTTGAAATTAACTTCTTTCTCAACTTAAGAATGTCAAATAGTTCCTCTGTTTTAGAAAGAGATGGGCTCATTAGACTCTTGGATCCACATATTTAAAGGAAATGCACGGCGCATCTCAGCGGAAAAGGGAGACGTGCCACACAACTCCAACAATGTGTTGTAGTGCGATATTGAAATGTCTGGGATGCACTGGCTACAAGGGAATGGGCCTGGGCAGTAGACATGTGCACAACACATTGTTGTGTTCAGTAAGGTGTATGTGAGTGAGAGATTGTGTAGCGTGACTGAGGGCATAGAGTAAATTGTTAGAAATGTGTTGTGGGTGATTACTACAGTCAGGCAGTACTCCCCCTTGAGACTGAGCAACCTGCGACCTTTTGAATGCCCTCTGATCCCACCACAGGTATATAATAGATGTAGAGTGCTAAGCATAATTAGGAGGCAGAGGGCTGGTGGGTCCTGGAGATCTCCAGAGGGATGGGAGAAGGGTGGACAGATAGAGACGGTGAGGACTAGGAGGAGCCCTGGGGTGAAATGGGACCAAGAGTGAGGACTTCCTTGTCTTGTGCCCATACAAAGAGCTCTGAGGTGCTCACGCAGGTGCTGCGGTCATCTGCAGAATCTTTTCCCCCCAGGCGGTGTTATGCAATGCCAGGTCTATTAAAAATAAGATTGCAGTGGCTGGTGATTTAGTAGCCTCTGCAGACCTGGCTTGCATCACTGAGACTTGGCTTGATGAAAATGCAGGGCCCATTTTGGCAACTGTGATTCCAGCCAGGTTCTCAGTGATACACCACCCGAGAGTGGACCGTAGGGGCAGAGGGGTCGCAGTCTGTTTTAGACAGGAACCGGACTTCAAGGAGTTACCAGTGGGGACTACCAACTCCTTTAAGTGCATGGGAGCTGCGGGTGCAGGTTTCAGGATCCTTCTCATCTACTGTTTACCCAGGAATGGGAGGGCATTCCTGACTTTGTCGCAGAGATGGTATTGGAGGCCCCCAGATGGTTAATTCTGGAGGTCTTCAATGCCTAGGTCAACTATGAACTATCACTTTTTTGGACACAACCTTCTCTAATTGATGGAATCATTGGGCCTGACATGGGTTATTACCACTGCAACACAAGAGTGGGGGCACTCAGACCTGGTGTTTTACCTGGGGATGGAAATCTCCAGTATGGAGGTTGATCCTATCAGATGGTCAGACCATCTCACCTTGAGGTTTAGTTTCATGACCGTTTGAAATGGGTTTGCCCCTCAGGAAATGATACAGTGCCATCCTTTAAGACAGGTGACACATGAAGGCCTTATGATGGTATTAGACCTTTCAGGAATTCTGTCAGATAGCAATGACCCAGGGCCTCTTGTGCTGGCTTATAATAGGGCAGTAACTGAGGCCCTGGATGTCATTGCTCCAGTTCAGGTTTTCCCCCATACCTCCTGACCGGGTACCCCATGGTTTGATGGGACAGAGAGGGAACTGAAGAGGCAGGGGTGACGATTGAAGAGACATTGGTGGAAAACTTGCCTGGAGGGAGACAGACTTAGGTCGTTGGACCATTATAAGGTCTACCAATCAGCAATTTCCCATAAGAAGGCAGAATTCCTATACAGGGAAATTGCTGCGGTGAAGGACAGACCAGCCCATCTCTTCCAGACCCTGGACAGACTATGCAATCCAGCCTGCCTGCAGTCTGGTAGAGCGTTGTTACAAGAAAAATGTAAGGAGTTTGCTCAGTTCTTTGCTGATAAGGTGTCCACCGATAGGATAGAGATTAGCCAATGCATCCCCATTTGTCCTTGCATTGTTCAGTCAAGTGGTACTAATGCCCAGATGATCTGGTCTGCCTTCAGCCAGCCGGTAGTCATGCATATAGTGAGGATCATCCAGACTCTGTGACCAACTTGCTGTAGTTTGGATCTGGGCCCAATGCACCTTCTTGTAGGGTGTGTTGATGTCATTGGCTCGGTCCTAGCTCAGATAATCTGGGCTTCACTGGAGAGAGTGGGCTTTCCAGACCCCTTAAAAGAGGCGGTGGTTAGGTCTCTGTTGAAAAAGTCCTCCCTTGACCCAGACTGCCCTGCTAACTACAGACCAGTCTCTAACCTACCTTTCACAGGGAAGGTTATTGAAAAAGTGATTACTCTGCAGCTGGAGGATCATTTAGCCATCCACAATATCTATGACCCTCTCCAGTCTGGATTCAGAAAAAGTCATAGTACCGAGACGGCCCCGGAGACCGCCCCGGTTCAAGAACTTAATGATCTCTTGGTGGCTAGAGATTAGAGATCCTGTTCCATCTTGGTTCTCCTAGACTCTCAGCAGCATTTGACACTGTGGACCATGAGGTGTTGCTCGGATGCCTGTGGTTCTTTTGTGGACCGGGGGAGTAGTCAATTGGTTTTGATCATTCCTCGAGGGCAGGTCTCAGAGGGTTGTGTCAGGAATTCATTCCTCGACCCCTTGGGGTCTGCCCCATGGAGTACTGCAGGGCTCGGTGCTTTCCCCATGTTGTTTGCAGTGTATATGCTGCCACAGGGGGACATTATTAGGTGGTATGGGTTGAGTTTTCACTGTTATGCAGATGACTCTCAACTGTACATGTCCTTTGTGCCTGACCAGGTGTTTAATACAGTCTCAATGTTCAACAACTGCCCACTGGAGATACAGAACTGGATGAGTGCCAGCTGGCTGAGGCTAAATCTGGAAAAAATGAAGGTGTTGGTCGAGGACCCAGATCTTTGGACGGTCGGGTCATGGGCAGGAAAACCTTCCAGTCTACAATTTTGAGAAAACCAGCTCAATACCTTGGGCCAGGTGTAGAACCTTGGGGTGGTGTTTGATGAAGGCCTGACCCTAGAGGTTCAGGTGTTGGCCGTAGTAAAATCCATCTTTTACCATCTAGGAAATATAGCCAGGGTGAAGCACTTAGTTCCGTCCGCGGATCTTTCTACCTTGGTCCACGCCTTTGTCACCACCCTACTTGACTACTGCAATGAGCTCTACCTAGGGCTTCCAGGAGTGGATATTTGCCAATTGCAGTTGGTGCAGAACATGACAGCCAGGTTGTTAACTGGAACCCATAGGTCCAGTCACATAACACCTGGACTGTGTGAACTGCACTGGCTGCCTGTACAGTGGTGAATCACTTTCAAGGTCACATTGCTGACCTATAAAGCCTACAGAATCAGGGATCTCCTAACTTCATACTGTCCCTCCCAATTGCTCCGATCCTCAAATGAGGGTTTGCTAGAGATTCCCAGGGTACATTTAAAAATGTTTGGGGGAAGATCCTTTGCCTTTATGGCTCCTACCCTGTGGAAATATCTACCTTGTCGGATACAAGAGAGCCTGACAACCATAGAATGGTTTAAAAACTCCCTTAAGATGTATTTATTTCAAAATGCTTTTGAAGGAACTTAAGATTTCATATGTTGTATCTGTAAGCTGAATTTAGTTGTATAATTTTAATGTGTTTTATATCTTCGTACATTGTGTAGGTATGTTGTAAGGGCACCATGAGCTATGTAAGGGTGCCTTGTATAAATAAAATTTTAGTTAGTTACTTACTTACAAATGTATGCTGCGCAGCTGGAGAGGGCTTTCTCATGCATATGCTGTGCTGTGGCATATTCTGTGGGAATGTACCCCTCGCAGTCCAGAGCTGCATTTCCCATGGTTAGGCCATAAATAGCTGGCCTAACCCAGCCATTCACCAACAGGTGGGTTGCAGAAGTGCACCCAGGTACACAGCAGCCTGCCAGCCATGGTGGTCTATAAGTACCCCCTCCCATCCCCAATCGAATCAAGTCCATCCCTGAATAGCCCCATAATGCAGGCCCCCCTCCCCAGCCTTGATCGCACTGGAGGTAACCATGACCCATTTCCATAGTGCAGAGGACCCGCACCCCTCCAGCCCCCTACCCAGACACCTGCACTGCCTCCATATCTGACCTGTTGTTGCAACTGGCACTGCCCTCTACACACTGCAAAGGCCAGCTGCCGAATGCGCTGGACCTGAGCCAGGGACCTGCACTCCAGAATAATCCATGTCTCTGTACTGTGCATTGGGGCAATACACAAGCTGCAGTATCCACCATTGCATGCAGCTGTGTGTACATCCCTGGCACACTAAAGGGTAACCAACATACCTCCTATACATGCCTTGGTGTTGCTGTGGCTTCCTGATGTCATACTATGCTGCAGGCCCACACCTTCCCCCATTCCCCTGTGTATCATGCCACCCTCTGAACTGATGAGGTATTCTGAATGCCATGGGGTGAGTTGTCCTGCACTGTCATATGCCGTGTATGCTCCAGGCAATGGATATTGTGTCCACGGTTGCCCAATTGTACATACAAAGGGTAGGTCAGCTTTATCATGCCTGTTCCAGGAACTGTATGAGTGGGAACAGCATCAGCTGTCACCTGCACTGAGCACATAAACAGCACCAGGACAATGTATCTGCATGCGAGCACCTGAGGAGTATGGCCACTGAGCAGCAATGGCTGCTCACCGATCATGCCTACTTATGACACATTCTAATGACTTACTGCCAGTGCTCTGCCTCCCACTGATACAGTAGTATAATCCAATCACAGTGCTAGTCATCACAATGGGATGGGTTGGGGGACGAGGAGGGGAGTGTCTGTGTACTGGTGGGGGAGGGGGCACTGCACTATAGAAATGGACTGTATTTGTATTCCAGTGTGATCGGGGATGGGAGTGGGCTCCTTACAGTATGGAACTGAATGGAACTGGACTTCAGTATGATTGAGGATGTGGGAAGGAGTAGGGTGGTGCCACTGTTTCACCAGGGATGTTCAGGTTGTGTCCCACAAGGAAGCAATTGTGGTCGGGGGTTGAGGGTTAGACCTGTTCTGGTGCATTCATCCCCATGCCACCATGCAAATGAGCAGGTAATGAGCATGCATGGGGCCCCTTTGCAACCTGCATGCTCAATTAGCTCATTTGCATTCCCAGGCTAAATATCACCCATGGGGGCTGCAGAGCATACTGGTATGTGTCATGCATTCCCTCTGGGAGGTATTCAGCCAGGAGCACCTTGGATGTTCCTGCCTTGGCAGCCACCTGTACTGTGCCTCCCATCCAGGGTCACATTTTTGACAGGTATGCATGCCCTGTACCGGTGGTGCATTTTCTTTGAATATTATATCAGTGCCAGCTGGCACACCCTATTTGCACTATGCATCCTTCTGAACGTGCATCAGTCCAGCACTGAATATGCCCCCCCAAGTCCTTTTGAAAATATAATTCTTGACCTGTAAATATTAAAATATGGAATTGTCAATTGTATAATTCTCTTTGTTTCAGCTGTTTAAAAGTAAAGACAGCACCATTACCATCACTAAAAAGTCTCCAGTTTGACACAGATTTGAGCTTTTGCCCAAGCCCTAAAACTATTTGTGATGACATTAGAAAGGTCAGTAGTAGGACTATATATTATATGGAAAAAGGATGTTTGTCACCTAGTAATTTTGTACTGACTGTCAGGTCAATCCAGCTGTTTCAGTAAATATTAAACACACCTTTTATTTTGGTGAATCTATTAAATCCATTGGCAATTATTATTTTTTTTAATTGTTGAATTGAATGGAGTCACCTCTAGTTGAAAACAAGATTCTACCTTTGAACTCTTTAGACCAAGAGAATTTTTGTTTTGGTAATTGACAAAGCCCTCCGGCTGCTATGTTTATTTCTCTTTTGCACAAAACCACTGCCTGTCCTAATGTTTCAAGTAACATGACGTGGAACCTTTGTAAAAAAGCACCTGGCTCAAAGGTGTATCTGATTCCCTTAAATAAATAAAAAAAGAGAATGTTGGTTCAACTTGAACTGCCAAGTAATCCCACAGAACATTTGGATCACTGGTACTCCCTTACTTTCATTCAAATGTAATTTGTGCAGAGCAATCCCCAGATGGTTGCACTTCCACAAAAACATTTTCTCACTCATTTTTCAAGGTGGTAAAAAACTTCCAATCAAAGATACTGGGCATACAGTAGATTTGAACAATAAAAGAAAACATGGAAAGATATTCATTTCTAAAATACTAACTCTTCAAATCAGAGCTAGAGGGAGAAATTGCCACCATTCCAAATAGAAAAAATATTTTTTTTTCAGAACAACGAATGACTAAAATTAAAATCATAATTTTGTTTTACT
Organism: Neoceratodus forsteri; assembly: GCA_016271365.2. Classification (NCBI taxonomy): domain Eukaryota; kingdom Metazoa; phylum Chordata; order Ceratodontiformes; family Ceratodontidae; genus Neoceratodus; species Neoceratodus forsteri. The sequence continues at coordinate 1,611,265,425 of CM057449.1, forward strand.
TTAATAGGGATATTTTATTGCCTTTTTTGTCTGGGCATTTAAGGGTGTATATTTATTTGTTTGGTTGTTGTTGACCAGATAAGCACACCATATATGTAAATGCTTATTTCAAGGTATGGCCAGGGAAATTGTACTGTATATCATTAGAAGTATTATTTCCTAATAATAGAAGTTCACTTTTTTCCCAGTTCACTTCATATCTGGAAAGTCTGCCATATTCTTAAATTATTTCTAATGTATATGAATTTTGCTGCCCAGTTTCATATACAAATTAAAGCATATCTTCCGCATATAAGGAAACCAGCTGTTCACCACCATTACTTCAATCGCCCTGATATTCAAGTAAAGTATAATCCTGATTGCCAATGGTTCTCTAAAAAGGCAAATAATAAACGGGAGATGGGACAACCCAGTCTGGTCCCCCCTGGACAGAGAAAATAAATCCAATACACCTGATTTGTTTTGACTTTTCCTTTCAGAAAACAGTAAATACTGTATAACAAATCCAGTTTAAGAATTTCACTGTTACCATATGTTAACTGAGTAGCTCTATGAAAACCAGACACTGTACTCTAACAAAGGATTTTTTCAGCATCAAATGCAAGGATGGCAGAGTCAGCCCTTGATGTTCCATTTTCAATATTAAATGCCCTTCTAATGATGTGATGCATCCTTCATCACTCAATGAAGCCAGTCTGATCTCTATTTATTAGTTTTGGTGTTATCTTTGATTATCAGTTTGAAAACATTTTTGTAAACATTTTTTAGTCTGTATTTAGAAGTGATATTGGCCTCTGAGATTTATAATAATCCACAGGTTTATATATTGTTTCTAGAATTATTGAGATAATGGCTTTGTTTACAGAAGGGAGAAACAGAGGTATGCTATCTATGGCTCCAAAAAGATTTAGTTGTAGTGGAGCTAATACATCCTCTAAGCTTTTATGGAACTCAGAGAAAAATCCATCTGTGCCTAGGGCCTTTCCATCTGAAAGACTTCTTATGGTTTCCCTTATTTCTTGTCCATATTTAAACTGTCCCTATTATCCTTACACATTCCATGCATAGGACTATTAATAATAAAAGAGACGATTTCCAGGAGTTTTGGTACTTTCTCTGAGTATACAGAACTGAATAAAATATTTTAAATGTTAAATTGATTTATTTTGGGGGAAGTGACCACTGTGCCATCATCTCTCTTTATTTCATTGATCACTCATTGGTTTGTTTACATCTTATTTGGAATATATTTATTTCAAAAGTTTAACCAGAGAAGAGACATATTGAGCTGATAATTGCTTGATTCCTGATTATCTGAGGGGAGGGGAGGGGGAGGAAGATAGTGCAATAAGGAGAAAAAAATAATAGTAAATTAACAGATATGAATAAATAAGTCACCACAAGCAATACAGTACATTAAGAAGGAACAAGTTACAACATTACACAGATGTTAAAACCAATAAATAGTGCAGGGTAAAATACCACAGAAAAGTGCTTATGGTGGATCAAAAATTGAACTTGAAGGTAGGGGGTAATGCAAAGTATACAGCACTAGGCAATTACTGAAGGGGGTGGTAGAAAATATATGTGTCTCTATAATTCAACATTGCATCTTCTGTGTTAATGTTCAAGATATTATTATAACTGGGTACACAGTACTCAGCAAGGACAAAGTAAAAAGAAAAGACGGAGGAGTTTTTGTGTATCTAAAGTCCTCATACAGTGTAAATGAAATTTCTGTGTCCTCCCAAAACCACTCTTCTTGCAAGAGCTTATTCATAAAAGTGATCCTGGGAGGCATCAAACTCGTCATAACTGGCTGCATCTACAACACACCCTCGCTGGCATGTGAGTAATTTCTTGACAGTCTTGTTCAGATTGATAAAAGAGAAGTGGTAATACTAGGGGACTTTAATCTAAACTCGTTAGTGGATAACACAGGTAGACACATCTGCTGTGGCAAAGGCTCAGCTTAATAAGATTATCACTGATCCTACTTGGCTCAGTGTTAAATTGGGTAATCACTCTCTGCTGGACTTGATATTAGTCAGCAGGAGTGATAGGGTCAAGGGATTTGCTCTCTGGCAGATGCACTCAGTTTCCAGTCATCTACCTACTGCATTTGGAGCAACTGTTCTGTGAGAACCCCCCATTGGTCTATCTTGGTAAGAGACTATTCCTGGCTTAATTGTGATGCCATCCTTAATGACCAGGCCCCAGTACAATGAGACCAGCTGAGTAGGTGTGGTAATGTTAATATGGCATTAGAATTTCTTGTCAGTAACTTCGTTAGTGTGGTTAACAGTCATGTAATCCTGGTTCAGAGGGTTGTCAAGGGGCTTTGTTCTAAGTGGCTTACCCATTCCCTACATCAGCTGATAAAACAAAGGGACCAAGCATGGGGGAAGCTATAAAGCATCTAGGCAGGTACACGACTGGAAGCAATATCATGCACTGAGAAATACTTGGAAAGGCAGCCTCAAAAGTGCTAAGGTGAAATATATCAAATGTCTGCAGTGTGACACACTGCATGGCCCCAAGAGGTTCTGGTCACAAGTCAACTGCTCCTCCAGGGGAGAACTGTACCCTCCTCAGGTGACCTTCGTGCTGCTTGTACAATTCTAAGAGTCCCCACCATGGCCACTGATGCCTTCAACAAGTTTTTCACAGACTTGGATACCTTCAAGATCATCCAGATCAGTCCCTCCCAGTGCTACCTCCCCTGAATCTTCTGTCCCTATGGTTAGCCACCCTGAATTCCATTTCAAATTGATCACAAATAAGGAGGTGTTGCATATGTTACTAGGTATAAAAGTTAATAGTTTGGCTGGACATGATAACCTTAAACCCCAGCTCCTCATACTTAATGCCCCAGTCCTTGCTGGACCCACAGCAGCTCTTTACAATGTGTTCCTCCTACAGGGTGACATAGTTAGTATGTGGAAAACTGCATGTTGTTCTAATGCATAAAGGGAGGACCAAAGAGCCAGTTCAACACTATTGGCCAATTTCGAGGTTGAAAGAACAAGATGTGGGTTTCAGAGCTCCGCTACAAGCAGTTTCTAAAATCTTTTAAAGTCTTTTATTTTTGCTTACAAATGGCACAGTCAAGAAAAGGTAAGGACTTAGCAGAGGCTAGGCTGGATGATATAAAAAAATGTCTCTTACCAAAAACAGGGAAAGCAGTCCCGCTATGATGGAATGACAATTAATCCGTGTTGGAGGAGGCAATGGCTTCCCCTGTAACAGTGCATCCTGAACTGGGCACTAAGCTGAAAGGGCTTGCAAAACCAACACTACAGTCCCTACAAACTCTTTTGATGGGGTTCCAGGAGGAATCCTACTCATCCTTTGATAAAGTCCATGGTACATTGGCTGACATTTCATTCAGGTGCTCCCAAATAGAGGAGAAGCTACAGAATTGTGAAGAGTGAGTGACCACAGTGGAGAAAAATGCTGAAAAACTTTCTGGAAGGGTATGACTCTTGAAGATGCTGTGACTGCATCTCTACACAAGCAAGTATCAAACATTGCTAAATTCAGAAACATTGAAAATACCCTGCAACTGAAAAAATCTTCTGCTGATTGGCTTATCAGTGGACATACCTGTGGCTGAACTTAAATCAGAGGTGGAGCATATAATCACTATGTTTTTTCTCTGGAGTTGCCATTGATTTTGGAGTCTGTCTTTCATCCTCAATCAAGGAACACAAAGGAAAACACAGGAGCCAGATATGTGATATGTACATGCTCAACTATCTTGCAATATAATCACATTCTCCAGCTTGCCATGCAAAGGAAAGGTTTCCAGTTTGAGAGTCAAAATCTCCACCTGTAACCCGACTTTTATTTGATTACACAGCACAGGAGGAGACACTTTTTGGCCAGTAGAGTGGAGTTTATTCTGGCTGGAGTTACTGCCATATTACAAGCACCTTCAAAGCTTAAAGTCAGCTTTCAGGGAAAAGATTTATTTTTCCTAGATGTTGATGCTGCCCATGAATTTTACGAAAAAAATGTTGCAATACCAGCGGATTTGGAATCTGATCTTGAAGACAAGGAAGATGCAGACACTACTCAATATGTACCTGTGAAATAAATGATAAACTGCTTTTTCTTTAAATTGTTGGGAGCTCTGAATATGTAGAATACATCATACTTGTTACACCATGGGTAGTTTATGGGCTATAACTAAGTTTATGTTTGCTGATTAGTAGGCATTTTTGGCTAAATGGACACTTCAGTAATTTTCTTTAGAATGATGTTGAAGCTTGGAGCATGAAATATGGAAATAAATGTTCATTATTTAGGCTACTACCTCAAGTTTAATTATTTTAACATGTATAAGTAATAGATAATCCTCTCTGGCGTGTGCGGTCACGCTCTGGTATACACACGTCTTGTTGTGTGTTCAACCACCCAAGGCGTGCATATATCAGAGCTGCAATGTAGCATGACTGAGTTCTGCCACTGTCTGTGAGTTGCTGCCAGACGATTAAGTGTCACTCGGTTTAAAAAGGAAAAAATAAAAGTTGTTTGTTTCTGTTTTATTCATTTTCTCAGAAAAAGAAAGCTGCCATCTGTACACGGAGAAGATTTACCACGGAGCACTTTCACTTTGCCTTGCGTCTGTCATTCTGAAGTCAGCCACTGCCTCACTCTGCACTTTCTCTCCTTGCACTTCAGTAGGCAGCTTCTTTTCTAGAAACTAGAGCTACAAACAGAAAAAAATGCACTTTACTTTAGATTTCAGCTAAGAGGGACTTACTTTAAACACGTACCTGCATTCTGTCCAATCACGTCGGTGGAATTTCTATGATTTTACCTACCCATTTTATAATTTCTTATAACCCCCCCATTTTATTGTAACTCATTTTCGAGATGTTTTCTTGTTTATGATAAATGTACTCTAGTTCTTTTTGTCTGAATAAAAATAAAGTACTGTATATAAAAAAAACACTACTGGCCGATTTCACTGCACCCTTCCAAAGATACAGGAAAGACTGATCTATAATCAGATACAGTTCTTTCTTGAGTTACATTCCATTTTAACTGAAGTCCAACATGGTTTCAGAAAACAGCATGTTACTGACATTGCCCTTGTACTGTATGTCTCACGACTGACCTGCTTAATGCTATAGATGCTGGACAGGCCGTGGAGCATGGTCTTCATGGAGCTTACTAAGGCATTTGACCTTGTTAATCATGATCTCCTGGTGTACAAATGAAGGGATCTAGGCTTTGATCACTTGTCATGCAAGTTATTCTGCAATAACCTCTAGGGGCGAATGCAACTTGTACAATGGGGGGGGCAGCTAGTCCTCATGCACGCAATTATTGATGGTCCCTCAGGGCTTGATTCTGGGCTCTGTTTTATTTTCTTTCTTCACAAATGATTTGCCTAGTAACTTTGGTAATGCAAAAATACTGCTATATGCTGATGGTGTGGTTCTGTACAGATCTCACATTAACCTGCCTCAGATTCAGACTGGCCTGTAGGAAGACTTTGGCTCACTTGAGTCCTGGTTTCAATCAAATCTACTAATATTGAATAAAAAAAAAAATAAAGGCCATGCTAGTTGGTACACATATACTGGGTCATGATAGACAAAATCTACTCAGCATTAACACTCTGTCAGAATCTTGTATAGATATAGTGGTTACTGCAAAGTACAGTATCTGGAAATCCAACTACACCAGGACCTTTCCTTCAGGCCACATGTCAAATTAGTGGTCAAAACCCTGAGTCAGAAACTGGCTCTGCTGTATAGGCTGTACACCTGATTTACTAAAGAGGCCAGGCTCTCAGTTGCCAACAGTGTCCATCTACCATTTATCACCTTTATGGCACCACTTTTGTCATCTCTCAAAGAGACTGAACTCTACAAACTGAAGTTTGCCTACCATTGAATTGCATGTTTTTCTGTCATGGGCTGCAGCTGTGAACATCACCGCAGGGCTCTCTCTCCACACTAAACTGCCTTCTCCTGGAGGGGAGGCTTCATCTCCCTATGCTTTCTATGATACAAAAGTTCCTTTAATCCCCCCACAAAACAATTTGGCTGACATTATGGACTTCAAAGCACTTAGAAGGACTCTTAGATCCACTGGGCAGAAATTAGCTACCATGCCAAGGGCGCTATCTGCTGCTAGTCAGCAATCCTTTGTGGCTAGTGCAACAAAGATATGAAACAATCTCTCCCCTAATGTCATGGAATGCCTTACCCTTACATCCTTGTAATCCACCACAACAAAGTATCTATTTGTTAGAAGACCCTGTGCCTGCTTTAGCTAGCTAATCTGTTAATCTGACTAGCTGTATTTGGCTATGAATAGTAACATAGAAACATAGAACATAGACATAAACCGCAGATAAGGACCATTTGGCCCACCTAGTCTGCCCATTTCCCTACCTATAGGATAAGCTGCAGATCCTAGTTAACCAACAGTCTATTTCTTCCTACGCCCCACAAGAATTGCCATATGTCTGTCCCATGCATTCTTGAATTCTCCCACAGTTTTAGACCCCACAACCTCCTCAGGAAGGCTGTTCCATGTGACAACCACCTTCTCTGTGAAAAAATACTTCTTCGCATTGCACCTGAGACATCCCCCATTTCTTCAAATTGTGTCCCCTTGTTCTTGCACATCTCTTTTTCTGAAAGATGCTAGCCTATTGGACTCTGTTGAGTCCACTGAGGTACTTAAAAGTTTCTATCATGTCCCTTCCCCCCCTCCTTTCCTTGAGGGTATACATATTAAGCTCCTTTAGTATCTCCTTGTATGGCTTCTCTTGCAGACCCTGCACCATTTTAATTGCCCTCCTCTGGACTGCCTCCAGCCTGTCTATGTCCTTGTGGAGACTGGGTCTCCAGAACTGGATGCAGTACTCCAGATGGGGTCTCACCAACTGTCTGTACAGAGGGATAACAACTTCCTGTTTTCTACTGGTGATGCCTCTCCCTATGCCTCTCCCTATGCATCCCAGTATGCCCCCATCCCTCCTTACTGCCTTCTCACATTGCTGACCCACCTTTAGGTCATCTGATATGACTACCCCCAGGTCCCTTTCCATTTTGGTTGTTGTCAGTATCGCACCTGCATTATCTGACTGTGAACAGGGCCAGTATAAGTCTGCAATAACCCCATTACCTCTACCATAACCCCACTAGTGCTGCCCTGACTTGCATCCTGGAGAATGATTCCACAATGAATAGCACAGATGTACTATTTGGAATTCACAAAAGCAGCCACAAAAATGAACCCATTGAGCTGGCAAGGCACTATGTGGCTATTTGCCTGCTCATTATTGACTCATTTACATAGGCCGTACCAGAGTTTAGCACACCCCCTGCTGATTACCAGCCCGATTATAAAACTATAAGTTTTCCTTGGTGCTAGTGATCCCCACAGTTGAGTGCCAGCCCACTGGAAAAAAAAATCCCTGGTGCTAGTGATCCCCTCCACAATGAATGCATGCCCAATTGTAAAAATAAAAGTTTCGCCTGGTGTCCAGTGGTCCCACCACCTGATGCTGTGCTCAATGTAGGAAATCCATTTCTCTGGCGTCCAGTGGTCCCTCCCCTAACCCAATCCCTTGCTCAATATATGCTAAGTGTTTCCCTGGTGTCCAGTGGCCCCTGCCCCCACCTGATCCCTCACCCAATGTAAGAAGACATATTCTATGGTGGCCAGTGTTGCTTCCCCCTACCCAATGCCTGTCCCATAAACAGATATATTTTTACCTGGTGTCTAGTGGTCCTTTCTCACACCCAGTCTCTTGCCTGATGTAAACATACATTTTCCCTGGTGTTCAGTGGTCCCTCCCTTCACCCGATCCCTCACCCAACCTATTAAACATATTCCCTGGTGTCTAGTGGATCCTGCCCCAAACACTTCCCTGGCCTCAGTCCCATCCTGCAGTCTCTGCCCCATCAGCCCATTCCTCACTGGTGGCCAGTGGCCTACCTCCCTGATCTGTATGTATATCTATATGTACTTCCCCGGTGTCTAGTGAACCCCCCTCCCTAACCCAGATCTGACAAATGCTCACAATTATGTTTAATTCCCTGGTGTCCAGAGAATTCCCCACCCCAGGAGATAGTGCCCCACCACTCCACTCTCTCCCCAATTCCTCTCCTAAGCTGGCAACTGGCACAGCCCTCTGCTGTCCACCGTGGCCAGCTGCTGACTGGGCTCTCACTTAGTGCATACTACATGCAGTTCACATTCACTGATTTACAGCTCAGAAATGAGCATATACTATATACGGTATGTGATTATTGACAGCTCAGTCAGCTGCCAGCCATGGTGGAGTGTGGAGGGCTATGCTGGTCCCGGTGATTTACATGTAGATATATGAGCAAACTGGGGGGAGGGTGCCCTAGCTACCAACAGGGGATGAACTAGGGAGACAGAGATTGCAGGATGGGACCAGGGCCAGGGCAACGTTTTGTGGGGGGATTGCCACACTGGGGATGGGAATCAGATAGGGAGGATGGTCCACTGGACGCCAGGGAATATGTTTAACAGGTCAAGAGAGCAATTGGTGGGGATGGACCACTGGACACCAGGGAAAATGCATGTTTATACAGAATATATTGTCAAGTGCCTTTTTTAGTATTTTTTATTCATTTGCTGCTTAACGGTTCAAAATTATTATGTCTGTAACAACCTGGAACAGTAAAAACATTCCATTATCCATTGTATTGTTATTTATTTATCATTCATTTAGTACCATATACAGCAGTGCAACTGCATTCCACCACTCTGTGCTGCATTTATCTACTGTCTCAATAGGACCCGTTCCCCCTTGTCTGGAGTTCAAAGTTACCTTGGGATATGTAAGGATTTATGGTTCAACACTCATCTTTTTAGTAAAATTTATTTTCCATGTAAGACTTTCTGTAAGAGACATGGATAACATTGTATTACTATGGAATATTTCTGTGCATATTTAGTTCTACTAATTTTGTATAGATTCTCCTTTTTTTCAGATTAGAAGCAGCTAAATGTTTTTTGCCTTATTTATCCAGATCGCTGAGTGTAGATAGTATTTCCACCTGATCAAAAATGGCATTCAAAACATGTTCGATGTCACTGAAGTTTTGAGCTCCATTTCCTCTTTGGCATGTTTATAAAGTCCCACTGCAGTGATGTTACATCACTGCAGAGTCTTGCATGGTCATGGGTATGGTTGCTAGGCAACCATGTATGCCCCTTGGAGCATCAGCACTTGCACAATTAATACATTATAAATAAATTATTTGGAAACAGACCTTACAACAAAATACAGTTTATACTAGTAGAGACAATATATTGGTAAACAGAGGCAGCATCTCAATCAAAACATTTAAATTGAAATATCAGTCTCTATTTCTTTTATGTCCTCTACATGTACTTCTGATTTTTCAGCCCTAGCTCTATCTTCAGAAATATATGTTTCCATCATCTAAGATTCAAAAAACCTTTATCAAGGTTAAATAATGGGGGGGGGCAGAAATCATGGAATTAAAACCTTTGCTAAAATTGCTGAAAAAGAAATTATGCAGTTATTCAACAGTAAGGACAAATTTTCTCTCCTCACATAATATCTAACTAGAAAACAGGCTAGCTTTGGAAACCTTAAAAAATGACAACAATATAATAATAAAATAGGCTGACGGGGGGGGAGTGGAATAGGAATTCAGGAAAAAGAGGGATACAAACAAATGAGTTCAAGACTAATAAATGACAAAAGAAACTATCAAACACTCCCAGAAGATCCAACTAACAGCCTACAAAGGGAGATAAATGACATTTTGTTGGAATACAGTATATGGATATGGGCTGGCTAAAGGAGGTGGAGGCAGAAATAATGAAAAGTAAATTTCTGAGATTGCCATTTTATGGTCTCCCAGAGATTCATAAGGACAACAGAGTGCCTCCTGGGATACCAATTTTGTCTGGGAAAAATTCTGTTTTTGAGCCTATCTCCAGATTTATTAATTTTTCACCTGCAACCAATAGTTGAACAAATGGAAACTTTCATCAGAGACTTTGGGAAAAAAGATTCTAAAAATGGAACAAATCTCACAGACAAGCCTCAGACAGAGTGTACTTATGGTTACATGGGTACATGGGATGTCACAGATTTATATATACCCATTCCCCATACAGAAGGGTTGGGGCAATGGGTAGGATGTTGGATTAAAGAGCCCCAAATGCTAAACTAAATATCACAGTGCTACAAGCACTAGTTGAATATATGTTGAAATTAATTATTTTGAAAACGACGGAAAATACTATAAACAAATACATGAAACAGCTATGGGGAGCACTGTGGCTCCAGCTTATGCAGACTTGTATATGTACTGTATGGCTTTGAAACCAAATTTGTTTCAAAGCAAACTTACAATATCTGCTATGAAAAAATCAATATATGGCTCAGATGTTTTGATGACATATTTTGTAACTGGACAGGCACAGAAAATTAACCCCTTTGGTTTCATGATGAAAATAGTACGTGGGACTCAAATTTTAAAATTTACAATACTAAAGATGGAAGGCAACCAAATTGAGACAACACTCTACCGCAAGCCCACAGATATAAATACATTACTGTATTTCAGTAGTTTTCATGACTCCAAACTAAAAAGAAAATATTCTGTATTCTCAAATGATTAGGGTAAAAGGAAACAGCAGTACTCAATATCAATATAAAAAGAATGAACAAGATTTGACCAGTTGATTCAGAAGCAGGGGATATCCTACAAAGACACTTAAAAACGCATGCCAGAAAACTAAAACTAAAAACAGATGGGAACTCCTAATTGGAAAGGCTACAACTGAGAAGCAGTACCAAATGTGTTTTTTCAGTTAAATTTAACCATAAATTTACACAGATTGCCCAAATTATTAACAAACACTGGCACTTGATAGCAACTGACAACACACAAGTAAAATGTTTACAAGAAAGACCAAGAGTGGTAGCCACAAAAGTGAACAATATCAAAAATAAATTAGTTAATTCACAGTTCAAAATAAATTTTGAACCAGAGGGACAATTACTTTTGGGGACCTTACAGTCAGGGATGACAGCTTGTGGAATATGCTTGGTGTGCGGCCACACCAGCAAAAAGGCATTTTCTCAAAATCCACACACAGGCTATAAACACTATATTAAGGAACATATTGATTGTAATTCTCAAGAGGTAGTACGTGTGCATTACTGCCTGTGTGATAGGCTATATGTAGGACAAACAAAAAGATCTTTAAAAACCAGGATCTAGGAGCACAAAGAAAACATCAGAAGATGTGATGAAACATCTCCTGTAGCACTACATTTTAATAGTGCAGGGCACAATGGTGATTCCTTTTGATTCTGGGGATTGTAAATAATACATCTTCCTATTAGAGGAGGGGATTTTAAATGGAAAAGGTTAGTGACAGAAATGAAATGGATATTTAATCTGAATACATATTATCCAGAAATTGGTATGAATATTGAAATCAATTGGCATGCCTCTTATTAGTTGTATTTGATGCCTGGTAGGGTACACAAATGAAAGAAAATCTATGGCAAAATAATTGAAATCTTAGTAGTACTTATAAATACACATTTTTCGAATGTATATTGAAATTAAATATTAAAGTTAAAAGATAAATAAAAGTAAGATAATCAGATATATGGTCACCTCTGACATCACGGGCAATGCCCGTGCTCCTGCTTCCTGTACTCCATCACATCAGTGTGATCTCCCTTTTTGAGATGGCCCCATAAGTCACCCTTTCCCCTAAACCAGCCCCCCCATAATTGCAAACTTGATAAAGTTTTTTTTTTTTTATCTTAGATGGTAAAAGCATATATTTCTGAAGACAGAGCTAGTGCTGAAACATTAGAATAAGTATATGTGGAGGCCATTAAAGAAATTCAGACTGAAGTTTCAAACTGAAATGTTTTGAATAAGATGCTGACTCTGTTTACCAATACATTTTCTCTATTACTATAAACTGTATTTGTTGTAAGGTCTGTTTCCAAATGATTTATTTATAATGTATTAATGAAAGCATCCCAAATATGTTTGAAAACTTTGCCTCCACCCCTCTGTGTCAAAATAGCCCATTTGTGCAAGTCCTGATGTCCCTAGGGACATACATGGTTGCCCAGTAGCCATACTCATGTCTGCGCAAAACTCTGCAGTGATGTAACATCACTGCAGTGGCACTTTACAAATAGGCCAAAGAGGAAACAGATCTCAAAGCTTCAGTGGCATCTAACATGTTTTGAACACCATTTTCAATCAGTTGTAAATACTATCTACGCGCAGTGAGTTGGCTAGATAAGGTAAAAAACTACTTTGGCTGCTTCTAATCTTAGAAAAGTAGAATCTAAACAAAATAAGTAGAACTAAACATGCACAGTAAAAATATAGAGATACAATGTTATCCATGTCTCTTACAGAGAATCTTACATGGAAAAGAAATTTTACTAAACAGATGAGAGCTGAAGCATAAATCCCTTATAGAACCCAGGTAGTATTGTGGGAAATTGAAATATTTCACCTGGCAAAATATTTCCCGTAATTCCGCGAAATTGTTCTCCTAGGTGAAATTAAATTTTGCCTGTTTTCTTGATTTCATGTAATGTCAAAATTTCAAGTAAAATGCCTTGGTGAAATTTTTCACCAAGACAAAGCGAAATTTTGCCTGGATTCACAATTTCGTGTAATTTTGTGTAAATGCCTTGGTCTGCCAATTTCACCCTTTGATGCTCAAAATTTCACCTTGTGGCACAATTTCACAGGTGTAGCTTTTGATTTTTGCATGCAAAATTTTGCTCCAAAAGGAAAATTTGAAATGCATTGTGAGTAAATAGGTCAAATATCGCATGCAGCATGTTTACAGCTCATCCGGCTGCGTGTTGAGTCGGAGAGCATCTGTTGTGGTGCATCAGAGCCAATAAAGCCTTTTAAAGCCTTGTTAAAACTTGTTTTTGAGAGCTAATTGCTCCAAAATATAAATGTTTTTCCTAGTGCTGCTAGGGAACATTTTTTAATTGTGTCTATTTTTGCATAATACTTAGTTTAATTAGGTTTTACTTTTGTCTGTGTCTTTGAAGGAGTTGAGTGGGGTAGGGTAGGGAGTGTAAAGCAGTGCAGGATATTTCTAGCCTTTTACAAATGGATTACTCACAAATTGTGAGTTATTTATTTACTGTTATTTCTTATTAATTTTGTTCTGTCTTGCCATTTTTGTTCTCTGAAAAGTTTCTCCATCCTGTTTGAGAGAGTTCCTGCCACTGTTAACCTGTGTTATATATATACCATTCTTCTGTTTTTAGTTATGATTGCACATTCTAATGTTTTAAACACACAGAGCTGAACCATTATTTTATTTGTTTGTGCTTAGTTCTGTTTGTTGGAGTATTAACTTGTGTCACTTAAACTGTGAAAATCAACAGTTCTATATTTTTTGTATCTTTACTTAATTACTTTTTGCTTGATCAATTGAACTTGTCCATTTACAGTCACACTGCTTTGTTGAATTGCTCCCATGTATTTTATTGCTGGAATTTGCCTCTGCACATTGAGCGGTGTTCCTGTTTTAGTTGACTTACCTTACCCTTTCTATGTTACAGCATTGTTTAACACCTGACATGTGCATTATAAAAAATATATATTAATATTGTAATTTTTAAGAGATTGCTTGATGATCCCTCCCATCCAGACCACCACCATATTGTGTGGTACTCGCCTTTGTTGAAGTTTTATGGTTGTCTCTGCCCTTATATAGTAAAAAAATGTGGTATTAGCTAAGTAATAACACATTACAGTACCTTATTTGTCCAGAGACACATGTGATCTATATTTAAAGTTGACCACTTGTGCCCTTTTCCCTTGTGTGTGTACAGTGTGTTTCTTTAATTCCTGTTTGGGGAAAGAAAAAAGTAACCTTTTCATTTTTACTAGAATAGGCTACCTACCATATGCGGTATTAGTTGTAGTCTAAGTGCTGCTACCTGTCCTGATTGTGTTTGGACTTGTAAGGAAGCCACTACTGTAGGTGTGACGTCATGTGTGAGGTGTTATTCAAACAGTTAGTAATACATCCTTTCTTCAAATGCTCCCAGAGAAAGGCAAAGCTTTGAAGCAGCAGCCAGCAAAAATGTCTGCTAAGAGACAGCACAGTGCAAGGGGAGCTAAGAAGTCTGCTGAAAAAAGTACAACTTCAGTTCCAGTTCCATATAGCAGTGAAAGCACATGTATGTCTGCATCAGTGTCTTCTGATGTGGGCTCTGGTGGTTCTGCAGGAACCAGCAAAGGAGTTGTTGGCAGAACTGGGTCTGGAATACCTGTGCCTTACATTTTTAAGGCTCAAACTGTTGCATCCATGCTAGTGGGAGATGATCACAGTGAGAAGAAGGGAGGCACTGACACCCGCACAGGAACAGTGGTCCAGGAGGAGGGTGATAAATCTGTCAGTGTGACTGTCTGTATTCCTGCAGGAGTTGGTAAAGATAGTATTCAACCAGAGTCTGATAATCCTGGAGATAGGGATAGTCAGCCCCCTGAGATGGTTGTAGAGAAAGAAAAAAGTGATGTGCTGCAATAAGACAGTGGTAGGGAGGAGGGGGAGGAGGAAGACAAGGACATCTTCGCTATTGGTGGTGATGATGACAACTGGGATGATCCCACATGGGAGCCTGAGTTGGAAAAGGTCAAGGGTGATGAAGACCATTTACATACACAGCTATTGGGTCAGTCTGTCACCAAGCCTATAAGCAAACCTCCAAGCAGTCAAGTAACCCCCCCTTTCAAAAGTACTCTTATTGAAGTGATGAGAGCAGCCCAAAAAACAAACACTTTCACACCTGTTTCTGAATTATCCCAGTCCCAGAAGCATCTGAAGTCCAGAGGTCAAAAGTCCCTAGTTTGGGACTTTTATGTGCTTGATCCTGCTGATGACACCATAACAATATGCCAGCGGTGTCAAGCAGGTGTTAGTTGGGGGAAAAAAGGAAGCCACATACCCACCAGTGGCCAGCAAGCCCACCTGGAAAACAAGCACCTGCTGAGATGGCAGCAACACCAGAAGAATTCCAGAGCTGTTGGTGGCATCTCTCTTGGCAAGATAAATGTACTAGAGCAGGAGCAGGAGGAGGGAGAGCAGAGTGGGTTGGTGGTGGAGAAGGAGGGTGAGCAGTGCATTGATCTCTGAAGTAGTGGGCATAGAAGTGGAGGTACCAGTCCCAGTCCCTTGAGTCTGAAAAGTACACCACCACACCCACAAGCAACCAAAATTACTGGTTTTATGCGGTCTACACAGCCCCAGGAGTCAAGTGTTACCTCTAAAAGAACATCATTGCTGCCACAAGTACAGTGTTCTGGTCTAACAGCTCCAAAGATGCAGCCCACTCTGAAGACCATCCTTGAATGGCAGACAAAGTACCCCCAATCATGCTGCTGCACGAGAGTTAAATGCTGCCACTGCTGAAATGCTGGCCATCGATCTGTTGTTATTCTTTTCTTGCAGTTAATCTTTTCATTGTAATTATTGTAATTATACATACAAATACACTACATTCTCCAATATACACTTACATAAATTTTTAATGGGAGAAGGAAAAAACTTGTTATCTGAAGTATTATACAATGACATTAAAGGGGAAAATGAATGTTGAGAAAACAATATGTTGCAGTTCAATCTGTATGCTAGAGAGAAAATATGGCAATGTATGGTTCATGGGGTAAAAGGAGTAGATACAAACAAGAAATATGAGAGGTCATAATTATACTTCTATTATGCTGTAATTTAATACAAGTATGTGTAAGATTGTATAAAGGAAGAACATGAAAAAGAGAAAAATATATAAGAAAGTAAACAAGAATGAAGAGAGAAAGGGAAGAAGAAAAGCAGACAAAAGGATAGAATGAGAGGAGAGGAGATGAAAAAGGAATGAAAGAGCTAGAAGTGAGATACCAATGTGAACATATAACAACCCATGGTTAAGTGACGATATGTGTAGATGTGTTTAAATATTTAAAATAGTCCTGTCAGCACTTATTATACAAATTAAGTCGGTCAGAGGTTAAGTATGACATACGATCAAGGATGGTGTATTGAGATAGTTGTTTAAGAATATCTGGGAGGGTGGGAATGATGTTGGATCTTCAATGCATTAATATAAGGTGTTTATCTTGAAGGAATAGTAGGGATAACCACCTATTCTGAGAATGGGATATTTTGTATGAATGAGCATTGAAAATACCAAGTATGCAATGTTTTGGATCTAATGCAAAGGACAGACCAATCACTTTCATTGGAAAGAAATGAATATGATGCCAAAGATTGTGCATGGGAGGACAATGCCATAAAATATGTAGCAAATTGCCATTGAGGGAGTTACAGCGTGAATATTTATTGTTGTTCATTAAGCCTATTTTTCGCAAAATCTCAGGAGTTCTGTACCATAGATGTAGAATTATGATTTGTATGAGTGAACTGTGATTATCCTTGAAGGATTTATGGCAGGATAGCTATCAGTTATGCCATTGTGAATTGGTTATGTTATAATTTAAAAGGGTACTCCATTTATTTTTTGCAATGATAGATTGATCTGGAATTGCATTTCTGACATGTTTCTAAATGATGCTATTTAATTTAGAGTTTGTTTTAATCTATTTAGAAATAAAAGTATCATATATAGATTGATAAGGAACAGTAGGAAGATAAAGGTTTCATGCCGTGCTTAACTGTAAATATTTCCAGAAATCATCCTGGGGAAGATTCCATTGTTTGCTCAGGTCAGAAAAGGATTTTCATTTGAGAGTCTGAGGTATAAGTATATCCTCCAAGAAAAAAATGTCCCTGTTTTTCCAATTACAACAAAAAATTGGGTGATTATCAAAAGTGATGTTGCCATTCCCCCAAATAGGGGCATATATGAGAGGGGTTGGGTTGGGTTTAAGACATTTATGAATTATTTTTCAGTTGTATATGGATGATGCTATAGTGGGGTGAGATTTTAAATTGGGGGGGAGAGGGTTATAAATGAAGCAAGTGGTGACATTGCCTGGACATAGAAATGTTTCCATATTGACCCACAACGGTGATTTATTGCTGGGTTTATTAAACCATTTGACAGTTTGGGCAGTGTGGAAGGCCCAAAAATATGCTTGGAACCAGGGGGGCCTGAAGCCCCCTTTGGACAAGTGAGAACGCAGTTTATTATGACTAAATCTGGGAATTTTGCCTTCCCATAAAAAATTGGCAATCATATAATCAATTCTGACAAAAAACAAGTAGGGAGGGTTAAAGAGATATTAGAAAATAGATACAGTATTTTTGGAGCTATTGACATCGTGATAGCAGAGATTTTCCCATTAAAAGAGAGGTTAAGCAGTTTACATCTGTTGAGAGTGTTATTAATATTTGCTAATAATGGGGAAAGACTGGCATCCCATATATTGTCTAATTTAGAGGCGATCTGTAGTCCAAGGTAAGAGATACCTTGAGGGGCCCAATGAAAACCTAATATTGTATTCATAGAAGGGTTGCAAAAATTGTTCAATGGCATTGTTTCTGATTTGTTTAGATTCAGAGCTTGCCAAGAAAGTGAAGTAAAGTTGCTAAATAACTTAATTAAGTGTGGTCCCGAAATTTCAAGACTTTCGAGGAGAATGTGGAGCTCATCAGTGTAGGATAGTGAAGTATAGCAGGAATTACTGATAGGAATACCTTGGATCATGGAGGATTGACAAAGAGCACCTGATAGGGGTTCCAAAGCTAGAATAAAAAGAGTAGGGGATAAGGGGCACCCTTGCCTGGTACCTCTTGCCAGATGAAAGGATGAGGACAGAGTACAGTTAGTAAGAACCCGGGCAGACAGGAGGGTGTATAATATTTGAATCCATGTACAAAATTTATCAGTAACTCCAAAGTGGGACAGACCATAATACAAATAAGTCCAGTTGAGAGAACTGAATGCCTTTTCAAACTCGATGGCTATAGCTGTGGCAGGTGATTTAAGAGATTTAACTTTGTAGATTAAATTAAATAATGATCAGAGATGACCAGAACCATTTCTGTTTTTGATAAATCCAGCTTGGGAGGTGTGGACAAGTTTCAAAATTATTGTTTCTAAATGAGTATTTAATATTTCAAAAAAATTTTTCCCGTCCGTATTAAGTAATGATATCGGTCTGTAACTGGATGGAGAGAAGGGTCTTTATCTTTTTTTGGTAGGATGGTTATAATGGCTTCTGTCATAGAATAGGGAAGTTTACCTTGTGAAAATGCCTCTTTGAAGACCTTAAACAGTAAGGGGCATAAGATGTCAGCTAGGGGTTTATAAAAGTCTATGGAAAAACCATCACTCCCAGAAGCCTTACCAGATTTAAGGGAATTTAGTGCTGCATGTATCTCTTTTAGGGAAAAGGGTTCATCTAGCAAAGCCATATTTTGTTGGGAGAGGTGTGGTAATTATAAAATTGTCCAGAAACTGTTGTATATATTCAGGTTGTGGGGGAGTGGGGTGAGAGTATAATTGTTGGTAGAAGGATTGCATAATATGGTTAATTGAGGGATTTTGTCTGAAGGATCTTTCAAACTGGCAATATGTCTCTCCATCTGTTGATTCTTGAGTTGATAAGCAAGCAGCTTCAGGCATTTATCCCCTTGTTCCCATAACAGTGTTTAAGTCTAAGGAGGGCAAGTTCAGCTTTCCTGGATATTAAATTGTTGATTTTACTTCTAAGCTGAAGAATTTCAAGGTGATGTTGTGAGTTACTATCTGGATTTTTTATTTTATAATAATGGGTTTCTTTTTCTTTAAGAGATTTCTCTAAAATGGTCAATTGCTGTTCCCTTAGTTTTTTCTTGTATGCTGCCTAGCATAGCTTATAGCTTATTATAATAGCTTATAATTTTCCCTCTAACTGTTGCTTTAAGTGCTTCCCAGATGGTACCTTGAGATACATCAAGAGTGTTGTTAAAGGAAAGAAATTCTTGGATTTGGGATCTAATCCAAGGTAAGAAATCAGCGTCTTTCAATAAGAGTGGGTCTAGATGCCAGGAGGGGGATTTAGATAGGGGTGGGCTGCAAGTAAGATGTAATTTTATAGGAGAATATCTGTTGCTATTCTCATTCATGGAGAATGATGGTTTGCACAGGTTGCTGGCCCATGCCTGTCCCAAATGGCAAGTTCCATCGCAAACCTGTTTTACTAAGTGTGCCATGCCAGAGCTGAACAGTAGAGCTGCTGATTCCATTAGACATGCATTGAAGCATATTTCATCACATTATATCCATCTTAGCATGGCTATGTGGACCAGTGGAAAAACAGCAGCAAGCTCACATCTATGCATAACAGCACACTGGGCACAGTTGCCTGGGGTGGTACTTGATTTTGGGCCTGGCAAAAGCTGCGTTAAGCAAAATTGTGGTGGTAGCAACACACCTGGTATTTGGCAGCATGCGACCCTGAATATGACAAGTGTTACTGGTTCTCACATGGTTGCAAAAATGCTTAACGTTTTGCAGGATGCGATTGATGGGTGGCTACACACACAGTCATTCATAGCAGGATTAATTGCAAGTGATAATGGCTCCAATGTAGTGAAGTGCATTAGCGATGTTGTTTTTTTTAGGGTGCCCTGCCTAGCACACTGCTTGAATCTTGTTGTTCAGCAGTTTCTCAACCATGCAGACATTAAGGAAGCAGTTAATGTCACCCGTCACATCTGTGTCAACTTCACCCAGTCTGCAAAGGCCTGTGACCATCTATGCGAACTACAGTGCAATAACCATCTGCCTCAGCACCGGATGAAACTTGATGTTGTGACCAGGTGGAACTCCACACTGTACATGCTTGACCTGCTGTATGAACAGTATAAGGCTGTGTCAGAATACCTTCTGCTGCACACCACCTGTGAAGTGTTGGAGCTTCCATTGCTCTAACAATAGAGCAGTGGTGTCAAATGTATGGGCTAATATGCATTCTCCATCCATTTGAGCATGCTACACAGGCAGTGAGTGGGGACACTGCTTCTATAAGTCAATCCATACCCCTTGTACGTGTGCTGAGGCAGACACTAGTTAATGTGCAGCACCAGAAGGATGCAAGTAGGGATCATGGCAGTTGTGAGCTAATGGATCAGATGCTCCATGTGCTGGACAAAAATACCCATGCATCCAGCATTTTACAGTCGTCTGACTTTGCAATCGCCACCATGCTGGATCCATGCTACAAACATGGCCGGCCCTCTATAATTGAAGGAGGTCATCAGTGAGTACAAAAGTTGACAGAGTTCCTCATTAGACTTGTACGTGCTGCACACATGAAAAATGCATGCCCAGTGGCAAAAACGGGTGTTGCTACCACCACCAGCAGCTCACAGGCAACCCAGTCAGAAAAAATGGGCAAGTCACAGCAGAAAACAGCAAGCAATCCCATTTGTGATGTTCTCGTTCAGGTGGGAGTGAAAGATATGGAGGAAAAGAAGGAGGAGACAGTTGAGGCAACGGGACTCCGGGTCAGAGAATGAATGGTGGAGGCCTACCTGGGGGACCTAAAGCACCTTGCCATTACTGACAAGTCACTGCTGTACTGGAGGAGCAAAATGACTGCCTGACCAACACTAACATTGGTTGCTGTGAAATATCTGAGCTGCCCACCATCCAGTGTCACTGTAGAACGAGTGTTTAGTGTGACTCGGGCCATTGTGAGTGATCATAAGACCAATTTGTAACCCAAGAATCTGTCCATGCTGACATTCATCAAAATGAATGAAAGGCACATTCCACACAACACAGTGATGTCAGTGGTGTTGCCACAAGAACTGTGTCTCACTGATGAAGATGATGATGATCCCTCGACTAAGGCATCCACCAGCAGCAAGGTGGATGAAGCAGTAATGGTGAATGAATTCCCACCTGGTGAGAACTCCAGTCTTGAAGATTGTAAGGGGTGTTTCTTGGATGATGTGAAATTGGAAGTGGAAAAAGGCTGAGTTTAATTGAAGGCCACTGCGCCCCCCCAACCACTTTCAGCTCAGTACGGTGTGTTATACCTTATTTTTAGCAGTGTACCATTGGATTGGTTATGGTAATGTGTTATCTGCTGCAGTGTGTATAAGTTTCATTTGATCACCCTTTGCTGTAACCCATTGTTTGGTCACCATCAGTCCACCAGCCTATATAAAGCAGAGGCAATGTAATTACCATAACCATAAAGATTTTGCAATTGCATGATTACAATTATAATGTTTTGCTTCCAAAAATATCTCGCTTTTCATGCTGATTATCAACCCCATCTTACAGCAAGATATGTTGTCTGGATGTCTTTCAAAGTGCCCATGCTGGCAAATGTCATACCACCCCCACCCGCTCCCTCTCATCATCTGACCCGACATACCCATGCATTCCATGTTGCTGGAAAAATATTTTCTGTCACTTAGTATCAGTGACATGAACAAGAACCCTGGGGTCTAGTACAAGTAGCATATGAATGTAACATGCTAATTCAACCGTTAACACCACAAGTTGAACAAATTTTGAAAAATGTTGAATGTTGACCATCTTTAATGAAGAGAGTCATTAATTACAAAAGTAATCATGAAAAGGCTTAACAACTTACAACATCAAATCTCCCCAAAAGGTTACTTATGCTATACTTTTTTTGGTGACTGAGTTTTATATATTTTATATTTGTATGATATTGTAATTGAAATATATACAGTATGACACACTGTACAGATTTTGTGTGGCGCCCAGAGCCTTCGGGATTGGGCGTCTTTTTAAATAAATTTGATTTGATTTGATTTGATTTGATACTACCAGGTTAAGGTTCTTGTACCAAAACTGTGATGGTTCCTGGGGGGGGGGAGCAGGGCATGGGAAGGTGCTTGCCGTCCTCAGTTTGGGTTCAAAATGTTCATGATTACTGCAGCTATGCCAGCTCAAATGATTAGACAAGACATTAGCCCCCACCACCTAATTATTTACTAAACACTATCTCAAACATTCGTTTCCGCATATAGTTCCTTCATGTATGTAGGTGATGTTTACTCATTAATGGTATGGACACCAGACAGTCCGGTGGCCAACATCGCAGTTCAAGCAACATCCCCTGTCTTCCAAACAACACAGATCCTGCAGGGCATGGATGGATGTAGTCATCAAACAGAGATACGATGCAACCGCAACAGAGGAAAATGACCTAAGCAAGACCAAAGATGAAAAATGATGAATACCCTTCAATCTGCATGCCTGTTCTTAGGAAGCAAGTTGGAACAAGAAGAGAAATAAAATGTATACTTACCATATGACATGATGTCATTAAACTGGAAATTGCCCCCAGGAACATGCTGTGCTGTGTGGTGCACATAATTCCAGACCAAGGTCCATGATAAAGCACAGTAGCAGGCATTACCCTTCCTCTATCAGTACTGCGTACCATGAAATAAGATACAAATAAGAACACATTTTGAGGATTGTAAAAAGTTACAGCCCCCTCAAGCCACCACCACCAACATCCTCCCTCCCCCACCACAGAAAACCATAAAAAATGAAGAAATACTTACCTCACACATTGCACAATGAAATATATCCCCCAGATCTGCTTGAGCAGCAGCGGCAGCAGGAACGAGAGTTAACTTCACTGGAATTTCTGATGTTGACAAAAGCAAAACAGAACACAACTACTATCAAACTCAGACATCTAGATGGCAGTAACAGACATACCACATTAGTAATGAAAATTTCAATACTTACCGTCTGAATTGGGAATTTCGGAAATGTAGTGTGTTCAAACATCCCTAGATCCAAATCCCAGACTGGCAGGGTGATGTCATCCACAGAACACTGTAAAATATTATAAAAGCAGTACAAACATATTAGAACTCAAGATGCCATAATACCAATCCACAAACACCCTTATCTTTCAAAGAAAAAAAAATATACTTATGTGTTCAGCAGCAGCAGTATGGACTGTGTGAGATGATCCACCATCAGCCATCCAGAAGAGTACTTCTTGTGGCAACTTGGCAAGTAGTAATCAGAGACAGCAGCAAGCAGCAAGTTACAGTGCCCCAAAATGTCATTCACTCCCTGCCAGGCAAACTACAACCACAGAGTCAGTTAGTCAACATAGCCAGCCAATCAGAACAGCAGCATAAGGAAATGATAATTGTACATTTCTGTCTCAATCAATTGAAAAAGCAGCAGCAGGAGGACAGAAGTGTAAGTAGCAGCAGCATTTTGCAGGGGGAATTTATTTTCTCTGCATGGGTTGGCACCCCCTTTTTCAGGTCCCTCCCTGAGGTGGTGGCATAGCATGCAACATCAGGACTGACAGAAGAATTGAATCTTAGTTTAATGTAACATTTTTTTTGGAAACATTTCTGGACTTATAGGCCCTGTTTGTCACCTGCAGCACTGAGTTTCAGGCTGAAATAATTGGTAAACAGGGTCCAAAACAGCAATATACTGGCTGGGTGGTGGTGATGGGGCTACCATTCGCATCATGACTCAGACCAGATTTCAGTCTCCACTTTATGTACCATTTTTCCTGTAACATTTCTGGACATGTACAGCCTGTTCTGCACTTGCTGAAACAAGATTCAGCATGCCATCAATGTAAACAGTGGACTGCCTGTGCTTCACTCACTGGAACAAGATGTGACCTAAAAACAATTGCAAACAATGGACCAAAGACAATCATTTGGTCTGGGTGGGGGTTGGGCACCATAAAACATCATGACTGAGACCAGATTTCTGTCTGAATTTAATGTTTAATTTTTTAGGAAACATCTCTGGACATTTGCTGCCTGTGCTGCACTCGCAGAAACAAGATGTGGCCTAAAATAACTAACTAAATAAATAAAATCAGTTGTAAGCAGTGGCCAAAACAGCATTTTAATGTCTAGGTGCTGGGGGGGGTACCATAAAACATCAGGACTGACACCATATTTGGTAAACATTTCTGTACTTGTAGGCCCTGTTTGGCATGATCATTTCCTAGATTCTGGCTGAAATACTTGTTAAACAGGCCCAAAAACAGCTATTTAATGTCTGGATGGGACCACATCACATCCTGACTCAGACCATATTTCATTTTCAGCTTTATCTACTACATTTGCTGTCACATTTCTGGACATGTAGAGCCTGTCCTATGCTCGCAGAATAGAGATTCAGCATGAGATGACTTGTAAACATTGGAAAAAAGACCATGTTTTGGTTCGAGTGGTGGCTTGGGCAGCATATAACAACATGACTGAGACCTTATTTGGGTCAGAATTTACTGTAACATTTTTTGGGAAACATTTCTGGATTTGTGTAACATGTTAGGCAGTGGCATGCTGGCAGAACCACGGTTAGGCCTGAAAACCATTTTAAACGGTGCAGAAAACAGCAGATTTGGGTCCTGAGGTGGATGTCAACCATGTAACTGCATGTTTGACACCTGATTTAGGTCTGAATGTACTAGGCAATTTTTTGAGAAACATATCTGGCCCAAGTTAGGCAGTGTCAACACCATGATTAGGCCTTAAACCATTGGTATACAGTGGGCCAAACAACATTTGTTTTGGTCCAGGTGGGAGGCATGCAACATATAACAGAATGTCTGACACAAGATTTAGGTCTCAATTTACTGTAACATTTTTTGGGAAACATGTCTGGACATGTACTGCCTGTGCTACACTCACAGAAACAAGATGTAGGCTAAAACCAATTGTAAACAGTGGCCAAAAAAACATTTTAATGTCTGGGTGCTGGGGGGGCACCATAAAACATCAGGACTGACTCCCGATTTCAGTCTTAGTTTGATGTAACATGCTTTGGTAAACATTTCTGGGCTTGTAGGCTTTATTTGGCACGATCAGTGCCGAGATTCTGGCTGAAATACTTGGCAAACAGGCCTGAAAGCAGCTATTTAATGTCTGAGTGGTGGTGGTGTTGGGGGGGATACCATATCACATCCTGACTCAGACCATATTTCAGTCTCAGCTTTAGCTACCATTTTTGCTGTCACATTTCTGGTCATGTATAGCCTATCCTGTGCTCCCAGAACGGAGATTCAGCATGAGATGACTTGTAAACAGCAGATCAAAGACCATGTTTTGGTTTGGGTGGTGGCTTGGGCACCATATTAACAACATAGCTGAGACCTGATTTCAGTCTGAATTTACTCAATCATTTTTGGGAAGACATTTCTGGACTTCTGGGCCATGTTAGGCAGTGGCAACACTCTGTCTCGCTCTACGATCTCAATGTCATCCTAATTTTTTCCAGTCATAATTCTTGTCTTATCATGCCTCCTCTGTACAACATGGCAGGAAGAGGCTGTGTTAAACTGTGGCCCTAGAACACATTTTGGACCAGGTGGTGAGGTTGCGGTTGGGCACTATAACACCAAGTTAACATTTGTGGCAAGCCCTGGGGACACGCATTGTTAAGCACAAACAACATATTTACATTATGTTTAACTTTGCAATAAAAGTGCTTATGTTTCCATGATTGTTGTGTATGTATTCAGACTGATCCTGCATACAGCCAAAACAATTGCCAGCCCACAACATCTCATAGCTTTGGAAAAAAAGTTTATTCATAGGAAAAAATAACAATACTTGACATTTGTGGATAGGTGGACAAAATATATAAAGAAGGGCTAACATAAACCAAGTAGAAAGGTAGTGATTATGGGTACAAACCAAAAGTGACTGACAGTAATAGTAACACATGACGGGGCCACGAGGGTCAGAAGGCTAGGGTATACATATGAAAGAGTAAAGGGAGGGAGCATAAACATTACGTAACACACAAAACGCTGGACAACGAAAAGAAACAAAAGGATGTAGATGAAGAAGAGGACAGAAGATATATATATATATATATATTTTGGGGGGGATTTGTTATTTTTAGTGGGTGCAGATGAGGGAAGAGTGACAGTAAGAAAGCAAGGACAGGAGAAGGAAAAGAAAAAAGATTTGGCTGTCAGTGCTGCACTGACATTATAATTTCTGGACCGTTACACTGCACTGGTGCCATGTCCCAATTCTGCCCTGCCACCACCACCACCCCCACGATGGAGCTCCGCCAGGAGTTCCAACATTTGATGTTGGTCCTCAAGGAGTTTCCTGAGATCCTCCCTGACCTCCTGGTGGAACTCATTAAAGTTACAGAACAGAGCTCCCACCTCTCTGCTCACAGCTGCCAGGTCTTCTTGGCTCACTGTTGCTGGAACATGACTGGCTGGGGTGGCTGCATGCTATGCTGGGTCATCAGCATGAACCCGGCTCTCCACCGGTGTCTCAGGGGTAAGAGTGATGAGGCTGTGCAGCTGCATCCTGCTGCTGCTGCCACCTTATCATGCAGCGCCTCTGCTGACACTAACCCCTGGCCTCTTTCTCCTGCTGGCCACCTTCCCCTTCTAACTGCTGATCACTATGGGCCCTCTACCTGCTGCTGCCACCTCTTTTGGTTTTTTGAGCCAATCTGCAGGGTGGTGGTGCTGCAGATGGCTCTTTTGGTCACCAGTGCCAAAATGACCCCCTGTGTTGCCCATTCTAACAGATCTGCCTCACAAGTTGCAGATCACAACAGTGTTGTCATTGGTGTTTTTCGTGAAAAAACACTTCACAGCTGATGACACTTTCTGTGTGGGGCAACCTCCAGTTGATGTCCCTGGGCTGGTGGCCACATCATGCTCCTACTCAGGAGAGGCAGGGGCACATGCTCTGGCTGGATGGGCATTGATATCTAGATGTGCCTGCTGCTGCTGGCTGGGGTGGGGGCCACATGCTGCTGCTGCTGGACAACAGGATCCTTCTCCTTCTGGGTATCACACTGCTGCTGGGAGGGGGTGAGGGGCTCATGCTGCTCCTGGGGAGTGGGGGTCACATTCTCCTGCTGGGGGTTGGGGGGCACATGCTCCAGCTGGTTGGGGGGGCACAGAGCTAAAAGCCCACCTGTCAAGCCAAACACTGGGTGAGGGTCCTGCTGTCTTCTTCCCAGTCTTCTTGTCCTTACTTTTCCCATGCATACTCCTAACTCCTTGCTACAAAAAAAAAAGAGAAAAAGAAAGGGGAAAGAGTGAGGGAGTTTTACACACACACACACACACGCGCACACACAAAATCTACAGTCACAGAAAGGGAATAATAAACACACACACACACACACACACACACACACACACCAGATTGCCTAAAGAAAAGAACACAACTCTATTATTTTTAAACTAAATAGTATCTGTGTACCACATAGAACAATCTCTCTACTGCTGCCTGCTTCTCCAGCCACGTAGCAAAGGAACTGAATCACTTACTTCCTTCCTGTATACAGTTACCCATGTGACCTGCAAAGACTAAATCATGTGACAAGCCCAATTTCACATAATTTTGCCTAATATTAACGCAAGGCAAAATTTACAGTGAAATTACTAGACAAAATTTTGCCATAAACAATTGCCCAGATTTCACCATAAGCATATAATTATGTGAAATATTTCATTGGGAGAAATTGGTGATTTCAATGAGATTTTTCTGATGAAATTAAATTTTGCAACATCTCTACTCCAAGGTAACTTTGAACTCCAGACCAGGGGGATCAGGTCCTATTGGGACAGTAGATCAATGCAGCACAAAGTGGTGGAATGCAGTTGCACTGCTGTATATAGTGTAAACTAAATGATAAATAAATAACTATACAATGGATAATGGGAACGTTTTTAATGTTCCAGGTTGTTACAGACATAATAATTTTGAACTGAACAGCAGTATTTGTTAGTAGGCAAAAAAAATCATCATATAGTTTTTTTTTAGCAGAAAAGCATTTCTAATAACCTAACATTCATGCTCAGTATATTATTTGTTTTCTCAGATGTTGTTAAAACTTTTTTACAACTGATTTTGTAATAAATGACTCACATCATTAAAGATGGCCATCATTCACCATGTTTAAAAATCTCTACCCCGTGTGTTTCTTGTTGAATGTACATGCTAGATTAATGCTGTAGTTGTATTAGGATGGTTCTTCTTCATGTTTCTGATAGTAAACAGCACAAAATATTAACTTTTTTTCATGGTGGGTGTATCATAGGCATGGTATGGGTGTGGACACTTTTAAAACTTCAAGACTCCATATCTTGGTTGAGGAATGAAAGAAAATAAAAAAATGTGTATCTTGATATTTTTGCCAGATGAACCTTACTACTGAAAAATGTGTATGGTTACTAACAAATACTGCTACTGAATATGATATATTAAAAAAAGGCACTTGAAGGTATATTCTGTATCTACAACTTTTAATATCATGTATACATATAACTAATGAGTTGGAACAAGGTATACAAAGTAAAAATCATATATATTTTATTGAACAGAATTACTGACCCTGTGAACAAGCTCATGAGATGAGTGAAACGTAGGAAGAATAAAACTGAAGAAATGAATATTGGTCGGAAAGATTGTTCTTAACAAGACAATTGGTGACTCCCAACATTCCCAAGTTTATTTAGATTCATAGAAAATTTCAGGGAGCATGGAGAACTCAACACATCACATCGTAGACTTTCTTTTTTTTAAAAAAATGCATGTTTACAATGGGCGAGGGATCAGGCAAGGGAGGGACCACTAGACACCAGGGAAAAATATATATGTTCATGGGGCAGGCATCAGATGTGGGGAAGTAACAACTGGCCACCAGGGAATGTGTCTTCTTACATAGGGTGGGGGGAGGGACAACTGAACACCAGGGAAATGGATTTCCTACATCTGGCAGGAAATCAGGTGAGGGGCACTGGACACCAGGGAAAGCATATTTTTGCTATTGGGCTGGTGATAGATGTGGGGGGCTACTAGACACCAGGGAAAATATATTTTTACCTTGGGCAGGCATCGGATGGTGTTGGACCAATGGACCCCAGGGACTATTGTGCTGAGGGTTGGCTGGGGGGACAGCAGCAGTACCTCTGCCAACCAATTGGTTTACATGGGATTAAGGCAAGGTCTTGATCAGCAGTATTTGCTCCATGCAAGGGGACTACGCAAAAGGCCCTTGCATGGAGCAAATGCTCTGTGCAAAGGACTGCGCTGATATTCGGGTCACCTTTCCTCATTTGTGTTGTACCCCCTCCACACTTTTTTCTGACACAAACGCTGTTTGAGTGCACAAAACCGGGCTTCTATGAATACCAACTTGGTGCAAAACCCAGTTTGCATTCATAAAACTGGGTGTGTGCCTGGACAAAGTTTTATGAATCCTGGCCCTGATTGAGAACAATCCAGTCTCAACCATTGCCAGATGTTTTTTCTTTGGACTTATCTGATTTCTGAAAATGTCAACTAATTTGTTTGACCATTAAGCTGTCAGGTATGGGTGCCAGAGCAAAAGATGAAGAGTTGTGTAGCATTATTCACATGTTCTCAAATGAACACAAGGACTTAATGACTGTTGGGGAAATATAATAATCAAGGGGGAGCAGCCTGGTGACTGTGACAGTAGCCCTGCTTGCCATTTGTGGGCCAGTTTCTCCTGGAAGTCTTAAAAAGGCCAGTGTTATTGTTTATTTTTAGCTAAGCTTGTTCATGCAAGATTTCGGGGAAACTGCAGGGTTGTTAGGGTTGGCAACTAACATATACAACCATATAGGTAACTGTGGGTGGGGGGAGTTTATACTGATTGAACTGTAACATCATTAAAATGCATTAATTCATCTTACTGTACATAAACGGTAATACAAGTTCTACTATTAATACCAACTCCATCAACATTTTTACCAGTAATTATAAAAAATAAACAATGGGAGGTGTAGTAAGTCTTTTTATGCACACCCTCAGTGTGGGATATGCTAATAAACCACTAAAATTTTACATTCAGTTTTACTATGTATCTCACACCTTGGATTTGCATAAAAAACCTCATCACACGCATACCTCCTCATGCATTGCTCTACATATAATATATGGATGGGTCTTTTGCCTCATAGTAGCCATTTTCCGGTGTTCCCTGTGTAGTGTACCTCACTTATTAACATTGTATACCTCCCAATTAAAGCTGCATACCTCCTGAAGTATACCTCTGAACCAGTGGAAAAGATGCACCTAGGTAAAATGTAAACACAGTATACACACCACAAATTAAACAATCAACAACCAGGCAATCCAATTGTAACTACCCAAGCACCAATTAACAAAAATTACCACAACAACACAACAAATACCTTCCTCTTTTACTTGCCAAACAGCAATGTCCTTTGATGGTACAGTGGTCTCCTCTCTTCTTCAGATTCAAAACCTTGCATCATCCTCGTGATAGGGCCCTAGATGCTTAGCTGTATCATGCCCTCCATACTGCTGCCTAGGCCATCTTCAAACACTGCTGTGTTGCTCCAGCCCACACATTCACTGGCTCTACTGATAAGCAATGTTCCCAACTGCTAAATATACATGTCACCAATGCCACAAGCTGCTCCCAGCTGCAGACCAAACTTCCAACCTATGACACCACTCCAAACTGCAGATTAGAGCTGGAAACCATAATGACACTAATGAACTAAAGGACAGCTGGCATCAGACACACCACCTTATATAAGAGAACCCTATACTATGGAAACACAAAAGGGCCCCAAAAGAGTGTCCCACACCAAAAATGCAGCTACAACATTGAAACTCAGGGGAATAATATCTGCACAACCACACCAAAAAGTGGCTCAAGCGCAGGTAATCTGACAAACAACCAAACTACACAGTTTAGGTACAAATAACAAAAACTTTGTAATGTGTTATATAAAATGAATGATGGCTATGTTCAGTGTAATCAGGAATATACTCATCGAGGGAAACTAGTCATGTAATAAAATGGCTCACTTATGCCATTAATAATCTGATTAGTTCCCTTGAGAGGTATATTTCCTTGAATGAAAGAGTTACGCATAATGTAGTCTCACTTTCTTTCAGTATATACAATATATTTATTATTTGAAACTTAGTAACCAGGAAAGGCACACTACACCAATAGTAATGACATGGTACAAAATAAAGTATGAACAATGTACAATTCAACATGGTGTAAATGCAAACAACAAAAAATGTGAGATAAGCTGGTGCTATTAGCAACTTCAATGCCCAAATAATAGGACAAAAAGCTGACTGAAATACTACAGTGTAGAAGTTATAAGGACAATGACTAAGGAAGCCCAACAGCAGAGGAGGAAAGAGCGCCAAGTAGGAGGGTCAGGTAGGGGCCTGACAGTAACAGGAGATTATGGGGAGGAGTTTTGGCCGGTGCCTAAGAGATATGGGGGAGGAGGATGGGGAGAGAAAGACAGTGAAGGGGAGAAGGTTCCAGAGGGAAAGTGACAGGAGAAGGCTGACTAACCAGCAGAGGAACAAGGGTGGGACAATGAGGAAATGTGAGGATTCCTGAATCAGAGGTAGTGTATGAAGCAGAGGGAATGGGAGAGAGGACTGTGGCTAGGTAAGAGGGTAGGGATCCACACTAGCAACTGGAGATGAAGGAGGCACAGTGGGATTGGTGGCTTGAGAGTAGAGAGAGTATGGATAGTGAGAAGTTGAGGGAGCAGTGGTGAGTAAGGGTGGGGATTGGAAGTTGGTATGAAAGCAACAAAACACATTACAACACATTACAAAGGGTGCCCAGCCTGACAAGGGTAGAGGATGAGGTGGTAGTGTAGACCATGTCCTGATAGTTGAAGACTGGGAGCTCCATTTTGGTAACTTGCTTCTGGCAGACCTGGGGAAACAGGCAGTCTTTATTGTGGAATAAGGCTCCAAGTTTGGGGCACAGCTTGGCATGGATGGCATCAATGTGGCAAAGAAGTCAATCCTACTATCAGGCCACACACCAAAATACTTGAAGGAAGGGACCACTGTGAGAGGGGCGCCATCCAGGTTGGAGAAGACAGGGAGGTAGGCAAGCCTGGCTAGTTTCTGGCTGGTGTCAAAGGTCATAAATATTGTTTTTTTTTTTTAGTGTTGACCCAGCATTGGTTAGAGTGGAACCGGCACTGGACATCATGTTGACCCATAGTAGGTTGGAATGGAACCAGTGCTGGACATTGTGGAAGTCTTACTGGAGCAAATCTTCCACTGCCCCATCAAGAGGCCAGAAGTGTAGATAACCACCATCTGCATACATATATAATGACTCCTACCTCTACCCACTGCTGATGGCCCAAGAGGGAGAAATGAAGTCAGTCATCAGTAGGGGCTAAGAGGCCTGAGGTGCTCAGCTTATTAAGGAGTGGATGGACCACCAAATCAAAGACTTTGGCCAGATCAATTAAAATAGCCACTATGATGGGTCCCTGATTCAATCCATTAAAGACAGAGAAAGTGACACATAGCAGTGGGGGAATGGTTGAATGGTGCATCTGAAAACCAGACTAGGAGAAGGAGAGGAAGTTGGAAGAGTAAAAGAAGTCAGCAAGCCAGGAGCTGTTAAGTTGTCCTTGCATCTTTGCAAGACAGTGGAGGAGGAAGATAGGGTGGTAGTTGCCATTGGAGGAGAGGGTCACCCCGTTTTTGAAGGGGGGGAACTTTGACAATCTTCTATTGCTGAAAGACAGCTCAGATGAAGGAGGAAAGGTTGAGAAGATGAGTAATGGGGAGGTGATTGCAGGAACTGACAGAGGTAAAACAACAGAGTCTGAGCAATCAGGGCTAAACTTTTACAGGCTGAATGAGGAGAGAGTAAGCAGAATTTCCTGGATTAAGACAGGAGGAAATTAAATCACAGAAAGGGGTGGGGCAGAAAGGAGAGTGGTTAAGGGGAAGAAGGATGAGCCAGTGGGGGGAGGAAAGGGGAGATCACAGGTAGTGAAAAAGTTCTGGAAGTGAGCAGCTACAGAAGGAGGGTCAAAGACAGGGGATCCATTAACCATGAGGACTGAGGAGTGGACTGGGCAAGGGTAGAGGTGTGTGAAGTTGCAAAAATTCATTCTGCTTAAAATTTAACATATTTTTATGGTTCTGTGAAGTTTTTCACATTCCAAAGTTGTACTTTGCCTACTATTGGCAGTTTTATGAAATTTTGAAGTTCAAAACTTTGACACATGGTAATTTAATAATGGAAGAATCCCAGATCCATGAAGGTCAAACTTTGTCATTGAAGTTTAGCGTAATATATGAAGTCTGCAATGTACCATGGGATAGGTGGTCACATGTTGCTGAACAGCCAATGAAAAGCTAGTTTGGTCATTCACTGAGTGTAGTATGTTGGACAGAGACTTGGAGCAGAGTGTGTGCTTGTTGTAGGCAGCCTAGAGTCAAAATCTATATATAATAGTATATAAAAGTTCTTCAAAACTGTGTTTGTTAGTGCCCTGTGCACACACAGTACTTTTGTGTGTTGATTTTCTCCTGTATTCTTTACTAGAAATATTTAGTTTTATTTTAACAGCAAAATAGTGGTTTGGTGGCTTGTGTCTGGGAGGTAGTTGTTAGTTAAAAAAAACACCCTTACAAAAATGGAATATACTGCAATATATTGAAAAATATGTTCTAATATATGTCAATACAGTGAGAAATACATTGTCCCAATGTAATATATTATATATTATGAAATACATTTTTCAAATATACTGACATAATATATTTCTAACTCATAGTATGCAATATTGTATATATATATATATATATATATATATATATCATTATAGTAAGAAATACATTGACTAAATTAAAAATAATATACAGTGTATTTCAGCATATACTGAAACGGTATATTTCTAATTAAAGAAATTGTAAATGAGCTAATGTATGTTAAATGTATTGAAAAAATATATTTAAAAAAACTAAATATATTTCAATACACTGGAAATTATGTTAAGTATGTGAATACATTGAATTGAAGAAATACATTGAACAATATTTCAAAAATATATAATCATAATGTATTTCTGCCTCAAGCATTGCTTGAGATCATGTCAATCAATTTAGTAATACACTGCCTGAAATATATTACAGTATTAGTATATTTCAAAATATACTGTATTCCTTGTATATGTTACATATAATTTTCATATATGTTACATACATTTTTATACGTTACACATATTTTCTATATATGTTACATATATTTTTTGTAAATGCTTAGTCTTGTCCCATATGTAGATTTACATAACTAATTAGCATATTTCAAAAACAGTTTATCAGGCAAAATCATGATAATTTATAGTTTTACAATAATTTTGAATTGACAACATTAGCTTACAGACTGAAAGGAAAGGTAAAAAGTTATGAAGCAAGTGCATATAGGATCTCACCCTGACCTAAACGTGAAACACAATAGGGTGGTAAAATACTGATATGAGCCCTTAACAAGCATGAACTTGTGAGGTAAGTCTAATGTGTAAGTATAAAGGTGTAAAATGTCTGTTTGAGTTAAAGCTGCACTGTAAAACAATAATTTCAATGCTAATATGTCCATGGTTGCTAACAAGCTGAACTTCCGTTGTACAGATAAAGGTACATTAAATCATAAATAATTCCTTTTTTTTTTTGTCTGGTTAAGTAAATAGTTATATTAGTATATATTATACATGTAGAGTATTTTACATATATTTGTACATATTT
Source organism: Neoceratodus forsteri (assembly GCA_016271365.2). Taxonomy (NCBI): domain Eukaryota; kingdom Metazoa; phylum Chordata; order Ceratodontiformes; family Ceratodontidae; genus Neoceratodus; species Neoceratodus forsteri. Next base: position 1,611,300,003 of record CM057449.1, read on the forward strand.
ATTTATTAGCTTTTGTTTACCGGATAAGCACACTAGGAAAGGAATGCCTATTTTCAGGTACGACCTGGGAGATTACAAAAGCGTGTTTTACAGAACAGTGCAAGGGAATTACAACAATGTGAAATATAAGCAATGAGTAGGGTGATACAAATAAACAGGCACAGGATGAACAGATAAGCATATACATCAAGGGTAAGAACAAGCAAGCAATAGTTACATTTCATGGAAATAATACAAGTGCAATTTGTCCAATTTTGAGGATGGTAAGTGCTGAGGTAAAGGGCATGCAGGGTAGATAATTCCCCTTACTAGAGCTCAGAGGAGGTAGGGGAACCAGGGAAGTGGAAGGTGCACAACAGGGTACAAGCAGGGGTAGGGGATATCAAGTAGCCTTGGAACAGTTACAGTCTGAGGCAGACTTCAGGTGCAAAAAGAGGGAGCTCTTAAAGATGGGATGGGTGGGGGTATATCTAGTAGTTGCAGGTAGGGTATTCCAGAATCTAGGAGCACAAACAGCAAAGGCATGCTCACCTGACAATGTATGAGTTTTTGGAACAAGGGGGGGTTGCAAGTCAGCTTACCTTAGCTGGCATGATGGTAGAGCTGGCCAAAGGAGTTTCAACAGGGCAGGTAGGGGTGGCATTGCAGATGATTTTGTCTGTGAAGCAGCCCAAGACAAATGAATGATAATTACCTGAAGATAACCACTGTAGATGACTGTATAAATCACTGTGATGGGTAAGTTGAGGGACAGCAAGGGCAAAGCGACAAATATTATTATAGGCCACATCCCATTTAGCCATTTAGCAAGGCTAGTTTTTGTAGTGAGGGTAAAGATTGTCAGTCCACAGTTGAGAGAGGGAAGGAATAATCCTTTTGCAAGGGCAAGCCATGCAGCAACAGTAAGGGACCCATGAGCCCGGTAAGTAAGTCCAAGCTTGATATTTGTTGCCCTGCAGACATTTTGAATGTGCAGAAACAGGTTTAACTGGAGGTCAAGAATAACTCCTAGGTATCTAAAGGAGCATGTAATGCCAATGAGGATACCATCAAGACTTAAGACATTGAGTGGGACAGGACACTGAATTTGGCAGAGGAGCCAAAGAACATGGGTTGAGTTTTTTTTAAGTTCAACATGAGCTAATTTGTCAGGAGCCAATGTTGCAGTTTATTGAAGTCAGCTTATAGTTTGTGATTTATGGCATGGACATCATCTGAGCTAGCAAGGAGGACCAGGTCATTGGTACACAGAGTTGTGGAGTTATGAATATGGACCGTTGGGAAGTCATTGATGAAAAGAGAAAATAGGATAGGGCCCAGAATAGATCCCTGAGGGACACCGATAGTGATAGGAACAGGTTCCGATAGAACTCTATTGAACTTAACAAGCTGTAGTCTGCAAGTGAGATAGTTGGAAAACCAGTTTAGGGTTGGACCAGCAACACTAAGGGAGTGAAGCTTAGTACAGAGTAATGAGTGACTCACTAGATCAAAGGCCTTTGAGAGGTCCACAGAGGTAGCCCCAGTCAGCATACCCTAGTCCATGACAATTCTTATATCAGATATAACTTTAGCAAGGGCTATACCAGTGCTATGTCCTTTATGAAATATGTGCTGTTCAGGTGACATTAAGGTATGTTTAGTCAGGTAGTCCATCAGCTGCACTTCCATCACCTTTTCCAGGATCTTGCTAACAGCAGATGGGATAGCTATAGGATGGTAGTTTTCTATGCATTTCCAGTCACCCTGCTTGAAAACAGGAACAACCTTTGCTACTTTTCAGATTGCAGAAACAATTCCGGTGGTGAGGGAGAGGTTAAGAATATGGGATATTGGGAGAGCAAGCAAAGGGTCCCCAATCTTTAGGAGTTTTGATTCAAGGTCATCGTGACCAGCTCTCATATGAGGAGAAGGGTCAGCAAGAAATTTGTAGGTTTATCTCACTGCGATTGTTTTAAGATAGGAAGGTGGGCAAAACAGAGATTCTGGAGGGGAGAAACGGTTAGAGGTAGATGACTCATGATTGTCAGTAGTAAACATGGAGGTCTATTCCGAGAGATTGGAGAATTGATTGTTAAAGGCACTGGCAATTGTAGTAGCATTATTGCAATTTCTACAATCGACAATCATATCCGTAGTATCACACTGGCTTTAACTCCTGTCTACAGTTTTAATAGTGCGTCAGAAGTATTGCGGGTCCCTAGCAGAGGATAAGAGGGCAGCCTTGTAGTATTCACTCTTGGTGTTACGTATGGCATTTTTGAAGATGTTACAGAGCCAGTGGTTATCATGGTAGTCAGACAATCCCTGAGAGGCTTTAAATTTACCCTAGTGCTTATCGTGGGCTTTCATGAGGGAGATCATGTACCCATGCAACCATTTAGTTATTGTGCCTCTAACTCTCCTTCTGATGTGAGGTGCATGCTTATCCTGCAGAGAGGAGAGGATGTTTAGAAGCTTGTCAAGAGCACCTGTGATGTCTGTGGCAGAGAGTACTGTGGCCCAGTCTGTGGTTGCAATATCTTGAAGAAAGAGAGCAGAGTTAAAGTGGGAGAAGTCTCTGACTTGTATGATTTTATAGGGCACTTTGGGAGAGGAGACTCTCCAAACAGAGTAGATGGGGGAATGGTCAGATATGGAGTCAGGAAGGACTCCAGATGCTGAGATCCTATCAGGCCTGTTTCTCAGAAATCAATTGAGGAATGATCCTCGACTACCATTTGGGTGGTTTTGTATGGGCTCACTGATGAGATGAGTAAGGCCGAGGGCCACCAGTAGTGGTTCATATCGCTTGACATTGTCACCAGACCAGTTTAGATTGAAGTCACTACATATATTTACCTCATCTGAGGTGAAATGCTATCAAGCAGATAGGAGAGCCCCTTGATACCCTGCTTTGGAGGGCTGTATGTGCAGATGATATGAATGTTTTTGGCATTCCCTAGTAGGAGGAGGAGCCCACAATGGAATTCACAGGTGGCAGATGGGGGAGCCAAGTCATAGTGGATTAGAGATATGTTAAGGTGACTTTTGTAGTATATCAAAAGATCACCACCATGCTTTTTACCCAAGCGATCATGTAGCAGGAGGCTAAAATTGGGGAGAGCGAGGGCTGAGTCAGGGGTGGTAGGTTTCAACCACATTTCTATGAGACACAGAATATCAGGGTTATAGTTGTCAACCCAGGCAGTCAGTTCAGCATGATTTTGGATGAGACTACAAACACTGAGATGTACAATGTTAAGACTCTTAAGAGAGGACCAGAAGGAGATGTTAAAGGTCTGTTGTGAGGAAGTTCCGGGGTTCAGTTCAACATCTCCAGCAAGGAGGATAAGGAGAGTGGAGAACCAGAAGAGGTGGAGCAGCCAGATCGTCCTGTAAGGTATTTTATGGGGAAGGTATTATGAGCATTTGAGCAGTCTAAATGCAATTCTCATAGAATTTGGTGGGATGCACCAGAGAGGTGCACATTTTCTTGCCAGGAGGCTATAAGATTGACGTAAGAATAGTCATCAGTGTGGTCCATCTCCAGAGGGCCTACGTATGGTGGGAGATAGACAGCAGTGAAGTACATGGACCACGGGGAACAGAATAGGCAGGCTAGGAAGAACATTGTGGCTTTTTAAATAGCAGATGACTCAGGAAGGAAGTATTCAGTAATGCCTAGTTAAGTGACAGGTCTAGATAAGGTAGAGTAGAAGCCGTAAGTAGAATCAAGTTAGGGTGGAGCTGAAACAACATTTGAAATGTGAAAAAATACATTTATACATATATTGGCAATTTACCAATAACATATATGTACCATGCTTAATTCAATTTATTTGGAATTTAATCAATATATTTTGCAATATACATAGCATACTAAAGTGGCAATACTGTCCACGTTTACAGTACATCGTAATATATTTGCAAATTTTAAAATATTTAGAAATGTATTGATTTTCCATTAGATTAAAATATATTATAAAACAAGTAGATTGGAATATATCTCACTATTTGTAAATACATTGTTAATTATATATTTTAAAATATATTTCATTTTTGTAAGGGCACTTGTCCAGTGCCCTATATTTTCTGAAGAAAAAAATCACTTTTCTGACTGTGCTTTAACCAGAGTGTTTGTTGTTTGTGTCCCTGTTGGCACATGTGTTTTAGCAAAAAAAAATCACTGTCCTCCCGACTGCAATTTTTAACCAGAGTAATTTTTGTGTCCCTGTCAACACACCTGTGTTAGAAAACAAATTCACTGTCCTCCTGACTGCGATTTAACTGGAGTGATTGTTGTTTGTGTTCCTGTCAACACACGTATTTTAGGAAAAAATAATCACTGTCCTACTGACTGTGATTTAACCATAATGATTGTTGTGTCCCTGCCAGCACACCTTTATTTGCTGTGTGTTCAGTGGGTGAGGGTGAGGTGGAACATGTCGAGCAACATGAGGACACTGGTCATGAAGAGGAGGTGTGTGTCACAGAGCCTGTTGCTAATGAGGAAGCCAAACCTGTAGAGGATGATGAGAATGCCAGTTTTTTGCTGCAGATGATGATGATGATGATGTGTTGGACTCGGATCCCTTATGGAAGCCTAAAATGAAAAGGTCAAAGCAGGGTGTTAAGGATGCAGAAGGTGTGTTTCCTGTTGCCTTCACTGCTTCAACCACCAAGGACCCCCCCCCAGCACTGTTTCTCCCATTTATCAATTTCTACAGTCATCCCAAAACATTACAAAGACCAACCCTTCTCCTTTGCTATCCCAGTCATCTTGGCACCAAGTAAAAATAAGGTCAAATAAATCCCTAGTATGGGATTTGTATGTACTGGACCCATCTGACGAGACAGTGGCAATTTGCCAACTGTGTCACACAAGTGTAAGTAGGGGTAAGAAGGGCAGTCACCTTGGCATGAGTGGGCAACATACACACCTTAAAAACAGGCACCCATTATGGTGATATCAACACAAGAAGGCAGGCAGTGCCGGTGGTTCTGGTACATCAAAATCATCAGGCAATGGAGAGAGCTGTGGGTTCAGTTCCCACATCTGGCACTTGGGTTAATATCCCAATACTGACACTGTAGTGCAGCATGAGAGGGGTGCTGCACTTCTGAGGTGCCGTCTTTCGGATGAGACGTTAAACCGAGGTCCCATCTGCCTGGATTGGTGGTAGTTCAGGTGGATGTTAAAGATCCCATGGCACTTATCAAAAAGAGTAGGGGAATGTCCCCGATGTCCTGGCCAAATTTCCCTCATTCACTAAAAATACCACCAACAGCTTAATCTGGTTCGGTTTCAGTTGCTTACCATCTGTACCCACCCCCCGGTCGCCCCTGAAAAAGGGACTTCTAGGCCCAGTGGGCTTACCGGGTCAACAAAATTCAACAAACAAACAAACAACAACGTAAGCCAAATAAACACATCAGTACATAAGGGAGATGGAGCTGCAGGTGAGGAGGAGGAGGACATCATTGTGGTGTTAGAGGATGCAGATGATTCTGGAAGTGGACCAAGTAGTGGTCTTAGCAGCAGGACTACCACCGCAAGCCCAGGTATGATAGGAACCCCAGTACTGAAAAACAAAAAAGGCACCGAGGTCGGTCATGTAGCACTTCAGAGTAACATCGGCAATCCCCAGTCAAGGAGCAGCCCAATAATACCACCACGCCGAGCCAAGCTGTTTGGTACATCAGGTCCATTGCCAGTATCAAGAAAAGCTCAGCCTACGCTGCATCCAATTTTGGAGTGTCAAACTAAATTCCACCTAATCATGCTACAGCATGGAAGTTGAATACAGCAGCTGCAGAAATGCTCACTCTGGATTTGTTACCATTCTCCTTTGTAGAGAATGTTGGATTTAGGTGGTTTATGGTCCATATCTTGCCAAAATGTCATGTGAAAGAGTCCAGTATGTTTCAATATAAGAAAAATAGCAGGACAAAAGGACACAGCATGAGATTAGAGTGAAGCCGAGCAAGGGGTAATGTGAGGAAGTTCTTTTTCACAGAAAGGGTGGTGGATGCATGGAACAGCCTGCCTCAGGAAGTGGTGGATATGAATATAGTGCAGGGCTTCAAACAGGCATGGGATAGGCATCAGGGAGCAATACAGATGAGTATGAATAAATAGACCATTGACAGACTAAAGGCCTATGGCACATTCATAAGGTAGAAAAAATGGACAGACTAGATGGGCCTTGCAGTCCTTATCTGCCATCAGCTTCTATGTTTCTATGTTTCTATGTACCATCACACACGTGCTTGTCAAGTGTACCATCCGAGAACTGTACAGTAATGTCTCTGACATGGTATGTCATGCTCTGCAGCATTCATCAGCACAGTATGTACATCTGAGCATGGGCATGTGGACCATTGGGAAAACAGCTGGTAGCTCTTACCTGTGCATTTCAGCACACTAAGCACAGGTACCTGGGGTAGCGTCTGGTAGGGGGCGAGGCAATAATTGCTCTAAGACAAACTGGGGTTGTAGCAACATGCCTGGTGTTCAGCAGCATGTGACTCTGACCATGAAGAGTATCCCCAGGTCACACACCGGAGAAAAGATGCATGAAGTGTTATTCACAGAGATCAATGAGTGGCTCCACCCCTATGCTCTGAAAGCTGGATTCATCACCAGTGACTATGGATCCAACGTGTGGAAATGCATCAGTGATGGTGGATTTTTTTTAGGGTGCCATGCTTGGTACACTGTCTTAACCTTGTTGTTCAGGCTTTCATCAACCATCCAGCAAAGAAATGTTGACTGTAGCCTGATGCTTCAGTGCCCACTTTGCACGTTCAACAGAAGCAAGTGATCATCTACGCGTTCTGCAGGTACAGAACAGTCTGCCTCAGCATTGTCTCAAACTTGACATTGTCACCATATGGAGTTCTACCTTGTACATAGCGGAGCGTCTATATGAGTTGTACAAGGTAATGTCAGAGTATCTGCTACTCCATGCAAGCTGTGACAGCAGTGGGGTATCCATGTGTCTCACAGCCGAGCAGTGGTGCCAAACGGATGTGCTCATCTCAGTTCTGAGGCCCTTCAAGCATGCAGCACAGGCAGTGAGTGTGGACACTGCTTGCATCAGCGAGTTTATCCCTCTGCTACGTGTGCTGAGGCAGACACTGCTGACAGTGCAGTAGCAGCTGGAGGCAGGTGGTGACAGAGCAAGTTGCTCATTGATTGAACACATGCTGTCCCCATTAGACTCCAACACCCACATTAGCTATATTCTGCAGTTTGAGAAGTTTGGTGGTTGCCACAACACTTGACCCACATTATAAATGTGGACTCGCAGCCATAATACAAGGTGGGTGTCAGGAGGTGGAGAGACTGACAGAAATTCTCTCTTAGAGGGTAAGTGGTGCACAGTTGCAACTATGGGCACGGGATCAAACCCACATGAGGATACTGCACATTGAGCCAGTGTTCATGCCACCTACTCATCCGCATCATCACAGGTGTGTAAAATTTCACCAAAACAAAGTCTCTTAAAGGAACCTATGCCAAATCCCATTTGGGCCATCCTGAGTCAGGTGGGAATCACATACATGGAGGAAACTGAGGAAGAGGAGGAGGATGATCACACTGCACATCTTTGAGAAGCAAAACACATGGTAGATGTGTATTTGGTGGATATAAAGAACCTCACCACCATTGCAGATAACCCACTGCTATACTGGGGCATTAAGGTTAATGACAGGCCAGCATTGACAGTGGTTGCCCTGAAATATCTGAGTTACCTGTCCTCGAGTATCAGCATTGAGTGGGTGCTCAGTTCAGCAGGTTCCATTGTGCATGACAGATGCACCAACCTCTATCCAAAAAATGTTGGCATGCTGATATTCATTAAAATGAATCAGGCTCACATCCCAACCAGAAGAGTAATGTCCCTTGTCACACCACAGCTTGCAAGTGATGATGAGGAGGAAAGTGCTGTTGGCAGACTGGGATGAACCTCATCATTGTCTCGCAACATTGATGTGGATGAAGCAGTGATGGAGTGGGGGTTCCCCTATGGTGACAATTCCAATCTTGAAGACTGTGAGGGATGCTTTGTGAAAGACGTGGAAGAATAACAAACTCTCCAATTTTTTTTCCTTCTCTGTCCCCACCCATCTCAAATGTAATCCTGGATGTCAAATTAATAACAATTATAGTGTTCATGTTCATTGCTGTGATATAAATCCACAACTATTAATTAGTGCTGCTTTTTAATTGCATCAAATATAGCACATGTAAACAATCCACTATGACACTTACAATGAACACCCACTATAGCCAGCAAGACACACCATAGCTGTACAGCAGTGACTTCAACATCTCAACCTTATCCTCCTACTCCTATCTTCTTATGGGTATAGTTGCCTTGGATCCTATGAGACAGGCAGAAACAGCATGGAACAGCACTTCCACCACCACAGTGGTAGCTACTAGCATAACTATTCATCAGGATAATGAATTTAAAATAAAAGCAAGGCAGAGGCTGCTCATTCCCCCAAATGTGATGTACAGAACCACCTTCTCTACCTCCTCTGTACTCCTCTTGCCTGATTCATCATTGTCCTCCTCAACAGAATTATCATACAGCATGCCACAACATTCAAACTGTTAGCCCAAGGAAGTGATGGTCCTACACTCTATATCAAGCCACTGACTGAAGCCAGCAAGACCTCATCATGTGGAACCACACTGCAGCAAGGACTTTCTTCATCGGCTGTGATGGTAAGATACCTGCACTGCTTTTCAGAAACTGCAGCCCATCTATCAGCCTACTAGAGGCAGAAACTCAGTCCTTGTAACTCATTGCGGCATTAAAAAGTTTTCATGTCAACATGCAGGTTTCATTGGTTCCAATACACACAGACATCAAAACATACACATTGCACAACCAGCAGTAGTACTTTGATGGTAAGTATCCTTATGATGTAATGTTTTTCCTTTCCTTTCCTTTCCTTTCCTTTCCTTTCCTTTCCTTATCTTCACTCCTTTTTTTCTGTGCTCAGATGTTTGAACAGGTGATGGCATATGTTGTTTGTGTATAATTACTATGAAGTTGGCTCCTCCATACTCAATTATGCATGTACATCACAGTACAGACATTATTTACCTCAATGGTGAAAGATTTCTGTACATTCCTTGACAAAAATCTTTGCTTGCCTTCAGAGGTGCTATCTGAACTGTAATTGGAATGAAATGGTGTGTGAGGAGATCCTGCAGGCAAGCAAGCCATCTCCATCTTTTCAGTTCAGTCAGCTCAACTGTATCACAGTACACACACAGTCTGCAAAGTACTGTACCAGAAATTATAACAACAGCAACAGGAAATATTGAGTATTGCATCCGGCACAATTTCCAATGAAAATACCCACACCTCCATAGAAGCAAAAGGAAAAAAATATTTACCTTGAAAGGTGTGTGCAATAACACAGATCAAGCTTGATGGAAGTTGGAACTCAGCATGGCCTCCTGGGTCACTAAGTCAATATCATTTGCTTGGTGAATCAAGCCCATCATTGGAAAACATAGAGGCACAAGGAATACCTGTAAGGAAGAAGAGCAGAGACAGTGATTTACAAATACAATTAATGTTTTGATTTTTATACAGAAGCATGTTTCTCCCAACAAAACAAAACAAAAAAAATTCTTACCGGCAGTGTTGGCCAATGTTGTGCATGATAACAACATCTGTGTTGTAGCTGTTCAGCAGTATGATGTCATCAGCACACATAACTGAAAATGAATGAAAGAGCAGTCGAACATATTATTTATTTACTTACTACTTGCCAGCAGAAACAGGCCACATGGTCTATCAAGTCTGCTCGAGTGTGCAGCTAGCTCCCCACTTTCTGCAGCAGCCCCTCCCCAATTATCACCCACACAGATGAATGCCAACTGACTTTGAACCAGATTAAGCTGTTGGTGGTATTTTTAGTAATGCGGGCCTTGCTTCCTGTGAGCAGCTCTGTCCAAAATGGCATTTCTGCAGGAGTCACTGGATGTGGAGGAAGCAGCAGAGACAGAGGAGCAGGCCTCCTTCTCTGATCTCTTACCGCACGAGGCTACAAAACAAAAATATGCAGATTTTGAACCTATGAATGAAGACGGAGGTAATGATATTTTTATATCAATGGAAGATTTAAGTAAAATACCAATGGATATATCTATGGTTAATGATGCTGAGTTACATGAGAAAATAAAGCAGGAGCTTCAAGATGAAGAGGAGTGACTTGAATGCCTAAAGCTGCAGATACAGAGAGACCTGGCTGAGTTACACATGAAGGAAGGTGTCATTTCTCCGGGAGGTTCCAATGATGCAGCAATGTCAAAGGCTTTGGATGCAGAGAGCACTGTCAAGATTATCCTTCCTCAGGTAACATCTAAAATTTCTTGCCCTGTTTCAAATGTGGCTGGCAGTAGAACCGCTTACAAAAGCAGGTGCCCAGAGCCACGGGAAGAAGTGATTCAGGGAAATCCTGGGAGAGAAAGCATGAGATGGCAACCAGAACTCACAGAAGTATTAGATGTTTCACCCCCTACATCTGCACAAGTTGCAAGCTCTAAAGCACAAAGAGTAATTTAATGACTAAAATAATATCTAAACAAAAGCAGCATGATAACACCACAAATGGCTGTACTGACCCAATCTTTTACCAAACCAACAATGGTACACAAACAGGAGCCACTATATTTTCTTTTACCACAAGAGGCTTGAACCAAAAAAATAACAAAAAAGAGGAAACTAGACAAAAAAGGGACGCTCTGACACTGGCTAAATGCAATCTCTCCCCCATGGTCATTACAGGTGGAGAACAGGCACCTGATAATGCTCAGGTCCAGACCAATACACAAACTGTAGCTTCTGCAATTCAGACTGCCTTTGATATTCCACCACAGAACATGGACCACTTTGCCAAATGGGCTCCTGAAAAAGCATTAAAAGAAGCAGGATGGAAGTAGCGTCCAGATGGTACTTGGTTACCAGACCCAGAGTGGGACAAGGACCCCATATCTCCAGTTTCCCCAGCATGGCAACGAGCAATTCAGGGCCAAAGCCCACAGGACTGTAAACCATCCATACCATCAATATAAACAGACATTGTCAAAAATAATATGGACTTATCTCATTTGCTTAAACTACCAACAGTACAAGAATCCAAGACAGCAGCTCTCCCACATTCTGTGCCTGCTACTAATAACAACGATGCTGAAAGGGTGCACCCCAGTGAACAGAAGGATCAATGCACTGGACAATCCAATATGGAAGAGAATATTGCACAAAGACCTTTATTGTCGGACTTTTTTTCAAAAACTAAAAAAGAATCAGCCCCTAGACGTAATGCCGTCTGCATTAGGTACAAGGGAGGTTTGGAGGACAGGCCTGATAGGCATTATGTTGGGAAAATACTTTTAAAAGAGTTGTTACACTTTTCTCCTAGGGAAGTTTTCACATTTTTCAACATTTCAGGTGAAGGCAATTACGATGTGAGCTTTCACTCTTCATATGCACTTGAAACTTTTTGGCAGAGATACAATCAGGTTAAGTTTTCTCCCCTATGGACTCACTTTTTGGTTATTCCCTTAACTAAACCTTTGATCAAATATGTAACCATCATGTTTAGGAATGAGGGAGTCCACGTGGAGGACATAACCTACTGGCTTTCACAAAAGTATGAAGTTCTTAGCTCTCCGGAGGCAATCCTAGACTCGGAGTTATTTTGGACAGGGGGTTGGAAATACAAAATAAAGTTAAGTCAGAATCAGAATGACATAGAACATATTCCAAATTCCTTCCTATTAGGTAGGGAGAGGGGTGTATGTTTCTACACTGGGCAGCCCCATGCTTGTTACAAGTGTGGGGCAAGGACAGACCTGTCCAGTGCATGTGATGAACCCCAGTGTGACAACTGCAGGGAAATTGGGCACAACAGTCATCAGAGTGCAAATTTAACAAAATGTGATTCATGTGAAGAAACTGGTCATGTGATCTCTGAATACCCTTGGGCGACCAAAAATAATGCCTCAGTGATTAGCCTGAACTTTTAATTCAAAAAGCCCAGGATGCTATCTCACCATCCCAGACAAAGGCTCAGCCACCCCCCCCCAATCCGCAGGAGGAAACACAAGTAATTACAATGCATGAGGAATATGTTCCAAAGCACACTTTAGAATAAGAAGCACCCCCCTCCACTGGTTGTAGCCCTCGACCCAGTAAGCTACCATGATCCTCCTGTCACAAACCCAATGAACATAGAAACTCCTCAGACCCCCTCAATACCAGTACCCACTCAAAGGAGGAGGGTAACACAGAACTCTAAAGCATACCCCCCACCCCACCCCCATCCCCCCTGAAGGCTCAAGACACTGTAGCGATATCAACTTCCAACTCACATGCTGCCTTAGCTACCAGTTGGGCAGACACTGATATGAAGGTAGGCAAGTCTGACAATCTCGGCCCTCTCCAGGCAGAATCTGAAACTCAAGATTATAAGGGAAAAAAGAAGAAAAAGAGGAAGCAACATTATTGAGGTTCTTGCCATCTGACTTCTTTTTCATTCAACTCTGTCCATTGGGTCCTTGAATTTTTGTAGTTTACTCAATAATCCAAAAGGCATGCAATATTCCAATATAGTCATGATGCTCATATAAGAGATACATTTTGTACAAGAATCCTGGATGTTAACATTAGATCAAGCTCACCTTTTCTCAGCTTAATGGTTATGGGGACATTCCTTTTGGTCCTTTGGCACTGACGAAGCTAATGTGGTGGGGATTCTATGTAATTCACATTCATTTACACTAACTAAACTAGTAGATATAATTCTTGGTAGACTATTCATATTAGTCGGCAGGTGGAAACACATAGCCTTGCACCTCATAAATGTTTATGGTTCCCCAAAAAATTAGAAAGAGTAGCATTAATTTAATCTTTTGCAGCCATATTTGACCACCACACTACATATTGTCTTGGGGGGGACTTTAACTATGATTTGAGCAAAACAAGACAGGGACTACTTAATTTAATTGAAATAGCCAAATTAGTGGATTGTAGGAGTAACCAAAGCAAAGGTCCTCAGTATACTTACAAAAGAGGGAAATTCCTTACCTTCATAGATCACCTCTTCATCTCAAAAGAGATGCCAATCCCAGTGCTAGAAATTTTTCTCATAGAATTCTCAGACCATTTGATTCTTAGGATTACCTTTTTTAGTTGAATCTCTGACACAGTACATCACAAAAGATGGAAATTAAATATTTTCCTCTTACAAGACCCAGAAGTAAAAACAGGTATATCTCAGCTCCTGTATGCTAGATCCTCTGTCCAGTTTCTATATGATGATTTAGGTACATGGGCCCAGATATTCAAACTGTGCCACAAAGTAGTGCAATAGCAGGAGCAGGTGCAAGTCCAGTGCATCCATATACAACACGCTCGATATTCAATCACTGGGCAGGCCCAGATGTGCCTGCACCACACAATTGAATATCGCACCAACTGCACCATGGAGCAACCAGGGATGTGCAGTGGCACAGGGTAGCAGCGCATCAGCACAACCAGGGATGCGCAGGGACAGGATGCAGGGGTCCACCACCCATGGAAGATATGGGCAGAGGAGCACACAGCAGAACAGACATCACCCCCACACCCTATGCACCGCACAACCTGAGAAGAGCTGGAAGAACTACCGGCCCATGGACACCAGCAACAATCCCACAACTGGGGCATGGTGCCCCAGCACACCCCCTGGCAAGCTGTGACCGGCACACAGGGATGTCCAGCCACCCCATGCCACACCATCCCATCAATGCAGAGCACACCCTGCACCGCGATCCCCAGACACCCTGCCCAGGAGTAGTGCCCAACAGTGCAGGACACCTCATGCATGCCACCACCCCCACTGTGGCAATGCAACCGTGTGCACCATGGAGCTATGCAAGGCAGTCCCACTGCGAGCACCCTGCAGTGGGTGGCAGCAGACACCAATGCAACAACTGCATACACAGTACTGCCCTGCACATCCCCCCTGAGGTACAGCTGAGAGACCAACCATTCATTGGCACATGAGGTACCTCACATGCGACAGGGCATGCCCCAGACCCCACCACCAGGGGTACAGCACCCTGCACACCATCCCAAGGACACACCCCGTCCCAGCACTGGCCACACCAGCCAGCACAGATACCCACAGTGGTGCATGGAAGCATGCACCACACAGGATGCAACACACTGCATGGACAAACACCCACCCGTACCCAAGGGCACACCAACACAGGGACACAGTAGCGGGTCAACAAAGCCACTGGTGTGTGGCCACGGCAGCCTTGTACACATGACCAGCATCCCTCCATGGCGCAGGTGTGCCAGCCACCCTGCGCAGGCACCATGAAGCCGTACGCCACCAGCATGCGGCCGGAGCACAAGTGACAGACAGTGGAGCACATCCCCTGCAGCAGACACAAGAAACAGCATGGAGGGGGGACAACAACAGTGGAGGCCACAGTGCCACCCGGGGCAGACGTGCCCCATACTCGGTGACAGGAGGCAACCTGGAATTGTGCCGGGTACAGTGATTGTCCAGCATGGACAGCCACCACTGATATGCCAGCAGAATGTGCAGATCACAGACATGCAAGGGTGTCAGCTGCACAGGCCATGGACGGTCTGACAGGGGCACCATGGACAAAGTGCATGCACCGTGGACCACTGCACACAGTCATCCAGTGCACAGGGAACAACACACAAACCACAGACAGTGACTGATACCCATGCCCACACCATAGGTGGTTCCCTCCGGACACACACACACACCCATGCCTGCACCATCCCTGACGCCATGCACACTACTGCAGCTGAGCACTTGTAGCCCACTGCAAATCAGAGACCACCACAGTAGGCATAACAAAACAAATGTTTTATAGAAAGATCAAAAAAACTATTTACAATTATTTACATAAGGGGGGAAGGGCCACATACCAGTTGGGGGTGGGTAAGGGGTAGGGGTGAACAAATGGGAGAGGGAAGAAGGGGTGTGAAGGTGGGTCTAGGGGGGTAGGGTGAATCTGGGGGCATGGAGGGACTAGTGTCTGCCCCGCTCCCCACTCCTGTGGTGCCTTCTTGTCCTCTGCCTCCAGACTCCATGCTGCTCCAAGCGCTGGAGTATCTCCATGGATGCCCTCATGATCAGCAGGAGCTCCTGCATGGCCCTCTTGAGCTGCATCAGCCACTGTCCACCTAGGACAAGGGAGCAGAGTCAATATGTGTGAATGTCCATCCCCCTGCAGCCCACCCATTGTGCATGGCATACAGCCATGGGCCACGCCCCTGTGATGGTGTGCAACCACCGACAGTGATCATGTCCACAAGACCTGCCTACCCAGGCACACAAAGCCATGCAGACTGCTGCACACACCCACCATCCAAGTTCCGCACAGCACCACCGTGGTTGTACAGTGACATGGCTATGCAGTGCGAAGGCAGTGGCACAGCCATGTACCCGGTGCACACATGGATCACCAGCGATGCACACCCACAAATGCAGTGCCATAGGACAGTGCTGAGTGTACCGTGCAGTGTGCACATCAGTGGTGTCAATGGATGGTGGCCATGCCCCACTGCCTACTCCGCAACACAGCATGCACAGAATATCCTGGAAGAAAGGCACTCACCTGCATTGGCTGGATCCGGGCGCTGTTGCTGGATGGGCCCAGCAGCCCGTGGCTGTTGCCCTGCATCCACTGCCTCTCTGCGTTGCCATGCCTCTCTGGCTCATCACTGCTCCTCAGGGTCTGGGGTGCAAACATGGAGAGGGGAACATCAGTACAAACCAGTAGCAAGGCCCCCCCAGGTGTGTGCGATCCTGCACAGCCCAGCCATGCCGCAACCCCACCACCACCACCACAACCACCACCACTACTGCCCACAATGGATGGCCCCCTGTGTGGTGGACACATGCCCACCACGATACCTGTACAGATGCTACCTGTGTATGGATGGAGCACCTACCTGGACGTAGCACTGCACCTCGCCTGACGCGTGCCCGTTGATGGGCAAGCCTGTCTGGGTCCCTCCACTGGAGGTCCTCGTAGCGGTGGTGACACTGCTCGGCTGTTCGGCTGATCCCTGTGGCTTCTTCTAGTGCCACTGCCACCTCCTCCCAAACTGTACTCCTTGCCCTGTCCAGGGGTCATCCCCAAACAGGGACCCAGCATGGGGCTCCACAATGGCCACCAAATTGGCCAGCTCTAGTGGGCTCCATACAGCAGCTCTCCTTCTTGCCATCACTGCTTCAGGTAGGATCACAAAATGGGGCTCTGTAGCGCACGTCCACCACGTGAAGATGCTGCACGGTACAGCACTGCCATTCCCCATCATGCTGTCAATGAACAGCGCGATAAGGGTGCACCCATGCGGACTCATGGTGCCTAGGGGGCAAAGGTCGACCACAGGGTCAAGGGTCTCTCGCGCACAGACCGCCACAGCGCGATTGGGACTCCCTGCATGTAGCACGGTTGGTTGCTTGTGTGAGATGCCCTGCAGTGGCCTACCGCACTGTGGCACCATGGCACCTATGGCGCTCCAGGGCACGAGCGCCATACATGGGAACAGCGCACTAGTGCCACTGGCACAGTGGTGGCCATGCCCTGCACTACCTCCCACGCTCAGCACGTCAGCAGCATGGCAGGCGTCGGCATAAGCAGCCCGGGCATGCACCGTGCAGTGCCTACTGCACATCACAGAGCTGCACCTTTGCCTGAGCATGCTCAACACAATTGCGTAAGGCACAACAGCGCGATATTCAGACAGCATATGCAAATCAGCTCATCAGCAATTCCATGGCGCAGCTACTGCATTAGCATCCACTTAAAGTTGTGCCTCACCTCATTTGCATGCCTTGCACTATATAAATGTGACATGGGGCTGCAGAGGCCATAGTTTGGTATTGCAGTCTATTGTGGTGGGTTGCATGCTGTTTGGAAGTGTGGACTGTGGTGTGTGGGAGAAGCATGGGACTGCACAATGAAAGGTAACACCTGTCATTCTCACAGGCTCTATAATGACCAAATGTGAAGAAGAGGAGGAACAGGGATGTTGGAGAATGAGGAGGCCCAACTTCACACCGGTGGAAACAGATGGCCTGTTTGAGGCATACGTTGACAGGGAACCACTGCTCAATGGACAGCGGAGAACACCACAGGCCCATGCTGCGACATGGGGTGAGGTTGCGCATGCCATGAACCAGCATGGCAGCCACCAGCAGTCCATGTAGGAATGTAAAAAGAAGGTTGGCATGGACAGGAGGAGAAAGGCCAAGGTGGCTGCCATCAGGGCAGCATGTGCTGCAACCAGTGGTGGACAGCCAGATATGCCACGCCTGATGCCACAGGAGGAGTGGGTGGCTGGCAACATGTGGCATTGTGCCATAGAGGGTGTTCCAGGTGGTGGCTTCCAGATGGGTGGCAGCCCATCACTGCATGGTAGTTCCTGTGCTATCACTGTGTGGGAGGTGAGGGGAATGCCACAGGGTAGGGCGGAGACATTAATGCTACTGTGTTCTCTTACAGCTCTTGAGCATCTACATGGGTCAGCGGTGGTGGGTGTGTCCACCGTGGGTGAGGCCCTGGACACAGAGGAGTGCCCATCCACCTCCACAGGTGTCCGAGGGTCAGTACCACTGCATACCTGCCTGTCTGTCCGGACTGAAGATGGTGGTGCTGGTGCAGACGAGGCCCTGCCTGTGTCCCAGTGTGACAGCAGCCACGGACTCCAGCATGCTGGGACATGGACTGGTGCCGGATCAGGCACCGATGATGATGGATCACACATCCTGGACAGTGATACGTGTGGGACGCAGGATGGTCCCACAGCAGGGAATTCCATGGGCATAGCCATGGGTGGTGCCACCGTGAAGGCCTGAGTGACATCACAGTCCCAGCCTGTGCCTGTATGCCCCAGTGGAGCAGCACTGGTGTGCATCCAGGCTGGTGGGGCTGTTGCAGCCACTTCAGTGGCACCAGTGAGCCCTGGTGATTGGCAGCCAGAGGGGCAGTGCCAGCAGTCGGCAAATGGGGATGGGGGAGAGTGTCGGGGGGGCAGTGTCAGTGCACCACATGTGGACATGCCCTGGCATGGCTCTGGTGTGCAGCACCCAACTTCAAGGGGTGCTGCCCGGCATGGCCAGAAACACCATGAGGGACAGCATGCAGATCAGGCGGATGACCTCTTTGATGAGCACAGCCGCATACTCCAGGATTCAGTGGATCAGCAGTTGCGGCGTGTGATGGCAGTGGATGCACTCAGTGCGGTTCTGCGCCAGGCAGAGGAGCATTGCAGCAGGGACCACGGTCTGCTCCTGGCAGGGATGGATCAGCTGTGGGAGGATGTGACCGTTGCCATTGACAGGCAGACACATGCATTCACAGCTGTCATGGCCACATTGGGCACCTAGTTCATTGCCTATGCACTGCAGACATCACGCAGTGTCATGTCCACCCCCCGTTCCTGGCGTCGTGCGACACCTTCCATGTCGACACCGGGTTTGGCTGTGGGCATACTGAGCACGCCTGGCGCGGGCATGTTCGGTGAGCTATAGACCCCTGTGTGAACATGGTCATGTTCTCATAGTGTCACCCTTGGGGGACCATCAGTGCAACCCCATGAGGCCAATGGTCAGCCTGGCACGGCTGGCAGGTCTCCGCGGGGCCACACTTGCATCCGTGGTGGCTGTGGCACTGTGCCGCATGACTAACCTGTCTCCCACCATGGCCACTGTCTGCCACTGCCCTATGTGCAGTGTGTTGTGCACCGCACGATGCACGGGTGGGGTACCCAGCCCTGCACACACACACGGTCCATGTGCACATCCTCCCGGCTGCTGGCCACTGTGGCGTGTGCATAATGATGCCTGTGTTGTGCTGTCTACCAGTGTGCAGTGCTGCCCAGCATCTGAGACACATACAGTGATGGCCACTGGGCATGGTCGTGTGTGGACCTGTGTGTGGCTAGGGGTTGCAGTCGGGGTCGGCGTGCCTTCTACCCCTTGTGCATGTCTTGTGGTGTGTGTGTGTGGGTGTGTGTGTGTGTATGTGTGTGTATGTGCGTGAGCGCATGTTGCGTTTGGCCATGCCCATCCCTGACGACATGTGTGGAGCCAAGCTCAGTCCCATTCACTTGCCACCATCCACCCCTGGGGTTCGTCCATGCCTGTCTGTGGGATGTGCCCTTGCCATTGGTGGTTGCACTTGACCCTGTGACCTACCTGTGTTGGCTGAAGTGCTCCTCTGTGATGGTGTCCCAGTGTAGTTACACCATCCTGAACAGGTGGGGGTCCCTTCACCTGGGGGGCTACCCATCACCGTCTGGACCGGCGTCCTCATCATCCCCATCACTGTCCCCCTCTTTGACCTCTACAGCTATGCCACAGTCATTGGCCATGTTGTGCAGGATGCAACAGGCCAGGAATAGCCCAGAGGACTTCGAGGGGCTGCACTGTAGGGCACCGCCAGACATGTCCAGGCACCGGAAATGTGACTTCTGCATCCTGAACACCCACTGTGATTCGGTCGAGGGGCGCCAGTATGGTGTGAGCAGCCAGGGACGGAGTGGGTAGCCACTGTCACCTGTGTATAGAGAATGTACATTAGTATGGTGGTCTGCATCGCTCTGCCATGGGCCATCAAGGCCGGTACCCATGGCACCTCTGACTATGCCTCCCCCCCCCACATCTGCCCATGTCATCCTGCATGATGTGCATACTCATCCACTAGATGGCCAGTGGGGATGTCCCCACTCTCCAACCTGTGGCACAGTGCAGACTGGTGCCAGATGAAGGCATCATGTGCTCCCCCAGGGTGCATGGCACAGACATTGGTTATGCGCCCCCTGGCATCGCACACCACCTGGCAGTTGATGCTGCTGAATCCCTTACGGCTGATGTAAGCTACACCATCCAGGCCAGGTGGTGTGTGGATGGCCACATGGGTGCAGTCAATGGCCCTGAGCATGCCAGGCACACGTGCTACCCTGTGGAACTGTTGTATGTGTGCTGTGAGCTCTGCCTGTGTGCTGGGGAAATGGATGTACTCCGCAGCATGTGGCAGCAGTGCACTGAGGAATTGTGTGAGTAGGCATGATGCGGCCAACTGGGTTATGCCTGTTGTGTCCCCTGTTGGTTTCTGGAAGGTGCCCATGGTAAGCAGGCACATGACAGCTGTCACCTTTGTCTCCACTGACAGAGCATGGCTCCATCATGTGGGTGCCTGCATCTCATCACTGCACAGCTCACAGAGCCGTCTCAAGATAGCTGGGTTCAGGTGGTACTGGCCCACAATCTCTGTATCAGTGTACTGCTTGAAGGTGATGCAGGCTCAGTACCACCTATTGGGGGCATGCCGCCAACGGGCCCTTCCACAGCCGTGCCCCCCTGCTGCCTGCCTTCTCACATCTCTCATTACCACCTCCATCTGGATGGTGGCAGTGGCCATGTCCCTGGCTGGTGTGTCCCCCTGGCAGATGTTATCCCATTCCCCCCGCTGTCCTCTGTGATGCTCCCCCTGCACCGGGTACACCTCCGGCCTTCGGCTGTCCTTCCTACTGCCACTGCCCTCACTACTCTGCAGCACTACCCTGTCTGTCCTGCACGACTGTCTCAGGCTCCCCACTCCTGTCCTGTGTGGTCACAGGTGTGCCCTGTCCTGCTCCTTCAGTGTCCCACTCACTGCTGCCCTCTTTGTTTTGGCTGCCAGCTCGCTCCCACCTGTGGCTTCCCTGTAGCATTCTTGCACCTCTCTCTTGTTCCTTTTTATTTTGGATCATTTCTGCTATCACACAACTTCCGCTAGCTCCCCTATTGCGCATGCCGCATGCTGTTGAATATCGCACTGCACCATTTATTCATGGTTCCTCCCCCTACGGTTGCACATGCATTCATTACCATTGCGCTCTTGCGCATTGCAACTTGAGTGGCACAGCTGTCTCCCGCTGAATATCACACAATGGCGCATTTTCGTACTTGTACTGGCACATCTCTGTTGCGCATGGCGCAACCCTTTTGAATATCTAGGCCTCGGTGTTTAGATATCAAAATGGATTTTAAATTATGGTTCCAACATTATGGGAAATCTAAGGAGAGGAATACATTTTTAAAACATCTGCGGCTTCGAAATCAGCTCCAAAATTTATTCTCACTATCTACTAAGTCTAAACATGACTATGGACCACAAATCAAAACAATTAAACATGAAATGAGTAACTTTTATATGATAGAGCTAAAACACTAAGAGCGGAATTATAGTATAGCACCCAAAAATCTTCTATATGGGACCCATTTGAAAGTTTTAAGGTCAGAAATAAAAATATGACAATGTGGGAATTAAAAGACAATCAAGGTTTCCTCACAGAATCAGAAGAGGAAATATACAAAATCATCTCAGACCATTTGAACTCGCATAACATGGGTAATCCTCCTGCATTAGAAGATTTATTCTCCTATCTAGCAAAAGTTAAGGTACCAAATACGCCTGATAACCTCAATGAATTAACTTTACCCATAACCCCATTTGAGACTGAACAAATGATAACTTCCTTAAACAGGATACATCCCCAGGGCCAGACGGCCTTCCTAATGAAGTATATAAAGCCTTTGCATCAGTATTTGCAGCTTGTCTGGCAGCTGTTTTTACCTACTTTTTTAAAGTTAAAACCATCCCTTCACAGTTCAGTACAGGTCTGATGGTGTGTCTATTCAAATCAATGGATAGGACCTGCATACATAATTGGAGAACTATCTCTATTCTAAACACTGATTTTAAAATATTATCTACCATACTAAATAACAGACTAAAAAACTAAGTTGTTCAGTTGTTACATTTTTCTAAATTTTTTGGGCTTCCTGACAGAAAAATTCAATATCCCCTCATGATCATAAGGGACATAATAGAATATGATAATAAACAGAAAAAACAGGCTTGCAGTATTTCATTGGATCAATGTAAAGCCTTTGACTGGATTTGCAACCCCTTTTTGTTTGCCATCCTGGAAAAATATGGCATCCCAATCAACTTTGTTGACTGGATAAAATTACTGTACTCCTCGGCCAGTGTGCAATCTGTCATTAAACAAAATATAGGAACGTGAATAAACATAACAACAGGAGTCAGACAACGGTGTCCTTCGAGACCCCTACTTTAACTTTTTTTTCATTAGACACCCTACTAAGAATAATACATGCAGCAGCCCTTTGGCAAAGACTTCAGGGCCCCACCCAGGCAGATCTTCTCATAGCACAGGCATATGCAGATGATATAGCAATTTTTATGTCTAAAACTGATCATATCCCTTCACTACTTCAAGTCATTTCTGACTATTCAAGAGTCTTTAACTCTTCTCTAAATATAGAGAAATGTAGGGGTCTCTTCATAGGCCTAAACTCCCTCCCTGACATATCTATTAAAGGTATTTGGATTTCTACATCTCCTTTAAAAATTTTAGGGGTCACCTTTGGATAGGACAATATGCCTTTAGAAAATTGGGAAACAGCATTACAAGGAATAGAATTGAAGGCTTCCAGATGGAGAGGTTGGAAACTGTCTAAGATGAAAAGAATTCAGGTCATTAAACATTTTTTAATACCTTGCTTATTGTATGTTGCACTGATCTTCTCTCCGCCACTTAAGTTAGAATCAAACTGTATGCTTCTTTCTTCCAGATGCTATGGAGAAATAGGCTGAACCCTATCAAGAGATGTTTTACTTACCTCCCTAAAAAGCAGGGTGGACTAGGAATGATTGATCCTGTAATCTTCTTCACGTCTCTATTTATCACATTTAATATTAAAGCTGGATTCCAGGGCTCAGATCCATTATGTACTAAATGGATCCAAACCATGTTAGGCAGTTTCCTTTCCAAATGGGTAACATCTCCCCCAAAACTTGCAGCCTTAGTTCTTATTCCTGGATTCTTTAGACCTGCATCATCTAAACTACAAAAATGGGGTTAACAATTGCTCAAATTTGTGGTAAATCAGAACCTCAACTCTATGCTTTTATTATTTCCTAAATATATCCTGTGGTCCCAGAATTTAAAAATTGCCCTTCACATAAAAATCAATATGTTTTATCACAACTTATCATCCGGAGAATTCCACACCATATGTGGGAAATTCTATGGCCCACAGTTTATGGAAGACTGAATGTATGGGTCAGTAACAAACACAAAGCTCAGGAGAAGTGAAATTGTCCATACAATGCATGCCAAGCTATAGAAGAAGCTATGACACAGTTCTGTTTTGAATGTTCATATGTTAAACCCTTATGGTCTTATTTAAAAAATAGATGGAATTTACCTTAGGTCTTAGACATGAAATATGAGTTGTTCATTATAGGCCAATTACTGCAAGATTTAAACAGATATGATAAAGGAACCCTAATGGTATTTTTTTGCTGCTTAAAATTTTATATTTGGCAAGCTAGATGCCATATTATCATATGAAGCGTTAAGTATAATGGTTGAAAATGCTATGCTATCTGTATACTTAAATGGCAAGGTCCTACACACTTCTAGAAAAGTATTAAAATGGTGGAGAGGCCTTTCCTTTTTGAATAAATATAAATCCACTGACCTATACTCTCCAGGGTGCTATTTCTGGAAGGCTCTGATCTCTCCACCCCTGATCTGATGCTTAGGGTGGCTCCCCTTACTTCTCCCGTAAGACCACAGCATTCGTCCTCTGGGCTCGGCCATCAACACCCACACCATATATACTCCTGCTAACCCAGGCCGTGCGGCACTGTCAGATGGGATCTGTCCCTCGACGGGTACCCTACGCATCCTTGCTGCCTCCTAAGGCTTGGGCCATGGCTCCTTTTACGCAGGCTGGAAACTTAACCTGCTGTCATGGTCCCTCAGCTACCCACTACCCCTTCAAGCCCCCCTTGGCCTGGCTATCCGCAAAAGGCCTTAAAGTAGCACACCTCAATATCGGCAGCATTCTCCAAAACCTAGCAGATCTTATGGCCTGTGTGGCCCTCTACAAGCCGGACATTATGGCTATCACGGAAACTTGGCTGAAGCCTCACATTCCTGATCCCGCATGTACCATACCGGGCTACAGCCTCATCAGGAGGGACAGTGCAGGTAATAAACATGGGAGGGGTCTGCTACTGTACTATAGGGGACACCTTAACGTGTCTACTGTCTCTCAGTCACCCTCTGATACCATAGCCTGTGAGTTCATTCACTCCCTCCTCTTGCTTGGGAACACAAAAAAGGTGTATCTGGTCTGTGCCTACAACCCTCTGAAAGGAGGTATCTTAGGACTCTCTTCTCTACTTAACCACCTTAAAGTTAAGGTATGCTCAAATGAGCTGCTAATCCTGGGGGATTTCAACCTCAACTGACTGTGGCCTAATACCAAGCAATACAAGCCTCTTCTCTCTGGTCTTGCCCTCAGCCAGACCATTTCGGGGCCAACCAGGATCTCCTCCAGGGAGGGACAAAGGCACGCTGATCGACTGGATACTGAGTAACAGACTGGACAAAATTGTCCTTGCAGGAATACTCCTGGATGCCATCTCTGATCACTCTCCTACCTACTGCATCTGGGGCTTCACATCACCTAAAATCCCCAGCAGAGTGATCCAGGTGAGGGACTTCTCCAAACTCATCCTCAAAGACTTCCATGAGGATCTACGATGTGCCGACTGGTCCAGGGTCCATAGCACAAATAACCCTGTTGCTGCCCTGGACCACTTCCTTGCCGTATTCATTCCCCTGCAAAACAGGCATGCACCCCTTACAAAAAGGAGGGTGAGGGGCACTGTCACAAAGTGGTTCCATGGAGTCTTATTTTCCCTAATGAAGCAAAGAGACAAATGCTGGAGGAAACACAAAATCTCCTGCAGCAATGCCAACCTCCTAGAATATCAGCGGCTCAGAAACTCTTGTAAGAGAGCCATACGTGCTGCCAAGAGTGAGTACTGCAAATCTGCCCTGCTAAACTCAGCCTATAACCCCCGGCACTTTTGGAAAAACATCAAAAACCTGGTCGGAGGTTCCGCCAAGGAAACGCTCACGGACATGAATGTCAGGGGGGAGTTAACTGCAATAACCCCCATACCATTGCCTCTGCATTTAACGGCATGTTCTCGGACCTGCCTGCTCCACCCACCTCCCAATCCTCCGCC
This sequence comes from Neoceratodus forsteri, assembly GCA_016271365.2. NCBI lineage: Eukaryota > Metazoa > Chordata > Ceratodontiformes > Ceratodontidae > Neoceratodus > Neoceratodus forsteri. Next base: position 1,611,325,180 of record CM057449.1, read on the forward strand.
CCGAAACCCCTGGGTGAGCTCCCCCCCTCCTGTCCGCCATTCTGCCTTAAACGAATCTCAGTTAAAGAGACTCAGGCACTCCTTGCCGGTCTCTCCTACCATACGGGGGGCGGGTCATGACAACCTTGAGCCAAAGCTGCTTAGCCTGGGGGTGCCCCTCCTCACCCGGCCTGTCACTCATATATTCAACTCTTCCCTTATCTCAGGAATCATACCTAATGTATGGAAAGTTGCCATGGTTGTCCCGGTCTACAAACATGGCGACCCTAAAGAGATGAAAAACTATCGCCCCATAGCCATACTCTCTGCTATCTGCAAGCTCCTTGAAAAGGCAGTGGCTGCACAAATCTCCCATTACCTTCAGGAGTATGTAGTTCTCTCCCCTGCACAGCATGGTTTCAGGAAGGGGCACAGCACAGTGACTGCAATTGCTGTGGTCACCTCTGAAGTCAGATCCTCGACGGACCAAGGTAAACTGACTGGATCCATCTTCGTTGACCTCTCTAAGGCCTTCGATTGGGTTGACCATAATCTCCTCCACTACACTCGATCAGATTCTCCCCCCAAGCCCTTGCATGGTTCTCCAACTACCTTGGGGGTAGACAGCAATACACCAGCTTCAACCGTGCCCTCTCGGCCCTTTCCCCAGTTAGCTGTGGGGTCCCCAAGGGGTCCATCCTTGGCCCTATTTTATTTTCCCTTTTCATAAATGAGCAGCCCTCCGTTGCATCCTATGGGCACACTGCTCTATATGCGGATGACCTCGTAGTACTGGTTAGTTCCCAGGACATTACAACCACCAACTCCCGACTTAATTCAGACTTCGTTCATATCCAGAACTGGCTCGCGGGATGCAAGCTCACCATAAACTTGGACAAGACCCAAGCCATGCTCTTCGGATCGGTGGCCAAAACCACTTCCTGCCCTACTCCATTTGCTATCCTTAGGGCTAACGGCTCCATCCTGCCAGTCATTGACTCCGTCAAGTACCTAGGTGTCACCCTTGATCCTCAACTGGATCTTACTGAGCACCTTAGGAACATATGTAAATCTATGAACAGCGAGCTTGGACTAGCCTACAGAGCTAAGGATTGACTCACTCCGCCTGCTCGGCTCACCATAGCCAGGGGAATTCTCCTTCCCACGCTCTGCTATGGGCTTGTAGCTTTTGCCCCAGTTCCGAATTCCAGTCTAGCAAAATGGGATACAGCATATAACAACATATGTCACTTCACACTCTCCGCACCTCACCTTACACATCGCTGTGAGCTCAATTCTCGACTGGAGTGGCTCCCCCCCTGAGAAACACCAAGCCTTTGTCCTCAGCAACTTCGTAGACAATATAGTGAGAATGGAGACCCCCTCTGCTCTTGCCCTACTCCTCAAACATGTAACCCCCTGCCTACCACTTAAGGTCTAGTGCTTCCCAGGTCCGGCTGGTCCCAAGGACATGCTCCCTCACTGGTGACCGGGCCTTCTCCGTCTATGCGCCTAGACTTTGGAACTCCCTTCCCACCCTAGTTCGTGCCTCCCCCTCCCACCCTTGCTTCAAAACATCCCTATGGAACTTCCTCAAAGTGGCTTCTACTTACCTATGTGCCGTATAAACACAGAGTAGTCTCTCCCTCACCCCCGACCCCTCCCTGTCCTGGGTTTTGGTGTGCTGTCTCTATGGCCACCATTTCTCTCTGACACTCTGGCCTTAAGCACTTTCCACCCATCCTTTGGGGAAGTGCTCCCTTACATATCAGCACCCACTCTAGCTGCACTTTGATGCCTCCACTTTCCCAAGTTATTCCCTCAGGTCATGCAATTTGTATTGTCTGTACTTTCTTTTTCGTGGGAGTTGACACCGCCACTTTGTCTCCTGCTGTTTCTGCCCCTCAATACGATTTTTGCATCTTGCTGGCATACTGTCAACTCTCTCCCTTGTTGTCCCTGTTGATTTTTACCTCCCCATGCTGCTTATGTACCCTGTTGATGTACTGCCTACTTTACTGTATAATTTTGCCATGTGTACTGTTGCTGTCCCACCCACTAGTACATGGGCCTATATGTTACCCTGACTCGGTATTTTGTATTTCTTGTACCCTGGAACCACCGGTATGTGGGCCTGTATGTTACCTTGACATTGTATAATGTTTCTCATGTACTCTGTAACCTCCCGGGTTGCACCTGAAAATAGGCACTTGTTGTCTAGTGTGCTTACCTGGTTAACAAAAACAAATAAATAAATAAATGAAGTTGATTCACAAAGAAACCATGGATGTTGACCCCCTGCCCGCTTTTCATTTTTTTTTTTTTTTTTTTTAATTTTTTTTCATTTTCAAATTTTACTTTTATCTCTTTTCCATTATAAGGTTTCTTTATCACTACAGATTGTTTTGGTTATGGCGTATACTTTATATTTGGTGTTGTTGCACTTAGCAAATGCTGTATGTAATTAGGATTAACTATACAGTGTTTTATATTATTTTGCTACGTATTGTGATGTGTTTTGAATAAAAAATTCCCCTACTCTTTTCCATAAGTGCTATGGGATCTTCAACATCCACCTGAACTACCACCAGAGCAGGCAGATGAAACCTCGGTTTAACATCTCATCTGAAAGATGGCACCTCAGAAGTGCAGCATCCCCCTCATGCTGCACTACAGTGTCAGTATTGGGATTTAACCCAAATGCCAGGTGTGGGAATTGAATCCACAGCTCTCTGATAACCCTCTGATCTCCTGGCCTCAAAGGTGAGTGTGCTACTTGCTGAGCCACTGACACTCATTAGATCATATTAGACTTGGAACGGTAACAATAACCTCCCACCTTAACAATGAAAGGAAAAAAAAAATGCTTACCTGTGCACTATGTCTATGTGTCATCATAAATCCGCACCGAGCAAGAGCCCATATCTCAGGAACAAAGGCAGCACACAGCAGTAGCAGCAGCACAGTACCCTCTCCTTAAGCTATTTCCTCCATTCTCACTGTAAATACAGTCACTTGATATTTGTGTTCCATATATGGGGATGGGGTGATTAAAGCTCAGCCTTGCATCACTATGCAATTATGTATAACTTCTCTTGAATTTTTCTAATTTTGTTTTGCCCGACTTCTATGGCTGGTGCAATAGCAGTATTTAACAGAAGAAAAGCATTTTTTATGTTTGCTTGCATGCATGTGCAAGAAACATAGTGTCGTCATCCAAGTTTTTGTTGGTGTGGCACCGTCTTGCAGTTCAGTCAGTGTGTTTGCAGGTGCGGCCATAGTTCACCAATGAATGCTGCAGCTGTCTATGACAGCAGTTGAAAATGCAGTGGCGAACCATTGAAAGGGAGAGACCCACTTCAGTGAGCAATGATAAGATAGAGTTGATAGCATATTGCATACTCATGTGCTCCCCCCCCACACACACACACACTGTATAGCTGATGGGGGTGCCCAATCCCCCATTGGCTCTGCTGCCTTCCCCCCAACAGAGTTCCAGGTGTCACACTGGGATCCCACCCCATCGTGGCAACAGTCTGTAAGGCCAGCGGGGGTGCCCAATCCCCGTCGGCTCCACTGTTCCCCCGCCAACAGACTACTGGGTGCCACGCTGGGAGACCACCTCAGTGTGACAACAGTCCGTATGGCCAACAGGGGTGCCCAGTCCCCCATGGCTCCCACTGCCCCCAAACAGCCTTCCAGCTGCCATGCTGGGAGCTCACCCCAGCGTGGCACAAGTCCCATGTCGCCTATGAGAAAAAATAACCTGCATGAAAAACGGGTCCCTCGCTGACTGTCCTGACCCCCACACCCACCCCTCTTGTGCACTGTGCCTCCCTACACCCCATCTCACCTCATACTTACCTCTGAGTCCGGCGTGACACCTCGCTTGGACTGGGAAATATGTCTGCACTTTCAAAGCTGACTCATGAACTGAGGAAATGCCGGTAAGCTATAAAATGGAATAAATAGGGTTTTTTCAACTTTAATGCATATCTCAGGCATTTTTGGGAATTTTTTCACCAAATTTTCAACATGGGGTTTTTGGGACCCCACCTCACGAATTCTGGCACTGTCATTTTGTTAATCGGCCCGGAAAGGTGATTTTGCGGTCACTGCGCAGAACACCTTTTGGGACCAATTTATGAAATGACAGTGTCACAGTTCATGAGGTAGGCCCCCAAAAACCCTATGTTGAAAATTTGGTGAAATAATTCCCAAAAATTACTGTTTTAAGAGCATGCATTGCACTGTTCCTATGCACGCTCGTAAGTTCGCGAATTTTCAATATTTTCACTCCAGATTTTCAACATTGCCATTTTACCACACCTCCTTATGAGCAGTACAGCTGTCATTTTTCACATCTCACCCAAAATGTGTCTCTGCACATATAGCGCATAATGGCACAGTTGGTGTGCGAAATCAATATTCAGGACAGATTAAGAAAATCACGGTGACACTGTTCATGAGCAGAGGTGTTAAAATGGCTATGTTAAAAATCTGGTGAAAAAAGTCCATAAAATGACTGTGTTATGAGTGACCATTGTGCAGTTTCCATGCACCCTCATAAATTCATGCATTTGTAATATTTTCAGTCCAGATTTTCACCACTGGCATTTTTCCACACTTACTTATGAACAGTAAAGTTATCATTTTCACACCATGGCCAAAATGTGTTTTCGCACTTCCAGCACAGAAATGCGTGTTCGCTCTGGGAAATCACTGTTTGGGACAGATTAAGAAAATCTCAGTGACACTGTTCATGAGCAGAGGTTCCAAAATGCCTGTGTTGACAATCTGCTGTAAAAAATCCCCAAACTAATTGCATTACGGGTGTGTGTTGTGCAGTTTCTACACACGCATGTGACTTCACCAGTTTTTTTAATATTTTCATTGCAGATTTTCAACATTGCCATTTTTTGCACCTCTCCATGAACAGTACAGCTGTCATTTTTCACATCCTGTTCAAAATGTGTTTTCGCACCTGTAGTGCCAAATGGCATAGTCACTGTGCAAAATCAGCTTTCAGCTAACAAACTGATATTGCCACTATTCATAAGGTGGGAGTCACAAAAAAACTCATGTTGAAAATTTGGAGTGAAAATGCCAATGAACGCCTGAGGCGTTAGGGTTTCCGACCATAAAGCCCCACCCTGTAGAGATTGACAGGCATCAGGGGTGTGACTTGGGATTCTCACCTGTATTGCTCATACCATTCCACACCCTGCAGCCAGTGAGAGGCATTGAGGTGTGCCTTGGACTCTTCAGCCCCAAAGTTCACCCCATTCTCCTACACAGCACCCATCTCACCGTATTTCCTGATGGAATGGGGTGAGTGTAAAGGCCAAAGACCCCAAGGCACACCGTGACACTTGTCGGTGTCTGCAGGGTAGGGTGTGGTGAAATGGCGTGGCCATTATGCCTGACAACCCAAAGACACACCCCAATGCCTGTCAGTCTCTGCAGGGTGGTGGTGGGGTTGGCTTCAGTTCAATATTTCACTGCCATTCCTATTATGCAGCTCTCTAACTCTCTAACTACACTACCAATGCCAATGCCAGCAAGCAAACATTCGGCATTGACAAATGCTTGTTCTATATGGGGACACAACTTTCCATTTCTTGCACAGTGGAGGTGGTGATGGTGGGGTGTCAGACCCAAAAATGCTTACTACTAAAAATACTTACGCTCTCTTGCAAGTTTTGCATGTGGTTTGCATTGCCTTCTCATGTGTGTGCAGCAACAGTATTTGACAGAAGGGAAGCATTCTCTCTCTCTATCTGGGGACACAACTTGGTATTTCTGAATAATGCAGTAAACATGTTAAGTGCTTAAAACAAATTTATGCTGAACTTCTCAGAAGAATATCTCATGTTTGTGTTATGGCTTTGCACTTCTTTGGGTGGTTGACGGTGCACACAACTACCAGTCACACACCATCACATAGCAACAGAAAACAGTTTATTTAATGTGGCAAATCTTGACATTTGTGGATAGCAGGAATACACATGAATCAGTAACAAAAACAAAGTCAAGAAAGTGATTCATGTGTATTGAACATAACAGGTCAGGGCAGGGTCATCAGGGCAAAGAGAATGATGTTTACATGAGGGAAAAATTCAGGGAGTAAATAAGGGAGAGGATGGAATGAAATAGGGGCCATAACATAAAACAATTACATAAAAAATTACAAAACAAAAAAAAGAGGGGAGAGGGGACCCAGATGAAAGTTGTTTTTTTTTTTAATCACATTTTATAATTTTTTTTTTGGGGGGGGGGATTCTGAACACAGCGTGCACAGAATAAACAAACTTAATTACTAAACATAAATTGAAAAATTACTGTTCCACACCACCACTGCCAGTAGCAGTGCCAGGCCTACCACCACCACGAAGCTCATGCAGGAAGTTCAACATCTTTTTCTCGCTGGATATCAGTTTGTCCATGCCATCTCGAATTTCTGCCAGAACTCACTGAACTCTTGATGCAGCTCTTGCACCTCATCCCAGAGGACAGCCACCTCTGCCTGTCCGACAGGTTCTCTGGAGTTCATTGGTGGTAGGGAGGGTAATCGTGCTGCCGCCTGCTGACCTTTAAATGCTTGAGGGTGAGTAGAGTGTCAAGTCACCCTCACAGTAGCACAACTACTGATGTCACTTTGCCCCCCTTCGGACTCTGCAGTTTCACCATAACCACCACTATGTGCTGACAGCTTACTCTTCTTTGCCTTCCACTCAGCCAAGTAATGTTTTTTAGGCGTGAGCGCTGGCTGCCAGTTCCCAGGTAGCTGCCTTGTTTCCCCCGCCTCACAATCTTGCCACAGATCTTGTAGATGACAACAGTGTGATCTGCAGAATTGAGGGAGAAAAACTCCCAAACTAATGATCATTGTACCAAAGGAAAGAGTGGGAGGCACCAGGTAAAACTATTATAATGCACTTTATGTCCTCATTCCCAGTGCCAGTGGTGGAACATCTGGTGGTAGCACTGGTAGGCTCGGTGGATTGGGTAGACACCACAGGATCCAGTTGGGGGTGGGGACTACTGGGTCCTCCTGCTGCTGCTGCTTCTGGGGAGCAGTGGAACTCCCATCCTCTGCTGGGGTGGGGGGAATCATTGTCTCTTTTAAAAGCATGCTGGCTAAGGTGACTACTTGCCCCACCTAACTTCAGGCTTGCATCCTTGCCATCCATTATTGTGAAAAAAAAGTGCTTTACGCCCCCCCAAAAAGGTCAATAAAATAATAAGAGAGAGAAACACGCACAAATACATCTACCTAAACAAATGCAAAAAAGAGATTAAGCACTAGCAGAAGTTCTCAGAAAACAAAAGTATAGATAAATTATTAAATACAATGAGCTTTTTGTGTAAAAAAACACAACAAAATACAGATATCACCTGCTCTACTCTGGTTATGTCTGTCTCACTCTCCAAAAACTCTCTCTTAACATCAAGATCTAGTCTGTGTCACAAACCCACTTAGCAGGTCAGGCCCTCTGCTCCCACAGTGCCAACCTCCGAGTGCAGTATTGTGAACAGTTAACAGAAAAAGGTAACCCTCCTGTCTGTTTGTGTGTCCGAATCACCTTTGGTCTCAAGTTCTGGAGGGATTCAAACTGTGAACCTTATGCTAGTGTACCCAACTGTACAGGCTCAGATAATTCTGCTCTTCGGGGAATGCCAGATATCTTTCGCCTAAGGGTACCTAACCAGGTATCCAAAATGAACCCTAAAAACTCTATGAAAGACCTTAGGAAAATTCTTACCGTTTCCCAGTTGGTATTACCATTAAGCTTATGAACCAGTGTCAGCTTTAACCATCTTTTTTTTTGTAAACTTTATTTACAAAGCAGATCATAGTATATTAATACAAGATATCTCCACACATAGTGAAGCCGAGACTTCTAGATCAACTTAACAATACAATTACTTCATTTTCAGTATTAATAACTACTGAGATTCAAAGCACAAACATATCAATGATACCAATGGAAAGAATCAATCATATTTTAAAATATTGGGAACCCAACCTGCTGTATTGCTTCTTCCAGGGGAGCCCACATTAATTGATATTTATCTACTTGCCCTCTGACCAAATATTGAGTTCTCTCAAGTTTCATGCATTCCATAAGAAAATTAATCCAAACTGCAAGTGTAGGGGTTTCAGGCAATCTCCAATACATAGCTAGACTTTTGAGGGCCAGTACATTCCCCAGCCTTCATAAATCTCTATATCTCATTCCCTCCAAAGGGGAGAAGCAACAGAACCTCTGCAGGATCCAGTCTAAGTGGGATCTGTAGTACATTGGCTAAGGTCTGTTGGACTCCTTCCCAGAATTTCTGCACCTTTGGGCATGTCCAGATTAAGGTGAAGAAAGAGCCTTCATGTATATTACATTTTGGGCATAAGGGTGAAGCAGTAGGATTAATTTTATATGCCAAAACAGGGGTGAAATAAGTTCTATATAGTACTTTATATTGAATTGTACATAACCTATTATTGACTGAGCACCCAATACCCAATAGAATGTTTTAGGATACTCAGCCAGTCTCCCCCAGTTAGGGCATCATGCCATATATCTGTCTCCCACTGGGCTTTAATTTTCTCTAGAGGGTCTGGAAGGGCACCCATGAGCAGTACATAGCATCTCCTAAGTGGTCTAAAAGCTTTATCAGTTGATTGTCCGACAAAAATTTCCTCTAGGGGCGAACGATGGCCAAAGAGGTTGACATCTCCCAGCCCTCTCTGTTTCAATATGGCCTCTTTAATATGTAGGTATAGAAAAAACTGTGAAGCATTAATTTTATAAAGTTTGGTCATGAGTTCATAAGGGGAAATTACCCCATCCCACATCACATGACTCAATAGGAATAATCCTTTGTTATACCATGTCATCAGGTGTCCTGAGTCCTCTGTCTTTGGTTTTCCTCTTGTTTCTAAAAGTGATAGTAATGGGGTATCTGGGGAGGCTGTGTCCCTGGAGTCTATCAAGTTAAGTGCTATCTCCCAGGCTTTCCACATTGCTCTTGTACATGAGTTTTCTATCTTTGTGGGTGAGGGAAAGTACAACCATCCTACCTATCTATGGTAATACAAAGGGTTGTATGAGAAGGATTCTAAGTCAACCCAAGCCAGTCTAGCCTCCTCTCCCCACAACAAATTTTGAATATGAGTAAGCTGAGCTGACAGATAATACTGCCTCACATTCTGGAGACTCAGGCCCCCTTTTCTTAGTGGCAGTTGCAAAATTTCTATTTTGATCCTAGGTTTTTTGTTTTGCCAAAGAAGTTGGGTGATAGCTCCCTCTATGGCTTTAATATATTTATTTGGAACCCAAAGAGGAACTGTCTGAAAAAAACAAAAAAAAAATTGAGGAACCACTGACATCTTGACCAGGTTAACCCTTCCAATTAAAGACAGAGGTAAAGCCCTCCAGGAGTAACAGTCCTCCTTCACCTTACTCACAATATTTTTCATATTAAGTGCAACAAGGCTCAACAACTTGGCCGGTATGATGATTCTTAGATATTTAATCTGACCAGAAGGGACTATTATAGAGTCGGCAACTGAAATGGAATTTTTATTATTCCCCATAGGTAACCATACACTTTTCCCCCAATTAATTTTATGCCCAGATAGGGGGCCATAAAGAGCAAACAGATTGGATAAATGAGGGAGGGAGGTTTCAGGGATAGAAAGATATAATAAGATATCATCGTCGAATAGTGAAATCTAATGTTCCTTTCCAGGCAAAACCTTTGATGTCATTATGGGACCTGATTCCGTGTGCTAGAGCCTCTATGGTCAAAACATATAATAATAGGGAAAGGGGGTAGCCTTGCCTTGTACCCCTTGTAAGGGTGAAGGGGGCAGAAATACTGTCATTTGTTAAAATTTGGGTTTTAGGAGAGTGGTATAGAGTTCGGATTCAATGCAGTATCCGAGGACCTAACCCAAATTTCTGTAAAGTTGCCAACATAAAGGGCCATTCAGCCCTATCAAATACTTTCTCAGCATCAAAGGCCAATATGCCCCCCCACCCTTTGACCGATTGTGCATGACATCCAAGGTTCTCCTGATGTTATATTTAGCCTGTCTCCCTTTTACAAATCCACATTGGTCAGGATGTATCAATAGGAGAAGAAGTCTTTCCAATCTAGAGGCCATTAATTTAGCTATAGTTTCATAGTCCGAATGATATGGGATGGTAAGAGGAGCATTTATGGGGGTCTTTTGCCAGTTTAGGAAGTACTGTTATGGTGGTCATATATTGAGAAGTGGGCAACGTACCAGACTCTAGGGCTTCCATCATGACTCTTAACATTAAGGGACTCAAAATATCCCATAGTTCTTTATAGAGTTCTGCCGGGATTCCACCGGGACCTGGAGCCTTTCCCTTCCTGACCCTCCAGACCGCCTCCTTGAGCTCCTCCAAAGTCTATTTGGAGGCTATCCAGGTTAGTTCTATCTTGTAATGACAGACAAGGTAACTCTATGGTATTGAGAAAAGTGTGGGGGTCAGCATCTGGGGGATATTCTGAGGTATATAAATTTGAGTAATATGACTTAAAGGAGTCATTAATTTTAAGTTGGTCATATACAATCTCACCCCCTGGGTCTTCTATAACAATAATGGTACAATCAGATTTTTTCCTTTTTAACCATCCCTGCTAACCACTTACCAGATTTGTCACCCTCAAAGAAAGAATTAGATTTAGTTATAATTAAATCTCGTTCCAATTTCCTAATTGAAAGCTGGTTAAGTTTACCTTTCTAAGTTTTAAGTTTGATTATTCTCTCAGGTGATACAGAGCTCATATTGACTCCCTCTATTTGTTTATTTCCTTTTTGAGTTGAGTTTCTTGCAGGAAATAGGATTTCTTCAGGAAAGTAGAGTAGGAGATTGTCTTCCCTCTAATTAAAGCTTTTAGAGTATCCCATACCACACCTGTGCTAGTGCTGTCTGGGGGGTTTTATTCTATAAATTCTTGGAGATGTTGTTTAAGTTGGCTAATAAACTTTGGGTCTACAATCAGTGCAGGATCCATTCTCCATTGTGGTTGCCTTGAGGTCCCCTTGTCCAGTGTTATAATCACCCTTAAAGGAGCATGATCTGAAATAATTAACGGACCAAATTCAGCCCTTTTAAGATTACCTATCAGGGGTTGGGGCAAAAAAATATATAGTCAAGCCTTGTGTATAGTTTGTGGGCATGGGAGAAGAAAGAATATTCTCTGGTGGCTGGATGGCAAAATCTCCAAGCATCTGTTCAAAGTGCCATAGCACCACGCAGAGGAGGACCCCGTTTCATCCCCGAATGGTCAAGTTTGTGGTCCCAATAGGTGTTGATGTCACCCCCTAAAATTAAATCATCTGGAAATGGGACAAGGGTAGTGGCAAGGTGGGTGAAAAAGTCAGGGGAGTTGTAGTTAGGTCCATAGATGGATGCCAAAGTCAGGTTGCACCCCCCCCCCCATGGATACCACTGCTATAATATAACGACCCTGTGTATCAGCCAGTAGGGATAAAACATTATGTGGAATGTGGGGCTTGATTCAGATAGCAACTCCTCGAGCTAGAGGTAAATGGAGCAGCTAAAAGTGTACCCCCCCCAAGATTGGGCCATTTTATTGACTTCCTCTCTAGTGGAATGAATTTCCTGAAGGAGAATGATGTCACCCTGCATTTTCTTAATTTAGGTATAAATACGTTTTCATTTGACCGCATTACGGAGACCATTGGTATTCCAAGATATTATAGTTAAACTATCCATTATAGTGCAAAAGTAAAATTAATCTTTGCTCGGATAACCCTGTGCACTTTCTAAAAAAAAAAATTGGCTCTTCAAAAGTTTTGTAAATCCCCCTTTAACAACCTCCCACCCCTCCCATCCACAGATAAACAGCTTAAAACTAAAAAAAAAATTAAAATTATTTGTTTCCTACCCCAACCCCTCCTTCCATACCCACTTTTTGCAGTAAAATTTGGAAAAGCGCACTTATCAAACAGATAACATAGTTCCCCCTCCCTTTCATTTCCCAACAGTAGAACCTCCACTTCCTCTACTTTTAGTGGAGTCAGCGTTCATCCCCTGCAACAATAAAATAACCTAATTTATAAGCATCAAACAGTAGAGATATTTCTCCCATCCATCACCGCCATAATTTTTAATTTTAAAAGGGGGGAAGAGAACCCATGGGAAAGTCGTATGCATCTCCAAAGGCATCATTCAGCCAGGCCAGACAGTGCCCCCCCAAAGGACCCCTGGGGTTAACCAACTATCTCTGAGTTGTTGAGAGGTGGCATCCCCCCCATACATATGAGAAGAAACAGTTTTAACTAACATTGCTCATATGTCCCTGAAAAAAAAATATATGGGAGCAAATGTTTGAGGTACCTCAATTCTGCCCGCCACCCTTCAGGGCTCCCTCAACCCTCCACGACCAACATGCTGTATACACCTGAAACAAACATAATTTTAATTACTTGTACGAATAATTGAAAGAAATGGATCTCTTGTTATGTACTATAAATCAACCTTAGTCCATAACTTCAGTAATCAGCAGTTCCATTTTGATTAAGTGGAAGTCCAGTCAGAAATCAAGAAATGTACTTCAAATATGTATGTAAACAAAAAGTCTGACATTATTTATTTATTTAGTTTTTGTTGACCGAGTAAGTGCACTAGACAAATCCTGCCTATTTTCAAGCATGACCTGGGGAAGGGGGATACAGATGAATGCCAAATGACCTTGAACCAGATTAAGCTTTGGGTGGTATTTTTTTATTGAATGAGGGAAATTTGGTCAGGACACAGAAGAAATTCCCCTACTCTTTTCGATAAGTGCCATGGGATCTTTAACATCCACCTGAACTACCACCAATCCAAGCAGATTATGGAGAGTCTCCGATAGTTCCGATACTTCCCGGCCTGTATACGCAAGGTAGGCCCTGGCGCTGATAAGGAGAGTCATCTCGGCCCCGGTAGGGCTTCGATACAGCTGTGGAGCAACATTGTATGATCTCTCCTTTACTCATCATCGCAAAGCTTTAAAAAGTACCTTATATTCATGAGTCAACCATTGTGCGGTTCGGCTTTTTCCCCTTGATTCCTTAGCTCCATGCCTCTAACATATTCTATAGCAGTCATAGGACAACTGAAGGCCTTCTGGTTGGATCCCACAGGTTGAATGATCAGATGGGCCGGGTATGCCAATATGAAAGCGCAGTTGAGAGAATGAAGGAGCTTTTTAACTTCGACAAAAGCTTGCCTTTGAATTTGTAATTGGCGGGAGTAATCTGGGAATACACTGACTCTAACTTGTACTAAAATTACCCCCTTCTTACAAGCTGCTTCTAGGATTAGCTGGTGATCTTGATAGCATAGGAAGTTTATTATAATATGTCTTGGTTTCTGGTCCTTTGAGGGTTTGGGACCTGGGGAGCGATGAACTCTTTGAATCTCTAGTGATGAAGTCACAGGCAAATCAAGAATTGTTTTCAACCATGAACGCATACATTCTGGACAGTATCTACCCTCTAGGCACTCTGCCAGGCCTACTATCCCAAGGTTGCAGTGGTGTTCGTGATTTTCGTGATCATCTATGCTCTGCTTGAGTGATTCAGTCTCTTGGAGGGCTCTAGCAAGATCACCGGCACATTGTCTCTGCCTATCTTCCTGGTCCCCTACCCTTGTTTCCACCTCCTGTATTCATGTTTCATGTCAATCCACATTTTCTGATACTGTATTAACTACTTGCTGTAAATGTTGGATCTGCGATGCAACATTATCGAAGCTTGCCTCCATTCATGTGCCAAGGTCATATTTCAGGTCTTTAAGTAGTCGTTCCAAGTTCAGGTAGGAATCTGCCACTGTTGGTTTATCACCCGGTGTTGGTGTAGGATGTGAAGGGAGAAGGATCTGCTGCTTCTCTATGCTGGGGCTAGGCGGTTGATTGCTGGGACTGTGTGGCTGGTTGCTGGAAGAAGTGCCCGCCTTTGGGACCAAGGTCTCGGCTCCACCTTTAGTCAGTCTATAGGGCAATTGTCATTGTTTTTTGCCCAATTTCGTAATAGTAGAGATTGAAGCTATCAAGTCCTTCTCTCAATAGCTAAGAAAATGCACTTTTAAAAAGGCAAAAGAAGGGAAATGCAGAGGATGAATTGCGGAGCTTTGTGTCTATGCACCCATTCCACTCCACTGGTTGGCCACTCCCTTTCAGCTTTAACCATCTGAGCTTCACATGCAAAAGAAAGGATTTCAAAGGCACATCAGGCAGTCTCTTTAAAATATGAGGCTTACTCAGAAAATGGATAAAAATATGTAAAATGTAAACACAGAACAATATATCACACAGCATACAATCACTTAAAAGAAACAAGGTAAAAATAAACATACAAACTCCTACCACAATACAATTAGACTTGTCTATCTTATGTACCTTCTTACAGTGCTTATAATTAGATGCTGTTGTTTCAGAGTCCAACAGGAATGTATCTAAGATCAGGCACAAGTCTTAGATTAAAACTCTCTCTCTCTCCACCCACTACATGAGGTACTCTAGCTCCTCCTTTTAGAATATTAAACATTATTATTATTATTATTATTATTAAAAATTATACAACCAGGATGTCTTATCACTTAGGAGGTAAATTAAATAAGGTGTCATCAGAAAAGAATAATTTCTCAATATGACTCTTTGATCTTGAGAGGTTTCCTGCTCCTCTTTAATCTTTGAGCAGTTCCTATTTCCCCACTTCAAAGGCAGGAGGTCATAAACTGCAACTCCTCTGAAATGTCATAAAATGGATATTTTAGTTCCTGGTTTTAAAGCAACATATATCATACACAGGGTTATAAAATGCAACTTCTTGGAAGTTAATCACATTACAGTGATTTGTTGTTTAACATATCCTGTCATTTGAACTGAAACCTGGGGGGGGGGTCATCCCGGGAGCACAAAATGTCTCATGACAGACAATCACACTCTACATTTTTTTATATTACAAAAATCACAGAGCAATCAGAACCAGCTGGTCAAGCGTCACAATCCTCCCTACCTAGACTAAATTTGGGGGCTCTATCCCCTGCATGGGATGAGCTTCTCAAATCAGTTCACTTCTCAAAGACGCACAATATGCTATCGCTGTTCTGATTTTTCAAGCCAGCCCTATATAGGATTGTTAGGTCGGACCCTTGCAAAGCAAGACTCCATCTTAACAATCTACCATAAGTTTTTCCCATTAGTGTCAGCCAAACCAGGGGGTTGTGGTCAGTTTGTACCAGAAAATGGCGCCCATATAAGTATGGCTCTAGCTTCTTTAGGGCCCACACTATGGCAAGACACTATTTTTCCACAGTAGAGTATGCCCAATCCCTGAGAAGTAACTTTTTACTCAGGTACACTACCGGGTGGTCTTTCCCTTGGTTGGCTGTCTGACTCAGTACTGCCCCAATACCCATGGCTGAGGCGTCAGTTGGAACTATAAATGGTTTGCTATAGTCAGGACTTGTCAATACAGGAGCACTGCACAGTGCCTCCTTCAGTCTGGTAAATGCTTCTTCACAGGCTGGTCCCCAGGTAATTTTCTTTGACATCCTCTTCTTTAACAGGTCAGATAGGGGAGCAGCCAGGGCACTGTTATTGGGTACAAATTTCCTATAATACCCTGCTGTCCCTAGAAAACTCCTGACTTGCTTCTGCATTTCTGGACTGGGCCACGCCTGGATCACCTCTATTTTTATTTGGTTAGGACAGAGCTGTCCTGGCCTACCACATGCTCGAGGTATGCCACTTCTCCCATGGCCACCTGGCACTTCTCAGCTTTGACAGTGAGCCTGGCCCTCTGTATCCTGCCCAGCACTTCCCTAAGGTGGGACAAGTGTTTCTCCCAGCTGGCACTAAAGATGGCAATGTCATCCAGGTATGCAACAGCATACTCCTCAGCACCATTTAATACCTGGTTCACCAACTTTTGGAATGTGGCCGGAGTGTTCTTCAATCTGAAAGACATGCTTTAATTCAAATATGACTATTGGAGTGATGAATGCCAACATCTCCCTAGCCATGTCTGTCACCTCTACCTGCCAATACCCCTTAGTCAGGTCAACAGTCATAAGGTAAGTCACCCCTCCCAACTTGCCCAGGAGTTCATCCGTCCAGAGCATCGGGATGGTGTCTGACTTCATGACTGCATTCAGTCTATGATAGTCCACACAGAAATGAGTAGAGCCATCTGGCTTGGGCACAAGGACTACGGGTGAGCCCCAGTGACTGTGGGATCTCTGGATTACCCCTAAATCCAGCTTCTCCTCCACTTCCCTCCTCATGTCCTTTTGGACAGCCTCTGACACCCGATATGCTGTCTGCTGTATGGGCATCTGTGTCCCTGTCTTCACATTGTGCGTCACTATGGGGGTTAGTCCAGTCTTGGTGCCAAACAGGAGGGGAAAGTCTAGTAAAACCTCCCTTACTTCCTGGATCATGTCCAGGGCCAGCTGGGGAGACAATTTTATTGCCTCCACAGAGGACTCCTACTTATTTTCTTCCAGCAAGTCCAGAAGGGGGTCTCCTTCATCTGTCCCCTCCCCAGGACTACACACTGCAAACACCATGTCAACCCTATTAGCATATGGCTGCATCATGTTGACATGGTACATCCTTTCTGTCTGTCTTCTGTCAGGTAACTCTATAATATAGTTCATGTCATTTATCTTCCTAACTACTTTGTATGGTCCTGTCCACTCAGCCTTCAGCTTGTCTTTCCAGACCGGAATAAGGACCATGACTTCCTGACCCATTTTAGAATATTAACAATTATTCAATCAGGATGTTTAATCACTTAGGAGGTAAATTAAATAAAGTGACATCAGAAAAGACTCATTTCTCAATATGACTTTTTGATCTTAAGAGGTTTCTTGCTCCTCTTTGAACTTTGAGCAGTTCCTATTTCCCCACTTCAAAGGCAGGAGGTCATAAACTGCAACTCCTCTGAAATGTCATAAAATGGATATTTTAGTTCCTGGCTTCAAAGCAGCACATATCATAAACAAAGCTATAAAATGCAACTTCTTGGAAGTTAATCACATTACAGAGGTCTGCTGTTTAACATATCCTGTCATTTGAACTGAAACCTGGGGGGCGGGGTCATCCCAGGAGCACAGGATGTCTCATGACAGACAATCACACTCTACATTTTTTTATATTACAAAAATCACAGAGCAATCAGAACCAGCTGGTCAAGCGTCACAATCCTCCCTACCTAGACTAAATTTGGGGGCTCTATCACCTGCATGGGATGAGCTTCTCAAATCAGTTCACTCCTCATAGAAGCACGATATGCTATCGCTGTTCTGATTTTTCGCTCCAGCCCTATATAGGATTGTCATGTCGCACCCTTGCAAAGCAAGATTCCATCTTAACAATCTACCATTCATTTTTCCCATTAGCATCAGCCAAACCAGGGGTTTGTGGTCAGTTTGTACCAGAAAATGGTGCCCATATAAGTATGGCTCTAGCTTCTTTAGGGCCCACACTATGGCAGGACACTATTTTTCCACAGTAGAGTATGCCCACTCCCTGGGAAGTAACTTTTTACTCAGGTACACTACCGGGTGATCTTCCCCTTGGTTGGATGTCTGACTCAGTACTGCCCCAATACCCATGGCTGAGGCATCAGTCGGAACTATAAAGGGTTTGCTATAGTCAGGACTTGTCAATACAGGAGCACTGCACATTGCCTCCTTCAGTCTGGTAAAGGCTTCTTCACAGGCTGGTCCCCAGTTCATTTTCTTTAACATCCTTTTCTTTAACAGGTCAAATAGGGGAGCAGCCAGGGCACTGTAATTGGGTACAAATTTCCTATAGTACCCTGCTGTCCCTAGAAAACTCCTGACCTGCTTCTGCATTTCTGGACTGGGCCACGCCTGGATCACCTCTATTTTTATTTGGTTAGGGCAGAGCTGTCCTGGCCTACCACATGCCCGAGGTATGCCACTTCTCCCATGGCCACCTGGCACTTCTCAGCTTTGACAGTGAGCCTGGCCCTCTGTATCCTGCCCAGATCTTCCCTAAGGTGAGACAGGTGTTCCTCCCAGCTGGCACTAAAGATGACAATGTCATCTAGGTACGCAACAGCGTACTCCTCAGCACCATTTAACACCTGGTTCACCAACCTTTGGAACGTGGCCGGGGTGTTCTTCATTCTGAAAGACATTACTTTAATTCAAATATGCCTATCAGAGTGATGAATGGCAACATCTCCCTAGCCCTGTCTGTCACCTCTACCTGCCAATACCCCTTAGTCAGGTCAACAGTCATAAGATAGGTCGCCCCTCCCAACTTGTCCAGGAGTTCATCCATCTGGGGCATCGGGATGGTGTCTGACTTCATGACTGCATTCAGTCCATGATCGTCCACACAGAAATGAGTAGAGCCATCTGGCTTGAGCACAAGGACTACGGGTGATGCGCAGTTGGTAGGTAGGTAAAATTTATTTTTATACAGGTAATACATGTAATTTGGACATAATCCAGTTTACAAGACAGACTTGTGTAAATTCCTAACTAGTCACATACCAATAAGTTCCATGTTAAATACATATAAATACAAACACCACAATATACAAACAACACGGTATACCTAAAAGACTTACAATAGCTAGATTATAAAATCTCAAAATCCCAAGGAACCTTGGAGAAAAAAAAAACATCTAACACTCACAAATGTGAGCATATAGCTCCTTTATAGTATGAGTAAACAATGAACAATTTGGAATTTCTCTTACCTCATCAGGAAGAGAATTCTAAAAAGTAGCAGCCTGATATAGCAAAGACCTGTCCCAATATTTATTATAATGTTTACCTACAACTATCTTATTTAAGTGAACTGATCTTGTCAATATCCATTTTTGATAGTTGTTCACTGTAAATAATATTAAAGAAATTTGATGATTTACAGATGAATATTTCATTTTGTGTATTAAAGATAACCAATGACACTTATAATTTATGTCTAAAGGTGACCAGTTCACTTTCTTCAACAATAGACAATGATGAATCAGACAGTTTCCTTGTAATACATATCTTGCTACTCGATAATAAGTTCTATCTAATCTAGACAATAGAGTTTTATTTGCATTTCATATATTAATTCTCCATATCTTAGCACTGGAATAATTAACTGATCTGCCAGTTTTTTTTTCTATCTAAAAAAGATAAACAATCAGTACTTCTTCTTAATGCCCCATCCCTTCTATTTACTTTTTTAATCAGTGCAATAATATGATTTGAAAAGGTCAGATATTCATCAAATAGAATCCCCTAAATAACTATATTCTTTAACTTGTTCTAGTTTAGTTTGATTTCCTGTATAAATGGATAAATCATAAACAAATTCACCACTTTATTTCAATGGGAAATACATACACTTTGTTTTTTTTGTGTTCATTATCAGCCCTGACCTGGTGAACCACCCCTCAATTCTTCTAAAATCAGACTGCAAGTTAGTTTGTAATATTTCTTCCATTTTGCTGGACGCAATTATAACCGTATCATCAGCATAAAGTTGAATCTCTGATTTTTCTATAGTCGATGGCAAGTTATTTATGAATATTAGGAACAAAAGAGGTCCTAAAATTGATCCCTGAGGAACTCCTCTATTTACTTTCCGCTTTCTTGACAAACATCCCTGTACCTCGACTCACTGGGAATGATCATTCAAATAAGATTTTAACCAATTTAAGGGATCTTCCCTCATGCCTATTTCATGAAGTCTTTCAATTAGTAAGGGGTGGTCCACCAGGTCAGAAGCCTTTGAAAGATCTACAAAAATAACAGCTGTCTCCCTAGTTTCCACCAATGACCTATTTATTTGGTCATAAAATTCCAAAAGGGCTATTGTAGTCGAATAATTTTTTCAAAAACCAGATTGTTTAGTTGTCAACAAACTGTATCTGTCCAAATATTCCATTATCTGGCTAGAGACAAGTTTTTCAAAACATTTCGACAAAAGAGGTAATAAGGCTATGGGCCTGTAATTATTAACTTCTACCACACACACCCCCCTTTTGAAAATAGGTTTTACTCTACTCTCTTTCCAAGATAAGGGAAAATATCCAATTTGAAGACTCCAATTAAATAAATAAGTGATAATTGGTGCTATATGAAAAGCAGCTAGCTTTAAGAATTTACCTCCCAGAAAATCACTACTAAAAGCCTTATGAGCATTTATATTTTGAAGAATT
Source organism: Neoceratodus forsteri (assembly GCA_016271365.2). Classification (NCBI taxonomy): domain Eukaryota; kingdom Metazoa; phylum Chordata; order Ceratodontiformes; family Ceratodontidae; genus Neoceratodus; species Neoceratodus forsteri. The sequence goes on from CM057449.1 coordinate 1,611,345,404, forward strand.
TTATATACTGTAGTGACTGTCAACATTTTAAATCTAAATGGAGGACATTTATTTTGCATAGACTCTACATTAGTTTGTTCTAAGTCTAAATTACAAGAAATTTCACAATTTGGGAGATCTACAAAAAAATGATTTAAGACATTACAAATTTCTTCCGGATTTTCAGTAATGATATCCCCATTTTTTAATCTTAATATCTCCTCTGAGGAATCACATCCTGATTTAGTTAATTTCTTGACCACTCTCCAAAACTGTCTTGGATCTATACTTGAATCTATTTTATTTTTGTAAAATGAAATTTTTGAAGCCTTAATTAACCATTTACATTTATTTCTAGCAACCTTAAAAGAAATCCAATCCTTTTCTAATTTTGATCTCAATGCTTTTTCCCAATTCTATTTTTGATTCAAATTTGTTTCAAGAGTCTATCATTTATCCATGGTAATTTATTTAATTTCTTCTTTGCTTTAACTTTTGGTGTGTGAAAATCACATACTTCTTCAAAAGTTTGGCTAAAATATTTAATTGAAGTGTCAATATCTGGAATTAATTTACATCTATCCCATTTTATTTTACTAACACTATCTAAAAATCTAGATTCTGAAAATCTTCTGAAGTCCCTAGTCCAATTTTTATTTTCATATACCCAATTTTGATTAAACTGAGACCTGGGCAAAGTAGCCCAGATCAAGTTATGGTCTCCAAGACATGGTGATAAAACACCCACTGCTTCAATTTCAATTTGAGTAGATACCAAAATCAAATCTAATATGGATCCATTTGTCATATTTGATGTGTACCTGGTAGGTTTTTTTATGAGTTGTTTTAATCCTAGGTTAGTTACTATGTCTTTTAATTGTCTACCTCAAATTTTTTCCAATCACAATTTAGATCTCCCATCAAAATGAATGGTCTACTTCCTACTTTATCTGCTATCTTAGTAAGAATTATCTCCAAGTCAGTTATTTTTACCCTTGGGGGTGAATAAATAATCAAAATTACCAATCCTAGATGTCCCAGGTATACAGCTAAAAATTCTATATTGTTTTCACTACCCTGTATTATAATTTCTGAAAAACCTAATGTTTGTTTTAAAAGAAGCATCACACCCCCTCTAGTTTTTCTATCTACTCTCCATACTTTATAATCCTGAGTGCCAAATTCTTCATCTTGATGTTTGTTTGAGAGCCATGTTTCACTTAACCCTAATATACATGGATCTTTATCTTTCAGTAAAGTTGCTAAAGATCAGATTTAGAACTAATCTACATGCATTATCATGAAAGATTTTAAGTTCTAAATTTGAAGGCCCTGGATTCACTTCAATATCTTCCCCAGTATTAATAAAAACAACTTGCCCCAGATAAATTTGATATAGCATTATTAGGCCTAAAAGGATTTAGAGGCCTATAACATCCTCTCAAAATTTGATTTCTTAATATTCTCTGAAAAGTATTCCTTCTTGGTTTGTTACAATTTTTTTTTGTGATTGCTTAAATAAAAATGACCAATTTACCAAATATTTTTCGTTTGTAGATTTTTTTGCTGTGATGAATTCTTTCTGAGTTACAACACTCAAAAAACAGCAAGGAAATAAACATCCTAAAAAATTAAACATCAACATTTTTCAAAGAAATTTCCACAACTAAAATATATCTAAAAAAAAAATTAAATTAGAATCTTTATTCTAAATTACAGAGAAATTACCCTAATATCACTTAGACTTTAACATAAATTAAATACTTCTAATCAAACATTTTAAAGTAAAACATTTCCAAATTACCAAATTAATCTGAGCCTAAAAGTCTCCCAGTTTTGAAGCAGCCTTTTTCTCTACGGAGTGGCGCTCATGCCACTCACGCTCGCACCACAGTGCTCGCGCTGTGAGCAGCGCAAGTTTTTATAGCACTCTGCCCCTTCTCTTCTCTGATGCAGGACCCTGGTTCTCCTCCCACTCACTGCCCCAGGTGTAAAAGTCACAATTCTCCGGTTTACCGGAGCTTTAACAGGCAGGTTACAAGGCTGGCCCACAGAGAGTGGAGCACTGGCACAAATTAAGCACACAGCAAAAGGTGAAACAAAGTACACAGTTCAAAAGCAGATGATCTTTTTGTTCCCAAACTGCAGGCTTTAAACTTCTGATGAAAAGGAAGATAGAAAACAGCTGAAGCAGATGTAAATTTACAGCATGACCATGCCCAGTGACTGTGGGATCTCTGGATTACCCCTAAATCCAGCATCTCCTCCACTTCCCTTTTAATGTCCTTTTGGACAGCCTCTGACACCCGATATGCTGTCTGCTGTATGGGCGTCTGTGTCCCTGTCTTCACATTGTGCGATACTATGGGGGTTAGTCGAGGCTTGGTGCCAAAAAGGAGGGAAAAGTCTGCTAAAACCTTCCTTACTTCCTGGATCGTGTCTGGGGCCAGCTGGGAATACAATTTTATTGCCTCCACAGAGGACTCCTGCTTATTTTCTTCCAGCAAGTCCAGAAGGGGGTCTCCTTCAACCGTCCCCTCCCCAGGACTACACACTGCAAACATCATGTCAACCCTATTAGCATATAGCTGCATCATGTTGACATGGTACATCCTTTCTGTCTGTCTTCTGTCAGGTAACTCTATAATATAGTTCATGTCATTTATCTTCCTAACTACTTTGTTCGGTCCTGCCCACTCAGCCTGCAGCTTGTCTTTCCAGACCGGAATAAGGACCATGACTTCCTGACCCACCATGTATGAGTGAACTCTGGCTCTGCAGTCATACCACACTTTTGTTTCTGTTGGGCAGCTGGAAGGTTGCTCTGGGCTGTTCCCATAAGCTCCTTCAGCCTTTCCCTAAACCTAAGGACATAATCCACTAGGGGAGTTCCCTGGGTGGTGTGCTTGCCTTCCAAGTCCTCCCAGATCGAGTCTATGGGCTCATGTACCCGGCATCCATATAAGAGTTCGAAGGGGGAAATTCCTGTCGACTCTTGGGGCACCTCCCTGTATGCAAACAACAGGTGAGGAAGGTATTTCTCCCAGTCCCTCCCATGCTGTTCAGCAAACGCCTGGAGCATTGACTTCAGGGTACCATTAAATCTTTCAACAAGCCCATTGGCTTGTGGATGAAATGGTGTCATGCATCTCTGCACCACCCCGCACTTCTCCCACAAACATTTCATCAGGTTCGACATGAAGGAACCCCCTCGTTCAGTGATAACCTCCTGTGGAAACTCAACATGGGAGAAAATACCAAGTAAGGCATCTGCCACTTTGTCTGTCTTCAGTGAGGATAGGGTGACTGCCTCTGGGTACTGGGTGGCATAACCCACCACAGTCAGGATGAATCTCTTCCCTGAGGAGCTGGGGGTATTTATAGGCCCCACAATATCAATCAATCAATCAATCAACTTTATTTAACCAGGCATAAACACCATTGAACAAACTCATTTTCAAAGTGGTCCTGGACATCAAGACAATACAATACTTAGCCACAGATGCAGTAAATCAATAATGCAAAAACATTATACAGATGAAGGTCAATATAGGGCTATACATACTGGTCTGACATAGGTGTGAGCAGTTACAATTCATAAAAAAGTTTACAGGAAAGAGGGACGAGCCTACAATCGTAGACTGTCAACAGTTTATTGATAGTAAGTAGGGAGAGAGAAGATGGGGGGAAGGGTGTGATAGTGGAAGGGGATAGGATGAAGAGGGCAGGAATAGAGGGAATAGGCTAGTAAGTGCTGGTTATCCCTTAATAAGGATGCGTGGTGAGCAAGATTCTGAATGTGGGATTCGTGAGAGGAACCAGGGGCTATTGGCTCAGAGTCGTCTAAAACAATTGCATGTTTCCTTCAGAAATTCAGCTATAAGAGCTTTTAATGTGAATATCCATTCCCACCCTCTGGAATGGCTTCTTCACTATGGACAATGGAATCAGGGTGGCTTGGGTTTTCTTGTCTGCCTTCCCTATTTCTTCGCACCAGTGACAAGACCTGCAATACTACCTCATCTGCTGGGTGAAGTTGGGCCAATAGAAATTCTGGGCCACCCGCTGCATAGTGCATGCAATTCCCAGATGACCAGACAAGGGAATATCATGTGCAATCTTGAGCAACTGCTCATGATACCCGTGGAGAATGACAAGCTCCCTGCCTATCACCCCTCCCTCTGTCTGTACAGCCTGAGTATACATCAGTCCATTTTCCCAGTATACCTTAATACCTTATGTTTACCATCACCTCCTTGTGCTCCGTCAGATTCTGCCCAAGCCTTCAGCTTCTCTAGACTAGGGTCACTTCTCTGAGCAGCTGCAAACTCCTCACACATTCCCTAGGCATGGGACAGATCCCCTTCAGTCTCTAATCTAGGGTCCCTAGCACTAGCGTCAGGGCACTCAGGATCACTGTCATCCCTAACCCTCTGACAATGGGTCACCCCTCCCTCTTCAGAGTATCCCTCTGTAGCTGTGTGGTTAACTGCTACTGGGGAAATTTCTACCCCCTTTTCATTAGTCTCCATATCAAGAGACACAGTCTGGGGAACCAGCCTCCCAGTGGTTTCCACAAGGGCTTCTGTGGGGTTCAGGGAACTACAATTTTCCCTTGCCGCTTGGCTACGGGTAACTGCACACACCATCCCCTGTTTGAGATTGTTGCCAAGGATAACATCCACTTCCAATGTTTTGGCTACAGCCACCTGTTGAACAGTTCCCCCATTTCACTCCAGTCTAGGAGAACACTAGCGAGAGGCAATGTTTTCTCCTCATCAGTAAAGTCCTGTACAGTGACGTATTTATTGGGTATAAGCTGACCAGGATCTACTAGATCCCCTTTTACCATTGTCAGGGATGCCCCTGTGTCCCTTACCCTTGTGTCTGTACACCATTCACCATGACTGGGTGAATGTGTTCCTTCATGTTCACAGGCATTCTTCCAGGGACACACAAACAGCCCACTTCCTTCCTAGCACCACCTTGCTTATTGCTCGTCCTTTTATGACACTGTCTGGCAATATGCCCAGTTTCTTTAGAACATAGAAACACAGAAGTTGACAGCAGATAAGGACCACAAGGCTCATCCAGTCTGCCCATTTCTTTTTCTACCTTATAAATGCGCCATCGGCCTTTGCTCTGTCAGTGGCCTATCTATTCATAGTCATTTGTATTGCTCCCTTATGCCTATCCCATGCCTGTTTGAAGCCCTGCACTGTATTCATAGCCACCACTTCTTGTGGTAAGCCATTCCATGCATCCACCACCCTTTCTGTGAAAAAGAATTTCCTCACATTCCCCCTTAATGGCCCCCTCTAATCTCATGCTGTGATCTCTTGTCCTGCTATTTTTCCTATAGTTAAACATGTTAGACTCTTTCACCTTGTTAATGCCCTTAAGGTGTTTGAATGCCTCGATCATATCACCTCTCTCCCTCCTTTGCTCAAGGGTATACATATTGAGCTCTGTTAATCTGTCTTCATATGTCTTCTGATGCAGTCCCTGCACCATTTTGGTTTCCCTTCTCTGGACTGCCTCAATTTGGTTAATGTCCTTGTGAAGGTGTGGCCTCCAATACTGCATGCAGTACTCCAGATGGGGCCTAACCAGTGTCTTGTAAAGAGGGATTATTACCTCCCTCTTATGACTTGTGATACCCCTACTAATACACCCTAACACCCCCCTAGCCTTACCTACTGCTTTAGAGGTCTGCTTGGATGATTTCAGGTCATCAGTGATGATGATGCCCAAGTCTCTTTCTTCCTTTGTGACTGCTAGCAACTCCCCTCCCAGCCTATAGGTGGCTTCAGGGTTTCTCTTCCCTATGTGCATGATTTTGCACTTCTTTGCATTAAATCCCAGTTGCCACTCTTCTGACCATTTTGCTAGTTTATCCAGATCTCTTCTCATTCTGCCCACCCCATCTGGATCATCTACTCTGTTGCAGATCTTGGTGTCATCTGCAAACAGACAAGCCTTACCCTCTAGTCCATCTGCAAGGTCACTAATGAAGATGTTGAAGAGGACTGGCCCCAGAACTGATCCCTGAGGTACCCCACTTGTGACTTGCATCTCTTCTGACTGTATACCATTTACCACCACTCTCTGTTTTCTGCCCGTCAACCAGTTTGCCACCCAGTTGACCAACTTCTGACCCACCCCGAGCCTACCCAGATTATTTATCAATCTTCTATGTGGAACAGTGTCAAAAGCTTTGCTGAAGTCAAGGTAGGCGACATCAACTGGTCCCCTTGTCCACCACTCTGGTTACCCAGTCAAAGAAATCTATGAGATTAGTTTGACAGAACCGTCCTTTTGTAAACCCATGCTGTCTTGGATCCTGTGCCCCTATGGATTCCAGGTGTTGCACTATTCTTTCCTTAAGGAGTGCCTCCATAATCTTGCCCACTACTGAGGTAAGACTGACTGGTCTGTAGTTCCCCGCCTCCTCTCTGCTATCATTCTTGTGGAGCGGGATCACATGAGCCCTTCTCCAGTCTTCTGGGACCTCTCCTGTGCTCAGAGACTCACTAAACAGTTCTGCTAATGGCTTCTTTACACAACCAACATTCATTTCTTTTCTCAGAGAAATCTTTTCTCTGAAACCTGGGGCTATCTGGTTTTGGTGGAGGCAGTGAGGGTTTTAGCTGCCCTGAAGGCATACTTTTCCCTTTCTGTGCTGCCATGCCCACCCCATTTGCTCTCAAAGCAGGTCTGCTCTTGGCATAGTGGTCCGAGAGTTCAGCAGCCTCTTGCACTGTTTTGGGATCTTGGTTCTCCAGCCAGATTTTCAGCTCGGCTGGGCATGCTTCCAAAAATTGTTTTAACAATATAGCATTTTCAATTTTATCTACAGAGTTTGCTTCCATTCCTTCCCACCAACATTTTAAAAACTGACGTTGTGTCATGGCTAGCTCCTCGTAGATCATATCAGGGCATCTTCTGAGCTTACAGAATTTAGCTCTGTATGCTTCAGCAGTTAAATCAAATTATTTTTAAAGTGCAGCTTTAAGTTTGCTGTAATCATTACTGTCCTCATTGTCCATTTGACCCAATGCATCCCAAGCTTTCCTGGTAAGTAACGGGGATAGCTGGTAGCTCCAGGACTCTTTAGGAATTTTAGCCTGAATACAAACTTTTTTGAAGGAATTTAAAAAGGCATCAATACCCTCCCCCTCTTCAAATTCAGCTATCACTTTGGAATTCAATTTGTAACCCAGTCCTATAGTTCCAGTTACACCCAGGCTACTTACCTGCTCTGGTGTGGGTGGTTGGAGTCATAGCTTCTCCAATTCATGTTGCTTCTGGTGCTCACACTCCTCACGATCCATCTCTCACTGTTCACGGTCAACCTCTCCTGTTCTTGCTCCCTCTTCTCCTCTGCAGCTCGCTGGTGCTTACACTCCTCATGGTCTGCCTCTCACTGTTCATGGTCTGCCTCTCATTGTTATTGCTCCCTTTTCTCCTTTGCAGCTCGCTTCTCTCCCTCAGTGTCTCTCTGGAACTCCAGCTCCATTCTGCGCAACTGAATCTGCAGCCTGAGTACTTCTGGCTCCAGAATGCTGGTGACCTTCCCCTGCTGCTGTGGCCCTTCACTGGCACTGGCCCTGCTGTCATCCTCATCAGAACTTGACACTGCACTTGCTGCTAGCCCTTCCACACTCAAGGTTTGGTCTTTTACAGTCACAGTCAGTGACTCAATGCTCTGGGCATCTGCTGCCATCAGGGCAGACATGAGGTTCTGCTTGGGGGCTCTCACCTCATACAGGACTCCTCTGTCCCTGCACAACTGCAAGTAGCCTACAGTGTGCCCGCTGTAGTTGGAAGCCATCTTCTTCCCTAACTATGGCTACTCTAACTTGCACTTTGGATAAAAAAAATAAAACAGGTAGAAACTTGACTGTAAGCCAAATTATATAGTTCTGTTTCCTTTTTTTTTAAATCACTGCCTTATTTTGCACGTGAGCTGTATAGTATTAAGCTGACACACTAAACACTATAAAGCTTGTGTTTACCAAATGTATGCACACCACTGCCAACCAATGTGTTACAAACCCACTTAGCAGGTCAGGCCCTCTGCTCCCACAGTGCCAACCTCTGAGCACAGTATTGTGAACAGTTAACAGAACAGGGTAATCCTCCTGTCTTTTTGTGGGTCCAAATCACCTTTGGTCTCAAGTTCTGGAGGGATTTAAACTGTGAACCTTATGCTAATATACCCAAATGTACAGGCTCAGATAATTCTGCTCTTTGGGGGAATGCCAGATATCTTTTGCCTGAGGGTACCTAACCAGGTATCCAAAACGAACCCTAAAAACTCTGTGAAAGACCTTAGGAAAATTCTTACTCTTTCCCAGTTTGGTATTACCATTAAGCTTATGAACCAGTGTCAGCTTTAACCATCTGTGCTTCACATGCAAAAGAAAGGATTTCAAAGGCACACCAGGCAGTCTCTTTAAAATAAGAGGTTCGCTTAGAAAATGGATAAAAACAGGTAAAATGTAAACACAGAACAATATATCACAAAGCATACAATCACTTAATAGAAACAAAGTAAAAAAAATACAAACTCCTACCACAATACAATTAGACTTGTCTATCTAATGTACCTACTTACAGTGCTTATAGTTAGATGTTGTTCTTTCAGAGTCCAACAGGAATGTGTCTAAGATCAGGCACAAGTCTTAGATTAAAACTCTTTCTCTCTCCACCCATTCCATTAGGTCATCTAGTGCCTCCTTTTAGAATATTAACAATTATTCAATCAGGCTGTCTTATCACTCAGGAGGTAAATTAAATAAGGTGACATGAGCCAAGACTAATTTCTCAATATGACTCTTTGATCTTGAGAGGTTTCCTGCTCCTCTTTGATCTTTGAGCAGTTCCTATTCCCTCACTTCAAAGGCAGGAGGTCATAAACTGCAACTCTTAAAATGAATATTTTAGTTCCCAGCTTCAAAGCAACACAGATCAGAAACAATGCTATAAAATGTGACTTCTTGGAAGTTAATCACATTACAGAGATCTGCTGTTTAAAATATCCTGTCATTTGAACTGAAACCTGGGGGGGGGTCATCCCAGGTGCACAGGATGTCTCATGACAGACAATCGCACTCTACATTGTTTTATATTACATAAATCATAGAGCAATCAGAACCAGCTGGCCAACCGTCACAGTCTGAACCTGCTCTAACTGCTGAAATGAAATTGAAACATTCACTTCCTGCCTGCCAGGAGTGTCCCATGTGACCTGCAGTAACCAGATCATGTGAAAAACAATGATTTTCATTAACTTCGAAGTTACTAACAAAAGTTGAAGTTAACCTCGAAGTTTTCAAAGTTTTCCGGTGAAGTTTCACATCCAGAAGCAAATTTTGCAAAATGTTTCATGGCGCAAAGTTGATGACTTCTCAGGGAATTCGCAGGTGGAGTAAACCTTTGCAACCTCTCTAGGCAGTAGGATCAAAAAGGAAGTGAATCATCTTCCAGAATTTGGCTGGGGAATTACAGTTGTTCTTTAGGTTGGCCTTAAAAGGGTTTTAGTGGTGCGGACTACCTTAGTGCATGTATTTCAAAGTGCCCTGAAAGAGGGGTGGTCAGACAAGGAACATGATAATTTTAACCAGGCCCAGGCTTTATCACAGGACTGACATATATCAATGAAATCATATGTAATCCAGGGGTGGTGGGAAGACTTAAACCTTGACTTTCTGATGGGGATGTGCTTATACTAGGTCAAAGTTAATTTTGAATGAAACAGGTAGCGGGCCACATCAATGTTAGGGGCAGAGCGGATGGGTGACCAACCAGTTGCAGCCAGGTCGCTCAGTAGAGCATGTATATTAAAGGACCAAAGAAACTTGCACCAGATGTATTTGGGGATGGATGGAGGGCACTGAACTTTCCTGACATAGAATGCCATGCAATGGTCACTAAAGGCATCTGGCATAATACCTGCTGCAACAATGCAGTGGGGATATGAGTAAAGAACCCAAACCAGGAGAGTGTGGTTAGAGGAGTGTAGATTGAGCTGGGTGGGTTCAGTAATCAGTTGGGATAGTCAGAAATGATTTTTACCATCTTCATAATATTGCCCAAATTAAACCATAGTTGGAGCCAGCCTAACTTGAGATGGTTGTCCATGCCTTTGTCACCTTCCGATTGGATTAATGCAATGCTCTCTACCTAGGGCTATCTTGGTGCACTAACTGCAGTTGGTCCAGAATGCCACGGACCAGTTGGTGGTGGGAACTCCTCTTAATGACCATACCATACCGATGCAGTGTGGCCTACGTTGACTTCATGTTCATTGGCACACCATCTTAAAGATTTGCTTGATAACATTCAAGGCCCTACGTGGATTGGGCCTAAACTACCTGAAAGATCTTCTGAAGTTTTACACTCACTTATGCTCCTCCGATCAACAGATGCGGGTCTACTTCTAGTTCCCTGTTCCTGTTTAAAACAGTCTGGGAATAGGTCCTTTATTGCGGAACTCTTTTCCAGAATCAGCATGTTTTACCCCCACTGTGGATATCGCTAAACACAGATTAAAAACATATTTATTTACACAGGCCTATCCAGATTATTAGTTCATTTTAGATTCTTTTATTTATTTATAGTTTTATTTATATTTTAATATATTTATTTCGCTGTTTTCTGTATCTTTGAGGTGAAACTTATCTTTTTAGTGTTTGTGAGGTCCTCTGAGTCACAGAAAGGATGCCATATAAATAAAACTTGCCTTTCTTTTGGAGATTCATCCTTGAGAGAGGTTAGCCTGGAGGCAGGGGAAAGAAAAAAAAAGTTAAAGTCATCAAGGAAGATGAATTCACCAGAGGAAGTCATCAGTCAATCAGTGAGGAGGGGAGAATTTAGGAGATGCATAAAATTCCCCAGTGAAGATGGATAGAGTAGAGGGCCAGGAATGTTTATCAAGGAGAAATTCATGGGAGAAGGGTACAGCCTCCCCAAGCATTATGGTGCAGGAAAAGCTCTGGTGAACTAGGGTTCAAAACCACCACTACATTTGACATGGTCCTGCCTGAAGAAGTGGTAGTTAGGAAAGGGCCAGGCTAGAACCAGAAATTCTGGTAGAGAGCCAGGAATTAGAGATACAGAGGAGGTCTGAAGAGTGATGAGAAACACTGACATATTGGAAATCCATTTTAGGGAGGAAGATCCTAGCACTGAGGTGGAAACTGCTAAGGCCTCTAGGAGCTGAGGAGGGGAGGAGGACAGAGATCAGGATTAGGTTCCACATCACCAGAAAGGAGGAGGAGGAGGAGCAGAATATGGATATGGAGGATGGAGGATGAAGAGGGATATCCCCTGGACTGGGGAATAAAGAAGGGGGGGGGGAATGGAGAAGGGACAGGATAGAATGGTAGAGGAATTCCAGGTTCAGGGAGGGGGAAAAAAGGAGACCGGGGTGAATGGAGAGGGACTGGGCAGAATGGAAAGGAGGGGTACAGACAGGTGGAGATGGAAGGAAGAGAGTAGGCAGTAGGGTAGAGGAGGTGGGACGGGGTGAGGATAGCGTAGAGTAGGGAGAACGGGAAAACTGAGGAGGAGCCCTTGGAGCACAACTGTTGGATACAACTGAAAAACTGTACTAAGCAAAAATTCTGTATGGAAAAAAGGCTATACCCAGATAGGGTGTTACTAGGCTACCTAAATATTAGCAGTTGGTAAAAGCAACAGGCATTTAATGGTGAAGGCAAATGAGTAAACCAGACAATGTAAAAAGCCCTGAACCTGCACCACTTGATTTCCTCGCCCACCAGCTTCAACCCATATTCCACCAGTCACAGCAGGATAGTCTGGGTGTTGGTAACATATCCACAGAGAATCAAGAACTCTATTAACTCACCATATATTTTCAGTGATCACAGTATGACACACCAGGTGTGGAAAATTAAAATCATAAATCCCCCCCCCCCAAATAACCATTGCCAGATCCTTTAAATCATTTTGCCATGACCGATTCATACAGAATCTCTTTGCAGCCAACTAGGCCCCAGTCCTGTCAGCCCTCGACCTGGCAGAGTATTGGTAAACTTCTCCTCCTCCTTCATAGCATTTTGTAATAAAAACCACTCCAATTAAGTGGTCAAGAGTCCAGGATCACCAGTTCTCCCAAATAACCCCTGATGTAATTGAACTCTTCAAAGAGACTCGGTTTGGGCCAAACACAAATAAGGTTGGCCAAGCCAAAATAGATAAGCTTATGTCGGCCTCAGGAATCACAGCACCAGGAGTACTGTATATGACTATCCAATGACATTTATTTCCAGAGCAAACTATCTTGCATTACCCTTGACCCTGCTAGAGTCTGAAAAACAGTTAATAGTCTAATCGACCCCCCAGTAGGGCATAGATCCCTTGGCTCCTCCTTTCCTGCCAGTGCACTCAACCAATATTTCACTAATGGCCATGGAACTCCCATTCCCACCTGCCCTTATGCCATGCATTCAAACTCCACTGTGAATGGCACAGTCTGCCTGCAGGTGATCTGAGTCAGCAATGTCCGCAAAGAGTTATCAGTGATAAACGCAGCATCCAGCTGTGGATCTGATGGCATCTCGCCCAAATTTCTGTAAATTAACACTCTGCTAATAGCTGTCCCCATAGCTCACATTTTCAATTGATCCCTTTGCATTAGTTCTGTCCCTCATAGCTGAAAGCATGCACTGGTAGTACAGATCCACAAAGGTGGTCCAGCTGACTCTCCCTTCAACTATCACCCCATATTACTACTATCCACCCTCTCCAAAACACTCAAGAGGTTTGTCAGCAGGCATCTAATCAACTTCTAAGTGTTAGCCAACTTCTGAACACCTTAGCAATCTGGCTTTCAGCCCAACTACTCCACCTCCGCCTCCCTACTCAGAATCACTGACCACATATACACCAGTTTAGAAAAAGGGCTGTGCACGGTTACCATATTTATAGATCTCATCAGTAGTGACTGGTTCCGGTACTGGCTATCCCACTGCATTACACTACCCTTATATTCACCTTATTACATCCCTCCCTATAATAACTTTGCATAAATTGCCCTGCCACCCAAGCAGCATGCTCCACATTGGCTACACCAGCACTACCTGCTCACACTTTTCCTACTTCTCCTGCTCCTGTCAGGGAACGTTCACCCCAACCCTGGCCCTCTCCAGCTCGCTCTTAGTGCCCATAGGAGTCACTCCTTCATCTCATCATTACCTCCCACCCCGATAGGACAACCCACACTGAGGTTCTACCTGATTCTTTAAGTGACCACTTCCCTGTCATCTGCCACTGGACAAACAAAGCCCCCAAGGCTCCTGCTAATGTTTTTATCCAGCAAGTGTTGAAGAAAGAGCAACGCCAGCACCTCCAGCATTACCTGGAGCTCATTGACCAGTCCCCTTTAGACTCTGCCTTTATGCTGATGCTGATGCTCGCTTACTTCATCCACCAATTTAACAAAGCCTGTGACATTTTTGCCCCACTCCATTAAGGCTAAAGGGGCTACAGACCCCTGGATCCCACCATGCCATATTTATAGATCTCAGCAGTAGTGTCTGGTTGCGGTACTGACTATCCCACTGCATTACACTACCTTTATATTCACCTTCTTACATCCCCCCATAATAACTTTGCATAAATTGCCCCATTGACCTAAGCAGTGTGCTCCATATTGGCTACACCAGCACTACCTGCTCAAACTTTTCCTACTTCTCCTCCTCTTGTCAGGAAACATTCACCCCAACTCTAGCCCTCCCCAGCTCGCTCCTAGTGCCCATAGGAGTAACTGCTCACTCAGATCTGCCTTCATGAAAATCAGGAGCCTCCTGCCAAAGCTAGATGAACTTTGTGTTTGGGTCTCAGAGCGCAACCCATAAATGAAACCTGGCTGTCCCCTAAGGTTCCTGACACTGCCGTTTCACTGACGGGCTATACACTTTTTAGGCAAGACGGGACTGGTAAAAAAGGCGGGGGTTGAGCACTCTATGTAAATGACAAGTTTAGTGGGCAAGCCCAACCCCCGCCCGATACAACCAGACAAGACACAAACACTAGCTGTCAAGGTAATCCTTGGCCAGAATGGAAAATCCATCACTATAGTGTCCATGTACGTCCCTCCGTAAGAACAAGCTACAGGTTTTGACCTGGTCCTTCATTATCTAGCCGACCTGCCTGCTAACACTGAAGTTGTAGTGCTATCTGTACATGATTTTAACACCAACTGGCTGGCCCCTGAAGCTGACCACTTCAAGGACGCCATTGCAGCTGTTAACCTCACTCAACTTACCACCCCCACTAGTACCACCTACAGAACTGGAAACAACTCACTCCTTGACCTCATCATTACCTCGCACCCTGATAGGATGACCCACACTGAGGTTCTAATTGAATCTTTAAGCAACCACTCCCCAGTCATCTGCCACTGGACAAACAAAGCCCCCAAGGCTTCTGCTAAGGTTTTTATACAGCAAGTGTTGAAGAAAGGGCAACTCCAGCACCTCCAGCATTACCTGGAGCTCATTGACCAGCCCTGTTTAGACTCTGCCCCTTGTGTTGATGCTGCCCTCACTTACTTCATCCACCAATTTAACAGCCTGCAACATTTTTGCCCCACTCCATAAATGGAAGGCTAAAGGGGCTACAAACCCCTGGATCACCCCTGACTTAATCAAAATAATGCACGGCAGGGATAATCTCTGGCACCTTGTTCTCAACTCTGGAAGATGTCAAGATATGCAGTGTGACAAGGCAGCATGAAATGCCTGTACATGGGAAATCTGTCATGTCAAAGGGAATACTTTAAGTAGGAACTCACAAACACCTGGGGCAATGGAAAATGCTTCTGGGAAAGTATCAAAGACCTCACTGAAAGCCCCCTAAAATGCCCCCTAACTTGCTCAGTGTAAATGAGGCTCTCATGCAGGACCCTGTACAAATTGCAGATCTCCTCAATGATGCCTTCACTAACCTCAATGGCATACTCCCCTGACTTCCATATGAAGTCTGACAGTCTCCTCAGTACCCATGGCTCCCCTCTCCCCGTGGCCTCCCCCCCTTCTACTGCAAGAGAAGTCCCCATGAAAAATACAAAAAAGTATCTGCAAAGGGGCCTGGGTAAATCTAGGTTCAGTAGTGACACCTTAGACCTTAAACTCCTTTCCCTGACACTCGACTCTTTCCTTAAGCCCTTACCACCCTTCTCAACCTCTCCCTTTTTCATGAGCAATTCCCACTGGTCAGAAATCAGCTCTTGTCGTGCTTGTCCATATAAGTGATGACTGAACACAGCCCTCTATCATCCTATCTCTATCCTCCCGCCCTCTAAGGCACTCAAGTATATTGTCACAGACCAACTGACCGAATATCTTGACAAATACAACATCCAATGCAGGGAGCAGCATGGTTTCAGGAAGGGGCACTGCACAACTACCGCCTTATTTGAATACATAGACTTACTACACTGTACACTAGATTGAGGTCAACTGGTGGGGTCAATTTATATTGACCTCACCAAGGCCTTTGATACTGTAATCCACTTGCTCCTCCTCAACTCAATCCAGTCCATCGGCCTTCCAAGGAGGTCACCAACTGGTTCTCCAGTTACCTTGATGGTAGGATGCAGCGAGTCAAAACATAATGACACCCTATTTGGCTGCCGCCCTGTTAGCACCGGTGTTCCCCAAGGCTCCATCCTTGGACCCCTATTGTTCAGCCTTTTCCTCAATTCACTCCCTAAAGCCAGCCCAAACAATATCATTCTGTACGCTGATGATGCTGTCCTTTTTTCCACCCATTCCAACCTCACCCTGCTCACCAAAGAACTCCAGATAAATTTTTCGGCAGTCAAACAATGGTTTAGAGATCATAAATTGCTAATGAATTATAAAAAGACAAAAGCAATGCTTTTCGACAGCCCACACAACCAAAACAAATCTGCCAGCCTAACCATCCTTAACAGACAAAATCTCCCCCTCAATCAAGTTAAGGAGTTCAAGTATCTAGGTATAACCCTAGATTGCTCCCTGTCCTACTCCACACATAGTAACCTTATTTCTAAAACTATCAACTAATGGATCTGCACCCTTTATAGACATTGATACTGCCTCACCCCTGAATCCCTCAGGCTTGCTGTGTGCAGCTCTATCATTGCTATCATCGATTATCAACTAATCATTTATGGAGCTTCTACTGATATCGCATTGAAAAGAATCACTGAGGCTTGTCTCTGGTGCCCCCAGGTATACTAACACTTCTGATCTCTATGCACAATCATAATGGCTGTTAGGATCACATACCAGAGGTATCTATTTGCTAAAAAAATTAACCTTGGCCTTACTACGCCAAGCACTCTGCCCCTTTTGCAGCCAGTATCAAACCTCCACTACACTTGCAGCTCTTCTGCTTCAAAATTACTGGTCCCCTTCTGCCTTACTGCCCTGTGGCATCAATCTTTTAGGTTCCGAGTCTCTTCCTGGCTCAACAACCTCCACCCAGAGTTCAACAACTACCCTACCCTTGGCCCCTTTAAAAATACATTACACCAGCATCTCTGCTTGCTAAATAGTTGCAAATTCCCTCCTAATTCTATGGTTCCTGCCCTGTGCTCACACTTATGCCCTAGCAAAAGCCTGTCTCACTTACTCAGGTCAGGGCTTCTGTCTCCCTAGCCCCCTTCCCCTTTTATTTTTATTTTTTTTTTATCGCCTTCAACCCCTCCCCTATCCACTTCAGTACCTACACCTATCAGGACAAAGGCATTCTTCTGACTTCCTCACCCCCTCATTTAACCCTGCTTTTCTTTCATCCCCTACCTCTCCTCCAATCCCCCTTCCTTTAATCACTTGGTTGCTCCCCCATCCCCAGCTGATTTTGACCTTTGACCGCTTCTTTTGACTTCTTACCTGTACTTCTTAATGTTCTGTCCCTTGACCTTCTGCCTTTCTTTCCTGGCTGAATCTAAAATGGTTGTTATAATCTATCTGTGCCTTACTCCTTAATTATTATCCTACCTGTGTTACAGCTCATCTTCAAATGTGTTGAATTGCAAATAATTCTATATACTTGAATCTTCGTTGTTACTGTCATCACTCTTATTTTCACCTATGTAAATTATCTGTTATCCTGTACTGCATTTCCCTGTACTGTTTGTATTTGATGTGGAACCTATGTAAAAGAACCACTGGTTCAAATATATTGAATCCTAGCTATAAATAAATAAAATAAATAAGAGGCCATAAACACTGTGGACCACCCTCAGCTGCTACATGAACTAATGGACTATGGTGTCTCCCCAAAAGTCCTGGCATGGTTTCATTCCTACCTGACCAACTGCATCAAATCTGTTAAGCCTGGCCCAAACTCATCCCCTGCCAAACAATCTCCTCAGGGACCCCCATGGTTTCGTATTGGGGTCTCTGCTCTTCACAGCCTTTATTAATGACCTCCCCTTGTCCATCCCAGCCAGCAGCATATGCATGTACAGTATGCAGATAATACCCTAATCAACTTGTCAGGCACTTCTGCCCTTTCTATTGAGGATTCTTTCCAACAGGACATCACAGCAGTCCAAAAAATGATTCCTGGACAATTGGCTTGTCATGAAAAAAAAATTGTGTCTATGCTATTCAGATCAAGGCAATTGTTCATCCCTACCTCCCACTGTCTGACCCCATGTTCCCTTGATGTGTCCTGTCTAGACTTAGTCCTCTACTACAAGTGCCTTGGCCTCAGTCTGGACCAACACTTTGACTACTCAAGGCACACCTCCAAAGTAACAGCTGAGTCTTTCATCAAGTTCAGTGTCCCACACAGAATAAAAGGTTATCTCCAACTAAACATCAGGCAACAGACTGTAGAACAATTAATCCTTTCCCTTCTGAACTATGGGAACATTGTATACTCAGGACCTAACTCCTCCTCCCTAGATAAAATTATAAGACTGTTCAACCCATTATGCAGATTTGTTTATGGCTGCTACCAGCCCCCTAGGACACACCATTACATTATGTACATAACATTGGCAGGGTTCCCCTCCCTCCACATGAGATGCTCAATGCATGTTGCTTTCATGGGAACCAAATATTGGACTGGCAAACTACCAAAATATCTATCTGCCCTCTTCTCTTCCTCAGCAAACCTTACCTATTAACTTAGAGCTGATGTAAGCCCCACCTCCATGTCCTTCAATACAAGAGCAACCTAGGCCAAGCCTCCATTAGATACAGGCTCCCCACACTCTCCCCTCCAAAGATACTACCCCTCCCTCACTCAAATCAAGCAAGGCATTGTAGGTCAAATCCCTGTCAATTTGTTCTTGCTGCAAAGCTTGCCTCCCTCCAGAACCTAACATCTCCCTCTTGAGACTGCTTGCTAACCCCTTGTTTGGAACCATGGCAGAACAGTTCACTGCTATCACTGAGAGATTCCAGTAGCTTTCAATCTTATGACTAACTTGGATCTGTTTTATTGTAACTTGAAATGTATATTGTATGAACTATGTAACTGTATGTTCTCTGTAAATGTACATTACGATCCCTGCAATCCCCCCACCCCCACGTTACAACTGGAAATGGCCCTTACTGAAAAGATATAACTAGGATACCTGAAGATTAGCAACTAGCAAAGGCAGCAAGCAATTAATAATGAAAGCAATTGATAAAGCCGTGCAAGTAAAATGTTTTGTAAAGTACTAAGAAATATGGCTGGAAAGGGGCTCTCTTGGACCCCAACAAGCTGGGAGGGCACTGGGCTAGAACTGCAGAGACAGGACAAAGGCAGCTAGATTAAGGATGCTGGCAAAGTTCAAAATTTGTACTGCTTCTGGCTGCAATTGTGAAGCTTGTGCTGTTTCTGTGATGGGTGGAATTACTACGGTCAATGTGGCTGAAGGAGTCCCAGGAGGAAAATCTTGAAAGGTGATCATTGGAATGGTCACCAGTAAGCTGGAAGCTGCTTCTGTCAGACCCTAATAAGCTAGGAGGGTGTTGGGGTAGAATTGCAGGGACAAGACAAAGGTGGCTGGATTTAGGGAGCAGGCAGAGTTCAACATTTGCACATCTTCTGGCAGTGATTGTTAACTGGACACCTCTTTTGTGATTTGCTGCGTTACTGTGGTCCATGTGGCTGAAAGTGTTCCTTGAGGAAAAACTGGATGGCGATCAGTGAGGGTGGGGAAATGCAACAGTAGGCTGGAAGATGGCTCTCTCAGACCTCAACAATGTGGGAGGGTGCCAGGGTGAAACTGAAGAGATAAGACAAAGGCAGCTGGGTTAAGGGAACTGGCAAAGCTCAAAATTTGCACCAAATCTGACCATGATTGTTGATTAAGCACCACTTCTTTGATTGGCAGAGTTGTCTCAGTTTGTGCAACTGAATGAGTACCAGGAGGAAAAACTTGAATGGTGATTGGTCTGTGTGAGGGGAGTCACTAGTAGGCTGGAAGGCAGCTTTTTCAGACCCCAAGAATCTGGGAGGGCTCTGAACAGGAACTGCATCGACAGCACAGCTGCATCTAGGTTAAGGGAGCTGGCAAGGTTTTAAATCTGTGCCACTTTTGGCCGCAATTGTATATTGGTTGCTGCTTCTGTAATGGGCAGAGTTGTGGCATGCCATGCAGCTGAAGGAGTCCCAAAAGGAAAAACTTGGATGGCGATTGGTGAGGCAGTGGGGGAAGGGGTCACCAGTAGGCTGGAATATATATATATATATATGGAGAGAGAGAGAGAGAGAGAGATAGAACTGAAAAATACAGAAATAATTTAAATATAAAAATAACAGGATTTAATAGAAATTCAAAATTCAATACATATTAAGTGCTTTCATTTCAAAAGCAATGTCACTTTTAATGGGTTAGGTAAACAACTGAACCTATTGATCAGACACCACCTCCTGATGAAGCGATAATACAGGTCAAAGCACTGGGGCATCTGGTGAGGAGACCTTCATTCCTTTGGTTCCTGAATTTGCTCAAGATTTGCACACATACAGTATTGCTCCTAAATAATTGAATCGTCCATAAATGTGGCTATGACTTTCAAATAACAGGACTCTATCACTTTTTGGAGTGCAATATCTTTGTTTTTTACTTTGAGGAGGTGTAGCAACCTAAATAGCACCTTGCTCATAAAACCCTCATGGATGCTTGGTATGTCCTCTTGAAAACAGGCATCTAAGGCTCTTGGGTCCTACCTCGTTAACAAATTACAAATAAAGAAAAACAATTAATGTGTATTTGTCTTATGTTGGAATGGAATTGAATTCTACAACAGCAATTCTGTTTCACAGCAGTGGAATTGCTGCTATATTCCTTTGTGGAAAAGACACAATTTTTGTAAGCTAATATTAAAGTCCTGCACTAAATGCCAAGTGCCTATGATTACACTTTTTTCCCCACATCTATCCCTGAGTTTGGTTGAACACATGTTGTCACATGCTTAGTATCTTTCAACTATTGACTATATCCATCAAACCATATCCATACAGTATGTGGACTAGCAGACCTGTAGTTAACATGTCATACATAAGCCGGCCCACTGGCTCAACAGTTGGAATTCCACTTGTGGCACCGGTGACCTGGGTTCGGGAATGGACCCGGGTTGTTGGAGGGCCAGCTGGGGGGAGAAGGATGGAGCATCCCATGGATGGCTCTCCTTCTCCAGGGGTGGGTAGGGAAATGTCCGGAGCGTTGAGAACTCCTGGCGGAGGCCAGGAGACAATCACGCTACCAGCGCATATCATGTAGGGAGGCGGGGCTGACACTGGCATCATTACACATCCCCGCCTCCAAAGCGAACACAGGAAAAAGAGCAGGCGGGGCAGGATCCACTGTCTACGTGAAGCCCTATTCGGGGCTTTGATTAGCCACCACCACTGCAGTCCCCTGACCAGTCACTAGTCTTGCGGCATGGATAGGGGACTGTTGCCATGGCCCCGCCCTCAAGGGGGTAAGCCAGGAGAAACTGGAGGACAAGGCAGCAATAGCTGGCAGTGGAGGCCCAGGGGACTGTGACCAGGGCAGATGATGACAGTGGACCTGCTAGGAAAAAATAGAATATAAAAAAAAAAAAATGTAATAAATATACAGTACAGCACATTGGCCAGCACTGCCTGGTGTGTCTTTTACTATACTAATACCCTGAACCATCACTAATTGGCCTGGTAGCTACACATATCCTGGCAGTGTTCAGCAGCATGCAGCCATTTCAATGATAAGCATTGTCTGTTGCAAAAACGCAGTGGAACTACATATTTTGGCTGAGCTGCTGTCCAAAACTGATGAGTCACTGCATCACTTAGGACTTAAGGCTGTATTTATAGCAAGGGACAATGGGTCAAATGTTTCTAAAGCTATACATGATGATTTTTTCATATGGGATTGTTTGTATGGCTGATTGCATTTATCTTATATTGCAAGAGCTTCTGACCTAGGCAGATATCAATAAGGCGCTGTGGATTTCTCTCTGAATTTGTGCACATTTTTCACTGTACCAAGGCAATGAAGCATCTGTAGGAGCTACAGATGAAGAACAATCTGTCTCAGTGCTACTTAAAGAAAGAGTTGTGCGCCAGATGGAAATCAAGCCTTTATACTCCAAAGGGCAGACTACATGCTGCTGCTGCATAGCAACCAAGACAGGCTTAAGAGTGGCATATGATGGATAGCTTAATAACAATTTTATACCTTTTTGAAAATGACATATATATAAGAAGTGGTGACACTGCCTACATTAGTAAATCATGCCCATTGCATTGCAGGCTGTGACAGGCATTGTCAACTGTCAAGGAGCAATTACATATCAGTGATGACTCAATTACCTGCACACTCATGGATTACATGATTACAGTTTTTGAAAGCAACAAGCACAGAAAATACATTAGTGAATCAAGCCGCTATGCAGTTTTCGCAATTTGTGACCCAATATGGCTTGCCATCAGTGCTGCCTGGGTGTGTTGAAGCACAAACAAATGTAAACCGTGTAACACGTACCTGGTGGAACAGGTTTAACCCCGTTTACTGAAGCAACAAAATCCCAAGCATAAATAGAACAAGGCCTGTAAGTCCTCCAGGCAATCAAACAGCAATGGACACTACATGTCTAATATTTGCACCATCACTGCCAACCCACTTTAGGAAGTACAATTCCAGGCTTGTGCACTGGACTACTAGGACAAGTAGAAGAATTGCATGAAAGGGGGAAAGCAGGGAAAATGGTGGAGTCATATGTTTCAGATTCAAGATAACCTGAAGAAAATGCTGTGCCTCCCTTGTACAGGGCTACAAAGTTTACTGATCAGCCAGCACTCAGGTATGTTGATGTAAAATACTGTATCTGAGTTGCCCATCAGCCAGTTTGAGTTCTTTAAGAGTGTTCAGCACAGCAGGGGCAATTGTAAATGACTGTTAGTCAATCTTTTTTTTTCCTTTTTCAGTCCAGAATTTCTCTCCTTTTCTCCTCCAACCAGCCACACATGTACTGGCACTCAGAGCCCCATCACGCTACTTCTCTGAGACTTACCTGTACTCTTGTGTTTCCTCATCACAGGACCTATTTGGGAGGAAGCCAGCTGTCACTGCAGACATGACTATCACTAAGCTGTGCCCAGGGATGTTTTTCCTCTATTTTTTCCCTAGGCACTTGCAAATCCAATTGGTGAACGTGACCCCTGCATCAAAACCTGGGGTCTCTTTCCCCATATCTGCTGTCCTGCTGTGATACCACCAAGACTCCCCAAGTGGCAGCCAACCAACACGATGCATGTCCCCCCTCTCCGGGGTAAGAGAGCTGTATAGGAATGCTCAATTTTCCCTCCCCTGACCAGTTCCTGAGTGGCCTGTGTCCATTCCCAGACCAAGGCTGCAGGCATAGCAGGCCATTATTCTTACTCCATGCTACTAGCCCAGCAACTGTCAATCAATTTTGTCACACAAAAATATGGAAATGCTTAGATTTATAAAAATGAATTCTCATTTTATATGACCGAATAGCTTGTCACATCTGCTGTTCCAGAAGTCCACACCAAAAGGAAATAAAGATGAACAGCAGGAGGACTGCACCTTTGCTGAATTCTGAGACTGAACTAGATGGTGCACAATGACTGCTCAGGATGAGAGTTAGTGGTGAATGGTCAAGTCTCATTCTCCTTGTGCTCCCTTCAATGTTTGATACTGTGGACCATGAGCCATTACTGAACCAACTCAGGTAGTATGTAACCTGTTGGTCCTAGCCCTGTCTCAGTGGCAGGACCCAGAGGGTAGTATTGGAAAAGTTTTTATCACTCCTGAAGTTTCTGTCCTGTGGAGCACCCCAGGACTCAATTCTTTCAACCATGCTGTTTGCGGTGTACTGTATGTGCTACTCCTGGGTAATATCATCAGGCAGTATGGACTAAGTTATCACTGCTATGCAGAAGGTACCCAGCTGTATATGTCTTTTGTGCCTGGGACACCTTGTGTAGTTGATGTGCTTATTAGGTACCTGACCAAGATCCAAGAGTTGATGTCATTGAGCTGTTTGACATTTAACCCAGAGAAAACTGCAATACTGGTGATAGAGCAGGAGCATGGAGGGAAGTAACAGCTACCAAGGGGGACTTCAGCTCAGATCCTCTGGGCTTTTGGCTGCCAGAAAGGTGAAAATCTGGGAGTCACTCTAGATAAGGGGCTGACATTTGAGGCTCAGGTGTTGGCAGTAGTCCAGAATGACTTTTACCATCTGTGACGTATCAGCAGATTAAATACCTTATCTCCCCATGCCTTCTGGCCACAGTGGTACATGTGTTTGTGACTTGGAGTCTTGACTACTGCAACACGCTATACCTTGAGGTTAACATAAGTGCACTGCAATGCCTGCAGCTAGTGCAGAACGCAGCTGCTAGTTTCCTGATTGGCCTTATGCGGACACATCATGTCTCCCTGGCACTGTGCGATCTGCACTGGTTGCTGCTTAAGTGGCATGTCTCCTTCAAAGTTAGTCTTTTAACTTACTGAATAAGGCCCTTCATGGGCTGGGCCTGGGTTATCAGTTGATCTTTTGCATGCTCACGTACCCTTAAATCCTCTCTGCTTTGCTGAGGAGGGCCCCCTGGTAGTTCCCAGGGTGAGGTTGAAGACCTTGGGGCCAGGCCTTTGAGGTGGTGGGCCCAGTCCTGTGGAATTATTTGCTGAGAACTCCCAGGGAGGCCTCTTCAGTGGAGGATTTTAAGCAGAGTCTGAAAACATTTCTATTTATTAAGGTGTTTGGGGACTAATTCTCATAATAGCTGTTACTGTCAAAGTTTTATGTATTGAATGAATTAATTATTTATGAATTGATTTACAAATGGTTTATGATATTTTAATAGTTTTAGTTTCTGAATATATGTTTTGTAATCATTGCGATTGATTTTAATATGTTCCTACTGCTTTATTTTGTAATGGCACCCTGAACCTCTGGGAAGGGCACCAGATAAAATAAAGACTACTTCTATGATACACTAAAAGGAGATAAAGATGAACAACAGGAGGATGCTGACTTTACTGAATTCTCCTCTGGATCAAACTCTGACATTAGAGATGCAGAAGGGTCATTTTAACACTAAGAAATCCCTCTTGATTGCTAAATATAACTGTGTATATAGCTGTGAATATAATTACTTGCCAGCATTTTTAATATATAAATAACTATGTTGTAATACTTGGTTACAGTTGGCCATGTGTAATCATGAGCTGCCAAAGAAACTCACACTGCACTATTGCCTACTGGTGACCCATACTTGGTCACAGTATAGCACTTGGACCTGTAGATCTCAAAACAAAGCAATTAATAGCTCCATCCATATAGCAATACTATACATGCTCCTGTGGCTGCTCCCTGGCTCGTATGTCAGACTTGGGACAGCCACGGGAAGTTGTGGGATGTGCCTCAAGTGGCGCTTGATTCAATATGCTGGTGGGAGGGACAATATGATCAACCAGATGAAGGGCAAAATAATAAGCAGCTGGAAAGGTAAAAAAATATACTTATTATATGAAATAGCTAATCAGGGGTACCCCACACTGAGGTATGATCTTTAGCACATGGACGTTTCTTTTTGAAGTTACAATAGTACCTATTATATATATAGAATAAAGTATGGGGTGGTGTGTGTAATGAGAAGTTTACCCCCGTGTTAGATGCTACATAAACCCCAAGAGCGAAGCTTGAGGGGTTTATTAAAGCAACTAACACCAAAGGTGTGTGTAAACTTTGAGTTTACACACACCACCCCATACTTAATTTTTCCAATTTAATAAGCTTTACTGTATTTCAAAAGCACTGTTACATTTAAAGTCATCAAGCAATTCAAACTTGTATAGAACAGCTTAGTAATCAACAGTAGTACATGACAAGTTTTTGTGGTTCTGAGAACTCCCGTAATACACAAGAGTGTATATTATTGCAGAGAAAACATCTTCATGTAACTTCACCTAACATCAATATCCAAAGTTAAATGTCAGGAGCAATATTGATAATATTTAACAAAGCAAGCTAAATGCAAGAACAGAGTATATATAGAAGATAGTTTTTAACATCCTAATCCCCCCCACCTGCCCCTAATTTATTTTATATAATTGCTGGGTTTCCCTTTTTCACCTCAGCAATTATAAAAAAAATTGGTGGTTGCAGAGCTGTCATGGTTCAGGTTCAATTTCGCTCGGCTATGGAATGTGTGACCCGCACCATTTTGTTTTCTGTCCAGGGAAATGTTAAAAATGTGCAAAGTTTTGAAATAAAATAACTGACTGCCGAGTTCCACAGGCAGTCGAGTTTCAGAATTTAAGCAGAGACAAGTCAGGAATCGAGGAACTGTGGCAAGGCATGCGCAGAGTGAGGGAAACCATGTGCATGTTTGCAATAATGAACGCTCCTTTATTACAGCAAATTACGCCATGGTTTCCCTATGGAAAAAAGGTGAACCTGGTTATTATGGTATAATGTGTAGAAGACAAGTGACGTAAGCAATAACACACAATAGGGTGTGGGTTATTCTCTAATAAATGCATGCCTTGGGGCATACTGAATCACAAGACTGTATGCTGAGTGCCTTATTGCTCTTAGAAGTGTGTTTATCAGAGCATAAGTCATACCTTGGAGTGTGTTGTAATGCTTTTAGAAAATGGGCTTAAAAATATAAGGAATCTGACTGGCTGCCAGGCATGCCTGTTGGGGGTTCATTAACTTGCAGTTAGAGCCCTGGAAAAAACAAGTGCCAGACATGCCAACTCCATCACTTGTATCCTTGTGCCACCCTGGTTTTCAAAGCTTAGTGGTAGCCATTTTTTGCTTTTTGTGTAGCAAGCAAGTTGGCAACTGGCCAAGACCCCCGCTAGTGTTTCTTAATTTAACTTGAATAACATTAATGAAAAGTAGCCACAAATAAAAAAATGAAAAGGAAACTGTCAGTGGATTTTTAAACACAAAAGATGAAATTTTTTTCCTGCCCGCTTAGTGCCATCAATCCCCCTGACAGCTCATTTGCTCGTCATCGCTCCCACCTCATCTGTCCCTCCAGCCACCCACTGACTCAGCTCACACTGAAATTATTTTTCCCCTCAGCTGTTGTTTTCATCCTTGGTGCTGCCTTCTCCAATTTGTAAATAACAAATGTGACATTCACCACGAAAGACTTGTCAATAAATGTAGCCACTCTGCCAGCCTAACTTCTTCCACAGTGCTGGCTCCCCTGCTGATATGCAATTACTAGTCACCAATGTGGTTTTGACTTAGAGCAGCTGCTCCATTACTGAGACAATGGTCACAACAGGTACACTTAAAGTTGGAACTGCCACAGTTTTAAAAAAAAAGCAAGTTTAACTGCAAACAGTCCCTGACCACTGTTAGTTTTTTTTATTTGTTTGTTTGTTTTTTTTGTTTTTAAAGCAAGTGTAAAAAAACATGGCTTTCTCTTGTAAGCATAACAGATGCCCTCCAGCTGCAGTGCCCTCTACTGATAACTATTGAAGGGACGACTTTATACAAAATGTAATCAAATTAATGATTTTCAGAAATTTCTTTAAGATTTTTAAACAGACCATTTTTTTTCCTTTCATGGACTTTGCATATGGCCATTTTCTAAGTCCAATAATACCCCCCCAGGGTGGGCAGGATGGGCAATACCAGACTTTCCATGAGTTATTGCCCAATACCACCCACCCTATTAGATATTATTGCTTGCATAAAATGGGTATATGTTGAGAAACTGTGGCATTTAAAAAAAAAAAATTAGTAACATTTGAAAAAAATTATTTAATTTGAAATAGTCACTCTCCTTTCCCTTGGGGTCATGTTCTATTTGCAGTAATTGCTAGCCGAGGTGTGCAATGCTGTGCTGCGGGTGGCGCCCTTCGGCTGCCAGCAAGACTGCAGTTTCTTTACCATCCGTCATACCATGTTTCACAAAAGTCCGAGTTCCAGGTCAGGAGTGACTTTGTGGAGTCTGTGATACCTGTGTTTCAGAAGAAGGAAGCTGCTCTGGAGGGACAGTGAAAGCATTTTACAACTTGAAACAACATGTTTTAAGTGTTGTAACTTTTTTTTTTACTTTTGTCACTTCCGATTTTGCATATAAAATGGGCAAGGAAATCCCTGTGTCCTGATTGGTTGAGACTTGGTTCTAGCCATGGCAGTAAGAGAGTACCACCAATGGATAAAACAAGTCCCTGCCAACCAGGGTAACTCACAGAATTCATAAGCCACCTATTTCCTAATTTCCATCACAAACATGGCTGCAGCCTTTATTCATATATAAAAAACTTCAACTAGGCCCTAAAATAAAAGTCCATTAAATTAAATAAAGTAGGAAAATAATGTAATGATATTTACACTCATGAGCCCCCCCCTTACACACATGCACAAATTTAGAAAATTAAGTACTATTTAGAGTTTTTATTGCTGGTGTTTCTTTGATGACCTTGAAAAATTCCCCTCCTATCCCTACCAATTTGCCAGAGAACTCCCTGCTCCTTACCTGGCAACAGATAAAATTGAGGTTCTAACTCCACTTCAGGCTTGTGTGTGTGTCTTTGTTTGTACGCCAGTTGAACTCTGAAGAATGTTGAATTAATCTATTCCATGTTACCATTTTGTGTGTGTATGGGGGGGGGGGATTCTATTACCGGAATAATGGAGAGCTTTGAATTATTTTATTCCATGGTAAACAATCACACAATGTATTGAGTGCGGAGAAAGACAGATGACTGACAGGTGAAAAACATCTGTGGGCGGACTATTTTACATTATTTAGCAACATTTTACTATATTTTTTGTGACTTGGAAACTTTTAGAATGTTATATTTTTTTAAAGTTGCCTATGGGCCCATTTTATATAAGCAATAAGACATGGCTCTGTGTTGGTAGTACTGAGATACCCACACACCCAGAGGCTGAAGGCACTCATCCTGCAGCCTCATGCCACACTACGCCTCTGGGTATGTGCGTATCTCAGTACTACCTACACCCAGGCATGTCTTATTGCTTTCTCACTAACTGGAAAAAGATAGCAGCAAAATCATACTTACAGTTTTACCAGATGGATCTATGGTGTACTGCTGGCACAGGTATGGGAACTTGTTATTTTGTGTGCTATAAACCAACTAGGTATCTGGTGACAATCGCCTGACAAAAACAGCGCAAGCGTTTAATATGCGTATTTAATAGCATGGCATATATTAGCACCACGTCATCACAGCACCTTACATATTTGCCAGCAGGAATGTGAAGCTTTACCAGCACTCTGCACTTGTTTTACAATTAGACACCCACCTCCGCATTTACACTACCACCCCTGCTTGCTCTAGTTCTGCTCTGTTTGATCCCTTCAGTCTTACCTCCTACTGCATTAAATCAATTTAACGTCACACTCCCCCCCCAACAGTACCTTTGTATATTTTTTTGTAAAGCTTTCTCTCGGACACTCCAAATCTGCTTGCACTCTTCACTCCAGTCACTCTCTCCACTTGGTTTCTTACCATGAGGAATGTGAAGCTGTACTGGTGCTCTGCACTTGCTTTTCAATTACCCCTCCATGCCTTAAACAGCTCTCCTGTTTCCCACGCAACCCAGTGTCACCACCTCACTGATGCAGCCCCTCTACCTACTTATACAGCCCCTCTGATGCCTCACCCACCTGAAAAAGCTCACTCCACTTCCCCAGTGCTACGGTGTCCAGTAGTGGTGATTCAGGGAACTCCTCCGAATCCTCTTGTTCAGGCTGTGAACTGGTTTCAGGAATTCTGGATAAAGCAGCTGCCTCTGAACATAAAGGTAAATACTGGACATTCAGTGTGTAGAGCAGAGTTGGTCTATGAAATACTTTAATCTCAAATGAATCCTTGACTCTAATTTATGGTCTGCTGTTTAAATGTGATATTTTTTTTCTTGCTGATGCTAACAAAAGGTATAAGCGCTTTTTATGCACCAAGAGTTTTTCACAAGCGCTGCATTTGACATGAGCTGAACTGTCATCTCTATAATCAACCACGCTATTATGGTCACTTGGTATTGACAGTGAACCAACCAAATAATAAACACAGCTGGTACGGCCTGTCAGTCAATTAGATTAAGAAACTGTCTCTACCCATTTTATTAATCCATGTAAGCAATAAGCAACAACAGGGTGTGGGTTACTATTCCTGAACCATATGCCCACGTGCATTGTGAGCTCAAGGTACTTGTACTGAGTGCCTTCAACCACCTAGAAGTGCAGTTCAGGAATAATAACCCACACCCTGAAGTCACTTATTGTGCCTATAAAATATGTACACTGTAAAAAAATAAAGTTTTAAGGTTCATAAAACAAAAGAAACATTAATTAAAATGACTTTATGTGTTAAAAGTACCAAATACAGTAGTTATTTTTCTGTTTCTTTTCTTTTCTTTTATGTGAAGCAGGTGCTGTATTTTTTTTTATCTCTGCCACTAGGTGGTGCTGCATTTCATGGTGAGGAGCATATTTTGAGGGGCAAACACTGAAATATGGCAGCATAGATTATCTGCTGGGGCAACCATGTGAGCAGTTATCTGGTAGTGAACCGGCAGTCACAGTGGCAGTTAGCCGAGTGATCATGGGTAGAATGCTTGAAGAGTTAGTAGCAGGCTTCAGGATTTTTTTTTATATTACTGCTATACCAGGAGAGTGAATGTGCAGGGGAGGGGTGCCTGGTGATTGGCGGCCAGTGAATTTGCCAGCCTCTAAGATCTTGCACTCAATATATAAGAATAAAAAAAGAAACTAATGTGAAAAGACAAGGTAAAACATTTATGAGGTAGTTGTGGCAGTTGCTGGGAGAATAGTAGGAACTTTCACATTTTTTTAATACTTTTTCAAGTAAAGGCAATTAGTGGGTTTTACAGTAATAAAATGGCTGCCAGAGGCATTAACATGTAACTGTGCTTCATTCTACTTGCTGGAAAATGTGCAAAGCAGTGGTGTTCCTACAGTATTCCTGAACGGCATGGCTTTGGAATCTTTTCCACCAATCAGAAAACAGTTATCCTACCCATTTTATCGGTAATGTTAGACACTGTTTAAAGAGCCCAGATTCTTTTTGAAAATAAAACAATTTTCTCCTAACAATAAACTAATCTCCTAAAAGTAATCTGGTGCTCTTTTAGCAAAGTTAGTGAAAAAAGAGATACAGGGACATGATCAGCATGGCAGTAAATACCTAGCCCTACATTGCTGTGGCTCTGTTTACAATGGATTGGGTTTACAGCCATGGAAAGCCCCTTCTGCTAGCTCTATTGAGCATGATATGAAAATGGTGGTATAGTGTATAGTAGAGCATCGTTCTGTATAGAATTCCATCTCTTTCAAAATGCATGGAATGGCCTACCTCAGGGAGTGGTGGATATGAGTAGAGTGTAGGGCTTCAAACAGGCATGGGATAGGCATAAGGGAGCAATACAGATGAGTATGAATAGATAGGCCATTGACAGAGCAAAGACCGATGGCACATTCATAAGGCAGAAAAAGAAATGGGCAGACTGGATGGGCCTTGCAGTCCTTATCCGCCGTCAGCTTCTATGTTTCTATGCTGTTGTACCACAGTTCAAAGGTCATGGAATGTGATTCTACCCTACTTTGGTAGAACAGCATTCTGGAACCTCTAGAGACTGCATGAGTCAGTTGCATTTTGAAAGCAAAATAACTCACATACACATACTTCACACAATACTATATACTATAAAAATACAGGATGAGCAACTCTGTGCACAACCAGTGTGTTCTGTCTCCTCAGGGTTCTGATTCACATGGACCTCTCAAGCTTCACTTTCTAGGTCAGAGGGAATCAGAACCCCTCTGTGGCAGAACACACTGGTTGTGCATAGTAGCACATCCAGTATTCTCTATGGCCAGATATTCAAACTGCTCTATTTTGTGGAGCAAGCCCTTGCGCTGCAATAAAATAGTTAGACAGGGTGTAATAGAGCGACATTCAAAGGAGCTGCGCCTGAGTAACCCTTTGAATATCACCCCGCCACAGCCACTGTGCATGGTGCAGTGGAACTTGCGCCACCACAAGTGGTCAGAGTGGAGCATTCAACTTGCGGTGGCGCAAGTACCATTGCGCCATGCGCAAAATCCCGATATTCAAGAGGTGACATGCAAATGGGGCCATAATTCATGCAAGGCGCAGGGGGGGCCATTTGCATCTGATTATGGCCCCATTTGCATGCCATTAGCATGCAGGTGCGCCGATCCCCGAGGACTTGTGCCTGGCGCCCTGCCAGGCAGCAGCTGTCGGAGACCGATGCCCCCTGCAGCCCGATCACGGGCAAAAGAGTGTAAAATCCCCACCACCACACCCACTGGCCCGATCATGGGCATAAGCTTTAATCCCCCACTCAGCCCGATCGCGGGCAGCAAGTATCTCCCCAACATATCCCTGGTGGTCCAGTGGACTGAAGATCCCGATCACGGGATGGGTTTGCAAACACCCCACCCCCGATTATATCCCTGGTGGTCCAGTGGACCGAAAGATCCCGATCATGGGATGGAGTTTGCAAACACCCCCAACACATCCCTGGTGACCTAGTGTCCCCACCCCACCCATCCATGAAGCCCCACCACCCGCTCCCCGCGGGCAGCGGGCGGCAGCATCCCACCGCGCCACCCGCGCCCGCCGACTGACTGCCCAGTAGGGCTGCCGCCCATTGGTGCAGAGCAAAAGCAATGGGCGTGCAGCCCATACTGGCTGAACAGTCAGATTTGCAGATGAACTCATTCCACCAGTCTGGACTGTCTTATGCTATGTCGACTGCGTACCATTGGCTCTTGCTCACGCAATGAGCGTCTCTACTGGGCAGTCGGCTCGATGAAGCGGCGGCAGCGGAAGCGGGCAGAAGACTGCTGCCGCTCCCAGCTCAGCAGGGGGAGTAGGGTGGTGAACACGGAAGTAGATGGAGATGGTGACAGGCTCACCGAGGATGTCATTGAGAGTGTTCTGAAACTCCATCCCGCGATCGGGATCCTCGGTCCACTGGACCACCAGGGGTATGTTCGGGAGGAGGGGTGTATTATTTAATCCAGCCCGACTGGGCTTATCTGTCCACTGGACCACAGGGGATATGTTCTGGGAGACACTTTGCGCCCGATCGGGCTGGTGGGGAGGGAATAAAGCTATGCCCGTGATTGGGCCAGTGGGGTGGTGGGGGATTTACACTCTTTTGCCCGTGATTGGGCCATGGGGGGCACAGGAGGGTTGAGGGCCAGCCACAGGTGGCAGCTGCTGTGTTGTGCCCTGCAATGCAGCAGCTCACCTGTGGGTGGCCCTCGACTTGATCCTTTTTTTTTTTGGCTCAAAGTTGTGCAGGCGCAGGTTGGGGGTTGCTCCTGCACAACTCTGCACAGGCCGGCTGAATATTAGGCTGTGCAGTTTATGCATGGTTCCTCCCCTTCCAGTTCAGCATGCATTCATTTGCATTGAGCTGTTGCTCAGATTGTTTTCAGTGTCTCAACTGCCTCCTGCTGAATATCACAGTATGGAGCAATTTCGGACTTGCGCAGGCGCAACCCAATTGCGCATGGCACAACTCTTTTGAATATCTGGCCAATATGTGTTCATACAAGTGCAGAGCACACTGTGAGTGTGCAAAGCATGTATGACTATACCCCAGAGCACAGTGCAAAGCAAGGCACTAACACGTGCTTAGTGACAAAACACAAAATCCTACTGGGCAATGAAAGGTATGACACTGGACAGAGACCAGGTAGCCCAAACCTAAAGTATCAGTGCGTCCCAAATGTGTTAGCACTTTTGCACAAATGTGTTATATTCAAACATCCCCATGCAAATATGCCTATTCCTCATCCAAGACAGCAAGAGTTCATTGCCAGCCCATTATTTTGCCATCTCAATCTAATGTATAGGATGTTTCTTCTTGGATTGTGGGTAGGCTTGGCCATAGCCTAATGTCAACATATGACTATTTGAGTTGCAGTACAACACAATAATATTCATTACTGACAATGGGTACTTTCGTGCTGTGGTCAAACTGCAGTGCATGTCTGAATCATTTATGTTTGTGAGTATACGTAGATTGACTGGGACTAGTGGTACTATATTCCCATGACATGTGTTCATCAAAACACACAAAATAATTAGCAAAAAGGAGGTGTGTTTTAGCCAGGTGGTTGTTATTGAGCACTTGAGTATGTATTTTTGCAATAAAGTTTGATAAATACATCTCCTTGTTTTTGATGCTGTATTTTTTTGTGCTTTGTACTCTTGTGTTGCATAGCACCAAACCTTTTTCCCAGTGCAGTCACTTCTTTTGTTTTGCAAAATGGAGCAGTACTTACATCCCATTGGGTGATGGACAAAGAAAGTAGTTGACACTTCTCATGGAATTCAGGTCAGTGCTAGGAAGACCGTCTTACCAGGACACCTCCTGTGATGCAAAATGTAGCCTGTAATAAACTGAACTGAATTCTATACAACTGCACATATTTTGCACAGGATAAAACAAAGGAAATGAAGTGAGAAATGTCAGTGATTTTCCTTGCAAGTCCCTTGACAGCAGGTAAGTGCTGCTCCTTTTTTTCTACTACACATCTGCTGCAACTTGGACTAGGCACCATCTTACCCAGTGTGAACTTTTTTCTTTTAATGTGCAAACTTATTTGTCTTATCTCTGGTTGCACAAACATTGCATTTCCAATAAGGACTATCACATACCAACTTAAGTCTATGTTTTCCCATTCATTCTGATTTCTGATCCTCAGAAATCATGTACAGTATGGGCTGTTTGAAAGTGCCCTACATATTGTGAGCTAAGTATTGGCTATAGGGTGTAGAAGTCTTTCCAACCAATATAACAATCTCTAGCCAGAGCTGACATGGCTGCAGTCATACTAGCTAACCTCATGGCTGAACAGTCTGTCATGCCCAAGATGGCCATCGATGCTCAGTGTGCGTGCGCAGTGAAGTCGCGCATGCACAACTACTCACACATGTGCACTGAGCATCAGCAGTCATCTTGAGCATGGTGGGACACAGCCAGCAAAGACAACAAAAGTACTGTGCTGACGGAGGTGGGGGGGGGATTGAGCGGAGTGTTTTGGAGTAATTAATTGTGATAACCTCAAACCATCGGTACACTGTACTAAGGCAATAGGAAAGACATTATGATGGTGACCTGAACCTGTCAGCCAGCTTCCATAAACTGTCCACTCTCCTGCAGATCTTAGTGTTGTCTGCAAAGAGGCAGATCTTCCCTTGCACTCCTGTCACTATATTGTAAATGAATATGTAATATATGGATCGTGAAAATAATAGTACTGAAAACGGTTCAAAAAATTCCTTGTAATACATAGCAGTTCCCCATAACAGAACACTTCACTCCCAATAATACTGTCGTTCCAACAAACAATAGTATTATCAGTCCTGCAGAAAAGCGCAAGCACACCCTGCCACCTCGCACTCAGCACAAGCCAGCTTCTTCAGCACTCAGCTTGAACAATTTATCAGACTGTGACTCATGATTGGCTGCTTTCAGCCATTGGGCAGGCTGAAAATTTTCAAAAACATGGCAGCCTTCTCTCGCTTAGTGAGAGTATATCTCATCTTCGCTGTTTCCCTGGTATTTTTTATGAGTCAATGGATGAGTTATCCGGTTGCTCCTGCCATCACTTAACATGAAAACAACTACCAGGTAGGGCTCTCCACAAAATTAAATCACCAGACTGGGGGGTGAAACATAGTGCGGTGGGGGAGGAGGGGGGCATTCTTGGACACTGAGTGAGCAAGTCATCAGAGCAGTGATAGCCCATCCTCCTCATAACACACCACAAAGAGCTGCACAATTTTAAAATCAGATCCCTATATTACAAAAAATAACAAACAGGTGAGATTGTATTACTCGGGAGTAATACCATCTCAAGGTTCTGGGGACAAGGGAACCTCTCAATGATATTACTTCCTTGTAATACACTCTCACCTATCTATTATTCTATTTGTTAAAGATGACAGATCCCAGGACTGATCCCTACAGTAACCCACTGGTTACCTCTGTAACTTCTGAATATTCCCAATTTAAAAAACCCTCTGTTTTCCCATTCAGACAGTTTTCAACCCATGTTCTTACACTTTTCTCTTCTCTGTGATCCCTTAATTTGTTGAAAAGTTTCCTGTGGGAAACTGAGACAAAGGCCTTATTGATGTCAGCTACAATATGTCTTC
Source organism: Neoceratodus forsteri (assembly GCA_016271365.2). NCBI lineage: Eukaryota > Metazoa > Chordata > Ceratodontiformes > Ceratodontidae > Neoceratodus > Neoceratodus forsteri. The sequence continues at coordinate 1,611,381,090 of CM057449.1, forward strand.
TGCCTGCCTCTTGTCAGCGCCCCCCTTAGTTATGCAGTCATAGAATTTGATCTGATTTGCCTGATATGACCACACTCTCATGAATCCATGTTATCTGATGTCCTGTAGATAATTAACATCATGGAATTCTACCAGCTTTTCTCTTAGAACAACTTCCAGCAATTTCCCCACTATAGACATCAGGATGACTGGTCTATAGTTTCCTGAATCATCCTTACTTCTATCCTTGTGTAGGGGCACTACTTCTGCCATCCTTCAGTTCCTGGTTTCCACTCAGTGCTTAGTGAGCAGCTGAAGATGTCTGCTAGTGGTGCTTTCAACACCTGTGTCTTCCCCCTCAGCACTTCTGGATGTATCCTTTCCAGATCCATTTATTTGTCCACTATTAACACTCTGGGATCAGAGATAGGGGAATAAATTTACATGTTAATGTTTTCTCTGAAGTGTGGCACCTCTAACAGGATATCCTTACTACAGTACTCTAATTCAGTATCAGCTTTCATAGGAAGTCGAAGTCCTAATTAGGCGCTGGTAGCATTTGGTTGATCAATACATGAAAGCAGTTAAAACCTTCCCTCTCTAGTGCACTTTTTATGAATGCCATATTGTCTGTGGATAATTGTAGAATTCATATGTAGTACTTGCACATTGCTCAGGTTATGTCCTCTTGTAGTTCAGAAGTTGACTGATGAGCAATGAAGAGTATATACACATTATTCATAGTATGTCTATTATTACATATACTGTTACATAGAAACATAGAAAGTGATGGTAGAAGGGGACCACATGATCCATCTAGTCCATAAGCCTAGCCCCTCCTTAACTGCTATTCAGTGTTATAATACATTTGTGCCTATCCCATATCCTCTTGAATTATTTGACTGACCTAGTCTCCACAACCTCTGGTGGAAGGCCATTCTAAGTATCCACAACCCTCTTGGTAAAGAAGAACTTTCTTGTGTTACTATTGAACTTGCCTCCTTCCAGCTTCATGCCATGCCCCTTGTTCTTGCATGATTCTTAATCTGAAATAGGTCCTGAACCTGGACCTTGTTTATTCCCTTCAAGTACTTAAAGGTTTCAATCATTTCCCCCCTTTGTCTACGCTGTTCCAGGGAGTACATGTTTAGGTCATGCAGACGTTCCTTGTATTTCTTGTTGTGGAGTCCAAGTATCATTTATGTAGCTCTCCTTTGCATTGTCTCCAGTCTGTCTATGTCCTTTCTGAGGTGAGGTCTCCAGAAAGGCACACTGTACTCCAGATGAGGCCTTACCATTGATCTGTACAATGGCATAATCACCTCCCTCTTTCTAGTTGTAATTCCTCTTCCTGTGCAGCCTAACATACCGTTTGCCTTTAACGCTGCTTTTTCACACTGCTTGGATGTTTTCAGGTCATCTGTTATAGTCACCCCCAGATCCCTTTCCTGCTTTGTGTCTTCCAATTTCACTCCACACTGGAGGTATTCCTTTCAAGGATTTTTCCTCCCAAGGTGCATGACCTTGCACTTTTTGGTGTTGAAATTCAATTGCCAAGTTTTTGTCCACCTTTCTAGTCTTTGAAGAGCAGCCCTCATCCATTCCACTCCCCTCGGAGTGGCTACCCTATTACATATCTTTGTGTCATCTACGAATAGACACACCTTGCCTCTAGGCCCACAGATATGACACTGATAACAATTTTGAAGAAGACAGGCCCCAGCACCGATTCCTATGGCACACCACTAGTTGCCTCTTTCTCCTCTGATAGTTGGCCATTTATCAGTACCCTCTGAGTCCTTCCACTAAGCCAGCTCCGTACCCAGTTTACCATTTTATGCCCAACTCTAGTACTGGCATGTTTGTTCAATAGTCTTCTATGTGAGACCAAGTCAAAGGCTTTGCCGAAGTCTAGGTACATTACATCCACAGTGCTGCCCTGATCTACTGTCTTTGTTACCCAATTGAAGAAATCTATTAGGTTTGTCTGGCATAATCTTCCTGTGGTGAAGCCATGCTGTCTTGGGTCCATTATATCATTTTCTTTGAGAAAGGATATAATTCTTTCCTTAATTAGGGTTTCCATTGTTTTGCCAACAATTGAGGTCAGGCTTGCTGGGCGGTAATTGCCATCACTTTCCCTACTGCTATTTTTCTGAAGAGGGACAACTGTGGCCTTCCTCCAGTCCATAGGAACGTCCGTGACTTCAACCGAGAGGTTGAACAATTCAATCAGCAGTGCTGCCAGGTCTTCCCTAAGTTCCCTCAGTATCCTGGATGTATTTCATCAGGATCCATGGCCTTGTCAACCCTGAGTTTTTGTAGCTCCTTCAGGACACTATCCCTTGTGAAAGTTGTTGAATTCATATTGCTGCTGTCTGCACTTTTTTCTGTCAAGGTGGGACCACAACCTTCTTCTTCTTTAGTAAATACTGAGCAAAAGTATCTGTTAAGGATTTATGCTTTGTCCTTGTCATCCTCTGTGCATTCCCCATCTTCCCCTTTAAGTCTGACTATACCGTCACTGGTTTTCCTTTTCTTCTTGATATATCTAAAGAAGGTCTTGTCTCCCTTTTTGACCTCTGAGGTGATCCTTGCTTCTGTTTGTGCCTTAACTGCCCTGATTTGCTTTCCTGCTTCCTTCAATTTCTCCTTGTATGTGTCTTTGTCTTTTTCATATCCTGTTTGCTTGTATCTTTTGAAGGCCATCCATTTCTCCCTGACCTGGGCAGCCACTTCCTTGGAGAACCATAGGGGTTTTCTTCTCTTCTTGGCTTTACTCACACATTTCATACATTGTTTTGATGCTTCTATGATAGCTTCCTTTAGAGAAGTCCAATACTTATCTGCTTCCTCTGTCCATGTTAATTTAGTCAGGTTAAGTCTGAGCTTTTCCCTCATTTTATCAAAATCTGTGCATCTGCAGTCCAAGATTTTAGTTTTCATGTGCTTGATTTCTTTTTCCATTGTAACCTGAAACCATGTCACCTGGTGGACGCTAGATCCTAGGTTGCTCTTGACTTCTACCCTTGATATGATGTCACTGCTGGTGAGTAACAGGTCAAGGATGGCTTCCACCTTTGTGGTTTCCTTGACAAGCTGTCTTAGGCCCAATAAGTGCAAAGTGTCAAGAAAGTCTTTGCTTCTTGTTGTAGCAGTGGAATGGTTTCCCCAATTTATGTCTGGTAAATTGAAGTCACCCACCAATACTACATCCCCCTTAATACTCATATTGTAAATGGATTCTAGTATGTTCTTGTCCCCCTGCAAGCTGATTGCAGGGGTTCTGTAGAATACTCCTACTCTAGTAACTATACCTTTTCCGGCTTCAAGAGTAACCCAAAGAGCCACTGCTTCAGTATGAGTGTCCTGGGCCATGGTGGCTTTTATTCCCTTCCTAACATACTGTACATTGCCACCCCACCCCCTTTTCTTCCAGGTCTCTCCCTTCAAAAGAGGCAGTATCCCAGAATGGTTACCTTCCAGTCATGGTTCTCCTTAAACCATGTCTACATGATTTTGACTCAGTCTGGATCAGCCTGTGCAACAATAGCTGTTGTTTATAAAAAAAAAATATGAAACCAACTTAGTAAAAGTCAGGCCACTTCACTGCTTATTGGGCATTCACTAGTCCGTTGTAGATAATAAAGGATGCATGACAATGTTGAATAAAATAAGCATACCAAGTTGTTCAGCCAATTACCAGGAGACCACTGAATCCATATATGTGAAAAGTATAGAAACCAACTGGAACTGGTAGATGTGAAAAGTATAGAAACCAACTGGAACAGAAACTGGATGATTCAGTATATCGGTAGTGGGTTACGGAGCCTTTCATCTCTAGATCACTTGTTCAAATACAACACATGTCAGTAGTAGCTGGAAGCAATATCACCTGGGAGTTGTTCAGTAAGCTATATAAAATGAGTTCTGGTGATCGCAGTCCAGTTTCCAGTGGGCAGGTATCCACATCACAAAACTACCAACAAAGATGGCAATAATTGCACCACTGTTAGCAGATTCACATAAGTGGCCAAGGATTGAATGGGCATGAAGTCTGAACTACCCTCTCACCAATGTGGTGGTCCCATAAAGGCAGAATTAAGGCCCATGGAAGGGCAGTGTGGGGGAGTTGGCACTGTGCTCACCTGTGCTGTTCCTGTTATGTAGATAAATTAGAGAACTTCAAGTTCCTGTGCTGCCAGTCCAGCAACTTTCATGACCACTAAATTCAAACGCAGGAAAAAATGTATTAAGAAAAGAAAAAGTGGGATATATTGCCTGTAAATTGTTTAATTATTTTATGTACAAAATGTCTTTGGTGCTAGCTCAGTTAAATGCAGCATCTTGTTTTAATGGGTTCAAAGACTGACTTACCTAACACTGGCACAACTCTTAACCATCTCCTGTAACCAAGGCACTTAACTTAGTAATACAGGGCAGTGTTGTGGTTAAATGCCTTCTTTTATGCAACTGGTGCACACCCACCATACCTTCAATAGCTGAATTTTTAAATTAATTTGCTCAACTTGTGACTTAGGACCATCTCTTGCACCATACCTATAGCACTATGCATTGATATACCCCCATCTGGGATCCATTTTATGATGTTTTGCATTCCGTGCTCGCTGGGATTCCTACTTCCACATGTCTTCCCTTGTCCTTTCCCAGACAAGACTTAGTTAGGATCATGATCCTATCCCCTAATTAATTGTGACACCAGCTGGTTATATCTCATGTATAACCTGTTACCACATGTACCCCCTTTCTTTTAACTTTATACTTTAAAACCAGTTATACCACTCAGATGTTAATGTATATAGTTTTGAATATTCAGCATCCTAATGTGCAAAACCTTCATTGCATCTTGTAACCTTCTCCAGGACTGAGTCTTTGAAAGTTTTAAATACTTCTTAATTTATGCACACATAATCTGTTACTATATATTTTATGCCTACTTCCTACTTAAGTTATATGCATTGTATAACAGTACTGGCTTACATGAAACTAATATATGGCTATGTAGATCTGTATCCTGTTTTTATGTTATACATGATGCTACAGTGCATATTGATTCAACTGTATTGTTTATTTGTATTAACTGGAAAATTCAAATAAAAAGATTAACTGTAAGTACATCCTTGATTTAATGCAAAACATAATTTTGTATCTCCTTAACCTGGTGTTAGTCCTATGTGAATGTCAGACATTCAAAAGCATTCACTTTAAAATTATCAGTGAATACTCTCCTAGAAGACAGTAGATTTCCTTTCAGATCACATACTCATTGCTTTGTGTGTCTTTGACACCACCTTTTACTGTTGCAGAGAAAGACATGGTCAGCTATTTCCTGAGATTGTTGTGCTATTTCTAGAGAAATTCTATACCTCCCTGCAGTTCCAAAGCTGGGCGACCAGAGACACTCTCTTTAGAAATATCATGAAATATCTGGAAATATCTGACCGTGAATTTAGCTGCAACTGTAAACCTGAATCCCTGACCATGATTTTATTCTAATTTGTGTCGTGTAGTATCCTTTTAAGATTTCTTGCAGAATGTCCAGAAATATAAAAGAACAGCATCAGAATATGTGACATGGCAGAGGCTTGTGCAGCCCTGTAGCCTCACAAGTGAGAAGTCAAGGGTTGGTCTCTACTTATATGATTTGTCCGACACTTCTGATATAAATCAGCAAAACTGCTCAGCAATGTACACATTTGAATGACATCATTAGATAGAAACGTAGGTAGTTCCAGCTGGAAAAAGGTCCAGCAGCCCATCCAGTCTGGCCACCCTACCTAACTACACTGTGAAGGCCCTAGTGGTCATCCCTCACACTTACTTTTGCCTCCTTCCCACTTACTGTTGCCCTGTGACTGTCCCACCCCACCTTGACCCCCCCACCCCAATGCTGTAACTGATACCACCCCATCAGGTAGCTTATTCCACTATCCATCACTCTTTTGGTGAAAAAGTGTTTGTAAACATCTTTCTTGAACCTATAGTACCTCCTGCCAGTTTCAGGAAATTCCCTCTCATTCCTGTGTTCTTACTAAACGTGAGAGCACCACTCAGATCCAATCTGTTCATCCAATTAAGGTAACTGTAAGTTTATATCATGTTCCCCCTCTCCCTCTTGATCTCTAGTGTGTACTTTGCATCTGTCCATGTCAAGATCATACAGTCTCTCTTTGTACACCTTTTCCTCTATCCCCTGAATCATTTCAGCTACACTTCTCTGCACTGCCTCCACCCATTCACAGTCCTTGCACAGGTGTGCATTCCAGAGCCTAGCACAGTACTACATCTGTGGTCGAACCAGTGATCTGTATAGTGGGGAGATCACCTCCCAGCTTCTGCAGCTGATTCCCCTGGCAATGAACCACTGCATCCTGCTCTCCTTCCACACAGCCTTGTTGCAATGTGCTACATATTTCAGGTTATCTGAGATTATAACCCCGGGTCCATCTCCTCAGCTGTGTTTGCAGTACCTCCACCCAAACAAAAACACTGGATGATCAAGCAGTGCATCCATTGGTGATCTAGCTAAAACTGGATCCAAAACTGCTGGATGGGAAACTGAATTGATGTATTTATGCCATGGTTGGTCTTGATTATGCTAGTATGTCATGCAGGGCAGTACAAATAAAATAGAAAGCTCAATATATATTAATTAGCACGACAAACAAATTCTCCCCCCAGTCTCTCTGCCTGTTTAAAGATAAGATTCACAACATGTGAATCTTCTCTTTAAACAGGCAAACGGACTGGAAGTTGGCAGCCTGAAACAGCTATAATTGTAAACCTCTGCTGTAAATGTTTTAACAAGGTCAATCACCCAACTGTCTGCAATGCAGATGAGTTCTGTTTGTAGCAGCACCTGCAGCGGCAATTTCTTTAGACTGTAGAAAAACTGCAAGGCGTTGCAGCAGCTGGCCATTTGTCTGGGGCCCTCCCTCCCTGGACTTAGGAAGTATGTAGGGGACCTCCCCCTTGGGTGAACAGATATCATGGCAACAGCATGGGGGAGGTCCCACAAGGCTGCCTGAAGGTGGTGGCATTCGGGGGAGGGCAGAGAAAGAAGGGATTTCTGAGCTGAGGACCAGCAGCTCTCCCTTCTTTCCCCTCCATTCATCGAACTGCAAACAACTCCTGTGACCAGCAGTCAAACAGAGGTTAGGGCCTTGTTCTGTGCCTTGCAGTTGGGGAGAGGGGAAGAGCACTGAAGAGCAGTAGATGTGCTGCTATAGACAAAAGAACTGTCTTTAGTGCTGAGAATACCTCTCATCTGCTATAAATTTTGCATAGTACTCTGAGTTAAACTCAGAGGTACCTGGCTCCATGTAGGTTACTGATGGTTTTATTAATGTTGGTGGGGCCCATTACTGGTAGTTGCAGTTTTGTTAAAAAAAAAAAGGACTACACTTTCTAGACTTTGCCTTGGTTTTGTCAGGCCACTGCCATAAGTAAATGCAGAGAGGTTGTGAGGTATGGTGCTGCTCCTTAGGTGGACTAGACCAGCCTTTCCTCCACTATTTGTACCTCTGGGTTCCCCCCTTTTCTTTTTTTGGAGCAATCTCAGTGGGTGCTGTGGATTAGGGTCCCAGGCTGGGGTACCAGCAGGGGCTGATGCAGCATGGGTAGAGGAGCAGGCATATTCCCTCGGATCTTCGGCAGCTATGGGCGATTCCCCAGTCGGGGTGGACCAGACCCGGTGGCGGTAACTTTGCCATGCTGAGCTGCAGCAGGACAGGATGACTGGCCACTTTTTCTTGTGCGGGGAAAACTCTCCTGTCTCCCCTGTTGTTGGTTGTGTCACTGACCTCTCCCTGTGCGACGAGGTCCTTCTTTTTTTTTTTTCTCTCTTTTCTTCTTAAATAAATAAATAAACAATAAAACACAAAAAAATGCAGAAAGTCCTGTTTTTGTCACATTGCATTTTACATGGTGGTTGGAGGAGTGGGCTGTCCTTCATGGACCTGGGGTTTGGTGATCAGATGCTCCCGGCCCAGAGTTTCATGCGGGCTGGCTGGGGAGTTGTTTTGGGCTATCGCCTCTGGCAGACTGGTGACCCCTTCAGCCCCCATATCATTCAGGCCTAAAGTTTGGTGACTTTCTTGGGCACTGCCACATCTGAGCAGGGGCAACAAGGGCACAAGCTCGTCCATTCGCATGGTGGCATTGGGCCTAGTCCATACTTGTGTGCCGCATAGTGGGTGCAATACTGCAGGACCCACAAGGTTGGCAGCCATCTTGAGGAGGGCACGGGGTGCCCAAAATGCTTTAATCTAGAGGCAGCCATCAGCATATCAAGCCAAGAAGGATCGAGTGGGTATCCACCTCTCCAGTGGGTTTTCAGAGTTTGGCCAGAATGACTGAGTTTGGAGTCTGCCCACAAGGCACTCCATCAGTGCCCTTACCTGTGGCTGTGCCCTGATGGATCCGACTGGGGTCGGGATGTCATCTGGTGACTATTCACATCTGGAACTACTCTGGTGCTGAGGCTCAGACTGCTAGCGACTGAGTTGGAGCTAGCAGTATAGCCCATAGGTGGAGAACTGAGCTGCATTTAGCTAGGGTGCTTGTCACTTCTGCACAGCATGCAGTTCAGGTGCTGGTATCCTATGTGATGCTGAGGGGGTCATTTTTCTGCCCCAGACTCCTAGATTACCACAGACAAGGGAGGCGTACAGGAAGCCAGAGCATGGCAGAGTCGACCATGCTCACATAGCACTGCAGAATGCTGTCCCCCCTTGGGTGTGACTTCCAAGTGCAGCAGGAGAGGCATATTAATTCTCCCCACCATTGGTTGCCCACTGGCCGCTTGTGAGATGTGGAAGGGTATGGCAGATGGGTGGTAGTTTGCCGGGGGGCTACTGAGCATCCGGCTGGCTGTCCCCGCTGCTGTGCATGAGAACAGACCCAAGATCAAGGGGTACAGTACATGGGTTTCAGTACACAGCTCCTACTTGTCGCAATACGCTTTAAGCAGATCACTTAACCATCCCAGAGCATCCAGGTGCCTGGGAAAAGGCAACCGAGACTAGGTATTAATGACTCACCATTTACCTAACACAGCAGGTATATGAGCACTTGGGAAAACATACCATATGGGTGCTAACACCACGGGTATGCATCCTGGTGGCTGTGACATGTTAACCAGATAGGTCTGGAATTCTGGCACGCATGGTGAGCCAGTGATGTTCGGTATAAGTATTGTTCCTAGCTGCAACAAATAGACTAGTTAGAATCAATGGTCCAGATGAGTTGCAGGACTCAGAAATTACTACTCTTCTTGCATATCAGGCAGTATTTTAGCCAAATTGTTATGCTGTCATCCACTGACTCATCTCATACTCCCCCACATCTAAACCAAGTCTCAATCCCACTGGATGTTTGCAGTCACTGACTGTCTAATACTGCAGGTGGGTAATACTGGGGCCTTAAGTTTAAACACTGGCAAGTTGCAATGGCAGGGAGCAACTCTGTAATCCTCCCCTATGGGCTCCTGGGTAAGGATATATGGTTAGCATCACATGGTACTGCTAACTTGGTACTTGGGTGATACATTGCAAACTGGCAGGGAGGGTTTACAAAAAACAAAATTCAGAAAGCAAGATTATTTCAGTCCAATGGGTAAAAAATATCCCTTCACTCTTCTTATTTGTTCTGTCCAGGTGGGGGGTAGCAGTCGCTTATACCCTACAGGCGCTAACAGGGACTACAGTTACACAGCCAGGTTGAAGTCTTCCAAGTCAGTCAGTGCTGACTGAAGTAGCAGTAATGTTGGTAGACATCAGTAATAGCAGGATGTCTTGTTCTTGGCAGCAACAAATGGACTGGGTAGCAACACACTGATTGATGGGTGGCGAACCCGCCATTGGCCATGGTGCTATTGGGGACGCATACACACACACACACACACACACAAAAAAAAAATCTCTCTCTCTCTCTCAATGTGTGTGTGTGTGTATATATATATATATATATAGATATAGATATAGATATAGATATTAAAGACAATAAATATAAATGACGTATGATTCTAGCAGCAGATGCATTGTGGGCATAGCTATTAGGACAGACAGGGAATTTGCTAGACACATAAGGCGATGGGTATCTACAGGATTACCATTCTGGGTGAAGCCCAAAAGGGGACAGTTCCAATGGAACAGGATGTGCAGTAATATGTATCTTATGCCTATGTAGTGGATTTGTTTTGCTACATAATCGGGACAGAGATTAGGAGTGTGGAGCCTCAGTGTCACCAGTGTGCATAACGTAGTGGTGGTATCTTAGTAGGCAATGTTCAGAGGGAGTCTAGCAATATGTTACTGCTATATTATCAGGTCAAGTGCTACGTTCAGGTTGGCAGGAAACAGCTGCCCAAATCAAGTCTGGTCAGTGGAAACAGGGACAGCTGGAAACCCTAGTTATGTTTAGGGAGGGTCTCCACATGGTGCAGTGCTGGCATAGCTAATATGTTACTGCTATATTGTCGGGTCAAGTGCTACATTCAGGTTTGGCAGGATACAGCTGCCCAAAATCAGGTTTGGCCGGTGGGGACAAGGACAGCCGGAAACCCTAGTTATCTTTAGGAGGAGTCTCTGCATGGTGCAGTGCTAGCATAGCTACCAGGTAGAATAAAATGCAACCAGGTGACTATTTTGCAGTAACACTACCCACTTGTAGCAATTTTCTAGATCACAGTGGGCAGGGAGAGCTACTTGACTCAGGGCCCCCCCTTTCACACGCTGTGCAGTACGTAGGTCAAGGAGGGGCCGGCACCCCCCCAGCATGGCAGGGTAGGGCCACTCCATTGGTGTATGGGGAAGATACTAATGGAAAGCATAATAAGAGTAAACAGGCAAACAAATACACATATGGCAGGTTGTTGCGGGGAGCATGGCATAGTTCTCAGCTAGCGGAAGTCATGCGTCTCCACCCAGGATTCAAATGGTTCAGTTGCTCCTGTGCCTCAGAAGGGGGGGTGCCATGGATGCATGGGTAGACCCATCATGAGAGGCATCACCTAGGGAGTCCCCTGTGAAGAGGCAGGCAGGGGATCAGGGACACCACTATCCCCAACAAGGAGCCCAAGATCTGGCAACAGCAGAGGGTGGGGATAGGCTTACCGGTAAACCGGGGCACAGTAGCGGGTGAAGGTACAGTTCTGGGTTGCAGGAACAGGGGAACTATCCAAGGGGGGGCCTTGAGTGGCCCTAGCAGGTTCAGGATCCAACTGTCAGGGGCCTATTGGTGGTGCTGTGGCAGAGCTAGCACACAAGCCGTGGTGTTTCATATGCTATTGGTAGTGGGATTCCTTACTGGAACAAGAGGGGCTTGACTCAGAGTTAAAGGGCTCTGACTGGGTTAGAATGACTGCAGGAAGACACCGGGTGGCAGTCGTGAGGCCTCAAGTATGGGGCTTTGCTGAGCTGGGGGCTGAATGGCAGCCCTCAGACACAGCACAACGGTAATGCAGACAGCAGGCATTCGGAAAGAGGGGTTCCAGCAGCCTCAAGAGGCAATTTACAATGCTGCAGTATTAGTTTATTATATAAATCACAGCAATCACAGAGCCAGCGGCAAGCCATAATATATATATATATATATATATGTATATATATATATATATATATATATACAGTTTTCAGGGGACCAGTGGGTTTGGCTAGCTTGAAAGGATGAGTTTCAAGCCCCATCTGTATACACTGAAGGAGGACTGCCCTCCCCATCAGCTGGAGAGCTTCGGGGAGAACATGCTCAAAGGCCCCCTAGGCAAGTCCATTTTGGCCGGTCACAAAGGAGGCAGCAGGCACCATGATCCAAAGAGAATGTAGTAGTAGTAGTAGTGAACATATTTATTCAAAAAAAAAAAAGGAAAGAAAAAGAGTTTTACGACTTAGGGTTACAATCAATTGAGGCACAGACTCAGTTGCAACAAGGTCCTCTAACTACATAAAGAGTTAAATTGCAAGTTATATCACAGCTCCCCTATGGAAGCACCCGCAGAGGAGACTAAGGAGGCTGAGGACAACTGTCACAAGGGAGGCCCACAGGAAGGAGGCAGAGGACACCACAAGGAAAGGAAGCAGCTCCTGGTGGGAGACTCAATTATTAGGGGTATAGAACTGGGAGGAGCAGGGAAAACTGAAGTAAGGTGCCTGCCTGGTGCCATGGCTTGGAGGGACAGGAATCACATCCTCAGGATCACGAGAACAGCTGCACGGGAGTCTGAGCTGGATGTCATTGTCCACCTAGGGACAAATGACTTGGCTCATCATGAGATTAGAGCAGTGCAGAAGGACTTTGTAGAATTGGGGAGGAGCCTAAGACAAGTAGCACACACAGTATCCTTCTCAGAGGTGCTGCCTGTCAATGGCATGAGTGAGGCGGGTACTTTGCCATGCAGTTTAATGAATGGTTGAAAAATGGTGTGGAGCACAGGGTTTGGCTTCATTGGGGACTGGGGTTCCACCAGGAAGGACACCAGCCTATACTGGCAGGATGGTCTGCATCTGTCCAGGAAGGGAACAAGTCTTTGAGCAATCAGTTTAAATGCTTCATTGGCAAGCTTTTAAACTAGTCAAGGGAGGCACTGATAAGCAGCAGGAACATCCCAGCCTCTCCCTACAAAACAGGGTACTAAATGAGAAAAAAGACCGAGGTAGAAAGGTCAGTAGGGATGCTGCAACAGAAGGTAAAGCCATCAAAAAATAGAAAGCAATGAGTACCAATGCCCGTAGTCTGAGTAACAAGCTTCCTTAATTAGTGGCCTTGATGGAGGAGGACATCTGGATATCGTGGCAGATCACAGAAACATGGTACACACAAAACCATGACTGGGACGTAAACATACCAGGATACACTATCTACAGGAGGGACAGGGAGGGTAAGAGAGGAGGAGTAGCTCTTTACATAAGGAAGGAATCAAAGCAACAGAACAAAAGGGTAAACAGGAAGAGAAGAAGCACTGTGGGTAAATTTGGAGACCGGCAATGGCACCACAATCCATACAGAGGTTGTATATAGACTTCTTCTCAGGGGAGGAAATGGACAAGGAAATGATAGAAAGTATACTTAGAATGGCAGAAAAGGGGAGATATTGCTGATGGGTGATCTGAATATGCTAGATGTTAACTGGAGTGCAGTTGCAGCAGCCACTTTGAAGAGTGGGGTTATTCTAGATGCCCTACAGGGGGCATGCCTTAGATAACTAGTATTGGCGCCCACTCGAGAAGGGCAATCTTAGACCTGGTTCTCTCAAATGGAGATGAAGAGGATCACAGCTGTAAGTGGGTAGCCATCTGGGAACTAGCGACCATCGAACAGTATGGTTCACAATAAACACAGCAATAGAGTTCAAGCCATACAAAGGCAAAAGTACTGGACTTTAGGAGGGCTGACTTTGCCAAATGGGTGAGTGCTAAGGAATGCACTAGCAAATGGGCAGGAAGGAGGGTGGAAGAACAATGGGGAATAATAAAACTGCCATCACAGAGGTAACAAGCCTTTGTGTGAAGCAAATAAACAAAAGCAAGCGATGTAAAACCACTATGGTTCTCAAAGGAAGTGGCAGTGAAGGTTCAAGAGAAAAGAAAGCATTCAGGAAGTACAAGGAATCACAGAAGGAGCAGGACAGAGAACTGTATCAGTTAAAGCAAAGGAAGCTGGGAAGGCAGTCAGAACAACAAAGGCCCAAACTGAGGAAAAGATAGCCAATTCAGTTAAATAGGGGATAAAACCTTTTATAGGTACATCAGGGGCGAAGGAAGACCAAGGGAGGGATAGTGAGGCTTAAATAAGCGGGAGGAGGGTGGGCAGAGGTGACTGTGAAAAGGCAGAGATACTAAACAAATATTTTGCCTCGGTATTTACAAAGGAAGAGGGGAAGGTACTGAAAACAAACAGTAGAAACACTCTGGATACAGAAGTTGACACCAGCCCATTTACAGAAGAAAGGGTTCTGAAAGAACTCTTAAAACTGAAGGTGGACAAAGCAATGGGGCCTGATGGGATTCATCCCAGAATTCTAAAAGAACTAAGGGTAGAACTAGTGACACCACTGACTACCCTCTTTAACAAATCATGGGAGAATGGGGTGGTACCCGAGGACTGGAGGAGGGCAGATGTGATTCCCCTTCACAAAAGTGGGAGCAAGGATGAAGCAGGAAACTACAGACCTGTTAGTTTAACCTCAGTGGTAGGGAAAATGATGGAATCACTTCTGAAGGAAAGAATTGTCGAGTATCTAGAGGCCAGAGGAGCACAGGACCCAAGGCAGCATGGATTCACAGCGGGAAGGTCATGCCAGACAAATCTGATAGATTTCTTTGACTGGGTGACCAAAGTAGTAGATCAGGGAGGGCTGTGGACATGGCCTACCTAGACTTTATGCAAGGCATTTGACACAGTCCCACACAAAGATTAATATACAAGTTAGCCAGCCTGGGAGTGGGTCCCAAGATGACAGCCTAGGTAAAGAACTGGCTGAAGAATAGGACACAGAGAGTATAGTAAATGGGTCCACTCTGAAGAAGGGAGGGTTACTAGTGGGGTACCCATGAGTTCAGTATTAGGACCGGTCCTCTTCAATGTCTTTATAAGCGACATTGCAGAGGGACTGGAAGGAAAAGTATGTCTCTTTGCAGATGACAAAAGATCTGCAACAGAGTTGATACACAAGGTGGGTGGAAAGGATGAGAAAGGACTTGGCAAGGTTAGAGGAATGGTCAAATGTATGGCAGCTTAGATTCAATGCTAAGAAGTGCAAGATAATGCACCTGGGAAACAAAAACCCAGGGGAAGAGTACACAATGGGTGGTGAGATACTAACAACAACAAAAATGGAAAGGGACCTGGGGGTCGTCATATCAGATGACCTAAAGGTGGGCAAGCAATGTGAGAGGGCAGCAAGGAGGGCTTGGGGGATACTGGGATGCATAGGGAGAGGCATCAGCAGTAGAAAACAGGAAGTTATTATCCGTCTATACAGACAGCTGGTGAGACCCCATCTGGAGTACTACGTGCAGTTCTGAAGACCCAATCTCCACAAAGACATAGACAGGATGGAAGCTGTCCAGAGGAGGGCAACTAAAATGGTGCAGAGTCTGCACCGGAAGACATATGAAGAGAGACTTAAGGAGCTTAATATGTATAGCCTTGAGGAAAGGAGGGAGAGGGGGACATGAAAAGAAACTTCAAGTACCTCAAGGGAATCAACAAAGTCAAGAGGGTAGCATCTTTCAAAAAAGTGTGCAAGAACAAGGGGCACAATTTGAAGATGAGGCGGCTCAGAGGTAATTTAAGGAGTATTTTTTCACAGAGGGGGTTGTGGATGCATGGAACGGCGTTCCGGAGGAGGTTGTGGAGTCAAAAACAGTGGTGGAATTTAAGCATGCTTGGGACAGTCATAAGGCAATTCTAGGGGGTGAGGGAAGGAAGAAGTAGGCTGCTGGTTAACTAGGATCTGCAGCTTATCCATTAGGTAGGGAAATGGGCAGACTGGGTGGGCCAAACGGTCCTTATCTGCCTTCAAATTCTATGTTTCTACAGTATAAATAACAAATTCATATGTACACACAAAATGTTACATTAACAAGCATTACCTCGGGGGTTATGGAACGGTGCAGGGTGTGCCAGCTGGCGCAATGGAAGATACCAGAAGGGCCTCTCTTGCCCCCAGGGATACTAGCATGGAATGGCAGGTAGGTCGGGCGTGGGCCTTGTGGCACCCCAATGGACAGGTGGTATCCCAGCAAGTGGGACTGGGTGCAAGTGGAGAGGCAGGCAGTTGTGTGCTACAGCAATGGCATTGATTTGTTGTTGTCTCTTACAGGTTCTAAGAAGGTACTGAGAACAGAGAATTTAGGATGTGAGTACTCACTGGGCAGCAGCAGGGGTGCCCCACTGGACTAGGGAGTGAGTCCCTAGGGTACTGCCAGAACAGCACAACTTCCTGGTGGAAAGCCTGGCATGGGACAGCGCTCAAGCATTTTGACTCCTCCTTTGGAAAGGTTCTCAATGGGTCACACCCGATGCAGCGAGTAAGCCGGCCAGGTTGGGATTTTGGTGGCAAGCTGCAGGCAGAGGGGGATAGTGAGTTGGGAACCTAAGGCTGGGGGGGGGCTGGTGAGAGTCTATCCCAGCACTGCAGGAGGTGGGGATGGTTAAGAACAGGATGGATCGCTAGATAGGCGTTAACTGGGTAGGTGGGTCTTGAAGGCTAATTGGAGCAGCGGCTTGGGGGGTCAGACTGCGTCCATCCTCTGGGGGCTCGGGAGGATCACAGACTGAGGGTACAAGGGTAAGAAGGAGGGGACGAGTTGAATTCTTCTGAAGGGCTCATCACTTCTGGTCGGCATGAGGCTGGGGACTGCAAGACCTGGACCCAGATGGTAGGGGTGGTGGTCCAACCTCATTAGGATTATTCATCAGGCTCAGTGGCACCAGACATGGGCAGCTGCAAGGGTGCTGGGCCCTATGACCTCACCTGCTCCAGTCGGAGGGGCTCAACCACTGAGGTACATCAGTCATCAGGCCCACACCAGGGGTAGCCCAAGGATTAGGGGCAAGATTGTGGGAGGCCTGCATGTTGGCTGTGTATCCTCATGGCAGTGCACGCTGCTCCTGGAAATAGCTGGTGATTTATTCCAATAAATGTATGGCTGCGGCCATTTCCTCCAAGACCTGTGTTGTGTGGTTATTTTGGAGAAAGGGAAAAGTGGAGGGCTCCCAGACAATGCTACAATATATCAGGCATTAACAGCACAAGACAAGTTGAACCTAATGCATGTCACTCTCCAGACAGGTGGTCAGGCCTTTCAAAGAGTAGTTACAAGTACTTACTGTGCCTCAGCTCTGAGTGTGGAATCAGGCCCATACCCTCTAAATGAAAATATATCTATGCAAACTATTGTAGCACCCTATCATTGATTAAAAAATACAGAACAAATTGGGTGCCGTTGTCTAGGGACCCTCATTTCAGTTACTTCAGCACTCCTGGATGTGACACCCTTGGTTTTTCTGTTATTCTTCCCCAAGCGTTCACATTTCCAAATGCCAACATATCCATCACAATGTCAGCCTTAAAATACAAAGTGATTTAAAGAAAAAAGCAGTGACACATGAATTACTAACACGATTATAACTGAGACCTGCATAGACTGCTTCCTAAACAGGTAAAGAAAGCAATGTACAGAAGTAAAAATAAATATTTTCAGTTGCTGAGCCTACATTAAAAAGAAATGCTCAGAATCAAATAAGGGGCTACATTTTTGGAAACCTTAAATCCATACCAAGCAAAAATTATTGATGTGTGAACCTGTTTGGATTAAAATCCGGACAACACCTCCACCAGGACAGTGAAGCCTTGGGTTAGATTAGAAACTTTAAATAGCATTTTTGTTGATCCAAAAAGCATCGGATCTGTATTATTGCTAGTCCACTAATGGGTTGGCATATCATATTTGTAAACCCATATGTTATGGATTGACTCAGATGAGATGAAGCCCCCTATCAAAGTGGGGTGTCACGGACTGACCATATTTTTGGAGATCTTGGTCAGAGTCTACATGGGGTTATTAGCAGCTTGCCCATGCTTAGAAAAAAGGCAGACAAGATGTGCTGCAGCAAGGCCATATGCAAGTTATGGCATTTAATTTTTTACAGTTAAAAGCAATGACAAACTTAGACCTATAAATAGGACAAGTGCACAAATCACATCTAAATGCACAACTCCACAAAAACAAGACTTACCAAAGTATAAAACTACTAATACCTACAAACTGTTATGGAATAGGTCTGTTTCTATCTAAAACGTGTTTCTATTGGTTTTCTATGATGTGGCATTTTAGCTGTAGACCGAGAGAAGGTGGTTTTATTTTCAAAAACAATTTAAAAACACCTATGTGATAAGTAATATAAATCAGACTTATACTATCCCCATAGTGCAAGGCCAGTTTAAATATAACTTTAATAGGAAATGCACAGACACTACGGTATCAATAACTGGAAACTGGATTTTCATTCAAACTGGTAACTACCATGGGGTTGGGGGGGCAATATAGTAAGCTAGTCTAATATTCTGCTAACAAGCTGTTCATTATTTTCCATGTTTTTTTTGCATGTTTTGCACAGCCCAGTTGGAAAAAAAATTGCAGTAGGCACTGCCACAGTGACTATATATTAGAGGTGTGCAGAGCCTGACAATGCCAAAATGAGCCTCCCTGAAATTTAATGGTTTGGTACTGGTTTGGCTCAGATTAGGCAACATTTTTTTTCCTGTCTCAACCCCGTGGTGCTCACTTCTGCTGCCAGCCTGCCATTTCTTGCCCTATCACATGCTGCTGGGCTGTTCGTGACTCCATGATCGTGTGCTGATTATGGCAAGGTCAAAGGACAGCTACTGTACATTGCACAGAGAGAGCAAGAACCAGCTTATTGTAGCTTATGCGCAGCTTGATCACTGCCATTTCCAGTTGGCAAATAAAGTAACCAGCAGCTCTGCAATAGCTCTGAATGAGCTAGACTGAAATGGACTCCGCCATCAGAAGGAGACTAATGGAGGCCTGGGACAGGTAGTGTGTAGGGCCAGGCACTGCCAGCCAGACATAGACTGGAGCAAGGGCAGTAAAAAAATATAAAGAAAAAGATGAGTCTGAATGCAAAGTGTGTGTTACAAAGTATGTGTGTGTGTGTGTGTGTGCGTGTGTGTGTGTGTGTGCGTGTGTGTAGGGGGTGAACACAAACCACCTCCTCAGAGCAAGTCAGCAGATGATAAAAGTTAAACCACAGCTCCAGCTGCATAGAGTGTGCATGAAATAGCAGGACCAAAGCAAAAGTAAACAAGCATTTGTCAATGCCAAATGTTGATTGTGTTGGTCCGTTGAGCTCGCTCACTCTCCCTCTCTCACTCGCTCGTTCTGCTTCTCCCAGCGCTGCAGGCTGCCCTTCTGTACTGGGCTCTTGCCTGCGTTGGCACCTTTTCCTGCCCACAAAGAAATCCACTTCTGTCCCGACAGAGCTCCATTGAGATCGCTCACTCCCCCTGTCTCACTCACTCATTCTGTTTCTCCTGGTGCTGCAGGCTGCCCTTTTGTACTGGGCTTCTGCCTCTGTTGGCATTTTTTTCTGCCCACAAAGAAATCTGCAGCAGTCCTGACAGAACCCCATTGAGCTCGCTCACTCCCCTTCTCTCACTCACTCATTCCATTTCTATCAGCGCTGCAGGCTGCCCTTTTGTACTGGACTCCTGGCTGCATTGCTGCCTTCTTCTGGCTACAAAGAAATCTGCAGCAGTCACGATACAGCTCCATTGAGCTCACTCACTCACTCCCCCTCTCTCACTCATTTATTCTGTTTCTCCCAGCGCTGCAGGCTTCTCTTTTGTACTGGGTCCCTGCGTGCATTGCTGCCTTTTTCTGCCCACAAAGAAATCTGCAGCAGTCCCAACAGAGCTCCATTGAGCTCACTCACTCCTCCTCCCTCACTTGCTTGTTCTGTGTCTCCCGCTGCTGCAGGCTGCCCTTTTGTACTGGGTTCCTGCCTGCGTTGCCGGCTTTGTCTGCTCACAAAGACATGTGCAGCAGTCTTGACACAGCTCTGTTGAGGGCGCTCACTCCCCCTCTCTCACTCGCTCATTCCATTTTGGGATCCTGCCTGCATTGCCACCTTTTTCTGCCCACAAAGAAATCCGCAGCAGTCACGATAGACCTCCTTTGAGCTCACTCACTCCCCCTCTCTCACTTGTTCATTCTGTTTCTCCCAGCGCTGCAAGCTGCCCTTTTGTACTGGGCTCCTGCCTGCTTTGGCATCTTTTCCTGCCCACAAAGAAGTCTGCAGTTGTCCCGACAGAGCTCCATTGAGGTCGCTCACTCCCCCTGTCTCACTCACTCATTCTGTTTCTCCTGGAGCTGCAGCCTGCCCTTTTGTACTCGGCTTCTGCCTTGGTTTTAATTTTTTGCTGCCCACAAAGAAACCTGCAGCAGTTCCGAAAGAGCTCCGTTGGCCTCACTCACTCCCCCTGTCTCACTCGCTCATTCGGTTTCTCCTGGCACTGCAAGCTGCTCTTTTCTACTGGGATTCTGCCTCTGTTGGCATTTTTTTCTGCCCACAAAGAAATCTTCAGCAGTTCTGACAGAGTTCCATTGGTCTCACTCACTCCCCCAGTCTCACTCGTTCGTTCCGTTTCTGCAGGCGCTGCAGGCTGCCCTTTTGTACTGGGCTCCTGCCTGCATTGCCACCCTTTTCTGCCCACAAAGAAATCTGCAGCAGTCATGATAGAGCTCCGTTGACTCGCTCACTCACTCACTCACCCTCTCTCACTCGCTCATTTCGTTTCTGCCGGCACTGCAGGCTGGCCTTTTGAACTGGGCTCCTGCCAGCATTGCCGCCTTTTCTTGCCCACAAAGAAATCCACAGCAGTCACGATACACCTGCGTTGAGCTCACTCACTCCCCCTCTCTCACTTGCTCATTCTTTCTCCTGGAGCTGCAGGCTGCCCTTTTGTACTGGGTGCCTGCCTGCCAATTGCCGTCTTTTTCTGCCCACAAAGACATCTGCAGCAGTCCCAACACAGCTTCGCTGAGCTTGCTTACTTCCCCTCTTTCACTCGCTCATTCCATTTCTGCCGGCGCTGCAGGCTTCCCTTCTGTACTGGGCTCCTGCCTGCATTGCCACCCTTTTCTGCCCACAAAGAAATTTGCAGCAGTCATGATACACCTCCATTGAGCTCGCTCACTCTCCCTCTCTCACTCGCTCGTTCTGTTTCTCCCAGCGCTGCAGAGCCCTTCTGTACTGGGCTCTTGCCTGCATTGGCACCTTTTCCTGCCCACAAAGAAATCCACTTCTGTCCCGACAGAGCTCCATTGAGATCGCTCACTCCCCCTGTCTCACTCACTCATTCTGTTTCTCCTGGTGCTGCAGGCTGCCCTTTTGTACTGGGCTTCTGCCTCTGTTGGCATTTTTTTCTGCCCACAAAGAAATCTGCAGCAGTTCTGACAGAGTTCCATTGGCCTCACTCACTCCCCCTGTCTCACTCGCTCATTCTGGTTCTCCTGACGCTGAGGCTGCCATTTTGTACTGGGCTCCTGCCTGCATTGCCGCCTTCTTCAGGCTACAAAGAAATCTGCAGCAGTCACGATACAGCTCCGTTGAGTTCATTCACTCACTCCCCCTCTCTCACTCGTTTGTTCTGTTTCTCCCAGCGCTGCAAGCTGCCCTTTTGTGCTGGGCTCCTGCCTGCGTTGGAATTTTTTTCTACCCACAAAGAAACCTGCAGCACTTCCGACAGAGCTCTGCTGGCCTCACTTACTCCCCCTGTCTCACTCGCTCGTTCCATTTCTGCCGGTGCTGCAGGCTTCCCTTTTGTACTGGGCTCCTGCCTGCATTGCCACCCTATTCTGCCCACAAAGAAATCTGCAGCAGTCATGATAGAGCTCTGTTGAGCTCACTCACTCACTACCCCTCTCTCACTCATTCATTCTGTTTCTCCCACCACTGCAGGCTGCCCTTTTGTACTGGGCTCCTGCCTCTGTCGACATCTTTTTCTGCCTACAAGAAAATCTGCAGCAGTCCCAACAGAGCTTTGTTGGCCTCACTCACTCCCTCTGTCTCACTCGCTCATTCCATTTCAGTCAGCGCTGCAGGCTGCCCTTCTGTACTGGGCTTCTGTCTGCGTTGAAACCCTTTTCTGCCCCCTACAAAGACATCTGCAGCAGTCATGATACAGCTCCATTGAGCTCGCTCACTCTCCTTCTCTCACTCGCTCATTCTGTTTCTCCCACAGCTGTAGGCTGCTCTTTTGTACTCAGCCCCTGCATGCACTGCTGCCTTTTCCTGCCCACAAAGAAATCCACAGCAGTCCCAACAGAGCTCTGTTGAGCTCACGCACTCCCCCTCCCTCACTCACTCGTTCTGTGTCTCCCGGCGCTGCAGGCTGCCCTTTTGTTCTGGGCTCCTGAGTGCATTGTCACCTTTTCCTTCCCACAAAGAAATCTGCAGCAGTTCTGACAGAGCTCCGTTGTGCTCGATCACTCCCCCCCCCAGTCGCTCGATCCTAATCTGTCCAAAACACTGATTTCCGACAGCGACTGTGGTATTCTGCTCCGAAAGCTTGGAAACACATTTTGGCCAGGATGTGAAAAATGACAGCTGTACTGTTCATAAGGAGCTGTGAACAAATGCCAGTGTTGAAAATGTGGAGTGAAAATATTACTAATTTGCAAACTTACAAGGGTGCGTGGAACCTGCACAATACACGCGCGTAACACAGTCATTTTACGGAGTATCGTCACCAAATTTTCAACATAGGCATTTTAGGACTGCTGCTCATAAACAGTGCCACTGTCATTTTCTTAATCTGTTCTGAACACTGATTTCCCACACCAACTATGCTATTCTGTGCCAGAAGTGCGAAAACACATTTTGGCCAGGATGTGGAAAATGACAGCTGTGCTGTTCACAAGGAGGTCTAAAAAAATGCCAATGTTGAAAATCTGGCATGAAAATATTGAAAATTCGCAAAGTTACGAGCTTGCATAGCTGCTGCGCAATGCACACTCATAAAACAGTCATTTTTTGGGGATTTTTGCCACCAAATTTGCAGAACAGGCTTTTTGAGAGCCCACCTCATGAACACTGGCACTGTTGTTTTGTTAATCGGTCCCTAAAGGGGATTCCGCACAGTGACCGTGAAATCACCTTTTGGGGCCAAATAACGCCATGACAGTGCCAGAATTCATGAGGAGGGGTCCCAAACACCCCATGTTGAAAATTTGGTGCCACAATTCCAAAAAATTCCTGAGATATGCATCAAAGTTGAAAACCCCTATTTATTCCATTATACAGCTTATCGGCATTTCCTCAGTTTGCGGTCGGCTTTGAACAGTGCAGACGTGTTCCCGGTCCACAGAAGATCATTGCGCCAGACTCCGGTGGTAAATATGGGGTGGGGGGGTGAGGTGGATGCAGGGTGCGCAATGGGTGGGCACAGGTTGTGGGAGGGGGCAGGGAGACTGCCAAGGGACCATTTCCTTTTTCACAGGTTAAAAATATAAAAGACATTGCGGGACCGTTTTTGATTTTAAAGAGGCATGTGGCATGCTGGGGTGGGCTCTCAGCATGCCAACGGAGTCTTTATTGGGGGGCAGCTGTAGCCGACAGGATTGGTCATCCCCATAGGCACACAACAAAAGGCGGTGTTTACATTATGCCGACGGTGATTGGGCACCTGTCGGCCCACAACAAAGGGGGGTGACATTATGCTGATGAGGATTGGCACCCCATCAACCAGATAACAAAGGGGGTTACACAATGCTGATGGAAGTGTGCTCCCCATCGACAACATAAACCTTGGGCCACTGAAGCTGACGGGGATTGGGGTCCCCATAGGCAAACAAACACTGGGGGGCACATGCTGCCGAGGGGAATTGGGTACCCCCTCGGCAGGAGGGAGGGTTTAATATTGTTTGTGAACATGGCAGCAAGATGCCGCCATGTTCACAAACTATATCAGTGTTTCAATTTTCCGCCCTGCAGTGACAGGTCACTCCCTCATTGTAGCGAATGGCTGACGCTGCAATGACGAGGCGGCCCCTGATTGCAGCGGCTAAATTTTCACAAGGTTATGGTACGCTGGCTGAACTATTGTCAGCAGCAGCATGCCACAGCATTTGGGGAAGTGGGCCAAGCCTTTAAAGACTGTGGGGGCATAGGCCACAACAGTGCCGCGCCTCCACAACCTGCTGCTGGAGAAAGCTGCTGCAATATGTTTCTTGCACATGTGCGCAATCAACATTAAAATATCAGCACCACTCCAGGTTCTGCACATAACACTTGAAATTTATTAGGTAGGACACCAACAGCAACAACCGACCCTATCCCTCTACCGGTTTCGCACTCGCAGGTGCGTCATCAGGAGGTGACAAGTCTTCATACATACAACATTTAAATATGATCATCCTTAAAGTGATACATATTTTGTGCAATTGAAAAAATTATGATACGATAGACTTCATATAAGTACATATTAGATACAGGAAGTGGTATATTGCCACTACAATGCAACTTTGATGGTGCAAAATGAAGTAATTTGTAGGAATTCAGTGATTACTGTGGCAGAATGATTTAATAATGTGATTTTTTTTATATAAAAACCTTTTTGTCTCACATTTGGTAACAGGGATATATCACTCTAAGGGTGATTATATTTAAATGTTGTATGTATGATGACTTGTCACCTCCTGATGACACACCTGCCAGTGTGAAACCGGTAGAGGGTTAGGGTCGGTTGTTGCTGTTGACGTCCTAATAAATTTCAAGTGTTATGTGCAGAACCTGGAGTGGTGCTGATATTTTTTACTTTTGCTTAAGTCAGCAGATGACAACCTGAAAATCACAAAAGTCTACACACTGAGTAGAAAGGAAAACCCTTTAAAAAAACAAGCATTTGTCAATGCCAGAGTTCGTTGTTGGGACTGCTGTTGGTATGCACCAATTGGCAGGACTACAGTTCCCAGCAGAAAGAACAAGTTATACCACCAAGTTCACCTTCCTGTTGAAATACAGTGAAGTGCGTACCTGTTTCATCAATTCATGATCAGGTTTGAAAAGTGACGATGTGTCTGTGATTCAGAGAAGACCCTAATGCCCCAGGAGTTAGTTGGTATTTGCCCTACAAATTTTCAACATGGCCTTTTGTGACCCCCACCTCATGAAAGCATTTGGGACCTCTGCTCATGAACAGTGGCACTGTGATTTTTTTAATCTGTCCCAAACATTGATTTCTCACAGCAACCACACCATTCTGCACCACATGTGCGAAAACAAAGTTTGAGCAGGATGTGAAAAATTACAGCTGTACCATTCATAGGGAGGCATGAAGAGATGGCAGTGTTGAACATCTGGAGTGAAAATATTAAAAATGCTGGAAGGTGCGTGCGTATGTGTAAACTGCACAACACATGCTCATAAAAGTCATTTAGTGGAATAATTTCACAAAAATTTCAATATATGCATTTTGTGACCTCTGCTCATGAACACTGTCACTATGATTTTCTTAATCTGTACCAAACATTGATTTCCCACAGCAACCATGCCATTGTGTGCCAGATGTGCGAAAACACATTTTGGCCAGGATGTGAAAAATGACAGCTGTATTCATAAGGAGGTTTGCAAAACTGGCAATGTTGAAACTCTTGAGTGAAAATATTACAAATCCTCGACGTTACGAGTGTAAGTGAAAACTGTGCAATGCACGCTTGTAAGACAGTCATTTATTGGACTTTTTTGACCAAATTTTCAACATAGGCATTTTAGGATCTCTGCTCATGAGCAGTGTCACTGTGATTTTTTTAATCTGTCCCAAACACTGATTTCGCACAGCAACCACACTATTCTGTGCCGGACGTGCGAAAACACATTTCAGCAAGGATGTGAAAAATGCCAGCTGCACTGTTCATAAGGAGGTGCAAAAAAATGCCAATGTTGAAAATCTGGACTGAAAATATTACATATTCACGATGTTACACGTGAGCATTGAAACTGCACAATGCACGCTTGTAACACAGTCATTTATTGGACTTTTTTCACCAAATTTTCAACATAGGCTTTTTGGGAGCCCACCTCATGAACAGTGACACTGTCGTTCTGTTATTCAGTCCCAAAAGGTGATTCCACTCAGTGACCACAAATCACCTTTCAGGACTGAATAACCATATGACAGTGACTGAATTCATGAGGTGGGGTCCCAAGAACCCCGTGTTGAAAATTTGGTGGCAAAATTCACAAAAATGGCCAAGATATGCACCAAAGTTAAAAAAAGAAATGTATGCCATTATACAGCTTACCGGCATTTCTTCAGTTCGCGGTTGGCTTTGAAGAGTGCAGACGTGTTTCTGGTCCACCGAAGAGCGTCGCGCCGGGCTCCGGAAGTAAGTATAGGGTGAGCGGGGGTGTGGGGAGGTGGGGTGCACAGTGGATGGGTGCAGGTTGGTAAGGGAGCAAGAGATTCAACAAGGGACTGTTTTCTAGTTTACAGGTTTTAAAAAAAATATTTAAATCCTTTTTTTTTTTTTAAATGGTCTTTTGGCACACTGGTGTGGGCTCCCAGTGTGCCACCTGAATGTTTGAGGGGGGCTGTAGCCGACGGGGATTGGGCACCCCCTTCAGCACAAACTGAGTGTGGGGAGGCAAGAGCTGAAGGGCTTGGGCACCATCCTCAGCACACAGCAAATTGGGGGGGGGACATTATGCCGATGAGGAGTGGGCTCCCCTGTTGACAAATGAACTTGGAGGGGGCATACTGACAGGGGGATTGGTATCCCCATCAGTTTTATGTGTGTTTAATGGCTGGCACACAACACATTGTGGGAGGACATTATGCTGATGGGAGTGGGCTCTGCTGTCGGCAAAATGAACTGGGAGGAGCATGCTTACAGAAGTTGGGCATCCCGTCTTTTTAAGTGTGTTGGGTCATGCGGAGTCTTGGACTCAGTGCATTCACACTGCTGTAAGCTACAGCAGTGTGAATGCGCAACCAGGGATGTGGTGCAGGAATGCAACTTCAAAGGACCAAGCTGTGCCACTATTGGTGCAGCTCTGTCCTTTGAAAATGTGTCCAACTCAGCCTAAACAGCTGAAAGTGAGTCATTGCCAGCCTGCTGACTGACTGCCTGCTGCTACAAACGGAGCTCTCTATTGGACACCCCTGTAGAGCACCTTATAGCAATGAGTTCGTCTGCACCTGTGCGCCATGATGACTCAATAAAACACAGTGCAGTAAGTTTAATCCTGAAGCCTTGGAGAGTGAAGCATCATGAGAGGAGGGGGAGCTGGTGAGGCTTGTGCCAGACTTTTATGAATTAAAAAAAGGCCCTATTCAGAGCTCAGAAAGCAAAGCAGAGGGAATGAGACAGGTGCAGGTTGTTTAAAGCTCTTTTCAAAGCAATATAGCAAAGCAAGCTAGCAGCTGGCTCTATGCACTAATGTGCAGAGTGGCTGCATGCCATGCAGTCGTGGCATATAGCCACTCTGCACCCATTGTGTCCCCCACACAGGATGCACAAAAGGGGGTGTGCTGCCCCATGTACCCGATCCCCAGCCATGCAGACAGAATTGCACCGGGGTGGGCAAGGGGGGCGTGCCAGCACTACGCGCCATGCACAGTGGTGAGTAGTGCCATCCATGGAAGGGGTGTAACAGTCTGCAGGATATAGAAGGGGGAACCTGCCATAAGTGCTATATATGCTGCGGCAAACACAGACACTCACCTGGTCCATCTAGTACTTTACCCCTGCACCTGTCCTCCATGGCCACCCATCCATCCCAGCACACACCTGTGGCACTCCCCATCACTGCAACCTACCCAAGATGTGGCACCATCCCTGTGAATGCGTACACCCCCAAGGCTCCACTCCCTAGCCACTGATACATTGCCACACTCCCCCAATCTGTATCAGTTGCTCATGAGGTGCACCTGACGAAGCAGACAGTGGCCACATGCACCCAGAGGGCTGTGGTATGAAGGACACCCCCTGCCACTGTCCATAAGCTGGCATGTCTCTTGCAGTGAGCACTGCCTGGCTAGCTCCATTGGGCCCCCTTACCCCTGGTCCTGACCCCCTGTCTGTGGCTCCTCCCACCCCCGTGTACTGACCTCCCCGCCCGTACCTGCATAGTCAGTGCCACAGACAGATGGCCAGTGACACAGCCCTTCACACAACATCTTGGTTGCTGGCCATCTTAGTGATGCTGGGAACAAGCAGCCTATTTATTGGGGTGCGTTCCCAGCATCACATGGATGGCCAGTGACTGAGGAGGTGTGTGATGGGCTATGCTGCTGGCCATCTTGTCGTAGCACTGACTATCAAGTTATGGGTGGGGATGACAGTGCTGTGGGGGTGGGGAGGAGCCACAGACTACCACTGAAGGTCGATGGGGACAAGACTGTTGTCAGCTGTGTGGGACTGGGCACATGTGTGCTTGGGGGGCCTTTGATGAACACCAGGATGGGGCAGCAGTGGGCAGTGGAGGCGGGCTTTCATGCCAGACATGCTTTGTTCACTGGCGGGATGGGGTGGCGCGCGTGTGTGTGTGTGTGTGTGTGTGTGTGTGTGTGTGGCTTGCTGCATGGGTACCGAGGCTGCCAATGCAGCAGGTACAGTATGCTGAGGGCCCTGAGCACCTACCCTCCCACCCCGGAATGGACAATCAAAGATGCCAGAGGTCAGTCTCAGGACTTGAGTGATGTTTGGAAGGGGCTACTGTCTTTGGATTCCTGGCTCCAGACACTCACGCCCACTCCTTAGAGATGCCCTAGTGGCTGCAGTGTGTTAGAGGGGAGGCGCAGCAGTGCAACGGGTGGCACTTTTACTCCAGAGGCTTTGCCATAGGGTCCGCCACCAGATGTGGCATAGCCTCATGGGTCTGAGTGTCTGCTGATGCACTTCATGCACCCAGACCCACACTCTACCATGCAAGGGATCCACTCGGGACCCAGGAGGGGCATCTGATTGGATGCCCGGCTGGGTCCACAACTCTGACCCCAGTTGCCCCACAGAGTTTTGCATGCCGGGGTGGTGGAGCCACAGACAGGTGGTGGCTGATGGTGAATGCCAGCCATGCACACCAGTCCTCAGGTGCGGAGCTATGTATGCAGGATACATGCCTCCAGCACGTATTTCCTGCCTGATAGTGCATAGGGCCCAATATGCCCTTTTCAGCGCTAAGAAGGAACACTGAGATTTCAAAAAAGGTAAAGAGTAGGAAATAGAAAAGCTCTTCAAAGGACCAGGGCTTTTTTTATCTGATAAGACACCAGGAGAGGCAAACTGATAAATAACTCTGGAAAAGAGGAGAAGGCTTACTAGATAAGGGGAGAGTTTATTACAGTAACAAAAAAAGAAATAGTCCTGCCCACAAGTCCATTTTAAAAGTAGCAGGGGTAAGGAAAGCCAAACTGATCAACAGGATAAAATACAGGTTATAAGCCCATTTACTGGCAGCAGCTTGTAGGCAAACAAAGTCATTTACAGCCTCCAGACCAGTTAGGGGGTACCAGCTATGCCCTACTCAGGGCATGGCACTAGACCATCCATTCAGGAACAACAGTAAATAGAGGGGCACAAGTTAATAAGTCAACTGAGGGCACAAGTCTTTCCTATCATAAGGCGCAAGTAAATAATCCTGGCTCAGGGCACAAGTTTATCTAGTCAGAGGCACCAGATAATAATCCAATCTCATGGCACATGTTTGTCCAGTGATGAGACACCAGTTTGGGAGTAGACTTTTAAAATTGCTTATTGTTCAATGTAGTTTTAGGGGGAGGTGAGACTGGCTTGAATACAACACCAAAAGCAGGGGTTATTTGGCAAAACCATAACCAAAATGAGAACCTCTCCAGGTTTCCACACCATGGTATCCTGTGATAAGAGCACTGGGGAATGGGCACCTACAATAATTGCAATCCACTCCCCAGCACATTTCAGGGACGGCTACAGGAGGATAAGGTGGCCGGATGGAGGGGTGAGCACGTGCAGGGTGGGAGGCGACACGCTGAGCAAGGGATGTAAAGGTGGTGCCATGGTGGGTTGCCGAGCTGACCCCTTGGCATGGTGGGTGGGTTGCTGGGGTCAGTCAGCAGGAGTATTAGGTTCGGGTCTGGGAGCTGATCATTTCTTGCACCAAGGCCGAACCTTTGTTTTGTTAGTTTTCACCCCCCCCCCGACATGCACCTTCCTGGAGTTGAGAATCCTTACGTAGGGGGGTATGGGGGGCAAAGCAGAAAACATTAAAAAACTAAGTCCCTGGCTCCCTTTTGCTGTGCGCCAAGGTGTCAGAGTGCCGAAATAAATTTTCGGCACTCTTGACTTCTGCATAATGGTGATCGACTTTAGGCTTTCACCATTATGACAGAGAACCCCACACCACTACTATGTATAGTATAAACAGGAACAGACCTGTTGGAAAATGTACACTACTGCAAAAAAAAAACAAAAAAAACTGGGGTGTTGAAGCTTTGTTCTTTTTGTATTTCTGTACAGACATAGACATTCAAGCATCTGATACAAAAAAAATCACTTGGCTATTTTATTTTCATAGAATTATATAGCCAAAAACTGAAAAAAAAAAATGCTTCTTGAAACAGCAAATAATACAGAAAATGAGGTCTTATTTTCACAAAAAAGTTACGTGCTGGTAGAGCTTGAGATGAACTAATATAAAGATAAACAGAATGTTTGTGCACCTTTACGAAAATATGTAAACTATTTTTATAGTTTCAATAGGTATCTATGATATGTCACACATTGGTAAGCAAGTTATGGGCAGGCAGCATAGCCTACAGGTTAGGGCAATGAGCTTTGAATAAGACTGGCACATCCAGCAGACCTGGAATTGATTCTCACAACCTGCACTTGACTACTGTATGATCCTGAGCAAGTCACTTACCCTCCCTGTGACCCTGGGTCTCCCCTGTACTTGAGCCTTGTACCCAGTGGCCCATACCCAGTTACCAAACAATAAACAACAACAACAAAAAAAGATCAAGGCAGAAGTGTGCATCTTTCTGCAGTGTGATTAGTAATGTGCTGTGCTTTGAAATAGAAGCTTATGAGTTTGATTCCCAGAGTGGGAATAATTGCTATAACCACTAATATTATTAAAACATAAGCTGCATGCAAGGTCATGACTAAGTCAGTGAACCATCTGTAATCTAATGTAGAGGCAGCTGGACTCTGAAACAGAAAACTAAGAGTTCAAGTCCCCCATCAGTAGAATTTTAATGAACATTTACTTTAGTCAAGTACTGTATAGGTTTCATGCAAGTTCAAGGCTGCATCAAAAAAACCCTCTGTAGTGCAGTGAAGAAAATGCTGGGCTTTAGAGCAATAGGTTAAGAATCCAATTTCCACAGATGGTAGAATTTGTATGAATATTTGAATGTATATTATTAAAGAGAAGATGACACCTTCAGGAGAACTTTAACAAAATATAATATTTCAACACAGTATAGCTTGCATTTCATATTTGTTCTGTATTTCTCCTCCCCATTATTTATTACTGGTGTGATCTGCATGAAAGCAGGATCTTTGCTCCTGAAGAGTTAATATATTCCTGTTGCATACCCCCTACCTGAGGTCATAATCCACTGCGTGTGACATCATAGTTACTCCTACGGCAACAGATCGTGGTGTCATAATTGATGATTATGACTTGAAGTAGGTAGTAAGATATATACTGTAGACAGATGAACTCTAAAGGATAAAGATTATGTATTCATGAACTGTCCTCAGTAACAAATAATGGGGAGGAGAAATCTACAGAATATATATGGAACGCAAGCTGAATAGTACCTAAATATTATGTTTTTTCAAAGTTTTGTTTGAGGAGTCAGCAGCTCTTTAAGTATACGTATCTCAGTTTGCAATACACTCATCTAAATTATATGAATATATTTTCTGAACTAAAACAAGAGATTGCTGGTGTCAATATCAGTGTTTCTGCAGTTGTGAAAGTGTGTTGTACAGTACTGTACATGCAGTCTGGTTGTTTCCTCCCAGAAATGGTGCTGAACTAAACTCCACATGCTGTTGTTGAAAGCATTGCCCTTGATTTAGTCTTAGGTGCAAGCTCAGTAAAGATGGCATGAAGTGTCCCTTGTAGGAACATTTACTTCCTCCATAAATTCTTCTTCTTACCTACTGCATGTTTCACTACAAGGTTATGGACTGCAGTGCTGCCTCAAATCAATTCTGGCCAAGCTGGACCTCCTATCTATGCTTTTTGCCATTTTAACTGAAATGTCCCACCCCATAGCTGTCATTGATTTATTACCATGCACACAGTATATTTTTGCAGATTTTTACCCATTCTTAATGTTTTCACTACTTAAATGAATTAATGATTTATTACCATTAACATATTTGTTGTCTGGCCCAGTGGCGCTGAGGGTTGAGGCGCTGGACACCACACCTCGCTCCACGCTGGTGACCCGAGTTCGGGAGTGAACTCGGGCACTGGAGGTCAGCAGGGGAGGGAGAGGATTGAGAACCCGCTAGGCTGCTCTCCTTTCCTGGGTGGAGGGTATGGGACTGTCCGGTGCTCCAGTGGCCCCCAGTTAAGACCAGGGTGCTGCAGAAACACAGGACCGCACGTACACCACGTGGCTGATGCAGATAGGGTTGCCATGCTTCACAGCATCAGAAGTGCACAGCACACTGGGGGGTGGGATGGGGGAGGGCTCTCGGGGACTACACAAGAAAAACCTTCCCAACACAGATAGGTGATGGCCCTTCCAGGGTCACCACTACATGTCCCATGCCAGTTCCCTGACACTGCCCCTTCGGTCTCCTTGGATCGTTAGCTGCCCAGGCCCAGGAAGGATTCATAATGTCTTTGAAGATGGCAGGGAACATGACAGGCTGTAGAGTGAAATCATAAGAGAAGAGGCCCGAGAGAGTTCTAGAGTTGGGGGGGATAAATAGAGTGGAAAAAAAAAAAACATAGATTTGTTTTGTACTTATGTAAATTGTACCTTGTTGCCTAATATTCTGTGTAAGTACACTACATTTCTCATTTTGTCCATTGTAACTTATTGGGAGATATAAATGTTCCTTGTGCCATCAAATATTCTGTCTTACGGAAGGGTTGGAGGGTTCCACTAGACTACCAGGAACTTATGAAACATTTCTTTTTCAGCAATTGTGGCTATGGGGAGGGATGGAGGTACCACTAGACCATTAGGGAATTATGAAACATTAATTTCTTGGCAATCAGGGCTATGGGAAGGGGGGGTACCACTAGAATACAAGGGATAATATAGGGTGCTTGTGCAAAGTGTACTGGGGGAGGCCACCCATGGCTGGTGGCTGCTGTGATGCACCTTGCATTACAGCAGCTCACCTGTGGGTGGCCACCATTTGAGCCATATTTTTTAGGCTCAGCCTTGGGCACCAGTATGCGACGCATTTCAGGGTTGTGCATATGTTACAATAGCATCTTCTGAGTGACTCCAGAGACATGAAGCTGAACCAAGTGACTGTGGGACAGTGCTATCATGCTTTGCTGGTGGTGAAGAAGAAGATTTGGCTGCAGTGGCTGAGGAGGAAGAGGGAGAAAATGCTGCAACAGTAGAGGGTGGGCCACCTGATGCTGTGTTTCTGTGTCATGAAGAAGATTCTTAATGTGGTGCTGCTGTTGTAATCTGTTCCATGACAACACGCAATTATTGCTTGTTTGTTTCTCTTGAAACAAATGTGTCATCATCATCACTCAAAAGTTGTTTTGATTTGTATTGTGAGTAGAAGATTGTTGCTTTAATGTAGTATTCAGGATGAAGTATTTTATACAGTTTGTCATCTTCTTCAACTTTTTGGATCCTACATCTCATTAGAACTTGTTGTATTCTGGAGGGCAACCTACATGTGTCAGCACCACTGGCAGTTTGTGTGATCATGGGACTGTCTTGCTTCTATAACTTTTCCCTAATCAGATTCAATCTGAATTTTAGAATTTTTATTAGGGGTATCACCTGGTTCAGAGTTGCTGTGTTTGCACTAACCTCCCTGGTGATTTCTTCAAATGGCTGGAGTAGTGCAATGAGAAACTCCAGCATGGTCCACTGTGGTGTAGTGATATAGACATACAGTATGCATCACTAATTTTATTTTCTAAGGTGTACTGACTGACAGCTTTCTTTTGTTCCAGCTGCCTTTGCAACATATAAAAGGTCGAATTCCATCGAGTAGAAATGTCTTGGATCAGTCTGTGAAAAGGTAAACTGTGCTCCTGCTGTATTTTTTTCAAACAAGTGATGGGCTTTGCTTGAGTGACTGAAATTAGTATATATTCTTTTATCAGTGCTAACAAGAACCTTAATACCCCTGTCCTTATCGAGTAAACCATGAACTATTAAATTTAAGCAATACGCAAAGCAGTGGATATAAACAAAGCCCCCCTCCTCCAAGGCCTTCCTCAAGTTGGACCCATTATCTGCAACTATAAAGCCAGCTGACAGTCCCTGTGAAGTGATCCATTACTGTATTGGTTTTTGGAGCTCTTCATTGCTGTTGTATCAGGTATGTTCAGATGGAAAATAAAACATTCTTAGAACAGCAAACTGTGATGCTTCGCTGTCCCCACTCCCACATGAATTATCGAAACATGCCCAATGGGCCATGACAGACAAGAAGGGTTCAGGCTGGCAGCTTGTTCAGATATCTGTTGCGAGATGCACCACCCTCCCAACAGCAATGCACAAGACATGTCTTAATTTTTTACATACAACATCATAAAAATCTGAATCCCTGTTGCTGAGAAGTATTTCTGCGTGGTATACTATATCGAGGTTCGAGGTACTCAAGCAGCCACCTGAATCCTATTTGTTCAACCATGTTATATGGTAGCAAATCAACAGCTATCATTTTGGGATTTTGGGGGGTTATTGTAACAGCAACAGGGTGAGTCAAGGCATATTTTCATTATGCTCATATGTTTCTGAGATGGTAAGCTGTCTCCTTGAAGAAGGAGGGCTTTTGAACACATGCTCACTTTCAGTAACAGTCGTAGGAGTCCTTTGAATGGCAACAAGTGGTGATTGAGGTGTAGTGCTGTGGAGGTTGCCAATGCTTTCATCTATGGGCATTACCCCCAAGTGTAGTGAGCTATCACAATTACTTTCTCTTTGAGACTCACAACTGACCTTCTGGACATCTGTCTAGGTGCCTTTTCAGTGCTGAAGTTCCCAATGCTGCTTTCTTTTTACCCCTGCTGATTGGCTGTTTACAAGTATCGCACATTGCTATCAATTCATTGGAAGCACTAATGAAATATGATCAGACAAAAGATAATATTTTTTTAGATTTTTTTCCCCAGAAGGCACAACACCTCTGTCATCTTTTCAGGGCTCCCCCCAGATTTGTCCTGGGCATGTTCCTGTCCTGGTTTATTGCCACTGCCTCCCTCCGCCACAACTGAAACATTTCTGCCTGTTCCTTCCTTGTGCAATTTCCATCCCTTCCAGTAAACCTTCTGCTGCCTGAGCATTCTCTTCATCTTCTTTATTATCATCAGTATTACCCTCGTTGGGTTCAACCTCAGAAGAATCCGATGAGGGACTGGGAGTAGCATAGTATGCAATTGTTCCATACATTGTTTGCCTCTGCAGGTGGTACCCACCACGTTTTTAGTTTTATAAATACAAAACTTTTTTTTCAGTTGGGACTGATGATGATCTGAGACATTTACCTTTTTTGGATTCAAGCATTTGCTTGGAAGACGAGACCTTATTAGATGTGAAAAAAATACCTCTTTGGAGTTTGATTTTGTTTTCCCTTTTCTGGCTGATTCCTGTCTTTTGCAGTGTCACTGCCTACCTGAGAACTAGAAAGTGCCTCATCAACACTTTGATCCATATTGTAACAAAAGATCCCTCTAATGTGAAACATGATGTCGTTCTGATGACTTCCACGCACACAGACCAGGGACAAATTTACTGTTGTGACTCGTGACTGTACACAGCACACCGACAGCACCGCAGTCCACCACCATTTCCTTCCAAGATTGCAGGACTGGTTCCTATAATACTTACTGTTAAGTGAAAGTGACTAAATTCAGCAACTGTTAAGTGTGCCTCAGAATTTGAATTGGAGATACAGACACATCTGGTGCATTAACTGCAAGCAGCACAGTCCCACACTAGGGGTTGTTTAATGCTTATATGTAATGTAAGTCTGTAAAGTGATATACTATGAAACTAATGATAATAAGGAATAATGGGCAATGAGTGATGATGATGACACTTGTGTGTAGTGCTTGTGCTTTACTTGTGTTGTACTGTAAACACTCAGCAGTCTGCTACAACTCACAGTCAGATTATCCCCTGGGCCACCCACAGCCAGCAGCACAGGGCAGGTGCATTAACTTTATGTTATTTGAACAGTATTTTTTTTTAATACATGAAATCATGATTGAACATAGGTAATGATGATTGTGATTGGATTGTACACATAGCTGCACTGAAGCAAGGAAAAAAATATTATTTGGGATTTCTGGAATGTCACATTTATTGTGGGCCACCCTGCAGTCTCTTTGCCTCTCCCCTCTTTACATTAAAGATTTATTTAGCCACCCTACTTCCAAGAAAACAAAACTTTAATTTGGGATTTTTTGTAACTATAATCTCTGGGACCCCCTTCCCCCCAGTACTCTGGATCTGGAATGGCATAAGTCAGATTTTGCCAGCCTGCACTTTTTGTGCACACAGCTACTGTCTGAGGCCAAGAAAAAGTTTAATTTGGAATTTTCTGTAACTGTAATCTATGGGACCCCCTTCCCCCTTACTCTGGATCTCGAATGGCACAAGTCAGATTTTGCCAGCCTGCCCTTTTTGTTGAGGCCATCAAAAAAAACTTTCATTTGGGATTTTCTGTAACTGTAATCTCTGGGCCACGACCACCAGTAGTCTCTCCTCTCTGGATCTGAAATAACACAAGTCAGATTTTGCCAGTGGCCAGCCCGCCATTTTTGTACACACAGCTACTACTGTCTGAGGCCGAGAAAAAGTTTAATTTGGGATTTTCTGTAACTGATCATTCATGCCCCCCCATACTCCCCAATGCTCCTCCCATCATCAACCGACTGACTTCACCCAACCCACATCCTCCATGATCAGGAATCTCTCCCCTCCCTCCCTCCTCCCCTCACTTTAGTGCTTTTGCCTTTTTTCCATTTTGCCTCTTTTCAGTCTCTCTCTTCTGCTGCTTCATCAGCAGCTCTTCCCTGCAGTTCAGTGATCCTCCTCCTTCGGGGCCATGTGGCACACTCACCAGCCTCATACACCAGTGAGTGTAACACATGACCTTCTGTTGCCTGACTGGATGCTGCCGGCTGCCTGTATGTCCTGACATCATCCCCCAGGCAATGGAAAAGAAATGCAGAAACAGCATCTCCATGGACCCGGAACTGGACCTCTACCATGATGTCCGTATTTATCCGGGTCCATGGATTGCAGGTTCGATCCAGGGGTCCAGATATCCCATGAAACAGTCTGCCCACCTTCTAGTGGAGAGGCATGGACAAATGAGGAAATGTCCAACTGGGAAAGAAAGGGCGGGAGGACAAATGCCGAGGACTGTGGGCACCATGACTGAAGCCACAGATGGGCAGAAAGTCACTGGTGGAATGGAGATGATGCGGTTGGGGATGCTACAACAAACTTGATGAATGTCCAAAGTCTGGAGAGAAAGGCCAGGGACAGAATGAGCCCAAAAGTCCACAAGGTATGCCTGGATCCAGAATGAGGAGAAGGAGGAGATGGAGCAGAAGGCCTTGGACTTGAGAAGAAGCTAATGAAGGCCCGATGGCTGGCAAAAGGGGTGACAAAACAGTTCATGGTCCAGGATGACTCAAATTGGCCTGATATTGGAATGGGGGAAGGCAACTTCCACCTTGGTGAGAAGGACTCGAGGTAGTCATAGAAAAGGAAGTGCTGGAATGGGTATTAAGATCCACCAGGAGGTATAGGGTTGAAACCAAGTTCACTCAGGGTCCAAAAAGGGATCAAAGGCCATCACCTGAAGACTAGGCCTGAAGAAGTCCTGAAATGTCTGTGGAAGGAAAACATCCTTCGACTTGAACTCTACTGAAATGACGCAGCATGAGATAATGTAGTGGGCTAGAAATCCATGGTACTGCAGGAGGAGCAGGAGCAGGAAAACTGCAGGAGGTGGAATATCACTTGAAGAAGGAAGATCAGTTGAGGAATGGCAGTCAGGAGGCAGCTGAGATGCCAAACAGACCACAAAGAGAACATGCGAGACAGTAGATCAGTCCTGGAGGAAGCCACCAGAGACAGGAAGGCACGCCACCCTGAGATGGGAAGTAGTCTGCAGAGCCACTTGGAGCTGGAGCTGGAGTAACCTGGAGTAGAAAGCACACTGGTCAAGAGGAGGTCAGAAGGTCCAGCTAGTGTGCAGAAGCGGGGAAAGCAAAGCTATGGCACAGAAGGCCAACTGCCAGACTTGGCACAGTCCAAGAGGAGATGAAAGGGTGGAGTGCATTGAGAGCTACCTGCCAGGTGGAGGTACCAGAAGGGTGGCTGTCAATGTTGTGTATAGGCGACATCAGGATCAAACACTGGAACAACTGAGGAGGAGGAGGAGAAGGCCACAGGAATGCAGGTCAAGGAACAAGGAGGAACCAGACTTGAGGCAGAAACAGGAGAGGCAGCATGCTGCCCAATCAGGATCAGGTGCAGGCCAAACACAATAAAGAAAACTAGGCACACACAGCCAAACTTAACTTGGGCAAAGGCCAACTAGAGCAGAACAAAGGCAGGAACTCCCAACCCCATTGTACCAGATGGCAGGCACGTGCAACAAAGCACAGGGGACAGAGTCCGACCAAAAGAACAAGGCACACAAGTACAAGCATCAGCATCGAAGGAAAGTCTGCCACAAGGAAACTTCTCAATACGGCTTAATCCAGTACTACTTGAACTAAACTAGGGGTTAATAAAACTGCTGGCAAGACTCTCATCTAATGATATCCACTGTCGAACTATGATATAGCAGCTGGAGGACGGAGACCTGTATACATGACAAGCTGCAATGGGAACCCCATGCCTGGTAGACAGCAGGCTACCTGCACTCATATCCCAAAGGCAGAGTTAGGAACAGGCCCGTAGACTGCTGGAGTGTTCTTAAAGAACCATAGCAGAAAAAACAAGGATGAGCAGGAGAGAAGGGGGAACAGGAGGGAGCAGGCAGAAAGGTAGGAGCTGGGAAGGGGGCCAGTGAGAAAACGAAGGGGTGACCATCAGGGACCATGGTACACCACCACCAAGACACCCATGTCCTCTGCCATAGAATAAACAGGAAGCCATGAGAAGGTGCTGTGAACCATAAGCAGAAGCAGAACAAGAGAAACGGCTATGGAACATGATCAAGATGCACCCAGATGCCTGCCTGGTGGTGCTGAGGGTTGAGGTGCTGGGCAGCACACCTCACTCCACGCCGGTGACCCAGGTTCGGGAATGGACTATGGTCACTGGGAGCTGGCCGGGGAGGAGAAGGATCGATCACCCAGCGGCTTGCTCTCCTACTCCGGGGAGGGATGGGGAGTTCACCTCACCGCTCTACCACCACCACCACCTGGGGATCTCAGGAGGTGCCGGTGCAGTCAGGGAAAATAATGGAGGAGCTGATGCTAGCAGAGGACAGAAGCTGATGCACGTCTCAGTGTGCATTGGCCCAGTGATCCTCATTGCACACCGGCATCGAGGGAACCAGAAAAGAAGGAAAAATCCCCCAGACAGTCCTGGCAATGATCCTCCACTCCACTCCCATGAAGCCAGAGAGCAGACTCCACTGTGTGCATACGACACCTCCCTGAGGTCTAGAGAAGGTAAGGGGAGGCCTTCCTTACCCCACCCGGAGGGTTAACTGGGAGCTAACTTAGGCGACTTGCACTCTAGGGGCAGACTCCTTGGTGGGTTAAGTAGTGGCAGCCTGGGGATCTGAGACATAGAAGGGTATGGGGGCAGTAGGCAGACAAAGAGAAAAAAAAAAAAAAGATGCATCCAGATGGGTAAAATACTTTTTTAATTATTTCTTTTTTATTTGGTATTAGGGAAGCCAAATTACTGAGCAGCAGAAGTGTCATAAGATCCAGCAGTATCCAACATAGCAATGCAGAGTAGAGAAGCCAAATCACAGATATGCTCAGTCAACTACTTCTGTGAAGGAGCAGAAAACAGCAAATGGGAGATGATATGGAGTCAGCAGGAATACGACACTGGTATGATCCTGCAGGAATACGTTAAAACCCAGTAGGGCAAAAATATGGGAATCCAGTAACCAGCAGGTAGTGCAATAATGGAATCCATGAACTGCTGAAGCCATGTATGCTGGGAGGTGTAAGGATATATGCAGGTTATAGATAACTGAAAGCCATGAAGGCAAGGAGCAGCAAAGGAACAGGGAGACAATTAACTTATTTAAAGCATGCTCTGGCCACCCAGACTTTGAAGCACCACTGAGACACTGCAGTCATCCGCTGTAGGAAAAACATTGAGCCAGGAGCAAGCACCTTTTGGTTCTTGTGTTTAGAAAACTGCAGGCAGCCGTGTAATAGCAGAAATGGGCAGTATAGCAATGCAGCATATGTCTTAAAGGGGCTAGGGCTGAGTAATTCATGAGCAGAGCGGGAAACAGAGGAGCTACAAGCTGAGGAGTGCCAGAACCAGGTGCAATTAATTGATAAGGAGCACAAGGCAGCAAACTGCAGTGTGAACTGAAACATACAGTAACAATGGCAGGAAGCAGAGGGTTGGTAGGAGCCTGAAGGAAGAGTCAGGTTTGAGACCCACAGTGTGCAAATAACATGGATGAGCAAATTGGAATCCCAGAGGGCTGTATGCTAGCAAAGCATAGGACACCAAACAGCAAGCATTACTGTCTGAGCAAACACTGAAAAAATCGAGCAGAGCACACGGAAGTCCAAAACTGTAAAACTACAGTACTGAATGAATGAAAGCCAGCACAGGGGAAAGAAACCACAAAGCTGGTGGACAGACAGGCTGCAAACAGGGAGTGTCAGCAAGTTAAGCAGCAGAGCCTGGAACAGGTGGACTCAGTTAAGTAGAGTAACCTCATGAGGCAGCAACAGCAGTAGGAGCTGAAACATAAAATAACAAGGGCAGGAACACTGAGACAGGCACAAGAGAAACCGAGCAAACAAAAGGCAACAAGATGCTAAGGAAAACTGGAACCCCAAGAACAACACAAAAAGCATAAAAACACAGGGAAACAGATAAAGTAAGCACTCAAGGATGCACACTGCAGGAGCCAGTGCAAAATAATACATACCAAAGCAGGAAAGCACAATAACAGAAGACCAGCACAAATTAGGCAAGCAGATTCCAGAGTACAGCGGAACGAGCGGAGCGGGCGGGGGACGCATGAGCAAACAGGGAAAAGCAAAGAAACCAGATGAAGCAGAAAGCAATCCAGCACAGGCACATACAGGAGAACACTAGTTTTTCCAAACATTAGAGTGATGGTTGCTGGGAGAGGCTGGTTTAAATACTGTGTGTGGGAGGAGTTTATTCCCCTACTTTGGACCTCGGGCTAGCCCTCCCATAAGAGCAGGATATTTTGTATTCTTAGCAAGAGGCAATGGTTTGAAACATAACAGGAACTTGAATATATGTTTTTTTTTTCTTTGTTGATGTAATTTCACTTGAGGGTAAGCCATGGTGATGTGGAGTTAGAACAGCAAATTATATTGAAAGCAAACTTAGTTAAGAACAGGCTGAGCAGGTAGAAAATTGTCCTGCTAACACAGGAAGTTCCTGACAGAAGAAATCTGTGGGATCTTTGTACAGAATGTGGATTCAGACTGCTGAACCTTTACTTGCTTACTGCACATACAGTACATTAGAGGTGGGTGAAGTGGCAGAAATTTGT
Source organism: Neoceratodus forsteri (assembly GCA_016271365.2). Lineage (NCBI taxonomy): Eukaryota > Metazoa > Chordata > Ceratodontiformes > Ceratodontidae > Neoceratodus > Neoceratodus forsteri. The sequence continues at coordinate 1,611,422,537 of CM057449.1, forward strand.
TTCACAAATTAATTTGCGAGTTATGCAGAATTTGTGAAGTTTCGAATTGTGAAGTTATTTTATCGGCAAATTTACAAAATTTGCCTGGGCGGGCAACTTCACTGAAAAATGGCTCAGTTTATGGGTAGGAAGTCAAAGTTCCTAGGGTCCACAGAAACTTTGCAAAGCTTCATAAAGTCGAATTTTGGCTGCTTCATTGTAACTTCACAGGCCTAGTTAAACTTTACAACATCTCTACAGTATATCCAATGTGCCACTAAGCTTTATTAACGCCTACTGCAGTTTCTGTGGTATGAAAGTTAAGTCAGAACCTATGAATAAGGTGACCAAGGAAAGTTTCGATTTCCTTCCTTTGAATTACAGCGCACGCCAAATCCTGAGCCACAGTGCTTATTGATCATTAATGTGCCGTTGCTATGTAATGAGGGTTCCAGATGGCTGAAAATATCCTTAAGTAGAGCATACCACATTTTTATCAGCTTGGGACAATATAATCTTAACTTTGAGCAGGAATAACCTAATCTGTATGACAGTTTGCCTAGCATCACTCAGTGATTCTAAACAGACTGTGATATTCCACCTCCCCCACCCTACCCTGGACCATCAGATTGCTATGAAATCACTACAGATGACAGCTAGCAGTGCAGAGAAGGGGAACTCAGATGAGGTCTGGGGTTTTCCCTGTTGCCCTCTCAATTACAGATCAGGAGTTGAGGTAACTACTGTAATTAAAATTCCTATCCGTTGCCCATGCAGCAGATGGTAGCTGACACTGCAGGGGAAGAGAACCTAACTAAGCTTCTGGGATTTTACATTTTGCTCCACCCAATCATGGATCCTTGATTGGGGAGCAATTACAGTAACAAAAGTACTGTTGTGATTGCGTGCATGGGGCCTGCGGTAACATAGAAACACAGAATTTGTCAGCAGATAAGGATCACTTGACCCACCCAGCATGCCCATTTTTCCCTACCTCCAGCATCACCACAGATCCTTACCTTATCTCTGACTCTTTCTATCTCCCCCATTCCTTTCCAACAAGATTCCTGTATGCCTGTTCCATGCATTCTTGAACCACACCACTGTTTTTGCCCACGCCACCTTGACTGGTAGGCTTTCCCAGGAATCCACCACTATTTCTTGGAAGAAATACTTCCTGACATGTCTCCTGAATGAACCCCTGTCCAGCTTCATGGCATGTCTTCTTGTTCTTGAGCACCTTTTGTTTCTGAAAAATACTTTCCTTCCATACCTTATTTATCCCTGCAAGGAATTCAATGGTCTCCATCATATCCCACTCTCCCTTCTCTCTTCCAAGGTATACTTACTGAGTTCCATTACTCTCTCTTCATAGGGCTTTTGATGCACACCCTGCACCATTTTAGTTGCCCTTCTGCAGACCACCTCTACTCTGCCTAAGGTAGGGAGAAAAAAACTTCAAATGATGTTGTTTGGTTGAGGGAAGGTATGAACGGATAGCAGTTTATGTATATATTTTAATTTTCTAAAAATGCATGTTAGTTTGCATTCCTATTTAAACCATTCAGTAACAAAGTCAAAATGAATAACAAATTCAAATGTTAGCAACCATTTCCACAATTTACTCTGCTGGATCAATCTTTTGCAATCCCACAAAATTTAACTTTGCATGGGAGTCAAGGTTCACCAATTTATAATGTCTAGTTGAAGGGTAATCCAAATGTCTTGTGCAGGTGGTATATTTATGCTCTGCTAGTCATATGTTTTACATCCAATTATTTGTTTAATTTTGATTTGACGACAAGCACATACTGTACATTATAAGCAGCACATAGATCACCTTGCTTTTCTCACAGTTAATAAAGTCTTTAATAGGTACTCCCTTGCCAGTCTTTTGGCATGTACTAGTAGTAGTAGAAGCTTTTATTTATGTGTGCCTTCCATCTCAAGAGGCCCAGAGTACCATTACATGAAGTGCACAACTGCAAAAATACATAATATTAAAGAAACAATGTAAATAAACATAACAATAACTTAACTGCAAATTAAAGCAGAATAAATAAATAACTGGGATATCAGCTTGATGAAGGGAATAAGTAATGCCTGAAAGCTTGAGAAACAAAAAGATCTTAAGACCCCTCTTAAAGGCCTCTACCATGTGGACCTCCCTCAGCACCCTCGGGAGAGAATTCCAAAGGACCAGGCCAACTACCTCGAAGGCCTGGTCCCCCAAAGTTTTCAACTTATCCCTGGCTACAACAAGGAGGCCCACCTCAGTGGAGTGGAGAAGGTCCAAGAACATGTAAGGGTGCAGGTTATCTACCAGCTAGCCAGGGTCCAATCAGTGCAGGACCTTATACAATAGCACTTCCATAGTATTTTTGGCATAATTAGTGTTGACAGTCTCCACAAAAACAGTTGCCATCACTCCATGTTTATACTCATAGCTCTATTAAGAACATTTTGGGTAATATCTACTAAGAAAAAAATATTTTAGATTCTTACCCTCTCTGTATGGTAACTCTTAGTAGGGCACCATAACAGGTTCTAGAGTTTGGATCACTGTCATTGATACTGCATTCTAATTGCGTTTACATGTAACTATGCCCACTGTTTTATTTGTCTGTGCAGATACAGTTGTAGTAACTATGGCACTGTCATCTCCTTCTTCCAAGAGGATTAAGGTGCTAGAGAACATGATATATGAGGAGATTATTTTGCAAGAAACCACCAGGAATCAGATCCTGGTGGAGGCATGATAGGAAATTGTCATTACACAACTAGTGTATACCTCTAAAAGAGAAGATTCCACACTGTACCCAATTATCCCAACTGTTACAAGATCCAGAATGTCCCAGTCTGGGATTCACATAGAACCTGTGATCGTGGGAAAGAGTGCATGCAGATCCAGCTAGAGCACAACAAACTTATAGCCAGACAAAGGCAGAGGTCTACATGAGAGAGGACATTAGCAGAATTCAAGAGATACTGGGAAGTAAACAAAAGAAAAAAGTAGAGAGGGAACAGACAGCAAATGGAAAGCTTTTAAGTTGGGTACAGCAGAAACTTCAGAATTTTGTGTTGGTGTATGAAACAGCAAAAAAAAGCAAAAATGTGAATGTGGTTCATAAGACAGATAGGAGAGGTGGTGAGAGATAAAAGAAGAGTATTCAAAATAAATAAAGACAAAAAGATGAGGATAGTAAAGCATACCGAATAAGAAGAAAGGAGGATGGTATGATAGAAAAAAGTGAAGTCTGGGGCAGAGCTGTGATTAGCAGAGGGAGTAAAGCAAGGAGAAATAGCATTCTACTAATATGCTGTACAGTGTGGCAAACTAGTCTCTCCCAGACAAGCTTTCAACTGTTAACAGCTTTCTTAAGCACTGCAGATGCCTGCAAGGGTAATCATTAGCTGAAAAATAATAAGCTTATACGATAACTCTGATGCAAAATATTTATTGCTAAAAAGATTAACACAGCAGCATCTATCCGGCGATTTGGGAGTGATGCTGCTGTGTGACTCTTTTTAACAATAAATATTTTGCATTGGAGCTATCATATAAGCTTATTATTTTTCAGCACACTGTGATGCCCTACTTCTATGCTGAGATTGTATGATTGTACATGTTGGAGCCCCAGTATTAGTTTTAGGTTGCCACCTTATTGTGGAGCATAATCAGTAGCTGCCAGAACTCAGTCCAAACACTCTCTTGTGGCATTTCTAGGTCCAGGTCCCTCCAGAGCCACTACTCACACAGTACAGAGCTCCTTGCTCAAGGGCATACAACCCACCCTTCTCTGTCACAGCTGAGAACAGCTTACTTTATACATAGAATATGGTAATGGTAGCCTTCTCTTCAGAGGCAGAAATACAGTTTCCTCAATCATAAATCAGTTAACTGTACCTCAAAGGATTCAGTAACAGAAACATAAATTATATAAAATATAATAATTTAATACTTCCAGATATTTTCAAAGATAATACAGGATATTATACCTGCAGACACAGACTTTAAGGAACAGTAATTCTACAGAACTGAAAAGAAATTGCTTGAACAGTAGGTTACACATAGGAAAAACTCTCTCTCTCTCTCTCTCCTCTCTCTCTCTCTCTCTCTCTCTCTCTCTCTCTCTCTCTCTCTCTTTCTATTGTTCTCTAGCAGGTAGAATGACTTACCACAAGACTTTGGTGAATCAAGGCAGACTCAGCCCCTTAGGTGGTAGCTTGTTTGTAGTCCCAAATCTGACTGTCTCTTTCAGGCTCTGTCTGACTTTAAAACCCTCTAGTTTCCCCAATACCTCATCCAGTATGTCACTCTGACATCACAGATTAAACTTTCCTTGTGTCTTGATCTTGGTTGGAAAACAAGTCTGATCTGGGCTTTTGGACAAATACATCTGTTTTATGTTCCAAGACCTGAGCTCAACAGGGATGTTTGGTTTAGCTAACAGTTTTCTGAGATGAAGAGACATATTTTAAGCACACCTATAAATTGTCCAGAAGTCCTTTCATGATAATGGACAGCACAGATAGTAAATGGCCTTCAGAGCCAGTGGATCTGCTCTGATAAGAATCTTAACTTTTCCCCAGGAATGTCCCTGTAGCTGCTACATTCCAACTGATACTCATGCAGAAAGAATTGAATACACATTAAAAAAAAACAGAAAATACAGTGACAGGTATCCATAATAAATTGTTACAGTAATGCTGTGATGGGCATGTATAGCAAATCGGTACATACATTATATAGTAGCAGAGCAAGACTAAGGAAGGAATAGCTAGGTTAAGGCAGGGAGGGGTAGAAGGAGGGAAAAGGTAAGGCTGACATACTGAACCAGTTTTTGATTTTTCATGATTCACAGTAGAAGAAAATGGTCCACAGCCTGACTGTGCAGTTGGACTGACAGGAAAGGAAAGGGGACCAGTGGCTAACCCAGCACTAAAGGAAAGTCAGTGGAGGGACTGAGGGTGCTAAAAGTAGACAAGTCTATGGGCTGGGACAGGATACACACACAAGTATTAAAGGAGGTGAATCAGGTTATTGCAGCACTGCTGTCAAACGTCTAGAACACCTCACTGAACACTGGGGTGGTGATGTCTAGGGATGGAAGACAGGTGGTGTAGTGACCCTGCACAAAACTGGCAGTGAGGACAATCCAGGTAACTATAGACCAGTGAGAGCAGGTGGTAGACATACTATAACTAGGGATGTAAGTTTGTCATGGCAGTCATACACATCATTGATTCCATAATGTTTGATCTTTATTCAGGACTTCCATGACTTTCACTAGTGTCATCAGAATGTAGCAATGATGACAGTGCCACAACATTTACTACTGTTTACTAATGATTTCATGCACAAACAATGAGTCATTAAAACCTCATCCATGACCAACTTACATCCCTAACTATAACTGAACTTTGGTGAGGTCTTTAGTTAGCTGAGAAATGGTGGATGAAAGGGTAATTAGATGGGTAGAACACTAGCTGGGGAAAAGGACACACAGGGTGATCATTTATGGGGAATACTCATGGAGGTAACAGTGAAATTGCACAGGGTTCAGTCCTGGGGCCTGTCCTCTTTAACATATTCATCTGCAACATATTAGTAGGGGCTCAGGGAAAGATTTGTCTCTTCACATATGATTCTAAGATTTGTAGTAGGATAGACAGTAAGGAAGGGGTCAGAACAATGAGGGGGACATGGAAAGGCTAGAAAGAGTGTCCAAGATATGGCAGTTGCAATTCTTTTTTTTTTTTTTGTAAACATCATTTAAATTTTCAGCAAGACAACAGCATACAGTCGAGATATAATAAAGAGAAAATAATCATGATACAAGCTTGGTACATCTAGCGGGGTAGCGGAGTTAATCAATGCATGTACATTAATACATTAATACAGGATATTTTAAAACCTATACTTCAAGAAATAAAACAAGCTGCATACTGTATATTAGCCTGCCATGAAGAAACATATGTCAGTAGGGTAACAATTATAATTAAAATGATATCCTGTTTCCAAATCATAATATGGAAGGCAAAAATGTATTATGTATGGACAGTCAATGGATCAATAGACTGGCCTCCCTCCAAAAACTGGGAACCAGGATGATACAAGGCAGAATCAAGGGGGCACCAAATCTGGTGGTATAACTCCGCCTGACCTCTGGTGTTATTTTGTGTATGCTCTAACTTCATACACTGAGTAAGCAACTTTATCCACTAAGCAACAGTAGGGGTGGACTCCAGCCACCAGTGCTGGCCTGGGCTTGCTTTCCCACTACCACTCCCAGGGGCCAGAGGGGATGGGCCAAAGACCCCCAGCCCCCCCAGGACTTCCAATAGGACATTTTTCACATCCACTGGATGCCTACTGTTTAGTATTTGGAGTAACACAGAAATAATGGCTTGCACAAAGAGGGATACTTTAGAGCAAGTCCAAATCATATGATAAAAGGTACCTTCATAAATTTTACATTTAGGGCAAATCCTTGAGCTTTGAGGGTTCATCTTAGATGATATGTTCACAGTGAAGTATGCTCTATGCAATACATTATAATGAATCACTCTCAATCTGTTATTAATAGAGCAGGACATCACACAGTTGAGAGTGGCCCCTCCAGTTGCCCTCGGTATGGGCAGATGGTCCCAGATCTCTTTGGTAGTTGCAATTCAATGGCAAGAAGTAAGAGGTAATGCACATCAGGAGAAAAAAAAATAAAATTCAATACCTGAAATGTGAAACAAAAAGACTGGCACCTGTATAGGCTGCAAAATTAATTTATTCATATAAACAATGTATAAAAATAGTGAACAAACACAGAGTGTACTTACAACCAGGCTAGGCAGCAGAAGCAGCACAAGAAAACAAAGCCCTTAATGGTTTTGCCCTGAGTCTTTATTGGGGGGGGGGGGGGGGGTTGCTAGCTGCTAGCAGTATCACTAAAATACACTAATCAATTAAATAATCTAAATGGCTAAGTCAAGCAATGAAGACAATAATTAGAAGCACCAATGTGAAGTGACACAAGCTAAACAGACAAGATTAAAAACAGTTGCCAAGGTAACATTCACATGTGTTTACAAAATGATGGCAATGGGCATCAGTTTAAGTTTTGTGGCATTGAAAGGGTCAGGAGGGTAGGAGGGGTGGTAAATGATTTGATTTTGATGAAAAAAAGCATTGTGGATCATACAATTGGGAGCTCTCTGCCCTCTAGTCTTAATGATAGGATCGATTGTGAGCCATTGATTAAATGTAGCCTTAGATAGGGTGATGTGCATCCAATACTGAGTTCTTGTTCCTTGGAATTTTTATTAACATTAATGTGTTTTCTTCCTGTTTATTAGCAGGTTCCTGGACACCGCTGGACTTGTTGGTTAACTGGAAGTGCAGAGATACTTCATTATTTACCTGAAGACATGAATTGGACATTCAGTTGCTGTTTCTGCTATTTCTTTCATTTCCCACTTGTTACATTGGCAATTGTTTTTAGTCTTCTCTGTTTAGTTTGTGTCACTTCACATTGGTGTTTCTAATTATTGTCTTCATTGTCCTATACTATTGAATGGTCTAGAATACATTATGACAGAAAAGAAAAGCCTAGTGGACCATCCACTGGACCCGAGGCTTCATCAGTAGAAGCAGGGAGGCTGTCCTTCCCCTGATTAGGTCACTGGTTCACATACACCTGGAGTACTGTGCAACATTCTAGGTCCCAAAACTATGAAATGACAGTGACAAGGTAGAAACAGTGCAGAGAAGGCAACCAAAATGACCCAGGGGCAATAGCAGAAAATATATGAAGAAATTTTGAGAGATTGCAAGATATGTACCCTGGAGACATGGTGGGAAAAGGGGGACAGATAGAAGCACATAACTGTCACCATTGGATAAGTAGAGCAAACTCTGTGGGATACATAGAGTAAACTGGAATGAGTTGTTCACCCTTAAAAGAAATAGAAGCACACGGGGTAATACAATGAAGCTGGCTGGGGGAAAGTTCAGGTAGGACATCAAAAAGCACTTTTTAATAGAAAGAGTGGTAGACAGATGGAACAGACTTCTGCTCGAGGTAGTATGTGCTGAAACAGTAAGAGAATCAAACAAGTGTGGGACAGGCCCAAGACCTTGATAAGAATGTGGAATTGGAGAGCAGAGGAAGGAAACAAGCTGCAGTACATTCAATATGACCACCAAATTCTTATTAGGCAAGGTTGGGCAGACTGGATGATCCACTGGGCTCTTCTCTTCTGTCATAATGTATTCTAGTTTTCTAGACCATCCAGTAGTACAGGACAGGATGAATTGGAATTGGTAATGAAATTAGGAGAGCAAAAACTATAGTATGGGGTCCTTAGTGGTCCTTAGGTATTTCAAAATACAGGGAGGCTGAAAGTGCCTGAGGAAAAGAAGAAAGGTATTAATGACAGTCACTATACACTGTTCCAGTCTTTAGCATATCAGCCATGGAAAAACAGGTGGTGTGGTGCTTAATCTGCTGTTATGTGATGAAGATAACATGGTCAGAGCAATAAAGGTTGGAGGAGATCTAGTGGGTAACAGTGGACATAACAGGAATGAGTCTGAGATGATAGGATGACAGGAAATATTAAGGGAGGAAAATAGGGAGGACAAGAAGTGGAAGAATCTGGGACAGATCTAGGGAAGTAGAGTATATGGTATTAAAGGAGGAATGCAGGGCCATGATCATGCAGGCCAAATAAGGGCAAAAAGACAGGATCGTGCAGCACACCAAGAGGAATAATAACCCCTTTGAATAGTACATTGGGTACAGAAGAAGAATCGGGGGCCTCTGATCACTAAAGAGGAGAATGCTCAGGCTGGACAGGATGCAGTGCTGTCATGGCAGAATTCATTGATGAGTACATAGAGCGTGTAAATAAATTAAAATCTCAGGGTCTAGATGGTGTCTATCTGAGATTAATAGTGGAATAAAGAGTGGATTTGTCTGTGTCCCTCACTGATTTTTTGGGGGACTTTACAGACAGGTACAGGTATAGTGCCAGAAGGCAAGCAAACCAACAGTATCATCCCTCTATTCAAGATGTAAGTAGCTACCAACCTTTGAACTTTAACTCAGTGGTTGGTAAACTACAGTAATTTCCAAAGAATTTTGTGGTTTAGCACATGAAACATATCATAGAATCATATCATATCATAGAAATGCTGTGGCAGAAAAGGACCCACCGGCCCATCTAGTCTGCCCCTCACCTCCCATTACTCGTCCCTCCCCTTTCTGGAACCCCCCCTCCCCTTGCTGTATAGCCCCATATGACTGTCCCATGCTCTCTTGAATCCTTTCACCATTTCAGCCCCCACTACCTCCTCTGGAAGCCTGTCCCATGCTTCTACCACCCTCTCCATGAAGAATCATCCACTCACATTGCCTCTGTATGTTCCTCTCTGAAGTCTTAGGCTATGCTTTCTAGTTACAGTCCCTTCCTTCCTTTTAAGTAACCACCTTTCCATTACTTTTTTGATCCCTTTGACATATTTAGAAAGTTTCAAACATGTCCCCTCTCTCCCTTCTAGTCTCCAACATGTACAGATTCAATTCCTTACATCTCCCTTGCATACCCTGCACCATTCTGGTTGCCCTTCTTTGAACTCTGAATCCTGTCTGTCTTTTCATAGATGTGGCCTCCAGAATTGAACTCCATACTCCAGGTGCAGTCTTACCGTGGCTTTGTAGAGGAGCATCATTACCTCCCCCTTTCTGCTAGTGATGCCCCTGCCAATGCATGCCAACATTTCATTGGCCTTCCCCACCACCCTGTTACATTGGTTTCCCATCTTAAGGTTACATTATACTGTAATCACCAGTTCCCTTTCCTGCTCTGTATCCTTGATGTCCTCCCCACCAAGGGGGTACCTTGCTTTCGGGTTTCTGCACCCCAAGTGCAACACAGTACACTTTTTGGCATTGAATTTCAGCTGCCAAGTCTCTACCCATCCCTCCAGAGTCTTCAGGTCCTGCCTCACGTCCTCTGCCCCCTCTGTGTCCACCTTATTGCAGATTTTTGTATCATCAGCAAACAGGCACACCCTTCCCCTCAGCCCCTCTGCTATGTTGCTAATGTAGATATTAAAAAGGAGGGGTCCCAGCACTGACCCCTGGGGCACCATGCTTGTCACCCCCCATCCCAGAGTACACCCCATTTACCACCACTCTCTGGCTTCTGCCGCCAACTAGTTCACCACCCACCTGGTTATTTTCTCACCTACCCCTACTCTTTCCAGCTTGCACCCCAGCCTTCTGTGGGGGATGGTGTCTAAGGCCATACTGAAGTTGAAGTCCAGATAGACTACATCCATCCTCCCCCTGGTTGACCACATTCATCACCCAATCAAAGAACGCAATCAAATTCATTTGGCATGACTTCCCTTTCATGAAGTCATGCTGTCTGTCATCCTGCAAGCCACTATCCTCCAGGTAGTCCACCACCCTTTCCTTTATGAGTGCCTTCATGACCTTCCCCACCATTGAAGTGAGTATGACTGGGAGATAGTTCTCTGCCACCTCCCTACTACCCCCTTTGTGCAGCAGCACCACATGTGCCCTCTTCCAGTTCTCTGGTATCCTCCCAAAATCCAGAGACAAGTTGAATAGCCTCATCAGTGGGGTGGCCAACTCCTCCCCCAGCTCCCGGATCACCCTCGGGTGCAGCCAACCCGGCCCCATTACCTTATCCACCTTCAACCTGCCTAGTTCTTCCCTAACTCTTTCTACACTGAATGGGCTCAGATCCACCATTGTGTCCTCCCTCCCCCTTCCTCTAAGCTCTGGCCTATGCCCTCCTCCTCCTCCTCCTCCTCCTCTGTAAATACCAAGCAAAAGTACTTGTTCAGCTCTTCTGCTTTTTCACACTCCCCTTTAAGTTTTATTACTCCCTCCCCACCCTCAGCCTTACAATCCCCTGCCTTGTCTTTCTTTTTTCCTCCACATATCTAAAAAATGTCTTGTTCCCCCTTTTGGCCTGCCTAGCTATTCTCTCCTCAGTTTCCACCTTTGCCCTCCTAATCTTCTGCCCAGCTAGCCTCCTCTTCTCCCTATAAGTGTCCCTGTCCTCCTCTATTTGTGTCATCTTTTATTTTCTGAAAGCCCTCCTCCTTTCCATGACCCCTCTCGCCACCTAACTGGTACACCAAAGTGGTCTCCCCTTCCTCTTTCTGCTCTTCCATACCTTCTTTATGTGCATTTGCATTGCTTTCAGCACCCCACCTTTAATAGTTTAACATAACCCCTCCACATCCATTATATTCTCCATTTCCACCATCTCTTCCCTCAATATCCTTCTCATCTCATGGAAGTCCATGATCCTGAAGTCCATAACTGTTGTACTGGTTTGTTTTGCCTCTCTCCCTGTCCTTACCCTGAACCTTACCATCCTTTGGTCACTATTCTCTAACACACAGTATGATTTCATAAAAGGCAGATCCTGTCAAATCAACCTGATTGTTTTCATTGAAGAGATTGCCAGGGAGATGAATAAGGGCTGGTGGATGGATGCAGTGTACCTGAATTTCAAGAAGGCTTTCAGAATGTACATCATGGTAACCTCATGGAACATGTAGCATAATATGGAGTACAAAGTGTACATTAGACATGAATAGAAAGTGTGTTGGCAGGTAGGAAGCAGGAAGGGGTGATGGATGGTCCCTATTCAGATTATAGGGATATTCTAAGTTGAGTCCCCAGGAGTCAATGCTGGGTCTGTTACTTGTTATCATATTTATTATTGACCAGAAGTACAGGGTTAGCAGTACATTGCTGATGTTTTCAGATTACCCTGAATTGATAAGTCACACAAGATACAGTGGGAGGGTGCAGTACGGGGGAGGGGGGAGGGGAGCGTCCATTCACACAAGGAGTGTGAGCCAAGCAATAGGAACCTAGATTTTAATACAGAGAAATATAAGGTACTATACCTTTGGCAGAAGCTTAAACATACACCTTGTGTGGTGCAACAGTTGACAGCAGAGCCAAGAAAATGAGTTCAAGTTAATTGTGGACAAAATTCTGAAGTGCAGCAGGCAATGTACTGCCACAGTCTAGAGGAAAAATTATGTTGGTACTGATTTGGAGAAGGTAGAAGGTGGTCCAAGGAATATCAAGAAATCCTTCCCCTATACAAGGCCCTTATTAGAGAACACCTAGAGTACTGCATTACATTCTGAGTTCCCACAGTACAGAACATATATTGATGAGATACACAACATTGAGCAGAGGGCCACCAAGCTAATTAGTGTCTTAGGCATCAAGCGTTTTTATGAAAGATTGTACATAATCTGATTATTTAACCTACAACAGAGAAGGCTCTATATAGACTTACTGTAAACACAGAGTTCTGAATTCTAAAAGGGATAAACAGAGTGGAGCATATACAGATGTTTGAGCTGGAGAGTTTAAATGAGGCTATAGGTCATGCACCGAAACAGAGGTGATATAAGGAGAAACACTGGAAAGTCAAAGAGGGTGGTTAGCATGTGAAGTAGATCAAATCAATCAATCAATCAATCAAAATCTTTATTTATCCAGGTGAACACCATTGAGCAGGGCTCATTTACAAGATGGACGTGGTAGGGCCAAACAGTTACAACAGTTTCAATGAACAGTATATACAAAACAATAATGATTAAAAACTGACATGGGAGCATCATTCCCAGTTCATCATTCAAGTTCACAACATGAAGACGAGTATCATACATATGTACATATAGATCACAGAAGGGAATAAACACTTCACTGTTGGAGAATATGGGACAATGTAGTAGTAGGCTGACAAGGGTCAGTAAAAGACCTATGTATGGACACCGACCTTGCAAGGCTATCCGGAGAGGAGGCAGCAGTACATATATAACTTAATTGAGGGATGGATAACTGGAAACTTGAGGATCAGTACCAGGTCATAGCCAGGGTAACAAACAAAAAATGGGGCCAACAAGGACAGGGGGTACATACGGTTCAGTGGCATGCTAGGTATGAGGGTGGCAGTTACAGGATTCCCTTAGAGTGTGTGCATATAAGGTCTTGAAAGTATTCAAGCTGATAAGGAAACTTAGTTTCAACACTTTTTGGAGATTATTCCACAGAGTAGGCAGCACAAAGTGAATGGCTGATCTGCTGAACTGTGATTTGACCTTGGGTATGTATAATGCAAGAAATGAGTAGCTTCTCAGTGATTAGCAACCAGGCACGCATAATGGAAGACAGTCTGCAATGTATTGGGGAAGCTTTTTAGATAAAGTTCTGAGAGTCCAAAGGGTAGCATTTCTGTTACGCTTGTACTGAAGGGAGGACCACCCTATGGCATCATAGAGGGAACAATGATGAGTGGATAATGGGAACCCCATGATGAACCTAAGTGCTCTATGATAAAGTGTGTCCAGTTTTCAGAGGTAAGAGGTAGAGCACTGACTATATAAGAAGTCTGCATAGTCCACCAGGGAGAGGAATGTTGTTTGTACCAGGTGCATTTTTTGTATCTTTAGTGAGAAAGTTATTGATTCTGAAAAACAGGCCCAGCCTCCACCTTAATCTCTTAATCAAATCCTCAAAATGTTCAGAGAATGAAAGGGTATGGTCAAGCCACACACCTAGGTACTTAAACTTAGACACAAGTTCCAATTTTTCATCTAAGATTGTTATAATTTGAAGAGGGGATCCAGAGCTGACCAGGTTCCCTGCTCGACTGCCAGGAGAGAGGAGCATCGCTTTAATTTTTTTGGCATTAAAGTTGGAGCTTTTTATGTAACGACTGATCCTACAGCAGGTTAAATTCAACCTAGAGATCTGCACAAGCCTCTTCAGGTGTAGGACATCTAACGTACTGTACTGTGTCATCTGCGAATAAATGTACTTTGATTTTGCATATTCTGTCATCGATATTGTTGATATAAATGGCAAATAGTAGAGGTCTAAGGATGGATCCCTGTGGTACACCTCTTTGTAATGGTTTAAGAGGGGAAAGCTCGCCTTCTGCCGTGACCTGCTGTAGCCGACCTGTAAGGTAATCAGCAAACCATTGCAAAGATGATGAATCCAGACCTATGCTCCTTAGGAAGGAGAGGAGCAAGCTATGATCGACAGTGTCAAAAGCCTTGCTTAGGTCCAGGAATACAGCACAGACAAACGTTTTACTATCTAGGTCACACAGCCAATAATTGGTTACTTTGGCCAGGGCTGAAATGGTACTGTGCTTTACCCTGAATCCTGATTGCACGGGGTTTAATAGGTTCATGGATTCAAGATAAATCCTAAGTTGGTTGCTTACTGTCTTTTCAAACAACTTGGACAGGATAGGAAGGAGAGGAATAGGTCTGTAGTTTTTAAGGTCACAGGGGTCCCCAGATTTAAACAGTGGGATGACGTGAGCAATTTTAAATAGAGAGGGTAGGATCCCCTGGAACAATGACAGATTGAACAGATGAGTAATTGGCATGGCTAAGAAATGGTAATCAATCCTTAGGAAGTAGGGGTCAAGGTAGTCTGCTCCAGCACTTTTCTTGATGTCCTGCTGAAGTACAAGATCCTCAACCTTTTTCATGGAAATAGGTTGGAATGAGAAGACCGAGTTGGGAGGAGGAGAATCAAAGTTTTGTAGTCCAAGTTGGGAACGTAATGAGCATGCAGGTGAATTGTCAAATGCAAGACCTGCCATGGCAAAATGATTGTTAAAGGAATCCAGGATCTCCAATCTATCACAAATAGAGGTGCTCCCTAAGTTGATCTTAGGAGGAAGGGAGTTGCTGGGCGTATGCCCAAATAGATCCTTGATGGTCTTAAAAAATTTGGAGGAACAATTGGCAGCCGAGTCTGGCTCAGCAAGATAAAATGCAGCCTTAGCTTCTTTGATCATTTTTGTGCATAGATTCAGAACCTTTCTAAACTGACACCAATCCACATCGGTCTTAGTTTTGTGCACTGTCTTCCAAAGCTTATTCCCAGCCATCAAAGAGACCTTCAGTTCTGCCATAAACTATTGACAAGCTTTATTCTTTGCTCTGACCTTAACTATGGGGGCATACTTATTTAAGGCCTCGAACACTATTTCATAAAAGATGTCATAAGCTGTAGTAACTGTGTTAGCCAAGTAGAATTCCTGCCAGTATAAGGAATATTTCAGCTCATCAATGTAAGCAAACAGGTTGAAGTTTAATCTGGATCTCTTATTAGAAAATCTTGAAGAAGAAGTTGTCTTATGAGTTGATCTAATGCCAGCAATAACACAGTGATCGCTGACATCTGTGAAAAGGTACTGGCATGGGAAAATAAATGTGGTTTAGTTACTAAGAGTACATCTAGCAGTGTACTATGACTTGTTTTTCTTTTGTTCAGGCGTGTGGGTTCATTATCAGTTGCACCAGCCCAAAGGAGTCACAAAGAGTTTTTAGAGGTGTGGAGGATTTGGAAAGCCAGTCGAGATTGATGTCCCCTAAGATAATAGTTTCAAGAGTCCCATCAGCCAGTATGGTGCTTAAATGCGCCTTAGGAGCTATAAACTAGCCAATGGGGATCTATAGCATCCTACTACACAGAGTACAAGGGAGGAAGATAATTCAGTTTTAGGAACAGACATTCAAATTCATTTTTGATGGAAGACGAGTTAAGGCAAGATACTGTATATTTGTCCTTGACATAGATGGCCACCCCTCCACCTCTAGTTTGTCTGTCTGCTCTGAAAAGCAAGTAGTTAGGAATGTTGATGTCCCTATCTGGGGTGTATGGTCTTAGCCATGATTCAGAAATCACTAGAACATCCGGCAAGGTATGACTAACCCAAGCCTGGATCAAGGTAAACTTTTTTATAAGGCTGCAGACATTAACCTGCATGAAACTCATTCCTTTGATTCTTACAAGGTTGGATGGAGATAGGAGGGCTTCAGGTGGCCCGTGTTAAGCTCACATTACCCAAGAACTGCAGAAGCAAGAGGAAAACCTTACTTAGGGCAGAAAGAGTTAGTTTGAGGTTTCTTGATCTCATCCTTCTATGAGATTTGTCAGCACTGGTAGGCCAGGCATCGTAACTGGGGCTACATGGCCCTAAGGGTAATGAGATTAACACCCTGGAAGCGAAGTACATGGGAGGATGATTACCATAAACTGTAGGTAGCATGCCCAGTAAGGGTGGGTCAGTGCAGGTACCACCATGCGGAATACCCATCGAATACAGTTGCAATAGGGGAGGCATCAGAGCAAATACTGTAGGTATTTGTTAGCAAAGTTGCAATGTGTTTTACATTCTAAGGGCGAGTCATGGTCTCCACTCTGGGATGGGTGGAAAGCACAGTAAAGAGCACAAGGGAGAAGAAGATTAAGTGTGAGAGCCAACAGTAACCCCCCATGGTGGATTTCCTAGGTTGGCTTCAATAATAGTGTGGAATGCAGCAAAACCTTGCTTTGGTAGATGCAGCAAATAAAGTGCAACTCAGGGAGACAGCACCTCTAAATGAGTAATGTGGAGGAGGAGTAGATACTTATTCATATTGGATGACCACCACAACAGTGGGCAGGGTGGTGAAGGGGCAGGAAGATAGAGTATTTAATAAGAGCAGGGTGGGGGATGGAAGGGTGGGCGAAACATTAGAGGCTTCAGCCGTACCTTGCTTGCCTTGTGTCTGGGCTTGTGGAGTCGGGCGGTGGCTGGGGAAGCACCGACCACCTGGTGGCCGAGTCTCCCTCGGCTTGTGAGCTGGGAGCCCTGGAAAGGGTCATTTTCAGCTGTGGAGAGAGAGGAGAGTGCAGGTTAAGAGCAGTTCTGAGACAAAAGGGCCGTCAGAGCCAGCAGGGGTCCAAAAATTAGCAGGACAAAGGATGCATATTGGATTGGCACCCAAAGTCTGGGCCAGCAGAACACAGCCAGAAAGGGGCTGTATCACTAAATTCCTCTAACTTATCACTCTAAAATTCACAGCACTTAGATTTACAAGCGATTACAGACTTTTAGAGAAAAAATCTGCATTTTAAACATAAGGTTTCTGCAGTTTAAAGCTTTAGAGACAGAGTTCAGAGCAGGGACCAATCGGAAACCAGCCCAAAAAGGCACTTGTGTTCCAATTGGTTAGCGGCTTCAGCCATACCTTGCTTGTCTTGTGTCCAGGCTTGTGGAGTCGGGTCATGGCTGAAGAAGTGCTGACCGCCCAGTGGCTGAGTCTCCCTTGGCTTGTGAGCTGGTAGCCCAGGAAAGGGTTTTTTTCAGCCGTGGAGAGAGAGGAGAGGGCAGGTTAAAAGCAGGTCTGAGACAAAAGGGCCATCAGAGCCAGCAGGGGTCAAAAAAGTAGCAGGACAAAGGACGTATATTGGATTAACGCCCAAAGTCTGGGCCAGGAGAACACAGCCAGAAAGGGGCTGTATCACTTCTTGAGGTTGTGGTAGGTTGCAATGTTCATGCTTTCAAAGCTGGATGGTCTAGACATATTGCTGATGAATGATACTGAGGGTTGCACAGCATGAGTAGCAGTAGCATTCTAGTTTATAAACGTGGATATTTGTCCATATCTGAATTGAGTATATTCTCTGTGGCAGGAGAGGCAGTCAAAATGCACCCTAATTCCCTTCTGTCATCACAATAGTATCTTTCTATGTTATGAGAAGTTGTGTTAACTGGGATTGTTCTCCATGGAGAAAAAGGAGATGCTTATGGGGGTGGGAGGGGACTGATGGACCAAAAGTAATGGTGATCTGAAGTCAAATATGAGTTGAGTGAAACAATCAAAAACAATAAATTTTGACATAGGTGGAACAGGTCCAAAGAAATTTAGACTAATTTCAGCATATTGGCACTATAGCATTATGATGGAAAGGTTATTTTCAGGAATCACTTGCTGAGTTTGTGCAAGCCACATGACCTGCAACAGCCAATCAGTGGCACTAATGGTCAAGTACTCGTGCTATGCATGTCTTTGTGCAGTTTCCTGTTTTTTGTTTACTTTTTATAATCATCTTTTTAAATATACAGTATAAAATAAAGAGAAGGGTACATCATAAACCCAGTTCCTGTTACTATGTATTAGAAAAAATAAAATTTCCAGTTCATTAACTTCATAATCAGGTTATCATTTTTATTTATTTCAAGAGTTTTACCAGACAAGATCTACTGAGTTGGGAGCAGCTTATTTCCACATGTGTTCTGGGGAGGGAGGGGAGAGGAAATAGAACATGTCAATCAATGCAATCAATACAGTAAGGCAACCAAAAGAGCAATAGTACAAGTCAATCCTTATGGCCAATACAGTGAAAGGCATCAAGTAAATGCAAAGAGCAGACAACCGAAGAGACATGTATGAATAATTAATGAATTTAATTATAAAATGAGGAAAACAATCCAGTGATCTGGTTAGTCAATAGCTGTCCAGGCCAATAACCATAGTGGCCTGGAAGGTGCCTTGTAAATCTTGGAATGACACTGCTTCAGAATTCTCAGTAACTGTGACAGTTGGGGAAAAATAAAATAAGGTTCATCTAACAACATGAGTGACTTATCTTGCAGCTAGTTTGACTTCTCTGATGGGGCAAACCTAGCTGTTTGGTGTAAGAACAGATTTACCAGTGATAAAGATTTCTTTATTCTTAATTTAAAGATTCATTTAGGCTTGTGTTTTTTGTTATTTAATTGCTGTTTTATAAATGCAACAACACACTTCAGGGCTTGTGCTTACTGGGTAATTAATGCAATCTCCCCACCCTGTATCTGAAGGGCACACAGCTAACCCCTTTTGCCTCCAACCCACAGAGGTGGGGGGCATGCAGTAATTACCCAATAACAACATGCCCTGTTGTGTGTTATTACTTACATATATTAAGTTAAAAAAACATGTCTCGAACAAGTTGTGTAACTGTACATGTACCAAGCAGGGTAGATAGCCTTGGAACATGCAATATGAGCAGGACTATAAGTTGTACAATACATTTGCAGATATGGATTGTTGGATCATTAAAAAGACCTGTCAGAGTTGAAGCAGGAATGAGAAGAGCGAATAGAAGGGGTGGGTGAACCAGAGTTAGGAGAACCTGAAGGTGAAGGCAGCTTGGCCCACAGATGTTCACATGTGGGGGAATGAGATGGAATGCAGTTCTCTGTTATGGAGGGAGTATGAGGTGGCAGGGGTGCAGGAGAGTAAAAAGCTGAGGTAGGAGGGGAGGCTTCCAAATGAAGATTTAGTTATAAATTATGAACAGTGGGATAGCCTTCTGCCCTCAAGAGATGGGAACATAAATGAGGTATATAAGGGGAACTGGTGAGTCTCGAGAGGACAGTTAAGAGCAAAAGGGCAGAAGAAGTAAAAGAGGGGGTCCAGTCTAGCAAGGATGGACTTGGGTGCAAAACAATAAATTACATCCCTGTAGTCAAACATTTTGGAGGCTCAGCTTAAGAATGGTCTCTCAATGGATGGGAAGAGTAATTCAGACATTATTTCTGTAGAGTGCACATAGTTTAGGGTAGAGTTTCCTGTGGATAGCATCCACATAGCTGGGGAAATCAAGCTGGCAATCAAGCCAGACCCCAAGGTACTTAAAGGGACTCACCTCCTGCAGTACGGTGCCATCTAGAATTGTAAAAAATGAAGTTGACAAGGCTTTGGGTAGGCATTGTTGGAAGCCAAAGGTAATTGAAGCCCTTTTTTTTGTATTGAGGGTATGCATATTAGAGTAGAACCAGAGCTGAATATTGACAAAATTCCCCTGCTGTTGAACAGCCAAGTCAGAGAAGAGAGGCTAGAGGCAAAAAGCCCAATGTGAACTGCATAGATGTATACATGACAGAAGGCACATGGTTTGTGGAAGTCATTTAGGAAAATTGAAAACAGAATACAATCAGAGACAGAGCTTTGGGGGACTCCTGAACTGATACAGACTGAAGGAAGAGGTACTCATCTAATCATATTACATGGGATCTACCCTTCATTTACAATTGCATCCAAAGACATGGTTTGACATTTCCAAATACTTCACAAAATGTTGAAAGAGCTTCTCTCCAGTGGCCCTACTGGGCAACTGCAGGTAGGCAGAGAATTTCTCTGGAGATATCACAGAAATTTCAAGAAATATCTGATAATGTCTTTGGCTATAATTGGCACAAAATCATCTGATCATCAGGTCAGAAAGTCCAGCACCTACAAGTTTGTCCTGGGTACGTCTATAGGACTGGAAATTTCAAATAAAAGAATAACAATTTTTGGGACTCTACTTAAAAATTGTCAGGCAAAATCATCAGGGTCCTCAAATTCAAACAAGTAATACCAATGCCAAGCTGCTGACTATTTCAAAAGGGCTGATGAACTGCAGTTGAGGCACTCATCAGTAGTGCAATGACACAGTAAAAAAGTATGAGCTGATGTCAGTGAGAGCGGCAAACTCATTTACAGCTCCTGTCTTCTGCTTGTGTCTTAAATCAGTACAGTACTTCTGTGGTATTTCTGGCTTGCTGTCTGCCTACTCCTGCAATGAAAGAACTGTGTTGTGTTTGTCTTTGGGGGACATAAGGCAGATCTACTGTCAAGATCAAGTCACCCACAAGCTGCTTTCTAGTTCAATAGAGCCAGACAGCCAGCCAAGCAAAGCTATCATACTCTGAAGTGGTGCAATAGCAGAATGCAGTAGCAGAGTTCAAGTATATACAAGTCTAACTAGTACTGGGACTGCCAACCTTTCAGATTTTTCATTTTCTTGGGTACAGATGTTTTATGAGTTTATTATTGACTTGACATTTTATCTACTCCCACTGGTGACTGTGTAATTCTTCTCCCCCCCCCAAAAAAACAAACAAACAGTGAACTTAAAGCCAGAGATTCTGAAACTAACTGACTTTGTTTTATCAGTTCTGTTAAATGAAATCATTAGTATTATTATTCAAGACCAATCTTTGATGTTACTCAATAATACTTAGGACTATATGATATGTAGAATGATTTTTAACTGTTTGTGCAACTAACAATGCCAGTTTTATGTCTTACTGTTGCTATTGGTAACTGTATTAATATGGGGAACCATACTAAGAGACACAGAGACAGAGCGAGAGAGAGCAGACAATTTATTTAATAAAGCACTTCTAAAAGCCAAGGTGCTGTACATAGTCATGATATAAAAATTGAGTATAAATAGTAACATGGCAGTAAAACAGCAAAAATGTAGGTCACGCTTTATTTTAAGATTCAGTTTCAATGTAACTGTGGAGTAGGTAATCATTAATTACATGCAGCTGGGGTAATTACACTGTAGTTGTGTTTGTTGCATGTAACTACATTGCAATTGCAATGCAGGAACACTGTAGTTACACATTAACTACAGTGTAGTTAAAAAAACAAATCCAAGTCTGTTTTATCCTCCTACAATAGCTTTTCTAAACAGCCATATCTTTACTCTGCTCTTAAAAATGGTGACAGATGGGGTAGAATGAATTTCCATGGTTAGAACAATCCAAGGTGAAGGAACATCTACAGAGAATGCTCTGTCCCCAGATGATTTTAACCAAGATTTTACAATGTCCAAAAGGCCAGTCCCAGTG
Organism: Neoceratodus forsteri; assembly: GCA_016271365.2. Taxonomy (NCBI): domain Eukaryota; kingdom Metazoa; phylum Chordata; order Ceratodontiformes; family Ceratodontidae; genus Neoceratodus; species Neoceratodus forsteri. The sequence goes on from CM057449.1 coordinate 1,611,444,047, forward strand.
GAATGTAATTTACAGAGACTGAGGCGTTTAGCAAGAATATCACAAAGGTACTGGGATCCTAATCCATTAAGGGCCTTAAAAGTAAGTAAAAGGATATTAAAGTATCAGATTGCTAAAAGGGGTGCAGTGTAGGGCAAATAGGATGATCCAGGGGCTGGAGTGCAAAATCTATGAGGACAGGTTGACTGAGTTGAATATGTATACCCTGGAGGAGATGTGGGATTTGGGGGATATGTTTGAGACCTTCAAATATTTGAAGAGAATTAACAAAATGGGCACAGGAGGGATATTTAAGCTGAGGAGAGAAGTGACGCCAGAGGGCATGGTCTCACATTGGGTGGTGGAAGATATCAGAGAGAGATGAGGAGGCATTTGTTCACAGTAGGTGGTGGAGAAATAGAACAATCTATCTGAGGAGGTGGTATCCTGTAGCACAGTGGGCAGTTTTAAAAAGGCATGGGACAGGATGCGAGGGAGGCTTAAGGTGAGGGGGGAGAGGAGAGGGGGCAGCTACAATATAAGGGTGCTAGCCGAAGATTCGAGCAGATTAACTTGATAGACAGTAAGGCTAGTTTCTGCTGGCAGATTCGTTTGTTCGTATATCCTATTTGCCCCATTGTTATGCATTTTCTCACTGTATGTTTGCTTCTGTACTCTGGAATGTGTCCTGATTTGAATTTATTTACTGTTGTCACCAGTCTGTATTGTTTTGTGACTTTAAATCTCCCAGAGTGTGTCTTAAAATAGATATTTTTGGAACAAGCTAAGTAATTGGAATTGAGATTTCTGAGCAGGGGCTACAGTAAACAATGTGTAACCAGTGCCCTGAATAAGGCCCTGTCTAAAAATAGAGTGAGTCTTCTACATGATGATAAAAAAGAAAAAAAAGAGAATGCTGTTACCCCCATCACTTTTATAACTGAATATAATTCATGGGCAGGCCAAATTGTCAATATTATCTACAAATGTTGGCCTATATTACAATCTGACCCAAGATTGGCTGAGGCAGTAGGGGAGAGGCCAAGGGTGACATTTTCCAGAGCACCCAACATTAGGGATAAGTTAGTACATTCTGATGTACTAAAGAAAGAACTGATGAACATTGCCTCAGTAAGAAACCAAGTGGGTCATTCAAATGTTACAGATGAAATATTTGTTCATACTGTAAAACAGGAAAACAATTTATCCATCCAGGAAATAAAAGACCTTTTCAAATTAGAAAATGTATATCATGTGATACAGCATTTGTTGTGTATATCCTGTGGTGCCCCTGTAAGGGCTTATATACTGGAAGGACAATAAGGTCACTTAAGCTACATATACAGGAACATGTAAGGAACATTATCAATGTTAGGTTGGACACCCCAGTTGGCCTGCACTACTCCAAATATCATGCTTCTGATCTAAAAGATTTCAAATTAATGGGAATTGAATGGGTTCTATCATTGTCCTATGGGGGTGACAGGGTTAATGCCCTTTTGAGGAAAGAAAGTGAATGGATATATAGACTGGGAAGTGTTAAAGCCAATGGTCTTAACAACCAGTGGGATCTTAAGCCCTTCCTGACAAAGAGATAACTATCCCACTTAAAGTATAGATATAGGTGTAGATTTTTTGTAGTATGCCATGTATCTTACCTGAGTTATGTATCCTTTCTTCACAGGTGCATCTTTTCTTAGTGTTCAAGGCTCACCTGAAGACATGCTGCTAGACCGGATGTAAACAAGAGTGTAGATCCCCCGCTGCAATATGTTATGAGTGATTATGGATGATCACTCTATGTTTTACTGAAGGCCTTATGCTGCTGTGATGCCTTGATTGATGCTATTGTTTATAACAGCCTAGCATAGAATTATTCCATTTGGATGTTATTGTTAACATGCTGCTATAAGCTGTCTCTCTTTCTTTTCTTTTGTATGTGAAACTGTTCTCAACAGCTTTGCATAGGATTATTCTATTTAGGATGTTAGTATTGAAATGTTACTCTTTCCCTATCTCCCGTCATCCCTCCCCTTCCTATTCCTTTCCCTCATCCCCCCACCTCTGATTGTTAATAAACATAGAGTTCTAGAAATAGGATTATTTGGAGGTTTATTCTCTTCCTTTTCTTCTTTCTTTCCCTTCCCTCCCCCTGCTCTCCCTTTGTTTTTTCTCTATCTCTTTAAAATACATGGATTTCTTTGCTACATGGTGATAAAGTATGATGATTTGTTGATCAAATGAAAATGTATTTAATGGAAATTGAAACTCTGTAGCTTTTTGTGTACATAAGTGATTTTGTACGGTATTTGTTATTTGCATGTGTGTTTTTGTAGCTTGTCACATGTTGAATTAGATTCACTTAGGTGTGGCTATTTAATCACAAATTGTATGTTCTCATTCATGCCCTCCTGGAAGACTTTATGTCAAGATGCTAGGGGCTTGACTGTAGCCTGAATAAATATTCTGCATTAGCAAAAAACCTCTGCTGTGATTTCTGTATTCTCTGCCTGAGTACACTGGACTTTGGATTCTGTGTCCTAAAATAGGCAACTGTTTGTCTAGTGCACCTTACCTGTTAAAGAAAAATGAAATACAGTAAATAAAGTCTACATACCATCTCACATGAAGCCTGTGCAGGCAGTGAAGTGCTGGGGTGATATGGTCACTCCTCTTTACTGAGGTGACAAGTCTGGTTGCAGCATTCTGCTCTGGTTGGAGATGAAGAATCTGACCAGCTGGGAGGCCCCAGTAAATTACACTGCAGTAGTCAAAGTGGGAGACAATGAAAGCATGCACTAGTATTAAAAGATTGTCCTGGTTAAGGTAACAGTGCAATCCAGCTACATTCTTTAAATTATAGAAACCACACCTGTCCACAGCTGACACCTGAGGAACAAGTGACAACTCTTGTTCAAGGGTGACCCCTACATTGGGAACCACCTGCCTAGCCTGGAGTTTGCCTCCACAAAATAGGGGGATCCAGACTCTCCAAAATAGATGTTCTAAGGTGATCTGATCCCACCAGTAGCACTTGGTTTGGCCAAGATTACACTTCAACCTGCTATGAGCCACCCACCAACTGATCTCTAGTGTAGCATTGTCAAGCATGTTTAATGAGGAATTCTGTCTGGGTTTAAACAAAAGATGTAGCTGGGTATCTTCTGCATAGCAAAGAAAACCCAAACTAAACTTTTGGATCACCTCTCCAGGTATTAGTATAAGCACTGCGAACAAAAGAGGAGACATAATGGAACCCTGAGGTACACCACAGGCTGTGACAGAGGAATTAGATCAAATTTCCATTAATATCACTAATTGATGATGATCGCTTAGGAAGGATCGAAACCAGTTCAACATGTCCCTACTGCCCTATATGATCCACCAGCTCCTCATGTTCAACAGTGTCACATTCAGATGACAAATCAAAAAAAGACTAGGAAAGAAACCTCTCCATGGTCAATTTGCAGAGTAGGTTATTTAAAACCCTCACTAGTTCTGTTTGTGTTGTGCCGAAAACAGAACCAGGTTGGAATGGCTCATAGATGGAGAATTCCTCCAGATGCTGTCTTAGCCATACCACCACTATTTTCGCAATAACTTTACCCTAGAAGGGTGAGTTAGATATAGGTATAAAACTCCCAAATAGTCAGGATTTAAAGCAGCCTTCTTTAAGAGTGATCATAGTACTGCCCCTTTCAAGACAATGGGAAACATACCCTCCTTCAGAGATACATTGACAATTTCTGTGAGTGCTGGACTGATCACTGCCCCTCCAGTCTACATAAGAGACACAGGAACACAATCTAGCATATAGTGGTTAGGGCACACATCCAAGAGCACCAATATAAGCCATTGCTATATACATTTAAAACAGTATGAATCAGTCCTTTTTAATTCAAAATGTGGTCTCTCATAGTATGGAATTGGCACAGATATCAATCATAAGAGGCTTTATTTTTTAAAATAACTTGAATTCTTGTTCTAGTTTACTATCCATGCTTACATATTCCTCAAGTAAAAACCTAAAGGCAATTCATTGGCTAACTCAATTTAGCCTATCTTGTGTTGGACATAAAAAGGAAGCTGAAAGTGCTTTTAGTGATCCATTTGCTTCCCCTTTCATCAGGCAACTTTCACCTTAAAGGGTACCTAAACAAGCAGTTTTCTTAAAACTGCAAACTCCAAAATCTGGCTTCATAGCAAGGTAAAGTACATGCTGCTCTTTACATTTATGCTAAAACTGCATTTATGTAAATAACATAAATGCAGTTTCATAGCCTTTCAAAAATGTAAACATCAGCCTTTCACTTTCAAAAAACAGCCTTGCCTTCTCCCTAAGATGTCTGCAAAGTGTGTTAAGTGATGAGTCATGATGACATCATCTAAGCCAGAGACAGAGATCCACATATATTTCTATAGTGCTAACTAGTTCTTTCCCTCTTTATTTTGAATTGTTGTACCAGAATGATCAACACCATGTATTAACTCATGGATTATTTTGATCAGTATACATGTTAGGCTATGATTTTGTTAATTTTGTTTACTTTTAACTTGCGGAAAATGTTTTGCAATCCAGCTGACTTTTTCTTTGGCAAACTGCATTACAGTACAACACTTCAAATACCTGATGATCTAGTGGTTATATGATGCACTGAATTTTGCTTTTTGTTAACCAGGAGAGACACACTAAGCTGAAAGTTTGTTTACAGGTGTGGCCTGGGAACGCAAGGAAGTTTAATGACTTGCTCAGGGTCACACAGCAAAGTACCAATCTTGTTCAGTTCCAAAGCTCATGCTCTCTTGTTAATCCACAAATAAGGCTTTCTTTTTCCATGTGAACCCCCTGCTCCTAGCCTGCCTTCTGTTGAACACCCCACCATCCATACCTTGTCTCTAGTACTGCCTGGGGCCGCATATGAGCCTGCGGTCTCATGAGGAGAATTATCACACCTCAGATTGTAATCTTGTACCTCAGAGAGTTGTGCACACCTATTCTGATATGCATCATCAGCTGGCACTGTTAAAAAATGCCTCCCAAATCACTCTCCAGTCCACATTCTCGATGTTAAACTTCTGCTCCCACAGTTAACATTGAATGGATCACCACCCTTCTGCACAGTGAAGGTAGTATGTACGGTTCTCTGTTGTATTTTTTCCCCACCTCATTTACCAACAACTAGGTCTTCCTGGAGGGCCAAGCAATAAGCATCATGACCCACCAGAAAAACTGCTGTTCATGCCCTCATAAGGGCTGCACTTAAAATGGATAACAATATTATTAGCAGTAGAGGCATACTAATACCTTGAGCAAACCCACCTGACTTCCAGTGTCAGTCAACTCCTTTACCTGTGATCTGCAGAACTGTGCAGGACAGTTCCCAGCAATTCTTCTCCAGTACATTTCTGTGCTGTACTCCATAATGTGAGTTGGCTGGCTACCACCCTTCCAAATCTTGAATGAGCTATACACAACTCCCTCAATACTGTCCTAACAAACATCAACACCACCCCCCCACCCGAGGGTAATCTCCCTACACTGAATTCAAGTAACAGTTTAGGTGCCACCCTGCCACTCTGAGTATTTGTCATCGCTGGCTACTCTCATCCACAGTCAGGTAGTGATCACGAAGCTGGCAGCCCCACATTTCAGATCTCACAGTGATCTGCTCAGTGTCCTCCTTCATGTCTTCAACTAACCTGAATATAGATGTACCCTGCTGGAATGGCCTCTTCAGTCCTTCTCTGGCATTCATTCTTCCCACCTGCCCCCACACCAAAAACTGGTGAGTTCACTACCCTTCCGCATCATGAATGTGTTTAGTACAGTCTCCCATGTTATATTTACATATTAATAATTAACATGATCTTCTGGTAAGCCAGGCTGATAGCAGCATGGCACAAGTGCAAAAATAGGTGTTCCTACCCATATAAGATCTAAGCCACCTATGATTAGGCACTATTATATGACGTGCATAATGATGTGCACACCCATCATTTAACAGTGCCTAATCAAAGGTAGCCTAGCTCTATTAAGGTTAGGAAAGCCCATCATTTCCCTTGTTCCCTGCTGCTATCAGCCTGACTTACTGGAAAGATATGTTTATATCTGATATGTCAGAATAAAACGGGGACTGTACTACTTGCATTTATAATGCAGAAGGGTGATGAGCTCACCAGTTTTTGGTGTGAGCAGGAATAGTGAATAATGAATACCAGATGGGGACTGAGAAGGCTACCCTTGCAAGGTACTGCTATATTCAGGGAAGGGGGAAGACAGAAGAAGAGAAATATGAGCAGATTACTGTGAGAAATAAGATATGGGGATGCCAGCACCTTGATCACTACCTGACCCCGTTGTCCTGGCCAACATTCCCCTTCCCATAAAACCAGTTCATGCAATTGTCCAAGGCTGTGTGTGGATATTAATGTATGAAATGGCTACCACTACATGTTCAGTCACTTCACTACCAGTCTAGTATTGCTTGTAAAGCACTTTGGGATACAATGTGTATGAAAACCACTACATAAATGCTAATTCTTCTTATTATTATTATTATTATTTCCCATGGAAAAAAAAGACAAGACAGGCATATATTTGAGTTTTGAGAAAGTATAAATTCTAACATCAGACTGCACAAGAACTTTACTACAAAAAAAGTGATGGCTCTAGGGGGTGTTGAAGGGTGTGGCTGCCCCTCCCATATAGTAATGTACTTGCTTGCTGTTGCATTTCACTTTGTTGAAGAAGTCTGATTTATTGATTGTACAATTATTTACGTTCAAACTATGGATTACATTTGTAGGTTCTGTCCAAAACGTACTAGAAAAGAATAATAGCAGAAAATATAAAGGTTTAATAAAAATGTTAAAAATTGCATATTAAGCATGCACACCACCCCATTGTAGCATTCTGGATCTGCCATAACCACTAGACCACCAGGTTATTCAGGATGTGTACTGCACTGTGGTTTGCCACAGAGAAAGTTGGTTGGATTAAAACACAATTTCAGCATGTTTAAGTAAACAAAATGAACAGAACCATTGCCTAACATGTGCACTATACAAAATAATGCACATGGTTTTGACCATTTAGGTAAAACAATTCTATACAAAGGGAAAAAAGAACTACTTTGCACTATAGAGAGCCATATATCTCACTGACTTTGACTCAAATGATGTCATCACATAACACATTTGGCGGCCATTTTAGGAAGCAGGTAAGACAGTTTTTTTGAAATTGGAAGGCTGATTTTACAATTTTCAAATGCTCTGGAACAACAGGTCAATTATGTAAATGTAGTTTTAGCATTAATTAATACAGCAGCCTTACCTTTAGTTACTTACAGAGTCAGATTTTTGAATAGTTTGTTGTCGAAATGTTGTTTAGGTATCCTTTAATATAGGCCCCACTGCTGATGTTACTAATTATTTCAATGATTTAAGTACATTGACCCATAGATTCGCACCTATACCTGTCATGGGTTGCATTGAGTTGAAAGTTGTTCATGCTAACATCCAAAGCCTGCCAATTACATTTACCAGTTTTGTTGTCTGGTTAAAAAAAATAAATAAGAGTTTAATATTATTATTTTTACAGAAATATGGCTTTCTCCTAGTCTTTCTACTAAATTAGAAGCAATAGGCACCTTAAAGGGGAGAAGGTTGAGCCTTTCTTGTTAAAAATCATTATTGCCATCTCTATCACAAAATTCCTAAAGGCTAGCGACAGTATATACGTGACCTTTGGGCTGTAAAGGCAATTTTAGCCTGGGTGAAGCATTTTTATTTGGGAATGATATACATTCCACCTGGGAATCTAGAATAGTCTGGAAATTGTATCCAGATATAGAAGTAATCCAACCCCACTGAGAATTTGTGATATTTTTTGTAGTTTTTGTTATGCCAAGAAGACAGGTCCATACAGTAAAGCTAATTTGCAAAGAGCTCCTAGTTAGGACATACAGATTGATACAGATCTGCCCAGTGACATGTTGCTTTCTGAAAGTGTAGTGGTGCATCATTTTGCTATTGTGTTTCTTTACTCTCAAGGCACATCACCTCTGTAACACTGACTTTATTTTTTCATATTGAGCATGTGCATTTTGATGTAGTTGCGTCTCACTTCCAGTGTGTGTTGGTTTTGCCTCTCAGTTATGAGCATGCAGCAGCTCCGAAGTGATTCACCTGCTTTCTGGAAACCCCTTGCATAATGTGTATCCTGAATTGCTTCTTAATACCTCATGAAATTACAAAGTTATTATTGCTTAAAGAGCTAGTGGATCAATTTAGTTATTTATTGCTGAAAGATTCTCTTTTCAGATTAAAACTAACATATTTCAGTCTAACTTGTCCTCATGTGCATGTGATGGGAAGGTTTGTACTTTACTTATCGTTTTACAGACTGCTGGTGTTCTGTGCTATGCTGATTGCCATTTGGCTTTCCAAAACAGGAAGTGACATACAGGGGGAAATAAACTTGAGTCAAGTGCTGTTATATGCACTTTGCCAGTTCAATCTCTCATTTGCTAGGTTGTCAGAGTTCTTTAACTGCTCAGAAGTTTTTTGGTTCTTTAGCCACATTTATCAGTGGTTACTATGCTGTTATGAAATTCACTAGATCAAAATGTCATTAGGTGCTTCATGCAAAGAACAGCACCTTTCAGACAGCCATCATTCTTCATGCCCCCCCAACACTAACATGCACTCACATGCAACCAAACTCGAGCATACATACTTTGACTATTTACGGATTCAAAAATAAAATTAAACTGTTACATCCATTCCATGATGGCACAGAGAAAGTTAACAACACTGTGGAAACACTTTACCTTGTTCCTCTATGACTTTGCAAAGAACTCTCTTTGTAGCGCTGCTGGTAAGCCTATATGTCTTACCTAATGCATGCACTGAAAAATGTATGTGATTGGGGGGATTGCAATCTCACTGGATCATGCTGTGAGACCAAGGTGGGTCGCAATCACATCTGATGACGGTGCAAGTCTAAGTCGGAGGAGTCGCAATCACATCCGATGGGACTGTGACATAATGTCTGTGTGCTGCAAACAAGAAAACAATGGGTTGTTGTGAACTATCTCTGAACTACCATCTTGGGAAGCTCAGCATTGCTGCAAGTGTTGAAGGAGTTCACTTGCACACCCTATGTATTTGGCAGCAAATACAGAACATAAGCCCTGTCTGCTTTGCCTCAGGGCAGGTAGGTAGAGTCCTCACTCTGTTTATGTTGCATTAGTGCTCATCCCCTTGGTGGTTCCAGCAGGATGAACTCCACAGCATTCAGAATCAGCAGCAGCACACACACACACACACACCTTCCAAGCTGCTTTTGCAATTTCACTAATACTATGTTGACTTACAGTGCGCTCTGATGTGATAGTGACCCCCCCAACACTGTGTCACAGCTCCATCAAATGTGATTGCAATGCCACAACCCCCTGACTTGGACTTAAAGCACGATCCAGTGTAAGGGGTTTCTCTATCACACTGAATCCCAAATACATATGTAGTTCACATGAATACCACAAACACTGGCACTTGCAGCAATGCTGAGCTTAGTTCGGAGTTAGTTCACAATAACCATCTGTTTTCTTGTCTGTAGCATTCCTTTCCAATGACCGGATACTTTATGGAGGCCTTTAGTGTATTGTGAGTTGTACTTTTGTGGTATTGATTGATTGAGTTCATTAAAGTTCAGCAGGACCTGCTCACAAGCTGTTGTGGCTGTTAGCTGTCAGATGAAAACCAACATGGTGAAATGCAAGCTGCAAGTGGATTTTGCTCAGTGGCAGGATTTCTCTATGTTACAAATGTGACGCTACTCATTTCATGAAAATTACACTAATCTGCAGACAGAAGATCATGAAAGCACTATGTTTGAATGTGGATCAACCATTGCAACTGAGAAGGAATGTGTTCCCATCTACAGTGCTCCTTCTCCCCGCAGTGTCATGAATATCTTCAGCCAAGGTGAGCACATGGATTTCAGAGATTGACTGTTTCCAGCAGCTGCACACTAACAATGGCATATGCAGCACACAGGAATAAAACACAAACTGGGGAAATGGGATAAGGTTTATTAGGGAAGGCAGGAACAAGACTCTGGGGAAGGAAAGGGAAGGGTTAAAAAATAAACAAACAATTGGCAATCTCTGCAATCCCCTCTCCACCTCCCCCCATCCCTGTCAGTCCCTCACAGTCTCAGCTAACAGGCACAGCAATTATACTATCCCCACAGTCCCTAAGAGCTCCCTGTATTCTATTTGGTAACACAGTTGTTGAATCTAGGGGTGCTAGCTGCACACTCAAGCAGACTAAGATAGACCGGGTCATCTGTTTCTGTTGGCACATTTGTAATCATCATAGACCTAATGTTTGATGTAGATTCAGCTATTAAACCTGCACAGTTATTAAGTTTAAAATTAAAAAGATCACTATTTGTATACCAAAACAAGGCCAAAATGGCCAAAATGCAGGTCTTCTACCTGGGCACTCCCAAAAAAGACTGTCCAGTCCTGTCTTAACTATCTAACTAAAAGGATTGTAGGGACAAAGGTGTGATTCAGTACTCATGGTACGCAAATCAGATAGGACCCCGAATGGTTTTAGATGTACAATGCTGGTCTCTCTGTTGTGCAGTATCTGCAGGTTGCATGCTGTAGCTCTTTACTGTGTCACAGTGAACATTGTCACATGAGAGGTTTATAGGCCTATGATGATTCAACAACTGTGATACCCTGCAGAATATACAGAAGGAGAGCTCTTAGGGACAAGGGACAGGAGAAAAAAAAGGATAGTGTTGGTGATTTTCCCCTTACGGCTGGGAGGGAATGGCCCCGCTGCCCCTCCCTTTGCAACGCTGTCTGTTGGGGACCCTGCCATTGAGCTTTGCATGGGCCCTAACAAGTCAAAAGCCTCCACTAGCTGAGGGTGAGTGAGAGAGAGAGACAGACAGTAGACAGAGACTCGGCTGTTGCATGCTTTGAAGAAATAAAATGTGTGTGTTTGTGTTTGTGTGTGTGTGTGTGTGTCTCTCTCTCTCTCTCTCTCTTTTCCCCTATAGCAGCACCTCTCGGGAAAGTCAATGTCAGTGAAGTGTTGCAATCGGTGTCTGTGTGGCTGTGGTTCTGTCATCTACCTCAAAGTATATGGGCCACATAGACACAGAGGAAGCTCCAGTAAGACACACACAAAGACATATACACTTTGCACCTTAAAGGCAAGTATGCAAAGTACATGTTGCATATGATGAGGCAAATTCAAGATCCTTTCTACCTAATTCCCACTTCCTCCAGGTAATTGAAAAATATGGTCTTCTACTCTACTCGCTGTCACTGGACAAAGTATCCTGACTGAATCATCAGCTACAGGCCCAGATAGAAAACTAATTTTAATAGTATTTAGTCAATCAAATAATTAGCTGCAGCCAGTCAACACTTAACTGATGGTACACAAGTATGGTCATACTATATTACAAGCAGTCTTCTCACTAAGGGTTAGGAAATAGACCATTGGCAACTTCCATCTGGCTTTAAACCCATGCATTTGGTTCGGCTTCCAGAATTCAGCAAAACTATTTAATCTACAAATACAGTAATAGTCATGGTTCAGACTGACCACAAATAGGGGGTAAGAAAGTTTTAAGGTCAGCAATGAATATGAATTATTATCACTTACTAGTTGCAGGTGATGTTGGCATGAATCTGCTGTGGATTGCTGTTTGTGATGTTGTGACAGAGCCTGCAAATCCCACCAAGACAGCCACAACCTAGTGTGAACTGCAGTAATAGTTACAATGCATCGCTTACCTCAAGACATACAGTACTGTATAGCCCAGTGTAGTCTCTGCTTTACATGCGTGGCAGTTTCTATATTTTTCCTGTGTCTGTGTCTGTGTCTGGCTACATTGATTTTCAAATTAGATAAGCATACCCCCACCACAAAAAAAAAAGCAAAAACAAGTTATGCATCAAAAATCCTGAAAATGAAAAGATATTAAATGTAGGGCATTACATTGCATGTGAGGGGTCTTCATTAACTGATCCCAATTCTTTGTGCTCTGTGTTCTTAGTGGCACACCAGATCATATGGAGCGTGCTCGTGATGACAATGTGAAAGTTGTTAGCATTGTCATTGGAGGAAGGAGTTGCCTCCCTACTGCTGGGGTGGTATGCCAGACTATGGGGCCAGTGCCAGTGCCAGTGCCAGTGGGAAAACTCCAGATAGACTTGCCACCAGACGATATAGGAGAGGTACTAATAGTTGATTTTTAAAGGAAAACTACACCCAAAACTTGAAAAAATATATGTTGTGCAGAGTGTTTTAATTTGTATGTGAAGTTCTAGTGTTTCCTTCCCTCTGACTGGTATTAGGAGTTTTTCCCAAATTAGCCTGCTAGCTTTATACTAGTTTACGACCCCTGGGGATCTTCATACCTGATAGCTTAATTGTATTTCTTGTTCCCACAGTGCATCTTGTCTCATGTGACTGTGATGTAAGAGACCCAACATTCAGCACATATGCCAAACAAACTAAATATCTTGAAGCTTTACAAGCTGCAAAAATTACATGCAGCAAAGTTTTTCAGGACAGTAAAACCTTTAGGATGAGGTGGTCACCAAGCTGAATTCTACAGATTTTAAAATATAGCCATCTCTATTGTTGTGAACTGATTGTAATGTAATGCTTTCTGCTGGATTTATGGGCTCTGCTACATCACCATCACATGAAACAAGGTGCACTGTAGGACAAAGAAATGCAATAAAGCTATTTGATATGGAGATCTCCAGGGGTCGTAAAATTACCCTAAAGCTAGCAGGCTAATTTAGGAAAATCTCCTAATACCAGTCAGAGGGAAGGAAACACTAGAACTTCACATACAAATTAAAACACGCTGCACAGCATATATTTTTTCAAGTTTTGGGTGTAGTTTTCCTTTAAGCAACAAGACATCACAGGGTGTTGGTCACTGGGAAAGTTACCTATGCCTCCTGTTGTGGTGTGGTATGAGATGCAGCCATGTGCCTTAAACTACATAGAAAATGGATAAATCCCACAACAACCCTTGCCATGGAGTGCATTATTATGATAATAAAATGGACCCAGTTGGGAAAAACACTAAAACACAAAATTAACAAAGTGTTTTATTAATCAGTACATAATGATATGATGCATCCACCAGTAAATAACATAGTCTTTAATTCAACTGTTTTGTGTAGCTGAAAGTAGATTGTTTGTGTCACAGAAGTTGATTTCTCCTAAACAGGTTAATTTCTACCTGATTCCAATATATGTGTTTTTAAGAACTACATAAGCTATTTTTAAAGTACTTAGACTCTATCTTCCTTTCCCACACTGTTTCTTGTTTTTTCTTTCTTCCACCCACCTAACTGGTTTGCAACTTTGGCACAGCCTGGCAATGACAGACAGAGGAAGAGTTTTGCAACTGGGCAGTCACACACCAAGAGACATGGATTCCACAAGGGGATGCCTGAGTCTAGTGCAGGTTAGCATCAGATTCTGGTGGTATGGGACTCAGTTTTTTAGATTTACAGACTGAAAGGTGTTCAGGCAATTATCCAAAGAATGGCTTGTTTTATTTCCAGCCAGGTGCTAGGGCTGTGGATCCCATTTCAAAGTGCTGGTGGGGATGAGGGAAGAACTGGTAGCTGTTGTTCATATTGGGAGCCTGCAACACCCGTTTACAGGCCTACAGTAGGTGAAAAGATCAATATGGACCCTTTTCTGTAAAAAGGCAAATACAAATTTGTTGCAGGCAGGAAGACACCTTAATTATGGCATCAGCGGTAGCTGTAGCCCACTCCTGTGGTCTTAATATAACAGGGTTGTGCTCCTACACACTTCTTTCCATGTCAGTTCATAAGGAGTAAAAAAACATGCCATTATAGTTATAATTATTGAACTTGGTTCTACATAGTCATTTGTTTTAAAAAGTTTCCAATGTTTCTTTCTAATAAGATTTTTTTAAATTACTTTTATTTTAATAATTCAGTGTCACATGTGAATATTCACAGAATCACAAAAATCTGACATCAGAAAAGGATCTATTGGCCCATCAAGTCTGTACTTTCCCCCCTCCTTATTCATTCTTAGTACCATAATTAAAGGAATGGTTACTTTTTATTTTTTATACATTCTAATAACAATATGCTTCTGACCATTGACAAGCTCTCTTATATAGTCAACACACACTATACTACTTTAATGCGGCACTTCGGCAGTTACTGTATGTACACACATGCACGACAGACTCCGGTGTGGTGAGAGCATTGCAAGAGCTTGAAGTATTCTTTTACTCACTCTTGCCACACTACTGTCGGCTGAGCAGCTGTATCAGCTCTGACCAGAGTGTGTCTACAATAGCAACATCACTACTATGATGCTGCATGACTGAAAGTACATTTTTAAATAATATCACATTATATTTACTGCATTATATGCTTTTAAGTACTTGTCAGAGTGGCTTGCAAAATGTTGCACATCTTACCCTCCAGTTCAAAGTAAATAATGCCATCCTGGTTTATGGCAGTCAGGATTGAATGGAGCTGGCACTGGGCCCTGTGCCAAGGACAGGATGAGTCTGTTTTTTCTTCATTGTCACCATCTTTCTGGAGTATTTGGCTAGCCCTGTGAGACTATATGTCCCCTGGGACACAGGGACACAGGTTCCACACTGCAAAAAATGTTAAGCGAAAATACACACTAAACAAAAAATAATACAAGATGGTCATTTGAACTGTACCGTAGTTTGTTACTTTTGTTTAATGTAATGGAAATTTATATTGTACTTTTATGTTTTATCCTTCCCCAACAAACCCACCCAAAAAAGATCACATACTGTCCGGAAACATGCTGTTTCAGGCACTGTACTATAACATTGTTTATTCACTTAGTAATGTCTTGTGACAATTCAAAACTCGCAGTGCATGCTGACAAGTTTTAACACCTACAGTACCAGGCATACAAACACAAACACATAGTATCAAAACACAGCCTGAACCTATTCTTCAGAAGCTGAAATCTGGGATTCCATTGATACCCCCCAGCCAAGATTAGTAAACCTGAAATCACAGCTCTGGATGCTGGCCATCTATGTGTTACAACACAGAGATTGTAATACTTTTTTATTAAGCATCCAGTCTCGGGGGCTCTGAACACTTAAGCAATAATGCCTGACAGGGTGTGTGTCATGCTGGGATAACGTCACGCCTCAGGTGGTTGGGCACGAGACCACAGGTCCAGTGTGTTCAACAACTGAGGCATGACATTATGTCAAACGACACACACCCTAGAGGGCATTATTGCTATCATACAATGGCTCCTTGTTATACATAAAATACAAAAATAATTTTAAAGAATGCTTTTATTAGTGTGGAAAAATATTTTTGTTTCTTAAGAGGAGATGCAAAAAAAGAGCTCTAGATCCAAAAAATCATCTACAGGGTCACAGTGAGGCTGAGACTAGACCCATGTTGTTGTACTGGGATAACATCACAGGTCCAGCCCAAGACTGACCAATCAGAGTCCAGAATTTGTTCTTGCCATTGTATAATGTACATTGTCAAACATAAAATTGAAACACAATCAATAAATGCATATAACAATACAAATGTGCAAATCAATCATCAAATAGCTAAAACAAATGAATCGGGATAACGCCAGTCAAAGGCTTGCCTGAAGAGGTAGGCCTTCAGGCTCCTCTTAAAGGCATCCACTGTGGGAGCTTCCTTCTGAGATTTGGGGAGTGAGTGCAATAGGGCTGGATCAGCCACCTCAAAAGTACAATCCACTGATGTCTTTAGCCTGGCCCTGGGAACCACTAGGAAGCTCACCTCGGAGGAGCAGAGAGGGCGAGCAGGGTGGTAAGGTTACAGGAGCTTACTCAGGTATCCCTGGCTCAGTCCATCTTGGACTTTATCAGCCAGCAAGCCAACCTTGAAGAAAATTTGCACTTCACTGGCAGCAAATATATGTCACACAGGATGGAGTTCATACAATATGACTCAGAAGGCCTGTCAGCAACCTGGCCACTACATTCTACACCAACTGCAGGCATTGTAGGACTCTACCACTAACCCTCAGATACAAAGTGTTACAGTAGTCAAGCCTGAAGGTCACTAAGTATCAGTGAGGGCAGGTCTTCTGGTGGAATCAAGGTTTAAATCTAGGAAATGGTTCAAAGATGGTAAAAGTCATCTAGACTACGGATGACACCTGAGACCCAGGTTTTAGTTTTTCACCTAGAATCAAATCCAGTATTACACTGCAATGATGTGGGCTACAAACAAAATAGGTCAAATGAAAATATAATGTAAGAGAGTCATTAAAATAACATTATAGAAAAAATAACTCATTTCACATATTTGCCTAATTTCTAGCCTTTCTTGGATTTCTCAAATGTTCATTTATTCTGTCCCTTTTTCGCTGTGGCTGTTTCCAATCACCAAGTGCCTCCTTACAGTATGCAACACCTTATGACATATTGCAATTGGTATTAGCCTTCTTTTTCTACTCTCATCTCAGTTTACCTGTTTTCCTCAGGAGAAATACTGATTCTGAGGCACCAGTGTCTGAAAAACTCAAGCAGACAGATGATCTAGCCAACTATTGATCATTGTCACTAGATCTAGATATCTTGTCTAACTCATCAGCACAATCAGCATTTCATTGGGAAAAATATGTCCCAGTAATGCTACTGTCCTTGGTAGAAGGCACAAATGGCACATGTAGGGAACTGTTGGAGTTTATTACTGCTGTGCCATCAATAATGTCACTACTTGGAATCTGCACATCAGATTCCAGAATCTGTAGGCATGAAACAGGTGATGATGACTCACATGGGTGTGAAAGCATTGTACTGTGCATGCCACTGTGCATCAGTAAGAGATGGAACATGGGATCAATCATTTTCTAAATGCTCATTCCCTCTCAGCCATATTACACAGTTCAGGTCTTAGAACTAGCATTGATTCTACCTGTGCTTGTTCAAACACACCTGGGATTTCCTCCTGGTCCTCTTTGATTTGATTAATTAACTCATTCAGCTATGTTCTCGCCTTTATCTGAATCTGCTGATTTCTTGCTTGTTCCTCAGTGCTTGCTGGCTTCATTTCTCTGTGAACATATGATTGTTCCCTTCTCACTTTCCTGCTCCATTTCTTTCTCAGTCTCTGGCCCTATGACATTGAATTGAGGTCATTCCTATGTGCTCTGGTCAGCTGAGGAGAAACTGAAAGAAGCAGGACTACATATTGCTCTTTTTACATTGATTTAAGGTATGCCATTATTACCTTTCTATTTGTAGCCTTTTTTGATTTTGCTTTTGCAAACCTCATTGATATGCTTACTTAGGTGTGCCTCCGTGTCACCCCAGGAGGAAAGTGGATCAACAGTAGGACTACCAGAGTTGTGGAGATCCAGAGGGACCATTTGGGATCACTGAAAATGCTGATGTGAGCACCACACCAGAACATAGTATCAGCAAGAAAGAGTTATGTACTAAAGAGTTTTCAAGTTGCAAGAATCACCAGAGTCAGAGTTGGAGTTGTACCTGAACCAGTCAGAAAGTGAGAAAGAGAGCAAGGGAGAACATTTTTGATCATTTGGAAAGAGGTTGAGCTCCCTCCCTGTCTCTTACTGGGTCCATGAAAGTCTAAAAAACCTTTATATTGAATTATGGCATTGCATGCCTGATGTAGTGCTCTCTTAGTTTCAGAGCTGAGTAGTTGTGCAGTTTTAGTTTTTATTATTATTTTTTTTCAGTCTATTGGCATTTGATTGCATGAGACACTGAGTGGGGTACTGAGTGATAATTTTAGAGGTTAAATTATTTGAAGTTGCTAATGCTGACAACCCCCTTTTTTTATTCCTTTCCTAAAGCACTCTGGTCACTTATTTTGGGCAGCCGGCATGAAAAAGATACTTGATAACTGATTTATTTAGATATTGTTTTTAGTTTAAGGATAATTGAGTTAATTGAGTTTTTGTTTTACGTTTTTTTAAATTCATGCAACTAGAACACATGACCTATTCACATTTAAGGCACATGTGTAATCTTTGGCATCCAGATTCATTCAGACACCATTAACAACTGGAAGGTAACTGCAGCAAGCATTTGGTCCTGTGGCATCTCTCTAAAAGTATGTTCCAGAGATTTCTTTTATCAGTACCGATTAAGTTCATTACTGGGAAGCTGAATATTGGGTAGATTACCTGGTGGGGAACTACCTTGGTGGCCACAGTACATGGTCTAGTCTCTCTGTCCAATAGAAATTTTCAAAAATAAATGCTTTTATGCTAGGTCGATTGATTAACACCATTTTGTCCTTTTTTATATAAGGGTTGTCCTATGACCATAATTATTATAGCCTTTCTGACTGCTTTATTTTTGTAGTTCATCATCAGTCTTTTTTTTAGGAGGAAAGTTTTAATAGCCAGACTGTAACACAGTGTTTTAACATTTAGGTGATCATTATTAGACTGTGCCTATCACCTTCAGTAAGAGCTAAGTGTTTCAGCTCATAGGTTGACAATAAATACTAGCATTACCAAAAGGGTCACATTTATATCAGTGCCTTAATACTTAAGCATTTGCAACAGAACTCTCATAGTAGGGGGTTTGTGTACTACCCCTTTACATATTAAGTTTTTAAATTAGCAATAATAATTAAATTTTGCTTAGTGTTAATGATAGCCTGACTTTTCTAAACTCCCAGGTGTTTACATCACAGTTGGCTGGCAATTGGACACCACACAGGAAGCATGAGAATTTAGCATTGCAACAGCTCAACCACAGAAGGGAAGTCTGGGAAGACTGGCTTTGATTAATCTGTATCAGAACATTTCTTGACTCCCAGCAAAATCAAAAGGTACTCTGCCATTACAAGTCTGCAAAAACCTTTTATGTTGACACCTGATAGACTAGTTCTATGAACACCTGGAGACAGAGTGGTCAGTGATGCATTTGTCAGGTATCTTCTTTTTGAGCTGACCCTGTGGCATGGAGGGTTGAGGCACTGGACACCACACCTTGTGCCATGCCAGCAACCCTGGTTCAGGAACAGACCCAGGTGGCCGGTGGTCAGCAGAGGGAAAGAGATTGAGCATCTGGAGGACAGCTCTAACTTCCCTGGGGAGGGCTAGGGTAATGACCGCTCATTGAGCAACTTCTGGTGGAGGCTGGGTTGTAGCCAAAAGCGGCATTGTGGTGTATACCGGGGGTGGAGCCACGGCAGTTCATCACCTTAGCAGATGGGCTCCACAGGGGCATAAAAATACATAAAAAAAAAACTCACTGCCAATAGGCAAAGGCACCTTCCTCTATAACCCACACTCCCAGATACAGACTCAGCTCCCTAGGCTGTTCCCCCACGGTCCGGTGTCTCCACACTATAAAGAAAGAGCACCCTGGGCGCGGGCGGCCATTCCCCAGAGGGTTGACCCAGGGGATGCCCAGTGTTAGAGAGGAGCTAATGGGTCAAGCTAAGCCGCACTGGGAGGGAGAGACTGTGGTTCCAGGAGGTCACTGGAGAAAGTTCAGAGGTAGTGGTGAAAAAGAGAATTTGAAAAAAAAGGTATCTTCTTTTCAGAGACATAGTCATTGATAGGAAGCACATTATTTAAATGGTTGGGGCTCTTTTTTTTCTTTATCTTTTTCTTTTTTTTTAATTCTAACATTAATACAGGTCATGTACTGGACTTTTTAGCTTTTACACTCTGCACTGTTTGCACTATTTTTCATATTACACATTGTTGTCTAAATCTCTCTCCAGTCAGCTAGTGACTACACTTCCCTTTTTCTTATCTGAAACATTGAATTATTGTATTATTCTCAAGGGGAGAGAGTAAGAACAAACAAACAAACAAACAAAAATATGGAGATAAAAAATGGGAACAATGAGTGTAGAATCAGTAATGGCATTTAGAAATTTAAAACAAGTAAACGGTATAAGAAAATCAGAATCTATGGTGCTGTACTTTCAAAAATGGGGATTTTTAATAACACAAAAATTATTGACTTCACAGGTTGTCCAGATCAATATTTCTTAAAAAACAGGTGATCCCCATACTTCCTCACTGAAATTAACGGAAGACAGAGTTAAAATAACAGAGGGCAATTATTTGTAGGAAACATTAGGCTACTAGAATCACCCGCTTATAATCAGTTATTTAGTCGCTCCTTCCAGGTTGCTGGATGAGTTCAAGGGAATAAAGGGTGTAAATCCAGAATATAGAATAGATGAGTATGAATAAGACTGAAGATCACCATGTTAGCCCCCCTACCTTCAGTGATTCACTTGAAAATCATGGATATCTAAGAGATTATAAGGAGTTTTTAACTCCATATCCAACAAGGGAATCAGGGTTAGAGCCACCTTCAAAGGAACCTGATATCACATTTCTTTGGTCAATCCATGAATCTAAGATACAGAAAAGCAATGAAAATAAGGAAACATGCTATTTTTTTTAGATTTCAGATCCACCTGTAATAATCAGATGAATGATATAAAATTGACGTTTATCCAAAACAATTTTCTACTGAAATAAATTCTAGAAACTATTAAAGCAGGGAAAGGTATCTATCTGACCGCACAAAAGTATAATATAGATCGTGAGGGGGAACCTAGTGAATGTAATTCAGGACAAAATAATGAAAAACGGCTGCAGAAAATAACCTGAGATAAAGTATTAGAGAATAGGGATTTATTGACCAAACAGAGAGTGGACATAATAAGATAGACTACAAAAATAATTCAGCAATAGGAAATTGTGGAAATAGAAATGATTGTATAAGACCTAAAATGTAAAAAAACAGGAGACCTCTAAGTCCAATAAAAAAGCAAGTAGTATTGGGAAAACAATAGGAGCACAGACAGAGATTCAGTCTGAAATGAGATATATATCTAACCAGAAGAGTAGACAGATAACATATATGGGAAAAATATTAAAGAATAATCTGAGAGATTCCTCAGATGAAATAACAGAAAAAAATTAGACACTGTTTTTATAAAAGACTTCCTGCATCATGCAGAGAAACTCCATTTCTACTGAAGATAACAGTATACAACCTTCTGAAACCCATTTTAAAAATATTTTTTTAGATGGCATAACATCTTGGTATGTAGCTATAAGGCAAAATCTGTGAATGGTAAAATCTGCCTAGTTGTAAATTCTACATCTGTTAGGGGAAAAAAATCCTAGAAGACGGTTTGATGTTGGCAGACAATGGTATTTATTTAAATGATACACTCAGTGACCAATATGTGATTCATGAAATTGTTTGTGAAAATCAGACTAAAAATAAGAACAGCAAGGAATCAGAAAGGAATCCCCCAAGACAACTTTGCATTATGAATTATCTTCAAAAGAAGGCCATAAGTGAGTATTCGCTAAGTGGCCCTACTACAGGAACTAAATTGGTTAGAGGAAGGAACATTCTGGGAGAACGTATGAATAGTAACTGTGTATGGAACTCAGAAAGTGAAAGCTCAATCGAATTAGAAGTGGAATTTGTTTTTTGTTAGGGTGGATATAATAGATTTGACCCTCTCTCCGAAGTTACTCTTGACTGACCAAAGGTTCATGGGACAAGCAAGTGTGATGAGAGCCCCCCTTGTTCCGATCTTAATCATGTATCAAAATATCTTTATCAGTTCTCTCATGGACCATAGCGGGAATCTCTGGCAAACTAGAGGATAGTGCTTGGAACAAGAAATAAGCAAATACAATTTATTTTAGTACAGGAGACATATGGTTTATATAAATAGGTTTATGAAATTTGAAATAAAAGGCAGTAAACCTATGAATAATTGCAGTTGAAACAGACATGACACTGATATCATCAGATTTGCAAATGGCATATGAACCTATGATTTTTTAAAATGTATTGCTTTCTTTCAACAATCCAACATCTGGCAAGTAGTATTGTTTTGTATATTGTCAATTTGCACATGGAACCATTAATTGCAGCAGATGAATATCTGCAAAGATTGGAAGAAATGAAGTTAGAAATAATAGATGTAAGATTAAAATACAAAGAACATAAGAACCTGTCAGCAAAAGGGGGCCGTGTGAACCATCTAGTGTCTGCCCAGATTACCTACCCTCCTATTCTGTTCTTCTTCCGAAATTACTGCAGTACTCGTCCCATTCTAGCTTAAAAGAAGTGACTGTTTTGGCCTCCGCAACCTCTTGTGCTAAGCTATTCCAAGGGTCCACCACCCTCTCTGTGAAGTAGAACTTATGAATCTTAGTTTTAAACTTACCCCTTTAGTCTTAAACTGTGCCCCCCTCATCTGCGTGGTCTTGTTTTTGTGAAAGAGGTTTTCTGCTTGTACCTTATTTATGCCCTTTATGTATTTGAAGATTTCTATCATATCCTACCTGTTTCTCCTTTGCTTGAGGGAGTACATTTGCAGCTGCTGTAGTCTAGATTTATATTACTCCTGGTGCATTTCTTGTACCATTTTAGTAGCTCTCCTCTGTATACCCTCAAAGCGGTCTATGTCCTTTTCTAAGTGTGGCCTTCAGAAGTGTACACAGTGCTCAAGATGTGACCTCACCAAGGACTTGTACAGAGGGAGCATGACCTCTCACTTCCTCCTTGTAATGCCCCTGCCAACACATCTGAGGATGCTACTAGCTTTCTGAGCCACCTTTTCACATTGTCTACCCATCCTTAAATCATCAGAAATAAGCACTATGAGGTTCTGTTCAAGTTTTGTTTCTGTTAATTGTTCACCAAATGTGTATGTTTTCTTTGGGTTTCCTTTACCTAGGTGCATGACCTTGCACTTTTTGGCATTGACTTTCAACTGCCAGTCCCTAGACCATGCTTCTAGATTCTTTAGATATGCTTTCATTGCCGTTGTTCCTTCAGTTCTATCTACCCTGTTGTAGAGCTTTGAGTCATCTGTGAACAAAAATGCAGTAATACTCTAGAGGGGAGATTTTAATGCTAGAACTGAAAAATGTTCATTCTATGGTGATAACTGCAAGATAGGAGAAGAAATTGATGCAGCCTTAGGAATAAGAGACATGACCACTATGGAGACACTGGTTAATACCAAGGGTAGTATTATATTAAATTGGTTAGCTGAAAACCATATGCATATAGTAAAAGGCTGTCACAGTGGTGGTATACAAGGTTCATATACTTTTTAAGAACTCAGAATAAAAATGGGTCAGTGTTAGATTATACCTTGATTGATAGTTTTAAATGGCATTTGATAAAGTATTTCAGTGTAATACAGAATTTTAGCAGTGATCATCTCTAGAATCCTTTCTTACCACAAAAAAATATTGGCAATCCAGGAAAATTAGGTGGTCACTAAATTAAATCAGGAGATTATAGCTGGGAAAGAAGTAATGGAAAATTACAATGTAGTGATACATTTTTTTAACAGATAATATTACCAAGAATGAGCATTGCAGACAGAAAGTATATGCAAGGGACAACGCTCCCTAGTATGACATACAGTGCAAACAATTTAAGGCTTTAATAAACAAAATAGGAAGACTCAAAATTAAATTCCCAGATCTCCTGCTTAATAAAGGTCTCCAAGAATTGAAAAAAAGAATGCTGGTTTCTTTTAGTCAACAAAAAAGAGTATTCCAAACAAGATTATGGGAGCAGCTACAGCAGGCAGTAGAAAATAAAGATACACAAAAAAAAATGATGGGGTTTAATTGCACAAGGAGAAAATACCCTTACAAATAATACTGAGGCAGTTATACATTCAAAGGTATGGAAGAAATTTTACACCAACTTATATGCAATTTCTGGAAGCAAGACAAAGGCATCAGAAATGGAAGAAATTGCTCTTCATCGTATAAAGTGCTTATATGAATGGTCTTCAAACTCCAGTAATGAAATAGAGACCTGCATTTTAAGTCGGTAAAATAATAAGGCATCTGGAGTTGATGGACTTGCCGGTGAAATACATAAGGTCAATATCAGTTGGTGGTCAAACCTCCAGGCTAAATTACGTTTAGTTTAGTTTAGTTTAGTTTATTGTTCTAGGAATTACTACCTTTGAGCCAGAGGCTCTTTTACAAAGGTTCCATGTCAATTAGGTACAGTACAAAAGGTTACATAGATAACACAACAATTTGTGTTGTGTCAGGAGCAAGAAAACATATACAAATACATATCACATCACTTGTGCAAAAGGACATGAGATATCAATAATCACATTATTATTACAAGAAAGAGGTCATGCCAGATTAGGAGAAACAAATAGGAAAAAGTCCAGAACAGAGGTTAAGTGAAAGGTGTGGGGAGCAGACAATAGCAGGAGAAAGGTTTCCCAAACATGTCTTTGTCAAATAACGGAACAGGATGGGTAGTGAGAAAATAGGAGGTTTAATCAGGGCAGTCACAGGAGCTGGAGGTGGCAAGGTGAGAGAAAAGCCTTGATTTGAAAATACCTAGAGAGGTGGAGGCAGTAATATGAGTGCTGAGGGCATTTAGCCAGCTGGGGGCAAGATAGGCAAATGATCTTTGTCCCTGAGAAGTCCGGCATCAGGGGACTTGGAGAGGCTGGTGTTCTGATCTTCTGCTAAAACGGGTGCTAGCGCTCGGGCATAACAGGTCTTGGATACAGGGTGGAGTGAGGCCCAGAGTGGATTTTTCGCCATCAGGCAGGTAAGTGCTATCCGGTTTGAGGTTGCAACCAACCTGAGTCAGCATAGAGTTCACATGTGGAGTACGCCGATGTGCACCAGTGAGAGCCGACAGGCCTTATTTAGGGATGCTGTAATGCGACTCAAGGCTGTAGTAGTGGCAGATCCATATATATAACTAAGCCAGTCAACGACTGAGATGATAGAAGATTGGATGGCAATCCTCAGTGCAGAATGGGTAAGAAACTGTCGGTTCGATACAGAATCCCAATTAGCTGATTAATAGTTTTGCTGTACTATCAATGTGAGTTGCAAAGGTTAGGCCTTGATCAAAGTTGATTCAAGATATTTGAAAATTGGCACTTGTTCAAGGTGTTTTCCCAGGTATGTATTAATGGTGAGTGGGACTTGCCGTTTCTTGTTTTGCAGGTTAGAGAAGAGCATGGATTTAGTTTTTTTGTGGTTTAGAACCAGCTTATGTTCAAGGAACCACATCTCAACTTTGGAAAAAGCATGCTGAAGGTTGAGGCGTAAGAGGTTCGGATCTTTATGAGTGGCAAGAATCATGGCATTATCGCCATAGAGGATTGATTGTTCAGGGCAGGATTTGGGGAGGGAGTTTAGGAAAAGGCTGAAAAGGAGGGGGCCCAGGATGGATCCCTGGGGAACTCCTGAGCAAACCGGTTTTGAGTCAGAGAACTCCAGCTACTTTTACAGATTGAGGCTGAGCAAGGTAATTTTTACCCAGTCACCAGGACCTCGAGGCCGTGGGATAGAAGTTGTTTGATAAGTAGGCCATGGTGAACTGTATCAAATGCCTTGGTTAAGTCAATATAGACTGCTCAGTTAGGTTTCCTTTGTCCATGGCATTGTGGATTGCTCCTGAGAATTCAAGTAGGGCAGTCGATGTGCTATGCCCTTTCCTAAATCCATGCTGCTGAGTGCATAGGATGTTGTGCTTTTCAGGTAGTCTGAAAGTTGGTCCACCACCAAGCGTTCAAGGGCCTTAGAGAGAGGGTGGTAGTATTGATATCGGGGTGATAGTTACCAGGCAGTGACTTATCACCACTTTTGTTCACAGATGACAACTGCAGCCTTCCATTTCTAGGGAATTGGCTGTAGCAGAGGAAGATTGAAAATTTTGTGAGGGAGCAGTACTTCCTCCAGAGTGAGGGACAAGTTTAAGGTCAATAGTGTTGCTGCTTGCCTCGGGACTTAGAAATTGCCTTCTTTACATATTTATAGACTTCATGTGCCTTTACTAGTTTGAAATGGAAGGGTGGTTTGGTTGGAGAGGCAGTAGTAGAAGTAGAAATTGGAGGGTCAGCATCAGTAAAGAAATCAGATGACAGGACACCACTAAGTTCCGTGAAGGTATAATTTAGGGTGTTTGCAATGATCTCTGGGTCTAATGTAGTGGTTCCATCCACATTCATTATTGTAGGAGAGGATTTGGACTGCTGACCAAAGATATTCTTTATGTTGTCCCAGAAGGATTTCCCTTCGCCCCAGGAGTTGGAGAGGGCATTCTTGAAGTAGGAGCTCTTCATCAAGCGGATCTGTTTAGTACAGTGCTTGCGAGCCTGTTTATACTTTTGAATGTCCGACAGAGTGCCAGTAGCTCTTGCAGTGAGCGCAGGGTGATCCCTACTTTTGAGTTGTGCCAATAGCTTTGCCGTGAGCCAGGGATTTGTGAGTGCTTTGATTTTGCACTTTTTACTGGTGCATAGGTGTCACAGGCAGTGTTGAAAGTAGTAATAAAGTAATCAAGGGCTAGGTCAACATCTTGAGTTTTGTAAATCAAGGACCAGTCTATCTGCCTAAGACAGGTCTTGAGATGAGTAAGGTTGCCATAAGGTAGGACTCTGCTATAGATGGTTTTGGAGGCGGCTTACAAACTTATTTGTCCAGGTACATATTATTGGAGAGTGATCACTGAGCGAGTCAGGAGAACACTTACATTGGTTATACGGGTAGGGTGGCTGGTAAGGATCCGGTCAATGAGGGTGCTGGTCCCTGATTTGTAGTTTTTCCTGGTAGGGGAGTTTACCACTTGTGTTAAATTTGCTGCTAGGCTGGCATCTTTGTTTGATCCTGCATCAGGAGCAAGCCAATTTATATTAAAGTCCCCAAGGAGAAGGAGTTCGATGTCAGAAGGTTGTGTACTTACGAACTTGAGGACAGCCTGTAGGCCGGAATCAGGATCTTTTGGTGGGATATAGACAGAAGCAATCGTGAGGACTTTGTTTTGGGCACCAAGTAGTATCTTGATAGGGAGGAGTTGCACTGAGGTTTCTGTGGTGGGATAAGAACCAGGAGACAGGTGAGGTAGTCCTTATGTAGATTACACATCCACCACCCCTTTTGAGGTCCTATCCAGCCTGAATATCTTGTAGCCTTGTATAGAGATGGCATGATCCGGAGTATTAGGTGTCAGCCAAGTTTCGATGATGGCAAGGATATCCGGGTTGTGTTGGCTGGCAAAGATTTGAAGGGAGGCCAGTTTTGGGAGGAGACTGCAGATGTTTAAGGTAGCAATTTTGAGCCCCCCCTCCATTTTGGCAGGCTTTGTTGTACTGTAGGAGACAGGGCCAGGATTTGCGTGGACACTTCCTGATATCAAGAGGAGGAGGAGGAGTAGGAGTTTAAGAGACAGTTGCTGTACTTTGTAGTCAATTGAATTACACTTCTGAGGCTTATGCGGCTTGGACCAGTGCAGGCATCTAGGGACCCACAGCAAGGAGATTGTTAGTAATAGAGGATGATATGCCCATTTATCCTTGTTGTAGCTTGTCAGTTGCACCCAGTCGCTTGCAGATAGTTACCTGGTGGTTAAGTCAAAAGCCAAAAGAATGATCAAGAGCTGAGGTCCAGAGTCACTGAAATGTTAAAATTCCTGAAGGTGATTAACTTTGCCTGCACATATGCAGGATGTGAAATCCCTTTGTATGTATGCTTCTTTGTCATTCAAACAGGTTGCTGAAAAGCCCACATACAGATCATGGAGCAGGTCAGACGAAAATGTGGATTCCAGCAGGACCCAGTCACCAAGTTTGTCAGATGTAGTTGCTTCACTTGTGTTTTGCGTGGGATAGCTTCCAAAAGTTGATTTAAAATGAAAATAAAGATACCGGATGATGATTTTTTTTGCAGAAATCCAGTCCAGGAGACTTTCACGGATGTAGTGAGCAAGAATGGTATAGTTACCACAAGCAGAAAAACATGTAAATCCACAAAAACTAAGCTACAGACACAGACAAACACAAACAGCCACCACACAGACCCAGGGGACGTGGCTTGAGCAGTGTGTGTACTTTTATCAGTGATACAGCTACAATGCCTTTACCTTGGTTAACTACTGAAATTGTTCCCATATACAACAAGCATTTGTTTCCTTGCATGATGTATGTGGCAGGGGTGTATTGTGTTAGTTGAATCACAAATATAGAACTTTCAATCATCTGGTGGCAATGAGTTGCAATCGACGTCTGCTAAAGAGCTAGTCTGCCGCAGCCAGCAATGCATTTTCTTTCTTTCTTTTTTAGTTAGTGGGAACATGTTTTAAAAATGTAACTGATAAATGAAAATACCATGTAATACACATAGAAAAGACATGGTTTCTGAAACTCAGTTTAAAACTGTGATATGTCATATCATTGTCTACTGCATGCAGTATATTATCAAACTAAGCTTTTTTGGTTGGGGATTTAGGCTTTGCAAGAAGGGTCTATGGAATTAGGAGGACAGGGGGCTGTTTAGGATAAAAGCTGATCAGAATCCATATTTATAAAGTAATCCCCCTTGACCTCCTATTGTACAAATATGTTATAGATTGTATAGTGTTTGTTGGTAGACGAAGCGCTGATCTTCCAAGAATCAATTCAATCTACAGTGTTTTCCTTCAGTGTGAACATTTTCAAGCAGTGATAAAGCTATGAAGCTGAAAAGCTAGAAAACATTCAAGTTAAATGTAACTGCTTTAAGCGTGATTGTTGTAAACATCGTATTTTAGTTTATACCAGCTCTTTAAAATAAATACACAAAAGGCTAACCTCTATAGCTGTTCAGAAACTGATCTTGGGCTGAGCTTCACTGTACAGTCACACATGACAGATTTCAAGAAGTACATGAGCCCTTGATTTAGTATCATACTTTAGTATCACTCTTTTCCTCATACTTGCCCTAAACCAATTCTTTGCTTGAGGAGTTTGTGTGGTCTGGCTCCTGCTTGCATGATATTTTAAGCTCTGTAAGTCCGTTTTGCAACTCATAACAAAAGCAGGTCCTTCAATCTATCAGTATCATGCATACAAAAAAATTGAGCAGGGATTTTTTTTCCTCATTTCTGAAGGGTTTTTTTTTCCACTTTTATGTTTACACTATGAATCAATATGTCACTTTAAAAAAAGGGTATGTTTGTGACCTGATACATAATTTCAGAGCAACGTGTTTTCAAACAGTTGGCAGCAATATGTCCTCGAACACCTTGTACGTTTACCAGTGTGCATGCCTGGAGCATGATTTTATTCATATTCAGTTATATGACTTCTTGTAAACTATAGAATACATCAAATCTAATGTATCAAATTCTCTTACTATCCATAAGTCCTAAAATCCTGAGACCCTCAATCAGAATCAGTGTTGTATCTAAACTTACGCCATCTCCTTTTTTTTTTCTAATCTACTTATGTCTCCTGTGGACCAGAACTCTGTCAGGCAGTCCACTTACCTGCTGCTCTACTGCCCACTGTGACCATCTGCCCCCTCAAAGTTGTTAGCGCTCCTCTTGAGCCCCAGACCCAAACCCACAAGGAGATCAAGGGGTGGAAGTAGAGGCCCAGTGTTGGGCATGTGGTGGTCAAGGCACTGGGATGCCATCACCTATCTGACCTTCAGGATTTCTTTGGATGCTTCCCTGATCCATGAACGTGACATGCAGTGATGCCATGGTGCAATACAACCCCGTCGGTGTCTGCCACATTCCCCCTCAATGTTAGTCTGGGATCCTGCAATACTCCTGGTCTCAACCTGGGGTCATTGGGACACTGGACACCCCCAACACCTTCCCCCCAGAAAAGGAGAGCTATCCTGGGGATGCTCAATCCCTTCCCTCCCTGCTGACCCACAGTGTCCGAGCTCACTCCCGAACCTGAGTCACTGGCGTGGTACGAGGTGTGGCATCCAGTGCCTCCACCCTCAGCACCACTGGGCCGGGTCGCCATCTCCATGTTTAATGGCTAAATAAACAAACAAACAGGGATTGTCAGAGACACATAAACCAGTTACTTTGGTACTTACAGTAAATTGTGATAAACCAGCATCTGTAGTGCTTTATTTGGTTCTATCTGATAATGGCGAGCGCCGAACGGCGACCTGCATTAACGCGAAGTCAGGGCAGCAAAAACAATTTTGCCACCCTGACAACCTCGGCAAATGGAGGAACGTCACCTCAACTGAGGATTCTCAACTCCAGGGGTGCATGTCGGGGCAAAAGCAAAAAAAAACATAAGTTTTGGGTCGAGCAACAAAATGATGTAGCCCCAGATCCAGACCCGAACCTGGAAGCCCACACAACACAAGTGAAAGCCAACCCCGATGCCACATCGCAGCTCAGCAGCCAACTACAGTGCCACCCCCTACATCCCTCCCCCCTCCCAGACCACGCTCACAGTGCTCACTCCCCCATGTGCGTGTACATACAGCGATATCCTGTCGCTAGGGTCACCCACTCCACCACATCCAGTTGCCCTTCCTGCCCCCTTGCCTTTCGGGTTTTCGCCCACATCGCATTACCATTTCGGATGGTGCCCTGATTCAGGTGCCCACATCACAGGCTACCCTTTATTTTGCATAACCAGTGTGGTTGCTTCCTCCTACATCCTGAGTGGCATGCCGTCTCAACCTTTTTATCACTGAAAGGTGGGATACACACATAAAATGTGTCAAAAAGAGAGCCAGCGGCCCTTAACAGGTGTGGCACACCATCAAACATGGAGATACAGTCTCAGAGCTCTGTGGAAAATATGTAGAATAAGTAACTCCAACTGTGAAGAACAAGCTGGTTCAGACACAGAGTGGACACTGTGACATTATGCAACATGTGGGCAAAGATTGTGTGCACTGCATGGCATCACAGTATCCTCAAGGTGTATGAGGCAGCTTGTTCTTCACAGTTGGGGATTTGCTACTTTTTATAATAGATGGTTTTCTTATTTCACAAACTAACTTTGTCATTTTTGTACAGTTTTACAGTGGCAGCAGTGTAAAGTGTGATGCAGTAAGGGGTGGCTTTTTTTACAATTTCGCTGTTTGCTTTCAGTATCCTCATGCTGCCATGTGTTACACAGCTGTTTGTGCCCAACATTCCAAGCTGTTCATCACCTTCTAAGTTGTTATTCATGATTCTGTGTGAATAATAACTTTTATCAAACAGTGATGAAACAAGAAAAGCATGTTATTGTTTTTTTTTAGTTTTTGGTCAGGAAAGACACACTAAACCAAGGGCTGATTCCAGTTGCATTCTGGGAACACAGGGAACTCAAGTGACTTGCTCATGGTGGCTAGAGATGTAGTGTAGTTTTAGTCCAGTGGCGAAGTATGGGCGAAGTAGCCCACTTTGCATTTATGTGGGACTATGCAAAGTCCCCACTAAATTGAGCTACTTTGACTTCAGTGACTTTGCATTACTTCACATTGCAATTAGACAATGCAAACTCATTAAGAAACAAACAGCTCAGAGCCCACAAATCATCAGTGATCACATGACTGACTGTCTCTGCAGGTCACATGATTCAGGGAGGCAGTTCAAAAGGCACTGGCAGAAAGTCAGTGTCTTATTTTCACTTTCTCTAGAGGAAAGAGTTTGCAGTCCAGGCAGTTCTGCAGTGTGCGGTCTAGCTCTGTTCTGTGTGTTTCACAACTCAAAAAAAAGCTATACTTATCTTTTTGTGCATTAAATCTTTGTGCATTTAGTTGTAGTCCTGCAGGAAATTTTTATTTAATTATAAAGGCTTTTTCTTTTGTTAAAACAGTATTTATTTGTGTAGTTGTTGCTTAGGTACCATACTTTATTTTACCAGTACTTGGAGTAGTGTTTTTTACTTTGGTTTATTTACTTTCTTGATGGAGTGTGGATGTGGTGGGCCAAGTGGTGGCCATCATAGCCAAGAATGTGGGGCAGCATCCCAGTTAGATTAAATCGGTAGGGTTTGGGGACCCCATTTGCAGCCACAGTGAGCCCGGCAGCTGTAGTTGTTGTCTAGGAGCACGAGCAGGTGGAGCAGCAGCCCCTGCAGGAGCTGCAGGAGAAGCTGCAGCAAGAGCAGCAGGAACTGCAGCAGGTTGTTGGCTCTCAACCACTGGCAGCTCAGCAGCTGGTGTGTAGTGGTGCCTCCTCACCACCTGTACTGGGCCCTGCCTGCAGCGCCCCTGTATGGGTCTTTTTTCCTTCCTTCCCTGGTGACTCCAGCATGGTGCATTGCAATCTTTGTAATGTGTCGATTTGCCGGGGGCCCAAGGGCAGCCACCTGGGCATGGGTGGTCAGTGTACCCATCTAGCTGTTCATCACTGTGCCCAGTGGGAAGCAAAGCTGCAGGAGGTAACAGCCCCTCCTGTAGCTGTGGTGGCACAACCAGCTCATCAGCCTCTGTGTCACCATAGTGGATGGGAAATGGCATCAGGTGAGGTAGGTGATGGCAGGTCCCAGAGCTGTCCATGATGAAGAGAGGTCACATCAGCAGATTACACAGCAGGACCATGCTGAGTTGCATGCTGAGCTACAGGGAGTGAAAACGTTGCTGGAGGCAGCAATGCAGTGGTGGATACCTGTTGAGGGGCAGAATGATGAAATACTATGATTGCTACATAATAATAGTGGTGGTGATGGGCAGCAACAGCCCCCACAGGCCCATTAAAAAAGTTAGATTGATTTCCAAATTCCCCCCCACCCCATAAACATCTCCCTCATCTTCTTTTAATTTTTTTTTCTTAATTTTTTTCTTTTTCTGTATGAAATTTATGTTCAGGTAATGTTTTATTTGTGATTTATTTGTACTCATTACTTAATTTATTTTATTTGGAATTGTTCTTTTTGTTACATGAGCGACAGTCCGCATTGGCAAAATGATGGATGCTACATGCTTTCTTTCCAGGTGAAACTGTCATGCTGTCATGCACGCTGCAATAAAAGTGTCTTTAAGATAGCTTTTTGGTGGCACAATTTCAACTGCAATGAAAGCATACAGTGTCTGCAAAGCTGGCAACCACATGGCATATTACATAAAATAAAGTAAAAATGATGATGATGATTGACAAAATGAGTAAGAAGTTAAGAACAAAACAATTTGTATTGCAGAATTGTTTAATGGTGTGGCAGGGGAAACATTTGGGAGAGGTGGGATGGCGAATCGTATTTACCAGTATGAGAGACAAGAAAGATCAAGAAAGCCAGTATAAACAACATTCCCCCCCACAAAAAATAATGTCTATTTTTATTTGTTTCTTGAGACATATTTATTTCTTAATTATAACATTTACATTCAGTTAATGTTTTCTTAGCGATGTTATTTTTTTAATCCTGTATTTCGTCAGCCTCACACTGGTAAATCACATTCCCCACCTCCCCCCAGTGCCGCTCCACACCATTATGCTTTCAGCAATAGAAATTGTTTTGTTCTTAGTTTCATTTTATGTAATAAGTCATGTTGCTGCCCACTTTGTGGACACTGCGTGCTTTCCTTTAATTAAATTTTGTGTCCCCAAAATGCCGTCTTGAAGACACTTTTATTGCAGCATGCATAGTGGCACCAGAGTTTCACCTGTAATGAAAGCCCGCAGCATCCGCTATTTGGCCGACCATCAGTCATGTAAGAAACAAAATAAATTAAGTAATAACAACTATGTAAATACTTGTTAATTTTCTGAACATTTATTTAAAAGCAAACTAACATGCAGGACTACATTTATCAATATTGTTAGCAATGGAAATCTGCTTTACACAAGCTATTGACCAAACTGTAACACTTTTTTGTTGGCATCATGTTCCATCATTTGTAGGAGTGTAATCTAGTGGCTAGAGCAGATGTTTGAAGCCCAAAAATGGGTGATAATTAATTTTGGCCCTAAAAGTGTTACGGGTTCGGTCAAAATAGCTTATATAAAGCAGATTTCCATTGGTAAGAACAAGATTGATAAATGTAGTCCTACATGTTAATTTCCTTTTAAAGTACCAGCACAATTATCACAAACAATACCATTACCACACCTACCATGACCCCCACAAATGTGCTATCTTTTGTGCTTTTGTCCCTCTGTTTAAATGCCATGAAAAGCCTAGATTAAAAATGAAATGCCTGAAATACATCAAACAGTGTTGTGTCCCCAGAGAGAACAAGCTTCCTTTAAGTCAAACACTTTTGCTGCACACACCTAAGAAGGTGACGCAAAGCACATGTGAAGCTTGCCAGGGAACTGAAAGTTGAGTCTGCCACCCCACGACACCACCAGCACATTGCCAGAAATGTGAAGTTGTGTCCCCAAAGAAAAAATGCTTCCTTTAAATCAAATACTTTTACAGCACACACTGAAGAAGGTGGTGCAAAGCACATGTGAAGCTTGCCAGAGAACTTAAACATATTTATCGGACTAAGCATTTTTGGGCCTGCTATCCCATTGCTTGCTAAGTGACATCATTGCCTAAGTTGTGACACCACCTGCTGCTGTTCTCTTGATGATGTAATTGAATGAAAAGTCCAGATAAAGATTAAAATGCCAGAAATGCATCTGCTTGTCCCAAGTGAGATCATTGCCTTTGTTGACGCCTGCTGCATCACCAATACATGCTGCCCTTTGCGTGTGCCTTGCCTTCATATCACAATGGTAGGTTATTGTGCATGCTACTTTAATTTTTTTTTCAGGGACACAGCCATTTAATTTCTATCTATATAATCTTGTTCTATGTTGTAAGCAGTCTGTCATATTGCTCCTTTTCAGGGAATGTTCACACTGTACCGTGGTGGGCATGATGATGAGCAAATCACATGAACATGCGAGCAACACATATGTTATGACTAGAGCCTGACAAGTAATGTAGTATTGTCTAATTCAAATGTCGTGTTTTTTTTTGGGGGGGGCACTGTGATTCACTGAAAGGCAATCATTTATGATTAGTTTTTTTTCAGGTCGTCATAGGCACAGCATCAGTGGTCCACCACAACAAGTTTTGGATGTCTGCTGCTGAGTTTGGCTGCACGGAATCTGTCAACCCATGAAAGGTAAGTATATTTTTTGGGAGGGGGCATTGTTTTAAAAAAAGTAAATAAAAAAAGGTTCATTAATGTTTTCATCATCTTTACAGGTCTTCAGGATATCATCAGAACTAAAAAAAAATGTAACTGCTGTGATTCATGAAGAATGTGACTTATCTTGTGATGAGTGACTGGTGTGACATGACTAATGAACTGTATGCAAATACCTACGGCTGTACTTCCCTGACCTGTATTACACCAAAAACCCTGACTTGAAAACTCATATCAATGAGTACAATGGTCAAGCTGAGATACTATATACAGGATTAAATCAAGCCGGCTTCTTGTGAGCACAAGAAATCAAGCTGGGCATCTTACAGAATGTGAACACAAACAGAAGCATCAGAGTACACTAAGGATCTTGAGCAGCGTGACATGATATAACTGTGTGTCACCAAATCATTTTCCTAATTCGCGATGAAACCGAAGACTTTAAAAAAACAGGGTTACATACAACTTACACCCCAAAAACTTAAAGTTGTATAATTCGTAAATCGTGACCATGAAGATGAAGAACGTGATTTGTCTCGTGATGAGTGACTGGTGTGATATGACTAATGAACTGTATACAAATACCTACGGCTGTACTTCCCTGACCTGTACCACTCCAAACACCCTGACTTGAAAACACATATCAATGAGTGCAATGGTCAAGCTGAGATACTGTATACAGAATTAAATAGGGCAGGCTTCTTCTGAGCACAAAGTTTCAAGTGGGCATCCTACAGAATGTGAACACAAACAGAAGCATTCAAGTACACCAAGGATCTTGAGTGATGTGACATGATAAAACTGCATGACCCCCAGCCATTTTCCTGATTCGTGATGAAACAGAAGACTTTAAAAAAATAAGGTTATATACAACATACACCCCAAAAACTTAAAGTTGTGTAATTCATTGTGAATCTTGATCATGAAGATGAAGAACATGATTTCTTTCATGAGTGACTCGTGATGATCATCCTGACTTAAAAATGCACATAAATGAGTACAATGTTTGCGCTGAGATATGCACCACACCAGCACTCTGAAGGGAAAGCAAACAAACAACTGTGGCTTAAGTTACAGATGGGGATTGGGCCCTAAAGATATGCAGGCACACAGACAGATGGAGATTGCACTTAAGAGATGTGGCCACACAGGCACAAGCACAACACCACCTTAACCAGTGGTCAAAATCAGAAATCCAAAACTAGAACAATAATACCTTTTGTTGGACACAGATAGAATGAAGCAGTAAAAAGTACCGCAGATGGATAAGAGATTCAAATCAGAGTCCTGTGATTATAGTGTGGTGCAATAAAATGCGTGTGACTTGATGGTATAAACACACACACACACACACACTACAGGTAATGCACAGAACATTTTAAAGTTCAGTGCAGTAAAACCAAATCCTTTAAAACAACTGAAAAAATGCACAGCACCACAGCAAACACCAAAAAATTATCAAAACTTACTAAAAGTATTACTGTGTGTACATGAACACACAAATACTAACACACTAGCTACTCAAAAACAGAAAGACTGCCTTTCTCACTGAGTCACTGTGAATCTCTCTTCATCACACCCCTCCACTGAAGCACACTTCTACGGTGTTTGTCAGTACACAGACTGAATCTTACAAATTAACATTCAAAACGCACACAAAACCAAGAAACACTTGATGATATAGGCACAGGAGGGTTTCCTACAATCGATGTACTAAATTTTGACCCAAATAACTGGCTCAAAAATGCTTTTAAAAGGGGTTTCAATAGTTTGATTCTTAGAGCTCTGAGTGCAAACTGTCTCCACTTTTCCACTACACACACTAAGCAGAACTGAGGCTGTGCAAGACAATCTAAAGCCCATGTGACCTGCCATCTCCCATGATTCAAGGTAAACTTCACCTTGAAGTCCAAAAATTAGGTGAAGTCAATTGAAACCAATGGCACTTTGCGTAACTCATTATGGTGAATTACTTCACTTTATATTGTAGAGTACTTTGCGTAATTATCTATATATGCGAAGTGCTCCACGAAGCGAAGTGCATGGACTTCGTCCACCTCTAATGGTGACATAGTATGCAAGTGGTGGCTTTGGGATTCAAACCCAGTTCTCTAGGTTTGCAGCTCAGTGCTCTTTACCACTGCCTCCCAAGAATAATAGGGCATTTGTTTGTGGAAGGTTTGTTGGCGATTTAACTGCATTGACTATTATTACTTTTTGCTTTAAAGTCTGAGTTTACAGCCTGTCCAGGTGCTGGAGGTGCTGGAAGTATTGCATTGCACCACCTGGGTTCAAAGTTTGATCTCAATACCCTCCACCAGGTCAGTTGGGTATTGAAGACACTACAGAGGCAGCAGACTCAGACTACGAGAGAGGGTTTACTCATCCTGCTGCTTGTACATCTCCTCTAAAGGGTTGGCTTCATGGGAATGACAACACAACATCAGCCCCCCTCCTTAGGTCAGGCATGGGTACCGCAAGTCACTAAGGGAAATGGAGAAGCTAAATGGTGAAAAAAATGACAATGCAAATTAATTACAAAATAATGCAAGTCCAAACTGTGCAATATTTAAAAACAGTTTTTTTTTCTCTTGTTAAAAAAGCAGCCTATTTCTAATCCAAAATTTATTATTTTTAATAATAATAATACGTTTTATTTCTAAGGCTCCTCATCCATAACCAAGGTGCCTAACAATTTTAAAAACAAATCAAACATCAATACAATTAATATTAAAATAGCAGTATACCATTCATCAACAAGGAAGATCAGTCACCGAATGCCTGGTGCCACAAAAAAGTTTTTAAAGCTTGCTTGAATCCTTCCATATTTGTGCACTCCCATAACCGACAGGGTAGAGAATTTCAAAGGGTAGGGGCTGCATACATAAATGCTCTCACCCTGGATGATTTCAAACACACCCCTTGGAATCTCTAGCAACCCCTTGTCCAGTGGAGTGATCGTCCATAGCTGTAAGGAACTAGGAACTCTTTCAGGTAATTCAGGCTCAGTCCATGTAGGGCTTTAAAAGTCAGCAAACTGACTTTGAAGGTGATCCGCCACTGTACTGGCAGCCAGAGCAGTTTGCGCAGTACCGGCAAAATATGAGAAGACTGAGCAAATCCCATCAAAAGCCAGGCTGCTGCATTCTGCACCAGCTGCAGGTGGTGGATTTCCACCCCAGGAAGCCCTAGGTAGAGGGAGTTGCAATAATCTAAGCATAAGGACACAAAGGTGTGGACCAAAGTAGGAAGGTCACCAGACGGAACCAGATGCTTATTCCTGGCAATATTCCTGAGATGATAAAAGAAAGATTTGATGACAGCTGACACTTGCAAATGCAGGATCAGCCCTTCATCACAAATTACCCTCAGGTTACGAACCCATTCAGAGGTAGGGAGTGACATGCCACTGAAAAAAGTCCCGATGGCGAACCAACCCCCAACCCCCCTATCCGGGTGACCTGGGTCCACAACCAGCATCTCATTTTTTCCGAGTTCAACTTCAGCCAGCTAGAATACATCCACTCCTGGATTTCTTTCAGACAGTTATTAAAGACTGAGAGAGCTCCATTCTGGTCAGGTGCAAAAGAAAGGTAGAGCTGAGTATCATCAAAATAGCAGTGAAACCTCAGCCCATACCTTCTTAAAATGTCTCTGAGGGGTAGCACGTACACAGTGAGCAACATGGGTGACAACACTGAACCTTGAGGAACCCCACACAACAGAGAAATAGGGCCTGAGGAAAAGACCCCAGACACCACTCTCTGTGTTCTACCCATGAGGAATGATGTAAACCACCTGAGGACTGTTCCCGACAGTCCACAGATGTGCCTCAGGTGACCAAGCAACACCCTGGTCCACAGTGTCAAATGCTGATCAGAGATCCAGAAGAACCAAGATGGAACGGCTCTTCCGATCTCTAGCCATCAGAAGATCACTGAGCACCTGAACCAGCATTGTTTCAGTACTATGTCTCTTTCGAAAACCGGACTGGAGTGGTTCATAGATGTCATGGATGGCCAAATGGTCCTCCAGTTGTGCTGCCACTATTTTCTCAATCACCTTCCCTAAAAAGGTGAGGTTACAGATAGGTCTGTGGTTTGCATGGCAGTCTGGGTCCAAGGTAGCTTTCTTCAAGAGTGGTGTCACCACCGCCTCTTTCAGGGAGCTAGGAAATTCTTTAGATTCCAAGGAGCACCAGACTATCCATGCAAGGACCGGACCAATGACATAATAAAACCCAAAATTAGGGAAGTTGGTCCAGGGTCCAAACTACAGCACTTACGATGCGCATCCTGGATGATCCGCATGACCATCCATGAACTCTTGTCGGTTGAAGGTACTCCAGGAAGGCTGAGGTGCAATGACCTCGTACTGATCAAAAGCAATGCCCATAGAGTGTGTGGTTGGAGTACCGCCCTGATGTCAGCTACCTTATTAGCAAAGAATCGAGCAAGTTCATCGCACTCTAATTATGAAAAGGCTTTCCGAACATGTAGACAAGCTAGGTTGCAGAGTCTGTCCACAGTCTGAAAAGCTGAGCTGGTCGATTCTGAGCAGCCGCAATCTCCCCAGACAGGAATTCTGCCTTCTTACGGGTGATTGCAGATTGACAGGCTTGATAATGGTCCATCAATCTAAAACGGTCAGTATCAAGGGCGGACTTCCACCAGCAATGCTCTAACCTTAGTCCTAGTCTCCGCATCTCCCTCAAAGTTCCATCAAACCAAGGCGATCGAGGGTGAAGGGAGAGAGGATGAACATGGGCTCAAGCAATGGAATCCAGAGCCGCTGAGACGGCCAGATTATAGGGCATCACAAGGGTCTCTGGGTCACTGCTTGCCAATGAGAGGGACGAGAGGTCAAGCACCTCCGCTAGGCTATGAGAACTTATATCTCATAAAGGATGGTACCTAACCATCTCCTCAGAGGTAGGCCTATGAAGGGGGGTGCAAAAACTAAACCCCAAGGTGTAGTGATCTGACCAACCAACTGGTTCCACCCCCATGTCAGATGTTTCGATCCCTAGGAGGAAAACTAAGTCAAGGGAGTGTCCGTGTTTATGAGTAGCAGTGGTAACCACCTGTGTAAGACCCAGATATGTCATCAACTGGAGGAAGTGCTGACCAGATTGCAAGAGTTTGTCCTTGACCCAGGCTTTGAAGTCACCCAGAACCATCAATCTGGGTGACTCAAATGCCATGCCGATGACGAAGTCAGCCACTTCCTGAAGGAATCGCTTCTCATCACAGGGTGGACAATAAATGAGGGCGATCTGATAACCTACACCTGCTACTATGGCACACTCAGATGACTCAACCTCCTCAACTAGTACACTCGTGAGGTTAAGTTCAGTCTTGAAACAGACCGCAACCCCACCCCCCGGGTTCAATCTTGGACAGTGTATCACTGAGTACCCGGCTGGAGTTAAAGCCGCCAAAATGGGGCCAGAGTTCTCATCTAACCAGGTCTCAGTGATGCATGCCAGGTTCACCAATTCAACAAGATCTGCAATAATTGCAGTCTTGTTCTTGACGAACCTGGCATTGCACAACACCACCCGAGTTGGATGAACCTACTGGGCTGCCCAATCCACCAGTCCACCACAGTCGTTAGTGCCCTTGGGTATGAAAACTGGACATGGAGAACCATGTTCTGGGTTCCATTTCGACCCAGGGTGTCTCGTGGATCTTACCACCCTGATACGATGACCCCATCATTCACCCTCCACTGTTCGTAGCCCCAACCCCCTCCAACACCTATGCACTATACCCAACACTCTATAGTGTTGGTAAGTTGTAAACTGAAGGGGAGGAGTGAAGAAAGGGTGGAGGGCATGGAGAACAGAGGGTGAATGGCACACAACTGTGGGGGCAGGCATCCAACAAATTCCACATGACTCAATAAATGAACAAAGTCTTCCTTAAACCAAATAAATACCCTTCAAAACCCAACCCTCAACCAAAGCAATATTATCCTAAAAATAAAAAAAAAAACTATAAAATCAAAATAACAAGCCAAGCAAACAAAATTAATAAATAAAATAAAACTAAAACAAACCCCAAAATTACTCAATTAACCCACCCTAACACATAGTAAAACACAAATAAAACACCACTCTATCCCACATTAATTGAATAAGTCGCTCCCACACTTAGCTCGGGAAATACTGCAGTCCCCTCTCACAGGCCATGCAGAACACAAAATTATGAATTATGATTTATGAATTTAATCCCCCAAGCCCTCTCATGGCCAGGGAAGCAGGGAAGTCCAGACACTCTCACTGCCCAAATAGGAAGTCACAGTTTACTCAGATGATGTCCACAGCAAAATAAAACCACAAAATATTCATTAAAGAATAAAATAAATAAAATCAAAATATGTGGATGCCCAGGTCCTCTCACCACCAGGAAGACCACACAGAAAAATATAAGGCTTGGGTCCCGAGCAAAATGAGGATAATCCAAGGTGTCAGTCATCCATAAAGTGTTGGAGCAACAGAAAAAATCCAAAATAGGGGATAATCCAGTGTATTACTCGACCGTAGAATAGAAAAGCCACAGGAAAGTCCAAGCCAATCATAGCCAGCTGAAAATTCAGATCAGCAGCCAGCAACAAACCAGGGCACCTCCAACTCCATGTAAAAGCACAGCCAGAAATAATTGTGGCCCCACCATGACACTCAGGCAATGGCCATGCCGCAGCCAATCCCAAAAATCTAGGGGAACCATGGTATATCAGCCAGCTCCCTGGCTGAACAAATACCCTGACCCCCTGTGAAGCAGCAAATCCAGCCGGCCATCGCCTAATGGAGTTGGGCCCACTCCTGTTGCTAACCGCTATTCTCACCAAGCCAAGACTTCAAATCCACACAAACACAGTCCCAGGCCCTATGCTCGGCTCCAACCTAAGCGCGCAAATCAGCTCGCATCCAGAACCCAGAGTGTCATCCAACAATAATTCCACTTTTCACGTTCCACTTTTCACCCAGGCTATCCTTGAAACAGTCCTGCTCCCTCCCTTCAGCTCCCCACATCCTGCAAAGTTCCTCTCAACTGCTCACTCCTCTTTGACTCCCCTCGTCCCGCAAAATTTCTCTTAACTCCTCGCTCCTTACTCCTTACTCCCTATGACTCCTCTCCAGCCTAAAATATCACAATCTAAGTGAGGAAGTTCTATGAGTGATAGCAGGGTCGTTCAGTTCGGAATATGCACAATGGGAGATACTAACAAATAAACAAATAAAACAAATGAAAATGAAAGCAAATTAAAACAAAATAAAACAGCAAAATGCAGGTGCGAAATGCAGGAGCAGATTACAGCACGCCCAGCCTCGCAGTCATCTTTTTTTGATTTTCCCACTAGCCCTCCCTACTGTCTTGTCACACTGGCTTTTACAGCATACACTATGGAATTAAAAAACAACACAAGTTAAAGCAGTAGTGCAGTGAAACATGATTTTTTTTTTCAAAACAAAACCTTAGTTTAGCTACAATTATTAAAAATAGTAGTATCCCAGCAAAGCTACTTTTCTAGGTACCTCCAGTGCTGTGCTGTGATATACTAGGCTATGCACCATAAGTCTTTTTTTTTCATTCTCTTGATCCAGACCCTTACTAGGTCTACAATGGTATTTCTTAGTCAAATGTCATGGCTATCATTTTTCTTTCTTTTTTTATCATGAATGCTGTTTTTCAGCTCTGTGGACACTTCAAGGGGAGAACCCTCATATCTACAAGGTCCCGGTACTTATCGGGATCCAACTTCATGGAGCTAGTGCTCAGGGAATTTTTCATCAAACATCCCCCTCCCATACCAGCCAAGTCAGCGTGGTCATGCAATGACCTCAGCGTACAACCTAGTGTGCTTCCACCCCCAATGTGAAGAGGTCTGCCAGTCCCTGCCCTGCTGAACATCCTGCTGTGGTCCTAGCTGCTGTGGTCTCCTGCCAACGCTAGGGGTTGGTAGGCATTGAGTACCAAGTACCCTCCCTCCCCAAAGAAGAGTAGCAGTCCCTAGGACACTAAGCCTCATCCCCCACAGCCAACCCTCCAATGTCTGGAGTCTATTCCTGAACCCTGGTCATCCGTGACACTGATGGAAATGCTTCTGCTGTGCTGGTGTGCCAGCCTCATCTTTTTTTTTTTTGAGAAAAAAAAATTAAACAAGCATTTGTAATGCCGAATGTTGTCTTGCTGGCATTGGTAGTGCAGGAGTTAGAGATGCATAATAGGAATGGCAGTGAAGTATTGAACTGACACCAGCCCCACCCCCACTCTGCAGAGACTGACAGGCATTGGAGCATGCCTTTGGGTCATCAGCTATAACGATCATGCCATTTTACCTCACCCTACCCTGCAGACACTGACAAGTGCCATGGTGTGCTTTGGCATCTTTGGGCCTTATACTTACCCCATTCCATAAGAAAATACGCTGAGATAGGTGCAGTACAGGAGAATGGGGTGAACTTTAGGGCCGAACACTCCAAGGCACACCTCAATGCCTATCAATGGCTGCAGGGTGGGGGAGTGGGGGTGGAATGGCATGAGCATTACAGCCAATATTGTAGTAGTAGTAAAGTAGTAAATCATTTTTTATTCATGTATGAATAAATGGATAAATTCAATTGAGCGGCGCTCATTTTCAAAGAAGTTCCATATTGCAATAAAATAAGGTTCCACGTCAAATAACATAACATCAATCACTAGAGGACCACATATAAATTAAAACAATTTAAATACAATAATAAATAAGGAAGGGAAAAAAAAAGAAGAAGAAAAAAAGAAGAAAATTAAAATAAAAACAATCAATCTCATTACACAAAACATACTTTGAAACACTAACAATTATTACATGTTGTGGTATTGCATAAGACAGATATACACCAGTTCCTTAGTTCACTTTTATTATATCTGGTTCTATTACTTCTCAAGTCTGGGGGGGATTTATTCCATAGACTAATTCCTCTAGCAGGTACAGACAATCGTCCAATATTCAAATTACATTTAATTGAGACAAATTGGGTTCCAGCAGAGGCTCTCAAACTTTCCTTTATTTTCCTAACCTCGAAAAGGTCAATAATATAATTAGGTACTTCCACATACCAAACCTTAATCATAAATTGTAACAAATGTAAGTCTTTTCTCGCTACGCGTCTAAGCCAATTTAATTCCCTAAACAGTATACACCTATGGGTTCTATGGGGGGCATCCAATACAAAACAAGCTAACCTACAGAAAACTAAATCCACTCTACCTATATGCTTTCCAATAGCCCCTCCATAAAGCAAATCACCATAATCAATCACTGGGAGTAAAAGAGAATTTACCACACTCAATCGAACCTCTCTAGTCATGAACATTTTATACTTATATAGGGCACCCAGCTTCCTGTTTGTATTTTTTATAAGGGGGTCAATATAAACATCCCAACCTAGGCATGGATCTAACCAAACGCCAAGGTATTTATATGAATCCACCTGCTTAATGGCAATGCCATCCACAGTATTGATTTCCAAATATAGATCTTGTTTTTTATTATTATTTTTAAGCAAAAGTGACTGTGTTTTATTGGCATTTAAGATAAGATGGTTCATCTTAAGAAAATCCTGTACTTCATCAAAATCCAATTGTAGCCTCATATTAATCAATTCTAAAGTATCTCCCTCTACATACAATATGGTGTCATCTGCGTACATATGGCACCGGGTGACAGTTGATGTAATTTTAAGTTCATTCATGTAGATGTTGAATAACAAAGGCCCCAAGATCGAACCCTGCGGTACACCATTTTTTCACCTCCAATACGTTAGATTTATAAGAACCCACTTCTAAAAATTGCCTACGGCCCATCAAAAGGAAGAGAACCACTTTACTGATTGAGGGGACAAGCCGATCCTGCTGAGTCTGGACAGGAGAACCCGATGGTTAAGAAGAAGAAG
Organism: Neoceratodus forsteri; assembly: GCA_016271365.2. Lineage (NCBI taxonomy): Eukaryota > Metazoa > Chordata > Ceratodontiformes > Ceratodontidae > Neoceratodus > Neoceratodus forsteri. Next base: position 1,611,488,922 of record CM057449.1, read on the forward strand.
AAGAAGCATCAACATTTATATAGCATTTTTCATGCATCCAAAGTGCTTTACAAGCAATGCTAGACTGGTAGTGAAGTGACTGAATGTGTGGTGGTGGCCATATCGCACGTCATCACCCACACACAGCCTCGATAATTGCATGAACCAGTTTATGGGAAGGGGAATGTTGGCCAGGACACTGGGAATGTTCCCTACTCTTTGCGAAGAGTGCCCTGGGTTCTTTTACTTCCACCTGGACAACATCAGGATGGGCAGAAGGGACCTCGGTTTAACGTCTCATCCGAAGGATGGCACACCCCAGCAGTACAGCACCCCCCAATACTGCACTCGGATGCCAGTGATTTTTAGGTGCAAGTCCAATCCCGGTGTGGGACGAGAACCCACGACCTTCTGGTCCAGAGGCAGATGTGCTACCAACTGTGCCACACTGACACCTAAGGGTATCAAATGCCTTTGAAAGATCTATAAACAAGGCTCCTATCATTAACCTCCTGTCCAGACTCAGCTGAATATCAGTTACAACCCTTCTCAAACCTGTTTGTGTACTATGAAATGCCCTAAAACCCGATTGGAAAGATGTCAATTTATTATTATCTTCAAGAAAACTTTTCAATTGGCAGGATACTATCTTAATCAAATATTTTAGAAATTTGAGACAAGATCGAGATGGGCTGATAATTGCCCAGCTCGCCCTTACTGCCAGATTTAAATATAGATCTAACCTTTGCAGTCTTCCATCCATCAGGGAATTCCCCACTTTTAATAGATAAATTAAAAATGTAAGCCAAGTGGTATGCCACACAAGGTGCTGCATATTTCAGCAATCTAGATGGAATCTCGTCTGATCCTTTCGCTTTAAAGATGTCTAGCTTCAAAAGTTCAGAGCGTATCTCTTCTGGGGAAATATGGGCAAAATCAAAACCACCTATATTTCTATCATCTATATTGGTATCTATGGAATTTGACTTCAGGGTCTCATTTTGTTCCTAATAAGCCCCATCTAAGGAGCTTGGTAAGGCCACCTTTGAAAAATTGTCAATGAAGGCATCGACCATTCCTTTTCCCAATGACAGCACAATATCATCCTTCTCTATTTTGTTTACACAAGTCTGTTTATTTTTCCCCATTAAATTCAAAATAATTCCCCAGAACCTCCCTGAATTCTTTTTATGGTTGACCTCCAGTTTAGAACGAACAAACTGTTGTTTAGTAGCCTTAATTTTAGTAGTATATAAATTTCAGGCCTGTCTATAGGAAACCCAATCCTGATCTAATTTTTTTTTTTTGCTTTCTTCCATTTTTTATTCCTATCCTTCCTAATTTTATATAACTCTGGGGTAAACCAAGCATTTCCTTCATTTTTTGACAATCTTGATTTCAGGGGTGCATGTTTATTACAAATGTACATGAACTCACTTAAGAAGAATTCCCAGACAGCTGATGATGTAGGGATCAATTCCAATCTATTCTAGTTAATATTTTCAACATCAATCATGAAACTAACATAATCAAACCTCCTAAAGCATCTCCAAAATATTTTTGACTCAGTAACAGGTTTGACTATGTTATTTCTAATTGAATAAATAACCTGATGGTCTGAAAAAGATTCTGGAAGGACACCTGCCTTAGGATAAAAATGGGGAGAATTTGTAAACATCATAACCAAAATTGTAGATCTCTTAGGATCTCTATGATTAAGACTGGTTGGTTCTAGAATTAGTTGAGTCAATCCCAATCCAATCTGGGAAATCAACCAGTTCATGGTTCACATCAACAGTCAGCCAATCAGCATTAAAGTCTCCAGTTATAAATAATTCATGGGAATCTTGGAAACCAAACAAAAACTCATGTAGATCCAAAAAGACTTGTACCATAACCTTAGGTGGTTTATATAGCCCTATTAACAATAAAGGTTTTCAGAAGGGTATCTCTATCTCCAGTGCCAACATTTCCGATCCATTACTAGGAAAGGGATAATTTACCTCATGCACAGTTAAATTACAATCATTATAAACAATAATTCCTCCCCCCCTTTTTTGTGCTATCCCTTCTAAATAGCTGGAAACTTTCTAAATCAATAGATGTATTCTGGGTTCTACCATCCAGCCAGGTTTCTGTTAATACCAGAAACAATGGTTTGACTTCTTTAACCCAGTCCCTCACTTCATCAAATTTATTTCTCAAACTCCTAATATTTAAGTGAGTAATAGTCATAAATCCTTGTTTCATATTGATTTCTTTTTCATCATATAATATATTAGGAGGACCTGGGTTTGGATGTACATCACCACAAGTTAAGAAACAACACACAAGTTTAATAAAAGCACCCTTTAAATTCAGTTTTCGTATTCTTTTGTGAAACAGGCCTTTATAAGGTCTATATCCTAAAAGAAACAAAGACTGTGGAGCAATTTTCACCAGATACACTCTAAGGAATGTATTAAAATATACTTTAGGTAGAATTTCAGAAGAAATAAAAATGTTCTGAGAAATATTCAGTACCCCTAATTCAGTAGAAGGGTGATACTGAAGATCAGTCAGCATTCCTGTATAACTGTGTGCAGACTTAAGCACACTAAACATATTAATTACAAACAAACACATTAAGATATTTAAAACAGTCATTTTGCAAGGTCCTCCCATTAATATTCCAATTGCTAAAATTTGCAAATGACCAAAAAGCATACAGCAACCAGGAAAGCAAGCAGTAAATATAAGACTAAGCATAAGCTAAAGCTAGAATACTTAAAATTTTTCAAGGGAGCTGCAATACTCAGGTCAGTAGGCAAAATGCAATTGAACTTTTTCTATTTAAATATAGTACCTAAAAATATCCTGTAGAGTTACAATCTTTTTAGTCCTAACTAAAATCAACAACCCTTCTCAATTTTTCTCTGCCGAGTGGCGCTCATGCCACTCGCGCTCACGCTTGTAGGCAGTGCAGGATTTTAAAGTTAGCGCCAGCTCCTCCTATTTGCTGACGTACAGCTGCTGGCCCACCTCTGAGCCCCCACACCAGCTGATTCAATAGCCCAGTGATTTCAATACGAGCAGGAGAAGGCAGTCAATAGACAGCATGTGCAAAATAACAGATTCAGTGCAGGTAGGTAGTCAGTAATACTAAATGATGAAGCAAAGTATACTTAAGTTCAGCTGCTGCCATGATGTTGTAACAAGCTCCCAGCTGTCTGCACTCGTCCTCAGTTTGATGTTTTATGGCGTGGAGGAGTCTGCTCATGCTTGTAGGCAGTGTAGGATTTTAAAGTTAGCACCAGCTCCTCCTATTTGCTGATGTACAGCTGCTGGCCCACCTCCGAGCCCCACACCAGCTGATTCAATGGCCCAGTGATTTCAATACGGGCAGCAGAAGGCAGTGATCCCAAGTCATACTCCTAATGCCTGTCAGTCTCTACAGGGTGGGATGTTACAGTTGGAAACCCTAACGCCATAGGCGTTTGTTGGTATTTTCACTCCACATTTTCAACATGGGCTTTTTGTGACCCCAGTTCATGAAGAGTGGCACTGTCAGTTTGTTAGCTGAAAGGTGGTTTTGCAAAGCAACTATGCCATTTAGCAACACAGGCATGAAAACACATTTTGGGCAGGATATGAAAAATGACAACTGTATTGTTCATGAGGAGGTGTAAAAAAATGGCAATGATGAAAATCTGGAGTGAAAATATGAAAATTTGGTGAAGTCATGAGCAGGCATAGAAACTGCGCAACACACGTCCGTAACCCAATTATTTTTGAGATTTTTTTAACCACATTTTCAACGTAGGCATTTTGGGACCTCCCCTCATGAACAGTGGCACTGTGATTTTGTTAATCTGTCCCAAAAGTTGATTTCCCACAGTGACCATGCCATTGTACACCACAGGTGTGAAAACACATTTTGGGCAGGATGTGAAAAATGACAGCTGTACTGTTCATAAGGAGAAGTGAAAAAATGCCAGTGTTGAAAATCTGGCATGAAAATATTGCAAATTTGCGAAGTTACAAGGGTGCGTGGAAACTGCGCAATGCACGCTTGTAACACAGTCATTTTGTGGACTTTCATCATCAAATTTTCAACATAGGCATTTTAGAACCTCTGCTCATGAACAGAGTCACCGTCATTTTCTAAAAATATCCTGAAAATGAATTTTGCACAGCTGCCACCCTATTCTGCGCCAGACGTATGAAAACACATTTCAGCCAGGATATGTAAAATGATAGCTGTACTGTTCAAAAGGAGGAGTGGAAAAATGTCAATTTTGAAAATCTGGACTGAAAATATTACAAATTTATGAAGTTATGAGCGTGCATGGAAACTGCGCAATGCACGCTCGTAAAACAGCCATTTTTTTAATTTTTTTTACCAAATTTTCAACATAGGCTTTTTGAGAGCCCCCCTCATGAACAGTGGCACTGTTGTTTCGTTAATCAGTCCCAAAAGGTGATTCCACGCAGTGACTGTGAAATTATCTTTCGGGATAGAATAACACCATGACAGTGACTGAATTCATGAGAAGGGGTCCCAATAACCCCATGTTGAAAATTTGGTGCCAAAATTCCCAAAAATGCCTGAGATATGCACCAAAGTTGAAAAAAACCTATTTATGCCATTATACAGCTTACCGGAATTTCTTCAGTTCATGGTCGGCTTTGAAGAGTGCAGACATGTTCCCGGTCCACCGAAGATCATTGCGCCATGCTCCGAAGGTAAGTATGGGGTGGGGGTGTGTGGGGAGGCAGGGTGCGCAGAGGGTGGGCGCAGGTTGGGGGTGGGGCCACTGGAGTCAACGAGGGACCATTTTCTGCTTTGCAGGTTTAAAAAATAAAACATTGCGGGACCATTTTTCTTTTAAAGGGGCATTTGTCATGCTGGGGTGGGCTCCCAGTGTGCTACCTGAGAGTTTTTTTGGGGGGAATTCTGTAGCCAACATGGGAGTGGGCTCCCCCATTGGCAAATTAAACTGGATTGGGGGGACATGATGCAGAGGGGGATTCGGAACCCCCTCGGCACACACTTTAAATGGGAGGGGGGTTGCATAATGCCAATGGGGAATGTGCTCCCCCGTCAGTTAATGAAGAGGGTTGGGGCACTCTGTGGCTGCATGCCACCATGTTTTGTAAACTGGTTCACCAGGAAAGGCAATCTGCTGCATGAGAAGCTTGGTTCTCATTGCAGTGGATCTTTTCTTTGATCTTGTGGCCAGTTTACCGGTTGCTGGTGTCAGTGCCTGCAGCTGCCTTAATGGGGAATGAGGGGCGCACCTACTAATGCATGCCCTGCATTCGCCCACAGTGACCGCACCTCCAAATCTGCTACTAATGCAATACGTTGGCTGTGCAAGCATGAGCCAACATAAAAATTTATAAAATACTCACATATTGGTGAAACTACAAAATGTAACCACCAAATAAAAACTGGAAGATGCCTGTATTCTTTTGTAGTGAAAACAATACTAGGGTTGATTTTTTGGGCCCAGTTTAGTTGCACTGCTGCTTTAAAGACAGTGGGTGGGATATTCAAAGCAGTTGCGCAAGGTGCAAGTGAGATGCGCCAGCACAACAGCGGACATGCGCCAAAGAGCGATATTCAGCGGGTGACAATGTGCAGCACAAATTGCAGTGCACCAATGTGCAACCCTAATGAATGCAAGCTCAAGTGCAGGGGGTGTAGCCATGAATAAACAGTGCAGTGAAATATTCAACGGCATGCCGATGGCACAAGCGCGGAGCAACATGGGCATGCGTGGAGCAAAGTTGAGCCTATAGAAAGATGGAGCAAGCAGGGAACGGTGGCTTGCACCCAGGGGTGAGGGAGAAGGAGAGAGTGAAAGAGAGACAGAGTGAGGGACAGAGACAGTGTGAGACAGTGACAGGGTGAGGGCCATTGGCCAGGCAGGACAGCAGCAGGGGTGCAGGACAGTCACAGAGGCAGGAGGTTCAATGGGCAGTGGGACAGGGTGTGTGACCCAGACCAATCCTGTGGGCAGGCCAGACCATACGTGTGGGTCCCCAACACAGAAGTGTGCCCAGTGCAGGGGCCCAGGCAGCAGCATAAAACTGGGGTAGCTCAGGGAGACAGCTGCAGAGGGGGTGAGCTGGACAGGCTGGGCCATGGCCAGTGCAATATTCCAGATAGAGGCGGTAATGAGGGGTGTGAGGAGGCAGGCAGCCGAGCGGCACAGCCTTGGAAGGGCCCAGCAGTGGTATGCCAGGAACAGTTGGTGCCATGCCTGCACCACCTTCAAACAGTACAGCAACACTGAGATCATGGGCTGGTACCACCTGAACCGGGCGATTCTGAGGCAACTCTGTGAGCTGTACAGTGATGAGATGCAGGCACCCACAAGACGGAGCCATGCCCTGTCAGTGGAGATTAAGGTCACGGCCGTGATGTGCTTGCTCACCACGGGCACCTTCCAGAGACCAACAGGGGACACAACAGGCATAACCCAGTCAGCCACTTCATGGCTCCTTACACAATTCCTCAATGCACTGCTGCCACATCCTGCAGAATTCATCCACTTCCCAAGCACACAGGTGGAGCATACAGCAAACATTCAGGAGTTCCACATGGTTGCACGTATGCCTGGCATGCTAGGGGTCATTGACTGCACCCATGTAGGCATCTGCACACCACCAGGGCCAGAGGGGGTGGCCTACATCAACAGGAAGGGCCACCCCAGTGTCAACTACCAGGCGGTGTGTGATACCAAGAGGTGCATAATCAATGTCTGTGCCACACACCCTGGGGGAGCACATGATGCCTTCATCTGGCACCAGTCTGCACTGTACTGCAGGTTTGAGAGTGGGAACATCCCCACCAGCCACCTACTAGGTGAGTATGCAGCAGGAATGGGCAGCCCTGCACAACAGGGCAGGGCGTGGGGGGATGCTATTCATGGGGCATAGAGGGTTCGGCTGTGTAGGAGGGGGGGCAGCCACACTGACCAACATGCTAACCCAGCATGTTCCCCCACAGGTGACAGTGGATACCCACTCAGGCCCTGGCTGCTCACCCCGTACCAGTGCCCATCAACCCCAGTGCAGGAGAGATACAACGAGGCACATGCCAGCACACGGAACATCATTGAGCGTGTGTTTGGACTGATGAAGGCACATTTCCATTGCCTGAACAGGTCTGGCGGTGCTCTACAGTACAGCCCCTCAAAGGCCTGTGGCCTATTCCTGGCCTGCCGTGTGCTACACAACATGGACACTGAACATGGGATAGCTGTCGAGGTTGAAGAGGGGAACAGCAGTGGGGATGACATGGATGCTGGGCCCAACGGTGGTGTGCAGCCCCCCCGGATGACGGGAATCCCAGCTGCACAGGATGGCCCAGCAGCACAGGGACACCATTGCAGAGGAGCACTATGGTGCATGCAGGTAGGTGAACAGGTCCACACACATGTCCCAGGGACTGGGGCACGGTACACAGGCATGGCTGGCAGGGCCCCACAACAGACATGGTTGGAGGGGGGCATTGAAGGACATGGAACAGGACACTGTGGAAGCACCCCTGACAGAACAGTGGACCCCACACGTAGCCCCACACACTCCCACACACACAGGCATGGTCACATGGGCACATACACACGCACACCCCAAGGCCACCAACCGGCATGTGTCAGACGCTGAACACCGGTGCACTGTGGTGGCCGGTGCTGTGATGGCATCATCATGCACATGCCATGGTGGCCAGTGGTTGGGAGGGTGTGCAGAAGAAGGGCATGACATGCGGCCTCAGATGTCACGGCCCAGGTACGTACATGCACACACCACACCTCCGTGCATACAGGGCTGTGGCAGGCAGTGGGCAGGGAGGCAGTGGATCATGACCACCACACAGGTGCATGGGCACCACAGACACATGGACAGCCCCACCTAAACCACCCAGCAGACACAGGCTGTGCGGCAGCCACAGGGGGTGTCACAAATGTACCCCAAGGCATGTTGCTGCAAGAATACGACCGGTACCTCACAGGTGTCTGCAGGACCCGAACAGGCCAACTCCAGGCATGCCCAGGATGCCCACAGCTGATCCCGGTGATGACAATGCTGGGGTCACATGATGCCAGGACCGAGGGGTGGAGAATGCACTCTGTGGTGACTGCTGTGGACGGCCCTGTAGCAGGGTGGCCAGTGGTGCCAGGCCGGCCGTAACTGCAACAGTGAGCCGATCCAGGCCTGTGGTCGTGTCTTCCCACATGTGTGTGGCCTCAGCCAGGAGCTGTTCAAAGTCCCGGTCACGCCTCCCTGCGGACAGGCACAGCTTAGTGTGGAGTGCACGCACCCCTGCCATGACCTGCATCTGTTGCTTCACAGATGCCCTGAGGAGATGGGTGTGCTCGGCCAGTGGGTCGGCACCCTGGGGGGCTTGGGCATCGTGCGGACCCACGGGGGTTGTGTGGCCTCATGGCACAGCCTCTGCACAGGTGGGGGCTGCACAGCGGGGCCTTCATGGGTCTGTACTGTCTGCGGTGCACTGGCAGTGGACACTGCACCCGGTCCACCCTCTGCACCATCCTGCTGCCTCTCCAGCCACTGTGCACGTAACATCTCCGGGGAGGCTGCACCCCCACCACCAGATGGGCTGGACTGTGGCCACCACAACAAGGGGCGGTGTGGCTGGCGGGTCGGCCAGTGCCATCCATGCACCATCAGCGCCGCTGTGTCTGATGCATGGTAAGGGTGCTTCCCTCTGTTCAGCATCACCACTGTCATGTCATCATCGGATGCAGACCCCATCCTGATCACTGTCTCAGCATACTGGATGCAATGGCTGGCATCCCACTGAAACACTGACTGGGCCTCATCTGCGCCCATGTCACAGGCATCCGTGAAGACAGTGTGGTGGGTCCAGTGGGGGTCAGGGCCCTGGACACTGGTGGAGGTGTATGGACGCTCCTCCAGGTCTCCGACATCACCCAGGGTGGGCACTGCCACCCCTGCATCCACACGGAGGCGCTTGGTATCTGTAAGGGAACATATACATGTTAGTGCAGCCACCACACACCCCTGCCCCAATGCACCCCTTACCCACATCCCCATGCACCGCTGTACCTACCATACAGTGATGGGCTACCCCCCGTCTGGAATCCACCACCAGGAACACCCTCAATGGTACTGGGCCGCATAGTTGCAGTCACAAGCTCCTCCTGTGGTGTCAGCTGTGGCACCTTAGGCGCTCCACTGGCCATGGTGGCATGAGAGGCATGGATGGCTGCCACCTTCTCCTTGATCCTCATGAGGTCCGTGCCCACCTTCTTCTTGCATTCCTGCACCGACCTCTGATGGATGCCCTGCAGGTTCACGGCCCTGGCTACACCCTCCCATGCTTCCGCCCTGGCTTGCTGGGTGCCTGTGGAGCCACTCAGGAGGGGCTCCTGGTCCAGGTAGGCATCATATAGGGCATCACACTCTGCCCTTGTGAAATTGGGCCTGTGCTTCCATGCAGGCCCCTGCTCCTCATCTTCCTCTTGCTCCGACATGCTGTTCCTGTGGGTGGGGACATGTGGTTAGTGCTGGTTGCCAGACACAAGGCCCTCCCCCACACCACAGTCCTGACATGCCCAGTGCCTAGCTTCCTACCTGTGAAGGATGCAATCCCGGTCTGGTGCTTGTGCTGCCACATGGCACTTTTATAGCACATCACATGCAAATGAGGGACTGAACAACTGTAATGAGATGCAAATGCCTCCGATGCACCGCGGATATGCTGATCAGCTCATCTGCATATGCCTGCTGAATATCGTGGAATTGCACATTGCGCAGTGGAGTTGCTCATGCGCAAGTCATGGCGCATCTGTGTGACATGCACAGTCTGCATGGTACAGTGCATGTGCGCACTAATGTCGCGTATGGGTGGTGGCGCTTCCTACCCACAGTGCGCTACAGGTGGCATGGTGCTGTGCTGCTATTGGGCATGTGGTGCACATGTGCTGTACACCCATTGGCACCCGTGCGCTATTGGCACATGGCCCATGGGGCACACTGGACCCTATTGTGCACCATGATATCTATGCCCTATCTCGCTGATGGGCACGGTGCGCGTGCCACACTTTGACCCCTATGTGTGCCCCTTGACCCCCAGATGCCTGCGGCACATGTCAGCGTTGCCCCAGCTGTATCACACATACCCTGCCGATGTGCGATCGGGGATGGCAGCGCATCACCAGGTGTGTCGCGCATCCATCGCACGCGCATCTCATGCGCTCACCAGTGCCATTATGCTTCTGTGCTTATGGATACAGCCATGCCTTGTAGGATCATGCTTAGAGCATTCAATTGGACCCAGGTGGAATTGGTCAACCTGGTGGCATTGGTGGAGCCACATATTAGTGCCCTCTATGGGCAGGTACCCCTGGACCAGTTGCACACTGCGGTGTGGCAGGGGGTGGCAGAGGCGCTCAAGAAGGCCACAGGATCACACTGTAGCAGGCAGTAGTGCCACCACAGGTATGGGGACCTTCGGAGGAGGGATCCAGGCCATCTCAGGACACTGCAGGCATGCATGTGGAGGGACGCTGTGCCATGGCCAGGTGAGTGCACATATCCCCATCATGCCATGTCGGTGTTGTGTGGGTTGCCAGCAGGTGACACACCGTGCTGCTGTGGGTGGAGGGCAGTAGCTGAGAACACCGCCTGCCATGGCAATGCACTGTAGATGTGCTGTGCCATGGTAGTGCCACTGCACTGGGTCATGGGGTATACTGTGCTGAGGGAGCCAATGTGTTGCTGCCTGGTGCTGATGCCTGTCTCTCACTGTCTCCCTACTAGGTCCTGAAGATTGGCGCAGAGCTCAGATGGCGGGTGCCACTGCCGGACGGCAGCAGGCCAGTGGTGTCGCACAGTGGAGGGATGCTGCCCAGCCAGGAGGTGCAGGTTGTTGTGTGGGGCAGGGGTGGGCCACAGCCCCCCATGCACATGGCCATTACATGCCGTGCTTCATCAGCATGGTCCATTGCACCATGCTGCACCCTGGGCACATGTGTGTGGCCACTGTGAGTGGGCTGTGGGTAAATCTGGGTCCCAGCCAGGCCACTGACAGCCCCACACAATGGCCATTTGCATGGCTGCCATGGCTGTGGCATGCTGCGCATGGCTGGTGGTGGTGTGCAGTGCTGTGCATGGCTGTGGATGGTCGGGATGGCAGCTCGTGTGGGCACACACGCTGTGGTTGGCTGTGTGCTCCCTACAGGGAGCATGCCACTGCTGTCCACTGCACATGGTGGGTGGGGTACAGTCATGTTTGCATGCACTCATCCATGTCCTCTCCTCTGTCCTAGGTGCCCATCTGGTGGATGTGCATACCAGGCTGCTGGAAAGGATTTTGGGGGTCGCCACAGCCACTTTTGCGGAGACCCGCATCATTCAGTGGGCCCTGTTCCAGCCAAAGAGGAGAAGACAGCAGAGGCACTGGTAGTCATGGACCTCCTGAGGGGCCCATTGGCCTGCATCACCTTCCCTTCCACTGACACCCCTCCCATTCCTCCATTGTACACAGCCTACCATGTTCCCTGTCTCCCAACCCCCCCTTCCCCAGCCTACTTTTCCAGATTGTGGCCTCCCCATTCCCTGCCCCCATCCCTGTTCACCTGTAAATAGTTTGTTATTGTTGGTTGTTGCTTTTAATACATTTCTATTTTGGTAGCCATCTGTGTCCATGTCTGATTTGCAGCTGGCTTTGGTGCCATGCTGCAGTGGTGTGCATGGTGGCTGTGTGGTACATTTGCAGTTGCCTGGTGTTTGTGTCAGGTGGTCTGTGCACAGTGGCTTGTGTGTGTGCCCTGTGGCGTGCATTTGTTTCCTGCTGGACTGTGTGGCTGGTGTGTTGTGTGATGTCAGCTTGTGTGTTGTCTGCTTTGGTCCTGGTGCCATGTCCCGTGCCATCCTGTGGGTGTTGCCCATGGCTGCCTGTCAGTGGCCATGGGTGTCACATCACCTCCAAGCACTGCAGTGGATTGTGTGGTCAGGGTATGCAGTTGTAAGCCTGCCTTGCCCCCCTCTGATCATCCCCTGCTCTGTGGTGGCAGTATGTCCTGCTCTTGTGGCCTGCTCCACACTGTGCCAGGTGCCCTATGCTATGGCCCATGTGTCTCTGTCCCTTGCCCTCCCCAGGCTGTACTCCTGCACTTCCTGCCTTGCTCCATTGTGTAACCATGGTTGCGTGATGGCACCTGTTGACTTGCTCCCTGGCATAGCCCTTGTTGTGCTATGGCTCATCTCTGCGATATTCAGCCATCTTGCACTGTCACTTGCCTTGGTGCTCAGCCTTTGAATATCGCATTGGATGTGCACCTGTGCAGTGCACCTGCGCTGGGCCGCTCTTGCACCTGCTTCTGGTGCATTTCTGAATATCCCACCCTGTAAGTAAATTCAGTGTCACAATTTAGTTGTGTTGATAAATTGCATATATTGCACAATTTTGTACATGCATGTTCATGTAATTCACTTTTGTCACTCAGTCTTAAGTAAGGTGTACCCCTTCCTGTGTAGAAATGTAGTACTCCATAAAGGTACAAGTGTTAAAGGCATGCTGGGAATGGGGCATTTAGGCCCTTGGCAAAGCACCAACTTGGAGTGTAAAATGTGTCAGGCATTTGGCTGAGTGGGGTATTAGTCTATGTTCCTGCTTTATATTTCATCTTTGGCACTGCTTCACTTTAATAAACTCTATGCACTTTAATTTGGATGTATAGTGTGTTTACTATTGGATGTCAGTTATCTGGGTGCAGAACCCTCTCCTTGTTGGATCTTTAATGTCCACCTGAATAATCAGTGGAACACGCAGATAGGACCTTGAAATAATGTCTCATCCAAAAGACAGCACCTCAGGAGTACAGCATCCCTCCTCCTGCTGTACTACACTGTCAGTATTTGGATTTATCCCAAGTGCAAGTGTAGGGCTAGAACCCACAACCTTCCAATCTTCTGACCTCAGAGGTGAGTGTGCAACCTGCTGAGCCACAGACACTGGTGACTATCTGATCCTCTGCTTTGTAACTGTCTTGATTGTAATCTTTGCCCTCTCATACACTGTATATGCAATTTGTCTTTGTATGGCTTATGTAAAATATTTTTACTATGTGTAACTAACTCCGGGTTGCCCCTGAAAAATGGACCTTCAGGGCTCAGTGGGCCTACCCAGTTACCAATATTGAATAAATAAATAAATAAATAAATAAAGCAGTCGCTCATGTTGGCTTTAAGTCATCTGGCACCGGCTGCCTTATTAAATCATGCAAGGCTTCTGTAAGCTAAAAATAATTTAAAATGGTTTATTTTTACTGTATTTTTTTACTGATCCAAATTAAAGATGGCTCTAGTCACCCCTGCTGAGTCGTCTCTAGACTAATCAGTATAGTTGTCCATTTTGAATGTTTCTCACCCCAAAAGGGTGCATATCTATGCTGTATCCTTGTTACATACAGTATATTCATGCATGCATTGAGATTTTTGGGGGACCATAAGTTCACCGAGTCCCTCCCTCCCAACAGCTCAGTGGGTCACCTCTTTTTCTTCAATGTCCTCTTTGGAGTTCAGTCTCTAGGCTATTTTAAAGTCTGCTAGTGATAATTCTGTGACACTTAATACATGCCACCGGGGACTTATATAAGATCAGCTCAGCTCCTTCCATGGGTAAACCAGACCAGCACAACCATTCCTAATTCTAGACTGGAGCTAGGAGGTTAGGCATTGGGTGGGGTCTGTTTACATTTTCTCAGTTTACGCCAGCAAGTTCCAATTTATATTTGTTGTGGTCAGTCTACTCATGTCAGTGCTTGTCAGCTCCTAGCCCAATACGCATTTCCAGTCCCTATGGTGTTAACAATATACCTTGTGCACTGAAGGAGCCTGAAGCAATCAAAGCAGAACGGCTGCATTCCTGAGTACAAACATAGAAACATAGAAACATAGACTTTGACGGCAGATAAGGACCGCTAGGCCCATCTAGTCTGCCCATTTCCCTACCTACAGGATAGGCCGCAGATCCTAGCTAACCAACAGCCTATTTCTTCCTACCCCCCCACAAGAATTGCCTTATGTCTGTCCCATGCATTCTTGAATTCTCCCACAGTTTTAGACCCCACAACCTCCTCAGGAAGACTGTTCCATGCATCCACTACCCTCTCTGTGAAATAATACTTCCTCACATTGCCCTGAACCCCCTCCTTCTATCTTTAAATTGTGTCCCCTTGTTCTTGCAAGTCTCTTTTTCTGAAAGATGCTACCCTCTTGGACTTTGTTGATTCCACTGAGGTACTTAAAAGTTTCTATCATGTCCCCCCTCTCCCTTCTTTCCTCAAGGGTATACATATTAAGCTCCTTTAGTCTCTCCTCATATGGCTTCTCTTGCAGACCCTGCACCATTTTAGTTGCCCTCCTCTGGACTGCCTCTATCCTGTCTATGTCCTTGCTGAGATGGGGTCTCCAGAACTGGACACAGTACTCCAGATGGGGTCTCACCAACTGTCTGTACAGAGGGATAACAACTTCCTGTTTTCTGCTGATGATGCCTCTCCCTATACATCCCAGTATACCCCCAGCCATCCCTACTGCCTTCTCACATTGCTTGCTAACCTTAAGGTCATCTGATATGATTACCCCCAGGTCCCTTTCCTTTTGTTGTTGTTACTACCTCCCACCCATTGTGTATTCTTCCCTTGGGTTCTTGTTTCCCAGGTGCATTATTTTGCACTTCTTTGCATTGAATCCTAGCTGCCATACTTCTGACCATTCCTCCAACCTTGCCAAGTCCCTTTTATCCTTTCCACGCCTCCTTGTGTATCAACCCTGTTGCAGATCTTTGTGTCATCTGCAAAAGGCATACTTTCCTTCAGTCCCTCTGCAATGTCACTGATAGAAGACATTAAAAGGACTGGACCAATACTGAACCCGCGGTACCCCACTAGTAACCCCCTCTTCAGAGTGGACTCCATTTACAATTACCTTCTGTGTCCTGTTGTCCAGCCAATGTTTTACCCAGGCTACCACCCTGGGTCCCACTCCCAGGCTGGTTAATTTGACTATTAATCTTTTGTGTGGGACTGTGTCAAATGCCTTGCTAAAGTCTAGGTAGGCCATGTCCACAGCCCCTCCCTGGTCTACTACTTTGGTCACCCAGTCAAAGAAATCTATTAGATTTGTCTGACATGACCTTCCCACTGTGAACCCATGCTGCCTTGGGTCCTGTGCTCCACTGGCCTCTAGGTACTCAACTATTCTTTCCTTCAGAAGTGACTCCATCACTTTCCCTACCACAGAGGTCAGACTGACAGGTCTGCAGTTTCCTGCCTCTGTCTTGGTCCCACTTTTGTGAAGGGGAATCACAACCGCCTTCCTCCAGTCCTCGGGTACCACCCCATCCTCCCATGATTTATTAAAAAGAGTAGCCAGTGGTTTCACTAGTTCCTCCCTTAATTCTTTTAGAATTCTGGGGTGAATTCCATCAGGACCCATTGCTTTGTCCACCTTCAGTTTTAGGAGTTCTTGCAGAACCCTTTCTTCTGTGAAAGGACTGGGATCGACCCCCCATCAAGAGTGCTTCTGTTAATTGGATTAGGCACTTCCCCCTCCTCCTACAACATGAGAAGATGGAAGGTTTGATACCTTTTATTGGACCAACAAGTGTCTTGTACAAAGATGGAATTATACACAAGCTTTCGGGGCCATACAGGTCCCTTCTTCAGGTTAATAGCAAAACTGAGCAAAAAGCAGCATTTATATCCACTGTGGAGCAATTAAAAATCAGGAAGTGAAGTAGGAAGGTGATAAAGGGGACTAGAGATGAAAGTCTAGGATGCAGAAAATAAAAACATGAGATGAAATGGGGAGGGGGCATAGTAGGAACAGGTCAATAGGAGATGAAAGGAAGCTAAAGGGAAGACAAAAGCATGCAGATAGGATCTGAGATCAAAGGCTGGCTGAAAGGGTGGAATGGACAGGAGTTGCCAATAGATGCAAGAAAATCAAGAAATTAGGAGAAACAAAAGAACAAAGGCCTAGATAAACAGAGGTGTAAAAACAAGAGGGAGTAGGTGGGACTGAGCTCAGGAGTTAATAGGAGAGGCAGGGAGGATGTGAGGTATAGGTAAAAAAAACAGAACAGGCAGAACTCAGAGAAAAGATATAATAGAGAGATACAGAACCAAAGTGTAATAAATAGAAACATGATTTAGTACACAATAAAAAAGAATTACAGTTTACCATAGTGGGTCATGAAACCAATGTCCTGATTCAGTCCAGAAATGTTAGATTTAAATTGTTTCATATATTTCAATTCCCATGTCTTTCTGTCCTGTGTGTTTCTGAAGTTGCTTCTTAGTATCAAAACAGATAAATCCAAGAGTGAGTGATCTGTTGTTGAAAAATGGTTTCCTACTGGAGTGCTGATAATCTGGTTTACTATAGTGTAACGGTGGTGATTCATCCTGGTTTTCTGTGGTTGGCTAGTTTCCCCAATATAGCAATCATTTGTGCACTTCCTGCATTGAATTAGGTAAACCACATTGCTGGATTGACATGTGAAGGATCCATTAATTTGTATTATGTTGTTCAGGCTTGTCTTAATGGTGGCCTGTGCACATATGTGGGTGCAGGTCTTACATCTTGCCATGTTGCATGGTGTTGTCCCTCTTGTTTTCTGGTTATTTGATCTGCTGGAAGTTTGTTATGAATCATTATGTTCGAGAGACTGGGGGGCTGCTTATAGGCATTGACAGGTGGTTCAGGGTAGATATCTTTCAGCAGAACATGCAAATTGTAGATGGGTGTAGAGTACTGCAGGATTAGAGCAGAGATTCAGTTGCCAAGTAAAGCAATGGGAGCTCCTTATCACCGTAATCCTTATAGGCTCTCATTGGAGCTCCTCAGCACCTAAGTACCCTATTATTCAAACTTAAGATTCACATTCCATGTTATGCTAAAGTCCTCAGAGCTGCATAAGCAACCTCACACACTCAAGCTGGATGGAACAGTATTCTTAAATGCTCCTGACCTGAAAGTCAATTGCACATGTGCTTGGGGAACAAGAGTCTACTGGGGGGAATATGAGCCTAAATTTGCTAGTATGCTTATTTTAAAATACAATTGCGCCCAAGGCTTACGGAGGTTGGATTGAATTTTCTACAAGGCATACTGGATGTAATGATGTTTAGAGTACGAAGAGAAATAAAAAAACAGCTTTTGCCATCAGGAACAAATAGATGTTAATGTTCTTACTCATGCACTCGCTTACTTGCATAGTAAAACCTGTTGATAATGTGATCAGCTGGTTTTACTACACAAGCAAGCTCACATGAGTGGTTTCATTCAGAAGAAGGCAGCCGGCTGTGGAAGAGGGTAGGCTGTGCCAGTTGCCTTCTCTTTTAATTTACAGTCAGGTGCAGGGTGTGGGGGTGGGGGGCAGGGAGCACACACAAGTGTCTTCATTCAGAAGAAGACATCCAGCCATGGAGGTGTGCGGGCTGTGCTGATTGCCTTCTCTTTTAATTTACAGTTGGGTGCAGGTGGGAGTGCACACGAGTGGCTTCATTCAGAAGAAGGCAGCTGACCACAGAGAAGGGTGGGCTGTGTTGGTTGCCTTCTCTTTTAATTTACAGTCGGGTGCAGGGTATGAAGTGTTAGGGAGACTGCTGCTACCTATGGGGGGATGTCAGTGTTGAAACTTAGCAGGCCACCATGGAGGTGGGCAGGATGTGCTGGTCACCCATTG
Source organism: Neoceratodus forsteri (assembly GCA_016271365.2). Lineage (NCBI taxonomy): Eukaryota > Metazoa > Chordata > Ceratodontiformes > Ceratodontidae > Neoceratodus > Neoceratodus forsteri. The sequence goes on from CM057449.1 coordinate 1,611,506,635, forward strand.
TTGTATTTTTTTTAACAAATTATGGCATATCAAAATGTGGTTGGGGAGGGTGAGGAGGGGGGATTTGGTTGCAAATTGAGGGTGGAGGGTAAAGGTGTGTGAAGTCAATGAAATTCACTCTGCGAGTTAATTCGTGGATTTCACAGAATTCGTGGAGCGATTTTGTGAAATTCACAGCCACAAATTTCTTGGATTTTGCTTTGGCAAGCGAAATTTCACCCACAAATTTCATGCTTCGCCCATGAAATTTACTTTTCACATTAGAAAAAAGGCAAACATTGCCAAACATTTCACGCAAATTGTGCAAATTGAAGTTTCAGAGTGTTACAAAAACTCCGCAAATTCCATGAAGCGTGAATTTTTGGTAATTTGCATGAACTTTGTGGGCAAGGTTTAACTTCACAGCACCTCTAGTGGGGGGATAGGGATTCTCTATGTAACTGCATGATCTTGCATAAAAAAAACAGGCAGTCCCATGCACTGTGGTCGGAACACCAGCTGCTTGCTGGACAGACACTTGCAGTGATGTACATAAAGCCACTCAACTGTTTGCTGGTTGGCTTTGTACAAATGAAAGTACTGAAGCACTCTCTCCTTGGAGCACTTCATTTCTTTCAAGTACACAAAGTTTACACCCACAAACTGTGAACCACTGTCATACTCTGCTTGTGTGATCATTGGTCTGTCAGGGATGAGCCCAACATAGATTGCTCTACATTGGGCTAGTCCGTGACACACCTCTGAAATGCCGTTTTCTGAAGCAAAGCAAAATGTTTCTTGCACACACCCAAGGAAACGTAAAAAGGGAGAGGAAAAAAAACAGAGAACTACAGACCAATCTCCCTGATATGTATTCCAGCAAAGATTTATTCACAAGTTCAGCTGAAACGATTGAAGCCTTGGGTGGAGGAAAAAGATATAAATTCTGATAATCAGTTTGGATTCAGAAATAAAATATCAGCAATTGATAATATACTTATACTTAACTGTTTAGTAAATAAATATGTACATTTTTAAAAAGGTAGACTATACTGTTATTTATTGGATTTAAAGAAAGTGTTCGATAATGTCAATAGAAATATCTTGTCAAAGATTTTAGCTGACTGGGAGATAGAAACAAAATTATTATAATTATTAATAATGCTGCACTCTGGTACTGTTTCATGTGTAAGATATTCCTCAGATGAAAATTTAACTAGTCCATTTGAAACAAAAAAGGAGTAAAGCAAAGCTGCTTACTAGCACCTTTGTTATTTAATATTTACATTGATCAGATTGTTCGTAACTTGATTTCAAATAATACTGACATACCTAATATCTTGGAACATGTAGTAAATATTTTATTATATGCAGACAATGCAATTCTGATTTCTAAATCTGCAGCAGGCCTTCAAAGGGCTCTGAATACTGTGTCAAAATCCTTGGATGAGTAGTCATTAGAAATCAATAGTGATAAATCAAAAATAATGATTTTGCGAAGGGCCTGTACCACAAAACATACATGAGTCATTAATAATAAGTCTCTCAAAATTGTTAAAGTATATAACTATCTAGGGCAAGTATTATCAATATTGGTGCCTATGCATGAATGGGCAGGAATTACATGCTGGAGGCAAGTATCCCACCCACGTAGCTCCGTGGCCCCAGACAGAGGCATGGTGCACAGTATTCACTACCGCATGCACCCGAGGGGCACGTGTGCATGACGTTGCCCCCCCCAGCATAGATGACTGTGCATGGCAGCTGGGGGGCAGAGTAGTGGACCCAGGCAGGAATCCAATCAGATGCCCGACCCAGGTCCAGGAGTGGATCCTCTGTACGTGTAGGCATGGGGCTGGGAGTGTGAATAGCTCCTGCAGACACCCAGAGCCACATGGCTATGCCCCATGCCCAGCGGTTCAATACAAAGATCACATCCTGCCACACAGCAATGGCCAGGCCCTGTCAGGGTGCTGTGACCCCCAAGCACACCTGTGCCCAGTCCCAGTATGGCATATGCACCCCCCACCCCAACACATGACTGCCTTGGTTCCCATGTGCACAAGTCATAACCCCCCACCCCTTGACACCAGGCAGCCTCAGTCCTCATGTGCACAAGTCATAACTTCCCACCCCAAATCGTGGCTGCCTAAGTCCCCAGCATTGCACATGAACCCCACGACACATACAGATGCTTGAGTGCTGGTGTTGTACACAACACCCCCCCCTCCCCACTCACACAGAAGTTCCCCAGGCAGCTATATCTCAACCCCAATCTGGTACCCTTGCAGAACCATTGGTGGCTAGTGGACCCCACGTGGCACCAATGACACCCAACTCCAGTTCCCATACTGTCCCAACAGTGCTGCTGCTTGGGACAGCCAGTGACACAGCCCTCCACACACCTCCATGGTCACTAGCCATCCAAGTGATGCTGGGAGTGCAACCCCTATATGTAGAGGCACGTTTCCAGGATCACTTGGACTACTGGCAGCCATGGAGGTGTGCACAGGGCAGTGTCACTGGCCATCCCAAGCTGTGGCACCATTGGGATGGTATGGGGACTGGGGTGGGGTGTTGTCGGTGCCATGGGGTGGGGGAGCCACTGGCCACCAATGGTTGTGCAGGGGTACTGAGTTAGGGGGTCAGGATGTAGCAACCCAGGGAACTTCTGTGTGAGTGGGGAGAGTGTCATGTACAACACTGGGGCATCTGTGTGTGTTGGGGTGGATCATGAGCAACGCTGGGGACCAGGGTAGTCATGAGTTGGGGGAAGGGGAGTTATGACTTGTGCACATGGGGACCAGGGCTGCCAGTGTCAGGGGGTGGGGAAATTATGACTTGTGCACTTGGGGACTGGGGCAATCATGTGTTGGGGTGGGGGGTTGTGCATTGTGCACACAGGGACTGGGGCTGCCATGTGTCAGGGCTGGGGGTGCTTTCCAGTAACGGGGACAGGGTGGCCATGTGCACAGGGCTTGGCGCATACAGCAGTTATGGCAGGGTCCCCCCTGGCATAACTGGCAGCCTCCTATGACCCCTGGTGCACCTCACTGCATGCTTAGTGAATTGCACGCCCCTGACACACTCCTCACCTGGCCCCAGTACATTGCTGTCTGAGCGGCCAGGACATCTTTCGCGTAACTTATTTGCGTACCTTTTGTGAATGCCGCTGTTCCATAGGATCTGGCTGCATGGCAGTCACATGTATCTATGCCTATGCACCCAGTTTCCATGGAGCATAGGCATAGTGTATAGGGTCAAATTTGAACTGGATGCCTCATTTGAAAATAACCAAACAAAAAGGTAGACAAGTAGTGTTGGACAGTAATAGGTTTGGAAAACTGTATGCTGATAATTCTTTCAAAGCAATGATTAATGTTTACACTGCCAAGGTGAAGGCTATCTTGCTTTACGCTGCAGAAATATGGAGAACAGAGTCTGAATACATTATGCATGAACCTATCCAGAATTCTTTTTTAAGTGCTGTTTTTGGATCTTCCAGTAATGATACTGGGTGTTAATCTGAGAACAGAAGCAAAAATAATCTCACTAGAATTTACAGCTAAAATAAAATCATTAAACTACTGGAAAAGAGAGGTGAAAAATCTGGATATCAAGTTAAGTTATGCTTGTTGGGCAGACTTTTTTTTTTAAACTGATTAAACTTTATTAGGTTTTAACAAGAATGTAAACTCACTACAAACAACGGTCAACAACCAAAAAAACAAAACAATACATACCCCTCCAACCAACCTAACCCAGCATCCCCGCCATGTTCCAAGGTCGGTCCATGGATGTCTAATGTAGAGGGGGCAAGAAAAATGCATAATGTAACAGGGAACTAGAGGGTATAGAGGTACAGGACCCATTGCAACTGGAATAAAAAAGATCCTTCCACACAGGAATCCTCCAAAAACCACACTAGACCACCAAAAAAATGAATTATGCTGCAATGAAAGCAGAGCAGATAACAGCTCCCAAACCTTATTGTAATGAGCCATGCAATGAGACATACTGGTGACCTTTTTTTCAACCCAAAGTGCAAAAACATTTCCTTGTATGATTCTAGATAAGTAGGTACAGATTGATCACACAAGTGCCTTAAAATAACTTTTTTGCCACAAGCAGAGATGAGGGCCATATGATAACATTGGTTGCCCAAGTCAAGTCCCAGAAGGGGTCCAGGCAGCATTTGATGGAATCCCAGAATGGCGTGACCTTATCACAATGGCATAAAATATGAATTAAGGTGTTCTTCGCTGACCCACAGCGAGAACATAGATCCGTAAGAAGTTTCTCCATCTTATATAACTTGACAGGCGTATAATACATATTATGTAAGAGACTCTATTTTATACTCAGCCGCTCAACTTTCTCCTCAAGCAGCATTTCGTCACCGCCTGCTCATGCATCGAGCCCCCATAGGGTGGCCTAATGCCTTTTTGCTCCCAGTCAATGATTATATGTAAGAATGCATGTATAATTATATTGTTACCTAACTTCTATGCTGCTGCACTTAGTGCAATCTCTAAGTCATTCATTTGTATTTTAATAATTTCCTCTGCCTAGAGACAGGTGGTATTTTGTACACAGTGTATCTCTCGACAATGAGATCTCTTCTTTATCATGTATTATGTTGTACTTCTGTTCTCCACTCCCCAACCCCCAGGACACAACTGGAATTGAGCGTTGCACTGCTCAGTATGCCTTCCTGGTAAAACTTTTAAATAAATAAATACATAAATAAATATCATTGAGAAGGAATTTATTATACATCATGGTTCAATAGTTAAGGAAGGTTGGGTCGAATAGTATTTATGATAAGTGGATTATAGCAAATGTTTCAGGATACACAAAGGAGGTAATAACGAGATGGGCAGACATAAATGTACAACTGGACATCTTAAAGGTGAATTCTTCTTCCTTCTTTGATCAATATAAGTTGATAGTCATTCAGAATAGTCCTTGGATTACGTTACCTGGTGTCAAAATGTTTTATATAGGAAAGTATTAGTCAGGATGCAGTTTAACATGCAGTTTCATTATATGTCTCAATTTGTGACATGGAAAAAACTAAAAGAGTTAAAAAAATGTAAATGCAAAGAGGATGAATTTATTTCCACAATGCACTTGCTCTTTAAATGTCCACTACTACATACCATAAGAAATAAGTAACTAGTATCCCTTCTGTATAACATGAAAGGCTTAAGAAGGGAGGTGCTCCTTTTACAATTTTTAAGTGGCCATCATAATCCCAGCCCTTTTGCTGCTATTAAATTTTATGTGGAAACATGAAATATTTTAAAACTGTCACTAACAGTTGTACTATGGAAAATCTTATTTTTCTGTGGATGATGATTTTAATACACACTTTGTAATATGTGTTTGTCTTTTGATTATACACTGTTATTAATAAAGTTTGAACTCGGAACTTAGAACTTCTCAGTCTCTGGTTGTTCCTCCTCTGGCTGCTATTCTCTTCCATCCTCATTTTGTACCTCATGTGTAATTTTTTTTTTTTTTTTTTTTTGCTATTCAAACTTTATTGAGAATTTTGAATACAGGAGTACATCCAGTAAGAGCATAAATAGAGATGAAAATAACAAACATGAAATACAGGACCTTCCGGATGCAATCCACCTCCCACCCCCCACCACTCCCCACTCACCCCACCACCAAACCCTCCCCTTGCACAGCACACAAACTACATATCCTTGAGCACGTGATGTTACCGTTAACCAATTAATCTGATAAAGAATAGAAGGAATATAATGGACCCCAGATTCGATTAAACTTGGAGATTATTCTGAAGACTCGCAATAGTCCTTTCCGTTCTTAGATTTGCCAGGAGTTCTTGCAGCCATTCGCCATAAGAAATCTCTAAAGTGTCTTTCAATGCCTCAACACCACTTTTTGACAGAGGCTGATATCAAACAAATATGGTACTTCCTTTTCTGGACATCAATAGTGGCCACATCCCTAAAATACATATCTCCGCAGTAAATAGGTTATCCAACCCCAAAAGGGGGTCTAATTTCTTCTTAATACTGTCCCACAATGAGACTATTTTAGGGCAATACCAGAAAATGTGAAGGAGGTCCCCAGCCTCTTGTTGGCATCTGTAACAGCAGGAAGAAGACACTATGCCAAGTTTAATTAATTTTAAAGGAGAGTAATAAATGTTATGCAGTAGTTTGAATTGCATTATTCTAAGTCTGTCTTGCAACAGAAACCTCATGTGTAATTTGTTCATCACATGGAATTATTTTCTTTGCTGCTGCTTGATGTTTTGAAGGCATACATTTTGTCTACAAGCTTACACTGTTAAATGGAAAATAAAAACATTTCATTACCATAAAGCAAAAGGCATACAGTAATGTATTGCTACGGCTTGTACAAAAACAAATAAACATTATCAGAACATGACACAGTAATACACTGTAAAACACATCATGGATGCAAAAACAAACTAAATGAACTGAACCGTACTGCACCTTGGATGCCTTTGTCCTCAGGTGCTTTAGTGTCTTCTTTTTCTTCTTATCCATAACCTTCCTTCTTTTGCATGTATTTTGTCATTCAACGTTCTTCTTCTTTGTTGCAGCAGACAGCCTGGTCACAGGTGGTATACCATTCACAAGGATGAGACTTCTTCTTAGGGGCCAAGATGCTACATCATTGGATTTCTCTCATAGAAAACAATCTTGTTCATTGTGCAATATTCAGATTACGCAGCACTGGAGATATTGCAATGTTTCAATTCACTAGCAAAGTTAAGGTGGATTTGTCAAAATTTACAACACTGCCTTCATGTATCAATTCATGAATTTTGGTTTTTTAGCTGGAAATTTGCCTTTTACAACTTTTCCTGGCAACTTTGCTTATAACTTTACCCTTGGGGTACATTTGGGTGAAGTTTTGTCAAAATGAGAGTACTAGTAAATATGTGTCTCATGGTCACAAAGAAAAGGCGCAGCAGCTCACCTGATACATCTGTATACAGTCCGTCTGCTTCACTTTTGTTTTTTTAAAGTGTTAGTCAGTGGAGGGCATAAGAGCCCAACAAGCTTTCTGAGCAGAAAATTGTTGGATTAAACAAAAAATTTAATTAGTTTGACAGTTTTGTCTCATTCTTGTTTCATTCTTATTGAATTCTTGGTGTTCTTAGTAGCAATTTAGTTTTTATTTCTTCTATATTTTTCCTATATCGTTAAGTTATAATGGGAAGGCTTAGCCCATCATTCAATGTGGGAGGGAACAAACTCCTCCCCTAACCATACTTAATGTCCCTAGGACCTTTGCTTGTGTTAGTGGAATTTTCGTTAAGATCTGTGTGGTCCTCATTGCTGTGCACTCTGTGCTTCTGCTGCATTTTTTCTGTGGCGTCTGTCCCCTATTGTTTTTGTTTCTCTTGCTCCCCTCCTTCCAGTGCTGCTGTTTTCATTCCCTCTTATTGTTTTTGTCCCTCATTGTTCCTATTCTCCCCCCCCCCCCGGCTTGTCGGTGCATTCGCTGCTGCCTTCCTTCCCTTGTGTCCTGCCTGGGTTTTGTCTCTTGTGTTCCTTTGCCCTCATCTCCTTGCTGCTGCTCATTCACCTATTCTGGGTCCTCGCTCTGCTCATGAGCTCTGTGCCGCTTCACCTTTCCTTCTGTCCCCATTCTCCTACCCCCTATTTTTCTCATCCCACCCTTCTCATTTGTTGTCTCCTTTTCCCTTGCCTCCTTGTTGTTTTGGGATGCCTTTTCTTCTTGGTCTTTTTTGAGGTTTGTTTCTGTGCTATGTCTAGTGCCATTACTTCCTGGTTATAACATAACCCCTTAAAGCTGTACTCCCCTTAAAGTTGTACCCTCCTCTCTCATTACCTGCTCTGCTCAGTAGCTTTACTTCTTATACTGCCTCTGATCTATCTTTTCTGTCAGCCCTCACCAGAAGTTCTGGTTCCGTCTCCCTACCTCTTGCCAAGAGGCTGAGCATAGGCAGGGTTTGACAGCAGTCCACCAGAGATGAGCTTAAGCTTCTGACTCCCTACTGCTCATAGCCAGCTACTCATTGCATCTCTGCCTTTGATATATCACTACTATATGAAATACTGCTATAGATTCTGAAGCTTCTGGTAATTTCTTGGACCCCGAAGAAGGAACTTCAAGCCTCTCTCATTTCCAGCTCCCTGAACAAGAGCCACTCAAGCCTTCCAATAAGCCTAAATATTTTCTAAAGGAGTTGACAGTCCCTCACTTTATTCCTGAGCTCCAAATCTTGGGGATTTCTTATTCTGCATTGACCAAGAAGAAAGAACTATTCAATCTCTTTGTGATGGCCAAATCTCATGCAGTGGAGCCACTGGCTTCCTTCGACCCTGCACCATCTCCTCCATCTGATGTGAATGCTGAACTCAAATAACTTATAATTCAACTTGCTTCCTCCATTTGTGATATAAAAACATTATGGTGCTCGAAGCTCAACTTCCTGTACCTTCTGGCTCTCTGATCAGGTCTCTGCCAGAGCCCATACCACTGACTGATCCCCAGGAAGACTTCATTCAACCCTGTGCAACACTTCCATCCAGCATTCCTCCAGCTTCCTCAATTCAGATTTCAGGTATTACCACTTCCTCTTCTACCTTGCATACAGTATTCCCTGTGCATCTTATTCCTAGTCGCCTTCACAGGGACATCATAGAAGGAAAGGATGTTAATTTAATTTCTCTTATCATATCCTCCCACAACACCATGGAGAACTGGGTAGTCACATGTGGAGATGTTTCCATAGTACTCAAGCCAAAGAACCCAAGGCTTCTGAAGAAACTAGCCATTTCTGAATTTGTGCTTGCTTTAATCTGTACAGGGACATAGTCTGCTCCACCTTCCCATCTAGGCATGAGGAACTGGACTCCTACTTATACCTGGTAGTTGACATTGGAGTCCGTTATGGTTCCTTTAAGTTTTATGATTATCATCATTCCTATTCGGCTAAAGCAGTGGCTGCCTTGACCCATTTCAATTCCAGACTTAATTGTGCTGTCCTTGACAATGAACTGTTTTGTCACCATTTCACTGGTCAACGGGCACTTTCTTGTCATAGTTGAGGTTCTTTTTCTCATTTTGTCTCCCTATGTCCAATAACCATATCGGGTCAACCTTCTACAACTCACAAAACCTTTGTGTCAGGAGCTGTATCTCCTGCTAACATAATCCATACTATTTCTAATCCTGGGGTGTTTCCTTGCCCCAATAGTGGCATACTTAGTTGTCCAATCAAATACCTGAATAACCAACCTATTTGCAGCAATTTCAACAGTAAAGGATGCCGAGCTTGTAATTTCCTTCACATCTACAATTTCTGATGGGATGCTGATTCTCATTCCATATGTCTGAAGATGCCCCAGCCAAAACAATGACAATTATCGCACTCGTCCTTCAGCAACAGCATCTAAGCCTTAGCCACTGCCTTGTCTTCCATCCAAACCAAGCCCTCGTGAACTTTCTCATAACTAACTTCTCTGAAAGTTTTCATACTGGAGTTTCAGTTATCCCATCAGCACTCTTCATCTGCAAGAATCTGCAACCAGCCAGGCAGGAACCCGAAGTCATCCAGCAACTCCCGCAAAAAGAATTATAAAAAGGATTTCTTCTAGGTCCCTTCCAATCCCATCTTTTCCTTCTTGCAGAATCAGTCCTATTTGTAGAGCCACTGGGAAATTTACTGGAAAGAAGTGGTTGATCACCAATATCTCCACTCCTCATTCAAAACCTATCCCCAGTATCAATTCTCTGATTCCTTCAGAAGACTACTCCTTATCCTATGCTCATATAGACAATGCAATCACCATTATTAAACAATTCAGTCATGGTGCTTGGCTTTCTAAAGCTGACAAAACTGATGCCTTCAAGCTTCTTCCAATTCACCTTTCCTTACAGCATCTCTATGGCATTCGCTTGGAGGACCAATACTACTTCAGTACATGCTTAACCTCTCAGGTGCAAAAAGTCCTAAACTCTTCGATGTATTTTCTGAAGACTCTTTGCTGGCTCTTACTCAATCATTGCCACTGCCCGCCATGATTCATTTTCTAGATGACTTCTCCTCATCGATCCACTCAATCATCCTTCAGAACAAGTATTTCTTCCCTTAAGAATCTCTTTCAGCATTTAGGAGTACCTTTATCCTCTGAAAAGACTCTTGGTCCTACTACGTCACTTAAATTTCTTGGCATCAAAATCAACTCAACACGTATGGAAGTTCGCCCACCTTTTGATAAATTACACAGGATCCAAGCACTCATAGAATCCTTCTCAAAGTGATCTTCTTGCACCAAGCATAAACTTCTCCCTCTACTAAGATATTTAAATTTTGCCATGTGTATCATCACTCAGGGACGATCCTTTATATCATGCTTCCTTCAGCTGGCTTCATCTGTTTCCATGCTGCACCACCATATCACTATTTCAACCTCAGCAAAATCGGATTTAGTAATGTGGTTCCTTTTCCTATCTTCTTGGAATAATTGTTTCATGTTCTATAAAGATCTTTCTCCAGATCTCCATCCAAGAATTTATATGGATGCATCCCCTGCCTATGGATTTCTTGCTATCTTCAGACATTCATGGTTCACCTTTCTTTGGCCAACAGAAATTTGCAACCTCAGGGACTTTTCAAAAACGTCTCCTTTGTTTGAAATCTACCTGATAGTAGCTACGGCCTTCACATGAGGTCGCCACTGGTCTCTCCAAATCATATCAATATTCTCTGATAACCAATCCACTGTGCACATAATCAATAAAGGCAGATCTTCATCCCATTATATCATGCTGTTCTTGTGGAGGCTGACTTGGTTATCTCTGTGCCATAAATTTAGCATGTGATGCTTTTATAAACCTGGCATTGAGAATAAAGGTGCTTTTTCCTCTCTTTCATTTCTGATTTCAGGAATTTCACCAACTCATCCTTCTGCTGACCTCTTCATGACTCAACTTCCCAGCTTCTCAGACCTAATCATGACCTGAATTTTTATCATCAGCAAGCACACAAACTAATGTGGTCCACCCTGTCACCCAGCACTCAAGCCACCTATTCCATTGCATGGAAGAAATATACAAACTTTTGTTCTCCTCATCCATGCTATGTTGCATTATCTTCATTTGACATAGTCCTCACATTTATCACCTACTGCCACCAAGCCTTACATCTTTCTCCCAGTACTATATGCCAGTACGTATCTGAAGTGCAATACATTCTTGCCCAAATTAACCTGCCCATGCCATCTATTCTCTCAGACTCATCAGTTAAGCTCTTGTTACTAGGTATTAGCAGGACTTCAATCAAGAAAGAACCAAAGTGTCGTCATATAAATGGATCTGTATTCCATCAGTTACTGGACCTACTTTGTTCCAAGCCTTTTGAATCTTCAAGTCAATATCATGATCACATCAGCTGTCTGCTTAGCCTTTTACAGCTTCCTCCACCCTGGAGAATTCACTATTCAATCATCATCTTCCTCAGCATTTCTGTCAGTTGGTAACTTAAAGAAGAAGTCAGACCATTATATTTATCACTTATTCAAATCCCAAACTGATACACTTCACACAAGAGTCCAAATCTCATTCCACCCTACCTACAAAAACTGGTCTCCTGTCCAGGTACTAGATCAACTTGCCCATCATCATTCCAGCTCTCAACCATCAGATCCCCTTCTATCTAATGAACAATGGAAACCTCTGACTGCAAAGGAATTCATCAATCATGTTAGGACTCTAATTAAGAGACTAGGATTGTACCCCTTCTCCTACTCTGGTCACTTATTCCAATTTGTTGTCGATTCTTCAGCATCTCAGAACAATATCCCAGCTCAGATAATAAAGAAACTCACAAGATGGACCTCATCATGTTTTAAACCTACATACCCAACCCACAGCAAGAAATAAGTATGCTTTTAGAATAGTCTCTTCCTAGTATACCCAGAGAAAGGGCAGTTAGCAGCTATGATTCCTCAGTGGTTTTTCCACAGTGGTTTTTCCTCTTCTGTGTGCTGCTATCATACCATCTGTGAGTTGGAGGAGGTTATCATCTTTCCATTGTTCTTTTTGGGCCTTTTCATTCCATATTCCACCAGCCCTCTACTGAGGGTGGGAATGAAAAGGGCCAAATAAAACAATTATTTGAAGTTAAGTTTATACAAGCACTACATTTTGTTCCTCACACATTAAATGGGAGGGCTTAGACCATTGTTCAAAGTGGGAAAGAACAAACTCCTCCCCCTAACCATACTTAACCTCCTAGGACCTTTGCTGTCCCCTCCAGCCTCCCCACCTACTCCTTCTCACCCCCACTAACCTCACCCTCCTGCTGGGCCTTTTTCATTCCATAATCCACCGACCCTCTACTGAATGTTGGGGTGAAAAGGGCCATATAAAACAATTCTTTACAGCTAGGTTTGCAGAAGCACTACATTTTGTTCCCCATGCATTGAACCATTAGTTATAGAGCTCTATTTTCCCTTTTTTCATGTGTTTCTATCTGACTTTTCTGTGTTCCCTCACTTTCTCACTCCTTTGTGTATATTTGTTCATGATGGAGTCTAGTCAGGGTCATGCACAGACACATGGTGGAGGCATATGCCTGCACCAGACAGTACCTACTCTGGATGCAGGAGCTAGGGCAGCGGAAGGGGTGACAAGCAGGCCCCCTGACAGCACCAAAGCAGCCCACAGAGCAGCAGCATCCTGGTTGTTTATCATCTGGCTCTTCAGATCTCTATGCAAAAAAAAACAGTTCTTCCCTTAACTGTGTATTTTTTACCCTTGACCACAAAGATAACAGTGTTTTCAAAGCAACCTGTGTGACATACTGGGCAGTCTTGGGAAGAAAAGCAGCTTTCCAGGCACCAGTGGGAAACAAATCCACATGTGAATCTACCACCTGAGCCAGTGAGAGGCCATACAATGGGAGGTAGTAAGTAGTGGTTGAGGTGACAGTGGTTCTTCTGTGCTGATGAGCAGGCAGTGCACAGTTTGACTGCATCCACAATGGTCAAGCTGTAACAAGTGGATCAGGACACCACCAGCACCAGCAAAACCACTACCAGCAACCACTGCAGGGAAGCTGGCAAAACTATGAGCAGAGATGGGGGACCTCTGCTACACAGTTTCTTCAGTGGAAGACACTCTCAAGAAGTTACTTCAGAACCAGCAAATGCTGACCGAGGGGATGAATGAGCTCCATCGCAGCAGTGTGGGTGCTGTTCTATGTGGACATTTATGACTGTACTCAATCATGTTTTTTTTAGTCCTTTCTTCACCGGTGCTGCTCACTGATCCTTTCTCTTTTATGCCCCATCTTTTGCTCTTAATTATCAAATACTCATTCCTGTCTCCTCTTAGTCTTTCTTCTCCCCCTTTGTTTATGAAAAAATATATGTGTCAAAACTCAAAGCATTTTTAACTCTTTTCTTGTCCTTCTTTCTTACTGATTGACTCCATTCTTTCCCACTTTGATTTCTGTCTGTGTTCTCTCTCTCTCTCTCTTCTTCTTCTTCCTCTTAAAATAACATCTATTTCCTATGTTTTCATAAATGGTGCTGATTATGCACCATATTATTCTCTTTTCTCTCACTACTATTTTTGTTGTATAGCACTGTTGTTCAGTGCATTTGAAAAGCGCCATATTAAAAATTGTCTGGTTCCACAAATATTTATTTTTTTCAGTCCAATAGTTGATGCTGCACTCTGTCAGTCACCCAAGCAGATTCTCCCTCTCCACACATATACTTTTTTCACTGCTCTTATTTCTGGAAATTTTCTCCTGAAGAAGATATTATTAAAGAGTGATAGCTGCTGCTGTGCTATATAAGTTACCTTTCTGGACAGTATTTGTAAAGCCCTTTAGTTGACATAAGTATGCAAGAACAACATATATATATACTGTGTGTGTGTATATGTATATATATATATATATATATATATATATTTTTTTTTTTCATGGCAAAAACTCTGTTTAATGCATCAGTTCAGTTTGTTCCACAGTGACAAAAGTGAGGAAATTCAGTGTTAGGGTTCCACCCCTTGCACCCCGCCCACCCACCAACAGGCATCGGGTGTGCATTGGGATTATTCGGCCTAACTCTCCCCATTCCATGTAAAGCAAGCTGAGGTGGTGCAGTATAGTAGAATGGTATGAGAGTTAGGACTGATGATGCCAACGCACACCCCGATGCCTGAATTTCCCTTCTTTTAGAGAATGTGCACTATAAATAATGAATGGAAGGGCCCCACACTCCCACCATGTGAATTTTTGTCACTTCACTATGCTAAAACTGTATGATCAACTGAAATGAAAATTTGCAAATAAAGACACGTACCATACCACAACATGTATAACAAATGTTATCTGAATTTGTTCAAGAGTTGTGCAGCATCATGCTGTGAAAACTCTGCAGGAGTGCTGAAAATAACATTTTTGCCACCTCACTGCACAAGAATCATATATCCGACGGAACCAAAAATTGTACAAAAAAGACATGTGCCATAGCACACTGTGTGTCCATAATTGTGTGTACATCCATTCAACGGTTCCAGAGCGTTATGAGCAAACTACGTAACATGCACAGTTCAACAACTGTAAGTGCCAGTGACCAGAAAATAGACACAGTCAAAGATGAATTATACATTATTGTATGTTCCAAATGCCAGGCAAATCAGACACATGGTTCAGAAGTTATTGAAGCATAATGAACCAAATTTTCATTAGTCAGAGTGGCATAATTCCAAACCTGTTAATGTTTTACACACCAAACCACTGCAAGACACCTCTGTACCACTAAGGCTAACTACGCTATAAATTTCAAGCCAGTAGCACCATGCAGAATGCTATATGCAACATGTTAACTGTGTCATGCAGTATCTCTGCAGTGAATTACGTTTCCAACATGTAAACAGGATTATTCACATCCCCAGGACATCCACTCAACACCCTCCAAATTTCATGTGAAAAGACCAAATTGTTGCAGAGATATTCAATATTTACATTTCTGCACCTTTAAGAAGTCTTCCACCAAAAAATGGCAGAAATCGCAGCTGAAAATGTGCTAAAATGGCAGACCTGGCAGCTGGAAAATCTGTAACTGTGAGTGGGGCCAACTTCAAATGGTAATAACTCTGGAACGGAACAACATTTTTTCACCAAACAAAAACTGGTATGTTTCTTGGACACAGGTCTTTCTATGTGGTAAGTCTTATAACAATCAGCCACACACAGGCTGCTCTATGTGTCACAGAAGACAGTGCAGAAAAATAGCAAAAACGTAATGCTTTGCACTGCACTGTGCAAACACAAAACCACAAAAGGTAATGTTAATGCAAACGGTGATGGCAACAGTGAGGGAAAAGAAAATAGTAACGTTAACAGAAATGCAAACACAAGCACAAACAGGAATTCACATGGTGGTGCAAATAAAAATGATAATGCAAACAGTAAGAGAAACGTAAGCACAAAAGTAAATGAAAACAGAAATGGTAACGCGCCAGACGCCGTAATGTCATCTTATGGGAAAAATTGTTAACTTTGGAGTGCCATAACTTTGTAGCCCTCTAATATTTTGTTACCAAACCAGAAAAGGCACATCTGTGGGATCTTGACTTTCTTCCTTCCAAATTTCAGCCCAAAAGGCAAAACCGTTCTTTTGCAGCAGGGTGGCAAAGATTCCCTATTGATTTGGCCATAGTGTCGCAAAGTACTTTGCAAATCATGACACTTCATCAAATGAAATCATGAAAGTATTGCATCGTGAAAGTACTTTAACACTTCTTTTACAAAATTTAAAAATATTTCTGGGGTGTTTTACCCCCCAAAAAAGACATGGCTAGCATCCTCAGGGCTAGACTAGGTGAACACAACAAGAATTGTGCCCCTAGAGGGTCCCAAATTTAAATGGCGAGCATTTCTGTGACCACCAACTGAAAACAAGATGGCCAATTTGTGACACTACAAGGGTCATTTTCGAAAGTAAAAAGTGCATTTGCAACACTTTCACATATTTTAACTTTTCCCATTGACTATAATGGGAAACTGTTTTTTGAATAATTTTTGAACCGTTTAATATTTTTTCATGAAATCTTTGAAAGGCACATTGGAGACCCTGGCTGCATGTTCCCTGAAGGTTTTGGACTGGTTGCACAAACCATGCAGGCTGTAGGCGCGAGCAAAGAATGCACAGAAATGCATAATTTGTGTGTTTTTGCAGTGCTGTGTAGCTCTGCAACTGTACATCTGACCATAACAAAACTTGGCAGATCCAGCGATTTATGGGACCAGACCATGTGTTCCAAATTTCAAGCAAATCTGTTATACGGTGGCAAAGTTATTAAGCTTCCAAATTTCAGACTTAACCTTAAATGGGATACTCAACCCTAACTATAGTGGCACTACCATGCCACTATTATATATATATATAACTTTTTGAAAATTTTCTCCCGAGCAAGAAATTGTTAAATTGCAGCAATATACTACTGTTGCTACTGTCAAATGATAATGCACTGTGTGTCAGTTTCCTGCTACCATTCTTGTAATGAAGTTTAGGAGAAGTTGTGAGAAAAGCATAACATACATAAATTCTGTGCCTCATAATTTTCCTCAACTACCAGAATAAATACATCAGGAGGCTACATGCTGCTACCAGGTGCTACCGTGTGCGTCAGTCTATGTCAAGTCATCTGTCTCAGTTCTTGTAATGCACTTTAGGGCACTTTTGTGAAAAGAGAACAATATACTTAAATACTGTGCTCCCAGAATTTTCTTCAACTCCTAGAATAAATATGTCAGACTGTTGCATGCTGCAACATGGTTCCATGCTGTATGTCAGTCCCACCAACACAGTTCTTTTGATGTACTTTAGGGAAAATAGTGTGAAATGAGAGCAATATACTTAAATTCTGTGGTCCCAGAATTTTCCTCAACTCCTAGAATAAATATGTCAGGCTGTTGCATGCTGCTACAAGGCACTGCACTGTGTGTTAGTCCCTTGCCACATTTCTAGTACTACACTTTAGACCAAATTTTGAGAAATACACAACATACTGTACATATGTTTTGTGCTCCCAGAATTTTTCTCAGCTCAAAGACTAAATATGTCAAGCTGCTGCATTCTGCTACAAGATGCTGTGCTATGTGTCCTTCCACCCCCCTCCACACACACACATACAGTTCTTGTAACACACTTTAATGGAAGTGGTACAAAAAGCACAATACACAAAGTCTGTGCTACCAGGCTTTTTCTCAACCACCAAACTAAATATGTCAGGCTGCTTCATGCTACCACAAGGTGCTGTGCTGTGTATCAGTTACCACCTCCACAGTTCTTGCAATGACTTTTGGGGAAATTGTGTCACAAGTACAGTATACCAAAATCTTTTCTCCTAGAAATTTTCTTAGCTACAAGAAAAAAAAAAGTTATGTTGCTGCACCATGTAGCGATAGAGAGCATGCTGACTGCTGCATGCTACATTGTGTCACACTGTGTTACAGTAGTCCTATCAGCACAGTTGTAATACAGTTTAGGGGATGAACTTTAGTTGCCAGAAATTCTCAGTCTAATATATTACCATCTTGAAATTTTTGCATCACGAAACAAAATCAGATAGGCTTCCTAAATTAATATGCTGTTTCTGCACTGTGCATGTTTCCCCCCACAGCACCTGTCTTGATGAACTGTGGTAACCAGAAATTCTGGATATTTTCTCATGAAATGATAATGCCTGTTTGGAGTGCTGATCTGGATGATACATTTCAATTATCACTGCGTATCCTACCAGCAAAGGTAAGTATTTATTTCTTTACTTTTGTCTGTAGGCAGTGGGAGTGGAAAAAGTTAATCTTTTTTTGCTTCTGTTTCTCTCTTTTCAGGTAGTTATTACTAGGGTGATGAAATCCAGTTGCTGCATGGGCACAGCCTCCATCTGGTTATTTAATTTAACAGTGTTTCCTACCAGAGAAAGTAAGTATTCTTTCTTCCCATTGTTTGTAAATTCTTAAATGTTATTCATAGGTTACTGTTTCTGCTCCTGTTTCTTTCATTTCATGTATTTTCCAGCTCTCTGACAATGTAGAATTAGTCATTAGCATCAGGTTGATGACTGGTATTCACACTGGAGACAGAAGATGGGTTGACTTTAACAAGACCACACACGGTGGTGGAGAAGGAGGAGGAGGAGGCAGTGATCAGAGCATGAATCTGCAACATAGACCATGTGAATGATCTGGTGGAGAAGATGGCAATGGCTTGCTTGCTGGAGGATGATGCATTCATAACATAATTGATAGAGACCTGTGAATGCAAGATAGAAATCATTTAGACTCTAGTACACTCTTTATTTTGTTGTACAAGTGACAGTAAACCAAAAAAAGTATACAAAATTAGAAGGAAAAAGAACTTTTGAAAAACATGTATTTTTTGAAAGGCTATGTACCATCACATTGATGATGGCCATGCCTTGAAATGGCATGAAGGTGCCCCAGACAGAGGAGATAGAGAAGGAAAAGTCTTATTTGCTGGATAAGAGGGTAACAGAAGAGGGAGAGCTTTGAAGACAAGAGAAAATTATTTAGACTCTATTAGCCCCTGTGTATGACCACATGGATGGTATCTCCACTGTCCACTCCTAGTCTTACTATACCTGTCACCTGAGAAGAGAAAAGATAAACTATTTAGCCTGACAACCACTATGTATCTGTGGAAGGAAAACTTTAAATGAAACACTAAGAAAGGCAAAAAAAAAATAATGATGCTTACTATCAAATTAGTGAGGACCATGCTGTGTATGGTACAATAGTGCCTCTTAGAGGAGGGTGGTGAAGGAAGAGACAACTTTAAGCTGGTGTCTTGTGTGCTGTCTTGCCTTGCAGCTGGCTTGCTAGGCACCATGAAACAAAATGAAAGAAAGAAGCACATGTGAACATCTTGCATGTGTAAGCTAGGAGGAATTCACCACCAAGAGTGAGGATAAGAAGTGTGAAAAAAAGTTAAAGTAACTTGTAAGGAGTGTGAACAACAGTGACAGTATCTTAGTATCATAGCAGACAAAGTTGGAACTTGCTGACCTTCAGGTCATCTGCCTTGATGAACTGGCTGACTGGAGGCCCAGCTTGAGGTCTCCTTGAATGACTAGCTGGATGACTGCCTGGAAATAGCACTTATGCTGGCTTAAGACTCTGGATTTTTCAGTCTGGATACATGCAGTGGAGGTATTGGTGGTCCATGTTGTTGGTGGATGTGGAGTACAGAAGCAGGCGAGAGGAGGAGAAGGAAGTGGTGTCTTGATTGCTGGAGGATGCATGATCTGTATTACTGGCAATGGTATTTATGCTTGCTTAAGAGTCCAGATGTTTCAGTCTAGATGCATGTGGTGGAGGTGGCAAGGGCCAATGTTATTGTTGGCAAACTTGGCATTTAATGATCTAGTGTTCCCTGATTTTCTAATTCATCTGCAGGCACAAAATAGGAGAGGGCAGAGAAAGGTTATCAGATGGACATATGGAACAGCAGCACACCTTGGAGAAAAGTACAATGATAGGAAAACAAAACTGAATCAAAAAGAAAAGAATGCAACTGTTGAGGAGTAAAGGATGGACAGAACACATCTCTTTTTATTCTTCAATCATCCTCATCAAGGAAGCAGCCCTAGCAGTATTCTAGACTGGAGTTGTCCCCATATGGGAATTATTTCTCCATCTATGCTTCATATAGTTAAGTAGAATGGAATTTTCCAATGCTGACAGTCTCAGGCTCTTCATGTGGTAGGAATGCAGATATGATTGTGTTGAATGGAATGTGGTATACATGCATTTTAATTTTAATAAATATTAGCATGCCAGCAGTTCTAGGGGACAGATTTGTATGCCTGTTCTGCACAATGGCCCCTGTCAAACTGAATACCCTTTGCAAACAGACACTGTAGGGTGGACAGCTCAGATTTTTGACTGCAGTGGAGGCCAGTGCTGGCCAGTCAGTGACTTTGCTACTCCAGTACAGCAAGGGCTGTTGCATAATGGTAAGGAATCTGGTGTCCACCAAATATGCATCAACCATGCATTGTGCTGCCCACTGCCTTATCAACTTCCTCCTCCTCCTCTTTTTCTCCACATCTTCAATCCCCACCTAGTAAAAGCATCCCAAAGAGGATCTGAAGTTACTTTCTTCTGTTACCTTGCATGTTTTATCAGCCCATTTAACCGTATCAGGTGGTAGCAACACTTGGTCTCTATTCACTTTTGTGCTTTGCCTTACCTAACTGTAACTTTAACATCTGTGTCCAATGTGTGCATCTTATTAGCCTATCAGTTAAATTTTGGACCTGATCATGCCCACCTTAAAGTATAGATGACGGACCCTGTTTATTTTGTGGGTACAGAATGATGGCAATCCCAGAATTTGCAGATGGCATATTGCAAGAAATATGGCTATTGCAGTGCAGCATATGAAGCATGTTTTCCATTAAGGCACAGCTTTCCATATAACCAACTGCCTCCAGAACCTGCCATACATTCTCAGTGTCCTGGTCAGCAGCCATAGAAGTAGGATGGTCTGACTGATAAAAGCAGTGTCCCCACTCACTGCCTGAGTTGCATGTTCAAATTACCTTATAAACATGATCAGGCCATCTATTAGTCACCACTGGTCTGTTGTCAGAGACATGGACATTCCAGAACAGTCATAGCATGTATGCAGCAGCAGATATTTAGAGATGGCTTTCTATTGCTCATACAAGTGCTCGATCATGTTCAGCATTGAGTTCCATCTAGAGACAACTTCCAGCTTCACATGGTATTGGGAAAGTTTGTCCTGGATCTGCAGATGCTTGAGATGGTCATGGGCCTTTCTAGAATGGGAAAAGTGGGCACAGATATGGTGAAACACAGCCAACATGGACTTGATATCAGGATATGCTAAAAAGATTAAGTCAGTGTGCCAGGCATGGCATACTGACAAAACCTTCCATCATTGATGCATTTCACTACATTCAAGCCATTATCGCTCACAATGAAAGCCGCTTTAAGTGAATAAGGGTGCAGGCACTCATCAGTCTCAATCAGGAGCAATTCTAGCATTTTCTGATCCAAGTGTGATCCAATGACACTCTTTATTGCCAGTGTGGCATGCTGATAAATACCCAGAGTATTACTACCACTTCAGTTGGGCTTAGTACAATTTTTCCCTCAGCCAGAGTCAAATACTACCCTAGGTACCTATTCCCAATGTACTGTAATACACTGATAGGAGCTACCAGCTGTTTGGTCATTGGTCCACATAGCCATGCTGAGATGCGTGTATAGAGATTCTGAGTGCAGTAGGGCATGGATTACTATGTGTGTCGGCGTCCCATAATATTCAGTGTTCAGGAATGGCACTTGAGGACAAGTGTGTGCATGAGGAAATCATCCATTTGGGACAAGCATGCAGCAGCAGCATTCTAAATCCCATGTTCTCCACAAAAGGGAATCACCGTAGATCAATTACCAGCATTTCAGCTGTTGCTGCATTCAGTTCATGCACAATAGCATGATTGGATGGGTATTTGGCATGACACTCAAATATGTTATGCAGCGTAAGGCTAAACCTTTCTGAGTGTTGGACTACCAAACAACGGATAATTGGGGGGAGTGCAAAAACATTACTCACACAAAACTTCTTGCTTGTACCTTGTTTTATTTTAAGTTCAATGTGGTGTTTGCTCCAATGTTTCACCAGAAATATATGGTTTCTTCAGGCGTCCCCCTTTGGTACTACATTAAAAACAAATATCAGTGTATATTTTAATGTGTCTTCCCACCATTAAACCTTAATGGTACATCCATAATTGTAAAATACAGCCCATACCAGCCTGTTTTCTTCAGGCTTTGCATGTATTTTGTCTTTTACAAACTGGCACACATTTTGTCAGGCCCTGTAAATTTCAAAATAATCATGGACACTGCTTTAGAAAAACAAATATTTTCTTTTGCACTATTACCAAACATGCACAACCCATCAACAAGCACCCATTCTGTGCCTACACTAATATTAAATGGGCAACCTGCCCTTTCAATCCCGTGACTGTAAGTTAACTTCAAGAACTACCTGGCTGCATGCTACTATTGAGCTTATAACTCCCTGGGTTCGTTTTAATCTTTACATGACCTAGCTCTAAAAATATGTCAGCCAGAGTACATAAGCAGTTATTTTGCATTTTTTCTTTGAACAAGTGATATTATCTCAACACTTATTTCTTTTATGTTTCAGAATAAAGGTTTTCACTTATATATTCTGGAGACTTTTCAGGAATGGTGTGCAGCATGGAGGAGTCATCCTTACTTCTTCTTATGCTCACCAGTGTGACGAGATCAAACATTAAGCTAATGTCCACAGCCATTGGCTGGTGCATGAGCCTTATTGCTAAGCAATGTGAAACCAGTGCAACCAGCACCCAAAAGGAGCTGCAGGGCCCCAGTGGTGAGAACTTGGTAAGCAAGAACAGGATGACTTACCTTGTACTTTTTATAACAAAAGTCATTTGTAAACATAATCATTTATATCCCAGAATATAGAGGCTCCATCCTTTGTACATGATACGAAAACCACACCTTTGGCTCACTTTTAATGAGGACTCTGTCTACTCCTGATTCTCATTGTTCAAAACATTTTTTATTTGTTCTGAAAAATTTTTTTCCAGTTCATATATCTAGTGAATTCTGATGCACTCTTTGACTGTGTTTAATTTTAGATGATGTGCCTTTTAAAGGACTGTGATTTAATTGTGAGTATGACAATCAGTCACAGACTTCAGGGGTGGGGGTGAGCACTGATTATGTCACTGTCTATATTCGTAAATACTTACTGTGGACAAATGATGGGAATGGCTATTTCTATATAGAGTGGGACATATTATGTGGTCCTGTACATGCAGAGTGGGTCAGGTTGGGCATATGGGGACAACAGTGTATCAGATTATTGAGCTGGTCTGTCTATTCAGCAGATGCCATGGTCTGTCCTCCCTATGTTTCGCATCTTATGCCTAGTGTCAGTACTATCTACACTGAATCTCACCAGCACACCATCCAGTTTGAATCTTTATTCATGCCGTTTTCTGGGTTGAGTGCATTCAGTTGGAAAATCCACTTTGTTTTAGTTGTTTTTTTCCTAGTCGCCTATTATAAACACCACCCCTAGAGTGTTGTATTGCTTGTACACCCCAGAATCTGAGGGATGCCCCTGTGTGGTGCTCCTATATAAAGTCAAAGTGATCTGATACTGGAATACTTGTTTGGTTCTTTATGTCTCCTTTATGTTGTTAAATTCTCTCTCTGAGAAATCGTATGGTCTTCTTTACATAAATTTTTATCACACAGGCATTACAGTATGCTTACAACACCTGCTGTCTCACAACTGATATGTTGCCTGATGGGAACATTTTTATTACTTTGTGGATGTACAAAAGTGTTCTTTTTATTTCTGTGTTCATAGATGAAACACCTTTCATATGGTTACATAGTACTAAGACTGAGGGGGCCCAGAAAAAATTGCTCAGTCTGTGTTTTGTCCATTTTCTTATGTACAGTGGGTGGGATATTCAGACTGCACCAGGAAGGGGCGCAAGCCTGGGTGCAGTGCAACTGGGTTGCACCAGGGCATGGATCAGGTGATATTCAATGGTGCTGTGCCATGGCTCAGCACCATTGAATATGGCACTGAGGGTGCATGCACTGTGCACAGCGCAGTGGCACTGCACCAGCGCAAGTGGCAGAAGGGGAGGAGGAGGATGCACCAGCCCAAGTGCAGTTGCACTAGGTGCATCAACCACGATATTCAGCACTGGGCATGCAAATGAGGCCGTTATGCATGCAAGGTGCAAATGGGGCCATTTGCATGTCATTATGGCACCATTTGCATGCGGTGCGCTGATCCCTTGTGACTTGTGCCTGGTGCCTGTCAGGCTGCAGCCACTGGGGACCGACGCCCTGCTGACCCTTGGTGATCTCCACACCTGTTCACCTAATAGCGAGCATAGGATTATTATATCCTTGGTGGTCCAGTGGACTGCATTCCAATGCCCGATCATGGGCTTCAGTGAATTATATCCCTAATGGTCCAGTGGAACCCACCCGAGGGCCCGATCATGGCCATATATATAGATGAACCCTGGTGGCCCAGCAGACCGCTCCCCATCACCCGATCATGGGCATATGATGAAAGTATCCCTGGGGATCCAGTGGAACCCCCTAGCTCCCGATCATGGGCGGAAATACCGAATGACACCCTGGTGGTTCAGTGGTACCCTCCTCCCCACCCGCCCACTGAGGCCCCAACACCCAGCACCCCCCCAGTCAGCAGCGGGTGGCAGCACCCCACCCACATGCCACCCGGCCACCCACTGACTAACAGCATACAGTAGGGTCTGTACGCCTATTGGTCCACTGCATGGACCAATGAGCATGCAGACCATACTGTATTACACAGTCCCGATATGTGAATGAATGCGTTCATTCACATTTTGACACTTTGACACTCTGACACTCTCTTTTCCACTCTTTAATAAAACACTGAGATCCAGGTATGGGATATGATCCTCACTGTATGTTAAACAAAACTTTAAATTAGGTCTGGAAGTATTCAAATCACTGTAAAAGACCAGGAACTCTGCTCTGTTCCCTTCCACATGAACAGAAGGTCATCAGTGTAACATTTGTGACATATTATGTTGTTATATAGGGGTTATCTGTTTCTGTTAGAATGTGTGTCTTTTCAAATTTGTACATGCGTGAGTTGGCATAAGCCAGGGCCATGGTAGAGCCCATGTCTGTATCACATTTTTCATTAAAGTGCCCTAAAAATATATTTTTTTGTCATACAAAGGAGATCATTTCCTGTAGGCCTTTTGTTGCAGGATGTTGGGGATGTGCCCTGGTGTCTACTATTTTACCTGTGGCATAGCCCCCTTCTTCATGTGGGATTTATGTATACAAATCTGATACACCCATAGTCACCAGTAGGTGGCCCCTCCACTCATTCTGCAGTCTGAGCTCAGATAAGATGTTTAAAATATGTGTTGTATCTTTCACAAAAGACTGCATTTTCTTCAATAGAGGCTGCAGATAGAATTTTATATAATTGATAGTGTCTTAAACAGACTGTGTATGCCAGATACCATGGGCCTACCCAACACGTCTCTGACACCTTTCCCGAACCTTCAGAATATTTAAAACACTGGAACAATATTTTGGTATATTATTTTTGTTTGTTTTGTTTTTTGTTTTTAGTTAAGAGGTCCTCCTCCCATTACAAAAGCTAGCCACTTGCTAATATCTCTTCTGTTGGTTCCCTTAGTTTAATCTGCAGTTGTGGAGTGGGGTTGCTTCATAGTGGTATGTAGTTTCTTCCATAAACAGTTTTGTGCACATGATTTTGCATTTTTTTATAATCCATCAGGACTATCACACCTCCTTTGCCTGCCCCTTTGACACTCAGATTTTCATCACTTTCTAAATCTCAAAAGGATTGTCTTTCTCTTATACCTAGATTATTGTATGCTGGAAATCTCTCAGTGCCATTTTTGAATAGGTCTGCAATTTCTTTTTTTTTATGGTTTGAACACATGTTTTGACAGTAGGATTCCTATCAGTCAGTTGCTTGAAAGTAGATTTAATATTCAAGGTCTGTTTTGTTTTGCTGCTATATATGTTCTCTTTTTCTATATTTTGAAACATAGATTTTAGCCTCAGTTTCCTTAAGAATTTTTTGATATCACATTCCGTATCAGATAAATCCACTTTTTTAGTAGGAGAGAATGACAACCCTTTTGACAATACAGCCATCCCAGTTTCATTCAATTCTCTTGAGCTCGTATTAAAAATGGTAACTACATCCCTGTTGTTTTTGTTTTGGGTCTGATGTCTCCTCTCCTCTGCTTGGTCCTGTCTCTCCTCCCACCCCTTAACCCTCAGGTTCTTCCTCTGGTATTGGGTCTCTCACTCCGGTTTGATCTTTGTGCTCTAGTTTGTCCATCTGTCCCTATGATTGCCTCTGCTGATCTCTATTCTGGCTTAAAAGAATGTTGTTGTCTTTGATTTGTGTTCCTTATGTATGATGGCTTAGAGTAGCTATTTTCTTTGTCACTGAAATCACTATTATTTCCATACTGGGTTTTCTTGGGTATGTATTTTCTGTGTATAAATGTTATTGTCCTTACAATCATGATATTCTGCTGAAACTTTGAATTTTTTGTTGTTTAAAGTGCTCTTCTGATTCAGCTAATTTATATTTTATTTGTTCCAGTGTGGTATTGAAACAACCTGTTCAATTTTGGCTTTTAAGGTTCCCTGTTCTTTCTAGAGCTCCTCATTAAATTTACTTATCTTTTCGATTAATGCCTCAATTAAGGCATACATAAAGTCTACACTGCAGTAGTTGGGATACCAAACAGCTGGACATGGCGTGGAAGCATTGCTGATGGGTTAATATTTTACTCCTGGAGTTCATAGGTGTTTTTCAAATGAAAGCAATGATTTTGGGTGTTGTCTGCAGTGGGGTTGCTGTGCTTTGGTGGCTCTGTATGCTAGTACTCAACCCAACACTGCTGCTATGACCACTACTAGGCAGTCACACAGACTCCTTCTCATGTCTGCAGTAGTCTTCCCTCAGTCTACCCTCCCTCCACTGGGACTATGTAGCTGCTATTTCTTGATGTCTTGGCAAATGTAGATGATAAGACTCATACTTCTTCTTTGGTACTGAATCCAGTGCAACAGGAGCCTGGACTTCAGGAATGTGTGTTTGCTAGTAGTGCCAACGCAGCTTCTCTTTCATCCCTGACTAACACACTTGACACAGTTGACAGATAGCATTTCATCAGCTGGGTTCAGTATATAAAAATGCCAAACTAGGAATTTTGTACCTCTTGATTTTACATGGTGGTGGTAGTGGGACAGGGGAGGGGTGGAAACGGGGGCTTTTTGGGATGATTTATGCTCTTTGATGCTGGGTGACTCACACCATGTAATGGGCTCGACACTAGTAAGAGGAACAACTGTTGCAGTATTGGGGGACATCTTTAGTAGTCCTATGACATACTAGTGTGCAAAGCCCCACATGTTCAGCAGAATTACCTTTCATCTTTTTCTTTTCTGGGGTTCCCATAGGGAATCTAAATCATCATTTCCAATGCTGCTAATATCCCCCCCCTCCTCCTCCTGAGCTTTTTCTTCCCTATCTTTATATTCTCCAGACTCTCTGTCCCTCTCATCATCTTTAGTTATAGACACATTTTTCAGTTTAGTCTTTCTGACTCTGCCACATTTACATCTCCCTCCTTCATCTCTGACTCATAGTCAAGCTCCACACTCTAATTTGGTAATCAGAAATTATCATCAAGATCAGGATCAGTGCCACCACCACCAGGTGTCATGGTGACACCTACAACCTTGACCAATTTGCCTGAGCCAAACACTTTGAAACCTCTTGGACTGCTCCTCTTGTCATTGCTTCCCCAGCCCCCATCAACAGGGATTTCACAGATGTAGCAGAGAAAAATGTGTCCACACTTATTCTACTACCACTAAGGACTACTACTTCTTTACTACTACTGCTATTGTCCCTGGATCCCACTGAAGATGCTGCTGCAGAAATAGTTTTTGTTTTGGTTGCAACACATTTTTGCCCTACAGAACTTCTCCACTTGTTTCAGCCTCCCCGTTACTGCTCCCTTTTGTCAAGCATCTCTTCCTAGTCCTTTTATATATTTAGATTTATAATATTGTGAGGAAAACATTTAAAGAAACACTGCAGTACAACTAAATAGCAAAAGCAGCAACATCTTCCCCAAGGGGCTAGCAGTGTGATCTGATTCTGAACAGAACAGTTTACTGAGCTAATTGTAGCTACAGTAAAACCACCAAAATTGTTGTTATCTTTTTTAACACAACAGGGATTAATCAGACACACATGACAAGGGTAATTAACAAACTACTGTTAGTAACAGAGTCACTCCAATGATGTAACAAAATAACTACAACTAATATCTTGGAACAGTTTACAAAAATATCTGAGACTGCAAAATAATCAAGTATTTTGAAATACAATTAAAGATTGGTTTGTACAAGGTTCATTACCAAAATGATGCCGTTTAAACTCTGAATTTGTATAATGTACCCTGCTACAGACAATCTGTTTAACACTAATTCCAAGTTGGAAATTATTTTGCCTCTTGTGTGTCGAGTATTAATATTGGGTGTTTCTTTTTTGGTGGACTTTTGGTATGTTTAAACAAACTATTATTATATTATCTTGTATATTGCTATTGGGTTGTATTTTATCTTATTGTAACCAGGATTTTAGAGATAATGGTATCCCTTGTAAATGAGCGCAAGCTTAATGGAAATTGTCTTGTTCATGTTTTTCATGAATAAAATTATTACTTCTACATAACTACTACTACTCATACAGAAAAAGACTTACATAATACTTCACTAAACTACAACAAACTGTACTACAGAAATAAAATGAGAAATCATAGGCCACAGACAAAAAAAATTGCAAGATGGACTAAGGAAAAAATATGAGCTATCTGCAGCACACAGACTATTGTTCATAGTAAAAAAATTTCAAGGTCACTGATCTTTATGGGCTTCCTTGCTAGCTAAAACACCCCCCACCCCCACCACACACACAGTAGTGCTTCACTAGACAAAACAAAACCACTTCTTTAAACTGAATTAATCAGCAAAGCCAGAAGTAAGCAACACTAATATAGTCACACATGGCCTTCTAAAATTTTTTATGACCAATCTGGATCAAAATACTCCATGCGAGGACTAATTTTAAAGATTGTTTTGCTCAGGCAAGGAGGGAAAGACTTCTCTTCAACTCTCCTTTTAGAAGACTGTACTCTACACAGCCTCTGCATGGCATAAATCTAATTTAATTACAATCCTATTGTACATAGCAAACTTTGGCTGTGGGTTTCACTTCACTGGCAAATTAATCACATTTATAATTTGAAAAATTATTCCCATATTATGAATTGGCACTTTGCAAGGTAGATTAACTTCTCAAATTGTGGCAAATTTGCAAATTGTTTTCAAAATCATATTTTCCCCAACTTTGCACACCACTATACAGCACTAGCAATTCTTCAGAAAATGTATAGTGGCATTAAGGTATTTTTGGGGCAATATGTAGGCTGGGCACTGATGCAGTACATGGAATGAACATGTCATATGCACATTCCTGCATCACATTGGACTGCAAATGAAGTGGCATGGTACTCTTTGATGTTTCTAAATAAATGATGAGCATTTACAACTGTGCACTCTTGATGTAATCACATCTGCTAGTGACAATGGTGAAGGAGATATCAGCAGAGATCAGCACAGTTATCAGAAGGATGAGGACTGAAGGGAGAGTATGAAGAAGATTCAGGTGTTTCTGAAGATCACAGAGATCTCTATTATAGATAGTGGGCTGAGTGCATACTTAAAGCACCCAGCCCAAGCTCCGCATCTCCAATGGCCTACTGTATGAACAAGGTACAGATGCCATTGATTGCTGTTACTCACCACATTATATATACTGTGTTATTCTAAAGATGGTATTAAAAACTTGCAGAACTTTAGTTTAATGTTGACCCACTGTATTTTATTTAACTAACATTACTGCCCTTTATTTAGCTTGCTTAAAATATTTATCTCTCCTTCTTGCACACAGGGAAACAACACTACTTGTGAATAATATGCTAACTGAGGACAATAAGACCACCACAATATAAGATGTGGAACATGTGACCGCTGAACATGAGGTAGTGGCATCTGTCTCCTCTGTAAAGAGGATGCACTGCCAGATGGGATGCACAAACAGGTAGGCATGGCAAAGATACCCCAAAATGGGTGATTGTCAATATATATGTTCTTGTTTCCTATTACATACAGTCTCATGACATAACCCATCGTTGGTTTCTTCAAGCTTTGGCCCTAGGATCAGGGACATGAAGCAAGCCGAGAAAGCCAGGACATGGATCAGGAATAAGGAGATGTTCTCTGGCCTCATATTTTCAGATGAGACCCATGTGTCTTTTGAGCAGATTGCTTCAATGGTATTTCGTAAAAAGGGCAAGCACCCAATGAAGCCAAAGTCAAAACATTCTCTAAAGCTTCATGTCTTGGGCTCCATAGCCAACTGGGTAATGGCCCACTGAACATATTTAAGGGTTGGTAATACTCTGTTTTAGGAGAAAAACACTTAAGGCAGTTACTGTCTCATATTATGATCTGTGGCACTTTATCTGTACTTGCTGTATGGCCTCAAGAACAATGGATGGCAAATTCTTCAGCAAACATATTCTCATCAGACCAGTAAAGAAATACATAAGGAAGAAATATCCTGATGGACATTGCTTGTTTCTAGGCAATGACCATAAACATTCTATAGAACATCAGCAGTGACTACTGCTACTGCTGCAATTAATTGGGTCAGAATGCCAAAGGAGTAAGTACTGCACAATAGCAACATTAAAAAAATGGCCATCACATTGCGTTTTAATGTTTGTTTTTGTGCCATCAGATCTTCAGATACAGAGAAGCCAGGCATGATGCAATGCAGTAACTTACAGTAACTGACATGTCACAAAATATGCAATTAAAAATGTATTAATTAGCAGTGAGTTGCACTGTTCCCAGAAGCTTACTGCAGTGTTTTCTGATATACTGCAGCACTACTTTGTTACGTCCTGCTTGGCACTGCTGTATGAATCCAACTGAGATTGTGTGGCACTCCATAAAAACATTTATCTGCAGAAAGAAAAAATACAGACACATCAACAGCTTCTTGATGCCTTAAATCTGTTTTGGAAAACATTAAAGAGAAGACAATTCAGATAATATATTGCACTTGCTGAACGTGTTGACAGTTGTGGTTGCCAAGCATGGGTGCATAACTGAAATGTGAATCACACTGGCACTGCAGTGTATAATATTGTATTTGTTTTGTGCACTTGTTTTAATTTGCAGATTTGGTTTGTACTTACTGGATGTGCTGTAATGGCTGAGACTGGTGTGCAAGGATATGTGAATTTGCAGTTATACTTTTCTTGTTTTCCGTTACAGTGGAATTTACAAATGTACTGTATGCTGTATTGCATTGTATATAACATCTATTACATTGAGAAATATTTCAATAAAATTCCCCTCCATCCACACACACACACACAGTACTGCATATAAAAAACAGTGGGGGAGCCACATTTCATAAGATGCTCCCGGGAAGAAGGTCCAAGGTCATGGTTTCCCAGAGATTGCTGCTGCTGGCATTTTTTTTCTCTCCTGAGAACCTGGATGGTGTGAAACAAAACTGCCTGTCAAAACTGTACAGTGAAAACCTGCACACATGAACTCTACTTGATAAAAAAAGCCCAATCAGAAAACACATTTCTACACTCACACATCCCCCACTGTACAGGTAAACATAAGTAGCAACCTACATGTACACTAAACCGATGTTCAAACTGTGTGGTGGCCAAATTTCATTAAGTTCTCTCTGGATTAAGGGGAACACATTCAAGGCCATGGTTTCCCAGAGAA
The DNA here is from genome assembly GCA_016271365.2 of Neoceratodus forsteri. Classification (NCBI taxonomy): domain Eukaryota; kingdom Metazoa; phylum Chordata; order Ceratodontiformes; family Ceratodontidae; genus Neoceratodus; species Neoceratodus forsteri. The sequence continues at coordinate 1,611,538,205 of CM057449.1, forward strand.
TTTTGCCATTGGCATTTATTTTTCTTCTTTCTGCTTGGATGTTGTGAAATTTCACTGCCTGCCCTGTCTGTATGTGATAAAACAAGCATTCATGTACTTTATAAAACCCCATCATAAAACATAGGAGTGTGGCCACATTTCACTTAAGTGCTTCTGGTAGGAAGGGTGACACATCCAAGGCCGTAGTTTCCCCAGAAAATTCTGCCACTTGCATTTTTTTCTCTTCTGAGTGCCTGGATGTTGTGAAATGACACCGCCTGGCCAAAATGTATTGTATTTAATAAAAGAACATACATGATTTTTAAAGCTGTAAGGAGCTCAAACTGGAAATTTACATACCTGTTGAGAAAATTGCAGCAGAATGATTTGGAGTTTCCAACCATCCTGAAACAGGTGCCACCTGATTACTATGGCAACACCACAATGAGGTTAGTGTGAAGTAGTTTTCACCTTATTCAGACTTAAATGACTGGCCATCAGGCCTCTGAAACAAGTAAATGGGGGATGGTAGCACACACTTAGGACACAATGCTTAGCTGCCAGGTCATGTTTAAGCTCTGATTTCCGCAGAGGCAGAGAAAATGCTGTGTCAAATGCAATACTACATTGTGACATCTATCTATCTATCTATCTATCTATCTATCTATCTATCTATCTATCTATCTATCTATCTATCTATCTATCTATCTATTTTTGCATAAAATCCCTTACATGAAACTTTGAGGTCAGACCCAAAGTACTGTGAGGAACATCACTAGCAGTGGAGGGTTGAAGTTCTCCTGCATGAAATACCTGTAGACTTATGAATAAAACTAATGGAAATAGAACAGTAATTAACTGATCAAATGTACACAATATCCCAAAACCAAAAATGGGTGAACATTGAAGATATTAATATTAACAGTACTATAGTGAACACCTGTAACCCCCCCCCCGGAAAGGTAAATTCCAGGAATGAGAACCATAAAACACACTGCACAATACAGGGCCCAATATTCAAATGCTTTCATGGATGCAAATGCATGTTTGCCCTTCAGCATAATATTCAAAAGTGGCAGTTGTGTGGGTAAACATTGTTAGCACCCACATAAAATACAATGTATGTGGGTGGGCAAGGGGGAGAACTGTAGGCAGGAATTATCCACACAACCCCATATTCAGCGCATGTGTGCTATACAAAAGGGCTTAAAGAGGTCCATTTACACAGCACAAATACTGCCAAAAATACTCCCAACTTACTCCAGGGAACCCTGGTGGCTGCCGGAGCTATTGCAGAAAAGTACCTGGTTCTTGGTGGGGAAGAACAACTGCCCCACTTGTGTGTCCCTGGCATCCCCCAAACACTAATCCAAGCACATGGCAGTTAGCCCTGATGCCTAGTAGACAACACACTGATCACCAGTCAGCAACGCATATACAACCCCCCAGATGCCCGGGGTCCCAACGCCCCCCCAGTCCTGGCCTGTACAATGAAACAAACCCTCCTTGGTGCCTAGTGTTCATCCAAGCCTACCCGCCAGCTCATAACATTGAAGGAAAGCTCCCTGGTGCCTAGTGGCCCCCCTTGATCAGCCACTCATATTCAAAACCACAACCTCCCTGGTGCTAGTGGTCCCCTTCCCACTGATTGCCAGCCTGTGTATTACCCCAAACCTCCCTGGAGCTTAGTGAACCTCCCACCCACTGATCATTGACCTATACAATAAAACAAACCATCCCTGGTGCCTAGTGTTTCCTCTCCATTCTGCCTGCTGGCTTGTAACACAGTAATAAAGCTCCCTGGTGCCTAGTGGACCACCTACGATTGATAGTCAGTCACAAATGTAGAGTTCCTCAGGTGTCCAGTGTCCCACCACCACATTCACAGCCCATTACAGTTACTAGATGTCCTTGGCTTCCTGTCACTGTTCCCCAGCCTCGTATTAGACACACCATCCATCCCTGTGCAGATGTCCCAAGTAAGTTGCACGTTGCTGGGAAATAACAAACAGTAGTCCTAATGTGTCCTGGTATCCTGGTACCCCCGATCAGCAGTACCACCTGCAGTCATGTGCTACCCCCTAGCCTCTAGTGGCCCCCTCCATGGCACACTACACTCACCCAACCCCCCTCACTTTACCAGAGTCATCGGTGCCACAGGAGTGCATAGGGTGACCAGCAAAGCCCCCCTCACTCCTCCTCAGCCAGTTGCCATAAATCCAAACAGAGAGCACACATCTTCTTTATAGGAGGGGTGCCCTGTCCTATAAATAAGACGTGTGATCTCTGCCTGGATGTTTGGTGGTCAGCTGAGAAGTTGTGAGTAGGGCTCTGCCAGTCACCTTATGCACTCCTGTGGCACCAATGACTCTGGTAATGGGACAGGGGATTGGGTCGGTGTACAGTGCTGTGGCAGGAGGCCACCAGACTCAAGGGAGTACTACATGGCCATGGATGGCTCTGGTGATTAGGGGGTACCATGATGCATCAGGGACTACTGTTTGTTCTTTTCCTGCAATGTATAGCTTACTGGGGTCATTCACCAAGAAATGGATTGCATGTCTGGCTCCGGGCTGGGATAGGTGATGGGGGAAACACTGAATGCCAGGGACATCTAGTAACCTTAAAAAGCTGGGACCAGGGGGTTGGTACACTGGACACTTGCAGGACTCTATGATTATGTCTGTGGCTGACTGGTGATCAGAGTGGGGGTCCACTAGGCACCAGGGAGCTTTATACCTATGTTATGGGCTGGTAGGCAGGGCGGGGGCACACTAGGCATCAGGGAGGGTTTGTTTTATTGTAAATCTCTACGTTTAGAGGACAGGGGGTCCACTAGGCACCAGGAAGATCTTGGGTCATGCACAGGCTGGCAATCAGTGGGATGGAGGGACCACTAGCACCAGGGAGGTTGTGGTCAGGGAGGTTGTGGTTTTGAATATGGGCTGGCGATTGGAAGGTGAGGAGATCACTAGGTACCAGGTACTTCAACACATGTCTGCTACTGGGCTATGGGGTACAGCACCGTGCTAACTTGCTGTGCTACCCATGCAAATCCGTCCATAATGAGCTTGCAAATGGCCCTCTTGTGCCTTGCATGCCGAATGTGCTCTTTGCATGGATCCCTTTTTGTTATCCATGGACCAGCACCCCTGATTGGCCCCTACCTTACAGACAGTACTACTTATAGGTACACGTACTAACCTTAGGGTGCAGGCGCTTATCGTATAAGCATAAGTGTCAGGAAAAGAGCTCTACTGTATATTTACTGAGAATCATGATGCCTTTGCTATTATTCTGATTGTAACACTTGGGAAATACTTCTAAATACACCATTGTATAATGATTAGTTAGGCAATACTGCCATCTTTAGTGATAGTGCAGAACTGTAACTGCATATGTAACCTCAAATGTGCTTCATGATATACATGACCCATTGTCCTAGCTATCTGTTACTTTCTGCTAGCTCAGCATGCTTTCCCAGGCTAGTGAGAAGTCAGATTATTTACCATTGGGCAATTATGTTTTTATATATCTTTTTAGCTGTTGCTAGTACAATTATCAAGGGTATAAGACCCTTTGCATTACATCTTCTCTCTGTTAAGAGACGTACTGCTGCCTATAGGTAAGAAAGATTGGAAGTATTCTCCCGGTGATCACATCGTTTGGTTGTAAGCCTACTTTATATACCAGAAATAAAACACTTATTGTGCTGGACACCACTTGTCTGTCATTTCTTCACTTTAGTGCAGTTACAACAAGAATCTGAGCAGGTGATGGTTTTGCCATCCTGTTACATTTGGCGACTGTGGCAGCCCTGGCACTGGCTAGTAACACCAACCCTTTCTGGCCTTTGGCTATTGAACAACTGAGAAGCCAAAGGAAGAACCCGTTCATGGCATCGGGCACTGGCCAGGCCAATGTTGTGATCTGGGAACCACCAACTGAACAGGCCGAGATCACAGCCCTGACATCACAGGCACAGTATTTGTGTCCTGTGAAGTACCTAGAGGAGGCCCAATGAGCGCCGGTATGTCTCAGGTCACAGGGACAGGATGATGAAGAAGAATCCAAGAACTGCACCGATTGACAGTTACAGGCCCCAGTCTGGATTGTGAGTGACTTGCTTGTCGACACAAATGGACAGCCCTATGTAAGGGATATGGTCGGGGGCTGTGAACTAGACATGCTTCTGGATACAGGAGCAACCATGTCTGTTCTCCATGATGAGAACCCAGGTGAATCTGCCTGGTCTACCAGTTGGAAGACCAGTTCATGGGGTGTAGATGGTACTCAGCTACACACCTAATGATCTGTATCTTTACCTGTGCAGGTTGGCCATCTCAAGACTGATTTTGTCTTTGATCTCATGGTATTACGTCATCACCCCAGCATACTGGGAATTGTTTTCCTTACACAGCATGGCTGTGTTGTGGACCTAGCCAACAGGTTATTGCTACAGATCAAGGGACAGTGTCATGCTGTCACCATACCAGACTCACATGCACTGGCAGCCATCTCCCATAACAACAAGGAGTATGACGTTATGGCTCTATTCAAATATCATAACCTGTTTTCTGAACTTTCACCTTTGTTACAGGAACACCTTGATGTGTTTACTGTCAACAAACATGATTGTGGTAGGATGCACACTACCATTGAGATTCCAGGACCTAACCCTGTGAGACAGAAGCAGTACCCATTCCCTGCTGATGCCTTACCCTTATCGAGGGAGAACATCCAATCAGTGCTACAACAAGGAGTGGTTAGGGCTTGTGTCTCTACTGTCAGTTTGACCATTTGGCCTGTGTAAAAGCAGAATGGAGCTTGGAGACTCACAAATGACTACAGGAAACTTAATCAAATTACCCCCAGCTGTGCCTCAACTGTGGCATCAGCACCTGATGTGCTTAAGCTGCTAAACCCTAACAAAAAGTGGTTCTCAGCTCTTGACATCTCTGATGGGTTTTGGTCACTCCCATTAGCACAGGAAAGCAAATACAAATTTGCATTTACCTTTGATGGGTACCAGTATAGCTGGACCTGTCTGACCCAGGGCTTCCATAACAACCCTTCCCTCTTCCATCTCCACATGATGGATGCCCTGCAGGGGTTCTCTGTACCCCAGTGTCTCCTGCACAATGTGGATGACTTGCTTTTAGCAACTGCTACAAAAGAAGAACATTTGGCCTTGTAGACAAATTGCTGACTCTCCTCAGGAGAGCAGGCCTCAAGTGCAATCCCCCAAAGTGGAATTGTGCAAAAAAGAGGTCATTTTCCTTGACCTACGTATCACAGACCAAGGGAGAAGCTCAGCTGTCAAGAGGATCCAGGGCTTGCAAGATCTACCACTTCCTACAAGAGTGGCAACACTAAGATGCTTTCTAGGAATGATAAACTACTCCAGGGATTTCATCCCTGACTTTGCCTTGAAGGCTGCTCCACTGTATGAACTGCTGAAAAAGGATGTCCCATGGACATGGGACCCCACACACACTAAAGCTGTTACACAGCTTAAACATACCTTGGCTTCAGCCCCAGCACTGATAAACCCTAACCCAAGATTACCTTTCCATTTAGAAACTGCCACCTCTGATGTGGTCATGTCTGCAGTGCTGGCACAAAAGTACAATGGGTATCACAAACTCATTGCCTATGCATCCCAGAAGCTACTCCCCCATAGAGAGAAAATGCAGTCTTTGTGAAAGGACACTCTTGGTAGCCTTCTGAGCTGTGAAACACTTTCTGTACAGTATTGGGTATGTCCCTATTATCTTGCATACCTGCCACACCCCAACTAACTTTTTGTTCTCAAAGTAAAAGATGGATCTGTCTCTAACACCAGACTGACCCACTGGTCTTTGCTTTTGCAGGACAGGGACGTCAAGGTACTGCCTGCTAAAATGCCCTCAATCTTGGCCCATGGCCTACTCCACACAGGCATGCCTCATGACTGCGCCCTCCAACCACCTGACCTACCTGACCCAGGACCATTTTTACCAGCTACACCTGAGGTCCTGGAAGATTCTACCATGTTTCACATCTTTACAGATGCTCTGCCTCCTATGTGGATAGAGAGCATGTAGCAGGGCTTGAAGTGCTCATTCTGGATCAGGAAGGTGATTTCAGGTGCATTTTTAGGAAATCTCCTCACAGTACGCCAAACTGGCAGCTGTGGCCTGTGTATTGAAGATCATGCTGCATGGTGACAAGGATGCCATCATTTATATAGACTCCAACTGGGTTTGCTCATCATTCACTAAGTTCTTTCCATTTTGGCAAAAGAACAATTTTATATCATCTGATGGTACCCCTGTCAAATATAGGGAACTGTTTTTGCATATACACACCCTGACACAAATGTTTACTCATAAGCTGTACATTCATAAGGTAAGGGCTTACTATAAGTCTGACCCTTACCATGAGTTCAATGATTGAGCTGACTCACTTGCCAAAGCAGGCACTCAAGGGAGGGGAGACATGGACAATGACTCAATCACTAGGTGTAGCAGCTATTGTGGCATCTATCATAGCTAGCAGCAAGTACCAGAACCTCCACTGGACCTCTTTGCTGCACAAAACACAGATTCAGAAATAAAAGATGTGTTCAAATTCCTAGACAAAGGAACTGAACAGCCACTGCCTGTTGGCAGTCCATATAAGATGTACTCAGACAATATACACTTGTCCAGTGATCAAAAGCTCATCTGGTATCACAAACAAGATACAGGTGACAAATTGTGGGTTGCACCACAATCTATGTGAACTGAATTTATTCATATGGTTCATGACACTCCAACTGGTAGACACCAGAGGAAAGACAGCACCCTTCAGAGGCTCAAAACTGTTGTCTGGTGGCCTGATATGGCCAAAGATGTAGAACACTATGTGGACAACTGCATAGTGTGTGCTCAGAACAATCCAATTTCAGTAAAAAGAAATGCCAAATTGCTGCCCCAGAGGCAATCTGGACCATGGAATGTGATACAGATCGATTTCATTGGCCACTTACCAACCCCAGTAAGAACAACAAGTATGCACTTGTTGTCACAGATTTGTTCTCCAAGTGGGTAGAAGCATTTCCCACTAAGAACAACATGGCAACAACAACTGCCAAGATCCTGGCAGATCAATTGTTCTCCAGGTGGGGTCTACCCTTAAAGGTAAATTCAGACCAGGGAACTAGCTTTTCAGCCAAGCTGATGCAACAGACACTCCAACTTATCTATTTATTTATTGAAAAGTTTCACCAGGTAAGGTACACTGAAAAACAAGTTGCTCATCTCCTGGCATGACCTGGGGGAGCTGGTAATGGGAGTTACATCATATTATTGAGTACATGCATTAACACAAAAGCAGTTTACACAAAAGCATATAAAGCATGGATTACAAGCATAAAAAGGCATGGATTACAAGGTAGACAAGTTTAAGCCTATACTATGACTTAGTGGGTGAGACAGATAGTGGCTAAAGTATTACTAGCTTGTCTTAAGGCCTACAATATGAAGACTAAATAGTAAAAAACAACAATGTGAGGAAAATTAACAATGTGGCAACAAAGGAGCTAAAGGCCAGGGCAAGTCCCACAGGCTGAGGAAAGTGTTCCATAGAGAGAGATTGAGAGAGATTGCTATCAAAAACAACTAGGAGGAAAAAGTCTATAAGAGCAGTGATTAGGGTATGCTATGACAAATGAGGAGGAGGTCAGGGTGTAGGACTAGGAGGGGGGAGCTAGGGGCAAGTACAGTTAACAGAGAGGAAATTATATAGTGCTTTGTTTAATGAGCCTGGAGAGGAGGAGGAATGGATTTATGTAGGAAGAGCATTCCACAGTTTAGGGAGATGGTAGGAGAAGGAGGACTGGATAATTGAGGTGGATCTCTGGGGAACTGACAGAGTTCTATGGTCATGGGATCTTAGAAGGTGAAGTGGTGTGGGAGAAGGGGAAAGTGAGGAAGTAAGATGAGGGAGTGTGCCAAGCCAGAACTTAGAGATGAAATTTGCACAGTGGTGCAGTCACCTATTAGCTAAGGAGGGGAAGGATAAAGTATGATACAGGTGACAGTGATGGATCAGGGGAGGTGCATCCAGGACAAGCTGACAGAAGGAGTTGAAAAGTGTATCCAAGTTAGCTAAGGAGGTGGTAGGAGCAGAGCAGTAGACAGTATCACAGTAATCGATGATCAGGAGGATCATCTTTTGGATCAGTTCATGCCTTGCCTGGGTCAGGAGGCAGGAGCTGTTTCTGAATAAGGCTCTGAGTTTGGGGTGAAGCTTTTTGTTATGGCATCTATATGGTCTGAGATGGTGAGATGTTGATCCAGCCATGTGCCCAGATACCCCATCAAGAGTAGTGAAGGCGGGGACAGATGGGAGCCTTGACAGTTTCTGTCTTGTGCTGAATGTCATTGTCACTGTTTTTTTTCTTGCATTTAGGAAGAGTTGGTGAGAGTGAAACCAACTCTGAACATTATTGAAGTCATATTGAAGCCTGGAGGCAACATCCAAGGGTGATGGCCCTGAGGAGAAAAGAACCATATCGTCAACATACATATGTATAGAAGATTAAGTACAGACAGATAGAAGATCATTCAGGAAAATGGAGAAGAGGATCATGCCTAGTATGGACCCCGGGGGGACAGCAGCCCATATAGGGAGGGGAGGTGTAGTCGGATATTTTTACTGATTGAGAATGGTCATTTAGGTATGCACTGAACTATTTTATGGTGTGCTCAGACAACCCAGCAGCTGAGAGGGAGCAGAGTAGGAGGGAGTGGGAAATGGTGTCAAATGCTTTAGCAAGATTAATAAAAATGGCAGTAGTGATGTGTCCGCAATCCATGCTTGACAAGATCACATCCATGATCTGGAGTAGTGAGGAGGTAGTAGAGTGATGTTTTCAGAATCCAGATTGATATTGAGTGAAGAAGTTAATGTCGGATAGGTACAAGGATACGAACTCTTGGAATTGATCAAAAATTTCACATCCCTTACCACCCTTAATCCTCAGGCCAGGTAGAAAGAGCTAAAAGACACATCAAACGGATGCTATGTAAATTCATCGATGATAATCCCAAGGATTGGGATTCCATCTTGTCACTGCTACTAATGGCAATTATGGGTACACCTGCAGCCACTACTCAGTGTACACCATATGAGGTTATGACACTTGGGAAATACTTCTATTTACACCATTGCATAATGATTACTCAGGCAATACTGCCATCTTTAGTGATAGTGCAGAACTGTAACTGCATATGTAACCGCAATGACCTTCATGATATACATGACCCATTGCCCTAGCTATCTGTTACTTTCTGCTAGCTCAGCATGCTTTCCTAGGCTAGTGAGAAGTAAGATTATTTACCACTGGTCAATTATAATGTTTTTATGTATCTTTTTAGCTGTTGCTAGTACAATTATCAAGGGTATAAGACCCTTTGCATTACACCTTCTCTCTGAGAAGAGATGTACTGCTGCCTATAGGTAAGAAAGATTGGCAGTATTTGCCTGTTGATCACACTGTTTGGTTGTAAGCCTGCTTCATATACCAGAAATAAATCACTTATTGTGCTGGATACCACTTGTTTGTCGTTTCTTTTCTTTAGTGCAGTTCCAACAAGAACCTGAGAAGGTGGTGGTTTTACCATCCCATTACACTTTGAAAACTGCAGATAGCACGCCAGTGCTATACTCTCTGACAAGCTTCAGGATACATGTCAGGGTATCACTACTTGACTTTGCACTGTGCGAACATGGCCCTATATTCAGTTGGATAGTACCGGTGTGCTATCCAACTGAATATAGTATCCTTGGGCTCCTGGGCAATTGCAGGGTGTAGCACACAGTTTTGCACTCCACTTTGTGCTTTTTTGAATATTAGACTCAGGTGTTTTAAAAATGGCTAAAACAGGACTAAAAATGCCTCTAAACAACTTTATAGTGGCATTCCTAACCCACAGGGGTGGATGTTCATTGTACCCATTCAGTATGTGTTGTTCTGACTTTGAACCGAGTACATAGACTTTTTAATGTAATGTAACATACTGTAGAGCACAGTACTGTATTTGTAATACATATAACATGTATGCAAATATGCAGTGTGCATCATAGTATAAAAAAGCAATGTTCAATTTTGTGTCATTACAGGATGCTGAGGAGTTGACAATATTATTGTCCAAGGTCCTGAGAGGAGGCAGGCAGTAGGAAGATATCTGTACTGGTCAGTGCTGGTGGATGACATACCACTGCCACAAGCACTGATTTGTGATGGGGACAACTATGTGGACCCTTAAGACAGGGAATGGCATGTGGTTATGCACCAAGTGAGGACTGACCATAGTAATCAGTTATGTGAATGATGCAATGATACTGTCTATGCTGAAGACTAAAAACACATGTTAACCTGCTGTCTTTAAGTCATGTATGGGAGTCCTGAATCCAGCACACCAGATGGGCTAGCCACAGTACTTTACTGTGAAGTACATATTATACTCTAAGAAAAGAAAAGATAAAAAGTACTAAATTAAAGACAGAACAAACAAACATAAGTACTTGAATTAAAATACAAGAAAATATAAATACTTGACACTACAGTAAATTAATATAATAAATAAAATAAATCTTGAACTCTGCCACTTATGTCAGTGTATTATTTAATCTGTATGCTGTGGTTTATTCAGTGAAGTGTTTTTCAAGGGGTGCATCTGTGTGTTTGGCAAAATGCAGCTTGAATGGCTCATCATTTACAGGGACTACATCGCTTCACAAACATCAGACAGAAGCAGTTTTTTGGGGGGGAGGTGGGGGTTACGTGATGACTGCCAAGATCCATGGTGCGATTTCTGGTCTAAGAGCCTGCCTTTGCTTAGCAGACATCACCCAAAATCCTTAATAACATTTTTGGTTATATATCTCTTATTCCAGATGTAGGTTCCCTAGGGTATTCACTAAATACCACTATAAGCACATATTTCTACAAAAAGAGTAAAGTGTTTTTTTTTTGGGCGGGGGGTTGTGATGACTGTCATGCTCCATGTTGAGGTTTTTTTTTCCCACTCTGAGAGCCTGCTTTTGTTTCGGAAGACATCACACAAAACCGTAATAGCTTTGGTATTTCTGATTATATTAACCTGGCCTTCCATATACATGTTCCACAAGGTGTTTACTAAATACCATCATATGCACATAGAAACATAGAACATAGAAATGTAGACTTTGATGGCAGATAAGAACCGCTTGACCCACCTAGTCTGCTCATTTCCCTGCCTACAGGATAAGCTGCAGATCCTATTTAACCAGCAGCTTATTTCTTCCTACCCCAACAAAAATTGCCTTATATCTATCCCATGCATTCTTGAATTCTCCCACAGTTTTAGATGTCACAACCTCCTCAGGAAGGCTGTTTCATACATTCACCACCTTTTCTGTGAAAAAATACTTCCTCACATTGCCCCTGAGCTGTCCCCCCTCTATCTTCAAATTGTGTTCCCTTGTTCTTGCACAATTCTTTTTCTGAAAGATGCTACCCTCTTGGACTTTGTTGATTCCACTGAGGTACTTAGAAGTTTCTATCATATCCCTCCTCTCCCTTCTTTCCTCAAGGGTATACATATCGAGCTCCTTTAGTCTTTCCTCGTATGGCTTCTCTTGCAGACCCTGCACCATTTTAGTTGCCTCCTCTGGACTGCCTCCATCCTGTCTATGTCCTTGCAGAGATGGGGTCTCCAGAATTGGATGCAGTACTCCAGATGGGGTCTCACCAACTGTCTGTACAGAGGGATAACAACTTTCTGTTTTCTACTGGTGATGCCTCTCCCTATACATCCCAGTATCCCCCCCAGCCCTCTCTACTGCCTTCTCACATTGCTTGCTTACCTTAAGGTCATCCGATATGATTACACCCGGGTCCCTTTCCATTTTTGTTGTTGTAACTACCTCCCCCCACCCACTGGGTAATCTTCCCCTGGGTTTCTATTTCCCAGGTGCATTATTTTGCACTTCTTTGCATTGAAACCAAGCTGCCATACTTCTGACCATTCCTGCAACCTTGCCAAGTCCCTTCTCATCCTTTCCGTGCCTCCTTGTGTATCAACCCTATTGCAGATCTTTGTGTCATCTGCAAAGAGGCATACTTTTCCTTCCAGTCCCTCTGCAATGTCACTTATAAAGACATTAAAAAGGACTGGACCTAGTACTGAAACCTTCGGCACCCAACTAGTAACCCCTCTTTCTTCAGAGTGGACTCCAATTACAATTACCTTCTGTGTCCTGTTGTCCAGCCAATATTTTACCCAGGCTTTTACCCTGGGACTCACTCCCAGGCTGGTTAATTTGACTATTACTCTTTTGTGTGGGACTGTGTCAAATGCCTTGCTAAAGTCTAGGTAGGCCATGTCCACTGACCCTCCCTGGTCTATCATTTTGGTCACCCAGACAAAGAAATCAATTAGATTTGTCTAACATGACCTTCCTGCTGGGAAGCCATGCTGCCTTGGGTCCTGTGCCCCACTGGCCTCTAGGTACTCAAAAATTCTTTCCTTAAGAAGTGATTCCATCACTTTCCCTACCACAGAGGTCAAACTGACAGGTCTGTAGTTTCCTGCCTCTGTCTTGCTCCCACTTTTGTGAAAGAGTATCACATCCGCCTTCCTCCAGTCCTCAGGTACTGCACCATCCTCCCATGATTTGTTACAAATTGTAGTCAATGGTGTCACTAGTTCTCTTCTTAATTCTTTTAGAATTCTGGGGTGAATACAATCAGGCCCCATTGCTTTGTTCCGCTTCATTTTAGGAGTTCTTTCAGAACCCTTTCTTCTGTGAAAGGACTGGGACCGACCCCTCTATCCAGAGTGCTTCTGTTAATTGGATTGGGCACCTCCCCCTCCTCCTCTTTTGTGTATACTGAGCAGAAGTATTTGTTCAGTATCTCTGCTTTTTCACTGTCCCTCTCTGCCCACCCACTGTCCATTCTATTCAGCCTCACTATCCCTCCCTTTGTCTTTCTACGCTCTCTGACGTACCTATAAAAGGTTTTATCCCCCTTCTTAACCGTGTTGGCTATTTTTTCCTCAGGTTGGGCCTTTGCTATTCTGACTACACTCCCTGCTTCCTTCTGCCTTAATTGGTACCGTTCTCTGACCTGCTCCTTCTGTGTTTCCTTATACTTCCTAAATGCTATCTTTTTCTCCCTAACCTTCACTGCCACCTCTTTTGAGAACCATAGTGGAATTTTCTTTCATTTTGATTTGTTTATTTGCTTCACACAGAGGCTTGTTGCCTCTGTGATGGCAGTTCGGATGTTTCCCCATTGTTGCTCCACCCCTCCTTCTAGCCTATTTGCTAGTGCTTTTCTAAGGCACTCTCCCATCTTGCCAAAGTCAGCCCTCCTGAAGTCCAGAACCCTCACTTTTGTATAACTTGACTCTGTAGCTGAGTTTATCATGAACCACACTCTTTGGTGGTCACTTGTTCCCATATGGCTACCCACTTCTAGATCTGAGATCCTCTCACCATCCCCATTTAAGAGTACGAGGTCTAAGATTGCTCCCTCACTAGCGGGTTCCAAAACTAGCTGTCTGAGGCATGCCACCTGAAGAACATAGAGAATGGCCTTGCTTTTGGGTGTGGCTGCAGCCAAGGTGCTCCAGTTAACATCCGGCATATTCAGGTCCCCCATCAACAGTATCTCCCCTTTCTATGCCATCCTAAGGATGCCTTCTATCATATCCTTGTCCATTCCTTCCCCCTGACATGGGGATCTGTATACAACCTCTGTGCAGATTGTGGTGCCATTTTCAGTCTCTAAGGTGACCCACAGTGCCTCCTCTCCTCCCTGTTTACTCATTTGTTCCATTGCTTTTATCCTTTCCCTTACATGGAGAGCTATTCCTCTTCCTCTTCTCCCCTCCCTGTCTCTCCTGTAGGTTGTGTACCCTGGTATGTTAACATCCCAGTCATGGTTCTCTGTGTACCATGCTTCTGTGACTGCTCTGATATCCAGGCATCCCTCTTCCATCAAGGCCACCAGTTCAGGGAGCTTGTTGCCCAGACTGTGGGCATTGGTACTCATTACCCTCCATTTCTTGATGGCCTTACCCCCCTTTGCCACATCCCTGTCCTTATTGTGTTTGCCATTTTCTCCATTTACCCCAGCCTTTCTCCTTATTGACATCTCTATTTTGGTGTTTACCTCACTTACTACCCTGATCTTTTTTGGGGGGGCTAGGATTTCCCTGCTCCTTTCCAGTGCCTCCCCCCTTGGCTAGTTTAAATGCTTGCCAATGAAACATTTAAACCTATCACCTAGGATCCCGATTCCCCTCCTGGACAGTTGCAGACCATCACGCCAGTATTGGCCTGCATCCTTCCAGGTGGACCCCCAGTCCTCAATGAAGCCAAATCCCTGAGCTTTGTACCAGTTTTTCAACCACTGATTGAATTCAATGGTGTGGAGCACCGTAGCCTCACCCAAGCCATAGACAGGCAGCACCTCCGAGAAGGTTACCATGCATGCTACTTGTCTAAGGCCCCTTTCCAACTCCACAAACTCTTCCTGCACTGCTCCCCAGGTGGACAATGACATCCAGCTCCTTCCCCTGTGTAGCTGCTCCAGCGATCCTGAGGATTCACTCCCTATCACGCCAAGCCATGGCACCAGGCAGGCACCTTACCACTCTCTCCCCTTCCTCCCCTAGTTCTACCTTCCTAACAATTGAATCCCCTACCAGGAGTTCTTTCTTTCCACATGTTGCTACAAAAAGGGTAAAGTAGTTTTTAAGGGTGGTTTTATGTGATGGCTACCAAGATCCAGGGTGAATTCACAAAATTGCTAATAATGTTGGCAATTACATGTTCTGCCAGGTGTTAGATAAGTACCACTGTAGGCCTGTATTGCTACTGGAGATGCTGCAAATTTTTAGTTCGCTGGTGATGTTGTGGCAAATCCACATTATTCACAATTGCAAAAAAATTTGCAAATTACACAGCTGAACTGCCAATTTCATCAGCAGATTTTTTTAAAGTAAAAAAATTCCCTCCACCCACTGTGCAATGAAACCACCCCTCCCCCACCCATGAACATAATAATTAAGATGATATCCCCTCCCATCCCCCACTAGAACCCTTTACACTCCTCCCTCCTGTACCCATGACATGGGTTCATGGGGCAGTTTCAAATGTTAATCCCTTGCCCCACCTGTGAGCTAAATACACTTCATTCACCTCCACCACGAGAGCCCCACTGTCTTTGATACAAACACCTAGTCCCCCATCCAACCCCCCTCTGGTCCCCTCCACCCTCCTCCATGCACCAGCACCCACAAAATCAACCTGCAAATAAAGAAAAAGGTCCCATGGTGCAAAGTGTCTACTCTGTTTAGTGCTGAGTCCCATCTCATAATCGGGTGAATGAATGGCTGGTAATGCCTTTGCTCCTAGCAAAACCTGATTGGTTGAATTTTTGACCAGTCAGGTTTTACTAGGAGGAGAGATGCCATCATTCATTAACTAAATCCATTAGAGATGGGAATCAGCACTGACCAGAGCAGACATTCTGCATTGGGGAACCATTTGGTTTATTTGCAGGTAGGTTTTATGAGTGCTGTAGAGGAGGAGATGTAGGGACTTTAAGATGGTTGGGTGGGGACTGGGTGTTTGTATCAAAGACAGTGGATTCAGGTGGAGGGAGGTGGCTGGAGTGTATTAGGCATGCAGGTGGGGCCAAAGGATTTACTTTTGAAACAGTCATAGAACATCATGTTCACCAGAGTAGCAGGCAGGAGGGAGGAAGTGCCAGTGGGGTATTAAGGAGTGTGGTATCAACATATTTCAACAAATTCACCTTGTTGTTCACCTGGCAAACTGGCCATTAGCCATGTGAATTTGGCCAATCCACCTGGCAAATAACATCATGAATTGCAGCCCCAAGTTTTGCGAATATGCCAAAATTTGAAGATTTTTTTCGCTGTTACTACAAAAACAGTATAGTGTCTTTTAGAGGGTGATTTTATAGGATGGCTGCTATGATCCAGGGCAAGTTTTCTGCTCTGATAGCCTGCCTTTGTCAGGCAAACATCACACAAAATGACTAATAACTGGCAATTTTGCTTATATTGGGCCATATACACTATGCCTATGCTCCACAGAAACTGGGCATGTGGGCAAAGATACGTGTGAATGCAACACAGTGGGGGTCCCACAGACCCCCAGTGGCATTCACAGATGCTGCGTAAGTCAGTTATGCACCAGATTCCCCCAGACACGTGGTCAGCAGCATGCAAGGAGGCAGGCGAGGGGCATGCAGGGGGCATGCCTGCACTATGTGCCATTCACAAAGGCACATAGTGCTGCCCACAGGGTGGTGTGGGTGAGAGAAGAGTACACCAGGGGGACCCTACCATAACCACTGTACACATCAACACATATACAAACCCTTGCCTGGTCCAGGCTGCCTGTAGTAAACCCTGTGCTCCAACAACAACCCCACCCCCTGTCTCATATGCCAGGGACCCCCCCCACACACACACACATGGCAGTGCTCCATCTGGATGCATGAACATACCCCCCACCCATACACACATTGGTGCCATGACCCCATAGACATTATTACAAGCACCCCAGCACCATCTACTTGTCCGGTATAGCACATATCACCCCAGGCACACACAGTGGTACCACAGTCCACACATCCCTGACCCCTGAGCCCAGTATCCCGGCATCAGCATTGGTGGCCAGTGGACCCTCCCACCCACCTTACCTGTGGCACCAACAATACCTACAAATGCCCGTATCTGATGGTCGGTCCCACTGAGCAGAACAGCCAGTGGTAGAGCCCTCCACACACCTCCACTGCAACCAGCCATCTAACTGATGCAGGGAGTGTGCCACCTATATAGAGAAGCATGCTCCCAGCATCAGTTGAATAGCAAGAAGCCATGGAGGTGTGCGGAGGGCTGTGCCACTGGCTGTCCTGAGCCGCAGCACCGACGGTCAGGTATGGGGGTTGGGGGGTTGTCAGTGCCATGGATTGGTGGTGGGGACACTGGCCACTAATGCTGACACTGGAGTACTGGGTTCATAGGTCAGGGATGTGTGGATCGGAGCACCTTTGTGTGTGCCAGCGAGTTCATATTTACCACACTGGGGACAGGGCATCCATGTGCTGGGGGAGACGCAATAATACCTGCAGGGTGGAGAGACATACATGTGTGTGTTGGTGGGGCTAGCATATTGGCCTGGGGTGGTGGTGCTGCAGGAGGGGGACATCTGGCTACAGGGGTGGGTCTCAGGCAGGAGGGACTGCTGGACAAAGGGGCATAGCCACACAGGTCCAGATGCCTGTGGGAGCTACTCACCCACCCAGACCCACACCTTACCATGCAAATGATCCACTCAGGGACCCAGGATGGGCATCCAAGTTGATGCCCACCTGGGTCCACTACTGCACCCCGGCCACCTTGTGCAGTCCTGCATGCCTGTGGGGCAGGGCCGCTGACAGGTGGCATCCATTCGTGCACACTGGCCTCTGCCCACCTGTCCATGGGTGCAGAGCTATTCGGGCAGGGTACGTGCCTCTGGTGTATACTTTCTGTCCATTCATGCATAAGCACCATTAACATGAAATTCCAGATACATGTTCCCCAATGTGTTCGCTAAATAGCCCCATAAGCATATATTGCTACATAAATGGTATACAGTAGTAATTTTCAGGGTGTGGTTTTTTGTGATGACTGCCAAGATCCATGGTGACTTTAAAGACATTAATACTGACACACCCCTTTGAAAATGTGAATGCACTGCTAGGGCTATCTACAAATGTGAACTGAGACAGCATCTAAGTATTGGCATTTCTTCAGCACAAAATATTCATTGCATCACTGGTGGTGGCAAAATGCTGCAGTAACACATGATACATTAAACGGCCAAACAGCATGATGCCTGACACAACTCTACAAATAATACAGTTTTGAGCAACCCAATACAGAGTATATAGTATCAGACTGTTATTGCAACTGGATGAACACAAACATGTCAGGCTCCATGGTAACAATTTTAGATCTTGGTTAAACACTAATAATTCATTCAACTACTATACATGGATTAATTACACTATATAAATCTTAACCAGAAAAGCAGTTCCAAAGGGTCTGTGATGTAATCGGTCCAAATTATTATTGTATTTTAGAGACAAGATCAGAATTTAGTGAACCTCTATAGCAAAAAAGGGATATGCCATACCCCTATAGCATAGATGTAACAATGGCAGCAAAATACATTTTTTACAAAAGCATTTTATTATGAAAAATGCAAGCAACTCACAGATAACAGAAACAAGGTGGGTGCATCAGGAAAAAAAATCATAGAAGTGCATCTCTTGCTGGGGGTGTTTAATCAGTGGTACACAAATCTTGATAGACTGCATGTTACCAATGAATTCATATACAACACAAGGCAGAAGTTCCATTCCAGGTGTTCTTAGTAACTATTATTCCATTTAAAAGGGCTCTGAAAATGGTTACTCTAAAATTAAATCTGTTCTAATTCAGACAAGAAATGTTTCCTAAGTAGACACTTTTCAATTTATGGAATACTTAAAGATCAAGTACCTACTGTCAGACACCCAGCTCCCCTCAAACATATATAATCATAGATCTGCTCTACTGTTGAGGGGCATTACAAATTCTATGCACTTCCCTCTGGTTAAAAAGTAATAGCACCCCAAATTTGCACCCCCATAAAAACAAAGCCTTGTCTGACACGCCTTCTTTTGTGATGTCAGAAAATGAAGGCTGCTTGTGTGTGCTCCATAGATCTATATTGGTGCCATTTGTCAATGACGTTTAGTACTATTTAGAGTTGCCACTTGGAACAATGAAAGTGACCACTCCAGTAAACAGGAACTGTTACTCCAGCGGCTGCTTTGATTTTTCTACATTGAACCTGTAAATGGTACTAAATGCCATAGACATATCGCATACATACAGGTTAATGACATGCCCCCCCTCCCCCAGTATTCATTTTCTGACATCACAAAAGGAGGCGTCCAGGCAAGGCTTTGTTTTTATGGGGGTGCAATTTTGAGGTGCTATAACTTTTTACTTAGATGGAAGTGCATAGAAATTCTAATGCCCCTCAACAGTAGAGCAGATCTACTATTATGTATGTTTGAGGGGAACTGGGTGCCTAACAGTAGGTACCTGGTCTATAAGTAATTTAGGCTGGTCCTATCTGGACATTGTTCCACCAGTTGATATAGCTCTTGATTTTTCTATCCAAGAGTTTCAAGACATCTGTGACAAGTTTTTATCAGTCAAAACTATGTGGATTAGGGGAAACAAAACATGCTGTGCCACTTCTGCTCTATTGAAGGTAATACAAAATAGGGAGATGTTTGTAACCCACTTAAAATGATATGGGTAATACCTTATTTATCCAGTATCACCATTCAAGAAACACATGTAAATTCTTGCACAGATCGTTAAGGAGAAATTGTTTTCTATCTAGTCAAGAGTCACATAAAGTAAATCCTAGAAATTTTTGAAAATTGTGGAAAACAGATTAATGTTGGGACAAATAATATTACTGAGGTCTATTCACAGATGCATGGATTGCCTATGATCAGCATATCTGAGGTGCGTAGGCAAACCTAAGTTGGAAAGTCATGCAGGGGGGTTCAGTGAACTCCTGGTGGCATTCACAATCAGTGTGTGAGCCCAGTGTACACATGATCCCCTGTCCACCTGTACAGCTATGCACAGGGGTAGTCTGAGGGCATGCCAGGGTGTGTGTCCACACTCCACACCATGCACTAAGGTGCAGAGTTGAAATGGAGTGCTAGGAGAGGGGTGCATAACTTATGTATGGGTCAGCACTGCTGTAACAGATAAGTACCCTCTTCCATGGAAACCCACTAGCAGTGACTGACAGGGAATCTCTCAATAGTGCTGCCCAAGCCCACTGGGCTGATGGGGGAGTACTGGGGCAGGCTGTCAGACACATGACTGTGATGTCAGAAAAGTTGGGTCCCATGCCTTCCCAGGATCCCCTGCACAGCACAGCAAGGGATCCACTGCAGGACCCAGGACAGGTATCCCATTGGATGCCCGCCTGGGCCTTGTGATCCACCCCCTGCACAGCTGCAATCCTCCCCTGTGGAGCTTTGCACTGGGGGTGAGACCACAGACAGGTGCCCTTTGGGTAATCACAGTTATGAATATCCTGCACCCTGTGTCTGTCCAGGGCTATGTAACTATGTGGGCATTATACATGCATTCCGTGCATTTAACCCGCACCTTCATCAATCGGCCCCATTGTCTATAATCTTCTTGGTATATGTTCCTTAACCACTGATAAAACAACAGATTGCTATATATTTCAATTACTATTTTGAAAACATAGAGCCATACCTATAGTAAATAACACATGTCCTGCAGCACTGGCTTCTGTCCAAAACTCATTAGTGTTTGATGGCCCCACATTGGACTATCCTCCTTTTTTTAAAGAACGGTTAAACCTAACCAAATTCTAAGTTATTTAAAAAAAAAATGTATGGAACAAGAATGGGGCAGGATGTGGTAGAGATGAAACTAATTAAACTTGCTAAAGCAGAATGTTCTATCCCTCTTGTTCAAGATTATTAGTATGTCTTTTTTGTACTAGAGATACTCCAATATAATGAAAACAGCTAATATCCCAATATACTATATAATGTTAGACGTAAAATAAATGTGGACAATTTTTGGCCCGTTTCTTTGCTCTGTCCCCTCTCTAAAATACTCAAACATGAGATCTTTGATCAAGTAACTGAATACTGACATAAGTACAATATTCTCTGTATAGCCTAGTGTGGATTTAGAATGCACCACAGTAGTCAGATTGTTTTGATTGGGTTAACAGATTTTATTCATAATTTATTACATTCTGAATTATATGCCTGAGCTATATTCATTGTTCTTTTGAAAGTGTCAGATTTAGTTAATCATAAAATATCCCTGAAAAAAAACTGTACCAAACTGCAGGGCTCCCAGATCTACAGAGATTCTTGTAATTTGCAGAGATTTGGAGCCATCTACAGGGAAATCCTTCCCATAGATGTGCATTGGTTATACAGGAAAACACAGCAATTTGGCTTTCATATGAAATAATGTAATCTACAGAAAAGTCATCCTGAAGTAATAGTGAAAATGCTCAATCAGTCTGGAAGCACAGCAAAATGTTATGGCAAATCTGTCCATGGAGCAGTTTTGTAGTTACTTACAGAGAAAAGAACAGAGAATAAAGTTTGAGGCCACTTTACCTTCCTTAATACAGAACAACAGTGATATCCCCAATGCCTAATATTGAGCCACATGTTTATCAGAACATACACAAACATCATATCATCACTTTGAAACCCTTACAGAAATAATTATATGAAAGGTTTTCATGCTGCGCACATAAAACTACCCATGTGATATGTGTGCTGCAAGCATGATTTAAATGTTAAATTGAAACTGACTGTATGCATGTGGCATGCATGCAGCAAGCAAATGTGGAAAGTATGCTTTATATGTAAAATTGGAACAGACTGCATGCATATGGTATGCGTGCAAAAATCAAGTGGTCACTGATAACTGCACACATAAAAGTCAAGTGACTTGCTCAGGATCACACAGTATGCAAGTAGTAGTTGATGAGATTCAAACCCATGTCTTCAGGTCTCCAGTTCTCCTGGTTTGCAGTAAAGTGCCTTTTACCACTAAGCTATACTGTCTGCATACATACAGTATGGCTTGCTTGTACTTCAATACAAATCTGCATACATCTTCACACAAGCAGCATGCTTGTGTGAAGCCACTGATAAACGTTTTAGTTTTTTTGTTCCCCCTCATCTCAGCTGCACAGCTGAACTGTAGTACACATACCAATGGAAGCACAGGTGGTTCTTCCCACCCCAAATACACACACTTACCCACAAAACTACTTAATTACTTCTGTCTGGCCTGTACTCCTACTAGTTTCTCTCCATAGTTTTGAATTCTTCCATGCAAACAGACTTTAAGGGGCAAACACAAAAGTAGCAATAGCTGGACACCCCCCACCCATCCGGCCATTCCCCTCCCCCATGCACACACACTGTAGCAGATGCTTCCATGCTGCTATAGACAACCCACCAAGTATAGCTATAAGTTGAGAGTCTCAAACCTGAGTACTAGCAAGCCAGAGGTAGGAGTCTTGAAGAGATGTTGTCCATGGGTCAGAGTGCTGGGGCATACCCCCTTGAAACAAATAGAGTAATTTTTTATGACTATTTTATGCATTATGATAGTGAGTCAGAGAATAATGAAGGCCACTGTTCTACAAACAAGGCCCTTGTTAGTTAAGTGGTAGCCTTCATTAATCTCCAACTCTTCATCAATAATGTATAAAATAGTAATAAAAAAAATTACCTCATTCATTTGAATGGGGCACACCCCTGCACTCTCCCTTGCCCTATGTCATAATGTGCTTGACCATGAGGATATGGAGGTCAGCTTCCCTTGGGGTGGCATACAGTAGTAGCCACAGACACTGCCAGTGATTTCCTGAAATTTCTGTGATATTTCCAGAAATATCTGATGCTTTTTGCATTTGAACAGTAGGGGCAGCAGAGAGAAACTCTTCAGAAATTTCATGAAATATCTGGCAATAGCTGGCAATGTCTGTGGCTACCATTGTAAGCCTGTTTATTGTGGGGCTCCAATAGTTTGACAGCCCTCATTTTACTCCTGAAAAGTGCTCTGTCCCTCATCCATCCTTCATGGAAAACATACTGCTCAAACAGAGGATGTCCTGTAAAGTTAGACTTTATGGCAGGGGTGCCATTTCAGATTTCAGCAGTGAGGAGCCAACAACCAGTGGAGGCCAGGTGCTAGTTAGATCCTAGACCGCAAGCTCTGGAATGTCTGGAACATCTTTGAAAGGTAAAACTTATTTGTTGTGACTGAAAAGTAATACTCAAATCAGCAAAAATTCAAATGTATAAGATTCATTTGTCTATACCACTGAGCAGTGCATCAGATTTGGACTTATTCCCACCCAGTTACTAACCAGCTTTTTTTCCCTGGCTGAAGTTCTGTCCCCCCCCAAAAACAACTTTGTTCCAGTTTTTCTCTCCAACTTCATTCCATTCAATACCCTTCCCATTTGGGTTGTGAAGCAGCCCAAAGTCACAGAAATCTGAAAAACACATCAATATTTTAGTCCTTCCTCCTTCCCCAATCCCCCTGTAAAAAATATTTACTTTTACTTACCCAGTTATCTGGCCAGAACCTGCAGTTTAGCCCAGTGTACCACCAGCCCAGTTTTCAGTCTGTTCCTCCTCCATTCTTCTGCCAGAAGCTCAATGCTAAGACTGACCATCCCAGGTCCCTAACATGATCTGCAAAAAAAGTTGCCTCACCAACTGAACCCACCTAACCTGTATTGCTTTCATCTTGCTCAGATGCTGTTGTGACTGCTGCTGCACTGCACTGATCAAAGACTATGAAGGACTCCCACACCGAGGCCACTGCTGCTGCGAGGCCTAGCTTGTTGCTGTGGGGGGCCCATGCTGTTTTTTTTTTTTTTTTTTTTTTGCAGGGTGAGCCTAGTAGAGTAAGTTGGTAGCCTAGTCTCAAGTTAGTTTCTAGCTCACTCTCAGCCCCTTCAGCCACAAAGGGAGACAGAGACTCACTAAGAGTAGACCAACAAAAATATGATGCCACAACACTGCTATTGAGAGTTCAGTGTTCACTGACCCCCTCCAAGCTGTAGTGTGCAGTCTGCCTACTCTGTGTCAGGAAAGACAGTGTCCCACTCATGTAATTCATGTGCTTTTGCTTGGCTGGAGCTCCTCCAGGTCATGTGTGATGATGCCATCACTAATAGATGGAGAGAGAGAGAGAGTGGACAATACAATACAGACACAGTTGAGACAAGAGTGCACCCACAGCTTGAGTGCAACACAGGCTGGGGGGCACTTATTGTGCAAAAGGTTAAATCCAAACTTGATGCCATTATTGCCACACCGTAAGAACAGCCTAGGCAGAGATGTGGATGGGGCAACTGACCCACACCCTACCTAAAGGGCACCCCTGCTTTATGGTAGAAATTCATTCTCGGGTGCTATTATCAGTACATGAAAATACAATGGTTTCCACTGTGTTCTGAGGTACTGTATCTTCATGCTTCAGAATGTGTCCTGATCATTGTGAGAGTCAGTGTCTCTTATTGTCCCTCATTCTGAGTGTCCATGTCCCTCATTCCAGTAACAAAATCTGAGGTATGGTACATGCTTCCAAGACCCTACTCAGCACAAAGAGTGCTGAGCATGGCCATAGTGTATATGCTCCATACAGAATGACAAAGGGAAAGTAAGTGAGCCATCACAGTCATGGGAAAAACACATTTGTAGCACTAAATATGCATAAGGAGATTTGCATGGCCCAAATCAAAAAGGTGAGACTTCACAACACAGAGGCCCCTCTTCGCACATCTGGAATGGGGGATGTTGACTGGCTATATCCTAGGCATTTAATGCTGTAAGCAAACAATACTTTACAAATTAATGGCAATTTAATGACAAAATCAAAAGCCATTAAACAACTTGCAAAAGGATCAGAATTACTGAGTTTACCTAATTTTAATGGGAAATAAATGAAAAATGTATTTTAATGGTGCTACTTGCATGCAGTCAGATGAGAAATAGAAACTGATGTGTTTTTATAGATGAGATTTGCACCAGCATTGTTGCTGCACACATGGCAAGCATGCAACATGTGAACCCGATGTGATTTTTAAATGATGTTCACACCTGCTTAACTACTGCACTCATGTCAAGCGTGCAACATGCAAACCTGAGTTGAGTTTTAGAAGATGTTCACACCAGCTTATTTATTTATTTGAATCTTGATAATCGGGTAGGTCCACTAAGACAATACAGTTCCTTTTTCAGGGGTGGCCTGGGACAAGGGTGCAATGCAATAAACATTTGTCATAAAATATACAAAGTGAATGAAGCATAAAATATACAGGAAATAACATGCAATTAGTACAAGGTATGAGAGAAAAACAATTTACACAGGAAACATACATTTGTACATTGTGATCACAGTGAACCATGGCAAACAGTATATGCCTATGAGGCACTGCTAAGACACTGTTAATCAATACCTGGAGAACATACAGTTGGGCACGTTCCTGCCCAGAAACAATCGACCATGGAAGATGCCTGGTCCATAACAACATACTGTATACAAAGGTAATAAACAAGTAGCAGAGAAATAATAGACAGTAGAGGCAGATTCCTTCAATTACTTCTGTGTGCTTTGGAGATTAGCCAAAACAGGTACAAGGTTTAGGCTGCAGTAGGTGCACATACAGCGAGTGCTTCAACATAGCTAGAAAGGAGCGGGAGAGGCTAGAAAACGGAAGTGCATTTCAAGAGGTGAGTACAGACTATGCAAAAGATTGCTTGCCGATAGCCAGGTGGGAATAAGGAGTAGTGAGCAGAGGGGCTGAGTATGACCTAGATAAATGAGGAGATGCTTTAAGTGTCAGTAAGTCACTCAGGCGGGGGGAGAGAAGAGGAAGGTAAGTTTATAGATAAAGCAGAGAGAGGAGAACTGCATTCTGTATGTTGGTCATAGTCAGACCAGCCCAGTGACTCTAATCTGCTGCACACATGTCAAGCTTGAAGCATGCAAACCTGATGTGCTTTTTAGACCTGGTTTGCATAGGTTCACTCTGTGTATGTGAACTGCATGCAAACATTGCACAATTAATCATGTGACATGCATTCTGCATGTATGCAGCACCCTTATATTTCTGTAAGGAAAAACTTAAGATATTACACTTAATGCTGGCAACACAATTCTTTTCTCAAATGACTTTGTCAAATGAGGTAGAACATAACCTTAAAAAAGAATTTAACTTCAATCCAGATTTTAGTCAAATCATCTGCTGCTTAACGTAAAAAAGCTATGATCTTTTCAAAAAAGGGTTACAAATATTTTTCTGGGCCTATTTTTTAGATCCCAACCTCGGAGGGTGAATGCCTTGATAATTAACTAAATTTAAAACATCACTGTATAACCCTCGACAGTGCACTGACCTACAAAGAACACATCAATAGCATGACAAAAAATAGTTTACAGGATGCAGTGTCTGTTATATAATATAAGGTGGGAGTTGTTGGGTGGTGGTTTGTGTGACTAGTGGGATAATGTGCGGGTCTGGTGCCCCTCAGGCTTAGTTACTCCCCATCCCAGCTGCTAGACTTCTGCCTCTATTATGACCCCCCCACCTGCCAGCAGCAGCATATAGGTGCTACAGGGAGATGTGCATTATAAAGAGGTGGAATGATAGGCGGGGCAAGGGTTCCAGTGGGGGGCACTATTAAGGCAGTGAGGACCAAGAGATGCCCTGGGGGAAAAATGGGACCTAGGGAGAGGTGAAACAAGGTTGGATCCAATACCCATGGTTCTAACTGCCCAGGTAAGTAGGTAGCTTGTAGGCCAGCAGTCTCCACTCACCCCCTGCAGGCAGTGTTGTGCAGTTTGAGATCAATGAGGATGAAGTCCACAATTTTATCAGACTTGATTTCTAGGGTTGATCTGGCTTGCATCATGGAGGCTTGGCTGAGTGATGATACAGGGCCAGTTCTGGAGTCATCAGACCCAGCTAGACTCTTTGTGGTTCACTGCTCATGGAGGGAATCAGAGAGGGTGGTCATCTGTTTTAGATATGATTTTAACTTTATTGTGGCCCCAGTGGGAGTTACTTTGTGGTCTGAATGCATGGCTGAGTGTGGGAGTCCAGATGCAGGTTGCAGGATCCTTCTCATATAATGGCCTCTGGGGTGCAAGAGGGAATTCCTGCAGCAAATTGTGAACTTCATCTCTGAGAGGGTACTGAAGTCACCCAGATAGCAAGGCAACTTCAATGAGTGGGCCATTGACTAACTTTTGCAGTTTGGAGAAGATTTCCTCCAGTCGATGGAATCACTGCACCTTGCACAAGTGGTTTCTGCTGCAACCCATTAGCTAGTGATGCCTTAAACCTAGTATTCTCACTGAGGCTTGAAATTAACAACCTTGAAACTGATCCAGTCTGTTGGTTGGATCACTGCACAGTGATGTTCTTGTTTCAGGCCCCCCCTTATTATCCACCCCCAATGGAGATGGTCCATAGCCAACCTTTAAAGGGGTTGTCAACAGAAGGACTCCAGGCCATGACTGACCTCTCAGGTGTGATGGCTTCTGGTGGTATATTTTCTGTTAAATTGTTACAGGTTGTGCTTATCGGTTTTGTTACTCTTTTGTGCTTACCGGTTTACATTTTGATCTGTCTTTAGGCTAAGCAAAGTTACTGTTTCGCTACTATTTTGTTTTGCACTTACAGGTTTTTGTTTTGTGCTTAAAGGTATTGTAGTCTCTTTCTCATATTGAAGGAGTTAATTCCTTTTCTACCACAGCTCTTTCAGGGGATTAATAGTATAACTGGGGTTGAGGAGGTTGGGGGGTGGAGCTGACAAAGGCTTAGTACCTTCCAACAGAAGGAAGATTTAAAAGGTCATGTTAGTTGGTGTCTTGTAGTGAAGACTAGGTTTGCTGGCATAAAGCACCTAGCTTCACCTCAGCTCTTTTCTTCTAGGGTTTGCTTGAAAGGACAGAGCAAGGACAACATTAACAGAGCAAGGAGAAACATTAAGGCTTCTTTTGGCTAAGCAGAGTTACTGTTGTGTTACTATTTTGTTTTGTGCATACAGGTTTTATTACTGTTTTGTGCATACAGAGTGTACAGTTTAGTGATCAGAGCATTGTTACAGGCTGTGCTTACAGGTTTGCTAATGTTGTGTGCTTGCAGATTACTGCTTTATTTTTCTTTGATTCACATTTTTTTTCCTTTTTTGCAAGGTATATTTTCTATTAAATTGTCACAGGTTGTGCTTACAGGTTTTATAGTTTATTGCTTTATTTTTCTCTGAAATTGTTTTTTGTAGTATATATTTTCTGCTAAATTGTTACAGGGTGTGCTTACAGGTTTGTTACTGTTTTGTGCTTACAGGTTACTACTTTATCTTTCTCTAATTCACATTATTTTGCAAGGTACATTTTCTGTCAAATTGTTACAGGTTGTGCTTACAGGTTTTGTTACTGTTTTGTGTTTACAGGTTTTACATTTTGATTTATCTTCAGGCTAAACAAAGTTACTGTTTTGTTACTATTTTGTTTTGTGCTTACAGGTTTTGTTTTGGGCTTAAAGGTATAGCAGTCTCTTTCTCACTTTGAAGAAGCTAGTTGCTTTTTTAATTTCTTTTAAATTGTTGTGCAGGTTGTCTTGCTGAAAAGAAGGAAAACACTCACCAGGGTGGTGGGTCAGAACTGCAGATGATTGTTTCTGGAGGGCACAGGCTTGGTCCCACCCACACTGCCCCTCACCCTACCCACCACAGGCACATTGTTTCCTTTATACCAGAGTTTCTGACATCACTTCCCAAAAGGACAAAGAACATACACCTGTCATAACCTTAACAGCCCAGCACACTGCATAGGGGGTAGATGCATGCACACACTCACACACACTAACAAAACAGACAAACAAAAAGAACTAAACAGGAAGGTAGAGAGACATGTGGGGATTGGTACAATGCACTGGCTGTGGGGCGGCAGTCTTTTGGGAGATGTTCTGGAGGCTGTGATTCTGCCCTATTTGCAAGCACTTCTCTGGTCTGAGGGTGGAGGTTGCCCATCTCCAGGCCAACCTGGCAAGGATTCGGGAAACCTCCTCCCCCACCCAGGGACCACTAGAGCTATAGCCACTACCTCAGATTTTGCCAAGAAAAAGAAGTGGTTGGACCACGGTGGGCAGGGTGGTGAATCAAAGGTACATCCCTCAACTTGTACCTCTCCACCAATCATACACTGTTCTGGAGGAGCATGCTTCCTCTATTGAGGCACCCATAGTGGAGACTAAGGAGGATGCTGGGAACATCCAAAAAGGAGACCTAGAGGAGGTTGGCATGAGACCATACAGAGGAAGGAAACAACTCATGGTGGGAAATCAATAATTAGAAGGGTATAACTGGAGGGGAGGGAAGAGGGAGGTAAGGTGCAAGCCTGGCACCATGGCTGGGAGGGACAGGAAATGAATCCTCTGGATAATGGGAGCAGTGGCATAGGAGAGGGAGCTGGACATCATTGTCCACCTAGGGACAAATTACCTGGCCGGGAATGGCACCAGAGCAGTGCATCAGGAGTTTGTAGAGTTGGGAAGGGGTCTTAGACAAGTAGCACGCACAGTAACCTTCTCAGAGGTGCTACCTTTCTATGGCATGGGTGAGGCTAGGGTATTCCACACCAT
The DNA here is from genome assembly GCA_016271365.2 of Neoceratodus forsteri. NCBI lineage: Eukaryota > Metazoa > Chordata > Ceratodontiformes > Ceratodontidae > Neoceratodus > Neoceratodus forsteri. The sequence goes on from CM057449.1 coordinate 1,611,567,545, forward strand.
GGGATTTAATGAATGGTTGAAGAACTGGTGCATACAAACATATGAACATATGAAATTTGCCAGCAGACAAAGGCCTAGAGGTCTATCAAGTCTGCTCAAATGTGCAGCTAGCACCCATTATTCTGCAGCTGCCCCTCCCTTCCACCCTCCCCTTTCATTGACCTTCCCCCTTGTCCTGTCCCATCCTCTTTTGAAGCAGTCCACTGTTCTACTGGATACCACTTCTGCAGGTAACGCATTCCACTCAGCCACCATCCTCTATGTAAAAAAGTGTCTCCTCATCTCCTTCCTGAACCTTCCTCCCTCCAGTCTCATATCATGGCACCTGGTGTCCCTTCCCTCCCTTACTTTGAACAGCCCTTCTGTACCTGTCTTGTTTATTCCTTTCATGTACTTAAAGGTTTCAATCATGTCCCCCTGTCCCGCCTCTCCTCCAGTGAGTACATGTTCAACTCCCTCAGCCTCCTCTCGTATGATAAGTCCCCCAGCCCCTTGATCATCTTTGTTGCCCTACGCTGCACCCCCTCCAGTAACTTAATGTCCATCTTCAGATACGGGTGCCAGTACTGCATGCAGTACTCCAGGTGTGGTCTAACTAATGACCTATACAGTAGCAGAATCACCTCCTTCCTCCTCGAGGATATACCCCTTGCATACAAACCCAGCATTTTGTTGGCCATTGCAGGTTCCTTCCTACATTGCGCTGAGTTGTTCATTGACCCTGTAATGAGCACCCCCAGATCCTTCTCTCCTCTGTCTGGGCTAGCTGCACTCCCCAGCTGGTAACTCCTCCTTGGGTTCTTCATCCCAAAATGCAGCACCTTGCACTTTTTGGCATTAAACCCCAGTTGCCAGGTGTCTGACCAGGTTTCAAGCTTTGCCAGATCATCCTGCAACCCCTGCCATCCCCCCAGGTCATCCACCACTGCTCCTACATTGGTTTCATCAGCAAACAGACTGATCTTGCTCTTGATGTCCAATGATATGTCTGCAATGAATATCCCAAACAACACTGGTCCCAACACCGAGCCCTGTGGAACACCGCTCATCACTACCTTTGGGTGTGAGAGCTCCCCACCCACCACCACCCTCTGTTGCCTTCCCTGAAGCCAGTTCCCTACCCATCTCACCAGCTTTGCACCTGCCCCTGTGCCTACTAACTTACTTCCCAGCCTTCCATGTGGCACTGAGTCAAATGCCTTACTGAAGTCCAAATACAGGACATCCAGTACATGGCCCCTGTCCAGTTGCCAAGTTATCCAGTCATAGAACTCCACCAGGTTGGTTTGGCAGGATCTGCCCCATATGAAGCCATGCTGTCTGCTATCCTGTAGTCCTTTGGCCTCTAGAAGGGCCACCAGCCTCTCCTTCAGGACAGCCTCCATTAGCTTACCCATGATGGATGTGAGGCTCACTGGTCTGTAGTTTCCTGGTTCATCCTTGGGGCCACTCTTGTAAAGGGGCACCACATGAGCCATCCTCCAATCCTGAGATACACACCCCGAATGTAGTGAGGCATTAAATAGGTCTGCCAAAGGTCCTGCAAGGACCTCTGCCAGCTCCTTCGGTACCCTGGAGTGGATGCTATCTGGGCCTGGTGCCTTATCCACCCTCAGTGCCTTCTAACCCTCCCAAACTCTGCCTCCATGATTTCCCATCTGTCACCCTCCCCTGTTTCTGCCATTTTCCCCTTGGGTGTCACCCCTCTTCTTTAATAAATACTGAGCAGAAGTACTCATTTAGTGCTTCTGCCTTATCGCACCCTGCTTCCACCCAACCCCCCTCCTTCCTAATCCTTACTATGTGGTCCTTACAGTTCCTTTTCTCCCTGATGCACCTAAAGAAATCATTCTCCCCCTTCTTAATGCCTTGTGCCAGCCTGAGTTCTGTAGATGCCTTGGCTCCCCTTACTGCCCTTGTCACCTCCTTCGATTCCATCAAGTACTCCTCTCTGTTCTACCCTCTCCCTGTTTTCTTGTACTTCCTAAAGGCAGCTGTTTTCCTCCTTACCTTTTCCATGACCTCCTTGCTCAACCAGCTCAGTTTCTTAGCCCTAGCCTTCTTGCTCTGGGCCTAGCAGCAGGTTTTGGTGGCCTCCACTATCCCCAGCTTTATGAGCTCCCACCTCTGGTTAGTGTCCATACTAGACTGAATTCTGGCCAGGTACTCTTTTACCACTTCCCCCATCCTCCCAAAGTTGTCCATCCTGAAGTCCAGCACTCTTGTGCCAGATTCCACTCCTTCCTTGCCCATATCCAATATGAGCCATACTGAGTGGTGGTCACTCCCTGATAGTGGTTCCTCCACTGTAAGTTCTCTCACAAAGTCCCCATTTGCCAGTACAAGGTCAAGGGTATTCCCTAACCTGGTTGGTTCACTGACCATTTGCAGCAGGAAGTTGTCCTGGAAGTCATCCAGCAAACCTGTTCCCTTCTGTTCCTGGTTATTGGGGTACTCCAGTCCACTCCTGGCATGTTAAAGTCCCCCACAATCACCACACTACACTTCTCGCAGGTCCTCCTAATTTGTCCCACTAGCTCCCTGTCTAACTCCTCCATCTGAGATGGTGGCCTGTATACCACTCCCATTCTAAGAATCCTATTCTTGGAATCCTGGATTTGCATCCAAAGTGACTCCATACTACCCTCCTCCCCCTTCCTCCCTTACACACTTCAGTCCTTCCTTCACATATAGTGCCACACCCCCTCCTTTCCCAATCACCCTGTCCCTACGAAATAACCTATACCCTGGTACAGACAGGTCCCAGACATTGTATTGGGTGGCCCATGTTTCTGTGATGGCTGCAATGTCCACCTCTCCCTCTGCCATGAGCACCTGTAACTCTGCAGTTTTCCTCGCAAGGCTCCTAGCATTAAGGGTAACCACTTTCCACCCTTCCCCCCTCCCATCCTGCCCTCCTTTACTAGCATCACCAATAGTACTTGCCATTTGTCCTTTGTCACTGTTATGGGGATAAGCTCATATGGTTTCCCAACCTGTGGTCTCTGCATGTCTCTTGCCCAATTGTCACCTCCCGCTCCTAGTTTAAATTCCCCTACTTCCTCTATGTACTCCTCCATCCTGTTTCAACACTTTCTTTCCCTCCTCACTCAAGTATAGTCTATCCTTGGCATAGAGACTACTGTCTTCCCAGGTCCCACCCCACCCCCCAACAGCCCATACCCTGTAGCACAACACCAGGTTCTTAGCCATCCTTTAAATTCCTCTATTCTCAGATTTCTTGTTGTGCTTGCCTTGGGCACTGGAAGTATCTCTGAAAAAGTTGCTGATCTTTCTGCCCCCTCACATAATTTTCCTAGTTCCTCAAACCTCCTCTGGACTATATCTACTGTCTTGTCAGCCAGGTCATTCATCCCAGGATGTATAATTAAATGAGGCTTGTCCCTAACCCTTCTAGCATATTTCAGAACAGATTGTCCCACCCTTTCCCCTGTCATTCCTGGCATGGCCTCCACACAAATGTGACTATGCCTCTCCCCCTTGCTACCCCACCTGACTCCTCTTAGTAGTGAGTCCCCCAGCACTAAGATTCCACCACTCTTACTCCCTGCTTACTTCCATTCATCTCCTTCTCTCATTTCTGGCTCCTCTTCTTCCTCCTGCATGTTATTTCCCTCTTTTGCCCTTGTTGCAATTCTTCCAGCAGAACTTCCCCCCACTCCGGTTTGGTCCAGGCATTGATCAATTACTCCTCTAATTTCATCATTTCCCTCCTCCACCTTCTTCCTCTCTAGCAGTGCAAAACTATTTTCTGAAGACCCTTCACAAATGCCCGCTCCTTCTCTCTTCATAGTAACCTGTTCTCTCCTTTCCACTCCATGACTTTTGCCGCTTCTTCACCTCCCCTCACAAGTCCCTATCTCCTCCTTCCATTTGTCTTTTGTCTCCTGACCCGGTATCCCCGGCAATCGTTCTTCCTGGCCTGGGCCCCCCTTGTCCCTGCTTCCATTCTTATGACCCTCTTCTCACCACTGTTGGCTTAAATCACCCTTCCTCATCTCCCATTCTTCCTCCCTCCAGTATTGGGCTAAACCCACCCTCAGTCTGCCTTGCCTGTCTTAGTTCCTCCTGCAGACCCTCAATCTCCTTTCTAAGTTTCTCTATGTGGTTGTACACGAAACATCCTCCCACATTCCAGGCAATTTTTAGAAAGATTGGTGCACCACAGTTGTTGCAGGCTACCACCCTACCCATTGCTGTCATTGCCCACCAGTGACCCCCCTACCCTTCCAGATGCAGGATACCAAACAGTCCCCCAAGTCTCCCCTCTCACCCCTCTATCAGTGCAAAACATTCTTTTCTTAATTTCCCTTACCCCTTTGTTGTACACATTTAGATAGTTTGAGAAACTCTCTTTTTATATTCCTTATCTTCCTATCCACACTCAAAAAGAGACTTTAAGTAGCTATGCACAACCTTCTTCAAACTCCTACTCCTCCTTTCCACACTGCAATAGCAATGCAAAATAGGTTTTCTACCAAAAGAAACAGGTCTCCAATTCAAACAGCTTCACCAACAACACATCAAAATAGGCTTGAAATTAGAAGATATAGGTCTCTGATTCAAAGAAACAGCCCCAGTTAAATCATACCAAATAGGTTTTAAATCAGAAGAATTAGGCTTCTACAAATGCAGCCTGCTACACAGTGAAACATCAAACAAATGAGCCCACTTACAGCCACCAAAACAGTTTTCAAAATTCCAACAGCCACAAAACAATACCCTGCTAGCCCCTTAGAAGTAGGAAGAAAGAAAAGAAATAACCTTCTACCAAGTAAAATCCACAAGAAACAATGTAAAAACAACAAGAAGCTACTGTACTGTAACAGATCTGATCCTTTCCCTTCTAGTTTCTTATGAGAAGCCAAAACAGTGCAGGAGTTCAGGGTTTTGGCTTCATGGGGGACTGGGGGTCCACCTGGAGGAATAAAGGCCTATACTGGTGCAATGGTTTGCATCTGTCCAGGAGGGGAACCAGAATCCTAGGTGATAGGTTTAAATGCTTGATTCGCAAGCATTAAAACAAGCCAAGGGGGGAGGTACTGAAAAGAAGCATGGAAATCCCAGCCTCCTCCACAAAACAAGGTAGTTTGTGAGGTAAACACTGAGGTAGAGAAGTCAATAGGGAGCAGGACAGGGGTCAATGGAGAAAAAGACAAAGACAGTAAGGACAGGGATGGGGCTAAAAGGGGTAAGGCTATCATAAAATGGAGGTCGATTAGTACTGATGCACATAGTCTGGGTAACAAGCTCACTGAACTAATGGCCTTGATGGAAGAGGGGCACCTGGATATTGTGACAGTCACAGAAACATGGCACACAGACAACCATGACTGAGATGTCAACATACCAGGGTACACAATCTACAGAAGGGACAGGAAGGGTAAAAGAAGAGGAGGAGGAACACTCTACATAAGGGAAGGGATCAAATAAATGGAACTAAAGGGTAAACAGGAAGGAGAGGAGGCAGTGTGGGTCACTGTGGAGACAGGAAATGGCACCACAATCCATACAGGGAGTTTATTTATAGACTCCCTTCTCAGGGGGAGGAAATTGACAGAGAACTGATATAAGACATTCTTAGAATGGCAGAAAAGGGTGAGATATTGCTGATGGGGGACCTGAATATGACAGATGTTAACTGGAGCACCTTTACAGTAGCCACATCAAAGACCAGGGTAATTCTCAATACCCTACAAGGGGCATGTTTCAGACAACTAGTGTTGGAACCCACTCAGCAGGGAGCAATCTAAGACCTGGTGCTCTCAAATGGGGACAAAGAGAGGATCTCAGATGTAGAAGTGGGTAGCCATCTGAGAACAAGCAACCATCAAACAGTGTGGTTCACAATAAATACAGCAGTAGAGTCAAGTCACACAAAGGAGAGGGTATTGGACTTTAGGAGGACTGACTTGGGAAAAATGGGGGGGTACCTCAGAAAAGCACTAGCAAATGGGCAAGAAGATGGGGTGAAGGAACACTGGTGAAAAATCAAAGCTGCCATCACAGAGGCAACAAGCCTTTGTGTGAAGCAGATAAACAAAACTAAACGAAGGAAAAAAACACTATGGTTCTCAATAGAGGTGGCAGGGAAGGTTAGGGAGAAAAACATAGCATTCAGGAAGTATAAGGAAACACAGAAGGAGCAGGACAGAGAACTGTACAAGTTAAAGCAGAAAGAAGCAGGGAAGGCAGTCAGAAAGGCAAAGGCCCACACTGAGGAAAAGATAGCCAACTCCATTAAGAAGTGGGATAAAACCTTTTATAGGTACATTAAGGAGCAAAGAAAGACCAGGGGAGGGATAGTAAAGCTTAATAAAGGGGAGGGGTGGGCTGAGGGTGACAGTGACAAAGCAGAGACACTGAATGAATACTTCTGCTCAGTATTCACAAAAGAAGAGGAGGGTGAGGCACCTAAACCAGATAATAGAAACACACTGGATTGTGATAAATACCAGTCCATTCAAAGAAGAAAAGGGTCTAAAAGAACTACTATAACTTAAGGTGGATAAAGCAAAGGGGCCTAACATGATTTACCCCAGAATCCTAAAAGAACTAAGGGGAGAACAAGTGGCACCATGGACTACCCTTTTTAACAAATCATGGGAGGATGGTGTGGTACCTGAGGACTGGAGGAGGGCAGATTGAGATTCCCCTTCACAAAAGAGGGAGCAAGGCAGAGGCAGGCAATTGCAGACCTGTTAGTTTAACCTCAGTGATAGGGAAAATGATGGAATCACTTCTGAAAGAAAGAATTGTTGATTACCTAGAGGCCAGCGGGGCACAGAAACCAAGACAGCATGGATTCACAGTGGGACGGTCATGTCAGATGAATCTAATAGATTTCTTTGACTGGGTGACCACAGTAGTAGACCAGGTAGGGGCTGCGGACATGGCCTACCTAGACTTTAGCAAGGCATTTGACGCAGTCCCCCATGAAAGATGAATGAATATGTTAGCCAGCCAGGGAGTGGGTCCTAGGGTGGTAACCTGGGTAAAACATTGGCTGGACAACAGGACACAAAGGGTAATAGGAAATGGAATCCACTCTGAAGAAAGGAGTTTACTAGAGGGGTACAGCAGGGTTCAGTAGTGGGACTGGTAATCTTTTATGTCTTTATAGGTGACATTGCGGAAGGACTAGAAGGAAAAGTCTGCCTCTTTGCAGATGACAAACGATCTGTAAAAGGATTGATACACAAGGGGGTGTGGAAAGGATGAGAAGGGACTTAGCAAGCTTAGAGGAATGGTCAAAAGTATGGCAGCTTAGATTCAATGCAAAGAAGTACAAAGTAATGCACCTGGGAAACAAAACTCAAGGGAAGAGTACACAATGGGGGGGAGGTATTAATGGCAACAAAAATGGAAATGGACCTGGGGGTAGTCATTCCAGATGACCTAAAGGTAGGCAAGCAATGTGAGATGGCAGTAAGGGAGGCTGGGGGGATACTGGGATACATAGAGAGAGGCATCACTAGTAGAAAACAAGATGTTGTTATCCCTTTGTACAGACAGTTGGTGATACCCCATCTGGAGTCCTGCATGCAGATCTGGAAACCCCATATCTCTGCAAAGACATAGATAGGATGTAGGCAGTACAGAGTAAGGCAACTAAAATGGTGCAGGATCTGCACCAGAAGCCATACAAAGAGAGACTAAAAGAACTTAATTTGTTTGAAAGGATAGAGAGAGGGGACATGACAGAAACTTTCAAGTATCTCAATGGATTCAGCAAAGTCCAAGAGGGTAGCATCTTTCAGAAAAATAGATGTTCAAGAACAAGGGTGCACAAATTGAAGATAGAGGTTGGATGGTTCGGGGCAATGTGAGGAAGTATTTTTTCATGGAGAGGGTGGTAGATGTATGGAATGGCCTCCCTGGTTAGGTTGTAGGGTCAAAAACAGTGGGGGAATTTAAGAATGCATGGGACAGACATAAGGCAATTCTAGTGGGAGGTAGGAGGAAGTAGGCTGTTGGTAAAACTAGAATCTGCAGCTATCCAGTAGATAGGGAAATGGGAAGACTGGGTGGGCCAATCGATCCTTATCTGCCATCAAAGTCTATGTTTCTATGACAGGATCAGGGGAAGTGGTGGTAGCCTATAACAGGACTGCTGCCTCCACCCTTAATCTTGTTGCATCTGTTCATATACGATCTTGTACTTCTCTTTTAGGAACCACATGGTTTGATGTGGAGCATAGGGAGATGAAGGCTATTTAATGGAGACTGGAACATTGTTGGCATACATCTGGGACCAGTGAAGACAGACTGGCTCTGAGAAATAACTACAGTGAGTATCAGAGGGCACTCTCACATAAAAAAGGCAGCATTTCTGTGCAGGGAGGTTGTAGGCAGGGAGGAACAGAATGGGCAGCTTTTCTAGACTGTGAACAGGTTGTTATATCCCACCTGTCTCCAGTTGGTAAAATCATTTTCATCCACCGTGTGCGAAGAGTTTACTCAGTTCTTCTCTGACAGGGTGTTCTTGATCAGGTCCAGGATAACCTAAACTGGGCTGTCATGGCCCAGCAGTGGTGAGAGGGTTGCCACAAGAGCACTCCTCCTGTCTGTGGTGAGCTTAGGCTGGTATCAGTGGAGGAGGTATGTGAGATGATATTTGAGCTGTGGCCCACTCATTGTGAACTGGACCCCAGTCCAATGTGCCTCCTAGTGAGTTGTGTGGAATTTCTTTTTTTTTTGATTCAATATACTTTATTCATATTTTCACATAATACAGAGAAAGATTCAGAGCAGCCTCAGTTATAAAGATAAAGGTTAACAGAGTTCTATGAGGCAATATTCTTCTGGTATATTTTCTAAATACATCAAAACCCATACCCATCCCCCCAATACCAAGTGTAGAAATCTGTTCAGGAAAAACAATGAACATTGATATAAATTCTATAGTGTTCTAAGGTTTCCATGCTACTAGCAAGTCATCAAGAGTACCCCATTTATCAAGATAAGTTTGGAGTCTATTATTCATCATGGCTATGTGCTTCTCCAATTGAAGAGCCAATAATATCTGTCTGTGCCATTCCAGCACAGAGGGTGGGGACTCATCCGCCCAGTGTCTCATAACTATCAGTTTAGCCACAGCAGATATTAAGGCTCTATAAGCTTTTCTCAACCTGATTATCCCCAGGGGAAACAGTTAAGCAGGCATATTTCAGGTAAGAACAATGAATCCAGTCCCAGCAGTGGATCTAATGAGTTTTGAATGGCTTGCCAGAACACTTGTATTTTTGGGCAAGTCCATGACATGTGATATAGATCCCCATTTGCATCAAGGCACCGGAGACATTGTGAGGAGGGAAGTTTCCCAATCTTATATAACCTTGCAGGGGTAAAATATAGGTTGTGCATGATGTTGTACTGCACTAATCGAAGTCGATCCTTCTTGATGAACCTATAGATATTACTCCACATTTGTTGCCAAATATCTGCATCCTCTTTGAGAGCTAGTTTGTCAACCCAATAATAACAGATACCCTGAGGCAGATGGGGGATCTAGGGATTGCAGTTCCTTGTAGACCTTGGATACCAAATGTGGCTGATCAGCTATCCGTAGGAGGGAGGATAGTTCCACTTTAGGAGGGACAGGTCCAGATAGCTTTTTCATAAAGGAAGGCTTTGCTTGTTTAACCTGCCAGTATTTAAAGGGGTTTCCAGCTGCACAGTGGGTATCATGCTGAAATTGGGGATAAGGAAGAATTCTTCCATTGGGAGCAATATCTCCAAGCAGAGTTCCAACTAGAGGAGCCCAATATGTAGAAGAAATGGGCCAATTTTGAATTTGAAAGTGGGGGTTACCAAGCAGTGGCTGTTCCAGGAAACTATGCCAATCAAGACTCCAGTGTCGCTGCATCTGATGTAGGGGTTTTAGGGACCATCCCATTGGATTTTTCTGTAACTCATGGGAGATTAGCTTTGGGGAAGAGTAGTTTAAAGCTGATAGGGTGCAGGAAGCTTTGAGAGCCAAAGACTTTTCAATATCCAACCAAAGGGGAATATATGACCCCAAGTCTCCTCAGCCCAGTGTATGAACTCAATTGTGTGGAATTTCTGAACCCAGTGTTTGCTGAGATAGTCTGGTGCTCCCTTTAGTAGGAGTCCTTTCCTAGCACATTGAAGGATGCAATGGTGAGTTCCTTTCTGAAAAAACCTGTTTGGATCTAGACTGCTTGGAAAATTTCAGGCCCATCTCTAACCTTCCTTTGTTAAGAAAGGTTATTTAGAAGATAGTGGCGGTGCATCTCAAGGCACACCTCAGGCTCTTTAGCATCTACGATCTGTTCCAGTTCTTATTTAGATTTGGGCATAGAATGAAGACTCCATTGTTCAAAATGCATAATGACCTCCTAAATGCTGGAGGTAGAGGAGATAGGTCAACATTTGACATGGTGGATCATGTCTTGTTGTTGGATCACCTAAGGGAGTACTGTGGACACGCTGATATGGTCATCAACTGATTCTAATCCTTCCCCAGTGACAGGACACAGTTGCTGGTAATGGAGAATTTTTCCTCACTCTGAAAGCCCCTGCTCTGTGTTGTGCCACGAGGCTCAATCATCTCACCTATGTTGTGTGCAGTGAACATACTGCCCCTAGGTGATATCATCAAATGCTATGGCTTGGGTTTTCACTGCTGTGAAGATGATACCATCTGTATCTACCATTTGCACCTGGGATGCTTGGCACCATTGATGTACTGAATTTATGCCTGGTCAGGATCCATGACTGGATGTCCTCTAGCCGGCTGAGACACAACCCAGGCAAGATGGAGAGGCTGGTGATTGAGCCTTGTTGATGACAAGGTGCGGAGCCCACAGCAGAGCTAACCAGCTTGTTGTTTGGTTCCTGTAGTCTGATGGCTTCCACTAAGGTAAAGAACATGGGCATAGTTCTGGATGAAAGAGTGACACTTGAGGCTCAGATGCAGTCTATAGTGGCTTTTACCATCTCAGAAACATATCCCATATTAAAGCCCTGGTCCCACCGAAGGACCTGCCTTCACTGATACATTCCTTTGTAACTTCCAGACTAGAGATGCAGTGAAGTTTTAATTCCTTAGTGAAGTGCAGGTGAAGTTGCCCACTTCGTGACCGCTTGGGGGCTATGTGAAGTCCCCATTACAATGAGTGACTTTGCATTGCTGACTTGGCATTCACTTCACTTTGTTTTTACACAAAGGCGAAGTGTGTGATAATTGAAACAGTCAAAGATCACATGAGTCACACAGACTCACAGTCTGCAGGGCACATGCTGCAGGCAGGAAGTTAATCAGACAAGACAGTAAAATAGTTTCACTTTCACCTTGCTTGGTCTTGGAGAAGGAGAAAGAGAGAGATATTTCGAATCTTCAATCGAAGTTTGAGATGTTCTTGGTATTTTAGTTGCCTATTTGTTGTTTTGAGTTGTGTCCCTTTTGATTTTGAGGTCATATTCCACGTCCTGATTCCTTAGTTTACCTCTTTTTATTTTTGTTTCAGTAGTTGTTTTTAATAGTTTATTTTTTTGTTTTTGTGTGTAAAATGGAGAGAGGTTGATTTGTTTTCTCTGGGGCATGTAGAGGACAGTGTGTTAGGCCATGTATGCACGGTGACATCACAAATATCAATCACAGCACTGTCTTTAGTGCTAGTGCTCCCCTTCCTGAAAGAGGAGGCACTGGTGCCATGCTAGCACTCCCGCCAGTGGCACCTACAACTACCCCCCCATCACCTACCATGGCCCCAGCAGATCATCAGCATCAGCAGCAGAAAGTCATACAGGAGCCACTGCAGCAGTCTCAGCAGCAGCAGCAGCAGGTTGTACTCCTCAATTGTGCACCAGCAGCCCATAACTATAATACCTGGGGCCCCCTGCCAGTGCCCAGTCCTCCCTGCAGCTCTGTTGTGTGGGAATTCTTCACTTCACTGCCTGGTGACCCCAGTGTTGTGAAGTGCAAGATCTGCAGTGTGCTTGTGCATCATGGGCCCATGGGTACTCATCTGGGGACAGGTGGGCAGCACACACACCTTGCAAAACACTACCATGTGCAGTGGGAGGCCAAGGCTGCAGAACATACATGGAATGTGCCTTCTGGGCAACAGGTGGCAGCATGGCCTCCATCTGCATGGGGTGTGAAGTACATAAGGGCCAGGGAGCAAGTGGCTGCTCCAGAACCTGCACCTGCACATGATGACTCTGGAAACCCTGCAACAATGCCTGCCACAAAGGCTGATTTGGGTGCTATGTGGAGTATGGTAGACCACCTTACCAACAGGGTGGAGAACCTTGAGGAGTGGTTGGAGCATATGGAGGGTCACCAACTGCAGATTATGTTAATGTTCCAACTGCTGCTGTCTCAACATAACTTCGATCCTTATAATTTTGTTTGATTTATAATTTTCATTTTGCGTTGTCTTTCTTTATCAGTCATAACCTTGTTTCCCCCAAAAGCATTTTAAAAACACCAACTAAAACCAGTTTAAAGAAAATAACCTAAAAAAATGCAGTCCTTCCCTTCCTTATAGTCCTAGTTAATAATCTCTGTTTTACAAGCAGGATTTTTTTTGGCAGTAATGTTTTCTTCCTGGTGTGCTTTTTTGTGTTAAAGCATCAGTGCAATAATCTGTTAAAGAGCTGGTGTGCACTGTCAGGTACCCAGCCCCCTGCAAACATATATGATAGATGTCTTTGTTCAGTGTTGATGGTATTAATAATATACCATGTGGTCCTGTCTACTGAAGCATAAACAGTCAGTACAGCTCTCAGTCCCCTATCCACAGCTTAATAATCCACAGCAATTGCAGAAGAATAAATTTCCCAAAGGTTTATTTTACCAGCACACAGACAGAGGTGCCCCTCCCCACATAGCAATCTGAACGCTGTTGTGTGGTACCTGCACTATGTCAAGGCTGAGGTGGTAAATAATGTTATGTGGAATTTATCCTACTGCAATGATTGTGGATCATTATGCTGTGGACAGTGACTGACAGCCATACTGGCTGGTCTTCCTTTTCCAATCAAACAGTTATAGCACCCTGAATGTGTACCCACAGAAAAACAGAGGCATTTCCTGAACCTGCTGAAAAGCCGCCATGCTGGCAGGCACCCCATGTTAATTTTGTGATGTTAGAAAATGAATGGCAAGTGTGCACTCCATTGACCTGTATGGACACACTCTTTCTTTAGCTGTTAGTGCTATTTATAGCTGCAATTTAGTAAACTGAAAGAGACTACAGAAGTAAGAGTGTCTGTTACTCCATTTGTGTGGTTGCTTTGAGTTCTGTAAATAGCAGCACTAAGTAGTATGAGACACTTTAGAAAAAATCATACCCATACATATCAGTAGATTGCACACTCTCATTTCATTTACTGATGTCCCCAAATTAACATGGGTCTGCCTGCCTGTGGGTTGTGTCAGCCAGTTTTGGACACTGCTGTATTTTTCTGGGGGTACATGTACATTCGGGGTGCTCTAACTTTGTTACTGGACTGGACCACATGGTATTATTAATACCTCTCAGCACTGGAGAACATCAGCTATCATATATGTTTGAGGGGTGCTGGGTAATAATAACCACCTGACAATGTGCATCTGCTCTTGAGCAATTTTGACTTATATAGTTTTATTCTATTTACAATTGTCCCTTATTTACTAACTTGTTTGTATGATACCATTACTTCCATAATTAATGTTCTTCTGTGTTATAAAAAGGTCATTAATGAAAGTTCAAATGTGATGACTTGCCATTTGGCAAGAAGTGTCACATGGTCATTCATTAACGACCTGCTCAACCAACAGTTGGCATGCTTATTGTAGAAGGGTTTTTTTTTTGCTTTTTACAGTTAGCCATCCTGTTTTATAAGTGCAATATGACCCACTCCAGCCCATGGGTATATCAGGGCATTAATGCACTTCCCAATTGGTGTAAGTCACTCTGGCAAGCCTTCATGCCTCGCGTTGCGCCCAGGACATGCAGTAATGCCCTGACATACCCATGTTCTGTGGTAGGTTCCTTGTAGTGTGCTTTCTCCCTTTTTTCAGATATGAAATGACAGTAGTGCTCCTTTTAATCTTGTTCTCAACCGTTGTTTTAATCGGTTTACCCAGCTGTTTTTGAACACCTACTGCTCTGTTATGTAAAGCTGGTGTACCATGTCCTACTGGATTGCATGGTACTTCATTGTAGTCCCAACAGAAAGGATTTGAAATGACAGTTGTACAAAAACTGGTGTGAATACTGATGAAACCCTGCCGCATGCATAGTTAAAAGGAGCACTGTTTATTATGTTGTGAAAAAAACAGTCCAGCAGATGTAAATTCTGGAAATAAGGGTATCATATAGATAAGTCAGTACATAACTACTACCAATCGAAAATCATATAGAAAAGTACAGATAAAAATTTTCAACCAATTATTGCACTGCTGCAGTGGCTGTCGTGCAATATAAGTTTTTGGTTACTGTTGACTGTGTTCTGTTTTCTTAGCATACCCACAAAAACTACAATCAAAATACCCTACCATCACCCAACACAATTACTGTACAACCCCCAGAAAAAATGTTTTCTATGATATGTGAATGTAGCATGCTTATACTGCTATCTTGCTACATTATTCAGCATGCAGTATTAGTGTCCTGACCCCAGATGAAGAATAATCACATGAGGAAATGTGCTTAAAAGTCACACTTACTGTATTTCAGGACACACTGATTAAAGCATGCACTAACAGCCACAACTCTGGCACCTGCTGTTGCTGCTGTGGTTGTATTTCTGTTTTCTGCTGCTGTCACTGACTGAGCTGATGCACTGTGTGTTGCCAAATGATGATAGCCACAGATAACCATTGGGTGAACCATACTGTGATATTCTGCTAGACCATTTATCTGCTGCGCTGACTGAAACACACTGCCCTATGTCATGTATTCATACCAGCATTGGTAAGTTACTGTACATTTTATGTGTATGTTTTTTCAGTGACCCAGACATTTACTATATATATATATATATATATATATATATATATATATGTTGTTATATATATATATATATATATATATATATATATATACAGTATATATGCGATCTATTTTTTCTCTCACAGGTTATCGAGTCCTACTTTGGTTGTATCCATTTTGGCTTGCTGCTGACTTTTGCTCTAAGAAAACTGTCAAGCCATGAAAGATAAATATTTCTTTTTGGGGGGTGGGATGGGGCATCATTTGAAAACAAGTTTCAATAATGGTTTTGTCTTCTTTACAGGTTTTCTTTGTATCCACCAGATTCACACAAGTTGCACGTGTTCTGATTTGAAGAAAGCACCAATGGTAGCACACAGCACCTAAATGTTATCTGCAAAAAGACAAAGAAGAAATTATTCTGACTTCATTGCACTAAAACATTCTGTTACAAGTGTAGCTGTTCCTGTTGGTTATATCCAGCTTAAAGTAGCAAGCTATTAGTAAGCCACTACAGGACCAACTAACAAATTTAGTGCATGTGACATGCACTGGCCAGCTCTCTTAACTTAAGTTACAGTACAATGACGTGTTGTCATGACCAGGATAAAACTTTGTACAACCGTGGTGTGCTGAAGTAAACCAGTGACAGATGTGCATGAAAAATATATTATCTGGCCTGTATGTCACCTCCGTTGTATGCTTTACACCGGCTTGAAAAAAATGAAAGACAAAAAAGAACAGATGAAATATGCTTGATTCTTACCTGAAAATGATATCCTTTAGGTGGTTGTCATACTATAGTACTCATGTCCTGTTATTAATTGTATCTGGAACCTGTGGAAAAAAAAATCAGTTGCCAGTATTTGGTGACAAAGTCATCTATAAAATGGTTAAGGAAGCATTCACACAATTCAAAGAAAAACCACGATATGACAAATTAGTACATACTCACTGTAAACTAATGATAATATGAAGCATGGTGGCTGTGGCTGGCTGCGGGTTCCTTCAGGACAAAAGCACAGGTACACATTATCTGTCTCTCACTCTCATCAAGATGAGTGCCTGTGGCAGGCTGCAGGTTCATTCATTGGGCATGGGCACAGGTACACATTCTCTGTCTCTCACTCTCATGTACAATAGATGGGTGGTTGTGGCTGGCTGTGGGATCATTCATTGGGCATGGGCACAGGTACACATTCTCTGTCTCTCACTCTCATGTACAATAGATGGGTGGTTGTGGCTGGCTGTGGGATCATTCATTGGGCATGGGCACAGGTACACATTCTCTGTCTCTCACTCTCATGTACAATAGATGGGTGGTTGTGGCAGGCTGCAGGTTCATTCATTGGGCATGGGCACAGGTACACATTCTCTGTCTCTCACTCTCATGTACAATAGATGGGTGGTTGTGGCAGGCTGCAGGTTCATTCATTGGGCATGGGCACAGGTACACATTCTCTGTCTCTCACTCTCATGTACAATAGATGGGTGGTTGTGGCTGGCTGTGGGATCATTCATTGGGCATGGGACAGGTACACATTCTCTCTCTCACTCTCATGTACAATAGATGGGTGGTTGTGGCTGGCTGTGGGATCATTCATTGGGCATGGGAACAGGTACACATTCTCTGTCTCTCACTCTCATGTACAATAGATGGTGGTTGTGGCAGGCTGCAAGGTTCATTCATTGGGCATGGGCACAGGTACACATTCTCTGTCTCTCACTCTCATGTGACAATAGATGGGTGGTTGTGGCAGGCTGCAGGTTCATTCATTGGGAAAGGGCACAGGTACACATTCTCTGTCTCTCACTCTCATGTACAATAGATGGGTGGTTGTGGAGGCTGCAGGTTCATTCATTGGGCATGGGCACAGGTACACATTCTCTGTCTCTCACTCTCATGTACAATAGATGGGTGGTTGTGGCTGGCTGTGGGATCATTCATTGGGCATGGGCACAGGTACACATTCTCTGTCTCTCACTCTCATGTACAATAGATGGGTGGTTGTGGCTGGCTGTGGGATCATTCATTGGGCATGGGCACAGGTACACATTCTCTGTCTCTCACTCTCATGTACAATAGATGGGTGGTTGTGGCAGGCTGCAGGTTCATTCATTGGGCATGGGCACAGGTACACATTCTCTGTCTCTCACTCTCATGTACAATAGATGGGTGGTTGTGGCTGGCTGTGGGATCATTCATTGGGCATGGGCACAGGTACACATTGTCTCTCACTCTCATGTACAATAGATGGGTGGTTGTGGCTGGCTGTGGGATCATTCATTGGGCATGGGCATAGGTACATATTCTTTGTCTCTCACTCTTATCAAGACAGGTGGCTGGCTGTGGTGTGTTACAGTCTTAAAATGTCAGGAGGAGGATATCTGTCATTTAATCAGCAGGCTTTAAGTGGCTACAACAACTGGACATTTGTGTTTATGATGCTGACTGGGTTTGCTAATGACAGCACACATTCTGTTAGGTGTACTCTGAAAATCTACGAATGGGAAGGTAAAATAGAATGATGGGTCATTATTTGTGCATATCTGTCATATGGAATAAGAGAGTGAGTCAAGGACACAGTTTTTCTTTTATAAAAGAAAAAAAATAACATTACAGAAATATGACGTCCTTTAAACCCATTACACACTACCAGCACCATCATCCTCATCCTCCTGATCAAAGAGGAAGCTGCCCTCACAGTCATCAAGATCGGAATTGTGCCCACTCAGGAATTCTTTTTCCATGACTGACTCATCAACCTGAATGGTAGACCGTTTTACACTGCCACCAGGATGGTCTGCTTCATCCACATAATCAGCACAACCATCATTGTGATGGGGTACAAACATAGGTGTGGTACTTCAACTTGGTATGTGACCTACATTCATTTTTATAAATGTTAGCATGCTGACATTTGTAGGTGAGAGGTTAGTATGACGGTCACATGCTATTGCCCCCACAGAACTGGATACCATATCCAAAGTTACACTGGAGGGTGGGCTGGTCAGATACTTCAGTGCTACTGAAGTCAGCTCTGGCCATTCAGTCACCTTACCACTCCAGTACAGCAGAGGATTGTCAAGTCCTGACAGATGCATGTTTTCTGCCAAATACACATCAACCATTTTCTGTTCTGCATGCAATCCTGATGATGAGTCATCCACCTGTTCACAGAGTTCATTGACGTCACAGATTCCTACTTGAGACAAGGCACCCCAAAGTGGCTTAATGGAAACCTGTTTTATTGACAACCACCCTTGTCTCACAGCCACCTTACTGGGTGTGCTTACTACATAGTGACCTTCAACCTTGTTTTGCTGTGGTTTGCAGAACTTTGCATGTGACTTCTGCGCCCCATGAACCATTCGCACCAGCTGTCCAGTAAGGTTTTGAACCTGATCAGGCCCTTCCTCCCGTAAAGATGCAAGGCCACATTTGCAGCTTAGGTCCAGCATTGTTGCTATTCCAAATTCTACACTTTGCTGAATAGTGGTGATGTGGCGATTGCAGTTGAATATTATAAGCATGTGTTTAAGTAATGCACTGCTTGACCTATCTCTGGACACATCAAGGCTAGGCTGCAGATTCAACACAGTCTGGCTCAGCACCCACAGCAGTGGAATGGCTTGACTAATGGATGCAGTGTCACCACTAACTACCTGTATTGCATGTTCAAATGGCCTCAAAACTGATATAACTGAGTCCATGCGGTGCCACTGTTTAGTTGTCATAAACATTGAAGCCCCTGAACTATCATGGCTAGTGTGCATTACTAGGTATTCCAAGATGGCTTTGTACTGTTCATAAAACTGCCCTGCCATGTAAAGTGTTGAGTTCCAGTGTGTGACAACTTCCATCTTGAGGCGATGCTGAGGGAGGCAGTTTTGAATCTGTGGCTGCCTAAGTTGGTCACAAGCCTTTCCAGGGCATGCAAAGTGTGCACAGATGCAGCGTGCAACTGTCAGCATTTGCTTGATGTCAGGGTGCTGCAGAAACTCCTGTACCACAAGATCTAAACTGTGGGCCATGCAGGGAATCCTCACAAAGCCACCATTGCTGATACATTTAACGATGGTTGCTCCATTGTCACTAACTATAAAGCCAGCTTTGAGAGACAGGGGGTTCAGCCACTCATCAATTTCTGTCAGTAGCAAGTCTAGCATGATTTCACTTGTGTGGGACCCTGCGACACTGTGCATTGCAAGCATCACATGCTGTCTAATTCCATGAAGATTGCTACTATGACAGTCTGCCTTATTATACTGCTTTCCAATCCCGCCAGCACAGACAACCCTTGGTATCTTCACCCAATGTGCAGTAATACACACATAGGAACTACTCACCATTTTGCCACTTGTCCACACATCCATTCTTAAGTGAATGTATGGTGAGGAAGAATGTTAAAGGGCATGTCTTACAGACTCTGTCACAGTCCGGTATAACTCAGGGTCAGCATGGGTGGAATAGTCAGTCCTGGACAGGACTTTCCATGTGGGACAGGCACATGCTGCAAAATGCCGGAATCTAGAATTCTCCACAAAGGAGAAGGGCAAAAGGTCAGTTGCAAGCATTTCCATTACAGCAGCATTCATTTCATGTGACACCACATAATTTGGTGGGTATTTCATGTTCTGGGCAAAAAGACTGTACAATGTGGGCTGCATTGTTACCCGTTTTGCATGTGGCGTGCAGAATGGCTCTGCTCTGAGAACTACCATGGGTGTGGTGTTTTTGCTGTGTGATGATGAGGGGTGCACAGGGGACAAGTCAACAAATTATGTTATTTTCCCCATTTTAAATACAGGGTTGATGTTGGGCTAGAAATACAACATAGAACACTGCCACTGCTACTCTGACCACTACTTGACAATTCAAAATCTTCCTCCTCCTCATGCATGTAGTAAGCCACAGGTGTTACTTTACCACTACTACAGACATGTCTACTTGGGCTCCTTACAGTCAAAGAAGGGGATACCATGCTGCATAAGGTGGATGAGGATGAATGCCCCACTATGGCATTAGCTCCCCTCTGGTGCCGAGTCAACAGTGCCATGTGCCTGCTCTTCAGATACGTATGCTGGCCCCTGATTCCCAGATGGCTACCTTTTTACCACACCTCACATACTTGGCAAAGCTGGGAGATTTCCACTGTTTCAACCCTTGCACCTTGTACAAAAGAATCCCAAATGATGGATTTTGATGCCCTACTTTTCACATGTCCCTGATGCTGCATATTCAAGTCCAGTTTTTTAGTCACTTAAATGGGGGGTGTACTGCATGATTTATGTTGTTGGACACACTTGGACTGTACCTGACCATCACAATATATGACTATTACTGGGTCATCATCATCAACGGGCACCTATATCACAACTTTGAGGAGGGGGTGATTTGCTAACAGACTGTTTACTCACAGCCAACTTTACTTTCTTTTTCTCCAGTTCCCAATTGGGGTCACTGAACTCATCATAATCATCATCCGCATCCACAACTTCAGCTTGGATTCTGTCCTGTGGAGAATGCGTTTCAAACACAGCCTCATTACGATCATCCACTATTTTTTCTTCAGCATTTGAATCATTGGATGGCCCAGGAATAACCTCAACAGCAATGGAAATATGAAATTGTGACTGTGAGTCATCGTCAGGATTAGAATCAGGTTCAAGTACTGTGGGGATGGGGAGTGTGACATCAACTACACTCTGACTCACGTCTTTATAGACTCCACAATATTTTGGTGACCTGTTAACTTGTCACGGGTTGACCTTGGATCAATAATCATGCTGTCAGCAACTTCTTACCACCACCAGTGGAGATGGAGACAACAGCATCTCCAACCATCATTAAAGCAACTGATTGTGCTGTGAAAAACATAGTCTGAGAAATCCCTTTACTGCCATCAACTATGCCCTTATGCTGCATACTACCCTGCCAATGGCCACTCTTGCCACTGGCAGCAGTGCCATGGCCAGAAACATCTTTGCATGCATGTCTCTTTGCAGGCATTTTTTTGGAATACACACAAAATTAACAAGAAGTTTAGATTTCTGAACGTTGGGGTGGATGGGAAGCCAAAAAACAATATCTGTGACTTACAGATGGAGACCGGGCCCTAAATAGGTGCAGACACACAGACAGATGAAGACTGCACACTCAAGAGATGCAGCCACACAAGCACAACAACACCTTAACCTGTGGTCACATAGATACAAAACTGGAAAAATAAAACCTTTTGGGGGGGGGGATAGCTGCATTACCAGTCCACTAAGTAGATAGAATGAAGTAGTAAAAAATACTTCAGACAGATAAGAGACTCAGAGTGCTGTGATTATGTTTGGCACGATAAAATGTGTCTGACATGATGGCAAGCACACACGTACACACACACTACAGGTAATGCACAGAAAATTTAACAGATCAGTACACTATAACCAAATCTTTTAAACAGACTAAAAAAATGCACTGCACCACAGCAAACAGCAAAAAATTATCAAAAATTACAACATGTATTACTGTGTGTACATGAACACACAAATACTAACACACTAGTTACCCAACAGTTAGAAAGACTGGCTTTCTCACTGTGAATCTCCCTTCACGACAGATACGCCCCTCCCCCGAAGCACACTTCTACAGTGTCTGTCAGTGCAGACACTGAATGTAATAAATTAATTTTCAATATGCACACAGAATCAATAAATGCTCGATGATATACACAAGGGTTTTCTGCAAATGATGTACTAAATTTTGACACAAAGTTTTTTTGCAAAAAAGCATTTTTAAAGGTTTTTAGAGAGTTTGAATCTCAGAACTCTGAGAGCAAGCTGTCTCCAGCGTTCCACTACACACACTTCAGCCAGTGGTCGTGAGAGCCATCGAGTGTCATGCCCTCCTCCAAATTAGGATCAGATTTGAAACCAGAGACCGCAGCAGCCAGTGGTCATGAGGGCCATCGAGTGTCCTGCCCTCACCCAAATTAGGACTGGATTTGAAGCCGGAGACCACAGCAGCCGATGGTCGTGAGGGTGATCGAGTGCCCTTCCCTCACCCAAATTAGGATTGGACTTGAAGCCAGACACTGCAGCAGCCGATGGTCATGAGGGCCATTGAGTGTCCTGCTCTCCCGCAAATTAGGATCGGATTTGAAGTCGGAGACTGCAGCAGCCCGGTGGTCATGAGGGCCATCGAGTATCCTGCCCTCCCCCAAATTAGGATCGGACTTGAAGCTGGAGACCGCAGCAGCCTGTGGTCATTAGGGCCATTGAGTGTCCTGCCTCTCCCAAATTAGGATCAGATTTGAAGCCGGAGACCGCAGCAGGTATGAACACGATGATTTACTGAGCCCGGGTGGCTGTTTCCTGATAGCTCCAGCCGCGTGTGTTGGACAAAGGACTTTGTGCTTTTGGCACCTTTTTCAAATGCTTCTGGTCAGCAGATCAATGTAGATAGTTTTTTTTTCTGTTGAAACTGTGTTATAGGAAGCTGTGCTTTTTACCTTTGCTCAGTGTTACTTTTATTTGACAACTCAGATCAGTTGTGTTTCACCCTGCCTTAGTACTTTACCTTAATTCTAATTTTGTGGGTTTAGTCTACTTCCTTAAATCGAATTTGGATGTTTTAGACTGCTTCCAAGCTCCAAAATACTTGTGTTTGTGCCCTTCTCACTGGGGCTTCTTAATTTAGACACTGGCAGTTACAGGGCTTCTTTCCCACAGAGGAGAACCTAAGTAATGGGCCCCTGCCTATAGGAGGTGAACCACTGATAAAAAAGTTAAGAATATTCTCAATCCATAGTACTGAGTATTCATTCTCATTTTAGCAGCTCCTGCAATTTATATATATCGTATTGTGATAGCGATCTACATGTTAGTTAAGTTGAGTTTAATCACATGAAACAGCATGATAATTAACAGAGCAGTATATATCAGTTGCTGCAATTTTTATACAGCTTGTGTGATAGGGTTCTACTAATTAGAAAAAGGAGAATTTAACATAGGAAAGTACTTCATGTTTAACTATGCAGCAGAGCCTGGTACCACCTAATGTGTGCTATCAGAATCCTTGTACACTAGTAAAGACTAATTTCAGACACAGCCCTTTTTTTGGAAAGCATTCCAAACTCCACAAAGCTGCTACCCTCGATCAGATTAAGCCAGCCCTCCTTCCCCCTACCCCTAGAACTTTAGCAAATCCAAACTGGAGTGTGTGTTTAAGCTGCCCCAGCCCCACCTCCTCCTACCTGTTTATAATCTGTATGTTTTGTCTCCTCTTCAGAACCGGTGGTCGTGAGGGCCATCGAGTGCCCTGCCCTCCCCCAAATTAGGATCGGATTTGAAGCTGGAGACTGCAGCAGGTACGAAAACGATGATTTACTGAGCCCGGGTGGCCGTTTCCTGATAGCTCCAGCTGCACGTGTTGGACCCCGCCGGCGCTGTGTGCCGGCTGCCCCTACCCCACCACCACCCTTGGTGAGCACCGCCTTTTATAGGCTGGGTCCCGTGTGTAATTTAACCAAACAGCTCAGTTTCTCATTAGCAGGTTATACTAACTCAATACTAGTGGCTGCCCCATCACTCTCCCATCTGCCTAAACCCAGAGTCTCATCATGCTGCCTCTGCATTTAACTTTATTGTGTCCACTCCTCCCTCTAACATCCCTCCCTCCTGCCACCTACCCAGAAGCTCATTCTTCCTCCGCTACAGGCTCCACCTGGGCAACATCTCCCCCCCAATCACACCACCCACATCCCAGGCCCATCCCTACATGCCACTTTCATTAATTGGAAAGTAGGCACTACCATCCTGCCAGCTTCCTTCCACGCTGGGCTGTCAGTACTACACCCAATGCCTCCAAAAGCTTTTCATCAACCCCACAACAGCTACCAACCCCATGCAAGGTGAAATGGGTGCCGTTCATAATAAATCAGTTAATACCACTTCTGCTACTCCTAGCAGGGGATGTTGAACCAAATCCTGGGCCACCTGCCCCCTGCAACAACAACACCTCTCCTACTCTCCATTTCCCATGTGGACTTAAAATCATGCACCTTAACATTTGCAGCCTCCTGAACAAAATCACCCCCCTCCAACCGCACATCCTCTCCCTGTGCTCTGACAACCTTATTATTACAGAAACTTGGCTGAAACCCCATAACTTGGATGCCAAATTATCCATCCCTGGCTATTCCCTCACTCTACATGACTGCCCAGGGAAAAAGAAGGGTGGGGGCACTGCCATGTTCATCTCCACCAAGCTACAATTCGCACCAGTCCAACTCCCCATCCCAATGCGCCCCATAGACTCCCTTCTACTCAAAATATCACTCCCTCACTCTATCCCTTTATATATAGTGGGGTCCTACTGCACTCCAGACACCCCCCAGCACACCATCCTAGAATACCTATGCACCCTAAAATTGCTCACCTTGTGGAGAGAGCTATACAGCCTTGGGGATTTCAATGTCAACTGGCTCTCTATCACAAACTCTAAGCTCAAAAACCAGGTGACTGCACTTAACCTATTCCAACAAATCTCCAAACCCACTCGCTTAAATCACAAATCCCTTAATCACGCTCTCCTTGATTGGTCCCTCAGCACACACCCCCATTGGATCCTAGAAGCAGGTACACTACCCGATTCCCCAAGTGACCACCACATGATTTACATAGTAAGGAAAATATTCAATCCTCAGGTGCCACCACCATGAATACTATTCACTAGATCTTACAAATCCCTACACTTTGCTGCACTCCTAACCGACCTATCTACCACTGACTGGTCAGGCATTCAACATGCCTCGTCCATCGACTCGGCCATGGAATTTTTCAGATCCAAATTCCTGGCAATCTGGGACCACTACGCACCTCTCAGAAGAGCTCATGTAAGGGGTGCCCACCTACCCTGGGTTAACGTAAACATCATCGAACAACTCCACACCAGAGACATAGCCTGGAAATCTTACAAGGTCACTGGCACACAGGCAGCCCTCCAACACTACCACACACTTCGAAATGTATGCACTAGGATAATTTGTTAGGCAAAAGCAAACTACTTTAAGGTCTCTTTCCAATCAAACCTCAACCACCCAGTGAAATTCTGGAAATCAATGAAATCACTGCTTCCTCCCCCTTCCCAGCCACCCAACTCAGCCCTAAATATAAAAGGCTCCATGGTCACTGACTCAGGCAATGTGACCGCTGCTTTCAACTCATTTTTCACTAACTGTGCCTCCTCCCTTCTATCCACAAACAAGCACCCCCCATGATCCCAACACCACTCTTGCCACCCCCACCCCGTCCTCCCACTTTTCATTTTGCCTGGTCTCCCCAGCCGAAGTACTAACAGCCCTACATTTACTCAATCCTTCCAAAGGTAAATGCTCCTCTGACCTTGACTCCAGGATGCTATACCTATCCACCCCAGCCATCACCACCCCACTGGCCTCCCTCTATAACCTCTCTTTCTCTCTCACTAAAATCCTGACTGAATGGAAACAAGCCACAGTCATCCCTCTCCCTAAAGGTGGTGACCCTCCTAGCCAGGCAATTACTGTCCTATCTCCCTTCTCCCTATTCTAGCCAAAGTCCAGGAACAATTTGGTCTTGCCCAACTATCCATCTTCCTTGACTCCTCCTCCTTTCTCTCACACTACCAGTCTGGTTTCAAGAAATCTCACTCCACTATCACCTCCCTACTAAGGCTAACCAATGACATCCTGACCTGCTTGGACAAAGGGCACATCACCTCAGCGATCTTCATCGACCTAGTTAAAGCTTTCAACATGGTCTCCCACTCACTCCTGTTATCTAAACTCACCCTCACTGGCCTCTCAGGCGAGACTACCAGCTGGTTCCACTCTTACCTGGAAGGGAGGCAACAAGCAGTAAGAATTGGTTCACACATCTCTGTCCCACTTCCTGTCACTATAGGGGTGCCACAAGGCTTGGTCCTTGGCCCGCTACTCTTCTCTGTCTTTTTAAATGATCTTCCCTTAGTGTGCCCTCACTCGTCCATACACATGTACGCCGATGACACTGTACTATATGCCACAGGTCCCTCCCCCACTGAAGTGTCATCCAGATTTCAGGAGGATTTTAATGCTATCCAGCTCTGGTTCCGCTCTAACCCGTTATTTCTCAACCCTAAGAAAACTGTCTCACTCACTTTTGGGAACAGGCAAAGGCTCTTCCATGTCCCCACAACCCCCTACCTTCCACACCTTAGATGGGGCCCTCCTGGAGACCTGCACCTCGTTCAGATACCTCGGAGTCTGGCTTGACCAACACCTTGACTTCTCAGCACACATTGATGCTATCCACAAAAAACTTCACCAGAAACTGGGTACCCTTTAGCGGAACAGCGGTTGCATTCCCCTGACAACCCACAAAGAAATTGTTCAGAAAATGATACTCCCGCTCTTTGACTATGGAGACATGTACAGCATGACCCCAAAGTCCTCCCTTGCCCAGCTGGACCCTCTCTTCCATTTGTTCTGCCATTTTGCCCTGGACCACCCACCCACAACTCACCACTGTGACCTCTACAAATCCTTAGATCTACCTTCCTTACAGGATCGGAGAATGGTGCATTGCACTGTGGCTAGACTAACAGCAAAATACTGGACCCAGTCCCTCCCCCCCATAGCTTGCAACCACCCTAGTTCCCCAAACCCCTTCTACTCATGCCCTCCATCACACTGACTCCAGGTTACTCTCCCTTCCAAGGATGTCCTCCGCCAAAGGTCAGCATGCCTTCAAGTACTGCATGCCTTACGTATGGAACTCCCTTCCTGCTGAGCTCAGACACTCCACCTCCACTCAGCAGCTCAACCTTCTCCTCAAATAGCATTTCACCAATGCCTGCATGTGCAGCTAGCCCCTTACGCATAATGCAGTACATATGTAGGTTAGCTTGCATGTTTGTTCCTACCACCAACAAGCCTCTATTGCTGTGGCACTTATCATCCCTGTGAGCTCTAACCCTCTCGCTGCACTAGTGTCTACTTCCCCTGCCAAGAGGCAGGTGTACCTTGTACAATGTGTTTTCTATCATCCATGTAATGTATCACTTCATGTAATGTATGTCTGATTACTGTCTATCCAAACTTCCCCTTCCCCCAGGATGCATCTGGAATCGAGTGTACACCGCTCAGCATGCCTTCCTGGTAAAACTTTTAAATAAATAAACTGAGGCTGTGCAAAATAGTACAGAGCCCATGTAACCTGCCATCCCATGAATCCCTGCAAAATTCACCTTAAAGAGCAATAACAAGGTGACGTTAACGCGAAGTCCATTCAAATCAATGGAACTTCACTTTAAAATTAAGGGTGAAGCAATATAAAAGGTGAACTTAACATGTAGTCCATTATAACCAAAGTAGCTTCACGTTAAAATGAAAAGGCAAAGTAATATGGTTCGTACTGCAGAGTAATAGGCACATTTCATGTTACATGTGAAGTACTCCACTTAGCGAAGTTTAGAGATTTAGCCCACCACTATTCCAGACTCGAATATCGTAACACTCTATATCTTGGGGATAGTAGAGGGATCCACCAATGCCTGCAGCTAGAGCAGAATATAGCAGCCAAGTTACTGAAAGGCCCTCCAATATCATGTCATGTGATCCCAGTCCTGTATAACCTGCACTGCATGCCAGAATAGTGGCAAATCACCTTCAAGGCTGGTATTTCATGAATGAGCTTAAATTAACCTTCAATGATACTTGTGCCATCACTAGAGGACACCTACTTCAAGTCAATGAAAGGAGGTTTAGAACAGACAAAAGAAAATTATTTTTGCAGAACATGTAATTAATCCATAGAATAATCTTATAATCTTCTGGAATATGTTATTATCAGTCAAAAAAAATATTTAAAAATGATCTTAGGCAAATTTATTAGAAATGGTGGAAATCTTAACTACTACACATACTGTAGTTCATAAGTGCTAACTGTGGACAATCTGCTTTCTCAGCTCCTTAATCTTTTGTGAACCTTATTGTTTACTGACCTATAATTTATTTATTCCTTTATTTATTATTTTTTATTTATTTATGTATTTGTTTACCAGGTAAATGCATTGATCCCAGGGACCATTTTTAGGCAGGACCAGGGCCATAGAGATGGCACATAGATATTACAGTTAGGAAAATACATTTTCACAGGTACAAACAGGTATACATGCAGGTGTAATACAGCATACATTACAGAGAAGTAAAATACAAAACAGAAATCCAAACAGCAGTATTAGTTAATGCAGTTTCACAGGATCACAATATTCACACTGAACCTCAGACTTGGGAGTTGAGGAGTCCACTTCAGGGAATGTGGAGACTAAATATTCACCTGGGGTGGGCAGGTACAAGTGGCAGAGACCATCAAGGTAGCTTTATAGTTTGTTTTGAGTGCTTGGTGTGAATCTAGAGAGCAAAGATGGGTAGGTAGGCTGTTCCACAGTCTGGGAGCTACAGAGGAGAAATCTTTGCTACCTAGGCAAGTAGTAATCCATGGGACCACTGAGGGGGAATGCTGGATAGTAGCCCTATATGGACTGGGATTGGGCTATCTGGACTGGGCCTCGGCTATCTGAGTAATATCCTCTCTCCTTACTGTCCTGCTCACCCTATCTGCTCCTCCAAGGAGAGTCTCAGCAGTTCCCAAGGCCAAGCTTATGACATCAGGGTATCACACTTTTAATGTGGCTGTTCCAGCCCTGTGGAACTTACTTCCCAGCTCTCTGAGAGAAACTCCCTTGATGGAGGCCTTTAAGATGACCTGAAGACCTACCTGTTGAAACACGCATTTGACATGATCTAATGCCAACTGGTTATTTTTTTAGCTATTTAGGTTGCCTGATTTATATATTGCAAGTTATATGTACTTAGTTACCTGTGTTTTATTTGCTTATTTAGTTATTTGTTTTTTGCTTCTTGACTTGTTTTATGATAAACAGCACACAGAGACCCTGGAATTGGGCACTTAGTAGATAAGTTACTACTACTACTACTACTACTACTACCACCACCATACTCTAGGTACAGAGGTTGATTTACTTCTGACACCAGGAAAATATTACCACAGTCTTGTTTGATATCCATGATCAAATTTGGCAGCCTTATATACTCTGGTTTCTGTAAGTGCACTGTCATGGTTTCAAACTTTTCTAAATGAAGTACGGTGTGTTCCCCTAAACTACAATAGAAACACAAACCATCATGAGCTTTGGTTTACATGTGAAACTGTTGGTCTTGGAAAGCCATATAAAAGTCATTCATATTGAAAGAGTTATAGGGGAAACTAACTAGGTTAGCACTGCACTTACCATGAATAGCGTTTGCTGCCAGGGCAGGAGCCATATTCCAAGGCCTCCTGTGTGCTGCACTGACTTAATAACACTACTACACACAGTATACCACTGCAGGTATGCAAAGGAGGGATCTCCATGTATACTGGAAACAGTGGTATATTCATTGGTTTACACGGCACTAAACAGCTGTCTTCACTGTGTTATTTAATGATGTTAAACCCTTCCATTATCCCCATGCAACAGTGCCCTGCCCCCTATCACCAATCCTGTCATTGTTAAACACATATCCCTTACCCAGGTGGTCTAGTGGTCTCCCCACACTAATCACTGAACAGTACTGTGTAAACATTAATATATATGACTCCTGGTGGTCTAGTGGCCCCACCTTCTTGGCAAAGGACAACAGCCTTTTCCTGACCCACCAATTCAGAATTCTCCTTCTTGCAACCCCCCACCCAGTCACCTTGTCTTATGGCAGTTACAGTGGCAATTGGTATAGCCCTCCATTGACCACTTTGGACAGTCACACCCTCATGCTAATGAGCCCATAATGGACATGCTGATGGCCCCTTAGCACCTTGCATGCCTAAATGGTTCTTTAGCATGCTAGCACTAAATGTGGCCCCAAATAGCCCTGGTGCTATCCCATTTGTGATGCCCTATTTCTTTTAGTCTCCTGTGAGTCAACTTCAGCCCAGGGCTGTGTGTGTTAGTGCAGTGCATAGCTTCTATACACCAGGCTAGCATGACCCAATATTCGGACAGTAGTGCACTAATTGTCTGAATACTGCCCTGTGCTGGTTGTATCCTAACTGTTGTGCAGTGCTCCTATCTGTGTGGCACACATGTATGAATATGGGGCCCAATATAATGTACTGTAGGTGTTATAACCTGGAAAACTTTAAATGGTTATTTTCTTTTGAGTGTTAAGAAAAATGTGATGGCTCACAGCTGCTATTATAATAATAAATCATATGCTACTTTACGGAAAACTTTACATGCAAAAGGAATTTATTCTTTTGAAACAGTCTAAATGTGGTACAGCCTCACTGACAGTATAGCTTTCAGTAGAATTATTGCCACTTTCAAGGTAATTATGCTCATGTATTTACAAGCTTTAAACCAGTGCATTTGTTATTTGACATCCATAGCATGACTTATGATGCTTTATGCACATATTCTGATTTTCTTAAATTATTTGTATTGTATATTGTCAGTTGTAATTGTTTATACGACTGTCATCCAGGTCATTCTTGAAAATGAGTATGTACTCAATGGATTTTACCTAATAATCAAACAGATACCAATATAATGGTTAATTCAGACAGCAATGCATAATGCAGTATGCAGTTACATTAAATTTATGTTGTTTAACATTTAAATCACCTCACTGCAATTAGGTAACTTAGAAAAACAACACAAATCTCAAACAAAATCTGAAAAATCTAATTAAATTTCAGAAAACTTTACCTGTCTTTACTTTATCATATCTTTAATAATATTGTTCATATTACAGCAAGAGCTTTATAAGCTGAATATCATACTGTGGCTCAAACAGCTGTTAGTAGCTGTCCTTTCTAAAGCTGTTGCATCCCCATTGTGTGGGCAAATAGTACAGTAGAATCCTAGAATAATCCACATGTACCAGAATTAAAGAAAATGTGCCATGCCCATTGTTTAAAGTAATTGTTTAAATTTAGTTACTGATTGACAGCATGTATGGCAGTGCAGAAGTGCTGCACAGAAAATGTATACAGTGTGCTATGCTATAAAAGTATGCGTGAGTATATACACAGCCAAGAACT
The DNA here is from genome assembly GCA_016271365.2 of Neoceratodus forsteri. NCBI lineage: Eukaryota > Metazoa > Chordata > Ceratodontiformes > Ceratodontidae > Neoceratodus > Neoceratodus forsteri. The sequence goes on from CM057449.1 coordinate 1,611,598,630, forward strand.
GTAGCATGTGGAACTGTGGTCCACAGAGCTCCACATGGAAGATGTGTGGTAAGTGTTACCTGAGGTATGCATCAAAACAGCATGTGTATAAACATAGTACTATTCAGGCTAAAATGCCTCATGAACTCCACTCTATACTGTTGCAGCAATTTGTATGGTAAGATATCTCCTGAATTTTCTGTGATATAGCTAGAGAAATTTCCTGCTAGTCTACAGTACCCCTGTGGGATCACCAGAGAGAATCTCTTTCAAAATATTGCAAAATAACTGGAAATCTCTGACCCTGATTATTGCTGCAGCTATAAAGGGTGATAGTGCGGGATCACACACACTGAATCCCAAACTCTTGACAGCCATGGACTGTGTTTCCTGAAATATTTCACCCTGTACTATGAAAAGTATTATCATGGCCACAGATACTATACATGGTACACACCAGCACAGGATTCACATAGACATGATATGGTGTGTCACGAAGCACAAATATTACAGTGTGCCACTGGTGTCATGGTGCTATAAGGAGTCAGTGTGCACCACAACTGGGAAGACTCAACTGTTTACACCAGTACTGACTATGATGTCTCATAGCCAGTTCATGCTATGGCACCACATGCATTTATGCATAGCATTAGTAAACAGCAATCCATCTAGTTCCTGAGATACAGGACCCTGGGCACTGTCCTAGACAACTGTAGAACTGCACCTGTTCCAGTGGCATTTTCTTCCTCATTTTGGAGCTCTGGAGGTTTGCAGTGCATGTTCTCTGTTACAACTGGGCTGTCAGGAAGCAATCAGGATCTATGGCTGTGGGTTACTGAGGAAGCAATCAGGATTGTAGTTTGGGGTTTGTTGCCTCCCTCAGCAATGCCTTATTTTTATTTGCCAGGTGTGTTGCAATGTGGGCACTATGCCAGAATCTACTTCACCTGAGGTTTCTTATTACAGCAACAAATCATATATCTCTCCCTTGCTAGCTTTTCCTAGTGATATGACAACTTAAGCAATTTGTTTGGGACAAATTACTAAGCTGAGGATCCTGACAGTAGGGAGTGAGCAAACCAAATGGGAGACACCAGCAGGAGGCATACCATCTGACTCTCACACATTAGGTGAGACAGCCTTTTATTTTACAACTAAGATTGTGACACCCGGAATGTTCCACATTGTGCACTACTGTATGATCTTAAAGCAAAGCACATATTAATTACTCATTGGGTGCACTTATGGGGTATGAGATTAAATACGTCTAAATGTAAAGTTTTGCATTTGGGTTTTAAAAATCCCTTAGTATTTTACTTGGATGGTTCCCTTTTAGATATCACAACTAAGGAAAGGGACTTTGGTGTACTTATTTCAAATGATCTCAGTAACAATGAACAGATAAATACACAGCTATTAACAAAACTAATCATGTCATATGGGCCATAAAAAGAAATATTTCATCCAGAGACCCAAAAGTACTGGTGCCACTTTTTAGGGCATATGCGATGCTGCATCTTATTTATTTATTTAGCTTTTATTAACCAGGTAAGCACGCTAGACAGTCAAGTGTCTATTTTCAGGTGCGACCTGGGAGAATTACATGGTACAGGTGATGACAATACAGAGTCAAGGTACAGCAATCAGCAAGAATTACATGGCACAGGCAATGACACAACAGAGTCAAGGTACAGCAATCAACAAGGTACAGTCAGGTACAAGCAGTAACAACCCAGTGGCAAGTACAGAGTCAAAGCATGGCAACAACAAGAAGCAGTCAAAAAAGCAGACATATGTCAGCAAGGCAGATACAGAGTATTGACTAGACACATGCAGCAACCGCACATAATCATTGGGACTCTGGGCCCACCATACAGTGTGGGGAAACTAAGAAAAATGGCAGGTGGATGCTTGAAGTAGCTCCAGAGAGAGGATCTGATGCAGGTGTGGGAGGGGGCAGACCTGACATGGGCAAGGAGAAGGTTCCAGGCTCTGGCAGCAAGGGCCGTGAAGGTGCAATCCCCTGCAAGGGAGCGAGTTTTGGGGACCTTGAGGGCCTGGGAGTCACTGGACCTCAGCTGGTAGACAGGGGGGACAGGCTTGAGCAGTTCAGCAAGTGCCAGTGGGGTGGACATTCTGATGATGTTGTCTATGAAATTTCCCATGACAAAGCATCAGTGGTTGTTGGAGGAGAGCCACCCTAGCCTTGAATAGAGTTGACAGTGGTGGGTAAGGCAGGGGGCTGACAGGGCGAAGCTACATATATTATTGTACACTGTGTCCCATTTTGTAAGCCAGGTTTTTGGAGTATTCACTAAGGAGGTGAGCCCATAGCTGAGCATGGGGAGAAGAATCCCCCTTTTGTAAGAGCGAGTTGGGCAGCTGGGGTGAAACAACTTTTGTCCCTGTCTGCCAGACCCAACTTACAGTTTGTGGCCTTACAAAAGCTGCACATGTGCAGGAAGAGGTCAAGTTGAGGATCAAGGGTTACCTCCAGGTGCTTAAAAGAGTCAACCACCTGTAAGGGGGTGCATTCTGCTCTAACAACTTTGAGAGTGGCAGGGCACACTCTTGTCTTGGAGAGGGAACCAAATAGCATGGCCTGCATCTTTTGGAAGTTGATGACAAGCTTATGGGCCTTGAGCCATGATTGAATGTGGTCAAAATCATAATTTAGTCTGGAGTTGATGACATTGATGTCTGGTGAACTAGTTAGAAACACAAGGTCATCGGCATACAGGGTGGCATGCCCAGAGGTAGGAACTGAGGGCAACTGGTTGATAAAGAGGAAGAACAGCATGGGGCCGAGGACGGACCCCTGAGGCACCCCACAAGTAACCGGTGTAAGCCTGGAGAGGGCTTTTTGGAACTTGGTATAATGCTGCCTGCCAAAAAGGTATTTGACAAACCAGACTAGGACTGGAGGGGAAAGGACAAGGGACCGAAGGCGGGGCCCAGGAGTGTGTGATCAACTAGGTCAAAGGCCTTAGACAGGTCTATGAAGATGGTGCCAGTGAGTTTGCCTTGGTCAGTTGCAGTTCTGATTTCAGAGATGACATGTGCCAGGGTAGTGGAAGTGCTGTGCCCTTTTTGGAACCCATACTGTGCTGGGGAGAGGAGGCCATGGGTATGGAGGAAGAGTGCAAGCTGGGAGGTTACCGCCTTTCTGAGCAGCTTGTTCACAGCATATAAGATCACTGTGGGATGATAGTTTGAGAATTTTGGGGTCACTGCTTTTGAGGACTGGGACCACATGAGCCACCTTCCATATATCAGGGATTGTCCCAGACATGAGAGAGGAACTGAGGATGTGGGAGATAGGCTGGGCCAGGTAGGGCTCCCCAGACAGAGTAATTTAGGCTCGAGATTGTCATGATTGTCATCCCTGGCTTCAGTGTGTGGGGAGAGTCCAGCTAGGAGCTTTTGTGTCTCACTGCAGGAGACAGACTTAAAGTAAAAGGGGGAGAGAGAGGGCACAGCATTGCCAGAGGGACCCAGTTCACTGCATTCTTGAGATGAGGGGATAAAGCCAGACAGGTCAGAGAACTGGATGTTAAAAGCATTGGCTATGGTCAGGGAATTGTTACAGCTGATTCTGCCGATTAGCATGTCGGAGACCTGGTTGTTTGATGGTGCACCAGAAACTCTGAGGGTTTTTGGCTGATGCTTCAAGGGAAGATTTACAGAATTCACTCTTTGAAAAGCATATAGCCCTCTTACAGGAGTTCCTGAGCTGCCTGTATTCAGCAAAGTCTGAACTGTCATCGGTGACCTTGAATTTTTGCCAGCATTTATCCCTGAGTTTCATAAGGGTGAACAGGCCACCATGCAGACATTTAGTGACAGTGCCCCTCACCCTTCTTTTTATAAGCGGGGTATGTCTATCCTGTAGATGGGTGAATATGAATAGGAAGCAGTCAAGGGCAGCAGAGGGGTCGAATACGCTTCTCAGTTGTGGTGTCCTTATAAAAAATCTGGTATCTCTCATATGGAATGGGTTCAAAGAAAATTTATGAAACTTTTATAGGGTTATTACAATGTACCATATGAAGAAAGAGTTGAACAACTGAATCTTATGCCCCTAGTTACTCGTTGCCAAAGGGGAGACCTCATATTCATGTTCAATCTCATCCAAGACTCGTATTTAATAACTGAGTTGGATCTCAAATTCAGAAATGACCATTATGCCACAAGGGGGCCATCCTCTCCAACTTATGAGGAAATGATTGCAGCATACCAATTGAAAATCCTTTTTTACTCAAAGAATCATTAACCCGTGGAACAGACTTCCTATTGATGTAATCTCTAGTAAGTCTAGATCTGAATTTAAATGCCACCTTGACAACTACATCATGGCAGGTTTCAATACGAGTTACTTTAAATAATTCAATAGGTGAAATCATGGGCGCACAGCCTTCTAGCACCTTTACAAACCTTAATGAATCTTTGTAAATACACATGTTGAAGCAGTGTCATTAACATAAAACATGTATTTGCACATTGTTCTGAGTGTCTAATATTTGATAGCCTGTCTTACACGGTGCCTCTGTTTCTAACAAAATTTAAGGTACAGTCCACATGTGGGTAATAAAAGGTTGAGAGGTCTGGATAAGTTATCACATCACTGTGTATACTGTAGGTGGCAAAAGATTTTCAGGAGCAGTTCCAGCAATCTGAAATAGTCACCCATTTTAATGCTGTAGATATTGCAAAGATGAGGAAAATGAGTCTTTACAAAAGACTCTTGTAAATATTGCCACCTTAGTGGCACACAGGACAAACGTTGGTGGTGGCAGGGGTAGAACTTTGATTGCCTACACCCCCAGTACCTCCAGTATATTCTTAAAAGCATTCTGACATGGGGGTGTGCTTCAATACCACTCACAGTGCTATTTGATTGTGCTCATCTTGTCGGTTAATTTGTAGGCTGTCTGCAGTATCCATACTGCCACCTGGACCCATCTACCCCACATCATCCATCAGCCGTGCTGCAAGCAGTGGAGATGAGTTTGGACTCCAGGTTGACAAGGAGGTTAGCAAGCTGGTATAAAGGATATCACCCATAATATATTCCACTCACTGGTGTTATTTTTTATTGCACTTACTCCATACACTCAGCACTACACAGTGTAAATTAATTTCAAGAGAAAACCCCATTAGATAAGCAACCAAGGAAAACTGCATCATACGAAGAAGTGTCAATTTACCAAACAGAAGTACCTGCATGAAGGTACTGCAATAATAGAGTCAGGCTGTTACTACTAAGTGCTATTAATGCTAAATGTCCTTCTGTAAACATACAGTAAGAATTGTGCTCCATATTTTAACACTGGTAAACTACAAGCACTGTTGTCACTTCTTGGTATGCTGCTTGCTCCCATGCTAGAAAAAACAGCATTTCTCTCCATTACTTGTTTGCCCCATTTCTTCTCAGATGTGGGCTCATCCACCCCATTTAAGTCCAGACCATCTACCTAGTGCCATTTTTACAGTGATAGTGCATGCCATTTCAATCCAAAAATTAGTAACACCTTCTGCCATTCCTCACCCAGTTCATGGTGATGTTGCTGGAGCTCTCCTGGGCCGGCTTCATCATCTATGGTTATATGAGCACTGTACCATGAGAGGAGCAGAAATATATGGCTGGTAGCAGTAGGGAGGCTCAGCATTGTTGACTGGCTTACAAATGTGTGGGTGGCAGGGATACAATGCACTGTGTGCACTCAGGAAGATGCCACTGCAGTGCTGAGCTGCAGCTCTGCCTTGCCCACCCAATTAACAATCCATGGCAGACAGTCAACAGGCACTCAGGTGTGAAGCAGCCACATGGCCAAGCAGGCAAAAGGGGGCATAGCACTCTTAAGACCACACTCAGCTGAAAGGCAGAGCTACCAATAGCAAAATAGACCCCAAATGGGCATAGCCTGCTTTGCAAATGTGAAAAGTCCTCCCCTTGCTGGGACATCTTCAGGTTTGATGTACTTTTGCCCATGAAGTTTTCTAGCAGCTAGCTGAGCTGACTTGGTGGGGGTTGTTCTCTGCTTGCTGGATGGTGACTGGAGTGGCTCACTCTTTTCAGCTATGAAAAGTTTCTGCCCAACAAGCAGAAAACACTGTCATGATCAACTTAGATTATCACTGGCCTGTCACTCCTGTGCTCACTACAGCTTGCACTACACTGGACCTAGTAGTGATTTACTTCTGAAATGGCCTCCCTGCAATATGATGTTTGCTTCATGCTGCACACATAGACAAACAGAAGAAGTAAAGTACTCCCCAATCACTCGCTGACTCTTCTACTGCAGTCAGGAGGGGGAACAGTTCATTTTTCAACCCACTAAGGGGGAACAAGGGCAAGGTTCATGACAGTACAGCGAAGTCAAAGAAACCGTGGTTCATTAGTATCCAGAAATCACCACCGCTATAGTGCAAGCAGCTTTCCCTGCCCATCATTCAGTGCATCCATGAAGCCATCTTTGGCGATCAGAAAGCCATTCCCTCTTGTCCTTCAACAAGAGCTTACAGTTCCCCTACTTAGGATATAAGGGATCCATCCTGTATTAAGGGGGATTTTCAAAAGACATAAAATGGATGAATCTCCTGGTTACGTCAATGTCAGAAACTGTCCTGGTATGTCTAAACCTGGTTCTATCATGCTGCAGCTATTTTCAAGAGCTGGACTTACCTGCACAATTTCTATCTGTTTTATAGTTGTTTACATTCTGTTTCATATAAAAAATGGTGGACAGATGCAATTAATAGACCATGTTACAGTCAATCTCACAATTGTGACCAGGCACATTTATATCTGAGCTTTGCAAATTGGACATAAGTAAGTCAGAGTTTTAAAAATTGAACTTAGCTATGTCCTAGGTTTAAAAATTAAACATAGGCAATTTAATCATATGTTCAATGTTGTACAATAGAAAATTTCATTTTGGCATAGGTGTTGAACCCTCTCCCCCAGTAATCTAGTTCCCCCCCAAAAAATCATCTTGCATTTGCTGCCCTGCTCTGCCGTAATACTAGCTTCTGAATACAGCATGGGGGAAGAGAATCTAGTGGTAAACACAAATAATATTAAAATTTTATGATTAACATTTTCTTGGTACATGCATTGATATAATAATCTAATTCTGTATTAAATGATGTCATATCATATATCATTTAAATCGTATTAATGAAAAGATTATATTAGCATCACATATATTCTAGTCTGTTATTTTATCAAATACAGTGAAGCCCGCCAGGATGAAGAGCAGTGTCATAGGTTTCCAGCATGACAAAATAGATTCAAACAACATGAAGTCTTGCTATATTCTGACATATGCAGTGAGTCCCAACCTTCAAACTGCTCCGGAGGTGAAAGAGTTAACTTTCTATGCCAGGCATGGAACGCTGAGCTCGAGCTCGGTTGAAACTCTGTCTGTTGTTCTTCAAACTCAAACCATCAGATTCTTTACTCTGCCTCACTGAACAGTTGCTCCGGAGATTTCTCTTTCTGCTCGGTTCATTTTGTCGGTTAAAGTATTGTTTTTCTCGGTTTTTGACCGAATTTAAACCGCAACCGATCGGTTCAGGCTCTGTCTGTGGTATTTGTGAGTACTAGATAGGTTTTACATTAGTTCTCTTCTGTGTGGAACTTGTAAACGGTTTATCGGTTCGGTTTGAACCGATCAGGTTGTTTAAAATATCTTAATCTGTGATTTAGAGTGTGGTTACTGGTTCTTATCGGTTCTAAAAAAAAACGGATTTTATTACATTTTTTTCCACGACCCGTGACACGGTTGGGAACCGATAAGAGGGTCTTACCTGGCGGATTGAAATAAACTGGTAAGTTTGGTTAGGACTGGCACTATGTCTGAGAAACCCAAAAGAAAAACCGAGCCCACTGGGTTTCAACACTGCAGTGTGTGTGGGGAAGTCTTTGCCAAGGCTGACCCCCACACCACCTGTGTTTATTGTCTGAGGTTTGACCACCTCAATGCAGACTGCCAGATTTGTAAAAATTTTCCTGCTGCTACCCTGGAAAAGAGAGTTGGTAGGCTCAGGGAAAGGGAGGCCAAAAAGTCTGCTGAACCGGATGGCCAGCCCGGTTCGGTTCCAACCGAACCAGAGGGAGTGCCCTCTGACCAGGTCGAGACTTCCTCGGGCAAAAGGAGATCCGACTCTGAGGAGTCGGTTCCAGCAAAAAGGACTAGGAAATCAGATGGTGTGGAGCCAAAACTTTCCTCTCCAACCGCTGAAGAAATAGCCAAACCGATTAAAATTGTCCAGTGGTTTTCCCCGGTTCTGACTGAACCCCGGCTTCCACCGTCAAATGGCCGCCCCGACGGTTCCACCCGGTTCAAGAGTATGATTTAGAGGAATATTATGAACTGGAGGAGGAGAAAGAGGAGTATGAGGAGAGGAATGTGGATTTGAAAGTCTGGATGTGCCCATTGACCCGGACATCTCCCCAGACAGACCTTCAGGAGTGTCTCCTCCTAGGCTTTCTGAGTCCCCTTCTCATTTTATGTTTTATAAAAAAGTGGCTGAAACCCTCCAGCTCCCTATGGAGGAAGCTGTGGATGATCAAGAGGAGCCTGACTATGTGGAAATGTTGGATATCCCAGATTCTAGGAGACTGTCTATTCCCTTGCATAAATCTTTTGGGAAACAGACATTTAAAATTCTAAAAACTCCTCACACTATACCTCCTGTGGATAAGAGAATGGACAAGAGGTGCACATTATCAGGCTCTGATACGGAGTTCCTTACACAACAATGCAGCCATGTTGGGGTAGTGCAGGCTGCAGCCTGTGACAAGGCAAATATTCCCTTGGCTTCACACCACCCAGACAAGGACTCCAGAAGGATTGATGTCATGGCAAAGAAACAGTACATGGCAGCATCCTTGGGACTCAGACAGGCAAATTATATGGCTTATGTTGCTAGATATCAGAAATCCAGATGGGATACTGTTATGGCTCTAGCAAAACAGGTCCCTGGCCAGCTTGCCTATGAGCTGGAGCAGGTGGCTGCTGATGGTATTGAAGCATCCAAGGTGCAATTCCATGCTGCAGTGTACTCAAATGATGTGTCATCAAGAGTCATGGCTACATCTGTGGCACTTCGCAGAATGGCTTGGCTCAGATGTACTAGCCTGTCACAGGACACCCAGACTAAGACCCTGTTGTGGGTAATTCCCTGTTTGGGGAGCAGACAGAGAATTGCATGAAGAAAATGGATGAGTATAGGACCACCTATAGGAGTGCACAGGCCAAGGAAAGGCAGGCCACTCTCCTCAAAGGCAGCTTCCCAGGGGCAGGGGCAGGCCTTTTCATAGGCCTTTTTACCAAGCCCAGGCCTCCTCTTCTGCTTATGCCCAGAGGGGGTTCTTTAGAGGGAGAGGCAGACTGGGTACAAGCAGGCCTGCTTCCACCCCTCAGCCCAAAGTCCCTGCCAAGTAGGCACCCTGATGGGGTTGCCAGGGCTGATTCTCAGCTACCTGTAGGGGGAAGGCTGGCTTACTTTGTCCAGAACTGGGAGTCTCTGGCATCAGACAAGTGGGTCCTGGAAGTAGTAAGCCAGGGACTGGTTCTCAGCTTCAAAAAGTTTCCAAAGATGAGAACCAGATCCTTTCCACCTGCAAATCCACTAGAGGCACTTGCCCTAGAGGCAGAGGTCTCTTCCCTCCTGGCTCTCAGAGCTGTGGAAAGGGTTCCACCCCTACACCAGGGCAAAGGGTTGTACTCCAGGTACTTCCTTACCCCAAAAAAGACAGGAGAATGGCGGCCCATCCTGGATCTCAGATACTTAAACAAGCACCTTTTAAAACCAAAATTCAAAATGGTGACTCTGGGAATTATTCTACCCTCTCTAAGGCCAGAGGACTGGCTAGCATCCCTGGACCTCAAGGATGCCTACTTCCATATTCTCATCAGAAGCTCCCATCTAAAGTACCTCAGGTTCGAGCTGCCCTCAGCCATTACCAGTTCAGATCAATGCCCTTTGGCCTCACCTCTGCTCCAAGGGTATTCACAAAATGCCTAGCAGTAGCAGTTGCTTCTCTAAGAAGGCAAAAAATTGCCATCTTCCCTTACCTGGATGACTGGCTCATAGTAGGCCAGTCCCCAGACCAAGTCAAGTTACACCTACAGATAACTCAGCAATTGCTCACCTCTCTAGGTTTCCTTCTGAATCTTTCAAAGTCAGTTCTAGAGCCTGTCCAGCTCCTCACCTTCGTAGGCACAGAGCTGAACACAGAGAAAGCCAGAGCCTTTCTTCCTTTGGACAGGGCAAGGACCCTGGTCTCTCTGGCCTCCTCATTCACCCTGCAGGAGTCTCAACCAGCAAGGCATTTTCTACAACTCCTGGGGCACATGGCTGCTTCTACAGCAGAAGTGCAGGGAGCAAGATTTCAGATGAGGGACATTCAGTTCCATTTGAGAGCCTTTTGGTCTCAAAGGAAAGACCCTCTAACCAAATTGATCCCGGTGACTCGAACCCTGATCCAGGCCCTACAGTGGTGGCAGGATCAGAGAAATCTGAGACAAGGGGTTCCTTTTGTCACTCAGTCTCACTCATTAATCCTTACTACAGATGCATCCCTCTTGGGGTGGGGAGCTCACATGGGCGACCTCACTACCCAGGGGTTGTGGTCCCCTCAGGAATCTCTGCTCCACATCAATCTGTTGGAACTCAGAGCAGTTTTTCTAGCACTTCAAGCTTTTTCCAAATCTGTTCAGAACAAAGTTGTACAAGTCAGAACAGACAACACCACCACAATGTGGTACATCAACAAGCAAGGGGGCACTCGGTCTACGGCCTTGTGCACTGAAGCAATGAATTTGTGGTCTCTGGCTTACTCCCTGAACACCTCCCTTACGGCAGTTCACCTCCCAGGCAAGGACATTGTCCTGGCAGATGCTCTCAGCAGGATTTCCCAGGGACATCACAAATGGTCACTGGATCCCCTGGTCTTGGAGGTGATATTTGCCAGATGGGGCACCCCACAGATAGATCTTTTTGCAGCCCCAGACAATCACCAACTTCCCCTTTTTTGCTGTAGGCCCTCAGTGTTGGGCTCAGTCCCTCTGGATGCCTCAGTTCTCAATTGGGAAGGGAAGTTTCTCTATGCTTTCCCCCTCTCCTGTTCAAAGTGCTAGTCAAAATCAGATCTCAACCCTGCAAGATGATCCTGATTGCTCCAGATTGGGCCAGACAACCCTGGTATCCACTCCTACTGTCCTTAGCAGTCCATCTGCCCCTGTGTCTTCCCAGGAATCACAACCTGTTAACCTGTGCTCAGGGGAGGGTTTGGTACCCGAACCTCAAATCTCTCAATCTCAAGGCCTGGCTCTTGAAGAGTTGGAGTTTGCTGATTTACACCTCTCCCAAGGTGTAATGGATATCCTGAAGGCTTCTAGAAAACCTTCCACCAGGGCTACTTATAATTCCAAATGGAAGAGGTTTTCCATATAGTGCTCTGGAAAGCATATTTCCCCTGACTCTGCTGATTTACCCACAGTCCTGGATTATATGGTCCACTTAAATACCTTGGGGCTGAGACCAGCTACCCTAAAAGTGCATCTGGCAGCTGTGTCTGCTTTTATTTCAGCAGGTAAGCCTTCTTCTCTTTCAGCTCACCCAGTATTCTTCAAGTTTTTCAAGGGATTGCTTCACACCAACCCTCCATTCAGGGACCCTGCCCCAGCCTGGGATCTTAATGTTTGCATTGCTCAGCTTATTTATTTATTTATTTAGACAGCAGTTTGGAAAACCTTTGAGCCATAGGCTCATTTACAAAGGTACCTTGTCACAGTAAGACAAATGAAAATACACAGTATAACAGTATAACACAGTATAACAGTAACTTAAGACATAGATGCAAACAAGCTGGTACAGGTAGGATTGATGCAAACAATACCGGAGTTATGTTGTCCTTAGCAGCTTAGTAGTAAGTTTTGTCATTAGTATTGAGCACGGCTTTGACTAGTGGCAATTACAGCTTTGGGTGTTAACAAGGTGGTTCCGTAAGGACGTTTTGAAGCACAATATAGTTGGAGCTTTGGAGATGGAGGGGGGAAGTGTGTTGAACCAGGAGGGGGCCCTAAAGCTGAAGGCTCTTTAGCCATGAGAGGTCCTAGCTCTAGGGATAATAAGAGAGGTTTTCCCAGAGGTCCGAGTATGAACTAGTGGGACAGAGCGGAGGATGGTGGTGGTCAATCCAGGTGAGGATAGCCCAAGGGGGTCTTTTTTTGTAAGGGTACAGGTCAGATATTTGAGGCGCTTGTCAAGATCAAGTACCAGCACTTTAGCCTACAATAGACATGTGTCTGTTAGCCTAGGTGCCCCAGTAATTAACCTGCAGGCCTTATTCAGAGTAGTGCGAATTTTATGGAGTGTGGTCTGATCAGCAGCACCATATACCGGCAGTCCATAGTCCACTAGGGACAGGATAGAGGAGGTGACTACAAGTTGAAGAGCCTCCGGGGGGAGGCAGTGTTTATACCGATGTAAGATGCCCAATCGGATAGTAGTGGCAGTGGCTAAGGCAGCGATGTGTCCACGGAAGGAGAGGGAGGGGTCAAAATGGATCCCTAGGTATTTATAGGAGCAAACTTGTTTGAGTGGGAAAGAGGACCCAGAGTGAATGAGGAGTTTGAAGTTGCAGGACTTGTTTTGAGGATGAGTGAAGAACATGGTTTTGGTTTTTTTAAGATTTATCACCAATCTCTGTTCCTTGAACCAGCCCTCGGCTTCAGTGAAGGACTTCTTCAGTGAGTCCTGGAGGGCAATAGGGTTACGATTTGAGGCAAAGATGACTGCATCATCAGCGTACAATAGAATGTTCCCCGAGCAAGAGCATGAAAGGGTGTTAAGGTAAAGGGAGAATAGTAAGGGGCCCAGAATGGAGCCCTGAGGAACCCCAGAAAAGATGGGACAGATGTCTGAGTAGGTCCCATTAATTTTTACATGCTGTGAGCAGTCAGACAGATAACTGGTGCACCAGGAGATAGGCCCAGTAGCAAAACCAGAGAGACTAAAGGCATCAAGAAGGAGGGGGTGGGAGACAGTGTCGAAAGCTTTAGAGAGGTCAATGAAGACCGCACCAGACAGAGAACCAGTGTCTATGGAGGAGTGGAGAAAGCTGGAGAACTCTAGGAGGCTGTGTTGGTACTGTGGCCTGCTCCGGAAGCCATGCTGCTCAGGACATAGGACATTGTAGTGGAGAGGTAGTCAGAGATTTGAGAGGCTACCACTTTTTCCAAGGCCTTGGAGAGAGAGAGAATGGAGATTGGCTGATAGTTTCAGCCACAGTTCTATCACCACCTTTAAAGATAGGGGTGACAGTGGTGACTTTCCAGGCAGTTGGAACCTTCCCAGGCAAAGAGAGGGTTGATGAGGCATGTGATCGGGGTAAGGACTGTGTCTAAGACCAGCCATAGGATACTGGATTCAGGGTGTCACTGCCCGCACTATTACTCTTGAGGGCAGTGACAAGGTGCAGCCTAAGTTCTTGGGCAGAAACATGGCAGAGGAGAAAATAAGGGTGAGAAAGATTTACAGCAGGCGCTGGGGAGGAGGGTCAAAAAAATCTGTAGGGAGGATAGGGCTAAGGTCAGTGAATGAGGTGTTGAAGTGGTTGGCTATGAGGGCTGGGTCTGAAGAGATCACGCCATTAATGTTGATCTGGGAGGGTGGGGGGGAGTGTGCACTCCCATTTAACTGTTTAATGTTATCCCAGAAGGTTCTGGAGTTCCCCCATGAGGCTGTGAGTGAGGACCGATAGTGCTCAGACTTGGCCTTTCTGATGGCCCGAGTGCACTTATTTCAGGTGACAGCATATAACTGCCTGTCACTGGGCCAGCCAGTCTCAATGGCATGGTGCCATAGGATGTCCCTATGTTTGAGTTGGTGGATCAAAGCTGGGGTTACCCAGGGGGCATTCTGCCTTTTAGAATGGCGGGTCGACATTGGGGCAAAGATATCACAGGCATTATTAAAAGTTCGGGTAAAGAAGGAGAGAGCTGTGTCAATGTCAGGAGTTGCCTGTATAGGAGACCAGTCAATTTGGGATAGAAGTTCCTTAAGTTTTGTCAGACCACCAGGTATTAGATGCCACCGGCATGTGGACTGTGCTATGGGTTTGGAGACTGAGGATGACCAGTGGAATAGAATGGGGGAGTGATTGCTGAGAGAGTCTGGGAGGACTTGTACATTGGGGATCCGATTAGGGCGGTTGGTGAGTACCACATCAAGCAGGGTACTGGAGCCTCTCTTGGGGTTAGTCCTGGTAGGTTGGGTAACTAGTTGTGTTAGGTCTATTGCAGAAAAGGAGTTACAGGAGAGGAGGAGGAGGAGCTGAGCCAGTTGACATTTAAGTCACCCACCAGAATTTGATCAGCGGAAGGAGGTAGTGAGGAAAGGTATTCTGTAAGAGAGGCAATGGCCTGCGTTTGGTCCCTGGGGGGCACGTATGCAGTAGTCAGATAAAAGGGTCCCTTTAAAGGGTCAAGGGTTAGTTTCAGTGTAAGTGCCTGGGCCCTGGAGTCAAGGATTGGAGTAGGCAGGGCTAGTACGGGGAGACATCCCTTGACATAAATAGTGCAGCCGCTGCCCCATCTCCCAACACAGTCGGACCGGAAGAGGGCGAAACCAGAAAGAGAGACCAGGGAGTCAGGGGAGGATTTTGACAGCCAAGTCTCAACCAGAGCGATGACATCAGGGTTAATTGATGTGACCAGGCATTGTAGTGAGTCAAACTTTTTCAGGAGGCTACAGATATTCATGGAGACCATGCACAGGCCTGTGGTGCTATTCGCGGAGCTCCTGGGAACCAGGCCAGGGTTTGGATGAATGTTCCCTGACAGGAGTAGCAGCATGACTAACACCCTGGATGGGAGATGGTGAGAGGTTATCCTACGATTGACATGGGGGGGAGGGGACGTTAAGGGAGCAGGAGGTGGGAACCGTGGTACAGGAAGGGAAGGCAAGAATAAGAAGACACCCAGATGTGCCTGAGGCAAGGAGGAAGCTAGGGGGAGGGCAGGGAGGACCAAGACACACAAAGGTCCCAAGGGGCAAGAGAGCAGGTTCAGGAGCAAGGGGAGGGAGGGGTGCCAGGGCACAGTGCGGAGTAGCAGATGGTAAGTGGGCAAGTGCACTGCTAGTGGGGATAGGCACAGGCAGAGCGTGAGGCAGGGCCAATACATTATGGTGAGGAAGATCCAAGAGAAGGAGTACTGTACAGGTAGGAGTAGGAAATAGCGAATGAGCATAGGTCCCTCTAGTGGCCAGTAGGTATAACCTGCAAATGGGAAAGTAGGGAGATAGGTTCTGGGCAACAGGATGTGATGTCACTGGATGTGATGTCACCGGGGTGGATCCTTAATTTGACAGCCGCCCCTGGGTAGGTGGGAGGTTGGGGTGGGTGGGGCAGATGGCATGAAGCACCATCGGGCTAGCACCCCCCTGCAGGCGTCCAGACAAAGAGAAGAGAAGAGGCTCTCTTTACCTTGAAAGTAATCAGGCTGGAAATTCGGCTTCCTCAGCTCCTCAAGTGAGCTGCTTGTGTTGCTTGTTTGTCCCGAGTGCTTGCTGCGGTTGGCAGTGAGCTTGGGGGCGGAGGCTGCCTATGTAGTGGAGAAAACAAAGCCTCTCATTACTACGCAGAGGGAGAAAATGTTGTGACTTACACAAAGGGGCTCCACTCTAAGCAAACAGGGCTATTCCAAAATGAGGTCACACTAGGACCCAGCTATCCTAATACCTTCAGTTACAAGCACAATTAGATCCAATACCACAAAATTAAACAAGTCTGCTCTATATTAGCTGCTTATTATGTCTGGTTTTAAGGTATAATCAGCAAGGCAACTCTAGGGCACCCAGTGAATCCCTAGCTTTACACTTCAGCATTAGTAGCACAAAGAAAAGCAAATAACAAGCCCACCCAGCGGTAAACAGGGAACAAAGTTCATAAAATATAAGTGTTCATCAGGTAGCACCCCCCTGCAGGCGTCCAGATGAAGAGAAGAGGCTCTCTTTACCTCGAAAGTAATCAGGCTGGAAATTCGGCTTCCTCAGCTCCTCAGGTGAGCTGCTTGTGTTGCTTGTGCTGCTTGTTTGTCCCGAATGCCTGCCGTGGTTGGCAGTGAGCTTGGGGGGGGGGCTGCCTCAAAAGTAATCAGGCTGGAAATTCGGCTTCCTCAGCTCCTCAGGTGAGCTGCTTGTGTTGCTTGTTTGTCCCGAGTGCCTGCCACGGTTGGCAGTGAGCTTGGGGGGGGGGCTGCCTCAAAAGTAATCAGGCTGTTAATTCTTATGCAACCCCCCTTTGAGCCTTTGTCTTCAGCAGAGCTTAAGTACTTGACTTGGAAGACTGTGTTTCTGGTAGCCATCACTTCTGCCAGACGCATAAGTGAATTACAAGCTTTGTCAGTGGAGCCTGATTTTATCTCCTTTCATAGAGATAAGGTGGTCCTCAGGACTAAAAGGACGTTCTTGCCTATGGTGGTTTCAGATTTCCACCTTAATCAATCTATATCTCTTCCAGTGTACTACACTGACCATTCCTCCTCTGGCAAGGGGAGGCTGCACAGAATAGATGTGAAGAGAGCCCTTAGTTACTACATAGAGCCTACCAAGGGTCACAGGTTTGACTCCCTCCAACTGTTCCTCACTTATGGTGAGGTTGGTAAAGGAAAACCTGCCACTAAAAGATCCATTGCCAGGTGGATTGTCTCTTGTATCCAATTTTGCTATGAAAAACTGGGTAAGGTTCCTCCCTCAGGCCTGAGGGCTTACTCTACCAGAGGTACAGCTGCTTCCCTGGCTGCTGCCAGGGACATCCCTATTCTAGAGATATGTCAAGCAGCTACCTGGAAAACAGTTCGCACTTTTACCAAGCATTACTCCCTGGACATCCAGGCTAGGAATGATGCTCGGTTTGGCACAGCTGTGCTTCAGCGCCTATTTCCTAAGTAGGTTCTGTCCCTCCTCCATGGAGGTACTGCTTTGTAGTCTGCATATGTTAGAATATAGTAAGACTTCATGTTGTTTGAAGAAAAAATTACTCACCTTAGTAATGTTGTTTCTTCTAATGGAGTCTTGCTATAGTCTGACCTCCCCCCCGCCTGCCCCTCTCAGAACCTCTGTTTTTGGGATGTGGGTGGGCAGTGCAGTGTTGGCACTTAGTAGGTGCCCACCTTGTTGTTTTCACCCCTCCTTTCTTGGGGTGATTTGATGTTGTGTTTTTCATTTTTTGGGTCTCCTGACTTGAGTCTTTGTTTTGGGACCAAAAAATGTGTTCTCATGTTTAGTAGCCAGTTGGCTAGTGTAGGTTTACAGCTTCCACACAGGACCTCAGTGAGTTTAGTTCATAAAGATCTGACGGTTTGAGTTTGAAGAACAACAGATAGAGTTTCAACCAAGCTCGAGCTCAGTGTTCCATGCCTGGCATGGAAAGTTAACTCTTTCACCTCAGGAGCAGTTCGAAGGTTGGGACTCACTGCATATGTCTGAATATAGCAAGACTCCATTAGAAGAAACAACATTACTAAGGTGACTAATTTTTTCTTAACTTCTATTGAAATTGCATTGTTTGCTGCATCAACTCAACTGCATAATTCTGCAGAGCTAGGTTTCATCCTGGTGGGCTTCACTGTATCATCATAAATTATCATATCATTGTTTATTACAGTCTCATATCATACTGGTTTATATTTTCCCACCCCCGGGTCAGCCCTGACAAAGGAACATTCTGTCTCAGTGGATTTACCCGGTTACCAAAATTCAAATAAATATATACATCTTCTCATATATAATTTCATATTATATCAGCTCATAGAAATTTAGATTGTGTCAGAAGAAAACAAGTGATAGGCCCATCTAGTATGCCCTTTTTATTTCTCTGCCTATTACTACACACTGGACTCAATTAGGTTACAGCTTCCCATATTCATGTGCCTATCCAATACATGCTTGAAGCTCCCCAATACCTTCACCCACATCACCTCTTCTGGCAGGCTGTTCTAGGTGTCCACCACCTTGTTTGTGAAGAAGTATTTCTTCACATCCCTCTTATACTCCCTGCTCCAAGCTTCATAGTATGCACCCAAGTTCTGGTGCTCCTCCTACTGTGAAAGAGACTCCCCTCATGTACCTTGTTCACCACTGTGAGGCATTTGCAGTTTTTAGGCATGTCCCCTCTCATACTCCTCTCCTCCAGGGAGTATATGTTGAGCTCCCATAGCCTCTTCTTATATGGTTTCTCACGCATACCCCAGACTATTTTATTAGCCCGCTTCTGGACTGCTTCCACCCTGTCAATGTCCATGCAGAGGTGCAGCCTACAGAACTGGACACAATACTTCATGTGGGGTCTCACTAGTGAGCGGCACACTGGCAGCATCACATCCCTTCTCCTGCTAGAAATACTCCTGCTTATATTTCATATTCTTTGAAAAAAACATTGTTAATGCACTAGTTAGAGATAAACCAACAAAAGCAGAGAAATGTGGTGTTAGGGTTTTGAACACCAACACTCCACCCCCACCCTCCAGGCAGCAACAGGAAAAAACATTATGGTTTCACCTTTCCTGGGTCTTCACAAATTAGGTGTGGGGTGAGCCATGGGATTGTCAACCCTAATGCTCACCCCATTTGATTATTAGAGAAGATGATATGTGTGCAGTATATGAAAATGGGATATGCATTAGGGTTGACAACCCCAAGGAACACCCCATGCCTGATTTGCAAAGATGCAGGAAAGGGGAAACCGTAATGGTTTTTCCTGTTGCTGCCTGGAGGGTGAGGGTGGGGGGTTAGGGAAAGAAACCCTAACACATTTCCCTATTTTTGCCAGTTTAACCCTAACTAATAAATTAATGATATTTTTTTACAAACAAGTTCCTTTCTTTTTGAGATAGTGGAATCATATCCTCATTCAGGCAGGTCCCTTCGGGACTTGATGCATTGTGCCAAAAGAACACTCTGTCCACCTACATAAGTGTAGGGCCCTTGCAGGCCGTTCACTTCAATGAAGTCTTTGTGTGAAGCAAATAAACAAATCAAAACAAAAGAAAAAGCTACTATGGTTCTCAAAAGAGGTGCCGGGGAAGGTCAGGGAGAAAAAGGCAGCATTCAGGAAGTATAAGGAAACACAGAAGGAGCAGGGCAGAGAGATGTACCAGTTAAGGCAGAAGGAAGCAGGAAGGGAAGTCAGAATAGCAAAGGCCCAAACTGAGGAAAAGATAGTCAACTCAGCTAAGAAGGGGGATAAAACCTTTTATAGGTACATCAGGGAGTGTAGAAGACAAATGGAGGGACAGTGAGGCTGAATAGAAAGGACGGTGGGTGGGCAGAGAGGGACAGTGAAAATGCAGGGATACTGAATGAATACTTCTGCTCAGTATTCACAAAAGAGGAGGAGGGGGAGGTGCCTAATCCAGTTAACAGAAGCACTCTGGATAGTGGGATCGATCCCAGTCCATTCACAGAAGAAAGGGTTCTGAAAGAACTCCTAAAATTGAAGGTGGACAAAGCAATGGGTCCTGATGGAATTCACCCCAGAATTCTAAAAGAATTAAGAGGAGAACTAGTGAAACCACTGACTACCCTTTTTAACAAATCATGGGAGGATGGTGTGGTACCTGAGGACTGGAGGATGGCAGATATGATTCTTCTTCACAAAAGTGGGACCAAGACAGAGGCAGGAAACTACAGACCTGTCAGTTTGACCTCTGTGGTAGGGAAAGTGATAGAATCACTTCTGAAGGAAAGAATTGTTAAGTACATAGAGGCCAGTGGGGCACAGGACCCAAAGCAGCATGGGTTCACAGCGGGAAGGTCATGTCAGATGAATCTAATTGATTTCTTTGACTGGGTGACCAAAGTAGTAGATCAGGAAGGGGCTGTGGACATGGCCTACCTAGACTTTAGCACAGTCCCACGCAAAAGATTAATAGTCAAATTAACCAGCCTGGGAGTGGGTCCCAGGGTGGTAGACTGGGTAAAGCACTGGCTGGACAACAGGACACAGAAGGTAATTGTAAATGGAGCCCACTCTGAAGAAAGAGGATTTACTGGTGGGGTACCGCAGGGTTCAGTACTGGGTCCAGTCCTTTTTAATGTCTTTATAAGTGACATTGCAGGGGGACTGGAAGCAAAAGTATGCCTCTTTGCAGATGACACAAAGATCTGCAGCAGGGTTGATACACAAGGAGGCATGGAAAGGATGAGGAGGGACTTGGCAAGGTTGAAAGAATGATCAGAAGTATGGCAGCTTAGATTCAATGCAAAGAAGTGCAAAATAACACACCTTGGAAACAAAAACCCAGGGGCAGATTACACAATGGGGGGGAGTAGTAATAACAACAAAAATGGAAAGGGACCTGGGGGTAATCATATCAGATGCTCTTAAGGTTAGCAAGCAATGTGAGAAGGCAGTAGGGAGGGCTGGGGGGATACTGGGATGTATAGGGAGAGGCATTACCAGCAGAAAACAGGAAATTGTTATACCTTTGTACAGACAGTTGGTGAGACCCCATCTGGAGTACTGTGTCCAGTTCTGGAGACCACATCTCTGCAAGGACATAGACAGGATAGAGGCAGTCCAGAGGAGCGCAACTAAAATGGTGTAGGGTCTGCAAGAGAAGCCATACAAGGAGAGACTAAAGGAGCTTAATATGTATACCCTCAAGGAAAGGAGGAAGAGGGGGGACATGATAGAAACTTTTAAGTACCTCAGTGGAATCAACAAAGTTCAAGAAGGTAGCATCTTTCAGAAAAAGAGATGTGCAAGAACAAGGGGACACAATTTGAAGATGGGGGGCAGTTCAGGGGCAAAATGAGGAAGTATTTTTTCACAGACAGGGTGGTTGAAGTATGGAACAGCCTTCCTGAGGGGGTTGTGGGGTCTAAAACTGTGAGATAATTCAGGAATGCATGGGACAGACATAAGGCAATTCGTGTGGGGTGTAGGAAGAAATAGGCTGTTGGTTAACTAGGATCTGTAGTTTATCCTCTAGGTAGGGAAAAGGACAGACTAGGTGGGCCAAGTGGTCCTTATCTGCGATCAAAGTCTATGTTTCTATGTTTCTATGAATCAATGGATGTGAAAAATTCATAGAGCTGTCTAGTGGGCAGCAGAAGTGCAGGGCCCTGTGATCACTGCACTTCCATGTGGCTGCATATACCGACACACAGGGCAAAAAGTGCATATGTCAGCCAATACACAAACCTATCTGCCACCCAAGGGCACAAAGATCCAGGGCCCAATGCCAAGAGGACAGTTGCCATCTCTATATGGTTCCCAGATCCATACGGACAACCCTGCACATTTCATTCCCTAGATGGGAGGGGGGTAGTTGCATAAAAGCATCATGCCCCCAAGCTCACCCTATCCAGCTGGGTCACTGAGCTTACCCCCAAACTGAGCTCACTAGCACAAGATCACAAAGCATACCTTTTGGGGTCAAGAGTGGCACTACAAACAACATTTCTTAACAATTATTTTTTTTTCAATTCTGACCCAACATTTTCAAGATACTCGTTTTATGATTCATCCTATAAACACAACATGTACCATTTATACTACAAAGGCCAAAATGTCATTTCACACCAGAAGTGTGAAAACGTATCTCATCCAGGATTTAAAAAAAAATTACATATGTCACCTTTATGAGGTGGTGTGGAAAAACGGTTACGCTGAAAGTTTGATCTCAAAATAGTTACAATTAGTGAAGTTATGAGTGAATGTTAAAATACTGCAAGGTTCACATATAATCTTGGCATTTTACCATATTTGTACACCAAATTCTCAGCATAGCCTTCTTATTACTCGCCTCATGAACCCGGTAGTGAAAATGGTCAAATCCCCACTGAAACATTGTTCTTCGGTATCAAAATATCATTCAGCGCCACAGGTGTGAAAACATATTTTGGCCAGGATTTGAAAAATGATAGCTGTCAAGTTCATGAGGTGGTGTAAAAAAATGGCTACATTGTAAAATTTGGGATCAAAATATTTAAAATTACCAAAGTTATGAGCAAACATAATAACATTTTAATATATGTGCTTAACTGCCATTTTTACATATTTTGACCCAACATTTTCAGCATAGCCTTCTTATGGCCCAACCTCATGAACAAGGGCAGTGAAAATTTTCAAATCCTGCCCAAAAGGTGATTGTCTTGGGGATTTCCCTGAGAAATATGATTCTCAACCAAGAAATTGTGGTTATCAATTGGCCAAGGTTTATTATAAGGGTCCTGCTTACAAAACTAAAATTCTTCCTATATACAGTACATCCAATATTAAATATTCACCCACATTTCCACATCACATTGTTTATACTGCACTCAATATACATTTCCAATTTACATTAAATTTTTCTTCCTCTCTTCTTGGGATCAGGCGAGTCACCAGATACCCCTGCTGCCCTTCTTTCTTTTCTCAGTTTCAGGTGTACCACCTGATTATCCTCTCAGTTCAGTGCCTCCTGAGGTGTTGACCCCATGAGGTTACCCCTTTTTTCACCCCTTCCCTTCTTCCTCGCTTTTCCTCCTTCTTCTCATTCTCCCCCTCTGTCATGGGTATCTGTTGCCTTTCCTCAGTAACCTATCCATGAACCATATTGTTTCCCCTCATTCTGGCAACCCATACCATTTCCCAGCCTCATCTTGTGGGCCTGCTGACCTCATCTGCTGGCATGAGCAACTTGTGCCCCAGGCTTCGCCTGCCTGCCATAAACTGCTGGGTGGGTAGTTGAGAAATCCAACATTTTCAAGAGACAAGTTAGCCCACAGCCCCCCTACATTGCTTTTTCTACCCCCTGCTAGCCCCTCCCCTACAGGCCCCCCTCCACCAATCTCCTGGTTGCTGACCCTACTCTTCCCAGAATCTTACCAGTCCTCCCACTACCCCCTCCCTCCCTCTGATATCATAGCGCCCCCCCCCATTTCCGTCTCCTATCACTAATCCTTCCCTTAGCCATTTCCATGGGAAACCTCATGACAATCAGACCTGCCTGATTAACAGGAAAACACCCTTGTCATGGGGATTTCCCTGAGAAATAAGACTCACAATCAAGAAACTGCAGTTATCAGTTGGCCAAGGTTTATTATAAAGTTTTGGCTTACAAAACTAAAATTCTTGCTTTATACATCAAAAGTTAAATATTCATCCACATTTCCACATCACATTATTTATTGCACTCAATATACATTTCCAATACACATTTAATTTTTCTTCTTCTCTTCTTTGGTTCTGGTGTGCCACGCAATACCCCCGCTACCATTTTTCTTTCTTTTCTCGGTTTAAGGTGTACCACCCAAATACCCTCTAGGTTCAGTACCCCCTGGGGTGCTGACCCCATGAGGTTACTGGCCCCCCAGGTAATCCCCTTTTCACCCCCAATGTACCCCTTTTTTGAACCCCCTTCACTTCTTCCTCACCCTTCCACTAGCCCATCTCCCTCTCCTGCTATGAATGATGGGCTTCCCCCAAGCTGCTCCCTTGCTTGGCTCCCTGGGTTCCCAACTCCTCAATTGTCTCCTTTAATTTCAACAGGAAAAGATCATTCCCCACATTGGAAAGGTGTACCACATTGGGCCTGTAATTCACCAGGTAATCATGGGCTATGCCGTGTTTTATGTAAATGCCCCCTGTTTTCCACATCAATGCTGCTATTCATCTGTTCAACCTCTCCTTGCTCCTTCTACAGCATTTGTGTGCCTTGCTTGCATCCATACCCTCCTAGAAGTAATGGACAACCATGCTATCTCCATGTCCAGCAACCAGGACTGAAACACCCAAAGTTATGTGTGATCTTCAACAGTAAATCTACCCAGGGTCCTTCCCCCAGATTGTTGCCCCCTGTGTGTAATACAAGCATGTCCAGCCTTGGCCACTTCAGCTTCAAGTCCTCCACCAGTGGTAACATCTGAGCCCATCGTAGCCCCCAAACCCCCTTCCAATAGATACTGGTATCCTGTTGTGCCCTCCAAAATTGCTTCCCCCTGGGCCTGATGGTGGCTCTCCAATCTGCCCAATAAATGAAGGAATGCCCCAAGATTCCAGACATTACTTCAGTGAGATGAATCCGAGGAAAGACAAGAAATGTTAAAACACCTATTTTCTTATGTATCTCTTATAACACTGAGAACGCTATCTGCCCACTCTCTTAATGTCCTCAAAGGAGGCACTCTGAACTGTCAACTCTGTTGCTGTCCCAATTCTAAAAGAATATGGGGCAAAATGACTCAGATCCTCACCCAGAGAAAATATCCCTTTCTTCAGAACTGTGGTTACCTGGTAACATGTGGCTGGTCCCTGTTGCCATGTATAAACACTGTGCACCCCCCCCCCCACATTGGTCTCAGGTTTTCTGTCTGCTTCCATGGCTCAAATTACACATCTCCCCTCCTTCAACTCCTTCTGAAATATCACCTTGTCCCATCACACAGCATGATCCATCCTTGATTGCTGAGTTTTACCACCAGGATGTCTTCCCCCAGCTAATGCCCCCAATTGTAACCCCCCCGCTTTGTCACCTTTTTTTTAGCCATCACCTCCTCAACCCTGAATGCTCCTTTTTGTAATATCATAAAAGCTGCAGTGAATTGGCATGCCTCATATGCAGAAGTGCAGACTTGCTTGAGAGTGCCCACTAATCCTTCTATGATTCCATCTTTAACGGGCTTCCTTTGGTCTGGGAACTTATCCTGCAGCCTTTGCCACCCCTGAACCATTCTATGGATCACTAAGGCCTTGTTTGGCTCTTCTCAACAATGCAAATTGCACAACAGACCTGTCCCAGCCAACTGTAGCCCAATGGTAGCATGTGCCATCCCTTCTTCCAATTTTTGGATTATATATCTCATGACCTGCCCCTCCGAAACCCACTCACTTACCTCAATCCTCGTCTGCCACCAAAATTCCTGGAATGCCTTCCATGCCCCTTCATATTCCCTCAAGGTGTTGGTTGCCCAGGAACTCTGAAATAGCAGCTGGGCTCTTTCCAGCCAATCTTCCATAAGTCTGGTGGGACCCTTGTTCTTTTCAGGGTGGCCTTGAGTGACAACGACCTGATCCTCTCCAAGTGAATATGGAAAAGACTGTCACCACTTCGTTGTTTACACCCTCAATGTGCCTGACTTTAAAAGACATATTCAACTGTAGGCCTTCATCCACCAATTGCCTGACAACCCTGGTTTGTGACTCTGTGGACCCCTGTTGCTTGTTCAACACATCCACCACAGCCCAGTTGTCACACCAGATCAGCTTCTGATTCCTCAATCTGTCTACCCACAGCCTTAATGTCACCCAGATGAGAAATATTTCCAGGAACATGATGTCCCTTGGCAGTCCTCTGTCTATCCACTCTGCTAGCCATTTTTCAGAGACCCACTCCCCCTTGAAATATGCCCCTATCCCCAGGGATCCTGCAGCATCTGTGTATAACTACAAATCTGTGTTGAAAAACCCTCCTCCTGCCAAAATGTTATCTCATTAAATTCCTGTAAAAAGTTTTCGCACACCTTCAAATCATGCCTCACACCTTTAGTTATGTCCACTCAGTGGTGAGGGAGACATGCCCCTGCTGTGGCCCTTGCCAGTCTGCGTGTGAAAACCCTACCCAGTGCTGCTGCTCTGTAGGCAACATTTAAATGCCCAAGGAGCTGTTGCACCACCTTCAACTGCACCCTGCAATGTCCCTTAGCCATACTGATCAACCCTCTGAGCCTCTCCACCTTGGTGTATGGGAGCCAAAATAAATCCATCTCGGCATCTATCTCTATTCCCAAGAACATCATGCAATGTGACAGCCCTTCGGTCTTATCATGGGCCAAAGATACACCCACCATTTTGCACATGTCCTGAAAATCTTGATGCATTTGCTCAGCCTACAAGTAAAAAGTCAGTAAGGTAGTGCACCACTCTTCTGTGCCCATACTTTTCCTCAAAGATGCAGTGCAGCCAAGTGTTAAAAGTTTCAAAAGCCTCGCAAGCCACTGAACAACCCAGTCTTCAGCCTGCACTGGAAGGAGCCAAAAAGCTAACTCTATGTCCATCTTTGCCATCTACGCCCTTTGCTCAGCTCGGACCAGCATAACAACCTGCTCCAAAGTGGCATAAGATACCACCTACTGCTCCTCAGATATTGCATCATTTACGGATTCCCTCAAGGAGTATGACAAGTGGTGAATCAACCTGTACTCCCTGGCTGCGTTTTTTGGACCGGCCCTAGTAGTGACACCCACAACTCCTGGAACGGGGACTCCTGAAAGGGCCCCTCCTCCTGTCATGCTGCTGCCTCTTTCTCTATCTTTATATGTGCTGTCTCCTCCTTCTCTTTGACTGGCCCCAAACTTCTAGCCATCATGGGCTTCTGGGCCCCAGAATAATGTAAATTAAACCCAGTTGTGAAGCCTTTCTGTAATATTTTCTTGGCTGTCTCATTTGGGTATTCCTCCATCCATTTCCAAACCACACCCACCCCCGAATCGGCATCCTGGCCAGCCTAAAACCCCTCCTCCAAACCTTGCTTCCCCCTTGCAGTTATCTGTTCCCTTCTCCTTGTCTGAAGTTTCCCCTCCCATCCAAACAAACCTTTCCTGCCCTTTCCCCTCTCTTGCCCTTCCATTCCAACAATGCTTCCTATGACTCTCCCCACTCTGCATCCCCTTTCTCCATAATCATCCCAGCCAAATAGTCTTTCAGACTGCTGTCCACCATCAAATCCACAGCAGGTTCCTTACCCACATCCTGGTGCTCCTCCGGCTTTTTGGGAGGGTGTAGCCTTCTTGCCACACTTCCCCTTGGCATCCCTTTTTTCTCCTGGTCTTTTCACTTTCCATCCACCATTCTCCATGTCCATCACCTTCGTCACTTCATCTAGCAGCTCCTGCACATTGCCCATCATATCAATTGCTTGCTGGGCCAACTTCCCCCAGTTGATGCTGCAGCATTTGTTCTCACTCTCTTTGGTGCCATTCAACATGTTAGGTCAAAACAGACGTTTTATCCTATGAACAAACCACTACTTGCCATTGTCACAAATTCACTCAGCAGGTCAGGCCCTCTACTCCCAAAGTGCCAACCTCTGAGTGCAGTCTTATGAACAGTGTAACAGACAAGGTAATCCTCTTGTCTGTTTTTGTGAGTTCAGATCAACCTTTGGTCTCCAGTTCTGAAGGGATTCAAACTGTTAACCTCTTGCTAGCATAACCAATGCATAGGCTCAGATATATCTGTCTTCAGGGGGCCAGATATCTTTGCCTATGGGCACCTAACCAGGTGTGCAGAAATGAAACCTTTAAAACTTTAATAAAGACCTCAGATTTAAAACACTTCTCTTTCCAGTTTGGTACCACCATACCAGCTTATGTCTGCTGTCTGCTATAACCATAAATATTTCTCAGCAAAAGAAAGCAATTCAAAGACAGACCGGGTTTTCTCTAAAATTAGAGTTTTTACTAAAATATATAACAGTACGTCAAACATACAATATAGAACTCTTATATCACAAAACATACACAATTTTAAACAAAACAAGGTTTAAAACAGTGAAATTCCTACAACAATATTTAGATTTTGTCTAGCTTTCTAAATACCCGTTTTCAGTGCTCAGATGTTATCGTGGTCAGAGTCAGCTAAAAGTGTCCTCTGTAGTGAAAAAAGAATAATCTTTACAAGCTGTATTTTCCAACCCCTTTTGGATGAGGTCATCCAGCTCCTCCTCTGTCAAAATAACTAAAAAATATATATTTCTATACAACCACAGGATGTAATTTCAAGTACTAATTCTGCAACCTTAGCATAACTCAAGTTTCAAATGACACTTTCTTTGATCTCATGCTGTACCCTCCTCACACAGGCTTCATAAGAGCATATATGACCTCTCACCTCTGTGTAATAACCTGTGTTTTCTCTTCAACGTCATAAACCTTTTTTATGATTTTCCCTCTCAACAAAGTTCACCCAAAACAACTCTGTAATTAACTCAGAGAAACAGGATTTTTGATTAAAGTCTTCCAGGTAACACATTGTATCTAAAAACTGAGTGTGTGACACATGCTGTCAGCAGTTTTCTTGGCCTGCAGCTGTGAGCTGAAATCTGGGGGGGGGGGGAGAGATGAGTGAGGTCATTCCTAGAGCATTTGATTTTTCAGCAGAGACAGTCATTAATACATTTTATATAAAAAAAATATTATACAGCACTCAGAACAGGCTGTCTACGTCACAGTCATCACCTGTTGCTATAACCCACCACCCAGGTGAATCCCTTCCCTCCTTATTTACAATATTGTAATGATTTAACCTCCTGTTATTTGTTTATTATTTATTTTATTTTCATAAATAGGTGCCCTCACTTAGGATAAAAAACTCTGACCCTTTGCTTGTAAAGCCAAGGCACCTCCATTGTGCCACCTGAGGAGCTATATATATATATATATATATATTTTGTTAATTGTTTTATTTTTATTCTCATCCTATATGTAGCAAGCCCTCGAATGCTGGCTATAAACCTGGTGACTTATGATGCCTCTCTCCCTCTTGAAACCATGCATTTAATTTGCCTATTACTGTCTGTCCTATTTATGCTTACTTAATTGCTTGCATTATTAAATTATACCTTTCCAGTCATCCAGTTAAATGTACCCATGCACCAAACTACATCTACTGTTTAGGCCCCCAGCCTGGCCTCCTATGATCTATGATTTATGCCACATCCCCACAGTCTCTGGTACTGCCCTTCCCCCATTTGCTTCCAGTCCTGTGGTTGTCCCTCTTCTTGCTCCTATTTCATGTTTCCTTTATTTATTTATTTTTTGTTATATATATAGCCTACCATGATGTGACCCTCAACCCTGCCCTGTTCCCCCTTTCCTGTACCAACAGACCCACTCCTGCTTTTCTGAAAATGGCAGGCCACACTCAGGCCCACCTGCCATCTTATGTCCTGCCACATGGTGTGTCCGTATGAAACAAACGTGCTTCCAACATTCTGCACACTCTTCTGAACATAGACCTTTTCCTGTCCCATTTCATTCCTGCTGCTATTGAATATATATATATATATATATATTTTTTTTTTTAATAAAAACCACTGCCCTGCTTGTATCCTAATCCATAGTAGCTGCCCCTGACAAAACACAACCCCTCCCCTTTGTACTCCTCCCAGTGCCCTGCCTATCCCCAGTCTGTGTGTACAGAAATTCCTCCATTTGTATTTTTCGCTATCTTTTTTTTTATATCCGCTAATTTGCCATCTTTTGTCTGGCTGAAGCTTCCTCTCTGCCTCCGCTTTCTCAGCCTGCCATCCCAGATGCGAGCTCCTCATACTGTGCCAATGATGTCAGTGCTACACTTTCCAGGCTGGTGAATCTCTACACATGGTAGGCCAACACCGGTTGTACCATCTCCATCTGCAAACAACTCCCTGAAAAACACCTGAAATCACCAATTGATGTACTCCTAAATCTAGAGCTTTCCTAACCACCTACCCTGTGAAAACAGATTATTTTTTCATGAGCCAGGCCACCCACCCCCACATGACCTTTCTGGCCTAGCCTGCTCCTCACTTGTCTCTCCCATCTGCACAGCACTCACAATCATGCCACTGCTAGGCCTAGTCATATTATTTCTGCCACCAAAAGGAAAGTGCCAGGGTACTTTTTTTATTATTATTATTATTATTATTATATACTTTTTTTTGTTTAAATGTCCCAAGCAGCAAAACCTAGCCAGATCTCTCACAATTTACCAGTATATAGCCATTCCAGGCCCTGGGTCCCCAAACCAATCTAACCCACTCCCAAACCTGGTGAGAAACAACATTTCCAACCTGTAAATAACAACTCATCACAATTATTAACAGGAAAACCTTAATTTTCCTCCTGACCTGTTACCAATTATTCAGATAATTAGACATTTTTTCACCTATTACCTTCTCCTGTTGTACTGCATTGTTCTAAAATGTACTGTTCCCCCATCCCCCTCTCTTATCTTACCTGCTCCCTTTTGCTTACCAACCAAAAACAGGCCTCTAAACCTTGGCCAATCAACTGTGCTGAAGTTGGAAATTGAAATTCAAAATTTTCAGCAGAAACGTGAGCCCACAGTCCCCCTGCATTGCTTTTCTACCCCCGTTAGCCCCTCCCCTACAGAGCCCCCCCTCCACCAATACCCTGGCTGCTGATCTCACTCTTTCCAGAATCCTATCTGTCCCTCTCCCTACCCCCTCTCTCCCCCTCTGACATCATAGCCCCTTCCTCTTTTCCTCTCCTGTTACTCATCCTTCCCTTGGACATTTCCCTGGGAAACCCCCAACAATCAGGCCTGCCTGATTAACAGGAAACCCCCCCTTCACCAAGCAACCAAGAAATCACCTTTCAGGCTTGATTTGCATAATTCTACCATCATTGGTCATGAGGTGGGGACCCTAAAAGGCCATGTTAAAATGTTGGGGTCAAAATATGCAAAACTGACTAAGTTATGTATCAAATTTCGAAACCCCGTTGAAATAAACTGAACCACATGTACCTTAGTTTCTCATATTGCAGTTGGCAGTTCTAGCAGCAAGACATGTCATGGATCAAAGAGTGGATCCTTGCCCTGGGAAGTGTTCAGGTGAGTGAGTGAGGCTGTGGGTGGGTATGGGATGGGTGCGGGGCGGTGGGTGCTCAGTGGGAAGTCTGGGGGGTCAGATCAGTGAAGGACCACTTTCATTTGTACAGGTTTAATTTAAAAAAAAATATTTGATAGATGGTTTTCTTTATTACAGGAAATAAAATGTGGGAACAAGGATCAGATGGTGGGGGATGCCACTAGACACCAGGGATACATAAGAGGATGATGATCAGAGGGTGGGGATCACCACTAAACACCAGGGAAACATTCTAAAAGTATGGGAATAGTGATCGGAGGGTGGGGGGCACCACTAGCCACCAGGGGAAACAATGGCTTACTGCTCTCACTGCAGCCCACAGCATGAGTTCCAGCTGCATCTGAAGAAGTCAACAAAGTCCAGCTTTTCTCATACAGAGGATGCAGGTGAATGGCTCCTCTAACTAACCTGGGCACCCTGGATTTTGGGTCCCAGAAAATATATTTCTGCCACCTTTAAAAAACATACACCAGAATCTAGCTAAAAGAAGTCCTGTTTAACAAGGTTCAGGTGGTGTTTTTTTTAAAGTCATTGGGCAGGATTCACAAAAGAGATCTACCCAGTGCAACCCAGATGCACTGGTGCAAGTCAGAAATGCGCCAGAAGCCGATTCAGAAACAGGGTGAATGCACCAGCCGAACCGAGATGCCCTGCACCGAACAACATGCACCAGAGGCACACTGTAATGACAATGTAATGACATACAGTGCATAAACAGGGGGTGTACCCATGCATACACAGCGCAACCCGATTCACAATGCAGAACCATGGCACATCTATGGGGCAACTCCAGCGCAAAGCCAAGATACGTCATAGAAAGATAAGTATGAAAGAAGGAGACTTACATCCAGCACACCTGCTGGTTGTGAATGGAACATCTGCAGCAGCACACAGCCACAGAAGAGGAAAACAGAGACAGGGAGAGACTCAGACTAACAGCCAGTAAGCAAGCCAGGCAGCAAACAAGCCAGAGGGCCACACAGACAGCAGAAATGAACCCGGCAGCAGTCACCATAGCTGATGCTTAAATGAGGAGGAGGAGGCAGGGCGCTGGAAGGCACCGTAGCTGGCCAGCCCCACGACGGTATCATGCCCAGCTGTCCTTTGAGCAGCTCACAGAGGTGGAGACAGTAGGGGCGATACCACCTCAACAGGGCCATGCTGAGGCAGCTCTGTGAGCTGTGTCATGATGAGATGCAGGCGCCCACCACACGAGGTCATGCCATCTCAGTGGAGGCCAAGGTTACAATGGTCATGTGCCTGTTCACCACAGGAACCTTCCAGAAGCCTACTGGGGATACCACTGGCATATCACAGGCCTTTACATCCCACCTCCTCACACAGTTCCTCACTGCACTGCTACCGCATGCTTTGGAATACATCCAGTTCCCCAACACGCAGGCAGAGTGGACAGAAGCCATGCAGGGGTTCTACAGGGTGGCACGCATGCCAGGTGTCAAAGGGGCCATTGACTGCACCCATGTGGTGATCTGCGCACCACCTGGTGAGGAGGCAGTCATATACATCAACCGGAAGGGGTACCATTCCATGAATTGGCAGGTGGTGTACAATGCCACAGGGCATATCACCAATGTCTGTGCCACACACCCTTGAAACGCACATGATGCATTCATATGGCACCAGTTTGCACTCTGCATGAGATTCAAGGATAGGGACATCCCAAGTGGCCATCTGATAGGTACATGTGACAGGGCGCCAACAGCACAGGGGAGCACCAAGGCCGGGACACATGTGGTGGGCCATGGGCAGTGTGAAGCAGGCAAATGGGCCCTGGACAGCAGGGGTGTGAAAGGGTACAAAGGCAGACATAGGGTGGCATGCGAGCACTGTGCACCACATGACAGACAGGGGCATGCAGGAGCAGCTGTGGTAGGGATGCAGGGCTGCCAGGTATGGGGATGCACGGGCAGGAGAGCAGGACAGGGGTACACACCACGGAAGGCAGGGATGAGGACAAGGCACAAGCTACACTATAACCCAATGTACTAATGGGCACATGTCTACCCCCACAGGAGATGCTGCATACCCACTGAGACCCTGGCTCCTCACCCCCTTCCGATGACCCGGAACAGTGGCGGAGGAACACTACAATGAGGCACACATGACGACACGCACCATCATAGAGCTTGTCTTCAGCATGTTGAAGATGCGATTCTGGTGCCTGTGTCGGTCAGGTGGTGTCCTACAGTACAGCCCTGAGAAGGCCTGTGGCATATTCCTGGTCTGTTGTATGCTACACAACATGGCCCATGACCGTGGGATACCTGTCGAGGCTGGTGAGGGTGACAGTTCCGGGGAGGAGAAGGGGGTGGGGGAGGGGCAGACAGGGCACCCCCTGAGGGCCAGGAAGGCGATGCCAGTCAGGGATGTAGAGATCTGAGGCTGACAGAGAGCATGGGAATACGACATGTGTGTGGTGGAGGAACACTTCGGGCCCTGCAGGTGAGTATGCAAGTATGTATGCATGCAGGTGGGAGCACCATGGTGTAGGGACTGCATGACATGGGAACAGTGGACACTGGACACTGCACAATAGTGCACACACAGGCACATGCACATAGTGGGAAACACACAGACACACAGGCACTAGGCATGCTTCAACCTAGCACCACCCAGGCCATGTTGCAGATGTCATGGGTTAGTGTGCACTGTGGCCTGCACATGGGCACTGCAGGCACTGGAACACATTCATCATTCCCATGACACATGGCACAACAGCAGTACACACAGACACACTGGAAAGCCTGCACAGGTAGCACAGGCTGGTGCCAGGAATACTGTGGGGCAGGCGACTGCCACACACGCTGCTACTGGCATCACCTGCAGGGCATCTGGTATGCATGGGTGTGCCAACCCATCATCACAGGTCTGTGGACATGGGCATCACAGGGCAGCCCCGACCGCCACAGACATGAGGGCAGCCTCTGCCATGGCTGGTGGTGCCGGGGTGCCACCACTGGCCACAGGGGGAATCCCAATGACCCTTCGGGGTGCTGCATCGAGACCATGAATGGGTGCCCAGTGGAGTGGCCATCTGATGCCCACCGGCTCAGCCATGGATGGTGGGTGTGAGGCCAGTGACAATGGAGTCAGAAGCAGGGGGTTCACCTCGCTCCACTGCTGGGGTGTACAGAACATGCTTCTGGGTGTCCGACAGGATGCATGATGTCCATGGCATGCTGCGGATGCAGCCACTGCTTCTGCAGCCACTACAATTTTCTCCAGAGCTGCAGTCAGCCAGCATCTGTGCATACCATGCAGCTGTGGACTCATGCTCCTGGACCATGACAGCTCTGTTGCTCCAGAACTCCACACGGAGGGCCTCCTACCCCTCCACAGTTGTCTGCAGCAGGTCATGGTAGGCCCCCATATTGTCAGCAGGTAATGCAGCACGGTGGCATCACTGATGATTAAGGGATGGTTCAGCCTGACCAGGTGCATCCACTGGTGGTGGATGCACCCTGGCAGGCTGCAACGTGGGCGGGGCATGGCAGGGCTGCCCATGGGTGGTGTCATCCAGGGCCACTGGAGCAGGTGCATGCGCCCGGATGACACTGACATTACCAGCAATGCACTGGGCAGTGGTGCAGGGAGCAAAGCACCCACAGCCATGGGCAGCTGTGCTGCAACTGCACTGGAACCCAGCACAGTGGGAACATCAGTGTCACCCAGTGACCCGTGTGCAGGAAACCCCACAATGTGTGCACCACTGTCAGCCATGTCTGTGGCTCTGGAGTCAGTTATGTTTGCGGCGGTGCTATAGCCCTCCCCCTGCATGCCATTGGAGAGCATGAGGAGGGCATCCGCAATGTCCACTGCATCATCCAGGTCAGCATCAGACAACCCGGACAGGCTCCCCAACCAAGCGATGTACCTGCTGGCTGTCCCAACATCTCTGGCCAAGGGGTCCGCAGGGCCTACCATCACTGGGACCATGACTGGTGCTGCACGGGACATGGATGATGCAGGTGTGGAGTCATCCACGGTGGTGTCATCGGCTCCATGTGACGGGCCCGCATCATCGCCCGCGGGGGCATCATGGTCAGCTATGGCAATGGTTGCACCCTGGAGGTGTGATGATGCTGTGGAGAAAGGAAGGGACACCATGGTTAATGCACAGTACACAAATGTCACAGTGGTGAAGCACAACAGAACATGGCCATCCATACAATGCCAGAGCCACATGCTTGTCCACAGCAGGTCCAGGGCTCGACGGTGATATGCAGCCCATGATGTGGTGGAGCCTGCCACTGTCCCATTGTGCACATTGCGTAGCAGCAGCCTAACATGCCACATGGGTGCATAGCAGTCATGTTCCCTCTGGTGCTGTGGCATAGAATCCACAGTACCACGGGGCATGACATGCTATGCCAGGGATGACCATCCCAGGGATGCTATGCCTGGGTGTACAGTGACAGTGCTCAGCACGCAGGGTCAGGCAATGCTTTCCATGGGCAAGACTGGCTAGGACACACAGCTACTCACCATGCTGCGATGGGTTGCCACCCATCTGGAATCCACCATCTGGGACACCATGCATGGCTGTCCTGGACACACTGGTGGCCAGGAGGGCCTCGTTGGGCCTGAGCCATTCTGCCGTGCTGGGTCCACCCCCTGTCTGCCGCATGGATGCCTGGATGCTGACCACCTTCTCCTTGGCCCTTCTGCAGCCATCGTTCCAGTGTTTGTGGCACTCTTGGACCATGCAGTTGTATGGTACCACTGCATTCACCTGCCAGGCCACCTCCTCCCAGCCTTGAGCATGCGCTGTCCAGCTGCCTCCCCTGCCAATGACAATGTCCAGGCATAGGTGGCATGCTTAAATGAGTGCCCTCTCCTCATCCTTTGTGCTGGTGGCACCTCCTTCCTCTGACATAATGGCTACTGTGGGGGGAAGCATCCAGGTGTCAGTCATGCCTGTGGGTAAACAGGGTCCCACTCCCATCTGCCTCTGTCCATTGCCCTCCCATGGTCCGTGTCACCACTGTTCTGGGCGGTGGTTCGCTGGTGGTCATCCTGGCACAGATGTCCATGCACTATGGTACGTGGTCCATGGGGGATGCTGCACATGCCATGTATGACACCTAGTCCACGGCAGGTGGAATAGTGCAGCCACCCCAGGGGAGGCACAATTTGCTCTCTGCCATGGTTCTGTCCTGGTACCTCAGCAGCGTGTGTGCAACCACAGTGGTACCACTTCCTTCCTAGGAGACACCCATGTGATGGCTGCAGAGTGGGGGCAAGGGACATGTGGCAATGGCCATGGTGCAGCTGGCAGAGGTGTGTGGCATGGTGATGCTGCCTTCATGCCTACACGGCCGCTGCTGTGTGCCTCGGACCGACCTGTTGCATGCTGCCACGTCCACCACACATTGCCAGTGACACCCAGTCACATGTACTGCCCCTGTGTCCCTGTGTACAGTGGACAGCTCATCTGTTTACCTCGCATGCCCTCCCTGTTCCACATTGCAATGCCTAGGTCCACTAACAGCCATATCATCATTCAGCAGAACTGCATTGTACATGCTGGGATGTGTACATCCCTGTTCACAAACAGCCATTGTGGACATGACAGGGAGCAGTCCATTGGTGCTCTGTGCACCTTCTGCACTGCCCTGCTGCTGTATTCCACATTATGACCATGAGTACCACATATTCATAGTAATAGTTCCACATCTAGGGTACTGGGGCATTGCCTGGTGTGCATGCTCACAGTCATTCACCCCAGTTTGTTCTGTTGCCCTATAAACATGGCTGTGTACTCACCCTCTAGGAACTGACTCCTCTCAGTGACCTGGTCTCAGCCTGCTGAATTGGGAGCATTTATGGCTCAGGGTATGCAAATGAGGCCTGAACCCCTGGTAATGAGATGCTAATCAGCTGAGATGCCCATGCATGTTGGATGAGACTGTTTTGGGTGCATTCACTGTGAATTGCACAATTGCCCCCAGCTTATCTCACTATTTTTCATGGACCATCTGAGGGATGCGCTGATGGCCTTACAGCACATCTCCAGTGCATGCATGTATCAGTAGGTGCATGTTCCTGTATCTGAGACATTCTAGACAGCGCTTCTGTCACGCTTGCATGGTCACCATGTCTGGTGGTGCATCTCCCATGATGTGCCCTTCTACTGCTGACCCGATGCACCATTGCAGGCCGGCTGGCCATGATGTTGTGTACCTTATCATGCAGTGTGTTCTAATATGCACCGTCCATGCTGCACTGTGCTTGTACTGCCCATGGATTGAGCACAGCACACGGTAGCTGTTCGTAGCATGTGCCGTGCACAACATGGCACCTGCACACTCATGACGCATGTGTGACTGGGTCTTGGCCTTGCCATGCTGTTGTGGACTGCATTGTGCATGCTCAGACATGTTGCCTTTGACCTATCACACTTCACGCTCAGTGCACGCTGTGCTGGACATGCCTCAGTGTTTCACGTGGTGCATAACGACCGCTCGACTGCACATTGCCTTGTTGCACCTTACCACTGTCATTTACCATTGTGATATGCCTAGGGCAGGAAGACAGACACCTAGGGTCATGAACTGGTCCGAGGTGGAGCTGCTACATCTGGTGGCACTTGTCATGTCTGTGGAGGGGCAACTGTTTGGTCAGGATGACCTCCATGAGCACAGGGCCAAGGTGTGGGCCTTCATTGCCACTAGGATTGTGCACCATACAAGGATGCCATGCACAGGGGAGCAGTACAGGCATCGTTATGGTGACCTCCAGAGGTGGGACCCAGAAAGGCTGGCACAGCTGCAGTGCCATGCACACAGGGTTGTATTGCCAAGCCCAGATAGGTGTTGTTCATCTGGCTCCTTTTGTGGTGCATGCTCGGTGTGTGTGTGTGTGTGTGTCAAGGCCCTCATGGGGCATCCTCATGGGTCATACGGCATCCTACACACACAGCAGTGGCTGCACCTGTCCAGTGCTGACATACCATGTGTACCATGGGGGGTGGCACTGGACATGGCTGTGTCTGCTTCTGGGCTGCTGGGTGCTTCATGGCTGGTCACCACTGTCTGCTGCATGGACACAGGGTGGTGATGGGGGGCACTGTGGCACTGTGTCCTGCATGGTGGCAGTGGTCACTCATGGTGCCGTCTGTTGTGTTTTGCAGAACCAGATGCCAGGCAGCAGTTGAGGTGTGGAGGCACAGGATCATGGGTGCCAGGCCTGGTGCCCTTCCAGGGGCAGGTGAGTGATACATTCTGCTATTGCTGTATTTCAGATGCTGTAGGGTTACAGATGGGTGGGGGTGTTGTCCACATTCAAGGCCTCAGTGTGTGTTCTTTCTGTTGTTGCTGTAGGTCTCCAGGATCGCCATGCTGTGGCTGGGGGTGGTGCCCCTGTTGACGTGGACCAGATGATCTGTGTGGCCATCCAGGCAGCCCTGCACCCACTGTCCAGAACTGTTCAGCACCTGTCAGCTGCCCTGCTGGGTGTCCTGCTGTGGCTCCTGTTCTGTGGCCATGCCAGGGTGCTGTGTGGCAAGGCACAGTGACACTAGTGGCCCCTACCTCTTCCTGGGGCCATCCCTTGTATATCATTATTGTTCATAGCCCACTATTACTGTCCCTTTCCTGCCCTCCTTCCTATCCCTGCATTCCCTTTCCCCTTTTGGTAGTGTTCTTGTTGTGCTTTGTTATACATTTCTGTTGTACAGTTTTTTATGATATTACTCTTTTATAAACATGTTCTCAGCACTTGTGTCCATGGTTGTGATTGTTCCAGCTATGTGGTTGATCCTTATGCCCTGCTGACTTGCTCCACTTGCTCTGAATAGCTCCACTGTGTGGCTACAGGGCATCTAGCTTGCCCAGGAGCATCTCAGGTTGCACCAGTGCATCTCCAGTTGCACTGTTGTGTTTTACAGCACTTCACAGTGGGGCTGCGCTCAGCGCTTCCCACTGCACATGCCTGCATGAATGGATCTGTCTGTGCTCTGCGCATCTGATTTGTGCCAGTGCATTTGTGATGCACCCAGCACATCCTCTTTGTGAATCCTGCCCATTATTTTTAAGTACTTCAAATGTTTGTAAGTTTAAACAGTAAAATAAAAATGGAAGCCATATGAAAAAGGAATTTTTCCTCACACAAAAGGACTGGCCTCATACAGAAAATAATCCTTTTTTATATGGCCAAACTCTTTTTTTCATTTCAAAACATCTATCCTAAAGAGCTCACTGAGTAGAGAAGCAGTGAAGTTTTACCTTGCGGGTGAATATGTGACGAAGCCACCAAATTTGCCTCTGTGGAGCAGTTTGGAGGGCTGTTTGGGTCCTGGAAGGTGGGTTGGGATGGGGGAAGGCGTCATGGATCCCAGGCCCACAGCACCATTCCCCACATCCAGACCTCCCTGCCAGGACCAGAACAGCCCTCCGCTCTTGTCTGCACCCCCCAAAGAAAGCTCAATGAATGAGCTGGATTGTGACCATGGTGAATGAATGAGCATGTGTTTGTACAAGCATGCCCCCATTCATTCCAGCCAGGTCAGTCAGGTGGCCAGCCGTGGTAGAGAGTGGAGGGCTGTGCTACTTGCCCACTTGTGGTCTGGGTGGGGGAGGAGGGGTGGTGAATTGGATGGTGCATTCCCTGATTGGGAGCGGGTGGGGTGTCACCTAGACACCAGGGATTTTATTAATAATAACACATATATATATATATATATATATATATATATATATATATATATTTTTTTTTTGTTTGTTTGTTTTTATTGGGTCTGGTGATCAGCAAGGGGCACCCTCTAAACAGCAGGAAAGTCTGTGGCAAATTTGTGAACTGCGGTCCATGAATTTGGCGCAATTTGCAAATTAATCCGCAGAGTTAATTTTAGGGTCTTCACACATCTCTACTACTGAGCATGCTCAGAACTAAAATTTCAAATCCTTTTAACTCTAGAAGAGGTTTTTTTTTTTCACCAAACCAGTGAAAGGCATTACTCTCGGCCAAGTCCTTCCTACCCAGAAAATTTCAGACCAAAATTCCAAACCTTCTGGGCACTAGGGGCCGACAAAAGAACAGCAAGAAAAAACAAATGTTTACACATTTGCACTTTCCACATTTCAGAATCCACACATCCATTCAGAACAAAACTTGGTATATCAAGAGTCCTAGGGTTTCTGACAGTGCATGCAACACTTTGTGTGAATCCCTTTAACGGCTGCAAAGTTATTAAAGTACAAATATTGGAGTTCAACATTAAACAACCTTAACTATAGTAGCTTAACAGTGCCACTATAATATCATGTACAGTATATAGAATAAAGGGTGGGGAAGTGTGTGATGCAAGTATTTAATGCACACCAGACACACACACGCACACACACTCACTCACTCACTCAATCTCTCTTTCCCTATCTCCTCATCATTAATTTTTATTTATTTTAAAGTTTGGCATTGCACTTGCACTTACCTAGTGCTGTAGGGAGTCAGATGTGGTTCCATTCCCAGCCGTGGCCCCGTTCCTTCTCGCACTATAGTCGAACCGCAGTATCAACCAGATAGATCTTTTTTTATTTTATTTAAAAACTAAGAGGAACCACGTGGTGTATTAAAAAATACACAGATCCGAAGGAGAGTTAAATGTTCTGGCAGCTCCTTGGTAAGTGTCTGTCAGAGCCACCGCCATGTTCACAAAACTGTCTAGCCCACCCACAATACAAACGAGAGCCAATGAGGGAGTGCTACACTTAATAGCAAGATGAATGCTGCATAACCTATGCGTTATTACGGAAGATATCAACTGGCTGAGCCCTAAGAAAAAGTGCTCACCAGTTATTATCATAGTATATCATCTTGTATTTTCTGCTCATATATTATATCAGATTATATCAGATTATCTTATCTGAGGTATTATATCATATTATATAATTACTGACACAAAAGTAATGGGCAGACTAGGTGGGCAAGTGGTCCTTATCAGCCATCAAATTCTATGTTTCTGTGTATCAGTGGCACAGTAGATTGCACACTTGCCTCTGGGGTTGGAAAATTGGAAGGTCATGGGTTGTAGCAAAACACCACGTACTTTGAGTAATACACATAATTGACACTGTGGTGCAGTATGAAGGGGCTGATGTACTGTTGAGGTGCTGTCTTTAGATGAGACATGAAGCCAAGGACACTTATGTTCAGCCATCTCTGGTCACTGTCTGGGTGCAAATATCATATTACACTTATTGATGAAGAGTATGAGAATTAAAAAAAAAGAAAGTATCAAAACAATAAATAAAACAATTCGTAACAAAAATCATTTCAACTTCTATCAATAAAACAGTTCCATGTTGCTCATCCCCCAGGATGCACCTGAAAACAAGATATGCTAGTTTAGTGTCCCTCTCCTGGTCAAACAATTACAAATAAAAATAAACAAATCCCTGATACATCAAATTATCTGATTATACTGTCTGCTCACATATTCTGTCTGCTGTCCTGTTCAATGTCAACTGAAGGAATGTTGCAGATAAAAATAAATTCTTTCACAATTGCTGCCACTGTACTCAGTTCCTCTTTTAAAGTCCAACGCAGCACCAGTCCACAGTGCCTCAAGAAAATGCATTCTCTGCAGTGTGAAAGTACTTTACAGATGATACCATTTAACTATGAAAATCTCTTTTACATGGCATATACTGCAAATAAATCAAAATTAAGAATAATATTAACATAATTACATAAAAATAAAGACCAAAGAAGTTGACTACTTCAAAAAATAGCATATCTTCTTCATCATTCTCCTCCTTCCCCCTCCATCATGAATTACATTCTCCTCTTTATACACCACTGGGGCATGTGGGAGACATCTCCTTCTTCCCTGTCTATACACTACATAAAGATGGTATAAAAACTGTGGTGGTGCAACGGGCCCTGTCTCTCTGTGTCAATAAAATTTGCATTACTATTACATAAATATGGGTGCATGGTCACCTTTTTCTTATGTCCTTAGATATTAAACTTTAACAAGCATGAAAGTTGCCATATTTTAACTGTCAGTCATGTTTTAGCTCTAGAAGAGCTAAAATAAGGTCTTACAGTAATTTGGGCATTTTTTTGTATCTTCTGCCTTCCAGAACTTTTATACCACTGAACCAATCATTTCCACAATTTTAGTTTGTGCTGAATGGTACAGAGGCCAAAAGCACAGAACAGTAAAAGAATGGATTGCAGGTAATATTGTCTAAGGAAATCTGTATAACAGTTCTGGAGTCCTCACCTAAAGAAAGACAAGGAAAGGCTGGTGATGGTACAGCATAGGGGACCAAAATAATTCAGGGACAGCAGGGCAGATCCTATGAGGATTAGCATAGGGCTCTGAACACATACTTGCTTGATGTAAGATGACAGAGGGGAGCTGTGATGGAGACCTTCGGTATACTGTTAGGACGGTGACTTAATATTGCTGCCATCATTACAGCTACAGAGGGTTGCCGCAGGGCACTACTGCAACCTGGGCTTTAGAGCAACTAGTGTTTTTGGTGTGTGACTGGAGGTGGAATGTTTGGTGCCAGGTGACTTGGGCGCAGGGTGGTGCTGATTGGTATAAGGTGCAAAGGATCACTTTGCATCATCTAAGCCTCCTGCCTTTTTCTTGCCTGAAACTCTGTGCAACCATTCAAAATTACTACTCCCTATATACCGTGGTGTGACTGCAGAGTTGGTTATATTAAGTTGAAGGGGCTCAGGGGGGCAGGGGATTGGCTCCCCACAATACTCAAGTTTTGTGTCTGTTGCTGTGTGGGGTATTGTGGCATGTGCTGAGGTGTTTAACTCTCACTTGGGCACTTGTATTACATTTTTTCCCTGGGTGTCCATCACTGATATTGTGGAGCACTCAGGTTCACTGTCTTGGTTTGTGGTGTTGGCAAAATGCTGGTGCTGTACTCACCATCGGCAATAATATTATTGCACCAACATGGGTGAACCAAAATGTTCAGGTTCCTAAAAGGAATGAAAAAGGTGAAGTACAAGGAACTATCAAGCAAGAGTAGCAAATGCAGAACACAAGGTCACAAGTGGAAGCTGATGGGGGAGATTCAGGAAGGGCATGAGAAAGTTTTATTGTACATGGAGAGTGGTCGGACCATGGGCCAGTCTGCCAGTGGATATGGTGGGTGCCAAAAATTCATTATTAGTTTCAAACATGGATGGGTCAGAGTTAAAGGCTTAGTAGTTACTCAGGGTGGAAGTACTGTAGTAGTAGTAGTAGTAGTAAAATAGGGAGCAAGGCAGTAGGCAAAGACCCAGTATTGACAAAAGGTCTCAGTGTATAATAGGGTGTTGCTGTATGGGCAGACTGCGTGGACCTTTAGTCTTTTTCTTCCAGGATTGTCTATGTTTTAGGATCCAGATGTCCTAGGCCCCAGAAAGTGCATGCCCAATTTCAAGCTATTCTGTCCAAACACAGCCACAGTATTAAAGTTCAAAATAGGGGTTTAACATAGAAAAACGTCTGTAACCCTAACTATAGGGCACTGTTGCGCTTCTTTAAAAAGTATCTATGTGTGTGTGTGTCTGTGTGTGTGTGTGTGTGTGTGTATACAGTATA
The DNA here is from genome assembly GCA_016271365.2 of Neoceratodus forsteri. NCBI lineage: Eukaryota > Metazoa > Chordata > Ceratodontiformes > Ceratodontidae > Neoceratodus > Neoceratodus forsteri. The sequence continues at coordinate 1,611,641,845 of CM057449.1, forward strand.
CAGTATACATTTCAGTGGACTATAGCTAGGGTTGAGTAGGCAGTTTACTGTTAAACCCCTATTTTTGCACTTTAATAACTTCACAACTATTGAACAGATTTGTATGAATTTTGCATGCAGAATCCTGTGGCAGTAGATCCCTTGATGTGGCAAGTTTTGTTCCAATTGGTTGTGTGGTTAGGGAGCTACAGCGTCTGAAAAATTGTGTAATTTACATATTTTCTGCTGTTTCTTTGTCCACCTGTATCTCCCAAACAGTTTGGAATTGGTTGGAAATTTTCAGAGTGGAAAGCCCTTGTCTCACAGATGTGCATTTTGCTGGTTTGGTGAAAAAATATGAATCCATTCCAAGGTTATTAAGTTTTAAAGTTGCCTTTATTTTCAATGGAAATCAATAGATGTTCAGCTCAAAAAAGGATCCTTTGTCACAGATGGGTAATCCTTTTTCGCAGACGGGTCATCCTGTATCGCAGATGGGAAATCTTTTTTCATTCTGCTGTCATTTTTATGGCTGTGGTTGGAGCCTATAGCCATTTTGAAATCTGTAGCCTGAAAACAACTGATCGTGGCATGCTTCCATTGGACTTTTGGAAGTATCCTTCTGAAAGTCCAACAGAGCTGGGAGCACTCCGCCATAATCTGCCACTATGGAGTAACAACTGCACTATTTTGGCTGTTACTTCTGCATTGCGGTACGAGAGATGTGCATGTGTGCCTTATGGGCACATGCAGTTCCACTGGCACCACCATCTTTGGAAAGGGAAAAATGCCATTCACCATAACTACGCATGCACAAATGCCGTGCATGCACAATTGGATCTCTGCCACCATCTTGCGGATGGCACTTCTCCCAATCCTTCCCACTGCTGCTATCTTCCCTGCTCCCTCCATTCCCTGTCCCCATGACAACATCAGGATGCCCAATCCCTGTATCAGCATCATGTACACCCCCCCAACTTATGTGGCAGACTGGGAGCCCACCCCAGTATGCCAAAATTTATGTTTTTTCCTTTAATTAAAGAAAACCATCCCCGGATGTCCTTTGTTTTTTTACCTGTAAAAAGGAAAAAGGTCCCGCATCATTGCCCCAGTCCCCCCCCCATCCCCACGCTCCCACTAAGCACCCACCTCTCTGCACCCCCCTTACTCCATACTTACCTGCAGAGGTTGACACTGTCATCTTCTCTGGATCTTGATATGTCTACACTCTTTAAAGCCGAACTGCAACTGAAGTATCAAAGGTAAGCATGGTATAATGGCAGTCAGCGGAGTTTTCAACTTATGTTGCTGTATCAGCCATTTTTATGAATTTTGGCCCCAAATTTTCAACTAGATGTTCTTTGGACCCCACCTCACGAACACCATCACTGTCATTTTGTTACTTGGTCCCAAAAGGGAATTTTGTGGTTGTGGACAGAATCACCTTTTGGGACTAGTTAATGAAATGATAGTGCCACAGTTCATGAGGTGGGGTCCCAAAAAGCCCATGTTGCAAATTTGTTGGACAAATTCTAAAAAATAACTGTGTCATGAATGTGTATTGGCCAGTTTCTATGCACACTCCAAACTTCACCAATTTTTTATATTTTCATTCCAGATTTTCAACATTGTCATTTTTGCACACCTTTTTAACAGTGCAGCTGTCATTTTTCACATCCTGCCCAAAATGTGTTTTCACACCTGTGGCACAGAATGGTGCAGTCGCTCTTCGAAATCACCTTTCAGAGCAAGTGAATGAAATGACAGTGGCGCTCTTTATGAGGTGGGGTCCCAAAAAGGCTGTGTTGAAAATTTGGTGAAATAACTCCAAAAATTGACCTAGTTACACCCAGACATTAAAAATTTTCTACTGACGTGTGTAATTTGGTCATTTGTCAGCTCACCACAACCATATCAGTTCTGGATAGAGTTTGCTTTTTTCAGTTAGCAAGGGAAACAAATTTAATTAACTCAACAAAATGATGTCTTTAGTAGACACTGATAGATGTAGCTTGCTTATCGGGATTCCCCTCAGCTGGATTCTGCAGTTATTTGTTGCAAAAGTGCCCTTGAAGATTTTTTTTAACATTGTAAATGTTTGTGACTTGTGATATAAAAAAAGATTCTTTTCCATATTGCGACTCATTAAAAAGGATCCTTTCTCATGACTGAAAATACTTTCCCTTGTGTCTAGTGGCATCCCCAACCTCTGATAGTCGTCCATTATTTTTATCATCCCTTGTGTCTAGTGGCATCCCCAACCTCTGATCACCATCCCAGTTACTTTTATTACCATCCCTAGTATCTAGCGGCCCTTCCAGCCTCCGATCACCATCCCCATTACTTTTTTTTATCATCCCTGGTGTCTAGTATCTTCACCTTCCAATCATCATCCCTATTACTTTTATTATCATCCTTGGTGTCTAGTGACACCCCCACCTCTGATCACGGTTCCCATTATTTTATTTATCTCTGATGTCTAGTGGCAACTCCCACCCTCCGATCGCAGTCCCCATTACGGTGTTTGTTATCCCTGGTGTCTAGTGGTACCCACACCTTCCCATCACCTTCTATATTATGCTTTTTTCTTATCCCTGGTGTCTGTGTCACCCCACGCCCACCCTTTGACAGCTGTCCAGACCTGAAATAATGAAAACAGTCCTTGAATTTTTTTTTCTCCAGTAGAAAAGAAAGCTATCCCTCGCTGATCTGACCTCAACATTCGCCACTTCCCACTCAGCACCCACCACCACCAACCCACACCCCCAGTCCACAGTCACTCACCTGAACAGGTTCCAGGTTTGAGATCCACTCGCTGATCGCAGACACATCTTGCTACTGGAACCGGCAACTGCAAAATGAGAAACTAAGGTAAATGCAGTTCAATGAATTTTAATGGGGTTTTCACATCTGAAGCATAGTTCAGCCATTTTTGGACATTTTGACACCAAATGTTCAGTATGGCCTTTTGAAGACCCCACTTCATGAACAATATCAGTGACATTATGCAACTCCTGCCTGAAAGGTGATTTCATGGTTGCTTGCCAAATCCACCTTTTGGGTAGGATTTGAATATTTTTCCTGCCTTTGTTCATGAGGCGGGGTTGTAAGAAGGCGATGTTAAAAATTTGGGGGTCAAAATATTTAAAAATGCCAAAGTTATGACCATTCATTGCAATTTTGCAACACATGCTTGTAACTTTGGAAACTGTAAATATTTTGCACCCACATGTTCAACATAGCCTTCTTATTACCCCACCTCCTGTATGTAATAGCTGTCATTTTTCAAATCCTGTCCAAAATGTGTTTTCGCATCAGTGTTGCAGTTGCACAGAATTACGTTTTAGCAAGCATTTGAAGCTTTTCTGTACTGGATACATGAGGTGGGGTAATAAGATGGCTATTCTGACAATTTGGTTGCTGTTGCCCTATAAATGGAAACATAGGGCCCTTCCACTGGTACATGCACATATGCATCTATGGAGGGATGGGAGTACAGTGCCGGTTGGGCACTGCACTCCCATTGGCAAATAATGATGTGATTATTTTAAAAAACTATGGATGGATGAGAGGGTAGGGCCCAGAAGCCCTGTGCCCCCTACAGGCAAATAAGGCTGTGAGATATGTTATAGTGGAGAATGCAATTATACTATCTCAAAAAGTAAGGACATTCCTTACAAAAAATGTTGTTAGTACACTAGTTAGGGTTAAAGTGACAAATGTGGGGAAGTATGATGTTAGGGTTTTCAACCTTGACACTCCACCCCCACCCTGGAGGCAGAAAATGAGGTATGAAGTGTGCCATGTGGAGATCTCAAGCCTAACACTCACCCCATTCTCATTCACTGTACACATCTATACTTATTTAACGATGAAATGGTGTGAGCAGTAGGATTGAGACATCCCATGGCACTCCTCACAGCTGATAGTCTGTCTTCAGGGTGGGGTTGGGGTATTGGGTTGAAAACCCTAACACCATATTTCCTTACTTGTGTTGCTTTAGCCCTAACTAGTGCATTAACAAAGTTTTCTTTGCAAAGAATGTGTATATCTAGATATATGTATATATATTATAGTGGCACGGTTGTGCCCCTATAGTTAGGGTTGAGGAGCCACTTACATGTTAAACCCAACATTTTGCACCTTAATAACTTTGCAACTGTTTTATGGATTTGCCAGAAATTTGGAACACATGATCAAGACCCATATGCCTTGGGATCTGCCAAGTTTCATACTGGTTGGGTATATGGCTGTGGAGTTATTAAGCATGATCTGCATGCACATTTATGCTTTTTTGGAATTCTACGGTTGTGCCTACCGGTCGCACGGTTTGCGCGACTGGTCCAAAATCTTCAGGGTCCCCAATGTGCCTTTTGAAGACTTCATGAAAAAATATTAAACAGTTCAAAAGTCATTCAAAAAACAAGTTCCCATTATGAGTCAATGGGAAAAGTTAACAAAAAGTTTGACAGTGTCGCAAATGCAGTTTTTACTTTCGCAAATGGCCCTGTTACTGTCGCAAATCCACGATTTTGTTTTCAGTTAACGATCAGAAAAATGCTTAGCATTTAAAATCAAGACCCTCTAGCAACCTAATTCTTTTTGTATTCACCTAGTCGGACCCTGAGGATGCTAGTCATGTCTTTATTTTGGGGTAAAACACCCCAGAAATATGTTTTTCAAATTTCTGGAAAAAGTACTTTCACAAAGTACTGTTGCACTGGCGACACTGTCGAATGAATTTGCGAAAGCTGTCGCAAACTGCGAAAGTACTTTCCTAGGCTGTAGGAAGATGACAGCAATTCTTTGGCACCCTGCTGCAAAAGAATGGTTTGGTGTTTTGGCCTGAAATTTGGAGGGATCACCACCAACATCTCACAGATGTGCCTTTCAGTGCTTCATTGAAAATATATTATATGGCAGCAAAGTTACAGCACTCCAAAGTTGATGCTTTTTCCCATAGGATAACATTACAGCATCCTACGCATTACAGGAATCCTTTGGTGCCCTGCTACAAAATAACGGCTTGGTCATTTGGGCTGAAATTTGGAGAGAATACAGCCAACATCCCACAGATGTGCCTGTTTTTGGTTTGGTGAAAAAAATATTACAGTGAGCCAAAGTTATGGCACTCCGAACCTCTCTGTTTTTCCCATAGGATAACATTACGGCGTTCGCCCCGCCTTTTCGGGCCCGTATCTCGGAAATGGTGCGAGATACAGACTTTTTGTCAGAAAAATACTTAGCCCCCTATAAAACTAGCCAGGAAAGTCATAAATCATATGATTTTTAAATTTTTTTTCTACGTCGTACGGTTCCTGAGATATAAGCAATTTAGTATTCCAAGTCCTCATTTTGTGCTCCGAGAACCATTATTATGCATACATCCTTTGTACTCACTGTCTTTCTTTATGCAGGTTTTGGGAAAACCAGACTGTGCGCTTACATTACTGTTACCGTTACCATTTTTGCTTGTGGTTCCATTCCCGTTTCACTTACCGTTCACGTTTACGCCACCATGTGCATTGCCGTTTGCATTTTCATTTGCGCTTGCTTTTGCATTGTTTTTCACATTTCTGTCTACACTACTGCTTCTCTTTGTGTCACCATGCACATTACTATTTGCGTTTGTGGGCACAGTGTTAGCATGTGACAAGACATCATGTAGCAGGAGCGCGGGGCCTGAGAACCATTATTATGCATATATTCTTTGAACTCACTGTCTTTCTTTATGCAGGTTTTGGGGAAAACCAGGCTGTGCGCTTACATTACTGCTACTGTTTTCACTTGCGGTTCTGTTCCCATTTCACTTACCATTCACGTCTACGCCACCATGTGCATTACCCTTTGTGTTTTTATTTGTGCTTGCACGTGCTTTTGCGTTGTTTTTCACATTTCTGTCTACACTACTGTTTCTCTTTCTGTTACACTTTGTGTAACCATGCACATTATTATTTGCGTTTGCAGGCAAAATGTTACTATAAGACAAGACATTGTGCCCTGCACTCCCGCCGCCACATTAGATTCAGTATTTCTCGTTATCATTCTCAAAAAGAAGGGAAATTAGAGGAAAAAAACTCTGTTTAATGCATTAGTCAGGGTTGTTCCACACCAACAAAAGTGAGGAAATTCGGTGTTAGGGTTGAAAGCCCCCTTGTCCTTCCCTACCCACACCCCAACCGGCATCGGATGCACATTAGGGTTGTCGGTCCTAACTCTCACCCGTTCCCTACACCTCTGCTTCTTTACACATGTGATGGGGTGAGAGTTATGGCTGACAACCCTAATGCACACCCTGATGCCAGTTGGTGTGGCAGGGGGCCAAGGGGGCTTTCAACCAACATCAAATTTTCGCTGTCGTGGGTGTGGAACAACCCTAACTAATGCATTAAATGGAGTTTTTTTATTATATATAATATGTATATATATATATATATATATATATATACACACACACATATCACACAACATACACATATACATATACACACATATATACACATACACACACACACACACACACACACACACACACAAAAGCTATTACATAAATTCTGATATTTGAGCTACTGGTCACATAAATTTCATTTATGTACGCATTAGACTTGTGATCAGTATTTACATACAAAGTAGATAAGTCATGATATGTTTAAGTCCATAGAAGCCATGTCATCATGACCCCCCAAAACTGGCCAGCACTACTTTTGCTGTTCTCATTTCAACAAGCCTGGCAATTACACTGCTAATAAAAGCTGCTCCTTACTTCTGCTTCTTCTTTGACTATGCAGAATTCACCTCAGTCTCCCACTAAACTACATAGCACTGCAGTATGCACACAAAGCAAAAGTACTGTATTTTTTTAAACAACTACACCACATGCTTTCCTTTCTCTCGCTGCCCCACCTCATCCTGCAATTCACACACAGCTGCTCACTTTTTCTCACTCTCTCTTCATCCACCAAGCAACCCTCTGTATCACCAGCCTCCAAATTCTACATTTAAAGTAAAAAAAGGCAGTAAGAAAACTTTCCTCAATTACTAAGCATCATGTTTGTTTTATCAATTTTTACACTATCTAGCATTTTCTGTGTTTTACTGTCCTGCTGATCCCAGTCACTCGATTATGCTCCAAGATCCAGCATGCTTCATGCTTCTGACATCTCTGCACTTCAAGAGAAACACTCTGCAATTATTTTTTTTAAATATCACAAATATGAACAGCAGTCTTTGCAATACATCTGTCTCCATCTTCGCAAAGCAGCGCTGCCATGTTTCTTCAAAACGTTTAGCAAGCCACCTTATAAACCAATTAAAATTGGCATTGCTGGACGAATCACAAAATAATGTCAATGGCAACTGCTAACTGCAACACTAAAAAAAGAGAAGGAACTTTGCTTTAAAACAAAATCCCATTAACTTTATCCATTTTTAAAAGTATGACAAAAACTAGTAACACAAAATGCACAAACACAAGGACACTACCTATTGCAGAAATGAAATATGCAATGGGGACCTTGTGGGATAAATTATTTATTTCCACTTGTGCAGTTTGACCTTGGGCAAATAACTTGTGGCATATGTCACTCATGAAGTAATGGTTATCTGAGGTCAAACTGCTGTTGTGAAAATAAATAATTTATTCCACAGCTCCCCATTGCATATAGCACCAGTATTACAGAAACATAGAAACATTGAATGTGATGCAAATAGGGACCACACAATCCATCTAGTCTGCCCGGTTTCGTACTCCCCTTCCCTAATGGACTTACTGTATGTCCTGATGACCTCCTTGTGTCTGTCCCATACAGTTTTGAATCACCCTACTGTTTTAGCCTCCACTATGTCATGGGGAAAACTATTACAGGGTTCTGACACCCTTTCTATAAAAAAGTACTTCCTCATAGTCTCCCTAAATTTCTCCCCCTTCAGCCTCGTGTTGTGCCCCTTGGTTTGTGTGCAGTTTCTGGTCTGAAAGAGGCCCTGCACCTGCACCTTATTTATTCCCTTGAAATACTTGAATGTTTCTATCACATCTCCCCTCTATCTCCTCTGCTCCAATGAGTGTAAGTTATGTTCACTCAGTCTCTCTTCATATGGCCTGTGGTGCAGTCCTTGAATCATCTTTATAGCACTCCTCTGCACCGTCTCCAATCTGTCTATATCCTTTCTGAGGTGCAGCCTCCAGAACTGGACACAGTACTCTAGCTTAGGTCTCATTAGGGACCTATACAGTGGCAGTACCACCTCCTTCCCTCCTTCTGCTCATGATTCCCCTCCTGATGCACCCCAGGATACGTTTAGCCTTCAGTGTCACCTTTTCACACTGTTTTTCCACCTTTAAGTCCTCTGATATAATGACACCCAGGTCCCTTTCTTGTTTGGTTGCTGCCAGTCTTTACCCCCCTAGGTAGTACTTCCTTGTTTGGTTGCCTTTACCTATGTGCATGACATTACACTTTTTTGAATTGAACTTCAGTTGCCATGTACTTGACCATGCTTCTAACTTTTCCAGATCCACTTACATTTTCTTCACCCCTTCGGTGGAATCTACCTTGTTTCAAATCTTCATGTCATCTGTGAATAGACACACCTTCCCCACCAACCATTCTGTAATGTCACTAATGAAAACGTTGAAGAGGAGAGGTCCCAGCACCGACCCCGGGGCACTCCGCTGGTCACCTCTCTCTCTCTCTCCTCAGACAAGGCACTGTTTACCTGCACTCTCTGTGTCCTCCCACTCAGCCAGTTTCTTACCTATTGTACCATCTCCTGCCCCATTCCCATGCCTTCTAGCTTATTTATAAGCCACCTGTGCAGTACACAGTCAAATGCTTTACTGAATGCTTTACTAAAGTCCAGGTAGACTATATCCACTGTGCCCCCCTCTGGTCCACTGTCCTGGTGTCTCAATTGAAGAAGTCAATGAGGTTTGTTTGCCATGATCTACCTGCCATGAAGCCATGCTGCTTTGCATCCTGCTGCTCGTTTCTTTCCAGAAACTCTAGTATCCTTTCCTTGAATAGTGATTCCATCAGTTTGCCCACTACTGATGTGAGGCTCACTGGCCAGCAGTTTTCTGCCACCACCTTGCTTCCCAACTTATTGAGAGGGACAACTGTTGACCTCTTACAGTCCTCTGGGATGAGTCCACTCTTTAGGGGCTTGGTGAATAGTTCCACCAGCAGGGCTGCCATTTCTTGTGCTAGTTGCTTCAATATTCTTCAATATTCCTGGGTGTATTTCATCTGAGCCCATGGCCTTATCTACCTTTAGCTTGTTCAGTCCCTTTTGCACTTGTTCTACTGTGAAGGGGCTTGTATCTATTCCTGACCCTGTGATGTCTTTTTTCACTTGAGTATATCCATTTCCCTCTTGTTCCTTCATGAAAACTGAACAGAAGTATTTATTTAGGACCTCTGCCTTTTCACTGTTGTCCTCTACTTATTTTTATTTATTTTATTTATTTTGGTCTTTGGTAACCAGGTAAGGCCCACTAGGCACAAGTTCCTGTTTTCAGGGGCGACCTGGGAGCACTAGGTGGTTAAGTGACTTGTTCAGAGTCACACAGTTTGCAAGTGGAGGTTGTGAGAATCAAACTCAGGTCTGGTCTGCTGGATGTACCAAGCTTGTTCACACCTCGTTCCTTTAACCTCTAGGCTATACTGCCAGCCAACTTGGGTGTATCTATGTTAAATCCTTAACTTTGCACATTACTAGCTTTGACGGTGTCCAAAAAAACTGTGCCAAATTTGGCATGTGTGTTGTCTAGGAAGTAAGGTCTCAATATGTAGAATCTTTCATGACAGAAGTTCTATGGTTTCAGAACCCCATATATATAATTTTTACATTAATGGATACATTTTTGTTATAATTTACACACTTTTTGTTCTTCTTACCAACAGGCTAGACTTTATTGAACTATTTCCAGAACTTTCAGGGTAGAAACAGCCTGTGCCAAGGTTGTGTCTTTCAAAGGATTCATGAAAAACATTAGATGTTCCAGAGTTATAAGGATTTAAATATTTTTTTTCTGAGCATGATCAGTAGGGTTTTTGGATAGCCCTGTTATATGACACAAAAAATGTGGGATCATCGGAGCTTTCTGCCCTTTCACCACCTACTTCTCACAACCCAAAAAAATGTTTTTCTGTTGTGACAGTGGTATTGTTTTTCCCTGAATGGAAAACACATAAAAGCATAACTGGACCTGTTTAGCTAGATTCTGGTGTCTTTTTTTTTAAATAATCAGACATACCTTTTCTGGGCACCCAAAAAGACAGGGTGCCCAGCTTTGCAAGAGCAGTGATTCACTCACATTCTCCGGATGAGCACCTCATTGATATCTGCAGCCACTGATGGAGACATGCTTCCAGCTTCTATTGCATCAGTGAGTGGGAGACAGTGCTGTCTGTCTATCCATCCATCCATCTGTCCATCCATCCGTCTATCTATCTACCTATATATACTGTATATCTATCTATCTATCTAGCTATCTGTTGAAGTGTTTGTCTATTTTTGCATTAAATATTTCTTTTAATTTCTTTAATTTTTTTAGTAACCAGGTAAGGCCCACTAGGCACAAGTGCCTGCTTTCAGGGGTGACCCGGGAGCACTTGGTGGTTAAATGATGTGCTCAGAGTCTTGCTAAGATTTTTAGATATTATGTTTTCAAGCATGCACAATAAAAGATGACAGAGCAAGTAGTCACAATTGATATTTTACAAACAAAAACATAACCCATTCCCCCTACCCCCCCTTCCCAGAGCACAGAGGGTTCAGTACCAGTCAATCACAGGGAACTAATCTAAGGTAGCAGAGTTGGTGTACAAAGAGAGCTCCTACATTGGTTACAACTGAAGATAATAATAAAATAATAATAATACATTTTATTTCTCAGAAGCACCTTTCAGTTATCATGGCGCTGTACAAAGAATAAGGAATCATAATAAAACTCAGAAACACAGTAAAATAATCAGAGGATCCAAAATTAAACTGTGCCACCAAAAGCATGGCACCACAAATACATTTTCACTGCCTGCTTAAACCCTCCCCACAGTCGTGCACTCCTAAGCTGGCAGGGTAGAGAATTCCAGAGGGCTGGGGCCATGTATGCAAATGCACGGGTCCCTGAAGATTTCAAAAACACCCTTGGAATCTCCAGCAACCCCTCATCAGCTGAGCACAACTGTCACACCAGGCGGTAAGGAACAATGAGCTCTTTTAAGTAGTCAGGGCCCTGTTCATGTAGGGCTTTATAAGTCAGTAAACCAACTTTAAAGGTGATCTGCCACCTAATCAGCAGCCAGTGCAGATCACACAGCACATGTGTAATATGAGAGGATCGAGGAGCTCCCATCACCAATCATGCTGCCACGTTCTTCACGAGCTGCAGGCGGCAGATATCAACACCAGCCAGCCTTAAGTACAGGGAGTTGCAATAATCTAGCTGTGAGGTCACAAAAGCATGGACCAGGGTATGTAGATCCCTGGACAGAACAAGGTGCTTAATCCTGGAGATATTCCTAAGACGATAAAAGGAAGACTTGACAACAGCCTACACCTGAGCCCATAACGTCAGCCGATCATCAAGCACTACCCCCAGATTTCATGCCCGTTCAGAGGAAGGGAGTTGCAAACCCTCCAGAGCAAGTCCAGAGGGCTGACCAGCCCTCAACACCTCTATCCAGTGACCCGGGTCCACTACCATCATCTCCATCTTTCCGGAGTTCAACTTTAACCAGCTCGAAGTCATCCAGTCTTGGATATCAGTGAGGCAGGAATTAAATACAGAGACAGCTCTATCCTGGTCGAGGCCAAAAGACAGGTAGAGCTGGGTATCATCAGCATAGCAGTGAAACCTCAGCCCATACCATCTTACAGTGTCTCCGAGGGGCAGCATATACACTGCAAACAACATGGGGGACAGCACTGAACCCTGAGGGACCCCTCATGGCAGGGAAAATGGGTCAGAGGAAAAAATCCCAGACACCACTCTCTGAGTCCTGCCAGAAAGGAAAGATGTAAACCATCTGAGGATCAAACCTGTTAATTCACAGACAGACCTCAGGCATCCAAGCGGTACCCCATGGTCTACAGTGTCAAAGACTGAGGAGAGATCAAGGAGCACCATGATAGAACAGCTTCTCTGATCTCTCGCCATCAGAAAATCATTGAGCACCCGAACCAGCTCCGTCTCAATACTGTGCCTCTTTCAAAAACCAGACTGGAGAGGTTCATAGATGTTATGGATGGTCAGGTGGTCATGGACCAAGATGTAATGGAGAGCTAATCTGCAGTGCTCTCCATGGAGAGCAAGGCATGTAGAGTTTTCTATCTGTTTTTGAAGGAGTTATACCTATTGTGAAAAATCTGCTTTTCAGCATTTAATGCCTGTAGGATTTCCTGATGCCATTCTCTGTGAATTGGAATAGTATCATCCATCCAGTGTCGTAGTATTGTCAATTCAGCAGTAATATCTATTAATGTCATGTGTCCCTTCCAGGGACCAAAGACCTGGTTATTATAATGCCTGACTACGCACATTTCTGGAGTGAACAGGTCTGCTAGCCCCAGCAAGGGGTTAGAGTAACCTTTGATAGCATCCCAATATGGGTTCACTTTGTCACAACCCCACAATACATTCTTGAGTGTACCCTTATCTGTGCCACATCAAGAGCAGACTGGGGATATTAATCTGCCCATTTTAAACAAACTTTGAGGTACATAGTACAGGTTGTGTAAAATCTTATACTCTTTTAACTGGAGTCTGTCCTGTTTGACATATTTGTTTGAGGCTTTCTACACAGATTGCCACTCCTTGGGGCTCCATTGGACTTCAAGGGCATTCTTCTAGTAGTAATTGGTCCCTTGCGGCCCTGTATGGTGAAGAGAATGAAATGCCTGGTATAGGCCACAGAATGGGTTGGGCAGCTTTATTGTAACAACTAGACTTTTGAGCGTGTTCCTCTTCTTTCCCAAGCCATGGACCAGGGTGCATGTGTGCAGTGATCAAATGAGTTACTTGTAGGAATTTAAAGGTTGTGGACGCTGGTACTTTGTATTGCTCTCTAAATGGTGGAAATGAAATGAACTTTCCATCTGGGAGGAGAGATTCCAGGGGGACTAAACCTTAAGGCCATAAATGAAGGGGGGGGGGATAGGACGACAGGTAATTTGGAAGTCTGGGTTTCTATATAGTGGTTGAGTGACTGTGCTTGTAAGGTTCAGTAATAGATATGAGGTAAGCTGAGCATGGGCTGTGAGGAACCGGAGAATATGGGTTTGTATGGAATTTGAGAGGCTTTAATATAAAATTTTATTCACCAAAAATACCACAAACAGTTTAAAGTCTGGTTCAATTTCAATTGGCATACATCGTTTCCCCATCCCCCGGGATGAGGCTGAAAAATAGGCAAACAATTGTTTAGTCTTCCTTCCTGTCAACAAAAACTAAATAATAAATAATAAATGATAAAGTAGACTTTGTGGGCCGGATATTCAAAAGGGTTGAGCCATGTGCAATAGGGTTGCGCATGCTCAAGTCCGAAAGTGCGCCATTCTACGATATTCAGTAGGAGGCAGTTGCGCCACTGAAAACAGGCTGAGGAACAGCGCAATCGCAAATGAAGGCATGCACCAACTCAAGGGTGGATCCATGCATAAAAGGCGCAATGTGATATTCAAGACTTAGCAATCATGAGAGCGAACAACCCGGGATGTTGTGCTCAGCGGAAATGAGCCAAAATAAAAGGCTCAAGGAAGAGGCGCAAGAACGGACAGGGAAGACACATGAGGCAAGAGAGACAGAGAAGGCCAGAGTAACATACAGTGCAGGCCAGGGAGTGCACAGAACAGAAGAGGGGCAAGGGAAGGTGTATGGGGCCACAGAGTGCAGAGGCCAGTAGGTGTACTAGGTGCAGTGGAGGTAGAAGTCAGGACAGCGGGGGTAGCAGAGCAACATCAGCCAGGGGTGTCACAAGCCAGGAGATGGACAGTGCCAGCTTCCACATGGAAGCTGTAATGAGGGGGGTGAGAATGCATGCTGCAGGGGGATGTGGCCGTGGAAGGCCCGTCGGCGGTACGCCCCCAACAGGCAGTACCGTGCCCGCATCAGCTTTGAGCTGTACACAGATGTAGAGATCGTAGGCCGGTACCACCTGAACAGGGCAATACTGAGATGGCTCTGTGAGCTGTGCAGTGATGTGAAGCAGGCACCCTCACGATGGAGTCACACTCTGTCGGTGGAGACCAAGGTGACAGCCTGCATGTGCCTGCTCACCACAGGCACCTTCCAGAGGCCAACAGGGGACACCACAGGCATCACACAGTCGGCCATGTCATGCATCCTCACCCAATCCTCAGCGCACTGCTGCCACATGCTGCGGAGCACATCCAGTTCCCCAGCACCGTGGCAGGCGTACAGCAAACATGCAGGAGTTCCACAGGTAGCACGTATGCCTGGCGTGCTGGGGCTATAGACTGCACCCATGTGGCCATACGCGATGCCACCTGGCCCGATGGGGCTGGATATAGGAACAGGAAGGGCTATTCCAGTGTCAACTGCCAGGTGGTGTGTGATGCCACTGGGCGCATAATCATTGTCTGTGCCACACACCCTGGTGGAGCACATGATGCCTTTATATGGTATCAGTCTGCACTGTGCCATTGATTCGAGAGTGGGGACATCCCCACAGGCCATCTAGTGGGTGAGTACGCATGTAGGAATTGCAAACGTGGGGCAAGGGTGGGAATGCCACAGGTGCTATGGTAGTGGCACACAGGGATATTGGCAATATGGACCTGAACATGATACTCATCTCCACCATCTCCACACAGGTGACAGCGGATACCCACTCCATCCCTGGCTGCTCACACCCTAACGGCACCCCATGACCCCATTGCAGCAATGCTATAATGAGGCGCACGCTGCCACACGCAACATCATCGAGCGGGTGTTTGGGATGCTCAAGGCATGCTTCCGATGCCTAGACACCTCCGGCGGTGCTCTACAGTACAGCCCCTCAAAGGCCTGTGGGATATTCCTGGCCTGTTGTATCCTGCACAACATGGCCAAAGACTGTGGGATAGCCATTCAGGTCGAGGAGGGGGACAGTAATGGGGACGCCAGCAGTGCTGGTGATGATGGTGATGAGCAGCCCCCCCTTGGACGGCGGGACCCCTGACTGATCCGGCAGGCCCAGCTGCACCGGGACACCATCACAAAGGAGCATTATGCATGACACAGGTAAGTCAAGGGGCCATGTGCAACCAACACTGTCCTGGTGCAACCCACAGGCACACAGAGTAACACACCAGGGGTGCATGACGGCAAGGGGAGTGGAAGGGACCAGGCACACAAACACACCATCAGGGAGGGGCGAACAGTCATATGGAGACACACACACACACACACACACCAGGCACAAAGCGTACATGGGCAGGTGCACAGCAGAGCAGGAACAGACATGCAAACACACAGATCCACAGACCACACCACCACCTGTACTGTCCAAGTCGTGTGTTAGATGCTGGGCACCCTTGCACCTTGGTGTACAGTACAATGCAGGCATCATCATGCACACGCACCTGTGGACAGCAGTCGGGATGGTGTGCAGGTCCATATGTCGGGCGTGATGTGCGGGCACCCACCAGTGCACTGCCCACCATGATGCACAGTGCACACAGGGCAGCACCAGACAGGGCCCGCACTGGGAGACAGGTCAGTCATGTTGCACCATTCCACGGCCACCGCAGATGTGTGGGCAGCCCCACCATGACCCAACAGCACTGGCAGGCTGAGCAGGGGCCACATGGGGTGGCACCGATGGACCACCAGGGGTCCCACTGTGCGATCGTGACCTTGTCCGCAGTGGGGTCTGTAGTATGCCAAACATACCTGCACCAGGGGTGCTCGGGATGCCCACAGCAGAACCCGGTGTCGACAGGCTTGGTGTCGCTGCGCCCGAGAATGGGGAGTGGAAGCGTGCATGTGGGGTGCGGTACAGGGGCACCTGCTTGTGTGCCCAATGCAGCCACGACAGCGACCAATGCCTGGGTCAGCCTGTCAATGGCGGCGGTCACATCCATCCACATATGGACCATCTCTGCACGGTCCAGAGCACAGTCCCTGCTGTGCCACTCCACAGCCACACACAGTGCCTCCACGGACATTGCAACCCGCCTTTGCTGCTGTACTGATTCCCGCAGCAGGCGGGTGTGCTCTTCAAATGGGTACTCTGCCACAACGGCATCCTGTCCCCCAGGGTATGGGAGGTCCTGATGCTCAACACCCCTTGAGGGTGGGCGCTGTTCACCAGGACCAGGAATGGGCATATCAAAGGGCGGTGGGCATGTGCCACCACTGGACACTGAACTCCCAGACCTGGTGGGTGACTGCTGCTGCTGCCCCTCCAACCGCTGTGCCCCAGGGACCACTCGTTCCACTGCTGTGGCTGCAACAGTGCCAGACACCTGCACAGCCACTGGTGCTGCCTCACCAGTGCTGACAGGCACAGCCTGGGACTGTGCCGACATGCTGGCACACACGTTGGAACCAGCTAGGCCCAGGGGCATGTGATGGCCTGCTGTGTGTCCGTCATGGGACACACACATGTCACTGCCCCTTGCAGTCCTTGCATCATCAATGGTGCAGGTACATGCTACAGCCACAGTCACAGCGTGCTGGCATGCTTGTATGCCACACTGCTGAGACTCAGGCTGTGCACCCCCCACACCCGACTCTCCGACACCAGAGCTGGCAGCCCGGCGTGCATGCTGGTGTAGTGCATGCTGGCTGGTGACAGAGGTGGATGGACCCTCCTCCATGTCCAGCAGGTCTTCCTCACTGCCTGGACCCACCACCACCATCCCCTGAAGACGAACAGGATCTGTAACAGAAAGAGAGGACCTGTGAGTGCATGTGAACAACCTCCCCCCAACACTACCACCATGTCATACCGTGCAGTGATGGGCTTCCACCTGTCTGGAATCCACCTCCTGGTACGCCCTCAATAGCACTCCGCTGCATTGATGCAGCCAGTCGGTCCTCAGCCAGCATCAGCTCCACCACCGCTTGCTGGCCCCCGCCTGTGCCAGCACGTGCCGTCCTGAGGGCTGCCACCTTCTCCTTCACCCTCCTGTGATCTGTCTCCATCTTCTTTTTGCATTCCTGCACGGAGCGCTGGTGGCTTCCGTGCAGGTTCACTGCCCGAGCTACCCCCTCCCACGCAGCCACACGGGCCTGAGGGGTGCCCCGCTGTCCACTCAGTAGTGGCTCCTCCTCCAGGTAGGCCTGGAAGAGGGCCTCTGTCTCCGCCGTGGTGAAGTTGGGCCTCCTCCTCCACCCACCATCCTCACCCTCACCTTGGCTCTGCTCGGTCATGTCGATCTGTATGGGTGGAAGTGGACACCTGTCACTGTGCAGTCTACAGCGTTATCACATGACCATTGTCCAGTACATCACACAGCATGCAACCCACCTCTCACCTGCAGTAACTGAATCAGGCCAGCGCAGCCCAATGTCGCACATTTATAGTGCAATGCATGCAAATTAGGAGTGGAGCAACTGTAATGAGATGCAAATCGCGCCACTGCACCTTTGAATGGCTGATCAGATGATTTGCATGTGTCGGCTGAATATCGCACCATTGCGCTTTGCGCAATATGGTTGAGCCGGCTGAGCCAATGGTGCAGATCTGTGACTTTGTGGTACACTGCATTGCGCATGCCCAGCTAGCTATACGCAGGTGTCTGCCGCGCTGATGACATGCTGTGCACGATTGGCAATTCAGGCCATGGCCACCATTGTGCCAGTGGCGCTACAGCACTGGGCACCATATGGCGCTGTGGCACTACTGCGCAATAGTCCACTGTGGCACTGGCATGCAGGTGATCAGTCGCGCAGGATGTGTAGACATCAGATGGCGCTGTGCGTGGCCTTGCGTCATAGACCCCTGACCTGGTGTCCGACCTTTGCCCCCTGGCGCTGTTCGGCTGCCATGTGTACAGCTCTGTTGCGCTGTTTGGTGACAGCGCTATGTGGACCGACGGCGCTATACGAACAGCGCGATTGGAACCTATGGTGGTCTATTGCACAACATTTCCATGTGGGGTTGCTGTGCTGCGGGGCACCATATTGCCTGCACTACTACAGTTATGGCACATAGGAGAGCTCCCCAGTGGAGTCAGTTGGAGGTGGCCAACCTGGTGGCAGTGGTTGAGCCCCACTTTGGGGCACTGTTTGGGGATCAGCCCCTCACCATGGCCTGCACCTATGTGTGGCTGCAGGTGGCCACTGAACTGGAGAGGGTCACAGGGCGGTGCCCGGTCTGCTGACCAGTGCAGGCACAGATATAGTGACCTCCACAGGAGGGAGCCAGACGTGCTGCAATGCCTCAGGTCACGTACCAGGAGGGGCGTTGTGCCTAGGCCAGGTGGGTGTACCATTTTTGCACCTGTATTCTCCGTAGGGGTGTGACTGTGTTTTTGTGGCGGTGCATGGGGGATGGCTCTGCCATGGTTGGCTGTGTCAGTGTGTGCAGGTGTGAGATGCATGGGTCTGGCTGTGTGGGCAGGCACACTCACTGGGGCAGGGGGCATTCTGCTTTGGGGTCACACTGATGTTTTTCTCAACATTTGTCACCCACAGGCCTGGCGGAGAGGATGCAGGCCCAGGCTGAGGAGGGCCGTGACAGGGCCCACGTGGCAGCCGGAGGAGGCGTGAGGGGTGGGCCACAGCGGCAGCAGCAGCAGCAGCCACAGCTGCTTGATGAGTGTGAGTGTCATTACATCATGGATGCTATTGCATGCTGGAGGGGGTGGGCATGACCACCAGCCATGGACTACACAACCATGCATGACACAGGCGACAGTCATCACTGTCCAGTGTCACTGCACGTCTGTGTGTGTGTCACTGGTGGTCCATGCATGCACTGGGCACATGGCTGTGGAACTGGCATCCCACCACATTGCCACATCACTTGACAGCCTTGTTTGTGCTGTGATGGACATGGGCAGTGTGTGTGTGTGTGTGCAGTGGTGCACATAGCTGGTGCTGCCTGGTTGGGCGTGTCATGTGCATGGTCACTGTGGGTGGGTGCATACCATCACAGGTGCAGGGCACTAGGCTATATGCCCTGCAGGATGGGTGGTGTTCAGGGTTGTGGACAGTCACAGCCATTGACTGTGTTCCCTTTTCCTAGGTCTCAGCATCCTACGGAGGATGGACCGTGCCCTCAGTGGCTGATGCAGGTGTCAGTTGCTACATGACCTCCTCCACAGACATGCAGCGCCATGGGATCAGGCGATGCCGGAGGAACCGGGAAGATCAACCGCAGCAGGGACCAGCCTGGCGCTGACTGCGCTTCCTTCCCACTTCACCCAGCCCTCCGCCCTGCCTTCCCTTTCCCAGTTGTTCACCTCTTACCCTTACCCACCCCTACCTTGTACCCCTACCCCCCTTGTCTTGTACATATATGTATATAGTTATGTTATTGGTCTTGTATTGTACATATCTTTTCCAATATATATATATTTTGTTATGAATACTGTGGTGGTCTCTGATTTGCAGCTGGCTATGATTGCTCAGTTGCAGTGGTGTGCATGGCATCTGGGGTGGTATGGTTCTGGGTATGTGTGTGTGTGTGTGTGTGTGTGTGAGTGTGTGCGTGTGTGTGTGTGCATGGGGAGGTGTCTCCGGTGTGGGTGTGGCTTTCAGTCGGTCTTGCCATCTGCTGCCGCCCACTGCTGGGTGCCCAGGGTGGGTCTGGCTTGTATGGTTCTGTGCTACACGAGGTTGCAGTGTGCCGAGGGGGATGCATGGTGTTTACTGCAGTGACAGTCACTGCACATGGGTGGTGTCTTGGGGTCACAGTGCAGGGTGTGCTGTGCAGAAGGGGGGGCTGATGTGCACTGTGGTTGTCTACCCCCTGTGTGTGGCAGTCTCAGCCTGCCAGTGGGTGTGCTGGGGCGACATGGCCCTGCTGTGCTTTGTTGGCTTGTCCCCATGGGCCGGTGGATCATCCATCCCTCCCCCAGTGATGCTGTGCTTGGGGCGTGCGGGTGTATTGTTAGTTCTGCAGTGTGTTCCTGTGCCCATGTATGGCATGGCTGTTGGTGGGCCCCAGCCTGCCTCCCTGGTTGTGCAGTTCCATTGCTCTGCTGGGGGGGGGCTCTGCTTGCGCTATGGTACCTCTGGACTGCTCAGCTGGGCTAGCCTTGTTGCGCTATGGCGCATCATTTCTGCTCAGCTTCCCCTTCCTGGTTGTGCTATGGTGCAGTTTGTGCGATATTCAGACGTTGGCTGCTTGCGCAGTTTGTCTTGCTCCATGTTTGAATATCGCGTCTGTTGTGCAAATGCACAATTGACTTGTGCTTGCTCCTGCTGTTGCGCACTTTTTGGGTGCAGTTTGAATATTCGGCCCTCTGTCTGTATCCCAAGTGCTCAACATAAGTCTCATTCAATATGGAGCCATGAGGGAATATATGATGCCTCTGCTGCTCCTTCTGTCCAATCTTCAAAGTGCAGGTATTTGTTCCCATGCACGGTGTAGCAGTAGAGAAAGAAGTTGGGGAGTCACAATCCCCCCATTGATTTAGAGGCAGTTAGCTTGAAATAGGATGAATGTTCAGGTTTGCCCTGCCCAGAAAAACTTGTTAATAAGGTGTTGCATGTTGAGGAACATGTGCTTGGGGAGGAAAACGTTAAGCATACCTCAGGGCTACAGTCATTGGGGGAGAATATTTATTTATTTATTGAAAAATTGGCATTACAATCTTTGAGCTAAAAGCTCTTTTACAAAGGATCCTCATCAGAACAAAGGCAGGGGAACACATACATGAACAGGTGAAGACAGAAGCAGCCCAAAAGGCATTGTCAGTCATCAACAGAATAACTAGCATTACAGGATAATGTGCATTCAGCAATATCAGGCAAAGCATAACATAAGCGAAAATTTAGATACAGAATACAATAGCGAGATACAGTTCCCACAGCAGTGCAGAGAGTAAGTACACTAGTCTACATAAGCATAGGCATGAATAATCTGAGGTGGATGGGGAGCAACTGTGTCTGTGTCTTAACAGATACATGTAGAATCAGCTTGTGGAGTCTATCTATCCATTGGGAGAGAAGGCTATAGTCTTAGAGAGAGAGGGGAGAAAAATAGAAAGAGAGAGGATAGCAGGGGGGCTCATTTAGGGTGCGGGTAAGCGGAGGACAGTAGAGGGCAACATCTGGGGGACACTATAGACTTATGGGCCAGGGGGGAGTGAGGAAGGGGACAGAAGTAGAAGGAGAGGGGATGCCAGTGAGGCACATTAGGGGGTGGGAGACCATGAGGAAGGCAGTTGAGGGTACGTCAAGGGATGGTGTCGGGAGCAGGGTGGGGTTGCAAGTAGGTAAGCCAGGTCAGGTGGGGGGAGGTGAGTTTCATGGCTCAGTAGGACAGTAGAAGGTTGATCTAGACATTGCCCAAGTGCAAATTAAGCTAGTACCAGCTAGGTTAGGTACAACAGTAGCCGAGTTCTGGAG
This sequence comes from Neoceratodus forsteri, assembly GCA_016271365.2. Classification (NCBI taxonomy): domain Eukaryota; kingdom Metazoa; phylum Chordata; order Ceratodontiformes; family Ceratodontidae; genus Neoceratodus; species Neoceratodus forsteri. The sequence continues at coordinate 1,611,663,353 of CM057449.1, forward strand.
GGGAGATAGTATTCTGAAGCTCAGACTTAAAGGGACTGATATAGGAGAGGCTTGTGGTGGAGGGAGGGAGCTGATTTAGTCTGCCAGGAGCCCTCACCACAAAGACTCACTTCCCCAAGGCTGTTTTTTTAGAATGGGACTGCTAGGTCTTGTTTGGTAACACTTCTTGTAGCATGCTCAGTGGGTGCATACTTGTGACTGCCAGGAGACTGGCCTCGGGTGTGAGGCAGAATCTGCTGAGCCTATAAAGGGCCTCTAGTTTACTGTTGACTGCAGTGGTGATATTGCAGTTGTACTCATCGAATAATAGGGACTCATCTATTGTGATTCCAAGATACTGGAATGATGACACCTGTTCCATGGTGGAGGAAGGGGTTCAGGTACTGTAATTGAGAGGGGTGCAGTACATCTCTTTTGGCAACCAGCAGAAAGCATTACTTTGTTTTTTTGTCCTGACAAGCACAAGCATGCTATCTTTGAACCAATCCTGCAGGAGGTCAAAGTTGTACTGCAACTCCCTAGTGAGAGCTTCTTGGTTGGAGTTAAGAGAGAAGATGATGGTGCAGAAAGCAGGATCTGTGAATATTTATTTGACAATACTGAGACAATCCCATAGTGTGGTGGGTAGATGTGACCATCATTGTAGGTCCCCTTTAATAACCAGCAGGAGGGTGGTTGAGGTTATTTTTGACTAGGTCAGAGGGGTGCCTAGGAATGCTGGTGCCCAGGTAGGTAAGTGTTTGGGGTTCCCATACTAGGTCCATATCTGAGATTTTATTTTTGCTCAGCTGGGGAGTTGAGCACTAGGACTTTTATCTTCCCCAGATTCATTTTACGTATATGCTGAGAATCTGGTGAATTTTTGTATTTCAGAGACAGCTGCAGGGATTTAAATTTTGGGTTTTTCTATGTGCAGCAGCAAATCAACCACGTATGCCGAGAATTTGTACCCCTTGCCTCCTGCAATTATGCCTTGGATCTGTGGATAATTGTTTAGAGTGTAGATTAGCATTTCTAGATATAGGTTGAAGTGTAAGGGAGATAGTAGGCACCCCTTTATTGTTGTGAAAATCAAAGAGAGGGAACTTTTGGCTTCATCTCCAAAAAGGCACAATAAAAATGCCATGAGTTAGCGCACTATGATCACAATAATTTATGAAATCCAAAAGATGAAGTAGCACCCCCCACACTAATGGCATATATGTGTGTTTTGCGAGGCACGTGACACTTTAGCAAGTCTTGATAAAGCGTCAAGTGTGATGTGAAATGCACGTAGACACCATCAGTGGGGGTACTACTTCAGCTCTTTTGGATTTAATAAATTATTGTAATCGTAGTGCGCTAATGTGTAGCATTTTTATTATGCCTTTTTGGAGATGAAGCCGAAAGTTCCATCTCTTTGATTTTCACTGTTGGATACTTGTATTTTGGCTCCTCCATACCTCACCCTGCAGCCACGTTTCTTTCCCTTTGAATTGCACCCCTGTCTTGTTCCCCACTCTAGCAGGATGCTATCCAGCATAATGCTATTGTACCAAATATGGTCTGAAGGGCATCGGTAGAGGACCCTGACCCAGGTAATGAATCCCTCAGGAATGCCAAACTCTTTGAGGACCTCGAATAAGCAGGGCCAGGAGACCCAGTGAAAGGCTTTTTCTGAACCCAGGGAAACCTGTGCCACAGGGGCTCTGCCCTCCCTGGCCATGGATATCAAGGTGGTTGAGTTATGCAGGTGGTCACTGGAGACCCTCCCAGCCATTAAGCCTACTTGGTCCGCTCCTATAAGCCTATCTCACACTTGTAACAGTCAGTTATCCAGGATTTTGGCAAGGATTTTAAGGTCTGTATTTGTCAGGGAAATAGGCCGGTAACTTTCTACTTGTGTTCATCCTTATCAGGCTTAAGGATTAGGTTTATCCTATGGGTCAAGAAGGGGGGAAGTTCTGGGGTGCAGGCTTTGTAGAAACTGTTTGAAAAGCAGTCCGGTCCTGAGGCTTTATCTGGGGGAAGTTGGATAATGGCCCACACAACCTTGTTGTGGGAGATGGCACCCTTAGGTAAGTCTCTTTGCTGCCCTTTAAGGGTGGGAAGGGAAGCCTGTTTGAAATAGTCTAATATATTTTCTACGAGAGAGGGATTGTGCTGCTCTTCCCGGTAGAGAGAGAGAGGCATAAAGGTCCTGAAGACTTCAGCTATCTCTCAAGGTTTAGTAACCAGGTGAGGGGTAGTTCCCATCGTTAGACCTTTGATAATCCTGGCAGCCTCCTGTTGCCTTAAGAGAAGGGCAAGAATTTTCCCTGCCTTCTCTCCCGATTCCAAATAGTGGACCCCAGCCCTAAAGATTGTGAGCTCTGCCTTGTCACTTAATAACATAGAAACATAGAAGTTGATGGCAGATAAGGACCTCAAGGCCCATCCAGTCTGCCCATTTTTTCTACCTTATGAATATGCCATTGGCCTGTACTCCTTCAATGGCCTATCTATTCGTACTCATCTGTATTGCTCCCTTATGTCTATCCCATGCCTGTTTGAGGCCCTGCACTATATTCATATCCGCCACTTCCTGAGGAAGGCCATTTCATGCATCCGCCACTCTTTCCGTGAAAAAGAATTTCCTCACATTACCCCTTAATTGTCTTCCCTCTAATCTCATGCTATGTCCTCTTGTCCTACTTTTCTTATACTGAAACATGTTAGACTCATTCACCTTGTTAATGCCCTTAAGATGTTTGAATGTTTCAATCATATAACCTTTCACCCTCCTTTGCTCTAGGGTATACATATTGAGCTCCATTAATCTGTCCTCATGTTTTCTGATGCAGTCCCTGCACTATTCTGGTTGCCCTTCTCTGGATTGCCTCCATGTTGTTAATGTCCTTGTGCAGGTGCAGCATCCAGTACTGCATGCAGTACACCAGATGGGGCCTAACCAGTATCTTGTAAATAGGGATTATTACCTCCCTCTTACAACTTGTGATACCCCTCTAATACAACCCAACATCCCTCCAGCCCTACCTACTGCTTTAGTGGTCTGCTTGGATGATTTCAGGTCACCTGTGATGATGGTGCCCAAGTCTCTTTCTTCCCTTGTGATTGCCAGCAACTCCCTCCCCAACCTATAGGTGGCTTCAGGGTTTCTCTTCCCTATGTGCATGATCTAACACTTCTTTGCATTAAACCTCAGTTGCCACTCTTAAGACCATTTTGCCAGTTTGTCCAGATCCCTTCTCATTCTGCCCACCCCATCTGGATCATCTACTCTGTTGCAGATCTTGGTGTCATCTGCAAACAGACAAACCTTTCCGCCCAGTCCATCTGCAATGTCACTGATGAAGATATTGAAAAGGACTGGCCCCAGGCCTGATCCCTGAGGTACCCCATTTGTGACTTGCATCTCTTCTGACTATATACTGTTTACTACCACTCTCTGTTTTCTGCCCACCAACCAGTTCATCACCCATTTGACCAACCTCTGACCCACCCCGAGCCTACCCAGCTTATTAATCAATCTTCTATATGGAACAGTATGCTTTGCTGAAGTCAAGGTAGGTGACATCAACTGCACCCCCTTAGTCCACCACTCTGTTTACCCAGTCAAAGAAATCTATGAGATTAGTTTGACAGGATCTTCCTGTTGTACACCCATGCTGTCTTGGATCCTGTGCTCCTATGGATTTCAGGTGTTGCACTATCCTTAAGGAGTGCCTCCATAATTTTGCCCACTACTGAGGTAAGACTGACTGGTCTGTAGTTCCCTGCCTCCTCCCTTCTACCACTCTTGTGGAGCGGGATCACATGAGCCCTTCTCCAGTCTTCTGGGACCTCTCCTGTGCTCAGAGACTCACTAAACAGTACTGATAATGACTTTGCTAGTTCCACCCTTAGCTCCTTTAGTACCCTTGGATGTATGCCATCAGGTCTTATTGCCTTGTCCACCCTGAGCATAGTCAGCTCTTGTAGGAGCCTTTCTTTTGTAAATGGACTTGTGCACACCTCCCTCCCTCCTGTGTCCATGGTGCTGAGATGTGGGCCCTACCCTACCTTCTCCTCAGTAAATACTGAGCAGAAGTGTCTGTTTAGAATAGATACTTTTCCATGGTCCTCCTCCACACACACACACACACACACACACACACACACACACACACCCTTATCCCCTTTGATCTTAGCAATACCCATTCTGGACTTTCTCCTTCCACTAACGTATCTATAGAAAGTCTTGTCACCTTCTTTTACCATTCATGTTGGTGTTTCCTTGGTTTGGGTCTTTGCCTGACTTACTGCCTTCCCTGCTTCCCTTAGGGAAGTTTGGTATACCTCCCTATCTTCATCCTGCTGCATTTCCTTATATTTCCTGAAGGCCAGCCTTTTGGCTCTGACCTTTTCTCCTACTGTTTTTGAAAACCAAAGTGGTTTCCTCCTTCTTTTGCTCTTGCTTTTCTTCCTAACACAATGGGATGTTGCTTCAAGTATTGTATCCTTAACGCTTGCCCACTTTGCCCGTACCCCCTCACCTGTATTTCTTCTTGCCAGGGCTAGCTTAACTCTGTTGGCCATCTTATCAAAGTCTGCTCCTTTGAAATCCCATATTTGTGCCTTAGAATGGGATGATTTAGTTCTAGTGGTCAAATTGATCCATACCATGTGATGGTCACTGGCCCCCAGGTGAGCTTCTACCTGGAGATCTGTGATCATTTCCCCATTAGTCAGTACTAGATCTAGGATAGCCCTGTCTCTTGTGGGTTGTTCTACCAGTTGTTTGAGGCCCCCCCCTTGCAGGGAATGCACTATGTGTCTAGTTCTAGCCGATGTTCCCTCTGGTATTGATCAATCTATATCTGGCATGTTGAAGTTTCCCATTATCAGAACCTCCCCTTTAGCTGTCATGTTTTGTATATCTTCTAACAGTAATGTGTATATGTCTTCCTCCTGATCTGGAGGCCTGTAGACAACCCCAGTTCATATGGCTGTCCCATTTCCTGTTTCCAGTGTGACCCGCAGTTCTTCTGGCTCCTTATGTGTATTCTGAATTTCTGTAACTTTGACATTGTCATTGAAATAAAGGGCCACTCCCCCCCTTTTTGTACCTTTGGGACAGTGGGGATGGTGCTTTTATCTCAACTAGTTTGTTTATTTTGTTTATTTAAACTGGTTAGACCATGGGCCAAAGGCCTGTTTACATGGGTAACCAGTATACATATAACATCAAATGCAAACAATAAATACAAAGCATCTTGCATCAAAGCATCTTGCTAATACTACCCTCAAGGCCACCCCTGATCAACTATAAAGATGTGCATACAGTTCTCCAGAAGCCAGCCAACAATAGCACTGCTAAAACAGGCATTGTACCACACTTAAATTCTCTATCAAGCTTTGCCCATCTAACAGTCAGCACAAACCAAACCAATGGCTTTAAACTGGGATTTAAATCTGCTGCAGTCTCTTTCATTCATTGGTCCCACTGTGGCCGGAGTTACCATGGTGACCAGATGTTATAAACTTTACACACTGTGCATGCCTGCCCGGAGAATGGGGAAGACAAACAACTGCTCAGATGGAGCTTTGTGCTGCAGCTTCCTTGCAGCATCAGGATAGACCAGTCACACCAGACAGCTGCGATGAATGTTTGCTGTTACTACTACCAGCAACTGTGTAAGCTCTGGGAGACATAACTACTTATTCTGTTATACCTATGCACTCTCCATGAGATGGTCCTGTTGAGACTGCTCCTCATTAACACCCATTCTGCATACCCACTCAGTGTCACATTGTCAAACACCATATGGGGCAAAGTTCAGTGACTCTGACCCTCAAGAAACACCTTTACAGGAGACGTGTTTGCCAATGGAGTTCACTATTTAGTTCATCAGAGAACTGTAACACTAACCTGTTTCATTCTTTTATTATTAATGTTTATGCCAGATTGTTATTGCTTTATGTTACAGGCTCTATTAGAAATGGTCTGGTATGATGGGCAGTCTCAGTACTGCTGCTTTCTCTCAAAGTAGACCATGGCAACAATGGCTTCAAGTCTCTATGTTGGGTAGAGAAGATATCCACTCTGTACAGACAGGTTTGAAGTTTTGAAGCCACCCATTATGGGACAGGGAGCTGGCACCCATTAGGAGCCCTTTCTTTCCTCTTATTATTTTCCCCCTCCTTAACAGTGCTGGGTTAAAGAAGACCCCTTCAGATTAAAAGGGGATCAGACATACAGGTGTGTTTAATCCTGGGACCTTTCAAACTTCCTGACTTTGCATACTTCTGGGCAGATACTCCCAGGGATACCTCCTTGCTATCCCTTTTAAACAGAAGATGAGAGCTGAAGTTGCCAACTGGCCAAGGACCATTGCAGAGTGGATGTTCTGGCAGTTACAGTCCTTGGGACTGGGAAGGGGACAGAAAATAGTAACTGTATACTCATTCATACTTTCTGCCAATTTAAAAAGTTGTGTGAGATTTCGGGGGAGGCGGGATTTTTTTCAGAGCACTGCAAGGGGACCTCTATTTTTAGAATGTAGTATACAGATAGGGAACCTAACACTCTATGCATATCACTATCTGACTAATAGATAGCACCTATGATTTGATTACATGGATCATTAAAGGGGCTAACAATAAATGTAAAAGATATATGATCCTCAGGCACCTCAAAATACTAAATGCTGGAATGGTCTACCTACAGGAAACCCACTTGAAAAGGGAACTAATTCATTATTTTCATAGAGATTGGGTGGGCCAATTCAATAGGTTGGATAACAGCAATAAGAGGTGAGGAGTGGCTAGCCTATTAGCCCAGAATATTGCCTTCAGGCTGATTCTGGAACATTGGGACCAAGAAGGTAGGTATCTAATTTTACACTGTATAGTGGACCAGCATTAGGTTATACTGGGCTCAGTATATGGTCTAAATGTATACTTATCCAGCTTTTTCACTGGCCTGGTGGCATTTCTTGCTCCATACATCCACCTCCCTATCCAAATAAGAGGTTACTGGAATCTGACTTACCAGCCAGATCTAGACCAATCTGGAAACAACAAATGGAGCCTTAAAATAGGTCCAAAGGGCCTTAGGGAATTCATGGATGCTATGGGTCTGACAGACCCATGGAGTCTTCTTCATCCAGCAGACAGACAATATGCATTTCATTCCAGAACTGACTACTTCTTGATCAACCAGTAAAGCATTCTTTTGTCCGTGGTTCTTCTTTTTCTGCACGGCAAGGACCCTGCCACCCACCCCCATCCCCAACCACCCCATGGAACACTCCTTTTATAGAATAGTGCAGTCGTGACATTTTCTGTAGCAAAGCAGGAAGAGGAGGATCAGGGGGGTATCCACACAGTGACCTCACTTACAGGGGCACAAGTAATTTAACTTGTTATAACAAATTATACAAAAACAAATAAACAAAACAAAAAATCTAACTTTTTCTTTCATTTTCCTCCTTCTAATTACTTGGACAAGGTTATAAACCCAGAAAAACAACTGGAATGGATATTATTAACTGCAGGTACTGTGGGACACATTTCAAAAGGGCAGTTATTCAGGATTTAGGATGCTGTCCTATATGCTGGATCATTGGAGATCTAAGGGCTGAGCTCCAGGCAGCATGGGCAGAGATTGCGTGCCTTGAATTGCATATTCAGGAGGAAATATATTATAAGAACTGCCCGCCATTTCCCAAACATCCAACTGAAGCACCTCGACTGCAGAGGATAGTTGGTCCAGGAGGTTGGCAGGTGGCTAGGAGGGGCAAATCTGGTGCCCCATCACTCAGTGTTCTCCAACATATCACTTCTACATAACATATAAAAACTACAATAGGTATCTGCCTCTTAATTGTTTTTTTATTATTTATTTATCTATCTATCTATCTATTTATTTATTTATTTATTTATTTATTTATTTATTTATTAATTATCTAGGAAAGTATCTTTGAGCCAAAGGCTCTTTTACAAAGGTTCCACATCATAGCAATCACATATGTGCAAATTCAAAATACAGAGGTTACATATACACAATCATCAAATTTACAGTAGAGCAATGTTACAACCAGTAAATGTATTGAACGAGGAGTACAAAATACTGAGCAGAAAATGGTAGAACAGATTCAGTTGGTAAAGTTATGCACTTTTGCAGATATAGATGGTTGCTTTGGGGTTAGGGTATCACACAGTAGTATAGCCAGGACAAGGTCACTTGGCCCAGTTAAGAAAATAAGGCAGTTAGCAATACAAGATATTTTAGGAAACACAGTGAACATCAGATCTAAAATTAGGTAAGCTATGAAAACACTTATCTAGGTTGCCAGAACATGTCAAAGCATCATTCTATTAGCTTGATGTGTACAGATTGGAGGAGGCCCATGTTACCAGAGTGAGAAGACAAGGCAGAGACCTTGAAGCTCATCCCTCCATAGGCATCAGTGTCTCTGCGCTCCTATCACTCTCACTCTGGTAACCTGGGCCTCCCTGCTGTCTATTCTTATTAGCACTTCAGACAGATTGACTTACCAGGGTAGGAGGGGGAGGTGAACAAAAGTAAAAATGAGTGAGAAGGATAACTAGAGAAAATTGAGGGAAATGGGGACAGGTTGGGGAAATGAGAAAATAGGGGAGAGGAAAAGAGAAGGAGTGGAGAGGGCAGAGGGAGGGGGCAAATGAATGATTATGGGAAGAGAGGGGATGGGAAAATAGGAGAGCATGGGGAGAGCCAGGGGCAGAGAGGGGTTGGGGTTGGAGGAAGGGGGGAAACAAAGGGAAGGAAACAGGGATGAGGTACACAGGGAAGGGAGAGGAGAGGGGATGAGGGAAATAGGAGTGTCACTGGGATGCAGGATAGCGGGTGTGGAGGCTAGAAAGTTGGGAAATGAGAGGGAAAAGAGGAGGAGGAGGAGGAGAATCAGGGGGTAGAACAAAAATTAGGGAGGGGAGAGGAGGAAAATTAGAGGGCAAGTAGGAAGGTGGAAGACTGATGAGAGAAGAGTAGATGGGAGGGGGATCAGGTTCCACAATCGCAGTTGTTGTTTGAGGCTGGGGGTGTGTGGAGATTAGATTTAAAAGGTCCTAGCTTTACTTCTTTTGTAATGCTTATGTCAAGCGCATTGAGCCATAGTGGTGCCTCTATCTCCGAAATCAAACAAAGGGGTATAGGGCACTGTAGAGCAGGACACTGCAGCACAAGAGCTAGTGCAACAAAACTCACCTAAAACAGGGAATAAAACAAAAAAAGCAAAACGTAAATCCAAAACACTTCTGATCATAGGAGACTCCATGATTCGGGGAGCTGATACCTACCTTCAGCCAGGGGTAATGGTCAGGTGTCTCCCGGGTACATCATCATGGAGCGACACTGATCACATTGCTAAAATAGTGGAGGAAGCAGGAGAAAACATTGACATCCTGGTACACATAGGGACTAAGGATCTTGCCAGCCAGTCAGTTGTGGAGACCAAGGAACACCTGATCAGGCTGGGAGACAAACAGTCATCCATTTCATCCAGTATCTTCTTCTCCTCTGAGATCCTGCCAGTCTGGGAGAGGGGAGCAGATGGACAGAAGGTCAGAGAAGGGGAGAATGGGGAGTTAAACATGTGGCTCAATGGCTGGTGTCAGGAAAAAGGACACAAATTTATAGGTAACTGGCAACAGTTTTGGGACCGAAAGTTCTTTAAATTCGATGGACTGCATTTGACTAAGGAGTGAGCAGAAGATTGACATCTTTGTAGAATATTTAAACTAGCAAATGGGGAGAAGGGTGCAGCACTCGATACATCGAACAGGAAGAACACCCTTCCCCCCAGCTAGTGATCAAACAGGAGTTCAGCATATTTGTAGTTCATTTGCATCACCAAGTAAGGAAATAGGACCTGTTCCCCATATGATGAGAAGGGGAAACACCGGACCTCGCCCAACAATTAACATACTGAAATCTGACCAATGGAAAATCATGTACGCAAATGCTCACAGTCTGGGAAACAAGATCCCAGATCTGCAGGCAACAATGACAGAGGCTAAGTTGGACATAGTAGCCATTAGTGAGGCATGGTTCACCAGTAATTACACTTAGGAGACTACAGTGCCCAGCTATGTACTGGTCAGAAGAGACCAAGGTGCAAAAAGGGGGGGGGGAGTGGCCCAATTCAACCACATTGTATTATGGTATGAATGCCCCATGAGATAGCCTGGCTTGCTCACATACTAACACATTTCTGCCATACTGCAGTAGAAAGCCTGTGTACAATACTTACTGGATAGAATATCCAATGGTAGCTTTGATTGCTTTACTGAAAAACTTTGTTTAGTGGTGAATATCAAGCTTACAGGGCTGTACTCCCAGAGCGATAAGTCAATTACCCAGTCATCTACATGCAGTCATTAGCCATCTTTAAGTGTGATCAAGCAGTAGTACCAAGCATGTAAGACATGGCATTGCCTCAGGCTGTTTTGAAGAGGCTGGGGAAAACTTGTGGTGGCTCATGGGTGGCATTGAGAGAAAGAAGCTGTACTGAGACTGCCCATCATGTCAAGCCATTTCAACCAAAGCCTTTTCTTGGAACCTGGAGCATTCCCCCACCTCCTGATGTAACATGAAGAAGCAACAATCCAGCATAAACATCAGTCATACAAGAGGAAAAACAGGTCAGTGTTACAGTTCTTTGGTGAAATAATTAGTGAGAACTGTTGGACAAATGTCCTCTGAAAGAATGTTTTCTGAGGGCACAGAGTCACTGAACATTGCCCTGTATGATGTTGGTCAACATGACACTGAGTGGGTATGCAGTAGGGGTATTGAAAAGCAGCAGTCTCCACACGACCATCCCATAGAGTTTGCAGTCGCAACAGAAGAAGTAACCAGTTATATCTCCCGCATGCAACATTACAAATGCTAATGGTATTGACAGCAAGTTTCCATCACAGTTGCATGCAGGATAGTCAAGGCTGTCATTTGTGGATGGTCTATCCTGATGCTGTAAGGAAGCTGCAGTGCACAGCTCCAGCTGTGCAGTTGTTTGTCTTTTCCATTCACAGGGCAGTCATGCGCAGTGTGTAGAGTTTATAACATCTGGTCACCATAGTAACTCCCTCCACAGTGGGAACAATGGATGAGAGAGACCATGGCAGATTTAAGTTCCAGTTTAAAAGCTGCTGAGTTGTTTTGTGCTGACTGTTAGGCAGGCAATGCTCGAGATAAATTTAACATGTATTACAGCACTTGCTTAAGCAGCACCATTGTTGGCTGGCTTCTGGAGAACAGTATGCATACCGTTATCATTGATCAGTTGGGGTGGTTATGAGAGTGGTACTAGCAAAGTGAAATAAGGGCACTGTCCCCACTGTCCTACTTCATCACATTGTATTATAGTATGAGGCCCCATAAAGTAGTGCAGCTGGCTATAATTATAATATATACAGTCCATAGTCCAATAGCAAGCCTGTGTATGATGTTTGGGGGATTGAAAAGCCAGTGGTAGCTAGGGCTGCATTACTGAAAGTTCCTGTTTAATGGCACATATCAGGTTTATAGGGCTGTACTCACAAAATGAATAGTAAATTATCCAGTCACATATATGCAGCCACTATCCATCTTTAAGTGTGATTGAGCAGCAACACTAAATATGCAAAATATGAAATTACCTCAAGATGTTTTGAAGAGGTTGGGGAAAACTTGTGGTAGCTCTTTTTTTAGCTTGGTCGGCAGTGAGGTAGGTTGTTTGGCCATTCTTGGTGAATACAACAAGCTTTGCTGGGTATTGCTGAAAAAATCAGATTTGTGCAGCTGACAGTTTGCTAGGCATCAGGCGATATGCTGCTCGCTTGTCTTGTACTGTACCTCGGGTGGAAAATCTGGAAAAATATACAGCTTTTTCCCTCTAATAAAATTTCCTTTGATTCCTTTACTTTCTATAGAAAATGGTCAATATGGTCTTTGTCCCAAAAGTTAAGGGGTTTGAAGATAATTGGCCTGGGATACACCCCATTGGCTGGCATTGGACAGAGAGCCCTATGTGCCCTTTCTATCACATAGCTTGGTCTGTTCGGAGAGGGGGCAGCTATTTTGCAACAGAGTTTTAGAACAAAGAGGATGGTATCACTGCCCTTCATCTTCTCTGGGAGCTTGAGGATCACTAAATTGATTCAGCAGCTGCTTCCCCCTTGCTCCTCCAGTCTGGCAAGCTTTTTCCTAAGCTGGGCAAGCTCTGGATCAGTACAATCTCATCAGTCTTCTACCGAGCTGACTCGGGCTTCCACATCCCTGATCATCCATGTCAGCTAATTGATTGCTGGGTGTATGCATTTGAGATCACTAAAAAAGCCATTATAGTTTCCTTTAGTGTGGTCAGTTCTTTGGGAAGTACCTCTACTGTTAAGGCATCCACCAACTGGTTACTGGACAGAGCTGAAGCAGTACACTGGCAGTAGCACTTGTGCCCCTCCTCCCAATCCGGTGAGGGTGGTGGGGTATGCTGCAGTAGTGCAGAGTTAACTTCTATGGCTGTGGTCAAACCTCAAAAGGGGGCAAAGGCTAGTAACCAGTGACTTAAAAAAAAGCTTGGTTTTGTTCTTTTGTATCAAAATCCAGAGTCAAATCCTCTTAAAATACGGATTTAGTACTTTGAAGGTGTGAAGGTCAGTGTCTTTGCTGGCTCTACCTACAATGTATCACGTGACTCCTTATTTGTTTATATTTTATTCCCTCACCCTCCCAGCTCAGCCAATTCTCCCTAGTGTTTCGCCAGTACTGTTTATAAAGAAAACTGGACTGGGGTGCCCACCCTGGTACAGCTTCCCAATACCCTCCCCTGCAGGTCACCCCCCCAAATAATATTTGGTGACAGGGGCTGCCCATCTCCACTGCTGCCATAGTGTTAAATCTACACTGGGGTGCCCAATTCCCAGTGTCAGATCCAATTTACAATTAAACTTGCAAGAAATAAAACAGTCCCTTGGTGTTTTTCTCACTAACCCTGTAAAAAGGAAAATGGTCCCTCGATAATCGACCCCAACAGACCACCACCCACCCTACCCAGACTCCTCACTCAGCACCCACCACACACACACACACACACCACCATCAGTCCCAAAAACATGTCCCACAACTTTGATCCGCTCTTCAATCAATTTACTGCTGGAAACAACAACTGCAATATGAGAAAATAAGGAATGTCTGACTTAGTGTATTTCAAAGGGGTTTGAACTATTGCTCATACGTTTTGCATTTTTTAATATTCTTACACCAAATATTCAACATGTCCTTTTTGGTACCCCATATCATGAGCAAGGGCAGTGGATTGTTTCAAATCCAGCCTGAAATGTGATTTTTGTGGTCGCTGTGTGAAATCACCTTTGGGCTGGATTTAAAAATGTTCACCTACTGGGTTGATGAGGTGGGATCATAAGAAGGTTATGCTGAAAATTTGATAAGAATATGCCAAAATGACCAAGTTACATAGAAGCATAAACGTTGACGGCAGATAAAGACTGCTTGCCCACCCAGTCTGTCCATTTTTCCTAATTATGAGAGAACGTAGAAATAGTTCAACGTTTACTCATAACTTCACTAATTATGAACATTTTTGCACTAAACATTCAACATGGCATTTTTGGGACCCCACCTCACAAACTAGATGAGTGAATTTTTTTCAAATCCATCCTGAAAGGTAATTTTGCAGTTGATGTGCAAAATCATGTATCAGGCAATATTTGGAAATTGTCACCTACTGGTTCATGAGGTTAGGTCATAAAAAGACTATGTTGAAAATTTGATGAAGAAATAAGTTAAAATGACCAAATGCTGAGTGGAAGTTGAAATATTTTGACTCCTAACTTTTAACATAGCCATTTTTTAACACCACCTCATAAACATGACAGGTGTCATTTTTCAAATCCTGAACAAGATGTGTTTTCAAACACATAATGCAAAATTAAATTTTGACCAGTATTCTACAAATGCCACATCACATTTGTAGGGATGTGTCATAAAATGGCTATCATGAATGTTTGGCATCAAAATAAAAAAATATATATATATTAAGGAATGTTGTGTAATAGCAGCCTTTACTCCAGTGGGTATTGCTTTGTGATCCTGTGAGATGAGTTTGAGGGCAAGCTCAGTGACCTAGCTGGATGGACCAAGCCTGGGGGGAGGTTACTATCATGTGACACCACCCCCCCAGAATGGGAAATGTAGGTGCAGGGTTGCCTGCTTGGGCCCAAGTACCATATAGTGAAAATAACTCTTCACTCAGCATAGGAACATGCCCCACTGCATGCATGAGTGCCAGATGGCCCTGTGCTTTGGCTCAAAGAGATTTATTTTTTTCCCCTATGCATCTGTAGCCACATGGAAGTGCATGACCCAGAGGCCCTGTATTTCCACAGTGCATCAGACAGCTCCATGAATTCTTGGCATCAATTGCTGCACACAAGTGCAGGACCCTGCATTTCTGTAGGTAGACAGAGTCTTCCCTCTGTGCAGGGTTCAAAGAGCCCTGCACATCTGCATTTGTTCACACAGGGCCTGAAGGGACCTCTGTTTATGAGGATATGACTCCACTATCTTAAAAACAGAGCGTTTTCTTTTCACAAAACTACATTAATGCACCAGTTAGGGTTCAACTTAATGCCGCAAAAGTAGGGAAATGTAGCATTAATGGTTTCCATCCCTAACAGCCCACCCCACCCCCAAGAAGCAAAAGGAAAAAAATAGGTTTGGGGTCTCTGGAGTCTTGGTGAATCAGTAGTAGGGTCTTTCTTGGGGTTTTGAACTGTAATGCCCATCCCTTCACCTGAACAAACAAGGTCAAACATGATATGTTCTCTTTTTGCAGGACCCATAGGGCCCTACATCATGAAATCTATAACAGATTCTGTTGGCAACATGTGGTGAGACATACTTCTCTACCTTTGAAGAGTGTATCTCTATGAGGAACTGGCTTGGGGTTGTACCTTGTGTTTGTGACAGGAAGTTATGGGCTGAAGGGGGATCAGCGTTAGGGTTTACAAGCCCAAGGAAGACCCCACCACTGGCTCAGCAGGACTCTGGAGACCCAAAGCCCTAATGTTTTTTTCCATTTGTTGCTTGGGGGATGGAGATGTGGAGTTAGAGTTGAAAACCCTAACATCACATGTTCCTACTTGAGAGATAAGTTGAACACTAACTGGTGCATTAATGCAGGTTTTTTTTTTTTAAAGCATATATGTATATATATATATATATATATATATATATATATATATATATATATATGTTTATATATACGAAAGCAGAGCTCTAAAGTTGTAAGAGGAGTCAAGCATTCAGATATGTTTTAATTAAATTTTACAAGTATGTGAACTGAAATAGTATTCATCAAAAATAGCGGCTAAAGCAGCTGCTCCATCATATGAAAAGCAGCAGTGCTGTCTAGAGAAACAATCATATAATAAAACAACCAGTTTCAGTGCACCATCCTCCCTCCAAGGCTAATGTGCACAGTGTTCATTGTGCACCAAAGTATCAGCTACTCACTCAAAACTGAAGAAACAGATTTTATTCTAAACAAAGTGAGATTAATACATACTTTAACATAGAAACGTAGAATGTGTCCACAGATAAGGGTCGCTGGGCCCACCCTGTTTACCCATTTTTTTAACTTTCGTTTTTTGCTGCAGACTCAACGGTCTATGGCATCACCTCTTCTCCTCTGTTGTTTACCCCTACAATTGCCTTGTGCTTGTCCCAGGCGCTTTGGAAACCCACCACTGTTTTTTCCCCCATTACCTCAGCTGGAAGACTGTCCAGATATCCACCATCCTTTCTGTGAAGCAGTACTTGTACTTCCTCACATCCCTCCTGAATATAACCTCCCTTCAACTTCATAGCATGCCTCCTTATTCTTGAGCACCTTTTTCACTGCAAAATATCCCTCTTCTATACCTTACCAGTCCCCGTGAGGTATTTAAAGGTCTCTATCATATCCCCCCCTTTCCCTCCTCCCTTCCAGGGTGTACAGATTTAGCACCTTATGCCTCTCCTCATAGGGCTTTTGATGTGGACCCTGCACCATTTTGGTAACTCTCCTCTGGACTGCCTCCACTCTATCTATGCCCTTCCTGAGGTGTCATCTCCAGAACTGGACACAGTACTCAAATTGAGGTCTCACCAGTCATCTATATAGGGGCAGCATCACTGATCTTTTTCTGCTGGTGGTACTCCTTCCTATGCACCCTAGCATCACATCAGCACCTCCCAACTGCCTTGTTGCACTGCCTGGCAACCTTTAAGTTATCCAATATGATTACCCCTAGGTCTTTTTAATGCTTGGTCTTTGCTGGAGTCACCCCACCCACTTTGTATTCCACTCATAGATTTCTGTGGCCAAGTCCATTATTTTGCACTTTTTTGCATTAAACCCCAGCTGCCATGCCCTTGACCATTCCTCCAGTCTTTTCAGATCTTTACCCATCCATTCACCCCCCCCCTCCGGATTGTCTACTCTGGAGTGTCTACATCTGTTGCAAAGCTTGGTGTCATCTGCAAAGAGGCAGACCTTTTCCAGTTCCTCTGCAATGTCACTTATAAAGACATTGAAGAAGACAGGTCCCAGCACTGATCCCTGAACCACCACACTGATCACCCTCCATTCCTGGGTGCAAACTCTGTTTACTCCTACCCTCTTTGTCCTACCCCAAAACCATTTTTTTTAAATCCAGGTTACCACCTTATTACCTCCTGCCAATTTCCCCAACTTGCTTATCAGTCTCCTATGTGAACAGTGTTGAAAGCCTTGCTAAAATCCAGGTAGGCCATGTCCACCACTCCTCCTTGATCAAACTCCTTGATCACTCAGTCAAAGAAATCTATCAGATTTATTTGGCATGATCTTCCCCTTATGAACCCATGCTGCCTTGGATCCTGTACTCTGTTGGATACAAAATATTCCACAATCCTTTCTTTTGGTAGTGTTTCCATTAACTTGCCCACCACTGACTTCAGGCTAACAGGCCTATAATTGCCCACCTCTTCCCTGCTACCTCTTCTGTAAAATGGAACTACCTCTGCCCTTCTCCAGTCCCCTGGAATCATGCTAGTCTTCAATGATCTGTTATAAAGTTCTGTCGGAGGTGCAGTCAGTACATCCCTGAGCTCCCTCATCACCTTGGATGTACCTCGTCTGGCCACATAGCTTTATCCACCTTCAGGTAAGTGAGTGCTTTCCAGACTTTCTACTCAGAAAATGGACTAGTGTCCATTTCCCTTGCATCAAACCTCCTGGTGCCTTTTTGTGATCCCTCCCCTTCTCTTTCTACTGTGAATACTGAGCAGAAGTATTTGTTCAAGATGTTTGTCTTTTCTTGACCCCCTTCCATACAGACCCCCCCAAACTCTTCAACTGTACAATCCCTCCCTTTTTCTTTCTTTTCTCACTTGCCCATAGCTGCTCCCTGTTTACCCAGACTAACTGTCTTTCCCTTCAGCAAAGACTAACATATCAGACCAGTCTACATGCAGAAAAGCACTATTAGGCCTTACCCTCTTGATGTCTTATAACTTTTTCCACCCAATTAGCAACCGATGCACTACCAGGAGCATGCCTAGAAATGCCCTAGAAATACGTTTCCATATAACTAACCTAAGCAAGTGTTCCTCTGCATTAATTGAATCTCAAAGGCTTAACAAATTACCTGAAACACTAGTAGGCCTCCTTAAAAATGACCAATTCAAGAAAGTGCTTAAAATAAAACTCTCTTTAAGCTCCAAATGCACCTGCTACAGTTAATCTAATGTGGTCTCCTTGAGTCATTATATCTCTTCTGTTGGTTATGTAACACTTATTGTTTGTAAAGGTACCAAGGCTTCCCATGTTTAGTGCTGATTATGCTCCCCTGAAACTGCTGTTTGCCAATAGCTGTCTCTACCCAGCTTGTCTTCATATGTTCTGCTGACTATGCTCCATGTGAGCTGCTGGTATGTCCTGCTGACTATGCTCATCTTGAGCAGCTGGTACTATATTGTTAAAAGTAATGATTTTTAGACTACTGTTTTGTGTATCTTCTTCTTGCTTCAGACGTGGAACCTTTGCAAATCATCAGCTATGCTCAAAGGTGTACTCTTAATTTTGTAATAAATAAATAAAAATCACACACCTAAAAAATGTCCTGTCCCTTTTTGATACTCCCTGAACTATTCTTTCCACAGTTTGCACCTCTGCCTCCTTACTGATTTGCCAGCATTCCTCTGTTTTCCCAGATATACTTCCCTATCCTCCTCTCTCTGGGTCTCCTTATATCTTCTAAATACTTTTTCTTAGCCTTACCCTTTTCTGCTACCTCTTTCAAGAACCATAGCCATTTCCTCTTTGTTTTATTTTTGCTTACCTGCTTGACACAGAAGTTTATTGCCTTCACTATGCCCTCTTCTAGTTTGGATCACTTTTCCTCCTCACCCCCCCTCCCCCCGCTCCTCTTTCCCTGCCAGGTCATACCTGATGCAGCCACTTGTCTTTGTAAAATCAGCTCTTCTGAAGTCCAGGACTCACACCATTGTATGGTTGGATTCTGCAGTTGTTCTTTTGTTGAACCACGCTGTACAGTGATCACTGGTCCCTAGATGGCTTCTCACCTTGATGTCCATGATACCGCCTCTGTCAGTTAGCACCAGATCCAGTATTGCTCCATCACAACTGAGTTCACTGACTAGTTACATGGATAGATAGAAATTGTCAGAGATAAGGACCACCAGGCCTATGCAGTCTGCTCGTATACTCTATTGTTGATAATGGCCACTGACCCTATCTGGTCATTGGCTTTAGCCTCTCCTTCCCACTGGTAGGGTTCCCTTTTGCCTATCCCATGCATGCGTATATCCCTCCACTGTGCTCACTGCTACCACCTCCTGAGGTAGGCTATTCCATGCATCCACCACCCTTTCCATGGAAAAGAAATTCCTCACATTTCCCCTTAGTCTACCCCCTCCCATCTGATATCATGCCCCTTCATTCTTGTACCCCTCCTATACTGAAAGATGTCTCCCCCATACACCTTTTTCTGGCCCTTAAGTTGTCTGAGGAATGCCCCCTGCAAGGAATCCAGGATGTCCCTGGTTCTAGATGAAGATGCCACAGGGATGCACCAATCTACCTCTGGCACATTGAAGTCTGCACCTGCAAAACCTCCCTGTTTCAGCCATGTTACCAGTTTCTTCTAACATTACCATATCTAAGTCCTTTCCCTGTGCCAGAGGCCTGTAGCTCAAACATGTCTGAATAGTGACTCCATTTCCCAGCTCAACAGTGAGCCAGATCACCTCTGCCCCCCCCGATTCACTGTTTTTTTGTTGCTTTTATGCTTCATGTAAGGCACCACTCTTCCTCTTTTCCTTTCTACCCTATATCTCCTGAACATTCTGTAGCCTGGTATGACCATGTCCCAGTCATGGCTGTAAGTGCACCATGACTTGGTAATGGCCAAAATATATGCTGACCTAAATTGGCCCTGCCCTTCTGCTCATCGACTTCAGTCCTATGGCTCTCTGATTGACTGCATTACCAGATCAGGCCTCCCCCATCCCTTGCCTCTCTACTACACTCACAACTTCTAAACTATGGGCTCTGGTCTGCTGACCAAACCCCTCTTTACATACCTAGGTGCAAAACTAATATGGGTACGCATGCTTTCTCATACATGGCACCAATGCACTGGAATTCCATTCCCCAAACCATACGTCAAGCTCCCACCCATGCTAGTTTTAAGAAACTTCACAGAGATCATCTACATGCTGCCAACCCCTGCACTTGTTTTCACCCGCCTTAGAACATCTGTTCTCCCTGCCCTCTGTTTACTCTAGGAAATCCATTTCATATCACTTCGGCCATTTTCTCCTAATCCTCCTACATTTTCCTCTCTTTTACTTTACCCCTTTTTCTGCTTACACCCCCACCTTTTCTTCTCCCTTATTCACCTCAAATAGCACTTATTGTACTTGTCTGTGTATAATATTTCTCTCATATTGTTATCTGATTTAACTGTTATTAGTCCAAAATGTATTCTGACGGTATTATACCGAACAATGTTTCTCTACACTTGAATATGAATGTTTGTGATCTCCTTCCTAACTGTGTTAGATATTTCATGTGCTGCGTCACATGCATACTCATGTATTTCAAATTGTACTCTCCTGGGTCATGCCTGAAAATAGGCATGCTTATGCCTAGTGCACTCATCCGGTTACCAAAAGCAAATAAATAAATAAATAAAATATCCTGGCCGGCTTCTGCCATGATGGCCTCAATGTCTGGAATCTTATTTTCCAGACTTCTAGTATTAGAACACATGGTCTTGCAGATTTTTAGCTTTCTGCTTGTTGCTTCCCACTTTTTCCTTTTGTGCCCCCTTTCTCCCTCTTCTTTTCTGACTGCTTCTTTTCCTCCTTCCCCCTTTGCTAACACCCCACTTCCTTGATTACCTTTCCCTGTGGTGGGACTCATGCTCCTTGGGATCTCCCTACACTATCTCATCCTGTGGGTGGGTAGTTTCTGCCTCCCCTTTTCTTTTTTCTCCCCTCAGCTAGTTTGAATGATCATTGAAGTAATGTTTAAACCTTCCACTGAGGACTAGGAGTCCCCTCCTAGATAGATTCCAGCCATCACCACTGATTTTTATGTATTTATTTATTTATTGAATTCTTGGATTACAACCTTTGAGCTACAAGCTCATTTATAAAGGTTCCATGTCAGGAAAATAATGCAAATGTACAGTAGTAAAACACAGGGTAACAAAGAACATAAAACAATTGACAATGGTAAAATGACTATTATACTGTATAACATGGGATAGGGATAGAACCTTAGCAAAACAGGCAAAGACAGAACAGCAGGAGCAATAACACGGAAGATTGGGGGGGATGGGGGTTTAAGAGTGAGGGAGGGGAGGGGAGGGGAGGAAGTGGGGGTGTTCAGCTTGTGGTAACCACCAGTTAAGGGACACCTTGTCAGAAAAAGGGTGGGGGATTGAAAGGGCAGGGGTTGCAAGAGTGAGGGCTTGGAGCCCTGGGGAAAAGAGATAGGGTGCGTGACTGGGCAGAGGTCAGGGGGAAAGGGGTTGGTGGAGGACGGTAGGAGAGGGAAGTAGCAGATTGGGTGCTTGCTAAAAGCAAATTGGTGGGGTAGTCGGAGTTTTAATCAGGTAGGGCAGGTACATATCCTTTGAATGGAAAGGTGGGATCTAAGTGCAGATTTAAATGAACCGATTTTGCTAATAGTGGCTAGTTCAGTTGGGAGTGAGGAAAGCCATAGCAGGGCCCGGTATTCGAAGAATTGTTGACCTTGGGTGGTGCGATGATAGGGGATCTTGATGGAGATCTTATTGGATGTCCTTGTAGCCCTAGTTGGTGCAACCTGGTGTATGAGGGAGCTGGGCCCCTGAGGCAGTAGGCCCAGAGTTGCTTTTTTGGCAAGGAGACAGGTTTGACAGTGGGGCCTATCAAACAGATTTAGCCAACATGTTCACTGATAGAGGTGGCAGGAATGGGTCAGGCAAGGAGCTCCCAGTGCAAGTCTGCAGGCTTTGTTGAGTGTGGAGGTGAGTCACCTCAGGGTGTTGTCAAAGGCCACACTGTAGATAGCAAGGCCATAATCAATGATTGAGAAGACCGAGCTGGTTATGGAAAGCTGCAGGGCTTTGGCAGACAGGCAGCTTCGGGCTTATATAACAGGCCAAGCTTCCTGTTAGCTGCAGTGGTCACCTGGTCAATGTGAGCGGCATATGAGAGGGAGCTATCAAGGATGAGGCCTAGGTACTGTATTTGAAATTGGGGACCATTTCAATGGCGATCTTATGTAAATTCTGTATGTTCAGGGTTGCGGCCCTGTGGTGGCTATGCGCGGGACAAAGAGCATGGTCTTCATCTTTTTGTGGTTGACTAGGAGTTTAGCTTTGTTAAACCAGTCTTCGACATTGTAGAAGTCCTGTTGAAGATGCTGCTCCAGTACGATAGGGTCAGAATGACAGGAGTAGATAAAAGCACCATCAGCATAGAGAAGGATTTTTTGTTGACAGGCTAGTGGTAGGTTGTTTAGAAAGAAGCTAAAGAGGAGGAGGGCCAAGGATGGATCCTTGGGGGATGCCGAGGGACACTTGAAGGGGGTCATAGACTACATTGCATATTTTTACCTGCTGAACACTTCCAGAGAGCTAGCTCTGGAACCAGCATAGTGAGTCAGAAGAGAACCCAATTACCTCTAATTGGGCCAGGAGAAGGTCGTGGTTGACCATATCAAAGGCCTTGGTGAGGTCAAAAAAGGTTGCTACTACCATGTGCCCCTGATCGAAGGCACTATGAATGTAACCTGTGAACTCGAGAAGTGCAGTGGTAGTGCTGTGGTGTTGATGGAAGCCATGCTGCTGCTGGCATTGTAGTTGGTATTTGTCGAGGTGTTCCACCAAACTGATCGTAGACTATATGCTGAGGGCTTTTGAGATAGGTGGTAGGATTGAAATTTTGCAGTAGTTGGCATGGTCCAATTTACTGCCTGTTTTATAAACAGGGGTTACAATTGCAGCTTTCCAGAGGTTTGGGAAGGTACCTGTGGTGAGTGACAGATTTATGATGCTGGTCAGTGGGGTTAACAATTCATCAAGGGTAAGAGAGGTTAATTTTAGGTCGAGACCATCAGAGCTGTGCCTGAACTTCCCAAAGACTTTGATGAGATATTTTTTTACCTCACCTTTACATAGGACTCTGAGATAGAAAGGGGGAGCTTGGTGCATTGTGGGGGAACTTTGGGGACTGGGCTGGTTGGATCCGACTTGGTCTTGGAAACTGGGGAGGGAGCACAGTACTGAGGTCAGTGAAGGCTTTGTTAGGATGTCTGCGATGGATCTGGGGTCTTGTATAAGGGATCCATTGTGGCTCACATTGTGGGTGCCGAGGTATCACTTTTCCCAATGATTGCATTAATGTTATCCCAGAAGCAGTGGCTGTCCCCCCAGGACTACTTAAGCTCAAGTCTGTGGAAGTTAGCTTCAGCCTGGTGGATTGCCACGGTGCATTTATTCCATGCAGCCTTGAAGTTTTGCAAATCCTGGCCAGAGAGAGTATATTTGTACTTATGCCATAGGCAGTCTCTGGAGCTCATCAGGACAAGGAGGTGAGGGTTATCCACGTTTTATGTGAGCCACTGATTTTATTTTTAGTGAAGGGGGCAAATATATCAGAAGCAGAACTGTAGCTAGCTATGAATTTGCTCAGTGCTGTGTTAACATCATTAGCATTTAGGATAGGTGCTCAGCCCAGTTGCAAGAGGTATTGCTTAAAGAGCCCTAACATGCCCTTTTTTAGTATATGGGATGTTAGCAACTTTGCTGGTGGTTTATGGGCCTTGTTGGACCAGGCAAGGATGATGGGTGAATAGTCACTTAGGGAGTCTTGGAGCACTTTTAGCTTGGTGATACGTTCAGGGTGGTTAGTTAGTACCCAGTCCGACAAGGCACTGGTACCTGTTCCGTAGTTTGTACGGTTGGGTTGTTCCACGAGCTGGAGGAAGTCGATTGAGGAGACTGCATCCTTATATGTGGCAGAGTCCTGAGACAACCAATTGATGTTGAAATCCCCCAGCATTATAACTTGCTAGAGCAGATGTCTGCTAGATGCTTATGCTGCACTCTAAATCCCTCAGCTACTTCCTTAGGAGGTAAGTAGGCTGAGACTATAGTGAGGCCCTTAACCTGGGAGCCCAGAGTTAAGCACACAAAGAGTATCTGAATGTTTTTTCCCGTACTTAAATGTGGGAGAGCAACCCCCTGCAGGTAGTCTATTATATAGATTGTGCAGCCACCACCCCTCTTTCCTAGCAGATCATGGCAGAAGGGGGCATATCTGTGGAGCTGGACTTGGCGGTCCTTGGTGCTGGGAGTAAGCCATGTTTCAGTTAAGGCCAAAATGTCAGGGTTGTGTTGCACTACTCAGTCTTGCAGAAGGTCAAGTTTAGGCAGCAAACTGCAGATTGAGGGAAGCTATGGTGACTGGACTACTTTTCCTGAATTGCCCTGAGGCATTGTTACCGGGGCCAGGGTTAGGATGAATATTGCCTGAGAGCATTAAAAGTAGCCAGGCTACTCTGATCACAAGGAGTTTAAGTTGCTTGAATGAGTGGGGTGGAAGGCTTTGGGTCCGGGGTGGGATATTAGTGTTGTAGCAAAGAGGCTAGTTAGAAAAGTGGGTGGTGGGATAGGGTAGGGTAGTGGTGGTCAGTGGTTTGCAGACCCAGTGACCCTTACAACAGGGGAGCTTTGTTCATTGGGATACCAAGCCCTGTTGTGGTGTTAGGGATAACATCTCTTATCCTCCAAGGTGGGTCTCAGGTCCCCAGTGTAGCCATACCCCTCCACTCTGCCCCATTCTGACAACCATGAGTTGAAGGCATTAGTGCTGAGCTCCCTTACTTCCCCCTATCAAAGACAGGAAGCACCCCAAAAAAGCTACAGAGTGTACAATCTAAGACTTCTTCCCAGCTCCCTAAACTCCCCTTACACTGTTCCTACCCCCTTCTTAGCTAATCCATTTGTCAGGTGGTCAGTGACATCAAGCTCTCTCTCTCCCTTCCTATTGCCCTAGTGGTCTGTACCATACACTTCCCATCCCAAAATGCCATGGCAAGGGGTAGGCACCTGACCTCCCTTTCTGCCCCTTTCCCTATTCCAACTTTATTCCCCCAGTGATTGAGTCCCCCACCAGAAGTTGATTCCTCCTTTGCAAGGGTCCTCTTCCACCCACTTTGGTGTCTTCAACTGGGAGGGCCCCCCCCATCCTTCCCAGTCAGTACCATCCATTTGGCAGTCCTGCACCAACAGAGCAGCACAGAAATTTTCTAGTGGAACTGATTTTAACTGAGGAATGTGCCTGCTACCACCTCCCCACACCCACTCCCTCAAGCCCACTGTAATCCACCTACTACTCCTATCTGGAAAACTTTGAGGTACGGGTGTTAGAATTGGTGGTTCCTGGGAGAGAGAGAAAGGATCACCCAACTCCTAGTCAACACAGTCCCCAAGTCTAGTGACCACCTCCTGAGTCATAATTAACACAACCTTGAGTCTAGAGAGCTTCTGCACCAACCCAGAGAGGCACACACAGATGGGACAGTTCCACAATCTCCAGAAGGTCTCCCTGAGGGCTGCCACCCTACAACTACTGCACTACACCACTCCCCACATTCTCTTTTCCTACTCTCCCTGTGCTGCCTGTCCTTCTGTCCCAGAACACAATAAGCTTAAACTATACACAGTACCAGTTACCAAATTACCACTAACAAAAGACTGGGTGCCTTGTGTAGGAACCGCCACAACCTCACACCAGGGAGAAAGATGCATTGTTGTCTCTAGTACTCTCATGTCCTTCTTTGACTATGGCCTTATTGTATATCCTGCTTCTTGTGAAACTTTATTAAATAGCATCAAAGTGATTTGCAATAAAGCTTGTTGATTCATTCTAGGAGCTCATAAGCTCACTCACACCTGTACCCTATACTCACTAATCAGCTGGCTACCCCTGCATGACATAATGAAATAGCAATCCTGTCTGCTTGCCAAAAAGGTATTACAGTACTTGATCTCACCCATCTGGCCATATGAAGCTGGGTCAAACCTGTTAACAATCAATATGGCACTAGAAGCTTGTCAAGATCTGCCCTAGAACATCCTCAATGGAAAACCAATCCAGGGAATTGCTCCTTTTCTGTCTGGGCAGCAATCTGGATGTATGACCTGCATGAATTCATTATTAGTCTACCAAACATTACCCAGTTTAAAAAAATCTTTGCATGCAGCCCAATCCCCAACTCCAACTGCACTTGCCACCTATAATCTAAAATCATGTATTGAAGGTCCTAAAATCCCACACAGTAGTCTAACTGTTAGGTTAATAGTACCCTACTCACCCCATTACATGTTGTTTTTGTATTGACTACTGTACATTCTCTTAGAATTGCCATAATTGTTTTTTGTTCTGTTTGTAACTATGCTTTGACGTGAGAACTTTGTAAACGAGCACCTGTGCTCAAAAGTACTCTGAATATATCATAATAAAATAAATAAAATTACACTAGACAACACTTTTATTTACTTACCCCAGGTATATTACAGAGACAGGTGTTACTGTATAAACAACAGAACTTACAACCTTTTTTTGTTATCCCTTACCTAACAGTGTAGCAGAATGCCCTTAAACCCACATTCACAATATCACCCCAAGAGAGTTTAGCAGCAAGCCCCCACACCCACAAACACACTACTACCCAGAAAAAGTTAGCACCAAGCCCCCACACCCACAAACACACTACTACTCAGAGTTAGTATCAAGCCCCAAGCCTCAATACCCACAAACCCAGTGCAACCTAGAAACAATTAGCACCAAGCCCCCACACCCACAAACACAATACAACCCAAAAACAGTTAGCAACCAGCCCTCAAACCACCAACCACAGTATATCTTGAAACAATTCAACTGTACCTGTAATTTTATGGACAGGGTTCCTGGCTGTTGGCTGTGTCCTGGGCTGACTCCTGTCAGACTCCCGATGCTGTCCTTTGTGTTCATTCTTAGTGTGAGCACCACAAGCACAAGGACCACTTGGAAGTGAGGCCCTTTATAGCAGAAGGTCAACTCTCCTATCTCTGCCCCAGATGACTCTTTCCTCTGTCCAACTGGTGTACAACAGCAGCTCAACAAGAACAGGAACAGAGATTTGTAGGTGCCAGTTTGTTGACTGTTAGTGGAGGAGAGGGAGCGGCTGCAGTGCAAACATGGAACTGCCCTCCTTCTCCCTGTGTGAGCTCCCTCTGCTGATCTGGCACACAGGTCTGGAGTGCAAAACAACCATTTAAGTCTGCTTTAAAGTGCAAACCATTCTGCAACTGTATCTGCTAACACCGTGATGAAAAAAGTAACTGATGTTTTACCCTCACAGGGCTTCCTCAGAGTTGCTTAGCTTCAGTCACACTGTTCCATTTAAAGGCAGTCTAATTAGCTGTTACCATAATAACTAACTAAACTGTACATGCAGGGTAATATATTTAAAATGCTATACATATAATACTAAGTAAGTGGCATAAAGCTTGTAGACATATAAAAAAACGTACAAAGAACTTTAAAAAGTGGTACCATGTACTAAATGCATAGAGGGACTGCATTGTCAAAAAAGAACAACGCTTTTGATCAATCATTGTAGTGTGATGTAAGTAATTTGAGTTTAAAAAGGCACAATATATGCCATGGGCTGGTTTCTGTCTGTGTTAAAGTCAATTGTTTCTGTAAAAATATTAGTCACTCTTACTCTTTCCAGTGACTATCCACACTCATAAATGGTAGAACCATTCAGCATATACAGAAACAAACTTGTAGTAATTATTATTCTACAAAGAAAAATATATCTAGCATGGACTAACAACAGTTTTTAACAAAATGTTTCTAATACAAGATTTCTACAAATAATGTCTAGTCCAGCTTGTATACTCTAATATTTCATGTAATATGATGAGCTGCCTCAATCAGCACTTCTGTAAATGATAGTTGCTGATGAAATGAATAGCTGCTCCAGATTCTGCTCTTGACATTTTATGTCATTTGTCATCTTTTCATATTTTAAAGACTGTAGTGTTGTCAAAGCCATGTGCATACAAGAAAAGCTCAATGCAAGACTTGTGCTGTGACAAAGATTATGAAGTTTTTTTAATCAACAGGATATTTTACAATTATTTTATAAACAACATGGAGCAGAAACATAAACATCAAGCATTTTCATATCCATATTAACAAAAGATGCACTATTTCCACTGAGCCATTAAGGACTGGAAGAAAATGTGACCAAGTGTGAAAAATCCACCGACTCTGTCCTATGTAAACTTAATTTTCCTGTCCCCCATCCAATGTTTGCTAACTTTCTGTATAACAAAAAAAGGTGATGATATGAGCCTGTAAATGTTTTTCCCATTACATGTCTCCCTGTACAAGATATTCACAATAGTTACACTTCCCACATCTTTTATTAATCTTTGGTAATGTACAATGTATGGGTTGTTTATCATTTGGTTCAGACATTGCAGGGAGTCTAAGCTGCTGCTGCCTGAGTCCCAGTGCTTTGACTCCACTGAGTCTTCCTGGGTCATGGCATGAGATAATGATATACTGGATTAAACACTGTTACCACTGTTTTCAGATTGCAAATCCAGCAGGAAATCATTAAGCTTCCTAGATATTACACTATTATACACAGAACCCTCCTTTGAGAATACACTCTACAGAAAGCAGACAGCAACAAACTCACTACTGAGGGCAGACCATGCCCACCTCCCCAAAACAAAATCAGTCCCATACAGCCAATTGTTAAGGTTGAAATGGAATTGCTGTACCATTGAAATGTATGACAAACAGGCTACTGAACTTGAATGCAGGTTTCTAGACAGAGGTTATGAAAAGGTTTTATTAACAAATCTAAGGAGAAAGCTAGGTGCCTTATTAGAAATGACCTTTTGATTGAAAATAAAAATAACAAAAAAATGGGTCTTTTGGGACAGTTACCTTTATCACAGAGTATACAAATATGGCTGGAGGAATTGGTAATATTAGTCATAGGAATTGGTCCATACTCATGGGGTATGGTGAAGTTGTCTAGGCCAAAAACAGTGTTCAAGTTTATTTAATACACACACAAATGTATAAAATCCAAAAGATTTGTGACATTCCTTCTAAAATTACATGTTTATCACTAATACACATACATAGCTTAAGAAATCAAAATTCCACATGCTAATAAAAATGTTGCAATACCAAACATTACATTTACTTTCTCTAATTTTAAAATTTCTTTCTGAGCAACAAAGGTAGTCCCGGGAATTCCTGCTACAAAGAATGGAGACAGCCATCTCTTTTTCTCCTTCTCCCAGTTATGACACTTACACATAACATGAAACATTCTAGGGAGTGACTTATCATTACAATCACATTTCTTAATCATAACATAATTTTGTTTAACAGTAGTTGTATCTAAGCCTAACATATCCATTCTCAGTTTACATAGAATGTTTCTATGTGAAGCCTTTTCACAGATCATAAGATAGGACTCCATACCCCACTGTTGTTTGAGTGATGAATAGACACCAAATTTATCAATGTCATGTATAAATTCAAGATCCTTAGCAATAGCTATATCTTTTAATCTTGACATGGCATTTTCTATATATTGTGCAATATTATATTCCACAGTTGGGTAAATGAACCCTTCTAGACCTGTGGCTTTAACTTTATCATTTAATCTTGAAAACCAAACGTTCTTAACATTTTGGGATTGTAGGCGATTAGTAAAATCTTTCCAACAGAGTTTAGGTAACCTTTCCTCATTCATGCCTTGAATTTTACCCTCCAATTTAACTGCTTTAATTAGCAGTCTTTCCTTTAGGGGTAATATACCAGATTCTAAGCGTGAAAAGGCAGACGGACAATCCCTTTGCAAGTTCAATATAAGTTTACAAAATCTATTCTGAACAGCTTCAATATTATCATATTTATCAAGGGAAATCCCTCAAATTTCCCTGCCATATAACAACTGGCAGATTGTTTTTGCCTCAAAAGTTGATAATAAAGATTTAAAACTATTTCCAGCAAATTTGTTTGCAAATGCTAAAATGGCACTTGTAGTTTTGTAGGAATTATTTTTAATTTCCCTCAAATGAGCAGACCAAGAATGATTCCTCTCAAATGTAACTCCTAAATAGTTATATGTCTCAACAATATCAAGGTTAACACCATTTATATTCCATGCTTTTCTCTTGTCATATGTTCTACCTAATACCATAATTGTGGTCTTCCCAGTATTTAATTCTGTCTAACTCTTTTGAGGTTGACATTATACTGGTAATGCTTCTTTTCATGCCTAATGGTGCTCTTGACAAAAGAATAGCATTATCTGCATAAAATAACAGCTTTATATCTTTGTTATCAACCCTAGGTGCAAAAGTGTCAACATTCTTTAATCCAGAAAACAAGGATTCAATATATAAATTAAATAAGGTTGGGGCTAACAAACACTCTTGTTTTACCCCTTTACAGATATTAAGCTGATCAGATAGAGTTCCATCGCTGGCATAACGTATCCTTGCAGTAGTATTATGATGTAGCATTTTTAAAGTGCCCAGTAAATGCAGATCAATATGCATTTTCTTCAAGATATTCCATACAGTAGCTCTGTCAATGGAGTCAAAAGCAGCTTTTTTGTCAATAAAACAAAGATATAATGAAATTCTCTTGACTTCCACATAAATATCTATGATATAATTCAACATAAAAATTAAATCCAAAGTATCACATTGTTTTTGAAAACCACATTGCCATTTGGATATTAGTTTATTCTCAACTATCCAACTCTCTAATCTTTTTAAAATTCATCTGGTATAAATTTTTTGTACACTTGGCAGAAATGTAATTGGTCTATAATTCTTAGGGTCTTGTTTGTCTCCCTTTTTAAATAAAGGTATAATTATTCCTTGGTTCCAACCTTCCTGTAATAACAAGCATTGGCTTATAATACTGAAAATTAAAGTCAGAAGCTTAGCCCACTCACCAGGACCATCGTGGCCAGCTGCCTTATTCCTCTTTTGATTTAAGATGGCTAGTCTAACTTCCAATATTGAAAAGACAAAAAGACAATCAAACTTACTATTTAACAATTGTTTATTGTTTATTGGTACTTATTCGGAAAGACCTTTGAGTCAGAGACTCATTTACAAAGGTTCCACATCATACATTAAGGTACAGAGCAAACATTTGCTAACAGAGATGACAGTACAGTACAGTACAGTATATAATGAAGAATTACATTACATTGCATTACATGGCAGCCAAGGGTAGATCAGGAGGAGGCCTAGGCAAGTGTAGTAATTGTTCTCATTTAAGCACAGCCACATGGTTGGAGAGAAGACTGTAACGGGCTGATAGTCAAATAGTGAGATGGGAGAGATTTTGCACCAGAAAACAGTGAAAGTTATGGGTGCTAATAGGACAGTATTCTGCCGGACTAAATCAGGGGCAGTCACATACGTTAGAGCCTTGAAGGAGTTCCCTTAGACTAGCTTTAAAATAATCTTGTCAATCAATAAATCAATAAATCGCAGTTTTCAACATTCTCAACACTCAAATTACTATTATAGACTTTCTCAAAATATTGAACCCATGTGCTTCCGGGTATGAAACCATATAGGTTATATCTCATGTTCTTCTCATCACATCTGAAAGCATCACGTGTCCAAAATAATTTTGTATCCTTCGTCCAAATAGAATTTTGCAATTGTGTCCACAAATCTAATTGATATAGTCTTTCTTTAGAAACTAGTAGCTTCTTATATTCTTTTTTAAAATTTTTCAGGGCACAAAAGTCTTTGGGAGTTGAAAGTTTCTGCCTTAATTTCCCAACTTTCCTTATTTATTTTCTTATTTTCCTACAGTCCTTATCAAACCAAGGTTTATCTGAACCAATATTGTTTTTAAATGGTGGACCCTTTACCTTACAATGTTGATCACTACAATTTACCATGAACTGATCAAAGATTTTTATCCTATTGTTATAATTTATCTCACTTTCATGGTTAGTTTCCTCACTCTGATCTAATGGGTTTTTCAGACGCTGATTATAATCTATAACTCTGTCGACTGTCAATTTGGTGAACTCGTTCCAAATAATTTTTTTATTATATTTTATACAGATAGTTTGATTTATTTCCATCTCACTTTTCCTATTTCTATTAAATATTAAACCAATTATCTTGCTTTTGCACTCCACAGGGAAGTGGTCACTATCCCAGACTCTATGTGTTTTAATAAAATCTACCATGTAGTATACGTAAACATCCATTATAAAAAAGTCTATTACACTGCCCCCTTTGGCTGAAGGAAATGAAATTTCCCCCTCCCAGTCCTTTCTTGCATGCCCATTTAATACTCTTAAATTATTTCTTCCTAAAACTTGTATCAAAAGCTTGCCATTACTCATAACCGTTTTGTCTTTCAAGTGCCTTATTGGAATATTAAAAGTATCATCTAAACCCCATTCATTTTTTCTTTCTTCTAGCAAGCTTCCTGTGCATGTATTAAAATCCTCTGCCAGAATAAATTCAATGCCTAAATAAGGAGCTCTAATAGAATCAATAACATCCCCTAGATTATCCAGAATAAACCGATAATCCTGTTTTAAGTTAGGGTTTATATAAATATTAAACAATGCGATACACTTAGGCCCAATCTTCAAAATTAAATACATATATAAATCACTATACGTACTAGATTCGATACAACTTAGAACAAGTGAGTTATGAATAAAAATAGCCAGTCCACTGTTATTCCTACCAAACCTACTTTGCCAGGTGGCAGGAGCATGCCATATATTATCACCATCGAGTAAAAACTCATTAAGTCTACCCATCCAGGTTTCCTGGAATAATAGGATTGGAAATTGAGTTATCCATTCCAATACACACTTATCCTCTATTTTAGACCTTAATCCTGCCACATTCCATGATAACATGGATGGGTGACTTTCAAAATCTAAGTTACTGAGTCAGTTGTTACTATCATTTAAAATTAGAGTACTCACCTGGGAATCATTTAAGGTGGCTGCATTATCTGTTTTTGAGAGATCATCTGTACTTGAACTAGAATTCAGTTCCATTATTGCACTATTATAGATTCTATGCCCTCATTTTTTTCTTCCTCTGATATAAATTGGAACTTCGGAGTCTCCATCCAGGCTGATTTCAGTTTCAGTTGGTTTCATATAGGCCGTGATTCTTGCTTGTTTACATTGTTTATTTTCTTTACACATACATAATAGCTTCGGATTTATGCTTTTTTTCCCCATCAAGGACTTTAATCTGCAACTCTTCTCTAATTGTAGAGTCCAATTCTATGCCTATATCCTGAAGATTACCTTTTTCTTTCAACAGATCTAATCTTAAATCAGCTTTTTTTTACTACCAAACAAATCCATCCCATATAAGGGCTTGATGTGTACCTGTACACAGAGACAATATCCTGCCAACCAAATCTGTGGCCCATAGTCTCTTTTATTAGGTTATAAATTGTTAATTTCAGGGTATAGGGGTTCTCATTTCTTCCCTTTGGAACACCGTTTAAAAATAAAGTGGGTAGCATATCACCGTCACTAATTAACCTATCTTTCTAGTTTGCTTCACTAGTAGTTTTAGCCATGTTTACATTATTTCCCCTATTTTTATTAGGAATAACATTATTATGTACAGAAGGCTGTTCCATTACATGACTACACCTTTCTACCTCTTTCAATTTACCTTTGTCTGCTGGTTTTTCTTTTAAGTTCTTTACAACAGTCCTTTCAGACAGTATATGAGAACCACTTTGTGGTTTATAATTCCTCCCTGCTGTTTTCTGTTTTAATTCTTGAATTAGCTGATCAATTTCTTTAGTCTCCTTATTGGCAATCTCTGTTGTTATCATTTTTATTGATTTCGGTTGTGAACTTTCAATTATCTTTCTGTCCCCTTTTTTTCTTTCAGCCTGAATTACCATATTCCTTTTTTCCACTTTTTTTCCTTTTTAAAACAGCCTTATTTCTCCCGATACCTGCGGTTTGATCATCCTTTATAACACTATCTTTTTCCAAAGTAGGGATTATTTTTTATTGCCTAAAAGGAGAGTTCACAAAGTATTCCACCAGTGATTTCATCATAGCACTCATTTCCACAAGCTTTGTGTTACCAAAACAAATTTCTTTTTTAATTTCATTAAGCATAATGTTGAGATCACTGTCCCCCTCTTGACATAGCAAATTGCTATTACTTACTGTCTGAATCCCAATCTCAGAAAATAATTTATCTAATTGAGGGAATTTCATATCAGAACCCTTATGTCCTACTTTATTTCTTTGGTTCTTTAAAGTGTCTTTATACCCTTGTTTTATATATGGCGTAATAAAAGAATTAAAATCTCTCAAAAAAGATCCACTTTCACATTCATGACTATCTATATTGAACCCCCCCTTCAGAAATATTTTGGTAAATATCCACAGCTTCTGGTGATAACACAAATACATCCTGAGCATTTCCATTGTTGTCATCGGCACTAGAATCATCACTGTTACCAAACATCATATCCATATCAATTTTTTCATTGGTGACATTGTACTTATTAACTGTTAAATCATTTTGTGCCAGTCTCTTATTACCTCTTGACCCTGTTTTTTTTTCTTGTTAACTAATACTTTAACTGATTTCTCCCTCAATACATCTATACTTTTCTCTTTTCCATGTCCTTCTCCAGTCAAATTTTCATGCGGGATTATATCTGAATAAGGGAATTCAGGGCCAAACTCAGAAAGCATCAAATTATCTATACTTTTTGGTAAGTCATTTTCTACAAAGTTTTTAATTTCATCTAATAAAGGGTGCTCACTTGAACAGGTTTCTTTACTCCTTAAACTAAGATCAGGGGATGATGCCGACATGGGTGCAAAACCTCTATTAACATTCTTATTACCTCTTAATTCTATCTGATCTGAAACAGGTCATATGAAATGCATTATTTTAGAAATATCAGGCAGGATAGTATTTTTAAGCCCTTTTTTTGACGGTTTTGTTATATTTCCCATTTTACCTAGTTTAATAGGCTTTTTCTTACTACAGGTTTTCATCTTTTTTGTCATTATCAGTCAGTAAGTCACTAAGAATCGACTGGTTTAGATAGTAACTTCTCAATACTGATAACAAAAAATAAAAACAGAATCAGACCCCAAAACAATTTCTAACCAAAATAATTATATAACATTAGAGCACAATCAGTATTAAATCATGACCAGACCGGGTTTAGTCCAAAAAGTCCACAAAATAAGCATTTCACAATTCAAAGAACAGATGACCAAATATCCAGGTTAAAACAAGACCAGATCTTCATATAATCCCTTAAAATGGAACCACCAAGAATGTAGCTGTGGCTGCAGGTCACCTAGGCCATAACATTTTGCTATCGACAAACTTTGTAAGCTGCTATGTGGCTGCTTTCCTCACTGCCAACTAAAGCAGGAAAGCAGAAAAAGATTTATAATAATTATAGGAATACACTCTCTGTAACATATATAATGTCACACACTTACAGAGCAACAGTACACCTGTATTATACTATATACTCAGTATAAATAAAAATAAATACCAAGCACAATAAATAATTAGTTAATTAAAATCAGTCAGCTAAGTTGTAGCTACTGCCACATAAAATTTGTTTCAGTGGAGAAAGTACTGTAGTCTAAGAGCAATCTAAATCTCTAAACATCAGCCTAACGCAATCCATATAAATCCAAAAAAAGTATAAACTTACTGGGCACAAATGTACCAAAACGTATTTCCAACAATCTCCCATTTTCAATATACGAAGTCCAAAAAACACTCGAGGATCCAACATGCTAGAACCCTCATCAGGAATCCTTCAACTCTGCTTCGATACAATATGGCCAAATGTCTTGTTGAAAATTACCATGACAAGAAATAACAGTTGCCAGAACAGCAGAGATAAGGCAGGATAATAAAATAAATTAATCCTGACTTCGAACTCTACTGGAGAGACAAACGGGGGAAACAAACCAAGCAATGACTCACAGCCAACTGAAAAGATCTCTGCTCACCTAAGAGACCTAAACCTATACCAAATATACCCAAGAAAACATGTGCCTAATTAAGGTAGATTGGCAAAATGCAAAAAGTCATTATGACCCAATTAAGAAATCAGGCACAATAACACAGTCAGAAATCGCCTGACATAAACCTTGTGCTGATTGAAATCAGGCAAGTATCTATAATGGGCAAATTAGATAATGAAACTGCTGAGCAAAAGAAAGAATGTTAGGGCTATGGTCATCAAATAAATGACTAAATATAAAGTTACTAAAAAAATCAAATACTGAAACAATACCCAATTAAATTATGCATATACACACAATGCAACAAAGCTAAAATATTTAAAGCATAAAAAACAATAAAAGCAATAATTTTCCTTGTCCTTAGACCGTAGTCATTAATCTTTTAACCTTCTTCTAATTTTTAGTGCTGTTTTAGTGCTATTTAAATCGAGCTTTAACGCTTTGACACTTGGACGCTTGGAAAACCGTGCTGAACTTTAGCTTTTTAGAGAGAAACTTTAGTTTCACAGGTTTTTACAAATTACAGTTACAAATTACTCAGACCGCAAACTAAGCCCATGTGCTCAGGCTTTCGAACTCTCAGCACTCAGCACTTTACACTTCATCTTATAGCAGATGGCACACAGCCTTGTTCTGTTTTGGCATATCTGTTAGCCACTCAGAAACTCCAAGACAGCAGGCTTCTCTCCAAGCTTTAGTCTGTGTAGCAGTATGAGCAATATAGACATACAGATATGCAGATATGTGGCTCCTCTGTAGTTGTATGTGCTCCGCAGCACTTTCTCCAGTGCCTCTACCCACGGCTGGCTGTCCCACACCAACACTCTGACCTATGAAAAGAGAGAGAAGACAGCAGCAGAGGGACCACACCAAGCCAAAGGAGACCGCACAAGTCAGTCTGGAAAGAATTGTACACTTAGACAGGTATGATATGTAAACAGGTGGCATACCTTTTCTAGAAAAAAAGAACATATTGTACAATTCCTGCTTTACTCGCTCCTTCACAGTGAGCTAGTTTGCAGCGGCCATCATCTTTTCCTTTATTCAGGACAACCAGAAAATCCCTTCTCAAACATCTCTGACATAATGTTAAACTATAGTAACAGTGTATGAACAAATGACATAGAACAAACAAACAACCCCAAAAGGAACAGGAACATGGGGTCACCTGCCCCTTCCCCTGACCCTGCATCACTTACAGGATAGAGCAACAAGAAGTAACACATATATGAACCCAAGACTGTCTGAAAGTCAGTCTATAAATCAACCCAAAATAGAATCAAGAAAAAACTGAAATAGTTGAAGGGGGCCTCCTAGATAAAACATCCCGGAATATAAATAAACTCAGTATAATGAAAGTAAGGTTAGCAATGCCTCCCATCTTTTATGAATAGATGGATATCTATGGTGGATCATGGCAATTAAACGCTCAGCATTAAGACTAAACAGCACCTTGCAATGCCATTCCACATAGGTTGGAATATCGTCATCTAGTCAATGCCTAAGAATAATTAATTTAGTGACTGTCTCTATAAGTGCCGTAAGGCATTTGCCGGGACCAAACACATTACCATCATAAAGACCCAAAAGCAAATCTTTGGGATAAATACATCTTGTAAGCCAAGTAGGGGTTCAGATTTGTTCTGAATCTCCTGCCAGAGAGATTGAGCTTTGGTAAATGACCACAAAATATGATACAGTGTGCCGGTTCACCCATGCTTGTGTACAAAGAGCACTCGGTAAATGAGAGCACCATCAAAAAGGGTGACACAACAGGTGAGTGGCAGAGAAATGCCCCCCCTCTAGATCACATGGGGTCTGCATGATTTTCTGTGGGTGGGGCTAAGCCCCCACACCCGCTGTTGTGGGGGCCCTGCACCACCCTTAAACTATATATAATAAACTCTTGGTCAGACATGCCATGAAAGGTGGTCAACGTGAACACAGTGTGAGCAGGGGACTCTCTGAAATCCAGAATTCCCCTGTTACTCATGACCTTGTTGGCGCGCCCACATTACAGCACCCTAATCATGGTGCCCTTACAACTGTATCCGCAGTGTGCCAACCTCACTTTTACATTTCTGACATGTATCTGTTTCTAACTTATCCATAGGTTCATAGGTGAGGTTACAGGCCCAGTAGCTTCAAGAGCCTTATGTGGGCCCATCACTTTTCAGTGGTCATATTTCCATTACTTTCCTCCCATGTATTTAACCAGTACACTTTTAAAAACTGGCAAACTATTTACACATACCACTTCAGTGGGGAGTGCATTGAAGGTGTTTACCACTTGGTTAAACAGCCTGCCCCTTTTTGTGGTATTAAATCTTTCCCCTTTTAGTTGCCACTGATGCTCCCTTGTTTGCATACCAGATCTTGTTTTCCAACATAAACCTGCTAATTTGCATAACATTCCATTCATCATTACTTTATAGACAAAGCAGAGGTCCTGTCTCACATCGAGAAAAATCCTAGAGACTATAATCTGTTTTTATATTCCACGTCCTTTACGAAACTATCCTCCTTGTATACTTATGCTGTATTTGCTCCATCTTTCTACTGATGCCTATTTTCTGCCATGCACTAAAGAGGGCTCCATATTCTAACACAGGTCTCACCAGGGACCTATACAAGGGCATAAGCACTTCCTTCCTTCTACTTTTAATGTTCCTCAGTATACTCCATGTGACTCCACTGGCCTGTTCAATTATTTCAAAATTATGTTTGTCAAAACTGAGGTCACTAGAAATAAACACTTGCAGGTCTTTTTCTTGCTCTATATGTACTATGGGTTTGTTATTCAGTATATATTGTGCATGTTTATTATTCGGGCCAAAATGC
Source organism: Neoceratodus forsteri (assembly GCA_016271365.2). Classification (NCBI taxonomy): domain Eukaryota; kingdom Metazoa; phylum Chordata; order Ceratodontiformes; family Ceratodontidae; genus Neoceratodus; species Neoceratodus forsteri. The sequence goes on from CM057449.1 coordinate 1,611,701,887, forward strand.
ATCACTTTACATTTATCTATGTTTAAGTCTAATTTATGTTCCACAGCTCACTCTCCCAGCTTATGCAACTGTGCCTGAAAGATATTTATAGACTCTATATCATTTACCACTGCCCTGACCTTGGAATGTTCTGCATATTTGCAAATCCATACTCCATTTGATACCTGTATTGTGGAGATCATGGTGTGAAATAGCCTGGGATCCAGTATGGATTCCTGAGGCACCCCACTGGTGACTGTTCCCTCAGTAGACAGATAGCCCCTTATCTGAACTTTTTATAGTCTTTTTGTGAGCCATGATGAAATCCATCTTATTAAGTATGAATCTACCCCTAATTCCTGTAATGTTTTCAGTAATATAGCATGTGACACGGAGTCAAAATCTTTTTTAAAATTCAAATACACTACATCCATTGGCAGGCCCACATCCAAGGCCTCATTCACTGGCTCAAAGAAACTCATCAAATTACTTACACAGGATCTATCAGAATCAAAACCGCATTGTGAGACATCTATATGATTTATTTGTTGTATGTTTGTTTCCAAGAATTCATTTACAAAACTTTCCATAATTTTCCAGTTATGGATGTAATACTAATTGGACGATAATTCTTTACATCTGTAGCATCTCCTGATTTGTGTAAAGGGGTTATGTGGGTGATCAGCCACTTTTCCAAAAGTTTGCCCTCTCTAAATGATTTGTTAAACAGTATTGACAAAGGTACTGATAATTCTTCTGCCATTCCTACCAGGAATCGCAGATGGTATCCATCAGGACCAACTGATTTAAACTTCTTTACATAGATACATACATAGATACATAGATACATAGACAGTGTCGGCAGATAAGGGCCTATGGCTCACCCAGTCTGCCCATTTGAGCTTGTAAGTTCAGTTTGTTTTCCTAGAAGTCTGTTGCCCCTTACCCCTGACCTCCAGAATTCCTTTATGTCTATCCCATGCATTCTTAAATCCTGTGATTGTTTCAGCCCCCACCACTTCCTCTGGCAGGGTGTTCCACTTGTCCAGCACCCGTTCTGTGAAGAAATTCTTTCTCATGTTTCCTCTGAATCGTCCTCCCTCCAACTTCATCCCATGCCCTCTAGTCCTGGAACATCTTTTTCTCTTAAAAATAGTGTTTTCCTGCACCCTGTTCCTCCCTGTAAGATACTTGTATGTCTCTATCATATCCCCTCTCTCCCTCCTCTCCTCCAGGGAGTACATGTTCAGTTCCTTCAACCTGTCTTCATAGGACTTGTGATGCAATCCATGCACCATCTTTGTTGCCCTCCTCTGAACCTTTCTACCCTGTCATGTCCTTACGTAGGTATGGTCTCCAGAACTGTACACTGTACTCCAGGTGGGGGCCTCACTAGTGTCTTGCATAAGCGGAATTATGACTTCCTTTTCCCTGCTGGTGATGCCCCTGCCTATACATCCCAGCATCCTATTTGCTTTACCTGCTGCCTTGTCACACTGTTTCCCTACCTTGAGGTCATCAGAGATGACAACCCCAAGATCCCTTTCCTGCTTGGTGCATGCTATATCCTCACCTACAACTGATATATTGTGCCAGGGTTTTTGTGCCCCATATGCATTATCTTGCACTTCTTTGCATTGAATTTCAACTGCCAAACCCCTGACCATTCTTCAAGTTTCTGCAGGTCGCTTCTCATTCTGTCTGCACCCTCTGGTGTGTCTACTCTGTTACAGAGCTTTGTGTCATCAGCGAACAGTGAAATTCTGCCTTCTAGGTCCTGCGCAATGTCACTGATGAAGATGTTGAATAGGACCGGTCCCAGCACTGATCCCTGTGGTACCCCAATAGTCACTCTTCCCTCTGTGGAGTGACAGCCATTTACCACCACCCTCTGTGTCCTGCCACCCAGCCAGTTACCTACCCACCACACTACTGTCCTGCCCACACCCATATTCCCCAGTTTGTGTAATAGTCTTCTATGTGGCACAGTGTCAAAGGCCTTGCTGAAGTCCAGATAGGCCATGTCCACTGCCCTCCCGATCCACCTCCCTAGTCACCCAGTCAAAAAATTCAACAAGGTTGGTCTGACATGACCTCCCCTGGTGAAACCATGCTGCCTTGGGTCCTGTAGTCCATTGACAACTAGATGTTCCACCAATCTCTCCTTCAGTAGTGCTTACATGATCTCCCCACTACTGAGGTGAGGCTGACTGGTCTGTAGTTCCCTGCTTCCTCTTTGTTCCCACTTTTGTGTATAAGGGACTACATCTGCTGTCCTCCAGTCTTTGGGTACCTCCCTGTTTCCAGTGATCGGCTAAACAGGATAGCCAGAGGTTCAGCCACCACCTCTCTTAGTTCTTTAAGGACCCTGGGTGCACCTCATCTGGCCCCATTGCTTTATCAACTCTTATTACTTCCAGTTCCTTCAGGACCCTTTCGGTAAAGGAACTTGTGTCCATTTCTGCACCATTCTCACCCTTGTACTCCCTTCAGACCCATTACCCTCCTCTTCCTCAGTAAAGACTGAGCAGAAATACCCGTTCAATATGTCAGCTTTACTGTTGTCATCCTCCACGCGACTCCCATCCTCCCCCTTCAGTCTCACTATCCTCCCTTTGTCTTTCTTTTTCACTTATGTACCTGTAAAAGGTTTTGTCCCCTACCCACTGATTTTTGCAATGTGTTCTGTCTGAGCTTTGGCTTCCTTACTGACCTCCTGCCTCCTTTGCTTCTCCTGGTACTTCTCCCTATCCCCTTCTTCCTGTGTCTTTTTGTATTGCCTGAATGCAATCTTGTTGGCTTTCACTTTCTTTGCTACCTCTTTGGAAAACCATAATGGTCTCCTCTTCCTTTTCCTCTTGCTAACCTGCTTAATGCATAATTATGTAGTTCTTGTAATCCCCATTTTAAATACTGCCCACTGTTCCTCAACCCCTGATTCCTGTCCCATTCCCCTTAATGCCTCTTTCAAGTATCTCCCCATTTTCCCAAAGTCTGCCCCCCTAAAATCCAGGATACATGGTTTTGTGTGGTTTGGTTCTGCTCTTTCTGTGATTTCAAACCACAATGACTGGTGGTCACTGTTTCCCAGGTGCTCCCCCACTGTTACCCCATCACACTGTCCCTGTTTGTGAGCACAAGATCCAGTATTGCCTTCTGCCGAGTTGGTTCCATGACCAGTTGCTTGAGGAAGGCACCTTGAAGGGAGTCCAGGATAAATCTGCTCCTAGTTGATGCTGCTGCTGGGATGCTCCAGTCCACGTCTGGAATATTGAAGTCTCCAACCAGTACTACCTCACCCTTGTCGGCCATCCTTTGGATGGCTAGCATCAGCTCCCTATCTGTTTCTTCCTCCTGGGCTGGTGGTCTATAGACCACACCTGTGCGGATGGCTGTCCCCATTTTCCTTTCCAGCTTTAAATTAAATAGCTTCTTTTTAACTTGCCTGGCTGTTATTACTGATGGTTCTACCAGCCCCCCATTTTCATTCTCCTCCTTTTGGTAATTACCACCATCACTCTGATACACACTCAAAAAATGGTTGTTAAACACATTGGCCGTGGCTTCCTCTCCTTTTATTTCTATGTCTCCTTCTTTCACCATGTTTATTTAGTTTTTCCTTGTCTTATGTGCCCAACAGAATTAAAAAAAGTTTTTCCATTATCTTTGGTTACAGTGGCTAAGCCCAATTTGGCCTTAGCCCTTGCCTGTCATACAGCTTTTTTACAGTTCTTTAATTGTCTTTTATTTTATTTTTATTTAGTTTTTGTTGACCGGGTAAGTGCACTAGACAAATCCTGCCTATTTTCAGGCACGACCTGGGGAAGGGGGATACAGATGAATGCCAACTGACCTTGAATCAGATTAAGCTGTTGGTGGTATTTTTTTTTTTTAGTGAATGAGGGAAATTTGGCCAGGACACCAGGGAAATTCCCCTACTCTTTCAGAGGGGAATACTCTGTCCAAGATGGTGGACGCTCTGGTGACCACAGCAGAGCTAGCTGGTGAGGCAGGGGACTTGGTCTCTGCTCCTGTCTCCGATTTACTAGAGACCATTTCAGACAGAATTTTGTATGAACATGTACTTACTGTGCCTGAAGCTGCTCCCATGGATTGTACTGTTCTTCCTCCTGCTTGATGCAGTAGCCCTGACGGAGATCGTAGAGATGCCTCTGCAGTTGTGTCCAGCAAATTGGAGGTGCTGCAGCCCGCTGTGCACAGTGAGCTGGTGGAAGTAGTGAATGCTATGATCCCATCCTATTTTTGGACCTTCTGTTGACCTGCTGTTGCCCCGAACTGAGTCAACGTCTTTTTTGTTCACTGTCGCGGCACGGCCGCCCACGCAGCAGAGGGTGTACAGCTCAGGGATTGCATCACAGGATTCCTCACCTACTATGTTGGAAACTGACAGCCTGATGTCCTTTTCTGAGTTATTGCCCCAACCTAAGCCTGTGTGGTCCGTGGAGCAGGCTTTGCAAGGGGCAGGCTGGATACAGGACCCCAGGAAGAGACAGTGGATCTCTGGTCCGTCCCCCATTCAGTCCCCTAAACCTGAAGACTTCCTGGAGGAACAACTGAAGGGACCGGAATTGAATGACTCTCCTGACCCCTTGAGTTTGCCTGGGGAATTGTCACTCACCCAAAACCCTGTATTATCTCTCCTACAGGATACTACCTCTAAGGCATCTCCTATGATGGAATCCATGGATTTTACAGCTGCGGACGCTGATCTACCTCTCCCTGATCAGGGAAAGACTCCATGTTCCTTTTCTTCCCTCTTCAAGGCACCTGTTGTAGCTGCTAAGTGACATAATGCTGTCCGTCTTATTTATAGAGGTGGACTATCTGACCCCCCGGATCGTGTCTTTGTGGCTAGATCCCTGATAAAAGACTCTTTAAAATTTTTTGCTCACGAGATATATGCCTTGATACATGTGTCTGAGAATCTTCCTTTGACGCCAGTTTTCAGACATCTCGTGGACTTGAACGATTTTGGTCTAGATACCATGCTTTGAAGAATACCCCTTATGGACCCCTTCCAGGCCATCCCTCTGTCTGAGCCTGCCTTTAAATTTATTACGGTTATGTTCCGTAATGAAGGTGTTGATGTCTCTGATGTGATGTACTGGCTGAAACAGTGCTGCACGGTACAGGGTCAGCCTGAAGCCATTCTAGACACTGAAAATATTTGGACTGGGGTTGGAGGTTTGGGTTGTTGACACAAATGACTCAGGTCCTGTGCACCTGCCCAATTCCTTTTTTTAGGACGAGACAGGGGAGTTTTGTTTTATCCTGGACAACCCAAGGCCTGTTATAGATGTGGGGATCCTTCACATCTCAGTAGTGTCTGTGATAAGATTAAATGTAATAATTGTGGTGAAATGAGTCATGTGGGGGTTCACTGTCGGAATGCTAGTAAATGTAACTTGTGTGACGAATTAGGGCATCTATTCTAGACTTGTCGCTGGGCTGCACATGCTCAGGAAGACTATGATGGTGGGGTTGATCAGCGCTTTGTGATCACACAAGCACAAAAGCACGTGTTACGTGCATCTGTGGCTACACCCCTCTGATATGGGAGATTCAGCGGTGCAGCCCCTACTACTAGCACCCCCAGAACCCTGTTCCTCAACCTGACAAGAGGTACCACCCTTATCAGTACCTGAACCCTCCCGAATGGAGAAAATCAGGCCTGTTGCTTCTGGCGTGGACTCTGTCCCAGGTCCTAGTAAATACTACCTCCCGTGAACCTACTGCAGGTATGCCGCCCGTAGGTCTCTGAGAACTGCTTCTTCGCCTTTACCACTTCCTATGGCATCCTTGTTGCCTGCTCCCATACCCCTGTCGAATCCTTTTGAATTACTACAGTTGACTTCGGACGACGCAGGTGGTGAGTCTGACTCATCCTCGGTGGCGGCCTCCTTCCCTGATGGTCCTGTTGACACTGGACCTCCAGTGGGCATTGGACTTTCACAGAAACATAAGGCTAAAGTTAGGCTGAAAGGGAAGAATATAGTTGGGAAGAGGAAACTGTGATATGTTATACTTTCCTGTTGTCTACATGACGAAGTTTACTTGTCACACTACTAATATTAATAGTATGAAATGTGTTCCTAAGAGGCTGTTAGTTTTTTCTTTTTAAGACTTTTACCATTGGGTATTTTCTTATTGCAGAATACCAGACTCCATACGACTCAAGAGATCAGATAAGCGAAGAATGATTGGCTCTTAGGCCCCTCATTCTGGTCCATAGGCCACGACCCCTGTTCAGGCCTTGGCATTTTGATAAATATGCCTGACTTTCGTCTTTTGAAACTATTTGATTTGGTACCCGGTAGGGCTCTGGTTTTGGACTTCACCATAGGTAATTGTCCTTATCGAGTTATCATAATTCCGCTATACAAGACACTAGTGAGGCCCCACCTGGAGTACAGTGTACAGTTCTGGAGACCATACCTACATAAGGACATAGACAGGGTAGAGAAGGTTCAGAGGAGGGCAACAAAGATGGTGCATGGGTTGCATCACAAGTCCTATGAAGACAGGTTGAAGGAACTGAACATGTACTCCCTGGAGGAGAGGAGGAGAGGGGATATGATAGAGACATACAAGTATCTTACAGGGAGGAACAGGGTGCAGGAAAACACTATTTTTAAGCGAAAAGATGTTTCAGGACTAGAGGGCATGGGATGAAGTTGGAGGGAGGACGATTCAGAGGAAACATGAGAAAGAATTTCTTCACAGAACGGTGGTGGACAAGTGGAACACCCTGCCAGAGGAAGTGGTGGGGCTGAAACAATCACGGGATTTAAGAATGCATGGGATAGACATAAAGGAATTCTAGAGGTCAGGGTAAGGGAAATAGACTTCTAGGAAAACAAACTGAACTTACAAGCTCAAATGGGCAGACTAGGTGGGCCATTGGCCCTTATCTGCCGACACTGTCTATGTATCTATGTATCAATATTTATGCGCCACAACTTAAATCAGCATGCATAGCTCTTTTTGCTGAGATCCGCCCTTACTTGCACACTTCATTCCAAGTTTTATTTTCTGGTGACTTCAACTGTGGCTTGAGTCTTCGGGATAAAAGTTCCTTTGCCACTACTAAAAAACTGTACTGCGACTCTCAAGAACTGAGCAAGCTAATACATACTGCCCACTTAGTTGATGCTTATTTTTCTTTTCGGCAACAACATACCCCTACGTTTCATAAAGGTAAATTGGCTACCCGCATTGATTTTGTTTTCTTGTCCCGTACTTTACCAATTGTTTCAGCTATGGTGCAGGCAGTGGCCTTTTCAGATCATAGCTTGCTTTCTGTTGGTGTGGGTACTACAAATCCTTTTTCAAAAGGGCCGGGGTTGTGGAAATTTAACACCTCCCTATTGCAGGATAAGATGTTTTTGTCGACCCTTCGGTCCTTTCTTTTTGCACTCAAATCTGTGTTTCTCTGTTATGAAGACCCGATACAGTGGTGGTTTGATACAAAACATGCGTTGATATCATTCCTGAAACAGTATAGTCGTGCGAAAAGTAGGAGCCAATATTTGGACTATTTACAAAGAAGAGCGCATCTTCAATCGCTTGTTTCTTTATCATATACCACGGGTCATGACCTTTCCTCTCAAATTCAATTGACGCGGGCAGCTATGTTGCACTTCCAATCTCGACAATAACGGCAATTGTACCACCAACATAAATTTCAGGTTACTGGACCTCGGGAGATCATTTGTCCCTTTGAGTCTAACTCTCGTCGGACTGCTCAAAAGACGATATTATGTCTTACAGATTCCACGGGGACTATATGCTCTACTCAAACAGAGATTCAGCAGATAGTTGCTAACTACACAACTGCTTTGTTTTCCCCCTTTCCTGCTGATCTACCTGACCCTGCTGCCCTGTACAAGAATTTAGAGATCCCACTCCCTTCTACAACAGCAGTGGAGATGGCGTGCCAGTCCATTACGACCTTGGAGTTGTTAACGACTATATCCTCTTTGCCGTTACGTAAAACTCCTGGCCCAGATGGTCTTCCAGCAGCTCTCTATAAAGTTCTGGGTGACCACTTACTTATTGAACTTACCTCTGTCTTTAATTCTTTGTTGAACAGCGAGTCTGTCCCTTTAGAATTTACGACTGGTGTATTGCTTTATATATATAAACAGAAGGGGGAAGCCCACTCTCTTGAGAATTGGCGCCCTCTTTGTATGCTAAACACCGACTTTAAGATATTGATGAAGATAATAGCAAAACGTTTAACTGGTATTGCAGAAACTGTGCTGCATCCTGCTCAATCTTGTTCTGTCCCCAACAGGAATATCTCGGATTATTTAATTCTGATCCATGAATTGTTCTCTCACTGGTACTCAGCTTCGACTTCTGGATTTGTAGTATCTGTGGATCAACGGGCAGCATTTGATTCGGTGAATCATGATTTTTTATGGCAAGCACTCAGTTTTTTGCATATACTGGCTATCATTATCCAATGATTATGTAATTTTTATAGGACAGCTACGGTCATGCCAGTAGTGAATGGTTGGGTGGGATCTCTGATACCTGTTCGAAGGGGATTCCGACAGGGGTGTCCCGCGAGTCCATTACTATATGTACTGTTTTTGGACGTTTTGCTCCGCCATGTGAATATGCTTCCACAGATACATGCTGTATCATGTCCTGTAACAACAGCACCTTACAAAGCCATTGCATATGCAGATGATATCTGCTTTTTGGTGGCGGACGAGGATTCGGTGATAGCCTCCTTGCAGGAATGTTCCTTATTTGGGACATATTCGCGGAGCTACTCTGAATTTTTGAGAAAAGTGTTAGTATACAGCTGCAGGATCTGCTGTTGCGATTAGGAACGCCGGACCGGTCGCAGATTGTAGATGGTCCTGTTCGTATTTTAGGGATTTATTTTGGTACTCGAGCCGATGACATTTATAATTGGACCTCCAAATTACAACAAGGTCGCATAAAGGTAGCCTCATGGAACAGGAGTCAGATTGGGAAAAAGAAAAGAGTCTATTTAATTAAGACATATTTACTTTCCCTCTTTCTCTATGTTAGCTATATCTTTCCTGTTCCAAAACAATTGGAAACGGCGATTCTTAGCCTTTTTTTTCAGGCATTATCGGGGAGCAGGTTGAACCCAATAAAACGGGATGTCACCTATCTCCTCTCACGGATGGTGGTGTTGGCATGACTAACCCTTTTGTTTTTCACCAGTATTTTTTATGTCGAACATTAGACCGCTTTGATTAACTTGCAGAAAGGATGGGAAGCGTGGTTCTATGATTCTTGTAAAATATGGTTTCACCAATGGGAACATGACTCCCACGTATTCTCATGTGCCTCGGAAAACACGCCTATCGTGATGAGGTATAATGCTTATCGCCTGAAGCAATGGCGGTTACCCCACAAATGCTTCTCACTAATGCGCACAAATCCCTGTATAGATTGCTTCTTTCCTCTGTGTGTGCAGTTCAGTCCCCTTTTTTTAAATGTCCTGCCCAATATTGTCCTTCTCTGCTTATTTTGTTGCGTTATGTGCAAATCCCAATACATATGTGGGACTTTCATTGGTTATCCTGCCATGAGAGAATTAATGTTAAATCGAACCATAAACATAAACAGCTTCAAGAGAAGCTGTGTTTTAAGCCCTCCTGTATTGATGAATTGGAAACTATTCTCATTTATTTTTGATTGCCCTTTATACAATGTTGGTGGGCCTTTCTAGCCCAAAAATGGGGTATGCCATTGCTTCAATTTGTCTCTTACCCGATGATTATGTATGGAGCATTCCCCCCTCAATGGTCTCTGTGGAACACTGATACTTTAAATCTTATTTTTGTTGTAATTAAATGGCATATTTGGATGGCAAGATGCCAGTTCACCCTGCAGCAGAAAATTTGTACATATATAGAAATTGAACAAAAGATTGTTCGGGATTTGAAAACTGTTCATGCACGTGAACTTGTATCTCATTCCAGGCCTGGTCTGTTAGCCCTTTGGAAAGCCCTACCTTGGATTACAGACTCGGATGCACCAGTGACTTGAAGGACTTTTGTTCTTTCAGTATCATTTCCTTAGTTTTCTTTCTTTGTTTTCTCCCATACCTTTTGATATGAACACTGTTGTATACTGTCTTGATTTTACCTGGTTTGTTCTTCTTGTGTTTTCTTTATTGTATATTGCCTGATTTCTTGTTTCAATAAAACTTTCCCCTACTCTTTTCGATAAGTGCCATGGGATCTTTAACATCCACCTGAACTACCACCAATCCAGGCAGATGGGACCTCGGTTTAATGCCTCATCTGAAAGATTGCACCTCAGAAGTGCAGCACCCCTCTCATGCTACGCTACAGTGTCAGTATTGGGATATTAACCCAAGCACCAGATGTGGGGACTGAACCCACAGCCATCTGATCTTCCGGTCTCAGAGGTGAGTGTGCTACCTACTGAGCCACTGACTCTGCTATACGCCTACTTCCTGTGGAGTGATGGATTATTCTTACATTTCTTTTAAGCCTTTTCTTTTTTATTTATCAGCCTATGAAGTTTATTGAAAAACAATTTCGGAATCCTTGCTTTTTTATTGTATTTCACTAACTATGGAGCATATTTTGTTATACACATCTGGCGTATGTAGTTTATTTTCTCCCATGCTTCCATAAGTGTCAAGTTTTCAATCTCCCTCCATTCATATGTTGACAGTAATTGTCTGATTTGAATATAGTTGGCTTTACTATAATTTCTTATTTTTGTTTTTCTAAATACCTTTTGAGCGTCCTCGGATAATGCGCACTTAACCATGTTGTGGTCACTGCTTCCTATGGGATGCGTGACCTCAGCCATGACCACTGCATCCTACATGTTACATAAAATTAAGTCCAACAAATGGTTATCTCTTGTGTTCTCCATGACTACTCGGATCAAACCATTATTCACACATAAATCTAGGAATATACTCTAGTATGATTCCCAGCAAATATTTGGAAAATTAAAGTTGTCCATCAAAACAGTATTTTCAGTAATCAGACCACTGTCAATCATCTCTAAAAATTCCAAGTTATCCATTTCATTTAAGTTTGGGGCTCTATAACACACTACCAGGTTAATACTTTTCCTCTGAGTTTTTATCTTTAACCACAGGTGCTCCACATGCCTAGTCTTGGGATTTTTTTGGTCCAGGACCTGAGCTTTTAAATATGTTGTGACATATATCCCAACTCCTCCTCCATTTTTATTCAATCTTGGTTTATGGAAGAAGTCAAACCCTTCTATTTCATCCACCAAATTGTCTTTCTTTAACCAGGTCTCTGTCAGACCACAAATATCTATATTTTCTTTCAGTATAATATACTTCAATATACTTTAATTCATCTATCTTATGCTTAATACTTCTAGCATTTACCAATAGGATTTTTATTCCTTTATTATTCTTTATATTTTTAATATCCCATCTTTCTTTGGGTACCTTCTGTACAGTTTTCTCAGATACATCCCAGTCTGAATGGTGTCTCTCCCCTGAATTTAGTTTAAATGTTCATCTACACATGCCCTAAACAACTGCCGCAGCACTTTACTGCCTTTTTTGCTAAGGTGCAATCCATCTTTACTGCATAGGGCAGTCTTGTTCTCAAAGGTTTCCCATGTTCTAATACAAAGATTCCCATTCATAAACCACCATCTCCTTAGCCAGTTGTTTACTCTACGTATCTTCCCATTTGTCTTGTCATCAGGTCGTGGCACAGACAAAATTTTGGAAAATATCACTTTGCCATCTACCTTTTTTAGCAACCTTTCTATATTCATGTACTCTAAGTACATTTGGTCTTCCCTGGTATGTTTTATGTCATTCGTTCCGGCATGTATGCTAACAATTGGTTTGTCTCCTTTTTTTTTTTACTATTTTAGGTAAGAGTTCAGATATGTCAGTTAGTTTAGCTCCCAGTAGAAATGAGCTTGTCACTGTGTCTTTCAGGTCTTTTGTTGTAAATGTATCTGTGTATTTAATAATTGAGTCCCCAATAACATAGCTTGTACATTTTTGGTTATCGACTTCCATTTCAATATTTGCCTCACTGTTACCTATAATTTGTACCTCTGCTACCCTCTCTTGTGTCAGTTCACTACTCAATGTCAAGGTTCTATGACCCTCTGTTATATTTCTGTTGTTCCCTTCATTCTCAGTCAGTCTAGGTGACTCTTCTATATAATTGTCTTCATTTTCCTGGGGATTTGTTAAAGGTGCAAAGGAATTACTGACAGGGATTTCAAAAGTCAGGGGTCTCCTGCCCTTTTTGGATTTATTAGTACTTGCCAGATACTCCCACTCACTTCCTGCTTCTAAACTCACCCTATCTCTCTTTTGAATCTTTTCTTTGCCATTTTCATTGGTTTCCTGATTTTCACATTCGGGGGTTACCTGCTTGTAACACTTCAACTCTAATTGTAAAACAATAATCTTTACTTTTAAATCTTTAATTTCTGTGCACTGCTTATACACATATTCAAGTAGTCCCAAGATTTCATTGATATTAAACTTCAAATAGTCATTACATTTGATTCCTAGCTCCCATGTTTTAAGAGTAACTATGTACCTATCCATCTTTGTTTTTTGCTGCAAAGATTCTGTGCCTACTCCACCATGTATATACTATGTAAACTTTAATACTTACTGATTAAGGCACTGACTTTCTGGCTACAGCTCTTGCTTCCTCACATGTGAAACCGCACGCTTGAGCTCGCGGTGCTCGCTCCTGTGCTTCCTTTTGTTTGCCATGACCTGGAAGTGCTATTGGGGTCACGTACAAATAGTCAGGTACAATTGCCTCCAAATTACTTAAAACTACTTAAAAAACACAGTTGCAACCCTCAAAAGAACCTTTCTGCCCAATTGCAGTCTGCAATACCTTTTAAAATATAAAATAAGGCATCCCCTCAATTGCGTAGTTCCCTTGCTGTCTGTAGGATACTACTATTCGATATAACCTCCCATGTGCATAGTACAAATGATGTAAAATCATATATTGCTGTATTCTGAAACTATCTTGTGCCATATATTTATACAGATTCTTCCATAGTTGCTGTGATTCACCTACCATCCAATGTTAACCCTAACTCCTGCGATCATTAAGTACAACCGGCTGAAGATTGGTTGGGGTTAATAGCCTGAAAAGAATTATAAAGTCTAGAAATAGGATGGGGTTGGGTACAGTCAGCTAATAAATGTTAAAGTGCTAAACCCCATCATAATACCATGGAGGTGGGCCATCAAAATGTAGTAAGCAATGTTTTAACTGTGAAAATGTAAACACACAGGAGTACGATACCCCAGATCATTCCAGAAAGGTCTGATAAGTAATAAAAGAACCATTATTAAGAAAAAAGTCTACTGTAGAAATGACAATGTTATTCCAGGATTAAGGATTCAAAATCCTACCCCTGATCTTAAAATTGGGATTAAAGAAAAGTGGTTGGGTACTGTCTGTTAACAAAAGTGAACCCATTTGCTTACATAACTGTGCATGGGCTCTAACAGACCACATTATGGGAGTGTGGCAAAGTGATAGGGGAATGTGAGATAGGGAGCATACAGGAGAGAACGAAGTGATATACAGTAGTAGCCACAGACATGGTCAGATATTTCCAGATATTTTGTGAAATTTCTAATGAGTTTCTCTCTGCTGCCCCTACTGTGGAAATACAAAAAGCAGGAGATTTCTCTAGAAATATCACAGAAATTTCAGGAAATATCTCATCATGTCTTTGGCTGTGACTGTACCACTATTCTGTGCCAACTCCTCTTCTATTTATAGCAGTGTGGTTTATAAAATAGTCCAGGTTTCAAGGGGTATGCCAGTGAAGATATTTGCACTCATGAGAGGAGAAGTAATATAGCATAAAATTTGGTAAACATAGGCCTCTCATATGTTTGGGTCCCACCAGCCATTTCTAAGAACATCTGGATCCATTATCCTGCAGGACCAGGATGAACATACTAAGGGGATAGCACACTCAGGGTATAATATATTTATTTTAATTATGTTGATACAGCCTAGAAGTGACATGTGGTGAGAAGCCCATCAAGAGAAATCTTGGTCAATGTTTTTAACTAAGGGATCAAGATTGAACACACGACAATCGGAAATGCATCTAGGAATTTTGATCCCTAAATAAGTTAAATATTTGGCTTCCTGTTGATGCCCAAGTTGAAGCACAGACTGTCCACCATCTTAGTTAGGGGGAAAAAAACAGCAGTTTTATGGACAGTTACTTTAAGATAATGCACTGAAGTCTTTGATGATAGTGAGGACTGTGGGAATGGTCACCTGAGGATCTACAAAATGAAGTGCATATCATCCACATATGAGGAAATGAAGTAGCTATGAGACCCAATGGATATGCCCCTAACTTCCTTCACATGTTTAAATTTAAGAAGAAGGGGTTCCAGGTAAATATTAAATTGGAAGGGAGAAAGGGGGCACCCTTGCCACATACCCCACGACAACTGGAATGTAGGTGAGAGACCCCCATTACAACTAATGTGTGCCAATGATGATTATTGGTATTACATCTTGATCCATTTTATGAAGGCTTTGTGTATACCATATCTACCCAAGACAGTAAACAAATAATCTCATGCCACTCAATTGAAGGCATTCCCAGCAGCCAGGGACACCAGAACTGCTGCAGGGCTGGCCTCCCCGGATGTAGAGACAACGTAGAGTACTCTTCTGCTCAGGACCAATAAGAGATTGCCATATATCCTCGAGCTGATGAGCAAGCACTTTCAGAATTTTAAAATCAACATTAATAAGGGAGAGGGACCAATTGTTCTCTGGAAGAGTATCATCACAGCTGGGCTTTGGAAGAAATGAGAATCTTGCTTCTGTAAGGGAGGAATTGGTAATGCCTTCCACAAAGAACTGGTTAAAAAATGGAGGTGAAGTGAGGAACAAGTTCAGAAGAAAATTTATTATAAAAGTTAAATGGAAACCCATCGGGTCCTTGGGCTTTATCAAGTTGTAAGCATTTAATAGCTAGCTCTACTTCATCCAGTCTGACTAAAACACCTAATAGATCACTTTGTTCCAGGATGAGATGGGGTAGCTCAATCAGACCTAGGAATGCAGTAAGGACCTGGTCAATATCTGCAACTCCGGGTTCCAAAGAATAGAGATTCAAATAAAAATCTTTAAAGACTTCAGCAATTTCTCTTGCATTGGTGAAGAGGTTGCAATAAGCATCTCTCCTTATTCCATTAATGAACCTTTTGGCCTCCTGTGGTCGGAGTCTTAAGGCCATTAATTTCCCTGCCTTCTCACCCCATTTGATATATGTTTCTTGAGATCTGAAAATGGCTTGTTCAGATTTTTCCTGCAGCAAGGCAGCGTGCTGAGATCTTAAAGAGTTTAAATGATACCAGGTTGCTTCAGTGATGTGTCTTGATAAAGAAGATTCAGTGTATCAGATGTTTATTAAAAGGGACTGAGCTGCCTGTTCATTTTGGTTCTTTTTTCTTAGAAGCTAGATGAATCAGTTCTCCATGCTATACACTCTTTGCAGCACCCCACAAAATGTCTGCACTAGAAACTGTAACACTGTTAGTATCAAATAATTGAGGTATTAATTCTTTAAACTTCTATTCTATGAAAAAATCATTAAACAATTTAGAGTTAAGTTTTCAGGTTTTATCCCTGGCAATCTCATCACTAAAATCAAACTGTAAAGATATGGGGTGATGATCTGATAGAACTAGCTCTTTAATTTCACATGCTTGGGTTTTAGACAGAAGTTCTCGGAGAATTAGAAAAAAGTCAACTATTGAAAAAGTACTATGTGGACAGGAGTTAAAAGAAAAAGTTCATTCATTAGGATACAAGGTTCTCCACAGATCCAAGACACCTAGTGTATCCAAGAAATCACATAAGGCTCATTGGCCCAGGGACAACTTGCACCTTCCAGGCTCAGATTTATCTAGGTCTGGTGACTGAACCACGTTCCAGTCACCCCCAAATATAATTGGGTGAGAATCAAATAGGGCTAGATCTGTGGCTAGGGACATGAAAAACACTGGGGAATCCATACTGGGGCCATAAACTGAACCCAGTGCTACATTAGTCTGGTATAATATCCCTCAAACAAAAATATACCTGCCCTCTGGATCTGCCATTTCTTGCATTACAGTAAAGGAAACTGAATGAGCAATAAGAGTTGTGCACCCCTCCACTTAGGATTATTACCCACCCCAAATGCTTGGCTCACCCAATCCCTCCTAAACTTATGAATCTGATCCTTCGGCAGATGAGTCAGCTGTTAAGCTACCCAAGCTATACAAATGTTTCAGGATACAGCATCTTTTTTCTTTAGCCTGGCCACCCTTAATTTTCCAAGAAACAAGTTTAAATTGTCTGGCCATTGCAATCAGTAAGCACTGAAAACAACATAATAGGGTCTATAAGAGAGCTAAAGATGAAAGGGGTACAGGCCCACTAATCTCTCCCTCCACCCATTCAACTGACAGACTACATCCAGTGATAACAATAAAATAGTAAAAATTGTAACAATCAACTGTAGAAACCAATTAAAAAAAACAATAAATGGATCAGCAATGTACACCGGTCCGGGTGACCACTCTACATACTTGTCTATGCATGATGGGCAAATATCGGGGTACAAGCCTTCCACCCATCCTATCTATGCCGTAGGTGGCAAACAGATAATGACAAGGAATAATCAGGTCCATTGAACATATTAGCTAAAAAAAGGGGGGAGTATAATCACATGCTTCAACATACTGCATAGCCAAAAGACGTGTGAAGCACATGAAGGGTAAAGGAGAAGAAAAATGTAATTACAGATTAATACTTAATTCCAGGGTGACCAAGAGGAAATATAAATAAATTAAGTAATACATCCTATGCTCTGCAAAAGCACTTTAATCAGTGTAAACCTTGTGGTACTGCTTCTGGCTATCGCAAAGCACAACAACAAAAAGTAACCCACAAAAACTGAAACTCCAGTCTGGAACAAAAGAATGTGAAGAAAGCATGGTACTTTAAGGTACCATGTCAATTAGTGGCATATAGGTGCATCCACAAGTTTAATCTCACTCACTCCCCATGCAATCAAAAAATCTGGAAAATGTGGAGCAGTCTGATGCTCTCTGTGGGGAGTTAGACTATCAGCTAACAGAACCCTGCATGGTGGAGAAAATGTCTTTGAGGTTGTGCAAAGAAAGAATGGTCTCCACTGTGATACTGTGTTTGGATGGAGATCAAAGCTGTAAGCATAAACAAGGAAAATGATACCACCTAGGTACTAATGACCTGGCAAATGGGAGCCAAAGAAAGTTCAGGAAGAGTTTAGAAAATTGGGGAGGGGTCTCAAGCAAGTAGCTACTTCTGTCACCTTCTCATAACTACTACCTGCGAGAGGCATGGGAGAACATATAGGTGCATGCACCAGAAACTTTAACTCATGGTTGAAGAACTGGTGCTGTGAGGAAGAGTTCTGATTCATTGGTGACTTGGGACCCACCTGGAGGGATGGAGGCTTGTTTAAGCCTGATGGCCTGCATCCATACTGGAGGGGAATCCAAGCACTCAATGATAAGTTTAAATGCTACATTGACAAACATTTAAAATAGCCAAGGGGTGGCAGGCCAGCAAGGAGGGTACCTAATTGCCCACCCCCCCACAGCTAGCAGTGGAACCAGTAAACTGGAGGAGTGGATATCTCTACAAAGCAGTGTGCAAAAGATGGAGATAAGTGCCCAAGAGGTGGATAGGCATAAAAGGGGAAAAATTCAACAGAAGGGCAGTCAGCAAGGAGAACCAGGAATAAAGGACAACCAGGGAAGGGGCTGGAGTAGAACAGCTAAACAGTCTAAGGAGGTCAAATCATAGAAAGCCATGTGTGCCAATGCCAGGAGCCTTAGCAACGAGGTGGAGGATCTGGAGGCTGTCATGGTGCAGTCAGACCGGACATTGTGGCCATCACAGAAACTTGGTGTAATGGTAGCCACAAATGGGAGATGACCATACCCGGCTACAGCATATTCAGAAGAGATAGGGCAGGTAGGAAGGGAGGAGGATTGGCACTGTATGTGAAAAATGACGTAAGAGCCACAGAGATCCAGGAGGAACAAAATGGGGGAGAGATACTGTGGGTTAAGCTGGAAAGGAAAATGGGGCCAGCCATATGCACAGGTGTGGTCTATAGACCACCAGCCCAGGAGGAAGGAATAGACAGGGAGCTGATGGTAGCCATCCAAAGGATGGCAAACAAGGGTGAGGTAGTGCTGGTTGGAAACCTCAGTATTCCAGACATGGACTGGAGCATCCCAGCAGCAGCATCAACTAGGAGCAGATTTATCCTGGACTCCCTTCAGGGTGCCTTCCTCAAGAAACTGGTCATGGAAGGCAGTACTGGACCTTGTGCTCACAAACAGGGACAGTGTGATGGGGTAACAGTGGGAGAGCACCTGGGGAACAGTGACCACCAGTCACTGTGGTTTGAAATCACAGAAGGAGCAGAACCAAACCACACAAAAACACATATCCTAGATTTTAAGGGGGCAGACTTTGGGAAAATGGGGAGATGCTTGAAAGAGGCATTAAGAAAAATGGGGCAGGAATCAGGGGTTGAGGAACACTGGGCAGTATTTAAAACGGGGATTACAAGAGCAACAGAATTATGCATTAAGCTAGTTAGCAAGGGGAAAAGGAAGATGAGCCCATTATGGTTTTCCAAGGAGAAAGCAGAGAAAGTGAAAGCCAAAAAGATTGCATTCAGGCAATACAAAAAGACACAGGCAGAAGGGGCTAAGGAGAAGTATCAGGAGAAGCAAAGGGAGGCAAGGAGGTCAGTAAGGAAAGACAAAGCTCAGATAGAAGAGCACATTGCAAAATCAGTGAGTCGAGGGAACAAAACCTTATACAGGTACTTAAGTGAAAAAAGAAAGGAAAAGGGAGGGATAGTGAGACTGAAGAGGGATGATGGGGGTCATGTGGAGGATGACAACAGTAAAGCTGACATATTGAACAGTCATTTCTGCTCAGTCTTTACTGAGGAAGAGGAGGATAATGGGTCTGAAAGGAGTACAAGGGGTGGGAATGGTGCAGAAATGGACACAAGTCCCTTTACACGAGAAAGGGTCCTGAAGGAACTGGAAGTAATAAGAGTTGATAAAGCAATGGGGCCAGATGGGGTGCACACAAGGGTCCTTAAAGAACTAAGACAGGTGGAGGCTGAAACCTCTGGCAACCCTGTTTAGCTGATCACTGGCAACAGGGCAGGTACCGAAGGACTGGAGGACAGCAGATGTAGTCCCCTTATACAAAAGTGGGAACAAAGAGGAAGAGGGGAACTACAGACCAATCAGCCTCACCTCAGTAGTGGGGAAGATCATGGAAGCACTGCTGAAGGAAAGACTGGTGGAACATCTGGTTGTCAGTGTACTACAGGACCCTAGGCAACATGGTTTCACCAGGAGGAGGTCATGTCAGAACCAACCTCATTGAATTTTTTGACTGGGTGACTAGGGAGGTGGATCAGGTAAGGTCAGTGGACATGGCCTATCTGGACTTCAGCAAAGGCTTTTGACACTGTGCCACATAGAAGACTATTACACAAACTGGGGAATATGGGTGTGGGCAGGACAGTAGTGTGGTGGGTAGGTAGCTGGCTGGGCGGCAGAACACAGAGGGTGGTGGTAAATGGCTGTCACTCCACAGAGGGAAGAGTGACTAGTGGGGTACCACAGGGATCAGTGCTGGGACCGGTCCTATTCAACATCTTCATCAGTGACATTGCACAGGACTTAGAAGGCAGAATTTCCCTGTTCACTGATGACACAAAGCTCTGTAACAGAGTAGACACACCAGAGGGTGTAGACAGAGTGAGAAGAGACCTGCAGAAACTTGAAGAATGGTCAGGGGTTTGGCAGTTGAAATTCAATGCAATGAAGTGCAAGATAATGCATATGGGGCACAAAAACCCTGGCACAATATATCATTTGGGGGGTGAAGATATAGCATGCACCAAGCAGGAAAGGGATCTTGGGGTTATCATATCTGATGACCTCAAGGTAGGGAAACAATGTGACAAGGCAGCAGGTAAAGCAAATAGGATGCTGGGATGCATAGGCAGGAGCATCACCAGCAGGTAAAGGGAGGTTATAATTTCACTATACAAGACACTAGTGAGGCCCCACCTGGAGTACAGAGTACAGTTCTGGAGACCTTACCTATGTAAGGACATAGACAGGGTAGAGAAGGTTCAGAGGAGGGCAACAAAGAAGTTACATGGATTGCATCACAAGTCCTATGAGGACAGGTTGAAGGAATTGAATATGCACTCCTTGGAGGAGAGGCGGGAGAGAGGATGTGATAGAGATATACAAGTATCTTACAGGGAAGAACAGTGTACAGGAATACAGTATTTTTAAGCAATAAAGATGCACTAGGACTAGAAGGCATGGGATGAAGTTGGAGGGAGGACAATTCAGAGGAAACCTGAGGAAGAATTTCTTCACAGAACGGGTGGTGGATAAGTGGAACACCCTGCCAGAGCAAGTGGTGGGGGCTGAAACAATCACGGGATTTAAGAATGCATGAGATAGACATAAAGGAATTCTGGAGGTCAGGGGTAAGGGGCAACAGACTTCTAGGAAAACATAAAGTTACAAGCTCAAATGGGCAGACTGGGTGGGCTGTAGGCCCTTATCTGCTGACACTGTCTATGTATCTATGTATCTAAGCAAAATTCTGATAAATGTGCAGCATGTGTGACAGGCAATATCAGGTTACATATTTAAAGAAAAGATCCCCCGTAGCTAGAGGCCATGGAGAGCAGTCATCCGAAATCCTGGCACCTGACATGAAGAATAGCTTAATAATATACCATGCCTCTCTTCCACCCACTACTCAGTGTGTCTTAACTGAGAGGAAGGGCATAAAACAGGGGTGACAGACTAAAAAAATGATCAGAGTAATAACCTGGGGTCCAATAGAGAACAAAAAGAATGAGTAAATAAAAAATGTTTCCACGTGACACCCCAGAGTCAAACAATTCACCCATACTATATTCTTCTAGCCATAGTCCTCCCCAAAGGAAAGAAAAACAAGCATTTGTCAATGCCGAATGTTGTCTCGCCGGCATTGGCACTGGTAGTGCCGGAGTTAGAGATGCATAATAAGAATGGCAGTGAAGTATTAAAATGATGCCAACCCCACCCCCACCCCCACCCTGTAGAGACCGACAGGCATTGGGGTGTGCCTTTGGGTCATCAGCTATAACACTCATGCCATTTCGCCTCACCCTACCCTGTAGACACTGACAAGTGTCATGGTGTGCTGTCGGGTCTTTGGGCATTATACTTACCCCATTCCATAAGGAAATATGCTGAGGTGGGTGCAGTATACGAGAATGGGGTGAACTTTATGGCCGAACAGTGCAAGGCACACCACGATGCCTGTCACTGTCTGCAGGGTGGGGTAGGGGTGGAATGGCATGAGCATTACAGCCGATGATCCCAAGTCACACCCCTGACGCCTGTCAGTCTCTACAGGGTAGGGTGCTACAGTTGGAAACCCTAACACCATAGACGTGTGTTGGTATTTTCACTCCAAATTTTCAACATGGGCTTTTTGTGAGCCCACTTCATGAAAAGCAGCACTATCAGTTTGTTAGCTGAAATGTGGTTTTGCACAGTGGCTATGCCATTTGGCGATGCAGGGACAAAAACACGTGTTGGGCAGTATGTGGAAAATGACAACTGTATTGTTCATGAGGAGATGTAAAAAAATGACAACGTTGAAAATCTGGAGTGAAAATATGAAAAATTGGTGAAGTTAAGAGCATGCACAGAAACTGTGCAACACACGTCCGTAACCCAATTATTTTGGGGATTTTTTTAACCACATCTTTAACATAGGCATTTTGGGACCTCCCCTCATGAACAATGGCAGTGTGATTCTGTTAATGTGTCCGAAACATTGATTTCACGCAGTGACCATGCCATTGTGCGCCACAGGTGTGAAAACACATTTAGGGCAGGATGTGAAAAATGACAGCTGTACTATTTATAAGGAGGTGTAAAAAAATGCCAGCGTTGAAAATCTGGCATGATAATAGTGCACATTAGCGGAGTTACAAGGGAAAAGGTGGAAATTGCGCAATGCACGCTTGTAACACAGTCATTTTATGGAATTTTGTCACCAAATTTTCAACATAGGCATTTTAGGATGTCTGCTCATGACAGTGTCACCAGCATTTCCTGAAACTGTCCCAAAAACTGGTTTTGTGCAGCGACTGCGCTATTCTGAGCCAGACGTATGAAAACACATTTCAGCCAGGATATGTAAAATGACAGCTGTACTGTTCATAAGGAGGTGTGTAAAAATACCAATTTTGAAAATCTGGAGTGAAAATATTACAAATTCACAAAGTTACGAGCGTGTGTGGAAACTGCATAATGCACGCTCATAAAACAGCCATTTTGGGAATTTTTTCCACCAAATTTGCAACATATGCTTTTTGAGAGCCCCCCTCATGAACAGTGGCACTGTCATTTTGTTAACCAGACCTGAAAGGTGATTCTGTGCAGTGACCGAGAAATCATCTTTCAGGACTGAATAACGCCATGACAGTGACATAATTCATGAGGAGGGGTCCTAATAACCCCATGTTGAAAATTTGGTGGCAAAATTCCCAGAAATGCCCGGGATATGCACCAAAGTTGAAAAAACCCTATGTATGCCATTGTACAGCTTACCGGCATTTCTTCAGCTCGCGGTCAGCTTTGAAGAGTGCAGACGTGTTCCCGGTCCAAAGAAGATCATCGCGCCAGACTCCAGAGGTAAGTATGGGGTGAGGGGGTGGGGAGGTAGGGTGTGCGCTGAAGGTGGGAGCGGCTTTTGGGAGGGGGCAGGGAGACCACGAGGGACCGTTTTCTTTGTTACAGGTTTAAAAAAAGAAATTGCGGGATGTATTTTTTTACAGGGTATGTGGCATGCTGAGGTGGGCTCCCAGCGTGCCACCTAACTGTTTTTTTGGGGGGGGGATGCTGTAGCTGACAGGGGATTAGGCACCCCATCGGCACATTTCGAAGGGGAGGGAAACAAGCCGAGAGGAATTGGGCACCCCTGGCAAACAAACAAAAGCGGGGGACATTATGCCGATAGAATTGGGCCCCTGTTGGCAAAGAAAAACTGTTGGGGGGCGCATGATGCCGAGGGGACTGGGCACCTCCTCGGCATACATGGTAATGGAGGGAGGTTATTATGCCGATGGGAAGTGGGCTCCCCGTCGGCATTCTGACAGGAGGCAGTGGCAGCGTTGCTTGCACGTTGGGAGGCATGTTGTGGTCACGCTGCATGAGAGCTCCACTCTCATTGCAGCAGACCTTTTGTTAGATCTGGTGGCCACATTCCAAATTTCTGATGTGGTGCCTGCATGTTGCCTGATTGGGGAATGAGGGATGCACCTACTGATGCATGCCATGCATTCACCCAACAGTGACAGCACCTCCAAATCTGCTACTACTGCAATATGTTGGCTGCGCACGCATGAGCCAACATTAAAAGGGGGGTATAATAGGAAACAAGGATGAAGCCCAATGTTCTGACTAATTGAACAACAGCATCTTACCTGTAATCTCTGAGAGACTCTAACAAATAGACCAAAAAGGGTGCGGGGAAGGGAGCTCCATTGAAATCTCATCACAGAGTAGTGACACTAAAGTAATGGTGTTCATATAATAAAGGTAAGTTAGGGGGATAGTCCATATCAATCTTAATACTGAAATAATAGCTAATTTCACAATAATTAATGTCATTAAGTCATGGAAAGATGTGTAAGGCTGGCAGGCAAAAGGGAAATGCCTTATAATACTGGTCTGAATTGCACTTGTGAAACAAGCTAAACCCCTTGCTGTCATTCACTCCTCTGTCTGTCCCATGTGCTTGCAAGTCGAATGATAGGGATGACAATAATAGCCTGCTGCTAGGAAGTGAATCTAGCCATCAGTAAAAAATATAAAAAAGGGGTGGAAAATTTTCCGAGAAAAGTAGTACAATAGAAGTCGCCCAGATAAAAAGAAAAAGGCTTAATACTAGCAGCCGAAAAAAGGTAACAGAGAACGAGCAAACTCACCCACTGTAGTAGGCAGGAAAGTGAGAAATGGAAGGCAAACTCTACATTATAAAGTACAAAATGTTCAGGGCTGACAATCCCCAAAAAAAAAGAAGAAAGATTCCCCATGAAAAACAACTTGTCTCAGAAGGGGGCTATCCAATTAAAGATATGAGCTCTTGCCTAAGCCGCTGGCTAAACAAATACCACTGCGCCACCACCTCGTGAACAACGTGCCTGTAGAAAAAAAGGTAATGAAAACCATTATAAAAGTTTAACAAGTAATACCTCTAGTCTAGAACAACACTTGCATAGACAAAAAAAATAACAATTAATGGATTTGAGTAAGAAATTAATAGCAGAGATATAAGAAGTCATAGATAACCGCTAATACAGTCCAAAGAAGGAGTCCAAAACACAACAGCTGGCAGTCCACTTGAGAGTTGCCATGGTACCTCAGAGGAGATTTCCATCTTCTGGGTTCGATCCCTTCTAAGTCAACCTCCAGGGAATAAGTTGGGGAGCAGAGTCAGGAGCTCCTGTCAGGCTTGGTCAGCAGAGTTGAATATCTTCTGGCCATTTGAAAAATTAACTAGCAGCCAGGCTGGATATAACATCAGATATAATTGTGCCACTTGAAGTTTAGGGAACAGATATCTGTACTTCCTATGTCTGACTCAGACTGAAGAGCACAGGTCCTGGAAAATAATGACTCAATGGCTGTCTCACTTAAGTCTGTGAATTGATCAGACATTCATCAATACATGCTGCTTTTCCAAATAATTGAGGAAATGGAGAATAATGGGGTGAGGTTTCTCGTCCTCCGCAGGTCTCAGATGCACAGAGCAGTGTGCCCATTCTATGATGTAGTTGGGGCCAGGTAGAGAAAGTCCATCTACTTTTGAAGAAATTTTGGAATAAAGAACAGCATATCCAGCCCCTCCGATGACTCAGGCATGCCCATTATCACTAAGTTGTTTCAGTGACTATGTCCATCCTGGTCCTCTTGTCACTCTTTGAGTTGGACTACCCTGCAGTGCAGGTCAGAAACCTCTGGCTGTAATCAGGCCTGGGCATTTTCAGTCAAGACTGTCTGAGCTTCGTCATCACTCATTCAATGGGTAAGCTTTTCCAGTGCTGGGTGAAGAATCTGAACTGGTAGCAGTTTCTGAGGTAGAATCCTTGAGACTGCCCGGCACAATTAAAAATTGCTCCAGAGGAAGTGGCACTGATGCTGTGGAGGTTGGTTAGCTGACGGTGACCTTCTTGTAAGGATGCTTCGGCCGCAGTTTCCTATCCATGAGAGTTTGCGGTAAAGATCCAATGGGGCTAATCTCTGGCTCTTGCTGATGTCTAGGCTCAATTAGGCTCACCAAAGAATGAGCAGTAATAAATAATAAAATAAATCCTGCTGGTAGTTGATGAAAAAAACCCAGACAATAGATAAAAAATAAGCTTTAGCAATAAGGGCTGATGGAGACCCAGAATCCCTGTTTCACTCCATCACTAGCATCAAGTGACTTCCAGAGACCATCTGTTTTTCATAAAAGCATGAAGTGCAACATTTGCAAGTATGCACACACTGGTAGTGAATTTAGGCATCCTATGCACCAGGATAAAAAAAAATTCTGTTTGTGAATGCATTACTTGCAATACCACCTCTGTGCTATTTGCACTATGGTGCACTTGAAATTTGGTTTATGTTGGATGTACTATAATACAACTTAAAACCAGAATACAAGTGTGATCCCAAAATGTACTGGTCAATCAGTTTACTAGATATATCATCAAAAATATGTTCTAGAATTATTCCTATTCTTACTTGCTTAAATGAATGGCTTATCTCTGTTTTGCGGATTTTGCCCCTGCAGTTTAATTTCAAAAAGAATTGCTCAACTATAGATAATTGTTTTATTTTAAGGCATCTAGGGGAAAATACTGTGTAGTATGCAAGCAGAAGCTATATGTTGCTTTTATTCATTTTAGCTCAGCTTTTTATTCAATTTCAAGGGATAAATTGTGGCAGTGTATGTTGGAGAAGGGCATCAATTATGCCCTTACTTCTGTCACTTCTAAATTGTATAGTGAGACATGGGCCTGGGTGAGAGTGGGCATTTTTGGTAATGTCACTCATGAATATTCAACAAATAAGGGTGTGTCTCAGGGGTATTTGCTCACCCTTACTCTTTCTAATACAGATCTGGAAGGCGGCAGAGGTCACCCCTGTTTTCAAAAAAGGAGACAGAGCCAACTTTACAAACTACCGCCCAATAACAATCTTACCCCTCTCTCAAAGGCATTAGAGTGCATTATTTCTGATCAACTGACAGAATATCTAGACAAATACAAACTGCAATTCTGGCAATAACACGACTTTTGCAAACAACACAGTACTACAACCACTGTAGTTGAGTATACTAGTTTTATTTTCAATGCCCTTGACAGAAGGATCTTGGTGGGGGCTACGTGCATTGACCTCACCAAGGGCTTCGATGCCATAAACCATAATCTGCTCCAGGGTCAACTCTGTCTTACTGGCCTCTCCTCTGAATCTGTAAACTGGTTCAGGAGCTACCTCACGGGGAGGGTTAAAAAAGTGAAAATACAAGACACCTTCTCTGAAAACCGTAGTGTCACCACAGGGGTTCCCAAAGGCTCTATCCTTGGCCCCCTACTGTTCACCAGCCCATTTACAGAAGAAAGGGTTCTGAAAGAACTCTTAAAACTGAAGGTGGACAAAGCAATGGGGCCTGATGGGATTCATCCCAGAATTCTAAAAGAACTAAGGGTAGAACTAGTGACACCACTGACTACCCTCTTTAACAAATCATGGGAGGATGGGGTGGTACCAAGGACTGGAGGAGGGCAGATGTGATCTCTTCACAAACGTGGAGCAAGGCAGAAGCAGGAAACTAAGACCTGTTAGTTTAACCTCAGTGGTAGGGAAAATGATGGAATCACTTCTGAAGGAAAGAATTGTCCAGTATCTAGAGGCCAGAGGGCACAGGACCCAAGGCAGCATGGATTCACAGCGGAAGGTCATGCCAGACAAATCTGATAGATTTCTTTGACTGGGTGACCAAAGTAGTAGATCAGGGAGGGGCTGTGGACATGGCTTACCTAGACTTTAGCAAGGCATTTGACACAGTCCCACACAAAGATTAATATACTAGTTAGCCAGCCTGGGAGTGGGTCCCAAGATGACAGCCTGGGTAAAGAATTGCTGTAGAATAGGACACAGAGAGTAATAGTAAATGGAGTCCACTCTGAAGAAAGGGGGTTACTAGTGGGGACCGCGGGGTTCAGATTAGACTGGTCCTCTTCAATGTCTTTATAAGTGACATTGCAGAGGGAATGGAAGAGAAAGTATGTCTCTTTGCAGATGACACAAAGATCTGCAACAGAGTTGATGCACAAGGTGAGGAGGAAAGGATGAAAAGGGACTTGGCAAGGTTAGAGGAATGGTCAAATGTATGGCAGCTTAGATTCAATGCTAAGAAGTGCAAGGTAATGCACCTGGGAAACAAAAACCCAGGGGAAGAGTACACAATGGGGGGGTGAGATACTAACAACAACAAAAATGGAAAGGGACCTGGGGGTAGTCATATCAGATGACCTAAAGGTGGGCAAGCAATGTGAGAGGGCAGCAAGGAGGGCTGGGGGGATACTGGAATGCATATGGAGAGGCATCGCCAGTTGAAAACAGGAAGTTATTATCCCTCTGTACAGACAGTTGGTGAGACCCCATCTGGAGTACTACGTGCAGTTCTGGAGACCCAATCTCCGCAAAGACATAGACAGGATGGAAGCTGTCCAGAGGAGGGCAACTAAAATGGTGCAGGGTCTGCACCGGAAGACATATGAAGAAAGACTTAAGGAGCTTAATATGTATAGCCTCGAGGAAAGGAGGAGGGGGACATGATAGAAACGTTCAAGTACCTCAAGGAATCAACAAAGTCCAAGGCGGTAGCATCTTTCAAAAAGGGTGTGCAAGAACAGGGGCACAATTTGAAGATAAGGGGTGGCTCAGAGGTAATTTAAGGAAGTATTTTTTCACAGAGAGGGTTGTGGATGCATGGAACAGCCTTCCGGAGGAGGTTGTGGAGTCAAAAACAGTGGTGGAATTCAAGCATGCATGGGACAGTCATAAGGCAATTCTAGGGGTTGGGGGTAGCAAGAAGTAAGCTGCTGGTTAACTAGGATCTGCAGCTTATCCATTAGGTAGGGAAATGGGCAGACTGGTCCTTATCTGCTGTCAAATTCTATGTTTCTATGTTTCAGTTTATTTCTAAACAATCTCCCTCAATCTGTACACGACCATGTTCTGATTTATGCAGATGATGCGGTCCTATATTCATGCAATGCTGAACCCACTATGCTTGTAAAGCAAATGCAGGCTAATTTTTCCTCTGTAGAAGATTGGTTCCTTCAATCCAAATTACTCCTTAATTATAAAAAAACCAAGACAATGATATTCGCATCATCACATAACAAACACCGTACTCGCCAACTTAACATTCTTAACAGTCAGAAATCTCCCCTTGAAATGGTCTAAACTTTTAAATACCTGGAGTGACACTAGACAGCACCCTATCATTCAGCCAACATATTGACTCAGTTGCAAAGTCATCCAATGCAAAACTGGGACTACTGTACAGATATTGTCAATGTCTTACTGCTGAAGCACTAAAAATTGCAGTAAACAGCTCAGTGCTCTCAGTGATCAACTATGAGCTAGAAGTCTATATGGCTGCCTCCAAATCCTCCCTTAAATGTATCAGAACAAAGCTTAGCAAAGCATGTCGTCTAGTCCTAGGCGTACCCCGCCTCACCCACATGTGTGAACTATACTCTCAGGCGGGGTGGCTCAACCTTGTTTGCCACATTCAGTATCAAGTTTGCCTTCTCGCCAAGAAATCTACTCTTGGACTTACCTCTCCAGGACTGCAAAGCCTCCTTAACTGGTCTAACATTACCAGATGCATCAGGCGGTAAAGAATTCGACCCTAAGTGTCCCCTTCAGCCACACCATGCAAGGTCAATGGTCCTATGAATACCAGGCTCTGCTATGGCTCAATGTGCTTGACATAGGCATTATGAAAGAAGTAATACTAGGACCTTTTAAATGTAAACTCCACACACCCCCAGCCTCAAACAGGAACTGTGAGTGTGGGACCTGATCCCCCTCCCATCTACTCTTCTCTTATAAGCCTTCCACCCTCCTACTTGCCCTCTAATCTTGCTCCTCTCCCCTCCCAACTTTCTGTTTTACCACCCTAGCTCTCCTCTTCCTTTCCCTCTCATTTCCCACCTTTCTCCACTGCACCCCTGCTGTCCGGCATCCCAGTGACACTGCTATTCCTTCATCCCTTCTCCTCTCCCTTCCATGTGTACCTCTTCCCTGTTTCCTTCCCTTTGTTTCCCCCCTTTCCTCCCACCCACCCTCTCTCTGCCCATGGTCATCACTTTGCCCCCCTCCCTCTGCCCTCTTTGCCCCTCCCTCCCCATTTTCTCATTTCCCCACCCTTCCCCATCTCCCTCTTTTTTCTTTTGTTCAACATCTCCTCATTTTACTTTTGTTCTCCTCCCCTCCCACCCTGGTAAGTCACTCCTCCCCTATAGGCTTCAGGTCTCTGCCTTATCATGTCTCACCCTGGTAACATGGGTCTCCCTGCTGTCTATTCTTATTAGCACTTCAGACAATAGAACTGATGCATTAACATGTTCTGGCAGCCTAGATAAGTCATTTCATAGCTTACCTAATTTTAGTTCTGACGCACACCTTGTTTCCCGAAACATCCTATATTGCTAACTGCCTTATTTTCTTAACTGGACCAAGTGACCTTGTCCTGGTTATACTACTTTAAGATACCCTCACCCCAAAGCAACTGTCTATATCTGCAAAAGAGCATAACTTTACCAACTGAACCTGTTCTAACATTTTCTGCTCCATATTGTGCACTCCTCATTTGATACTTTTACTGGTTGTAACATTGCCCTACAGTAAACTGAACATTTGATGATTGTGTATATGTAACCTCTGTATTTTGAATTTGTACATATGTGATTGCTATGATGTGGAACCTCTGTAATAGAGCCTTTGGCTCACAGGTACTTTACTAGATAATAAATAAATAAATAACTAAATAACATACTTTATCTATATGGATAGTGTCTAGGATGTTCTGTCTCTGGTGCCACTTGCATTGTTGCTCCTGTCTGTCTCAATCAGGTCTTCAAAAAAGTTATGTTGCTTGGCCAGGGAATCTCATAGATTATCCTTGACCATTAATAGTGATAAAAGTCATATGCTCATTTTTGATAATGCAAGATAATTTCCCAAATAGAAAGTTGGGAAACATAGAAACATAGACTTTGTCGGCAGATAAGGACCGCTTGGCCCATCTAGTCTGCCCATTTCCCTACCTACAGGATAGGCTGCAGATCCTAGTTAACCAACAGCCTATTTCTGCCTGCCTCCCACAAGAATTGCCTTACGTCGGTCCCATGCATTCTTGAATTCTCCCACAGTGTTAAACCCCACAACCTCCTCAGGAAGGCTGTTCCATGCATCCACTACCCTCTTTGTGAAATAATACTTCCTCACATTGCCCCTGAACCACCCCCCCATCTTTAAATTGTGTCTCCTTGTTCTTGCACGTCTCTTTTTCTGAAAGATGCTACCCTCTTGGACTTTGTTGATTCCACTGAGGTACTTAAAAGTTTCTATCATGTGCCTCCTCTCCCTTCTTTCCTCAAGGGTATACATATTAAGCTCCTTTAGTCTGTCCTCATAATGCTTCTCTTGCAGACCCTGCACCATTTTAGTTGCCCTCCTCTGGACTGCTTCTATCCTGTCTATGTCCTTGCGGAGATGGGGTCTCCAGAACTGGACACAGTACTCCAGATGGGGTCTCACCGACTGTCTGTACAGAGGGATAACAACTTCCTGTTTTCTGCTGCTGATGCCTCTCCCTATGCATCCCAGTATACCCCCAGCCCTCTCTACTGCCTTCTCACATTGCTTGCTAACCTTAAGGTCATCTGATATGATTACCCCAGGTCCCTTTCCTTTTTTGTTGTTGTTACTACCTCCCCCCCCATAAAATGCACTGCGCTGGTCCCTAACCCTGTACCCTGCGCCTCCAAGCCGACCACCCTCCCCACGACACCAGCAGTCCAGGGAATTTCACTATTTATAGAGTGGACAAATATATTTATTTGGATTTATGTCTTTCATCCACATATTTCTTGGTGCTCTCATGTTTCTAATGTTAAGATATCATTAAAAAACACTCTTGGTATTTTAATCCTTAGCCTGTTGACTGAATTAGAACGTATAGGAATTTTGGACTGATATATCAGTCTGTGGCCCTGCAAGGGTTAAAAAGTCAATTATAAATATGTTGAGAATAGTATTACACCTTAAAGCAAGTTATTTCCTCCAAACTCAATTCTGAGGCTTTGTATGCTGTAGAAATATGGACCCAATATAAAGTTTCAGTGTTAGAAAATCTGTGCTGCAGCTTTTTAAATCTTCTCTGGGTCTGAACAGGTCTACTCCCACTTCTTATGTAAGAGAAGAACTTGGGTTACACAGTTATGAAACCTTGGCTGACTCCTTAGTTCTAGATTATTGGGTAAAATGTACTTGAGCTTCCAATGGCAGTTTTATGCACGGCAGTTTGGAACAATAGAAGAACTGCAGGTTATTAGGCTGTATACAATCTGCTTGGTCAACTCATGTGCACACTATATTAAAAGAACCCAAGCTTTTCTATCTTTTTGATTATTTTGCTATTTTTCTAATATTTTAAGAGAGGAATTACTATCAGTCTCCAACATAAAAGATGTATAAAGAACAACATTGGAATTCACAATCAAAAGCTGGACTTCGACAATATCTCAATATCCAAATGTTCATCTTGATACTCATTTAATGATGTATTAAATGGGTACATATTCTGTTTGGATCATATCCTGGACCCTAGAAAGATAAGTGATTATTTGCATTACAAGTTTGAGACTTTCTCTCGTAACGTACTTTATGCCAAATTTATGCCAGATGTATCCACATTCAGAAATTCTCTAAGGCTCCATGTTGGGATATATCAAAGTAGAGGTAGATAAGCACCCACAGTCAGTGGGACAGCAAAATGGATTAAAGTAAAAAACAAACCTTTATTCATACAAAACTAGTGCAATTAATATCACACAAACCTGACTGGCACAAATGCCACCGAATGCAGGACAAGATGTACTGGCTACTGGTGTATAATGCTAACATTTTGCCCAGCATTAGCCAAGCTTCCTCAGAGCTATCTAATGCAGTGAGGAAGTGCCCATGTATGTACAGTATAGTGTTCAGTGAATAATTCAAAAAAGCTTTCACCCAATCAGTGCATTTAAAATCTATGATGCCACACACTAAAAAAACACTTGATGGGTCCTGCCCATTTCTATATTCATTCAGTGGATTGAAGGCCACATAATAACCATAAAATGTCATTAATTCAATAACACATGAAACTTAAGTAATTATGGTACATTGTGACTCATAATACCAGGTTACTAAAATGAATGAATATGCTAATGCCCTAATTAAATAGCAAGCATAGCATGGATATACTTCTTAGAGAGGTATACACAGTAGTAGTTATACCAATAAATAAATGTAGGCATCATCCAGAAAATGTTTTATAGTAGATTTTATGGGATCATGCAGCATCAGATTTAGGCATATCTGTAGGTAAACAACCAAGCTGACATGGTCATACCTGTCATCTGATGAAATAGAATGGCCTTACCTCAAAAAGGATTATTATTCTAAATATGAAAAAATACCCAGAAGATATGTTTCTAAAGATGTGAACATGATCTGAAACAATAAAAAATCCATGCTATCTATCGAGAAACAGATCATTTACATCAGACACAAACCTTAAAGTTAAGATTCTTAGCAAGGCAACAGAGACAACCCCACAAATATTAATGTAATGCTCATATAGGGTAGACAAACGTTTCATAATCTGTAAAATCCTACAGGGTCCAAAAACAAAGAGCTAAATTCTTATATATTTAAAAAAACATTTTGGAAAGCAGACAGATCAATACTATCATTATGTCCCTTTCAGCCTCGGGCTCCCAGTTCATAAATCCAATATCTCTACCTTTTATCTACAGCTTTTTCTAAATCATCTCTCCTCTGGGTCCAAGTTGTACCTTTTCTATTCTTATAAATTCAATCTTGTGATTCATAGTTGCCATGATTTTTATATGTTTAACAATGGCATATGATTCATCCATGTTTATTATTATTATTATCTGGATTTGCGGTGGTGCTTTACTGATGACAATCTGGTGGTGTGGAGGGGAACAGTTGAATAGTTTGTATCTTTTGTAAAGTGGCTGGGGGATTCTAGCTATTGCCTCTGGTTTAAATATGCAATACAAGCCTCTGAAATTGTGTTTCTAGATCTGAGACTATACAAAGGGGGGGGGGGGGGTAATGTCTACACTACATTAAACCAAAAGACTACAGATTGCAATAGTCTGCTTAAATATAATAGCTGCCACACACATTATATTAAATTCAACATACTGAATGGACAGCTAATTTGTACTATCAGAAACTGTACAGAAGCAGCAGAATTAGAGCTTAAGAAGGCAGACCAACTTCATAGATTTAAAGAGTGAGGCCATACTAATAGTAGCATTGCAACTGCTATGCAATAAGTTAAAAGTCTGGACCGAGCTGTCACACTGCCCCCTAAAAATCCTGGGAGGGGATCAACTCACAAGCATCCCTTTATAACCAGTTTCTCTATTAGATCTCACCAAATATGGGAGATTATTACTAGAAATTGGTCCATTTTGGAATTGGAACCAATACTTAGAAATGTAGGCCTGGATATTCAAAGGTTTGCACCGCGCGCAAGCAGTTTGTGCCTGGATAGCACCGGGTTAGCACAAGTGTGCAATATTCAAACTGGTACATAGTGCTGGTGCAACGCGTTAGCACCGGTGCAAAAAGTTAATGTATGCAAGGGGAAAAGTGAGGAGTGGGACCCTGAATACAGACGCAACAGCATATTCAAAGATTTAGCGTGGCACTAGGCCACTTTGAGTGACACTTAGAGTGGCTCTAGTTACTGCCAATAAAAAGCAGGTGTTATCCCAGGGCAATCCACAAAGGGGGTGTGTGGCCAGGACAGGAAGCTAATATGGCATTTTTTCAATGCTGTGCTGATGCACCTCATGGAGGAGGTAGTCCAAGAGGAGGATAGGGACCAGGCCCATCATGGCCCACACCACAGGCCAAGGAGGAGATACACTGAACAGAGGTTGTATCAGCCCAGAGTCTCCTTTGAGACCCTGCCTGATGACCACATCATTGGCCAGCACAGGATGAACAAGGACATGTTGAGGCAAATATGTAAACTCCTGCATGAGCAGCTGCAACCCAGTACCAGATGTAGGCATTCTATGGCAGTGGAGGAGAACGTGATGGCAGTGATGTGCTTTCTAGCCACAGGGACATTCCAAACCCCAGTGGGGGACACCATTGGTATATCACAGTTCGCCACCTTGCACCTCCTCACCCAGTTCCTAGATGCTTTTCTGTCACATGCTGCTGAATTCATAGTATTCCCCAGCATGGCAGCTAATCGCAGAGAAACCATGCAGCAGTTCTATTGAGTTGTTCACCTACCAGCTGTACTCAGTGCTATTTATTGCTCCCATGTCACCATCCACACACTGCCTGGTGATGGCAGTGATATATATGTAAACAGGAAGGGATTCCACTCCATCAATTGCTAGGTGGTGTACAATGCAACAGGGCGCATCGCCAATGTCTTTGCATAGTATCCCAGTAATGCTTATGATGCCTTCATATGGCACCAATCAAGGCTGTGCCTGGCCTTTAAGTAGGGTAGAATACCCAGTGGCACCTTGTCAGTGAGTATATGCAGCCATCACAGGCAAACCTCACAGTGTGCAATAATGCCAGGGAACCATAGATGGGGTGGAGGAGGGGAAGGAGCAGTGGGACAGCAACACAAGTGACATACATAGGCAATGGCCAGACAACAGGAGACTGCAGCTAACATGTGAACATATGTTCACAGGGGACAGTGCATATCCCCTGAGAACCTCGCTGCTCACACCAGTACTGTGGCCAGCAACAGTGGCTGAGGAGCGGTATAATGAGGCACATGCTGCCACAAGGAACATCATAGTGAGGGTCTTTGGCATGCTGAATATGCATTTCCACTGCCTTGACAAGTCAGGCGGTACCCTACAGTACAGCTGTCATAAAGTATGCCATATATTCCTAGCATTTTGCATGCTGCACAACATGGCACTAAACCATGGTATACGTGCACCAGAAACCTGAGGCACAGTCATACAGTGACCCAGAGCCAGAGGTCCAGGGGATAGTAGAGCAACTCAAGAGGATGGACCCTTGAATGGCTCACAGAGCCCTGGAGCACCAGAGCAGCATAGTGGACACACAAGCCTGGAAGGGAAGGTGAGTGAACAAAACACAGACAAACAACAAGTCATGAACAGTGCCTTTAATATATGTGCAAAATATGTACAGTGCAGAACAGTGACAACAGTGCAAACACCAGGATTGGCATGCAGTGTAACAGTGCACATGTGATGTGTTCATGTGTGGCAGTGTGCAGCGCATGGCACACATGGTTGGATGGCTGAAGAGTGTGGTGTGTGCATGGTGTGGGGCTGTGGCCGTGGACTGGCGGCTGGGGTATTGTGGGTGAAGTGTGCCTGTGTGTGGGTGAGGGACCATGCATGTGAGTGACAGTGTGTGTGTGTGTGTGTGCATGTGTGTGTGTGTGACTCAATGGGCCACAGTCAAGGCTAGCCATTCTATCACCAGCGCCTACCACCACGCACACCACATGGACCATGTCTGTGGGACACAGAGGTCAGTGTGCTGTGCGCTGAGGGCACAGGTGGTGAGGACTGTGGGGATGTTCAGACAGCAGCACGCCTGCTAGCATGGCTGGACATAGAACCAGCCATGGAGGGTGGGTGGCCAATGTAGCCATGTCTGGCCTGCGGAGGACTGGGACATGGCGGTGGAAGACCCAGTGCCCACACCGCATATGTGGGATTCATGCCGGGGAATAGTACTGGACCTCCTGCGCAGTGTGGTGGCAGTGCCCTGCTGACCAGCCATGATGGTGGCCCACATCACCTCTGCATGTGCATGCACTGCTGCTGTGAGGTCCCCAAAGCCCCACTTGACAGTGCCAAGGATCAGCTTCATTCGCTCCTCTGCCCTCTGCTCAGCACGGAGCATGGCCACCCCAGCATCTCCCTCAACTGGGCCAGTTCATGGCACATCTCCCTGTGGAAGTCATGCAGGTCCTTCTGTGCAGCATACTAGGACTTGAGTGCAGCCTGGAGCATAGGCTGTGCATTTGGCCATCCTGTCCCATGGGGGCACCCCATCCCCGCCTGTGGGTGGTGGGAGTGGCAGCTGTTGGGGTTGATGGGGCTGCTGAGAGGTCTGTTGTTGCTGTTTTTGCTGCAGTTGATGCTGTTGCTGATGCCACTGTGTTGTCCTAGCATAAGTCTGTATCTGCATCACAAGTAGAAAAAGGGAAGTTGTTATCTCTCTGTACAGACAACTGGTGAGACCCCATCTGGAGTACTGCGTGCAGTTTTGGAGACCTCATCTACGCAAGGACATAGACAGGATGGAAGTAGTCCAGAGGAGGGCAACTAAAATGGTGCAGGGTCTGCAGCAGAAGCCATATGAAGAGAGACTGAGAGAGGTTAATATGTATACTCTTGATGAAAGGAGGGACGGGGGGACATGATAGAAACGTTCAAGTACCTCAAGGGAATCAACAAAGTCCAGGAGGGTAACATCTTTCAGAAAAAGAGATGTGTAAGAACAAGGGGGCACAATTTAAAGATAGAGGGGGTACGGCTCAGGGGTAATGTGAGGAAATTGTTTTTCACGGAGAGAGTGGTGGATACATGGAACAGCCTTCCTGAGGAGGTCGTTGGGTCTAAAACAGTGGGGGAATTCAAACATGCATGGGACGGACACAAGGCAATTATAGTTGGGGGTTGCAGGAAGTAGGCTATTGGTTAACTAGAATCTGCAGCTTAACCAGTAGGTAGGGAAATGGGCAGACTGGGTGGGCCAAGTGATCCTTATCTGCCGTCAAAGTCTATGTTTCTATGTTTCTATGCACCAGTGCCTGGACTGCACATTATGGCTTGCAGTGCAGGTCCACTGGTGCATGCTGGTCATCTGCATGCCCAACATCAAGCTGCAGTCCACTGTCAACATGGGCCTGTACCCCCCCACACTCACCCTGCACCCACATGGGTGGACCCTACATGTTCCAACCCACACCCCCTCTACATTGCTTCCCGCTGGAAGCTCATCCTCAGTCCCAGAGTCGTCCCATCTATGGTCACTGCTGACAGCAAAGGTGATCAAGGGTCCACAGGTAATGTCCATGACCTGTACATCCTCCAGATGTAAGGCATTTTCAACATCATCATCATTGTCATCATACCCATAGGCAATGATGAGGCACACCACCTGAAGTGTGCCATGGCCACATGCACCTTGCCATTGTTCCACCACAGATAGTCCATGCACGACCCCCAGGCCTGATGTCGATGGCACTGCCTGTGATGCATCCTCCACATCCGCTGGCCCATACTCCTTCCGAACACTGGCAGAATGACCACTCTGTGCTGTGACGCAAATGTAACTGTGTCAGATATACTGTACAGCACACTGTAGGCCAGGTCGACCATTATGACATGCAAAACCCAACAGTGTAGATCCCGCTGAATGCCCATGCCCCCCACACTGTGCCGACTGTGTGTATAAGCAAGCAGCACCAGTGCACATGCCCCGGCCTGGGCCCATACCATACACTGCATCTGTACAGTGGTGCCCACTGTGCAGTGCCAACACATGCACAGTGCTGTGTTGACCATGCACCACCAGTGCACAACAACCTCCCCGTATGTGTGTCTGGCAGATGCAGCTGTTCCATGACAGTGGAAAGGACACACACCCCCCCTGCGAGTGTCATGCCAGCAGTGTAGTAATCATGATGGGTACATACCTGCCCTTGGTGGTGTCAGCTGTATCTCGCAACCACCACCTTTGACGCCCTCCACTGCCACTACCCTCAGAGTCCAGGCAACCAATGCCAGGACTGGGTCCCACTCATGCTGCTTCAATGACTGTTGGCCACCACCTGTCCTCAGCCATTCACACAGCCTCTGGGCCTGCTCCTCCTCCTTAGCCCTATGCAGCAGGTCATTCTACTGCTTACATATTGCATCAGCGCTGTGACCATGTCCTCCCACTGCATTGATCTCAGCAGCTATCTCATCCCACATCTTGTGTACAGTGGCATCTATGGGCTTATTGCACCTCATCACCCTCTCTCTCTCTCTCTCCTTAAATGCATGGACCGTGCCCTTAGCTCCTCTCCAGTAAATGTGTGGGCACGGATCCTCTCCTGTCTGGCAGCATCACCTGTATGGGAAGGATGGAATGTTACTGGTTAGACACAGTGGTGATGATTGCTTGCATGGCCATCGATGCACCTGCAGGACATGTCAACATACTCACCCAGGGGTGCACAACAGGCTCTGTGTGCCTCAAGCACAGGACTGTTTTGATACACACTGTAACACATGCTACAGACATACCCACAGTACACCCCAGATATCACCACCATCCCTGTGTGCCAGATGACAACATTGTCACACAGTCCACATTTGTGAAGTGCTGAGCTCACACAGCACCATGCATCCAAAAATCCATGAGTGTCACATAGCACATAGTGGCCATGTGTTAGCACAGTGTGTGCCCCATGCTAGCTGTGTGTCTGCCATGTTTGGCTTATGCATGGTGCTGTGGAACTGTGGCATGGTGCATGATGTTGCAGCCTGTCCCCTTGCCACAGCATGTGGCCTGTGACACACACCCCTGCAGGTGCCCCCGAGCTGTGCTGCCACAATGTATGTGCAGCACACGTGCCACTATGTGTGGCCTACACCAGTGACAGTGGCATGTCAACCTGACATTCCACAATGTGGCTGTGCATGCCACACACCACAAGCTGTTTCTTTCACACCATGAAAGGTGACAGTACGCTGTCCTGTACAGTGCAGTGCTGTTGCATGTCTACCATCACCAGTGTGGCTCAAAGGCCACCAGGCCCACCACTGCCCCAAGCAGCACACAGCCCACTGCAACAGATACGTTGGCAGTGTTCATGTGGCCATGTCCCAATGTGTGTTGTCAGTGGTTGCCCGCACAACACCACATGGTGGTTCAACTGTTAACTGTAGAGGAGGATGTCACTATTGGCCGTGATGCTGTCCAGCACCAGTGTGGCCTACAGTGCAGTGAACATACACAGATGGCACAGCATCAGCCCACATATGTCACATGTGTCCCGAGTACTACCCATCCATTCTCTGTGTTGGTAGGCCTTTGCTCAAGGACACTTGTATTCCTAACCGCGTCAGGCATTATGGTCCGATATATACTTTCAGGCATACAGGTGTCCTTCTACCAGAGAACTGAGTAGCCATGTGATACTCTGTGAGCAGGTAGTGAGTGCCTGCATTTCAGTACTTTACATTTAATCACTTCTCGAGAGCACCACAGTTCCCATTGCATCCTTCTTTTTGTGTTTATATAAGTTGAATGGCCTGCTGTGTGTGCATACCAGCATTCTCCTGCTGCATCCCCGGGACATTCTGCATTCACTGTTTCCAACCACTGTCTGCATACAGCATTGCAGTTCCCAAGAGCAACACAGGTGGAGCACTGTTTGCCCTTAAATAGCATGGCAGGTCAATCCACCTTGTTAGGGCTGCAAATTAGTCCATAATGATATGCTAATATGTGTGTTTGCCCTGCACATACACAATTAGCCTGATTTGCATACAGTCATTGAATATCCCAAGCTTTAGTGCCAGGTAAATGTTAAGCGCCGTGCTGTTCAGATGTTACGCCGGGTACTGCAGGCGCTATTGTATTGGCGCTATTGGAAGCGTGCCAACATCATAGTGCCTGGACCTAGGCTGATCTTAGCATGTGCTGTGCTGGCGTGCTACTGTTTGCACAGCATGTGTGCAGAGCACACATCAGTGTTGGAGGGTCACTATAGGGGTTGCACATGTGTGGCATCTTCACTTCCTGGATTGCGCGAGTGCTACTATGACAGCACGGCTTACATCCACTGCAGTGCGGTGCAACACATTTACCCTAGCGCAGGTCCAGGGCCCAGTGCAGGGTGTACCACTGTTTGGTGTTCTAGGGGTACCTATCAGCTCTTTTACAAGCATGTCCTCCAGGAGAAGGCAGAGAGCTGTTGTCCACAGGGACAGGAGATGGGGGGAGGTGGAGACAGCCAACCTAATGGAGCTAGTCATGCAGAGGCACAGGAGACTGTTTGGGGAGGTGAGGGAGGGGGACCTGCCCTGTTGGCAGGTGTGCACATCCATTGCCCACCACCTGACAGACAGGACTGGGATACCCAGGGATGGGGAAAAGTGCCTCCATCATTATGTTGATCTTCAGAGGAGGCAACACAGGCAGCTGGAGTGCTACAAGTGCATGGTCCATGACGGGACTTTGCCAGTGCCAGGCAGGTGGCATGCGATGCAACAGTTAGGCATGCGATGTGTGTGTGTGTGTGTGTGTGTGTCTGCTGTTGCATGTGTCTGTGTGTTGCAGTGTGTGCCTGTGCATATGACTGTATCCCATCACATGTGAATGCCTCTGCTGTGTGTGTGTGTCCTGCCAATGGTTGCCTGCATGTGCCCAACTTCTACGGCACTGTGTGCACAGTGGCTGCACATTAGGGTATTGTGGCCACACATGTCCAGACACATGCATGGTACAGGTCACCCAGTGTGCCTGCATATGGGAGG
The DNA here is from genome assembly GCA_016271365.2 of Neoceratodus forsteri. NCBI lineage: Eukaryota > Metazoa > Chordata > Ceratodontiformes > Ceratodontidae > Neoceratodus > Neoceratodus forsteri. Next base: position 1,611,742,975 of record CM057449.1, read on the forward strand.
GATGGGCCTGTGCTTGAACAGTGATGTGCCACATGTGTCAGGGGTGGCCTATGGTGTGGGTTACCTGTGTAACATGGGCATTGCTGTTGCATACTGTGGCAGCTAAACATGTACTTACAGTTATGTACCCTATTCTCCCAACAGAGCACAGAGAGAGGACCAGGGATGGCGACAGGGCCCAGGAGGGCGCACGAGGGTCCAGGAGCCCACGCAATGGCAGGAGGGTGCCAGCCATGCCAAAGTGGGTGGAGGAGAGCAGTGATGGACAACAGGGCATATTGTGTGAGTACTATGTTTGGATAATCACTGGCCCAGAATGAACATTAGGTGGGTGGGTAGGTGCATGGGCTGACACTGTTGTACCTTCCATGCACACTGCTGTATACCTGGTACACTGTCATATGACATGACATGACATATGACACCATTGGCCAGGTGTACTATGTGTCTGGCTGGGCGGCTGCATTACAGTTTGCATGCCAGGGGGTTGCAGGTCTGTGTGAGGCCTCTGTGATGTTCAGACAGGTGTTGCCGTGTACAGTGTTTGTGCATATCATTTATTTCTGGGGGGGTGTGGGCCATATGTTCCTGTTCCGCCAGCCAGTGTCATGTCCATACAATGACTGGTACTTGTACACCTGTCATGCCCTGGGGGGTGGATGGTGCTGCGCTATTGTATGGGCATGTTGTACTGTGGGTCAGCCCTTACGGTTGGTGTGGTGACCTTCTTGGGGGGCTGCCATACCTTGCAGGTGTGTGCAACACCGTACCTGGCATGCATGTGGCCTACTGCTGTCCTGCTATTTGTGGGACTTGGCTAACGTCATTTTGTTAAATGGTGCTGACCATGCATTTCAGCAGTGGGTGTGCTGCTGTTTTGGTGATTGGCAACTCCACATGCCTTGCTATGCAACAGTATGGGCTGCATGCCATCTTACTGTGTTGTGGCTGAGGCCATTCCACTGGTGGGTGTGCTCTGCTTTGTGTATTATTGATCTGTTCCTATGGGAAGCATGTCCCAATGTGTGTCGTCCCATGCGTTTATCATGCCATGGCCAACTGTCACTGTCATCTCGGGGACTGGCTGTCTGATTGCACTGTGTCACTGTGTGCGCCACTGGGTTGTGTGGTGTACACTGTCATGGTGTTGACAGTGACCTTCCACAGATGTCCATGTACATTGGGATGGTGGTTGCTGCCTATGTCATCCTGCCTCATCATGCAGGCACGTGTCGGGTGTACATTACATTGTGTGTTGTATCACCACATGGGCATAGTTGTTGGAGCATGCTGTCCACCCCTTGGTTACCGCCTGGGGTTGCAATGTGCATCCTTGTCGGTGTCCCAGCCTGACATGGTCCCCCATACTTTTGTAGATCCACATCCCTCCTCAATGTGGGCCACATGGCCAAAGGAGTCAGACGGGAGAGACAAACTCCTATGTAGGATAGTCCGCCAGCAAAGAACACTGATTGAGCAGCAGGTGGTGATCATTTCTGAGACTAGGAGGGTGGCTTCTATACTGGAGGCATGGCTGCTGGAGCCATCTCACTCACAGTCATAGGAGTGGTCCCTTTTCAGTTGGCATTCATACCCTTCTGACTGGACTGATGGTTGTTTCCTTTATTTTATCCCTCCACTGCTGTTTATGTCCACTTCCCCTTCCCCTACATTATCACTGCCATCCGGTATATATGTTTATATTGTACATATGTACTTCTTTTACTTATTTAGATTCTTGTTGTAGGTATTCAGTTAGTCATTCACCTAGCTGTAGTGGTAGTGGTTGCAGTGTGTCTTGTAGTTTAGTTTGTACAGTAACATATCATGTTGTAGTGTTAGCAGTTGCTTTCTTCGCAGTTTTCATTTAGTTGTAGTACTGTCAGTTGTTGCAGTGGTTGAGAAAATGTTGTTTTTGTTTGTTGCTTTTCAGTTCCTGTTATTGCATTGTTTGTGTCTCCTTATGTAGCTGCAGTGCTGTTATTCATGTTTTTCTGTGTTGTCTTTGTTATTTATAAATATCACTTTCTTCAGTTACCTGTGTCCTGTGTCATTTTTGGGTGCTTGGGCATTTTGGACAGTTAGTACTGTTCTGTGGTTGTCACACGTGGGTCCTGGGTGTTCCTTGGCGTTAACATGGCAGTGAGTGACTTATTCTGGGTTCTGCACTGCTGTCTGCTCTTGGGATCACATTCAGGGCTGTGTTTCTTTGCATGCTTTCCAGGGCAGGGCAGTCTCACCTCTGCACTGTGTTTCTGTGAGTGTCTGCACTGCCTGGCTCTGTGACATATTCAGTGCAGTCTTATTTGCTGTATTCAGAGCTGTTTTATTCCTGGGTTATTTTTGCCCTGCACTCCCAGCCCAGTTTGCCCAGCTTCCTTAGCATGCTATATATATATTCAACAGATTTAGCACTGGGCTATTCCTTTTGAATATAGCGGGCTATGTGATGTGGGCTAATGTTGCATGCCGGGCAGTGCTAATTTTGCCCCGGAGCAAAGTTTTGAATATCTGGCCCATAGTTGTTTAGGGCCCTCAGATAGACCATGAAAGATCAAGGACAGCCAGGGATTTTGTGGTTTCCAACATAAGTCCTGACACTAATCCTCCTAGAAAAAGTTGCCCCCCACCTCTGGGAACTATTGTCTATATTGCCCTATTGTCAAACAATGCAAGACATTTACACATCCGAGAGTCCAGAAAACATTGGTTATAAAGGATGTTATTACTTGCAATACTTTGGGGGTGGTGTACCTATTTTCATGTGATTATGGGACCTTTTTTTCAGAGCACACAACCCACAAATTTAAGGTCTGCATTGATGAACATGTGAGGACAATACAAAACGTGAATGAATCATGGGAGAGTTATTGAATATATGAACTGAGAGCTTGAGGTGGAAGGGGACTTAATGATAGTATTGACCTGTCTGCTTTCCTGAAAAATCTCTAAAACATTTTAGAATTTAGCTATTTGTTTTTGGACCCTGTAGGATGGTACAGATTATGAAACATTTTTTCTGGCCCTAATTGAATATTACACTAATATTTGTGGGGTTGTCTCTGTTGCCTTGCTAAGTATCTTAACTTTAATGTTTGTGCCTGATGTAAACAATTCATTTCTCAATGGATAGCTTGGACTTTTTATTGTTTTGGATCAGGCTCACGTCTTTAGAAATACATCTTTTGGGCATTTTTTTTTATTTTAGGATAATAACCCTTTTTGATGCAAGTCCATTATATTTCATCAGGTTACAGGTATGGAATGCATGAACTGTGTTGTTTGCCTATAGATATGTTTAAATCTGACACTACATGATACCACACTATATAATGTTTTCTGGATGACATCCACATTTATTTATTGGTAAGACTATTACTGCGTATAACTCTTTAAGACATATATCCATGCTATGCTTGATATTTAAAAAGGGCATTAGCATATTCATTCATTTTAGTAACCTGGTATAATGAGTCACAATGTACCATAATTACCTAAGTTTCAGGTGTGATTGAATTAATAACATTTTATGGATACCCTGTGGTATTCAATCCATTGAATGACTACAGAAACAGGCAGGACCCATCAAGTGGTTTTTAATGTGTGACATCATAGATTTTAAATGCACTGATTGAGTGAAAGCTTTTTTGAATTATTCACTGATCACTGTACATACTGTACACTGGCACTCCATCACTGCATTAGATAGCTCTGAGGAAGCTTGGCTAATGCTCGGTAAAATGTAAGCATTATATGGTGGTAGCCAGTGCATCTTGTCCTGCATTCAGAGGCATTTGTGACAGTCAGGTTTGTGTGGATGTTAATTGCATTATTTTTGTATAAATAAATGGGTTTTTTAACTTGAAACCATTTTCGTGCCTCACTGACTACTAGAGTTGGGTGAAGTGCAAAAATTCACTCCACGAAGCAATTTGCGGAGTAATGGGGAATCTGAGGAGTAATCCACAATGTGAAGCAGAGTACTTTGTGTCATAATAAGGAATGCAAAGTCCATTGATAATAATGACTTTGCATTACTCTGCCTTCTCTCAAACCACCTCTGCACCAATTTTAATGCAAAGTACATAGAAATCAATGTACTTCGCATCACTTCACCTTGTTATTGAGCTCCAAGGCAAATTTTGCAATGATTCATGGGATTGCAGGTCACATGGGGTCTAGATTGTTCTGAACTGCCTCAGTTCTGTGTAATGTGTGTGTAGTGGTAGATGGAGACAGTTTCCTCTCAGAGCTCTGAAATTCAAATCCTCTAAAAGCTGTTGAAAAAGCCATTCTGAGCAATTTTTTGCACAACATTTAGTACGTTGATTGTAGGAAACCCTCTTATGCTCACATCACTGAGTATTTATTGTTTGTGTATGGATTTTGAATGTTAATTTAGAACATCCAGTCTGTGTACTGACATACATTTGAAGTGTGCTTTGGGGGAGGGGTGTGTCTGTGGTGGAGGTAGGTTAAAACTGGGAAAAAAAGGCAGTCTTTCTGTTTTGGTTACAGTTTTCCTGTATAACTGTGTTACTTTACACACAGTAATATTTTCAGTAATTCTTCACATTTTTTTTGCTGATTGTTGTGATGCAGCAATGCACAATTTCAGTTTGTTTAAAAGATTTGGTTATGTTACTGAAGTTTTCAAGTTTGATACACATTACTTGTAGTGTGCGTGTGAGTGTGTGTGTGATGTGTGCCATCAAATCAGACACATTTTATTGTGCCAGAGTAATTGCAGCAGTGTGAACCTGCTATCCACTGTACCTGCATGATTTTGTACTGCTTTGTGGTATTTTGGTTTTGGGCTGTTACTGCAGTGCACTGCACCCCCCCCCCCTTCCCCCAGCTGGCAAAAGGTATTCTTTTCCAGATTGGATTGTTATTTGTGAGCACTGGTTAAGGTGTTGTTGTGACTTTGCATTTGCACCTCTTCTTGTCTGTGCAGTGCAGTCTTAATCTGTCTGTGATTTTGTATCTGTTTAGTGCCCTATCCCCATCTGCAAGCCACAGTTGTTGTTTTTTTTGGCTTCACATCCACCGGCCCAGACTGAAAGTTCAGAAATCTAAATTTGTTTAGAATATTCTTGGTGATCCCCCAAAATACCTGCAAAGAGATGTGCAAGCAAAGCTGATTCTGGCCATGACACTGCTGCCAGTGGCAAGATTGTCTGTGAGTGTGGTAGTATGCAAAAGTGCATAGCTGATGTCAATAAAGGGATTTCTCCATCAATGCTTTTTGCAGCACAATCTGTAGCTTCTCTCAGAGTTGGAGGAGATTATGATGTCCCAGTTGGTGGTGTTAGTGCAGTTCCTGCAGACATGAGTATTGTTGCCTCAAGTTCCACCTCTGACCATTTATCCATTTCAAAAAATATAGTTGAGTCTAAAGCTGTGACTGACAGTGTAGATGATGTCATACTCCCCATTAACATTCCCACGGTAGTTGAACATAATTTTGGTCTGGCAATAATAACTCACAATGTCACATTTCTTTCAGTGTTGTTGAGGTCATGCCTTTGCCATCCAAAGATTCAAAGTGTGGAGCAAAAATATCGGGTGATGATGATGATGATGTTGTGGTTGGAACATGTTCTCCACATGACAGCATGCAAGCTGAAAATGTGGATGCGGATGATGTTGATGAATATGATAATGATGTCAGTGACCCCTGTTGGGAACCAGAGAAAAAGAAAGTCAAGGTGGCTATGGCTGGGTCTGTTGGCATTAACCCCCCCCACTCAAAAATGTTGTGATTTAGCAGTTCCTGTTGATGATAATGATGATGACCCAGTAATAATACTATGTAGTCGTGGTAATCAGATGGAGTCCAAGTGTGTCCACCCTAAAAAAACATGCAGCACACACCCCCATTTCAGGGGTTAAAAAAATGGAGTCCAATAAGCAGCATCAGGGACATGTTAAAAGTAGGGGATCACATTCCCTTGTTTGGGATTTTTTTACCCAAGATGGAAGTGAAGAGTCAGTTGTAATCTGCCAGCTTTGCCATGCGTGTGTGAGTCAAGGTAAAAAGGGGAGTCATCTGGGCATGGGGGGCTAACATACACATCTCAAGAACAGGCACATGGCACTGTGGACCTGGCACCAGATGGCAGCCAATGCCATAGTGGGGCGTTCAACCTCGTCATCAATCTGCTGAGCATGTTATCCCCTTCCATGAGTGTATGACCAAGTAGAAATGTCTGCAGTAGTGATGAAATAACACCAGAGGATTACTACAGGCATGAAGAGGGGGAGGATTATGATTTAGAAATCTTGTCAAGTGGTGGTCAGAGTAGCAGTGGTGGTGGTGGTGGTCAATGCAGTATGTCTAGTGCAAGTGGTACTTCAATCTCCATACATAAAACAGAGAAATTAACTTCATTTGTGGACTTGTCACCTGTGCACCCCTCTACATCACACATCCACACCCCACCCTAGGCCATTCGCAGAGCCGAGTCATTTGTTGCATCCATGCAAAACATGTAAGTCAGCCCATGTTGGAGAGTGTTTTTGCCCATAGCCTCCTGCCTGCCTGCCTGAAGTATGTGACCTACACTGTGTAAGCCATATGATGTGTACGGGCTGCCTGTGAATTCTCACTCCATCTTAAAGTGGAATAAGGTGGAGTACTCAATGCAAAGTCATAATTACAATGCAAAGTGGCAAAGTGAGGGTTTAAAATGAGCACTCCGCATAGTGGGATACTAACACAAAGTGGTTACTTTGCGACCACTTCACGGGCAAAATTTTACTTCGCTGCATCTCTACTGACCAAGGTTGCTTATCTGATTCTACTTTGCTGTACCAAGTTTTCCTGGTGCTCTCTACTTCTCCATTGCCAGTGTTGGGATGCATGTAATAATTATGATTAGGGTGTGGTTGGAGATGTACTGGACTTTTGCTCTTGTTGTGAATCTTAATGTTTATGTAAGCTCTTGGATCAGAGCTTTTTTATCTCTCTGCATGTTTAGAAAGGATATTGCACCATGTAATTTTATACAATATTTTAGAGGAGTTATATATATTTTATTTCTATACTTTGCACTACTTTTGTATTCTGTTTTAAGCTGCAATGGCATATTGCCAAACAATAAAATGTTGACTGACTGAGAATAAAAGAGTACAGTAAATCCATTCAGAATGGCAAGTTGGATAATCCAGATGGGAGTCATTTTCTGAGTACTAAGGTTTTGCCCCTTAGGCTGTTACATTGATAGGTCTGGAATATGTGCCCCACCCCCACCCCCTGCAGCGCTAACAGAGTTATTCTATTTCCAATCTGAAAACAGTAAAACCAAATGGTCCTAATGGCCGATGGGATTTGAAACCCTAATCTTCTTCAGAATTGTAGTTTTCTACTCTGACATGACACTATTTGGTCCATTACCTAATGAAAACAAAAAATAGTGTAATGAAGATATGTATACATCAGTGATTTCTGACACTAATGCTTGTTATTATTTTTTCTGTCTCCCTTTCTTTAGGTACCATCTTTCAAAACTCTAAAGTGGATGCCTGGCAACTTCTGTCTCATGTCCATCCCCTTTTTCGAAACATAGATGACTGCACAAGAATTTGAAATGGTGATTACAGAGATGGTGCCATACAATTCTAACTTCACCTCTATCTTTTTCGACATGTTTTGTTATCTGTAACTAGTTTACTCAATACATGTTAATAAACAATACAATCAAAATATAGCAATAGATAGCTAGAAGTAAATAGCTCATAAAGACTGTTGCTGTTTTTTATATCTTTCTGATATAGATTCATAATTTGTAATCTTGTAATTGTTGGATTACTGCATTTCTTGTATGTACTTTTATAGTTAGACTCTGCACTTTTTACTTTTTTTTTTTTTTTTTTGGGTGGAGCAATTTGGATTGCCTTAAATGTATCACCTTAAATGATTGCTGATGACATCAAATGGTAACAGCATTTGAACTATGACATCCTTCTCTCAAGCCATGCTGCCTGAATAAGACTCACATGAGTTGAAGTGCTGGGGCACAGGCAACAGCAGCTTTGAGTAACTGGGTGAGTGAGATGAACGAGAGGAGATGCATGTGCAAGCATTCCATAATGGCGGTAGTGTGAGGTTTGGTGGCACTCTGTGCTAATGACTCAATCTGGATGTTTAAAATTCCCAAGCCCTTTCCTGCAGGAATAAAATGTCATCTCTGGTGGTCAGATTTGTGATTTTGTGCCTGAAGTTGAGGTTGGCCAGCAGAGTATGCTCGCACCGATCGACACATATTCTGCCAAACTCACGTCCCAATCAGAGCAGTGCTAGAGAAAAAAAAGGAGATGCTTCCCTAAAGTTTTGAGCTGCATGCTAAACAACAAACTCCCCATCCTGAACATAATCAAATTGGGCTGAACCAGACTGGTATGCCCCCCTGACAGTGATACCAACACAGCGACCTATGATACTGTTGACAAAATTGACAGTTTGCTGACAGGTTGCTGTGTTGGTGTACCTGAGACAGGTGCTGTCTCCTGGTCCTGCACCCACTCTCCAAATCAACTCCAAACTTGGAACTGAAAATCTTTACTATGGGGGTGTGGGGGCAGGGCCCCCCCCCCATGGACTGTTCAGGGGCAAAGACCCCCTATAAAAAAAACAGTACAGGGAGCTATTTGGGATTTATGTCTTCTGCAACTTACGGTTGACCTAAATCCCGTCTCTGTGATACCGGTCGACAAAAGTGTTGTCGAACCAGCACTGTAGATCCAACCAGACTCCAACAACAAAAGCTGAATGTTTTTTCCGGGTAAATACCATATTTTCTGGAAAACTGCTTTCTCCCCTTCCTCGATCTCCGAGACCTCTCCTTAAGCCATCGGATGCAGCAATCTCAGCTTCTGATCTGGACGAGGCTGGGTACATTAAAGCAGACTAAAAGAACAATGAGTGAACTAAGTTAAACACAATTCCAGACCCAAACAAGAATGATATGCATATCAAGGTTGGTACAATGCAAATTTTCATATGAATAAGGAAGATGTTATGGCTAGCCATAGCATACCCAGGGATGTCATTATGAATATGGACAATATGGGGCCTGTGCTAAGTGAGCAAAGCACAGAAACAGTTAGTGCAAACAATCCCACTCCTGTGGGAAATAAAGTTTCATCTATAGTAGCAACTAACAGAGAGGAAGAGGAACACAGATTATGGAGTGAAAGAGATGGAGACACTTTTAAAATGGTAGACTTCAAGCAATTTCAAATTGAAGTTAAAAATGAAATCAAAACTGGGCTCACTACAATTTCAAATGCCATTTCAGATATGTCTAATATACTCACTTCCATTCAGAATGAGTTGGAAGCCTTATCTATTAGGACAGCTGAAGCAGAGGCCAGGATAAGTGCATTAGAAGGTAAACTATCACCCACAATTGAAAAATAACAAACTGTGGAGAAAGAACTTGAACAGCATAAAAATAAAATTGAAGACTTGGAAAACCACTCATGATGGTCAAACATAAAACTAATAGGAGTTCCAGAAGGGTTGTAAGGATCTTTTTTTAAAAAGTTACTAACAGTTGCCCATTATAAAAAATATCCAGAAGAGCATATCAATCTCTACAGGGCACATAGAGGGCCCAAACAAACAGTTCACCTAGCTAACAATGTTAACTTTTCATGCTCTGTATTTGTCAAGCCTCATAATTTTAAAGATCGGGAGCTGATTCTTCTCCATGCCCGGATAGAGGTCTGCAATTCAATCAGATTAAATTTTCAGTGTAGCCAGACTGATCTGCTTATTACACATCAGACTAGGTGAGCCTTTGACAAAACCAAGGAAATGTTGAAGCAACATGGCATCTGCTTTGCCTTTTTATATCTGGCTCAGATCAGGTTCTATCTACTCAGCAAACTGTGGACTTTCACCGATCTGAAGAAGGCAGAACAGTTTTTGGAATACTACAACTGGGACCAAACATAATATAAAGGACTTTTAATGGACAGTTAATGAAATTTTCTTTAGATTAATGGTTTCAGTTATTGTTTCTTTCTGCCAAACTGAAGGGAATATGCTTTTATAATAAACTACTGTGCCATACAGGGATGGGGGTGCGCAGAGATGTTAGTGAGGATTTGTTTTTCTTTTCCTCTTTGCTTTTTAATTCTAATAATGGAGGGTAAGAGTATAAGACAGAAAAAACTTTTGATATGGGTGGGCCAAGCACAGGGCTGCAACTGTTCGGCTCCTGCTGACATTTGCAGGACAAATAACAACATAAGGGAAGGGGGGGAAGGATCAGAAGGACTCATTAATATACAATTTGTTACCTAAGGTGAGGGAAGTGGCACAATTCTAGTATGTCAATTAATAAAGTTAGCAGAGCCTGTAAGATTGATATGTATACTATATGTTACCAGAGATTTCTTATCCTCACATGGGGTTACATTAAGGAGACCAGACGAAATTTACCTAAGCTCTTAATTATTTTCTTGAAAAGACCAGTATAATGGCTCAAGTATTGAAAATAGTTACTGGAACATTCTTGGGATCCAGAATCATATCAAAGCAGGAAAAATCTTTAGAGACAGAATTGGAGCCAATTGTTTATTTCTGCAGGAAACTCATTTAGATCAAAATGAATTAATGTATCATGCAAAAAAATGCAAAGAGGGCATTAACACACCATTTACTGACACATCTTGAGGTGTGACAATTAAAAAAAAAATCACTGGAGGTAAAAATACTGAAAGTCACCACTGACCCCAATGCGTGATATATCATAGTCCAAATATTTATTGCAGAGAACATTTATACCATATGTAATGTTTATGGTCATAATGGAAACTCTCTGCATTTTTTCTCTCATATTTTTTTTGGGAACTTGCAAATTTTCCAGCTCCAATTATTATGGGATGAGATTTCAATCTGGTACTAAACCCTGCACTGGACAAATCAAGGGTTCTCTCAGATAGACCCACTACTGCAGCAGTAAAAATTCAGCAATTTATGGCAGACTATGACCTCTCTGAATCCTGGTGCCCAAAAAAATCCTACCACATGTCTCTTCTCTTATTTTTCAGTTCCACATCAATTGTATTCTCACAGTGATTTGTTTTAACCTCTCAGACAATACACTATCAAATTCAAAATACTAACTATTATATTATTCTCAGATCACACCACAATTCTCATTACTTTTCAGGTTCCAAATTATCATAAAACACTGAAGTTAAATACTGATCCTATATTATTCAAGGATTCTCAATTCATAGAATATAGTAATAAGGAAATAGATTGTTTTTTTTTTCTGGAAATTACCACACAAGATATGAACATTACAGTATTTGGAAATCCTTTAAAGCATATATTCATGGAAGTATTACTGCCTTTAAAATATCGCAGGAAAAAAAGGGACAGATTAAAAATTTTAGAAAATAAAATTGTGGAACTAGAACGAACACATATGCACACAAATTATATCTCGATTGACCAAGACTGGATATCTTATAAGGAGGAATTAAATGAGATTGTAGCCAAAAATGTTGAAAGACAAGTGTTATGCACTAAAAGTAAATATTATGCCAATGGAGAATGACCTGACAAAATAATGGCATGGCAGATTAAATTGGTACACAAAAAAACATGATTAAACAGATACAAGATTCTCAGGGGTTTACTCATATGACATCCCAGGATATTAACAGAGTTTTCTATCAGTTCTATCAGGCTCTTTATACATCAGAACATTCTAGATCCTTTAATTTCCACTGTTAATTTATGGAGGGGATTGTATTTCCCACTGTTTCCCCTGAAGTAGCTGGGAATCTGGATCAAGATATAACTCTAGAAGAGATCACAATTGCCATAAAAAAACTTAGCACTGGGTAAAGCCCCAGGATCTGATGGCCTTCCCACAGATTTTTATAACATTTCTGCACAGAAAATAGTGCCTCAATTAAAATGTATTTTGTGTGTGTGTGTGTGTGTCTGTGTGTGTGTGTGTGTGTGTGTTATCTTTTTTCCACCCCTGACTTTGCAGCCATGCCAGCCTCTCCTTCAGGTGAGCTAATTCTGCCTCCAACCCATCCTGTCCCCTGGGTCCTCTGCTCTCAGATTGCAGCTGATCTCCCGGGTAACCCAGCATATCCCTTAGTGGGGTGGGTCCCCCTGCTCCAAGAGGGAAGGCACCAGCCAGGAGACTGCAGACCAGAGTAACTTCTTGGCCCAGAGAGTGCTGCTGAGGTGGAAGGCTTCAGGGGCATTGATGATCTTGGAGTGCTAGGCAGCCGTCATCCAGCTTGACATGGAGTATTTTCAAGTTTTTCTTGGTTGGCGACCCTACGCTGTCATGCAGTACTCCTGGTCTCCACCAGAGGCCACTACTGACTGACATCCTCCCTAGCTCACCCCTGAGAGAGGAGAGCAGTCCCAACAGATGCTCAATCCTCTCTCGCCCCAGCCAGCCCCTGGTGACCCAAGTCCATTCCTGAACCAGGGTCGCCAGCCTGGGTCCTGGTAAGGTGCCTACACCTCAACCTTCTATGCCACTGGGCCTGCCAAAAATGTCTTGTTGACTATATTTTTGAGGCACAAGTTCTATCCCCATCTTTAAGAGAAGTAAATATTTCTTTATTCCCCCAAAAAGGCAAAGACCTTAGTAACCCGGCCTCATACCCTCCAATTTCAGTTATTAGTTCTGATGCCAAAATATTGGCAAAGGCTCTGGCCACCAGACTCTAACTCAAAGGAGGACAAGAAAAAGGGGGGGAGATGAAATAAACTGAAAAGGGCACAGGGTTGACAAGCAAGATGCAGGGGCATGGTGTGGATACTCGTGCCCTTTCATAACATAAGAGGAAGAGGCCAGGCCCCTCCATTATTTACGTCTGGGGGGCAGAAGAAAAGAAGAGAGTGGTAGAAATTATGAATGAAGTGAACAAGAATGTTAAAGGATATAATGTATATGAATATAATCTATGTAAATATGATGGTAAAGAGATTACAAATGATAGTTTGGAGATCTACCAGATGTGAACATGTTATTGTCAAATGTGATAGCTGTGACGATTCAGTAAAATTATTGCCACACTGAGCAACCACACACAATATGGTCTGTGTATTTATTGGCAGGGTTCTGGGGACAAATGTGAAAAAGCATTCGATCGAGTAGAATGGTCCTATATTAAGTTTATCTTAAAAAAATATGACTTTGATCCCAGCTTTTCCAAATGGATCAGTATGTTGTACTCAGGTCTGGTGGCCAGAGTCAAAACTAATAGTGATAGGGCATCACAGACTGGCAATGGAAAGGATAGAAATAGTCCCAGAGGGAGAAGGGGAAACATAAATGTTAACCAGATGGGGGAGATGCAACATATTGCAGACATGAGGGAGAAGAGCATGACTAGAGAGAAACTGGGAGACAACGAGGTGGGAGAGGAGCCCCCCTTCAGCATGGGGGCCAGTACCAAGGATGGGGCCCTAGCTAAAGGGGATCCACAGAGAGCCTCTGGAGGCAGGGGTACTATTACAAGGGGGAGGATGGCAGTGTGGGGGAAGGGGAAACCACCAGGGTCAGGATAAATGGTTTGGATAAGAGAGGGTTAAAGGGGACACCTATTCAGAGGGGGTCTGAGTTAATTGGGCAAAATAACGAGGGAGGCAGAAAGGGGAGGGTGACAAGGGAGTCTCTAATAAGGCAGGAAGACTCCCATGGAATTGAGATAATGAATAAAGAGGGAGATGGGGGGCTGAGAGAGCATAGTGGAGGTAACCATAAGGATGATGGCGGTGTTAAGGTTCTGTTATTGGGAGACTCGATGATTAGGGGTATCCAGTGGGAGGGACAGGGGTGGATGCCATAGCCAGGTGAAGGTAGTGAGTATCTCTGGGCTGACAGTGCACAGAGCAAAGTTCATGGTGTATGAACTGGTTAGGGATTGTGGAGGGAAAACGGATTTCCTGGTGCATTTGGGAACTAATGATCTAGAGGGAAATAGTGTTTTGGAAATCCAAGCAAGGTTCCAAGAACTTGCCAGAGTCTGTCTGGATAACGGATGCAACATTTCCTTTCCGGAGATATTGCCAGTACCAAAGGCCTGAGTGGAGAAAAAAAATGAAGATCACAGAGGTTAATGACTGGCTCAGGAAGTGGGGTGAAGAGAGTGGGTTGGGGGTGTTAGGGAACTGGAAAGGAGTTTGGGAGGATAAGGGACTGTATGACAAGGACAGGCATCATCTTGCCCTATTAGGGAAGGAAGTCCTTAAACAGGGGATGGCTGACTACATTCAAGAAAGGTGGGGTTTAAACTTGTGAGGGGGGGGATATAAGGAGGGCTGACCAGAAGCCCTCTCCTCCAGATGAGGGGAGTAGCCTTCAAACCAAGGGGGGAGGGAAACAGACTGGGGTGGAGGTCTCGGAGGAGCAGAGGAGGATGGAAGCATAAGGAACCTGGGTGGGGTTTGACTAAGGGATCAGGATAAGGTGGGAAGTTGTGTTAGTAAATTCCAGGAGCTTGGGAAACAATTGCCAAGAGTTCCAC